>OY728136.1:154409522-164409522 GCA_963277665.1 Viscum album | reverse complement strand
CCTCAAACTAATTTTTTTTGAGCCATTAGAAACTGAAAAATATTTTATAATAAAATAATATTTCCAGATTTTCTTAAAGTAACCATCACATCTCTTATAAAAGGGTACTTCCCCTTCTCTTAATTTCACTCCTCCAAAGAAATTTGGCTCAGAAATACCCAACTCAAATATCCTCCCAACAACCATAAATTCAACCTATAGGCCTTACATTGATCATAAATCCAACTGAAGTATCCCTTTTGTTCAAATCAAAAGAATGAATCTGAAGAAGAGGTAATTATTTCATCACCTCTTTCAAAGTTCTTTTATTAATCCACTTCCTCTGTATTTGTTGTTTCCATACTAAAATAATAAATCCTATACCTTATACATAAATTGATGTTATTATAAATATGGTACAACCATAATCATTATTATATCCATCCTATGAATGACAATGTCACCATACGTGCATACATATAACTTACCATCTCCACGTCGTGTTGTAGTTTGTTATTCAACACTTCATTATATAGATGGGTATAAAAATGATTATAATTGATTTAAATAATAAATATAACATGTTAATGATTTTTTATATATAATATACCATCAATTTACATTCTATTTTACTATCAGAAGAATTATATCTTCGCTCGTGTGTACGTACGGCTTACCGTCTCCATGACGCGATGAGATTCATTTCCACTTTCACCATTCAATGATGATTTTAAAATACATATTATTAATAATTATGTAATATAAAACATAATAATTCTACTTGATATATATATATATTTACATTTATCTCAATCACTTACTTTCATTCAATGCTATATGAAAACAGAAACAATGTTTATGCGTACGTACAACCTACCATCTCTATAAATGGTGTATTCCATTTCATATATCTATAAATTATACATATATAGATTCAGAATATATATGATATATAAATATATTTTTTTATTATGGAATCAATTAAATCACGATATATGTTATACAATCAATAATAACAATTTAAAAATGTATGATAAAGAAAGAGATTAATACCCGAAATGTTATTTTAACATAGATATTATTATTAAATGGGTAGTATAAATCCATAAATGAATCAATTATGATATCATAAATATTAATATGATTTTGGTATAATTTAATAACATACTATGGTCATTATACATGAGGTTTAATGTACCCTCGACCAAAGGAAAGTACAAGGTAAGGGTTTATTTCTCTATCTCTTTATTATCTGAGATTGTTTATGTGTTAGTATTTACTGGGAAAATTTTATTATCCAGGTACATGTTTCATAAAAATGTTTTAAAAATGAATATTTTAATGTTTTTTGAATGGGACTCTTTAAAAAGATCAATATTTAAATTTTTTTAATGATTTATTTTTCTAAATCTCTTTAATTAATGTCCATGTTTTAAATATTATTTTAAGGATTTATTTATATGGACATGACTATTATTAAATTTTAATTCATTTCAAAAGTTTCAAAGTGGTATATGACACTTTGATTTAAAAATCTATTTTAAATTACTTTATTTATAAGTGTGTGACTTCTAAATGATTTCACAAAAAGGTATATTTCTCTCAAATATTTTTACTAATCATTTTAAACTATGTCAACATACTTTACAGGTTATTATTCTTGATTGAGGTTGATTTATTATAATATAATCTTCCATATTTTATTGAAGGAGTTATGATATGTTTGACTTTGGATGTTCAATTTTTATACAATTCACGGTTTGTGTTTAAAGTATCAACATTTTGTATGCTAGTTTTAATACGAATGTTTATGTTATATTTCAATATTTTCACACGAGAAATGAATTAAACATAGTAAGTGATGGGTGGATCCCACTATAGCTCCTCGATGCATCAGTAGGTCTCCTTAGACAAAATAGTGTTTTGGAAAAGGCCTTGACAAAATTTATATTTAGAGTCTAGGCATGAGGCCTTGACATTGTGGTTAAGATGTCCGACATTATGCATTCTGTAATTATTAGATTAGTTATTAATGAAACAGGTGATTATTCAACTAGTAGAATATTCACATGAATAAGTAAATGGCATTATTTTATTTATATTTTCCATATTATGCTGAAGTATATGTTTAATGGGCTTGGGTTTAAATTTTATACCTTGGTCTGAATGTTTATTATTATTTATGTTATCTTCATCTATATTATTTATCCGTACTTAGCATCATATCTCACCCCTTTATTATGTTTTATTTTCCTAGGATGCTAAAAAGTGTATTATGATTTATATACAGGGTTAAGCTAGGTGAATAATGGTGTTCTCAAAAGATCATTTATGCCGTGTTTGATGTTAGAAATTATAATGTAATGTTCATATATGTAATCTATTTTCTGTGACTGCTAAACTGATTGGTCCATCGGGGAATGATTTTATTATATTCTGCCAATGTATTAAAATAAAGCACTGACTCCAGACTTCTAGGGTCAGGGTTTTATAGATCAATATTAATCAGTAGGGTTTCACCATTAAGGATGAAATGACTCCTAGGCTTCAGTGTATGTAGGTGATTGATATAAACAATATGGATAAAAAAGGAGGTTTAACTATAAATTAATTTTCATGATAATAATAGATAAGCTCAGTGATTTTATCCCTTTACAAATGTCATCTATATCTTTCCCCCAAAAGCCCAAAGTTGGCTCATGATACATATAAATACAATGAATTAATCAACCTCTCTTTCCATTTTTTTCTTTTTCAAATGTTATTCATAGAACATACCTCACATCCATCACCTAACCACACACGATCCAAAATCTTTACTCAGAAAAATGGTGATATTTGATCCACCAATAAACAACCCATTTTTTTTCATTTTTTTTTTCATTTTTTGGTTTTTTAAGAAAGTGAGTTTAACAGTAAAATAAAATGAATAATTTCACAGATTCCCCTCATAGCATAATAAATAATATCCCAACAATAAATACCCACAATAACGTATATCATGGTACAACAAATAAAGTTCTCCCCCCACACTTATTCTTCTAAATATCATTCAAAACACTTCGAGGAATGTATGAATGGATAAAATGTTCTTGTACTATGGCTCATTACTTAACAAGGTTGTTCGTGGATTCTACGAGTTTAAAAATGGAATAGTGCAATGTGGGTCCATGGATAAGGGCTAAAAAATTGCTTCAATAATTTTTAAAGTGATTTCATATAGTCATATCCATAATAAGATGCAAATCATATTCTAGAATAAAACATGCATGAGTTTTTCATGAAAAATATTATAGAATGAATAGAAAATATTAGTAGTAGTAGATGTCTTGGGAATGAGACGAATGGTTAGGACCATTACTCATGTAAATGAATATGTATACTTATATCTATTAATGAAAACATCAAAAATTCAAAACATGGCCAAATCAAAAAAAAAAATTCATCTATAATGATTAACATGCTCCTCTAAATCATGACTTTTCAAATCCTAATTCATATGATTATATCTTCTAATTATTTTCTCAATTTTTTCATTAATATTTATTGAAAAAGAGATCTAAATATATGGTATGGAAATTTTACTAGTTATTTTATGTCTCCTAGATCATTTTATTAAAGAATGAATCTAGTGGAGGGAAGGAAATTGAAAATTAATGATCTAAACAATAAAATAGTGGGGAATAAAATGGAAAATTACTGAAATGAAACTCATTATCCCCTTGAAATTTGAGGATTTAAACATGGGATATACATGTTATATATAAACCCTTTCATGACATGTAAGTTCCCTTTACATTGTGTATCTACTCTATAGATTCTTCTCCTACTTCTTGCTTCTGCCTTCCTTGATGTTTCTGTAAATAAAATACACATGTAAAATCACAGGACATAACAATGAAATTCGAAAATATTTGGGGATGATATCTTTTTCCTAAAAAATTAAAATAAATACACATAAATACTAAAAACTTAGGTTGCATCCTAGAAGAGATTTTGATTACCATCATTGTCTCATCCATACCTTTTTAGATTAGGTGATTTATATTAGGGACGAGGTTTCATGATTAGGATCTATAAAATATCAAAATCTTTATTGCTTAGTGTATATTGGTCCTCTCCCTTTTTCTAAAAATAACTTCACTCATCAATTGTTGAAAATTTCTCAATCTAAATAGTCCCAATCCAGCGGTTCTTGGCCCTTCCGAAATTTTTTGAATGGTACTTTACTAGTTTCCCATACATGATCTCCTTATTTAAACTCCTCTTTAATATATGTTCCTTTTCTATTTTCATCTTTTCCAACTCCTTATTTTTTTCTCTATCTTGTTCTTACTTTATTCTTTTCATTCTACAATAGCTACTTCATCTCTCCTTATGTGGAGAACATTTCCCTATTCTTTCATCAATTTTTTCAGAAAAATCATCCAATGGATCACCTAACTTCCACATCACATAGTGCAGATTGAATCTTACCTCTGATCCTTTAACTTATAAACTAATCTCTCCATTCTGAACCTTAATTATTTACCTTCTTATAGATATGAAAAGTCTTCCCAAAATTATTCGCACCTTCTATTCATCCATGTCCATCACTAAAAAATCTTCTGGAAAATAGAACTCATTTGCTTTGAAGATGACATCTTCATGAAGTCCTCAAGGACATATCAAAGTTGTATTGGCTAGTTGAAACATAAAACGAGTTGGATGAATCTCCTTTAATACCATGCTGTTAAATTTTTCATATAACATTATGTTTACACTGGAACTTAAAAAACATAAATATATACCAAACTCATTAGTACCAATGTTAATTGGAATGGAAAAACTACCTAGATCATGTTGATTCTTCAGTATAATGCTTGAAACTACTACTGGACTTTCTAATTCTATTAGAAGGGTGGATAAATCTTTATTCTTATTCTTATTCATCACCAACTCCTTCATGAACTCTGCATACATAGGAATTATTACAATTGCCTCAATGAATGTAATGTTGATGTGTATCCTCTTAAACATATCTAAAAAAGTTCTCTTTTTCTCATCAATCTTCCTCTTTTTTTCCTATATGGATATGGTAGTGGTGGTTGGTATAGTGGTGGTTCTTCTTCTTCATCACATTACTTAGCTTCTTGGTTTTTTTCTTGACTTAATTTAACTGATGCTGGTTCTTTTTTTCCTCCAAATTCTATGCCACTCCCTAGTGCTGTCATTACACTTCTATTAAATATGGCTTTCACATCTACATGAGGATGGTGTTCTGGAAATCTGGGAAGCTATCCTCTCTGTCTTTCTCCAAGTGTGTTAGTAATATGGATGAATTGATGTTCTATGTTCCTTAATGATTATTGTTGGTTTTTTGAGTCATTTATAATTTCTGTAATTCTTGTACCATGATCTCTTGAGTATACCATCATCTCATTAAGTGTAGCTACTATGGTGGACATAAATGATGCAAGGGTTTCTTCTAGTGAATGGACAAGAATAGTCAGTGTGGGCCCTTGTTTTCAAGGTTGATAAACTTGTTTCCTTGGCTGAAATCCTTGACCATGATTCTGGATTTTCAATTGTTGTTGGGATTGTGGCCCCCATCCCTACAAAAATTTCGATGATTGTAGTCATGATGCTTTGAATCTTCACAGTACATACCATTGGGGTTTTTGGCAGGCCATCATCACATCCATATTCCTTTTCATAGACTCTATTTGAGTGGAAATATTTTTATTGTCCACGATGTTTACTTTTTGAACCCATCCTTCATCAAGTTGCCATTAATTTTTCTTTACTAGACATCTCATCTAGTAGATCTTAACTCTTCTCTGGTGACTTTTTCTTTAACATACCTTCTGCCACATCAACTACTATAGACCTATTCCCCCGTGAATTTTTTTATAAAAAGTTTTAATTAATATCCACATTCCAATTCCATGATTTATCATACAATTTAAATTTTCCCATGAACTATGCAATGATTCTTCATTTAATTGCTCAAAATATAAAATTAATACCCAAAAATCCATAGTTATTGAGGGTGGACAAAAAATTGTCAAAAAAAATTCATACCTGATCCTCCCAGGTGGTGATTGAATGCATAGGTATACTTTTGATACACTCCTGTGGTTTGTATTTAAATTAAAACCTCAATAGCTACAATTTGACTACATTGTTAGTGACGTTTTTGAAATGGAATGTGTCAAAAATCCCTAAGAAACTTCCTATGTGGGAGTTTGGTTCTTCATGTGGTAGCACATCAAATATCAACAAATGTGTGATTATCTAGACGACTATCTGCTTGATTTAGAAGAGTTTTGCATCAATAGGGGTTATGAGAATGCCTGGATTGACTCCCATGTTCGAGGGTCTCCCATAGTTGATTAGTGCTTTCCCACATAATACTTTCTTTAATCTGTGGCCCCGTTGGTTGAACTAACTGATGGTCAGCTCCATCGAAATATTCTCTTTCATCGATGGTGTTCTATTTTTGTTATTTGTTTTCTTCCTCCTTCTCATTTCTTTGCTAGCTCAAGGTCCTCTCTAGGTCTGGATCAAAAGAAAGCTCCTCAGTTTTTTAATTCCATCAAGTAGAGTAGTTATACAATTGATTACATCTTGAAACTACTGCATGAGACGACCAAGTGTAACACACAGAATTAAAATAAAGACAATTATCCAAGTTTCTATGTAATTTAAACATAGCAGCAACCATCCATAGAAATTATGCCAATTTTAACTGCCCCACAGGGTGTCGTTAGTTCCCTATGGTGCTATGATTTTTTTTTATAAAACCCAAACTATGGTATTCAATTAAAAACTAGTATAAGGAAGGTTTGGGTGTCAAACCCCCAGAGATTGCACATATAGTATAAATTATTTAGGAACATGAAATTATAATTATTTAGTTAATTTTATAAAGATAAATAATGTATAAGGGATTGAAGTTGAAATCAATATAGAATACATTCCAGGTTCAGTGATTTTGGGTTCGTGTGCTAGGGATTCAATTGAATATGGTTTCATTCATGTTTCATGTTGGAATTGGTCCAACAAGGATCCTTGGTCTTGGTATCCCAACCTACCAATGTTGTTTCACTTTTGGAATGGTCATCTACTCGACACAAACATAGAAATTGGTTTCCCCAAACCATTTTCAAAGATAACTATCTTAGATTGAACAACGATCTTGGGTAAAGTAGGATAGTTAACTGAAGAAATGAAATAATTCTCTTCAAATTTTAAGAAATGATTATTCAATTGTAAAAATAAAGATACTGGAATTGATTAATGATGTTTGAAACAATCAAAAACAAGGTTAAAATAAAGATAATAATACCTATGCACACATTCCCCTACGAATCACATCACCCGAAACTATGGGACTACTCATTCATGATTAGAGCAAGCATCATGGGTACCTGAGGAGGAATGGCCATAAGGGGAGGCTTCAGATTATCTGGTGGTTATTTGTTGGTGTCACTTGGCATTCTTCGGTACCCAAGTGTCTTGGAAGGGATGCCAAAGATGGTATTTATAGGCTTTTATTATCGAAATATGTGGTCCACATCACCTGTTTTCTTCTTTCTATGTCGACACATAGTTGACATCTACATGGGGTACATAACATGTACCTCAGATCCGATTTTTCCTCTACCGCGATGAATCCTCGGAAACTTCATACACTAGTTTGACTGACGTCACATCATGTACTTGTGGTACATGGCGTTTATTTGAACTTCATGCCATCTATGCACATCATGACTTGTCACAAACATATCCACTTCACATAAAATAGTCATGATGTGTATTGGTGGTACACAACATTTAGTGAGTTTTTCTGTAGTTTCCAGCTTTTATTTATGTCCAAAAATATGGGGTTTTGCTGTGAGAAAAACTCGTGTGTTGAAGGGTTCTTCGGCTCATATTTCTTCTCATTTTAATTCCTTTCTCACAAATCCTTCATTTCCTGCCTCAAAAAATGAAACATCTCAATTCATTCAAAACAAAGAAATTTTATTCAATAAATGAAAAAATCAACACATTGATACAAATTAATATATATACACGAAAAAGAGGTATCATGGGGAGACTATTGATGGTTGGAGGCTAGATGAGAGATGATGTTTTTCATTCAGAAATAGAAAGGGAATACATATTGATTTTCAAGAGCAGTTTATTCATTATTACAACTATTGATGATGAGTTATTCATATTGAAATATGAAAGATGTATAATACATTAAAAGCACAATTTTGGTGTATTGGGATGAAAAAGAAGGTAGTTGAGTTTTTTTCAAAATTCCTGCATGTTAAGGAAGAGAATCAACGACCAGTAGGTATGTTGCAATCTTAACATATTCTAGTGTAAAAATTGAATTAGATAGATATGGATTTTATAACAAGACTCCCTAGAAGGATTCTAAAACATGATTCCAAATTGGTGATGGTGGATCCGTTCAAAAAGTTGGAAAATTTAATTCCTATTCATGAATCTCATATAGTGGAGGAATTGTCAAAAATATTTATTCGAGATGTATTAAACTGGAATGGAATACCTGTTTCCATAGTTTCATAAATACATCCGAGGTTTACATATCATTTTTTTAAATCCTTATATAAATACCATGGGACTTAATTGAAGAAGAGTACGACGTTTCACCATCATATATATAGGAAATCTGAGTGCATGATACAAACATTGGAAGACATGATGGGGGCTTGTGTAATGGATTTTAGTAGCTCATGGGAATATCATGTGACATTATCAAAGTTATCCTTTAAAAAAATCTATTAGACCTCAATACATATGGAATATTTTGAATCATTTTGTTAGCATCCTTGTCATTCTCCACTTTGTTCAGTGAAAATAGGTGAATCTTCACTGGTTGGGTTGAGCCTTGTCTAAGAGAAAATGTTGAAGATTCAGTTGATCTAGAAATTGATGGAAATGGAATATAATCATCAGAAATCATATGCGGATAGTTATTAACACCCATTTTAATTTGATGTTAGTGAACATGTGTTATTGTGATTATCTTCAAGGCTTGACATTTATGTTATGTAAAATAGGGGAAGTTATCTCCTCAATACATAAGGCCTTTTGAGATTCTAGAATGGGTTGGTGTGGCAACATATCATATGGAATTTCCACCACTATTCAATGCTATGCCTAATGTGTTCCATGTATCTTAGTTGAAGAAGTATTTTCCATATCCTAACGATGTGATTTGATGGTATAACATTGACCTAGAGACAGATTCTTTATTAGTTCAGATTCCAGTGTGGGTTGTGGATAGTAAATAAAATGTCTTGCATGGAGAAATAATCTGTATAGTGCTGGTTTTTGTGGAAACATGGTCAGATTAAGGAATAGTCGTGGGAATGGGAGATGGAAATGAAAGGGTAATGGAAAAAAATATTTTGGTATAGTGATGATTTTATAATTTTTGCGTATGGAAAGGGAAATGGTGTGTATCATTTAACACTTTGTGTTTCTAGTAAGTTCCCCTTTTTTTATTTTTGTGTTTTTAAATTATATATTGGATGTTTAGAAGAGTTTAGAGAACTTTTTGAGTGTTTTGGGTCTTTTATAAGGGTGAAAAATTAGTTCATGGTTTTTGAAAACCATGAAGCACCAATATAAGACCACAAAAAATGAGTCAAATCTCTCTAGGTAGGCAAAAAGTTATGGAGCACTATTGTGCCAAAACCTATTGCCACCAAGTATAAATAGTGAAACTTGAGATAATGAGCTTAGGCATGGTTGAAGTACGACAATAAAACCATTCGAACCAACCATGTGAGGATTATATTTTAGTAAGTTGCTGTAAAATAGTTATCACACATTTTACCTAACCATGTGACTAACTGTGTGTGGTTTAAGTATTATATCCTAAAATTGTGGATCTTGCTCGTTTTTACCTATAAGAACCTCATTTTGCCTCCTATGTAGCTTTATCCTGATATACTCTCTTAGAAATGGATAAGGAAGCTTCTCCCATCAATCTGAAGGCTATATAAAGGCTTCTCTTTGTGATTTAAAGATGGGTTCTTGTGATAATTCTTCGTTATTGGTATTTCATTTTTTCCATTCAAATATATACTTATTTATCTCTATCAGTTTCTTAGATAAAAATCTACTGTGGATAGATATAAGATTTTTAATTCCAAATATGATTATATTTTTATTTCTTTAATGATATGGGAAGTGATATATGGTGTGATTTTGGAGTTTTGACCTGGTTTTGTTGGTGTTTGAGCGTGGTTTTTTATTTTTATCATAAAACCTGAGGTAGGTGGCATCACTCTTGACTCATCAATTTAGAACGTGAAGGATTAGTTTAAAATGTATTTCTTGGATTTTAATTGATTTTTGAATTATTGTGAATTTCTTATTGGAATCCCTCTTTGGTGAAGGTTTATATAATTTTATAAATAGGAAATTTTGTGGAAAGTAAAGTTGTAACCTTATTTTAAAATGATAATTTTAATAGTTATTCATCAGTTTTGTTTAATGAAAAAAAAATTTCAATAAAAGGATGGTTTTATTGACATGCTTTTCATAAAAGGTTTTAAATAAACATGCCATTTTATTGAAATGGTTGAAATTGTTGTTTTGGCATTGGGTTTTGGTATAATGGTTGTGTGTATTAATGTTAATTTGGGATAGATATGGGTAATAAGTCTCCCCCATCATTAGTTGGATCGATAAGTGTTAGGGATATCCCATGAAAAATGGTTTATTAAGTGATGATAGAGTGAAATGATGACACACCACTCATGATTTTAGGAAGGTGTAGGATGCATGAAATGTTGGATGTGTGAATTTTTGGAATGGAATGGATTATAAAAAATAGATCATGTGAAATAGTTTTAATGTTTTCTTTGATATATCTCCTTGGAATTTGGTATTTTTGTGAAAAAATATTGCTTATAAAACTTTTCTATATTCTGGTATAGTTATTATAATTTTTTTATATAAACTATTTTATATAAATGTGATAATATGTTTTATCCTAGTAGTGTGTTTAGGGATGTGATTTGGGAAAAACTACAGATTTTCATTACTCACCCCTACTTTGGGACATTGTTTCTTTTGAATATGTGGTTTATCGAGACATGGAAAAAGGTAAAGTGTCACAATTATCTAGTGTTTCTTAGTGATTCTTGGTTAGATTTGTGGAGTGGAGCCTGAATCAGGTTAGAGTTTTAGAGTTTTGGTTGTCTTTGAGTTTTGTTAGATTTGTAACCTTTCATTGTGTACATGGTTTCTTTGTAGTATTATGTTGTGGTACTCTTATGTATTTTGATACTAAGAGAAATTTTATTATTTGAGTTGACTTTAAATGATATCATGCACTAGGTAGTGGGTTATTTGGTAATGTACTATTTTGATGGTTGTTTATTTTCAATGGGAAAACCGTCCACCAACTGTTAATGAATCCCTTGACATTTATTTTGATCATTTTATTTCTTGGGGATGTATCTTAAGAACATATATTGTTATTCCACCTTATCAATCAAATGAGAATAGGAGGTATGATACAATTAATGTCTATTTAAACAATTTTATTAATATAATATCATCAACATTTTATTGAATTAATTTTTCACCACATTTAATGAAACTCTTAGTCATATTAAATACCTAAATATTTTTTTCCATGAAAAAAATTCATTTAATCTATGAAAAATAAAGTATTAACTAAATATATAATTTATATAAATATATTAATGTTTTTTATATGTTCACTTATGTTTCAATGAATATATTATCTAGGATGAATTATTTGAATCTTCCACCATATATATGAAAAACCAAGAAACATTACCTTTATATATGTGAATAACACTAGAAATATGTCACTTTTCAGTAAATGAATGACTCAATTTTTTTCCTTAATTCAATATGTTCTTTATCTTTGATTCCAATTCAATAATTCATCTTCAATAAAAGTCATTCTCTTTCTTTATGATATTGTAAAAAAATTTCCATCACATCTTTCATTTAATTGGGGGCCTCTAGTCTACTATCCTTAAATTATACACATATATATTTTAATAAATTTACTAAACATCCATATTTTTAAATTACAACTGAACTTATATAATCACTTATTAATAAAAAACATTTAAAATTTCCAAGAAAACCATTAACAAACTGAGTTAAATTTTATTTCAGTTCAGTATCATCAATCTCCATTAAACTGATCAAATTTATTATAAGTGATCCATAATTACAAAAAATAATATATCCCACCCTTATAGATATTGATTCCATTGATTATCCACACATATCCCATCCTATTAGATAAACATCCACTACTATGTGTACATGGTTGGTCCATTTGAGATGCCTTCAAATATACATTCCCCATAAGTAAATTTAAATAATAATTTTTTATAACTAAAAAAATCGAGTACTGTTAATTACAAATTTTACATGTTAATGGAATGACACTTATCTACTAGGTTACCACAATGATCACATATTTCATAGTATTTATTACATAATTGAAAAAATTTCTTTATATAAATATCTATAATTTCAATATTTTTACAAAATTGTCTTCTTTTAGTGTGTTCTGATACTATTAATTAGACCAATTAAATCTTTTGTAATTTTTGAAATATATCATTTTAAAATAATAAATATTTATATATTATAATAGATAAAATAAAACTGATAATTCAAAATTTTAAATCACATAACAAAAAAACTAATTTTATAGATGGTGAAATTATATATCCCTAATTTTTTTACCATTGACCTTATACCCATTTTTTTTAATTCAAAATTACATAAGTTTTTTAATATATTTCCTTAATCATCAAAAAACTATTAAATTTTAACCTTTTCATTTAATGATTATTTTTCATTTAATAAAATATTTCATGATTTTTATATTATTGAATTCTAATTTTAAGGCATCATTATTATTCTTATTTACCCTGAAATTATATTCAAAATTATTTACATTTATATGAATTCATTTTGAATCCATATAATGAAGTATATGATTATTGGAGTGGTCATCAATATTATTGGATTTTTCACAACTTAACTCCCTTCTTTTTGAACTTTTGATGTCTTCTCTCATGGATCTTTCAAAAAAAAGAAAAAACAATATAAATTATTTTTATACTTCAAAACCCTATGATAACAATATTCATTTATGTTTTACTTTTTTCCATGATATTATAATTGAGTTCATCATTCATCTTCTACTTTTAGACATGTGATATAGTTTAACTCCAAATTACTATCACTAAAATTGACTCTCTTTCTCTGTGAACTTACTTAGCTACATTTGATATTTTAGTTAGATTTTTCAACTTCTCAATTTTCATCTCCAATTTGTAGGTCATCAATAGATATTTTAAAAACTCTTCCATAAACATTATTTTCCGAACATTTTCAATTCTATTTCACTTATTCTATAGAAAAAATTCATTTGCTATATAATAAATACAATTTTTTCACCATTATCACTAGGTTAAAAACAAACTTCTCTTTGATAGTCATTATGTTAATCATTCTCCATCAAGAAATGCATTTTATTTTTTACGTGAAAATAAATTTCCTACTTTTTTATAAAGAGACATCATTTTGATGAATTTTGATGGTTTCCCCTTAGATAAATTCCTGAATGACAACCTTTAGAAAATTTTAAGGAAAATTCAAAATACCTCTATAATTAAATAAAATAAATACTATTTTTACACACTACCCACCCTTTTACATTTTACACTTATTTAGATGATTTAAACGAGCTTGTAAATATTCAAATCATATGAATTTGAATTTTTATAATTTTTCTTAACCTCACTAAGTGTATTCTCATTCTTCAAGGCATTGAAAAAATTTCTCTCTTAGTCATACTTATTTTATAAAATGAATAAAAATTTTAATATCATATTAAGAATAATATTCAAATGATATGGTATAAATGATTTGAAACCACAATCATCAAAAGATAATGAATTTACATAAAGCCTATTATGTGTGATAAAAATTAACATCTTGAAAATATTAGAGTCTTATATAATTTCTCAAAAATAACATATAGAGATCAAACAATCATTTAATACTGTAATGAAATCATTCATTATTTTTCATTTATTTATATGAATGTATTTAAATTAGGAAAAATTATTTAATATATTACCCCTTTTCCCTAACATTGCATTTAATATTATTTCAAAGAATACAGAAAATATATTTGGCATTCAGTATCCGTATATCTTGTTGTTAGTCATTTTTCTACCATGATTCATTAATAAATATTTTTACCTACCATCCATCTCATTATTATTCCAATGAACCTAAATAATAAATAAACCTTCTCGAATTTGTGTAACACAATATATTAAAATTTCTAATATATTAATAAATAATGAAAATCAGTATGGCTTGGTTATCTTATTTTATATATTGTAAGTTTTCAAATAAAATATTAAAACACTATTTCAATTTAATAAACTAATACGATCCATGATTGATATAATATTTAATACAAAACTATATAATAAAAAAATTGAGCATGTCACCCTTAAAATCAGACATCATTAACATAATCTATGAAGATTATAAAAATTTTTATAATAAAATTTACTGATACTAACTTAGGTATCTCAAGTACTCATTGAGCGGGGGTTAAATTAGTAAATAAATTTTTTATATTAAAAAATTTATTCCGACTTCATCATTTTTTATACTTATTGACTATCAAGTTGTCTTGAAACATTTCCAATTTTACATGTAATTTGATGAATTTAATAAATTAAATTATATATCATATAATATTTAGACATAAAACAATTAATTTAGTAATTAATAAGTTTTACCATTCAAAAATATGACATAAATTCATGGTATGAAATGGTATTATCCGTTGTAAAATGATCCACTAGTATCATCCAATGGTAACAAAAATAAAAAATTATCTCTAAAATAATAATTAAATATATAAATCTTGTTAAGTACATTATAATAATAAAAAAGGAAACACATATATTAAATGGTGTAAAAAATATATCTTCAACCACTAACATGAATATACTTGTTTCACTCAAAATCATAAACCTATTTGATTTTAAAAAATATTAAATTTAATAAAATAATACCTCACTTTAATTTGATAACAAATAACTTAAACATATACTGGGATATGACTATCTATAGAAAAGACATTAATCATCAAGAAATATAAAAAATTCAATAGAGTATTCCATAATAAAAATCAAACATCATTGCTTTCAATATATAGCTTTAATATTCACCTTTCATGTATTATGACTTTATAAAGTGTGATGATAAAGAACAATAATGAATTTATTCATCTTCCAATGATATCCAATAATAAACTATTTAATTAATTAATCATTACACTCATAAATCCACAAACTAGACAATATTTTACACATATATCATCTTTTCATTTGAATTTGAAATTCCCATTAAAAAATAATTTCTTAAATTAATAACTTATATAAAATCCAATTTAAATTTTATATATTCAATTACATTAATACATTTAAACCATAGGTATTTTCTACATATTTATTAAAGGTTGAAGTAGACCTTCCCCATTTTACACTCACTAAGAACATCATAAGACATACAAAATATAACAACTTCCAAACATTACAGAATAGTGATATTTCTTATAGTTAGATACCTAAGAACATAAAATGGATACACTGAATAACCTTTTAATAATATAAATATAAATTCATTATAATATACTATTTCTACTTATAATGTATTACAATTAACCACAACATTAATTCATTTATATAATGGATTTAAAAACTCCATATTAATTATGCTTAAAAATTATAGTGTAAATTCATGTTATAATTCCTAGAAAATTGTGATTTTAAGAATAAAACCTTACCATTATGGAAAAAATATCCTCATAATATTTATCTAGAACAAAGCTAAATTTCATCCTCACAAACTGCAATGAAAACACATTCCTCAGGTTCTATTTTAGGAATCATTACTTCAATGTTAGAATCATGATAAGATTTTATAATATATTTATTTAAAATAACTAACAAAATATTTTTATTGGGAGTCTTGTACATATTTGTTCACATAGATTTGATAGGTTAATTTCATGAAAAATTAACACAAAATATATGACACAAAAAAAAAATTATTGAATTATATTTAATATTTATTTAGAAATATACAGATATTTGAAATGTGTTGAGTTAAACAAAACCATATTTAAATATTGAATAATAAAACTTATTTGGGTATCTTATATGAATCCAATTAACCAGTTTTTAAATTAAATGGATATTCAACATTCAATAAATATTGATCAGGTCTTTATAAATATTAAATGACATAAAATATATTTGAATTCAACAACCAAACATGAATTTTATTTAAAATAAAATAATTTAATATCAAAATATCACAATATTAAAAAAATAAACATAAATTTTATTCCCCTTCCATGTTTTCGTAAAAATAAAATTATTGAATCATGCTTTCTATTGAAGAAAAAAAATCTACTCCAATATCTAACTAACACCTTCATGCTTCTGTTATGTAAAATTCAATTCCCTTACACATGATACTGATGTGTTTTTGTGTATGAAAAACTAAGAACCCAATTTTATAGTGATAAATATATATTATATATTATTATATCTACAATAATTCATCTTCTAAATTTGTACTCAGATACCATAAAAATATTCCATAATCATTGACTATGAATAACCAAATATATCTTCATTATTATCTGATAGTATCCACATATTTTGTAGATATAAAACCTTTAAAATAACCCAAAACATATGAAAAAACGATATGGTACTCATTACTATACTATCATGTGTTACATGCAGTGAACAGAAGTGTAAACATTATCCAAGATTCCAAAATATTTAAGGATACTAAAAATAATTACCTACATAATATGGTGGATCCCTACCACATTTTCAAGAATTCCAAAAGTCACCCAAATGGGATTCATTTTATTAGAAACATCTTTAAGGGTTCCCAAACACCTTCTATGAATTAAAATTAAAACATTTACAATTTTTATAAAAGATAACATTACAAAAATCACAAAAATGATTTTAAAAAGTATTACTCGTTTTTTAATCTCCCATTAAAACCATGATGAGGTATAAGGAAACATGATATGTCTTCCATTTAACATCAATTTGGGCTTCAAATATTCTAATGTAATGGAATATTCATATCATCTTATGTCATTTCATTACCTAATATCACAATGAATTACCAAAAAATGACACAATGATATATAATCTATATGGCCCCAGCCTTAAACCTTACTTAATCTTGAGTTATTACAAGATTACACATTGAGGATCTTTTCGGGTCTAGAGTTTTAGAGAATTAGATCATAAAACTTGCATTACATTCCACATATAAACAAAGTGGTTACATAAAGATAGTATTATTCATTCCCATCAATGGAAACACATTTAAAATAAAACATGGATTATTTCTTGACACATCCTTGACTCTATCATCTTATCATGTACCTTTCCCTTGACTTGTGAAAAACATTTCAAAAACTTGGGATGAGCATAAAAACTCAGTATGGGTTATAAAAAAAACAAGGAAAGGAAACATGAGTTCATATATACATAAGAATGAAATCATACTTTACCCATAAAACATAGGCACTTTAACATACCTCATAAAATCATGAATAAATCATAGAAATCAAAAGACATAAAGGTAACTTGAGGCATTCATAACATTCTTACGTAGGGAGTAACCCTCTTGGTTACGTTTGGAATACCCATCACAGTATATTCCCTAAAATCTCTTCGGAGAAACCTTAACGTTTCACTCCTTCGCGTTACCCAATGTATTGGAGAGCTATAACGGGCTCACCCGCCCTTAGTTTATCACGGAACCACCCGTCTTCATAATAATGCCCAAGAACCATAACATAATCATATCACATAAAACATGCATAAAGGTAACATAAAATTTCCACATTTCAATCATGAGATATCAATACAAAACATTTATATAAAAACATTATGAAAACCATTTTCAATACTAAAATAAAAGAAAAGTAAAACATGGTATTTATTTTTCTTTTAAAAAGAATGTATGGCTTGTAGAGGAAGCCGAAACTCAAATAACGGTCACGACGGCGGAGAAGTCGTTGTCGCCGCATACGTACGACAAAAACATTCCCTTTTGTCGTTTAGTAAACGCTTCGTATAAAAAAATATTCCTTTTGAATAAACGTGAAAGTCAAAGGGGTTTATACACCGTATAAAAGAAAGTTGTGTATAAAATAAAATATGCCTCAATGAAAGGAGATTGAGACGAAGTCTCATACCTCGTATCCGACTTGACCCGACCGTTCTTTAATCTCCTGAATAATAAACTTGAGTTAATCTCTACTTTCTTAAGAACCTTTTTCAAGTTCATTATTCCTTTTATACCATGTTATGAACATCATGTAATCAGTTAAGTTAATAATGTTCATTTTGTCGGTATTTGGTTCTTAAGTCAAAAATAGACTTCTTACACTTACATGTTGTTAATTTGGTCAAAGGTTCATTATATCCAGAATGGTATTCATGATGTAGATATCATATATGTCATATATATCCAGTACATACATGCATTTATAATATTACATAATCATTTAGAGGTAAGAAATGAAATGCACCGTTCACGGAGACGGTAAGTCGTACGTACGCATGAACGCTACTTTCATTTCTATTTCATATTTTATAGAATGGAATCATAATTATATAAAGGTATATTATAATTCCAGTATAATATCATATATAATATCATAGTTCCATCCTTTATATGTCCCACATATGGTATTTAACGAATCAAATCACTTTGAGGGGGCGGTAGTCCGCACTTCCTAAAATGAAGATATCGTGTTTACCTATAATGGAAACCATAACGGTATACCCAAAATGAAAAAACAAAAGCTTAAGGAAAACATAAACATATTATATATCATATATAAAAATAGTGACATCATAATGGCCACCTTTTAAGATGTTAAATGAGTGTTGAACAATCATCGTTTCGGGAGGCAGAATTTCGCCATCCACGGAAACCGTATGTTCTTTAACCATTTTATGCAGTTGTGTGAGAGTGTAGCTCAAATAAATCTTATAACAACATCCTAGTATATTGAATATACTTGTGTTGTTAGAAAAGAATTAAATAAAAAGAGTTTAGGGGGTTGGAGAAGCAAAATAAAACAAATGAACATGAGAGAATGAATTACCTTAAAAAGTGTAACTCCTTTTGATTTGAGCCTAAAGGCTTCCTTTGAAAGGATTCTGCCCAAAGGGAATCCTATTGGATGAGGAGAGGTATGTGGAGAGAGTAAATGGGCAGGGTTTGGCCGAGACAAATGCTTGAGTAGTGTGTGAAATGAGGTAGAGGTGGGGGCCTTTTATAAGAGGAGAGGAGGGGCACTTTTGGAAAGTAAAGAAATATTACTTTATTTGAAAATGTGTTTCGGTTTCAAAAGGTCCCACCTTGATATAATTCGTCGATAAGGTGATAAGGGTTCTAAATCCACTCATCCAATTGGTTTTGGCCATGTGTAGTTCATAGAGTTTACATTGTCATTCCATTTTATTTAAATCGTCAAATAATGATGTCATCACTGCATCATTATTATGTCATAAATAATTTAATTTATTTAATGTCTAAAAATCATAAAAAAATACTATGATGTAGGAAATATTTTTATCTTTCCAATGATTATTTATAATCAAAAATCTGATCTTTATAACCCCATGTAAAAATTGTTTTTGTAAACCATCTCTTGTTTGTTTCATTTTTACTTTAACATTTAATAAAAAGTTATTTATGTCATTTCCAAACCAAAGTGTCTCCATGGGGTCCCCAAGTTGACCCATGTCTTGTCTTGGTCTGACATGACACAACCAATAAGGTTGGGACATGTGTCTAGGTCATTCCCTATTATTAAAGCATTATTTATACCTTAAACTACACTAATTACCACAAATCGCGATTAAAAACTTAATAAGTTACTATTCACCAAAAAATTATTTTAATCTCATTGAACCACATTTTACTTCTTAATGACAACCATGTATGTCGGATTTTCAAAATTCAATACACATTAGTGGTAAACTTTCATTTAACTGAAAAATCAGTTTGCTTGATTACCACTTAGTGGTTTCACTATTCATCAAAAATTGAAGTTTTTCAGAAAATTACCAAAAATTCACCCTAAGCTATATTTGATATTCTGAATTCAAAAATGAAGTCTATTTTACAAAATTCAAATCATATAAGTCACATTAATTAATTTAATAATTAATTCCCGCTGCCAGAGCAAATAGCGTGTTTTTACAAAACAATAAGTATCAGAAGATAGATACTAGTTTAAGTCTAATTTCAAAGTGAAATTGATTCCAATGACCACCATTGGATTAAATGGTAAAAATATATTCATATTACACATTAATACGAATTCAAAAGATAATATAATCATATAAATAAATTAGATTAAAAAGCAGTTTTGATGTAAAATGCAGTATTTTTCACTATTCATTAAAATATGAACATTGTCAGAAAAATACCAAAAATTCACACAAAGTAAATTTTGATGTCCCAATCATAACGAATAAGTTTATTTTGAAAAACATAATCTATAAAATTGTCAAAATATAGATTCAAAAATGGTTTGCCATCAAAAGGCACTAAAACAATCTTTTAAGAATATTAGTGTATTCCATGCATAAGATTGTATTTATTTTCATTTTAAGCCTCTATAACACTATATTAATCATTAATAGACATAGATAAAAATATCTATTATTCATTACTTACTTGGGATGTTACATCCTTCCCCCCTTTAGAAAATTGCGTCCCCGCAATTTATTTACTTATCGAATAAATGGGGGTACTTATCCCTCATTGCATTTTCAGATTCCCATGTTGCCTCTTCAATAATGTGGTTTTTCCACAAAACCTTTACCTGCTTAATCACCTTATTCCATAACACTTGCTCCCTGTGGTCAAGAATCTGGACTGGTTGTTCCTCATAAGATAGGTTCTCTTCCAGCTGAACTACCTCTGGACTCAAAACATGAGATGGATCTAGCATATACTTTCTCAACATCGAAACGTGAAAAACATTGTGTACCTGAGATAAACTCGGAGGTAAAGCCACTCGGTATGCAACTGATCCAACTCTCTCTAGAATTTCGTATGGTCCAATGAACCTTGGACTCAACTTTCCTTTCTTACCAAATGTCATCACACTTTTCCAAGGATAAACCTTGAGAAAAACATGATCACCTACCTCGAAAGATAGATCCTTCCTCCGGTTATCCGCATAACTCTTCTGCCTGCTCTGAGCTGTTCTCATGTGTTTCTGAATCAGCTGAACTTTTTCTGCCATCTCTTCTACCAATTCTGGTCCCATCAACTTCCTTTCACCCACTTCATCCCAGAAAGCTGGAGGTCGACACCACTTCCCATATAATGCCTGAAATGGTGCCATCTGTATACTGGAATGAAAACTGTTATTATATGAAAACTCAACCAAAGAAAGATGTTGGTCCCAACTTCCCTGATAATCCATAGAACAAGCTCGTAGCATATCCTCCAATGTCTGAATTGTTCGTTCTGACTGCCCATCTGATTGAGGATGAAAAGCTGTACTAAAATTTAATTCAGTACCCAACAACTTCTGAAGGCCTTTCCAAAAGTTAGAAGTAAACCTAGGATCACGATCCGATACAATGGAGAGAGGAACTCCATGTAACCTGACTATCTCTTTAAGATACAAACGGGAAAGTTGATCAAGATAGAAAGTATCTCGTATAGAAAGGAAATGAGCAGATTTGGTCAAGCGATCAACAATAACCCAGATTGTATTATTACCTCGAGATGTCTTCGGTAATCCAACAACAAAGTCCATGGATATATTCTCCCATTTCCACTCTAGCACTGGTAAAGGCTGAAGCATCCCTTTCGGTAACTGCCTCTCTGTTTTAACCTACTGACAAGTCAAACACTTCACAGTAAAATCAGCAATATCACTTTTCATTCCATCCCACCAGTAATACTCCCGCAGATCTCTATACATCTTAGTACTGCCCGGATGAACTGAAAACAGAGAACTATGAGCTTCACATAACAACTCTCTCTTCAACTGTGAATCACAAGGCACACACAATCTCTTCCCAAATCTCAAAACGCAATCATTATCAATGTTGAATTCAGGCAACTTACCTTTCTGAACCAGCTCTACCCTTTTCTGCAACTCACTGTCTTGCTTCTGTGCTTGCTTGATTCTATCTGATAGAGATGATCTCACTGATACCTGAAACAAAACAGAAGGACTTCCTGCACCAACAAATTCTATGCCAAAGTTCATCAAATCCTTAACCAAAGGATCACGTTCCAAATGCAACATTGTTAATGAAGCATTACTTTTTCGACTCAAAGCATCAGCCACTTTATTTGCTTTTTCCGGATGGTAATGAATTGTACAATAATAATCCTTGATTAATTCTAGCCATCTCCTCTGTCTCATGTTTAACTCTTTCTGAGTGAATATATACTTTAAACTTTTGTGATCGGTATATATTTCACACTTTACTCCATACAAATTATGCCTCCAAATTTTTAAAGCAAAAACAACAGCAGCTAATTCCAAATCATGTGTAGGGTAATTTACCTCATGAGTTTTCAACTGTCGTGAAGCATAAGCAATTACCTGATCATTCTGCATTAGGATGCAACCAAGTCCTTTCAATGAAGCATCACTGTATATAACAAACTCACCATTCTTGGAAGGTAGTGCCAAAACTGGAGCATTCACCAATCTTCTTTTCAATTCCTGAAAACAATCATCACATTCTTTTGTCCAGATAAACTTAACACCCTTCCGAGTTAGCTTAGTCATTGGACTAGATAACCGTGAAAAATTTCTAACAAACCTTCGGTAATAGCCCGCCAAACCAAGGAAGCTATGAATCTCGGTTACATTTGTGGGTCTTGGCCATTCTTCCACAACTTTTGTTTTTGCAGGATCAACAGTTATTCCATCTTTAGAAACAATGTGACCAAGGAAAGAAATTTGTTGCAACCAAAACTTACACTTGCTGAATTTCCCATATAGTTTCTTTTCTTTTAAGGTTTGCAAGATAACCCTTAAATGTTTTTCATGCTCCTCTTTACTTTTAGAAAACACCAAAATATCATCAATGAAAACCACCACAAACTTATCCAAGAACTCATGGAAAATTCTATTCATTAAGTCCATGAATACAGCAGGTGCATTGGTTAGCCCAAAAGGCATTACTAAAAATTCATAATGGCCATATCTCGTACGAAACGCGGTCTTCGGAATATCTGCCTCCTTTACCTTCAGCTGATGGTACCCCGATCTCAAGTCAATCTTTGAAAAAAACTGAGCTCCCTGGAGCTGATCAAACAAATCATCGATATGAGGCAAAGGATATTTGTTCTTAACAGTGATGTTATTCAAGGCTCTATAATCAATGCAAAGTCTCATAGAACCATCTTTCTTTTTAACAAATAAAACAGGAGCACCCCATGGTGATGTGCTAGGTCTAATGAAACCTTTCTCTAATAAATCTTGCAATTGTTCCTTCAACTCTAAAAGTTCAATTTGTGCCATTCGATAAGGAGGTTTTGAATTTGGCTTAGCATCAGGAAATAAGTCAACAGTAAACTCAACTTCCCGATCTGGTATTATTCCAGGAAACTCATCAGGAAAAACATCATGATACTCATTTACCACTGGAACATCATTAATCTGAACAGTTCCTTTATTTTCAACGACGTGTGCAAGGTATCATTCATTTCCATCTTTTACAATTTTCTCAGCCTCTTGATATGTTATCAAAAGTAAGGGTTCATTCCTGTAAAAAAACTGAAAGTATTTCTGAAAAGAAACTTCTTTAGCTCTATAGTCAATCTTAGCATGGTAAGTAGAGAGCCAATCTATTCCCAGGATAACATCAAACTCTACTAGAGGTAGAACAATAAGGTTTGCAAGTAGGTTCTTTCCACAGATAAGGATAGGAAGATTCTTATAAATTCTTTTTGCCTCGACACTTCCCCCAGGTGTTTTTACCAAAAGTTCAGGAGTCATTTCATGAGATGGTATTCCCATTTTACTAGAAAAGGTTTCAGAGATGAAAGAATGTGTAGACCCCGAATCAAACAACACGCTGACATAATCTGAAAAAACAAACAAAGTACTTGATACAACTTCATTTGATGGCCCGACATCTGCTGAAGTAGTTGCAAAGGATTTCACCACCCCTTTCTGCTTGTAGTCTAACTACTTCTCATCACTCAACCTCGTTGTCGGACACTCGTTTGCATAGTGACCCATCTCATTGCACTTATAACATTTCACTAACTGTAAATCAAATTTGTTCTTACCTTCACCTTGATCCTTTTCAGTGCAATCACGAGCCTTATGTCCCATCTTACCACATCGGTAGCACTTCCCAGAATTCAGAAGACATTCCCCAGCATGCCTTTTTCCACATTTATCACAAACTGGAAACTTAGTTCTCTTACCATCAGACTTTTTTGAAGAATTCTTACCTTTCTCCTGCCACCTCGGTCTCTTCTACTGCTGGTTGTTATAGAAAACTTGGTCATCGGCAAACTCCATTTACACCTTCTCAGCACATCAAACAAGCTTTTCATAACTTTTAAACTCACGAGAAGCTAATGCCCTTCGATACTTTGGCTTTAATCCTGAGTAAAAATGATTTATTTTACTATCAAGGTCCTGGATAAAATTTGGAGCATACCTTGCCAATCGAGTGAACCTTTCTTCATAGGCAGCCACTGAGTCTTCCTCTTGCCTCAATTCCAAGAATTGCTTTTCCATCCTAAGTCGAACAGCCTTAGGAAAATACTTCTCAAGAAACATACCTTTGAATTCATCCCAGTCAAGAGCATCAATCTCATCGGCGTCCCTGATATTTTTAACCATAGACCACCACTGATCTGCTTCACCCTCCAAACTGTAAATAGCAAGACTAACCTTTTGATTGTATGAACACCCCATGACATCAAAAATCTTCTCCAGTGCTTTAATCCACCCTTCAGCTAGCATAGGGTCAGATGATCCTCTGAATGATGGTGGATGTTGCCTCAGGAAATGTTCCACCACTGACATGTTCCTCTGCGGTTGTTCTGGCTGATCGCGTGCATGGATACCACCGCCATTTATCGCTTGAGTCAACTGCTCCATTACTGCAACAAACTATTCAGTTCCAATTCCGACCATTTCTGGATGCTGATTCGGAAGGTTATTTCCTTCTGTATACCTTCCTAGCACTGCTTCCATGTTTCCTCTGCGGAAAACCATTCTGAACAAACATGTCTTAGATGAAGCAACATGGTAATCTTTAAATGCTATATCATTTCAAAAAAAATATTTTTGGATAATCATTTAATAGAATTATAACTCCTAAAGTTATCTAAACCGACCTTTGATACCAACTATAAGGCCCCAGCCTTAAACCTTACTTAATCTTGAGTTATTACAAGATTACACATTGAGTATCTTTTCGGGTTTAGAGTTTTAGAGAATTAGATCATAAAACCTGCATTACATTCCACATATAAACAAAGTGGTTACATAAAGATAGTATTATTCATTCCCATCAATGGAAACACATTTAAAATAAAACATGGATTATTTCTTGACACATCCTTGACTCTATCATCTTATCATGTACCTTTCCCTTGACCTGTGAAAAACATTTCAAAAACTTGGGATGAGCATAAAAACTAAGTATGGGTTATAAAAAAAACATCGAAAAGAAACATGAGTTCATATATACATAAGAATGAAATCATACTTTACCCATAAAACATAGGCACTTTAACATACCTCATAAAATCATGAATAAATCATAGAAATCATAAGACATAAAGGTAACTTGAGGCATTCATAACATTCTTACGTAGGGAGTAACCCTCTTGGTTACGTTTGGAATACCCATCACAGTATATTCCCTAAAATCTCTTCGTAGAAACCTTAACGTTTCACTCCTTCGTGTTACCCAATGCATTGGAGAGCTATAACGGGCTCACCCGCCCTTAGTTTATCACGGAACCACCCGTCTTCATAATAATGCCCAAGAACCATAACATAATCATATCACATAAAACATGCATAAAGGTAACATAAAATTTCCACATTTCAATCACGAGATATAAATACAACACATTGATATAAAAACATTATGAGAACCATTTTCAATACTAAAATAAAAGAAAAGTAAAACATGGTATTTATTTTTCTTTTAAAAAGAAGGTATGGCTTGTAGAGGAAGCCGAAACTCAAATAACGGTCACGACGGCGGATAAGTCGTTGTCGCCGCATACGTATGACAAAAACATTCCCTTTTGTCATTTAGTAAATGCTTCGTATAAAAAAAGACTCCTTTTGAATAAACGTTAAAGTCAAAGGGGTTCATACACCGTATAAAAGAAAGTTGTGTATAAAATAAAATATGTCTCAATGAAAGGAGATTGAGACGAAGTCCCATACCTCGTATCCGAATTGACCCGACCGTTCTTTAATCTCCTGAATAATAAACTTGAGTTAATCTATAATTGATTAATAACCTTTTTAAAGTTCATTATTCCTTTTATACCATGTTATGAACATCATGTAATCAGTTAAGTTAATAATGTTCATTTTGTCGGTATTTGGTTCTTAAGTCAAAAATAGACTTCTTACACTTACATGTTGTTAATTTGGTCAAAGGTTCATTATATCCAGAATGGTATTCATGATGTAGATATCATATATGTCATATATATCCAGTACATACATGCATTTATAATATTACATAATCATTTAGAGGTAAGAAATGAAATGCACCGTTCATGGAGACGGTAAGCCGTACGTACGCATGAACGCTACTTTCATTTCTATTTCGTATTTTATAGAATGGAATCATAATGATATAAAGGTATATTATAATTCCAGTATAATATCATATATAATATCATAGTTCCATCCTTTATATGTCCCACATATGGTATTTAACGAATCAAATCACTTTGAGGGGGCGGTAGTCCGCACTTCCTAAAATGAAGATATCGTGTTTACCCATAATGGAAACCATAAAGTTATGCCCAAAATGAAAAAAACAGAAGCTTAAGGAAAACATAAACATATTATATATCATATATAAAAATAGTGACATCATAATGGCCACCTTTGAAGGTGTTAAATGAGTGTTGAACAATCATCGTTTCGGGAGGCAGAATTTCGCCATCCACGGAAACCGTATGTTCTTTAACCATTTGATGCAGTTGTGTGAGAGTGTAGCTCAAATAAATCTTATAACAACATCCTAGTATATTGAAGATACTGGTGTTGTTACAAAAGAATTAAATAAAAACAGTTTAGGGGGTTGGAGAAGCAAAATAAAACAAATGAACATGAGAGAATGAATTACCTTAAAAAGTGTAACTCCTTTTGATTTGAGCCTAAAGGATTCCTTTGAAAGGATTCTGCCCAAAGGGAATCCTATAGGATGAGGAGAGGGATGTGGAGAGAGTAAATGGGCAGGGGTTTTCCGAGCCAAAGGCTTGAGTAGTGAGTGAAATGAGGTAGAGGTGGGGGCCTTTTATAAGAGGAGAGGAGGGGCACTTTTGGAAAGTAAAGAAATATTACTTTATTTGAAAATGTGTTTCGGTTTCAAAAGGTCCCACATTGATATAATTTGTGGATAAGGTGATAAGGGTTCGAAATCCACTCATCCAATTGGTTTTTTCCATGTGTAGTTCATAGATTTTACATTGTCATTCCATTTTATTTAAATCGTCAAATAATGATGTCATCGCTGCATCATTATTATGTCATAAATAATTTAATTTATTTAATGTCTAAAAATCATAAAAAAAATTACTATGATGTAGGAAATCTTTTTAGCTTTCTAATGACTATTTATAATAAAAAATATGATCTTTATAACCCCATGTAAAAATTGTTTTCGTAAAACATCTCTTGTTTGTGTCATTTTTACTTTAACATTTAATAAAAAGTTATTTATGTCATTTCCAAACCAAAGTGTCTCCATGGGGTCCCCAAGTTGACCCATGGATTGTCTTGGTCTGCCATGACACAACCAATAAGGTTGGGACATGTGTCTAGGTCATTTCCTATTATTAAAGCATTATTTATACCTTAAACTACACTAATTACCACTAATCGCGATTAAAAACTTAATAAGTTACTATTCACCAAAAAATTATTTTAATCTCATTGAACCACATTTTACTTCTTAATGACAAACATGTATGTCGGATTTTCAAAATTCAATACACATTAGTGGTAAACTTTCATTTAACTGAAAAATCAGTTTTCTTGATTACCACTTAGTGGTTTCACTATTCCTCAAAAATTGAAGTTTTTCAGAAAATTACCAAAAATTCACCCTAAGCTATATTTGATATTCTGAATTCAAAAATTAAGTCTATTTTACAAAATTCAAATCATATAAGTAACATTAATTAATTTAATAATAAATTCCCACTGCCAGAGCAAATAGCGTGTTTTTACAAAACAATAAGTATTAGAAGATTGATACTAGTTTAAGTCTAATTTCAAAGTGAAATTGATTCCAATGACCACCATTGGATTAAATGGTAAAAATATATTCATATTACACATTAATACCAATTCAAAAGATAATCTAATCATATAAATAAATTATATTAAAAAGCAGTTTTGATGTAAAATGCAGTATTTTTCACTATTCATTAAAAAATGAACATTGTCAGAAAAATACCAAAAATTCACACAAAGTAAATTTTGATGTCCCAATCATAAAGAATAAGTTTATTTTTACAAACATAGTCTATAAAATTGTCAAAATATAGATTCAAAAATGGTTTTCCATCAAAAGGCACTAAAACAATCTTTTAAGAATATTAGTGTATTCCATGCATAAGATTGTATTTATTTTCATTTTAAGCCTCTATAAAACTATCTTAATCATTAATAGACATAGATAAAAATATCTATTATTCATTACTTACTTGGGATGTTACATAATAAATTCAATTTTAACATTGATGTCTTACCTTTAACATTGATCAGTGATATTTTAGATATATTTCTTCATTAAATTCCACCTTCTCATCAATTATCATACAAAAACATTTAAACCATGGATTATAAATCAATATATCCCTTCATATAATTATTAAAAAAACCATTTTCACCAGGAATAATTTTATTTGGAAATTGTTTACTATAATATTCTTCTTTTGTCTTCCACTACACTAACCACGTATTATTTCCTCAACACCGTGGAATGTTGACTCTAATAAAATTTACATTATTATAATGTACTATAAATTATTTAAATATTTACATCATACTATAATAAATAAAAACACAATTAATTTTATAGTATTAACTCATAAAAACATTTAAATTTCAAATAAAATGTCTTATACAATTTTGACCAATCAAATTTATTCATAATTAAACTATCACTTATCCTCAAGCATAGATCACCAATTTATTACAAAGAAAATTATAACAACCCAACCTTACCCATTGGAATGGTTAGGAAAGTATTTCCACTAAACATAGGTGACATCTACTGCATAAAAAATATTGGTAGTAAATTCCAAGGGCTAACAAAATCATGGGGGATGATTTTTCCTTAAATAACACAACATTATATAATAAACTCAACTTATTCAAATGAACATGATGCCTGCTATAAAACTTCAGTATAATATAATGACATGAAGAACAAATAAAATCGTTAAATTTATAGAAGAAAAATAGAAACCAAAATTTAATATTTATGAATGACACAAGGACACCAAAAGGACCCAAGGAACTGATGTGGATCAACAAAAAAATCCACTGCCAAAAATATTTAAGATCCAACTCCTAGAAAAGATACAACAACCTCAAGGTTCTCTATTAGTGAAGTAAATAGCCTCCCTCTTAAATGTATCATGGTAAATAAATCCTATATATGTACAAAATGTCATACGCTGGGGGTGCATTTATCAACCTAGTAGTTATTCATCCAGAGGCTTCACATCCATGCCACTAGGAATAGATATTGTTAAAAAACATTTAATATAAGGAAAGAGAAATAAATATAAAATAGTTCTTACAAATATAAATAAATAGAGGAAGTGTTAAAAATCACACCATAAAGGTCTCTCATGTTATAAACACATAACCATGAAACTCACAAACCAAATGTATTCCCCATGAATATAGGCCCATTGAACATAATATACTCACGAGTAGTACTTATCCCTTCAGACCCAAACTATCACTTGGATGTAAATTACCTTGACTCTAAATGAACCCGTTGATTATTTCTAACCCAATGAATAAATTTACAAGTGAATCATGTACTCCCACCATTCCTTGTGGGGTTTTACATCGCCAAAACTATTTTTGTGATTAATCAATACTTTTAAAAATTTATTAATCTTGTTGAGGGTGAATCCCATAACCATTATTTTCAAAATCAATAAAACATGGTTTCCCAAAACCAAAATATTAAAAAAATATACTTTTCAAAAACATATTTTATTTATAAAATAAAATCCATCAATTTATAGGAATATGAGAGTGGGAGATAGTCTACCTACCATGAGACAGATCAAAAAACATGAAGAAAGTTGAAAAATTCCATCTTCCATGTGAAAATTTATGGAATCCCATCAATGAAAACCAAAATTTAGATCTTAATATTAGAGTTGGAGAATGAAAATTATTTTTTGTTTAATCTGGTTAAAATCAAATTAAATTTCCCCTAAACTTTTTCCATAATTTCCATATTAATTATGGTTTTATACCCCAATGTGTTTCTTCAATGACGAGCACTGTAAAAATAATGATGACCAAAAAATGACCGAGAACATGTTATGGTGAACTTTTCAATGATATTTGGTCCACCCATTAATAAAAAAAATTCCTTTAAATACCAAATGTTCCATTTTCTTAATTCATTTTGGATTACCACTCCTAAATACCAGACCAACTCCTTCAGTGTCTTGGTCCGGTTGTTTCCCACAAATGATCTCTCAAACCATAAAAGGAACATCAAAAATATTATATGGCATAGTAAAATTCACATATCCTAGAGACTCCCATTAACATAGGTCCAAAACACTCAATAAAATTAACTTCACAACATATGATCCCATGGCATGGTATAGCCCATGATAAATCCAGTGAGGACCACACACCATTTCCATCATCCACCATCCTTAAAAATCTTACCAAACTAAAAAGGAACTAAATTATTATATTTAAAAATACAATAATATGTATGCTAATAAAACTTGGTTTTTCACATTATCCACATATTTTGGATTCCCATCCTAAAAATTTTATAGGGTGAAGGATTTTTTAAAAAGGTTTAGACATTATTCATGTATCAATTTCTCTTATTCCCATGTCTCTTCTTGAATATATCTAGGATTCCATATCACATGAACTAAATATATTCACCTCCCCCACAATTAATTTTTTTATTTTTATAGTTTGATAATTTTTTTGTGCATGAATAAAGCATATTGATCAAGAGTTACATGATCACAAAAATTCACATGATCAAGACACGACTAATACATATTAATAGAGTGTTGTGAACTGAACTTAATCATGATGTTAGAGATAATAAATAAGAAAACTCACTCTATAATCCCGAAAAAAACAATGAATAATATTACATTAATCTCATTATTTAAATAACACACCTCACAAAAATTTATATTACCAAATGATTAAAACATTTAATATATTCAATATCAACTACATAAACATATTTTTCTTTCTATTTCTACATAATATAACTCATCTATTATCCTTTATAGAATTTTGATAAATTAATCTTATCATAACAAAATAGGGAATGGAATACATATGGAAGAGGTGAGATAAAATTCTTTGTAAGAGAAAACATATCAACATTTCATCAAGGGTTAGATCATAACAATATGAGAATAAAAGTGGAATAGATAAATTTATTATTAAAAATAAAATAGAACAATAGGTGTTTTCTATAAATCAGGATATAACAACATATAATATAAAATGAAAAAAATATTCTAAGTAAAATGTGTGAGGAGTCTTGAGAAAAAAATATTATAGAATTCTATTGGGAATATATATATAGAAATATTGATTTTCATATAAAAAAGAATTATTTTACAAACATACAAATATATATATTATAGTATTGTGAATAAAAAAATACCTATTACAATTGTTATGAAAAAATTCTCATAATTCATTTTTTGAACAAAAAAAAGTTCATGCCTTATGTAGTGAAAAAAATTCCCACACATCATATGATGAGCTCAAAAATTCACGCGCTTCATATTGTTAAGAAACAAAATGATCATGATTCAAATCCTTTTTTCCATGAGATATAAATCCTTAAAAATTAATTATATTTTTATATATAACCCCACCCATCATAATCCATAAATATGAGTTCCATTTTAAAAAACAAATCATAAACATATATTACTGAACCAATGGAAAGAGATTGAGTTTCTTAATCATTTTAAAAAAACATAAAAAGAACTTCATAAATAATAGATTATCACAAGTATTGTTTCCAAAAGTAAAAAATGTTACAATAAAATATAAAGTGTTATCAAAACATCAATACATGAATGATAAACCTTAAAAATAAAATATAATTTAAAATAAAAATTATTCCACAAACCCATTTAAAAAATTGAAATAAAAATTAATTTTAAAAAGTTAGTGAAAATAGAATACATATTAAAAAAATATTAAAAAAATACAAGAAAATTAATAATTTATCAAAAAATAGAATAAAAAATAACTTTAAAAAATTTACTTTTAAAATAATACTTTTAATGGAGACATGAAAAAGAAAAAAAGTTGTCAAAAAGGAATGTAAAAATACAATGAAAAAATTTACTTTTAAAAATAATATTTAAAAATAGGAAAATGAAAAATGAAATAATTTTTATGAAAAATAAACGTGTAGTAGATAATAAAACTAATTATTTTTATATGATGGAAAAACCTTCTGATATTATTGAAATAACCCTATTGAGATCATATATCATTAAAAATTATATGGAACCATTACATTAAAATTAAATTTGTGTTATAAAAATATAATTTGACAAAAAAATAATTTGATATTCTAGTAATGAAATTATGAAATTGTAGAGAAGTAATAATATGTACATGGAAGAAGAATCTCTTTAAAGCAATAAGAATTATTATTAATAAGAATTTATTTTATCAAAACTTTGAAATCATTGAGAAAGAATAATTAGGTTACAAAAATGATATCCCAAGAAATGTATGTAGAATAAATCCTAAAATCCTTATACATTATAATATATAAATTATAAATGATTATTTTCCTATAAAATTTATTATGTCTTAAAGATAAAATTTGTGCCTTGAAAACACCTTACATGTTTTTTTAATTTTGAATCATTACCCCACAATAGGAGCATGATTAAATAAAAAATTAAATATAATTAAATATTTTAATATCATTTTAAAAATGAAAATAGGTATTTATTTACACCATTGTAAATAAAACATGTTATACAACTCAGTCATGTCTCAATGGATTCCAATTCAAGGAAAAGAAACCCTTATGAAATGGGTAAAACTTTATTCAAAATCTTCATGAATGGGTGATCATGGTATTAAACATAAAATACCACGAATAAAGAATAATTCATGATATTTAATATCAAATTATCATTATAAACACCACATAAATAAGAATTGTTGCATAAATAAGAACTATGTATCAATGAAGGTGAATTGAGATGAAATCCCTTACCCCGTTTCATTTCTTATCTTATCATACTCTGACATAAAATAAAAAAACATAGATAAAATAATAAAATATTTTACAAAATTACCCATAAATATTAACTTTTATAACTATTATTATAATCTTTAATCATGACTACATTAATTAGTAATAGCATGTTACGACCCTCAGGTGTTAATAACATTAACTATTTTTTTACATGTCAAATAATTGGGAAATATTTAACCATTATTTGATACCAAGTAAATTATTAATATATAATTTATTATTCTATAATATATAACATATATTTATTTAAAATTTGAAAATTTAAATCCATATGTGTTTTTGTTATGTTTTGAGAAAACCAAAATGATAATGTCATATTTATTTAATTTTAGAGAACAAAATTGTTACTTTATTATTAATGTAAATAAATAATAAAATATTTACTAAATAAAATAATAATAATAATTTTTTTAATATATAATAATATTATATTTTTTCATTTCCCCATATTCATCCAAATTTTTATTTTGAAGAATTTATCATGTAAGTGGTTAAACTGTCCAAAACGTGGACACGATTTATCTCTATTGGTGAGTATGGCAAAGTAGGTGTTTATTTTGATTTAATATCAATATAAAAGAATTAAAAAGATATTATATTTATTTTTTTATTATTTTTGATGATATTGTAAAATTATTAAATAATTTATGAATGTGAAAATGAAAATTTCAAAATGTTTCATCATGGAGGCAATATTTTGTACACACATAGGATTAACGTTACCATTTCTCAGTGCCTGAGAAGTGTTAAATGTGAATATTTGTTTCAAATTTTAAATTAACTATTCTATGATTTATATCTTATTTAATCATCATTAAAAATTTTAATACTTACTTTGAATAAAAATGTTTAAAAAATTAAGTTACTTCTTTGAGTCGGTAGTCTATAAAACTCACTAACAATATTCATTTGGTTATTTCCAAGTGGAAAAAATGAATAACTGAGGGTTATATAATTAATTTAATAACATATAATTATTATAATTAAAATTAATTAATCATATTATTTGAATTATTTTATATTAGAAAGAGAAATATTAATAATAAAATATTTATAAGGAGATAATACTTACCTTAAGGACAAGATGGTTCCATTGAATTTCATAGTAAATTGAAGGACTTATGATAAAAATGGGTGAAAATGGGATTATTTTTGTTGTAGAGTGATATCGGTAGATTTAGAGTAGCGTGTTTCAAGTATTAATTATTTTATTATGTGCATCACAGAAAGGGTTGAAGTGAAATCCTTTTAATAGAGAAGAAAATGACACTTTTGTAAACACACATAATTTAGTCAATAACTCTATGAAACTACCCAAGAGAAAATAGCACATAAGTTGTGAAAAGTGGATTTTGGGAAGATATAAATACTAAAATTATATTAAAAAATTACTTTAATGAATTTTTAACATGTTTTTTCTATATATGATAAGTAAAAAACTATTTCTACCTTTACTTTTTACGGGGGTAACTATATTTTAACATTATTATATAATTTTGGTATTTAAAATTTAAATTGAACTAAATAACTGATATTATCCTATTATTTTAAATTTTAAAATACTTATTATACAAAATTTCTAAATTATGTAAATGTTAATTAAAAAAATCACACACTTAATATCATGAATATCGTTTTTTTAGAATAATATTTATTTTCTTTAAGATATTAATATATAAGATACAATTATAATTATTAATGATTTTAATGGAATAAATTAATTGATTATAAAAATAATAAATTTTATGATGATTTAAAAGAAATGAAAAATAAATTATCACCTTTAAAATATATCATTCGAAGTGAAGACTAAAAATAAATTTTATTGAACCAGTAATTTTTATTTTTTTTTCTAAAATTATTAGGCATGGTATTTATAAGAAAAGATAATCTTTCAAAATGAAAAAATTTATCCATTAATAAATAATTGTATTAATTAAAGTTTTTTAGTCATCTATGACTTGATTACATAGTACTAAAATCACTAAAAACTTATTTTTGAATAAAAATAAATCTTTGGAGAAAAAATTTAAAAAATCATACTAGGTAAATATTCATGGTAGGAGTTAAAAAAATAATTTGATTTTTTAAAATATATATTTTTTAAATTTTATATTCTATTTTTTTAATAATGTACAATGTAATGAGAATTTATTTATATTTAAACTATTTCAATGTTTACACATTTTAATAATTTAACCACTAAAGATAAAAAATATTCATTTTCTACCATGTTTGTGTTTATTATAGATTTATTAATAATTAATTATTAATATGTTATGGTTTTTATTTGTTGAGGGTAGTGTGTGTCAATTTTTATAGAACATAGGGTGAATTGTAAAGGATCCATAATCTCAGTTTGTTACATTCTAACACCATTAAATAAATTATTCCCTCAAAATGATAATTGTAATTTACTAGAAAATGAAACTGAGATATCCATAAGAAACGTGAAATATATATTCTAAAGAGATATAATCCTAATTATCCTTGGTAATATTATGAAACTTTTACTCCCTAATATACTTCTTATGTGTTCTTAAGGATTTATCATTCACAACTACATTTTCTTGTTCTTGATTATAATAAATACTAAAAACAAAAAGGTTGAGAAAATAATGAATTGAATTTGAGTATATGAATATAAAATATTCATCACATAATGTATTATCCAATGAAAAAATCCATCCATTTCAAATATGTATTATTAGGTTAATTCTATAACTCTCTTCAATCTTCCAATGAAAGTTTAGGCAGTGTTCTCACATACTGATTTTCTTAATACACCATTGTAAGAATCAAATTTATCTTTCATAGTGGTTTATAAACAAAATTTTCTCAACTGAAGCATATCCATAAATTTTTTCCCAAAAGTTGTGTGGTGAGAAAATATTAACCATACACCAGAATGATAGCTGAGTTATACTTGGACAAAAGTTTCGATATTATTACCTCTAGAAGAATCTATACCAAAACCAAACCCATTAATTGTATATCGATATTAATTTCTTAATTGGAAATGAATATAATTTATACATTACCAATATTTTAATACATTTTCCAATACAAACACATAACTATATAATTTTTCGTAATGTTTTCTAAACTAATCCCAAAAAAAAACATAATAATCTCCACAATAAATGAACCCTATTCTTATACGAACTATTATGACCTAATAAATACAAGTGATAATATTACATTAATCTCTTAATTTAAATAATATATCTCACAAGTAGTAACATAACCCATGGATTTAAAGGTTTCATGTATTTGTGATTCTATACATAAATGACTATATCTAAATTAATATCTCTATTATAGAACTCTTATAGAATCCCTTAAATACTTCTTAGAAATTAAACATATATTCATAATCCTAGGAATAAAAAACATAGGAAAGGTGTGATCTCAAAGACTCAATAAAGAAAAACTTATAAACATTTCATAAAGGTATAGATCATAAGAATATAATAAAACATGCACTGTAGGGTAATATCTTGTTAAAAACAGCATGATAAATTATGAATTTTCTATAAAACATGATAAAAGGACATGTTATCTTAGATGTATAAAACATATACCCTAGGAGAAGAGTTCAAAATTTTAAGATAATATTCCTAAGTTATGTTTCAAAATTAGGTGTGTAATGAAATATGGAATTTCATATATTAATGAATTAGTGATAACTCAAAATCCTATGGAATTTTTATCATTGTGAACAAATAAAATGCTTATGCTTCATATTGTGACTAAATAAAATTCCAATTCTTTATATTGTGAACATAAAAAATTCCCACAATTCTTATTGTGATAAAAATAGCCCAAAATTTATGACGTGAAAAACAATTCCCAGGATATATATTATATAAAAATAAAATTCCCAGGATTCATATTGAGAGCAAGAAAATCAGTCATGATTAACATATTTTTTCATGAGATATAAACCCTTTACCAATGTATTGGAGGGTGATATTGGACTCCACCCACCATCATCCATTCGAACTTGTTTCATTTTAAAAAAAACCCATAAACATATCTTAATAAACCCTTGGGCAGAGAATGGGTTTCCTAAACCATTTAAAAATATCAGATAACATGAATTTGGGACATTATAGAATATCCAAAATCTTATTTTCCAAAATTAACCATATCAAAAAAACATATAAATAGACATAAATACATAACTTCAATAAATATATTCCTTGTGGTATAAATACATGTGATAATGAATATGTTTCCAAACAAAATATTTAAAACATTTAATTAAAATTTATTTAATTTTTTTATGGAAATGAAATAGATTTTAAAACATTATTCATAAGAAAATATATCTCCAGAATGAAATAATTTTTCAAGAATAAGACATGAGAATAATTTAAAAATTTCTAATTTTAATATAATATTTCATAATAAAGACATTAAAAAGACATTAAATTTTCAAAAATGGAATGTGAAATTACGTAGAAAACATTTTTTGTTTAAATTATATTTGATAATGGAAACATGAAAAAATACATAATGGTCATCAAAATAAAATTTTCAGTGAATGATAAAACTTTATTTTTGAAAATGATGGAAAATTCTTCTGAACATTTTCAAATAACCATGTTTTAAACAAGAAAATTTAACATGGATAAAGGAAAAATTACATTGAAAAGAAATAATATAAATTTAAGGATCATATTGGAAAAAAAAATCAATTTTACCTTGGGATATGAGAACATTGGTCTGATGTAATAGATGGACATGAAAGATTTTTTTTAAAGTTAATGGGAATTATTCTTACTAAAAATTTATTTTAATGAATCATTAATACCATCATAGAAGAAGACATTGGGGTATAATATTATTTCCCCCAAAGGGAATTTGAAGTAAATTATAAAAAATTTAAAGGTTACAATAGATAAATATTCAAACAAATTAGACCTAGAAAAGTGATTATGGCATATGGGAATGATTTTAGACAAATAAAATCCCTAAGAACCATTATAACATATGTAAAAAAACCCTATTGGAAGTATAAAATTAAATTTGAGATTTAATATCATAAAATAAAAGATAATAATGAAAAAATGAAAACATTTCTGTATTTAATCCTTTGAGAAGGAAACATGGTGTAGAACTTAATCATGTCTCAATGGATTTAAATTTGGCACAAAGAAACTCAAATGACCTGTGTAAAAATTAAATAAAACCCCCCATAAAAGTTAGAGAATGTGAATAAATTTTAAATATAATGAATAAAAGTTAATAAATTCAATATTATGCCATATATGATTTTTACACAGCACAAAATAAGAATTGTTTCATAAATATAAACTATGTATAATAAAGCTAAATTGATATAAAATCCCTTACCTTGATTTGTTTCTTAGTTGATAAAACTCTAAATTACTATCAAACATTAATAGATAAATTAATGAGCTTTTGCATAAACATAATCATAAATATTATCCTTTTTTTAATCCTCATTATATTTCTTTATCATTAGTAAATTAATTTGTTATAGCGTATTAAGACCATCTGATGCCAATAACATTTACTATTTTATGATTGTTTAATAATTTTAATGTCATTACCCATAATTTTATAACAAGTTCATTTTTGATATATAATTATTTTTAGTAATGTAATAATTATATTTGATTTAAATGTTCATATTTATTTTCATATATGTTTTGGTTACATTATGAGAACACTAAATTAATAACATATTATTTTATAAATTTTAATGAATGAAAGGTTTCTTTAATGAAATGTAAAATATGGAATGTAATATTTCATGAAAAATATAGAAATTAAGATTTACATAATATTTGATAATATTAATATTTTTCTTCTACCCATATTCACCATGAATTAGATTTTAAATCATTATTCACATATGTTGTTAAATTGATCCAAATATCAACACATTTTAACATGGTCGAATTGTATGTTTAAGGAGGTGTTTAATTTGACATAATATAATTTAATAGAATAACTATTATTTTTCTTTTATTTTTTATAATTATTATATATGTTTTAAAATTTTCCTATAACGTATGAAAATATAAAAATATTTGTTCATATTGGAGGTTGTGATCTACATGTACCCATGATTATCATTGTTTTTTTCAAAACAAATGACCCGAGGAAAATGTTAATAATTATTATAAATTTTACAATAATAATTATAGGATAAATAAAGTATTTATTCATCATTACCACCATTAAAACCATCCATGAAAATCGACAATGAAAATTAAATGACATCACTTTGTGGAGGCAGTAGCCTGCACAACACATTAAATATGTTATTTTGATTTTTCTGATTGGATGTAAAAAATTAACCAAGGATTATACAATAAATATAAAAACTTAAAATAAAAAAATGATACAAAATTAACCATATAATTATGGTGATATATTTTTAGTAACATTAAGGTTAACAATAAAATCTTATGAAGACACTACATATGTTGGAGACTATATTTTTCTATAGAAGTAACCTTAAAATTGAATGTATTCGGATAATTATGAGTGAATTATTATTTTTATGGTAGAGTATTAAAGGTAGAGTAAAATTGTGTATTTTCAAGGATTAATTATAAGGATTAATGTATCTTGGGAATGGTGGAATTTATATCATTTTTTGAGAAGGGAAAAAGGATCTTTTGGATACCCTCATCAATTTTCAATAACTTCATGGATCTATTCAAGGGTTGATGGATCAATAGTTGAAGAATGCAGAGTGTGAGGAAATATAACAATTTAAGTTATCTGAACCATTTATTTTATGGCATGTTTTTAACATTTTTTGATTATTTGACCTTTTTAATACATTTTTATCAATTTTACTTTTCACCATGTAACTATTTTTTAACCATTATTATTAATTTTGATAACTATAACTAAATTATCCTCATTAAATAATTTTAGACATATGGTTTTATAATTTAAAATTACATTATCATATTAAATTTATAAATGTGTTAACAGTTAATTTTAATATTAATAAACTTATTCGTATAGAAACATTTTTTTTGAAAAATGATATTTTTATATTAAAAATTATATATAAGATAAAATTATAATTATTACCTATTTTAACAAAATAATATTATTTATTATAAAAATAATGAATTTTAAGAGGATTTAAATGTAATATCCATTATAATATAAACTCTAAAATACTTCATTATAAGAAAATAATGAAATCATTTTTATTAAACAACTATTTTTATTTAGTTATAAAAGTTTTATACATGGTATTTATAATATCAAACAATATATTAAAATGAATAATTTTAATCCTTAAATATATAATATTTTTATTTAATGTTATTTATTGTTATAGGATTTCCTTATATAGCGATAAAATAAAAAAAATATATTTTTTTTAAAAATTCAATCATTTAAAACAAATGAAAAATTCATACTATGTAAATTTATATTATTGGAGTTCCAAAATTAATTTTTGCTTATCAAATTTTCATTTTAAAAATTATAAATACAACTTTCTAAAATGTTATAATGTAAACATGTTTTAGTATTAAGTAATACTAATTACTTATCCACCAAAGGTAATAGTTATTAATGCTCTACTATCATAATAATTATTATAGATTATTAATAATGTCCTTGTAACATGTTGTGCACTATTTACACTAGTTGTAGCATGGGAAATGGGTTATAAAACATTGTGTTTATTTTATATAAAAAAAAATTATTGGGTTTTTAAACTCACTAATCTATTCAAGGATGTCAAAGGTTCCAACATACCGAGGAGCCAGATTCCCTTTCTTACTCAAATGAAAATTCCCCAAACATGGTAAAACTAGTAAGAATACATGATCAACCAGTTCAAAATCCAAGTGAAAATGATAACGATCCACATATAATTCTTTATCGAATTTGGTTTTTACTATCTACTTCCTGATAATCTAAATTTTGTTACTAGTCTCACACATGATGTTAGGTAAAATTTGTGATGTTTCCCCATTCTCAACCTAGTAGAGTGGGGAATGACATGGATATAGGTATAATGATTCATATTGGGCCGTATGTATCATGTCTTGATAACTATTTTTTGATGAAAAATTTTGGGAACAAATATTTTATTCCTAATAACAATATAATTATATCACACATGCTATGAGAATATCCTCTATGGTTGGAATTATGCACCCTAACAAACCATTTGTTTGAGGATGATAATATGTTATTAATGTTATCATGGTCCCATATGAATTTTACAAAGACTTCTAAAACAATGAGGTGAATTTATGGTCTCAGTCAGAGTTAATATAATTTCGTACCTCATGTAATTTGACCACTTCATAGATATTGCGATTTTACAACACATATAGAATATTTGTCTCTTGTATTAGAATGAAATTTTTATAATTAATGTGTTTATCCAAAATGGAAAAACTTGCGTCATTCCTATGATGTGTTGACGATAGACCTATAAAAAAATTCATAACTCTTTTTTTTTCACATTTTTATATTTTTATGGACAGTGCCTGAAAGATTCTAGTTGTTCTTTGATATTTGGAATTCATCTTCTAAAATGTGATTTTTCTCTAAACATACTTGAAATCTTACCACCATAAAATTCATTTGTTTTCCACTAACACTTTCTTAGTACCTTGGCCGATTGACTACTTTGAATGATAATAATCAAGATATAGTTTCTCTTGTTTATATAGGGGAACTCTAATATAGTTCTGAAAGTAGAAAATTGAATTTACATCCTCTATCCTACCATCAACGGTCTTATTAATATTGATTTCTAACCACACTATAAGAAAATCGAAATATTACTATTGAAACTCAATAAATAACTAAACCATGTAAGGAATAATGGGGATTAGGAGGAAACATTCATAATTATTTATCTAACTACATTGAAGGTGTATATTATAAATCCCTACTATCAACTACCAATTTCCTTGGGATTTTATTACAACATTTGTAATGTCCTAGACCGCTCTGGTCTATTAAATTGAGAAAATCTAGTGTTTGGAGTGTTCTGGGAGGTCACGATGACACTTTTCAAGAGTTTTCCAAAAATATGGTTTTTAAAAAAGTGAGTTAGGACCGGTAGGTGGAGAATTTTGGTCACAATTGTTAGTTGAAATGGGTACACACACTGGTAGGTCTCCAATATTGGGTCATAATAGTGACTCACACTTATAGGCCACAAGTGGGGAGTTGTAATGGTAGGTTCCAATGGTATGATTCCACCAATGAGTTGTGATAATGACTCGTGATGGAGAGACATCCACCAGTAGATCATGAATGTAGGTCATCCACTAATGTCTTGCACTGATGACTCACAATAGTATCTCACACCGGTGACTCATCCACTAGTGACTCCCAGTGGTGAATCACTTAACGGTGAATCATTTTCAATAGTTTTTCAAAATTCTATATTTCTCCAGTTTTTCAGGTTTCTACCCTTTGACATTTCATTGGATGATAAATGATTTAAATACCAAACATAATGGGTTTGGGAGACATTTTTAATTGTATATATCTTCTAAAAACCTAAATCTTCGTTTTGACTTTGAAACTGCATGGTCTTGCTCATGATCCAACTTTAATGGATTTTAAAAACGGTTTCTCCCATTGTTTTAGGATATGGCCTTTCTAAAGCCGAGATCTTATGTTCCAGGTGTGTTTTCCCTTTTTCTCTTGTTGTACCCTAAACATTTCTTCCCCAATGAGTCATGAAATGTGTTATAGTCTTTGGATTGTGTTTTCCATGGAGGTTCTCCCTACTTCCTGCGGACCCCCTATTTTTGTAAAATAATTAATTGATGATCATATATTCTTCGAGTAGATTATCCTTCATCTCTCTTTTATTTTTGTATCATGGGGTGTGGGTGTATGATTTTCTCCTTGTGACAATATCAGAATACCAAATAAATAATTATAATTGAACCAGATTAAGATTATCACCCAGGGATGAGAAAAGTTACTTATGTTATGATTTATTATCTATTGATGTTTTGAATTGTATGGACTACATAACTACTACAAATCAAAGTAATTGGGTGTCTTTGTTTGTTAACTAAATATATTTTTGGTTATATTCAATTTAATACCTATAGAACCGTTGTTATGAAAAAATTGTTAACCATGTACACTCATCTAAATAAATGGATTCCCCCTTATCAAAATATTTTTTTGTGATAACCCCTAAATTATAAATAAGAAATTGAAAGAATAATTCCCTATTAAATCGAAATTTTCCTTTCCTTGGTATGTTCAGTGGTCTGCTATGATGAGGGGTGGTGGTGGTATGGGTGGTGTAATGGAATCTGAGGTTGATAGATTCATTGATTCAAGAATGGATGCTCAGAATTATGTAGGGGGATTCCATTTGGTTGTTCTATGTTTAGATGTGATGGGTGTGGTGTGGTTCTGCAATAGGTCTCCCAATTATGGTTATGGTGAGGTGTGTTTCTATGTGTGGCTGGTAGTTGAGGGTTTATTGTTTTTAATATGATAGATTACACATAATACATTTTAAGCATGATGATGGAAGTTGTTTGAATGGGTCATTCACCTGGAGTTTCTCCATGAGTATCACATAGAAAGTATCACTCAGTGTCTCAGGATTGGTTTTCTTATAGCATGAATGGGTGTTAAATGGAGTGGAAATATGAAGTGGGTTACTGTAACATGTTTCTTCTTCATTAATGTTACTTTTCTTTTCTATCTTGTTATGTGATGTAGTTTGTAGTTTCTTGAATAGTAATGGAATAAATGTATTGTTAAAAAAAGTATGAGAATTGGATAAATGAATTGGATGTGAGTATAATTTATGTGTGTCCCACGTTATGTGGTAGGGAATTTATAATTTGTAGAAGATTTGAAATTAAGTGTTGATTGTTGGTTGAAAACCCATAGGTTGGGATCGAGTGTTTGATATTATATATATATATATATATGTATTTCCTTTGGGATTTTAATACACACACCACCCTAGTTGATCATTATGTTCAAGACACCCCCATTGTCATGGGGGAGGGTGTCTATCCCAAACAATCTTGTGGGAGGATGGATGTATAGAAACATACTCTTCCCTCCTCCCTCTTCCTCATAGTGATAGCCAAAGATTTTTTGGGTAGGTTTTGATTCATGAGGCCCAGGTGTGTGTGGGTGATTTGTGATTCCCAGGTGTCTTGGAGATGAGATGTGTTGTGTTCCCAGGTGTCTTATGGATGTGATGTGGCATGTCACCTAGGTGTTTGTGGGTGAGACATAACTGTGAGGCCCATGCATGTGTGGGTGGGATGTGAAGTGCTATGTGTGCCAGGTGTTTGCAAGCGAGATGTGGCTATGAGGCCTGAGTGTGTGTGGGTGGGTTGTGACATTACTATTTAGGAATAGGTTGGAGCGCCAATTTGTTTTTCATCAGGGTGTGGGGGAAGATAATTTGGGGAAAGTGGTGTGGGGTACTCTATCATCTATGTTCTTAGTATATTCCTTTTTTTACTTGTGTTACTTACTTATCATGCCTTTGTTATTTGGGGATGGTTAGTATACCTTGTTATGTGTTGTTGGTTATGTTGTTTTCTCACGAGAGAATTAGTATTATTCTACCACTTATGATTTAGGGAAATTTTTTTTCCTACAAAGTATACTTGTATGATCACCCTACATTATAAAACTACTTCCATGTTCTTCATGAGGATTACAAGGAACATTATGGGTGTTACTAGCCATGGCATTGGGACTATTGTTGTGTCACTACTTAGATTTAGTTTTGGGTAATTACATTGGATATTTCCTTTATATTGGTAATTATTTTGTTTCAAACTTGCATGTGGGGTGGTTTTGGATTCTTTATATATATATATATATCTTGGACATTTTTGAGGATGTTACGTCATATCTCCCAATCACGGTTACCATATAAATGGTATTACCTCCCATTTTGTGAGATTTTTATAGCATTGGTGCAGGTCATCACCCTGGGACCTAATAGAGGAGGGACTCGAGGTCATCATATCTCTTTCTCCATTTCTAACTCAGGAGGGGAATCTATGGAGGGAGGGGTCATGATAGAATGGAATCTAAGGGAGGTTGAAAGATAAGATGAATCTTAAAGTTAGGCACAATTAAGATTGCAACGGTTAGTAGGGAAACAATATTATGTGGTCTTAGTGCATGACATTGGTTATTTAAGACTAGCTAAGACATGTGATTTTAGGATCCCTACCACCTTGATCATATGCAAGGACTTTGAGCATATCAAAATATTAATTGAGGATACAACATTTATAGGGTAGAGACCCTAGGCATGGTACATGCATCGTAATGGCTCATGTTCTTGTGTGAGTTGTGTTGTGTTGGGGAATTTGAAATGGATAAAAAAATGAGTTCAATGAATTAAAATGAATCATAAATAAAATTAAATACTACTCAGGCTTAGGAATCCATTGTTTAATAGGCTGATCCAGTTTATCCACGGTGGGTTGATCTGGTGGAGGAGGATGGCCAATGGTAGAGAACAATATTTCATTTCTAGTGACATGACTTGTTAAACTATGAAGAAAGTGTTTCGGACATGGAGATAGAAGGATAACTCACGGAGATTGAGATCACCTTCAGTTTGATCTTGGACCCAACATAGTACTGGGTTCCTCTGGGAGTGAGCTAGATGTGAGGAATTTCACGTCAGTTGTGGAAGTCATACCTAGTGGAGAGAAATAAGGATAACATTCTATGGGCCGATTTCAAGTAAGAGTTTTGAGTAGAATTGCTTTCATCAACCCAGAAACATGAGAAGATTCTGGTGTTACTCTCCCACCAGCATGAAAGTATGATGGTAAATTAGTTATGGATCAAGTTCAACAATCTCCTTTATTTTCCCTAGATCTCTTTCCTGACGAGAATTCTCAAGTGAGGTGTCTAGAGTAGGAACTTTTTCTTTCTGTCCAGTACGTGGTTATGCCCATTACATTGCCGACCTACTTGGAGGTTTAGAAGAAGATGGAAGTGTCTGATTTGATGAACTTGTGAGAAGGTATACTAAGAGATGAGATTCAATTAGGTTCTTTGGGAGGTAATGTTACCAGTAGGAGGTCTCAAGCGATAGGTCCTTCAAGATTTCAATTGTCCAGAATAGACCTAAATAGTTTATATTTCAACCTTCAAGTCCTTGTTCCTTTCCCATGGTCTTGGGATTTTTGGGTTTCATATGTGGAGTATGTGGGCATCTTTAGAACTAGTTTCCATTGAATATTTGATGTAATTATTGTGGAGGTTGATTGGTTCCGCGCCAGCCTCAGTAGTAGTGGTTGGCATGGCCGTTCAGTAGTAGGGAGTCTAGGCTCATGCTCCATTGAGGTTAGACAGACCAGGTAGAGTATGGCCTCATGGGTTTTCTCTGGGACCTTGACCAAGGCATGGTCATGGAGTCAGTCATCAGTAGAGGGGAAGAGGAGCTAGAAATGGTTAGTTTCATGCCATAGAGGCATCAGTTCTATCAAGTCTAGATATTTTCGGAGGTAGAATTAGATTGCTTAGTACACTTTATTGTGCAGTGTTTTATTTAAGACAGTCTCAATAAATTTCCCCACCATGACTAGACCATGCTCTAGGACTAGACATAGAGGCTTATCGTGCCCCTAGAGTTGAGTATGTCAGTCATAGGTTAGACAAGCTTGTTTGATGTGTGTTAGGGATGTAGATTTATTATGGGACTATATTAGTTCCATTGGTAATTTTTCCTTCAAAATATAGAGTCATTCGATGTTATCCTTGAAATAGAATGGTTTTGTTCCATTCATGTCGTTATCTACTTTATCTAAAGAAGATACTATTTTTAGACGTGGGTGGAAAACTCGTGGCTTTCATTAGTGAGAGAATCTATCAGGTGGGTAGTCATAATGTGGATCCTCTTATTCCTTGTTAAATGAGACACAAATTTGAGTAGTGGAAACAAAATTCCCTAGGGTTGTTGCGGTGTAATTGGATGTTTTTTGTGAGGAGGGTGTGAGTCTACCCCCTCGATGTGATGTTGAGTTCAAGATATACTTTCAACCAGATGCTTCTCTAGATTTTATGGGGCTTTATTGGATGGTACTGTCTGAGTTACAAGAGTTGAGGATTTTGAAATATTAAATGATGATGAAGGGATTTATCTAGCCCAATGTTTCATCATAGGGTGCTCCAGTGTTGTCTGCAAAAGACGATAGTGGTTTGAGATGGTGCATTGACTACCAGACGTTCAATTAGGTAATGGTCAAGAACTATAACCATATTCTAAGGATATATGATCTTATCAACCAACTGATATGGGAAATTTGGTTGTATAATATCGATATTTGGTTTGTATATCACCATTTGAGGGTGGAGGATGAAGATATCCTGAATACTAATTTTAGATGCAAATACGGGAACTTCGAGTTCATAGTCATGTCATTCGGTGTTATGACCACACCAGTTGAGTTCATGTGTCTTATTAAGTCTATATTCTATAATTTCCTAGACCCATTCATCATTTTATTCATTAATGAAATCATGATCTAATCAATATCAGAGGAGGAATATAGTAAGCATCTCAGGACGATCTTGTAGAACTTTCAACGCCACCATATCTTTGGAAAGTTGTCCAAGTAAATTTTCTAGACACAAGAGGTGAATTTATTTATGCATGTGGTATCCTTGTAGGGTGTATTAGTGAACCCATTAAAGGTATAGGTGGGGTTTTTCTGGTATGTACCTAATGGTGTCGTATAGGTTCATCGCATTCTCTATTTGGTGGGATATTTTCAAAGGTTCATAAACAATTTCTCTTGATTTGTAGCTTTGTTGACATATTTGACATGGAAATCCATGGATATTTTGTGGAGTGAGAATTGTGTGGCATCATACATCTATCTAAATGAGAATTTTGTCAGTGCTCCAGTATTCCAGTTTCAAGAGGATGGAGGGATGTTCAAGGTGTTTTGTGATGATTCCCATATTGTCTTGGGATGAATGTTGATCCAGTAGCAGGGAGTTATCTATTATGGGTCAAGATAGTTATTTCCCCATGAATGTAACTATGCCACCCATGATTTGGAGTTGTATACAGTTGTTTTTTCACTGAAGTTGTGGTGGCATTATACCATTGAGGAGTTCTTTGTGGGCTTCACAGATCATAAGAGCTTGAGGTGTATCTTTTCCAAGTGAGATCTGAACTTGTGAAATTGGATGTGGAATAAGTTTCTTTTGGACTATGATTTTGAGATCTTCTACACCTGGGAAAAGGGAATTTAATGGAAGATTATTTGACCAGAAAGTCTCATAAGGAAGTAGTTTTAGAATTTCTGGACGCTTGGAAGGCGATTGAGGATTTGGCAGCCTTGTTCTTGGATGGAGGAATAGACGATGGTAGAGGCACTTAGTTTTAGTTGATGGTGAAGTATAATCTAGTAAAATAAGTGGGGGAGTATCAATGAGGAGACTTTAAGGTAGAGGTGATGCATGATCGCATTGACCATGGTGATGCTTTGGAAGGATGGTCTGTGGTTGGTCATAATCCAATGATGTTCTATGTAAGGCAATTTGTTATAGAGGTGATGTGTGAGGGGGTCCTATGTGAGTTTCATAGTTAACCCATAGTGGTACCCCTAGGAGATTCCAAGATGTATTTTCACATGAAGATGCAGTTTTGATGTCCCGGATGAAATAGGTAGTGGATGGGGTTTTTCACAAATTTCCTTGTGTTCCTACAGGTGAAGGATGAGAACCAAGTTACTAGTGGTTTATTGCATCCCTTAGATATCCCCAAGTGGAAGTGCGATGCAATATCAATGTATTTCATCATAGGGTTACCTATATATCATGGAGGATCTGATAATACCTTGGTAGTGGTGGATCAGTTGACGAAATCACCTTATTTTTTAGCGATCGAGGATTCAGGTACCGTGGATGCCTTAGAGAAGAGTTATATGGATGAGGTGGTGTGGCTACATAGAGTTATGAGATGAATAATATTGGATTAGGATACATGTTTTACCTCATGATTTTTTGGGGATTGGATCATGGTTTTAGAACCCATTTACGCCTCAACACTGCCTTCAACCCTCAAATAGATGGGCAGAAAAATGGACTATCTAGATGCTAGATGAATATGTTGCAAGAATAGATGTTAGAATTTATTGAATATTGGGTGTTCCACTTGAAATTGGTCTATTTTTCTTTTTAATAATAGTTTTCAATAATCCATTATCCTATATATATTTAAAGCTTTGTGCAGAAGACTGTTTCACTTCACTTTTTCTATATAGAGGTTGTGAAGACAGATGTTCTTAGACCTTTGTTAGTGAAGAGTAAAAAAGTGAAAGTTCAACCAATTATTGATATATATAAAGAAGTTTATAATTATAAAAAGGAATATTATTATCATAGTAGGATGACCTTGGAGTTAATGGTTAGGGACTACATATTCTGGAAGGTTTCCCCTCGATGTGGGTAGCGGTGGTTTTGAAGAAGGAGTAGGATTTATCCCAAGCTAATCAGACCCTTTGAAGAGTTGGGGCAAGTTTTTATGGTGGAATACCAGTTAGAAATCACAATTCATATGGAGAGGATCCATGATATATTTGACGTCTCTCAACTCTGTCAGTAACTTCATGAAGACACCCATGTCATTGACTAGGGAGAGTTGGGTATTGAAGATGATGAGACATTCATGGAGTGTCTATTAGAGATCGAGGATCATCAGGAGAGGGTGCTGCATGGATGTACCATACCTTTGGTTCATTTGTTTTCGAGGTTTTTTGGCCTAGAGGAGTGTACCTGGGAGTGAGAAGCGATGATGTATTCCTAGTACCAAGAGTTGTTTTGAGTTTTACCTATTCATTTTTCATTGAAATGTAATTTTTATACCTTATTTTTTATAAGAAGCATTGTTTCCTGGTTCTGCAATATATGATAATGTACTCACTTGTTATAAAGTGTAAGTCATGATTCCTAATAGAGATGTATTAATTGAGACGCCATTAATCCTGTGTGGGAAATCCAGTTCCACCTAGAGAGGATATTATATATTCATGGGGGAAAAATTCCATGATTTGCATGTTCAGACAGAGTTCTTGCTATGCTATTATGGTGTGCCTTTAGGTTTTTTTGTGTTAGTAGATATTGGAAGAGTTTTTCATGGATGTTTAGTTTTCACTACTGGTTTGGAACAAAAAAGTGTGGTTTATTGTTGAACCTTGATGTCGGTAGTGGTGTTTCAAGTGTAGCGAGATCCTTGAAAGTTATATCATGGGGTGGTTATCTAGACCCCTCTTTTCCTTTTGAATTTGGTTATGAATTCTAGAGGGAGATATTTGTTTGAGAGTTATCTGATGTAATGGCCCAAACATCTCTGGTCCATTACTTTGTGAAAATCCAATGTTGGAAGTGTTATGGATGGTCAGGAAGACTCATTTGAAGAGATATCTAGAAATCTAGTTTTCACAATAGAGAGTTAGGACTGGTAGGTGGAAACATTAGGGTGAGACTATGAATTGAAATAGTGGTTCACACTAGTAGGTCGCCAGTGATGGGTCTCAATAGTGACTCACAGAGGTAGGCCCCCAATGGTGAGTCATAATGGTTGGTCACATCGATATGCCACTAGCGGCGAGTCGCATTAATGATACATTCACTAGTATCTAATGATGATGGGTATTCCAAAAGTATCTCACACTGGTGAGCCACACTGATAGCTCGTATTAGTGACTTATCCATTGGTGACTCCTAGTGGTGACTCAGCTAATAGAGAGACATTTTCAAAAGTTTTTCAAAATTCCAAAATTCTACAGTTTTTTTAGTTTCACCCCTTTAACATTTACATTGATTATAAATTATTTTTATATCATATTTAATGGTTTTTGAGTCATTTTGAACCATATCTATCTTTTAAAAACCTAACACTTCATTTTGACTATCAAATCGTGTATTCTTGGTTAGAATCAGCCTTTATTGTCTTTTAAAATAGGTTTCTTCCATTGTTTTAGGATTTGAACTTCCATATGATAATATGTTATATTCCATGTGTGTTTTAACTTTTTATCTTGGTTCACCTAAAAAATTTATTCCTTGAGGAGTTGTGAATTGTGATATAGCCTTTGGATCACATTTTCCATCGAGGTACTTACTACAGCCTATGCACCCCCTGTTTTGGTGCAATAAGGATGTGTAGATCTTTTATTCCTTAAGGTAGGGATTAATTTTTCTATCTTAAATTTTTGTATCTTACAGGTTGGGTGTATGATTGTCTCTTTATGATGATATAAAAATACAAAATAAATAAAGATAATTTAATCGTTTTAAGATTAAAATACGGGGCTAGGAAAAGTGACTTATATTATGTTTTTTTATTTGTTCATGTTGTTAATTATATGGGATAAATTCCTATTGAAAATAATATCTAATGGGGGTATTTCTATGTGCATCAAATTGATTATGAATTAGTTGCTATTTGTTTCCTTTTGAACCATTGTTATGAGAAACCTATAAATCACATACACTAGGCTAAATAAATGGATTACCTAGGATCAAAATGTTTCAGTGATAACACCTCAACTAACAAGAGGTAATTGAATAAGGAATGCATTGTTAAATATAAATATGATTTTCCTTGGTCTGTGTAGTGGTGTGCTGTGATGTGGGGTGGTGTGGGTGGTGTAATGGAATATCAGGTTGAAATATTGATTGCTTGTTGAATGGATGGGCAATGTTGTGCCATTTGTATTCCATTAGGTCATTATATGTTTATGATGTTTTATGTGATGGGTGGGTGTGGTTATGTAGCAAGGGTTCCGAGTATGGCTATGGTGAGGTGTGTTGTTGGGTGTAGTTGTGAGTTAGGGGTTTTATGTGGTTGAGATGATGAATTGGGCAGAATGAACATGAAGAATTATGATGAAAGTAGTTGGTATGGGGGATTATCCTAGAGTTTCTCAATGAGTATAAGGTATAATGTTTCACTATGTATCTCAGGATTAATATTGTTATGGCATCTGTGGATATAAAACAGAGCAGAAATATAAAGTGGGTTAATTTACCGTGGTTCTTCTTCCTTAGTGTGACTTTTTCTCTATGTATTCTTATGTGATGTGTTTGGTAGTTTCTGAGATATTAATAGAATATATTAATTGTTAATAAAAAAAGATAATTGGTTAAATGAATTGGTTGTGGGTATAATTTAAGTGTGTGGCTCATTGTGTGGTTCTGCATTTAAAAGTGGCAACCGAGTTGGTGTCATAAGTTTGTTATTTTTTGAAAACCCATAGTTTGGGCTGAAGTGTTTGGTATTATATATATTCTTCTATTTAATTTGTGATTTCTATATGCACCCACCTAGTTAGTAATTATGTTCCAAACACCCCCACTTTCATGGGGGAGGGTGTATTTCCCAAACATCCTAGTGGGAGGATGGATGGATAGAAGACCACTCATCCCTGATTCCTCTAGTAGGTAGTGATAGCCAAAGATTCTTCAGGTAGGTTGTGATTCGTCAGGCCCAGGTCTGTGTGGGTGAGTTTTGTTTCCCAGGTGTCTTTGAGATGACCTGTGTTGTGTTACCAGGTGTCTTCGAGATGTGACGTGGTTTGTGGACTAGGGTTTTGTGGGATAGACGTGGTTGTGGGGCCTAGGTGCATACGAGTGGGATGTGATGTGGTATGTGGAATATGTCTCTGTGGGTGATATACGGTTATGAGTCATAGGTGTGTGTATGTAGGTTTTGATCTGCTACTTTCAAAAGAGGTAGGAGTCTCATGATGTTTTCCATCTAGGTGTGATGGGGGATAATTAGCGGGAAAGTGGTTTGGGGAAACCTATCATCAATGTGATTACTATATTTCTTTACTTGAATTTTTTACTTAGTTAACGTGCCTTAGTGAGAAGGGTATGGTTAGTATACTTTGTTAGGTGCTACTGGTTATTCTAGTTTCCCACAGATCATTGGTATACTTCTCTCACATGTGCACGAGAGACTTTAGTTTTCTTATTGAGTATACTTTTATGCTATCCCTACGTTATAAAACTACTTTCAAGTCTCCATGAGGACTACATGGACTATGCTGGTCATTACAATATTTAATGTTGGGATAGTTTTTGTTTCACTACCTAGATTTACCTTTTGGTATTTACTTTAGATATTTTTTTTGTATTTATTGCAGTTTTGTTTTAAGGTATTAGAGCATGATTTTCAAACTCAACTCCACCTCATCAATACCTTCCACCCTCATATAAATGGGAAAACTAGATGGACAATCCATCATCTAGATGATTATGTTTTGAGAATTCATGTTGGAATTTGGAGGATCTTGAGTGCAACACTCTCCCATGGTCGAGTTTTCTTATAATAATAGCTATCTCTCTTCCATTAGCATGGATATGTTTGATGATTTGTACAGAAGACCGTTTCATTCACCTTTTTTCAGGATAGACATCGGGGAGACAACTATTCTTGGACCTGAGTTAGTGTAGAGTATAATTGATAATGTTCAACTCGTTTGAAGGAGGTTGAAGGTATCGTATGATCGAAAAATTTAATATGCTGATCATAGGAGGAGGACCTTGGAGTTTAATGTTTGGGACCATGTGTTCTTGAAGTTTCCCCTCGACAAAGGTAGTCGAGGTTTGGTAGAGGGAGTAAGCATTCTCCAAGGTTCATTGGACCCTTTGAGGAGTCGGGGAGAGATATCAAGTTAGCATAATTTTTTGCAATGCCATCGTAGTTGGACAGAATCCATGTTGTCTTTCACATCTCGGAAATTTGTCGGTATCTTCATGATGACTCCAATTTCATTGACTGGGGAGAGTTGTGGATTAAAGACAACATGACGTTCATTGAGTGGCTAGTAGAGATCTAGGATCTCTGGGAGAGGGTGCTGCATGGATTGACTATCCCTTTGGTTTGTGTGTTATGGAGGCATGGTGGCCTATAGGTGAGTACATGGGAGAGAGAAGTGTAGATGTATGCCCAATACCCAGAGTTTTTTTGAGTTTTCACAATTCTGTTATTCTCTGAAATTTAATGTTTGTACCTTGTTTTTTATTAGATGGGTTGTTTCCCTATTCCAAAATGTGTGATGAATTCCGGACTTGTTAAAAAGTAGAGTATGTAGGTCCTAATCGAGATGCATTAATTTCAATGTGATTAAACCCATACGGGTGAGTCAGTGAAGCCTAGAGAGGATAATATCATTATATGGGGGAATGAATTCCCAGATTCACGTCTTTATATGGCTTGGTTATTATGATTTTATGGTGTGAATTTAGGTTGTTTGGGTTAGTAGATTTTTTTGGATTTGTTCTTGGGTGTTGAGGTATACCTCCAACATTTGAACAACATAGGATGGTTTATCATTGAACATTAATGTCAGTAGTGGTGTTTGATGTGTAGTGATATCCTCAAAAGGTATCCCAGATGGTTGTTTTTTGGACCCATCTTGTTCTAATTTTGGTTATGAATTATCTAGGGAAATAATCACTACTGGAATGTGGGTTTTTCCCCACACTTCCATACCAACGATTTTATGAAACCGTTGGTAAAGGATGGTTTAGGGGAGATTTTACCAACGGTTCTAAAGAACCGTTGTTATAGGTGTGTTTATGGGAGATTTTCCCAATAATTCATTAGAACCGTTGGTATAGATGTGGTTAGGGGAGTTTTTACCAACGGCTCAATGAGAATCGTTGGTATAAGTGTGGTTTAGGGCATATTTTACCAATGGTTCAAAGGAACCATTGGTATAGGTGTGGCCTGAAAATATATACCAATGGTTTTTAAAAACTGTTGGTAAAACATTCCCCCAAATTAAAAGCGGCCCATCCTATCCCCCATTCGCGATACAGAACCCTAAACGGGAGCAATTTGGCGATCTTGGAGCTCCGTTGGCTTCCTCTTCCTCCATCCCATTCAAGCTGCTAATCTCCTGCCAAATCTTATCAGACCCATCCTAAATTAGGTATTTTCTAAACTAGTACCATATTTTTATTGAAATTTATCTAATATTTCAGTTTTTAATTTTGATTTTGATGTGTATATGTTTTTGTTTTTGTTTTTATTTAACCTATATGTGATGAGCTTGTATTATCATTAAGATGTGCAATGATGTGGGTTAAGTTTGGTTTCCACAATTTCCAGAAGCCACGGTGCCCAGGTGAACCCTAACCCGAGTTCTGTCATCCGATCGACTGCAACTCCGCCATCCAGGTTAGACTCTTTAAACCTCTTCCCAAATACAAGTCCCCTTCCTCCAATTTCCACATTTATTTCAATATCTAGAAAGATCACATCATTTTTTCCTATTTTTGGTATTTTGTAAAATTTTATGATTCACACTATTTGATATTGAATCAATGACTAATACAAGATTGATATATGTCTGTGACTAGGGTTGAATTTGGTTTCACATATCATTTGTAACTAAACATAGGACATACTACCACTAATATGACGATTCCACCGAAGAATGGTGGAATTTTCCTAGGATCATGGGGCTTTCTCTTCTTTTGTTCTATAGAGTTTGTAGTGTTGATTTTTAATGTATTTTATTTTCTTATGGATTTATAGTGATTATGTATTGGGTTACTTTGGTCATGAATTTTGGGTGAGTTATTTTTAAGTTCTTCTTATAGATCATTGTATTAATAAAGTGTCCCTAATTTTTTGTAGGTGGTGTCGACTCACTGAGTGACTATTTGGTTATGTTTTTATGATGCCAACGTTCGATTTTTTTAAAAATGTAGTCTATTTATATTTTAATGATATAAATGAGTGGTTTTTAAGTATATTTTTATAAAATAAATAAAATGTTTTCTAAGTGGTTTATTTGGAACTGTACAAAGACGGATCCCATTTTTATTGTATTCTAAAATCTCATTAAACATATTTATACTTAGCAAATCCTTTATAAGTTTGGATCCATGTTTGAGCATTACCACTAATATCCCATAGCTTAATACCATTTTTAGATTTTGTACATCTCATTATATTTTTTAATGAGTTCACTTCTTCCTTCGTTAATGTCTTCCAAGGATGTCTTAATAATATAATAGCCACTTGAATGTTTTTACTCGCTTAAATAATGTAATGTATTCCCGGAATAGTCAATTAATTTTTACATTCTAGTAAACCATGTTGATAACCTTCAAGATTATATGATCTCATATGTGGGTGTGGTGAATATGGATATAATTTTAAACATATGTATTGAATTTTGTCTTTATCTTCTAGGGTTGGAAATTCTGCAGTTGGGTTTTTTTAGAGATATATAGAAACGTTTTAAAACCCTGCTATATATGCCTAATGGTTGTTTAGTAGTGGATTAAACCATCACTATTTAAGGTCAATATTTTTTTTACCATTTTTTGTTTTAGAAGTTGTTTTCCATGACAAAAAATGGTGAGGATATAATGGCGGTTCAAACCACTATTATATCGTTTCCATTTTTTGGCAGGTGAAACCGTTGATAAAACCAAAAATTCCACTAAAAAAATTCTGTGACGATTCCCCGAAGCTGCCGCTAAATTAATAGAACTAACCCCCAACCCCTGGAGTGCCCCCTACCCCCTAAACAACCCGACCCCCCTGGACAGACCCGCCACCCCTGTGGACATCCCTCTCACCCCCTTGGACAACCCGTACCCCCTGGATAGCCCCCCCCACCCTTGTTGACAGCCCGCCTACCCCACCCTTGGACACCCGCCCACCACTCCTGGACACCCCCATCCCCCCGGATGCCCCCACCCCTGGAAAGCCCCCCCAACCCCCTTGACACCCCCAACCCCACTGGACAACACCGCCACCCCCGTGGACAGCCCGACCACCCCCCGTGGACAGCCCGCCCACCCCCCTGGACAGCCCGCCCACCCCCTGGACAACACACCCACCCCCTAGACACTCCAGACCCCCTGGAAAGCCCCTCCACCCCCATGGGCAGCCCGCCCACCCACTAGACACCCCGTACCCCCCGAATAGCCCCACCCACCCATGGACACCCCGCTCACCTCCTTGGATATCGCACCCACCCTCTGGACTCCCCCTACCCCCTTGGACAGCCTGGTAACCCCTACGGACAACCCGCCCACCTGGACACCCAGACCCCCTAGACAGCCTCCCACCCCCTGGACACCTCCGACCCCCCAGACGACCCCACCACCCCCCCTAGACACCTCGCACCCCCTGGACACCCCACACCCCCCTCGACAGTCCCACCACTCCCTTGATCCTCATCTGACTCCTCATCCTGATCTCCCTGAATAAGTTAAAGTATAAAACTCATGTACTCCCACAAGGCCCTTAAGGATTATTTATTCCTTGATCCACTTCCAATATCTTACTGGGAAATCCTTGAATATATGCATTATAAATTCTGTATCTTATTTTCTTATATACACAATATTTTGTTTCATTTATTAATATGATTCTCATATAGAGTAATGTGTTAGTTATGATTTTATATAAAGTAAACAATTGTCATTTACCTAAATATTTTTTTGATTAAACTTCAATATTATTGAATTTATTTGAAATGACATATCACAATTTTTTACAGAATGGATAGAAGTATGATGTACGAAACTGATCGGACTTCAAACGATTTTCAAAATAATTTGAATAGATTTCTAGATTTTGCATTTGACAAGGCTTCAGATAGTGGTCACATACACTACCCATGTTTTAATTGTGTTGGAAGACCTTGGTTGAGTCGTGAAGCAGTTAGCTGTCATATAACCAAATATAGTTTCCAAAAAAACTATTATGTGTTGTATCACAGTGGAGAGAAAATAGAATCTCAAAATGTTGATGATCCAAATGATAGGACTGAATTGGAGAGTTTGATATATGATCAGTTTCCATTTATTTGGAATCATGAGAAGGAAAGGATGTCCAACCAACAATATTTCGATACAAGCACACATGATGCGTCCAATGAAAAGGATGATGTTGATAGGGTGAAATAATTGAATGATGTTGTGACGACTCCAGTATATCGGCAATGTGGTAAAATGAAAAAGTTGGAATTTTTAATCCGATTGTTTGATTTGAAAACTATGTATAGGATTCCAAATACTGCAATTGATTACATTATTACATTCTTGAAGGACTTACTTCCATATGATGCATATATTCCCTCAAACCACTATATGGCATGGAAGTTAGTTTATGAACTTGGATTCTCAAAAAAAAATTCATGCCTGCCCGAATGATTGCAGCTTATTTTGGGAGGAAATTGTTGAAATAAATGATTGTATCAAATGTGGAACCTCCCGATGGAAGCCAAAAGATGATGTAACACCATCTTGTGTGCCATAAAAAGTAATGTGGCACTTTCCATTAATCCCTAGATTACAGAACCTTTTCATGTCTGATGAAATATCCGTAAAAATGCGATGGAATGACACTGAGAGAAAAAAGAATAATGAAGAGTTGGTTCACCCTACAGATGGATTTTCATGGTAGAGATTTGATGCTCGATATCCTGAATTAGCAACCGACGTGTGTAATGTGAGACTACATCTTTCATGTGATACTTTTAATCCATTTGGGAAGATTCTTACTTCACACAACACATGGCCCGTTTTCATACACATTTATAACCTCCCCCGTTGGTTGTGTATGAAAAATACTTACACTTTCTTGAGTATACTGATATCTGGACCTTCTGATCCTAGCAATGTTATAGATGTATACATGCAACCTTTAATAAAAGAGTTGAAACTTCTTTAGGAATTGGGTCTACCCACATACAATGCTTGTTCGAAAGACATGTTTCAGATGTGTGTGGCGCTTATGTGGACGATCAATGATTTTTTTTCTTATGTAATGATTTCTGGATGGAGCACAAAATGAAAATTGTCATGTTCTATTTGTATAAAGAATACTCGATCGAGAAGACTGAAATATCGTCGTAGTTTTTGTTTTATGGGACATCGACGATTCTTTCCAATGAACCATCCATATAGAAACAATCATCAAAGATTTTACAATACCATGGAGAATGATGATCCACCTCAGCGTATGTCTAAAACTGATGTGATTAATGAATTGAAATATTTCAGTTATTCATTTGGGAAGGGTGTAATGAAATCTAGAAAGAGGAAAAATGTTTCCAATGATACCTGTTACAATTGGAAGAAGAAGATTATATTCTTTGAGTTGTCGTATTGGTCAACCAACTTGTTACGTCATTGCTTAGACGTAATGCAAATTGAAAAGAATATATGTGAAATGTTGCTTTAGATTCTTCTAATTGTCAAGGGGAAGACAAAATATTATTTACGATCTCGGCGTGACTTGGTAGATTGGGGGATTAGACCAGAATTGCATCCTATTTGTATCAGTGAAAATAAATGGAAAGTTCCATGTGCTTCTTATGTGATGACACCTGCTGAAAAAAATCAATTTCTAGAAGTGCTAGAGACTATTAAAGTTCCTGATGGCTATTCAAGTTATATATCAAAACGGTTCAACAAAAAAGAGTTGAAGTTGAAATCGTTGAAGACTCATGATTATCATGTCCTTTTGCATGAGTTGATTCCAATAAAAATCCTTCATCTCTTGTCCAATAATGTTAGAGTCTCAGTTATTCGGTTTTGCTATTTCTTTAGAAATCATTGTGCTAAGAGGTTTTCCAAATCCTTCTTGCAAAACCTGTTGGCAGAGACACCATTAATTTTGTGTGAGTTAAAGAAAATATTCCCTCCATCATTTTTTACATGCATATTGCATCTGAATTTCCATCTTACGACCAAAATACTTCTTGGAGGACCTATTGCTTTCTTTTGGATGTATCCAACTGAAAGAAACATGTTCACATTGAAATCATTTTTTCAGAACAAGAATTATCCTGAAGGTTCTATTGTGAACGGTTACTTGGCTCAAGAATGTATGGATTTCTGCTCAATGTATTTGTCTAATCTTACTATGAGAATAAAAAGACCAATGAAAAATGAAGAAGAATAATATGGGAAAAATGAAACCAGTTTTCCATCACTTCCTCAGATAGAAGGAATTCTGGGATCATATACATTGACGACATTAAGCCTTGAAGAGCGAGAGATGGCACATCGAACAATGTTGTTCAATTGTGATTTGTTCGATGAGTATATCAAGTAAATAAATTGTACATGTATCTCTTATCTTATCTCTTGTAATTTTAAATATTTGTTAAAATATAAGTATTTTTATCTATAAGGAACATAAAGAATTGATATATAGAAAGCATCATTCTTTATCTTTGAGAAGGAAAGATACTTTTCATAGAAAAGGGTTTTCGGATTTGTTGAAATTGAAGGTAAAAATATTTCTGTAATAACTAAATAAAAATAATATTTAATTAAGTTTTCTATTTATTTATATTTCAGGTATCGAGATTGCCTACAGACTCTGTTTCTGAGGAAATAAGAGATTTGGCTTTTGGTCCTAATACTGTGGTTCGTGCTTGTAAATCACTTGTGATCAATGGATAAAAATTTATTATCACTGAACGAGCAAGAAACATGAGAACACAACATAATGGTGTTATGATAACTGCCACAACAGACTATTATGCCAGTTCATCAGATACTAGACATCATTCTGAAAATGTAGCTTATTATTGAGTCATGGAGAAAATAATAATTTTGGATTATTACTCACATGGTCGAGTCACAATGATGAAATGTCAATGGTTTGATTCAATGACAAGGCAAGGCACCTTTATTGATGATTGTGGATTTCGAGTTATTGACATGACTCGCACTCTTGCCACCAATGAAACATATGTATTGGAATCAATGGAAAAACAAGTTTTTTATGTCAAAGACCATCGTCATCCTAAATTCGCTGTAATTATTGAAGTAAATCCTAGACATGTTTTTGATGATGGTGATGATGAAGTTGACACTATCCCTACTGCAATTAGAAGAAATCCGTTTATTACTTATGATGACGCCAATAGCTCAATTGTCAGAGTTGATTGTGATCCCGAAGTTGTGGTGGGAAATATATAGAATCATACAGTTGTGTTCTGACCTACATGTTTCACGTACAACATTCAGAGTGTGTATCCTAGTACTTGCCTTCAAACCACCATAAATATTTTTTTTCTTTATGTTTTTTTTATCAAAATGGTTTTTCTATATTTTTTTTTGGGTTAAACATTAGTTATCTGTTTCTAATTACTTCCATATTTGTTTTCATTGTAGGAAATGACACCCATTGAAGAGAGGCAGCAGAAAAAGATGACAGAAAATAATTGTCGCATGGTACAGATGGGCATTTCTCCACTCATCCCTGTTGTGAGTATTTTATTTCAAATATAAATAATTCAATAACTTATAATATCATGTGTTTACTTTTGTGTTAAACTTTTTTTCAGGATCCACCCCCTAGACGAGGGATATCCAACAAGGAGGCTGGTATTGCTCCCAGTAGTGAGGATGGTGGTAGGAGGGGTGGTGGTGTCAGAGTTGGACGATCATCTAGTGGTCCTAGTACTGAGGCCGGTGGTACAAGGGCTCATGGTGTGAGAGTTAGACGATCCACTACCACAAACGTATCTTCTATGCCCCATTTTGATCCTACTGTGTCTTCAGGGACACACGAGATATTTTGACCTCCGATGTTTACACTACCAGTTGGCCAGACGTCTATGCCATCTTCTTTTGCTTCTGGTTCATTATCTCTAAGCTATTATATTCCTCCTTCTTTGACTCCTGCTCTGACACAATATATGGCTGAGGAGCGTACACTGAGGGACACTCCACATGTACAGGATATTCCTTCAGCTTCTGCACATCCAGTGACACTCATTGATCCGAATACCACTGGTATATTTATATAACTCTATCAATTTTATATACCAAAATTTATTTTTATTATAACTTGTACTGATATTATTTTTCTTTAATAACAGATTCATCTACAGATAGGAGGCGGGGGAGGGGGCATACTCATTTGCGTGCGGTATGGAACTGCCAGACACAGTTGATGGTTGAATACAATGTTGATGGACAATGATTGAGAAATCTGGGCAGCAATGTTAAGGTTTTTTGGTGACGCTATCCAAATACTCCGATATCATTCCAGTCAGCCCTCTCTCTTGGAGACATCTGCCACACGAAGTCAAGGATAATGTGTGGGAAAAAATATGGGTAAAAAATCAACTGGATTTAATGTAGTATTTTTATTTATTTATATGAACTAATCTATTGGGTTTCAGCTTCGGTTTAACTTCCCTAATGGTGAAGGTGCATGACTAGTGCGTTTAAAAGAGCTTAGAGATCATTAGAGAGCTTATAAGCATGAGCTATTTTTGGCTAGTTTGATAGAGTGGGCACAGAGTTGGATACATTACCTTTCGTGGATGACTGCCCGATAGAGCAATATCGCCAAATGATTACCCATTGGGCGACTGCCAAATTTATGGTATTAATCTCATTTGATGTATTTAAATGACATTTTTCATATTTTGTATTAATATAATCTTATTTATTATTAAACATTATTTAGGAATATTCTGAAAAAAAACAAAAAAAATATTGATTCAAAGCAATACCTCCACACTTTGGGGCGCACAACTATGTCAGATAATGAGAGGTAGCTGGTACGATATAGTTGTTTATAATTTTTATTTAGGACTTTCCCTTTTTATTGTTTCTTACTTAAATTATGTGATTTATTGAATATTGAATATATGATTATACTTGAACTTTATATTGTTTCAATTTCATTACATAAGAACAAATTGAACATTGAAGGACGTATCCCTCGGGCAAAATTGTTTTGCTTGAGTAGAAGAAAAAAATATGGAATTGCAGTAAATGAACCAACCCAAGAAAAGATTGTATGTTTTAATTTGTTTATTTCAAAGTTTAATATCTATTTTTAAATTTAATAATCTATTAATATTTTTAACAGGCTACTTTAGAGGCTCTTGATTCCTAGGAGCCTGAGAATTTTGGGCCACATGATCATTTATATCAGGTTTTGGGAGAGGAGCACTCTGGTCGAGTACGCTGCCGACCTGGTAAGAATATAGTCCCAATGTGGTATTGGTCCTCTCCAGGTATCCATTCTAGTACCAACAAGTTGGAATAGATCAAGGATCATGCAAGATAGTTTGATAAAAGGGTCACAAAGTTGGAAGTACAAGTTCAAACGAGGGACAAAGAATTTATAAAACTGATGAAAGCATTATCTTTATCACTTCCAGCAGAGGCCAACACGACTTGTCAGGCATTTATGTCGTCGATGGGTGCATTATCCAATGCACCAGGTAGCAGCTCTAGTGGGGGTCGAGATGATGATGTTCTTGGTGATGATGAGGATGTTAAAGAGGACGAGGGCAAAGATGAGGATGAGGACGAGGGTGAGGATGGGGTCGAGGGAGAGGATGGGGCTGAGGAAAAGGATTAAGACGACGATGAGGATGGGGATAATGACAAGAATGACGACGAGGACAAAGATGGTGGTGAGGATGAGGCCAATGATGACGGTGGTGATGGTGATTGTGATCAGGGGAAGATTGATCCATTACATTTTTGAATTCTGTATAACTCTTTATTTTTTGAACCTGGTTTTCCACTCTGGTATGTATTTTTTTTTGAATTCAGTATAATTATTTATTTTTGACCAAATATGGAAGCCTAATGATGCTATAATGGTTTGGAGGCAAGTGATTCTATATGAGATTTTATTTGTTATTGTGAGGAGTTTCTTTCCCTTTAATTGATTGGTTCATAAAACATAAGTTGGTTTTGTATTCTGTTGTGGGTGTGTGTAACCTGAAATTCAAGGTAGGTGGTTCCATTTCTAGCCTATGATAATGAAACTACTTGTTTTGATTTGAAAATTGATTTAAAAATTTATTAATGAAATTGACATGATTTTTGTATGTGTTGAAAAAGTGTTTTGAAATAAAAATTGGTTTTCCTTGGCTTCTGATAAATGTATTATAAATGGTTTTGAATGGTTTTCAAGGCCTTAAAATGGGTTTGTGAAAAAGAGAACATGGGTTACCTTGGGTACTTAGGTGAAAGGTTTATCTTAAGGAAATCATCCATTTCATTGTGGTTATCAAGGAGTTTTGACTTCGGTTTTACCCCTATTTTCTAGGCCTATTATTCTTGGGGAATGATATTGAAATTTTGGGGAGATTACTCTTGGGGTTTTCCTATACTTTATAGGGACGTTGTTATCAGACCTGTTTTTTGCACTTGATTCTTATTGTATGATTAATCTACTACCTAGACCTTTAGTATTCATTGGTACTATGATACCCATTTCACTATTTTGTATTACTTATCTTTCTTAGTTAGACATGTATTTCATGTTTATACATGTGGAAATGATATGGAAAATGTGCTTTGATGTAGAAGGCTTTTTGAGTGAAATTGATATGATATTATCTCTAATGAAATTACAATTCCATGGTTATTTTATTCACACCATGACCAATTTTAATGGGGTAATGAGATATATACTGAGAGTGGTACCCAAGAGCCAACAATAGAGGATAAGAACATATACCACTCAATAATGAAGGCATTTTTTGTGGATATTTTTTTAAAAATAATAATTATTTTCATGAATCCTTTAATTATAGGAATGTATGGTTTCCAAACTATGTTTGAAGGATGATTGAAAGGTGTTAAATGAACTCAAACCATCTGAGAATTTTTTTTATCCATTTAAAGAAGTCCATGACTATATTAAATACATGATCAATCATTTGTGATGTGTACGAGTCAACTCTGCCTCAATCCGAGGCGCGGTGTGGCTGACACCACTCAAAGTGTCTCACTTTTCTTTGAAATGGACAACCATTTATGTAAAAACAACAGCTGACATACGGAAAACGGACCAAACACATTCAGATTCTTTTTATACTTTAGTAAAAGTATCCATGGGTCATTTTTGATGTGTATGAGTCAACCCCGCCTCAATCTGAGGCACGGTGTGGTCGGTACCACTCAAAGTGTCTTTCTTTTGTTTGAAATGGACATGATTTTAAGTAAAAACAACAACTAGTATACGGAAAACCGAACAAACGCATTCATATTCTGTTGGAACATTAGGAAAATGATCCATGGGTCATATGTGACATGTACGAGTAAACCCCGCCTCAATCCGAGGGCTGGTGTGGCCGGTACCACTCAAAGTGTCTTTCTTTTGTTTAAAATGGATGCACTTTTAAGTAAAAAAACGACATAAGGAAAACTAACAAATGCATTCGTATTGTGTTGATAAATTAGGAAAACAATACATGGGTCATTTTTGACGTGTACGAGTCAACACCGCCTCAATACGAGGTGAGGTGTGGCCGAAACCACTCAAAGTGTCTCGCTTTTCTTTGAAATGGACAACAGTTTAAGTAAAAACAACAACTGACATACAGAAAATGAAACAAACACATTCATATTATTTTTATACTTTAGGAAAAGTATCCATGGGTCATTTTTGATGTGTACGAGTCAACCCTACCTCAATATGAGGTACGGTGTGGCCGGTACCACTCAAAGTGTGTTTCTTTTGTTTGAAATGGACATGATTTTAAGTGAAAACAACAACTGGCATACGAAAAACCGACCAAACGCATTATAATTTTGTTGAAACTTTAGAAAAACGATCCAAGAGTCATATGTGATTGGTACGAGTCAACCATGCCTCAATCTAAGGGCCAGTATGGTCGGTACCATTCAAAGTGTCTTTCTTTTGTTTAAAATGGATGCACTTTTAAGTAAAAAAATGACATACGGAAAACTGACCAAACACATTATAATTGTGATGATACTTTAGGAAAACGATACATGGGTCATTTGTGACATGTACGAGTCAACCCCGCCTCAATCCAAGGCACGGTGTGGCCGAAACCACTCAATGTGTCTCACTTTTCTTTGAAATGTACAACGGTTTAAGTAAAAACAACAACTGACATACGGAAAATGGAACAAATGCATTCATATTATTTTGATACTTTAGGAAAAGTATAAATGGTTCATTTTTGACGTGTATGAGTCAACACCGACTCAATATGAGGCACAGTGTGGCCGGTACCACTCAAAGTGTGTTTCTTTTGTTTGAAATGGAGAGGATTTTAAGTGAAAACAACATCTGGCATATGGAAAACTGGCCAAACGCATTCGGATTCTATTGAAACTTTAGGAAAACGATCCATGGGGTCATATGTGACATGTACGATCAACCTCGCCTCAATCCGAGGTCTGGTGTGGCCGGTACCACTCAAAGTGTCTTTTTTTTGTTTAAAATGGATGCACTTTTAAGTAAAAAAATGCCATACGGAAAACCAACCAAATGCATTTATATTATGTTGATACATTAGGAAAAATATACATGGGTCATTTGTGATGTGTACGAGTCAACCCCGCCTCAATCCAAGGCGCGGTGTGGCCGAAACCACTCAAAGTGTCTCACTTTTCTTTGAAATGGACAACAGTTTAAGTAAAAACAACAACTGACATACAGAAAATAGACCAAACACTTTAGGATTCTTTTGAAACTTTAGGACAAGTATCCATCGGATATTTGTGATGTGTACAAGTCAAAACTGCCTCAATATGAGGCAAATTGTAGCCGGTACCACTCAAAGTGTCTTTCTTTTGTTTAAAATGGATAAACTTTTAAGTAAAAACAACCGACATACGGAAAACCAGCCAAACACATTTAGATTGTGTTGATACTTTAGGAAAACGATCCATGTGTCATTTGTGATGTGTAGGAGTCAACCCCACCACAATACGAGGCACGGTGTGGCCAACACCACTCAAAGTGTATCTCTTTTGTTTAAAATGGACATTATTTTAAGTGAAAACAACAACTGACATACGGAAAACCGACCAAATGCATTCAAATTATTTTTAACATTAGGAAAATTATAAATGAGTAATTTTTGACATGTATGGGTCAACCCTGCCTCAAAATGAGGCACGGTGTGGCCGACACCACTCAAAGTGTCTAACTTTTCTTTGAAATGGAAAACAGTTTAAGTAAAAACAACAACTGACATATGGAAAATGGACCAAACACATTTTGATTCTATTGATACTTTAGGACAAGGATCTATGGGTCATTTGTGACGTGTAAGAGTCAACCCTACCTCAATCCAAGGAATGGTGTGGCCGGTACCACTCAATGTGTATTTCTTTTGTTTAAAATGGATAAGCTTTTAAGTAAAAACAACTGGTATACAGGAAACCAACCAAACGCATTCAGATTGTGTTGATACTTTAGGAAAACAATCTATAGGTCATTTTTGATGTGTACGAGTCAAATACACCTCAATCTGAGGCGTGGTGTGGATGGCACCACTCAAAGTCTCTCTTTTGTTTCAAAAGGACATCATTTTAATTGAATACAACTGAAATTTACACTCATCAATGACAGTCACAAACTCTTTTTCATGAGTTGGGTAGTTTCACTCACGGGGTCATAAGTGACGAGACTCCTTAAAAAATACCTTTTCACCATATATTATAAAAAATGCAAGTTCAATGAAAAATTCATCACAAATCATTACATACCCAAATCTAGGATCAGAAAAAATGGGATTTGATCTAATTTCAAACTCTTATTCAACTCTAACAGGTATTTCTCAGACTATTCTTCCTATTAGAATTTGATGGGGAGGTGGGGGGGCTATGCTGGTTGGGGGGTTGTGCAGCGGTGAGGTGAATTACTACTGGATGATTGTTGTCATATGAAGATTGAAATAGGAAATTGTAGTACATGACATGGTTGGAAGAGTTTGATGGTTTTATGTGTTTTTTGTGCTATTTTATGTGTTTTTATACTGTTTTAAGTCTATGTGGTTTTTGTGATATTTTTTATGCAGGTGTATAGTGGAGGGGCTACTCGAGGGATACTTTACAGTAGTTCTGAAAAAAACTCAATACCAATGGTTTAAAACCGTTGGTATAAGAGTTCTAGAATTCTGGAAAAACACAATACCAACGGTTTAGAACCGTTGGTAAAGGAGTTCTGGAAAGCACAATACCAACAGTTTTCAACCGTTGGTATAATAATTCTCAAAACATACAACACCAATGGTTATAAACCACTGGTATACATTGAGAGAAATTTTAAGAAAACAATATATACCAACGGTTTCTAAAAACTGTTGGTAAAGATGTTATACAAACATATACCAATGGTTCTCTTGAAACTGTTGGTATATCAATAAATATAGTGGTATATACCAATGGTTTAGATCAAACTATTGGTATAAGGCTTTACTCACGGCTTACTAGCCTACGGTTTGGGAAAACGTTGGTAAATGATATACCAACAGTTTTCCAAACTATACCAATAGTTTAGAACCATTGGTATAACCTTATTTTCTAGTAGTGGATAGTTTGAGTGGTATATAATGTAATGGCCCTGACCTCTCTGGTCCATTACATTGTAAAGATCTAGTTTTATAGTGTTCTAGGAGGTCCCGTTGACTCATTTGAGGAATTTTCCAAAAATATAGTTTTCCCAATATTGAGTTAGGACCAGTAAGTGGAAAAATTAGGTCATGACGGTGAGTCATAATAGTGACTAACACTGGTAGGTCTCAAGTGGTGGGTCTCAAAAGTTACTTTCACCAGTAGTCCTCTAACGGTGAGTTGTGATGGTTGGTCATAGTGATAGGTTTCCATTGGCGAGTCCTGATAGTGACTCACAATGATGAGATGTCCATTGATAGCTTGTGACGATGGGTCATCCAAGAGTACCTCGCACTAGTGACTAACACTGATATCTTTTATCAGTGACTCATCTACCAGTGGCTCACACTGGTGACTCCTGGAAGTGACTCACCAAACCGAGAGTCATTTTCAATTGTTTTCCCTATTCCATAATTCTCCAGTTTTTCCAATTTCCCCCTTTGACATTTCCATTGATGCTAAATGAGTTTAATATCATATTTAATAATTTTTTTACCTGTTTTGAATAATATATATCTTCTAAAAACCTAAATCTTCCTTTTTAATTTCAAACTGCATAGTCTTGGTCATGATCCTCCTTTAATGGATTTTAAAAATGAATTCTTCCTGTTTAAGGATATGGCCATTCTAAAGCTAATATGTTCTATTATTTGTGTGTTTTAGCTTTTTCTCTTGGTGTAACTCAAAACTTTCTTCCCTGAGGAGTCTTGCATTGTGTTGTAGCCTTTGATTTACATTTCCCGTTGAGGTTCTTCCTACTGCCTGCACACCCTCTATTTTGGTGCAATAAGTGCGGATCATCTATTCATTGGGTTAGAGATTCCTTCATCTATCTCTCATTTTTTATCATGCGGGGTGGGTGTGTGAGTGTCTCCTTGTGAAGATAACAGAATACCGAATAAATAAACAAAATTTAATTAGTTTAATATTATTATACAGGGCTGGGAAACGTGACTTATGTTTTCTTATGTTATCTATTGATGTAGTGAATTGTATGGGCTATATTCCTACTAAAAATAATTATAGTTTGGGATCTTTGTTAGGTTTTTTTATGATGTTATGTGGTATGTGGCCTAGGTGTCTATAGGATATACATAGTCATGAGGCCCTAGTGTGTGTAGGTGTGATGTGATGTGGTATGTGGCCTAGGTGTGTATGGGTGAGATATAGTTATGAGGCCTAGGTGTTTGTGGGAGGCTTTTTATGTGGTTATTTGAAGAGAGGTAAGAGCGCCAAGACGTTTTATATTAGGGTGTGAGAGCATCTAATAAACAAGAAAAGGGTTTGGGGGTAACCTTTCATTTATGTGCTTACTATATTACTTTGCATGATTTTTGTTACATACTGAACGTTGCTTAGTGAGGTGGGGTTGGTTAGTATACCTTTTTTGGTGCTGTTGGATCTTTTATTTCCTCACCTAAGCATTAGTATGAATCTTCCACTTATGCATGATTGACATTGGTTTTTCTATTTAGTGTACTTGTATTCTCACCATAAATTATAAAACTACATTATGTTATCCACAAGGACTATAGGGAACGTGCTGAGTGTTACTAGCTCAGATGTTGAGAAAGTTGTTGTGTCACATCCTAGCTTTACTTTTTAGTATTTAATTTAGATCCTTTATTTTTTATTTGTAGAAATTTTGTTTTAAACATGAATATGGGATGGTTTTGTATTTGTTATAAATACATATATATGTCATGGAGCTGTTTTGAGGTCGATACATCTTATCTCGCAATATTGGTTACTATAAAAAGAATAATGTCTCCCATTTTGTGAGACTTTTATACCATTGGTTATGGTCGCCACCTTGGGGCCTACTGGTGGTAAGACTTGGTGGGTAACCATCTCTATTTCCCCATTTCTAGTCCAGGAGGTGAATCATTAGAGGGAGGGGTCATGATAACATCAATATATGACTTTCTAACCAAGGAATCAACCATCAATTATTTTTTTATGGTGTGTACACTAAATAAAATTCGAACATTTGAAGATATTCAATCCATATTTATCACTTAAAATTCATGTTCCATTAGTAAAATATGTTATTCTATATTTTGTTAATCCATGAACAATAAATATACTTCAAAAAAGAGTTAGTGGTGCTGAGTTTTTAAGTCATGAACCACTACAACTAGTTTCCAATTATGGGTCTGATAGTTCATATCATGTTTCTTCATCTTCAGTGAGTTAAAATAAATGATGTAATCTCATTTCATGAGAACACAACCCAATGCAGATTCAAAATAATCAATATATAAATTATTACCGTCACATGGTTTATGAAAGATAAGTATAGGTTGTGATGTAAGAAGAGCCTTGAGTTCTATGAAGGACTTCTACTAATCACACTTCATAAGAATGAAATAACCTTTCATATAAAAAAATAATGGGATAAGAGATAAATTTTAATTCATATATAAATAATCTATAATATCCTACTAAACCGATGAAGATACATATTTTGATGATTTGGTTGGGATGGTTTCCTGAAAATAAAAACCTAAATCTTTTAAGGATTTGTTTATTTGGATTTTTCCATTACTCCATACCCATTGAAATAAAATTTTATTATCTATACATCACATTTTATTATTTTAACCTTATGTGGTCATCCAAATATTTACATAGAGTTATTTAAAATTTCCCTTAATGATCATCAATTGTTCTATAAAAAACTACGTTTTCATGAAAATATTCCATGAAAAAAGAGACTATGTATCTTTGGAAGATATGGTTCATAAATTCCATGAATAATTCTAGTGTATTAGTGGGAATAAAAATCATGTTCATGTATTTATTATTGGTATAATTAATTCAAAAATCTATGGTGCATTTTCCTAATCCATTTTTACTTGACTTGGGGATATCCAATTTTTTTGAATTAGGGTTGGGGTTAACCGATAAATTGTTTTGGATGGACAATCTGGATCCCTTAAACTAATAAAAGAGTCCTTAAATTTGAGTAATTGAAGATCAATTTTTTTATTTTCACATTATTAATCTTACAATATTTGATGAAAAGTAAAATAGAACTATATTCCTTTTTAATACATAAATTTGGAGTGGCCTAAGGTGATATATATTTCCCAATGAAGCTCTTATATTCAAACTCCTCTAGATGAAACTTCAACCCTTGCAACTCCATTACACGACTACAAGTTAGGACTTTAACGGTGCTTGTAAAAGGGATTTATCAGTGTTATTGAAGTGCTGATAATGTAAGGGATGTTAAAGGGTTATCTGTAACTATGCTCATAAAATGAACGGATAAAGGTCCAATTTATATGTTCTAAAAAATCGATGATAAAGGGGGATTTTATGATATTTTTTTCTCTGTTAAAGGTCCCCATTAATATTACTAATAAAAGTGTAACACCCCAATATTTTACGAAAAATATTATTTTTAATTTCATTAATGTCTTGTGTTGTAAGCTACACCAAAAGGAGCTTGCACAACACGCATCCTTGACTTGTCTTGCATTACACGCAAGCGCGACCTTCCACGATAGCATGTGTTGTACGCAATACCGAGTTTCACTAAACAACGATATGCTATTAAAATATTATTAAAACTAGCCATTATGAATAGTAATAACTAGTTTTTGAAATTTTATAAATTTTATTTTTGAAAATGGACTTCATTTTTGGATTCGGAATATCGAAATTAGCCTAGGGTGAAATTTTGGTATTTTTCTGAAAACTTTCAATTTTTGATGAATAGTGAAAACATTGGGTTACTATTTAAAAACCGAATTTTTAATTATTTATTTTATTTAAATTTATTTTAGGTCAAAATTGATACATAATACCTATATAATTTCAATTTAATTCATTGGAGTAATTTTATAATAATTTTAGATATATAAATATTTCATTGAACTTTTCACCGTCTTTTACCCACCTCATAGGAGAATTTGCAAATTTACATAAAACTTAATTTTACCACTTTTGTGAATGGAATTTCAAAAATCCGAGAGACACGGTTGATTTCAGTAAGTAAAATGTGGTTCAATGAGATGAAAATAATTTTTGGTGAATAGTAACTTTAAATTTTTTTTACCACGGTTAAAAGTAAATAGGGTAGTTAAGGGTAAAAGTGATATTATTATTACCCTAACACATGTCCCAATTCTATTGGATAAGTGTAATTCGACAAAAAACAACTTTAGGAATAAAATATGACCATTTAGGCCCACTTGGATTAGATTAGGATATTTATTATTAATTTATTTAAAGAAGGGTTAAAATAGTTAAAATCAATGTTTAATAAGTAAATCATTTTTAATAAAGGGTAATACATAAGATAAATTCGACTATAAATATTAATTAGAAATATAAATAGATTTCATACATAATTATATTTTATTTGTAATTTTTAGACTTTAAATAATTTAATTTATTTATGACACAATTATGATGCAGTAATTATCTAATTAATGAAATATTGACATAATTGATGTTATAAATACCCAAATAAATGTAATTTGGGACTTTTTATGAATTAAAATAATTTTATATGTTAATATGCCATGTTATTGTTTATTTAATTAACTTTATTAGAACTAATAATTCTGTTATGATTTTCACAAAAATCAATTACCAAATAGTGTCAAAATTGACATAAAATTGTTTTTAAAACAAATATTATATTATTAATTGTTATTATATTCCTAAAAATCTAAGGTTTGGTAAAATTACTTAGATAAGGTTATATATATTAATAATAGACAACTTTGGGTTCGTTTGGCTTGTTATAGTAAGTTTACTAACCTTATAGTGTAAGAACACAAAAAGACACGGTAAAAGTAAAATTATCTAACTTAAAGTTAAATCCAAATGATAAGGTTAAAATAGGAACCTAAACTTGTCTAAATTCTATTTTATGAGGTTATTTTGACCCATCCCCACCTTATCTTCGAAATAACTCAATTTGGCGATATTAAAAACCGAATATGACTTTATAATAAAATAATATATTTAGTTATTCCAAAGGTGCCCCTCTCCTCCCTTATAAAAGGGCACCTCCTCCCTCTCTTACTCACACCACATTGAGCCTTCAAGCTCGGACAAACACTGCCAATATCTCCTATCCACTTCCCTAGAAACATCCTAGAGGTCCTGGTCTTCTTCAAAGACCAATTTTAGTGCCCTAAGAGGAGGTCTCAAAGAGGCACTTCAAAGAAGAGGTAATGCCCGTTAAGGATTCTTTCATCTTTATTTCTTCTTCCACTTCTTCATATTTAGTTTTTTCATTATGAAGTAATAACATAATTATCACTCATATACTGATATGTTATTATAAGTATGAAACAACCCTATTTCACCATCTATCCATCCTGCGGAAAACGAAATCACCGCGCGTGAGTTCGTACGGAATACCGTCTCCACGCCACGGTGTAATATATTTTCCACCACCACCAAACTTGGATGGGTATAATGGTGTAAATAATGAATATATATGTTTATTGTAAAGTGATATTGATTTTTAAATAGTATACATACACTCCACTACAATTACACGATAATGGGAACGATATCATCGCTCGTGCGTACGTACGGAATACTGTCTCCACGATGTGATGCGACTCATTCTACATGATCTTTATTTTCATAATGATTATATAAATGAATTTAATGAATGAATATGATATATATTACACTAATAACATTCTGGAAATGAGGTATCTATAACCTAAAAAGAAAAATAAGAATTTATTCAACAAAACACGCATAAGAACAAAAAGTAATAAACACCCGAATAACAAGTAAAAATGAAATATTACTAATAAGAAGCTACGAATATGACCATATATGATATCATAATAATGATTATAATTCTGTAATAAGTCAATGACATTATTTAAATCATTATACAGGAGGTTCGGACACTTACGAAGCAAATCAGACCTAAGGTAAGGAAAAATATCACAATCTCATTTTATCCGAGATTGTTTATACTTTGGTATTTACTGGGGTATATTTTATCATCCACATCCATGTTTCCTCAATATTTAATATTTTTTACATCCACCTACAATTTTTTAAATCCAATTTTACCCTTCGGTGAGTTTTTAGTAAAGGATATAAAAGGAATCTTTTGTCATTTTTCGTACGAGGTACTTTTTGACTTTTCCGACAAAAGTACAGGAAGAATGTTTTTTTAACTTTTATGGAATGAATGGATTTTTAAAACATTATTTCCAAGAAGTTTACTTTACAAGTTTTCAAGTTTATTTTTAATCAACTTCTTTTAGTTTAAAATTATATGACATGTTAAGAAAGAAAAATGTTTTTGAAGTAGAAAGAATATTTTTCTCAAGAATGGAGTTCAAGTGTTTTTTCAAAATTATTTTCCATCTAAGATAATATAGGGTTCTTTTTCTATCCCTATTATTACATTGATTTGATTATGTTGTGATGGAATTATTTTTATGAATTCCTTTATCTTATATGAATTTTTTTATGATGTCATGTTGTTTAAGAATCCCATTTTTATTACATGGGTAATGAAATGATGTATGATTTATGATTTTGTGGAACACATATGAATGGTATCATTATGAGATGGGTGAGACCTATATCTACCTCCAATGCATCGGGTAAAGATTTTATATCTCATGAGATAGACATGGCTGGAACGGCAGGTTAAACCGGTTTAGTGAAATAAGACTGAAATGGGGAGTGAACTCGGTTCAGAAATGGACTTTGTCCACTAAGATAGTATTGGAAATGAGTCTTGACTAATAAGAAATGATTCTCTATGATTATGTGTGTATTCCACAATGTTTCATGTTTTATGTTATGATTATTGTGATTACATTTCACTACCATGATTTATCCCATGTTATGAAATTATGATCTCTTTTGCAGGGTAAGATTTCCAAATGTAAGATTTCCAAATTGTTATGTTCTTATGAATATAATGTAATTGATATTTATTTTGTTTACCCTTACTGAGAATTTGAGCTCACCCTTTTATGTTTTCTTTTCCCCAGGATATAAAGAAAGGTTTTAGGTAATAAAAAAAGGGAAGATCTTTATGGGAGATGTTGAAGATCTTTCACCACGATTAGAAGATTATATTCCGAGTTTCCAAAGACACTAAACTATTACGGTCCTTGTGTGTGTGTTTTTGTAATGTACTAAGTATTCCGCACAAGTAATGTAATGTCCATGTATGTCAAGATTTGGGTCTCTACAGTTGGTATCAAAGGAAAGGTTTAGTCAACCTTTGGAATCTAGGATGCGAAAACGTTAGTGAGATCCCTAGAGATATTTCTAAGGTATGTCTAGGGATGTCCCTAAGGATAAGTATACGTATAGGATATAGTCCTAGAACTACGGTAACGATCTTAGAATTTAACCTAAGATGTTAGATATTGAAGGTACTCCCCCTTTATTGTGTTACTTTCCCTAGCTTGATTTTTGCCTCTCACACTATTCTTTTTGGGTTTTAGATGATGGCTGGAACCTGAAGGAACCGTGTTGATCAATGTAATGGACAATTCAATGATTGTCCTCCTGAACAAACAAATATTATGGGAGATGGAGTGAAAAATCATATTTCTATACTTACAAAATCTATGAATCATTCTGGACTACCAAATGAGCATAGAAGGGAACAATATTCTATTGAGTCCTTCATGAGGTATCGTCCACCTTCTTTTAGTGGGTATTCTGATCCACTTGTTGCTGAACAATGGATTAGTACCACTGAAAAGATATTTTCAGTTCTTCAATGTTTTGAACATGATAAAGTCATCTTATCAGTAAATCGTTTGGAAGGTGAATCTTATCAATGGTGGAACCTTATCAAGAATATGAGGACAAGAGATGAAATTGAGTCCATGGAATGAGACGAGTTCAAGAACTTATTTTTCAATATGTACTTCCCTCGTATTCTTCGAAAAAAGATGGAGAAGGAGTTTCTTGAACTAAAGCAAAAGGATGACTAATCTGTTGGTATATACGAAGTGAATTTTACAAGGCTTACAAGGTATGCATCTGGCTTTATCATCCAACCTGTATGTAAAGTTGATCGATTCTTCAGTGGCTTAAAACCAAATCTTCGAAGGGCATTAGCTATAAGAGACTTAAGTAGCTATGAAGAAATTTTGCGCTGTGCTATTAAGGTAGAAATGGAAGTTGGTGTTACTTATCCATCTCATGGTTTTAACAAGAAATGAAAGATGGAGTTCAAGGAAAAATCTCAGAATAATGGTGAAAAGAAGATGGATGTTTCCTTATGCTCAAAGTGTGGAAAGAAGCATTGTGGAGATTGTCTTAAAGGGACTAGAAAATGTTTTAAGTGTGGAAAAGAAGGTCATCGAGCAGCTGAGTGTCGAAGTAATGGAACAAGGGTTGCTAATGGTGTGAATAAAGAAAAGACAGCAGAGAACGCACCAACAACACTTCAATGGTTCAAGTGCAATGAAATGGGGGCATTATGCTAATCAATGCCCTAATCCAAGGGTTAATGATGATCGACATGAGAAATCACTTAAGGAAAAGGACAAAGGGAAGTCACATGCGATCACTATTGGCGATGTTGAATATGAAAATGATGTGGTGGAATGATTAAGTGTTTATGTAATGGGATTCCAAAATAATGTTGTATATAGTATCGTGGAATATTGGAATATTTATGTATTGGTCTATTGTGGTTTTCAATAATTTTATGGTACCTGTAACCATGGAAAGTGATTGAGATATTTTTGGAAAGTAGATGATATGCACATAATGAAGGGATAAGAAGATAATGATATGTTTGATTGTATTCATGAGCTCATGATTGATATAAGGACTAAGTGATATCATGGTTTTAGTATAAAGAATTTTGAGGATTTTGGTTTGTGGAAAGTGTTAACTTTTAACTGCATTCATGTTTTCACTAAGGTTCAATGAGTATTCATTCTTCAAAAGAATACATGATTAATATATTCACATGTTTGTAATTTGACCAACAAGATATATCTAATGATATATGGGGGATAAATGATGGCATTCACATGATTGTTATTTCAAGTAATCATTTTCTTTATAATATGATCTTGGACCGAAGAATTTTAGATAAGCCTAAAGATTGAAATAGATTATGTTGGACATAAGTTAGTATTGTTTAAGGATAGAACTTTTTTCGATATTATTGATGGGATGTTATAGTAATATAGCTTTAGAAAAAGGACAACCTGTAGGACGGGCGACAACCCATCGCGTCGGACAAGGCTGTGGGAATCAAACCCACAACCGAAGTGCGACTGGCCTTTATCGCCTACCACTGACCTACAGGAAGTCCCTGGTTAGTAGAAACTAGTTTTATTTTATTATGCGGTATGATATATGAAGTATAAATTAATTTTAGGAATCATATACGATTAACCTCACCATAGATGGACTTATGTATATTTGATAACTTTTGCTAACCTTTTGTTTGAAACAGATGGAATGACCCATCATTCTATCACATGATCTGTTAACACTTCACGAATAACAAATTCAACTTCATTTCTTTAAGAGATGAAGTGGAAATTGTTCAGAGCACGAAAAACAGTGAGATTGTACCAAAATAAAGTAAGTATTTATTCTAATTCAAATTCTTCAACTTTAGGGAAATGATCTAGAAAACCAAAAATGTTGCCCTAGTGCCATTATATCCGATGAATCAGATGGTACCCTAGATCATCACAAATTTATGGATTTGTGATTGTTGGATTTTTCATAGCCATGTTCTCTACCACTCTCCATCAGAACATGATGGTTAGATTTCTCTTCCATATCCATATTTTCACTTATGTTCTCCTATGTGGAAACCCAGTGATTAGTTAATTTGGGTAACTGTTACATTTCATACTTTAGTTTTTAAAGCCATGATTTGGTATTCCTTTTTACGATGTGGGTTTCTATTAAAGAAACTTTCAATTAGTAAACCATTTACTACCCTAACAAATTTCGAGGGCGAAATTCATTTTAAGGGGGGTAGAATGTAACACCCCAATATTTTACGAAAAATATTCTTTTTAATTTCATTAATGTCTTGTGTTGTACGCTACACCAAAAGGATCTTGCACAACATTCATCCTTAACTTGTCTTGCATTACACACAAGCGCGACCTTCCATGATAGCGTGTGTTGTACGCAATACCGAGTTTCGCTAAACAACGACATGCTATTAAAATATTATTAAAACTAGCCGTTATGAATAGTAATACCCACTTTTTGAAATTTTATAAATTTTATTTTTGAAAATGGACTTCATTTTTGGATTCGGAATATTGAAATTAGCCTAGGGTGAAATTTTGGTATTTTTCTGAAAACTTTCAATTTTTAATGAATAGTAAAAACACCGGGTTACTATTTAAAAACGACTTTTTAATTATTTATTTTATTTAAATTTATTTTAGGTAAAAATTGATACATAATACCTATATAAGTTCAATTTAATTCATTGGAGTAATTTTATAATAATTTTAGATATATAGAAATTTCATTGAACTTTTCACCGTTTTTTACCCACCTCCTAGGAGAATTTACAAATTTACATAAAACTTAATTTTACCACTTTTGTGAATGGAATTTCAAAAACCCGAGAGACACGGTTGATGTCTGTAAGTAAAATGTGGTTCAATGAGATGAAAATAATTTTTGGTGAATAGTAACTTTTTACTTTTTTTACCATGGTTAAAAGTAAATAGGGTAGTTAAGGGTAAAAATGATATTATTATTACCCAAAAACATGTCCTAATTCTATTGGATAAGTTTAATTCGACCAAAAACAACCATAGGAATAAAATATGACCATTTATGCCCACTTGGATTAGATTAGGACATTTATTATTAATTTATTTAAAGAAGGGTTAAAATAGTTAAAATCAAAGTTTAATAAGTAATTCATTTTTAATATAGGGTTATACATAAGATAAATTCGACTATAAATATTCATTAGAAATATAAAAAGATTTACTACATAATTATATTTTATTTGTAATTTTTAGACTTTAAATAATTTAATTTATTTATGACACAATTATGATGCAGTAATTATCTTATTAATGAAATATTGTCATAATTAATGTTATAAATACCCAAATAAATTTAATTTGGGAATTTTTATGAATTAAAATAATTTTATATGTTAATATGAAATGTTAGTGTTGATTTAATTATCTTTTTTCTAACTAATCATTCTGTTATGATTTTCACAAAAATCAATTACCAAATAGTGTCAAAATTTGCATAAAATAGTTTTTAAAACAAATATTACATTATTAATTGTTATTATATTCCTAAAAATATAAGGTTCGGCCAAATGACTTAGATAAGGTTATGTATATTAATAATAAACAACTTGGGTTTCGTTTGGCTTGTTATAGTAACTTTATTAACCTTATAGTGTAAGAACACAAAAAGACACAGTAAAAGTAAAATTATCTAACTTAAAGTTAAATCTAAATGATAAGGTTAAAATAGAAACCTAAACTTGTCTAAATTATATTGGATGAGATGATTTAGACCCATCCCCACTTTATCTTATAAATAACTCAATTTGGAGCTATTAAAAACCGAATATGACTTTATAATAAAATAATATTTTAGTTATTCCAAAGGTGCCCCTCTCCTCCCTTATAAAAGGGCACCTCCTCCCTCTCTTACTCACACCACTTTGATCCTTCAAGCTCGGCCAAACCCTTCCAATATCTCCTCTCTGCTTCCCTAGAAACATCTTAGAGGTCCTGGTATTCTTCAAAGACCATGTTTAGTGCCCTAAGAGGAGGTCTCAAAGAGGCGCTTCAAAGAAGAGGTAATGCCCGTTACCGATTCTTTCATCTTTATTTATTCTTCCACTTCTTCATATTTAGTTGTTTAATTATGAAGTAGTAACATCATTATCACTCATATACTAATATGTTATTATAAGTATTAAACAACCCTATTTCACCATTTATCCATCCTATGGAAAATGAAATCACCGCGCGTGCGTACGTACGGAATACCGTCTCCACGCCGTGGTGTAATCTATTTTCCACCACCACCAAAGTTGGATGGGTATAATGGTGTAAATAATGAATATATATGATTATTGTAAAGTGATATTGATTCTTAAATAGTATACATACACTCCACTACAATTACACGATCATGGGAATGATATCATTGCTCGTGCGTACGTACGGAATACCGTCTCCACGATGTGATGAGACTCATTCTACATGATCTTTATTTGCATAATGATTATATAAATGAATTGAATGAATGAATATGATATATATTACACTAATACCATTCTATAAATGAGGTATCTATAACCTAAAAATAAAAATAAGAATTTATTCGACAAAACGCGCATAAGAACAAGAAGTTATAAACACCCGAATAACACGTAACAATGAAATATTACTAATAAGAAGCTACAAATATGACCATATATGATATCATAACAATGATTATGATTCTGGAATAAGTCAATGACATTATTTAAATCATTATACAGGAGGTTCAGACACTTATAAAGCAAATGGGACCTAAGGTAAGGGAAAATATCACGATCTCATTTTATCCGAGATTGTTTATACTTTGGTATTTACTGGGGTGTATTTTATCATCCACATTCATGTTTCCTCAATATGTAATTTTGTTTCCATCCACATAAAATTGTTTATTTCCAATTTTACCCTTCGGTGAGTTTTTCGTAAAAGATATAAAAGGAATGTTTTATTGTTTTTCGTATGAGGTACTTTTTGACTTTTCCGACAAAAGTATGGGAATAATTTTTTTTTTAACTTATACGACATGAATGGATTTTTGAAACATTATTTCCAAGAAGCTTACTTTACAAGTTTTCAATTTTATTTTTAATCAACTTCTTTTAGTTTAAAATTGTATGACATGTTAAGAAAGAAAAATGTTTTTGAAGTAGAAAGGATATTTTCCTCAAGAATGGAGTTCAAGTGTTTTATCAAAATTATTTTCCATCTAAGATAATATAGGGCTTTGTTTCTATCCTTATTATTACATTGATTTGATTATGTTGTGATGGAATTATTTTTATGAATTCCTTTATCTTATATGAATTGTTTTATGATGTCATGTTGTTTAAGAATCCCATTTTTATTACATGGGTTATGCAATGATGTATGATTTATGATTTTGTGGCACACATATGAATGGTATAATTATGAGATGGGTGGGACCTATATCTCCCTCCAATGCATCTGGTAAAGATTTTATATCTCATGAGATAGACATGGCTGGAACGGCAGGTTAAACCGGTTCAATGAAATAGGACTGAAATGAGGAGTGAACTCGGTTCAGAAATGGACTTTGTCCACTAAGATAGTCTTGGCAATGAGTCTTGACTAATAAGAAATGAATCTCTATGATTATGTGTGTATGCCACAAAGTTTCATGTTTTAAGTTATGATTATTGTGATTACATTTCACTACCATGATTTATCCCATGTTATGAAATTATGATCTCTTTTGCAGGGTAAGATTTCCAAATTGTTATGTTCTTATGAATATGATGTGATTGATATTTCTTTTGTTTACCCTTAAGGAGAATTTGAACTCACCCTTTTATGTTTTCTTTTCCCCATGATATAAAGAAAAGTTTTAGGTAAGAAAAAAAGGGAAGATTTTTGTGGGAGATGTTGAAGATCGTTCACCACGATTAGAAGATTATATTCCGAGTATCCAAAGACACTAAACTATTACGGTCCTTGTGTGTGTGTTTTTGTAATGTACTATGTATTCCGCAAAAGTAATGTAATGTCCATGTATGTCAAGATTTAGGTCTCTACAAAAAGTGCTGATAAAGCCCTCTTTGATAAAGTGTATAATTTTTTTCACTCCCCACTCCTTTATCATCACCCTCTCTTTATCAGCGCTACCCCTCACCCACTTTATCAGTGCTTCCCCCACCCATTAATCAATTATTTAGCAAACTCCCCTGCCTTTTTTGAGTTTGAACAAGGGACCTACAAATTATACACCAATGCCTTTTCCACGCCCCTATACTATTTTGTTTTACATTTTATGATATATATATCATTAAAATATATATATATATATATATAAATGGATATTAATTCTAATAACACCTAAAACACCCAAAAACATTAAGAAGCTATAAAAACACCAAACCCCTAAAAACCCTGAAATGAAAATTAATTATGATTTGGGACCTAGTTTCAGCTCCATAACCATTCAAATTGAATATCATGAAATGAGATTAAATATGATATGTTTTATATTACAAATAGACCCATTTCAGGAGTTATAATAATTTAATTTTATGAAACTGCGGTCGATGAAAAAATCCTTGTTTATGAGGACTTTATGAAATTTGGGGGGGGGGTATAAAATAAGAAATATCTCTTAAACCTCATTATTAGACCCTCTTTGTCTTAGATCTCATTGTAGGGTTTGCTTTTATATGCGGTAGAGCCCAGAAAGACACACAAATCTAAAGTTATGGTTTCTTGAAGTTTGAGTTCGATTTCTAACATTTTTTAAACAAAAATATATTTTATTCCATTTATTATTACACAATTTAAATCTCATGTGGTTATAGATTATTTTATAAGGTCTGATTTGACTGATTATGAAGCTAAAACAGACTCCCGAATTGAATATTATGACCCTTTTAAGATTTTTTGGGGGTTTAAGAGTTTTAAGGCTATTTCAAATTCAATGGCCTTTCAAATGGACATAACTCCCAATTCTATTGTCAGTTTTCATCTAACACATATAAAATCACAAAAAGAAATTATCAATATGACTTGGTGACCCACATGATCCCTCGATCACCTCTATTGAGGCTAGAAAATCCCTAGAGGACCTCTAAATGACCACAACTTATTCTAAAGGTGTCCATTAATGATATATATATATATATATATTTGAAATATACACTTTTTTAAAACTAGTTAAAAATCCATGATAAAAGGGGCCTTTATCTGTACATCAAAAAAAGCATTGATAAATACCACAATTTTACTAGCACTTTTTTAGAAGTGTTGATAAATACCCCCTTTATCTTCTCTTTTTTAGAAGCATTGATAAATGACTATTTTATATTTTATTGTTTACTAGCAATAATAAAGGGGGTCCAATATAAGTTATTTTTTAGAATCACTGATAAATGGACTCATTTAACAATTCTTTTTCTATAAATGAGAATATAGGGTTTTTATAGTTCTTTTAGTAAGCATTGTTAAAACCCCAGTGATGGATAATTTTTTTTGTAGTATTGTTAGTTCTATTCTAGGTGATATGAGTGAAATATGAATTTTTCATGAGATTAGGTATATAAAAAGTTATGATTCCATTTTATGTGGTAGAAAAAATAACTTATCCAAGAAAAAAATTATGGTATCGATCAACTATAACTAAAAAATCTTTTTGTTAAGATATATCAATAGACCCAAGTGGTTTACATCTAATTGATAGAATATTATATCAACTACTATTAATAAAGATACTTCTCTTCATTCATTTTCATTCTATATACCGTTTAATAACTTCAAAAATACATTTAAGGATGTGAAAGTAGGTTTATTAGTATGGTAGTCAATGTGATCCTTGAATGCTAGTAGCCAATTGTTTTCCAATTTCAGATCAAAGATTTCCATGTACAACACTGTATGTTTCCAAAAAGTTTAGAATATTATAATGACGATAGTGAATGTGGAATATTTAATCCCACTAAAATCTAATTTCCTTATAGGTGTCTTGATTCTCATAACGTGTGGAATCATTTCCATAGGAAATCCTTATTTTCAAACTAGGTGTGAAGAAGCAAATTAATAGGAGGCACAAGTTCCAAAAAAACAAGAATCAAGGGGGAATCATATAGAATAGTTCCCCGTATTATTATTGAGCAAGAATCCTTGATTGAAAAGATCTTATCTACTCCAAAAACTATTATCTGTACTCTCTCAGACTGTATCTTGATTCCTTGCTACGGTGGTTCCTGCTGAGTTGTTTAGAAATTATTGGAATCACATGAACTACATCAATTTAGAGGATGATCACTTTACTTAAGAGATAATTCTTTATTAGTATTATAAGTTCATCAAATACCGTAATATTCCCCACCCATTTTCATCAGATTATATTGTAGTTGAATTTTAGATTTATAGTTTGACCAAAATTAGGACACCATCAAGCCAGTACAATACATTCCATTTTTATATGTTCTAAAAAACAATACTAAAAATATATTACTGGTTTTTTATATTTGGATGGAATAAATCAGAATTAGGTTGACTGGATCATTGGTTGTCCTCATACTTGTAAATAATAATACCTTTTATGCATGTTTCTTATAGGGGAATACCCAAAACAATTTGGAGGAAAAATGTGTTCCCTCTATAAAAAATTACATGTAATTTATTTTCTACCACTATATCTTTATTTACTATGTCCATGTAATGTTTTATGAATGTAGTAAACACTAAATAATGAATTTAATATCACATAAGCACTTCAAAAATCTACACCATGTGTTATTTACCTTCTATAACTTCTGGTTCAAAATGGGAAAACCGTGTAAATTGGGATAGATATACGGTACATGAGATCTTTCATTTATTAATTTGAAATAAAACTATTTTTATGACACCTATAAGAAATTAAAAAAGAATTTTTTATTAAAAAATATTTAAATACAGTGACCCATTCTATACATGACATAATTGATACAAATTTCTCATGATGTATATAATACGCCTCACAATAGTCACATAATCTAAGGACTAAAAGGATTAGGTTTGAAGAGATTATCAAAACAGACCCATTATTTTACAACACATACTAACTTATATACATAATTATGCTCCTCTAGAACCTTTCATAAAATATTGCTTGATACAATCATCTTTAAAGCCTTGGGATTGGAAAAAAAATAAAAGGGAGACCTCAAATAATCAGAAAGGTAAAAGGAATATCATATAGTGTTATATCATAATCATGAAAGAGAATTTTAGGAAGTCAAAAATATCATGATAAAATATCATAATAACTTGTATGAAATTTATAATACCAGATAGGGAAACATAATATCATAAAAACTTATTTAGGAATTCTGAAATATATGACCTGGAGAAAACAAAAATATTTAATCACAAAACATGTGTGCATGGAATAATTTAAAAATAAATCCTGATCATGAAAACATTTCATTTAATGGGAATTAAATGCATCTTATAAATTTAGAATAACATGATAAACACCATTTGAATGTGTCATTACTTGATAAACATGAAAATTTCATACAACCATAATTATAGTAAAACATATGTGAGAAAACATATTATGATCATGCCTATATGAAGAAACAAATTATTTTCATTCCTAAAATTTTTTGTGAACACATTATACCCATGAATGTGTGAACAAATTCATTTTTTGCATGCTTGAGTATCTCATAAGATATAAAAATAAACCAATGCATTGGTGGGTGAGATAGGACCCAACCCATCTATATCCATACATAAGTGTTCCACTTAAAATCAATCATCACCATATCTTTAATAACACATTGAAAATAATGGGATTTATATACTTTTCACATAACATGAACTTAATAAATCATAGGATATAAAAATATCATTTCACTAAAGGATTCATAAAATAATAACATATAGATGATTATAAAAAACTAACTTAATTGGAGACAAACCTTGGAGGAAAAATTTATGTGAAAATACAAATGTTTTCATGAAACATTTTTTAACATTTTTATATAAGATATAATGTAAATTACTTTCTAAGATATATTTTTGAAAATGAAATGAGAATAAATTTTGAAAACCATATTACAAATAGTTATATATAAAATATTCTTGAAAATATATATGCTTTCAAAAAGGTGATGTGACAAAACATTTAAAAATTTTCTTTTAAAATAATCATTAACCATAAAGACTTGAAAAGAAATAAATTTTCATAAATTGTAACTAAAAATATTATTACTACATCTACTTTTACAATGAAAATTTAATACCAGAAACATTAAAAGGGAATATTTTTTCCAAAATGGGATCTGAAAAAGTAATTATAAATTTTAATTTTAAAAAAAACATTTATAATAGACACATGAAAAAATAAAACGATTTAATCAAAAGAAAATATTGAGTGGGTGACTAAACTATTTATTTTGAATGAATAAAAAAACAATGGTTCATTTTTCGATATCATTATTGAAAACCAGTATCATTATAAAAATAGATAATTCTTTATATAAAAAAGTAAATTTTAAATATTGGATGATTAGTGATAATAATAATTTTAGATTCCTCTAGGTAACAGATAAAATAATTAGGATGTAAAAACATGTAATTTTAAGAAAAGTCCATTAAAAGAAATGATAATTATACTTATAAAAAATGAATTTTAGCAAAATAATAGAATCATCAGGGATGAATTTATTAGTGTGGATTATGATTTTTTTTGGAAATAAGTTATAAATAAAACATAACATATTTTGATGTTATAATTGAACAATAATGAATTATTATTGTAAAAAAGTGTTATATGACCCATGGAATGCATTTGTGTCATGAAACCCATAATAAACTTTATAACATTTGAATAAAAAAACCAAGTAGAGGTTTAATTTTGAAAGAACAATTGAATATCATGTAATATTAGTCAATCTTAAAAAAAAATTATGTTTGGTAAATATTTACAGTATTGTAAAGGAATCATAGTGTATAGGTAAAACCTGTCTCAAGTATTTCAAATTTGAGGCAAATAAACACTTACATTATTTCCCTGCTTATTCGGATTATCAATAACTGATTATCCTTATTATTATACTATTTCATTACTATATTAATACTTATAAATATTTATAATTTCTATTTATAATCGTTTTCTACTTGTATAATATTTAGTTTTTCCTATTTTCACATATTGGGTATTTATAATTTTGATTGTTTATAGAGGTTTTATAGGAGGGACATCAACATTCATTATTAAAAAAAAATCAACTTTAATATTTCCTTATTTTTACTCCATTGTATGAAAGATAATGAATTATTAATTAATTATTTCCTTTAATTATAATTTTTCCCGTTATCATAGAAGGTGGAATTGATAATTAATAATTTTCATTGATTTTCAACCTAATGAGGGGTGTTTTTTGAATTAATGTGAAAAATAACTATATAAAATTTCCATAAAAATAAATATTATCACATTTATATTATATTATATTATAAAATAGGTTATTATAGTCATCTATTACAAAATTTCAAAGAAATGTTCAAGTAGGTGGTAAACTTACATAAACTTGAACATTCCATGATTTTCAATGATTATCTAGTAATTTAGTTGTAAAATAATTATATCAGTAGAATCATGATTTCATTTATTTTTTTATTACTGTGATATATAATAATTGAAATATTTGTATAATATGAAGTGATGGATTTGAAAATATTTCTTATCTTTTATTTGTGATTGTCCACTTTGTATATTCTCAAAAAGAAGGGAATTTATGATAATTGTTTATTGATCATATAATTAAATGGTTTTTAATTTTTTATACTATAAGTTTAATGATGTCATAAAATTTAAAATTATCATTTAAAATTAATTTCATGTCCAGACATGCATGCTAGTGATGAAATGAAAAATGGATATCAGTCATCCCATGGTGGTGGTAGTCTACACATACTCAAAGTTGACTTTGTAAATTTTCATATTAAGGGGGAAATATATATTATGTTTTATCATTTTAGAATCTAAAATATCTTATTTATATCATATTTATATAAAATATTACATTTTATTTTCTTCATTGTATGCTGGTGAAGAAAAAGGAAACAAACGTTGCATCACGGGGGTGATAGTTTCCATAACACAAGATACACATTTTTATTTATCTTAATGAAATTGAGATAGCGTTTAATTGTTTTAACATAATTATAATTACATATCAATAAAAAAATGATACTTATGTTATCATAATGATATGGTTAAAATAACATTTTAGAATAAGTGAAGTTCATAATGAAATAGAAATGAGAATGTGAGGTCAGGAACATATACATATCTTCCTTGATTATATCTATTGTGAAGGGTATTAAAACATCAAGGGATGTTATTTTGAAAAAAAAACATAAATTATTTTTACAGTAGAGTGGATATTTTTGGGAAGTGTTTTTAATGATGTTTTGGGTTTTTTGTGTAAGGAGATGTTTGGAGAGAAGTTCCCCTTCTATAAGTGAAAAGGATTGGTATTTTTATAAATACCCAAAATAATTAAATAATGTGGAATAAATATGATGAAAAGTTCTTAAAAATTTATAAACTACTAAATATTTGGAATATAAGGTTGAGAAACACATGCACTATTCAATAATTTTTTTTGAAAATGTTATTTTCTTTGTCTCTTAAGTTACTTTTACCATTTTAGTTTTTTCTAGGTAACTAGTTTTTAATGTAGGTAATTTATCCATTAAGACTAAAACTAAAATGATACATATTAGTTAATTTTGCCCAAATTTTTATAAATATTAAATTTTAATTTATCATACTAAAATAATTTGTGTGTGGAAAAATAATTTTTACACAAGGGCATGTAATGCAAAAACACCCATTTTTTTAAAAAAAATGTTATTTTCTAGAAAAAACTATTTTTGATTAGGGTCGAATTATCAATGAAAACTATTACTATGAATTTTAAATAATTATTACCATTAAAATTATATTTATTTTAAAATAATAAAAAAAACTTTATTTTCTCATGTATTAATTAATTGAACAAACCTGTCAGAAAACTATTCTCGTTAAAATGCTGCATAATTTTTTCAATGTTTTTCATGAGATTAAAAATTATAAATTTTTATAAATGATTTAATATAATTTATAATATATAATTTAATATTAAAAAGGATTCCAATTTTTTTTAGATTTATATAATGATTTTTTTTGTAAAAGAGACAATCTTAATTAAATCGATATTTTCTTTATTAACATGAAAACTATTTAATCATTAAAAATTAGAAAAAGTTCACATATTTCTTAAAAATCTAAAATTAATGCTAATAATTTGAATTTCACATGATAAAAATTAAAAAATTTATTTTAATGAAAAAATATATAAAATATATAAAATATAGAAATAATATTTTTTATCATAAATCATCTTTGTTTATATTATCTATAATTTATATGGGATTATATATTTTAATAATTACACTAGTTTCAATCCTTTATTCATATAAAAAAGTATGTTCATTAAAATATGTAATTTTTAAAAAATAAATTATTAGTTTCTTAGTTGTATGAGTTTAGTAGATTTTTGAAATGATTTTTTTGTTTATATATATATATTTATTTATTTTCAAAATATTTTAAATACATCTTATTGAAAATAACCATTTAAATATTAAAAAAATATAAATTTTTAAAATTCTAATGGAAATAAAAATTAATGGTTTTTGATCATAATTTTTATTATAACTTTTTTAATAATTTAATCTTATTATGTTGGGACTTTTTTACATTTGGTGTAGCATATGACACAAGAAATAGAGCATAATAAACATTTTAAAAGATCAAAAATATCATTTTGTCAAATTCTAACCCCATAAATAAATTACATCATCATAATTTAATTACAATTTATATATAGAAATAGATAATGTTTTTTAAAATAATGACATGCATCATGATATTATCTCTAATGAGATATGATCCACAATATCAAAGAGGGTACTAGAAATAAACTTATTTTTACTTAGATATTAAAAGGAAATATATCTCATAGAGTGTAATTAAGTCATATGTGAATTATTCAGTTTTCTTATTAGATAATTACATGTTTTTCATGCACTAATAGCTGTCCACAATTGATTTATAATGTTTTTTTACCTATTATATAATTTAATGTGTAATATGAGTAAAGAAGGCCATTTATATTTCAAAATTAAATTTTTTAGAGGATTATTTTCTTATTTACAAAGAGTTTATTCCTTTAAAGACAATAAATCTTACAAAAAGAAACATATACAAATGATTAAATTCTTTATTTTATAATTTGGTTATAGAAAACAAAAACACTACTTCTATTATTTTGTAATGATATAGCCTATTTGGTTCATAAGAACATTAATACTATTGACCATTGATTATATACCGTTTGAATTGTGACTGATAAGATTAGAATATATTAATGGTTATGATAATTTTTAATTTATATAGATGGAATAAGAAATGGACTCAAACATTAAGGTTATAAAATATGAATACCATTTATTGGAGATTCTTAGAAAGATGGGATCACTAGGATTTTCCCCTAACCCTAGTCATGATTAAATTCAAAAATTCAAGCACAAAAGAAACCATTCATGAGAGAAGTTCAAGATTATCAAGATCATGACCATACCATGTTTTTTATACAATCCCAAGAAAACTATACCATTGAACACCTTATCCTTAATGTGAATGATGGTGTAGTAAGGGGTTAGGTGTCTATACCCTATTTTTAGGATTTTTTATATTTTACATCTTAATACAATAACGAATATAATTATCCATTTTTTCATTATTATAATTCTCTATAACATTATGAAAATTATATTTTTCTATGATGAATGAAAAATTATATTTTTATAAAAAATATAGTTTTAATTAAAAAAAATATAATTAATAAATTCTACATCCTTGAAATAATTGATATTTCATATAATATTCAAATTAAATAATATTTAGAAAAGGTAAATATAATATTTATATTGTTAAGAGAAATTTATTATCCTGAAAACCATTATTTTTTAATAAATGATAATTTTTATTTAAATGTTAAAATTTATCATATTTTGATAATTTTTTTTGATAAAATAATTTTTATTTGAAATCAGTATGTCAAAATTTTCTAATAGGGACTTTTTTATAATTTTCTTATTCAATCAAATTTTTTGGTAAGAATTAAATATTGTCTAAATATATAGTATTTATTATGAATTTATAAAAGGAAAAAATTGATATCAAAATAGTATAAATTAATAAAGCATAAAAATATGTTTTATTTATAGGTCATTATAATAATTTAATAAACACTTGATGAATCCTACATAACCAATATTATATTTTATGGTTTTAAAATCAATTATTTATAAACATGACAAACTTCCACGTCAATAAGGTGTTATTTTAACGAGTTGGATTATTAGCTTTATAAAATATTTAAAACCACTCCCCATTGGTAAAAACCATGTGAAAACACATGGGATGGTTTTTAGTTATTATTATTTTATCATAAAGTATATAAAACATATGTTTAAAATTTAATAGAGAATTTCCCCTATTTCTCTATAAATACCCACCAATCTTGAAAATAATATTCACTAAAAACCAATTGATAATCAATTTACTATACATATCTCTCTCCAAACCCATATCAACGTGTTTCAAATATCATAACAATCTCATACCAATCATTTTTAAGTGACCCCTCAATGTATGGGATTATATCCTTCTCTTATTTATTCAAGAATATTCATTGTAATATACCATTATATTTCCATCTAGTCTTGTTGGAAGTTGTTTTTTAGACCCATAATACTGTACATATGATGTCCAATTAATGATATTACACATACCACTATCATTAAACCATTACATGAATATTCATCTACACAAGTTATTCTGCTAAAACTATCCCATGATTTTGCATGAAAAACATTTTAATAGTTAATAAAAATCCCCATTTAAAATAATATGTATTTAACAAGATATATATATCTTTCATTGATTTTTGACTTCTATATATATAAACCAAACTAATTAATCTTAGGGTTATAATAGATTACGAGAATTATTGTGTTTTATGGTCTATATGGAACACTTATGCATGTAAATGATACTAATGTGAAAGGTGAACATGAAATTATATATATCTCTAATTGATTGTGTAAAGCTATTATATTATTATTTCCATGAAATATAAATGGTATGTAATCATATGTATATTATTTTATTATGTATTGGTGGTTATCCATGACTTATGCCTATGGAACAATGTTTTATGATTTTGATACATTCCAAAGACGCCATAATGTTATCATCTTATAGCATGCATATATGATCATGGTTATGATTCTCACCCATTTCTATGTCACCTTGATATGATCCTTACATAACATTTATTACATTAATCATGGAACTTTTTTCTTATTTCCTTATTAGGATTCACATCTCACCCTTTTATTATGTACATCCCTAGGTTTTCCCATGATATAATATAATATCAATGTAATATCACAAAATGTTTTAAGAATTTTAAATAATGTTGATGTACCTATGTTTCATTATAATTTTTTATATACCTAATTCCCAAATACACAAGGCCTCACAATGTTTTAGGATTGTGTTATGTGTTTCCTTATGTAATAAACCATTTTATAAAGTAAATAAAAATACACGTGTTGTCATATTTTTCATCAATGTAATGTCTAGTTATTTTTTTGGATTAGGATAATACATACTTATTCAAGACATAAGGATTTTGTTAAACATATTAAAAAATCCTGACATTATGGATAAGCATAGAGTAAGTGTTTTAAATGAATCAAAATCCTTCTCAGAATACTTTAATTAGATGGATCAACTAGATGTTCCAGGGGATAATAAAATCTGAAAGGGAACTATAGGATTTTAATTGATTATTAGATGGTGAAAAACAAAGAGGCCTTATTACACACAAGGGTTGACACTCTTGTGGGATATGATTGGGTAAATACACAATCTCTCTACAAACCATTATGAAGGGAATGAATATGCCCATAAAATTTTATATGACCTGGATAACTTATGTTGAAAAAATTAAATTCATATGTTATGGAATGTCTATAATTTATGAGTTGTCCCTTGAATATTCATATATCCCATTTTAAGTATTTAATATGTTTAACATTCCACCCCTAATTTTTCATTTATTTTATTCCATGGTTGGGAATAAGATTAATTGAGTCAATTAGAAATCTTCTGAGGAATGTAATGGCTTCCCAAATGAGATACCCAACCCAATGGGAATAAGAGTTAAGAACATAATGAAAATAATTTTTCAATTATCTCAAGTTTTTAATAGAAACATGAACACCTGTAAAAATACATATCCTACTAAGATATTGAAAGTTGTAATTAAGGCCATAATTTAAAAAAGGCATTTAAATTTTAGTGGATCTTACAATCCATTAATCATGGAAAAATTGATCAACTCCAATGAAAAGATATTCTCCATTATTTTTTTTTTCATTTTGAAAGAGAAGGCGACTCATGATATTTATTGTATAGTGGGAGAAGCTACTTAATAGTGAAAATTGGTAAAAATATACAAATCCCAAGGTAGTGAACCAAGATATTGAGTATGAAGAATTCCATAAATAATTGAAAAATATATTCCTCTCACTCTCTAACTAAGAATGGAGAGGTAGTTACATATCCTCAAAAAAAAGGATAAAAATCCATCAGGTCATATGAGGTGATCTTCAAAATACATGCATGATATGATTCCAGTATTTTTATTACCCCCAAATGTAAATAAGACCACTTATTTTGTGGAATAAATTCAACTCTATGAAAGGATTTGTATATCCATGATTTCTATTTATATGAAAAATAGTTCCAATTTTCACTCAATGTCAAAATGTTTATTAAAGAATATCATGGATCTCATGAGTTAGGAGATTGGTATAGATGAAGGAATTTTAATTCTGGAAATGCATTTGAGAAAAATCACAGTGGTACGAAATTCCAATAGACCATTTGTAAACAATTTGGGAAGAAGCTTCAAAAAAAATTATCAAAAGAGACTATGATCATATTTAGGTTTAAAGAGGAAATAAATATAGATAGTGAATGAGGATGGGATAAAATCAGCAATGTGATGGAATAAATAAATTCTATAGTCAATGCTCATCTTGTTGTGTAATGTTTCAACTTCAATGAACATATACATTATATGGATCAATGCATATGACCAAGGGTAATTTATGATAACTAATGAAAAAAATACTCAAGTAATATAGAATTTTTTTGATATTATTTCACCATTGCTACTAAGGTGGATTCAAAGAATAGTGCGTGGATAGGTATGCTGGTAATTCATTAAATAATGAAAAAATGTTCGATTTGATTCTAGTTATTTGAATTCTTTCATATGATGAATGTTTAAAATAACTATTAAAAAACTAACTCAAAATATACATGTGGATCTATATGTGAAATATGAAAATTGGATCATTATTTAATCCTATGATTATAAATTCTACCATATACATATTTTCTAGATAAACTTCCCCAAAAACCCGGTGGTACTCTCTTTAGAAGAATTATATGTCATTATGGGTATGTATTTTGTTTTATTATATAGATCCCACATAAATCTTATTGAGTAGGAACTCACTATCCATATCCCAAATTTCCCTCTAATTATACACAAGTGAATAGAGGAGGATTACTCACCTTTTGCATCATCATGTAAAGCATGGATAATATTACCTTATAAATTTGTATAATTAGAAAAAAATGATTGATACAAAAGAAAATATCATCTTTAATGACATGAACATTATAAGGGAATATACTTATATTTTTCTATAAAAATTTATATTATTACTCTATGACATAGAGTTTTTTTTATCAATTGATATTTTTCCTAGATCTTTGACAATATCCAATAAACCCTATAAAATTGTAATTTTAGAACATTTATAACTAAAGAAGAAACTACATGATAATATGAATAAAGGACATATATTCCCAACTACTTCACCATGGGGTTGATCCATACTTTTTCATTATGAAGAAGTATGGTTCAATGCACCTATTCATTGATTATAGTGATATAAACAAGATCACGATAATTTTCAAGTATCCACTACCACACATTGATGACTATTTCGATTGGCTATGTGGATCCTAGTACTTCTCTAAAGTGGATATTTAGTCTTAATATGATCAATTAACTTTTAAGAGGGAGGTTTTCTATAATACTTCTTATTATAAATTTTATGAGAACTATGAGTTTATAATATTTCATTTTATAATAACTAATTCTCCAAAAATATCCAAGGAAATTTGGAATAGAGTCTTCAAGGATAACCTTGATAAAATTGAGATTGTATTTATAGATGATATTATTATCTACTCTAGAATCAAGGTGGGACATAATGATCACTTTGATGATAGACTGAAGACCATTATAAATGAAATTTGTTTATGATATGTATTTTATATGAGAGTTTTTGATAGAGTATGTATCATTCCTAAGGAGGTTTATCACCGGAAAATATATATTTGATGAACCTCAGAAATAAAGGAAATTGTTTGATGAACTACACCAATATCTAAGATGGTTATCCATTGTTTCCTAAATTTTTTTATGTACTATTATTGACTTTTGAGAAACTTATGATGATGTAAATAACACTAAAAAATATAACTGAGAATAGGTTAATGGTTTCCTAGAATAAAACTTGCAAATAGAGCATTAAACTGTCAAATAAGAGCCTAATCCTTAGACGTTTTCTTACATCAACCACTACCAGAGAAGGCTTTTTGATCAATAATGAATCACCCGAAAGGTATTTCGTGTGGTAATCATATAATATTAAAATTAATGGCCTATTAATCTAAAAAAGTAATGATCTATGGGAAGAACTACCCAATACATAATATGCGATTAGCAGTAGTGATATTCTTGTAGAACAAATGGTGAAATTATATCTAATAGGAAAAGTTTGACATATATCAAAATAATAAAACCTTTATGTTTATATTCACACAACAGGTTCTCAATATTCACTAAATAAGATGATTATAACTGATCAAGGATTATGACTATTTAATATATTACCATCATGGGAAGGTGAAAAATGTTATAAATGATCTATATATAAAGGATCCTATAAATATATATATGAGATGATTTAAAGGGATTAAATATTTCTAAAATTGAAAAGGATATACATGGGAATAATTAATGTATAGTCATCCTACCTTACATAAAAAACTACTCAACCATCCATAATGGAGATAATCAAAGATTTCCAAAAAATAAAGTGGTGCTCAAAAAGGTATTAATATTATGATGTATAAATTTTAAAAATATAGAGGTATAATTTTGGCAACCCAGATATGCATCCCATAAAAAAGGAAATTATTAATGGTGCACATGGCTCATCCTTATCTATTAAAAAAGGAATCACTAATATGTATAGTTATTTAAATAAAACATTTTAGTGGGATAACATAAATAGGGATATTACAAAATTTGTACCTCAATGATAGGTATTCCAAAAATTCAAGGAAGAATGACATAATTATATAGGTATGATATATCCATTTCCCATACCAGTATGGAAATGGGTAAACATTAATAAGTATTTCATCATATGATACCAAAATAATTCTAAAGAAAATAATTCCATTTGGGTAGTAATCGATCAACAAACAAAGTTAGTGCATTTCATTTCTATTATGGAATATTTCCCTTTTCGAAAAATCTCAATGATACACATAATTAAAGTGATAATGATACATAGAGTGCCATTTTCCATTTCATGTTATCAATATATGAGGTTTACATCATGGTTTTGGAGAAGCCTTTATCATACAGTGGATACAAATATGTGTTTTAGAACTTCTTATCACCCTCTAACGGATGATCACTCTAAGAGAACCATTCAAACTCAAGACGTTATTCGAGGATCTCTTTCTATGGATTCATGTGATTTTATGGATCTTAACCTTCCCCTAATAGAGTCCTCATATAATAATATTTTTCTTTTATCCATTAAAATAGAACCTTATGAATATATATATAAAAAGTGGTGTTTAACTCCAAATCAGATGGGACTAATTACAGAGAAAAATATTATTGTATCTGATCGTATATAAGAGATATAAGGTATGGGTGAAACTATTTAATGTCTTATAAAATCTACACAACATTGGTAGAATTTTTTTAGAAAATTATAAATGAGACATGCAGTTTCAGGTTAGATATAAGATGTTTCATTTTATACATTCATGGAATAAATTCTTGAGGTTTTATAAGAATGGAAAAATTAGTCTATGATATATCATGTAACAGCCCAAAATTTTATCGTAAGTCCGTTTCCTTAAAGTAATTCAACTGCATACGTTACACACAACATCAACTTTTAGTGCACCAAAACTTACCAAACTTGTCATTCAAAAGCAGTTATGAATAATATTAATTTAATTTTGAATTTTATATACTCCAAATAATTTTAGAATCTATATTATGTGTTTTTAGACGTAATATAAGAAAAAATTCATTTTTTAGATAAAAGAAGTATATTTCAAAAAATAAAATTTTACCACCTTCTAATGGAAAACCATCTTTAAAACCAATATTTTACACTTATATATTCAATTTAATGAAATTTAATTCTTATTTATAATTTGGACATAAAAATTTATTTTCAATAAAATTTTGGTACTTTTTTGATAACTTTCATATTTTAATGAATACAGAAAAATACTAAATTTTAATTGAAAAGAATTTTTTTAATTGAAATTATTTATATGGTTAAATTGCACATTTTAATGGGTTGGAATTATAATTAGAATATTTTTTTATCATTTAATACAATGTAGGTCATTATAAGTAATTTCACATTTAAATTTGACATAAACACATGTTAATATTTCGATAGTTTTTACTTTTTTAAAACCCGTTTTACAGTTTCGACAATAGGAATTAATTTTAAATTAATTAATGAAACTTATATGTTTTGAATATAGTAAAATATAAATAATTTTTGAATTCATAATATCAAAATTATCTTAGTGTTATGTTTTGGTATTTTTCTGAAAACATTCAATCTTTGATGAATATTGAAAAACATTGCGTTATACTTTAAAACTGAATTTTTATTTAAGTAATTATTTATTTTATTTAAATTTATTTTAATTAAAAATAGATATATAATACTGATATAATTTCAATTTAATTCATTAGTTTCATTTTATAATAAAATTAGATGTATAAAATTTTATTGAAGTTTTTACCGTCTTTTACCCAGATTCTAGGAGCATTTGAAAATTTGCATAAAACTTAATTTTACCGCTTCTATGAGTTGAATTTCAAAATCCAAGAGACACATTTGAAATTAGTATGTAAAATTTATTTCAATAAGATGAAAATATTTTTTTGAATAGTATCTTTGGACTTATTTACCACGATAAAAAGTAAATAGGGTAATTAAGGGTAAAAATGATATTATAATTACCCTTACATATACCCTAATTCTATTGGATAAGTGTAATTCGACCAAAAACAGCCATAGGAATAAAATATTATCCTATTTGGTCCACATGGATTAGATTAGAACACTTATTATTATTTTATTTAAAAAAGAGTTAAAAGACTTAAATTCCATGTTTAATATATAAATTAATTTTAATATAGGGGTTTACATAAGATAAATTAGACTATAAAAATTCACTAGAAAGCTAAAAAGATTTATTAAATAATGGTATTTTATTTATAATTTTTAGAAATTAAATAATTAAATTTATTTATGACATAATGATGATGCTGTAATTACATTATAAATGAAAGATTAAAATAATTGATATTATAAATATCCAAATAAATTTAATTTGAGAATTTTGAGAAATTAAAATAATTATCTAGGTTAATATGAAATTTTAGGGTTGATTAAATAATTTTTTTCGAAGTAATGATGTTTTTCTGACTTTCAAAAAAACCAAATACTAAATAATGTCAAAATAGACATAAATGAGTTTTTAAAACAAATACTATATTATTGGTTGATATAATATTTATAAAAATATAAGGCTAAGAAAAATGGATTAATTAGTATTATATATGTCATTAATGAACCACTTGAGGTTTAATTGGAAGATTATAGTGTGTTTATTACCATATAGTGATAGAATACAAGAAGACACGGTAAAAGTTAAACTATTTGACTAAGAGTAAATTATAAAAGATAAGGTTAAAATGGTAACCTAAAATTGTATAAAACCTATATGTTCAGAGGTTTTCGAACCATCCTCACCTTGTATTTGAAATAAATCATTTTGTAGCAATTAGAAACCGTAAATGATTTTATTATAAAATAATATTTCTTGGTTTTTTTAAAGTGACCCTCACCTCTCTTATAATGGGTACTTCCCATTATCTTAATTTCATACCTCCAGAGCCATTTGGATCGGCCAAAAACTGAAAAAATATGCTCCCAACTTCACTCAAATAAAACTAGAGTGATTACTTTGATCAGAAAGCCAAATTAATGAGCCCTTTTGATCACCTCAAAAGCAAACACCCGAGGAAGAGTTAATAATCTCACCACCCTCTTTCAAGTTCTTTTCTTCTTCCACTTCCTCATTATTTTTTTCCATACAAAAATAATAACTCTAGTACCTTATACATACTGTGATGTTATTATAAATATGGTACAACCATATCTGTTATTCTTTCCATCTTATAAATGACAAATTCACTATACATGCGTACGTACGACTTACCGTTTCCACGTCGTGGTGTCGTTTGTTATTCAAACACTTCAATATTTGGATGGGTATAATAATGAGTATAACTGATGTAAATAACAAATATATCATGATAATGATTATGTATATATGATATACCATCCAATTATATATGATTTCACCAACAATATAATGACATTTTCACTCGTGCATACGTACGGATTACCTTCTCCACGAACGTGATGAGATTAATTCTCCATCGTAATCATTCAAGAATAATTTTCATTTTATGATTAAAAATAGTGTTTATTAACATAATATAATTTGTTATATGAATAATATACATCATATCCATAACAAAAATGGATTACGTAACCAACAATATAAAGGAAAACAAATCAGTTAACGCCCGAAATGATGATACTACTGAAATATTATTAAAAAAGAAATATTAGAAGATCATATATGTTGTAATATTTATGTATTTGGTTCTTTTATAATTTAATAAAAATTATTTAACCATTATACAGGAGTTTTAACTACCCTATACTAAGGGAAAGTACAAGGTAAGGGGTTTCTTATCTCACTTTTAATTCCGCGAGATTTCCATTATTAGCCACTTATTTATTGCATGTGGTGTATTATGTACTACCATTTGATATATATTATCATGATTATATTTGTACTCATGGTATTATATGATTAATTTGGTGGTTATTAACATTTTATCATATGACTCGATTGATTACATCATTATAAGGGGTTTTTATCTCACTTCTTATTTCCGTGAAATTCATGTTACATTGCTACTATTTCCTTTTGTGTGGTGTATTTACTTCCCATAGCTTTATTCCTTATATAATATAATTCAATTTATGGATATTTTAATCTTCATTTTATGATCCTTATTTCATTTGGTGTATGTTTCTTATGTCACCAAATCGGTAAGGGAATTTCTAATTTCGATTTTCACTCAGTGGGTTTTACACAAACTTCATTGATTATTTTACTCCAAGATGATGTGTGAAATCACAATTTAATTATTCATGTAGTAATTTACACTATTATTTTTGTCTTTATTCTTTTTATACACATAATCACACCATTGATAAATTCTCATGTCATCGATATGAACTCGATAGGAGTAATCTTAACTTAATTTTCATTCATTGAGTTAAACATCCAAGTCATTGGTGTTGTTGTTACAAGAATATGTGTAAATGTCCTATAATTGTTTTACAATGAATATCCAATAATATTTAGTGTATTTATATGTTTTACACATAATTATGTCATTGATTTATTCTTAACCTATGGATATAGTCGTTATAAGGGATTTCATCTCAACTTACATTCCATTGAGACTTCTTTGTTGTTATGTGCCAATTCACTTTTATTCGGTGTATATTCAATAATTTGACATAATATATCATGTATACCTTTATTCTAATGATATTATTAAGTTTTTATTACCTCAATTATTTATATTCAAGTGTCTCTCATTTGGTTAGGAACTCTAACTAAAATATCAATTTAAGTGTTTTAAAAATTTATTTTTTTAAATCTATCTCATTAATGTCCATGTTTTAAAAATTGTTTCAAGGATTTTTTATATGTACATTAATGTTTTAAAACTAAAATTCCTTTTAAAAGTTTCAAAGTGTTATGGGAAACTTTTATTCAAAAATCTATTTTAAACAGCTTCTTGATAAACAGTGATACTTTTAAATGTTTTCAAGAAAAAGGGGGGATATTTCTCTCAAATAGTTTTGATGATTATTTTTATCTATGTAAATATCCTTCATTATTCTCAATTGAAGTTAATTTATTATAATAAAATCTTCCATATTTAATTTGATGAGTTATTTTTGACTGTAGATGTGCTATTTTTATACCATTCATGGTTTATGGTTAAAGAATTGAAATTTCGTATGCTAGTTTTAATACGAATGTTTAGATTATGTTTCACCCTTTCATATGAGGAATTCATTGGACTTAGTAAGTGAAGGGTGGAGCCCACTATAGCTCCTTGATGCCTCATTAGGTATCATGATACAAACTAGTGTCTTGGCACAAGGCCTTGACAAAATCATATTTGTAGTATTGGAGAAAGGCCTTGACTATGTGGTTATATAGTCTAGAATTATGCATTCCATCATTATGAAATTGGATATTGATATTACATATATTTATTAGACTATAGAATATCAATATGAATAAGTCAATTACATTATTTGATTTATCTTTTCCATATTATGTTGAAGTTTAAGTATAAAAGGCGTGTGTTCTATTCTTATACATTGCCTTAAATGTTTGTTCTTATTAATGAAAGTTTACGCTATATTGTTATCCTTACTGAACATATGTGATCACCCCTTTCTTATATTTTATTTTCCATAGGATGTAAAGAAGTATATTATGATTAACCTGTAGGAATAATCTAAGGGATATAAGAGTGTTCAAAGGAGACACAATGTTGTTGTTTATTTCATGATGTAAGGTAAAACTTATGTATGTATCTAGTACTTCCAAGGAAACTAAACTGATTGGTCTTTCAGGACATGATTCCTTATATCATGAAAATGTTATGTAATAATGGACCAAATCATGGTGACTAGGGTTGGGGGGTTACAAATGGTATCATAGGAAGTTTAGTACAATCATTTGAATCTAGATTTAGAAAAAAAACTTTGATTAGGAAACACTACCGGAAGATAGACATTGAGGATCAGTATTGAAGAACATCCAAAATTTTTTGGTAATGTAAATATTTTGTGGGATTTCCCTGAAATACATCCCTATCTAGATACGAGCTGGTAGAGGTAGATCTATCACAGATGTACCTCATATTAAAAACTATAACAAGGAGTTTCGAGCTTGACCCAGGGTATCCTGGTACATGAAAACATTCCTTGTTTCACTATTGGTTATGATACTCTCGGGGGATATGCTTAGGATAATTCACATTTTCTTTGTAAACCAATTTTAGGGATTTTAATATAAGATTATAATAAATAAACCTTGTTAATCCTAAGGTGTTTGAGATTGAAAATAAGGTGTTATGATATTCTTTAAATGATTTTATGGCTCAAATTATGCTTTCTTGTGTCAGTCAATGGCTGGATTCCAAGGAAGTTATAGTAACATTGAACATGATGTACAAGGTGGGAACTATGGTGGAAATGAGAAACTAATTGGATTTTTGATAGGTTTAAAAGATATTGTGTTCATGCCGAATCATTTTTCTAAAAATATTATCAACAAAATATATATTAACCAACTACTAGACTCAACAAAGAAGAGAAAGACGGAGAATTATAAGGGATCCAGCAGTGGATACGACGGATAAAAGAAAGCTCAATTTCCATCATGCAAGAAATGTAAAAGGAGAAACCTAGGAAAGTGTCTCAATGGAACTAAGAAATGCTTTATGTCTAGGAAAGAAAGACATAAAGTAAAGAATTGCTGAGGAAAAATGAAGAGTACTATGGAATAAAATAAAAATGATCTCAAGAATCCATTTATAGTAATTTTACATAAATGTACGGGATCTGGGAATTACCTGAGTGAATGCCCTATTCTTTAGGATAACCTCTTAGTCAAGGAAGAACCTTTGTGGAAATAAATGGATGGTGAATTGTTTAAAATTATTAGTGCTCTTTGTTGATGGGATTACTTTTGATAACTTTTCTCTTGTATGTGTAACCCTTCAACTTCCTATGTGAAAATGATATTTTAGGTAGAATTATCTTTTCTATTATAGTTATAAATAACCATTTGGGTTTATATAATCCTTGAATTTGTGGAAATTACAAGTTATTAAATTTTTAGATAAAAATGAAAGGTATGAGATTATATTTGTGGTGAAATTATGTTATAGTTATGTGTAATAATTTTTCTCATTTTGAGAATGTTATAAAATATAGTTTTTGAAAAAGGGAAACACGCAGACCATGTGACAACCCATCATGCCAAACAAAGCTGTGAGAATTGAACCCACAACCAGAGTGAGATTTGGAATTATCACCTACCACTGGACTACGTTAAGTCCCTTGTTAGTGTGACTAATTTTTTTAGTTAAATGATTTTATTGTTCAATAATAATTTGATTTGGGATCTTATGTCTTATCAAATGGATATCCGTAGAATTGGAAAATGATTGGGAGATTAAGTGAAAAATTTTATTTTGGAAGATGTTTGCTCTTTTGGGAACACTATATGCCTATGGAAAATAGAATACTATGATATTTCATTTGAGGAGTAATGGTGGATTTTTACCTATGTTTTTATTGTGGATTTATAGTGATTTAGGTAATTTATGAAAATGATTAACCTATCATAGAGAATATGTGATTAGTTTAATTACTTTATGTATGTGACTTTAAGATTAGTGTATGTTATTTAGAGATACAATTTAATTTGGAATACTACATAATCAATTTATTCTAAGTTATGGGTTTCAATATTTGTTTGGATTATATTGAAGGATTGTAAGGACAATTGTTTATTGAATGATATTTATTAAACTTTGGGTATTGATGGTTTAATTTTAGAAATTAAGACTAGTATTTCTTTCTCTAATGGATTATTCTTTTTTGGGACCATATAATCTTGTACTAACTATTTTAGTTTTGGTTAATCTCTAATGACAAATTAAATATATAGTTTATCCTTTGTGGATCATGTGATTCTCTAGAAGTTGATTCTAGCGCTTTAGGTGTGACCAAGTCATCTGGAATACTCATCATTTGAAAAAAAGATAATTTTGAGGTTTATATTTATTAAATGTTGAAAATATACTTAAAAATTAAGTATATCTCTTTATATTCTTAGTCAATCTCATAAATAAATTCCTCAACTTTATAAAATAGATCTTAAAACAAAAAAATGTTGTCTGTTTACTTTTCCTACTATGAAACTAATGACCGTTTATCCCATCACAAGTTTGTTGTTTTATTATTGTTAACTTTCTCCTGATCATGTTTTCTATCACTCTCCATCATATCTTGAAATTTAGTTTATCTTCCATATCCATGTTTTCCTACATGTAATCGAAGTATGGGTTATCTCGGGAGACCTTTGTACTTCTTTTTATATCTTTTAAAGTGATAGTTTAATTGACTTTTTTTCCACTGTGGGACTTTCAATGAAGTTCCCAAGCATAATTTTAAAATAGAGAGGGCACAATTTACAAAAGGGGGGAACAATGTAACACCAAAATATTTCATAGTAAGTTATTTTCCTTAAAGTAAATCAATAGCTAACGCTACACACAACATCGAGTTTGATCACACAACAACTTACCAAACTAGTCATTCAAAATTAGTTATGAATATTATTAACAAAATTTTGATTTTTATATACTCCATATAATTTTAGAATCCATATTATGTGTTTCTTAGACATAATATAAGAAAAAATTCATTTTTTATATAAAAGAAGTATTTTTCAAAAAATACAATTTTACCACCTTCTAATGGAAAACCCTTTTTAAAACCAATATTTGACACTTTTATATATTAAATTTAATGAAATTTAATTCTTATTTAGAATTGGGACATAGAAATTTATTTTGAATAATTTTTTGGTACTTTTCTGATAACTTTCATATTTAGATGAATACTGAAAAATACTAAATTTTAATTGAAAACAACCTTTTTAATCGAAATGATTTATAGGGTTAAATTATGAATTTTAATGGTTTTTAAGTATAATTACATTATATTTTTAACATTTAATACAATATAGGTCATTATAAGTAATTTTACATTTAAATTTGACATAAACACATGTCAATCTTTCAATAGTTTTTACTTTTTTGAAACCCGCTATACGGTTTCAACAAGAGGAATTAATTTTAAATTAATTAATGAAACTTCTATGTTTTGAATTTGGTTAAATATAATTAATTTTTTTATTCAGAATATCAAAATTGTCTTAGGGTGAATTTTTGGTATTTTTTGGAAAACATTCCGTTTTTGATGAATAGTGAAAAACACTACGTTATAGTTTAAAACTGACATTTTATTTAAATAATTATTTATTTTATTTAAATTTATTTTAAGTAAATATAGATATATAATACCTACATAAGTTTAATGTAATTAATTTGAGTCATTTTATAATAAAATTAGATGTATGAAATTTTATTGAACTTTTTACCGTCTTTTACCCACATTCTAAGAGCATTTTCAAATGTGAAAAAAATTTAATTTTACTACTTCTATGAGTTGAATTTAAAAAATCAGAGAGACACGGTTGACATCAGTATGTAAAATTTGGTTGAATAAGATGAAAATAATTTTGTGTGAATAGTAACTTTTGACTTTAATTTACCAGGGTTAAAAGTAAATAGGGAAATTAAGGGTAAAAATGATATTATAATTACCCTAACACATGTACTAATTTGATTGGATAAGTTTAATTCGACCAAAAAAAGCCTTATTAATAAAATATTACCCTTTTTGGTCCACTTGGATTAGATTAGGACATTTATTATTATTTTATTTAAAGAAGAGTTAAAAGTGTTAAATTGTAAGTTTAATAACAAAACCATTTTTAATATAGAGCTACACATAAGTTAAATTCGACTATAAATATTATTAGAATTCTAAAAATATTTCCAACATAATAATATTTTATTTATAATTTTTAAACATTAAATAATTAAATTTATTTATGAAACAATGATGATGTATTAATTACCATATTAATGAAGGATTAAAATAATTGATATTATAAATATCCAAATAAATGTAATTTGAGACTTTTGATGTATTACAATAATTTTATATGATAATTTGACATTTTAGGGTTTATTAAATAATTATTCTTTGAAGTAATAATTCTGTTATGACTTTCAAAAAAACCAAATATGAAATAATGTCAAAATTGACATAAATGAGTTTTTAAAACAAATACTATATTATTGGTTGATATAATATTCCTAAAAATATAAGGATCAACCAAAGGGCTTAAATAATAATATATATGTCATTAATTAACAACATGAGGTTCTCTTATAAGTTTTTTGTATGTTTATTAACCATATAGTGTAAGAATACAAGAAGACACGATAAAAGTTAAACTATTTAACTAAGAGTTAAATCTAAAAGATAAGGTTAAAATGGTAACTGAAAATTCTCTAAAAAATATTTTTGAGAGATTTTCGACCCATAACCACATTATATTAGAAATAAATCATTTTAGATCCACAAGAAACCGAAATTTATTTTATTATAAAATAATATTTCAAGGTTTTCTTAAAGTGACCCTCACCTCTCTTATAAAAGGGCACTTCTCATTATCTTAATTTCACACCTCCATAGACATTTTTCATGGCCAAACCCTGCCCAAATATCCTCAAAAATTACCTCACATAAACATATAGTCCTTAATTTGATCATAAAGACAACCTAAGGAGCCCTTTTGGTCAACTCTAAAGGAAACACCTGAGGAACAGGTAATAATTTCACCACCCTCTTTCAAGTTCTTTTCTTCTTCCACTTCCTCATTATTATTATTTTCCTAATGAAATAATAACTCCAATAACTTTTACATAATTTTATGTTATTATATATGTGGTAAAACCATATTTGTTATTCTATCCATCATATAAATGACAATGTCACCATATATGCGTACGTACGGCTTACCGTCTCCACGTCGTGGTGTAGTTTGTTATTCAAACACATCATTATTTGGATGGGTATAACAATCAGTATAACTGATATACATAATAAATATAACATGATAATGATTCTATATATATGATATACCATCCAATAACATATGATTTCACCGTTAATATAATGATATTGTCGCTCGTGTGTACGTACGGATTACCGTCTCCACGAACATGATGATATTCATTCCCCATCGTAATCATTAAAGAATAATTATAACTTTATAAAACAAATAATGTTTATGAACGTAATATAATTATCTAAATGAATCAAATACATCATATCCATAACATACATGGATTATGTAACTGAGCATATAATGGAAAATGAATCAGTTAACACCCAAATTATGATACTACTGAAATATTATTAACAATGCAATTTTAGAAGATAATATTTGATATAATATTTATGTATTTTTTTCTTGTATAATTTAATAAAAATTATTTAACCATTATAAAGGAGGTTAACCTACCCTATATTAAGGAAACGTACAAGGTAAGGGGTTTCTTATGTCACTTTTTATTCCGTGAAATTTCCATTATTCGCCACTTATTTATTGAATATGGTGTATTGTGTACTTCCATTTGATATATATTATCATGAATATTTTTATATTCATGGTATTCTGTGATTAATTTGGTGGTTATTAACTTTTGGTCATAAAACTCGATTGATTACAATATTATAAGGGGTTTTAATCTCACTTCTTATTTCTGTGAGATTCATGCTATATTGCCACTATTTTTTTTGTGTGGTGTATGTAATACCCATGATTTCCTTATTTATGTAATATAATTAAATTTATGAGTATTTAAATCTTCATTATATGATCCTTATTTTAGGGGGTGTATGTTTCATAAGTCACCAAATCGATAAGTGAATTTCTAATATTGATTTCCACTCATTGGGTTTTACGCAAACATCATTGGTTATTTTACTCCAAGATTATGTGTGAAATCACTATTTATTAATTTATGTAGTATTTTCCACTCCCCATTGTGTGGTTATTCTTTTGATGAACATAATAACTCCATTGATAAATTCTCAAGTCATCGATATGAACTTGATATGAGTAATCTTAACTTAATTTTTATTCATTGAGTTAAACATCCAAGCCATTGGTGTTGTTGTAACAAGAATATGTGTGAATGTACTCTGACTTTTTTACACTGAATATCCAATAATATTTAGTTTATTTATATTTTCACGCATAATTATGTCATTTATTTATCCTTAACCTAAGGATGCGGTCTTTATAAGGGATTTCATCTCAACTTATATTCCATTGAGACCTCTTTGTTGTTATATTCCAATTCACTTTTACTTGGGGTATATACTATAGTTTGACATAATATATCATGAATCCATTTATTCTAATGATATTATTAAGTTTTAATTTCCTTAATTGTTTTTATTCAAGTATCTCTCATTTGGTTATGAACTCTAACAAAAATATCATTTTAAATGTTTTAAAAATTGCTTTTTATAAATCTTTCTCATTAGTATCCATGTTTAAAAAATGGGTTTAAGGATTTATTTCTATGGACATTAATGTTTTAAAATTAAATTTACTTTTAAAAGTTTCAAAGTGTCATGGGACACTTTGATTCAAAAATCTATTTTAAACAACTTCTTGATAAATATTGATACATTTAAATGTTTTCATGAAAAAGGGGGATATTTCTCTCTAATAGTTTTGAGCATTATTTTCATCTATGTCAATATCCTTAATTATTATTGATTGAGGTTAATTTATTATAATAAAATCTTCCATATTATATTTAATGAGTTGTGTTTGACTGTGGATGTACTATTTTTATACCATTCATGGTTTATAGTTAAAGTATTGACATTTTGTATGCTAGTTTTAATATAAATGTTTAGATTATGTTTCACCCATTCATATGAGGAATGCATTGGACTTAGTAAGTAATGGGTGGAGCCTGATATAGCTCCTAAATGAATTGGTAGGTCTCATGAGACAAACTAGTGTCATTGCACAAGGCCTTGAATAAATCTTATTTGTAGTCTTGGCACAAGGCTTTGACTATGTGGTTATAAAGTTAGGCATTATGAATTCCTTCATTACAAAATTGGCTATTTATTTTACATGTGATTATTTGACTAGTAGAATATCCATGGGAATATGTAAATGGAATTATTTGATTTATCTTTTCCATATTATGTTGATGTTTAAGTTTAAAAGGCTTGTGTTCTAGTCTTAAATATTTACGTAAATGTTTGTTCTTATTCATGACAGTTTCTACTATATTGTTATCCATACTGAGCATCGAAGATCACACCTTTATTATGTTTTATTTTTCCCATGATGCAAATAATTATATTATGATTAACCTACAGGAATATGCTAAGGTATATAAGAGTGTTCAAAGGGGACAAAATGTTGTTTTTTTATTTCATGATGTAATGTAAAACTTATGCATGTATCTAGTAATTCCAAGGCTACTAAATTGATTGGTCTTTTGAGATATGATTCCTTGTATCATGCCAATGTTATGTAATTATGCACTGAATCTGGGTAACTAGTGTCGTGGCATTACACATAATCCCCATTGAGATAATTGGTCACCTAAGAGTTTTGTCCCATAAACTAGCACTCCAACATAACCCATCCCAAGTATAATATTTGTTCCACGTATCCCTCTTGGAGATGTGCATATCTGACCCCTCAAATGTACATAGTAAAGAGGAGGCATTATTAGGGAATGATATTTCATAAGAGTTGGATTCTTTGACGATCAAATATTGTAGAGACAATGTCCTAAAAGACAAGACAACTCACATGGTCTAGGGGTTGTGGTAGAATCAAAAGTTTATTGAAGTAACATTGTAAATTGAATAGGTAATGATAAAGAAGATTCATCATCAATTCTAGTGTTTAAATGAGATTTCAATGTTATATATTTTATTAGAGAATAATTTAACGGACTAAAATTCTATAAATGAAACTCGTTTCTTGAATGAATAAATTCTTTATTATGCAATGTAGTTATTGAAAAAAATGTAGTACTTTGGTTATTTTGGACCAATCTAGCCTGTTGAATTTAAATGGCCATTATCAATCCTTAAAATCATTAATATAGTCATATAATAGCGACCAATAGTATTCGTGTATTTTAATGGTTATTATAAAGACTAAATTTCACATATGAATGGAGTGATGACATCGACCAGTAGGAACATACCCTATGAAGTCCATTTATCAGAACATTCATGGGAAATGGAATCAAAAGGATTTTCCCTAAAAAATTCAATGATGGAATTCGATAAAGGATGTATGGATGAAACTCTTTAGAGTAAATGTTCATGTTTATTGAGATCATGACCCAAACCATGTTCGTCGAACAACCCCTTGCACCCCCAACCATCACACACCTTAACGTTTGGTTATATGATTTTTATAAGGGTTTTTATATCTAGACACTAGTAGTTAGAGTTTTTATATTTTCCTTTTTAATAAAATAGTTCTTTTATTTATCCCCTTCATTATTAAAATTTTATATGACTTGATGAAAATAAAAATTTGATACAAAGAATTTTTTTCTTTCTATTTTTGTAAAATATAATATTTTAATAAAATTATTGTTTTTCATTAATTCAATATTTTTTTAATAATTTTTTTATATAATATTATTAGTAAAAAATATTTATGTTTGAAATATAATATAATTTAGTTATGTATAATATAATCCAGATAATGGTCAATAAACTGTTATTGTTGTAAAACCCAATATTTTTCAATAAATGAGAAATTTGTTTTAAAGTGTAAATTCTTATAATAATAGAATAAATTTTGTTAAATGAATATTATTTTTGATATCCTCATGTATAAATTATAAAATAGTTATATTTCATAAATTTTCTGAGACAATCGAAGTTTTTGTTACAATTTTAATACTGTATAAATATATGGTATTTATTATGACATAGTAATAGACCAAAAGTGATCTAATAAATATTATAATGGGAATAACTAAACAAAAATATGTTTCCAAATTAAAATAAATTTTTTATGTGATTTGATAATATTTATTAACCCTTAATGAATCCTCAAAAACTAATATTATATTTTAAGGTGTTAAAATCAATTAATTTTAAACATGAATATATTCCACATAAAAAGTGTTTTATTGTAAAAATTTTGGTTCTTGTAATTATAAAATATTTAAAAACTCTTCTATTTGGAAGAAACTATGGCTAATAATGACGGTTCAGTTTGTAGTTTTGATTATTTTATCAAATAATGTCTAATATTTTTGACATAGAGGAAATAGATCATTTTTTCCATCATCATCTTCATCAATTGATCTTCCATGAGACACTGTCTATATCCTATTTATTGAATTTGGGACTTTAAATATAGTTAAATTATTAAACATACTTCATAAATAATGTTTGGAAATTTTATATGGTTTTTAATTGTACCATCTATTTCGATGGATTGTTTATTTATTTAATCTCCACATTTTGCTTCACACCCTTGGTCACATGTAGTTCCATCCATTACTAAAACCAAATGGTTTGATATGAGTGATGAAACATTTGTAATACATGGATATTATTATAACTATTAGAGGTCTTCGATCCTTGAAAATTATTAATCTTTTATATTATCACGCTGGCCTATAGTGACTTCAGTTTAACCTATATCAATATTATTATGACATAGGTTACATTTAGATGGATTATCATACACTTATCAACAAAATACCACAATTTATATATGAAATAATTTATTAATATGGTATTATAAAGAGATTATGGTTAACCAAATCATATCCACACGAGTGTTAAATATAATGTGTGGTAGGCCACTTTGTTGTGGAGTAGGTGATGATTGAGTTAATTCCTAATCCACATTTTTAGAGTTTCTTTAATTAGGGACATATATGTTAGATCATTCAACCACTGGTAGTATCCATAAAAAGATGTATTTCTTTGGAAAACAATCTACTTCATTCATTTCCAATATTTTATATTAAGATACTATACATAGGCCCATGTCAATTGATTTAACTAAGGTTTTCCAACCCTAATAACAAAGGTAACTAAAATAATTTAAAAAAACAAAACTACTCCCCAATATGACTAAAACATGATTTTATTCCTATTAATATCTCTCACATGAAAATTTAAATAAATGATATAATAGTCTCATGAATTAAATAATACATCTCATAATTGTAACATCTCGTTACAATTCTGTCTGATTTACCTTTCACATTGTTGGATTTTTTTCTCTTGAATAGGTATGGTTTATAATGAGTTGGGAGGATACCTATAATGAAGAAGTATTATATTTTAGGAATCTTATATTTAACAAACTATTATTATTGGATACAGGAGGGTTATACGCAGTGTAACTAGGTTACATGATGTTTATAGATTTCTTGATAAAAGTCATGAAACACTTCATGCTATGAAGGTTAAATGTCATGAGTATCATTTAAACAACATGACCTATTTAATAGATTGTTTTTCATTTGAGGTGATTCATTTTTTGTGTTTTTTCGGATAATAACTATTTCATGATGTGTAATTGTATTACATGTCATGAAATACTCTGACTGTGTTTTTTAATGGTATATAAGACTGAGATCATTTCTTTTATCCACTCCAGTTTCAACTCCCTCGATCTAAATACTTCCCCATTTGATCATGAATCTCTACAACCCTTTTGTAACATCTTGTATTATGTTTGATCATTGTTTCACTTGCAGTGTGGTTTTTTTGTAAGTGTTCTCTGATGTTCTTCATATTTCTATTTTTCTCCTCTATAGGTAACTCAATAGATCTTCATGAAATTAATTAAACTATGTCACATTATGATTGATATAAACTATATATTGTTATTCGATGTATTATATGCCTTCATTCTCATTGATGGGTGCAGTTGTGAGAGTTGTTTTTGGAAAAAAGGTAGGTGGTTCCATCCTGATTATCCAAATTGATTAACTTTGGAAATAATTGATTTATTTAAATTATTTATTTAAATTCAATTGATCAATATTTAATTAAATAAATTAATTAAACCCCAATTAATGTTAATTGGGATATTTAAAATTGTTTTGGAAAGAGAGTTAGGAAAACCCCTAATTCAATTGAATTGGGGTGGGTTTATGGAATGTGGTTAATTTAAATTGTTTAATATACATTTTGGATTTCATGGAAATGATATCAATTAATAATTTGAATTTAATTAGGGAATTTAATTTTTAAATGGATGGAATTGGTTTTGAATGGATTCCAAACATGTTAAAATGGCTTAAAAGGATTTGAAACAAATAAAATGGTTTTATCTTGTGAAAGAGGCATGTTTTTTTATTTAATACTATTTTTTAAAAGTAAAATTGGCGTTGAAATGGAATAATAATATTTTATTTTATTTTAAGAAATCATAAAATAAATTTCCCATCATTGATTATATAAGAGAACATGCAAGACTTAGGTAGTTAGTGAGTTATTTGGACACAGTCTATGATATTACATTGTTTTAAAACATAAATGCAGCGGGTCACATTCCTGATGGGAGGTTGACGTGTATCCATTATCATGAATCAGGGAGACATGTGTATACACATATTGATGATATCAATTAGAGATTGATGAGTCTTATATCTGAAAAAACTTTTGTACCTATTTGGTAGAAAACATTGTTACTCACTTGATTTATATCTGAGATATAAGTGCAATCCAATGTTGTAAAATTTATTTATATGCCTTAAAAATTTTCATAAACTATTTTATGTAACTATTCTATCTGCGAAATTATTTTAGAAATATTCCATCAATTGTAAATCCTTTAATTTAATTATTTTATCATCATCGAAAGTGTACAACATGGTTTGTTAAATATGATTGAATATTTAAAACATGTTTATTTTAAAATTGAATGAATTTATTTTGGTTAATCTTTTATTTTCATCTATTATAGAATCCTTGGTGAGACCCTACTACGATTTTTAACTCACACCATACTTGTGCCTTTAGGTGTCTATAGATTATCTCATTCAAGGTTTGGGAAAGGGGAAAGGATATTTTTGAGATGGATCTTGCTATTGAGCATCCGACACGGTGAGTTGTGTCCTTAGGGAATTTTTCTATTTTCAATTGTTTTGGTACATGAGTTGTAGTAATTTTACCTTAATGCCTTTTTGAATTTCTACTACATTACTCCTAGTGAAGTATCTTTTGTTATGCATATTCCCTTGTTTGTTTTTATTCCCATTTTTAATGGAAAATTCATCCCCACTTGCGTGTTGTATAGTTCCAGGAGCTAGTAGTCAATCCGTGGGGATCAAGAACAACCTTCAAGCTACGTCTGGGCCAACTCGGTTATCAGGTTACCAGGGTACCTAAGATAGTTCATGAAAAACTGGTATTAGAGGAGGTTATTGAGAATTTTTATTGAATTTGTTATTATTTTTTGAAATATTATCCGGAATTTAAATCTATTTTTGATTGAGTTATTATACATATCTCACTGTAATGAACCTTGAGTCACCATGGGTGGTTAGGTAAAGTTGTCTTATGGATTAGTTCTAGTATTTTACCTATTGAAATTTGGATAGATTGTAATCCAAATAAATTTTTTTTCTATGTGTTGAGAATGATTTCCCTTTTTGATCAATTTGAGTGTTATTATGATGTCTTACTTGTTGTTTGGTAATTTTTTGTAGCATCATGCCTTCGAAAAGTTTTGAAAATCGGTTCCAAGAGGATGATATTATTGAACTATAATGATTTTATCCTAAAGTAGACCCTAATCTAGTTGAGTTGATTATGCAAAATGTAAAAGCTCAGGGACTGGAACCACCAATGGTTATCATTTAGGATCCTGACATTGATCCTAAAGGGGACGTTATTTGAAATAATTCTCAAGAGTTCCTTCTCTAGAATCCCGCAGTTTTGAATAGCTCTACTGACCCACAACAAGTCGAAGAATGGGTGGGATGGATAGAACACTTGTTTATGTTTTTAGAATCACCAGATAGGACCAAGGAGAATTATGCCACCTTTGTACTGAAAGGGCCAATAATAATATGGTGGCACACTAAGGTAATAGAAAAAATGAGGTTTTAGTTTGGAAAGACTTTAAAGTTCTTTTCACTAACCAGTTATATCCAATGTCAATAGTGTCATCCAAGGATGTAAATTTTTTCAATATTGATAATCCCAACCAAACCATGATGGATAATTCTAATTTCTTTTATAATATGGTGTACTTTTCACATGAGATTGTATCTAATGGGAAGATGATGGTTTGATGGTTTGAGTTGGGACTTTGGACATATATTCATTCTCTGATTTTCTCACTAATGATTCTCACTCATGTCGATGTATTAGATATGGTGATGATGGTTGAGATGGACCTAGATGGGAAGTCATGGTTGATGGGAGTTCATTTTTCTCCTAGTGGCAGTGTCAGTTCCTTTAAGGGAAATCAGAAGCATTGTAACATCCTAATTCCGGGTGTCGCCCAGAGGTTCCCCATACATGGTTGGTCAGATGGAATCAAGAGAATTACCAAAAAGGCCAGAGGCTAATGAGTAGCAGTGAGGGCCTTGGGTGTGATAGTGGGGAAAATATGCCCTGATTGGAAATGTAATACAATAGAAATAAACAGATAACAATTGCAGAAGCAGTAATAACATTAAATAAGTAAAAAATAGAATACTGAAAGTAATAAACAAATGGAGCACATATATAAATGATGCATGATACATATGTCTCATAAAGAAGGAAAATAGGTCACAATGTTACAATACAGTAAAAAAATGTACAAAGAAAACAAATAAACTCCAGTAGCATCACAAGCCTCAAGTTGGTCCTATGCTCTCTAGTTCCACAACAATCACGTACTCGATGTAGATGGGCACTTTACATTATCTATAACTGCAACAATATAATCTATTTGGTCCCAAAATCCTGATGCAAAAAAGGTGTGATATGAATTCCATTATGAAACCACTAAAAGATCTATTCTTAATAGTCTTAGAATATATATGGATGGAAACAATAAAATAAAGAAGTAAACAAGGAAGTACTCAGAAGTAAACAATCCTACAGTTTCAATTGCATTCATTTTCATATATCAAGTATGTAGCTAATCAAAAACAAGTAAACCTCTAGGAAGTATGTAGAGACCTGAAGCCTGACGTACATGGACATTACATTACTTTTTCAAAATACTAAATATATAACAAAAATAGACACACAAGGACCGTAATATTTTAGTGTCTTAGGAAACTCGGAATATAAACATCTAATCATGTTGAAAGATCTTCAACATCTCCCATAAAGATCTTCCCCTTTTGTTTTCTTACCTAAAACCTTTCTTTAAATCCTGGGGAAAAGAAAACATATAAAGGGTGAGCTCAAATTCTCAGTAAGGGAAAACATAGAGAACATAAAACAATCCATAAACATTTGAAAGCAAAAACTTGAACATGAAATCTAAACATTAAAACCTTGAGCAAAGATATAAATCTTGGAAGTACGTAAGGAATATATCATAATGGAACATCAATCACGATAAAATAGCATGGGAATAAAACAAGTAATTTTGGAAACCATTCAGAACTTGTTATGATTTCCATAGTAGCCAAGGCATTGCTGCTAAGACCATCTTAGTGGACAAAGTCCCTTTCTAAATCGAGTTCACTCCTCGTTTCAGTCCTGTAACACTGAACCGGATTAACTTAATGTTTCAACCATGTCTATCTCATGAGATATAAATCTTTACCCAATTCATTGGAGGGATATATAGGTCTCACCCATCTCATAATGAAATCATTCTTACTTGTTCTACAAAATAAACTTAAAACATTCATCATAACCCAAAGAATAAAATGGGTTTCATAAACATCATACCATCATTTCATAATCCATATAAAACAAATTGAAATTTCATCATAAGAAAAGTGAACCATTTAAATCATAGATACATTAATATTGAAACATACACATATGAAATAATGCCATCTTATATGGAAAATGGTTTTGATAAAACATTTGAAACGAATCTTTGAGGAAAATATCCTTTCTTCGTCAAAATCATTTTCTTTTCAAAAAATGCCATCCAATTTTAAAATAAAAGTATTTTGTTGAAAATAGTCATAAAATCATGTAGATTAAGCTTCATGAAAATGAGGCGTTATTAAACCGTAAAAATCCATTCACACCGTATAAGTTAAAAATAACATTCTCCTCGTACTTTTGTCAGAAAAGTCAAAAAGTACCTCATTTGGTAAAAAAAATATTCCTTACATACCATGTTGTAAAAGTCAAAAATGGTTAAAAAGGACATTAAACATACATGAAAATACTTTTATAAAACATGGACATGGATGATATAAATAACCCCAGTATATACTTACGAATAAGTAATCTCGGATAAAAATGAGATTTGTAAAATTATCCCTTACCATTGGTCCGATATGATTCGTATGGATCCAGACCTCTTTTATATTGATATATATAATGTCATTGACTTATTAAATAATCATATTAATTGTTATGATATCATATATGTTTCACTTACGACTTTATATTACCCGTTCTTTTGTAAATTCCATGTTAAAGCAGCGTTTTGGGTAAAATCATTTCATTTATTGTATGTGTTTCGACTTGTCATTATTGATATTATTACTTATATCATGATTTATATAATTCCAGAATGTAAAAAATGATTTATATATAATATATATTCATCATATACATATATATTATAGATCTATAAAAGGAATGAAATACACCGTTCATGGAGACGGTTGACCGTATGTACGCATGAATGCCTTTTTCGTTTCCTTATTGAATTGAATGAAACAAAATAGATGACATACAAATATATATATACATAAATCTAGTAGAATTATTATTTCATATATTTCATTATTATTCATTATATAAACTTTATAACCATTCATGTATGGTTAACATGGAAAATCAATCTCATCGCGTCGTGGAGACGGTAATCCGTAAGTACGCACGAGTGATGATATCATTCCCATAATTATTGAATAGAATTGGAGTGGATGGTATAATATATCAGAATTATTATGATGTTATAATAACCATATATAGTTTTTCTTTACCCCATTATACCCATCCATGTAAGGTGTTGGTGGAAAAACAGATTACACCACGGCGTGGAGACGGTATTCCGTACGTACGCACGTGCATTGATTTTGTTTTCCGTAAGATGGATAGAAGGAGAAATAGGGTTTTTTAATATTTATAATAAAATATCAGTATATTAGGGATACTAATGTTTTTAATTCATAATGAAACAACTAAAGAATAGGGAGTAGAAGAAGAATGGAACTTGAAGAAAACGGTAGAAGGTATTACCTCTTTCTCGAAGTGCCTCCTTTAAACATTCTCTTAGGGCACTAAAATTGGTCTTTAAAGAAGACCAGGACCTCTAGGATGTTTCTAGGGAAGTGGAGAAGATAATTTGTCATGGTTTAGACGAGCTTGATGTCTCAAATTGGTGTGAGGAGGAGAGGGAGGAGGTTCCCTTTTATAAGGGAGGAGAGGGGCACCTTTGGAATCCTCAAAAATATTAGTTTAATATAAATTACAAATCCCCATAAAAACATCCAAAAATGACTCAATTCGAAGATTATATGATATAGGGTTGTAATATCATCAACAAATAAAATTTATACATATAGGGAAGTTATTGTAAACATTATCAACTTGATTTATCTTTATTTATTCTATTAAATTTTATTTGTGGTAATAAGATTCTAAATTTTAAATTGTTATAAATAATTACTTATGTGCTATTAATTATCCATAATTAGATAATTTTTGACATTTTAGACTATATAAATTTCAATTTATAATGTTGAAATATTTTTGGGATTTTTAAACAATTTAATAATATGTTATTTTAATAAAATAACAATAGTGTCAATTTTGGCACTATCAATTTATTTGAATTTAAATTAAATCCACACAAATGATATATTCAAACTAAAATATTTAATAGGTTCTTAACATGTCATAGTAATCTATAAAATTAGTGGATTACATTAAATAGTTTATATAATATTTATTTTAATATTTTGAAAACATTTATTTGGTATATATCTTAATAAAATAATTAGTACAATATTTTTTTAATAATTATTTAATATACTTATTTGTTACATAAAAATTAAAAATAAAATCCTTTGATGAAGATAAATATAAAATATTTTACAATAATAATTTTACTCGAATTTATCATCCTAAAATAACAACATGTAAATTGTTATCTTTATTAAATTATGAAGGTGACAACTTTGGAATCATCTAAAATAAAATATTATAAGTTTCGTAATCGCCATAATAAGGATCCAAATAGTTAAAAATTCAGCCAGTGGATGATTAGGGTTTATATATACACTTATAATAAGTTTTATGCTTATTTTTGGGTCTTTTGATATGTATTACTATTTCAATAAAAACTATATTATTGATTTTTTACTAAATAAATAATTTCTCCATCATTAATGTATAAGATAATAAAGTAATTAAATAACTCTTATAAATTACAAATAAATTACCATGATAAAGAAAAACATTTTATCATTCATATGAGTATTTATAACCGAATTTATATTCTGTATAAACTTGATTTAAAAATACTTTAATTATTAAAGTTGAGTGAGACATATTTCACTTTCCTTTAAATAAAATAAACTAAAGGTCTCAATCACCTCCAAGTGGGTTCTAATGGAATCCATTTCGACCCAAATATTACTTAGGAGGAAATATAATCATCCAATTGTATTAATACATGTGTTATGGAAATTTTATAATATTATATTTACCCTTAATTACCCGATTTACCTTTTACTATGGTAAATAAAATTTACCGTAGTTACTATCCATAATGCCCAAAAATAAAAAGTAGTATATTAATATAATTTGGACCCACTGATTCCAAATATGGAATCCATTTTTCCAAATTCAATACACAGAAGTTGCAGAAATAAAATTAAAATTAATCCCATTGTCGAATGAAAACGAGTTTTTGTTTAAAACATTGCAAAATATTGAATTGATTTAACATACGAATTCAAGGTAAAATCAATGATAATGACATAAATTACATTAAATGGTAAAAATATATTCTATTTATACTTTTAAACCAATTAAATATTATAATTTAACCACATAAAATATTACGATGAAAAAAGTTGTTTTTAATTAAAATATAGCGTGTTTTCACTATTCATTAAAATATGAAAGTTATCAGAATAATATGAAAAATTTATCCAAGGTAAAATTTTATATCCTGATTCCAAAGAATAATTTTATTTTGTAAAATTGAACTTATTAACATGCCAAAAATTAAATTTAAAATGGGTGTGCCATCAAAAGGTGGCAAAATTGCATTTTTTGAAAAATACTTATTTTACCCGAAAATTTTATTTTGTTCTTATACCATGTTCTAGAAAATGTGTAATATGAATAATAATGTTATAAAATTCAAAATTTAATTAATACTATTCATATCAGCTAGTTCATAACAATATTATAACCATATATCGTTGTTTAGTGAAACCTGATATTGCGTACAACACACGCTATCGAGGAAGGTCGCGATTGCGTGTAATGTAAGCCAAGTCAGAGGTTCGTATACTGGAATCTAATATGGTGTTGCATATAGTGAAAGATAATATTGGTGTACCATACAACACAAGACATCAATGAAATTAAAAAGAATAATTCTCATAAAATCTTGGGTTGTTACATTCTACCCCCTTGAAATGAATTTAGCCCTCGAAATTCGTCGTGGTTATAAATGGTTTTTTTACTTGAGAATTTCTTTCATAGAAAACCACATCTACAAAAGTAATTCTAAAACTTAATTCTAAAAAGAGATGTATGAAACATAATGGTTACCCAAATTAACTCATCACTAGGTTTCCACATAGGAGATCATAGGTGAAAATATTGATATGGAGGAGAAATATAACCATCATGTTCTGATGGAGAATGGTAGAGAGCATGGCTACGAAAAAGCCAAAAATCACAAATCCATAAATTTGTGATGATCTAAGGTACCATCTGATTCATCGGATATAAGGACACTATGACAACATTTTTTTGTATTCAAGATCATTTGCCTAAAGTTGAAGAAATTGGAATTAGAAGAAATACGTTATTGATTTTGGTACAATCTCACTGTTGGTCGTTCCTTGGACAATTTCCCCTTAATCTATTAAATAAATGAAGTTGAATTTTTCATTCGCGAAGTGTTAGCAGATCATATGATAGAATGAAAGTTTATTCCATCTGTTCTCAAACAAAAAGTTTGTAAAAGTTATCAAATATACATAAGTCCATATATAGTGAGATTAATCGTATATGATTCCAAAAATAGACTTATACTTTATTTATCATACCGCTTAATAAAACAAAACTACTTTCCACTAACCAGGGACTTCCTGTAGGCCAGTGGTAGGTGATAAAGGCCTATCGCACTTCGGTTGTGGGTTCGATTCCCACAGCCTTGTCCGACGCGATGGGTTGTCGCCCGTCCTGCAGGTTGTCCTTTTTTTCTAAAATTACATTATTATAAATTTCCATAAATAATATTGGAAAAGTTATAGCCTTAAACAATACTAGCTTATGTCCAACATAATCCATTCCAATCTTTAGGCTTATCCAAAAATAGTGCTGTCCAATCTCATATTATAGTGAAAACGATTACCAAAGAGTTCATATAACAAGCATGTTAATACCATCGTTGATCCTCATATATCATAAGATATTTCTTGTTGGTCACATTCCAAACATTCGAAGGCCTTAATCATGTATTCTCATGAAAAAAAATGAATACCCATTGAACCTTAGTGAAAACATGAATGCAGATAAAAGTTAAAACTTTCCACATACCAAAATCCTCAAAATTCTATATACTCAAACCATGATATCACTTAGTCCTTATATCAATCATGAGCTCATGAATACTGTCAAACATTTCATTTTCTCCTTATACCTTCATTATGCACATATCATCTGCTTTCCAAAATATTTGAATCACTTTTCATGGTTACTAGTACCAGAAAATTATTGAAAACCACAATAGACTAATACAAAAATATTCTAATACACCATAAAAGTACCTCAACAACATTATTCTTGAATACCAATACATAAAAACTTCAATCCATACTCTTAAATTATTATCCTGGAATATGTCCTTCCTTGATTTAGAAGTAAATTTTTAGGTCAGGTCATTGAGTTGGGTAATTCCCATGTTCTCCACATATAAGACATTGAACTCCAGAACAGTCTGTCACTCTATGACCCTTTTCTCCACACAGATACCATATATCCCTCCATTTTAGGTATTCCTTAAGGTTCTTTTTCCTTTCTTTAGAAATCTCAATCTTCTTTTATTTATGATCCTCAACATGCGATCATGCATAAAAGTCTATCTTCTTCTTATTTGATTAATTAGGCATACCACTAAATTTCACGTTGTTAATCATATATCGCGATGAATGATTCGACATAATCACAGTATCTTTATCTCTAGGAATTACACAATTTTGTTGCTTATAGTCACCAATTTTTTCTATTGGATTTAATGTTAATTGAATTCTTTCTGGTTCCCTCCATTTACTAAAACACAAAAAGAATTCTGTGAGATGAAAAAAATCATACAAGGAAAATAACATAATCAAGGGGGAGTACCTTCGACATATATCATCTTAGGTTTAATTCTAATATCATTACCGTAATTCTAGGACTATAACCTATACCTATACTTAACCTTAGGGACATCCCTAGACATACCTTAGAAATATCTCTAGGGATCTCACTATAGTTTTCGCATCCTAGTTTCCAAAGGTTGACAAAACCTTTTCTCTGATACCAACTGTAGAGACCCGAAGCCTGACGTACATGGACATTACATTACATTTGTGGAATAATTAATACATAACAAAAACAGACACATAAGGACCGTAATAGTTTAGTGTCTTTGGAAACTCAGAATATAAACATCTAATCATGTTGAAAGATCTTCAACATCTCCCATAAAGATCTTCACCTTTTTTTTCACACCTAAAACCTTTCTTTAAATCCCGGGGAAAAGAAAACATATAATGGTGAGCTCAAATGCTCAGTAAGGGCAAACACAGAGAACATAAAACAATCCATAAACATTTGAAAGAAAAAAATGAACATGAAATCTAAACATTAAAACCTTGAGCAAAGACATAAATCTTGGAAGTACGTAAGACATATATCATAAAGGAACATCAATCATGATAAAATAGCATGGGAATAAAACATGTAATTGTGGAAACCATTCAGCACTTGTTATGATTTCCATAGTAGCCAAGGCATTGATGCCAAGACCATCTTAGTGGACAAAGTCCCTTTCTGAATCGAGTTCACTCCTCGTTTCAGTCCTGTAACACTGAACCGAATTAACTTACTGTTCCATCCATGTCTATCTCAGGAGATATAAATCTTTACCCAATGTATTGGAGGGAGATATAGGTCCCACCCATCTCATAATGAAATCATTTTTACTTGTGCCACAAAATAAACTTAAAACATTCATCATAACCCAAAGAATAAAATGGGTTTCATAAACATCATCCCATCATTTCATAATCCATATAAAACAAATGGACATTTCATCATAAGAAAATTGAACCATTTAAATCATAGAGACATTAAAATTGAAACATACACATATGAAATAATTTCATCTTAGATGGAAAATGGTTTTGATAAAACATTTGAAATAAATTCTTGAGGAAAATATCCTTTCTTCGTCAAAATAATTTTCCTTTAAAAAAATGCCATGAAGTTTCAAAATAAAAGTATTTTGTTGAAAATAGTCATAAAATCATGTAGAGTAAGCTTCATGAAAATGAGGTGTTATTAAAGCATAAAAATCCATTCACGCCGTATAATTTAAAAATAACATTCTCCGCGTACTTTTGTCAGAAAAGTCAAAAAGTACCTCGTATGGTAAAAAAATGATTCCTTACATACCATGTAGTAAAATTAAATTTTTTTTAAAAAGTAATTTAAACATACATGAAAATAATTTTATAAAACATGGACATGGATGATAGAAATAACCCCAGTAAATACTTAGGAATAAGCAATCTCGGATAAAAATGAGATTTGTAAAATTATCCCTTACCTTAGGTCTGATATGCTTCATATGGATCCGAACCTCCTGTATATTGATTTAAATAATTTCATTGACTTATTAAATAATCATATTCATTGTTATGATATCATATATGTTTCACTTATGACTTTATATTACCCGTTCTATTGTAAATTCCATGTTAAAGCAGCGTTTTGGGTAAAATCATTTCATTTATTGAATGTGTTTCGACTTGTTGTTCTTGATATTATTACTTATATCCTGATTTAAATAATTACATAATGTAAAAAATTATTTATATATAATATGTATTCATCATATACATATATATTATAGATCGATAAAAGGAATGAAATACACCGTTCATTGAGATGGTAGACCGTACGTACGCATGAACGCTGTTTTCGTTTCCTTATTGAATTCAATGAAACTAAATAGATGACATATATATATATATATACATAAATATAGTAGCATTATTATTTAATATATTTCATTATTATCCATTATATAAACTTTACAATCATTCATGTAGGGTTAACATGGAGAATGAATCTCATCGCGTCGTGGAGACGGTAATCTGTACGTACGCACGAGCGATGATATCGTTTCCATAATTATTGAATAGAATTGGAGTGGATGTTATAATATATAATAATCATTATGATGTTATAATAACAATATATAGTTATTCTTTACACCATTATACCCATCCATGTAAGGTGTTGGTGGAAAAACAGATTACACCACGGCGTGGAGACGGTATTTCATACGTACGCACGCGCGGTGATTTTGTTTTCCGTAGGATGGATAGAAGGTGAAATAGGGTTGTTTAATATTTATAATAACATATCAGTATATGAGGGATACTTATGTTATTACTTAATAATGAAACAACTAAAGAAGAGAGAGTAGAAGAATAATGGAACTTGAAGAAAACAGTAGAAGGTATTACCTCTTTCTCAAAGTGCCTCCTTTAAACTTTCTCTTAGGGCACTAAAATTGGACTTTAAAGAAAACCAGGACCTCTAGGATTTTTCTAGGGAAATTTATAAGAGAATTTTTCAGGGGTTTGACGAGCTTGAAGGCTCAAATTGGTGTGAGGAGGAGAGGGAGGAGGTTCCCTTTTATAAGGGAGGAGAGGGGCACCTTTGAAATTCTCAAAAATAATAGTTTAATATAAATTAAAAATCCTCCTAAAAAGATCAAAAAATGACTCAATTCGAAGATTATATGATATAGGGTTGTAATATCATCAACCAATAAAATTTAGACATGTAGGGAATTTATTTTAAACATTATCAACTTGATTTATCCTTATTTAATCTATTAAATTTTATTTGTGGTAATAAGATTCTAAATTTTAAATTGTTATAAATAATTACTTATGTGGTGTGAATTATCAATAATTAGATAATTTATGACATTTTAGACTATATAAATTTCAATTTATAATTTTTAAATATTTATGTGATTTTTAAACAATTTAATAATATGTTATTTTTATAAAATTACAATAGTGTCAATTTTGACACTATCCATTTATTTGAATTTAAATTAAATCCACACAAATGATATATTGAAACTAAAATATTTAATAGGGTCCTAACATGTCATAGTAATCTATAAAATTATTGGAGTACATTAAATAGTTCATATAATATTTATTTTAATATTTTTAAAACCATTTATTTGGTATATATCTTAATAAAATAATTAGTAAAATATTTTTGTGTAATTATTTAATATACTTATTTTTGCATAAAAATTAAAAATAATATCCTTAGATTAAGATAAATATCAAATATTTTATAATAATAATTTTACTCGAATTTATCATCTTAAAATAACAACATGTAAATTGTTATCTTTATTAAATTATGAAGGTGACAACTTTGGAATCATTTAAAATAAAATATTATAAGTGTCATAATTGCCATAATAAGGATCCAAATGGTCAACAATTCGGCCGGTGGATGATTAGGGTTTATATATATACTACTAATAAGTTTTTTTTTCAGATTTTTGGGCCTTTTGATATTTATTACTATTTCAATAAAAACTATATTATTGATTTTTCACTAAATAAATAATTTCTGCATCATTAATGTATAAGATAATAAGGTAATTAAATAACTCTTAAAAATTACAAATAAATTACCATGATAAATAAAAAAAAATTATATTTAAAATTAGTATTTATAAATGAATTTATATTATGTATAAACTTGTATTAAAAATACTTTAATTATTAAAGTTGAGTGAGACATATTTCACTTTCCTTTAAATAAAATAAACTAATGGTCTTAATCACCTCCAAGTGGGTTCTAATGGATTCCATTTCGACCCAAATATGACTTAGGACGAAATATAATCATCCAATTGTGTTAAGACAAGTGTTAGGGCAATTTTATAATATTATATTTACCCTTAATTACACGATTTACCTTTTACTATGGTAAATAAAATTTATCGTAGTTACTATTCATAATGCCCTGAAATAAAAAGTAGTCTATTAATATAATTTGGACCCACTGATTCCAAATATGGAATCCATTTTTCCAAATTCAATACACAAGATTTGTAGAAATAAAATTAAAATTAATCCCATTGTCGAAAGAAAACGGGTTTTTTGTTTAAAACATTGAAAAAGATTGAATTGTTTTAACCTACGAATTCAAGGTAAAATGAATGCTAATGACATACATTACATTTAATGGTAAAAATATATTCTATTTACACATTAAAACCATTCAGTATTATAATTTAACCACATAAATTATTACGATGAAAAACGTTGTTTTTAATTAAAATATAGCGTGTTTTTACTATTCATTAAAATATAAAAGTTATCAGAATAATATGAAAAATTTATCCAAGGTAAAATTTTATATCCTGATTCCAAAGAATAATTTTATTTTGTAAAATTGAACTTATAAATATGTCCAAAATTAAATTTAAAATGGGTGCTCCATCAAAAGGCGGCAAAACTGCATTTTTTGAAAAATACTTATTTCACCCAAAAAATTTATTTTGTTCTTATATTATGTTCTAGAAAATGTGTAAGAGGAATAATAATGTTATAAAATTAAAATTTTAATTAATACTATTAATAACGGCTAGTTCATAATAATATTATAACCAGATATCGTTGTTTAGTGAAACCCGGTATTGCGTACAACACACGCTATCGAGGAAGGTCGTGATTGCATGTAATGTAAGCTAAGTCAGGGTTGCGTATACTGCAAGCTAATACAGTGTTGTGTATAGTGAAAGATAATCTTGGTTTAGCATAAAACACAAGACATTAATGAAATTAAAAAGAATAATTCTCAAAAAATCTTAGGTTGTTACAAAGTACTCACAGCCCAACCCCTATGTTTCAACCAATCAAAATAAAAAGAAACCCTCTGGGTAGTACTCACAGTCTAACCCCTCTAGTTCATCTTTATTGAAGACTCTCTATGGAAGCACTCACCATCAATCCCCCATGTGGTCTCGTATCGGTAACTATAGACACTCTGAGGAAGAACTAAATGTCCAATTCCCCCTATGGTCTCACAACATGAAACTATAGACATTCTGAGGGAGCACAAAGTCCATCCCCCCTATGGTCATGCAATGTGAAAGTAAACAGACACTCTGGGAAAGCCCTCAACGTCCATTAAACCTATGTTCTTCTACACTAGGTTCCCACAACCCTGTATAAGTCAATCATGTACAACAATGTTCAAAAACCAATGTAAACCTTAAGAACTACTTAGATAACAAATTTCATGAACTACTAGGATAAACAACTATAATAATATAACAAAATTAGATAAAATCACTCAATCCCAAACACACTAGGCATGGAAACAAGCATCCTTATCGGAAAAGCTAGACCAACTGGTCAATATCAAAAAAAACATGGGAAACACATCCATATCATAAAAAATAAACCTATTCACAATCAAACAACCTCTACATAGGCACACAAGGCACATCAGGCATTAATAGGGCTAAAATCTCTAAACACGCAATACCCTGTTCTTAGGTATTGGGAACTTTTGCACATAATAATCAATGACTAACAACGGAAAGGCATAAACCACCTACCTCAGCGTTGTATGATCGATATACTTCGGTGTTGTCCCTTGAATTGACCTAGAATGTGGTAGATCAAGAAAAATGTAAAAAAACATTCATCCAAGGATAACTCACGAAATAGGAGAAATCAAGAGATGGATCTCTTGAAGAAGAAAAAACTCACCATGGAAATTCCAACGCAATCAATGACGGTTGATTCAGAGAAAAGATGGTGGGTCGGTGGCTCAGGGAAGGATCGTTACTCCCAGTCATTCTTGGATGAGATGAGGGTTGAAGAAGATGAATATGGGAATGAGATGCGACCCCAGTCCATTTAATGAAATAAATGAAAAATTATATGGTGTGTATTTTAAATTTACATGTCATGTATATTCCATTACTGGGGCCTGATTTAGGTAGTCTCCAGGTCACCCCACACAACCATGTACTCAGCCATTACATGACCAGTATATGGTCTCCTTCAGAAAATGGGTACATAATGTGTACTTATAAGTAAATGGAATGTACTCTTAAAATTTATAGAAACACTTATTTTTCTCTAAAACACAAGAAAATAAAACCCATACCTAAAATGAAAAATCCGAGTTCTTACAAACTTTTCCCCTTAATGAAATTCATCCCTGAATTTATCTAACAAGGTGGTGTAGAAGAATAATTCATGAACATCTCTAGCCACTACGATTGTACATCAAACTCCCTCTCCCAAGTCTCATCCTGTACTCGCTCATGCTTCCATAGCAGTCGTACCATAGAAATAGACTGGCCGTGGAGAACCTTGGAACTGCAATCAATAATCCGGATAGGATGCTCCTCGAACGAGGCATCCACGTGCAACTCAAACTCCTCTAGTTGAAAAACATGAGAGGGGTCTTAAAGGTACCGTCGGAGCTAAAAATGTGGAAGACATCGTGAAAATCCTAGTACCTTTGAGGTTACAACAACCGATAGGCAACTGGCATGACTCAATCCAAAACCTCAAACAGTCCAAAATATCTCAGAGAAATCTTACCATGTCTCCTAATCCTCTTGTGTCCCAACCTTAGTGCGGCACATAGAAAAACCTGATCCCCAACCTCAAACTCTAGAGGTCTTCTCTATCGATCAGCATAAGACTTCTGTCATGACTATGAATTATCCATCATCTTCTGAATCGACTCTATATTTTTTGTGGTTTCGTAGACAAGATGTGGTCCCAGCATAGACACCTCTCCTTCTTCTATCCAACATATGGGTGATCAGAATGGCTTACCGTATAAACCTGCAGAATGTTCCATCTGAATAGTTTCTTGAAAACAATTATTGTAGTCAAACTTCATTAGAGGTATGCGATTCAACCAAGAAAGTATAAAATCTTGGACACATGCTCGAAGAATGTCCTCCAGCACTAGAATTGAAGACTCAAACTGGCCATCTATCTAGGGATGATAATCTATAATTAGATGTACTTGCGTACCCAAATACCTCTTTAGTCCCTACCAGACCAGATAAGTAAAACAAGCATCCCTGTCTAAAACAATAGAGTGTGGATCCCCATTTAGATGTAAAATCTCTTGGATGTACGACCTTCCAAGATCATTAACACTAACAGTCTCCATGATCAGAATTAATTGAGAAACATTCATGAGTCTATCATTGACAACCCATACTACATTGTTTCCGTGAGGCGACCTCGACAAACCTATCACGAATTCTATCACGACATCATTCCACTTCTACTCGGGAATGGAAAACTACTGCAAAATCCCTTCTAGTCGTCAATACTCTGCCTTCACCTGATGACAGGTGGAACACCTCATAGAAAAACCAGCAACATCTCTCTTCATACATGGACACCAAAACTAATGGTTTAGATCACGATACATCTTGGTGACACCAAGACGAGCTTCCCAAAATGAGGAATGAATGTACCACATCAGATCCTCACGTATGTATGATGACACCCATACGTGGCCATGAAAACACAAAATCTCATCCTCGCCTATGATCCATCCAAAAGTGGCATTTGGAGAGCTTAACATATAACTAATTCTCTCTAAGTATACTCAGAACAATATCAAGATGTGTGGCATGGTCATTCCAATTGAGAGATTACACCAAGATATCATCCATGAAGACCACCATGAAAGAATCAACGTATGCATAGAACACTCGGTTCATCAGTACCATGAAGACAACAGGTGCATTTGTGAGACTGAATAGTGTAACCTCATACTCTTATAGACCGTACCTACTTCGAAAGACAGTAAGAGGTATTTATAATGGTCTAATGTGAAAATTATTGTAAACAGATCTCCTATCAATATTTGAGAACACCCATTCTCCACGAAGTTGATAAAAGAGATCATCAATTCAGTAAGGGATATGGTTTCTTGACCGTCAAATGGTTCAGCTTATGATAATACATGCAAAGTCTAAGGGTATCATTCTACTTCTTTAGAAAAAGGACATGAGAACCCCAAGGAGAAGTATTGGGTCGGATGAAACCCTTTACCTATAACTCCTCAAACTACTTATTGAGATCTTGAAACTCTAGTGTTTCCATCCTATAGGGAGGAATAGACACTGGTGCCACCCCTGCAACATGCTCAATAGAAATGTATACCTCTCTTTTTGGAGGAAAACATGAAATGTCCAATGGAAAGACATCTCTAAAACAATCCACCAGTAGAGGAAAGTCCAACTTGGAAGTCCCTTGGTCATTGTAATGTCCCAAATTTTTTCATGTATTATTTTAATATTATATGGGAATTAATTCGAGACTAGACCTTGAGACGGTGTGCAGTTCCGAGGCCGGGTGAGCCCAGAACAAAATTTTGAATATAATTTAATAATTAAATAAAGCGTGCATGCAGTATTCATGAAAAAGTGGAATAACTCCTGAATGGGTGCTCAGATCATAAATCTGAGGGCACTATTGCATTCAGAACAATGTTTTTACCTTAGGGGATTCCTAACATCGGCCGGTGCAGGTCGGTTGTGAAATATAGATTTTGGACATAAGAGTAATAAAATAATTAATAAAAATATTTTATTTTTGCAGTGATATTATACTAAATCTATTGCAGTAGATATCTTCCTTTTAAATAAAGGCTTGCGCAGGGTCCAGGGTTATAAAATTCATAACCCTGAAACCCTTGGCAGCTCTGGAGGCTCTGGAGAAAACCTCTCGACGCGGCAACGACGACGAGGCGACTTGATTTTCACCAACAAATGCTGCGGATATCCAGGTAGGAAGCTTGATGTGATTTTTCTTCCCCGTTTTTGATTTCCATGATGAACACAGACTAATCCATGAACAGATTGGCCCGAGGATCGATCGTCCTTGTGGGGTGGGATATTTTCTGGAATCGTGGGATTTGATTCTTGTGATTTTTATGGTTTTTTCTCAACCTTCTAACGGTGACGAACCAACATCGACAGGAACATCGATCAAGGTTCGTACCTCTTGATTTCTGTGTTTTTCTCTCCATATTCCGATGTGTTCTTTGTGTGCGTTCTTCACGTTCTTGGGAAAATCGATCATTGCACACTCATTTTTTGGCGCAATGATCTGAAATCCAAGATCCAACATCGAGACGACCTAATTGAGGTGTGAAGAAAATGGCGGTAGACAAATCAACGTGGTTCAAAAGTATCCGTTCTTTGAGAATTTTTGTGCAGATTGATCGAGATTCATTTTCAAGGCCGATTAGAAGCCCGAAACTGACAGAATCGGTTTCCTAGGGGCAAGATGACCCCAAATCCGGAGTTTTTCAATGATCGGGCGGTTGGATCAAGATCCGGAAGATTTGCCGAGGCGCGCAGAGGAAGACGACAGTTCTAGAAAATTCCAAACTACACGCCGTGTAGTATGGGATACATGGCGTGTGTTCGTCGGCGGACTGCCTGGCGTGTACTTCGGGAGTACAAAGACACAGGTAGGGTACATGGACAAGGATAGGCCGTGTACACCCCTCCCGAGCTAGACCCGGCCAGATACACAGGATACCCTGTGTACTGGTACACAGGAATGTGACACAGACACAGGCATAGACCGTGTACGAGCACATGGCCAGCGTACACGGGGCGAGCCCAGGTGCTCGGACATGGCGTGTACTTTTCTACACGCCGTGTAGTTTGGTTTTATACGGCTTGAACGTATGACACGGGCTATATACACGGGCAGTACCTGGGGTCAAGGAACACGACGTGTAACCATACTACATGCCGTGTAACCTTTTATTGATTGACTTGAGCCACTTGTCTTCTGTGACTTGGACTTGTTCCTTTAGGGTCCGTACCCTTGGTCATTTCACTGAAGGTTCTGGTATCATTTCCTTTACACAGGAGTATGATCCCTTCAGCAGAACTCCCTGAATAGAGTTGTTGGAATCCCCTCTGTGAGACATAGAGCCAGATCCTCTATTCATTCCTCGAACCCTAGGTAGAGTTCTTGGTATCGACGTGACCAACTTTACCGGGGCACCGATCGCCTTCTTAGCGGATTAGCTCAGACCAAGTTGTCGGAATAACCCCATGACTTGTCCATGATCCTCATCTGAGCATCATGTTCTCGTAGTGCTTGTGTATTGTGTTCTCCCATAGCGAGTACATCGTATCTCTATTCAGACCTAGGAGCGTGTCCTCCTAGATGAATACTTAGTGGAATATTTGAGCTAGATTCTAGTGGTGGGGTTCACGATATTCGATCGTGCATGATTATATCTGGATATTATTGTTTTTTGTTTTGTAGAAATATACTGTGTGGAGATGACTGTATCTTTCCTTTGTGGTATTTTTCCCTTGTTTTATTTCCTTTTTGGGTTTGGGGTGTCCTTCTGGGTATTATTATACTCACCCCTGCATGGGTTTTTCCCGCACGTGTTGTGTCTTGTGCAGACAAGCAAGCCTTTGACATGATTCTAGGCGGACCAGGACCGGATGGTGTTCAATGAGATCAGACAAGCCGAGGTGTGTTTCTACGGCTACAGATTGTAGTCCCAGTACCTTTCCTTACAGGTTGGACTTTTTTACAGTCTTTCTTTCTGGTGGGATTGTAATTTTGGCCCAGGGATTTACTTTCTTGCACTTTACTTTCCTTTCGTACTTTGTGGTTGGGTTTTAGTGTATGCATGCATCTTTTCGATTTTAGTAGTTTTTACTTTTTAGCTTTGTGGGCTTTGAGATGTGCGTGCATGTGTACAGGTTTATAGGCAAGGCCTCCCATGTTAGTAGCATGCCTACTTGGTGCTAGTCACAAGCCCCTGGCCTATTGGAGGAGGGCTTGGAGAGTTGCGACTCGGGCCCCACTGGGACGGGTCATGATAGAGTGGTATCAGAGGTGGTCGGTTCTACCTTAGGACCGAGAGTCTGTGAGTTGGTTTGGGGAAACAATGTTAAGTGTTTCGTGTTTAGATTTTAGGCCAGGAACCCCTGTGTTGGTGCGGGCAACCGGTGTATCCATACACCCAGACTCTGATAACTTGCTTTTCGACTCGGAACATGAGAACACTAGTTGCAGGGAGAATAATGGTACATGCATCATATAGGAATGGGTTGTGGTTTCCATGTCCCTTTTGAGTCATCTCTCTAGATATACTCAATGACTAAGATACATCTTTTTTATTTAACAGGATTCCTCCACAACGCGCACCCGCTAGGATCCAGAAGCTTGATCACGAGGATGACCCCCACAGTGATGAAGCCTCGATACAGGGACCGAATCCCCCAGTTTTACCACCAGGTGGTGTGCGAGTTATCCCACCACTTGTGGAGCAGTGCTTAGTGCCTGCTGTACCGGTGGAGGAGAGCGCAGGCCGAACGCACTCCACGAGTTCCAGAGATAGAGCCCCCTCAGGTTTCGAGGTGAGCCTGAACCTCAGGCAGTAAAGGACTGGCTCGAGGCGGTGAACAGAGTCTTCCGTTTGGTTAGGACAGCAGCAGACCAAATGGTGATCCTGGCAGCGAGCCTTCTATATGGCACAGTAGGGCGATGGTGGAGTTTGGTTATCCAGACTCACGACGAGGCGACACTCACTTGGTCAGAGTTTGAGCGTCTCTTCAGAGAGGAGTTTTCATCGGTTACCCTGAGAGCAATACGCATACAAGAGCTTTTTTAGCTTCAGCAGGGAACCATGACGGTGGATAACTATTCGTTGAGGTTTACCAACCTCTCACAGTACTCGATATAAATGGTCAGAGCTTGGTACTTCAAAGCTCGGACTTTTGAGCGGGGAATTCACAGAGATATCTGAGCAAGAATCATCTCTATGAGTATTCCTACTTATGCTGGGGTGCTCGAGCGGGCTCTGGTAGTCGAGAGCTTCTTGGAAGAGCAAAGACAGCCGAAAGATGTCAGTAGTGGGTGAGATGGAGTAGAGACCTCGGTAGCAGGGAGCCGACGTCAGGGTCCCAGGTGTGGGAGACATTTTCAGAGGAGATCCTAGGACAGGGGATCTGCCATACATGGTTCGCAGGGTGCATCTAGCCAGCATCGAGAGAGGAAATTCTACTCATGTGATGTTAGGGGAAAACTCGCTTGGGATTGTTTGACCTGCCATACTACCGACACAGGAGTAGTGGATGGACCACCGAGGTAGAAGAAACGTGTGGAGAAGATAGATCCGCGGGGTGGTGGACACGGTAGGGGAGCTGGGAGAGCAGCTCGAGGTGGTCAGTATTTTGACCCTTTGCCACAACCACCTCCAGGGGGTCCACCCCAGGCCCAGGGAGCTGGTGGACAGAGGCAGGGACAACTGCAGGAGGCAGAGGCTTATGACCCAGGTACTATCGGAATGATTAGAGGTACGATCTGTGTCTTTTCTACTTTGGATACCGTATTGATAGACACAGGTTCTAGTCATTCCTTTAAGGCTGCTTATCTTGTTTGGGACATTGAGATTCCAGTTAAGCCATTTAATCGAACCTTACTCTTAGAAACACCGACTGGAGAAGATTCAGAGATGAAAAACCTCTGTAGACAGTGTGACCTGACCCTTGGAGGTGAGAGTTTCGGTTGGAACCTCTTGGTGGTAGCGTTGAGGCCTTACGATGTCATTCTTGGTATGGATTTTCTATCAAAATTTCATGCCCAGATTGACTGTTTTATGCGTAGGGTGTGGTGTGTCCGTAGTGATGGAATGAGGTTCTCTTTTGTTGGGGAAATGGAGACCCAGGAAGCGCAGGATAGACTCATACATAGGAGGGCACAACCGATTTCACATCAATTGGCTAGCCTAGCCCTTGGCACAGCAGATGTTACGAGTTTCTAGTTTCCATCAGCAGTGGCTGAGTATGAGGAAATATTTCTGAAGGATGTCCTCGGGCTACCTCCCCATTGAGAGATAGATTTCTTCATTGAGTTGCAACCTGGGACGACCCTGATACCAACATCAGCATATCAGATGGCTCCTGTAGAGCTTTGTGAGGTGAGGGTGAAGCTGGACGAATTGCAGAAGAAGGGCTTTGTGAGACCCAATGTTTCACCCTAGGCGGCCCTAGTGCTGTTTGCCAAGAAGGCAGATGGGAGCTTGAGGCTATGTGTGGATTACCGGTGCTTGAATCAGGTGACCTTAAAGAACCGGTATCCACTACTGAGGATCAATGACCTCTTCGACCAGTTGAGAGGGGAACGATGGTTCTCGAAGGTTGATCTACGATCAGGATATCACCAGTTGCAAGTACGGGATGAGGATATACCGAAGACGGATTTCTGATGCCGCTATGGTCACTATGAGTACTTGGTGATGCCCTTCAGCATGAAGAACTCCCCGGCAGTGTTCATGGGACTCATGAACAGGAACTTTCAGCCCTACATAGTCTAGTTTGTAGTGGTCTTCATCGATGATAACCTTGAGTACTCTGCGTCTGAGGAGGAGCACGCGAGACACATAAGGATGGTTCTGGACACACTCTGAGAGCACCAGTTGTATGGGAAACTCTCGAAGTGTCAGTTCTGGTTACAGGAGGTCCACTTTTTGGGACATGTTATCTCAGCAGATGATGTAGCAGTGGACCCAGCCAAGGTGGAGGCAGTGCCAGCATGGGAGCCACCCCGGAGCGTGACGGAGGTGCGGAGTTTCCTTGGGTTGGTAGGCTACTATCAGAGATTTATCCTTGATTTATCCAGGATTGTAGCACCCATGACAGCTTTGACCCGAAAGGGGCAGCCTTTTGTGTGGACCGAGAGATGCCAACAGGCTTTCCTGTATTTGAGACAAATTTTGACGAGCACCCCGATCTTGAGATTACCGGAGGAGGGTGTCGAGTATATAGTGTTCTGCGATGCATCAGGAACCGGGCTTTGTTGTGTCTTGATGCAGAGGAAAGTGGTGATTTCCTATGGCTCACGTTAGTTGAGGCCACACGAGAAGAACTACGCGACCCATGATCTTGAGTTGGCAACGGTAGTCTTCGCATTAAAGATGTGGCGGTACTACCTGATGGGCGAGCGATTTACCATTTACTCTGATCACAAGAGTCTCAGATATATCTTTTCTCATAAGGATCTGAATTTGAGACATAGGTGATGGCTTGATTTCCTCCAGGATTACGACTTTGAGATCATTTATACTCCTAGGAAGGGGAACGTGGTGGAAGATGCTCTCAGTAGGAAATATAGTTTTCTATTGCTGGATGAGGCGACGAGGCAGTTGGCCTCCTTATAGTTATTCTTCATGGATAAAGATGCGGGATCTTACCTTCAGTCGATGGTTGTTACCCCTCCACTCTTACAGTGAGTCAGGGACGCACAACGTGAGGATGCTAGCTGTGAGACAGTACATGCTCAGATATCCATAGGTAATACTGCTGATGGATATTCAGTAGGCGGGGAGAACGTTGTTCTTTTCAGAGGGTGAAAGGTAGTACCAGTGACGTTATGGGAGGAGATTTTGAGGGAGTTTCATACATCCCCTTTGGCAGTGCATCCAGGCTTGGAAAAGATGTATCAGGACCTCCGACGTCAGTTCTGGTGGCCAGGAATGAAGAAGGGTGTGGCAGAGTTCGTCTCTCGATGCCTTAATTGTCAGCAAGTAAAGGCTGAGCACCAGGCGCCAGCAGGTTTGACTCAGCCCCTTGAGGTGCCAGAGTGGAAGTGGGGCGGGATATCCATGGACTTCGTGACGGGTCTACCACGTACGTCCAAGGGACACGATGCAATCTGGGTGATCATTGATCGACTCACCATGTCGGCCTACTTCCTAGCCATACGGGAGCAGAGTTAATTGGAGAGATTGGGAAGCCTCTACGTGCAGGAGATAGTCAGACTTCATGGAGTTCCATCCACGATCATTTCAGATCTTGATGCTCGTTTCACATCCCGGTTGTGGAAGGGTTTGTAGGAATCTTTCGGGTCACAGTTACACTTGAGCACAGCGTTCCATCCCCAGACTGATGGTCAGACAGAGCGGACCATTCAGGTCCTAGAATATATGCTTCTAGCTTGCATACTTGACTTCAGTCGTATCTAGGAGGATCACCTACCACTGGTGGAACTCTCTTATAACAACAGTTATCATTCTACCATTGGTATGGCACCATTCAAGGCTGTGTACGGGCAAACTTGCAGGTCGCCACTTTGCTGGACTGACCTAGGAGAGTCAGTACTCATGGACCCAGAGATGGTGTGAGCTACTACAGAGAAGGTGCAAGTCATCCAGGAGCGGATGAAGACTATACAGAGTCGGCAAAAGTCTTATGCCGACAGGAGGTGGAGGCCCTTGGAGTTCGATGAGGGAGACCATGTGTTTCTTCAGGTCTCACCTTGATGGTGATTGCAGAGATTTGGCCGAGGCGGCAAGCTATCTCCGAGGTTCGTTGGCCCTTTTCAGATTCTGAGTAGAGTTGGCGAGGTGGCGTACCACTTGTCTCTACCTCCTCAGTTGGACCAGGTACACAACGTCTTCCATGTGTCGCAGCTACAAAGATACATGCATGATCCATCACACGTTATCGACTGGGGTGAGGTGGACATCGATGAGGGAGCGACCTTTGCTGAGTACCCAGTGGAGATTGGGGATTGGTAGGAGAAGATCCTTTGTGGGTGAGCTATTCCATTGGTTCGTGTCTAGTGGAAGCACGTGAATCTCCAGGAGGGCAAGTGGGATCGGGAGGCTCAGATTCGCATGCAGTACCCACATCTTTTTGTGTATCCTTTGTTTTGGCTTTTCGGGGACGTAAAATCCCTAATGTGGGTGTGATGTAATGTCCCATATTTTTCCATGTATTATTTCAATATTATATTGGAATGAATTTGAGACCAGACTCTGAGACGGCGTGCTGTTCTGACGCCGGGGGAGCCCGAAACAAATGTTTGAGTTTAATTTAATAATTAAATAAAGCGTGCATGTAGTTTTCCGGAAAAAGTAGAATAACTCCTGAACGGTTGATCAGATCATAAATCTGAGGGCACCATTGCGTTCAAAACAACGTTTTTACCTTAGGTGAGGCCTAAAATCGGCCGACATAGGTCGGTGGTGAAATCTAGTTTTTGGACATTAGATTAATAAAATATTTAATAAAACTATTTTATTTCCGCAGCGAGATTCTATTAAATATATTGCTGCAGATATCTTCCTTTTAAATAACGACTTGTGAAGGGTCCAGGGTTACAAAATTCATAACCCTGAAACCCTTGGTGGCTCTGGAGAAAACCTCTCGATGCGGCGACAACGACTCGGCGACCGGATATTCACCAATTAATGCCGCGGAAATCCAGGTAGGATGTTTGATGTGATTTTTCTTCCCCGTTTTTTATTTCCACAATGAACGCGGACTAATCCACGAACAGATTAGCCCGCGGATTGATCGTACTTGAGGGGTGGGATATTTTAGAGAATCATGGGATTTGATTCTTGTGATTGTTATGGTCTTTGCTCAACCTTCTAACGGTGACAAACCAAGATCGACACGAACATCGATCGAGGTTCGTCCCTCTCGATTGTTTTGTTTTTCTCTCTCGATTTCGACGCGTTCTTCATGCACGTTCTTTGCATTCTTGGGAAAATCGATCGTTTCATGCTTCTTTGTTGGCACAATGATCTGAAATCGAATATCCAACATCGAGACGACCTAACGGAGGTGCGATGGCGTTGGTGGCGGACAAATCGATGTGGTTTGGTAGTTTCCGTTCTTCGAGCGTTTTTGTAAGGATTGATCGGGATGCATTTTCAAGGCCGATCGGAAGCCCAAAACCGATGGAATCGGTTTCGTAGGGCCGGGACGACCCCAAATCCAGAGTTTCGCGATGATCGGGCAGTTGGATCAAGATCCAAAGGATTTTCCAAGGCGCCCGGAGGAAGATTACGGTTCTGGAAAATTCCCGACTATACGCCATGTAGTATGGGATACATGGCGTGTGTTCATCGGCAAACTACCTGGCGTGTACTCCATGAGTACAAAAACATGGACAGGGCACACGGCTAAGGACACGCCGTGTACACCCCTCCCCAGCCAGATACACGGAATACCCCATGTACTAGTACACAGGCAGGTGACACGGACACGGGTAGAGACCATGTACGGGCACCTGGCCAGCGTACACGTAGCGAGCCCAGGTGCTCGGACACGGCGTGTACTTTTCTACACACCGTGTAGTTTGGTTTTATACAGCTTGGATGTATGAAATGGCCCGTATACACGGGGAGTACCCAGGGTCAAGGAACACAATGTTTAACCATACTACACGCCGTGTAACCTTTTCTTGATTGACTTGAGCCACTTGCCTTCTGTGACTTGGACTAGTTCCTTTAGGGTCTATACCCTTGGTCGTTTCCCTGAAGGTTCTGGTATCGTTTCCTTTACACAAGAGTATGACCCCTTCAGCAGAACTCCCTGAATAGAGTTGTTGGAATCCCCTCTGTGAGACTTAGAGTCGAATCCTCTATTCATTCCTGGAACCCTAGGTACAGTTCTTGGTATCAACGTGGCCAACTTTACCCGATCATCGATCCTCTTCTTTGCAGATTAGCTCAGACTGAGTTGTTGGAATGACCCCATTATTTTACTGTGATCCTCATCTGAGCATCATGTTCCCATAGTGCTTGTGGAGTGTGTTCTCCTGGAGCGAGTACTTCGTATCTCTCTTCAGACCTAGGATTGTGTCCTCCCGGATGCATAATTAGTGGAATCTTCGAGTTGGATTCTAGTGGTGGGGTTTGCAATAGTCGACCATGCATGAGTATATCTGGATATTCTTGTTTTATGTTTTGTAGAAATATACAATGTGGAGATGACTGTATCTTTCCATTGTGGTATTTTATCCTTTTTTTATTTCCTTTGTGGGTTCGGGGTGTCCTACTGGGTATTCTTATACTCACGCCAGCATGGGTTTTCCCGCACGTGTCGTGTCTTGTGCAGACAAGGAAGCCTTTGACAGGATTCTAGGTGGACCAAGACCGGACGGTGTTCAGTGAGATCAGACAAGCCGAGGTTTGTTCTTACTGTTACAGATTTCAGTCCCAGTACCTTTCCTTACTGGTTGGACTTTGTTACAAACTTTCTTTCTAGCGGGCTTGTACTTTTGGCCCATGATTTACTTTCTTTCACTTTACTTTCCTGTCGTACTCTGTGGTTTGGTTTTAGTGTATGCTGGCATCTTTTCCATTTTAGTAGTTTTTACTTTTTAGCTTTGTGGTCTTGGAGATGTGTGTGCATGTGTACAGGTTTATAGGCAAGGCCTCCAATGTTACAATAATTCCTACTCGGTGCTAATCACCAGCCCCTGGCCTATTGGAGGCGGTCTTGGGGAGTTACGACTTAGGCCCCACTAGGATGGGCCGTGACAATCATCCATATATAGACTAGAAATATGGGATGTAAATCCTACCAAACCATGATGCTAGGGTCCCTCTCTACTCACCTGAAAATACCATTCTAACTTTTGTAGAAAGAATCCACCTTCTGGTGATGTGAAACTCACCCGACGATGATAGAAATAGACAACTACCTGGAAGGGATCTAACGAGTCCATTATGAGAATGACATCATTGCATGTCATCACTATGATATAAAGGTCGCATAAGAAGTGACACCCACCAACCATAAGAGGGAACTCCTTGAAATATCGTACACTAGATGTTGTAGTCCCCAATAGTGTGTCTAGTGTTAAGAGATTAGTATATGTAACGTTACAGAGCCCAAGTCTCTCCACAATAGTAATGAATATGAAACTATGGGAAGCCTTGTATCAAAAAGTGAAGAAGTAAAAATTGAGGAAACTAAGATCACACCTTGAACTGTAGAGGGTCTAGTATCCTGCTCATACTGGGTCTGCTCCACTACAAAACTCTAGATTGTACCAAAGCCCCGTGACCATACCCGACCACCCTAAGATTATCCACTCTGTTTTTTCTGAATGCCTACCAACTGGATACCACAACCGTGACCTATACCTCACCCTAAATGGTTATAAGAACTCTAGTTCCCAGACTGATGAGAATCTGGTGGTCCTTCTCTGGTATGTGGAGTCAAAACAGAACCTATATCACCAGGTTCTAGTGAGAAAAATAGACAGAAACAGTGATGATGATCCATCTTTCTACAATATCGGCACTCTACTGGGTCTCTTGGGCAATGAAGCCTCATATTCCCACTCTTCCTGCACTGATATCACACCACCTAGCTACTAGAAGAAGTATCCCTTATCTTTGGATCTCTACACGTAGACTCCCTGTGGTGCTTCCTATTATTAGTAGGAGGGGTACCAACTCTGGATGTCGAGACGCCCTGGCTCACAGCTCCAGAATCCCTTATATTGCACTCTGTGATCAATGCATGGTTGACTATAGATGTTATGGAAGTCAACTTAAATAGGTTTACTTGAGATCCGATTTCATTCCGGAGACTATCCTCAAAATTCCTTGCCAAGAATAACTTATCGCTTCCTGGGATGGATGTGAAGTGATGCCGCTTTCGGAAGCTCGAATAATACTCCATAACTAAAAGAGTACCCTGATCTAGACTCAAGAACCCTCAGTCTCGATTGGCCCTCAATGTTTAAGGATAGAGTAAATCGTAGAAGGCACATTAGAACTCATCCCATGTCATAACCTGATGGCGTCCCGCATGTGAGATCACATCCCAACATCTCTTGGTGGAATCCCATTGCATGTACGTAGTGAGCTTCACCCTACTCTCTGGAGGCGTCTCTATATGATCAAAGATTGAAAGCATGTACCCCAACCATGACTCAGCAGCCCGAGGTCCTCTATCCCCTGATAATGTGGGAGGTTGCGGCTGGTGAGAGACCCACATCAACTCTTCCATAGATGAGGTAGGATGCAGTACTCCCTATAAGGTCTTCATGAACCTCATGAATCCCTCTAGGAGCTGTGCATCGATACCTATATCCAAGATAACGACTGTTTCTAAGATGGGAACACATGGAGGATTTTCTATTAGTCCCTAACCATCCATGTCCGGTGTGTGATAACAGCCTTGTATATGGTGTATAACTGAAGGAATTCTCGGTGGCATGACTCTACAAGGTCAAGCGCACACCTTAGTTTAAGATTTTCAAGGACTGAAACTTAGAAGTTCATGAAAGGAACATGAGAAAGAAAGAATTCATGTTTTTCAAAAAATGGATACATGGAATGTTTGTCCCCTACACAGTGTGTTCCTTTAATCCTTCACATGGGCGTGTACTCCTGCCAACCCTGGTTGTGAAAAACCCCTTACAAACATCGTGTTCTCCCAATACTCCGCGTGTACTTGAATCTTTTTCCCCTGCAAGAGTTATTTTACATGAATAACCCACACGGTTCTCCTATAGAAATACTACATGGATTTTTTGTGTCTGACACGTCATGTACTAGAAAGAACATCACCGACCCATGTTGTTAGTTACACATCCGGTTACATGGCTGACACTACACAACTTTTTCTTCCTGGCACGGTGTGTACTAACTACCCATAATCCACCTATGTCGTAGGTCACACTACTGGAAACATGGTCTATACACACAACGCGCACATCCGGTAAATGGCATGTTCCACCAAAGATTTCCCAACCCAATGTCTCATCCCACATAGGTAGTAACTTGATTAGAGACTACATGGCGTGTACATATAGTACACGACATGTACATAAGAAAAACAAATCCTTCTCATATATAAGGATAGATGGTGTGTATTCTTCATTACACACCTTGAATTCTTGGTTTTTCCGAATATTATGCCTCCGAAACTTTTCTAAAACCCATAAAAACACTGAAATGAAAATTACGGTGCCAAATTTCGATCATTTAGGGATCATACTCACTGTAAATCAAAACATGGAATCTTATAAATTTTATACACATGCATAACAGTACAATGATCTACCAACTTCCGATCCATGAGGGCCCACAACACCTCAAAAACCAAAGTCTGTTGTTCATTTAAACAAAACCTTAAACAATCCAATACCCTATTAAATTCCAGGTATTCTATCAAGGCATCTATCACACCAACATGCATATCTATCACAACATCTATCACAACAACATGAAATCAATAATGCACCATAAATTTCATGCCAAGAATGCATGACATATGATCTCCAGAAAGTGCCTATATAATAAATGAGATGGATTACCCTCATCTCATTAGGTTGCAATGGAAATAGAACCTCAATAATATCAATGATAATAGCACAAAACATGTGAATCACCCATCGTTGAAATCAAATCAACTGTAAAAATTGAAAAACACGCAAAATTGCAGTAATCGAGTTTCATTAGCTTTTACCTGTACAAGGGTTAGCTAATCCCAAGAACAACTTATTACCAAATACCTATTCCATCCTATCCTAGACTATGGCTCCAAATAGTAAGTCAAGAAGAAAATAATTCCTCTTATACCACTTGGTAATGTCCCAGTTCTGGGTGCCACCTAGAGGTGCCCTGTACCCGATTGGTCACATGTCCTCAAGAGTATTTCCTCAAATGCCAGAGGATGCTAACTTGTAGTGAGGGCCATGGGTGTGATAGTGGGGAAACTATTACCTAATTGACAGAGTAATTCAGAAAAAATAATCAAATAACCATAGAAGAAATATTAAAATCATGCAATAAATAAACAACAAAAGACTGAAAGTAATAAACAATCGGGGCACATATATAAATGATGCATGATACATATGTCTAGGAAAGCAACCAAAAAAGTCACAGTGATGCAATACAATACTATACCTTGGTACAATGAAAAAAAATAAACTCTAGTAGCATCACAAGCCTCAATTTGGTCCCATGCTCTCCAACTCCATAGTAATCAAGTACTTGACGTAGAAGGGCGCTTGACCTTTTCTACCCCAAAAGTTATGTATTATATTTGGGCCCAAAAGCCTGACCCAAATAGGGTTTGAGAAGTATCCTAGTAGGAAACCACCAAAAGATCTTTCACTAATAGTCAGTGAATATATATGGCTGGAAATAAGAAAAACGAAGTAGTAAACAAGGAATTACTCAAAAGTAAAAAATCATATAGTTTAAATTGCATTCATTTTAATATATCAAGTAATAAGCTAATATAAAACAATTAACCCTCCAAGAATTTCTCACAGCCTAAACCTCTAGTTCAACTAATAAAACACAAGAAACCCTATAGGTATTACTCATATTCTAGCCTTTATGGTTTATCTTAAGCAAAGACTCTATGAGGAAGCACTTACTGCAATTCCCCATGAGGTCTCGTATTGGTAACTATAGACACTATGAGGAAGCACTCATTGTCCAATTCGCCCTATGGTCTCTCAATGTGGATCTACATACACTATGAGGGAGCAGAAAGTCCACCCCCTATGACATCTCAACGTAAAATAAAACAGACACTCTAGGGAAGCCCTCAGCCTCTATTCCCCATATGGTCTTCTACACCAGGTTCCCAGAGCCCTGTATAAGTCAATCATGTACAATGATGTTCCAATTCCAAAGTAAAACTTAAGAACTAATTTTCTTACAGATTTAAATAACTACTTGGATAAACAACAACAAGAATATAACAACACTAGATAAAATCACTCCATCCTAACAACAGTAGTCATAGAAACAAGCGTCCTAATAAGAAAAGATAGACCAAACGATCAATATAAAAAAACATAGTAAACACATCCATAGAATAGAAAATTACCCTATTCATAATCAAATTATGTCTACTTAGGCACACAAGGCATAATAGACATTAACATTCCGAAAATCCTTAAACACGCAATATCCCTTCTAGTGTATTTGGTAATTTTTCACATAATATTCAAAGACTAACTAAGAAAAGTCAAAAACCACCAACCACCGAGTTTTTTGATCAATATACCCCAAAGTTGTCCCTTTAATCGACCTAGAATGTAGTAGATCTACAATAACATAAAAAAATCTCAACCAAGGATAGAAAATGAAAGATGAGAAATCAAGAGATGAATCACTATAAGAAATTAGAACTCACTATGGTGATTCCAACGCAATCGATAGTGGATGATTTGGAGAACGGATGGTGAGTTAGTGGCTTAGAGAAGAATAGTTTCAACTGATCATTATTGGACGAGATTGGGTTAGAAGAAGACGAATATGGAAATGAGACGCGACCCCAACCATTTAATGAAATAAAATAAAAAGTACACTGTGTGTCTTTTAAAAGTAAATGAACTACATATGAAATTACCGGCCCCCACTTTAGGTGGTCTCCAGGTCACCCCACACAGCCAATAACTTAGCCGTTATAAGGCCAGTACATGGTCTCTCGTGGGAAATGGGTACATGTAGTGTATTTCTAAGTACACATCTTGTACTCCTTAAATTTCCATAAATTATTCTTTTTCTCGAAAATACCAGAAAAGAAAACTCATACCTAAAATGAAAAGTGTAGGTTCTTACAAGAATGATGATTCATGCAATAGTACTCAATGGAAGGGTCATTCCAGACCTCATACATATCCATTAGGATGTTCTATGATTTTCTATCTATGTGGAATGAAAATACATTCTAAAAGGATTTTCATAGAGGTAACCAAAAACATTAGCTCATACAGATGTTCAGGACACTTACAGATATTTTTAAATAACTCTTATAATCCGTGTAGTGGCACATGATTATAAACTCCTGTTAAAACTATGGGAAAATTAAATTCATCATGTATAAAATGGTTTCGGCCACAAACATCCGAAGTAAAGTTACTTCATGCTGTGTAAGAGTCTCTAGAGGATGTATATGTGGGTCCCATGACTATGATATGTACCATTACTATAGATTCATAAATAGAGATGAATCTATTTGATAATAGTGCATCTCACACATTTATTTCAACCAATATTGTTAATATTATTAATTTACAATGGATATTTTATCTTGTGAAATGGATATTACAACTCCCCTTGGTACAAAGAGAGAGAGAGAGAGAAGAGTATCTGTAGTCCTACTTTTGTTTTCTTTCTATATAAGGTTGAGTTAGCTTGGTGTTTTATGGTCCTCGACATGAAATCTATTGACATCATATTTGGAATAGATTATCTCATTGACAATAAAGCCCGAATTGATTGATATCTTCAATGGTTATTCCGTTCTACACCCAGTGGTGTGACTCTTGTATTTCAAGAAGAATGTGACCCAAGGTCAAGAAGAGCTAGACATTCTTATCTGATGTTATGGAAAGTAATATATGTGTTTTATTTTTTATTTGGAGTGGGATTCTTTGAGTGGTGATCTCCCACCAGTTTTCATCAAGTTTCCCAAAAAGTTTCTTCTAGATTTATATAGTCTAACACTAGTAAGGGAAGATGTGTTTTCCAATGACATAATGCCTAGTATAAAACCTATTTCAAATCTTTCTTACCATATAAAACTATCTAAAATTAATGATTTGAATCCCTAGTTGGATGATCTTCATGAGAAAGTCTTTATACTCCATAGTTTATCACCTTTAGAGGAACTAGTTCTCTTTATCAAACATTTTGATGGTTCTCTTCTCTTATGTGTTTGTTATCAAAAGATTAATTGTGTTACAATAATGATAAAGAATTTGTTTCCACAGCTCAGTGATCATTTTTGTTAGTTTAAAGAGGAGAAGTGGGTTTCAAATATTGAAATTTGATCTGGATACCATCAGTTGAGGATTAATGAATATTACATTCCTAAAACAAATTTTTGATGTAGTTTAGGTCATTATGAATACCTTTTTATTCCCTTTGGATTGAGAAATTTTCCTATAATTTTCATAGATCTAATGAATATGATTTTCCCTGAGTATCTAGATAACATTGTGGAAGTATTTATAGATGAAATCATTATTTAATATAATTTTGATTAGGGTCATTTGCATAATCTAAGAACTATTCTATGTCTGTTGAGAAATCAAATATATTATTACAAAAATTCAAAGTGAAAATTTGGGATTCGGGATGTGAAATTCTTGTGTCATGTGGTGTCTGAATAGGTTATACATAATCATGCCTCCCCTGTACCTGAATAAAAATCCGACAAGACACAATGATCCTGATAACCCAGGGATTAGAAACATAAGAAAATATTGATCTCAATAACTTAGTAAGTTAAAAGGAAGATCATCATATATTATATTTTAATAATGAAATATAATATCAACAAGACAAAGATATATTGGTAAAATATCATAAGAACTTTTATCGTAATCATAAAAGATGATGGTGTATTATAAAATCATAAAATTATCATTAAGTAATAACAAAATATATTACATGGATCAAACACATATCATTAATAATAGAACATTTATAATGATATAAAACCATGGGAAACATTAAAAAAAAAGGCAGTCTCATTAAAATGTTTCATTTCATGGGAATGAAATTGATGTTGTAAATTTTGTATTAAAAGATAAAAAATGGTATTGTTTTACAAGATTATAAACATTAAAATATACCTAACTACATGCATAGAAAAAATAATGTGAGAAAAATTAGTATTTCCTTAACTATTTGAACAAAATAAATATGTCCACACCTAAAAATTAGTGGAAAACCATCATGGCCACTTTGGTGTGAATAAAATAATTATGTACAGAATTTAATATATCATGTGATACAAACATAATCCAATTTATTATAGGGTGAAATAGGACCTCACATGTCATCATCCATACATATGAGTGAAACATAAAATAAACCGTCATCAAGACATAAATAAACCATGGAAAAAATAATTTATTTCTTAAGGCTGTCAAATAAAATGAACATAATAAATAATAGATTATCAAAAATAAAATTTCTCAATAGGATTCATAACATAATAACATATATGGTATGATAAAAACAACACTTCATGGGAGAAAAAACATGGAAGAAAAATTGACATGAAAATAAAAACATTTTCAAAAAATATTTATAAACAAATTTTTAATGGTACATTTTAAATTACATTTATAGAAAAAAAATTAGAATGGAAAGAGAATAATATTTTCAAAACATCAATATATCGAATTCCATCTTATTGATCCTTCAAAAGGCATAGGGTTTCAAAAAAAATAGAAGTGAAAATGTTTTGAAATATATAATATTAAAATAAAAATTAATAATAATTACATGAAAATTCATAATATTTTTAAAAAAGGGAAGTGAAAAGACATTGAAAACTGTAATTTAAAAATATATATTTAATAATCGAAACATGAAAAATAAATAAGTTTTTCAAAATGGGGAAGTGAAATATTAAGGATTTCATTTACTATTAAAAATAATAATTGATAATGGATACTTGAATAAAGTCATATTTTTTTTGAAATAAAATTTGGAGAGGGTCATAAAAACATTTATTTTAAAATTATATGAAAACATTTTGAAAATATTGAAATAACCTTATTGAAAACCCACATAATTTGAAATACGAAGATTAAATTATTTTAAAATGAATAAATTAGAATAATAGGACCGTTCGGGGTATAAAAAAATTTACTTTTCTCTAAGGATAGGAGGAAATTGGTTTTAATTAAAAACCTCAAAATGGAAGGAAAATCAAATAAATGAAATAAAAATTATTATTAATAAAAATGAATTTTAAAAATATAATAAAATTACTACGGAATAATAAATTGGTGTGCATCATGATTTCTATAGAAAATAAAGTGAAATTTAATAACAACTTCATAGGTTATAATATGTCAATGTGGAATTATTTTAGTTAAAGAGGAGTTATTATGGTACAAGAAAATTATTTGAGTCATAAAAACCCCTTAAATATTTTTTTTTCACAATTGAATCAAAACCCCATGATAGGTATAAATTTAAAAATGGCATCTAAAATAATTAAATATAATAGAATCATGATAAAAATATTAATTTGGTAAATATTTACACCATTGTAAAGGAATCATTTTGTAAGGCTTAAACGTGTTTAAAGGGATTAAAATTTGATATACCAAAACACTTAACATGTTTCCCTACCAATTTAGATGCACTATAACTTAATGTAGATAAAAAGTAAATTTCAAAATATATAATTTTTAATGATATTAATACCTATAAATACTTATAATTTCCCTTTATAAAAATTTTCTACAACTATATTAGTTTTGGTTTCCAATTTTCCCACATTGGGTTTTTAATGATTTTTTCATTTATAGAAGACTCATAAGAGAATATGTAATAATAATTATTATCTCAAATTTAATCACAAATATTTCATTTGTTTTACTATAATGTATTAATTATAATTATTTACAAATTATAAATTTACTTTTACGATTACGTTTTTCATTATTCTAAAATGTGAAATTGATAATTAATATTTTTGGATGATTTTCAACTACAAAAGGGTGTTTTTAATTAATGTCAAAAATATTATTATATCATCTCTATAAGAAATTTTTATCTATATATTTTTATGATATTATACATGAATGTTTTGTTTTAGTCACACATGATAAAATTTCACAACATTTTTCATGTAGGTGGAAAAATATACCCAAACATGAACATAATATGATTTTCCATGATTGTGAGGTGATTAAGTAGAAAAATAACTAATAAATAATCATAATGATATAAATTAATTTTTATTATAGTGATATATCAAAATTATAAATTTATTATTAGACCATGTGATAGATATGAAATTATTACATAACTTTAAAAAATTATTTTATTTTTCGTACACTTGATTTAAATGATTGAATTTATGATAATAATTTTTTGGTCATATCATTAATATGAAATATATTTTGTCATGCCTAGAATTAATGAAATTATAAACAACATATTTATATTTAAAATCCTTTATCCTCTACATCTAGTAAAATAGATTATTAAATGAAAATTAAAAATCACTTGTCCCATTGAGATGGTAGTCTACACGTACATTTAGCTAATGATTTCATTTATAATAGAATGAGGAAAATCAGTATTATGGTTTATAATTATAGAATATAAAATATAAAATTAATATCATAGTTATATAAATAATATTTTCTATTTAGGACATCCTTGTATGTTTTTAAAGGAAAACAACGAAATTTTGCAACGTGGAGGTGGTTGTTTGCATAATGCATGTTTAACATTTTTGTTTATCTCATAGAAAATGGGGAGGGTGTTTAATTATTTTTTCCAAAATTATAATATCATATCAATATAATAATTATACACATATAATATTTTTTATAGGGTAAAAATAAATTTAAATTTTATGGCGTGCTCATAAATAAATATAAAGGAGACAGTGAGTTGAGGATCTTATACCGCTCTCCTTTGATTATCTCCTTTATAAAAGGGATAAAATATTTGAGTGATGTTATTATGAAAATATAAGAACCTATTTAAGATTTATAGGTGATAGGGTAAGAGTTTTTTTTAGTGTTTTGGAAAAATTATGGGTTTTTGGAGTGAGCAGATGTGATGATTACAATTCCCATTTTATAAGTTAAAAGGAGTGGCATTTTTGTCAATAACAAAAACTAATAGACAATTGGAGGACATTCTCAATCCTAGTGACTAAAAAATTGATAAATAATATAGTTTTTGTAATATAATGTTGATCAAAATATCCAATATTAAAAATTAAACACATTTTAAATATTTTTATGCCATTTATGTCTAAGGTTAATAACTTTTTTCAATTTCAGTTTTCACCAGGATAAATAGTTTTCTATCTATTTAATTTATCTTTTAAAAATAGAAATAAAATGATACCTATTATATAATTTTTACCCCATATTTCTAGATATTATTTAATATTTATAAAATAAAAATTATATATGTGAGGAATATTAATTTTAAGATGATCTCATGTAAGACGTAAATATAGATTTTTTTTAAGAAATAGTTTTATAAAAGATTTATAATTAGGGTAGAAAATAATTTTCATTGATTCAAATGAATTTAAATTCACTATTTCCATTAATTTTTTTTATTAAATAATAACTTAAAAAAATACAATTTCATCATGTTATTATTAATTAGAAAAAAATTCACGAAAACACTTTTCATCAAACCACTCCATAAATATTAATAATATTGAAAATTTAATTATAAATTCAAAATAGTATTTCAAAATGATTTATTATAATTTATAATATATAATATAATATTAAAAAAAGTTCAAACACTTTTTTTAAGAACTAGAACTTCTTTTTAGGTATGTTTTTCCTTTTTCTGATGTTTTTGAGAAAAGAGGAGTTTCTGGAAATTTTTGAAGTACACGCTATGTACTTCGATGTCACGTGAGGCCGTGTGCTGGATATGTCCGGGACACACACACGGTCATGTGGGGTGATTTGGAGGCCACTTAATGTGGAGTATGGAAAAGCCAAGTACACGCCGTGTACTCCAAAAGCACAAGCTGTGTACTTTTTTTTTCATTAAATGGACCGGGTTCACGTATGACCGCCAGAATCGTCTTCTTCTAGGTCCCATTTAACCGAGAGAAGATGTACGACACTGGAAAATCTCCGATCCCACGAGCCTCTGTCTGTTCTACGAATCGACTGCCGTCGAATGCATTGGAACCGCAACGGTAGGATCTTCCTTCTTCTATAGCATTGTTTTCCAATTCCTCTTCTTTTCCAAGATATCATGGGTTGAATGTTTTGTTAATTTTCGTAGATATACTACATTCTATGGAGATTCAATCCTCTTGGTTCAAGTATATCGATCTCCTAGCATCAAGGTAGGTGGTTTGTGACTTTCTGTTCAAAGTCTTTGAGTATTATGTGCAAATTCCAACAATACCTTTGAACGGGGTATTTCGTGTTTACTATTTTTCCCCTGTTGTTTCCTTCCTTTCTTGTATTCTTGTGTAGAGGTAATTTGGATATGTATAAGGATAATTTATATGCTTGGATGTTTTTCCAATGCCTTATTCTGTTTATGACCTTTTGGTCTTGTTCAGCCTTCGGTCGTTATACCTGTTTTCCATGCCTTGTTACCATAGGTTGGAGTGATATTCCCTGACATGCTTGTTATGATGTATACTGGTTAGCCAAGTAGATATATTGGTTTACTTTGGCCTTATAGCATTATTATGAACTCACTGGCATGGGGCCGTGAGAACCTGGTGCTATAGACTTTAAGCAGATAGACCGAGTGAGCTTCCTCAGATAATCTTGGACATTATAGACTATTGGGGATAGACCGAGTGATCTTTCCAGAGAGTCTTTCATATTATAGAGTATAGGAGGATAGACTTATTGAGTTTCCTCATAGATTCTTTATCTTTATAGACTATACGGGGATAGACCAAGTGATCTTCCTCAGAGAGTCTTTGTTTTGTTTGAATTTCCATAAACCATTCCAGGAAATAGGAGGAATTGACTGAGTGAGATCCCTCAGAGAGTCTATGATTGACCTAAGGCTATAAGAGGAATTTACTATGTGATCTTCCTCAGAGAGTCTCTATACCTTGGGGATGTAAGGGGAATTGACAGTGTGATCTTCCTCAGAGAGTCCCTGAATACCTTAGACTATAAGGGGAATTGACTGAGCGTGCTTCCTCACAAAGTATTATAATTTTGTATGACCAAACCAGATGGGTTAGGCTGAGTGTACTGCCTAGAGGGTTGTTAGTAATTCTTGGATAGGATTATAGGGGATGGCTGTGAGTACCTCCCTGAGGGTTATTTGTTGTGGTTAGCCGTTTTCTTCACTGTTGCTTGTTTGATGTGCAGATTGTTCACTGTTGTGTATTATCCTGTTTACTGCTTACTGTTTACTTTTTACTGAACTTTACCTACCATATACTCACTGGCTGTTAGCCACAGATCTGCGGGTGGATGCATACTGGTATTTAGTCTCACAACCTGTTTGTGTCATGCTTTTGGGCCCAAACAGATTATATTTTTGCAGGTATAGACAAGGGAAAGCGCTCTTCTACTTCAGGTACTTGACTTGCATTGGAGCAGGAGAGCATGGGGCCAAGATGAGGCTTGTGATGGCGAGGAGTTTCATATATGTTTTTCTTTTTTACTTTGGTGTAGTACTGTATTTAGCATTGTGACTTGTTTGGCTGTTTCCTAGACATATATGTACCATGCGTCATTTCCATATATTTTTCTCTAGTTGTTTCTCTATCAGTCTTATACTATTTACTTTTTTTGGGTAGTTACTACTTCTGCTATTGTATATGTTGTTTACTCCCACTGTGTACTCTGCTAATGGGGGAATATTTTCCCCACTATCACACCCAACACCCTCACTACTTGTCAGCATCCTCTGATGTTCAGAGAAATGCACTTGAGGCCATGTGACCACCTGGGTACAGGGCTCCTCTAGGTGGCTTCCAGAACTAGGACATTACAATTTTAATTTCTCCATATTACAAAATACATTCTTACATGTAATGATATTTTTAAAATCGGTATTTTCAATATTCACCTGAAAGTTAATTATTTTTCAAAAATTACAAAAAATTCATATTATGCTAATATGTTAATGATAAATTAAAAAAATGCTATTTTTATCTAATTCATATCCTTTACTTCATAATTTTTTTTATTGATAAGTTATTTAATATAAAGTGAAAAGATCTTTTGAATCTAAAACTATGTTTTTATATAATATCTATACTTCTTATGCTTTTTTTATAAATTACAAATCACAATACTTTTAATAATTTAATCATATTAAAATATATTATTATTTAAAAGTGATTATTTTTTTGAAATAGATTTAAATAGTTCATTATCTTCACAAATTGTTATAATATTATAAGTGAACAATATATATATATATATATATATATATATTTATATTCACAATATTGTGATCACTGTTTATTAAAAATAACATTTTCAATATTAAATCTTATTAATTAATTACCTTATAATAGTAATAAATATTATTGGTTTACTATATTAGTATTTATTATAACATTATTAATAATTTATTCTTAATATTTTGTGGTTTATTTACATTATGTGTAACATGTGACATAATTTATTGAATGTAGTTTATATTTTAAAGGATCCAAATTATTATATCATTAAATTAACTCAATCCTATGTGAGTTCGTTTTTGAATTTATCTTGAATAGAAATTACCCACATTTTTCACTTTATATCCTTTAGAATATACATGGTTAGCTTTACTTTTATTTCACTCAGGTCTCCATGATATATAAGATTCTATATATCCTCCCAATCCAAGATTTATCTTTATTTAGTCTCGATTCAATGCATAATATTGGTGGGTTATGCATTTGGAATTCATGTGAGTGATCCATATAAATTTCCAACTCAATTTTATTTACTATCTCATAAACTTTTAATTCTTGCATGATTATATGAATAAGATTTTGGTTCACATATGATTTGGGTGGAGACACATTATTAGCCACACCATCTTGTCAGTTTCTAGGAATCCTAATTTGCGTCATCTTCCTATAACTTTTGAAATAAATACCACAATAACACCACACACACACACACACACACACATATATATATATATATTTGATTATGGGTTATATTTCCGATTATAGATCATTATTAAAAATCAATGTAGCGCAATTTTAAAATCTAAAATCATGAAATCAAAATCAATGTTGGTATACTAGTGGGAAATCATTGTACTAATGAATGGCACCAAATGCTCATCGGTTAAACCCAATATAATGAGTCCAAAATATTTTTAATAGTTATTAAAAACTATTTTAATGTGTCGCACTCAGGTAACATTAATTTCATTATAAAAATGTTAGTTATATATTTTTATGATAATCATTATAATTTCAAACATATATTATCTCCTTGCTTCCTTATCAACTGATAAACTATTCCAAATTTATACCATTGGTAACACCCTAACGAATCCCCCTATAAATGGTATAACTAGAATGATACTATGCTTTTGTGGAATACACTGGAAAACAAAGAATCAGAATAAATTAATGGAAATCTAAAAAATATTGTGAGATTATTTTCAATAAACAACACAACCTTCGATAACAAACTCAATAGAGTCAAATGAAAATGATGAATGATATAAAATTAAATCATCATCCAATGACATTAAAAAATCAAAAAAAATTGTATACATATTATTAAAGTAGACACAAAATTTATACATTTAATAAAAATTCAAAGAAACTAAAAGAACCCATGATAGTGACATTCCACCATGACCAACTCCACCTCCATAAAATATCCATAATCTGACTATGAACAATGAGATTTTATCATCAAGGTGCTCAACTAGTGATTTACTGGACCATCCATTTACCTATTTCACATTAAACCATGTTTGTATATGCACCAAATTCATATATAGGGGGTTTGAACATGGCCTTTGTAGAAAATTCTTCAGAGGCTTCCCATACTCACCCATAGGAAAAAATAATGTTAGCAAATAAAGAAGGGAAATAAATATAATTTTTATATGATACACATATAAAAAGGTAATGTGAAATCCCCACACCATGATGGTCTTCTAAGTCATGAATATATTCTAATGATACTATCAACCCAAATATAGGTCCCCTAAATGAAGTTCCACTAAAAATTCCCACAATTTTAGGAGGATCTCATCCCATCAGACCCATTAAATTGATTCATGATAAATTCCCCTGTTTAGAAATTGGCACCTTGACCAATTACAACTCAATGAGATTCTTTCCTTGTTATTTAAGAACTCAATATATTACACGTAAATTTCCAAATAACCCAAATGGTTTTAGTTAACATTCACTCAATTTTACAGTGTATCAATCACACCGTGGGAAATGTACTCATCATTTATTTTCACAATACATATAACAGATTTTCTAATTTTTTCTAACATAATTAAAAATCGCATAGTAATTTTTGTTTTTCAATCACAATCCTCCATGTACATGGAAAATAAAATATAGAGAGTATGAAGAAAAACTGCAATATGATCACACAACATCATCTAAGAATCTGTATGTAGCATTCTAATGAAAATAACCTTGAGACACATTAATGATCACCTAATTTGAGAAAAAACAAGGAGAGGTAGAATGATCAATGTTCTGGTCTGAAATAGATTTGGAATCTCTTTAAATATCTCATGAAACTCTCCTCTTATGTCCCCCTTAAACTTTGATTCTTACCTGAAATATCTATATACCAATAGACTATTTTAAAAATCATTATGAATAAAAAAAATACCTAGACTGTGATGTGGTGTGATCGACGATTCTATCTTGGTATGTCCATGTTAGAAAAAAACCTTTCATTTCACTATGTAATGGTTCATTTTTACATGAAATTTTGTCACGTCCATTTGCACTCCTTGGGAGTTTTTATATGGTTGTTTCCCACATGTGAAAATATCTAAAACCAGTCCCTCCAAAAACCAAAGGGTACAGGGTGTAGTAACATCCCTATTTCCTAGTGACTCACATTCCTTATGTTCCAAAAGTATGAGGACTAAGACCCTCTCAACATTTGGTCATATGGCATGGAAAAACTCATTATGAATAAAAAAGGATCAAAAATCACTTCCTTAGTCCACCATCTCTTTAATGCCCCCAAACCCAAATAGTAAAAACATATTGAATAAAAATATACAATAATAATAATGTATATAAGATATTGGGTGTTATAAAAAATTATCATATCTGCAAGTTTAATGAATATAGTGAAAAAGGAAATATTTAACAATAATGAATAAATATAAAAATAATCATATGAAAACCACTTCTCAGATCTTATATTTTCAAAAAACAAATCATTTGTGTGCTCTTTTGATATTTTTCAAATATTACTCATCCCATCTAAATCATTGATATATATCCTTCCCCTAAATATATCAATATTCTTTCTAATGGAAAATAACGATTGTTAGGATGAAAGGAAATAATATTATTGTATAGTGGACATATAAACAAAGTTTTCGATGATCTATTAGGAAATTGGGGAAGATAAAACATAATTGTGTTTTCATATTTATAGGGTTTAAGAATGGTCTCAATTTTTTTTTGATATGATTAGTATTTTATAGTTTTGAAAATGAATGATAACAAGGTCAACTATTCTAATTATCCCTTATATCCCTTATAAATTAAGGATTTAGAAAGTATATAACAAATTTCTTTAAAATAAACCTGTAATGGTAATTAAAAATAAACTAGTTGACCACTCATTGAATTAATAATAATTACCATTTAATTAATAGAATTTTTTTTTAAATTATATCATAATTTTTTTTCAAATTTTTAATTTTTCACCTATTAATAAATATCCAAAAATCCTGATTCATTAAATAAAAATACTTAATATTCTTTTTAATTATCCATCCATCATCTTACACATTAAATTTATTAAACAATAAGATTTTAAAATAAGGTATAATTTTATTCCAGCTTGAATGTTCCAAAAAATAAATTAAAATCCATATGGGACTTTTAATTTATTAATCTTACAAACATTATGTTATTTCAAAAATATTGGATATATATATATATATATATATATATATTATAAAAAACCCTCCCATCTATATTGGCGTCATCCCATTAAAATTTTCTTATTCTTATGCATTCTATAATCATTTTTATGGAAATATATAAAACTAATTGGATTAATGTAAAAGTTCATATCCATTAAATTTTAAAAATAAACTTTATTTTTACCAACATATGTTTTATAAAATTTTAAAGCAAAATTATTAAAATTAATCACAACAAGTTCATATAAAAAACAGGAATCCTTCAATAATTAGTTTTTTATTATCTTTTAACATGTCATGAGCTCACAAAGTTATGTTTCTGTTGATTGTAAAGAAATTACAAAAAATATATAAATTAAGGGTGTATGTTGAGATAACCCCACATTAATGGGTATTTTACCTTCAAAAATAAGAATTAATCTTTTCTAATGTAACACATTATCCTCTTCAATCATATTAATCCACCAATCACTATTTAATCATGAAAATAAAAGGCTAATTTATATAGTAACCAATTCATGTTATTACTCATTTATATATTTTGTTATTAGTATTTTTAATAAATTGTATCCATTTAATTAGGCTTCATCTCTACTTAGTTTCATCAATTTATTCTTTTATGATCCACTTTATCACATTAATTTATTTTGTGTCTATGATTATAGAATTAATATCTTTTTTTTTCCAAATTATAGTATTCAAAATCTATTGTTCATCATCCAAAATATCCATCATCATATAAATATTGAAATTCACTTTCATAACACCGTTAATAATGAAATTTTCACACTTTAGTTATCAATTAAGTACCTCCCACTGTAAAATATGATCTTCTAATTATAAGGGGTGTTATAATTAAATATTCCCCAATCATATATAAATCACATTTTTTTACAAGTTTCCAACCTTAATGAAGAAAATTATTAAAATAATTTCATATATATAACAATTTAGTATCTACTAATTAAATTGAAACAATGGAAGGATTAATATACTCTAATCCCAAGAGTTTAAATTTTGAACCGAGTGTGATGTTCACACTTACTAATAAATTTCTGAAATCCCTCATAAACACATATGATATAATATTAATGTAAATTTATATTCTACATTGATCTACTTTATTAATTATAAGACACATCAATACCACTACTAGACATTCTCCTCGGACTTTTATTTTACCCATCTCTTCAAGCATCCACTTGTTTGATGTTAACACCTTTTTGAACATTGAGTGTGTGGGAATATTCTCAGAATAATATTTAAATGAAATGACAATATAAAGTTTCCTAAATTATTTTAGAAACATACCCCATATTACCATAATTATCCTTGGCATAATCCTTAATAATATTTTTAATGGTGGTTTTATGGTGGTGAAGCTTCTTATATACACTATTTTTCATATTATCATATATTTTCCTTCTAGATACCATATTATTTCTTCTCATTTTATAAAATAATTTCACGTTATCTAATGATTATTTCAATTTTTTATTCAATGAATTTTCAACTCCATTGGGTAATAAATTTCATTACTTGTCTTGGATTGTTATCCATGTCAGATGAAAGAACCCATTTTGGCCTATATAATTAATTTAAATATTTCTTGAATTATTTTTTATATTTATTAATGGACCAATAATTTTTTCTATCAATTTCATGAAAATATTTTCTAAAAAATTTATTTATCATTGATGTGTTGGCACATTTTCCAATTATTGGTACCCTAAACTCTCATATGAGGACAAAATCACTAATTTTCATGTGGAATCCATAAATAAAAAAATATTTTTCATAACTAAAATATAGTTAATTTATATCTTTGGTTTATGTAACATGGGTTTGTACATTCCTATAATTATTTGCATCTTAATTATCATGGAATCAATTTTTTGTCATATATATATTTGAATCAACTAGAAAAAATCATTCCAAATTTATTAGCATAGTTGAAAATATGATAATTTTAAATTATATTCTTAAAAAAAGTTATTTAAGAGACATGAAACCAAGAGTTAAGGTAGAGGATATAGAAGGGGGAGAATTGATGGAGTTTAATGGTATCCCCTCAGACACTATTAATACAATCAAGTTTTATAGAGATAGTTTCTAAATAGATAATCATCACATAATTACTTTATAATTATAAAGGAAGAATATTGGATAGTTTGTTCACCTAATCTGATGTTTGGAATATCCTGACAAGTTGATTTAGTAGGGGTCTGTATGTTATGATGGTTTATGTAATACTCTATGTAGGGGATGGGGAACCTATAAAATAATTAACCACCATGGATGAGTCTGAATCAAATTCAGAAGTATTACGTTTGTACAATGTGCACAAAGAGATATTATAATCCATTTTAGAGCATAATATTGGAAAAAACTCGCCACCCTATAAAAGATAAAATATCTAGAATGATAGATCCATGATAATTAGAGATAATTCCACAACAATGAATGAAAACTATGGTTTAATGTCCCATATGTGTTAATTTCGATCCCCTAATATAGAGGATTCCACTTCATACAATTCCCTAATGCCAGAATATCGATATTATTACCTCTTTATGATTTTATAATCTACACGTTGAATTGTTTTGGAATAAAAATATCTATGAAAAGGGATCAGAGACAATCTAAAAACATAAATAACATGTATTTTATATACCCTTATGTGGTATTTATAGAATTGTAATGAGATATGTTGTTATCCACCCATAAGTCTTATAATCCTACTACAATAAAAACCTACGTCTCTAAAAATCCAATGTCACGCCTTTAAGTTTAGTAAAATATATATCTAGAAAAAGATTCAAGGAGAAGTACCAACCATTAGATCTCAGTAGGCCTAAAAAAGTTTTCTAGATGATGGATTCCTAGTCAACTTAAGAAAATAAATAAACCTTTAATTATATATTAGAATTATCTCAATACAAAAATCAAAAAACAAGATGAAAGACTTTTTTTAATATCATCATTAATGGAGATAAACTTATTCCTAATGTTCCCATGTAGAAGATTTTTCTTTTCCAGTGTTTATTTTTTTTGTATGGATTGTTTCCCTGTTCATCAGAGTTAATCTATGCATGTTCGAATCATTGGTATTTAAAGATACTAAAAAAATCTACTACGGGGTTTGTAAAAACACATAGGTTCAGTTCATTCACCATCTAAATTATATTATAAATAATATTCTATGAATAACTGAGGAATTGATTAATAAACGATATATAGTCATAAACTTTTATAAGGAGATGATTTGGTATAGGACATCGTAATCTGTAGAGGGTGTATCCCACTGAATTATCTTTCGAGAAATTTATACTACCTTTACCAATGATCTATTGATAACAATCCAATTGTGTGCTGATGGAACTTTCTATGCTACTCCATTGGTGAGACCCCTTATTACACAGATACTAGAAGATAGTGGAGTCTATTTATTTTCCCACATTTAATTATCTATAAGGTATTTTCCTTATATAATCACCTAACATTAGTTTTATTTCATGCATTTCCGGATATAATGAAATGCATTGGTATTAATTCTACATTTTTAATTGATTTGGACATTCTAGAGAATATATTAACGTGATTATGGATTTTGATTATAATTACTTACAAAAACTATTCTTGGAGTGTTCAATTTTTTTATAACTATATTTGGATCCTTCAAAATGACAATAAATGAATTGAGTTTGAGGATAAAACGAATTTTACCAAAGTGATCGCCTCTCAAATGGGAGAATCTAGGGCCTCTAAAATTAAGCATCCTACCTAATTATCTATTATTATTTCCATAAAAGTGGTGGATATGAATTCATCTATTATATATAATAGAATATAAATATGATATAGTAAATACCCTTATATAGGTTCCCTACCAGTCTTTAATATACATGTAGCCCCAACCATTTCATTTTTTAGATTTTCAACTATTGCATTTTTTTGAATATACCAACATTCCACATACAATATTATATAAATTCATAATTAATTTAAACTCCCAAATAGGTCTTCTTCTACCATTGATGGATAAAACCAATCCATTCATGAATAATAAATGGTAGATTCCCATAAATCAATACTAGCCTGTGAATGGAAGAAAGAATATGATTTCAATTCAATTACATATATTCACAATAAGGGTATATTAATCATGAATCAAAATTCTTAGTGATAGAGTATCTCCTTTTCAAAGACCCCCATTAATTTTATAAAACTAAAACTCTTACCCATGAGTGTCCCTGAGAACTAAGGAGAATTTGAATTTTCTCACTCATTCTATTTTCAATCTGAATATTTTTATAGATATCTGATGTAATAACTCATATTTCTATCTAATTGTATTCTTGAATTGTAAAAATATAATTGTTGTATTGATAGTCATCCAATTATATTTTAGATATTCCCATATAAAATTTTTAATTGACAACCAAATTTAACAAACATGAAAGGGACACATCTATAATAATCCCCCCATCCACTATGTTTTTATTAAATTAATCATTATCATATTTAATAAAATTTAAAATAAATTTTTTAATATTCATTGATTTATTATAAGAATGTAATCTTATATTTAATACTATTTTATTATCATACCATGTTATAATAGAATGTGGCCCCTGGATTTATTTTCATTCATTTAATTTTCTCAAAATTTGTAAAGTTACCATCATATATCATTCCTTTTTCAAAATAATACTATGCAGTCAATATTTAGTGCATCAAAGATAGATAACCTAAAAATAAAATCATGATGAAACCAAATGTAACAAAAATGAAAAATATAAAAATATGTAAAATGAAAATAAAAATATATTTCAGGATCTAGGAAACTAAAATTTTTTATATGTTCACAAAACCACAAAGATTATTCCAAATTCATTTACATCATGTGGATCATAGATAGTTGATTATGGTAATCATGTCTATATTTTATAATATTTATCTTTCTAATCAGTAACTACTATTATGAAATAAGAAATTAGTCCTAAGAAGATAACATATATGTGTAATATCAATAGCACAAGACATTTGTTCAAAATATTTGTCTAAATATTCTAATTATATAATTAAATATAATAATGATTTAATGAACTATGAAAAAATAAAGTGTACTAGGATTTAATAAATATGAGGAAATGAGATTGTTAAGACCTTAATATTTCAAATCGATGGACTTGTTATTGTTGTAATAAATTCCATGTAATCATATGATCTAGTATTTAATCTCAAATTAATAAATTAATATTTTTACATGATCATTTACAAGAATAAATTTTAATTTTTTTTATTCTGGGAAATATTTAAAAATATAAAAATCAACATATTTCAAGATTTTGAAATAATCCATGAAAATGGATTCCAAAATTTACAGAAATTAATTTATAAATCTAAATTAATTATACATAAAAGAATAAAAAATTTGTTGAAATAAGTGAATGTATAAATAAATCAATAAACACTATTAATAAAAATAAAAATAAATTACCCAGTCACCCTTCATTATAAAACTCAGAATAATTTTTAACCTTTCATTATTTTATTAAAAGAATAATTTGTTTATTAATTTTTTCCATAGAGGAGAGAAATGAAAAAATCATATTAAAAAATTAATGAAAACCATTAGACTTTTGGAATCTATATTTTCATTCCCTCCTCAAGATATAGTTATGTTGATATCTTTCCCAATTAATTATTTTCTATTTATAGAGATTTATCCACCTTATATATCCATATACATATCTTATATCATATATGCATGTATTTTTATTGAACCACCATTAAAATATTCCATATAAGTCAAAATGAATTCATCAAATATGTCAAAAAAATTTCTCATTATTTCAAATCATTTAGTGATATAATTCCATCAAAATAATAAAGAACATGAAAAATGGTGTCATTGGACATATTACCATATCATGGTTATGTCCACATAATTAATAGATCTTTAAAAATAAAAAAACACTAAAAATTTATGTTTAGATACTGTAAATAAATGGATTTCATCATGTGGTGCTTACCTAAAAAACATTCATGTATTTTAAAATACATAAAAATTGCCTTCAATATCTCTAAATCTTATTTATGGAACAAAAATATTTTCCAACATCATTTGTCACATAAATTGATTTCAATTTAACATTTAAAACATTACAAATACAATTTATAATATCATTTATTTTCTATAACATATTTACACTTTTATTCATGATCCTTTAAAAACTCAACATTTAAAAAGATAGTAAGATGTGTTTTAAATATCACATAAATCATAGATAAACATATAAGAAACCATGGAATTTTTGAATATTGTTTATCATGTTGATTATCTCATATCTCAGTATATCTACACAACATGAACAATTATTCAGTAATCAATAATATTTTATCTTCTATTTCCCATCATCAATAATAATCATTTAATTTCATCCATGTCTATTCTTATTTTCCTCCAAAGAATTCATGAATAAACAAAAATGTTAAAATAATTAAAACAATGTCCTCATGTTTCTTAATCAAAAAATAAAAAGAAACAGTCCCCAATGACTAGTGCTTCTATGATTCAATCTATATTTGATCTCACCATTTTCAAATTTGTATAACTAAGGATTTCATTTTTTTAACACCATGGAATGTTCTCTCTAATTCATATCACATTACTAAAATTTGTTAATTTCTTTTAATTATTCATTCTATATTTAAAAATAAGTATTTTAAATAGGTATTTTTTGCTCATAAAAAATATTCAAATTACATTTCAAAAATTATGTTTAAATTTCATTAATAAATTATAAAGTATAAATCATGTTTGAACTCCTCTGAATAATAAATAAAATCATTAAACAATGTCTTGTGGCTATATATTTTTGTGATAATTTTTTGAAAATGAAACTTTAAAATTATATAGAAAGAAAATAATAATAATTTTGGTACCTGTTTTATTTTAAAAAATTATAAAAGAAAACTTCTACAACATGTTCAATCCATCCAAATCATATATAGTATAATATCTAACAGTCTATATAATCTTAAAAATGTGATTCACTTAATATTAAATATGATTTCTATTTTAACACCAATAAATATCTACATAGTTATTTCATCATTTCTAAACATATTTTATTAAAAATACGATCATGTATTAAAAGTGTATATTTAAAATGTATGAAAAAAATTGATGTGTTTATTAGATTTTTTTAATAATTTATAACTTTAATTAATGTGGGGGCATAAATGAAGATTGGTGTATTTTGGAGGAGCATTAGGGAATTTTTTGTTCAATATAAAAATAATTTTATAATTATATTGGCCATGTTGCAATATGAATTTTGGAATCTCAATAAATAGTGGATTAGATATTTCACTATTAAGTATAAATACTATATAATCATAACAAAATACATTATACCTAGATGTTTATATAATAATTTGGTATTTTAATAGATATAATGTTTTGAATAAAGATAAATCAATCCACGAGAATATAGATTATGATGTGATTTGTGGAGATATGGGAATGTTTTATAGGTCATTATGATGTTTAAATATTCTTATGCCATGATGGGAAGATTACATGATGAATATATGATTTTCGTTAAGATTCATGATGTAATGTTACCTCACGATTTATATAATTGGTGCATTCATGAAGATTTTTTAATATTGTGGAATATGGATTACATGATACAAATTAATTTAATGTGATGGTGTAGTGAATGGTTAATGATTGTATCATAATACATATTGTTGCTTTTTAATATATTTTTTTTATAAATTTCATAAGATAAAGTTCACCATATTTTAGGATTATAGAAAAATTATTCTCTAAAATTATTCGATGACCTTCTAATAGAAGATTATTTCATGAAAATATATTTTCCTACACATTGATTTTTTTATTGAGTAAGAAAATATAGTAGTTTTAATATTTTTTTATAAAAATTATTTTCTATAACTGTAGTAAATTCTAAAATAGTTGATAGTTTTAAATACAAATAATATGGTCACAAGTTCTGTTTAGAGATATATATTTTAGGATGATAAATTTAAATAAATAAAAAAAGTAATAAAAAATATCTTGATGATATTATAATCGTATAAACAATTTAGAGTAAATTTGTTCATCTATTTATTGAGAAGTACATTGGAGATTTTCATTAATTGTTTGTTTTTATAAATAGTCGTTACATGTTGAGAAAAAAACTTAATTTCATGGTGATATTAATATTTATTAGAATTTCTAGTGTGGGAATTCTGTATATTCTTGTCCTATTTGAAACTAGATCTTGAAACAATGGTTGGGTATATATTAATGCAATATTAATGTTTTTTTTTAAAAATACCCAAATAAATATAATCATAATAGTATATTTTAATTTCTTATCTATAATAACCCATTATTCAGATGTTCTCCTTGGACATATCCCATTAGGTTCGAAGAAGTAAAATACACCTGATATTACATTACATTCTATTCTTTTATATGTTGATCACATGATTAGTTTTGAATATATTGAGTGTTATTATAAATATGTGATCTGAATACATTGAATATTAATTAAATTAATCTCCCTAATTCAACCACTCTTAGTGTATTTTGAACCATGTGACTTTTATAAGTGTTAGAGAAAACAGAAGTCTAATTTTTTCTTTTTGGTCCATGGGATTACAATATGTGGACGAAAAAATGAAAGGTTTATTTATTATATAATCTATCTGTATTTTTTTACTTGGAGAATGAAGAAAATGAAAAATATGATCTTATATTTAATGGATAAAAATAAAAAAACTGGACAAAAAATACGTGACCAAATTTATTATTTCTAGTACTTGATTTTTTTTACAATTCACTCCATCGAATGAGTCTTAGTGATAATATGGATTTTTTCCGTTGATAAAATGGATAAGAACTACCCAACTACAATATAACCCTAAAAATACCATTTCATGAGCCTCAATATATATATATATATACATTATTTTTATCATTTTTATATAAACTAGATCTTTATTGGAAATTTTTTTTAATTATTATGGTCGATAAAAAATGGTATAATAAGTGAAGTTTCATGTGAAAAATATTTTATTTAATGTTTTAGAAATATATGAAAATGAAATAGATGTTGTTTTCTTAAAATAAGTATATGAAGGTCATGGTTATATTATTCATTTTGGTGATATGTATCAAATTAATAGATTATTAAGAAAAGCATAAAGATATTTCTACTATTATATTGTATATCTATGATAGAGAATCAATAAAGGAACATAAAAGGGTAATTACTATAAAACCTGAAAATAAGCATACTTAATTTTGTGATTCAAGTGAAGAAAGAAGGTATTTCATGTCTATCATCAATTTAAATGTAATTCATTATAGTTTTTAAATAATAATAAATTAGTGTAAATAAGGTTACAATGTTTTATATGAATAAATAATACCACTTATCACAAAAAAAAATAAATGTGGAAAGGAAATATTTTGGGGATCCTGTTGTTAGATTATTTCATGTTTGGAATGGTGAAAATATTTATGAAAGGGGTTAATGGAGGCTTAATACAGATTATGGTGAGGGTAATTTATAAAAAATCCAAGAATTAAATTTCCCTCCAAAATGAAATCAAAATATAGAAATACATCAAAATGAATGTATCATTGAAACATATTTGTGTATAATGAAGAAGATATTGATTATTTTTCTCTTGAAAAAGATTAAACTGGGTTGAAATTTATATTTCATTATGCAATAATTTCCATAGGGTAAAAATATATATCTAAAAATATATAGAAAATAATGTATGAAGGTGTGGAAGATCAAAATATGGAGCATTATAGTACCCTAATGAAATTTTATATCCAGATGAAGGAAATTATAAAAAATGGTGGGATATTGATAGAGTATTAATGTACATCAATTAATTAAATTCTAAAACATGGTACATTTCCATCATTTCTACCCATTATTTATTTATTTTAATATTAATCAATTTAATTCAATAATTTTCTTTCAAATTCATCAAAACAAAATAAAAAGTAAATACATAAAAGTTTTACCATTCGAAATTCATGTTCCCCAGATCAATGTAAGATCCTGAAGGGGTGATCAAATTTATTTTATTGAAATGTTTCAATACTTTAGTTGGAAATTTTACTAACCTTGATAACATGTTAGAGTTACTATTCACTGAATTATTTGACCAATATTCACATTTTATAATTCAAAATTTAAATATAGATCAATATATGATATTGGAATGGTTCATCCGAAAATACTACTATATTCTAGGTGGGTTATTCCTATTATCATGGATTATTTTACAATCTTCTATTAGGATTAAAAATTAAAAAAAAAACTTGTTATAAACTATAGTAATCATTCTGCCAAAAAACCAAAGTTCAACAACTTAGAAATAAATTCTTATTATGTGGTTGGTTATAACCTCATGTTTCCTCCTCGTATATACATTCTTTATAGAATTTTCTTTATCCTGGAAACATGACTTATCAGAAATTAGTTCAACACCCTAGTTACATAATCCATCCTTTATATTTTATTATAAACAATAAAAATATATTATCTTCATTGAAAATAAAGTTAGATCACCTTCACATGTGTAATGTTTTCATGATCTTAAATATGTCTCCTTATTGATTTATTTCATTGAAACATTATAATGGTCTAAGTAAGACATGAATATTCTCAATATATGATTTTGAGATTTTTTTCGGGAAACATCCCTAGAAAAGTTTGTATGAGGACTCTATCTGGTACACTCATTGCTGGATGTGTATCTATCAGATGTTCCCCATTTGATACTCCTCTGTTCACCATACTTTAGTATGTTGTGCTTTTTTAAATGTATATTTTTCTGAATAGTTTGTATTATGATTCTCTATCAGATGATTAATGTTCATATTAATGAATCTTCTAATCCATCTTTCGAAACATGATCTGTTGAATATTCTGTGTATGAGTTGAAACCCAATCACCCCCCTTATTCTTATTCTTTTTCTAATGGAACTTAGTATGATACAATTTCTATAATCGATTAGAAACTTGATTGGATACTCATGGAAACAAATATTAATTACATCCACTATTCTAAACATGTATGAATAGTTTTAAAATATAGTTTACACACTCCACTTTATATAGATTCACCATAATGAAAAATTTGAGAACTCAAATTTATGTTCTCACTTAACCAAATAATTTTTTTTAACCCTACCACTTATTGGAATTTATCTTGAAATAATAAAAACTCCTCTTGATAAATATAGAACCCAATTTTTGTTTTTTGTATGATCTCTCTTTCATCACACTTTCATAAAAGTACTGTTAAGAAGCATCTTCAAATAACCTTAACCTCTCTAGATAAACAAGTGTTAAACAATCAGCTCACCTACATTATTTTTATTACCATTACATTGTTTATGTATAGCTCATTAGAACTCATATGTTCAATGTATGTCTGTATGTCTCATTCATTACGACATATCAACATGGTGGTAGTTGTTCAACATTCATACCCAAATAAATCACATTTATATTCTAATAACCCTTCACTCAATTTCTAGATGTTTTTAATTATTAACTTTATGTACTCATCATATGTTTTTATAAATGGAATCATATATCATTATCGGTTGGATCTTCGTACTACTCTCTAACCGATTCTCTTTATAACAACTTCTGAATAACAGTCAGCTATCATACAACACCCTATATACTAGTTTGATGTCCGTTCATCTAATATGCCACTCTAATTCATCTCAATATTTTTACACCCTTTTCTACAAGGAGTGACTATGTGTCTCTCAATTTGATGTACATCATGATATTACTTCTATTAGATATTTTGTGTGTCTGTATGATGCACCTTTATCTATTATAACTTCATTGATTCCTCTGTATGGTTTCCACACCAGTTTTTTCCAAATAATAGATTTGACAGGTAATCCTTAGTATGATGAACTCTATAATCTTAAATTATCCATCATACGCGGCTCTATTTCAGTCTACATCATATATTTTTAACACAATCATTATAATCTAACATATTATAACATTTTAACGTAGACTACATTCATTTTGAAATCTGAATACATTATCAAGGAATCCTCTACCCAATCATTCAATTACTTGAACTTCAAATTCTTTGATTTTTATATATCTCCCCACTTCTAATTCTTTTAACATAGTTTGAAAAAAATACTTCTTCATTTAATAATTTTATTAGGTCTCTCAGTTAAAATCCGCAACATTATATAACCTTGAATTCAATATTTCTCCCTAAAACCACTTCTCAATTTTTCTAAACACTGATAAAAATGTGATTTGGGTAATTATAATCTAGTTTATGTTAGTAACTTTGAATAATGACACTATATCATCTAACATTGTAGGGAAAATTTAATACACACCTTAAGGAATGGGTTTTAATCCTTAAAATGAATATTCATTTAACTCCATTTGGAAATTTCATACACAACTTCAATTATATCATCTCTCAACTTTCACTACAAACACATATTGACCTATTAAAAAAAAGATAAATAAACTTTTGAAAAATTATCTCTCCCTTTTTGTTTTTTACAATTATCCACATCAAACTCCATATATCCTTGATGTTAATATGTATGATCCATTAATTCTACCTATATGATGTTTTCGTTGTCTTTCTCCCATACATTATTTCTGCCCGTATTGAAAATGAATCTAAAATTGTTCATATCCATTTATATTCCTTTATCTTAGAATCCTAAAGGATTTATTCAAGAGAAATGTAGAATCAAAAGAATTAAATAGTAAAGTGATATTAACCAAAAAACTCTAACTCTATATTATCAAGCCAGTATAGAAAAAAATAATGTATTATAATTGTAACAATGGTTTTCTATAACAATTAATTCATGAAATATATTCTCGAGGGTACATCAAAATTATTATTATTTTGGGTATGTATGAGTAAGTTTGATAATATATATCATACACCCATTTCAACAAGTAGATAAATAAAGTTCATGTCGATAAACACAACATCAAAAAATATATCCCTTCATAATATCATTTGTTTTTATTTTTGATAAGTATGAGATTCATACATCAAATTAAATATTTCTCCTCCCTAAGGGTATAAATAAAATCCATTTCATGATCAAAAAATTATTCCATGATAAACTTCCCCTTTTTATATAAAATGAATACATTACTCTTCCAACATCCAAATATTTTCTCCTACAATTCATGAAATGTTTGTATAAATATATAAGTATATTGGAAATAAGGTGGAACTTCAATGTTCTTTACATATATTTCTTAGAAGGAAAATATTCTATTTGTTGGTAATTATTTTTCTTGTTTTTAGATTTCCCAAGGGATGTACTTTTATTATTCTCATTTGTAGAATATTCCAATCAAGCTATCAACATTCCTTTAGTTTTAATGACATCTTTGTTACCTTCCCTTTTTAACATATTCTTCTTTATCTCTACTTGAGTTAATAAGATAGTTATAAAACATATCGTTACACTTTCATATCAATCACACCTATTTCATTTATTATGAATCAGTATGTATATTTATGTAAATAATATATTATCAACTTTTTTTTCATTTTCTGAATCCTATATCTTCCCTTTTTCTTAATAATAATTTTTTCTAATTCTATTTTTTTCCATCACTAGTTGATGTAGATAAATATCTAATCACTATTTCTTAAAATTCTCAATATTGTTGTAAAATTTTCCAAGCTCAACATCTTACTATAGTCATATTTCTGAGACATATGTCATGTTTTTCTTGTGGAACTAATATTCTCCACATCTTAAACATTAATTTTTTCATAAACAAAACTAATTATAATTTTTTTCATTATTTTTTATTATAACTATCCATTAATTCATACATATTCCTATTTAGTGTTATGTTATACTAACATTATTATGATTTTACCTGCAAAATCTACAACCCATACAGTCATCACTGAATCAGGATCTTGCATAATGATTGTAGTACTAGAATGATGTGTTTTTTTATTATGTTTTTCCAATGTATGGGTGACTTTATTCTAGGAGATACATTTTTTATGAATTATACTCTTTCATAGTGGCAGATGGTTTATTACAAGTCTTACCTTTTGAACATGTATTGTTATTATATGTACATGTACATTGAGATTTTTTGGGTAATAAACCAACCTACCTCTATCAATCCTTTCTCTCTCCATAAAAAAATTTTCACCTTTAACCTCTATAGATTTAGTAATGACATATTATATATTTCATTACTTAATTTTATTGTAAAAAACAATGAATTTATTACTAAAAACTCTTCTTCTTTCTTAGAAAAACATTCAATAATAAAATTCATTATCTTATCAAGTTTATATCAATTCTACTTATCCAAAAAACAATGTTCAATTTGAACAGTTTTAACCATGTTGAGATTCTAATTCCACACTAATATTTCCTCACAACTTTTCAGTTTTCTCTCAAACTCACCAAAATTCATTTTCTGAGATCTAATCACATTGATGTTTTTATGCTTTTCTATTTTCTCACAATTATAAATAATTTTCTCCTTCACTTCTTTCATTAAAATTTGTTTTATACTACATAAGTATTATATTTTTATCATATAATGATTCCAAATGTTTCTTTTAGAATTCACCCAAGTTCTATTTTCTCTTCACTATCATCAAAACTATCTAATGAAGCACATTATCTTATAACAAGATCATAGAAGATGACATGAGAATAAAATTCCCTACTGGGTGAAGAACCATCCTTCTCTACTCATCTGAACAGACATTTCTTTTTAATATTATGAAATTTTTTTCTAATTTTTCTTGTACATTTATTTCTCAAAGTGAATATCTTCTTTTTTTGATGTGAAATTTTCATACATTCCCTTTGTGCAATCTTGTGAAAAATTCCATTGGTCATTAAAATTCCAAAATTTACTATAAAGTCTACCATTTCCACACTTGTATATATAGATTATATTTTTCTAAACAATTCAATGAATTTTTTAATTATCATTCTTTATAATCTCTTTAAAAATCATATAATTTTACTACAACGTCATTATATATAATATTACCTCTTTCCAAGTCATTAAATATATTTCTTCCTTTACCTTCTTTATAAAAACTACTTTTTTTTCTCATCATATTTTCCATATTAATTATTTTATGATCATTTAGAGATATGTCTTATCGATCTTCTTAAATCTCTCAATTTATCATCAAATATATATGGAATGTTTAAAATTGTTTACTTAATAGAAGAATAACCTTCCACAGGTTCATTGAAACCAATAATATTTTTGACAATATCATTAAATCCTATAACGTATTCATTAATACATTATTCATCATACATATTTAAATATTCAAATATATTTCTATATATTCTTAGATTAACATCCTTAACTTTATTATTACATTAATAATTTCTTCTCAACTTTATCCATAATTTTTTCATCCATTAAAAACACTATAGTCTTTGTATACACAAATTTAATGAGAGCCATAAATATGTAATTTAAATATTTTTCATTTTATTCTAACATGATATTATCATGACCTATTATTTAAACTTAATTAATGTGAGTAAATCACTCTATTATAGAAAATAATACTTTAAGGTCAAGATATATATGATAACGTATTATATTATGATTCAAACTTTGAAATATTCTTCAGTCAAATATAGGAACAAAATAAAAAATTCCTTCATTTTATATTCTCTATCTTCAGTAGATAGTTGGATATTTCATATTTAACCATCACTATGAAACTAACTAATGTTCCCTGGATCAGTATTGGATCACTGAGAAGGACGCCAGTCAATAATTCATCAATTTTCAATTACTTGGTTTCTTCATAAATTTGGAAGGGATACTTTTCCTAACCACTAATAACATGTTATAGTTATGATCCAATGTAATATAAATTTCAACTACACCATTCATACTAATCAAATATAAAGATAGATTTGAAAATGATATTTCCTAGATTTGGTATACTAATATTATTATTCACATATGGTTTATTTCCTATATCATGGATTACTTAAGTATATTATTTCATGATTATAATGGCATAGGTAGAAACCAGTTATACACCCTAGAAATCATTCCTCCATCAAACCCAAAAAGTAAATTCTTCATATATAGATATTTATAACCCTTAACATTAATATTTGTATCCAATTTCTCCAAAGATTATTCCACACACCAATAACATGCCTTTTTCAACAAATAGTTATACACCCTAGCTACAATATTATTCCTTCTTCTTTTTATATCCACTATAGAAAGATCTGATCTTCCCCCAAAATAATGATGGGTCACCTTTATCTATATAAACTCTTCATGATATTCAATAAATAACTTAATAGTTTTTTAGACTTGAGACTATATCCTCAATTTCGGAATCCATGTATATGATCAATATTTACTTTTGTAGTTTTTTTCTGGAAAGAATTTCTAGCATTGTTTATCTAATGACTCAGTCTAGTATACCTTATGTGTGATAGGTATTTATTCAATGTGTCTCTGTATGATTCCCCCTAGATCACCAAGCTTTAATCCATGTTATTTTTTCAAAGTATACTCATAATATTACTTCATATAATGCTTCTCTATATGATGAATAAAGTAAATTAAAATTTTCTTTCAACTCCAATCGATGAAGCTCGATCTGGTGAATATTATTCATCTAAGTAGCAACTCAATCAAGACCACTCAGGTTTCTTCTTAATTTGAAGGACCACTTCCTAATTCATACATCAATAAAGTAGAAACTATATCAAAATGTTATGGAAAAAAATCATCATTATTAATACTCTTTCATACATGTAAGAATAATGTTCTTATATCCTATACATAATCGCCTTTATATAAGTTTTCATTATAAATAAATTGTAGGAACTCAAATAGTTTTTCATTCTTAACCAAATTTGAAATATAATCCTTCTATCATATTTTAATTTCTCTAGAACACTTATCAACACTTGAGTGAAATTATCATTCCTTATTTTATTTTCTTGAGTAATCCACCTTCTTTGAAATTCCATAAATTCAATGTTAAATAATTCATGAAAACTTCATTAAACTCATTAGGTGAAAAACCATTAAATGATCATCTCAGCATCATAGTTATTAAATTCATTACATATTGTTTTAAATTCTACTTAAAAATACGTTTACCTATGTATGTATATATGTTTTATTCATCAATAATTCTCTATTTGAGCGAAGAATGTCAATATTCTACTACCATTGAAATAATAAATAATTATCATCTCACAAAATTTTGTTTAGATTATATCTATTAGGAAAACTTTATCTATTAAACTCAATATATTGTTTTCCACTAGCATATCATATCTAATTATTTTTGATCACTTTACTTATATTCAACCTGTGGTCTTTATTTGAAACTTCTAACATATGATCATCCATAAAATAACATCATATATATTAGTTTAATGTTTTTCTATACAATATGGCACATGAAATCAACTAATACTTTTTAATCCCATTTCGATTTTGAGTTCCCTAATGTTTATCCATATGAAGTACCTAATGATATTCCTTCAATTGGATATTTCATGTGTCTTTGTATTGTATCATCATCCATTATAGCTTCATTGATTCCTCTATACAAAATTCTGCCTGGGTTTCCTCTAACCAAAAATATAGGTATGTTATCATATGTCAAGTAAACTTTTTACTCTCTCATTACCTTTTTTATGAATCATTGTATCATTCTAGACCAAAAAATATAAATCACTCATTGTAGTCCCATATCAAATGACTTTGTAACATTGAATACATAAATTTCCCTATTGGATTACATTTTCAAAGACTGCTCTATTGGATTATTTTATTACTCGAACATAAACTTCTTAGACTTATATAAATATCCTTCTTGTACATATTTTAATATAGTTGCATGGAACACTTATGCATCCCATAATTTGAGTATTCTTATCTAATAATATGAAAAAAGTTGTATATCATGCAACTTAAAATTTCTCAATAAACCAACTTCTCAGTCTTTGTATAAACATGTTTAAAATTTTCTTAGGTAACAAAAAAATTCATTAGGTTAGTATCTTTTACGAATAGTACATCATATTTTGACTTTTTAAGAAACATTATTATAATCCAAAAGTAATGTTTCTTAAACCTTGTAAAAAATCCTTGAAATACATCATGAAGGTTTCCTACATATCTTTAGCAAGAAATTATCTCAACTGTCTCTATAAACACATATTGAACTATGGAAAAAAACACAACCAATCACGCTATAGAGTATAAAAATGATTGGATATATACATGGAATGGGATAAAATAGATCATTACCAAATAATCCATTATTACCATGAAATGGTTACGATTCAGAAGGTATGTCCATTAACCAATGTGATAAAAATTACTCCAAATGATGTAAATATAACCTAAAAATGTAAATTAATCATAAACAATTAGAATTTATCCATTATAAGTAATTATTAATTACAATTTTATATAAAATTAGATATTATATCACCCAAAAAATCACTATATTTACAATCAATAAAGTACCAATTATGGTATTCTATTCAATAAATAAAACTCAAAAATTTAGTGAACTAATACTTATTGAAGACAAAACAATATCATAATTCTTGTTCAGTTAGGAGATATTGTAGTGTATATGAATCATATAGTAATTAAAAATATGAATAAACTTTGTTCCAAACTAAATAATAAAATCATTCCATATTCTCTTCATGTAATCATTTAATAAGCACTTTTAACAGATTCCTTATTTAAGACATATCCACGAAAATAAAATTATAAATAATAACATCAACATGTGTATTACACATAATATGTTATTAATTAATAACTAATTTATTTTTCATGTATTACAGGGATCAACAATGCATCCATATACTTCTATATCATTAAACTTTTAATCTGAAATAAAAATCAATCTCCCAATGGAACACTCTTTTTCCCCACTTTAATTTTAATTGTTTGTTCTATATTAACATTTAAGCTTCTCGATGCTATGGATTATGGTCAAATATATGTGTAATTATTATTCTTGTAATAATAATATAAATAAACCAAAATAATATGTTAGAAAATAATATATATCTTGACTATATATAATTAATCAAGATTAAGAAATCCCTAAACCATGAGATATGATCTTATTCAAATTAAATATTATTAATATAATGGAATGAGATTACATTTTCCATGGGCTCCATTATTGATTTATATGATTCCATATTAAACCTTGTCATGGTTGGGAGGTTTTTCTTTCACGAAAAGATATGGATATTATCCCTTTAGTGTTGATCTACATGTGATCCTTTATCATAAGATGCCAACAATGGTATTATGAGTTCTAGAATGATGGTACCAACAATATTTCCTCACCTTACAAAGATCATAAGTAAATACTATAGGTTTATAGGATTGATTATCATTCTTTATATCTTGAACTTAAGGTGGTGGAGGTAATTTGAAGTTATTTAATCAAAATAGTGAAAAAACCCAAGAGAATTTATCCATAGAGATAATTCACTTGGGTGGAAATCCTTGTACACAACCAGATTATTTGTACACACAAATAGAAAATATATAACTAGGTATATATAAAACTATGTTTAATGATTGTAAAATTTCCCAAAGTTTTTTAGATACTCAATTAATCCTTATTAGTCCCATATTTAATACTTTTTTTATTATTATATCTCTAAAATGTGAATGTAGTGAATCTTCAACCTTACTTTCTTTATAATGAGCCATTAACCAAATACCTTTAATCCTACATGATCAAACCCACTGTAGAAAAATCGTTTATTATTAAAGTAATCAATGTTTTCCATAACACTTCATTCATGAAATTAATTCATTATGTAAGATCCCAGATATCAGGGAGGTATGCACTTGTTTAATATTTTGGTTTAAGTCTCTTAATTTTGTGTAATAGAATGATTATTGGGTGTATGAGAAAGTTCGGTGGTGTTATAAGGGTTAATGACATGAAAAAATGGGATTTTCACTATCCAGTGCATGTTTCATTGTTGTATCTTGGATAAATATAACCATGAAACCAAACCATGATAGCCAATATGAGGGGTGAGCAGTTAAGAAAACAATTCAAGGGGGGAACCAAACCGTTTGGGCTGGGGCAGAGGATTTTTTCACGGTTGGTGCTTGGTTTTCCACATAGTTTAGATATACTTGTGAAATTGTGTGATTTAAAACACTATGTGATAGTGGTTGGTGTAGGTTTTTTCAAATGGTTTGGAAATACCTGGAGCCAAACCATGCACGTCATAAAAAATGGTGAATTTATGAAGTATATATGCTTGTGATTTTATGTTTCTTTCCCGATTTCTTATCAATTTCTTATCCTATCATCCCTAGTGACAATATCTAGCTCCCAAACATTCACATGGGTGGTTCTCCTTTGATTTTAGGCCATTATATGTAATTTTGGTTGTGGATCAAAGATCGGGTAAGTCTAACACTCCTCCTACTTCACATTTCTAGATTAGGGCTTGTAGATTTGGTCATATTCTTTTGAAGGCCTAAAAACCTTGTTTTTTAGTGAATCATAGATATGGTCTTGATATATTTCTTAAATAATGATATAATTATAAGGTTAAGGGTGAGTTCATGATTGCATTATAGGTAGTTTAAAAGTTATATCCCCTAGTTTTATTATAGATTTTTTCATGTATGGTTGTGTTCTTGGTTATCTCTTATTGTGCATTTGGATCCTTTGACAGGGTTTTGTAAAATGTTTGAACAAATAAATAATTAACCTCACATGATCCCCATGGGATTAATTAGGGATTATTTGATCGATTTATTATCATCCATAGGGTGTGCCCAAATTTCTGAACAAAGAGCATCATTGTGTAAAGTCTAAAATTGACTTATATTGAATAGACCTCAAAAACAATTGTTGGCATGATAGTCGGAATTTAAATTGAGACTAATATTTTTTGTGTCTAGTAATTGTTAACGGAATAATGTATTGTTCCACATAATTTGGAAAACGAGTTAAATATATTAGTGTGAATAAGTCAAATGGGTTTTGAAATTGAAAGGGAAATGCTTATGCGTATTAAGGAATATAAACAAGTGAATATATAATTGGATTAATACATGGGTGACTATGAATATGTTAAATGTGATAATGTATGGATATTTTTAAATATTCCAAATGGGTTAAAGTATGGAAATTGTGGAAGATATTAAATGTGTTAACATATGGAAAGTATTGAATTTTCTATATGTGTTAAGGAATGTAATGGGAAATGGGTTAAATGAGTTATTATAAGGAAATAGAAAATGTTTTAATGATTTAAGTCATTAGGGGGATTTCTGTGTTAAATGAAATATGAAATATGATTTTTAGGTGTTTTGATTATGTATTTTTCTTCTGAATGGGAATATGAGGTAAATTGATAAATAGGAATATGAACATATCTTATTAGTTGTGGGGAATTGTACTTTAGGATATATGCCTACACGTTGAGTTAGACTAAGGCTTTAAACCCTACTCAATAATGAACATCTTTGGGAAGGGGACTTCAGAACTATATGTATAATAGATTCATTTAATGAGAGTACATGAACCTAAACTCTAAGGTACATGTAATGTGAATGTTTATTAAATGCTTACCCCTAGATAGATAGTGAACATGATTTATTACATTATGCTTATAATTTGTTTTTCTTATGTATTTTCATAAATAATGTAATTTCCTAAACCATAGAACATGTAATGTAAAGGAATTAAGAGATGAAGATGGATTAAATGATGCATATGGAACTAAAGATGTAAATAGGTAAAATAATCATTGTTAACTAGTGTCACATGAGTTTTCTTTTGTTTAACTTTTAATTTATTTATCACCATCAAGAACTATCTTTTTAGACAAGTTATTGTATAGACACTAGAGGTTGTGGTATACTATGTTGTACTAACACCCTGTTTGGGACACCCATGGGTACCGAGTAATTTTTCAAAGTTGTAGGTGAGGATAAGGGAAAGGCCCTTTGCTAGAGAGAAGAGTTGAGCTCATGAAGTTAATGGATGAGGATCTAGACATGGAGTCAGGACCCATTTTGGGGATCGACTATTGGCCTTTTTAGGGGATTTTCATCACATTTGACACCGTTATCATGACATGATATATTTTTTATTTTTTTGTGGTTTGTAGCTTATTTTGTAATTGGTTGGAAATGCATTTTTAGTTTTTTGGATTATTATTTACTTTATTTTGTATGTTATCTAATGTGGCTTACTATGGTATGGAGTTTATAATCTCCCCATGTCACTTATTAGACCCTCACTGCTAGTCCAAAAACTCTGGTGCAGGGGGATGTGTGGCTATGGTCATGTGGAAACCTGGCATAGAGCACCAGTTTATTGGATTTTAAGATGAAGATTTTATAGCATGGTATTAACGATGGATAGTAGAGTTGATATTATGATGTTCAGGACTTGGAAATGTGCTCTTTCTTGGGATAAGCTAACCTAGCTACGATGGAAAACCCATGTCACCTAGTGTGGTATTGTGGATATTGGTGTGTGTTTTTACTGATGAATGATATTTCATTCTTGGGTGATGCACATTTTGTGGGACGTTACTATTTTATGATACAAATGGGTAAAAGGGGATAATGATAATACATGGTTTGATAATTGTTCTTAATGAATGTGCGTAAATGATTTTTTAAAAATGTTGGTTATAATGTGCTGTGAATATGTTAAAAATGTTAGTTGTATGTATCATTATAGATTTAAATGTTCTTAAATTTGAGTATTTTGTGTTTTACATGATGTAATGGTTTTAAGATGGTTTCTAATGGAAATATTTATATCTATGTATGTGTGTTTACCCTTATTTTCCATGACCTGTAGTATAGATGTTTCAAGGTAGTGTTCTAGATGTGATAATTTTTTTGGAATAGTGTGTACGAGATGAGTTGTTATGGATAGTGGAGAGCCTTATTTTATGTAAAATGTGGATGATTTATGATATATTTTATAATAATCATGCTTGTAAATATAGGATGATGCCTCCATGATGATATTTTTCATTCAGGAAACAAGAGGATGTTACAGAGTATGATCATCAAAAAGTGGGGAAAGAAGTTTTAGTAGTTAAAGGTTATCAAGGAGTAGAGAATTTCCATGATAACGTCACCCATTTTATTCAGATGACAAAATGAGACATAGGGTGGTAATTATAGAGTATGCTTGATTTGACAAAAGAGTTTTAGTTGAAAACCCTCTAATATTTTCTGAAGATAGTGGATCTAACACTTCAAGGTTCTAGATAGATTCTATCTAGTCTTTTTTGGATAACATGGAGACTCCTATGGAGAAGAGATTCATGTTGGTAGTGTATATATTGCGTGGACTGATGAATTGATAGTGGGATGTCTTGGTTCAGAAATCATGTTCAGAGTGGAAGTTAATGACAATTTTTACTATGATACGTCTGGAGGTATATGATGGGAGTGGTAAGATGACCTTTTCTTCCTTGGCATTAGGGTCCACACTTTGGACCCAGATCAGGGAGGGGCAGTGCGATGATCTGGAATGTTTTTCTTGGAAAGGATATCATAAAGGTGGGGAGTCTCCTTCTTGTTGGACCATTAGAGATGATGGGACTGTCCATGTTCATGGTCGTGTGGTTATGACAACGTTTATGAAATAATAATTGATGCATGTGTTTTATTTTCTTATGTGGTCTATACATCCTTGTTTGACCAAAATGTTTATGGACCTCCATAGGTAGTATTGGTAGCATAGAATGAAAAAAAGGTTTCATGTTTTAGGGGATTATGCCTTACCTATCAATAGGTGAAGGATGGGAATTAGAGGCTAGGTGTATTGTCCTAGACATTTCACATTTTATAATTGAAATGGGATGATGTTTCGATGGATTTTATGGTAGGTATTCTAAGTATGCATCAAAAGAATGATGAGATATGGGTGGTAGTGTATTAGTTAACTAAAGTGGCTCATTTCTTGCCGACCCGAGGGACCTTCCCCATGTATTAGTTGTGTGATTTATATGTTCGTAAAATAATGTAGTTTCATGGGGTAACATATAATATTGTTTCATATTGATATTCAGATTTTACATCTCACTTTTTTATGGATTACAAGCAGATCTTGTTATTCGGTTATTTTTGAGTACGACCATCCACCCATAGATAAATGGGAAGTCGGAGTGTACTATTCCAGTGATAGAATAAATGTAGAGAGATTGTGTCCTAGATGTTTCTAGACAATTTGAAATGAATATAGTGCTTGTGGATTTTAAATAAAATAATATTTACCAGGGTACAATTCATAAGGAACTATATGAGGCACTCTACGTTAGACCGTGTAAATCTATGTTGTGTTGGACAGAAGCTAGAAAATCATAATTGTGGGGACAAAGTCTCATGAATGAGACATTTAAATGGTTTTTTATTAAGTAATGTATGGAAATGGATAAGATTAGGATGAATTCACATGCAGATTAGATTCAAAGACCTTTTTAGTTTCTAGTGGGTTACCGTGGGTTTCTTTGGGTGTTTCCAAGGTTCGATCACCATCGAATTTGGAATCAAGAAAAGATGGTAGCTAGGTATGTAGGTCTATTTGAGATTGTGAAGAGGATCAGACTAGTGGAATACTGATTGGCTATTACATAGTAGTATAATGGTATGAATTATGTTGTTCATGTGTCTCAACTTTAATAGTATCACTATAACCCATCTAATGTGATTGGTGTTGAAGATATTTATCTTGAGGATGATGAATTCTTTGAAGAGAATTTGGTTCATGTTGTAGACTATAGTGAGAAATTCTAGTGGGGAATTATTATACATTTTGTTTTTGTTTTGTGGATGCACGGTAATTTTTAGGAGGAAAAATGGGTGAGGAAAGAAGATATGTGGGATTAGTGGACCAATATATTTACATTTGATGTTCAGTGATTCTTGTGAAGAGAGGCTTGGGGATGAACGATTATAATGTGGTGAGATTTTACGATCCTGAACTATATGTATTTATTTACTTGTTTAAATTTTTGGTTGCTATCTCTTAACAGGGGTGAATGGAATGTTTACTGAATGTATGAGGATGTCCAGAAGTGTTCTTGGGGGTTACAATATGAAATAAAGTAGATTTTGGTCATCTAATGCATGTTTCATAATTGGCACATGGTTAGAGATAACAATGTTCCCACACCATGAAATCCTTGAGGAGGGGTGAATGGTTAATCAAACCATTCAAGGGGGAGATATAAACCATCAAATCACGGAAAAATGCATTCTACATGGTTTATAGAATTGTGTGAAGAGCTCCATGAAACTATGTGACCTCAACCTTTCTTGGATAGTGGATGAAACATGGTTTTTACACTATTTGGAAATCCATTTAGCTAAACTGTACACCTCATTAAATTGGGTGAATTTAAAAAACGACACACTATTGATTTTCTATTTCTTACTTGATTTCATACCAATTTATTCTCATCTAAAACTTGGTGACGAACTCAGGCTCCTAAATCTTATCATGGGTAGTTCTCATTTGATTATAGGATATTCATAGCACCATTGGTTTTTGATCAATGCTCTGGGTAGGTCAAATGCACCACTTTCATCTATTTTTATGATTTGGGCTTGTCGATTTGTTTATCTTTTTATGAATCCCTAAAACCCTATTTTTTAAAATAATATTAGATTGGGGACTCAAGGATTCTTATATATGGATCTAAGGCTATAGTTAATGGTGTATTCATCGTTGGAGTTGAGGAAGGTGTTCTACAAGTTATATTACATGGTTTTGTTATAGAATTGTGCATGTATGGTTGTGTTCATGGATTATTCTAGTTGTTCATTGGGATCCATTGATAAGTGTTGGTAAAATTGTTTAATAAATGAATAAATTAATCACCAATTAGCCCCATTGGATTCATCGAGGATAATTTTATTGTGTTATGGTCATTGATGAGGTGCTCCAACATTTTGGAACATAGTTCGTGGTTGTGTTATGCATAGAGATGACTTATATGTGAAATATACCATGATAAAAGTGTTGGAATGATATTATAAATTTTAAATGGAACCAATAGTGGTTATGCCTAGTTATTTGAAATGGTATAAGGGATCATTTGGCATAATATAGAACATGAGATAAATAGATTAGTGTGAATGAGTCACATGGGATATGAAATTGAAAGGGGAATTCTTAAGTTGATTACATAATATGAAATTGGTAATGTGTAGTTTGGTTAATCCATGAGTAGGTTTGAATAAGTAAAATGGGATAGTGTATGGATATTTCTAAATATGAAAAATGGGTTAATGTAGGGAAATTGTTGAATATGTGAACTAGGTTAACATATTGAAAGTGTATAATATGCTAAATAGGATATGGCATGGAATGTGACATGGGATAAATGGGATATTCTTAGAAAATGGTAAATATGTTAATGTACTAAGGAATATAGGAGATTTATTATTTAAATTAAATGAGATATGTTATTTTTATGTGTTTTAATTATGTTTGTGTTGTGACATGGTATATATGGTAAATGGATAATTAATCATGTGCACATGGCATGATCATTGTTGGGTATTGGAATTAAGTATTTATACCCATGGGTCAGGTTAGACTATGGAACAAAACCCAACCCCATAATGCTTTGGATAGGGAAGGGGAATGAGGTTACATACCTATAATAGATGCTTTTGATGAGCTACCTAGTCCATGACCCTAAAATAAGCGTAATGTGAATTCTTATTAAATTTTTATCCATTCAGTGTTAGGTAACTTTATTTATAACTTTATTCTTATAATTCTTTCCTTATTCTATTGTATAAATAATGTAAATTCCTAACCCATAGAACATTTAATAGAAATAAATTTTGTGATGAATATGGATTATGTTTTACATAGATAAAATAATTTATATGGGTAATTTAAACATTGTTAACTAATAGAACTTGAGTTGCCTTTAGTTTACCATACCATTTATTTGTCACATTCATGAACTATATATTTAGACTAGATATTTTTTAGACACCATCGATGGTGTCCTAATGAGTTATATTCACACCCTGATTGGGTCATCTTTGTGTACATTAGTAAATATTATGGTTGCAAGCCAAGAAAAGGGAAAAGGAACTATGCCAGAGAGTTCATTTGTGATCAGGGAGTGCATAGATGAGGATCTGGATCAAGAGTCAGGACCTGCTTTGGGGATTCATCTATTGGCATTTATTTTTTTCTATCACTTTTGGCACTATTAATATTACATGAGATATTTATTATTTGGTTATGGTTTGTACCCTATTTGGGAACTTGAGGGGAATTCATGGTTTAGTTGTTGAATTATTATTTCTTTTATTTCTTACATTATCAATTTTGTATTACTATATAATAGAGGGTATAGTCTCCATACATGACTTATAAGACCCTCACCACTAGTTGGAAACCTATGTCATAAGGGGAGATACACTTGAGGTCATGTGGAGACCAAGGTCAAAGCACATGTTTAGTGGATATTGGGTTGGGGATGATACAACCCAAATTTCATAAAACATATTTTTATTTGGGGAAATATTTGTTAGTTCTTAATATAAATCTGACAACCACCTAAATAATAATATGAAAATACTAATTATTTATAAACAACGCAACACAAACATCTATACATTATTAATGTAAATAGTTTGTTTTTTAAAAAATAATTATATTCAAACATTATATTAAATTTTTATCCACATGAATGGTATAAATTAATTCTTAATCATGATCAAAAAAATGTTTTATGATGAACATGTCATTTTTCTATAAAAACTTCTATATTACCCATCTATCTTCCAAACCTTTTCTTCTTCAATTCCCAAAAACTTAGTAAAAATATTTTATTATATTGGAAATATGGAGAAACCATAATGTTCCTTATAATTTATGTTCATAAAGAGAATCTTCTCTCTATAGAGAATTATTCTTCTTCCTTTTGGATTTAGAGTGGGATGTACTTTTATTATTATTATATGTAGAATCCTTAAAGGAAGCTATCATATTACCTTTATTTTTCTAACATCTTTATTACCTTAAGTTAGTAACAAATTATTTTTGACTTTCTATTGAGTTTGTAGTATATTCATACAATGTTTGGTATCATTACCATATTACTCACACATCTTCTATTTCTTCTTACTCTTTATGTTATTTTTTGTTAAAAATCTAATATCAACTTTGTTCTCATTTTCAGAAACTTTTCTCTTCCCTTTTTTATTCAGATAAATTTGTGCTTCTTATATATATTTTTCCATGTCCATTTTATATATAAAAAATAATAACTCTTCCATAACATTATCAACATTCTTGATCACTTTTATATTCTCAAAATTCTTATTATACTCAACTTTTGTAAACTCCAAATATGTTTTTCATAAGGAATTATAATTTTTTACTTCCTAAATCATATTTTTATCCTCAAAATACATTCTCTTAATGCTGTTTCTCCATTGTTCATTATAATCATACCTTGATTCATACATCTTTCTTTGTAGAGATATGTTGTACCAACATGATTTTTCTTTGTACCAATAAATTCTATAACACCAAAAATCATTTTTGAATATTGACCTTCAATACTAATAATATTACTAATATGATGTTTTTTTGTTATTTTTTTAATATATGTATGAATTTACTCATACAAATAACTTCTTTCTATATTATATATTATCATAGTGGCGGATGATTTCTTATAAGTATTAAATTTTTATCCTTAATTTTTATTACAAGTAAATCCACATTAGTTTTTTTGGGAATAAAAGAAAAATAAATTTATTAACCCTTTTCTATCCATCATGATAGTTTTTACCTTTAACCTTAATGGATTTATTTACCACTTATCCTATTTTTCTTACCCTAATTTTATTGGTGTGAAATATATATTATATATAAGACAACTCTTTTTCTTTCATAGAGAAAAATTCGTTAAGAAAATTCAGTATCTTCTCAAGATAATCTAAATTTTATTTTATCTACAAACAATACTAAAAAAGTGTAGTTTCTACCATGTCTATATTCTCATTCCCCAATGATGTTTCTTCATAACATTTAAATTATCTCTCAAGCTCACCAAAAATAATTTTTGGAGGTCTAATCACAATGAGGGGGTCTCACCATTTTTATTTTATCAATATTCTAAAAAATTATCACATTAACTTATTTTAATAAATTATATCATTAATAAATGTTTTTTATTTTTATCACGTGTTTATTCAAATATTTTATTTTATAATCCCTTTTATTTTTATTCTCTCTTTAATATCATCATAACTATCTAATGAAGAACATTATGTTATTACATGACCTATGAAGTTTAAATGAAAATAAGATTAATTACTAGATGAAGAATAATCATTCTCTATTTTTCTCAATAAATATTTCTTATTAATGTTAGGAACATGTTTCGTATTTTTTTTAAAAAATTTGTTTCTATAACAACATATCTTATTCTTTTGACTTGGATTATTCAATTATTGTCTTAATAAAATCTTTTTAAAATCCCTTATTAATTAAAATTCAAAAATTTAATATAATGTAAACCTTTTCCCTTATATTTTCTATTTTTTTTTATTTTTTTAAAGAGGACTATTGATTTTTTTGAATTACTTTTTCACCCAATCCCTATTAGTCATATAATTCTTTTATAATATCATTATTTCTTAGATTCCCTTTTTTGAAATCTTTGAGTCTATTTCTTCCTTTATATTTTTCTAAATAAATGTTTTTCCCACATTAATTTTCCATGATAGTTATTTGATGTTAATCTAGAGGTAATTATTCTTGATCTTATAAATATATCAATTTACTATAAAATCTATGTTGAAATTTTCCCATTATTTCTTTAATGATATATGGTATGTTTCTTATGATTTCATTAATTATATTAGAATATTATATCATTTTATTGAATCATTTAATGTTGTTCATAATATCATTAAATACTATAAATTATTCATTTTCTATATTAAAATCATCAAATATATATCTCCAAATTTTTAGAATAGTATACTTAACTTTCTCATTCACTTAATAATTACGTCTCAACTTATTCAACATTTTTTTAGACACTGGGAACACCATATTCGTTGAATACATATTTTTTATGAGATATATCATCATGTAATTATGATATTTTACATTAAATTAAATATTTATCTTATAAGTAGCTATTAATGAAACCTCATTAATGTGAGGAAGTCACTCTATTAGAAGAACTCCTACATCAAGATCAAGATATATAAGAAAATGCAGCATCTTATGATTCAACCTATAATAGATTCTTCCATCAAATATAGGAACACCAATGCAATTTAATTGAATTTATATTTTCTTTCCTCATTATACGATTAGATATTTCATAACAAACCTTCTCTATGATACAAATTGGTGTTCCCCGGATCAATATTGTATCACTGATAAGGGGGATAGTGAATCATGGTTCACTATTGTTTTACAAAAATCATTCATAAATTTGGAAAGGTAATTTTTCCTAACTATTAATAACATGTTATAGTAATGATGTAATAAAATATAAATATAAATATCAACATTAATATGGAAAAAATATTAATAGAGATTAGGACATGATATTTACTAGGTTTGGCATAATGATATAATCATTCTCAAATTGGTTATTTCTATAAACATTGAATATTTTAGTACATTATATTAGGATTAAAAAGAAAGGTGGAATAACTAGTTATGCACCCATATAATCATTACTTCATCTAACTCTCTCTTTAGCCTCAAAATTCAACTCTTCATCCATAGTTATACCACTTAAATGTCTTACTCATATCCACATTCTTCAATGGTGGCTCTAATCCCTATTAAAAATCCTTTTCAACCACTGGTTCTACACCCTAGCAATAATCATTTTACTTCTTCATTTTCGATTCAACGTAGAAAGATCATGTCTTCTGCCAAAAGAAACTTGGGTCACCTTGACCTTTATAAAGTGTTGAAGATATTCAACAAATTTATTTTTATTTTTAAGGCCTTAATATTTTCTCTTTATTATTGGATTCCATGGATATGCTCATTGTGAAATTTTTAGATTTTTTTTAGAAAAAAATACATTGCATTGTTTGTCAAATGACTTATCCAAGTAAACCATCTGTCTGATGGGTCTCTATCTTATGCTTCTTTGTATGATCATCAATAACTCACTAATCTTCAATCCCATGTGATTTTTTCAATGTAGTCTTATCTGATTACTTCATCTAATTGTTCTCTATTTGATAAAACATTATTTGACCAATACGCCTTTAACTCCATCTGATGAAACTCAATGTGGTGAATACCCGTCACCTAAGTAGAAAATCAATTGAAACCACTCATTTTTCTTCTTCTTAATCTAATGGAACTCGGTCTGATTCATATTCTTCAGTAAAGTAGAATGTTTATTGAATAATAATTTCATAAAATATTCTAATATTCTTACTATTTTTCACATGTATAAATAGTGTTCATATATACTACCTATATTCCCCTTTATATATGTTTTCCTTATAAAATAAAGATAGAGCTCAAATATATTTTCCAGCTTAACCAAAGAGTAAATTTGAACTCTCCAACTTATTTAAAATTCTTTTATAACACTTCTCATCACATGTTTGATATTCTCAAGAACAAATTAATTTTTTTAAATCCACCCCTTCATTGAAATAACATAAATTCAATGTTTAGGAACTTATGAAAACTTACTTAACCACTCTAGTGTGACTGATGATCATCCATCCTCTAACATTGTATATCTGAGTTCGATGTTCATCCATACTGTATCATAATCAACATCATCTGATAAATTTTATTCCCTTTTCAATATTGAGTGCATTTACATTTCTCCATCTGGAACGAATCCTGATATTCCATCCATTGGATATTTCATTTGTCAATATGATCGATAATCATTAATTATAGCATCATTGATTCCTCTATCTAGTTTAAGGGATTTTTTTCCTCCTACAGATATCTTAAAAATGATATCCTCTCACTAGTGAACATTTTAGCCTCCCATTCTCAGTCACATACATATTTATATCATTATGTACCTGAAAATTTTAACTCACTCATTGCATTCACCCATCATAGAAATTTATAACATTGAGTACAAAAATTTCTCAACCAGATTACATTATTAATGAATCCTCTGTCTGATTATTTTTTAATGTGGAATTCTATGTAAATATCCTCATTGGTGCATATTTTATTATAATTTCACAACCCACTTATTCATTCAAAAATTTGAGAAGTTCTATTAAATAAAAAGAAAAAAAATTTATAGCATGAAATTGAAAATATCTCCATAAATCCACTTCCAACACTTTGTAAAAACATGTTAAAAATTATCTTGGATCATGAAAATTTTCATGATGTTAATAACTATAAAAGTAGAACAAAATGTTTTGACCTTGTAAGGAAACTTTCTTACACTCTATAAGAAATGTTTCTTACAAATTATAAATAAACATCCACAACATCCATAAATAAGGATTACTACATATCTACAACAATGAATTCTATAAACATTCTCTACAAACACATATTGAAATGTTGAAAAATAACTAATCTTAACAGAATATGGAATAATAAAAATGACCAGATATATCCTTGGTGTGGAATAATAAAACACATACCAATCAGTCCATTAGTTTAATTATATAGTTACAATGCACAAGGTATATCCATGAACTCATGTGAGAACAATGACTCCCAATAAGTGTGTAGTTGGGGTTTGGGTTAGTGGTAAGCACCCCGTAATCCTTCATGAAAAATGGGGGTTAATAACCCATCGAGTGTAGCGACTACAGCAGTACTATAGCATACTATAACAATGACGGTACTGTAGCGGCGACAAAGCACTATAGCGGTGGTGGGTACTATGAGGTACTGTAGTAGTACTATTCACAGAATGGACCTTCGGCCAAAAAATTGGGCCTTCGAGCGATGTAATGGGATAAATTCCCACTGGGCCTTTGAGCTATGTAATGGGTCCCCCTCTACCCAGTTAAAAGAGTTATTTTTTTATTTAATAATAAACGAGTCTTCGAACCCAACCTTTAATGACTCCCAATAAGTGTAAATATAGCCTAGAAAGTGTAAATGTCTCCAAAAACATATAAGTTATCCTTTGTAAATAATGATAAATACATAAAGATATGAAAAATTACATATTATATCAGAAAAAAGAATCACTATATTTATAATCAACCTTGTATCAATTCTAGTTTTCTCTTCAATCATTGAATCCCTAATATTTAGGGAACATTTCTTTCTTTAAGACCATAAATTATCACAATTATTATTCAATTAAGATATGTTTTGGTGTATATGAATCATAGATTAATAAAAAAATATGAATAATCTTCTTCAACACTAGATAAGAAAATTAGTGAATATTCTCTTTATATAATCATTCAATATGGACTTTTAATAGATTCTTCCATTAAGACATATTCATAAAAATATAATTCTAAATAATAACACAAACAGGTGTATAAAAAATAATCTCTTCACAATTAACAACTCATTAATTTTAATAAATTGTTCATGGATCAACCATGAATCCATATACTTCTCAAAAATTAAATTCTTAATTTGATATAAAAATCAATATTCGAATAAAACATTCATTTTCACCCTCTTTATTTTTTGTTTTTCCGTAAATATTGAAATTAAAGGTTCTCAAAGTAGTGGAATGTGGTTGTATATTTATAATGATGTTTTTTGTTATAATACAATAAATAAAGCACCAGGACATATTGGAAAACTACATTTATCATTATTATATATAATGAATCAAGATGATTGAACCCATGGACCATGATATGTGATCTTATTCAAGATAAAATTATAATTACCATACTACCATAAAATTACATAGGTCATGGGTTTCTTATTTGATGCATATGTTTATCAATTGATCATAGCATATGTTATACATTCATTCTATCGAGAGGATTCATTGATATAATCCCTCTAATGGTGATCTAAATGTGCTCCTTTATCATATAACTCCAAAAACAATACTGCAAGTTCTAGAATGGTGGTACCATCCATATTGTGTCTCTTGTCTAAGATCACAAGTAAATACTCTAGGTTTCTTGGATTGATTATCATTCTTGAGGTATTGTTCATGAGAGGGAGGAGGTAAGTTGATGTGGTTCACCCGATATTGTGACAAAACCCTACATAAGGTCTCTATGGAGAGAATTTTCAAGATTGAAGGTCCTTGTGCACAACAAGATTATTTGTAAACATACACAGAAATGATACAATCAAGAATAAATACAACTATGTATAAAGAGTTAGTAATTTCAAAAAGTCTATTAGCAAATATCTTAATCCTTTTCTTCCGCACATTTAATTATTTTATTATTATTATATCTCTAACATTGAAATGTCTCACAAATAATATAAATATATATATATATAAATTAACATTAATTTATATGCTATTTAATATATCATTTCCATTAATGGGAACCAATCTTATCTGGTACATTATTCTCAAAATTCAGCAAATCATGAATTATAAATATATATAACTCCTTAGATAAATAAATAATTATTATGTTAATAATCTTAAGAATAAATATTTATTTTAAAATAAAAATAGCCAAATAATTACTCATTTTATAATAAGAAATATTTATTATATTGTGAATAATTAATTCCATAAATAAATATATATTATTCAACGATCTCATAAATAAATATTTATTTACTTAGTATTAATATCACATAAATAATGTAACTAGATATTTATGATATGAAAATTCTAAATACATATTATATCACTTTATAATGAATAATATTTACTCAAATTGATAAACAAGAATTGTATCTAACTAAGATGAATGGAAACATTATGTTTGTGACCCTATGAGCCTTTTTTCACAGTGCTATTTGGAGGCTTTTCTAAAATTCCAAAAATTTGTGTCTACCAACCTATAAAGTCACCCAGGGGTATAAAGTTAATTAAATAATGAAAACCACCACATATAATCCCTCACTATGTAATATAATACTCTAGTCTCAATATGTAATCAGAAAATTTATATTCTTATGTCATCAATCTATATTCATCATGTTTATTTCTTTGGATTTCAAAAATTAACACATCAATAGACTATGGCCATGGAATTTAGTTTGATATTTTAATTTTAATGAAATGGTTTAGATATCAACTTCTATAAATATAGAGAGATAAATCCTTCCTCAACTAATTAAATAATAACATATCATTCGTAACACTTCCTACATACCAAAAATGATTTTGAAGATATGCGATCCTAGTATGTGGAAATAAATCTTGGTACATGACTTATTATTTTCTTTAATTATAATGATATTTTCTAATGATCATTAATCATATTAAATGAATGGAATATCCAATGCCATATAAACATGTGGAATTCATAGTGGCGAGTATATCCTCAAAATATTAAATCTTTTATATTACCATGTGTAATCATTATAAGATGATATATGATCTTTTCACTAGTATAAAGTACATGATATTTCATGTAAAATGTGTCCCATCAGATGAAGACATATGATTATAAGATACATAGTTTCAGAATATTTTCGTAGTACATGAATTTTTTCACCATAGTAGGGAACTACTCTGACCTTTTCAATGTGAAATATTCTACAGGAAATTACTATATTAATATTATGTTGAATTATAATAAATATTTGATAACGAATTTATTAATATCTAATTCTATTAAAATACATACAATGTAATTTAAAAAGTAATTGTTTCTATGGAACCAATTAAAATATACATCTAAATCACCTTTATTATATTACGAAGACCTGTATTGTCAAATAATAATTACAGTAGTTGGTCCAAAAAATGAAACATAAATAATGTAACTGAAAAATGAACCTTATACAATCCATTCTGCAATCATCTACATTATAGTGTAATTAATGTGTTACTATTTACTCAACACCAACTACAATTGAAACCGACCATTTAAATTTTATAATTTGTGTATAAAAAAATACATTTTACGGGTAATGTAGTCATGTAAGAATTTTTTTCTTGTATGACCATGAATGACCAAGATAACACATATCCTATTCAACCGTCACATTTATGACACCATAGAATTGTGGTGTAATAATTAAAAATATATAGGAACCACATCAATTATAACGTGATAACATTATCATAATAACAATTGTGAACATTTGAAAATCCAGGATTTTTTTTTCCAAAGTTACACTTTTATCCTAAAGATTTTAATATATAACATTACATCTAGAAATAAACCATGATAAAATATATATATTTTGGGGAACAATATTTTTATATCCCACTATTTCAATATAAAATATTTTTAGATAAAAACACAAATTGGTGAGTGATTTCTTCTATAAGTTCATAACTTCTCTAAAACCTTCTTAAAACTATCCAAATAATAATAATCCTTATTATGATAGGAATTAACATGTTCTACAAATTACTAAAAACATTAACTGATCTGAATCACTATATTTATTAACTTATTAGTTTATGAAAAAATAACAATACAATATTAAATATCATATTAACACTAAAAAACACCAATATAAAATATAATCCAATTAAATTAAATTTATTTATAGGAATAAAATGATCCAAAAAATTTATCATGGTCACAATAATCAACCCCATTGGATTATATGACAATCCAAACAAATATATGACGTACTTAAAAATTAAAATCATCCATAAATCAATTTTTCTAATAAAATGTGAGTGAAAAGAGTTAAAAAACAATAAATAATAATTTAATGATGCTCATAATAGAGAAAATTTTTAACAATCTAAACCACCTACAAAAATTCCAAGAAAAAACTATTTATTTTGATATTCTAAAATTATTTTTATCAAATATAATAAATAATAACACTATAAAAATTCTCAAAGTGAATAAATAAAATCACTATTAAAAAATATCACTTTAGATATACAATGTTTGTTTACATTAAACTCATGGAATTAAATTTTTTAAATAACCATATTATTTTATAATAATTATTAATAATATATATCACCTTTATAATTAATATATATGTACCATTGAATTTTATTTATATCATTCTCCATAAATAATAATAAAAATCCCAAGAGTGTATTAGAGTGGGGAATAACAACCATACAAAAAACATGACAAAATTGACGTTGAACTCCCATAATTATCCTTGATGGAATAGCCTAATGCTCTTAATAATTTTTCTTATAATCCTCTTTTCCAGGGGTGAGGTGAAACCCTTACAAGGTCCGAACTCTTAGAGATAATTACATGAAACGTAAGTCTTATAGGAAATCACCCTGACAAGACAAATTAGAAATGATCCTCCCGAACACATTTCATGATCTTTTCACTCTACCTTCAATAGGCTGGTCAACTAAATACCTTTTATAGAGCTACATATGCATGGTACCGTTGGAGATTTCCTATCCTCTCATTCTCCCAATTCTACTTAGCTCTTCTCTTGTGAATGTGGATGCTCTGAATCCTCACATGGATCCTTCTCCTTTCTATTTTGACTGGTAAATATGTATATTCAGGTGGATCGAATGTGTTGGGGTGGCTTGAAGGCCTTGAGGTGGCTAAAAGGCCTTGACAGACAACTGGCCTGATATTCTTGGGTGGATCAAAATCCTTACAGGACCCGGGGACCAAAATGGTGGCCCAAAGGCCCCAATGGATGAATAGTCCCTGATATTATAGCACCAAAAATTACCTATTACAGTACTTACTACAAGGTATACAACAGTACTTCTACTGTACCCCCAAAAATATGTCTCCACCCAGATTTGATCTCAGGTATCTTGGATTCACTTTCAGTGTCCTCACTAACGTTGTTGAGGCTCATGTGAAACACCAATCATTTTTCTTTATTTTGAGAAATATAAGGAAAAAGGTTTCAAAATCACATATATCATATTTTCAATTATAGATAAATAATATAACATTTTAAATTCTTCCTTCACCCAATACTCAATAAAATAATATTTATTATTGATATTTTTTATTCTGAAATTTTTAATATATATTTCATATTTTTGGAGTAATATTCATTCATGCCTTCAATGAAAAACATTAACTTAACATCCACAATGATATCATATAGTTGTGTTTTTATCCACAATAAATAAGTTTTTTTTCATGAGTATCATCAATATATTCTTATTCAAATATATTAAATGTAACATAATTTTTCTAAAATTTGTAAAATTTAGTTGAACATTTCCCCATGAAAAATTAACATATAAAAATAGATCAATATTTTCATTAGTATTTTTTAAAAAATAATCTTAAGTTCCCCAAATTTAATATACAATTCTCATCAATTGTATATAATTTAATTAATTAGGAACACTATGATATATTGTACCAAATGTAGAATCAAATAATTGTTTATGTAAAAAGTTATTCAAAAAAATAAAACTAAAAATATTTTTTATTAATATATTTTGACAAACATATTTTCAAACATCAACCTTTGGGAAATTGGGTCCTTTTAATATTTTGTTAAAAAAATTTCATCAACTATTCCAAACATCTTTAATAATTATAGGTAACATTTTTACGACCATGAATCATTTGATCGACCTCTTTCAGAATTACATGTGTTATGAAGTAAATCATATATCTTGAAATCAAAATTTCAACATCCTTCTTCATATGAGGGAAAAATTTAAAGAAATTATATGATATTAAAGAGAGATATATACATAATTTAGTTAATATGAGGATTATTTTCCCCTATTTCTTTTCAAAATTTCATCTATTTCAAATATGTTTCAATATTTTGAAATTAATCTTCTTATCAAAAATAACAATTTTCCTTAAAGTAACAAAAAAATTTACACTATTTCTATGAAAAATAATTTAGGTTTCTCACTGTATATATGTTCATTATATTCACTATTGATTAATGTATACATGATATCCATTTCTATTTTTTTTTCAAATATAAGATAAATTATAATAAAATTTATTTCTTGGGTTATTTGTGAAATGAATTAATAATTTTATCCAACACCCATGTATTTTATTCTCAAAAAATTTAATTATATATATTTGAAATTAAACTACACTTTATGAATCCCCAATTCGTTCCTTTTACATTAGTCAACATTTGAAATCAATATGCAGTTACATGTTTCCATCAATGAACACATAATTTAAAGTTATTTTCCATGATTATTAATGATGTTATATATATCAAATAACATTCATATCATTGAATAAACTAAATATAATCCTTAATATTAATGTGGTAATAATTAAAAATAATCAACTTCATTCTCATCTCTCGATTCATCCAAAATTTATAAAAATTACTTCTTATTTTCAATCAGAATTCCCATTATTTTTATCAATAATAAAAAGTGTTAATATTTATTAACTCATGATAAATGTGTTCTCTAAATAATTTACTTCTAAAGTAACAAAAAATTGTACTCTTATCTTTTTAAACTAGTGATATCCAATTCTATTTGAGGGTTATCCAAAAAAAATCCATAATTCCGCTCTAATCAATTATAGTAATATTTTAAGCCTTAAACATGATGACATATGGTTGAAAAAACACCTCAAATAATTCATACATGGGGTATTATTATAACACATCACACAAAATAAATATTTTTTCTAATTATAGATAATGGATTTGAATATAAATTATTATCCAATTCTCTTGCCTCTAAATTAAATGAAAATCTCTATGTTCTAGCAATATGGTTTGACCCATATCGATCAATAATTGATTAATCAACTCAATAATAATATTTATAGGCTACACATAGAAATAAAATCATCTAATATTCGATGATTCTTATAATATGTTTGAAACATTAACATAAATATTCAGCTCTATAATTTAGTGGTATCCTATTTAATCAGTAAGAAAAATCATTTTCAATTGTTCTATTTGTAGTCTTAAACATCATCAGTGATTTTGATTTATGATTCATGATCCGATGTGATATTATAATAATATCTTCATTAATAATTTATATAATATATTTTTATTATCAAATGACTTCCTTAGTCTAAAAAATATTTTAATGGACAATGATTAAATAATTATTTGGTTAATTATTAACTAATTGTATATGAAATTCTCAATATTTCCATCATGATATGTAATGAATTACAATTACCTCCCTATATATCTTCATTTAATAGTGATATATTATGAAAATGTTAACCATAATTAACTTATTAATGCTTCAATGGGCAATGAAACCAATCCTTACATGCAACCACCCATTCTTATCCTTTAATCGAAAGAAAAAAAAATCAATCACCATCACATGGAAACTGTTTCCACAAGTTCAAATTTATCGAGTTCCAGAAGAGCCAATCCCATTCCAGAATCTAGATACCCAAAAAGGTATGGAGAAATTAATTCCTGGTTCATTTCATATTAATGAATATACAATTTTATTTTGATTAAAGATAGATTTGTACACATTTGGGTAGAGTTCAATCTCTCCCAATCCATTCTTAGATGATTTTGAATCATATTTTATAGGGAGTGGTGTTTTGTGTAATTTATATTGCATAAAACTATGATTGGTTTCTAGTTCTATTATGGCAATCATGTCCACGACACCTTTACTTTCTTTTATCATAGTAGTTGAGGTTTTAAGGACATGAAAGAGGGTAATCTATATTCTAATCCACACACCGTAGACATGTACAATCATCATAATGATGTTTATCTATATGGTCAAGAAGATACTAATTGTAGAGTCATTCTAGGATCAACGGTTTGTGTTCCCATATTTACCTTTTGGTATTTTTGGGATTTCTATGAAAACTAATTTATTGTGGTAGAGTATGCACAATCCATGAATAATTCATTACTAGTGGAAAATTTTACTATAGATATTTTTCAAAATATTCAATGATTAAAATTTCATGTTTTTGAGGGTTATTGTTATAGGAGTAATTTATGATTCCTTATATTATTTATCATTTTAAAAAAAATGAGCAGGTAGGTTTTCCAATTGTCAGCTACATAAACTGATGTGGGTATAGTGGTTTGGGAGGGTCAGTACGTCTATGTGATTTCATTAGTTTCTACATTGAATCCACTTAACTTACATATAGATGTTGACATTGAGGATTTTCTTAACATCCACTCCTCTCAGAGTAGTTTGTCCATGAATTATTGAAATCATTGAGAATTAATAAAACATGGAATCAATCCTAATTTCTCTATCAAAAATGGAATTGGTTGGTGTGTCTAGAAGATGTCACACCCAACTTAATAATTTCCAATTTGAATATAGGAATTTTTATTTTTACATTCAATCTGAGGTCAATACATCTAATTTATATCATTATAAAGGCGAATATCAATAATTATAATATATTATTATTGTGCATCATCATTATATGTAATATGTTTTTATTGGATTTCACACTTCACCTTGAAATTTTGACTTTTTAATTTTAAATTTATAAAAAATTGATTTGGGAGAGAGATAAATCACTAAATTCAACTTCCTATCTCAAATTTATATAGATCACACTCTCTTTATTTTGGGTGACTTATTATTTTCATATTAGAATGATTCTCTATATCACATCTCATTAATTTAATAATTTCTTCAATATATCACTTAGATAGTTGAACACAAAATTTTTAATCTCCTTATATGGGTCTTTTGGTAAAAATAAAAATAATATTTCATCATAAGGGAAATCTATTTTCCTTCTTCTCATTTAATCTAGAAATGTTGAGAATTTTTTTATAATCGATTATTATTGAAATATTTTCTAAATTATTTTACCTAATTGGCTAAGTTGATAATATATCCCATAAAAATCATGACATTATTTAAATAGAGTCTTTATATCAATTGTATACTTTTTGATTATCTCTTAGATTTTATACTCATAATGGGATTTATCCTGTTAAAACCTACATTTAAATTTTCTCATAAGTTTTAAAATAGGTCATAGTATTCCAAAAACTATTTGAAATTAAATTATAGTCAAAATAATGAAATAATATCTAATAAAGAAATTATTTTATATAAAACTTGTTTTATTCACATTATGAAAAATTTCAGTCTTCACATTTTTACTATAGATCTCAACCTAATTCAATGAACCAATTTTTTTTCATTAAGAAATATTCATATATATTATATAAGAATTACTTAATATTTTTACCTTATTCGTTGTCGAATATTTAATTTTCTTAATATCATTTTTATACTTTTTTAGCATTGTATACAATAAATTTTGATTCTTTATTGTTATTTATTCACTTCAACTACATTTTTATATTATGATTAATATTTTCAAAACCATTTAGATTCATAAAATTATAATTTTTATGATAAGGATGATCATCAATATTTTAGGATGCTTCACATGTTTTTAACCACTTTTTGATCTTTCACTAATATTTTGTGTAATTTTTTTGATATAAATCATGATCATCAAAAATTGATCTCCATAAAATATCATTGTTCATTAAAATCACCACTTTTGTTTCATTTTTCATTATTTTCCATTATTATTTTATCATTTTTATTAGTCTCCTTTATAAATGATATATTTTAAAAAATAAAATCTTTTACATACAAAAATAGTTTTTCAATTATTTATTTCTCAATGAAATTTGACATTTTATATTAGCTTTCCAAATTCATAATATCATTATAATGTTTATTGATATTTGAATGAATATTCACAAATTATCTATTTTGAATAAATTAAATGTTTGTATAATCTTCCTATTTTTTCCCTGTGAAATTTTATATATTACCTATGGGAATTACTAGTTTATGATTATAATATATAGTTGGTTTATAATTTTCATTTTCACTATTTGTACAATCATTTTCCTTAATCATTTAAAAAATTAACTTTTTTAATTTTAATTTTATGAATTTCAATTATATTCCCATTGTAATTTATATTCTATCACTATATTTTTTTATCTTCATCCTTAATAACAACTATGATGACCCATACTCATCATTACTATCCTCTTCAATTTCATTTAGAAACATTTCTATGAAATAAACCAATTGACCAATATTTTAAACAATTCAAATTGTGTTTACCATAGTATATACCTATTAATTTTTGGATACTTCTTGAGATAAGAAACATGAACTCAAAAAATATAATGTCAATAAATTCACAAGAATATAAATTTTATTCATCTTAATAAACCTCGTCAGATGTCATATCATTGTTTTTTATATTTGAAAATATTTTCCTTCTTGTTATTACATATTATATTAAAGAAAAATATTCTTACATAATTTTATATGTGACGGACACACTCCATAAGCCTTCAAATGGAATTTTATTAAGATAAGGATCTTTTGATAATGACAATATGACATCATACCTATCATTAGTGATATGTTAAAATGTATAGAAAATCATAAAACTATATATATTTTATCTAATACCCAATATAAATCTCACAATTTCATTACCTCTACTAATTCAAATAGGTACTATTAATCTAATAATAATTTGAATATAATCATACTGGTAATGAAATATATGAAGTTTTTATTTTTTATTCTATCACCCCATTCATGAATTTCTTATTTATTATTCAAAATTACATTTAAATTCTTGATCCCTATAAAATCAATGAATTCCTTCTTATAATTCAACGATGTGTTGGAATTCATTTTATGGACATCAACCCCAAAATTCATTCTCTCTACTAGAGTCATAACTAAACCATCCATAGTTATAGTGAAACAATAATTTACGATGTCAAATTCCTCTATAACCAATGAGTGAAATTATGAAAACATTATTTCCTTCTAAACATGTAATTTTTTTCCTTGAATAGTAAGAAATATTTATTTTAATGAATATATATAATTTAAGAAAAATATAAAATTAAAAACCATAACACTAAAAATAAAATAGTTTTCACACAATTTCCTTTTCTTTTGATCAACTTAATTTCATAGAAAATAAGTAGACACTACTCTATTTAAAAATTTTATAATCTTGAATTCAAGTGTTGAGATATCCTTCATAATGAATTCATTAATCTCGTAAGAAATTAGAGACACGAAATGCTTTATTATTATCACCTGTTATCCATCATCATCTTTTATAATTGTTACAATGAATGATTCTATCTTTATAATTTTTAAACAACAAATTTTATGAGGATAGTCAATTCAATTTAGTGACCCCCTTCATTTTAACATAACTAAAAGTGATAAAATATGTTCATATATAATACTAATGAATAAATTATTTTTATGTTAAGGTATCATACATTTCCAAATGATCCAAAATAATTATTTATAACTAAATTAATAAGGTATATACATTTACACAGGGGAATAAAATTTCTACCAAAAATTATAAATTTATCCCAATAAGTTTAAATATATTTATGTAAAGAAAAATTTCCACCTTTTAGAATGAACACACAAATGACATAATAATCATGGTCTTTAATCACCAATAAAAATACTCAAATCAATATTCAATAGGATATTCAATTTATAGTCCTCTATAAAATTATAAACTGAAAATTTATTTAATGATATATTAAAAAAAATCCCCATAATTTTCAATCTTATTCAACTATGACATCCATATGTGAAGAAAATATTTTATAATAAAAAATTTAAAAGAAACAAAAGAAAACAATAAAAAAACTAAAAAAATATAATTTTTGTTCTAGTGATAGTTAAATTCTAAAATTCCATGGGTTTCACTCTTATGAAATTATCTTTGGAATATAAATATTAATTTTTAATTCCTTAGGTATTTTCCTATTATAATGTTCCATTATTTTCATCCATTTCTTACTACCAATCATACATCACTCATAAATTTATCCATAAAAATTTATATCCTTAATGTTTGAAAATAAAATTTTAAAAAATACCAAAGAAAACTTCAATATTTTAAAACCTAAATTTTCAACATTCGATCAGTGTCAAAATCTATGTGACTATTATCATAATAAAGACAACTTAATGGTTTTCAAGAAGGGATCCATATGGTACCCACCAAAATACATCACCAAAATAAATCAAAACTAGAAAATTATATAAATCATAGTGTAATAATCAATATTATACAATAGTTATCAATATAAACTAAAAGATAAATCCAAATTATTTGGAAGTAATATCTCTCAAAATAATAATTTTGGTAGATAAAAATTTATTATTATGCAATATAATAAGATATAATATTTTCCCTTTCAAATAATGGATTAACTAAATGCCTATATATATAATTCTATCACAATTATAGTTTCACTTTGTTTTTAAAAAATAAAACACATGGTGACCAAAAATGAATAATGTCATAATAAATTTCCTAAAATAACTAGAATGAGAACATGTAAATCACATATTTATATTGTATCATAAAATACATTTTATATTTAAAAAAAAAATTATAACCCATAAAATAAATCATAACGTATTAAATATGTTTTATTGAGTAATATTTTTTTCTATATTCTATATAAAATCATGAGATAATTTATTTCATAACACAACATGTTGAACGATAATTTATTTATCTTCAATATAACTTCAAAAAATAATTCTCTAACTCTTCCAAATATTAACAAATCTCTATTAGATACAATTATATAAGATATTCAAACAATTGGAAAACATCTAATAATATAAATAACATATTTTAATGTCCAATGTTTGTAAAAAATATCTATAAAACTATAATGAATATGTAAATAAAAAAATAATTATCCTATTTTCACCCCCCTTAAATCCAAACATGTTGGGTTTTTAGAAAAATCTCTTCAAAATTCCTATTGATGACCATAAAAATATAAAATAATTCATTGAATCAATCACAAATCTATGACTAAATTTCCATAGTGGACTCTTCCATACCAAAATAATTTGAAATATCTCACACTATTGGAATAAATAAATCCATATATGATGTCATATTTTCAACCATAAATATCTATAAGATACTTTACAAAATTCATAACATACTATATATCCACATCAATCAAGAATATAACATGCAATGGATCATGATAATACATCCAAAATTGATACACATATAATAAATAATATTAATTTTACTATTATAGAGGTGGGACAACCATTAAGTCACATAACAAACTAAATACCAAACCTCATATGGGTAAATAAATGTTAGTGAAATATTGTTTCCCCTTATAAAACATCATGACAATTTTTATAGTGATACTTTCATAAATATATTGTCTCTAACCAAATGCACCCACAATCTCCCCATCTAATATTTTTATAATTTTTTTCACTATGAGAATTCATCAAGAGATCCTAAATAACATGACCATGCTCTATCACATCAAGAACTATCTCAAACACAACCATAATGGCCTAAAAATCCTCAACAGAAAACATAGTAGTAAAAAAATTGTATCCTATAAAATACTATATGAGATTTCAACCCATATTTTTAATAAAATATTTTAATAAAATAAAACACCACCGGTAAAAAATTATCTTCCTATGATTGTCTAATATCCAAGATTCACATTCTCAACATAATTTAAACTATTTAGAAAATATTTTTATTTCATCATTTGGTTTTCATGTAAAATGATGTTCTATGGTATAATTTTATACCATGGTTATGAATAAATGAATTTAATATTAATGAAATAAATAATGAATCATTTTTAGATAATATCAATCTCAAAATACCATGAAACATCATAAGCTCCACCACATAATGATTTAATAAACCAACAAATACAAATATTTCCTTTGTTTTAAATAAACGAGAAAACATGAAAAGTTATTATATGATATGTCAATTGGAATAAAACCTTTATAGGGTATGAGGTTATCCTATAATTAAATATATATAAATATCCACCTTGTTATATTATATAATTATTAAATGACATGAAAATGTTTTCAAAATAAGAAGATTGGTGGTCATATTCTATTACACTAGAAATTTTGATTCAAAATCTATATACAACACCTTCATACAAAGAAAAAGAAATATTTATTTTATTCACAATACATATTTATGATACCTATAGATTCTACAATGAGTAAATATGAAAATAACTAAAAAAAAATTTCCAATGGAATTATTAACTTCCCATATAATAATATTCAATGTTCCACATACTCCTCCATACAATACAAATAATCCCAATAAACAATATAATATCTCCACGTTTACACCTAGGAATATTCTATTTGGGACTCTTCTATTTACCATAGTATTTTAAATAAATCAACCACATGATAAATACATTATCTACTATTATTATTCTATGAAAAAACTATTAAAAACAAAAAAAATCTACCACTTTCCATTTTTGACTCATCATTTTGGAATCCTATATCATGAAACTCCACCACTAGAAGGCCTCACAGGTTGGTAATGAAGAAGATAATGACCATAAAAGCCCTCCTATAGTATACCACTTGTAATGACTATCACATAGGGCATTTAAATTCATATATGAGAGGTATTACACTTATAATACAAGAAATATAAGATAAACCCACTAATAAAATTCATATAATTGAAAATAAAACTCAGTCTATAGTTATATAAATGTAACACAAAAATAATTCTCTCGACTATCGAATACAAAAATACTGCACCTTCGGTAAACACTTTGAAAATTGTGATGATTACTACATGCTACTACAGTCTATATTCATCTTCAAATCCCTTCTGGAAAACTATAAATGCACACACACACACAAATTTATATATACATATATATATATACATGACTATAAAATTTTAACAATTATGATCATCCCAAAATCCACTCGTGAAAATGTGGCAGAATCACACAATTACCATTTGGAATATTAACCATACTAACTCTTCACTTAAACATGGAAATATATCACCCAACAATAAGATCACTCATCTAGTATCACATGTAATAATCGAAACATATATTAAAATAATTTAATGAGAAGGTTCCCATTTACTATTTCCTCTATAAATTAGTTACTCTCATTCCCACAATGATATACATCCTGGTGCTCACATCCCTTATGTAACTCGATATCAAAATACTACATTTCACATCTTATCCACAAATGCATTTCCATCATCACATCATATCATCACAATAAATCAAAACCACTACCACATAAAATACCAAGATATCCCAACCATACATTACATCCTAATCATTGTATGGTAACATGAAGACATAGGAAATCAACCTCATACTCTTCTCTACATAATAATGCCCCCATCATATATCATATCACAACCACATATCAAGGAAATCTAATTTAGGCATACTATAACCTCAAGTTATTAGAACAAGTATGTACATACATACAACAAGTTATCATAGACCGTACTGCATATTGAAGATATAGAAAAAACAATAAAAGAGTTTGTTATTCATTCCATATACAAATTGTATTTTAGGTAAAATACCTAAAACCCAAAACAATATGTGTGCTAGTAAACTTTCCCAAATTCATTGGCGGTTCTTAATAAATAACAAGGAAAATAAAATGAATATAATACACATAAACCTAGCCTATGGACCAACTCAGAACATATCACTTTACCTTTATATACCTATTCCAACCTACTATATCACATTGATAATAACTTATATAACTGAACAAAATCATAACAAATCCACCACCACTACACAACCACTAAACAACCAATATAACAACCAATTTTATAATATCACTTATAGATTCAAATTTTTTCATTGAAACTATATTAAATTCATTTATAATTATCCCATCCTCTCACTATATCATATTACCATTATTGTTATTATATGTTTATTCTTATTTAAAAGTGCATCAATTACCCACCAATTAATTAATTAATTTTAAGAAATAAAATATTTTAATTAACATTTCAGCTAAATCAAAAAACCCCAAACCCATTTCAATCCAAATTATTTATGAATTCATTCAATCAATTTCAGTGAAAATCTGTATTTATAATCCACTAAAACATATTTACATCAAAAATATTCAGCATATGTGTCATGAAAAAACTCAAGACATGCATCCTTCGGGTGTCTGAATCTTCCAAATACATACCAAAGGTTCATTTCCTATCTCACATGGATGGAAACTATAGTGGATGCCTTATATAATTGAAACTATTAATGATTTAACCATTGATATAAGTATACAAATTGATACAATTAATGTGAAAATAGAAATAAAAGGACACATTCTATAATTGGGAAAGGAAATAAAAAATCAGCATCACATATACTAAATAATTTATAAACTTTGTTTAATGATAGTTATTCCATAAGCTAGTATATATACATATTTTTAGAAAAGTAAAATATAAATCTAATCTAAAAAAATACCATATACAAGTGAAAAATTCAACATCTTAAACCAATAATCCCAATCAACTAGAACACCCAATGTAAGAAAGTCAAAGGAAATGAAACTAAAGGTAAAATATAAGAGTTAAAAATATCAAATGGTTTATATAGGGTGTGAGTGAAACCAATATAAATAGGTAAGGACCATAGTTTTTGTTTAATTCTATATATATGGAATGTAATTTTAGCTAGTTTGAAATAAAATTAAAAAATTGTTTTCTCATTCTATATTTAAATCCAATATCATATCCATTAACTATTATAAAATTTACTTCTCTTTTTTTATTAAATTAAACATTCTATCAGAAAAACATTTCCTAGTAACTGACCCATTTTTAATAAAAAATCATATTTTAAAACAATTTTTGAATTCACACTACAAAATTATACCTTTTTAAGAACCTCGAAATCAAGTTAATAAAATTTATAAAATGAGCGAATAAAAAATTAAAGAAAAATATCACTTTTTCACAAAAAGAAATAGTTTAAGATAAGGGAAGACATGGTGCCATGTGTGCCCATAAAATAAAAGAATACATTGAGGGGAAATTACACAAATAGTATTATCATTTAAACATGGGATGTTTATAAACATATCAAGAGAAAATCCATAAAATAATCAATTTAAAATCATATGAAAATCTAATAATGAATTCCTTTATCAATAACCATCCTACCACCCACAACTGACCTCACCAGTGCTCCCAATGGGTTTGGTACATTCTTCCTCATGATGGATATATTTCATCAAGTCCAAAATACATAGGGACCATCTATAATCCCCAAAAAATATGGATAATATCCCAATGCATTTCAATCAATAAAAGGTGAATAAACAATAAAGACTTAACAATATGAAACTATTAAATCTCATCTCACCTTCTACACCCTCAAATAAAACAACCCATTTTAGAATTTCATTCCCAAAAAAATATATAACATTACCATAGGAAAAGAATTTACTGAAAAGATAAAAAATATCCCCCTTAGGGGTCATTATTTAATAAGGTGTTGAAGGAGGACTCACCGACCCATAAACAATTTTTAATCCATTTAAATTTTCCAAAAGAGCCTTCTATTAATATAAACGTGGGATGAAAATTTGTTTTTCAATTATAAAAATTACATTTCAAACCATTCGTTTAAATGAATCTTCTTAAATAAATTTCCAATGTACTTTATCAAATTCATTTAAAAACTCTTCAAAGAAATAACCCACTATTTTGGAAACCACCAATGTTGAAAAACATTTTAATTCATTTAATGACCGAGAAAATGATAAAATATATTTTAAGACAAGGTTTTTTAATTAAATTAATTATTTCCACATTATTTAGTTCTCAAAATTTATTATTCCACATGAAATGATATGTAAAAGAATTATGTAATTTCAAAAAACTCATTCAATCCTTAATTAAATCTATTTTTATATATAAGAAATATTAATCAAATAACACATTTATAAACACTAGGAATCTATTTACATACCATTATAAATAATTTCAGAAAAAACTATATTTTTTCATTGAAAGTCAATCAAGAAGTCAACACATATGACAATGAATTCTCCAGAGATCTTCAAGGGACTTAAATTGTTCCATAAAAAGTTAAACCAGTAATAATAATCAACCAAAAATCTCTTTATTGACTTTGGTATCCCATAGGGTTCCAGGAGGAGGGGAAATTGAATCAAACTGTGATTAATAAAGAGGTAGAATGAAGAACAATGGTAATGGAGGGATTTAACTTCACAAATATTCTAAAAATCCAATGAGGAGATATTCAAGATAAAAGATAAATGAGATAGGAACATTATTGGTGAAATATTGATGTATTAAAATTAAAAGAAGATATGGTGAATCAAAATGGGATTTTAAAATAAAATGGAAACAATTTAAAAATCACTTTTACGTGATTTTGGGAATCTCACATGGATGGGCCACATAGTTTTGTAAACCATTTACCAACTATGCTTTTGAAATATTTAAAAAAAATTACTTTTGTCTATATTTCTTCAAGGTGTGAGTAACCATGTTATAGAAATGTTCTATAAAACTCTATATAAAAGGGTAAACCCAAATGTTTTCAATAAAAATACACACCACTCATGAACTAACATTTTCTATACAAATTGTTCATGTTTAAAATGAACTACACATAGTAAAAATTAGAGGTCATTTAAGGTTAATTAAATTATTTACATAGTAATTTTTTATATAACCATATGATATTGATAATCCACGTTATGTTCATTTACATTGTATATACTACCCATGTAGTGACATTGAGAAAAACATGATCTAGATATTTCTAGAAAAATTATATTCAAAGCTAAAACTCTGAAAACTTTTAAAGGAACCTGAGGAAAAATAAAATATTAAATAAATATATAGATAAAATGACATAAAAGTGTGATAATTTTCCCCATTACACTATATTATAACCTAAATAGTGTCTTTAGGAATATTATAAGATAAAAAAATCATAACAAGAAACCACCCTCATAATTTTTCACCTAAGTTTCCTTACCAAAATCCTTTAACAAACCCACATATCCAAGACACATTCATCCCAAAAAAAAACCACTTGAGGATTAATGGAAACCAAAATCTACTATAGATCTCCCAATATTTATATTTCATATGAAATAATGAACTAAAAAAAGGGACACTCTCCAAAACCATAACACTATCCATAAAAATATATCACCATGAGTATTCCATGAATCCTTCTATCCTAAAACACTATAAGAACGCCAACTATAATCTGATATAACTCAAAAAGAATAAATGATTCTAAAATTAATCATGTATCCAATTTTTTTAATAATTTGAACACACAACTCCATCACAAAACCCACAAAAATAGATCCAAATAATTCCAAAATAAGGAACAACATGGGTTATAGACTGAGTTCATGGTACTCAGTAGGTAAACTTGGACCTCAATATCATAACACCATCCCATGATGAACCTAAAAACCATATAATCATTCTGTGCTCAACTAGTTAATCGAATCATCCATCCTCATTACCTAAGAATAGACACATGGGTCATCCAAGACCAACTCATTAGAAAAATTACCTCAAAAAATCAAAAACAAGGAAAACACCATAATAGCTAAGAGATAAAACCCAAACAATATGGAATGCAAAAAACTAAAAAAACCAAATCCATTAATAAAAGGTGAAAGTGATTTACACTAATAAAAAATTAATTATCACTAGAATGAGATAAAATAGAAAATCTTTAATACACACAAAAATAATTCTCCCAAAATATAGTGATACCTCAAAATTAAAACACATACAATCCTAAGTAAACACACAAAATATCTCACTACTTATGAAAAATTCCAAATGAAACTCATAAAGAGAAATCCCCAATACTTCTTATTAAAACCACCACACCATCTAATATATAATTTTAGAGTAGAGGAAAGGCCACTATTCCCTGATGTCTAAAAAAAAAAGAATTTTTTGATCCACCGCCCTAATTAGTGTTTGGGTAGAGTCAATATTAGCGAGTAGAGAATTATATGGAATGGGAAAGAACTTGTATGTAACACTATTGAGGATTGCACCATATCATCCATTAGGAATACTCTAATTGATATATAAAAAATAGATAGAATATAGGCTCAATGAATATATAATTCTCAAACCAAATCATACAATACCCACATAATATTCTATAAACATATATTAAAATTACAACATTAAAACACCAAATTTTTAAGAACAAAATATCCTTTATAACATTCTGTACCATTTTAATATTTCATAAGTATCCTTAGATTCAAAACTGAAGCATTATATAAATCTTCATAAAATATCACAAATTAAAAAATACTTCAGAAAATAATTTCAATAATATTCCCTTACTTTAAACCAAATTACATTGAAAATTCTATTTTGAAATCAATTGTCTTTTAAGACACTCAAAATTACTAATTTTAGGAAATAAAATTTTAAAAATAAATCTTTTATAATTCTAAAACATATTTAAAAAATACTACTCTGATATTTTTCTAACCAAACCCATTAATTTCAAAAATTACTGTAAAAAAAGTTAAAAAAATAAAAAAAACCCATAAATTTCATATTTTCCATAAACAAAAATAAGTTTATGAACGCCTAACACTCCCTCAATCTGGGTAAAAACTAGGATTACATGAAAAAAAACCTAATAACACATCATTTATTCACATTAATTTACCAAAAAATATTAATAATTAATATAACTCCAATGCTAATCACTATTGTGGTCAATTAAGATGTAAATGGAGTCAAACAAATTCCAGAGAATAAATTACATATTCTCAGTTTGTCGGAGTGGGTGGGTAATCCCTACACCAAACATTTTATTTTCACTTTCATGGTTGTAGGTCCATTCCTCATAGGTGCCTCATGGTTTACTAGACCATGCATGCTAACTTTGTAGCCCTAGTTTGTTCATTATTTTTTCCTCTTAAAATGTAAAAGACAACTGAAACTATTAACTAGAAGGATGATTACTAAAAAACCATCATATAATCTATAAAACCATAAATGAAATACGTAATATAGTAGAAAATCAATTATAAATCTCAAATAACCCATGAGAACTAAAAGCTGGAGGTGGAAAAGTGTAAATGAAACTCCCCTCACACTTACATAACACATTCTAACGATAGTCCTAACCTCTATAATAACGATACAAAACCTAAATAAAAAAGTACATGATTTGATTTATTTTTTAATGATTTATCATGATTCATCCATCCATCATATTTTTAAACTAGCTAATGACATACTCGAGGGGAATTCCCAATTTCTCTAGGGAGAAAACTAGTGCTGGGGATAAAAACAAGAAGCATTTGGAATGATTTCATCATTAATATAAAATTTAAAATTCATATAAGTTAATTAATAAGAATAAATAAACGTATACATATCAAAAAAATAATATAATTAAACAGGAATCATCACATAATCTGAAAGATAAATATACCAGGCTTGATAATATTTGAACCATTGTCCAAAAAATATATATCCCAAAGGGAAATTAAAATGTAATCTAAATTTGATCCACTACTATCCCCATGTGACCCATTTCCATATTCTACATCACAAAAAAACATCCTAAATAAATTTAACAACCAACACAAGGAAGAGAAAAACAAGGCCCTATATTGAGAAATATAAGTGTTTCCAACAAAAAATATTGTATATATGTTCTAATAGAAACAGATCTCAGTAGGTAAGCATTATAGAGTTTGTGAAATTAATTATAAAAGAAACTTCTTTTTAATGTTATTTTGAAATAAATATAAATAAGGTTTTTAATTTCATATTCAAATCCAAAATCACATCCATAAATTTTTACAAAATTTTATTATCTTATTATTGTTAAATTAATACCACTACTTGAAAATCTATTTCATACGCCTTAGACAGTTTTAAATCAAAACACTCATTTGGAAACTACTATTAATGTCACATAAAAATATACACCATTTTCAAAATACTATAATTTATTATAATAAAACCAAACAAATAAATAACAATTTAGTAATATACTACAACACAATTTAAAAAAAAATTAAAAAAGGGGAAAATTTGGTGTCATTTTGTCTAATAATATATGATAATAAAAATTATGTTAGTTTCCTAAATGAGATAATCAATTAAATATATGAAATTCATTAACATATAATGTGGTGATCCCAAACTTACTCTATTCAAAACCATATGTTTACCCATTGGTACATTACTATGTACATAAACAATTGAATTCCCTCAACTAGCCTCACCAGTGGGACTCCCCTATAGCCTAGGTTATTAAATCCCAATATAGGGTCTAGTATAATTAAATTGGGATAGGATGTAATCACCTCTCTTCCAGAACTAATATTTCATAAATCCTTATTCACACCATCCAATAGGATGGACAACAAGAAAATTGAATAATAAATATAAATGTAGAAAATACCATCTCACCTTCAACCCCCTTTTAAAAAACAAACCATTTTTAGATATCATTCATATCACATAATATGTATCGTACCCCTTCAGACAAGATTCTTATCAATGATGTAAACAATATATACCTTATGGATCCAAAATTCAATAAGGGTCTGAAGAGGATCGCATATTCACACACACCATTTATAATCCTTTCAAAATGTCTAGATAAGATTTCTATTTAAATAGGATCAGATTTATAATTATTTTATCATAATTTATAATTTTCTTTCAAAATAATCATTAAAATTAAGTGTTTGAAATCCATTTCCGAAGCAATTCTTAAAATTTATTTGAATATAAATTGAATAAACAACACACACATTTCATTAAAAACCCTAAAGCTAAAAACATCACATTTTAATTTTTTTCAAGACTCTAATAAGATCTAATAAATTTCAAACATCAAATTTTAATTAAAACAATTTTTTTAAAATCATTTGAATACTTAAAATTTCAAGTGCCACCTGAAATAATATGTAAAATACATATTCCATTTGAAAAACACAATCATACATTTTTTAAAATCTATTAAACAACTATTAAGATGTATAATTACTCATATAAGACATTTATAAACAACATGCATATAAAAATGTTACATTTTATGTTATTATTCAAAAAACCAAAGCTTAGTTGAATGAAAATAAATCTAGAAGTCATTAAAGGTAATAATGAATGCTCCAACAAGCATCAAGGAAAATCAGGAAATATATTAAAAGAATAATAAAAAAAATAAGAAACAACTTGTGACACTATTTATAATATGAAATTACACTAAGGATAAAAGAGGAAATTAATCCTTTAGATAAGGTGGAAAGCGGGAGGGAGAAATAATAATGAGTAATGAAGGGGTTTTCCTTAAGAAATTGGCTCAATGTCAATTTTGGATGGATTGGAGATGAATAGGGATAAAGCGAAGAACCTATATATTGGGTTCTAGGATTTTAAAACAAGAGAGAGAGAATAGGGATACATTATGGATTTTTAAATAAAAGGGTTAAAATCAAGAAACATATTTTAAATGAATTTGGGAAGATCACATGGTTAGGTTACACTGTTTGGTAAATTGTGTACTAACTTTGCAGTTTGTATTTCCTGTTAAAAATTACTTTCATGGTTTCCACTAGAGGTTATCACCAATATTCTAATTGGGTATAATCTTCTCACTAATAAACTATACATGGAATGGTGAAACTATGGGATTTCTATTTATATATGCACCACCACTGTAGTAATGGTGTTGGAAAACCCATGGAAGATAGAATTGAACTTCACATAGGGGTATATAAGGTTCCTTAAAATATTTTTACTAAACTATGACATGCATCCATGATCGATAATGTACCCACATAAGGGTTATCCCCATGGTTTCCACTAACTATTCATTGACCATTCACAATCAATGCTCAGAACAAAAATTTCCAATAAAAAATTAACATTTAAAGCTAAAAAATAATACAATTTTAAAGATACCTCAAACATAAATAAATATTATTAAATATTTGGCTATAGTCACAAGTGGGTGTGAAGACAATATTATACACCTCAGAAACCTATGTAGTATACCATGAAACATCACTATCACAACCACAACATTAGAAAATTTCAATTTTATATAAATCAATATAATCCTCCACTACAACGAAAAATAAAAACACCCAAATTACTACCATGAAAAATAACATTCTTCAATAAAAAACTAAATTTCCATGTCACCCTACTAATAAAATAACACCTGAGAAAAAAATACTACTTCTATAAATGAACCATCCCACAGTATATCAATAATTCTAAATATATAATTCATGATATCTAAAATTAAATTTCAGTAATTGTGTTATGTGTTTAAATTTTTACGGATGTTGATAAAGAATATGAATCAATAGTAAAAAAATATTATAACTATGTTGAATACCATATAGAAATGAAAATACAATATAAATAAAATAATATATTTTAATGAATATGAAATCAACTTTTCCCTTCAATTTCTATATTTAGATTAATTATGAATAATAGGATCTTATGTAATATCCAACCAATGAAATCAGAGGAATTATAATTCTGTTATTTATCTTAAATAATAATTAAGAATTATAAAATTACCTAATACAAACTAATATTTGAATATTTTAGTGAAATAACATTATAGAAGTAGAAATAAATATCCACTAAACCAGAAGGGATCCCCATCATCACCTAGTTAAGTAAACCAATATCTAATACATTATAGAATACAAGAAAAATCAATCAAAACTATAATTATATTCTCAAGAATAATAAGGTATAAATGGGGAAAGACGACTAAAAAAGAGTAAAAATCATTTAGATCATAAAAAGATGATATTTTTCAATCATGTTCTGAAATCAAAATAGGATGACAAAGAGCACCCAAAACCAAGATAAAGAATTCCCATTTCTTAAATGAATTGAAGGAAAAATAGATAATTTTAATGGGTGAACTAATTTAATAATAAAAATAAGAGAAAATATATTCCATTTTATTACATGGGTACGCTAGAAATAATATATTCTTGGGAATTATTGATGGTGTAATATCAATAAGAATCTCATAGATTTAAACAAACTTAATTCGAAAGAAAAAATATTGGTCATGATAAAATGTATTCTTTCGTGAAACAATAAATACAAATATGATGATCAAATTGTTAATAATGGTATTCAAATCTAATATCTATAAAACTTGAATGTAAACCACGATTTAATGTCACTCAACATAGTTCAAATATTATAGAATAATTAAAACCATGAAATTATTCAACTATCACCCCTATTGTAGAGTTAAAAACTCTATAGAATTGATAATAGTAATGTAAAAATAACCATAAAACATCATAATACTAACCTCACCACAACCTAAAAAACCATGGTGCAAATATATTTCTCCCAACTAAGATGAACAACCCTATCAATTCATAACATAATCTCCAAATTATGATGTGTATTCTCAAGCCACAACCCCAGTTATCATTAAAAAACAACATAAGATAATTCATATCATATTCTTTTGTAATTATATCACCGAAAATAATAATCAATAATATTGAAGTATTTATTTAAAAAACTAATTTTTACATATAATACCATGTCAATTACATAATCAGCTAAAAAACCCTTCTAAGAGCTCCACAAAAATTAAACACAATTTATGTATCTTGGAAGGTGCAGAAACATACGTTAGATACCCATTAAATGACTCTCTTCCTCAAAATTAATATCAAATCCCCTGAATTAAAATAAGCATCCATGAATTGTAAACACCCCATGAAATACCTATTAAACTAGAACCTATCCATTAACAAAGGAAAAGAAAACAATTATTTGTGAATAAATTAAACTATATTATCATAGAAATAACCATCCTAATAAAAAATGAAAATTTAAAACAAATCGTGATTCAAATCACACATCATTAACTCATTCCCTCACATAAATTCCTATATTCCACTGGGAATATATTTTAGATAAAATACATGAATTATTAATCCCTAAAACAAATTCTCATATCAATAGTGAATATGAATTAGTCACACTACTAATATCACAATATTCCTAAAACCTAACTAACCCCAATCAATGACATTGGAGGAATCATATATATAGAGTTGAATTCTCAACACAAGAAAAATTGTATGAACCAGATCTACATTTTGAAGAAGAAGAAAAATATTTTCCAAAACAAAAATATACTTTAACACCATGAAAATACTATTGATAAAAGGAGACAACTTATATCCACAACCAATATTAAACCACCTTTGATTATGGTATACATTAATAAATACATGATAAACAACCTAAATCCCTAAAGTAATCCTCATGTTATCTGGATAATAAATTTGATTCACATTCACCACCTTAATCCTCTCATTAATCATCAAAATCACATCCATGGTGTTCTAAACCAAATCTAGTCGATGGATCACTGAATCCCCATTATCTATCATGAGAAATAGATATCAGTAATGACATGTATATAATTATTAAAATAAATCCATATCTATATATAAATGATAGATGTTTTTATATGAAAACTCAACAAAAGAATAAAGCTTCACCAACAATCCTAGAAAATTCATAACACATAAATTCAATATATACTTCATTGATAGAATGATCTACACAATAAAATAATGTGACTGAAATTAAAATCTAAGGCATATCATAGAGCTAAAATAAAATTATAGACATATCCAAACTATGATGGTAAAACTAATCTGATGTTTAGATATGATGGTTCTATAAATTATATAAAAGAAAATAATCTATTCCACAAAGAAACTACCAATTAATCCATCAACCTAGACTCTCTAAGAAGTAATGAATGAATTTAAATCATATAATAATAAATAATGACCTAAATAAAATCCCATAATTCCTAAAATAGAATAAAACTATTGAAATAATACATCATGATGTCTTCACGCATTAACATGGATATATCTAATATATATATATAAAATAAATAGAAACATGATGTGTTATTACAATCTGTATAGATGCCAAATTTTTAAGCCCTAACTCAAACCCAGGCCACTCTATCGCTGAAGACCATAAATGACCCCACAAATAATGATACATCTTGAATGATCCAATTTATAGTTCTAAATTTTAGTTAATAAACACAAATAGAACCCCCTCTCACATGTTTAGTGGGACAAAAAAACTCACCTATAATAACATTTGTTTGCTATCATATTCAAAAAATCCCTTACAAGTGTCTCCATATATGATATGATCATTTCCATCCACCACCATATGGTCCCCCGACTATGAATCCTTTAACAATAGCTGTAAGGATAACATTCCAATCATATGATATTAGAAACCTCTTCCACTATATTTCCTCAAAGTAAAATGAAATACTATAGGATGTTCCATCACTCTCCATACTTCTCTATAATAGTAAAAAACATGAACATAATACATCCTATAAAAATCATCCAAAAAATAGTCTATATGATGGGTGTATAAGAGTTCTTAATGTTATATTCCTATATGAAATTCATAAATCACCAATTATATATATTTATGTTTTAGTGTGATAAAGTGAACCTCAAATAATAAAGATTGGTGATGAAAATAATCTTCTCACCAATGTATAAATTTCACCGTCACTTATGATAAAGAACAAAATTTTTGAAACCAATATCATGGGTATTCTTTTCATTATATTATGGATAAAATTACAAAAAATCCATAAGAGATCTCTTCTTAATCATTCATAAATAAATAATATAAACATTGATGTAAATCATCCCAAATAAAATCAAAATAGTCTTGTTCTTATGGAAAATAAAGGATAAAAACCTTGATTAGAATCTAATTTCTGAAATCAAATGTCATACAAAATTAATCAGTATATGTGGAATCCCTTTTCCAACTGGTGAAAGTAGTCATAGGGGCTGTAATTTTAGAGAAATTTTTTATGAACTTAATACTATATCTTAAATGACCAAGGACGTAGTAAAACAATGATATATTATTTTTAGAAAACAAATAAACGAGTTCTTGTATCTTTGAATGATATACCACAAGACCCTATAAACAAAAAAAAATCCCATGTAAGTACATTTAACACATCAGAAACATTAATGTGAAATGATTCCCTAAGGAATGATATTCTCATTGAACACCAAATATAGATTTAATATGTAAAATGTGATTTTAATATAACCTAAAATTAAAATTATATCATCAATGAAAAAAATATTATCCATTAGCTCATGTAAAATTTGTCTTATAACTTTTGTGAAAAATAGTTGGTTTATTCAGGACATTTAATGACATTATAAAGAAATTAAAGTTCCCATAATGAAACTAAAAAGTTGCACTTGGGGTTATTTCTCCCTAACCCTGATATGATGATATCTAGACCACATATTGATCACTAAGAACCTATTATATACTACTATTTTGTTTGAAAAAAATAATCAATCCCCAAGAGGGGATAATTGTTCTTCAAAAGTTTTAGATTCAATAATAGGTAGGATATACATAGCGTTATAATTACCTCCGCCTTTTTTGTATGTAAAACATTGGGATAATATGTTAGAATATTGAGTTATATTATAACCATTTATATTATATAATTAATCTAAAATAAATGATTCTACAACTCCAAGGGTCTTATCGAATATGGGAAACATAAATCACAGAGATATTTTTCTCTGGTTTTATCCCAAACTTGGTATCACATCATGTGAGGAACACAATAAACTCTTTAATAAAAAAAATATAAGCTTTGTAACAACTACTAGAAACACTAATACCTAGACAACCACAAATCATAAGATTAACTATTCCCAATTAGAGCAAATAATCTCTATAAAACTCTATTCCATATGATAATATCTCATATCAAGGAACACCACATTCTTACCCACAATGATAATTAAAAAAACCATCATATAAAAGAAATACATAATACCAAACATAGATTAAAACTAATAGTTGGAATGTTTGAAATCATGTAGTAATATCTATATTATTAAAGGATTCCACAATGGCTTACTATACTCCATATTCAATTCACAACCCCTTCATATTTCAATAAATCCTAGATGTCCTCTTATTAACTTAGATAAAAACAAGGTAATTAGGATCCTCTCTACATTAGGACCTAGTTCTTAAAATATGAAATGTTAAGTTATGAAGTGTGTAACTCTTCATTCCAACAACACATATCTCATGATAGAAGACATAGAAATTATAGCTAACAAGATGTATATTTTTATAATTTCTATATCACCCTTTACGTGCAACTAGCTGCTCCATACTAATCTTACTCATTGTCCCTAAAGATGGAAACCTCCTAGTCCATGATCATATATATTACCATTGGGATTAAAATAATCGTGGGGATTTAATATACCTTCCACTTCATCCCTTTACTACTAAATATCCTCTTATCTATACTAAAAATAATTAAATTATCATAGAGGAAACTACTACTGATACTGTAGTGGAAATTGACAAATTAATATATACCACCCTATGAGAAATGTCAAATGCTGAAGTCATTTATGATAATTACCTCCTTAAGAAATAAATTATGAAATATATATAAACTTACAATCCAACTAGTTTTTGTGTCTAGGGAACCGGGAAGAATATTTCAGGTATTGAAATTTAATTTTTTTAAGCCAAAAATATCTAGAAAACCCAGAGGATATATCTAATTACTAAAAACTATGTATGGTTTAATGTAGTCCAAGTTAGTATGATATATTTTTAAATTGAATGTTTTCTATCACCTCTAATGTCTATAAAAACTCCAGATATACCATTAATGTGAATAAGGTAACCTAGTTCTAGATCTCAGGAAACTGTGCCTCTTAAATTTTATCACCCCTTTCACCACATATAGAAGAAGTTCAAGATAAAAATGAATATTATTTAATAGATATTCTATAATAACTTATGTGATTGAATGATATTGATGAAAATAAAGAAACTAAAATTGCCTACTCACCTCTAGGATAATTGAGAGAAAATATTCATAACACAAATTTATGATATCATCCCCCAATTCATTGGACTCCATTTGATTTCAATGAAACATAAAGAACAAATAATGGAATGTGCCTTTAAAATGACTTATTTCCAACACAACCCAATGAACAATTCATGAAAACGTCCACTAAAAATAAATAAAAACATTATTTTAGCATTATTATGCTTCCTTTTCAGTGATATGCCCCTCGTATTGTTCATCGATACTCTATGATGCCCCTCCATCAGTGCTCTACGACGCCATAGCTAGTGATGTCAGTTGTCGTGGTTTCTCCCCCATCCAAGGGGGACTTTCTTCTCCCCCCATACATCACTCAACCCCCTAGAATCAATCCCTTATCCAACCCATATCTTCTTTCACCCTTCACTATGATACATATTTTCCCAAAAGTGGCTGACCTCTTCAATGGTTACCATCGACTTCTCATTTCGATTGAGGAGTTCACTAAGGAAACAACATTTTTAAATCTATATTTGGTTGTACGTTTCACTCACCGTAAACATTCGGTGGCTGTTTTTTGATTATTTCATCTCCAGTGCTAATGGTTTCAATAACAGATTGATTGTCAGCGTCCTTGACCGGCGTCATGTATGATCTCATTCTCTATGGTGGTAGAATTGATTTTGTCTTGGTATTTAGCTCCTCACATTTTCTAGGGATCTCGTTCCATTCTATTTCAATGGTCTTACGATCTCCAAATGAAGTGTGATTCTCTGTTGATGGAAATATGAGTTTGTCTCCCCAAACTCCCCAGTAAAAACTAATTGGTTTTAAAATAAATTGAAATTCAGTAAAAACTGAGTATTTTCATAATAGATATTTATTTTAATGAGAAGGATATAATCTAATTGTTAAACATAATTTTTCAAGTTCTGTGTTTGGAATTTTAAGAAACACACAAATACAGTTGTGATCAGTAAAATATTTGGAGTCTGATGGGACCAACTAATTTTTTTGTGAATAGTAAAATACCCTTATGAATAGTAACATACCCTTTTAAATAGTAATAGGCCCTTTATGAATATTAAATCATTCAAATGTATAGTAACCTCATCAATGAATGTAATATTAGTAGGGAATCTTATAAGTTATAATATAATCATTATAGATGTGTTGTTTTCATTGTAATTCATAAATATTGTATTGAAATTTAATGACTAATTAAATAATTGAAATTAAAATTTATTTTCATAAAATGCAATGATAAATTATTATTTTATTTTCTTATCATTATAAGATAATTTTATGAAACTTTTACTAATTTTTCAAGGTGTTATAAAATGAGTTATATTTAAAAAATTATTATTTTTCAAATTAAATATGTTTTTAATAAAAAATTGAATTTATTAAAATTATAAAATTTTTCTAATAAAATGGAGTTCATATTTGAATTGTACATGTTGAAAAACAATTTGGTGAATTCTTGGGATATTTTGGAAACACTTGAATTTTTTCTGAATAGCGAAATTCGATAATTTAAAAATTTGAAAAATAAAAGAATTAATGCATCAACCTTGAGTCATGGCTGATGAAAATTTCCATTGAATATAACTGAAAAGAAATTATTAATAATTTTTGTCACAATATTAATGATTATTCATAGTCTTGAGAAAAATATATTAAACTATTGATTAAAGAAATGAAAACTCTCTCCTCTCCCCAACAATAAATACAACCCTCACCCCTATTCCCCTCACAACTTTCAAAATTTTTTCATTGTTTAAATTTTACCCAATATTCATCCCAAGACCTTTCCCCACTTTTAAGATGTTTTGTTCTCACTAAAAGTCCAATACTAAAGGCCTTAAGGAGGATACAAAGGAGAAGAGATCAAGATGTAAAATTTCTCTTCCATGTTCTGGTGTTTTCTTTTTTAATTCTTTTATTCTCTTATACTCTCTACATCTCCCTCTATACAAGAGGTTTGGATTCTCTAGTATCTTATATATATTTTATTTTTATCCAAATTATACAAAAATTAATCATTATACTTCTTCTCCTCACTCCCTTATTATCAAAATAAAAACACCATCCTTGATGTGTTGATTTACCAACATCATGGACGATGTGTCTTTATTTTCCATAACTTCCTTAATGTATATTTATAAAAACATTTTTATGGTAAAATAATATTTTATTATACATATTATATAATATATTATTTTCTACAACCATTTTTTATGAATTATATTAATTAATAATCAAACGCGGTTCGTAAAATCAAAATTCAACAAAATAAACTAACAATTACCATAAATTATTTATCTAGTGATTCATAATGATAAAATATTAAAAAATATGTATGGAATAATTTTATAATATTTAATCATTTTAATATATTCTCCTTCCACTTTTGGAGTTTCATTTCCATAGAACAAGAATACCCAATACGAACTGACCATGGAAATCATCTAAAGAACGCATCCAAAAGAATGGAAAGAACAAAATATTATTAATTAATGTGTGAAATTATTTAATAAAATGATCATATAAGGTGTTTTAAATATTATTATTCTTTTTTAAATTATTAATAACACTCTTTTAATCATCATAAATGTGGTTTTATCACTTTTGAAGTAAGATGAACTCTAGGTAAGGGAATTCTTAACCCGATTTCCAATCGTCGTGGTAACCTTATACATTATTCATTATGTGGTATTAAGAATATTTTTAGATGGATTTTTTATATTATGCTTTATTATGTTTATTTAGAGTGTATAAAAATATCAATTACATTCTATTATTTCTCACTCCATTTATATTTTTATGATCCTTTCCTTTTAAAATCCTTTCTAAAGACTCTTTAATGAAATTCAAAAAGATTGTTTTTTATAAATATGGCAAGAGTGGTTTCTCCTAAATTCATGATTATTTATTACAAGAATATATTCCTTGTACATATTTATGTTGGTTGGATCCCATTATATCTCTATATATGTTGGTTTTAGACTATTATAAAACATTATATGTTGGGTTGAGCCCATTATAGATCAAGATATGATGGGTGAACCCAATTATAGCTCTCGAAAGTATTGTCTACTCTTGAGATAGAAGCTAACCAAATGGTTATTTCATGTGTAAGAATTATTATAAGGGTGATATGGTAAATATACCCCAAGGAGCATATATTATGTTTCTATACATGGTAATGAGTTATGATGAAACATGTTTTCTTGGTTTTTATGTTATCACTTAACTAACAATTTCTCTCTTTAAATCCCTTACTGAGAATTTTGTGCACATCCAATGTTTTAAAATTTTTAACTGGTTATAAGGATTTTTAATAGAAATAAGGACAAAAATTTAAATTTTATGAAGATTTGTCAAAGAAAATATGTTTTATTTTAATAGTTTAATGTTTTTGAAAAATGGATACTGTTTTTAGAGTATAAAACAATTTGATTATGGTATGTATTGTATGTTTTAATTCCTAATTCTATAAAACTATTAACTTGAAAAAATCCTAAATTTAAATAAATGTATGTTCTTATTTAAAACCAAATAATATGCAATGTTATAAGGATGGGTCCAAATAGTTGGTATTAGAGGATGGTTTGTTTAACTGTAGGGGTTAGGATGATGTTAACATAATACCATAAATTATTTTTTAATTTATGTTTGAATTCAAATGATAAAGAAATTAGATATTAACATATTTATTCTTCTATGATATGTATGTTCATAATGGTTTTCTACAGCTGAAATAAGGAATCTGATGTTGGACGGAACCAAGAGGATGATATTTTTCCGAATATGCTGGCTGAAATGGTGGGAATCTAAACATAGTAGTTTGTGAAATTAATGGATTATTTGACATAGGAAATTAATGGTAGTGGTATTCATGCTATAAAGGAACCCGGATAACCAAATGTAAACACGTATTTTTTGAAGAATTTTATGAGGCAACATCTTCCATCATTCAATGGAACCACAAATCTAGTGATAACTGAATGATGAATCAATGCTCTTGAAAAGATATTTGATGTCTTTTAAAGTTTAGAACCTAAAAAATAAATACTATCCATTTAACATTCTGAAGGTGAAGCTGAGAATTGTGGTCTCTGGTTTATAATATGAGGGAAAGAGATGATCTTGACATTCTAGAATGGGATTCTTTTAAGAGACTTTTCTAGAAAAATATTTTCTTACCACTATTTGAATCTGAATGGATAAATAATTCATGGAAATAAAGAATAAAGATGATTATTATATGGATGTATATAAAGCCATTTTTACAATACATGATAATTATGTTTCAGTTTTTAGTTGGGATTTTCAAAGTAAAATTAATAGATTTTACACTGGTTTGAAACAATTTTTACGAAGAAATTTTCTCCACAAGAGTATAAAAGCTGTGAGAAACTTGTTAGGTGTGGTGAAAAAGTTAAGATAGAGTTTTTTGACACATATTTTACTCATGATGAAAATAATAAGAAGCAGATAGGTTGAATAAAATTGGGAATGAATTCATCAATGAAATCTAGAGGTAAGAAAATCAATTTCCCTTATTGGGAAAAGTGTGAAAAAAATCATGTTGGTGAATGGTTATTAAATTCAACAAAATTCAATTGATATGTAAGGTATGGGAACATTTCATCCGATTTTAAGGAAAATGATACAAAAATTAATGATAATTTGATGGTGCTATGCTTTAAATGTCAATAATTTGGTTGTTTTTTTAATGTGTGTCTGAAGCTAGTCCCTCGGGCAGGAAATCAGAAATATTGGAAGTCAAAGGATCTGAAAAAATCCATTACAACCACTTTATTAGATGTTGAGATATCAAATTAGGTGTTATCAGCTCCATGGAGTACAATATTTCTCGATGGATGACCTGAGGTTGGGCACCATCAGTTTGTAGTAAAGGATGAAGACATCCCGAAGACTGCATTCTGTACTAGATATGGTCATTATGAATTTTTAGTTATTCCTTTTGGGTTGACTAATGAACATGTTGTATTCATGGATCTTGTGAATAGAATATTTAATGAGTTATTGGATAAATTTTTGGTTGTGTTTATTGATGACATTATGGTATATTGTTGAAGTAAATTGGAGCATGAAAAACATATAAGGGTTGTTTTTCCAACCCTAAATGAATAGAAACTGTATGGAGAATTTTGAAAGTGTAAATTTTGGTTACAAAAAATTTATTTCCTTGGATAATTTTTTCTAAATTTGGAATAACTATTAAAAATTATAAAATGAAAGTTGTTGATGAATGGCCAAGACCGTCAAATATAATGTATATTTGTAGTTTTCTTGGTTTGTTATGATATTACCAGAGGATTGTTTAAAATTTTTCATGGTAATATAGTCCACTAACTAAGTGAACTCAAAAAGGAGTTAAATTCATTTTAAAAAAACTTTGTGATTGTTATTTATTGGGATTGAAAAGAATAATAGTGAATGCTCCAGTAATGACCCTAAAAATAGGTTTTTAGGTTAGATGGGAGTCCCATTTCCATCGTATCTGACTGTGATCCCAGGTTTACTCCTATCTTTTAGAAAGGCCGTCAGATGTTTTTTGGAATAGAATTATAATTCAGTATATCTTCTCATAATTAATCATATAGGAAGTTGTAATGGAAGATTTAGACTTCAGAGGACATGCTTTGACCTTATTCAATGGACTACAATGGATTTTGGGATCAACAACTATTATTAGTTGACTTTTCTTATTTTAACAGTTTTAATTCTAGAATATAGAGGGAACATTTTGAGGCATTATATAAGAATCCGTGTCAAACTTCAAAATTTTGGGATGAATTCATGGAAAATATGTTTATGGGAACTGAATTAGTAGAGGAAGTGGCAGAAAATGTTCATATTATTTTGCAACATATGAAGATAGCTCAGAGTAGGTAGAAACTTTAGGCCGATAAAAGAAGGGAAGACATTTCATTTGAGGTAGGTGATCATGTTTTCCTTAAAATATCTCCTTTGAAAAGTGTTATGCATTTTATAAAAAAATGAAATAAAAGTCCGTGGTTCATTGGACCTTATGAAATCTTAGAGAATGTTGGACCAGTCAACTTCTGAGTATCTTTTCCTCTGAGTTTATTTCAGGTACACAATGTTTTTCATGTTGCGATGTTGAGAATGTTTATACCAGATTCATCTCATGTTTTTTAGCCTAGAAGTAGTTCAGTTGGATTAGAACCACTCTTATAAAGAGAAATTAATTCATATTCATGATATAATAGAGCATGTTTTTCTAAATAAGGTAATCCATTAGGAAATTATTTTATACGGAAAACAAATGGTAGAAGAAGAAACAAGAGAATCTAAAAATTCTATGAGGGAAATGTACACCCACTTGTTTAATATGTAATTAAAATTACAAGGATGCAATTTCCAGGAGTTGGGGAAAATGTAACCCCCCTAGGTTTTTAAAATAAAATGAAATTCATGAAACTATGAATCACTAAATAATGAAAATTTATTTTCAGATAGTTATAAACTTGAGGATAAAAATTATTTTTCCTCTTTTATGTTTGGAATTTTGAAAAACAGACATGCACAGTTGCAATCAGCAAGTTATAAGGAGTCTGATAAGACCAAATTAATTTTGGTTGAATAGTAACATACCCTTATGAATAGTAACATACCCTTATGAATAGTAATATGAACCTTATGAATAGTAAATCATGAAAATGTATATTATCCTCACCCATGAATGTATAATAAGTTGAGAATCTTATAAGTGATAATATAATCATTATATAAGTGTTGGTTTATTTGTGAGTCATATATAGTATTTCCAATTTTATAATTAACTAAATAATATAAATAGAAATTTATTTTTATAAATTGTAATATAAATTATTGTTTTATTTTCTTATTGTTATAAGGTAACTTTTTTTACCTTGATTTATTTTTCAAGGTGTTATAAAATGATTTATAGTTTTAAAATTATTATTTATTTAATAAATTATGGTCTTAAATTAAAATTAAATTTCTCATATTTAGAAAATTATTTTTATAAAATGGGGTTCATTTTTAAATTTTAAATGTTACAAAAAATTGGGGAGAATTTTTTCAATTATTCTGAAATACATGAATTTTTAGTGAATAGTAAAATTCGATAATTAATGAATTATGAAAAATAAATGCATTTTTGCGTAATGATTGAGCCATGCCCAATTAAAATGGTCATTTGGTAAATGTCAACTAAAAGTTTTACTATTTGTTATCACAATAATTAATACTATTCATAGTCTTGAGAAAATAGAATAATTTAATGATTAAAATAATAGAATCACACTCCTCTCCTCCATTGTAAATACCACCCCCATACCCCTCTTCTTCTCACACCTCTCAAGATTTGATAATTGTCTTACTTATTACGAATATTTATCCCAAGGATGTTTCCCATATTCATGATCTACTGGTCTCCCCAAAAGGCCAATAACAAAGGCCTTAAGGTGGACATCAAGGAGAAAAGGTCAAGAGGTAAAATTCCTTTTTTATGTTCTTGTGTTTTCTATTAAAATTATTTTTATTTTCTTATACAATCTTCCCCAAAAAATATCCAATAAGAATTAAAGAACTATTATCTTATATATACTATATTTTTATCATGTTTATTAAAAATTTCATCATCATACTTCTTCTCATATCCCTCTTGTTCTAAAAATAAAATATCATATGTGACGTGTCGATTTATCGACATCATGGATGATGTGTCTTCATTTTCCATCACATCATACAAATATTTTCATAAAAATATTATTAGGGTAAAATAATATTGAATTCTATATATTATATGATTTATTATATTTTGTAACCAATGCTTATTCATACTATTAATTAATAAAAAAAGTGGTTCTTAATGATCAAAATTCACCAAAATAAACAAATGATCATCACATAGTATTTATCTAATGATTAATCCTCATAACATATAAAAATGTTTTAAGGAATCATTTAATATAGTGGATTCAGGTTAAAAACATCTCCTTCCAATTTTGGAGTATTGATTTCATCATTAAAGATGATCGAATATGAACTGACCATGGAAATCATGTAGAGAACGTACACGAAATAATGGAAGGAACACAATATTATTAATAATTGGGTGGAATAATGTTATAAAATGATCAATAAGGTGTGATAATAATGATTATTCTTCTTTAATGTATTAATAACACTATTTAAACCATTATATATGAGGATTGATCACATTTTATCTAAGACGAACCCAATGTAATGGAATTCTTAAACACATTTCCTATATTTGGGTTAACCATATACCTTATTCATTTTGTGTTATTAATATTATATCAGGGATGATTTTTTTATATTATTTTTTATTATGTGTGTATATAGTTTATACTCATATCCATTCCATTATATTAATTCTCACTAAAATTATATTTATAAATGAATTTCCTTGTAAAATATTTTTAAAGTCTCTTTAACAAAATTCAAAAAGATTGTTTCATCTATATATGGCATGAGTTATTTCTCCTGATTTCATGATTATGTATTACTATGATATGTTACATGGATATTTTTATGTTTGGTTGTGCCCATTATATATAAATATATTTGGTTTTGATCTCATTATAGCTCATGATATGTTGGGTTGAGCCCATTATATCTCAAGATATGACAGGTGAGCTCCATTATAGCACTCTGATGCAATGGTTACACTAGAGATGGAAGTTTTCTGAATGGTTATTCCTTGTGTAAGGGAGATTGTAATAATTATATGGTAAATATGTCCTAGGTAAACAACATGATATTTTTGTGCATTCTAATGAGTTTTTTTGAAGTGGGTTTTATAAGATTTTATGTTATTACTTGACTTATGATTTCTGTCTTTATATCCCTTAGTTATCTTTTTGTGCCCAATCCAAGTTTTTATATGTTTTTAACATTATATAAGGATTTTTACAAGAAATATGGAAGAAAATTTAACTGTTATTAATATTTTTCAATGAAATTATGTTTTATTTGAGAAGTTTTATATTTTGGAAAAATGGATACTACCTTTTGGATTATCCACCTGCATAATTATAGGATTTTATGTATGTTTTATTTCTTGATTTTCTAAAACTATAATCCTAAAATGATAATAAATGTTTAAGAATATTTGTTTTTTTTTATAACCTCATAATACGTAATGTTTTAAGGTTGGGTCCTTATATAACCCTTGCATTTTAGAATCCATCTAGTCTACGTATGATAAGAATTTTGATAGGGGATTTTTTTTGCATAGATAAGAGAACTAATGTGATGAGTCACCCTATTTCACTATGTTTATGTTTCGAGATTGATGTTTCAAACCCTCCAGTTCACTTGGTCTATATCTCATTTAGTTAATAGTTTTAGTATACGTGAAGGGTTGTCTTAAATCATGGTCCAATTTCTTCTTGTCGTGAAAGATCATGGGTCATTAAGCCACATTCAATCATTGGGAGTGTAGGGTGTGGAAAGTGGTAGAGGCTATGGATCCACCCTTATTAATGCGCGTTCTATGAAAATTTATAAGTATCTAAGTGTTGATGTTGTTTTTCTAAGGCTAATTTATGATCTAGGCACTGCTATTTTGGTAGAGATGGCAACAAGAAGTCCTTTCCATTTGATTTCTCAATATTTTTCTAAAACTAATAAGAATAAGGGATGTTTCCGTGCTAAGGATAATGATCAACTCACATATCACGGTGGTAATGGTTCTCCGACTGATATTTGGTTACTTAGAAATACAGAAGCCACTATGTTTAATGAGGCTGTGTCCCCGAGCCAATGTGTTCCTGATTCATGAATGGATGAAAATACTATTATGATGCATAACCACATTTTGAATCTGAATTAGGGGGGAAGGAATATGTGGATCTTGAGTGATGGAAAACTGACAATACAAGATGGAAGAGCACGTAGGTGAAAATACATTTTGATGATTCGGAGGAAAGTGACCTTGATGGGGCCTCCCGGCTATGTTCAGATGATGTGATGGAATCATTGGTTTGACTTGGATCAAGGAAAGGTAAAAAAAGGATTATATTGATTGGAAACCTTTCGGTTCTCAAGGTGGGGAAAATCTATGACCTAGTAAATATTACTCGAATACTATAAATACAATGGTAACCAGAACATTATGCAAGGCAATGTGTAATGGCACAAAGGGTAAATCCGGGGAAGCATATGTGTATTATGGTGTTGAGTCTATTTTAGTAAGATGAGAAAGTAGACACCTTATGAGGGTTCAAAATCATCTACAGATGGAACTACGGTTAAGGAGAGTTCTCTATTGGACTCAACCACAGTTAGTGTGGGAATGAATTTGGGGGAGTGGAAGGAGCCACACTTGTAGTTGGATCTAATTTTCATGGAGCAGAAACCAGAGCTATCAGGTCAGAAATCTAGAATTTTTGAATCTCCCTTAGCGATCTCAGTTGATCTGAAACAGGTTGTTGATGCTAGGACCATGGAGAAATAATGGGTTTTTCTTATTCACTATGATGAAGAGAAGCAAGACAATTTATTTATCATTCATGCTTCTACTAAGGATTCCAAAATGATAAATAAGAGACCAATCCATGTGGACACAGACAATTTTCATGGATATTGGGTCATAGAGAAACATTTAATTTTGTCTATAGGCTTCAGAGATAAGAAGATATCAGTTGAGTGGTTCTTGCAAATATGGGAGAATCTGGCTTCCCAATTTTAAGAGACTATTAAATAAGAATCAGATATAAAGGTACCAAATTTTTCTTTGAAATTATTTAAGAAGTTCACATCTGGTTTTTTTAAGATGGTCTTTCATAATGTTAGTATCTTCTATAGTTTATGATGTCTTTTTGAACATGAGGTTTCTCTCCTTTTCCTGATAAATTTTTATTCTAATAAAAATTATATTTTGAGGAGATAATCCCCTTATAATTCACAAAATCATACAAAAAAAACTCAATCGAATGACTTGTTTAAAGACTTGTCTCACTTTTTCAAGTCAACCCTCTCATGGTAAACTAGATAATCCTACTCTACCACACCAGTATAAACCACATATGGATTTCACCCTTTATCCATTTCTATAACATATAATAAGAATGCTCATAATCTCATAGATGAAAAAATTATTTAAGTCTTTTTAATAATATTTATTTTAAATTCCTTGGAATTATCCCTAAATAAGTTAATAGGGTAAAAAATAATGATTGATTTTCCTCCCTTAAGTGTCTACCCAAAATCCAAATAATACTAATTAGAAAATTTTCTAATTCTAGGTCAATTGCATCATATCATAGTGGTACATAAGAACATGGTTCCAATCTAGTATCCCTTACTATGCCATACTCTAACATTGATTGATATATATTCCTAAATGAACATATTCTAAAATCCCTAATTCATTACTATAATATCCATTATAACACATAACAATTTTTTTTGATACCAATATATCTTATACTTCCCCCAATAAAGGCCATTGTGGTATTCTTGTGATGTTGAGAGTGATCCATGAAGCTGACCTCCATTTACATAAGGTTTAGTGACCAACATTAGGGGTAAAAATATACATATATGGAAAGAATTTTTGTTATACTACTATAAATATAAGATAAAACAACTAATAATTTTCTGAATACCAATGGGTCGCTGGTATTTATTGATTTTTATTTTATTTTATTGATTTTTATGTTTTCGGGTTCTATGGGGTTAAATTATAAAAATGGGGGGGATGTACATTGAGAAACAATTACCATATTGTTAGTGCTAAATATGAACCCCCTCATATTAGAGGAGGTTGAAATATTTCAATAGAATTTTTTATGATTATAGAATGGTTTGTGGAACCATGTGAGATCCTCATGTAGAATTGTGACCTCGTTGTGTATGTGGGTGTGACCCACATAGTTAGAACATGGTTAGTGGAAACCATTTGGCTTGAACTATGCAACTTCTATACGTGAGATCAATGGATCCCATTGATTAGTTTCATAGTTTCAAAAACAATACATCCAAACCTTTTGATCTTCCAAGTAATGTTTAAAATAAAAATTTATCTTCATATCCTTGATGATATTTTCTCACATTTTCCCTCATTTCTCCCTATTCACTCAACCCTACACCTCCCATATATGGAACTCATTCCCTATATCCTTATTTTTTTATTTTCTTTTCAATTTTGGTTGTCCTTTTCATGTTAATTCATGTTTCATCTTGGAATTGATAAATTTTTTCACTTATACATCATTTTTTTCAATTTTATACCCAATTCCCTTACCTATTTATCAATAGAGAATAAAAATAAGGTTAGGAATGGGTGTTTAACAAATTTCATAGACTAGAAGGCTTGTTAGTGTCCTTTACAGAAGATTATAGTAGAATAGTATGAATGCAATAAGTTTCTAGCAAATGTTTTCTAATTTTATCCACATCGGCCCTTTAATTTGATAGATCCATAGATTCTTGATATTAAAATGTTTTTTTAATTAAAAAATTGTTAAATACTATATCTGTGTAATTTTTTTAAACGTTTATTATAGTACTTGTATTTTTAATTTAACAAAATGATTGGATTTTTAATTCAATGACATTTTATATCATGGGGATGTTTTTTATATGGTACATGATTCAAAAAAATACTAGATATCGGTCTATTAGGTAGATTTATTTTTTTTGGAATAAATGTTATTATAAATGTGGGGAGTTTAATAATTCAGAATGTTTTACATATTTTCATGGTGATTTATTTATTTTTTTAAATGGTTAGTGGAATTAATTTCATTGTTTTAATTGTTTTTAATGTTATTTATCTACTATTTAGAGTGTTCCCTCCTTCAAAATTATTATAAAAAATAATTAAAAGTTCAAATTACTAGATTAAATAATAACGGAATATTAGAGACTTTATAATTTTTTTTGGAAGTTTAGGGTTTGACCCTTTTGGAGCCCATCATTTTCTACTTGTTCATCATAAGTGAGTTTTGAGATTTTTTAATATGACTTGATATTTTTTTTATTTGGAAGGATATCTTTGTAAAATGTGTATTGGAGGTGGGATGGAGGTTGATGTTGTAATGAATTTTCTAATGTTATTATATAGTCATGTGATTTATAAATGATAAATTTTTTCCACATAAATTATCTTTTTTTGGAATCCTTGGGTAACTATGTGGGTAATCATGATATTCTTGTATTTCAAGTTGAGATTATAAACTTTCTTGTAAAACATATTTGTGGTATCCCATAGCTATTGAGAGTCCCCACAATGATTCAATTTGATAGATATCAAGCTGCTGAGATATATTATTATAAAATCTGTTAGTAGTTAGTTCAATATATAAATGTCTATTTATTTTCCCATTAGTCCTTAATGTGATTCCCCATGATGATTATTATATGATATACCTTTATATTTCTTATTTGCTATCTTAGTTCCTTAATTAATTGGGTTATTCAAACTACCAAATAAATAATTATTTTAGGGTTAGGATTTGTTGTTAAAAGGTTTAATTTTATATTCTGATTTTTATTCACTTCATGATTCTCCATTGTGTTACATATATTGTGTTATTCTTTTTGTTGATTACATTTTGAGTAATATATTAGTGTTTTAAAATGAAGGGCTAGTTAGTTCATAATTGTTACCATTTTTATGAATAATAATTATTACTTATTTAATTACTTAAATGATTTGGATAACAATGATATATTTCTAAATATAAGTTAGGATATGGTTTTGGTTTTCTATAGAATTTTTTTTGAGAAGGGAACTTGTTGAGATATTTTTTCATGTTATAAAGAGGTATTGAAAGTAATTTTCCCTTTTTCTTTTAAAATTTTTATCCTTGGGTTATATTATTAAATTAATGGTAATTATTCTTGTAGTTATACAACTAGGACTTGAACTATAGTATACATAATCTCCTTAATGGTTTTATAGTCTCCATGTGTTATTTTGGTGTAAAAGTTAGGGTTACGGGTTTAGTTTTCACTACAATCCTTTAGAAAGAGTGAGGATATTGGATTATAGTGGGGAGATGAGTTCACATGGTTGATGAATGGTTGGTTACTCAAGGTTTTAGATCAATTTGGTATATTTTTTTATCATCCCCTTTAGCCTTTAGTTGTTATTTTGGACTTCATTTATGAATTGTAAGAATTATGTCAAAAATATTCATTTCATTTGTAATTTATTGAAAAAAATTATTATTATTATTTAATTTGATGTATTCCAGGTTGGTTCTTATATATAAATTTCTTAATAAATTGGAATGACTATCTACCAAATAGAAACCTAATTTTGGGATTTCAAATGGCACCAGTTTCATTTATCATGAGAATTTTAAAGGTGTAATCATTTCAAGCAATTACTTTTTTAGAACATTAATGATTTTCAACAACCCATGGTGATTATTAATGTGATCTATACCTTGAGGCATTCTAATAAAAGTAACATTTTATGTTGACTTGGTCTTATTCATTACAAAATCGAATCAAATACTTTTTTTGTGGTGGCTCCACGGTAGATAGTATATAATAATATCATAGCTTAGTATGTAATGACTAAAAAATTTTGTTAATGGAAATTAACATATTATAACTGTGTCATGTAGTATAAACCACATAAAATATCTTTTAGAAAAATATAAAAAAATTAAAATGATGAATTAATTAAATACGAGGTATTTTTAGAAGTTAAATAAACTATCTCGATTGAAATGTAACCCAACTGATGAAATAGTAATGTGAACCTTAAAAGTAGTAACCCAGAAAATTGATTATTAACATAACCTATCAAGGTATAAATAAATTTTAGTTATCTTAATAATTATTATATGACATAAATATATCACAATATATGTAATTAATGTTTTAAAAAATTATTAATTAGTTTTTGGTGTTTTTATAAACCATAAATATGAATTAATAATTTTTAAATAATATAATAATTTGAAATAAAATTTATTTTCATAAAATTGATTCAAAACCTAATATATTTTTGTATTACGATAATAATATAATTTAATGAGACATTATTCAATTTTTCAAAGTGTTATCAAATCTGTTATAATTTTAAAATATGTATTTCCCAAGTAAATAATGATTTCAATTAATAATAAATTTCTCATATTTAGAAAAATATTATCATAAAATGGAGTTAAATTTTTGAATTAATCACATTGTAAAATGTTTAGGGTTAATTTTGGGGATTTTTCTAAAATTCATGAATTTTTTTGAATAGTAAAATACGCTAATTTATCATCTATATAAATTGTAAGTTAAATACTCTATTCAATGAGTCATCTATAATGTAAGAACCATTATCTAAAAATTATCATCATTATTTTAATATATAATTTTAATAATTTTCAAACTATTCATAGTCTGGAGCTAAAATAATAGTCTAATGAATAAAATAATGAGAAAACACCCCTATCATCCACTCTAAATAAAACCCCTCACCTCTTCTTCTCCTTACACCTTAAAAAATATTATCCTTAACCAAACTCCAATAAATAATCTTCACAAGACCCTACGTCGTGTCCATGATCTCTTTCTCTCATGAAAATACAAAACCTTTTCCCCTAAGGACGTTCTCATGGAGGAGATAGTAAAGGGGTAAAATCCTCTTTCTTTTACTTTTATTTTCCTTTCAATATCATTATTTTACTATCCTTTACTGACCACCTACTATCCAAGAGGCATGATAACTCTAGTATCTTTTATATACTAATTTTTTTAAAAGGATTAATTCTTCTTTAAATCTCTTCCATTTTCCTTTCATTTTTAAACATGAAAAATATAATCCATGGTGTGTTAATTTTCCACCAATGTGAATGGTGAATATAAATTTCTCACTACCTCCTGTAAGGCGGCTCATAAAACCATAATATTTCTTAAATAAGATTTTATTTTATATATTATAATTTATATAATGTTATCAAAGAAATTTAAAAAAATGTTGTTAAATTAAATGATATAAGATTATAATGGTCCTAAAAATGACAAAATAAAATAAATCATTTCCAAGGAAATTTAATATAACAAATCATCTTCATAAAATATTATAAAAAATATATAAAACCAATTAAACTTATTTATTTCCATTAATATAATTTTTTTAGAATCATTCTCATTTTACATGAACTTCTATACACATATAAATGAAAATAGATCATGAAAACCATGAATATTAGCACTCATAAACGATGAAATTAAACTCTATACGTCATCAATAATCCCATAAATGAGTATAATATATCTATAATTAATACAATTCATTAAAAAAATGATATTTATTTGTTAATTAATGAATCTAGTATGATTATCCAGGATATTAAATAGAAGAAAACATTCTGATATAAGGTAAGGGTATTCTCAAACCCAACACACTTTCTTTGGGGTTTCCCACTTTCATTCCATTTTTAGTTTGTTTCTTCCATTAATTTTCTTTAAATATCATTTATTTATCATTACAATTTATTTTTTAGATATACATGATTCCAATATGTTTTTTGACCAATGAAATGAATTTTCGAAAAAAACCATATTTCTTAAAAACCAACATTTACTTCTCATGAGATTGTTTCTTACTCACTCAAGATTGAAGATTCATTTACAAATTTTATTATTAAATTTAATTTTGGTAACGCAAAATTTTGTTCATGTATGAATTCTTTATTAAATTAATCCAATTCCTTCCAGGGGTTATTTTATGTCGATGATTGATAGATGTTCTATATGGTATGCATGATAATGTAAATGTTATGATGTGATGGGTGCTCCCAAAATAACACAGCGCATGTAAATATTATGATGTGAAGGGTGTTCCTAGTATTATATAGCTCTCCAATTATTTAGGTAATCCAATGTTTCTAATGATAAAAAGTGAAATATGTGTGAACCTGATGCTAAATTTTTTCACAATAATTTTTGGTGGTTAACAAATATGACATGATGTTCCATTTTTATGAATTACCACATTCCATGCCTTTAATTAGTTTTCCTCTCATGATTATGATTATTATCCATTTATAATGTAAGGATGATGATGTTTATGAACACCCATATTTCATGTATCTTATTTATCAACTTAATGGAATTTTAGCTCAACCATTTCTTGCTTTATATACTCAGGTGAATACATGTACTAAGGAGAATATGAGGGTAAGTAAGAGAATACACAAGAAGGAATTGAATAAATGTTTATGTTTTTTTATGTAAATGTTATGTGTGGTGGTATGTTTTCCATGAAACTAAACTATTGGATTCTAGTATTGAAACACTATTAGGATGTTTATCTTTAATATTATTTAGTAGTTATGTAAGAAAAGTAAGGTCTCTCTAGTTGGAATCTGGGCATTGTTTAGTTAATTTTTGAATTAGGACTAAAAAACATTAATGAAAATCCATAGTATGCAACTAATTATATGTAACCCCAAAAGTAGATTTGTTTTACAAAAATGATAAACATTGGGATCCCCCAATATATGGAATTAGAGTTAATTACACAGTGGAATGAAATATTTTTTCATGACTTGTTGACTTGATTTTTCTTCACGATTTTTTCTATTTTAGAAAATGGTGGTATCTAGGGGAATATAGGATAACAACCAATGTGCTGGATAATGTGGTGATTTTCCAAATGACATCCCTAATGCATAAGGTGTTTCAGTTCAAATTTTCATGGTTATTCTTACATAGTTGTCTTAGACAATGAAAAATATTCTAAATAAGGTTAAAATTCCTCCTTCCCCTAAGGGAGAGAAACAAGCTATTAAGTCTTTTATACAACAACAAAAATTCAAATATAGTGGTCTTCCAATCCACTTGTCACGGAATAATCAGTCAACTCGATGGAAACTATCTCTTCTATGCCAAAACTATTTTGAGAAGGATAAGGTGATTATAACCATTAATCATATTTATTGAAAGGATATTCAATGGTGGGTGTTGATTAAAAAAAATAATCAAATATTCAAAATTGATGATATTGAGTGTTAAGACATTAAGATAATGTTTCTTAACAAGTATTTCCCTTAAAATATTCTTACAATGATAGAGAGTGAATTCAAATAGATGAGGAACAATGAAGGTAAATTGGTCATGACCTATAGAAGAATATTTAATAAGGCTTTCAGGTTATGCATTGGGGTTTTTATCAACAATGAAAGAAAAATTGACATATAATATAGTGGTTTAAAACAACACAATAGAATGGATCAAGATATATGATACTTTGAGATCTAGGAATGATTTTTTCATTGTGCTCTCATAATGTAGATGGAGATTAAATAATTGTCTAATGGATATGGTGATACGAAAACAAATATGAAGATTCATGTAAAGAAATCTCATGATAAATATGGAAATAAAACTGAAAAACTCATTTGTAAAAATGGGGGAGGAATAATTTTGGAAGTTACCTTAAAGGGATGGGGAAATTATATTGGTGTGGGAAAGAAGTCCCCCAAGATCATGAATGTCGAAGAGATATAAAGAAGCTAGATGATAGGATATATGATAAGAGAGAACCACACATAGAAAAATGCTTCAAATATAGGGAGTATGGGTACTATACAAGCCTATGTACAAAACATCGAGTCCTTGAGGATAATTAGTATAATAAACCACAAAAACCAAAGGAGAAAGGGAATTATTATTCAGTCACTACTACTAAGGGGGATCCACAAAATGATGCAGTGTACACTCGTTAATAACTCATGAATATAAAACATACTCATTGATTATATTTCTATTATTTCCTTCATATTATTTATGTTTTTGTAGAACTATTCAAATACCACATAAAAATATGGAGACTGAGTTATCTATGAGAACAAAAAATAGGGTACTTAATTCACCAATAGTATATAACTCCTCCTTGGTAATTTTTTTTGATTCAACCACCCAAAATATATTATATTACTTTACTTGGAAGAGTTAAATTATATATTTGGAATGTATTTGATATCAGAAAATGAATCCAACCGAAAATATCAAGAAAGGGAGATCACTCTTTATATCTTGTAGCATACTTCAATTCTGTACATGTGTACGGGGAGGATGTATCTTCTTTTAAACAATCATCCCAAATGGTGATATCATTTCATATTATTAATAATATCTAGCTCAAATTATTTGGAAGAAGGAGATAATCATGCTTGAAGACATGAACATTTGGTGGGACTAAAATAATGTGTTACCTGAAGAATTTACTTGTTTTCCTCGTGACCAAGAGAAAGATTTCTCAATTGAACATATTTAGGGATCTTTGCTGATATCAAATAAACATTATCGAATGGACACCATTGATTTAGAGGAACTAATGATGAAGTTAAAAGAGAATCCATATATGGGTTTTATTTACCTGAGTGCTTCACCATGGGGTGCATGAGTACTATTCATAAAGAATAAGGATGGATTAATTTTCCACTTCATTTATTATCATGATCTCAATAAAATAACATTAAAGAAGAAGTATCTCATTCAATGGATAGATGAATTATTTATTTAACTTTATGGGGCCATGTAATTCTATATTACTAATAATTCCTTTAGAAGGAGGTATAGATACTATGAGTTCATAGTTATGACCTTCAGACTCCAAAAGACAAAGGAAATTGATGATTGGACTAGGAAAACATATATAATAGAGATCTATATATTCCTTGGTCTATCATGGTACTACTGGTGATTATTTAATAACTTCTCACAATTTTCATAACCACTAACCATGATGACTCAAAATGGAGAAAAGTTGGGTAGGACTAGTGAATGTGAAGACTCCATAAAAGAGTTAGAATATTTGCTGATCAAAGCTCCTATACTCACACTTTCGACTACATTGGGAATATTTGTGGTACATAGGGATTCATAAAATAATGTATTAGGATATTTACTGATTTAAAATGATAAATTTAAAGCTTACTCCCTAATGTAGTTGAAAAATCCTTAGATATACAATCCCACACATGATATGGAGTTAGAATATGTGATCTTTTTTGTTGAAAATCTGGTGCTATTATCTCTATGGGGAGAAGTGTGAAATATATATTGATCATAAGAGCCACAAATAAATATTCTCATAGAATGAGCTTTAATATGAACTAGAAAATATGGTTAGATCTCATCAAGGATAATGTTTTCTCAATCCACTACCATCCTAGAAAATCGAATGAAGTGGTGGATGCTATAAGTAGAAAAGACCCTGTAACATTATTAATGACGAGAATTGATAATGATTGCATATTATTAGATTTTAAAACTATGTACATGAGAATTATTAGGCAAATAACATCACCAATCATATCTCAAATTATTTCTTTATCATCCCTCATAGGGAAAATAATGGATGTTCAATGAAATGCTGTGGTATATTTGAAGAAGGTGGAATCTATGTGAAATGGGAAATTCAAAGAGTTTAAAATTGATGAAGATGGAGTAGTAATATTTGTGTCATTAATATGGGTACCATCTAATCCAAATATAAATAATGATACTCTAAACAATGTACATAGCTCAACGTTTTCTATTCATCCAGGGATCAAAAATACGTATCATGATATTTGAGAGAACAATTGGAAGAACAATATAAAAAAGAGATCCTTGAATATAAATCAAGTTTATTGTAATGCTAACATGTGAAGGATGAAATAAATAAGTCGAAGGGGGATGTTGCAAACATTACCCTTACAAACATGGAAATGGAAAAACATTACCATGAAATTTGTCCCTCACATCTGAAGACATCTAGAAGATAAAAATCTTATATGGGGTTTTTCAAATCATCTCACCAAGACATCTCAATTTATTTCAATTCAATAAGACTTCTCCATGGATAATATTTCATGGATATATATCATAGAAGTGGAAGTGATATATTGAGTACCACATTCAATTATATGTGATTGAGATCCTAAACTCACCTTAATGTTTTGGAAGTGTCTCTAGTATGCTATAAATACTGATATGAATTTCAGTACGACTAATCATCTGCAAACTAATGTCAAATCTAAACAGATTATTTAGATAGGGGAGGAAATTTTGAGACCATTTTTATGGACTTAAATGGAGGATGGGACCAACATCCTCCTTTAGATGAGTTCTCTTATAAAAATAATTTCCGCTATAGCATCTATATGGATGGATATGAATCCCTTCATGGGAAAAGATTTAGAACACCGACATGCAATGAAGATGTTTGTGAATGTAAGATTCTAGGACCCTAGATGGTCGAATAAGTTAACAAAAATGTGAAAACCATTCAATAGAACATCAAGGTATCTAAAATTAGACAGAAGAGTTATATAGACAATCGTCGATGAGACCTCATGTTTATGGTTGGATACATGGTTTTCCATTGAATGTATCCACAGAAGATCATCAAAATTTTTGGGAAGAAAAGAATGTTGTGTTCATGCTACTTTGGCACCTCTAAGATCCTTGATCATGTCATAACTGTGGACTATCAACTAGAACATCCACCAACCATGTCTCAAGTATATGATGTATTCTATGTATCCCTCCAAAAGAAGTCCATACCAAATCCCTCACATTTATATAATATAGAGGTGGTACATTTGTAAAATGATCTCTCTTATAAGGATAATCTAGTGAAGGTCTTGGACTATTGGGATAATTTTCTACGTAATAATACTACTCACCTGGTAAAAGAAATATGACAAAACCACAAGTACAAAGAAGAAATATGGGAACTAGGGAATGTAATGAAGGATAATATCACTAACTTTTTTCACTAATGATTGTAAAATGAAACTTTGGGGGTGAAATTTCATAAGGGGAAAGAATATAGTGACCCTAAATTAGTATTAATGGAATTTACCTTCGTCTATTTATGTCATATAAAATAATCCACATTAAATCAATTACAGAAAACAATAAAAACTTTACAAATAAATATTTAATAGAAAGAGTGGTATTTATAGATGTTACTGAACCCATCCTTATTGAATAGTAACATGACCTATGAAATAATAATGTGATCCTTGAGAATAGTAACCAATCCAATAGAATTGTAACTTCACTTATGAATATACAAATAATTTTTATTCATCTTATAATCGATAATATAATATACATATATCATATTATATGTAGATTTTTTTTAATTTTTTTTAATTAAGTGTTGGTAAATTTATAAAACATAAATATTTATTTATAAATATAAAATATATATATAATTATTTTAAATAAGATTTATTTTCCTAAAATAGAATCATAAAATAATATTTTGTTCTTCTGATTATTAAATAATTATATAATACCTTCATTAATTTTTCAAAATGTTTTAAAATTAGTTAGAATTTTAACAAAAGATGATTTCAAGTAAATGATGATTTTAATTAAAATAAAATTTATCATATCTAGAAAATTATTGTCTTAAAGTGGATCTTATTTTCAAATTCTACAAATAAAAAAATGGTTAGGGTTAATTTTTGGAACTTTTCTAAAATAAATGAATTTTTTGACTAGTAAAATACAGTAATTTGTAGTACACATACATTATAAGTGAAATACACTATTCCATGAATCATCGTTAATGTAGGAAACATAATATCGAAACCCTCTTAATTATTTTAATATATTTTATAATAATAATTAAACTATTCATATTCTAAATAAAAATTAATAGACCAATGAATAATCTAATGAGACAACATACCTCTTCTCCACTATAAATACCAACCCTCACCATCAATTCTCCTCACACCTTCAAAGCTTTGAGACCGGTCCAAATTCTAAATAATACACTTCCCATTCTGATTCCCCTTGTCCAAGATCATTTGGTATCATCAAAATAAAAATGATTTTCCATATGATGGTTCTCAAGGAGGATAAATTTAGGACATAAAATCATATTTCTTTTTCTTTTATTTTCATTTCAATTTCATTATTTTATTTTCCTATACTAACCTAAATTTATCTAAAATGAATTATAAATCTATTATATTTTATATACTAAAATTTTATTATTTTAATTGAATAATTCATCTTCAAGTCTCTTCCTATTTACTTTTTTCTGGACACAAATATACCGTATGTGGTGGGTAGATTTACCACCCCATGGATGACACATTTTCATTTTTCTCTACATTCATCAAGGATGGTCATAAAACCATCAATATAGTAAAATAATATTTTGTTATACACATTATAATTTATATAATAATCTAGACAAAATATATAAACATGATGTAAAATAAAATGACATTAGCTTATAATGGTTGAAAACCTCCAAAATTAATGAAATCTTTTTTGTTAACATTCAATATAATAAATCACCTTCATAACATATATCCATAAAATATATATAATACTAATTTTAATTTAATGTTTTAATTAATAAAAATTACATAGAATCATTCTAATTTTACATTAACTTCCATACTCATGTACAAGATAATTGATCATGAAAAATATTAAATTTACACCTCCTGAATAATGTAATTAAACACTATAACTCGTAAAAAATAACATAAATGAACATAATAAATCCATAATGAATAAAATTAATTTAAAAGAGGTTATATATTTTTTTATTAAAGAATTTAATTTTATTATCTAGTATATTAATGTGAATAAAACTTTCAGACCTAAGGTAAGGAGATTCCATAACCCAACACTCTACCTTTTATGTTTTCCTCATTCACACTATTTTCTATATGGATGTTCCATTAATTTTATGTTAAAATACTTTATCAGCCCTTCCCTTACCAAATTCTTGATATACATGTTTCCAATATTATTTTATGAAAAATTCTTATATATTTTTTCAAATAAACTCTTCTTTATAAAAAATTACTTCTCTATATATTGTTTCTTCATCACTAAATATTGATGATTCTGATACCAATAATGATATGCCCAATTTCTTTTTAGAACCCCATTGTTTGTTCAGAAATGAATTATTTATGAAATAAATCCCATTTTTTCAATGGGTAAATTTATGTTAAAGATTGACATATGTTCTATACGACATTGATGATAACGTAAGTGTTATGATCTAATGGGTGTGTCTTGAATTATATAGAACATGTAAATGATGTGATGTGATGTGTGTGCCATGAATTTTAAAGCTCCCCAATGCACTGGGTAATGAGATATATCTCAAGAGAAACAAAAAAATATTTATGGATAAGATGTTCTATTTTTTCACAACTATGTGGGGTGGTTAACCACTAAGACATGATGTTTCATTTTTATGAATCTCTATATATCTTACCTTTATCTAATGCTACATCTTGTAATTATGGAGATGATTCTTTACTTATTTTATGATGATGATATTTTTTCACTCATGTGCCATGTATAATATACAACCCATCACTGTTATTCAATATGTAACCTTCTATTGATGTATATCCTCAGGTGAATACTTTTTCTAAGGAGAACATAAATGACAATAAGAAGCTGGAGAAGAAGGAATTAAATAAATGTTCATATTTTATTATTTAAATGTTATGTATGAATTTAATTTTCCCAAGATATTAAACCTTGTATCCTTGTCTTTAACACAATTATGTTGACTATCTTTTAAATTATTTAATAGTAATGTAAGAAGATTATAGTTGTTATACAGGATGTATGTTCATGGCACTATCTGGCCATCAATTCTTTATGTTTATCCTTGATTTACAATGACTTTCCAATAATTTTGTTTTGAATTTGGGTCTTATAATTAAATAATTATATGTATTTTTTTCATTTATTGAAGCTATACTACATTTTAGGGAGGTCTAGTGAGTAATTTAATGAAATTCATAGATTTGGGGTGAAAATAGGTTGAAATATTTTGGTTCAAAATTAGAGTGTACATTCTTTCAAACAATGCAAAAGTCATTCAATATGTTTTGTTTGCATTACATCAAAACAACCATAGTTATCGTATTGTCTGAATTACCAAGGAAAAAAACCATGTGTAACATTAAATCTCTAGAAACTCGGTTGTTTTCATCATTTTTATATTTTATATTGTTTTTAATTTTCCCCTTATTAATGAGTTATTGATTGAGTTTTTAATGTTATGGATGCTTTTTATAAATTTGGGAGTGATATTTCATAATTGAGAATTTCCATATATTTTATAAAAGCATTTCAACAACCATGGAGTGATATTTGAAATTATTTGGATGGAATAAATATTTCAAGTCATTTTGATCTTTAATGAATGGGTTTTCCTTTTTTTGAATATAGGAAGATTTCAAAGGATTCTGTAAAAATTATAATGTTAATATGAATCAATTTAGTGAATTTTCCTATCGTAAAAAAGGATTGTGGTAATCTTGTTTTCTCTTTGAGAACAATTTACAGGCCATACTAAATTTCTATGAAAAAAATAAAACATAAAAATGTAAATAATTTTATTAATCATGTTCTTTTATATTTTATTTTTGGATATGAATCATAGAATGTTTTTTATGATTTTAAATTAAATATAAAAAAGATGTTTTATGGTCATAATTTATTTATAGTATGATTTTTTCCATTATATTTTTTTGAACTATATTTTTTTCGATTGGGGTGTTTTGTAATTTTTTAAAATATATCACCCTAAAATATATTAATATTTTAAGGATAGAATGCTTCAGTTATCAACTAGTATGGTGAAAATTCTAATAACCCTATAGTAGATTTCCAGGTCTCTAACTCTTCCATGAGTCTCGGAATAGTAGTAAGGTCAAGATCATATCAGCTAATAGATTGTGTATTTTTATTTTTGAATCATAATTCAGTAGTATTTTATCATAATCAGGGACCTAAAAAATAGATAGAGTCTGTATATGATGTTGAATAAATTTTTAATTCTTTAGAAACTTCTAATACCTCTGATTCTAATTGTGTACCCCTATAATTTAAGAGTTTGGGACGATAATGGTGGATGATTGTTTCTCATGACCAATCATTTTAGGATGTTTATTTTGAATACCATAATTAGATTTTCATCCAGTGGTATTTTAATGAGGATTTTGCTGTTAAAATGTTTTGTAAATATTTGGTTTTCACTATGGTGATCATTTATTAGTGGAATATGTTGAATGGTTCACTAAATTATTACCATTTTTTATTAAACTCATTATAGACGAATGAAAGATGTTTTGTTTTTTTAAAAGGGACCTTCATCAAAATATAAGGTTTTTAGTGGATCTATTCAGCTTATCTAAGTACATATAAGTGGTTAAAAAGGAAATCACTATTGAAGTGATTCTTATGGGGTAATATACTACACAAAATAATATAAACCCATATTTTTAGTGAGGGTTACCTGACCAGTGAGTATTAAAATATAGAGGAGCCCATACAGGGAGGTGATGTAAATATGTAGCTACATTATCAACCTATTTAAAATACTCCAATGTAAAGGAATCTAATGGTGTGTTTTGTGGGGAAAAAATGGGTATCATTATCCCAACAGTACGATTGATCTAATGTCTTTTCATCACTATAACTGTCTATATGTACTTTAGAGGTTTTGTAAGATGAAAAATTATTAGACGATAAAACATAGACCTATCATAAATCCTAGTATTAATCTATGGGGTTTCTTATAATTTAAGAGTTAGAAGTTAAATTGTGGTTTTTGGGGTCCATTTTTTTATTTTGATGTGTTTTATATAATATATATACACCATATTTTTCTCAAGTAATGGATGAATGATTTCATTTATCTAGTATTATTTTCCTTGGTCTTATTTCAATACACCTTTGTTATTGGTGTATAATGAATTATTCTTATATAGTTATTATATGAGACTTTAAGGATTTCTTATATATTTTCAGTCATATATAGACTATTTTATTTTTGGTCAATGTGTTATTTGTCCATAGAAGTATATCCTCATCTATTTTCCATACAATATAATGATAACTATCTTAGAGACATATAATACGTTTCCATGTGGAATATTCATACTAGAAGAGTTACCTTCTAAATGTGTTTGGATTAGGTTCTAAAACTATTTTTTTACCATTGGTTTATTCTTATGTTTTTGAGGTTATTATTATGTTGCTATTATTTTGTCTAGATCGAATTATAAATAGTATTTATTTATATCTATTTATAATATATCCAAATTCCTCAGATATTATATTGATGATTCATTCCTTTGTGTATATTTCCTTTATTTTTTAATATATTATTTGTCCTATTTATGTATATTAATTAAAATAAAATTTATATTATTCCATATGTGGTAAATTGGTAAAAATTAGAATGGAACGAGATGTCTCTTCTTAAAAATAAACTACCCATGTTCACAATTTTTAGGTATTACATTCTCTGCATTTTTTCTTAATATGAGGAATTTTGGGGGGAACAACGTATCATAGTGGTATAATTGTGACACTCTTCGAGCTAATAGTATGGAATTATTTGTGAGTTTTTATATTTTAATCATAATTGACAAGAAAAATGATAGATATGGGGTTTAAATTATAAAAATCTAACGGAGCATATATGGAATATGAGTTCGCACACATTTACTTTTATCCTTGCACCCAACTATACGTGAGGATGTTGAGGGATTATAATTGCCTTTTCCAGGGATAGGTAATGTGTTTTCAAACCATATTAGATTTACATGTATCTATGTGAAACTATTATGTTACTATGTATGGCATATATGGTAGGTATATAGTTAGATTAAATGGTTTAGCCAAATTCAAGTGACCTACCCATGTGAGTTTAGCGAACCCCTTATGGCTAGTTATTAGTTTTTGAAATAGTGTGGACTAATCATTTATTCTTAATAGTTTTGTTAAAAAACTAACATCATCCAATGTATTAATTTACCCCAAATCCTCTCCCATTTCAACACATTTACTCAACGTTATTCCTCTCATCTATGTAACTATTATCTCCTTTACTTTAGTATGCTTCCTATTATTTTTTATAAATTTTATAGGTAATTCATGTTTCCAAATGAATTCCATGTGTTCATGAAAACTTCTACCTTGTTCATCCCTTATCCTCTTAATCAATTATCTTATTTTCCATGTGGGCCAATCCAATGTGTATGGATGAACGTATGGAAATATTTCTTATACTTATAATCTTGTGAGGGTCCATTATACATGATTCTTGTTGAATCCTTTAAAGGATACAAGTTTTCATAGAATATTTCATATTTGTATCTATATTATATATTTTATTTGAGGGAACATTTGGTACATGAGATTCCAATTTTATTTTTAAAATAGAAAAGTTTTAATTTGACATCAATGTAATATTTTCTTAAAATATTTTCATAATCATTAATTTGTCATTGACATAATAGATTGAATTAAAATTAAAAGTCTTTTTTAGAACAAGTGGATTTTTATACATGATAAATGTTTGATAAGAATCACTATGAGGGTTTTCTCCAAAATTAAATGATATTAACAATATTTTTGGGACCAAATGAGATTTATTGAGTATGTTTATTTATATATTAGAGTGTTTTCATCATCAGCGCTGTGTTTGATTTATGAAAATGCATAATGGAGTCCACTTAAAAGTTATTATTTTTTACATTTATTTATATATTCTCTATAGTATGTCTCCTTTAAAAATTGTTCTCAAAAATATTTTTACGAATAAATGTAATAGATTATACCCAAAAAACATTTTCTCAATTTTTTTTGTGTTTGGAACTTTATATTTTCATTCTTATTGATACCATTGTTTTTATATTATTCATTATATGTGACTTACATGACTGTTGAACTATAATGAAATGTTTATGTGGTTTGAAAGGGCTCAACATAAAGGGGTTGTTAGAGGTGGGGTTAAGGGTGATGTTGTGATGCATTTTGTTTTGTAATGCTTTTATCATGCGACTAAAGAATGATAAATGTAAAAAAACTCAATTTTCTCATTTAATTAGAATCCTGGGCTTACTATATGGATAATAAATAGATATTTTAGGTTCCAATTGACATTATACACTCTGTACTAACCCATAATTATTATATTCCCTATCTTTTTGGAGTTCCCCTGGTGAAGCTAGATGAGAAAACATTAGGTGGTGAGTTATAGATCTTTAAATTTTGATTTCAATAGGCACACCTTTGAACAATAATGTATTATAATATTATTCTATAAAGTAATTTAATATGATTAGTGTTATATGTAATACATCATCATTTATTATTTGGAATTATTTTTCTTTATTTTATGGTCTTACACAGACTCTTGATGTGATGGTTATTTTATATTTAACCTTTGATGTTACTAGGATTTAATGTATATTATAATGTTATTCACTTAATTATTCTCCATGATGTTAATTTTATATCATCATTATATTTATATTTTTAATTCTATTTTTTAATAATGGTTTTAAAATTAAAGGGTATTGTTTCTAGTTTATAATGTTTTGATGAAACATCTTCATGAATTTCAATATAACCTATTGAATAGTTTGGATTCTAATGATGGATTTTTAAATATAAATGAGTATATAATTATTATTTTATAAATACATTTTTTTGATAAATAAACGTGATGTGATTTTTTTCATGATATAAATAGAAAAAAATACTATTTTGTATTTTGTTATGAATCCAGAAGGATTTTGTTTTATTTATTGAAAGTAAAGATGAAAAAATTGACGAAAAGGAATAAGAAAATAAATTTTATTCATGAAGGATTGTTAAAAATGTTCTTTAATACTGGATGATAGATTTTATGAAATGTATTCTTGATGTTTTTTGTTGAATTCATTTTCCACATGATGATAATTTAGTAAGTAGATTATTTGAAAGTGTGAAGGATGACTAAAAAGAGGCTACATTATTAAAAGAAGGTTAAGAGATATTTTAAATACATATTGGATAGGGTTATATTTTATTTTCCCAATATAGTAAAGACCACTATTTAGTCATTGGGTATATCGAAGATGAAGAAGGAGTGTGAAACTATTCTATGATTTATTGATATTTTAGATAAGAAGACACCCAATATAAAATAACTAGATAGAACTATACTATAGTGATATTCATGGTTATGTTTTAGTGAACCTCTATAATACAGTGAATCCCTATATATGGTTGAAATTAACATTAGTGGTCATAGAATTTATAGAATATTTGGTGGAGACATATGGTCAGTCAAAGTTGAGTATTCCATGGAACAAATTTCTATGAGTGAATCAAAATTGTTTTTGTTCCATGAAATAGATGAGTCATTGTGGTTGAGATTTGTATATTATTTAATCCATTATACATATAGTGGAGAACAATCCCATGGGAGATAAAATATGACGTGTCAATGGGATATTTTTTCTAAGAGACTACATGGGATCCATGGGGTGGACCATTATTATCCTTGTGATTGTTGTGGGTAGGACATATTCTTCGACTACATAAGTCGAAGTTCTCTTTTCATAAGGGGTGGAAACATGACCCACATGATATGGATCTGAACATGTTATCCTAACATCCACATCGTAGGGTCAAAAATAATATTATGTTGGTTGGTGTGTTAAAAGGATTTTCTTTAAATATATAGGATATGACTCAGATGATGCATGAATTGATCATCAATGATTTATACATACTGTGTCAAACATTGAGTTTATGACTAAATCCAAATTCTATGGTGATTATGTTGTCAACCAAGTGGATTAAATAGAGATTTAATTCCATACTACAAAGTGAATATGGTTTACCATAAAGAAGTTATGTTGGATTTTAATTTTGGAAATTTACGAGGAAAATCATATGATGTTATGGGGGAATTTAATGGACCATAATGATGATTTTTTTCCCATTTTCATGGAGAATAACCTCAAATATTTTAGGGTGTATGAACTATAATGAAATAAATGGATAGGGATACCATATAAAATTATACACCTATATCTCTAAATAAGTGGTGTTCCAAGTGACATGATAAAAGGTAGAATAAATCATGAAAAATATTAAAGACCATTCTAGAGAAGAAGTGCAGGGAGGTTCTTGTGTTCCTACAATGTGAAAAGGAGTTAAAAAATTTGGATAAAAGGGAATACAGTTATGAAAGAGGTTATGTTCACTGAATTTCTATGAATGTGAATCCAAAGATGATATTACATCATCCATGTACACATGAATTATGAATATCATTCAACTTATTCTAATGAATGGGATTGCATTTCCAAAAAACTATATAGAGTAGAATCGTTTTAGGAAGATAAGAGTGATCCAACATAGGGTAGAAATCTTTGGTCAAAATTGAGTTGACCTAATACAGTCTTGGGTAGTGAGCCGAATAAAGAAGCGACCTAACCCAAACCACACCATTTTTTATTATGGATACTATATTTTGGATCATGAAACATTGATGTTGCATGATCCTTAGATATAACCCTGTTATGGTCAACCATTTATTTCAAATTTCCATCTTTTCTTTAGTCATCCACACTAAAAGAGTGTTAGTGGAATCATAATGAATATATTGTAATAAATGCATGTTCATGTTATTGAATCATGTCATCATTTGTGGAATGTATCATAACAAATGGCCTTAATGGTAGAGAGGTCATGTTCCATTTAGAGTAAATAAAGGCAAAGGAAAAAATTATTTTAATGTTTTAAGAAATATCATACCCTAATTCACCCCTAAAGAAATACCACTCTATGGTCTAATTAAGGGACTAACAATTGGTATCACAATGAATATATATTTTCAATAGATTTTTTATTTCTATTAATTTGTCTAAAAATTTATGAATAGATATGGAATCCATGGTGAAATACCCTTCAATTCATGGAGGGAACATCAAAAAAGGAATATGTAGTTTACTTTCTTTGTTAAAGATTCACTTGGAGTTTCTTGAGATGATTTGGATAATGGAATTGGTCATCAGGTTCGACAAAATGATATCATTGAAATAGGTCAAAAAATTGAAGCCGGTGCCAAAGGTAAAAATTAATTATAAGGTGTGCTTATAGAAGAAATCCATAGGGAGTTTTCCTGGAGAATATTCTCCAATTATTTGTGGTTGAGATTGGAAGATATCCATGAGAAATATAATGAAGAGTGATATATATGAAAAATCTAAAATAAAAAGGACATGAGAAGAAATAATTATCCTACCATGGTACCAAATTAGGAACATAATGTTTTATCTAATTATAACATTTTTTTAAAGAATGAATTTGGTTTTTCAAAATAAAAAATTGATTGGGAAATATAAAATGATTTAATCTATGAAAAGGTAACATCATCTTGTTACCACGATAGATAGTGCTCATGCAGTGACCAATTGGATATCAAAAATTTCAAGATAAGTTGGAATAGTAGGAATTAATTAATGAATTTAATTTTGTGATGTTTATAGATTTTTACTTTATAAAAAAGTGGAAAACATAGAATAATTATCCTTGAATTTTAACATAAATAATGTGGAAATAATGAATGAATATAGAGACTTGATTAAATATAATTTCCATGAAATTTAGAAGAAAATTGACACAGATAATGAATTAAAGGCATGCATAATTCTACTAAGGTATAAACTTGAAGTAAAATGATGAACCTAAATGGATGATACATCATATATAAAGGTAATGAAAATTAATTTAAATTAAAAATATAAAAAGACTAGATAACTTAACGATTGGATAAACACATAATATCAGTATATGAAAATACATTCTAAAACATCATTAATAGTAATAAATAGTGGATATCTGAAATTAATAATGAAAGGTAAGTTCCATGGAAAATATATAATAGGTCCTTCATAAAATGTGAGTAACCAAAGTGATAGTATTTTGGGTAGATTGTGAAAATTACTATAACATGTTCTTAAGCTAATATGCCCACGGATGGGAGAAAAACTCCAATAGTTCTAATATTCTATTCAAGGAGTGACCATGTGATATGTGATTATTATGATAAATGATTAATTAGTTCTAAACATAGTCACATGGATTATAATTTATATTAGAGGAATGCATGGAATGAAAAAATATTCTATTTTGATACACTCCACAACTATGTCGTACAATTAAGGTGTTTATTAAATGAAGAGGCTTGTCATGTTTTAAAATAGGTTCGATGTTATTGAGAATAATGTTGAGGCTCAATATAAAGTAAATCCTATATTAATATCCAAATACTCATACCAAATATCTAGGAAGTAAAATAAACAAATATAGAATAATGAACAAGGAGTAGTTCATGTTATAAAAGAGGATGAATTCAAATAAAATCCACCAATGAGGGAGAAGGAGTAAAAGATGTATTTTATGTACATCATGGATGAGAGATGACTAAATAGTTTTTCAAAAACCACTAAAAAGAAAATGATACATATAAATTTGATAAGAACACCGTAGGTGAGATCCACTATTAATATAACTCAATAGGAAAATTTTTCATGCACGATCAACTCAAAAACTATAGATTTTCCCATTAATTGGAAATATGAAAACTCTAACATACATAATGAGATGTTTGAGAGTTGTGGAACAAAAATAAGATCCTTTTGTAATTGGTTGATAATTTCATCTACTAGAAATGTAAATAATTATGAAGTTTAAGATATTAATAAATTACATTTCTAAAATATGGAAATTAGAAAAGTAAGGTAGAATTCCATAGGTTTGGGCCAAAATGAAAAACCCCAATCTTCATCTTTAAGAACATTGAGGTACCCATATCTATATAATCCTTTTTAATTATAAGTATTTTTGAAGTGGTAAGGAATTAAGGGTTAGATTATATCCATGAAGTGTTTATTCTATAATATCACATGAACTTGGGATGAGGATACTTGAACTTCATATTTGTATTTTTTTATATTGTCAACTTATTTGGTATTTTTGTTTCATCTTATAATTTTTAGTATATCCAACAAATTCTGCAATAAAATATATATTCCCATAACTGTATCCCTTATTTGTAGAAACAGCTCATTTCTATCAATATTTAAAATTAGGGGGAGTTGTGATCAAAATCAAAAGGATTTATAGCCTTATCAATAGTTTAAAAATTTTGACGAATAAGTGAAATTGAAAAAGATTACATTTTTATTAATTATTATTTCACTATTAGAATCAATTTTAACAAATGTTATAATCCTAAAAAATTAAATTTTATATTATTACACTAACTAGATGGGGAAATAGTGTGGTGTAGATCATATGTTGTGTTAAAATATGAAACTGAAACTGAAAATTTTAATTTTTCATTAGTATTAATTGGTGACCTGGACATGCTTGCTATTTTCTAGAAAAACAAGTTTTTCCTACACTATATTTAGGCTTAGTATGATTATATGAATTTTTTATGTCCTCGTGTGTCATGTGGTAAATTCATATAATGAATCGTTGGATAAGGGGCTTTTATCATGGAAGGGGATATTCTGGATTTTTGAATTCCTACAAAAATTTGTTTCCATTTATTTTTATAAAATTTTCTAATCAATTCTTTATTGACTAATAAGTATATATTCAAAATGGTAGATGATATAAGATAAGTAAATCCTTATATCCTCATTTTTGGAGTTCAGTACCACGTGGAATCCCTCCTAAATATTGAAGATAAACAGGGGTTTGGGATTTATTAGAGTTTCTTCCCACACATCATGGGGAATGACCAATTATTGATGAAAAGAAATTACCATATTCTAAAGGCTATGGAAATATTTAATAAAAAATAAATATATTTAAAACCAGATTATATTCCCTTGGTATTTTATTTTAAATAATGGAGAGTATGAAATATTTGAGTTATAGGTGTTTGATATTGTCAATAAAATGCAAAGGGGGAGATTGTTTGGAATCTTAAAGTATTGTGTAGGATCTCTTGACAAAAAAGAAATTAAAAAATAGATGAAAATAAAAACATAATCATGTTATTTCTTGGTGGATTCTTGATAATGATCATGGGTGACGAATCATGGATTTAATGAAAATTAAATGTTAGTATATTTTTATTGGATACATTTTGAGAAAAATGATAATGGATTTTCAATACACTGTAGAAGTATAGAGGAATTATATAAGGTTCCATTATTGTCAAGAAAACGGCCAAGTATTCAATGATGTCCTCTTAGAGTAGGTTTTATTATGTTCCCTATAGAGGTAAGACCACACCATTGTTTTTGAGAATAGAGAAGATGAATAATAAAATAGGACAGATTATGCCATGACTTATGTCTAAGATATAGAATGAGATTAACAACATGTGGAAACTGGGAAGGACTACATCGTGGTCTTCTCCATAGTGATTTTTTAGTGCACATGGGTAATGCAAAAATTCTCTACCTGTTGTGGAAAGGTGAATTAGTGGACGTTGAATTTAACAAATATTTTGTGGAGCAAGATGATTACTAAATATTTACAATGAATTGGATCAAGCCTTGTTCTATGAAAAATAGATATAATTTTTGCACCATATCTCAGGGAAGTCATAATGGTGTAGATATTCAATTATTTGAAATAAAAATGATTGATGTGGTCAGGAAAACCAAGGGACATGGTCCACACAATGGTGATGGGGTTCTATATATTGAGAGACTACCTACGATCGTTGGGATGGATAATTATGTTAATCATGGTGGTTGAGGAAAGTTTTTTTACTCATATGATAAAAATGGTGGTTCATATGCTATTGGTGAAGGTAACATGACCAACTAGGCCTTTAGATGGGGATGATAGCCTTAGAATAAAATTACCACTCCCTAATTTTAGAAAAAAATATGTTTTTGTGTGTGTGATGATAATATATGCACCAAATACGGATTATATGACTCATATGATACTGGAATGGATCATCAATGCTTCATTCATCATGTGTATCAATTTTAGACCATGATATGATAATTATTTTTAAATGATTACATCATTACCCAAGGGGTATAATTTTTTACTTAATTGGACACTATAATGTTTGTATGAATGAACATTTATAAATTATAATGGAATGTGATTATTAAAATATTAGAGAAAATAAAGAGATGTTTTTGGAAAATTAAATGGTCCATAACTATAATCATTGATGTCTATTTGTTATGATCAAAACCACTTTATTTTAAGTCAGATTTACTAGATAAAATTAAGTGGAGTGAGAGAGAGGATCATTTTTCAAATATATATCTATTAAGAAGATTTATTTTATATGGTGGGCTAGAAGAAAGAATAAGTTCTTAGAAACCATTAATGGTCCTTCCAAAGAGGATGAGTAAGGATATTGTTGTGTAATAGAAATGTGATAAGGAGACCTAAACATAGTATAAAAAGTAAAAGTTACTTGAAGAGGAAGATTTCATAGAATTTCTAGGAAATAGTAGACGGGTACTTCAATTATGAATCTATATGCAAATGAATAATAATATATGTGTAAGTGATACTGGTGAAGGGACCTACATTTCCATTAATTGGGTGGATATCCTACCCTAGAGTGGTAATCAATGTAGGAGGAATATGGAAGTGACCAAACAATTGAAGTGATCCTCTAAATCTCGGATATTTGTTTCTTTTCAAATATATTCTGTTTCTTCGCTAGATTGTGTTACACGGAGGATGCATTTTTAACCAACCATATATAATATTTATATGATTATTTAAACACAACCATTATAACCTATCCATTAAACACAATTTTAGTAATAATAATAACCAATTTTTTTGGAATAAATTATAATGGTATTATATTAATAAATCATCTTTTAATTTTTTTTATTTTTTTGTAAATCCTTTCTATTTTGAAAACACATTTTCCCTGAAAAAATGGTTTTTATTATTTTTTGTGATTAAATAAAAAAATAAAATTATTACACATTCAGAAAATTTATTTGAGAAAATAAAATTAATCTTCTAAATCAACATGTTAACATTATCATAGGAAAATTTTTCGCAAATTTTTATAAAAGAATAATTTTTCATTGAATATTGAAAAATACTAGTTTTTATCGAAAGCTACCATTTCATTTAAATAATTTTCATGGTTTATTTTTTTTAAAAAATGTTTTCAATCATAAAAGAAGATCAATTATATTATTATTAATCCAATATATCATATTTGAATCAATTTAATATCTAATTCTGCAATAAAATATTTTTAAAATTTTTAAAATTATCTTTTTATAAAAACAATTCTCATCACATACGGCTGATTAAATTTATATAAAAATTTGACACTTATATGAATTAAATTTTTAAAATTGAATCCATATTTAAAATTATCATAAAAAATATTATATAATAAGGTAAGCATATCTTCCATTCAAAGTGAATAGTAAAAAATAGTAAAAATCAATTATTATGACTATTTTTAAAATTGTTTTAATAGGGAAATTAACCAAAAAGATAAGAAAAAAATAGCCTCTAAACCTATGGAACACAAATTAATGTATATATTTAGACATTATAACTTATAAAATCTTTGAATATACCATTTTGGAGCCATGTGGCATGTGAAAAATGTTGGTACACTTTATTCTTTTGAAAGAAATTTTTATGGTTCGTCTCCCCCCTTATAAAATGCTTCCCACTCTCCAATATTTTTCACTCATCCATAACCGTATGGACAATCAAATCCCTAACCAAATATCTTACTTAATTCCCTCCCCACATCCTAGAGGCCTGAGTTTCATTATGAAACCCTCCAAATAAGGATTTAGATAAAAAGATAACAAGGTCCCCCGAAGAAGAGGATGTTCGAGCGTGTATAAAGGAAGTAGAGGCATAAGTTAATGGATTTTTCCTCAATTTTATATATTTTATATAGTTGTTATGTAATGTACCAATATTATATTATTATTATTATTATATTCTCCCCATTTTACTTGTTATATTATTTCCCTTTTTCTATTAATGATATTATATGTTTCATTTGATATTTTTATTTAATGGGGCTTACGATTCAAATTCTACGAAAGTGGTATGGGTTTGATATTACAACCTAATTTTATATTAGAATTGATTATGATTATGATTTCTATGAAAAAATATTATAATATATTTTTAATAGATTCAATAATATTCTACTCCACTAGTTGTTCCTTGAGAATACATGTTTTCCATTCATGTTTATATAATTATGTACTAAAGATTCCAAAATAATATTTTTATATGAATATTGAATTTATTTATCTATTCGATTGATTTTTCTTCTGCCATATAAATTTCATATAAAAAACATTATCAATAATGTATTAATATTCCTCTATGATTTATAAAATTCAATGTTACCACTTTTTAGTTTTTATAAATTTTTTTAAAATGAATACTCATGTCCTCTTCCAAACAAGGGGCATTTGGATTTTATAAAAAATGTGTAAGGAATATAATTCTAAGATATATCATATAAATTTCAATTTCAATTTCAATTTCATGAACACATAATGTTTTGAAGATTAATTATTAGTATAAAAGATTATATTCTATAAAATAAATTCCAAAATATTTTATGAATTTTCAGTTTTAAAATTTGTTTTTTAATAAAAGGTTATTTTCCTCAAAAAAATGTTTCTAATGATATTTTAAAATAATTTTTTTCCTAGGATTAAATCCATGACTGTTACTTAATATATATCACTGATATTATCTAATGACATTATATTTATTTTTTACCATTATCATTTATATATATGATGAACTTATATTTATAAAAACTATTTCTTTTCCATAGGTTATTATATGAATAATGTATTATGATCTTATGAACAAAAATGTATGGTTAATGAGATGGGTGTGACATATATCTCCCTCCAAAAAATTTGGTAGTGAATAATGATATATGAGATCAAATGGTAAATGATAGGTTATTTGAAGCCTGAAATATATTACACATGTGGTTATTCCAATCTCAAAATAGAGTACATTGGAGGCTATACCAATCTTGGAGAAGATAGAAAGGTGGTTATCCCAATCCTAACATGTTATGAATTTCTTGGTATATATATTGTAAATAATAATATCTATGAATATGTATATTCCATACATCTATATCTTCATCCAATTTTAATATTTCATGGCTCATGTTCTTTGATCCCTTTATGATTTATCTCTTATAGACTAAAATGATTTATTCCACGACTCATGTCTATAATCTATGATATATAGGGTTTGGTTTATTAAATGTTTTTCCCATTTTATCATTCCCCTATTCTCATGTTATGTTGTTATATCGATATTTATACACAAACTTGTAATTTGAGATAACCCTTTATTTTGTTTCTTTTCTCTAGGATATAAATAAATGTATTACGTATAATATGTCTAATAATTGTTATATTTTTGAAAAACATAGTGGGATATAATATAGCTCATTTATGGAACAATTATTTATGTGTCAAGGTTTCTAAAGGTAGAAAAACAAAATTATTTCTAAATGGATCATCATGTTATGTAAGGAATTATAATATATTAATACAAAATATTATTGTATGATATATTTGAGTCATTACAGTTGATATCATAGAAATGGTTTAGTAAATTTTTGTAAACAAGGATGAGAAAATAGTAGTGAGAAGCCATAAGATAATCCTAATTATATGATAACAAAATTATGTTTCTCTAAGAAAGAGATTATTTATTTTACCATGAAATACATAATTATTTGAATAGTAAACGTAGATATAGTCCTAGAACAGATGTACCTTGGGGTAATAAAAATGAAAAACGTTGTTCGATATTGAATTGAATATTACCGGGTACATAACAATTGGCCTTATTGTAGACTTGGTTTGAATTTAAAAGGGGATAAAATTTTTTAATAAAAATTTTCATTATGAACCATCATAAAGGATTTTAAGATCATGGATTACCTCAGTTAAACCTAAGGTGTCATTTTTTTAAAATAATGATTCAGTATACAGACATCCTATAAGTTATTCTTCTCAACTATGTGATTTTTAACTAGGATTATTACTTCATACAAAATGATTTTTTAGTTAATAGATGTAGCCTAAATACACCATTTTAATGATGAATGAAATATAAAATTTAATGAATTTAATCCCAAGAAAATAAATGTTATGTGATATGGAATACCAAATATTGTTCCTATAATCATGAACATTCATAGCCTATAAATTTTACTAAACATGCTAATGTAAAAAATAGGTAACAATGTTCTATTGAGTAATTCATGAGGCATGATCCACATTCTATTTTTGGTTCATATGATTAACCATATTCAATGTAACAGATCAGTTCCATTAAAATGATATTTTATATTTCCCATTTTTGGATCTAGAAATACACATTTTGGTTATTTATTATTTTGAAAGAGAAGAAAATCAATGGAGGGTCTTAACAAGAATATAATCCAACATGGTGAAATTGGATCCATGTAATGGGATATGGTTAACAGATTATTTTCAATGTTTTTTTCCTCATATTATTCACATAAAAATTGAGAATGAATTACTTGGGTTATAGACTGAGGATAGTGGAACCATTGGTACCCATTAGGTGTATTTTAGATGACATTTGAGGTATGATTATGGTATTATCATTAAACTTAAAAGTATGGTTGATCGATTAATTAGGGGCATAGAACCAAGTCTCCAAAGGTATTTATCTATATAGGACATCAATATATGTAAATATATCATTTCATATTATATCAATATGGAAATTTCAATAATATTAATCCATCAAACAGAAGGTCTTCATAGTAATATAATCATGGAATTCAAGGAATTTATAAAAACCATGGTGTAATGAAAATGAACATTACTTTATGATAAAAGTGTAGAAGGAAACATGTATGAAATATTATTTTGGGGTCTAGTAAATATTTTTAGTGTGTAATGGATGATTATCATGCGGTTGAATCCCTAGTGATGGGATAAAATATAACAATGTAAACAGAGGAAATTGTCCACCAAAATTTTCAACCATATTCTAGTGATTCATCTGAAATAAGTTTTATCATTATGATATTAAATTTTCCAAAAAAATGGTTAATGTGTATGAAAATCTAAAACAGCCATTGAGGACCAAAAGAAAAATGAGAAATCAAATCTAATAAAAATGGAAGAAATGCATAATTATAATTTTTGTACACATATCTTCCACCACATAGATAGGAATTTCATGTTTGATTTTTTATGAGGGAGACCTACTAAAAAAATTATAGTTCATCCATTAGTGGATCTTGATTAGTTTATAACAATTTATTATCTCCCAACATGTGGAATTTGGAATAATGAAATCAAATTTTACATTCTATCGATACAAGGATGAACCCAAGATTCCAATAGAACTATTTTTGTATAAGATAAGATCTTATTTATTGTATAAATGGTGAATTATATTTTGTAAGTGTTTATGTATCTATATAAGAATAACTTAAGAGTCATTATTACCATTATATATTTATGAGTTTAACATTTTTCACATGTTCAAATTTTTAGGCACCCCTTCTACTATTTTATATAATGGGATTTTATCTATTTTAAGGATATTTTGGGAAATATTAATGGCAATATAAATAGTTTGTTTTGAATATGTTCAAGAGATAATGTTATTTGAGGAGGAATGCCAAAATATTTAGGTAAAAATATTAAAGGTATTTTTTCACCATTATAGTTTATTTTATCATTGATGTTGAGGTAAATATAGATGTTATATGAATTATATTAACATAGAAATAAAAAAAGATAATGAATTGGTAAAGTTTCATATAATAATACATTCTATTTTATCTGTTTAGGATTAAAGGTTTACCTCTATATTCTAGTTATTTCTTCAGTAATCTCAAGATACATAATTCATTTTCATCAATATGTATCATGATCATACAAATGGTTAGTATTGTATAACTAGTAAAACCCTTAATGTTATGGGGATATCTGGTTTAATTTATGTCAAAGGTGGTTTGGATCAACACCATTCTATAGTTTAATTTTAATACAAAAAATGATTTTACTCATTAATTAATATGGATAGTTATGAAATCCACTATGATAGAAGTGTAGGATACAAATGTACTAGGATAATGTATAATAAATGATTCTATTGGATCCTGAGCTAGTACAAGAAATGATAAAGATTCCTAGAGATATTCAATAAAACATAAAGGCTACTAAACATGAAAGAAAAGTAATAATAAAAATCAATGATGAGATCTAGTATTTAACATTGGTGATAGGGTGATTCTATTAATTTATCTATGGAATAAAAAATGGAAAACTAAACCCTAGGTATATAGGTCCATTTGATGTTAGAGATCATATTGGGATGATATCTTGTCGATGTGTGATTCCACATAACCTATACAAGGTTCACTATGTGTTCCATGATTCTCTCTAGAGAAATTTAAAATTTCATACATAAGATATACTGAATGAAAAGGTAATTCAATTGTAGCATGGTGTTTCTAATGAGAAACAACCATTTGTTACTCTGAATTGTACATGTAAATTTCTACACAACAAGACCACTCACCTGGAATTTTTTTTGGTGAAACCACCAGCCTGAGGAAGGTACCTGTGAACAAAAGGATGTAATGAGGTATATGTATTAAAAGTTGTTTATATTAATGTTATATAATTTCCAGGGAGAAATTATTTTTAAGGGGTGAATATGAAAATGTGTGATAAATTTTAATATATATTTGAATAAATTTAACTTCTTTAATATCTTGTGATACACACGACATTGGGTTTTAACAAACCATGACATACTATTAGTAGTATTATCAAAAAATGACTTTTAAAACCTAGTCATTATACACAGATGATTTAATAAGAGTAAACATAGTTTGAAAATTATGTATGGTGGTATTTTTTAAATAAAACAAATTGATAAAAAAATATTTTATTATTTTTAATGTGGTTATATTCATTTATAATAAATTTTGTCAAAAAATGATCTCCTTGTTAATTTGTGAAAAAAATAATAAATATAATTTTTTTTCCGATTTTATAAAATGAATTTAAAAAATTAAAATTCCTTTTGTGAATAAAAAATTCAATTTTATCTTACAGTGAAATATTTATGTTTTTCTGAAAAATATTCATTTTTCATTGAATAGTAAAAAATATTTTTACTTTTTTAAACTTCCTTTTCATTTATGTACTTCATAAGGTTTGATCATGTTTTATATTTAATTAAAAGGTTCAATTAGTCAAATTATATTATAATAAATTCAATATAGTTTTTTTATAAATTTCATATTTATGTTTTATTTAAAAACATTTTATAGTTTTGGATATTTATCTCTTTGGAAAACAACTTTTTTATCATGTCTGTGCGATTAATATCACAATACAATTCTACACATATTTGAGTGGAATTTGGAAAAATGGATTAAAAATTTTCAATTATGATAATTAATATTTTATAATAAATTCATCTTAAATTTTTACTAAATGAAGAGTAAAATTAAAAATATTATTTATTTCGATTAAGGTTAAAACATGTTTATAGGGGGTTAAACCAAAAAGATAAGAGGTAAAATACCCCAATTACATGTCCAAAACTATCCCAAATAGCAAAGGACATATTTTTATTCATAATCCATCCCAATAAGGCTTTTGGTATAAACCAAATTTGGTTCTCCGAAGAAGAGGAGGTTGTAATGTGTATAATGGAAATCAAGACTTAAGTTATGGGATTGTAGTATCAATTTTCATTCTTTGATACATATGTTATGTTATGAAACTATATTTTTCTATGAGGTGCATATGATTCCACTTGTATATGTTATATCATAAATCTATATCTATTGATAATATTTAAAATTTCATTGGATGCTATCCAGCAAGGGGGATTATGATACAAAAGTTACCACTTGTAATAGTTTGATGTTACAATCTCATTTTGTTTCATGATATTTTATGATTATAATTTTGGGGATGAAATATTATGAAATATTCTCTATTAATTTAATGAATTTTATTAACCCTTAATTATTCCTCGAACATTCATTTTTTCCTCTCAATTTCATTTCATTATGTACTCAAAACTTCAAAAGAATGTTTTTTATAAATTCGATATTATTTCTCTTCATTGTGGAAAACCATAATTATTATACTTATATAGTTTCTAAAAAATAAAAATAATTTTAAAATTCTCCTATATGATTTATTAATGTAAATTTTACCCTTGTTTTACCTTTACAATTTTTTTTGAAAATGTACATTCATGTCATATTCTAATCAAGGCCCATTTTCATTTTTCTTAAAATTTAAATGGAATATTTGATTTAACATGTATGATATTAATATACTTTATGGAATAATAACTACTCATTGTTCTAAATATTCCTTCATAATTTTTTATATTTTACTCTCAAAGATATGTATTTTCAAAATATATTCTTAATTTTTGGTTTTAAAAATTGTTTTTCAAAGAATAGTTGTTTTCCTTGTGATTTTTTTCATGTGTTCGTTCAAACTTATTTCCCATATAAGATTAAATACTTCAATGTTATTTTTTTTATTGGGTATATTATTAAATGATACCATATTTATTATTTATATGTATATTTTTATCTATATTACGATAATATGATTATAAAACCAACTTATTTTCCATAGGTTATGATATAATTAATGTTTTATGATCTTGATGCCCAAAAATGTAAGCTTTATTTGATGGGTGGGACATATTTGTACTTATTAATCATTGGGCATTTATTAAGGATATATTATCTCAAATGGTACATGGGTGGTTATCCCAGCCCAATTTAGTATACACAGGAGGTTATCCCAAGCTTAAAATAGGGTATATGAGATGTTAGCTCAATACCAAAGAAGATATAAATGTTGTTAGCCCGAGTTTAAAATGACATGAATGTATTTTTTTGGTATACATAACATAATATTTTCTTGGATTATGTGTTTGACACAAATAAATAGCTTTTTCCAATGTTATGATCTAATAGATCATGTTATTTGATCCCTTTATGATTCATTTCTTTTGGGCTTCCAAGAATTTTTCTATTACCTGGGTTTATGATCTATGATTTGTAGCGTATGGTTTATTAGATGTTATATTTATGTTCATATACCCTTTTCATCATGTTAATATAACATATCCCTTGTTTACCCTCAAATAGAATATTATGCTATACCTAGAGTCAAAATCCATGCTTATAGATGTAAAAACTATGGATATTAACTATAGATGAAGTTCAGCATACCAATCATCATATTTAAGGGCATATAGGGTCATACATATGTATACATTTCAAAATCTTAGTAAGATACATATATACACTCTTTAAAATATTATAAATAACTCTATTCCGACTGATTAAAACTATGAAAATATGGCTATATTCAAGGGTTATAACCATTGAAATCAGTCTATATCCATGGTTTTAAACAGTTGAAATATATATTTCTATAGTTGGAAACTATAGTTATTGGGTAATCAACCATATTTTAACCAATGACCTCCAATTTCAACACTAAGTTGATAACTGGTATGCTACATTGAATTCTATTTATTAATGTTCATATTTTAGTATATATATAGTATCCCTGAAAATAAGTATAAAACCATATCTATGCATCATATTGAGACTTTCCTATTGAAAATTTGTTTTTTTAAATCATTCGGGAAACCATTAGGATTGGTTTTCCCGAACCATGGCTATATCTCGGGACCTATATATAGAGCTTTGGAAAATCAGGTCTATATCATGGACCAAAAAACCTATAACCATAGTTTAATAAAACTATGGCTATAAACTATACCTATGGAAATAGTTATATCTAAACCATGTCTATATCTAGAGAAAAAACATATAGCCACAGTTTTGGATACCCATATCTATTTGTCAATTACTACAACCCATTTTTCTAATATTATCCCATACTGAGAACATAATCCCACCCTTTCTTATGTTTCCCTTCCTAAGGATATAATTAATGGAATTATGTAAGATATGTTTAAGAATGGTGATATTTATGAATAAATTAATTGGATATTACATAGATCACTTATGAACTATTTGCGTATGTGTCAATGTTTTCATATGCACTAGGCTTAAATAATTATGATGTGGAAATTTATGTTATGTAATGAATATTTTCTGATTAAGATTTAATATCATTATATGATATATATAGGTATTTACAGGGCCCATGTGAGGGTTTTTAGTCATCAATGATTTTGATTCAACCCAAAACATTGTACGAAAATGAGATTATGGAAGCGGTAACATAGCCTAAAACCTACCATTGTTTAGTAAATATAGTGTTTTTTGGTCCATGGGAGTTATAAGAAAAATTATTCTAATGTAAATAATCTTTTCATTCCATAATTCACACTCCCTAAATCAATGTATTCTCACAATAAGGCCTTATAAAGGGATTAGAAATATTGTTATATTTTGAGACTAATGTTATGTTTTTCTCTTAAATAGAAATGGTACAGGTTCATGGTGGTATCATATTGGGAGTTTTCTGAGACCCTATAAACTCACCATGGTAGTAATTTGGTCTCCATGTTTTATAAATGTTTCTGGGTTTTATATTATTGGTCATGTTATCAAAAATATAATTTTAAAAGCTTCTATATGGTGTCTATTTTTGGGAAATAAGTTCATGTGGTTTATATAGGTTTGGTTCCATGAGGACTCATATTATTTTTTGGAAACTTTGTCTATCTATTTTCATAGCCTTTATTTATTTTTTGGGTTTTACATTATGGATTTTAAAATTCATGTAAAACAATATAATTTTTCGCATTTTATTTACAAAATATTTTTTTATTTATTTTCATGTATATAGAGATGGTTCTATTATAAAAACATCATAATAATTTGGAATGACTATGAAATATATAGACGTGGTGAAATTTCCATCATTCATATAAATTTGAGATCACAATATATGAATATTAAATACATTTTAAAATAATAAAATCCACCCAACCATAATGGTTTAGTGTCTTGGGAAATTGGATGCACAATTATCTTATATCATGAAATATCTTTAATATCAATCATAATTTTATCCTCACATAGTACCCGATATGGACATTCCCTACTAAAATAATTCATTATAACATGTGTAAAGGAAACATAAGAAAATGTGAGATCTAATGCTCGGTAAGGTTAAATATGGAATCATTCCACTAATGTTCGTAAGTTTGCATAATATAAGAATAAGGTCATGTAATCTTGATCAAAACATTTTAATTCATACCTATCATTTCATAAACAATAAAATATAATTCATAGAATAATGTATAATAAAAAAATAAACATAAGTCATATAATTATTGAATCGCCCATATTCAATCATGATACATGGGATCATAACATAAGAATATAAAATATTCTTATGGCTTAAAAATGGGGGATAAATATAAGAATAAAAATTTATTTCCTTATTCAGGTATTTCTTCTATGAATATCATAAGTGGATAGGGACCTAGGGTGGATTGGGTTACTTGACATTTCTATAAATAAAGAAATCATATGTGAAGTATAATAAACATGAAATTAATCAAATATTTGTCTAGGGATAAATAATTATATACCATATTAGTCATGAGACAACCACTTGTGTTCAATCCTGGTCTTGGGTTAATCACCGCTGTAATAACTTCGGATTGGGTTAATCACCCATGTACCCTATTGGGATTGGGAAAACCTAAAATGATCCATTTGGATGTCAGGAAAAATAATAAATTTCTAAATGAAAAATGGGTTACAAATGACCAATCAATCACATAATAACAAAAAATTCATACATTTTCCAAAAGAACATAAGAGCATTCATCATTCCTTTTTAGTTTAGTTAACCCGAGAGATAAAAAAATGGTTTCAATATATATCATTTAAACATCAACATTAAAATCCATACAAATAATGGATGTAGATAGTCTAATACAATCATATCTATAGTGACTGATTTCAATCTGCAAAATTTATTTCCCTAGATGAAAAATATTTCTATAAAAGAGAGAGAAATATTCTTTGATAAAGAAGAGAAAATGCCCTTTTATTGTGGTTATGTTAAAAAATATAAAATAATTGGAATATGAGTTTTTTTAACACATGTAAATATATATTGAAATTTATATAACGATGAATGGATATTGGTTGGGAAAATCCATCCATGTTGTTAACATTTATGATAATAATTATTTTTACACTTAGGTAAAGTTTTAAAAGGGAGTCCTATAGAAAACATTTGAAATATTCTTTTTTAGATCATTTAAAAAATTCGTAAATAGTTTAAAATTAAATTAAAAAATAAGTTCAATATTTTAAAGAACTTTCTATAACTATTTTAAAGAGCGTGGACATAGAATAAAATGATTAATGACCAAAAAGAAAAAGAAGTTTAACTTTTTTTAAGATATTATTTAATACTTTTTTGTACCAATGTTGATAAAAATTGAAAGAAAACTTTAAAACCATAAAAATAAATATATGATATGAAAATATAGTTTTTTAAGAAATAAATAACATAAAATTTTCTATAATGGAAATTGAAATGTAAATGAACCTGATAAAAAGTTATGTTGTAAAATAATCCTTTACTTCTTTGGTAACCTTTGAATTAAAACATCTAGAAAGATAGATCCTTAGATGGATTAGTAAATCCTCATAAATTTAAAAAAACTACAATAAAAAAATTATATGTTGGCATAAACACCAAATAAAATTAATAAGGTGGTGAATATATAACATAACTCATCAGAGTGAAATTGAGATGAGGATACCCTTACCTTACGTCATTAATTTCTTTGTAAATTTTCTGAAGTTATGTATTATAAAATTGTATTTTTTATAAATTTATATAAATTAGTATTTATAATTATTTTAATGTATAACATTCCCTTATTATTTAAAATAATCCATTTATTAATAAGTCATCATGAGAATTTATATATAGGTGTTAAGGGTTTTGGTTTCTATATATGTTTTGGTTCGGTGATTCCAATACTTGTACATTTGTCATAGTTTTATCTTTTATATAATATTAATAATTTAATAAATATCATATTGATTAATTATATTCATTTTTTGAATCATCCATTTAAGGTGGTGATGAAATATGAATTACATCAATTCACGGGGACAGTTGACAATACATACACGTGAGTATTGTTTTTAATTTTTCAATTGATATAAGTAAAGTAATGTAAAAAAATAAATCATTTAAAAAATAATTATTTAATACTAATCATATATATTAGATAAATATATCTATATAACCATACTTGATTGGTGCTGATGCGAAATGTAATTATTTTTTTCATTTCAATGTTAATTATTACGTATTATTTAGAAACAATTTAATTTTTCATTATATTGAAATGAGAGAGAAAATCATGGAAAAAGTAACATAAAAAACTATCAATATATAGAATATACTTATATAATTATTTTAATATGGTTATGAGAGATTATTAATAGGTTTAAGAATAAGTTTGCATGAAAATCCATATAATAATAAATACCTTTTTTGGATAATATAATTTGAAAAATAACATAACGATTCATGGATGGGTCCTTTGGGAAGTAAAAACAATAAAAGAAATTTATAGTAGTGTTTGGATGATATTTGGGTTGATATTTATTGAGATAAGGTTTTCAAGTATTATAGATAATTGAGAATAAGATGATTGCTTTTGTATGTGAGGGGTCTATAATACTTATAAATGATAGAAACTCTAGAAGATAATAATGTTAATAACATGTGAAAGTGGAACAAAAAATTTCAATTTTCAAATATAACATGACTAAAGATAAAATACACTATATAATTTAAATTAATGAAATTTTTATTGATATCTTCAAGACATATCTCATAATTATAACCATTTTAACCAATTCATTACCATTACCATAGTAACTATTTTAATACCAAGATAAATTATTTATTTGAACAAAAATGTAATTTTAGTTATAAAAAAAATTACATGATTATTCCAGATTTAAAATCAATTTTATTAGATTAAATTTATTAGGATTTTAAATTTTATTCTATTATCTGTATACACATCGTGTAAAAACAATTTTTATGAAAAATGTATATTTCAGAATAAAATGATTTTATTCTCATTCCATGAAAATTATTAATTATTAAATGAATATTAATTTATTTTATTAAATAGATTATCTAAAAATTTAATTAAAATAATACATAAATAGTTATTAATTTAATTAAATAATAACAAACACTGTGAGTACTAAAATGAATTTATGAAAATATATATCCTTTAACCATTAAATGATATTTTTTTACCTTTCAAAACCATTTGAAAATAAATATATGTATGATTACTGATTTTCAAATACATATAGAAAAAATAATTTTCTGTTAATCTAATTATCAAAATAATATAAAATACTTTAAAATAAAATATATATACCTAAAAAATGTTTGTTGAAATAACTTATTTTTAAAAAATAATTAATAGAATGACTTTCGTTATCATTTTTGCAACTATTCCCTCAGTGTGGTTAACTTTTTTTAAATTATCTTTTTATGTTTTATTTTTCTATCTATAAATGAACTTCATTTTATATTTTACTATGGTATTATTGAATTATATTTCGTGTTGTGTGCATCATAAATTAAAACTATTAAAGAGATATATATCCCCCATTATAGGATTTTTCAAATTAAATACCTTTACATTGAATAAAATAAAATAATATAAATATAGATCATTAAAATGTTATGTTCCCATGTAACTTCCATGAAATTATGATTTCATCATGAAATATTTACTAGCTTAGAAGTTGTTTTCCGCAATAATTTATCTCTTCAATCCAAAAACTCCACTGGGTATTCTTCATATGTATGATAATTCTCATATGGTTTAAAAAATAGTCTCAAAACATGTTAATGATTAGGTGTCTACTTCCTTAGAAGATATACATGGGCCACACCATGAAATTAGGAATGAATTGGTGGATGTTCCATGCTATCATCTACCATCCTGATAAGATCAAAAATTTCATTGGGACCTGTATATCTAGGGACAAACATTCTCTTACATAAAAATATCCCAACCTTATGCCAAGGAGATATCCATAAGAATACTATCTCTCCATTTTCAATATCTATATCCCATCAATGGATATCATCATTACTACTCTATCTAATCAAAGATGACCAAATGTGTAATAGAATAGATTAATATTTCCTTACCATTTTTTTAGTTAGCTCTGGCCCCAATAGATTTCATCCTGCAACTTCATTTGAGCATGTTGGATTTACGCACTTATTACAATATAGGGATTCATAGAGAGTCATCTAAATTCTTCATTGAATTCTATAATTGTATGAAAATACAACTATAGGATCATTTTTATACCAAAAAACTTTTAAATTCATAGATAATGCTCCAAACATATCTTCTAGGGTTGGAATAGTCCTCTAAAACTAATGAACTATCTGAGGATAATATAAGGGTATAATGATTAGTTATGTATTCAAAATTGTAGGAAAATTTCTTTAGAACATTGAGTTAATCATCAGATATTTATAAGATATGATTAATATTGGAACTCTATGAAACTATAACATTTCTTTAAAGTATATCCTATAAAGATATTCATATAAGAAATATTATTTCATAACAAATAAATGATATGGATTCTTAAAGAAATTGACTATAACCCAAATGGTGTATTGGCCTTCAGATATCTTAGGGACGACTATAAAAAATCCATTGTGATCTTTTCCCCTTCAAATATTGTCATGGGAAATGGTTTCAACATCCACATAGAATTATAAAATTCATCACTAAATTATTGATATATCATGCATCAAGACACATACTCCATAATATCAATTATCTTATTACATCACTAGATATTAAATTTGATTTATCAACACAACATTATACATTCATTAAACAAAGGAAATGATGAGTTACGTTCTTCATCTAATAGTAATTACTTTAAGACAAGAACTAACTTTGTATGTATTTAATTCCCGAATCTTATTATTCAATTATAGTCCAAAAATAACTCTAAAACATTATTTACTTATTTTAGCTATGAATCCACCCTTTATGCCACTTTAATCTTATCATTGATATATAGTAGTTTAGTCATCCGAGAAAGAAAGGATTTCTCTCATTACCAGATTATTTTGAGGTCCATCTACTGTGGATATGTATTTATGGGATCTCTTTCAATCCATATTGTGGAACAATAGCATGGAATAATAAACTAAGATAACTATACACATTGTTTTCGTTCCATTGTATATTATTTATTGATAAATTCTCATATTTTTCCAAACCCAACCATTGCTTTTGGGACATAGTTAACTCCCTCTATGTGAATATAAACATCTTTCTTTCACGATCTCTATATATATATCACACCTTTCTATAACAAGATAAAAAATCCATATCATTAAAGAAATAATTTTCACTACCTTATCTATATTATGAGTCAGGATACTTTTTATACTAATCATTAATTTGAATAACAATTAAAGTACCTTTAACAACCAATGCCATTAAAATATATTTTATTTTAATGAACATTCCATCAATGAATGACTCCACACATAAAGTCAAAATAAATTGAGTTGTATCGCATTGAAGAAATATTTTTGAGAATGATTAATAAAATCAAAACTACTTGTAAATAAAAAATAATTTTTATCAATTAAAAATGTGTACAAAATATGATTGAGTACTCTTAAAACATTAAAATAGAACATACTTATAAAAACAACATTTATTTATATAATTTATATTAACTTAAAATATCAATATATAAAATATATAGAATAATTATATTTTAAAATTAAATCCATTTTTTAATTCAGAATGTTAAAATTGGATTTGGGTTAAATTTTTATATTTTTATAAAATAATTTATTTTTAAGTGAATAATTAAAAATGATGATTTTTATAATACCATCGCTTTTATAACATTTTTAGAATACAATAATGAATATAAATATTTGGAAAAAAAATTATATTAGAAATAAATTTATAAAATAATGTAATGATTTTGAAAATATAATTTTGAATTTAAAAATCTAACATTTAATGTTTTGGAAACATATGGAATATTTTAATCTAAAAACTATTTTCATTCACCTATATTAAAAATTAGTTTACAAAACATTATGAAATTAAATAAAAAATGGATTTTTTATATTATATTAATTATTTCATATTATGTAATAAGATGAGATTCCTATTTTGGAATAAGAATATAATCACTAATATTAAAGTAAACAACTATTATAATGGTGCAAGGGTTATTATCAAAGAAATATTTTATTAATTTTGACTAAGTTTCATGTAAAATAATTAAATTGATATATATAATATAATAAATTTTATTTGATAATTGATATTTTATAAAAAAACAATTTCTTAATTAAATGATAACTAACATTATATGAAATTAAGTGTAGTTAATGCCGAAAAAACATTCTTCTACGATTATTTTTTAATTATGGGTTTTTTATTTTCAATTTTATTTTATATATTTTTGAAATTTTAGATTATTATATTGAAATTATATTTAGTTTTGTAATATAAAAATTTTACTTTATGTATGATCTTAGTTTATAAATAAAATATAAATAACTAGGGAATAAAATAGTTTCTTAGGTAAAAATCAAAATGGTAATATGTAAAATTCTAAATGTAAATGAAACAAATCATGTCAAAAAAATGATGGTAGATTGTTTCTTGATAGAATATCACTATATAATTATTAATTTAACTTATTTGGGTCCTATAAACTTGGAATAATGACATTACATTATTGAAAAATAATAGATACTTCAAATATAACCTTTATCTTCACTTATAAAAGGGGATCACTTCCACTACTTCGAGATATGCCTACTTAAATTTCCTTCAAAAAATCTTCCATATCTACCAGAAGACCTTCACAATTTAACAAACCTATAGTGTCATTAAGTTATCCTAATTTCTATACATATATGGATAAAAATGATGAAAATATCAGTTTCTCAATGATGTTAAGTTCATGCATAGTGTGAATCAGGAATTATGGTAAGGGCTATATGCCTCCACAATCAATCCTATGAGTCAGGATTGATATTACAAAACATAATATATTTTAAATAGTGAATTAATTTACCAATTTATATAATTTATAATAAAAATATATAAATTTAGGATATATCAATGTCTATTTCCTAGTATGCCTATTGGTTTCTATTGATTCATATATTAAAATTGCCAAAAATATTTTTTTAACATAAATTTTTCTAAATTGAGATATGATTTCCATTAAAAAGATGACTATTTTTGTCTATTATATAATGTATATGGATTTATTTTTTCATATTTTTTCATGATATCTATTGGATTATCAAATACATATTTTTTTTACCTTGCTTAGATATTTAGTTCCAAAAAATATAATTTTGAAATGTTTTTTTTGAAACTAAATTCTAATTTATTATGTTATCATTGTTCTTCATGAACTGATTTCAAATATGATTGGAAAATTCTTCTCTTTCATTTTATTATATATTACTTTATCATCTTTATTGATTTTATTTTCTATCACATAAACTCCTTAATAATTTTTCTTTATTAATGAATTATAACATTTTTAAGGGATTTTGTTAACAAAATGTTCCATTCATTGAGTTAAAATGTTATTACTTGATCCCCTTTAAACTAATATGGTTAATTTATTATATTCCACACTTAATAGGATTTTTAATTTTTTTATATATGGTAGGTGATGTTTTATAACACAAATAATACTTATAGATGAATTTCATTCTCATAAATATGTAACTTTTATAATGAAAATATTCTTATCCAATTTAAATATAGTTTTCCCTCTATTTTATTGTTGATTATTCATGAAAGATTTTATTTTGTTATTTTTAAATTTAAAGAGTTTTTTTACTCATGTGTAAATCATATTTTCTATTAAATTAAGTGAAGTTAAAGTTGAAAAAAACATTTTTCAACACTAATTTTTTAATTATTGGTTTTTTACAATTTTATTTTATATATTTTTTGAAATGTAATATTATTATATTGAGATTATGTTTATTTTCATAGTATCAAAAGTTTACTTGAAGAATTACCTTATATTTTAAATAAAATATAAATTACTTGGGCATAAACTAGTTTCTTAGGTAAAACCCAAAACGGTTAAATCTAAAATTCTAAATGTAAATGAAATAAATCATGTAAAAAATGGTTGGTAGATTATTTAATGATAGAATATCACTATATATTTATTAATTTTAATCATCTGGGTCCTCTGAACCTGGAATGGTGACATCGCATTATTAAAATATAATAGGTACTTCAAATATAACCTTTATCTTCACTTATAAAAGGGGATCACTTCTACTAATTTGAGATATGCCGAATTTAATTTCCTAAAAAAACTCTTCCATATCTACCAAAATCATTTCATATTTTAATTAACCTCTAGTGTCATTTTGTTATCCTAATTTCTAAAAATATATGGATAAAAATGATTGATATATCAGGTTGTCGATGATGTTAAGTTCATGAACAGTGTGAATCATGAACTAATGTAAGGGTTCTATGTCTCTACTCTCAATCCTATGAGTCATGATTGATATTACACAACATAATATATTTTAAATGGTGTGTTAATTTCCAAATTTCAATCATTTATAATGAAAATATTTAATTTTAGGATATATAAATGTCTATTTCCTTGTATGCCTATGGTTTTCTATTGATTCTTACATTACAATTACCACAACTATTTTTTCCACATAAATATTTCGAAATTGAGATATAATTTCAATTAAACAGTTGTTTATTTCTGTATATTATATAATCTATATGAATTTATTTATTTATATTGTTTCATGATATCTATGGGATTATCATATATCTCTTTTTTTGTTACTTCTGTAGATATTTAGTTCAAAAAATCCAATATTGAAATGTTTTTTTGAAACTCAATTCAAATTGATTGAGTTATGATTTTTCTTACTAAACTGATTTCAAATATGATTAGAAAATTATTCTCTTTCATTTTATTATATAGTATTTTATCAATTTTATCAAATTTATTTTATACCACATTAATTCCTTAATAATTTTTCTTTCATCATGAATTATAACATATGTTAGGTATTCTGTTAACAAAATGTTCCATACATAGAGTCAAAATGTTATTCTTCGATCACCATTCAACTAATATTGATAATTTATTATATTTCATATTTCATAGGATATTTAAATTTTTTATATATGGTAGGTGATGTTTTATAATTCAAATAAGATTTATAGATGAATTTCATTCTCATAAATGTGCAACTTTTGTAAGGAAAATATTCTTATTCCCTTTACGTATATTGTTCCCTAATTTTATTGTTAATTATTCATGATAGATTTTATTTAATAATTTTTAAATTAAGATAATTTTTTACTCACGTGTAATTAATATTTTTATTATCGACTTTTAAAAATGATGTGTTTCCTTACTCTTTTTACACCAGATACAAAATATTTTTCTAAAAACCTTTTTGTTAGTTTGCATATTTTTTATTTTTTTCTATAAAGGATTTATAAAAATGGAAAATATTTTTCCTATATCACCCTTTAAATACCATTAGGAAATAAATTTTTTTATTGAATTTTTGGTAACAAAATTATATATTCTAGAGGTCATTTTTGGTGATACCATCTAGAAATGTTGTTGCGTACATTTCCATTTTAATGGGATGTTTAAGATTAGTTGATTTGTTTTGAGGGTCACACATATGTTTATTTGATTAATGAGGAAATTACTATATTTTTATATAGAAAATTGGATGATTATTTATATCTCAATTTCTGAAAATGGGTTCATAGTATGTACCCCAAGCACCATAGGGTACACAGGTTGTAGTCGAAACCCTAGAGGGTACACATGTTATAGCCCGAGTTGAAGATGGAACGCAAGTAGTTTCCAATAGGAAATAGGTTATATGGATTTTATCTCAAGACTAAAAGGGTAAATCTATTATCAACCCAAGAAAAATATGTTATGATAATCATTTGGTAGTTCAAACTCCAGCAGTTTATGATTTTATATACTTTAACTTATGCCACATTTTTCTATTATATTCTTTTATCATTACAGTATATATAATGTTTACTGCATAATTTTTCAATATCATTATTCCATGGTATATGTTTAATCATATCAGAATAAATTTAATTCATTTTTTTCTTATAGAAAACCCTTATTATTCAATGATATTATTAAAATGATACTTCCTCAATGCTCATTATTTCTCTTCTACCTATGATCAATGCATTGACATATTATTTTTGATTATTTATAGAACCAATTTTTGAGATCAAACCTATATTAAATTTGAGTTCCCCAAGTTATGATAATGAATATATCATATGATAATTTTTAATGTCAGTCTAGTGTTTCTCAATTATAGATAAGTTTGTACACGTTTCATAAAAGAACATGATTTTAATACTAACCCATAATGACATTAAATGTTTCATTCTTAGATTATTTTATTATTTTTGAGATGTAATGTCTTAATTATGTAAACTGTGTAATATGAATATATTTTATATCATTTTTTATCAAATCTAGTGTTTATAGAAGGTGTTTTCATCACTACATCAGATATTGTAAGTTGAGGGTGATAAAATTGGTATCTGAGAAATGTGTAGTTGTTATTGATGATTAGTTCATATATTATTTATGATTAATATTAGATAAATTTATTGAAAACCCCATGGATAATTATATGTATTGGATAACATAAAATTATATTATTAATGTTATTATTATGTTAATTTCTTTGAAATTATATCCCCATACAGATAATGATAACTCGATGTGGTAATAGAATAGATGCACATGGGGGTAATCACCTATAAAGGATGTTTGATTATAAACTCAATATTCACTTAATACACTATGAGTTTTCTAAAAACTCCACTGATGATTCAATTAAAGTCATGCTACTAGAAATTCCAATAACCAACTGGTTAATCTTATTTAGAATGATTGTTGAGATAAAGGAAAAATCTTAATGCATTACTATTATTTACGAAATGTCGAATCTTCTAGTATTTATGATTTTGATGTTGATATCTATATAGAAAATATATCTTGAGTATCATAAGGATACCTACATTCTTATTTCGTAGATGAGTAATTAAAATTTGGAGGAACCTGTTTATCTATTATGGGGAAAGTAATACTGCTTGATTTTTAAATATATTATTTTATATTAGAATTGTATTTAAATATTGTTTCACATGCGACAACAAACTAAAAAATACATGTTATATTATATAATTATTATAAATAAAATACAATTGTAATTAAAACTATATAAAATATAAATATTGTAATGAATTAGAAATGAATACAAAATAGGATTAAGAACACTTAAATTTTTTGAAAGGAAATTTACAATAAAATAAATTTTTTATATTAACTTTTTATTAAAAATATAAATTACGGAAAATTATAATTATAATTCAGTGAAATAAAATTATATTTTGAATTTTTAGTTTCAAAATTATATTAGGGTAAATTTTTGGATATTTTTCAACAAAATCAAACTTGTCAGTAAATAGGAAAAAATATTGTTTTTTCTAACATCGTCACTTTTATGACCTTATCATAAAATAAGAATGACTCAAATGTTTTTAACAACTTTTTCATATAAAAAATATATTTATAATATAAAATAATCAATTGAATAAACTTTGTTGATTTTATTAAACCCATTTTTTTCTATTTGGAAAATATGGTAAATTTTTACTCAAAAAAATATTTTTGTTCACATATATTATAATAATATTTCCATCAATTATTTAAAATAAATATAAAAAATGCATTAAATATTTTATATCAACATGTTAATATTATATAATTACTTAAATTTATTTTTTAGGCAAGTATAATTATTAATTAAATTAATTTTAGTGACCATGATAATTGTGAAAGGGTATTTTCAAATTATTATATAAATATTATTGGGTAATTTTAATCTATTAAATTTAATTAATATATTGAATTTATTAACAATGAAATAATATTTACACACATATAAAAATATATTGTTACTCATTTGATTATTAATTAATGATATATAATACTAATAACAAGTATTTGTGAAGAATATTTTTAATCAAATTAATTTTCTAAATATTAGATGTATTAATTAAAATGGAAATTTTATATTACCCTTCAATTAAATTATATCATATTGATCAAAAATTGAGGTTTATAAAATTTGAATTTTACAACCAAGGTTATGTTATATTTTTATGAAAATTTAAAAAACATGGGTAAAAGCAACCTACCAATGTATAAACCTAATTAGTAAAAACAAAAAAATATAAAGGTAAGTGACACAAAACATGTCTAAAACATGGGAAAAAATGATATTAAGTTAGTTTATGTTCCAAATTTCAACAAAAAACTCATTATTAAATTTTTTTGGAGCCTTTTACCCATCAATATTGACATACTATTATTAAAATCCGATGGTTACTTATATAATTACCCACATCTTCACATATAAATGAGAATCATTTCAACCACTTCATGATAAATCTATTACTTAAAATTAAAACATTAAAGACTTATATTTTTCTACTCCTATATGACCCTACCACAATAATGAGAACTTTGTCTTAATTATTTATCATAAGGCTATCATTTCCAAGGAGATTTCTTCTAACAAACCTACTCATTATTATACATTAATACTAGATTTGTTACATAAAATTACACTTAATACAACCTAAATGATTGATAACTATAGTGTATTTTTTAATTATATACAGAACATAAAATATGGAACATCTGAGTCCTTAAAACCATTGAAGCTTCTAAAACATGATTTGTTGAAAACATCTTCAACATGATGAAAACACTTCTTTGAACGTAAAACTGCAAGGGATAAAGTGGGGACACATCTATGAAAAGGGTTAGATGTAAATTATATTAAGGTAATACATATTTTATAAGAGATATATGTTAAGGAATAGTCATATAAATGAAAAATAAACATAACATGAAGAATAAGTCAAGATATAGATTGATAATCATAACAAAGAAAAATTGGCTACAACATAAAACATTGAATCATAAACTTATGTCAGGGATAAACTGACAAGAAATAAAGGTATAAAAAGTCCCATAATAGAATCCAAAACACCCCTATTTCAACACAATGTGTCATGATACTAAACATCACCCAATTCAATGGAGTTCTATCAGCGTGCACCCATCATAATCATTTCATTCTCATTCTTAAGTGTGCCACATAGATCATATTGTATGGGCTCATTGATCTTCATAATTAATTAAAATAAAAAATAATTCGAATTAAATACATGTATGTTCTGAATAAATAATTATACATGCATAAATTTGAATGCAATTTATATAATAATGAGTATGATATCCACTACATTTTTTTCATGGATAATCGCAGTGAAATTCTGAAATCAGAATGACATAACATGAAAATTAATAAAAATGGGTGATGAGAAAGAACGGAGTATATCATTATTTTGGAAATAAAATTGTATTTATTAAATATTGGTATATCATATCCTAATATTATAAATTTGTAAACATAATACATAAGGTAATGAAGAAACAATAATAGAGAAAACAATCTCTATGAAATTTAGGAATGGTAATAGTTGTACACAAAGGATCACTAGATTCTTAATGAGAATGAAATGAGTATCTCATAATTTATACATAAAAAATACATTAAGGGTAATAAATAATATCATATCTTATAATAAGGAAATGAAATGTTAAATACATTACATAAATGGAGTTCTTTGTTAAAAGAGGAGGGTGAAAGATCCCTTATGTAATTCTAACATAGTAATGAGTTAGTTAAGTATCAAAATGATAGATTATAAATGATATATTATAAAATAATATCAATTTGATATTATGTTAATTATTATATGTGAATAAAAATATAATAAATTGGATTTAATAAGAATAATTTTAACGAATGTGGTTGAATTAAAAGGATAAGAGGAAGTAGAGGATCCCTTACTTGACTGTATGACTCCAAAGGATTGGTAGGAGATTTTTGAAGGCATTAAAGAACATTATATGGATTATAAATATTATAGGAGAGATTATTTAATTGATAAAATGAGTTTAATGTAATATAAATTGGGTCTTGAGTGGGTTTATATAGGAAATGAGGGGGATTTCATTATTATTTAACTTCTGGACACTACATAATAAAATAACCAAAACCACAAACCATCCCATAGGTTTTCCCCATTTAATCATCTAAAAGGGAGTGTATTACATTATTATACGATTCCATGAGACTATCTTATTAAAATATTTCCCTTGGTGATGAGGTGGTGAGTCACTCTCTTAACTAAACGATTTTAAAATCATAAAATATTTTATAAGTCTTCGAGGATTCATTATGTATTTAAAAAATAAATCCAATAAACATAAAATAAAATTAATTTAAAGGGAAAACATATTTTTTTCATGGATGATATTTATATTACTTATTACATAACTTTTGGGTCATAGTGATATCACAAAACCCAAAGAAAAATTATATGGTTTTTAATTTTTTTAAGAAAATTCTACTATCTCTAAAAATTATATGAAATCCATTATTGGATAATTTCATTCTATTAATTCCAAAAATAATATTCATTTTTTCAATAATTCTCAAAATACGTTAAAATTTACTTTTATAATAAAAACCAACATCTATTGAAAATGATAGTTTTTTTACTATAACAATTTTTGAGCCCTTATAAAAATTACATTTGACTTCAAGAAAATTATATGATAATTTATCTTTAATAATTTTTATATAATAATAATAATTTATTAAAATATTTTTTATTTCAATATTCCATTAATTTATCAAAATATATTTATTAATTTAATTTGAATATTATCAAAAAATACTAATTGTGTATTATTGAATCTATTGAAAAATAATTTATATAGTAACAGTAATAGGATAAAAATATAGTGATTATTCTATAAAAATATACATTCTAATATTTCTAGGGTGTTTTACATATCACTTTAATACATGAGAAAATACCAACTGGGTAAGGTGTGTGATGGTGGGACTTTCATGGGGCGGTTCTATGAATATGGATTGGGGTGTGATCTTGATGAGCTTGGAATTATATCTTAAATAGTTTCTCACAAGCTTAAGTTGTTGTATCTTTTCTTGTTAATAGATAATAGAAAATAATGAAAATAATATCTACCTTGTAATATCTGATTAATGGGATTTATAGGGTATGATCCTACTGATAGATACTATCACTTCCTTTGTTTGTGACAGTTGGATTTGTTAAAACCTATATTTATACTAATAATGTGATCACTATTAAAATGATATATTATCAATGGTAATGTAACATAATATTATTTTAAATAAATTTAAAATCATAAGACAAATTAAGTGCATGTGCTCTCAATAATCTTTTTTTATAATAATACATTAAATAATATGCTAGGGGAATTTTATTTATAATAGTTCGGGTCGTTACAATATTCCCACATTAAAATAATTTCGATAGAAATTTTATTTTTCCATAGTAAAACAGTTGAAGGAAATATTGCACCATCAAATCCTCTAGATCACTCTTTTCATCTTCAGTCTTTTGGTTTCTCCACAACACATTGACAAGGGGAATTTTCTTATTTCATAGAGTTTTTTTGAAAGATCTAATATCCTCACTAGCTACTCCTCATAGGAAATGTCATTCTCCCATGTCACCACATCGAGATAGAGTAAATTATGAAGGGTTTGGTATGTTTATTCTCAATTGGGATAAATATAACACATCATATACTTGAAATAGGTTCGATCAAAGTCTTAGTTAATAGGCCATCGTTAGAATGAGTTTAAAGAACTCAAAAGGGCCAATGTACCTTGAATATTTTTCCATTATTCCCAAAAATCATTACATCATTTGATAGTGTTATATTAACAAATAACATTTCTCAAACATCAATATTTGGGTCTCATCAATGATTGTTAACATAGATCTTCTATTAACTTTGAGTAGCTTTAATGTGCTGTTGAATGGTTTTAACCATCTCTTCCATTTCCTCAACCATTTCAGGACAATGTATGTTTTTTCCCAACGTCATCCCAACATGCACATGTTCTGCACCTATATCCATAAATGGGCATTATAGGGAGACATTTGGATGCTCGAGTGGAAACTCTTTTTGTAAGAGGATTCAACCAGAGAGGGATTTTGCTCCCATTCTACTTTCATGTCAATTAATAATGCTCTCAACATTTTCTCAAGTGTTTGGATAGACTTATGAGATAGTCCATTAGTTTGAGGGTGATAAGTCAAAATAAATTTCATATCAATGTTTATGTCATTATAGAGTCTTTTACAAAACATATAGGTGACTTTGTTATCATGAGCGGACCCAAGTGATAGTGTTAATCAATGCAGCCTCACCACTTATCTAATATACATCCATTCATGTTGATCTAGTGACAAGTACTCTATATCATAACGAAGTGTGCAGTCTCTGTTAGACGATCAAAAACAAAATCAATAGCATTGATTCTATTACATGACTTCTAAAGACTAGTTGAAAAGAACATAGTGATTTTCTACCATTACCATGTCGGTATGGGTAATGGTTTCATCATCCCACTAAACTTCTTCCTTTTAGCCATTGCTTTCTAACATACCAGGCACTATGAGGTATATTCAGTGATCTTTGTCTTCATATTATAACACAAATATTTCTATTGGAGATCATGATACCTATTTATATTTCATAGGTTAATGGAGAATGTAAAACTATGTGCATCGTATAATTGTTACCACTTTATCATAGGATTTTATAAAACCCATATTCTTGACCAACATTTCACAATTACTGCTTCACTATTATTGATTTTTTAGGATTTACCTTTTCTTATAGTTTTCACTTCGTTCTGAATTACTATGACATATTTTTTATCTTCTTTTAACCTTCCAAGAAGTGTTTTTTTTTGAAAAATATGTTGTAAAAGAATTTATGTTGTTCTTTCCATTATGATACCCATGTCCATAATTTTTAATTCTAAAAATATTGGTTCCTTATCAACTCTCATCAATGATAAAATTGATGGATAATTTATACTTAGAGAATCCTCCACATTATTCAATTTATGAAGATGGTAGTGAACTGTGCAGTCATATTTCATGATCAACTCAAACCATCTTCGTTGGTGAATATGATGTTATTTTTGTGTTAATATATATTTTATATTTTTCTGATCCATTTATATTTAAAACTTCTATGCAAAGAGATAACACTACCATATTTTCAATGGAAAGATCATGGAAGAAAACACCATATCATGTGGTGGTATGTTATATTAATGAACATTCAATATTCTTGAATCATAGGCTATGCGATTTTCATTTTTCATTAACACATATCACAATCGCTTCTTCAAAGAATTGCTGAAAATTAAAAAATGTTCTCCCCTTGTTGGTAGTATTAGCACAAAGGTAGTGAAAATTATCCATTTAAAATCATTTATTCTTTCTTAAAATTCATCATTAAAAAATGACTCCCTTCTGAGTTATCATGGTAAGAGGGTTGGAAAATCATGTTAAATTTCTCAAAAATCAGTGATAATTTCTAGCTATCCCATGGAAACTACGGATATCCACAAAAAATATTGGCCTTGGTCGTACGTCAATTTATTTTATCCTTAATGGAACCATATATATGCAATTTCTTGTGATTATATGCTCCATGATAGAGACTTACTTCAACCATTACTCACAATTTCAGTACATTTCATAAATCCTCTCTTTTTGAAAGGTCTTTAGCACAACACTGAAATGCACTTCATGCCCCTCCAAGTTTTTGGAGTATATTCATAAATCACTTATAAATACTAGAAAATTTATTTATAGGTAATATCTAAATACTATATTAATAACGTGTATGATGATTTTTGAATAATTATTGAGTATTAATGGAATTACTATGAACTCTTAGTTCCCATACATCGTATGAAAATCAGCCTTGGGGATATCCTCCTTTTTCACAATAACATTGTAATACCACGACCACAGATCCAACTTGGAGATGTATTGTGATCCATGTATCTAATGGGACATGTTATAAATCCATGTAAAAGGATACTAGTTCTTTATCATGATATTTTTGAGCTCTCTATAATCAATACAAAGGTGCATTGACCCATCATTTTTTTGATGAAGATGATTGGTGCATGTAAAGGCCCAAAGAGTGAAATACATAGACATTACATTACTTTTGTGGAATACCTAATACATGAAAAAATAGATTCCCAAAGACCGTATTATTTTAGTGTCTTTAGAAACTCAGAACATAATCATCTAATCATGGTGAAAGATCTTCAACATCACCCAAAAAGATCTTCCATTTTGGTTTTCTTACCTAAAAACTTTCTTTATATCCTAGGGAAAAGAAAACATAAAAAGGATTAGCTCAAATTTTCCGTAAAGGTAAACATGCAGAACATAAAACAATCCCTAAACATTTTAACGTAAGAACATGAACATAAAACATCAAAATCATGAGTAATGACATAAATCTTGGCATTGCATAAGGCATAGATCATAAAGGAACATTAGCCATGAAAAAATAGAATGGGAATAAAACATGTCATTTTGTCAAACCATTAATCACATGTTATGATTTCCATAGTAGCCAAGGCATTGGTTCCAAGACCATTATAGTCGACAAAGTCCATCTCTGAACCGGGTTTACTTGTCGTTCCGGCCCTGTATTACTGAACCAGATTTTACTTGTCGTTCCATCCATGATTATCTCATGAGATATAAATATTTACCCAATGCATTAGAGGGAGATATAGGTCTCACCCATTTCATAATGAAATCATTCTTTCGTGTGACACAAAATAAACATAAATCATTCATCACAACCCAAAGAATAAAATGGGTTTCATATACGTCATCCCATCATAACATAATCCATATAAAACAATGGATATAATTTCATCAAAAACAAAATAATACCATGTAAATAATAGGAAAATTTTACATGAAGCATATCCATATTAAATAATTTCATCTTAGATGAAAAATAGTTTGGATAAAACACTAGAAATGAATTCTTGAGGAAAATATCCTTTCTTTTTCAAAATCATTTTCTTTTCTCAAAATGTCGTGCGATTTTCAAAGAAATAATTTTTTTGAAAATAATAATGAAATAATGTAGAGGAATATTCATATAAATTAGTCATTATAACACCATAAAAATCCATTCACACCGTATAAGTTCAAAAAACACCCTTCTTGTACTTTTGCCGGAAATGTAAAAAGTACCTCATACGGTAAACAAAAGAATTATTCCTTCCATACTACATGGTAAAAGTAAGAAATGGGTAAACATGAATTTAAAAATACATTGATGAAAAATAAATACTTTATGAAAAAGTTTCTCTAAAATATGGAAATGGATGATAAATATAACCCTAGTAAATAATTAAGAATAAACAATATGAGATAAAAACTAGATTGCAAAATTATCCCTTACCGTATGTCCAATTTCTTCCATATGTGTCTAATACTCCTTTATAGTTGGTTTAAACATATTATTAACTTGTATCGAATCCATAATAATATTTATGTTATCATATATGATTCACTCAAGACTTTATATTACCTGTTCATATGTCAATTCCATGTTAAAGTAGCATTTTGGGTAAACTCATTTCATTTGTCGTCTGTGTTTTGACTTGTAATTATTCATATGATTACATAGATCATTATTAATTAACTTCAGAATTTAAAACAATATTTACATATAATATATATTCTAAATATACATATATATATATTAGATTGATAAATGGAACGAAATACACCGTTCATGGAGGTAAGTAAATAACATATACATAAATCCAGTATCATTAATATGTCATATATTTCATGATTATTTATTATATATATATATTATAATCATTCTTGAATGGTTAACTTGGAGAATGAATCTCATCGCGTCGTGGAGATGGTAATCCGTATGTACACACGAGCGATGATGTCATTCTCATAATTATTGAATGGAATTATTGTGGATGATATAATATATCAGAATTATTATCATCTTATAATAACCATATATAGTATTATTTACACCATTATACCCATCCAAGTAAGGTGGTGGTGGAAAAACTGATTACAGCACGGTGTGGAGACGGTATTCCGTATATACGCATGCGCGGTGATTTTGTTTTTCATTGGATGAATAGATGGTGAAATAGGGTTGGTTAATATTTATAATAACATATCAATGTATGAGTGATAGTGATGTTATTACTTTATTATGAAACAACAAAATAAGAGGAAGTATAAGAAGAAACGAATTTGAAAGAATCGGTAAAGGATATTACCTCTTCTTCGACACGCCACTTCTAAACCTCCTCTTAGGGCACGAAAGTAGATATTTGAAGAAGACCAAGACATCTAGTATATTTCTTGGGAAGTGGAGAAGATAAATGGGTATGGTATAGCCGAGATTGAAGGATAAAAATGGTGTGAGGAGGAGAGGGAGGAGGTGCCCTTTTATAAGAGAGGAGATGGGCACTTTTGGAAACCTATAAAATATTAATTTATAATAAACTCAAAACCCACATAAGACCTCCAAAAATTACTCAAATTAGAATATTAGATGATATAGGGTTGTAATCCCATCAACCAAAAAGATTCAAAAATGTTGGAAATTTATTTTAAACCTTATCAACTTGATTTATCCTTATTTAATCTATTTAATTTTATTAGTGGTAATAATATTCTTAATTTTAAATTGTTATAAATAATTACTTATGTGTTGTGAATTGACAATAATTGGATAATTTATGACATTTTAGATCATATAAATTTCACTTTATAATTTTTAAATGTTTTTGTGATTTTTGAATAATTTAATAATATGTTATTTTTATAAAATAACAATAGTGACAATTTTGACACTGTTAAATTATATGAATTTAAATAAAATCCAAAGAGAGTATATATTCGAATTTTTTTTTAATATATTCCTAAGATGCAATCTCCATCTAAAAAATTCATGGACCACATTAATTTGTTCATATAACATTTATTTTAATATTTTTAAAACAATTTATTTGATATTTTCTTTTAATAATATAATTACTACAACATTATTGTATAATTATTCAAAAAACTTATTTGTTGAATAAAAAATAAAAATAAAATAATATGATCTAGATAAATCTAATATCTTCAATAATAATACTTTTACTATAATTTATCTTCTAAAAATCACAACATTAAATTGTTATATTTATTAAATTATGAAGGTGACAACTTTGACATCATTTAAAATAAAATAATATAAGTGACATAATCGCATTTATAAGGATCCAAATAGTCAAATATTCTACCATTAGATGACTATGGATTACAGGGACACGACCCATAAGTTTGGGTCTGGTTTTTTGGATGTTTAATGGGTATTATTAGTTTAATAAAAACTATATTATTCATTTTTCACTAAATAAATAATTTCAGAATCATTAATGTATACTCTATTAAGGTAATTATATATTTCATAAAAATTAAAAATAAATTATGATGATAAAGAAAATAATTTTAGCTTTCAAATTAGTATTTATAACCGAATTTATATTTTTTATAACCTTATATTAAAAATAATTTAATTATTAAAGTTTGAGTGAGACATATTTCAATTTCATTTAAATAAAATAAATTAAAGGTCTTAATCACATCCAAGTGGATTTTAGTAAATATCATTTGGACCAAATTATTTTTTAGGATGAAATATAATCATCCAATTACATTAAGACAAGTGTTAGGGTAATTTTATTATATTATTTTTACCCTGAATTACCTAATTTACCTTTAATTGTGGTAAATAAAATTTTTCGTAGTTACTATTCATAATATCAAAAAAATAAAAGTGACCTATTAACATAATTTAGACCCATTTAATCCAAATATAAAATCAAATTTTCAAAATTCAAAACACAGAAGTTGCAGTAATAAATTTAAAATTAATCCCGTTGTCGAAAGAAACGGGTTTTAATTTAAAACATTGCCAAAGATTGAAATGTATTTACCTATGAATTCAATGTAAAACTAATGATAATGTCATAAATTATATTAAATGGTAAAAATATATTCTATTTATACTTTAAAACACTGAAATATTATAATTTAACTATATAAATTATCTTAATGAAAAAATTTGTTTTTTAAAAAAAATTAGCGTGTTTTTACTATTCATCAAAATATGAATGTTATCAGAAAAATAAAAAAACTTTATCCATGTAAAATTTTATATCCTGATTCACTAGAAGAAGTTTATTTTGTAAAATTGAACTTATAAACTTGTAAAAAATTATATTTATATTGGTCATTTCTTCAAAAGGTGACAAAACTTCATTTTTTGAAAAATAATTATTTTACCCGAACAATTTATTTTGTTCTCGTACCATGTTCTAGAATATGTGTAAGATTAATTATTATGTAATAAAATTCAAAATTTATTTAATAATATTCATAATCGATAGTCATAACAATAGATCGTTGTTTAGTAAAACTCGGTATTGCGTACAATACAAGCTATTGGGGAAGGTTGCTCTTGCGTGCAACACAAGCCAAGAATAGTGTTTTTGTATACTAAAAGCTAATATGGTGTTTCGTATAGCACAAGATAATCATAGTGAAGTTTAAAACTCAAGATGTCAAGGAAATTAAAAATAATATTTCTCATAAAATATCAGGGTGTTACATTCTTCCCACCTTAAAATGAATTTTGCCCTCGAAATTTATCAGGGTTATAAATTGTTTACTACTTGAGATTTTCTTTTATAGAAACCGACATCATAAAAAGGAATAATAAAACTTAATTTTAAAATAGGAAAGTTACAAACATCACAGTCACCCAAAGTAACTCAACCCTGGGTTTCCACATAAGATAATTCAGGTAAAAATATGGATATGGAAGAGAGATTTAACCATCATGTTATGATGAAGAGCGGTAGAGAACCTAGTTATGAAAAATCCAATAATCGCAGTGCCATAAATTTTTAATGATCTAAGGTAACATCTAATTCATCGTATATGAGGGTACTAGGACAACATTTTTGGTTTTCTATATCATTTCCCTAAAGTTGAATATATTGAGTTAGAAGAAATACGTACTTTATTTTGGTTTAATCTCACCGTTGGTCATTCTTTGAACAATTTCCACTTCATATATTAAAGAAATGAATTTTAATTTGTCATTAGGGAAGTGTTAGAAGATCATGTGATAGAATGATTGGTCCTTCCATCTGTCTCAAACAGAAGGATAACAAATGTTATCAAATATACACAAGTTCATCTATGGTGAGGTTAATCGTATATGATTCCAAAAATGGACTTATACTTCAACTATCATACCTCTAAATAAAATAAAACTAATTTATACTAACCAAGGACTTATTTTAGGCCTGTGGTAGGCAATAAAGGTATGTCGCACTTCAGTTGTGCGTTCGATCCCCACATCCTTGTCCAACACAATGAGTTCTCACCCATCCTACAAGTTTTTTATTTTCAAAAACTATACTATTATAACATTTCATATATAATATAAAAAATTTCTAGCCTTAGACAATGCTATATGATGTCTAACTTAATCCATTCCAATATTTAGGCTTATCCAAAATACTGCTCTCCAATCTCATAGTATAATAAAAAATATTAGTAGGGAGGTCATCTACTAAGAATGTGATTACCATCATTTATTGCCATATATAAAAAGATATATCATATTTTTCTTCACATTCAAAACATGTGAATACCTTAATCATATATTCTCTTGAAAAATGAATTCCCATTGAACCATACTATCAAATATATTATTTTCTCCTTATCCATTCATTATGCACATCTCATATTTTTTCTTAAAATATCTGAATAACCTTTCATGGTTACCGGTATCATTCAACATATACATTCAAGTACTTTAGTAAAAACAATAGTGTAACAATCCTTAGATGTTTCTTTATTCCATAGTATTATTAAATTACCTATACAACATAACTCTTGATAAACATAAAATCATTCCACTACCTTCTTAAACCATTAACCGAGCTTCATCATTTTATTCCTCAACACTTCTTTCATCTCATATATCATTTGTAGTCTCTTCATCATCATCAACATAAATACTACCCATACGACCATGCTGATTCTCTTCATGAGATTTTACCTTAGGGAATTGGTTTTCATAATCCACGTACATTCCACATTTAAAACATTTAACCATTGTTGAGGTCTTAGAAATACCATTCTCCTTGTCCGTGGTGTTAACTGAACCTTTTCCTTTCCAATTAATGGCTTTGTGTCCATATTTTCCACAACCAAAGTATCTCTCAGTTCCTTTGAAACATTCTCTCTGATTCGTCTTACCACATGATTTATATGATGGAAATTGAACTTTCTTTCCTCTATGATCATTATGAAACTCCATCTTTTTCTTATTAGCTGAGTTAGGAAATTTACCAAAGTTGAAATTGTTGATCATATTATGATATTGATGATTAGGAATAATAAATATGTTTGGACTTCCAAATCCCATTTCATTTGGTTTCTCATGAAGAATATCATTCCATTGTCCATAATATCCTCCATTATCGTGAATATTCTTGTTTCCAACCATTTTTTAAAACCCAAAAAGAATAACGTGAGAGGACAAAATTTTTCTTGGAAACCAACATAATAAAGGGGTATTACCTTCAATATATAACATCTTAGGATTAATTTTAAGATCGTAACCATAATTCTAGGACTATAAATTATACGTATACTTAACCTTACAGAAATCTCTAGACATACCTTAGAAATATCTCAAGGGATTTCACTAAAGTTTTCACATACTAGTTTCCAAACGTTAACTAAACCTTTACTCTGATACCAACTGTAGAGACCCAATTCTTGACATACATAGACATTACATTACTTCTGCGGAATACATAATACATAAAAAAAACAGACACGCAACGACCGTATTAGTTTAGTGTCTTCGGAAACTTGGAACATAGTCTTCTAATCATGGTGAATGATCATGAACATCTCTCATAAAGATGTTCCCTTTTGATTTTCTTAGCTAAAACCTTTCTTTATATCCTAGGGAAAAGAAAAAATAAAAATGGAGAGCTCAAATCCTTAGTAAGGGTAAACATGGAAAACATAAAACAATCACTAAACATTTGAACGTAAGAAAATAAACATAAAACATCAAAATCATGAGTAATGACATAAATATTGGTAGTGTATAAGGCATAGATCATAAAGGAACATTAACCATGATAAAATAGCATGAAAATAAAACATGTAATTCTGGAAAACCATTAAGCACATGTTATGATTTCCATAGTAGACAAGGTATTGCTTCCACGTCCATCATAGTGGACAAAGTCCATTACTAAACTGGGTTTACTTGCCGTTCCAGCCCTGTATTACTGAACCAGATTTTATGTGTCATTCCAGCCATGTTTATCTCATGATATAAAAATCTTTACCTAATGCATTGGAGGGAGATATAGGTCCCACCCATCTCATAATGAAATAATTCTTTCATGTGCCACAAAATAAATATAAATCATTCATAATAACCCAAAGAATAAAATGGTTTTCATATACGTCATCCCATCATAACATAATCCATATAAAACAATGGATATAATTTCATCATAAACAAAATAAAACCATGTAAATAATAGGTACATATTAAATTAAGCATATCCATATTAAATAATGTCATCTTAGATGGAAAATAGTTTGGATAAAACACTTGAAATGAATTCTTGAGGAAAATATCCTTTCTTCTTCAAAATATTTTTTTTTCTAAAAATTCCATGAGATTTTAAAAGAAAAGAATATTATTGAAAATAATCATGAAATATTGTAGAGGAAGATTCATGGAAATAATTCATTAGGAAACCATCAAAATCCATTCACATCGTATAAGTTAAAAAAAATTTCTTGTACTTTTTCCGGAAAAGTAAAAAGTACCTCGTATGGTAAAAAAAAGAAAGATTCCTTCAATACTACATAGTAAAAGACAAAACATGGTAAACATGACTTTAAACATACATGGAACAAAATTAAATAATTTATGAAAACATTTCTATAAAACATGTAAATGGATGATAAATATAACACCAGTAAATACTTATGAATGAACAATCTCAGATAAAAATGAGATTGCAAAATTATCCCTCAACTTATGTCCAATTTCTTCCATATGTGTCCGAGAATATTGTATAGTGGGTTTAAACATATTATTAACTTGTAACAAAACCATAATAATATTTATGTTGTTATATATGATTCACATACGACTTTATATTACCAGTTCATTTGTCAATTTCATGTTAATGTAGCGTGTTGTGTAAAATCGTTTCATTTATCAACTGTGTTTTGACTTGTAGTTATTAATATTATTACTTAGATCATGATTAATTACTTCCATAATGTAAAACATGATTTATATATAATATATATTAAGAATATACATATATATAGTAGATCGATAAATGGAACGAAATACACCGTTCCTGGAGATGGTAGGTCGTACGTTCTCATGAACGCTGTTTGTTTCCTTATTAATTTGAATGGAAGTATGTCAATAACAGATACATAAATCTAGTATCATTAATATGTAATATATTTCATGATTATTTATTATATATACTTTATAATCATTATTGAATGGTTAACATGGAGAATTAATCTCATCGCGTCGTGGAGACGGTAATCCGTACGTACGCACGAGTGATGATATCGTTCACATAATTAGTGAATGGAATTATTGTGGACGATATAATATCTCAGAATCAGTATCATGGTATAATAACCATACATAGTTATTATTTACACCATTATACCCATCCATGTAAGGTGGTGGTGGAAATACAGATTACACCATGGCGTGGAGACGATATTCTGTACGTACACACGTGTAGTGATTTCGTTTTCTGTAGGATGGATAGATGGTGCAATGGGGTTGGTTAAAATTTATAATAACATATCAGTATATGAGTGATACTGATTTTATTACATTATTATGAAATAAAAAAAGAAGATGAAGTAGAAGAAGAAATGAATTTGAAAGAATCGGTAAAGGATATTACCTCTTCTTCGATGCACCTCTTATAAACCTCCTCTTAGGGAACTGAAGTTGGTCTTTGAAGAACACCAGGACCTCTAGTATGTTTCTAGGGAAGTTGAGAAGTGAAATGGGTAGGGTTTTTCCGTTCTTGAAGGCTCAAAATGGTGTGAGGAGGAGAGGGAGGCGGTGCCATTTTATAAGAGAGGAGAGGGGCACTTTGGAAACCTCTAAAATATGAATTTATAATAAACTCAAACCCCACGTAAAAACCTCCAAAAATGTCTCCAATCCTAATATTAGATGATATAGGTTTCTAATATCATCATCCAATAAGATTTATACATGTTGGTAGTTTATTTTAAATCTTATCAACTTGATTTATCCTTATTTAATCTATTTAATTTTATTTGTGGCAATAAAATTCTAAACTTTAAATTGTTATTAATAATTATTTATGTGTTGTGAATTGTCTATAATTGGGCACTTTATGAAATTTTAGACTATATTAATTTCAATTTAATTTTTTAAATATTCTTGTGATTTTTAAACAATTTAATACTATGTTATTTTTATAAAATAACAATAGTGTCAATTCTGACACTATTCATTTATTGGAATTTAAATAAAATCTAAACAGAGGATATATTAGAACCAAAATATTTAATATATTCCTAAAATGTCATATTCATCTAAAAAATTCATGGGGCACATTAATTTATTCATATAAAATTTATTTTAATATTTTTAAAACCACTTATTTGATATTTTCCTTAATAGTATAATTACTACAACATTTTGTATAATTATTTAACATACTTATTTTTTGCATAAAAATTTAAACTAAAATAATATGATCCAGATAAATCTACTATCTTCCATAAGAATACTTTTACTTGAATTTATCATCTAAAAATCACAACATTTAAATTGTTATATTTATTAAATTATGAAGGTGATGACTTTGATATCATTTATATAGAGACCCGAAACTTAAAGTACATGGACATTACATTACATTTGCGGAATACTTAATATATAACAAAAACAGACACACAAGGATTGTAATAGTTTAGTGTCTTTGAAAACTCAGAATATAAACATCTAATCATGTTGAAACATCTTCAACATCTCCCATAACGATCTTCCCCTTTTTGTTTCCTTACCTAAAACCTTTCTTTATTTCCTGGGGAAAATAAAACATAAAAAGGGTGAGCTCAATTGCTCAGTAAGAGAAAACACAGAGAACATAAAACAATCCATAAACATTTGAAAGAAAAAACTTGAACATAAAAACTAAACATTAAAACCTTGAGCAAAGACATAAATCATGGAAGTAAGTAAGGCATATATCATAAAGGAACATCAATCACGATAAAATAGCATGGGAATAAAACATGTAATTGTGGCAACCATTCATCCGTTTTTATGATTTCCATAGTATCCAAGGCATTCCTTCCAAGACCATCATAGTGGACAAAGTCCCTTTCTGAATCGAGTTCACTCCGCATTTCAGTCCTGTAACACTAAACCAGATTAACTTACCATTCCATCCATGTCTATATCATGAGATATAAATCTTTACCCAATGCATTAGAGAGATATATAGGTCCCACCCATCTCATAATTAAATCATTCTTACTTGTCCCACAAAATAAACTTAAAACATTCATCATAACCCAAAGAATAAAATGGGTTTCATAAACATCATCCCATCATTTCATAATCCATATAAAACAAATGGACATCTCATCATAAGAAAAGTGAAACATGTAAATCATAGAGAAATTAAACTTGAAACATACACATATGAAATAATGTCATCTTAGATGGAAAATGGTTTTGATAAAACATGTGTAGTGAATTCTTGAGGAAAATATCCTTTCTTCATCAAAATCATTTTCTTTTCAAAAAATTCCACGCACTTTTAAAATAAAAGTATTTTTCTGAAAATAGTAATAAAATAATGTAGAGTAAGCTTCATTAAAATGAGGCGTTATTAAACCGTAAAAATCCGTTCACGCCGTATAAGTTAAAAATAACATTCTCCTCGTACTTTTGTCGGAAAAGTCAAAAACTACCTCGTATGAAAAAAAAGATTCCTTACATACCTTGTAGTAAAAGTCAAAAATGGTTAAAAAGTACTTTAAACATACATGAAAATACTTTTATAAAACATGGACATGGATGATAGAAATAACCCCAGTAAATACTTACGAATAAGCAATCTCGGATCAAAATGAGATTTGCAAAATTATCCCTTACCTTAGGTCTGATATGCTTCATATGGATCCGAACCTCTTGTATATTGATTTAAATAATGTCATTGACTTATTAAATAATCATATTCATTGTTATTATATCATATATGTTTCACTTATGACTTTATATTACCCGTTCTTTTGTAAATTCCATGTTAAAGCAACGTTTTGGGTAAAATCATTTCATTTATTGTATGTGTTTCGACTTGTCGTTCTTGATATTATTATTTATATCCTGATTTAAATAATTCTATAATGTAAAACATGATTTATATATAATATATATTCATCATATACATATATATTATAGATCGATAAAAGGAATGAAATACACCGTTCATAGAGACGGTAGACCGTACGTACGCATGAACGCTGTTTTCGTTTCCTTATTGAATTGAATGAAACTAAATAGATGACATACATATATATATATACATAAATAAAGTAGAATTATTATTTCATATATTTGATTATTATTCATTATATAAAATTTATAATCACTCATGTATGGTTAACATGGAGAATGAATCTCATCGCGTCATGGAGACGGTAATCCGTACGTACGCACGAGCGATGATATCATTCCCATAATTATTGAATAGAATTGGAGTGGATGGTATAATATATCAGAATCAGTATGATGTTATAATAACTATATATATTTATTTTTTACACCATTATACCCATCCATGTAAGGTGTTGGTGGAAAAACCGATTACACCACGGTGTGGAGACAGTATTCCGTATATACGCACGCGCGGTGATTTTGTTTTTCGTAGGATGGATAGAAGGTGAAATAGAGTTGTTTCATATTTATAATAACATATCAGTATATGAGGGATACTGATGTTATTACTTCATAATGAAACAACTAAATAAGAGGGAGTAGAAGAAGAATGGAACTTGAAGAAAACGGTAAAAGGTATTACCTCTTTCTCGAAGTTCCTCCTTTAAACTTTCTCTTAGGAAACTAAAATTGGACTTTAAAGAAGACCAGGACCTCTAGGATGTTTCTAGGGAATTGGAGAAGAGAATTTTTTAGGGGTCGGTCGAGCATGAAGGCTCAAATTGGTGTGAGGAGGAGAGGGAGGAGGTGCCCTTTTATAAGGGAGGAGAGGGGCACCTTTGGAATCCTAAGAAATATTAATTTAATATAAATTGAAACCCCTCATAAAAACCACCAAAAATGACTCAATTCGAATATTAGATGATATAGGGTTGTAATATAATCAAAAAATATAATTTAGACATGTAGGAAATTTATTTTAAACATTATGAACTTGATTTATCCTTATTTAATCTATTAAATTTTATTTGTGGTAATAAGATTCTAAATTTTAAATTGTTATAAATAATAACATATGTGATGTGAATTATCCATAATTAGATAATTTATTACATTGTAGACTATATAAATTTTAATTTATAATTTTTTAATATTTTTGTGATTTTAAACAATTTAATAATATATTATTTTTATAAAATAACAATAGTATCAATTTTAACACTATCCATTTATTTTAATTTAAATTAAATCCACACAAATGATATATTAAAAATAAAATATTTAAAAGGTTCCTAACATGTCATAGTAATCTAGAAAATTAGTGGAGTACATTAAATAGTTCATATAATATTTATTTTAGTATTTATAAAACCATTTATTTGGTATATATCTTAATAAAATAATTAGTACAACATTTTTGTATAATTATTTAATATACTTATTTGATGCATAAAAATTAAAAATAAAATCCTTTGATGAAGATAAATATCAAATATTTTATAATAATAATTTTACTCGAATTTATCATCTAAAATAACAACATGTAAATTGTTATCTTTATAAAATATGAATGTGACAACTTTGGAATCATTTAAAATAAAATATTATAAGTGTCATAATATCCATAATAAGGATCCAAATGGTAAACAATTCATCCAGTGAATGATTAGAATTTATATATACACTAATAATAAGTTTTTTTCATATTTTTGGGCCTTTTGATATGTATTACTATTTCAATAAAAACAATATTATTGATTTTTCACTAAATAAATAATTTCTGCATCATTAATGTATAAGATAATAAGGTAATTAATTAACTCTTAAAAATTAAAAATAAATTAACATGATAAATAAAAACATTTTATCTTTCAAATGAGTATTTATAATCGAATTTATATTCCGTATAAACTTGTATTAAAAATACATTAATTATTAAAGTTGAGTGAGACATATTTCACTTTCCTTTAAATAAAATAAACTAAAGGTCTTAATCACATACAAGTGGGTTCTAATGGATTCCATTTAGACCCAAATATGACTTAGGACGAAATATAATCATCCAATTGTATTAAGACAAGTGTTAGGGTAATTTTATAATATTATATTTACCCTTAATTACCCGATTTACCTTTTACTATGGTAAATAAAATTTACCATAGTTACTATTCATAATGCCCAAAAATAAAAAGTATTCTATTAATATAATTTGGCCCCACTGATTCCAAATATGGAATCCATTTTTCCAAATTCAATACACATAAGTTTCTGAAATTAAATTAAAATTAATCCCATTGTCGAAAGAAAACGGGTTTTTGTTTAAAACATTGCAAAAGATTGAATTGATTTAACCTACGAATTCAAGGTAAAATCAATGCTAATGACATAAATTACATTAAATGGTAAAAATATATTCTATTTATACATTAAAACCATTCAATATTATAATTTAACCACATAAATTTTTACGATGAAAAAAGTTGTTTTTAATTAAAATATAGCGTGTTTTTACTATTCATTAAATTATGAAAGTTATCAGAATAATATGAAAAATTTATCCAAGGTAAAATTTTATATCCTGATTCCAAAGAATAATTTTATTTTGTAAAATCAAACTTATAAACATGTCAAAAATTAAATTTAAAATGGGCGCGCCATCAAAAGGCGGCAAAACTGCATTTTTTGAAAAATACTTATTTTACCCGAAAAAATTATTTTGTTCTTATACCATGTTCTAGAAAATGAGTAAGATGAATAATAATGTTATAAAATTCAAAATTTAATTAATACTATTCATAACGGCTAGTTCATAATAATATTATATCCATATATCGTTGTTTAGTGAAACCCGGTATTGCGTACAACACACGCTATCGAGGAAGGTCACGATTGCGTGTAATGTAAGCCAAGTCAGGGTTGCGTATACTGCAAGCTAATATGGTGTTGCGTATAGTGCAAGATATTCTTAGTGTAGCATACAACACAAGACATCAATGAAATTAAAAAGAATAATTCCTATAAAATCTCGGGTTGTTATAATTAAAAATAAAATAATATAAGGGTCATAATCACATTTATAAGGCTCCAAATGGTCCAATATTCGACCATTGGATGATTATGGATTACATTTACAAGACCGATAAGTTTTGGTCATTTTTTTGGTCCATTAATTTGTATTAATAGTTTAATAAAAACTATATTATTGATTTTTCACTAAATAAACAATTTCTGCATCATTAATGTATAAGATATTAAGATAATTATATATTTCTTAAAAATTACAAATAAATTTCCATGATAAAGAAAAACATTTTATCTTTCAAATAAGTATTTATATCTAAATTTATATTCTGTATAACCTTATATTAAAAATAATTTATTTTTTAAATTTTGAGTGAGACATATTTCAATGTCATTTAAATAAAATAAATTAAAGGTCTTAATCACATGCAAGGGGGTTTTAATAAATATCATTTTGATCCAAGTATATTTTAGGATGAAATATAATCATCCAATCATATTAAGAAAAGTGTTAGAGTAATTTTATAATATTATTTTTACCTTTAATTACCTAATTTACCTATAACTGTGGTAAATAAAATTTATCATAGTTACTATTCATAATATCAAAAAAATAAAAGAGAACTATTAACATAATTTGGACCTACTGAATCCAAATATGGAATCCATTTTTTAAAATTCAAAACACAGAAGTTGTAGTAATTAATTTAAAATTAATCCCGATGTCGAAAAGAAATAGGTTTTTATTTAAAAAATTACAAAATATTGAAATGTTTTTACCTATGAATTCAATGTAAAATTAATGATAATGACATAAACTATATTAAATGGTATAAATATATTCTATTTATACTTTAAAACCATTAAATATTATAATTTATCCATATAAATTATCTTAATGAAAAACATGTTTTTAAATAAAATTTAGCGTGTTTTTACTATTCATAAAAAATATGAACGTTATCAGATAAACAAAAAAACTTTATCCAACATAAATTTTTATATCCTGATTCACAAGAAGAAGTTTATTTTTTCAAATTTAACTTATGAACTTGTTAAAATTATATTTGAAATGGGCCCACCTTCAAAAGGCAGCAAAACTGAATTTTTTGAAAAATACTTATTTTACCGGAAAATTTTATTTTGTTCTCATACCATGTTCAAGAATATTTGTAAGATTAATTATTATGTAAAAAAATTCAAAATGTAGTTAATACTATTCATAACGGATAGTTCATAATAATAGATCTTTGTTTAGTGAATCTCCACTACGGGAAAAATCAGTATTTGCAATGGGTTATTTGCGACGGGATCTCTTCCAGTCGCAAATAACGTGTCTAAGAATCTATTTGCGACGGTGAAAGTAGCCCGTCCCAAATAACCATGTATTTGTGACGGGATTTCACCTCCCGTCGCAAATGGTTTGGCGCGCAATCCACATAGGTGTATTTGCGACGGGACCCGTCGCAAATACCCGGTGGCGGTCAATACCCTTTTGCGACGGGATTACGTCCCGTCACAAAAAGATAGTCGGTAGGTCCTATTTGCGACGGGTCCTGTAACAAATAACCTTTTCACTGCTGACTGTAATTAATGTGGGCGAGGGTAATTGCGACGGGGTCCATCGCAAATACAACCATTTGCGACGGGAAGCCCGTCTCTAATAATCTCGTCGCAACTAATCTAACCTATATATACCCCTATCCGTTTTTTCACAAATCATTCAAATCTTGATTTCTCTCTCTCTTCATTCTTCAGTTTTAAAGAGAATTTTTTAGTTGAAGTTTTTTATACGAGATCAATCGGAGGGCGTCAATATCTTCAGAATATCAAAGTTTCAGGTATTTATATTTTATTTTCTTTATGTTAATTTCAAGTGTTGTTTATTAGTTCGAATTTAATGAGATTTTAATTGATTTTTATTTATATTTAGTGTTACTAAGAATTTGATATTGTTAGTTATAATTATAAATAATTATTTATAAATAATATTAATTAGATATAATTAGGAATAAATAAATATAATTAGGAATAATTAGATATAATTAAGAATAAATAGTATTAATTTGGAATAAATAATATTAATTATGAATAATTAGTATTAATTTGGAATAATTAGTATTAATTAGGAATAATTAGTAATAATTAGGTATAATTTGTATTAATTAGGAATAAATAGTATTAATTAGGAAAAATTAGTAATAATTATGTAAAATTAGTAATAATTAGGAATAAATAGTATTAATTAGGAATAATTAGCAATAATTAGGTATAATTAGTAATAATGAAGTATAATTAGTAACAATTAGGAATAAATAGTATTAATTAGGAATAAGTAGTAATAATTAGGTATAATTAGTTATAATTAGGAATAATTAGATATAGTTAGGAATAAATAGTAATAATGAGGAAGAAATAGTATTAATTAGATTAAATAGTAATAATTAGGTATAATTAGTAATAATTAGGTATAATTAATAATAATTAAGAATAATTAGATATAATTAGGAATAATTAGATATAATTAGGAATAAATAGGAATAAATAGGAATAATTAGGAATAAATAGGAATAAATAGGAATAAATTGGAATAATTATGAATAATTAGGAATAATTAGGAATAATTAGGAATAATTAGGAATAATTATGAATAATTAGGAATAATTAGTAGTAATTATAATTTTTCCTAATTTTTCCTAATTATTCCTAATTATGAATAATTAGAAATTATTAGTAATAATTAGTAATAATTAGTAATAATTTGTAATAATTAGTAATAATTAGTAATAACTAGTAATAATTAGTAATAATTAGGAATAATTAGGAATAATTAGGAATAATTAGTAATAATTAGTAATAATTAGGTATAATTAGTAATAATTCGCAATAATTAGGTATAATTAGTAATAATTTGTAATAATTAGCAATAATTATGTATAATTAGGTATAATTAGTAACAATTAGTAATAATTAGGTATAATTAGTAATAATTAGGTATAATTAGTAATAATTAGTAATAATTAGTAGTAATTAGGAATAATTAGTAATAATTAGTAATAATTTGGAATTATTATAAAAAATTAGTAAAAATTAGTAATAATTAGTAATAATTAGGAATAATTAGAAATAATTACGTATAAGTAGTGATAATTAGGTATAATTAGTAATAATTAGGTATAATTCGTAATAATGAGTAATAATTAGGTATAATTAGTAATAATTAGTAATAATTAGTAATAATTAGTAATAATTAGTAATAATTAGTAATAATTAGTAATAATTAGTAATAATTAGTAATAATTAGAAATAATTAGTAATAACTAGGTATAATTAGTAAAATTATGTATAATTAGTAATAATTAGGTATAATTAGTGATAATTAGGTATAATTAGTAATAATTAGTAATAACTAGGTATAATTATTAATAATTAGGTATAATTAGTAATAATTAGTAATAATTAGCAATAATTAGGAATAATTAGTAATAATTTGGAGTAATTAGTAATTATTTGTAATAATTAGGTATAATTAGGTATAATTAGGTATAATTTGTAATGATTAGGTATAATTAGTAATAATTAGTTATAATTAGTAATAATTAGGTATAATTAGTAATAATTAGGTATTATTAGTAATAATTAGGTATAATTAGTAATAATTTGGTATAATTAGTAATAATTTGGTATAATGAGTAATAATTTGGTATAATCAGTAATAATTAGGTATAATCATCAATAATTAGGTATAATCAGTAATAATTAGGTATAATTAGTAATAATTAGGTATAATCATTAATAATCAGGTATAATCAGTAATAATTAGGAATAATCAGTAATAATTAAGAATAATCTGGAATAATTAGGAATAATCTGGAATAATTAGGAATAATCAGGAATAATTAGGAATAATTAGGAATAATTAGGAATAATTAGGAATAATTAAGAATAATTAGGAATAAATTGGAATAATTAGGAATAATTAGGAATAATTAGAAATTATTTGGAATAATTATTAATAATTAGCAATAATTAGTAATAATTAGTAATAATTAGGAATTATTAGTAATAATTAGTGATAATTATTAATAATTAGGAATAATTAGGAATAATTAGGAATAATTGAGAATAATAAGTAATAATTAGGAATAATTACAAATAATTAGCAATAATTAGGAATACTTTGGAGTAATTAGTTATAATTAGGAATAATTAGGAATAATTAGGAATAATTAGTAATAATTAAGAATAATTAGTAATAATTAGGAATAATTAGAAATAATTAGGAACAACTAGTAATAATTAGGAATAAATAGTAACAATTAGGAATAATTAAGAATAATTAGCTATAATTTGGTAAAATTAGCTATAATTAGGTATAATTAGCAAAAATTAGGTATAATTAAGAATAATTACTTATAATTAGCTATAATTAGGTATAATTAGTAATAATTAGGTACAATTAGTAATAATTAGGTATAATTAGGTATAATAAGGAATAATTAGGTATAATTAGGAATAATCAGGTAAAATTAGGAATAATTAGGAATAATTAGTTATAATTAGGAACAATTAGAAATAATTTGGTATAATTAGTAATAATTATTAATGATTAGGTAAAATTGGTAATAATTAGGAGTAATTGGTAATAATTAGGTATAATTGGTAATAATTAGGTATAATTGGTAATAATTAGGTATAATTAGTAATAATTAGGAATGATTAGTAATAATTAGGCATAGTTGACATCGACACTCATTTGAATCATGGTACTTATTATGGTACTGTTGCGATGTTGGCATACTGCTCGAGAGGAGCTCGTGGAGAGGCATCATCTTTTGGATCACAGTATCAGGACCAGTTGTGAGCTCACGCTGAGTATATAGAGACTTTGCAGAAGCAGCAAGAAGAGATGTGGCGGCGACATCAGTAGTAGGAGCAGCATTATGAGGAGCAGATGTGTCGATGGCAGTAACAGCATCACGAGAAGATAGAGTACGTACACCATCTGACTCATAGTTTAGGGATGGAGTTTCCTCCACAAGCTCCTTCAGCTCCTCCACCTCCTCTAGAAGACGACCCCCCGGTGATTTTTTTATGTTACAAACATTTGAATTTAACATTGTAATATGAATAATTTACTTTTTCTGTCTTCTATATCGGTAAAAATATTATATAATTTAATTTTTAATATTTTTTTTTTATTTTTTTGTGAATATTGAGAATTTTACAATTTTTTATTTTTTTATTGTTTTAATAATAGTAATATTATTCTTTCATTAATCGTAATTTTATTAAATTTTAATTTTTTTAAAATTAATTTATTATTTTTTATGGGACCTTTCGCGATGGGGTCCCATCACGAATAGTCTAACAAAATATTTTTAAAACCATATTTGTGACGTTAATACTTGACCGTCGCAAATAACTTTTTGTGATGAGCCCATTTTAGAAAGTGTTATATATATGTTATTTGCGACGGGACATGAGCCCGTCGTAAAAGAGTTTTCATGACAGGCTCGTCACGAAAACGTTTACGTATATATAATACATATAATCGGAATCTTATTTGCGACGACGATGTTTCCCATCACAAATAACTTTTTTTGCGATGAGCCCATCACAAATACTGGTATTTATGATGGCGTTTTCTACAATGGGCTATTTGTGACGGGATCCTGTTGCAAATATTCCATCGCAATTAGCAAGAATTCCAGTTGTTCTCGGTATTGCGTACAACACAAGCTATTGAGGAAGGTCTCTCTTGCGTGCAACAGAAGCCATGAATAGTGTTTGCGTATAGTAAAAGCTAATATGGTGTTGCGTTTAGAGCAAGTTAATCATGGTGAAGTGTAAAAATAGAAGATATAAAGGAAATTAAAAAGAATATTTCTCATAAAATCTCGAGGTGTTACATTGCACCCCATAGTGAAGCACATGGGCATATAAACCCTCAATTTGAATTCTCCTATAATTTAATCTTTACCTCATGAAGATCCAAAATAGCCATCCAATATGGTATCTTAGATATTGTAAACACCCCAGGTATATAATCGATTAAAATGTAAACCACTTGGTTAAAAGGAAGACCATGAAATTCACTAAGAAAGCGATCAACATATTCTCTCAAAATAGGCATGTATTCAATGAAGATCCTCTATTTTTACTAAATCAAATGAGAAAGATATGATTTATTATAGGGAAAGAATATTCATGCTTCAGATGATGGTCCTAAAGTAGATGAATCTTTTTTACTATAATATTATAGAATTAGGGGTCAATTTAGCATAGAGAGAGTGATTTCTGCATTGTGGAAATTTATGTTGGCTCATTATAGGGAATGTCAATCTATGATAATAATTACATAAAATTCCACCAAAGGAAGTATGAAATTATTTTCTAGGAAGTTCAGCACACAAATTATGATAGGAGAAGTGTTCTTTACATGGGTTTCAATAATTTTTAAATTTTCTACTTTCACAAAAATATACACTTACATGCTTTATGGTGATGTTTGAATAGTTATAATAAATATTAGTGTTATGAAGGATTGAATAGAAGTATGGAAAATAATCATAATATTAACTTTTTTATTTTGTTTCTACATTATCCAATATATAGTTAAGGATTACTACATTTAAACCATTGAACACATAAATGGTAATACAATGACATTAAAGGGATAACGAATAAATTAAATATATTTCAATAACATATGAATTTATAGGATTCAATGAATGTTATATATAATCTATTAACTTATGGGTATTTTTCTTATTAATAATGTCTCTCAATGATCTTATTAATTTACCAAATCATATCCCTTAATAGTGTCAAACTTGGTTTATAGTAATCTCTATTTTCATGTACCGGGTTACCCTGAGTCTGGTCCGGAATACGTTGTCAGCGTAGTTACTCTCTGGAATATCTGTTCTAGAACCACATCCAATTGTATTATCCAAATATTAGTGTATTGGTTTAATAACCCACTTACTCTATACTTACCAAAATATTGGGATGTTTTCTTATACATAGTCTTACACACAAGGCTTTCTATAATGTTCTAAAATTTTAACCCCAAAATTACGAAACCTTTCTTATAATGATAACTATAATAACCCTTCACTTTATTACATAAAATTACAATAAAAACAACCCAAAAGAACTATAAGTCTAATTTCATTAGTAATTAGGTACATAACATAACATCTTTAACATGGGATACACTAACATTATTAAAAACATCCTAAAGAGGATTTATTTAAAACTTCTATAAAATGATCAAAATACTCCTTCGAAAATAAAACATCATGGGATAACCTAGGTACATACATAATAATTCTTTTATATATAATTATTATAAAGATAATAAACATGTAATAATTGATAAATTTTATACATTAGTCATATCAATGAGGATAAAAGGGAACATGAATAAAAAATCATGATATAGCATGATAATCATAACATGGGAAATGTGTAATGTACTTAAAAAACTGAATCATAAACATATTTCAAGGACAACTAACATGAAATCATTGTGGAAACGACTTCTAAAGAAATAAGGTATACCCATGTCCCAACATGACATATCATGATACTAAACATTACCCAATGTATTGGAGTTCTTTCAGGGAACACCCATCATAATCATTTCATTCTTATTATTAAGTGTTCCCCATCGACGATACAACTTGAATTTATTCATCATAATAACTTATTTTAAAATAATAAATGTGATATTAACATGTTTAATTCCCCCATAAATAAGAATATGTTAATAAAGGTGAATACCCTGGATATAATAATGGTTATTATATCAAGTACACATTTGTTTTTTAATGGAAAATGGGTGGGAAATTTATGTAGAATTACAACATTACATAAAAATTCAAAAAAACGGTTAATGAGAGTTAAAGTGGTATATCATTATTTATAAATAATATGGGATGCATTAGGGACATGTATAATAATATGCCAACATTTGAAATTTTTAAGTAGAAGGCATAAGGTAATGATGAAATTTGAATACATAAAATAATCCTTCAGAAATTTTGGCAAGATAATGTGTTTATATGAAAGATCATGGAAGGATTAAAAAGAGTAAAAATAGGATCTCACCATTTATAAATAATATTTATATTAATTAGAATATGGAATATAAAATCACATCATATGAAAATAAAATATAAAAGACATACCCTAAAAAGAGTTCTTGATAAAAGAAGAGAGTGGAAGATTCCTTACAGTGTTTCGGAATAGTAACGACATAGTTAAGGGAAACAATTAGTGATGATAAATGATATATCATTCCTATAACAATAATTGTATATTATTTTAATGTTTTTTAATGAATAAAAATATAAAAAATTGAAATTAAGGACAATATGTTCAAATAATGTGCTTCAATAGAAAGGATCAGAGGAATGTGGGCATCCCTTACATGAGTGTGTAACTCCAAAGGTTTGGTAGGGGCTTCTAGAAAGATTGATAGAACCTTATTGGGAATTTAATCTTTTATATGATGATTATTGGATAAGAGTGAAGATAAATGGGGGCTTGGGTGAGTTTATATAAGAATGTAGGGGGATTTATTCATTATTTAACAATTGGAACCTACATAATAAAATAACCAAAACCACATACCATCCCATGGTTTTCCCCATGGTTTCTAAAAAAGGGGAGTGGTATAAATTTTTTTATGAGTCCATGGGGACGAAATTGTAAAAATATTACCCATGGGGATGTGGAGGTGAGTCACACTCTACAAGAAATTAATTTAATATCTTAAAATTTATTAGAAGTCTTGGAGGATTCGTAAATTATAACAACTAAATAAATCATAATGAATTTATAGTCACATTATTTTAAATTGAAACCAATATTTGGTCATGTATTCTATTTATATTAATTATTACATCCCCTTTTGGGTCATTTTGATGTCATAAAACATAAATTATATTTATAAGGTATTTATTTTTTACCTGAAAATTCGACTATCTTATAAAATTAAGAAAAATTAACTGTTGGATAATTTTGAGGTCCCAATTCAAAATATAATATTAAATTTCTCATAAATAATTTTCCATATATTCCAATTTTTACTTAAAAAATAAAAACATACATTTATTGAAAATCATGAGTTTTTTTACAATTAGCATTTTTTGGACCCTTATTAAACTTGCATTTCACATCATAAAAATTATTTTAAAATTTATAACTTATAAAAGTTATTTAATAATAATATTTTATAAAAATATATTCTATTTCAAAAAATCCATTAATTTATATTAATAAATTTCTTAATTCAATTTCAATACTAAATAAAAATAATATTTTTTGTTTTACTGAATCAAAATAAAAATCAGTTATAAAGTGACCACAATATGAGGGAAATATAGTCATTATTATATAAAATAATATATATACCCATATTGATATGGTATTGTTACATGAACCTTTTATACAACCACTAAATCTTTATAGGTATGGTTTGTGATGGTGGGACATTCTTCGCGCGTTTTGGCGAACTTGGTTTGGGCCATGATCTAGATAAGCTTTGACTTCTCTTGTAAATAGTTTCTATCATGGGTATGTTTTTAGATCACATATTGGGCTTGTTCGGGGGAACAAACCTAAAATGTCATCTTCCTCAGAATCTCCGATTAATGGGATTCATGGGGTATGATCCTACTCATTGAGGCCATCACTACCTTTTTTCGAGGAAAACTGTTTTTGTTAAAACCTTATATTTATAATAATGATGTGATAAATATTTAAATGCTATATTATTAATTGTAATGATACATAATGGTATATTAAATCCAATTCATATAATATGACAAAATAATTGCATGTGATTACTATAAACCTATTATATAATAAGATATTTAATTAAAAGCAAGTAAAATATTATTTATAATAGATCAGGTCAGTACATTTACATTGAAATTCTGAATTTCTCAATGATGGTAAGTTTATATGAAATGTGAATCATGAACTAAGTTAAAATTTATTTGTCTCTATTTTAAATTTTGAGGTACATATTTTACATTTAACATATAAATTTATTTTTAATTTTGTATTCAATTCCCTATTTCATTCATGAATAATTAATATATTTAATTTCCTGATATTTTAATGTCCATTTAAATGTATACCCTTATAATATTTTGATTCTTACGTTACAATTATAGTAAGGGTTTTTTCATATCAATTATTATTTTTGAGGTACAATTTTTATTCATCAATTATTAATTTTTTTTGTTTATATTTCCTATGAATTTCAATTATCAAAATTTTTGATTAAATTTAAGGGATTTATAAATCCATCTCATGTTCTATCCTCAATGTATTATATTATCTAATGAAAATGATTATGACGATGTAAGTGTTTTTGGAATCCAAATTTTTATTCATTGGATTGGGATTGTTCATGAAATTATTTTATAGTGTTTTGTAATTTTATCATATATTTTTTTAGTATGTAGTATTTTATTTTTTCATTATATGTATTTACATTTCGTCCCTATAAACCCCCATATAAATGTCTCTACCTTCACTAATTATGACATATAGAAGTTATTTTGTTAACTGAAATTTCATTTTTTGGTTAAAATTATTCTCATTTTTTATCATTATTCCATGTTTAAAAAAATCTTTTTTCATAAGATATTTCTTATTCTCTCTAAAGAAAAATATTTTTTAACACAAACATTATTTTATTAATTAAATTATTTCACATAAAATTGAAAAACTTTTCAATATAAAACTTATCTTCTATAAAGATGGCTATTACTCTATTTACATGTTCATTATTGCAAAAAATACATTCTATTCTAAATTTTAAATCCATATATTGGTTATGTCTTGTGATATTCTTATATCCCTTCTCATATTTTTAAAATGAAATATTTGATACTCCTTTAACAATATAGGTTTTAAATAAATGTATTTTCAAATATTAAAATGGGTTTTTATCATTTAAAAATAAAATGTTTTATCATCATATCCACCTTATATTTATTAATAATTTATGATTTTTAAAATTTAATTTATAAGATATTTTTTTAAAACCAAATGTCTCAAATACATATTCACTCTATGATTTTTAAACATTTATATATAATTAAAGGATCTATTTTTCATGTTTTTTTGTAAGTAAAATTTTTCATGAATTTTTACTTCACTATTTCCAAATCTTTATGCTTTTCTCAAGGAACCACAACTGACAATTATATTTTCAGATGATTTTTTTTAGAAAAACTAATTGAACTTTTTAGAAATTACTTTTAAAAGCATGTGTCACTTCATATTTTATGAAAAAGATAGAAGTATATTTTAAAACATTAACATCATTTTACATCCATTTTCATAAATTTATCTAATGAAATTATATCCATGGAAAACTATTTTCAAGAATCACCCTATAAATTACTTAATAAAATTATCTTTTGGGGTGATTAAAAATTTGGTATCAATTTTTTCTATTCCTAATGAGAATTATGGTGAAATACTCTAGAATTTTTGAAAAACACAATTTCATTTTAATGGTTTCTTTTAGATGTGATGAGTTATTATTTATAAGTGGTACACATATGTATGGAAGATTTATGGTAGGGGTCTTATATCACCCTCTAATGAATTGGTTTAGGTTTTATATTAGACAAAAAGTGGAAATAGGTTACAACTTATTCCCAAGGGTATAAAAGTGTTATATCCCATGTCTTAGAAGCTACACAGGTCATAGTCTAAGCCGAATATGGTGAATGAGTAACATCACAAACTGAATATGACAAATGGGTTGATCCCCTTTCCTAATAGGGTACAGTAGAAGTAAAATATCCAAATAGGTTAGGAGGATTTTAGGACAGACCTGATAGGTTGTACATGAGACTTTCTAAAGCCTATGTTTTTAGGGATGAGGTGGATATTTCTGCTGGACTAGTTTATTATTTAATATACAATTTCTAATGAAAAAATACTATATTAAGTGATAATGTTATAATAACTTTACTTATCTTTGTCTTCTCATGTTTCTACAATTCTACGAAATGGAATATTTTTATCCATTCCTGATTACAGGTCATTTAGTTATGTTTTTGGACAATTATTATCGTTCCATATTTGATTTAGTATGATATCCATCTAATTCTCTTAAATTATCATATGCTTATGATCTATCACTTGATGAATTATTGATGAGTTTTTCCCTTTCTAAGTGCTTAAGTATACCCCTTTTTATGTTTTGATTCCCTTGTTTATTATAAAGTGTAGATAAGTCTATAGGGAAATATAGAGTGGATGAATAATGGAGAAACATTCATAAGATTTAGAAAATTATATGATTACATATTTTATCTTCAAAAATACAAAATCATTAATGCCAGGGAATTTTTTGACTATTTGTGATATGTAATGTTTATGTTATGTAAATGATGTTAAACAATGATCAGTTCATCTAACATTGTGTCAAATCCAATGTTCAATGAATTTTTATCACTAAATATATTAGTTTTGGTCTGGGGTATTATACTACCATCATGTCATTTAATATGAGAAAAAATCCCATAACCTTATTTTATTCATAACTAAATATCAAAATCTATTTTCCACTACTATGTAGTGTTATCGTAGCTGCACTAACCAACCACCTATTAGGTTCCATGAAATTTTAATCATATTTTAATGCCTAAAAAATATTTCTACTATTTATGTCAACTTGGTTCGTGGATAGGATAGTTGTGAGAAATTTGTCAATAAAATTTAATAGTATCTATCTAATCAATGAAAAATATAGATCTTAGTCCTGTTATTGTATCTGGGTGATTGATCAAAAAAATATTTAATCGATAAATTGATATACCCTATATTGTAATAATGTGACCCCTGAATGATATATTCTATGGTCATGATTTAGACCAGATAAATTTGGGAAACAAGGTCTCCTTTCACCGAGTCTTTTTCACAATCCATAAATTATCTACATGACTATTCTTACTCATATAATATTAAATAATATATTATATAAAGACTACAAAAATCTATTTGAGGTAGATTATATATAAATTATTCAATAAATTAATGAAGATTGTTGTTGAATTGGTATATAGAAATGGAATCACTATAAATTTATATTTTCCAAACCTCAGAATAAAGGTTCTCATGAGTATGTCCAATCTTTTAAACAATAATTAGAGACATAAAAATCAATGAATAATCTTGTAAAAAAGTTGATCTTCTTATAATCGATCAAAGAAACCATCAATATGAGTAATATGATACTTATTTTTGTTTTTGATCATTTTTATGTTCATAATAAAAATTCAAAATACTCAATGACCCATAATTATTAGTTTTGTTTAAGAAGGTCAAGGGTACCACATGGAAAATCACATGGTTGAATAAATCCATTATCTATAATATCCTAGAATTACTTATTTAATTTCTATAACTATATCGAGGCCATTATATATAGAGTCCATAAAATAATCATAAAACTATGCATTAAATATATTGAAAACATTACTTCATGGCATGATTGAAGATAAATTAACATTTCATAAAATAAAACAGCATATTCCAAAGAAATAAGCATATATTCAATATTTAGTCTATCCCAAAACATTTCATGTAAATAACCGTCATGAATTAGTAGTATGACCAATAAAATTTAATTATTTTACAATATATTTTAGTGTACATCCTCATACAAAGAGATGACCATAAGTAGATTAAGAATAAAAACCATGATTTATCTTTCACGTAAATTGATATAAGGTATACATATGGATATCAAATAATATCCCATAATCACATCAAATTCAACTCGGGGAGAATAATTTGATTTTCATTAAGTGAATTCTTATAATTTTCTATTGGATAGTCACTATATACATATGACATTATTATTATACCATTAATATTTTTCATAGTTACATCAGTATCTAATCATTAAGTTTATGATTTGATACTATTATAATATTCTAAAATGATAAAAGTGTTGGTATATCCTGAGTAAAATATAAAATTTTCTTCCAAAGAGTAGATGATAAGTGTACCGTTCACCACTTATTTGTCATAACCCTATTTGGTGATTGTTCGTGCATGATAATTCTATTTTTCTCCTAAATTAAGTGGTTTTCAATGCTGATTTTCATCACTAACACTAAGATTCATGTAATGGTTTGAATAATTACCATACCCTTTATAATTCAATAATTGGATTATGTATGAAAAAATTCATTAATCTCTAAACCATTAATTTCAATGAAGGTATTATTTATATTTATTTGTCATTCATTTGATCTTTTCCTTTATCTTCTACACATAATACATTTACTACTGTCCTTAAGGAAATTTATCTCAAGAATATTTCCACAATTTTAGAATAATTAATGTTTATATTCTTCCCTCTATGAGTTTTATTATTTTACTTAACATGAATCTGCATCTTTCTATTCTTTTCCAAAAACTTTTGAGAATAATGAGAGTTTCAACTCTCTATTTCTGAATATAGAGAATATTGGATGATTTTCTCATAGTTATCAATGAATATTTTAGCTAATTCTATACATAGTTGTGGTTTTAAGACACTTAATAGTAAATTAATTTTAAATATATGGATGATGATAAAACTATAATAATACCTTTTAAATATAGTAACATTTTCTTCACTGGTACCAATGGATTCATCACCCTTCTACTTTTGCTCATGTAATTCCATTTCCATATTTCATTGAACAGTTATGGGATTGTACATAATGAAAAATAATATCATCAAAACATATTATTACATGGATTCAATTTCATAATATTTCCTATTATTCTTAAAAAGAGTTGACCATTTATCAAATTCACCTTCCAAATTATACATTATGAAAAAACATTATCATGGTTCACGTAATAACAAGAGAATTTATAAATGAAATTCATATTTTAAATTTGTAAATAACTTATTAATAAATAATTTTTTAGTAATCACATGCAAAAACATAGTTATTTTAGACCATTATATGGACTATTAATTTTAGCTAAAAATTAATCATCAAAACTATTAATAATATAGATATTTTACGATGACTATTAAGATTAATATATTAAGGGTTATGATAAATTCTTTTTGACATAGAGAATGGAAATGATGGCCTCAACTATTAGGATAATACCCAATAAAGCCCATTTATCAATGGTTCTGTGGGATATAACATCGCTAGTAATATCCTTTGAAACTTTATAGGTTAATATTCAACAACTGAGGCACAAGTGAAACCATTAATAAAGAAATCTAAAGCTCATTAAGATCATGTCCCAAACATAGTTAACCAAAAAAACCCATATAAATATCATCAATTTTAACCATAACCATATGGAATTCATTGGTCTAGTAATGGAATATGTATCCATAAAATATCAATATTTTTTATATATTTTATTTTTAATGAAACAATTTATTTTTTTACCCATTCTTAAAATTACTTTATAAATTATTAAATAATGTGTTTTGATAAAAATACGATTCTGATCTGATGAGATTGAAATTGAATTTTAAGAAACTAAATAATTTTAATAAATGAAATATTTTTGAGGATTTCAATAATTTTTTAAATAAATGATATTTTAAGAAAATATAACTAGTAAATAATATTTATTAAATATAAATTATAATATAATTTTACAAATTAAAATGTAATTTTTATGAGTATCACAAAACTAGTACTGTTAAAAAAAATTATTTTTCTATAAATAGGGATTTATTATTTAAAATAAAATATTTTAATATTAGGTTACTTACATTTATAAAAATATATTGTTTACATCTGAAAATTATAATAGTCCAAATGTTATATTTTAAAAAAAATAGAATATTTGATTTTTGGGTAAAAATTAAATACTATATAATTATATGGTATATATTATGACAACATAAAAGCCTAAAAGCGATGTAATATATACGATAATGTGTACCCACAACCAATATTATTTTTCCCATATAAAATAATTTTTAACATAATTAATTATTTTTATAAAAACATAATCAAATCTCCGAAACCTTTATTATATTTCATGTTCTTAAAAATAAGTCCTTATAAATATGAGCCACTTCCACATCACCAATTAAATTATTCAAATGTTTTTTATTATTTTACTTATTAAATAAATAAAATTATTCCTCTTTCTCAGAAACCATGGGAAAGGAATAGTGGTTTTTAGCATTTATTGCATCAATATATAGAGTCTGAAACTTATTATTGGAAATTAATAAATAAATCTTATATATTTCATGATAAAACCCCACTCATTCATCAATTAACATTCACTAAAAATACATGGATTATTACCTTACCTTGAATTTGAATATCTATATCCCTTTTATGTTTTCCCCATGCTCTTAGGCACCTCCTCTTAATCTTGATGAATCTCTTTCTCATGGTAATGGATACTCTCATTCTACTCTTTATTCAAGAACCTTCATTATGTCATGCCTTTGGATTTCCAATTGGTCATATTGGGATATGATTTTAAAAATTAATATCAATATACTTATGATTCAAATATAATGATATACCCCTTTCACTATCATTCACTATTTCTATAATCATTTATTTATTCCAATGATACTAGAGAAAGTTTCCCGTGATTTTTATTAGAAACAATTCATGTAGTGAATACCCATCCCCATTTCCATTCTAGGGAATATAGATAGTTATATATATCCTTCATTGCTAGGGGATTTATGTGTTTGTAACCCTAACATCTTTATTAAGTGGATAATACTTTTTAATGAAATCCTTATGTTGTATGATCTCTGTGGCACACATATGCATGTACATTATATGCAAGTGACTATTTGGCCAAAAATTATATAGATCCTCTAGGAATTGGGTAATGTTTTAAATTAATGAGATACCATCTGTTGTTCATAGTAGGTTATCCTAAGTATAAATATTTATTATATATTGGTGGTTATCCTTTACATATGTTTATTATTACATGTTTTGTGTTATTTATACATTTAAATGATACCTTCAGATTATCATAATATATAACACCAAATTATTAAATGTTTGATTATGAACCCACTTATATTACATTCATATTCCTATTGGATCACATGTACCACTTTAACTTATTCTCATATTGTTTTATACCTTTACTAGGATTTATAGGTATCCACTTCCATATTTATATAGCTAGGTTATCCTTTGCATTATTAGAATGATGATATAATTTTAGGCTCCTAGTAATTATTTTTTGAATAATGTTACTATATTTTTGTTTACTTTTTTTTAATGTATCAAATTTCATAATAAAATCTAGGATTCATGATATTCCGGGATTGTATTATGTGTACCTTTATCTAAAAAATAATTAATTAAAGTGTTTAAAATAATCGGTTTTCATACATTGTATAATAGAAAATCCTCATTATTTTTAGGGATATAAATCTAAATCTCAAGTAAAATTCTTATTTATGTGAATAGTCCCATGAAGACATACCTAAAATTTGATAATGTATAGAGTATATGGTTTCCAATAAAATTAATCAATGCCTTTATAATACAAGTTACTAAGGCTTGATAATAATTGCACATAGGGGTAAAAACCCCCAAAATAGAATATTGAGCTGGAATGGATTTTCACATGGTTCATGAAGATGGGTTGTGCTGCACACCTTTTTGGACACTCACTTGAGATATTCTTTGCTAAATTGATAGGATCTTTATAAATCATTATTAAGGTAATAGAAATTCCCATTATATTTTATTATAAGAAATATATCATGCATAACTTATATTAAAACCATTAAATTCATAAGTTAATGGATATATGTAATATGTGAGTTATCTCTTTAATATCCATGGATTACCATTAATTTTTTTAATATTTTAAAAATAATCACCCTAATTTTACCTGGATTTAGTCAATGGATGGAAATAGAAAAACTAAGTCAATAACTAATGTGAGGGGAAATTTTTTTACTACCTAAATGGAAGAAAAAATTTGAAGGGAGTGGAAATCATAACTTTCATGAAAATATATTCTAAATTTTACTAGGTTTTGAATGAAATCATAATCAAGTGGAATTACCAAGTCATATAAGAAAGAACAAGTTTAATTGAGACATTTATGCGATAAAGACCTCTAAAATTCATCGGTTCTTTCAATACCCAAATCATGGAGAAATTGATCATCTACTTTAAAAATATCTTCTTTGTAGTTCAAGGAATTTAGTAAAATACGATCTTGCATTCTATTTATTATATGAAAAATGTATATGATCAATAATAGATATTAGTCTAATATATGAATCTATAGTATGATATTGAAGCAACACAGTGGACTGAATTTTCAGGAATTTTTTGGACCTATATTTTCCTAGAACTATCTGACTTAAAATAGAAAAATATTTCCTTTGGATTGAGAAAAAGGACAAAAAATCTGATATGGTGTATGGAAAATACATCTCAAGACAAGCATTCTAAACCACTGGCTCTATCATTAGACCTAAAAATAAATATGACCACTTCTTTTGGGGAAAAAATACAAGTCCTTAAAAATCCATAGCCCTGAAAGACTTCTATAGATCTAATGATTTTTTTTGTTCCATCAAAAATGAAATAAATATCAAGGAGTAACTAGAATATCATGTGAATTATAAGGGGAAAATGTTGTTTAATTTTTGTACTATGATATAGTAATATAATGGTTGAAATAAGTATTAACATATTACATTTCAATAGTTTGGGAAGAAAAATCCTAGGAATTTCTTGAATTGGACAAGGATAAACATTAGGTTTGAGAAGGATTAGAACATAGCTAGTGACTGACAGAAAATATACAATGTGTTTGAAAAAAAGAAATTCTATAGTCAATAATTAGACTATTTTCTAAATATTAACCTATAAGAAATTGATAAATTCTAAGAATAAATTTTATTATATCAATGATTGTTAATGAAAATAGACAAAAATAAAAACTATGGTCAATAGAGAATTGGAGAGTGTTTTCCATCACAACTATTAAGGTGGATCATGATAATGTAGTGTCAAATAGAATGATAGTTATTCACTCTAGGATATAGATTGTATGATTTGATTTTGGTTTTCCACATTATTTAATATTGGAAAATTTATGGATAACTATTCATGCACCACAACAAAACATAGAATATGAGTTATCCTTGAAGAGGAAAAATGGGGAAATTGTTGCATATGAACCACAAAACCCATTCTCTTACCAAATTTTTGGTGAAACTCTCCAGAAAAATTGTGATAATACCCATATCATAATTCAATGCTATCATGGTCATGGGTTTTATTTTCTTTAATAATGCCAACAAAATATTCATATAGAATGAAGTCACCCACAGTATCATGAATCTCCCTCTCATTCTTTACAATCTTATAAAAGAGAATTAATCTTATTTAGTACCAAAATCTCAAGAATGAATACCATTGGATTTTATGAAATTATATCAAGATCAAATTATTGATATAGAAGAAAATATCATACTTTATGACATCCCAACATATGGAAATTTATTTATTGGTTTCCCAATAAATTTCCATGTCTTCTTCCTAGATGTGAGGTTGAGTTCTCAATTAAGAAAAAACATTAGATTTCAAAATTTCAAAATTATATATATATATATAATGAGTTCTGGTGAATTCGAGGATAAATAGAAACAACTACAAGAGTATCTAGATAAAGGGTTTTTATGCCCAAGTGCTTCACCTTGTGGTTCACTTGTCCTTTTATTCTAAAAGAAATATGGGTTAATGCACCTCTACATTGATTATCATGAGCTTAAAAAGATTGTGGCAATGAAAAATTATCCCTTACCATGGATTCAAAACCTGATCAATATTCCATGTGGATCACAATACTTCTCTAAGGTGGATATTTTCATTGGATACTATGAAGTGATTTTATAAAAGGAGGTCATTCCAAACATTATTTTTCAGTGATGTTATAATCACTAATTATTCATAGGGATTCCATTTGTAATCAGTAATGCTTCGAAAAAAACTATGACCATAATAAACATAGTATATTTGGATTAACATGAAAAAATTTTGTTATCTTTTATAGATTATATTCTTATCAACTCCAAAAATAAAGGAGGAACATGAAGGCTATTTAAATACTATATTAAATACATAATAAATGGAATGTTTATTTGAAAAGTAAAGTAAATGAGAGTTTTGGTTTGATAAAGTTCGTTTATTGGGCTATGTTATCACCAAAAAGATGTATGTGGTTCTTTACAAAATAGATGTAATAAAAGGATAACCCAAATGAATATTTATGATATAAATCCATAGTTTCCCTAGATTAGCCAGGCACTATCACTATTATTGATAAGCTTCTCATGATTTTCAATCCCAGTAAAAAATCTTACTATAAAGGGATTTAATTTTTTCTAGAATGAGTAATGTGAATAATTCATTAAATATATGAATAATATTATAATATGTACACTTGTTCTCACATTACCCACTAGTGGGGAATTATTCGTGATCTATAGAGATGTTTCCAAATTGGTCTTGGTTTGTGTATTAATTTAACGTCAAAAAATTGATAGATTATTCCTCCTTTATATTAAAGTTCAATGAGAAGAACAGTCCAAAACATGATATATAATGGGTATCATTGATCATCACTTTGGTGATTTTAAAAAAATATATCTATGTAGAAAAGTTTGACATATATTAAGATTATATAATCCTCATGTAAATATTCATAAAAAAGAGATTAATATAAACCAATAAAGGTTGGTAGAGATGATCATGAATTATTATTTTTCAATCAATTTCATCCCAATAAGGTAGAAAAAGTAGAATATGGTATTAGTAGAAAGGATCACACATACATATTAATGATGAGTATTGAAAGGCATCTAATATATTTTGTACATAAAAAGGATTGTTATGTGAGTAATAAAAGGATGTTAATTATATCTTTCTCAAATATAGGCTTAATCATATATTCATAAGATAACCAAAGAGGCCTTGAAATATGAAGAGTTACTACAAAAAATGTAGCATATATTATGGATTTCAACTTTGTTTAATATTGTTTTTTAATGTTTCAAACCCAGATATGAGTCAAGTGAAAACCCGAATAGAAGAGGGAACTTATGTATTATGTACACATCTTATCCTTCATTAATTCACTATGTATTAGAATGATATAAATATATATATGTGAATAAAAAAATCTAATGTCACAACCTAAAGAGGGATATTTAGTAATTATCTCTCAATTATTGGTATGAAAAAAAGTCAAGGAGGAAAGATTGAAGTATATGTTTGTGATGAATATATTTCACATATTAGTATGAAAAATGGGAAAAGAAAACATTAGATTTCATTATAGGACTCACTCGAGGATCTAAAATTAATAACTCCTCTGGATGGTAATAGTTAGTGTTACCAAGTTTCCAGAATCCATTTATATCAGGGATTATTTATCTCTTGACTGACTCTACAAGATATACATAAGAAAAGAATAAATCCTTTATGAAGTTTCAATATGTATTGTATATGATCGAGATTTGAAATATACCGCATAGTTTGGGAGAAGGATTCAATATGTATTGCATGTAGAACTGAGTTTCAGCACTACATATCACAATCATCTGAATAGTCATTTTAAAACCACCATTAAAACTCTAAAAGAAATGATGAGATATTGTTAAATATATTTAAAAGGATGTTAGGACCAACAATTTTCCCTAGTGGGATTCTTATATATTAATAGTCAATATTCTTTAATTTAAATGGGACCTTATGAGGCTATGTATTGTAAGAGGTGTTGTACTATGACAGTCTCGGATAAAGTGGGAGTGTGGAAGAATATGGGACTTGATCTTATCCGTGAAATGAAAAATGTGGTTTGAATCATTCATTATCAAATGAAATCTTCTAAAATTTGACAAAAAATCCAAGAAAACAATCTTCAATGAAACCTATAGTTTGAGATCAAAGATAATTTGTCATTATATATATATTTTTTTTGAATAGATTAATGATTTTGTCGAAGAATACAAATCTAGTCCATGATACTTTTGGACCTTTGTGAACCCATATCACATTAGAGTAGTGGCCGCTCTATTAGCAATCCCACCTAACCTATCTAAATTACATGATGTGTTCTATGTATACCTCTTGAGGAAGAACATAACAAAAACATAAAATGTTGTGAATCATGAGGTGGTACCATTAGAGAATGGACATTCATATGAGGGGTGGCCAATAAAGATCATAGAACATAGAGAATAAGTTCAATGAAACAAGAAAACTCACTGGTTCATTGTGCTGTGGCAAAACCAACTATTTTAAGAAGTGACATAGAAACCAGAAGAGATGATGAAACCGAGGAACCATTATCTATTTCAACATATGAGATGAAAAGTTTTAGGGTGAAATTTGTCATGGGGAAAAAATATAGATACATAAAAAATTATATATGAAATTAAGTTTTCATATTAGTAGATACTTTATTAATAATTTAATTAATAGTAAACAAAAGAACTAAATTCATTATTTTAGTCCATTATATGGTGAATCAAATTTAAAATATCATTAGGATTCATAACCATTGATTATATATTGATTTTATAATCACCATTATTATTATAATATCAAGGGTTATGACAATGTACATTTGGAACAATCAAAGGAAGAGATCGCCTTGAGTAGTACGACCATACCATATAATTCCAATTTATTAGAGATTTATATGTATATAACATCCTAGATATTTTCCCCTAACCATGATCAATCAAATATTTTACAAATTAAACATAATAAAAATAATTTATTGGAGAAGTTCAATCACATTGAGATCCTGGCCTAAACCATACTAATCAAACCACCCCATAAAATCCCACCATCACACTCCTTACCCTTAAGGAATTTTATTATTTTATAAATGTTTATGTAACATCCGGAGTTTTTTTAAATGGATAATATGTTCAATAGCTTAAATAATATGCCACATCATAATTAAACAAGAAAATAAAAAATATTTTGTAACTTTATTACCAAGAAGTAAAATAAAAGGATTGAACAATATTAATTTATTTATGAAAATATTTAAATTCATGTATTTAATTAATTATATTGTAAACAATTATTTATAAAATAAAATAGAACCTTTTCTAATAAAATTGAAATGTTTTTTCAAAAAAACTATTTAAATGAAAAGATGTGAGTTTACAAAATAATAAAATCACTCTTAATGGATTTATTTAATTAAGTATTTATGTTATATATTAAATTTAATATTGAAAATTCATCTAAATTTTTTTAGAGATGTTATAACAATAAATTCAAATTTATGGATAAATTTATTTTTTTTTTTAAAAATGTCATTTTACCACTTTTTTTGATAGAAAACCATTATAAAATCCATTTTTTCACTTTTACATGTATTATTTGATATACGAAACTAATTATTTGGAACAGGGACATCAAAATTTATTTTTTTATGAATCTTTGGTATTTTTGATGAAAAAATATATATTTTAATGAATAGTAAAAAATAATACATTTTAATTCAAAACTGCATTTTTGTCTAATTTATTTGTATAGTAAGATTTTATTCTTAATTGGTTTTAAAGTGTATTTTGATTTTGTCTTTATCATTTAATCCAATTTGTTACATTGAATGTAATTTCAAATTTAAAATTTATATAAACACATGTCAATATTTTTATGGTTTTTACTTTTTTTAAAACTCATTTTCTCATTTTGAAAACAAGCTTTATTTTTAAATTATTTTTCGCAAAATATGTGTTTTGATTTTGGAAAAATTGATTCTATAGTTGGAATCATAAGGTCCAAATTTTGTAAATATATCTCATTTATTTTTTTGACATTATGAAATGCAAGTTTGTTATTTTTTATTTATAATAGTTAATTAGAAATCAAATACATTAGGGTAACAAATAATTTGATAAAAATAATAAAATAACCATAAAACCTACCAAAATCCAATTGTATTAATAAAATTAGAACCTTAACACCTAAGGATGAAAATTAATTAATTTAATGGACTTTTCATTATGAAAGTGATATAATGATTATTAAAACAAAAGAATGTGACAACATGTCACCCTCTTATATCATATAAGTATTAAAATTTTAATTTAGTGATTATCTCGATGAAACTAATAAAATAAGTAGTCTTCAAAAATTTAATTAAATTATACACATAATGTAAATTTATTCATAATTTTTATATATTAAATATTTATACTAAATATTGACACAATAGCGATACAATAATTATTTCATTGAAATTAATATAAAATAAATTATATTATAAATATTAAAATAAATATTATATGAAATAATTTATATCCTAGACTATTTTTATAGGATAATATGACATTTTGGATGAATATTAATGTCTCTTTTTATGTCATATCCCATTTTAAATTTTATTTAAATTCAATGTAAAGAATATTGTAAAAATTGACATAATTGACGTTTTATAAAAAGAGTAATTTATTGAATTATTTAAAAATACCAATTATATTTTAAAATCAAAAATAGACTATTATAAGGTATAAAAGATAATTATGTGTCATATTTTGGGAAATTTTTACCATATAAGTAAAACTAATATACTTTTAATAATTAAATTTTTAACCATAATTAAAAAGAATAGAGATTAAGTAACGGTAAACCCAAAAGATATGGTTTAAAATATAATAAATACAAGTATAAAAATTATTAGATGAGAGTATTTCAAACTATCATCATTTTCTATTATACATATCTTAGTTTGGAGACATTTTGATCAAAAAATGCATTTATATTAATTTTATATTTTAATACCTTCAAAGGGAAACTGTTCCCTCTCCTATAAAAACGTACCCTATTTTATCTAATACTCACATTTCAATAAATATTTGGTTCGGCCAAGATCTACCCAAAATTTTTCCTAGTATCACTCCCCTCATCTTAGAAGCCTCCATTCATGCATAAATCCCCCCAAGGTAGCTTTTTTGTATAATTCAAAAATGTTACCCAATTAAGTGGGAACACCTTCTCTCTTGAGTTTTTATTTCATTTCGATTATAAAACCCCCATAATATTATTATTTTATGATTACATAAAAACAATATTATTATTAATATACTAGGATATCTTTAAGATATAGTTTTAACCTACAATTACACTCACCTCCATTTAATGGGCAGGTAACATGTTGTTTCTAGGTATGATGAACTACTGCCTCATGAAACAACGATTGTTCAATTTCCCCTACCACCTCTAATGGTGGTCATTATGATGGATAATATTTTTATATATGATATATATTATATATATTGTCTCCATGCTTATGTAATTTTCATTTAGAACATACCTTTTTAATTTCCATGTTGTGTAAATATGATAATTTCATTTGAGGAAGTGTGGACTACCTCCCCCTCATAGCGATATGACACATTCCCTATATACACGGAACATATAAATAAATTGTTTAATAAACCTATGACACATATATGAAATTAATATAATACTAGAATTATAATTTATATCTTATTCTTTTAATACAATAATGAAATTACAGTTTCATTCATGCGTACATATGACATATCATCTCCATGAATGGTGAATTTCATTTATTAATTCCAAATATTATGGATTATTATAAATAAATATTAATGGATATATATGATATTTAAATCATTAATATCTTTTTTTATATGATGTACTTTTGACCACCTGGACAATTTACATCTAAACTAGTTCAACTTTGGCTGAAGTACAAATTATTGACTAAACATCCGATATGAATATAAATTATTATGTAATTTTTATAGAAAGGTAATAATTGCTTTAAAAAGAATAATAAACTTGAAAAATTATCTCAAGGAAGTATAAATTAACCTATGTTTATTATTCAGGAAAATAAAGATTGTATGCGACGAGTCAGACTGAATGTAAGGGAATTTGTCTCAATCTCCTTTCATCGAGACATATTTTGATATTTTAAACCAAATACTTTTATATTGTGTATAAAAAACCCCTATGAATTTTAATTTCATTTAGAGTGAATTTTTTATAAGAATCATTATAATAAACAATTCAATGGAATATTTTTAACGTATGTAGTGACAACGACTTATCTATGGCCTTTACTATTATTTGATATTAGGATTCCTATATAAGAATTAATGTTTTTAAGTGAAAAGAAATCCCTTCCCCCCTTTTTGGGTATTTTAGTATTGAAAATTGTTTTCAAAGTGTATTGACTATTTACATATTTTGATATGATTTCTTTTGAATGAAAATAAATTTTTTTGAGTGAAATGTTCATAATTGCAATATTTTATGTGTAATGATTATATTATTGTACCAAAGAGCTTATACCCAAGTGTAACAAGATTATTCTTTGCATCAAAAAGACCCCGGATCAAATCTAGGCTGGGAAATATTTCCAGGTTCTATAGTAGCACTACAGTAGGGAACTGTAGCAGTAAAGTATCATACACGGACTATAGCATCAATGACACTACTGCAATGGAGATACTATAGAAAGAACTATAGAGGTGGCAGTACTAGAACTGGGATTGTAGAAACCCGAGTACTGTAGAATTACTATTCACCACAGGGTAATTTGGGACAAATAAATGGGATTTTAAGCCTAGTATTCAGGACACTATGCCTTTGGATTTCAGGCTATATAATGGTTCTCCCTCTACCTAGTAAAAAAACCGGTCTTCGATTTAATAATAAAATGAGGCTTCAGTCCCAACCTTTAAAAAATTAGGTTATGGGACTTGGACATTTGACAGGTTGTTACATGATTTACCAAAGACATGTGGTAATGTGATAACCAAATATGGGTGGTTACGTGAAAAACCATATATGGATAGTTAGTTTATAACCTTCAATGTATTTGGTTTGGATGTCATCCATATAACTATTCCATTGAGGGATATGTGTGGAAGTTGACCGTATGGTTATTCCATTTAGGTATTTTTTTGTCCCAAGTTACTTTTATATTATATTTATTGCATTCTATGAAAATTATGGTGTTAGTTTGTTCACAAAAGGGTAGGAAATTGTCGTATATTCCATGAAGTATATTTAATACTTCTTATAGGTGAAAATAATTACTTTATGATAAAGTATTCATGGTTTAAATGTATCACAAGAATAACAGTTTTCCTTCTTTATGTATCCCTTATTGAGATTTTTATGATCATAAAAGGTTTTGAAACGTTTTTCACAAGACTTAAAGAAGAGTATATTTAAGGATGGGATTAAGGAAATGTCGTGTTGTTTAAACATGAAAAAAAACCATGTTTTTAATGTTTTTGTTTTATAAAAATAATGGATAGCGAGTAGAAGTGTCTACATGTAATATTTATGTTTGTATATATGATTCATGACCTAATTCTTTAATTATATAAACCGTAAAACATCTTTAATGTTAATTGAAGTCAAATTATTGACTTAACTCATGTTTATTAAATGTTTTTGGGCGGCGCCTTAAATTTTTTATAAGATTATGGTTTTGGCCACTTTGGAGATTAAGATGTCTTATTAAGTTATAGGGATACCATATGAGTTAATAATTTTTGTGTTGATCATAGGATCAATATCTTAGAAATAACTTTTGAGGATTATGTTATGAAATTTCAAATAATTAATTGTATTTTTAGAGACATATATTTTCAAGGTAGTTTGGGGAAAGTAATTTTTGGGACAAAAAATGAAAGGTATAGAATAAAATTTGTGTTTAAAACATTTTATGGTTATTTGTAGGATATTATCAAATTTTGGTAATGTTACAATAATAATAATAATTTTTTTTGAAAAAGAATAACATGCAGATCATTTGATAACCTGTTATGTCGGATAAGGCCATGGGAATCAATCCAACAACCGAAGTGAAACATGCCTTTCTCACCTACCACTGGCATATGTGAATTTTGTGGTCAATATGAATTATTCATATTTGTTTAATGATATTATGTATTAATAGTATGTTGATTTGGGATATATATATTTTATCAAATGGTTATCATTAGTAGTTGAAAAGTATTTAGGGATTACGTGATAAATATTATTTTAGAAGATGTTAACAGTTTTGGGAAATTTATATGATTAAGTTAAATAGAACACTATAGTATATTGATGGAGTAATGGATGAGTTATATTTTGGAAGAATATATGATTTTAATTGTGGACTATGGGAATTATGTTATTTATGGAAGTGATTAACATATCTTGGAGAAAATTTGATTAGGTTAATTAATTTTTAGTATGATACATTAATAGTGGTAGATGTTATTTTAGATAAATGATAAAATTTATCTTGGAAATATATGTGATCAAATCCTTAGGAATTTTTTGATTCAATATTAATTAGATTATTTTTAGGAATTTGGAGAATATATAATTTTTTAATGGGTTTTGTTGAACATTAGATATTAATATTGAATTTTGAAGATTAAAAGTAGTGTTTCTACTTATAAAGGGTTATTATTTTGGGGGGATTATATGATCTTGTACAAATAATTTTGGTTCTGGTTAATGTCTATAGAGAGGGAAAATATATAGTTCATCTTTTGTGGATTATTTGAATATATAAAAGATGATTCTTGTGCTTACTGTGTGACCAAGTCATCATAAATACTCATCTATTAGGGAAAAAGATGAGTTTGTGGTAGAATTATATTAATGGATGAAACTATACTTTTCAAGTAAGTATATTTCCTTTTTCTATTATTCTAATTAGTAAAATAATTCTTCAGCATTATGAAAAGGATCTTAAAAACGTTTTCAGTTTACTTTACCTACTATGAAATCAATGACCTTTTAACCAATAATAAAATAATGGGGTTTTGATTGTTAACATTAACCTAATTAGCTTTTTTTTCACTCTCTATCAAAACAAAATAACTATAATTTCTTTTATATCAATGTTTTCTTACAATGAATCCTAGTATGTGTTATCTCGGGTGAGCTTTGTACTTCACTTTATTTCTTTTAAAGTTGATGTTTTATTAATATTTTTTCTGATGTGGGATCTCAATAAAGGTATTTAGAAGAGTAATACCCTAGTTACCATACCAAAATTCAAATTATGAGGAAATGTTTTCAAAATGGGGGTAGAATGTAACATCTTGAGTTTTTAAGAGGAGATAACATGTTTGATAGTGTAAATAATACTCCCCATCGTACATAAGAAAACAACTCAATATTAATATGTTACGTTATAATGTAGTTATAAAATGGTGGGAATTAAAAATATTAATTTGTTTATGAAAATATTGTTTAAAAAATTTTATAATTAATTCTATTGTGAAGAATTATTTATAAATGAATATAAAAAACTTTTTAATTAAAAGGTAATGTTTTTTTGAATAACTATTAAAATTCCAATCAGTGTGTATAAAAATTAATAAAATCACACATGATAGAATTTATTAATGAAATATATTTTTTATATATTTAATTTAATTTTTTAAAGTCGTCTTATATGTTATTTGGATATGATATAAGAAAAATTTACATTTTATGGATAAAATGATATTTTTTCTAAAAATGTCGTTTTACCAATTTTTAATAGAAATCCATTTTAAATCTAGGTTTTGTCACTTTTACAGGTTCTATTTGAAAAAACAAACATATTATTCGGAAAAGTGACACCAGAATTTACATTTGATGAAAATTTTGTATTTTTTTCTGACAAAATTCATATTTTAATGAATAGTGAAAAATAATGGATTTAATTTAAAATATCCTTTCCATATAATTTATTTATATATTTATATTGTACTTTTAATTTGTTTTAAAGTTTAACTGGAATATGTTATTATCATTTAATCCAATTTTTGTCATTAGATGTAATTTTACATTAAAATTTGATATAAACACATGTTAATATGTTGATGGGATTTTCTTTCTTTAAAAACCCATTTCCTCATTTTGACAACATGAATTAATTTTAAATTAATTAATCCAACTTATATGTTTTGAATTTGTGAAAATGGATTTAATATTTTTAATAATAATTTTATAATTGTGTAAATATTTCCCATTTACTTTTGGACATTATGAATGGTAACATTGTTAATTTTTATTTTCCACAGTTAAAGGTAAATTAGGTAAATTAGGGTGACAAATAATTTGATAAGGATAATAAAATTACACTAAAACCTACCAAAATTATATTGTATTATTACAATTATACTCTTAAAACCTAATAATCAAAATTAATTCATTTAATGGTATTTTGTTTATGAAAATTATATAATGATTATCAAAACAAAAGAAAGTGACACCATGTCAACCTCTTATCTCTTTTAAGTATAAAATTTTTAATGTAGTGACAACATTGATGAAACTAATAACATAAGTAGTCTCAATAAATCAAATGAAAGCATCTACATCATTTTAATTTATTTTGAATTTTTATAGATTAAATAATTACCATAAATATTGACACAAATGTGATAGAATAATTATTTTATTGAGATAAATGTCATGTAAATGATATTATAAATATTAAAATAAATACTCTATGAGATAATTAATGTCATAAACTATTTTTGTAGTTTAATATTACATTTTAGAAGACTAATAAAATGCTTTTTTATGTCATTTCTATTTCTGTATTTTATTTAAATTCAATGAAATGAAAAGTGTAAAAATTGACATAATTGATGTTCTATAAAAATATTATATTTTTAAAATATTTAAAAATATTAAATATAAATTAAAATCATAAAGTGACTATGGTAATTCCCAAGAGTTCATTTCATTTTCAATTAGGTGGAATTGACCCCATATAAGGAAAATAACTATCCTTTTAAAAATTATATTTTTGTTCTCACACTTTAAATTAAAAGAGAATAAGTAAGGGTAAACAGAAAATATAAAGTTTAAAATAAAGTACATTCATGTCTAAAAATTATATCATGAGGTGATTTATAAATATTCTTATATTAATTTTATGTATCTTATTTACACACAATTTGGATTAAAAAATTAATTATTAATATTTTAATATTTTAATACTTTCTAAAGGTTCCTGTCCCTCTCCTAAAAATGGTACCCTCTCTTCTCTATTACTCAAAAATTAAGAACTCTTTGGCTCAGACAAAATCTTCACAAAACACTTCCTATAATACCTATCCTCATCCTAGAATCCTCCCTTAGGAAAGACATCTTCCCATGGAATCCTTTTGGTATAAACCAAAACATGTTACCCTATTAAGAGGGAACATGTTCTCTCAAGATTTTTTTGTTTCATTTCAGTTATACACTCCCCATTATCATCATATTTATGATTTCATAACAACACCAATATTTTTAATATGCTAGTATTATTTAATGATAAGGTTTTAACCTACACTTACCCACACCTCTATTTAATGGGTCACAAAGATACTGTATATATGTACAATAAACTACTACATCACGAAATGATGATTGTTGAATTTTCCCATACCACATATCATAGTGGCCATTATGATTGAATCTATATATATATATGATATATATATATATATTATATTTATATTTCCAATATTCTTATGTAATTTTCATGTAGAACGTACCTTTTTGCTTTCTATGTTGTGAAAAACTAATATTTTATTTGAGGAAATGTGGACTACCCCCTAAAAGCGATATGACTCATTCCCAATATACATAGAATATATAGAGGTCAATTTTATTAAATATATGTGACATATATTAAATTAATATAGTGCTAGAATTATAAATTAAATCTAATTCGTTTAATATAACAATGAAATGAATTTAACGTTCATCCATTCATACGGCCTACCCTCTCCGTGAATGATGTATTTCATTTCTTATAACCAAATATTATGGATTATTGTAAATACATATATAGTTGATATATAAGATATTTAAATCATGAGTATTATTTGGGATATCATGGTCTTTTGACCACATGGAAAATTTACACCTAAAAAGTTTATTCTTCACCCACGTACCAAATATCGATGAAACGTATGATATGAAATTAAATAATTATTCCTTTCTTTTAACATGGTAAGAAGTGATATAAAAATGGATATTAAACATGAGAAAGGTTTTATAGAATGTATAAATTAACCTAAGTTTATTTTTTAGGAACACAACAACTGTACGTGTTGATTCAAATTCAATTTAATGGACTTCATCACAATCTCTTTTCCTTGAGGCATATATTGATTATATACACCTCCTTATTTTATAAGGTTAATAATAAACCTATTGGAATTTTAATTTCATTCAATGGGAATATTGTTTCTATGAATATTTTTACAAAATAATAAGAAGGAATATTTTTAATGTATGTGGTGACAATGACTTCTCTACCTCTAAAACCGTTATTTGATATTTTTCTTCCTCTATAAGCTCTATTTTTTTTATAAAAGTAAAATAAATCCCTTATTCCAAATTTAGGTATTTTTTTATATTAAAAGGTTTTCAAAGTGGATTGACTATTTCAGTATCTTGAAATTATTTCTTGTGATTGAAAATGAAATTTTATTAGTTAAATGTTCATAATGGTAATCATTTATGTGTTATGATTATATAATGGTACATAGATATTTGACAAGTGGTTACATGCGAAACTAATGATGGGTGGTTATGTGATAGACCAAAGATGAGTGGATATGTGATAAACCAAATAAGTGTTGTTACTTTATAACCTCAAATGCATTGGGTATGGATGTCTTCGGTATGGATATTCTATTTAATGATATGTGTGGATGTCGACCGAATGTTTATTCCATTTAAGTATGTTTATGTCCCATGTTACATTTATATTTTATCTCTTGCTTTCTATGGTAATTATGGTATTATTTTGGTTACAAAAATAGTATAAAATGGCATTTTATTCAGTGAAATATATTTTATAAATATTAAATTTGAAAAGTAATATATTATGATAAAGTATTCATGGTTTACATTTTTTCACAATACTAACATTTTTCCTTATTTATGTATCCCTTAATGATATTTTTATGCTCATCACATGTTTTGAGATGTTTTTCACATGACTTAAGGGTGAATAGAGTCAGCCACGTGATCATGGAAAAGTTATTCTATTTATACATGAAACTAACCAAGTTCATTTTTAAAATGGTTGTGTTTTATGAAAAAATGGATAGTTATTAGAATTGTCTACATGTAATATTTAAGTTGTTATATATGATTTATTATCTAATTATCTAAAGCTCTAAACATTAAAATATCTTCAATGTAGAATTATTGACTTAACTTAATATTTTGTTTTTGGTGGATCGATCCCTATAGTTTATGTATATAATAGTTAATATTATTAATTTTTTTTCATTAATATTGATAAAAAATATTATATTTATCCATTTTAATGTTACTTTTTAAAATATTAAATAATGAGATTGATAAAAATTATACTCTAATATGAATAAATTGAAATTATATTTTTGTGAAATATATAGTTTCAATCTAGACTATTACTGTTTTGAATTCAAGAATTTTTTTGTTAAATGTTATTTTCATATGAATATTTAATAAATATTAAATCATAATGTAAATTTATAAATTCATATATAATTATTAAAAAGCTTTGTAAAATATGATTGTAAAAAGACAATATTTGATAATAAATGTCGATAATGATTTTAAAGTATAAATTATGATATTCATAAAAATTATTTTGATATAATAAATAATTTTTTATTTAATCATAAAATTGAAATTATGTACCGGTGATTTTTTCATAACTTTTTAAGTCAATTGATTTTATAGGTAAAAATTAAATACAGTATAATTATAAATTATGTATTATTCGCTAAAAAATTTACAAAAATGATTTACTAAATACTATAAAGAGTAATAATGACAACAATTATTTTACCCTTTTAAAATATTGTATTTTAATGGTAATTATTTAATTTTATTAACCACTAATGAATACTCCAAAACATATATTATATTTTATAGTTTTAAACTCAATTCTTCATAAACATGACTAATATCCACATCACAGAAGGAAACTATTTTAATGTGTTCAATTATTGGCCTTATAGAAAAATGAAAACCACTCTTATTTGGTAGAATCCATGGGAGAAAACAATGGGAAAGTTTGTGGTATTTATTACATTGTCATCTATAGTGAGAACCCTATATATAAATATTAATAAATAATTCTCCTCTCATTCTATTTATAACCCCTCCCAACCTCCCAATACTCTTCACTCAAAACTAATATATAATATAGTTACTTTACCTTTCCCTCTTTAGATCCATCCAATGGTGCTACAAAATCTAATAATCTCTTCTCTTGCTTTGATAAGAAACTTCTCATGTCAATGGATCCATTTATTAACCTGTTTATTCAAGCACTTTCATTACGTCATGCCATATGCATTATAATTGTTCATATTGGGATATATTTTTATAAGTCCCTATTACATATATTATAAGTCCCATATAATGAGATACCCCTTCCTTTATCATTCAACCCTCCTATAATCTTTTATGTACACTCGTAATGCTTCTAAAATTAACTTTTGATTTTTTATGCCAAACATTGGTGTAGTGAATACCAATCACCATTTATAATCAATGGTACTAAACTTGTTATAACTATACCTAATTGATAGGGGTTTTAAACTCACATAACCCTAAATCATTAAAAATTGGGTTAAAATTATTGAAATACAATGTTATGTTGTATAATCTTTGTGCCACAATTATGCTTGTACATAATATGAATTTGATCCGTGGTTCGAGATTTATATAACCCTCCAATTAATTATGTACAGTTTTTATCTCAGTAGATACCATGTATAATTAATGGAATGTTATCCTTCACAGGTTATGTTATTATTTCATTGTGTTTTTTTTGTGAATTATATTTATGATCACATGTTTTATGTTGTTTCTATATTCTTATGTTTCTGTTATGCTAACATGTTATATCAGACCTCATTATTCAATATTATTTTCCTTAACCCTATTATATGACCTTGATATTCCCCTTGGATAACATGTACTGATTTTGATTATGCTATTATTTTTTTATTCCCTAATTGGTATTTATATATCACCAATTTATTATGTACATCCCCTGGTTATCCCGTCCATCTTTAGAAGAATGATTGAATTTTAGGATCAATTTAAGGATGTTTTCAATAATTTTGTTGTATTTAGGTTACAATTTCTATAATAAATACAAAATTTCTAAAATAAACTAGGCTCCAGGATATTATGGTATTTTATTATATTTGACTTTATAAAATAAATCATTAATTAATGTTTATTAATATATTGGTAGTCATTGTTTTGGAAATACAGAATGAAGGATATTTTTCGATATCTAAGATATATTTCTTAGTAATATATTGATCATAGCCTTAGTGAAGAATGGTTTACATTGTCAAATGAATATCTTAAGAGTGATTTGTTCCTTCCATTATACATTAGGAATTTCACCCCCATTTATGTTATGATTAATAGCTTGAGAGAGTTAGGTAAGAATATCCCCAACATTCTTCATCCCATCTCCAATTACTTTTGGTTGGTATTGATATTGATCTTTACATTGGTTATTAGATTTTTTTAGCATAATTCCACCTAGTAATAAGCAATGAAAACCAAAATACTTATTTTAAGTGTGAAGAATCAATAATTATTGTTCAAAAACCTAATAAAATGAAAATATTTCCCTGGATGCTCTAATTTATGAAACCTTCTTATCAACCTATGACACTTTAGGGTTATCCTATATCACATTATTTTATATTAGTTTTTAATAGTTTCTTTCATCTCATTTATCATAACTTATTCACCAAAATAACTAAAATCCACATTAATTCCTTCTAATATGACTCAATAATCACTAATATAAATATAAAATAATTTTCATTTATATTTAATATATATTATAATAATAAATTACCCAAAAATATATACTTTTTGTGTATTTGGAGACTAGATACATAATCTACATATTTGTCACGACCCATCCTCAAGGCCCATGTCGGGACTACCCCAAGCCCGCCTTCCATAGGCCAGGGGCTGAAGACTAGCACCAAGGCGTATATCCTGGTAAAAAGGGAAGGCATTGCCTTTGTAAAGTAAACAAACACCACAGAGCAAGCAGGAAGTAGAAGTAAACACTTAGTAAAAACTGGGTAACACAGTAATTGTGGAAAAGTAAGTGTGCCAGAATACAAACCCAAACTGAAAGTAAAGTACAACTCAAAAGGGAAAACAACAACAGAAAGTAAAGCCGCAACGTCGAGCCGCCCACTGGATGTCCCACCCGAAGGGTGAGTACAGATAGCCTCCACAACTCCTCGGGTCCCACTGTCCACTCCGAGAATGTCCCGCCCAGTGGTCCACCTCCAGGTACCGTCCTGCTCCGTAAGCCTCAACCATGATCAGCGATGTACATCGTCTGCAACCAACACAACGTAGTGCGGGCATAGCCTGTGCAGGGGTGAGTATAAGTTACTCAGTAGGGACCTCGAGACCCCCGAAGGTCTCCCAAGATCCACAAAGGATAATACACAAAGGAAAGATACAATCACAAGTAACATCCAAATCTACTTAGGTATATGACCATACATATACCTAAGTCATCAATTCCAGTTCACTCCACCCTCCAAGCACAACCCAGTCCACACAGGAAGCAAAACATAATCCACACAGGAAGAAAAACGCAATCCACATAGGATTGCACAACAAAATCCACAAAGGAAAGAAAAACATGATTCGGCTCACACAGGTATACTTCTTCGTATGACGATAGAGATGATCAGATATAGCCACTGATTCATCTAAGTCATCTGACTCACAAAGGGTCGATAGGTACTAACCCCCGCAATAACCCACAAGTATTTTAACCCACACAGGATCGATAGGTAACTAACCCCTGCAAAGACCCTCATAGGATCAGACCCACATAGGATCTGTAGGCACTGGCCCACACAGGACCGCTGAGCACTGACCCACACAGGATCGTACCCACACAGGATCTATAGCACTGATCCACGTAGAATAGCTGAGTGCTGTAGTCGTCGTCGTCGAATCCATTGAGGATCTCTGTACAGTCGTCGTCACAGTCGTAGCCAGCTCTAGGGTTGCCGCACACAGCAGGCTCGTTCGGAAGGGTCTGCTCCATGAGCTGAGAGTCTGATACATCAACTGACACATAGTCCAATGTTGGTGTATCCAAAAGTTCCATATGGTCAACAGAAACTCAACGCCACAGACGACGCATCAATCGGACGCCCGGTCTGAGAGTTATTGGCTTTTTCGTCCCAGGGGCCCGGTTTTTGTTTTAAGTCAAAACCAACTCAACCATACTCCACCGGCATCCAAACATCGGGCGGATTAAGCCAAAAGATTCATCTCACTTAGAGGAATCCAACAAAGTCGACGACACGTCAATCGGACGTCCGGAGCTCAAGTTATGAGCGTTTCCGCTCCGAGGGCTCGGTTGGTTTCGTGTACGAACCAACCCGGCCGGACCCCAAGTACTTTGAAACCTTGAGTGTAATATGTATAAACGACCTTCACGATCCAAGGGTCGCATCACCATTGACTGTGCATCGATCGGAGGTCCTTAGCCCAGGATATGGGCAAAAGACCGAAAGGGGTCCGAAAACGGGGGGGGGGGGGTCTGGGCCCGGGCGGACTCGGCCCCACCCCCTGGGTCGGCCCGAACCGGGTCGACCCGACCCGGGTCTGGGTCCGACCAGGCAGGTCGCAACCCGGCCCGGCCTGGGCGCGACCCGGCTGGCGCTGGCCGGGTGGCTAGCGGGTCGGCTCGGCCGTTACGACCGAGCGAAGCTGGGGGTGCGCTGCCCCCGTGTGGAGAGACCGTGGCCACGCGTGGGGCCTCCCTTGCCAGGGGATGCGGCCGGCTGCCGCGTCTTGTTCCTTCCGGTCCCGCGCGGTCGCGGGACCGTGGCCTGCCACCGCGGCTTCAGCCGCGGCGGCTCTTACCGGCGGCTCGCCGGCGGGCCGCTCTCACGGACCACCGGACCAGTTCCAGTGGTCGGAATTGCATGTCGTCTTCGCCAAAGGCCCTCTCGGGGCCCTTGCTTCACTGCGAGGACCTCACAACGCCCGTGCGGCCTGCTTTGTCGTCACCCGCCAATCCGCTCACTAAGAACGAAGAGACGGTGGGTTCAGACTTGTTCGTTGGTCCGCACCCACCGTGTTAGCGGTTTTAAAAAGGTCTTCCGAAAAATATTTTAAACATATGTCATGGGTATAAAATCACAAGATTAAGAATGCACCATTTGAAATCAAGCCAAGGATATAATTCACAAAGAATTAAAAGAAATGCAATCCCCTACCTCAACGTTGTCGTCGAACGTGAGTTCGTCTCGTAATTAACCGCCGTGGAAGAAGAGGATCGTCGTATCACGGAAGGGGCGTCGCGGAAAAAGCATTGTTGACGTCGCGGTACACGGCGTCACGTCGTCGATCTCCGAGGGTTCGATGTTCTTCGTCTCCCTTCATCGGAGGCCGGCGTTCTTCGCGTTCTTCGCATTCTTCACATTCTTCGCGAAGGAGGATAAAGATCTTCAAGCCTTAGAGCTTTCTCCAAATCCTCTCAATAAGCCACCCCCCATAAAACAAGTGTTGGTCTTATTTTATTCCCGATGCCAAAAATTTGAAAATCATAAAAAGAAACGAACAATTAATTCAAAGAATTAATTGTAACGACTTAACTGCCCAATTAATGAGGCGTTTCTTAACTCAATTAAATGCACAGTTGACTTCCATTAAAAAGGGGGGTTGCGGGTGCGTTACTTAGGAGGGAAGAAATGGTGGGGCTCTTGCGGGCCCCAACTCACAAATATCCTACCAAGTGGGTAGGATATTGTGGGTTCCACCTTATCCGCTTAACATAGCTTAAGTGGCTTTAAGTTAAATAAAATAATGTGTCTCTCCACTTTTATTTTATTTCTTAACTTAACCCCAAAAATTAAAAACCACACCCGAGCAAATGCAACTCCGGAAAAGGCGTTTCTAAGAAAATACCGGTGCTCAGATTCCATCAGTGCCCTCGGAATTCGATTCCGAGCACCGGTTCAAAAGATAGAAAAACCTGCTCATTCGTTTACTGAACGTACCCGAGCTAAACTTCGGAAATTGATTCCGGGCACACCGGGTCTCGGAATCAGGTGCCGTCAAGAAACTGCGTTTTTGTAAAATTCCAAATAAAATTAAGATAAAAAATTTCCATGAATTTTATGGGTCTTTACATTACTCCCACCTCAGGGCTTTACATCCCTGTAAAGATGCATAATAAAATAGGGAAACAAATGTGGGTACTGAGCACGCATCTGATCCTACCGCTCCCAAGTGCTCTCCTAGAGGATCTCGTGCTGCCATCTGATGCGCACTAGAGGAATCAACCATCCACGAAGGACCCTCTCCTATCGATCCTCGATCTCCACTGGGACCTCCGCAAAAGTCTCCCTATCATCAATGTCCAGCTCCCCATGTTCAATGATATGTGTCGGGTCATGCACGTATCTCCTCAGCTGAGATACGTAGAAGACATCGTGCATTCGGTGCAACTGAGGTGGTAGAGCCAGGCGATAAGCCACCTCGCCAATCCTGCTGAGGACCTGGAATGGTCCGATGAAGCGTGGAGAAAACTTGCCGCCTCGCCCAAATCTCTGTAATCCACGTCGAGGTGAGACCCACAAGAAAACGTGGTCGCCATCCTCGAACTCTAGTGGCCTCTGCCTCCTGTCAGCATAAGACTTATGCCGGCTCTGAGCTATCCTCATCCGATCCTGGATGACCTGGAACTTCTCTGTCGTGGCCTGGACCATCTCCGGTCCCACAAGTGCTGACTCCCTAGGGTCTGTCCTGCATAAAGGAGATCTGCAAGGTCGGCCGTACAATGCCTTGAATGGTGCCATCCCGATGGTAGAGTGGTATCTGTTGTTGTACGCAAACTCCACCAAGGGTATGTGGTCCTCCCAACTGCGACCAAAGTCGAGGAGACAAGCGTGGAGCATGTACTCAAGAGTTTGAATGGTTGTCTCTGTCTGCCCATCCGTCTGAGGGTGAAAGGTGGTGCTCAGACGTATCTGCGCCCCGAATGCCTCCTACAACCCCTTCCAAATCTGGGAAGTAAAGAGAGAATCTCGATCAGAGATGATAAATGATGGCACACCATGAAGCTGCACAATCTCCTGAACGTAGAGATGTCCCATGCTCTCCACTGAGCCCTGCTCTCTGATGGGTAAGAAGTGAGACGACTTGGTGAGTCGATCGTCAATCACCCAAATAGAGTCGTGACCTCTAGAAGTGCATGGAAGTCCAGTCACAAAGTCCATAGATATCACGTCCCACTTCCACTCCGGGACCTCCAAGGGTTGTACCAAGCCCGCTGGTACCTGATGTTCTGCCTTCACCTGCTGGCAGGTGAGGCATTGAGAAATGAACTCTGCCACAACCTTCTTCATGCCCTGCCACCAGTGCTGTTGTCTGAGATCCCTGTACATCTTTGCCACTCCAGGATGTACCGCCAAAGGAGAAGTGTGAAACTCTCTCAGCACCTCCTCCCACAAAGAAACTGGTACCAAGGTACATCCTCTGAAAAGGACGTCGTGCTCTCCTCCTACGGAGAATCCATCAGGTGCCTGTCCTGAGGATATCTGTGCACGCCTCATCTCACAGTCAGCGTCCCCACGTTGTGCCTCTCTGACCCGATGTAGTAGTGGAGGAGTGACTGTGAGTGACTGAAGGAAGGTTGCTCCATCTCTATCCACAAAGGATATCTGCAAAACGGCTAGCTGCTCTGTCGCCTCCTCAAGTAGCTGAATTCCCGTCCTCCTGCTGAGAGCATCAGCTACCACGTTCCCCTTCCCCGGAGTATAGACTATCTCAAAGTCATAGTACTGGAGGAACTAGAGCCATCACCTCTATCTCAGGTCCAGGTCCTTCTGAGAGAAGATGTACCTGAGGCTCTGATGGTCAGAAATGACTGGAAAGTGCTCTCCCATCAGGTAGTGTCGCCATGTCTTCAGAGAGAAGACCACTTCTGCTAACTCCAGGTCATGGGTAGTGTAGTTCTTCTCATGAAGCCTCAAATGACGTGATCAATAGGTGATCCTTGCCAGCTCCTTCATCAGGACACATCCGAGTCCGGTCCCTGATGCATCGCAGTAGACTACGTACTCTACTCCCTCCTCCGGCAACCTCAAGATAGGTGCGCTGGTCAATCTCTGTCTCAGCTCCTGGAAGCTCTGCTGACATCTATCTGACCGCACAAAGGGTTTCCCCTTCTTCTTCAAAGCTGAGAGTGGGGCCGAAAATCTGGAGAAGTCTGGCACAAATCTCCGATAGTATCCAGCTAGTCCAAAGAAACTCCGCACCTCCGTCACGCTCCTAGGTGGCTCCCAAGCTAGCACTGCCTCGATCTTCGCAGGATCCACTGCAAATCCTACCTCAGAGATGACGTGACCCAAGAAGTGGAACACACGTATCCATAACTGACACTTTGAGAGATTACCATAAAGCTGGTGCTCTCAGAGTGTGTCTAGTACAACCCGCAAGTGGTAGGCGTGCTCCTCCTCAGTCGTCGAGTATATAAAAATGTCGTCGATGAAGACCATGACAAATCGATCGAGGTATGGCTGAAAGATCCTGTTCATGAGACCCATGAAAACCTATGGAGAATTGGTTACACCGAATGACATAACCAAGAACTCATAGTGGCCATACCGACATCTGAAGGCCATCTTCTACATGTCCTCGTCCCAAACTCTGAGATGATGATAACCTGAACTGAGGTCTATCTTTGAGAACCACTGTGCTCCCTTGAGCTGGTTAAAGTGGTCGTCAATCCTCAGTAGTAGATACTTGTTTCTCACTGTCACCTGGTTCAGGCGACGATAGTCGACACAAAGTCTCAAGCTCCCGCCCGCCTTCTTGGCGAACAATATCGGGGAAGCCCAGGGTGAAACACTGGGTCGGATGAATCCCTTACCCTGCAAGTCCTCCAACTATACCCGTAGCTCTTGATGCTCGGAGGGATCCATCTGATATTCTAGGGTGGATATCGTGGCTGTCCTAGGATATAGATCAATATAAAAGTCTACCTCTCTATGAGGAGGTAGTCATGGAACGTTGTCAGGAAAGATGTCCGCATACTGATCCACCACTGCAGGAAAACTAGGACTCTGCAGGTCAACTGCTCCTAGGATGAGGCTAGACAACTGGTGAGTGATGGGCTGTCCTCTCCTCTACGAGATTTCATCCTGTGCTACGAAGGCTCCCTTCTCACCGGTGAAGGTAAACCTGCTCCCGTCGGTTCGTACACATCGCACCTTGTGCCTAATACAGTCAATCTGAGCATGGACTATAGATAACCAATCCATGCCCAAGATGATGTCGTAAGGCCTCGACGCCGCTACAAGAAGATCCCAGCCGAAACTCTCGCCTCCTAGAGTAAGCTCACACTGCAGGCACCAGTGCGTAATCGTCGAGTCTGCTCCCATAGGAGTCTCTAGCCGTAAGGATCGATCCAACGACTCTGTCAGAATCTCCGAGCTCCGAATAAGGGCAGCGTCTATGAAATAATGACTCGCTCCTATGTCTATAAGAATTGTAGCAAGGGTGGAATAGACATAGATAGTATCTCGAATCATCTCGGGTGCACCGTTGTCGTAGGCCTCCGCTGCCTGGAGTTGTGCCTGTCTCTGCCCGCCAGCTCCCTGTGGTCGGGGTGGACCTCCTGGAGGTGGTGGTAGATCCTCGAAGCCTCGCTCACCACCTGCTGCTCGGCCAGCTCCCCTTCCTCATCCGCCCGCTCCCTGAGAACTGCCACGGTCGACCCTCTGCCTCTGCCTGGGTGGCCCCTCAACCGTCTGCTGCTCCTCAGCATGCCGGGTCGGGCAGTCACGAGCCATGTGGCCCTGCCCGCCGCATGCGTAGCACTGTCTGCCTCTCAAAAGACCAGCTCCACGCTGTGTCCCCCGTACTGCTGAGCCAGTGTCCTGAGGTCGTCTTCCTAAGGGTCTGGTCTGCCTGGACCCATGAGTCATCCGTAGACTGCCTACTGCAGAAGACTCTACTATGTGTCACCCTGCGGTAGGTCTCGCTGCTGATGTAGACTCACCAAGAAAGCTCTCGATCAAAAGGGCTCTCTCCAGTACTCCTTCCTGAGTCAGAATGATGAGTGAGATCAGCGATGCCCTGATCTCATGCCTCAATCCCTGCTCAAAGGTCCGAGCTCGGAAGAATGGGTCCCGTACCATGTCTGTCGAGTAGCGCGAGAGATCGGTAAGTCTCGCCGAGTACTGGGCGACCGTCAAGCTGCCCTGCCGCAGTTGTAAAAGCTCATAGATGCGCACCGCACGAAGGGTGGCTGGGACGAACTCCAAGAGAAAGAGGCTCTCAATGTCCGTCCAGAGGAGAGATACCTCATCATGCACCTGAAGCATCAAGCTCCACCATCTGCCTACTATCGCGTGTAGTAGGCTTGCTGCGAGGATCACCATGAGGTCTGCTGGTGTCCTCACTAACCTGAAAATCTGTACGACTGCCTCCAGCCAGTCCTTGGCTGCCTAGGGGTCTGTCTCCTTGTGGAACTTGGGCGGTAGCTGGCGCTGAAACTCATGCAGTGCACTAAGGCGATGTGCATCGTCAGCGGCTGGGGTTGGTAGCATCAGTGGCTAGGTGGGTAGAGGTACCGTCGGTGCCTCAGCTGTCAAAGGGCCCTGTACCGAGGCCTCGTCGCTCGGTGGGCTGTCATCACGCGCAACTCTCGGAACCCTAGCTGGCTGCCGTCATGGGGACATCCTGAAAAGAAACATGTGCGCTACGGTCAAACAGTATACCTGTTGAGCTGACATAAAGTAATCACAAAGAAAACTTGAAATACACATGAAATCAATGTTTTTGTGCATTAAGTTAGAAATCAGAAGTCAAGGTCCTGGTGTACGGATATATCGGCCGCCGCACCAACACTAGACTCTCTAGACAGATAACCACGCCCAATACTCTTAACACTATTGCTTCACATAGAAAAAGATCAGAGTCCTGAGTTCTGCGGTAGAACAAAACTCCTTTGATACCAATTTGTCACGAACTGTCCTCAGGGCCCGTGTCGTGACTACCCCAAGCCCGCCTTCCATAGGCCAGAGGATGGCGACTAGCACCAAGGCGTAAATCCCGATAAAAATGGAAGGCATTTCCTTTGTAAAGTAAACAAACACCACAGAGCAAGCAAGCAATAGAAGTAAACACTATGTAAAAACTGGGTACAATAGTAAGTGCAGAAAAGTAAGTGGGCCAGAATAGAAAACCAAAGTGGAAGAAAAGTACAACTCGAAAGAGAAAACATCAACTGAAAGTAAATCAACAACGTCGAGCCGCCCATTGGAAGTCCCACCGGAAGGGTGAGTACAGATAGTCTCCACAGCTCCTCGGGTCCCACCGTCTGCTCCGAGTACGTCCCGCCCAGTGGTCCACCTCTAGGTATCGTCCTGCTCCACAAGCCTCAACCATGATCAGTGATGTCCGTCGTCTGCAACCAACACAACGTAGTGCGGGCATAGCCCATGCAGGGGTGAGTATAAGCTACACAGTAGGGACCCCGAGACCCCCGAAGGTCACCCAGAACCACAAATGATAATCCACAAAGGAAAGATACAATCACAAGAATCATCCTACTATACTTAGGTATATGCCCATACATATACCTAAGTCATCAATTCCAGTTCGCTCCAGCCTCCAAGCACAACCCAGTCCACACAGGAAGAAAAACGTAATCCACACAGGAAGCAAAATGTAATCCACACAGGATAGCACAACACAATCCACAAAGGAATGAAAAACATGATTCAGCTCACACAGGTATACTTCTTCGTATGACGATAGAGATGATCAGATATATCCACTGATTCATCTTAGTCTTCGGACCCACAAAGGATCGATAGGTACTAACCCCCGCAATGACCCACAAAGGATCTGACCCACAGATGATCGATAGGTAACTAACCCCCGCAATGACCCACACATGATCGGACCCACACATGATCTGTAGGCGCTGTCCCACACAGGACCGCTGAGTGCTGACCCACACAGGATCAGTCCCACATAGGATCTGTAGCACTGATACATGTAGGATAGGTGAGTGCTGTAGTCGTCGCCATCGAATCCACTGAGGATCTCTGTACAGTCATCTTCGTCATCGCAGTCGCAGCCAGCTCTGTGGTTCCCGCACACAACAAGCTTGTTCGGGAGGGTCCGCTCCACGAGCAGAGAGGCTGATACATCAACAGACACATAGTCTAGAGTTTATGTATCCAAAAGTTCCGTATCGTCAACAGGAACTCAACGCCACAGACGGCGCGTCAATCGGACGCCCGGTCTGAGAGTTATTGGCTTTTTTGTCCTAGGGCCCCGGTTGTTTTTTAAGTCAAAACCAACTCGACCGTACTCCACCTATGTCCAAACCTCGGGCGGAGTAATCCAAAAGATCAATCTCACTTAAAGGAATCCAACAAAGTCGATGACACGTCAATCGGACGTCCGGAGCTCAAGTTATGAGCGTTTCCGCTCCGAGGGCCCGGTTGGTTTCGTGTATGAACCAACCCGGCTGAACCCCATGTACTCCAAAACCTTGAGTGTAATATGTCGAAACGACCGTATTGATTCAAGGATTGCATCGCCGCTGACGGTGGGTCGATAGAAGGTCCGTAGCCCAAGATATGGGCAAAAGACCGAAAGGGGTCCGAAAACGGGGGGTCTGGGCCCGAACCAACCCGGCCCAACCCCCCTGGGTCGGCACGAACCGGGGCGACCCAACCCGGGTCCGGGTCCGACCCGGCCGGGCGCGACCCGGCCCAGCCGGCGCGGCGCGGCCCGGCCTGGGCGCGACCCGAATGGCGCTGTCCGGGTGGCCAGTGGGTCGGCTCTGCCGTTACGGCCGAGCGAAGCGGGGGGCGCGCTGCCCCTGCGTGGAGAGACCGCAGCCCCGCGTGGGGCCGCCCTTTCCAGCAGACGTGGCCGGTTTCTGCGTCCCGTTCCTTCCGGTCCCGCGTGGTCGTGGGATCACGGCCTACCTCCGCGGCTTCATCCGCTTCGTCTCCTCCCGGCGGTGCACCGGGCACCGCCGCCCCCTGCCGCCGGCGCACCGGCGGGCCGCTCCGCGGACCACCGGACGAGTTCCGGTGGTCGTAATTGCATGTCTTCCTCCCCAAAGCCCTCTCAGGGCTCGTCCTTCACTGCGAGGACCTCACAACGCCCGTGCGGCCTTCTTTGTCATCGCCCGCCAATTCGCTCACCAAGAACGAAGAGACGGTGGGTTCAGACTTGTTCGTTGGTCCGCACCCACCGTGTTAGCGGTTTTAAAAAGGTCTTCCGACAAATATTTTAAACATATGTCGTGGGTATAAAATCACAAGATTAATAATGCACCATTTGAAATCAAGTCGAGGAAATAGTTCACAAAGAATTAAAAGAACCGCAATCCCCAACCTCAACGTTGTCGTCGAACGTGATTTCGTCGCGGAATTAACCGTCGCGGAAGAAGAGGATTGTCGCGTCGCGGAAGGGGCATCACAGAAGAAGCGTCGTGGACGTCGCGGTACACGACGTCATGTCGTCGATCTCTAAGGGTTCTACATTCTTCATCGCCCTTCGTCAGAGGCCGGTGTTGTTCACGTTCTTCGCGTACTTCGCGTTCTTCGCGTTCTTCGTGAAGGAGGATGAAGATCTTCAAGCCTTAGAGCTTTCTCCAAATCCTCTTAACAAGACACCCCTGATAAAACAAGTGTTGGTATTATTTTATTCCCAATTCCAACAATTTGAAAATCATAAAAATAAACGAACAATTAATTCAAAGAATTAATTGTAACGACTTAACTGCCCAATTAATGAGGCGTTTCTTAACTCAATTAAACGCACGGTTGACTTTCATTAAAAAGGGGGTTTGCCGGTGCGTTAATTAGGAGGGATGAAACGGTGGGGATAATGCAGGCCCCACCTCACAAATATCCTACCATGTGGGTAGGATATTGTGGGTTCCACCTTATCCGCTTAACTTAGCTTAAGTGGCTTTAAGTGAAATAAAATAAAGTGTCGCTCCACTTTTATTTTATTTCATAACTTAACCCCAAAAATTAAAAATCACACCTGAGAAAACGCAACTCCGGAAAACATGTTTCTAAGCAAATTTCGGCGCTGCGATTCCATCAGTGCCCTCGGAATTTGATTCTGAGCACCGGTTCAAAAGTTAGAAAAACCCGCTCGTTCGTTCACTGAATGTACCCGAGCTAAACTTCGGAAATTGATTCCGGGCACACCGGGCCTCAGAATCAGGTGTCGTCAGAAACTGCGTTCTTGTAAAATTCCAAAGAAAATTAACAAAAAATATTCCTTGAATTTTACGGGTCTTTACAATAGTTATTTAATGATAATTAACAACTCCTACAATATTATCCCTACATATTTCAATATTTATACATTCCAAAATTGAATCATTTATTCATAACCTAGTTAAGGGATGTATAAGAATGATTGATCTCAGATAATTATTATTGGTAGACATGTAATAATTAAAATAATGATCAATAGTGAGCATAATATAATCTTGAGGGTTTTGTAACACGTTCATAACTTATGATATCACACCCAAAAAAGTCATAAATCTTCAAAATGGGTCATGTGATAAGGATTTTCCTTATAAATATACATGTTTCAAAAGGGAGTTAAATCATAAATAATTATTTATGTGAAATGAGAGAATATTAAAATCATAAGACATTACTTCATGGAATAATATTATTGAATAAAAATAAGAATGAAAAATCATTTCTTTAGTCAAGGATCACTTCACAAACATTCATAGTTGATACATCCCCATTTTGGATTATGTACACACCCCATTTATATAAACATTAGAATCATATAAAATCATATGTTGATGATAATCACAATGAAATCTATATAATTGTAGGATTTTTATCACATATGTACCCTATTGATCATGGCCATGCTGCCTGTGTCACCTCTTGGGATTTCCCAAATAAACCGTGTTCACTCTCGGGATTAGGCTAATACCTTGTGTTTTATATCTAGATCAGGATAAGCCATTTTTACCCTTTTGATATCATGAGGTGTAAAAAATTACCCAATTAAATGTTGGTTTATAATAGGAATATCTATATCATAATAATAAACTATTAAAATATATTCCTCATGAATATAAGAACATTCATTATTCATTAATAATTTAATAAACCTATGAGATAGAAATGGGTTTCATTGAACATCATTAAAATATTATCATCATAAGACACCCAGAGAATGGAAGTAGATGGTATAATAAGTTTATATCCCAAGTGAAACATATCAATAATTAAAATATGTTTACATAGATGAAAAACACTTTTATAAAAGTGTTATAATTATGCATTGAAAAATAAGAGAAAACAAGTGTTATTAATGGGAAATTTTGAAGTGGAACCCTTATCCCATGTACTGAATTTCATTATACATAGTACAAGAATATATATAATAAATTTAAGCATATTATAAATCATTAATTTAACAATAATCAATATTATATTATAATATATCAATACTTTATGAAATCCAATCACTCTTTTATGAATAATTACTTATTAAAATGTATAGGTGTCGATGGTTTTTTTTCTTATATGTTTTGGAATGTTGATTCTAGTACTTGTGATTTAGTAAAGGTTTCCTTAAATATATAATATTAAGATTATATATATATTATATTTATTCATTATATACATTTTTATAACAATCCATGAATTTTAGTGATAAATAATGAATTACATCACTGAGTGGATACAATATTTTGTACTGAAATATTCATGATGTTTTAATTTTTAATTTGATTTAAATAAAGGAAAAAATATTTATTATGATATAATTAAAGTATATTTTCTTTTCAGACATATATATAACCATCCTTGTTATTTAGATATAAAAAATGAATGACATCGCATTATGGAGAGAGTAGTTTGAATGTACTATTGTGTTGAAATTTCATTTTCCATTTTTTTAAAATTTTTATAGAAAAAATATTTACCATTAACATGAAATCATTTAATTATTTTATTGATACCTATTTCATTATTTTTATATGTATATGGAATATTTTTATTATATAGGAGAAGAAAGAAACTTGAAAAGTGTCAAGAGGAGCACAAACCTATTCCTTTGGAAGTATCCCTTGAAAAACACATTATGGATTCATGGATGGATTTTTGGGAAGAAAATATTTTCTAAGAAATATGAATATGTGATGTGAAGTTATATTTGTAGATATTTCATGGGATTTGATTCTTAATTGGTGTGGAGATGTGATAATAAGATTCACCATATATATATAATTTTAGAGGCACCCTTTTAAATATTAAGAACATTAAAATATAATAAATTCAATATCATGGAAATTTGTATACAAAAAATATAATTTTTGTAGGCAAAATATGGAGATATAATAATAAATAAAATTTTTAAATTAATTATATGTTTTTGTTATATGATTAACCAATATCCCATTATTTTAAACTTTTTGACCCACTTTACCCATGGTTACAAAACATTAACCAATGATAGTTTTTATAATGTAAAATAAGATTATGATTATATTTTTCTAGGAACCTTTTACAAAATATGGAATAGATTTGAAAATATTAAATTTCTAATTTTGTTATAATGTAACTCAAATATCTACGCATAAATTATATAACAATAGTTTTTAGTAAAAAAAATATTTCTATTAACGCAATGTTTTTATTATCATTCCTTCCTAAATAACATTCATTAGACCAAGGTTAATTCATTTGATTTAAAATATTATCTAAACATTTAATTAAAATAATTATTATGTAGTTATTAATTTTTTTAATAAACTTATAGGACAAAACACACATAAAATAAGTTTTATAAAAATTATATCGTTTTACATTAAAATGGTTGTATCTTCATTTTTAAACATTTAATAATAAATTTATGAATGATGAATAATTTTTATATGTGTGTGAAAATAATTTTCCAATGTTTTTCGAATAAATATAAAATAAATAAAAATAAAAATAAAACATATGTAATTAAAATAATGTTATCAAAAAAAGAATTTAATTTTATCCAAGAATTACTTGACTAAAATTCATAATCATTTCTAAACTAGTTAATGAATAGAATTAATATATATTATTACTTGTATTTTATCAATTTCATTTATATATCTATTACTTTCTTTGAATTTTTATTTTTAATAAGTAATTATTCAGTTAAATTAATTGTTCTGTGTATTATAAGAAATTGGCCACATTGAATTTCTTAAAGATAAATATATTTTAAAATCCCTGGATATTATAATGTAGACCTCATGAATAGTTTCTAATTTGTACTAGTTATGATTATCATGGAAGTTATAGGGTGGAATAATTCCATGATATTTTGTTTTGATACCCATGGTACTAGTCTCTAGCCTGTCGTGATACAGAACACACATCAAGACACATGGTACCCCTATGTACGTAATGTGTTGGGTTAAATCGGGATAGTTCATTGCATAACTATATATATTATAAATTAATACCAATTATACAATTCATTGAAATATCATTAATTAACAATGTACATGGAAATTAGAATACAAAAATGAATATTTTGTGGCAAGGAATCTATGAACACTTGTGATCACTGGAAGCTAGTATGGTATAACACAATTACTAACTCAATTTAAAATCATATTACATATATCAATATATCAATATATCATTATGTGAGTGTGTGTTTCTGTGTGTATATATGATTGATAATTCATGTAAACCTTATAGGATATCTCTCAATACCACTCCTCAAAATGTGAAAAAAGTACATTAGTGTGTCAATGAATAAAGAGGAGAATAACCTAATCACTGAATATAAGATAACTGTATGTCAACCATATGAAATATCACTCACCCAATATCACTTCCTTGTATAATAACATAGTATGAAAATAATATATCAAGATGGTTCCTAACTACTATTTCGCCACTAATATAGTCACTCTCATGCCACAATGGTATATGACCAAGAAATTACATCACACCCATAACCACAAATCCATATACCACATACCACATAACCATCATAACAACTTAATAGTATTAATATTATACCATAGAACCACATCAAAGTGAAAAAATACCATATTCCCCACCACACCTTTACACAGATCCAAATATTAATCGACATAGTAGAATAAAATGATCAAGAAGGACATCAAACTCATTCAGTCACCCTTCCATGTACACCCCCACCATGTATCATATTAAAACCACATAATCGATTAATCCAATGTTGATATACTATAAACATAATCTATTATAGCCTTAAAGTACGTATATAACATAATCTGAGAAAACATATACTTTGAATGGAAGATAAACTAGAGAAGAGGGAGTAGTTATCAATCTATTACCCATTTATCCAAGATGTTAGGAAGTCTCCTATACTCCAAAGCCACGCGGGTGTTGGTAGGGTTAAAAAATCAAAATTTTGTGGGTAATAAATAAAATTTAAAATATAGTGATTCTATTTTCACATAATCATAACCTAAATTTCAAATCACAACACATGGCATGAACAAGAACAACCACATAAAACCAACTTCCCCATATTAACAATTGCCTCTATATCTAAACAAAAGAACAAAAATACACATGACCATTGGAAATTTATACACTTTAAATTCAATTTCACTATTTACCACATCATTCAATTTTTTTTTAAAATTTATTCACTATAGGCATATTACATTAGATAAAATTTGTTCATTCGACGCACTATCTCATATACTATTATAATCTCATTTATAATTCAAATTCATCGTAAAAGAATTAAATTAATATTTTAACTTATTCTAACCCTATAATAATTAAAAAATATGTATAGAAAAATATTAACCCATCAAAACATTAAAATTATGATTAGTTACTCTTTCAATAAAATAAAATAAAAAATGGACTATGTTTTGGGGCCACTATGAAATGATAAAATCGAAATACCATGTCCCACTTTATCCACCCTATATCCCCAACCATCTACATCTACAATAACACTACTACATCTAAAATATCAATATATTTTGTTAAATATCAATCAATAAAAGAAACTATCACAACAATAATAAAAAACCATTTATGACAACAAAAATAATCCATATACAGAATAAAAATGAAAATTTATATTTAATCTGAATAGTAAAATAAAATAAGGGAATAATTAATAGAAAAACAAACCAGTAATGATCAAAAACAATATAAATGTAAGAATTAGTATTCATGATTTAGATACTATTGTTTCATGATCATGATTAATTTATTATAATTTTATTGACTGTAATAAGACATAACAATGAATAGAAATCAAGGATAAAATAGAAGTGAATGTCATCATGAAATTTTAACATATATGAAATAACATAGAATCAAGTAGAAAACATGTGAAAATCATTTCTACCTATAATTTTATTTTTTCAATTAGGTTTTATTCTTTAGGTAAATACATACTATCTAACTAATGAAATAAAATTAACTGCAATTTTATACTTATACTTAAATAATAAAGGATAAGTCTTGAATCCCATACCAAAAATTGAGAATTGATGATCAAAATGCATGAACCGATCAGAATTAAAAACTTGAATCTACATGAATCCAAGTCATACACAACAACACCTAATAAATTTAATTCCTCATTAATCATGTTAGAAATAAATTAAAATCGAACTAAAACCACTAACGCAATAAAAAATAGAAGAAGGAACAAAGAGACAATTAAGAAATAGAAGATAGTAAATCACCAATGTATGAAATGTAATGATAAATATATGTTGAGTATATAAGGATACTAAATAATGACCAAAAGAATACAACATATATAAAAATATTTCATAGTTATTTAAAGAAACATAGGGAATCCAAATCAGCAAAATAGGGAACCTGAATTTATAATAATATTTGGGAAGAACAGTATCATCACACGAGGATGGTTAATACACTACAATGAATTACCTATCAAAAATTTACTATCTAACCTCCCCCGTAATATTGTGTGGTAAAAACACCATAATTTTATGGAAATAATTAATTTCATCATAAAAAATAATTCTTCATTCTATGACATGAATAATTCCCATGACACAACAACGAAATAATAGGAAATCCCATAGAAATCAAACAATTAGGCCCATTTTTGTATAATGAAATCTTCCATGAAACAATAAACCTTATATATTATTAATCTAAAATCACCCTAACACTCACTATTCCACAACCCAAATAACCATAGTGTAACAATAATTTCATGTCTATGAAACATGTCATAGAAAATTGATGACCCCAAATCAATGAGTCGAAGTAAATGGTTACACTCTAACATGTTGGATCATGATATAACACAAAATACCAAAACTCCTATAAATATGAAGTGATCAAAATTTTTGTATACATGTATCAATCATTGGATAACCCTTGTAAATAACTAAATTATTAATTGTGAACAATAGTTACCATCTCCAAATCCACTATAAACACCCTCTAAACATCGTAATCTCTTTGTATGCTCAATGTAAGGGCCATGGATGATTCTATAAACTAAATTCCACAATCCTTTGGAATAAATGTTTTAGTCACCACATTTCCAACATTAGAAGACTAAACGTGGTCAAAATCAGAATATTTAATAGATTCACATTATCTTATCTTTTAAAAAGTAAAATCATTTTAAAAATATATCTTACTCTCAAATAAGAAAAATAACCTATGAGGGTTGGTGAATTAGATTATTTATATTTTAATCAAATGAACTTGAATAGTGATAACATTATATAATTAATGGGGTCAATTCTCTACTGCACAAAAAATTAAATGTGCTATGTCATATAGATTGAGATTGAATAATTTTTTTGGTTCACTCATAATGGGATATTTTTATGTTGAATATATTAGTGATGTTTTGATATCCCAAATTCCATAAGAAAATGTTTTCTTAAGAACATATTTTTAAGATAAACAAGAACTATGGGTTTATAACCCTCAAAAATAGAGAAATTATTACTCCCAACTCTCAGTCACTTTTAAACCTCATTAATCTCTGATGATAAACTATCATAATAATTATGAATCTATAATGATATTATTTAATTGAATGTGTTTCATTCTTCTATTATTTTATCTGTATGGTAGAACTCTTTTTACATTAAATGAGATAGTATTATTGATTTCCATCATAAAATATCCTATTTTAAGAAGTTACTTTTAATAAATAATATATCAATTTTTTCCATTCTACATTCATCCTTTATTTTTTAAAATAATAATATATCTATTATATCAAATATTTTTATACTTTCAATTAATTAAAAAAACTAATTATTAATTGATTGGATTGATATTTAATTTATAAATAAGTAAATTTAAAAAAAAATTAACAATATTTTATTCTTGAAATAACTATTGAATTTTGGAATTTCAAATTTTGGATTTGAAAAGCAAATCGACACACCATGGCGTGTTTCACTCAAAAATATTCATATTTCTCCTTTTAACATTTTACCTCTGAAACAACCAATTAAAAAACTCAATACTAAGAGAATTTATAAATTGTGTCAACTCACATTATCTTATGTTAAAAATCATCATTAAATAATCTTTCTTGACATGCACAATATATAGTACTATGAATCTTGAAAATCATAAAAATCACTATATCCACCATCTATCAAATACAAAAGATAAATACCCTTTTCATCAGTATTATCTAAAAAAATAACTATTTTTTCTACCAAGAATTAATGATGAAAAAATAAGTCTTATCAAACGCCCAATGTAATGAGTCCTGTCAATTTCAGTTCATCTTCAAAAAACATGATAAGTGTAATTCCAAGTATATTAGAATTTTGAAAATTGATAAACCATTTTGATTATTCAAATACTAGACAAAAATTTCACAACCCCCTCGCCACTAAGTGTACCGCTCTAGGACCAAAAAAGTGAGAAGGGAGATAATTACCCTTGAGTCCTGCCTCCAGTACACCCCAGGTTTGTGACTAGCATTAAGGGTATAGTAAACACACAAATGGGAGGCATTACCATATAAGAGAACACATGCAGAAGAGAGATAAGATAGAAACCAACCAACTCCAACTCAACCAGTAAGATGAAAGAAATACCAAGTACAAATATGAAATGTCATGCAAAACTACTACAAATGAAATGGAAAAAAACTGCAAGTACCCAAAAAGGATGTAAAACAGCAGCATCCCCAAGCCCAAACTGCTCCTGCAACTGTAAGCTAGTAGAAAACAACATGATCTACAACCTGTTTTAATTGACCTGATATTTAGTTTATATATACAATGGGTGAGTATAATAGTATACTCAGTAAGATCCTCTCCAAATCCTCTCATGCAAAAGTAAAGGAAGCATGATAAAGCACAGTGAACAACAAGTGAAACTGACTCATCACCTAAATAGGTACACTATGTTCCCAGCCTACCCATGGGTACTCTCACAAAGTAATTCATACAAGAATATATCATATAATAATTAATATCAAGGGTACCCTATTACTACTTCCCCACTAGTTTTCCACTTTTCCCCAATTTCGCACGTCCTGAGCATCTCTCTCTAAAAAGGATTGCCCAAAGACACCTGGGCGAAGCACCAAAACACACAAATCATGAAACAAAACCACCACATCCATGTATGCAAAGTAACCAGGTAGTTTTTGGGAGCCACCATAGCCTGCATAACGTGTATCATACATAGGGTATTATACTTAAATCCATTACATCCTATACACCGAGTAAGGATCCTCAAGCCATAACAACCTCTACATGTTACACCTATAGTAGTCCATAAAAACCTATATCCAGAATATATGTGTGTGAATAACCACAAGCCATTATAGCCCTCTAAACACATATATGGGGAAAAATAACCGATGTTACTACCAGCATAAGTAACTACCAAGAGAATAGAGCGAGGACAAAGGGGTATTCAACCTTTAATCCTCCCATCAGAATGTTGGGGAAAACACCCCATAGGGCTTAGAATCCCTGGGGTGTCAGTTTCCCTTACTGACAGGGTGAGGTAGTGTATAGAAACACAAAAGGTACAGAATATACATTAGCTCACAACCACACTATGGGAATAACCTAGTCTTAGACTCAACAACAACTAACATCTCTCGGACTTCGGGCTACCAATTTTAAGACTAGGTATCCTATAAGCACAAAACAATTTAAGGAGATTTAAAAAATTATTTCATTCCATTTTTATCAGTTGAACTAAAAGTTAATTAATTCTTTAAACATTAATTAAATAAAAAAATTCCACATTAAATTTCATTAGCATCACACCCAAAGTTCACTGTTCTTTCAAATCTCAACCTTAGCATTGCACCCCAGAATTCTCCAAACCCCATGGATTAACACAATTTATTCAATTATTTATTTACAGAATTACTTTCCCATATTCCCTATAATTCTAGAAAAATATTCTATGCTACTAAACACAAGGGGGATCAACATGGTGAGTAGATTAACTACCTGTCGAGCCTTTACCGCCTATATCAAGAGTGTAGACCCATTATCTCTTGAGAAGCTAAACATAGAAACCAAGTGGCATACCCTGTGCACCTTCACCCCTTTTGGAATAAGGGTAAGTAAGACTAGCTGCATTGAGTAGTGGAGAGAAGTAAAGCACATAAACAACCAATAAGAATCCGTAAGCAACCAAACATTCACATGCAACCCGTTCCAACATACCTTGGGTCCTCCCTGACACCCACATGCATAAACTAATGCTTCTTTCCACTATAGTAATCAACTGCTTCCATAATAAATAAGATTCCCAGCCCCCACATATCAAAATAGCCATCCATTCCCACACCACAAGACAAGCAGCAGGAAAAACAAACATCATATCAAATTGTCTCTGGGCTCTTAAAAAACCAAGAGGGTAACTCGGAACCCTACAAGGGATTATCTTCTATCAAAACACAAGTTCTTTATTCCATCTTGTATTAAATTATTTATTAGACTAGGTTCCAAAATCGGGAAACCTAAATTGTAAGCTATCACAAATAATTAAATATGCTTACTACACCATTTTGATTAACATCAAATTACAACAAGAAGAACAAAATTCACTTACATGCCTCTTTATCCTTATCCATACCATTATCAATTAATTATATTTTATGTTCTTTACCAATTTCCATCAATAATGAATAGCTATATGAAGAAAGTATAGATATCACACTATCTTACAAAACAAGAGGCTATAACATACGATCAATATTAATTTATTTTATGGTTCAAATATTTATTATGTCAATTACATTACCATCCAGTCGGATAAAACATGCTAACTATACAGTTTAATGTAATTGAAAATAGAAGCAACGAATCCCCTACCTCAAATGGCTCTGGTCGTTCTTTATACAAGAATGATCCACACAAAGAATCATGATCGCCTCCTCCCATGACCACTGTATCCACCTGAGGATGCTACAGTACAACCGTACCAATGGAAACCCAAGAAAACACCATTAGTATTATAGAGATCACATACCATAATAGGGAATGGATAAAATGAAGGATACAAACCCAAAGGAATGGTGATAGATCATACCTTTTACCAAAGATTGATCGATACTACTTGATTACATCAAAATAGTGCGGAACCAATCCTAGGAGGAAAGTTTGATTACAGAACCCCTACAGAATAAGATGAAAGGTTCTAGCATCTCATAGACGAGAACAAGGAGGAATAACTAGGGAGGGAGATATCTCATCCCTTTAGAAGATTTAATAGAGGAGTGGTTTAAGATACGATAGGTTTTCCATTAAAAGAGGATCACATTAAACCATGCGGTTTGAACATGTAAAAACGTCCCGAGCCTTAGGATAAATTAATATAGGAGTTATGGCCTTTGAATTTGCCTTAGAGTCCATAAAATAATGTTTAAAATGCATTTTATGTCAAAGGAAACATTAAAGGGGAAAAACTATAAGATGTTGGAAACACTGTTCACGAACTCAAAATTTGGAAAAGGAAATAGAGGTTACTGATATACCTCACCATTCTGGAAACACTGTTCACAAACAGACAATTTGGCAAAGGAAAACGAGGTTACCGTTAGAGGTTACCGATAGAACTATTCACCAATGGAACTGTTCATATAATTGGATATTTGGAAAAAGAAGGAGAGGTTAAAATTAGAGAATACCGATAAAAATTTTCACTGATGGAATTGTTTATAGAATTGGAAATATGGAAAAGGAAATAGAGGTTATAATTAGACCTCACTGATAGAATCGTTCACCGATGGAACTGTTCATAGAAGGTTACCGTTTCACTTTTCACAAATGTATACCATATGAACTTTTCACCGAACTGGAAAATTGGAAAAGTGTTGGGGATGATTCACCTTGGCCTCCCGAATCACCTCATACTCCTAATTTTTACAATGGAATGGACCAGAGTGGTCTGGGTCATTACAGACAACATCAAACTCCTCAATTATTCTGACCTCGTAATTTTCCACAAAATATTTCATAAACTATAGTGGAAACTAAATGATATAATATATTAATAAATTTTATTCATGTGTTTCTTAGAATATTTCATTTAATAGGGCCTAATTTGATGCATTTTTTATTATTTGTGGATAAAGGTAACTTAATGGTGAATTTAGTGGTGTTCAAATGATTTTTATAGAATACGGAACATATCAATATCTAATTCACTAAATTATGTTGTAGTTCTTTCGAGAAGGATTTAAATAAAGGGATAATGAATAAAACATAATTGAACACTATTAATCATAAGTAAATTCAATTTTGTAAAAATAAAATGAAAAAGTATAGGAAAATTATTATACCGTGATGTGGGGAAGTAAAATAAAATAATGATATTAATTATTAAACTAAAGTCAGTTTGAGAATTAATTGGATGAAAATTTTTCTATGGTGGATTATATAACTTTAATTAAGATAATTAGACACTAATTATTAATGGAAATTTGGGACATAATAAAATTATACATGTTTAACTGCAAGGAGGATAGAGGAAATTATATCGTGAGAATAAAATAATACACTACATAACTATTGAAAATTATCAGTAATTCAAAAAAAATATTAACATAGAGTAATTGAGAATACATTGGATTATAGTCATATCACCATATCTATTTAATTATTAGAAAATAGATGTTATAACTTTAGCAAAATAATATTACACATCCAAAAAACATCTTCTATGCTATAAATGAAAAAAGTTAATATAATATAATGGAAATCAATTGATGGAAAAATACATCTTTTGTGTTGTAATATTTAATAGTATAAAATTTTTAAGGTGTTATTTTATTGGAACATCAAAATATATTTCACAAAATTATGATACCACGCTTCATGGAAAATTGAAAAACCATGTAACAATATTTTTGGAAAATGAAATCTTATAATATCAACATTTTTCTGATATATGATTTACACGAGGATCACATTCATTAAGAGTTTCCACATGTTAATAAATTGTGCTTGAATAACTATTACACCCCAATAGAGTTAATTGAATTTTGATTTTTTAAATTGAATATATTTAATAGACTTGGATAACTAATAATTTTTCGAAAATTTTAGAGATTATTAATTAAACTCATTAAATGATTTTAAGTAACTTTTATGAACCATTTATGGTTAACGCATGGTGGGTTGGTTTATAGAAAATAATGAAATATATATTTAAAAAATATTTGATTATTTTTTTGGGATTATTATAATAAAGGTAAAGGTTGGATTTGTCAAGGATATTTTCCTAAATTATGAGAACTATTTCATAAAATTTTATTATGATGGATTATTGTCCAGAATAGACCTCTAATATAATGAAAGGGGAAGAAGAACGTGTAGTTTTATACTATTGGGATCTATTATTGACCATTATTTAATAATTTTATGAGTTGAAATCAAATATTTTATAATCTAGAAAATATTGAATATTTGACTATATATTTTTAGGTAATTTATTGAAGAATAATGGGAGGAGAAAAATATAATATCTAAAATTATGGGGCATGCAAATTGGGGAGGGGTCTCTCACTCTGGGTTTGACTACTTAAGTAATCATAGGTTGGATTTATTTTAATTATCTTGTTTTTCATTGAGTAGAATTTTTATTTGAATATTCGATGTGTTGTTTAAATTCAAGAATGTTTTACATTATTTATCTATACATACTACGTTTTGTTAATTAAATCCCCTCTTCTATGATGTTTAGTTTATTTATTTTTCCTGACCATTCAACTATGGGTGCATAAACTCATATAATGGGGTGGGTTAAATGTAAAATTATTTTAAATAATTTTTTATAATCAACATCAGTTTTTATTTGGCCATATTATATAATATTTAATTTTTTTCAAAAGAAAATATTATTATTCATTTCCCACGAAGAGTACCGATAATTAAAGGACGACCCCTAGTGTGATAGGGAAGGATGTTATTTAATGAGATTTATATATAATTATTTTAATTTCTATATAAAAAAATTCTAATTATTTATATTATATTTATTTAACAATAAAAATTGAACATAATTTGGATGTGTTAATCCAAACTGATTCTGTAGGATTAATTACCCTTATCGTGTCCCATAATAAATAATCTGAATAATCTCTTAAACGAAGACGAATTGTAATTAACAAGAAGGATCCAACCCTGAATGTTGATCCTCTAATGCTCATTCTCATTATTTTTATTTCAATCACAAAATTACAAATCTAGTTTAGTTTTGGTAATATTTTGATTCAAAATCCTGAAGAATACTGTGCAAAATCAAAAATAGTTGTCTATAAATTCAAGAGTGGGATTCTTTTTTTGCAGTTGATTAAGGTCAAATACACTCTATAGTTTTACTTATGAGTTAACTATAGTTTGGTAAAGTTAAATTCTATATTTTTTCTATTTATATAAGTAATAATACTCAAATATATTTATGTTTTAGGTTATATTATAAGAGAACAAAGGGATCTAGTAAATGATCAAGAAAAGAATTCTATGATCAGATAAATTACCCCATATATTTTCATATGATTTATCATATATTTGTTTCCATTAGAAAGAATGGGTTTTTATTTTATTGATGATAAAATAATTTAAAATGAATTCCAACAAGTTATTTTATACATAATGTAATATCATTTGGGAAAAAATATTAATTCTCTACGGCATAATTAAAAATAAAATATAGGATCATAATTCATAACACAATGCATGTTAGGTGTAAATACCATGTATTGAATATGATTATCATAATTTTATAATAGGTAAAATAAATAATATGTTTTAAATATTAGATTTAGTAGCTAAGGAATATTCTATATTAACAAAATCAGCTAATGAAGAAGATACATTGAAGGTTAAATTGAATGTGTGGTTGAATGGTTACACAATGTTAAAGGATTATTCTATAGATAATTTTATTGTTGAATCTAAATTTGTGATATAATATTGGAATTAATATATACAAAAAAAATTAAATAATTTAATAATAGGACTCTATGTGAGAGGAAACACAAGAAGAAGATCAGGAAGTAGAAGAAAATGTTACTGAGTTGAGGTGACATAGTGATGAATTTCAAGAACTATAGTTGGAAGATGTTATAAAGGACGAGTAATGCCAAATTTACTCCACCAATAATTAATAATTCATTCATTAAGACATTATAAAATCTTCATTTTAATCTTAATAAAGTGTATAACTACGTTTGATAAAGATATGTAGAATAATCACTTCATATTTAAAAAATATTATAGTAATGTTTTAATTGATACCAAGTAATCCTTTTCAATTATCCTATAATGTGACTCACAATGAGATAAGTTATAGTATATTAAAAATAAACAATTATTCTATATAATTATATTAGTTATTTACTATATTCATAAGAAATATTATTACATATTTGTTTTTAATTTCTATTTATAGTTAAAGGTAACTACCTCTTCTAATCCATCATTGATGGAACTGACCTTACCATTTACTTGTTCATTATGATTTTTGAGGATTAGAAAATGAATATATTTAAATAAATATTAAAATTATAAAATCTAAAAACACTTGAAATAAATATGAGAACAGTAATTTAATTAATTATCATCATGGAATAATTTAATAATGCTTCCTTTACCAAGAAAGAATTATTTTTACTTCTTAACGTTTCTCATCATTACATTAGAAAATTTTCCTTCAGATTTTTAATTTATCTCTATAATAATAGATAAAAAGTGGGAAAAAGTATTCTATTATGTCTTTGGACGGTACATAGGATATAATTTTGGGTTCTACCCTTTCACTAATCGTGGATACATCATCATCATGGTATAATATTTAGACATGTTGGGAAAATATGATCATTTTTACATTATCATTGACATGGGAGATAAGTATTGAATGTTAAAAACACATTATATTTTTAATCTATCATAAAATGACTATTAATATGAATATAACTATTCATTATTATTCTTTTATATTTTCATATAATTCTATATAGTTTTTTATTCTATATCATGATTTTTTTGATAAATACATTTTTAATTCCCACTACTGAGAGTTACTTTAATAAAATTCCTAATTATTTCAATACCCAATTTTATGAGATAAGCATAGCACACGGCTGAATACTATAATTTTTTTTAAATTTAACATAATGATGAATTTTCTTAGAATTAATATAATTATGGCTATTGACTTCAATTTTGATAAAATTCAATCTTGAGACATCCCTCATGTTTGATCTTTTAAAAATACACAAAGTATATGAATATACTTGTATGAATCTAAATTACTAGAAATGTTTACCTTATTATATATATTATTGAGTATAATTATATAATATTAATTGATCATTAAATGGAATTTTATTTTTTGAATAGGGATTCTAGAATTTTTTTTAAATTTAAAAAAAATGTACATGATCTCTTGATGAATGTTATAAATTTTTTAAATATGGTTTGTTGATTCATAATACAATGAATTATATATCATTTTGAAAAATTAAAGATTCAAATTATGATACAAGATACCTTTGATTGAATAATATCAAGCTACCTTATCCATTCATGTGCAAAATATTATAATTCTTGTTGATAACACATTAATAGTGGGGATATAGGTTTTAGTTTTTTTAAAAATTAATAGAGAAAGATATTATATTCATCAATTATATTAAAAAAATGAGAGAGATAATATATTTAATAAAAGATGTGATACATATTTTATGATTTAATAGTCTATATATTATCAAATGTGGAAGATGATAATGGAAGTGGGAGGAGATGTAATTTAACGGAGATGTGGCATTTTCTATATTTTACAATCCTAACTGAAAATTATGTTTTTCAAAATAAGAATTCAACCTATTTTTTTCAGTGAATTTAATTTTACCACAATACTTACAAACTCTCAACCTAAAATACATTAGATCCTTAATGATCGTCAACTTAATTTTTTTTGATTTCTAGTTATAGGTTTGTGGATAGAGTGAATATATATGTGACTAAGTATAACACTGATTAAATGATATTTATTGATTGGGGATTTAATTATCAGGAATGTCAACTCATTAGTGTCTTGTATTTTAATGAATGGTTTAATAATTTGTGTGGAAGAGTATAAGAGGATTTAATTTATAATTTATACAACAGGCATAATTATGAAACATTTTATTGATGGTGTTGTGTACTTTATATTTCTCAATTATGACTATATGATTATGTGTATTTTAAATTTAATATTTCCTATATTATAGTGTAGATTGTTTTTTATTCATTGATTAACATTTTCATTAGAATACGAACATGAATAATGGTGGGTGAAATTTATGGCTATAATTTTGACAGTCATTTCCATCATCTTTTCATATATTGTTGGACTTAATAATACATTATTCAATGAAATTTTTATTATTTATGGAAAGACATAATATATTGATTATTTTTAATGTGGTTTTATTATTATGAAAGAAAATGGTTAAAATCATGACATAATCAGTAGAATCATGACATTTTTATATTTCAAATAATTTAATGATAGAGGTCACACATAAATAATGACCCATTTCAAGCCCTCATGGCCCAATTCACTTACATATTAATAACATAGAAGATATAAGGAATGTTAATCAAAGTTTTTGATCACTATGTAAAAATAACAATACTTAATATTTGACTCGAGGTTATGTAAGAATAAATTTCAAGATGTATTTGTGAAAGAGGATTTAAAGAAGACTTCTCCAGATGAAGGAAATATATATATTTGAAGAAAATTTGGGCCAAAATGTACTTATACATGTTTCCCCATGATGAGAATATATTCGATTAAATTTTTATTAGATAAGGAAGGGTAACATTTTTTACTTTGAGTATTAATTAATATCTGTGTTATTAACTTAGAGGTGTTGAGAATACATAGCACTAATGAGTTCTCACCATGCTATATAATAATACCTAAATGAGAAGAATTAGGAATATGACCAAATAATGATTCATTCCACAAAATGTTTTCCAAAATAAAAACATTTAGAGTGAATATATTGAAAGAAAAAATTATTTAAAAAAATATTGAGGTTGGGCATGATATTTAATAGATTCTATGGTTTTTGGGAGGAGACATTTTTCAAAACCATTGAGGTATTTGATTAATGTATTGATAATTTTTATAGATTTGTAACATCTTATTATGATATTTATATTGTATTGAAATAAAAAATTTATAGATTTTAGTTAAATTGATTTTTTAGAGTGATAGAGACCCTATATGTTTTCACAGATCATTACATCATTTTATGAATAATGAAACATAATATTAGAAGCAAAGGATCATTAGGTATCGTGCCTTGGAAGACTAGGTGTATAAAACTAAAAATATGAGACTAAATAAAACATTTTTTATTTAATATTCATAAGGATCTTCTAACTTCATTTGTGCTCGTACATCCTCAAAAGATAACCTATGGATAACATGAATAAAGGGATAAGCTAAAATCCCATTATTGGAAAAAAAGCATAGTAATAAAGATTTATCACATGGGTTAGAAGGTATTGCATAATGATATAAAAAGGAGACAAACATGTGAAATAATAACATATAAACATGGGATCATATAAGAATTGAGTCATAAAAATGTTTCATCAATATAAAACAACACATTATTTTGATTCATGGCTCATTTCACATAGAGGATCACAAGTCAAGGTTAACCCCCATGACTGTTGCACATGATAACACGAGTTAAGGATAAATTCCAAGAACATTGCACATAACATCTCATGAGACTCAAATTTACCCAATTAAATGGAGTGATATTTGGGCACACTCATATTTAAATGTTCATACATATTATTTCCATATAAATAATCATGCATAGTCAATCATACATAAACATAAGGGTACCCATGGAAAGAAATGAGTATCACAATCATGCCATAAAGCATAATGAGTGGGCGTATCATAACAGTTTCCATGAAAAAAGGAATTATATAAATAATGGAAATTAATAAGGTATAATATGAATATATCATAATAAGTGATTCCAAAATGAAGTTATAACATGTAAAATTGGTTTGATGAAACATTAAAATTGAAACATTTTAGTGCGGTTTAATGAGAATATCAAAGATCATTGAAAACATAAAAGGGAATAATATTTATATAAAATCAGAAGTCACCCAAGAAAAATTTCATGATAAAAATATTGTCTTTATAAAGATAATGTTTTCTTAAAAAAATATCTTATATTGTAATTGAAATGGGGTAGGAAATCGGGAAGTGCCCTTAAACGTGTTTTCTTATTGAGAAGTATTGAGGAGGGAATCACATAAAAGCATGTATATCCCAATAAGATAATGATTGGGGTATCTTGATACATGTGTTTGGAAATTTAAAAAGAAATTATAAGATTTACATAAAGAGAATATAGGATATCATTAGGGTAAAAATAGAGTATGAATAACATAATGGAATAATGGATGTTCAGGTAGACTCATTTAACATAAGTTTGATGGTGGTATTAACAAGATATTAATGACCTTAATAATCAAATTAGGTTCATTAATTAATAATATAGATCCTAATTTACATTTAATTGATTCATTATAACCTTTTTTAGTTCATCCATTAACTTTTTGATTGGTTATGAGGATCAATTTCATTGTTCGGGTCTGTTTGTTTCATGATCGATTTTCTAATATACATGAAATGATATTAATGTAAAATGAAGATGGATATATAGAATTGGAGTTATATATTGTTATTTAACATCCATATGGTTACATGGTAGTAAATTTCATTTGTTTACTTTGAGTGAAGATGAATCATTATATATATCTTTAGTTATAACGTATTGGGTTAATTTACGGTCTTTGATCACAACAAACACATTTTGTTTTATAAATGGGCACAAAAATATCCAAGAGCCATATATGAGACATAATACATGATTTATAGTTTATTTCACCTATAATAATGGTTTAATGAGCAGAATTTTATATGGTAATTGGTATTGAAAACCCAGCATCCATGTATGTGGTAAATTAACAAATCTCAGATGGTGTTTTTACAAATAGTATTAAAGAAGTGTAAAGGAGTGAAAATATTAACTTATTACATTATTATAAAAAAAATATATCATATATAGGGTAATATAGTTGTCATAACATAAGGAGAAGGAGAGGTAAGGATAGAAAATAAAATAATGGAACCTGAATAGAAAGTAAAAAAATTGAAAAGGGGAATTTACCTCATAAATTAATCTTCTTTGAGAGTATTTTAAGGAGAGAGGATTTGGTCTATGGAGAAGACCAAGTGCTACTGGTCATGGGGGAGGATCTTGGGGAGAGATTTGATTAGAATTTAGGCAATGTACAAGGTTGAGAGGGGTGAATAGAAGAGGGTAGTGAGGGTGGTTTTTATAGTTGATGGGAGGAGGATTTTCATAATATTTTAACCATTAGTTTATAATTTATCCATAAGATAATAAATAGTGATTATTACATGACCAAAGAAAGTAACATGTTCATGTGATTTCAAAAGAAAGGCTCTTACATCAAAGTAACACCACCCATGACTAGGTAATTAATGTATTCACCATATTTTTTAAATTATAGTATTATACTATTCATATAAAATTCACATATTTTAGAAAAATCTAAAAATACAAACCTAACTAGTTTTTGATGTATCAAATCAAAAAATGAAATTAATTTTTCATAAATAATTTTCTAAATATTTTTAATTTAATTTTTACTTAAAATAATAATTTACATGAAAAATACATATTTTAAAACAATAACAGATTTTATAATGCTTTAAAAAATTACAGAACTTCTCATAAAATTATGATAAAACCAAAAGAAATAAAATTGTTAATTTATGAACACCTTTTAGTAAAATACAATTTTTTTAAATTAATTAATTAATTGTAATTATTTATTTATAACTTACAGAAATAACAATACTTTTACTAGGGTTATATTATCACATATAAGATGTCTAAATTTTATTTATACATTCATGGGTGAGGTTACTATTATTTTAGGAGATTTAATTTTCATAATGGTCATATTACTAGTCATAAGGGTAGGTTACTATTTTTAAGGGTAGGTTACTATTCATCAAAAATTATGTTTGATCCATCGGACTCCAAACATCTTACAGATTGTAACAATGTATATTAGATTTTTGAAATTCAATGCAAAGAAGTGAAACTATTTTGTATAAATGACAAAGAGTACATAGTAGTTCATTGATTTTTTATTTCATGTGATTATATGACCTAATTCTAATAAGGGAATTTCCATTGAAAAATAATTCGGTCGTTACATTCTTCTACCTTATAAAATTTCACCTGCGAAATTTCATATAACATTCTATGCCTTAAATTGGTGTGGGTACTTTTTCCACCATTGCCTCCACTAGTTCCCATGTTTCCACTTCAAACTTATGGTTATTACATAGTATGCTGACAAGGTGAGTAGTCATGTTACGTAGAAAATTATCTCTATGATCCATGATCTTCACTAGTTGGTCCTCGTAAGAAAGATCATTCTCCAACTATACCACATATGAAGAGAGTACATGTGAAAGATTTGGTATGTACTTTCTTAAGAGGTATAAATGGAAGAAATCATTTACTTTATACATGGTAGGTGGATTTTCCAATTGATAGGTCACATCCCCAATACGATCAAGATTCTTAAAGGGGCTGATGTACCTTGTACTTAGCATTATTTTTTCCCAAACCTGATGACCTTCTTCCATAGAGATATGTGGAGAAATATCAGGTCTCCAACATTGAACTCAATGTCTCTTTGATGATTGTCCATAGAAATCATCAGTCGACATTAGGCTGCCTTGAGGTGCTAATGAATGGATTTCACATTCTCCACAATTAATTCAACCATTTCAGGTCCTAAAAGCTTACTCTCATTGAATTCATCCCAACAAACTGGTGTTCTAGAGGTCTTATCATAAAGGGCTTCATATGGTGTCATTCAGATGCTCTAGTGGAAACTATTGTTGTATAATAATTCAACCAGTGGAAGAAGTTGATCGAAGAGTTAGTCCCAACCCTAATTGATGTCCATGGAACACACTCTAAACATGTATTATAGTGTCAAAATAGTTTTCTCAGATTAACCATCAGTTTTAGGATGATAGTCTATACTAATGTTTAGTTCAATTCTTAGAGGATGTTGAAGACTTTTCTAGAACATTGAGGTGAATCTAAGATCTCTATCGGATACAATAGATAGTGTTACTCTATATATACTTACCACATATTTGATACATATGAGTGAAAGTTTATCTTGTAATAAGTCATCTTGAAATGCGATAATGTGAGATGCCTTTGTAAGACGATCCATAATAACCCATATTGCATTGTTTCATCAGGATGTCTTTGTAAGTCTAGTGAAAAATTCCATGGTTATGTTCTCCCACATCCATGTTAGTATGGGTTGTGGTTTCATTATCCCTTTAGACTTGTGTCTTTTGTCCTTCACTTATTGACATACCATGTACTTTGATGTATACTCAACAATCTTCTTCTTCATATTGCCAAACAAAAAGCTCTCTATGAGATCTCTATAAATCATTGTGCTCCCTGAGTGAATAAAGAACGTTGAGCTATGTGCATCATTCAAACTCTCCTTCTTTATTTTTGGATTGGATGGTACACATAATTTTGACCCAAATCTCCCAACACCATCCTCATCAATTTGAAACTCAGAGGATTTCCCATTTCTAATGGCTTTCACCCTTTATTGAATTTCCACAACTTTTCATTGAATATCCTATATTTTATCCATGAGGGATGGTTGAGAAATCATTTGAGAAAGGATTGATGTTGTTCCTCCCTTAATGAATTGAATGTCCATCCTAGGAAAATCGAATAATATTGTATCCTTTTCAATTCTCATCATTGATAAGAATTTTGGATCCTTTCAACATAGAGCATCTACGACCATATTTTACATACCAGGATGGTAGTGGATTGAGAGGTCCTAATCCATGATGATCTATAAACATATTTACTAGAACATATTAAAATCATTTTTTTGAATATATATTTGATACTCTTGTGATCAGTATATATCTCAATCTTCTCCACATAGAGGTATTACTTTCAGATTTTCAATGTAATGATCACATCCACCAAATCCATATCATGCGTATGATAGTTTTGCAAATGGATTTTCATGTGCCTTGATGTGTAAGATATAACAATATCATTTTTCATCGACATACATTATTATACCTTCTTCGAATCATCATTATACATCACAGTGTTTACTCCAATTATTGGGAGTGTGAGTATTGGCACATAGAAAAGCCACTTTTTCAACTCCTTAAAGTTGTCCCCACATTCTGGAGTCCAGAATAACTTCACACCCATCCATGAAAACATTTTCATCGGGTTTACTAATTTGGAATGTTCTTCCAAAATTGTCAATAATACCAAGGTAGACCAGAAATATATGGATCTTCATTATAGATGTTGGCCTGGGACACTATTCAGTTGTCGTTGTCTTAGAATGATCAATAGATATTCCTTTTTTGTTGATAACATTCCCCAAGAATGATATTTCCTCCATCCAAATCTCAAATTTAATTTATTTTTCATATATTTTCAATCCTTTTAATGCATTTATCATAGTATTCAAATGCTCCTCATGTTTCTCCTTTCTCATTGAGTATATCAGAATATCATTGATAAAGGGTACCACAATTATTTCTTGGTAATATGTATGATTCTATTAATTAAATCCATGAAAATTTATGGAACAATGGTGTGTCCTAACAGAATCACTATGAATTCAGAGTTTCCATACCTAGTTTGAATGTTAGGTTTTGGAATATCATCCCTCCTCACCTTTAATTGGTGATATTACAACCGAAGGGACACCGTATAGAAATAATTGGCCCCCTGATGCTGATCAAAGAAGTTTTATATTTGTTGTAGGGGATAGTTGTTCTTTATCATGATTTTATTGAGATCATGATAATCAATGAATAGGTTCCTTAATCAGTTTATCTTTTTGATGAATTTGACTAACGAACCCTATGGTGAAGAACTCGGGCATATAAAACCCTTCTCTAGATTATCTTTTAACTTATTTTTTCAGCTCTACGAGGGACATTCTAAAAGGATTCTTTGATATTTGAAAATATCTAGGAATAAACTCAATTTAGAACTCAACCTATCAGTTAAGAGGAAGGCTAAGAAACTCTTTGAGGTAATATATCAGGGTAATACATCAGAATGGATATACCTTCGAGATTTATCATCTCCATTGCCACAAACATTTTAGCTAGAAATAGTTGTTAAAAATGAAATATTATCTACTCTTGAAAAAATGATTCTAAAAGATACTCATCTTATTCTTACACTTATAATAAATTGGATGATGCTTTTGGATGTGAAGAGTGATCTCCTTTTCTGAAAAGATGATGTCATCTTTGTATAAAGATAGCCAATTCATGAAAAATATAACATCAAACTCCACTAATACAAATACAACATGATTTTATTGGAGGTTTTTTCCCCAAAGATTTACCAAGGAGGAGTTATAAACCTTGGATGTAGTAATTTTCATATTCTCTATTCTCACAGATAGCTTATCCTCTAAATTTTAAGGTGATGTTTGAATAGTTCTTCCAAAATCACATGATATGAAAGAATTAATAGAACCAGAATCAAATATAATATTCAATTTTCTTGAAATCCCATCCTTGTTGCACTGGAGATTGTTGTGGATTTCCTCCGAAAACCCTTTGCATTGAGAAATTGTTCACATAATTTCCACAATTATTGTAGTTTTAAAACTGTACTACAGTCTTATCATTGATATAAACCTTCATTTTGACTTCCAACTTAGTAGGATTATTTTTATTCCTTCAATAATTATTTTATAGATTCCCCATCATTCCACATTTAACACAATTTGTGGTTCCCTTTAGACAGTTCCCAGTATTCTTATTCCCAAAATTTTAACACGTGGGTTATTCGATCTTCTATCCTTCATGGGATTTATTTTCTGAACCACCCAGATTTGATTCCATTTTCCACTTTTTCCTATTGGGTTTATATGACCACTGAGACTATTCGATCTCCATTTCAACCTTGAGGGAACAATGGACAATCTCTTCATAACTGACGACGTTATGAATCACCAATTCATTTCATAGACTAATTTTTAGTCTACTGAAGAAGTGATTCACCTTGATTTCAATTTTCTTGTAATTAGTAGAGGCATATCTTGAAATCCTTGTGGTGGTTTCCTCATATGCCCCTACAGACTCATCTTCCTTCTACTTGAGCCTGAGGAACACTCCTTCCAAACTGATGTGGTGGGTTCATGGAAAATATATACTGAAAAACATATCTTAAATTCCTATCAATCCATTGTATCAATTTCCTCTTGGGAATTTGTATTTTTGATCAGTTTATACCACTGATTTTCTTTCCCATTAAAATAATAGACCACTAGTATGACTTTGTCTTCCTCTAAGCACTAGAGGACATAAAATATCATTTCAATGGTGTTAATCTAATGTTCCTCATGGAGGGGATCAAAAGATGTACTAAAATTGGTAGGTCTTTACTATATAAAATATTCAATTACAACTTGATCTTTTTATATGGGAGGAGGGCGTTCCATGTGAATAAATTTATTATTCATAACATTATCTGTTATAGAAAGTAACGTCTTAATGTTTTGAGAACCTGATACCACCATATTTAGATTATCAATAGAGAAATCATTACTTTCCCTATCACATTGATTTTTGGATTGTTTTATTCTATTTCCCACCATTAACTATGAAAAAAATGTTCAATTACATGACTTTAATACATATCTATTAAGAATATAAAGGGAAATATGAACCAAAAATGATAAACTTGTAATGGAGAAGAATATCCCAACTCATGATTCGCTAGGATTAAATCTAGGTCATCCTTGATCTATTTCCTAAATTTAATTTTAATTATCTATTTTTTCCCTTAATAATGGTTTGTACTATGCTCATGAATTTACCAAATCATATCCCCCAGGAGTGTGAAACCAATAGTGTAGCAAGGATCATTTCATTCCCTAGTTCCCATTCGAGTCCAGATCAAATCAGTGTTTTCACATTTTACCCCAAGATACATTTTTACTAGATCCATATCTACCTAATTGTATCTAGATAGGGATGTATTTTCTTGATATACCACTTACTCAATACATAAAAAAATTTATGGATTTTTTCTTATATATAGTCTCGTATTTAACTTTCTCACTAAAGATCTCTATTACTAATCTCCAAAAATAACTAAACCGTCATATGATAAAATCTATAGAGATCCTATCCTTTTACACATGTCATTACATCATTTTATGGGGAAAAACATCATATGACATGCCATGGATTGTGAAGTCTAGTGTCTTGGAAGACTAAGTGAAAAAATTGAAAACATGGGACTAAATAAATCGTTTCATTATTTAATCTACATAAGGAGATACAAACCTCCATTGTTATCAAACATTGTCACAACATATCCTTGGGATAAAATGAATAAAGGGATGTTCCAAAATCTTAGTAAGATAAAAAAGTATAGTAACAATGGATTCCCATGGGATAGAAGGCATGAAATAATAATATAAAAAGGAATGGAACATGTGAAATCATAACATATAAACCTGGGATCATAGAAACCTAGGGTTATAATAATGTGGATGGAATATAAAACATTACATTAGCATGATTCAAGTCTCATTTCACATAGGTTATCGCAATTAAAGGTTAACAACCTACACCATTTCACATGGTAGCACGAGTCAAGGCTAACATCCAAGACCGTTCCTCATCAAAACTCCTTAGAATCAAAATTACCCATTGAATTGGAGCACTATCTGGGTGAACTCATCCTAAAATGTTTTTTAATATTCTTTCCCCCTATATAGTCACACATAATCAAACATACATTAACATATGGGTACAAATGTGGTGAAATGGGTATCATAATAATGTCATAAATAATATTGAATGAAAGTATCATACAAGTGTTCATGAAATAAAAAGAAACATGATAAAGAATGGAAAATAATTAGGTATAATTGAAATATATCATAATACGTGATACCAAATTGAAGTGATAACATTTAATAGTTTATTTAGGAAACATTAAAAATAAAACATTTTAGTGCGGTAAAATTAAAATATCAATGATCATTTTAAAATGAAAAGGGAATAAAAATTTATATAAAATAAGAAGTGAATCAAGAAAATATTAATGATAAAAAATTGTGTCTTTATAAATATAATTGTTTTTAAAAAACAGATCGTATTGTGTACTTGAAATTTGCTATGAAATTGGGAAGTTCCATTTAAACGGGTTTGCTTATCGGGAAATATTGGGGACGGAATCACAAAAAAGCATGTATATCACCAAACAAGAATTATTAATGAAACATGATATGTGTTTCTATAAATAAAAATATAAACTATAATATATACATAAAAATAATATAGTATTTCATTTGGATAAAAATATAGTATGAATAACCCGATGGAATAACGAATGTTCAGGTAGAATCACTTACCTTATGTCTGGAGGTGTTTTCACTTGATATTAATGGCCTAAATAATAAAGGTAGGTTAATTAATTAATCATTAAAAAACCACTTTTACATTTAATTGATTCTGTGTACCCTTTTTTAGTTCATTTATAGCCTTTTTGATTGGTTATGATGTTCAATTTCAGAGTTCGGGTCTGTTGGTTTCATGCTGAGTTTATTTATATACATGAGAAAATAAAAAAGTAAAATGATGATTGAAGTATATAATTAGATTTATATTTTATTATTTAATATCCATACGAATACATGGTTGAAAATTTTATTTGGTTAGTTGGAGTTAATATCAATCATTATAAAAAACTTTAGGGATAACATATTGGGTTAATTGGCAGTCTTTGATGAAAATGAAAACATTTTGTTTTATAAATTCATAAAAAAAGATTCATGAACCATAGATGAGTCATAATAAATATATTATATTTTTTTTAATCATATGAATGGTTTCATGACTAGAATTGAAGACGGTAGTGAAAATTGAAAACCCATCATCCATGAATGTGGAAAAATAACACATCTCGAATGGTGTTTTTACTACTAGTATAAAATAAGGGTAAATGAGAGATGATAATTAATTATTCAATTATAAAAAAAATATTCCATTACATATAAAGTAATTTTTTTGTCATAACATTTATAGAAGGATAGGAAAGTGTAGAATAGAAAACAAAGGAACAGGAAAAGAAACTAAATGAACTGAAAAGAGGAATTTACCTTTTGAATTAATCTTCCGTGAGATCCACTTAATGGGAGATGATTTGGTCTTTTGAGGAGAAAAAGTGGTGATGGATGCGGGGGAGGAACTTAAAGAGAGATTTAATCAGAATTTAGGAAAAGAACATGACTTTAGAAGATTGAATAGAAGAGGGGAGTATGTTTGGTTTTTATAGTGGAGGGATGGAGGGCTTTCTAAATATTTTAATCATTTTTTTACTACATCTCCATAAGACAAGAAGTAGTGATGAGTACATGAACAAAATTAGTAATATGTGCATGTGAGTTCTAAAAAAGGTGCTTATATTAGAAGAACATCACCCATGACTCAGTAATTATGGTATTAAGCTTATTTTGTAATTATCGTATTTTACTATTTAAAAAAATTCAGGTATTTCCAAAAAATCCCAAATATTTGAATGAACTTTTTTTTGACACATTGAATCCCTATGTAAAGTCCATTTTCAAAAATTATTTTCTTAATATCATTAATTCAATTTTTACTTAAAATCATAATTTACTTGAAAAATACATATTTTATAACTATAACTGATTTTTCAATGCTTTCAAAAATTAAATAAGGACATTTAAATATTTCATAAAACTAGAAGAAATAGCGTTTTTAATTTATGAAGAAATTTTAGGAAAATAATTTTACTTTTAAATTAATTAATTAGTTTTAATTAAATATTTATGACTTACAAACATACCAAAACATTCACTATGGTTATATTATCACTTATAAGATACCTAAATTTTATTTATACATTCAATTTTGAGGTTAGTAATATATGGGGAGATTTACTATTCATAAAGATCATATTACTATTCATAAGGGTTGGTTTGTATTCATAAGGGTATGTTACTATTCAAAAAAATTAGGTTTGTTCCATTGGACTCAAAACATCTTTCTAATCATAACCATCTATGTCATATATTCAAAATTCAAATCATAAAAGTTACAATATCATGTTTAAAAGCCACATAGTACATAGTAGTTTATTAAGTTGTGATTTCATATGATTATATGGTATAATTATAAGCAGGGAATTTCCATTGATAATAACTTGGGTTGTTACAAGTGGTTCACCCCATAATGGGGTCGTACACTTCATTGCTAATATTTTTTCAACAAAAAAATTTCTGTAGTGATGATTAACACACCATTATTTTAGAAATAATTATATTTCATTGATTTAGTATTAATTGAATTTATGAAAATAACATTATATAATTTTTTATATTTACTTTTATTTTTTTTATTACTAAAGACCCATTACTTAATGATCCATTATGATTTTACACGAAAAAAATTAAGGAATGTTATTTGATAAAATATATTTTTTAGATAAAATCATAATGAAATTAAAATGTTGGATTTTGGAAATATTTTGTCATTACATAAGAGGGATCTGATGATGTTTAATTCTTGACCTTGTGGAACTCTGAATTGAATAAAATAGAAATATAAAATATATATTTACACTTTTTGTATCATTCATTCACCATGAATAATTTATGGAAACACATGAAATGAAATATTTGAATATGTAGTCAAGATTGAATATTTGAGTATATATTTTTAAGAGTTTTTTATTGAAGATTGATGTAATGTGGAAAATGCACATTTTTAAATATTTTAGTTGGCTACATAGAGTGGGAGGGAATTGACCTCTCAGGTAAACTTAGGTATGATTTATTTTATGTTTTCACACTGTGTAATTTTGAGATTTTATCATTGGATGTGTACATATAATTTAATTAAGTATAAAATCACTGATCAATAATTTTGTAGTTTCTATAGTATTAATACCTATATTATGATGTATAGTTCATGAATTTTTTATGTCCATTTGACTTTGGGTAGATAATGTCATATAAGTGGTGTATCAATGACAAAAATATATAAATAATGTTTTATATTCTTCTTAACTTGTGATTAGATATTATGAATTTGTATCACATTAATTCAAATCAAAATTTCATTAAATTTTTAGCAGAAGGAGGGATTATAATTTTAATACAAACACCAGTTTGATAATGAAAAATAATATAGTGAGATCCATCTTTATGTTAAATGTTATTTTTATAGTAATTATAATGAACCTTAGTTCCATAAAATTTATTTTACTAAAATAATTTGATAAACATAAGTAGTATTACGTAGAGATAACAATGTGGGATTAATTACAATTATGGATTGTCACCACTAATAAATTTATTAGTATTATGAGTTAATCATTTTTTATATAAAAACCATCCATGGATGTTAGACATACTATCCTAATTATCCTCATTTTATGTTTAATAATTAAATCAATAATATAGTTCAATTTTTAGATTTAAATTTATATTTTGGAAAAAAATTTGAATAATCTAATAATTTATTTGTAAATTCAAAATATGGATTCACTATACTCTATGGGATCTATATCATACATATAGTATAACGTTCCATACGTTACAGTGATCATTTGAGAAATATTTCATTTAAATTCATCATCCATGAGATGTAATAATGATCAAAGATGTTCTATAATTTAAAAACCTATTTTATTGCCCAATATTCCATTTTTCTAGCATTACATACTTTATAACCATTTAGATAAATTGTACTAGATTTTATATCACTAACTATCAATCACTACAACATGTTTGGGATTCATCATTACTCAAGATATCTTTTAATGTATCTCATGATAAATAGAATGAAACCTAAAAATATTTTTCTCTTTGAATAATTTTATCATACAAAAAATCCCAAAAAAATTTAGTGTGAACATTTTTGATATTATATCTTTTTTGGGTTGATTTAATTTCTTCCATATTCATTCAAGTGAAAAATTAAGTTGGATTTTTTACTATATAGTTTACATTAATGAATATATAATCATCCAATATAATCTCACATGAGGCAGTCATTGTATAATAAAAAAGAGTTTAAAAAATTTAATAATGAATAACATCATTGATCAAAATGTTCTCAAACACCACACACATCACAGATAAGACCTCGTTGAATAAAAATCCATATACTCTCCCATTGTATCCACAGTTATGTCACCTATTATCAATATGAGTGATAAATTACATCATTCTACTAATTATAGAAAATATTCCCTACCTTTTCAATAAACCCTATAATAAATTCACTAAATGCTTTCCAGAAATATTTTAAATTGAAAAAAATATTGTATAAGAATTAATATACCATTCCACTAACAAATTATTAATGAACCTAGTTGTTTTATATAGTAATAAAACACCACATTCAGAGTAGAAAACATTTTACTGTAGAGGATATTTCTTATTTAAACCATTAAGTTGGATAAATATCGGTGGAATCTTAAGGAAGACTCATTCCATTAAAATCTAGAAATCAATAATACATTTTTAGGATATGTAAACTAGATTTTTTGTTGACACATACTCATGCCTCAATGGATTTTTTCACCATTTTCTTTTATGAGGTGGCACTATAACTAGATGTTCATCTTAATTGAGGGATGCATATTTTTTTTATATGATCGATAGTACTCAATATATCACAAATAATTTAAAAAATATATTTCATATAAAATCCAACATCCTATATATATTTAATAATATATTGAAATTGAGTAAATTATGGAGTGATTTTAATATACACAACTTTTGAATCACTTTGAAAAATAAAATATTACTACTTTCATAAACCGTAAATACAAAAAACTTTTTAAAAATCATTCATATCATTATTTCATTTGAAATCGTCCACTAAACCACCAAAATATGATTTCATAAATCTTAATAACTTCTTCTCCGAATTAAAATTATAAAATAGTCCAAAATCAATTTTAAATTTGAAATATAAAAATATTATTTTCAATAAATCATGTTTTCTACTATAGAATTTCTTTAGTATTGCATGTATTGACAAGTGGAGAACACAATTTTGGGTTCTCTTGTTGTTAAATACAATATTCTTTAAAATATTCTCCTATACTCAATCACATTAAACTTATCTCTATAATCATCACTGGTAAACAGAAACCAAGTTACTATATTCTATATTAGTAGCTTATAATATTATAATAAAAACAATTTTAATAGATATATGGCATATTTAAATTAAGAGATAATTGTTTCGTGCCTTCCTTTTTTCACATAAAAACCTAGAAAAATATATTCTCAAAAATCATTATCAATTATAACTAACACAACCTAAACTAGAATCCCAGTTAATTTTTTTTTAAATACATTTACAATTATATCAACAACAAAAATATGATACATAATACTTTTTTAATTCTCAAATTACATTTATAGATTATTATCATGTCCTCTTCACTAAAAATATTATTTCAAAATTATTGATCAACCAACCCATTGATGATTTAATTGGCCTTTTAAGTGATTTAATTAAATGAAAAAACATTATTGTGATATTTACAAATGTTAAAAACATCTAGTGGTTTAATTTACAGCTCTTACTCAATATATCCATTAGGTAATGATTATTTTACATCCATTTGGAACACCTTGAATCAAATTTTCACTATAATGGGAATGAAGATAAGAATTTTTTATGACCAAGATAAAGGAGAAAAATTTTACTTAACATCAATCCCATAAATTTGGAAATAAACCATGCACAAAATTCAATACATTTTTAGAAATACCTCTCCAAATTCATTTAGTTTTTTAGGGACAACCCAATTAGTTTCAATGAAATTTTTTTCTTCCAAACATATAACAATTTCTCATATGATATTATTTTAAATTTGTAAATATATCACTAAGTATATCCTTGATCCTATTAAAATATATAGTATCATCCTCAATGATAATTACCATTACTTGATGAAATAATGATTTTGAAGTTAGATACTTCATTCTACTAGTTTGAGCAGGGGTCATTCAGTTAGCATTTATGTTCTCTTGAGAAATCTCATCCATGATTCTCAAATTTTTTATATATAATAATTTTTCTTCATAGACCATATTATTAGTGTATGATTTAAATTCTTTTAAATCTACTTGTTCTGTCCACAAACCCCTTACATGGAAAATAAATTTCTTGATAAATTTCTAAATACATTTTGAATTACACTTATTCTCCACAATAATGAAATTATCCAATGGATTTCTACAATATAAATAGATAAGAAATAATACTTATCTAAATGATAGTCCAAAACATGATGTCTCTATTTATAAATAATGAAAAAATTACTTCTGAATATTTACATGAACTTAAAATACGACTTCTTGTCATAAAAATTTTGTGAGGTGAGTTTTAATCACTTAGAAAAAATATATACCTATTGGTATTGTTGAAAAATTATAAATCTATATTATTCCAATATATCTCTTGTAGGTCCTTATCAAAAATTATAACCATATCCATGTTTTTTATAATCATATTCTTACTCTCAATCACCCATTTTATTAAGTAGTCCTAACTACTCAGACAAGCTGTATTATTTAATGCTTCTAAAGATAACATCCAAAATGAATTCTAACAAATTTATTGTTACTTTTAGTTTGAAATTTCTAATCCCCCCCCACAAACATCTCTTCCAATCTATCACAATGTGTAATACTCTCGAACACTTCTCAATTGTGATCAATCATTATCAAACAATCTATTCTTCAATAATTATATATGAATAAAATATGATCAAATTTTCCATCTATGGTTTAGGTGATATTTTACCACACATATCAACAAGAAATAATTGAATGAACTTATTAGTTTACATTAAATTTTACATATAATTTTTTCATGTGATTATTCACTATTTAAAACAATCACACATGTGAGTACAATTAAGAGAATCATAAATAATTTAAAGAGATTCGTTATTTTTTTACCAAATTTCTAAGGAAATTTTTTTCAATTTTCAGTGTACATTATTCTATAACATAACATTATATTTTTTTTTGATAGATTAAACATTTATTCTTATCCAATATTGGTGTAGAGATTCCCTTTTTTCGGCTTCCCTTTCATATTAACTCTAACATCTCTTCCATTGACAATTTTAGTTTTCTTGATAAAATATTTTTCTTCCACGAGTCACATAAATAGAATAGGACTTGGAAAATTTGGTTTAATCCATTGAGTAACATGAATTATAATATCCCCAAGTCTTTGACTAAAAATATTTCTTCCCTATAATCAATTAGTTTTATACCAAAATTGTATCTAAAATGGACTACATCTTCATTGATGTACTTGATGCCCATGACTTGATCATTATTCTCCACCAAATTAGAATTTAATCAACTGTAATGTTTTGAAAATATAAATGGATATGTTAATTTTAAATAAATCTCACTGAAAATGTTTTCCCACCTTATTCATTGTTTCTCAACAGTCACTATTTTAGATATTTTGGCAGTGAATATGCTCATTCATCCTTAAGATATGATGGATTACCATCATATTTTAATTCCCAAATTAGTTTTCAATTTTAATACCACCTTTTGATGCTTCCACATACTTGAAATGTATTTATCATGTCTCCATTGGAATGCTTTGTTGTACACATTATATTATATTCATGGAATTATGAAAATAGTTTTCATAATAATGTTTTTTATTAAAAATTCACTAAATGATTGAATTTATGGCCATCAATCATTATTTCTATTAAAACATAAAGTGTTTCATTTTAATATATCACATTAATCTTTTATTTCCCATAATACCACAATAACTAAATTGTATATTTAGGGAATTTTGGTCTATTTTCATTAGTGTTCCAACAATGTTTTGTATTTTTTGAGTCCCATATAATTTAATCATTCATCGAGGTGTATTTACCTATCACTTCTAATTAAAAATCAGTAATTATTTATTTTGATCACTGCCCCCATTATCTATTCCACTATATTTGAAATTATGAATTTGTGTGAATTCCCATAATATCTTAGTTTGATTATATGATATGTCCACCACTGGATCCATATACTACACATTACAGTTTCTTAATGTTATAAAAAGACTGAATATAATTTCTTTATATTAAAACATCTATTATATATCAAAAATTTATACTATTTGAACATTCATCATTTTTAATATGTCCTTTAATGAACATGTATAACCACCGATGATTCAAGAAATTTCATTAAACTCTAGTTTATATAGTACAATCCTCTTTCAGTTAGTATAACATATATATTTGAGAAATTCAACTAGTTCATTCAAATCATATTTCCCCCTTCTTAATGATACATAAAAATTTTATTGTCATTAACACTATGATTAATTTTTTGGCCCTCTACACTAATATTTTAAATGAATATTAATACTCTTCATTTAGTCCCACTCTTCCCTCAAATTCATCATATTCACTATCATTATCCTAATTTTAATCTATAATGAACACATGTATTTATTATTTGAGTTATTTACAATAATTAATTTCAACTTCCTATATTTCTTCCAAAGATTGAATCCCCTTGTGAGATAATATTTTTCTTTGTGAAGAATTACCTGTTTCCCTTCACATCAACCAATTATTTATTTAGGGATGGATTATTATTAATGTTATCTTATATCACCATTGGTAAATTTTCAAATGGATTCACAATTAGTTAAACTTATAAAAAGTTAGTGGAATGACCCAATCAAATTCTCATTTTCAACTTCTTAGGATATATAATGGTAAATATAATGCCTTGTTGACTTCATTATCTTATGAAACATATTCCAATCATAGTTTCAATATATCCATGAAGTCCAATTCCTAAGTATAATACTTTTCCAAGGACTCATATCTATTTTTCCACATCCCATATTAATTTAAAATTCTATTAATACTATCTAGTGTATCATTCTTTATATCCTTATCTTCGAGCATCGATACCCTCCATTCAATTAGGGTGGCTATATTCTATAGATCTTTTTTATTATTATGATATCATAGATGTTTTACCCAAGATTATACATGATATTGGTAATTAAATTCACCCAATCTTAAAAAAAATAATTTTTTCATATAGGATCATTCTGAAGTCCTTATATAAGTTCAATTGAAATTTCAAGGTAGCTACAATTCCATGTAATTTCCAATAAAAATGGTTGAAAAAAATTATGCCGGGTGAGTGAATAATTTAATGAAAGCACCTCCATATAGATTTAATTGGATTATGATCATCTAAATCATTGAGTCTTTTGGTGTTCTAACATTGTTCCATTCAGCCTTTCTCTAATAATTATCATATTTCCATGTTGACTGAGATCATTTTTTCGTTCATGTTTCCATCTATTCCCAATAATCAGAATTATTACTGATTATGATTCTTCCATTATATTAAATCACTCACTTAATGGATAAAAATTACTTTATAGTTGATTTTTTCCATTGCTTCCCTGAAAAAATATTTCTAATTAAAATCTTTAAATCTAAAACCACTTATTATTTCTAGAGAAATAAATAACCTAATATGGGATGTGGTGAACTAGAAAATTTCACTTTTATTCAATTAATCCTCACCAATGATATATTTCTAATATCTACAGGAACAAATTTTTTCATCAAAATTAATAATAATTACTAAATATAGTAAATAGATACAAAATTATTATATAGTTATCCCTTAAGATACTACATTCCTAGAGAGAAAATGGGGGCATATCAATGTGAAAAATTCACTAAGTGAACTTATTTTTTCTTTAAAATTTTGATTGACCACACTAACCCTAAACATTTATAACCCACATAAAGTAAATAACTAATACCTCTCAACACTATCTTACGTAAAATTCCTGCATCACTTCTATAAGAATCTATCTCTATCCACTTGAATCATGAATGAGATTAAACTATTGATAATATAAAAATCATATCATCCTCCGTCCTCAGGATAAAAATCCCTAAACCTATTTTGACATAAACTATTTGATATCCCTCTTTTACACCCCCATTTCTAATAATTAATTTGAAATTTTAATATCCATTATTTTTTCCTCTATAACCTCCATACTTTTTTAAAGTATTGATATCTGTTCATTCATTATAGAAATTACATGTGTCCTTAATTAGAGAATCTAAATATCATTCAATATGAGAGATAATTAATTCATAAATAGACTCAAATTTTGACAAAAATTGACCCTATTCGAGTAAAAAACACATAAAATAGGATAAAAATTTAATAGAAAAATAAAATAACTTTTCTACTCGATTTACCATAGCATATTGCACTATAAAACATGAATTTTGTACCCTTCTTGTTGTTTAACCCAAAAAGAGCATGTTATAAAACTCGTGATTTTGATGACATCACTATTTCTGAAAATCATGCACATTATATTGATTATAACCATAGTTTTGTCCTTAATAACCCAAATTTTATATTCCTATAAATTATAAAAACAATTATGTTCACAAAATTTTAAAAATAGAAATAAATTAATATATAAAGAATTATAAGGGTTGGGAAGAAAAAACTATATCTATGTAGGTTAAAACATTTTCGCAATTTCAGGGGATAAATATAGAGATTTGTCTTACCATATTTCCACCCAAATACTCCAATGACCATGTGATTTTTTAAGGACAAAAAAACAACATGTTATAAATTTCTATGTTAAAAATCATTCTGAGAGAAACTAATTTGTAGTTCTTCTATATATGTGTCAATTCAAAAATTGAATTCCTCACATCCTAGTGCATTTGATATTTAATAATTCTTTCTAGAACATATCATGAACTCTTTTTATAATGAAATATTACATCTTTTAATTTTATATAATCCATACATGATTTTTATCATACCAACTAAAAATATAACTCACAATGTTTTCCAGAAATAATTTGGGGGTGTTAAGGAATTTATCATAAACTGACCCAAAATTTTATTATCTAAAAATTAAAACATTTTCTTATAAAATATATCATTTTAATACATTTCTGTACCCAAATTTTTGGTATTGTGGGAAAATTATGCTCATAACTTACTTTTACATGACAAATAACTGACATTATTTCATTCCTTCTTCATAATCCATATTAATATTTCTTATTATCCTTATTATATGTATTCATATAGGGATATACATTATTGAATTAGATGAGAATAAATCCCAATATGGGAAGGGATATCATACAAGTAAAATGTAATATGATTCAATTTTATATGGATGAGCATAAGCATCATCATCATATCATAATAATGGGATCATACTCATAAGTAAGAGGGAATAATTTTAAAATACATTCATTGTCACATGTTTATAATAAAGAAACATCATAATAGTGTTTTCAAATGTCACAAATATTTTTGAACAAATATTTCATAATGTTCACACATAACATGTGTAAATACATCATAACATCATAATTATGAACAAATACAACATCATGTTCACGAAAAATACATAAAATATCATGAAACACATCACATTAACCAATTCACTGAAGAGTTATATATTCTTGCTCCCACTCATAAAATCATAATATTTATATAATCATTCATTACATGTCGGAATAGAACATATATTAATAATATTCATGAAATAAATCCAAGGAATGTAATGGGTTTTAAAAAGGCTTTATAAATCATTCATTCTTGTATGTCATTTTTTTCAAAATGATTAAGGGAAATCATATTTCTTTTCATTAGATATCATAATTCTACTATGGAGAAGAAAAAAATCAAGAATATTTATTGTAATGTGTTTGGAAAATAATGTTATGTTGAAAAATCAATGAAATTAACTTAATAATAAGTCAGATGGGGTAAAAAATGTATATCCCCCCAAAAAGGGAGATAATAGTGAAAGGACATATTATGGACATTATAGAAATATCTATACTAAAAATAATCAGAATGATGAGATAACCCAAATGAAATATAGTTGGGTACAAATACCCCCTTACTATAAATTCTATAATGTTTCATCTTGTTTACACCTAATGTATTATAAAATTACTTTTTTATAAAATTTAACAAAACGATAATTTATTTACTTATTTAAACATTTATCCATTTTAATAATTGGATTTTATTTTATAATTGCCTTTGTTAAACAATAATTATTTGGATGTCATGTTTTCATTTGTTGTTTCGTTTTATTTTGATATTTTTATTTTTATTCAAGGTAATTTATACATAATTAAAATTAATTACAATGGACTAAAAAAATTAATAAAATATATAAATATTATATATAATTTATACTATATATCCACAAAGGTGGAGATAATAAAAGAGTTGGAAATTTTCTCATAGGCGGTTAATAGACCGTTGATGTTATATTATTGAAATAGGGGGAGAGAATTATGAAAAACAATACACCTTAACTACAATATTTATAGGGATTTTAAATTATTAATATAATGTTATCATAATAATTAATTAAATTAATTTTTTTGAAATGTATTGTGAAAATATAGAATCAATGATTTTTCATCCTAGAACCTTACCTATTTATGAGTGTTTCATCATTTATACAACATTAATCCTATTTAATTAATGGAGTTGGTATAATAAAGAACATCCCTAATGATACTATGTTGAATAAGTATAAAATTTGGGTATATTTTTATATTTGTTATGTGGGGGATAAGTGGTTTTCCAAGGGAATGGAGTTTGGGTTTTATTGTTTTTTAGAGGGATATTTTTATGTTATAATAATGAATAAATTAATATATTAATGATAAACATTTAAATTGTAATATTTATGACATTATGAAACATAATCGAATAAAATAAAAAGATTTTATGACTTTAAATTTTTTTATAATTTTAATTTAATAGTTTAATCCAAATGAATATTGAAAAATGTAAAAATGTTCATTTAATTGGAATGTTTAGATTCTAGAATTTAGAAATAACTTTTTATATTTTGAAATTAGGATTATTATTCTTAAATTAACCATTTACATTATTAATTTTTTTATAGTATTGTAACTTCTCTCTACCATTTGTTTTGGTATTTTTTAAGTGTTGTTGTGGTTCTCATTTTTAATTGTTCGGGTAGGGCTGAGAATGAGTTTGGAGGATTACTGTAATGGTGAAGTAAGGGATTTGTTGGGATTTTTAACATAAAACCTACAAGATATAAATCCTTTTATGGATTTATACATCATGAAATATATTTACAGGATGTTTAAATTATAAAATAAAAATAAATATATCTTTATTAAAAGTTGGTTTATTTTTCACTATATATGGAACTTTTCATTTATATGTTGTGTAATTTGGTTACAAATCATGTAAAATTATGAGGTTTGATTTTAAATAAGTTTCTCAGTATAAATTTGTAATTATCTTTCTATAAGATTTATTATACATGACATAGATCCATCACCAGACAATTTTGGATCCCTTTAACCCTTTTTTGGCCTTTCCCTCAATGATTGGTCATTATTTCAGTTCTGGTGTGACTCTTCTCGAAAGAGGCCTCCCTGTCACTTTGTCTCTTTTTCTTCCCCGCTTTATATTTTGATAAATTGTATTGGTATTAATGGATCAAATATATATATTTTTGTTTAATCTAGTTTCTAAGATGATTTATTAGATCTCCTACACTATCATTTTTATTGGAAGGTTACATTGCATGCATTGTGTTTATGAGGAAATTGAAGGTGGTTCCATTTAAGGTTGTACAATTGATTTAAACTTAGTTATCAGGACTTAAATTAAATTAATTTCAATTATATTTTGAAAACCATTTTTATTGAATTATGGTCTAGATTTTCATTGCCAAGAAATTTTGGGAACACCCCCAATTCTAGTGAATCAAAAAGTGATTGGGAAATCTTATGAATATTGTGATATTGATATGTAAAATTTATTTCAAATTTGAATTTAAGAAAAACATATTAAATTGATTTGAGAAGAACCCATTGATTTTATCCTTAAAACAGAATGAATTGATTTAATTTTTTTTTGGTTTTTAAATAAAATTTGGAACACTTCAATGGAAAATGGGTTAATTGTTTATTGATCATTTTTGAAATACATTTACCATTATTTATTATTGTTTGAGAACATTAAGTCCTAGTAGGCCAGTGAGTTACATGGGAAAACTTGATATGATGTGAAATAACAAGAAATGGATTAAACTTTTATAACTCTAACATATACTTATAGGTAGATCATACCCCCATAGGGATGTTGGTTAGTCTTATGTAGCCATTGTCAGAGATATGTTTGTGCATATTGTCATTATCATCATATAAATATGTCAGGATCCCATAGCATGAAACTATCATACCTCTTGGAAGATAACCATGTGGATCCTTTTTGATTATTTTGATATATATTCATCTATTGGTGAACTATTTTACACATTCCTTCTAGATTTAATATAACTGTTTTATATAAAATGTTCATTAATCCATTACTTTGAAATATTTTCCATTAATTGGAATGAAAATCAAGATTTTATTTAAATATTATTTTAACTTACAATCATTTATATTTAAACATTAATGTATTATTTTTCTATTTAGTGTGTCATCATCTTATAGAAGCCTTGATAAGACCCTACTAGGATTTGAACTCAAACGCTGCCCATGCCTTCCAGTGTTTGTAAATTATTTTCCTCCTGGTTCAAGAAAGGTTAAATCACCACTTAGTGGTTATTGTTATGGATAATCATTGGTTCATGGAGATTTGCGTCAGTAGGGACTTGGGTTTTAGTCTTCATATTTTCATTACATTGTGGTTGTATGTTTTGGTTGATTATACATTTTTTAATTATATTAATATTTGATATTTTTATTTTTATTTTTGTAATATAGACTTGTAATTGTATATTTCAATATTTAGGTGGAAAATAATTTCCCAATGTTATCTAGAATGATTCGAAGGGATAGTATCTAACCAAAGGTAATCAATACTTCCCTTAAAGTTATATCAAGACTGGCATAGTTATCATGGTACCAGGGTATTCGAGCTAGTTCATGAAAAATTAGTTTGAAAGTTGTTGGTTATTAATATTTCCTTCTTGAATGTTTGTAGATTGAGTAATATTAATTGGAATTTAGAGGAATTAATGAGTTTTATCCTTGTCATATATCATCATAATGATCCTTAAATCCATAGGGTGGGTTTGGGAATGATGTCTTGGTGATTAGTTCTAGTATTTTCATAATTTGTTTTCGATTGAATAAAATCCAAATATTGAGTACTTATTTTTTGGGATTATTTCCCTTTGTTTCTCTGTTTGAATGTTACTTTGATTCCATCAATGTTGTTCACTTATGTTGTGGAGAAGCATTCCTATTAAAATCTATATGAATTAGTAATATGAAAAGATATTGATGAATCAAAGTGTGAAAGTCCATTTTTGGATTAGAACATGGTTGAGGTTATAGTGTACATTTTCCATGATCTGGGAAAATCACTTGCACCCCTTCCCATTCAGGCTCTAGCTATGGAACCTCAATGGGATGTTTTATGGAATCATTATTAGGAGTTACCTCACCAAAATATTTCTATGTTGCAAGGATTTAATGATCCTTCACTAGCTGAGGATTGGTTGATAAATACTGAGATTTTGTTTTAGTTCCTAGAATGTCTTGATGAAATAAAGGTGAAATGTGCCACCTTCATGATATAGTGATCTAGTAGGAGATGATGGGACACGATGGTGATAGATAATAGTCATGAGGATTAGATTTTAATTACTTTTTATCTCTTTTCACTAACATGTTCTATCCAAATACGATGTTATCACCCTATGTTTCAGAGTTTTTTCAAACTCGAATAGTCTATTTAAACCATGATAGAATATAAAAATCTATTTTCTTAAAATGTGCATTTTTAATATGATATTGTATTAAATGAGAAGACTAAGACTCAACTGTTTGATATAGGACATTGATATAATATTCATTATTTGGGTTTCTTAATGAATTTATCTTCTTATAATATTGTGTATTATAGAGCATTGATGGCTAATATTGACCTGGCTGATATTTTAGGGTTTAAAGGAGAAACATTTTCTCTAAGGGGAAAATCTGTGAGTTCCCATAAAGGGAAGGTGAAGTGTGATGATTTTAGTGGTGGTTATAAATGATAAGAATTTTTTAGACTACTAAAAATTTCTAGTAGAGACCCATTGATTTGTTTATATGGTGGAAGGCATGGGCACTCAAAATGGGGTTTCATGATGCAACCACAGTATGTGGTTCCTACAGTTTCGTGGGTCACTTTCCAAATTTTTAACATGACTTTTGAACTGCATAATGTGGGAAAGGATCCTCAATTCCTAGTAAAACAATAGTAATATCATATTCTTCCTGAAAGAGGTTTTCTAAAATCATACATATATAACTAAACTAAATTACAGAGTGGATATGTTTCTAGAAGAAGAAGATATGGGTCTCGTGACTATGATATGTACCTTTACTATAACTTCATCATTAGTGAATTATTTAATTGATACTGGTGCATCTCATTTGTTTATATTTAATCATATTGTGAATATTCTTAATCTTCATCTGGAGCATTTATCTTACATGATGGATATTTCAAAACCACTTGAAATGAATAGAGAGTAGGGTCTCCATAGTCATTCTGGTGTTTTATTGTTATTGGATATCATGTATACATTGGATTTTCAAGTTCCCAATATCAGGCCTCTTGATTACATTTTCAAGATGGATTGGATCATTCCCAATAATGAATGTATTGATTATTATCTTAGATGAGTCTCCATTACCACACCTGGTGGGGTATTCTATATCTCTAAGGGATAATGTGACCCAAGGACTACTAGATCCAGAACATCTTATCCAGAGTTGGGGAAACTGATATCAATGTTCACCATTGATCTATAGTGACAATCATTGAGAAATGAAATCCGTCCAATTTTCATCAAGGTTCTTACCATTTTTCCTTTTATTTCCCTAGGTTTCCAATCGTAAGGGTGGTGATGATTTCTATCAATTTAGAACATGGTAATCAAATTGTATATATTTATTCTTATCGCATAGTAAATGCAGAAATGAAAGACTTGAAGGCTTAGTTTGATGATATTTTATGGAAGGGATTTATATGCATGAGTGTGTCACCTTGGTTTGAACCAATTATATTTACAAAGAATATGGATGGGTCACATCACTTTCTCCTACTTTTCCAAAAGACTCAACTGATTTATGGTAGTGAAAATGTATCAATTTCCAAAAATTGATGATTTTTGGACTAATTCAAATGGAGAAGTGGTTCTTGAAAATTGATCTATGATATAGTTTCCATCAGTTGATAATAAGAAAAATACGACATTAGGCAAACATCCTTTTATGAAATATATGGAAATTATGAGTGCCTTTTTATGCCATTGTTCAAACCAATATTCATGTAGTCTTTATGGATTTTATGAATAATATTTTCCATTAGCATAATGATAATTTTATGGTTTTCCATGTGGATTCTATCATTGTTTAGACTATGTGTAAGGAGGATCATGCGCATCATCTGAGATTATTTTAGAATTATTAAGAAATAACCAACATTATTCCATGAAATTTAAATGTAATATCTAGATTCTAGATGTGAATTTATTGGGACACATGGTTTTAGAAAATGGAAAATGAGTTGATACTAAGAAGGATATGTATGTTATTACATGGGAACAACCTTGAAATATTTTAATGATTCATATCTTCTTGGTCTAAGCATTGTATTATCACCAGTTTGAAATGGACTTATTAATGATGGATTCTATGATGACTTCTCTCACTCAAAATGGAGTAAAGATTTCTTAGGATGAAAATACTAAGAATTGTTTTTTTATGTCAAACACCTTTTGAAAACAATGCTATTGTTGACTCCTGCATTGGCTTGGAAGGAATATGTGGTATTTTATACCACATCATTTTCATGTTTGGGTTATGTTCTTATATAGCGTGTTCATTTTTTTTCTTATGGATCAAAATTTTTTTGGATATAATGGAATTATTTTCCAAACCATGAACATGAGCTTAAATATTTGATGCACATTCTTAATAGTTGGCAGGATTACCATTTTTAGTTATGGTATAACATATATTATTTCCACAAGAGATTGATTTATATCTTCTCTCAAAAATATTCTAATCTCCACCATATATGTTTTAGGGGACACTTAAAATATCTTGACATTGAAATCAACTATATATCCGGGGAAGGGAATGTCATCCTAGATTAATTGAGATGTTAACTTCTCACCTAAGCCATGATATAATCTACCAAAGAGTGCATCTTGATGGCTCTTTTTTCATAGTTCCAATTTCGAGTCTAGGAATCAGGGTTCAAATATGTTTTTGTAGTATTTAGTAGACCTCAACTCTTATGAAGATGATTATTTAGTAATAGAATCATTATGATGAGTAATGAGGAATTTTATAATCTCTTTATGGTGGGGTGACCATTTGGATTGCTTATTCTCTATGGAGGGAATCTTATTTTTTTGAAAGTTTTTTTTTACTATTATCAGTCAAGAAAGTTGTGATAGAAGATTCTTATAGTTTTTACGGGTCAATGCATTAAAAAACCATGAATATGTTATATGTAATGAAGCGATGGTTCTCGTGGCCATTTATGAGACAAGGAATTGCTGATTATGTCTCTCATTATTATAATTTTAAATAGGTCAATATGTAGCCCCTTAGAGCTTTAGGGTTTCGTCAGAAACATCATGTGCCAACTTGAATATGGGATGATATCTCTATAGATATTTTGGTTAGGTTTCCTCATACATAGAAATAGAATAATTTAATATGGGTTGTAATTGATCTACTAACTAAATCAGATTAATTTACCCACATTATTACTGAAATCAAAGTGGAGGTGATGGGAAATTACTATGGGAGAGATATTGTCAATTTTCATGGAGTTGAATCATCTATAGTCTCTGATCGAGACCCCAGTATAACTTCTCTCTTTTGGAGGGGCCTTTATAAGAAATTGGGATTTTAGATTCGATCGATTATGACATACCATCCATAGTAACATGGACAGATGGAATGAGATATAAATATTATTCAGGATATGATCCGTGTCTGGGTTCACAACTTTGGTGGATCTAGGGATGTACATTTTTTGGCAGGTTGAGTTTTTGTATAAAAATATTTTTCGATCTGTGATTAGAAGGGTTCTTTTTGAGGCCTTGTATGAACGGCCTTGTAAATATCTATTCTGTTGTTTAGAGATCAGTTAAAGTTCTTTGGTTGGATAGAGTATGTTTCACAATATGAAAAAAATGATTCATTTGATTTATTATAGAATGTTGATGGAATTTAGCTAATATATGTCTTATGTTGATCAAAACCCAAGAACACTAGAATTTTCTATTAATGATCATGTGTTTTTTGAATGGTTCACCGCATTTAAGTCATTGAAATCTTGGGTGCCAGGGAAAACATTCTCTTTCATTTGATGTGACCTTTTGAGTTTGTTGATATGGAGGGAAAAGTGTCTTACCATTTAGAACTTCTACCACACCTAATGTAAATACATAACATTATCCTTCTATCCCAATTTAGAAAATATTCTTCTAATCAATATCTTGTTCTGAGATGGATTGATCATGATGTTGAGTTTATATTATCCTTGATTGAGAATCTAGTTAGGATTTTTTATTTTGATAAACATTTTATTATGGGAGGACGAAACCATTGGTTTGATTTCTATGGAAACACATCTATGATTTTCATGGGACATGGGGTGTATAATTCCTGGATGAAAGATCAATTTCCTCACCGTTTCAATATACAATGTTATTGACAGAAATTCTGGGGACAGAAATGTTTAACCATGTAGAGGTTACAGTATCCCGTTACCTTTATGTCATGTATATTTTATGTATTTCATGATTTTCCTTTTTCATTTTCTAGGTAAGTATGAGAATGAGTTGGGAGGATACATTAATTTGTGAATTTATGGATTTGTTTTAACTATATGTTTAAAACCAGATAGTTCTGTAGACATTTAGGGTTTTACACTTCTTTTAATATGGAAACATGACATGCAAATTATGAAATAATACGAAATAAATTTTTTAATATAAAAATATGGGTTTTTTGTAAAATATATGACATGTTAATTACATTATGTGTAATTGGGATAAATATCATTTAATGTATCAAGTGTCAATTTTAAGCAGGCATATCAGCTTAAATTTTGATTCCCATTATTCCCGGTTTCCTTACTTTGGACCAGGATCCATCCCTAGGTGATTTTGGATCTCTCCAACATATATAGGTCATTTAGTTCAATGACTGATCATTATTGCAGTTGTGGTGTGACTCTCCCAGTTTGCAGTATCCCTATCTCTTCATCTCATTCTCTATCCCTCAAGAGTGTTTGATAGATCATCTTGGTGTTGATAGATCTATGATCTGTGTTATTGAATCTTGTTTCTTTTTTGAGTTCTTAAATATTCATCCCCTTATTTATTGTGGGAGGGTTTTGTTGTGGGCATCTGGTTTCCATGATACTGCTAGTTGGTTACATTTATCATTGTTCAATTGATTAAACCTTATATTTCGTGACTCTAATTAATTAATTTCAATTAAATATTGAGAAAAATTAATTCTTTGTGGGTTGTGTGTCCCGACTCGTCCCCGGGGCCCATGCCGTGACTACCCCAGGACTGCCTTCCATAGTTCAGGGGATGGAGACTAGCATCAAAAAGCGTATTCCCTAAAACCGGGATGGCATTGCCTTTAAATCATATAAACACATGTAACCAATCACAAAGAAAGATACGAACAAAAGTAAAATGTATAGAAAAAAGAGTACTGAAAGTAAGAGAGGTCAGAATACAAGCCCAACAGTGAAGGAACTAGTACAACTGAAATAAAATGCAACTAAAGAAAGACAAAGACAACTATTGGGTCATCCTCTGAGGTTCCTACCTGAAGGATAGGTGCAAATAGCCTCCTCATCACTCCACGTCAGCCTTTCTCCTCTGTGTATTGACATGTCGTATGGTCCACCTCCAGGCACCGTCCAGTCCTGCTACCCTCATCCTCGATCAGTGATGTCCATCATCTGCACCAAACACAACAAGGTGTGGGCATATCCCATGAAGGGGTGAGTATAATGATACTCAGTAGGGACCTCGAGACCCTCAAGGTCTAAAAAAATCCACAAAGGATAAACCACAAAGCATGAAATCAACTGAAAAACCTACTCAGGTATATGCCCATACATATACCTAAGTTATCATGTATACCCATCTCAATCATGAGGAAACATAGGGTCTAACCCAAAAGCCCAAAGCTCAACTATTCCACAATCTAAATAATACCACAAAGGTAGATACCACACAGGTACGTCACAAAGAAGAATACCACCAAGGTATTACCGCGAAAAAAAGTACCACACACGTATGAACTCAGTTCACACCATGTATAACATAGGTACGGTAGTAGATATTATAAGTTATAGCTACTAATTCATCTTACTCCGTTAAGAGGATCTTCTTCTGACCTACACAAAATTTCTGGGAGATGACCCACATTGGATCTCTAGGAGCTGACCCACACTGGATCACTATGAGATGACCCACACACGATCTGTAGGAGCTGACCCACCGACAATCGCTAGGAGCTGACCTACACAGGATCACTAGAAGATGACCCACATAGGATCACTAGGTGCTGACCCACACAGGATCGCTAGGAGCTGACCCACACAGGATCGTTAAGTGCTGACCCACACTGGATCACTAGGAGCTGATCCACACAGGATCGCTAGGAGCTGACCCTCCCAGGATCACTATTCAGTCTTCTCGTCACAGCTAGCTACTGGGTTCCTGCACTAGGCTTGCTCATCTCCAAGAGAATATTCTCCCCAAGCCCCAGGTCGATACTCCATCTTCCCCAGAGTCCAACGAAGAAGTATCTCAAAGGACCGCCACGTCATAGGGGTCTCAATGCAATAGACGGTGCGTCAATCAGACGTCCGGTTTGTGAATTATTATAATTTTAGTCCCGAGGGCCTAGTTGGATTCGTAATTAATCCAACCCAACCATATACCATATTTATCCAAAAATCCAGTGGGGTATACCCAATAGACCTTGTCTATCCAATGTTACCAGTGCTGCAAACAATTCTTCATTTCAACACCGTATGAGAGAGATATGTCGATTACAAGATCTCACAATAATAATAATAATAATAATAATAATAATAATAATAATATTGGGTGTTTCATGGACCCAATCCATGAAACAGAATTTAATATTCAACATTAGACATAAATCAATCGTCTTAATGTTAGGATCACATCCCCACTTATGGTAAGTCATTCAGACGTCGCACGCAAGAGTTATGAATGGTCAAAAATTTAATAATAAAAATATATTATTACTATTTGATAATTTCGGGCACCTGATCCAAAAACCTAAAAAAGACATCCAATATTGGACTCATAATTTACCTCTCAAAGTCAGGGTCATACTACTGCTAATGGCTCATCAAACCGAGGTCGCACGAAGAAGTTACTGTCAAAACATGTTTTTCCCAACAAAAATTAATATAATAATATTTTGTTTTAAACCTTCCATGTATTACGTTACATCATAATTTTTTTCACATTGAGTGCACATACCTCTTAATTGGCACATTATATTCATTTTTAATATATCTATCAAAATATTTAAGTTTCTCTCTTCAATATAATTCCATCTTCATTCATGATTTTTCTTTCTTCCGCACAACCAGACCGCCGCCACCACCTCCGGCTACCCGAGTCACAATGCCTTCAGACTGCCACACCGCCTAGACTCTACCTCCTGGCTATCTTCCACCACCGCATGTCGCATAGTCTACCTCACCTGGAGCCGCACCCTGAACACACACTAGAAATCACACTTCCATGTCGCACCTTCTGTGGGCCGCTGCATCTTCATTCTAAATCCAAAAATTATAATGATCACATATTTGCGATCGTCTGGTCGAGGTATCCACATTCATATGTCGCACTCAATAGAATATTGCATTTCTAGTGCCAATAAATATTTGGCCCCCTCCTTCCGCGAGCCATTTTGGCTTCGTTCCAAGCCCAAAAAATTTAACGATCTCATATTTGTGATCCTTGCATCAAGGGCTTGGCATCCATATTTTTCGATCAACAAAACTCTGTGTTTCAAGAACCAATAAATATTTGGCATTGAAGAACACATGAAGAGCATACAATGAATTTATAAAAAAGAGGAGTATGGTTTATGTGCGAGACGATGGCCATGTTCGTTTGGCCATCATCATCGTGAATTTAGGATATAAAGAATGAATGAAACAAATTCAAACATCTATTAAAACCACTACTTCGATTGTCCGTTGAAGGTGGCGTGAGGAATAAGACGAAGTCAATGAGATGGTGAGGTTGGCGTTCAATTCTCCTGCAAGATGTTTCCAATTTGGGCTCAAGTGTCGTCCTCATTCTCAAATTATGGAGGATGCTCTTCATTGTAGTGGATGTTCTTCGTTGATTAATCTCCTTCCAAATTCTCTAGTTCTCTCCCTTTTTCCAACAATCCTCCAACCAAATAGTGAAGTACCAAATAAGTTTATTAAAAAAACTAATTACATTAGAACATCAATGGGGGGAAAACCAAGAGTTTTCTCCCATTAAAGAGGGAGTTCATGGTTTTGGTGGTCCCCACCTTTAAATTTAAATTGGGAGTTTTTTTAGTTTTGGTGGTCCTCACCACTAAACATAAAATGGGAGGTTTTAAAAATAAAATAAAAATTTTTCTTTGTTTTTTCTTTATTATTTTAACTCCCCTGAAATTCGTGAAAACCAACTATCACCCTCAACCTAATACGGTCAAGGTGAAGGTACCCTTAAGCTAATATCTATGTTGTGAGTTAAACAGTGCCTCTGGATTTTAATTCTGAGCACGAGTTCAAAAGTTACATAATGCCGCTCGCGCGTTTACTGAACGTACCTGAAAAAATGCTTGAAAAAATTATAACTGTCACCCTTGACCCGAACAAGTCAACGATAGGCTTTAGCTAAGTGAAACACGCCCCAACGAACCCAACAATACTTTCATATTTCAAATCCAGGTTACCATATAAATGTTATGGATTTTAAAATAAAATAATTGTGACTTAGTTATTTTATTTACAGCCAAAAACTAACTTTCACTGGTGGCCCACACTGGCCAATGTTGGTATCATCATAAATATAGAATTCCATCACGATTACAACAGTTGTCTCAGATTTTCAATCAGATCTACCATTTCTATGTTATAATCATTTGAAAAATAACATAATTTATTTAATTATTTTATTTATGGTTACGCTATTTTTTGGTTTTCTCACTGGAGGCCCGCACAGACTAAACTTAAGTCACAACTAGGGTATACCTACCATCCTAAATGCACCAGTGCACTCATATTTCTAATCCAAGTTACCTTTTAAGATTTATTCCAGTTTTTTAGGATATCTTCTTTCTCGCACTAATTAAAACTCAATAGAACATCGAAGGATAATTTCAGGAACTCTAGGCCTCGGAATCGCCCACTTCCAGATTTCAAGGACTCAAAATAATTCTATATAATTTAAAAAAATTATACAAAATTTTGTGGACATTACACTGTGGTTTGAATTTTCTATGGACAAAGAATTGGAAAAAACCATAGTTCTACTTAATTGGTGAATGATTGTTGAATTGGATGGATCTCGTGTAAGAAGGAGTCACACTAACAATGTCATAGACTGCGATGTACAATTTTTTTACTGCATAACATCTATTGAGTTTCACGCCAGACTCGCTATTTTCTTGGCGGGACCCGATGCTGGATGACAGGATCTTGGGACACGCCAATCCACTAATGTCTCAAATGCTACTAATCTACACATTTATAAGAAGAACTTCACATTGTGTTTACCATTTCTATTTCTGAATATTTCACTAGGGTGCACACAGTCATCCATGGAAGGCACGCCGCTATTGCCTCGCATTCGTATATTCTAATAGCGGGTGGCATCTATCGCTTATTCTGGGATGTTTTCTCTTTTATTGAAACTGGATGATCGGATGTCAGTTCATCCTTCTATGGATTCCTCCTCAGAACTCGTCACCTAGTCTGGGTCTCCCTTAGAGACTAATAAATTTATCATGAAACACTTCCAAGTGCCATGTATTCGGGGAGGCTAGTTAATTACATTGCTTATGTCAACACATTATAAGGGGTCCGGTCAGGGAAACAACTTTCAGTCAGGGGAGTAGTCATATTAGACATCACTGGCATGTCTGGAAGCTATAAAAGTAGCACGTCTGGGTTTCTTCCCCTTATTATAGGGCTTATCGAGGGTGAAGAATCCCGAGGCATCCCACATCGTAAGTAGTGAATTATATGCCATAGGCATGTATCTGATTTTTTCCTCAGCTTACCATGTTTAGCATAGGGTATGCCAGGAGTTTAACGTCCATCGAAGGTAGATCAGACTGATCGAAACACTAATTAGTGTGGATCAGATGGGTGTAACCTCTGGATGTAACACTGATGTTGGGGCAAATGCATGGTTAGCTACCTGATTATTGTTAAGGGGAATGGGGAATGAGGTGGCCAGATCCCACCGGGATGTGGTGGCCCGTGTAAGAATCAGGATAGATGATGAAAAGTTGAATTAATTGGAGAGATAATGGGATAGAGATGACATGAGGATGATGGTGATTTTGGGCATGAGTTTTGAAGAGACTTCCTACGTATCCCTGTGGAAGAAAGTTGAAGTCCGCGTAGTTCAGTGGGATGATGGGACACCTGAGGAGGAGGCCCATGAGAATGGAGACATAGATGGGACCCCGAGGAAGTGAAACCTCAGGGTTGGGGCATGACCTTACAGAAATGCATAGTATAGAGGTATATATCAACATTAGTCATGAGTGATGGGCTTGAATCTAAAAGGGGATTCTTACGTATCCCTGTGGTAGGGAATCAAAGTCCACGTAGTTTGTCGGACAACAACTTACCATTGATTGGGGGATTTAAACAGAATACCATAGAATGTGGTTGATAATGGATTACCAATGAATGGGGTTGGACATGAATTATCACTAAGTGGGGTGAAAAAGGATTACTGCTAATTGGGGTTGACAATGAATTACCACTGATTGGGGTTGACAATGGCTAACTGCTTATTGGGGGAGACAATGGCTTATCGCTAGATAGAGTCACAGTGGCTTACTTCTGGATGCGGTCTTAGTGGCTTACCGCTGGAAGGGGTGACAATGGCTTACCACTGATTGGTGTTGAACCTCAGAGAGGCTTCCAACGTACCCTTTCTAGGAGATAAGGATCAAATCCCACATAGTTCGGCGTGGTGGATGCAGTTTGATGTCGTACTTGACCAAAAGGGGGCATGCAGTTTGATGTCATGCGGGATGAAGGTGGTTTGACATGAAGGGGGTTAGAACCAATGGATGGTGGGCTTGAACTTCAGGGAGGCTTCCTATGTACCTTACCTCAGTAAATATCAAAGTCCATGTAGTTCAGATGGGTGTTTGGTTAACTGGAATGAAGATGGTCGGGACCAATGAGTGTTAGGCTTAAACCTCACAGAGGCTTCCTACGTACCTTCCCTTGGAAAGGATCAAAGTCCACATTGTTCAGAAGGAGTGGAAACCGACGTGAAATAGTCAAAACCAATTGTTGTTGGTCTTGAACATCAGGGAGGCTTCTGATGTACATTTCCTTGGAAAGGATCAAAGACCACATTGTTCATATAGTTGTTTGGTGAACTGACGTGAAGATGGTCCGAACCAATGGGTGTTGGGATTGAACCTCAGGGAGGCTTCCTACATACCTTTCCTTGGATAGGATCAAAGTTCAAGTAGTTATAATGGAGTGGGAATCGATGTGAAGTGGTCGGAACCAATGGTTGTTGGGATTGAACCTCAGGGATACGTACCATGCCTTGGCAAGGATGAAAGTCCATGTAGTTCGGGAGGGCCATTAGGGCTTACACTCTAAGCTGCCCAGAGATGATTTTATTGTCGATGGTTACTCTAAGACCACATGAGTCATGCTTGCTGTGATAATAAAGAGGGAGCAATGACCTGATGATCATGTTGAGAAAGGTGGGTCCGTGGGAAGCAGGAATGGGGTTGGCACGTAGTTAGAGACCCAAAGAGGAAACAGGGGCCTACGGGTGGACTGTGGCCTAAAGTGATGGATATTTAGACTTAGTCCAGGGTGGAGGCGCAAGTAGTGACAAAGCCCAAAGAGAGAGGGATTTGGCAGCGAGGAAGAGATGAAGAGTAGGGGTGTAACCTCCTCTAAGAAAAGCTACGGGATTACACCAAGGTGGTTGCCCTTTCCCCATGGATAGACGCCTCTCCAATAAGGAGGATCTCATTCCATGTGAGGACTGATTTCACTCTTGCAGAGACCAGTGGGCATGTAGAATGTCTAAGGAGGGGGAACCCTATGTATAACACACAGGGTGATGTCACAATTTAATGTCATGTGTCGAGGACAATGGCTCTTGGCCGTTTAACTTATGGTAGATCAAACGAATGGGATGCACTTTTCACCCAAACTAATTACATAACAAATACCTCCTGCCCCTTGGGAAAGGGAATGAATCAGCGAAGCTGGGGTGATGGGGTGTTGTGGAGAGATCCATTGAGTGGCCCACGTTTGTATGGCTATGCGAAGAAGAAATAACCATTAGTGTGCCTATGAGATGATGCATGAGGTGAAGCAGTGCAACAGAAAGTGCCGCCCATGGGACATTGAAGTTACTTCTTGCGAGCATAAATGGACATACAAGAGAAGGGTGTGTGATGTAGATGTTTTGGGAATAAAAGGAACCCAATGATGATATCCAGAAGAGGGACATTGGATACATGTGAAAAGGTATTAACAAGGAGGGTGGATCGTATGAAAATGGAGAAGTTGTGCGGAAAAGGCTAGGGGTGAGTGGTCTTTGAGGTTTGCACGCAATTGGAGAGGTTTTCATGCAATTGGTGTGCAACTGGAATACTTGTGTGGAAGAGACCTGGTGTGTGTGAAATTGGAGAGGTTTGCATTCAATTGACATTCAATTGGAATAGTTGCATGGAAGATACTCGTTGTGCGTGAAATTGGAGAGGTTTAAGCACAAAGGGGAGCCAAGGTTTTTCTCTAAAATTAAAGGGATTACGTGCAAGGTTGGGCACGAAAGTCAGAACTTTTGCACGCAAGAACCAGTCGATGTTTTGCATGAAAGGGGAATGGATTGTGTGCAAGGTAAATGGATTCCATGCAATGTGAATGGATTTTTCACAAGGAACGCGACATAAAGGGATTTGTGCAAGTGTTAATCCCATATGGTCGAGTGCAAAGGTTGAACCCTATGATACATGTGGAAAAAAATATCATTCCTAAAATCCATCTTTTTTGAGTGGGATAGGGGGATTTCGTGTGGAGGAGATGGTTCAGATCATTCGGCCTCCCAATGTTGAAGGGTAGAATTTCTATTTATAGGAACTTGTGGTCATCAGGTCTACGTGGAGGTCAGCCCATGCGAAATATTTCACACCTAGGTTAGGGGAACGAAAGATTCGACACCTGGGGTTAGCCATGCACTAGTTTCCAGGCCTGGCGTTGGTGGCACATAAGATTCCGAACCTTCATAGAAAACACTCCCAGATCCAGTAGTCATATGTGCGTGAGAGATGTTTTGTCACACACATCTTGGATATTTTGTGTGGGCCTTCTGGTCCTCCCAGAATTGATCACCAGGTCGAAATATACCTTCAATTTATCCTCAAATAACCTCTTTAGGCCCTGAGCATTTTTTTAGTGTCTAAAATACCCATTATGATCTTGTTAAGATTGGTGAACCTGGATGAATATTCAACCAATCTGATTATACCCTACTAGAGTGGAAGTAGATCCTTTATATGCATAGATCTCACTATAATTAGTGATAACTCCTCTCTAAAGAGATGCTTGATCTTTGTCCATTAATGAGTAATCTCATCATGAGTCTGGATATCCAAACTCCACCATCACCATGATGATCTATGTAAAATTATCACTGCTAGAACCACCATTAGATCTACTGGTGTCTAGACTAGGCAGAAAAATCAGGTCACCACCTCAAGCCATTCCTCTACCACATGAGGGTCAGGATCACTTTGGAACCCGATGGGTATCTATCACTAAAACTCGTGGAGTGCAATTAGCCTACATTCATTTTTTTTTTAATTTGGGTACCACATGATTCACAACAGGTGGTGGAATAGACGGTTCAACACTATGGAGAAACATATGGGTAACTATTCCATGCCTCAAGTCCTTACCACAGAGGGGTCATCCTCACAATCAGGCTACATAATCATAACTTGTATGCATTTTAGAGTCATCCTATAAGAAAAATTATATACCACAGTAAATGAATATATCTGGAGAGCTGACTCAAATGGAAGATGGAAACTACAATCCATTCCTCAATGATACATGTACGATTATCTTCCCTTCAAACATGTTTCTCATGTACCATGTCGAAAGGCATGTTGTCAAAGTCCTAGTGTATGGATATGTCAGCCACCCTCACCAACACTGGACTTCCATTCCTATAATATGAACTTGAACCACTTTATAATGTGTCCCCAAACAAATATCATAGACTCCTGGACCTAAAGTAGAACTAAACAGCTCTGATACCACTCTATCACAACTGGCCATAGAGGGGGTCGAGTCACATCTCCCCAAGCATGCCTCCAATATTCCAGGGGCTGGTGACAAGAATCGAGTGGAAATATCACTAACATGGGAAGAGTTTCCTATGTACCTTTACACATGCACACATCTCCAATCCCAAAAATTATTGAAATGTAAAAACCAGTAAGTGAGAAAGGAATGAATACTACTATATCTATACCAACAAATCACGATGGGAAATTAATGAAATGTGAAACTAGTCCAAATACAAGCCCACTTAATGATTTTTTTATACACAAGTCCAACCTATATGGAAATGTATTGGGATTATTTTCACTAGCAGTAGGAACAAACCATAGCATGTCATATCCCACAAAGAACCCTATGATCATAGTCTACCTAGGACTTTGTCAAAAGATCTCTCATCTGCACAAGACTGACACATGCTAGAAAATACCATGTAGGGGGGAGCATAGCAGTACTAAATATGAAACCCCAAAACCACAAAGAAATTTAATAATGAAAAGTACATTCATCTCTATTCATGAATATGTCAATATCACATTTAAGAATATCCACATATACTTAATCCATGACACATAGTCTAGAGATAATTCATAACCACTACATCCCCACATTATGGATTCAGCTTGATGATTCCATATAGCACTCATCCGGGAGAACACAATCTTGAGTCTGATAGCACATCCGAGAGGTACTACTCATAAGTTATTTCCATGATAGAGATATGTTGATAGTTCTTAAAAGAGATTTAATATACAATAGAATAGGATCATAACAATATTCATGGTTTGATACCAATAACTCAATTTGTTTTAACCTGCTATGTGGAGGATCAATGCCTTATAAATTTTGTAATTTAAATACCATTGTCTCTACTTAGGGTACAATGAATGAATTGAGGATCCAACCCCATGCCTCTACGGGGATTCCAAAAACTATATTCATGAAGTCATGCTGAAGGAATCATAGTCCAATAGGTATGAAATGATTTGTACCTACATTTAGTGAATTGAAAAATGGAAAAAAACCTAATTAAACTTTTCCAACATATGGAGGAAAAGAGAATAAATCTATTTAGAATGTGGTACAGGGAATTTAGTAGTGTCGCATTCCATGTCACATGACCCAGGGCACTACCCATGTAAAATGACCTGTTTCATTAGAAAATGTCATATAGAATATTGGTGCACGACTTGTAGATAGAGTCCCATGTTATGTTCTTCCATCTGAGTCCCACCTGTGTGCTTTGGTCATATGCGAATACAAAATGTCAACGTATGATTATTTTTCTGTGTACCAGTATAAGGGTTAGACCATGTACTTGGTACAAGATTATTTGTGCGTTGGGGTAAATGCTGTGTAGGAAACCAGATTACTCTACCTTGTGTCCATGTATCTCCTGAGATAAATGCTGAGTCTCTAGGATGTACCAACACACTAGGTGACTGGGGTTACATGTCATGTGATATTTAACTATTCCCTAAAACTCTTACCATCACTCAGTGGTTCAGACATACAATGAAACCCACAATTACAAGTTATGTTCATCATGTTTTTCTAGAAGGTCATGTTCTTCATCCACGTGCATTGGGGGATGATTTGGTTCTCGTTCTGGTGTTCCATTCTCCTTTAGAATTAAATTTCGGGTTTTTTTGGCTACCCTAACAGTAAATCAATTTGTTTTGGTTGTTCAATCATCTCATAAAAACATTTTGACCCATTTTGTCACAAACCACTCAATGACAGTTTTTATGATTCTTCTATCATCATCATCACCAAACCTTTGTTAGGTCGTATGGATGTTAGATCTCCAATTCCAGATCATTATTGCACCGTGAAATGAAGGTGAAAAGATTTTTTATTCATAAACATGATGAAGAAGGAAGAACATACATATATAATGGGGGTAAAAAAATAACACACGGAACAAATCCAGGGAACAAATATCAATCATTTTACATTTCAACCTCGAACCATTCCCACAAGATTGATCAAAAATAAAATCAATTCTCAAATAATCAAAACTCGATAATACTATAATTAAATCCACCCCCACAAAGCTATGATGGAACCAAATATCAACAAGATCATCGATTGTCCTGCTTTCATCATTGGCTTAATGAACGAGGATTGGAATCCAAAATAACACATCCTACATAGTAATTGGATCTCTCCTTATTTAATATTGATTACCAATGGCAAGATTCATCAAGAATATCACTCATTGTTATTAAATCCACAATTCGTTCATCACCCATTGAGATAAATCTTCAGGGTTTCCCCTCCAATTCCTTAATTCTAGGATTATGATCCAAAACCTAGATCCCTACCTAAATGTTTATTAAAAATAAAACCATCACCAAGTCACCGCGTCTACGAAACAGAAAAAGAAAATAAATATTTTAATTTTATTTATTCATTAAAATTACCTCATACTACTTTTCATAGCCAACTCGTACATGCTGATGTTAGGATGCATCAAGGATAAATTCACTTCTATAAACACAACGGTGCTCTCAGATTTGATTTCTGATCTGGGAACCTATTTTGAAGTTATTCATCTTTTTCAAGAAAATGGCATGTGTGTGCTATTAAATAATTTCATATTTTTCAAACAATTGTTCTGGTTACACCATGCCTCAGAATCACACATTCTTGTAGTTCCTAGTCTCAAATTTAATCCATATAACATTTCAAAAAATATATAGAGAGAATCTGTGACATTTATCCTCCCTTATAAAATATAACAACTTCTCATCCCCTATAAAAACTCTCAAAATCCATTGAATCAATCAATACCTTCCCAAATAAATTCTTTACTCATCAGGCCCCTATTCGTTATAGATTCCACTATTTGAAAAAAAATCCATTCTAGAATTATATTCGGTGTTATCCAAAAGAGGTGGTCATAAGAAGATGTAATAGTCTTCCCAGAGCTCTTTCATTTTTTCATCTATTTTCTATCATTAATAATTTCACAAAAATTTAATTATAATAAAAAAAATTGTCTTATATATAATTTTATTTTATTATGTTTAAGGAATTAAATTCATTAATCTCTACCAACATCAAATGAGAAATGAAACCATAATTCATGTATACAATGGATTACCCCCTCGTGTACTGATGTAGTTCATTTTCCTTTATTTTATATCAGGGATATTTCTAATTATGGATTTAATTTTTATATATGATATTATTAAAATATAAATAACTATTTAAAATTAATATATTAGATTCTTTTTTCCTTAACATCCATTGAAAAATGATAATATTATTCATGTGTATTGCAGACTACCGCCTTGCTAAGAGACATGATTCACGTTGTTATTACCTCATTATATGGATGGTTTATGTAAGTAAATTTAAATAAATATTATGTTATCTATGATATCAGCATAATTATTGGAATATAATATAACACTTAACTTCTTTCTATAATGGTTGTTGAAAAATTGAAACGTTACACATGCGTACATATGGATTACCATATCCCTTAATGTAACACATTTCATTTTTCATAATGAAAAATCTTAGTTAAATTTAATTGCAATTTATTTAAAAAATTTCAATTATTTCATGATTATTATTCTCATTATGGTGGAAAAATTTCCCCTTTGACTACATTCTACATACTGATGCTATTTTGAAATAGTGAACTTAATATCTTCAAAACACCCAATGTGGACATAATCCATTATCTAATTAAATATGTAAAGAAATAAACTAATTAAATGGTTTGTGATCAATGGATCAAAACTTGTATAAGGTAGTTAAGAAAATAGACAATTTCTATATGTTTATTTTAAAGGATATAACAAACAAACATGAAAATCATGGACTCATGGAAAGTGTTTCTATCTCAAAAAAATGATTTTTTGAGAGAAATCTTATTTTATACCCACAATTTCATTTATATGAGGAATATACCGAACCTTTACATTTTATACCTTAGACCCTTCATAATTCACTGAATTTTTGCTAAAAATTTACAAAAATTATAGAATGGGGTTACGATCCAAATGTGAACAAAGTGTTAAGGTTTTATGCTTCAATTTCCTTTTATTTTGGATTTTTATGGTTTAATATACATTGAAGGGGATTATTTTATCAATATAAAAAATAATTTATGTTTATTACACTATGTTTTTCTATGATTTTGTTCGTGTAACATTACATGTTTCTTCTATATGGTACTAAAAATTATTGAGAAATTTTGTTTTTGGAAAATTCACTATATTTATCTCTTCAGATAAAAACCAATTCTTTTTCAAGTCAATTTTTTTTCTAAATAGAATTTAAATATTTTTTAATATTATTTTATAACTATTTATAATCATTTTTACCATGATTTCCTTATTAAAAAATGGTGTAAAATTAATATTCTTGTCATTATTTGAAAAATGTACAATTTAGAATTATTTATTGAAAACGTGAAATGAATATTTATTTTAACACGTATGGAGTGAGTGGTATTTTTCTCCATCAGGACAATTATTTTCATTGAACCTTCCCTTATAATTATTGAATGATTCTTTTCAATGAAAATTATTTCCATAATTTTTTTGTGTACATTTGATTTCAAAAGTATGTTTGAAAGTGTAAATGTTATTTTCCTCAATAATACCTTTAATCTTTTTATTGTAATTTTATTTATCGATAACAATAAACTTTGATGTCACGGATTTATTCTAAATTCCATATAGATGTATCACACATGTATAAATTTTTTCCCTATTCCATTGATATGTTATTAATATTATTATGATTTTATCTTGAATATCATCATCCCGAAATTTCCTTTTATTATAATATGATACCAGACAATGCTACACATTTTCATTCCATGGGTAAATTGTTTTGTTATTCATTATGATTGATTCCCTATCTGGGATAGAAAGGATTACAAATGAAATGAATATAATAGTTGAGGATATAATTATATATCTTTATAATTCATTGGAAAATAATTTAGTATCATGATACATCATGTATGGGATTAGGGAGAGAACATAGTCTATTATCAGACTCTATCCTCATTGTGATGTTGTCTTAGAATATATCATTAACTTATGTTTATTCCATGTAATATATTACTCCCACATTTTATGGACCTGACCTTAAACATTACATAATATTGAATTAAATGAATAATTCACATTGATGATCTTTTCAGGTTTAGAGTTTTAGAGAATTAGGACATAACTATTACATCTCAAAAGATTACTAAGTAGACACTTCTACACAGTTTCCATTTTATATTTTTACAAAACATGAACTCTTGAAAAAAAAAGAGTCATATCTAGTTACATGTTTAAGATAACATGTCTTTTATTTGATGACATCATTGACACTATTCTACATTATGTCCTGTGAAAGTCATTTCAAAAACTCGGGATAAGCATAAAAAGCTCAGTAAGGGATAGAAAAAGAAGGAAAACTGTTATTTTTTCAAAACAAAAAGTAAACCATGAATAATTTAACATAAGTAATACTTTTCAACTTTATGAAGTAGTAAATACTCTTCACTGAATAAAAGATCATTACATACCCTTTTGTAACCAAAATATTACCATGAAACCCATATAAAGAACACATAACATATAAAGGTAACTTTGGACATAATCATACATATATGGAATAACCATATGGTCTACTTCTACACATATAACTAAATGGAATAGCCATACGGCCAACTTCCATACCCAATCCATTGGAGGTTATAACGTAACCATCCGTCCTGGTATTCACGGCACCACCCGTCATATGGTTTATCACGTAACCACTGGTAAAATGTCTAAGTACCATCATAACACATAAAATATTACAAATATAAAAATTTCACTAATAAAATTTGATTTTAAATCACAATAAGTAATTTCAAGATATTGAAATATTCAATCCATTTTCAAAAACCATTTAAAAAATATTTTTGAAACAAAGTGTCCCATACCAATTTGAAGATTTTAATGGAATTATAATTTTAAAACATTAATGACCAGATAAATAAATACTCAAAACCATTTAAAACATTGACATTAAAGATAAATATTAATAATAATAAATCTTTTAAAAATTTAAAAATGATATTTTTGTTAAAGAGTTTTTAACAAAATGAGAGACTCTTGAATAAAAATAATGGTGGAGTAACATTTAATCAGATCTTTATAATATCATGAGAATAAAGGTATTCATGATATAATATGTCAAAAGACAGTATATAAACCATATAAGAGTGAATTGGTGCATAAAAATAATGATGTCTCAATAGAAATGTAAATTTATATGAAATCCATTATAAAGATGGTATCCTTAAATTAAGGATAAATCAATCTCATGATTATGTGTAAAAAATATAAATACACCCAATATAAGTGGATATTAAGTGTAAAACAATCAGAGGTCATTAAAACATATTCATAGGATGACATATTTCCATAACTATAAGTTGAACCCAATGAAATCGAAATTGGTTATGCAGTTCCCTTGTAAAAATTCGACAGCCTAACAACATCATATTAAAATTCAAAAAAATGAGTTGATGAGACAAAAAGGGTATTTCATTACATGGAAATAAATTTTAAATCAATAAGGATATAGAATAACATATCCCAACATAATAATATGTAAATTAAAATACATAACAAAAATAAGTATTATAAAAAGAGAAGGGTGAAAGGTTCCCTTACCGATTTGGTAACTTACAAAACATATGTCACATAAAAGAAGGATTATTCAATGAAGATGTAAATACTCATAAATGAAAGTATATTAACCTAATATTACAATCATGGTCAGTACATACACCACACAAAAATAGATAGTGGAAGATATAGCCTGAGTCTCACTGGAATAAAATGTGAGACGAAACCATTTACCACATTGTAATCATCTGAGTCGTATGACCAAAAGTTAATAACCACAAAATTAATCACAGAATACCAATAATATAATGATAATCATGATAATATAAATAAAATTTAATTACAAAATACACCACATGCAATGAATAAGTGGAAAACAATGGAAATCTCACGGAATTAAAAGTGAGATAATAAAATCCTTTACAATTATTCGGCAGCCTAACGACGCTACTTAAAAATTCTTAAAATTAATTTATGAGAGTAAGAGGGGTTCTATAATCATATGAAAATACAAATTACATTATGGTAAATATAAAAGAACATCCTCCAACATAATAACATGGATCATAAAAGAAATGACATAAAAGAGATTACTTGAAAAACAAGAGAGAGGTCAGATCCCTTACCTTGTGCCCGACTTGACCCGTTCATTCTTTAATCTTTTGAATAATAAACTAAAGTTAATTTAAACTTACTTTAGAACATTTTTCAAGTTTATTATTCCTTTTATATCACTTATTACCATGTTATAAACATTATGTAATTATTTAAGTTAATAACGCCCATTTTGTTGATATTTGGTACTTGAGTCAAAAATGAACACCTTATATTTATAAGTTGTCCATGTAGTCAATAGTCCATTATATCCAGAATGATATTCATTATTTAGATATCATATATATCATATATATCCATTATATACATGTATTTATAATAGTACATAACATTTGGAGGAAAGAAATGAAATGCACTGTTAATGGAGACGGTAAGCCGTATGTATGCATGAACGCTACTTTCCTTTCTATTTCTTATTTTTATGGAATAAAAGTATAAGGAGAAATAGGTATATTATAATTATAGTATAATATCATATATAATATCATTAAATACATCCTTTATACATCCCACATAAGGCATTAATGAGTCACATCACTTTGAGGGGGCGGTAGTCCGCACTTCCTCAAATGAGATTATCGTATTTACCCACTATGGAAACCATAAAGGATTGATATAATTGGGAATTACAGAAGAATAATGAAATTATAAACATAATATATATCATATATAAATACAGTTCCATCATAATGGCCACCAAGAGAGGTGGTAAGATGTTATTGAATAATCATTGTTTCGTGAGGCGTTAGTTTTCCATCCACTGAAACATTATGTTCTTCATCCATTAGATGGAGGTGTGTGGAATTGTAGTTAGAATACTTATCATAAAAACATCATAGTATATTGAGGATACTGTTGTTGTAACAAAAGAAAGGAATAAAAATAGTTTAGGGTTAGAGAAGTAAAATAAAAGAAAACAAATTAAGAGAAATTGTTACCTTTAATTTGGGTAACATCCTTTGGTTTGAAGCAAATGGACATATTGAAGTGCCTTCTTCCTAAAGTAAGGCTTCTAGGTGGACGAGAGGGATTTAGGGAGCTTAATTGGACAGAGTTTGGATGAGCCAAATGGATTTAGAGGTATGAGTAATTGGTTAGAAATGGTCTTTTTTTATAAGGGGGAGTAGGGGCTCTTTTGGAACATGTGAAAATATTATTTTATTATAAACTTATATTCGGTTTCAAAAGGTCCAAAAATCATTAAAGATGAAGAAAGGATGACTAATGGTCAAAATAAAATCATCCAATAATAATTGGACATGTTTTAGATAATATTTTAATCATTATAATCTTATTTATTTAAATCATTTATTAATGAGGTAAATACTGCATTATTATTGTGTCATAAATAATTTCATTTATATGATGTCTAAAAATTATAAAAAAATTCCATCATGTTGGAAATATTTTTAGATTTTCAATTAATATTTTTAGTCGAAAATATGACTTATATAACAGTATATAAAAATTAATTAATAAAAGATTTTTGTTAATGACAATTTTACCTTTACATTAAATTAATTAATCCAAATTGTCATTATCACTCACAAGTGGCTCAATGGGGTCCCCAAATATACCCACAGATGCCAATGGTCGGCCACTACTCATCCAATAAGGTTAGGAAAAGTGTTAAGGTAATTTTGAATTATTATAATATTCTTTCTATCCTCGAATTACCCTATTTACCTTTAACCGCGGTAAAAAAAAGTCAAAGTTACTATTCAACAAAAATTATTTTTATCTTAATGAACCACATTTTACTTCTTGATAACAACCATGTATGTCGGATTTTTAAAATTCAATTCGCAGAAGTGGAAAAATTTCATTTAAATTAAAATGTCAGTTTTTTTAACTACCACTAAGTGGTTTCCCTATTCATCAAAAATTAATGTTTTTCAGAAAAATACCAAAAATTCAGCCTAAGCTATATTTAATATTCTGAATTCAAAAATGATGTTAATTTTACCAAATTAAAAACATAGAAGTGTCATTAATTAATTTCAAAATTAATTCCTGTTATCAAAACAAATAACGTGTTTTTAAGAAAAAATAACTATCATAAGATTGATACTTATTTATGTGCAATTTCAAAGTGAAATTAATTCCAATGACCAAAATTGGATTAAATGGTAAAAATATATTTTAATTTCACTTTAAACCCAACTAAAAAGATATTCTAACCATATAAAAAAATTAAATTAAAAGTAACTTTTGAATTAAAATACAATATTTTTCACTATTCATTAAAAAAATGAGCATTATCGGAAAAATACCAAATAATTACCCAAAGTAAAATTTGATGTCCCAATTATAAAGAATGATTTTATATGGTCAATTAGAATGTATTAAAGTGAAAAAAACTATATTTAAAGAGGGATCTCCATTAAAATGCGGTAAATCGGCCTTTTAATGTAAATTATGCTTAAAATTAGATTTATTCACATTTTAAGCCTCTAAAATTCATTTAATGAATGTAAATACATTTAAAAAACATGTATAATCATATTGTAGTTAATTTTTTCTATTCCCGCCATTATAATGACTAGGAGTTAACTACCATTTAAAATAATAATATTTTGTTATTAGTGTGCTACGTAAGATTTCAAAGAAACCCATTGTTGTGTATCAGGTATGATATCGAACAAAGAAACCCCTTTAAAGTAAAATTAATATTTAATTCACAAATATTAATAAATGTGAAATTTGTCTTATTCTTTCTTTACCTTGGATGTTACATCCTTCCCCCCTTTTGGGAAGTGCGTCCTCGTAATTTAAAAACAAATGGGCTCGGAAACTTCATTGAAAGTCCCACATTGGAAAAAGAGTTAGTAAAACTATAACTTTTAAAGAAAGAAAGAGAAGCACAAAGGACACCCAAGATAATCCATACTATGATTCCATGTAGGAAACATGGATATGGAAGAGAAAACAAAGGGTCATGTTCTGAGTTAGAGTGATTGAAAACATGTTTAGGAGAAAGTTAACCATCCAAAAATCACAAACATGTGATGGGTTAAACAGTCTTTGATTACCCAGTAGGAAACACAAACCAACAAATTTTTTGTTTTACATTCCATTTCATAATTTGGTAGAATTTATTAACTACATAGAATAAGAACATAAGGGAATATACTTACCTTCATGTAGAGTTTCATCCTTTAATAAGAGTATACCAAAAACTTCTACCAAAAACTAATTTTTGCTCCAAACAAAGAGCATTCAAAAAGACATTATCACATCAAAAGCACAAGAATCATCTTCTTGAGAATCACATAATCCACAAAAAATATATATTTCCCTTGTCATTAGAAATCAACTAAAACCAAAATTGTTAGTGCGAGATCATATAATACCCAAAAGGATAATCTATTACAAGAAGAAAAACTAATCTTAATCTCCAAAATTTGTCAAAAAAACCCAAAGATCAAAACAGACCATTCAATAAACAACTGTCCCTAAAATTCTTCACACGTAATCCAAACTGTGATTGTAACCCAAATCTCATGAGGATTTAATTACATAGACTTCCAATATATATCTTAACATTTATCTCCATATAACACCAGTTACTCATAATGTCTCATATTGAAAAGTAGTTAACCTAATCACATATTCTCCATGATAGCTAAATCATTTTCATAAATAAACAAAATCATCATATATCCACAATAAAAACGTGGATTCATCCAAACTAAAATTTCAACCATTATTCCACAATTGAAATCCCATAGTATTCTATCTTACTTAACCGTATAGTGTTTCCTCAAAAGAGAGAATGTCTTCCTCCACAACCTTTATAAATTAATCACTAATCATTTTTCTATACAAAGTATATCTATTTGATAAAACATACATTCCAAAAATGAACATATTCTTATTCTCTAAAACCATTTTACCAAAATAATAAGTTATACTAACCAGGGAATTCAATTAGGCTAGTGGCATGCGATTCACCCTTGTCGCCCTTCGGTTGTGGGTTCGATTCATGTGGCCTTAATAGATGCGACGGATTGTCACCCATCCTACATGTTGTCCTTTTTATAAAACTAAAAATAACCATAACAAGTTTTAACCTCAATTGTTTCCTTATACCTCTCAGTTTCATCCAAATTCATTATGATCTCAACATCTTAATTCTTGAAGTCTTATTTAATCACCATTTGATAAAATAAAATGATTCCCAAAATGAATAACAATATACCTTGATCATGGAGTCCAATTGGTTTCATCGTCATCTTGTTCACGTAGGTAGAAGGTCCATGCACCACAACAATTATTTAGAGATCCTTCAAAATCATTTTCTTCCTTTATCCAAATAAACATTGTACAACATGGGTCATATGGGTGGTAACAGAAAAATGGTTTTTGTAAATAATCATGTATGACATATAATTTAAAAACATCTGATAAAACATGATTTCTATAAAATAGTCAGACCAAATTTGAGTTAAAACTTTCAATTAATGGTCCCTTTAAAATACCATAAGTATGTGATGAGAAATTATATTTTAAAATCAAATATAAATAGGCTGTCCAAGGGTATCCTTCTTCAGCACCTTTTTTAAAATCATAATATGCTTCAAAATCTTGTGATAAGGAAAAATATCTGAAAATGCCTTGATAATATTTACCATTATTGAAAATATGAGAATATTGTGAAAATAGGATTTTTTTTTAAATACAAACCATGATCCATGATGATAACGAGGTATAGTGGAGGTGTTTGATATCTCAAACAACTGCTTGCAAGTGATTTGTATGCTATAAAAAGTTTCACAATCATCCGAACATGACTTTGCAATAATTATTGCAAGCATGTCATCAAAAAGAGATAGGAATGTCGTATGAGATCATCCTCCTTCCATTTGTATCTGAATTTCCGTGATCTGAAAAAGTTATAAAACAAGGATTTAACTATAATAATAGATGGGGACTAACTATATGTCTAACGAAAATTCTTAATCCCTAAGGTTGTCTAAACCGACCTCTGATACCAACTATAAGGACTCGGCCTTAAACGTTACATAATATTGAATTAAATGAATAATTCACATTGAAGATATTTTCTGGTTTAGAGTTTTAGAGAATTAGGACATAACTATTACATCTCAAAAGATTACAAAGTATACACTTCAACATTGTTTCCATTTTATTTTTTGACAAAACATGAACTCTTTAAAAAATAGAGTCATGTCTAGTTCCATGTTTAAGATAGCATGTCTTTTCCTTGATCCCATCCTTCACCCTATTCCACATTATGTCCTATGAAAAACATTTCAAAAACATGGGATGAGTATAAAAATCTCAGTAAGGGATAGACAAATAAGGAAAAATGTTACTTTTTTAAAAGAACAAGTAAACCATGAATACTTTAACATAAGTAATACTTTTCAACTTTATGAAGTAGTAAATACTCTTCACTGAATAAAAGATCATTACTTACCATTTTGTAACCAAAAGATTACCATAAAACCCATATAAAGAACACATAACATATAAAGGTTACATGGGACATTAACATAAATAGATGGAATCAGCATATGGTCGAATTCCACACATATCACTAAATGGAATAGCCATACTGCCGACTTCCATACCCAATGCATTGGATGTTTTAACGTAACCACCCGTACTGGTATTCACGGCACCACCCATCATATGGTTTATCATGTAACCAACCATAAAATGTCCAAGTACCATCATAACACATAAAATATTGAAAATATAAACATTTCACTAATAACATTTCATTTGCAATCACAAGAAGTAATTTCACGATATTGAAACATTCAATCCATTTTCAAAAACCAATTAAAAAAGATTTTTGAATCAAAGTGTCCCATACCACATTGAAGCTTTTAATGGAATTATAATTTTAAAACATTAATGGCCATATAAATAAACACTCAAAACCATTTAAAACATGGACATTAAAGATAAATTTTTAGAATAATAAATTGTTAAAACATTTAAAAATGATATTTTTGTTAATGAGTTTTTTACAAAACGAGAGACTCTTGAATAAAAATAATTGCGAAGTAACATTTAATAAGAACTTTATAATATCATGAGAATAAAGTTATTCATGATATAATATGTCAAATGAGAGTATATACACCATATAAGAGTGAATTGGTGCATAACAACAATGAAGTCTCAATAGAAATGTAAATTGAGATGAAATCCATTATAAAGTTGGTATCCTTAAATTAAGGATAAATCAATCTCATAATTATGTGTGGAAAATATAAATACACCAAATATAAGTGGTTATTATGTGTAAAACAATCAAGTTTCTTTCACACATATTCATAGGATGACATATTTCAATAACTTCAAGTTGAACCCAATGAAATCAAAATTGGGTTAAGAAGTTCCCTTGTAAAAATTTGACAGCCTAACGACGTCACATTAAAATTCAGAAAAAAGGAGTTGATGAGACAAAAAGGGTATCTCATTACATGGAAATAAATTTTACAAAAATAAAGATATATAAGAACATATCCCAACATAATAAGATGTAAATTAAATGACATAATAAAAATAAGTCTTTTAAAAAGAAGAGGGTGAAAGGTTCTCTTACTGATTTAGTAACTTAAAAACATATGCCACATGAAAGAAGGATCATACAATTAATATTTAAATACACATAAATGAATGTATATTACACAAATATTACAATCATGGTCAGTACATACACCACACAAAAGGATATAGTTGCAAATATAGCATGAATCTCATGGGAATAAAATGTGAGACGAAACCCTTTACCACATTGTAATCAACTGAGTTGTATGACCAAAAGTTAATAACCACCAAATTAATCGCATAATTCCAAGAATATAATGATAATCATGATAATATATATCAAATGGTATTACAAAATAAACCACATGCAATGAATAAGTGGAGAATAATGGAAATCTCACGGAATTAAAAGTGAGATAAGAAAATCCCTTACAATTATTCGCCAGCCTAACGACGCCACTTAAATTTTTTTAAAATTAATTGATGCGAGTAAGAGGGGGTATCTCATAATATGAAAATACAAATTACATTATGGTAAATATAAAAGAACATCCTCTAACATAAGAACATGGAGCATAATATAAATGACATAAAAGAGAGTACTTGAAAAGAAAGAGAGAGGTCAGATCCCATACCTTGTGCCCGACTAGCCCTGTTCGTTCTTTAATCTCCTGAATAATAAAATAAACATAATATCAACTTAAATAATATCCTTTTTCAAGTTTATTATTCCTTTTATATCAATTATTACCATTTTATAAACATTATGTAATCATTTAAGTTAATAACGTCCATTTTGTCGATATTTGGTACTTGAGTAAAAAATGAACACCTTATATTTATTAGTTGTACATGTTTTCAATAGTCCATTATATCCAGAATGATATTAATTATGTAGATATAATATATATAATATATATATAGTATATACATATATTTATAATAGTACATAACATTTGGAGGTATGAAATGAAATGCACCGTTCATGGAGACGGTGAGCCGTACGTACGCATGAACGCTACTTTCCTTTATATTTCTTATTTTTATGGAATTAAAGCATAATGATACATAGGTATATTATAATTACAGTATAATATCATATATAATATCATTAAATCCATCCTTTATACATCCCACATATGGCATTAACGAGTCTCATAACTTTGAGGGGGTTGTAGTCCACACTTCCTCAAATGAGATTATCGTATTTACCCACTATGGAAACCATAAAGGCTAGATATAATTGGGAAGTACATAAGAATGATGAAATCATAAACATAATATATATCATATATAAATACAGTTCTATCATAATGGCCACCATGAGAGGCGGTGAGATGTAATTGAACAATCATCGTTTCGTGAGGCGTTAGTTTTCCATCCACAGAAACATTATGTTCTTCAACCATTAGATGGAGGTGTGTGTAGGTGTAGTTATAATCCTTATCATAATAAAATACTAGTATATTGAGTAAACTGTTTCTATTACAAAAGAAAGGAATAAAAATATTTTAGGCATTGGAGAAGTAAAATAAAAGAAAACAAATTAAGAGAAACCGTTACCTTTAATTTGGGTAACTTCCTTTGGTTTGAAGCAAAAGGACTTATTGAAGTTCCTTCTGCCAAAAGTAAGGCTTCTAGGAGGAGGAGGAGAGGGATTTAGGGAGATTAATCGGTCAGATGTTGGATGAGAGAAATGGCTTGAGATGTGCGAGGAATTTGTTAGAAGTGGTCTCCTTTTATAAGGGGGGAGGGGATCTTTTGGGAAGTGTGAAAATATTATTTTATTATAAACTTATATTCGGTTTCAGATGGTCCAAAAATCATTAAAGATGAAGATAAGATGACTCATGGTCTAAATAAAATCATCCAATCAAAATTGGACCTGTTTTGGATAATATTTTAATCATTATACTTTTATTTATTTAATTCATTTATTAATGAGGTAAATAATGCATCATTATTGAGTCATAAATAATTTAATTTATATGATGTCTAAAAATTATAAAAAAAATACCATCATGTAGTAAATATTTTTATATTTCAAATAAATATTTATAGTCAAAAATATGAATTATATAACCCCATATAAAAATTAATTATTAAAAGATTTTGGTTAATGTCAATTTTGCCTTTACATTAAATTAATTAATCCAAATTATCATTATCACTCCCATGTGGCTCAATGGGGTCCCAAAATCAACCCAAAAAATACCAAGGTTGGAAAATACTCATCCAATAAGGTTAGCACAAGTGTTAAGGTAATTTGGAATTATTATAATATTATTTTAACCTTGAATTACCCTATTTACCTTTAACCGAGGTAAAAAAGTCAAAAGTTACTATTCACCAAAATTTATTTTTAGCATAATGAACCACTTTTTACTTCTTTATAACACCATGTATGTTGGATATTTTAAATTCAATTTATAGAAGTGGTAAAATTTCATTTAAATGAAAATGTCAGTTTTTTTGACTACCACTAAGAGGTTTCACTATTCATCATAAATTGATGTTTTTTAGAAAAAATACCAAAAATTCAGCCTAAGATATATTTAATATTCTGAATTAAAAAATGATGTCTATTTTTCCAAATTAAAAACATATAAGTGGAATTAAATAGTTTTAAAATTAATTGTCGTTATCAAAAAAATAGCGTGTTTTTAAGAAACAATAACTACCAAAAGATTGATACTTATTTATGTCCAATTTCAATGTGAAATTAATTCCAATCACCAAAATTGGATTAAAAGGTAAAAATGTATTTTAATTTCACTTTAAAACCAACTTAATAGATAATATAACCATATAAATAAATTATATTAAAAGTCACCTTTGAATTAAAATACAATATTTTTCACCATTCATTAAAAAATGAACTTTTTCGGAAAAATCCCAATAAATTACCCAAAGTAAAATTTGATGTCCCTATTCTAAAGAAGGATTTTATTTAGTCAATTAGAATGTATTAAAGTTACCAAAACTATATTTAAATAGGGTTATCCATTAAAAGGTGGTAAATTAGCCTTTTAATGTAAATTATGCTTAAAATTAGATTTATTCACATTTTAAGCCTCTAACATTTATTGGATGAATGTAAATTCATTTAAATAACATGTATAATCATATTGCAGTTAGTTTTGTTCATTCCAACCAATAAAATGACTATGAGTTAACTAACTTTTAAAATAATAATATTTTATTATTAGTATGCAACGTAAGATTTCAAAGAAACCCGTTGTTGCGTATCGAGTACGCTATCGAACATAGAAATCCCTTTAAATTAAAATTAATATTTAATTCGCAAATATTAATAAATATGAAATATGTCTTATTCTTTATTTACCGGGGATGTTACTCAAATTTCTTATGATTTGATGTTCAAATGATATCATGTTTATTATATTATGTTTCTATGTGATTACACATGTGGTTTCCCTTTTATAATTCATTTTATAACTGTGAATCATGTGTTAGGATTTCTTATCATGATTATTTCAATACTAGGCTTTTTAGCTCTGCACTTTTGTCTATGTGTTCCTAAAGTTATCCTACACAGTTTTTAGATCTCAAACTGATTTGGGATCACATTATAGATAATATAATAAAGTAGTTTTATTTTATCCTCACCTTGATGTATCATGATCATATTATTCTAAATACAATAGGCATCATCATCGTTGGGATATAATTAATAGATGTTTGAGTTAAAAAAAATATAACAGTATACGTACAAATCTTGGGTCACAATTCTCAATATTTTATTTTCATTCCATTCTGTAGGTTATTAAAATTATTACTATGTATCATATGTCTTGAAGGATATCATATATGGAAACCTTTGTGGGAACTGTTGTAGAATTATTGTAAAATAAGAAGATCATGTATCTTATCTCTAAAGAAACTAATCATATAGGTTATATGGGGTGATTAAATGTATGATTCATGAATATTATTATAAAATTTTGTAATATATATATTTATGTCTTTCTTATGGTACATCCACTCCGCAATTCAATTAATGAAATTCCTCCCTTGAAAAAACATAATAATTGAGTCTTTAATAAAAAAAATTTAATTTGAAACCTCTAATATTGATAAATTTTTTCTACAAAATTCTTTACATTATAAAAATTAACTGATGAATTATAATCTATGACCTCATCAATCAGGATTTTTCCTCTACTAAATATTTATCTGAAATAATATAATCCTTAAAATATGCCCCACATTCCAAGAAATGACACATAGACATCTTACAATATAATTCACGCTACCTGAGAAACTCTAACACCATTCCCATATTATAGATATGATCTTCCACCATATTCAAATATAGAACAATATGTTAAATGTATTAAATAGTAAAATCATCAAGATATAGTTAGAACAGTTTATCCATTTTCTTTCTAAACAAAATAAATTAAACCATAACTCAAAGCAGAATCACCTTTAAAATGAGACAATTATACAAAAACTTATTTATTAATTAATGTTTCTGTCACCCATAATTATATTTTGGTGATATCTAGATCATAAATTGTTCTATAAAATCAATATCTACCATTTTAACTAATCAAATAAATAATTTATTATAGTGGGAGATAGATATTCTCCAGACCTACATTATTAAATAATTTGTAATCCATATATATCCTCAACCACCCATATAGAATCTAAGAAAAAAAATATTTTGTAGCCTATGAACCAATGTTATATAAGATAAAACCATACAATAATAACACCAATTTTTTTTAATTCCAATTTTTTTTATTTCCATTTGATATGATTCCAAATAAATAATAAAAATCCCCAGATAAAAGTAATTATGAAGCTCAATATATCATCTCTATGGTATGCTCATAACCTCCACTGTGAAAAAATCAACATAATCACTAATAAATCGAGGAAAATACTCTATATACACCATAGATTAACAATAAATTAGTATTATTAAATAATATTTAATACAATGTGACTCAAAATTTCCCTTCTGAAAATGTAAATATCTTTTCATAATAATCACCAAACCTTTCAATCCCAACTAATGAAATTCACTTATCATATATATAAAGTTAAAAGATCTTGTTAAATGTATAAGTAGTAAATATAAATGAACATATCACATGATTGTATTCACAATACAAGATTCTATGAAAATAAATCTCACTAGACATCTATCTCAAAACTACACAACATTTCAAAACTTATCCAACATTTCATTTCTGTAATCGACTCAAATAGTATCATATTTTTTTGGAGCAATAACCCATAAACATATGAAGGTCTAAAAATTGAATTTGAGGGAAATATATTAATAAAACATTATACAATAGTGGATTAAATGTAAATCAAATTCCCAAAAACCTATTCACCAATAAAAATTAAATATATAACATTCAGTTTTTCTTTAAAAATATATCTACTTTGACTGACTAGCCATATAATTTTTCCTATTATATAGTTATATTTCTGCTAATCTCCACCATTTTTTCTCTTCAAGTAAAAACCTACATTGATACTCCGAATCATATATAGTTTAACTATTTTTAATATATCTCCTATTATGAAGGATAATGAAACTATGTTTATTACATATACAGTCACAATAATTTTTTACATTCATTATTTTCCATAAAAAGGGGGACACATAGTTAGGAGATATATTATACCACTAAAAAAACATAAAATGGTCAATGAATCACAATATTGAATGATACTAGGCACAACATAGTAAGTAGATTACATTAGTTGATGAATCCCCTGATATTTCCTTGTCCATTATTACTTTAAAAGTTGAGATCATCTACCTCTAACCCTGTTATATGGGAAACCCTTATTAGAATATGAAAAAAATTATCACTTCATCGATAACACATTCTCTAACACATCAACCATATATAATAACACTAAATTGGATATTGATAAATAGGATTATAAATTACAATGTATGAGGGGCCTCACATCCAACAAAAAATAAATATATCTCACCTTGTATTTGATTATTGAATTAGGGGTGTAATACCTCAACTCTATAAAAAAATATATTAAAATCTAAAATATAATATATTATACACTATATCACCAATATCTCTTATGGGTAGTCAAATCTCAATTTCCTTTATAATAAATTTTTCTAAATAAATATTGAAACAAACTCCATTTAATAATTAACACAACATTAACTACAAAGCATAAAATCCATAATTAATAAATCAGACCTAAAAAAATCAATTCTAAAGAAACATTATTCCCATTCTACCATTAATATCATATAAAAAGAAATAATATCCTCTTCCAATAAATTTTATACTAATGACTAGTGAAACCCTACCTCTATTTTGGTTATTTTTCTAATGGTACTCATTAAATAAAATTTTCCATCTTTTCCAGCCACTATATGAAATCCCTTGGGAATGTTGAATACCACTATGTGTGGAGTCAATTAGATATTACCAAACCCATTCTATAAAAAATAAATTTCCTATATTTATTAGTCTGATTTAATCTCAAATAAACTGATTTTTAATGAGATATAGAGTGATAATGAACATGGAAAACTGGAGTGTTTTCAAGTGATCCATTCACCATTTATGTCATGTGGATAATTATTAGTGAACAATGATTATGAACTCATTATTGGATGTTATAATGATATTAAACAAAGAACATGGACCTAACCTAAAAAATATTATTGATCTATATGTAAAATAAATAAATACAAGTGTTAATATGTAGATGCATCATCATTTCCAAACCTCATGTCCCTTTAGAATGTGGATAACATAATAATCCATGTACTTTTCCTCATCACATACCATCTTATCACAATAATAATTCCTAGAAGGGGTTATAGTTATCATTAAAATTAGTTAAAAATGAGTATGAAAAAAGAATTATTTATTTATATGTATATCACCACAACATTAATTAATTATCCAAAACCCTATTTTAATAGTAATTTTAGAGAGATCCATGTTTGACATTGATAACTCCTCCATATATAGTTATTTTTTTTAATTTATTTTTCCATTATAATTATATCTATTAATCAGTCAAAGTCATATTTTTATTTTTTTACCCCACAAAGAAAATTATATTCAATATATATTTATCAATGGAGTATATGTTTTAGCAAAAACACCATGTGGTCCATCTCCAACATTTCATTTAAAAATATTTAAATCACTCTACCATTATAAAATTTGTAAAATTTATTTTAGTGACTCTATTTTCTAATAAATTCCATGGTTATGGTATTATGTTTTTGAAAAATCATGTAACAAATTATATTTTTATTTTTAATGATGATATAATACTCTGATTTCGAGTAATATTATCCATGGTTACCTCTAATGCCTTCCCTCGAGTCTTCCCATATATTCACAGAGACAGTCATTATCCTTGATTTTTGTTGTATGTAAGTGATTAAAAATATTTTAGTACACTAAAAAACAATTTTTTAGCCACATTATGGTCAACATATTGGTAGTTAAAAGTCCACGACCATTAGAATGCATATTTCTACATTGTTTTCCAAAATCAAATTTACACATTTTCTCTTTGAATTTTTTCAATGATCACCAAGGAATTAACCATTCATCCTCAATGATTATTTATTTATTTTATTTTTAAACAAAACAAAATATCACATATACCATACATGTATATTTTTTAATATATACAACATGAATAAACCACTGTATCACATGAATGAATTTCCTTAATAAATAAGTAATGGTGTGTCCTATTGAAAAGGCTATCTATACAAAACACCATATAATATAATGGTGTTTTGAAAGTTATCAAACCACTCCATGGAATCATCAATACTATTTCGACCCTCATGAAAATTATAAAAACTAATAACCCCTAAGTAAATTGTCCTCATGGGTCGTAAGTATGGCTCATCAACTCACCATACTCCAAGTGGTCCTTAGTCTCTCTATAGGTATTTTCAATACCCCACATTATTCTTATTAGAAACAATGTAATAAACATGGGACAACTACTCCAGGAATTATATAACAAGAACTAAAATCACCCCATTAAATCAATAATAGAAAAAGAAACTAGATTTAACCCAAATTTTCAAAAAGAGAAACATAGTGTTTTACTTCAATATCAATAAATGAATGTGTATGAAAGAGAGAAAAAACTAGAATCATTATAAGTATTTTAGGAGATAATTCACACTAGAAAACACGCTCATTAATTAGATTACATATATTGTTAATGAACATTTCAATATATCATCAACTCTCTCCTTTATTAGATTATACACTAATGGAATCTTTCCATGTTTGGACATATACATTTTAAAATAGAAAATGGAAATAATTTTTTGTCAACAAAGAATATTATACTGTAACCATAAAAATATTAATATCACTTTGATTGTCACCAAAAATCATAAATGGGTATGATACATTAACCATCATAGATTTAATCCATGAAATCAAAAAAATAAATTGTTTTCTGGGATGTGATTTTTATATATACAATGTATCCAATTTGTATACAATTATTGATTTATTATTAATAAAGCAACATGGAACACATCTTCCTCATATAAAAATGATCCACTAGAAAGAGTTTACTGGTCACCAACATCACATATTAATCCATATAAAAGAACTACAAAAATGATATAATGTATCTTTATTATATATCAAGCCACAATGAAGAGTCCCATTATTGTATTGTAATATCCATCTAACTTTATAATCATGAACAATGTGAAACCGTAAAAATTATGCTTGTTATATACACAATCATGTAGAGTCAGATACTAATAATTTCCTAAATTTATATTTGAACTAAACATCCTCCTTCTTCATCTATGGAAAAAATAGTTCCATGGGTTATAAGTGTATATAACTCCCTCAACTATACTATTAAAATATTCTAAAAAACCAAATGTGTATGTTTTTATTGAAAGTGAATAATATAAATGTTGTTTTAAAAAAAATAAATTCTAGAATGAATTTATTCTCTCAAATCATATTAAACAAATAGTGATTCCACCTTTCCAAATAGATATCATTAGAAGTCTTCAACTGTTTATACAAAAAATAATGGAATCCACATAAACAATCACAATTATTTTCTTTTTTTAATTACCCCTGACATAAATATAATTATCCAACTTGAATTTGTAGAACTACATACTCCATAGTCGGTTATATAGCATTGAATACCTTTGCACAGTGTAAATTTATAATAAAATATACATTATCTTTCTAAAAAAATTTGTGTGAATGGAAACATATATCTTTCTCCATACACTAAATTAACCGAGAACATGACATTATATATGATATATTAAAATAATTATCAAATATAAAACCAAAAGTTTGTTCAAAATATACATATTCCTCAACTTTACCATTCAAGAATACAAATTTTACTTATATCTAGAAAATAATAATTTTTAGCACATAAAATCATTAAAGAAATTTTTGACCTTTTGAATAGAGAAAATATGTCAGCCAATTCTATTCCGTTAATAGGAGAGTATTCCACATATAAAAAATTATAATTATTTCATATTACTTCCCCTTTGTCATTAAAAATGTTTTTTTATAACTCTCTAATCCATATAATATTCTTATAATTGGGTTTTCATACCAATTTAGATGATTTTTTATTGTCTATTAAGTTGATCAAATATTATAATTTTTATTTTCAATCATTATATTACAACGCCTCTTCAACGCATTGTGAATTACCTCATCCATAAAAGAATTTTTAAACTAGTTAAATATTCAAAAAATTTCAGTTCAGTGGAAGGATCATTTTTAGAACTAGGATTTAGATATAAATTATGATAGTTTGACTATCTCGAAATGATGTTTTTGGATGAGTAATGAGGCCCTCAAGGGCCCTTGTATAGGATGGGGGCTATTGCAGCCATGGCTGCACCAATCCTCCAACCAACTATTGGTTTCTTGTAGTATTACATTATTCTACAAACACACACTAGGTCTTGTGGGAATTAAAATGTGAGTGAATGAAAATTATACCTGTTCAGGTTATAAGGGTGAATTCCCATAATCCATTCTAGTATTTAAAAATATGGTAATTGTTTTCCCCTATTAGACTATAATTTGGTTTAAGGATCTATTTCCTATAGAATACCGTGCTAGATAATGGTACATGTACCCTCCGTTCATCTAACTCCCATTTTTCATATTAATTTGAAAATGGGTTTTATTACGGAATAATTTATGATTTCATTAGAACTCAGTGAATTCATCCATTTTTTTGTACGTATTCATTTATCCCAAGAAGAGGACATCCCACCGTGACATCTTCCGACTTCAATTTTTTAATCATCAATGGTATATTGAAATGTGAATTTTTTTAATGGTTTTACCTAATTTTAAATTTGAGAATTATTTTATCATCCCCATTTGTTATGAACATGTATTGGGTGGTGTCTAGGGATCTTTTTGTGATCCTTCAGAAAGATTTTATCAACGGTTTTAGTGTGATGCGATGACATGGTGATATTTATAAGGATTATTTCTTATTATGGGAAACTTTTAAAATTGGTCAATTAATTATAATTTTATTATAATTAAATATATTTATTTTCATTTGTAATGATGTATGTATCTAGTTGGTGACGTGATCTTAGGAGGGATTCATAAATCCTTAGTGGGCCTTGGAAATTATTGTAGGCATGTGGAAAATAATTAGAAAGTATCGAATAATGGTATGTTGTATTGTATACAATACCAATGGTAATTATGATTTAATTTATGTGTAATTTTCCATGTGGGTAATTCTACATGGGATACTACCACTTTACAGTTACAAAATAATATTTAATCAATTTTTTTGGATAAATTTTATATTAATATGATAAACTGAAATAATATTTCTTGGGATGAATGAATTTTTGAGGGCTATGAAGTCTATTAACCATTATCTTCCATGAATTGACTATAAATTAATAATTATATGAATATATATTGAGTTTTCTTGATCTATCACCCTATGATGGATTCCCCTTAATTTATAATTGGAATGGATAAGATGTGGGGTCCCTTCATGTGATCCATGGACATCTCCAGGAGGAGGTATTAGGTGAAATGTGAAGTCATTACCAAGAGGGCCTAGTAAGGACCTAAGGAATTCCATAGATCCTATTGGGATAATATTGGGATGAATACACTATGAATTTTGGGTGAATTAGTATGGGTTGAATTTATTTCACTTTGAAATATTTATCTGTTTTTATACCTCTGCAACTTATTCAGTGAATGGTTCTCTTTTTTTATCACCAATAGTTAGCAAGAAATCCAATAAAATAATAAAGGACAAGTACCCCTTGTATTTCTTAGTTAGTTTCACCTCCAATGATAGTAAATACTTCCATAGTGTATGGTGGTTATTATCCCACTTGTACATAGATTTTCATTTATTATCAATGAAAGAACAAGAAAGGGTGTGGGCTTGTATTTATTTTTTATAGAACCAAATGGGTGCAATGAAATATTGATCTTAGAAAATAAGAATAAAATAGGTCAATCTATCCCTCTAAAAGTGATTAGTAGTGTAAAATAAGACCAATTAATAAAAAACTGTGCGATTTTATCGACATCCTCATAATGATTTGATCACAAGGGTTTCCAAGAAAATAATAATGAAGGGGTTGTCTAAAATACGTGTTAACAAAATAGAAAGCCTATTATTTTCCATATTTAGTAATAATAATACGAATATAGTATATATTCATTAACATAGAATAGCTATATACAAATTTTTTTGAATTTTAATTTTATTTGTTATCCTTTATCCTTCTTGGTGGAGTATTTATTTATAATACAGAATCATAGTGCAATATTGATATTTGTTTATTCGTGATTAGACCTGCACCAACACAGTTATAATGTATTCTTAAATTTTCACCATTTTTTATTTAAGATCACTTCATGAATAATATTTAATTGATGTGTTATGAATAAACCTTACCAAATTTATATATTCTTATTATTATCTCATGTGGTTTTATTACATTCTTCACTACATATTTTGGAGATAATATATATTCTAATATCTAGTTTTCATAAAATGGTTAGGTTATGCTAAAATCAATCTGTTTGAGGGATCATGTATTTTTATTCATCCATATACATAATTCATGAATAAAATTTATCCCCCATAGAAGTTCTTTCCAGTATATTACATAATTATATCTGAATTTCTCCATTCATCAAAAAATACACTTGATCCTTCTCTTTCCACAAAATGTAAAAAAGTATGTTATATATCATTACTTTACATAAACTATAAGGACTTCAAAACAACTCATATATTATGCTTCACAAAAAAGTTATAATACATCATTTCATATCCCTTGTGTTTTTTTAACATCTAAAAGTACACATATGTTTTTCACAATAATGAAAGAAAAAAATATTCATTGCGTAGGTGAGTGGTTAATATAATCGTATGTTCTCTTCATTTATCCTAAGAGGATGACACATCATCATACTAATTCAAATAAATAGAATCTCATATCTTCTAAAATGATTTATCACTATGAAAAATGTAAATAGTAGTGCATCTTATTTGATAAGTCCCTCGGTATTTATAAATAATGAACCTTCACCTTTTCTCATCTTGGAAATGTGTTATGTCTAATTAATATAGGCAGTCAATATTTGTTTTAAAAGTTCCAAAAGATCAAAAAAAATTAAGATCATGTGATTTTGAGAAATTTAGTGTCTTATCCATCAAGATTTTGACCTTTTCAATTTTGGAATCACTTCACATGCATGGAACGAAAATAATATAACTCATTTTGAACTCCCTCATTCTATTAGATGATCTAACATTTAATTGAATGTAAATTTTTATCATTATTGAAGCTCTATCCTTCAAATAGTATCTTGAATGAAAGATTTAAATTTAATGAATGATATCACATATTTTTTATCTTGAGGATTAATCCATACTGGCTTGGGTTACTTCTGATGGTCTATAACTCGACTGGGGTCTGCTACAACTTAATGAAAGCATGGGTAGTAACCCTCAGTAACCAGAGGAGGAAGATAATGTAATTAACACTAGGGGATCATCCAATTAGTGATGAATGAATGACCAAAGAATATTTTTATTTTAAAAATTCATGAACAATAACATCCAATTCCATTCCCACATCATTTTCACCTTTTTTAGCTCTTCTTGATCTGTAAAGTCATGCATAAAAAATACCATTTGAGGGTAACATTGTATAATTCTAGCCACTAAGACTGGTCATTGTGCTGACCAACAAGGAAGCACCTGATATTCCTTCCCACAAACCTTGTGAAATTGCTGTACACCCCATGTGAACTCTTTGGGCACTATAAATCCATATTCACTTACCATATCCCTGGGATACCCATTCATGGGATGGCTCTGATATGTGGTTGGGTTGGACCTCTAGGAGTATTTTTGGTTGGCCCTATATTTTTTATAAAGTCCCAACAATAGAATACATCAATTAAGTATAATTATATAATTTAATACCATGAAAATAATCTATTTCCACAATTTTTCACCAATAAATCATTACACAAAAATATAATTATTATTTTTTGGACTTCAAATTATTTATTCCAGAAACTACAAGAATTTCCCTTAGTAAATTAACATTTTTATGGTCTCCAATATTTTTCATGCTCCTCATAGCATAATAAATTTTTTATGGCCATATTTTCTTCCTCTTCAGCTAAATATAAATAAGTATTAAAAAATAAATTGATATATCTTATTTAATCATTTTCATTAGTGAAAATAATGTGTTACCCACTAAAACATCTTATTTAATCATATTTACCTGTTCATCAATAATCATACTTATATTTACTTCATCTAAAATATAATAAATAGATTTTATCATCCATAAATGGAGAACATCATTAAAAAAATCTTGTTATCTCTAGTATACTTCCAAGATATTATTCTTTCCCAACAATGTTTTACAAAAAGTGATTTATTACTTACAAACTCATTCAGAAAAACAACATAAATCCAATATAGGATCACATATCACCTTATTTGTAATTTATATTAATTCGAATGGAGAAAATAATATTTCACTATATTAGTCTTCATTTATTTTATGCATTTTATTTTATTTTATACCCATTATTGATAAAAAACCCAAATTAGAAAAGAGAGGATGTTATCATTTATTTCTTAAGAAATGTTCCAGATGTTATTACAATCCAAGATTACTTGACCTAACCTAGTATAGAAAACAAGATACTCTATTGTCTATATAAATAATGTCTACCAACAATTCCGAATTTGATACATGTTGATATAATATTACTTGTCTCATCCCTCAGATAGTCATAAAATAATTACAAGTTAATAATAATGGGTTGATACAAATGGATTAAATGTATATCAAAAGCATCTAACACCACTTATAAATAAATTTCATAAGATATGTTCATCTTGAAATTCTTGCACTCATCACAACAAATAGATAAGATAAGTATAATTATAATAGAATGGAAATGTTCCTGAAACCAGTGGTATAAAATCTTCATGATTTTTTTGTTAATTTCATTCATTTATTTATGTAATAATCCTTAATATTAGATGTCATTTCAATTTTTTGGAGAATTATGATTGGATATTGAGAAACCATACCCCATTAATGAGTTCATGAAAAAGTACCTTCTAGATATAAATTTTTTTAATGGATTATAATGATCTAAAAACATATTTAAATACTACCCACTTAATGTTCGGTCTTTATATTCACATCATCGAGGTAGTTCTTTTCATTAGTTTTTCCTGGGAATTTGGAATAATGTGAATACAATTTTTTGTGATTCCATCAATGATGAATACCTTAAATTTTGTGATCATATATGATTGCATGACCTTGTACATTAATATTGATCTATGACTTTTTAAATAAATAATTTTTATGAAATTATCATATAAATGAAACTACAAAGGTGACATATATAATTATTGCAATGAATAATCATGATTTTAGATATATAAATATGAATTCTCCAACTAATTTTCAACCTAAATGTTTTATTTACTATAAATCCCATAAAATAAATAAATAACTCTTTATATATTAAAATATATTAGATCACCCTTATTTCCCTATAAGTGAAAAATGGCCAAGGATTTCTTCTAAACTATGAAATTCATTTTTTCAACAGTATTTGAGGGTGAATACTTTATGCTGAATTTTTTTATCTCTCCAGGATATTTTGGGAATAATGGGGTCATTAACTTCCTTTAGGAATTTTGTTTTTTTTATTTTCTTTTTCACATTTTCCCCCATGGAATATTCATCACTTTTTTAAAAATTATATAATTTTATTTCTTTTTTACCTGTTTTTATGAATAAAACCCCACCATATACATGTCCACTGATTTATCACCTTCAACACAAGACATCTACAGTTAATTGGTTATAATTTATTGATAACCAACACTGAAATTTGACTTCAACATGTGGAATCTCATGTTTTAATTTTTTTTAATTTTATATTTATTTCATCATATTTTATTTCCCTTTCCAAATTAGCTTTCCAGGTAACCAGTATATAATTTGGTATGGAGATTATTTTCTTGATATTTCCACATGGATTCTCAAATGTTTTGTTTTACACTTTAGTCGTCTTATTTTTTTAGTGGGGTGGTATTATTATTAAATCCATATTTCATTGTTTAATATAGATATTCATTACATGGATTCCAAAATATATTTTTTGTACTCTTCTTTAATAGAAAAAATAGATTATCCTTCATGACGTTCCCAATGATCATTGAAAAATTATAAAAGGGGGGTTGAATTAATTTTTATCTTACTAAAAATTTATATATTGAACAAGCATAACACTTGAAATTTATTATATTTATTTTATAATCACACATTACCAAAAAAATGAATTAAAATGTTGGGAATTAAATAATAAGAATAAGTTTTACATTTTTTGGCCTCAGTGTGATAACCTACATCTTTTCTATAGCCACTTCCATGGGTCAGTGTGAAGTAATTATTTCCAAAATGTAAATATTTTTTTTCTCCCAATATAAACCATATAAATCCCTATATGAATGATTATACTGAATACTATAAGTTGAATAAAAGTTCTTACAATATTTATGGCACAAAAGAAAATGTATCTTTTTTAATTCCACTCTAACAAGGGTTCTCCTGAAATCTTTTCTAGACCATCCTCTATCTAATCTTCTCCTTAATTTTCACCTAAATGAGTATAGAATTTATATTAAATCTGAACTTTGAATTCAAGAAAAAACTCTATATATCAAAATATGTTCTCATGAACTCTCTATCTGACCTTCTTTGTCTAGAATTATGAAGTAAAATGGTTATCTAATTATAGGATCAATTCAAATATATAGAAATCATAAACCTAAAACTAGTATTGGTTTCAATATCGACTCTTACATAATTTCAATAGTGTATCAACATATTGTCTCATTGAATAGTAAAAAGTACCGATGCACTTTCTACATCATTATATTGGATCCCTGTAAATAGTAAAGGCATGAAACCTATTTCATAATCCTATTTACTAAAATTTAAAAATATTAATTTCATGAACATTTTAATTTCATTGAATTATTCTCAAGTATTCAATAAAAATCATTAAAAACATGAAGCTTCTCAAATATTCTTGAATTCATCAGTTTTTCCAAAAATCTTAAAATTTATTTTCCTTTTATTGTTATAGAATTAATTCAGTAATATTTTTCCATGCAATATATCAAAAAAATTAAAAAATTATCACAAAATCATCATGTTTAGAGCATTAAAAATGTAGATAATTTTTATAAAAACTATTTCAAGAATGTTTTCCTAGAATTTATTCATCCAGAAAACTCAATATAATCTCTTTCTCCACTAATCATGACACAACTTGAAATGATTAATCATATTTCATATGTCCTCCTTAAAAACATAAAAATTATTACTACCATTTTATCCTGAAAATAATTTTCTAAAAATGTTTCTTTGATACATTAATATTAAAAATCTCACATTATAAATACATACAATCAGTTTTTCCTTAAGGTCATCTACCATTTTCATTTTAATCTTGAAGAAGATGATAATGGATGACAACATTGTTGAAATTTCAAAAAAGATCTGTTTTAAATAATATTTTCAACTCAATGTTTTCTTCAATTTTCTAAATAATCACAATTTTTACATTCATTTAAACCATTTAATGGCTTCGTGTTTTTTTTGAAAACACACATATTTAAATGCAATTATTCCTTAAAAAACGTTGTATAAAAATCATCCAAAAATATTTCTAATCGATATTGTTTGCTTCATATAATTACATTCATTCAGAAATGATAGACTAGAATTGTGATTGATATTTTCCTTATAGAATCTCTATATGATGTAGTTTATCAAAAAAGAACCAAAACATGTTCGATCATTGAAAAAAATCAAATCAAATTCCACTTTTAGTAGTTTTTTTTGAAATAATTTCATAAATTTTTTTTTCAAAAACAAAAGTTTTGGTCATATATGAATCTTCTTGTTCAAAAAATCATGTTAAATTCTTCTATATTTCATAGAAATTACCACCCCTCGACCTAATCAGTAGATTTACACTGTCAATTTCTTTTATAAAGACATTGTCTGAAAATATACAATTTGGTAACTCCTAAATTCAATATGATCTTCTGTGTTCAATTCCTCTTTATTGGTCCATCTAATATTTCATCTACAAATGTTCGTCTGTAAATGTTCTTTTATAAATTTCAGCATCTTAAAATTTAATTTTTTTTACTTATCTTCTCATTTTAAAGAATTATTTTTGTTCCATTATTATCATATCATTACTGAAAAACCATCAAGAAATTTTCACTTTGGATAATTCCATGTTTGATGCCTAACTTCCACTACTATGAACCTTCATTAATGTATTCCTTAATAGTTTATTATGAAATTATTTTTCTAGATCCATAGATGATTTCCTCCCTTTTTATCAAAAAAATTGTACCTACCCATATAGATTAGGTTTTTCAATTCTATTTGAAACATGAATGATCAGAAAATCATTGTATATATATTTTAAAATTTTTGGAACATTCTATCTTATTGGATTTCTTAAATTCTACCACATTTTAAATCTTATACAAAAAATTCAATTCTAACTTCCCGTAACATCATAATGAAGATTAATTAAAAAAATTCAGTCAAATTAACATGATTCACATAAAAATATATATAATAATTGTTATCTCCCAAGAAAGACAAAACTTGCTACAAAATCATCATAATTTTTATTAATACCCCATTTTATTTTTTGATTAAATTCAATAAAAATATTTAGAAAAAGTCATTTATCAACACTAAGCCTTTTCCCAACACATTTTTGTAAGAAATATATTTTTTAAATATTTAACAAAACCCATCCTTTATGAAAAGATATTTTCCTAACACCACACTTCTGGAAATTTTTTTAAGGAATTACAACCATCGATAATGAGAAAAGTTTTGTCCATGTTAAGATAAACCTCCAATAAAATGTTGTTCTCACAATCTCATTATTTCCCATTTTTATCTCCCTCAATTTATGATATCCAAAACTTCAGATTCATAAATATTTACAAAAAATTTACTAATATCCCGCTATTGGAAAAATATTAACTATACCACTTTTATGTAATGTTTCTCTTCACAATTTAAATTTTATGTTCTATCCCCCATTATCAATACTATATATATTATTGTGTGGGATTCTATAATAATGTTTATGAGATATTTGGTGGAGTATGAACATGATGTTGAATGCTCAAAATCCCAAATCATGCTCTTATAATTTCATTCATGAAAATGTCAACAATTTGATATTTTATAGAAATTTATTCCAAAACAACTTCTCTAATTGAAACTTTCTATATTAATAAATGATATATTATATCATTGTGTTTTAATCTTTAATGAAGGGTGGGATCTTTCAAAAGACCAATTACACACTGATTATCACAAAGTATCTTCAATGGTGTATAATCATTCACTTTTAGATCATCCATATTATTTTTTCCCCAAAACATTTGAGTACAATGTTTCGTAGAATTAACATATTTCAATTCCACCATACTTAGTGTCACTGAAAACTATTTCACACAATTATATCCTGAAAAAATATCCATGAAGAAGATTCCTCTTGAATTTTATTTTCTATTATTATAATCTCTTTCCCAAATGGAATTTGTATCCCAATGTAACTTTATATTAACGTTTCTTTTATGAAAGGACCCATGTCACGTTTTTCAATTAATGTAGTTCAATATTTTTTTTTTCAAAAAAAATAGTCTTTTTGAAAACTCTGGTGTTTAGGGAAAAATGTTATTGAAATTAAAATGTCAAGCCTTGATATTTTCTGATATAAAAATATGTCTCTCAATTCAAACTTTTTTAATTCACATTTTTAAAAAATAATAATTTCAATATCATCATACCCACTGATATTATAGTAGTATATTTTTTGGAATGTGTCATATGAAACTATTGTAACAATTACATGATGTACTTTTCCTGAGATAGAAATATGTACATTAAAATTTTCTAAACATGGAAACCTTGGAAGAAAGTAAATTATACTAACATCTAAAATTTTTATTTCTCATTCATTACTTTTGAAAAATCTTTATATTTATTTTATTGATCTTGAAAAAAATATATCATCCAAAAACAGAATTAAAATTAAGGTAAATATATAAAATTACTTCAAATATAGATTTTTATAATCACTTCCTTCAATAAAATTCAACTTTTTCATATAGTTTTAATGTTTTGAGTAATAAAATCATGGAGATTATTTCAATCCATACAGTTATTTCTTCATAATACTTGCATTTTTCATCATTAAAATGCTGAAACAAACAATATTTTTCAATGTAATCTTCTCCCACAATATCACTATTTATGAATAATTACTTTATATTCAAATGATAAGCCTTATTACATTAGTGTGAGGCCACTACCTAGAACATTCTAGTTTTTCCAAAATTGAAACTATGAAAGATGATTATTCTAAATCGCACTTTCTTCTTGTGAATAAACTTTATAAAAATTTTGAGATTTTTTCTTGAAACATCTCCATCTTTGCTTAGCATGTTTCAATTACCCACATTATCTCAACAAAATTATTTCCTATTCACTGTGGAACAAGTTCCCAAGTATAATTTTTCCCAATTTAACTGATTCTTTAAAAATTATTGTACACATTATTTGGGTTGAATGGATTATGAATATAATTATAGTAAAAATTATTAGATAATTGATATAAAATTTTCTATTCTCAGGTTTATTCTTGTATAAGCATGATATTTATGATTTCCAATGATATTTTAATAATCTACCTATTTTTTAGAGAACAATTTTCAATATTTTTCTTCTAGAATCACATTCCCACCACATGATTCTTATAATTCTTCATTAATCTAAAATGGATATATTTTATCATTGATTTTTTTATTCTCATTAGAAGTGTTTTATTTATATTCTAAAAAAGTTTAGTAACTATTTTTAAGAATATGGATTTTCAATAACATACAAATTATAAGAATACACCAACAATTTTAGATGCCTGTCTCAAAATTTATAAATTCTTCAGTTAGGTGAATATCCCATGACAATTACTTCTTCATATTTTTTATCAAATTTTCCCAGATTATAATTTTTCATATTTTATAAAAAGGGAATTATAAAAACCATGAAATATTTCAATAAAGGTTTTTTTGTTAAACTACATTTTATTGGAGGTCATTTATTATTCTGTCTTTAAAACATCTTTTTTTATTTGTAAAATAGTACTAATTTATTCTCTATAGTAGAACAATGAATTCATAAACTCTAAGAGTAATATTACTTTCATTTCCAGCAATGTATGATTTTTTTCCTTTATTCTATTTCTATTTTTTGAGTGGTGTATAAATAATTGTATTGGTTTTTAATTTCATGCATATGTAAATATGATTCAAAATCACTATATATACACCTCATTCCATTATCATTTATCATATTATTTATATAAACACCCTTTTCTATCTCAACATCCCTTATAAAAATTTAAACATCTCAAACCCCACTATTTTTCATCATGAAAATGATGTTGCTCATCCGAGAGAAATCATTAATAAAAGGGATAATATAAAAATTTTCTTTTGTTCATTGATGTCACATTAGAATAAAAAGATATTATTGAATCTGTTTAAGATGGATACTTGCTTGAATGTCATCATTTTAAAAAAAATTTATATCCATTTTTCCATTATAAAATTTTATAAAAATATCATTTTTTTTCTGTTAATCATTGAATATTTTCTTATAGAATCAAAATTATAATGTCCATTCATAGTGTTATATCCAACACCCCTAAAAAGTTAATTCTAAAACATTTTTTCACTATCTTCACATAGATTACATTAATTACAAATATCTCTTATATGAAAGATAATTTTTATTTTATCTTTCTCTATTGGTTATAGCTTTTACATATTATATACTTCGGCGTGTTCATGAATATTTCCTAAAGAAAACATATTTTCAGTATTTTCAAAATTTTTCTAAAACATATAAAATTATGTTTCATTAAATAAACATATAATTCATCCTTACATTTTAGTTTCTTAGCTTCAATTTCAACAGTTATAATTGTTATGATTATTAAGGTACTATTATGTTAAATGGTAACTACACATCAAGTATCATTTTGGCTAAAGAGTTACCATTGGAGAACCAAGTTGGAAGTTTCCCAATTTCAAAATGATTATAGTTTAAGCATGGGATTAGTCTTCATAGACTCATAAGTTTATTTTCAACATTAGTTGTTTGAGAATAAATTGAATATTTACTAAATATTGAATCATTTTCTGATGGTTGAACCGATCATTGAGTTTATAGTTAGTTCACATAAAAAACATTTTAAGGGGTTTTGTTACATATATCAAGAGACACATTTTTTTAACAATAACTTAGGGGAAAATGTTGCGGGTTTTTATTTTTATGATGATTATATGAATTAAAATTTTACTAATTTCTTATGTTGTTCATAATAAATTCAATCTTCTAGATTCAATTGTGATAAAATTTATTTGGTTCGATAACTACCATTTATGTTCTCAAAAACCAACTATTTTTTTGACAATAAATTCTGAACATTTATTAAATCAAAACCTTTTTGGATTTCAAATATCTTTAAATTTCATGGGAATATTCATTAAACTTCTCCTAGAGATCAATAGAGACACTGTTATGGATCTGATATAGAGTGAATGATGTGTAAATTGGAGAAAATTCAATGGAATTATGAGAAATAAGACAAAAAAACATGAATATCACAAGGATAAATCAATTAATCATGGATCTTAATTATCCACATACCTAAATCATTGGAAAAATTAGATAATTATATATAAAATAAAAAAACTCATGATCATGTTACCTCTCATATTAATTAAATTTGGGGAAGTGAGAAGAAAACATAAGGAACCATAAAATAATTCCTCTAAAAAATGACGTAGAATGAGTTTCAAGTTCTTCCCTAACTTGGATGGTAGCCTCCATAATAATCCCCCATTTAATATATTTACGGGATCCTTAAATTTATGTCTACCAAAGTAAATTTATATTTAAAAGTCGTATTCCCAACTCATAAGGTGATTATGTAGATAGTTGGAATGTAGGTGGATTAACTATGATCCAACCATGTTATTTATTAAATTATTTTGAATTAAAGAAGTGAAATCTTATGTTAGGGACATGTGGTTTAGTTAACCATGTTCTGGCCATGATGAAATTTTTATCTCATCTTGTTTTAGCTCGCATTGCTTAAGGGTTAGTCCACAGGGTCAGTTTAACATTATGCAAAGCTTGAAATTCCATAGTCTCTCCTCAAAATCACACCCAGATGATTTTTTGTTGAATGTTCATGTTTTTTGAACTATGTGTTAGGATTTTGGACAAGTATACTTCCTTTTTACATGTGTGGCACATTTTTCTGGGCTACGGTGCATAGTGAAGTTGACTTAGGAAAATATATGCACTATAGAAAAGGGACCAGAAATCTTTGATTTCCTTCTAAAATGCCTGCTTCCTACCAGATTCTATCATCTCTTCATTGGATTAATAATTAAAACCCATCAAGATATTTAAAAGTCTATAAAACCTTGAAAATCTAGATTAAAAACCTTTTATAAATTTAATGAATTTATGGAAATAACACAATTATATAATTTAATAATATTATCTGACATGTAATCAAATGTTTGACCTAAATAATATACCTTTGATCATTATCTGAAGTTACCATCAATGAAATAGGTAATAATTTCATAGATTATGTTAACAAAATGAATAAAATTTTTCGGGGAGTAATAATTACCATTTCTACAAAAATTATTCATGACTAACCAATCCTTGATGTTACCCATCAACATCGACTCAATTTAATGTTTTCAAATTTTAATTCTTAAATAATTGTTTTTTTAAAGATGTATTTTTTACTTCTTAAATTAAAATAGTGTTTTATATTCCACTATCATCTAATAACACACGTGGGTAGGTTATTCTAGGGTCTAATTTATACCAATTGGTTGGATAACAGATTTATACTTCCCACAATCTCACAATCTTGTAACTTTAAGGAAAAATGAAGGTTAATAATCATTATGGGAATGCATTTTCATATTTAAAATTATTTTCACTGAATTGAGAAACTAGTATAAATCTTTTGGAGGCTATTCCTTTCATGAATATCTTGATTAATTGTGACTACATGTCAAGATTTCATGAAATCAAGATAGCGTAATAACCACTTGTGTGATATGAAAATTTTCTAGGCTTCACTTCCCCTTATGCCAAAATCAAAATAAATTTTATGGATTTCCTTAATTCGTAATACTCTATAACATAGTTTATAATTTAAATAATTGTATTATAAATGATGATCTTAATGATTTTCTTCATGTGTTACATAGCATAAAAACAGACATATCTATCTGGACACATGAGGAATTTTAAAAATAGTTCTCCCAAATCCATTTTTATTTAGTTCATAATTTTTTTTGATAACTATACAATACATTTAGAAATATTTTATGAAAAAAATTCATCTGTGGAAATGTTAAGGGAAATTCCTAATTGTGTTCCAAATGTATGTTCACTCCCCCACACTTAAAATAGAGAATGGTCATCCATGAGAATGGTTATGTTGAGATGTATGGGAAGTTAAATTAAAGAATGGGATTGGATAAATAATAATATAAAATGAATGAGAAAAGGATAATATAGACTAATACACTAGATTAAAGTTGGTTAATAGTCCAATGTTTGTGTGTGAGAGACCGCTGAGAAGAAGCATGTTTCGTGGGAGGAATATTAGTCCAACTAGTTTATAAGAAAATGTAGTCAATAAATATAATTCTGCTATATATGTGGCTACAACAGAATATTAAGAGAAATTTCACACAATCAATTCATGAATGGAAAAACATACTGCTATACAATAAAACAGTTAATGGAAAATGTAATCAGAGAGAGAAATGGAACAATTATAGGGAAAAATAAAGAACAAGAGATTGAGGGAAAAAAATATTGTCCCAACCAGTGTGTGTCGATTCTAAAAGGTTCTAGGAACTATTTATTGGTTCTCTCATCCTATGATGGATCTACCATGAAATTCTTATAGCCCATTCCCTTAGATACTGGAGGAGTAGTCTGACTACCCTCTATATAAGTTACTTTTGGTTGTTCCACTCTTTAATAAGAGGCCCAGGAAAGATATGAGTGGGAGAAATAACTAAAATACATATAGTATGATGGAGGATAGATCAAAATAGGTTATTAGTGGTCGGTGTAAGGGAGATCCTGGTGAATTTTCCCTCCATCAATCTTCATGTAAAGTCAACCTGCTAGTTAAACATTGTATTAAAATCCTAATCATGATTCCATTGTAAATTGTGGTTGTAACACCTCATGATTTTATGTGATAGATTATTTGTAATTTAATTGATGCCTTCTGTTATATGCTACACCAATATTATCTTTCTCTATATGCAACACCATATTATATTACAATATCCACAACAATATTCTTGTCTTGTGTTGCACACAATTTCATGTCCATTTGGTAGAATTCATTTCACGCAATACTGAGTATATAGTATTTTAAATGTATAAATGAACATTGTTTGGATTATATTATATGAATCAACAAAATAAGATTACACTACAAGAAACACTGAATTGTCTTGCATTACACTAAAGAGAGACCTTCCTCGATAGGTTGTATGGTACGCAATATCGATTTTACTAAACAATGATATATTATTAAAACATTTAATGGGATATAAACTTGATGTTATAAATAGTATTAACCAAATTTTTTATTTTATATCATTTTAATTCACCCTACACATTTTATATAACATAGTATGAAAAAAAATTATTTTTCGGATAAAAGAAGTATATTTTTTCAAAAAAATGCAGTTTTACCGCCTTTAGATGGTGCACCCATTTTAAATATAGTTTTGACATGTTTATAAAAAAAATTAGACAAAATAAACTTTTTATTTGGATGTGGAATATAAAATTATACATTGGATTAATTTTTGATATTTTTTTTGGTAACTATCATATTTTAATGAATACTGAAAGTACGCAAAATTTTAATTTAAAACAACTTTTTTCATCAAAATAATTTTTATGGATAAAATAAATCATTGAATGGTTTTAAAATTAAAAAACAATATATTTTTATATTTGAAGAAAATATAAGCCTTTTTCATTAATTTTCCCTTGAATTTATATGTAAAAAAAATCAATCTTTTTCAATGTTTTAACTTTTATACAAAAACCCATTTTTTCAACAACATGATTAATTTTTAATTAATTAATACTAATTTTTTATTTTTAATTTTAAAAAACTGATTATATAATTGGAATTAGTAAGGCTAAATTATATTAATGGTCTAGTTTTATTTTTTGGGCATTATAAATAGTAACTTTGGTAATTATTTTTATTACAATAGTAAAAGGTAAATCGGGTAAGTAAGGGTAATAGTCAGATTATAAAAATACCCTAACACCTGAATGAATTATACTAGGACCCATATAACCTAAGTGTAAAAATAGATTCATTTAAGAGGATTTTTTTCCATGAAAATGATGTAATTATTTTTTTAATAAAAATAAAGTGGCAACACGTCACTCTCTAATATCTTATAAGTGTAATAATTTAAATTTAGCGATAAGCATCACAAAACATCAAAATTATACAGTCAGTAGAAATGTAATAAAATTATATACATCATGTTAATTTTTTTTTGAATTTTTAGAGATTAATTAATTGTCGTTAATAATGACATAATAGTGATATAAACATTATTTTACTAATAGAAATATCAAATAAATGGTTCAAAAATAATAAAAAAATAAAATTTGATCTAATTTAATTACTACATGAATTTTATATGTTAATATGTCATGTTTATAGTTTATTAAATTTTTTGCTTCATATTTATATTTTGTGAAGATTTTATTTAAAGTCAACTAAATGAATTGTGTCAAAATTGACACTATTAAAATTTTATAAAAACAACATTTTATTAAATTATTTAAAATCATAAAAATATTTAACAATTTAAGAGTTATAATTATAAGATAAAAAATATTATAAAATAAAAATTTAGGGTCAATTAACACCATAAATGTAAATATTTATAAACATTTAACATTTATAATGTTATTACTATAATGAAAATTAAATAGAATAACTGAGTGTTGTTTTAAATGATAATGCTTTAATTGATATAAAAACTTGTCTAAAAGTTATTGGTTAATGGGATTATGAACCTATATCATATTTTATTAAAAAATGGGACATTTTAGTGTATTTTATTGGGGTCATGATTTCATTGTATATTAATATTTTGGAGGATTTCAAAAGTTCCCATCATCTCAATAACAAAAGAGAACCTCCTCCCTCTCATCTTCACTCCATTTTGAGCCTTCAAGCACGACCAAACCCATGAAATATATTTTCTCAACATTCCTAGAAAAATTATAGTGGTTCTGGTCTACTCGAAATACCAAATTTAGTACCCTAAGAGGAAATTTAAAGAAGGCATATCGAGGAAGAGTTAATATCTTCAACCGATTCATTCAAATTTATTTCTTCTTCAATTTCCTTTTTGTTAGTTGTTCCACTAAAAAATAATAACATCCATATCACTCATATACTGATATTTTATTATAAATATTAAATAACCCTATATCACCTTCTATCCATCCTATGAAAAATGAATTCACCGCGCTTGCGCACGTACGACTTACCGTCTCCATGCCATGGTGTAATCTGTTTTTGTTTTCCCCAAAAACTTACTTGGATGGATATATTGGTTTAAATAATAAGTATATATGATTATTATAACATTATAATAATTATGAGATACTATACACCATGAAAATAGACACCATTCAATAATTTTGGGAATGATATCATCGCTCGTGCGAACTTACCGCTTACCGTCTCCACGATGCGATGTGATTAGTTCTATGTAATATTCATTAAACCATGATTATATAAATAAATTTAATGAATAAATATGATTTATATTATACTAATATAATTATTTAAATAATATAACTATAACCTAAAAATATTAATAAGAACTTATTTTAAAAAACATACATGAGAACACAAAGTAGTTAATACCCAAAGAATGAGTAAAAATTAAAATTTTTCAAAAAAACAAATTATAATATGTTCATAAATATTAACATAAAAATGATTAGGATTCCAGAATAAGTCATTAAAATAATTTAAAAAATCATACTAGATGTTTTGATATATACGAAGCATATCAGGCCTATGGTAAGGGATAACTATTCCAATCTATTTTTATCTAATATTGTTTTTTTCATAAGAATCTACTATGGATATATTTATCATCCGTGTCAATGTTTTCTAAAAAACTATTATCATAAAATGGGAACTATTCTTCTATGAATGTTTAAAGTAATTTTTACCAATTTTTAATATCACTACATGGTTTGGAAGGAATCTTTCTTTTGTTCACCATACGAGGTACTTTTTGACTTTTCTGGAAAAAGTACGAAGAGAATGTTTTTTAACATATATGGAATTAATGGGTTTTTACATCTTCATAATGCCTTAATTCATGAAGATTAATCTAAACTTTTATAAGTTGATTTTCAACTCAATTACATTCTTTTAAAATTTCATGACATTTTTTGAAAAGAAAACATTTTTAAAGAAGAAAAGATATTTTCCTCAAGAATGATGCTCAAGTATTTTATTAAAATTATTTTCCATATAAGATAACATAGGTTTATGTTTCTATCCTTGTTATTACTATGATTTGATTTTATTTATGATGGAATTTTATTTAGGAAATCCCTTTGTTTTATATCAATTATAATGGAATGATTTTCAAGAAACCCCCTTGATTTCTTGGGTTATGCTTTGGTGAATGTTTTTATGTTTTTGTCCCACACATAAGAATTGTTTAATTATGAGATTTGTGGGACCTATATATCCATGAAATTAACTAGGAAACTATTTATATCTCATGAGGTAGACATGACTAGAATAGAAACTAAATTTGGTTCAGTAATACATGGCTATAACGATAAGTAAACTGAATTCGATAAGGGACTTTTTCTACGTGATGGTCTTGGAAAATATTCCTTGGCTACTATAGAAATAATGTTTCCAATATTAGTTTTCCAAAATTACATGTTTTATGCCAATGATATACTATCATGGTTAATGTGCCTTTATGATCTATGCCTTACGTACTATAATGTTTTATTTCATATCTTGAGAATTTGATTGTTTAAAATCCATATTCATGTTTTTATATTCAAATGTTCATGGTTTCTTTTATGATCTCAATGTTTACCCTTAATGAGAATTTGTGCTCAGCCCATTTATATATTATTTTCCCCAGGATATAGAGAATGATTTTAGTTGGGAATAAAGGGAAATATCTTTATGGGATATGTTAAAGATCTTTCACCATGTTAGAAGATTAAGTTCCATGTTTCCAAAGGAACTAAGCTAATACAGTCATTGGGAATATATTTTTTAATGTATTAAATATTCTTCAAAAGTAAAGTACTATACATGCACGTAAATCTTGGGTCTCTACATTTGGTATCAAAGTGAATATTTAGATATCCTTTGAAACTAGTATACAAAAACAATAGGGAGATCCCTAGAGAAATTTCTAAGTTATGTCTAGGGATGTCCCTAAGGTTAAGTATAATTATATGCTACAGTCCTAGAATTCTGGTAACAATCATGAATAACCTATGATTAATCCTAAGATGTTATAGATTAAAATTACCCCTGACTATGTTGTTTTCCTAATATGATTTTGTCCTGTCACAATATTCATTTTGAGTTTTAGAGGTTGGAACCCAAAGGATCCATGTTAATGATCAATGCAGTGGGCAATGAAATGGTTATCCTCATGTACAACCAAATGTTATGAGTGATAGAATGAAAAATATTATTTCTATACTTACACAAGATGTGAATCATTATAAAATCCCGAATGAGTTGATAAGGGAACAAAATTCTATTGAGTCATTCAAGAGGCAAATTACACCTTCTTTTAGTGGGTCTTCTTATCCACTTGTTAATGAAAATTTGATCAGTACCATTGAAAAGATATTTTCCATCCTTTTTTGTTCAGAACATGAAAAGTTCATTTTATATATCTATCATTTTGATGGTGAAGCAGACCAGTGGTGGACTCTAATTAAGAATAAAATGTAGCAAGATGAAATTGAATCCATTGAATGGGTTGATCTCAAGAGCTTATTTTTCAATAATTACTTCCCTTTAATTTTTTAGACAAAGATGAAAAAGAAGTTCCTTGAGCTTAAGAAAAAGGATGAAGAATTTGTTGGTACATATGAGGCGAATTTTAAAATATATTCAAGGAATCATTATTTCTTTATCATCCAACCTGAATGTAAAGTTGATTGATTCTTCGGTGGCTTAAAACTAAGTATTCGAAGGGAATTAACTATAAGAGACTTTAGTAGCTATGAAGAGTTTGTGCTTTGTTCTACCAAGGTAGAACATAATGTTGGTGTTACATATCCATGTCATGGATTTGACAAGAAATTAAGGAAGGAGTTCAAGGGAAAATATAAAAAATGGTGAAAAGATGATATATGTTTAGTTATGCTCAATTTGTGGAAAGAATCATGGTGGAGATTGTCTTAAAGGGACTAGTAAATGTTTCATTTGGGGAAAATAAGTCCATTGAGTAGTTGAGTTCCATAGTAATGGAAAAAGGTTTTTAATGAATGGAGTGGAGAAAAGACTACAATGAATTCCCCACCAACACTTCAATTATATAAGTCCAAGGAAATGAGGCATTGTGTTAACCAATGTTATAATCAAAGGGTTATTGATGATCTAAATCAACAAAATCCTAAGGAAAAAAGACAGAGGGACGATACATGAAATCACTATTGGTGATGTTGAGTTTGACAAAAATGTCTTTGAATGATTAAGTGTATGTAATAGTATTTCAAAATAGTGTTATGGAATCTAATTTATAGTATTATTGAATATTGTAATATTTATGTATTGGACTATTATGTTTTTCCATAATCATATGTTATTGGTAACCATGAAAAGTGATTGAAATGTTTTTGGAAATCATATGATATGCGCATATTGAAGGGATAAAGAGAAAATAATATGTTCAATAGAAGTTATGAGTTCATGAATAATAAAATAAAAAAGAGATATCATGGTTTGAATATATTGAATTTTTGGTATATTTGGTTTGTGGAAAGAGTTAATTTTGATTGAATGAATGTTGTCACTAAGATTATTTGTTAATTCATCTTATTATCATATTTCAAGAGAATACATGATTAAGGAATTGATATGTTTATAATGTGCCAACCAATAGCTACCAAATCAGATATGGGAGACAAATGATATGCCGATTTAGTTCCCCTCTATAAAATGTTTTATATTTTTAGTTTTTGGAACTGTTATAATGTTATCCAATTATGGACAGTATAATTTATATTGTGTTTGAATTTAGTTAGATTAATGTATTATATCACTATAGGTAGACTTATTCATATTTAATAATATGTTCTAAACTTTTTTAATGAGATAGATAGAAAGAACAATCATTATATTGTATGATCTTCTAACACTTCAAGAATGAAAAATTCCACTTCATTTCCTGAAATAAGATATGAACTGGAAATTGTTCAAGGAATGAACAAGAGTGATATTACACTGAAATGAAGTAAGTATTTATCCTTATGAAAAAATTCATCAAATTTAGGGAAATGATCTTGAAATCCAAAAATGTTATCATAGTGCCCTCTCATTTGATGAATTAGATGGTCCCTTAAATCATTTCAAATATATGGAATTATTGTTGATAAATTTACCCAATCATTATTCTCTATCACTATCCATCAGAACATGATGATTAAATTTCTCTTCTATATCCATGTTTTCACTTCCCAAAAATGTTCTCCTATGTAGAATCCCAGTGATGAGTTACTTTGGGAAACTGTTGCATTTATAACATTCTTTTTAAAAAGATGTCTTAATATCCCTTTTTGTGATGTGGGTTTCCATGAATGAATGTTTCATGGAGAAAACCATTTATAACCCGGACAAATTTCGAGGGTGAAATTCATTTTAAGGGGGGTAGAATGCAACACCATAATATTTTATGAGATAATTTTTTTTATTTATTTTATTTCTTGTGTTGTATGCTACCCCAAGATTATCTTTCTCTATATGTAACACCATTTTATCTTGTAGTACACGCAACAAAATTCTTTGCTTGTGTTGGACACAATTTCATGTTCTCTGGATAGAATTCAATTTACGCAATAGTGATTATAGTTTTTTTTCAATATATAAATGAACTAATTTTGGATTATATTATACACAACACCAAAGGAAGCTTACACTACATGCATCACTTACTTGTCTTGCCTTACACGCAAGAGTGGCCTTCCTCGATAGTTTTCATTGTACGTGACACCGAGTTTCCCTAAACTATGATATATTATTAAAAATATTTAATGTGATATAAACTAGATTTTATGAATAAAATTAATCACATTTTGATTTTTATATAATTTTAATTCAACCTAAAAATTTTTATTGAACACAATATGAGAAAAAAATAAAATTTTCAGATAAAAGAAGTTTTTTTTAAAATGCATTTTTACCGCCTTTTGAGGGAACATCCATTTTAAATCTAGATATTGACATGTTTATAAGTTAAATCTTACAAAATAAACTTCTTATTTGGAATTGGGTTATAAAATTTTACATTCGACGAGTTTTGGATATTTTTTAATAATCATCATATTTTGATGGATATTGAAATTACGCTAAATTTTAATTGAAAACAACATTTTTTCATATAAATAATTTATAAGGATAAAATATATTATTGAAGGTTTTAAAGTATAAATAGAATATATTGTTATAGGTTAAGTCAATTTATTTCATTTCCATTAATTTTACATTGAATTAATATGTAATAACATTTCATTTTTTTGCAATGTTTTAACATTAATAAAAAAATCCATTTTTTTGAAAATGAGTTAAATTTTAAATTAATAACCAAAACTTCTGTGTTTTTAATTTTGAAAAATGGATTCCATATTTTGAATAAACATTTCAAATTTATGTTAATGTGCTACTTTTATTTTTTGGGCATTATGAATAGTAACTTTGGAAATAATTTTTATTACCATACTTAAAGGTATATTTGGTATATAATAGTAAAAAAGATTATAAAATTACCCTAACACCTAAATTAATTCAATTGGATGAATAAAATATGAATCATATAACCTAAGGGTTGGAATAGATTCATTTCATATAGTTTTTTCCAAGAAAAGGATGTAATTATTATTAAATCCCAAGAAAGTGGCAACATGTCACTCTCTTATATCTTATAAGTATAATAATTTTTATTTCGTGATAAAATTCATAAAACATAAAAAATTAAATATTCACTAGAAATATAATAAAGTTAACTACATCTTTTGAATTTATTTATAATTTTTAGAGTTTAATTAAGAATCCTTAATGATGAAATAGTAGTGATATAAAAATTATTTTATTAATAGAAATTTCAAATAAATAGTTTTAAAAATTTTAAAAGAAAAATCATATGAACTAATTGAAGTGATCCACGAATTTTCTTGATGACTATGACATGTTAGGATTATATTACAAATTTTGGTTTGAATTTATCTTTTTTAAGTATTTTATTTTAATTCAAATAAATGAATAGTGTAAATATTTACAATATTGATATTTTATAAAAATAAACTTATTTTAAATTATTTTAAAATCATAAAAATATTTAAAAATCTAAAATATATAATTAGAAGATATATAATGTCATAAAATACATATTTCAGATCAATTAACACTGTATATGTAAATATTAATAACAATTTAAAATTTAGAATGTTATTACCAGCATTAAAATTAAATAAAATAACTATGTGTTAATTAAAATGATAATTTTTAAATTTACATAAATACTTGCCTAATTTTTTTGGTTATTTGGATAAAAAACCAATCTCATATATTCTTCTAAATTGGGAAATTTTTTGAGGATTTTATATGGGGTTTAATTTTATTATAAATTAATATTTTTGAGGTTTCCAAAACTGCCCGTCACCACATTTATAAATGGGATCCTCCTCCCTCCCATTTCACTCCATTACTTTCCTTGAATCATGGCCAAACCTGAACCATTTCTCTTTTAAACTTCCAAATTTACATTATACAGGTTATGGTCTTCTCAAAATACCATCTCTAGTGCCCTAAGAGGAAATTTAATGGAGGCACGTCGAGGAAGAGGTAATCTTTTCTACCGATTTTTTATAATTTATTTCTTCTTCTACATCATCATCATTATTTGTTTCCATATAAATTAATAATATATGTATAAATCATATACTAATATGTTATTATAAATGTTAAATAACCATATATCACCTTCTATCCATCCTATGAAAAATGAAATCACCATGCATGTGTATGTTCGACATGCCGTCTCCACTCTATGGTGTAATATGTTTTTTCACCACCAGATTACTTAGATGGATATATTGGATTAAATAAATATTGTGTATAATTATTATAACATTTTACCAATTCTAAGATACTATAACCTAGGCACATCAATACAATTTTACAATTATGGAAATGAAATCATCGCTCGTGCGTACGTTTGAGTTTCAGTCTCCATAATGAGATGTGATTCATTCTACATAATATTCATTAAACCATGATTATATAAGTTAATTAAATGAATAAATATGATATATATTATAATAATATCATGCTATAAATTTTATAACTATAAAATACAAATATGAATAATATTGTATTTGAAAAAACCCACATAAGAACATAAAGCAGATAATACCCGAATAATGAGTAACAATTTTTTATTACTAAAAAACATATTAAAATAAGGTCTTAAATGTTATAATAAAAATTATTATGATTATTTAATTAATTAGTAACATTATTTAAATCATTATACATGATTTTTAGAAATATAAAAATCATATTGGACCTAAATAGAGAGAAAATTTTTACAATCTCGTTTTATCTAAGATTGTTTATTTGCAAATATCTGCTGGAGATATATTTATCATACATGTCCATGTTTAATAAAAATATATTCTCATAAAATTTTACTATTATTCTATGTATGTTTAAGAAAATTTTTACCCATTGTAATTTTACTACATGGTTTGGAAGGAATCTCTATTTTTATTACTATATAATGTACTTTTTGACTTTTCTGGAAAAAGTATAAGGAGAATGTTTTTTAACATATACGGTATGAATGGGTTTTTACATATTCATAATGCCTTAATTACATGAAAACTGATCTACATATTTACAAGTAAATTATCAACTCAATTACTCTCTTTTGAAATTTAACAACATTTTGAGAAAAGAAAACATTTTGGATGAAGAAATGATATTTTTTCCAGAATGAAGCTCAAGTGTTTTATTAAAATTATTTTACATCTATTATTATGTAGGTTTATGTTTCTATACCTATTTTAAATATGATTTCATTGTGTTTATGATGGTAATTTATTTAGTAAATCTCTTAGTTTTATAACAATTATGACGAAATGATGTTTAAGAACCCAATTTGATTTCATGGGTTATGCTATGGTGAATGATTTTATGTTTTTTGGGGCACACTTATGAATGGTTTCATTATGAGATGGTTGGGACCTATATATCCTTCCAATTCATTGGGTAAAGATATATATGTCATCATATAGGCATGAATAGAACATAATGTAAATCTAGTTCGGTAATACATGGATGGAACGAAAAAAAAATCCGGGTTAGTAATGGACTTTTTCCACTATGATGGTCTTGGAAAACATTCCTTGGATACCATGGAAATAATTTTATATGTTTATTAGTTTTCCAAAATTTCATGTTTTATGGAAATTTTATCATATCATGGTTAATTTCCCCTTATAAACTAGGCCTTACGTACTTCCATGTTCTATTTCATGACTCCATATTTTGATTGTTTAAAATCTATGCTCATTTTTTTATATTCGAATGTTTATGGTTTGTTTAATAATCTCAATGTTTACCCTTACTGAGCATTTAAGCTCACCATTTTTTTATTTTTTCTATTCCCCAGGATATATAGAATGGTTTTAGGTGAGAAAAAAAAATGGGAATGAAATTTATTGGAGATGTTGAAGATCTTTCCCCAAGATAGAAGTTTATGTTCTATGTTTCCAATGTTACTAAACTAATATGGTCTTTGGGAATCTGTTTTTGTCATGTATTAAATATTCCCCAAAAGTAATTTAATTTACATGTAATTCAATCTTGGGTCCCTACATTGGTCACTGAATGGGGTTCCCTCATGATTTGGGTTGGTGGAGTAGATAGAGTCAGGTGGTGAATTCATATAAGATTCAATGTTGGAGGAAAAATTATCATTATAGTATGAGGGAGTCTTTTTATCCCCATAAAGGGGATAAGAGTGATGAGAAATAGTTAGTGGTGTTTTTACTTCATGGAAAGCAACTGCAACATCTTCCTAGGCTTCATGAAATCAACAGAAGTGGATATCATACACTACAATTCAAATACTTTTGACGATTATAATTTCAACAGTGGTGGGTGGAGTAATCATAGAGAATTCCCCCTTGTCAAACTAGATTCCCATATTCTCATTTCAACTGTGGTGGGTGGTGAAATAGGTGGTTTGGATTAGTTGAATGAAATGATCCACCAGGTTGAGAAACTTCTACGCCTTGGTAGTTTGTGGAACATAGTCTAGTCCTCATTATTAAATTGTTGCTGAAAACTCAGTAGTCACAGACGGGACCCAGGTGAGGGAAACCCAAGAATAAGCCATTTTATCTATAAAATATTCATCATAAATTTCCTCTATTATATATAGGATTACTAATTCTATATAATAACACTATTTAAGAAGGAGGAATATGACATCCCTAAAATCGTATATAAGCACACGATTTTCATCATTGATGTAACTGTAATTTAATTTAATGCTGGAGGAAAACTCCAAAATGAGTTATTTATATGTGTGATTGTGTATGGAAAGGGGAGGCGAGTATTATAAATATGTCTTCTCAACTTATTATCTATTCCAAGAGACTCAATGTTTTAGGACTAACAAAAGTTGTGAGGGTTGACCTCTAGAGTGGTATGAACTTAGTATCAAAGCATATACTCCCATTTAGTGAATTTGTTAGTTAGACTAGGTTGTGTATTAGAACTGGATCCATGGAAACACTTTGAGGTGGAGTACATGAAAGTGGATGATATTATATTGGTATCATAATGAAAATACTCATATATTTCACAAATTACAACATGATAAACATAAAATAGTATTTATGTAATGAAATTACAAAATACACAATATGAAAACAAAAAAATTATAATGACACATGATTTTTATATGTAGATATTAAATAATTTGTTTAGAATATTTATTTGATTATATAACAACACTCTTAAGAACCATAATATTTTAGTGATTTTGGAAACCTAGAAACATAAACACTAGTCCATAAGTGTACTTCAGCATCTCAAATAATCTGATTTATAAATATCACCCTTCTAAGAAAAACAATACATAAAAAATATCTTCTTAACCTGGGGGAAGGGCAAAAAATAATTAGTGATATAAAAGAATTAGTAATTTAAAATATGGGGGATAACAAATCCTTACAAAAAATAAGTATTTGAGAACATGTCCATATAATTTAAACACCATTACCTACATAAAAAAATTATCATCACGAGTCGGGTCATAATGATTGTAAGTTATTAAGATAATATTCATAATGGGATAAAATCACATGAGTCTTGAGAGATTATGATACATAATTTGTTCCAAATGTATAATCAAAGAAAATAATTTCCTAATTATTTTTTTCTCACTACCAATACAATCTTAATAGTGAAATTCCTTTATTAAACCTGGTTGAGACCCCAATCTAGTCCTTTATTATTGAGTTTTTTTCACTTCTGATTCTAGTGTAATCTTACTAAACTTAGTTTACTCCCAATTACAACTCTAGAAAACTCATGATATATAATAATTTATCCAATGCTTAGGAAAGAGATATGGGTCCTACCCATCACATAATGAAATCATACATATGCATGCCATCGGATCATAAAAATTATCCATATCATAACCAATAAAATGAAATGGGAATTCTAAACATTTTATTGTATCATAAGAAGTGAAACATAGATTGTTTTTATAATAATTTTATTATATAATAAATTATGTGGAGAAGTAGTTTTTACGCACATTTTATCATCATATAACCCATGCGAAAGTTATTGGTTTCATAAACATTTTATCATAATAAAAATAAACCATTATAATAAAGAACAAGAACTGCATCCTCAGATCATATCATGAGTAAGGAGTTGATAACCTCCGAAGAAAAAATCACAGATCAAAAATAATTTTGAAATATCATATAAAACATTTAATTACATAATATCATTTCCACTTAGAGTACACTTTTTAATAAAGAAAGAATTTGTAAAAAATTATTCATTTAAAATAATCTTGGAAATATATACTATAATACTAATTGAAATTATTGGTCATGATGTTTAAAATTCTATTAATGTCATACACACTAAAATGGGGGTTCCTTTCATATTTTTTGATAATAGAAAACTGGTCATTGTTTAGTAAAATTAAATTTATATTCCTTTAACTTTATATTTTTTAAAATTTAAAAAAGGGTGTAAATTAATTTTTAATATCATAATAGTCTAATAAATCATTTTTAAAACCAATTTTTTGAAGGAAAATTGATTTTTGACCAAATAGAGAAATAATACTTGATTTTCAAAAAATAATTTTCTTAATTATCTTATGAAAAAAATAGTCTAAAAATTGTACCATTACATTATGAAATCAAGATTAATAAAAGGAGAATAAATTTTTTTTATGATTATTGAGAACACAAATTCATGATTTAGTGAAATTCTAGGATTCTCCATCATAAAGATAACACGAAATTCCTAAAGAACATTAATATCATGTATTTCCAGTTTCTCCCCTACCAATTGAGATAAACACCCCTTCTGAATGAAAATTTATACCCTTACTATGATTTAATATCAATCAAGTGTTCATACTTATCCCCACATTGATATATAATCATAGTATGGTTCGAAATATCAAACATAACATCCCTTTCTTGATAAATGATGCAAGATTTAAGTATAGAATGATAATAGATTCCTTTGATGACATCAAGTTCAACAAGAGAATGAATGATAAGATGTACATGAAGAATATTCCCACCAACATCAACTAGAGAGGAATCATAGACATGGGATTTTATCATCATACCATTTGGATTTTATTACTTTAAATTCCATATGTAATCATTTTGGTGGAATCTTGATACTCTAAAAAAATTATATATATATATATATAATTGAATAGTTATATGTATATTAAAGTAAACCAAATATGATATTCCAGAGTGGATAGTATGTGTATCTTCCACCACATCACTATCTCACCCACCATTATAAATAATGAACACATGAGATTTCCTCTTTTTCTATATATTAATATGCTACTGATATACATCATCATCATTAAAACTCGAGTTTGTGATCAAATTATCATAATTACCATTCTCTACAAACATGTACTATAGAAGTGTTGGACCTGAATTTTGTGATTATTCATCCCTATTCTCATCATTAGATAAATTCTTCCAATCACTTTTAAAACCAATTTTCCAATCATCGTTCAATACAAAATAGAAAAATTTACTATACCCTAATGTGAATCTCCTATATTCTTCTTCCCTCACATATTAAATAAAGGAAATCCTATCTTATTCTCTTTATGGTTCTTATATATTTATATAAACACCATATTAATTTTCATGTCAAAATAATGATATTCATATTTAACTCAAACTTCAATCTCCACCACGACATCATATCAAATAATCTCTTCATTACTACTAAATTATGCTATGGATAATTTCTTTAACAGTATTTATTTTAATCCATTGAGGAATGATTTAACCTTAATTTCAGGTTGGATGCTAATAATTAAATCATACCACACAAATAATTTAAAATTTAACTCTTATATACTAATGGATTTGTCCTCCTTTTTTCCCTTTCTTGATGAACTATTTATCCATTATTGTACATATAAAATAGGGAATGTAATTATTTAAATATAATTATTTAACTCATCCCAATCCAAGAAGTCAATTTCATCTTGTTTCCAAGTATTTGTGATATTATCCCACCATTGATCATATTCACTATCCAAATGGTAGACAACCAAAATGAGTTTTTCATGTTTTAATCATTGGATAATGGAAAATATCATTTATGTGGTACTAATCCATTTTTGAAAAATTATTTCATCATAAGACCCACTAAAATTAGGTGAATTCTTCCTCATAAAGGAGTAAACATAATACTATTCCCCCTTTGTTTGTTTGGATGTCTAGAATGATTCCTATCTACAGGTATTTGAACAATCATAGAAATGAGATTTTATATTCTATCTCCCATAAAATTTATATTATCATAAGGAAAATCCCTTCATTCCCAATCTTACTTAATATTAACATGGTTCCTTCGAGTTCCATCCATTGAATAAATCCAAAATAAATAAGGTAAGAAATAATAATCATAGTGGGAAACCAAATTATTGTAAAAATCAATTATAGGATGTCAAAATTATGACACCTTCTAAAATCATTGAGACCATAGGTTTATTCTATATCATTTATATCCATTATCTATTTAAATCCTACATGATGTATCATAAATATTTTTTGAGTTTCCAAAGCATATACCTTAGTATTTTCCAACAATGTGTGCAGAAAGGCCTATTTTAAAACACCAGTTCCCAATTGAGTCTTTCTCAATAATGTTTTTCTAGGGGTTTTCCCCTATGTAGAACTATTCCAGATCCAAATTTACATATATTAATCATAAAATTATGTATTTCCTAAAAACAAATCCCTCTATCCTTTACCATGATTCTGAGACATTTTCAATACTTTGGCTCATCCATAGACCTACCCTTAGACGTGCTATTTAGGATCTCACAAGGATTTTTCATACAGGTTTCCAATATTTAACAACATGTATTCTCTGAAAACAACTATATTGAACTAGTATTTTCATACATAGAAATTACATCATTTTAATGTAATATTTATTTCATTCAATAAAGATACTACTCAGAACTGTAATAGTTTAGTGACTTTGAAAACATTGAAACATAAACACTATTATATAAGTTAGATATATCATATTTCTCTATGTTATTTATACCATGGGCCCTTGTTAGACACATCAAATTGAATACATAACTTTAGAACCTTGAAACACATAACAAAATAAATGCTGATCTCATATTTTCTGTAAGGGAAAATATGAGAGACAAATAGTCCTAATTAGAATATAATGGTATGAGAATAGATTAAAAACAAATTAAAGACAGACACTTCTTAAAAATATCAACTGCATGATTCATGACATAAATTTTTGATGTTCATAATACATGATCCATAAGGGAATCGAAGTACATCATTCATAAAAGAATACGACATGGAACTTATTGAAAACACATTATCATAAAAATTTATTTTTAGCTATGGATCATTGATTAGAAAATCATAATGTATAATGTTCTTTATTAAAATGGGTTCTCTCTTTATTTCATCCAATTATTACTAAATATGATTAAACATCCATTCCATTCCTATCATTCTAATCCAATTCCACTACTTGTTCCAGTCGTATCTATCTAATAAGATATAAATCATTACCCAATGCATTTGAGGGAGACATTGGTATCACCCATCACATAGAAAAGTCATTTATATATATGAAAAAAGTTCAAAGAGATTAAAAATATTATATCCCAATATGTAAAATTGGACCCATAAAAAATTCTTTATATCATATCTTATAAAAGAGAGACTAGATTCATTATCATTTTATCATTGAATGACCCAGGAAAAGAATCTGTTTTTATAGGAATAATATAAGTGTATAAAAATTTGAATATAAATGGGTTTCAAAATAAACTTTTGATCATAATAATATATCATTCAATTGATAATAATTTTGAAAAATTATTTAAAATATTTATTTATAAACATATCTTCTCCCCATATAAAAACACATTGTATAACATAAAAATACATGAAAACACTTTTCATGGAAACTAATCTTGAAAACTATAATTTTATGTTCAAATAAATTACTGGTCATGACGATGGAAAATGTTATTCATGTCTTGCATTCTAAAATAAAGATTCATTTAAATTTTTTATAATAATACAAACATGAATTGTTTTGCAAAATTACAAGAATATTTATTTCAATTTTATTAAAAGTAAATCCATGATAAAAATCTATTTTAAAAATAATAATATTTTATGAAATATTTTTTAAAATATTTTTAGAAAATATGATTTTTATGGAAAAATATTTATGACTGAAAAGTGAAATTTGGTTATATTCTCCTAAAAATATATTATTAATTTTATTATGTACAATAGAGTGGAAAAAATGTTCCAAAATATAAATATATAAATAATCGATATAGGAGAATAGAATTCTGGAAAATTATTGAGATATAGATCATAATAATTCATCAATGGAATCATAATCACAAAAAATCTTATTAACAGATGAGATTGTAACAATAATCTCTTACCAAATTTCTAACATTAAATCATAATCCCCATGAATATATATAATTACATTAATAATAAAATATAATTAAATTTAGGATATTCATACTACCACATGTCAAATTGTTTTTAATAATATATAATTTTTGATATAAAAATAACTTCATACAAACAATTCTATGTTAACGTTATGTTTTATGTAATAACAACTTTGTTGTTAATTAATGTTGACAATTTTTATTCTTGGTCATATTACATGGATCATCATTTAATCATCTCCGAATTTATAGCAATTATATAGAAATAATATATATTCATTTTATATGTAAACATATTAATCCATAAAATTTAGTGATATGAAATAAAGTACACCGTTCATGGAGATGGTAGGTTGTACAAATGCATGAGTTTTGATTCCATTTTATTATCCTACTGAAATAATGAAAATGAAATGGTATATATAAATAAAATGAAATTCTATTATAATTTTTATTTCATTTTTATCACATATTTCAATTAAACCCTTCCATAATATATTCCATGTAAATTGATAATGAATCATGTCACCTAAGGAGCCGGTAGTCCCACGTACTCACGAACGATTTTATCATATACCCAAAAATATAAATAACAGAAGTATGTGTTATTTGAAAATTATATAACAATATAGACACCAAAAATTCCTTAAATATCCTATATAAGAATTCTTCCCAACCTTTAGTGGTGGAAATGGAAAAATGAACGATATCGGTTTGTCAGGGGGTAGACTGCTGTAGAAACGAAAGATGATTTAGTAAATCATTTGATTGATGTGTGCATGGTTGTAAGTAATAAACATTAAATAAAAACATATTAGTATATTTAATATACATTGGTTTCAATATAAACACTATATTAAAATAATTTAAGGCCATTGAGGAAGAAATAATAGAAATACATTTGTTGCTGAACATTACATCTTCTTAGAGAATCTACACTTTATTTACCCAAAATTCATTGTATGGTTAGATTTATACAATAATTTAAGATTATATTATGGGAATATATAACTGGAGATATTATTTTCATATTTATTGGCATAAAAAATTGGTTTTGATGTTATCAATAGTGGGGGAGAGTGGTGTCTTTTTATAAGGGAGGTGAGTGGCTATTTTTTTAATATATTTGAAAGGGTGAATTCCACAAATGTTTATAAAATGTTTTCTGTCTCCAATAATGGGCCAAAATATACCCAATAAAGGATAAGATCGATATATGGTAATTAACTGAATCTTTGACTAGTATTGATTCATTTGTACACCTTATATTATATGTTTAACCACTAGTAATCTTCTTTTTACCTTAATCGCTATAATAAGTATTAATTACATTCACTAATTACATTTTTAAAGAATTAATTTGGAAATATTTTAAATTATTAATTATTCTAATTGAAAACATTGAATCCAATATTCTGATTTCAATTCCCAAAAGTGGAACGAATGAATTTATAATTAATTTTGCAAACTTGTTGAAAAATCTAGGTTTTAAAAAGAATATGATCAAATGTTTAAAAGGAATTTATATTAAATTTTATTATGAAATTGATTCCAACGACCAATGTTGGATTAATATATATATAATTTTACAACATATAATTTAAAAAAAAATTAAAATAAAATTTGACTATATAAATAGATTATGTGAAAATGCAGTTTTCAATTAATACGCAGTATTTTTCAATATTCTTCAAAAGGTGAAATTTTCATAAAAGTTCAAAAAATCACCATAATATAACATTAAAAATAAAAATAAAAAATTATTTTAATTATATCAAATTCATTTTCAAAAAATGTAAAAAATTAATTTCAATATTATGCATAAAATGATATAAAAATAAGTTTTTCAGAAAATAGTATTTTAAATACATATAAAGAAATTACTAATAAATTTTTATTTCATTATCAATATATCTAATTTATATAAAAAAATTATACATAATATTTAATAAATATATATTACTATTTACGTCACTAAGATTACAACAATGATAATATTGTTTGGTTTAAATAACTGTATTAATAATTTATCGATGTTCTGTTAAAATGTAGTGTCTCATGTAAGGAATGCTTAGCCTGTGTTTTCTATTGCTCAAGATAAAAATAGTGTAGCATATAACACATGAACAAAATGGTGTATAATGAAACCAAATCCATTAGATAAATTTATTTTTTTGAAAAAATTTCATAAAAACTTGGGGTGAAACATTTCACCCCCTTGGAATGAATTTCTCCCCTCAAATTTTCCACTCTGATACAAACAGATGGGGAAACTTCTGCCTCATTAAATCCTCCTATTCCCACATATATTAGACTAAATGTTGTTTTTTCAAAGACATTTTACCATGTGGTTGGACTTCTTTCATACAAAACTCTATTTATGATCCAGAATCTCAATTGACTATTCCTCGTAAGAATGATCTTACTCCAGCAGTATGACCTATGAGTTCAATATATTCTCGAGACTATATGTGTATTCATTTGGAGAGATTAATTGAAAAAATCATTGTATATAAGGTGTTTTTTGATGTTCCAAGTGATATTATACCAAACCAATATGATCAAAAATGTTTAATGAACCAATATTGATATGGATAACTTTTAAATTATTATATAATCTTATAACATTATTCTAATTAGAAATTATTAGAAACACCGTATTATGAAGTTATAATTTTATATCACATTGACGATTATCAGCATAACATTTCCATTTAATTTGATAATCCATTATATGCGGCAAAATGCCTTTTACCATATTAACTATATCTTTAGCTTGTCTCAAATCCCAATAGATTTCTTTTTCTGACTTCATTCCATCATGTTGGTTATCAACATTTCATTCCATAATGGGATTTATATGGAACCCTCCAAATTATTGTGTGAAATATATATTTTTAATAAAAATCATATTTAACAAGATATTTATCCCAAACACCTTCGACATCTAAATAATATGATATATAAAAATCCTTGATGGTTTTAAAATTTTATTCAGGATAACCACATATTTGAGGATGATAAGTATTATTAAAAATTAATTACCTATCAATATCCTGCTCGAGACTTCTCTAAAAAATTGAGTTGATCCTCATATTCCGATCTGATAAAATAGAGTGTGGTTCTCCATAGAACCATATGACTTCTTTAATGTATACCATGGATAGCTAATCTAGAGATAATATTTCTCTAATCACTATAAAGTGTAATGAAATAGTAATGTGATTAACTACCACACATATGTCATTATTCAATTTAGAAGTTTTCGGGATTCTAATGAAAAAAACCACAGTGGTGTTCTCCCCTTTTCATTCAAATATGGTAAATTGATTCAACATCCCTATAGAATTTTTTCTTTCAACCTTAACTTGTTTACTTATCATGCATCGCGATACAAACACTATGATATCTCTCTTCATGCCATCACACCATCATTATTCTTTGAAATATCTATATATATTCACAAATTAAAGATGAATAGAGAATGAAGTACTATGGGATTCTTTTAACAAATCATCCTTTAAGTATGGTTTGGAAGGAACACATACGTGGTTCTTAAACCATATAATTTCATAATGATCAAGGTTAAACATATGAAATTTGGAACCATATTTTGTAGTTCTATATCTTTCTTATGTGCCTCTTTAAAATTCACTTTGACAGATGGTCGACCTTTTAATTGTGAAATATAAGATTTTCCCCTTCCTTCAGGATTACTATATCCATCATTTTAAAATATAGAAATATGTTATCCTTTGTGTTCCTCATAATGAATTATATATCATGATGATTTCAACTAATATCATTAGCCACATTATTCACTTTCCCATTGTGTAAATTTATTATGAATTCATAATCCTTAGTCAGCTCAAACCATAATCCTTAGTAAAGATATTTTCAATATTTAATTTATGAAATAATTACAACAGCTTACTCCAAATCATGATTTTGGTAATTTTGAACATGAGTCTTAAACTATCAGTGGGAATAGTCTATGAAAATGTAATTATTCATAAGAACACCCCCGAATACATTCATTTATGCAACACTATAGATTAAAAACCCTTTTCTACTATATGGTAATGCAAGAACACATGCACTGACTAACCTTCTATTTATTTCCAGGAACTTTACCTGACAGTAATCTGTCTAGTGGAACTTGGATCCCTTTTGACATGTTGTGGTCAGAGGATTAGATAGTAAAGGTATATTCTCCTTAAACCATCGATAATATCTAACTAAACTAAAAAAACTATGTATCATATTCTCCATGATTAGGATGGTCAAATAGTTAATAACCAATATATTTGATGGAACTACATATATATCTTCTCTTGTGATTATTTTAACAAAAAATGAATTCTTTTTATCCTAAATTCACACATTTTAATTTTTTCATATAGTTTAATCTTCCATAGAGACGTTACTATAATTTTCATCTGGTCTTCATGATCTTCCTTGATCATTCAATAGATAGGAATAACATATGAAGAGGCTACCATAAACTAATCAAGGTATTATCAAGAGACTTTATTCATTAAATCCATGAAGATGATAGGAGAATTAGAAAGAATTAAAGGAATAAATATAAATTTAATTGTCTATAATATATAAAGAAAATATTCTTGGTTATATCCTCTTTATCAACCATCAATTTATGATATCCAAATCAAATTCCAATCCTGGACATGTATTGGACTCTGTGCGGTTGATCAAGCCTGTCATCATTGTAATTAATATGATTATTGTTCTTAATTGTGATCTTGTTCAGATCATGATAATCAATGCATAGACACATTCTTCCATCATTATTTTTCAAAAAAGGAGAGGTTCATGTGAATGTGACACACATTGCAAAATGAATCCCCCATCAATAGTTTCAAGTAGTTTATACATTAATTACTAATACTGAATGAGGTCAACTCTATTGAGTTTCTTGGAAATCTGTGCATAAATAGGTAAGATTTCTATTGATAACACATCATTATGTTTTGATGGAAGGCTCAAAAAAATCATATAGAAACACATTAAAAAATTCTTGAGCAATAGTATTATCATTGAGGATGTGATTCTCCCCAACCATTTCAGATAAACACCCCATATGAAAGGGAATAAAGACCCATAAAATTGATATAGTCCCCATCATATGTTCATACTTATTTTTATGTAGATATGATATCCTAGGTTGGTTTAGAATATAAAAAATAACTACAACTCTTAAATAATTTATAAGGGATTTGTGAAGAGAAATATTATCTGTATGATGACATCAAATCCAACCAGAGAATGAATGAAAATATTTGTTACAACTTTCCCACCAGCTTCAAATGAAGTGGAATCATAGACATAGTTTGTAATCATCATCAAATGCAGTTATTTTTACTACAAATTACATATTTAATTCTTGGGTTGGAATATTGATACCGTTATAAATTTTATTAGATATGAAATAATTGGTTGATCTAGAGTCAAATAAGACATTAAATCTTCTAAAGTGGATGGTATGTAAACCTTTCACCACGTAGTTATCTCATTTCTCCTCATAATTAATTATAGCATGATATTTACCCTAGTCCCTCATCTTAATAGGTTTCACATGTCAATCATTATCCTTAACCCTCCGGTTTGGGAACTTATTATCATAATTCCCATTCTCCTTATTCATGAATACCTCATGTGTGGGATTTTCATTCTATGAAGTATTATCTCTATTGTCATTGTTATCTAACTTCTTCCCATAACATTGAAAATAAATTTCCTGAGGAACATCCCTTCCACATAAATAATATTTAATAGTTCCCTTATGTAAACATCATCAGTGATTCTTCCCGCACATGGAGCATAAATGAATGCTCATCTTCATCTCTCCATCGTTATTAGATTTTCCTGTAAAATCTATCATTATTTACTTATAAAACCCAAGATATTAATATGTAACTCCAACTTCCATTTCCACCCTAATGGCACAAAGAACAATATCTTCATATCTACTGATGTCTCTTCTAGATATCATTATTAGAAAAAAATTAGATAGTAAATAATTGATGAATCTTAATTTCATGTTGAATTATAATACAAAATACATTCCTCAAAAGTATTGATATATATATATATATATTTAATATTCCAATAGATATATTATAATTTTCCCTTATATCAAGGAGATATTTATCCATATAAATACATAGAATATGAGGAAAATACTTATTTCGGAATAAGTTCTTGAACTCATACCAATCCATGTAGTAAATTTTATCTTGTTTCCTCATATTGTGAATAAGATTACACAATTAAAATGGTTTACCATCCAAATGGTAGAAAAATAAATTGACATTTACATATTTAAAAAATAACAGAATTGATAATATATTTTAAATGGTAGTAATCTATTTTTAGCAATTTGTGAATAATAATACCCATGGAATGATGGTGGACACTACCTCATGAAGTAATCATTAATATTATATTACATTTTTTGATCATTTTAAAGTCCATCATGATTCAATGATTAAGAATGTTCTGTGATCCTAGAAATCAAAAATTTCATCATATCTCTGATTGCATTTGTATTCTCAGGAGGTCAATAATTTCTTTTTCTACCAAAATCATCATTAATATGGTTTCTTTTGGGTTCTATCCATTGACAATAACCAAGAATCACATGGTAATAAACAATAATCAGATTGGGAAACCAAATAATCATGGAAATTATTTATATGATTTCAATATTATTACACTATCTATAATTTATAAAAAATTAGGTTTATAATAAGTTATTTATACCCTTCTTATATTTAAATCCTTCATGCTAGTTCAATATTTGTTTTTTAACATGAAATGAATATCTCCTAGTATTTTAAAAACCGGATTGTAGGTAGCCTCATCTTCATGCATGAGCTCCTAACTTATCCTATCTCAATACTGTTTTTTAATTGTTTTTACACCAAGGTAGTTCTGTTCCTGATCCATATCAAGTTTTAGTGTCATTATAGTGAAGTATTTGTATCATTATGCTCTCTATATCCTTTACCAAAATCCTAGGATATTTTTATATACTTTATTTCATCCTTATACTTATTTTTAGACATGTCCATAATTATTTCACTATGGTTTTATCATCATAGTTTCCAAATTAAAAATTACACATTTCTATGATACTAATTATAATGACCCTTGATTTTCATACATAGACATTAAATCATTTTTTTGAATATTTATTTCATTACATAACTATAATATTTATAATCATAATATTTCCGTTTCATTGTAAACCTGGAAACACAAACACTAGTCAATATGTGAGATACATCATCTATCTATACATTCATAAAAACTTGAACTATTCTCATACATGTCATAAATAGTAAATATTGTCATATCCTAGGGCAAGGAAACATAAGAATGTTTGATCTCAGATTTTCAATATGGAAAAACAATGAAGGGAAATAACCATAACATGAATAGAAGTGTTTGAAGACATGAGAATAACATTTGAAAACCATACAAAGAATAAAAAATATCATCATTAGGAGTCATGGAATATAGATCGGATGTTCAAATAAATGATTTATAAGTGAGTCAAAGAACATGATATATGATAACATAAGAAATGGAGTTTTTTCATTCACATAATCACAGAAAATTCTTTCTATATTAGTTAAGGATCAAATATAAGACCATTATAACAAAAAAAAGATTTAGTGCACTATGTTTACACCCCATTACCTCCATGCATTACAAAACTGATTTAATATCTCAGTACAACCACATCTTACTGAACCATTTTAACCACCCATTCTAGTTCTGTCTACCTAAAGAGGTATAAATATTTAAAGAATTAATTAGACGTATATATTGGTCCAACCCCTAAAATAATAAAATCAAATGTACTTGTTCCACAAGATCATATATATTTATCACATCATAACCCATGAAATGAAATTGGTATCTTAAATATTTCATTATATTATAACATGTATAAAAGAGGTTGGTTTAATAATAATTTCATCATAGAATAAGTTATGAAAAGTTTTGGGTTTCTTAATCATTTTATCATATTATAACACATATAAAATAATCATGTTTGATAAAAAAATATTAATCCTAAAAGTAAACCATTCACTAAAAATTAACTATGTTACCCTTGGATCATATCCTAAATAAAAAATAGTTAACATCAAAATATGACATTGTATAGGGAAAATAATTTTGAAAGATAATTTCTATCGTTTATTAAGGAAAATATCCATTTTAATTAGAAAAAATATTTTCAAAACATAAAACATTTTGAAAAAGATTTCATTTGAAAATAGTTGTTTCAACTAAAAAGTAAATTTTGGAATCAATGGCCTGTCATGACATCAAAAATTCAGTTCTTGTCATACCCAAAAAAATAAATATTCTTATAACATTTTTGTAAAAAACACAAAAAGTTATTATATTAGAAAATATGAAGATTAAATTAAAATTAAAAAAAATTAATGAAGTTGTACAATTTTCTTCTAATAGTTATATGAGATTAATAAAATATTTTCAGAATATTCAATAAAATTTGATTTTCAGGAAAATCATTTTTTAAAAATGAAAAATAAATTAATTAATTTTTTATAAATGTGTTCTTAACTATCTTAAGTAAAAATGATTGTAAAAATGGTACCATCACCGAAAGATGTAAAAAAATACTATATAAGAAGGAAATTCATGAGAATAATTGAGGTTTGGATAATAAGATTTATTCAGAGGAATCCCAATCATTAATAATCTAGATAAATGATGAGATTGTTATAATTAACTCTTACCACTTCGGTGACTGTAACTAACAAAACCAAGAAATTATAACCTAAAACAATGCTTAAAAATTTATTAAAAATAAGGTGTTCATGATATAACATTTAAATGGGAAAATATATACATGTTTTGAAAGAGTGTAGGAGAAAAACGTAACATGTGTCTTAAGGAAGAAAAATTGAGAGAAAATTGCCTTAGCTTAAGTCAGGAATTCTAATGTACTCATTAAAAACGTTTGAATAATAAATATAATTATATTATAAATATATCATTGAAGAATATTCATATATATCATCCCATATAGTATTTTCTAATATATTTATATTAATAATTCAATTTTATAATTATTTTTTGAGTAATAACCACTTTGTTTTCCATACATGTTTTTACTTCTAATTATTATCCCCCTTACATATATCATGATTTCATCAAAAAAAAAGATAAACATGATATAAATATAATATTAATTATTGATATATTTATTAATAGTTATCCATAATTTTTACGAATATGAAATGAAATACATCATCCTTGGAGACCATTGGTTGTACGTACGTGTAAATGTTATTTCTGTTTTCTTATCGTGTTGATGGATAGAAAATTAAATGAAATATATAAATATATTATCATTCATGTAATTTTATTTAATATATATCATATATTTTTATTGAATTTATCATTATTATAATCTGCATAAAGCAAGAAAGAACCACATCTCTTCACTAGGTGGTCAACCACTATAAACATGAACAATGTTATCATATCGCCACAAAAGCGAAACCTTGAATTTATGTGTTATATAATAAATAAATAAGTATTTAAAAAACCGTAAATACTTTTTATATCATATAAAATTTTATGTTCATCATTATGATGAATGATGAGATGTGGTAATGGAAAAAAACAAGATTGGCACATCTCACGGTAGTCCATCGTGCACAAGAATAATGATTATGTAATCCAATTGATTAATGTTTGTTTAATTTTAGGTCATAAAAATAAAACAAAATCATATCATTTTGTTCAATATATTTATGTAATTATAAAATTGTGATATAAATATAATTTATTAGGTTTTAGGAAGAAATAATACCAAACATTTTGTTGATGAACATTACCTCTTCTTCGGGTATGTCTCTTTGGTTTGAACCAAAGACATTCCATTTTAAGATTTATACCAAAATTATAGATTATAAGATTAGAGAATGGATGCTGCAAACTAAATTTATAATCACTGGCAGGTCCAATTATTTTTTACGGCTTGATGAGAGGGGGAGACTGGGTGGTATTTTATAAAGGATGTGAATGGAACTTTTGTAATGTTTTTGATAGAGTAAATTATGAAGAAGTTTTTTCCATGTAAATTAGAACCAATAATTGTCCAATATATATAATATAATTATTAGTGTAAAAATATGGCCATATAATTGTATTTGGATATGTTTTGGTTAATTTTTACACCTTATATTCTAAGTTTAACTACTTTGTAATCTTTTTTATTACATTAATCACTATAATTTATATTAATTTATTTCATTGATTAATTTTTTTAAAAAATAATCTCACCATATTATACATTATCAAATTATCTAAATAAAAATATTTAATCCAATTTTCCAAAATCAATTCATATATGTGGATGAAATTAATTTAAAATTAATCAGGCATACATGTCTAGAATGTGAATTTTTAATGATAAAATGATCTAAAGTTGAAATCATTTATATATTCAATTTTAATATTTAATTGATTTAAATAAACTAATTTAGATTAATATATTTATAATTTAAATAAATATACTTTAAATCAAAATTAAAATATAATTTAACTAAAAAAATATATTAATCAAAAATGTTGTTTTTAATTGAAATTAATCATTTTCCACTATTCATAAAAAACAAAACATATCAGAAAAAATACCAAAATTTACCCTAGTCTAATTTTGACATTATAAATTAAAAAAAAATTAATTTTTAAAATTAATTTTATGAATGTGAAAAAAATAAATTTTGATATTTTTCACAAAAGACATAAAAATTAGTTCTTGAGAAAATGGTATTTTCAAAACATATAAACACATTACATGAAATTATATTTTCAATTAACATTATTTTATCATTGGATAATATAAAAAACTATTTAATACTAGCCACATTACTATGATTATAATTAGGTTATAATGGTTGGTTTAAAATAACTATATTAATAATATATCATTGTTTTTTAAAATTTAGTGTCATGTATAACGTAAGCTAAGTAAGTGATTCATATATCTCAAGATTAACATGGTCAGGTAAATAATAAAATAAAAACATTTTATATTATTGAATGAATGAAATAAAAAAAATTAATTAATTTAAGAAGCATTAGAAAACATTGGATGTTATAGATATAATGATAATGGTAAAAAAAGATTACAGTTTGGGGAGTGTTTTTTGTGGAAAGGGTATCTCATGACACTATGGAAAAAATATATTGGATAAAGAAAATAAAAAATAACATAAAAACAAAAAATAAAATTTGGAAATTGGATTTTTATCCCAAAATCAATTTTAATGAAGAAGGGAAATAAAGGGAATATGAAGAAAATATAGGATAATATGAGAAGAGAATTGATGAAAATAAGAAACATACCATTTATCCTTGACTTAGAGAAAAAAAAGAAACATGGTAGGATAAAGGTGACTATAGTGAATAGGGAATGTTTACCATAGGATGAGAGGGTGAGAGGGATGATTTGGGTATATAAATGTGGGATATTTTAATTGTGATTAAACAAATTAGGGTCTTTTTAAATCCTTATGGTTTACTCACATGGTTTGTTCAATCATGTGGTAACCATGTTGTTTCCTCTTAAATGAATCTTTCTCCTACATCGTTTCAACACATGGACTTATTTACTATTAATGACACAAGTGTCATATTTTAGATATGGTTCCCACCATTAATCATAAATACGTATTGTTACTCTAATATTTCATTAATAGTATGTGTGGGGTTTCCTTTGAAAAAATGGTATTTTCACCATTTTAATATTAATTATTTCCAATAAATCATAACCGTTTGTTCTCTGATAATTTCAAAAAGTTATTCAAGGATTTCATAGGATGTTAAAAAATCTGTATAATAGAAATTTAATCATAAATTCACAAACTTTGATCATTCATTTAACTAAAGCACAAAAAATGTAACGCATAATAAATATGGTCCCCTAGGAAAACACAATCTAAAAATTATTTTTATGAATTTTTGAAAGGTCATGTTACCTTCGGGTTAGTGATATGTTTAGTGTCTCTATATTAACATCCTAGAGCCTCTCACTCACCAAAATTTCATGGTGGAGACCCATACCACCATTTCATCGATTTAAAAAAGGGTTATGATTCTTCCTTTTGAACTTGAATGTATTAATATCTTCTTTAAGAACATCCACCACACAATGGTGTCATCCATTGACTACCTTGAGTAACCATGACTACCTAGACATCAATTTCTCTAGGAACAATTGGAATAATGAGTTAAATAGTATTACTTGATCACCAGTCTAATTTTTTTCTTGAAATGAGGTGAATATGAACATCATTTTTCTTCCCCTTGTAGAGCATGGAATTATCATACATCTCTCTTGAGATCTAATCATGTGATGTTAATTGAAATTTCACGTTTTCATTATTAATGTTAAAATTAAAATTATACCCATGTATAACCCCTGGTAATTTTTGTTCCATTTTCTCCAACAATTGGGATGTCTGACCATAAAATAGCCTAAATGAAGTCATGCCCAGAGGAGTCTTAAATTCTATCCTGTAATTTTATAAAGAATCATCAATTTTTTGACCAGTCTCTTTTGGAATCATCCACTATTTTGTCCAAAATGTTCTTAATCCCACAGATTAATACATTCACATGAACACTTTATTGGGGATGGTACAATGTTCCAATATTATATTTAACTACACATTTAATCCTAAAAATTGTCATCATTAAATACTCATGGTGTGATCCTTATTCATTGATGAGGATCCACGGTACACCAAACCAGATGAATATTTTCTTTTTGGAAAGTATATGACAACCCTTGTTGTGTTTTGAGTGGTTTACCCAACTTTCAACCATTTATAAACATAGTATATACATAAAATAAATTTATGTGTTATCGTATAATGGTGGAAAAAATCCCATAAAATCTATGTCCCAAATGTCAACAAAATCCGCATCAAGTATGGTGTTATGGAACGTGATCTTCATCCTAGATGGAGAGTACTCATCTACTGCATCCATGATAAATGAGATCAAATCTTGTGGGCGGCATATTTATGGGTTACTATAAGAGATATTGTAGTAGGTAATTTTGAAGGTGTTGTAACATGTAATGTAGTAGGTAATGTTCATTACATTACCTGTCAAAACTATTCAATCATTTCACAAGTTTGATCTTTGAGTCCTTCAAGTCCTTCAGGACACCCATGACTATTGATCCAGTAAGTCTTTTAGGCCACCTCAAGGCCCTTAGTCCACCTTAGTTCATTTGGTCCACCTCAAGGCCTTTGGGCCATATGAAAATATTGATGAAACCTGACAGATTTAAAAGGAACAAGGATCTAGATGAGAATTCAGAGCATGAACATTCACTAAATTAGATCTAACCATAATTGGAAGAATGAGAGTGTATGAAATTTCCATCATAATTGAGCATGTGTATCTCTCTATGGGACAAATAGTTGACCAGCCTTGCGAGGGTGGAGAGATGACATAAAGATATATACTCCGGATGGGTAGTTCCAAGTATTCTATTTGAGAAGAATTCCTCTAAGTACATCAGGTTATGTATTGTGTCACTAATCCAATATGCCTTATAAGGTTTTCCTTTTAACCATTTAAAGAGTTATTATCAAAAATAAATAAAAAATAAAGGCCTTCAGGATATTACAGCAAAGTATGGTGTTCTATAAAATTTCATCTCTCTCCCCAACATTTCTTATCTATTTCCATCTATCATACCACACTATAAAGAGTCATTACACATGGTCCCCCAAAAAATTAAAATTATTGGATTTCGGAAACCATACATTGCAAACCATTGTGTCATCTAGTAGGATATGGGTGACAAAAATTCTAAAATATTGTATATTTAAATTTTAGGTAGATAGTCGTAGACTATACCATATTCTCCTTATGGAAACAATAGTGGATCCTCCAAAAGAAAATTTCTTCACCTTTTAATGAAATAGATTATTCTGATTTGAAGAGTGATCTAGGAAGAGCCCTCTCATGACCATGTAATTTGATATATACATGAACTATGGTTAAGGTGTATCCATCACTAAAATATATGTTTTTCTATTAAGCCTTCCTTGATATATATATCTTATTCTTTCAAAGGATATGTAACTTCAAGAAGGAGAAGTGAACCAAAATAAAGTTCTCACAGTCCATCTTTTTCATGGATCTCTTAATAAATTTCATATAGTAGAAGTTCTCAACTAATCATTTGTGGCCTATCATCATTCTTTTTTAGTTACTACTTGAGTGTTAGGTTATTATTGTATGCAATAAATTTTCTTAGAATAAAATATGAATGAAATATGTCGAATGAGAAAAACCCTACTAGTATATCATGTTCAATGTTAGTGTATTTTAGTTTATCTTGAATAAATGAAATGCTGGCATTGCAGATGAGATGAAAAAATGATCAACATGTTGTTCTAAAACTGATCTGATGACATAATCAATCACATTTTAGATGTGCCCAAATGGTTCATTGAAATCTTGATTTGTCCAAATAGTTTCTTGAAATATTTATCTTTTAACAAAAAAATTATTATATCCATTTTCTTTCATACAAATAATGGAATCTTTTTTACAGTAACTGAGTGATTTTTGAAAAATATCTGATAAACTGGTGAATGATAGTAGTGCATCCCACAAATCTACAGATTTCACATAATGATGTTGTCATGTGATGGTTATTAACGACAATATATTTTTCTTGATCATCCTCTATCCCCATTCCAAACTTTTTGTGCCAAAAAACTAATTGTTGAAGCATAGAGTGATATTTTTCTTAGTTCAAAACATGGTTTGTTTATTCACCTTACTCTAGAATGAGGTCTAGATTCATCAAACACATGTGAAACAATATATCATAGATAGATAAAATATTCCTTGGAATCTTATATAACATACATCACAATATTGTATAAAATAACTGATGTACAATGTTGGAAATTGAAGGGAGAATTAAATATATATATATATATATAAAGTCAAGAGTCGATAAGAAAACATGCAATATTAGAATGTGGATGCTATTTTTTCTTAATTTTCAGGGGCTATATAAATTTAGTTATTAAAAAAAACTAATAGAATGAAATAGAATTTATTCCCACCACTGATTCCATCATTTGATCCATGAGCAGAAGATTAATGTTGTATTTATATGTGAAATCATTTAAAATTAATTAATCAGCACACACTACCCATCCTATAATTGTTCTAGTTGGAATAATCTTATTCATCCCATTGGATATCATATTAATAGAAAACATTTTTTGTACCACCTTTAAGGGACTATCCCATGGACTATCCAAATAATGACAGATGATTTAAACATCTAATAACATAATCATATCCTTTTTCACGACCTCCTTCATAAAATGGTTGAGCCTTTAAATTAGATGTTTGGATAGTTTTTCCATTCTTCTGGGAGAAACTTTATTGTACAAATGGTCTGACAGGTTCTTTTAAGGTTAACCATTGTCCATCGAGTATCATACTTCCATATTTTTAAAACCTGTAAATGTACAGCTTCTTGATCCTTAGTGAGGGACGCACTATGAATGATGGGAGGTGTGTCTTTGTTTCCCAAAAATCATTATTTTTGAGATTATGGGAGAGGATTCAGTCATCAATGGGTTTCATTCATTATTGAGGGAACAAAGGGGGAAATAGTTTCTCTTTTCAGAATTTTTTGGAACAACCTCCCACAACCAATATCGATTTCCATAACAAGTAACATACTGTATCCCATCATATTCATTTTAAGGTTGGAGTTATGTTTTATAAAGCACATATATTATTATAAAATAGTTCATGTTAGTATCTATGAAGTCCAAAAAATTCCCCAACATTGATAAAGTGGAATATTTTTTAGGTTCTAGAGGTGATGCTTTAATTATGGCCTTGCGAACATTGTATGATACATATTCACCCAATTAGAAGAAGATAGACTTTCCTTTATGTATATTGATCAAATAGTTTCTAGTATATTATAATATTTTCAAAAAATATGTTTAACTATATTTTACACTTCCATATTGATTATAGTAAAATATTATGGAATAACTAACATTACAACAATCACCAAAAATTCTTCAAATATCCCCTAGGGATATTTAATGGAAAAATATGCTAGTTTCAGAGAAATATTGGTATAAATTACATTATTATTCCATATATTATTGAATACTCTAAAAGGAATCTGGTTGGAGCTACCTAAAATGTCACATATTGACTTACCAAACACCCAAGAGAAATTTTTTCATAAGACAGAAAAACAACTATAATCTAGGATATTGGGAGGGATTGATTGATAAACCACTGAATAACAATTCCCTTTAAGAAGAATATTATCTAAACCCATTATATTTATTTTGTTTGAGATAATTTCTTTCATAAAATTCTTGTATATTGGAAATTGTGTTAATTCCATAGAAGATGGCATACTGATTGGATTTTTCAAAACATATCCATGAATTTCATAATTAATTGATCCAACTTAACTGGAATCATTCGATCTAGGAATGTAATAAATGTAAACAGTGTTTGATACCCTATTTTTCCTTATAACCCATAATTTCCTTCATATTTTAGGAGTCCTTTTTTGATTGAAACCTCTCTCATTCATATTCTTTTTTAATTGAACGGTATGGTGTGTCATGTTCCTCAACATCCACTACATTATTCTTTTTTCACACTGGTTGAGGGAGCTTCTATCCACTACTTACAGATACTGGGTTTTCATCCTCTCGAGGGTTCTATTATGTATTACCGATTAGTTTATTGTGTTTCCTCATGTATATTTTTTTGTATAGCTACCAAATTTGTTTTCTATGATCCTTAGGGGTGCCTCCTATTTTTGAAACCAAGTTTCTATATTTGCAATGAATATGAACATCATATCACAAAATTTCAAAGGGTTTTACACAATGGTTTCTGTTTAATTACATTTTCCTATATTTTTTGATGAGGATGTTGTTATAAATAAGGATTTTGATAACCTTGTGGATAATATGAACCCTTCTCATATAGATTTAATTATTTCTACTTTGTGTGGGGATTTAGATATTATGGGTGGTTATACATATATGTATTTCTACATATTACTTGTTAGACTCTTGATTAGTTAATAATGTTTTAATGATCACAAATCCTATAAATTCTGTAAAATATATTAATCTTGTTTAATCTATCTCATATCATGTGTACAGATGGTTTGTTTATTTATGCATTAAATAAACATACCCCTGATCTTAATTACTATAAATTTAGTTTCTTATTTTAATATATATTTAATTTATTTTATGAGGATTCCTTTGATAAATGATTAAGTGTAATCCATTCTATGAACATCACAGCTTATGTTTGAATATAGATACTTGGATATGTCTGAGAAATAATGAGTCTTCCACCCTTTGTGGTCTTTTTTGAAATAGAACTAGACATCGTGACCCAGACATAAGGACCAACCTCTATGACCATAAACCATAGGCAGAAACTGTGGCCCAACACCATGACCCAGACATGGTGACCATGACACAGTGACCAGACACTATGACCAGACATAGTGACCAGACACTATGACCAGACACCATGACCAGACACTGTGACCAGACACCGTGACCAAGAAACTGTGACCCAGACACCGTGACCCATACACTGTGACCAGACACCTTGATAGGACATCGTTACCAGAAACCTTATTTGTGTTACTGGTTCCTAATCTCTATACATCTATTCCATCATGACTACCACATCGCTCAAAGGAAAATAAGGAGACATTGTTTCAAGGCGAAAAAATGTCATGGAGACACCACTTCCAAATAGACTATGACACAGTTTCTTAATTTTATTTTTCATTTTTTAATTTAATCTCTAACGGTCATATTTGAATCTTTCAAATTCCCTTACATAATTAATATTTCATTGTCAACATGTCACCTAACAGTACGAGGTATGCGGTGTTCAATACAAGAATTCTATCAGCTCTAACACATGAAATCCAAGAATAAAAGAGAATTGTGGCCCAAAAACAAGTGTGTGCGCGATAACGAAGAAACATAAGAACTCTTGAAGAAAAAATACAGACATGAAACACAATATATCTGAAGAACACCAGAAGCATTAACGAGTCAAAAAACCTAGAATACCATATATCATAATCAAGAAAATATTCGCACAACCAAATCCTTGAATAACACACAACAGATCTAACTAGAAACTGGAGCACTAGACTTGCAATACTATTTTTCTTATAGTAGTACTCGATTCCTGCATTTGCTTCATCCTAGAATTCCAGAGAAGCATTGAATTTCACTTAGAAAACTTCTAACCATATCTCACCATTTTTTCTCTATCGTGTATTGTTTTTAGATTTCAAAAAGTGTGTTTGTGTCTGTATTAAAACACACACTGTCTCCTGCATTAAACTGTAGGATACAATATATCGTTCATCTCATACCATTATACACTAGTTTACTTCCTCAGATAAGTTTGGAATAGGTTCCTGTGTGACCTGTTAGGTTATACCCATGATGAAATGTGGAAGAGGTTGTGTGACCAAGAAAGTCATGTGTACTATTGTTCACCATGATCCAGGGTGGAGATCAATGTTTTAAAATAAACTTCTTGGTGGAAGGTGATCAATAAGTGGAGTGGATTATGTCTTGAATTTAGATAAAACCACTTTTTTTATATCTGCTGTGTTGTTTGATTTTATTTTCTCCGTCTAACTAAATAATTCTGATATAACTAAAATTACTTTGATATTTCATCTTGGAAAGAAGTTATACTTGTTTTTCCTTATTAGAATATCTTTAAAAGTAATATTAATAATTTGTATTAAGATTATTTATAATTAATCAATCTTCTAAGAATTCATTTATACTGTCAAAATTTCATAATTTTATTACTTTGATTTACTAGGCTATATTTATTTGGATAACCTTTTATGAAAACTTTGTAAATTTTTTAATAGATACTCAATTACCCCCCCCCCCTCTTGAGTACTATACTCCAACCGAAATTTGGCATCATATGGTTGTTTTAAAAATATATTTTTTGGACCTTATTAAACTGTGATTTTAGTTTTACTTTAATGATCTATAATTTTTTGTTAATTATAAATTTCTAGCTCTTTAGAAGTAGATCTTTGTTATGGAAAATAGATTGGAAGGTGTTGCAACAAACAGACCACCATTCATCAATGGAACCAATTATTCCCAATGGAAAATTAAAATGGAATTGCATTTAGAAATTATGGGTTTTGAAATTTTTTCTTTAATTATAGATGAGTATAAGATTAATTCTACTGATAGAATCACTTTGGATGACCCTACCAAGACTTCCTACAATAACAATTGCAAAGACATATATGCTTTATATTCCTCTTTAGGAGATAAAGAATTTAACATAATCTCTATATGTAAAACTGCCCATGAAATTTGGGATACTTTGTCTGTTTCACGTGAAGGAACTTATAGTGTGAAGTAAATGACACTTAATATAGATTCCATTAATTATGATAACTTTAAAATGATACCTGATGAGCCCATTCTTGAAATGTATATCAGGTTTAATGAAATTATCAACACAATGATTTCTCTTGGAAGAGAAGTTACATCCAAAGAACAAATTATGAGGATTATTATATGCCTACCAGATAGATAGAGAGGAACCTCTATCTCTATTAGAGAGTCATGTGACATTAGTACGCTACCTTAAAAAGAAAAAATTGGGAAACTAATGATGTATTAAGAGGAGTTGAAATTCAACAACGATAAAGAGGATGAACCAAAAAGAAAGTCTATTGCATTCAAAACCACCACATCTAAACACAAAGATAAAGAAAACTTGGAAGCCTCTGTATAAAGTTCCACTAGTGAACAATCATCACCTGACAAGGATGAGTAGATGGATCAGTTATCCAGACGGTTTATGAAATTTTTCAAGAAGATGAAATTTTTAAAAATGCCTAAATTCAAGGGAAGATATGATCAAAAGGGAAGCTGAAAGAAAGATTGGAAAAGAAGTTATAAGTCTGATGATATTGTATGCTATGAATGTAAGTGAAAGGGACTTGTAAAGGCTAACTGTCCCAAGATCATGTAAAAAAGGAAGTATGAGGACAAAGAAATAAAGTATAAAAAAGAAATGAAAGCAACATGGAGTTATTCTAAGGACAGTTCCAGTGGCTCATAATATTCACATGATTAATAGGCCAATAAATCCAATATGTGTTTTATGACAAACACATCCGAGTTAACACCAGAATCTCATGTACATAATTCCTATTATTCTAAATATGAGAGTGAATCTTTAAATATGTCTAATGAAGAACTGTTTGATTACTGTAATATGTTTGAAGAGTCATTTAATGAACAAAAATATAAATAATACTATTTAATGAAATATCATGCTCTTACCTCAACTGTTATATAATAACTTACTGTAGAATGAGAGAAAAATGTTCAATTACTGAATGAAAAAAATGAACTAAAGATATATACTGAGAAATTGAAAAACTATCCTAAAAAGATTAATAATTATAACGATACAATAGTAAAAATTCATGGTAAAACATTGTTCATAAATATAATACGAGTATTGGTCATCAACCGGGTAAAAGAAATTTTGGAAGAACTAATTTTGTCTCTAAATATAGGACATACAACTTTACTCCTAGTTATGGAAAACATTCGACTAGTTCAAATTATGAAACAATCTCTACTATTTCAACATTTTCTGGGCCAAATAGAGTTTATTTTTCAAGTACTTTACATAATGATTATAGGAAACCTAAGATACAGATAGGGTTTCCTAAATCACTAGACACAAATATTGCTAGACCCAAACAAATATGGGTACCAAAATGTATTTTTATTTGACTATTTTGTAAGAAAGTTTCTTAAGGAGATCCTATAAAATCTTATGGTACATGGATAGTGGGTGTTCCAGACACATGATAAGGGACTATTTTTGCATCATGAACTTAATAAAAATTGATGGTGGACATGTCACTGTTGGTGACAATTCCAAAGGAAAGATCATTGGCCTTGGCCAAATTGGTAACTCTAACTCATTTTTAATTTCCAAATTACTTTTTGTTGATTGACTAACATATAAACTTCATTGTATTTCACAACTATGTTATGATGGATTACATGTTAATTTTGAAAATTATGCTTGAAAAGTTTTCAATTCAAAAAATTAATTAGTGTTTTTTGCATTGAAAAATTAAAATGTATACTCTGTTAACATAGATTATTTAGTTTCTCAAAATGATTCATGTTTAAATGTATTTCACAAAGAATCATGTCATTGGAATATAAGACCAGGAAACTGTAATATTCACTCTCTTAGAAAGATAACTAGAAAAATATTAGTCAATGATCTACCCAAACTTGAGTTTCCAAATGAAAAATTGTTTAATCCTTGTCAAAAGGGAAAATTAAAAAAATTTCCTTCAACCCAAAGAATGAAGTGTTAACATCTCAATATATCGAATTGGTTGACATGGATTTTTTAAAACTATATAGAGTTTCTAGTTTAAATGGGTAGCACTATGTTTATGTTCATATATATGACATTTCTAAATATACTTGGACATTATTTTTGGCTCACAATGGTGAATATGCTTTCATTTTACCAAATATGCCAAAAGTGTAGAAAATTTTAGTAGACTTAGAATTAAATACTTAAGAATTGATCATGGTCATGAGTTTGGAAATAAAGAGTTTGAATCTTTTTTATTATCAAAATAGCTACAGTCATAATTTCTCTACCCTTACAACACCTCAACAGAATGGAGTTATAGAACGAAGAAATATATCCTAGTAAGAGATTCCCAGAACTTTTCTTAGTGAATATGACTTTCCTATTTGTTTTTGTGTTGAAGCTGTAAATACAACATGCTATGTAATTAATAGTGTGTTTATTAGACCTATTCTTAAATGAACTCTATATGAGTTATGGAACAATAGAAAATCCAAAGTAAGCTACTTAAAAGTTTTTGGTTGAAAAGTCTATATCATTAATACTAAGGACAATCTTGAAAATTTATTATCAAAGAGTGATAAATGAATATTTCTAGGATGTTATATCTATATTAAAGACTATAGAGTTTTTAATAAAACAACTAAATGTGTGGGAGAATATTTCCATGTCAAATTTGATGAAACAGATCCACATGAGCCTAAAACCACTCTAGAGAACCTAGACGATGATGTATAAAATCAATACATTATTTCAAAATCCTGTAACAATATTTTCAATGAATTTGTGATAACTTAAAGTTCTAAAAATTCTTTATATTCAAGTCACAATGAACCCGAACCAGTTGAAGAACATGAAATTACTGGTCCTTCTTTTTCTAGAGCAGTTAGAACTCTTAAAAAGCATCTTTTAGATAATGTTGTAGGAGATTTAGATAACAGAAAAAAACTAGAGCTTCTCATAGAAATATAGTTGAACATAAATTATTCATTTCACAAATTTACCTAAAAACATTAATTATTCTATCAATGATGAATTTTCCATGATGGCTATGTAGGAAGAACATAATCAGTTTGAATGGAAGAAAGTTTGGAAACTTGTTGACAAACCTAAAGATAAATTTACTATATGCATTTAGTGGGTGTTTGGAAATAAGGTAGATGAAGCTGGTAATATTGTTAAAAAAGGTTAGATTGGTTGGAAAAGGCAATAGTCAAGAAGAGGGAATTGACTATGAATAGTCCTTGGCACCAGTACCTAGACTTAAAGCCATCATAATTCCTATTTCTTATACTTCACATCATAATTTCTAACAATATCAAATGGTTGTTAAGAGTGGATTAATAAATGGGTATATAGTTGGGGATGTTTTTTGTTGGGAAACACCATAGTTTTACCAATCCTCACGTTCGAAATCATTTTTAATATTATCAAAAGCATTATATGGTTTTAAACAAGATCTAAGAGAATGAGATTATAGATTAAATACATTTTTTATTTAAAAAGGTTTTACAAAAGGAATAGCTGATCCTAACATTTTTATAAAATGAATTTCAAATGGTGTTTTAGTATTTCATATTTATGAAGATGATATTATCTTTGGATATTAAAAAAATTCTATATGTATTGACTATTCTAAAATGATGAAAACAAATTTCAAATAAGTTTAATGGGTGAACTGAAATTATTTATTGGATTTCAAATCACTCAAAATAATGATGGTATTATTTTAAATCAAATAAAATATACTAAATATCACCAAAAACGTTTGGTCTTGGACATCACTAAAATTAATGACACTTCAATAAGTACTACTTGCATGTTGGATCATGATGAGGATTGAAAATTTGTTGATCAAACCACGTACAGAGGGATGATAGGAATCTTACTCTACTTAACTAGTATCCGACCTGACATTATGTTTATTATGTGTATGTGTGCTCATTTTATGAAAAATCTAAGGAATCTCATTAAAATGATGTTAAGAAATTTTTTAAACCACTCAGGAAAACACCCAATTTTGGACTGTTCTATCTAAGAGGAAAATCATTTGATTTAGTTAGTTATTATGATGCAGACTTCGGTTATTGTGTGTTAGATTGAAAAAGCACATATGGAACATGTCACTTTTTTAGAAATTCACTAGTATTATGGTGTAGTAAGAAAAAAACTCTATTTCATTATCTATTGGAGAAGTTGAATATATAGCTGCTGGTAGTTGTTGTGCACAAATTTTGTGGAAAAAACACATATTAATAGATTATGGATATCAATTCAAGCATGTACCTATAAATTATGATAATACAAGAGATATTAACATCTCAAAATATCCTATTTCACACTCTAGGACAAAACATATTGATGAAAGACATTACTTTTGGAGAGATACTCATAAAAATGGGATTTGACTTTGGAATTAATTGGAACTGAATATCATCTCAATGATATATTCACCACACCATTAGATTTTGAAAGAATATATTACATCCTACATTAATTTGAAATGATAAATCTTATTTAGTAAGTATATAGTTTCACAGCTTACTATTTGATAGTTTATGGTTTCACAAGTCACATACTTAAGATTACGGTCAAACTCTAACAGTTCTATAGTTTTACTCTACTAAACATTTCTATTTCATGTTTATGGTATCATAGTTACAATCTCTCAGTTATTGTCTGAAACATACTATCTCAAACAATATGGTCACAATTTTTAGAAATAAAACAACTATAGTCTCACCATGAAAACCAGTTACGGACTCACTGTGAAATCTAGTAATGGTCTCACCATGAACGTTAGTTCCAATATCACCATAAAATTATATCACCGTCTAAATATAAATATACTTTATTGATTTATTTATATATAATAACCCATAACATGGTAATTAATTATTGGTTTCTTTTACTTTCATGCGATTTTGATTTTGCGATGCTTGGTATCCCTAAATGATAGAAATAAAGGAAGTTTCACTCCGTTCATCACCTAAGCTCTCTTCTCTCAAACCATAACCCATCATTCAATCTCTCTATCTCTCTCAAACCTTCATTGAATGCTATGAATGAAACACCCTTCATCGTCAACTCCTGGGAAGAAAAGATATAACAAGAAAATGAAAATAGCACCGAAGTTAGCTCTTAAAGGACCTTTGAATCCAAATCTAGTGAATAGAATAGTAGTACCTGAAAAGGAAATCTTCCTTGTGTGGCTGCAGTCAATTAAGTCTTTAGTATATAACGTATTAAGAGATCAAGGGTGGAAGGATTGGTTTACAATTTAGGATTTACCAATTTACCCAAAGCTAGTTTCATAGCTTTATCAGTTCATTCAAATTTCTTTTGATAATAAAGATTATTTTGTGTTGATAAGTTGGATCAATGGAAAAATATGTACCTTATCTTGGGGATTATGGGTTTCATTCCTAAGTGTACCTTATTAGGGTATTTGTGAGGACCATCAGAGAGTTCCTCCACCTCCAAGTGAGTTCTTTTTTCTGGAATAAGAATAGAGAAACAAGAAGGGTAATGAAACAAAGAGAAGATCCATAGCTGCTGAGCTAAATGGTGAAACCTGATTATTAGTTAAGTTTGTTCAAAATTATATTAGCTCTAAAAAATGATATTTTTCTATAATCAAGTATCATGATGTATTTTTGATACCTCTCATGAAGAATGGACACAAGATCAATCTATGTAAGTATGTCATAATCTATATGCGTGAGATGATAAAGAGAACCTCCAATTCATCATCCATGTTCTACTCAAGATTAATGTCAGCTATGATTCATGAAAAAGGGCTGCTTAAAAAGAATTAAGAATCTATAAAGGAATATGAATTTTGTATCTCAAGGGTGACAGTCAAAATAATGAAAATTAATTTGAATCCACGGAGAAAAACATGGGTTGAAGATAATGACAAGTTTTATGAAAAGTTTAAACTAGTTGACCACCCTTAATGACCTAAGAATATTTCTGATCCTAGTTTGGGACTTCATGAAATTGTGGAGTATTATGATTATGAGGAAGAAGAAGAGGTTGTTTCACCTACATAGGAATCATTTTTGGATGAAAAAGATAGTGAACCAGTTCTCCAAGTCATAATAAAGAAGGAAATGCTAGTTCCTGAAGAAGTTGATGATCTAAAAGAACAACATGTTTCTAAAGATGTATCTTTTTCTATTGTATGTAAAAAGGATTTTGTATAAGAGAATATATATTAAGACATTTCTCTTATTCAAAACCCGCATATGAGGAATACATCGAGGAACATGGTGTTCCTGAAATTATCCTATATACTGAGGAAAGAATAGAGAAAACCTTTCAGTTGGATAAAAATGAAATGGGTGACAAAATTATGGATGAAACCTTTAATGTAGATCAAAGAATGAAATCACTTAGTCCTGAAAAATATACACAAGTTGAGGAGGTGAAACACCCAAATCTGGAAGCTTTTGATATTACTAATCCGATTGATTCATGCTCCATGGATACATGGTATAAATTCTCTAGTTATTTTGATGTGAATGACTCCCAAGATGTTTTAGTTAATGGTATAGATCTAACTACGATGTTTTAATTGAAATTGGTATCTGCTCCTAAAGTTATCCTTGCCATGGACCCTCAGTGAATCTCAACTTCTATTCTTGAACCTTCATAAGAAAATTATACCTTGGTGAGTAAGGATGATTTTAAATAATTTGGAGCTACCCTATTGGATGGGGTTAAAAATATCATGAATACTCAACCTGATCCTGTGAAAACTTTTAGTGAAAGTGATGATGCCAAATTGTTGAAGAAGATTATATGGATGAATCAGCCCAAAATGCTTCAAGAGATTCAAGAGGTCAGTGTGTAGAACAAACAGTTTGGTGATGAAGTGAAGTCTCTCAGAGCTATGGTTGAAGATATGATGAGAGTACTAAAATCAACACTAGAACCTGTTTCTCATCATGTTGAGGATATTTGTAGTTTTATTCCACAGGAAGTATCCTCCTTCATTCAACCTAATATAACCTCCTAGGATGACAAGGTAGCTGAAAAAAACCATAAAATTGTTCATGAGATGTGTGAGCTTGTTATTGGTCTTAACATGTTGACTAATGAGTATAAGGGTTGTCTATAGAAATATCTAAATCAACTATAGTCTCTTACATTGGATGTTAGTATTTCTAATGCCTTTGGTCAATCATCTCAATCCCCCTTGGACAATTATCTTCTCAGAATAGTTTTTAAATAAGAACTTCAATATGTGTTCAGTGGCTTCGAAAAAGAGTATCTATATAAGGATGTCAAGAACATTTACAGAGTTCTTGATTTGGTGAGAATTCATTCCAAAATTGAATATAATTCTCCGGAAGAGATTACTAATAAGGTGGACTTATACTTTATTCAGATCTTCTTGAAGCATGAGATGGCCAAATATTTGAAGTACCTTGTCGAGAATATGAGAATCCCTCCTGTCACTCAAGATTTCAAAACTCAAGTCAAAAAGCTCAATGATTTCACTCTTTTTTTGGACAGGATTATGGAGAACAGGGATTACATTGAGAAATCCATGCAGAATGGTGGGGATATTATTGTTTAATTCATCACGCTTTTTTTGGTCTTATCTCCATGTGTAGAGGACTGATATTGGGGCTCCTATAGCTACACACTTGTGATCTAGTCTTCCTACTTACTCATCCACTACCCTTGCCTCTACCTCTATGTCTGTCTCTATGGCTCTGAGTTAGATCTGAACTGTTATCCTTGACCAAAAATTGTGCCGGTCTTCCACTAAACCTACCATGGCCGCTACTATTTTTGAAGGAATCCCTTTATCATCTATGTCAACTGGTTCACATACTTTTTCTACTTCCACCTATACTCAAATGGATTCTTTCGATGCTACTTCTATGGGAAAAGAGAAGATAGTCAGTGCTGAAGAATAGCGACTACCATCTTTTGATATGGATATTATTGAATATGTTTTGATTTCTAATGTTTTTAATAACACTTCTCTATCCATCTAATGCAATGTGAAATCTTATTATCTATTTTTTATTTATTCATTTTTATAATTCCCAAAGGGGGAGAGATATGCACACTAGGAGATATGCACAATAAGGAAAATGAAGAGACACATTCACTCAGAATATATCTATCACTCACATGATTTGTGGTCATAAAAAGGTAAATATTGATGGAATCCTCATGTTTTAATCATGTTTTAATCATCAAAAATTCTAACCATTCTATAAAACTCGTCAATCCTGTTTAATCTATCTCTAATGATGAGTAAAAATGATTGGTTTCATTATTATTTGAATAAACCTATCTATGATATTAATTTCTATAAATTCTGTTTGATTATTATAAAATATATTTAATTTTTTCTTATTGATTTAGATTATGAATGATAAAGTCTAATCTATTCTATGAACATCACTACTTATGTCTTAATACAGATACTTGGATAAGTTTGAGAAACAGTGAGATGACCACTAGTTGTAGCTTTTTTTGGAAATGGAACCAGACACCGTGACCAGACACTATAACTAATCACCATGTCTAGACACCTAGACCTGACACTTTGAACCAAAAACAGTGACCCAGACACCGCGACCTAGACACCATGAATGGACACCATGATGAGACACAGTGACCAGAAACCATGATCAAACACAGTGACCAGACACCGTGACCCAGACATCGTGACCCAGACACCGTGACCCAAACACCGTGACCAGACACCATGAGCTGGCACCATGACCAAACACTGTGATCTAAAACTGTATTTACGCTACCAGTTCATGATCTCTATACAACTATTCCATCATGAATTTCTCAACACTCAATGGAAAATAAGAAGAAAATTTCAAGGAGACACTATTTTAAAGAGACACCATTTCCAGATAGGCTGTGACACTATTTCGTTTTCTGTTTTTTTTGTTTTTCAGTTAATTCTCTAATGATCATATTTGGAGCATTAAAATGCACTGACATAATTAATATTTCTTTGTTGACATGTCACCTAATAGTACAAGGTACAAGGTGTAGAATACATGCATATGGTCAGCTCCAACATGTGAACTCTAAAAATAAATGAGAAGTGTGGCCTAGAAACATGTGTGTGGATGATAATGAAAAAGTACAATCACTCTTGAAGAAAATAATTGAAACATGAAAAATGATACATCTAAAGAAAACAAAAAGCATTCAAAAATCCAAAAATAAAGAATAGCATAGATCAGAATCAAGAACAACTTTACAGTACCAAATCCATGAAGAACACACGCGAGATCTAACTTGAAACCAGAGCACCAGACATGTGATACTATGTTTCTTTCTAGAGGACTTGATTCCTATATCAGCTTCATCCTAGAAGTCCAGAGCTGCATAGACTAACAATAAATGAACTTCTATCCTTATCTCATAATTTTTTATCTGTTGTGTTTTGCTTTTACCTATTGATCATTGTGTGTGTGTCTTTATTAAAACAGACACTATCACTTGCATTAAACTGGAGGATACAAGTAACCTTCATCTCATACATTTTAAACCTGTTTACTACCATTGATATATGGGGAAGATGTACCTGTGTTACTTGTTAGTTTATACCCATGAAGAACTATGGAAGAGGTTGTGCGACTTGGACAGTCCTATGTATTGTTGTTTACCCAATCCAGGGTGTGGATCAAGTTTATTAATATAATATTCTTAGTGGAAGGCGATCACCAAGTGTGGTGGATTCGGTCTCAGCATGAGACTGAACCACTGGTTTTATATCTTCTATGTTGTTGGATTTAGTTTTCTCAGTTTTACGGTATAATTCTGAAATCACCAAATTTGCATTGATAGTTAATCTTAGAAAGAAGTTATAATTGTTTTTCCATACTACATAATCTTCAAAAGTAAAATCAATAACTGATATTAAGATTTTTGAGAACTAATAAATTTTATGAGATGTTCTTTAAATGGTCAAACTTTAATAACCATATTACATGGATTAACTAGGATATATTTAATTTCTTGGGAAACCTTTTATGAAAACATTATAAACTGAAATTTTTAATAGATACTCAATTCACCCCGCCCCCAATTGATTACTCTACTCAAACCAACATTTCTTAAGGAGTTTTTTTAAATCCCCAAAACTGAATTTGAATTGACCTATCATGTAGGGTTTTGATATTGAGGAAATATGATTGGCCACTATTTTGAATAATGTTGATCATATCTCATTCAAAAGTGCCAACACTTTTCCTTGTAAAATCACCAATTATTTGGTGGTAACACACTTACTGTAAATCATATGGTTAATCCCATATACATGAGAACATACATTGAAATTCAGAACATCAATTATCATTGATATTGAATATAGTATAGTAACATTAATCATTGTGACATCATCATTATGGATGCCTCTATTTTGAGTTCCCCACTCAAAATTCATTTGGAATCTATTCATAAACATATCCTTTAAGAGATCAAACAATTATTTAGGTGATTTATTCATGGGAGTTCCACTATAAGCCACATCTACCACAAACATAGTATTTGTTTGTTAAACCCAAATAATTTTTTTGAACTTTCATCCAGTATGGGAGTCCATTGTGATGGAATTTTCATATAATAAATGTGAAAAACTACCTTGATTAATACATGATCTTAGTCTTATTCTGCTAGAAATTTAAAATTATATTCCACAATGTCTCTATTTTTGGAGGGGGAATGTATATTTCTAGAAAATAATGATCTTTATCTTTCCATGTGAGAATAAAATGATGGTAATACCCATTATCCTGACTTTTTTATTATCCATCAGTGATAACGGAAAGAGATAGAGGTTGACGACATCCTCAGACACATCGTAGTATTGAATGCACTACAAATTCCCAGAAAGATCAAAAAATAAGTGTTAGGATATTCACATGGGAAATCCCAAAAATGGACTACATTTTCTATGAGAAATAAGATTGAAGGCCTGGTATCTAGAGTTTTTCATGCACCCAAGAATCAACAATTCCTCTATCATAACTTTCAATTAAAGGAAATACATTCTGAATTATAGTATGGTGTGATAGAGGCTGTTATATAGGATGTATGACATATATTGAAGGACTTATAAAAATAAGCTCATTGTTTATGAGGCATGTATGGTTTTCAATTTTTTGGATGATATTGTTGTAGATATTTTTTCCAATAGTCCAACACATTTTGAACCAATTTTCACTGATGATTCCTTGGAAAAAACTCCATAAAATTAGTAGGTGGATTCTAAATCTATTCACCATCAGCACTAAGCTATTTGTTTTGATTTCCATCTAGAAAAAAAATTTCTAATACCTTGGGAAATAGATGAAACTTTCTCTTCCAAATATTCCATTCGATCATTTTGGATGTGTTCTCCCATAGTCTATATACATCACATTGATATCATTTGTTCTATTTCATTTTAAAAGGAAAGAATTTCCACAGAGTTGGGACTCTTGAAATGATTTATGCATCTACTAATGGACTTACTGTTCTACACAATACCAAATATCTCACGAAAGGGTAATAGTAAAAATGAAAAATTATAAATAAAAGTTAGTTTAATAACAAAATATTTTGAAATTAATGATTTTTATCAGTTTTTTTCAAAAAAAACTCAAACTGACACACCATTGTTAAATAAATCCCTATAATTGATAGTATAATTTGATGTTTTCTCGGTTTAAGAGTAGCATTTGGAATCCAGAAATGTTAATTTTCTAAATTCTAAATGACTATAGTTTATGTATGGGTTTGATCTGTAGGGAGTCGTAGGGTATCTTCAATTATAATCCATAGGGAATTAATTGAAGATTTACTAAATTTATAATCATTGTCTGATGTTTGTGATAATTATGAGAGATCATGGTCACATTAATTCTAAAAACAATTAATTATTTTCATTAGTTAACATAAGAAACACTAAAAAAATTCACACCCAATAAGGGGATCACGTAAGGGCTACAGATTTTTATAAAGATCATTTCAATTCAATTATTATTATTATTATTATTCATAATAAATCCTATATCTAGGATTTAGTTGAATTTAAACATCCTTTATTATGGTATGTTCCATTTAGGTTCCCAAAATGCAATGTTTTACTCTAATAATTAATTCATAAAAACATTTATGAAAACAAACCCTTTATAGATGATGAATATATATAATTTTTATGAGATTATTTGTTATAATTTCTAGGGATATCCCTAAAGACACTATTCATGAACTGATACTGGGTGACTTGTTTGTAAATGTGAAAAAATCAACGAAATTATGTGAAAATAGACAGAAAACCCATACAAAACAAGGCCAAATAAATTACCCCTGGATAATCATTATCATAATCCCCAAATGATGGTGCATCAATCGGAGGTCTGTAGCCTAAGATATGGGCATTTTAATAAATTAGTTCGAAAATAGGGTGTTCGGGCCCGGTCGGACTGGGCTCGATACCCCCTGGGTCGGCCCGAACTGGGTTAACCCAACCCGATTTCAGGTCTGGCCCATTTGGGCGCAGCCCGGCTAGGCTAGCGCGGCCCGGCCTGGCCCGACTGGGTGGGGCCTACGGCCCGACTCGGAAGCCGGCCGCGGCTCGGCTCCCGGCCGAGTGGCGTGCGAAGGGGTGGGGAGGGGGGGGAGGGGGTGGGAGGCGCCATCCCCTGTTCCCGAAACGTCCGGCCATTAAGGCTGGACTTTTGTAACCGCGGGTCCTGAGGGGGGTCCCGCCTCTAGGTGGCGCTAGCGGTTGGCTTTACCGGCCACCCCATTGAAGAACCATCGTGGTCATTGGTTGTGGCTTCTGTCCAGCCGGCGCAGTGCGACGGCGCCACGCCAGTCCGCCGCGGCATGCTCCCGGCCGTGCCCTCTTGAGTCTCTGGTGCGGCGTGAAGGCGCCATGCCCCTCTACGGCAGTGTGATGGTGCCACACCCCTCCGCCACGGCTCGCTCCTGGCTGCGGCCTCCGTCGGCCTCACCGTTGTGGCACGACGGCGCCGTGCACCATCGTCGTGGCCCGCTCCGGCCGTTGTTCTCTTCGTCCCCATGCGGTGCAATGGCACCGCGCTGCCTTCACTTCGATCGCCAACAATGTTCAATAAGAAAATGGGGAGGATAAATTCACCATGTTTGGGTGGTCCGATCTCCTCCCGTTATGTTGATAACAATCGGCCAAATTTAACCAACGATGAATGATGAATTAAACATGGATGAAGATAACCCCTACCTCAAAAAAAGTTGTTGAACAACGGGCGTCATGGAAAACGGCGTCGCGGAATGAGGTTCCTTATACGTCGACAGAGATTGTCCTATGAGGATGCGGCGTTTTCCCTTTTTGTCACGGAGAAAAGGAAAGAGGGCGTGTGGTCGTCCTATGGGGATTTGGCATTTTTCAATGAAAGGTGTTGTTCTTCACGGGAGGATTAAAGTTCTTCCCAAGAGAAAAGAGCTCTCCCTTCCTAAATTCCAACACAAAAAAACTAACTCCAATATAAAATAAGCTCATCTTATTTTATTACTTCAAGCCATGAATTTCAATTTTAAAATTCAAACACATATCTCACTTAATTGATTATGTGTATTGGCATAATTAAAGGGGAGAGAGGGGAGAGTTACACAATTAAAAGATACCAAAATTTAATTGGAAGTTTCCATAATTATTATGGGCGTTCAAAGGGGTTAAGGGTTATGGAATGTGAAAAGATGTGTGCTCGTGTGGGCCCCACCTCCCTCATAACCACACATGGGAAGTTGGGTGGTTGTGGGCCCCACAAACAACTTCCATTGAGAGATTTTAACTTCCAAGTTTAATAAAATAAAATTGTACACAATTTTATTTACTTCTCACTTAAACCCCACAATTCAACTTCTTCTCCCGAGCAAACACATAAATAGTAAAAGTCATCTTAGGAAAATACCGGCATTGCGAGTTCATCGATGCCCTCCGATTTCAATTCCGAGCACCGGTTCAAAAGATAGAAAAACCCACTTGTTCGTTCACTGAATGTACCCGAGCTAAACTTCAGAAATTGATTCCGGGCACACCGGGCCTCAGAATCATGTGCCGCCAAAAACTGCGTACTCGTAAAATCCCAAAAAATTTAAGAAAAAAATTTCCTTCAAATTTACTGGTCTTTACATTCCTTCTAGATGATTACCAATTTAAAATTAATGGAGGATCATTAATTTTCTATCCCCCAATTTCATGTAATTGTTAGGGGTCAAAATTTTGAGTCAATGGTTTGTTAAGGAGGTAGATGTAAGGTATGTGGATGTTAGTTGAATACTTCATGGTTATGAAATTTGGTTACATTAGTCATGTGCTAACCAAGATCATCATTCCATTCTACAGAATATAAGTGAAACAGTCTTATAGAATAGTTGAATGGTTTATTTTTCTGTGTTAAAACCATGGTCCTAGTTTTTTCTCATTATGTTCAAGATCACATGGATTGAGGTATAGTCCATATGATTTTTTTACCATGTGGAAAGAATCTGATTTCTCTATGTATCCTCAATAGAACATCCCACAGAGATTAGTTGCGTATCCTCACATATATTTTTACCATAAATATGTCTTTTGGTTGAGTTTTTTTTTTCATACTCCATGAATTAAATGATTTTCTGGTCTAGTGTGTATGGTCTAGTTGACTCAGGAGAAACTCTTAACAATTTAAAAAGGTCCCAAAACCGTCTATTTCCTTCTAAAATTCCAATTTTCTATCAGATTCTATCAACTCATCTTTGGTTGACTTATTCAAACCTTTTTAGAAATGATTAGGATGTAAAAAATTAAAAATTAATCCCAATAACCATTTTCAATGTTAATTTAGATATGGATAACACATGCACAAAATTTCATCACCCCCCTTCATGATTTTTAGCATCTCTAAATATTTTTATATCTTACATCATATATAATGAGTAACCACTATCAATAATCCATGGGTTGTTAATTTTAAATTCATTTACTAATTTCTCTAAAAAATTCTCTTTTCTCATCTTTCTTAATTCCAACTTATTTCTGTTTTATTGTAAAAGAACATTGTATTGGAAGAGTAGTCCCATATCCTAATGAAAATTAATGAACATGTTCAAATATGTCTCAAAATTTCTCCAAACAATAATTTTTTTTGTAGCGGTTTTTCAATCTTGTTGAGATTCCGTATTTTCTTCGTATGATGGATTTGGAAGGTTACATAATGTTCCTCTTTGATTGCACACCATTTTTCATGCCACTATCTAGGAATGGAAATGGTATTCCAATAAATAAAAACACTGTGGCCATAAATTCCATATCACCTGAATAATTAATAATATATCTATTTTTTGTAGAAGAAGTATATTTCTAGATAAAAATGTTGTTGAGGTTTACAAAATCTTTCTTCTATAGCTCCCCTTAAGCGTGGGAAAATTTTATAGGGTTATTTTGTACTTCTGATGTTGGGATAAATTTATTTAATAATTTTTCAAACCTATAATTCCCAATTGTTTTTTAGAGCCTCTATGGGTAGAAAAATTATATGAACATTAACATTGAGATAGTATAGATTTCACTTGATTCCTGGAAAAGGATTTCTCAGAATCTTGAGATGATTCATATTTTACATTCGCTGCTTTAATTAATTTTTGTTCATTTCTCTTAAGGTACTTTGAATCTCATGATTTTTTACTAATTTCTCACACTTTATATTACTTAGATTAAATATTTTATTGATATCTTCCACCATATTACCTTATTGAATAATTCGTATTTTATGGGTTGTACCCTCCTAAATATATTCATATTCCCTTTTAGTGAAATCTATGTTTTCTTTAGTATCTTTACCACAATTTTTTTTACATTATTCATGAATAATTTCTTGATTATTTTGATCCTCTCAAGATATTCAACATGTTTATATATTAATTTGTAATATCTACATATTTCTTCAACTCAATCATATTCATCATTATTTTTGAAATATTTATTTGTAAACATTTACGTATAATTTTTTATACTTTTCGACACCCTCATCCTCTGATGAGTTGTTTTTTGTGCTATTTGATTCCACATTTTTACTCAACAAGATTCATCAAATTCCACTTAATTGTCCCTACCACCAGTGTACTTCATATCTTACTTAGAATATGTTTTTAACTTATTCCCCCTAGGTTTTTTTATAATTATCAAAATATTCTCCAATATTCTACTTGGGGGAATTAATATAAATATTACCAATTAAACCACACTGAAAACTATTGAGTGGATGTATAACTCCAAATTTTTTTTACCTCTTTGATAATTTTTGGTGATAAGGTAAATGATTTTTTTCATTCATTTCATTATATTCCATAACCACTAAATCACTATTTTGAACATTATTATGATCCAAATCATTGAATTTTAGTTTCCTAAAATCCTCAAGATCAAATTTGAACCACTTTTTTCAAACTTTGTATATTCCATAATGTTTTGAAACTCATAAAGTGGTAAATAATCTTTATCATATAAGTTATAATTTTTAGAATCTACCTATCTGGTGAAGTTTCTCGTGATATTCATTATAATGGTAGAATCATCCATGAAATTTATGAATACAATGATGCTTCACATGACTTCATTAACAATGGTTAATAATACATTCATAGTTTATTTATATCTAATTTTGATATCTTCAATGATTATTCAAATATTTTTTTCTTTTACTCTTTTACTTTAATTTTTTTCTCGAATATACATTTGAGTATGTCTAAATATTTATTAGCTATTTTAAGACACATCACCATCAAAATTTTTTTTTGGTGAAAATAATAAAGAAGAGTATTTCCATTTTTCTTATCAATATCGATGCTCTTATTATTATTAAAATTAATTGCATCATATTAATTAATAGGTGGAAACCCACGACTGATTCCCTGAATTACATCAATTCCAAATGATATATGATAGGGTATCATTTTATTTATCCATACATGATAAATTTTTCATTTAAATATTACAACACCACTTTTGTTGATAGGGTTGATTTTTTTAGGATAAGGATTCAACATGGGTACGTTGGTTCTGGTACCACTAGTTGTACCATTGGATTGTATAAGAAGTGAGAGGGGGTTATGAATCTATTTTTTTATTTTAAAAACATTTAACATTATGATACATAGTCTATGTGACTAGTAAGAGTTATATTATTATAAACACTGATAAAACTCACTTGAATAGATATGTTGGAAAGAAAAAATGGAACACAATATTTAGAAGGTTTTTTCCTCTGAGTGAGAACATACATATATTCTATGACCACTCATGTGGTTCAATTAAAATTTACTATTTACAAGAATTGAAGAATTTTTTTTTCAAATCCCATACAACCCATTATATCTCTTGATAGGAATTATTATACTAACTCAATTTGGTTTAAAAATTTCTCTTGAAAAATTAGAGCAACACTGGAATATGAAACATTCACAATTCTTCTCTAATAATGGTTCATCCAGAATACTATTTTATCTTACTCTTTATGATATACTCTATTTATTTCACCTTATTGAGCCTGATCCTCATATAAACTTTTAGTTATTTCTTCTTGAATATCCATAATGTCTAATAAATAATGTTTTTAATTTCTTTGTCAAATATTTCTATGTCAAAAATTTTGAGCTGAAATTTCCATCTTATTCTCCAATCAAAACCGTAATATATAATTAATTAACATCAAACTACGAAATATTAGAGGCTCAAGATTGACATTATTTCTATAGAATATCAGCCTTTTGTATCCCTAAATAGTAACAAGTACATATGTACTTTCCACCTCTTTATATCGTTACACTAGAAATAGTAAAGGGGAAAACCGATTTTTTTCCTGATCATTCAAATTCATAAATAAAAAATTTTATACTAATTTGAATTTCATTGAAATGTTATTATGAATTTAAAAATATCTATAAACTTCCAAAATATTCTTAATACTTTTTGAATTCATAATTGTTTTAAGATTTATTCTGATTTCCTTAACTTTATATGTTTATGGAATTCTTCCAACATTATTTTTCTCAGAAGGATATTAGAAAAATTGAATTACTAATAACAAAATCATCATGCTTATAAATTTAAAATTTATGGTAAAGTATCAAAAAAAAAATATTCAAATTTTCTTCACTAGATTTTATCTATCTGGAATAATCAGTTCAATCATTCCTTTCAACTCTTCTTAATCAAAAAGGTATAGACCAATCATATTAAATATGACTTCATCAGAATCTCAAAACAATGTAAAAACATTAAATTTTTATAATTTCTACCCAAGAATTTCTATTTGATACTTTCCACTTCTGTATAACAATTCACAACTTTAAAAAATATTTCTATTGAGAAAAACTTTTTTTGATTTCTTTGTAAGAATCAGTAAACTAAAAATGGATTAATGCATTTTTAAAATTTTTAAAGACATAAATTTCATACAATGGTTTTGTCTCAATGTTGACATAAATTAATTGAATTATATCCCTTGGAACTTACATCTTCATTTTTTAATCAAATTATGATTTTATAAAATCTCAAAACATTGTAATTCAATATATCATTATAACAACATCTTATAGATTTTTTTTCAGAAATTTATCTGACTGACTATGTTTAAGACATATGATCATCTTTATCTAGAAAGGGTTGATAAAAAATGTGAATTTTATTATTATCAAGGAAAGTGGTTTTATCTTTTATTTTCCGAAATAACATACAATTATCTTATATTCAATAATATTTATCTTTACCATTCTATTAGTTTGTTCTAACCAAATATCCATAAGAAAATGTCTCTCCCTAAAATCACATATCTTTCATCTATAAATCTATTTATCTATATACTCATATTCATGAATGTTCTCTTCCAAAATTTTCAGCTCTATACCATCTAATCAAAAACATTTAAATTCCATTTTTCATTTTAAATTATTTATCTAGAAATAAATAAATTGGTATCTGAGGAAACATTTATAAGAATATTAATTTAGTACTTATTATTTGTTTCATCTAATACATCATCTAGTATGTATTTTCCAAAAATTTATATCTACAATTTTAAATGTTTTACCATTAATAGAATTTATCTCCTATTTTCTTTGTAAAAACTTCTCCTCATTCCATTTTTGCATGTTCTTTACAAAATTCAATGTAGAAATATTCATTTTGGAATATTCTTCATATGATTACCGACGCCCACATCTCTCAAAATTCATGAACATTTTCATAAACAGATTTCTCTGAAATTATTTTTCCATGAATAAATTTAATTTCTTCCTTTTCTTACAAACACTTAATACATACCATCTAGTATATAGAGTTTTTAATGATGTTTAGAATGTGAAAAATATGTGAACCATCATCTAATATTTGGTTATAATTTTATGAACTTTATAACTACATCACATTTTCACAATATTCCACTTTAGCAAGTTTGTAAAACAAATTCTATATGGACCTCTAGAAACCTCATAAGGAATATCATTTAAGAAGTTACAACAGTGTTTATATATTATTAAAACAAATATTTAACCAAAAATATTTGTAAAAAAATATGAAAACTTTGTTACAAAACCATTATAATTGATATTCACTTTTTAATGTTCTCCCAATTTATGTACATCTTAGCTTGATAACCATATTTTACTTTCATGCACTATTAATATAATTTTAACTAATGTTATTTGAAGGGGTTCTCTTAATTATTTCTCAGTGTTTACTTTTCATTATACATTATCCCATGTGTTCTTTTCTTGTAATTCTTTTCTACACCTGAATGATTTATAATTTCATAAATCTTCACTCATTCCATATCAATTGAAAATATCACCTAGGTTACGTAAACATTTAAATAAATGTGTAATAATCAGATTTATTCATTATATTAGTGGAAATTTATTCAATTCCACTTTTCTTCTTGTTTATTTATTCATTCGGTGATTTATGTCATACTAATAATTGTATTCCATGTGTCTGAATATATCAGAACACAAACAATATCCAAAAAATATAGATCTACTCATTTGAATCATTTATACGTGACATCCCAAGAACACACAAATAAATTTAATAAATAATTTTTGAAACAAACTTTCTCTATAAAAAACACTTTTTTATTTATAGTATATAGTTGTAACCTAGTCGTGAGATATATTTTTTCCACTTCTCTATTTTGAATCTAAAAAAACCTACATACACAGTTGCAATTAGGAAGTCATTTTTATTATGATAAGATCAACATACATTTTTGGTCAATATTAACATGACCCTTATAAATAGTAATATACCCTTATGGTTTGGAATATAACAATTATGAATAGTATACACACCTATGTAAGTATACATCTGTTTTGGCACCTTTTAAATAATAGGTAATATTTTAAAAATTAATAATTAAGTTTTTATATTTTAATGAGTACTAAATATTTAATTACGATATTAATTAATTATTATTTTTTAAATAATTTCAAATTTGATAAAATGTATTCCTCAATATATATTTTATTTTCCTTTGATTGTAGGATAATTTTATTCGACCTCGATTAATTTTTAAAAGTATTATAAAATCAGTTATAAATTTAAAATATGTATTTTTCAAGTAAATACTGATTTTATTTAAGAATTAAATTTCTATTATTTAGAATATTATTTTGATATAAAAGAGATAATTTTTTAATTATACACATTTAAAAAACGGTTAGATATAATTTTAGGTATTTTTCTGAAATACATGAATTTCTAGTGAATAGTGAAATTTGATAATTTATGAAATGTGTTAAATAAATAAATTTATGAAACATTCTCAGTCATGGATAATGTAACTAGACATTTTTTCGAATTCACATGAACCTTTTGATTTTTTACAAGAATAAAACACTATTTCTTTTCATGAGAAAAATAATACAGTAATTAATAAAATATTCAAAAATCACTCCTCTCCTCCACTATAAACACCACCCTTAAATCCCTCTTCCATTCACTCCTCTATTCCTTTAATCTTCTCAATTTACTACCAAAATACTCTTACCTAGTTTATCTCCATGACCAATTGATTTTGGTCTTCCCAAAAGACCAAAACTCATTCCCTTAAGGAGGTTCTCAAGGAAGAGTTCTCAAGAGGTAAAATCAAATTCCTTTTCCTTTTCATTCATTTTTATTTTTTTATGTTTTTATTATCTCCATATAAAAATTTTCCAAATGATTATGGATACTCTAGTATCCCCTATATAATTTAAGTATATTTTTTTTAATGAATGAACCTTCATCAATATTCTTATTGTCTCTCTTTTATTATAAAAAACAAAATCCTCGTTCGGGAGGTGCTGATTTATAACCTTTGTGGACAATGAAGGATTTTTGTTAAATTTATTGTCCAATTATGGTCCTAAAACAATTTTTATTGTTTAAAAACATTATAAAATGTTTATTATATCTTACATAATGATTCTGGGACCATCATTTATACATGATATTGAATAATTGAACTAAATTACTTCATTGTGATCGAAAAATCGCCGTAAAAATATAAAAAATTGTCATTAAATGACTTATTTGTTGATTCATAAGCATACTATATAAAAAAATGACATGTATAACCATTTTCACGACAACATGTTCATTAATATTATATAAATTCAATTCTGGTTAATTTTACCCATTGTAAATGATCTTCCATTATCATATACAATTATACAGGTCATGAAACTGAGGAAATGAATTCTACTGAGCGATAAATTTCTGGTTTTAGGAAATAATTTTTCCAAAACAACACTACTTTTCAATGTAAAAGTGTATTTCTCTCAAAAATTCATTGATTATTTTATTACACTATTTTTGTCTATTTCATCACCTCTATTGAATTTATTGTCTTTTTGAGGTTAATATATTATGTTTATAATCTACCATGTTGTATAAAATGGTTACTGATTAATTTTACTGTGGTTGTTCTATCTTGATACAATTCCTAATATTACTCAAAATGGTTAGTGATTTTGTGTATAGATTGGGGAAAGTAATTTCTTATGTACAAGTTGTTTATGTATATCCCCTTTTATATGAATAATTAATTAGAAATATCAATTGATGGTTGGGGCCTCTATATCACCTTGATGAATCATTAGGTCTCATGAGACAATACATAATTGGGCTTTGGCTGAGGCCTTACCCTAGAATTTTCAGATGTCTTGGGCAAGGCCTTGACAATATGATTCAAATGTTTGACTTTATGAATTACTTCGTTATGGTATTAGTAATTGATAAACCATGTGATCATTCTAATAGTATAATATAAATGGTTGTTTTTCCTTTACTTATGATCATTTATATGGCTATATTTAATCTGTATTCATTCCTTCCATATTATGCTCATGTATATTTTTAAAGGCTTGTTTTTTGTTATTCACCATGTCCAGTGTTTATTTTTTATTACAACTTTTGATGTATTAAATATCCTTACTTAGCATCTAATATCACCCATTTCTTATGTTTTAATTCCCCCCAAGTTGTGAATATGAATATTTTGAATGACTTGTAGGGATAATCTTGGAGTCTTATGGATTTACTATAATGTTTTTCATTCCATGTTGTAATATTTGTCTTATGTTTGTATATTTATTAACAAAACTACTAAACTACTCATTCCTTCAGAATTACAATACCTTGTAATCATGAAAAATTAATAAAATAAGGTACTGACTTGGAAATTCTAGGGTCGGGTCCTTATAGTTGGAATCAACAAAACATTTTTAGAAAAAAAGGAAACTAGATTTAACAAATGTATATTATGGAACATAACCGTAAGATAAAATTTGAGGATAAACATTAATGAATTTCCAAGAAATTTGTTAGGGAATATATTGTGTGGTAATTCCTATAAAATACATCCAGATCTGGATACTATAGGTGGATGTGGTTTTGGATCATATGTACATAGGTGTAACAAATCAGACAGGGAGTTTTGGGACTGATCTTGGTTAACCTAGTATATAACAACCTGCCTTTCTATGAACATGGTTTGAAACACATAGGGGGTATTATTTGGATAATTCAAATATCCTTCACAATCCATTTTTTAGTATTTAAAATTAAATATTTCTTTAAAGAACCCTTTTTTAGGATTTTGGGATTATCTATTCATAATATTTCAATTTATGTTAAGTTTTTTTCATGTTGATATTATATAAAAATTATTCATATCCTAATATTTTTTATTCCATCATTTAGAAATGTTTCCTAGTGTAAGGAATAGAAACCTCATGAACACATGTATCTAATATAGGGTTTCCCCTCATATTCAAGATAATGATGTTGGTTTTGGAGTTATGACTGATGTTGAACAACTTATAACTATACTAGGACAACTGAATCATGTTATGAATAACAACCTCATCTATATGGATCACCCTAGGACACAATGTGTTGGAGAAATTTTATAAATCTTTACGCAATAATAGACTTTATAATTTTAAGAGACTAAAAATCCATTCATAATAAAGTAGTGAATAAGATCTTTATAGAAAATAATTCATGCTTTGGGAATAAATGAAAGGTAAAAGGTTGTAATGATAGTTATCATTTATTAGGATATTTTGGTAGAATTTGGTAACTAATTGAAAATACATAGGTAGAGTGAGTTATTGAATATATGAAATAGAGGTATTTTTGGGTAATATTCATTGAAAAATAATTTCCTTTTAAACTATGAGCGATATAGAAAGGAAATTCATGAATCTGAGGAAAAAAGTTGATGAGAATGTTGCAAAGTATGAAGCAAACATTACAAGGTTAGCTGGGCATATTTCAGATTACATATGTAATCCAAGGAGAAATATTGATCGATTATTTGATGGTTTAAAACCATTCCTCTGAATAGCACTTATTTCCCAAACATTCTTATTATAAGAAGATATAGTCTAATGTGCAATCAACATAGATAATGAATTCACTATGTCTTATTTCCATAAAGGAAAGAAAGATAAGAATAGGATGGATGTGGAAATAGTGGATAAAGGGATGAATAAAATTGGGATTTTCCAACATGTGATACTTGTGGAAAGAAATAGCCTAGATTCTGCAGAAAAGGATTATGAGTTTTTACTAATGTGAAAAAAGATTCCACCTATTTGGAGATTGAAAGGGAAAGAAATATTCGTCCAATTTTCAATTCTACAATTGTAATGAGATGGTGCATTATAGAAATTATTTCATTAAAAGTCAAGGAAAAAATTGTAACACCCCAACCCCAGTTACCCAGTGTCGGTGCATTATAACGTAACATTTTCATGATCACAAAAGATCAACTATTGAAAGACCGGTTAGTTTAGTAGCCTTGGAAACAGTAGACACATTCATAAGTCTTACATTACCTCATAATGTCAAAAACTACAACAACATAGACTCCATATTCCACATTCATATCCTCTCAGACTATCCCTCCAAGTCAGTCAAAAAATACTTCTTTACATCTTAGGAAAAATAAAACATATAAAGGGGTGAGCTCAAATGCTTAGTAAGGATTACAATATAGCAGAATCATTCATAAATAAGCATAAACATTTAAGGCAATGTATAACTAAAACAAATGACTTTTAAACTTGAACTTTAGCATAATATAGAAAGAATGAAATTAAATAATTCCATTCAATTTTTCACATGGATATTCTACTAGTCGAATAATCATATGAAATATAAATAACCACTTTTATAATGATGAAATTCATAATTCCAGACAATCATAACAACATAGTCAAGGCCTTGTGCCAAGACTGCAAATAAGATTTTGTCAAGGCCTTATTCCAAGACACTAGTCTATCTCATGAGATCGACTGATGCATCGAGGAGCTATAGCGGGCTCCACTCGTCACTTACTAAGTCCAATTCATTCCTCATATGAATAGGTTTAACCATAACATTAACATTCGTATTAAAACTATCATACGAAATTCCAGTACTTTCTCCATAAACCATGAATGGTATAAAAATAACACATCCACAGTCAAACATATCAGAAAACTTTCAATACAACAAGGAAGTTTTGTATCATATTAAATCAAATTCAAATAAGCTTAAAATCCATCAAAGGATGTTGACATAGATGAAATCAAAACTATTTGAGAAAAATATCTCTTTCTTTGAAATAATTTTAAAGACCCATAATTATAAAAGAAAAAATTTACTTTGAAAATATTCTTATAACCTTATAAGGTAATCTTCAATGATTTAATAATGGCGGAAAATAGCCGCACCCGCCATATAAGTTAAAAAAATACATTCTTACCTTAATTCTATCGAAAAGGATAAAAAGGAGCTTGTTTGGAAAACGACGAAAATATTTATTTATAAACATCTTATAAAAATTAAAAAAAGGGTATTAATTAATTTAACCCATATTCTATAAAATAGTAATAATTTTTTGAAATACATTTTTAAGAAACATGGATGTGGATGATAAAGAGGTCCCAGTAGATAATTACATAAAAACAACCTCAGATAATGAAGATATTGTGAAATAAACCCTTATATTGTTCTTTTACTTGGTATATGGTAAGTTAACCTCCTGTATAATGGTTAAATAATTGTTATTAAATTATAAAAGAATCATATACATTAATATTATATCATATATGATCTTTTAACATTGTTTTGTTAATAATATCTTAGTATTATCGTCGTTTCGTGTGTTAAAGGATTATTTTTTCCTTTATATGCTTTGTTATGTGAGTCATATTTTTAATGGATGGGATGTATCAAATTAATATACAGAATTATATCAAGTCTTGAAACATTATTTTTAATCATCAAATGAAAATTAGTCTTGAATGGATACGATGGGCAATGAATCTCATCGCTATGTGGAGACGGTAATCCGTACATATACACGAGCGACAATATCATTCTTTTGATATTAAAATAATATATAATTTGATGTTATATCATACATAAATAATAAATATCATGTTATATTTAATATTTACATCATTTACATATCATTATTATACCCATCCAAATAATAATGTATTGAATAACAATTACACCACGACGTGGAGACGGTAAGCTGTACGTACACACGTTTGGTGAAATGTTATTCAAAGGATGGATATAATAATGAATTTGGTTGCATAATATTTATAATAACATCACAGTATATATAAGATAGTAGAGTTATTATTTTAGAATGTAAAAAAAGAAAAAGGAAGTGGAAGAAGAATGGAACTTGAAAGAGGTGGTGAGATATTTACCTCTTCTTCAGGTTCTTCTTTTTGATTTGATCAAAAGGTCTCTTTAGGGTGGCTTTATGACTAAAGTAATGCCACTAAAATTAAGGTAGGATATTTTATTGGGTATTTTGGAAGATTTTGTCTGAGCCAAAATGTTTTTAAGGTGGGAAATAGAGAGAAGGGGGAGTGCCCTTTTATAAGGGGGGGGTGAGGGGAACCTTAGGAAAATCTAGGATAATTTCAATCTTCCAAATCCAAAAATGAAGTCCATTTTGAAAGATAAAATTTATAAAATTCCAAAAAGTGGGTATTACTATTCAAAACAGCTAGTTTGATTGGTTGTGGTGTGTGTTATAACTCGAAGTTGTGTACAACACACGCTATGCATACCGTGGAAGCTTGGGGTGTTACATTATACCCTCCTTCAAATAATTTCGTCCTCAAAATTTCTAGAATATTACTGCATAAAAAGACTCGGGTGGTTCTTCATCATATGTTCCTCGAGGTCCCACATTGCCTCTTCCATCTTATGGTTTTTTCATAAAACTTTTACCAGACGAGTCATCCAGTTTCTCAGCACCTGTTCTCTTTTATCAAGAATCTTGAGAGGCTCTTCGCAATAAGATAGATCGAGTTCCAGTTCTAATTCCTCATAGGTGAGTACATGTGTTGGGACATGCATGTATTTTCTCAACAGTGATACGTGGAACATGTAACAACCCGATATTTTATGATAAGTATTCTTTTTAATTTATTTATGTCATGTGTTTTATGCTACAACAATATTATCTTGTGCTATACGCAACACTGTATTAACTTGCAGTATACGCAACACTATTCTTAGATTGTGTTACACACAATTTGAAGTTCGTTTTATAATAGTCATTCTACGAAAAATTGAGTGTATATATATATATTCATTGTATAAATGAAAAATGGTTGGATTCTATTATAAAAAAAACAAAGAAGTCTTTCACAACACGCAACCCTGAATTGGCTTGCATTACACGCAATCACGACCTTCCTCGATAGCTTGTGTTGTACACAATCCCAGGTTTCACTAAACGATGATATATTGTTATAATAATATTATGAACTAGCCATTATGAATATTATTAACTAAATTTTGAATTTTATAACAATATTATTCATGTTACACATTTTCTAGAACATGGTATAAGAACAAAATAAAATTTTCAGGTAAAATAAGTATTTTTCAAAAAATGAAGTTTTTCCACCTTTTGATGGAACACCCACTTTAAATCTAGTTTTTGACATGTTTATAAGTTCAATTTTACAAAATAAAATTATTCTTTGGAATCAGGATATAAAATTTTTCCTTGGATAAATTTTTCATATTATTCTGATAACTTTCGTATTTTAATGATTAGTAAAAACATGCTATATTTTAATTAAAAACAACTTTTTTCATCGTAATAACTTATGTGGTTAAATTATAATATTTAATGATTTAAAAGTATAAATAGAATATATTTTTACCATTTAATATAATTTATGTCATTAGCATTGATTTTATATTGAATTCGTAGGTTAAATAAATTCAATCTTTTGCAATATTTTAAACCAAAACAAGTTTTCTTTCAACAACATGATTAATTTTAATTTAATTTCTGCAACTTCTGTGTATTGAATGTGGAAAAATGGATTCCATATTTGGAATAAGTGGGGCTAAATTATATTAATATACTTCTTTTTATAGTAACAACGGTATATTTTATTTACCATAGTAGAAGGTAAATTAGGTAATTAAGGATAAATATAATATTATAAAATTAACCTAATACTTGTATTAATACAATTAGATGATTATAATTCTTCCTATGTCATATTTGGGTCAGAATAGAATCCATTAGAACCCACTTGGAGGTGATTAAGACCTTTAGTTTATTTTATTCAAAGGAAAGTGAAATATGTCTCACTCAACTTTAATAATTAAAGTATTTTTAATATAAGTTTATACAGAATATAAATTCTGATATAAATACTCATTTGAAATATAAAATGTTTTTTTTATCATGTTAATTTATTTGTAATTTTTAAGAGTTATTTAATTACCTTATTATCTTATACATTAATGATGCAGAAATTATTTCTTTAGTGAAAAATCAATAATATAGTTTTTATTGAAATAGTAATACATATCAAAATGCCCCAAAAACTGCAAAAAACATATTAGTAGTGTATATATAAACCCTAATCATCCACTGGCCGAATTTTTGACCATTTTCATCCTAATTAGGGCGATTATGACCCTTATAATATTTTATTTTAAATGATTCCGAAGTTGTCACCTTCATAATTTAATAAAGATAACAATTTACATGTTGTTATTTTAAGATGATAAATTTGAGTAAAGTTATTATTATAAAATATATTATATTTTTCTTCATAAAATGATTTTATTTTTAATTTTTTTGCAACAAATAAGTATATTAAATAATTATACAAAAAGTTTGTACTAATTATTTTATTAAGAGATATACCAAATAAATGGTTTTAAAATTTTTTTAAAAATATTATATGAACTATTTAATATTCTCCACTAATTTTCTAGACAAATTTGACATGTTATGAATCTATTAAATATTTTAGTTCAAATATATCCTCTGTGTAGATTTTATTTAAATTCAAATAAATGAATAGTGTCAAAATTAACACTATTCTTATTTTATAAAAAATAACATATTATTAAATTGTTTAAAAATCACAAAAATATTTAAAAATTATAAATTGAAATTTATATAGTATAAAATGTCATAAAGTATCCAATTATGGAAAATTAACAACACATAAGTGATTATATATAACCATTTAAAATTTATAAATTTATTACCACAAATAAACGTAAATAGATTCAATAAGGATAAATCAAAATGATAAGGTTTAGAATAAGATCCAAACATGTCTAAATTCTATTGGTTGATGCCATTACAACCATATCTCATCTAATATTATAATAGAGTCATTTTTGGAGGTTTTTATGTGGGGATTGAATTTATATTAAACTAATATTTTTGAGAATTCCAAAGGTGCCCCTCTCCTCCCTTATAAAGGGCACCTCTTCCCTCTCTTCATCACACCATTTTGAGCCTTGAAGATCAGAAAAACTCTTCCCATTTCACTTACCCAGTTCCCTAGAAACCTTATATAGGTACTCATCTTCCCAAAAGACCAACCCTAGTTCCCTAAGAAGAAGTTTAAAGGAGGTGCTTCGAAGAAGAGGTAATCTCTTCTACCGATTATTTCAATCTTATTTCTTCTTCAACTTCTTCTTCTTTAGTTGTTTAATTATAAAGTAATAACATCAGTATCACTAATATAATTATATGTTATTATAAATATGAAACAACCCCATTTCATCTTCTATCCATCCTACAGAAAATGAAATCACCGCGTGTGCGTACGTACGGAATACCGTCTCCACGCCATGGTGTAATCTGTTTTTCCAACACCACCTTACTTGGATGGGTATAATGGTGTAAAGAAAAACTATACATAGTAATTATAACATCATACTGATTCTGATATATTGTATCATCCACTCCAATTCTATTCAATAATTATGGGAACGATATCATCGCTTGTGCGTACGTAAGGACTACCGTCTCCACGACACGATGAGATTCATTCTCAATGATTAACCATTCATGAATGATTATAAAGTATATATAATAATTAATCATGAAATATATGTCATAATAATGAAACTGTATTTATGTATATATATATTTATGTCATCCAATTAATTCCATTCAATTCAATGAGGAAACGAAAACAACGTTCATGCGTACGTACGGCCTACCGTCTGCATGAACGACGTATTTCATTCCATTTATCAATCTATAATATATATGTATATGATGAATATATATTATATGTAAATCTTGTTTTACATTCTGGAATTATGTAAATCAGTATATAAGTAATAATATCAAGAACGACAAGTTGAAACACATACGATAAATGAAACGATTTTACCCAAAACGCTGCTTTAACAAGAAATTTACAAAATAATGGGTAATATAATATCGTAAGTGAATCATATATGATATCATAAATATTATTATTGTTCTGTAACAAGTTAATAATATTATTAAACCCACTATATAGGAGTCACAGACACATACGGACGAAATTGGACATAAGATTAGGGATAACTTTTCCAATCTTGTTTTTATCCGAGATTGTTTATTCGTAAGTATTCAATGGGGTTATATTTATCATCCATGTTCCTATTTTCAAAAAAAAAATTCATGAATTTTTAAAGTCCTTTTTACCCATTTTTTACTTTTACTAAATGGTATATAAGGAATATTTCTTTTGTTTATGTTACGAGGTACTTTTTTGACTTTTCCATCAAAAGTATGAGAAGAATGTTTTTTGACTTATACGACACGAACGGATTTTAACGGTTTTATAAAGCCTTATTTTCATGAAGCTTCCTCCAAAATATTTCATTACTATTTTCAAAAAAATCATTTTCTTTTAAAATTTCATGATGTTTTGTGAAAATGAATTCATTTTGAAGAAGAAAGGATATTTTCTTCAAGAATTCATTTCAAGTGTTTTATCAAAAACATTTTCCATCTAAGATGACATTATTTCATATGTGTATGTTTCAAGTATAAAGTCTCTATGATTTACATGGTTTCACTTTTCTTATTATGAAAAGATATCCATTTCTTTTATATGGGTTATGTGATGATGGGGTGATGTTTATGAAACCCATTTTATTTGTTGGGTTATTATGAATGATGTATGTTTATTTTGTGGCACAAGTAAGAATGATTTCATTATGAGATGGGTGGGACCTATATCTACCTATAATGCATTGGGTAATTATTTATATCTTATGAGATAGACATGGATGGAATTGTAAGTTAATCCGGTTCAGTGTTATAGGACTAAAATGAGGAGTGAACTCGATTCAGAAAGGGACTTTGTTCACTAAGATAGTCATGGCAGTAATGCCTTGGCTACTATGGAAATCATTACCTGTGCTTAAGGGATTCCACAATTACATGCTTTATTCCTATTATATTTTATCATGATTGATGATCCATTATGATCTATTCCTTACGTACTGCCATGTTTTATGTCATTGCTCAAGATTTTGATATTTAAATATTATGTTCATTTTTTAAGTTCAAATGTACATGGTCTATTTTTTTCTCCATGCTTACCCTTACTGAGCATTTTATCTCACCAATTTTATGTTTTATTTTCCCCCTGGATTGAAAGAATGGTTTTAGGTAAGGAAAGAAAAAGGGGAGGATCGTTATGGGAGATGTTGAAGATCATTCAACATGATTAGATGTTTATATTCCAAGTTTCCAAAGACACTAAACTATTACGAGCCTTGTGTGTCTGATTTTGTTATGTATTAATGTAATGTCCATGTACATCAAGATTTGGGTTTCTAAAGTTGGTATCAGAGGAAAGGATTAGTCAACCTTTGGAAACTAGGATGTGAAAACGTTAGTGAGATCCCTAGAGATATTTCTAAGGTATGTCTAGGGATGTCCCTAAGGATAAGTATATATATAGGATATAGTCCTAGAACTATGGTAACGATCTTAGAATTTAACCTAAGATGTTTGATATTTAATATACTCCCCCTTTAATATGTTGTTTTCCCTATCATGATTTTTTCCTCTCACACTATTATTTTTGGGTTTTAAAAAATGGCTGCAAACCGGAAGATTCACGATAATGGAGGATATGACGGACAATGGAATGATATTATTCATGAGAAACCAAATGAAATGGGATTTGGAAGTCCAAACATTGTTGTTATTCCTAACTAGTAATCTCATAATATGATCAATAATCTCAACTTTGGTAAGTTTCCCAACTCAGATAACAAGAGAAAGATGGAGTTTCGTGATGATCATAGAGGAAAAAAGTTCAATTTCCCTCATGTAAATCATGTGGGAAGAGGCATCAGGGAGATTGTTTCAAAGAAACTGTAAGATTCATTGGGTGTGGAAAAGAAGGACACAAAGCTAGTAAGTGCAAAGGAAAATGTTCAGTTAACACCACAGACAAGGATAATGGTATTGCTATTACATCAACAATGAATAGATATTTTAAATGTGGAATGTATGGGCATTATGAAAACCAATTCCATAAGGGAAAATGTCATGAAGAGAATAAGCATGGTCATATGGGTAGTATTTATGTGGATGATGATGACACTACAAGTGATATATGAGATGAAAGAAGTGTTGAAGCTCAGTTAGTTGTTTAAGAAGGTAGGGGAATTATTGTATGTTTAACAAGAGTTATGTTGTATAGTTAATGGTACTATTGAATAATGAATCATCTAAGGATTGTTGCATGATTACGGTATTCACATGTTTGTAATTTGACCAAAAAGATATATCTTATGATATATGGGGGATAAATGATGGCATTCACGTGATTGTTATATGACATTTCAAGTAATCATTTTCTTTATACTATGAGCTTGGACCAATGTATTTTAGATAAGCCTAAAGATTGAAATGGATTATGTTGGAAATAAGTAAGTATTTTTTAAGGATAGAACAATTTTTGATATTATTAATGGGATGTTATAGTAATGTAGTTTTAGAAAAAGGACAACTTGCGGGACGGGTGACAGCCCATTGCGTCGGACAAGGCTGTGGGAATCAAAACCACAACCAAAGTGAGACTGGCCTTTATCGCCTACCACTGGCCTATAAGAAGTCCCTAGTTAGTAGAAACTAGTTTTATTTTATTAAGCGGTATGATATATGAAGTATAAGTTAATTTTTGGAATTGTATATGATTAACCTCACCATAAATGGACTTATATATATCTGATAACTTTTGATAACCTTTTATTTGAAACAGATGGAATGACCCATCATTCTATCACGTGATCTGTTAACACTTCACGAATAAAAAATTCAACTTCATTTATTTAAGAGATGAAGTGGAAATTTTTTAAAGCATGAACAACAGTGAGATTGTACCAAAATCAAGAAAAATTTCTTCTAATTCAAATTTTCAACTTTAGGGAAATGATATTGAAAACAAAAAATGTTGTCCGAGTTCTATTATATCCGATTAATCAGATGGTACCTTAGATCATCACAAATTTATGGCTTTGTGATTGATGGATTTTTCATAGCCATGTTCTCTACCACTCTCCATCAGAACTTGATCGTTAAATTTTTCTTCCATATCCATATTTTAACCTATGTTCTCTTATGTGGAAACCCAATGATTAGTTAATTTGGGTAACCGTTACGTTTCATACTTTAGTTTTTAAAGTTAAGTTTTGTTATTTCATTTTACATTGTGGGTTTCAATTAAAGAAACATTCAAGTAGAAAACCATGTATAACCCCGACGAATTTTGAGGGTGAAATTCATTCTAAAGGGGGTAGAATGTAAAAAACCAATATTTTATGATATGTATTCCTTTTAATTTATTTATGTCATGCGTTTTATGCTACAATAAGATTATCTTGTGATATATGCAACACTGTATTAACTTGTAGTATTCGCAACACTATTCTTAGATTGTGTTACACATAATTTCAAGTTTGTTTTATAACAGTCATTCTACGCAACATTGAGTGTTTATATATATATATTCAATGTATAAATGAAAAATGGTTGGATTATATTATAAAGAAACAACAAAGGGGTCTTTCATAACACTCAACCCTGACATGGCTTGCATTACACGCAATCGTGACCTTCCTCGATAGCTTGTGTTCTACGCAATACTAGGTTTCAATAAATGATGATATATTGTTATAATATTATTATGGACTAGCCATTATTAATAGTATTAACTAAATTTTTAATTTTATAACATTATTATTCATCTTAAACATTTTCTAGATCATATTATAAGAACGAAATAAATTTTTCAGGTAAAATAAGTATTTTTAAAAAAATGACGTTTTGCCACCTTTTGATGGCGCACCAAATTTAAATCTAGTTTTTGACATGTTTATAATTTAAATTTTACAAAATAAAATTATTCTTCAGAATTAGGATATAAAATTTTACCTTGGATAAATTTTTCTTATTATTCTGATAACTTTCATATTTTAATGAATAGTAAAAACAAGCTATATTTTAATTAAAAACAAATTTTTTCATCGTAATAACTTATGTGGTTAAGTTATAATATTGAATGGTTTAGAAGTATAAATACAATATATTTTTATCATTTAATATAATTAATGTCATTAGCATTGATTTTACATTGAATTCGTAGGTTAAATAAATTCAATCTTTTGCAATATTTTAATCAAAAACCAGTTTTCTTTCGACAACAGGATTAATATTAATTTAGTTTCTGCAACTTCTGTGTATTGAATTTTGAAAAATGGATTCCATATTTGGAATCAGTGGGTTCAAATTATATTAATAGACTACTTTTTATAGTAACAATGGTAAATTTTATTTACCATAGTAAAAGGTAAATTGGGTAATTAAGGGTAAATATAATATTATAAAATTATCCTAATGCTTGTATTAATACAATTGGATGATTATAATTCGTCCTATTTCATATCTGGGTCGAAATGTAATCCATTGGAACCCACTTGGAGGTGATTAAGACCTTTAGTTTATTTTATTTAAAGGAAAGTGAAATATGTCTCACTCAACATTAATAATTAAAGTACTTTTAATATAAGTTTATACAGAATATAAATTAGGTTATAAATACTCATTTGAAATATAAAATGGTTTTATTTATCATGGAAATTTATTTTTAATTTTAAGAGTTATTTAATTACCTTATTATCTTATACATTAATGATGCAGAAATTATTTATTTAGTGAAACATCAATAATATAGTTTTTATTGCGATAGTAATATATATCAAAAGGCCCATAAATCTGCACAAAACTTATTAGTAGTGTATATATAAACCCTAATCATCCACTGGCCTAATTGTTGACAATTTTGATCCTTATTATGGCGATTATGACACTTATAATATTTTATTTTAAATGATTCCAAAGTTGTCACCTTCATAATTTAATAAAGATAAAATTTTACATGTTTTTATTTTAACATGATAAATTCAAGTAAAATTATTATTATAAAATATTTAATATTTATCTTCATAATAGGATTTTATTATTAATTTTTATGCAACAAATAAGTATATTAAATAATTATACAAAAATGTTGTACTAATTATTTTATTAAGAGATATACCAAATAAATGGTTTTAAAAATTTTAAAATAAATATTATATGAACTATTTAATGTGCTACACGAATTTTCTAGACAAATTTGACATGTTAGTAATCTATTAAATATTTTATTTTGAATATATACTCTGTGTAGATTTTATTTAAATTCAAATAAATGAATAGTGTCAAAATTGACACTATTGTTATTTTATAAAAATAACATATTATTAAATTGTTTAAAAATCACAAAAATATTTAAAAATAATAAATTAAAATTTATATAGTCGAAAATGTCAAAAATTATCCAATTATGGAAATTTAACAACACATAAGTGATTATTTATAACCATTTAAAATTTAGGATTTTATTACCACAAATAAACTTAAATAGATTAAATAAGGTTAAATCAAAATGATAAGGTTTAAAATAAGATCAAAACATGTATAAATTTTATTGGTTGATGATATTACAACCCTATCTTATCTAATATTCTAATTGAGTAATTTTTGGTGGTTTTTATGTGGGGTTTGAATTTATATTAAACTAATATTTTTGAGAATTCCAAAGGTGCCCCTCTCCTCCCTTATAAAAGGGAACCTCGTCCCTCTCTTCCTCACACCATTTTGAGCCTTTAAACTCAGACAAACTCTGACCATTTCACATACCCACTTCCCTAGAAACCTTATAAGGGTACTGTTCTTCTCAAAAGACGAACCCTAGTTCCCTAAGGAGAAGTTTAAAGGAGGTGCGTCGAAGAAGAGGTAATCTCTTCTACTGATTATTTCATGCTTATTTCTTCTTCAACTTCTTCTTCTTTAGTTGTTTCAAAATAACGTAATAACATCAGTATCACTAATATACAGATATGTTATTATAAATATGAAACAAATCCGTTTCACCTTCTATCCATCCTATGGAAAACGAAATCACCGCGCGTGCGTACGTACGAAATACCGTCTCCACGCCGTGGTGTAATTGGTTTTTCCAACACCACCTTACTTTGATGGGTATAATGGTGTAAAGAATAACTATACATAGTTATTATAACATCATACTGATTTTGATATATTGTATCATCCACTCCAATTCAATTCAATAATTATGGGAACGATATCGTCGCTCGTGCATACGTACGGACTACCATCTCCACGACGCGATGAGATTCATTCTCAATGATTAACAATTCATGAATGATTGTAAAGTATATATTATAAGTAATCATGAAATATATGGCATCATAATGATACTGTATTTATGTATATATATATATGTATGTCAACCAATTAATTCCATTCAATTCAATGATGAAACGAAAACAACATTCATGCTTACGTACGGCCTACCGTCTCCATGAACGGTGTATTTCATTCCTTTTATCGATCTATAATATATATGTATATGATGAATATATATTATATATAAATCATGTTTTACATTCTGGAATTATTTAAATCAGGATATAAGTAATAATATCAAGAACGACAAGTCGAAACACATACGATAAATGAAACGATTTTACACAAAACATTGCTTTAACAAGAAATTTACAAAATAACGGGTAATATAAAGTCGTATGTGAATCATAAATGATGTCATAAATATTATTATGGTTCTGTTACAAGTTAATAATATGTTTAAACCCACTATACAGGATTCACAGACACATACGGAAGAAATTGGACATAATGTAAGGGATAAGTTTTCCAATCTTGTTTTTATCCGAGATTGTTTATTCGTAAGTATTCACTGGGGTTATATTTATCATCCATGTTACTGTTTTATAAAAATGATTTCATGAATTTTTAAAGTCCTTTTTACCCATTTTTTTACTTTTACTACATAGTATGTAATGAATCTTTCTTTTTATTACGTTACGAGGTACTTTTTTGACTTTTCCGGCAAGAGTAAGAGAATAATGTTTTTTAACTTATACGACATGAATGGATTTTTACAGTTTTATAAAGCCTTATTTTCATTAATCTTCCTACAAAATATTTCATGACTATTTTCAACAAAATCTTTTTCTTTTAAAATTGCATGATGTTTTTTGAAAAGAAATTGATTTTGAAGAAGAAAGGATATTTTCCTCAAGAATTAATTTCAAGTGTTCTATCAAAAAAAAATTTCATCTAAGATGACATTATTTCATATGTGTATGTTTCAAGTATAAAGTCTCTATTATTTAAATGGTTTCACTTTTCTTGTTATAAAATGATATCCATTTATTTTATATGGGTTATGTGATGGGGTGATTTTATGAAACCCATTTTATTCATTGGGTTATTATGAATGATGTATGTTTATTTTGTGGCACAGGTAAGAATGATTTCATTATGAGATGGGTGGGACCTATATCTCCCTCCAATGCATTGGGTAAAGATTTATATCTCATGAGATAGACATGGCTGGAATGGTAAGTTAATCCGGTTCAGTGTTACAAGACTGAAATGAGGAGTGAACTCGATTCAGAAAGGGACTTTGTTCACTAAGATGGTCAGGGAAGTAATGCCTTGGCTACTATGGAAATCATTACATGTGCTTAATGGATTCCACAATTACATGCTTTATTCCTATTCTATTTTATGGTGATTGATGATCAATTATGATATATGCCTTACTTACTTCCATTTTTTATGTCATTGCTCAAGATTTTGATGTTTAAATATTATGTTCATGTTTTTAAGTTCAAATGTATATGGTCTATTTTATTTTCTCCATGCATACCCCTACTGAGCATTTGAGCTCACCCTTTTTATGTTTTCTTTTCCCCCAGGAATAAAATAATGGTTTTAGGTATGGAAAAAAGGGTAGGATCGTTATGGGAGATGTTCAAGATATTTCAACATGATTAGAAGTTTGTATACCAAGTTTCCAAAGACACTAAACGATTATGGTCCTTGTGTGTCTATTTTTGTTTTGTATTATATATTCCGCAAAAGTAAGGTAATTTCCATGTACGTCAAGATTTGGGTCTCTATAGAACACATCGTGAACTTTGTAGACATTTGATGGCATTGGCAAATGATAAGCTACAACCCTAAATCGTTCTAGAATTTTGAAAGGTCCGATGTACTAGAGACTCAATTTTCCCTTCTTACCAAAACGTATAACACCCTTACATAGTGATACCTTCAAGAAAACAAGATCTCCTACCCAAAATTATTAATCCTTACTTCAGTTATCGACATATCTCTTTTGCCTACATTGAGCTGCTTTGATGTGGGTTTGTATTACCTTCACCTTTTCCATCTTTTCCTCCACTAGTTCTTGGCCTATGAGTTTTCTTTCACCAACATCATCCCAACAGGTTGGTGTGTGACATCACTTTCAATATAACACTTCATATTGTGCCATCTGAATACTTTAATGGAAGCTATTAGTATAGGAAATTTACCAGAGGTAAATATTGATCCCACATTCATTGAAAGTAAAGTGAGCATGATCTCAACATGTCTCCTAAGGTTTGAATAGTTCATTCTGATTGTCCAACAGTTTGGGGGTGGTAGGCAGTGCTCAAACGAAGTTCAGTATACAAGGATTTCTAAAGACTTTTCTATAATCCTGATGTGAAATGGGGATCATGATCAGAAACAATTGATAGGGGTACTCCATGAAGTCTCATAACTTCATTAATATATAGTCTCTATAGACATTCAAGTGGTAAATCTTCTCTTATAGCAAGAATATGTGCTGACTTGTTAAGATGATCAACAATGACCCATATTGAATTGTTCCTTCTAGGAGTCTTTGCTAGTCCCATGACCAAGTCCATCACAATATTATCCCATTTCCACTGAGGTATGCGAATAGGTTTCATGACTCCTCCAGGCTATTGCCTTCCATCTTTCACTTGTTGACAAACCATACATCCTGACACAAAATCAGCAATATCCCTCTCATATTGTCCCACCAAAAATGTTCCTTCAAATCTCTATACATCTTGGTACTCCTAGGGTGTATAGAGAAATTAGAACTATGGGCATCATCCAAAAATTACCTTTTTAGATCATGTATATCAGGAACACAAAGTCTCTTCCCAAATTTCAACATTCCATATTTATATACGATGTCACTCAATATCCCATAATTCACAACATTAATCTTCTTTTGAAACTCATCATCATCAGCATGAGAACTTTTTATCCTTTCTAGTAAAGATGGTTTAGAAACCATTTGAAAAAGCATTGATGTTTCACCTTCCATGGTTATTCCCATATCTATATTTACTAGATCCATGAAAATAGGATCCCTTTCAACTATCATATTGTTCAAAAATCCATGATCCTTTCTTCTCAAGGCATCTTCCACGTTATTTACCTTCCCCAGGTGGTAGTGTATCGTGCAATCATAATCCTTGAGTAGTTCAAGCCATCGCCTTTTCCTCATGCTGAGTTCTTTCTGTGAGAAAATATACTTCAAACTCTTGTGATTGGTATATATCTCACAATTTTCACCATAGAGATAATGTCTCCAGATCTTGAAAGAAAAGATAACAGCAGCTAACTCAAAATCATGAGAAGGATAGTTTTTCTCATTAATTTTTAGGTATTGTGATGCATAAGAAATAACCCTATAATTCTTCATAAGGACACAACCAAGTACTTTCTATTAAGAATCACTATAAATAACAAATCCAGCATTCCTTGATGGTAGAGTCAATATAGGAGAATTGAATAATCTTCTCTTCAGTTATTTGAATCATTCTTCACACTGTTTTGTCCAAACAAAATTTAAACTCTTTACGTGGGAGCTTCATTAATGGGTTAGCCACTCGGGAAAAATTATAGACGAAACATCGATAATAACCTGCTAAACCAATAAAACTGCGTACCTCGGTTATTATCATTGGTGTTGGACATTATTGGATTGCTCTTGTCTTAGAAGGATCAATATAGATTCCATCCTTAGAGACAATATGGCCAAGAAATAAAATCTCATGAAGCCAGAATTCACACATGATAAACTTCCCATATAATTCATGTCTTCTTAGAATCTTCAGGATAATGTGCAAGTGATTTTCACGATTTTCGTAGGTTTTGGAGTATACAATGATATCATCAATAAATACCACTACAAATTCGTAAAGATAATCCTTGAATAATCTATTCATTAGATACATGAAAATAGAGTGTGCATTAGTCAGCCCAAAAGGAATTACTATAAAATCTTAATGCCCGTACCTGGTTCGAAATGTTGTTTTCAGAATGTCCTCCTTCTTCACACACAACTGATGATATCTAGATCGAAGTTCAATCTTTGAAAAATATTGATCTCCATGAATTTGGTCGAATAAATCATCAATACGAGGTAGGGTATACTTGTTCTTTATTGTTATAGCATTGATCACCCTTTAGTCAATGCCCGACCTCATAGATCCATCTTTCGTCTTAACAAAAAGAATTGGGGCTCCCCATAGAGAAACACTAGGGAGAATAAATCCCTTATTAGTCAAATCCTCTAGCTATTTTTTTAGTTCGACTAATTCCATAGTGGCCATTATATAAGGGATCTTCGATATTGGCCTTGAACTAGAAATTAAATCAATGGAACACTCAATTTCTCGTTATGGAGGATGTCCAGGAAAATCTTCTGGAAACACATCAACAAATTCTCTCACTGTATGAACATCCTCTATTTGAACATTTCTTTCCTCTCCCACATTCATTTCATTTTTTTCCTCCCCAATAATTGAATTTAGTTGAGCTATTGGGGGTGGATGAAGATAAGAATTAGGTGGTGACAATTTTTCTCTAAAAAGGTATTCTTTATCATCATCATCAAAAATCGTAACCTCCTCCTTCATATAATAAATCTTCGCATCATGGTCTGAATTTCAATCCATAAATAGGATTATATCAAACTCAATCATTGGTATGACGATGAGATCAACAGATAAAGAACATTAATATGCCCTAATGGGAAATTATTCACAGAACATTATCGCAGTGATAATTCCCTTATGAGTATATACTAACAACTCCCTTGTTAAATCAAATTGGAAACATGTAATTTTCATAGAAAACTGGGAATACATGAAACAATGCGATGAACCAGAATCAAATAAAGAATTTTCTAAACATGAATAAACCATTTAATTACCTACCTCCATGTCTTTCAGAGCTTCAACCTCAGCAGTAATGATCGCATAAGCTTGTCCTTGATCCCTTGGCCTTTTTTGAGGTATGTTTCCCTCACGCTTAAGACATTCATTTGAATAATGTCCCATCTCCCTGCAATTGTAGCATTGAACATCGGTACCTTCCTTCCTCCCCTTGCAATCACGAGCTTGGTGACCTTTTTCCCCACACATGTAACAGTCTACCATTCCCTCAAGAAAGTAACGGGGTGTTTCTTCCCACATTTACTGCAGGATGGATATTCAACTTTTCCCTTCTTCCACTTATTTCCATTTCCAGAGTGATCAACATATCTCTTCTTTTCATGCTTTGATTGAAAGTCGTAAGACTTAGAGAACTCCTTTTTTGTCTTGATAGCACATGAGAGAACATCTTCGCATGATGAGAAGGATTGTGAGACTAATTCTCAACGAATAAATGGTTTTAACCCATCAAAGAAACGATCAATCTTACTTCTTGGGTTACGTATATAATATGCAGCATGCCTTGCTAACATTTTAATGTTAGACCGATACTTTGAAACATTATAATCCTCCATTTGCCTCAGACTCAAAAATTTCTTTCCATATCCACTTTGTAACACCCCAAGCTTCCACTATACAATTCTATTTGAATAATACAGTAGCGTGTGTTGTACAAAACTTCGAGATTCTAACACACCGTGACCAATCAAAGTAAACTTTATGAATAGTAATACCCACTTTTTAAAATTTTATAAATTCTATCTCTCAAAATGGACTTCATTTTTGGATTCAAAATATTGAAATTAGGCTAGGGTGAAATTTTGGTACTTTTCAGATAACTTTTATATTTTGATGAATAGTGAAAATTACTAAATTTTAAATAAAAACATATTTTTTAATCAAAATAATTAATAGTGATAAACTATTAATTTGAGTGGTTTTGAAGTATATTTATAATATATTTTTACCATTTAATACAATTTTGGTCATTGGACATAATTTCACAATTAAATCAGACATAAACAAGTGTCAATCTTTTGATAGTTATGATTTCTTAAAAACACGCTTTTTGTTTTGATAGTAGGAATTAATTTTAAATTAATTTCTGCCACTTATGAGTTTTGTATTTAGAAATATGGATTCCATATTTGGAATCATGAGATCCAAATTGCGTAAATAGGTAACTTTTATTTTTAGACATTTTGAATAATTACTTTGGTAAATATTTTATTTACCATGGTTAAAGGGTAAATCCGGTAAATAAGGGTAAAAAATAATGTTATAATAATATTAATTTACCCTAAAACGTGTCCTAACCATATTTGATGATACATTTCCGACCTTGGGCATCTTTGGGTCGATTTCGGGTCCCCATGGAGCCACTTGTAGGTGATAAAGACACTTTATATTAATTAAGTTAAAGTAAATACAAAAATGACATAAGCATATATCTTTTAGAATTTTTTTTTATACATAAGGTTATATATGTTATTTTTTAGACTATAAATATTAATTACAAATATAAAAATATTTCCTACATAATGGTATTTTATTTATAATTTTTATACATGAAATATTCTAATTTATTTATGACCTAATCATGATGCAATAATTACCTTATTAGAGAAATATTAAAATAATTGATATTATAAATACCCAAATAAATATAATTTGAAACTTTTAATGAATTACAAGTACTTTATTGGTTAATATGACATGGTATTATTGATTAAATGAATTTTTTTTCAAATTAATAACGTTTATAAGAATTTAACAAAAATCAATTGTTGAACAGTGTCAAAATTGACATAAAAGAGTTTTTAAAACAAATATTATATTATTAATTGATATTATATTCCTAAAAATATAAGGTTCAGGTAAAGGACATATATAATGATAGGTTTATTATTAATGGACCACTTCTAGGTCTCTTGGAAGTATATAGTAAGTTTATTAACACTATAATATAAAAATACAAAGAGACATGGTAATTGTCAAACTATTTTACTAAGAGTTAAATTTAAAATATAAGGTTACTATAGTGACCCAAACCACTATAAAATCAATTGGTTGAATGATTTTAGACCCATCCCCACATTAGACTTTTAATAATCCACTTTGGATCCATTAGAATCTGAATAGGAATATATTATAAATTAATACTTTAAGTTTTTCCTAAAGAGCCCCTCCTCCCCCTTATAAAAGGAAACCACTTCTAACCAATTATTCATAACTTCAAACCTTTTGGTTCATCCGAAATCTTCCCAAATACCCTCTAATCTATCCTCCATTAATCATATATGCCTCAACGTAGTCAAAAATGAAACCTATGTTTCCCTTTTGATCAAATCAAAAAGAAGAACCCAAAGAAGAGTTGATGTTTTCACCACCCTCTTTCAAGTTCCTTTCTACTTCCACTTCTTATTTATTTGTTATTTCCATTATAAAATCATAACTCCAGTATCTTCTATATAAACTTATGTTTTTATAAATATGGGATAACCATATTCAGTATTCTATCCATCCTTTGAATGACATGTCACCATACGTGGGTACGCACGGCCTACCGTCTCAATGTCGTGGTGTAATTGTTATTCAATACATTATTATTTGGATGGGTATAATAATGACGTGTATTTCACGTAAATAATAAATATAACACGATATTTATTCTTTATAAATTATATACCATTCAATTATATATTATTATAATTTTAAAAGAATGATATTGTCGCGCGTGCGTACGTACGGATTACCGTCTCCACAAACGTGATGAGATTCATTCCCCATCATATCCATTCAAGAATAAATTTTATTTGATGATTAAAAATAATTTTTAGAGACATGATATCATTCTGGATATGAATAATATACATACCATCCATAGAAAATATGGCTCACGTAAGATTGAATATAAATAAAAATGAATCTGTTAACACCTGAAACGATGATAATACTACGATATTATTAACAAATCAATGTTAAAAGATCATATATGATATCATATTAATGTATATGATTCTTTTATAATATAATAACAATTATTTCACCATTATATATGAGGATAACCTACCCTCAACCAAGGTAAAGTACAAGGTAAGGGTTTATTTCACAATCTTTTCATTATCTAAGGTTGTTTATACATAATTATCTACTGGAAGCTCTTTTTCATCCACATCCATGTTTCTTAAAAATGAATTTAAAAACATTCGTACTATTTTAAAGAATATATGTTAAAGTCATTTATATTCTTTTTTTTACTTTTTATATGATGTTTATAAAGGAATCTTTCCGTCGTTTTCCAAACAAGGTCCTTTTTAACCTTTTCGACAAAATTAAGTTAAAAATGTCTTTTTTAACTTATACAGTGGGTGAGGCTATTTCATACCATTATAAACTGGTGAAAACATCCCTTAAAGTCTTATGATAATATTTTCAAAGTAAATATTTTATTTTATAATTATTTGACTCTTAAATGATTTCAAAATAGAAAGAGATATTTCTCTAAAAAGAGTTTTGATTTCATCTATGTCAAAATCCTTTGATTCATTTTATGTTTACTTGGAGTTGATTTATTATGATACAAAACATCCATACTATATTGAAGGTTTTGTGATATGTTTGAATTTGGATGTGCTATTTTTATACAATTCATGATTTATGGTTAATGTATCGACATTTCGTATGCCAGTTTTAATACGAATGTTTATGATATGTTTAAACCATTTCATATGAGGAATGTATTGGACTTAGTAAGTGACGGGTGGAGCCTGCTATAGCTCCTCGATGCATCGGTAGGTCTCATGAGACAACAAGATGTAGAATTGGCTAAGGCCCTTTCCCAATTTTCTTTATGGTTTTGGCCGAGGCCTTAATCATTTTTAGACGTCTTGGCCAAGGCCTTGACAAAATGTTTCAGAATGTATGCCATTATAGATTCCCTCATTATGGAAATAATATTGATGGTTTATCTGGTCATTCGACTAGTAGAATACCCATGATTATTTTTTGTTATGGTATTATTTACTCATCTCATATTCTTGCTATAAAAGTATTCATGTTTATTATTGGTAAAGGCTTGTGGTTTCAATTATTTACCATGGTTAATATTTATGTCATTTTTCAATGTATTACTTACCCTTACTGAGAATTTGAGCTCACCCATTTCTTATGTTTCATTTTCCCAGGATATGAAGAAGTTAGTTATGAGTGACCAGTAGGCATAATATAGGAGACTTAGATGTTTCTAATGAAATATATTTGTGTTGTATTTCTTTTCAAGTTATAAAGCTGAACTTATGTATGATTCTGGTTTCTATTAATACTAAATTGATCGGTCCTTTGAGACATGATTTTCTTATGATAATTCCAATGTTATGTAATAATGCACCGAATTTGGGTAACTGGGGTCGGGGAATTTACAGTTGGTATCAGAGGAAGTTTAGTACAAACCTTGGATACTAGATTTAGATAAACTCTGATTAGAGAACATATACCTAAGAAGGAATCTGAGAACTAGTATAGAAGAAATTCCTAGAATTTTGGTATTGTAGAAATTTTTTAGTTTTTCGAGCAGTATATCCCTGTCTGGATATGAGTAGGTAGAGGCGGCTCTGGCATAGATGTACCTAGGGGTAAAACCCAAAAAAACCGCTTTGAGCTAGACTCGAACGGAAACTGGTGCATGACAACGGGCCTTGCTGCACTCTTGGTTACGACTCTCCTAGGGGATATGCTTAGGACAATTCTCATTTTCTTCACAAACCATTATGATGGGTTTATGAGTATATAATTCCTCAACAAAAACATTTTTATGATTATGGATTATATCCATAAACTTTTCAATTTATGTTAAGTGTTTTTCAAGTTTGGATTTATGTGTTGTGATTCATAAACTAATCTAGTGTATGCCATTGTTTAAAAATGGAGCATAGTGGAAGAAATGGAAACTATATCAATGCTTGCACTCCATGTAGGGATTTTACTCCTAAAGATAATTATAGTGGATCTGGTGATGCAACTGGTGCTGATCAGCTAATCACCATACTGAGACAGCTCACTCTGGTTATGAATAATAACCTTACCCGTATGGAGCACCCTGATCCATAGTGTTGAGGATCAATGTTAGATCGCTTCATGAGGCAACAACCACCAACATTAAATGGGTGTAAAAATCTTTTAGTAGCTGAGAAATGGATAAATTATTTAGAAAAAATATTCCATGTCTTGGGGAGTAGTGAAAGGGAAAAAGTTATCATGGCATTTTACCACCTCATTGGAGATGCTGATCAATGGTGGTCATTGATTCAAAACACGAAGGAAGATAATGAAGTATAAAATATGGAATAGAGGGAGTTCAAAGATCTGTTTTTAGAAAAATTCTTTCCTCGTGACCTTCGAGTAGATATGGAAAGGAAATTTCAGAGTCTGAGACAAAAGGAGGATGAGAATGTCGCAAACTACGGGGATAACTTTACAAGGTTAGCAAGGTATGCTTCAGATTATATACGTAACCCAAGAAGTAATATTGATCATTTATTTTATAGTTTAAAACCATTCTCCATCGAGCATTGGCACCACAATCCTTCTTGTCATACGAAGATATTTTCTCATGTACTATCAAGAGAGAAAAAGAATTCTCTATGTATTATGACATTAAATTAAAGCAAGATAAAAAGAGATCAGCTTAATACTCTGGGAAAGGAAATAAGGAAACATGGAAGAAGGGAAGAACTGAATTTCCACCTTGTGATAATTGTGGAAAGAAGCACCCTAGTGCCGGTATAAAAGGAAAAGGAGTATGCTACAATTGTGGACAGAAAGGCCATATAGCTGGTGATTGTAAAGGAAAGAAAGTCACTACCAATGTTCAATGATACAATTGCAGGGAGATGGGACATTATGAAAATGAATGTCCTAAGCATCAGGGAAACATACCTTAGAAAAGGCCAAGGGATCAAGGCCAAGCTTATGCAATCACTACTGTTGAGGTTGAAGCCCCAAAAGACATGGAGGAAGGTAATTTAATGGTTTCCTCAAGTTTAGAAAATGCTTTATTTGATTCTAGATGATCGCATTGTTTCATATCTTCATAGTTTTCTAAGAAAATTAGATATTTCAAATTTGATTTAACAAGGTAGTTGTCAGGTAAAACTCTTAAGGGAAGTATCATTGCTACAAAGTTCTGTGGATCTGTTCCCATTAGGGAAAATAAATGTTCTTTATCTGTTGATCTCATCTTCATACCCATGACTGAATTTGATATAATCCTCTGTATGGATTGGTTATCGGACCATGATGTGAAAATTTATTATAAGAAGAAGGAGGTTATGATTTTTTATGATGATGATAAAGAACACCTTATCATTAGAGAAGAATCTTCACCTCCTGATTCTTATCTAGATCCACCGCCAATAGCTCAACTAAATTCAATTATCAGGGAGGAAGAGAATGAAATAACTATGGGTGAGGAAATGAATGTTCAAATAGAGGATGTACCTATTGTGAGAGAATATGTTTATGTGTTTCTGGATTATTTACCTGGACATCCTCCTGAATGAGAAATTGAGTTATCCATTGATTCAATTCCTGGTTCAAGGCCTATATCGAAGAACCCTTATAGAATGGCCAATGTGGAATTAGTTGAACTAAAGAAACAACTAGAGTAATTGAGTAATAAGGGATTTATTCTCCCTAGTGTTTCTCCATGGGGAGCCCCTGTCCTTTTTGTTAAAAATAAATATGGATCTATGAGTTTATGTATCGACTATAGGGAAATAAATGCTATAACAATAAAGAACAAGTATCCCATACCTCGCATTGATGATTTATTTTATTAAATGCATGGATCTCAATACTTTTAAAAGATTTTCCTTTGATCTAGATACCATCAGTTGTGTGTGATGAAGGAAGACATTCCTAAGACACTATTTCTAACCAGGTACGAGCTTTACGAGTTTACAGTAATTCCTTTTGGATTGACTAATGCACCCTCTGTATTCATGGATCTAATGAATAGAGCTTTCAAGGAATATCTCGATGATTTTGTGGTGGTATTTATTGATGATATCTTTTTATAGACTAAAAAATACGAGGATCATGAAAATCACTTGTGCATTATCTTGAAGACTCTTAGAAGACAAGAATTATATGGGAAGTTTAGCAAGTGTGAATTCTGGCATCAGGATATTTCTTTTTTGGGCCATATTGTCTCTATGGATGGAATCTATGTTGATCCTTAAAAGACAAGATCAATCCAAGAATGGCCAGAACCGATGAGTATAACCGAGGTACATAGTTTTATCGGCATAACAGGTTATTATCGGCGTTTCGTCAAGAACTTTGCTCGATTGGCTAACCCATTAACGAAGCTCCCACATAAAGGGAATAATTTTTTTTTGACAAAAGAGTGTGAAGAATGTTTTGAAGAACCGAAGAGAAGATTATTCAATGCTCTTATTTTGACTCTACCATCGGGAAATGACGGGTTTGTAATTTATCATGATGCATCGAAGAAAGGAATTGGATGTGTCCTTATTCAGAATGATAGAGTTATTGCCTATGTAACACGACGACTGGAAATTACTGAGAAAAACTATCCTACTCATGATCTTGAGTAACCTGCTGTAATCTTTGCTCTGATGATTTGGAGACACTATCTCTATGGTGAAAATGTGATATTTATACTGATCACAAGAGATTGAAGTATATTTTCTCATAGAAATAACTCAACATGAGGGAAAGGAGAGCGCTTGAACTACTCAAGGATTATGATTGTATGATACACTGCCACACGAGGAAGGAAAATAAGGTGGAAAATGCTTTGAGTAGAAAGGATCATGGAGATTTGAACATGATGAGAATTGAAAGGGATCCTATTTTCATGGATCTAGTGAAGATAGATATGAGAATCACCATAGAAGGTGAAACATCAATAGTTTTTCAAATCGTTTCCAAACTATCTTTACTAGAAAGAATAAAGAGTTCTAAGACCGGTGATGAAGAGTTTCAAAAGAAGATTAATGCTGTGAAAGATTTGAGATTGAGAGACATTGTGTATGAGGATGGAATTTTGAAATTTGGGAAGATACTTTGTGTTCCTGATATACCTGATCTAAAAAGGTAATTATTGGATGATGCTCATAGTTCCAATTTCTCTATACACCCTTGGAGCACCAAAATGTATAGAGATTTGAAGGAACATTTTTGGTGGGACAACATGAAGAGGCAGATTTCTGATTGTGTGTCAAGATGTATGGTTTGTCAACAAGTGAAAGCTGGAAGGCAACAACCTAGAGGATTCATGCAACCTCTTCCCATACCTGAGTGGAAATAAGAGAATATTACGATGAACTTTGTCATGGGGCTACCAAAGACTCCTATAAGGAAAGATGAAATATGGGTAATTGTTGATCATTTTACCAAGTCATCACATTTTCTTTCTACAAGAGAAGATTTACCACTCAAACGTCTAGCAAGACTATATATTAATGAAGTTTTGAGACTTTATGGAGTACCCCTATCAATTTTTTCTGATCGTGATCACCGTTTTACTTCAAGATTCTAGAAAAGTCTTCAAAAGGCCTTGGATACTGAACTTCATTTGAGCACTTCTTACCACCCTCAAACAGATGGACAATCAGAACGAACTATTAAAACCTTAGAAGACATGTTGAAATCCCTCTCACTTGACTTTTAGGGTATATAGGATCAATGTTTACCTCTAGTATAATTTTCCTATAACAATAGCTTCCATTAAACTATTCAGATTGAACCATATGAAGAATTATACAGAAAGAGATGTCGGACACCAACGTGTTGGGATGATGTTGGTGAAAGAAAACTCGTAGGGCCATAATTGGAGGAGGAATCAATGGAAAAGGTGAAGGTAATCCAAAACCACATCAAAGCATCTCAAAGCAGGCAGAAGAGCTATGCCAATAAATGAAGGAAGGATTTGGAATTTCAGGAAGGAGATCATGTTTTCTAGAAGGTATCACCATGGAAGGGAGTTATAAATTTCGGTAATAAAGGTAAATTGAGTCCCAGGTACATCAGACTATTCAAAATTCTAGAACGAACTGCAGCTGTAGCTTACCATTTGGCAATGCCGCCATGTCTCTAAAGATCACGATGTGTTCCACGTTTCACTATTGAGAAAATACATTCCTGACCCAATGCATGTACTCACCTATGAGGAAGTAGAACTAGAACAAGATCTACCTTATTGCGAAGATCCTGTCATGATTCTTGATACAAGAGATCAAGTACTGAGAAACCGGACGACTCGTCTGGTAAAAGTTCAATGGAGGAACCATAAGATGGAAGAGGCAATGTGAGAACCCGAGGAACTTATGATGAAGAACCACCTGAGTCTTTTCATGTGGAATTATTATAGAAATTTTGAGGAAGAAATTATTTGATGGAGGGGAGAATGTAACAACCCATGCTTCCACGGTACGATTCTCTTTCAATATTTCACTAGTGTGTGTTGTACGCAACATCGAGGTTCTAACACACCGAGCCCAATCAAAGTAGCCGTTATGATTAGTAATACCCACATTTTGAAATTTTATAAATTTTATCTCTCAAAATGGCCTTAATTTTTGGACACTGATTATCGAAATTATCCTAGGGTTAAATTTTGGTACTTTTGGACAACTTTTATATTTTGATGAATAGTGAAAATTACAAATTTTAATTAAAAAAAATTAAATAAAAAAATTAACAGTGATAAATTATGAATTTGAGTGGGTTTAAAGTATATTTATAATATATTTTTACCATTTAATAAAATGTTGGTAATTTGACATAATTTCACAATTAAACCGAACATAAACAAGTGTCAATCTTTTGAAAGTTATTATTTCTTAAAAACGCGTTTTTTGTATTGAAAGAGGGAATTAATTTTAAATTAATTTATTCTACTTCTGTGCTTTGAATTTAGAAATATGGATTCCATATTTGGAATCAGGAGGTTCAAATTGTGTAAATAGGTAACTTTAATTTTTATACATTTTGAATAATTACTTCTGTAAATATTTTATTTACCATGGTTAAAGGGTAAATCCGGAAAATAAGGGTTAAAAATAATATTATAATAATATTAATTTACCCTAAACGTGTACTAACCCTATTGGTTGATACATGTCCAACCATGGGAATATTTGGGTCGATTATGGGATCCCATGGAGCCACTTGTAGGTGATAAGGACACTTTATATTAATTAAGTTAAAGTAAATACAAAAATGACATAAGCATATATCCTTTAGCAAAAATTTTTTTACATAGGTTTATATATGTTATGTTTTAGAATATAAATGTTAATTAGAAACTAAAAAAATTTCCTACATAATGGTATTTTATTTCTAATTTTTAGACATTAAATAATTCAATTTATTTATGATACAATGATGATGCAGTAATTAACTTATTAGTGAAATATTAAAATAATTGATATTATAAATAACCAAATAAATATAATTTGAAACTTATAATGAATTACACTAATTTTATTGGTTAATATGAAATGTTAGTATTTATTAAATTATTTTTTTTGAATTAATAATGTTTTTATGACTTTATCAAAAATCATTTGTGGAATAGTGTCAAAATTGACATAAAATAGTTTTTAAAACAAATATTTTATTATTAATTGATATTATATTCCTAAAAATATAAGGTTAGGCAAAAGTACTTATATAATGATAGGTGTATTATTGATGTACCACTTGAGGGTCTCTTATAATTATATAGTACGTTTATTAACAATATAATATAAAAATACACAGAGACACGGTAAATGTAAAACTATTTAACTAACAGTTAAATCTAAAGGATAAGGTTACTATAGTAACCCAAAACATTCTAAAATCTATTGTTTGAGTGGTTTTCGACCCATACCAACCTTAGACTTTTTATAATCTACGTTGGAGCCATTATAAACCGAATATTAATTTATTATAAATTAATACTTTAAGTTTTTCCAAAAGAGCCCCTCCTACCCCTTATAAAAGGACACCACTTCTAACCAATTCTCTATAACTTCAAAACCTTTCTGTTCGGCGAACCTATGCCCAAATACCCTCTCAACTATCCTCCATTAATCTTATAAGACTTCCTTTAGTCAGAAATCCAACCTATGTATCCCTTTTGATCAAATCAAAAAGAAGAACCCGAAGAGGAGGTAATGTTTTCACCACACTCTTTCAAGATTCTTTCTTCTTCCACTTCTTCTTTCTTTTCTATTTCCATTCTAAAATAATAACTCAAGTATGTTCTATATACATTTATGTTATTATAAATATGGTATAACCATATTCAATATTCTATCCATCCTTTGAATGACCTGTCACCAAACGTGCGTACGTACGACCTACTGTCTCCACATCGTGGTGCAATTGTTATTCAATACATTATTTTTTGGATGGGTATAATAATGACGTGAAATTCTTTTAAATAAAAAATATAACATGATAATGATTCTTTATATATGATATAACATCAAATTATAAATTATTTTAATATCAAAAGAATGATATTGTCGCTCGTGCGTACGTACGGATTACCGTCTCCAGGAACGAGATGAGATTCATTCCCCATCATATCCATTCAAGAATAAAATTTTTTTGATGATTAAAAATAATTTTTAGAGACATGATATCATTCTGGAAATGAATAATATGCATCCCATCTATAGAAAATAAGGCTCGCATTACATTGAATATAAAGAAAAACAAATCTGTTAACACCTAAAACGATGATAATACTAAGATATTAGTAACAAATCAATGTTAAAAGATCATATATGATATAATATTAACGTATATGATTCTTGTATAATTTAATAACAATAATTTCACCATTATACAGAATTATAACCTACCCTCAACCAAGGAAAAGTACAATGTAAGGGTTTATTTCACAATCTCTTCATTATCCGAGGATGTTTATACATAATTATTTACTAGGACCTCTTTATCATCCACATCCATGTTTCTAAAAAATGTTTTTAAAAACATTCTTAACATTTTACAGAATATTGGTTAAAGTCATTTATACTGTTTTTTGACATTTTATAATATGTTTATAAAGGAATATTTCCATCATTTTCCAAACAAGATCCTTTTTAACCTTTTCGACTAAATTAATGTAAGAATGTCTTTTTTAACTTATACGGCAGGTGCGGCTATTTTCTACCGATCTAAACTCGTCAAAACTTCCCTTAAAATATTATAAGAATATTTTCAAATTAAATGTTTAATTATATAATTATGTGACTCTTAAATGATTTTAGAATAGAAAGATATATTTCTCTAAAAAGTGTTTTGATTTCATCTATGTCAACATCCTTTGATTGATTTTAAGTTTATTTGGATTTTATTTATTATGATACAAAACATCCATATTGTATTGAATATTTTGTGATATGTTTTACAATGGATGGGATATTTTTATACCATTCATGATTTATGGTAAAATTATCGACATTTCATATGCTAGTTTTAATATGAATGTTTATGATATGTTTAAAAAATTTTATATGAGGAATGTATTGGACTTAGTAAGTGACTGGTGGAGATTTCTTTATCTCCTAGATGCATCAGTAGGTATTATGAGACAACTAGATGTGTAATTAGCCAAGGCCCTTTCCCAATTTGATTTATGGTTTTGTCCGAGGCCTTAATCATTTTTAGACGTCTTGGCCAAGGCCTTGAAAAAATGTTTCAGAATGTCTGGCATTATACATTCCCTCATTATGGAAATAATATTCATGGTTTGTGTGGTCATTCAACTAGTAGAATACCCATGATTATGTTATATTATAGCATTATTTACTCAGCTCATATTATTACCATAAAAGTATTCATCTTTATTATTGGTAAAGGCATGTGGTATCAATTATTTTCCATTCTTAATATTTATGTCAGTTCCCGCTGTATTACTTACCCTTACCGAGCATTTGAGCTCACCCCTTTCTTATGTTTCATTTTCCCAAGATATGAAGAAGTTAGTTATGAGTGACCAGCAGGCATAATCTAGGAGGCATGGATGTTTCTAATGAAATACATTTGTGTTTTATTTCTTTTCAAGTTGTGAAGTTGAACATATGAATGAATCTTGTTTCCAATAATACTAAACTGATCGGTCTTTAGAGACATGATTTCCTTATGATCATTCCGATGTTATTTAATAATGCACCGACTCTTGGTAACTAGGTTCAGGGAATTTACATGCTCGATGGTCATGAGGAAAGTATATTTCTAAGAAAATATCTTTAAACACCCTCCATTCCATATTTTATACTTCATCTTCTTCGTTCGTGTTTTGAATAAATGACCACCATTGATCAGCATCTCCAGTGAGTTGGTAAAATTCCATGACAACTTTTTTCCTTTTCATTACACTCCAAGGCATGGATTATTTTCCGTATGGAATTTATCCATTTCTCAGTTACTATTGGATTTGTACCCCCATTTAATGTTTGTGGTTGTTGCCTCAGGAAGTGATCTAACATTGATCCTCTATGCTATGGATCAGGGTGCTCCATATGGCTAAGGTTATTATTCATAACCTGAGTGAGTTGGCCCAGTATGGTGATTAGATGATCAGCACCAGTTCCATCATGAGATACACTATAATTATCTTGAGCAGGAGGGAAATCCCTACATGGAGTGTGACTATTGATACAGTTTCCATTCCTTCCACTAACAGCCATTTCTAAACAATGACATACACTAGATTAGTTTATGAATCACAATACATAAATCCAAACTTGTAAAAAACATAACATAAATTGAATAGTTTATTGATATAATCCATAATCATAAAAATGTTTTCTTTGAGGAAGAATATACTTATAAACCCTTCATAATGGTTTGTAAAGAAAATGATTATTATCCAAAGAATATCCTCCTGGTAGTGTCGTAAACAAGAGTGCAGAAAGGCCCATTGTCGTGCACCAGTTCTTGTTTCATTCTAGATCAAAGCGGTGTTTTCAGGTTTTTCCCCTAGGTACATCTATGACAGAGCTGCCTCTACCTTCTCATATCCATAAAAAGATGTATTGCTAGGAAAACTCACAAAATCTCTACAATACCAAAATTCTAGAAAGTTCTTCTATAATAATTCTCAACGTCCATCTTAGGTCTATGCGATCTAATCAGATTTTATCAAAATATAGCTTCTAAGTATTGTACTAAACATCCTCTAATACCAACTGTAACCCCCCGACCCTAGTTACCCAGAGTCAGTGCATTATTATATAACATTTTCATTATCAGAAAAGATCAAGTCTCGAAAGACCGATTAGTTTAGTATCCTGGTAAACGCTAGATACATTCATAAGTCTTACATTACATCATAAAGAGAAAAACTACAAAAACATAGTCTACATAGTCTACAAACATATCCCCTAAGACTATCCCAATAGGTCACTCATAAAATTATTCTTCACATTCTGGGAAAAATAAAACATAGAATGGGGTGAGCTCAGATGCTCAGTAAGGATAACAATATAGAGGGAACTTTCATAAATAAGAATAAACATTTAAGGCAACGTATAACTAAAAAAAGTGTTTTAAACTTGAACTTCAGAATAATATGGAAAACATAAAATGAAATAATTCCATTTACTTATTCACGTGGATATTCTACTTGTCGAATAATCACATGAAATATCAATAACCACTTTCATATTGATGGAATGCATAATGACTGACTATCATAACCACATAGTCAAGGGCTTGTGTCAAGAATACAAATAACATTTTGTCAATGACTTTTTCCAAGACACATGTTTGTCTCATGAAAACTACCAATGCATCGAGGATCTATAGCAGGCTCCACACATTACTTACTAAGTCCAATGTAATCCTCATATGAACAGGTTTAAACATAACATAAACATTAATATTAAAACTAGCATACGAAATGTCAATAAATTATCCATAAACCATGAATGGTATAAAAATAACACATCCGTAGTCAAACATATCACAAATACTTCAATAAAACATGGAAGTTTTGTATCATAATAAATCAACTTCAAATAATCTTAAAATCCATCAAAGGATGTTGAGATAGATAAAATGAAAACTATTTGAGAAAAATATCTATTTTTTTGAAATCATTTAAAAGTAACATAATTATAAAATAAAACATTTACATTTAAAATATTCATATAAGCTTGTAAGGGAAGCTTTGACTATTTTATTATGGCAAAAAATAGCCGCACCCATTGTATAAGTTAAAAAAATAAATTCTAACCTTAATTCAGTCGAAAAGTTTAAAAAGGACCTTGTTTGGAAAATGATAGAAAGATTATTTGATAAAAATATTATAAATAGTCAAGAAATGGTATAAATGACTTTAAACTAGTCTATAAAATATTTAGAATGTTTTGAAATACATATTTAAGGAGCATGGATGTGGATGATAAAGAGGTCACAGTAGATACTTACGTATAAACAACCTCAGATAATGAAGAGATTGTGAAATAAACCATTAACTTGTACTTTTCCTTGGTCAAGGGTAGTTTAAACTCCGGTATAATGGTGAAATAAATGTTATTAAATTATTCAAGAATCATATAAATTAATATTTAATCATATATGATCTTTAAACATTGTTTTGTTAATAATATCTTAGTATTATTGTCGTTTTAGGTGTTAACAGATTCATTTTCCATTATATTATTTGTTATGTGAGTCATATTTGTTATGGATGGGATGTATATTATTCATATACATAATTATATCATGAATTTAAACATTATTCTTAATAATCATATGAAAATTAGTCTTGAATGGATACGATGAAGAATGAATATCATCGCTATGTGGAGACAGTAATCCGTCTGCATGCACGAGCGACAATATCATTATTTTGATATTAAAATAATATATAATTGGATGGTATATCATATATACAGAATCATTATCATGTTATATTTATTATTTAGATCAATTAAACATCATTATTATATCCGTCCAAAAAATAATGTATTGAATAACAATTACACCACAACGTGGAGACGGTAAGCCGTACGTACGCGCGTATAGTGACATGTTATTCAAAGGATGGATATAATAATGAATTTGGTTGTACCATATTTATAATAACATCATATTTTATAGAATATAATAGAGTTATTATTTTATAATGGAAGCAACAAAGAAAAAGGAAGTGGAAGAAGAGAGGAACTTGAAAGAGGTGGTGAGATATTTACATATTCTTCGGGTTCGTCCTTTTGATTTGATTAAAAGGGCTCCATAGGTTGGATTTATGAATAAAGTAATTCCTCTTGTATTAAGGGGATATAATTTAGAGGGTATTTGGGCAGTGTTTGGCCGAGCAAAATGGCTTTTAAGGTGTGAAATAGAGATAAGGGCGAGTGCCCTTTTATAAGGGGTGTGAGGGGCACCTTAGGAAAAGATTGAAATATTAGTTTATAATAAAATAATTTTCGGTTTATAATGGATAAAAAATGGATTATTTAAAGGATAATATGGTAATGGGTCAAAGACACTCAACCAATAGGTTTTATATAGGTTTGGGTCACTATATTAACTTTATCTTTTAGATTTAACTCTTAGTTAAATAGTTTGGCATTTACCATGTCTCTTTTTATTTCTATATTATTTGGTTAATAAACATACTATATACCTCCAAGAGAACCCCAAGTGGTTAATTAATAACTCACCTATCATTATATATGTCCTTTGGAAGAACCATAGATTTTTAAGAATAGAATGTCGATTAATAATATAATATTTATTTTAAAAACTCTATTTTGTCAATTTTGACACTATTTGGTATTTTGTTTTTTCTTAATTCATAACAGAATTATTACTTCAAAAAAATTTCATATAACCAAAAATAATATGTCATATTAAACTATAATATTAGTGGAATTCATTAAATGTCTCATATTACATTTCTTTGGATATTTATAATATCAATTATTTTAATATTTCATTAATTAGGTAATTACTACATCCCCATTGTGTCATGAATAAATTAAAATATTTAATGTCTAAAAATTAAAAATAAAATATCATTATGTTGGAAATCTATTTATATTTCTAATGAATATTTATAATCAAATTTATCTTATGTATAACCCTATATTAAAATGTTGTAGTTATTAAACATTGATTTTAACTCTTTTAACTCTTCTTTGAATTAAATAACAATAAATGTCCTAGTCTAATCCAGGTGGACCAAAGATGTTGATATTTTATTCCTAAGGTTGTATTTGGTCGAATTATAATTATCCAATAGAATTAGGACATGTGTTTGGGTAATAATAATATCATGTTTCCCATTAATTACCCTATTTACTTTTAACCGTGGTAAATAAAAGTAAAAAGTAATTATTCAAATATATTTTTTATCTTATTGAATCACATTATTACTCCATGATATTAACCGTGTCTCTCAAATTTTCAAAATTCCACTCACAGAATTGATAAAATTATGTTTAATGTGAATTTTCAAATTCTCATAGGAGGTGGGTAAAAGACGGTGAAAAGTTCAAAAATATTTTTATATATTGAAAATTATTATAAAATGTCTCCAATGAATTTCATTAAACTTATATAGGTATTATGTATATATTTTTGACCTAAAATAAATTTAAATAAAATAAATAATTATTTAAATAAAAATTTGGTTTTAAACTATAACTATGTGTTTTTTTCAATTCATCAAAAATTGAAATTTTTCAGAAAAATGCCAAAAATTCACAGTAGGCTAATTTCGATATTCTGAAAAAAATGAAGTCCATTTTGAAAGATAAAATTTATAAAATTTTAAAAAGTGGGTATTACTATTAAAAATGGCTAGTTTTATTGGTTGTGATGTGTGTTAGAACTCGAAGTTGTGTACAACACACGCTACTATACTATTTAAAGAGTAGCATACCATTGAATCTTGGGGTGTTACAACAATACCCAAATAAGGAAAAAAGAGAAAGGCCAATATTATGTGATCAAAACTACTCAAGATAAAGTTCCTAACGAAGTTGTGGTAGGTACTAAAATTGTTTCCCCAAACATAGACAATGCTTTATTGGACTCTGGATCATTGCATTCCCTTATATATTCATAGTTTTATTTAAAAATTAGATATTTCCAACTCGCCTTAACCAGGGAGTTGTTAGTCAAAGCCCCTAATTGAAGTCTCATTACTACAAAGATGTGTCATATAGTCCCCATCGTGGCATATAAATATTCTTTATTTGCTGATTTTATTTTCATACCTATGGTCGACATTGGCATAATCTTATCATGGAATGTATTTCAAAATATGATCCAAAAATAAAATTCATAAAGATGGAAATTATGATTTGTGAGGAATGTTTAGAATCCATTATCTTTAGAGTAGAAACAACACCATCTGATTGTTATCTAGATTCACCACCTTTAGCTATGCTAAATGAAATTATTGGGGATGAAGAAAACTCAATATCTATGAGTGAGGAAAGAAATATTCAAATTGTGGATGTACCTATTGTAAAATAATACAATGATGTATTTCCAGATGAATTGATTGGACATCCTCTCGAATGGTAAATTGAGTATTCTATTGATTTAGTTCTTGGTGCAAGGCTTATATCAATGACTCTTTATAGAATGGCTATAGTGGAATTAGTATAACTGACGAAACAAATAGCATAATTGTGTGAAAAAGGATTAAGGCAGCCTAGTGTTTTTTCATGGGGAGCCTCTATTCTCTTTGTTAAGAAGAAACATGGATCCATGAGGTTATGCATTGAATATTGAGAAATAAATGCTATTACAATAAAGAACATGTATCCCCCACCTTAGATTGATGATTAATTTGATCAACTTCACGGATCCCAATATTTTCTATGATTTAACATCTATATGGATATAATTATTTGCATAAGAGATGGAATATATTTCGAAAACAACATTTCAAATGAGGTATGATCATTATGAGTTTACAGTAAGGCCTTCTGGACAGACTAATGAACCCTATATATTCATTGATTTAATGAACAATGTTTTCAATGAATATCGTGATGTCATTGTTGTGTTATTTATTAAGTATATCCTTCTATACTTTGAAGTATATGAAGATCATGAGAATCAGTTGAAATATATATTGAAGACTCTTAAATAAAATATATTGTTTGAGATATTTAGAAAGTTTGAATTTTGGATTTATTATATTTCTTTTATTTCAAATATTATATCTAAGGAAGATATCATAGTTGATCCTGCGAAGAAATATGTTATGCAGGCATGGCCTACTATGATGAACATAACCTTGGTACATTGTTTTATTGTTGTAGGCAGTTATTATTAGTATTTTATTCATTACATCACCCTTTTTGCCAACCCATTGACCAAGATTACTCATAAAGGTGTTTTGTTTGTATGAAAAAATTAATATGATGAATGTATTGTAGAATTGATGAGGTGATAAGTGAATACTCTGATCTAGACTCTACCATTGAGAAATGATAGATTAATGGAATATAGTGATGCATCAAGAAAGGACATGGTTGTGTCCTTATGCAGAATGATTATGGTATTTCTTATATGACTTGGATGTAATAAATTTATGAACAAAACTACCCAACTTAGGATCTTTAAGTAGTTGATGTGATCTTTTCAAGGATGATTTGGAAACACTATCTCTATGGTGAAATATGTGATAAATATAAAGATCAAAAGAGTTTAAAATATATCTTCTAATAGAAAAAACTCAAAATGAGGTTAAGAGATTGCTTGAGCTAACCAAGGATTATAGCCATTCAGTACAATACCCTCGGGAAAGAAAAATAATCTATCTAATGCATTGAGTAAGAAGGATCATGGAGTTATAAAAAACAGATAATTAAAAAGGATTCTATGTACATGGATATGGTGATGATGGATATGAGAATTATCAAATAAGGTAAAACATCATTACATTTTCTATTTGTTACCCAACCATCTTTATTAGAAAGGATTAAATGTTCTTAGCCTAACGATGATAATATTTAAAAAAAATATTACTATGATTGACGGAAATAGGAAGACTTCAGGTATGAAGAAGGGATTCTAAAATTTCATATGAGGCTTTGTGCTACCACTATAACCAATATAATAAGGGAGTTATCGGATTATTCTTGTAGTTTAAAATTTTATATTCACTTTGGTAACACTAAAATATATTAATATTTTATGTAAAAGTTTTTATGGGGCCACAAGAAGTGGTAAATTGATTATAATGTGTTAAGATGTTTAGTCTGTCAACAAGTGAAGGGAGAAATACAACATCCTAGAGGATTCATGAATCATATACCTATTACAACATGAAAATGGGATTATATAACCACATATTTTTTCACTAGATTTCCCTAAACTCCACGAAAGAGTGATGTAATATGGTTAATTGTGGATTGACTTACGAAATCTGCACAATTTATCACTATAAGAGAATATTTTCCACTATAGCACCTTGAAAGACTCTATATCAATGATATTATAAGACATCATGGAGAACCTCTCTAAATTATGTATAATTTTGATACACGATTTAAATCAAAAATTATGAAATCTCATCAAGAAGCATTGGATACTAAGTTTCGATTAAGTACTACGTATCACCCTAAAACTATTGGGAAATCAGAAGGGTTAATCCAAACATTAGAAGAAAATTTGAGAACATGATCACATTATTTTCATGGAATGTGGGATCAACATTTACATTTGGTGTAGTTTTAATACATTAATAGTTTCCATTAAGGTATTCCAACGGCACCAGATGAAGAATTTAATGGAGAGAGATTTCATACACCAACGTGTTGGGATGATGTTTGTGAAAGTAAGATTGTGGGCCCAGAGCATGTGGAGGAAGCAATAGTGATGTTAAAGCCAATTCAAAACAATATAAAATCATCTCAATATAAGGAAAATATTTATATTGATAATATAAGTATGGACATTGATTTTCATGTGGGAGATCATGTTTTCTTAAAAGTATCTTTGTGGGAGGGTGTTATAAGATTTGGGATGAAAGGAAAATTGAGACCCAGGTACATTGGTCCGTCTAAAATTACGAACAGAACTAGTGTTGTAGATTATTTTTTATAAATTACTCATAGAATTTATATGGTACAACATTTCATCCATATATCACAATATAGAAAGTACATTCTAGAACAAACACATGTACTCACTTATGAAGTTATATAATTGGAACCTGACTTTCTTACTATGAAGAGCCTATCAAAATTCTACAAAATAAAGAACATGTGTTGACGAATTAGAATCCTTGGTCAGAATTGTTACATTGGAAAAGTCATAATATTAAAAAGGCAACATGGGATCCTAATGAAAATATGAATAAAAACTTCCCAAATCATTTAATGAGGTAACATTATCGAATTTCAAGGATGAAATTTTTGTAAGGAGGGTAGAATGAAACACCACAATAACCTATAAATAAATTTAATTATGAATTCATAAAACACTAAGTCTCTATTAAAAAAAACATTTTTAATTATATGATATATTTTTAACCTATACTTTAGATATAATTATTTTGCTTCGTTTTTTTTTGAATTTAAAAAACTGATATACACGGTTGCATTCAATGAAAAATTTAGAGAATGATACGATCAACTAACATTTTAGGTGAATAGTAAGTTTAACCATATGAATGGTAGTGTACCCTTATGAATAGTAATATTACACTTATTAATAGTAAATTCACCCACGTATGTTAAAATAAAATTTAGCCATATTATAAATAAAAGTTATTATTTTAAAAAAGAAAAATTAAGTGTTGATATTTTTGTGGGTGGTAAATATATAATTAAAAATATAAATTAATAAATTTTTTTAAAAGAAAATTAATTAATTTTAAATTTATTCCTCAATAAATATTTTATTGTATAATGTTTTTAGGATAATTTTTTGTGTCCTTTGTTAGTTTATTAATGTATGATAATAACAGTTTTAAATATGAAATATGCATTTTTCAATTAAATAAGATTTTTTTAAATTAAATTTATTTTATTTAGAAAACTATTTTGATAAAATGGAGTTCATTTTGGAATTCTAAACATTGAAAAATTGTTACAGTTAATTTTTTTTATTTATCTGAAATATATGAATTTATGGTGAATAGTGAAATTCGATAGTTTATGAAATATGATAACGAAATGAATTTATGCATCATTCTTGAGTCATGGATGATGTAAGTGGAAATTTATTTTAACTCGAATGAACCTATTACTATTTATTTTTCAATAATATTACAATATTTCTATTCTTGTGAAAAATACTAAAATAATGAATAAGATATTAAAAAATCACTCCTCTCATCCACTAAAAAAACCACCCCAATCTCCCTCTTCTCTTCACTATAAAATGCCAGGATGCTTATCGAAGTTATTTCCAAATACGTTTCTATAGTCTCTACCCACGTCTAGGATCTCATGTTCATGAAAGAAGACCAAAATCTCTTCCATTAAAGAGATTCTAATGGAGGAGTACTCAAGCGGTAAAATTCGCTTCCTTTTCCTTTTAATTTCATATATGTTCTTTCTTTTATTATTTTCTCCCCAACCCATATTTAAGAATGATCATGGTAACTACATTATCATATATATTCTAGAATTATATCATGTTAATTTAAGATACATCATCAATATCCTTACTCTATCTCTTTGTTCAAAAAATACAAAACCATCCTCTGAGAGGTGCCAATTTATTACCTTTGTGGAGGGTGATGTTTTGTTCTTCAATTTATTCTTCAAGGATGGTCATGAAACCATTATTATGGTAGAAAAAAATTTCAATATATAAATTTTATATTATTTAATTATTCTTGGATCATCATTTATAATGAGATAGATTAATTGAACAGAATTAATTCGTTGTGATAAAAAACCATAGTAAAAATATAAATAGTTATCACTAAATGTATTTTTTATTGATTCATAATCATAATATATAACCAAATGTTATGTAATAAAATTTACACTAATTTATTTCTTTCAATATCTTATAAATTTAATTATATAGAATTATACCCATTCAACATGAGCTTCCATTATCATATGCAATTATACTGATCATGAAAACCGAGGAAATAACCTCTCTCAAGCGATAAATTTGTATATTATAATTAATCAAAAGGCCATAAATGAATTTAATAAAATTATTAAGATAAATAAAACGAAAATAAGTTTCTGTATTAAATAATTAATGGATTCAATTTGATTAACCAAGACATTAAGTTCTAGTACAATACACATTCAGACACAATGTATGGGTTTTCTACCTGAACCTCTATTTTCGATCAAGTTACATTTTTTCTCAGATAATCCAAATGAAAATTTTATTTATTATTATTCACTCCTCATAAATTATGGGTGAATTTTGTTAATATCTGTATATATATGACTCAATATTTATGTTATGGGAGTTAAATATTTTTTAAATATCTTTCCCAATTCTCCCCGACAAATAAGCCCGATTCAGCAGAACGTCTCAAATTCATTCCTATTTTTAAGTACACTCTATAATATATTTTAATTGAGTATTATAATTATAAAACCAATAATTTCCAAATACAATGACTACATTAGTTCATTTCTAGTTTTATGAAATGATTTTTTCTAAAAGAACTTTTCTTTTTAAAGTAAAATAATATTTCTCTCAAAAATTATTCAATGATTTTTTAGAGCATATTTGCCTATTTCTATACCTATATTGAATTTTTAGGTCTTATTGATGTTAGTATACTATTTCAGTCATATAAAATATTTTTTTAATTTTTTTTATTAGTTTGAAAGTGGGTGTGCTATATTGATTTCATTCACCATAGTACTCAGAATGGTTAGTGGTTATGTGTATAGATTAGGGAAAGTTGTTTTTTATGTTCATGTTGATTATGATTATCCAATTTAACATGAGGAATGCATTTTAATTACCAAGTGATGAGTCCAACCTACTATAAATACTCGATGCTTCTGTATGTCTAATGATACAAAATAGAATTGGGCTTTTTCCAAGGCCTTAACCTAGTATTTTAGACATCTTAGATATGGCCTTGACAATATTTTTTAGAGGTCTGACATTATGCATCCCTCATTATGGTATTATTAATTTTAAAACCATGTGATCATTCGACTTGTATAATATAAAAGGTTATGTTACACTCTATTATGATAATATATATGGCAATGTTTAATAATCTTTCATCCTACCATATTATTTGAAAGTATATTTTTAATGTAATCTTCTTTTACTTGTTCACTATGACTGGAGTTTATTTTTTATGATAAATTATATTGTATTATATAAGCTTATTTAGAATATATTCTCACCCATTTTTATGTTTTATTTTCCCATGGTTGTGATTATGAATATTTTGAATGACTAGCATGGATAATCTAGGGGACATATGGATTATTGATTAGGTGTTTCATTTCATGTTGCAATGTTGACCATATTTTTTTATCTTGTTTTCCAAAATAAATAAACTGTTTTTTACTTTGGGATAGAATATCCTTGAAATAATGCCAAAGTAATAAAATTGGACATCTGATTTGGGATACTAGGTTTTGGTCCTTATAGTATAGAGGAATTTTTATACATTTTAAATTTATTTATTTTGAATCTTCTAGTGGCCTTCATTTGGGGAAAAAGTTATTTTTCTATTTTCCTTATTCACTATAGTTATAGTAGTGAAAAGTCGGTTAAAAAATTTCATCAAATTTTATATAGGTTTTATTTTTTGATAACATTTTTCATAAGGATAGAGTTATTAAATATAATATAATCATTGTTGGGTGTTACCTTCCATTTAGGGACACCATGATATTGGTCATTGAGTTATCTAAGTCGATTAATTACACAAAATATACGAATAATAGGATTTGATCCCTCCTTATATGTTTTTATGGATACATATATTGACATAATAGATCTTATTTCATCTTGTTTCAATATTTAGAAGTTTCAATCCATGTTCATTACACATTATATAAAGACTGAATTTCCCATACATCATGGAATTCAAATGATCTACACATTATTTCACGATCTTCCTAAATATCTCATCAAGAATTTTATGTTTTTTTTAAAACATGTTATAAAGATTATTGATAATTTATTTTAACTAATGTTAATGATTCTTGACATTAATGATATGCTTCAAATTTTACTTTAATGTATGGAACCCTTAATAAAATTATTTAGTATAGACATCTATCTCATGAATTTTATTTTTCCACTTGTTTTCAATGATAGATAAATGATATTAATCTCCAACACAGTATTCTAATATGGATCCAATTTTCATATATATCTTAATATTTGATTGTATTATTTCATAGAAAGGTTTATCCAAGTGTTTTAGATTTTATTCAAACTAAATGATATCTTATTATATTCATTTGAATGATCTATAGATAAAATGAACTATTATTTGGGAGTGTTAAGCAGTATATATTTCGAAGTAGAAACTAATTCATCACTAAAATCATATGAAATATGATCGAATCAACTTATTCTAGTTTATTCATGTGTAAATTTTTTTCATGATATTTTATGATTCCTTCAATCTATGTAAGGATGCTGCAGTACAGAAGGTCAATCTATTGTCCTATAATTTGTTAGAAAATTGTATCCCAAGATCTTCTACTACCATGATAGAATTTTCACTCTTACAATTAATATATGAGGAAAATAATTCATTATCCAATTATGAAAATATGGATGTCTTCTTCTTCTTTCTTAATTCATTCTTAGTTTTTTTTCCATTATCATATTATCAAAGATATAATTTTAATAAAATGTATAAATAACCCCTCAAAATTTCTACTCTCTTTTGTATTTATAAGAAAAGTAAAATATTCATGAAGCATTGAATTAGAGAATCCAATTAGAGATATTATATTTCTCTTTGATACCAATTATTATGATCACATTGGGATGAAAAAATAAGGGGGGGGGGGTGAATCTGTGTGGGGTTAATTTTTGTCACTTAAAAATTATTATCACTTTTTATACTTCTATAAAATTTTCTGTGAATGTTTCTCTTTTATTTTGCACCTATAATTATAATGAATGTTAATAAAATAAAATAAAAATTAACACCATAACTTGTTAATGAGTTTCTCTAAAATTTTGGATGACTACATCATTAGTGAAGGTGGTTATTACCCAAAAGAGTTTATATTTATTTTATATTATCTGTAATTATCTTCAGCATGTGTATATTGAGGTACTATTTTTTATATGAACCTACTAAATACAATGAAATACATAAAAATGAATCATAATCATATTGGATATCAACCAATCCCTACAAATGTGGTTAGTAGTGTAAAACTTGTATTCATCACTATAAACCAATGAGTTGTGTTCATCTTCCTTAAACATTATCTATCAAAATGGATTCATTAAATACAAAAATAAAAGTTTTTTCATTAATATGTAGAAATAAAATAGGTTTTCAGTTATATTCCTCCTTCAATAAGAATAATATGAATATGTTTTATAAATATCAAAATTCATCAATATAAAATATCAATAATTGTAATTATATCAATTTTCCTCTAATATTGGCCATGCATCAACTATTTATGATATAAAATAACACATCACTTATGATATTATATTATGTAATATTGAACATGAACCAACTCAATTATAATTTCCGTTTGAATTATCATGTTATTTAATTTAATATCACTTCATACATGAATCATCAATCATATGTTATGAATAAACCATAGGACACATACTAATTATTATTAATATTTCATTTTCTTTTATAACCTTCTTCACTTAATATTTTTATGTTATCATATATTCTAAAATATATTTTTCTTCATATTATTCCTCTATACCAATTTTTTTTTCAGGAGTATCTTATTCTTATGAATCAATTTACATCATTCATACATCCATTTTATCCCTCATGCCTATTCATTCATGTATATTGTGTAATTATAACTCTGCTTCTACTTTGTATAAATAATGATAGTGATATTAATACTTATTCTTCACATAAAAATGTATGGATATCTTAGTACCTCACATAATGAATATGGTTTTCCAATTAAACAATTATATAATATATCTTTGATAAGGTATATTTATTTTTCGTGTAACCCTTGAGTGTTATTTCAACATGCAAGGATACATGAATCATGTACACACTAATTAATGAATATAACTTATTCTTCAAGTACCCTAGTGAATTATGGAACCCTATAACCTCTTAATGAATCCTAAGAGTCTCATGGGTATTTATAATTTTTTCAGTAAATGAAAGATTGATGTTTCTAAATTTCATGAAAATGATATCTCTCAAATTAATTGTAAATAGAAGATCATATTATTAGCTCGGTCCCTAAATATTTATATGAAGAGAACCTACACCATTTCTTATATAGAAAATTTCTCATTTATGATAATCATATTTAGTTAAATTATTTTTTAAAATATCTAAAATTTATTGGATACTTAAGTAGTTTTGATTTTAAGATAAGTGGTACTTTTCAGACTCAAATTATTACATTGTATAAACACACCGCTTTCATGAGAAAAATAATATTCCACATCTTAATCACACTAATTATTTTAGATACATGGATATTGTTCTGTAAAATTATTTTTATCTGGATAGAAGTTCATATTTCAAAAAAATATCATGCATGCAGGATGATGATTATAAGAAACTCATTTCATCATTTTCATTGATTTGATTAATCTATGTTCTCATAGGTTTATCACGGTGGTCTACTTATTGTTCATGGTTTGGTTCTACCTTAATTAATCATGAGCTCAGACCCTCAATAATCTATGGAGGATGATGGGAGGGCGGAGGCTAGAGTATTTTACTATTCGCGATGATCAGGTAAAAATGCAATATACATGTGTTATCAAATGGATTAATAGTAATGTATTATTTTTTACCCCACATGATTTTTCACCTTAGTTGAGCACCATATTATGTTAGAAGTGTTGTAGAGAGAAGACTAGTTTTGAGTTACATGGTCTTTTCCCAGCCACCATGAATTTTCATCAAACTAACCCATGTGGAATCCCCGGGCTTAACATACCATGCACCTTATATTTATACTATGATCTTATTATGCTTCCTCGAGTCTATGTTCATCCTCATTCACTCAGATTCCACCATATATTCCCATGTGTCTGATGGCTGAAATATGTGGTTGATCTAGCCCTCCTTGGGTGGTGGTGGTTTGCCCCATTATTTTACATATATTCCCACAAAAAATTACACTTAGAATAATACTACGTATATAATTTAATACCATAAAATTTGGCCATTCTCTATATTATTTCTTTAATAAATATTCATGAAAAAATTGTAATTCTTTTTTTCATTGAAATTCCAATCATTTTTTATAAATACAACATTAATCAGTTTATGTAACTGAATATTTGTATGGTATTCAATAGTTTTTAATAGTGATTATGAAATATTTAAATATTACATGGAAGTAATTAATTCCACTTAATCAAAATATGTATAAGTATTCAAAACAGAAATATATATATCCTCTTTAATAATCTTTATTAATAAAGATAGTGTGCTTCCCACTAACACATGTTTTTAAACATGTGGAGAGCTTCATCTACCATCATACTTATTTTCACTTCATGAAAAACATATTTTACGACATTTGGTCTTAAATAGATGTATCTCATCTTCAAAAACATTTCTTGGACCTCTTTGTTGACATCCCATATATTTAATTTTTCCAATATATATTCACATCATGTGATTTAATACATACATTCTTTTTGAAAATAAATAAAACAAAAATACAATGTAAGATCATCATATATGATGGTCATATTTCTATTACCATGTGGTGTGTGTATTCTCCCATTTGATGTATTTAGCCAAAATGGTTGGATGGTAGGTAAAATAAACATGTGTTGGGATAGTAAACCATCTTAGATGACTAGGATGTTATGATGGTCCACTGATCATCTCATGAGGACTTTTCTTATGAGCTAGTCAAAATAAGTGGAATGATCAATCTGGGAGTTGGTTATAGTTTGGAGATACCTAGGATAATATAATCATGAATTGGTGGGAGTGAAACGTGTGTGTTTGTAGGAGGAACATATTTTTTAGAAATAAAGGAATATAATAAGAAAAGATAAATGGTGGGGGACTATTATAGGCTATAGGATAGTGTGATCCTCTCTTCGAATGAATTTCATTAAGTACCATGAATAGTTTCCCTAGGTATATGGAATGAGAAATCGATGATGTTTTATATAGGGGCTTTGGTATGAGGTGTTTTGGAAATGTCTTTACATAATATTTTGTGACAAATGGGCTATAGGATATGGGGATTGGAATTTTTGATTTTCCTAGGGAAACAAGGATGCTCTTATAGTGCGTAGAAAAATATAGATCATAGTGATGAAACCCTCATGTGAGAGGGATAGTAAGGGCATGCAAGCATTTTTTACTTGCCTATTATAATATTTTATTATAATGAGAATATTTATTTGTGGTATTTGGATACCTCGATGAATGTTAGGTAGCCTCCTGAATTATTTTAAACTTATTATGGTAAATAAGATTGGGATAATGATGAAATTATATGATGTGCATGTAAACAATTAAGAGGTAGGTTGATAGTCATGGAGTGGAAGTGCATAATAGAGAATATTATCGAAATAGGTTTTGACCATGGAAATCACAATAGAGTTTGGTTTGAGGATTTAGTTCATGTAAAATAATGATATCACATTACCTCTAGAAGTATATTAACCGGGATCAGGAAATTTCGGTGAGAGTTAGTGGATGTAGCATATCTTTTTTGAGGCAGTTCATTGGGAGGATGTTTGGCCAGTCATTTTACTTATAGTTGGATATGGAAGGTTGGGAACAACATCTAGAGAATCATTTTGGATATTATTGGTATGTTTTATGAGTTGTAACGAGATTTTAAATGAAAAAATTGAATATTTTTTCTGTAAGTATTAGATATTTAAGACTCATTAGATTCGTTTGAAATTGGAAATAATGATCTAGGTGGGTTTTTGACAAATGTTTTCAAGTGAAATCGAGAGTACATTGTAAGAAACCCCATTTGTAGTATTGTTAAAATATCCATATTGTGTTTAGAAATTGTGAATCATATGTTAAACGTTATATTGTGAAGAACAATATTCAGGAAGAATATTAAGATGCAGATACAATCATGTATCAGGATATATTGACTTTGGTATGTGATATCTTGGTGTTTTTGTGGAAATTATAGTGGTGGATTGTGGTTTAGATATTTTTTTCATTACGTTGGAACTAAAATATGGATCCACAGTTGGATTAAAATGGGGAATCTAAATATTTTTAGTTGAATTTATAACTAATGTTGTATGGGTTATATGGTTGGATTGCCACCAATAATTCTTACTAACAATAATTTTATTGTATGGAGTCTTTAATTCCCTCTGGTTTATGAGAGTTTTGAAATTCTAGAAAATGAATTTCATGAGTTTATTTGATAATACTTTTTAATAAAAAAATTCAATTTTTTTAAATGATTTAATTTTTTGAAAATATTTTTTTTAATAACGAGTCATTATTATGTGGAATCATGGTGACTTAAGAGAGCCTTTTGGGTCATCGCAGTGGCAACCGTATCATTGGCTAGAAAAATAATCAAGCCCATAGGTGGTGTTTAACAATAGCTGGTGCTATTGATATAATCCACTGGCTACGATGGGGATTAAAATGGGCAGAAGGAAAATTCTTCCATGTTAACTACATAATGGTTGAATCCTAATTCACCCCTTTTTTTATATGCATGGTCATGGGTACCACCCTCTTTCCCATCATGTATTCTCCTCTGATTTGATGCTCCTTTTCATTGAAATTTATAAAATGGATAATGAAATGAGTCTCTCACCCATCGTCTTCTCCTCTTCCATTCATTATCACATCAATGTGGTGTCAGTTTGAATTAGGGATAAAATTGAATGTTTCGTCAGAACATGGTAAATTATTTTTGTTTTAGGTAGATTTTTTCTGTATCTCTAGTAGATGACATCCAACGATGACATCCATCAATATTCATTCATTAAATCATTAATGGTACATCATTATATGAAATTATTTAATTGTTTTCTCTAATATTAATTTTTTATAATTACTTTATCACTCTCATGTGTTAGGACCATGGCTCGGGTGGTGGTGAGGGTCCATGTTTCACATCCAAATGCTGTTGGATTTATTTTTAGTGTAGTATGATAATATAGTGATCTTAAAATATAATATTCCATAATCTATTTAATAATATTTAGTTGGAAGAATAATTAAAATATTATAGTCATGAATTATTCTAGTTCATATTGAAAGTGGTTGGTACCAAGTTTGTGATGCGATCTTAAGCAAGATTTGTTGAAACATGGAGATCCTTGTCAGTTAAATTAAACCATTTTATAATAATTAAATTGAATCTAATAATGGATTTAAACCTCATATACAATCGTTATGGTAGTTATGTTATTTTTTCAATGGAATGTGTTACACTGGGCTCACAACATCATCAGATACATCCTTACAGTTGATATAAAATTTTTCATTCAATGAATTGAAAATTTTAATATAAAAATTGTTAATTAAAATGATATTTCTTATGACACATGATGTTTTGAGCGACACAATGAATATTTACCATTAATTTCCAATCTTCAGTTTCTGATGGATTTGTTCATGAATATTGATTGACTTGTCCTTGAACCTACAATACATGAGGTGTCATCTTTGATTCACAAATGGAATGGTTAATATGTAGTAGCCCATCATGTGATCCCTAGACACCTGTACGTGAAGGTGTGAGTTGACCTGTGATGATTGTCCCTATTTATCCTTGGTTGAGAAAGTGGGATGTCATAGATGACTAGGTATTTGAGATGGATTGAGGTCCATCTCATGAGACCATTGTATTTGAGGTATAGGTTTTGAGGTGTATGAGGTTGCATGATGATTTTCGAGGTGATGAGGGATTGAATATTTTTTGTATCAGATGTTGATCTAATATACTATTGGTAATAGATAATCATTGATGGTATTCCACTTCATTAAAATTGACATGAGATACCCAAGTGGGTTTATTTTTGACTGATAAACCTTGAGAGGGTGAATTTTATTTAGTACTGATAATCGTGGGTGCTACCTTTAAAACCAAACTGATGTGTAAGGACGATGGGGTTGAGATAGTTAGGAAGGTTGCAGGTAGTTTAGTAGACCATATTTTGTTTTTATTTCATTTTTGGTTATGATATATGATTTCTCGGACTTTAGTGAATCAACCATTGGTCCTAGAATATTGTTGGTTTCCCTAGATAACAGTTAATAATGTTTTGGGATGGATTGGACCTTGGGATTCCTAAAATGTGTTAGATACAATATTTTGTAATTTTTGGGGTGGATTCCAAGTCTATATAGAATCCAATATACATTTTTGATATTTTAGTGAATACCTAGTTGTAGTACCTTAGATCCTACATTAGAGAATATGTGTTCGTGTGTGTAAAATAATACCCATTGAGCTTGGGATTCAATTAAAATTTGAGGATTTTGTTACTTCTCGGTAATATTTGGTTTAAAACCCGATACCATTAGAACATTGAGAAAACCACTAACCCTTGAGATTAAAATGGATAAATAAGGTTATAGGTGGGTGTATATCATTGATAATGGTTGTTGGACATCCTAATATTGACTATTAGGTCCCCACATTCAATTCATAGGATACCACACATGATCAAGTTGACACATTAATCTGACCATTGGATCCATGGTGGTAGTCCATTCGATTTTATGGGTCATTAAGGAAACAATCACACATGGATGTATAAGATTTCCGAGGAAATTATCCTTCAAGGAATCAAATATCTGCATGACATTGAGAATTCCTAGGTACTATGATGGTGTTCAGTTTGGGTCATTGAGGATGTGGGATTCCTAGGGAAAACCTATGGTTTTCTACTCATCACTATGGAGGCATTTTCATGGGATCTCCAAGCTATGGATTGAGTTATTGTAAGAGTTGGGGTCCTAGAACCAACTGGTTGTACATTGATTACATGGATATTTAACGTATTTAAATATTAAACATCTGATTACATATTTTTAATTTTTCTTCATGACTATGATGTAATAATGTCCTAGAGTATTAGTTGCATTGATAAGGTCATGGAAGTTCCCCACATTGGTGAAACACTAAAATTAAATAAAAATATTCTTAAATATAGATCTATGATTTTATGGCATACTTTGATGGGGAACGTATCATGTAAGCCACCAGGTATCATTTCTCATAAGCAGTTGAGACTTCCACTCATGAAGTTTGACCTTGAAAATATGTATGATCATAGATTATGACAACAGAACCACCAGTAGAAATTCCACATGTTTTAGTGTCATCTGATATTTCTTTATGTGAGGATGTGTAATGATCCTCAGACTATAAGTTTATCATTAATACATGTCAAGACCCTCACCCTTTGATTTACTGATGAAAATAGTCTCGCAGACAGTTGGTAGGTATTCAGGTGTGTTGGGTGCATCAGGACTGGAATGTTATTAATGGATAAATCAAGTAAAAAAATTTTCCTTCTATTTATGGATGTTGATATCTTTTCCCTTTGATTGAAATAGAACTGTTGTGAGAAATTCCATGTCAATGGTGTAACGATGAGTTTATTTTAGGTAGTCAAATAATGATGTATAAAACATTAAAGTTGATGACACTATCATGAAACATGATTGATGAGATATTGAGACAAAGGTATTATATTACATAGTTAGCATTCTTATGTGGATTTCATTGTGGTGACATTAAGTTATTTCTATTGGGTTCCTTGACCCATTTCTAGACAGTACTCTTGGACTTTAGGCTAGCACACCTAATGCTAAGGAGAAAGAATCCTAGAGGATCACACACCAAGTATTTCTGGTGGTCTTAGTTAAATTCAAATTCAAAATATTTAATAAATATTATTCTAAATAAAATTGAATAATTTTATTCAAGTTAAAATGACTGCATAAATTAGATAAATAATTATTCACCGGATTATGGGTAAAATATATTTAATTATTTTATTGAATGTTTATAAAATATTTATTTACTTGTTTTTAAATAAAATATTTATTTCAGAGAATAATTTATTTATTTATTTATTTGGGTGTTCAATAGATGGATGTGGTGTTCAAGAGGACCAAGGCCATTCTAGTCGTAAAATAATTTTTTACAAGACAATAAATAATTATTTAACTAGTTGGAAGAAATTAAAATAATGCTGCTATTATTTTGTGATGTGGAATTATATTTATAATTCTGTTTTTTTTTTCACACCATAAATAAGGATGTAATATTATTATTAATAGCATGGGTTTTCATTATGGTTATTAATGTATTTAAATTTTGTTACACAATTAAATATTATAACTAAATCCCCATGAAAACAAATAGACATATACATCTATTGTGCCATGCACCGAACTGTACACCCGGTGAAATGAGAATTTTTTATCTATACACTTTCTATCTTGAATCCTCTTCTTTCCCCTCACATAGACTAGATATATTCTTCACAGATAAAGAAAAAACAATGAATAATGACTGATATAAGACACTAGATTCACTGTGCTAGCACCTGGAGAATGAGCGATGTCAATCAGAGGCCATCAGATTACGTGTGATCACCGATAGAAGGCTTTTATTTTGGATCCTTGCATGTTTTAGAATACAAACCTGAAAGGTCATTATAAATGATCAACATAATCATACAAGAAAATTCTGTAGATGAAAAAATTCTTTTCATTATGTAATTAATTAAAATATTTATAAATATGATGTGGAAGATCCTCTCTAAAGGTTTCGGGCCTCTTCCTTCTTTATCTAAATCTTTGATTCTATTTATTGGAGACTGGAATTCGTCATTTTGTTGAGCTCAGAATAATCATTGATCATGGTAAAAATAAATGTTGGGTGCCAGACCAACCATGATTTTTCTGTGGCTAGAACCTTTAAGTTGAATAAGAGGGGGTTACATCATAGATTATAATTATTTAAATATTTTATTGATGATTTACCCATTTAATAATTTTGTTATTTCAATTAAAGTTATTCGTTCTATAAATATTAATCTAGAGATTTCTTCTACCTCTTTCATTTCTTTTTCACCTTACATAAATGATAATTTCATTAAATTTTGATTAAAATAAAATAGAGGATCTCATCCAGAGGTGCCAAACGTTCTTGGTCATACAACAATAGAACATACAAATTGAATTTATTAGTACAAGGCATGTAGTCAATGTTCAAAGCACAAGTTCTGGTCCACCAAACCAAGATGTGTCATTGGAGTTTTTCTAATTCCTAATGACTTTATCTGTTTACTAGGAATAGGTGGCACGAGGTTTTTAGATTACACGTTCTATGGCCCACTGGACATGACATGTAGTCCCTTCGTGTAAAGGTTGGACCATGTACCCCACACACATCTTTCCTGGATGGAGACCGAATAATGACGATCTACATGGCATGTGACCCACTAGACACGTCGTGTAATCCAATGATTTCTGAATTACACTCGAATGATGTTTCCTCAGGCATGTACTTCGGATGGACCATGAAAAATAGTACACAATGTGTAGTTTGTACTATGTGTCGTGTATTCCTCCAAATTACGCAGATTTATTAAAATTTATTATTATATTATAGAAACCCTTAAATCATTTACCATCGTTAGGGCATAAAGCTATGGAAAATTTTTTTAGGGGTTATATATATATGTGTTAAATTTTACATCTGCATAATCTTCGTTTCTAAAAATTGGGTAGTTATGAAAATGAGTTCACCAGATTTCCTAGAATGTACAAGTTACATAAAAAGATAATTTTAAATGAATTTATTTGTTTCAAATTATGATGGATAAAAATATCAATGAAATTAAGAAAAGAATTTAAGATAAAATGATTTATTATTTAAAGATGACAATTAATTGATTCGAGCATGATTTTTCTTAAACAAGAACGCTTAAATAATAGAATTCAAGTTTTATTTATGCATAAATATCATTGAATGCATGGATGATCATTAGATTGTCTAAAACATTACTATATGGATGGTTTCTTTAAAATAATTTCTTTAAATTAAATTTGTTGGCCTGCGAGCCTCCTCCTAATTAATAGGTAGTGCATGTGTGCCCAATGATTCTTTTATGTAAAACATCTTTTACCTCTCACCTATATGTGAGTTAAAAAATGCATATGTAATGGATGGAACTCCAAATATCATCGAGGTGGTTCAAGATGGAGTTGAGACGAAACCAATTCTAGGAGATACAGAGGTGGACAAGTGTAAAGCTGTAAACATGAACCCAAAAGGTTCATGGTGTTTCAATCCTAGTTTATGTTTAGTTTATCAATCACTAGATAAACTAACCCATAGAAAAGCTCCTGATCATGCCCTTTATTTTATTTCTGTCAGTTTCATGGTTTATTATTATGTATGTGTTGTCATGATCACATAACTAATGAACTAAATATGCTTTCATGATGTAACTAAAATAAACTAGACTTATGCATAAATATTATCCATACATGGCTAATCACCTATGTAAGTTCCAATTAACATTAAAAATCATGTTATAATTATAACAAGTAATTCATTCATAAGAGTAAAATACCCTTAGATAAAATATTAATTCATAACAAGCCTTGCGTTACTTTATTAATGTCAAAACTCAATAATACTATGGGTTTAACCATCCCTTGTTGGGAAACTTACTTTTATTCAAGAGTTCTTTATGAAAGGTTTCAGGTTGACATAACCATATTACATAAAAAGAAATATCCCTTATTAGACATGGTGTAATATTGGTGGAAAGATTTAAAGAAATTCATTGTAATGATTTCAGGATTGGGGAGTCCGCTCAACAGTTCAAGGTGCTTCAAGCCTGTAGTTGGAAAAGAGCTTCCTACTTAAATACCCTCTTATATTTTGACCAACCCTTGTTTGGGTTATGAGAAGGGGAATATGGATACTTTCCACTAGAATGTCATGGAAATTGGACATTCTGAGTTCAATGGAGAGGTCCAATGGGACTTGATAATATAGTGGGAGACTTAATAAAATATATTATTTCTTATAAAATGTAATCTTGAAAGTACTAACGATCTTCCCTTTTAATTGTTGAATAATAATGAAAAGATCAATACCATGCTCAATCACCTCCGTGATATTTACCAAGAGAGAGAAAGAAAAGAAAATATTGATATATCAAAGGCAATATTTCATATTAAGCTTGGAGAAGGTGCCCCAACAAGGCCTCATGTAGTCAAGCTCATCGGCTGCATTGACCGCCTGGAGGTTATAGGGTTTAAAATCCATGAAGAACTGGGCACCTATCTCATTCACACATCACTCCCTCAGTGAATCTCTATCATTATTGTCAATTTCAATATGAAAAACATTGATATGTCTCTATCTGATCTTCTTATCATCGTTTTCCAAGTGGACAATGATATGAAGTGTGAAAAACCTTATGTTCTTATAGTGAATAAGAGGAAAGGGAAGGTGAAGAGAGTATATCCCAAAGCTTCTTCACAACCTTCCATGAAAATTAATATCAATGGGAAGGCAATGGAATATTAGGCTATTTGTTTTTCATGTGGAATGAAGGGCCACTGGAAGAAGAAATATTCACATCCTAAGAAACAAGAAGATGTTTCATGTACCATTTATATCAGATGAAATCTATCTGTTTATACAAAATGAGTATTGGATACATCTTCTGGTGGAAACATATGTATCCAAATACAGGAACCATGTATATTTTGGAAGATTTTCTAAGAGGAAGTAGATCTATGGGAAGCCAACGGAGCCCGACTAGTAGCAGTAGTTGTTGGTGACTACACCCTCGTATTGACAAATAAGATGATCATGATGTTAAAGGGTTGTTATTATGTGCCTTATGTTACTAAAAACATTATATATCTATCTAGATTAGATTTATATGGATTTCTTTCATGTTTGGAAATGAATGTTTCTTATTTTACAACGATATAATTTTTTCTGTAGGGATCATTTATAAAAAAGTCTTTACACATTAGATTACAAAAACCAAGTAATGACAATTGATAACAATGATACTTCACATGACTCAAACCACCCCCAACATTGGAATCACTAGATTTTTCATGTAAATGAGAAATGGCTGACAATGTTACATCAAGATGGATATTTTGATAATTTCGAACTAAATCCACTAGGTGTATGTCATACATGTTTACAAGGAAAAAATACCAAAGACCCATTTAATGGGATAGGTGAAAGGGCTAAAGGACATCATGAATTTGTTCATACCAATGTTTTTGGACCATTTATAGTTAAATAAATGGGAGGGTAATCATACTCCATAAATTTTATATAACTCCCTGACCCTAGTTACCCAGAGTCGATGCATTATTACATAACATTGGCATGATCACAATGGATCAAAATACCAATAGACCGATAAGTTTAGTAGCCTTGGAAGAACTAGATACATTCACAAGTTTACAATACATTGTAAACTAAAAAACAACAACAAAATTGTCCCCATTGACCACATTCACCCCTTAGACTATCCCTGCAGGTTAGTCATAAAACACTTCTACGCATCTTGGGAAATTTAAAACATAGAAAGGGGTGATCTCAGATTCTCAGTAAAGATAAAAATATAGAGAAAACATTCAACAATAATTATAAAAATTTAAGGAAATGTATAAGACTAAAAAAATCCTTTAAAACATAAAGTTCATCATAATATGGAAAAGAAAAATCTAATAATTCCATTTACTTATTCACATGGATATTCTACTAGTATAATAATCACATGTAATATCAATAGCTAATTTCATAATGTTGGAATGCATAATTCCAGACTTCATAACCACATAGTCAATCCCTTGTGCCAAGACTACAAATTAGATTTTGTCAAGGCCTTGTGCCAAGACACTTGTTTGTCTCATGAGACCTACCGATGCATCGAGGATCTATAACATCCTCCACCAGTCACTTACTAATTCCAATGAATTCCTCATATTAGAAGGTATAAATATAACATAATAATTCATTAAAACTAAAAAACTAAATGTCAATACTTTATCTATAAACAAATAATGGTGTAAAATAACACATCCCTAGTAAAACATATCCGCAAAATTTCAATACAGTATGGATGATTTGTATCATAATAAATCAACTACAAACAAGTTTGAAATCCATCAAATGATGTTGAAATTGATGAAATAAAAACCTTTTGTAGAGAAATATATTTTACTATTTTGAAATCATTTAAAATTCTTATAATAATATAATAAAACATTTATTTCGGAAATATTTTTATAAGATTGTATGGGAAACTTCGACGATGTTATAACAAGGAAAAATAGTCGCACCCACTATATAAGTTAAAAAATATATTTTACCTTAATTTTGATGAGAAGGTCATAAAGTACCTTGTTCGGAATACAACGAAAAGATTCCTTTCAAAAAATATGTGGTAAAATAAGGGTATAAATGAAATTAACACATAGTTTAGTAAATAGTAAAAAAAATTTAATTACAATTTTAAGAAAACATGGATGTGGATGATAAATATGTCCCAGTTGATACTTATGTATTAAAAACCATGGATAAGTAAAGAGATTTTAGATTTAACCCTTACCTGGGACTTTTCCTTAGTCAATGGTATGTTAACCTCCAATATAATAATTAAAACATTTTTATTATGTTAAAGAAGAACTATATACATAAATATGATATCATATATGATCCTATAATATTTCTCTATTAGTAATATCTCTTTGTTAATAATATTTTAGTAGTATCATCGTTTCAAGCGTTAACTAATTTTTTTCTGCTATATTCATGGATACATAAGCCATTTTTGTTATGGATAGGTTGTATTTGATTCATATAAAAAATGATATTATATTCATAAACATTATTTTTAATCATAAAATGAAAATTATTCTTGAATGATTACGATGGGGAATGAATCTCATTGCATTCGTGGAGATGGTAATCCGTACATACGCATGAGAGGCAATATAATTATATTGACGGTGAAATAATATGTAATTGGATTGTATAAAATATATATATATATAATCATTAAAATTTTGTATTTATTATTTACAATAGTTAAAGTCATTATTATACCCATCCAACTAATGAAGTGTTTGAATAACAAACTACACCACAATGTGGAGACGGTAAGCCGTACGTATGCACATATGGTGATGTTGTCCTTTATAGGATGGATAAATATTGAATATGGTTGTAAAATATTTATAATAACATCAATGTATGTAAAAGGTACTAGAGTTATTATTTTGGTATGGAAACAACAAAGAGAGAGGAAGTGGAAGAAGAAAAGAACTTGAAAGAGGGTGGTGAAATTATTACCATATCTTTGGGTGTTTCCTTTTGAGTTGATCAAAAGGGAACCATAGGGTAGTTTTATATTCAAATTAATGCCACTAGGTTTAAGGGGGGATTTTTAGAGGATATTTCGGAAGGTGTTGGCTGAGGTAAATGTCTTTGGAGCTGTGCAATTAAGAGAAGGGTAAGTACCCATTTATAAGAGAGGTGAATGCCACTTTTGTAAAAGCATTAAATATTATATTATAATACAATAATGTTTGGTTTCTAATGGCTCCAAAATGATTTATTTCTTGGATAAGGTTGGTATGGGTCGAAAACCTCTCAAACAATAGGGTTTAGACATGTTTTTGTCACCATATGAACCTTATCATTTAGATTTAACTCTCAGTTAAATAGTTTGACCTTTACCAAGTCTCTTTGTATTTGTATATAATATGGTTAATAAAGATAATATAAAATTCCAAGAAAACCACATGTGGTTAATTATTAATATATATAACCTTGTCTAAGTCATTTGGCCGAACCACATATTTTTAGGAATATTATATCAATTAATAATATAGTATTTGTTTTAAAAACTCAATTATTACAATTTTGACACTATTAGGTATTTGATTTTTTTTTGAAAGCCATAAAAACATTTTCATTTTGACTAAAATTTATTTAATAAACTCTTACAAGCCATAGTAACCTAGAAAACTCGTGTAATTCATCATAAGAGTTAATTTATATTTATTTGAATATTTATAATATCAATTATTTTTATATTTCATTATTAAGGTAATTACTGCATCATCATTGTGTCATAAATAAATTAAATTATTTAATGTCTAAAAATTATAAATAAAATACCATTATGTAGTAAATCTTTTTATATTTGTAATGAATATTTATAGTTTAATTTATATTGTGTGTAACCCTATATTCAAAATAGTTTATTTAATAATCTTTGAATTTAACTCTTTTAACTCTTCCTTAAATAAAATAATAGTAAATGTCATAATCTAATCCAAGTGGACCAATAAGTGCCATATTTGATTCCTAATGTTGTTTTTGGTCGAATTCCACTTATCCAATAAAATATGGACATATGATAGGGTAATTATAATATCTTATTTACCCATAATTACCCTATTTACTTTAAACCGTGGTAAATAAAAGTCAAACCTTACTATCACCAAAAATTATTTTCATCATATTGGACCCCATTTTACATACTGATGTCAACCATGTCTCTCTAAATTTTGAAATTCAACTCACAAAAATGGTAAAATTAAGTTTAATGTATGTTTGAAAATGATCTGAGAAGGTGGGTAAAAGACAGTAAAAAGTTCAATAAAATTTTATATAGATAAACATATTATAAAATGACTCCAATGAATTACATTGAACATATATAGGTATTATATATCTATTTTGACCTAAAATAAATTAAAATAAAATAACTAATTACTTAAATAAAAAGTCAGTTTTAAATAATAAAGCAGCGTTTTTAACTATTCATCAAAAATTGAATGTTATCAGAAAAAAAAAAATTCACCCTAAGCTAATTTCAATATTACAAATTAAAAAATTATTTCCATTTAGAAAAAAAAATTATAAAATTTTAAGAAGTGCGTATTACTAATCATAAAAACTAGTTTGATTGGTCGTGGTGTTTTAGAACTCCAAGTTGCATACAACAAAAGATACCACATTATTCAAAGGGAAACATACCATGGAATCTTGGGGTGTTACAGTCTCCCCTCCTTAAAATAATTTCTTCCTAGAAATTTTGAGAATATTACTGCATAAAAATACTTGGGTGGTTCTTCATCATAATTTCCTTGGGTTCCCACATTGCATTTTCCATCTTATGGTTTTTCCATAGAAAATTTACCAGACAAGTCGTCCGGTTTCTCAGCACATGTTCTCTGGTTTCAAGAATCTTGACAGTCTCTTCACGATAAGACAGATCGGGTTCTAGTCCAACTTCCTCATAGGTGTTTACATGCATTGGGTCAGGAAAATATGTTCGCAATAGTGATATGTGTAACACATCATGAAATTTGGAGATTCATGGAGGCATTATCAAATGATTAGCCACAAATCCATGTTGTTCTAGAAGTTTGAAAGGTCTGATGTACTTGGGACTCTATTTACCCTTCTGACCAAATAATATAACACCCTTCCATAGAGACACCTTCACGAAAACATTTTCTCCCACATGAAATTATAAATTTTTTCCTCCGATTATCGGAATAACTCTTTTTCCTACATTGAGCTTCTTTGATGTGGTTTTGGATAATCATCACCTTTTTATTGTTTCCTCGAAAATTTCTGGGCCTATTAGTTTTCTTTCACCAAAATCATCCCAACATGGTGGTGTGAGACATCTCTTTCCATATAATGCTTCATATGGTGCCATCTAAATATTTTAATGGAAGCTATTGTTATAAGAAAATTCTACCATAGGTAAATATTGATCTTCCAAACCATGAATGTCATGTGATAAATATCTCAACATGTATTATAATTCTTGAATAGTCTGTTCTGATTGTCCATCGGTTTGAGGGTGGTAGGCAGTGCTCAAATAAAGTTTAGTATCAAATGATTTCTAAATGATTTTCTAAAATTTGGATGTAAAACGGGGTTCACAATCAGAAACAATCGATAGGGGAATACCATGGAGTCTTACAACTTCATTAATATATAGTTTTGCTAGATGTTCAAGTTGTAAATCTTCTCTTATAGCACGAAAATGTGATGAAATGGTTAGAAAATCAACAATGACCCACACTGCGTCATTCCTTATAGGATGGTTTGGTATCCCCATGACAAATCCCATCATAATATTATCTCATTTCCCCTCAAGTATGGGAAGAGGTTGCATGAATCCTCTATGTTGTTGCTTTCCAGCTTTCACTTACTGACAAACCATACATCTTGACACAAAATTACCATTCACCTTCTTCATGTTGTCCCACCAAAAATGATCCTTCAAATATCTATAAATCTTGGTACTCCTAGGGTGTATAAAGAAATTGGAGCTACGCATATCGTCCAACAATTCCCTTTTAGGATCAGATATATCGGGAACACAAATCTTATTCACAAATTTTAAAATTCCATCTTCATATAAGAATTCACTCAGTCTCCCATTATTTAAAGCGTTAATATTCTTATGAAACTCCTCATCATTAGTCTCAGAAATTTTTATCCTTTCTAGTTAATCTGTTTTGGAAACCAATTGAAAATGTATTGATTTATCACCTTCCATGGTTATTACCATATCCATCTTTAATAGATCAATGAAAATAGGATCCCTTTCAACTCTCATCTTGTTCAAAACTCTATGACCATTTCTGCTGAAAGCATCTGCCACCTTATTTTCCTTCCCTAGGAGGTAGTGTATTGTGCAAACACAACCCTTGAGTTGTTCAAGCCATCTCCTTTGCCTCTTGTTGAGTTCTTTTTATGAGAAAATATACATCAAACTCTTGTGATCAATATAAATATCACATTTCCCCCATAGAGATAGTGTCTCCATATCTTCGGAGCAAAGGTTAGAGCTGCTAACTCAAGATCATGAGAGGGATAGTTTTGATCACGAATATTTATCTGTTGTGATACATAGGTAATAACTATATCAGTCTTCATAAGGACATAAAAAAGTCCTTTCTTTGAAGAATCACTATAAATAACAAACCCATCATTCACTGATTGTAGATTCAAGATAAGAGAATTAACTAATATTCTCTTCAGTTCATCAAAACATTATTCACACTCCTTTGTCCAAAAAAAATTTAACCCCTTTACTTGTGTGCTCGGTGAATGGGTTAGTCAATCGGGAAAAATTCCGGACAAAACGTTGATAATAACCTGATAAACCAATAAACCAATGTACCCCAGGTATACTCATCGGTACCAGCCATTCTTGGATTGCCTTATTATTTGAAGGATAAAATCATATTTCATCCTTAGAGACAATATGGCCAAGAAAAGAAATATCATGAAGGTAGAATTCACACATGGTAAACATCCTATATAATTCATTTCTTCTGAGGGTTTTAAGAATAGTGCGCAAGTGATTTTCAATATCTTTGTAGCTTTTTGAGTATACCAAGATATCATCAATAAATACCTCTAAAAATTCGTTAATATATTCCTTGAAAACTATATTCATTAAATACATGAAGACAAATGGTTCATTAGTCAATCTAAAAGGCATTACTGTAAACTCATAATGACCGTACCTAGTTCAAAATGCTGTTTTTAGAATGTCTTCCTTCTTGACACACAACTTATGAAATCCAGATCAAAGGTCAATAATTAAAAAATATTGAGCTCTATGAATTTGGTTGAATAAATCATCAATGAGAGGTAGGGGTTACTTTTTATTTATTGTTATATCATGGACATCCTTGTAGTCAATGCACAACCTCATAGATCTTTCTTACTTCCTAAAAAAGGACAGGGGTTCACCCTGGAGAATCACTAGGGAGAATAAATCCCTTATTACTCAATTAATATAGTTGTTTCTTTATTTACACTAATTCCATAGTGTCCATTATATAAGGGGTATTTTATATGGGCCTTGAACGAGTAATTAAATCAATTGAAAACTAAATTTCTCATTCTGGATGATGTCCTTGTAAATCCAATAGAAACACATTAATATATTTTGGCACAATAGGTATGTCCGCTATTCAAACATGCTCTTCCTCACCCATAATTATTTCATTCTGTTCCGCCCCAATAATTGAATTTAGTAGAGCTACTAGCTTTGGATCAAGATAAGAATCAGGCGGTGATGTTTCTGCTCTAAAGATAAGGTACTCCTTATCATCATTGAAAATTGTAACCTCCTTCTTCTTAAAATTAAATTTCACATCATGGACTGAAAGCCAATCCATTCTAAGGATTATATCAAATTCAATCATGGGTATGATGATGAAATCAACATATAAAGTTATTTTATATTCTCTAATGGGAACTGATTCAAAAAACATTATTGTGATGATGCTTCCCATTAAGAGTTTTAACTAAAAACTCCCTTGTTAAGTCAAGTTGCAAATTTCTAATATTCTTAGCAAACAAGGAAGATATGAAACAATGTGATTATCCATAATCAAATAAAGCACTGGAAAAACTTGAGGAAACCATTAAATTACTATCCACCATGCATTTCAGAGCTTCAATCTCAGTAGTAGGGATAACATAATCTTGGCCTTCCTCCCTTGACATTTTCTTAGGTATTTTCCCTTGGCGCTTTTGACATTAATTTTCATAATGTCCCTTTTCCCTACAATTGTGGAATTCAATGACCTCTTTCTTTGCCTTGCAATCACGATTTTGGTGGATTTTTTACCACACATGTAATAGACTCCCATTCCATTCAGGAAAGTACCGGGGTGTGTCTTCCCACATTTACCATAGGATGGATATTCAACTTTTCCCTTCATCCCCTTATTTCCATTTCTAGAGTGATCAACAGATCTCTTCTTATCTTTATTTACATTGAATTCATAAGACATAGATAATTCCTTCTCTATATTGACAGCTCTTGAGACAATATCATCATATGATGAAAAGGATTGTGAGACTAATGCTCGACGGTTAAATGGTTTTAACCCATCAAAGAATCGATCAATCATACTCTTGGGTTACATATATAATCTATTTCATGCCTTTCTAAAATTGAAAAGTTAGCCTCATACTTTGTAAAATTATGATCAATATTTTTCCCCAGACTCATAAAATTTCATTCTATATCTACTTGATGGTAACGAGGAATGAATTTTTCTAAGAAAATATTTTTAAACTCCCTACATTCCATGTTTGATACTTCTCCATCTTCCTTTGTGTTTTGGAATACTGACCACCATTGAAAAGCATCACCGATGAGGCAATAAACTTCCATGACAATGTTTTCCCTTCAACCACTCCCAAATTTATGAAATATTTCCCTTCAACTAAGTTCCATTTCTAAACAATTTCATACACTAGATTAGTTTATGAATCACAATACATACTTCAAAACCTGTAAAACACGTATCATCAATTGAACAATCTCTGGATATAATCCAAAATCATAACAAATGTTTTCTTTTAGAATGTATATTCTTATAAATCCTTCCTAATGGTTTGTAATGAAAATGTGAATTATCCTAAGAATATCCCCCAGGAGTGTCGTAACCAAAAGTGCAGCAATGACCATTGTCATGTACCGGGATACCTTGGGTCAAGACTGATACTCCTTGTCAAAGTTTTCACTCCTAGGTACACTTGTGCATGATCCTCCTCTACCTACTCATATTAAGAGAGGGGTGTATTTCTTGGAAAATACACGAAATCAATACATTACCAAAATTAAAGGTAGTGATTCTATACCAATACTCAAATTCTATCTTAGGGTAATGTTCTCTAATCAGAGTTTATCTAAATATAGTTTCCATGGTTTGAACTAAAATTCCTCTGATAACAACTGTAATACCCTGACCCCAGTTACCTAGAGTCTGTGCATTATTTCATGACATAGGCATGATCACAAGGGATCCAAATCTCGAAAGACTGAATAGTTTAGTAGATTTGGAAGTACTAGATACATTCATAAGTTTTACATTACATTATAAAATGAAACACAACAACAACATTTTCTCCATTGACCAAATTAATCCCTTAGACTATCCCTGTAGGTCAGTCCTAATATATTACTTCACATCCTAGGAAAAATAAAATATATAAAGGGTTGAGATCAGATGGTCAGTAAGTATAACAATATAGAGGAAGCTTCCCAGAATAAGCATACACTTTTAAAGGATTGTATAGGACAAAAACACAAGCCTTTTAAACACAAAATTTATCATAATATGGAAAAGATATATCAAATAATTCATTTTATATTCACATGTATATTCTACTAGTCAAATAATCACATGTAATATCAATATCCAATTTCATATTGTTGGAAGGCATAATGCCAGACATCATAACCACATAGTCAAGGCCTTGTTCCAAGACTAAAAATAATATTTATTCAATGCCTTGTCCCAAGACACTAGTTTGTCTCATGAGACCTAATGATGCATCAAGGATCTATAGTAGGATCCACCGGTCACTTAATATGTCCAATGCATTCCTCATATGAAAAGGTTAAAATATAACATAATCATTCGTATTAAAACTAGCATACAAAATTTTAATTCATTATCTATAAACCATGAATGGTGTAAAAATAACACATCCACAATAAAACATATCCTAAAATGTTCAATAAAATATATAATATTTGTATCATAATAAATTAACTTAAAAAAACTTAAAATCCATCAAAAGATGTTGACATAGATAAAATCAAAACTTGTTGTAGAGAAATAGCCTTTTCTATTTTAAAATCATTTAAAAATCATGTTATTATAAAAGAAAACATTTATTTTGAAAATATTATTATAATATTTTATGGGAATAATCGATGATGTTATAATGGCGAAAAATAGCCGCACCTACCCTATATGTTAAAAAAGACATTCTTACCTTAATTTTGTAGAGAAGGTAATAAAGTACCTTGTTTGAGAAATGACAGAAAGATTCCTTTCAAAATATATGTGATCAAATAATTGTATAAATGACTTTAACCTATAGTCTATTAAATTGTAAAAATGTATTGAATTAAATTTTTAAGAAAAAATCGATGTGGATGATAAAGAGGTCCCAGTAGATACTTACGTATTAACAACCTTGGATAAGTAAAGAGATTGTAAAATTAACCCTTACCTTGTACTTTTCCTTAGTCGATGGTATGATAACCTCTTGTATAATAGTTAAAAAATATTTACTAATATATACAAGAAGTATATAAATAAATATGATATCATATATAATCCTATAATATTCCTTTGTTAATAATATTTCTTTGTTAATAATATTTCAGTAGCATCATCGTTTCGGGTGTTAACTGATCTGTTTTCTTTTATATGCTTGGTTAAACAAGCCTTGTTTCTAATGGATAAGATGTATTTGATTCATATATATAATTATATTATGTTCATAAAGATTATTTTTAATCAGAAAATGAATATTATTCTTTAATGATTATGATGGGGAATGAATCTTATCGCGTTCGTGGAGACGGTAATCTTTACATACGGACGAGCGACAATATCATTATATTGATGGTGAAATCATATGTAATTAGATAGTATATCATATATAAAGAATAATTAACATTTATATTTATTATTTACATTAGTTATTTTCATTATTATACCGATCCAAATAATTATGTGTTTGAATAACAAACTACACCATAACGTGGAGACGGTAAGCCATACGTACGCACGTATGGTGACTTTGTCATTTATAATATGGATAGAATAATGAATATGGTTGTACCATATTTATAATAAAATCGCAGTATGTATAATGTAATGGATTTTTATTTTTCTATGGAAACAACAAAGAAAGAGGAAGTGGAAGAAGAAAAGACCTCGAAAGTGGGTGGTGAAATTATTATCTCTTCTTCAGGTGTATCCTTTTGAGTTGATCTAAAGGGAAGAATAAGTTTGATTTATTATCAAAGTAAGGTCTCTATGTTGAGGTATGGATATTTTAGAAGATATTTGGGCAGGTTTTGGCCGATTCATATGGATTTGGAGGTGTGAAATTAAGAAAAGGGGATGTGCAATTTTATAAGAGAGGTGGGGATCACTTTAGGAAAAGCTTGAAATATTATTTTATAATAAAATCCTTCTTATTTTATAATGGATAAGAAATGATTTATTTTGTAGATATATTGGGTATGGGTCAAATACCTCTCAACCAATAGGTTTTAGATAGGATTAGGTCACCATATTTACCATATCTTTTAGATTTAACTCTTAGTTAAATAGTTTTACATTTACCATGTATGTTTGAATTTTTATGTTATATGGTTAATAAAATTACTATACACTACCAATAACACCAAAAGTGGTTCATTATTAATATATATAACCTTATCAAAGTAATTTGGTTAAAAATCATATTTTTAGGAATATTATATCAATTAATAATATAGTATTTGTTTTAAAAACCCAATTATGACAATTTTTACACTATTTAGTATTTGATTATTTTGAAATCCATAAAAACTTCCTCACTTAGAATAAAACTTATTTAATCAAACCCAACATGTCATATTAACCTATTAAATTAATGAAATTCATCACAAGTGATAATTTACATTTATTTTGACTTTTATAATATCAGTTATTTTAATATTTCATTATGAAGCTAATTACAGCATCATCATTGTGTCATAAATAAATTAAATTGTTTAATGTCTAAATATTATAAATAAAATATGATTATGTAGGAAATATTTTTATATTTATAATGAATATTTATTGTCTAATTTATATTGTGTGTAGCACTATATTAAAAATGGTTTAGTTATTAAATATTGAATTTAACTCTTTTAACTCTTCTGTAAATAAAATAATAATAAATTTTCCAATCTAATCCAAGTGGACCAAAGAAGATAATATTTTATTCATAAAGTATTCTAGGTCTAATTACATTTATACAATATAATTATAACATTTTTAGCGTAATTTTAATATCACTTTTACCTTTAATTTCTCAATTTATGTTTAACCGTAATAAATAAAATTCAAAAGTTACTATTCACCAAAAACTATTTTCATCTTATTGAACCAAATTTTACTTATTGATGTTAACCATGTCTCTCGTATTTTTTAAATTCAACTTATAGAAGTGGTAAAATAATGTTTTAGGAATATTTACAAATGCTCCTAGAAGGTGGGTAAAAGATAGTAAAAAGTTCAACAAAAAGTTATATATCTAAACATATTATAAAATGACTCAATTTAATTAAATTGAACATAAAAAGGTATTATGTATCTTTTTTTACATAATTAAATTAAAATAAAATAACTAATTAGTTTAATAAAATTCTAGTTTTAAACAATAATGAAGTGTTTTTCACTATTCAATAAAAATTGAATGTTTTCATAAAAATACCAAAAATTCACCCTAAGATAATTTTGATATTTTGAATTTAAAAATGAACTCCATTTTAAAAAATAAAATTTATAAAATTTCAAAAAGTGGGTATTTCTATTCAAAACGGGTAGTTTGATTGGTCATAGGGTGTTAAAACTCTATGTTGCGTACAACGCAAGCTACCACATTATTCTAAGGGAAACGTACTGGTGGATGCATAGTGTGTTACATTTTACTAATGATTTCCGCATATATGGATATATCTACTTTTGAGGTACCAGTCTGATTTTTTGATAAGTTCAAATAATACAAGAATAATGTTTAGAACAATCATGGTAAGACGATTAAGAAACTCTACTCAGACCGAGGTGGGGAATATCTTAATCAAAACATGATTTATTACTTACATGAGTTTGGTATCATATCCTAACTCACTCCTCCATGTACTCCCAAGTGGAATTGTGTGACCGAAAGGAGGAACCACACACTGTTGGTTATGGTGTGATCAATGATAATCCATCGAAAAATTCCATTATTTTTGGGGGAAATGCGTTACAAACGGCGGAACAAATACTAATCCAAGTAAAAACTAAATAATTAAATTTTATTCTCTATGAGTTATGTATTGGAAAGGAATCTATATCATCAAACTTACTTTTGTGGGGAAGCGATGCATTTTTTAAGGCCCCTTCAGGTAACAAACTTTCACCCCAAGCCACAAATTGATCATTATAGGATTGTCCAAGGTAACAAGGGGATATTACCTATAAAAACTATTAGATAATAAGGCTAAAGTGTAATTACACACCACATTCCTTGAGAGGGAAAACATCTCAAAAAGAGATAGTGGGAGTGACATAGAATTCGATGAAGTTGAGGCTTAAGGTATGCAAGAGATTGTACAAGAACAGATTCCACAAAGCCCTAAGGAAGAAAGAACTATTCCAAAGACACAAGAGCTGTGTAGGAGTACAAGAGAGGATAGATATCCAGAAAGGTATGATTTTATAGTTATCGAGGATAGTGAATCATTATTAGTCTATAATAATGACCCTCTAACATTCAGATAAGTAGTAATCATCATAGATGTTACCAAGTGGCAAGAATCCTTGAATTCTAAAATGGATTCCATGTACCAAAACAATGTTTGGATTTTTATAGATCCACTAGTTGATGTAAATTCTATTTGTTTCAAATGGGTATTCAAGAAGAAACATGACATGGAATGAAAATTTCGTATCTATAATGTGCAACTGGTTTCAAAAGGGTTCAAACGGTGTCTTGGCATTGACTACGATGAAACCCTTCCACCAGTTGAAGTGATGAAAAACATTATAATTCTATTGGACAATGCATCTTACCATGATTTTGATATTTGGAAAATGGGTGTCAAAACAGCCTTCCTTAACGAGAACCTTTACGAAGATGTCTACATGACATAACCTGAAGGGTTAATGACACAAAAGGAAGACAATACGGTATAAAGGTTTCCGAAATACATTAATGGATTAAAGTAAGAATCTACACCATGTAATTATTATTTTAATTAATCCATAATGAACTTTGGTTTTATCAAGAATGAATGTGAGCCGTGTGTCAAAAAATGGGTTAGTAGAAGTGTAGTCGTTTTCCTAATAGTATATGTTGATGATATATTATTTATTGGAAGTGAGATACCAGTATTACAGTCTGTTAAGGCATGGTTGAATCAATGCTTCTCTGTACAGGACTTGGGTGAGGTAGAATATATTCTTGGGATCAAGATCCATCTTGATTGATCCAAGAGATTGTTTGTCTTAAGTCAAAGTACATTCACTGAAATAATACTGAAGAGATTCAGTATGGAACAATCCAATAGGTGATTGATGCCATCATCACATTGCATTAAACATTCCATGAAAAGGTTTCCTAATAATCATTAGGATTGAAAGAGAATAGAAAGGACTACACAGACCTCAACAATTGGGTCGGCCATACATGACATTCTTTGTACTAGGATAGAAGTCACCTACACATTGAGTATGTTAGATAGATATAAAGATGACCCAGGTGAATAGAATCGGATTCTAGTTAATACTATACTAAATTATTCAATCTATACTAAGGATATGTTCCTGGTTAATGTAGGAGATGAGGAACTAGTCATCAGAGGATATGCAGATACTAGTTTCTAGACTGATCAAGATGACATGAAGTCGCAAACCCGATACATCTTAACATTGAATGGATGTGTAGTAAGCTGGAAGAGCTCAAACCAGACTATGGTCACAGATTCTATCGCATATTCCAAGTATACTATAGCTTCTGAGGTAGATAAGAAAGTATTTTGGATGTAAGGATTCATCTAGGAGTTAGATGTGATACCTAGCAGTAAAGATTCCATCACACTGTACTATTATAATACTGCAGTGGTAGATCTCGCAAAAGATCCAATGTCACATCAGTGGATGAAGAACATACTTTGGAAGTATCATCTCTTGATGGATTTTTCTCAGATAGGTGAAGTTGCAGTGAGAATTATTTCCACGGAAGATAACATGGTGTACCCCTTGATGAAATCCTTTACTCCCCAGAAACATCATCACCATGTGAGGTATAGTGGACTGAATGACGTTGGTCGTTGGCTCTAGTCCAAGTAGAAAATTGTAAGATTTGTTGTCCTATAACCAAATGGTTTTACTTTGATTACATGTATTTTTAATTTATTTAATATTAAACATATTTTTACATATTTTTCACTGTTCTTCATTATTATGATGTTATAATTTCTTAGATTATTGGTTTCATTGATAAAGACATGGAAGTTCCCCATAATGATGAGAAAATTTAAATTCTATAACAATATTCTTAAATATAGTTCTACCATTAGATGATATACTATGATGGGAAACAAAGAAGGCAGATCATTGGGTGTGAGTTCTCTTATGAAGATGAGACTTCCTATCATGAATTTCGGACATGGTAGTCTCCAAGATAGGAGATTATGAGAACAGACTTGCCAGTAAGAATTTCACATGGTTTGGTGTCATCATATATTTCTATATGCGATCATGTGTAATGATACTTGGACATTAATATTATCATTAATACATGTCATGACTCACACACTTTTATTTACGGACAAAAACCATCACGCCGAGTGTTGGTGGGAAGTAGGGTAAATTGGTTGTGTCACAAGTGGCATGTTATTAATGAATAAGTCGAGGAATTATTTTTCCCTTCCATTTATGGAAGTTGATATACCATCCCTTTTGTTGAAATATAATCATCGCATAAAATTCCTTGGCCATGGTGTAATGATGATATTATTTCAGTTAGTCAAAAAATGACGTATCAAGCATAAATGTTAATGACACTATGATGTAACCTTCTTGATGAGATATTGAGACAAAGGGATTATATTACATAGTGAGTGCTCATCTGTGGATGTCGTTGTTATAAAATTAAGTTATTTATTATGGGTTTCTTGAAATTTTGCAAGACAATACTCATAGACATAGGGAAACCCCGCCTAATGCTAATGGGAAAGAATCCAAGAGGGTCACACATCAAGTGTTTCCGGTGGTCTCTGTAAAATTATCATTAAATTTAAATAATAAATATTATTTTCAAGGTAATGGAATAATTTTATTCAAGTTTAAATGATTTCATAAATTAAATAAATATTAATTCACTGGATTGTGGGTAAAATATATTTATTTATTTTATTGAAAATTTAAAAAATATTTATTTACTTGTTTTTAATTAATATTTTAATTTATGAGAATAAATTATTTATTTATCTATTCAGGGGTTAAATAAATGGATGTGGAGTTAAAGGAGACTAATACCGTTCTGGTAGAAAAATAATTATTTAAAACAAAATAAATAATTATTTAACTAGTTGGCACAAATTAAAATAAAGATGCTTTTATTTTATGATGCTGAATTTTATTTATAATTTTTCATTACACAAGTTAGAACAACATAATTAATGACACTATATTATTATTAATAGCTTGGGGTTTCTCTAATTTTATTGATTTATCTATTTGTTGTTACGCAATTGAATATTGTAACTAAAGCCCCATGTCAATAAATAGACACATACATCTATTGTTCCATGAATAGAACCGCACAACCGATGAATTGAAATTTCATGAGCTAAACAATTTATCTCTCAAATCATCTTCTTTCCCCTATCGAGAATGAGAGAAATTCATTAGAGCCTATGGGAATGAAATCAAGAATGACTGACATAAGACACTCACTCACCCCGCTAGCAACTGAAGAATGAGTGGTGTCGATCTAAGGACATCAGATCATGTGTGGATCCCCAAATGATGGATTCTAGTTCAGATCCTTGTATGTGCAAAAATATAATCTAGAAGGGTAATTTTGGATGATCAAAATCATCAAAGAAGATAATACTGAAGTTCCAAGAATTTATTTCATTATGAAATTTATTAAATTAATTATGAACATGATTTGAAAGATCCTCTCTAAATGTTTCGAGCCTCTTCCTTCATTATCTAAATCATTGATTCTATTCCATGGAGACATGTGTTCATCGACATATAGATCCCAGAATAATCATTAATCGTGGTAAAAATAAATGTTGTGTTCTAGCCCAACCACACTTCCACTACTCCGAGAACCACTCGTAATCACTGAGTCGATATTCATAATCAATGACATTTTGGAAATGGTGGATGTAGGTATGTTCTATTGAGGTCACTGACCTAATGATTGATGGGGATTATATTTTTATTTTATTTATTAGTTTTTTTCATTAGTCATTCCTAGTCACATGAAATAATACATTTCTAGTTAGTGTTGGTCATTTTTAGTGGTCCCATAATGAGTTATTTACTTACACACTTGGTAGATTGGAAATAAAAATGGTTTCTGGGGAAGACTCACACTTGGTTACAAGTACATGTTGGGAAGAGGCCTGAGTTTGAATGTTTGAGACAGATAAATTTTAGTAGGGTGTGTGCATGGTATGTGGTATGTTTTAGTGACATCAAAGGACCTCTCTCCGATTTTATTTCTTTTATACCTGTTAATATGATCATACTAGTTGCTGATAGTTCATATATGTTTTTATATTAGAATTTCAATTTTTAGATCAAGTTTTCAATTGATTTATTATCTATGAATACTTTGACATGAATGATTAATGGTTATTTTACTATTATTTCACACTCATATATAGGGGTTGTAGTCTCTTTTCATTACCACCTTATACCAACAATTCTATTTAACACCCTTAGGGGTATATAAAGGACTGTCCGAGATTTTGTGGAAAACCATTCTAGTTACTATTCATAGTAAACATAGTCGAAGCATTATTCTTAACACACGAGTGACAATTGGAATTGTTGGAACATCTCAATATTATTTATGATTTGACATAATTTTCATTGTATCCATGGTTGTTATTAAAATCAGTATTTTTTTTACACAATCCATCATTTTTCTGCCTACAGTCCATATCAAAAAAATTTCTAAATCAATAAGAGTCTTATGAATTTAGATGAAGTATTCAAGTATTTAACATGCCTTCCCTCTCTTAATCCTTAGTAATATTTACTATTATTGAAAATAGATAATGAGTATTATTAGAAATTTGGATTTTATGAAATGATTACCTTATTTCTAGCATTTAGTTTTATTGGATATTTATTCTAGCAAAGAATACTATTTTAATTACATATATATCATAGGAATATTTCTTCATCTTGTTTCTCATAATACATAAAAAATTCCTTCATATCATCTTAGTGTAAAATTGCAAATGGAATTCCTTTATTTTTTTATATCCATATTAATTTCAAACAACATATATAAATGCGTGGTAAATGAATTTCATTAATTTAAGTAGTGCTAGAAATTGTTGACAAAAACTACATGGCATTTTATTCATAATGATATCAAGGTATGATGTTTTGAAAAAATAAACCATCTAAATATCACCACATTGATCATAAACCTCATCTACTTTATAATTCAGGGTGTGTAATGGGCTCTAAATTCATTCATTATTCAATGATTCAATTGATATTCGTCAATGTCATTGTTAATGTTTTTTTATCCTTATTTTGAATGAGTTATTTAAAATCACTACTTAAATAGTTTTCACATCTCCATTTAAAATTCATTTTCCATTCAAGAGCTTAATATTTATAGAAAATAAAATAGGACTAAGTAATATGAGTGAATTAATAAATAAATAAAATGAAATACTTACCTATATTGATCTACATTAACCAGATCAGCACAAAAGAGTATAAATGTATCAACTCAAAATATTAATTCATGTTGATCATCATCACATTTTGACTCCTCATTACTATTTTCCCATTATGGAATGTGTAATAATTTTTTATTTATTCATGATTAAATGATGGAGTATTTTTCAATATATAATATTTGGAATGTCAATCTACGGTATTTTCACGTAAGTTTCTACAACTCCTCAATCATAGACCAATCACCAATTTCATTTTAATGAAGCATTGTACTTGAATATTGGAATTCATAAATAATAGTTAACATAAATTTACTCTCATACCTTGAATCTTTCATCATCTTATATCTCTTTATGAAAGGTCAATTTCTATAAAACAATAACTTCATTCCAACTATCTTAAATTTGTGAAATGTTAGGGATATTGTTCTTAATCTAATAATTAACATTAATATTATTGTATTCATGTTTCTCCTAACAAATTATATTACTTCTAACTACTTATATAATTAGTCATCTATAATTTATGAAATTCATATCTCCTCTATCATAACAATAGATATCCTTTAAGTTTTATTGTTATTTTTCATGTTTAATAAGAAACTACAAACATGTATCCAAGTCTATCAATTTTAATATAAATTTTACCCCACTTTAAAAGACCTTTTTTTCATGATCACTCCATCATATAATATATTTTGAGTTCACATTTATTTTTAATAAATATGGTAGTATAGTGATAAAGTTATTAGAGGTGTGATTGGGTGGAACCAACATCCCAAAATATTTCCTATGAGAGTAAAAAGTCTATATAGTTATACATTATGTTTTGGATTTTAGATCGACTAGAGTGTTGGAAATTCATGTATAATAACCCTCAATTAATAGCCTCTATTAAATATATGGAGTTAGGTATTGTAACATCACATAAAAGAATTATTTCTATAGGCTATACAACACTAACATCTATCTTCAATGACAAATATCCTTGAATGAAAAAATTATTAATAAAAATATTCTTATTAACATATCATCTTATTTGAAATAATTTTTTACATAATCTACTACATGAATATTTGAATACATCTATTTTTTAATTGATAATAGGATTAGCATCTGAACTCTTCTTCTTCTATGTCGTATATTTTTTCAGCAATTTAAGTACCACCTCATATTTTAAATCATTATTTAATACAGATTATGTGATTTAATCAACTTATTTTAATTTACTTCACTACATCCACCATTTTTTTGAAAGATAATTTTCTAAAATGATTGTTTATATTACCTTGGAATATTCAATACACATCATTGTGTCTCTAGAATCCTTCTTATCTAATGGGAATCATTTGAACACATCCAAGATAAAATTATTAAAAACATTTTGTTGTTGACTCATGATTTTTATTGCATGGAATACCTTTTCATTTGGATCCTTCAGTTATTGACTTCTAGTAATTATATTTTCAGTGGTAATCTCAAAATTTTCATCTTTTTCTTCCGGAAGAAAATTCATATAACCCATATTTCTTGAAAAATGATCTCATTCCTTTCAAATTCCATGGATATTTATTCATCATGTGATTTTAAAAATTAATAGTTATAGGAAATGTAAAAGTACTTCCTCTATAGTGATAAATGTTTTATTTCAATTACGCAATAATTTCATTCTGAATATAAATTTCTTTCTGTGTCTCATTATCATTAGAGTCATCTTTACTAAATCTTTATTCATTTTTTCAAAAGATAGAGTATTGAATTGTTTTGATTTATCATGGATTGATATGATACATTCATCCTTTGAGTCCTAATTTAATTTTTTTTCTTTCCCTATCATAACATGTAACATAATATTTTACGAGATAGTTTTTTTACCTAATGTATTTTTTTAGCATTAATTTAATTTTCACTATTTATTCCACTTTCTATATTAATTTTCATTATTTATCTTCAATAACAATTATCATTTAATTATTTTTTCTTCATATATGGGAAATCATGAGATAAATTTTATGTATTAAAAAAATAAAAACACTTATAATAATGTTAAATAATGTATTTACATTTCATATAATGAATTATTATTTTATATACGGATATAAATTCACTAACATTCATGGAATTTTCATTAGAATTTTATTTTTCCTAATGATACATATTTTAATAAAGATGATTTACAATAATGGAATTATTAAAATAAATCTCATTCTCATTCATTTAGATTATCCTTATTATTGAAAATTTCCTGATACCTAATGAATTTAATACATTATTGAGTTTAAAAATAGTCTATTCATCCAAGTGATGGTCCTCAAAAAATGAATTATTTGTATCAAATTTATCATAGAGAATCTGCATCATCATTTTCACTATAGTGGAACCCTCTATAATTCCACCATAAATTAGAATTATTATTATAAATTTTCTCACTATAATGAATAACCCATCCACTGATTTATAAATCTAAATGTCCTCAAATTTGGAGCAACATGAATGTAACTAAGATTCCTTGACATTAGTTTCTCCCACATGGATGTCATGATGTTTCCTCAAAATTTCATTTGGGGTATTTAAACCCATAACATATTATTACTCCTACTCTTTGAGATATGTGATTAACTTATTATATATACTCCAATAAAATTCAATATACATGTATTTAGAATATATAAAATATTCTCTGTGATTCTAAAAATTTCTATGCCATGTGAACAAATATATAGATCCTTCTTATCCAAACATATAAATAATCGATTCCCATTGATCATGGGAACTCTTTTATTATTGAAAATATTCACGCACTATGTAGATCTGAATAATCATATTACATTATCTGTAACGGTCAAACTTATATTGAAGGGAATATTACTAGAACCACCTCTTGAATTATATAATAACAAGAAAAATTATGGGATGGAATTCAACCACCGTAACGGGGGGATGGTGATTTAGTGCTTACCAAAACACCTACAATAAAAAACCCTTCTCTATATTGTGTAATTGGACCAAGAATGAAATTATTTGGATAAAAGATATATATTAATAAAACAACCATGAAATATGTTTTTTATAAAGTATAATTAATATTCATATCTATTGAACATTACTTAATGAACAATAATTGATATCCCCCTATGTGCATTATTATAATATAATCAGTATAAATAAATAGAAAAGAAAGAATATTGTCTATTATTATACTTATAAGATAGAAAAAAATTGTTTAAACATAGATAAATCATTCCATCTTGAATATAAGTGCTTCTAGAAATTTAAAATCTTATAAACCTTTTTTCATCAACACGGTCCTAGCTCAAATATTCATTGAATACCACCTAGAATTGGTGGTTTTTTAATCCAATCATTATCAATATAACATAATAGACCAAATGAGTAGAAATTGAAGCTCCCAACCATAATGGGTGGAGAATAACTCCAAACCACTTAATAGAATCCTAGAAACAACGTTCACTGAATATTGAATATATTATGTGACTATACATAATCCATTAGGTAAGCACCCGAGAATTAATTAAATTCAAAATAACTCCAAATTAATTAAATATTTTTAAATAAATATAGAAAATATTTTATTTAAAAAAACCTACTAGAGACAAGTTTTTCATCATTTTTATATTAAATTAAGTGATTTAATCCCTTAAAATTGAACATGTTGAGTTATTTACATCAATTTTGGATTTATAGAGTTTTTTGAACATAAATATGAAAAGTGTTTATTTTGGAAATATTGACATATTTTAATCACTTTGGTAATTCACCCATATTTTTTAAAATATAAATCCAATTGATGTGAGTCTTTTTTTATTGGGTTAATATATTTATGTTATTCATCTATTGTTTTTAAACTAGGATTTAATTCTGCCATCCAATGGTCCAAAAAATTCAATCACGGTGGACAATTATTCTGGAAGACCGTGTGGACCCCACATCATTAAATAAATCATAACTCGGTCAACGCATATCATATTGGGGAGATTCTAATTGGTTGTAGTAATATTAAATGGTGAGTTCAGCTGTTGAGTGTCATGAATATTTTTTCATCATTAAGGCGGCCCATGGATGGTGACATTGTGGGGCGGAAAAAAGGAAACTTTCTTCGAGAATACAATCTAACCATTAATTGTCCATATCTCGTAATACACAAGGAGGATGAATCTGGAATTTTTTTATGAGGCATAAAACATATTTTTGATGATCTTTATAGAATACATCAATGAAAAATTCATCCATTAAATGATCCAAACATGGTCAATCCTTTGGTGGAGAGAATCTCCAACAAATCGTATAGAGAGATTTTGAAGATCTGAAATTTGAAGACTGAAGGAGGGAATCCATTGGCCTATATAAAGAGGATTTCACCCATGATGAAGGGAGAGATCGACAAAAATGTTGTATTAGAGGCATAGGGAAATGCTTCCAACTTATGAATTTTCTTTTCGTCTCTTTTTATTTTTATTTTTTAATTCTAATGTAATGAATTTTAATATTTGTAATTCAAGTGTTTCAATTTCTTCCATCTCCCTTTCTCTTCCAACCCTAATAAAATTATTCTATTTTCATCTTATCCTATCCACCGTGAACTCTTATCCTCAATAATTAGGGGTAACTCGAGGCTTGGCCCTGGGGTTGGTTTCACGGTGATCTTTATTATTTCACTTTAAATTCAAAATGTTTTAAATATTTTTGTGGTGGAGGCAAGAATATTGCATGGGTGTGGCGGTTCTCCACCATGACACTATTACCAAATCCATTTATTTTCCTTGACTAATTTATTTTCCCTACCTTCTCTTAGGAAAAATCTTCATATAGTGGAGTTGGGGTTTCTATAAGGGATGAAATGGCATACAATAGAGCCAGGTACTTTAGGAATAACATTCCTGGTTGAGGTGTTATCCAATTTGACTATTGGATGAGGTGTGGTTTGGTGTGCCAGACGCATACTAAAATCACACACTAAATAAATCAATGGAAATTAATTCATTAATGAAGTTTCAATAAATGAATTATCAAATTGAATTTAAAATAATAAATAAATAATTAATGAACCCATGTTATCCTACCCTAGGACCATGTTATTTCTTCATTAATTGCATTTTGTTATTGTATGTTAGTTTTATCTTTTATTTTAATTGCATTAAATTATTATATTAAATAAAAAAATCAAAATGTATTAGTTTAGGTGAATTTGATTAAGTGAGTGAACTACTGAGTAAGCTCCTCAAGTGAGATGACCCTGGTCAGCCATTGGGCTACACTAGGAATATAAATTGCTTCTGCCATGCCCTAAGACAGACGCGTGTCAAAACTGACACAATTTCTGGGGAGCTAATCATTCATTTACTTAACTTTTTAAATTTTCACATTATATATATTTTTTTCATTAATTTAAAAAAATTAAAAAAATATATTTTTCCATGATGTATTCAAATTCAAATTATTATGAAAGGGATGATTAATATCAAGTGTAATATCAAGAACCCAAAGTGGATTATAGATATCTAAATGACCGGGTGGATAGGATTAGTAATGATCTGGATGACTTGGGGAGAAAAATGAAAATTTCATTTGACTATGTTCGAGCACAAAGTGAGAAACCCAAGCCTAAACCAGAGCAAGATCTTGAGCAAGCTGTGGAAGAAATTTCCCCACTAGTTTTTGATGATGAAGAACTTGTGAAGGTAAAAGAGGATGTTCCTGGAGATCAATTCCACCTCTCTCAACCATTTCCTGAGAAGATAGATGAAATATTATTATCTACTAATATACAAGATGGATATCATGTGAATTCGGAGAAATTTTTGAGTGCATGGGCAGAAATTGAAATGCCACATGATCACTTAATTCCAAAAAAAAAGTTGAAAAAAACCACCTTTATAACGTTCTCTAGCCTTGGAAGATGAATAAACTAACCAAGTGGGAGAATTTGAAGAAATAGTGGAGGAGCCTGACTACCTGCCTCTATCAAGTGAATATCGACTCCAAGAGGCACTTATCATAGAAAAAGTGATTGAACCATAAACAGATTAGGGAGATGAACCTTTCTTGAACTCTAACTTTTCTGATTTCATTCAATCTGATTTGAGTATCGCTCTTTATGACATTGAATTTTCAGATTCATTCAATCATTTTATCACCTTGAAGGAAGATAAAGAAGGAGAAATTGCACCTATTATGGAATACCATGAGCTCCATGAGGATATTTATCATCCACTTGAGGAATCCCAAGAAGAGATAACAGTGGATATTCCTAATGAACCAAATCTACAACCTGCCTACCATAAAAGGGATGATTTTGAAATTAATACTTCAAATTTAAATTTTGAATATCTCTTTGATTATTTTTTCATGAAGCACATCTATAACAAAAATTTTATTTTAAAGAAGATGTTGCACAAGTAGAAACTACAAAGGAGGAGGTTCTATACATCATCCAACCCCTGCCATGAATGCTATACAACATTGAGAAGGGGGAGGATCAGGTGTAATCTATCTATGCATTCCTATTCAACAAGAACAAATAACTACAATATTCGAAGAAGAACTTGTGGCGCTACATGTCCAAGAAGATCCACCCACCATTGGATTTTGGATGACAGCTGGTACTTCCCTCTGGAGGCAGTAAAAGAATCCAAGGCCCACTTTGGGGATCATACGAATACTTATCTTTACTTTATTTCTTGGAATTTAGATTCCAATTTCTTTTCACAGATGTAGCTGAGCATGTCGCCCAATCCCTCTTGTATTTTTGAGCATTAATGACATGATTCTTTCACTTAAAAGAGTAATTCTATTTTGTAGGTTAATGATGGAAAAGTGGAACCCCCAAATAGAATGATGAAGCTTCATTTTAAAAGGGAGTTCACTTTTAATGTTTAACTTTTAAACTCCTTACATTTATTTGTGCTTTAAACTAGAATTGAATTCCCACACTTCAATTATGTTTTAGTTGACATATCTAGGAGACATGAGATTCTTAGGAATCTAGTGATGCCATTTTTTAGATTTCAATGATAATAAGATTGAATGAGTAAAATAATGAATTGGATAATTAATGTGAAGCATGGATATTGAAATAAGGATCCATGATTTGAATGAATTAGTTGATTCGTGTAAATGAAATTTCCCTACAATTTTTCATGCATTGAATTTTTTAAATTAATTTGAAATAATTTGTTATTATTAATCATGCCATGATTGATTGTCCAATATTATATTCCCATTCCTGAGAGGATTTTTAGAACAAATATTTCCTATTTTATCTTTAGCATATTTCTTGGGTGGTCTTGGGATGTGCCACCTACTAGAACTTGTATTGAAACATGTCAAAGATATGACTTTTCCAAAAAAACATTTAAAATTATTAAGGAACTACTTTGGCTAGCCACATATATACCTGATACCCACCCTTACATTTATCTTTCATAACCCATAGAATCCATGTATTTACTTATAGGTTTAAACCTCATTACAAGCTAATTTTTCCTTACCTACATACAATTTTAGTATTTTTTCATGTATATTTCATGTTTGAGTGTGTGGGAAGGTCCTTTAATGTGTGTTCATTGCGATTTTTATCATTTGTGTGTGGTGTGAGGTGTACGTCAACATTTTGGGAATTGTATTATTAGATAATTGGGCATGAGTCATTATTTCATTATGCTTCTTTAATTTCATCAGGTTTTCTGTAAAAAAAGTGGGATAAAAATTAAAAATAAATTTGTGCATGTCTGGAGAATTTAAAGAAAATGAGAAAAATAATTTTGTGCCTTTCTGGAGCTTTACAAGAAAAAGAGGTGGAGAACTTGGATGATATTAATATTTGTAATCATTTATTGACTAATGTCCTATGTCATTAAAAGGGGGGTGGTGATGTGTTTTACATTATAAAATAGATTTGAGTGAGGTTCATCCAATGTTTTCACTTGATTAATTATGAATTCTACTAAAGAGACAAACCTCCTACTGATTTCCTTCAATTATTTCAATCATTTACCCACCAACCCTAATCCACAAAGTCATTTGAACCTTTATTGCAAGTCCTCATGACTTTATGTGCGTTATGTCTTTACAAAGAGGAGAAAGTAGTTCCTTTACAAGGATATGGATAAGGAGAATGTTCTCATGATATGAGAATAACTCCACTATTAATTGTATCATGAGTGATGATAGAAATGATTCAAAAGACATGTAGATCATGATTTGTCATGTTTAATAATAATAAATTGAGAAGATTTAATGATTGAAAGGAGAAGCTCCATCATTTTTCAAAGGGGAAAATTAAAATGCATGAATTGATTGTTTCTTTGACAAATGAAAAATTAAATAGATATTGTTTGAGGAACATGAAATTTTTATTGGGCATTGATAACCATTTTATTTTATTGCATTGAAATTTAAATGGTGGTAACATTGGTGCCCTTGGAATTCTATGTTGTGATTTTATGCTTGAGGAAAAGCATTGTTTAAGTGCGGGGGAATTGATAGAGACAATTTTTTCATAATTTTTTATATTTAATTAAATTATTTAATCCTTTAAAATTGAACATGTTGAGTTATTTACATCAATTTTGGATTTATAGAGTGTTTTGAGCAAAAATATGAAAACTGCTAATTTTGAAATTTTGACAGATTTTAATTACATTGGAAATTCACCCATATATTTTAATATATAAATAAAATTGATCTGAGTATTTTTTATTTTGTTAATATATTTATTTTCTTCTTCTTTTTTTTTTAAACTAGGATTTAATTCTGCCATCCAAGGGTCTGAAAAATTCAATCAAAGTATTCAATTATTCTGGAAAACCGCGTGGACCCCACCTAATTAAATAAATCATAACTCAGTCTCCACACATCAAACTGGGGAGATTATAATTGGATTTTCATGAATATTAAATGGGGAGTTTGGCTGTTGAATATCATAACATTTTAAATCACAAAGATGGCCCATGGATGGTGGCATTGTTGGGCGGAAAAAAGGAATCCTTCCTCTGGAATAAAATCTCAGCATTAATTGTCCTTATATCATAATAAACATGGAGGATGAATCTGAAATTTTGTTATTAAACATAAAATATATTTTTTATGATCTTTATAGAATACATAATTGCACAATTCGGCCATAAAATGGGCTGAACATGGTCAATCTTTTTGTGGAGAGAATCTGCAGTAAATCTTGAAGAGAGATTTTTATGGTCTAAAATTTAAAGAACGAAGGATGGAATCCCTTGGACTATATATAGATTATTTCACCCATGATGAAGGGAGAGTTCTACAAAAATGTTGGAGTGGAGGCCTAGGGAATTGCGTCAAATTTTGGAATTATCTTTTCTTTTCTTTTTCTTTTTCTTTTTCTTTTCTAATGTAATGAATTTTCATATTTTTAATTCAAGTGTTTCTATCTTCTTCCATATCCCTTTCTCTTCCAACCCTAATATAATTCTTCTATTTTCTTCTTATCATATCCACCGTGACCTCTTTTTATCAGTAATGAGGGGATAACCAGAGGCTTGGCTCTGGGTTTGGGTTCACGGTGATCTTCATTATGGCACTTTAAATTCAAAATGTTTTAAATATTTTTGTGGTGGAGGCGAGAATATTGCATGAGTGTGGTAGTCATCCACTACAACACTATTCCCAAATCCATTTCTTTTACTTGATTAATTAATTTTCCCTCCCTTCTCTTATGAAAACCCATCATACGGTGGATTTGGGGTTGCCATAAGGGATGAAACGACATACGGTGGAGTCGGGTCCTTTAGGAATAACATTCTCAGTTGAGGTGTTATCCTATTTTACTATTGGAGGAGGTGTGGTTTGGTATTCCAGATGCATACTAAAATCACACACTAAATAAATAAAGGGAAATTAATTCATTAATTAGGTTTCAATAAATGAATTATCAAATTGAATTTAAAACAATAAATAAATACTGATTGAACCCATGTTATCCAACCCTAGGACCAAGTTATTTTATCATTAATTGCATTTTTTCATTACATGTTAGATTTATATTTTATTTTAATTTCATTCCATTCTTATATTAAATAAAATAATCAAAAGGAAGTAGATTAGGTGAATTTGATTAAGTGAGTGAACAACTGAGAAAACTCCTCAACTGAGACGAACGTGGTCAGCCACTGTGCTGCACCAGGAATATAAGTTGCTTTTGTCATTCCCTACGATAGGTGTGCGTCAATACCCAAATCCAATAACATTCATAAAAAATCCATTTTCATACATTTTAAATGATAATAATAACTATGTGAAAAACTTCTTTATAAATGAGAAGACCATGTAAAACATCATTTTCAGTGGAAAACACATATTATTTGATGAATGAAATAAATGATTTGATAAAATACAATCAAACATCAAAAATGTATAATAAAAAATCATTTCTATAAGAGATATATGAATATAAAAAATTTAGAAACAACTAAGATGTTAAAGAATCCATGAAGAAATTGTCTACAAATACAATGTAACACCATATATCAAGTTACTAATTAAATAATGAGTGGCATGGAATCTAAACTTGGTTCTAATGTGAGAGTTTCATAGACATTAAACAACATGGACCAGCCTAAAAAATTGTTGTGTACAACAAAACACCACAAGAATGGTGCACTACCAGCCTCATCAAATTAGAACACCCCATATGTGTAGATCACAAACTATCGAGGACCCTATTACTATGTGAAGAAATACTATATAATAATTATAGACACCCAATTATATACCTATTTTATTATAAAAAAACAATAGTAAGGGTGACCCTACCATTTAAACAATAAATATAGGTATCAAAATATCATAGAAATAATTCACCCTCACCTCTATCTCCCCTCATAATGAAGTACCCCTAATATCAAACACTAATATCCCTACCCAACAATTACATCTATAATTGTTAATGATGAAAATGGTAAAATTAGGGCTTCGTGCATCTATATATTTAGATTCATTTTTAGTATTCTAAAAATACCTGAAGAATTATGAAAATCAGTAATCCAAGACACACTCCAAATTATTTTTAACTATTTTTTAAACAATTAATTCCAAAAGATTCATTTAAAATAAATTTTAAACCCTTTTAAAATATACAAAACATTAACATAGGTATATAAAATCACTGAAAATAAATAAACCTGATCATTTACCATCTTTGGACTCAAATAGAGTAAAAATACATTCAAACATCCTATTTACAATAAAATACAACTTGAAACATTTCCACAAGAATGTTTTTTGAAAAACATACCTTTAAGATTATATATAGAGTAAACTAATTTATTTGAAGCTCTAATTAATTTGGAACATTTCTCAAATAAAATAGAGATCTCAAAAAATAGATTTAATTTAATACACAAATATTTTTAAAACATAAAGAATAATATGAAATACCAAATAAAAAAATAACCAGAAAACACCTACCTAAGATCAATGGAGAATGATCTGTCTACCATCGCCTTTGACAATGGTTTCCCAGAATGGATCAAGGAAACCTGTTATAACCTAAATAAATTTAATTCCCTATTTATAATCTTATCAAATGGAAGACCAACCATACTGGTAATCCCTTAGGAAAAAATACTGAGAAAATATTGACTCTTATGATTACAGGCACCTTCATACAGGTTTGGTATAATTATCCCTAAATGTATGAAAAAAATGTTTATCCTCAAGACCCTTCTAGAATCATGAATTTAATTTTAAAATATATTTGAATATCTTGATTATTAAGGGATACATCAACTAAAATAATATAATAACATCTTTATAACAAAAATAATTAGTGTTTTGTTACAACCTCCCCACAAGGTAACTTTCTTCCACTAGTGAGACCCATTTATCACCATGTGACCCAAATCCCAAATAAAAAGAAATCACTCTAAATTATCCATAATATTTATAATTATTATAAATAGTGAAATGAGGATGAACACTGATCTATAAAACTAACCATGGGAACCCACATCCATATTAACATGAAATGTAACTATACTCTACAGACCAAGAGCATAACCATGAAACCTAAACCATAAATAATATTGATAACAACCTAATGAAACACTATATATTATAGAATAAGATTCATCACTCGATTCAAACATGATCCCAACCATAAAGTATTTGATGTTCATCTCGAAATCATTATTTAACAATAAAATGTATGGGTTTTAGACCTGGTTAACCATAATCATGAGGGTAAACTATATCATTGACCATTGAACGCCATAACATGATGAAAACAACAAAACTAACTATATAATGTGATAAAAAACCTGAAGGAATCACTTATCATAGTTAACCTATAATTGATGAGAGGGTTACCCATGCTCAACACATCATAAAGATGACCTCAAAACCTTTATTGCACAAGTGTGTCTCTCATGAAAACATAACCTAATATAAATTGCTCCAACAAAAATGAATACATTAACCCATAACCCATTACCATTCAAGAAATATAACTCATTTATCCTTAAAAAACGTTCATAATATCCCAAAAACATGAAACCACCAAAAATGGGCCACAATCGAAATTTTCATTTCCTAAGCTCAAACATGAAAAAGAATCCATTGTTTCCCAAAAAGACACACTTTATGTTGTCACTAATATACTTCCTATGTGATTTCATAGAACTATGATGTACTCCAAATTAGTAACAAAATATGTTATTCCACTTCTTAATAAAAAACTGGCCCACATTTACCGCCTAGTCCTCTAAGTCGGGATCTATGAAATTCTAACTCTCACTCAACTAAACCCTATAAACCACTCCTTATAGGACTTCATGACTAACACCCAATGATATAGAATCTGGGAACACGTACCTATAGAAAAACCATTGAGGGAAGATAGTCATTTTGAAATCCCAATATAGGTCTTCACACAACTGAAAAGGATCCATGTATTCCCACCAAAGTCAGATTGGTCCCTTGAAATGAAAAATAGTGGTCATCACATTTGAATACTCAAGAAATACAAGTGAATAAAAGACTTACTCAAATCCATTCATCCACTCAATTGACATAAAAATACTATGTTCACCATATAATGGAGAATAAAATTTTTAGAATTTCTTGGAAAGGATTCAAGTGTGGGGAAGAACTAAACTCCACCACTAAATCCTGATTCTGGATAAAGTCAAAAAAAAATGAAGAAAATATTAAATGATTAGAAGAGACATCCAAAAGATAATTCCAAAATAATAAACATTTTATATTTACTTATGTATTATTTGGGTGAAATACTCGACCTGACATAAAAAAACACTAGTCAATATATTTTCGTTAAATAAAACTATAACCCACATTGATGAGTCAAAAAAATCTAAAAGAAACTCATTGAAATTAATTTTTTATAAAACCTTCCACTCAATGAAAAAACCATTATTATGAAATTATCATATCATATTTTCAATAAGAAACTATTTTTAAAACCAAAGAAAATTATAAAATGCAACCCACATTAATCAAAACACATTTCCATATTAATGTTATTGAAGTCATTTTTAACGTCTTAAAACAATTTATAAAAATATTCTCAAAAAATAAATTTTTTGAGACTTGATTTATAACGTATCATTATTATCAAAAAGTAAAAAATATCCTTATAACAAAAACCATTTTCATCCAAGAACACTATTACAATTTCATTTTAAAATTGAACATACATCCACCTTTATAACACCTCATCTTCAAACTATATTTCTATAAAAATATTTTGAAATATTATTTTTAAAAACATTTTGAAAATGAAATAATTAATCATAAAATAAGGTTAAAAAATTTATATATTATATTTTACCAAACAATATAACTTAAAAACAAGTTTTAAATAACCATAAACAACTCAATTCTAGACCAAGAAATTCATATGTAATCCCAAAATAAATGAAACAAAATCAATAATTCAACATAAATATAATATCAAAACACCCTTTGTATCAAGAACCAATCATAAAAATTACCTTAATATACATTACAGAATTGGTAGACACCACTTGGGTCAATTTGGATGAAAATAAACTTGAAATAAATACCTCATAGAAAAAATAAAACAACTCATATTTTGGACAGAATGGCTTGTAAACCATACACTAGTAATGAAATAGCTTCTATCATAGTTCCATAACCATCGTTATATGATCTTCAAATATTACTAAATTATGTGGACTAAATATGAAACCCTAATTCTCTCTCTATTTATGCCTCTAAACACTTAGTCACCTCCAAAACCACACCTTCACCGTCAGGAATGAAATATCTTGTAAAACATGAAATTTTATCAATGATAACAATAAATATAGTAAATATCCTAACTAAAATCCCAAACACCAATCTAAATTCATCAAATATTATAAAAACAGATGGAATGGAAATACCATATACACTCCACTGGATTCTGCATGCACTGGTACTCTTATTTCTATACATACACACCCCAAATATAAACTAATTCCCTAATATAATTTGTATCAAATTAGCTGAGGCCACCCCTAAAAAAGAATAGAAATTATCAGACCACCAGCCTGACATGTTTCCTAGATTACACCAGGATAAATAAAAGTTCAATGGAATCAACTAAAAATATCATTGAAATTATTTTAAAACCAACATTTAAAATAAACACTGAATCAGATTACAAATTAAAGATAAACAAATAATCACATAATCTGAATAGGAATGAATAATTAAGATCATAAGTACACCATAATTCAAATACATAATCAAGGTTAAGAAGTAGATACAACAACCCAAGGAAAAAATATAACCCAATAAAAAACCCGAACCATCCACCATGTGACTACATAGATGCTCTCCATATAAAATCACAAACCAATCCAAAAGCAACCTCAGTGCCAATTATAAACAGGGTGAGACAAAATCCAATCCAACTGAAAAAAACCAAAGGACCTGTATACACTAAATTGTGTATTCATGGTGCAAGCAAATATATCTTATTAATTAAGAACTATATAACTAGTGAAATTCCTTCAAGTAGAAAAGACAAATATAATAGTTTGAAATACATATGGAAAATATTTTTTTTAAATTATGAACTGAAATCCAATAATAAATCATAAAGCCCCATTTTCTCTCAAATAAAATTAAAACAAAAAATAAGTGAATATATTCCATTAAAAATAAAAAAACATAAAATATCTTATCTCAATTTAAAATTCCATTTCATTAAAAAACAAAATACATTGAAAATAACTAATCTCAAATAAAAAATAAATAATTAATCGAAAATGGAATCCTATAATTGATATATTGGTGACTTAAATATGATAGAAAAAACCATGATAGTACAGATGTAGAGCATGAATATTATTAATAAGACTTGGAAATACCCTACATCATGTCACAAATCAATGAATAAGTTTTATGGGCTCATCCCTAGGTTCAAATTTGTAACTGTCCAAGAGTTTTCTAAATTATGAACAAAATCGGTGGATGTTTCTTCCAACAAAATCCACTTGACTAGAATGTACCTAGAATAGTCATCATTGACTAGAACATCCAGACTTATCATTATCTATAGGGAGAAAAATAATATTTTTAATAACTAGTGGTGCATAATTTAAGACCCCCACTTCACTACCTTTATTACCATAACCAAAAACTAATTATGAGGGTGAAAAACCAATAAAATCATTCAATACATGACTCATAGAACACGTTAAATAATTAACCCTATTCTATAACCCCCTTACAATGAACCTCCAGAAATATTAACCGTTGGTCACCATGTACCAGAATTAAATCCACAAATAACATTGAGGACAAGGGGAAAAATAGGGTTCCACATGTTTATATATTTACAATCCATTTAAAATTGCTAAATGTGCCTTAATGAAACCATCCTGATTATCAACGAAAATTTTTTAATATCATTAAACTATATATTAATATATCTATTCAAAATACAAATTCTTTAAATAATTTTGAATCCTTTTAGAAATAGAAAATAATTCCATTTGTAATATCTAATAATTTAAAACCAAAAATATACACATTTAACCAATTTGGACCCAAACAAGTTCAAAATCCATTAAATACTCTATTAAAACTAAAAATAACAAATTGGAACATTTTTTTTGAACATATGACACAGAAAAGACAATATTTAGAATCATAAAACACCTGAAAGACCTTTCATTCATTTTCTAAATCATCCAAAAAAATACAAATAAAATTGAACTACAAAAATTGTTATAATTTAATAAATAAATCATTTAAAAACACCAAAAAATAAATTTTAAATATTGTAATAAAATATATAAACCTAACATAGTTCTAAGGATAATAATATTGATATCATCATATCTAAAAGTGGATGCTCAGACAATTCTTAAGGTTACCTAAACAATACATAATACAAAAACCCCCAATTTATAATCTTACAAACCAATATTATGGATAAGAGGGAAAATTTTAGAAATTTGGGATGAAATGGAAATTGAATAAAATTGTGATATACGATGAATAAGAGTATAGGAAGAGAACATTAGAGACTTATCTTGAGAAATCCATGAAAAATTTAGCAGAGATGCCATGGATCCAAGATAACAATATAGGTGTGATCCCTTCATGTGTGTGATGTTACCATGCCAATAGATACATGATGTGTGTAAAATTAATAAAATATTAGTTGTGTTAGAATAGAAATTTTGTAAAATTTAATTATTTGTTGAGTATCATGTTTTCCAAACCACAAACGAACCCTGTAGGTCATCCCCTATAATATAATTGAGGTGCACTATTCCCCTAGTGGCATCACACTATTTTAAAAACAATGAAAATACTATGAAAAAAATCTCTTAAAACTATATACACACTTTCTTAGTTTATTCATGGTTATCCCTACCTCTAAACTGACTATTCATAGCCTAATAATTCTTCCAAAACCATGAAATTCTATATTTTAACTCTCGAATAGTAATGATGACAAAGTGAGACATCATTTAACATAAAATAATATAAAATTTTAAAAAATTGTATCATGGGGGGTGTTACATATTTTTTGATACACAACATAGTTTCTTTCATATTTAACATAGAATGCACAATGTATTTATTTTTTCATCCTTATCATCTAATGATACATCTATAGAGACTCCCCATGAAATCAAAAATTTCATACTACATTTTATTTAGGAGGAATAACATATATTATCTAATAATTTTCCCGAAACTCCTAGCTTATATATAAAATTTTAATCAAAACACAAAATAGAGGATTTTTGTCATTTAAAATTGGATCCAAAACACTAGTTTTAGGTCTAGTTCATTATCATCACTTCTAATTTCTTGTCTATAGTATTATTTCCTCATCACAAGCATAATGACCAACATTAATAAATAAATGTTCCTAAACATTCCTCATATAAGGTAACTCTAAAAGAGAAATTAGGGACCTCACCAAATCCAACAAATAAAAATTCAAGAAAAAACATAAATTATAGAAACTATTTCACATGATTTTATTCACAAGATATTGTATACATAGTTCTATGAATATTTTCATATATGACCTAGACATATAATTAATTTCATTGAAATTTCATAATTTATTTTTTCCATAACATAACTCTAAATATACTAAATATAAATCATGATTTTTTTTCACAAATAATCATTGAAAAACACTTCCCAATTCTTGAATAAATATTCACTATATACATTTGATAGTGGTTTTCCTAAATATATGTTTCCTTAATGACACACCATATCAAATAATATTGTTATGAGAGATCAATAACATCCCTATATAATAATCAATAATATATTATCTAGGTTTAAATTGGTATCATCTCACTCCTCAATCTTTTTTATTTCTCTTTATATGGGCTTGATAAAACTCATCAACCCTCCAAACATTACGTGATATTGAATCTCCAGCTATGATTTCTTTACCGGGTCTATGTTAGACACTTTTAGTTATGTTATAGGGCACCATCTCTTGATTAAACATGAAATAGATTCATGAAAATAGCCTTAATACAAATAAATAAAGATAAAACCAATTATAGATATGAGTCATATCAAATAAATCAAAAATATTATTTAAAACTCTAAAATAATTACCCTCCAAGACAAAAAACAAAAAACCGCTTTAATATAAAATAAATATTTCATGAATCGAATCATATTAAGATAGCCTAGAGATTGTATATTATTTGATAACTAATGATCTTGATCATTACAAGAACGCGCATAGATCATAAGGACATATTAAACATATAATTTATTTCTATGATCTATTTCACAAACAATATTTTGTTGTTACTATGACATTAAAACCCATAAAATCACCAATAGTTCAAAATTTATTCTTTCGCATAAATAGAATCACATTGAAAAAAAAATTCATTATGATATATTATCCTTATATTGAAAAATAAGCTAAAAATAAATTAGAGCATGACCCATGAAGACTATATTTAATATTACACATCATTGATACTGACATTAAGGGTGTAACATTACATATCTATATTGAATAAATTACACCATTTACGTTAAAATAACTCATATTTATGATTAATATAACGCATTATAATCTAAAATAAAAACACAATGTATTCAAATTCATGTATTGTTGTACTTAGAAACAACCAAAATGTAAAAACAAAAAATAAATATAATATTTCTTTATACATAAACCAATTTATAATGTGACTTAGCACCTCGACTATTTCTACCATTTACATATTCAACATTTACTACCCCACCAACATATCCATAAAAATATTTTTAAAATTATTAAATAATAAAGTCATAATAAAATAATTATATACAATATGTTCCACTCGATAATGCTAACGTTTCTATATAAATGATGAAAAATAATGAATCCCCATTTTAAAAACTAAAACATTAAAATAAAATAAAATAATCTCATAAAGTAATCCATCCATTCACTTACATTCTTTACAACATAGTGATAAAAATTTTCCAACCCATAGTATCTATCACACTATGAGGGATCATATAACTTAATCAATATAACCTCTATAATTCGACATCGATGTAAAAACAATTATCTTTCATTAGGGTCCTCAATTTAATATTCTTATGTAGTTGTCCAACCATTAGAAACTAATTACTACACCACCACTTCTAATTAACTATCCCAAAATAGGTTATACTCTATAATATATCTATAATCAACTTGTTTCAATACTCCCATTGGAAAATTGATAATTATGGACGTATATTTTTTCAACAACTATCCACTCACATGGATTGTCACTTTTTTTATTCCTACGTTACCACTCTTATGGAATCTACCCTCCTTTAAATGTGCCATTTCTTTTATTGATAACATTTTTATTATAGTAATCCAAATCTTCTTCACTATCATATCTATCAGCATCATCACACATGTCATCATAATGATACACTACTACATAACTAGAAACTACTTACACATCATTATAACCTATTATAGATTGATTTAGAAATTCCTTGTCTATTTATTCTAAAACCATAGACACCATACCCTAAAAAGGTCCTTGGGAATATAATCACATAACATTATATTCCACGATCCCTACTAGGTCGAACCTAAATTATCTAATATGGGGTGTAATCACACAACATATATATCATATCATATATCATAGGGATGTCTATATTCCAAAAATCTATCACATGGTCAATACATAATTTTTTAATCAATCGACATCACCTATATAATCATTCCACATTAGCACCACCATATATTTTCATTATTGATGTTATCCAAGGGTTCATGATATATTCATGTTCCACTAATACTATTATGTCATGCCATAATAAACACTACCCCTTAGCTTAATATTACATTTCCCCAATGGATTATATCACAACCACATACAAATATCAACTAACCCTATAAGATTCAGAAACCCCCGGGAAAATCAATATATAAAACCATCTAACTACATATTGTTGAAAATAAACAATCCCACATTGAATGACCACATGAAACTTTCTACAACATTATCCAAATACCTCTCTATTACATCCTCACCCATTCCCATTATGTGGCATTAAAATTGTGCTAAATTTAATAAACCTATATAATTTTTAATAAACTGAACCCTTATAACAATAATTTAATATTATATGGATTTTTATCTTCATGATCAAAATTAAACCTGAATATATAAAAAATATTCAATATATTTTCATAAACCATGACAATTATATCATTATCCTACTTGAAAATTTATAATAAATTCAAACATGGATTATAGAAAACAATTAATACAAATTCATTATATTTATTAATTATGATATTTATACATCTTTAATTATTTAAAAATATCTTTCCTATTATAATCCATCATTATTAAATTATAAATAAAAAAACTATTATCTTAAAATTTTATTTAAGATAAATATCAAGAGTCCAATATTAATCATGAAAATTTTAAAAAATTATATATATTCATTTTTTCATTTCAAATTTTCATACACTATATATTCATTATCATATATCATTATAAATTATCAAATAACAAAAAAATTAAATGAAAATTTATATTGACATGTCTCATAGAAAAGTTATACAATGGATAAATTAATCAATATTTTCTGAAAAATTCTTGTACGAAATCCTCATTCGATCACCTATAATTATTACACTATATAACATATTCTATTCATCACTCTTAGATTTACCCGGAAAATGAAATATCATGACCCACTTCAGTAAAAATAATATTCGTATATTTTAATTAATGGGGATAAAATTATTTTCCCCACATAATATGCCCTACTATTTTTAAATTATCTAATATATAAAAAATCTTTAATATTTTTTTGACTATCTATATAATATCGCTTATTCAAAATCCATTTTTTTCACCTTCCCATCTCACAAACCTAAATGAAATATCAGGAAATGCCTCTTCTAATATTTATATGTCATCGCTAACGAAATATCCCAAAACTAAATTCATATATAAATAACCAAGCACGCCTAAATCATAGTTACAATTAATATCACCATAAATATTTATCTCTAAAAAATATCTCATATCTAATTTTTTCTGTTTCACTGCATGATATTTTTTTTCCGACCATTTAAACCCAAAGGATATTCCCTCACCTCACACTGTACATATTCACATTAGTAAAAAAAATTCATCTACAACACCGTCACAAAAGAACAAATTATATTTATGGTTCTAAATACCCTAAATGTTCAAAATTTAAAGGGTTTAGTTTCATTTCCATAAATGTATACCCTATGAGTCATAGAAACATTAAACATTCATGAATGTGAATCCAAAAGGATCCCTTAAACGTTAATACACTATTTGATATTTCTATCACATTAACATAACATATATAAGAAATTATGTAAATATTTAAACTAGATTCCTCATTAGGATCCCCATAAAGGACATACTATAAAGGCCCCATAAGCATAATTTTAAATTTCATATATAAACATGATTACCCAATGATGAAATAATAAGGTGACTTAGAATCTACTTGTACTCACACAATCACCCAAAAAGGGAATGATTGCTAATAACATCAAAATATCTTGTCAATATTCTATGAGTTTTGGATATCAAAACAAACACATGAAGTGTCTCTAATCTACAAGCACCATGTTTGTAAATTTTGAAAAAAAAGGGTTTATTGTGCATATGTCAAAAAATTTAGGTATTAATTTGAATGTTATAAATATTCATGTGGCAATATTTTTAATGGAATAAAATAACTTCTATATAGTCTATATTAACGTTTCCTATCACCTATAAGAATATATTAATACTTGTATTCCATAGGGAATGTCACCAAACATTTCTATTATCATTTGTAGTCACCAAAACATCATGTTAGATTATTATAAGCCCCACCAATGCCATTTACTTTATCTTTGTGAAAATTTACCTAACACCCTTTCAATGTAGAATGTAATTCTTACTAATTCATTATTATATATGATCTAATATTATATTTCTGGTTTCATGAACTAGTGCTTCTAGGTTTAACGTCCTACTCTTGAGGTATGTAACTTAAAACTGTTTTCTCCCTAACATAAGTCCAATATTTCTTAAACGAATAACTACCACTCATGAGTCAACCCATCAATCCTCCTAATTTATTTTCTATTATATCTTAGGTGATTGAAATTGGATAGCTTCCACATATAGGATCACTACTCTTACATTTAGATTTTTAATGAATTAAGTTTTAATGTCCTACAATTTTGGTGTTTGTACCAATACATGGCTCATATGTGGTTAATATATATATATTTATATCCATTATTAAGACTCTAAATATATAATTTGAAGTAAAATTTCACCAACTTTTCCTTTTAATATTATCTTAAATAAAAAGATACTAATGTTGATGGTCACATGTCCTCAAAAAAATGCCACAATTTTTCAGTATGCATGACCATAAAATAATGGCTAATGGACATAACATCATATGTTTAAAATGAATAACTTTACTGCTAGTCACACGTCCAAAAGGGAGTGACAAACCTTGTTATATGAATTGAAATTGTGGCCAAACAATATATTTGTTTTGAATCCCCAAAATTTTATAAATATGAAGACCTTTTATATTTTTAATCCATTTTTATGATAAATCTATAAAATTATTTAAAATATAAATCTCATGGGTTCACTTAAATTATAATATAATCCTCATTTATTTTTAGATGATATTTAAATTTAGGGTGTCGCAAAATTCCATTTTTTTGAAAAATTTATATCATCGATTCAAGTATAAATTTCTTCTGAAGTGGAAGTATATCCCAAAATTCATTTTATATGTTGCAGTACACTTTTTATGAGAAATTAAATCTGAAAATTCACTAGTGATGATCTTGTAAATCATTAATTTCAATATTAATAAGCTAGTAAATCAAAAACGTTTCCACTCATTATATAACAAGATGGTGCCAAGATTGTATATCCATAAAATCATTAGTTAGGGTGTAAATAATTATGGATTACACAATTGATATATAGATTAATTGATAATGACCACACTCAGCACTGAATATCCTGTAAATCACCTAAGTAATTTTTGAAGCGATAAATCAATTCTAAGGATCTTGTAAATAACCAAAAATCAATTATTGTGAAAGAAAATTCATAAATTATTATTGATATTCCAAATCAATAGTGATGAGGTATAAATGAAAAAAATTTAATTGTGTTGGGATACCCTATTTCGGATGATATAGTAAATCGTTGAATCCATTAACAATGTATGGACACGGTTTTGAGAAGATATTAAATATTTAAAGAGATCAGTAATATGATAATTCACTACTTATAATCTAACCAATAATAAATTCACTGGTGGTGAAATTTAAAATCTACTATGATCCCTGTTTCTTTTGATAAGCTAGTAAATAATTAAATTCAACATTGATGAGCGAACTCATTTATGATAAGATAAAAAATCCCATAATTCATCAGCGATGAAACAACCCATTGGTAATCTTCCAACCAAAATATATTTATCACAATACAATGAAATTATTCAATGATTATAGATAGCTAAATCAACAAACCATTTATGTGATGAGATGACATCATCTATTAATTAAGATCATATTCATGAGATCATTAGTAGTGATCTAATAGATTTTAGATTCACTTATATGGGGAGAATATGTTATAATTCATCTCTGAAGATTATTAAAAAAAGGATATCAAGTAATTATTCTATACAAAAATATACACTAATCTAATCCATAAGTCTCCTTGGTAGAAACTATAATATTGAGTATCCCATACTATCTCTAGTGATTCTCAAGTTAGCCAAAATCAATGTTCATTGTATGTTTTCCCTCTATAAGATTTCATGCCTTATAGGAAGGAATTAAATTCTAGTGTTCCCTCTAATATGGGGTTATTAAATAGAATATCTATATAGTAAAATTTTCCTCCTACAATAATTATGGGATTCTATATGCTATAAATGAACTGATGATTTATTTTAATAAAATTTATATTTATATATCTCTTCTAATTAATCCCATTTATAATAAGTATTTTCCTTTCTATGGGGAAAATTGAACTAAAATAAAAATATATTTATCTCATGAATTATTTTTCAATCTTTCCAAAAATCTTTATGTCAATATTATATAAAAAATACAATATATGGGCGGATTTTTTCACTAATAATGTTATTTTTTATGAATATAACGCCAATGTTTCTATAATAAAAGTTTGATCCACTATGGGATAATGAATCAAAATGATACAACATCATGTGCATTATTAACCATTAAAAAATATTTAACATTCATGAATAATTACATGTGATGTTATATTGATGATTTTATTATATCTAAGGACTTGCATAACCAAAATATCTTCTAGTTAATGTAAAAGTATTGTAGATCCCAATATGCTTAGTGGTAACTGAAATTATTATTATAGAAATCTAATCTGAAGAAAAAAATTCTATGGTCACTCATAAAAATAATTTCATCACTAATTCAACTACATTAACACGGATGTACCATTGGACTCCCCATCCTAAATGTATTGTCCATCAATATATGGTTAACACACTAATGGGTAGTTATATAAAAGAAGGAATGATCTCAATTTGATCAATTGTATTAGTGAACCTTAAGGATATGATGTCATAATTCCTGACTCAATAACCAAGGAATAATTTAGGTAATGTGTATCCGCCTAAGATTTAAAATAGTTTTCTCATTAAAAAAATTATTTCATTAATAGCTTGTATTCTACGCATCATGTTGTTTAAGTGACCTGAAATATACTACTAGAAAATGTTTTTATAAATGTAACTATTATATCTAATCCATAAAAATTGCTAATATGAATAAAAATCACCACAATTTAGAAAAATTATTAATTTGTTATATGAATAAATTATATATTTATTATAGTAATTATATACTTTAAGAAACATAATTCCCTCAAAATGTGTTATATTTGATTTTTATTAAATAATATAATTAGTTGTATCCAATTTTTCGAATATTTTTTTAGAAAATAAAAAACCTTTTTTAAACCGTCATATCAAAAATAACATAGTGTTATGTTTTAGGGTTTTTTATAAATGATCTATTTTTCTATGAATAGTTAAAATTATTGATTTTTCAAATAATGTTTCTTCATTAAAATAAATATTAAAATTTTGATAGATTATTTTAATTTATATTTTCACTAAATATAATTACAAAATATTTTTTTATAATAATTTAATTAACATCATCTGAATTAGCTATTTAAATGATTTTGGAATAAGTTTATTTTATATTCTTAAAAACATAGTTTTTGGTAAACAATTTTTATGTGAAAACATCTAATCAAATGTAATTAATTAAAATAAACCATAATAATGATATTTTTGAAATAAATATTTCTGTTATATATATATATATGATTTGAGATTCAAATCATAATTATTTCTGATCATAGAGTTGATATAATGTCACATATTGATTGAAAAAATAATTTTCCAAAAAACCTGCTTTTCATCATATTTTTTAAGTATAATATTAAATTGAAGTTTTCATGTGATATTAATAGATTTTTATAAAATTTATTAAATGTTTATAATAAGGAGGTCTGAATTTTGATAATAGTAAATTTAAATTTTTAGAGATTATGAATAGTAACTATAGTAAATAATTTTCACCATGTTAATAGTGAAACCATCAGTCATTGTTAAAAATAATATGATATGGACTAATAATGGTTAATAAAATTGAATTTATCATATTTTAAGAGATTATATTATCTATTTATGTCCTCTAATCAAATATATGTTAACTTGGTTTCAAATTTCATTGATTTTGACCTTTATAATAATTAAGTGACACTTAAAGAAGAAAAATTCAATTTCTTGAATTTAATTACTATAATATTGTGTGGTAGAGATAAAAAATGTTTTTAGGTAATAAATAGTAACTTTAATGATAAATTATTTTCTTTATTATGGTAATTTTTTGTGTAATATTTTTAATGAAATAATCACCATAAATGATTATGTAATAATGACATAATATTTATTCAATAAATAAAAAATTAATATAAATGACTTTTAAATGTATTATTTTAATTTAAATTGAATGAATTATTATGTTAAAATAACTATTTAAAATAATATAACATGAATTTATTTATGGAGTATATTATAGTAAAATTGTTTTCAAGTTTTTTTCAAAGTCCAATGAAAAGAATTATTTTGAAGATTTCATTAATGATATTTTATAATACATAATATTTTATTATTTTATTTCAAATTAAAATAAATCATATATTTGACCATGTGATATGGATATGGTTGAAAATATCAACCACATTCCATTTAATGTTCAATTTTCCTCTTATATTAACTATCATTATCCATTTATGAGTAAAGGCTCTGTAAACACGATAATTGTCAAAAATGGTTCAAGTGAGTAAAAACAAAGAGATAATCTAAACAACTAAATATAAACATTTAAAATTTTAATTATTGGATAATATTTAGACCTTAATTCATTTTATCGTATATATAACTATTATTTTGTAGAATGTTTTCTATGAAAATTAACTCATATTAATGTATTGTTTTATGTAATTCCAAAAGTTCCCCTCCCTTCACTTATAAAAGGGTATCTCCTCTCCCATTTCATTTACATTAAAAAATCATTTTTGCTTAATTTATTCCATTTACACGTGATAAACTTTTTTTTGGTTAAAACACCCCTAGGAAGCCTTTTGTTCTAATTCTGGAATGCTTTTCCGAAGAAGAATTTACATTCTTAACCAAAAGGTTTTACATTATTTATTATTTAACCTCTTTAAAATATTATTGAAACATGATGATATAATAATGTAGGTATATAAAATATAAGTATATGTTATTATTCTAGAATAATAACATAAATCCAACAACAGTTACATCAAATGTGAAACAAAGCCACTATTCGTGCATACTATGAACTGCTGCCTTGTGAATTGATGTAATTAATATTCCGTTATTATCTCTAATGGGTATTTATTATGATGAATTGAATTTATATATATGATATTCAGTACATATTTATCCCTTTTGAAAATAAATATATTATATTTTTCTTAGATTTCCAATCATTGAATGATGATAACATCATTCGTGCATACATGTGGATTACCTCTTACACAAAGCTATCTTATTCATTTTCCATTAACACATTACATGGATTTTATATAGAATATTATTCAGAGAATCAATATGATATTTATTATTTAATAATAATTACTAAAAGGTAAAATTGATTGTAACTTTTAACCATCACAGTCATTGAAAAATTTGAATGTTACTCATGCCTATGTATGTCTTAGAATCTTTAGGATTGTAACATAACACATTTTTTATAAAAATATTTCATACAATGCTTTATAAGTGTATATGACTTATAAAAATTATAATTACATCATTATTATCATCCTTAATAGATTAAAAAATGACCTCATTCACCATAGTCAATAAATTATGTTTTTTTGACTTATGAGCCATATATAATCAAATGGTTAGAATTAAACATAAATGACTGTGTAATTGATTATTTCACAATAAAAAATAGAAAGAGGCTAATAAAATTGTAAAATCTTGTTAGTTAAGAAAATGAATAACATAAATTTATTATTCACGGTGATAGATAGCATTTTTGGTGATTTGGAATAGTGACAAGGGGTTCTGTAACACAGTTTGTTTTCATTGGGTTATATTACTTCTTAATTTTCCTTGAAAATTCAATTACAAGTTTCCATAATTTTTTTCAATTAAATTTTTCCCCCAATATTATAAAAAATATCACATTTTGAAAGTGTTTTTTAAAAGGAGAAGGGTGTTTCCACATAATTTTTAATTACCTTTCTTTGTTATTTATATTCATCATGAAAAACATCCAATTTATTTTCTGTTGGGTATATGTTGTAATGAAACAATGTCTATTGTTTGTATGTAATTTTTATGATCAATTTGACTGAGGAAGGTACTGGACATTCTGTATTCTAGTTATTTTTACATGTATTTTTTTAAAATAGATTTTTGGATAATGTTTTATTTTTTAATCAGATGATGACTGAAATGAGTTTATAATGTTATCGGTAGGGCCCAAGATTACATAATCTAACAATTCATCTGTATATATGTAGAGAAAAAAATTGTTTTTTTGTATTTGGTTGAGGCTTTACTCATTTATGTAAGATGTCTTTGAATGATTCCATGATGGTTTGATTATTATTAATTTGAATGATTCTGTGATGGTATGTTTCATGACCCGTCCCACAGGGGCTCGTGTTGTGACTACCCAAAGCCCACCTTCCATAGGCCAAGGGATGACAACTAGTACCGAAAAGGCATATCCATAAAATCAGGAAGTCATTTCCTTTTAACCTGCAAACTCACACACTCCAAAAACACAGAAAAATACTATCCCAAAGTAATCTATATAGTAAATAGGGTGAGTACAGTAAGTAATGGGCCCCAAATACATGCCTAACTGGAAAGTACATGCAAAACTGAAAACAGCTCATGTGAACACCCTCCATGGGTAGGTATAGCTCTCGAATGGTCGTCTTTGTAGTACGTCTCTTCTAATGGTCCACCACCGAGTAGCCTCAAGTCCTGGTACCCTTTTACTCGATCAGTGATCACCATCTTCTTTGAGAAGACACAGTATGGTGCGGGCGTAGCCCGGACAGGGTTGAGTATAATAGTACTTAGTAGGGACCCCAATACTCCTGAATATCTCTCAGAATCCATGATGTATAAACCACAAAGCAACACCATTTTCCCAGGCATGAAAAAAATTTTCAACCCAAGTTAGGTATATGCCCATACATATACCTAAGTTATCAAGTTTACCCATCTTGTTAATGAGGAAACAGAAGGCCCAACACTCCAGCCAAAAGCACAAATGATCCATGAAGGTGAGTACTTCAATGGTAATTCCACACATAAGAATACCTCGAAGATATCACAACACAGAAGTGTACCACAAAGGTAACACCACACAGATGAATATGATGAAGGTATCACCACATAAGAGTGTACCACAAAGGTAAAGACTCAGCTCACACTAGGTATAACATAAGTATGGAAGTATAGATGATTTATTATATTGTTATACCATCATACTTTGTCAATAATATATACTTTTGACCTATATAGGATCAATGATAACCCATAAAGGATCACTGGCCACTGACCTACACAGTATTTGATGATGACCCACAAAGGATCCGAAGACTCCTCTAGTACAGCCATCCATAGGGTTCCCACATTAAGCATGATTGATTTAGGGAGGATCCACTCCTCAAGACATTGTTCGATACTTCTACTGCCAATAATCCCCATGAAGAAGTATCCCAATGAACCGCCACATCAGAAAGGTCCTAATGCAACTGACGACGTGTCAATCTGACACCCGGTCTGTAAGTTATTAGTGATTCCTTTCTGAGGGACTGGTTGGATTCTGGATCGATCCGACCCAGAAATTCTCCAACACTATCCAAAACTCAAATGGAGTATAACAAAAGTACTATCTCAATCCAAGGATCATGGTTCTGCAAACAATTCCTCAAACGGACACTCGGTTCTCAAAATACAGAAAAAAGGTGAAACAAGGTTTAGATGGGCCCGGTCCGGTCCAACCGCGTTGGACTGACCCAGCCTGACCCGACCCGGTCTGGGTCCGGCTCGGATGGGATGGGCGCGGCCCAACCTTTGCTGCATGTGACCCGGTCAGCGGGGTGTGGTCCGCTAGGCTGGGTGCGATCTGCCTAGCTCGTGTGGTACGCCATGGTGGGGCCCACCCTAAACTCCACCTAGGGGGAGGCACCCCATGGATTCTAGAATTAACCTATGTCTGTTCAGTTCTAGCCATCCCGGCGATGCCACAAGGCTCCCCCTACAGGAATGTGGGACCCGTCGGAGTAGGTCCTACTCGGCATGACGCGACCAGCCAGGGATCCACCTGGCTCCTCCTTCCAATAGCGCCAGTGTGCACCACTTATTTCTCCGTGGCCAGCCAGGTGAAGGCCGCCCTTCGGGTGCACAGTCACGGGTCAGTTGTTGTGACCTCCTTCTCCAACAGTGCAGACGCGCACCACCCCAGCTACCATGCAGCCAACAGGTGTGTCGGCCCCCATCATCTACTACTGTGGAAGACATACCGCATCCACCTATGGCGGCGAAATTACGCTGCCACCACCATCACAACCATCTTATCGGTCGACCGCCGCCTGGTACCCTACCGACGTCAGTCGCCGGTGACGTGGTCGGGTTCCACCCAACCCGTTGATCTTCTTGCAAAGAACACATCAACAATAATGTAGCTGGGGGAATTGGGTTGTGTTCTTTTTCCACACACCATCTGCATAAATCGATAGCAGGAAGATCATATATTGGAAACAATGATTTTTCATTAAGAACAAAATGAACAATTTCCCTACCTCGATCGTTCATTGGAGATGGCGTGAGGAAGAGGACGAAGTCACTGAAGAAAAAAATGATGTTCGTCGCTCCAGCAACACACTTTGGATCTGGTCTCATGCGTTGGTTCCTCGTTCTTGATCCAGAGGTTTGTTATTCGTTGGATGAGGTTCCTTGTTGGAATATTTTATTCCACCAAACTGGTTTTCCACAGATTACCAACATGAGAGGATAGGAGCCAATCCCACCCCACAATGATGTTTAGTATCTTCATCAATTAATCATTTAATTGGTGTCATTAAATGGGGGTTTCCAAGTGTCACATTACTTGTAATATGCATATAATGCAGGGAATTAAATTCCCAACCTCCTCAGGTGGTTCCCACCACTGTAATTCATATGAGAGTTTTCAAGATATAAAATAAATGTGTATTTTTCAATACTTCCACCAAAAATAGAAAATCGAACTTTTACCCTTGACCTACTGTGGTCAAGAGAAGGTATGATCTGGAAAATATCGGCACTACGATTTCAACGATTTACTCAGTTTTAAAATCTATGCACCAGTTCAAAAGTTACAAAATTCCACTCTCGCGTTTTCTGAACATACACAAAAAAATTAGAATTTCATTCTGGGCACACCAAGCCTTGGAATCACTAGCTTCTAATTTTCACAGACTCCTAATAATTCCATATAAAAAAAATTTACATGGAAAAACCATGTCTTTACATTCACCCTACCTTAGGGATTTTCGTCCCTGAAAGCCACAACACAAACTAGGGAAACTAGTGGGGGTACTTGGCATGAATATGAGCCTCCTTCCCCCATGTTATCTCCTATAGGTCATCATGATGCCAACATACGTGAACCAGAGGTATCGATCGACCATGAATGAATCTATCTTATCGATCCTCAATCTCCACTAGAACATCTGAAAATGTCACCCCATCGTCAATTTCCACCTCACCCTAGTCAATGATGTGTGAAGGATAATGAAAAAGTCTTCTCAGCTGGGGTACATGGAAAATGTTGTGCACCCGGTGTAACTGAGGGGGAAGAGTTAAGTGTTAAACCACCTCGCCAACTCTACTAAGGACATGGAAGGGTCCGATGAACCTCAGAGATAACCTCCAGCCCTTGCCAAATCTCTGAAAACCTCACTGAGGTGAGACTCGTAGGAAGACATGGTCACCATCCTCGAACAAGAGAGTTCTTCGTATCCTATCTTCATAAATCTTCTGCCAGCTCTGTGTAGTCTTCATCCACTCCTAGATGATCTACACCTTGTCTGGGGTAGTCTGTACCATCTCTAGTCCCATGAGTGATGAATCCCTAGGGTTAGTCTAGTATAGAGATGATCTGCATGGCCGACTGAACAATGCCTCGAATGGTGCCATACCGATAGTGTAGTGATAAATGTTTTGGTATGTGAACTCCACTAAGGGGAAGTGATCCTCCAAGATATGACTGAAATTGAGGATGTAAACATGAAACATGTCCTCAGGGGTCTGAATGGTCTACTATGTCTAACCATCTATCTAAGGAAGAAAGGTGGTTCTCAACCGAAGCTGTAACCAAAATTCCTCTTGCAACCCCTTCCATAGTCGGGAAGTAAAAAAGCACCACGATAGGAGATAATTATATGGATCCCAATGAAGAAATACATTCTTCTACATGTAAAGGCATAAAAATCACTCTCTTTATCCCTGCTCTCTGATAAGTAGTATGTGGGCCGACTGGTGAGTCGATCGATGATCACCCAGATGGAATATTATCCCTTGGACATGCATGGATGTCCAGTCATGAAGTCCACAGAAATTCCATCCCACTTATACTCTGGCACCTCAAGTTGCTGAACTAAGCCTTCAATAACCTGATGCTTTATCTCCACTTGCAAACAAGTGACGTACTGAGAGACAAACTCTACCACTGCTCTCTTCATTCCCAGTAACGAGTGCTGACGCCGAAGGTCCTAGTACATATTTTCAACACCTGGATATACTGCTAGAGGGGGCTTCTAGAACTCCATCAACACATACTCCCGTAGACCCACTGGTACCATAGTACATCCTTTGAAGAGGATGACGTTCTTCTTACCATATGAAAATCTATAAGGAACCTGTTCTACGTAAATCTGAGCACGTCAAGCCTCCCAATGAGCGTCCCCAAGCTTTTCCTCCTTGACTCGCTGAATGAGTGGGGTCGAGATTATTAGAAACTTAAGATATGCTACTCCATCTTGATCCACGTAGGATATTCACAAAGTGGCTAGATGCTCTGTTTCCTCACTCAGCAACGGTATACCAGATCTCTTACTGAGGGCATCTGCTAATACATTCATTTTCCCATGAGTATAGACTATCTTGATGTCATAGTATTGGAGGAACTCTGGCCAATGTCATTGTCTCAGGTTCAGGTCCTTCTGATAGAATATATTCCTAAGACTATTTTGACTAGAGTAGACTGTAAAATGTTCTCCCATCATGTAATGTCAGCATATCTTCAAGATGAAGACCACTACTTCTAACTCTAGGTCATGTGTATAGTAGTTCTGCTCAAGCTATCTCATATATCTAGAACCATACACCATCACTACTTGCTCCTATATCAGGCCACATCCGAACACAGTCCCTAATGCATCGCAGTAGAATACATACTCAATGCCCTCTTCAGGAAACCTCAAGATGTTGGCACTCATAAATTTCTACATCAGCTCCTAGAAACTCTGCTGGAAACACTCCGACCACATGAAGGGTATACCCTTCTTCTTAAATGATTATAGAGGTTCCACAACTCTAGAAACATTCGGCACAGACCTCCAGTAGTAACTGGCCAGAACCCATAAACTCCACACCTCCATCACACTTCTGGGTGGCCCCCATGCATGCACAACCTCAATACTTACTGAATCCACTAAAACCCCATCCATTGAGATAATGTTTCCCAAGAGGTGAACCTCTCAGATCCAGAACTGGAACTTCGAAAGCATACCATAAAACTGGGCCTCTCATAGTGTGCCCAAAACTATCTATAGTTGATAGGTGTGATCCTCCTCTATAGCTGAGTATATCAGGATGTCATCGATGAAGACTACCAAAAAGCAATCAAGGTATTACTGTATGATCCTATTGATGAGTCCCATTAAAACTGATGGGGAATTGGTCAAACCAAATGGCATAACCAAGAACTCCTAGTGACCATACCAACATCTTAAGGCCATATTTTTCACGTCCTCGCCTCGTACCCTAAGCCAGTGATATCCTGATCTATGGTTAATCTTAGAAAACCACATTTCTCCCTTCAGATGATAAAAAATATCATCAATCCTCTAGAGTGTGTACTTGTTCTTCATAGTCACCTGCTTTAGGAGTCGATAGTCACCCCATGTCTCAAAATCCCATCTTCCATTTGGTGAAAAAAGGGGCTTCCCAAGGAGAAAATCTAGGCCTAATGAATTCCTTAATCTACATGTCCTCCACTTGCACTCATATCTCTCGAAGCTCTATGGGATCCATCTGATATGATGGTGTAGATATCTGTGTTGATCTAGGGTACAAGTCGACATAAAATTCCACCTATCGCTGACAAGGTAAACCAGGAACATCATCAGGGAAAATATCAGTGTACTGGTCCACCACTACATAATAGCTCAGACTCTCAACATAAACTGATATGAGGCTAAGGATATCCATATGATGTTTGATTAGATACACACTCCTCCGGTTCAGTCAATCTTGTGTTGCAAATATTCCCTTCTCACTGGTGAAAGAAAACCTGGTCCCATCTTCGCAGACACACATCATATTTCACCTAATACATTCAATCTGAGCATGGAATGTAGATAACCAATATATACCCAAGATGACATCGTAAGGCCTCAATGTCGATACTAGAAAATCCCAACGGAAGCTCTTTCCCCCTTGAGTAATCTCACACTGCTGGCACCAGTGTGTAATATTTGAATCCTCTTCCGAAGAAGTCTCTAGCCATAATGATGGAGCCAATGGCTCCACCAGAATCTCTCAACTCCGAAAAAGGGCAGTGGAAAAAAAGTGTAACTAGTACCTATGTCTCTAAGTAATACATATAAGGTTGAGTAGACACATATCATACCTCGTATTATCTCTAGAGCACTGTGGTCGTAGGCTTTTATTGCCTGGATCTAAGGTGATCCTTCTTTACCTACTCCTAATATTCGTGGTGGACCATTTGGAGGTCGTGGTGGTAGAACCTTGAATCACCTCCCACCACCTGTTGCATAGCCATCTCCTCCTCTAAGTCTGCCTACTACCTATGGACCTCCTCGATCGAATCATCGCATCTGCCCTGGTGGTCCTTCGACCGTCTCCTGGTCATCCGTACGGTGGGTCGGGTAGTCGCGAGCCATGTGACCATGCCTGCTGCATGAGTAACACTACCTACTCATCGCATGTCCTACTCGGTCTCGAGAAACCCTCCCAATCGACCATATATCCTATACTCATCCACTTGTATGTCTGGTACTCTTGGAACTCTGTGTCATCTGTCTGCTGCCAGTTGCATATGACTCTACTATGTGATGCCCGGTGGTGAGTCTCGCTACCGGTGACTACTCAGCAAGGAATCTATCCACTAAGAGTGAACGTTCTAACACCCCCACCTGTGTTGGGATGTTAAGAGAAATCATCGAAGCTCTAATCTCCCATCTGAGACCATGCACAAAAGTTTGGGCCCTGAAGAAACGGTCTTGACTCATGTCAGTGGAGTAGTGCGAGTGGTTAGTGAACCACACTGAGTACTGAGCCACAGTCATGCTACCCTGTGGTAAGTGGATAAGCTCATGTATACGCACATAGTATAAGGTCACTGGGATGAATTTTTCCCTAAAAAGGCTCTCGAAATCTGCCCAAATGAGTGTCACCTCGTCGTCAACCTGGATCATTAAGCTCCACCATCAACAAGATGCTGCATGAAGAAGACTGGTGGTAAGGATAACCATGAGATTAGCTGGCATCCCTACTAGTTGAAATACTCTAACCACGTCCTCCAGCCAGTCCTTAGATATCTGTGGATCCCTCTCACCCCAGAACATTTGTTGACTCTAGCACTGGAACTAATGCAATGCATAGAAATGGTGTGCACCCTCTACTGCTGGGGAAAGTGGCATCAGTTTCCCAATGGGTAGTGGTGCTGCTGGTATATCACCCAATGGTATAAATGCCAAAAGGGGACCCTACATGGATTCCTTTTCGCTCAGTGGGATGTAATCACATACACTACCTAAAACCTTAGATGGATATCTTCATGGAAGAATCATTGAATTAAACAGGTGCACCATGGTCAATAAGTTTTACCTGGTGAGATGACTCAAAGATATCACAACGAAAGCTTCTAAAAAATACACACGCAATCGATACATTCATGCACTGAGTCAGAACTCAGAAGTCAGGGTCCTAATGTATGGATACATAGGTCGCCACACCAATATTGGATTCCCAAACTAAAAACCACACTCGTCAAAATTAACAACATTACCGAATCAAAAGATTAGAGTCATCATTCTCCAGTAGAACAAACTCCTCCGGTACCAATTTTTCAGGACCCATACCATGGGACCCATGTTGTGACTACCCCAAGCCCGCCTTCTATAGGCATGGGGCTGGTGACTAACACCAGAATGGAATATCCCTAAAACTAGGAAGGCATATCCTTGTAACCATCAAACTCACACACTCCAAGAACATAGAAAGATACATGTTCAATGTAATCTATATAGTAAATAGTGCGAGTTCAGTAAGTAAATGGGCCGAAATACAAGCAAAACTGGAAAGTACAAGTAAAACTAATAATATCTCCACTGAATACCCACCAAGGATCCTACTTGAAGGGAAATTATATCTCTTAAATGGTCATATTTATGTTTTGTCTCGTCTAATAGTCCACCACTGAGCAGACTCCTATCCTGGTACCCTCAACCTCGTTCAGCATTGTCTGTCGTCTGCACAAGACACAGTAAGGTGTGGGCATAGCCCATGCTGGGGTGAGTATAACAATACTCAGTTGGGACCCCAAGACCCCAGATGATCTCTCAGAATCCATGAAGGATAAACCACAAAGCAACACTGTGTTCACATGCACGAAAACATCAGTCAACCCGACTTAGGTATATTCCCATACATATACCTATGTTATCAAGTGTACCCATATCGTTCATGAGGAAACACAAGACCCAACTCTCTATCCAAAATCACAACTTTTCTATGAAGGTAAGAATATCATGAAGGTAACACCATGAAGGTGTGTACCACTATGGTAAACCACAAAGAAGAATACCATGAACGTATCACCACACAACAGTGCACCACAATGGTAACACCACATTAAAGAATACCATGTTGGTATCACCACACAGAACTATACCAAAAAGGTAAAGTCTTATGTCACCCCAAGTATATCTTATGAATAGAAGTATAGATGATTTTAAATATTTCTAGATCATCATACTTTGTTTAGAATCTCTGTTGTTGACCCACACCAGATTGAAGAAGACGCACACAAGATCTGACGATGACCCACACAGGATATGGGGATGACCCACACAGTATCGGTATGTGCTGACATACACAGTATTGCTAAGTTTTGACCAACACATGATACATAGATGACCCACACTAGATCTAAAGACTCCTCAAGTACAACCAGTGACATGGATCCCGCACTAAGCATGCTGGATTCCGGGAGGTTCCGCTCCTCAAGCCATCTGTCAATACATCAAATGACACAATGTCCCACTAAGTAGTATCCAAAAGATCCACCACATCATATGGGTCCTAACAAAACTGATGGAGAGTCAATTTGATGCCCAATATATAATATATTAGTGTTTCCGTTCTGAGGGCCCAATGGGATTCAGGTTCGATCGAACCCATCCATACTCCAACTTTATCTAAAACTCATTTTGAGTATTCCAATACAACCTTCTCTATCAATGGATTCTTGCACCATATACAGTTCAACAAATGGACTCCCAATTATCAAGATATGTCAAAAAGGTGAAATTGGGTCCATAAGGCCAGGGTCCGGTCTGACCCGATTCGAGTCGACCCGACTCTGTCTGGGTCCGGCCCAAATGGGAAGGGCTGCGATGGGCCCATACAACTGAGTCACGATCTAGCCTAGCACAAAAAAGAGGCAGGCCACTCAGAGGGGAGTGTTCTTCCCCACTGGGTGCATTCCACCAAACTGGTGTCGTCCACTATAGAGGGGCCTACACTAGCTGCCATCCGGGGGGAGGCCCCCCCAGATTCTCGAACCGCCCTATGGCCATTTGGTTCTGGCCATCCTGATGGTGCCATGTGGCACTGCCTACTGGCAAACAAGACCCGCCGGAGCGGGTCTTGGTTAGCATGACGCTACCGGCTAGGGATCTGACCGGCTCCCCCTTCCATCAGCACCAACGTGCGCTGCTACTGCCTCTGTGGCCGAATGGGTGATGACCTCCCTTGAGGTGCTCCACCGTGTGTCAGCAGCCGGGACCTCCATCTCTGGGGGCACAGACACGGCTACCCCATCTCCCACGTGGTCATCCAGCATGTCGGATGCCTTCCTCCACTGCCACGACTGATGGTCCGTGATCTCTTCCGACGGTTTGGTTGCTCCGCCACCACCATCACAGCTGGCCCGCGTGCTGGCCACCACCTAATACCCTGCCAGCATTGGTCACCAACGACGTGGTCAGGTTCCGCTCAACCAATCGATCCTCCCATGAAGAAAACATCAACAATGATGTAGGTGGGGAATCGAGATGTGTTCATTTGACTCACACCGTCTGCATTAAATCGATAGTAGTCGGTTCATCGATTGGAGATAATGATTCTTCACGAAGAACAAAAAGAACAATTTCCCTACCTTGATCGTTCATTGGAGATGGCCTGAGGAAGAAGAAAAATACATTGAAGAATATTCCGATGTTCGTTGCTCCCATAACATGCTTCCAATCCATCCTCGTGCATCGGTTCTTTGTTCATGATCAGGAGGTTCATTCTTCATTGGAGGAGGTTCCATGTTGGAGGATGTTATTCCACCCTACTAGTTTTCCACAAATCTCCACCATGATAGGTGAGGAGCCAATCCCCCCTAATGATGTTTAATGACTTCATCAACTAAAGATTTAATTTATTTCATTAATGGGGGGGTTTCAATGTGTCACACCACTTTTAACTAGGCATTAAATGTAGGGCATTAAATGAAAAACCTCCTTGAGTGGTTCCCACCACCCGAATTCAAATGATAGGTTTCAAGAAATAAAATTAACGTTTTTTTCAATACTCCCACAAAATATCGATAATACAAATTTTACCCTCGACCTACTGTGGTTGAGGTGAAGGTCTCCTTAAGCGAATGATGGTGTTGTAGGTTCAATGATGTCCTCATTTTTCAATTCCGAACACCAGTTCAAAAGTTACAGAATTCTACTCACTTGTTTAATAAACATACCTGAAAAAAAGTTCATAATTTCATTCTGGGCACACCGGGCCTCAAAATCACATGCTTCTAAATTTCGCAGACTCATAATAATTCTATATAAAAAAATATTACTTGGAATGTCTTGGTCTTTACAGTATGTTTATGATTTCTGGTACTCTGAAATCCATCATTATAAATTTTTTTATGACTATCCATTTAATTATTTGGTAAGTTATGATATTCATTGATAAATATCAAGATCATGTGGTTATTTTTATGGAATTACTTGATCATCATTTATTCGTTAAATATTTTTCATCATGATCATTTTCTTGATTAAATTGTATGTGTTTTAATTTATTTACCTTTCCATATTGATTTTGAGTTATTTACTCAATATAGCTTCTATTGTACATAATCGTTAAAAAAATCTTATCTTACCCTTAATTTTTCCACTTCCATTGGATATGAAGATGGAATATTTGAATGATTTCAAAGAGATTTTTTTTAGTTTAACTATGTTTTATATTTTACTTCCATTGTAATATGGGATGTAAGTTTGTATCAGGTTTACCAAGAATACTCAACTATTCAGTTCATTAGGATGAAATTTCTTTAAACATCTAAGAAAATATTAATGCAATAATATTATCTGAGATACAAGATATTGGTTTAAATAATTGGTGTCATAGAAATTTTAATAGAATCATGGGGAATTATTTTTTTGAAAAAATGGATTAGGGAATATGGCATATGATTGACTTCAATGATAAGTCTTTATATAATACAACATTATGATGTTTTGGTACGAGATATATTGTGTGATATTTTGTGAATTCTATCTCAAATTGGACACTACATGTGGATTTGGATTTAGAATAGATACATATAGGGTTACTAACTATGAAATTTGTTAGTTGAGTATATCTAATCCATCATTATGGGCATGGTTAGTGTGCCCTTATTTTTCCACTGGTTTGACACTCCCGAAGGAAATGATTGGGTCAATTAAATGTTTATTTACAAAATATCATGAAGGATATAAATATATAATGATAATGGATGGATTAGGATAAACATATGTCTTCAAATATTGAAAATAATGTGTCATGATTTACACATCATACAAAAACTACTGTAAATAACTCTATCAACAACACAAAAATTGGCCATTATCAGCAATTTAGAAGAATTATCTATATAAAAATATTTAAAATCCATATTAATTTGTCATCATTTTAAAAATTTCATATAAATGGGTCCATTATCTATTGTAAAAATTAATTTATAAATGGATAATTTATTATTCCTTCTCAAGTTACTGATCAAAGACCCCTTTATGAGAGCATTTTTGAGAATTAAAAAATTCTTTTTTTATCATCACATATAGTATGGCTGATAAAGCGGAATATTGTAGTGTGCTGTAATGGCACACCACATCACCAAAAAGAGAACCACACCAAAAACCACACTTGACTTAAAAAAATTCAGGTAAAAATTCAAAATTTAAAAACAATATTATAAATATCAAAAACACAAGGAAAACACTATATTGTAGAAGTTAGAGTCATTTTTTATATAATTACATGAGTAAAAACAAATTATAACTTATCTTCAAAATAATCTATGTTCCTTTTTCATTTTCCCATTACCCCTACATAAGCTAATGAAAAAAACACTTCTAATAAAGAAAATCAATGCACCTGTATTAGAAAAAAAATCATATGTTCGTAATTGTATAAAAAAATAATTTATATTTAATTTATTAATATTAAACTAAACATCGAGTCATAAAATAAAAAATGTGTCTCTGATTGAGTTGTGGTTGATTATTTAACATCACATCATTCCTTTTTTGTCTTAATTAATTAACATTATAACAATTTACTAAGTAAATATAAGATAAAAATTAAAAGGGAATACATTAATTAATATTAGATATAGTGAGAGAAAATAATCAATGCTTGTTTCCTTATTTATAGTGATGTGATGTAGATTTTAAACCAAAATGACACATATATATTGAAAGAACATACATAGAGACTTACTGGTCAAACCATGCTTTAGATTGATGTAGGGATTATTCATACACAATCCAAATAACTTATAGATCATTTTCCAAACACATCAAAACAATTTAATTGTGTTTTCGTAGTTTTTAGAAATTAACGTGTGATTATTTACTAAAATTTAATTTTAAACTGGAAACACACACTTTGTCACACACCAATCAAGTCATGAATCCAATTTACATGATATTGATTCCTACATTTTAAAAATGAAATACTAATCATCTTCAAAAATTATTAAGTCAATCTGATTGAGTTTTCTAGGTTATAAATGAGTGACACTTTATGAATTAAAAAGTAAATTTTAAACTGATACTGGAAATTTTGAGTTATAACGAGATAATTGTGAATCATATTGAGGTGTGGATAACTTACACATTTCAAAAAATACATAAGGTTTTTTTTCCTAAATTATAAAAAAAATATGAATATTTTTTCTTGGTTTTGAGATTCCAAGTTCGCTTTAAAAAAAATTATTGTCCATTTTAACTAAAAAGTCGCACTATGAGTCATACTGGTGACACAATGAATTGGAATTGATGTTCAGGTGATTCATAAAAGTCAAAATTTACTTTTGGATTGTTTTCCAAAAGTATCATAGAAATCCTAATGCGTTTTCCATGTTTTGTGTATGTCGCCTATATTTTTACTAAAACAACATTTTAAACTAGAAACTAGCACTTTGTGTCATACTAGTAAAATCATGTTTTTATGTGATAATGAATCCATGAAATCAATTATAACTTGTGAATCATTTTCCAAAATTTTCAAGAAAATCTATGTTTGGATTATTGATTTATATAGAGAGACACGTTTTGACCTAATATGTCAATTTTAAACTAATAACATACACTTTGAGTCATACCATACAGATCATGAATCCGAATGAGGTGAATATGATTCCTAAAAATCTAAAATGACAAATGGGTCATTTTATTATGTATGAAAACCATAAGAAAATTATTTTTCATGAGATTGAGTACATCAATTTTCTTTTTAACTAAATTAAATTTCAATTTTAAATAAAAAGATGCACATGGATCCGTACCAGTGACAATGTGCATCAGACTATGGAATGGATCATTCCTACATATCCAAAGTGAATTTTGGGTCATTTTACTATTGTATCAAAAAAATATGAATGTATTTTCATTATTTTTCCGTACATCACTTTTTTTTATTAAATTGGGGTTTCAAACTGAAAACACGAACTTTGAGTCATTCCAGTCACATGTGTTGGTTTGAGATAATATTCTTTCATAGACATCACAAATTAATTTTGAATTATTTTTTTAAATTATCAACAAAGATTGATTTTTTTTTCTAGGTTTTCGTGGGGTTACACATATTGAACTTAAATGTCAATTTTTTTTAAAAAAATTATGGAATCTTTTAGTCATACAGAGAAAATCATGTACCGTATTGAGGTAAATATGATTTTTACACATCCCAACTAATATTTGAATAATTTCAATAAAGTATAAAATCAAATTGAATGTATTTTATTAGTTTTGAGTAGGTCTATTTTATTTTTTACAAAAATTAATTTCATTTGTAAATAAAAAATATGCACTTGGAGTCCTACCTATCACACCATGAGTCAGTTAGAGGTTGAGATGATTCCTAAATGTACCAAATGATTTATGTTTAATTTTATTAAACTGTTAATGAATTCTAAATGGTTGTTATTTGTTTTCATTGCATCATTTTTCTTTTTAACTAAATTGTAATTTTAAAAAGTAAACATGTAGTTTGAGTCACACTGATCCCATCGTGTATCAGTATGACGTTAAAATTTTTTATACATATCAAAAATAGAATTATGAATCATTTTTATAAATTTTCAATAAAATATGAAGTCATTTTATCATTTTTTATGATTAAAACTTTTGAACTAAAATTCCAATTTTAGATTAATAATGGAAAATTTAATTCATACTGGTCGCATCATGTTTCAGATTGAGGTGAAGATGATTACTACATATACATAACAACATATGGATCATTATCCAAATATATAAAAACAATATGAAATATTTTACTTTTTTTAGTATGATAGTTGTATTTTATATTAGAAATAACTTAAATTGTTTTTTTTTAAAGAACACTTTGAGTGTCACAAGTCAAACAAAGCATCAGATTGACTTGTGAATAAAAAATTTACTTTCCAAATATTTTATGTATCATTTTTCTATAATATCATAATAATAAAAATATATTTTATTCGTTTGGAGTATTTCACTTAACTTTTTTTCTTAAATCTCATTTTAAACTAGAATCACACACTTTGGGTCCCACCAGTAACATATTGTGTCAATTTTACATCAGAATAATTCCAACACATCATTAATGTGTTATGAATACATGTGCAAAATAATAAATATAATAATAGTGTATTTTATAGGGTTTTAGTGTGTGAAACTTTTGGAACTAAAATTTCAATTTTAAACTGATAACAGATACAATGAATCATACCAGGCTCATCATGTATCCAATTTAGTTGTGTGTGATTCCAACATGCCAAAATGGAATTTGGATCATTTCCCTATATTATAAAAAAAATATGAATGTGTTTTATTAATTTTTATTATGTCACTTTCCCTTTTTATTAAAATTAATTACAATTTTAAATAGAAAGACCCACATGTAGTCATTGTAACGACCCAAAGATTCAGTAATAGAAAATCCCTCTTGATCAAGTTAAATGTCTCTTTATAAAAAATGTTTTTATAAGATGTAAACTTCTTTGGTTTTATGATAAGATTTGTGACCGTTACATTTATAGTCGTTGAACAGTGATCACATGATTAGTATAAATATAAGGCTTTAACAAACCCAATTTTACTCAGACAATGGAAGCGATGGCCTCATCCAGTAGAATTGCCCCATACGCGGCCCATTTGTCGAAGCTCAGAAAAGTGGTGGCATCTTTGGGCTTCTCCCTTGACCAAGCCCATGCTGAGCTTCATTATGTCTAGATCTACCTTGACCGTCTACGGTAAAAGTGGAAGTTGATAGAGATTACTACTCGAGCGATGTTATCCAAGACACCCCAAGAGTCTGTCACCATCGCACACCTTACCCATAGGTCTTATGCGGCTATTTTAAGGGGTCATGTAACAAATAAGTAGTACTATGTTCATGTACATTATTTTTTTTGTATATAATAATTAATATAATTTGTAGTCCTTTTTGATACTTTGTAAATAGTTTTTAAAGTACAAATGGTGTTTTTAGTTATTATTTAATTAAGAATTCAATTTTCTTAAATTAAGGGATTTTTGAATTAAATAATATTTTAATAAAACATTATTTTTAATATTAAATAAACTTTTATTAAATATAAATGATCTTATAAATTTATGAATGCAATTAAAATTTTTATTAAAGTTTGAAAGCTATTTCTGTCAAAACCCGTGAATTTTCGATAAATGTTGGTTTTTATTTTAAAAGTGAAAATTAACATATTTAGAAATTATTTTAGATAAAATAAATGTCATTTCTGGGATCAGGACGTCAAAATTATCCAACAGTGAATTTTTCATAATTTTCTGAGACAGTCAAATATTTGGGTAAAAATTAAATACCGTTTAAATATATAATGTGTTTTATGACATCATAATGACACATGGTGATGTAATAAAATACCATAATCATTATGTTCGGCCAATATATGTTTTATCATTAAAATAATGTGATTTTGGGTTTGTTTTTCTTACTTTGCAAAGCATTAATGAACCCCTCAAGACTTATTCAACACTCTGCCTTTTTAAATTAATTTCCATGGGAGTGTGACTCACCTACACATAAGAAACCTTATTATTTTAAGAATTTCGGACTTGGGCCTTATAAAATATTGTTTTCTTCTTCCCTTTTTCAAAAACCAAGGGCAAAAACCATGGGATGGTTTGTGGTTTGGATTAATTTAATGTAAGGGGACCCAAACCTAAATAATAAAGAATTCCCTCACCTTTCCTATATAAACCCTCCCAATCTCCAACTTCCTTCTCACTAAAATCCCTTGGAGTTCATCCAACTTCTGCCCTACTCTCTCTATAATTTTCCCAAGCTGCCCCAAGCTCCCAAGAAGCCTCTCACAAGCCTCTCTCTATCCTTTGGAATCACAATTCCAAGTAAGGGTTTTTTCTTCCTTTCTCATTTTTTCATTTTTCTTTAAGTTGTACTGCCCTTTTAGTTTCAATTTGTAATGTTGGGGTATGGTTTCTCACCTCCCCCCACACTGCCCTCTTATTGTTTGAATGATGGTAGACCCCTTTCTCTCTCATTAAATGCCTCCCATGTACACCCATTACTATGCCGAAATTCCGAAAGGAACTTCTCTCTCTTCTTTTACATTCAAGCAATACTTTTGTATCATAAATCTAAATTCCATTTAAATTGTTGGGAAATGTATCTATATGACCTCCTTACATTCCATTACATGTAAATATGATGAGGAACCCCTTTATCTCTCATCAACCATTTTTATTAATTCTTATGTCACGTCGTTACGCTGCCGAAATTGCACCGATTTTGTAAGCCAATGTCATTGTGTAGTGAATACCATTCCCATTTCTCCGTCAAGGGTATTCACCTTTATGCACATTTACATATTGATTGTAAAGTTTCATGTATGAATTCCACATTCCTTTATCTTGGAATAAATGATTATGTTTTATGAATCCATGTTTTATGATCCATGTGGCACACTTATGCATGAAATGAAATGTTTAAGAAGGGTGCGCCCTTATAGAGCTCCAATGCATTGGGTAAAGTATAGTATCATGATACGTAATGTGAAATGATTGTTGACTCATGCTAATTCAATTTCAACGAGGGTTTACTCGTTCTTCAAGTGCAGTGAGGGTTTACTCATGCTCCATGTGCAAGGAGCCATGGCTCATGCTAATTCAATGTTATGTGTTGTTGCCACATTTCCATGTCATGATTATCATGCTTTATCATGCCTTTATGTTCATGTTTATCTTATGATCTATTGAAATTTCTATTGCCTAACATGTATTGTACTCCTCATGTTATTCCATGTGTACTCCCTTACTGGGCTTTATAGCTCACCCTTTTTTTATGCATGTCCTCAGGTTATCACATGCAATGCTAAGTACGAGGGAATGTAGTGGTCATGTAAAGGATGTTTTCAATAAAGATGTTTTATTTCATGTTTTAAGTTTTTATGTAATGATCCTAAGCCCCAAAGACACTAAACCTCTCGATATTCTTTGTTGTATCAAGTGAAGTTTTATGTAATAAAGCATGTTTATGTTGTAATAAAAAGCAGGGTTGTCATAGTTGGTATCAGAGGATAGGATTAGATATTTTTGGGATTAGGAAACCCTAGTAAAACCATAGATATAAGACTATGTATAATAAAAACATCCCTAAGTTTTGGTAAATAATAAGTAAGTGGTTTATCAAACAAATACATCTCTTTCTGGATACGAGCAGGTAGAGGTGGCTATGGCACAGATGTATCCTAGGGGTAAAACCGAAAACACCGATTTGAGCTAGACTCGAACAGGAACTGGTGCACGACAACAGGCGTTGCTACACTCTTGGTTACAACACTCCCGTGGGATATGTTTTGATAAATTCACAATCTTAGTATGAACCCTTATTAAGGGACAAATACCCCTAAGAATATATGTTAGAAAGTAGATCATGAAAAGCCTAGATTGAATCCTATAGACTCATGAGTTAAAGAAATTAATGTTTATTTATAAGTCATCAACTTTTGTCTTTGGATTACCCTTTATTTGTTACCCCTATCTTTCCTTTTATTCCAACCAATGGATGGTATTAGGAGGACTCGGGCTAACAACCGTTGTGTAGATCAGTGTGATGATTGTACTAATGAGATGCCCAATCCAGTGGGAGCGGGAATCACAAAATTTGTCATGCTTCTCTCTTAGCTAACTCATGTTCTGAATAGAAACACGAGTCAAGAGGAATGTTCAACTCCCCCTAAGAAAGAACAAGTCGCTATCGAGAGCTTCATGAGACAAAGGCCTCCTACTTTTAGTGGATCATCCGATCCCACGATTGCTGAACAATGGATCAACTCCATTGAAAAGATCTTCTCCATCCTCCAATGTTATGAACAAGAGAAGGTTCTCCTAGAAGCTTATCGAATGGAGGGTGAAGCTGATCAATGGTGGACGTTGATCAAAAATACGAAGCCTGAGGAGATGATCGAGGCTTTGGAATGGAAGGAATTCCAGAAGATGTTTTTCGATAAATATTTTCCGTGCACCCTCCTACTTAAGATGGAAAGGGACTTCCATTCCCTCATGAAAAAAGATGAGGAATACGTTGAGCATACGAGGCAAACATTACAAGGCTTGCACGATACGCTTTCGGCTTTGTCGTTACCCCTGAATTCAATGTTGACCGCTTCTTTGGTGCGCTGAAGCCTAGCTTGCGGAAAGAATTAGCGATGCGTGACTTCGACAGCTATGAGGAAATTGTCCGATGTGCCCTCAAGGTCGAAATGGAGATCGGGGAATCACAGGGGTATCATGGGGACAAGAAGCGTAAGGGAGACTTCAATGCTATTGGTCCGATGGATAAATCCAACGACGCTAAGAAGTTCCAGCACCCCACTTTCCAAAAGTGTGGAAAGGAGCACCATGTAAATTGCCTTAAGGGGATGAGAAAATGCTTCAGGTGTGGAAGAGAAGGGCACCTAGCTGTTAACTGTCGGCAAGAAGGACCCGCGGCTAGGACAGATGAGAGGAACACTCCGTTCGAACCTCAACGTGTTGTTCAATGCTATAAATGCAAAGAACCGAGTCATTTTTCAAATCAGTGCCCTAATCCAAGGGTTATCAGAGGCAACCAACAACCTCCAAGACAGCGAGTAAGAGCTTTTTCCATCACTTCTGCTGAAGTGAACCCCGACAAAAAAGTGGTGACAGGTACGCTAGTTATTCATTCAAGAATAGATAATGTACTTTTTGATTCAGGTTCTACGAATTCTTTTATATCTCGAAAGTTTAGTAGAACAATCCCAGCACCACCACAAATCATGGAAGTAAAGATGTCGGTGAGTACGGAAAATGGGGCAGTCATTGCATCCCATGAATATATGTCCTCCCCTGTTATAATCTGTTGATTGAATTTCCCAGTGAACCTCGTCATACTCCCTCTTGTGGAATTTGATGCAATTCTTGGAATGGATTGGCTTTCCTTATATAGAGCCAACATAAATTGTCGGGAGAGGGAAATCACACTCCATATGGAGAATCGACCCCTGATTCATTACAATTGTCTGGGGGAAGATGAATATACTTTAGCTCCATCATCTCAAGAATAGATATTACTTCCCAATGAGAACGCGTATCTGGCTCAAATGATTGAGTCCAAATAAGAAACCATCCTTGAAGAAATGCCTATTGTGAGGGAATTCGTGGAAGTGATTACCGAGGAACTGTCTGGTCTTCCTCCTAGAAGAGATGTTCAGTTCTCAATTGAACTTATTCCTGGAGATTTACCAATATCCAAGACTCCATATAGAATGGCTGCTGTTGAGCTTGAAGAGCTGACGAAACAACTACAGGAGAATCTGGATAAAGGGTTTATACGCCCAAGTGCTTCACCATGGGGTGCACCAGTCCTCTTCGTCAAGAAGAAGGATGGGTCAATGATTCTCTGCATTGATTATCGTGAACTTAACAAAATAACGATAAAGAACAGGTATCCTCTCCCAAGAATCGATGACTTTTTTGATCAGTTGCGTGGAGCACAATACTTCTCCAAGGTGGACTTGCGGTCGGTATATTATCAAGTAAGGGTGAAGAAGGAAGATATCCCCAACACTGCTTTTCGTACAAGGTACGGGCACTATGAATTCATAGTAACTCCTTTCTTACTCACCAATTCTCCAGCAATATTCATGGACTTGATGAATAGAGTCTTTAGATATTACCTTGACAAATTTGTGGCAGTCTTTATAGATGATATTCTAATATACTCCAAAACCAAGGAGGACCATAATGAGAATTTAAGAACTGTACTGGAGACTTTGCGTAAGGAGAAGCTCTATGCAATGTACAACAAGTGTGAGTTCTGGTTGATGGAGTTCTCATTCTTGGGCCATATCATCACAAGCAATGGGATATCTGTGGATCCCTCCAAAACAGATGCAATTGTGGGATGGCCGAGGCCAACATCGGTAACCGATATCCGTAGCTTCATGGGGTTAGCTGGATATTATCGATGATTTGTGAGAAATTTCTCACGATTGTCCAACCCTTTTACCAAGCTAACTCGAAAGGGAGTAATGTTTTCTTGGAGTGATGAATGCGAAGAAAGCTTCATGGAGTTGAAAAAGAGGCTTATCACTGCACCCGTGCTCACTTTACTCACAATTGGGGAGCTTTTTATGGTATTCAGTGATGCTTCGAAGAATGGCATAGGATGTGTGCTGATGCAGAATGATAAAGTGATATCCTATGCCTCAAGGCAGTTGACAATCCATGAGCAAAACTATCCAACACATGATCTAGAGTTGGCGGCTGTGATCTTTGCCTTGAAAATCTGGTGGCATTATCTCTATGGAGAGAAATGTGAGATATATACTGACCACAAGATTCATAAATATATATTCACACAGAAAGAGCTTAATATGCTCTAGAGAAGATGGATAGAGCTCATAAAGGATTATGACTGTTCAATACATTACCACCTAGGGAAAGCGAACAAGGTGGAAGATGCCCTAAGTAGAAAGGATCCAGTGATTCTATCAATGATGAGAATTGAGAAGGATCCAATATTCTTAGACTTGATGAAGATGGACGTGGGAATCATAAAGAAGGGAACATCATCAATCCTTTCACAAATTATTGCTCAACCATCTATTTTGGAAAGGTTAATGGATGATCAAAAGGATGATGTGGGAATTCAATAAAAAGTGGAAACTATCAAAAAGGGAAAATCCTCGGATTTTAATGTTAATGAAGAAGGAATTGTGCGGTTTAGGAAAAGACTATGTGTTCCATCACGTCCGGAGCTGAAGAAGGAACCTTTGGATGATGCACATAGTTCAAATTTCTCTATTCACCCAGGGAGAACAAAGATGTATCGAGATCTCCGAGAAAACTTTTGGTGGGATAATATGAAGAAGGAGATCACTGAATATACATCAAAGTGCCTGGTGTGTCAGAAAGTGAAGACAGCGAGGCAGAAGTCTAAGGGGATGATGCAACCATTACCCATACCAGAATTGAAATGAGAGAACATCACCATGGACTTTGTCACCGGACATCCAAGGACATCCAAAGGCAACAATGCAATCTGGGTTGTTGTGGATCGTCTTACAAAGACTGCACACTTCCTTGATATTCGAGAGGATTTCTCTTTGGATCAACTGGAACAGATATATATCAGGGAAGTGGTAAGGTTTAATGGAGTACCACAATCTATTTTGTCTGACCGAGATCCAAGATTAACCTCTAAGTTTTGGAGGAGTCTTCAACATGCTCTGAATATTGTAATGAACTTCAGTACGACCTATCATCCTCAAACTGATGGCCAATCCGAGCAGACTATCCAAACACTTGAGGATATGTTGAGAGCATGCTCAATGGAGTTTAAAGGAGGATGGGATCAAAATCTTCCGCTGGTTGAGTTCTCTTATAATAACAGTTTCCACTCGAGCATCCAAATGACACCATATGAAGCCCTGTACGGGAAAAGGTGCAGAACACCAGCATGTTTGGATGAGGTCAGTGAACGTAAGCTGCTTGGACCAGAAATGGTCGAAGAAATGGTAGAGAAGGTGAAAACCATTCAGCAGCATATTAAGGAAGCCCAGAGTCGACAGAAGAGTTATGCAGATAATCGTCGATGAGACGTTGAATTTAATGATGGAGACATGGTGTTTTTACGCATATCTCCGTGGAGGAAGGTCATGAGGTTTGGAATGAAAGGGAAGTTAAGTCCAAGGTACATAGGCCCCTTAGAGATTCATGATTGTGTTGGGGTTGTGGCCTATAGACTAGCACTTCCACCTACTATGGCCAAGGTGCATGATGACTTTCATGCATCCCTCTTAAGGAAGTACATACCGGACCCTTTACATGTACTCTCTTCCGAGGTGATAAAATTAGAAGATGATCTTTCTTATGAGGAGCAACCAGTGAAGATCATAGATCGTACTGAAAAAGTTCTACAAAATAAGATAATGCCCCTCGTCAAGGTGTAGTGGATAAACCACAAGTTTGAAGAAGAAACTCAGGAATTAGAGGATATGATGAAGCTAAGTTACCCACATTTTTTTTATTGTGAGAAAAGAAAATTTTCGAGGGTGAAATTTTTTAAGGGGGGAATATTGTAACGACCCAAAGTTTCATTAATGGAAAATCCCTCTTGATCCAGTTAAATGTCTCTTTATAAAAAATGTTAATATAAGATGTCAAATTCTTTGGTTTTATGATAAGAGTTGTGACCGTTACTTTTATAGTCATTGAACAGTGATCACATGATTAGTATAAATATAAGGCTTTAACGAACACAATTTTACTCAGACAAAGGAAGCGATGGCCTCATCCAATAGAATTGCCCCATACGGAGCCCATTTGTCGGAGCTCGGAAAAGAGGTGTTGTCTTTGGGCTTCGACCTTGACCAATCCCAATATGAGCTTCATTATGTCAAGCTCGAACGTGACCATCTACGGGAAAAGTAGAAGTTGATAGAGATTACCACTCGAGCGATGTTATCCGAGCCGCCCCAAGAGTCTGTCACCATCGCACACCTTACCCTTAGGTCTTATGCGGCTATTTTAAGGGGTTATGTAACAAATAAGTAGTACTATGTTCATGTACATTATTTTTTTGTATATAATAATGAATATAATTTCTAGTCATTTTTGATACTTTGTAAATTGTTTTTAAAGTACAAATGGTGTTTTTAGTTATTATTTAATTAAGAATTCAATTTTATTAAATTAAGGGATTTTTGAATTAAATAATATTTTAATAAAATATTATTATTAATATTAAATTTCATTTTATTAAATATAAATGATCTTATAAATTTATGAATGCAATTAAATTTTTTATTAAGGTTTGAAAGCCATTTCTGTCAAAACCCATGAATTTTCGATAAATGTTGGTATTTATTTTAAATGTGAAAATTAACAAATCTAGAAATTTTTTTAGATAAAATATATTTCATTTCTGGAATCAGGACATCGAAATTATCCAACGGTGAATTTTTCATAATTTTCTGAGACTTTCAAATTTTTGGGTAAAAATTAATTACCGTTTAAATATATAATGTGCTTTATGACAGCATAATGACTCAATGGTGGTGTAATAAAATACCATAATCCTTATGTTCGGCCAAGATATGTATTATCATTAAAATAATGTGATTTTGGGTTTGTTTGACTTACTTTCCAAAGCATTAATGAACCCCTCAAAACTTATTCAACACTTTTCCTTTTTAAATTAATTTCCATGGGAGTGTGACTCACCTCCACATAAGCAACCTTATTATTTTTAGAAGTTCGGACTTGGGCCTTATAAAATATTTTTTTCCTCTTCCCTTTTCCAAAAACCATGGGCAAAAACCATGGGATGGTTTGTGGTTTGGATTAATTTAATGTAAGGGGACCCAAACCTAAATAATAAAGAATTCCCCCACCCTTCCTATATAAACCCACCCAAGCTCCCACTTCCTCCTCACTAAAATCCCTTATATTTTGTCCAACCACTGCCCTAATCTCTCTAGAATCCTCCCAAGGTTCCCCAAACTCCCAATAATCCTCTCACAAGCCTCTCTCAAGCCTTTGGTAGCACACCTCCAAGTAAGGGTTTTTTCTTCTTTTCTCATTTTTTCAATTTTATTTAAGTTGTATTTCCCTTTTAATTTCAATTATGAATGTTGGGGTATGGTTTCTCACCTCCCCCATACTTCCCTATTATTGTTTGAATGATTGGGAGACCCCTTTCACTCCAATTAAATGCCTCCCATGTACACCAGTTACTATGCCGAAATTCCGAAAGGAACTTCTCTCTCTTCTTTTACATTCAAGCAATACTTTTTTATCATGAATTTAAATTACATTTCAATTGTTGGGACATGTATCTATATTACCTCCTTACTTTCCATTACATTTATATATGATGAGGAACCCCTTTCTCTCTCATCAACCATTTTTATGAATTCTTATGTTACGCCGTTACGCTGCCGAAATCGCACCGATTTTCTAAGCCAATGTCATTGTGTAGTGAATACCACGCCCATTTCTCCATCAAGGGTATTCACCTTTATGCACATTTACATATTGATTTTAAAGTTTCATGTATGAATTCCACATTCATTTATCATGGAATAAATTATTATGTTTTATGAATCCATGTTTTATGATCCATGTGACACACTTATGCATGAAATGAAATGTTTAAGAAGGGTGCTCCCTTATAGAGCTCCAATGCATTGGGTAAAGTATTATATCATGATACATCATGTGCAATGAGTGTGGACTCATGATAATTTAAGTGAAACTAGGGTTTAATCGTGCTTCATGTGAAATGAGGGTTTACTCATGCTCCATGTACAATGAGCCTTGGCTCATGCTAATTCAATGTTAAGTGTTGTTGCCACATTTCCATGTCATGATTATCATGCTTTATCATGCCTTTATATACATGTTTATCTTATGATCTATTGACATGCCTATTTCCTAACATGTATTGTACTCCTCATGTTATCCCATGTGTACTCCCTTACTGGGCTTTATAGCTCACCCTTTTTTATGCATGTCCACATGTTATCCCATGCAATGCTAAGTACGAGGGAATGTAGTGGTCATGTAAAGGATGTTTTCAATAAAGATGTTGTATTTCATGTTTTAAGTTTTAATGTAATTATCCTAAGCCCCAAATAAATTAAACCTCTCGATCTTTTTTGTTGTATCAAGTGAAGTTTTATGTAATAAAGCATGTTTAAGTTGTAATAAAAAGCATGGTTGTCATAGTCATACCTACCACACAATGCATCTAATTGAGTTTTGAATGATTCCTACTTGTCTGAAATAATATTTTATTATTTTTTCCTAGACCATTATCTTTTTAATCAATGGTAAAAACGTTAAGGAATGTTTTTAATGTAAAATGTGCTAGAAAATACAATGATTATACCAAACCAAATGGTATAATGACTAATGTGAATGATATTATAATATTTCATATTTATTTATCATCATATATGGTTTTAAACATGTTCATTAACTAAAACATGGACTCTACAAATAAGAGAATCAATGTGTATACTAATAGAATGGGTGGTAGAGACAATTGAGGAATGAAGGTTCAATTTCCTGCATGTTAAAAATGTTGAAAAAGACTCCCATGAAAATGTATAAAAGTAATAGGAAAATGTTTTATTTATGGAAAGGAAGGGAATATGGAAACAAATTATTGAGAAAAAATGAAGAGTTTAATGAAGATAAATAAATTTCATTTAAAAGATACATTTATAGAATTATTTATATATTTCTTAAACCTAGGAATTATCTGAGTCTATTTTGCTTTCTAAATCCAAATCCTAGTTTCTATGAGGAACAATGTTATACAAATATATGAAGTGAACTTATTGAAGTATTTATTTTTTGGTATTCAGGAGTTATATTTAAAAACTATTTTAATAAATAGTATTTCGATTATAAGAATAATGAAATATCTAAGGATTATGTTAATTTTGTAACGCATGCATCTCTTTAAGTGAGGTCAAATCAAATGTTATAGATACCATCATGGGTGAATAGCTTTACTGTTTATCATATGGTAAAAGTATTAGAGAAAAATGTTTTGGTTTTGAGCGTTGAAAATTTATGGTGACTAATGATATTTTTAAGACACATTTTGTTATGTAGAAGAATATATTATTTTTCGGTTGAACATGATGGATTATTTTAAAATAATTGAATTTTATTTTTTGATATGTAATTATAAAGGTAAGATATAACTTAGGATGCTGAAATGTTTACTAGTGTTAATTTAATTAAGGTTATTTTTGAGTATGTTCATCATAATTTTGGAAAACATGTTTCATCAAAGGGAAAACATTGGAATTTAAATGATATTAGGTTATTAATTTTATTTTTGTTGAATATGACTATTTTTGTAAACATATATGATTACGGTAAATAAAACGTTATGTTATTTTATTTGGGGAATAAAGGATGAATAATATTTTAAATAATATATAAATTTAATGTGTCCCTATAGTGATATAGGTTATTTATATAAATTAATATATTATTATAGATATTGTATAATTAGTTCCCATGGATTTTTGGGCATATGAATTTATGGGTGACTACTTTTCATTGGATAAATAATTTAAATTATTCATTCAAAAATAAGTGATAAAATATTTTTGGTTTTTGGGTATCAGACTTGGTCAGAATTGCTAGGAATATTATGAGGCCATTTATTGATAAAGTGAACTATTCTTCCTATTGGTTGTTATTGATGAGGCTTTGAAGATAAATGTTTTATTTTTTGAGATTAAGGTTAATTGTTTTGGGGAATTATTGTAACCTGTCAGAATCGTATTTGTTTTTATAATCATCATGATAGTGTAGGAATGATTTTTTATTCACTTATAGAAATTTTTATCCATTAAAAGTTAATTAATGATCATTATATATAATAAATGTATCTTGAATAATTATTTTAGGGAATAATAGATGTTGTGAATATTTATCAAATATAATCCAAAAGAATAAATTTTTCTACTAAAATATAATTAAATCCGGTAGGTATGATTTTTTATGTTCAATATCTGGATATTAATATAATACCAAATCATTAAGAATGGGTTCTTGAAATAATTTTTTTTAAAATTTTACTTTCATTTCAGTTGAATTTATGGTCTCTTAACCCCTTACTGATTTTTTTTAGTCATTAACTTTCTCAAAAACATGTTCTATATCCCTCTTTGTTTATCCTTATATGATAATTTTCTCCATCATGTCTGTATTTTAGATTCTCACCAATGTTATCCTTTCATAGTAGGGAATTTGGTGTTATTTTATGCAACCTTAATGTTTCCCACAATACTATTTTAAAAGAACATTTTTTTATCCCACAGTGTGTTCTATGTTTTCAATAAGATTATTTTCATATATTGAACTTTTGATAACCATGATAAAATTATAAGGAGAATTTTTTTAATGGGGTGAGATGTAAAAATTTCATATTTTATCTCATATTTCTTTTAAAATTTATATTAATTTATTGATAGATTTCTATACACACACACAATGTTTAAATGAACCATGTTATACAATTAAAATATTATTATTTAAAAATAATATTTACAATAATGTCACTAATATTTACGATATTAATAACAATCACAAATTTAAAGAAAATTTATTATTATTTTTATGTGAACATGTATATTTTTAGTAAATTCATAATTTACATCAAATAGACATTTTCCCAAAAATGTTTTATATTTATTTTTTGTGAATAAATTATATAATTAATTTCCAAAAAAATAATAATTTTTCATTTATAAAATTAATATCATTTTAAATATAATAATATCAAAAATATCGTTTAGTGTAATTTTTATAATTTTATAAAATGATTGATTTTTAGCGAATAATGAAAATTATAGTTTTTTCAACCATTGTAATGTCTATTTAATATATCAATATATTTAAATGTACAATTAAATTTTTTATTTTGTCTTAAAGATGAATTTAAATTTTTTTAGTAATATTATAATTAATTTCAATTTAATTAGTATTTTTTATGATACTGGCACATGTTTTTTTATACTTAAAAATCCAGTTTTCTGAAAACTGTTTTTATGTGGATAATGTTTGTCTATTTCATTTATTTAAAATTACCCATAATAGAAAATTATTAAAATTAAAATAATTGATTATATCTATAAATAGTTTAATTTAAATTCATATCATGATGATTTAAAGTCATATAGATAATATAAGATCATCTATTACTTAAAAAATGCATTTTTTTTAAAAACCCCCATTTAATCATGTTTTGGGCATTTAAATTTAAATTAAATTATGCCACATAATTATTTTAATTGAGATAAATGGAAATAATATGTGAACCCAGAGCTCTAATTTTTTGGAAAATAGTCTCTTTTATTTTTATCATTATAAATATTAACTATAATAAATAATTATCACTATGGTAAAAGTTAATTTTGTAATTATGTTTAGAAAGAATTTTATTAGGATTAAACGTTTACCCTAACACTTGAATTTTTTATATTTTATCATTTGAATTCATCCATGTAAATCAAATACTTGAATATAAGGCCACAAGGTGCCATATATCTTTGATTGGATCTTTATAATAATAAACTAAAAGATAGGAAAAATAGTAACTTTCCTCCATTTCATAACCATAATATTTTATGATAGGGATAAAAATAAATTTGATAGGTTATAAATATTAATTTTGTGGTAAATTATTTATTATTATAATGGTAATTTATTTATAATTTTTAGTAACAAAATAATTATAGTATATATTTGTGCAACCTTAACCTACTATTAATTCAATTAATAGAAAAATTAAATAAATTATCTTATTAAATATTAAAAGTACTAAAAATATAATAAGTTATTTTTAAAAATATTTTATTAGAAAAATTGATGATTTTATTGGTGTTTTAAAATATTATATTCGAATTACATTTATTTCGTGTTATTTTTATTATCAAATTAAATAAATAGTCCCAAAAAATTACATTAATGATATTTTAAAATAAATAATATTCTATTAACTTATTTAAAATTAAAAAAAATTATCACATTAAAATTTGACTGAGAAATCGAATAAAATATAAAACATGTCCCATTTTTTGTTATATTTTCAGTTTATAGTGACAATCGTGATTTTTAAGTAGTATACACATTATTATCATGATAATTTTAAAAATGGGTTAACGGCATTTAAAAAAATTCATAAGGGTGAAAATATAATCAAATATTTTCCCAATTTTGATGAATGATATTATTTAAACCCATACTCATCATATATTTTAATTATATAATTTAGGATCCTTTTTAAAATTAAATTAATTTATATTAAAATAATATTTTTGAGAAATGCCAAAAGTGACTGTCAAATCAGTTATAAAATGGAACCTATAATCATATTTTAATCCCACGTAAAATTATTTTTGGATCAGAAAATACCTATCAAAACCCTTAATTTATTAAATTAAAACATATTAGTGGAATTTTTTTATAGAACCCACTATGAAGGCAATCGATGTAATCCTAATGAAGTTTCCCGTAAAAGAGGTATCATTCTTAACCGAGTAGTGTTGACTTATTCCATCTTACACTTCATTAATTTTTTTTTAATTTTTTTGATATTATAAATTCAATATCTACTATATAATAATATTTTATTATTTTAATTTAATAACCTAAATCTATATCTTCTTCTAACAATTTGAAATGAAACCATTACTCTTGTGTATGGTGGACTACCATATCGTGAACCGATATAATTTATATTCCATCATCACCTCGCACTAATGTTTCTAATGAATGTATATATATTATATTAAATGGATATTTCCATTATAGATAATTAAAATATCATATAATTTATTACTTTTCCATTTATTGAGAGATGATAGCATATTTTGTGTGTCAGTGTGGTTTACCATCTCCATAGAGAGATTTGATTATTTTTTCACCACATCATCAAATAGATGGTATATATAAGATTATTAATGAAATGATATGATATTTATGATATTATAATAATTATATGAATATAATATAATACTTACCTTATTTAATTCACTCTCAATGATAAATGACAACGTTACTAATGTGTACGTATAACCAACCATCCCTAGGATTATGAAATAATAAATTTTTCATAACCATATTTCATCAGCATCATTAATGTGTATTTGATTTAGAAAAATAAATATGATGTCACAAAGATTATTATATATATTATTATATAATTAAATCATTGGCAGTATTGAACTATTAAAATTGATTTTGGGATTATGAGATGAATATCATCAAAAAATTCTATGTAAACATAAATGATTATTTCATTGAATATATCTTGATGATAAATAAAATAATTTTGAAAATTAATTCAAAAAGTGTTATTGGGATTGTAAATAATGATCAAACATTTATTGTTTATGAATATATATAATGTGCATGATAATTGAAACCATATGTAAGGGGTTTGAGAACTCAATTTCTTTTTATTATGTTATATTAATTCTTCATTGTCATTGATATTCTTAGACTATGTTTTCAATGAATTATTATTATTTAATCTTATATTTAATTTGGTTTCATGAGGATTTAAATTTTATAAACAAGAACAATTCATTGTCTAATTATTACTTCAACAGATTGATAATTTTAAGAGATTTTATCTCTGTTTCCACTCTTTGGAGACATATTTGGTATTTTTAACTTATTAATTTTTATAATGTGTATATAATCCAATTGGGAACATGTACTATAGTAGTACCGTAGTAGTACTCTAGTAGCTGCAGTACTATAGACTGGAAGGTACTATAGCGGTGGTAGGGAACTGTAGCAGCGACAGTACTGTGTGGGTACTATAGCAGCGGGTTACTATACACAGAATAAGCATTAGGCCAATAATATGGTCCTACTGGCTATGTAATGGGCTACATGACCACTGGGCCTTTGGGCTATGTAATGTGTCTCCCTCAACCCAGTTAAATGAGGTCCTTACTTTGATTTAAAAATAAAATGTGGCTTATGCCCCAACCATTAGAAAAAAATGATTATTTATGTTTAAGTCTCTCATGGGGGGATTATATCATATTTATTTCTTAAACAAAATAATATTTTATTATCCTATGGTAATTTAAATTAATTATTTGTTTTGATTTCATTTTACACTCTTTATGTATCAATTTTAATGAAATCAATTTTTTAATGAAAACTGTCACAATTCTTCTACTTGGTTGGGAATCATTTTATTTAATATCCATATTTTCATTAAAATTATTAAAATTATATTATTTATATTATATATTTATTTATTCTAGAAATTTAAATCCATGTTTTATTTTTTAGAAAATAATTCAAAATTAATCTACTTCTAATTTTATGAAAAATGTACTTTTCTAATTTTTACCAAAATTGATAAATTAGTTAATTTTAACATAGTCGACATGAACAAAATTTACCATCATAATAAACACTCATTTAATAACAGATTAATTTAAAAGTATTCATGATCCATTTAAAAAATCTGTAAAAAATAGAATTTTTTCTTTTAAAATATGATTTCAAAACAAAAATGGTATTTTCCTTAAAAAGGTTTTTGATTATATTTTTTCTGTATTTTTATCCATAAACCTGAATGACCCTTTTATTATCCAATTTGATTAATTTTTAATTAAATTATAATTATTATATCTATTGAAGGATTATAATTAGTTTAACATTGGAATGTATTTACATTTAGTATTCTTGTTCATTTTATATGTGTAGTTTTTTAATGAAAAATATTCAATAAGTTGTATTTTTTATTAACATGATGAATTCATTAGAATTATTAAATAATGGTTGGGGAAAAAAATTATATAGACTCCTGATGCATCCTAAGGTCCAATTGGAAAAACTAGTTTTATTTTTTGGTCAAGGCCCTACCGTTTATGTAAGAAAACGTGGCATGAGGCCTTGATGACATGCTTATGATATATTGGGCAGATGCCTGGAATGTATGTTTTTGATGTATGAATTTATGTATTCCATCATTATGAAATAATTTATTAATATTTATGAAATATTTTTATTTGTTATGATATCCATGGATAATCTTCCAGATCATGCCATTATTTGTATTCAATTATTTGACCATCATTAAATTTTACCATATTATTCTTCAAGACCACATTGTTGATTAAATGGAATGTTCATTCATTAGAATAACTTTTCATATTGATTAATAATTTTTTACCCATGATACATTCCACTATACATATCCCTTAAATAGCATCTTATCTCACCCTTTTTTCTTTCCTTTCCCCAAGATATGAAGAAGGAATCTATGAATATGTTCAATGATGCTGAATATTTACATTCATAATGTTTTATATTTTATTTTAAATGTATTAGGGAAAGAATTTATATATCTATTTTACCTAGAATACTATAATACTTATTCCTTTTGTATGTGATTTCATTTACCTTATGATAATGAAATAATTTAACTATCTTCTCTATCTAACTGGTTCAAGGGTCTTCACAAAATGAATCCCTAGTCATCACCTCCTATAATTTTTAGAGTCTATCTTGTTTATAGGATAATACCATGTAATTCTATCAAGATAATGTTTATAACGATGTATTTAATTCTATATTTTTTTTAATGTTTGGGGCCAAAGCCTCATTTTATTATTAATGAAAATCAAATATCTCTTTTTAATTGGGTAGAGGGAGACCCATTACATAGCATGGAGGCCCAGTTGTCCTATAACCCATTACATAGCCCGTAGGCCCTTTTTTTTGCCCAATTGCCATTATGTGAATAGTAACCCACCAGCTACAGTACACACATTGTTCTGCCGCTGCTACAATACCCGCTGATCTATAGTAACCACCCATTAGTGTACGGTCTCAGTTACAATTGTAATCATTGAAGATATTATTTCATTAGTATTGGAATCTGAGGAACAAATGGGGAGATCAAATCATGGTTAAACCAACCCCACGACTTAGGGTGTGACCAATTCCATATATGTTATTACCCAGACCCATGGATCCTAATTTTTTATTTGGATGGTTCCATGAGAAGTATTTGTTTTAATAAATTGTATTTGGTCTAGTATCTTTATAAGAACTCTCATGCAGCCCCAACAACCAACTCTTCTACGTATATATTGGAAATTTGTTGTCGATATCTACCATGAATAGTTTTAAATAGATCTTATGGATGTATTTCCTTTATAATTAATATATTCCCCCCATGGAGGACATAAAAATGGAATCATAGACATAAAAAAAGATCATCCTCATGTTTATAATAAGGTGTCCCATTATAGTAAAACATCAATAATTTTATAACCATCTCATTGTTAGTTCAATATGTATCATTATAACTTCTCTGTTCCAAAATGTTTTGAAAATCACAAACATTTTTTAAAGAAAATTATCATTCTCTATGAATTATTTTCTTTAGCAAAATGTTATTTCTCTAAGAAAAATTTTATACTTACACTTGGTTTTTATTAAATGTTTTAATTTTTTCTTAAACCTGGTCTAACCATATTTTTATTAAACCAAAAAATGAATCCTTACCTAACTCATAACCTTTAGTTCTATAGAATCTAATTTCCCCAGAATTGTGTATCTGAATTCATCAGAATTCAGACTCCAAATTCATCATAATTCAATCTCAGATTTCTCTACAAAGCAGACTGTAAATTCTCTAAAACCCAGTATCCAAATTTATCAGAATTTAGACTCCAAATTCTCTATAAATAAAGCATTGAATTCCTCAAAATTCAGATTCAAAATTCTCTAGAAAACATACTACTAATTAATCATAATTCAAACTCTGAATTCTCTAGATAATAGGCTCTAAATTCATCATAATTCAGACTATAAATTCTCTAGAAATCATACCCCGAATTCACCAAATTTTATACATTGAATTCTCTAGAATTCAGAGTCTCAATTCATTATAATTTAATCTCTAAATATCTATTATTTCAGAATCCAATTGTTTATAAATTTAGACTCTGATTCTCAATTATTTATGAATATAAAAAACTTCTTTTTATTTATAATAACATCATTTCTATAAAAAAATCTCATTTTATCAGATCTTATAAAATGTTTATATTTCATTCAAAAGATAATATTTACCATGATTTATTACATGAAACGAGCATATGCAATCTGTTTTTAAAGTACTTTTGGTTGAGTGACCATGTGCAGGTTCTTCTGAAATTTAATAAAAAATATGATCGTTAGAGGAACAACCAACCATGGGTATTATTCACCTGTAAATACCCCATGCATTTGAAGAGTATAGTGATCGATCTGGATATTACATTTTGTGATGTTGTGAAGTGATTTTGAGAGAGGTAATATTATTCATTGTGCGATCTGTGAACGTCATGTTCAGTCATGAATAATTTTTTCATACCACTCTGACTCTGATTATTTCTATGTACAATCGAGGGCTTCAATAGAAAAGAAGAGAAATGTGCCAACTACATTAATGTTTAAGGGCTTCCGTAGATATGAAGACAGAGGTTCTGACAACCTTAATGCTTGAGCGATTGTAGGGGTAGCAAAATAGACTCTAAAACTCTTATCGAGGGATTACCATAGTGTGGGAAAGATATATTTTCATTAAATTATATATCAATGGACCTGTAGCCAAGGGTTTTTGATACCCTTCTATTTTAGTTAAAATATTTATTTTAACTATTTACCTATTTTTATTACAATTTTTAATTACATTGTATTTTGTTAAAGAATGAATGTATCGCTTTCTTATACTTTCTTATACTTGAATACTATGATATAAATAAGATTCTATATGCTTTAATCTTGAATATTTCTCTATGTAAACTTGTTTTATGTTCTCTTATTAGATCCATTTTTCAGATCCAAAGAAAGATTTTTTTCATAGTTAAAAACTAAAGAGGGTTTATAAATCCCTGTTATTTAGCATTATTGAAAATATATTTTCATAAGAATAAAAACAAGAGTTTTAAAACATTTTAATCACCCCCATAGTAACTCAAAATCAACATCAATATTTCTATCCTACAATAGTTATCAATTGTGTTATTTGAAAAAACTATACTTACCTATAATTTTTGTTTCCAGAAATATCTTGTTCACTTTTACTTGTTCAAATTAGTCTTTAATTTTTTTTATAAAACCTTATGTTTATAATCCTTTTTTGGGAAAAAGATATTTCGTTTTACAATGGAAGGAACGAATGTTGGTTCTATAGAATATATAAATCCCACAAGACCACCAATCATTGATCAATATGATTATGAGTACTGGATTGATAGGATGAATAAATTTATTATCAATACCTGTGTAGACAACTTTGTAATGCTCAATGGTGAATACAAGATTCCTGAAAAAGAAATTAGATCATTAAAAAATAAGGTAAAAAATAATATTAACCAAACTACAAGGTACATAATACTCTCTTATGTTCCATGACCAAAAGATTTTATAGTCAAATATCTTCTTGTGAAGCTTCCAATAGTATTTGGATAAAATTTGAATTTACAAACTTTTTTAATTTCAATTGTGATAGAAGAAAGAATACCTATAGTAATAGATGAATATTGTAGATTTGTGTTTCTGTATGGAGGACCTGTTTTCAAATTGCATCAAGGATTTACGACTATTGTCGAAAGCCTTTAATCCAAGGGAGATAATGGATATGATGATGAAATAGTTGTGGACAAGACAATTGATAATATAACCAATGAGTGGGAATCGAAAACAAAAAATATTGATGAAAATATAAAAGTATCTAACATCACCCTTGATGAGATTTTTTAACACGTATTCATTATGAAATGAGAACGAAGAGAGATACCTAATTTAATAAAAATAATAATGGTAATGGAAGTGTTTATTTCACAATAACATATAAATCCATGACTCCTAAAAGGGTAACTTGATCAAAAGAAAATAAAACTATTGTTGTATTATCAAAATCATGTGACAGTGATCAATTTGAAAATGAACTATCCAATCCCACTCGACGGATGAAAATTATTGTGGGATAGAATGATTTTTAGTACAAATACAAGATGAAAGATAGAAAGTAAAAGAATGATTTTGAATTAACATGTTATAAATGAAAAAGGGTTGGACATATCAGTCCTGATTTCCCTATGCTTATGAGAAAATACAAAAAGGTTATGAATTCTAATATAAATAGAAATATGTACTATAAATATATGGATATGAATGTTTTGAAGGATAATGACACCAGGAGTTCTAGTGATGGTGACTATTCTGATGAATCTTTGGAATATGAATCTTCTAGTTATAAGAATATTGGTCTTATAGCTAGATAACCTATTGAAAATCATTTTCTTATGAATAAGGCAGACAATGATTAATCCTTAAGAAAATAATATTTAAAAGAAAATTTTCATAATATAGAATATTATGAATCATCGGATAAAGAATAATCCTTACCAAAAGATAATACTTTACCTTTGTTTGATGAAGTCTCTAAATTTTCTACATTACATGATAATAAAAATTTTAAGATAAAAAAGAATTTAGAGAAAGAAAATTCAATAATTTCTATTTTACCAAATGAATTATCGAATTATTCTATAGATTTTGATCAGAAAACTCTTGATTTTGATAATATTTCCAAAAATATTAAATAATTCAATTTTGAAAAGGATAAACATTCTGAGGACATTGAAAATGTTATTTCTAAAACAATTTATTAGAGGATAACCCAAATTCTAATACTAATGACTTTGAGGATAATAATTTACTCATTAGAATAATATATGAAATATTTTTCTTATAGAAACAATTATCAAATTTTAATATGGGAATGAAGTATTTTGATAATATGTATTCACAACTTCATCCTCTTGGGAATTGTACAAGATTTTTTTAGTTACTCAAAAACTATTTTTAGTCATTACAATTTTTCCCCCAATGTAATATTTTTTCAATATGTATAAATGTTGTAGATATTGGGAGAAAAATTATTCATTGAATAAAACTAAATCCTTAGGATTTAATAATGATTATTTTTTTAAGAAAATGTGGATTCCTATTATTTTACATTCTAAAATTTCTAGATCTAAAAAATACTTGATTTTTATAGTATAACAATTTCATTTTTCAGAAACTAGTGGATGGAACAACAATAATACATGGAACATGGATAGTGGATATTTTTGTCACTAGACTAATAAAAAAACATATTTGAAAATATTATCATGATAAAAGAAGGAAAAGTAAAATTCTAAAAAAATTATCAAGGAGAAATTGTTGATATGTGTAATATTGTTCTTCATGGAAAATATTTAATTTCAAATGTTTTATTTGTTAAAGGTAATAATCACAACTTTATTATAATAATCAAATAATGTGATTAAGGTTAACTTGTGAATTTTATTAATGATAAATTCGAAGGACACAATTCCAAGGAATAATTGATTATCCCTTCCCATAGAATTGAGTAGGTTTATACACTGAACTTAGAAGAACATAGGAGCCAAGAACTACCTTGACATAGTGCAATGGAAGATCATTCTTGGTTATGGAAAAGAAGACTAAGACATTGTAACCTTAGGAACCTATGAAAAATTAAATTAAAAGACTTATTAAGGATCTATCAAAGCTTAGATTTGATTCTTTAAACGTTTGTATTCCTTGTCAATATGGAATAAAATTGTTGTCAAGATTTAAATTAGATAGTGAAGTCTCAACTTATGATGAATTACATCTATTGCATATAGATATTTTCAGTCCAATACAAACAAGAAGTATTGGGGGAAAATATTATGTCTTTGTTTAAGTTGATGATTACACTAGAGATACAAGGGTCTATTTTATAGAAAAAAAATCTTAATCCTTTTCTGATTTAAAAAACTTTTCAAAAAATGTTAAAAATTAGAGAAAACATACATTAAAAACTATTCATAATGATCATGAGAGAGAATTTGAAAATTCATATTTAGATACTTTTTTAGTAAGAAAGGCATTACTCATAAATTCTCAACTCCACAAACTCTCCAATAAAATATTGTTGTTAAAATAAGAAATAGAATTCAATAAGAGATAACGAGAACCATGTTGAGTGAATATTTTGTAGATAAACACTTTTGGGATGAAGTTGTAAGTACTACTGGTTATACTATAAATTGTGTTTTAATGAGTCCTTTTCTTAATAAAACAATTTATGAGTTCTTGACTGGTTGAAAACCAATGGTTTCTTTCTTCAAGGTATTAGGATGCAATGTATTCATTTTAAATACTAAAGATAATTTTCATAAATTTGAACCGAAATAAAATGATGTAATTTACATAGGATATTCCACTTTTTTAAAGGTTTATATTGTTTTTAATAAAAATTCTTCTATTATTGAAGAAATTGTTCATGTAAAATTTGATGAAACTGATCCTTTTGTTTTTAAACAACCCCATCCTACATATTTGGTTGTGTTTTCAAAAACATATTATCATCATTTAAGGGATTATTATTCTAATAAATAAAATACTAATTAAAATGTTTCTGATGTATTTACCCCAAAACATTTTTTACCTTATGTTGATGAAAATGTTTTACCAAACCCAAATAAGTTGTTCTTAATAATCATCCAAGTGATAGTATCATTGTTAATATAAATAAAAATGTAAGGACGAGGTGTTCATAATGAAATAAAGTATAACATCTTGTATTTATTTCCTAATTAAAACCTAAATGCACAGATAATGCTTCAGTGATGATGATTGAATTAAATCTATATAAGATGAAGTAAATGAAATTGAAAGGAACAATGTCTGGGCCGTGATTGGAAGACCTAAGGAAACTTTTGTGATTGAGGTAAAATGGGTGTTTAGAAATTAATGTGATGAAAATGGAATCATTGTAAGAAATAAAGAATGTTTGCTGTCTTAAGTCTATAATCAATAAGTAGGAATAGATTATAATGAATCCAATACTACAGTAGCTAGTTTTGAATCTATTCATATACTACTTGGATTTGCTGAATTTTTTAATTTCAAACCTTTTCTAATGGATGTGAAGTGTAATTTTCTTAAAAATATGATCAAGATGAATTTCACCTTAAAAAACCACCAATTTTTTTAGATTCAAAACATGCTTTCAAAGATACCAATGATTTAAATGTACTTAAACAAGACCCTAGAGCCCAGTATGACATAATAACATTATTTTCAATAAAAAATAATCATGTTAAGAGAAATTATAATCCAAGATTTTTCTTTAATAATGATCAGAAAATTGTTTAGATTTTTTAAATTTTTGTTGATTACATTATATTGGGATTAACTAAACAATCAATAACTGGTTCATTTGTGAATCTTATGAAATCTGATTTTGAAATGTGTATGATGGGTGAGTAAAAAAAATTCCTGGTTTTAAAATTTATCAAAAAAGTGAAGGGGCTTATATATCTCAAAAAAAGTATATTAAAAATCATCTTAAAATGTATGGATATGTTGTCAATACTAAAAGTATAAGTACTCTAATCAGTACCTCAAATTATCATGATCTTAATGAAACTGGAAAAACTATAGATTAATCTTCTTTTAGAGGTATGATCAGAATTTTATTATGCTTAATAGCTAGTCATAGAGACATAATGTTTTCAGTATTATTATGTGCATGATATCAATCCAATCCAATGGAATCTCATTTAAAAGTAGTGAAAATAATTGTGCACTATTTAACGGAAAGCATGGATTTAGGATATTTCTATTCTCGTAGAAATGAATTTATCTTAAAATGTTTTTCAGTTATAGATTTGGGAGGAAGTAGAATGGATAAGAAAAGTAAATCTGGAACTTGACATTTTTACGATATTCATTAGTTTCTTGGTCTTGAAAGATGAAACACTCAGTATCACTTTCCACTACTAATTCCGAATATGTAGCAGTTGGATATTTATGTGCACAAGTGTTATGGATGGAACAAACATTCAAATACTAAGGAAATAGTTTTACCAAAACAATGAAATTAAGTGATAATAAATTTCAATTTCTATAAAAAACCATGCACATCACTCTCGTGAAAGGAACATAAGCATTACGCATCAATTTCTTAGGGACCACAAACTTAATGGGGATATTATTTTACAATTTATTGTAATGAAATACAAGCATTCTAATATTTTTACAAAATCATTACTCTTGGATAGATATGAATACATTAATCAAAATTTCTGAATGATAACTGTATGTTAATCATCCATTTACCTTTTTTTTGAAACCTATCTCATTACATTACGATACATAATTTAATAGGGGAGTACATATTTTTAATCTTTTTTCCTTCCAAAAATTTTTCTGATTTTTTTTTTCTGGAACCTAATTTTGTTTCTTAATATAATTTTTCAAACCTAATTTTCACATATAATATTTTTGGAACCAAGGTTCTTCTATAAGAACCATTTCTATACAGACAATTATTTCTACAAAATCTGGAAGGTATGCTTCTTTTCATATATAATCGTAATTTCATATTTTTACTAGATTGATTTTTTTTCTTGTTTTAACAAAATTTATCAGTTTCACTTTCCTTAAATACAATTTTCCATAAAACCTCAAAAAGTTATAAATCTAAGAATATTTATTTGGAATTCATCTCAACCATTAGATCAGATCATGTTAATCCCAACTCTTGTATTGATTTTTGAATACAAACTGTCACCGTGAGGCTTATATAATTGACTCCCATATTTGAGTCCTATGTCAATTGTCACATTTTTTACGCCAAATCATTTTTGCTCTTCAATTTTCCCATTCAGAGTTCATATTTTCCTTATTTTTGAATGTATATTAATGTTTACTCACAAAATCTGATAGCCTCCCACAAGGAACTCAAGGACTGTTTAATTTACAGAGAAATGTTCATAGATCTAAATTTATTTCTTGACTATGACTCCATGATCTCAAAAATCATCATGAAAAATAGATGGGAATATATTTTTATTTACAAAATAAGGAATCAAGATCCATTTTATCCTGAACTCCTTATATAATTCTATGATACAATAATTTTTTATGAACAAGGAGGAAAATATATGTTTTCTTTAAAGATCTATGGAAAGACTTATTCTTTATCCTTCAACAATACTAAAATCATTCTGAATATACCTTATGATTTAGAGGCTATCTTTTGTTCCCAAAACGTTTTAGACAAGGAAGGTACCTTTGAAAAGGTGAAGGATATTGAGTGACATGGACTTAAATGAGTTAACTCACCGAAGATCAATCATCTTACATCCAACTATAGATTTCATGCTTTGTGGACGAAATTATTTATCATTCCACGAATGGCATAAAAGTATTCTATAAAGAAATGTGAAATCATCAAGAGGGATTACTTATTGATTATATGAAAGATAAACATTATCAATTTCATTCCCTTGACCATTAGAAATATCACTAATGGAACTATCAAATCTCATATTATAATGTATCCAAAAATATTATTTAATATTATTGTCCTTTTCATAGAATCATTCAAAATTCCCTATAGTTCAAAACCAAAAAATTTTACAATAATGTTTTTGATTGATGACACTTTGAGGAGAATGAAAATTGTTTTCTGTATAATTCAAAGAGTGTTCTTTGATCTTCTTAATAGTAATGTTCAATAAGTAAGTAAGAATGTTGAAGATGGTGAAACCAAAAATAAGATAAAACCAATAGAATTGAAAACTCATCCAACCATACCCATTCTAAAATCACATTCTACACCCTAAAAGCATTATAAATTGAAAACCTTTTCTATCAAAGTGGAATCCATGTGGAGTGATATGAAGACGATAAATAAATAAGGAGATTTCTTTTTTGGGTTATACCCGAATGAGTCTAAGGGGTTGAAGATCCAGGTAGCTGAATACCTTGAGAAGTAAGAAAAAGAAAAGAAGATGAAGAATAAAATTTCATAATATGAAATTATTCAATCATTTCTTAATGATAATGAGAAATAATAAGAAAAAATCTTGGTACCAGAATCCTTCTCACAAGGGTTAGTTCTAATATAAACTACAAGAATGAATGTTTCAATTTTGGAACCCTTTTTTGAAGAAGAAGATGAAGAGGAAATTGAAGATATAATCAATATGGTGGTATAATACCCATACAAGGAAATTACTTTTGAAAATTTTTCTATCAAAACATCCCATATTGAATCAACCACGATCATCTCGTAAGGGAAGGATGATGATGCTCTGGATGAGGTTGAAAAACCGTCAAATGATGAAATTAGTAATCATGATTTCATTCATCCTGATGGTGTTATGGAACTTTCTAATAAAGTTGGTGAAATATTAGGCTATGATGATGATAAAATTATTAGTGTATTTATTTTAGTAATCATGAGACTCTAAATATGGAGAAGAAAATCTCTAATGGTTAGAATGGTAAAAATGTGGTAGTTGCTTTTTATAGAAAATATGTGGTTTCAATATCTAATAAATATGTTTCTCGAACATCATAGTGAAATGTAGAACAACAAGATAAAATTATCCCCCTAGAAAACGGAATATAATTTAGAATATTCTTCTTCCATCGAACAATATTTTATTGTTTAGTACATAAAGAAGAGAGTGAATACCATCCCATTATTTCCGTGTATTGACCCGAGATTCCAAATGAATCAACAATAAATCTATCAAAATTTATATTCAATAATAATTCTCTAGAAAATTTTTATAAAACATGAATCCAATTTTAAGACTTCTCAAATTTTTTATGATGCTCATTGGAGATCGTGCAATGAAATAACCACATAGTCTATGTCAATGATTGATGATATGAGAAATCATGGATGATTTCCATTATTTAGTTAAATATGATTTGGACAAGTCAGATGACATGATCAAAAATCATTGAACATGTTTATTTGGAAAGTAGAAGAAAGAACAATAAAGTCACATTTAAGAAGATAATTATTTAAATGGAAAGCTGAATTAAGTTTCTCTAAATTTGAAATGTGAAATAGAACTTAGGGAATATGGGATGAAAAGTTCAAAGAGAAAGAATATATGGTAATGTTCTACTATGAAATTCTAATGTCTCTATTAGAAAGAATCAATGTTCTTGAAAAGAAAAATGAGGATGAGGATTAGATACTTATGAAGTTTAAGGATGATTACAAAGAGTTACAAAAGCAGAATTCAACCATGATAAATATAATTGGTATATATATAATGATGAATGAATGATCTTCTCAAAAATGATATTTTTTTGTATTTCCCTTGTAACAAATTTTTCACTTCATAATGAATTTTTTATCTTTCCTCCGTTTTGTTTTCAATATTCCTAACATTTCAGGTAATTTTTTTCTATCCATCATATCCTTTACCAAAATAAAAATGGTGGAGAAAAGAATGATAAATAAAATATTGAAAAAGAATATTCATTCTCAATGGGGAGACTACATAAATAAATAATTATTAAGTAAGAAAGATATAATTTCTTTAAAAAAGACAAGAATATGATCCTTAGGGATTTTAATATCCAACTTGATGTTAGTCATATTCATTAAAAGGACTAAACAATGTAAAGAGGATATATGTATTTATTTTAAGTTCAGAAATGTAAATTTTTGGCACTTCTATTCTTTTACAAAAATATATTTTTTTCCAAAAAGTGGAACATTATTATGTCAATAAGTAACCTTATGAATTTTTTATTCAATTCTATTATGAAAAAAAAATTTCTTTAGTAAAATTATCTTTCTCTATGAATTATTTTCATAAGTAATAATTTTAATCACTAAGAAATTTTTTATTATGACCCTTGGGTTTTAATTTCTTATTTGATGTTTTCTCAAACCATGTCTAACAATATTTTTTGTAAAAAAGAAATCCGATCCTTACCTAACTCAGAACCTTTTGTTCCTTATAACCTTATTTCCCTATAATTGTGAATCGAAAATCATCATAATTCAGACTCTGAATTAATTCTAATTCCAACTCTGAATTATCTAGAAATCAGACTCTAGATTCATAAGAATTTAGACTACAAAATCATTAAAAATCGGACTCCAAATTCATTAGAATTCAGACTCTGAATTCTCTAGAAATCAGGATATGAATTCATCAGAATTCAAACTCATAATTCTCTAGAAATCGGACTCCAAATTAAGCCAAATTTAAACCCTAAATTATCTATAAATAAAAATATGAATTCATCTTAATTTGGAATCTTAATTCTCTAGAAATCAGATTCCAAATTCATCATAATTCAATCTATGAATTCTCTATAAATCTGACTCCAAAATTTTAGAATATGATTATTCATATCATTAGACTCCATTTCTCAATTACATAAGAATCTAATTAATTTCTTTTCTTATGGTTACCTCATTTCTTGGAAGTAACATTTCATTTTATTAGATCCTAAAACATGTTAATATTTCATACACATGATATTTTTTCTCATATTTTGATACAAAACAGGTCCCTCCAAAATTTACGGAAAAATATGACAGTTGGAGGAAGAGCCAACCATTGGGATTTTTGCTTTATAAATACCCAAACAATTTAAAGAGTACAATGATCAATCTAGAGATACAATTTTGTGATTTTGAGAAGCGATTTCTTGAGATAGAGACTCTTATGCTTTGTGTGATCTGTGAACATCTTTTTCAGGTGAGAACAACTTGTTCAACCAAATGTGACATAGATTATTATTGTGTACAATCGTGGGATTCCAGGGATAGGAAGATAAGGGTGACAACTGAATTAAAGTTCAACTTCTTTTAGAGATAACAATACATACTCTGATACTCTTATCAAGGGTTTACCCTAATGTGTGTATGAAAAAATTTCATGAATTTTTAAATCAAGGGACATCTTCCCTAGGTTGTTTGATACACTTTTATTTTTCTTAAAAGATTTCTTATACCACTTTACATGTTTTTATTACAAGTTTTGTTTTTTTTTCATTTTTTAATGAAAGAAAGTATAACTTTCTTATATAATTTTATATTTGAATAATATAATATAAAAAAGATTATATACTCTTTATTGTAGAATCTTTCTCTGAGTTAACATATTTTATGTTTCATTATCAGATCCATTTTTTAGATCCAAAGCATGATTGTTTCATAGTTAATTACTAAAGAGGGTTAGTGAATACATCCTATTTAACATTGTTAGACATATATTTTCTTAAGGATAAAAATGAATGTTTTTACCCTATAATTTACCCCTATTTTAATTGAGCATCTACATCGATATTTCAATCCTACACTCCTGATATGATATAATTTATCAACCATTAGTTAAAGATATATGTTTTTTAAGGATATATAAGATATATATATATATATTATAATTAATCTAATTTTATAATCATTCTCCTCTATAAAAAATACTCATATTTTGAGCCACTATATCCAAGAATATATTGGTTAGAAAAAACATTTCATTCTAAGTAAACACCCCTATACTTTGAGACAATATTGAGATTAAGGTTACCATAAATGGTGTCTTTTTCATTGTAATATCACATATTAGTGAAATTAATTAATAAATTAAGAAATTTACAATCATTCAATACAGTATTGCAATTATTGTTTTTAGTTCAGAAAAAACATGCATAAAATATCTCTTATCATGTAAAGGATTTCAATGATAAACCATTTGGTATGGACTAACTGGACGGTCTATAAAATAATGTTGGATGTCATATATATGATATGTGAGTGGAAATAATAAGATATGTTATACAAATTATAAATTATACCCTCACCACCAATCAATATATTGTGTCTGAAGAAAGTTTGGTAGAATCCTTTTATTTCCTTTATGATTACAATTGGGAAATTTTAAATTGGTTCTATGGTAGATGAATGATATATATTCGATATATTGGATACCGTAATATTCTAAATGAACATTATTGAAAATTTAACCTTGTCGTCCTCCAAGTAGTTTGGAATCCCATGTTTTTTTAAGAAATGTGGGTACCTAGAATAGTCCTACATTGATATCCTCAACATAATTCCCCATGTTGATAAGAATTATACCCATAATGTTTGAATCCATGGTCAATGAAGATATAATATTCTACACATCACACCTCTAGTTTGAATATAAGAGGTCTTTAAGAGAACGGGTGTATGTCTATCCTTATAAAAACAATTTAAATATTAGTTAAATGTTGTTACCTAAATAAGTACATAAAAATCATGTAAGGATAGTAATATATCCAATACAACACGAAATATAGTCCAAATGGGTCAAAAGAGATGAAATAAACTATTTTATGATGTTTAAATAATCATATGTAAAGATATAAATCCCATAATGTGGTCAAATCTTGTAATGGAAAATCCTATTAAGGTGGTAATAAATTGATAATATCTCTCCCCCAGTTGATGATTTAAATACTAGGGAAAACACCATAAAACACCCCAATTCCTACACATGTCCTAATACAAGATCAAAAAGTAGGAAGAGAAGTCTTAATGATTGTAAATAAAATTCTTTGGTTTTGAACCAACCCATAGGTTTTGAGGATGTATTTTTCCTAAATTAATCAGGAACATAATTTTTCATGAAAAATTAGGTTTTAGTGGTGGTAGTACACACACAAATTTAATAAGTGTATAAAAGGCGAGGTCACCAATGTTGGATACTAACAAACCATATCCTCTATGATCCTTATTTGGATGAAATTAGGGGGATTATATTAGGTCCTTAATTTTGATGAATCCTCTTAATCATTATAGAACATCAACCCTTATGAATATGTGAAACCCCATAAGGTTTATAAATTTATAAGTCCCCCAAATTGGTCAGTCTACACTACCAATAGAGCCAGTGTATTCAATGTGTATTATGAAGATAATAGAACCCATTATATCATATACTCTAAGGATGTAATTTTTTATAAAAGGAATCTATTAGTCATTATTATCACTATAAATATTTACAATATTTCCATATATAATAATAGTAATTAATAGGATGTAGATATACATCAGATATAAAATTAATCCCAATAAGATTCTATTAAATAAGGTGTTTATAACTTTCATCAATGAAATAACCTATAATTAGGTTTATCTCATGAATCATCACTTACATCAATAGGTCCTACAGTCTATAATGTTATGATAGGGGTGTTTTCATATCCTTATCCAACCATCCAAACCTAATGATTAAATCCATGTATCGAAATGTGATAATAACATAAAAAAGATAATAAATTATTTAGATTGGTTAAATGAATAATGGAATATATTTAGGAAACATTCCTAATCTAAATGAAATTTTAGTTGAAGATGAACTTCCCCTAGTTGACCCACATCAATTGAAGAGAGACACCCATCTAACAAGAATGGAAAATTATCTAAAGTAAATACCTAGATAACAGAATCTTATTTGGTATACCACCTCCCAAATAGGTCACCATTATATGCCTCCTTTAAACTATCTTTTAAATCCATTTTGGATATCTTAACTAAATAATATCTTATCATTAGAAACAATATCACAAATAAAAATACTTGATTCCATCACTATCTGATTAGAAGACATTTTGAAATGTGTTCATCGATACAAGTAGAATATATTATTCACCGCAATTGGGATGATTTACATCCTCCATAAAAAAATTATAGAAGGAAAAATTTTCAACCATTAATGATGGGAGGGCCTAAGATAATCATCTGACACACATTTCCTCCCGATTTATCATGATGTTTTTACCTATATAACAATAGGTGGAAGTATAAGATATATATTTCATATAAATGATGAAGGAAACATATTCATATAGTGTAATAACAAGGTTTATAGATCAGTATTTATAGGGGATGTCCATTATTCATATTTAAAATAATAATTGTATTTGATGTTTAGAGAGACCATTATCTGTGGATAGTTTAATTGAAATGTGAGGGAAAATTACAGTGTTTATGAATATTGAACATATAGTAACAGAATAAAACATTCATTAGAGATACAATTTCACTATGAATAGATTTTAAATAGTACACTATAACTTGTAATTTTTCCTATCTATGACTTAAATAAAATAAAATTACACAAAATTATTATAAAAATTTATAAAATTGACATAACCAATAGGGAATGTAATATTTCCCTCTAAGATGAAATTCCAACTTGAAATTTTATTACAAAATTAAATAAATATAAAATCCTAACATATGATTATTAATCAAAAATTTATGACACCATAAACAAATGATCTGAATCAATTCATTTTTTATATATAACTTAAATCTACATCCCAACCATAGTTGAAATAATAAATTCATCATAGCTCAAAAAACCAGTTTTTAGAGGGGAAAAGGGGTACCTAGAATTTAAGTCTTGTATGAAAAATCTGTAATGTTTATACAATGATAATATTCTTGAGAATTTATTTTAAACATTGAGGTATAATAATATATCACTTCCAAAAAATATTAACCCCATTATGGATTATTTGGTTGGCAACACCAACTACTACCAAAACTAATTTATATAAAGATACATAATTCAATATTGAAATATATATATATATATAGATCTATTTATTAATAATGTACATAATGATATAAAATCATAATGTACATGTGACCCATGTGACTACCACCCATTTAGTAGAAGTATGCGTTTGGTAAGAAATTATAAAGAATAGATCTAAAAAAATGGCGGAAAATATTGAATAATGATCAATCTATCATAAAAAATATATTATTATGAAGAGACCTTCTCAACCTATGATGACCAGGTTCCCTTTGAAATCACAGTGATAAAATATACATCATCAAAAAAATTCAGATAGAATATTAACAGTCATTGGTTAATTAAATAATATGGAAAATAGAATCTATATTCCTCTAAACAGAACTAGGACTTCACTGATTTTATTCTCATGGAATTGGGATGAAGGACCCAACCCCTACATAACCAAACTCCTAAGATGGGGACTCTTTTTTCAGTAATAATTTTATTTTTTTCTAGTCATTTATTTTAGAGAAACTAACTTATATGAGATTGTGTTATATTATTACATGCATTTAGGAGATCACATGCATTGTGGAAGACCATTACATAGTGTATAATAATTGTACAAATGTGTAATTGATTATGTATTTCATGTAAATAAGAATATTTTAATGATGATTTTCATTCTAGATAAGAGATACAAAAAGATAAGATGTATTCCAATTCTCCTACTATTATTTTATTTTTAAATTAGTTTTCTTTTTCAACATCACATTGTAAATTCTAGAATAATTAAGGGAGAATCATTTCTAGTGGTCATCTTAAAATGTAATTTTCACAATAGTCTCTATCACAGTCCTGATATTTATAATTAACTATGATATTGTAAAATATCATAAAAGCGGGCCTAGTAACATGAAAAAAATATTTCATTTCAAAGAACCTCATATTGAAACCATTATAACTATTTATCTTAGATTCTCAATAAAATTTCAAAGAATACAATGTTCCTATCATCAAACTCCTAATAATCCCATTTTAGCCTAATAATGAGGGGGCTACAATAAATGCACGTGAAGAAAATAAATTTTCTAAATATGAAATACTCATTTATGTCTTAAGAAAGGTATACAGAGTGTGATATAAAATAACACATGTCAGCTCTATATATTTATACATCTAAATGATATTATCATCAATTAAGACTTCATGGATAAACATTCTCTGATTGATCTAATTCCATCCCTGAAACATTTTCAAAATGGTATCATAGAATCTAATATAACGTTATCTAATTGAAAAATGAAGGCTTAGGAAAACATAGAGTATAACTATTAGGAAATTTTATACAAAAAAATCATATTTGGGGACCTTATTTCAAATATAAAAATTATAATCACCACTTATGAAACATTATTTACCTACTTATATATTATATTATGGTTTTATATAGTTATACCCACACCATAATCAATACACTAATTTTGGAATTTCAATATTAATTATAATATTAGTGGGTTATGTAGTAATAAATCCCTATTTATATTCTAAAAAAATAAATACATTCACACTAGTTATTAAAATGTAGGGGAATAAACCTATAATAGAATAAGTAACAAAATCAATAACCTAAAATGAATTATATATAACCCAAAACAATATATGGTAAGTTCTCAAGAAGATAATTTGAATTAATATTCATTCATTTAACGAAAATAAAAAAAATTAGAATATTTTCACATGATGATAACTAAGGGTAATGAACATATGAGACAACACGTCTCTTTTAACATTCTACTGAATGCTTCCATTGAAGAACCATCTTCCTATGGAGGGAGATATGGTTATTCTATAAAATCCATGGGAAGAGACCCCCATGAGGGTGTATTCACTAGTATATATTTCTAACTAACAAAAGTTAAATACTATAAAAAATCATTAATAGTTTAGATCTATTTTCAAAATATAGGGACATGGTCTTTGGAACATCCATCACTACTCACATAGTTATCATAAAACATGATGGGTTCATATTAACCCCTAGTAATCTAGCAATTTATTAATGAGGAGTATATAAAAATTATTATTTTGATGATTAGAATGAATGTAAAATACCATTTCTCCTAGTATTTTATGGAGGAAGAAAATAATTACATGCTTCCAAATTTCAATAAACCCATATCAAATACCATCGATGAGATTATAAAAGGAATCATAGGCACTAGATATGACTGAAACATATGTTAATCAATTCATCTGTTAATTCTTATAAACATTGTTTGTATATCATGTTCCCCAATTTATTTACAGTTATTATTTAATAAAACATTATTGAAATTAATGGGATGAAACATTTTGTTATTTCACATGGTCATGTTCTACAAGAAAATCCTTATATAATATAAAATTCCATGCGGAAAATATATCCATCAGATTTATCCATTGTAATAGTTGAGGTTGAAAACGTGATTATAGACCATTTAATCTAGTATTTTTAGTTTCCCATTTGGATGTAAAATACTATTACTATTATTAATATGAATAATAATGGTTTATTCTATACTATATTCAAAGACCATAAATACTAATTCATAAAATATTTTTCCCATTTTGATTATTGAAAAACTAATTTATATAATACCATTTATTTAAAAACATTGCATTATGTATGGATAATCTAGGTATAATTAAATTTGTATGTATCTCAATGATGATAATGTCATAGAATCTATCTTTATTCAATGGATATATTTCTATCATTTTATTCCCTTAACTTTTATAATACAATATATAACTCCCAAGTTTTAATACACATCATCTTTAATCAATTTTTAAGCATAATAAATTGAATACTATATCGGTCACCACCTAGAAAAATCATTATAGTTTCATGATATTTTCCCTCAAATGTAGATGGTTTTCACCAAACTATGACAACACTGGATACAAATAACTCCAATAACGTTCTTAATAAGGGTAATATATTGTATATTTCAAGTAATTGTCATCCATTATTCTTTTATTAAGTATGATCCCAATAATTATTTGGTAGTCCTTGACATTACACCTTCTTCCTTGCTTGTGTAGTTAAGAGGCCTTCATAGGTGAGTCACCGATAAAAAACACTTCAAATTGAACCCTAATCAAATTTATAGACATCGTGAAATTTATAAATTATTTAATTAGATAAAAATTGGATGAGAACCTCATGAAATATTCAACAACATGAAGAAATACCTCCAAATACCACTAGTTAACAATTCACTAATATAAGGAAAACCTAATATCTTCTATATCGACATTATAGATTAGTTACAAGACACCCTTCAACAATAAAATATCTTGAAGGAAAACAAAAAAAATTAAAACCATGTGCATCACAATTAATGAATTAATAATTGATGAAATATAATCAATAATAATTTTCTGATAGTAATCATTAAATTATACAATCTATGACAAGATATGAATATTTAAGATGTTTACATTATCCCTTGAGAATTATCCATTGAGGTATGTTCTTAAACTGCCAATGTTAACAAGGTGAATGGAATTTGGGGTAATTATTCCTAAAATCATTGTTCTTTGATTTATCTACCAAATGAAAACTAAAGTACAAGATCTGCAATATTTCTTCTATTCAATATAACGCTCTCTATACTCCCCCAATTTATATAATTCTAAAATTATGAAGTTTACTTTATTAGTGAAGATTCCCATGAATGGGAAATATTAATTAATGTGGTTTCTCCGAGCCATAGAGGAAGAAAATTTAGAGTAAAATGTATTTAATAACATTTACATAGTACTCATTTTCATCTACCCAAAAAATTCATTCTATCCAAGTTCATTCCTATTTTTTGAAGGGTTTCACCAAATATTTATAGGAATACTACTCCTTTTTTATCATTGTAAAATTTAGACATGTTTCATAATTTTATTTTGGACTTCAATATCATGACTCATTTAAGAATATATGTGTAAAATATTCCATCAAAAAGTGGGAGATAATACTCATACTCGATTATACTCAATAAGTCATTGTGTGGATTTAATGTAATATAGTCATTACTACATTCATGTTCATCCAAAATTCCTAAATGAATATAGTAGATAATTTTGATACTAAATGCTCCAACAAAGGTAATGGGAGAAAGACCATTCATGTGAGGAATCAAATGGTGGTAACCATTTCCGGTATTTAAAATGTTAACTATTCATTATTGATCATTTTTAACAAAAATAAAAATATTTTTCCATGTTTATTAATTGATAATTATATTACATAAATTATTAATTTTTATTTAATATTAACAAACACATTTAATTTTAAGTAATTATTTATAATTATTTATAATTATTTATAAATTTTTTATTTGACCTTATATTTGACATGCCATCTTTATAGTTAGAATGTAACTTGATAGAAGGAATTGATAACTCATGTCTCAATGCTTAAACATGAACCTTTATGTGAATCGTTTTTAAGAAAAATCTATTATTTTCATCTATTCTCCATGTTTTATTATATGTTTTACTTTTTTATATTCAAAGTTTCAAGATATTTTTAGTTTATTTGTTCACAACCTTATATGTACATTATTTTTCTCCTAAGTTTTTACATCTCTATATTAATACTATACAATTTTCTTTACATTGGTGATTCATCCTTGAATTCATGGATAATTTTACCTTTCAAATTCTATAAACCAAGAAAAAACTGAGTTTTGAAAATTTTACTAGAGATGAGATAATTTTAAATTTCTATTATTTTTATCCACAATGAAAAAATGACATGTTCCCTCATTATACGATTGATGAACCATTCCTATAGTAATGGTATAGTGGGAACCATTTTCTTTCTGTTGTATGTATCTCTTTGTTTATTCTTTATATAGATAAAATTTTCTCTGGAATCATCAAAGAAAAAAATCACTGATTACCTTTCTTGAAATGCATGATAATCGGTGGTATGACAAAAATGAAAATAATACTTTTTCACTAGTTTTGTTTTATCATTTGGATCTAATGATTTTTTAATGTTAGTTGACCTATACTGATCTCTTTTTATATTTTTTCTTTTTGAGCTAAATAAAAATCAGGAGTAACATCATGCCACTTCTATGAATATGAGTCTAAAATAGTCTGATGGAAATAAAATATTGGTCATGGTAATTTAAAAATATCATTCATATCTATGATTAACTTATTGAATTATTATTCTTTATTTAAACCTCACTCTACTACCTTTCCATAATGGATTTTATTTAACTCATACGAAAGTTTAAGGTATTGAGTGTTCTTCATAAATTTGGCGAGGGAGGAAGCATAAAAATATCCTCAATAATTGTTCTCAGATCCTCCTAAACATATTGATAAAATAATATAAATATGAGATAAAAAATTTATAATAAAAATAACTTTAATATTTGTAAAATAATGATTAACACACTCTTAGACTACCATGGCATTTTGGATGAACATAGTCGGCCAATGAATCATATAATAATTAATTATTCTAATGGATATAGTAAATGAACATCTATGGATTTCTCATACATTGAATTACATTAATACCCCTGTTATATTTATTTATATTTGTGTGATTTTTTCCATGGAATTACTTATAAAAAATACAAATACTAGTTTTGTATTAAATTAGAGACAATAGGCATGGACACATCTATTGTTCCCCAATTAATTAAAAGGTATTTATTGTTATCATTAAATATGAATTTGGTACATCATTTGGAGTATATGTCAGTGTATTCAATAAACATAAGCCTTATTTTTCTGAAACTAATACCACTATTAATGATGAATATTAAATTATTATAGTACTTATCTACCTAAATAGATTTTTTGACAATATTTTCGGAAATATAATATATATTAAGTAATATCATACATGAAAATATTTTTTATCCTCTTATATTGTTAATGAATTAATAAATAAACCTACAGATATGGGGGAGGAGTGGGTTTATCTGCTATCATTAGGCCTAAATGAAAAGCTATGTTGAATGGTAATGGGAAAAATAATGAAAAAATTGAATATAGTTTATGGATAGTTTATTTAAATCTAAATCCAATGAGGATAGTTGTTACTATTTTATAAAATTGAGATATATTATACTTGAATGGAAAAAAATTAAAAGAGGAATTTAACAGTAATGAGTCTGGTGGCCATTCCTTGTTCCCTATTATTGGTTATGACTAAAAATTTTAATCATTATATTGTAAAGGATAAAAAAAGTGATTATGATAAAGAAAAAACATCATGGTAGATGGGAGTGATGTATCCCTAGTGAATTCCAAAAAACAAAATCTATTTTTACCATACACTAATATAAGTAATGATAGTGATTTTATGTTAACTGTCTTTTGGAATACTCTGAATTATTATTGGGTTATATACACGTGTTTTTAATTTAATATATACCATGATATAAATTCATATTATGATAAAAAAGGGATTTATAGGCGAGGTCCTATCAAGATGCATCTTTATGACTTGGCTCACGGGAAAAATATATTATTTGTTAGAGTGAAAAACTATTCATTTTTCTTCTTTAACAAATATATATAGGTATAAAAACTATATTAAAAGACAATTTCATTATGAATTATTTATCTGACGGGTTTTACCTTCAGTTTTTATTTATAGTTCCTTGTGATATCAAAATGTTCACATTGAATGTTTCTGGGTGTGTGGTAGAAGTAATTGAGCCCTTTCACGATAATTTTTTTTCTAGGATACTAGGATAAATCCCCATAAACCAAAAAATCATGACCCACCAAATATTTATAGAGATTATATTTTTCATATATAATTGATTATTAATATATAATAACATAAAATCTTTGAGTATAATATTTCTTTCTTTAGTGATGGTGTTTATTGAGCTGACACTATGGGAGTAATAATATCATTCCATCAAAAAGATCCAAGGTAATACTCCTTTATAAATAAATAATAATATACTATGACTCTCTAACTAATAATAATGGATCTTTGTGCATGGATAATCTATTCTTCACGTGTCTCTCAAGTTGTATCTTATGAATATCTCCTTTGCACTTGATGAAATAATTCTTGGTTCTCTCGATTTCAAGAGGGACGATAGAGAACAACTCTTTAGTATTTATATAATTTTATAAAAATATATACGTCCTTGATAGGATTTTTTTGTCAGAGTATATCTAACCAATATAAAAATGATATGATATATTCTTCATAATGAGGGTAAGGTTATGTTTTATTTTAAATAGGACCTTATCTAATTTTTTTATTCTATGTTAGAACCAACAGTAGTATAATAACAATAATATTATTTTTTTCATTATGTCTTCATGTATCATGAATATTTTAGTATCATTTATAATTAAAAATTATGACAATTTATTTAAATGATATTAACTAAACTTATAATATCTTTATTCAGACCTGTAAAATGGTCTTCCAAACATTGTTAGTATTTATTAAACCATGAATATTAAATAATTGTTTCAATAAATGAAAATATTTATATTTTTCATCAAATAAATATATAAATCCTACATTAAATAACTTATTAGTAAATATTTATTTAATTCTCAAGTACGAAATATATTCTAATAAAAAGTTTACTCAGTCACAAATATATTGCAATAAACATGTCCTGGATAAATATAGCATGCCTTCATTAATAATAATATTTATTCTTAAATTAAATGAATACATAAAGTTTTAAAAAATCTATAATAAAATAATTTTTTAACCATCATGGTTTCTTTCTTAGTGGAATTAGTATGCTTAGACTTAATACTGTGTTTAGCATCTAGAAACACATTAAGGAAACCATAGGGAATGAATTTAATGTATGAATGAAAACAACCAAATATGATTGCATGATGTGTAAGACAATACCTTAATCATGATATCTCCTCGGTCTTGTTTTTTTACATATTTTATCCATCAAATTTCCAAATATAGCTGTCCTCTAATACTAGTAAAGCGCTTGTCAATAAAATAATAGGGCCATGGATTTAATCAGAGTGTTAGATTTAAATCAATTGATTGAGATATAATCTCCATGTCCAAAAAGTGATAAATCATATCTTGAATTCTTCATTAACATTATATAACTAATGTCGCACCCGACATGTCTAAATTCACCATTAATATAGTTCGTCATGGTTTTGGTAAATACTTAAATGTTCCCAACTCAGGATATGAATTAATAATAATCTCATGTTGAAGGATCATTATTCAAATTCATAAATCGATGTTTCTAATGAAACATATAACATGTTGAATTCAAATTGTGATATGTTCTCGAATATTTATATCATGGAGATTACTAAGTGTAAAAATTCATGGTCCAAAGTCTTAATTAATTATGGTAATACAATAATTTATGTTCTATATCATATATGTCTACCCCGATTAATTCATCCAACTATGGAATATGGGTTTAAGAATATTTTCATTTCACTTTATATACCTCGTCAAAATAAAGAACTGATATTTCCTTTTGAAATCAAAAATACAATAAGTAAATTGTCATATTAAATATCATGCTGAAGAGTAATGATAATATATTATTAATATTAATACTAATTTATTTAAAATTTTTTATTCATAACCTAAATTATAATATAATTGGTTTTAGGGAACCAATTCAAATAGATTCATACTATCAGAAAATCCAACAACCAATGAAATTATGTATGATAGATCTCAATGATATTGTTTCTTCTATTGAGATAGGTAGTTTGGAACGAAGACTTTAACATTATCTTCTATGGAATTTCTCCTCACTATGTATTAATGTCTATGAGAAAAATACATCAACATGTAATACATTAGATGTATATTCTTCCTCTATTGATGTGACCTTGGTTCCTTAGATAAAACCAAATTGTAATATTATGAAAATAAAATGTGATATAGCCTTTACTTCTGAGAACCATATCAATATCCTTGTTGAAATTTCCTATCCATAATGATTCATTAGATTATTTTAGAAATCTCAATATACATTGACATTATTATAAAATTCGTAACAACTTCCAACATTATGGTCTTCTATATAATAAAACATCTACTGATAGAATATACAAATCATAAATATGATTTTACATTCCATCTATTAACAAGGAACAATTCCTTAATACAACTAATATACATTAGAATAGTCATGATTTCAATTCAATGGAATTCTCAAGGATCTTATTGAAATCAAACTACCATGTCTGTGGAATAGGAAATATAATGATTACTACACAATATAGCGTACATGACTGATCCTATCAATGATTCTTAATGAATCATGGTCATTATCAATCTCTCATATTATGTCTAAGGAAACATTTTCTTAATGACAAGTATAGAATATGATAGTGTAAAAATTCCATCTTGGATTTTTTCCATATCAAATATTAATAATAAATTTCCCTTTTTTTCTAGGCTTAGTCGAAGAATATTATTGGATCAATCATGATAGTTCATTATCTCAACTATATATACTGTTTCACCTAAGTATGTAATGTAGAAGTATGTGTTCAACCACATCTTAATAGGATTTAAGAATAGTATATAATTTCAAATTAGTAATATTATAGGTTCATATATGATTAGAAAAATGACTACATTCACACTAAACCACTTTTAAATATAATGTTCCTTTTAATTCAATATGTATAAAAATTTGTGTATGGATTCATTTAATTGAACTTTCCATGATATGGATTATTTCTTCAATTCATAAATGGATCGATAAAACACTCCAACCATATTAGCATATTTTTGATTGAAAACCCCTCTTGGTTATGTCATATGTACATATTTAAAAAGTTTTCCCATAAAGATGGTTTTATTAATAACCATTTCAAAACCTTCGTAATCATTGTAAGATAATATAAAATAAGAATTCTGATGGATTTTTTTAAATTTATTATTTAAATAATTTCATCATTTTCTACACATTCATATTAATTAATCGATATTACAACCATCCTAGCTATATTGATATTGGTTCTACAATCCGTTATAATTTCCTTCTCGAATACCCATTTTAATCCAATGGGATTTACATCTTGTGGAGGTTCTACAAAAACCAAAAAATGGTTTTGGTTTAAAAAATACATCTTATAATTCTTGACATCTATCAATATGGTAACTTATAAATCACATGAAACTTCATCAAAGGACCCAAGATCACTATTATCAACACAAAATGGGTCACAATCCCAGTGACTCTAAAAACACATTTCTACTGTTCTCTAACCTCTATAGTTCTCATACATATTACTTGTGTTTCTAAAACATCCACTTAAATGGAGATCAATGGAATTTATTCCTATTAAAGCTATTTTTAATCTTCTTCCATGCCATCAACTATGTTGACATATCTCCCTTTATCTCTTTTGTGACGTTATCCCTCTTAATAATGGTTGGATATATATCAACCACAGTTTTTTTCAAATGATTTTATTGGTGATTACATTAATTTTCCATAGGATATCATATTAATAAACATCATATACTTTAGTGTCTGACTGTATTTCCATAATTTTCCTTAAAAATATTCATATCACTATAAATGAAAATGTGAGAGAACATGTTTCTTTCCATTCCAAAGTATGTATTGTATACCATCTTTGACATAAATTAGTACTTTATTTAGAATGTGCACTATAGTGATCAGTTATTATATCCAAAAGGATAATAGAATACTCTTATGACTCATCATCAATCTCACTATGTTGATAAAGGTGTGGTTTCTCCATTAACTAAGACCATTACATGGTGGTGGGTAATGATGAGTGAGTTTATAATTGATATAGAACTCCCTAAAATAATAAATGAAAAAATGGTTAAGATATTATCTTCTAAATTTTCAATCCAAATCCTCTTTTTGAATTTTCTATGAGTCAATTTATGGTCCTGTTTTAATTTCACACTTAATATTTCTAACATAGAAAAATTTCGTACATCAAAAAAAAAATTCAGCAAACACAAACCACTGTGAACTGATTCAAAAAATTGTAGGAGCCACCCAGGAGTCAACCAAAATTGACATCATCAAACCATCACACCCATCTTCACCTCATCAGCATCATCCACTTAAAAAAACAATATCCATTGAGAATGTAGTAAAGAAAAATATTTGAAATTAAAATTTCAAATAGTAACCAAATTACCTCCTAAACCACCTCATGCATCATACCATGAACCAAACCGCAAAAAACCAAAATTATAACTCAAAATATCACACGTAGACTTAAGCTCATGACTCTGTAATATGGTAAGATACAAGTCATGTGAACTTCAATCATTCTTGATAGACAATACATATTTTTTTAATCCAATACATAATGATTTTTGATTAAATGATACATGTAAATAAATATACTATATTTATAAATATAGTACCTATTATTCTAAAATTTTAAAATAAGTCCATAATTATCATGTTTGGATAGATGTATAATGTTTTTGGTAACACTGAAAACATAATAATGATTTATTAAAATCAAGATCAATTGGATTTGAAATGTAAAGTTTTAATATATAATTGATAAAGTAATTATTAATTATCTATTAGATTATCATTGGTCAATTTCTTTTTTGATATTCTTTTAGAATCTACATGGTTATTATATTGGGATAAAAAACTTTACACCACAAGTCATATTAAATAGCTAAATTATATAAACTAAAAGTCTAAATTGAAAAAAAACACATGAAACTTCCTCTTGATTTTAAAATGGGGTTCAGTTATTCATTTAGTGGCTCTTCTTGCCGCATGCATTGAAAAATGAATCTTTTTCTTTTATTGGCCCCTTACCGATTTCTCTTGGTCTAGCATGAAGGATCCTTAATCTTGGAGTTAGTATGATGGATTTTTTTTTATTACACTTACTCTTATACACCAAAATTACTATAGGGTTTTCATGAATCAAGATGTTATTGAACATGTGAATTAGAGTAAGGGGTTTTGGTAAATTCTTCTGCATATTCATAATAAAACATGGAAATCACTGAGGAATTTAGGATTACATAAGGTTCATTTACTACCCTTCTAGAAAAAAAATCCTAAGATGTTCGAATTATCAAAATCAAAAACCATATTAACTATATTAGCTCTTGTTGGTTCACCCCCTCGTAGAGTACACATAAATAGATCATTTGAGAACTCAAATATGCAATTATTAACTATATCCTATTATGGATTATAGAGATGATAAATCACATTGAATTTATCCATTTCCTCATAAAATTTATAGAGCTCACTAGTCATGGGATATAACATAAAATATTAGATATCCATTTCATTTTCTAGGGGAATTAGTTTGAGGAATATCTCATCCTCACATGCATGTTTAAGAGGTAAAGACCGAACTAGGGACTCTAATACACAATGCTTCCATTATTTTCATATTAAAATATGAAATTACATTTACCACTCCTATTTGTTTCATAAAATCAATATATTATGTTTATCGGGTATGGATCATAGTGACAATGTTATCGTCTTCTTTTTCCCCATTTTAAAAACAAAAAACATAACCTTTAGAAAATTATCTTGATTAAAAAATTATATGAGATTTAATATTTTTATTTTTCTCATAAGTATCCTACTATTTTATTATGACTCAATAACCATAAATATTACTTTAAAAAAATTTTATCATGTGGATATTCTTATAGAAAGGATCCATATTCAGCTACTAATACAATTGACTATGGCCAATAAAATTTCATGAAATTTTTTAGGTAGGGTATATTTCCAAATATAATAATTTATAAATAATTGATCCATTAAATGAATTTACATGTCTATATATCCAAAAATAATATATTCCTCAATATAATAATTTTAACATTTACAAGTCCAGTTAGTATTTTTTGGATTTAACATAATGGATTCATCACGACAAGATAATAAAATTATTAATATGCCATTTAATTTATTATGTATTTATATTCTGGTTATTTAACCTATATTATATGATAAAATTTAAAAAAATATTGATATATAAATCAATAACAATTATTAAGAAAAAAATAATATATATATATATATATATATTCTTATGATCATGAAATTTAGATATAGGTTTCTTTTTTAACCAGGAAATAAATAGGATCTCAAACCTTGGGGAATAACTCATTATGTTAGTCTTTATATGAGTTCAAAAATTCCACCATAGTCTTGTGTATCCCATTGGTTTGTTTCCCCTAATATCATTCTGAAACCCCCACCTCTTTCACGTGATCCCCATCGATTACATATGAATATTCGCACATAGGTGATGGGAATTTCGAATTTTGGGTCACATAAAAAATTTCATACAAACAAAAAACCATGTATACTATAAAAACATTGTATGATACTCAAATCATCACATATAATCAAACAATAACTCTAACCCAAGAAATAATAATTATATCAAGAATAAATAAGAATATATAGATATTAGTCTACACCATGATCATCCACATTTAAATTTACTACACATTTACAAAAACATGCTTGTATTGAATTGTTTCATTTCTTTATTAAGCTAAATCACATTAAAAATTAAATAAATTGTCTTATTAATTAATTAATTCAAATATCTTAGTTTTTCATCTGAATAGCCCCAGAAATACCCATCCATCATAGTTGTAAAAAATAATAAATAATTAAATTTTATTTGAAATTAACATCATTCCTAGTGTGTACTGACAAGGGATTGAACTTGTTGCCAAATTGATTGTTAAAATCCATGTATTAGTGTTATTATGGTAAATATCATTCTTATTCCTTAAAAAGGTATGTAACAAATGTTCACATGGAATTTTCTATAATTAAATATTAAAAATAATTAATTTTATCATTTATGTCACATATTTTTTACATGGTGTGTACACTAGGTACACATATTTTACAATAGTTTAGAGGTAGAATTATAATTTTATCTATATATTTTGACTCACACAACATAACTATTATTTTTTTCTTGTCTTGAAATGCCATGGATTACATAGCATGCACAATGGTCACCCAACATATACTCCCCTCGGGACAATACCAAAGTAAATGTCCAGGGAATCAATGTGTATTTCGTATAGGATAAAATGGGATACACTACATGTACAGAAGATAATATCGTTATAATTTAGTATGGTCTTTTTATAGGGTTTTATAACCCCATTTAATAATTTAATAATTATAAAATATATATTTGAGCATGTTGTTTCTATGAATTTCATTGGTGAATCATGTTGGGTTACATGGAGTGTATGCTTTATACACACATTGTACATGTTAACCCATGTTATTTTCCATGATCCTACATATGACATGAATTTATATACCTTATGTAACCATATCCACACTATATTCCAAATTTCTTATGAATTAACCTTGGTGTGGTTAACTATACTGTATGATATATATTGTTTAGTTACCTTCCATGTAAATATGTCATTTGGCTAGAATCTCCATCACCTCTAGATAATATATGTAGTTTTCATTCATTAGTTATTATACATTATTGACCATATAAATTTGAAATAAATAAATAAATATATATATATATAATATTTTATTTGGATGTTTAAAAAATAATTAATTTTAATAGGAAACGAATATCAAATTAATTAATCATTAATGAAATAATAATTAATTATAAACCATTATGTAAACCACTCCAATTCCACGTAATGGTTTAGTGGTCTGTAATGAAGAGTTCAAGCCCTTCATAAATAAAACATTAGTTGTTTTCCATGGAAAAATATGAATATCCTAAAAAATGAAAACCCATAATCTCTATGAAGATGATGATTCACACCTATAATTTATAATATATTTATAAGAACAAGAAATACCTAGAGTATCATATTTCATTCATCAATCAAGATGTTTATTGATTTAGTCTTTTTTGATTGATACGATTTTTGTATAAAGAGTATCCAAAGTTGAATCACACTAGCAGTATCAACATGTATACATAATATATTTATACAATGTATATGCAACACTGAGTCCTAGCCTTGATGATCGAATCACCATGCCTTTCACAATGCTGATAAAAAAGTTCCCCTTTGTTCTTTAAGGAATATTTCCTTCATCTCTAATTCCTGATATGTAGGAGGAAGACTCATTCTACGATCTGGATAGAATTATTGAGAAATATTTATAGTCTAGATATGATATTTCAAGAGAGGAATTTTCATGCAAAATTTATCTGCCCTATAGAAAAATTATGTAATATGGTATATATTTATATGTTTTTGGTTTAAATATTTTACATATATCTTTATATAATTACCTTATTCTACATAAAACCCAATTCCCAAAAAATAATAAAAATATTATTATTTATTGTTGTGTACAACTCTTATAAATATTAATATATCATTTATTAAAAAAATATTTAATATTTATTCAAATTACATTAAATAAAAATATAACATATCCTCCTAGAACATTAGCTTCGACCGTTAAACTAGTATAGTATTTATCATGCCTTGAATAATAATTATTTATTTTTATAAATAAATTTTCTTATGTTAGTAATTAAATACGTAAATAAATATCATATTCTCTATATAGTGAATGCATATTTATTTAATATTCAAATCATAAATACATTCTAATTGGAATATTGCAAATGAGTTAATATCATTCAACAAATATATATTTAATAATTATGACTTCATGATTTTATGAATAGTAAATTTTACTAAATTAGAATAATACAAAATTTGATATAGATTCTAAAATAAACTTTAGTGTGTGACTGTAAAGGACTCTTTGCTCCGTGAAAATGGGATATATGGACTAAATTATAATATCATCAACTAAAAACAAGACAAGTAACCCCCAAAGAAATAAGGTAATGTCATAATGAGAACAACCACATTTAAATTCTCAAATTTCATTATATTAATTTTTAGATAGAACAACAGATATATTACCTTTCTTGTGTCATCAAACCAATTTCCTCATATATCATTCTTTGATTTCCTGAAATGAACTCATTTATAAATCACATCATTCTTGGACTTAACATGAGCGTTTCATTTCTATCAATGGGGTGAAATATCATATTTTAGTTTGGAAAGTGGCAATCCTCAAATAAATTATTCATTAACATCATGTCACTCATCATTCTCCCAACGTATCTTACATCACCAGGACTGTAGGTCATCATTTCTATTGGGAAATATTTCAATGAACAAGGCTGATGATATGTTTCAATTATAATAATATGTTGAAGGATCATTAACAATATTCATATATAGTAATATTCAATGAAACATATAACATGTATAACTCTTACAAGAATATACATTATCATAGCCTCATATATAGTATATTACCATATGAGAAAATTTATGGGAGGATTCATTGGATTCTTATAGAAATCTAAAACATAATGGTGTGTATAATCAATGTTCCATCAGATGATTCCATACAACTAAAAAACATAAGTTTAAGAATATTGTCTTGTAAATTTTTTCCAAAAAATATTTATTATTTTCCTTGGAATGATTAAATACTTTTTAAGCATGTTCAATAGTACATTAAACGGTTTTAAGGGTATCCTTTTCATTGTCTAAATGAGGAACTTTATGACTCTTTTGACCAATATATGTAAGGATTTTTTATAGCTTATACAAAAAGAATGGAATTTCCTACCAGCATGAATTATTAATATTTTAAAGCTTCTATTACATGACTTTATGGTTAACAAAAATGATAATTTTTTCTTCAATTAATACCTGGTTATTTAAATTAATGGTTTGAAAATAAAAATATCTGTATTTCTATAAAATGATATAAAATGATTTTATTTGAGTGTTTTAAACTATTTAATTATTATTTTTTGAAATCATATTCTTAATTAAGGTTGATTTCATATGATATCACATACAATATTTTATTGAATGTTTTATGATTAGTTTGACTGTGGATGTTCTATTTTGACACCATTCATTGTCTACAGTTAATGTATTTAAATTTTGTATACTAATTTTTAATACAAATAGTGTTGTTGTTTAAAATTCATTTTTTCTTATGTGGAATGAATTGGAATAATTATGTTATGAGAGTGGACCTATATAGCCCCTATATGCATTGGTATGTCTCTTTATAAAATATAAATTGGGTTTTGGCAATGGCCTTGACCATTTACATGATTCGTTGTACAAATCCTTGATAATGATACATTTATTGAGATAATCCCCTATATTATTAGATTAATTGTAAGAAGCCCCAAATGTATGTTTTATATGTCCATTATTATGAGTTACAACATTATAAATTCTTTCATAATTTTTTAATGTGGTTAATCAATTTTTTATAATTTCCCTGGTTAAGATACATTTTCTTGTGATTATTTAAATAGAATTATTTGATCATATTTTATTCCTACCATATTATTCTCATGTTATTAACTAAATGATTTTTTTCATTATAAAACATTACAAGTTATTTATTTCTTTTTTAATCATGGATTACCTTATATGCATACCTTTACAAATCATTTGAGGTCACCCCTTTCATATGTTTTATATTCCCTCGGATTCCCAGAAGTATATTATGAATGATAACAAGGGTTTCAAAAACAGGGAATAATGGAAGGATGAATGAGATAATATTTTTATTTTGTGTTTAAAAATGTCATGTGGATTTGATTTATGTATCTATTTTACAATGTATACTAATATATTCAGTCTTCTGAGATTTGATACCTTTTCTATAATACCAATGTAATAATGTAAGGTGCCGACTCTAGGATACTTTGGTCTAGGTACTTGCATTATAAGTCATGAATTTTCAATTGGACACCACTATTTAATGGTAGCCTCATGTTGATACTCTTCTACTGATTCCTAAACATAACTTTTATTCTAAATATATGTTTGAACTCACCAAGATAGTGATCCTTTATATGATATAAGTGATTTATAGCTTACTAAAGATCATTTCCATATAGAAATTCGGGCTTCCATATCAATTCTTACGAGTTGACGAGTCTGTCTTTTTCACCCATTTTCTTAATATATAAGTTCTATGAAAACCAAAGTAGATAATAATTATATAAACTATAGTAGTTCCAAATTTGGTATCACCTCCATGGATAATGAGATTAATTATTTATAGAAAATCCATTACTATACTATTTGGAATTGACAACCTAGTTTCGAGTGTATTTTTTTATAAGTGGATCATTAAACGAAAATAAGATTACCTAGGATATCACAAATATTAATACAAGGCATGGTTGGTATCCATGAGTATCCATTAAAGATAAATTTTTTATTATTGTAATCTCCCAAAATTTCGGGGAATTATTTTTATAAGGAATTATTTTGGGACTGCGAAATTAGATGACACATGATTCTGAGTCCCAGAGTTCCCAGAATGATCTAACAAAAAATGTTATGATTTAAATAGCAAGGTTGATAGGGTTTCTAGAAAAAGTGTAAAATCTATTAAACGGGTTCCCAGATCATAAATCTAATTTCACCGTTATGTTCAGGATAGAGGTTTTACCCATGGCACAACTTATGTTTAGCTGTTGCCTGTATATATTAAGAAAAACTAAAAATGGAATAACCATAAATAAAATAACTAAATAAAATTAATTTATTTTTCAATTGATTATAACTTGAAACTGGTGACTCAGATTAAATATTATTGACCACTGCTGAACTGGTGAGGGTATTTTTCCTTAGGCAGATCCTAACATTTGCTGGCACAGACCAACATTGGATGTTAGTTTTTGGCTGTGAATAAAATAATTAAGTAACAATTTTTTTTCAAATACTTATACCTCCTAAATGGTTACTCTGATTCAAAATCAGAGAGTACCATTGACCTCATTGGTGAATGTTCATTTTTGGAGGATCCTTACCTCGATCAGCATGAGTTGAGGGTGAAAGTTAATTTTTTGAACTTTTATTAAGGTATGTTTAGTAAACGTGCGAGTGAGATTTTCAATCTTCTGAACCGCTACTATGATTAAAAATAAAAGGAAACCGTTGAATTTAGAATGCCAGATTTATCATAGAAATTACATAACATCAGCTAGCAAAGGCTAACCAGAAAATTTATTTTTTACCTTTTAAGGAAAAATAATAAAATAATTTAAACGAATTATTTGATTTTCTTTCACACTTTTGAGTGGCAAATAGCGATTCTATGGGGCAGTAATAGGGTATAGACGATGCGCATCAATGAGGATCAATAATTGATCATTAAACTCACAACGTAATAATGATTTAATGAAGTGTAATATTGAAATTGTTTCTTATATAAAATAGTGTAATAATGCAATATCTCATCCTAATGGGAGTGTTGCAACGTGCTCCAATTTATTATTCAAAGCACTGAGAAAATAATGATTAAAAATTCGGAGGATTCTATGGCAAACTTCTGACAGAATTCCACCCCAGCGTAGAATGATGAACTCCAATGTAACTTCATCATCTTCGACGCCTTTTTAAGAACATAGCCGAGAAGTGAAATCCACCTCTTAATTCCTTGAGAACGAACGTCACGACATCATATGTCATAAGAGATAGGGTTTTTTTATTTTTTGTTCTTCCCCATCCTTTTCTAAAAATGATGAAAAAGAATCATCCCAGGAATAGGATGATCCGAGATTAATGTGTTATGTAGGAGGGTGATTTATTCATGGGGTTATTTTTTTGGTGTCCAAATCGTGGCCTGGAATGACTGAACAAAAACACCCTGAACCTCCACAGTCTTGAAACATCTAATGTGGAGGCCTTAGGCCGACACGAATAAATCCCGAGTGCCTCCACGTCTAGGTTCTTGGTGGTCGTACCCTCAATGTGATGTTAAGGCATGTTTGGGATCCTCTCGGTGATGATTGTGCTCCCTAGAGGCCACAAACATAGACAACTCAACGAACGGACCACCAGAGTGAGTCCGGTGGCCCACAAAATGCCCTCCCGGCATTGAAGGGCTGGCGCTGGCGGTGGTGGCAGTGGTGACAGTAGCGGTGGCGGGCCTAATCGGCCATGTGGAGGATGCGGCCCGCACTAGTATGATGCGTAGATTGGGATTTCTTGGTTCATCATCCATGAAAGTTCACTGGAGGACGCGACGCCGGGCAGGGCGCTGCGAGTAGGGGCGGCCCATGTCTGGGCCGTCTAGATGAGCTGGAAGATGCGGTCCTTGACCGTGAAAGGCTGAGGTGCCACGTACATTAGGAGGGAAGGAAGAAGACCGCAGCCCATTGGCCACATAAGGAGTAGGATACTACTCCAGGTGAGTGTCGTGCAGGAGGTGTGGCCCACCTCTTACGGGCCATGTTTAAACAGGTAGGGGATGTGGCTGGTTTTCACTCCCCAGGTGTTCATACAGACTACACCATGCAGCTGGTCCCCAGCTAGTAGGCTATGCCCCAAATAGGTTGGGCGTGCCCCCACTTCCCAGTGGGATAGACCAGGGTATAACTTGCTAGACCATGCTGGTGGGATGGACCCGCACCCTCGTTCGGTCCGGCCAAACTAGACTGGGTCATCGGGTGACTCAGCAGTTTTGACCCTCGGCCAACCAGGCCAAGTTCAGCGAGGCCTGTTGGGCCTCGACCACTGGCTAGGACGGACCGGACCAATCTCAAGACACACCAAGTTGGGTGGAGACCATCTTAATGAATTGGGGTATGTGGGCCCCCAGGCCGGGTTGGTTTGGTCATTCGGAGCATGCCCCGTCGCAACGAGTCCCCTGGTTATTAAAATGCCCATATCTTGTAAACTACACATCTAATTCATAAGATGTTTGTGGAATTGGGGCCCTCTCTATGAAGCAGATCTTTTTTCATGATCTATGGTTACTTTCATGGATTTTGAGATAAAATTAAGGGCTTGAGGAGTGGTTCTCCCAAGAACACTATGTACAGAACCCTGTGACTAGATGAGTCCAGAAGACTACTATCTTTTGGCCTAGTGGGAAGATCCTCTATGAAATTGCAGGCCCATGGTGGGAAACACCACATGGTGACTTTTCAGGCCCATAGTACGCGATTTTGAGGAGTTCCTTAATTGTTCACGACTAGTGGGAAGCACCTTTATATGAATTTATATTACCATAATACGCAATGGGGAGGAGTACCTAAGCAGTCCAAGCATAGTGGGAAGAACATCTTCATGACTTAGGATGACCACTGTACTTTCTAGATGAGGAGTTCTCTAGCATCCAAGGTGTTTGAAGATATGAATGATGATCCTAATATTACTACTCTAGAATACACATGGTGTGAGCTATCTTGTGTTTTTTGATATACCTTGAGGAATTGTTGTGTAGTCTTTACTTTTTGTTTTAGGGTCCCTACAAAGTTCTATGTTACTCACCCCTGCCTATGCTTAACTCCCCATGTGTTGTGTCTGGTGAAAAGACTAACGTTTCAATAGAGGTACATAGGGAGATGAGACTAGCGGATTCTATGAAAGTAGAATTGTGGCCCCTGACCAGGTGGGGCGTAATAGAATTGGGCGAAGAGAACATACTACTTCAGATTCTAGTAGAATCACTACTATCATTATTTGTTGGGATATCTATGGATGTCCATCAATGTTCCTTTTTTTTGTTTTTTTGTTTTCATTTCTTTTTTGGTTTGTATTTGGGCCCACATAATTTTAGATGTAGCTGCACTCAGATTTGATTTAGTGGATTTCCTTTTCCACCTTTCATTTTTTTGGGATGTGGTTGGGCATTTGTTTGCATAGAAGTATTAAAGAAAATTCCTCCCACTTGTAGGTTGATGCTTTTAGTGCTAGTCTCCAGCCCCTTAATTTAGGAGATGGGCTTGGGGTAGTCATGGCACATGCCCCGAGGGACGGGTCATGAAAAAGTGGTATCAGAGGGAAGTCGTTCCTACCACAAAGACAGAGAGTCTTTTGATTCTATTTTGGGGAAGCAGTGTTATGTGTTGTGAGATTGAATTTCAGATTCGGGGAGTCCAGTGTGTGTGCGGAGGCCACCATATCCAATACACCCAAACCATGAATTCTAATTTTCATCTCTATACATGAAGACACTAGTTGCATAAGTCTCTCTTTTTGTTCTTTTGAATAATAGTCAGCTCACCATGTATAACATTCTAACCATGGTACATATTGATCTATCTCAGGATGCCTCCAAGTGGACAACTAGCCAGGATCTGGATACGAGGTTGTGAGAATAGTCTACCTAGAGATGAGAAATCTGTTCAGGGAAAAGTGATAGTGATGGGCCCACCAAGTGGTATACCGATGTTACACCAACCCACTGATTAGCTAGCAGGCCCACCTATAGTGGTTCAGGTGGACGCATCTTGCCAGACAGAGTTATGGATGACTCTTTTAGCACATAGCGATGAGGTACAAGGTCTAAATGTGTTTCACATGCATTCTAGGAAACGATTACCCTAGATACAGGGTCAATAGGGCCTATAGATTACAGGTGCAAAAATTAATCTGTGGGACTAGAGGGATCATTAGAGGGAGTGTTCTAGTTCCTAGAAGGAAGGCTTTTCATTGGTTGTCGTAAAAAAAGATATACTGGGAAAGATTGTCCCCTTATTCATGAAACGAGGTGATATAGGAGACATTTATAGACTATCAAGGATTATGACCAAAGGACTATAGGGATGAATCAAGGTACGATTCATGTCTTTCTGTATTTGTTGTAGTATTGATAGACACTTGTAGAAGTGATTAATCTATCCTACAATTCTTCGTATTGGATACCTAAAGGTTCTAGTTAAGACCGTTTACATTACCCTCACATTTAGAAACTCTTACTACAAGATACCCAATAACCACACACTAGTGTTGACAGTGTGACGTGACTCTTGGAGTTGAGAGTATCAGTTGGGATCTCTGGGTAGTTTGGAAAAGACCTTTCTACATCATTCTTTGTGTGGAATATTACCGTTCTTGCAAGGATTGACTGTATTAAGAATGTTATATGGTTCATTCGTGAAGATGGATCCAAATTTCCATTTATCAACAGAGGGGAAATCCTAGCATCTCTTGATGGACTCGGGAAGAGAAGGCTATTTCCAAACCCTATTTAGTTAGAATGTTAGATCCTCGGTACAATGAATGGAATGAATCCTCAAGTACCTTAGTGAATGTAGAGTATAAGGACGTCTCCCTTGAAGATGTTACATGATTACCTCTCTATTGGGGGTTAAACTTCTGCCTTGATCTATACCCTGGGATGAAACTAATATTCACACCGTCATATCAAATGACTCCCAAAAATCATCATAGATCGATGGTAAAACTAGAGGAAAAGGGAAGGGAGTATCTCTATGTGGTCTAGGAGTATGACCAGAGGGCTCCAAAAATGATTCATGATACAGTATGCATATACTACTTACAGTCATAATAATAAACACAGGTGTGAATCATTCCTTCTTATCACAAATCTTTTTCAAGACCTAGAGTTTCCGGTTAAACCGTTGACTTGATCATTACATATAAAGATGCCTATGGAAGGATACTTGATAATCACACTTATGATGATGGTGTGATCTGAACCATGATATGAGTGTATCGGTTGGCACATCTTGGTGGAATCATCGAGGACTTACAATGTTAGTTTGGGTATGGACTGGTCATCCACATTTTAGGCTCATATTGAATATTTGATGAATAACGGATGTGGCATATCTACAGCATTGGAATGGGGTTTTTGTTGGTTGGAGAAAAAAATGAGAAACCCAGAAATCACATGATAAACTCATGTATTGGAGGGTGCAGTCGATCACTCTTGAGTTGTTTGTCCATACCCTCATAGTAGTAGATGTTTTTAGTTTTTAGTTCCAAAAATTAGAGGCAGATTGCGGGAACGTCCCATCGCAATATATTTCAAGGGTTACCTCCATGTAATGGGAGGGACTTCAATGTCATTCTACACCCCATGATGGCACTGATATGAGCATCATTATAATGGGAGGCTATCATAGAGCTTTGTAGGTAGGAGTGTATATTGGGGACATGTAGAGGAATGGGAATAATAAGACCCAGTGTTTGAGGTAATGTGTGGACGACTGCCACCTGAATCAAGTGGTTGTGGAGAACAAGTTCCAAATACCAAAGGGTCGATGAAAATATTATTCAGTTAAAATGGGTAGCCTTTCGGGTGGATGGAATGGTTCCCATAGGCTTTTCAACAGTTGTGATAGTGGCGATGTCTAGAGATCCTTTAGGACTTTGAATCTGAGAGAATTTATACTCTTCGGAAGGGGAACATGGTGGAAGACATGCTCAGTACGAGGTCTAGTTTACAGTTGCTGAGTGATGCAACAAAGCATCTAGTAGCGATACAGATACCCTTCATGGATAATGATGGTGCAACTTATCTTCAGTCTATAACTGTCACTCCCCCACTGATGTCATGAGTCTGGGAGGCAATGTTTATAGATGTTGACTGGGTGGCCTGACATGCTCAATTATCCTCATGATATTCTTGGGATGAATTTTCTATGGGTGGGTAGCATTCCATCATTTTCATAGGACACCCCATAGTATCAGTGACGTTATGGTTGGAGGTGTTGAGGGAATTCCATAAATTTCCTTTGGTGGTACATCCTGTTGTGGTGATGATATACCAAGAACTCTGACGTTAGTACTGGTGGCTAGGAGATGGAGAACCTTGGAGTTTGGGGATGGAGATCATGTTTTTATTTGAGTATCTCTTCGATGGAGATTTAGGAGATTTGGTCGGGACATTAAGCTATCTCTGAGGTTCATCGGTTCTTCCCAAGTTCTCAGCAGAGTTAGTGATGGGGCATTCTTCCTATCTCTTCCCACACAAATGCACAGGGTGCATGATGTTTTCCATGTGTCTCAGTATAGGAAGTATGTGCATGATTCATCACACTTCATCAACTAGGTTGAGGTAGACATTAACGAAGGGAATATGTTTGAAGAGTTCCCGACTGAGATAGAGCATCGACAGAAGTGGGTCATATTATAAGGACCCAACATTAGAACCATACTTAATCTTGAATTAAATGAATAATTCACATTAAGGATCTTTTCAGGTTTAGAGTTTTAGAGAGTTAGGCCATAACTATTACATCTCAAAGGATTTACAAGGTATACACTTCTACACAGTTTCTATTTTTTTTTCAAAACATGAACTCTTGAAAAAAGAAGAGTAATGTCTAGATCCATGTTTAAGTCAACATGAATATTCCATGATCTCATCCTTGACCCTATTCCACATTATGTCCTGTGAAAAACATTTCAAAAACTTGGGATAAGAAAAAAAAATCTCAGTAAGGGATACACAAAGAAGAAAAACGGTTAGTTTTTCAAAACAAAAAGTAAACCATGAATACTTTAACATAAGTAATAATTTTCACTTTTATGAAGTAGTAAATACTCTTCACTTAATAAAAGATCATTACTTACCATTTTTTTAACCAAAATATTACCATAAAACCCATATAAAGAACACATAACATAATAAAGGTAACTTGGGAAATAAACATACATAAAAGGAATAACCATACGGTCGACTTTCTATAATATCACTAAATGGAATAGCCATATGGCCAAATTCCATACCCAATGCATTGGAGGTTATAACGTAACCACCCGTCCTGGTATTCACGGCACCAACCGCCATTTGGTTTATCACGTAACCACCAGTCAAATGTCCAAATACCAATATAAAAGTATAACACATACAAAAAATATAATGGAAAGAAAACATTTCCACATTTCAATCAAAATATAACACATAAATATATTGAAATAATAAATCCATTTTCAAAACCATTTGAAATACCAAAAATACATAAAAGAGTATATGGTATTTATTTACTTTTAAAAATATTACGGCTTGTTGAGGAAGCCAAAGATAAAATAATACTCGTGGTGGCGGAAAAGGTCAGTGTCACCGCGTACGTTAAAATAAACCTTCCTCTTTCATTTAGTAAAACGCTTGGTAGAAAAATATTCCCTTTGAATGAAATGAAAAGTCAAAGGTTTTTATATAGCGTATAAAAGAAAGTCTTGTATAAAAACAAAATATGCCTCAATGAAAGGAGATTGAGATGAAGTCCCATACAAAGATCATTTTTTAAATAAAATTGAACTATTATGTGTATTAACTATAAGAACACATAAATAATGTATAAATACAAGATAAGAAATAATCACAGCATGGCATAATTTGAAAGTAGGAGATTTTCCCAAAGAACAGAAATTGGGTTTGGAAGTTCCCTTACCTCATGTCCGACTTGACTTGATCGTTCTTTAATATCCTGAATAATAAACTAAAGTTAATTTGTACATTCTTAAGAACATTTTTCAAGCTTATTATTCATTTTATATCACTTATTACAAAGTTATAAAGATTATTTAATCATTTAAGTTAATAACTTTCGTTTTGTTGATATTTGGAACTTGAGTAAAAAATAAACACCTTATATTTACAAGTTGTACATATGGTCAATAGTCGATTATATCTAGAATAATATTCATGATTTAGATATCATATATATCATATATATCCATTATATACATATATTTATAATATTACATAACATTTAGAGGTAAGAAATGAAATGCATTGTTCCTGGAGATGGTAAGCTGTACGTACGCATGAATACTACCTTCATTTATATTTCTTATTTTAATTGAAATATAACATAATGATACATAAGAATATTATAATTCCAGTATAATATCATATATAATATCATTAACACTATCTTTTATACATCCCATATAAGCCATTAACGAGTCACATCACTTTAAGGGGGCGGTAGTCCGTACTTCCTAAAATGAGATTATCATATTTACCCACAATGGAAACCATAAAGGCTTGATATAATTGGGAAGTACAGAAGAATAAGGAAATAATAAACATATTATATGTCATATATAAATATAGTGACATCATAATGGCCACCATGAGAGGTGGTAAGATGTAATTGAACAATCATCGTTTCGTGAGGCGTTAGTTTTCCATCCACAGAAACATTATGTTCTTCATCCATTATATGGATGTGTGTGTAAGTGTAGTTCAAATCCTTCTCATAAAAACATCCTAGTATATTATGGATACTGGTTTTGTTACAAAATAAAGGAAAAAAAATATAATATTGGTTGGAGATGTAAAATAAAAGAAAACAATTTAAGAGAAACTGTTACCTTTAATTTGGGTAACTCCCTTTGGTTTGAAACAAACGACTTCTTGAAGTGCCATCAACCTAATGTAAGTATTCTAAGAGGAGGATAGGGATGTTGAGTTTGGAAAAGTTTGGATGAGCCAAATGGCTTGATAGGTTTGAGGAATTGGTTATAATTGGTTTCCTTTTATAAGGGAGAGGAGGGGCTCTTTAGGAAAGTGTGAAACTGTTATTTTATCATATAATGATATTCGGTTTTTAATGTTTCAAAAATCATTTTAGTAGAATATATGATGAATCTTGGTCGAATGAAAATGATCCAATCATAATTGGACATTTTTTGGATAATATTTTAATCATTATAATATTATTTATTTAAATCATTTATTAATGAGGTAAATACTGCCTCATTATTATGTCATAAATAATTTAATTTATTTGAAGTCTAAAATTTATAAACAAAATTCCATGACATAGGAAATAATTTTATCTTTCCAAATAATATTTATAGTCTAAAATAGGACTTATATAACACCATATAAAAATTAATTACTAAACAATTTTTGTTTATGTCTATTTTGCCTTTACTTTAAATTAATTGATCTAAATTGTCATTATCACTTCCATTTGGATCAATGGGGCCCCAAAATCGACCCAAAGATGCCCATGGTCGTTAATGACTCAAAAAATATGGCTTGAAGAAGTGTTAAGGTAATTTTGAATTATTATAATATTCTTTTAACCTTGAATTACCCTATTTACCTTTAACCGCGGTAAATAAAAGTGAAAAGTTACTATTCACAAAAATTTATTTTCATCTTAATGAACCACATTTTACTTCCTGATATCAACCATCTATGTCGGATTTTTGAAATTCAATTCATAGAAGTAGTAAAATTTCATTTAAATGAAAAAGTCAGTTTTTTTAACTACTAGTATGTGGGGTTACTATTCATAAAAAATTAAAGTTGTTAACAAAAATACCAAAAATTCAGCCTAAGAATTATTTGATATTCCAAATTCAAAAATGATGTCCATTTTCCCAAATTCAAAACATAGAATTTGAATTAATTAATTTTAAAATTAATTCCCGTTATCAAAACTAATAGCATGTTTTTAAGAAACAATAACTATCAAAAGATTGATACCTATTTATGTCCAATTTCAAAGTGAAATTAATTCCAATGAAAAAATTTGATTAAATGATAAAAATATATTCTAAGTACACTTTAAAACCAACTAAAAAGATAATCTAGCCATATAAATAAAGTAGATTAAAACATAATTTTGAATTAAAATATAATATTTTTCACTATTCAATAAAAAATGAACTTTCTCAGAAAAATACAAAACAAATTTCCCAAAGTAAAATTTGATGTCCCAATTCTAAAGAAGTATTATATTTGGTCAATTATAATTTATTAAAGTGACCAAAACTATATTGAAAGAGGGTTCTCCATTAATGGGCGATAAATCGGCCTTTTAATGTAAATTATGCTTAAAATTAGATTCATTCATATTTTAAGCCTCTAACAATTTATTGGATAATGTAAATACATTTAAAAATCATGTGTAATCATATTTTAGTTATTTTCATTAATCCCCGCCAATATAACGGCTAAGAGTTAACTACCATTTAAAATAATAATATTATATTATTAGTGTGCAAAGTAAGATTCCAAAGAAACCCGTTGTTGCGTATCAGGTACGCTATCGAACATAGAAACACTTTTAAATTAAAATTAATATTTAATTCAAAAATATTAATATTTATAAAAATATTTTATTCTTCATTTACGTGGGATGTTACATCCTTCCCCCCTTTTGGAAATTGCGTCCTGGAAATTTTAATTCACTTATCAAAATAAGTGGGGGTATTTATCCCTCATAGCATTTTCAGATTCCCACATTGCCTCTTCAACCATATGGTTTTTCCAAAAAAACCTTTACCTAATAAATCACCTTATTCTGCAACACCTGCTCCCTACGGTCAAGAATCTAAACTGGTTGTTCTTCATAAGAGAGATTCTCTTCCAACTGAACTACCTCTGGGCTCAAAACATGAGATGGATCTGGCATATACTTTGTCAACATCGAAACATGATAAACATTGTGTACCTGGGATAAACTTGGAGGTAAAGCCACTCTATATGAAACTGATCCCACTTTCTCCAGAATTTCATAAGGTCCACTGAACCTCAGACTCAACTTTCCCTTCTTACCAAAATGCATCACACTTTTCCATGGAGAAACGTTGAGAAAGACATAATCACCTACCTAAAATGAAAGATCCTTCCTCCGGTGATCGGCATAACTTTTCGTTCTTCTCTGAGCTGTTCTCATGTGCTTCTGAATCAACTGAACTTTCTCTTCCATCTCTTCTACCAATTTTGGTCCCATCAGCTTCCTTTAACCTAAGTCATCTCAAAAAGATGGAGTTCGACAACTCTTTCCATATAATGCCTCAAATGGAGCCATATGTATACTGGAATGAAAGATGTTATTATAGGAAAATTCAACCAAAGAAAGATGTTGGTCCCAACATCCCTGGTAATCCATCGAGCAAGAACATAACATATCCTCCAAGGTCTGAATTGTTCGTTATGACTGCCCATCTGATTGAGGATGTAAAGCTGTACTAAAATTTAATTCAGTACCCAATGACTTCTGAAGGCCTTTCCAAAAGTTAGAAGTGAACCTGAGATCACGATTAGATACAATAGATAGGGGAACTCCATGCAACCTGACTATCTCTTTAACATACAACTGCGCAAGTTGATCTAAAGACAAAGTATCTCAAATAGAATGAAAATGAGCAGATTTAGTCAATCGGTCAACTATAAACCAGATTGCATTATTACCTAGAGATGTCTTTGGTAATACCACAACAATGTCCATGGATATATTTTCCCATTTCCACTATGGCACCGGTAAAGGTTGAAGCATTCCTTTCGGTAACTACCACTCTGCTTTAACCTGCTGACAAGTCAAACACTTCACAGTAAAATCAGAAATATCTCTTTTCATTCCATCCCACTAGTAATACTCCCTAAGATCTAAGTACGTCTGAACTACCAGGATGATCTGAAAACAGGGGACTATGAGCTTCACATAACAATGCATTCTTCAACTATGAATCACAAGGCACACATAATATCTTTCCAAATCTCAAAACAGAATCATTATCAATTTTAAATTCTGGAAACTTACCATTCTGAACCAACTATACCTTTTTTCTTCAACTCACTGTCTTCTTTCTGCGCTTTCTTAATCTTTTCTAATAGAGATGATTTCACTGACACCTAAAACAAATAAGAATAATTTCCCACACCAACAACTTCTATTCCAATGTTCATCAAATCAAAAACCAAAGGATCTCGTTCCAAACGTAGCATGGTTAATGAAGCATTACTTTTTTGACTCAAAGCATCAGCTACATTATTTGCTTTTCCCGGATGGTAATGGATCGTGCAATCATAATCCTTGATTAATTCCAACCATATCCTCTGTCTCAAGTTCAATTCTTTCTGAGTGAATATATACTTCAAACTTTTTTGATCTGTATATATTTCACACTTAACTACATACAAATGATGCCTCCAAATTTTTAAAGCAAAACAACTCCAGCTAATTCCAAATCATGTGTAGGGTAATTTAACTCATGTGGTTTCAACTGACGTGAAGCATAAGCAATTACCTGATCATTTTGAATTAGGGCACAACCAAGTCCTTTTAACGAAGCATCACTGTAGATAACAAAATCAGCATTTCTGGAAGGAAGTTCCAAAACTAGAGCATTCAACAATCTTCTTTTCAATTCCTGAAAACCATCATCACATTCTTTTCAATAGATGAACTCAACACCTTTTTGACTTAACTTAGTCATTGGACTAGATAAATGGGAAATATTTTCAACAAAACTCCGATAATAAACTACTAAACCCAGAAAACTATGATTCTCGGTTATATTTGTTGGCCTTGGCCATTCTTTAACAACTTTTGTTTTAGAATGATCAATAGTTACCCCATTTTTTGAAACAATGTGACCAAGGAAAAAAATATGATGTAACCAAAACTCACACTAGCTGAATTTTCCCTAAAGTTTCTTCTCTTTTAAGGTTTCCAAGATAACCCTTAAATTACTTTCCTGTTCCTCCTTACGTTTGGAATAAACCAAACTATCATCAATGAACACAACCAAAAACTTGTCCAAGAACTCACAGAAAATTCTATTCATAAGATCCATGAATATAGCAGGTGCATTGGTTAACCCAGAAGGCATAACTACAAATTCATAATGGCCATATCTATTACAAAACGCGGTCTTCAGAATGTATTCGTCTCTTACATTAAATTTATGGTACCCCGATCTCATGTTAATCTTCGAGAAATACTGAGCTCCCTGGAGATGATCAAAAAAATCATCGAAATGAGGAAAAGGATACTTATTCTTAACAGTGATGTTATTCAATTCTCTATAATCAATGAAAAGCCTCATTGAACCATCTTTCTTTTTAACAAACAAGACAGGATCACCCCATGGTGATGTTCTAGGTCGAATGAAACCATTATCTAATAACTCCTGCAATTTCTTCTTTAAATCTAAATGTTCAATTTGATCCATTCGATAAGGGGGTTTTGAAATTGGATTAGCATCATCAACTAAGTCAATGGTAAATTCAACTTCCCGATCAGGTATAATACCAGACAAATCATTAGGAAATAAATCAAGGTACTCATTTACCACTAGCACATTAGTAATCTCAACACTTTCTTTATTTTCAACAATATGAGCAAGGTAACATTCATTTCCTTCTTTTACTAGTTTCTAAACTTCCTAATATGTTATAAAAATCAAGGGTTCATTCTTGTACACAAACTGTAAATCTTTCTGAAATAAAACCTCTTTAGCACTATAGTTAATCTTATCATGATAAAAAGAAATCCAATCCATTTGAAAAATAACATCAAACTCTACTATATGTATAACAATAAGGTTTTCATGTAGATTCTTTCCACAAACAAGGACATGAATGTTCTTATGTTTTCTTTTTGTCTCAACATTTCCTCCAGGTGTTTTTACCATAAGTTCAGTATTCATATCTTGAGATGGAATTAACAATTTTCTTGAAAACTTCTCAGAAATGAAAGAGTGTGTAGACCCTGAATCAAAAAACACATTGGCATAATCTGACCAAACAAACAGTGTACCTGATACTACTTCATTTGATGTCCCAACATCTGCTGATATAGTTACAAAATATTTCACCACCCCTTTTTCCTTATAGTCCAACTCCTTTCCCTCAGTTGAGTTCTTTGCAGGACACTCATTTTCAAAATGACCCATTTCGTTACACTTAAAACATCTTACCGATGGTTTTTCATTGCCTGCTTGATCATCTTACTTACAGTTATGAGCAATATGACCAGACTTACCACAGCAGAAGCACTTTACAGACTTCAATAAACATTCTACAGGATTATTTTTACCACACTTCTCACAAGTTGGATATTTAGTTTTCTTACCTCGAGGCTTATTTGATGAATTCTTCCCCTTTTCCGGCCAACTAGTCCTCTTATTCTGTTGTTTTTCAAAGAACACATGATCATCGGAAAACCCCATTTCCACCTTCTCCGCACATCAAAAAAGTTTCTCATAACTTTTAATCTCACGAGAGGCTAACGCTCTTCGATATCGTGGCTTCAGTCCTGAGTAAAATCAGTTTATATTACTATCAAGATCTCGGATGAAATTTAGTGCATACCTTGCCAGTCGAGTGACCTTTTCTTCATAAGAAGCCACTGAGTTATCCTCCTGCCTCAATTCCAAGATTTTTTTTCCATCCTAAGATGAACCACATTAGGAAAAATTTTCTCAAGGAACATACCTTTTAATTCATCCCAATTGAGAGCATCAATCTCTTCACTATCCCTGATATTTTTCACCATTGACCACCACTGATCAGCTTCACCATCAAAACGGTAAACATCAAGACTAACCTTTTGATGTTCTAAATAACCCATGACATAGAAAATCTTCTCCAGTGATTTAATTCACCCTTCAGCTAGAACATGGTCACATGTTCCCTTGAATGATGGGGGGTGTTGCCTCATGAAATGCTCCACTACTGACATGTTTCTATGTGGTTGATCTGGATGAACTCATGCATGAATACCACCACCATTTATAGCCTGAGTCAACTGTGCCATAACTGCAAAAAACTGTTTAGTTTCGATTCCGACCATCCCAAGGGGCTGATTTGGAAGGTTATCTTCCTCCTGATATCGTCCCAACATAGCCTCCTTGTTTCCTCTATAGAAAACAATTTTGAACATAGAAATATATTAGGCGAAGCAACATATTCATCTGGAAATGCTATATGATTTTCAATATTAACTTAAATTACTTTATGGATATTACTTTAACAATACCCTAACACCTAAATTTATCTAAACCGACCTCTGACACAAACTATAAGGATCTGACCTTAAAACCATACTTAATCTTGAATTAAATGAATAATTCACATTGAGGATCTTTTCAGTTTTAGAGTTTTATAGAGTTAGGCCATAACTATTACATCTCAAATGATTTACAAGGTAGACACTTCTATATAGTTTTTATTTTTTTACAAAACATGAACTCTTGAAAAAAAAGAGTAATGTCTAGTTCCATGCTTAAGACAACATGAATTTTCCTTGATCCCATCCTTGACCCTATTCCACATTATGTCCTGTGAAAAACATTTCAAAAACATGGGATGAGCATTAAAAGCTCAGTAAGGGATACACAGTGAAGAAAAATTGTCAGTTTTTCAAAACAACAAGTAACCCATCAATACTTTAACATAAGTAATACTTTTCACCTTTATGAAGTATTAAAGACTCTTCACTGAATAAAAGATCATTACATAACATTTTTGTAACCAAAATATTACCATAAAACCCATATAAAGAACACATAACATAATAAAGGTAACTTGGGACATAAACATACATAAATGGAATAACCATATGGTCAACTTCCACACATATCACTAAATGGAATAGCCAAACGGCCAACCTACATACCTAATTCATTGGAGGTTATAACGTAACCACTCATCCTGGTATTCACGGCACCACCCGTCATTTGGTTTATCACATAACCACCCGTCAAATGTCCAACTACCAATATAAAAAAATAACACATAAAAAAATATAATGGAAAGAAAACATTTACACATTTCAATCACAATATATCACTTAAATATATTGACATAACAAATCCATTTTCAATACCATTTTCAACACCAAAAATATATAACAGAGTATATTATTTATTTTCTTTTAAAATAGCACGACTTGTTGAGGAAGCCAAAGATCAAATAATACTCATAGTAGTGGAAAAGGTTGTTGTCACCGCATACGTTAAAAGAATCATTATTTATGTATTTTAGTTAAATGCTTCGTAGAAAATGATTCCCTTTGAATGAAATAAAAATTCAATGGTTTTTATACAGCATATAAAATAAAGTCTTGTATTAGAATAAAATATGCCTCAATGAAAGGAGATTGAGATGAAGTTCCTTATAAATATCATTTTTGTAAACAAAATTGAACTATTATGTGTATTAAATATAAGTACACATAAAGAATGTATAAATACAAGATAAGACATAATCACAACATGGCATAATTTTAAAGTAGGAGATTAACCCAAAGAATGGAAATTGAGTTAAAAAGTTTCCTTACCTCATGTCCGACTTGACTCGATCATTATTTAATATCCTGAATAATAAACTAAAGTTAATTTCTACTTTCTTAAGAACATTTTTCAAGTTTATTATTCCTTTGATATCACTTATTACAATGTTATAATCATTATGTAATCATTTAAGTGAATTACTTTCATTTTGACAAAATTTGTCACTTGAGTAAAAAATGAACACCATATATTTACAAGTTGTCCATGTGGTCAATAGTACATTATATCCAGAATGATATTCATTATTTAGATATCATATATATCACATATATCCAGTATATAAATGTATTTATAATATTACATAACATTTAGAGGTAAGAAATGAAATGCACCGTTCATGGAGACGGTAATCCATACGTACACATGAACACTACTTTCATTTTTATTTATTATATTAAAGGAAATAATACATAATGATACATAGGTATATTATAATTCCAGTATAATATCATATATAATATCATTAAAATTATCCTTTATACATCCCACATAAAGAATTAACGAGTCACATCACTTTAAGGGGGCAGTATTCCGTACTTCCTCAAATGAGATTATCGTATTTACCCACTATGGACTCCATAATGGCTTGATATAATTGGGAATTACAGAAGCATAAAGAAATCATAAACATAATATATATCATATATAAATATAGTTCCATCATAATTTCCACCATGAGAGGTGGTAGGATGTAATTGAACAATCATCATTTCGTGAGACGTTAGTTTTCCATCCACAGAAACATTATGTTCTGCATCCATTAGATGGAGGTGTGTGTAACTGTAGTTCGAATAATTCTCATAAAAACATCCTAGTATATTGAGGATACTTTTTTAGTTATAAAATAAAGGAATAAAAAACAGTTTAGGGGTTGGAGAAGTAAAATAAAAGAAATTTTTTTAAGAGAAACCATTACCTTTAATTTGGGTAACTCCCTTTGGTTTGAACCAAAGGACTTATTGAAGTGCCTTCTGTCAAAGTTAAGGCTTCTAAGAGGAGTATAGGGATGTTTAAAGGTTAATTGGGTAGAGTTTGGACTATACAAATGTCTTGAGAGGTGTGAGGAATTGGTTATAAGTGGTCTCCTTTTATAAGGGAGGGGAGGGGCTCTTTAGGAAAGTGTGAAACTATTATTTTATTATATAATGACATTAGGTTTATAATGGTCCAAAAATAATTATAGTCGAATATAAGATGAGTAATGGTGTAAAGAAAGTCATACAATCAGAATTGGAAATGTTTTGGATAATATTTTATTCATTATAATCTTATTTATTTAAATAATTTATTAATGAGGTAAATATTGCATCATTATTGTGTGATAAATAATTTAATTTATTTGATGTCTAAAAATTATAAAAAAAATACCATGATATAGGAAATCGTTTTATCTTTCCAATTAAATATTATAGTCGAAAATATTACTTATATAACACCATATAAAAATTAATTACTAAACAATTTTTGTTTATGTCTATTTTGCCTTTACTTTAAATTAATTGATCTAAATTGTCATTATCACTTCCAAGTGGATCAAAGGGGTCCAAAAATTGACCGAAATATGACCATGGTCGTTATTGACTCAAACAATATGGTTTGGACAAGTTTTAAGGTAATTTTGAATAATTATAATAATCTTTTAACCTTGAATTACCCTATTTACCTTTAACCGCGTTAAATAAAAGTCAAAAGTTACTATTCACCAAAATTTATTTTCATATTAATGAACCACATTTTACTTCATGATATCAACCATCTAGGTCGGATTTTGGAAATTCAACTCACAGAAGTGGTAAAATTTCATTTAAACGAAAACGTCAGTTTTTTTAACTACTACTAAGTGGTGTCACTATTCATCAAAAATTGATGTTTTTTTTAGAAAAATACCAATAATTAAACCTAAGAATTATTTGATATAACAAATTCAAAAATTATGTCCATTTTTTCAAATTCAAAACATATAAGTGGAATTAATTAATTTTAAAATTAATTCCCGTTATCAAAAAAAATAGAGTGTTTTTAAGAAACAATAACTATCAAAAGATTGATACTTGTTTATGTCCAATTTCAAAGTGAAATTAATTAAAATGATCAAAATTGGATTAAATGGTAAAAATATATTCAAATTAAACTTTAAAACCAACTAAAAAGATAATCCAACCATATAAATAAATTATATTAAAACATAATTTTGAATTAAAATGCAATATTTTTCACTATTCATTAAAAATGTACTTTATAAGAAAAATACCAAAAATATTACCCAGTGTAAAATTTGATGTCCCCATTCTAACGAAGGATTATATTTGGTCAATTAGTATGTATTAAAGTATCTAAAACTATATTTAAAGAGGGTTTGTGTAACAACCTAAGATTTTATGAGAATTATTCTTTTTAATTTCATCGATGTCTTGTGTTGTATGCTACACCAAGATTATCTTTCACTATACAAAACACCGTATTAGATTGCAGTATACACAAACCTGACTTGGCTTACATTACACGCAATCGCGACTTTCCTCAATAGCGTGTGTTGTACGCAATATCGGGTTTCACTAAACAACGATATATAGTTATAATATTTTTATGAACTAGCCTTTATGAATAGTATTAATTAAATTTTGACTTTTATAACATTATTATTCATCTTACACATTTTCAAGAACATGGTATAAGTACAAAATAAATTTTTCGGGTAATGTAAGTATTTTTCAAAAAATGCAGTTTTGCCGCCTTTTGATGGCACACCCATTTTAAATTTAATTTTTTACATGTTTATAAGTTCAATTTTACCAAATAAAATTATTCATTGGAATCAGGATATAAAATTTTACCTTGGATAAATTATTCATATTATTCTGATAACTTTCATATTTTAATGAATAGTAAAAACACGCTATATTTTAATTAAAAACAACTGTTTTCATTGTAATAATTTATGTGGTTAAATTATAATATTGAATGGTTTTAAAGTATAAATAGAATATATTTTTACCATTTTATGTAATTTATGTCATTAGAATTGATTTTACCTTCAATTCGTAGGTTAAATTAATTCAATCTTTTGCAATGTTTTAAACAAAAACCTGTTTTCTTTCGACCATGGGATTAATTTTAATTTATTTTCTGCAACTTCTTTGTATTTTATTTGGAGAAATGGATTCCATATTTGGAATCAGTGGGTTCAAATTATATTAATATACTACATTTGATTTTTGGGCATTATGAATAGTAACTAAGGTAAATTTCATTTACCATAGTAAAAGGTAAATTGGGTAATTAAGTGTAAATATAATATTATAAAATTACCCTAACACTTGTCTTAATACAATTGGATGATTATATTTCGTCCTAAGTCATATTTGGGTCGAAATAGACTCCATTAGAACCCACATGGAGGTGATTAAGACCTTTAGTTTATTTTATTTATAGGAAAGTGAAATATGTCTCACTCAACTTTAATAATTAAAGTATTTTTAATACAAGTTTATACAGAATACAAATTCTGTTATAAATACTCATTTGAAAGATAATTTTTTTTATTTATCATGGTAATTTAGTTGTAATTTTTAAGAGTTATTTAATTACCTTATTATCTTATACATTAATGATGCATAGATTATTTATTTAGTGAAAAATCAATAATATAGTTTTTATTAAAATATAAATACATATCAAAAGGCCTATGAATCTGCACAAAACTTATTAGTAGTGTATATATAAACCCTAATCATCCACTGGCCGAACTGTTGACCATTTGGTTCCTTATTATGGCGATTATGACACTAATAATATTTTATTTTAAATGATTCCAAAGATGTCACGTTGATAATTTAATAAATATAAAAATTTAAATGTTGTTATTTTAAGATGATAAATTCAAGTAAAATTATTATTATAAAATATTTTATATTTAACATTATCAAAGGATTTTAGTTATAATTTTGATGCCACAAATAAGTATATTAAATAACTATACAAAAATGTTGTACTAATTATTTTATTAAGATATATACCAAATATATGGTTTTAAAAATATTAAAATAAATATTATATGAACTATTTAATTTACTCCACTAATTTTCAAGATTACTATGACATGTTAGGAACCTATTAAATAATTTAGTTTGAATATATCATTTGTGTGGATTTAATTTAAATTCTAAGAAATGGATAGTGTCAAAATTGAAACTATTGTTATTTTATAAAAATAACATATTATTAAATTGTTTAAAAATCACAATTTTTTTTAAAAATTATAAAATTAAATTTATACAGTCTACAATGTCATAAATTATCTAATTATGGATAATTCACACCACATAAGTAATTATTTATAACAATTTAAAATTTTGAATCATATTACCACAAATAAAATATAATAGATTAAATAAGTATAAATCAAGTTGATAATGTTTAAAATAAATTCCCTACATGTCTAAATTTTATTGTTTGATGAGATTACAACCCTATCTCATCTAATCTTTAATGTGAGTCATTTTTGGAGGTTTTTATGAGGGGTTTGACTTTATATTAAACTAATATTTTTGAGGATTCCAAAGGTGCCCCTCTCCTCCCTTATAAAAGGGCACCTCCTCCCTCTCCTATTCACACAAATTTGAGACTTCAAGCTCGACCAACCCCTACCAAATTACTTTATCCACTTCCCTATAAACATCCTTGAGGTCCTGGTCTTCTTTAAAGACCAATTTTAGTGCCCTAAGTGAATGTTTAAAGGAGGCACTTCAAGAAAGAGGTAATACCTTCTACCGTTTTCTTCAAGTTCCATTCTTCTTCTACCCCCTCTTCATTAGTTTTTTCATTATGAAGTAATAACATAAGTATACCTCATATACGGATATGTTATTATAAATATGAAACAACCCTATTTCACCTTCTATCCATCCTACAGAAAACAAAATCACCGCGCGTGCGTACGTACGGAATACCGTCTCCACGCCGTGGTGTAATCTGTTTTTCCACCAACACCTTGAATGGATGCGTATAATGGTGTAAAAAATAACTATATATGGTTATTATAACATCATAATAATTCTTATATATTATACCATCCACTCCAATTCTATTCAATAATTATGGGAATGATATCATTGCTCGTGCGTACGTACGGATTACCAACTCCACGACGCGATGAGATTCATTCTCCATGTTAACCATACATGAATGATTATAAAGTTTATATAATGAATAATAATGAAATATATGAAATAATATTTCTACTTGATTTATGTATATATATATTTATGTCATCTATTTAGTTTCATTCAATTCAATAAGGAAATGAAAATAGCGTTCATGCGTACGTACGGCCTACCGTCTCCATGAACGGTGTATTTAATTCCTTTTATCGATCTATAATATATTTGTATGTGATGAATATATATATAAATCATGTTTTAAATTCTCTAATTATGTAAATCAGGATATACGTAATAATATCAAGAACTACAAGTCGAAACACATATGATAAATGAAATGATTTTACCCCAAACGCTGCTTTAACATGGAATTTACAAAAGAATGTGTAATATAAAGTCTTAAGTGAAACATATATGATATCATAACAATGAATATGATTATTTAATAAGTCAATGACAATATTTTAATCATTATACAGGAGGTTCGGATTCATACGAAGCATATCAGACCTAAGGTAAGGGATAATTTTGCAAATCTCATTTTTATCCGAGATTGCTTATTCGTAAGTATTTACTGGGGTTATTTCTATCATCCATGTCCATGTTTTATAAAAGTATTTTCATGTATGTTTAATGTCCATTATAACAATTTTTTACTTTCACTACATGGTATGTAAGGAAATTTTTTTACCATATGAGGCACTTTTTGACTTTTCGGACAAAAGTACGAGGAGAATGTAATTTTTAACTTATACGGTGTGAACGGATTTTTACAGTTTAATAGCACCTCATTTTCATGAATCTTACTCTACATGATTTTATGACTATTTTCAACAAAATACTTTTATTTTAAAAGTTCAGGGCAATTTTTTAAAAGAAAATGATTTTGACGAAGAAAGGATATTTTCCTCATGAATTCATTTCTTATGTTTTATCAATACCATTTTCCATCTAAGATGACATTAATTCATATGTGTATGTTTCAAGTTTAATGTCTATATGATTTACACGGTTCAATTTTCTTATGATGAAATGTCCATTTGTATTATATGGATTATGAAATGATGGGATGATGTTTATAAAACCCATTTTATTCTTTGGGTTATGATGAATGTTTTATTTTTATTTTGTGGCACAAGTAAGAATTATTTCATTTTGAGATGCGTGGGACCTATATCACCCTACAATTCATTGGTTAAAGATTTATATCTCATGATATAGACATGGTTGGAATGGTATGTTAATCAGGTTCAGTGTTACAGGACTGAAACGAGGAGTGAACTCGATTCAGAAAGGGGCTTTGTCCACTAGGATTGTCTTGGCAGCAATGCCTTGGCTACTATGGAAATCATAACATGTGCTAAATGGTTTCCACAATTAAATGTTTTATTCCCATGCTATTTTATCGTGATTGATGTTCCTGTATGATATATTCCATACATACTTCCATGATTTATGTCTTTTCTCAATGTTTTAATGTTTAGATTTTATGTTCATGTTTTTATTCCAAATGTTTATGGATTGTTTTATGTTCTCTATGTTTTCCCTTAATGAGCATTTGAGCTGACCCTTTTTTTGTTTTATTTTCCCTAGGAAATAAATAATGGTTTTAGGTAAGGAAAAAAAGGGGAAGATTGTTATGGGAGATGTTGAAGATCATTCACCATGATTAGATGTTTATATTCCAAGTTTCCAAAGACACTAAACTATTACGATCCTTGTGTGTCTGTTTTTGTTATGTATAATGTATTTTGAAAAAGTAATGTAATGTCCATGTACATCAAGTTTCGGGTCTCTACAGCTGGTATCAGAGGAAAGGTTTAGTTAACCTTTGGAAACTAGGGTGCGAAAACTTTAGTGTGATCCCTAGAGATATTTCAATGGTATGTCTAGGGATGTCCCTAAGGTTATGTATAAGTATAGGTTATAATCCTAGAATTATGGTTACGATCATAGAATTAAACCTATGATGATAGATATTGAAGGTACTCCCCCTTGATTATGCTGTTTTCCTATCATGATTTTTGCCTCTCACACTATTCTTTTTGGGTTTTAGAAAATGGCTGGAAACAAGAAGATTCAAGATAATGGAGGATATGGTGGACAATGGAATGATATTCTTCATGAGCAACAAAATGAAACCGGATTTGGAAGTCCAAACATCGTTATTATTCCTAATCAACAATCTCATAATATGATCAATAATCTCAACATTGGTAAGTTTCATGACCCAGCTAATAAGAGAAAGATGGATTTTCATGATGATCATAGAGGAAGGAAAGTTCAATTTCCCTCATGTAATTCATGTGGGAAGAGGCATAAAGGGGAATGTTTCAAATGAATTGGAAGATTCTTTGGGTGTGGGAAAGAAGGACACAAAGACAGTAATTGAAAAGGAAAAGGTTTAGTTCACACCATGGACAAGGATAATGATATTTCTAAGACATCAACAACAGTTAAATGTTTTAAATGTGGAATGTACGGGAATTATGAAAACCAATGCCCTAAGGGAATGTCTCATGAAAAGAATCATCATGGCCGTATGGGTGGTATTTTTATTGATGATGATGAAGAGACTAAAAATGATATGTGAGATAAAATAATTGTTGAAGCTCGGTCAATGGTTTAAGAAGGTAGTGGAATGATTGTATGTTTATCAAGAGTTATGTTGTATATTTAACGGTACTATGGAATAAAGAACCATATAAGGATTGTTATACTATTTTTTTCCAAAAGTATTTGAAATTATATGGTACCGGTAACCTTGAAATGTTATTAAGATATTTTTGGAAAGTAGATGATATGCGCATAATGAAGGGATAAGAAGATAATGAGATGTTTGATTGTATTCATGAGCTCATGACTGATATAAGGACTAAGTGATATTATGGTTTGAGTATATAGAATTTTTGGGATTTTGGTATGTGGAAAGTGTTAAAATTTAACAATATTAATGTTTTCACTAAGGTTCAATGGGTATTCATTCTTTAAGAGAATACATGATTAAGGTATTCACATGTTTGTAATTTGACCAACTAGATATATCTCATGATATATTGGGGATAAATTATGGCATTCACGTGATTGTTATGTGACATTTCAAGTAATCATTTTCTTTATACTATTAGCATAGACTGAAGTATTTTAGATAAACATAAAGATTGGAATGGATTATGTTGGACAAAAGTTAGTATTGTTTAAGGGACGAAATTTTTTCTATATTATTGATGGGATGATATAGTAATGTAGTTTTAGAAAAAGGACAACCTGTCGGACGGGCGACAACCCATCGCGTCGGACAAGGCTGTTGGAATCGAACCCAAAACCGAAGTGCGACTGGCCTTTATCTCCTACCACTAGCATATAGTAAGTCCCTGGTTAGTAGAAACTAGTTTTATTTTATTAAGAAGTATGATATATGAAGTATAAGTTCATTTTTGGAATCGTATATGATTAATCTAACCATAAGATGGACTTATAACTTTTGTTAACCATTTGTTTGAAACAGATGGAATGACCCATCATTCTATCACATGATCTTATAACACATCAAGAATAACAAAGTCAACTTCATTTCTTTAAGGGATGAAGTTGAAATTGTTCAATTCACGAACAACAGTGAGATTGTACCAAAATCTTGTAAGTATTTCTTTTAATTCGTCAACTTTAGGGAAATGATCTTGAATTCAAAAAAATGTTGTCCTAGTGTCCTTATATCCGATGAATAAGATGATACCATGTATCATCACAAATCTATGGCTTTGAGATTGTTGGATTTTTCATAGCCATGCTCTCTACCACTCTCCATCAGAACATGATGGTTAGATTTCTCCTCCATATCAATATTTTCACCTATGATCTCCTATGTGGAAACCTAGTGATGAGTTAATTTGGGTAACCGTTATGTTTCATACTTCACTTTTTAAAATTATGTTTTAGTATTCCTTTTTATGATGTCGTTTTCTATAAAAGAAATTCTCAAGTAAAAAAACCATTTATAATCCTGAAGAATTTCGAGGGAGAAATTCATTTTAAGGGGGGTAGAATGTAACAACCCGAGATTTTATGAGAATTATTCTTTTAATTTCATTGATGTCTTGTGTTTTATGCAACACCAAGATTATATTTCAATATACGCAACACTGTATTAGCTCGCAGTATACAGATCCCTGACTTGGCTTACATTACACGCAATCGTGACCTTCCTCGATAGTGTGTGTTGTACGCAATACCGGGTTACACTAAACAACGATATATGGTTATAATATTATTATTAACTAGACGTTATGAATAATATTAATTAAATTTTTAATTTTATAACATTATTATTAATCTTAAACATTTTCTAGAACATGGTATAAGAAAAAAATAAATTTTTCGAGTAAAATAAGTATTTTAAAAAAATGCAGTTTTGCCACCTTTTGATGGCACACCCAATTTAAATTTAATTTTTGACATGTTTATAAGTTCAATTTTACAAAATAAAATTATTCTTTGGAATCAGGATATAAAATTTTACCTTGGATAAATATTTCATATTATTCTGATAACTTTCATATTTTAATGAATAGTAAAAACATGATATATTATAATTTAAAAAAAAATTCATCGTAATAATTTATGTGGTTAAATTATAATATTGAATGGTTTTAAAGTATAAATAAATATATTTTTATCATTTAATGTAATTAATTTCATTATCATTGATTTTACCTTGAATTCGTAGGTTAAATCAATTCAATCTTTTGCAATGTTTTAAACAAAAACCCGTTTTCCTTCGACAATGGGATTAATTTTAATTTAACTTCTGAAACTTCTGTGTATTGACTTTGGAAATATGGATTCAATATTTGGAATCGGTGGGTCCAAATTATATTAATATACTAATTTTTATTTTTGGGCATTATGAATAGTAACTACGGTAAATTTTATTTACCATAGTAAAAGGTAAATCTGGTAATTAAGGGTAAATATAATATTATAAAACTACCCTAACACTTATCTTAATACAATTGGAGGATTATATTTCTTCCTAAGCCATATTTGGGTCGAAATGGAATCTATTAGAACCCACTTGGAGGTGATTATGACCTTTCGTTTATTTTATTTAAAGGAAAGTGAAATATGTCTCACTCAACTTTAATAATTAATGTTTTTTTAATACAAGTTTATACAGAATATAAATTCGTTTATAAATACTCACTTGAAAGATAAAAATTTTTTATTTATCGTCGTATTTTATTTGTAATTTTTAATAGTTATTTAATTACATTATTATGTTATACATTAATGATGCAGAAATTATTTATTTAGTGAAAAATCAATAATATAGTTTTTATTGAAATAGTAATACATATCAAAAGGCCCAAAAATCTGCAAAAAACATTTTAATAGTGTATATATACACCCTAATCATCCACTTCCCGAATTGTTGACCATTTTGATCCTTATTATGGCGATTATGACACTTATAATATTTTATTTTAATTGATTCCAAAGTTGACACCTTCATAATTTAATAAATATAACAATTTACACGTTGTTATTTTAAGATGGTAAATTCGAGTAAAATTATTATTATAAAATATTTGATATTTATCATCATCAAAGGATTTTATTTTTAATTTTTATGCAACAAATAAGTATATTAAATAATTATACAAAAATGTTGTACTAATTATTTTATTAAGAGAAATACCAAATAAATGGTTTTAAAAATATTAAAATAAATATTATATGAACTATTTAATATACTTCACTAATTTTATAGATTACTATGACATCTTAGGAACCTATTTAATATTTTTTTTTGAATATATCATTTGTGTAGATTTAATTTAAATTCAAATTTATGGATAGTTTCAAAATTGACACTATTGTTATTTTATAAAAATAACATATTATTAAATTGATTAAAAATCTCAAAAATATTTAAAAATTATAAATTGAAATATTTATAGTCTAAAATGTCATAAATTATCTTATTATGGATAATTCATAGAACCTATGTAATTATTTATAACCATTTAAAATTTAGAATCTTGTTACCACAAATAAATTTTAATAGATTAAATAAGGATAAATCAAGTTGATAATGTTTAAAATAAATTCCCTACATGTCTAAATTTTATTGGTTGATGATATTACAACCCTATCTCATCTAATCTTTTAATTGAGTCTTTTTTGAGGTTTTTATGAGGGGTTTGAATTTATATTAAACTAATATTTTTGAGGATTCCAAAGGTGCCCCTCTCCTCACTTATAAAAGGGCACCTCCTCCCTCTCCTCCTCACACAAATTTGAGCTTTCAAGCTCGGCCAAAACCTGCCAAATTCACTTATCCACTTCCCTAGAAACATCCTAGAGGTCTTGGTATTCTTTAAAGTCCAATTTTTGTGCCCTAAGAGAAAGTTTAAAGGAGGCACTTTGAGAAAGAGGTAATACCTTCTACCGTTTTCTTCAAGTTCCATTCTTCTTCTACTCCATATTATTTAGTTGTTTCATTATGAAGTAATAACATCAGTATCCCTCATATACTGATATGTTATTATAAATATTAAACAACCCTATTTCACCTTTTATCTATCCTAGGGAAAACAAAATCACTGCTCGTGCGTATGTACGGAATACCGTCTCCACGCCGTGGTGTAATCTGTTTTTCCACCAACACCTTACATGGATGGGTATAATGGTGTAAAGAATAAATATATATGGTTATTATAACATCATACTGATTCTGATATATTATACCCTCCACTCCAATTATATTCAATAATTATGGGAACGATATCATCGCTCGTGCGTACGTACAGATTACCGTCTCCACAACGCGATGAGATTCATTCTCCATGTTAACCATACATGAATGATTATAAAGATTATACAATTAATAATAATGAAATATAAGAAATAATAATTCTACTAGATTTATATATATATATATATGTGTATTTCATCTATTTTGTTTCATTCAATTCAATAAGGAAACGAAAACAACGTTCATGCGTACGTACGTCCTACAGTCTTCATGAACGGTGTATTTCATTCCTTTTATCGATCTATAATATATATGTATATGATGAATATATATATAAATCAAGTTTTACATTTTGGAATTATTTAAATCAGGATATACCTAATAATATCAAGAACGACAAGTCGAAACACATACGATAAATGAAATGATTTTACCCAAAACGCTGCTTTAAAATGGAATTTACGAAAGAATGGGTAATATAAAGTCATAAGTGAAACATATATGATATCGTAACAATGAATATGATTATGTAATAAGTCAATGAAATTATTTAAATCATTATACATGAGGTTCGGATCCATATGAAGCATATCAGACCTAAGGTAAGGGATAATTTTGCAAATCTCATTTTTATCCGAGATTTCTTAATCGTATGTATTTACTAGGGTTATTTCTATCATCCATGTCCATGTTTTATAAAAGTATTTTCATGTATGTTTAATGTCCTTTTTAAACATTTTTTACTTTTATTACATGGTATGTAAGGAATCTTTTTTTTACCATACAAGGTACTTTTTGACTTTTCTGACAAAAGTATGAGGATAATGTTATTTTTATCTTATACGGTGTGAACGGATTTTTACGGTTCAATAATGCCTAATTTTCATGAAGCTTACTGTACATGATTTTATGAATATTTTAAACAAAATACTTTTATATTAAATTTGCATGGCATTTTTGGAAAAGAAAATGATTTTGACGAAGAAAGGATATTTTCCTCAAGAATTCATTTAAAATGTTTTATCAAAACCATTTTCTATCTAAGATGACATTATTTAATTTGTGTATGTTTCATGTGTAATGTCTATATGATTTACATGGTTCAATTTTCTTATGATGAAATATCCATTTTTTTATATGGATTATTAAATGATGGGATGATGTTTATGAAACCCATTTTATTCTTTGGGTTATGATGAATGTTTTAAGTTTATTTTGTGGCACAAGTAAGAATGATTTAATTATGATATGGGTGGGACCTATATCTGCCTCAAATTCATTGGGTAAATATTTATATCTCATGAGATAGACATGGCTGGAAGAGTAAGTTAATCTAGTTCAGTGTTACAGGACTGAAACGAGGAGTGAACTCGATTTAGAAAGGGACTTTGTCCACTAAGATGGTCTTGGCAGAAATGCCTTGGCTACTGTGGAAATCATAACATGTGCTGAATGGTTCCCACAATTACATGTTTTATTCTCATGCTATTTTATCATGATTTATTTTCCTTTATGATATATGCCTTACGTACTTCCAAGATTTATGTCTTTGCTCAAGGTTTTAATGTTTAGATTTCATGTTCAAGTTTTTGCTTTTAAATGTTTATCAGTTGTTTTATATTCTCTGTGTTTGCCCTTACTAAGCATTTGAGCTCACCATTTTTATGTTTTATTTTACCCAGGAAATGAAGAAAGGTTTTAGGCAAGGAAACAAAAAGGGGAAGATCATTATGGGAGATATTGAAGATCTTTCAACAAGATTAGATGATTATATTCCGAGTTAACAAAGAAACTAAACTATTACGATACTTGTGTGTCTGTTTTGGTTATGTATTAAGTATTCCGAAAAAGTAATGTAATGTCCATGTATGTCAAGTTTCAGGTCTCTACAATTCTCCATTAAAAGGCGATAAATCGTCCTTTTAATGTAAATTATGCTTAAAATTAGATTCGTTCACATTTTAAGCCTCTAAATTTTTATTGGATAATGTAAATACATTTAACAATCATGTATAATCATATTGTAGTTAGTTTAATTAATTCCTACCAATACAGTAGCTCAGAGTTAACTGCCATTTAAAATAATAATATTATATTTTTAGTGTGCAACGTAAGATTTCAAAGAAACCTGTTGTTGTGTATCGGGTATGCTATCGAACATAGAAACCCTTTTAAAGTAAAAGTAATATTTAATTAAAAAATATTAATAAGTATAAAAATATCTTATTGTTCATTTACTTGGGATGTTACACATATGGGGGGGGGTCGATTCCACTTGTGCACTTTCAGTCGTAGCATGAGAATCTCCATTAGAGCACATGGGAGCGGGAGTCCCATATTTATGCTTAGTACCCCCATCGGTTTGACTAGTTTTGTTTTGTCTTTTGGGGACGTAAATCCCTAATGTTGGGAGACTTTAATGTCCATGAATTTATGTGTAATTTTTATATATATGGAATTATTTCAAGACCACAAAATTTTACAGCACATGAATCCGAAGCCAAGAGTGCCCAGAATGATCCACCGAAAAATGCTAAGCTTTAAAAAGCACCCATGGGATATTTTCTATAAAAAGTGTAATAAATAGTAAATGGTTGCCCATATCAAAAATTTGAGGGCACCATTGTGTTGTGGATAACATGTTTATCCTAGGTACAACTTATTTTTAGTCAGCGTAAACCTCTAGTAAGAAAACATAAAAATAGAATTACTATAAATAAAATAATTAAAAAATAGTTTTATTTTTCAAATGCTTATATCTCAAGAATGGTGACTTGGACTAAAAATAAGAGACCCCAACTAAACTTGGGTGAGTATTCTTTCCTTTGTTAGATCCAAACATTGGTTGGCACGGGCTAACAATAGAAGTCCATTTTTGGCCATGAATAAAATAATTAACAATTATTTTATTTTTAAATCTTTATAACTCCTAACCAGTAACTTGTAATGAAAAACTTAGTATATCATTGACCTCAGGGGGGGGGCATGTTCCCCATAGGAAAATACTATCCTCAACTAGCACGGTTCGAGGGTGAAAGATAATTTTTTTGAACATTAATTAAGGTACAGTTAATAAATGTGTGAGTGGATTTCTTATCTTTCGAACTGGTGCTCCGATTAAAAATATGAGGGCACCGTTGAATTAAAAATGCTAGGATTCATTTAGAAATGACATAAATTTGGCAAGAAAGGGCCGAGCAGAAAAGTTATTTTTCATAATTTTTGAGAAAAATAATAAAATTATTTAGATGAATTATTTTATTTTTATTCTCACTTTTGAATGGTGGACGATGACGCTGTGGGGTAGAGACAGAGAAGTGACAAACTGAATCAATGAGGCTCATTCATGGATAATTAAACTCGCTGCATAATGAAACTATAATGACATGTAACAGAGACAATGTTTCTTAAATAAAATAGTGTAATGAAGTGATGTCAAATCATAATGGGAATGCTATGACGTGATCCTATTTATACTTCGACACACTTGGGAAATAAATGTAAAAACATAGGATGATTCTATGGTGAACCACTTATGGACTTCCACCCCTGAAAAGAATGAAAAACATCAAATGCACATTATCCACTTCAAAGAATTTTGAAGAATGTATCCATGATGTGATGTCGACATCTTAATTCCCTGAGGATGAATGCCATGTCATCCTAAATCATAAGAGGTAGATGTTTTTTTTTATTTTCTTCCCCATCCTTTTCTAAATGAAATGAACCTAGATCAACCCACAAACATGTTGATATATTATTCATGCATTATGTGGGTGAGTGATTTATTCTTTGTTTTAATTTATTAGGGGTCCAATTATTGGCATGAAATGATTGGACGAAATCTCCCCGATCCACCCTCATCTTTTTTGCTATAATTTGGAGACCACAGGCTAACAAGAACAAAGACCTAGCACCTCTATAAGTGCTTTCTTGATGGATATACCCACAAAATGATGGCAATATAGGATTGGGATCCTCGAGGTGAAGAGGGTGCTCCCCAGAGGCCACATAAGTAGACAGATAGAAAAACATACCACAGGAGCATGTTGGGTGGCTCGATAAATGCCCTGCCGGTGCTCCGACCTCACCGACCACATGCATGAGGTATCCCAAACTGGCTGGGAGTGTTGGAAAGGAAACCTCGGCTCATCAGTAGTGGCAACATGTTGGGGGACGCGACACCAGACGGGGCACCGTGTGGAGGGACGACCCGCGTCCAGGTAGTTCGGACAAGCTGGAAGTGGTGGTCCTTGGCTGGGGAAGGCTGTGGAGCCCCGTGTATATGTGGGAGGCCGCAACCCTAAGGTCTCGGTAGGAGCTAGACGCAGTTTCAGGCATGTGCCTCATTGGAGGCTTGGCTCACCTCTTGTGCATCTTGTTTGGATAGGGAGGGGACGTGGTTGGTTTCCACATCCCAGGTTCTCACACCTACCACACTATGTTTCCAGTCTCTAGCTGGCAGGCCAAACACCCAGTGGGTCAGGCCGGTCCCACTACTAAATGGACCAGAACCGAGGCCAGCTTGTTGGGATGGGCCGGTGGGCCAGACCCGGACCCGCTTTGGAACTGGCTGGACTAGACTGGGTCAACGAGCGACTCGATGTGGTGGACCCCCATCCAAATGGGATGGGTCTAGAAAATACTGTATGGCCTGGTGAAATGGCTAGGCTGAACCAGACTAACCTCAACCGGACCAGGTCAGGTTAAGTCCATCTTAATTATTTGTGGTATGTGGGACCAACAAGCCAGGTTGGCCGAGTTGGCTTGACCGGGCCAGATCGGGCCCCAATGAAACCATCCCCTTCTTACTAAAATGTATGTATCTAGTAAATCATTGGTCTAATTAACAATCCATCTGTGGTTCTAGGACCATACTAATGAGTCGGATCTTTTGGAACTCACTATAGTAAATTTCATGGGCTCTGAGATGAAACGAAAGGTCTTGAGGTGCGGTTCTCCCAAGTGTGCTACGTACCGAACCCAGCGACTAGCTAAGACCTTAAGACTACACACTTTTGGCCAAGTGGGAAGCACCTCTCTTTAACTTTATAGGCCCATGGTGGGAAGCTCCACTCTGTGACTTTTCAGTCCCATGGTACATGATTCGGAGGAGTACCTCAGTTGTCCACGACTAGTAGGAAGCACCACTCTGTTACTTTTTAGGACCACAGTACATGATGGGGCGAAGAACCAAATCAGACCAAGGTTTATGGGAATCACCTCTTCTTTACATGGTAGGAACACAGTACTCACTAGAAGAGGAGTTCACCAGCAGTCAAGGTGTAGAAGATGTGACTAATTATGCTACTATTACTACCCTAGAATATAAACGGTTTAATTTGTATTGGGTTTCATGCTTTACATTGAGAAATTGTTGTGTAGTCCTTTATTATTGTTTTGGTGTCCCTACTGAGTACTGTGTTACTCACCCCTACATGAGCTTCACCCGAACGTGTTTTGTCTTGTGCGGATTACCGACTTTTCAATAGAGGTTCCCAGGGAGACCGGACAGATGGACGATACGATGATGGGCATGGTGGCCCAAGATATTGTGGGGCCCAGCAGGACTAGGTGGACATGACATACTACATTAGCTTCCAGAATCATAACTACTCCCACGATCATATAGGGTTTATTTTGATGGCCATCAAAGATCCCTTTTTGTGTTTTCCGGGTTTCAATTCCTTTTTTAGGATTTTATTCGAGCCCACATTCTTTTAGATGTACCTTCACTCACATATGTGTTATTGGTTTTATTTTCCCCCGGATCAGTGTATTGTGATGTGGTTGGGTGTGTGTGCAGACAAGTATTTTGGAAAATGCCTCCCACATAGAGGTTGATGCCTTTAGCACTTGTCACCAGCCCCTGGACTTCAGGAGATGGGATTTGGTTAGTCACAAAATGGTTCCTAGGGGACGGGTCATGAAATTATTCATAAATTTTTTTCCATTTATTTATTCATTCACAAATTCAAGTACTTTAATTTATTTTACTATTATTTACACTAATATATGTTTTTCATGAAATTTTACATTGGGGATTTTATATGTGTGATGCATAATGAAAAATATATCTATATATCTTACAAGAAGGAAATCTTGTTTTGGAGTTTAATTATTTATAATAATGGTTTGGGATTAATTTTATAGGGGAACAAATTTGGTTCCTTATTTCAACCATTTTATAGAGGGTTTTAATCAAAGTATTTCAAGTCTGCTTATCTTATGAAAACCCTTAGACATTATTATTTATAATGAAAGATCTACCATGGAACTTATGTGAGTAATCTAGACCATACATAGGATCTTTCATAGCTAAATAGATAAACTATAGAGGTTGGTGAGAAATAACCCACTGAGTGCATGTTGGTGTGAACATTGATGAACATAAAATTGAAACAGGTTCCTAGGTGGTCCTTTCTATCGTATGGTCTGTTGAGTCAATAAAGATTTCCTTATGACTTTTCCCTTCCTTCTTTTTTTTTTGAAAATCACAAACACCTTATACTTAAGAAAATCTATATTTTACTTCTATAAGGAAAATTTCCTTCCCAAAGGAATTTACCCCTACCATGTTTTCATTATTCATATCGATATTTTTCTTATGTATAAAAATCATATTCATAACTAAAACCTAGGAATCATATGATACTTAGATATAAAGCATTCTATTTTAGGATCTAAATTCCGGATATAAGAATTCATGAAGTCCCACTCCGAATTTCGAGTATGAACTCTCATGAAGTACCACTCCAAATTCTGAGTATGAACTCTCATAAAGTTCCACTCCGAATTTTTCATATGAACTCTCATAAAATTTGACATTGAATTATGGATATGAACTTCTATGAGTAAGACTCCGAACACCTACTTGTTTGACTCCTAACTTCTATAAGTTCGACAACAAAATTCTACTAGTTCGACTACGAACTTCTTTAAGTTCGACTATGAATGTCTAATAGTTTGACTCCAAACTACTATATGTTCGACTCTGAACTTTTACTAGTTCGACTCCGAACTTCTATGAGTTCGACTCCAAACTCTGCAAGTTTTGATTCTGAATTCAAGTGAAACCATACAATGAATTTTCTTAGAAATTCAGACTTTGGATTTCTACAGAATTCCGGTTCGGAATTCCTACCAAATAGAATCCGAATATCTCTTTATCATAGACTCCAAATTCCATTTTAGTTAGACTCTGAACAGTTATTTACTGACATTCCAAACTTCAGTTTTACATATGATTACACTTGTTTTATTACAAAAAGATGTCGTGCTTTCAGTTATTAATTAACCATTGGTTGAGTGACACGTGTACAGATCCCTCCGAAATTCAAGGAGAAATATTAATGTTAGAGGAGGGAGCCGACCGTTGGAGCATTGCCTATATATAGGAGCTCATTTGAAAACAAGCTATAAATTTGATAGAACCCAAACATCTGTGCTTACAGGTAGTTGATGTGATTTCTAGAGAGAGAGGCTCTTATCAACTCTCAAGATTCATGTCAAAAGTTTGAACAGCTTGTTCAAACTTTTCTTCGTGCAGACTTGCTTTGTTCGACTCTGATTGTTACTGTGTACAATCGAGGGATTCCAGGGATAGGAAGAAAGAGGTTCCAACACCTTTAAGTTGAGGGCTTCCATGCTGAGGAAGAAAGAGGTGTCGACTACCTGATAGTAGAGGGTCTGCGGGGATAGCAAGACAGACTCTGATCTTCGTATCGAGGGCTTACCCTGGTGTGGGTAAGACAAACATTATTTAATGTATAAATAAAGGTACCTTTATCCATGGTTGTTAGATACCCTTCTCTTTGGGTAGAAAGACTTATTACTTGTTACTTTCTTTTGTTACAAGTCTTTCTGCTTCATTTTTTATTGTTGAGGAAAGGATACATTCTTATAATTCCTCATACTTGTATTCTGATATAGTTAGATTATATACTCTTTAAGGTAGAATCATAGTCTTTGTAACATTTGTTAAGTTTCATTTTTCGGAATAACTTTTGTGGCATCTATCAAGTCTTTAGTACTCATAGAGGTCTTGTGAATTATCTTGTTTAACTTTGTTAAAAATAACCATCCTAAAATATCCTAAGGTATTTTTTAAAAGGTACAATTCACCCCCTCTTGTATCTGAGAATCTCATTATTTTTTTGATCCTACGATTGGTATTATATAGTATATCATACTCAGTCACATACCATCCTAACAATTGGTATCAGAGTATTTTGTTCAAATGAATTAATCTCATTATTAGATTCATAAGGGAATTCTCGGATTCACTTTTTCCAGATACATATTATTCAGAATATTTTTTTTCAGAATCATTTTTTTCAGACTCATAGTTCGGATTCACTTTTTCTTAGAGTTAAAATATCTAATTTCTTTCTTAGGATATTTTCTCTAGTCTACAAAATCGTTCGACTAACAAGTTTTTGTGCCAAATATTTTCTTAAGAATGGAAGGTTTGAATATGGTATCCATTGAAAATCTTATTCCAACCAGACCACCAATTTTTTATGGTAATGATTACAAATATTGGAGAGATCGCATGAAGACTTTCATTATCAATACTGGGGTTGAAAATTTTGGTATGCTTACTGGTGGATACAAGATCCCTGATAAAGAAGTAACTGCCTTTACAAACCAAGAAAAGCATGATTACCAACTGAACTATAAGGTACACAATACTTTACTTTGTTCAATGACTAGAAATATATATAGCCAAATTTCTTCTTGTGAAATAGCTAACAGTATATGGAAGAAACTTGAAGTCACACATTTTGGTACATCTAAAGTGAATGAGACTAGATGATCCATGCTTAAAGCTGAGTTTCATCGTTTTAATTTTCCTTATGGAGAAAAAAATTGTATGGTGCAATAGAGATTCATGACCATCGTGAATAGATTATAATGAATGGGAGGGAAAGGTCTAGATGATGAAGCCCTTATTGACAAGATCATAGATATTATGCTTAATGAGTGGGAATCAAAAAGAACTACTATCGATGAAAATAGAAAGGTTACTCAAATTTATCTTGATGAACTATTTGGAACTCTTCTTCAATATGACACTATAATGAAGAAAGATTCTGACAACATAAAGAAGAAAAATGGGAATGTTAATGTTTCTTTTACTAAAACTTCAAATCACATGAAAGCTAAACTCCTGAGAGAGTTACTAGATCCAAGTATAAGAAGGTTTTTATCCAATCCGAATCTAGTGACAGTGATGTCTCATAAAATGATTTACCTAATCTTGCTTGAAGGATGAACAAGATTGCGGGACAATGATATTTCCAATCAAAGTATAAGAAGAAGGAAATGAAAGATAAGAAAGATTCATAGGTCACATGCTATGAATGCAAGAGATATGGACACATAAGACTGGATTGCACTATGCTCAAAAGTAAATAAAGAAAAGCAAGGCATTATGAAAGGAAAAGAAAGAAGTATTACAACTCCAAAGCAATGAATGTTCTGAAAGATAATGACACCTGGAGTGCCAGTGGTGGTGACTCTTCAAATGAATCATCGAATTATGAATCCTCTCCATATAAGAATCTTGGTCTTTATTCCAGGCTACCTATTGATAATCATTGCTTTATGGCTAAGGTACACAAAGATGAATCAATGACCAATGTTTCTTTGAATTATAATGATAATAATTATTATAACTCTTCTGATGAATAATCCTCTTCTATTGATGATAATACTATACCTACCTATGAAGATGTTTCTAGGTTTTCCAAACTTCATGAAAATTAAAATTCAAAACACATGAAGACACACGATATGGAAAATTCTAGGAATATTTTTCTTACTAAGGAAATATCAAATCTCTCTAAAGATATTGATAAGAAAAATGATGATTTTGAAAGTATTTAAAAAAATCTTGAGGAAGTATGTTCTGAAAAGAATAAAATTTCTAAAGAACTAGAAAATTTAATTTCTAAGAAAAAGGTTTTCGAGCCTAGCTTTAGTTCCAAATAAGATGTTTTTGAAGACAAGAACATAGTTATTAAACTCAAACCCGAAATTTTTTCCTTGAGGATGTTTTTGCCAAAATTTACCCTAGGTAAAGAAAATTTTGATGAAATGAATTAAAAAATTCGACCTCGAAGGAAAACTTCTGGTTTTGGTCACACTAGTTCCAAACCGATTTTTAGTAACATCTAATTTGTTCCTTAATGTTCCCCATTCTGTACAAAATTTCAATGTGGTGGTCACTGGTAAAATAATTTTTCCTTAAACAAAAGCCAATATTTAGAATTTTATAAGGCTTACTTTTCTAATAAAATGTGGGTACCCAAAATTCCGCTTTCTGAAATTTCCGGATCCAAGCAAGTCTCGATTCTGAAAACCTAACTTTTTCTTATTTTTAGGAAAATAGGGAATGTACAAACAACAATACATGGTACATGGATAGTGGATGTTCCCATCATATGAATGGTAACAAAACTGTTTTGAAAATATTATCATGAAGATATGAGGAAAAGTAACTTTTGGAGATAATGATCAGGGAGAAATTATTGGTATAGGTAACACTGTTCTTCTTGGAAAAACATTGATTTCAAATGTTTTATTTGTTAAGGGTCTTAAGCACAACCTCATCACTATATGTCAATTATGTGATGAAGGCTACCTTGGGAATTTTAGGAATGATAAGTGCCTAGAACTCAATTCCAAGGAAGAGTTTATTCTTTCTTCCCATAGGCAATAGAATCTTTACACACTAAACATAGATGATCTTAGGAGCCAAGAATTACCTTTCCTAAGTGAAATGGAACATAATTCTTGGTTATAGAATAGAAATTTAGGACACTATAACCTTAGGAACTTATGTAAACATTCTAAGAAAGGTTTAGTTAAGGAACTACCTGAGCTTAGATTTGATTCTTCAAAAGTTTGTAACCCTTGTCAATATGGAAAGAAAAATAAAACAAGTTTTAAATAAATCAGTGGTGTCTCAACAACTGATGCATTACATTTACTGCATATGGATATTTTTGGTCCAACACAAACTAGAAGTATTGGGGGCATGTACTATGTATTTCTTTTGGTTGATGATTACACTATATTTATATGGGTCTATTTTCTAGAAAATAAGTCTGAATATTTTTCTTATTTCAAATGTTTTAGAGCCCAAGTTAAAAATGAAAAAAACCATCCATTAAAAACTATTCATAGTGATCATGGTGGAGTATTTCAAAATTCTGATTTTGAAAACTTGTGTAGTAGAAATGGTATTACTCAAAACTTTTCAGCACCCAGAACACCTCAAAAAATGGTGTTGTTGAAAGAAGAAATAGAATTATTCAATAGATAAATAGATCCATGTTGAGTGAGTATTCTATTTCCAAACATTTTTGGGTTGAAGCTGTAAGTACTACTTATTATAATATAAATCGAGTTTTGATTAGACCTTTTCTTAATAAAACTCCTTATGAGTTATGGAATGGTAGAAAACCTAGACTTTCTTACATTAAGGTTTTTGGATGCAAAGTATTGATTATGAACACTAAATATAAATTAACCAAATTCACTCCAAAATATGATGAAGGATTTTTCTTAGGCTACTCCACAACTTCTAAGGCCTATAGAGTTTTCAACAAAAACAGTTGTACTGTTGAAGAAACAGTATATGTCAAATTTGATGAAACCGGTACTTTTTTTTCAATCAACCCCAACCTACATCCTCACAAGTGTTTTTAAAAACTAATTATCATCCTTTTATAGAAAATCATTCTAATAAGGAAAATGTTCCAGAAGATACTTCTGAAACATTTACCCCAGAAGACTTTCTACCCTATGTTGATGAACAAGTTTTAAAAAACCCAAACCAGTCATTTCTTAAGAATCATCCCAGGGATAATATCATTGGTGGTGTGAATCAAACCTGTAAGGACTAGAAGTTCCTTAAGAAATGAAATAGAACATCTATCATTACTTTCCCAATTAGAACCAAAAAGCACTGATGAAGCTTTAGGTGATGATGATTGGATTAAAGCCATGAAAGATGAACTAAATGAATTCTAAATGAATAAGGTCTGGACTTTGGTTGAACGACATAAGGAAAATACTATTATTGGAGTTAAATGGGTCTTCAGAAATATGTATGATGAAAATGGAATCATCATAATAAATAAATCTTGATTGGTTGCTAAAGACTATAATCAAGAAGAAGGAATAGACTATGAAGAAACCTATGGTCCAGTAGCCAGACTTGAATCTATTCTTATCTTACATGCCATTACAACATTCTTCAATTTTATGCTTTTTCAAATGGATGTGAAATGTGATTTACTTAATGGTTATGTTTAAGAGGAAGTTTTTATTGAACAACCTCATAGCTTTGAAGACACAAAACATCCTGATCATGTTTTCAGGATTACCAAAGCTTTGTATGGCCTTAATCAAGCCCCTAGAGCTTGGTATGATAGACTTACAAGATATTTTCTTCAAAATACCAATGTTAAGGGAAATGCATATCCATCCCTTTTTATAAAGACAGATAAGAAAAATGTTTTGATTGTTCAAACTTATGTTGATGAAATTATATTTGGTTCAACTCAGCAATCCTTAACTGATTCCTTTGTGAATCTAATGAAATCTGAGTTTGAAATGAGTGTGATGGGTGAGTTAACATTTTTCCTTGGTTTTCAAATTTCTAAAAAACCAAAATAAATCTACATATCCCAACATAATTTTATTAAAGATATTCTTAAAAAGTATGGACATGAAAACACTAAGAGTATAAGTACTCCCATCGATACCTCAAACTCACTTGATCTTGTTGAAGCTAGAAAACCAGTAGATCAAACATTTTTTAGAGGTATGATTGGGAGTCTACTTTACATGACAGCTAGTCATCCAGACTTTATGATTCCAGTATTCTTATGTGAAATATATCAATCCAATACTATGGAATCTCATTAAAAAGTAGTGAAAAGAATTTTTTTCTACTTAAAGGGAACCATCGATTTAGGATTGTTTTACTCTTCTGGAAAAGATTTTATTTTAAAAAGTCTTCCGGATGCTGACTTTGGTGGATATAGAATGGATTGAAAAAGTACATATAGAACTTGTGATTTCGTAGGGGATTCATTAGTTTATTGGTCTTGCAAGAAGCAACACTCGGTAGTACTCTCCACTGCTGAAGTTGAATGTGTACCAGCTGGAAGTTGTTTTGCTCAAGTGTTGTGGATGAAACACACACTAACAGAGTATGGATTGAGTTTCACTAAGACTCAGATTTTGTGTGATAACACAAGTGAGATTTCAATTAGTAAAAACCCTACACATCATTCTAATGAAAAACACATAGATATTAGGCATCACTTTTATAGGGATCACACACTAGAAGGAGATATAAATCTTTAATTTATCGGAATGCAAGATCAACTTGTTGATATTTTCACAAAATATTTCTCTTCCCATATATTTGAATATATTAAACAAAAGTTAGTAATGATTATCATAAGTTAGTTTTCCTTGATTAACTCTTTGTTAAACTAGTCCCCTTACAGTAATAAACTCTGTTTCATAGGGAGATTACATCTCTGTATTGATGTTTCATATTGTTTTTTGTTATGAAGTTTTCGTACTGGAAATATTCGTAATGAAGTTTTCGTACTAGAAATTTTCTTAATGAAGTTTTCTTACTAGAAATTTTCGCAATGAAGTTTTCGTATGGGAAATTTTCATAATGATGTTTTCGTACTGAAAATTTTCGTAATGAATGTTTCGTACTCATACTTTTTGTACTAGAGTTTTGGTACTCAAAGGTTTTTCAATAAACTTTTCGACATTATGTTTTTCATAGTTTGCTATTCTTAGTGAGTTTTTTCATAGTCAAATTTTCTTCAAGAAGAATATCACCTATTATGAATAAACTTCCTAATCAATCAGAATGTTATTACTTCATGACTTAAGTTTTCATAGTCACTTTTACTTACTGGTAATTTCCTTTGTTTTTAAAATTTTTCAGATTTGTTTCTTCTAAAATCTGAATGTTTTTGTTAAAACCTAAAAATATCGAATTCAAGATTTTTTTGAGGGTATGTTTTCAACTGTTAGATTAGATCAGAGAGTTTTTCAACCGTCATATTTTTTTTGAAAGTTGAAAGGTCACCTCCATCACTTATATTAGGGGTACCTCGATGGTTGTCCCACATCGATTTCAAATCCCTCGCGTGTCGAAGTTGTGCCTCAGTTCTTGAAGCCCGTTCCAAATCTTTCAGTACTCCTCCATTCCGAATGTTTGTAGATTCCACTTCCCACGATATGTCTACTATCAAGACAATCTCAAGTTGGTTAGTTAAAAGGGAATGTTTGGTCCATATGAACTTTTTTAGTAAGTAGGATTCTCTTATTGCTAATAATATCAAGATAAATGGGTGGAAATATTTCTACATATCAAAGACAAAGGATCAAGATGTTTTTTATATGGATTTACTTGTAGAATTTTATGATCTTGTTTCCTTCTATGAATAAGATGGAAGAGGAAAATTCTCTTTTAAGAGCTATGGAAAGACATAAAAGATTTCTTACACCAAGGCTGCAAGCTTGGTGGGATTATCCTACGATGGTGAAGCCAAATTTTGTTCACATAAGTTAACAGATGTACAAGGATGTTTCTGAAAAGTGAAATCAATGGAATTCCGTGGACTCAAAGATGACAAAATAGAAAATATTTCCCATCTCTCCACCAACAACTGGATTTTGCAGTTGTGGGTTCAAGGGTTTATTGTTCTGAGAAGAGGTGATAATGATAATTTAAAGAAAATTGATATTTACATCTTAGATTTCCTGGTAAATCTAAGAAACATCAACATGATAAGGCACAACCTTATTACAGTTCAAAAAATCAAGAATGGGACTTTGAAATCTCAAATTATTATGTATCCTGCTCTTCTCTCCAAGATTATTATTCAGTTTCTTGATTCTTTCAAGGTTGCATGAACTTCTAAAGTGAGAAATTGTATGGTGATACTGATCAGTTTGACACCTTAAAGAGGATAAAAGTTGGTTTTTCAAAATATTCAGGTGAGTTTTATGATATGCCAGAGGAGGAGGCAAAAGTCGTTCCTGAAAATGTAGAGAAAGTAAAACCATTTAAGAAGGTAGGGAAGAATAGGAAGCTAAAGGAAGTGGTGGATGAAGGTAAAACTATTAAGTCTAAGGAATTCGAATCCGCACCTCCCAAGCTGAAGAAACAAAAAGCATATCCATATGATGTAGTTGCAAAGCGGAGAGAGCTCAAGGAAAAGAGGAAAGAAGGGGAACCTCAGTTCGGATTAGACCCTACTGAAACCAAGTCCTTAAGGGAGAAGACTACTGAATACCTTGAGAAGGTATAAAAAAGAAGAATATAAAGAATAAGTTGTCTGAAGCTGAAGTTGTACAATCCCTTTTGAGAGACACATATATAGATTTTGAGAATATTCCCGTACCGGAATCTATTGTTGTTCAACCATTATCGGAGACCCCTGGAAAAAACTACTTCACTCCAGAAAAACCTAAAGATAATAAAGTTGTTGATAGAGTTGAACAAGAGGAGGAAGTAGTATAAGAAGAAGAAGTAGAAGAAGACAATGGTGATCTAGATGACTTGATTAAACAAGTTGTGGAATATCAAGAGAAGGAAAACCAATCAGAAAATCTACCACTCTGAACTTTTGAGGCCGAGTCCTCAAATATTGTCACTCTGGGAAAGGGAGATGAGAAAAATAGTGAGAGAGATGATGACAAGGATGAAGACAAATAAAATGAATTATCTGAGGAAGAAATCTATGAGAAGCACTTTCATGATGAAGGTGCAGAGAAGGAGAAACCTGATGAAGATAAGATAGTTCAACTATCTGAAAGTGAGGAAGAATCTCCTGATGAGAAACCCTTCCCGAAAGTTGATAAGTGTAATAAAGTGCTTATGGAAACCCCAACAAAAGATATCACAAGGAATAAGGATGTTGGTGGCTCTTCAAGAATAAAGTTGGTGGAAATTGAAGATGGGAAATCCCCGAGGAAGGTGTCTGATTCAGAATCATCAGCACTGAGTCATGATTTTGTTGTAGAATATTTGTAGAAATTAGTGGATACAATTCCGATCTTTCCCACCATAGACTCCACATGCTAGATGCTTCAACACATCCTGAATCAGAAATTAGAATCCTTATCCATGGTGATGGATAAATGTGTGAAGATTGAGGCTGATCATAAAAACTTTTTTATCAATTATGAGGTCCACAGAAAATAATGCAGCAAAATGACTTTATGGTCAAACAAAATTGATGAGGATTTGGTAGAGATTGATACCTTTTAGAATGATTTAAAAGAATATTTTGACACTGAGGATTCCAAGATAAAGAATCTTCAGGATAAGCTAACCCTTGAGAAAAATTCTCGGAATCAATGGGTGAGGGATCTGAATGGGAATCTTAACTCGGCTTCTCAAAACTAGAAAGGGGAAAGAAATCTCTGTATTGAGATCAAAGAGAAGCTTGTGAAGGAGGATGAAATTCTTAAGGCACAGTCTATGGCTCTAAAGGCTCAAGATGAAAGGATTAAAGCCTTATAAAAACAAGCTGATGAGGACCAGAAAGACTATATGAAACTAAAAAACCTGTTGAAGAAGTTAGTCCCCAAGGAAAAGGAAGACAAATAGACCAATCTGATTTTTTGTTGTAATGTCTTTTCCTGTAAAAATTCATTCAATTCTAATGAAATCTCTAGTGTTTTTGTATCGTGTTCTATTATGTACAAATGTTTTAGGTACTTCATTTCTTTTCCAGTCCCTCAATTCTTTTTGAAAATCACAAATGGGTGGAAGGAAAAGGAACTACTCAAAAGGGGGAGAAGGAAAAATCTAAAAGGGAGAAGAAATATTTCTTTGTAAAGAACTATCTTTACGTAAGGGGGAGTTCCTCATTACAAAGTTTTTCATTCCCATGTTAATGAAAAATCCATTCTGGAAATCCAAAATACAATCCTTATAGTTCTTAAGCCTAAGGGGGGGGGGGGGGTTAGTTGTATTCATCATTATCCATGAACAAAGGGAGATAAGTTTTAATTTCAAAGTCTAAAGAAATTTTTCTAAGTCCTTATATTTCTTTTTTGAAAGATTGTTTGTGATTTCTGAAAAGTGAGAGATTATTGGGTCAATAAGGTTTTCCTTATGACTTTTCTATTCCTTCTTGTTTTGAAAATCACAAACAACTTATACTTAAGAAAATATATATTTTACTTCTATAAGGAAAATTTCCTTCCCAAATAAATTTACCCCTACCATTTTTTCATTTTTCATATCAATATTTTTTTAAGTATAAAAATCAGATTCATATCTAAAACCTCAGAATCATATGATACTTAGATATGAAGCATTCTATTTTAGGATCCGAATTATGGATACGAACTCTCATGAAGTCCCACTCTGAATTTCGAGTACGAACTCCCATGAAGTATCACTCTAAATTCCGAGTAAAAACTCTTATAATGTTTCACTCCGAATTCTGGATACAAACTGTCATAAAGTTACACTCTGAAATATTGATATGAACTTCTATGAGTTCAACTCCGAACTCCCACTTGTTTGACTCCGATCATCTATAAGTTCGACTCTAAACTTCTACTAGTTCGACTCCGAACATCTATAAGTTTGACTCTGGACTTCTACTAGTTCGACTCAAAACTTATATATGTTCGACTCTGAACTTTTACTAGTTCAACTCTGAACTCTGTAAGTACATATTTTGAATTCTAGTGAAACCAGACTCGGAATTTCCTTAGAAATTCAGACTCCATATTTCTAAAGAATTCAGGTTCCGAATTCCTACAAAACAGAATAGGAATATCTCTTTTTTATAGACTCCTAATTCCATTTTGGTAAGACTCCGACCTTTTATTTGCATTCATTCCAAAATTTAGTTTTAATTATTCTTACACTTGTTTTATTACAAAATGATGTTGTTATTTCAGTTATTAACTAACCATTGGTAGAGTGACACGTGTACATGTCCCTCAGAAATTCAAGGAGAAATATGACAGTTGGAGGAGGGAGGTGGCTGTTGGAGCTTCGCCTATAAATAGGAGATCATTTTAAAAGAAGCTACATCTTTGACAGAACACTGAATTATGTGCTTACATGCTGTTGATGTGATTTCTATAGAGAGAGGCTCTTATCAACTCTAAATCTTCTTGCATAAAGTTTGAACAGCTTTTTCAAAGTTTTCTTCGTGCAGACTTGATTCCTACGACTCCACTTGTTGTTGTGTACAATTGAGGTCTTTCGGGGATAGGAAGACAGATGTTCCAACACCTTGAAGTTGAGGGCTTCCTTGCTGAGAAAGACAGAGGTTCCGACTACCTAATATTTAAAGGATTGTAGGGATAACAAGACAGACTCTGATCTTCATATCGAGGGCTTACCGTGGTGTGGGTAAGACATATTTTCTTGAATTTATAAATCAAGGGACCTTTATTTAAGGTTGTTGGATACCCTTCTTTTGGGTTAAAAGACTTATTACTTGTTACTTACTTTTTTTACAAGTCTTTCTACTGAATTTTTTATTGTTGATTAAATTATACTTTATTATACTTCTTCATCCTTGTAATTTGATATAGTTAGATTCTATATTCTTTAAGGTGGAATCTTATTCTTTGTAACTTTTGTTAAGTTTCATTTTCAGAATTACTTCTCTGGCATCTAGAAAGTCTTTAGTACTCCTATAGGTCTTGTGAATTATCCTGTTTAACATTGTTAAACATAAACAACCTAAAATTTCCTAAGGTAATTTTTAAAAGGTACAATTCACACCCCTCTTGTATCTGAGAATCTCATTCTTATTTCTATCTTATGTTTGGTATTATAGAGTATATCATACTCAATCACATACCATCCTAACATAGCCTGGCCCATACCAGGGCTTTTGTTCATGTGTTGCAAGGGATGATCTCAAAGCTGAGTCGAGTAGAGGATGACAACGAATGTAGTATATATATTTTGCTAAAAAATATCCAATATTGGATGGCTACATAATGGGTATTACTCACCCATTAAAATAGATTTTCATGTAATCATACTCACTCGATAAAATAGTCTACAACCACTTGATAATGAAAATTTCATCTTCAACATCATGAAAACATAGTCGATGTCGTGGTTTCTATTAATTACATAAACTAGATTCAATTGAAATCCAATATATTATCCTATTACTATTATCAGTCCAAGACTTCAAATCCTGATCGACATCTAGAATGAATAAATTAAAGTCTGTATTGCATTTGTTCCATTATTTAATGAACTTATCCATCTTTAGAAGTGTAGATTACATATCACCATATCATCTCAGGATGCCATCAGGATATGTACTATGGGATACAAAATAATATTGTTAAAATTGTTGAATCATCCAGTGAATAAGAATTCATCACATAACCATCTCTAGTTGTGTAATTTATATTGGTTTATATGACCACTAAGAGTCAGGTGAATCCATCACATGTTTGAAAGATACGTTATATTAAACTAATATCCTTCTATGAGGTTATGTTCATGATCTCAAGACACAAAGTTTCTAGTGACCCATTCTTTAAAAAAATGGAAATTAAATTTCTTTTGTGGAATACATAATACATTACCCAAATAGATTCCATATGACCATATTATTTTAGTGTCTTTGGAAACACGGAACACATTCTTTTAGCTTAGTGAAATATCTTGATCATCTCCCATAATGATCTTCCCATTTATTTTTCCTACCTAAAACCTTTTTTATATCATTGCGGAAAGAAAATATAAGAAGGGTGAGGTAAAATACTCAGTAAGGGAAAACATGGAAAACATAAACATAAGAATGTAAAAACATTAACATTTTTTTTAATATAAAAAATACCGAGCTATAAAATAAATCATAGCAGTATATAGGGCATAAATCACAATAACACAATTACCATGATAACATATCCCTCGAATAAAACATGTATTTGTGAAAAAAATATTAATCAAATAATATTATTTCTATAACATCTATTTCATTGCTACCAAGACCATCGTAGTGGACAAAGTACTTTACTAAACCAACATCACTTTTCATTCTAGCCATGTATTACTAAATTAGAATGACATGTCGTTCCGGCCTTGTATTACTGAACCCGATTTACTTTCTATTAATTTCATGTCTATATCATGAGATATAAATTTTTTACCAATTCATTGGAGAGAGATATAGGTCCCACCAATCACATAATTTAAACTATTCATATGTGTGACACAATAACATAAATTATTCAGCACAACATAACCCAAAGAATAAAATGGGTTTCTTAAACATCATTCCATCATAACTTAATCCATGTAAAACAAATGGATTTTATAAATAAAATTCCATCATAAACATAGTCAATTCATTTTCATTATAAGGTTAGAAAAATAACCAAATTTAAAAAATATCATCTTAGATGGAAAATAATTTTTGATAAATCATTTTCAATTAATTGATGATGAAAATATCCATTCAATTTTAAAAACGTTTTATTTCATTAAAACTCTTTGAAATTTTAAAAGAAAACAATTTATTTGAAAACAAAAATGAAAACAAGAAAGGGATGATTTATAAAAATAAACTGTTTTGAAAGATAAATAATACATTCATTCTGTATATGTTAAAAAACATTCTTCTCATATTTTATCTAGATAGATTAAAAAGTACATCGTATGGTAAAAAAAAGAAATATTCCTTCCAAATCATGTAATAAAAGTAAAAAATGGTTAAAATTGAATTTAAACATAAATGGAATAACTTTGAACATTTTATGAATTTTTTTATAAAACATGAACATGGTTGGTAAATACTCCCAAGTAAATATTTATGAATAATAAATTTTTGATAAAATTGAGATATCAAAATTATCCCTCACTAATTAGTTGAATAATATTTCAGATAATATTAAATAAATTGTATACTACATTCATAATAAGAATCATAAAAACATTCATGGGTAGTAAAAACACTACAAAAAAAAAATAGGTCATGTATAAGGCATATGTCCAGTAATAATAAAAGTGAGGTAGAATAATCCATTACCATTGGTCTGTTATCCTTTGTGTGTATCTGAACCACTTGGATAATTATTTAAATGATGTCATTGAACTATTACAGAATCATATTTACTTTTTTATGTCATATATTATCATATTAGCATCCATTTGGTAATTATAATTCTTTATTACTCTTTATTCGGGTATAAACTACTTAATTTTCTAATGAATATTTTGTCGGATAAGTTCATGTCATACTAATTATGTTATAGTGATATAATTTACAGAATCATATGTGTATAATATATATCATTTTTATTCATTCCATTCATGTATAAAATTGTGGTTTAATGAAGATCATGTTGAATGAATCATACCACATCATGGGGACGATAACTCATACGTATGCACGAGCGATGATATCATTATCTTAATGGTTAAATGGTATGGAATTAGATGGTATATTAATGGTAATGAATTGTTAAAAATTTATATTCATTATTTAAATCCATTATACTCATCATTATACCCATTAAAATAACATATTTCCAAAGAACAAACTTCACCACGCCATGGAGTCGATAATCCATAAGTACGCACACATGGTGATATTGTTATTCGTAGGATTGAAAAAAGGAGATATAAGGTTATCCCAGGATTATAATAAAATATTAGGATGTACATTATACTTGATTAATTACTTTACTATTGATGCAAGATTATAAGAGGAATTATAAGAAGAAAATAATTTTGAAAGAGGTGATAAAACGATTACCTCTTTTTCATGTATCTTCTTTTGATTTCCACAAAAGTTCTCCCTCGGATGGCTTTCTTCCCAAAATGTGGCCTTTATAATGAATTTAGGGAAGTTGGGAGAGAAAATGAGTAGGTTTGTTACAAGTAAAAGGGTTATATATGTGTGATTATAAGAGAAGGATAAGTTTCTTTTTTATAAGAGAGGTGAGGGGCACTTTAGGAAAGTCTTGACATATTAATTTATTATAAATATATCTATGGATTCTAAGGGAAAAAATTAATTTATTTATATGATAATATGACTTTGTGTTGATATAAAACAATACAATAATGTTTTTATTGTCTTGATCATTTTTAAATCTTTATCTTTTCGGTTTAACCATTATTTTACCCTTTTTAATCTGACTATGATATCCTATTATTCACACATTGTGTATTAATGTAATTATCCTATCATTTTAAAAGATAAGAAAAAGAGGAATTAATGAAATACTTGTAAATATATTAACCCTTTGGTTGAATCATGTATTATTTGAAATTTTATATCTTTTAATAACTTATTTTATAATTTATGTTTTGAATTATGTCAATTTTGACACAATTCACACATTACTTTTTCTAAACAATTCATATATACTTGATTACTTCGAAAAATAAATACATGGACTCAATACAAACATGTCGTAGTCATCCAGAAATTCGTTTATAACATATATTTTGTCATATAATATTTATTTTATTATCTATAATATCATTTACTTTTAATTTCTCCTAATAAAATAATTACTATATCACTGTTGTGTTAATATTTATGGTAATTATATCACATCTATAAATTATAAACAAATTACAACTGAATTGATAATTTAATTAGATTTATGGAGTCTATTTATTTTTTTATGTTTCATAAAGATTATCACTACATTAAAATTATTATACTTATAAGAGATAAGAGAGTGATATTTGGTTTGTTTCAATTATTTTTATAATAATTACATCACTTTCAAGGACAAAAGTCCATTAAATAAATCAATTCCAACCCTTAGGTGATATGGGTAAAATTTTATTCATCCAATAGGATTTTGGAAGATGTTAGGGTAATTTAATTATCCTTATCATATTGTTTGTTACACTAATTCACCCGATTTACCTTTAACTGTAGTAAATAAAATTACCAAAGATACTATTAATAATATCAAAACATATTAATGAAACCTATTAAAATAATTTAGTCCTAATGATTCCAAATATGGAATCCATTTTTCAAAATTATGAACACATAATTTTCATTACTTAATTTATATTTAATTACCATTGAAAAATTGAGAAAACAATTTTTTTTAATGTAAAAATCACCAAAATATTAATGTGCGTTTATATCTAATTTACAAGTGAAGTTACGTCTAAAAAAAATTGGATTAAAAGATAAAAACATAACACAATTACACATTAAATCCAATGAAATTGATAATATATATATATATATAAATTATATGAGAAGGTAGTTTTGATTTAAAGTGTAGTATAATTCACTATTCATTAAAATAGAAATCTTATCAAAAAAATACCAAAACATAAAACAAAGTAAATTATTATATCCTGATTCATAATAAGAAGTTTATTTTTTATAATAAAATATTTTATTTTAAAAAAACTAGATTTAAAATGGGTGTCTCATCAAAAGGAGGCAATACAACATGTTTTGAAAAATAACAATTTTATCCAAAATATTGAATATGTACTTATATCATATCTAGAAAATAAATAAGATGAATTTTAATGTTATATAAAAATAAATATGGGGTTAATATTATTCATAACTGCCATTTTATATCCCAATAAATAATATTTTAATTACATATCATTGTTTAGTGAACCACGATATTTCTTACAAAAAAAGTTATCGAGGAAGGTCGCTCTTGCGTGCAATGAAAGACAAGTCAGTGTCGAATGTAGTGAAAGCTTCCATTTTTGTTTTTGATAACATTAATCCAAGATTACTTCTTTTATACATGAACAAAATATACACTGATTGTTGCATGTATCGTACCACTACTCAATGTACAGTGAAACATATGGAAAATAGTTTTGTGTGCATGGAATGCTTTATTTAATTAATTTAAATATATAAATGAAAATTTTATTGTATCCGAGAAAATGGTCCTTAAAAACTCTAGTTTCCATATTCCTCCACCATTAAAATGAATTTCACACTTGTGATTCATTGGGGTTATACAAGGCTTACTACTTTAATGTTTCCTTCATTGAAAACCACATCATAAATAGGAATATTAAAACAACATTTTAAAAAGGATATTTAGAAACAAAAAAGTTACCCAATGTAACTCATAAGTTTTTCCCTTATATGAGAACATTGGTGGGGAGTGAAATCTTTGGAGATGGATGAAAAAAATATATCCACCATGTTCTGATAGAGAGTGAGAGAGAACTAGGTTAGGAGAATGTTAAATATAAGAAAGCCATAAATCTGTGATGATTTAAGGGACCATCTAATTCATCAAATAATAAGGTACCATCATACCATTTTTTATTTTCAGGAACCTTTTCCTAATGTTGATGAAAATGATATGAAATACATATATGATTTTAGTACAACCTCAACATTGCTCATGCATTGAAGAATTTCCACTTCATCTCTTATTCAAAGAATTAAAGCTGATTTTGTAATTTATATAGTGTTATAATATCTTATTATCCATAAATTAAATGAATGTTCATTCCATCAGTCTCAAAAAAAATGTTATCACAGGTTATCAGATACGCATAAGTCCACCTATGGTGATATAAGACTTTATTCTAACTAAATTCATCTAAATTTTAACATAAAATTTCAATGAATTTATTACAATACAATCCTTATAAAAGAATAAATTCCAAAACAATATAAAAAGTTTCACTTAATCAACATAAATATTATACCCCATATATCATAATGTTTCTCTGGTTGGGTATATTCCTAATGTGTGAAAACCTTAATCGTGTATTCTTATGAGTCGTTGTAACAACATGAATTATCATATATCTTTATTGAAAACATTCCTGTTTAATTATTCCCAGAGATAATGAATTATAATTGATGTCCCGAAAAGTTGTATTCTTAATCCATGATAGCATAACCCTCTTTTCGACAAATCCAAAAAAATTTCTCAGGAAACCATAATCATCTAATTTACTTACTCAAATCCAACACATAGTTATCCAAATATCATTATCTTGACATAAAAAACATATTAAGGGTGATATTTCCATTAACCATGTGTTCTCAAAATATATTACCCAACCCTTAAATCACTTTTCGGATCCTTATAACTACTTAACATATCCCTTCGAATCCTTAATGAAAAAACTTATATAGAAAACACATATATATTTTTTGATTCACATAACATAATATTTGAATTATGAATCATATACACCTCAATCATCCAACTTTATTGTCAATCCATTACTAAAGATCTAGAAAATATGTCTTTTTTAAAATATGAATCATGTCATAAGGTTTCTCAACCACATGTTTCTTAGGTTTAATATAAACAATATTGGAAGAACATCACATACCATTCACATGTCATTTACAATATATTTATTCTCAATAGCTAGAACAATACTCATACCATCATCGTGATTTTCTTAATGATATTTCTACATTGGAAATTAATCTTCATAATCCCCTAATTTCCAAATTTTTTATGATAACTGGTTAACTATGTTCTATATAGTTCTGCTTATTCACTAAGACGAGAAGAAATGTGTGAGAAATACATATCAATGAATATAAAAACATATTTAAGGTAAATAACCTATAACATTTCAATCTTGGATATATTCAGTTTAACCCTTGTTTAGTCATGATTATAAAAAAACCCTTCTATTATAACATATACTTGACTTATCTATTAGACATCCCTAGACATATGCTTAGAAATATATCTAGGATCTCACTATCATTTTCACATCCAAGTTTCCAATGGTTTATAAAACCTTCTCTCTAATATAAACTCTATTGACCCAATCTTGACATACATGGACATACATTTCATTTACGGAATATTTATAATATTACACAAATAGATTCCCAAAGACTGTATTAGTGTAGTGTATATGGAAACATGTAACACATTCTTCTAGATTGGTGAAATATCAAAAACATCCCCCATAAATATATTACCTTTTAGTTTTTCGACCAAAACCTTTATTTATATCCTATGGGAATAAAAACATAATAAGGGTTATCTTAGATTCTTGGTAAGGGTTAACATGGAAAACATAAACATAAGAATGTAAAAACATGAAAATATATTTTGAATATAAAAAATATTGAGTTATAATATAAATCATGGTAGTATATAAGGTATATATCAAAATGAAACATTAACCACGATAACATAGTAGACAAGGCATTTCTATCAAGACCATCATAGTGGATAATGTCTAATCCTAAACCAGTTTCGCTCATCATTCCAAAAATGCATTACAAAACCAGATTTACTTTAAATTCCACTCACATATTACTAACTCATATTTACATTATATTCTAGTCATTTCTATCTCAAGTGATATAAATCTTTAACCAATGAATTTGAGGAAGATATAGGTCCCCCCATTATATAATTAAAACCATATATTTATGTTCCATAGTATCATAAATCATTCATCCATACATAACCCAAAGGAATAAAATGGTTTTCTTAAACATCATTCCATCATAATATAATCTATGTAAAATAAATGGACTTAATTAATATAATTCCACCGTAAACAAATTCCAATCATTGTAATAATAATTATAGAAACATAACCCAATATAATGAATTTTGTATTAGATGGATTATAATTTTAATAAAACAGATGAAATTATTTCTTGAGGAAAAAATCCTTTCTTCTTCAAAAACATTTTATTTTCAGAAAACACCATGCAATTTTAGAAGAAAATAATTTCTTTGAAAATAACCATGAAAAAAGGAAAGTGGAGATTCCAAGAAAAAACTTCTTTTGAAAGAATAAAAATACCTTCATGATGAATAAGTTAAAAAAATTATTCTCGTACTTTTTTTGGAATATTCAAAATATACCTCATATCATAAACAAAATATAGATTCCTTCCAAACCATGTAGTAAAAGTTAAAATGGGTAAATAAGACATTAAAAATACATATATGAATTGTAAAAACTTTATGAAAATATTTTTAGAAAACATGGACATGCATGATAAGTATTCCCCGGTAAATAATAACGTATAAACAATCTCAGACAAAAAAGAGACATAAAATTTTACCCTTACAAATCTATTGGTTCATATGCCACATAAAATAAATATAATTTTTTATAACCTTTATAATAAAAATCATAAAAACGTTAATGGTAAGAATAAACACCACACAAAAGAAATAGGTTTTGTATACGTCATATGTCCCACAGAAATAAAAGTGATACAAAATAATAAATCACCTTAGGACTGCTATATATTGTGTGTATCCAAACATCCTTTATAATTATTTATATGATGTAATTGACTTATTTCAGAATTATATTAATTTTTATGATATCATATAGGGTCATTTTATCATCCATTTGGTAATAATATTTCATAATTACTCGTTATTCGGGTATAACTACTTCATTTTTTATGCAAGTATTGTCTGATAAGTTAAAGTTACACTTATTAGGATATAGTTAGATAATTTAAATAATTATATCAGTACAATATATATCATATTTATCCATTTAATTCATGTATATAATAATGGTTTTATAATGATCATGTATAATGAATCGCATCGAATTGTGGAGGCAGTTGGTCGTACGTACGCATGAGTCACAATACCATTCAACTAATGGTTAAATGGTTGGTAATTGGATTGTATATTAATTTTAAAGATAATTATAATGTAATATTCATTTTTTAAATCCATTATACCCATAATTATTCTGATAATGAGGAAGTATTGTTGAATAAAATATTACACCACGGTGTGGAGACAGGAAGTCATACAAACGTACGCATGGTGATATTGTCATTCGTAGGATGGATAAAAGAGGATATAAGTTCATCCCATTTTTGTAAAAAATCATCATATATAAGATATGAGATTTATTACTTTATTATATAATTAACATAATAATATAAATTAGTAGAAGAAATGAATATTTAAAGAGATTATAAAACAAGTACCTCTATTCGAGAATCTCCTTTTGATTTGAACAAAATGTATCACTAGGATAAAATTATACCCAAAGTAGAGCCTCTAAAATTATTTTAGGGAAGTTAGGAGACTAAATGGGAAGAGGGTGGCCTAGAAAAAGGGCTTTAGCCGTGTGACTAAACGAGAAGGAAATGTTCACTTTTATAAGAGAGTTGAGGGGTATATTAGGAATGACTGGAAATATTAATTTATTTTAAATGGATTTTTTTATTTCTAATTGTACCAAACACAATTATTTCTAATATGAGATAATTCTAGGATTAAATAAAATAGTAAAATATATATATTTTTGACATTTTTGAATAATTTTACATCATTATGTTTTTGGTATAACCCTTATTTTGAACATTTTAATCTTACTATGATATCACGTTTTTTACAATTTGTGTGTTAATATAATTATAATAACATATCAAAAGGGAAAAAATGTGTCATTTTTGACACATAAGACATATATTATCCATTTGTTCCAAAATTATATGTTTATAAATTTTGTAAAATGTAATAAGGTATTTTATATTTTAAGTTATGAATTATGACAATTTTGACACAATTCATACATGACTTATCTAAAAAATTAATAAAAAATTTATTACATCGACAAAAATAAATTAACTAAATCCTAACATGTACTAGTCGTAAAATTTTTTTGGATGTCATAAATTATGTCATTTAATATTTATTTTAAAATTTATAATACCATTTATTGGATATTCCTCTTAATAAATTAATTTACTATATCACCATTGTTTTAATATTAATGGTAAATATTTATTCTCTATAAATTGAAAATAAATTCCCATTATGTAGATAATTTCATTATATTTTTAGAGACTATTTATTATCAATGTTTCTTCATGTTTATCAGTAAAATACAATTTTTATACTTATAATCTAGAAGAGAGTGACATGTTACCACTTTATTTTGTTTTAATAATAATTACATGACATTCATTGAAAATGTCCAATAAATGAATCAATTCATTTCCTTAGATGATATGGGTTGACTTTTCTTCATAAAATATATTTTTTCATCTGTTAGGATAATTTTAGTATCCCTATAATATTGTTTGTTACCCTAATTTACTTGATTTAACTTTAACTCTGGTAAATAAAAAATACCAAAGTTTCTATTCTTAATCCCAAAAAAAAGTAACATATTATTATAATTTGGACCCACTGATTCCAAATATGTAATCCATTTTTCAAAATTTAGATAACATAAATTTCAGTAATTAATTTATAATTATTTCTCGTTGTCAATACAAGAAAATGGGGGGGGGGTTAAATTAAAAAAATTCAAAAGATTAATATGTGTTGATATCTAATTTCAAGGTGAAATTACTTGTAATAAAAAAATGTGATTAAATGATTAAAAAATTACCAAACTAAAATTAAAACCTAATTAAAAAGATAATCCAATGATATAAATAAATTAGATGAGAATGTTATTTTGAATTAAAATGTATTATTTTTAACTATTCATTAAAATATGAATTTTATTAAAAAATTATAAAAAATTAAACCCAGGAAAATTTTTATGTCCCTATTAAAAAGAAGAATTTTATATTTTCAAATAGAATTTATAATAGTTTTAAAAAATTCATTTCATATTTGTGTGCCATTAAAGGGAGGTAATATTGTGTTTTTTATGTACTTCATTTATACAAAGTATTAAATTTGTTCTAATATCATTTATATAAAATAAATATGATAAATTTTAATGTTATATAAAATTAAAAATTTGAATAATACTATTCATAACTACTTCTATATATTCCATTAAATAATATTTTCATAATATATTTTTTTAGTAAAACCCAATATTGTGTTCAACAAAAGATATTGAGGAAAGTCGCTCTTGCGTGTCATGCAAGCCAAGTAATTATTGTGTATAGAGAAAGATTTTGTTGTTGTTGTGTTTATCATAATCAAATCATAGTTATTTAATACATTGATCCAAATCAATACCAAGTGTCGCATGTATCGTACGCCATCTCGGTGATGTGTGTAACATAAAAGAAGTCTATTTAGTGTGAATGTATTGTTTGACTTAGTGAATTGAAATATTTAAATATAAATTTTAATTTACTAGAAAAATGGTCCATAAAAACTCATGTTGTAACATCCTACCCCCCTTAAAAATAATTTCACCCTTGAAATTCATTGGGGAAATAAAAGGTTTTACTACTTGATTGTTTTTTCATAAAAACTGATATCATAAAAAAGAATAATAAAAATTCATTTTACAAGTGAAATTTAGAAACGTAATAGTTATCCAAAGTAAATCATCACTTGGATTCTACATAGGAAAACATACGTGAGAAGTGAAAACGTGGATATGGAAAAAAAATATAACCATCATCTTCTGATGGAGAGTGATAGAGAACAAGGTTGGGAGAAATTTTAAAAATTTGAAAGGCCTAAATCTGTGACTGTTTAAGGGGCCACATGATTCATCTAATAAGAATGTACTGGGATAAATTTTTTTTTTAGGATCCTTTTCCAATTGTTGAATAAAATGGGAAGAAATTCTTACATTATTTGAGTACAATATCTTCATTTGTTTTTTATTGAATAATTTCCATTTCATCTCTTTTTCAAATAAATTATGTTGAATTTTTTATTTTATAAAGTGTTATAAGATCCTGAAATCCATAAATTGAAAGAAAGGTCATTCCATATGTCTCACAAAAATGTTTAGCACGGGTTTCACATATGAATAAGTCCAAATATGGTGATATAAGACTTTACTCTAAATAATGTAATAGGAAGATTAACATTAATGTTCTATAAATTTATAACCTTACAATCCATCTAAAAAATAAAACCCAAAACTATAGAAGAATGTCCAATTACTCAGATTAACATTTATCCCACATATATCATAATTTATCTCTAGTTGGTTGCATTCCAAAAGTGTGAACACCTACATTGTGTATTCTCTAGAATCATTGTAATAACCTGAATTGTTTGATATCCTTATTGAAAACATGCATGTTTCCTTATTCCAAAACATAGTGGATTATTCATTTTGTCCCAAATAGGTTAATACTTCATACATTATAGCATAACCCTCTTGTCAACAAATCCATAATTTAGCTCTTAAGAAAATGGAATTATTCAATTTACTCACTCAAATCCAACATATCTTTATCCAAACTTCACTATCTCGGCATAAGGAACATACTAGTTGTTGAATTTCCATTAATAATGTGTTAAAAAAATATTTCAACCAAACCTTAAATCTATTTTTGGCTCCTTATAACTATTCAACATAACCATTCTTATCCTTAATGAAAAACATTTACTGAAAAAACTTATATATTTATTTGATCATATAACACAATCTTTGAAATCTAAAACATATACACCTCAATCATATAACATTATTCGAAAACCATTCATCAAGATCCATAATAATCATCATATTTCATAAAATATAAATCTTTTCATAAGTTTTCTCAACCTCATGCTTCTTAGGTTTAATGTAAACAATACGGGAAGAATATCACATACCTTTTAGATGTCATTTATAATCTATTTATCATCAGTAGTATGCCCAATACTCGTACAATATTCATGATTCTCTTCATGATATTCACACATAGGGAATCATTCTTAATAATTCCCATCATTTCCACATTTTAGAAATTTAATTGTTAACTATGTTCAACGGTGTTCTGGATATTGACTAAGACCAGAATACAATGTGTGAGAAAAATATACCAGATAATAGAAACACATAAGTAAGTTAAATTACGTATAATATTTCAATCTATGGTATATTCGATTTAACCCTAGGTTAGTCAATATTATCAAAAAACCCTAGTATTGTAACCTATACTTGACTTATCCTTATGAAATCCCTAGACATATCCTTAGAATTATCTCAAGGGATCTCCCTATAGTATTTGCCTTATTATATCCAAATGTTGAAAAAACCATTGCTCTGAGACCAACTCTAATGACCCATGCCTGATGTACATAGACATTGCATTTATTTTTTGGAATAAATAATACAATACACAAATATATCACCAAAAACCATATTAGGTTAGTTTCTATGTAAATGCAGACCACATTCATCTACCATGGTTAATGATCTTTAACATATCCCATAAAGATCATCCCCTTTAGTTTTCCTATCAAAAACCATTCCATATATCATGAGGGAATGAAAACATAAGAAGGGTGATCTCAAATGCTCAGTATAGGTAAACATGGAAAACATAAACCTATGAATGTAAAAACATGAACATATATTTGGAATATAAACAATATTGAGTTATAAAATAAATCTTGGTTTTACATATGACATAAATAAAAATGGAACATTAACCACGATAACATTACATTGGATTAAAACATGAACATGTAGAAAACAAAAAATCACATAATAATATTTCAATAGTATACAAGGAATTTCTTTCATGACCATCACTACTGAAAATATCCAATACTGAAATGATTACACTATTTATTCCAACCAGGTATTACAGAACCATATTTACTTGTCGTTCCAGCCCTGTTTTACTAATATAGGTTTACTTGAAATTCCAATAATGTCTTTATAATGAGATATAAATCTTTATAATATGCATTGGAGGGGGATATAGGTCCCAATCAACATATAATTAATACAATATATTTGTGTTCCATATTAATATAAAACATTCCTCACAACAGAAAAGAATGAATTAAATGGGTTTCTTAAACTTAATTCCATAAAAACAAATTCCATGTAAAATAAATAGATTTCCTAAAGATCATTCCATCATAAGCATGTTCAAATACTTTTCATTATAAGGGTAAAAAAATCATCCTATTAAATTAATTACATTTTAGATAGAAATTAATTTTTATAAAACCCTTGAAATAAATTCTTGACTAAAATATCATTCCTTCAATAAAATTTTCTATTCTTAAACAACTTGAATTTATAAAAAAAATAATCGAAATTAACCATGAAATCATGAATGGGATTATTCATGGAAATATGGTATTATTAATGGGTAAATATCCATTCATTCTGTATGTGTTAAATAACATTTTTCTCAATCTTTTGACAGAAAAGACAAAAATACCTCATATGGTAAATGAAGGAAATATTCCTTCCAAACCTTATAGTAAAAGTAAAAATGGGAAAAATTATTTTAAAAATACATATAAGAATAGTAAACATTTTATGATAATATTTATAGAAAACATGTAAATGCATGATAAATATTCCCCAGTAAATAATTATGTATAATCAATCTCAAATAAAAATGAGATTTCAAAATTATCAATTATTAATAAGTTGAATTGTATGACTCCTCAAATAAATAAAATTATATATAATGTTCATAATAATAATAACAAAATCATATATGGGATGCATAAACATCACAAAAAAGAAATAGGTGGTGTTTATGGCATATGTCCCACAGAAATAAAAGTGAGACAAAATAATCCATTACCTTAAGACTGATATAATTTGTTTGTATCAAAACTCCTTGTATGATGATTTATATGATATAATTGAATTATTACAGAATAATATTAATTTTTATGATATCATATATGATCATATTATAATCGGTTAGGTAATAATATTTTATTATTACTAATTATTTTTGTATAACTCCTTCATTTTCTTATGCAAGTTTTGTAAGATAAGTTAATGTTCCAAATAATAGGTTATATTTATATAAATTATATAATCATATTAGTATAATATATATCATATTTACTTATATTATTCATGTATATAATCATGATTTAATGAAGACCAGGAATAATGAATCGCACCACATCATGTAGATGGTGGGCCATACGTATGCACGTGCGACAATATCATTCATTTAATGGTTAAATTGTATGTAATTAGATGGTATATTAATTATATAGAATAACTATCATTTAATATTAATTACTTACATATCTTACACTCAATATTATACACATACAAATAATGTATTTTTGAATGAAAAATTACACCACAGTGTGGAGGTGGTAAGTCATACGTACGTGTGCATAGTGATATTATTATTCGTAGCATGGATAAAAGGAGATATAATGGTGAAATAATAATAAAAACATATCCTCATGGAAAATATTATGGATTTATTACTTAATTATGGAAGTAACATAATAAAATTAAGTAGAAGAAGAAAAGAATTTTGAAATAGGTGATAAAACAATTACCTCTTTTTCAAGAATATCTTTTTCGACTTGCAAAAAACTTCTTCCTGGGATGGTTTTCTATGAAATGTGGGGCCTCTACAATGTAGTGAGTGAATTTTTGAGTGGAAATGGGGTTACTGTTTCTAATAAAATGGATTTAGTGGTGTTACTAAATGAGAAGAAGAAGTTCCATTTATATAAGAGGTGAGGGGCACCGTAGGAATGTCTAGAAAGATTAAATTATTATAAATTTACTTTTAATTTTTAATGCTACCAATATCATTTATTTATAACATAAGAAGCATACTGGTTGAAATAAAATCATCAATTTTTTTTAAAGATTGGAATATTTTTAAATCTATTTCTTTTTGTTTAATACTTATTATACCCATTTTAATCATATGAGGATATCATGTTATTTACACTTTTTATGTTATTGTAATGATCATAACACGTAAAAAGACCCAAAAAGGGGGAATTTATGACATATTAGGTAATATAATAACCATTTGGTGGAATAATTTATTTTTTTAAATTTTATAACATTTAATAAACTATTTTATATTTTCATTTATGAATTAGGTCAATTTTGACACGATTCTAACTTTACAATTTTCAAAAATTAATAATAACATGATTAGATAAAAAAACATTAAATCAATCCAAACATGTCATTTTCATCCATTAAATTCTTATTTTTTATACATTATGTCATTTAATATTTATTTTAATATTTATAATATCTATTTATATGATATTCTTCTTAATGAAATAATTACTATATCACTGTAGTATCAATATTTATGGTAATATATAATCTCTAAAATATTTATATAAATTCCCATAATATATATAATTTAATTATATTTATGGAGACTATTTATGCTTGATGTTTCAACTTGTTTATCAATAAATTAATATTATTATACCTATAATATAGAAGGGAGTGACATGTTGTCACTTTTAATTGTTTTAATAATAATTATAAAACTTTCATGGAAAAAAGTTCATAAAATGAATCAATTCCAACCCCTAGATTAAATGTGTCCAATTTTATTCATCCAATATGATTTCAGAAGCGGTGTGGGTGATGTAATTATCTTTATCATATATTTTGTTACCCAAATTGACTCGATTTACATTTAACTATGGTAAATTAAAATTTCCAAAGTTACTATTCATAATGTTAAAAAAAAGTAACCTATTAACACAATTGAGACCAAGTGATTTAAAATATTCAATCTATTTTTTAAAATTTATAACATAGAAGTTACAGAATTTAATTTTTAATTAATTAATGTTTTCAAAATGAGAAAACGTCGGGTTTTAAATTAAAAACCATTAAAAGATTAATGTATGTTTACATCTAATTTCAAGGTAAAATTACTTCTAATGAACAAAATTTTATAAATTTTAAAAACCTAACCTATATAAACTTTAAAACTAACTATATAGATAATAAATATATAAATAATTTAGATTAAAATGTATTTTTAAATTAAAATGCAGTAGTTTTCACTATTCATTAAAATATGAATTTTATTAGAAAAAACAAATAATAAAAAAAGTAAATTTTGATGTCCTGATTCCAAAGAAGAAGTTTATTTTTTCAAATAGAATATATACATGTGTAAACACTAGATTTAAAATTGGTGTTCCATAAAAAGGATGAAATAATGCATTTTTTTTAAAATACTTCTTTTATCTAAAATATTGATTTTTGTTCTTATATAATATGTAGAAAATAAATATGATGAATTTTTATTTCATATAAAATTAAAAATATGGTTAATACTATTCATAAAATCTAGTTTATATCATGTTATATAATATAATAATAATATATTGTTGTTTAGTGAAACTCGGTATTGTGTACAACGCATGCTATTGAGGAAGGTCACTCTTGTGTGTAATGTAATCCAAGTCAGAGTTTTTTGTTGTGAATGATTCCTTTGGTGATGCTTATAAAAAATCCAAGTTTAGTTCTATTATAGATTGAAATAAATCTATACTAAATGTTGCATGTATCTTATTACAAGTCAGTGTTGCGTGTAACATATGACAAGTCAGTTTAGTGTGAAAGGAATGTTTAACTTAATGCATTGTAATATATAAATGATTTTAATTTATTTGAAAAAAATGGTCTATAAAAACATGGGGTGGTACATTCTACCTCCTTTAAAATGAATTTCTTTACCGAAATTCATCAGGGATATAAATGGTTTACTACTAAAAAGTTTCATTCATGGAAAACCACATAAAAAAATGGAATACTAAACATTCATTTTAAAATGTAAATTTAGAAACATAACCAGTTACCCAATGTAACTCATCATCGGGTTTCCACATAAGATAACATAGGTTGGAAGTGGAAACATGGATATGGAAGAAAACATTTAACCATCATGTACTGATGGAGTGTGATAGAGAATAGGGTTTTGAGAATGTTAAAAATCAGAAATCCCTAAATATCTGATTATTTAAGAGACCATTTGATTCATTGTATAAAATGGTAGGAGGATAACATTTTTTCTTTGGAGGATCCTTTTCCTAAAGTTTATGAACATTATAAGAAATAAGTAATTTATTTATGTAAAATCTCGTCATTATTCGTGCATTAAAGAATTTCCTCTCTTTATCTTATTCAAGCAAATAATGTTGAATTCTTCATTTATAATGTTTTAGAAGATCATAAAATCTATAAATTGAATGATAGGTCATTCTATCTATCTCAACAAAAAAAGGTTTTCATAGGTTATCAAATATTCATAATTCTACCTTTGGTGAGATAAGCCTTTATTCTAACTAATGTCATATGAAGTTTAACATAAATATTCTATAAATATAAAACCATACAATACATCTAAAAGAATAAAATCCAAAACTATAGAAAAAGTTATACTTAATCATCTTAACATTTATCCCCCATATATCATAATATATGTCTGGTTGGTCACATTCCAAAAAGTGTGAACACCTTCTTCCCGAATTCTCTTAAGTCACTATTACTTCCTGAATTGTCAAACTTCCTTATTAAAAACATGCATGTTTCCTTATTCCAAAACATATTGTCTTATTAAATAAGTCCTAAAATTTTTTATACTTCATCCATGATAGCATAATCCACCTGTCAAAAAATCCATAATTAGTTCTCAAGAAACTTGAATCTTCTAATTTACATACTCAAATGTAATATATCATTACCCAAAAATCTATATCTTATCATATGTATCATATTAAGGGTTATATTTCCCATAATAATGTGTTATCCAAATATATCAACCATCCCTTAAATCACTATTTTGATCTTTATAACAATTCAACATATCATTTCTAAACATTAATTAAAAACAAATACTGAATGCACTTATATATATCTTGATTTATATTACCTAATATTTGATTTCTAAAACATATACAACTCAATCATATGAATTTTTCATAAACAATTACTCATTATCCATCATATTCAACTTTCCTAAAATATGAATTCTGTATTAAGGTTTCATAATCTCAAGCTTCTTTGGTTTAATGTAAAAAATATAGGAAGAACGTCACATACCATTCACATGTCATTTACAATCTTTTTATCCTCTTTATTATGACCAATACTTCTACAATCATTATAATTCTATTCATGATATTTCCATTTAGGAAATAAACCACCATAATTTCCATAATTTCCACATATAAGACATTCAACGGTAAACTATTTTCTATGTAGTACTGACTATTGAAAAAGAACAGAAAGAAATATGTGTGAAATACATATTAAATAATATAAAAACATACATAAGGTAAATTACTTATAATATTTCATTCTATTATATCTTCAGTTTAAACCTTGAGTTTTCATAATTATCACAAAACCCCTAGTATTTTAACCTATACTAGAATTATACATTGGATATACCTCGACATACACATAGAAATATCTCCAGGGATATCACTATAGTTTTCTTATCCTATATTCCAATGGTTGACTAAACCATTACTCTAATACCAAATCTAACAACCCACCAATGATGGACCTGGATATTACATTTATTTTGTGGAATACCTAATACATTACACAAATATATTAACCAATAATGTCTTAGTTTAGTGTCAATGAAACATGGAACACATTCTTCAAGCATAGTGAATAATCTTCAACATCTCCAATAAAGATCTTCCGCTATATTTTTCCTACCAAAAACGTTTATTTAAATCTTGGGTGAATGAAAACATAATAAGGGTGATCTGAAATTCACAGTATGGGTTATCATGGAAAATAATAACATAATAATGTAAAAAAATGATAATATATTTTAAATTTAAAAAATATTGAGTTATAAAATAAATCATGGTAGTACATAGTGAATAAATAATAATGGATCATTAGCCATGATACCATATAATTGGCATAAAACATGATATTTTGGAAAAAAAATAAGCACATAATATGACTTCCTCTATAGACAAGACATTGCTTCCAAGACCCTCATAGTGTAAAATGTCATATTCTGAACCGATTTAGCTCTTCATTCATACTATCTATTACTAAACAAGATTTACTTTCCATTCCAGCATAGTATTACTAAACTAGATTTACTTCTCATTCCATTCATCTCTATATCATGTGCTATAAATATATTCCCAATATGTTGGAGGGAGATATAGGTCCCACTCATCACATAATTAAAACTATACATTTTTGTGAAACAGTAACATAAATCATTCATCACAACATAACATAAGTAATAAAACAGATTTCTTAAACTTTATTGCATCATAAAATAATATATATTAAATTATTATATTAAATTAATAGCATTCCATAATAAAATTAATCATCTCATTTTCATAATTATGGTAGATAAATAATCCTTTTTAAATAATGTCATCTTAGATAGAAAATAATTTTGATAAAACACTTGAAATTAATTCTTGAATAAAATAGCACTTCTTCTTAAAAAAAATTTATTTTATTAAAACACCATGAAATATTAATAGAAAAATAATTTTGATGAAAATATCCGTAAAAACCTTAAAGGTATGATTCAAGAAGTACGGTATTTTGAACGCACCAAAAAACTATTCATGTCGTATAAGTTAAAAAACATTCTTCTCATGCTTTTGCTGGAAAATTCAAAAATTAAATCACATGGTTGAAGAAAGAATGTTTATTTCCAAAGAATATAGAAATAGTTAAATTGGGTAAAAATGAATTTCAAAATAAATATAAGAGTTTTAAACATTTTATTAATTTTTTTTTGAAATCATGGACATGCATGATAAATATTCCCCAGTAAATAATAATATATAAACAATCTCAGATAAAAATGATATTTCAAAATTATCCCCTACTAATTAGTTGAATATTATGCTTCATTAAATAAATAATATTATATATAACCTTCTTAATAAAATTCATTGAAAAATTCATGTAAATAATTAACACCACACAAAATAAATAGATGGTGTATAAGGCATATATCCCACTGAAATAAATGCGAGACAAAAAAATCCCTTAAATTACATCTTCTATCCTTTGTGTGTATCCAAACCTCCTGTAAAATTATTATTTTTTTCATTGAATTATTATAGAATCATATTATTTTTATGATATCATATACGACCAAATTATCAATTGTTTGGTAATAATATATCATTATTACTCATTATTTGGGTATAACTGTTTCATTTTCTTATTCAATTTTTTTTGTTAAGATAATGTTCCACATCTTCATTCATGGATATATCATTTACAGAAAGATATTAGTATATTATATGTAATATTTATTCATTCCATTCATGTACATAATCATGTTTCAATGAAGACCATATATAATGAATCACATTGCATTGTGCAGACATTTCGTTGTACATACACACAAGCCACAATATCATTCACTTAATGGATAAATGGTATGGAATTCCATGATATATTTATTATAATTAATAATTATCTTTTTATATTCATTATTTAAATAACTTATACAAATAATTATACAAACTTAAATAATGTATTTTTGAATAACATATTTCACCGTGGTGAGGAGATGGTAAGTCGTATGTACGCATGCATGTTGATATTGTTATTCATAGGTTTGAAAAAACGAGATATAATGTCTTAAAATGACTATAATAACATCTAAGATTGTATAAAATAATTTATTTGTTAATTTATTATGTAAATAACATAATAAGATGAAGTAGAAGATGAAAATACTTTTGAAAGAGGTGATAAAAAAATTAAATATTTTTTGAGTATTTTTCATTATTTGTACAAAATGTCTCCCTAGGATTGATTTAGACAAAAAGTGTGGCTTCTAAGAAGAATCTAGGACTGTTGGTAGAGGAAATGGGCTGGGGTTTCTGTTAAAGAGGGATTTAGTGTTGTTATTAAAATTGATGGAGAAGTTCTCTTTTATAGGAGAGGTGAGGGGCACTTTAGGAAAATCTAGAAATATTAATTTATTATAAATTTTTTTGGTATATAATAGTCCCAAAATCTTTTATTACATATATTAGATGATTTTAGTTTGAAATAAAAACATCCCATAATTTATTGACATTTTTTGAATATTTTTTAATCCTTATCTTTATTTTTTAACACTTATTTTATCCTTTTTAATGTTATTATGATACTATGCTATTTTGACATTAATTTTTATTGGAATTATCATAACATGTCAAAAGAAAAAAAGTTGAATTTATGAAATATTTTGGACATATCATAACAATTTTGGAGAATCATATATTATTATAATATTTATAACATTTAATAATCTATTATATATTTTATTTTATGAATTATGTCAATTTTGACACTATTCGTACATGACTTCATTCGTAAATTTATAACAACATGATTAATTATAAAAAATACATTTATTCAATTATAAATTTTAATATTCATCCATAAAATTCGATTATTACATAAATAATGTCAAATAATATTTATCTTAACTTTTATAATATCATTTATTTGATATTCCTCTTAATAAAATAATTATTGTATGACTGTTGTATCAATATTTTTGGAAATTATTATATCATTAAAATTTAAAAATAAGTTTCCAATATGTATATAATTTCATTATTTTTTTGGAGACTATTTATATTTTATGTTTAATCATTTTATCACAACATTAAAATTATTATACTTATATGGGAGAAGAGATTGATAAGTTGTAAAATTCTTTTGTTTTAATAATAATTACATTACATTCATGGAAAAAAGTCAATTAAATGATTAAATTATGACACATAGATGATATGGGTCTAATTTTATTCATAAAATAGGATTTTGTATGCTTTACGCTAATTTTATTATCCATATCATATTGTTTGTTACCTTAATTTACCTGATTTACCTTTCTCTGCAGTAAATCAAAATTAACAAAGTTTCTATTCATAATATCCAAAAAGTAAAAGTAAATTATTAATATAATTTGAGACCAATGATTCCAAATATATAATCCATTTTTTTAAATTTAAAACACTTAATTTTCAGTAATTAATTTAAAATTAGTTCATTATTTCAAAATTAGAAAATGATGTTTTTTAATGTTAACACCATCAAAACATTAATGTGTATTTATGTATAATTTCAAGACGAAGTTACTTATGATGAATTAAATTGGATTAATTGATAAAAAATAATAAAATTTCACTTTAAAACCAATTATAAATATAATCTAACTATATATATAAATTAAATGAAAAGGCAGTTTTGAATTATAAATCAGTATTTTCACTATTCATTAAAATATGAATTTTATCAGAAAAATACCAAAAATTAATCCAAAGTAAATATTAATGTCCACATTCCAAAAAATATGTTTAATTTTTCAAATAGAGTATACAAATGATTTAAGCAATATTTTTTAAATTCGAGCCCCATCAAAAGGGGGGAAAACTGTATTTCTAGAAAAATATTTCTTTTATTTGAAAAATGGAAATTGTTCAAATATAATGTCTAGAAAATAAATAAGATGAATATTAATATTATATAGAATTCAAAATGTGGTTAATTCTATTAAAAACATCTAGTTTACAACCCATTAAATAATATTTTATTAATATATCTTTGTTTAGTGAATCTCTGTATTGTGTACAATGCAATCTATCGAGGAAGGTCTCTCTTCTTTGTAACGCAATCCAAGTTAGTGCTGTGTCTAGTGAAAGATTATTTTGGTGTCATGTATAAAAATATCCACACTTAGTTCATTTATACATTTAACAAAATATATGCTCAGTTTTCTGTGTATCGTATGCCAACTCAATGTTGAGGGTATCATACAACATGTCAGTTTTCTGTGAAAGTAATGTTTGACATAGTGAATTGTAAAATATAAATGAATATTTAAAAATATTTGAAAATAAATTTCCATAAAAAATTCTAGATGTTACAATGTGATCATTTAATGTCTCTGATACTACCAAGAAATGACCAACCTAGCCCTCACATGAATAAATGATGATAAAAAAACACACGATTATATTCGTCATATAATCACATGAATCCATGGTATAAAGAAGCGGTATCTTTCATAAAATTAAGCTTCTATCATTTTCAGCCTCCCATCACATGATCCCATTGTTATTTTTTAAGAGTACATTCATCAATGTTCTACATGATCTTGTAATGTCCATAAATCTATCGTTATAATCCAATGAAATGTGAGTCTCATCATGATAATTTTTCCTATGATGATGGAAAATAAAAACTATAAATGGATCATGTAATTTCATATCTACCACTGTATCATGCGATAACGAAGAATTCCGATAGTTTTTGAGTTTTGATGATACTCCACTCACCTTCTTTCATGATACATGGGGAATATCCACCATAAAAAGTCATGGAATATTAATCCCCCCTATACCTATATAAACCCCTACCTCATCTTTGAAAATTGAAGATGGTTGAGGGGGAGAGGAGAAGAAATAGAGAAATTGAGAAGTATTATGATAGTATTTAGAGTAATTATTAAGGTAATTATTAAACTGTATCATTAGACCCCATTATCTGAAACTCTTTTAGTCACATGATACTGGGTCTTCTCACTTATCTCATGAATGTTTCATGCATACTCAAGATTTCATCCATGGATAAACTACCATTGTCCATGTGATGGTATAATTTTCCCAAGAACATGTGGACTGAGACACATGTATCCATGATCACATGAACCTCTTTTGTTTTTTCCATATTGGTCATACTCCATTAATGCACGTGGATTTGAATCCCATATACATTAATCCTATGTTGCTGCTAATGAATTACGAGTCCTTGTAAACAAACACATTTCTTCTTGGATGTTTCTATAGATGACCGGGGTTATGTACCCATGTTCTTATGAACCTATTTCCTTGCAGAACCCTATTCATGTACCCTAGTCCATGAAATCAAATATGAGTGCATAATCCAACTAAGTCCATGTAATCACATGATCCTGAAATGTTAATGTATAGATTTCATGAATTGAACTTATTTTACATTTTCTATGCTTTCTATCAATGATACCTTAGACATATCGGTCTTGGTTAGGTGAATTCCCCTCTGCATGTTGGACTTGGTCTGGAGAATTCCATTTTACATGTCATACATAATCATACATAAGCCTTCATGCTTGTTAGATTAATCTCTCGAATTCCCTTGTACTTGTCGAAAATTTCACATGAAGGCCCTCAAATATGTTAGAATTTTTTAGACAGCACCATTAGACATGCACCCTCAAACTATGTGAATCCCTTGCCATGAGTCTTTAGCTGACAACCACATTTATGTGTAGAGTATCTATAATGGAATTGGGTTCTGCACTCATGGGACCATATTCATTTAATATCCTCAAAAGAGCCAAATTTTGATATAGAAATATTCAATAAACAATTCTAGCAAATCATCTCTCCTCATTCATCAAATGATAATGAATGAGTTTGTAAATTGAGAATCCACATTTTTATGTCCCCCAATATTCCCATTATTCATTATCATGTGACAAATTCATTAATGTTTCGATCGTACTTCCACATATATCAATGAATGGGAAATGTCCTCACACAAGACCATCCCCTTCATGGAAATCCTGGACCATTCTATTAAAATCCATAAGCCATGATTTATCATTTTAGATTTATCTTGAATCCCGAATCAAAACTCATGTGATCCTTTAGAGTTAATCCCAAGTTGTCTCCAAACATGGTATGAGTCCCTAAAAATTATAATATTTCTAATATATAAGTAATAATCACCATGTGTTATAATTATCAAGCCCCACCCATAATCAGGATAAGAATTAAATGACCTATGAAGACATTGTTTTCTGTTATAAATAGGATTCAGAGGAAACATACCTGAGGCCCAAGCACCATCTCCATCATATTCTTATTGGCTATCCCATAATATTATATTCCTTCTAAAGATAAACATAAAACCTTTTTCATCAAAATACTCTTGGTAAAAGATCTTAACTATTCTTTCATTGATTAATACTATCCACATGACTAGAAATACAAACTCTCAATAGGAAACCACATTCTATAAGACCCATATAAATTCATTCTCCTAAAATATATATGATCATACGTTATCTCTACATTCTCATATTAACCATAATTATTGAAATCATAGTGACCATGGAATATTGTTCCATTTTCATGATGTAAATTCCACATTATGAGGCTCTTTTAAGATTCATGTCTAAATACATCCCATCTTCCATTAAAGGATCGAATTTCTAATGAAATATCTCATTGTAGATTCATGTGAAAAATATCTACTCAAACTTAATCCATCATAAATTTATCTACACAAAAATATAATGAACTACATGGGATCAAATTATTATTCTCATAGGATACCTAGGTTTTTCATTGTGGTTTAATCTCAATTCCAAAACACAAACCACCTCCTTGGTTGGTTTTAAACACCTAAGTGATCAGTTTTGTATATAAAACTAAACATCACAAATAAAGAGAATATTTTATAAGATGTGATACACATAGGTATTCTCATTAACCCATTGTTCCAACCAATTCATTAGAATATGGGTGACTAGTCTCATATTATGGATATGGAAGGTTTAATGAACAAATCATAAATTTATAAGAGATTACCATAATAGGAAATAATGGCCTCCAATATAAAAACCCATACTTTAAATACATTTTTATTACTTTAAAATTTAAGTACACTTATTACAACATATAAAAAAACCATGAAAGGACCGTATAGGTATAGTGTCTTTAGATACTGGGAAACATAAACAACTGGATCATAAATCATATACGTTGTCTCCCATTTATTTCAACATATATAGAGTCCCCTTTTTGGCATATCCTACTTAATAACCTTCTTCCTGGCCCGGGGAAAGAAAACATACAAAAGGGTGAGCTCGAAAGATCAGTAAGGGTAAAAAAAGAAATATCAATCCCATCATATTCATAAGAACATAATATTTTGGAAATCATAACCTGCAAAAGAGATCATAATTTCATAACATGGGATAAATCATAGTAGTGAAATGTAATCCCAATAATCATAACATAAAACATGAAACTTTGTGTCATACACACATATTCATATAGAATCATTTCTTATTATTCAAGACTCATTTCCAAGACTATCTTAGTGGACAAAGTCCATTTCTGAACCGAGTTCACTCCTCGTTTCAGTCCTGTTTCACTGAACTGGTTTAACCTTCCGTTCCAGCCATATCTATCTCATGAGATATAAATCTTTACCCAATTCATTGGAGGGAGATATAGTTCCCACCCATCTCATAAAGATACCATTCTTATGTGTGCCACAAAATCAAAAAAATCATACATCATTGCATAACCCATGTAATAAAAATGGGATTCTTAAACATCATGACATCATAAAAAAATTCATATAAGTTAAAGGAATTCATAAAAATAAATCCATCACAACATAATAAAATCAATGTAATAATAGGGATAGAAAAATAACCCTATATTATCATAGATGTAAAATAATTTTGATAAAACACTTGAACTCCATTATTGAGGAAAATATCCTTTCTACTTCAAAAACATTTTTCCTTTCTTAACATGTCATACTAATTTAAACTAAAAGAAGTTGATTAAAAATAAACTTGAAAACTTATAACAGAAGCTTCTTGGAAGTAATGTTTTAAAAATCCATTCATGCCATATAAGTTAAAAAACATTCTTCTCGTACTTTTGTCGGAAAATTCAAAAAGTACATCGTACGAAAAATGACAAAAGTTTACTTTCATATCTTTTACTAAAGACTCACCGAAGGGTAAAATTGGATTTAAACAATTGTAGGTGGATGGAAATAATATTACATACTTAGGAAACATGGATGTGGATGATAAAATACACCCTTGTAAATACCAAAGTATAAAAAATCTCGGATAAAAATGAGATTGTGATATTTTCCCTTACCTTTGGTCCGATTTGCTTCATAAGTGTCCAAAAATCATGTATAATGATTTAAATAATGTTAATGACTTATTCCGGAGTCATAATTATTTTTATTATATCATATATGGTCATATTCTTAGATTCTTATTAGTAATTTTTCCTTTTTACTTGTTATTCGGGTGTTTATTGCTTTTTGTTCTTATGCGTGTTTTGTCGAAAAAATTATTATTCTTCTTTTTAAGATATAGATACCTCATTTAAAGAATAATAATAGAGTAATATATATCATATTTATTCATTCAATTCATTTATATAGTCATTATGCAATGAAGATCATGTAGAACAAGTCGCACCACATCGTGGAGACGATATTCCGTACGTACGCACGAGCGATGATATCATTCCCATGATCGTGAAATTGTATTGGAGTGTATGTATACTATTTCAGAATAAATATCACTTTAAAATAATCATATATATTTATTCTCTACACCATTATACCCATAAAAGTATGGTGGTGGTGTAAAATAGATTACACTACGGCGTGGAGACGGTATTCCATACGTACGCACGCGCGATGATTTCATTTTCCGTAGGATGGATAGATGGTGAAATAGGGTTGTTTCATACTTATAATAACGTATAATTATATGATTTATACTGATTTTTTTACTTAATAATGAAACAACTAAAGAAGAATAAGTGGAATAAGAAATAATGGTGAAAGAATCGGTAACAGACATTAGCTCTTCTTTGAAGCGCCTCTTTGAGACCTCCTTTTAGGGCACTAAAATTGGACTTTGAAGAAGACCAAAACCTCTAGGATGTTTCTAGGGAAGTGGAGAGGAAAAATGGGTAGGCTTTAGCCGAGCTTGAAGGCTCGAAGTGGTGTGAGGAGGAGAGGGAGGAGGTGCCCTTTTATAAAGAAGGAGAGGGGCACCTTTGGAAAAACTAAAAATATTATTTTATTATAAAGTCATATTCGGTTTTTAATAGCTCCAAATTTATTTATTTCGAAGATAAGGTGGGTATGGGTCGAAATAATCTCATATAATAGAATTTGGACAAGTTTATGTCACTATTTTATCTTATCATTTTGATTTAACTTTAAGTTGGATAATTTTACTTTTACCGTGTCGTTTGGTTTTCTTACACTATACGGTTAAAAAACATACCATAACAAGCCAAAAGAACCCCAATTTGTTTATTATTAATATATATAACCTTATATAAGTCATTTGGACGAGCCTTAGATTTTTAGGAATAAAATAACAATTAATAATATAATATTTGTTTTAAAAAATATTTTATGTCAATTTTCACACTATTTGGTAACTGATTTTGTGAAAATCATAACAGAAATATTAGTTCTAAAAGAGTTAATTAAATCAATACTAAAATGTCATATTAACATAGAAAATTATTGTAATTCATAAAAAGTCTCAAATTAAATTTATTTGGGTATTTATAACATCATTTTTGTCAATATTTTATTAATAATATAATTACTCTATCATCATTGTGTCATAAATAATATAAATTATTTAATGTCTAAAAATTATAAATAAAATACCATTTTTTGGTAAATCTTTTTTTCTTTCTAATTAATTTTTATACTCAAATTTAGCTTATGTATAACCCTTATTAAAAAAATTTTAGTTATAAAACATTGATTTTAACTATTTTAACCCTTCTTTAAATAAATTAATAATAAATGTCCTAATCAAATCCAAGTGGGCCTAAATGTTCATATTTTATTCATAAGGTTGTTTTTGGTCGCATTACACTTATTCAATATAATTAGGACATGTGTTAGGGTTATAATAATATCATTTTTACCCTTAATTACCCTATTTACTTTTAACCGTGGTGAATAAAAGTAAAAAGTTACTATTCACCAAAAATTATTTTCATCTCATTGAAAAACATTTTACATACTGAAATCAACCGTGTCTCTTGGATTTTTTAAATTCCACTCACAGAAGTGGTAAATTTATGTTTTATGTAAATTTTCAAATTCTCCTAGGAAGTGGGTAAAAGACGGTCAAAAGTTCAATAAATTTTTTATATATCTACAATTATTAAAAAATGACTCCAATGAATTACTTTGAACTTATAAATGTATTAAGTATCAATTTTGACCTAATATAAATTTAAATAAAATAAATAATTATTTAAATATAAAGTCGGTTTTTAAATAGTAACCCAGTGTTTTCACTATTCATCCAAAATTGAATGTTTTCAGAAAAATACCAAAATTTCACCCTAGGCTAATTTCGATATTCCGAATCGAAAAATGAAGTCCATTTTGAAAATGAAATTTACAAAAATTCAAAAAGTGGTTATCACTATTCATAACGGCTAGTTTTAATAATATTTTAATAGCATATCGTTGTTTAGTGAAACTCGGTATTGCGTACGATGCAAGCTATCGAGGAAGGTCGCGATTGCGTGTAAATAAAACCAAGAAAGTGTTGTGTGTAGTGAAAGATCCCTTTGATGATTTATATAACATAAAAACAAAATATTTCTTATAAAAGTCTCAGGTGTTACATTCTACCACACTTAAAATGAATTTCGCCTTCGAAATTCGTCACTTCATTACAAACAGATGAGGATACCTCTCCCTCATCATATCCTCAAGCTCCCATGTAGATTTATCTAATTTGTGGTTCCTCCATAAAACTTTCCCCAAGTGAGTGGTCTTGTTCCGTAGGACTTTTTCGTTATGATCGAGAATCTCTATCGGTTGTTCTTCATAAGAAAGATCTTGTTCCAGCAGTACAACTTCATAGGTGAGTACATGTGAAGGATCACATATGTACTTTCTCAATAGAGTTACATTGAACGCATCGTGAACATGAGAGAGATTTGGTGGAAGTGACAATTGGTAAGCTACCTTCCCAACATGATCTAGTATTTCGAAAGGACTGATATACCTAGGGCTCAGCTTTCCCTTCTTTCCAAATCTCATTACTCTCTTCCAAAGAGATATACGTAAGAACACTTTATCACCCACTTCATACTCTAGGTATTTTCTTTGGTTGTCAGCATAACCTTTTTGTCGACTCTGAGGTGAACTTATGTGTTGTTGAATAGATCTTACCATTTCTGCCATCTCATCAACAAGATCAGGTCCCAATAGCTTTCTTTCCCCAACTTCATCCCAGCAAGTTGGAGTCCTTCTTTTCTATCCATAGAGAACTTCATAAAGAGCCATTTTAATATTGGAGTGAAAGCTATTATTATAAGAAAATTCCACCAAAGGTAGGTGTTGATCCCAACCACCTTTGAAATCCATAGAGAAAGATCTCAATATATCTTCTAAAGTTTGAATTGTCCTCTCATACTGACCGTCTGTCTGAGGATGATAAGCAGTGCTGAAACTCTACTCTGTATCCAAAGTATGCGGAAGACATCTCCAGAACTTCGAGGTAAATCTCAGATCTCAATCATATATAATAGAAAGTGGTAATCCATGAAATCTTACCACTTCCTTTACATATATCCTAGTAAGATGATCTATAGAGAAATCCTCTCTAATAGCAATGAAGTGTGCAGACTTTGTAAGACAATCAACTATGACCCAGATAGCATTATTGCCTTTGGATGTTTTTGGAAGTCCAGTGACAAAGTCCATAGCGATGTTTTCCCATTTCCATTCAGGTATGGGTAATGGTTGAAACATACTCATAGACTTCTATCTCTCATCTTTAACTTGCTCACAAACCAAGCATCGAGAGACATATTCAGCAACATCTCTTTTCATGCCATCCCACCAGAAGTACTCTTTCAGGTCCCTATACATCTTCATGCTTCCAGGATGAATAGAGAATGAAGAACTATGAGCCTCATCCAGCAACACCTTCTTTAATTTGGGGATGGGAGGAACACAATCCTGATTCCTGAACCTTATTATTCCATCACAATCAAGGTTGAATTCAGGAACATTTCTCACCTTCTTTTGTAACTCGACATCTTCTTTCTACGCCTCTTTAATATTCACATATATAGATGGTTGAACATTAATTTGAGAAAGATACGATTTTCCCCTTTCATTATAATTCCAATATCCATCCTTTGTAAGTCCATAAATATTGGATCTTTTTTGATCCTCATCATGGATAAGCTAGAATGGTCTTGTCGACTTAATGCATCTGCCACCTTTTTTTCTTTCCTAGGGTGGTAATTAATTGAGCATTCGTAATCCTTAATCAGCTCCAACCATCTTCTTTGGCTCATATTCAGCTTCTTTTGTTTGAAAATATACTTTAAACTTTTATGATCAGTATAAATGTCACACCTTTCTCCATAAAGATAATGCCTCCAAATATTGAATGCAAAGATTACCGTAGCTAACTCCAAATCAAGAGTTGGGTAATTTTTCTCATGGATTTTCAACTGTCGTGAGGCATAAGCTATCACCATAACATTTTGCATAAGAACACACCCCAGCCCTTTCTTGGATGCATCACTGTAGATCACAACCCTTTCTCCACTACCAGGAAGTGTGAGTACAGGTGCACAAGAGAACCTTCTTTTTCAACTCCTTCAAATTCTCTTCACATTCCTCCGTCCAAACAAACATAACTCCTTTCCAAGTTAACTTGGTGATTGGATTAGATAATCGTAAAAAATCATACACAAAACGTCGATAAGATCCAGCCAAACCAAGAAAACATCAGATCTCTATTACTGTTGTTGGTCTCGACCATCTTTCGATAACCTCTATTTTTGCTGGATCCATAGATATCCCCTCTTTTGAGATTATGTGACCCAAAAATGAATCTTTTTGACGCCAAAATTCACACTTGGTAAATTTTTCATAAAGCTTCACCTTTATTAGGGTCTTTAATACAATTCTCAAGTGATCTTCATGTTCTTCCTTCCTCTTTGAATAGACAAGAATATCATCTATAAAGACTACCACAAACTGATCAAGATAGTCTCTAAATACTCTATTCATCAGATCCATGAAGATAGCAGGGGCATTAGTAAGACCAAATGGCATCACTATAAATTCATAGTGTCCATACCTTGTATGGAAATCCGTCTTTGTTATATCTTCCCTTTTGACCCTTAATTGATGATACCCTGAACGAAGATCAATCTTGGAAAAGTATTGAGCTCCGTTTAGTTGGTCAAATAAGTCCTCAATGCGCGGGAGAGGATATTTTTTCTTGATAGTGATCTTGGTAAGTTCTCGATAATCAATGCAGAGTCTCATTGATCCATCTTTCTTATTAACAAACAGAACAGGTGCTCCCCAAGGTGACGCACTAGGGCATATGAATCCTTTACCAAGATTTTATTGGAGTTTCTTCTTCAGTTCCTACAACTCAATTGGGGCCATTCTATAAGGTGTCTTTGAAATAGGCAAAGCACCCGGTATGAGTTCTATTGAAAACTCTACTTCACGATTTGGTGGAACACCCAAAAATTCCTCCGGAAAGACATCCTCAAACTCCCGTAAAATGGGAATATTATTAATATTGAGTTTCTCTCCAACCATTTGAGATAAATAACCTTCATTTAGTGGAATCAAGACCCATAAGATTTAATAAATTTCCACTGGAAGATTATGTTCGTCCTTGCATCGATAGATGATCATAGATTGATCTAGAATATGAAATGTGACTTCCCTTCATTGGAAATTCATATGAGCTCCATATAAAGAATTCCAATCCATGCCAAGAATCACATCAAATTCCACTATAGGTAGGATCACAAGATTTTCAGGAAGCACTTTTCCACAAACTTCAATCAGAGAAGAATTTTAAACTTTTGATGTAACCGTTGTGCCATTAGGGGTTATCACAGCTAACTTAACATCTAATTGTTGAGGTAATACGACGATACCCTTAGAAAATTCTTCAGAAATAAAGGAGTGGGTGGATCTAGAATCAAATAAAACATTTTCTACTTTAGAGTGGATGGTAAGTGTACCTTTCACCACTTCGTTATTGTAGTCCACATCGCTGATAGAAATTGCATGTGTCTTTCCTTTGTCTTTAGCCTTAAGAGTTTGTTGACGTCGATCATCATCAATAACCCTTGGATTAGGGCATTGATTTGCATAATGCCCCATTTCTTTGCACTTGTAACATTGAAGTGTAGGAGGTTCACTCTGTGTAGCCTTTTCTTTGTTCACATCACTAGACATCTTCTTCCCATCATTGCAGCATTCAAATGCCCGATGACCTTCCTTTCCACATTTGAAACATTTACTTGTCCCTTTAAGACAACTCCCTCCATGTTTCTTTCCACACATTGAGCATAAGGGAAAGCTCATCTTCTTTTTAGTGTGGTCTTTAGATTTTCCTTTGATTTCCATTTTCCTCTTCTTATCAAACCCATGTGACTGATGGGTTACACCGATCTCCATCTCAACCTTGAGAGCACATCGAACAATTTCCTCGTAGCTATTGAAGTCCCTTATGGCTAATGCCCTTCGAAGACTTGGTTTTAAGCCACTAAAGAATGGATCGATCTTACTCTCAGGTTAGATAATAATACCAGAATCATACCTTGCAAGTCTTGTAAAATTTTCTTCTTAGGCACCAATAGATTCATCATCATTTTGCATTAGTTCAAGAAACTCCTTCTCCATCATTGTTCGAATAATACGAGTGAAGTACTTATTGAAATATAAGTTCATGAACTCGTCCCATTCCATTGATTCAATTTCATCCCTTTAACTTGTATTATTAATAAGATTCCACCGTTGATCAGCATCTCCTTCCAAACGATACACTGCTATGATGACTTTATCATGTTCAAAAAATTGAAGAACTGAAAATATATTTTCAGTGGTACCGATCCATTGTTCAGCCACTAATGGATCAGAAGACCCACTGAATGAAGGTTGATGCTGCCTCATGAAGGATTCAACAGAATGTTTCTCCTTCCTTTGCTCGTTTGGTACTCCTGCATGATTCATAGCTTGAGAAAGTTGTGTGAGCATGGGTACAAGATTTTTCATTCCAGCTCCCATAACGTTTGGTTGCTCATGGGGACAATCATTGCATTGCCCGTCGCATTCCACATTAACACGGTTCCTTCAGGTTTCGGCCATTGACTAAAACCAAGAATAATAGTATGAGAAACACTAATTATAATAGAAAAAACACATAATCAAGAATAAAATTTCACACTTAAGGACTTATGATAGGTTGATCACGGACATTTCGAAAACACTAAGATTGTGTTCTATGCTTAGATATATCCTTAGGGTTCTTACTAAGGCTTTAACTTCCTAGTTTCTAAAGGTTGACTATACCTTTCCTCTATTACCAACTATAGTGTTCTGAAATTACTTCCAGTGGACTATAATTGATACCTATCAGGACATTCCATGGGCAGCAACACCCCCAGGGCGGGACACACCACCATCCACAGTGGCAGCCATTTCCTCATGAAGCCCTTGGGTAGAGAGCCATGCTTCGTCCAATGCTCACATGTGAGAGTTCCCAAGGATCGGATACATTCCTACCTTCTTTGCCTCTGATAACAACTATAACAACCCATACTTTAAATACATTGTTATTTCCTCAAAATTGAAGTACATTTATTACAACATATAACAAAACCATGAAAGGACCGTATAGGTAGAGTGTCTTTAGAAACTGAGAAACATAAACAACTGGTTCATAAATCATCTATGTTGTCTCCCATTTATTTCATCATATCTAGAGTGCCCTTTTTGGAATATCCTACTTAATATCCTTATTCCTAACCTGGGGAAAGAAAACATACAAAAGGGTGAGCTCAAATGCTCAGTAAGGGTAAACAAAAGAAATATCAATCACATCATATTCATAAGAACATAATATTTTGGAAATCTTAACCTGCAAAAGAGATCATAATTTTATAACATGGGGTAAATCATAGTAGTGAAATGTAATCCCAATAATAATAACATAAAACATGAAACTTTTTGACATTCACACGTAATCATATAGAATCATTTATTATTAGTCAAGACTCATTTCCAAGACTATCTTAGCGGACAAAGTCCATTTCTGAAACGAGTTCACTCCTCGTTTCAGTCCTGTTTCACTGAACTGGTTTAACCTACCATTCCAGCCATGTATATATCATGAGATATAAATCTTTACCCAATGCATTAGATGGAGATATAGGTCCCACCCATCTCATTATTATAACATTCTTATGTGTGCCACAAAATCAAAAAAATCATACATCATTGCGTAACCCATGTAATAAAAATTGGATTCTTAAACATCGTGACATCATAAATAAATTCATATAAGATAATGGAATTAATAAAATTAATTCCATCACAACATAATCAAATCAATGAAATAATAGGGATAGAAACAGAACCCTATATTATCTTAGATGGAAAATAATTTTGATAAAACACTTGAACTCCATTCTTGAGGAAAATATCCTTTCGACTTCAGAAACATTTTTCCTTTCTTAACATGTCATACTATTTTAAACTAAAACAATTTGATTAAAAATAAACGTGAAAACTAGTAAAGGAAGCTTCATGGAAATAATTTTTAAAAAATCCATTCATGCCGTATAAGTTAAAAAACATTCTTCTCGTACTTTTATAGGAAAAGTCAAAAAGTACCTCGTACAAAAAATGACAAAATATTCTTTTCATATATTTTACTAAAAACTCAGGGAAGGGTAAAATTGGATTTAAACAATTGTAGGTGGATATAAATAATATTATATAATGAGGAAACATGTATGTGGATGATAAAATACACCCTAGTAAATACCAAAGTATAAACAATCTCAGATAAAAATGAGACTGTGATATTTTCCCTTACCATATATCTGATTTTCTTCGTATGTGTCCGAACCTCCTGGAAAATGATTTAAATAATGTTATTGAATTATTAAAGAATGATAATTTTATATATGATATCATATATGGTCATATTCATAGCTTATTATTAGTAAATTTTTATTGTTACTTGTCATTCAGGTGTTTATTGATTTTTGTTCTTATGCGTGTTTTGTCGAATAAATTATTATTATTCTTTTTAGGTTATAGATACCTCATTTCAAGAATGTTATTAGTGTAATATATATCATTTTTATTCATTCAATTCATTTATATTGTCATTATTCAATGAAGATCATGTAGAACGATTCACATCACATCGTGGAGACGGTATTCCGTACGTACGCACGAGCGATGATATCGTTCCAAAGATCGTGGAATTGTATTGGAGTGTATGTATAATATTTTAGAATCAATATCACTTTACAATAATCATATATATTTATTATTTACACCATTATATCCATCCAAGTAAGGTGGTGGTGGAAAATAGATTACACCACGGCGTGGAGACGGTATTCCGTACGTACGCACGCGCGGTGATTTAATTTTCCGTAGAATGGATAGATGGTGAAATAGGGTTGTTTCATACTTATAATAACATATCAGTATATGAGTGATACTAATGTTATTACTTCATAATTAAACAACTAAAGAAGATGAAGTGGAAGAAGAAATAATGTTGAAAGAATCGGTAACGGACATTACCTCTTCTTTGAAGCGCCTCTTTGAGACCTCTTTTTAGGGCACTAAAATTGGTCTTTGAAGAATACCAGGACCTCTAGGATGTATCTAGGTAAGTGTAGAGGATGAATTGTCAGGGTTTTTCCGAGCATGAAGGCTCAAAGTGGTGTGAGGAAGATAGGGAGGAGGTTCCCTTTTATAAGGGAGGAGAGGGGCACCTTTGGAAAAACTAAAAATATTATTTTATTATAAAGTCGTATTTGGTTTCAAATAGCTCTAAATTGATTTATTTCGAATATGAGGTGGTTATGGGTATAAATCCTCTTATACAATATAATTTGGATAAGTTTAGGTTACTATTTTAAACTTATCATTTAGATTTTACTTTAAGTTAGATAATTTTACTTTTATCGTTTCTTTTTTTTTCATACACTATAAGGTTAAAAAACATACCATAACATGCCAAACGAACCCCAAGTTGTTTATTATTAATATATTTAACCTTATATAATTTATTTGGCCGATCCAGAGATTTTTAAGAATAAAATAACAATTAATAATATAATATTTCTTTTAAAAACTATTTTATTTCAATTTTGACACTATTTGGTAATTGATTTTGTGAAAATCATAACAGAAATATTAGTTCGAAAAAAGTTAATTAAACCAAAACTAACATGTCATGTTAACATATAAAATTATTGTAATTCATAAAAAGTATCAAATTACATTTAATTAGGTATTTATAACATCATTTTTTCAATATTTCATTAATAACATAATTACTGCATCATCATTGTGTCATAAATAAATTAACTTATTTATTGTCTAAAATTATAAATAAAACACCATTATGTAGGAAAACGTATTATATTTTTAATAAATATTTATAGTCGAATTTATCTTATGTATAACCCTATATTAAAAATGTTTTAGTTATAAAACTATGATTTTAACTATTTTAACCATTCTATAAATAAATTAATAATTAATGTCCTAATCTAATCTATGTTGGTCTAAAAGGTCATATTTTATTCCTAAGGTTCTTTTTGGTCGAATTACACTTATAAAATAGAATTAGGACATGTTTTAGGGTAATAATAATATCATTTTTACCCTTAATTACTCTATTTACTTTTAACCGTGGTGAATAAAAGTAAAACGTTACTATTCACCAAAAATTATTTTCATCTCATTGAACCACATTTTACTTACTGACATCAACTGTGTCCCTTGGATTTTTGAAATCCCACTCACAGAAGTGGTAAAATTATGTTTTATGTAAATTTGCATATTCTCCTAGGAGGTGGGTAAAAGACGGTCAAAAGTTCAACAAAAATTTTATATATCTACAATTATTATAAAATGACTCCAATGAATTACTTTGAACTTATAAAGGTATTATGTATCAATTTGGACCTAAGATAAATTTAAATAAAATAAATAATTATTTAAATAAAAATTCGGATTTTAAATAGTAACCTAGAGTTTCCACTATTCATCCAAAATTGAAAGTTTTCAGAAAAATACCAAAATTTCACCCTAGGCTGATTTCGATATTCCGAATCCAAAAATGAAGTCCATTTTGAAAGATGAAATTTAAAAAATTTTAAAAAGCTGTTATTACTATTCATAATGGCTTGTTTTAATAATATTTTAATAACATATGCTTGTTTAGTGAAACTCGGTATTGCGTACGACGCAAGTTATCGAGGAAGGTCGCGATTGCGTGTAAAGAAAGCCAAGCTAGTGTTGTGTCTAGTGAAAGATCCCTTTGATTATTTATATTACATAACAACAAAATATTTCTCATAAAAGTCTCAGGTGTTACAACCAATCTATCATGATTAGTCTACTCTTCAATCCATTCATTTATTGATAGTTTTTTATCTTCATTAGTATACTATACTAATGATCATATTCCTTGGGAATGTAGGCCCATTTCTAGTTACAGATGCGAAATACATTGGTAGATTCCAAGGGATGAAAAATAGTTTACCACACATAAATTATTTTGAGACCCAACTCAAACACCCAATATTAAGGGTTGGGAATCTAACTGATCATTAAAAAAATAGAGAAACCAATATTCATCTCATTATAATGGAATTCATGGATTTTTTATGAAATAGAAATATTTAATCTAACATGATCCATTCAAAAGTGTCAACCCATTCATGAGTACAATGGGATGCACTGCCTAATTATAATAAATAAAAAAATTCATGAGCATGTCATAGAAATGTTGAACCTAAAATTCATCATTCAAACATTATAAACATTTCATAGAGGGGAAATGACCAATTAATTATCCTTTATCCATGGAATTAGTTGATCTACCATGCACAAATATATTTTATGCTCTAATGATATGATGTATCGTTTTCTCTCAAGGACCTGTGATGTTATCTAAAATATATATGGCATCATAAAATGTTCTAACTGATTCAATGCCATTGGTAAAGGTGGTAATCCCCATTGAACACCTAAGTGTTTTGTGATCATCTAAATAAAACACTTACCACACGCATCACCGTCCATGGAAACTATGTCTATGAGTTCTTTATATGTCTATTTCCAACCAAACACCTCCAGTTATAGTTGGTGAATTTCAAGCTCTAACAATACCATATCAGTGGATTCATTATGCCTTTGTAGGTGTTTAATGAAATCATTTAGATAATGGAGCACCATATTCCATCTTTCCCAGGACTGGTCATATAGAAGATGGCGGACCATATTGACACATTTTACATCCTAAAGATAATATCCCAAATTTACACAATATATAACATCCCTAAATCAAGTATCTGGTTGAGTAAAATCAGGATATTATCTTAGTCCCTCAAGATATTTCTAGGAGAGCTTCTATCAATTCAAAAAGTTTCTTTCAGCATGTGACCTCAATTCAACTAGAAGTTGTAGAAGAAGTTGTTCCTAGACCAACTATGAAAAATGGGTATCCAATAAGTAATCCCTCTTGGGGTATCTAATAATTTAAACTGTAAGTAATAAAAACATATTTTCTACTACCATGGTATCTAATTACCATCAGCATATACGAAGAGTTCCTCATAAAAAATCTCATATCATTACTATCTAGAAGTCTTTAAGTGCAACACATCTTGCATCGGTGACTGTGGAATCCTAATGAGAAGCATATACCATAGTGATGAGGGGATCATTTGTCATTTTTAACCCTAGAATCATCTCTTATATAGGAACTATCCATCCAAAATCACTATAGGAACTATCTCACCAAATGGTATAATAGATGACATCCCATCAAATTATTCATCAGGGGTGGACCCATTAGATGAGATAGTCAACTGAAGAAGAACACCATCACACATATGTCCCCATTAACATAGTATTGACCCTATTTGAGGACCATAAACAATAATTTGATGATGAAACTCTTGATGAGGATGATTTTTCATTTTTTCACTTATTTATGCCACATTAGGCTAACTCATCATCTTCCCCACAATTGGTGATGAAGGGATTGGTGATTCCCTTCCTACATATATATATATAATACAATTTAAACCCTATTGGAGCCTAAAAGTTAAATATTGATGAATAATATTTCCATTAGTAGTAGGATATTATATCTTATGGGTCCACACAGATATTCCCATCATTATCTTTCCATCCATCCATTAATAGAGGAATGAGATTCACCTTGATTTTTTATATTCATCCCCATATGGATGAAAAGGAAAATTTTGCAGAGTAATAGATAAATTATCTCCAATGACATGATAATGATATTTTAGAAATATAATTGGGAATTATTTTGGGCTCTTTTCCTAAAAATAATGTACTGACACTCTCCCATATTGGTCCTCATTACAATGATGTTCCATATTCCAAAGGGGTGAGGGGTGTTTTATGTTATTCAACCCCAAATAAAGTAAAATTGAAACTACCACTTCACCTAAACACTCGAGGGTTGGGTAATATTATATTTTAAAGACCCCTTGACCATAGATATAGGGTAATTTCTCTATTCTTCACCACCGCACAAGGTATTCTCAATAAATTGACTAATTTAGTAGTGTCCATACAATCTTGGAATTTCAAATTATTTAAATCTAGGGTAAGGAAAATTATAATAAAAGACCCCTAATTAATTAAATATTCCCCCACAAAGTTGATAAAGATCATGTAACTACATCCTAAGAACTAAACTTAGCTACACTTATAAAAATATTGGCATGATATAAACACAAGTCATACAATATGGGTGTCTATCTCTTTATTATCGGCAATGAAAGTTGTAATAATTCCAATAAAAATATGTCTCCATTTATATCTTCTATTCCTTTATGAATTATTTGATAAAAATAAATAAAAAAATATGGAATCCAAAAGAGGTGGTGTTAAGGAATCAAGAAAATCAAGGCCACATGCATCAATATCTTGGGAAAAAATATAGAGTTTCATTAATAATAATTATTTGGTTCATAATTTTTCAATTGGGGGAATGTTGGAGCCACAGATAGATGAATTCCATCCCAAGTCATGTCATCACTCTTAACAGAATGCAAGAAAAATTTAGAAGAATATAGATGATCGGTCCCATATTGATATAGAATAATAACGCATTAATTGAAGAAACATTATTAATTACTTTAAAAAAATCATACATTTGTATACGTCTCATATTTCATTGATAATGACCTTATTAGGCTCTAAAGGAAAAATAGAACCAAAGGGGAAATTTTGAATTACCACCACAAGAATTTTAAATAACATTAGTTCATAGAGAATATTATTGATTGATTACATGTATTTAATTATTATATTTAGATGTAGGTATATTAAGGATTAATAGAAGTACAGAATCCAAAATCTCAGGGAACATTAATATGATTCATCATAGATCCATTAGAAAATATTCCCTCATGAAAATATTAACATAGTACATCCAAGTAGAATTATTCTAAACAACATGAAAATATAACAACCAAAAAATGTTAAGAGAAATGAAAAACTCATAACAACATGATGTAAAACTGCACATTATACATTCTTGTTACATGGAATTGAACTGATCTAAAACATCCTAGTCACATGATGTTAAACTACATGAGAAAGACTTTTAAACAATATTGGAAACATCGTTGTCATGGGAAATTAAAATTAATGACAAAATCCTAGTCTTATGAATTAAATAAAATGAAATTGCCCAAGATACATGAAGTTAAACTACAAGAAAACATCCTATCTAAAATGTGTTAAACAACAGGATACACATAATGGTTATAAGAAATTAAACTCTTTGATATATTAGTTCCTCAACACATTGATATATATTTCTGGACTCCCATATACATGTTTTTTATGTTAAAAATCATGCAAGAATCCTCACCACATACTGTTAAACTAAAACTTGTGGCTGGGTCCATATCCCTTTTCGATCAACCCATGACTACCAACATATCTATGTTGTATGATTTCAATGGGGACATTTCAACAACCCTACACATAAATACCATATGTACATTATGATGGAATAAGTATGATGTGATTTGTAATGTAAAATTTATTCAACCAAAGAGGTATGTTTGCATATCCTAGAAAAAGATAATTTATTGGCCTATATACTAACATATACAATTTTAAATACACAATACATTTTGGTAACAATATGGTAACTTTTACAGCATATTCAAGTGATGATACACGGACCACATATAACAAACTAATAATTTATAATTCTAAAATTTTGTTTTATTGAAAATTTGAAATGAAAAACTAGTCTTAAATGAATTTTGGAGTTTATTTCAAAAAAAAAAAAATCATTTTGATAGCTTATGGTACATACAACACTGAGTCTCAATATACTAAAATATAGTATATTATTATAACCATTACATTAAATTGGTGGGTATGAATACAAAGAACTAAATTATGTAAATTATATTTTTTATACACATATGAAATAAATTAACTTTTTATCTAAATATTAATATTAAAATAAGAATCATTTTAATGAAAAAATAAATTTTATTTTTGATTTTTTTCGTAAAAGGCCACACAGTTTGAAAACATAGTTAAAATATATTTTTCTAAAATTTATAAAATATTATTTATAAAATTAGCATCATTTTTCATATAATCATTTAAAAATGTTTTTGGGTCAATTTTTGGGAATTTTCTAAAAATATAATTTTCATGAGGAATAGTGAAAAAAATCCAAGTTTTTATCGAACAATTCATTTTATTTAATGTAGGTAAATGTTATATTTTTACATAATATTTTTTTATAATTTAAATTAGGTTAATTATCTTATATTCAATACTATTTAGGTCATTGCAATTAGTTTATTATCAAATTTTAATATCAAAATATTCTAATCTTATAAAATATCTTTGGTGAAACTGTTTTTATCACCAATATATGATTAAAAATAAAAAAATTTATTAAAAAAATTGAATTAAATTCGGAAAAATAAATTCCATATTTTGAATTATTGTAATTTTTATTATTTTATTAAGTGAAATTAATTTATAGTCATTCTCAGAAAAGCGTGGACCAATGATGATAATACGTGGTCCTAAAAAATTTATTATAAAAATGAAAGTTCCTAATAATGATATGATGTGTTAAAAATTCATGATATTGAAATCAAAGACACTAAAAAAACAAACATTGGTATTCACCATCATTTTAGTCTTTCACACATTCAAGAGAAACCCCAACCACACAGATGGCTACCTCTCTTCCATTGTTTAGGATCCACCAAAGAATTATATTTATCATCCATAACCAATAAATCCTCCTCATCATCATGATATTTGTACTCTGAGTTTAAATTTCACTACCTTTATTTGAGATATTACCCATCAGATCAAAAATTATCTTTTCTCTATGAGAATTTTAAAATTCTTTCTGAAATACTTTCCTAATTTGAGATCTGTAAAGAATATAAAGAATCCTCATTCAGAGAGGAATAAACATCGTTTACTATGGTGGAAAAATAATTAGAGTGATTTTGTTGAGCAGTTTTAGTTTGATATGTTTCCCCTCTGAGGAGAGAGCATTTCCCCTTCATGGTCACCGGCTCTCCAGCATCAATTAGAACTCCTCCTGCATTAGCAGTTTCATTTATCCTCGAAAAGGTAAATGATTCTATAATTATTTTCTTTCATTTTGGAGGATGGAAGAAATAATATGATTCTCTTGGTCTAGAATCCTATATACCTCATTCTGTACTGATTTCTTGATGTTAAACTGATCCCGTATACTTTCTTCTTTATCAACAAAGGCAGACCATGGCCATAAATAATCATATAAAAGTGTATGACTACCCTACACATTATAACCAACCATCATTGATGAGGTTTTATCCATATTCTAGGTTCTCATATCCTTCATAAAAAGCTCACTATTTTTCAAATCAAATCGAGATTAAAAACCCAACACCAGACCAAACTTCATGTGTTTTTCATATGACATGGCATTAGATTTCGACACCATAGGGTAGATGTTACTGGAGCACTATCCTCTTATTTTTTAGTAGAAAATATTACACAGGTATTCTGAAATCTTTTTTGATATTCCCTTAGATACCAAATTTCAAGCATTCGATGACACTTGACAGGTATCATTCGGAGGCCCAATCAGAAAAAACACCTCACATAAATGATTGACCTTTTTATAAGACACTTTTACGCTAATCTTGTCAACATTGGTAGAAAAGATAACATATTCAACAACAGTTTCATGTAAACCAATTTCAACCAGTATTCTCACACAATGTATGAATCATTAAATTTTTATCTCTGAGTCATGGAGGATTTGAACTACAATTGATTATACGTTGTCCCGAAGTACATTTAGATGCCCAAAACACTAGTTGATTCCATATAGTTGAAACCATAACAGTGTATAAGTCTTTATGACATTGGGAAAATTTAGAACATTTTAACATTCATGAACAAAAAACATCCCAGGATCTAGAGACAGCGACCTGAGGCTCCAAGTATTTTGTTTGATATCCTCAAAGGATAAAATACCATGATATAATATTCATCATATAGAGTGTAAGAACCCATGTTTTACTGGACTACAGTTTTGTGAAAAAATTGGAATATTTTCCCTTGGATGCTTTTCATGGGTAAAATGGGAATTGACACTAACATCTTATCTCAGAATTTTTTTTGACCACTCCATTTGTCCTAGAAAGGGGTTTTTACTCAAGGATAAGAGTTTGGTGGAAATATGCATTTTTAATTTTAGAAGAATATTCAATATTTAATATTATTAAATTAAATATTAAATTACTTATGTAGGTTCGTTTGGAAAAACATTTAATTGGTGTGTCAGAATGAGATTCTATCTACTCTATTGACTCCGAAATCATGAGTTTAGCCTAGGAAAGGAATAAACTCGTGTCGGGCGTCGGGGCTAGCCCTAGTCCCTTTTTCTTTCTTTTATTTTCTTATTTCCTTTTATATATTTTATATACCTTCCTCCTCCTCCTTGGACACCCTCCATGTGTTCTCTTCCAAGACCGTGACTTTTTGGAGTATTTGGAAATTGAGAAAAAGAGTTATTTTTGAGTTAAGAGGGGTACCTATTTGAATCTCTCGTCGCACAGATTCAGCGAAGGGAAACATTGAGCTGCGAAATCAACCAAAGCTTCGGCGGTTTCCACCCAAAGGTAGGGATGTTTATGTTTTTTCCATATATTCCCTTTAATGTTTTTGTTTTATTTTTTAAGTCCTTATATTTCTTTCTTATCGCCACTTAAGGCCAGATTTATTATTTTGGGCATGAAATGGGTGTTTCATGCGTTTTAAGGGATTTCCCGTTGGAAAACCCATAATACATGGTGTGTGTTCCAGGTGAACACACCATGTGTTCCTCCAATCTAGGGAATATGATGTTTTCCAAAGTATACACTGTGAACATTGAGTACACAACGTGTATTGGTGGCCGTGGGTCTAGATGTGTGCAAAGAGGACACAGAATAGTGGTTTTTAATGAGTACACACCATGTACTATAAGTACAAGACGTGTAGTGGTTCATGTGCATGTGTTCATGTGAAAACACACATGGGGTGAAGTTTTGTGAATAATACACATTATGTACAGTAATGTACATGCCGTGTACTATTACATAGGTAGATCTCATGTGTTTGGCCATGTGTTCTGGCCATGTAAAACTTCAGCTTAGTAGTTTTGGGATAACTTATCCCCTGGAAATTATAATTGGGTGTGTGAGTAGTCCATTATGAGCGATCTTCAACATATGTCATAATGGGAGAATCTTTTTGACATTTATAAGTCATCTAAATGGTTTTTTGGGGTTTTCATCTAAATGGAGAGGTTCTTCCTCCTGTTATAGAGTTCAGTTGACACCTGAGAGTGAGACTCGGGATGCATCATTGGTTCTATGTTCAGAAAATATTAGATAATACCTTTACTATGAGATGATCTATGAGCTATCTCCCATAAAATATTCTCTAGTGGACATTCCCCTTGAGTGATGTTACCTTATGTCCTACGAAGTCGTGAGACTAGGAACATCCAGGGATACCCTGAGGGATTCCTTTACTTGTGTGCTGACCTAGGGAGTCCCTAGTATGATATCTCTCCTATTGTTACTTATAGTGGACCCATTTGATGGAATGACTATATTTTCCTTCAATTGAGGATCCCACGTAGGATTCCTCTATACTCTTTACTAAGGATCCCATTTCGGATGTCTTTGCTCTGGTTTACTAGGATAATCCCGAGTATAATGTCTCATTAGTGTTTGAATTGAGGGACCCAACAGGTACCCGTTGTTTGACCGACCATGAGTTGTTACATCAGGTTTGGGTATAGATGGAGTTCAGCTGTCACCTAGAAGCCATTTCAAACTAGTAATACCTTGGGTCTACGAATGTTGTTTTTGATTGTGTGTTCGGGACACCCTCACTCATTTATTTATATCAGATATGGTTTGCTGATACTATAGTGGTTACCAATTGGGCTTCTTCATTGGTGGATATTTACCCTGATAGGAGACATCTTACCTGTTTGTTGGGATGCCTATTATTCCTTGTGTGCTTCTGTAGAGGTGGTTTGATTGGAAATCGGGTTATTTTCCATGCTATGGATGTGTTACCCATGTATGTTTAGATTTGACCATTTGGTCTAGCCCTGATTGTTATGCTGCTTGTTTCCCATGCCTAGTGTTGTGAGGATAGATTGTTTTTATTTGAAGTGTATTGATATGTTGTAGACTGTTAGCCATGAAGTTCTTGATGTTTACTTTGGCTGCTATATATTATTGTGTATGATTGACTTACATAGGGCTTTGGAAACCTGGTGTATTTGACCAAATGGTAATTGATGTTGAGGGCTTCCCTAGAGTGATTGTATACTTTTCACATTGCAAAACCATAGGTGGGGTAGACGTTGAGTGCTCCCTTAGAGTATCTGTAGTTCCACATTATGGGACCATAGGGGGAAATGGGCATTGAGTGCTTCTGTAGAGTATCTATAGTCACCGATAAAAGAATACATGGGGAATTAATGAGGAGTGCTTCCCCAGAGGTTCTATCCTCAATCTGAACTAGAGGGGTTAGACTGTGCGTAATTCCATGAGGGTTTCTTGTGTTTGATTTGTTGAACCATAGTGGTCATGTAGTGAGTACTTCTAAGAGATTTTCTTGTTTTTTTGATTAGAATTCTCGGAGTTATAAGTTTGAAGTTGGACGAAGCAGGTACATGTCGATGGGATTGCCGACCCAGTGATCGAACTAGTCACACACGACTTGAGTGGCAAGAAGTTTAGATCAATTCCCTTGAACAGTATATCCAAGAGATCGGGCTTATGGTCCCTTGGATCGACTGCTGATGTGGTTTATTATTATTTGATTCACCTAATCATGAATATTTTATATTTATGTATTTGTGTATAGGTATGGGAATATACATGTGTGTGTATATAGATATGGACATCCATGGTGGCACTATACCATTTGACATAGATTAAATTCCTTGAGTTCGATGGTGGTTGCATGTTAGGTTTTCTTTCTTTTATGGTGTTTCAGTTAGTTTAATCACGTTGTTGTTGCATACACTTTTAGTGGCACATTTATAAGTTTCTTACCAGGGTACCCTACTGAGATTATTTCTCACCCCTACACATGCACCTCAATGTATGGGTATACATTATATATTCTTTTCAGGTTGAGAATTACTTCCATCGTGGATAAGGTTGAGGCCCAATGTTTCATGATTGAGAAGAGCTACTCGACTAGTTCTACTGATCGGGCTCCTGTAGTTCGATAGTGTCTGGAGATTAGGTATGTGGATTTGATCATAGTTAGTATCAGAGACATGTACTTTTAATTTTATTTTTCATTATTACTTGTATCTATATGGGCATCCTAGTGGGTGACTAGTGTAGTATTATATTGTATTTTTTTTGGTCTTTTACAGCAATTTACTATTATAGTTTGTTCTATTCAGTTGTTTATCACTTCTTTACTCGGTTTACTTTTAGTTGTGTATGATACAAAGTTATTTATATTGTTGTCTTACTTTGGTGTGAGGTAACAGACTCCCCACTATCACACCCTAGGCCCTCGCTATAAGTCGGTAGCCTCTGGTGTATGGGGTGGTGCACTTGAGGTCTTGTGGTGAACTGGCTCAAAGCACCGGTTTAGTGGATTCCGGGTTAGGGCGTTACAAAGACCGCAAGCACCTCTCCCCGATGCCAAAGGCTGCCGACTAGTAGTGAGGGGATATTGTGTGATAGTTGGGAGACTATGCCCTCATACCAGAGTAAGCAAACAGAAAAATAAACAAATACGATACACAGCTAAAAGTATAAAGAGTGCAGAAGAAAAAAACAATTGAGTAGAACAAGATGTAATAAAAAAATGCTATAAAATCACGAACAACTATTCAATACAGTAAACAACTGAATAGAACAAGCTATAAGAGTAAAATGTAGGTTTTAACACTATATGACTGGTCATTGGACAAACTATAGAAATTGGATGTGTAGATGCTCAGGTTGGAAGCATGGTTGCTGGTCCTTTTACTAGGCTTCATGGCGACAAGAATGTTTATGGTGGGGAGTTTGTAAGAACTCGTATTTTTCCAGATAGCAGTTTTGAGCAGAAATTTGAATTTTTACTATTGGATGCTTGTGAGGGGTAAAATGGGATTTCCCCATAGATATTGATCTTAGATAATTTTTCTGACCACTCTGTTTGTCTCGGAATAGGATTTTCACCCTATGATAGAATTTTGGTGGAAATATAATCTGTTTGATTTTTATAAAAATATTTAATATTTAATATTATTAAATTAAATATAAAATTAATCATGAATGTTAGTTTGAAAAAATAATTTAAATAGACTATCAGATTGAGATTATATCTAGGCCTTTTATTCTAGAATCAGATGTTTAGCCTAGGGAAGGCATAAACTCATATCGGGCGTCGGGGCTAGCCTGAGCCCCTTTTTCTTTCTTTTCTTTTCTTCTTTCCTTTTATTTATTTTCTCATCCTTAATCCTCCATCTTTTGCATGCTTCGTGTGTACTTCTCCTTGTCTGTGTATTATGGGAGGTTTTTTATATTGATAATGAGAGAGAGTGTGTTGGGAGGTAAGAGTGGTACTGATTCGAAGCTCTCGATGCGTAGATTCAACAAATGTCAATAATGAGCTGTGAAATCAACCAATGCTTTGGTGGTTTCCACCCGAATGTAGGTCCATTTATGTTTTTATCATATATATCCTTTAAACATGTTGTTTTATGTTTTTAAAGAATTATATTTCTTACTTATATCCTCTTAAGGTTAGATCTATTGTTTTGGGGGCGAAAACCGGCGATTCGGCCATTTTGAGGTATATCCCGTCAGAAAACCAAGAATAGACAGCATGTGTTCTAGGGAAACACACTGTGTGTTCTTCCCATTCCGGGAAGACAATTTTTTGCAAAGTATACACTGTGTACTTTGAATACAAGCCGTGGAGACCATGTGAAAAAAGGACAAAAAATGGTGGGTTTTAAGGAGTACACGCTGTGTAGTGGCACATGGGCATGTGTTCAGGTGAAAACACACACATGATGATGTTTTTTGAATAGTATACTCCATGTAAAGTAATGTACACACTGTGTACTATTACATAGGATGACTCCATGATTCTGGCCATGTGTTCTGGCCATGTACTACTTTAGCATAGTATTTTGGGAATAACTTATGCCCTATAAGTTGGAATTGTGCATGTTAGTAGTCAATTCAGAGCATTTTTCCACATAGACTACAATGGTGCAATAATTTTTGACATTTAAAGGTCATCTAAATGGATTTTTTGGGATTTCTATCAAAATGGAGATGTTTTTCCTCCAGTTATCGAGTTCAATTGACACCTAAGAGTGAGATTTGTCATGAATGATAGGTTGGATGTTCGGACCAACTTAGGTGAGACCATTAAAATGATATGATATGTGAGCTATCTCCCATAACATATAATCTAGAGGATGTTCCCCTAGAGCTATGTTCCCTTCTAAACTGTGAAGCCGTGAGACAGGGCACCTCTAAGGATACCCTGAGGGATGCCTTGTGTGTTGACCTAGAGAGTCCCATGTATGATCTCTCTCATGTTTTTTCTTTTAAGGGGACCCATGCTAGGGAACTCCTATATTTTCCTTAATTTAAGAATCCTGTGTAGGATTCCTCCCTTACTCTTCTTATAGGATCCCGTGTAGATTCCTTATCTCATGTTTACTTGGAGGATCTCGAGTATGATTCCTCTTTAGTGTTTCACATGAGGGACAAAATGGGTTCCCATTTATTGACTGACCCTGAGTTGTTACGATGGGTTTGTTTATAGATGGTGTTTAGGTGTCACCTAAAACCCATGCCAAATTGTTAATCCCATGTGTCTATTGATGTTGTGATGGGTCGGGCATTCGGGCCACCCTCACTCACTTCTTTATATCTAACTTGGTTTTTTGATACTATTGTGGTTACTAGACATGCTTCCTAGTTGGTTGTTGTTGAACCTAATGAAAAACATATTTCATATTTTTTGGGATTTTAACTATTCCTTATGTTCCCGTGTAGAGGGGGTTAGATTATTAATATTGTTATTTTCCATGATATGGATGTGTTTCCAATGTTGGTTTTGATTTGACAGTTCGGTCTATCCTTTCCTATTAGGATGCTTGTTTCCCATGCAGCGTGTTGTGAGGATGGAGTGTTTTTATCTGACATGTTGTGCTATTATATATACTATTATCAATATAGTTTTTGAGGTGTATTTTTGGTTCTATATATCGTTATGCACGATTGACTTACACTGGGATGTGGGATCCTCGTGTAGTAGACCATAGGTTTATGGACATTGAGGGCTTCCCTAGAGTGTCTATTTACTTTTCACATTGTGATACCATAGGGGGTGGAAGTTGAGTGCTCTCTCAGAGTGTCTGTAGTTCCACGTTGCAAGACCACACGTTGAATTGGATGTTGAGTGCTTCATCAGAATGTATATTGTTACCGATACGGGACTATATGGGGAATTTATGGTGAGTGCTTCCTCATAGAGTCTCTATTGAAGATGAACCAGAGGGGTTAGACTGTGATTACATCCCCGAGGGGTGCTTGTGTTTGATTTGTTGAACCAGAGGGATTGGTCTATGAATACTTCCCAAAGGGTTAGTAGTTTTTTTATCTTGCTCAGAGATATATTTCCATCATTGAACGAAGTAGGTACATGTCAATAGGATTACATAACCAGATATCAAATTGATGATACATGGCATGAGTGGCACGACCTCCAACTCAATTCCCATGAACAAGATGTCTTGGGTATCGGGCATATGGTCCCAAGGATCGACTGATGATGTGGTTTCTTATTATTTGACTCACCTAATCATGAATATTCTTATTTTTGTATATATGTTTAGGTTTGGGACAATACAGGTGTATGTATATAGATATGGACATCCATCATGGAACTTTCCCATTTGATAGGGATTACATACCCTGAGTTCGATGGGGGTGCACGTTTGGTTTACTTCCTTGTGTTGTGTTCCAGCTAGGTTGTGCACGTTGTTGTTGCATAAACTTTTAGTATAACAGTTATAGGATTATTATCGAGGTTTCATACTAAGATTATTTCTTATCCCTACACGCACAAATTGGTGTATGTGTAGTCCTTATGTCTGCTTTTAGGTTGACCATGAGTTTCATGATGGATAGGGCTGAGGCACAGTGTTACATGATCAAGTGGAGCTGCTCGAGTTGTTCAACTCATCAGGATCCTGTAGTTCGATAGTGTCTGTAGATCTGGTATGTGGATTGGCTATGTGTTAGTAGTAGAGCCCAGTACTTTTACATTCAGTTTTCTTTTTTAATTTTATATGTATGGTCAGCCCATTGGTTTACTAGTGTTGTATTTTATTGCATAGTTGTTCGAGATTTAACATCATTTTACTATTTAAACTTGTTGTATTCAGTTTTTTAATGCTTCTGAACTCTATTTACTTTTTTCTATGTATGATTCTTAGTTATTTATATTGTTTTCTTACTATGGTGTGATGGAAAAGTCTCCCCACTGTTATTCCCTAGGCCCTTGCTGCTAGTCGGCAGCCTCTGGCGTACGGGTGACACGCTTTTGGTCTTGTGGTGAACAGGCTCGGAGCACCGGTATAGTGGCTTCTAGGTCGGGACGTTACATAGAGACAAAATTCCAATTGTAATAACAACATAAAATGGCAGTCCTTCATATAAGTCCATCTTGTTGCCATTGTAAGAACCAACCGTCCAACAATCTATTTTTTTTAACATCACTTGTCTTTCCAAAACTGCAATAGAGTTAACATCAACATGGATTATGGATACCTTCAGGAAAATTATTCCAATGACTAAATCCGTGTGTGAAGAAAAAACATGGGGAACATTAAATTGCTTTAGATGACTCATATTAGAGGCCTCATTCTCCAAGGGATACCATTTTAAGATAGTTAAATTCAATGTCCTGTATCAATGAGCTCCTCCAGATGTAACGAATCATTGGGGAAGGTCATCATTGAAATATGGTTAAATAGAAATTTATTTTATCTTTAGGGGTGAGATCATGAAAAATTATCTCTATTGTTAATATTTCTCATTAATTGTTTTCATAATTAACAATAAGAATAGAAAAAATTGATTCTGTAGGTAAAGTTAAAACGGGTTCACTGGGGTTAAACTAAAATAATTATTCATAAAATAACCTATAAACATGGCCAATTCCAATATGATGCATATATTTAAAAAATAAATCATCCTTGGTTAGACAATAATACATTTTCCCTTTGACATAAAAAGCGTGGGTATCATTTTTTCTTTAGACAATTTTCAAATATGCCTTCTCCCCCACTTGTAAAAGGCCACCCACTCTCTTCTTCTATTAAACCTCCCAATGCCTTTTGTTCTGTCCATTATATAACCATATATGTTCCTTAAATACTTGAAAAATACTATAGACCATTTTTTATCATAAATTCAATCTTTTATGGTTCTATGTATAAACCAATAGAGGTTTTCTAAACCATATGTATAGTTCATAACCATGCGTTTTCATGTTACTTTTTTTCATACACACTAATGTCCTCTAAACAATGAGAATATAATTAAACCAGTATACCATATATAATAAGAAATCATTATGTTTATTTAATGACTTATATCAGCCTCATGTTCCATAAACTAGGAATCAAAACCATCAATCGTGTCAATGGTGGACTACCACCTCAGAAACTAATGTAATTTATTTTTTCATTACCACCTATCACATTTTGATATAATGTTATATTTAAAAAAATTATATGTTAATTAGGAAATAAATATAATTCTGTAATTCTAATATCACATATATATTCTTACCTTCTAATGCATTGGGAAACAATAACTTCTATTGTCTGTATCTATGGACTACCGCTTACAAGTAGCGATGTGAAATGTTTTTAATTTAATATTTACTTGGATGATAGTTTAAATAAATTTAATGAATATATAAGAAATAGATGATATAATAGTGGTTCTCTAAATGTCAAATATTATCTATCGTTCTTACATTTGGTATTTTTTAAAGATAAACAACATTAATGAGTACATACGGCCTATCATCTCCATCAACGATGTAACTCATTTTTCCAACACCAAATTTTTGGACTATTATAAATAATTATATACTAAATATATACGAAATTTATATCATATTTGTAACTATTTATATGATTTAACCATGCAGAATGTAAACAGACAAAGAATATAGAAACAAAATGAATATGAAAAATGTACCATTTATCACCCATAATTGTAATTTTAATCATGAAATGATATTGGTAGTTCAGAAGAATATGAAGGAATCAGACATAAGGTAAGGGCTTGTGTCTCAATTTTTCTACAGTGAGGCATATTTTATTATTATGCAACTAATTTCTTTTATATGGTGTATATAATACCGATTTTAGATAATCTATCATGAATAAATAATAATTCATGGTATTTTATCTTTTAATTTTAATAATTTCATCTACGGGAATTTGACTTGAATGTTAACAAGTGGTAAGTATTTCATAATTTAGTTTATTTTCACTTGGTTAAAAACATTCCCATTATCGTTAATATTATATAATTATACGGGTAATGAATTTTTATTATATTATTTTGTATTTAAATTTGTTTTAGGTTGATTTAATATTGTTTCACATAATCAACACATTGATTATTTCTCAGTTCAACATTATGATAGCTATTTGTGTTTCTCATCTCACATTTACTTCTAAGATCCATATTCCATATTAACCTCATATTTTTATTCTCTGGGGTATATAATGACCCTTTTATAATATATATCATGAATATCTTTATCTTAATGGTATTTTAGGGTTGATTTAATTTTTTTCTTTCATCGGGATTACGATTTTAAATTTAACATTGTGTTAAGGGTTTGTTTTACAATCCCATCATTATTCGATATTGTTTATGTTTTCATCTCCCATGGACGAATAGTTTGATATTTCTATTCGTAAAACAATATATTTTTCTTCCAATATGTTTAATCATAAAATCTTTGAGTAATAGTTTTATTTTCCTCACATTATTACATAAATTGACTGAGAAAATATTTTTATGAAAAGGCAGCTTTATTTCCCACTTCAGTCAAAAATCATTTTATTTCAAGATAATTATTTTCTAAAAATGTTTTTAAAAATGTATTTTAAACTATAAAAATTAAATATTAAAGAATTTTTTTCAAATGTTTTACTTTTTATAATTTTTTTTGAACAAATTGGTTTTTTATTTTTCTAATGATGTACAATTTCAATTTTACTACAAAAATTGAAAAAATACATTTAATGTACTAAATATGATCAGAATATCATTCAATCCTCAAAGATAATATAATTGATGATTAAATTGTATTTTACATGGTTCTTTTCAAATAATGTGTTTTTCTAAATATTATAAAAAAATTTATACCGCCATAGTTATTTTCAATGTGAAAAAATATAATGTTCTCAATAATTATTAAATATAATTTTATGGAATTTTGATTCATCATCAACAAAAACCCTCATTTATGATATTCTATATTGGTAATATGTTCTAATTAAACCATACTTATAATTTTATCAGATGGTTTATGGTCATTTTCACTAGTAATGAAATATTTTCTTACCATTCACCATAATACTATACATGGTTAATGGTAATTAATAATGATTGGGGTAATTGTGTACATTTAGTATGTTATTTTTTAAATATAGATTTTTAAATTTATTATGCTTCACCCCTTTCATATTTGGAATACGTTGGACTTAGGAAGTGATGGTAGGGTCCCATTATAGCCCCTCGATGTATCGGTGTGTCACACAGGACAATCAGGTTTTGGTAATAGCATAAGGCCTTCAACCAATTATGTATGATATATTGGAATGAGGCCTTTATGATATTGAAATGATGTCCAAAATTATGTTTTCACTCATTATGATTTTTTTGTAGATGTCAATTTAAATATTCAGTCTGTTAGAATATCAATGTTTAGGTTTCAAGGTTATGTGGCTCTTTATATAGAATCATTTTGATCATTTGTTATTTATTCCATATTAGTATCCTTGTTTTTATTATTTATAATATGGTTTATGATTGAGTCATTTAACATTTAATATTTATTTTGAATACATATTTCATGTTTTATTCTTTTTTATGAATACCCTTACTGAGTAATAGATCACAACTATTTCTTATATTTCCTTTCCCTAGAATTTTAAGATGTCTATTATGATTTGTATGATTGGATATAAAAAATCCAATAACAGTTCCCTCAAATTAAATTATAAATTTTGGTTTATTTTTTCATATATAATGTGAATTTCATGTATGTATCTATTTTTCAAAGTCTACAATTTTTTTTCCTTTGGGATGTTAATGCTTGTATCTAACTCCAATGTGATAATGTGACTAATAACTCTAGGCTAATAGGTTCGGGAAATTTATAGTTGGTATCAAAAAATGTCTAATAGAAACATTGGAAAAAATATATATGAAAACATAAATTTGATATCATCACTGTATGAATCAATTTGATAATAATTCCATGTATATAATAATATATGATAGTTTTGGTATGGTAGAGATTATATAGAACTTCCATAACACATACATGACTAAATACATTATGTGGGTGTGTCCCTTTGATAGATATACATAGGGGTAATAACTAGGGAAAGGGAACATTGGAATTTGACACTATTTTCAACCGATGGGAGATAATATTACATAATACACACCATGTTTTACCCATCCAAGTGATTTTCATGGAATAATTTAAAATTTATTTTTAAAACATTATAATGGATTTGAAAATATATTTTAGTTTTGAAAATGGCCTGAAAGAAGCCTTGTTTATTATTATGAGATTATGTATGCGTAAATTTCTCAAATTATTTTATATATTTTACTAGTTTTGGAATTATAAATTATGTTTAATGAATTTATTATCTAGTCTGGGGTATTTAAATATTTTGAAATAGTTAAAAGTAAAAAAAATAATGAGAACTGTTTCAATGTACATACCCCATATCAGGATTTGAATCCTATGAAACATAATGAAACTAGATATGGAGATGTAGTTGGATCTTATAAAAATATAACCTTATTGGAGTTGTTGGATCAATTTATGAAGAATAAACATGACCATATCGAGCATTCCGCGGATCCACCACATTATGTAACATTTTTAGATTATTTCATTAATTAGAAACCTCAATCATACAAGGGGAATGAAAATCCATTTTTATCAATGAAATTGATATGTTCCATAAAGAATATATTTCTATCTTTATGTGGTAATCAACATGAGAATGATGTCATGGATGTTTCTAGTCTCACAGAATATATGGATCAATAATTTTAACTGATTCAAGACAATAAAGATGATGAGGAAATAACTAGAAATAAACGATAGGAGTTTTTATTACTCTTCATGATAAAATTTTTTATTTATGAGAAATTAGATTAAATTGAAAAAATATTATTATATTTGAGAAACATTTAAAATGATATTAATTATAATCATGTGGGAAAATTATGTTATTAGGATGGAATGTTGTAGACTAAATACATAATCTAACATGTAGGATTTTTCATTTCATTCATAGGTTAAAACGAACCATTTGAAGGGAACAAATCTACCAAACCATTAATTATTTGAGGATATATTTTCATATAATATAAATATAAAGAATAAATTATACATGTATTATGAATTAAAATGGAATAAAGAGAAGAATTTGATTCTTTAGAAATGAATAGACAAGGGGCAAAGGGAAAAGGGTATTTTCCCATATGAGATAATTGGGGAATGAAATACCATGGTACTTTAGTAAATGGAATGGTAGTTTTCTTCAAGTGTAAAATTAAATTCCATTAAACATGTTAATGAAATCATTATATTGAAACCAATAATGTTAAATTTTTCATCTATAATGAGTTAGTGAACTATGACTACGAATTAATCATGCAACAAGGGATTCTACCTCTAAAGAATATAAGGGATAAGGTAAATCTGATTCTATTAATACATCCAAAGTGTAATGATTTATGTTTATGTGTATTTAGATATAATAATTATGTATTAGAAGTATTTTTATCAGTGATAATTTTGTAAAAATAACCCTAAAAGATCACATGATTGTGTTGAATTTGAATTCATATATTACTCGATGTATAATTATATTAAGTTTCATGGATACCATCATGGGTAAATTAATTGAACATTGATCGTAAGATCAATTTCAAAAAGACCCATTTTGAGGGTTTACGTGGTGCATGTTTATCAATATTCTATAAATTTTGTAGACAATTATGGAAATAAAACCTATTGGATTTGTTTAAGTTTTAGGGAAAATGTTATTTAAAGAAGAATGAATTTAGATTTTATGAGCATACTATTAATGGTATTCATTTACATTAGATTAAAAATTATAATTCATGTTATGTTAAAAATAATAAAATAATATTATTTATTTTCATTGAAAGAAATGGTGTATAGAAAACCATTATGGTGAAAAAATGATTGTACCAAAAATGTTTTTTTATGTAAATTTATAATATTGATGGGATAAGTATATGAATTATATTAATAAGGTTTCAGAATAATGAAAAGGAATATGTCGGGTGAAAACTCATTACATCTAGGAAGGCCGCGAGGATAGAACCCATAACCTATGAATAGAAAGGGGTAGTGGATACCACTAGACTCTTGGATGTTCTACTTAATATGAAATTATTTTTACATTAATAATTTGATAATAAAATAAATATACAACTACTTAAGTTTATCTTTGGGTTTTACTTTTGAGGTTTTTATATTAATGTATTTCATTGGATAACTCATGATAAATATTATGGATTTTGTATATATTGAGACACACGTGGAAGTAATGTTAGAATTTTATAGAACTTATGATCTATTGAAAGAAAAATTTAATGGTTTTGGAATAAACAAATTTCTTGAATATTCATTTCAAGGAGTAAGAAATGCAGAATAAATTGATCAAAGCACAACCAAATGATGAAATTGTATTTTTTCTATTTTTCACTATTATTATATTGAAATTATCATTAATCAATTGGAAAAGAATCATGAAAAAATTTATTCTATTACCTTGTAATCCAATGAATCAATTATATTTTAAATCATTACATATTTATGGGTTTTTGATCGTTAACATTCCGTATATCATTCACTTTATTATGAATAAAAATATCTATAATTTTCCATAATTATATACGATTTTACACCATGTCAATATTTTCACTTCCAACTAATTTGTAAAAAAAATCTAAATGTAGTTATGTGTTATTAATTAAGACCTTCATACATCCCTATAACTTTTATTAAGATGATGTTTTATAGACACTTCTTATGATGTGGTATTTCAATAAATGTATTTTCAATTGACCTTTGATTATTGGGAGAGATTATCAAATTGAGATGATGTAATTTGTGGAAGGTCAGGAGAATGAAACACCCAGATATGTTAATGGAATAACACAATGTTATATAGATTATGTGACACAAAGCACCAATCTTAAATGATCTACAAAAAATATGTCATTAATTTTAATCTCTTTTTAGCTTGTGGAATGCACAACCCTGAGACTAAATGAACTGTAATATATATTATATCATTATATGCTAGATATTAAATGTTTTGGTATGAATAAGAATAAATATTTTATTAAAATTATATCGTTTACAACCATATAATTTAAATATCATGTTTATCTATTGATTTCATTTAAAATAATAATCATTTGAAGGAAGCTAAAATGTTTTCACACATCAATTAAAATTAGTTTTTTACCATTTTTTGAAAATTTATTTTTCAAATTGAACTTAATTACTTAAATCAATATTTCAGTATTATCTTATAGTGAATGTTTGAAAATTTTATTAAAAGATAATTTTTTCGATTGATAGGGAAAATAATGGTTTTATTTGAAATCTTTCTTTTTGATTAATGAATTTAAAAGAAAAATTTGGATTTAAAATTTCTTTTCTTTTATCCTTGGTTCAATTATATTATAATAAATAAAAAGTAGGTTATTGGATTAAATTTTCTATTTAACTGTGATATTAAAATAATACATACGTATGAAAATATTTCCATGAAAAACTATTTTTAATTGTCTATGCAGGATTAACTAAAAATTTAGTTCAACCACTTATCTGAATTAAATTTTTTAAAAATAGACTACATATTTTAAAGAATCATATATAATATTAAATAATATGGTTAACTTAATTTTTCACAGAATTAATGAAAAAAATGGTACAAATTACTTACTGTGGTTGAAGTTAAAACTGGTTTTCCATGGGTTAAAATATAAAGATAATGGTTAAATTAAAATTAAGATTTTATAATTCCTATTTCATAGAAATATTAATACCATAACTCATATATGGTTCTGGAATAATCTATTTTTGAATACTTTTTCATTGTAAAAATTTTGGGTATTATATTTTATTTTAAGAAATTCTTAGTTTGTCCACTCTAGTAATTATAAAAGGTCACCCTTCTCTCCTCCACTTCACACTCCCAGATTCATTTAAATAGGCCAAAAACTAGAAAAATATATTCTTTACATCCCTTAAAAACATTTGATAGGAATATTTTGATCTGAAATAAAATCTTGGATGGATTTTGGTATAAACTTAAAGTGGTTGTCTAGAAAAGAGTTAATGTTCTTAACAATGAATTGTTGTTTTACTAATTAATATAGATCAATATAATATTATTAAACATGATAATATATTGAAAAAATTATATCAAATATTCAGATAAGATATAATGTTATGTGAATAAAAAATATCAATATCCTCTTCCATCAGAAGTGAAATGAAACCATTAATCATGGTTATGGAGGACTACCACCTCCAGAACAGATGTAATTCGTTTTCCATAACCACCTATCAGAGGTGTATATGATGATATATTTAATATATTTATATGATATTATTCATATTAAAATAATTAAATAATTAAAATATCACATATAATTATGTACCTTTAATTCTATTGGAATACAATAACGTCACCTGAGTGTACGTGTGGACTACCACATCCAACTACCGATATAAAATGTTTTTCATTTTATTTTGAAATATTTGGAAATAAAGATATATTTATTCAATAAAAATGGAATCAATTATTTAATAATGTTTATTTAAATGTGAAATATTATTCACCTCTTTACACTTCATCTTTTGAAAAAAATGTAAACAACGTTCAATGCGTATGTATGACCTATTATCTCCATGAATTGTTTAACTTATTTTTCTCACTATAACATTTAGGAACAATTTGAAATAATTATATAATTAATATATATTATATTTATAAGATGTTTATAATTATGGTTGTTATGGAACCATTATAAAAATACCTAGATAAAAACTATGAAACAAATACTTACATGAAAAATAAAGTAGTTATCACCTAAACTGGTAATTTTAATAATGAATTGATAAAACATTGGGGATAAAAGGTAAGAAGTAAGTAATATAATATATTATATATATTATTATGTTTATTTAAAATGTTTATAATAAATATATATTTATTATATATGAGGTTTGGACACATGAAATGGATGTTATTCTTAATGTAAACTAATTTTGTATCATTTTTCTTTATTGTGGAATATTTCTATTTTTCCCCTAATTTATTTTATACGTTTTATATAATACCCCATTGATATGTTTTTCCAAAATCTATTTAAATTTTGGGTTTTTATTTTTCACATTATATTATTCCTTTCGTTTGTTTTACGATTCTAATGTTACCAATGTTGTAAGGGTTTATTTCACAATCTCATCATTATTCAAGATTATTTTTATTTATGTCCCTATTAAAGAAATATTTTTATATTTATATGACAATAAAAATATATTTTAATTATTATATGGTCATAAATAAACATTTGAATTAATATCACTATTTTCCATTCTTTATTACTTAATGTTTGTGTTGATTTTTTTTATGAAAATTAATCTTTTGTTCTCTATTCATTCGAAAAATTTTCTCATACACATCCATGATTCCTAAAAATATATTTAGAAATGACTTTAAATGTATTAAATTTATTTAGTAATGAATATTTTACACATGTTTTAATTTTAACAAAATGGTCAAAAAGTAATATTTTTATTATTTTCTGAATGAGTTACTTTTTGACTTTAAATAAAAAACGTGGAAGGAAAATTTGATTTATCATACTCATAATATGTAGAATTTCAAATAACTATGACTTCTAGTTTTAATGAATAATCATTTAAAATTTTAAATTAATATTTTTATAGATTGTTTTCACTATTTTATTGTAACATTCTAATTTTTAATGGGATTTTAAAAGTTAAAAGACATTTTCCTTAATATTGTTTTTAATGTATTTTTTATTTCTATTCATCAAAGAAAAAATTCATTTTAATTACTCTAAATTAGGAGTATGTTAAAATGAATCCATTTTTGTTAATTATCTAGATGGTTTTTTGATATGTTTTTCAAAGGATACACAATTTTGAATCCATTCACAATACCACAATGGATGGTTTATTATTATGTTTTTTGATTGGGGTAATTATAAAATTTTTGAAGGATATATTTTCATTACAAATGTTTAAATTGATTATGATTTATCCCATATAATTGAGTAATGAACTAAACTTATTATGTGATAGGAGACCTCTATATCCCCTCGATACATTGGTAGGTCTCATGAGACAATCTTGTTGGGGTATTTGGTTGAGGCCTTGACCATTTATGTAAGATGCCCTGGAATGAGGCCTTGATGGTGTGGTTATGATGTCTATCATCCTTAATTACATCATAATGACATTATTTATTGATGTCTATGATATTTCTAGAATATTTATAACATTAATTGATAGTTTTCAAGATTTTTTTCTATTCATATAGAATTAGTTTTATCGTCAATTATTCTTTCCATATTAGTCTTCATATTCATGTAACTGATGAAATTATAGTATTTTCTGTTATTTACCTTGTCAAATTGAGTATTCATTATTTTTAATATAATATTATATTATATTAATACCCTTATAAATCATTTGAGATAAACCATTTCTTATACTTCTTGACACTATGAAGATAGATAATGTTTTATTATTGATATTCGCGGATATAAAAAAGTGACTAATTATTTTCTCATGGTAAATTATATGTTGTATTTTATATTTCCACATGAAATGTGAATTGTATGTATGTATCCAGTTTTATAAAAAAACTAATTTACTCATCAATTTGGAATGTGACCGCATTTATCTAAGACCAATGTAATAATGTTACCACCAACTCTAGCAAACTAGGGTAAAGGTATTTACCCTGGAACATATGCCAATATCAATAGGAAAACCAGCCTATCTGTGTTTCCAACAAGATAATATGACTAATTAATATTAGTATCATTTTATTTCTCCCATCTAGTGGGACAATTAGTATATTCTGATAAAGGATGAGGCACCAGATTAGGATCTTATTCCTGTTCAAATAGAACATCATCATCCTAATTTGGAAATCACCTCTTGATAAGAGCATATTACGGTAAAAAAAACATAGTGTAAAACTACCATGGTGAAATAGGACAATACCATTAGGATAGGTTTTCATTAAAACATATAATAAATCACCTCAAGGATCATATCCTAACCAATAAAATATACTTGGCATATTCCACCAAATTATCGGGGCTAGAAGAATATTTGTACTCTATCCAATAAAAGACTAAAACAACATCATTTAGAGTCTATAATGTAGGAATTACATATTAATTATCTCATTAATGATAATATATTATAATATTCCCTTGGAGAATAATTATTTGAATCAAGCACATAACCCTCTTTAACTATTTTTGACTAGCATATTCTAGAAACCAACCAAAGGGAGGATTATATTCCCATAAAAAATATATATGTACACAAATAAACTACAACCACATCACGGGAGTAGGATTATATTACCAAAAAACTGATAGTAATTAATAAAATCTTGAGAGAACCTCACAAGAGACCAATATAGTAACACTCTGATATTTTGATAAATATTTTTGATTTCAAATTAATTTAAATTTTCAATATTTTTCATTTCACATGACACCAATAGTAGTTTTATATATGTATATATATATTAAAAAAATTTAAACGTTCCATTCATGTGAAATAAAAACATGGCTTATGTGACATGCAATACCAACTTGTCTTGTGTAACAAGCAATATCAACTTGGCTTGTAACACCGACATGGCGTACGGTGCTCACAACACTATATTTTAATGAAACATATATTTATAAACATATAATTAATTAAATGAGTTAATAATAACCTGAAAAATAAATATAGTTATAGAAATAGTAATAACTACCTTCCAAATATTTTTAATAATTATTTTATATAAATAAAAAATATTGATAACGGAAGAAAACATTTTTGTTAAAGTCTGTTTATTTTAAAAATACCATTATCTCAAATGAAAAAGATATAATAATGAAATAAATTTTAGACAAATTTTAAAATTGAAATTTATAAAAAAACCTCATTTCATAATTCATAACATTGAAATAATCCGAGGATGATTTTTTTGGATTTTTCTATGCAACATCATTTTTTGAAGAATAGTGAAAAATACTAGTTATTAGTTAAAAAAATATTTTTTGTCTAATTAATTATTAATGACTAAATGATATTGTAAATATGTTTCTATATAAAATTAGATAAATATTACATCTATTAATACATTATAATTCATTAGAATCAAATTCAATTTGTATCTGATCATAAAAATTTTTAAATCTTTTGAATGTTATCCAACATTAAAAAACAATTATTTTCTCTCATCAGTGGGATTAATTTATAATAATAATTTTTATTATGAAATGATTCAAATTTTAAAAAAATTACATTCATCATTTTATTCGGTATAATTTTAATATTCAAATAATACAATGTAAATTTTCGAAAAAAATGTTTTGTAAAAGTGAATGAAACTAATCACAATAGTTAAGGCCAAAGTATGCTTAATTATGATCTAACATTAAAATTAAGGTCCCAAATGACCTATATAAATGTACAAAAACCATTTAATATCTATATTCATCCCATAAGACTTCCCTTATAGAGTTCTTTTGATTGTTATGACTTTTTTTAGGTAAGATCATGGGTACATGTAACTTATTTCTAAAAAATTGAAATCAATCTTGTTCCTTCCCTGTAAAAATTTCCACCTCTACCAATTTCTCAAAACTCTCAAAAATTTTCTATTCATTAAATATAAAACCAAGTATCCTCCCAATAATCATACATTTAACATTTAATCCTCCCTTTGGACATAAATCTTCTTCATCGATGCCTTTTAGAAACAACCAAATGGAGTTACCTGATTAAGAGGTAACATCTTCTCTAAATATCATTACATTTATATTATTTATCCACACCTCCACTATATTTATTCACTTATTTAGTGACAAAACTAGTATAATAAATATAATAGGATTTTATATGTAGTTTTTGTTACCCACACATACACACACCACTATCTAATGGGTGAAGAACATATCTTTTCTATGTACGGTGAACTACTATCTCACAAAATGATGATTGTTAATTTCTAATTTACTACCAATCATATTGGAAACCCTATTTATATACGTAATATATTATATTTATTAATTATTTAATCTTTTGTATTCCTTTTACAATGAACATTCATTTAATTTCCATTTTTTTATTATGATAATTTCATTTGAGGAAGTGTGGACTGCCACCCCCTCAAAGTAATGTGATTCGTTCACACACAACATGGAATGTATTAAGGACGGTTTTAATGAATTTATATGATATATATGATATATTATTGATAATATAAAAATTATATACATATATATATATATATTAAAACATACATAAATTTATAATTCATTAACATACTTTCTGTCAATACAACGATAAAGTCGGAAAAATAATCCATGCGTACGTACAACTTACCATCACCATGAACGGTGTATTCCATTTAATACTTCTATATTATAAATATTATTATATTAAAAATATAATATATATACCAGATATTTATATCATGTTATACATTCTAGAATATTTATATTAGTATTAGGACCAAATATGTAACAAATTAAGACACATGCAAAGAACAAAGTGCATTTTATCTGAAGGGAAACATTAATACAGGATCATCAAAAAGAGAATAATATAAGGTAATAATTTAATAATAAATTTTATTATGTATACGTATATTATTTTATAAAATATTTATAATAAATTTATTTTTATTATACAGGAAACATGTATGAGTATGGAGAGATTGAAGACACAAGGTAAGGGGACTTCTTCTCTGATTTAATTTCGGTGAGATACAAGCTTTGATTTCCACTATTTCATTTTTTTGGTGTATGTAATTCCCCTAATTGTATTCTACATATCATTTACGTAATGTTATGGATGTTACCAAATCCATTCTATTATCCTTCTTTCATGGGGTTTATGTTTCAATAGTAACTAAATCGGTAAAATGTTTTATCAAAATTTTCCTTTTTTGAGACTCAGGTTTTTTATGCACCTAAAATATTTTTCAAGGTGAATACACTTGAATTTTATATGAAATATCTTTAATATAAATATTTTTATGATATTATATGGTTCATGTAATTTTTTTCCCTTTCATGGAGAGAAGGATCCCAAGATACCATGTTGTAAGAGTTTACTGAGAAAATCACATTTCTTTTTTAGACTATTTAGTTTTATTCTTCCTATAATGTAATATTATTATCAATATCTCAATAATATTCATGGGATTTCTAATACTATTTTATTTCATTATATTGTAATGTATTGGTGCCATTTTATAATCTTTGGAACATAATATAGTTAGGAATTTTTTTCTACGAATTCCTAACTTTACCCTCTCTTTGGTCAGAAATATATGTATTAAAAAAGGGTTTTCAAGAATATTATACCATTACACTATAATATCTAAAATAAATTTTAACAACTTTTGTGTCTTTTTTATAAAATATTCAAGGCAATATTCTTGTAAATTTCCAAATAATTTACTTTTATAAAGTTTTGAACATGAAAATGGAATGTTATTTTTACCTCATACAACATGTAAGGATTTACCTTCCGTCAATTATTTGAATCTCCCTTTGATTAGTTAAAAAGGTTAATCTTTATGAAAATCATTTTTAAAAAAATATTCGCCGAAAATTGTTTTCAAAATGTTTCTAAATATAATTTTATATGACTTCATGGGTTCCTATTTTCAATATGTTTTCAAGTCTTATTTAAATTATTTCAAAGTGCTTTAAATGAAATAGATTTAAATACTCATTCAATATTATTTTATATGTCTCAGGAAAAATTATTTTCAAAATGTTTTCTCGTTTTATTTGTATGTTTCTTATTTATTTTAATAGAAGTGGATTTCAAAATATTTTCATGATTTCTTTAAATGTTCTCATGTTTTTTAAAAAAAAATGTTTTTAAAATGTTGTGAAGTGTATTTTCAAAGTATATAAGGAAAATGTTTTTCAAAATGATTTTATGTCTTCTTTATAAGTTTTTAGTGAATTTTATATGGAAATATTTTTCAAACGTTTTTATGTAATCAAAATACTATTTCAAACAATAAAAGATATTTTCATCAAGAAAAGTTTTTATGTGTTTGTCACAATTCCATTTTTTTTCTTGCCTTACGCTTTTATGGATTATGGTCTCAATTTTATTTAGATTCACATCTTCTGAAATTCAAATATTTATGCCATGATCATTTTTATGCTATTTGATATGAGAGGTACGATCTTATGTTTTCATGATCACATTCTCATAAACAAATGACCATGTTTATTCTTACATTTCTCCCTTGTTTACCCTTATTCAACATTTTAACTCAACCATTTTTTGTTTTCTTTCCCCTAAGTTATGATTATATGAACTATATTTGATATTTCTAAGAAGGGTTCTAGTCAAGAAGAACCTATTTGGAGATGATGTAGTTCGCATTTGTACGATAGTTTATGTCTCCATGTTTCCAATGGAACTATACTAACTACGGACATTGGGCATCTGTTTTTACAATGTTTATATATTCTACAAAAGTTAAGTAATGTTAATGATTGAAAATACAAGGACTGTATTAGTTGGTATAAGTGCAAAATTATAGTTATCATTTACAAAATTGGATTAGAAACCCTTATTGATATCCCTAGCTTGATTTCTAAGGATATGTCTAGGGATTTCTCTAAGGATTATTATAATGAAGACTTAATGTTTAGGAATATGTACTAGAATTTTGGTAAAGGATAAAGTGAGTTGCTTCCAAAAATACCTATATTGATACTCTAACTAGACGTGGATCCAGAACATATGTACCTAGTTGTAAAAAGTACAACAATATATTACGAGATTGACTCCAGATAACCTGGAAAATGAAAAAATTCCTTACCACACACCTTATTTCACTCTCCCAAGTGATAATATTTGGGAATTCAAAAACACTTCATGAATCGTTATGAAGTATTTAAATATAATTTTTAAATGAATAACGAGGACAAACCAAAGATGTCATATATTAAGTAAGTTTTCATGATTTAGACATCCTCTAAGAAATTATTTTCATGACTCTGTGGTTTTCTTCTATAATAAGCAATGCTCACACAATTATTCTGGATTTAATCAATGGAAGGAACCGGAAGGAACTCAATTAATGTTAAATGTGATGATATATTTTTTGATGAGTATTCAGGTAGGATGATCACTGGAGTGAATGATTTTGTGATCATTCCAAATCAGTTTTCATGGAACATGGATTTTTTTAAAGGTTGGGGCTGAAGCCTCATTTTTATTATAAAAACAAAGAAAAGACCTCTTTAACTATGTAGAGGGAGACCCATTACATATCCCGAAAGCCAAGTGGGTATTTAGCCCATTACATAGACCGTAGGCACAATTTTTTGACCCAAAACCCATTCTGTGAAAAATGAAGAGTTCTGTTGATCAAATTGATGGGAATATTGGCCTCCCTAAGTATTCATCAAAACATATGTGTTTTAATTATGGAGAAAATGTTCATTATGAAACCCAATGTACTAAGAGGAATGTTCTTGAAGAGAATCAACAAGGTGGTGTGAGTAATGGTCACGTTGTATATGATGATGAGACTATAGATGAAAAGTGAAAGGAATGAGGTATTATTTTTAATGGATTAAGGATAAAGTAATTGTAGTATATTTGTATTTAGATTCAAATGGTATGCATGATTAAATATACAAGGATTGGTCTACTATTGTTTTCACATAGTATTTACAAGTTTCCGTCGAATGTTCCCTATGGCCTGGTGAATTGATTTATGGACAAGGTGATATTTATTTATAAGGGAATATAAACCTTAATAAGATTTTCATGATAAGATAATGTTGTATGGTTAAAGATACATTGGATATTAATATGTAAATTAGAAAGTATAGTTTACCATGGAACTAATTCTGTTCTTTTTTATATGTGATTTTTTATACCACTAATGAAACATACACATTTTTTGGATTTAAATAATAAATCCATTACATGTTAATATTCGGAAGAATGCATGTTTTACAAAATAATTTTAGGCAATTTCGGTTGTTACCATGTTTTTTGATAATATATGTTGAGGGTATTCACATGATTTAAATTTGAAAATGAAACGGTACATTATTTATATAGGGGAATTAATTTTAAGATATAGTTTGACTCTTTTTCTAATGTTTTGGTTTGTTTCACCTTCAAGAATAGTAATAAGATTAACCATTATAGAAAAGTTTATGTTAAGAATCATATGATTTATTTGCGAACTATTTTTGAGTTTAAATCCTTGGTTAAAAGGACAATCAGTTATTAACCTAATTTCACATATTTCCATCTTATATATTAAATTAATATGGTTTTAAAAAATAGAATCTTGTGTGTCGGTGAAAACCAATAATCTTCGGAAAGGAAGTGAGTCTTCAACCCCTGAATAAATGACGATAGATGTTTGACACCATCCAATTGCCTAAAAATGTCTTTTTAATGTTAATTTATTTTTAATGAATAAATATTTATGAAAAACTATTAGTGTTACGTTTTATAAATTAATGAATTTCGATTTTTAGAGACAAATAGTTATAGTTTTTATACTTTTTGGTCTTAAGGTCTGTTAAAATTGAATTTTAGTGGTCTATTCATCAATTTGAATTTATAGACATTCATTCTATTTGGTAATGGATGTATTAGAAATTTTTCAAAGAAGAACCCAAGAATAATATTTTGTTTATTTAAATTTATCACTAATTACTCTATGTTCAGGAAATGGTAAAATCTAAATTCCCTAATACATTAAAATTTGTTGCGCTAATGGACGTTTAAATCATCAAAACATTATAACATTAAACACATAACCATTACATAGACCATTCACTCATAACTTTAAATATGACTTATACCAATATTTTGGCCAATATATTGGTATTGGTCAATAATTTGGACTTACACCAACAGTTTGGAAAAAGAGATGGTATATGTTAATTATAAAGACCTATTCCAATAGTTTGGAAGAAAATGATGGTATAAGTAACTAATTTGGACATATACCAATATTTTGGCCAAAATTGTTGTTATTTCTCAATTATATGGACTTATACAAATAGTTTTGGCCAAAACCATTGGTATATGTCCATTATAGATACCCTATTCCAACCATTTTAGCTAAACCATTGGTATAGGTCAACTCTATGCCAACGTTTTCCCCAACACCATTTTTATAGCTCAAACATCAGAGAATATATACCAAATTTTCTAAAAACCATTGGTATAGGTACACATATTTTTTATGGTATATTTTTTCAAATGAAAATAAATAAATCAAAAGTTAAAATACTTATGAAATAATATATATATATATATATAATTTTTTTCACAAAACTCATTTTAGGATAGTGGTTTGGTCATTGGATTATTAACGAGTGGTGATGGGATCCAAACCAAGACACATTTTTTTGAATTACCTATACCAACGGTTTTATGAAGCTATTGGTAAATGTTTTTAATTGGGCATATACCAACGGATAGACAAAACTAATTGTACAGGTGTATAAAAAATGTTTTTCCGTAATAATTGGTATAGAACAACCCCAACACCAAACCAGCCAATGGTCCTCCAAACTATTGGAATGGGGTATTTTTCTATTAGTGATTTGTTTTTTATTGATAACCTCAATCACCCCTTATAAATATTATCTCTTTTCCTCTATGTCCAATATTCAAACCCCACCACTATTATCCTATTTGGAAACCTAGATATATAATACATTGGGTAAACATTATGGTTCCACATTTATTTTTTAAGGGAAGACTTAGAATCCATTTCTACAATGTGGTTTTATATGAATGAAATGTTCAAGTATTAAGACATTGATATACTAGACGAATTTTGAGTGTGAAATTCATTTTAAGGGGGTAAAATGTAATACCTCAAGATTTTGAGAAGTATTTTTTTTGAAATTAATTTCTCATTTTAATATTTTTCTTTTCACATGACACTAAAAATTGTTCTTTATATATAATAAAACACTATGTAAAACATTCTATTCAAAAAAAATACCAACTTGTTTTATGGTACATGTAATACCAACTTGGGTTGATCTACGTGCAATACCAGCATGGATTGAAACATTGACAAAGTGTATTATGTATGATATGATGGGTTTCTATGAAATATATTATATATATAAATATATTTATTTAAATTATATAATTACAACCTAACCATTATCAATTGTTATAGGAATAGTAATAAGTACTTTACATCTATTGGTTATATTTATTATATATATATATAACATATTGATAACGAATGTTATTTTTTTGGTAAAGACTTTATATGTTAAAAAATCAATTCTATGAAATAAAATGTTTCTAATAATGAATGTAATTTTAGATAACTTTAGAAAATGAATTTAATAAAAGAAACATAATTTTTTTATTCATAACATCAAAATTATCCTATGGTGAATTTTTTTTGGGATTTCTCTATGAAACTTCATTTTTTAATTAGTAGTGAAAAATACATATTTTTAGTTAAAAATTACTTTTTTCTTGATTAATTATTAATACTAAATTATATTATAAATATGTTTTAATTCTATGTTATATATATATGACTTATATTAATACAATTTAGTTCCTTACGATCAATTTGACTTAGAAACTACATATAAAATTTTATAAAACTTTTGAACTTTTTCCTATATTAAAAACATGTAATTTTTTAAAAATCATCTCTAGGAATCCTTTTGGCATAAAACAAAAGGATTTACCCAATTAAGAGGAAACTCTTTCTCTCAAGCTACTTCCATTTACTTTCCTTCTCTACCTCTCCACTCTCTTTATTCCCATATTTTGTGACAAAAATAGAATCCTCCATATATGAGGATTTCTAATGAATAGTTACTGACATACACATACACACACCTCTATATAATAGATATTGAGAAAACTATTTTTGTTGATAGTGAACTACTACCTCATGAAATGATGATTGTTCATTTTTCCTTTACCTTTGGTGATTATGATGGAAATTAATTGTATATATGTAATATATAATATTTATTATGCATTTATTATTCTATTTTTCTTTTAAAATACACAAATATTTACTTTCAATTTAATGGTAATATGATAATATCGTTTAAGGATGTGTGGACTATTGACCCCTCAAAGCGGTGTGATTCGTTCACAACCCACATGGAATTTATTAAGGATGATTTTAATGAATATATATGGATGTATATGATATATTCATTATAATTGACTAATGATATATATATATATATATATATATCATTTTCTTACTTTCTTTTAGTAGAATAATAAAGATAGAAACATCATTCATGCGTACGTATGACATACCATCTCAAAGAATGATGTATTTCATTTCATACACAAATATTCTATAAATTATTATAATATACATATACTATATATACTATATATTAGTATCACTGTTTAGGTTATAGAATCCTGATATAATTATAAGGACTGAAGATGAAACAAATTAAGGCACATGCGCTGAACAAAGTATACTTTACCTAAAGTGAAACTTTTAGATAGGATCTTTAACTAGAGTGTAATATAAAGTCATAATAAAACCATATATGTTATTATGTATAATCATATGATCCTATAAAATATTTATAATAAACCTATATTTATTATATAAGAATATTTTATGAGTATAGATAATGTCAATACACAAGGTAAAGGGATTTCATCTCTCTTTTTACTTTTGTGAGATACAAGATATGTTTTCCACTATTTCCTTTGGTGTGGTGTATGTAATTAATGTGATTTTATTCTATGAATATTTTATTTAAATTTACGGGTATTGAAATTTACATTATACTATCCTTTTTTCATGGGGTTTACGTATCAAAAGATTCCAAACCATTAAAAATGTTTTGTCTTAATTTTCCTTCTTAGACAGTCATTTATTTATGCACCTAAACTATTTTTGAGTTAAATATACATCAATTTTAAAAGATATATAATGAATCTCAATATTTTTATGATATTAGATGCTTAATATAAAATTTTCCCTTAATTTTGATCATGATTCCAAGATACGAAGTTATGTAATTTTATTGATACAATCACATTGATTTTCGAGATTGTTTATTTTTATGCTTCCTTTTACGAAATCGTATTATACATATATGATTAATATTCAAGAGTTTCCTTAACATATATTACTAAATGATATACTAATCTATTGGTACCATTATATCATTTTAGGTACATAAGATTGTTAAGAATGTTTTTTCTAGCAAATATCGACTTCATCTTATCTTCGGTCAGAAATACATTATCTCAAAAATAGATTTCAAAGAATATTATAACATTACCCTTTAATATCTTATATAATTTTTTACCCTTTTGTATGTTACCTATCTCTTAAAGGGAACACTATTTTTTATTTATGAATAAATTACTTTTCCATCCTTTTTACCATGTAAAAGAAATGTTCTTTTGACCTTTTACAACATATGCAGATTTACCTACCGTCATTTCATCCAATAATTCATTACATTGTTATAATGTTTCATCATTAAGAGAAACATTTTTAAAATTATATTTCTTGTATTTTCTAAAAAAATGGATATTAATTTGATTTATATGTTTTCATGGAAAAATATTTTCAAAATTTTCTTTAATAATTATTTACATGTTTTTAAAGTGCTTTCGAAGAAATGGGTTTTAAATAGTTTTTATCCTATTATATAAGATTCAAGAAAAATGATTCTTCAATATTTCTCAAGATTCTATTTTGATTTTCATGAAAAATTATTTTCAAAAGATTTTCAATATTTCTTTATAAGCTTTCAGTTTATTTTAATCTAAATTATTTTGATAAAATATTCAATAATTCATTAAAAGTTTTCAAGTGTTTTCAAGGAAAAATATTTCTAAAATGTTATTTTGCTTATTTTAAAATTAATCAATGAAAAGGGATTTTAAAATTATTTTATGTCTATATTAAATGATTTTAGATTATATTCTATGAAATCTATTTTCAAATGGGTTTATGTATTAAAAATATATAAAAAATGATATTTTCTCTGAGAAACTTATTTAGAGGATACTTCAAAATTATTTTCCATATATGATGACATCTATTGATGATACTCATGAATTACTATGAAATGATATAAAGGTTCAATTCATATAATTTCTATGAATGAGTTGTTGTTATTTTCATAGTCATTATGAAACCCATTTCTCCTTCATGGGTTATAAGTAGATGAAATAAATTTCTCTTTTACAGGTTATGTTTTTGATTAAATTATTATGAAACATGTCTCTACACCTACATTATGATATGTTTACATATTTATGATACCCATTTCTTTTCATGGGTTATGATATATTTTATGGCACATGCATATATTATTTCATTATTATATGGGTGGGACCTATATCTCCCTTCAATAAATTGGGTGAAGATTTATATCTCATAAGATACATAGGGATGGAATGACTGTTTACTCGATTCAATAATACAAGAATAAAATTATGGGATAATTGGTTTGGTAATAAAATGTTGGAATGAGGGTTTATTTAGTTATGTAATACAAGGTTGATACATGGGATTACTTGGTCTAATAATACTTGTCATGAAATAGGGTTTACTTGGTTCAGTAATACAGGGGCGGTACAAGGGTTTAATAAGTTCAGTAATACAAGCATCGAATGAGGGTTTACTCAGTTATGTAATACAGGGATGGATAGAGGGTTTACAGTGTTCATCAATATAGGTCTAGAAATATGGATCACTCGATTCATTAATACAAGGCTGGGGTGTGTGTTCACTAGGTTTATAAATGAATTTTTCCCTTGAGATAGTCTTGGAAGTGATTCCTTGGCTACTATAAAAATCATATTATATTCAAATGTGGCTCCCACAATTACATGTTTTATTCCTAAATTATTATTTCAAGTATTATGATATCTATTACATTTTTATTCATTTCTTCTGAACATGCAATATTTATTCCATGATCTATATTATGATCAGCGATTTGAATGGTTTTATCATCAATTTTAATGGTCAAATTCTCATAAAATTATGATCGTGTTTTTTCTTACATGAATCCATTGTTAACCCCTACAAGGAATTTGATCTCATATCTTAAATCTTTCATTTCCCCTAGGTTAAGATGATATTTAATATGCTTGATATGTCTTGGAAGGGTGCTTGTCAACATGTACATTGTGGGAGATGATGTAGCTCACAAATGCACTAGTGTTTCTGTTTCCTTATTTCCAAAGGCACTATTCCAACTATTATCATTTAGAGTCTATTGTTATTAGGTTTAAGTATTCCTTAAATGTTATGTAAATTTACTGTTTGTAAAAGTGAGGGTCGTTATACAAACTCCAACACAATCGAAAAAGGCAGGTTGGTATATTCCAAGCGTAACACCAAATGATGCCCATATCTCTGTTATACTCAATTCCATTATCCATGATTCCATAAAATGAATATCTATGAAACCACCATGGTCCACTGAATCTTCACCCAATACATAAGGTGATAATTACCACAATATCCCTCTTCAATGTATCATTTGTATGGATTGTGGGGCCCCTATCTTGGACATCTATCGTGGATGACCTATCCATTGTAATATGTCAACCAAAAAAATAATTACACTCCTTCTCAGTAGCCTGAATATAAATAGGTGCTCAAAACAATAGGCTTAACTATATATCATTCCCCATAAATAGCTTGAAATACCCCCAACAAGGTCCAAAGGTGACCCAGAGGAATGACTTCTATATTTCGACTTGGTGGTGGAGTACACCCACCACCCCCTTAACATAAGATGTTAAACAGTACCAGGTGAATCAAATCTTCACTATATCAGACTCAGTGACAACATCCTAATCACACGATGCTAATATAAATGAAAACTTCATTACCTAATTATGTGAAACTGCATAGAACACATCATGTTCACATGATGTCAAACTATAAATCTTCTTAAATCCTCATGTATGACTTCAGAATATATATATTTCATGGTCATCATGAAATATATTATACAACATTTTTTTAACTTGTGGGGAATTCATACCCCTTTACATATGAGAATTATCTATGAATACTTTATCTTTTTAGGGTATTACCATCTCATATTGAGTTTACTCCCACTAGCCCACATGAGGGGAAGGTAGTCCCTTGTTTATCCTAGCCCTAAATACTCACCCAATTTAGGTTTACTTCCCCTTCAATCAAGGATACATTTTCATTGTTAAATCACATACCATGAGCCTTATTCATATAGAAAATGAAATTACCCCACCCATATGGGAGATTTATGTCCACATAAGGGACCATATTAATGAACTAAATGTGGCTTGATTCCTATAATATGGGATATGTATTGAAAATTAGATCTTTTATTGGAGGCATAAACATATATTTTTATCACTCCTAATCAGGTCCCTCTATGAGAGTATGGTTGGTTTAGATATTCTAGTCCACATTAAAATGTCAACATCCCTTATTGTAACGCCCCGACCCCAGCTACCCAGAGTCGGTGCATTACTTCGTAACATTGGCATGATCATAAAAGATCATGTCTCGAAAGACCGATTAGTTTAGTAGCCTTGGAAACACTAGATACATTCATAAGTATTTCATTACATCAAAAAGTAGAAAAACTACAATAACAAAGTCTCCATAGTCCACACTCATATCCTCTTCTCACAATCCCTGCGGGTCATTCATAAAATACTTCATCACATCCTGGAAAATATTAAAACATTGAAAGGGGTGAGCTCATATGCACAGTAAGGATAACAATATTGCGGATGCTTTCATAAATAAAAACTAACAATTAAGGCAATGTATAACTAAACAAATGCCTTATTAAACTTGAACTTCAGAATAATATGGCAAAAGTAAAATCAAATAATGCCACTTACTTAATCACATGGATATTCTACTAGACGAATAATCACATGAAATATCAATAACCACTTTCATAATGAGGGAATGTATAATGCCGGACATTATGAAACATTTTGTCAAGGCCTCGGCCAAGACGTCTAAAATGGTTAAGGCCTCGGCCAAAACCATAAATCAAATTGGGAAAGGGCCTCAGCCAATTCCACGTCTAGTTGTCTCATGAGACCTACCGATGCATCGAGGAGCTATAGCGGGCTCCACCCATCACTTATTAAGTTCAATACATTCCTCATATGAATAGGTTTAAACATATCATAAACCATAACATAATCGTATCACATAAAACATGCATAAAGGAAACATAAAATTTCCACATTTCAATCACAAGATATCAATACAACACATTGATATAATAAAAACACTTTCAAAACCATTTTCAATACCAAAATAAAAGAAAGTTAATACTTTGTATTTATTTTTCATTAAAAAAAAGATGGCTTATAGAGGAAGCCGAAACTCAAATAATGGTCACGGCGGCGGAGAAGTCGTTGTCACTGCATAAGTACGGAAAGAAAAACATTCCCTTTTGTCGTTTAGCAAAACGCTTTGTATAAAAATATTCCTTTTGAATAACCGTAAAAGTCAAAGGGGTTTATACACCGTAGAAAAGAAAATTGTGTATAAAACCAAATATGCCTCAATGAAAGGGGATTGAGATGAAGTCCTTAAAAAGATCATTTTAAAAATAAAATAGATCTATTATGTGTATTCACTATAAGTACACATGAAGAAACTAAAAAATACAAGATAGGACATAATAATATCATGACATAATTTGAAAGTAGGAGATTAACCCAAAGAATGGAAATTGGGTTATGAAGTTCCCTTACCTTGTGTCCGACATGACTCAACCGTTCTTTAACCTCCTGAATAATAAACTAGATTTAATATCTACCTTATTAAGAACCATTTTCAATTTCATTATCCTTTTTATATCACTTATTACAATGTTATGAACATTATGTAATTATTTAAGTTAATAACGGTCGTTTTGTCGATCTTTGGTACTTGAGTCAACAATAAACTTCTTATAATTATAAGTTGTTAATGTGGTCGAATATACACTATATCCAGAATTATATTCATGATTTTGATGTCATATATATCATATATATACATTATATACATTCATTAATAATGTCACGTAACATTTAGAGGTAAGAAATGAAATGCACTGTTCATGGAGACGGTAAGCCGTACGTACGCATGAACGCTACTTTCATTTATATTTTGTATTTAATGGAATGAAATCATAATGATATAAATTTATAATATAATTACAGTATAATATAGTGTATAATACCATTTACTCCATCCTTTATACATCCCACATATGGCATTAACGATTCAAATCACATTGAGGGGGCGGTAGTCCGCACTTCCTAAAATGAAATTATCGCGTTTTACCCATAATGGAAATCATAAAGTATGCCATAAATAAGAATTACAGAAGAATAATTAAAACATAAACATATTATATATCATATATAAAAATAGTGACATCTTAATGGCCACCTTTGAAGGTGTTATATGAGTGTTGAACAATCATCGTTTCGTGAGGCAGAAATTCGCCATCCACAGAAACCGTATGTTCTTTAACCATTAGATGTAGGTGTGTGTAAGTGTAGCTCGAATACCTCTTATAACAACATCATAGTATATTGAGGATACTGTTGTTGTTACAAAATAAATGAATAAAAAGAGTTTAGGGTGTTGGAGAAGAAAAATAAAACAAAACAACATTAGGGAAGACATTACCTCAAAATCGGGTAACTCTTTTTGATTTGAGCCAAAGGCTTCCTTGGGAAGCGTTCTGGACAAAGTGAGGCTTCTAGGAGTAATAGGGGGAAGTTGGGAGAGTATTTGGGCAGATGTTTGCCGAGCCAAATAGCTTGAAGGTGTGAATAAGGTGGGAGAGGTGGGGGCCTTTTATAAGTGGAGAGGAGGGGCTCTTTTGGAAAGATTGAAAAGTTACATTATTATAAAATGATTTTCGGATTCTAAAGGTCCCACACTTATATAATTCGTGTATAAGGTGATAAGGGTTCTAAATATCTTCATCCAATAGGCTTTGGACAAGTGTAAGCCTTGGATTTTTCATTATCTTCTCATTTTATTTAAATCGTTAAATAATGAGGTCATCGCTGCATCATGATGATGTCATAAATAATTTAATTTATTTAATGTCTAAAAATTATAAAGAAATTACTATGATGTAGGAAATCTTTTTAGCTTTCTAATGAATATTTATAATCAAAATTTGGACTTGTGTAACCCCACTTAAAAACTGTTTTAGTAAAACAACTCATGTTTGTGTCAATTTAATTTTAAAATTAAATAAATATATATTAATGTCATTTTCCAACTAAAGTGGCTCCATGGGGTCCCCAAGTTGACCCATGGGTTGTCTGGGTCGGCCATGACTCATCCAATAGGAGTAGGACACGTTTCATGCTCATCTCATATTATTAAAACATTATTTGTACCTTAAACAACACTAATTACCTCTAATCGCGATTAAGAACTTAAAAGTTACTATTCACCAAAAATTTATTTTAATCTCATTGAACCACATTTTACTTCTTAATGAAAACCATGTATGTCGGATTTTTGAAAATCAAACCACAGAAGTGGTAATATTTCATTTAAACGAAAAATCAGTTATTTAACTACCACTTAGTGTTTTCACTATTCATCAAAAATTGAAGTTTTTCAGAATAAGGCCAAAATTTCACCCTAAGCTATAATTGATATTCCGAATTCAAAAATGATGTCTATTTTACAAAATTACAAACATATAAGTTTCATTAATTAATTTTATAATTAATTCCCGCTGTTACAACAAATAGCGTGTTTTTAAGAAAGAATTTATATCATAAGATTGGCAATTGTTTATGTCCAATTTCAATGTTAAATTAATTCTAATGACCACCATTGGATAAAATGGTAAAAATATATTCTAATTATAATTTAAAACCACTAAATAGTACAATTTATCACTATAAATTATTTTGATTAAAAATGTTGTTTTTAAGTATTTTTCACTATTCATAAAAAATAGAAGTTCTCAGAAAAATACCAAAAATTCAACATAGGCTAATTTCGATATTCCGAATATAAAAATGAAGTCCATTTTGATAAATAAAATTTATAAATTTTCAAAAATTAGGTATTACTATTCACAATGGCTAGTTTAATTCGTTGTGGTGTGTGTTAGAGCTCGAGGTTGCGTACAACACACGCTATTGCATTATTCGAAGTGAAACGTACCGTGGAAGCTTGGGGTGTTACATTCTCCCCTCCAACAATAAATTGAGTCCTCGCAATTTGAAATTTTTTTCTTTGAAAATAAAAGGTTGAAAAGAGAAAATACCTTTGAGGAAAACACACATCGGAAATAAGGTTAATAAATATATAATATTAAAAGAAAGCAAGATAAGTACAAAGGTCACCCGATATAGCCCATTCTAGGATTCTATGAAAATATGGATATGGAGGAGAAACAAACCATCATGGTCTGATGGAGAGTTATAGAAAACAAGATTAGGAGAAAGTTTAACTACAAGAAAATCACAAACTTGTGATTGGTTAAACGGTCATTGAATCCCCAGTTGGAAAAGTTAACCGACAACATTTTTATTTTAAGTTACCTTTTATAATGTTGTGGAATTTATTTAGGAGATTTACTAAGAACGTAATGGAATATACATACTTGTTATGTATACTTTCATTCGTTAATAATTTTTTACCACAAACCCATCTTTTACTCCAAATGGTAACGGAACTCAAAAATATTCTTTTTATCCTAATTGTATAAGGTTCCAAATATTAACACATACCATTTATATTAGTAAAACTATTTTGTAATAACCAGGGACTTCCTGTAGGCTAGTGGTAGGAAATAAAGGCTTTTCGCACTATGGTTGTGGGTTCGATTCCTGCAGCTTTGTCCGACGCGACGGGTTATTCCCCACCCTGCAGGTTTTCCTTTACCTAAAACTATAGTACTATAATATTCCAAAAAATAATCTTCAGAAATGATTTAACCTTAAACAATACTATCCATGGATCAACTTAATCCATTCCAACCTTAATAGTTATCCAAAATACCTCCATCCAGACTCTCTCAAAAAGGTCTCTAAATTCCAAAATCAATTTATCAGATTCCCCAAACAAAGTAAAGTTTCTCTTATTGTCACATACTAAAAATATGATTACCTTAATCATATTAAAACCTTACTGAAATCAACAAGTACTGCAATACAATCCTTATATATATATATCACATTATTCTTATAACCAGAATATAATCCTTGAGTCCAAAAGCACCAATACATTAATTATTCCGCTTTACCTGTAGTCACAGCATAATATTGGACTTGATCCCTTGGCCTTTTCTGAGGTAAGTTTCCTTGACGCTTAGGACATTCATTTGCATAATGCCCCATTTCCCTACAATTGTAGCATTCAACTTTGATAGCCTCATTCTTTCCCTTGCAATCACGAGCCTCGTGACCCTTTTCTCCACATTTATAACAAACTCCCATTCCTTTTAGGCAAGTACCAGGGTGATTCTTCCAACAATTATCACATAATGGAAAATCCTTCTTTCCCTTTTTCCCTTTATCTATCTCTTGTTCCACCGTTCTCTTCTTCTCTTGCTTTACTTTGTTGTCATAAGACTTAGAGAATTCCTTTTCTGTCTTGATAGCACACGAGACAATATCTTCGTATGATGAGAAGGATTGTGATACTAAAGCTCGACGGAGAAATGGTTTTAACCCATCAAAGAAACGATCAATCTTACTCCTTGGGTTACGTGTATAATTGACAGCATACCTCGCTAACCTTGTAAAGTTAGCCTCATACTTTGCAACATTCTCATCCTCCTTCTGTCTCAGACTCAGAAATTGCCTTTCCATATCCGCTCGATGGTCTCGAGGAAAGTATTTTTCTAAGAACAGCTCTTTGAACTCCTGCCATTCCATGTTTGTTAATTCATCATCTTCCTTTGTGTTTTTAATTAGTGACCACCATTGATCGGAATCTCCAGTGAGGCGGTAAACTGCCATGACAACTTTCTCCCTTTCACTACTCCACAAGGCATGGAAAATTTTCTCTAAGGAATTTATCCACTGCTCAGGTACTATAGGATTTGTACTCCCATTGAAGGTTGGTGGTTGTTGCCTCATGAAACGGTCTAGCATTGATCCTCCACGTTGCGGATCAGGGTGCTCCATACGAGTAAGGTTATTATTCATAACCTGCGTGAGTTGTCCCAGTATGGTAATAAGTTGATCAGCACCAGTTGTATCTCCAGCTCCACAATAATTATCTTGAGCAGGAGGGCAATCCCTACACGGAGTGCGTGCATTGATACAGTTTTCATTCCTTCCACTAGGCACCATTTCTAAACAATGGCATAAACTATATTAGTTTATAAATAAAAATACATAATTCCATACTTGTAAGATACTTAACATAAATTGAACTATTTATGGATATAATCCATAAAAATGTTTTCTTTGAGGAAGTATTTACTCATAACCCTTCATAGTGGTTTATAAAGAAAATGAGAATGATCCAAAGCATATCCCCCGGGAGTGTCGTAACCAAGAGTGCAGCAAGGCCCGTTGTCGTGCACCAGTTCCCGTTCGAGTCTAGCTCAAAGTGGTGTTTTTGGGTTTTACCCCTAGGTACATCTGTGCCAGAGCCGCCTCTACTTTCTCGTATCCAGACAGGGATGTATTGCTCGGAAAACTCACAAAATCTCTATAATACCAAAATTATAGGAAGTTCTTCTATACTAATCCTTAAAGTCTATCTTCGTGCTATGTGCTCTAATCAGAGTGTATCTAAATCTAGCTTCCAAGGATAGTACTAAACTGCCTCTGATACCAACTGTAACTCCCCGACCCCAGCTACCCAGAGTTGGTGCATTACTTCGTAACATTGGCACGATCACAAAAGATCATGTCTCGAAAGACCGATTAGTTTAGTAGCCTTGGAAACACTAGATACATTCATAAGTATTTCATTACATCGAAAAGTAGAAAAACTACAATAAAAAAGTCTCCATAGTCCACACTCATATCCTCTTCTCACAATCTCTGCAGGTCATTCATAAAATACTTCTTCACATCCTGGAAAATATTAAAACATTGAAAGGGGTGAGCTCAGATGCTCAGTAAGGATAACAATATTGCGGAAGCTTTCATAAATAAAAACTAACAATTAAAGAAATATATAACTAAACAAAAGCCTTATTAAACTTGAACTTCAGAATAATATGGCAAAAGTAAAATCAAATAATGCCACTTACTTACTCACATGGATATTCTACTAGACGAATAATCACATGAAATATCAATAACCACTTTCATAATGAGGGAATGTATAATGACGGACATTCTGAAACATTTTGTCAAGGCCTCGGCCAAGACGTCTAAAATGATTAAGGCCTCGTCCAAAACCATAAATCAAATTGGGAAAGGGCCTCGGCCAATTCCACGTCTAGTTGTCTCATGAGACCTACCGATGCATCGAGGAGCTATAGCGGGCTCCACCCGTCACTTATTAAGTCCAATACATTCCTCATATGAATAGGTTTAAACATATCCTAAACCATAACATAATCGTATCACATAAAACATTCACAAAGGAAACATAAAATTTCCACATTTCAATCACATGATATCAATACAACACATTGATATAATAAAAACACTTTCAAAACCATTTTCAATACCAAAATAAAAGAAAGTTAATACTTTGTATTTATTTTTCATTAAAAAAAAAGATGGCTTATAGAGGAAGTCGAAACTCAAATAATGGTCACGGCTGCGGAGAAGTCGTTGTCGCCGCATAAGTACGGAAAGAAAAACATTCCCTTTTGTAGTTTAGCAAAACGCTTTGTATAAAAAGATTCCTTTTGAATAACCGTAAAAGTCAAAGGGGTTTATACACCGTATAAAAGAAAATTGTGTATAAAACCAAATATTCCTCAATGAAAGGGGATTGAGATGAAGTCCTTAACAAGATCATTTTTAAAATAAAATAGATCTATTATGTGTATTCACTATAGGTACACATGAAGAAAGTAAAAATACAAGATAGGACAGAATAATATCATGACATAATTTGAAAGTAGGAGATTAACCCAAAGAATGGAAATTGGGTTAAGAAGTTCCCTTACCTTGTGTCCGACTTGACTCAACCGTTCTTTAACCTCATGAATAATAAAATAGAGTTAATATCTACCTTATTAAGAACCATTTTCAATTTCATTATCCTTTTTATATCAATTATTACAATGTTATGAACATTATGTAATTATTTAAGTTAATAACAGTCGTTTTGTTGATCTTTGGTACTTGAGTCAACAATAAACTTCTTATAATTATAAGTTGTTCATGTGGTAGAATATCCATTATATCCAGAATTATATTCATGATTTAGATGTCATATATACCATATATATACAGTATATACATTCATTCATAATGTCACGTAACATTTAGAGGTAAGAAATGAAATGCACCTTTCATGGAGACGGTAAGTCGTACGTACGCATGAACGCTACTTTCATTTCTATTTCGTATTTAATGGAATGAAATAATAATGATATAAATTTATAATATAATTACAGTCTAATATAGTGTATAATACCATTTACTCCATCCTTTATACATCCCACATATGGCATTAACGATTCAAATCACTTTGAGGGGGCGGTAGTCCGCACTTCCTAAAATGATATTATCGCGTTTTACCCATAATGGAAATCATAAAGTATGCCATAAATGAGAATTAAAGAAGCATAAGTAAAACATAAACATATTATATATCATATATAAAAATAGTGACATCTTAATGGCCACCTTTTAAGGTGTTATATGAGTGTTGAACAATCAACATTTCGTGAGGCAGAAATTCGCCATCCACAGAAACCGTATGTTCTTTAACCATTAGATGTAGGTGTGTGTAAGTGTAGCTCTAATACTTATTATAACAACATTTATTATATTGAGGATACTGGTGTTGTTACAAAAGAAATGAATAAAAAGAGTTTATGGGGTTGGAGAAGAAAAATAATACAAAACAACATTAGGGAAGACATTACCTCAAAATCGGGTAACTCTTTTTGATTTGAGCCAAAGGCTTCCTTGGGAAGAGTTCTGCCCAAAGTGATGCTTCTAGGAGTAAGAGGGGGAAGTTGGGAGAGTATTTGGGCAGATTTTGGCCGAGCCAAATAGCTTGAAGGTGTGAATAAGGTGGGAGAGGTGGGGGCCTTTTATAAGTGGAGAGGAGTGGCTCTTTTGGAAAGATTGAAATGTTACATTATTATAAAATGATTTTAGGATTCTAAAGGTCCCACACTTATATAATTCGTGGATAAGGTGATAAGGGTTCGAAATCTCTTCATCCAATAGGCTTTGGACAAGTGTAAGTCTTGTATTTTGCATTATCTTCTCATTTTATTTAAATCGTTAAATAATGAGGTCATCGCTGCATCATCATGATGTCATAAATAATTTAATTTATTTAATGTCTAAAAATTATAAAGAAATTACTATGATGTATGAAATCTTTTTAGCTTTCTAATGAATATTTATAATCAAAATGTGGACTTGTGTAACCCCACTTAAAAACTGTTTTAGTAAAACAACTCATGTTTGTGTCAATTTAATTTTAACATTAAATAAATATATATTAATGTCATTTTCCAACTAAAGTGGCTCCATGGGGTCCCCAAGTTGACCCATGGGTTTTCTTGGTCGGCCATGACTCATCCAATAGGAGTAGGACAAGTGTCATGCTCATCTCATATAATTAAAACATTATTTGTACCTTAAACTACACTAATTACCTCTAATCGCGATTAAGAACTTAAAAGTTACTATTCACCAAAAATTTATTTTAATCTCATTGAACCACATTTTACTTCTTAATGACAACCATGTATGTCGGATTTTTGAAAATCAAATCACAGAAGTGGTAATATTTCTTTTAAACGAAAAATCAGTTATTTAACTACCACTTAGTGGTTTCACTATTCATCAAAAATTGAAGTTTTTCAGAATAAGGCCAAAATTTCACCCTAAGCTATAATTGATATTCCGAATTCAAAAATGATGTCTATTTTACAAAATTACAAACATATAAGTTGCATTAATTAATTTTATAATTAATTCCCGCTGTTACAACAAATAGCGTGTTTTTAAGAAACAATTTATATCAAAAGATTGGCAATTGTTTATGTCCAATTTCAATGTTAAATTAATTCTAATGACTACCATTGGATAAAATGGTAAAAATATATTCTAATTATAATTTAAAACCAATAAATAGTATAATTTATCACTATAAATTTTTTGATTAAAAAAGTTGTTTTTAAGTATTTTTCACTATTCATAAAAAATAGAAGTTCTCAGAAAAATACCAAAAATTCAACATAGGCTAATTTCGATATTCCAAATCCAAAAATGAAGTCCATTTTGATAAATAAAATTTATAAAATTTCAAAAAGTATGTATTACTATTCACAACGGCTAGTTTAATTCGTTGTGGTGTGTGTTAGAGCTCGAGGTTGTGTACAACACACGCTATTGCATTATTCGAAGTGAAACGTACCGTGGAAGCTTGGGGTGTTACATTCTCCCCTCCAACAATAAATTGTGTCCTCGCAATTTGAAATTTTTTTCTTTGAAAATTAAAGGTTGAAAAGAGAAAATACTTTTTAGGAAAACCCACATCGGAAATAAGGATAATAAATATATAATATTAAAAGAAAGCTAGATAAGTACAAAGGTCACCCGATATAGCCCATTCTAGGATTCTATGAAAATATGGATATGGAGGAGAAACAAACCATCAAGGTCTGATGGAGAGTTATAGAAAACAGGATTAAGAGAAAGTTTAACTACAAGAAAATCACAAACTTGTGATCAGTTAAACGGTCATTGAATCCCCAGTAGGAAAAGTTAACCGACAACATTTTTATTTTAAGTTACCTTTTATAATGTTGAGGAATTTATTTAGGAGATTTACTAAGAACGTAAGGGAATATACATACTTGTTTTGTATACTTTCATTCGTTAATAAATTTTTACCACAAACCCATCTTTTACTCCAAAAGGCAACGGAACTCAAAAATATTCTTTTTATCCTAATTGTATAAGGTTCCAAATATTAACGCATACCATTTATATTAGTAAAACTATTTTGTAATAACCAGGGACTTCCTGTAGGCTAGTGTTAGGAAATAAAGGCTTGTCGCACTATAGTTGTGGGTTCGATTCCTGCAGCTTTGTCCGACGTGACGGGTTATTCCCCACCCTGCAGGTTGTCCTTTTCCTAAAACTATAGTACTATAATATTCCAAAAAATAATCTTCAGAAATGATTTAACCTTAAACAATACTATCCATGGTTCAACTTAATCCATTCCAACCTTAATAGTTATCCAAAATACCTCCGTCCAGACTCTCTCAAAAAGGTCTCAAAATTCCAAAATCAATTTATCAGATTCCCCAAACAAAGTAAAGTTTCTCTTATTGTCACATACTAAAAATATGATTACGTTAATCATATTAAAACCTTACTGAAATCAACATGTACTGCAGTACAATCCTTATATATATATCACATTATTCTTATAACCAGAATATAATCCTTGAGTCCAAAAGCACTAATACATTACTTATTCTGCTTCAACTGTAGTCACAGCATAAGATTGGCCTTGATCCCTTGGCCTTTTCTGAGGTAAGTTTCCTTGACTCTTAGGACATTCATTTGCATAATGCCCCATTTCCCTACAATTGTAGCATTCAACTTTGACAGCCTCATTCTTTCCCTTGAAATCACGAGCCTGGTGACCCTTTTCTCCACATTTATAACAAACTCCCATTCCTTTTAGGCAAGTACCAGGGTGATTCTTCCCACAATTATCACATAATGGAAAATCCTTCTTTCCCTTTTCCCCTTTATATGTCTCTTGTTCCACCGTTCTCTTCTTCTCTTGCTTTACTTTGTTGTCATAAGACTTAGAGAATTCCTTTTCTGTCTTGATAGCACACGAGACAATATCTTTGTATGATGAGAAGGATTGTGATACTAAAGCTCGACGGAGAAATGGTTTTAACCCATCAAAGAAACGATCAATCTTACTCTTTGGGTTACGTGTATAATCGGCAGCATGCCTCACCAACCTTGTAAAGTTAGCCTCATACTTTGCAACATTCTCATCCTCCTTCTGCCTCAGACTCAGAAATTGCCTTTCCATATCCGCTCAATGGTCTCGAGGAAAGTATTTTTCTAAGAACAGCACTTTGAAGTCCTGCCATTCCATGTTTTTTAATTCATCATCTTCCGTTGTGTTTTGAATTAGTTACCACCATTGATCGGCATCTCCAGTGAGGCGGTAAACTGCCATGACAACTTTCTCCCTTTCACTACTCCCCAAGGCATGGAAAATTTTCTCTAAGGAATTTATCCATTGCTCAGGTACTATAGGATTTGTACTCCCATTGAAGGTTGGTGGTTGTTGCCTCATGAAACGGTCTAGCATTGATCCTCCATGTTGCGGATCAGGGTGCTCCATACGAGTAAGGTTATTATTCATAACCTGCGTGAGTTGTCCCAGTATGGTAATAAGTTGATCAGCACCAGTTGTATCTGCAGCTCCACAATAATTATCTTGAGCAGGAGGGAAATCCCTATATGGAGTGCGTGCATTGATATGGTTTCCATTCCTTCCACTAGGCGCCATTTCTAAACAATGGCATAAACTATATTAGTTTATAAATCAAAATACATAATTCCATACTTGTAAGATACTTAACATAAATTGAACTATTTATGGATATAATCCATAAAAATGTTTTATTTGAGGAAGTATATACTCATAACCCTTCATAGTGGTTTATAATGAAAATGAGAATTATCCAAAGCATATCCCCCGAGAGTGTCGTATCCAAGAGTGCAGCAAGGCCCGTTGTCGTGCACCAGTTTCCGTTCGAGTCTAGCTCAAAGCGGTGTTTTCGGGTTTTACCCCTAGTTACATCTGTGCCAGAGCCGCCTCTACTTGCTCGTATCCAGACAGGGACGTATTTCTCGGAAAACTCACAAAATCTCTATAATACAAAAATTATAGGATGTTCTTCTATACTAATCCTTAAAGTCTATCTTCGGGCTATGTGCTCTAATCCGAGTTTATCTAAATCTAGCTTCCAAGGTTAGTACTAAACTGCCTCTGATACCAACTGTAACGCCCCGACCCCAGCTACCCAGAGTCGGTGCATTACTTCGTAACATTGGCATGATCACAAAAGATCAAGTCTCGAAAGACCGATTAGTTTAGTAGCCTTGGAAACACTAGATACATTCAGAAGTATTTCATTACATCGAAAAGTAGAAAAACTACAATAACAAAGTCTCCATAGTCCAAACTCATATCCTCTTCTCACAATCCCTTCAGGTCATTCATAAAATACTTCTTCACATCCTGGAAAATATTAAAACATTGAAAGGGGTGAACTCAGATGCTCAGTAAGGATAACAATATTGCGGAAGCTTTCATAAATAAAAACTAACAATTAAGGCAATATATAACTAAACAAAAGCCTTATTAAACTTGAACTTCAGAATAATATGGCAAATGTAAAATCAAATAATGCCACTTACTTACTCACATGGATATTCTACTAGACGAATAATCACATGAAATATCAATAACCACTTTCATAATGAGGGAATGTATAATGCCGGACATTCTGAAACATTTTGTCAAGGCCTCGGCCAAGACGTCTAAAATGATTAAGGCCTCGGCCAAAACCATAAATCAAATTGGGAAAGGGCCTCGGCCAATTCCACGTCTAGTTGTCTCATGAGACCTACCGATGCATCGAGGAGCTATAGCGGGCTCCACCCGTCACTTATTAAGTCCAATACATTCCTCATATGAATAGGTTTAAACATATCATAAACCATAACATAATCGTATCACATAAAACATGCATAAAGGAAACATAAAATTTCCACATTTCAATCGCAAGATATCAATACAACACATTGATATAATAAAAACACTTTCAAAACCATTTTCAATACCAAAATAAAAGAAAGTTAATACTTTTTATTTATTTTTCATTAAAAAAAAGATGGCTTATAGAGGAAGCCGAAACTCAAATAATGGTCACAGCGGCGGAGAAGTCATTGTCGCCGCATAAGTACGGAAAGAAAAACATTCCCTTTTGTCGTTTAGCAAAACGCTTTGTATAAAAATATTCCTTTTGAATAACCGTAAAAGTCAAAGGGTTTTATACACCGTATAAAAGAAAATGGTGTATAAAACCAAATATGCCTCAATGAAAGGGGATTGAGATGAAGTCCTTAAAAAGAAAATTTTTAAAATAAAATAGATCTATTATGTGTATTCACTATAGGTACACATAAAGAAAGTAAAAATACAAGATAGGACATAATAATATCATGGCATAATTTGAAAGTAGGAGATTAACCCAATGAATGGAAATTGGGTTAAGAAGTTCCCTTACCTTGTGTCCGACTTGACTCAACCGTTCTTTAACCTCATGAATAATAAACTAGAGTTAATATCTACCTTATTAAGAACCATTTTCAATTTCATTATCATTTTTATATCACTTATTACAATGTTATGAACACTATGTAATTATTTAAGTTGATAACGGTCGTTTTGTCGATCTTTGGTACTTGAGTCAACAATAAACTTCTTATAATTATAAGTTGTTCATGTGGTAGAATATCCATTATATCCAGAATTATATTCATGATTTAGATGTCATATATATCATATATATACAGTATATACATTCATTCATAATGTCACGTAACATTTAGAGGTAAGAAATGAAATGCACCGTTCATGGAGACGGTAAGCAGTACGTACGCATGAACGCTACTTTCATTTCTATTTCGTATTTAATGGAATTAAATCATAATGATATAAATTTATAATATAATTAAAGTATAATATAGTTTATAATACCATTTACTCCATCCTTTATACATCCCACATATGGCATTAACGATTCAAATCACTTTGAGGGGGCGGTAGTCCGCACTTCCTAAAATGAAATTATCGCATTTTACCCATAATGGAAATCATAAAGTATTCCATAAATGAAAATTACAGAAGCATAAGTAAAACATAAACATATTATATAACATATATAAAAATAGTGACATCTTAATGGCCACCTTTGAAGGTGTTATATGAGTGTTGAACAATCATCGTTTCGTGAGGCAGAAATTCTCCATCCACAGAAACCGTATGTTCTTTAACCATTAGATGTAGGTGTGTGTATGTGTAGCTCGAATACTTCTTATAACAACATCCTAGTATATTTAGGATACTGGTTTTGTTACAAAACAAATGAATAAAAAGAGTTTAGGGGGTTGGAGAATAAAAATAAAACAAAACAACATTAGAGAAGACATTACCTCAAAATCGTGTAACTCTTTTTTATTTGAGCCAAAGGCTTCCTTGGGAAGAGTTCTGCCCAAAGTGAGGCTTCTAGGAGTAAGAGGGGGAAGTTGGGAGAGTATTTGGGCAGAGGTTGGCCGAGCCAAATAGCTTGAAGGTGTGAATAAGGTGGGAGAGGTGGGGGCCTTTTATAAGTGGAGAGGAGAGGCTCTTTTGGAAAGATTGAAATGTTACATTATTATAAAATGATTTTCGGATTCTAAAGGTCCCACACTTATATAATTCGTGGCTAAGGTGATAAGGGTTCTAAATCTCTTCATCCAATAGGCTTTGGACAAGTGTATGCCTTGGATTTTTCATTATCTTCTCATTTTATTTAAATCGTTAAATAATGAGGTCATCGCTGCATCATCATGATGTCATAAATAATTTAATTTATTTAATGTCTAAAAATTATAAAGAAATTACTATGATGTATGAAATCCTTTTATATTTCTAATGAATATTTATAATCAAAATTTGGACTTGTGTAACCCCACTTAAAAACTATTTTAGTAAAACAACTCATGTTTGTGTCAATTTAATTTTAACATTAATTAAATATATATTAATGTCATTTTCCAACTAAAGTGGCTCCATGGGGTCCCCAAGTTGACCCATGTGTTGTCTTGGTCGGCCATGACTCATCAAATAGGAGTAGGACAAGTGTCATGCTCATATCATATTATTAAAACATTATTTGTACCTTAAACTACACTAATTACCTCTAATCGCGATTAAGAACTTAAAAGTTACTATTCACCCAAAATTTATTTTAATCTCATTGAACCACATTTTACTTCTTAATGACAACCATGTATGTCGGATTTTTGAAAATCAAATCACAGAAGTGGTAATATTTCATTTAAACGAAAAATCAGTTATTTAACTACCACTTAGTGGTTTCACTATTCATCAAAAATTGAAGTTTTTCAGAATAAGGCCAAAATTTCACCCTAAGCTATAATTGATATTCTGAATTCAAAAATGATGTCTATTTTACAAAATTACAAACATATAAGTTGCATTAATTAATTTTATAATTAATTCCCGTTGTTACAACAAATAGCGTGTTTTTAAGAAACAATTTATATCAAAAGATTGGCAATTGTTTATGTCCAATTTCAATGTTAAATTAATTCTAATGACCACCATTGGATAAAATGGTAAAAATATATTCTAATTATAATTTAAAACCACTAAATAGTATAATTTATCACTATAAATTATTTTGATTAAAAACGTTGTTTTTAAGTATTTTTCACTATTCAAAAAAAATAGAAGTTCCCAAAAAAATACCAAAAATTCAACATAGGCTAATTTCGATATTCCGAAACCAAAAATGAAGTCCATTTTTATAAATAAAATTTATAAAATTTCAGAAAGTAGGTATTACTATTCACAACGGCTAGTTTAATTCATTGTGGTGTGTGTTAGAGCTCGAGGTTGCGTACAACACACGCTATTGCATTATTCGAAGTGAAACGTACCGTTGAAGCTTGGGGTGTTACACTGATAGTCCCATATCATTCACTCTCATTCAGTGTGGTCAAATTCTCAAAAATCTATTGTTTCTCATATTGATAAGTACTCATGAGTACTTAGAGAAATAGGAAATTAATTATTACTATAACAAATTAGATGTATTTTATTCAATGATTGGGAGCCAAATCCTTGTCACATGATGTCAAACTACATGAAATGAGGTCTTCACATTGAACTGATCATCTTTGTTAGGGATTTTTTACTCACAAGTTCTATGTTATATCCCTTCACCTCAAAAATGTTCTCATTGAAAATTATTATAGCTTTCAGAGAGTTTAAAACCCAATTGAATATTACATATTCTATAAATCAACTCCATACATTCCATATCAGAGTTAATAACATCTATTTAAATGAGTCGATATACTTCTCTTGGGACTCCATGGACCTCAATCTCATGAAATCTTATATCGACACTATAGAGTATTGATAACTGGGAATAGATGATATTAAAATATCCATTAGAATTCAAGGGTGAATAACAAAATTCCTACAATCATGTTCCTAGGAATTGTTATGGTACTGGATTATGGGTCCACCAAAAACCCATGAGTTTCTTTCATAAATATATGTGATACATTCTTCTTCCATTATTAATGGATAAACTGTATCAACCGGTTTCCACCTCCAATTGAACAAAATATTATTTGGATATAATTTACACTTCCCATAACCCAAATATTTACATAGATTCATATAACCTTAATGTTACACATTTTTTCATTTTACTCATTGAAAAAGAATAATTATAAAATTAATTTCATGGAACCGTTCATTCTAGGGGGTGAATCTCTTATGGGGACTTTCTTTCCTTGAGCTAAATAAACATATTGATAATCCCACTTTGCCAATGTTTACACTGTTACCTCCAATGTTAATTTAGTCAATGTCATATCTCCATAATAATTGATTTCATATCCCTTAACTTTTCTAAATCATTTTGACACCCCTTTTCCTCCAAAAAAACTCCATGCCTCACTTTTAATGTTTTAACTGCCTAATTCCTTAAGGGTATATTTTTTAAGACTTTTATGATCCTTGAATCGACCAACTCTTGGTTCCCTCTTCTGGTAATTTAGTATCATGGGATGTAAAATCTAAAAGGACACCTCTAGGATTCAATAGTGAATTACAAAATTTTTAATATCTTATCCCTAGGGGATTTTTTGGTCCCTAAAAGGAACACACTATGATTCCCTGCTGTATAACACAATGCCTTAATTTTTTTCCTCAGTGATATTTTTTGTCCTAGTGATTCCCCCCCCCCTCCACATCTCAATGTGACATTTATTTTATTTTGTTACATTGATCCCACCAACAGTCTAAAAAATATGTGATATCTTCATTTGAAGGAATAATTTATTTCACCTATTTTCTCTTGTATAAGTGGGTTAAAAAACATCTCTGTGTTTTTATGACTTCATAACCATGTACTGTAAATTATACTCTAAACTCCACAACATCTTATATCCTTAAAAAAATACCATAAACTACAAGAAACCTGCATCCAAGCTGCATGATATTAAACTACCTGATAACATCCTAAGCATATAATGTTAAACTACATGGTACCCATTCTAGTTTCAAGAAATTAAACCACATGACATGAGGTAACCCTCTATGATATACCTTCCATTTATTTGTATTAGTTAGATCAATGTAAAATGTTTGTTTGTATGGATTTTGTAGCTCAAAATGCTTTTCTCCAATAAACCTACATTAGAAAAATACGTACTACGTCATCATGTGACCAATACCTTGTTCATGTCAGGTTTTCCTCTTTCTAATCACGTGACATCTCTTCAATGAAAATTCAAAATTCATGATATAGATCAATATATAAATATTAATTGACAATCCTTATGTAAGTGTCAGATTAATATAGAAACCATATATAAGAGTTATGTGTGGCATTATTCACATCATTGTTGTATACATATGGATGCCAAGATCATCAATTTCTATACCAACCCAAAATCATTATTACATTCCACTATATTTTCTCATGTGAAACAAATATATTATTAGAATCATACTCTCATAAAAATGTGAATTCGCACACATATTTCTTATCATTTACTCTAATGTAGATTAATCATAACCCTCTTCCATCTCACACCAAACATGACTCATGTGATCTTAGAAAACATGGAATGTATCTCTGAATACCATGATTGAGGTATGTTTTAATAAAAACATAGGGAACCATTTCCTTAACACGTAACATTAAACTGCATGATAGGAGGTCTTAAGGAGGACCATTTCATCCCCTATGGTGATTGAGTAACACAGAATTATATTTTTATCCCTTTTCCCATAAAAATTTGTCTAGTACACATTGGGATTGACTCTAGAGTGCATGAACCCTCCATTAATATTTTGATCCTTATTATACAACTTCATAAATCTGAAACATGAGTTAATACTAACTGATTATTTAAAAAAATATTATAGTTTCATTATATAGACCTCCATTAATTTTTTTCTTGGTTGTCCCCTGTATCATTTTGGAAATTACACAATACCTAAGAGGTTGTGACTAAGTGATGTACGTTTCCATCTGTAAAGGTTCCCATAAAACCCGAGACCTATTTTTTTCAAATTGTATGGGATATAGGCTTCCACTATTACTAATGATTAACCAATATGCATTAGTATCCATCTCCCATTGGCTGGGTTATTCTCAAAATTCCTTTCTTTGTGTTACCGATTTTTTTTCTCCCTGTCGGCCTCTCAGCACTGTGATCTTGCATTCCACATCCCCTCTCTAGGTTGGTTTTTGAGCACAAAATACACTAATGTTTTGGGAAAGAAATTTTGAAGAAGGCATATTTAAAGGCATTACAATAATTGGTCCTTATTCATAGGGTTTTAGACCGAGTTCCTTACTCAAGTTCTATCCCACATTCTATTAAGGATATATATCTATTTCTATGTTTCCTTCTTTTTGAGGTTCTTTCATAGGGTTCTATCCCAATTCCAAGTTCATGTTTTTTCTATCATTCATATTCTGTCAGGATTTTAACTGATTGGTTACTCAGAGTGTCTCATTTTTTTGGGATTACTTGGATGTTTTTTTTTGCGGCGACTGCTTTGGTGAATAGTTATTTTCAACTTCTGGTGGTTCCATTATTGTTTATTGGTTTATTCTTTAATTTTAATCGTTATCCTTGGGTTATTTTTTGAGTTCTATTTGTTCATGCGTGTTGATGTGGTCTATTTTTCCTATGTACTATGGTTTTTATTTCTGCTGTGGTGATGTTTTCTATATTGATGACGATGATGAGGGTGAAGCGATGATGGTTCCTATAGTTTGGATTATGTTGGTTGATATCATTTTTTCTGTCTGTGAAGATGGTGATTTTAATTCATGGATGCACTGGTTCTAGTGACAAGGATGACATGTGATGAAAAGGGGGGAGTTTTGAGTGGTGATGATGATTTTGATGTTTTCGGGAGTCGAGGATAAAGTTGACGATGATGAGATGACATCGGTGACTATGAAATGAAAGTGGTGATGACGAGATGACAACGGTGATGGGTTAACAACATGATGAACCAAGACATATCTCTTGGTTTGAGGTTGTGATAGTTGATGGAATGTGGATAAATATGGGATTACTCATGGTTCATGGTGAATTCGGTAGAATTTTAATTTTATATTCCTGGATTTAATTGTCTAATTTTTGAGTTCTGAATGTGGTGGGTTTTTAGATGAGGGATATTCTTGAACTGATGTCTCTTTTTATGGTTCCCACTTACCCCAAAAGTGTATTTTATTGTTGGTCAGGGTGGATACTCCAGAGGGGGGTGAATTGAGTTCCAATTAAAATTTCTGTTAAAATAATTTTAGGATAAGAATCACCCAAATAAAAATAGCCCTCTTAATTAAGGCAGTAGAGATATAAGTGACTTATTGTTCAACATGTTTCTCAAGGGTTGATTAATCCTCAGTTGAATCATTATGAGTACTAATTCAACATTTTAAACAAGTTTACTAGATGAATCACATATACACACTAACCAGAACTAACTATCAAAGTGAATGTAAAAATGGATTTCTGTCTTTGAAAATATAAGTAGCGGATAAATGTAAAATAGTGTAATTGAAAGTTGAACACAAAAATTTAAACCATAGGTTCACTCATAAGACAAGAACTAATCCTCTCCACTTGTTGATCACCTTCCACCAAGAAAATATATTAAATAAATGATACACAACCTATATCGGGCTTTACAACAGTTTTCAAACAGTCCAGGTTTGGAAACCTCTACCACAGTTATATGTGGGAAGATAAACTACCAAGCCACCCAAGGATTCTTCCACAGTTATGCATGTGAAACAAATGTAAAGAGGGTTTGATATTAGGATTTTCAGTATCCCTCAGTTCAGGCACGATAACTAGTGTGTGTATGACATACACACTGCTCACAAAAGTAAAATACATAAACATAGTAGAGCTAAAGATCATAAGAATAAGTTTAGAATGCTCTATGTGTTTGGAAAATCAACTCTGGACTCGTTGGAAAGAAGGAAATGATGCTTTGGTCCTTCTCTACAAGTAGCATCTAAAAAAGAGTTCTTACAACTTCCTAGTTCTGACTTCCAAATGTAGAGATGATCAGATTCTTGGGTCTGAAGGACTTTGTAGCACACCAATATAGATTTAAAATGTTATTCCAATAGATCTTTGTCATGCTCTGTGTCCTTCAGAATGAGTTCTCGAGTGTTCTTCTTTCTTGTATTTATGGTGCTGTATGTGTCTCTAATATGTGGATATATGCAATATGATTCATATATTAATGTCTATCTCTACTCATATATATATATATATATATATATATTTTTCCAGCTCAGCTTTTTCTCATTTGGTCCAGCAGGGGCAGACAAGAGAAATGTTTCAACCACATGTGGTCTTCCTCATTCCTCGTACTGTGTCCTGATATGCCTACAAATATCATTAAATAATGTCAGGTGCATTAATTTGTCCAGAAATGAACGTTATGATATTATTAATAAAATTGGTAAATTAAAGAATAGGTTATCATTAGGCTGGTAGCAGATGCATGTCACATGGTAGACTTCAACGGTAGGGTGTTCTTCAACTGTGGACTTCATCGGTAGACTCACAGTAGACCTTTAACTGTAGGCTTCAGTCAGTAAGCTTAATCAGTGGTAGACATCAATAGTAAGATTCTAATGGTATCTTTGTAACATCAGACTACTCAACAGTGACCTTTCCCATGGTAGACTATGTCAACAGGTAATTTCATCAATGGTGGAGTTTGTCTATCAGAAAACTTCTACTAACAATAGACTTTGAACAATAGTATAATATATCGACAGTAGAAGTTTTCTAGAGGTATCCTTCTTCCAACGGTAGACATGTCCAACTATAGAATCGAACTCTAAAGCTCTCAACAGAATACTTAAGAAAGAGTATGACAGTGGACTTCTAACAAAAGCCTTGTCATAGCAGTGACCTTCTAACATTGACTCTATGTCTGTATGCTTTGATAAGAAGAGCAACGATAGACTTGTGACAGTGACCATATACCGGTATCTTATAACAGTGACAGTAGATCTTCAACGGTGATCTTTTAGCAATAGTGATCCAGAATGACAGTGAGCTGTAATGGTGACCTTGAACATAAGGCTTGAATAGAAGGATCTTATAGTATCCTTTAACAGTGAACTTCTACCTAGAAAAATGTAAACGTTAAGCTGATGAAACAATGTCATGAGACTAAATATATACATTGTTTAGGATAAAAACATGATTTCGGATTATCAAAATAGGTTTGTCCAACAATATACCACTTTTTGATAATTACAAATTATGCCGGTATGTATTAATTATAGATATCACATATAAACATATAATACAGTTACTAGACATAGATCCCTTAGTTCAGTTGTAATTTATCAAGTAGCTGAGATTAATAAGAGTGTAAAATCAGAGGATATTAGTCCATTAAAGAGTAATAAAATCACAGGATAGGTACCATGTAATAAGTGTGTAAAATCAGAGGATATTGGTCCATTAAAGAGTAATAAAATCACAGGATAGGTAACATGTATCACCCTTTGTGATTAAAAAAACACAAATAAAGAAGATAGAAAATCATGTATTAATTGAAGATCATTACAAGACCCAAAAAGAATACATAGTCCCTATCAAAATATATAAACAGACTCAATCCACATCATCTGTAAGTAAGTGGTCTTTCCCATTGGAAGAAGAAGATGGAGGATGAGCTGGTGGATTAGCATGTCTAGGAACTGCGACAGGAATGACTATAGGGGCAACAATAGAAGCTCCTGTGGGTCTATAGTGGGTAGCTCTCTGAGGTAACATTGGAGTAAGGCTTATGATAGCCTCAGCAGGAGACATCAGGGAAGAACTGCTGGGTTGAGATGCAGGTAAGGAAATAGGTATGAAGACAGGGGTATAATCCACATGGAGAAAGGGTAGAAGAAGGTTTCCAAAGTCTATAATAATGCATCCTCCTCTTTCAATGGCTGATATGAAATCATCATTGTTCTCCATAAATTTCTCTACGGCTGGAGTCAACTGGCCCAGCTGAGTTACTTTTTCCTTGAAGGCTCTGGTGACTGGTGGAATCTTGAGGTTTCCCAACAGATGTTTGAAATGAGCATCCATATATTTCTTGGAGTAAATCCTTTTATAATAGAAATTAATCTGTTCCTTTGTACTCTTCAGGTCATGGGAAGACTCTCTTATGAAGTCACTTACTACCTTCTGAACTTCTTTGGTAGTGGATAGAATCTGAGTCATGGATTGATGATCAGGTGCACTGACACAAGAAATCTTAGCTAACTCTTCAGTGACCACTGTCTTAAAAGCTGACAAGTCCACAAGTGCTGAAATGGAGGTTGAAGTAGAGGTAGAGGCAAACAAAGGATTTATAGAGAAGGAAATATTTTCCATAAAAGACTTGGTCAACCCATTGAATAGATTCTTCACATCTTCATCATGTCCCTTCACATGAGCTTTCATGGATTCCTTAAAACTTTCATACACTACAACCATCTGTTGCACCACACTTTTGATGTAGTGAATGTCTTTGTCTGTTTGGCCCTTAGAAGCCATTAGAGCTATCAGGCTTACCACTGACTATCTTATAAGTTCTAAAGACTAAGACACATACTTGAGTTGATTCTGGCAATGATATATTTCTTTGGATAAGCTGTGTTGAATGGAAGATTGAACTTTAGCCATCTCAGAGACAGTCATCTCTTGAATGAATCCCATTGCATTTTCCATTTCAGAGGCCCTACTGTCAAAAATCTGGTGTAGATCTGTTTTTAGTTTTTCTAGATCATACATAGTGACAATGTTTTCAGGAAGAGGAACTACTTGAGGTACTGTGATAGGCTCAAAAACTGAAGGTACATGATGTCTTTTTCTTGACATATCAAAATCTGAATCATCATAATCCAGCCCAAGTACCAGGTATCCAAGGTCTTCTGACCATTCTTCAATGCCATGAAGAATAGAAATGGAACCAAAATTCTCCCCCTCACTTGGAGCTCTCTCTTGAGTATTATCCTATACTTTTTCTGCTCTAGGTAACTCCAAATCCTCTTATTCAACTCCAGCAGATTCAATAACTATCTGTTATGTTGGTTGTAATGACCCAAACTTTTTTATTAGTATATTAACTTACTCTTAACGATTTAATAGAGATGTTATTGGTTAATTCAGAAAAAGGAGATGATGGATTCATCCAGTAGACTCGAACCTTATGAATCCCATTTATCAGAGCATGGGAAGGAGGTGGCATCTTTGGGCTTCGCTTTGGAAAAAGCCCAACCCGAACTCTAGCGTGTCAAGCTTGAACAGAAACGCCTGCGGGAGAAGTTCAAGTTAGTAGAGATTACTACTAGGGCAATTTTATCTGATCCTCCCTCAGATTCTCTCACCATATCACACCTTACACTTAGGTCTTATGTTGGTGTTATAAGGGGCTATGTTATGAGACCGTAGCTTCTTTGTGTAATCCTTTGGAATGAATAAATTGAGATATCTACCTTTTGTGAAATTTGTGAAATATCAAAATGTATTTTATTGATGAATTTTGGAAAAAAGGGATAATTTAAAATATTTATGTAAACCTTAAATAATTAATGAGGTGTAATGATTTTCAAAAAATCGCCTTCTACAATTATGTTCAGTACGAAATTTAGAGTCAAATAAGATCAACTTAATTTTTTATGAATAGTAAATTACGAATAGTGATTTTATGCTTAGGATTAGTAATGTGACCAAATGGATTAGTAACCTCACTTAAAGAAAGTTTGAATATAATTTAGACACCTTGATTAAGTAATGTGATTCAATAAAATTGGTAAATAACAGTTTCCTAAATTATTAATCAAGTATCAGTTTTTTTCGGGTGAATAGTGTTTTTTAATTAAAAATTAAATTACAAATATTTAGAAAATTATTTTTATAAAATGGAATTTATTTTGGAACTCAGAGCATAGATATTATGTTATGGTAATTTTTTGGGATTTTTCTGAGAGATGAATTTTCAGTGAATAGTAAAAATACAGTTTTAGGGTTTCGGTATGTTAAATGACATCATAACTGTGTCATGATGATGTCATGAGATATTTGAAGGGATGGTAGACTAAAGGGGAGGAATTATTTTATGAGGTGTCCCATGTGGCCAATACCATGGGCAAATACCATGGGCAAGCCCATGGTTTTTTCAATACCACCGATGAGGTGTCCCTTGGCCATTAATGCCTTGTCCCCTCACTTTCCCTATAAATACCAAGACATCCTCACATCATTTGGACTCAAAAATCATCCTCAACGAAGTTCTTGTCTCCTTACCTTTCAAGGAGTCCTCCCAAGGTTCCCCCAAGCCCTGATGGTACCAACCATTGAGTTTTAAGAATAACGTTTAAGGTAATGGATCCGACCTCTCTCTTTCTTTTCAACTAATCTCTTTTATGTAATTTCTTTTATGCTACATGTTCTTATGTTATAGGATGTTATTTTAAATTCATCTTAGTGCCCTTATATTTTCATATGATGGGATACCCCCTCTTTGTCAGATCAATTCGTTTTAAGAATGTTTAAGTGGCGCCGTTAGGCTACCGAATTTTGAAGGGATTCTTTCACCCTTCTCATTTTCAAAGTTCTACTTTCATGTAATTTCATTCAAGTTTCTTTTTATTATGTTGGGGTATGATCTCTATATCTATCATACTGAACTCTTATGTTCATATAATGAGATACCCTATTTTATCTTGTCAATTCATATTTTTTGATGTTTAATTTACGCCGTTAGGGTGCCGAATTTTCATAAGTGAAATCTAATATTTGTCTTCCTTCCATGTTTTTCATTTAAAATGGTATGTCCATCAAATTTCATTACCATGTTCATATATTCTTCATATTCTGTCTCTCTACTGTTTATGGGTCATTTGTGATTGTTTGACCCATGTCCCCTCTCTTTTCAATGTTATCTAAAACCCTGAAACATAGTCATTATGTTGCAGAATTTCCGTCTCAAAATGTCTCTCTCTTTTTCTAATGTTCGTTTATTTTATTAAGTGAATACTCAAAGATCTCTCTTCTATATGGGTATTCACATATATACCAATTTTTTCTATTTTAAATTCTGGGATTTACATACATGAGACCCGCTTTCCCTTTCTGTGGGTTTAAAATGACATAAAGATCACGTATTGAAAGAAGTTTTACAACAATATGAAACCCATTTCTTTTATGCTATATGGGTTGTTTATGAAATTATTGATGATGATATATGTGGCTCACGTGATAATAAAGACATTTCAGGGGTGCGCCCTGATAGCGCTCCAGTGCATTGGGTAAATACTTAATCTCTAGAGATGACTATTTTAACGACGCCTTGGTGAATAACCTTGGTAATTTTTAATGACACCTTGGGGATGAACCTTAGTGAAACGAAATGATTTTCCATATAAAATATTGTAGACACATCTTCAAGTTATGAAAAATGTTATTTTTATTATGATATGCTTCATGATTTCTTTCTCATGCCATAATGTTCCTTTCATGACCTTATTGAAGTATCTGAAGTTCACATGTAAAATGTTTCTCTTGTTTCCCTTACTGGGCCTTCTGCTCACCCTTTCTTTTTATGTATGTCCCCAGGTTATGAGATGCAGTAATGAACCTAGGATGAACTTAAGGATAAGCCTTTCAAGTGTTTAAAAAGAATTTTTTATGTTGTTTTCTTGTTTTATGTTCCTGGTTTCCAAAACACTAAACCTTAGAGATCCTCAGTTTTGTGTAATGTCATGAAAGTTTATGTCATCAAAAGGCAAGATACCATAGTTGGTATCAAAGGATGGATTAATTATTTGTGTAAATTAGGATATAAAAACTTTAGGAAGAACCCTATAGAAATGTTTAAATATAGGAAAACTTCTTGGTATTTTGGTAAGTATTGAGTAAGTGGTTTATCAAACAAATACATCCATGTCTGGATACGAGTAGGTTGAGGCGGCTCTGGAACAGATGTACATAGAGGTAAAGCCCAAAATCACCGCTTTGAGCTAGACTCGAATAGGAAATGGTGCACGATAATGGGCCTTGCTGCACTCTTGGTTACGACACTCCAAAGGGATATTTTTTTAATCACAAGATTTTTATGAATCGTTATGAAGGAATTATTGAGAAATGTAATTGTCTAAGCATGAAGTCTTACTTAAAAGAATCATATATAAAATATGTTTCTCACTAAGGTTTTATCCTTTTAGAAAATGGAGGGAAATAGGAGGAACCGTGCAGATGGTGACCGCAATGCACCATGTGCTTATGGCCCTCCGATGGAAGCTAGAATAGATACATTCATGCGAATGATGAACCAACTGAATCAAGTTATGAGTAATAACTTGAATCAAGCTAAGAGGATGAACTCACCACGAAGGGAACAATACTTTGTTGAGTCCTTCATGCATCAACAGCTGCCAACATTCAGTGGATCTACAGACCTATTGGTTGTGGAACAATGGATAAGCTCCATTGAAAAGATCTCTTCTGTACTCCTTTGTTTGTAACAGGAAAAAGTCACCCTTGCGGTTTATCGCCTAGAAGGAGAAGCTGATCCGTGGTGGTCACTGGTCAAAAACATGAAGCCAATAGGAGAGATGGAAGCTATGGAGTGGGAAGAGTTCCGAGGAATATTCATTGACAAGAATTTCCCTCCTTCCATGAGAACGAGAATGGAGAAAGAGTTTCTCTAGCTGAAGAAGATGGAGAACAAATCTGTCAGAAGCTATGAGATGAACATCACCCGACTTTCACGATATAACTCTAGCTTTGTCACAGATATGAGTGGGAAGGTTGATTGATATTTCGGTGGACTGAGACCTCATCTGTGGAAGAATATAGCCAACCGGGACTACGATAGCTATGAGGAGGTCGTGCGGAGTGCAATGAAAGTCGAGCTAGAGTTTGGTGAGATACAATGGTCTCATAAATCAAATGACAAGAAGATGTCATTAGAGCCCAGTTTAGGGAAGACTTTTGATCAGGGAAGCGGTGAAAAGCAAATGCAACATACCACATGCAATAAATGTGGGAAGAATCATCTGGGGCACTACTTTATCAGAAGTGGAAAGTGCTACAGGTGTGTAAGAGGAGGCCATGTTGCTCGGAATTGTCGTAGTGAGGTGAAGCCTCAACTCCCCAACACTAACGATAGAGGAATGATGGTTCTGGCCCTACCCGAAGTCAATTGCTTCATGTGTGGACAGCTTGGGCACTTTACTAATCACTGTCCAAATCCAAGGGGAGTGGAGGGGAATCACCATCAACCTCAGCAAAGGCCGGGGGAGCAAGGTCATGCTTTTTCTATCACAACAACTGAAGTTAAACCTCCAAATGACGTGGTATCAGGTACTCTTGTTGTCCCCTAAAAAATAGCAACTACATTGTTTGATTCTGGTTCTACGCATTCCATTATTTCCTCCAAGTTTCCAAAGAATATAGAATCAATCCACGAACTTCTTGAGGTGGAGTTGTCAGTCAAGACACCAAGTGGGATTATCCATGCATCAACAGTGTTTAGAGACTCTAGTGTTTACATTAGTGAGCACAATCTTATCTCAAATCTAGTAGTCATTCCCATGTTGGAATTTGACATTATTCTAGGGATGGACTGGATATCAATGTATAATGTGAAGATCAAATGTAGAAGTAAGGAAATCATAGTAGTCTTGAATGAATGACCTACAGTTATCTTCCATGGAGAGATATTCTGCACTGATCCCCATATAGAAGTACCTCCTATAGCTTTCTTTATGGAGTTAATCGGTGATGATGAAGGAGGAAAAGGGAGTGTACAAATAGAAGATGTTCCGATTGTTCAGGAATAAAAGGATGTATTTCCTGAGGAGTTACCATGACCTTACCCAGAAATAGAGGTAGAGTTCTCCATTGAACTCGTACATGGGTCTCAACCGATATCAAAGACCCCATATATAATGGAAAATGTGGAGCTATAATAGTTAAAGAAACAACTCCAAGACTTGTTGGAGAAGGGTTTTATCTGACCGAGCGTGTCTCCTTGGGGAGCACCTGATCTCTTTGTGAAGAAGAAGGATGGATCAATGCGGCTATGCATTGATTATAGAGAACTGAATGGGATCACAGTGAAGAACATATACCCTCTTCCATGAATTGATGATTTATTTGACCAACTTCATGGGGATCAATTCTTCTCCAAGATTGACCTTCGATATGCTTATCATCAACTGAGGGTGAAGAAGGAAGATATTCCAAAGACTGCCTTATGATCAAGATATGGGCATTATGAGTTTACTGTTATGCCCTTCGGCTTGACTAATGCTCCTACTATTTTCATCGATTTGATGAATAGAGTCTTTAAGGACTACCTTGATAAAATTTTGGTTGTTTTTATCAATGATATTTTGATATATTCAAAAAGTCGTGAGGAGTATGAAGATCATCTTAGGGATATTTTGAAAACTCTGTGGAAGGAGAGACACTTTGGAATGTTCCGCAATTGTGAGTTTTGGTTGCAACAAGTGGCTTTCTTGGGGCACATCATAACCAATGAAGGAATCTCGGTTGACCCTGCAAAGACAATGGTTGTGGAGGAGTGGCCTCAACCCACAACAGTAACTGAGATTCGTAGTTTCCTTGGTTTAGCGGGATATTATCGGAGGTTTGTGAAAAATATTTCATTGCTTTCTAATCCACTAACAAAGTTGACTCGAAAAGGGGTTAAGTTCGTCTGGAAAAAGGAATGCGAGGAAAGTTTCCAATAGCTGAAGAAGAGATTGGTTACTGCACCAGTGTTTACACTACCCTCTATCAGAGAAGGATTCGTTATTTTTAGCGATGCATCTCTGAAAGGTCTTGGGCGCGTCCTCATGCAAGATGACATGGTAATTGCTTATGCATCTCGACAGTTGAAGATTCATGAGCAGAATTATCCTACGCATGATCTAGAGCAAGCGGTAGTTGTTTTTGCTCTAAAGATATCGAGGCCCTATCTTTATGGGGAGAAATGTGATATATACACCAAACACCAAAGTTTAAAGTATATTTTCACACAAATAGAATTGAACATGAGACAAAGGAGATGGTTGGAGCTCATTAAAGACTATGATTGTTAAATTCATTATCACCCTAGAAGAGCAAACAAAGTCACAGATGCGTTAAGAAGGAAAGGTCCTACTGTTCTGGAAACAATGAGAATCCTAGTAGATCCCTCGATTAAAGATCTAGTAAAACTGGACATGGTAATTTTAAGGGAAGGGACATCATCAACCTTATCCCAAATGATTTCTCAACCTTCATTACTAGAGAAGATCAAGAAGGCTCAAAAAGAAGATCCTTTGCTACAAGAAAAGTTTGAGGCTGTAAAGGATGGGACGTTCCCTGATTTCAATATTGATCAAGAAGGTGTATTGAAATTTCGTACAAGACTTTGTGTTCCATCTATTCTGGAGATAAAGAAAGAACTGATAGATGAAGCTCATAGCTCTACTTTCTCTATACATATGGGAAGTACTAAAATGTATAGAGACCTTCGTGATCATTATTGGTGGGATAACATGAAGAGGGAGATTGCTGATTATATTATAAGGTGCTTGGTGTGTCAACAAGTAAAGGCAGAACGAAAACTTCCTAAGGGGGTATTACAACTGCTACCCATACCAGTATGGAAGTGGGATAATATCACTATGGACTTTGTAACTGGTCTCCTGAAAACATCCAAAGGAAACAATGCGATATGGGTTATTGTGGACCGTCTCACCAAGACCTCCCATTTTATCTATATTTGGGATGATTTCTCTCTAGATCAAATTGCCAAGATATATGTAAAGGAAGTGGTAAGGATTCCTGGGGTACCACTATCCATCGTGTCTGATCGTGATCTAAGATTCACATCAAAATTCTGGAGAAGTCTTCAACATGCTCTGAATACTGAATTGAATTTTAGTACGGCCTATCATCCTCAAACTGATGGAAAATCTTAAAGGACTATTCAGACACTCGAAGACATGCTTAGATTATGCTCAATGGAATTTAAGGGTGGACGGGATCAACACCTCCCACTAGTTGAGTTCTCCTATAACAACAGCTTCCATTCGAGTATTCAGATGGCACCCTATAATGCTCTGTATGGAAAGCGATGTAGAACTCCTACTTGTTGGGATGAAACTGGTGATAGAAAGCTTCTTGGGCCTGATCTTGTGAAAGTGATGACAGAACATATTCATTCCATCCAACAACACATAAAGGCTGCTCAAAGTCAACAGAAGAGCTATGCTGACAACCGTCGAAGGGATTTGGATTTTGGAGTTGGCGACAAATTCTTCCTTCGAATTTCTCCATGGAAGAAAGTCATGCGATTTGGGAAGAAAGGGAAGCTCAGCCCTAGGTACATTGGCCCTTATGAAATCTTTGATTGCATAGGAGTATTGGCCTATCTTCTAGCACTTCCACCGAACCTAGATCAAGTTCACAATGTCTTCCATGTATCTCTCTTGATGAAGTACATACCTGACCCTTCACATGTTCTGAACCCAGAGGTGGTACAACTGGAACCTGACCTCTCTTATGAGGAGCAGCCTGTGGAAATCTTAGACCGTAGAGACAAGTTTCTACGAAACAAGAATACCCAGCTTGTGAATGTGTTGTGGAGGAATCATAAGTATGAAGAAGTGACTTTGGAGCCTGAGGAAACAATGAAGCAAAATTACCCTCACCTTTTCAACTAGTCCTCAAGTATTAAATTTCGGGGATGAAATTTCTTCAGGGGGGAAGAATGTAATGACCCAAACTTTTTGATTAGTATATTAACTTACTCTTAACTATTTAATAGAGATGTTAATGGTTAATGAATAAAGAGGAGCCGATGGCTTAATCTGGTAGACTCGAACCTTATGAAGCCCACTTATCAGAGCTTGGGTAGGAGGTGGCATCTTTGGGCTTCGCTTTGGACCAAGCCCAAGTCGAACTCCAGCATGTCAAGCTTGAACGGAAATGCATGCGGGAGAAGTTCAAGTTAGTAGAGATTACTACTAGGGCAATGTTATCTGAGCCTCCCTCAGATTATCTAAGAATAGCACACCTTACACTTAGGTCTTATGCTGGTGTTATAAGGGGCTATGTGAGGAGATCATAGCTTCTTTGTGTAATCCTTTGGAATGAATAAATTGAGATTTCCTCCTTTAGTGATGTTTGTGAAATTTAAAAATGTATTTTATTGATGGAATTTGAAAAAAGGGATATTTTAAAAATTTATGTAAACCTTAAATAATTAATGATGTGTAATTATTTTCAAAAAATGGTCTTCTATAATTATGTTCAGTACGAAATTTAGAGTCTTATAAGATCAACATAATTTTTGATTAATAGTAAATTATGAATAGTGATTTTATGCTTAGGATTAGTAATGTGACCAAATGTATTAGTAACCTCACTTAAAGAAATTTTTAATATAATTTAGACACCTTGATTAAGTAAAGAGATTCAATAAAATGGGTAAATAACGGTTTCATAAATTATTAATCAATATCCGTTTTTTCGAGTGAATATTGTTTTTTTATTAAAAATTTAATTAAAAAATTTTAGAAAATTATTTTTATAAAATGGACTTTATTTTTTATCTCAGAGCATCGATATTATGTTATGGTAATTTTTTGGGATTTTTCTGAGAAAGATGAATTTTCAGTGAATAGTAAAAATGCACTTTTTGGGTTTCGGTATGTTAAATGACATCATAACTATGTCATGATGATGTAATGAGATATTTTAAGGGATGGTCAACTAAAGGGGATGAATTATTGTATGAGGTGTCCCAAGTGGCCAATACCATGGGCAAATACCATGGGAAAGCCCATGGTTTTTCCAATACCACCAATGAGGTGTCCCTTGGCCATTAATGCCTTGTCCCCTCACTTTCCCTATAAATACCAAGAAATCCTCTCATCGTTTGGACTCAAAAATCCTCCGCAACGAAGTTCTGGTCTCCTTAACTTCCAAGGAGTCCTCCCAAGGTTCCCCCAAGCCCTGAAGGTCCCAACCATTGAGTTTTAAGAGTTACGTTTAAGGTAAGGGATCCGACCTCTCTCTTTCTTTTCAAGTAATCTCTTTTATGTAATTTATTTTATGCTCCATGTTTTTATGTTGGAAGATGTTCTTTTATATTCATCTTACTTCCCTTTTATGTTCATATGATGTGATACCCCCTCTTTCTCTCATCAATTCATTTTAATAATGTTTAAGTGGTGCCGTTAGGCTACCGAATTTTTAGGGGATTTTTTCACCCTTCTCTTTTTCAAAGTTCTACTTTCATGTCAAGTCTTTTAAGTTCCTTTTTAATATGTTGGGGTTTTATATATATATCTATCATACTTAAATCTTATGTTCTTATTATGATATACCCTATTTTATCTTGTCAATTCATTTTTGTTGAAGTTTAAGTGACGCCGTTAGGCTGCGGAATTTTCATAAGAGAAATCTAATTTTTGTCTTCGTTCCATGTTTTTCATTTCAAATGGAATGTCCTTCAAATTTAATTACCATGCTCATATATTCTTCATATTTGGTCTCTCTACTTTTTTATGGGTCATTTGTGATTTTTTTACCCATGTCCCCTCTCTTTTCAATGTTTTCTAAAACCCTGAAATATGGTCGTTATGCTGCAGAATTTCCGTCTCAAAATGTCTCTCTCTTTTTCTAATGTTCTTTTATTTATTAAGTGAATACTCAAAAATATCTCTACTATAGGGTTATTCACATATATACCAAGTTGTTCTATTTTAAATTCTGGGATTTACATACATGAGACCCGCTTTCCCTTTCTGTGGGTTTAAAATGACATAAAGATCACGTCTTTAAAGAAGTTTTACAACATTATGAAACCCATTTATTTTATGGTATATGGGTTGTTTATGAAATGATTGTTGATGATATATGTGGATCAGATGATAATAAATACATGTCAAGGGTGCGCCCTGATAGCGCTCCAATGCATTGGGAAAAGACTTATCTCTAGAGATGACGATTTTAAACGACGCCTTGGTGAATAACCTTGGTAATTTTTAATGACACCATGGTGATGGACCTTTGTGAAACGAAATGATTGTCAATATTAAATGTTGTAGACACATATTTAAGTTATGAAAAATGTTATTTTTATTATGATATGCATCATGATTTCTTTCTCATGCAATAAAGTTCCTTTCATGACCTTATTGAAGTATCTCAAGTTCACATGTAAAATGTTTCTCTTGTTTCCCTTACTAGGCCCTCTGCTCACCTTTTCTTTTGATGTATGTCCCCAGGATATGAGATACAGTAATGAACCTAAGATAAACTTAAGGAGAATCCTTTCAAGTGTTTAAGAAGAATGTTTTATGTTCTTGGTTTCCAAGACACTAAACCTTAAAGATCCTCAGTTTTCTGTAATGTAATGAATGTTTATGTAATCAAAAGGCAGGATGCCACATTGGTTCACTAGTGGGGTGAGTCACAACTTCCACTGAGTCATCAACGACTTCTATTTCAGTGGTAGCAGGTGCCACTCATGCTTCTTGGACGGACACTGTCTTGTCTGTATTACCTATCAGAGGACTCAAACTGAGCTCCTCTCCTTTACTGTTCCAACCATCAGCTTCAGTAACAACAACTTCTTTTCCTTCATCTTTATCACCATCCTCTTTTTATTCATGAGAAACAAATATCTGACTTAGTATCCTCATCCTCTTCAGAGATGTCTCTCACTATATTTTGAGATACTTCTTCTTCTTTAGTGATCTTAGTATCACTATCCCTCAGAAAAGTCTCTCTTCTTGGAAGTTCTTTTGGAGGGATAGCTGCTCAAAATCTATTGTCCTTGCAGGACTATTAGGAAAATCAGGATCACTCCCATCATCAATGTGTGTGTTTTCTCTTCTAGGTTAAACATCTCCTTCAACTTCCTCTTCATCATATGAATAAGCCGATTCTGGATCATCAGGCTTCAGGCCTGGATCTCTCTTGACTTTTGGTCTATATTGGTGAGTAGTAGGTTCAAAATTTTCATATACTTTTTCTTCATCATTCACCCATGCCTTCTTCCAGGGATTCCAGCTAATTTTCATGAATTTACAAATATCCCTGGAGATACACACGCTGTTATTAGGAACTATCATCTCTTCTTTATTTCCAGCCACACCCTTTACCTTTAGCATTACTGAAATTATCATGGCATGGAATAAGGAATTGGAATTTGGTCTTTCCTTAGTCATGACTTAAAATTGGTCCATCAGTAACCTACATAGGTTGATCATATTTCCATGCTTTAGTAAATAAATCTAGAATATGTTCTGGTACTTCAACACTGCAAAATCCCCTCTCCTGGGACTAATCACATGCTGCATGAACGTAAAAAACAGTCGGACTTCTCAATGCATCTCAACTGCATTGATCTTCCTTTATTTTCCATTCCCTGTCATCTCTTCCAACGTTTTTTCATATTCAAAAACATCACTGTTTGGAGGAGCCACCCAGAATAGTATGCATAAACTCCTTCATGTGGAACTCTCAAGCAGGTATCCCACTCAGCAGACGAAAAACAAAATTCATTGCCATTAACATGAGATAGTAGATTATGCAAATCATAATCCTCTTAGAACAACAGGTATTAATATAATTCCTTCACAAGTTTCGGGTAGTATGTCCCATTGTTGTCGTCAAAATATTCAGTCCATCGTTGGGAATCTAGCGCTTCTAGCATGAAGGACTTGCTCGACAGCAGCCATTCTTCACTCAGCTCCTTCTCCGCAAAGATTTATCTCTAGGTCAGATGTGGGTTAACATGTCCCGAAGGGATATTACTAGTGCCACTGGACTCAGATTGAGTCCTCTTTGGCCTTGGTGCATCCTCATTGATAGTAGAGGGTCACTTGGTTCTGGCGATGCAGATTTAAGGTGGTTTGAGGGTTCAAATGAAGTGTTAGGGTTTAGGGATTTCGAGAACAAGGTTCAAGATTGAGAGAGGAAGGTGAATTGAGATATGTTCGTAGACTTTAGTTTTATCAGGTAGGGATTAAAAAAAATAAAACAGAAATAATAAATAGGAATCAAAACTGTTTGAATTTCAGCAAAAATAAAATCAAACAACAAGGTATTCATCGGTGAGGTACACCAGTGAGGTGCATCGGTGAGGTACATCAGTGAGGTATAACAGTGAGGTCTAATAGTGAGGTTCAATGGTGAGATCTGACAGTGAGGTCCAACGGTGAGATCTAACAGTGAGCTCCAACAGTGATGTGTCACAGTGAGGTCCAACAGTGAGATCTAACAGTGAGGTCCAATTGTGAGGTCTAATAGTGAGGTCCAATGGTGAGATCTAACATTAAGGTAAAATGGCGAGGTCTAACAGTGAGGTCCAATAGTGAGTTCTAATAGTGAGGTCCAATGGTGAGGTCTAACATTGAGGTCCAATGGTGAGGTCTAACAGTGAGGTCCAAAGGTGAGATCTAACAGTGAGGTCCTATGGTGAGGTCTAACAGTGAGGTGTATCAGTGAGGTTTCCTATACTAAAGTAAATCATACCTAACTCATGTTTGATGTAATTTAACATTTCAAAATTCAATGGTTTTGTGAATATATTAGCCAATTGATGTTTAGTTCCAATTAATTCAAGAGTGATATCACCCTTTTGATAATGATCCCTCAAAAAGTGATGTCTCACATCAATATGCTTAGTCCTCTCATTAGATACTGGATTTTTCGAAATTTTAATATCACTGGTATTGTCACACTTTATAGAGACATGTTTGAATTGATATCCATAGTCTAGTAAATTTTGTTTCATCCACAGAATTTGAGCACAACAAATACCAACGACTATGTATTCAGCTTCGAAAGTGGATAATGCAACAGAATTCTACTTCTTACTATACCAAGATACTAGTGACTTGACTAAAATGTGACATGCCCCAGAGGTGCTTTTTCTATCTAACATGCAACCTGGAAAATCAATATCATAACAACTCAACAAATCAAATGATTGCCCTTTAGGATAAAATAGTCCTAAGTTGGGAGTATGTTTTCGATATTTAAAAATCCTTTTTACAGTAGTTAAATGAGTCTCTTTTGTACTAACTTAAAAGTGAGCACACATGCATACACTAAACAAAATTTCAGGTCTTCTAGCTATAAGATAGAGTAGACTCCCAAACATACCTCCATAGTTGGTTTGATATTCTGTTTCTCCAGCTTCATCAGCATCTAATTTACAGGTGGTACTCATAGGTTTGTCACTGCCTTTAATTCCATAAAAGGTAAAACATTTTAAAAGATCCTTAATATATTTAAATTGATTAAAAAAAATGCAATTTTTATTTTGAAAGATATGAAATTCAAGGAAAAATTTGAGTTCTCCCATTAAACTCATTTCAAACTCATTTTGCATCATTTTTAAAAAATCATCACATAACGAATTTTTAGTAGATCCAAAAATAATATCATCCACATAAATTTTTACTATCAAAACATCTTTAGAAATCCTTTTGATAAAGATATTAGGATCATCTTTTTCTTTAGTAAAACCTTTTGAAATAAAAAATGAGCTGAGCCTATCATACTATGATCTTGGAGCTTTCTTTAAGCCATATAAATCTTTAGAGAGTTTAAAAACATGATTTGAAAAATGGGGATTTGTAAAACCAGGGGGTTGTCCAACAAAAAAATACTCAACTATATACCCATTTAGAAAATCAATTTTAACATCCATTTGATAATGTTTGAAATTCAGATGAGCTGCACAAGAAAGTAGTATCCTAATGGCCTCTAATATAGCTACAGGTGAAAAGGTCTCCTCATAGTCTATTCCTTCCTCTTGGCTGCATCCTTGTGCAACTAACCTGGCCTTATTTCTACCTATATTCCAAGACTCCCCAACTTTGTTCCTAAACACCCATTTATTGCCTATTGTCAAGGTGTCCTTAGGTCTTTCCATTAATTCCCAGACTTTGTTTCTTTCGAACTGATTTAATTTTTTCTTGCATAACCATTACCCAAAATTCATCATTGATAGCATCATTAATATTCAAGGGTTCAAGTTGTGAAAGGAAAGCTTGAGGTTCAACCTGGTTTCTTAGAGAGGCTCTAGTTTGTGTTCCTCTATTTAAATCACCTACAACAGCATCTAAAGGATGATTCTTAAGAGTACTAATACCTCTAGGAAGGGTTGAACTAGATTCTTTATTGTTTTCTGTTGGTTCAGAATCAGCAGGTGCAAATTCTGGAAAATTCTCAGAACTGGATACTTTTACAGGGGATTCTTTATCTTTATCATTAAGGTCCAGAATTGGCCGATCTTCTTCAAGATTTTTCAAGAGGGGTTTTAGGCTCGTGTGAATCTGTCTCATCGAATTTGACATGAACTGATTCTTCCACACATTTGGTTTTCTTATTGAACACTCCATAGACGTTACTTAAGATAGAATATCCCAGGAAAATTCCTTCATCACTTTTAGGTGAAAATTTTTCATGATTATCTTTAGTATTAATAATAAAGAATTTTCAACCAAAAACACAATAGTAATTAACATTAGGCTTCCTATTATTCCAAATATCATAAGGGGTATTCTTTAGAATAGGTCTAATTGGAACTCTATTAATAATATAACAAGCTGTATTTATAGCTTCAGCCCAAAAATAAACAGTTAAGTCATAATCATTAATCATAGTTCTAGCAATTTCGTGAAGGGTCCTATATCTTCTTTCTATAACCCAATTCTAATAAGGTGTCCTAGGGGAAGAAAAGTTGTGACTATAGCCTTTGTGGGAGCAGTAAGACTCAAACTCAGGATTTTCAAACTCACAACCATGGTAACTTCTTAGGGTCTTAATTCTATGTCTGCTAAGATTTTCTACAGACATGGAATATTTTATAAAATAGGAACAATCTTCACTTTTGTGAGCTAGAAAGTATACCCAGGTTTACCTAGAAAATTAATCAACAAGAACATAAACATAGTGCTTCCCATTTAAACGTGACACTCTTGATGGTCCAAATAAATCCATGTGAACCAACTCAATTTGTTGAGAAGATGAAACTTCTTTCTTTGGATTGAATGAAACTTTGTGTTGTTTTCCCTTTTGGCAAGGATTACAAACTTTATCAAGTGTGAATTCTAATTTACGTAAGTCTCTAACTAAACATTTCTTAGATAGCTTCCTATGTGAGTGTACATTGTAGTGTCCTAACCTTCTGTGCCACAACCAAGACACTATATGAAAATCATTTAAGTAGGAAACATTTTTTTGGATAAGGAATTTAGATCAATAGCATATAAATTCTCTTTTTACATGTATTGAAAACTAAATCGTTTTTTGAGTTAAAAACATTGCATGCATCATTTTCAAACTTAAAATTAAAGCCATCATCACATAAATGGGATATGATAAGTAAAATTTACTTTAATCCATCAAGAAAAATCACATTATAAATTAATATTTTATCAGGCTTACCAATATGATCTAAGCTAACGAGTTTTCCTTTTGAATTGTCACCAAAGGTGACATGCCCACCATCAACATTAATTAGACTCTTGAAGAATGAATAGTATCCTTTAATATGACTTGAACATACACTGTCTATGTACCAAAGATTATTACTGGAACTCTTTAATCAATTTTCCTGCAAAATGAATAAACATGGGGTAATTTTGGTACCCAGATCTTTTTGGGTCCAGCGAGGTTAGCTAGTAAAACTTTGGGAACCCGTATTTTATTTATAGGTTTTTTAAAACCATCAAACAAATTTTGAGACATAAATACTTTGTTAGGTCCTTCAGAAAATTGTTTCTCAAAAAATGGTCCGGAACTAGCAGTGAACTGTCCATATTTTGGAAGAAATTTGGTTTTGCTAATTTTTCTCTGTCCAGTCTGATATCCTAGAGCAGTTGAATATTTATGAGCAATATGTTTTCCTAGAAACTATGTCAAGGTATCCCTACCAGTAGTGAACTTCTCAATATCCTATCTTAATTGTTCATTAGATAATTTTAACTCTGTATTTTCCTTTAGCAGTTTAAAAAATTTTACTTTCTCTATATCCAGATTTGATTTGTATTTTTCATTTAAATCATGCAGTCTTTTTAATGACTTATATTTATCCTTGAGTTCATTAAAAGTATCCTCAATCATTTCAAAATATTCAAATAGTTCATCCTTAGTCATATATTCATTATTATGAGAGTCACTTTCATTCCCAGAATAATAAGTATTATGCACAAGGGAATTAATTGTTACCTCGGATGTTTATGTCATAAAGAATAGATTGGATTTGCTCTGTTCTGCATCTAAATCATCAGATTCACTCAAAATATTTTATGAAGCACTCTAGGTTACTTTCATATCCTTTTTATAACCTCTGCCCTTATCCTCATATTTTCTCTTGAATTTCAACTTGGGGCATTCTACATTCACATGACCTTTTAATTTACATTTATAGCATACTATTTCTCTTGTATTCTCATTACACTTCCTATCTTACTTCCATTGTCCTTTATGATCATATTTTCCTTTTAATTTTGAATTATGAAAAAATTTATTCTTTCGGAAGAATCTTTTCAATCTTTTGGAATGTTGTGCCATCTCCTCATCACTGTCTGAGTTTGACTCTTCACTTGTGGAACTGTCTACAGGTACATGAATCTTCTCGTTGTCTTTTCTTTTTGAGACCAAAATTTTGAATTCTACTGACTTATTTCTTGGTTCTTCTTCTATTTCTTGAATCAATTTAAGATCTTCCTCTTGCATCATTAGTTTTACAATTAGCTCCATTACAGGTAGCTTACTGATGTCACATAATTCTCGGATTGATACAGAAATGCCTCTCCATCTGTCAGGTAGGCATCTAAGTAGCCTCATGATTTGTTCATTGCTAGCCACTGGTTTCCCAAGCAGATTCATGGTGTTTACTCTCTCATTGAACCTGAGATACACTTCAAATATAGATTCATCATGCCTCATATTAAAATTATAATATTTAATAGTATAGGTATTTAATATCATTTCTTTAACATTGGTTGTTCCTTCATGAGAAACAGCCAATGTATCCCAAATTTCAAATCAGTCTTACAGTAAGATATTCTATTGAATTATTCATCACCCAAAGAACAATATAATGAATTCATTACTGTACAATTGTTATTATAAGTAGTTTTAGTTACATGAGACCATGTGTCCCTAGAAGTAGCAGGTAATAAATGTTCTTCAATTGTGTCCCAGATTTCCGGTCCTAAGCATTTAAGATACATTTTCATTTTCAATTTCCACTGACCATAATTATTACCATTAAAGAAATGTGGTATGTTAGTAGTAGCACCCTCAAAGTGGATGTGACAATCCTGCAGGTCTCTAGTGCTCATCCTTCACCTACTGACATGTGGAACACCTAGCAATGAAGTCTACAATCTGACATTTCATCCCAGTCCACCAATACTGACATCGCATATATCGATACATCTTCGAGATTCCTGGATGAACTGCCTGTAGAAAGCGTGGGACTCTTTCATCTACTCCACTCTCACATCTGACGGGACCCAGATACATACATGTAGATATAGGATATCATTTCTATCCATATACCAATTCAATGGCGACTTATCTCTTCGTATACTCTCACAAAGAACCAAAACTTCCTGATCCGAAAACTTCCCATTCATCACCTTATCGAGGAGGGAAGAGGTAATTGTTAAGGACAAGTGGTAAGAATGCGGAAAAATATGGTGAAACGTGAGAAGAAGTCAAAAAACTAGTCCATTAACTTCCATTAATCACTGGATTCATGTACGTCCTATGTTTGAGTATTCCGAATCAGTGCTTCTGCAACCACTTTGCCTTTTCCAGACGTATAGTCAAGATCAAAATCATGGGATTATAGATATTCGATCCATATTTTCTATTATAGGTTCGTGTCATGCTGAGAAAAATATTCTTTAGTCATTTGGGATCTGTATAAACAAAAAAACTATCTTCCAGGAGATAATGTCTCTAGAAATATATGATATAGAAAAATGATGCTAGCTTGAGGTCATGTATAGGGTAATTTATCTCGTGAGGCCTCGACTACCGAGATCTGTACAAAATGAATTTTTCATTCTGCATCAACACTACTCCTAAGAAAATTCATAATTCAACATAGAATATGACATAACATTTACCAGATTCTAGAAGAATCATAATTGGTGCTGAGACAAGCCTCCCATTTACATCTTGAAAGGATTTTTCAAATTGTACTGACCATGAGAACTAGACACCATTTTCATATAAGACCAATATAAGGTGTAGAAAGATGAGATATTTATTTTATGAAATGCCTTCAATATCCATCCAACCCCAAGAAACATCTGATATAAAACACACTATTGGGATGATCCAAGTAATCTACAACAGTAATCTTTTCAGGGTCAATAAATACTCCAGATTCTAAAATAATATGGATCAAGAAGTGGACTATGTTGATGTAGAAGTAACATTTATTAATATTGCCATAAATTTGATGCTCTTTTAGTGAACAAATAACAATCTTAATATGTTTGTCATGGTCATTACGAGGGCGTGAATACACCATGATTTCATCCATGAAGACCAAGGAAAAAGATTTTAAATAGGGATGGAAAACCCTATTCATCAAATCCATGAAAAAGGTAGGTGCGTTCGTAAGACCGAATGACATAATAAGATACTCATATAGACCATACCTTCTATGGAATGTTGTATGATGTATTCTTGATGATTTGACTCACATGAGATGATAACACGATCTCAGGTTGATCATAGAGAACACCTTTTCTCCTCAAAGATAGAAAAAAAGAACATCTATTCGAGGAAGTGGATACCAATTTTTGACTATAAGATGGTTCAAACTTCTGTAATCCAAGCACAAACAAATTGTTTCGTCCTCCATCAATGCAAAAAGCACGAGTGAACCCCAACGGTATGTAATTGGCCATATAATGCCTTTGGGATCTAAGTCATATATCTACCGCTTGAGCTCCTGAAGCTTAGTAGGTGCCATCCTGTGTGGAGGAATAGAAACTGGAGATGCTCCTAGAATAAGATAAATTTTAAACCCTAACTCTTTTTTAAGAGGTAAGCTAGAAAATTCATCAGGAAAGACTTCCTTGAAATGATCAAATTCTATAGGGAAAAAATATTGAAGAAAACCCGTTATCCTCTAAGAAAAGTTTTTCAATCTGAGCGGTCACTTCACATAGCCCATGATGCTTCCATCCCATTTTCTTTTCCTATACATCCCACTCTCCTTTGAAAAGATAAATATATCATTCTAGTGATGTAAATTAATCCCTTCATTGATAATAGTATATAAAGGTGTGATAGTCAACCAGCCAGTCCATCCCGAGAATGACATCAAACACCATCATCTCGAGAACAAAGAGATTTCCCAAGAAACGGTAAATACCAACCTCAAGTGGACAGTCCTCGCACTGGAGTATTCTCTCTGTCCATATTCCCAATGATGTATCAAGGGTCATTACACTATAGTTATATTGTATCACTAGTATGATACATTCCATGATAGATAATGAAATAAATGATTTTGAATCCATTGTATTCTACAAATTAGATTCAATATCAGAGGATACTAGAATAATACCTTGTATTGTATATGGCCCCATAGGATGATTCTCATGTATCAGATGTAAGGAATGCAACTGGCCTATTATATGGCCATGTGCAACAGATGGACTACCATGTTCATGAATGCTCTGCTGGTGCTGCTAGTTTTCACGAATTTGACTACCATGGCCAGAACATCTTCCTTGGCTTGACCTACTAGTGCTACACCAATATTCTTTCTGATGTGGTGCAAAAGAACTCAATGTTGAAGGTGGAGATGAAGCTGACCCTTTTACACTCAAAGCTGGTTGAATGGTCCTTTAAAAGTGCTAAAGATGACCCATACCACCACAATCTCATCACTCCATAGGGTCTATATCACACTAGGGATTCTTATTACCCTGTTTTACACCCTGATAAAATACTACAGAGCTTTCAAACTGGATACTATGGCTTCCACTTCCGTAACAATACACCTTAAGGGAACATTTCCTGTAAACGAGAAGAACAACTAGCCTAATGTAGCACTAATCCATTAAACCTATTACTCGCTCCGTCCCTCTGGTTACACTCCATGAAAAGGTACTGATCAACTATTTCAGAGAATGTAGGAAGGAGAAATACATTCACTTGAGTTTATATGGCATACTAGATCCCATCCATAAAAAATCTATCTCACGAAATATCATCACCATCTAGAAGTGTGGAAAAGAATTATAAATCAGTGAAACGTGATGAATACTCCATAACTAAAATAAAAGCTACATACGATGCATGAAAACTCAATCTCTGTTATCTCTCTGTGACTGATGAAAAATCAAATCATATAAGGGTGTCTGGATGTCAACCGATAATGATCCCTAATGAGGTTTGTCCTGGGTAACGATATCCCACCAACACTTTCCCGAATCCCGAAGCATGTATATACCAAGATTGACTCTCCAATATGAAGGAATTTATAGATTCTATAAGATAGAAGACATTGCCTCTTGCCAAGACTCAATATCCTGATATCTGCCATCCCCTGAAAAAGTAGGAGGATGCTGCTGCTGGAACTTGCGAGGTCAGATCAGCCATCGTAGGTGTAACCCGTGGAGCACCTTGCATGGAATCCATCATACATAGAAAAAATTCACTTACATGGGCATCAGTGCCCATAGTAGGTACATTAGGTGGTTCCTCATGTGGCACTACAAGAAGTAAGACTGGAAGCTCAGGGATGACCATGTTTGGAGAAAGGACATCAAAACCCTCTTGGCGAACGACATGAGGACGTAATGGTGGCATTGGTCTACAAATGGAAAGCACACACTTTGTAACATGCTTAGAAGCAAAGTGATTGTATCACTAGAAGAAAAATATCTTATGAAAACTAACTAGCCAAGGAATACTACCAAAACTATCCACTTAGACGACCATGTATAGGTAAGTTTTCATGTATATGTTTTATGTCATTTGGTAGTTATTTCTTAGGTTAACTCATTTAAAAAACCTAAATATTAAAAAGGTGGGATAAGGGAATTCAAACAATTTATTTTTGATTTTAGGATTCACTTTAAAATGGAAAGTCATTTTGGAGGAATCAGTTCCCATACACCTATCACCAAAAACGACACCCATTTACTTATAGTATAATGGGTTGACTCGGTAAATTACACATTTCATCCCATGAGGGCCCATACACCTCATGAATTGAGATAGGTATCACTCAATCAATGCCAAGGTAATACATGTAAAAAATACTATCACAACATCACTCAAAAATCACAGGAATATCAAGCAATGAAAAGTAGTGAAATGCACCTATATATAATGGAAATATGCATGACATGTGAATTCTATGTGCCTATAACAATGCATGTAGCAATACTCCTTTCCCTCATATCATCAGTCCATGGACGAGAAAAATCACCAAAGAGTAATAATCAAAGAGACCATAAAACATGTGAGTAACCTAATAGTGAAATAATATCAACTCCAATATGAAAAATTGAACAACAATTTCATTATGGGTAACACAGATTTTACCCCGAACATGGGTTTGCGATGCCTAAGAACGACTTATGACCAGGTCCCATGTGTTCCTATTCTCAAATCTATTGTCTCTAAATAGTCAATAATGAAAAGAAAACCACCTCAGATACCACTTTGGGACATCCCAGATTCAGATTCCACTTAATGGGTTCCCCCAGCCAGGTGGGCCACATGGACTTAAGTGGAACATCCCAAATACATGATGCTTCCGAATAGTAGTGAGGACCTAGGGTGTGTTTGTGGGAAGACTATTACTTTATTAGAAGAGTTTAGCACAAAGGAAGAGATATAAGTGAATAGTAAACAATGGAAGAAATATATTTAAATAGAGGAAGAAAACTCATGCAATAGATAAACAAGAAGAACAATAACTATATAAACCGGAACTATGATGATGTAATATTATGTCACAGGAAAATTGGAAAACATGGATACAAGAAAATAAGAATAACATGATCCACAAGTAAATAAAAACAATGACTACTCCAAGAATCTCGAGATCCAACTCAGTCATCATCCATCAAGCTTCCCCATATCATCACACAATCAAGTATTAGATGCTACAAACATCCCTTTGTCAATACCCCCAACCATGTAATCTACTTAGAGTACCAAATGGAACCCGAATAGGGTGTGAGATAAGTCTCAATGGGACAACACCAATGGTGTCTATAACATTCGACCCATGTAATGAAATATTGCAGTGTGCATGCATGTATATATAAATTAAATCAAGTAATGAAATATAAAAAAATAACCAAGTACCTGAATCATTCATCGGCTGATGTCTAAACATCTAACCAGTTCATTAATTAACCAGTTTCCTTTTAATTATAATAGGTCACGTGAGGCATAGACAACACTGACATGACCTCATGATATTATAAATAGTGATAGTACCAAGACATAACAAGGCAACCAAAAAAGATATCTTGTGAGGGTGTTCTAGTCTAATAATCGAGGTAATGAAAACTCACAGAAAGATAACTTAGTAGTATTTTAGTCTAGATAAAGGGTAAGAGTGTAATCCAAAGAGTTTAATCCATGTCATTCCACAATAAGGAACCTATTGTGTCCAAGTTGATCGACCAAGGTAAAATTGTACTACACACAGTCATGGCCCTGTGGGATTTCATTGTGGCACCTACTACTCAATGATGGATCAATGTTGTGTATCTGGGGTATCCTATAATAAATAAAGGGACACAATGGTAGTATACCTAGCATCCAATGAATATACAAGAACTAGAGTCTAGGAGGTTATTGACCTAAGAAAACTGTATCCTTGAATCAGAATGGGGTTACAGAGACCCAAAGTATTCTCCTCCCAGAATACAAGGAGAGCATGGGTCAGTCAATTCATATTTGATATTGTAATCATGTAGGAGTTCATTTGGTTCAAGAATTTCCTTCCATTGGTGTGGATAGTCCATGTAGAGTTGCAACCATATAATCATGTCTTAGGTGGCCATTAAGGCATATTCAATTATTGAGTCTGACTATACTATTGTACATCAACAGGGAATGGGGTGCTACAAACGTGTAACCTTTATTCAATTTCATCAAATAATGCCAAGTTATTTACCAAGTATACTATCCATTTTACATTTCATATTTCACATTAAATAATAATTTGAAAGCACTTACATCAGGCGGGTCAAGTGGTTATCTTACATGGTACAGGCCATTATGCAATTCTCGGTAATAACAAGCCATTTATGATATGATCACTTACCTTTTGGGAGGTCAAGTAAAGGACCCCCCGAATGGTGGCTCAAATGAGTCAAACCACATAAAAACCAATTAAATAATATACGTTAACTTGAGGCGGATTGAGTAGTATGTGAAACCACTACCCCCCAATCACACATATGAAAAGAGCATAACCATAAAATTCTAACAGGTATAATGATGGCTTGTTAATTTAAGAAATAGTTTAAAATGAAACTGGTGGGCCCCACACGAACATCCCAAAATCAAGGAACATTAGGGATGAGTTATATACCACCCACCTTAGGTTTTTACAAGTGATCACCTCCAGTATCGGACCTCGACCTACCTTGAATCAGAGTAGATCTAAGAAAAGCTGAAAAATGCAAACATGGGGATATCTAGGAAGAGATTGGTTGTGAAAGAGAATGAAAAAATAGAACTCGAGTACTTACCATTTCATTTCCAAGTGATAAACATATTATTGATCAGATGTCAGATGAAGGAGAAATCTTGATCCCTAGCTTTGGCCATCAAAAAGATCCAAAGGGGTGAAAAAAGAGAAAAATCCCACAGGATCTGGGATTAGGAGGAAGGATGAGGATTAATGGATCATTAAGGGAATTTTTGTCATTTTACACAGGTTTCTAGCCTACACATTGTTTTTTCACACATTTTGTAAAATCGTGTGCACACCATGCGAGATGGTTATGCCAGAACTTGGGAAAAAATTTCATTTGTACGGTTTGTCTGGATGGTCGTGCTCCAATCGTGCGAGGTTCCACTGTCCAAAAAAAACAAAATCTGCATAGTTAGGAAAATTGTGGGCAAACCATGTGACTTTTCCTATTTTCCCAAAAAGAGGTGTTTTGAGCTCCAAACAAGCTTCATACACCCTCATATGCTTTTCTAAATCATTAGGCATCTATATAAGATCCAAAGTAAAGATTTAGACAAAAAATATAAGGATCTATACCTGAGTGAAAAAACGGGTTATAACATTCTACGCCCAAATAAAATCCCTAAAGGAAAGAAAATTTCTCTTACCCTATAAATAACATAGATATATGTGGGATATAGTTTCATTAAGAACTATTTGCACCTTGATTCCAAAATATTTTGGATATATAAAAATTCTTAGATCATCCAATCGTATACCACTCAAAATATTTAAAACATTAATACCAACCTTTACTATACATGAGATTGATCTATACATTTACCTTTCATTTAAAGAACCATGTGTGTCTTTAATCTTATTTGGATAAGATCTATAGTTATCCCAATGTCCCTTAATCATGGGCCCCTTAAAAATTTCTAAGAATGAAAATTCCCCCATTAATTTCTAATACAAACAACAGGTGTGTTCATTGATTATATTGATCCATGCCGTCATTAAAATAATAAATCATGGTCCGCAAATGAATTAAGTAGGATGATTCGCCATTCACCAAAAAATGTTGTCTCATATCCCATTATTAAAAAGTCATATAAAAGGTCATAAACATTTTCATATCTTCTACACATGAGCAAGATCATTGTAGGGGATATTTCTATTCCATAAATATGTATGGACTGATTCCAACACATTCTTGAAACATAGTGATGCTCAGATCACACATCACCAAGTGTGACATTGAATTTCAAAAGATGTTTTCCTCTCATCATGGTGTTTGATCATTTTTTGTGACACTTTGCTTCACCTATGGATCTAAACCAAGGTTGGACTAAATTAACCTTTCCAACATGTGAGATAGATGTTTGAAACAGAATCCTAAAAAATATAGTTTATGGAATCACAATAGCTCCCCTCTCCCTATATATATATATTTTGGTTCATGTGTAGAGCAATATCAATAACTACCTATTACATTATTCATACTATCATAGGATATATAATGATTCTAGAATCCCTTAATCATAGGAAAATATAAAAAACAATCCCACAATTAGTTCCCCCATTCTTCAAATGATATACATATATTTAGGGGGAAATAATGAAGGTGATATCAATGTATAGATTCCTAATCACATAAGATGCAAAGGGAGACCTAGAAGATGTCTTGGAATAGAAATTTTAAATACCCCTATCCAGTATAGTTTGGGTTATTCTTCTTTATACACTTGATTTTGACACCAACTCTAACTCTCATGAGCCTAATCGATTGGACTATTTTTTTACATGGTGGGGACTATCAAGACCAAAATTGGGTGTCATAAATGGTTCACCTATAAATACCATTAACTTCACCAGAATTGTCATGTTACAAAGAATTATTTCATCAAAATATAAAAAATAGGGAATAATTTCATATAATTCTAGTCTATAAATGTTGAAATTTACCAGAAATACTATGTGAGTATAAAAAAATAATCTTGCATTAAAATTGCACAAACAGATGAACCATTTTTCTAAATACAAATTTCATAAATTCCGTGTCACTTAAGTCCATCTTAGTTTCATGACATTAATATTCCAAAAAATCATATCTTTATAACATGTTGTTAAAATATTTTGAAAATTATATCTTAATCCCACGATGTTCAAATGAATGAAAATTATATTCTGTTATATGACGTTAAACGGCTCAGTCCATCATCATTCATCAATCCTTTTCAAATGAATGAATGAGTCTGATCTTTGGAATCTGATTTAGGTTATTCTATAACACTACTCTAATACCAGGTCCATATTCCATGACCTTAATCTGTGTGAAAATTTTTCAATTTTTTGTGAACATAATAAATTTATTTAAATCACATATCACTAAACTACATGTGAAATAGATATAAAACCATTAAAGTTAAAAAAAATAATGGGAAATCTTTTAAAAAACATGTTTCTATTGACTACGATCATTGTCTCTGTAGTTTAGGTAAATTTTAGATCATAAATAAAAAATGGACTTTTTTAAAGACTATATTATGGCCCTATTAAGATCTTATCCATGCTCATTAGACCATTCAGGTCTAGAAAAAATTTATAGAAATTATTTTTCACATCACCACATTTTTGTATTGGGTTCTGTATGTAATGAAACAAAATTTAGTGTGTTCAACCCATTCATAATTCTATGTTTTAATAAGACATTGTTCATTATTTTATGTCTTATTTGATACCCACGAATTCATTGTGTCGATATAATTATCCTGGAATCCCATAAACATGAGTCATTCTTCTTTTATCTCCTATTTATCATATTAGTAATATGGGATGAATAGTATGAGTAAACTCCACTAGAATTCATTGGTGTATAAATACATGTCTCAGATCATATTAATATATTATGTTTAGTTCCAATTGGAATGGTTTCCCTGAAACATGTGAGATAATTTCGAAACAATGTGTGACACTATCTTACACCATTAATAATGTTAAACTTATTACCACCATTATCATATTTAAATTGACATATATTTTAAATAACCTATGACAAACTATTAAGAATCCAGTGTCTAATTTACTACATTGGTTCTAGATACAACTAATCACATCCCCAAATGATTGAATAGTTTTGTATTCCCATTTAACATGATACATTCATGATTCCAATACTAAATTTGAATAAAAAATAAAAAATATAACTTTATTATCTATAATATCATTATTCCATATAGTATATCCTTATACATAATTCATATATGCCTTTATGGATTTATGTTAAAAGAACCAATATATGGGTGAGCCCTAATTATTTGAAATAATTATATATAGTTGAGTCTATCCTATGTAAACAACGCATAATCAATATTAAAAGGTAAATAACTCTGAAGATGTATGATTTATTCAGTAAATCGAGCATGAAGTATTTCAAAATTTTATTGTTAAGGTAAATAACTTATAATTCTGGCCATTTAATCAATAAAAAGATAATGAAATTCTTCCAGAGATAGTATCAATTAGACAATGTCATAAAAACAAATAATAACAAAAAATTTGATGAAGTAAATGCATAATATTAGATTTCATGATATTAGGCATTAGTATGACATTGCCATGAAGAAATTATGAAAATAGTGTTTAAACGTTGGGTATTTATATACCAGAAAACAATTTAAATTATTCTAGAAAACATATTCATCTCATGATAATATTGATGCATTGAGGGTCTATCTACTATCAGGCCCAACCAATAACAGCATGTTCAACACATTTCATGTATATCAAAAGATCAATATAATTCATGGATAATATTCCTTTTCAAAAAATTTCTATATCGAGTAAGGGATATTGATTCAAAATAATTTCCCCAATAAATCATATAACATTCAAAGTAACATATCATATGTATAAATGATATATATTTTATGTATTTAACATTTCCTAGATAAATAATATAGATAATTTGGGGAAATTTACTATATAATAATAACAATATAGTGAATATTATAGGGGAATGTAAATGATTTGAAAAATTATTCATGAAATAGAATTTTAATGAATTCCATGGTCAAGCAAATTCTAAACCATCCAAATAAATAATGAGGATCATATTATTGCAACATATATCTAGTAGATTATATGTAAAACTAGGGTTGGTTTTCATTAATGAAATTAAATGTGATAAAATTTTATAAAAACCTTTTTATAGGAAAATAAACATTTCAATTCAAAAATAGAATTTTAAATATATATATTTATTAAAAATTAGGAATACCATTTTCTTTAAAAACAACCTTTTAAAATTGGAAATTGATATTTTAATCAATTAGTGTTCATATTAGTTGATGGTTCTAGTCATGCCAAGTATATTACAAATAAATACTCCATTCAAATTTTTGTTTGAAATGTGAAAAAGTGACTTGTTTTCAAAATGATAAGAAAATTATATTTTAATTAATTTTTAAATCTAATAAGAAGTAAAAATTATTATAAAAACAATTGAAAAATATTTTTGAAATCAATTTTATAAAATAATGGTTTTGATAAAAATAGATCTTTAACTGAAGAGATAAATGATGTTAGATGACACTAAACAAATCTTTCCTATTAATTATATACACCAAAGATAGGGAAATGGTAGAATTTGTTCAAAAAATCCTGAATAACTAGAGGAAAAGTAAATTAAATTTTTTTTACACAATGATCAAGAAATTTATTTTAATGGAAATATTTTCATTAAAAATATCAAAAAAAAATTGAGTATGAAACATATTTCTCTTACAAATTTATTATCTTTTGAAATATATTCCCCATGAAAGGATTAATTTCAAATGAAAGATTAAATATATTTCTTATAAATATATTTATGATATAAATTATCAAAGGTACAATAGATGCATCTAATAAAAATATATTTCGTATAAGAAGACATTTTTCCTGAAGAATACAATTCGAGATGGGAACCCTATACAATGATCATAATGTTGAAGTTAGAATGAGTAAATAAATAAATTATTTGTATCAAATGTAAGTCTATTGGAAAAATTATATAGACAATATAATATAATCCGATGTTATTATACACATAAATTAAGAATATCAAAGACATTGAAGATGTATGATAATATAATGAAAAGAAATTGGGTTATGAAATAATTCACCACATGGTATTTGATTGAAATAATTCAAAATGAAACATTAAATACCATTTAGTATTCTGTATTCATGTAATTACATGTTAAATGGTAACTATACACACCAAATAAAATAAATTACATTTGTTATAGTACAATATTCCTCAATCAAATGAAATTTAGACAAAATCCATTACCTCATGCTTCATTTTGGTATAACGAACATTACATTATAGTGGTATTAAAATTTTGTTTATTTTTATTGGAATTAAAACGATTTCATTTATCACATATATTTATTAAATTTATCTTTATTACCCTCCATGGAAGGATTATGTGATGAATGAATCACATCACTTCACGAGCAGGTAATCTAATATACACATGAGAGGTGTTATCTTATTTTTAACCAAATTGAATGTTGGGAGTTATATGTGATATTAAAATTCCATAAGTATAATTAAATGATAAATTTTATATATATTAAATAAACCATCATCATAACATACCATGAGAGTTGTTGATGAAAAATGAGTCATATCTATTTGTAAGGTGGAAGTCACCATACTGAAAATCAATTATTTTTATTCCCATTTAATGGAAGAGAAAATTGATATTGGTTATTACATTAACATTATAATATCATTGTATATGGGAGATACATGATTATTATATTGGAATATTTAATAAATAATAGAATATTGTAAAAGAAGAAAAACAGATAAAGAATATTGTTAAGGTTATTTCTTTATCTTAGAGAATCCTCTGTTGGATCTCCTCTTATAGACAATGGGGTTTGTATTTTTTGAATACCAACATCTATAGAATGTTGCTAAGGGTTTTTGGGATAGATTTTTGGTATTTGTTAGACAATTAAAATGGCATATTAGGTGTGAATAAGTGAGGCTAGGTTGTGACCTTTTATAAGTAAGGAATATTTTAATTTTTTTGTAAATACCCAAAACCTATTCAATAATCAGAAGTCACTATGATAGTCTAATGATTTTTATGAGATATGTTTCTCTAGATAATTTTATTTTTTGGATAGCTTGTGTTGTACATAACAATGAGTATAAGTGAACCAAAAATCATTTTTAAAATATTACATGTCTTTTATTTTCTAGCAATTATATTATCATGTATGAATTGTTATAACTATATCATAAATAATACAGGGTCGATGAATTTATAAAATAAATTCACGATTATAATTTAAATAAAATTATTTTCAAAAAATTGTTTTTAAATAAAAAATTAAACATACGATGATTTTTTTGTCAATATATTAATTACTATTGTTTAATTATTTTATTAAAAATAATATAAAATATATTTTATATAATGTTTCAATATTTATCAAATTTTATTTTTTAAAATCTGATAATAATAAATCATTTTATATGACTATTGTAACGACCCGAAATTTTGAATATATCTTGTTTCCTAATTTTATGTGTTATTTTATTTTATTTTTATACTCAACAAAAATGTTTCATTCGATAACATGATTATAATTAAAATGAGACCGTTGGGTTTAGACGGTTATATGACCATTCGTCAATATGACCACTGGAAACTAAACATTTTGATTATTGTCTCTAAATACAAGTAATCTTTGTAAATTTTCATAGAAAGAAGATTCGATGGCCTCACCCAGTAGTCTTGGACCGATCGAAGCCCATCTAACAGAACTTGGGAAGGAGGTAGCACCACTGGGCTTTGGTCTAGACCAAACCCAAGCCGAACTTCATCGTGTGAAGTTAGAACGGAATCACCTTTGCGAGAAGTTCAAACTGATAAAAACTACTACTCGTGCGATGTTAGCCGAGCCTCCCTCAGATTATCTAACCTTAGCACACCTTACACTTAGGTCCTATGCTGGTGTGATAAGGGGCTATATAAGGAGACCGTAACTGCCTTGTGTAATCCTCTGTTTTAAATAAAAATTGTGATTTCTTCTTATGATGAAGTTTATGAATTTTTAAATGACCGGATAAATATAGTATGCATATTTTTTGAGAATTTTAGATAGAGGATATTTTAAAAATGTTTATGTAAACCTTGAATAATTAAAAATGTGTAATTATTTTCGAAAAATGGTATTCTACAATTATGTTCAGTACGAAATTTAGAGTCTAATAAGATCAACTTGATTTTTGATGAATAGTAAATTATGAATAATGATTTTTTTGATTAGGATTAGTAATGTGTCCAAATGGATTAGTAATCTCACTTAAAGAAAGTATTAATATAATCTAGCCACCTTGATTAAGTAATGTGATTCAATAAAATGGTTAAATAACGGTTTCATAAATTATTATTCAAGTATTAGTTTTTTCGAGTGAATAGTTTTTTTAATTTAAAATTAAATTAAAAATATTAAAAAAAAATATTTTTATAAAATGGATTTCATTTTTGAACTCAGAGCTCCGATATTATGTTATGGTAATTTTTGGGGTTTTTTCTGAAAAAATGAATTTTCGGTGAATAGTGTATTTATTTAAAAAATAAATTAAAAATATTTAGAAAATTATTTTTATAAAATGGATATCATTTTTGAAATCAGAGCATTGATATTTGGTTAAGGTGAAATTTTTGGATTATTCTGAGAAAGTTGAATTTTCGATGAATAGTGAAAATACAGTTTTTAAGTTACAGGTGTTTAATGACATCATTAAATGATGTATTAAGTTTGTAATCAATATGTTCGACTTATCAACAGTAAGATAAGTTATGAGTTGTCCCAAGTGGCCAACACCATGGGAAAATACCATGGGCAAGCCCATGGTTTTGCCAAAACCACTAATGCGGTGTCCCTTGGCCATTAATGCCTTGTCCCCTCACTTTCCCTATAAATACCAAGCCATCCTCTCATCCATTCGACTCCCCACTCTCCCCCAACAAATTTCTGGTCTAATTACCTCCCAAGGAGTCCTCCCAAGGTTCCCCCAAGCCCTCAAGGTCCCAACCATTGAGTTTTAAGAGTTACATTTTAAGGTAAGGGATCTGATCTCTCTCTTTCTTTTCAAGAAATCTCTCTTATGTAATTTTTTTATGCTCCATGTTCTTATGTTAAAGGGTGTTCTTTTATACTCCTCTTACTGCCCTTTTCATGTTCACATAATTAAAGATCCCCTATTACTCTCATTATTTCGATTTATGATGTTTTAAGTGGTGCCGTTAGGCTGCCGAAATTTTTGTAACAGATTCTTTCTCCCTTCTCATTTTTCAAGATCTATTATCATGTAAAGTATTTCAAGTTCCTTTTTTTATGTTGGGTTATGATCTCTAAATTTATCATTCTGATCTTTTATTATTATATGATGAGAGACCCCATTTTATCTCATCAATTCAGTATTTTGAAGTTTAAGTGGAGCCGTTAGGCTGCCGAATTTTTAAGTGGTTCTTCACCCTTCTCGTTTTGAAGTTCTACTTTCATGTCAATTATTTCAAGTCCCTTTTTGTTATGTTGGGGTATGATCTATATATCTATCATACTGGACTCTTATGTTCATATTATGAGAGACCCTATTTGATCTCTTCAATTCATTTTTTTTGATGTTTAAGTGACACCGTTAGGCTGCCGGATTTTTAAGGGATTCTTTCACCCTTCTCCTTTTCAAAGTTCTAATTCCATGTCAATTCTTGCATGTTCCTTTTTATTATGTTTCGGTATGATCTCTATATCTATCATACTTATCTTTTATGTTCATATTATTAGAGACCCTATTTGAAATCATCAATTCATTTTTGGTTGAATTTTATGTAATGCTGTTATGCTGCCGAATTTTCATAAGAGAAATCTTATTTTTTTTCTTCCTTTCATGTTCTTCATTTCATATGGTATATTTTCAAATTTCATTACCATGTTCTTAAATCCCTTATATTCGGTCTCTATACTGTTTTATGGGTCATTTATTATTGTTTGACCCATGTCCCCTCTCTTTTCAACGTTTTCTAAAACCCTGTAACATAGCCATTGTGCTGCAGAATTTTCGTCTCAAAATGCCTCTCTCATTTTCTCAAAATTACTTCATGTTATTAAGTCAATACTCAAAGATCTTATTTCTACAGTGTTATTCACATATATACAAAAAATTTCTATTTTAAATTCTGGGATTTACATACATAAAACCCGCTCTCCCCTTCCGTGGGTTTAAAGTGACGTAAAGATCATGTTTTTAAAAGCAGCTTTTAAAACGTTATGATTATGAAATGAAACCCAATTATTTTATGCGGTATGGGTTATTAATGAAATGTTTGATGATGATATATTTGGATCACATGATAATAAAGTCAAATTTAAGGGTGACCCCTGATAGCGCTCCAATGCATTGGGTAATGATGTAACCACTAGAGATTACAATTTTCACGATACCTTGGTGAATAACCTTGGTAATTTTCAAATGACACCTTGGGGATGGACCATGGTGATATGTTCATGATTGTCTATGTTAAATGTTGTAGCCACATATTCAAGTTATGAAAATGTTATTTTTACTATGATATGCCTCATGATTTAATTCTCATGCCTTAAAGTTCTTTTCATGACCTTATTGAAGTATCTCAAGTTCACATGTAAAATGTTTCTCTTGTTTCCCTTACTGGGCTTTTTGCTCACCCTTTCTTTTAATGTATGTCCCCAGGTTATGTGATGTAGTAATGAACCTAGGATGAACATGAAGAGAAGCCTTTCAAGTGTTTTAGAAAAATGTTTTATGTTTTCATGTTTAAAGTTCCTGGTTTCCAAGACACTAAACCTTAAAGATCCTCGGTTTTGTAAAATCTAATGAAAGTTTATGTGATAAAAAGGCGGGATGCTATAGTTGGTATCAAAGGATGGTTTAGTTATTTTTGGAAATTAGGATATGAAAACTGTAGGAAGAACCCTATAGAAAATTTTAAATATAGGAAATCTTCCTGGTATTTTGGTGAGTATTGACTAAGGGGTTGCCAAGCAAATACATCCCTGTCTGGATACGAGCAGGTAGAGGTGGCTCTGGCACAGATGTACATAGGGATAAAACCTGAAAACACTGCTTTGAGCTAGACTCAAACGGGATCTGGTACACGACAATGGGCCTTGCAGCACTCTTGGTTATGACACTCCCGGGGGATATGCGTTGGTAAATTCATAAGCTTAGTATGAACCCTTGTTAAATGAACAAAGATAAAATAAAATAAAGATTCACATAAGAATATATGATCATGGATAACCTAGATGGGAACCTAGGGGATCACAAGTTAGGGTATACATTTCATCTACAAGTTATCCTTATATGCTTTCGGTTCCTTTTCATGATTATTGGATAAGTATTTAAGCCCCTAATTATGGTTTATTTTCTTAGTTAATGGTGGGAAATGGAAGAACATGTCCCAACAACCAATGTGATAGGAAATGAGATGATTGTCATATTAATATGATAGGGATGATTAGGGGATTAAAATATGATTATTATTTTGGAAGGCGTTCACTATTTTGGGGACCCTATATGATCGAGGTAAATAGATTACAACGATATTTTCATTGCGGGGTATGGTTGACTTATATTTTGAAGAATCGATGAATTTAAGGTGGACTTATAGTAATTTAGGTTACTTATGGAAATGATTAACGTATCTTGGGTAAAATATGTTTAGGTTAGCTACTTTTGTTATAAGATGTTAGGAGTGGTTGATGTTGTTTGGAGATGAACAATGAAGTTTATTTTGGAAGACTATTTTATCAAATCCTTCTTGTATTTGGGTTTCAATATTAGCTTGGTTTATTTTGAGGATTCTTAATGAACATTATTTATGGAATGGTCAATGATGAACTATGGGTTGTACCGTGGAACTTTGAAGATGTAAAAGTAGTTTCCATTCCTATGGGATTCTTTCTTTTTGAAGAGGTGTTTTACCTTACCCTTTCTATTTTTGGGATAATGTTTAAAGATAGAAGAAATAGATAGTTAATCTTTTGTGGATTATGAAGATGATTCTTGTGTTTTGATGAGACCAAGTAGTTTCGAATGCTCATAGTTTGGAGAAAAGATTAGTTTTGGGAAGAAACTTATTAAAGGATGAAACTCTACATGAAGATAGGTATACTTTCTTATGTATTTGTTTTATGTTGTAAATGAATTCCTCAAAATTATGAAAAGGAACGTAAAACAAAAACGTTGTTGGTTTAGGTTTCCTACTAGGTAATCAAAGACCGTTTACACACATCATAAGTTTGGGATTTTCTTATGGTTAACTTTCTCCTAATAATGTTCTCTATCAATCTCCCCCAGAACTTGACCCTTTGTTTTTCTTCCATGTCCATGTTTTCCTACAAGGAATCCTAGTGTGGGTTAACTCGGGTGACCATTGTACTTCCCTTTATTTCTTTTAAAGTAATAATTTTACTGACTCCTTTTCCGATGTGGGACTTTCAATGAAATTTCAAAACCCAATTTTAAAAATTGCGAGGATGCAATTTCTTAAGGGGGGAAGAATGTAACGACCCGAAATTTTGAATAAATCTAGTTTCCTAATTTTATGTGTTATTTTATTTTATTTTGATACTCAACAAAAATTTTTCATTTGATAACATGATTATAATTAAAATGAGACCGTTGGGTTTAGACGGTTATATGACCATTGGTCAATATGACCGCTGGAAACTAAACGTTTTGATTATTGTCTCTAAATACAAGTAATCTTGGTTAATTTTCATAGAAAGAAGATTCGATGGCCTCACCCAGTAGTCTTGGACCGATCGAAGCCCATCTAACAGAACTTGGGAAGGAGGTAGCACCACTGGGCTTTGGTCTGGACCAAACCCAAGCTGAACTTCATCGTGTGAAGCTAGAACGGAATCGCCTTTGCGAGAAGTTCAAACTGATAGAAACTACTACTCGTGCGATGTTCGCCGAGCCTCCCTCAGATTATCTAACCTTAGCACACCTTACACTTAGGTCCTATGCTGGTGTGATAAGGGGCTATGTAAGGAGACCGTAACTTCCTTGTGTAATCCTTTGTTTTAAATAAAAATTGGGATTTCTTCTTATGATGAAGTTTATGAATTTTTAAATGACAGGATAAATATAGTATGCATATTTTTTGAGAATTTAAAAAGAGGATATTTTAAAAATGTTTATGTAAACCTTAAATAATTAAAAATGTGTAATGATTTTCAGAAAAATGGTCTTCTACAATTATGTTTAGTACGAAATTTAGAGTCTAATAAGATTAACTTGATTTTTGATGAATAGTAAATTATGAATAGTGATTTTTTGATTAGGATTAGTAATGTGTCCAAATGGATTAGTAATCTCACTTAAAGAAAGTATTAATATAATCTAGGCACCTTGATTAAGTAATGTGATTCAATAAAATGGTTAAATAACGGTTTCATAAATTATTATTCAAGTATTAGTTTTTTCGAGTGAATAGTGTTTTTTAATTAAAATTAAATTAAAAATATTTAAAAAAATTAGTTTTATAAAATGGATTTCATTTTTGATCTCAGAGCACCGATATAATGTTATGGTAATTTTTGGGGTTTTTTCTGAAAAAATGAATTTTTGGTGAATAGTGTATTTATTTAAAAACATAAATTAAAAATATTTAGAAAAGTATTTTTATAAAATGGGGTTAATTTTTGAAATCAGAGCATTGATATTTGGTTAAGGTGAAATTTTGGGATTATTCTGAGAATGTTGAATTTTCGATGAATAGTGAAAATACTGTTTTTAAGTTACGGGTGTTTAATGACATCATTAAATGATGTATGAAGTTTGTAATCAATATGTTCGACTTATGAATAGTAAGATAAGTTATGAGGTGTCCCAAGTGGCCAACACCATGGGCAAATACCATGGGCAAGCCCATGGTTTTGCCAAAACCACTAATGAGGTGTCCTTTGGCCATTAATGCCTTGTCCCCTCACTTTCCATATTAATACCAAGCCATCCTCTCATCCATTCGACTCCCCACTCTCCCCCAACGAATTGTTGGTCTAATTACCTCCCATGGAGTCCTCCCAAGGTGCCCCCAAGCCCTCAAGGTCCCAAACTTTGAGTTTTAAGAGTTACGTTTTAAGGTAAGGGATCTGATCTCTCTCTTTCTTTTCAAGAAATATCTTTTATGTAATTTATTTTATGCTCCATGTTCTTATGTTAAAGGGTGTTATTTTATACTCCTCTTACTTCCCTTTTCTTGTTCACATAATTAGAGATCCCCTATTACTCTCATTATTTCGTTTTATGAAGATTTAAGTGGCGCCGTTAGGCTGCCGAAATTTTTGTAACAGATTCTTTCTCCCTTCTCATTTTTCAAGATCTATTATCATGTAAAGTATTTCAAGTTCCTTTTTTATGTTGGGTTATGATCTCTAAATTTATCATTCTGATCTTTTATTTTCATATGATGAGATACCCCATTTGATCTCTTCAATTCAGTATTTTGAAGTTTAAGTGGCGTCGTTAGGCTGCCAAATGTTTAAGTGGTTCTTCACCCATCTCGTTTTGAAGTTCTACTTTAATGTCAATTATTTCAAGCCCCTTTTTTTATGTTGGGGTATTATCTCTATATCTATCATACTGGACTCTTATGTTCATATTATGATAGACCCTATTTTATCTCATCAATTAATTTTTTGTTGATGTTTAAGTGACGCCGTTAGGATACCAAATTTTTAAGGGATTCTTTCACCCTTCTCCTTTTCAAAGTTCTAATTCCATGTCAAGTCTTGCATGTTCCTTTTTATTATGTTTGGGTATGATCTCTATATCTATCATACTTATCTTTTATGTTCATATTATGAGATACCCTATTTTAAATCATCAATTCATTTTTGGTTGAATTTTATGTAACACTGTTATGCTGCCGAATTTTCATAAGAGAAATCTTATTTTTGTCTTCCTTTCATGTTCTTCATTTCATATGGTATATTTTCAAATTTCACTACCATGTTATTAAATTCCTTATATTCTGTCTCTCTACTGTTTTATGGGTCATTTATGATTGTTTGACCCATGTCCCTTCTCTTTTCAACATTTTCTAAAACCCTGTAACATAGTCGTTGTGCTGCAGAATTTCCGTCTCAAAATGCCTCTCTCATTTTCTCAAAATTAATTCATGTTATTAACTCAATACTCAAAGCTATTATTTCTATAGGGTTATTCACATATATAAAAAAATGTTCTATTTTAAATTATGGGATTTACATACATGAAACCCGCTCTCCCCTTCCGTGGGTTTAAAGTGACGTAAAGATCATGTCTTTAAAGCAGTTTTTAAAACGTTATGATTATGAAATGAAACCCATTTATTTTATGCTATATGGGTTATTTATGAAATGTTTGATGATGATATATGTGTCTCACATGATAATAAAGGAAAATTTAAGGGTTCTCCCTGATAGCGCTCCAATTCATTGGGTAATGATGTAACCACTAGAGATTACAATTTTCACGATACCTTGGTGAATAACCTTGGTAATTTTTAAATGACACCTTGGGGATGGACCTTGGTGATATGTTCATGATTGTCTATGTTAAATGATGTATCCACATATTCAAGTTATGAAAATGCTATTTTTATTTTGATATGCCTCATGATTTCATTCTCATGCCTTAAAGTTCTTTTCATGACCTTATTGAAGTATCTCAAGTTCACATGTAAAATGTTTCTCTTGTTTCCCTTACTGGGATTTTTGCTCACCCTTTCTTTTGATGTATGTCCCCAGGTTATGTGATGCAGTAATGAACTAGGATGAACATGAGGAGAATCCTTTCAAGTGTTTTAGAAGAATGTTTTATGTTTTCATGTTTAATGTTCCTGGTTTCCAAGACACTAATCCTTAAAGATCCTCAGTTTTGTAAAATGTAATGAAAGTTTATGTGATAAAAAGGTGGGATGCTATAACTATAAAGGTATTTTCACTAAAAAGAAGATTTTTTCACATTTTTCATATAGACATTAAAATTATTTTCTTCTATATATATGTATTGAGTTAGAAAAAATGAATTATTTATTTATATTTTGTAGGATCAAAATTGGTAATAATGACCCATTTATTTTTGTCTAATACAAATAGTAACAATTGTAACATTTATCACTATGGTAAAGGTTAAATCAAGTTAATCTAAGATAAAACTATTTTTCAAGGCCGTAATTATTCAGTGAAAATATTATTGGATAAATAAAATTACACCCCTAACGCATATGGCTTGAAAGTAACTTATCAAAAATTAATTTTCCCAAAAAATGAATTATATTTTTTTATAACCAAATAATGTGAAAAAATGCCTCCCTCTTAGTTTTAAATATCGTTTATTTTTTCAAATAGTGACATAAAATATTTATGAATGAAGATTAATAGTAATTTTTTACCTTAATAAATTAAATTCATGATGGTAATTTCTATAATTTTTTTGGGTATTAAATAATTATGTAAAATAAATACAAAATGCTGATGAAAAAATTATTCATATAAATAAGCACTCAAATAAATGATACTAAATTTTTTAAAAGTAATATAATTGGATATATTTAATTTGATAAATGAACTCTCTAAATAAACATGAAAGGTTAATGATAGTATAAAATATTTGGTTCATATTTTACTTCATTTCTTAATGTTTTTTATGTTAATGTAAGTAATAGTATCAATAATGTCAATAATGATATTTTATGATATTAATATTTTAAAAAATTATTTAAAAAAACATAAAAAATATATTTAATAACCACAATTGGGATATGATTTTGTAGAAAACCTCATCCATGGTTCATTTTTTTCCAATCTGGAAGCATTTGTATCTAGGCTAGTTTTATTATAACTTACTCTTTTGTTAAATTCCAAAAGTACCCCTCACCTCAGTTATAAAAGGCACATCCCCCCTCATTTCATTACACCACATTGAGCCATATATATCTACCATACTATGAAACATTCATTTCTTCACATCTCAATAAATATTTTAGTGGTTTTTTCATCCCAAAAGACCATCCTTTGTGACATTTAGAGGAGATCTAATGGAGTCATTTCGAAAAGGAGGAGATCCCTATCTAATCAATCACTTTGTTCAATGCAATTCATTATCTCTTCTATGTCAATGATGTTCATAAAAAATAAATTTCATCAACATTATCATAAGTCTAATATTTTATTTTTATTATTACGAAAAAAACATTTATACCCTCTTTCTCATTAAATAATAAGTGAATGTATCACTCATTTGTATGTATGACTTACCGTCACCACATAACAGTTCAATTCATTTTTCATCAACATATTTTTGGAAGGGAATTATGATATATTTAATGTTTATATATTATATTTATGAAATAATTACACTTCATTAATGATAATATCATGTCTAACATCTTATCATTCATTCTTTTGGGAAATGATAAAATTGGACGTGTGTATGTATGGACTACCATCTCCTTGATGTGATGTTATTGTTTTCATTTTTATTTCATATGGATTAAAATAAGGTTTAATTTTATGAATATTTATGATATATATGACATTATAATGATTTAATAGATGTGTATTATTATTTACCTTTCTATCATTCCATCAGATGAAAAATGGAGATTGCTTTAATGTGTATGTATGACATTCCATCTTTACGAACACTATAATTTATTATCTTAATTATAACTTATTTGAATGGTTATAATAATTTATATAAATAATATATTAATATTATTATATCATGGTTATAATTCGGTAAATAATAGAACCATTTTCAATGAATATGGACAAGGACTTCAAAATAGAAACATTAAAAGAAAATGAATTAGTTATCTCCCAGAACAATGATTTTAAAAAAATATTATTAATAATTGGGTGAGAAGTTTTCATAAATAAACATTAAATGGTATTATAGATATAATTATATGGAATTAATGTATATAAATCAATAATTATTATACAGGAGTTTTATATGTGAATAAGGAAAGGAGGGAATTGTGGTATGATTTTATTTCACAATTTTATCATTATTCGAGATTGTTTAGGTTTAAGAATTCATTTAGGAATATTTATTTTTCAATCCCATGTGATTTAAAAGTTATTAGTTTTTTTATTATTCTATTACAATTTTTTATAATCATTTAAAAAATATCTTTTTACTATTTACAAAATGGTTTGAAATGAATATTCTTTTCATTTTCAAAATTAAGGGTTTTATAAAATTTCAAAAAAAAAATTGAAGGATGGTTTTTTTATGTTTTCAGTCAGGATATTATTTCGCCATTATCATGATACCTTAATTATTTGAATATGTAATTAACATTTAATGTGTTTTATTTCAATTAAAATTTTTTCCTTTATAATTTCATTGCATTTAAAAAATTATTTCAAAATTGAATATATAATACCCTCAAGAAGTAGTTCTAGTGATATATGAAAATAATTTAGAATTTAAGAGAGAATTATTTAATGTTACATATGATATAATGGGGATATGTTCCATGAGAAAAAATAATTACTATTTCTCTAGATGGTTTAATTTTTTGATGTCATACTATTTATGAATATTATTTATTTTCCTTGGGTTATGCAATGATTAATTTTTTTAAAACAATTTATTTTAATGGGAAATGATATGATGAATGATTTATGTTTTTTTAGAACAGATATGAATACTTTTCATTTTTGTGATGGTTGATACCAATATCTTCCTCCAATGCGTTGGCTAATTAATAATATCGCATGGGATAAATAAGACTAGAATGGGGAATGAACCCAGTTCAGTTTGGGACCTTGTCAACCAATATAGTCTTGGTAGTCAACCTTGACTACTATGATTTTTTGTGTAGTAAACCCATTCTACTATTATAGTAATGGAAATTATACTAGACTACTAAAGAAATAATTTTATATACTTATAGGATATTTTTTATTATTTAAAATTGAATTTTTATTTTATTATGGCCATATTATCATGTATTTATTTTGAAATCGTTAATATATCCTTAATTTACACTTACTGGGCACATGAACTTACCTTTTCTTATGTTTCCTTTACAAAGGATATAATGAAAAATATTAAGTCAAATAAGTCAAAAATGGGTAATGTTATGATGAAATAAGGTGTGGTGATTCAGATATTTTGTAAACCATGAATTTATGATTCCTTGTTTCCAAAGGTATTATACATTTATGATCATCAAGCATGTGTTTGTGTAATATAATGAATATTCATTTGAAAAGATTTATTATATAAGTTTTAAAATAATATGTCTTTATAGTTAATATTAGAGGGTAAATTAAGTTAGCTTTCTAAACAAGGATGGGATAAAATAGGAATTAGTTTAAATATGGAATAGAGTTATAATGTTTTGATAATGATTATGAATGACCTATGTTAATACTAAGGGGTCAAAATTTTGTTTTTTAAATTTATACATCATATAAATCATGATTCATGATTCGGAGGTTTTCCACTATGATTATTTTCTCATTCACTATGAATTTAGGTTTTATTCAAAGGATGGATCCCAAAAAATTGTCTTAATGTTGAATTTTATGAGAAATCTAATTATTTTCCATTGTTGTGATGGAATGTTATGGGATCTGGAATGAAAATTATTGCTAATATGATTACGAATCATTATTAGGATATGAATCATAATGAGTTTCCAAATGATCATATGATGTTAAAATGTAATTTTGAACCATTAATCATGGAACATGAAACATCTTTTTTTTGGATATTACGATCTAGTAATGGTTGATCAATGAAGAAACACCATTAAGAAAATATTTTATTCTCTACTGCTTTGGACATAGAAATTTTTTCCAAAATATTTATAATCTTGAAGGAGAAAAATATCAATGATTTAATTTTATCAAGAATAAGTGGAAATAATAATAAATTGAATCAAAGGAATGCAATGAGTTATAGGGGGTATACCCAGAATGTACATCAATTGTATTCTACATAAAAACATATAGAAATAATTTTTTGATTAGAAAAAAAATGGATGATGATAAAAAAATTAAATACAATGAAAATTTTATAATGGATTCAATGTATGCCTCTAGTTAAATTATATTTCCTAAATATAAAATTTATTGATTCTTTGGAGGAAAAAAACTTGTCGGAAAAAAGAATTATCTCTGATAGAAATTTGTACCTAAAATGAAATTTTAGGATGTGATATTATGTGGGAGATAGATATTATAGATACACATCAAACTAATTTCTTTTATAAGAAAATAAAAATGGAATTCAAAATCATTTTTAAAAACCACGGAGAAATGAAATGAGACTTCCTTTGTTGTCCTAGAGTATAAGAATACATGGTGAAACTTTTATTATGGATATGTTAAATTTTCTATGTGTGGAAACAATGGCCATTGAAAAAATATAATGTCATAGTGATAAGATAGAGTTAGATAATTATTCAAATAGATAAATTCTCTCCAAAATGCACCACCCAGGCTCCAAAGTATAAAAATCCAGAATTGTGGAAATTATTTCCATAATTACATGAATATATAGGTTATGGATGATTTTTTCCAACAACCTCTTTAACCTAAATTGAAAGGGAGATTTCATGTGATCATGATGGCTAACTTTGATTATGGGAATGGAAAGTTGATAGGTATGCTAATCATCCACTCTAAAATAGATAATTTCTTAATTGATTATAGATCAACCAAATATTTTATTTCAAAGGTATTTTATAAGGGTATCATTGTATCTCCTCAAAAATTAGATTTTTATTTTTCTATAATAAATAATAATATAAAAATAGTCACATCATATGTTTTTAGTTCATCTCAAATTGATTCTTATGGGAATTTTCTTCCAGTGAATATTTTGATTTTCTCATTATTTAGATTTTTTGTGATTCTTGGTATGGAATAACATTCTCTATATCCATCCCTTATTAATTATCGAGGATGTGAGGAAACATTCCATATTATAAAAAAACCTATAATCATTTATCAATTGCATGTATGAAAATGAATTTCCAATTGAAATTTATTCTAGCTTACGGGTGTAATTATAATAATGGAATTTCGTCTATCTACGATTGTTGGGGAGAAACTCAATATTATAGATACACCTATTATATTTGCGTATTTCAATTTAGTTCCTAAATAATTTCTTTTCCTACCATCATGTTATGAAGCTTAGTTTTCAGTACAACTCATACAGGGTTTTTTGTGTATTTCAATGACTCTGTATAGAATTATCCTAAATTGAGTTATAGGAATTTAAGAACAATATTTCGGAGAATCATGATAATGGATTCATATTCTCTATTGGATATCCTTGGGGTGCACTTGTTCTATTTTTATAATGAAATATGGGTCAATTTATCATTGTATAGGTTTTCAAAAAATTAAAAAATTACAATCAAGAACCTGTATCAACTCGATGACATTGATGAATTTTTCAATCCATAATGAAGATCTAAATACTTTTCCAACATTGATCATAATTATAGATATCATCTATTGAGGGTCCTGGAGGATATACTCTTGATGGAATTTCCTACACTGTATAGAAACTATGAATTTATAGTGAGGAAATTGCATCAAATTAATGTCTAGAAATCTTCATAGACATCCTAAATAGATTATTTATAGATTATATAGACCATTTTTTTGTATTTATAGATGATATTCAGGTATATTTAATGAAAAAGGATGATCATTATAATCACTTATGTATTTTAATTAATACCTCGAGGAAAATATGATATTTGAAAAACATAAAAAGTTTGAATTATGGATAAAAAAGATTCATTTTTAGGTAATATAATCACTAGTGAGAGCATATCAGTAGATCCATAAAAGACAGAAGTTATTTAGAAATGGAGTAGACCATCCATGGTGACATAAATAAAAAGTCTTCTAATATTGTATGGATATTATTGATGTTATGTGAAAAATTTATATTGATATTAAAATCCTCTCTATAATTCGACTCAGAAAATAGTTATATTCATATGGAAATAGGAATGTGAAGGGAATTTCAATGATATATAAAGAGGTATGGTTATTGAACATAGTCTCACACTAATATATGGTGGTTAAATTTTGGTGATCTATACTGACCCATCAGTGATGGTTCTAAGATTTGTTCTCCTAAAAATAAATATGGTGATTGTTTATGCCTCGTGCCAATTAGAAGACCATTATCAGAATTGTCCAACACATGATCTATTTTGAACTGGGGTAATTTTTTAATTATGATGTGGAGATTTTTTAAATATGGATAAATATGTTCCATATATTCTAATAAAAATATGTAATGTATATTTTCATTCAAAAGAGATAAACATGTGCTGAAGAAGATGGTTGGATCAAATAAAATATTATGTGTACTTTATAAATTATAAACCTTGGAAAGTGAACAATATAGTTAGTGTTCTGACATAAACTCATCATGATAAATTATATATTATGAGGATCAAAATAGAACCAATATTTATTGATTTACAAACGATTGATCTCGATATATTATTGGAATGGAAAAAATATTATAGTTTTCAAATGAATGTTCAACTATATATTCATGTGAAGATTTAATAGGTGTAGAATAAAGATGTAAATCTTCAATAGAAGTTGAAAAATGTTATTATTTTCCACATTTATTGTGATTGAATAATAGGGTTCACGGACAGTGATTGTGATCAACTCATTCCAAATTTGAAAAAGTGATTGGGTGAGACTCAAAGTTCACCTATCTATTTTCATCATAGATGTACAATGATGTAGAGAGACAAGAAAGAGTATTTATATTGTGATGGAATTAAGAGAGATATTTCAGATTATATTCTATGGTTTATATATTTTTTATCAAGTTAATGGTGGGAGACATGAATCTACAGGTATGTTCTAACCAATTATCATACCTAAATTGAATAAAAAAAATATCTGTGGGTTTTGTTGTTAATCCCCATAAAAAATGTAATGTTCATAATGGAATATGGTCTATATTTGATCGCCTAATTAATTCATAACATTTTATTTCTATTAAAGAATACTTATCGTTTAATTGAATTTCTAGAATATATATTAAATAGGTCGAAATATTTCATATAGTACCACATTCAATTGAATCAATTTGGGATCCAAGGTTTACCTAGATGTTATAAAGAACTCTTCATTAAGATATAGATACATAGTTATGTTTCAATATTTATTATAATACCTGGATAATTACCCAGTCTAAGGAAACTATTCAAACTCTAAATGTATTTTTTATATCCTTCACTATGAATTTTAATGGGTTTTTGGATCAACATTTTTCTTTGGTATCATTATTTTATAAAAATAACATTCAATCCGTCATTCAGGTTTTTCCTTATGTAGCATTCTATTTTAAGAATTAAAAAAACATTGTACAATGAATTTTGAGAATGAAATATATTAGGATCTGATATATATGAGATTATGGAAAACCATTTAGATATATTGAATCGCATATAAGATTATCTATGAGTTGAAAAAATAGTTTATAATCATCGTAAATATCACGATTTTGATGTGGCAGACAAGATATGTCTATGAATATCTCCATATAAGATATGGATTATATTTGAAAATAAATTAAATATAATCCAATGTTATATTTATCATTTTAACATTTATGTACTTATCAAGATTCTATAATATGTATTGCTTCTTCCACTGATTCTCTCTCAAGTTCGTGATGTGTTCCATATACCTCTCTTGAAAAAGAAAATATTTGATCTTTCACATGTACTAAAATCCAAGGCTATAACACTAGTGTAATATCATTCTTATAATGGAAAATATGATGATATTTAGGATCATAAAGATAATATTCTATAAGACAAGACTACTAGCTTGGTTAATGTTTTGCCCTGAAATGAAAAATTTGAGTAAAATAAATGGGAATATAAGGATGTGATGAGGTAGATGTATCCTATTCTGATTATATCAAAGTGATGAATTTCCAGGGAATAATTATTTGGAATCTGGGTTTAATGTAAAAACATGATAATTTTATGAAATATTTATCATTAAATAATTTTTTATCTTCGATAGTGTGCATTTTAAGAAATTGCGAGTTGAAATGAACGAATTAGTATTATTAAAATTTTAATGTTCCTTCATCAAATCATCATTATATTTTAATATATTAAAATTATTACCTAAAATATGAAAAATATATGATATATACATTTATAAAGACATCATGAATATAAATAACAAAAATTATTATTTAAAACTAAAATTGATTTTTGAATTAAAAAAATTAAGTATTCAATGAGTTTCAAATCAATATATGTTAATAACTGTTGGCGAATTATTTAAATTAAATATATATATTATATACATTAACCAAGGTTTTAAATAATAATAAAATATTTTTCTATGCATAGGATAATAAAAAATTCAATATTATACCTAATAATCCTTTTTTTTTCTAAACATAAGATCATTTCACATATTTTACAATTAATATAATATTCATTTATTACATGTTATAGGTTTTTCATTGGATATAAGAAGTTATTTATTTCTAAATTGGAGTTTTTTTTGTAATTAGGCACAATTAATTTCATTTCAATATGAATATTAACCGTGTTAAAATTTACCACAACAATAAAGGGTAAATTGGTTTACCCTATATTAAAACTAAATGATAAGGCCCTACCATTTCATAATTATTCTTATTGGATAAATTAAATGCATACCTTAAAAACTTTGTATTAAAATTTATTTATTTTATGGGCACTGGTCCATGAAAATGACTTATATATTATTTAAATCAAAGGAAGTTAAAAAATGACACTCTTATTATTTTAAATATCATTTACGTTTTCACATAAGAATAAAAATTAGTTATAAATTTATGAAATAGAAATTTTTTACTTAATTAAATTATATTTGAAATGGTAATTTATTTATATTTTTTATAAATAAAATATTTTTCATAAATATTTACATAACACTATTGTAATAATTATTTAATTAATATTAAATCAAATAAAATATATTAAAAACAAAAAAATTGGCATAATTTAAGATCTTTAGGGTGATCCATTAATTCTATATATTACTATGTCATTTTGAGTATATAATAAAATAGTTTACTTTTGGAATTTTACTTGTATTCTTCATGTTTTTAATGTAGAAGAAATTGATATTATAAATACCGAAAATATTGTTTTTCTATGGGATAAATATTTTATTTAATAACTTAAAAATAATAAAAATATTAAATAAGAACAAACAAGATAATTAAAAATCTAAAATTTCATCCACTTTGCATTTATAGGCCGTTTGGAATAATTTTCTCTGGAAGAGTGCAATTATATTTTAATCTTTTTAGAAATTATAATAGTGCGCCTCACCTCAATTCTAAAGGCAACATCCTCCTTTAATTAATAACACCAATTTGAGCCATATATATTGACCATACTCTAAAATATTATTTTTTAAACTTCACTAATTATAATCTAGAGGTTTGAGTCTTCTCAAAATTCTAACCTTATAAACCTTTAAAGTATATCTAAAGGGTTCATTTTGAAGAAGAGGAAATCAATATAACTTGTCAACTTATTTCAACACTTATTTACCTCCTTTGAATCTAAAATATTAATCATAATATATTTTTTTACATATCCTAAATGTGATAAAATTATATTATAATATTTAAAAAACGATTTTCAATTGTATTTCCAATCAAATAATAAGTGAATATATCCCTTGTACATATGTAAATCTTTCCATCACCACATAGTGATTCAATTAATTTTTAATAACCAACATTTATAGATGTGAATAATAATGGGTATAATTTTTATATATCAAATATATGAAAAAATTAAACTTCTATAATGTTAATATAATTTCTAACTTCTTATCATCCAATCATTTAGGAAACAACAATCTTTCTCATGCGTATATATGGACCACAATCTCTATGATGTGATATGATACATTTTTCAGTTATATTTCACATAGATGGTAATAAGAAATAATTTCATTAATATATATAATATATCTAATATAATAATGTTTCTATAAATTTGTATAATTACACAACTTTCTTTTATTCCATCAAATGAAAATGGAATTGTGTGCATGCGCACATACAACGTACCATCTCTAGGAACAGTATTATACATATTCCTATCAAAATTTTTTATGAAATACTATAAATATGTATATAATTAGTATATATAATTTGTATACAATGATTAAAATTCCATAAATTATGTGCTCATGATCAATTTATAAGGACCTAGATATGCTAGGAAAAAAGAAGTTATCACAAATTACAATGATTTTAATAAAAATTTATTAATAAACCGGAGATAAGATCATATAAATAAATCATAAATGTTAAGATAGATATTTGGTTGTTGAATAAATTTATAATAAATAAATATTTATTATAAAATTTTACATAACATGGTTAGGGAATTGTGATACTTGAGGTAAGGGTTTATTTCATAATCTCAACATTATTTGAGAATGATTATATTTTATCCTGCATTAACAAATTGTTCTCTTCTGTGTCCATGTGTTATAAAAATGTTTTCAAAAAGTTTTTTAATTATACGCTCTAATTTTTAAAAAAACTTGTACACATGTTATTATTTTTGAAAAATGTCTCGAAACAAATATTTTATTAGTTTTCTAAATGATGTTCTTTATAGATTATCCAAAAGAAACATGGAAGGAATGTTCATTAACTTATAAAGAATAATTGTATTTTCCCCCTTTCACGGAACCATATGTAATATAACATTACATTACAATATTACAAGTTTTTTTTGAAATAAAACAATTCTCCTTCATAATTATGTGGAATTTAAAGAAATGACATCAATTTGGAAATTATTTTTTCTTTAAAAATTATTTCAAGAGATATTTAAAAATATTCTACATTATTAGATAACATTATTCTATGTTACATTTGGTTTAATGAGGATTTGATCTGAGGATAACATCTTTATTCTTTCTTTGGTTGGTTTATGTTTATGAGACCTTTTTGTCTCCCATGTTTTATGTTATGAAATCATGCTTATGAACCCCATTTCCCTTCATGTGTTATGAAATGATAAATGATTTATCTTATTTTGGAAAAAATATGTACAGTTTTAATTATGTGATGATTGGGACCTATATGTTCCTCCAATGAATTTGGTATAGAATGAAATCTAATATTATGAACTAGGCTTGAATGGTTAGTGAACCTTATTCAATAAGGGTCCTTGTCCAAAATTATTGTCTTGGGAGTGAACCCTAACTACTATGATGGTTTAGTGAGTGAACCCATTCCATAATTCAATGTATTTGGTCTATGTTATTATCTCATGGATCATCTTATATTATGATTCAAGTCATTTCAACTGTATATATTTCTTCCAAGAATCATGTTTTTTAATATTTTATATGAAGGGTATAATTTTCAAATGTATTGTTTTATTAATATTCTATTATATTCATTGTATTCTCATGTAATCAATGATATCTCCCTTATTTTCCCTTGCTGAGCATATTAGCTCATTATTGTCTCGTGTTTCCATTACTCATGATATGAATAATGTAATTTAATATGATATGTAAAGAGTGTGATAGTTATGATGAAATAATATAGATAAGATATAAATAATTTATGTATTAATTTTTTATATTTCTATTATTTCAATGACACTGTACAATTATTATCCTCAACAATGGGTTTGTGTGAATATTCATATGAAAAGATGAAATACATATGTTTGTAAAGTTTGGGTTGTTATATTAATTCACTGGCTAAGTTACTGCAAATTTGAAAACCTTGAGTGGAGGGATCCCACGAATGGGGGGACCTCTACCATAAAAAATACATGTTCTAAACACGTTCTTCCACATCCTTTATCTTACTCAATATTCTCATTTTAGTGATCACTATAAGAATTAGTTTTTCCACCTGGGTAATTTATCATTTAGGAAAAAATAGAGTAATAGGTTTATATTATACTTTATACTTACTAATTCTAAATATGAAATCGTATTTATTGAAAAAAATCCAGGTGAGTGTGATTAATTTTAATATAATAACATATAACATATAATATCATTATATTCATTTCATCTTTAATAAAAATGTTTTTTACTATTTAGTAGTCAATATAGTCAATATAATAGAACAATTGGACCATTAATGGACCAAATATGATATTTATAATCATAAAATAATAACATGGAATAATATTGTTTTTTTTGATGAATTTTAAATAATTCAATAAAATTTTATTTATTATAATATAACATTAAAGTAAATTTTTTAGAATATTCATTTAATATGAATTTAAAAATATCATTATATATATATATATATATATATAATTTTAATATGTAATTCTATCACCTCTATAAAATGTTATATATATCAATAAAATTCATGAAACACAATATGTAATTATATGTGTTTTAATATTATTATTTTTAAAATAATTTAATTTATTTTTTAATGTGTTGAAAATTTATTGAGTCAGCTTTGCGTAAGTATTTAAGTTAATTATATAATTATTTAAAATTATAGATAAAATAAAATCATGAATATAATTTAATTAATCTAAAAATAATCATAATTATTTAGTGAAAGAATTCCTTTTCCATTATGTGGTCATATACTTGAAATATAAAAGAACGAGGGTGGAATTTATTATTTTTCATTACATAAATTATATATGGGTAAAATTCATGGAAATGTGTCCCAAAAACATAAAAAGGTATATACTAAGGATATAAAGGATTAACAATTTTCAGAAAATATTTATTTGAAATGTTTTAGGCCATTTATAATCATAATATTTTTTATTTATGTATATGGTGAACACATTTTATCCTTACCTGTGGTAATAAATTTTTACTGTATTTTTAATTCATTATTTCCCAAAAAATAATTTGACATTATTATATAATATATGCAATTATTCTTCCAAATTTAATTCTTACTCGTGGAAAATATAATATAAAACTAAACCCACACGCGTGACTACATGTGGTTTTACAATTAGAAAAACCTCATATGTATTAAAAGATTTAGTATCGATATTTAATATGAAATTGAATAAATTGGAATATATTTTAACTATTAAAATATAATTTTAATAATTTTACATTTAAAATAATTTTAAATAATTTTGTAATCATTATATTCTGTACAAAAAAAGTTTTCAAAAAAAAACAATATTTTAACAATGTTTTGAAAAAAACAATTTCCTGAATTTATAAAAATTTTACAAAAATATATTTTTATGTGATTATGTTAAAAATTAATTTAATTTTATAAAATAAATTTTCAATATTTGGTTAAATTAATTTACTATTATGAACTCAAATTGCAACAAAACTATATTAATGAAAAACTAATGTTTTTTCTTAAAGTATTTATTTTTCATTCATGTAATTATTTTTTTTATTTCTAATAAATATATAACTTTTTAATTTATTTTGTATATGGTTAGACCATAAAATTTTCATAATATATTTATTATTATTCATTCACACAAATTTAATGTCTTGGCTATAATGATATTGTATATTATTGTTCATTTAGACATGGTCGGGTGTCCACGAAAAGATATTGAAGAGAATAAATTTATGGAAATATATTTCCTGGTTTTTTTAATCTCAGTGTTGCATTATCTTGCAATTTTTTTAAAAAAAATTATTTTATAATTTATTGGTTTAACATTCTCCTCGACTTTAATTAATTTCTCCCCCACCATTTTATCTTTATCTCAGAAACTAAGGATTTTCAATATGAAAATACATTTGTTGGAAACCCATATTGTAAAAAGGGATAAAAATATAGACAATTAAAAGAAGGAAAAAGAAGTAATATTTTCATCCATAATAAAGAATTACTATTTTTCAATATTGGATAACATTTGGGGTTGTAAAAAAAGGCTCATTGAAGAAAATCATAAATAATTATGGAAAGTGATAGAGGATATTGATCAAGAGAAAGTGAATGATCAATAAAAAGTTAACGACCAATCTATAAATTTACAATAATTGAAATGACCATTGATTTAGCGAATATGTTGTGTATAAGATAAATTTTCTACTCTATTATCTATTTCAGAAAGACGTAGAATTCTTTTTGTATATATAAATATTAGGAAATATACTTACTTGATGTATTTTTATTTGATAGGTAAAATTTCATAATTTGGTTGTTCATTGATCAATTTCTACATTATATTTTTCTTAATGAAATTAATATACAAGATCAAATTTATTTAATAATGATGTAAAATACACTTTTAATGTATAAAAAGATCCATAAATGAGTGAAATGAATTTTCATTTTTTTCTAAATATTTTCCAAAAGTAAAATTGATGGAACACATTAATATAAAAAATTAATCTACAACACCCAATAATACACTACTCTTTCATCATCAATATTTATCATTCAAATTAATATGTAAAAAATGGCATATTAACCAAAACATCTCATAGTCTAGTTTTAGGAATAGAATCCTTCTCGTCATTCAGTTGTGGGTTCCAACCTCATGGATTTTTTATATAAATTGAGTTTTTAACCATTATATGGGACTCGGATTTTCTAAAACCATATTAATGAAATTACAATTAAATTCCAAAATTTTTATTTCCCATAATTACAAAAAAAATATATGACAAGATAAAAATTATAGATTACTCCTAGCTTTAATCTTATATCCACAAAAGGTAAAAGAATTATCCCTTAAACACCATTTTCACTAAAACATATAATAAAAAAATAGATTAAATTTCTATAAATTCCTCACAAAATACACTAAATATTTATAAACTCAGCATTAAATAAATCCTAAATAAGTGGAATCTAATAAATTTTACCTATGATCATTGGTAAACTCATAAACCCATGATGATTCCTAAAAATCATAATCTATCATCATCTAAATAATAAACATTGTGTATGTGGGGATATCTCTATTCTAAAATCTATTATAATTGTTTTTAAAAGTATATGTGATTCATCCAAATCATATCCCATGGTTGTGCAAAACCATATGTGCAGTAAGGACTATTTTTTCACCATGTGATGATGAATTAAAATCCCAATGCATAATTTTTAATGTCTTTTCCCCTATATATACTTGTTCCTGAACGAAATCCACTGGTAGTATCTAGAAAAGGATGAATTACTAGAAATAAAAACCACATTACATATGCCTTATAAAAAATTTAGCATTTTCTCATATACATATCCACAATCTAATCCATATGTTTATATTCACTAGTATATGTTGTCCTAAATATATTTCCAAATGATTCTAATAAACATTTTCTTATACAAATGGTAAAGACCCCAAACCCATTTTGGCTAGAGTGACTGTTTACATTATTATATTGGTTTTTGATATAGGATATAACATCCCAAAGGAACTAATATAATATTCATCATGTTAAACTAGATAATACACGATTCCAAAAGGACATTTTATTTTAAAAAATATGAAAAAAATGTGTTTTGAGAATATCATTATTCCATCTAGAATATCTTTGAATATCATTTTCTCTACACTTCGTGGATTCCTAAGAAGGGAAACAAAATAATGTTGAGATTAAATAGATATTAAGGATTATATACACTAGAGATATCCTGAGTAAATTATCAATAGTAATTATGTAAAGGTAAATTACTAAAAACATTGTCCATTTATTCACTAACATCTCCATGGAATATAGCATAATCAATATAGAAATGTAAAATTTTGAACATAGATGAATTTTAATAAATAAAATGAAAATAAAATGAATCCTGATATAATATACTTGTGAAAATATAATGTATATTAGTAGTAACTAAATTATTATTGATGCAAATTCTTAATATTGGATTTCATGATCTCTTGAATCAGGAAAACATTACTATTGTAAAGAACCATAAATTTCAAGGAAATTTTTTTCATAAATTATGTGGCATTTTACAAGTACGTAGTTTCTGATGGCCCCTGATTCCGAGGCCCGGTTCGAGCCGACCCAGGGGGTATGGGGTCAGGTCGGACTGTGCTCAAACCCCCTATTTTCAGACCACATTCGTTTTAATGGCCATATCATGGGCTACGGACCTCCGATCAATGAACCGTCAGTTGCGTTGGGATCCACGGATCGAGATGGTTGATTTGGTATATTACACTCAAGGTTTAGGCGAAGTTTGTGTGCAGCCAGGTTTGTTTGAACCCGAAACCAACTTGGCCCTCGGAGCGGAAATTCTTATAACTTAACGATCGAACGTCCAAATGACATGCCGTCAATCACGTTTAATTCCTCTTAGTGAGATGGTTCTTTTTGATTACTCCACTTGAGGTTTGGATGTAGCTGGAGTAGGGGTAGGTTTTAGCCTAAAAATCAACCGGGCCCCTGGGACAAAAAAACCAATATCTCTCAGACCGGGCGTCCGATTGACGCGTCGTATGTCGTGTTGAGTTCCTTTTGACAAGACAGAACTTTGAGATACATAATCTCTATACTTCGTGATAGTTTATTTTTCTACCCCCTTGGCTCGTGGAGCGGACCCTCCCGGAATCGAGTGTGCTATGTGCGGGAACCCTAGAGCTGGCTGCGACTGCGACGACGATGACGACTGTATTTGGATCCTACGTGGTTTCGGTAGCGAGAACGAGTGTACTTGGATCCTATGTGGGTTCGGCAGTAGGGATGACTGTACTTGGATCCTACATGGGTTCGACAGCGATGGTTACTATACTAGGATCCTACGTGGGTTCGACAGCGACGACTTCTGTACTTGGATCCTACGTGGGTTTGGAAGGGGAGATGATTCAGAGGCTACATCTTTCATCTCCACCCCTCTTCGTGAGTAGTATACCTGTGTGAGCTGAGCCTTGACGTCCAATCATTATCATCGATATGATTGACTTTCTTTCCTGTGTGGATTGGGTTGTTCTTTCTTGTGTGTACTGGGTTGTACTTGGGCTCATGAGTTGGAGCCAAATTGGAAATGATGACTTAGATATGTGTATGGGAATATATCTAATTAGAGTTGGTTGATACTTCATGTTTGTATCATTCCTTTGTGGTTTATCCTTTGCGGATTCATGGAGTCCTTCAGGGGTCTCGGGGTCCCTACTGAGTATCTTATACTCACCCCTGCACGGGCTATGCTCGGACTACGTTGTGTTCGTTGCAGACGACGAGCAACGCTTATCGTGGTTGAGGCTTGTGGAGAGGGACGGTACCCGGAGGTGGACTATCAGGCGGGACGTACACGGAGCGGACGACCATACCTGAGGAGATGAGGAGACCATCTTTACCCATCCTTCAGGTATGATAGCCGGAGGATGACTCGGTGGTTGCGGATTTAGATTACTGTTCCTGTACTTTCTTTTTAGATGTACTGTACTTTCAGTGGGGTTTGTATTCTGACCCAATTACTTTTCAGCACTTACTTTTGTACTCAGTTTATTTAGTGTTTACTCCAGCTTGCGTACTCTATGGTGTTTTTTCTTATATAAAGGAAATTTATTCCATCTTATTGGTATTTATGCCTTTGGTGCTAGTCTCCAGCCCCTAGCATATGTAAGGCGGGCTTGGGGTAGTCACGGCAAGGGCCCCGAGGAGGGGTCGTGACAAATTGGTATCATAGGAGTCAGTTCTACTACAGAACTCAGGACTCTGATATTTCCTTTCTTTGAAGCAATAGTGTTAATGGTATTGAGTGTGGTTTTTAGTCTAGGGAGTCCCGTGTTGGTGTGGAGGACAACATATCCATACTCCAAGACCCTGAATTCTGATTTCCGAATCTATGCATGAAAACACTGATTGTGTGTGTGTTCCAAGTGTTTACATTGTGGTCTCTTAGTGTCAGCTCACTAGGTATACTGTTTGACCATGGAGAACCTGTTACTTTTCAGGATGGCCCCACAACGGCTGCCAACTACGACACTGAGCTTTGTGTGAGATGGAAGCCCACCGAGCGACGAGGCCTCGGTGTAGGGCCCCATTACAGCGGAGGTACCGGCGGTACCTCTACCCGCCAAGCCACCGAAACCACCAGCCCCAGCAGCGGAGAGTGCACGCCGCCTAAGTGTGCTGCACGAGTTTCAGTGACAGAGGTTTCCCAGGTTCCGCGGATAGATGAACACTTAGGCAATCGAGGGTTGGCTGGAGGCTGTTTTTCGAATCTTCAGATTGGTAGGGACACCAGCAGATCTTGTGGAGATCCTTGCAGAGATTCTCCTGCAAGAGGAAAAGGTAGATGGTGGAGTCTGATGCTCCAGGTGAATGACGAGGCATCTCATCTTTGGAAGGACTTCAAGAGCCTCTTCCGCTCGGAGTACATTCCATCCACCCTCCGTGAGGTACACATCCAGGAGTTACTACAGCTTCAGAAAGGCAACGTGATAGTAGCCCAGTACTCAGTGATATTTATCGATCTCTCACGCTATTCTACAGAAATGGTATAATACCCATTCTTTCGGGCCCGGACCTTCGAGCAGGGACTGAGGCATGAGATCAGGGCTTCGATGAACTCCCTCAGAATTCCGACGTAGGCAGGAGTACTGGAGCGAGCCTTACTTGTTGAGAGCTTCCTTGCTAAGTCTACACCAGCAGCAAGGCCTACCGCAGGGCGACATGTGGCAGATTATTCTGCAGTCGGTAGTAGACAGATGTCACAGAGGTCCAAGCGGACCAGGCAATCAGGTGGGCGACCTTAAGATACTGTTTCAGATAAGCAGGTCACACGAAACAGAGCCATCCATATGAGGGTCAGACAATGTTATGCATGCGGCGGGCAGGGTTACATGGCTCGAGACTGCCCGACCCGCCATACAGAGGAGCAGCAGACGGTTGAGGGACCTCCCATGCATAGGCAGAGGTTCGACCGTGGAGGTCTTCCAGGAGCGGGCGGATGTGACAGAGGAGCTGGCCGACCAGCAGGTGGTGGACGAAGTTTCGAGGCCCTACCACCACCACCACCACCACCAGGAGGTCCACCCCGACCACAGGGAACAGGTGGACATGGGAGAGCACAACATCAGGCAGATGAAGCTTATGACTATGGAGCTCCGGAAGTAGATGGATAGGAGCAGGACTACTTCCAAGCGTATATGACATTTTCTTGGTGCTTCTAACTTCCTTAATGTTTTTGTTTGTGGTTTTTATGTGTCTTTGTACTTTGATAAGTAGTAATAAAAGACACTTGTCCTTGTGACGTTTGCTTTACTGCCTTTTTATGTAGTTAATACTCAGAGGTTCCAGTTAAAACCATTGATTTGACCCTCACATTCAAGATTCCAACTGGGGGAGACCCAGTGACCACACACTGATGCCGATAGTGTGACTCAACCCTTGGAGGCGAGAGAGGAGGTTGTATCTCTTGGTAGTAGCGACGCGGCCTTACGACGTCATCCATGGCATGAATTAGAACCGTTCATGTCAGGAATGATTTTATTAGGAAATGAACATGGCTCATCCAGTGGATGAGACCAGATTTCTCTTTTCGGATAAGGAGAAATATTTACAGCTTTGAAGAAGAAGGGGAAACCCTTCGTGTGGTCAGATAGATGTCAGCAGAGCATTCTAGAGCTGATACCAAGATAGACCAGTGCACCCATATTGAGGCTACTGGAGGAAGGCATAGGGTATGTAGTTACTGCGATGCATCAGAGACTGAATTCGAGTGTGTCCTGATGCAGGAGCGGGTAGTGATCAGCTATGGTTCACGGCAGTTGAGGTAGCACGAGCAGAACTATGCTACTCATGACCTGGAGTTAGCAGTAGTCATCTTCTCCTTGAGGATGTGGGGGCACTATCTGATGGGTGAGCGCTTTACAGTCTACTCTGAACACTAGAGTCTCAAGTACATCTTATCTCAAAAGGACATGAACCTGAGACAATGGTGATGGCTCGAGTTCCTTCAAGACTATGACTTTTAGATAGTCTATACTCCTTGGATGGGGAACGTAGTAGCTGATGCTCTCAGCCGGAGGTCGGGCATTTAGCTACATGGAGAGGCGACAAAGCAGTTAGCCTCTTTGTAGATATCCTTTGTGGATAGAGATGGGGAAGCTTTTCTACAGTCACTCACTGTCATTCCTCCACTACATCAGCGGGTCAGAGACGCACACCATGGGAACGTTGACTGTGAGACGCGACGTGCACAGATAACCTCAAGATGATCACCTGATAGATTTTCTATAGGAGGAGATCATTCCATCCTTTTCAGGGGACATACCATGGTACCAGCTACATTACAGGAGGAGGTTCTGAGGGAGTTTCACACTTCCCCTCTAGCGGTACATCCGGGAGTATCGAAGATGTACCAGAACCTCAGACGATAGCACTGGTGACTGGGTATGAGGATGGTTGTGGCAGAGTTTGTTTCATGATTCCTCACCTGCCAGCAGGTGAAGGTAGAGAAACAGGTACCAGCAGGCTTGTTAAAACCCTAAGAGGTCCCAAAGTGGATGTGGGATGGGATATATATAGATTTTGTGACGATACTTTCATGTACTTCCAGAGGACACGACTCCATCTGGTTGATTTTCGATTGAATCACAAATTCGGCCCACTTCTTACCCATCAGAGAGCAGGGCTCAGTAGATAGTTTCGGACACCTCTACGTTCAAGAGATCGTATGGATTCATGGTGTGCCATCATCTAGCGTCTCTGATCAAGATGCTCTCTTTAATTCACATATTTAGAAGGGGTTGCAAGAGGCATATGGGATGCAGCTATGCCTGAGCACCGCCTTTCACCCTCATACAGATGGCCAGACGGAGAAGACCATTCAGACTCTCGAGGACATGCTCCATGAATGTGTCCTTGACTTTGGTCATAGCTGGGAGGATCACCTACCCTTGGTAGAGTTTGCATACACCAAAAGCTACCACTCCACCATCGGGATGGCACAATACGAGGCATTTTACGGCTGACCTTGCAGATCACCTCTGTGCTGGACAGACCCTGGGGAGTCAGCACTTATAGGAACAGAGATGGTCCAGGCCACGACGGAGAAGGTGCAGATCATCCAGGAGCAGATGAGGACTGCTCAGAGCCGACAGAAGTCCTATGATGACAGGAGGTGGAGACCACTAGAGATTGAGGATGGGGACCATGTTTTCTTACGGGTCTCACCTCAGCATGGATTACAATGATTTGGTCAGGGCGGCAAGTTATCTCTACACTTCATCGGACCATTTCAGGTTCTCAGCAGGATAGGCGAGGTGGCTTATCTCCTGGCTCTTCCACCTCAGTTTCACCAGGTGCATGACGTCTTCCACATATCTTAGCTGAGGATATACGTGCATGACCCGACACATATCATTGAACACGGGGACCTAGACATCGATGAAGAGGTGACATTTTTGGAGGTTATAGTGGAGACCGAAGATCAACAAGAGTGGGTCCTATGTGGACAATTGATTCCTCTAGTGCGCATCAGGTGGCAGCATGAGAACCACTAGGAGAGCACATGGGAGCGGGATGCTCAGATACGTTCATCGTAGCCTCATTTGTTTCCCTATTTTATGATGTATCTTTATGGGGACGTAAATCCCTGAGGTGGGAGTAATGTAAAGACTCGTAAATTTCAAGTAAATTTTTTTCATAACTTCTTTGGGATTTTACGAGTACACAGTTTCTGACGGCACCTGATTCCGAGCCCCGGTGTGCCCGAAATCAATTTACAAAGTTTAGCTCAGGTATGTTCAGTGAACAAACGAGCGGGTTTTTCTATATTTTGAACCGGTTCTCGGAAATAAAATCTGAGGGCACTGATGGAACTGCAGCACCAGTAATTTCTTAAGAAGACCTTTACCGAAGATGCGTCTTCTCGGGAGGAGTTGTTAAAAAATGTGGATTAAATGAAAAGTAAAATAAAATTGTGTTACAATTTTATTTCTTTTTCTATGTGGTTATATCCTAGGTGTGGGAGTTGGGGTGGGACCCACTAGTTACTAACTACCCTTGAGAGGATAAAGGTTTGGTGGGTCTCACACGAGCCCCAACTCTTCCCATTCCCTAACTCCCTAACTTTCCCCTTTATTTAAGTAACTTTCCCCTCCCCCTCTTTAATAATGCATACTCACATAAATTTAATTAATTGAACCACTTCAATTAATTGGATTAAGTTTGAACTTTGTAATTTGAAATGCATTCCATGTTTTAATAAAATAAGAGGAGTCTTATTTTATTTGGGGGGTTGGTTGGTTGTGTTGAGGAATGGAGGAGAGAGGTCTAGTTCCTTTGGAATAACTTCCTCCTCCCATGAAGAACGTCATCCTTCAATGAAGAACGTCGTCACCACACGGAGAGAAAACATTCCATATCTTCTTCTCTCTACAACTAGTGTGAGACACCGTCCCCTCCTTGGACGCACGCCAATGCCGACTTCAAAACCTCACCCCGCGATGCCATCTTCCGCATCACCGGAAAACGACATCATTTATCGAGGTAGGGGTTATCATCGTTCAAGTTTAATTAAACATTATTCGTTGATTAATTTGGCCGCTTGTTGTCATCATAACGGGAGGAGATCAGACTGAACAAACACAACCGACCCTCCTCCCCTTTTCTTGTTGATCCTCATTGAACTTTGCGGTGAAGGCGGTGCGGTGCTATTGCACCGTGCGGGAATGAAGAGGACCGCGGCCGGAGTGGGCCATGGTAGTGGTGCGCAGCGCTGTCGCGCCGCGCCGGGGAGGCTGAAGGATGTTGCGGCCAGGAGCGGGCCGCAGCAGAGGGTCTCGGCGCCGTCGCACAGTTCCAGAACATCAAGGGGGCCACGGCTGGGGCAGAGGGGCGCGACGCTCGCGGAGGGGAGCGGCGCCGGCGGAGGGGAGCGGCGCCGGCGGAGGGGCACGGCGCCGATCTGGCCGGATCCACGATGGTCATCAGCAGGGGCAGCCAGGCTCGGCCGCCCACCGGCTTTCCAGGAGGCGGGACCCCCGCGGGTCCCGCGGTGGCTCAATCGGCTGACTATTATGGCATGCTGTTACCGAAGAAATTGGGGGGCATAACCCCCCAGACCTACCTAGGGTGGACCCCACTAGGGGGACCGCCGTTTCTAAGACAAAGGGGGGCGCGCCCCCTTCTCACCCCGCTCGGCCGCGAGCCGAGCCGCGACCGGTTTCCGAGCAAGGCCGCAGGCCACGCCCTGCCTGGCCAGGCCACACCCAACCGAACTGGGCCGCACCAGCCGGGCCTGACCCGGACTCGGGTCGGGTCGACCCAGTTTGGGCCGACCTAGGGGGTATTGGGCCGGGTCAGACCGGGCCAAAACCCCCTATTTTCGGACCACATTCATTCGAACAGACATATCTTGGGCTACAGACCTCCGATCGACACACCGTCAGTTTCCTTGGGATCCTTGGATTGAGATGTTCACTTCTGTATATAAAACTCGAGTATTTGGTAAAGTTTGGGTATGGCCGGGTTGGTTCGAACCCGAAACCAACCGGGCCCTTGGAGCAGAAACACTTATAACGTAATGACCAAGCATCCCAATGACGTGCCGTCAATCATGTTGAATTACTCTTAGTGAGAAGGCTCTTTTGGCTTACTCCACTTGAGTTTTGGATGGAGCTAGAGTATGTTCGGGTTTTTTTGCCTAAAAACCAACCAGGCCCCTGGGACGAAAAAGCCAATATCTCTCAGACCGGGCGTCCGATTGATGTGCCGTCTATTGCATTAAGTTCCTATTGACGAGATGGAATATTTTGATACATCAACTCTAGAATTTGTGAAAATTGATGTATCGACCCCCTTGGCTCGTGGAGCGGACCCTCCTGGAATCGAGCGTGCTGTGTGCGGGAACCCTACACCTGGCTGCGACTGCGACGACGATGACGACTATACTTGGATCCTACATGGGTTTGGCAGCGAGGAACACTGCACTTGGATCCTATGTTGGTTCAGCAGTGAGGACGACTGTATTTGGATCCAACGTGGGTTCGGCAGCGATGGTTATTGTACTAGGATCCTACGTGGGTTCGGTAGTGACGAATTTTGTACTTGGATCCTACGTGGGTTCGACAGGGGAGATGATTCAGAGGCTACATCTATCATCTCCACCCCTCTTCATGAGTAGTATACCTGTATGAGCTGAGTCTTGACTTCCAATCAATATCATCGATATGATTGACTTGCTTTCCTCTGTGGACTGGGTTGTTCTTTCCTGTGTGGACTGGGTTGTACATGGGCTCATGAGTTGGAGTCCAACTGGAAATGATGAATTATGTATGTGTATGGGAATATACCTAAGTAGAGTTGGTAGATACTTCGTGTTTGTATCCTCCCTTTGTGGTTTATCCTTTGTGGATTCTGGGAGACCTCCAGGGGTCTCGGGGTCCCTACTGAGTATCGTATACTCACCCCTGCATGGGATATGCCTGCACTGAGTTGTGTTGGTTGCAGACGAAGGACAACGCTGATTATGGTTGAGTCTTGTGGAGCGAGATGGTACCCGGAGGTGGACTATCAGGCGGGACATACACGGATCGGAGGGACGAACCCGAGAAAGTGAGGAGACCGTCTTTACCCACCCTTCTGGTGGGATAGCCGGAGGATGACTTTGTGGTTGCTGATTTACTTTACTGTTGTTGTAATTTCATTTCAGTTGTACTGTACTTTTAATTGAGTTTGTATTCTAGCCCATTTACTTTTCAGCACATTCTTTTGTACTCAGTTTAATTAGTGTTTACTTCAACTTGCGTACTCAGTGGTGATTGTTTTCTTATATAAAGGAAATGCCTTCACTTTTATCAGGATTTACGCCTTTGGTGCTAGTCTCCAGCCCCTGGCCTATGGAAGGTGGGCTTGGGGTAGTCACGGCACGGGCCCCGAGGACGGGTCGTGACAACTATGAAGACCTTATGCCAAGAAATTATAACTGATGGGTACTTATAAACCAAATACACATCTAAAAATGGCTAGCCGACAAATTCATCAAATTATAATATTAATGCATCAAGGGGGTATCTAAAACCAGGAAATACCGATAAATACATGTCCAAATCCTTACATATATTTAGAATGATCAATTTAAATCATGAACAACAAACCTTACAAAAAAAATTTATATCGACAAGGAATGTGGATTAACATTAATTTCTATAGTCAATCATAAAAATTACAAAGTGACCTACTATATATGGGAATTATATATGGTTTAATTAGAAAGGACATACATGATAAATAATACTAATATATACAAGAAATTTAATGTCCAATGATCATTAGAATGTGAATATTTCTATAGAAAGTTAATGATTGAAAAAATTAATCCTGAATGAGAATGCCAATACTCTCCCTAATCAAAATGATCATACACCATCCAATTAAACAATTTTGATATTATAAATATAACATATCTCTATTTGAGTATATGTAAAATAATGGGTTATTGATGTAGGTAAATATAAATGCTATAAATAGATCATAAAAACATTATTGAATCAAATACAATTTTTACTTAGAAAAATACTTTATAAAAAATTGAAAATATTAAAAATATGATTTTATATAAAAATTAACATGTGATGGAATAATTATTTGAACGAACAATCATAATTTCATATGGTTCCATTAATTTTGAGTATAATAAAAAATTAATTCCTTTAACATTTTTGCATGAAATATAAAAAAATACATTATATGGGAAATGACTGGAATATTACATTTAATTTTTTTAAAATAATATAATAATGGCTAAAAATGACGTGAAAAATTATATGTAGTTTTATTGAAAATAATTTTACAAAACATAGAATTTAAATAAAAATGATTTTTGTCCGAGGAGAAATATGACTTTAGATTTAATTTATAGAAAATTCTCAGTAATTCTAAGTACTAAAGAAAATAAATAGGTACTATTACTTGAAAATATCATTTATTAATATTATATAATAATATTAAAGTGATTTATTAGAAAATTATTAAATATCTTTCATTGGAAATTCATGTATAAACAATCTCGATAAAATTGATATTGAAAAATAATTCTCTTACCACTATTGTAACATTAGAATCGTAATACCCATGAATGGAATAAAAAATAATTAAAAATTAAATAACATGAATAAAACTATATTTATGATATAACATAAAAAAATTAGTTGTAGATACACCTCAAAAAATTTGATAAGTGTATATCATAACATATGTCATAAAGAAGAGCATTTCTGGTCAAAAGACCATAAAATAATTAAATCGTTGATGTGAAAATTAATAAATGAATATATTATGTTTATAAAATATAAATCTACATAAAAAATGGAAATAAAAGATTTTACAATCAAAATTCATTACACACATATTCTAAGAAGATAAAATACAATGAAAATAAATTATTTTATAAAATTCCTTAGTAGATGGTAATTTTATTTTAAAAAAACATTGGTTGAAATAATTAAAATACAATGGTGTACTAGGGATTTTTGATATAACATGTAAAACAGAATGTACAGAAATAATATAAGTGAGAATAGGTGCATAACATTACAATGTGGCTCAATTAATTGAAATTGAGACAAAACCTCTTACCTCACACTTCCCTTGGGTTGAAAATTACATAACCTAATGTATAGTGATTTTAAACATGTTATTATCTTATAAATAATAATTTTAATATTTATAATATCACATATCCTCCTCAATCCATTTTTTTAATTTTCAAAAAACCTCTTTGGGTAAGTGGGTACCTCACAATGGCCTGAACATCACCGATACACGATTCAAACCAAAAGCCACATTCAAAATTTAAAAATCAAATTTTCAAATTGAAAACCTCAAACCGTGGTTAAAGCATGCCGCCTGAGGAACCCGACATCGAGGTAAGCCACATCACCGGGCCTCCATCATCACATCGCTGGCCAAAGGGTTCTATCACTGTCACCATCGAACCATCATCACATCATTGCCATCATCGACATTAACATCTCGTCAGAACATCGTCGCTGTTGAGGAAGTCATCATCGTCGACGACACACAAAAACCCACTATCATATTTCTCACCGAACATCCTCCTAGAGCAGACCAACAGAACAAGGCCCATCCACAAAAATCCACAAAAAACACCACCCGCTCCAAATTCCAGAGGTGAAACATCATGGATTCAAACCAAAACAAACCGCAAGATGAAACCATCAAAAAAACAAACCAGAACAGAAAACAGAAATGAAACACATCCATACCGAAAGCACCGAAAGCAGCCCAGCAGAGCCAATTACCAAAAAATACTCTCCTTCGTCACCACACACCAAATTATTAAAAGCGAAAATCATCAGAAACCATGTTGTCGCCCGAAGTACCCAGTCCATCACGAAACCACCAAAACAGAACCACTAACCTGAGCGAAATCATCACCTCAACGAAAAACCTTCAGGATTCAAGAAACAGGCCCCACCGCCGCCTTCAAATCCACACCCGAAGACCAGATCTACCAAAAGCACCCTCATTATTAACATTTATGTAATGTGTAAGTGAAAAATGAATCACATAGATTTGTAAGATGATAGTTTTTCCATACACATGAGTGAAATTATATTATTTTAAACAACAGGTAAAGTAATAAGTTATATATGATTTTAAAATTTTAATAAGTATAATTATATCATAAATATTATAAATATTAATAAAATTTATAATTATATTTAATTGTGATTCTTTTTGATAATGAGTCACTTCGGTTTTCACGGTAGAAGTTCTTCATGCACATGACAGATGGTTTCATTTCACATTTGATGGAAAATAATATGGATATATGTTATTTAATTTTTAGATTAACATATGAGTATATGGTGTATTTTATTTTTATTTTTATTTATTTTTTAGATATACTTTATGGTTTTAAAAGAAGAATGAAAAGAAAGAGTTTCATTATAAAGTTTAAAATATCTCTAAGAAACCTCCTCTAAATTATCTCTTAAAGACACAATGGATTTCCATTGTGGAACACCTGTAGATCTTAAATATGGTAAATAATTATTGGGAGAGATTTTTGTAAGGCTTGGTCGAGCCACATTGATTATGATGCATGAATATATTACGGGAGTGAGAACCCTTATATAATTGTGGCATGACATTTTGGTAAATACACAAAACTAATCAATTATAAAAAAATCTCTCATATAAAAAGTGACTCCAAAACTGAAAAATAATGCTATTGAGGGATGTTAATGTTGAGTCACACTTCTGATTGAAAAATAAACATGTTTTCAACATGTTATTCCTTACCCTTTATGTTAACACAATTTTACCATTTTTGTTTTTAATGTTGTAATTAGAGTTTCTACCTTGGTAACATATAAATGAATCGTAAAAATAAAATGATTCTTAATATATAATATTTAACTAAAAGTTATAAAAATTATATCCCATTTTTAGTATAATATTTTTGTGAGGTAAATTAATATTAACATAATACCACAAAACATGAAAAATGTCATTATAAACAAAACCATTGTACAAATGTTTGTTACTCTTTATTGGGAAATATAGTTATTATAAAAGACCAATATGTCCTTAAATTAAACTACATGATAAATTAAAATTTTAAACATCACTTTGAGGAATATTATGTTTTTTTAAATTTTAAGTCCTTTACTAAAATTTCATTTATTATAAAATATCATTAATCTCAATTTTAACACCAAAACTATAATTTCAATAAACAAATTTCCAGATTTGAATAGAATACTAATATAAAATTATTACTTTTATTAAATATGGAATATATATCTCAAAAATTAATGCTACATAATATTTCACACAATTAATATTTATTTTCTTATTTTTAGAATCAATTAATTTATTTTTATATTAATTATCTTATTATATTGTTAATGTTGAAAAATCATTTAAGAAAACTATATAATAATTTAAAAAATTCAACTAAATAAATCTCATGAAAATAATTTCATTAATATTATATTTTCCACCAATATTCTCTAAAATAATTTTTTTTCTTATGTGAGCACATAATTTAAATTTAAAACTAAGAGGGTCCTTTTTTTAAATTGCATTACTCAAATTTCTATATAGGTAACTTTATAAGAAAAGTGTCCCGAAATATAATAAAAATAGATCATAAGGTGGTAATGGTAGAAATATGGTCGTAATATAGTAATTATAAAAGCATTATTTCATTTTAGAGCATTATATTTTTTTCAATCTTTGGTAAACTTATTTTAACCTAAATCTTGAAAATTTATTTATTTATTTTTAAGATTCATTATGATAATAAATTGGGATGAAATTATTATATAATATTGACTATTATAATTGTAAATATGGAATCCATTTTTCCAAATTTCATAAATAGAAGTGGGGAATTTTATTTTAACATCGATCCCATAGAATAAATGAAATATTATATTTATAAAGTGATATTCATCATAATTAATAAATGTTTCAATATCAAAATCCAATATGAAATTTATTTCACTTACATAAATTTTATTTATAAAATTTTAATTACGCTAATATTGATTTAAAACAATTTTAAATCCAAATTGATTATTTTATATTCTTGAAACGAAAATGTAGTATTCAATACCAACATCTATTTTTCAAAATTAATCTAAAAAATAACCTTTTCAAAATATTTTTAAAAAAATAAGAGTAACATAATTATTTCCTGGTTATTTAATGAAATATTTTTATTTTTTAAAATCTTTATTAAAAAATTGAAAAAAATAATGTTAATTTATGTTTGAAATGTGTAACAAGTCCACATTTTCAAAAAAAAAACAATTTTACAGAGTATTCATTTTTCAAATAATTATTATTTTATTGTAATCAATATTTATCCAGAGAATTTGGTTTTATAAATGTGTAACACAAATATGTTTCATATTGTATTTATTCATATTCATACAAATAAATTTAATGTTTGGGTTATAATAGTATATAATATTATTATTCATTTAGAATGCGGGGTACGCGTATTGCAATCTATTTTATAAATTAAATTTAGAGAATTATATTTTGTGGGTTGTTGAATCATGGTGTCACATGTTACATACATTTTAATACCAAATTTTCTTATTTTATAATTTTTGGGATGTCTCAATAATATTATAAGATCACGATTTACATGTCCTATAACCAAAAAAATTCAAGTTTTTTTGACGTCCCCGTTATTACATCCCCACATATAATAATATTTCTTGAAGGAGTGTGATACCTCATTAATGATAGTTTTAGTGGTCCACATATCATGATCCTAAACCACATGATAAATTTCCCAATATTTAGAACTATAAATTGAATACCTACTTCTTTTGGAAGTCCTAAAAATACACACATGGTACGAGAACCCTCATTAAATAACCCTCTCTCTATTCCATGATTCAAATTACAAGTGTTTGAATCATCAGAAATTTCCAACCACACATTGAAATAATCAGGGACCCCATAGCATGAACATTCAAGTAAGACTATATAGTATCATGAATAATTTCCATTTAAACCTAAACAAGATGTGTATTTTCTTTATGATAACGGACCACTGATCCCATTGAGCCCTACTAACTTCGTAATAGAACATGACACGTTAGGGTGTTTTTCGATCATCCACATCATGTCTTCCTCACATCACATCCATGATTAAAATTCCTTGAGTGGATGATTCAAAAATCCCATATTTTTACTATCCAGATATATTTTATATCCCAAACATTATGTGACCATCTACTAATGGAAATTGATGTTAGAATGCAAGGTGAAAGAACACTTCATGAATATTTATCATTCATAAGTCCAGTGGGGATGTCAGGTTTCTAAAAAATCCAAAAATATCTATCCTATATAATTCTTGTAAGGATAAAGGGTGTTGAAACCCTTTATGAATAGGTTACCTTCATATTTCTAGAATGGATAAAGGGTATCAGAACCCCTTATGAATATCCCTTCATCATAATTTTGAATAAAGATGTGGTGTTCTCGAACACTTCATGAATATTCTTCCATTATAAATACAATAAGGTTGTAGGGTATCTAAACACTTTTTTAATATCCAAAAATAATAATTCCATTATTTAGATAGGATTTTAGACCGATTTATTTATAATCTTCCTTCCAAACCGAAATAAGGATGCACAGATTCTAAACACCTCACGAATATCAACACTTCATAACGTGTTCCAAGTATTTAGCATCTGAATTTATATAATATGTGAGATATATTACAAAACCACATTTAATATATTTTAATATATAATATAAATAATTTTTAAAAATTATGGAAATAAAATTTAGAACATGTTATATTTTTTATGGTCTTTGGAAGAATATATTGTTTGGCTGAAAAAAATGAACATTAGAAAATTATTGATGGAAAAGATGTATTGTAAAATATTTTCTATAAAGGATTGACCCAAATGTTTTAAATAGAATAACTGAGATGATACAATACATAACGTTAGAGGAAAAAACATGTTCATGTTGTAAATAAATAATTTATGAGGTTAAAGATGATTAATTAAGGCTGTACGCTAGAGTGTGAAGGGAAAAAATAAAACTATAGCATGATAAAACAAGTCATAGAATAACACATATATGTTACATCATGAAACACCATAGAATTTTAAAAAATATGAAAAAAATTTGTAAAAAAAATATAAATGGTACTTCCACAAAGAAGTTATGGCCTAAAACACTATTCACGCCACACAATTTCCAACAACACCCTAAAGAGGTGATATTGATGAATCAAATTCAACTGATTCGCCCCTTTTGACACATAACCCCCAAGACACCATGGAATTAACCTGATTATTTTATATTATTTAATTTAAGGAATATTTAAAATGACCTATTCCTATAATATGGATGTGATCAATGGAGGTAGTTTTAAATGATGTCATATTGATGCTCTACATTTTTGTTTTCTTTTTTTTCCTTTTTTTCTTTAATTTCAAAATTCTTAAAATATCCTGTATCATCTTGGTTACCACCTACATGGAGGGGTTTCTTATTTGAGATAAAAAGGAATGTGGAGGTTAGAAAAAATTACAATGTTTGAGTTCTTATGCTGAAATTTATAAAAAAACCCTCTTGTTATTTTTCAAACTAGTATCTATTTTTATTTTTTCATTTTTAAAATAAAAAATAATTGTCTTATGGTTAGAATTTATCAATTAAATTACCTTGGATAGTGATAAATTTATAAAACATTTTTGTTTATATTTGAGGAAACATTTTATGGATGGGTGGTGAGACCATTGCAGTCACCAAAAAATGATTAGAACAATATTTGAGAACAATAGGTTTTTGGGGAACGAAAATACTCGGTTAGGGATTTTATAATTACTCACGATAAAATGCTACAAAATCAATCAAATATAAAATTTGGTGCATTGAAATTACATTTTAATAAGAGATATCCTAACCATCACTATTTGGAAAAGGGAGAGAGTGGAATATTTAAAGGAATCCAGATCTTTATTTTCATTAAAAGACCAAGTTGTATAATTGGAAATAATGATTTCATTACACTAGTTCTGGAAAATACAGAACTGCTCTAACTTCTTATAAGTTATTTTAAATTAGTTAATTGAAACTAATTTTTATAATTTTAAATTTCTATACTAAATTTTAAATAAATTTCACTGAACCAACTCAATAAATAACAAAAAAAATCTGTTTCTGTTCGTACTCTATATAACAGGTTTGGTTAACTAATATACTATACATCTGAATATAATTAATTTTATACACACCTGACAAGTCATGAATCAAATCAGGTGATATTTTATAAGATTCAGTTCCACAATCAATCAAAATAAACATTGAATGAACCATTTTACATACTACGAATTAACTAATTTTGATTCATAAAATGAATTAATACTAACCCAAATTTGGGAGAAAATATTTTAAATAGGATTTGAGGAAAAAAGCTAAAATATTCCTGACAAAATATATGTATTCTCAATAAACATTATGAAATGGAAGTAAATCCGAACCATACCCTTAGATGTATATATGAAAATCAATTTCATATCCTCGATAACCATATTATATTATAGGTACACAAAATGATTTTGAATTTTATATTAACATGATTTAAGTGTTTCCTAAATTTCATGGACATTCTGGTGAATACCCAAATCGTAACATCCAATATTTGTACACATTTCTACTCAAACATCATACCTTGATAAGTCTAGATAATTAAATTCAAAAGGAGGGAATTTCCATTTTTAATAGAAGGTGCCTCAAAGGTATGGTTTTATGATCTATAACCAAGATAGGTCAATGACTATGAAAATATCCATTGATTCATCAGGATAATATTATTCCACACATCCTAAAGGAAAAAAAATCAAGAATGAAATCTATGATATTCAATAATTGACCAATGATACACTATTAGAGTACTAGGAGAGGTTCAATAATCGCTTTACCAGGTGCCCATATCAAACTATATTCGAAAGACACATATTAACATATTATACCATGTACTACTCAATAATGATCACAACCTACTCAATGCCTCATTTTTAGTATTTATAATATACAAATTATAAATAGAATCCAGAGGCCTGAATTATCTTATTTATCGAAACTCAAAACAATTTGGAACTATAGGTATGTGCACCCAACAAATTCAATATGTAGGAAAGTATAATTCAGTAGTTCTAATTGTAACCCTAGTAAATGATATCACTAGATTTGTGAGAAAAATAGACATGAATCAAGAAAGTGAAAAAACTGACCCATCATAGGTATGTGGGTTATATTCTTATTCAAATTTTTTTATTCACCAATGTCTAGAACTACATGGGACAAAAAGATGTTTGAAAAACTTTCATCGTGGGTAATATCTGTAAAAAAAACAATAGAATGATAATCCATGGCCCCAACCAAGATAAAGAATCCAAAATAACCAAGAGAGAACATTATATCTAATCCAGTAACAAAAAAACCCCTTCCAGCTACATTAATACTAATACCCACAAAAATTTCAGTAACGATATTAATAGAACATTCTGAAGAAATCCCTTCAGACACACCCATTTCAATAAAATCCCTATCAACAACCATCAAATAGTTATCATAAAAACAACTGGTGAGTAGAGATTAACGAACATAATCTCTAGGTAAAATTTAGGACCAATAAATTTTGATGACTTCTGAACATGCTATACAAAAATCTGGGAAAACATCCCATGAAAAAATTCACGAATCACAAGGATAATTTCATCATAAATACATAACAATGTAGAAAAAATCTCGAGGCACCAGAATATTGAAATAATGGTGATTTTGAGCAACATTATGAACCAAAATCTATCATTCCAAAAGAATTCAAAAATAAAAAATAACTAGTTAGGACCAGGTTTTAGAAAGAATGGCTAAAAAATCAATTAAAAAACATTAATCATAAAAAAACATTCCACCACCATTCCTTTAAAAGAATAAGGAGTTAGAGGAAGTAAAATGATTGAGACTTCAAAATTAATGTCAAGAGACCTTTCAAAAAAACATAATGAAAATCCCACTATTAAAATTTATTAGATAAATCCAAAAATATTTATCATTTTCAAGGGGTTTATAATGAAATGGATAATATTTGATAGAAAATAGATCATCATATATGGGAATAGAATATCAACCCTCATCACACATCTAATTCCTTGAAAATTTCATGATTAGTGGACATTATCTATTCCTTCACTATGAACTATTTATATTTTACTAATTCTTCTTCTTAATATAGTAGTTTCAATAAATGTTTTTCCTTGAACATTTTTTTTCTTCTCAGATTAGAGAACCATATTCAACAAGAGTGGTGGTCCAATTAGTGAATATATTCACCATTTTACCAGTAGTAATTGTTGTATAAGTACTCTTAAGAAAAAAGAACCCATTTTACCAACTATCTTCTTGGATTTGTGCATGGGAGAAGATACATGTTTGTCACACTCACCCATTATTATGGGGATACCAGTATTAATGATGTAAAAAAATGTCAATTTCTTTGAAGTAAAACTCACAATGGACCTCAATGAAATTATTAATAATAAAAATAATATTGAAACTATATAGAATGTGTCAAAAATTATTTCCCTAAACACAATCCCCATGGAGAAGGTACTCATCCACATTGTGATTAAATTATTCCTTCTGAATTCATATAACTATGATAACACAATTAACGTTCAGGGACAACATGATATGTGAGTACTCGAATAAAGGAATTCAGATTTCAAGATATAAGAAAATAAAAAAAATGATTTTTGTATAGTTTACAAAAAATTGATGAAAAATTTGTTGAATCATATGATGATATAAATAGGTTCAATGTTGAAGAAATATAATATGATAAAAATCATAGATCTAAAAAGAGAATATACTAAGAAGGAATAATATCTTACCAAGACATTATAAATTTGTATCATTGTATAATATGAGCTAAAAAAGGTATATAATTATTTAATTATGTTTCCAAAGGAATTGGAGAATCTTTTCTGGCCAATGAGGAAAAAGATTATGTCAATATTATATTCATTACCAAAATCAATTTCCAAATATAATTTTTTTCACAGTGTAGGTGTTAGAGCTACAAATTAAGGGAAACCATTGAAATACATAGAAGTTTATAATATACCAAGGAGGATACAACCCCATAATAAAAGTAAGGTTGAAGGTTCAAAATGAATAAAACAACCCAAAACTGGAAAATTCATTTATAAATCTAGATGAAAAAGGTTTCTAGGATTATCTTAGTGATGTTTTTTGAATAAATAAAAATACTATCTTTTTAGAATGACATGTCTTTACTAGGAAAAATGAAGAACCAAGAGGTCATTTTAGTGAGCACATGAGGGAAAAATATCAAATAATAAGCATGTGTGCAGATCATAAAATAGATATATACAAAAAATATTTTTTATATTCCAAAATATGTTTGTGGGAGATACAGTTTGAATGGTCATAATTTTGAGGTGTGTATAGAAACATTATCAGGATAAGAAACCCCATTCACTATAAATGGGAATAGAAAAAATAGTTTCCATGGGTACCTACCAAAAAATCATTTTATAATATTAAATTCTTCACCATGATTATCCATGAAGACAAACCTGGTGGTTCCTCCAATTTACATGTGATTAAATGTTGTAATTAAATTTTAAATCTATATAATTGAATTATAAATTTTTCTTCATTAGGGAAACCACATTAATTTTATATGGGGGATGTAATCCTATAGTATATGGTTTCATTAAATTATGTTATTTTTATGTAGAGCCTAAAAAATTAAACAAAAGAACATATTAGAGGAACCCATTTTTTCCCATAGTCAACTGTTCTCCTAAATCCTATTTTAAAAAATTTTCACGGACAAAATTATCTTGTTTTTTAATCATATATTCATTTCCATCAAAATTTCATTAAAAAATGAATAATGTAAACATAATTTACACTGTAAAAATTGAGTTTACTTTTTTTTTGGAAATAATTCACTTCATGAAAACTCTGGAACAAAAGAGTGATTTTTTTTTGTGAAATACTATTAAAGAATAATTGTGTGGTGAGTATTATTTTAAAATCAATATTTTACATTTCCTAAATTTTTATATATTTCTGAGATTTCAAATAACATTGCATTCCTACTATTAGACTTCTTTTATATCCATACTAGAATAAGATACATGAATTCCTTAAGAATCCCATGATTCCGTTTTTCACATTTTAATGTTAATGATATTGAATGATTAAAATGGTATTTGAATTATTTGGGGGATCATAAAATGTTAACTATTATTAATCATGATTAAATGGAATTATTTTACTCTTGTGAATAATATTTTCTTAAAATGTTAATATCTTAATATTCTAAAAATTATATAGATCGATTTGTTTTATTATTTCATTCAATGAGTGATTGTCCAAAATTAATATGTTCTATTACCAATGGGATTTACTAAAAAATACATTCCATATCTATATTGAGCATATTTCTTGAGTAATATTGGGTATGTCACCTGCAGAACATTCATTAGAACATATTAAATATATGATTGTGAAAAATCCAATTTAATATGAATAAGGTAATGTTTTTTATTAATCTGTTAACATTGAAGACACTATTTAATTTAATGTTTATATATCCCATAGAATCCATATATGAGCTCGAATTGAATAATTGATAATATAATCCATTTCAATCTATTCATACCCAAACATATTGATACTCCATGATATTTTAATAAAGATGTTTGGGGGTGAGGGAAGTCGTAGAAAAATGGATATATATGTGTACAGAAAAAAGTATGCGGTTGTATTTTTGGGTATCATTATAAGATCATATTTTAATGAATTTATGACTATTTCATGACCTTATAAAATGATATATATATATATAAATGAAAATGAATTAGTTTTGTTATTGGAAATCATGAAACATCATTTCCAGATGGGTGTTTTTATTATAAAGGGTTTGGGGTGAATGTGATACTTTTTCCATGGATAAAATTCAAAAATAAAATAAAAAAATAAATAAAAATATTGATAAATTAATAAAGGTGAAATTATTTCATTATATATATAGTGTTCATGACCTTAGTTTTAGTTAAGGTAAGTTATAGTTGTCATTTTACATGGTGATATTCATTGAAAGTTTCCACTAATATCTTGTAGTATGCATTATAGATAAAACTACCTTTTATGTCTTAATTTTTTAACATCATTCCCAATAAACCTTAATTATAAAATTTATTAGAACATTATTTTAAAATCCATCATCATTTTATGGTCATTTTTATTAATAATGTGGTGAATTTAGATCCTTTATATGCCTATGAATAATCAATAAATACTCAGGGTATGAAAAAAACTCTTCATGAACATGTAACACGAATGAAGAGATAAGAGAATATATTTTGAGATAATTGGTGACCTCTATTGATTAGTAATAATGAATTTATATATATGAATTAATTAAAAGAAATGAAAAATAAAACCATTTTTTAACATGAAAAAAGTATTTGAATTTATTAGTCTCTTTGAATACTATGATGTTTAGTAAAATTATTTACGGGAAATTAATTTTTAATTCCTAATTGATAAAAAATTTAATTACGGTGTAATTTGAATATTGATTTCATTATATTCCCCTTTAATTTATGTTGATATTATATTCATGAGTAAAAGAAAGTTTTAATTTTGGGTGAAGTGATAGACCGATTTTATATGTGTATATTTGGATATAAAATGAGTTATTTGTGTTAATTAATATATTATTCTTTGCAAAATTTGATAGATTTTTTATGGTAGGATACATATTTTTATTGAAAATGAGTATAATAGTGAATATTTAAGGAAGGAAACATCGTCCCATGAAATTCCATAAGATAAGGACTAATCACATAGTATAAAAGTGATGAACAAATCTGAAACAACCATAAACCTAATATAATACAAATTTTTTACTTCATAAATAGTTAATTTTTGATAGGTTGAATAATTTAAGGTGTAAGCTAGGGTGTGACAGAGAAAATGACTCTAAATCATGGAAACACGTGTCATAGTGAGAAACATATACATAACATCATGATACTCCTTTAAAATATTCAAAATGTAAAAGTAGAATAAAATATTTCATCACATACTATCTCCAATAATTTATGGAATAAAAACACCATTTCTACTTTTAAAGTTCAATAAGGCCCCTATAATTGGTGATTTTGATGAATTTAATTCCAAAACTCCCTCTTTTTATGGATAACCAGCATAACACCCCATGATTGACCTGAATAGAATTTATTGCTACATTTATGGCATCTGTAGAATAACCTATTCCTATAAATTAAATAGTAGGGGGATTCAAAAGTGGTGTTTAAAGTGGGGAAGCTACAATTGGTGGCCAACTGTTTCTCTAGTATTATTTTGCATATTCATTCATTTTAGTTTCATTCATTCTTAAAATTCCATCCTTGTCCCACATCAACTCAGTTACCTGATCCATGGAGGGGTTGTTTATTTTTGAGTGATTTGGAAAGAGGGAGGCCAGACCAAGTCTCACTATTTGTGTTTCTATTATGGAATTAATAAAAAACATATTTTCACTTCTACCAACATGTTTTAATTTTTATTTTTCATTTTTTAATATAGAATTTGATTGTTTTTTATTAGATTAATTTATTTTAATTTCCATGGTCAATAATCAATATCTCCCTCCACCCAACTCATTTTTATAAATGATGGAAATGGATAGGGTTAAGTGGTGAGTTGTCAGAATTTAAATGAATATGTGTTGAATTGTAAGTTGGTAACTAGTTTTTAACATTGAATATTATACATGATCAAGGGTTTCCATATATAAATATATGTTCCCATTCCAACATCATGTACATAATAAATAGGTTATACTAACTTAAGATATCAATTATGGATATCCTTCCCATCACTATTTGTCTAAGGGCGGGAGGGAAATCGATATAATAATATTTCTATTACTAGTTTTTATGAGAATAATTAGTAAAATTGGAATCCATTGTAGCACTAAACTAATACTATCCAAATCTCAACCCTGTCAACCTTATCAATAATTATTTAAATTAATAAATTTAATATACCATCTAAAATTATAATTTTATCAACCCAATTTAAAATCAATTTCCCTAAACCAACTAAAAATGTAAAAACATGTTTTCTAGGTACTCCACTCATGGAGACTAACTAGGGTTGACCACTATACTATAATTATGTAAATAATTAATTTTCCACACCCCATAAAAAACAACTCATCCCTATACTACCATAAACTACCTAAAAAGAATGCTCGAGCTAAATTACCTAAAAAAATACAAATAACACTTCATGTTATATAATATTAAACTATAGTGAAAATATGCTCTTAGCTATATGACCCCAAGCTATAGAAAAATAGGATCTAAATTATGAAAATTGAAAATTTATCATTTTGTGTTAATGATTTGTAAAATTAACATTAGCTATATGGGTATTTCTTATAAGGGATTAAACATCAAGTTCAAGGGTACAAAAATATCTCCATGTTTAGAATCTAATAATGTACCCCTAGGAAAATGTAAAGTCTCGAATCACTAGGCACACAACTAGTGTGATCTAGGAAACACTAAGCACACAAAAATAGAAAATTCATAAAAAAATCTACTAAAAATTCCTAAATGGAAGCTAGAGAAAATGATGAATTCATTACTACTCAGCCTCCTGATAAATGTGTTCAGAAAAAGAGAGTTAAAAATTAGATCACATATCAAATTCTTGGGGATCCATCCAAGGGTACCTAGTCATATCCTATGTTGAAAATATATGAGACAAATAATATATTTTTTCAACTAATGATTTTTAGAGTTTAATAATCTATTTCAGCTAAAATGTGGCATGAAATCCAAATCCATTTGATAACCCCTACAAAAGTAGGTTCCCTGCCGTTGATTCATCCTAAATGTATTGAAATCCACTCTTTTGCATACATGTCATATCAATATTGGATATTTCACCATAATGTTCTTCATAGGTGAACCTATACACTCTATGTATTATCTTCATATTCATATGATTTTACTCTCAAAATTATATATTTTTTTGATTCCCATTACATTGGGATATGTAGTTACATCAATTTCCCCTATTATAGACACAATAGTAAATTCATTTATATCATAATCCCCTTTCCATAAACGAATTTTTTGAATTTTCCAATATAATGAAATCAGTTCTGTGATCAAAGGTTTCTAATTATCTTGGATCTATACAGGTTCTAATGTTTAATAATTTGATCTTGATCAAACTAGAAAGCCAATGTTATTAAACTCTCCTTATAAAATCCTCTTATAGGATTCAATATCAAAGACAACTAGCTATCCATGTATTCATCATAGTGATCTACAATGATCATAGAATTAAAATAATTTCTTTCTAAAATTGATCGATTAAACATGGTTCTTTTTTTAACACCCATAAATGGGTATCCTACAATTTTCTATAAGAGATTTGAGAAGTGTGACCTGTATGTTGAAAAACATGGATATAATTTTATGAAGGAATTAGTGTTTTTTATTTTCATTGTTAAGAATAAGGGAATCAAATTTATTGTATAAGGGAACATATTTTGGTCATTTTTTCTCCCATTTTACAATGATTCCGGTTATAATTATTTATAAATTCTTAACGAATAACTATTTTCCATCCATTATTGGCTATCCAGTTCCCTTAACCAAGTATCTTGTGGGGGTCACCTAAACCACTCATAGGATCCATCATTGATGGATAACATGATGGAATAGGTGAGTGGACATATATCCTGATGGATGTGATCTAGGGTGTGCATATGTCCATGAGGAGAAAACATGAGGTGTGTGGATGGGATTTACAAGTGTGTGGTGCTGCCCAGGATAGGGTGTGTGTTCATGTATTCTTAGGGACAATAACTATGTTCAATCCAAGTCAAAGAATCTTTCTCGACATACCAAATCTTATCATGAAATTTCATCTTGAATTCATTATATTATTCAAATTTAAAAAACATTTCATGAATATGTGATCATACATCTCCAAATCCACACATGAATACATCCATAGATATACTATGGATTACGTGATCATATGGAGGAAATCACTAACCCATTGTGTGAACCATTTATAATCACATGAACGACTTATGTGAAATGATGTTTGTTGGTTTACATTAAAATATATCCTCATGTGATGACATAACATGTTCAAAATAACCATCATCTTCAAAATCTAACATTATATGGGTTTTCATCATATGTTCTTGAGACATAGTGCGACCATTTAAAGGCATTGATATGAAAAACTAATGATCAACCCAGATATCTCAAGAATGAGTGTTGATTAAAAAATTGAATGTTAATAGTCATGAAGATATAACATTAATAAATCCAATAGGAATTTTTATCTTCTATCACATTAATGTTCCATCATTTATAGCCTCTAAATGCAATTCCCCTTCGTAATTAAAATGATTTTCACCACTGATGTGTCGCGTCATCATTTGAAGCCATCAAATAAATCATGTGATTCCAAAAACATGCAAAGACTATCATGTGATCCAGTAATGATAATCTACCCAAGCTCAAATTTGATGGGATCATTATTTATTATATGCACATCGGAATTTAGTGAGCCTAAATAATTATTACAATTTTAGAGATCAAAGATATGTTTTCCCCCACCTCAAGATGGTACTCACAACATATTGACCCAGTAAAGAGGATAAATATTCAAACCCCGTTTCCGAAAATAAATCCCCTCATCCTCTATGAAAAGTGTAAGATGGTAGTGTAAGTAGGGAAAATAAATTGAGAATGGAAGAAGAAAATATATTACATTTAGTGGAATTCTCAAGGTAGTCATGAAACCCATCTATGAGACCCCATCACATTAACCCCTTTAGGTTACGTGATTGCTTGACTAATCACCAATCATGTGAGTCCTCAATTTTCCCCCATCATTTTATCAAAAAACATGATACCATTGTTCATGTAATGGACTAATGATCCCATGATCGTGTTACCCTAGAAACAGGTTCTATTAATCAGGTGACCCCCTTTGGTTTACATGGCCCCATTGTAAGTACTAAATGCATGTACATGGATTAGAAACCCTCAGCCATACATCCTCAATCCTTTCATATTAATTATGAATCAATAAATAATGACCCCTGACATCATCCAAGAAGAGGGTTATACGCCCATGGCCTGTAACAACCCAAACATTCATTAATGAAAATTATTCTTTATCTGATTAAATTTTTTGTTATGTAAATTTTTTATATAAATGTAAACTTTATTGGTTTTATGTTTTTGGATTTTAAAACACCGTTATTAATTGTTAACTTTTCTAATATAGTCGTTGAACAGTGATCACCTGATTAGTATAAATATAGGGCTTTAACGAATCCAATTTACTCGGACAAAGGAAGCGATAGCCTCATCTAGTAGACTTGATCCATAAAAAGCCCATTTGTCAGAGATCAGAAAGGAGGCGGAATCATTGGCCTTTTATATTGACCAAGCCCAATATTAGATTGAACACGTTAAGCTTGAGCAGAGCTGACTATGGGAGAAGTGGAAGTTCATAGAGATTTCCACCTGAGCGATGTTATCTGAGCCACCCCAAGAGACTGTCACCATCACAGACCTTACTCTTTGGTATTATGATCGTGTTATAAGAGGTTATGTAACAATACCTTAGCACTATGATTATGTTCATTATTTTTGTATATAATAATGAATATACATTCATTTTATTATTGTTACTTCGTAAATAGTTTTTAAAGCACAAATAGTATTTTTAGGTAATATTCAACTAAGAAATATATTTTAATGTATTAATGGATTTTTGTATTTAATTATAATTTAATAAAATATTGTTAAATTAATTTCAATTAATTATACATGGTCTAATAATTTTTATTAATGTAATTATAATTTTTATTAGGGTTAGAAAGCTATTTTTATTAAAAACACATGATTTTTTGATAAAATTCAGTTTTTATTTTAAAAGTAAAAATTAAAATACATAGAAAATTATATAGATTAAATACATATTATTTTTGGAATCAGTATGTCAAAATTATCCAATGGTGAATTTTTCAAAATTTTATGAAAGTGGAATTTTGGGGTGAAAAATAAATACCATTTTAACATATAATGCGTTTTATGACATCATAATGACCCAATAGTGATGTAATAAAATATTATAAATTATATATTCTACAAATATATGCATTTACATTAAAATAATGTGATTTTAGGTTTGGTTTATTTTATTATACAAAACTTTGTGGTCCATTCAAGAGTTATGAAACATTTTCACTTTTTAAACGAATTTCCTGGAAATTGTGACTCACCTCCACATAATCAACCATATTATTTTAAAGAGTATGGACATTTGACATATAAAATATGGATTTATAATCCACTTTGGAAAAAACTATAGGAACAAACAAAGGGCAGGTTTGTGGAATTGATTAGTTTAATGTGTGGTGACCAAATATAAAATAATAAAGAATTCCCTCCCCTTTCCTATATAAACCCACCCAAGTTCCCAATTCATCTTCTCTCAAAGCCTTTTGATTTCCACCAACCTATGACCTCATCTCTCTAGAATACTCTCAAGGTGCCCCAATCTCCCAATAATCATTTCTCAGGCCTCTCCCAATCCATTGGGATAACACTTCCAACTAAGGGATTTCTTCTTTTCACATTTCTGTAAAATTTACTTTTAGTTGTTTTTCCCTATTATTTTTAATTAAAAATGTTGGGGTATGATTTATCACCTCCCCTATACTTCTTTATTTTATGTTTGGATGATGGGAAACCCCTTTATATCTAATTAATGTGTCCCATGTACACTCTTTACCATGCTGGAATTTCGTGAGGGATTTCTCTCTCCTCTTTTACATCCAGGTAATTATTTTTTATTATCCATATAAATTCAATTATGTTGGTTGGGATATATACCTATATGACCCCCTTAATTTCCATTTTATATAAATATTATGAGACCCCCTTTCTCTATCATCAATCATTTTTTATGTGTTCTTATTTTTTGTCGTTGTGCTGCCGAGATTGCACTAGGATTTTCCAAGCCAATGTCACTGTGCAGTGAATACAATGTCCATTTATCTATCAAGGGTATTCAACTTTATGAAAATTTACTTATTGATTATAAATATTCATGTATTTATTCCACAACCCTTTATCATGGAATAAATGATAGTGATTTATTCCATGTTTTATGATCCATGTGGCACACATATGCATGAAATGAAATGTTTAATAAAGGGTGTGCCCTAATAGTGTTACAATGTATTGGTTAAAGTATAGTATCATGATACTTCATGTGCAATAAGTGTTGACTCATTATATTTCATATTCAATGATATTTTACTAACGATTCATGTGCAATGAGGATTTACTCATGTTCCATGTGAAATTTGCCTTGGCTCATGCTAATTCCATGTTAAGTTTGGTTGCCACATCTCCATGTTATGATTTTCATTCTTTATCATGCCTTTATGTCCATGTATATCTTGTACTCCATTGATATGCCTATTTTTTAACATGTATTGTATTCCTCATGTCATTCCATTTTTATTTCCTTGCTGATCTTTATTGCTAACCCTTTTCTTATGCATGTCCTTAGGATATAACATGCAATGCTAATTACGAGGGAATATAGTGGTCAGGTAAACGATGTTTTAAATAAAAATGATGTGATTCATATTTTAAGTTTTTATGTAATGATCTTAATCCCCACTGCATCTAGACCTCTAAATCTTCTATATTGTATCAAGTGAAGTTAATGTAATAAGTCGTGTCTATGTGTGTAATAAATAGAATGGTTGTTATAGTTGGTATTTGATGATAGGTTTAGTTATTTATGGGATTATGATTAGAAAACCCTAGTGGTTCCTTAGAGACAAGACTAATTATAATAAAAACAACCTAATTTTTTTTGTGGGTATTGAGTAAGGGGTTTATCAAGAAAATACATCCCTCGTTGGATACGAGCAGGTAGAGGCGGTTCTGGAAAAGATGTACCTAGGGGTGAAAACCCTGACAAGGAGTTTTAGGATTAACCCGGGGTATCCTGGTACAGGACTATGGGCCTTGATGCACTCTTTGTTATGACACTCTCATAGGATATTCATTGATATATTCACAATCTTAGTATGAACCATTATTAAGGGAATTAAAAAAACCCTAAGAATATATGTTTCATAACAATGATTGAAGTCAATAGATTCATAAGTTAAGGAAATAAAAGTTATTTACAAGTCATTAGATTTGTACTTGGATTACCCTTTATGTGTTACATCTAACTTTGATTTTATTCCATCCAATGGCCAGTAATAGGAGGACTCGGGCTGACAACCGTTGTGAAGATCAATGTGATGACTGTGATAATTAGATTCCAAATATGATGGGAGTAGGAATCATGAACATTTTCACAATTCTCTCTTAGTAAACTAAATCTTTGAGTAGAATCATGGGTCAAGACGAATGTTCAACCTCCCTCCCAGGAAATAGAATGTCGCTATCGAAAATTTCATGATACAAAGGCCTCCTACTTTTAATGGATAATATGGTCCTTCAATCACTGAACAATGGATCAACTCCATTGAAAATATATTCTCAATCTTTCAATGTTCTGAACAAGAGAAGGTTCTTCTGAATTCTAAATGTATTAAGCGTGAAACTTATCAATGGTGGACATTGATAAAAAATATGAAGTCGGATGAGGAGATTGAGGCGTTGGATTGGAACGATTTATAGAGGATGTTTTTTCATAAATATTACCCATGCATCCCCCAGGTTAAGATTTAATGGGAATTCCTTTCCCCCATGTAAAAAGACGACGAATCTGTCAGAGAATATGAGAAAAACATCATAAGGTTTGCATGATACACTTCCGACTTTGGTGCTACCCCTGAATGAAAGGTTGATATTATCTTTGGTGGGTTGAAACCTAGCATGTGTAAAGCCCTGGAGATCTGTGACATTAACATCTTGGAGTAAATTGTCTGATGTCCCCTCAAGGGTTAAATGATGATCAGAAAACCTCTGAGGTTTCATAGGGATAAGAACCATAAGGTGTAATTCAACTCTAGAATTCTGATGGATAAATACAATAGTGCTAAGAAGATCTGGAACCCCACTTGCCAATGGTGTATAAAGAAGCACCCTAGAAATTTCCTAAAGGGGACAAGGAACTTCATTAGGTGTGGTAGAGAACAGAACCTAGCTATTAACTATTGGTATGAATAACCCGCAGCTACAACGAAGAATATGACTGCTTTGCTCAACCCTCAATGCATTTTTCATTGCTTCAACTGCAAAGAAATGGGTAACTTTTCAAACCAATTCCCTAAGAAAATGGTTTTTGGAGGCACCCAACAACCTCCAAAACAGCATGGGTGAGCTTTTTTCATCACTACTATCTATGTGAACCCTGAAAACAAAGTTCGGACATGTATTCTAGTTATTCATTCATGAATAGTGAACATACGTTTTCATTCTGGTTCTATGCATTTTTTTATATCCTTAATTTTTAGTAGACCTAATTCCAGTACCACCACAAATCATGGAAGTAAAGATGCCGGTGTGTATAGAAAATTGGTAAATCATTATATCCCATGAATATAACTCCTCCCCTGACATAATATATGGATTGAATTTCCTAGCGAACCCTGTCATACTCCCTCTTATGGAATTTGATGCAATTCTTGGCATAGATTGACATTCCTTATATAGAGCCAACATAAAATGTTGTGAGAGGGAAATCACTCTCAATTTGGAGAATAGACCCCTGATTCTGTACAAGTGAAAAAAGGTTGATGAATCTTCTTTAAATCCATCATCTCAAGCGTGGATATTAGTTTTCTATGAGAATATCATATCTGGATCAGATGATTGAGTCTAAGGTGGAAACCATCCTTGAAGACAAGCCTTTATGTGGGAAATTGCTGAAGTGTTTCCGAAGTAATTTCCTGGTCTTCCTCTTAGAAGAGATGTTTAAATATCAATTGATCTTATACTTGGGTAATTTCCAATATTCAAGACTCCATATAGAATTTATTTTTTGAAGCCTGAGGATCTGAAGAAAAGACAACAGGAAAATCTGGATAAAGGGTTTATATTCCCTAGTGCTTCACCATGGGGTGAACCAATCCTCTTCATCCAGAAAAAGGATGGGTCAATTCACCATTACATCAATTATCTTGAGTTTAACAAAATCATAATAAAGAACAAGTATCATCTCCCACGAATTGAGGACATGTTAGATCTGTTTTGTGCAGCTCTATACTTCTCCAAGGTGGATTTGTTGTCAGGGTATTATCAAGTAAGGGTGAATAAGGAAGATATCCCCAAGACTGCTTGGTGTACAAGATACAAGCACTATGAATTCATAGTAATGACTTTTTGACTCACTAATTCTCTAGTAATCATCATGGAATTGATGAAAAAATTATTTAACGATTACCATGAAATTTTTTTGGTAATATATATAGATGATGTTATAATCTACTCCAAACCATATGAGAATTAAGTGGAGCATCTAAGAACTATACTAGAGACCTTACAGAAAGACAATCTCTATGAAATGTACATCAAGTGTGAGTTTTGGTTGAAAGAGGTCTCATTATTGTGCCATATCATCACAAGCAATGGGATATCTGTAGAACCCTCCAAAATATATGCAATTGAGTGAGGGTAGAGGCCAACATCAGTAAAAAATATTCATAGCTTCTTTAGGTTTTCTGGATATTATCAATAATTTGTGAGAAATTTATCATGATTGTCCAAACCTATTCCCAAGCTAACTCGAAAGGGAGTAAGGTTTTCCTAGGGTGAAGAATGTGAAGAATGATTCAAGGAGTTAAATAGGAGGCTTATCACTATGCCCGTTCTCACTTTACCTACAATTGCATAACATTTTGTTATATTTAGTGATTTTTAGAAGAAGGGCCAGGGATGTATGTTGATGGAAAATGAGAAATTCATTTTTTTATGCTTCAAGGAAATTAAAAGTTCATGAGAAAAATTATCCAACACATGTTCTGGAGTTGATTTTAGTGATATTCTCTTCAATTTTTTGGAAAATTATCTCTTTGGGGAGAAGTGGGAAAAATATACGAACCACAAAAGCCTCAAGTGTATATTTACATAGAAAGGGTTGAACATGTTCCAACGAAGATGGTTAGAGCTGATCAAAGACTATGACTCCTCAATCCATTACAGCCCTGGGAAAGCGAACAAGGTGTCAAATGATCTAAGCAGACAGGACCCAATGATTATATCATTGATGAAAATTGAGAAGGATCTAATATTCATAGATTTAATGAAGATGGTCATGGGAATCATAAATAAGGGAACATCGTCAATCCTTTCACAAAGGATTTCTCACCCATCTCTATTAGAATGGTTAACATATTCTTAAAGGGATGATGGTAGAATTCAGAAAAAAGTGGAAGCTATTAAAAGAGGGAAATACTCCGAGTTGAATATTAATGAAGAAGGAATTGTGAGATTTGGGAAAGGACTATGTCTTCTATCAAGTCTATAGCTGAAGAAGGATATTTTTGATGATGCACAAAGTTTGAATTTCTCTATTCACCCAGGAAACAAAAAGATGTATTGAGATCTCTAAGATAATTATTGGTGGGATAATATGATGAAGGAGATCACTGAGTATACATTAATGTTCCTGGTGTGTGAATAAGTGAAGGCAGAGAGGTAGAATTCTAAAGGGATGATGCCATCATTTCCCATACCAGAATGTAAATGGGAGAACATCCCCATGGACTTTGTCACTAGACTTTCGATGACATCCAAAGGCAACAATGTAATTTGGGTTGTTTTGGATCATCTTACAAAGTCTTCACAGTTCATTGAAAATCAGGAGGATTTCCCATTGGATCAAATGACACGGATATATATTAGGAAAGTGGCAAGGCTGCATAGAGTGCAATTATCTATTTTATCTGATTGAGATCCATGATTCACCTCAATGTTTAAGAAGAGTCTTCAATATGTTGTACGTACATAATTGAACTTAATTATGGCCTATCATCCTCAAAATGATGGACAGTCTAGGTGAACTATTCAGACACATGAGGATATGTTAAGATCATGTTCTATGGACTTCAATGGTGGGTAGGACCAACATCTTTCACTGGTTGAATTTTCCTACAATAATAGTTTTTACTCAAGTATCTGAATGACACCTTATGAATCCATGTTAGGGAAGAGGTGTAGAACACCAATCTGTTTGGATGAAGTCTGTGAGTGTATGTTTCTAGGACCAGAAATGGTAGAAGAAATGGTGGATAAGGTGAAAACATTAAACAACTTATCAAGGTAGCCTAGAGTCGATAGAAGAGTTATACAGATAACGATCGAGGAGTCCTTGAGTTTAATGTTGGAGACATGGTATTTATACACATTTCCCTATGGATTAAGGACATGAGGTATGGAAATAAAGGAAGGTTATGTGCTAGGTACATCAACCACTTTGATATTCTTGATCATGTCGGGGATGTAGCCTATAGACTAGTACTTCCAACTACCATGGCCAAAGTACGTGATTTCATTCATGTATCCCTATTAAAGAAGGACATACTTGACCCTCCACATGTACTATCTTCATAGGCAGTACATTAAGAGAATGATTTTTCTTATGAGGAGGAAACAGTGATGATCAGATATTGTTGAGGAAAATTTATACGAAATAAGACAATGCCCCTCATCAAGATATTATGGAGAAACAACAAGTTTGAATAAGCGATGTGGGAATTGGAGGAAATTATGAAGTAAAGTTACCCACATCTGTTTTAGTGTAGGAAAATTAACTTTTGAGGGTGAAATTTCTTATGGGGGGAATTTGTAATGACCTAAATATTCATTATTGACATTTTATTTTGATATGATTAAATGTTTCATTATGTAAATTGTTTATATTAATGTTAACATAATTGATTTTATGTTTTTGAACATTAAAATTATGTTATAAATTGTGACAGTTGCTAATATAAACATTGAACAATGATCAACTGATTATTATGAATATAGGGCTTTACCAAATAAAATTTAGACAAACAAAGGAAGCGATGGCCTCATACAGTAGACTTTCTCCATACGAAATCCATTTTTCGGAGCTCAGAATGGAGGTGGAGTAATTGGGATTTTCTCTTGACCAAGCCGAATCTGAGCATGAACACATTAATCTTGGGTGAAACCGACATTGGGATAAGGGGAAGTTAATAGAGATTACCTCCCGAGTGATGTCATCTGAGCCACTCCAAGAGTCTATCACCATTGCACACCTTACTCTTCGGTCTTATGAGAATGTTGTAAGGGTTTATGTAATAATACCTTAGAACTATGATTTTGTGAATTATTGTTTTATCTAATAATTAATATACATTCATTTTATTATTGTTAATTGGTAAATAGTTTTTAAAGCACAAATAGTATTTTTAGTTAATATTAAACTAAGAAAACTATTTTTATGAATTAATGGAATTTTTAATTAAATAATATTTTAATAAAATATCACTAAATTAATTTATATTTAATAAAAATGGTCATATAAAATTTATGAATGAAATTATAATTTTTATTAAGGTTTTGAAAGCTATTTTTATCAACAACCATGATTTTTTGATAAATCTCGATTTTTTTTAACTAAAAAATTCACAAATTTAGAGAATTATGTAGATAAAATGAATATTAGTTTTGGAATCTGGGCATCCAAATTATCCAACGGTGAAGTTTCATAATTTTCTAAGACAGTCGAATATTTGGGTAAAAAATAAATATTGTTTAAATATATAATGTTTTATGACATTATAATGACCAAATAGTGATGTAATAAAATACTATTAATTATATATTCGGCTGATATATGTTTTACGATTAAAATAATGTGATTTTCGGTTTGTTTTATTTTATTTTACAAAACTTTAGTGGACTCTCTGAAAGTTATATATCATTTTTACTTTTTCAATGAATTTCCTTGAACGTTTAACTCCTCTCCACATTAAAAACCCTATTATTTTAAGGAGTTCGGCCATTGGCCATATAAAATATTTTTTTCCACTTCCCTTTGGAAAAAACCATTGGAAAAAACCACGAGAAAAACCATGGGCTTGTTTGTGGTATTGATTAGTTTAATGTGTGGTGACCCAAACCTAAATAATAAAGAATTTCCATCCTTTCCTATATAAATCGACACAATCTCACACTTCCTCTTCACTCAAAGCCATTGGAGTTAGTAAAACCTCTTCTATCATATCTCTAGAATCCTCCCATGGTGCAATATGTGTAGATACCCAAAGCTTGACGTACATGGACATTACATTAATTTTGCGAAATATCTAATACATAACAAAAACAGACACACAAGGACCATAATATTTTAGTGTCTTTGGAAACTTGGAATATAAACTTCTAATCATGTTGAAAGATCTTCAAAACCTCCCTTAACGATCCTCCCCTTTTTGTTTCCTTACCTAAAACCTTTGTTTTAATCCTAGGGAAAAGAAAACATGAAAAGGGTGAGCTCAAATGCTCAGTATGGGTAAGCATGGAGGAAGTAAAACAGACCATATACATTTGAACTTAAAAACACGAACATAATATTTAAACATCAAAATCTTGAGAAATGACATAAAACATGGCAGTACGTAAGGCATAGATCATAATGGATCATCAATAATGATAAAATAGAATAGGAATAAAGCATGTAATTGTGTCATCCATTATGCACATGTAATGATTTCCATAGTAGACAAGGAATTACTTCCCTGACCATCTTAGTGGACAAAGTCCCTTTCTGAATCAAGTTCACTCCTCGTTTCAGTCCTGTAACACTGAACCAGATAAACTTACCGTTCCAGCCATTTCTATCACATGAGATATAAATCTTTATCCAATGCAATGGAGGGAGATATAGGTCCCACCCATCTCATAATGAAATCATTCTTACTTGTGTGATAAAATAAACATACATCATTCATAATAACCCAACGAATAAAATGTGTTTCATAAAAATCACCCCATCATCACATAATCCATATAAAAGAAATGGATATCATTTCATAATAAGAAAACTGAAACCATGTAAATCATAGACACATTATAATTCAAAACAAACACATATGAAATAATTTCATCTTAGATGGAAAATGGTTTTGATAAAACACTTGAAATGAATTCTTGATGAAAATATCATTTCTTCTTCAAAATAAATTTCGTTTCAGAAAACATCATGCAATTTTTTAAAAAAAATATTTTTTTGAAAATATTCATGAAATATTTTGGAGGAAGCTTCATGAAAATAAGTCTTTAATAAACCGTAAAAATCCATTCCTTCTGTATAAGTTTAAAAAACATTCTTCTCATACTTTTGCCGGAAAAGTAAAAAAAGTACATCGTAACATAAACAAAAGAAAGATTCCTTACATACCATGTTGTAAAAGTAAAAAATGGATAAAAAGGACATTAAAATTTCATGAAACCATTTTTAGAAAATAGGAACATGGATGATGAATATAACCCCAGTGAATACTTACGAATAAACAATATCGGATAAAAACAATATTGGAAAAGTTATCCCTTACCTTATATCCAATTTCATCTGTATGTGTCTGTAACTCCTGTATAGTGGGTTTAAACATATTATTAACTTGTAACAGAACCATAATAATATTTATTATATCATATATGATTCACTTACGACTGTATATTACCCGTTCTTTTGTAAATTTCTTGTTAAAGCAGGGTTTTGGGTTAAAGCGTTTCTTTTATCGTATGTGTTTCGACTTGTCGTTCTTGATATTCTTACTTATATCCTGATTTAAATAATTCTAGAATGTAAAACATGATTTATATATAATATATATTCATCATATATATATATATTATAGATCTATAAATGGAATGAAATACACCGTTCATGGAGACGGTAGGTCATACGTACACATGAATGTTGTTTTCGTTTCCTCATTCAATTGAATGGAATTAATTGGATGACATACATATATATATATATACATAATTACAATATCATTATTATGTCATATATTTAATGATTACTTATTATATATACTTTATAATCATTCATTAATGGTTAATCATTGAGAATGAATCTCATCGCGTCGTGGAGACATTAGTCCTTACATACACACAAGTGATGATATCGTTCCCGTAATTATTGAATTGAATTGTATTGGATGATACAATATATAAGAATCAGTATGATGTTATAATAACTATGTATAGTTATTAAATACACCATTATACCCATCCAAGTATGGTGGTGTTGGAAAAATAGATTACACCACGATGTGGAGACGGTATTCCGTACGTACGCACGCGCGGTGATTTCGTTTTCCGTAGGATGGATAGAAGGTGAAATGGGGTTGTTTCATATTTATAATAACATATCAGTATATTAGTGATACTGTTGTTATTACATTATAATGAAACAACTAAAGAAGAAGAAGTATAAGAAGAAATAAGCTTGAAATAATCGGTAGAAGGGATTGCCTCTTGTTCGACGCACCTCCTTTAAACTTCTTCTTAGGGCACTAGGGTTGGTCTTTTGAGAATACCAGTACCTCTATAAGGTTTATAGGGAAGTGGTTAAGTGAAATGGACAGAGGTTGGCCGAGATTAAAAGCTTAAAATGGTGTGAGGAAGAGAGGGAGGAGGTGCCCTTTTAAAAGGGAGGAGAGGGGCACCTTTGAAATCCTCAAAAATATTAGTTTAATATAAATTCAAAACCCACATAAAAACCTCAAAAAATGACTCAATTCAAATATTAGATGAGATAGGGTAATAATATCATCAGCCAATAAAATTTAGACATGTTTTGATCTTATTTTGAACCTTATCATTTTTATTTAACCTTATTTAATCTGTTTATGTTTATTTGTGGTAATAAAATTCTAAATTTTAAATAGTTATAAATAATCACTTATGTGTTCTTAATTTTCCATAATTGGATAATTTATGACATAATAGACTATATAAATTTCAATTTATAATTTTTAAATATTTTTGTTATTTTTAAACAATTTCATAATATGTTATTTTTATAAAATAACAATAGTGTCAATTTTGACACTATTCATTTATTTTTATTTAAATAATCTCTACACAGAGGATATAATCGAAATAAAATATTTAATAGATTCCTAACATGTAAAATATGTCTAGAAAAATTTTTAAGCACATTAAATTGTTCATATAATATTTATTTTAATATTTTTAAAACTATTTATTTGGTATATCTCTTAATAAAATAATTAGTACAACATTTTTGTATAATTTTTTAATATACTTATTTGTTGCATAAAAATTAAAAATAAAATCTTTTGATGATTATAAATATCAAATCCTTTAAATAATAATTTTACTCGAATTTATCATCTTAATATAACAACATTTAATTTGTTATCTTTATTAAATTATGAAGGTGACATCTTTGGAATACTTTAAAATATAATATTATAAGTGTCATAATCGCCATAAGAAGGATCCAAATGGTCAAAAATTCGGCCAGTGGATTATTAGGGTTTATATATACACTACTAATAATAAGTTTTTTGTTGATTTTAGGGCCTTTTTATATGTATTACTATTTCAATAAAAACTATAATTTTGATTTTTTACTAAATAAATAATTTCTGCATCATTAATGTATAAGATAATAAGTTAATTAAATAACTCTTAAAAATTAAAAATAAATTACCAAGATAAAGAAAAACATTTTATATTTAAAATGAGTATTTATAAACGAATTTATATTCTATATAAACTTTTATTAAAATTACTTTATTTATTAAAGTTGAGTGAGACATATTTCACTTTCCTTTAAATAAAATAAACCAAAGGTCTTAATCACCTCCAAGTGGGTTCTAATGGATTCCATTTCGACCCAAATATGAAATAGGACGAATTAAAATCATCCAATTGTATTAATACAAGTATTAGGATAATTTTATAATGTTATATTTACCCTTAATTACCCAATTTACCTTTTACTATGGTAAATAAAATTTACCGTTGATACTATTCATAAAGCCCAAAAATAAAAAGTAGTGTATTAATATAATTTTGACCCAATGATTAAAAATATGGAACCAATTTTTTCAAATTGAATACACAGAAGTTGCAGAAATTAAATTAAAATTAATCCCATTGTCGAAAGAAAACTGGTGTTTGTTTAAATTATTGCAAAAGATTGAATTTATTTAACCTATGAATTCAATGTAAAATCAATGCTAATGACATAAATTATATTAAATGGTAAAAATATATTCAATTTATTCTTTTAAACCATCAAATATTAAAATTTAACCTCCTAAGTTATTACTATGAAAAAAGTTGTTTTTAATTAAAATAAAGCGTGTTTTTACTATTCATTAAAATATGAAAGTTATCAGAATAATATGAAAAATTTATCCAAGGAAAAATTTTATATCCTGATTCCAAATAATAATTTTATTTTGTAAAATTAAACTTATAAACATGTCAAAAACTAGATTTAAAGTGGGTGCACCATCAAAAGACGGCAAAACTGCATTTTTTTAAAAATACTTATTTTACCTGACAAATTTATTTTGTTCTCATACCATGTTATAGAAAATGTGTAAGATGAATAATAAAGTTATAAAATTCAAAATTTAGTTAATACTTTTCATAACGGTTAGTCCATAATAATATTATAACAATATATCGTCGTTAATGAAACCCGATATTGCGTACAACACAAGCTATCGAAGAAGGTCACGATTACGTGTAATGCAATCCATTTCCGGGTTGTGTGTTGTGTAAGACTCCTTTGTTGTTTCATTATAATATAATCCAACCATTTTTCATTTATAAATTGAATATATATATATATATACCCTCAATGTTGCATAGAATAACTTCTATCAAATGAACTTGAAATTGTGTATAACACGATCCAAGAATTGTGTTGCGTATACTACAAGATAATACAATGTTGTGTATAGGGAAAGATAATCTTGGTGTAGCATACAACACAAGAAATTTATGAAATTAAAAATAATAATTCTCTTAAAATCTCAGGATGTTACATTCTACCCCCCTTAAAATGAATTTCTCCCTCGAAATTTGTCAGGGCTATAAATGGTTTTTTTACTTGATAATTTCTTTCATAAAAACCCACATCGAAAAAAGTAATGCTAAAATATAATTTTTAAAAGTGAAGTATGAAACATAACGGTTACCCAAATTATCTCATCACCAGGTTTCCACATAGGAGATCATTGGTGAAAATATTGATATGGAGGAGAAATCTAACCATCATGTTCTGATGGAGAGTGGTAGAGATCATGGCTATGAAAAATCCAACAATCACAAAGCCATATATATGTTGTGATCTAAGGTACCATCTGATTCATCGGATATAAGAGCACTAGGAAAACATTTTTTTGTTTTTAATATCATTTCCCTAAAGTTGAAAATTTGAATTAGAAGAAATACTTGCTTGATTTTGGTACAATCTCATTGTTGTTCACGCTTTGAACAATTTCCACTTCATCTCTTAAAGAAATGAAGTTGAATTTGTTATTCATGAAGTGTTAATAGATTATGAGATAAAAAGATGGTTCATTCCATCTGTTCCAAACAAAAGGTTAGCAAAAGTTATCAAAAATAAATAAGCCTATTTATGTAGAGGTTAATCATATACGATTCCAAATATGAACTTATACATCATATATCATACTACTTAATAAAATAAAACTAGTTTCTACTAACCAGGGTCTTCTTGTAGGCCAATGATATGGGATAAAGGCCAGTCGCACTTCGGTTGTGGGTTCGATTTCCACAGCCTTGTCCGACGCGATGGGTTGTCGCCTATCTCGCAGGTTGTCCTTTTTCTAAAACTACATTACTATAACATCCCATCAATAATATCGAAAACAGTTCTCTCCTTAAACAATAATAACTTATTTCCAACATAATCCATTCCAATCTTTAGGCTTATATAAAATACTTCGGTCCAAGCTCATAGTATACAGAAAATGATTACTTGAAATGTCATATAACAATCACGTGAATGCCATCATTTATCCCCCATATATCATAAGATATATCTTGTTGGTCAAATTAAAATCATGTGAATACCTTAATCATGTAACTATCCTTAGATGATTCTTTATTCTATAGTACCATTAACTATACAACATAACTCTCGTTAAACATATAAAAATTCCAATACCTTCTTAAACAACTCACTGAGCTTCAACACTTCGTTCATCTCATATATCATTTGTAGTCTCCTCATCATCATCTACATAAATACTACCCATATGGCCATGATGATTCTCTTCATGAGATTTTCCCTTTGGGTATTGGTGTGTATAATGCCCATACATTCCACATTTAAAACATCTAATCATTGTTGATTTTGTAGCAATACCATTGTCCTTTTCCATGGTGTTAACTGAACATTTTCATTTACACTTACTAGCATTGTGTCTATCTTGTCCACAACCATAGCATCTTCCAGTTCCTTTGAAACAATCACCCCAATGCCTCTTCCGATATGATTTACATGAGGGAAATTGAACATTCTTTCCTCTATGATCATCACAAAACTCCATCATTCTCTTATTATCTGAGTCGGGAAACTTACCAAAGTTGAGATTATTGATCATATTATGATATCGCTGGTTAGGCGTAATAACGATGTTTGGAATTACAAATACCATTTCATTTGGTTGCTTATGAAGAATATCATTCCATTGTCCATCATATCCTCCATTATCGCGAATCTTCCTATTTCCAGCCATTTTCTAAAACCCAAAAAGAATAGTGTGAGAGGAAAAAATCGTGCTATAGAAAAAAATATAGTAAAGGGGGAGTAACCTCAATATCTAACATCTTAGGTTAAATTCTAATATTGTTACCATAGTTCTAGGACTATATCCTATACGTATAGTTATCCTTAGGGACATCCCTAGACATACCATAGGAATATCTCTAGGGATCTCACTAACGTTTTCACATCCTAGTTTCCAAAGGTTAACTAAACCCTTCCTTTAATACCAACTGTAGCGGTCTGGAATTACTTCTGGTGGACTATAATTTATACCTATCAGGTCACTTCATGGGCGAATACACCCCCTGGGTGGGACACACCACCATCCCCAGTGGCATCCATTTCCTCATGAAGCCCTTGGGTGGAGACCCATGCTTCGTCCAACGCTCACATTTGAGAGTTCCCAATGATCAAATTCATTCCTTCCTCCTTTGCCTATGATACCAAATGGATAGACCCAAAGATTGACGTACATGGAAATTACATTACTTTTGCGGAATATCTAATACATAACAAAAACAGTCACACAAGGACCTTAATAGTTTAGTGTCTTTGAAAACTAGGAATATAAACTTCTAATCATGTTGAAAGATCTTTAACATCTCCCGTAACGGTCCTCCAACTTTTTTTCCTTACCTAAAACCTTTATTTTAATCCTGGGGTAAAAGAAAACATAAAAAGGCTGAGATAAAATGCTCAGTAAGGGTAAGCATGGAGGAAATAAAACAGACCATATACATTTGAACATAAAAACATGAACATAATATTTAAACATCAAAATCTAGAGAAATTACATAAAACATGGCAGTACGTATGACATAGATCATAATGGATCATAAATCATGATAAAATAGCATAGGAATAAATCATGTAATTGCGGCATCCATTAAGAACATGTAATGATTTCCATAGTATCCAAGGCATTACTGCCATGACCATCTTAGTGGACAAAGTCCCTTTCTGAATCGAGTTCACCCCTCGTTTCAGTCTTGTAACACTGAAACAGATTTACTTACCATTCTAGCCATATCTATCTCATGAGAGATAAATCTTTACCCAATGCATTGGAGGGAGATATAGGTCCCACACATCTCATAATGAAATCGTTCTTACTTGTGCCACAAAACAAACATACATCATTCATAATAACCCAACGAATAAAATGGGTTTCATAAACATCACCCCATCATCACATAATCCATATAAAAGAAATGGATATCATTTCATAATAAGAAATGTGAAACCATGTAAATCATAGATACTTTATACTTGAAACATACACATATGAAATAATGTCATCTTAGATGGAAAATGGTTTTGATAAAACCCTTGAAATGAATTCTTGAGGAAAATATTGTTTCTTCTTCAAAATCAATTTCATTCCACAAAACAACATGCAATTTCAAAAGAAAAAGATTTTGTTGAAAATAGTCATGAAATCTTTTGGAAGTAGCTTCATGAAATTAAGGCTTTATAAAACCATAAAAATTTGTTCGTGCCGTATAAGTTCAAAAAACATTCTTCTCGTACTTTTGCCGGAAAAGTAAAAAAAGTAACTCATAACGTAAAAAAATAAAGATTCCTTACATACCTGTAGTAAAAGTAAAAAATGGGTAAAAAGGAATTTAAAAATTCATGAAACCATTTTTATAAAATAGGAACATGGATGATAAATATAACCCTAGTGAATACTTACGAATAAATAATCTCAGATAAAAACAAGATTGGAAAAGTTATCCCTTACCTTATGTCCAATTTCTTCCATAAGTGTCTGTGACTTCTATATAGTGGGTTTAAACATATTATTAACTTGTAACAGAATAATAATAATATTTATGATATCATATATGATTCCCGTACGACTTTATATTACCCGTTCTTTTGTAAATTTCCTGTTAAAACAGCGTTTTGGGTAAAATCATTTCATTTATCGTATGTGTTTCAACGTGTCGTTCTGGATATTATTACTTATATCATGATTTACATAATTCCAGAATGTAAAACATGATTTATATATAATATATATTTATCATATACATATATATTATAGATCGATAAAAGGAATGAAATACACCGTTCATGGAGACTGTAGGCTGTACGTACGCATGAACGTTGTTTTCGTTTCCTCATTGAATTGAATGAAATTAATTAGATGACATACATATATATATACATAAATACATTATCATTATTATGTCATATATATTATGATTACTTATTATATATACTTTATAATCATTCCTGAATGGTTAAACATTGAGAATGAATCTCATCGTGTCGTGGAGACGGTAGTCCGTACGTATGCACAAGCGATGATATCATTCCCATAATTATTGAATTGAATTGGAGTGGATGATAAAATATATCAGAATCAGTATGATGTTATAATAACTATTTATATTTATTCTTTACACCATTATACCCATCCATGTAAGGTGGTGTTGAAAAAACAGATTACACCACGGCGTGGATACAGTATTCTGTACGTACGCACGTGCAGTGATTTCATTTTCCGTAGGATGGATAGAAGGTGAAATGGGTTTGTTTCATATTTATAATAACATATTAGTATATTAGTGATACTTATGTTATTACTTTATAAGGAAACAACTAAAGAAGATGAATTTGAAGAAGAAATATGCTTGAATTAATCGGTAGAAGAGATTACCTCTTCTTCGACGCACCTCCTTTAAACTTCTTCTTAGGGCACTAGGATTGGACTTTTGAGAAGACCAGTACCTATATAAGGTTTAGAGGGAAGTGTGTATGTAAAATGGTCAGATTTTGGCCGAGAATAAAGGTTCAAAATGGTGTGAGGGAGAGAGGGAGGAGGTTCTTTTTTATATGGGAGGAGAGTGGCACCTTTGAAATCCTAAAAAATATTAGTTTAATATAAATTCAAACCCCACATAATAACCTCCAAAAATCACTCAATTATAAGATTAGATGAGATAGGGTTGTAATATCATCAACCAATAAAATTTAGACATGTTTTGATCTTATTTTAAACCTTATCATTTTGATTTAACCTTATTTAATCTATTTACATTTATTTGTGGTAATAAAATTATAAATTATAAATGGTTATAAATAATCACTTATGTGTTGTTAATTTTCCATAATTGGATACTTTATGAAATTTTGGACTATATAAATTTCAATTTATAATTTTTAAATATTTTTTTGATTTTTAATCAATTTAATAATATGTTATTTGTATAAAATAACAATAGTGTCAATTTTGAAAGTATTAAATTATTTGAATTTAAATAACATCTACATAGAGGATATATTCGAAATAAAATATTTAATAGATTTATAACATGTCAAATTTGTATAGAAAATTTGTGGAGAACATTAAATAGTTCATATAATATTTATTTTAATATTGTTAAAACCATTTATTTGGAATATCTCTTAATAAAATAATTAGTACAACATTTTGGTATAATTATTTAATATACTTATTTGTTGCATAAAAATTAAAAATAAAATCCTTTGATAAGGATAAATATAAAATCCTTTATAATAATAATTTTACTCGAATTTATCATCTTAAAATAACAACATGTAAATTGTTATCTTTATCAAATTATGAAGGTGACAACTTTGGAATCATTTAAAATAAAATATTATAAGTATCATAATCCCCATAATAAGGATCTAAATGGTCAAAAATTCGGCCAGTGGATGATTAGGGTTTATATATACACTACTAATAAGTTTTGTGCAGATATTTTGGCCTTTTGATATGTATTACTATTTAAATGAAAACTATATTATTGATTTTTAACTAAATAAATAATTTATGCATCATTAATGTATAAGATAATAAGGTAATTAAATTACTCTTAAAAATTACTAATAAATTACCATGACAAATAAAAACATTTTATATTTCATATGAGTATTTATAACCGAATTTATATTCTGTATAAACTTATATTAAAAAAAGTTTAACTATTAAAGGTGAGTGAGACATATTTAACTTTCCTTTAAATAAAATAAACTAAAGGTCTTAATCACCTCCAAGTGGGTTATAATGGATTTCATTTCAACCCAAATATGACATAGGACGAATTATAATCATCCAATATTATTAAGATAAGTATTAGGATAATTTTATAATATTATATTTACCCTTAATTACCCAGTTTACCTTTTACTATGGTAAATAAAATTTACCGTTGTTACTATTCATAAAGCCCAAAAATAAAAATTACTCTATTAATATAAATTAGACCAATGGATTCCAAATATTTAATCCATTTTTTCGAATTCAATATACATAAGTTCCATAAATTAAATTAAAATTAATCCCGTTGTCGAAAGAAAACTGGTTTTTGTTTAAAATATTGCAAAAGATTGATTTTATTTAACCTATGAATTCAATGTAAAATCAATGATAATGAAATAAATTATATTAAATGGTAAAAATATATTCTATTTATACTTTGAAACCATTAAATATTATAATTTAACCACAGAAGTTATTAAGATGAAAAAAGTTGTTTTTAATTAAAATATAGCGTGTTTTTACTATTCATTAAAATATGAAAGTTATCAGAATAATATGAAAAATTTATCCAAGGGGAAATTTTATATCCTAATTCCAAAGAGTATTTTTATTTTGTAAAATTGAACTTATAAACATGTGAAAAACAAGATTTAAAGTCGGTGCGCCAACAAAAGGCGGCAAAACTGCATTTTTTAAAAAATACTTATTTTACCTGAAAATTTTATTTTGTTTCTATACAATGTTCTAGAAAATGTGTAAGATGAATAATAATGTTATAAAATTAAAAATTTAGTTAATAATATTCATAACAGCTAGTCCATAATAATATTATACCAATATATCGTCGTTTAGTGAAACCTGATATTGCGTACAACACAAGCAATCAAGGAAGGACGCAGTTGCGTGTAATGCAAGCCAAGTCAGGGTTGTGTGTTGTGCAAGACTCCATTGTTGTTTATTATAAATATAATCCAACCATTTTTCATTTATACATTGAATGTATATATATATACACTCAATCTTTCATAGAATAACTTCTATCAAATGAACATCAAATTGTGTATAACACGATCCAAGAATTGTGTTGCGTATACTACAAGCTAATTTGGTGTTGCGTATAATGCCAGATAATCTTAGTGTATTATACACCACAAGACATCAATGAAATTAAAAATAATAATTCTCATAAAATCTCTTGTTGTTACATTCTACCCCCCTTAAAATGAATTTCACCCTTGAAATTCATCGAGGTTATAAATGGTTTTTTTAGTTGAGAATTTCTTTCATAGAAACCAACATCATTAAAAGGAATGCTAAAACTTAATTTTAAAAAGTGAAGAATGAAACAAAACGGTTACCCAAAATAACTCATCACCAGGTTTCCACATATGAGATCATAGGTGAAAATAATGATATGGAGGAGAAATATAACCATCATGTTCTGATGGAGAGTGGTAGAGAGCATGGCTATGAAAAAGCCAACATTAACAAACCCATATATTTGTGATGATCTAAGGTACCATCTAATTAATCGGATATCAGAGAACTAGGACAACATTTTTTTGTTTTCAATATCATTTCCCTAAAGTTGAAAATTTGAATTAGAAGAAATACTTGCTTGATTTTGGTACAATATCACTGTTGTTCATGCTTTGAACAATTTCCACTTCATCTCTTAAAGAAATGAAGTTGATTTTTTTATTTGTGAAGTGTTAATAGATCATGTGATAGAATGATGGGTCATTCCATATGTTCTAAACAAAAGGTTAGCAAAAGTTATCAGATATACATAAGTCCATTTATGGTGAGGTTAATCATATACGATTCCAAAAATGAAATTACACTTAATATATCATACCAATTAGTAAAATAAAACTAGTTTCTACTAACCAGGGACTTCTTGTAGGCCAGTGGTAGGCGATAAAGGTCAGTCGCACTTCGGTTGTGGGTTCGATTCCCATTGCCTTGTCCGACGCGATGGGTTGTCGCCCGTCCCGTAGGTTTTCCTTTTTCTAAAACTACATTACTATATCATCCCATCAATAATATCGAAAAAAGTTCTATCCTTAAACAATACTAACTTATTTCAAACATAATCCATTCAAATCTTTAGGCTTATCTAAAATACTTTGGTCCAAGCTCATAGTATAAAGAAAATTATTACTTGAAATGTCATATAACAATCATGTGAATGACATCATTTATCCCCGATATATCATAATATATATCTTCTTGGTCAAATGACAAACATGTGAATACCTTAATCATGTAACAATCCTGAGATGATTCTTTATTCCATAGTACCATTAACTATACAACATAACTTTTGTTAAACATTCAATCATTCCACTACCTTCTTAAACAACTGACTGAGCTTCAACACTTCTTACATCTCATATATCATTTGTAGTCTCCTCATCATCAACCACATAAATACTACCCATATGAACATGCTGATTCTCTTCATGAGATTTTCCCTTAGCGCATTGGTTTGCATAATGGCCATACATTCCACATTTAAAACATCTAATCAATGTTGATTTCGTTGCAATACCATTATCCTTGTCCATGGTGTTAACTGAACATTTTCTTTTGCACTTACTAGCTTTGTGTCCTTATTTTCCACACCCAAAGAATCTTCCAGTTCCTTTGAAACAATCTCCCCGATGCCTCTTCTGACATGATTTACATGAGGGAAATTGAACTCTCTTTCCTCTATGGTCATCACGAAACTTCATATTCTGTTATTATCTCAGTCGGGAAACTTACCAAAGTTGAGATTATTGATCATATTATGAGATTTATGGTAAGGCATTATAACTATGTTTGGAATTCCATATCCCGTTTCATTTGGTTTCTCATGAAGAATATCATTCCATTGTCCGTCATATCCTCTATTATCGTGAATCTTCCTGTTTCCAGCCATTTTCTAAAACCCAAAAAGAATAGTGTGAGAGGAAAAAATAATGCTAGGGAAAACAATATAGTAACGGGGGAGTATCCTCAATATCTAACATCATAGGTTAAATTCTATGATCGTTACCATAGTTTGAGGACTATATCCTATACGTATACTTATCCTTAGGGACATCCCTAGACATACCTGAGAAATATCTATAGGGATCTCACTAATTTTTTGACATCCTAGTTTCCAAAGGATTACTAAACCATTCCTCTGATACCAACTGTAGCGGTCTGTAATTACTTCCAGTTGACTATAATTGATACCTATCAGGGCACTTCATGGGCGGCTACACCCCCTGGGCGGGACACACCACCATCCCCAGTGGCAGCCATTTCCTCATGAATCCCTTGGGCAGAGAGCCATGCTTCGTCCTACGCTCACATGTGTGAGTTCCCAAGGATCGGATTCATTCCTACCTCCTTTGCCTCTGATACCAACTGGAGAGACCCAAAGCTTGACGTACATGGACATTACATTACTTTTGTGAAATATCTAATACATAACAGAAATAGACACACAAGGACCGTAATAGTTTTGTGTCTTTGGAAACATGGAATATTAACTTCTAATCATGTTGAAAGATCTTCAACATCTCCCTTAACGGTCCTCCCCATTTTTTTTCCTTACCTAAAACCTTTCTTTTTACCATGGGGGAAAATAAAACATAGAAAGGGTGAGCTCAAATGATCATTAAGGGTAAGCATGGAGGAAATAAAATGGACCATATACATTTGAACTTAAAACATGAACATAATATTTAAACATCAAAATCTTGAGCAATGACATAAAACATGGAAGTACGAAAGGCATAGATCATAATGGATCATAAATCATGATAAAATCGCATAGGAATAAAGCATGTAATTGTGGAATCAATTAAGAACATGTAATTATTTCCCTAGTATCCAAGGAATTACTGCCATGACCATCTTAGTGGATAAAGTCCCTTTCTGAATCGAGTTCACTCCTTGTTTTAGTCCTGTAACGCTGAACCAGATTAACTTACCGTTCTATCCATTTCTATCTCATGAGATATAAATCTTTACCCAATGCATTAGAGGGAGATATAGGTCCCACCCATATCATAATTAAATCATTCTTACTTGTGCTACAAAATAAACATACATCATTCATAATAACCCAACGAATAAAATGGGTTTCATAAACATCACCCCATCATCACATAATCCATATAAAAGAAATGGATATAATTTAATAATAAGAAAAGAGAAACCATTTAAATCATAGAGACATTATACTTGAAACATAAACATATGAAATAATGTCATATTATTTGGAAAATGGTTTTGATAAAACACTTGAAATGAATTCTTGAGGAAAATATCCTTTCTTCTTCAAAATCAATTTCTTTTCAGAAAACATCTTGCAATTTTAAAAGGCAAAGATTTTGTCGAAAATAGTCATGAAATCGTTTGGAGGAAGCTTCATGATAATAAGGCTTTATAAAACCGTAAAAATTTGTTCGTGCCGTATAAGTTGAAAAAAACATTCTTCTCGTACTTTTTCCAGAAAAGTCAAAAAAGTACCTCATAACGTAAAAAAAGGAAAGATTCCTTAAAAACCATGTAGTAAAAGTAAAAAAATGGGTAAAAAGGGCTTTAAAAATTCATGAAACCATTTTCAGAAAATAATAACATGGATGATAAATATAACCACAGTGAATACTTACAAAAAACAATCTTGGATAAAAACAAGATTGGAAAAGTTATCCCTTACCTTATGTCCAATTTCATCCGTATGTGTTCATGACTCCTATATAGTGGTTTTAAACATTTTATTAACTTGTAACAGAACCATAATAATATTTATGATATCATATATGATTCACTTACCACTTTATATTACCCGTTCTTTTGTAAATTTCTTGTTAAAGCAACGTTTTGGGTAAAATCGTTTCATTTATCGTATGTGTTTTGACTTTTCGTTCTTGATATTATTACTTATATCCTGATTTACATAATTCCAGAATGTAAAAAATGATTTATATATAATATATATTCATCATATACATATATATTAGAGATCTATAAAAGGAATGAAATACACCGTTCATGGAGACGGTAGGCCGTATGTACGCATGAACGTTGTTTCCGTTTCCACGTTGAATTGAATGGAACTAATTGGATGACATAAATACATATATACATAAATCCAGTATCATTATTATTTCATATATTTCATGATTTTTTATTATATATACTTTATAATCATTCGTGTATGGTTAATCGTTGAGAATGAATCTCATCGCGTCGTGGAGACGGTAGTCCGTACGTACGCACGAGCGATGATAGCGTTCCCATAATTATTGAATTGAATTGGAGTGGATAATATAATATATCAGAATTAGTATGATGTTATAATAACAATGTATAGTTATTATTTACACCATTATACCCATCCATGTAAGGTGGTGTTGGAAACACAGATTACACCACGGCGCGGAGACGGTATTCCATACGTACGCACGCGCGGTGATTTCATTTTCTGTAGGATGGATAGAAGGTTAAATGGGGTTGTTTCATATTTATAATAACATATCGGTATATTAGTGATGCTGATGTTATTACTTTATAATGAAAAATCTAAAGAAGAAGAAGTTGAATAAGAAATAAGATTGAAATAATCGGTAGAAGAGATTACCTCCTCTTCGACGCACCTCCTTTAAACTTCTTCTTAGGGCACTAGGGTTGGTCTTTTGAGAAGACCAGTACCACTAAAAGGTTTCTAGGGAAGTGGGTATGTGAAAGGGGCAGAGTTTGGATGAGCTTCAAGGCTCAAAATGGTGTGAGGAAGAGAGGGATGATGTGCCCTTTTTTAAGGGAGGAGAGGGGCACCTTTGGAATCCTCAAAAATATTAGTTTAATATAAATTCAAACCCACATAAAAACATCCAAAAATGACTCAATTATAAGATTAGATGATATAGGGTTATAATATCATCAACCAATAAAATTTAGACATGTTTTTATCTTATTTTAAACCTTATCATTTTGATTTAACCTTATTTAATATATTTAAGTTTATTTGTGGTAATAAAATTCTAAATTTTAAATGGTTATAACTAATCCTTTATGGGTTGTTAATTTTCCATAATTGGATACTTTATGAAATTTTAGACTATATAAATTTTAATTTATAATTTTCAAATATTTTTGTGCTTTTTAAAAATTTTAATAATATGTTATTTATATAAAATAACAATAGTGTCAATTTTAACACTATTCATTTATTTGAATTTAAATAAAATATAAAAAGAGGATATATTCGAAATAAAATATTTAATAGATTCCTAACATGTCAAATTTTTCTTGAAAATTCGTGGAGCACATTAAATAGTTCATATAATATTTATTTTAATATTTTTAAAACCATTTATTTGGTATATCTCTTAATAAAATAATTAGTACAAAATTTTTGTATAATTATTTAATATACTTAAGTTTTGCATAAAAATTAAAAATAAAATATTTTGATGAAGATAAATGTCAAATATTATATAATAATAATTTTACTCGAATTTATCATCTTAAAATAACAACATGTAAATTGTTGTCCTTATTAAATTATGAAGGTGACAACTTTGGAATCATTTAAAATAAAATATTATAAGTATCATAATCTCCATAAGAAGGATATAAATGGTCAAAAATTAGGCCAGTGGATGATTAGGTTTTATATATACACTAATAATTTGTTTTGTGTAGATTTTAGGGCCTTTTTATATGTATTACTATTTCAATAAAAACTATATTTTTGATTTTTTACTAAATAAATAATTTCTGCATCATTAATGTATAAGATAATAAGGTAATTAAATAACTCTTAAAAATTACAAATAAATTACCATGATAAAGAAAAACATTTTATATTTCAAATGAGTATTTATAACCGAATTTATATTCTGTATGAACTTATATTAAGAATACTTTAATTATAAAAGTTGAGTGAGACATATTTCACTTTAAATAAAATAAAGGTCTTAATCGCATACAAGTGGGTTCTAATGGATTCCATTTCGACCCAAATATGACATTGGACGAATTATATTCATCCAATTGTATAAAGACAAGTTTTATGATAATTTTATAATATTATATTTGCCCATAATTTCCCAATTTACCTTTTACTGTGGTAAATAAAATTTACTGTTGTTACTATTCATAAAGCCCCAAAATAAAAAGTAGTCTATTAATATAATTTGGACCCACTGATTCCAAATATGGAATCCATTTTTACAAATTAAATACACAAAATTTTCAGAAAATAAATTAAAATAAATCCCGTTGTCGAAAGAAAACTGGTTTTTGTTTAAAATATTACAAAAGACTGAATTTATTTAACCTGCGAATTCAATGTAAAATCATTAAAAATGACATAAATTATATTAAATGGTAAAAATATATTTTATTTATAATTTTAAAGCATTAAATATTATAATTTAACCACATAGGTTATTACAATGAAAATAGTTGTTTTTAATTAAAATATAGCGTGCTTTTACTATTCATTAAAATATGAAAGTTATCAGAATAATATGAAAATTTTATCCAAGGTAAAATTTTATATCCTGATTACAAAGAATAATTTTATTTTGTAAAATTGAACTTATAAACATGTCAAAAACTAGATTTAAAGTGGGTGCGCCATTAAAAGGTGGCAAAACTGCATTTTTTGAAAAATACTTATTTTACCCGAAATATTTATTTTGTTCTTATATCATGTTCTAGAATATGTGTAATATGAATAATAATGTTATTAAATTAAATATTTAGTTAACACTATTCATAATGGCTAGTCAATAATAATATTATAACAATATATCATTGTTTAGTGAAACCTGGTATTGCGTACAACACAAGCTATCAAGAAAGGTCGTGATTGCGTGTAATGCAAGCCAAGTCAGGGTTGTGTGTTGTGAAAGAATCCTTTGTTGTTTCTTTATAATATAATCCAACCATTTTTCATTTATACATTGAATATATATATATATATACACTCAATGTTGCGTAGAATAACTTCTATCAAATGAACTTGAAGTTATGTGTAACACGATCAAAGAATTGTGTTGTGTATACTGCAAGCTAATACCTTGTTGTGTATAGCGCAAGATAATATTGGTGTAGCAGAAAACACAAGAAATCAATGAAATTAAAAGGAATAAGTCTCATAAAATCTCAGGTTGTTACACCAAGCTCCCAAGAAGCCTCTCTAAATCCTCTCCTGTGCCTTTGGGATCACACTTATAAGTACAAGATTTCTTCCTTTCTCATTTTTGTCGAATTTTATTTTAGTTGTTAGGACCTTCTTGTAATTAAAAACTTTGGGGTATTAACACCTCCCACATACTACCCTATTTATTATTGGATGATAGGATACCCCTTTCATTCTCATTAATGTTTCCCATGTACACCCGTTACCATGATGAAATTTTGTGAGGGATTTCTCTCTCCTCTTTTACATCCAAGTAATTATTTTTTATTATGCATTTAAATTCCATTATGTTTGTTATGAAATGTATCTATATGACCACCATAATTTCAATTTCATGTATATATTATGATACACCCATTTCTCTCTCATATACCATTTTTATGAGTTCTTATTTCACATTGTTTTGATGCCGAGATTGCACAACTATTTTCCAAGCCAATGTCATTTTGTAGTGAATACCATTCCCATTTGTCTATCAAGGGAATTCATCTTTATGAACATTTACTTATTGATTATAAAGCTACATGTATGAATTCCACATACCCTTATCATGGAATAAATGATGATGATTGATTCCGTGTTTTATGATATATGTTCCACACTTATGTATGAAATGAAATGTTTAAGAAAGGGTGAGCCCTATTAGTGATCCAAAGCATTGGGTAAAGTATAGTATCATGATATGTCATGTACAATGAGTTTTGAATCATGATAATTCAAGTGAAATGAGGGCTTACCTGTGATTCATGCACAATTGGTAATTACTCATGCTCCAGGTGCAATGAGCCTTGGCTCATGCTATTTTAATGTTACGTGTTGTTTCGACATCTCCATGATATGATTTTCATGCTTTATCATGACTTTATGTTCATGTTTCTCTAATATTACATTTATATTCCTATTTTCTAACTTGTATTCTATTCCTCATGTTATTCCATGTTTATTCCCTTACCGGTCATTATAGCTCACCCTTTTCTTATGCACGTACTCAAGTTATCCCATGCAATGTTAAGTATGAGACAATTTAGTGGTCATGTAAAGGATGTTTTTAATAAATATATGGTGTTTCATGTTTTAAGTTGTTATGTAATGATCCTAAGCCCTAAGGACTCTATACCTCTCGATCTTCTATATTTTATCAACTGAATTTAATGTAATAAATCATTTCTAAGAGTGTATTAAAGAGCTGGGTTGTTAAATGGCATAATTCACCTTTTTTCCTTGCAGAACCCTAGTCAGGCAACCTAATCCATTCTATAGTTTATGAGTGAGTGATCATCATAAGGTCATATAATTATGTGATCCCAATAATTATCATGTGAATCATTTATATAATGAACTTAAACTTAAGCGATATTATCCATGTGGTCAAGACATGGTCCCCATTGGACATGTTGGTGTTAGTAAAATGATATCCCTAAGATATGTCATCATTTATCACTAAAAATCCATTGTATAATCACCCTTATCATGAAAAATCACTCATATAATTCAGCCTTTATAGGAATGAACCCATGTACATGTACACTCAGACCATGTGAACCCATGATACTTATCCTTTGTCAATGAAACAATTTTATGAGGGGACTTTCGATAGTGGGCTAGGGTTATTCATTGATTTTACGCAATTCAATCCATTCCCTTGAAATTTAATCTATTCTATACAAACATATTCCTTAGTCCATTAAAGGAAATAATCTCTCCCTATCTATTAGAAGATAATGAATGAAAATTTGACTTCAGAATCCACATTGTTGTATGTCCCACAATATTCCAATAATTGTATCTTAAATGACCAAATTATCATATGATAATATCATCCAACATTATCTATTATTGAATGATAAATTGGATCATTAAAATACATCCTCTTTATTGTATGACCTGAATATGGCCCCATGAAACTTAAGTTGAGATGTATCATTTCAGATTTATCATGGCTCAGAAATCCAAGATCATGTTCTTCTAATTGGTAAATCCAATGTTTGAATATTCCATTTTATGAGTCCCAAAAATACTCCAATATTTATGAAGTCCAATGAAATAATCTTTAAAGGTAATTGTTATCTTTACTCACCAATTAGTTGGTTTGTAATTAACTAATCTATGAGGACTCTGATTCTTTTATTAAATATGATATGTGTGACTTCTTCCTAGGTCCCAAAAACCATATAAAAAATATTATTATAAACCATTTCATTAGTATATATTCATCATTAAGATTAACATACACATTTTATCATAATAATAATCCATCTAAAATATCATAAATCATTTCTCATAGAACTATAATCACAACAAGACCAACAACAATACCTCTCTAATGGAACCCTCTATTTGAAAGCCTCATACAAACTCACTCTCAAAAAATTTGTATGGTCTTCCTCTATCTCTTGTTTCACACACCGATCATGACTCAAATAAGTTTAGAGAGAAAAATGATATTTCTACCAGAATGTTGTTTCTTCCATAGTACGTACATCCTTTTAGATGTAATTTTGATTACATCTAATCTTCATTTAGAAGGGTATATTACAAAATTAATACTTGTGGGATGGTTTATGTGTATAATATCCAATCAAAAGAATACTATTTTACATTTCATTGAACATAAATATGATGAACTATGTTGGTTTTGATTCCTACTCTCTAATGATATTTAAGACACCTCATGGAGGGTTAATCCAAATTAAAAAACACTAACAAACTCCATTGATGGTGATAAAATCTAGAGTACCTGATTATGGTTATATACTATATCATCATAAATAAGTAAGAGTGTAAAGAATAACATACATATTGATACATGTAGTTGTTCCCAATAACACATGGTTCAGATCAATTCTATAGTTTTGGGATAAACAGTCATATATCGGTTCATGGAGAGGACTCATAAACATATCTTAAATAAATAAGAGAACCTCATATTATTCCATAATTCCCCGAAACAAGGAGTGATGAGGCAGACATCCCCTACACTCAACCAATGGGTATTTCTGACTATATTTGTTATAAAATCCGAACAAACATCTACTGTAGAATGCAGGATCATGTCCTGTTATAGATCTGGAATCAATTTGGAGATTACATTATAGTAGAAATAGTGAACCATATGTTATTGGTAGTGAAATCCCACTAAATTCCCAATAATCAATCATTATGTGCCTACATTTTCTTTAAAAAAATGGTGAACCAGATGTCTATCATTACAATATCAGCCACATATTATATCTAGAAACAACTACATGCCTTAATATTTTTACTGAATGCCTTGTTATTAAAACATCATTTTTTCATGTTGATCTTTTTGATAAAATAAAAAATAATCCAATTATTTTTCATGTAACTAGATTAAAAAATATCAGGATTTACTAGTTAATAATTCATAATATAGATTAATGGATTCCTCATATCAGTGGTATAAAATATTATTAATTTTATTATAAACTAATTTCAATATTCGTAAATTTGATTTATTTTTTATTCCACATCTATTATAAATTAATGAATTACATGTTTCAATATGATAATGATATGTAACTCATATGTAGTTATATAAAACTGATAAGTAATTTTATTTCTCAATTAAATACATATTTATAAATATTATATCATATATTTTTAATAAAGACTATAATAAATTTACCTGACTCCTCTCTACCCAACAAAATCCAATTCATATTGTAGTGTTAATAGGACTTATGTTAATCCTCATGGTCACTAAACACCAGAATCAAATACACATGTTTTGAAAATTACTATTTTAGAATGATTTATAATCATACACAATTATTCTACCAAGCCTAGATCTTACAAAAAATATAGCATAAGCAGTCTGAAACTCATATATTCTCCATAAAATATAAAAAAATACAATGTAGTGAAATCATAAGGAACACAAACTAGTATCATATAATGTGTGAAAAAATTCCCAAAATAAGTATTTAAAAATTCTATCAAATTATGAGTCAGTATTACCCAAATGTAGAATTCTATGAGTCCTCAAAAATCAAACACACCAAAATAGATATCTCCAACAATAAAATTCCTATACAAAAACTATAATATCTATCTCACTAACTTGAACGCCTCCACCCACTAGAAGTCCTAATAAATAATTGTATATCGTCTCTAGAAAAGAACTATATTAACATTTATATCTTTTTTTATTACAATCTTATTGTACACTTGAGTTGGAAATATGGTGTTCATAATAGACCTAGTAACATATCCCAAATGTTCTCTATTCAACCAATAATTTGAAAAACAATAAATATGAGATTTGATTTATAAAAAATTACATAATACATGGCATTTAATTAAATCTAATAATATGATAATCATGAAACATAATAACCAATATATAAATAAATTTTAAATAAGTCTTTATGGTTTTGTTACAAAACAAAGAAGGATAACCTGTGTAGAGAAATCCAACATATCAACTATCTTACCACCAAACCTTAAAAAATTTAAGTGATGATTAACTAAAAAAAATTTGGTATGACATACAATATAGAGGACAGATTACCCACAAATCATACTTTATTATTTCCAACAATGTCCCCAAACCTATGTTAGTGTATTTTCTGTAACAGCTTCCAATAAATAATAATAACCCCAAATACTAGTTGGTTTTTTATTTATAAATGCCCAATTCCTCAACAAAAAATGACTGAATTAAAATAAAAACAATAATTCATCAACTATTACCTTAATTACACCAACCATAAAAATCCCCACATAAAAATAATTCATTGAAAAAGATTATCTAAAAAATCAATGTCACAGTTCCATAATGATTCAATTTTCACAATATAAGTAATATTTTAATCAAACACTAAAGTACCCCAAAATATCTTTTCAGTATTGACATAAAAAACACTATCCTACAATTCATATATATTCGAAAACAAAATCCTTTCTATAAATAAACCATTCTAATCATGTAAAATCAATAAAACTAAATCAACAACATTTTTTTGAGGTGCTTATCATAGATGAGAACCCATATTATTTATACCCAATGATACTATAAATCCATTTCCCAAAACTTACATTCAAAAAAACATTATTCTTCTAAATTACCAAACACTGATACTCATAAAAAATAAAATACTTTATATGGAAATAACTCAAAACAAATTTATTTAGGGTTCCCACAACGATAAATCAACAACATGAGGATTGGAATAGATCAAATGGATGTAACCTTAGACACACATACTATATCCACAGTGAAACATGATATATGATATTTGATGGTAAAATTCAAAAATGATCACATTTAAATACCCCAATGGTTTGGGGCACCATGAAAGAGCAAAATAAAGGTAGTTTAAAAACCGAAATCATTTAAAAAGTTGGGTTTCATAAGGAATTTCATGTTGTTACATGACCTGACTTCGTGATCTCTTGACACTATGCAATGATTGTGAAACCCCTACTACCTCCCCTAGCCCCATTGAATTGTCTACCTAGAGAACCTACATAGATCCAAAAATAATGAACTGAACATGAAATCCAAAACCCATAAAAATTCACCCAATATTACACCAAGAAACCTAAAACTCCAAATTATATCAAATATAAACCTTGTATACATATATTAGGGGCCCTAAAATACCCCTCATTGTTGAACATTTGTGAAAAGTCCCAATTCAGAATGAATCATAACTTGAAAGTGGATTTTATGATTGATAGCCCAAATATATAGCCATATAATGTTTTGATGTAATTGAATGGGTTATTTAATTATGATTAAGATGGCATTTTCTTGAACTAGGTGTTTCAATAGAAAAACAGGGTCATTTTGGCTAGTTTTCCATGGTGCACAGTTTATTCTAAAACATAGAAACCATGCACCTTAGACCAAGAAATCATGAAATGAATTATTTTTCAGACATAAAAAACTATATACAGATTCATAATGTAATGGAAAAATATTTATAATAACTTATGAAACAAGAGGATTTATGTTAAGATTGGTATAAACATTTATACGGTTGGAGCACAATTAAACGAATCATATTAAAGTCAATATATATCCACCCACTCCTATTATGTAACCATAAAATCAACATTAATCTTTATTTATACCTCAACCCATCCTTATGTGTTATGTTATAGTGAAATTATTTGGGTGATAATTTGTGGGGTATGAATCATTATCTGAGGGATTAATCTTTATGGGATGAGATAATAAAATTTTTATAAAAACGATTTTTTCCCAATTTATGAAGGTGGATGGTATTATTCTCTTCAGACATTATGATTTCATTTATAGTGATATTATGAATATATTTTTTTTATTTTATCATGAGTAGATAATTCCATTTCTATGATGTGGTTTAGAAAGCTAACATATATATGTTTGGTTTATTGAATTATTTTTTTTAGTTTTAGTCTTATTAATAAATTTTTTCATAGTTTATTTAATAAATACTTCTTATTAAATTGTGATAAGTAATATAGGGACAATAATGAAATATATATATATATATATAAAATGAACTATACTGTAAATACCCATTATTATTATGTTAATTACTCATCACATTAGGTAAGGTTTTTTTAATGATTTTAAAAAAGAAAATAAATTAAAAAATTGATAGTGGTTATCTACTCGGTTAATGAGTTATTGAAAAAATTTATTTCCAATAAAAAAATTAATTTTTATTTATATTAAAATGTAAAAAATATTATCCTAATCTTTCTAATTTTAATACACATCAAAGATTCCTCATAATCATCATTAGTTAAAAAAATACTAGTTAATTATATTTTTTGACATTAAATACATTAGTGAATTAAATTTTTGTTTAATTGAAGATTTAATAATATTTAAAACAATTAATCGATTATTTAAATAAATTAATGAAAAATTCACTTCAAATTATACTCATGAATTACACATGAATCATCCCCATTTGTCCACTATACTTATATTGGATTTGGTCTATAATTCACTTTGTGACTGTAGAAGGGAACTAGTTTGGTCGAGTGACACCAAATTATCACATCGTTTGCTCAGAATTTTTTTAATATGGTGTCTTATTGGGAGAGTCGTGGTTGATTACATTAAAAAATAATAAAAGTCTACCTTATCACTATTTATGCATTTTATGAATTCTATTTTTCCCTTTTATGTTTGGTGTGTATTTTTTATTGTGAAGAATTTTGGGCACATGAGTCACCAACTCACTCATTCTATGAGTTATGATACATCATGAAGTATTCTATTGGACACATAAAATAAAATAAAAAATATAATGGAAATGATAAGTACTCATGGTATATTATGTAAAAAATACTAAAATACCAAACATTGAAGTGGAAGAACGAAATCATATCTATTTATTTGGATTCAAGATTCTAAATAATGTTTGGAATAATCAATGGGTTTTGGGATTGGGGTCCAAATCAACATCCACTTCCACTTTAATAGTATATACCATGGAATCTATAACAACTGCATTCCCAATTAATACTAGAGTTTTTTCAAAAAAAACCATAGTAGTATAAAGGACAACAAAAAAATAATATCATTTACCAAACTGAGCATTTATGGAATATTTTTTTCCATGATAAGGTACATAATATTATCAATGATATATTCAAAAATATCCCCATGTCTTGCTATAAAATTAACATGATCTTAAGGTTTACAGATTTTGATCAATTCATATAGTTGTATTAACTATTTTTTAGACACCAGTTAACTCTATAAATTATGAAATTAAAACTATTATCATACATCTAATCTAGAATATGTTGTAATTATGATTTATAATAATTCAACACCACAATTCCCTCCTTGAAAAAAGTATATAGATTTCAAAAATATTCTATTAAAATGTTAAATCCTAGGAAAAAATAATGCTTTACATATTACCCATTTCTGTGATGGTTAAATAAAACTATTAGATAATGGTTTTACCAAAAAACTATTCTCAACATGGATTATATTTCTCAATAAATTCTAATTATTTACATTCCACCATCCAAGATGGTGATGCTAAGGAATTACATTTGTAACTATCCATAACATGAATTTCCATATCTCTATGATTCATGTGAACAATTCAATATGATAATCATAAATATTTATTACAATGGTCTTCTATGGTGGAGGTAAGTCCAAACATTTTATACAGGACTCATAATGGATATTACATTAATGTAGATGTCTTGGTTTATGGAATGGTGTTTCGGTAATATACAAAGGAATTATTTGATCTATTGAACCACATGTCATCTAATAGATTCAAATAGAACTAAAAAATATGTATAGAAATTTGGATCATGCCTCATGTTTATTATTCCATAATTCTATCTTCTCAACATGACAATGCATAGAATAATATCAATGCACTTCAATTAAATTTAAGTGAAATAGTTAATGTTTTGCAACAACTAGTGTCCTATGAATGTGGAATAACCATGTCATGAGAGAGTGACTAAATAAATGTGTATAGACATGCACTAGTGAAGTGTGTTCTATCTCTAAAATTTTAGGGCATAATATATTTCACGGATACTAGAATCCATTATAGAATGACAATTCAAACTCTGTTTGGGTAAGAAATAAACAATAAAACCCCTAATTAAGGACTCAAAGACCTCCGTGATATTCCTATCTTAAATATTAGTATCCATAGACTGAGAAAAAAATAAATATGTTATAGATGATTCATTATCAAAAAAACCGTTATAAAAACACTCATTTAGTGTAGCCCCCTTGGCAAAAATAAATGGATAAACCACTATGGAAAAACCATTCTTCAATCTAGAATTAATTATTTCCTAATTTATCACCTTTATTAAAAATATATATCTAAATTAGCAGGCCACCATCCAAATTATTGAGAGATATATTATGTATTATTAAAATCATCAATCTGTATGTTTACCTAGTACATTATTAGGAGACACTATAAATATTTTTTTATAGGAAGCCAATTTTTTGAACTATAGTAGTGGAAATAAGATTAACAAAAAAACCCTAGAAAAGAAAAATAAAGAATATGTAAAAAGATAGATGAATATTTATAATATATGGTGTAAATGGTTGAGCTCAAGAATTTAAAAAATGAAAAAAGTGGTGAATAAAAATAAGGAGAAGGAAATTAATTTTTTTTACTTTTCATCCTTTTATTTTCATGAGTGGATAAAAAAGTTAAAATTAGATCAACAGTTAGGAATGTTCATGGAGGTGTTTTAAAAGCATCTTTTCAATTTGATTGTTGAGGCATTGAATCAAATTCCCACTTATGTGAAATTCAAAAATTAAAACCATTAAAATAAGTGGATGATAGAGGATTTGATCAACATCTATATAAATAATGAATTTTTATCCATATTATAACATTCCTTCCTTCTAAATATTCATGATCTCAAAATATTATCTATTACATACACTATCATCCCTAATATGTTTGAAATTTTTTTATTTGACATTTGTGATACTATAATTTTTTTTTCATCTAGATCCTTTATAAAATTGGGACTTAGTGAGTTGAAGACAACCTGAGTGGCAAATCAACCAAATTAATGATCGGTCATGTCTCCGAAGGGATTTTTAGACTATATCTTGGTAAATTTTCTGAAATTTAGATTTCTTGTTTAATTTTTCATTCTAAACAAGGAATAAGATATTAATGATACATCAATTTTTGGGATAGCTTTTTTAGATATTGTCTTGGTGTTGATTGATATTTATTTAGGGGGACACAAAAATCAAATGACAGATCATAAAGAATAATAAAATTTACTCAAAGCTATTATATAATCATAATTTGATTATTATGAGAATTTTTAAACTATTTTATATTTAATTGATACTTGGTATCTATGCATGTAGGTGTGAGTTTTTCCCAATCAATTAAAGACCATATAAATAGGTAATTATAACATGATAATGAAATAGAAGGGGTAAAATATGTGTTTATATATTTGGGTCACTGCTGGAAGTGATATGAAACATTAGAAATATAAGTATGGTAGAAAAAAACTCCCATAGTGGTGTCAATATTAATGGAAACTCATCTATATTTACATCCCCTTATACCATTAATGAATTATGGCTATCTATTGAAGAGAAAATAATAATTTTGGTCATCTTAAAATCCTCCTTAACCACTATCCATGTCTCATAATTAATAAAAGTACACCAAATAGTGAACTAATCCATTGTATGTACTGTCACCAACTTCAAATGGATTAGTCCTAGTGTTTGTTCTGACAATGTTCTCTTTGTAGAAGTGGCCATTTAATCTGGAAAACCAAAAGGAAAATTGAACTCTAACATTAATGAATTGGATAAAACTGAATTAGTAAAAAATTTGGATATATGAATCAATTATAAATTTCTGATAGGTCATGGGTGATCCAACTACATGTTGTCCCTAATAAGGGGGTAATCATCATAATCTAAAATGAGAATAATGAATTGATTCCTTCATATACAGAAATAGGATAATGAGTATTTGTGACCGATTAAAATATAATTAAATCAACCCTTAAGGGCCGATTTTCCAACCACTCATGCATAAAATATTTAAGATATTTTGAAATTATGAATAATATTGATTCTTTGAAGTTAACATAATCTATAATAAAATATTAACCACTCATAGAGATTAAGACAATAAAACATTCACAAGCCCCTATAAGAAATTTTTCTTATCATCGCATGTCCTTTTTCATTCTAAATACTCTAACTATATTTTAACACTTCCAGTTATATATTAATCAATACATAGGGAATTGTTTTTGGAATTATTCAAGGATGATTTTAATTTCTATAGAATGTCATTGAACACAAGTTTAAATAATTGGGAGATTGTTTTAGAAATATGTGAGTAGACTAATCTTGTCCCCAACTGGGAGAAATTAAATATTATAGTGTATTATTATGCCATATTATGTCAAATAATATACTAGTAATGTATTTAAATTTATCCCTCCAAATTCATTCAAATATATAACCTACACATTCAAACCTCATTCACGAGAATCCAATGTTTAATAGGGAATTCTGTTTTTATGGAAGGTTTGTAAGAAACTTTAGAAATATTTCATTTACATTAATGAATTTTTTTTCAAAGAATTTTTTTTAATTATATTATCCATTTATTAAATCATTTCATCTACTAAGGTGACAGGTAATGGATACCCCAATAATTATTTCCCCAAACTCAAACTGAAAATTTGAGTCAATGTTTACTAATAGTGATTATATTGTTGGAAGAGACCTTGGAAAGTTGTTCAAGAATATCTTCTTGCCTATGTTTGTTGTTATTTAATCCTTGAATGAGGAAAAATTAAATAGTACTACAACCAAAGTTGAGATATTGTTGGTGGTCTTTATGTTGGATTTATTTTAATCATATTTTGTGCTGTCTAAACTGATAGTCCAGATGGCTCAAGAATCCCTCAAATACATCTAGAATACAAAGTATTCTATTATTTGAGTAATTATATGGGTACCGTAAATCAATTAATTTATTGATAAATCCATGAAAAATCGAGAGGGGGAACCATTTGGTAGACCACTATTCACTATAATTTCATCAAATCATGATAGAAGATGATATAGAGATTTGAGAGGACTTCGTTAAAGTTAATATATCATTAGTAGTGGTATCACCTAAACCATGGATTTCAATAATTGATAATTATATGGCCACTGTATTCATACACCCTGATCATTCCTACAAATAGAGGAAATTATTTCTATTAAAATTAAATCATTTCTTTTGGGAGCATTCAATGATATTATGATAACGTGGTAATGAAATCATCAATCATTGTTTTTAAAATGTGAAAGTGAAATGGATAAAATAATTTTATTATTATTCACTATTGTGTGAGTGTCAAAGAAATTTCCAAAATATTAGTAAGGTATTAGAAAAGTTATTTACTTTTCCCAAAAGTCATAAATTTTATCAAACCTACATTACATAATGTGATTGATCATAAAATAATAGAAATTATTTATACCAAGTATAGATTCCCCAACATCTGATAAATGCAGTTTATTTATTTAATGTGTCTGGTATCAATTTTATAGGACCATTACTAGCCTCTTAATATCAGGCTTACATACTTTTCGTGTGGTTTACGTAACCTAATGGGTGGAAGACATTTTAATAACCCACAATATGGAATGATTTATTGTTTACATTCTCAAAACGAATATATTTTTCATTTTTGGAGATACATAATGTATAACATTGAGTAGGGAACATATACTCACAATAATAAGATAAATAATTTTCTAACAAAGTGTTGATTAGTCTATAATATTTTAATACCTTACTATCCGACATCTAATGTATATGTGGAGGTGTCTAACCAAGGGAAAAAAAGTTATTAAGAAGAATGTTAGAACACTGGAGAAGGATTGGTCAAAAAATCTTAGTGATGCTTTATAAGCTTACCATGCTAAATTCAAAAACCCATATTGATATGTCTGCCTATCTCTAGTTCATGGGAATGTAATGCCACATTCTGACTAAAATAGAGCATATGGGGTATTGGGTAGTTAAAACATGAAATTTTAATCTTAAAACTACTGTGAAAAAAATATAAGTTATTGTTTTTTGAGAATGATGATATAATAATTGAGGCATATGAGATATAATTATTATTTAATTAGAGGATCAAAGAATTCTAAAATAGAATGATCTAAGAAAACTCATTTTAGGTATGAAATCAGGTATAACCTTTTAACTCTTGGCTATTACTTTCTATAAGAAAATTAATTTCCTGGTTGTCTAAGGTATTCAATTTCATTAATAAATTTCACCATGGTGTGTGGGATATTTTAAGAAGTTATTTTAGAACATTTAATGGCAATGGAAAACATTTTAAAACCCATTCTCAAATGGAAAAAATGATTGGTATGATCTCTATAAATCAATTTACATAGCAAGAGGATTTGGTATGTCGAGATAGAGTTCTTAAATGATGCACTCACTTGTTGTTAAACAAGAAAAATATAAAATTATAAAAATATTTTTTTATACTTATTTTGTTCTTAAGAGAAATATAACAGCATGTTTTATTGTTTTATATATTTGAAAATTTCAATAGGTAGTGTTTAATTTTTTTGATGTAGTGGTATTTATACAGTCCTTATGACGTTCTTTTAATATTTTAAATGCTTTTGGAATTTTAAAATTTTCATTAAATGGGATCTATGTTGTTTTAAAAGACGGATGTTACAAAAAATATTTCGCAAATGAATTGATCAGATTAACTATGCCAGTTAAGAATCAACCAAAAAAAGATTCTTGGGAACCACATGATTCAAATATATCTCAAACCCTGATTAGAATTTCTCAAAAAATGACTTGTTTTTTCCAAATTTTATATAATTCGGGTAGAACATTGACAAGGAATTTATTTTTTAAATACATATCCCATATTCCCAATAATTAAAATAGTGATATTTTTAGAGTCCCTTGTATTATGACTATGTTTCAACATTTGGGGATACAATTTGATAAGAAATCCTTTATAATGCTCATCCAAACCCTTACATTTGATATCACCATGGTCCGGTGGATAAATATTATTTAGAATGATAGGAGGAATATCAATTTTTAGTATCTTAGGAATCATCCCATGATGATCCCCATGATGTCCCACAACATAATTACCTCCCAAATATCCCCACATCCACCTAATGATTTCCCTTCAATGTCACCTAACAACTTAGCTACTGGCCCACTCATTCCTACCCTCCCACCCAACCCAACCCCTTTCATGTATCCACCACTTTATTACCCTTACCCTTCCCACCCTAACCAACGAAGAAACTAGTATGATGACATGAACCACCATTAAAGGTCCCAATATAACAAATATACTATAATTTAATATAAATTAATGTAAACATTCTGATATCTCAAAGGTGATTCCCTTAAGGGAATCCAACCACCCACCACCCACCATCTACCACCCCATTATAGAACATACTCCCTCTTATACTATCCAAAATATTAGGCTACTCAACTAGGAAATGGTTGGCCCTCCTGGTTGAATACATATCCAATATAAGTGGAATTTCTATTTAATAATATTCGGGATGGTGACTCTTCAACAAGGATTACTTTTAGAGATTCTACTATATCAAAGTAAATGAATTGTGATTTCTGTTTGAGACCCGACTATGGATAACAATTTTGAAGCTTATTTTTAGGACCCCAATGCATAAAACCACATAAATTATTGGAATGTTATATATTGGTTAGTTTTTTCCATTTTATATCACATCAATTTAGAAAAAAAGACTTTTTATAAATATATTCACAGTTTCATTTAAAATTGATTCATTAAGGGAGTTTTGTGGCTTGTTTTCTATGATATAGTAATATTTTTGGTATTTTATAGTTTACCATTATCCTACTATGTTGATATTGGTTCACTATATATGGATTTAATTTCAACCATATTATATATATTCATTATTAAATCCCACACACACACTTGTACTTGAAAATCATACACTTATTTTCTTATGGACTTTTGTCCTTAATTCTGGGGAAGTATCCTTCTTTCTCCCCAATTGAATGTTTCCATTTAATTTACCAACCTTCACATTCACTATCACCTTTATCCATCATCTAATGATCATGGGGGAACATTTTCTATCATACTTTCTTGAGAGGGAACCTCAATTTTTAGCACACCATTTTTTCATTCCCTTATCAATGAAATAGATGACATGTTTACCATAGAGATCGTTTGTGGAACTATTAATTGTATCCCATGAATAATTTTATATTGATAAATGTTATTGAGTGAATCATTATTATTTTTTCATTCTATTGTATTGATAAAAATTTATTTTCACTAAGTTATCATAATATAATTAATGTAGAGTATTTTAATTTTTTATATTTATAAATTTTATTAAAAATTTATTTATTGGTGAAATATTTTAAATTTAAGGGAAATCATAATATATAAATTTACATATATATTATTGTAAAGTGTGGCTTTGAGATTTTTTATTTTTCTATTGTGGATATAATGTAATTTTAATTTCATGATATCATAGTTGATTTATAATTTCATCATGTTGAGTCATTTGAAAATTGTGGTAACCAATTATTTCAATTCAGGTATCTAGCTCCAATGAAAAATTTGAGATATGAAAATCAAATCCCAATGCTACATTGACCCTCTCATTCTTCAATTTATTGATTCAATAATATTTTTTCAATTATTTAAGGTACATCCCTCTATTTGGTGCCAATTAAATCCTAATTCAACCCACATGATTGTGTAATGAGATAGATGTTGATATATGGAATTTATTTTAAATAATTAAGGGAAATTTAAAATTTATATAGATAATTTTTATTGTGTAAAAATATTAAAAATTGAACATGAATCTACTATTTCATAAATTTATTAAGGATTTGTAAGTCTTTAATGGTTCATGTGTTATTTTTGATGTTTTCTTCACGAAAAAAAAAGATTATTTAGTTCATTTTAAATTTTATCTAAATGATAGATTATTTATGGTTCCCTTTGGGATAGTTGTTTTTTGTATATTATTAAGGACACAAAATTGATCCTATGTGCTGAATTTGTTGATCATTTGGAAAAGTAACAATTCCAATTGAATCATAGCTGAAATATGTATTTTAATATAAAGTGAAATATTTGTTTATGGGAAAAAAAAATTTGATTAGAGGGAATTGGGAATTACATGAATATTTACATATAATTTTCTTGAATAGTGAGTTTCCATAAAAAATAGTTATTTGAATATAATTTCAATACTCAATGGTTTCTACTAAAACGCCCATATCATTTACATTAGCTCCTGATATCATGTGATGCAAGATTTGGAGACACACATCCATCCATAAAGCTTTAGTATTGTTAAAAATATTATGTAAATTTTCAAGGTAACCATGTGTTACAAATTTAAGATAGAAAAAACCATCCACATGGTCTGTGCATAGTTAAAAAATCATAGAACCCTAATCATGCACAAATTGAAACTATCCTATAATTTACCAAAATAAATTTCCTTTGAATTGATATTGGGACATGTAAGAAACCATATACCATATGGGTTGTGAAACTAAGTAGGTATGACCATGTGAGGGGTATTTATTATAATATTAGATGTTAGTATCAAAGGGATGTAATGATGAAACATGTAAGAAAGGAGTATTTTCCATCATTTTGAAGGTGGGTTATATTTTTATACTCATTAATTTTGATATCATGAAAACCAATGGTTGAACATATTTTCTATTATCATTAATATCATAAGTAGATCATTATTTTTCTTTGTTGGTGTGGTAAATGAAAATATATAATATATTGTCTAATTGATTTATTTTTGTAGTGTGGGTTTTTATCATGCATTTTTTTCGATGTTCCTTTAAGAAATATTTATTCTAACTACTATATAAACAATGATAAAAAATGGCATATCCATGGATATCCTATGGTGCTATGGTGAGCATAAAAATAAACATTAGCCGCATTATTCATCACTTAAAGGTAGGTTATCTTAATGTTTTGTTATAAATGATTATCAAACTAATAAAACTTATTTTTATGAACATATTTGATATCAATTTTTCTAATGATATAATGTAATATTTAATTCAGGGATATGAACATCATATTGTGTAACATTAACATGAAATTTAGTTCAGCCTCATTAGCCTTCAAAAAGGACACAACCTTAAAATCATTATCAATATGTTAATGACTACAATTTTTTTCATTCTGATTTAGGTTGCATTAAATTCTTAATAGGTTTAAATTTTTATTCATTTAAATCTTATAAGATCTTTAATTAATTGATTTTTTTAATTAATTGACAATTTGATTTCTGACATCAAATACCCATGAATTACCTATGGATAGACCTCATATATCCACTATACTTATAGTAGAGTTGGTATAAAATTCAATTTTCACCACCCAAAAGGAACTATTTGTATGAAGAGATTCCACCAAACATATAAAATCATATCCATAGGAAGTTGGTATATAGTTAAGCCTTCTATTTATTCAAAAACTCCACTAATAACATTATATCATCATGCACCAAAATTTGTTTTCAAAGCACACACTTAAATGAGATAACATGACCCCATAAATCCTTCTCTTGAAGGTCTACAAGATGAACATGATTCTTTACAGAATATATATGCAGTTATAAGTTGACATGATCCAAACTATTGACCAAAAAAGAATGTTGAAACTATATCTTCATTGAATATATATAAAACACATTATCAATGCTATCATTCCATATAATGTTTTATATAATCAGTAAACCAAAGAAAATTTTAATTACTGATATCATTAATCTCTAAATCAATTATTTCCCAAGATGCATTGATTTTAAAATTTAAAGGATCTCAAAACACAATAACAGTGACAATGAAATTCTGAAGACACTAATAATTATCACTTAATGTCTTTTTCTGACTAAAATAAACCATATTCCTCTTAACCTATATATCTTAATCTATTACATCATGTGTGATACTTTTCCTCCCATAAAACAACACACAATGGAAACAATTATAAAGATACATATATAAAACAAGACTACATATAATATATATGATTCATACTATATGATAAAGATTTGAACCATATTATACCCAACTCATGCTACTAGGAATCAAAACGACCATCCAATGCCTCTAACACATGGTATAATCCAAAATTTATACATAAAAAATAATGGTATTTTTTAGTAAAAAGTAAATTTTATAAAATTCCATGAATAACAAACGCATGATATATCCTATTCGTTTATCTTATACAATGATGAAACAATGTTCATTACTATCCAAAAGAATACAAAATTGGTTATACGATGACCTCAATAAAACTATCCTAAAAATCTCATTACCATTAGTTGTGTCTTCAATTAATTATTTAAACCACTAAAGTCGAAAATAAAACAACTTTGAAACTCACTGAGAATTGGATCCTTCAAATGTTGACCACTAAAATTATAAACTATCTTCACCCCAGATCATTGATCTGTTCATGGTCGGATATTTATAAATATAAATTAGTCACACCTCCCCATATGATAGAGAAAACTGAATAGATGCTAGGTTCTGGGAATGTTATGGGGGTAGAATATACCCCTATATTAGAGTTTATAATAATTAAAAAATTTCAAGAATCATAAAAATCGTTGTATAAAAGAATAATAAATAATATATATTTTATAAACAATTTAAACGTAACCATACAAGTATGCATGGTATATTTCCCACTGGTATGATAACATATATAGAGGGAAATAAAAAAATGAAAACTGAAATATCATAATGGTATATCTGATATTATCTTACATCATCACTTCATTGTGAACTCTAAATCCCATTTGAGGTCATCTTGATCAAATCATAAAATCCCATGCATTTGCATGACCTAATACAACAAAGGTTGAGGTCTTATTAGGTACCCAAATACAATGGTCACTCAAGCAGGGTGTGATCACAAAACTCAATAGGAAACCACCTACATGAATACAGAAAAAAACAAAACATGTTGGGATCTGTATATGTGATATTCTCATAATAAATAAATAACAATTGAATAAAAATAAAATAAATACCCCAAATACTTACTTTAGCCTGATTCTAGAATGTATCTAAGCACATCTTGTAGACTATTCCACATCATGTACTATATCTCATATTATTTTTCATCTTTATATTCATGAACTAGATCAACTATACCAACTTCACCCAATGTTGGGTTTTATTGGTCAAATTGTAATGATTTTTCCTCCAAATATAACTGTCATGAGTCTCCCTAATAAGATTATATATAATCATGATCTCTTCATGGGTGTTTTTTCATACAAGGGAATATCCCATAAGTAACACAGACCTAGTCAATAATTTTTTAATACTTTATCCTAGTTTACTAGATCAAACCCAGAATCCAAATCATTGGCATCCCTAATATAGGATCACAAAACTCCTCTAAGAAATGGTTCTTAGCCAGTTGTAACTCAATCACTTCCTACTACATTTTCTCATCCAATTATTAATCCATCATGTGACCTAGATCACCCCTGTGAAATATTTCTCAAAAAAAAAATTTCATAATAAAACAATTCCCCTTAATAATTTGGTACTAATAAATAAAAAAATTAATTACTACGTCAAATAATTTTACCATTTCAAATAATATCAACACCACCCCAAGGTTGTTTTCCAAAATAGATCATTTCGACCGCAACCTCAAGGTGTTTTCAAGGTCATCTATAAAAACATAAGAAATAATTATTCAATAAAAATCATAAACCATAAATCATTATAAAAACAATTAAAAACACTTTACTAGGATCAAAACATCACTAGGACACTCACCGTGTCCCGTAGGTCCACAAAAAATGGGGGAAACGATTTGGGGTCCACTCACAAATATTAGAACACCAGGGACTATTCTCATTCATACGGGTAGAATATCCCCCATAATGACAGAATCAAGGCATGGAATCACTAGCCAATGAGGGTATACCTCTGTGGAAATGCACTCATGATATTCCATAAAATGTGTATTGAAATCCATGGTTAGTCATGGTCGGTTCGAAACCCAACCTAATTCCATCCAGATAAATTTTCCTTTTATGTCATCATAATCATAATAAAACCTTCTTGAGTCAATCAATCAAAAATATTCTTAATGATGTGTCATGAAGTCATCAATGAACATGGTCCAAACATGGCTCTAGAAACGCTCTACAACCCATAGAGTTCAATTACAGTAATTTATGAAATTACTGAAACCCTTAATTTTTTTGATTTTTTTCATTTAATTATACAGATAAGTACCCTCAGTGTAATTGATACTTAACCCATGCATAGTAAAACACATTCATAATACCATACGACATGTACTATTGACCACCTACCTCATTTGGATTTTTTATGGATTTATAAATTATAGAAACTGATTGTTCATGGTCATCCAACTCCCACAAGAACATGTAAAACAACCTAAGACACTAACTCATCCAAAAAATAAATAAATTATTTATAAAAAATTATAATTAATTGTATAATTTAATCAAAAGTATAATTAATGCTGAAAAACTCATCAAGCATTTTCACATTGCTCGAACCCAAACTAACTACACATGGAGAGTCTACAACAGAACCTAGATATAATCTTGAGATAACATTGAATAAAATAGTTCCTAGATAATATCTACATAATACTAATTTTACAAAAAAATATTACAAAGTACACCATAGTGATGTACCACATTAAAATAGGAATTGTTGCAATAATTTTTAATATTTGGATTCCCTCTTGTATGGATTTATAGAAACATGATCTAAATTGGGGAAATTTTAACCAAGATCCAAAGGAAATACCTAAATACTCTAAATTTAATATATATATCATTAGTTTCTATCAATGGAAAATTAAATATAAGAGGAGTGGATGAAAAAAATACACACTAACGACATCAAATTGCACCCAAAACCACTCCCATTGGAAGAGAAGCGATGGAATGTGAGATTTGGTTGAGCCCTCCCTATATTCCTGGTCTATCAGAAGAATAATGTTTGGTTCACCCCTTGTAAAAATAACTAAAATCCACTAGTAATGTGCTACAGAATGACCAATATTTCATTCCATTTCTTTTCAGTCTATATCCCTAGAACCCTCAGCTATCCTGTATTCACATTACTGAATAGCTTGTAAATTATTTCCTGGTGTGAATACACCTTTAATTCCATAAAAGGAATGAGACTATAGTTTGTAGTGGCTTCAGTCACCCCTTCTACCCACATTTCTCTCCTCAAAACCTAGGTTATCACATTATACATGACTTCCATATAAATTCACTATTTCTTGATTTTGGACCCCTTAAAACTCATTCTAAGTCTCTCTTTCAAAAAGAACAATTCTCCAAAAAGTAAAATCCTTTTATAGCTACTTATTTAAACCCTTTATGAAATATGGAACTACAATAATTATGATAATATCACATCGTTATATGGTAAAAGAAATAATATTGTCCAGAAATAATTTTTTATATATTATATATTCATGGAAATATCCACATTAAATTCGTTCTTGCACCTAATTAATGCCAATGTGAAACTCAATTCAATCCATACTGATCACATATGAATGTCTATCAGATATTAACTTAAAATTTATAAGCTATGATCTATTATTTTACTATATAATAAATAATATCAAATCAAAATTATATCCAATTGAGTAAAGAATATAGAGCCAAACGAATTTCATTTTAATTTCTAAAATTTCTGAAATTGAATTTATGGTCCCTGGTTAATCTAAAAAAATATGGATTTATATAATTGTTCAACACTTCTATGAATCCATCATATTATCAAACCAATAATTTTTTTTCACTTCACAATAAACCATACAACCACTATTTTTTAATTGTTACCCTTTAAATTTATAGTAGTGTAAACCACTCCACAAGAATGAAAAATAAATTTCAACGCTTCCCCTTAGATTGGTTAAAGTATATTCAAATGGATGTGTATATTATTAAGGAAATATACAACATTATCCACCCTTCTTGCATATCTTTACCACATATGTAATTCATTATAAACAAACATTTATAATATGATTAAAATATCAGTGGTACTACATATTGAATTATTAGTAAATACATAATAGTTACCAATAAAAATTATCACACCATGAAATTAACTACCTATGATATTTTACCAATTTTATTTACCATAAATAATCCATAGAAGATAATTAACACTCCTAAAACAATATTTAATGATAACATATCATATACAATTGAATCATATCACTCAAAAAATCATAATGCTAATTTATTTCATTTCCACAAAACTAGCCACTCCATTCATGAATTTACTTCCTACAAATATCATGGCACTTACCATGAATACTCAATGGAATATTTTTCACTTTTGTAGATTCCCATCCCCTTTTCCAACAAATCAAATTCCCTCCAAAATTCAACACGGACCAAGATCCTACTTCTTCGATCCCATATAAATATTATTATATCAATTCATTGTTCTTACTCATCATAGTTCCTTATTAACATGCTATAAAACTACACCAACAATACACTAATGGAATCCCTTAAACCAGACAATCATTCTCAAGGGTTAATGAGTCAACATGTACCACATGAAATAGGCATGAAATATTACAACTAATTCACCACATCCCATATCTAAATCCATATAATTATCTAAGGTTCAACATATTATAATTGAGAAATCATAAATATTCATCAAAATAATCTCTGATTCTTTCGGCCCATTGATATACCAAATTATTAATTATCCACAACAATTCCAATATATTGACTGTGATAAACCCAAAATACTATTCTGTCTAAAACGAAACTAACTATATTGGATATAAATTGGTCAAATTACACATTTGTTCATATATATATATAGATATATCATTACTCATAATGACAATACACGAGTGTAAAATTCCCAATTTTCCATGAAACTTCTCACCATTTCCAAATAAATTCCTACTTTCATGAACAAAAAACCCATATTCTCAGGGAGAGTTCCTATTTTCTAATAAAAATTAACAAATATTCATTTCTATATTTACACCCATAATCCCATTCCCATTATATTTGAAATGTGTAATCATTCCTTGTGTGTCACTATTAATATAAAATGTTACTCCAATCCATCACTAAAACTAGATAATCCCTACACTAGGGAAAATATCTATTCACATAATACACACCAATAAACTATAAAAATTACTCCTTAAATGATTTCCCATATTTTACATTAGCAATAGAGAAAATTACATTAAAACAATTTTTTGGTTCATTTGTTCTCGTTGAGTACCTATGATATACCGAAACAAACATCCATGTCTTCCTATATAAGATAGTCTCTAAATATTATTCTAATATTAAACCAACAAATGGAACAATCACATATTAGTATTCATTCCTAAAAAATTTGTTACTATATTTTCTGACCATTTGGATCAAATAATAATTTCTTGAAACTTAACCAAAAAAATTGGGATCTCATGCCAAGGAATAAATCCTCATAATCGTTGAATGTCAATCATGTCTCATCCAACATAACTATAAACACATTTAATATAGATTACACCATTCAATCCACATACCTAATCATAATAAAAAAATGTAACATCTATCCCTTGGGTTACATCAAACACATAAATCATTTAACCAAAACATGTATCTCAATGTGAATCTATATATCATGGGTAACTACATATATCAAAATATACATAAATAGTACAAGATAAATTACCCAATTGCTACAAAATATGGGTAACTCATCACATAAATGAGTCATATCACATTATTATTAGGCTTTAACTACTATTAAAAGTAAAATAACACACTAGGGATAATATATCCTAAAACAAAATTGGTATTACATGGTAAAAACCTCCTAAAAATATTCCAATTAGCCAAAAATATTATGTTCTTAAAACTAATCCCTTATAAATGGATAATATATACATAGTCATATATGCATGAATTTTGGTTAAAATTCCCACATACATTCACAAATGTTATTCTTAGTGGAATAATTCTCCCATGCCCAAGGAAAAACCTAAAAAGTATAAAATCAAAAAAATTACCCAAGATTTTACAACCTATAGATATGATTTATCTAGAATTACCCAGTATTTTCATTATTATAATAATAATTTTTAAACATATATGATTACAACATAAGTATTACTGAACATTACCAAAAATGTGCACCTTAAGTAACCACCACCATATACATGTGAGATACAATTCCAATAAGGGTCCATTTTTATGTTTCATAACCTATTAATACAAAAAAAATTAATTAATCAATAATTACACTAAAATAAAACCCAATAAAACATAGAATAAATTATTAAATCATATTCATATAAACCATGATTTTCAAAAACAAACCCATTGTGAAACTAACATGGATAACAACACTTTCCAAACAATCTGTTTTGAAAATTTCTTCTAAAACCATTCTATTTTTTGAGGAATGAATCCATTTAATTTATGAAAATAATTTTTCCCTTAATTTATTCTTGGGGAATTGATTTTGTGGTTTTGTGGTATTAAAAGTGTTCATGTCATGATAGGGGATAAATAGAAGATTAGAGAGGTATTTTTGGTGCTAAATGGGCATTTAGGTGCGCACAACATTCACAATGTTGTGGTCCCAAAAAAATAGGCACTTTTTTTGGTCCATATTGATATCTACCTAATATTTCTTCTTATGGTGATTGGGGAGAATGTTTTTTGAAAAATTAATGAATTCCCTCTTTGTGGTCCACCCCCTAGCAATTTTTTCTGACAAGGCTATTTTTCGAATCCCACAGTAACGAATATCTAATGCTAGATATTTTGTAGGATAGGGTGGAAAGGGAGTAAAATGGGGGAAAACCAACCAAAATTCTATATTTGGGTGTTTTTTCAAAGGTGGTGGCTTTAGATTAATTTTAAATACCCTGCTCTATATCGGGACTAGCTACACCATGGTCTATGTCCACTAGCTATTTTTTATGGGAGGACAAACTATGGGAAATGGGGATGGAAACATTCATAGTGCTAGGAATTTATTTTAGTGAATTACATCAGAAATAATTTTCTTCCATGGATATCCTAACATGGTAGTTTTATTATGGGATATGATGAGATTCACAATGTGGATAAGGCCACGATGAGGCTAGCATTTACTTTTAAATATGGTGAATATCTCATTTTATCCCAACTCAATTTAAGAAAATATACCCCTTATGGAACTCTTTATCATGATATAAAACCTCCTTCATGTGAACCTTTTTCCTTCTTCGCCATATATTTGTAATTATTCTATTGGTTCTTAGATTATCCAATCTCCATTAATTATTATTATGAGCTTAAGGTAATGTTATCGATCGGTATTTTAAATTTCATGGTTTCTTTATTTTTCCAGAGGTATCGAACCATTTATGCCATTTATTCCTTAGTTGTAGGAATTAAACTATTATCAGGAATATTTTTACTTGAAATCAAATAAATGTACCTTATTTTCAATGCGATATTCTATGATTCTACGATATATGGTCTTTAAAATATCCGTTATATATTACTTTTTTTTCTATGTTCATTGGTTGGGCAGTCACACCGACCCCCATGTGTTTGAACTAAATTTTTTATAAATATTTTAATTACTTAAATTCACATAAATAATTTTTCTACTTCTAAATATTAATATACTTTAGTTATATGTGAACTATAAATTATTCTTTGGTTATTTTTTCTACCCACGATGTGATATTTAATGTTATTAATTATAAATACCTTGGCCTAAAATAAAATTGGAAAATAAAAATTCATGTTAATATTTTATAAAGTAATAATTTATTTCTTATGAAATGGTTAGAAATTTGTTTGAAAAATGGAAATTCTGATATATTCCTTTAATAATAAATTTTGATAAAAAGGTAAATGGTGATTTGGTTAAAATTCTAAGGGACTGATGGAATAGAAAATATTTAAATGCGATTAGAAAGGAAATCAGTTCCTAGGGAAATGTTTCCTTGGGGTGATTATTATATGTTTCCTATGAGGTATTTCCTTAATGTGTATTTTATATGGACCAATGGATGGTGTTTCTAATGGGTAGATTATTTGTTTCTATAATTGGTATAAGTCATCATATGTTATTCATTATTATATATGATTATATTTTCATGTGTATTTTTAATGTTATGAGGATGAACACATTTTCCCGGGATGGATACATATGACCTATTAATTTTATAACAAGTTGAAGAAGTTATGGTCGACCATGGGTGTTATCATGGATCTCTGTATCAATGTTCTTTTTTATTAATTTACATATTCCTACGTCAATAATTATTTTAAGACATTAGAATATACATACTTTTGATGTATATGTTTGTCAATATCATTGTCGGTGGCCTAAAAAGTTGTACTCATACCATTCTAGGTCCACCATAGTGTACGTGGCTGGAATTCCTGGTTACAAATTAATATATGATAAAGGACCCCATGAATGTTTTGTATTATTCTAGTTGGGATATGTAATATTAGATTGGAGTCGAACTAGGACTCAAGAATATTTTTATAGTGTGTACTTGTTTTTTATTTTCTATTGGACTTGTAGATGTGTATAAACCCAACATAGATGATATTTTGGTTATAATAATTTCCCTAACATATATATAGTTTCCTTTTGTTATCACATGGTTATGTATAATTGTATTCAATTACCTATATTTACTTTATCTTCCTTTATATATATGTATCTTATAGTCATTATTTTTACTATTATAGATAGATTGATTATAGATTATATTCTAGCCATATAATTTACAAAGACACTCTATACTAGTTGATATCCTCTAGTGAATGGGTTGGTGTTCTTGTGGTCACATGGTGATTTTGGACAAAACATAGATCAATGGTATTTGGATGGTGTTGTTACCATATATTAGGATACATATTTTTATTTAGAATATAGTTTTGGTGAGATATTATGGTGGTAATATGTTGTTGGTACTCGATATGGAACCCGTTTTGGGAATTCTGTAACCCACGAATGAGAGAAAGGATTTGTTAGCATCAATGGTTTTTCTATTTTTTTGTTTTTATTTTTACAGTTGAGTTATTTCACCTCATGTGAGATACATAATTTTAGATTTATCCTTTATGGTATTTTCTCTCTTGTATTGGAATGGATGGAGAATATTTTTTCATTCATCATACTAATAACATAGGATTCACATCTCATATGTATGATTTTCTATGACCAGTTACATTAATTAGGAGAAAGTTCATCCATTTAATGGGTCACCATCAATTGATATTTTTTCCCATATAAAATTAATGAATCCTATTACGTTACCAATTAGTAACATAGTTGAAACCTAATTACATGAGTATATATCTTTATTATTATCAGGAATAAAAAAAATGAAAATAAAATTATAACATAAAAAGATGTTTCCTCAATTAATTATAATTGAAATTTCTTTTGACCAAGTGAAAAAATTTAAAAAAATTTAAAACATTGATAATGTAGATGTAAAAAAATATGAAGTAGAACTTGTGTGTATACAGTGAATACCCACATTATTGGTAGCTATGAATATTATGTGTGGAAAAGTTATAATAATTAATTTAATTTGAGATATATATGATAGGGGTGTTTTCCCTATTATCAATTTTAATAAATTATGATATCAACAATTATTATAGTAACTTATCCTGAGTCATGGGTTAGTCATTGTAAAATAATTCCTCCAAGAAAAAATATGGTTGTGATAGACGAGGGAGGTGGTGATTTTTCCCCATATGTAGTTGGGAAACATCCTCCAGCAATTCTATGTGTGTTAATGGATTTTCATCCTAGAGAGTGATTTTTATGAGTGGTACACTCAATAGAGAGAGTGGGAGGGAGTGATGGAGGGAGATTTCAAGAGAGTATTTATGAGAAAAATCAATGATGTATTAGAAGACTGATGCATTTTAACTACAGAGTACAATATTGTTTAGTATATAGGGTATTCCCCAAGTGGTTTTGTTCTAGATTGATTCAATAAAGAAAATTTTCATTCTTCTAGAGACTTCCCTTGAGAAGAGGTTGTATCTTGTCATTTATATTCTCCAAGGACAATTGAATTACTAATTAGATGTATTATTAAAGGAAGATAACAATTTATGTAAGATGTAGAAGGACTTAAAAATGAGGTTCTTTGAATATTAATTTTTGGAGACTTAGAGGGAAAATATGTATCAAGATTCAATTTATTTAACACGGAGTGTGATGCATGTTTTAGATTAGGATACCCATTTTACAGATATATAACGTCTTATTCCACTCATTACATGGGATGAGATGTCTATTGATGAAAATTTTGAGGATAATATGAGGTATGCGATATGAGATTATCTGAATGTGTTTTGTGATCCGTTATTTTCATGGGTCTTAAAATGAGACTTTATTTTAGTGAGGGACCTTCTCATGGGTGGAGGCTTTGGACAATTAGTTTTTATTGGGGGATTCACCAATAAATGTTTAATCCTCATGAAGATTCAGTATTAGAAGGAACACCATGGTATTTGTTTCTTTGAGTATCCTAGGTAGTGGGATATCTTTATCTTTATAGGAAGACCACTCAATCGAGGGTAATTTTTTGATATAGGGGGTTATTACTAACCTTTGTTCCCTCAAAATCCTCTAGAGAGATGATCTAATTTTTAGATGATACATATGAAGTGGTGTTTCATGATTCATTTGTGGTAAGTGTGTGGTAGAGTATATATATTGGTTTATTGATTGGGAGTTGGATTATATACATTTTTAATAGAGTGTGGTTTTCGTTCCCTAGGTAAAAGGGCCGGGGTGGAGGACGTAATGTTATAGTGTATGAATATTATTTCCCCTTCATATATCAGTAGAGTAGTATATGTATTCATGTAGTATAGTTATATTTACAAGTGGTCCATGAAAGACCTAACATATATTGTTTCAAGGAGTTATATCCCAATTTTCATACTTACAATGGATAGTATGATTATGAAACATTATTTTTACCACTTATTTTTTCAAACTATTCATATTTTTTTATATAAATTTATCAAGTAATCCATCCACGTGGTAGGTTGAGTTTACCATGAATTCCATGTAAGGTACGAATCTTGTTTCTAATGTACGTTATCTTATGTATTTAGTGTATATTAATAAGTTAATGTCTTTGTTACATGACTAGGAGGTTAAGGGATTTTTATGTTTGAGTACATCTCCATTGGTTTCCCCCGTTCTTTTTTATAAGAAGGTTGGTTGATTTTTTTGCATGTGTGTTTATTATAAAAATTTAAATTAGATGATGGTTAAAGCATGTATTCATCCCTTTATATCAATGAATTGTTTGACAATAATAGATAGAATTATGTCTTCTCTAATATTGATTAGTGAGATAGTTATAATTTTTTGATGTTGTGACCATCAAATAAACCATATAAAACATTTATAATCATGTATAGTTTGTATGGGTACCTATTTATGTCATTGGATATTATGTGTATACTTGCTGTATTGGTGTATTTGACAAACTATGTCCACCATTTGTATTTAATCCCTTTTTTGGTAATCATTCCTGATGATATTCACATATACTATAGATAATTGGAGGAGAACATATAAAATATTTATATTATGTTTGGTACACATTGGGAGAATTTAATTCATATAAATCATTCCAAATTACACTTTTCAAAAAAAAAATTAACACTACTGGTGAGTATTATATCCATGAATAGAGTGTCACCAGACCCTTAGATGGCCAATGCTGTTGTTTCTTTGGATAAAACTAAGAACATTTTGAATATATTGATCATTATATGTTTTCTGAGAAACTACTAAACAATTATCCAAGAATTCCCCCATTTTGAATCACTAAGGATAGGGACAACCAAAATAGGAGTGAATCTATATTGGTATCAATCTTATGAGATTGATTTTTAGGATATGAAAGGGATATTTACTAGAACATGGATCCAAAACAAACGTGATTTGGGTTAAGAGAACATCAAATATTGTTACACATATTAGGTCAAGTTAGGAGAACACTTGTAACACCCCATACTTCCATGGTTCACTTCTCTTTGAATAATACAATAGCGTGTGGTCTACGCAACTTCGAGTTCTAACACAAACCATAACCAATCAAACTAGCTATTATGAATAGTAATACCCACTTTTTAATATTTTATAAATTTTAACATTCAAAATGGACTTCATTTTTGGATTCAGAATCTCTAAATTAGCTTAGGGTGAATTTTTTTTATTTTTTTGAAAACATTCAATTTTTGATGAATAGTGAAAAAACACTGAGTTATAGTTTAAAACTAATTTTTTTAAATAATTATTTATATTATTTAAATTTAATTAAGGTCAAAATAGATACATAATACCTATATAATTTCAATGTAATTCATTGGTTTTTGTTTAGAATAATTTTAGATATATAAAAATTTTATTGAAATTTTCACCATCTTTTACCCACCTTCTAGGAGAATTAAAAAATTCCCATAAAACATAATTTTACCGCTTCTGGGAGTGGAATTTAGAAAATTCGAGAGACACAGTTAATATCAAGGAGTAAAATGTGGTTCAATGATATGAAAATAATTTTTACTGAATAGTAACATTTTACTTTTATTTTACCACGGTTAAAAGTAAATAGGGTAATTAAGGGTAAAAATGATATTATTATTACCCTAACACATGTCCTAATTCTATTGGAAAAGTTTATCTCGACCAAAAACAAACTTAGGAATAAAATATTATCATTTAGGTCAACTTGGATTAGATAAGGACATTTATTTTTATTTAATTCAAAGAATAGTGAGAAGAGATAAAATCAAATTTTAATAACTAAGACATTTTTAATATAAGGTTATACATAAGAAAAATTTGATTATAAATATTTATTAGAAAGATACAAAGATTTCCAACATAATGGTATTTTATTAATAATTTTTAGACATTAAATAATTAAATTTATTTATGACACAATGGTGATAAAGCATTTACCTAATCAATGAAATATTAAAATAATTGATATTAAAAATATCAAAATAAATTTAATTTGAAACTTTTTATTAATTCCACTAAATTTATAGGTCAATATGACATATTATTATTGGTTATATAAATTTTTTTCGAAGTAATAATGCAATTATGAAATTATCAAAAACAAAATACCCAATAGTGTCCAAATTGTCATAAAAGAGTTTTTTAAAGAAAATATTATATTATTAATTGATATTCTATTCCAAAAAATCTGAGGATCGGCCAAAGGAATTATATAATGATAGGTGTATCATTAATGGATCACATAGGGGTCTCTTTGAGGTATATATTATGTTTATTAACTATATAATATAAAAATACAAATAGACATGGTAAATGTCAAACTATTTAACTAAGAGTTAAATATAAATGATAAGGTCAATATATTGACCCAAACATGTCTAAAATATATTAGTTGAAAGGATTTAGACCCATCCCCACCTTAACCTTTAAATAATGAACTTTTGAGACATTAGAAACCGAATTTCAATTAATAATAAAATAATATTTCTAGCTTTTCCAAAGGTGCCCCTCACCCCTCTTAAAAAAGGGAACCCCCCCTTCTCTCTAATTCACACAATCAATGACTTTTGGCTCGGCCAAAACCTAATGAAATATTCTCTCAACATCTCTCACTTCAACCTAGAGGCATTATTTTGATCATAAAGCCAACCTAAAGATCCCTTTTGATCAAATCAAAAGGAAGAACCCGAAGAAGAGGTAATGTTTTCACCCCCCCCCCCTCTTTCAAGTTCCTTTCTTCTTCAACTTCTTCCTTCATTGTTATTTCCATTCTAAAATAATTACTCCAGTATATATTATAACCTGTGATGTTATTATTAATATGGTACAAACATATTCAGTATTCTGTCCATCATTCAAAAGACATGTCACCATACATGTGTACGTACGACCTACCGTCTCCACGTCGTGGTGTAATTGTTATTCAACACATTATTATTGTGATGGGTACAATAATTATGTGTAATTAATTTAAATAATAATTATAACATTATAATGATTCTGTATATATGAAATACCATCCAATTATATATGATTTTAATATCAAAAAAATGATATTATCGCTCGTGCGTACGAACGGACTACCGTCTCCACGAACGCAATGAGATTCATTCCCCATCATATCCATACAATTCTAATTCTCATTTTATTATTAAAAATAATGTTAAAGACTTGATATCATTATGTATATGAATAAGATACAGCAAATCCATAACAAACACAACTTATGTAACAAAACATATAAAAGAAAATGAGTAAGTTAACACCCGAAACGACGATAATACTAAGATATTATTAACAAAGCAATGTTAAAAGATCTTATATAATATCATATTAATGTATATTATTATTGTATAATTAAATAAGAATTATTTCACCATTATATAGGAGGATAACTTACCCTCGACCAAGGAAAATGTACGAAGTAATGGATTTCTTATCTCACTTTTAATTCTGTGAGATTTCCATTGTTCACCACTTATTTATTGCATGTTGTGTGTGTACTACCCATGATTGTATTCATTGTGTAGTATACTTTAATTTATGGAGATTTACATCATCATTTTATTATCCTTATTTCATGGATTTATGTTTCATATGTTACCAAATCGATAAAGGAATTTGAAATTTCAATTTCAACTCATTCGGCTTTACCCATACTTTATTGATTATTTTTCTCCAAGATTATGTGTGGAATCAATATTTTTTTCCTTATGTCATAATTTCCACTCCCCTTTCTGTGGATATACTTTTGAAAAACATAATAACTCCATTGATAAATTCTCAAGTCATTGATATGAACTTGATAAGGGTAATTTGAAATCAATCTCTATAACACCCCAAGCATCCACGATACGCTTCTCTTTGAATAACACAGTAGTGTGTGGTTTATGCAACTTCGAGTTCTAACACACACCACAACCAATAAAACTAGCCATTATGAATAGTAATAAAAAATTTCTAAAATTTTAAAAATTTTATCCTTCAAAATGGACTCCGTTTTTGGATTCGGAATATCGAAATTAGCTTAGGGTGAATTTTTGGTATTTTTCTGAAAACATTCAATTTTTTATGAATAGTGAAAAACAAAGTTATATTTTAAAACAAAATTTTTATTTAAATAATTATTTATTTTAATTAAATTGGATTAAGGTAAAAATAGATACAAAATACCTATATATCATCAATGTAATTCATTGGAGTCAGTTTAGAATAATTTTAGTTATATAAAATGTTTATTTAACTTTTCTCCGTCTTTTACCCATGTCCTAGGAGAATATGGAAATTCACATAAAACATAATTTTACCTCATCTATGAGTGTAATTTTAGAAATCCGAGAGATATGGATAATATCAAGAAGTAATAGCTGGTTCAATGAGATGAAATTTTTTTTTGGAGAATAGTAACTTTTTAATTTTATTTACCACAGTTAAAAGTAATTAGGGTAATTAAGGGTAAACTTGATATTAATATTACCCTAACACATGTACTAATTCTATTGTAAAAGTGTATCTAGACCAAAAACAACCTTAGGAGTAAAATATATTTATTTAGGTCCACTTTGATTAGATTAGGACATTTATTATTATTTAATTCAAAGAATAGTTAAGAGAGATAAAATCAATGTTTAATAACTAAGACATTTTTAATATAGGGTTATACATAAGAAAAATTTGATTATAAATATTCCATAGAAAGATAAAAATATTTCCTACATAATGGTATTTTGTTTATAATTTTTAGATATTAAATAATTTAATTTATTTATGACACAATTGTGATGCACTAATTACCTAATTAATGAAATATTAAAATAATTGATATTATAAATATCAAAATAAAATAAATTTGAGATTTCTTATTAATTCCACTAATTTTATAGGTTAATATGACATATTATTATTGGTTATATATATTGGTTTTTTAAGTAAAAATTCTTTTATTAAATTATCAAAAACAAAATACCCAATAGTGTCAAAATTGACATAAATGAGTTTTTTAAAACATATATAATATTATTAATTGATATTATATTCATAAAAATATAATTTTTGGAAAAAGGACTTATATAACGATAGTTGTATCATTAATGGACCACTTGGGGGTCTCTTGGAGGTATATAGTGAGTTTATTAACTATATAATATAAAAATACAAAGAGACATGGTAAATGTCAAACTATTTAACTAAGAGTTAAATATAAATGATATGGTTAATATAGGGACCCAAACATGTCTAAAATATATTGGATGAAATAATTTAGACCCATACCCACCTTAAACTTTAAATAATCCACTTTGGAGACATTAGAAACCGAATATGAATTTATTATAAAATAATATTTCTAACGTTTCCAAAGGTGCCACTCACCCCTCTTATAAAAGGGAACTCCCCCTTCTCTCTAATTCACATCTTCAAAGACTTTTGGCTCGGCCAACCCCTACCCAAATATTCTCTAAAATTCCCTCACTTCAACCTATATGCCTTAGTTTGATCAGAAAGTCAACCGATGGATCCACTTTGATCAAATCAAAAGGATGAACCCGAAGAAGAGGTAATGTTTTCACCACACTCTTTCAAGTTCCTTTATTCTTAAACTTCTTATTTCATTGTTTTTTCAATTAAAAAATAATAACTACAGTATCTTTTATATACTGTGATGTTATTATAAATATGGTACAACCATATTCAGTATTCTATCCATCCTTTTAATGACATGTCACCATACATGTGTACGTACGGCCTACCGTCTCCACATCGTGGTGTAATTGTTATTCAATGCATTATTATTTGGATGGGTATAATAATTTTGTGTAATTCATGTAAATAATAATTATAACATGATAATGATTCTATATATATGATATACCATCCAATTATATATTATTTTAATTTCAAAAAAATGACATTATCGCTCGTGCGTACGAACGGACTACCGTCTCCACGAACGCAATGCGATTCATTCTCCATCGTATCCATACAAGTATAATTCTCATTTTATGATTAAAAATAATGTTTAAGGACTTGATATCATTATTTATATTAATAAGATACAACCTATCCATAAAAAACTAAACTTATGTAACAAAACATATAAAAGAAAATGAGTAAGTTAACTCCCGAAACGATGATAATACAAAGATATTATTAACAAAGCAATGTTAAAAGATCATATATGATGTCCTATTAATGTATATGATTTTTTTATAATTCAACAAAAATTATTTCACCATTACACAGGAGAGTAACCTACCCTCGACGAAGGAAAAAGTACAAAGTAAGGGGTTTCTTATCTCACTTTTAATTCCATGATATTTCCATTGTTCACCACTTATTTATTGCATGTGGTGTGTGTACTGATCATGATTGTATAAATTGTGTAATATACATTAATTTATTTATATTTACATCATCATTTTATGATCCTTATTTCATCGGTGTAGGATTCTTAAGTTACGAAATCAATAAGGGAATTTGAAATTTCAATTTCCACTCATTTGGCTTTACACACATTTCATTGATTATTTTACTCCAATATTATGTGTGGAATAAATATTTTTTTCTTATGTAATAATTTACACTCCCATTTCTGTGCATATACTTTTTAGACACATAATCACTCCATTGATAAATTCTCAAGTCATCGATATGAACTTGATAAGAGTAATTTTTACTCAATCTCTATTAATTGAGTTAAACATGTAATTCATTGGTGTTGTTTTTACCAGAATATGATTGAATGTCCTATGATTGTTTTTCACTAAATATCCGATCATATTGAGTGTTTTTATATTTTTCACACATAATTATGTCATTGATTTATCCTTAACCTAAGGATACAACCTTTATGAGAGATTTCATCTCAATTTACATTCCATTGAGACTCCTTTGTTGTTATACACCAAATCACTTTTATTTGGTGTATATATTATACTTTGACAAAGTATATCATGAATCCCTTTATTCTCATGATATTAAAAAAAAAATTTTCCTCAATTATTTGTATTCAAGTGTCTCTCTTTTGGTTAGGAACTCTTACTAAAATATCATTTTAATGGTTTTAAGGATTTATTATTCTAAATATTTATCATTAATGTCCATGTTTTAAAAATGGATTTAAGGATTTTTTTATATGGACATTAATGTTTTAAAATTAAAATTCCTTTTAAAATTTTCAAAGTGGTATTTGACACATTTATTCAAAAATTTATTTAAAATGGCTTCTTGATAAATAGTGTGACTTTTAAATGTTTTCAAGAAAAGGGGGATATTTCTCTCAATAGTTTAATGATTATTTCAATCTATGTCAATATCCTTCATTATTCTTGATTGAGATTAATCTGATACAATAAAGTCTTTTATATTGTATCGAATGAGTTATGTTTAACTGCGGATGTGGTATTTTTATACCATTCATGGTTTGTGGTTAAATTATCAACATTTAGTATGAAAGTTTTAATACGAATGTTTATGTTATATTTCAAAATTTTCCTATGAGGAATGCATTAGACTTTGTATGTGATGGATGGAGCCCGCTATAGCTCCTCGATGCATCGGTTGGTCTAATGAGGTAATATAGTGTCTTTTCATAAGGCCTTGACAAAATCTTGTTTGTAGTCTTGGCACAAGGCCTTGACTATATGGTTATGATAGTTTTGCATTATGAATTCCATCATTATGAAAGTGGTTATTGATATTTCATGTGGTTACTAGACTAGTAGTATATCCATGTGAATAAGTAAATGGAATTATTTCATTTTATCTTCGCCATATTATGTTGAAGTTCATGTTTAAAAGGATTTTGTTTTAGTTAAACATTGCCTTAAATGTTTATGCTTATTTATGAAAGTTTCCGCTATATTGTTATCCTTATTGAGAACCCAAGATCACCCCTTTAAATGTTTTATTTTTCCCAGGATGTGAAGAAGTAATTTATGAATGACCGGTAGGGATAGTATGAGGGGATATGAAGACAATATGTTGTTGTTGTTTTTTTACTTTTTGATTTAATGAATGACTTATGAATATATCTAGCGTTTCCAAGACTACTAAACTAATCGATCTTTCGAGATTTTATCTTTTCTTGATCATGCCAATGTTATTTAATAATTCACCGACTCTTGGTAACATGGCTTGGGGAATTACAGTTGGTATCATAGGAAGTTTAGTACAAACCTTGGAATCTATATTTAGATAAACATTGATTAGAGAACATAGCCCTAAGATAGACTTTGAGGATTAGTACAGAAGAATTTCCTAGAATTTTGTTAGTGTATAAATTTTGTGAGTTTTCCAAGAAATACATCCCTGTCTGGATACGAGCAGGTAGAGGTGGCTCTAGAACAGATGTACCTAGGGGTAAAACCCAAAAACACCACTTTGATCTAGACTCGAACAGGAACTGCTGCATGACAACGGGCCTTGCTGCACTCTTGGTTACAACACACCCGAGGGATATGCTTAGGACAATTTACATTTTAATTACAAAACAATTTTATGTATTTTAATATAAGATGAGAATAAATGACCTTGGTTAATCCTAAGGTGTTTCAAATTGAGAATACAATGTAATGATATTCTTTAAATGATTTTATGACTACTGTTACTCACACAATGCTTTCTGGTTTTAGTCAATGGATGGAGTCCAAGGAAGTCATAGTAACTTTGAGAATGATGTACAAGGTGGGAATGATGGTAGAAATGAGCAAAAAATTGAATTTTGATAGGCGTAAATGATATCATGTTCATGCTAAATAAGTTTTCCAAAAATATGATCAACAACATATATATTTACCACCCCCGAACCTAATAAAGAAGAGAAAGGTAATGAATGATAAGAGCTCCAATAGTGGAAACCATGGAGGAAAGAATCCTAAATTTCCATCATGTAGGAAATGTGGAAGGAGACACCCAGGAATGTGTCTCAACAGAACAAAGAAATGCTTTACATGCGGGAAAGAAGGAAAAAAAGTTATGAATTGCTGAGGAAAAATGAAGAGTACTATGGAAGAAAATAAAAATGGTCCGAAGAATCCATTTACATTCATTTGCCACAAATGTGGGGGACCTGGCCATTACCCAAGTGAATGCCCTATTCTATGGGATATTTTCTTGGTCATCGAAGAATCTATGAGGAAATAAATGGTTCGAGAAATGTTTAAAAGTATTAGTGCTCCTTATTGATGGTATTAATTTTGAATAATTTTCTATTGCATTTGTAACCCCGCAGTTTTCCATGTGAGAATGGTATTTGAGGAAGACTTATCTTTTCTCTTGTGGATATAGTTATAAATAACCATTTGGTTTTATATGATCATTAGGTTTGAGGTGATTACATGTTATTATATTTTGGTATGAAAATGAAAGGTCTGAGATAACATTTCTGGTTAAAATTATGTTATGGTTATTTTGAGGAATTTATCTCATTTTGGTAATGTTATAAAATATAGTTTTTGAAAATGGACAACATGAAGACCATGTGACAACCTGTCATGTCGGACAAAGCTATGGGTATCGAACCCACAACCAAAGTGCAATTGTGATTTATTGCCTACCACTAGACTACATGAAGTCCCTGGTTAGTGAGACTAATTATTTTTAGTTATATGATTTTATTGATCAATAATATGTTGATTTTGGTTCTTATGTCTTATCAAATGTATACCCTTAGTATAGGAAAATGATTCGGTGATTATGTGGTAAATGTTATTTTGGAAGATGTTTGCGTTGTTGGGAACACTATATGCCCAAGGAAAATAGAATACTATGGGATTTCATTTTAGGAGTAATGGTGGATTTTTATTTACTTTTTTTATTGTGGATTTATAGTGATTTCGGTTATTTATGGAAATGATTAACCTATAATAGAGAATTTGTGATTAGGTTCATTACTTTTATGTATGGTACTTTAAGAGTAGTTGATGTCATATGGAGATACAATTTATCGTGGAAGACTACATAATGAAATTCTTCTATGTTTTGGGATTCAATATTAGTTTGGATTATATTGAATGATTTTAAGGACAATTGTTTATTGAATGTTATTTTTTTATATTTGGGATATTGTTGGTTTAATTTTAGAAATTAAGATTAGTTTTTCTTTTCCTAATGGAATATAATTTTGGGGGATCATCAGATCATGTACAAACCGTTTTGTTTTTGATTAATCTCTAAAGACAAGGTAAATATATAGTTTATCCTTCATAGATCTTGTGATTCTATAGATGTTTATTCTAGCTCTTCCAGTGTGACCAAGTCTTATTGAATACTCATCATTTAAAAATAATGAGTTAGTGGAGGAAATTTATTAAATAATGAAACTATAATTAAAAAGTACGAATATCTCTTTATTTTCATAGTCAATCTCATAAATTAATTCCTCATCTTTATGTAATGTAACTTACAAAAATGGTGTCCGTATACTTTTCCTATTGGGAAACTAAATATTGTTTGGCCCATCACAAGTTTGTGGCTTTCTTGTTGTTAAATTTATCCTGATCATGTTTTCTATGCCTTTCCATCAGATCATGACACATAATTTATCTTCCATATCCATGTTTTCCTACATGTAATCCTAGTATGAGTTAACTTGGGCGTCCTTTGTACTTCTCTTTCTTTATTTTAAGGTGATAGTTTTATTGACTCTTTTTCCGATGTGGGACTTTCCATTATATTTGCAAGACCAATTTTAAAAATTTTGAGGACGAATTTATTTGAAGGTGGGGAGAATATAACACCCCAAGCATCCATGATACGCTTCTCTTTGAATAATACAGTAGTGTGTGGTGTACGCAACTTCGAGTTCTAACACACACCACAACCAATCAAACTAGCCGTTACGAATAGAAATACCCAATTTTTAATATTTTATAAATTTTATCATTCAAAATAGACTTCATTTTTGGATTCATAATATCGAAATTAGCTTAGGGTGAACTTTTGGTATTTTTCTGAAAACATTCAATTTTTGATGAATAGTGAAAAAACACTGAGTTATAGTTTAAAACCGAATTATTACTTAAATAATTATTTATTTTATTTAAATTTAATTAAGGTCAAAATAGATACATAATACCTATATAAGTTCAATGTAATTCATTGGAGTTATTTTAGAATAATTTTAGATATATAAAACTTTTATTGAACTTTTCACCGTCTTTTACCCACCTCCTAGGAGAATTTGGAAATTCACATAAAACATAATTTTACCGCTTCTGTGAGTGGAATTTTGAAAATTAGAGAGACACTGTTAATATCAAGGTGTAAAAAGTGGTTCAATTAGATGAAAATATTTTTTTGGTGAATAATAACTTTTTTTCTTTTATTTAACACGGTTAAAAGTAAATAGGGTAATTAAGGGTAAAAATGATATTAATATTATCCTAACACATGTAATAATTCTATTGGACAAGTGTATCTCGACCAAAAACAACCTTATGAATGAAATATTATCATTTAGGTCCACTTTAATAGGATTAGGACATTTATTATTATTTAATTCAAAGAATAGTAAAAAGATATAAAATCAAAGTTTAATAACTAAGACATGTTTAATATACGTTTATACAAAAGATAAATTCGATTATATATATTAATTAGAAAGCTAAAAATATTTCCTACATAATGGTATTTTATTTATAATTTTTATACATTAAATAATTTAATTTATTTATGACACAATGGTGATACAGTAATTACCTAATTATTGAAATATTAAAATAAATGATATTATAAATATGAAAAAAATTTAATTTGAGAATTTTTATTAATTCCACTAATTTTCATGGTTAATTTGGCATATTATTATTTGTTATATACATTTTTTTGAAGTAATAATGCTATTATGAAATTATCAAAAACAAAATACCCAATATTGTAAAAATTGACATAAAAGAGTTTTTTGAAAAGAATATTATATTATTAATTGATATTCTATTCCTAAAAAAATCTAAGGTTCGGCCAGAGGACTTATATAATGATAAATTTATCATTAATGGACCACATTGGGGTATCTTGGAGTTATATTGTATGTTAATTAACTATATAATATAAAAATACAAAGAGACATGGTAAATGTCAAACTATTTAACTAAGAGTTAAATATAAATGATATGGTTAATATAGTGACCCAAACATGTCTAAAATCTATTGGATGAAATGTTTTCGACCCATCCCCACCTGAACCTTTTAATATTCCACTTTTGAGCCATTAGAAACTGAATACGAATTTATTATAAAATAATATTTCTAGCTTTTCCAAAGGTGCCCCTCACCCCTCTACAAAAGGGAACTCCCCCTTCTATTTAATTCACACATTCAAAGCCTTTGGGCTCGGCCAAAACCTTCCCAAATATTCTATCAACTTCCCAAACTTCAACCTAGAGGCCTTAGTTTGATAAGAAAGCAAACCTAAGGATCCCTTTTGATCAAATCAAAAGGAAGAACCCGAAGAAGAGGTAATGTTTTCTCCACCCTCTTTCAAGTTCATTTCTTCTTCAACATCTTCTTTATTTGTTATGTACATTCTAAAATAATAACTCTAGTATATTTTATATTCTATGAAGTTATTATATATAAGGTACAACCATATTCAGTATTCTATCGATCCTTTGAATGACATTTCACCATACGTGCGTACGTACAGCCTACCATCTCCACGTTGTGGTGAAATTGTTATTCAATACATTATTAATTGGATGGGTATTATTGTTATGTGTAATTAATGTAAATAATAAGTATAAATTGATAATTATTCTGTATATATGATATACCATACAATTATATTTGATTTTAATATCAAAAAAATGTTATTATCGCTTGTGCATACGAACGGATTACTATCTCCACGAACGAAATGAGATTCATTCCCCATCATATTCATACAAGTCTAATTCTCATTTTATGATTAAAAATAATGTCAAAGGAATTGATATAATTCTGTATATGAATAAGATACAACCTATCAATAACAAAGTCAACTAATGTAACAAAACAAATAAAAGAAAATGAGTAAGTTAACACCTGAAGAGATGATAATACTAAGATATTATTAACAAAGAAATGTTCAAAGACCATATATGATATCATATTAATATATATGATTCTTTTATAATTCAATAAAAATTATTACACCATTATAAAGGAGGCTAATCTACCCTCGACCATGGAAAAAGTACAAAGTAAGGGGTTTCTTATCTCACTTTTAATTCCCTGAGATTTCTATTGTTCACAACTTATTTATTGCATGTGGTGTGTGTACTACCCATTATTGTATTCATTCTGTAATATAATTTAATTTATGGATATTTACATCATACTTGTATGATCCCTATTTCATGGGTGTATGTTTTGTAAGTTACCAATTCGATAAGGGAATTTGAAATTCCAATTTCTACTCATTCGGCTTTATGCATACTTCATTGATTACTTTACTCCAAGATTATGTGTGGAATCAATATTTTTTTTCTTATGTCATAATTTACACACCCCTTTCTGTGGATAAACATTTTATACACATAATCACTCCATTTATAAATTCTCAAGTCATCGTTATGAACTTGATAATATAAATTTTAACTCAATCTCCATTTATTGAGTTAAACATCTAATTCATCGGTGTTGTTTTTACCAGAATATGTGTGAATGTCCTTTGATTGTTTTACACTAAATATCCAATCATATTGAGTGTTTTTATATTTCTCACACATAATTATGTCGTTGATTTATCCTTAACCTAAGGATAAAGCCTTTATGAGAGATTTCATCTCAATTTACATTCCATGAGACTCCTTTGTTGTTATACACCAAATCACATTTATTTGGTGTATATAATGTACTTTGACATAGTATATCATGAATCCCTTTATTCTCATGATATTACAAATTTTTGATTACCTGAATTATTTGTATTCATGTGTCTCTCTTTTCGTTAGTAACTCTAACTAAAATATCAGTTTAAATGTTTTAAGGATTTATTATTCTAAATCATTCTCATTAATGTCCATGTTTTAAAAATGGTTTTAAGGATTTGTCTATATGGACATTAATGTTCTAAAATTAAAATTCCTTTTAAATGTTTCAAAGTGGTATGGGACACTTTGATTCAAAAATCTATTTAAAATGGATTCTTGACAAATAGTGTGTCTTTTAAATGTTTTCATGGAAAAGGGGGATATTTCTACTAATAGTTTGATGATTATTTTAATCTATGTCAATATACTTCCTTATTATTGATTGAGGTTAATCTGATCCAATACAATCTTCCATATTGTATCTAATGAGTTATGTTTGACTGTGGATATTCTATTTTTATACCATTCATGGTTTGTGGTTAAAGTATTGACATTTCGTATTTTTGTTTTAATAAGAATTTTTATGTTATGTTTTAATATTTTCATATGAGGAATGCATTGGAATTAGTATGTGATAGGTGGAGCCCGCAATAGCTCCTCAATGCATCGGTAGGTCTCATGATACAAACTAGTGTCTTGGCACAAGGCCTTGAAAAAAACTTATTTGTAGTCTTGGCACGAGGCCTTGACTATGTGGTTATGATAGTCTGGAATTATGAATTCAATCATTATGAATGTGGTTATTGAAATTTAATCTGGTTATTATAATAGTAGATTATCCATGTGAATAAGTAAATGACATTATTTCATTTTATCTTTGAAATATTATGTTGAAGTTCATGTTTAAAAGGATTTTGTTTTAGTTATACACTACCTTAAATGTTTATTCCTATTTATGAAAGTTTCTTCTATATTTTTATCTTTATTGCACATCTGATCTCACCCCTTTAAATGTGCAATTTTTTCCATGATGTGAAGAAGTAATTTATGAATGATGCCGGGATAGTATGAGGGGATATGAATACAAGATGTTGTTGTAGTTTTTTTACTTTATAATGTAATGCAAGACCTATGAATAAATCTAGTGTTTCCAAGACTACTAAACTAATCGGTCTTTTTAGACTTGATCTTTTGTGATCATGCCAATGTCATGTAATAATGCACCGACTTTGGGTAACTAGGGTCGGGGCGTTACAATCTCCATTTATTGAGTTAAACATCTATTTCATTGGTGTTGTCTTTACCAGAATATGTGTGCATGTACTTTGATTGTCTTACACTAAATATCCAATCATATTGAGTGTATTTATAATTGTCACACATAATTATGTCGTTGATTTATCCTTAACCTAAGGATATGCCCTTTATGAGAGATTTCATCTCAATTTACATTCCATTGAGACACCTTTGTTTTTATACACCAAATCACTTTTATATAGTGTATATGATGTACTTTGACATAGTATATCATGAATCCCTTCATTATCATGTTATTACAAAGTTTTAATTACCTCAATTTTATGTATTCAAGTGTCTCTCTTTTGGTTAGGAAATCTAACTAAAATATCATTTTAAATGTTTTAAGGATTTGTTATTCTAAATCGTTCTCATTAATGTCCACGTTTTAAAAATGGTTTTAAGGATTTATTTATATGGACCTTAATGTTTTCAATTTAAAATTCCTTTTAAAAGTTTCAAAGTGGTATTGGACACTTTGATTCAAAAATCTATTTAAAATGGCTTCTTGAAAAATAGTGTGACTTTTAAATGTTTTCAACAAAAAGGGGGATATTTTTCTCAATAGTTTGATGATTATTTTAATCTATGTCAATATCTATCATTTTTCTTGATTGAGGTTAATCTGATACAATACCATCTTCTATATTGTATCAAATGAGTTATGTTTGACTGTGGATATGCTATTTTTATACCATTCATGGTTTGTGGTTAATGTATTGACATTTCGTATGATTGTTTTAATACGAATGTTTATGTTATGTTTCAATATTTTCATATGAGGAATACATTGGACTTAGTAAGTGAATGGTCGAGCCCGCTATAGCTCCTCGATGCATCGGTAGATCTCATAAGACAAACTAGTGTCTTGGAAAAAGTCATTGACAAAATCTAATTTTTAGTCTTGGCATGAGGACATGACTATGTGGTTATGATAGTCTGGCATTATGCATTCCATCATTATGAAAATGGCTATTGATATTTCATGTGGTTATTCAACTAGTAGAATATCCATGGGAATAATTAAATGGAATTATTTAATTTTATCTTTTCCATATTTTAATGAAGTTCTAGTTAAAAAGCCTTTTGTTTTAGTTATACATTTCCTTAAAGGTATATTCATATTTATTAATTTTTTCGCTATATTTTTATCCATACTAAGCATCTGAGCTCACCCCTTTAAATGTTTTATGTTTTCTAGGATGTGAAGAAGTAATTTATAAATGACCTGCAGGGATAGTATTATGGGATATGAAGACAAGATATATTTGTAGTTTTTTTTACATTATGATGTAATGTAAGAATTACGAATATATCTACTGTTTCTAAGACTACTAAAGTAATCGGTCTTTTGAGACATGATCTTTTGTGATCATGACAATGTTATGTAATAATGCACCAACTCTGGGTAACTGGGGTCAGGGCATTATAGTTGGTATCCGAATAAGTTTAGTACAAATCTTGGAAACTTTATTTAGATAAACTCTGATTAGAGAACATAACAATAAGATATACTTTGAGGATTAGTATAGAAGAAATTCCTTGAATTTTGGTATTGTATAGATTTTGTGAGTTATCCAAGCAATACATCCCTCTCTGGATAAAAATAGGTAGAGGTGGCTCTGGCACAAATGTGCCTAGGGGTAAACTCGAAAACAATACTTTGAGCTAGACTCAAATGAGAATTGGTGCATGACAACAGGCCTTGTTGCACTCTTGGTTACGACACTCCCGAGGGATATTATTAGGATAATATACATTTTCTTTACAAACCAATTTGAGGTATTTTAATATAAGATGAGAATAAATGACCTTGGATAATCTTAAGGTGTTTCAAATAGAGAATATGGTGTCATGAAATTCTCTAAATGATTTTATGACTACTATTACTCACACAATGCTTTCTAGTTTTAGTCAATGGCTGGAGTCCATGGAAGTCACAGTAACTTTGAGAATGATGTACAAGGTGGGAACAGTGTTGGAAATGAGCATCAAAATGAAATGTTGATAGGCGTAGAAGATATCGTGTTCATTCCAAATGAGTTTTCCAAAAATATGATCAACAACAAATATATTAACCAACTCCCGAACTCAACAAAGAAGAGAAAGGTGATGAATGATAAGAGCTCCAGCAGTGGAAACCATGGAGACAAGAATCCTAAATTTCAATCATGTAGGAAATGTGGAAAGAGAAACCTAGGAAAGTGTCTCAACGAAACAAATAAATGCATTACATGAGGGAAATAAAAACATAAAGTGAATAATTGCAGAGGAAAAATGAAGAGTGCTCTATAAGAAAATAAAAATGGTCCCATGAATCCATTTAAAGTCATTTTCTATAAATGTAGGGGACCTGGCCATTACCCGAGTGAATGCCCTATTCTATAGGATATTTTCTTAGTCAAAGAAGAAGCAATGTAAAAATAAATGGTTGGCGAAATGTTTAAAAGTATTAGTGCTCCTCGTTGAAGTGATTACATTGGAATAATTTTCTCTTGCATTTGTAACCCCATAGTTTGCCATGTGAGAATGATATTTGAGGAAGAATTATCTTTTCCCTTGTGGATATAGTTATAAATAACCATTTGGTTTTATATGATCATTGGGTTTGAGGAAATTAAAATTTATTATATTTTGGTATGAAAATTCAAGGTATGAGATAAAATTTATGGTTAATATTATTTTATGGTTATTTTGAGGAATTTATCTCATTTTGGTAATTTTATCAAATATAGTTTTTGAAAAAGGACAACACACAGACCATGTGACAACCCGTCGCCTCGGTCAAAGCTGTGGGAATCAAACCCACAACCAAAGTGCGATTGGGATTTATCGCCTACCACTGGACTACGTGATGTCCCTGGTTAGTGTGACTAATTATTTTTTGTTAAATGATTCTATTGATCAATAATAAGTTGATTTGGTTTCTTATGTTGTATAAAATGAATACCCTTCATATAGGAAAATTATTTGGTGATTATGAGATACATTTTATTTTTGAAGATGTTCATTTTTTTGGGAACACTATATGCCCAAAAAAATAGAATAATATGGGATTTCATTTTATGAGTAATGGTGGATTTTTATCTACGTTTTTATTGTGAATTTCTAGTGATTTGGGTTATTTATGTAAATTATTAACCTATAATAGAGACTATGTGATTAGGTTCATTACTTTTATGTCTGTGAATTTAATAGTAGTTGATGTCATTTGGAGATAAAATTAAATGTGGAAGAATACATAACCAAATTCTTCTATGTTTTGGGTTTAAATATTAGTTTGGATTATATTGATGGATGTTAAGAACAATTGTTTATTGAATGGTATTTTTTTAACTTTGGGGAATTGTTGGTTTAATTTTAGAAATTAAGATTTGTGTTTCTTTCTCTAAAGGAATATCCTTTTGGGGGATCGTCAGATCTTGTAATAACCATTTTGGTTTTGATTTATATCTAAAGACTAGGTAAATATATAGTTTATCCTTCTTGGATCATGTGATTCTATAGAAGATTATTCTAGCTCTTCCAGTGTGACCATGTCATCTTGAATACTCATCGTTTTAAAAGAAGCATTAGTGGTGGAAATTTATTAAAGAATGAAACTCTACTTAAAAATTAAGTCTATCTCTTTATATTCTTAGTCAATATCAGAAATGAATTCCTAATCTTTATGTAATGTAACATAAAAAAAATGTTTTCCGTATAATTTTCCTTCTTGGAAACTAATGAGTTTTAGTCCCATCACAAGTTTGTGGATTTATTGTTGTTAACTTTCTCCTGATCATGTTTTCTATCTCTCTAAATCAGAACATGACACTTAGTTTATCTTCCATATCCATGTTTTCCAACATGGAATTCTAGTATGAGTTATCTTGGGTGACCATTGAAACCCTTTTTCTTTATTTTAAGGTGATAGTTTTATTGAATATTTTTCCAATGTGGGACTTTCCATTATATTCCCAAGCCCAATTTTAAAAACTCCTAGGTTGAAATTATTTGAATGAGTGGAGAATATAACACCCCAAGCTTCCACGATACACTTCTCTTTGAATAATACAGTAACATGTAGTGTACGCAACTTCGAGTTCTAGCACACACCACAACCAATCAAACTAGCCGTTATGAATAGTAATACACGCTTTTTAATATTTTATAAATTTTATCTTTCAAAATAGACTTCATTTTTGGATTCGGAATATCGAAATTAGCTTAGGGTGAATTTTTTCTATTTTATTAAAAACATTCAATATTTGATGAATAGTGAACAGACACTCAGTTATAGTTTAAAACCAGATTTTCCATTAAATAATAAATTTATTTATTTATATTTAATTAACATCAAAATAGATACATAATACCTATATATGTTAAATTTAATTCATTGGAGTATGTTTAGAATAATTTAAGATATATAAAAATTTTATTGAACTTTTCACCGTCTATTACCCACCTCCTAGGAGACTTTGGAAATTCACATAAAACATAATTTTACCGCTTCTATGAGTAGAATTTTTAAAATCCAAGAGACACGGATAATATTAATGAGTAAAATGTGGTTCAATGAGATGAATTTTTTTGGTGAATAATAACTTTTTATTTTTATTTACCACAATTAAAAGTAAATAGGGTAATTAAGGGTAAAAATGATATTAATATTACCATAACACATTTCCTAATTCTATTGGACAAGTTTATCTCGACCAAAAATAACCTTAGGAATAAAATATTTTCATTTAGGTCCACTTGGATTAGATTTGGACATTTATTATTATTTAATTCAAAGAATTGTTAAAAGAGATAAAATCAAAGTTTAATAACTAAGAAACTTTTAATATTGTGTAATACATAAGATAAATTAGATTATAAATATTCATTATAAAGCTAAAACTATTTCCTACATAATGGTATTTTATTTACAATTTTTAGACAATAAATAATTTAATTTATTTATGACACAATGGTTATGTAGTAATTACCTAATTAATGAAATATTAATGTAATTGATATTATAAATATCAAAATAAATTAAATTTAGACTTTTTATTAATTACACTAATTTTATAGGTTAATATGACATATTATTATTGGTTATATAATTTTTATTCTAAGTAATAATTCTGTTATGAAATTATCAAAATCAACATACCCAATAGTGTCAAAATTGACATAAAAGAGTTTTTTAAAACACATATAATATTATTAATTGATATTTTATTCTTGAAAATCTAAGGTTAGGCAAAAAGACTTATAAAATGATATTTTTATCATTAATGGACCACTTGGGGGTATCTTGGAGGTATATAGTATGTTTATTAACTATATTATATAAAAATACAAAGAGACATCGTAAATGTCAAACTATTTAACTAAGAGTTAAATATAAATGATAAGGTTAATATGGTGACCCAAACATGTCTAAAATATATTGGTTGAAATGATTTAGACCCATACCCACCTTAACGTATAAATAATACACATTGGAGCCATTATAAACCGAATATGAGTTTATTATAAAATAATATTTCGAGCTTTTCCAAAGGTGCCCCTCACCCCTCTTATAAAAGGGAACTCACCCTTTTCTATAATTCACACCCTTAAAGCCTTTTGGCTCAGCCAAACCATTCCCAAGTATACTCTAAACTTCCCTAACTTCAACCTAGAGGCCTTATATTGATCATAAACCCAACCTAAGGATCCCTTTTGATCAAATCAAATGGAAGAACCCGAAGAAGAGGTAATGTTTTCACCACCCTCATTCAAGTTCTTTTCTTCTTAAACTTCTTATTTATTTGTTATTTACATTATAGAATAATAACACCAGTATCATTTATATACTAGGATGTTTTGATAAATATGGTACAACCATATTCAGTATTCTATCCATCCTTTGAATGACATGTCACCATACGTGCGTAGGTACGACCTACCATCTCGACATTGTGGTTTAATTTTTATTCAATACATTATTTTTTGGATGGGTATAATAATTATTTGTAATTTATGTAAATAATAAGTAAAACATGATAATTATTCTTTATCTATGATATACCATTCAATTATATATGATTTTAATATCAAAAAAATGATATTATCGCTCGTGCGTACGAACGGACTACTGTCTCCACGAACGCAATGAGATGCATTCCCCATTGTATCCATACAAGTCTAATTCTCATTTTATGATTACAAATAATGTTTAAGAACTTGATATCATTTTGTATATGAATAAGATACATCCTATCCATAACAAACACAACTTATTTAACAAAACATATAAAATAAAACAAGTAAGTTAACACCTGAAACGATGATAATACTTAGATATTATTAACAAAGCAATGTTAAAAGATCATATGTGATATCATATTAATGTATATGATTATTGTATAATTAAAGAAAAATTATTTAACCATTATAAGGGAGGCTAACCTACCCTAGGAAAAGGAAAAAGTACAAAGTAAGGGGTTTCTTATCTCACTTTTAATTTCGTGAGATTTCCATTGTTCACCACTTATTTATTGCATTAGGTGTGTGTACTTCCCATGATTGTATTCATTGTGTAATATAATTTAATTTATTTATATTTAAATCATCATTGTATGATTCTTATTTCATGGGTGAATGCTTCGTAAGTTACCAAATCGATAAGGGAATTTGAAATTTTAATTTCCACTCATTCTGCTTTACGCATACTTCATTGATTATTTTACTCCAAGATTATGTGTCAAATCAATATTTTTTTTCTTATTTCATAATTTCCACTCCTCTTTAAATGGAAATTATTTCGATACACATAATCAATCCATTTATAAATTCTCAAGTCATAGATATGAACTTGATAAGAGTAATTTTAACTCAAACTCCATTTATTGAGTTAAACATCTAATTCATTGGAGTTGTTTTTACCAGAATATGTGTGAATGTCCTTTTATTGTTTTAAACTAAATATCAAACCATATTGAGTGTATTTATATTTTTCACACATAATTATGTTGTTGATTTATCCTTAACCTAAGGATACGACCTTTATGAGGGATTTCATCTCAATTTACATTCCATTGAGACTCCTTTGATGTTATACCCCAAATCACTTATATATGGTGTAAATAATGTACTTTGAAATAGTATATCATAAATCCCTTTATTCTCATGATATTGAAATTTTTTTATGACCTCAATTATTTGTATTCAAGTGTCTCTCTTTTGGTTAGGAACTCTAAATAAAATATCATTTTAAATGTTTTAAGGATTTATTAATCTAAATATTTTTCATTAATTTCCATGTTTTAAAAATGGTTTTTAGGATTTATTTATATGGGCATTAAGGTTTTCAAATTAAAATTCCCTTTAAATGTTTCAAAGTGTTATGGGACACTTTGATTCAAAAATCTATTTAAAATCACTTCTTGAAAAATAGTGTGACTTTTATATGTTTTCAAAAAAGGGGGATATTTCTCTCAATAGTTTGATGATTATTTTAATCTATGTCAATATCCTTCATTATTCATGATTGAGGTTAATCTGATACAATACAATCTTCCATATTGTATCGAATGCATTATGTTTGACTGTGGATGTGCAATTTTTATACCATTCATGGTTTGTGGTTAAAGTATTGACATTTCGTATGCTAGTTTTAATACGAATGATTATGTTATGTTTCAAACATTTCATATGAGGAATGAATTGGACTTAGTAAGTGACGGGTGGAGCCTACTATTGCTCATATATGCATCGGTAGGTCTTATGAGACAAACTAGTGTTTTGGCACAAGGCCTTGACAAAATCTTATTTGTAGTCTTGGCACGAGGCCTTGACTATGTGGTTATGATAGTCTGGAATTATGCATTCCATCATTATGAAAGTGGTTTTTGATATTTCATGTGGTTATTCAACTAGTAGAATATCCATGTGAATAACTAAATGGCATTATTTCATTTTATCTTTGCCATATTATACTGAAGTTCAAGTTTAAAAGGATTTTGTTTTAGTTATACATTGCCTTAAATGTTTATGCTTATTAGGAAAGTTTCCGCTATATTGTTATCCTTACTGAGCATCTGATCTCACCCCTTTAAATGTTTTATTTTTCCCAGGATGTGAAGAAGTAATTTATGAATGACCTGCATGGATAGTATAAGGGGATATGAAGACAAGATTTTGTTGTAGTTTTTTTAATTTTTGATGTAATGTAAGACATATGAATATAGAAAGTGTTTCCAAGACTACTAAACTAATCAGACTTTCGAGATTTGATCATTTATGATCATGCCAATGTTATTTAATAATTCACTGACTCTGGGTAATTGGGGTCAGGGCATTACAATCTCCATTTATTGAGTTAAACATCTAATTCATTGGTGTTGTTTTTACCAGAATATGTGTTAATTTCTTTTGATTGTTTTATACTAAATATCGAATCATATTGAGTGTATTTATATTTTTCACACATAATTACGTTGTTGATTTATCCGTAACCAAAGGATATGGCCTTTATGAGAGATTTCATCTCAATTTACATTCCATTGAGACTCCTTTTTTGTTATACACCAAATCACTTTTATACAGTTTATATAATGTAATTTGACATAGTATAACATGAATCCCTTTATTCTCACTGGTATTACAATGTTTTTATTACCTCAATTATTTGTATTCAACTGTCTCTCTTTTTCTTAGGAACTCTAACTAAAATATCTTTTTAAATGTTTTAAGGATTTATTATTCTAAATCGTTCTCGTTAATATCCATTTTTAAAAAATGGTTTTAAGGATTTATTTATATGGAGAATAATGTTTTAAAATTAAAATTCCTTTTAAAAGATTCAAATTGGAATGGGACACTTTGATTCAAAAATCTATTTAAAATTGCTTCTTGATAAATAGTGTGACTTTTGAATGTTTTCAAGAAAAAGTGGGATAATTCATGCAATAGTTTGTTGATTATTTTAATCTATTTCAATATCCTTCATTATTCATGATTGAGGTTAATCTGATACAATACAATCTTCTATATTGTATTGAATGAATTATGTTTGACTGTGGATGTGAAATTTTTATACCATTCATGGTTTGTGGCTAAAGTATTGGCATTTTGTATTTTAGTTTTAATACGAATGCTTATGTTATGTTTCAAACATTTCATATGTGGAATGAATTGGGCTTAGTAAGTGATGTGTGTAGCCCACTATAGCTCCTCGATGTATCGATAGGTCTCATGAGACAAACTAGTGTCTTGGCACAAGGCCTTGACAAAATCTTATTTGTAGTCTTGGAATGAGGCCTTAACTATGTGGTTATGATAGTCTGGAATTATGCATTCCATTATTATGAAAGTGGATATTGGTAATTCATGTGGTTATTTGACTAGTAGAATATCCATGTGAATAACTAAATGGCATTATTTCATTTTATCTTTCCCATATTATGTTGATGTTCAAGTTTAAAAGGCATTTGTTTTAGTTATACATGTCCTTAAATGTTTATGCTTATTTATGAAAGATTCCCCTATATTGTTAACGTTACTGAGCATCTGAGCCCAACCCTTTAATTTTTTATTTTTTCCAGGATGTGAAAAGTTAATTTATGAATGACCTGTCGGGATAGTATGAGGGGATATGAAGACAAGATGTTGTTGTAGTTTTTTTACTTTATGATGTAATGTAAGACTTATGAATATATGTAGTGTTTCCATGACTACTTATATAATTGGTCTTTCTAGACTTGATCTTTTGTGATCATGCCAATGTTATGTAATAATGCACCGACTCTGGGTAACTAGGGCTGGGACGTTATAGTTGGTATCAGAGGAAGTTTAGTACATTCCATGGAAACTAGATTTAGATAAAATATGATTAGAGCACATATCACTAAGATAGACTTTGAGGATTAATATAGAATAACTTCCTAGAATTTTGGTATTGTATATATTTTCTGAGCTTTCCAATAAATACATCCCTATCTGGATACGAGCAGGTAGAGGTTTCTCTGGTACAGGTGTACCTTGGGATAAAACCCGAAAACCCCGATTTGAGCTAGACTCGAATGGGAACTGGTGCACGACAATGGGCCTTGTTGCACTCTTTGTTACGACACTCCCAGGGGATATTCTTAAGATAATTTAAATTTTCTTTACAAACCAATTTGAAGTATTTTAATATAAGATGAGAATAAATGACCTTGGTTAATCCTAAGGTGTTTAAAATTTAGAATATGGTGTCATGATATTCTCTAAATGATTTGATGACTACTATTACTCACACAATGATTTATAGTTTTAGTCAATTGCTGGAGTCCAAGGAAGTAATATTAACTTTGAGAATGATGTACAAGTTGGTAACGGTGGTGGAAATGAGCAACAAAATTGAATCTTTATAGGCGTAAAATATATCATGTTCATGCCGAATCAGTTTTCAAAAAATATGATCAACAACATGTATATTAACAAACTCTCAAAATCAAAAAAGAAGAGAAAGGTGATGAATGATAAGAGCTCCAACAAAGGAAACCATGGAGAAAAGAATCCTAAATTTCCATTATGTAGGAAATGTGGAAGAAGACACACCTAGGAAAGTGTCACAACAGAACAAATAAATGCTTTATGTGTGGGAAAGAAGGACATAAAGTGAATAATTGATGAGGAAAAATGAAGAGTACTGTGAAAGAAAATAAAAATGGTCCAATGAAACCATTTACAGTCATTTTCCTTTAATGTTGGGGACCTGGCCATTAACGGAGTGAATGCCCTATTCAAAAGGATATCTTATTGGTCAAATAAGAGGCTATGTGGAAGTAAATGGTTGGAGAAATGATTAAAAGTATTAGTGCTCCATGTTGATGGGATTTCCTTGGAATAATTTTCTCTTGCATTTCTAACCCTGCAATTTACCATGTGAGAATGATATTTGAGGAAGACTTTTCTTTTCCTTTGTGGATATAGTAATATATTACCATTTGGTTTTATATGATCATTGGGTTTGAGGCAGTTATAAGTTATTATATTTTGGTATGAAAATGCAAGTTATGAGATAAAATTTCATGTTATAATTATGTTATGGTTATTTTGAGGAATTTATCTCATTTTGGTAATGTTATAAAATATAGATTTTCAAAAAGGACAACATGCAAACCATGTGACAACCTGTTACGTCGGACAAAGTTGTGGGAATCGGACCCACAACCAAAGTGAGATTGGGATTTATTACCAACCATTGGACTACGTGAAGTCCCTGGTTAGTGTGACTAATTATTTTTAGTTAAATGATTTTATTAATCAATAATAAGTTGATTTGGGTTCTTATGTCTTATCAATTGAATACCCATCATATAGGAAAATGATTTTCTGATTTTGTGATAAATGTTATTTTGGAAGATGTTCACTTTGTTCAGAACACTATATGCGCAAGGAAAATAGATTACTATGGGATTTTATTTTAGGAGTAATGGTGGATTTTTTTTCTACGTTTTTATTGTGGATTTATTGTGATTTGGGTAATTTATGGAAATGATTAACCTATAATATAGAATATGTTATTAGGTTAATTACTTTTATGTATGTGACTTTAAGAGTAGTTGATTTCATTTGGAGATACAATTTAATGTGGAAGAATACATAACCAAATTCTTTTATGTTTTGGGTTTCAATATTAGTTTTGATTATATTGAATGATTTTAAGGACAATTTTTTATTGAATGGTATTTTCTTAACATTGGGGTATTGTTGGTTTAATTTTAGAAATTAAGATTAGTGTTTATTTCTCTAAAGGAATATCCTATTGGGGGATCATCAGATCTTGTACTAACTGTTTTGGTTTTGATTAATCTCTAAATATAAGGTAAATATATATTTTATCCTTCGTGGATCATGTGATTCTATAGAAGTTTTTTCCAGCTCTTCTAGTGTGACCAAGTCTTCATGAAAACTCATCATTTAAAAAAATGAGTTAGTGGTGGAAATATATTAATGAATGAAACTATACTTATAAAGTAAATATATCTCTTTATTTTCTTAGTCAATCTCATAAATGAACTCCTCATCTTAATTTAATGTATCTTAAAAACAATTTTGTCCGTATACTTTTCCTACTGGGAAACTAATGTCAGTTTGTCCCATGACAAGTTTGTGGCTTTCTTGTTGTTAAATTTCTCTTGAACAAGTTTTATATCCCTATCCATCTGAACTTGACACTTAGTTTATCTTCAATATCCATGTTTTCCTACATGGAATCGTAGTATGAGTTAACTTGGGTGACCATTGTACATCTCTTTCTTTCTTTTAAGGTGATAGTTTTATTGAATATTTTTCCGATTTTGGACTTTCCATTATATTCCACAGCCCAATTTTAATATTTTCTTGGATGATATTTTTTGAAGGAGGGTAGAATGTAACACCCCAATCTTCTGCGGTACGCTTCTCTTTGAATAATACAGTAGCATGTGGTGTACAAAACTTCGAGTTCTAACAGACAACACAACCAATCAAACTAGCCATTATGAATAGTAATACCCACTTTCTAATATTTTATAAATTTTATCATTCAAAATGGACTTCATTTTTGTATTCGGAATATCGAAATTAGCTTAGGGCGATTTTTTTGTATTTTTCTGAAAACATTCAATTTTTTATGAATAGTTAAAAAACACTGAGTTATAGTTTAAAACCGAATTTTAATTTAAATAATTATTTATTTTATTTAAATTTAATTATTTTAAAAATAGATACATAATAGCTATATAATTTCAATGTAATTCATTGAGTTAGTTTAGAATAATTTTAGATTTATAATAATTTTATTGAACTTTTCACCGTCTTTTACCAACCTCCTTGGAGAATTAGGAAATTCACATAAAACTTATTTTTATCGCTTCTGTGAGTGGTATTTACAAAATCTGAGAGGCACGGTTAATATCAAGTATTAAAATGTGGTTCAATGAGACTAAAATAATTTTTGGTGAATAGTGACTTTTTACTTTAATTTACCACAGTTAATAGTAAATAGGGTAATTAAGGGTAAAAATGATATTCATATTATCCTAACACATGTCCTAATTCTATTGGACAAGTGAATCTCGACCAAAAACAACCTTATGAATAAAATATTATCATTTAGGTCCACTTGGATTAGATTAGAACATTTATTATTATTTAATTCAATGAATAGTTAAAAGAGATAAAATCAAAGTTTAATAACTAATACATTTTTAATATAGGGTTATACATAAGATAAATTCAATTATAAATATTCATTAGAAAGATAAAAATTTTTCCTACATAATGGTTTTTTATTTATAATTTTTAGACATTAAATAATTTAATTTATTTATGGCACAATGGTGATGTAGTAATTTCCTAATTAATGAAATATTAAAATAATTGATATTATAAATATAAAAATAAATTTAATTTGAGACTTTTTATTAATTGCAATAATTTTATAGGTTAATATGAAATATTATTATTGGTTATATAAATTTTTGTCGAAGTAATAATTCTGTTATGAAATTATCAAAAACAAAATACCCAATATTGTCAAAATTGACATAAAAGAGTTTTTTAAAACAAATATTTTATTATTAATTGATATTATGTTCCTAAAAATCTAAGGTTCAGCCTAAGGACTTATATAATGATAGGGGTATCATTAATAGGCCACTTGGGGGTCTCTTGTAGGTATATAGTAATTTTATTAACTATATAATATAAAAATACAAAGAGACATGGTAAATGTCAAACTATTTAACTAATAGTTAAATATAAATGATATGGTTAATATAGTGACCCAAACATGTCGAACATATATTGGTTGAAAGGATTTAGACCCATAACCACCTTAACCGTTAAATAATCCACTTTTTAGCAATTATAAACAGAATATTAATTTATTATAAAATAATATTTCTAGCTTTTCCAAAGGTTCCTCTCACCCCTCTTATAGAAGGAAACTCTCCCTTCTCTCTATTTGACATCTTCAAAGCCATGTGGATCGGCCAAAACCAGTCCAAATATTCTCTAAACTTCTCTCAGTTCAACCTTGAGGCCTTAGTTTGATCAGAAATCCAACCTAAGAATCCCTTTTGATCAAATCAAAAGGCAGAACCCGAAGTAGAGATAATGTTTTCACCACCCTCTTTCAAGTTCTTTTCATCTTCAACTTCTTTTTTCTTTGTTATTTACATTATCAAATAATAACTCCAGTATATTTTATATACTGTGATGTTATTATAAATATGGTACAACCATATTCAGTATTCGATCCATCCTTTTAATGACATGTCACCAAACGTGCGTACATACGGCCTATCGTCTCCACGTCATGGTGTAATTTTTATTTAATACATTTTTATTTGGATGGGTATAATAATTATGTGTAAATCAGGTCAATAATAAGTATAACATGATAATGATTCTGTATAAATGATATAACATCCAATTATATATTATTTTAATATCAAAAATGATATTGTCGCTCGTGCATACGAACGGAATACCGTCTCCACGAATGCAATGAGATTCATTTCCCATCATATCCAAACAAGTCTAATTCTCATTTTATGAATAAAAATAATGTATAATAAAATGATACCATTCTGTATATAAATAATATACAACCAATCCATGACAAACAAAACTTATGTAAAAAAAATATAAATGAAAATGAGTAAGTTAGCACCCGAAATGATGATAATAATAAGATATTATTAACAAAGCAATGTTAAAAGATCATATATGATATCATGTTAATGTATATGATTCTTGTATAATTAAATAAAAATTATTTCACCATTATAATGGAGGATAACCTACCCTCGACCAAGGAAAAAGTACAAATTAAGGGGTTTCTTATCTCAATTTTAATTCCATGAGATTTCCATTGTTTACCACTTATTTATTGCATGTGGTGTGTGCACTGACCATGATTGTATTCATTGTGTAATATACATTAATTTATGGATATTTACATCATAATTTTATGATCCATATTTCATGGGTGTATGTTTATTGAGTTACCAAATTGATAAGGGAATTTGAAATTTCAATTTCAACTCATTCTGCTTTACGCATACTTCATTGATTATTTACTCCAAGATTATGTGTGGAATCAATATTTTTTTTCTTATTTCATAATTTACACTCACCTTTCTATGGATATGGTTTTGATACACATAATCACTCCATTGATAAATTCTCAATTCATAGATATAAACTTGATAAGAGTAATTTTAACTCAAACTCCATTTATTGAGTTAAACATCAAATTCATTGGAGTTGTTTTTACCAGAATATGTGTGAATGTACTTTGATTGTTTTAAACTAAATATCCAATCATATTGAGTGTATTTATATTTTACACACATAATTATGTTGTTGATTTATCCTTAACCTAAGCATACATCCTTTATGAGATATTTTATCTCAATTTACATTCCATTGAGACTCATTTGTTGTTATAGACCAAATAACTTTTATATGGTGTATATAATGTAATTTGACATTGTATATCATGAAACACGTTATTAACATAATATTACGAAGTTTTTATTGGCTCAATTATTTGTATTCATGTGTCTCTCTTTTGGTTAGGAACTCTAACTAAAATATCATTTTAAATGTTTTTAGGATTTATTATTCTAAATATTTCTCATCAATGTCCATGTTTTAAAAATGGTTTTGGGGATTTATTTATATGGACATTAATTTTTTAAAATTAAAATTCCTTTTAAAAGTTTCAAAGTGGTATGGGACACTTTGATTGAAAAAGCTATTTAAAATGGAATCTTGAAAAATAGTGTGACTTTTAAAGGTTTTCAAGAAAAAAGGGGGATATTTCTCTCAATAGTTTGATGATTATTTTAATCTATATAAATATCCTTCATTATTCTTGATTGTGGTTAATATGATACAATACAATCTTCCATATTGTATCTAATGAGTTTTGTTTGACTGTGGATGTGCTATTTTTATACCATTCATGGTTTGTGGTTAAAGTATTGACATTTCATATGATATTTTTAATACGAATGTTTATGTTATGTTTCAAACTTTTCATATGAGGAATGAATTAGACTTAGTAAGTGATGGGTGGAGCCCGCTATAGCTCCTCGATGCATTGGTAGGTCTCATGAGACAAAATAGTGTCTTGGCACAAGGCCTTGACAAAATTTTATTTGTAGTCTTGGCAAGAGGCCTTGACTATGTGGTTAGGATAGTCTGGCGTTATGCATTCCATCATTACAAAAGTGTTTATTGATATTTCATGTGGTTATTCGACTAGTAGAATATCCATGTGAATAAGTAAATGGCATTATTTCATTTTATCTTTGCCATATTATTCTGAATTGCAAGTTTAAAAGATTTTGTTTAAGTTATAAATTTCCATAAATGTTTATGCTTATTTATGAAGGTTTCCACTATATTGTTATCCATACTGCGCATCTGAGCTCACCCCTTTAAATGTTTTATTTTTTCGAGGATGTGAAGAAGTAATTTATGAATGACTTGCTGGGATAGTGTTAGGAGATATGAAGACAATATGTTTTTGTATTTTTTTACTTTATTATTTAATGTAAGACTTATGAATATATCTAATGTTTCCTAGACTACTAAACTAATCATTCATTCAAGACTTGATCTTTTGTGATCATGCCAATGTTATGTAATAATGCACCGACTCTGGGTAACTGGGGTTGGGGCGTTATAACACTTGATGGAGAAAGATCATGTGGGCATGTATGGGTCTAGGTTGATAAGGATGGTTGAGGTAAATTACACTACACATGACCTTGAACTAAAAAAATTACATTATCCCTTGATATACTGGAGGCATTACATATTCAGATAGAGTTTTCTAGTTTATATTCATCATAAGAGACTACTGTATGTACCCTTTTAATGAGACATGAACCTTCAACAATAAAGATGGGTAAAGTATTTATAGTCATTTGACATTAACCTGTTATATTCCCGTATTAATTATAATGTGTTTGTTTATGGATTAAGCTATAATAGGTGGGATCATGTTATCCAAGAATCTAGTAGTGAATGAAAATTTATTTACTTATTCCGTGAGATTCATTTGTATATTCATGAGTACCATGGATAAGAAAACCATCTGTCATTATATATTAACTTGTTAAATATCTGGAGGATTAAAAAGAATAATCTATAAATTCTAGTGTGTTTATATGTTAGAAAACCTATTTTTTGGGGAGATTACACCATAATAGACTCATTAGGATGTTGAGATTCTTTATTTCTGTGATTATTCCAGAGTTATAAATTTCATTTGAAAAATATTTGATGATGGAATATCATGCCACAATTTGGGTTATGGATCGAAGATTAAATTAGATGTAACATGAAATTATTAGGTAGTACAGGTGTATAAGATAAAAAAAATAAATAGAAGGTTTAAAATAGGAATTTGCACCTTTTTGTAGGTGAATGATGATCCACAAAAACCCATTTTCCTTCTGTATTTATTACACCTTATTGAGTTAAAATTAGATGAACTCAAAATTTACTTTTTTGTTGGGTTTCCTAGGACACCTTGAGGTAGTGGCATCGTATGGGTGATACTAGATCAGTTGAATAATGTGGATCAATTTATACCTATTTGAGAGACTTATTCATGGGATAATCATGAGTTTGTTTGGGAGATATTATACATTCATGGAAACCCCATAAGTATTGTTTTTTATAGACAAAATGAAATTCCATTGGTTTTATAGACTATTTTGTATAAATTTATTAGTATGTAGGTGAATTTTACCACTACATAACATATACCAAATGATAGAAAACATTAGAAAATAATTTTGATTTTAGAAGAAATTTTGAGGTAATGTTTCCAATAATACTTTGGTTCCTTGGAGAACCAATTATTTTTAGTATAGATTTTCTATAATAAGAATTTTGAAGAGTGTATATTTATGGAACCATATAGGGCTCTATATGGTATAATTTTTCATTAACCTCATTGTTGATTGGAGGGTGGTGAGTCAATGATGGTGGGTTTAAGTCTTATATAGTGACCTTAGAGATTATACTATTGATATATAAGTAGATTGTGATAGAACAATGTATGAAAGTGCTATATTTAGATGGGTGAAAATAAAATCTTCCTTTCAAGGAGGGGGAGAAGGTATTTTTTAGGTATTATAATGTTAGGACACTATCATGTTTAGATACATGGAATTGCATCACCTATGTTTTTAGGGTTATTCAAGATAGTGTAGATAATAATTTTAGTGGTATAACTATTGTAGAATTTAAATTATGTCATTTTTATTCATGATTTATTATTCCTTTCTCAACATTGAAAATATTATAATAGCTTATATCATGTTATTGATATTACTAATGTCAATCTAGGGGTTGGTGTGTTCTTTGGGGATCATCTGGTTGGTATATGGGATCACAATGAGAATTCTCTCTATTAAAAAATATTTTTTTGGTATATATCGGTAACATGTATTCATCTAGATAAAAAATTAGTGTGGGAGTTATATATATGGGCACAATGGCTAGAGTAGTTCTCCAATGAGACTTGGTGACATTAAAGTATGTAACTTGATGATGTGCTACATTATAGTGGTGAGGATTTAAAACTAAATTATTATTTTAAGGTATTGACCAATTTAATTGATGAAAATCCATGGGGCTTTCATTGATCATGGTGGCATTTGTTATGGGATATTTCTATGGTTCAAAATATCTTTCATATTTTTATAGGAGCTATATTAGAAATTCTAAAAGATTCAAATGGGCCTGAATTAAATAATGGGCACAAAACAATTCATTTTGACATGGTATCAAAACATTGATTTTTCTTTATCATGTGATAAAATTATATTGTAGAATATCTAGTGATATGATGGGATAACCCATGTGTGGAATGGCATGGAAGTCCATCATAGTTGTGGGCCGCTATCCATTTTTGTTAGATAGTCATTTGGAAATGACTATAGTGACCAACATGCCAAATAATGATTTTTGGTTGGTTAAGGTGCATTAGGGGGGCTATCTAAACAAGATTTCCAAAATTAACTGAAGATTAATTTAGTAGACAATGGTGGGGGTTTGAGTGATTGATTCCCCCTACAAACAATGGGGACCAACTAAATTTTGTTCGCCATTCACATACCCTTTTGGTTGGGACAAAAACAATAGGAAACAGGATTGGAAAACAAATAAAACTACATTGTTTCACCAAGAGTTTCACTTTTAATGGATGAACCATGAAACATTGGTCCTCCAAGAGAATTGATTCCTAGACACCAACATGCTCCCCATCGTGGAAGTAGTTGTGGTGAGGCTCACAAGGCCTTTTAAAAAGTGTGATTTTACTAGATCATCCCAGTATTATTTCTACTGTTTTAATCCATTTTACCCCTATTTAACACAACATAAAAACAAACATGAAAGCCCCTATTTCATCTTCACTATGTTATGGTGATTTTCCGTTTTATTTTATGATGGATCCAACGATCATTCATTGAAATTGTGTGCATTATCTGAGGTTCTTCCTCTATATTCGACCATTATTAGTTTCCTTTTTCTAATTAGTTGTCTCATGTCATTTAGGTCCTTTTGTTACCATGTTTGTGTTTAAATATGATTCCCTTATTCAGATCATTTTACCTTGAAATAATAGTTAATATTCAGTGAGTGGGATTCTCTTAGTCTAAGGAAGGTAGTATTTAAACAATCTTCTCAAGTCATACATTGTTTTTAAGTGCATATATTGTGATGTAACATTGAACCACCATGAGTTTCACCAAAATTTTATTTAAATACATTTATTTGGTAAATTTACATAGATTATTTCACCTTCTTTAATGTAAATGAACTATTTTAAAATTTTATACATAGAGTATTCCATGGTTAAAGTTTATACCCATGATGTCATAATTAATGGGGTGAACCATAAATTATTTTTATTGAAAAAAAATTAGAAAAGATAAATAGTTAATGCTGTTTTATTAAATAATAATGTATTTCATATGAAATGGTTGAGAAATATTTATAATAAATGTAATTGTTTTGTGTTCCTCAAAAAGGATGTTTTCAAAAAATAGTTAAATAGTTCCTCTGAGGAAAAGATAAGGTTATGATGAAATGGTAAACTATTAAAAGTGAGTGAATTAAGGTTGTCAATCATAGGATTGTGTTTCCCTTGGGATACACTTCAATAGATTCTAGGATGAGGTTTCCTCATGTTTTATTCAATGATTTTGGATATTGTGTTACCACCGGGTATATTCTTAGGATCTTAAGCAGGTATATTTACTCAAGTGCTATTAATGTTTTAGGATGGTTATGTTTTCCATGGTAATATTTATGTTTTACGGATGATTATATTTACCTTGTATGAATATATTTTTTCATAGATATCAAGCACTAGATTAGGTTGGTATGGTGGACAAGGTTTTCATTGTGAAACCTAAGGTTTAATGATGTTATTTATTTACTTTTTTACTCATACATCAGTGATTATTTTCCAATATCAGCATGAAATTAATATAATTTGATATATATAATGAATTTTTTGTATTTTAATAATGAGTTATAATATAACCATACTCAAGATGACATTAGGTAATAGAGCATACCTCCTAGTTACATGTCAAGAAAAATTGAAATGCCCCCATGATCGATAGTGGATTTCGATAGTTGGTACTTGACATGGTAGATTGGGTCCAGAATTGTACTGAAGACAGTTCATTTGTGTATTTTAGTTTTATAGTTTTTTTATTTAAATTGTTTATAAATATGATGTTCTGAAATGGGATTTATTTTATATTTTATGTTTAATAAAGTGTATATATTATAATTTTTCTAACACATGGGTTGTGTTTTTTTATTTGAACTTTTATGTATGTCTATTAGCTGAATTTATCATCATGCATCTCATTGTCATTATTTTCACATTTATTCCTACTATAATGTGTGGTTATATTAGCCCCTTGATAATTCATTCAATACTTTCAACTAGACAGTACCCTCCAGTATAAGGGGAGTCACACAAAGGTTTATGTAGCGACTTCAACTGAGACACCAATTAGGGGTCTTTAACAGAGTGATTTCAGATCACTATTTCCAAACAACTTTGATTTCGATCCAATTCAAAAAAATATGCCCCATTTTCATCAAAACATGAATCCATAAGGAATTTACAATCCAATAAATCCAACAATATGTATGAATACAATATTTATCCTTGACCCATGAAAACCATCCATAAGGAAGACAAATAATTAATAATTTATTCACTAACGAATTTAACAACCAATAAATCCTACTAACTCAGTGTTTAATATAAGGATGATAAATACATATTTTTAATACCAATTCATGTACCCTAAATAATCATATCTCAATTCCAATAATCCAATGAAAATAATTATATTACTTCTAAAATCCAGACCCACCACTTCTCCCCTCGACCTCACAAAATCATGTTATATTGTTAATAAGTTATAATTTCATATCCCATGTCACAAAAATATGAAAATAAATGTAAATAGATTTAATATTAAAATTGGGTGATGTTTTTCCATCATACACATCACATACCCCATTCCATGACATTAATGAAAATCTAAAAAAATAGGTTAGTAACTCAAACATTCATGAATATTAGGAAAAAGAAAACACAACCAAAATATAAAAATACTATATTGTAAAAATGTTGAATATTGAAGTTTTGTTCTTAAATAAAAAGTATCAAAACCAAATAATTTATTTTCTCAATACAAATAAAAATTAGATGTATATCATGTCAAAAAAATGAAATACCATATAAGGGACATATCTATATCCACCAAGACTTTGTTGATTCTCCATGATTCATCCTTCCAACTAGATGTCATAACCATTATAACCCCTAAGAAATATCTAAAACCCACTACTAGAAAATAAGGAAGCATTGAACGTATCTATTTAATTCTATATAAATTCCACCAGTACATTGGAGTTGGTGAGGAAGGGGTTATTACAAACCCAATAGGATATCTTCAATTATTTTCATACTCTAGAAAATTTTAAAAATTGTCCAGTTGAGATTAGTGTTATTAAACAATACTAAAACAATAAACATTAATATAAATAATAAAAAATAAAAATGAACCATATTAATATACAGAATAATAAATTTTAAATATTATAAAATGGTATAAAAAACCATAACGTATAACCAACCATGAAAATACACCACACACACCCAATAAAACCTCAAAATAATGGGAAACCTTTTCCATGAATAACAATCCAAATATAGGTTCATCCAACCCCTAATTGTACCGAATATCCCCAAAAATCACAATTTTATTTCCAATAATGCTTTATAACCAAGTGGGAGTTTTCAACAACTCACATTTCCATTTCTATAAATTCTCTGATATCAAAGTGGGAGCTTCAAAGAATTATTCATAATCCCTAAAAAATCACATACATAAATTTTACATTAAAATATAACACAACCATTGGAAACTCAATTACACCAATCAGATAAAATCCAACCCAAAAATTGATGAAAAATAAAATACAAAAGAAAAAAATACCACAAATAAAAAAATCATCATTTTAGAAAAAAATAATGAAATTTCTTAAAAACAACCCAAGCAACAAGAAGATTACATTTTAAAAAATACAAATGAAAATATTAGAAATTTTTTAAAACCAAATTCTTGACTCAAATCATCCACATTAAGAATGAAAAATTAGTTAAACAAAACAAATACCAAAAGTATTTATTTTATATGAAGTTAGAGTGCTTGAGGAGCCACCAACCTCAAACCCAGAGATACCTAGAAACCATGATACTACAATCTCATAATATTAGAAAAACTATAAAACCCTAAACCTAGAAAAATACATTAATTCATTAAAAACGCACTGAAATACATCTTATTTATGGATGCTATAATAAAAGTTCACAAAAATGGGAGGATAAAAGGATCCATAGAGACTTTCCTTTGATTGTCACATGAAATCAACTAAGAAAAAAACTAGAATTGATATAGGGGGAATAAATTTTATATATTTTCATAAAAAATCCTTGGTTCATGAGAATCATGAAATATGGCAAGAATTCGTGTGAAATCCTAAAAAAAAGTAAAATAAGGGATTTGGTCATATTTCCATTATTAAGGGGATACATGATTATGAGAAATGCAATAATGTAGAAAATTTCCAAATTACAAAATCATGCTTGTAGATATACAAGTCCACGTGGAATAAGTGGCATAGGTGAGAATTGATCCCTTAAATAGAGCAAAAATTAATTTAATACAATAGTCTTAGAATCTCATGATAATATAGACTTGTTTACTGAATGTTGATCATATGATACATATTTCAAAACTATAATTTTTTAATATTATAAATTTTTCATTTAGACATTTTGAATTAAACAAATTGTACTAAAGGGTATTTCCCTAAATTTTCTATTAGATATCCATAGTATCCTCAAATAGTTGGGTAATAAAAATAGTTTTGAGGAATTTATCATCATTATGAGACCCACTAACCATGATTACATTTAAATAATTATAGATTATATAGTTATATGAATGGGTTGTGTCATATATGTAGTTTATTCTCTATCAATAGTTTTCATTATTTCCCCAAGATAACATGTAGAGTTGATAGCTACATGAATTATTTTCTCACCTATAAATATATAAAGGATGAAAATCAAAATTCTTGGATTTTGGTTTAATAGTAGCAATTTGTTTTTGAAAGGATAAAGTCAAAACACCCATGAAATATATGAATCATTAATGTCAACTCCAATTTTTACACATTTTATGTGATAATTTTATGTATTAGTACTTTTTTTAATTTTCTTCCACAATATTAAATTTATATATTTATTCTAATCTTCCCAAACTTACTCAATATCCCTAATTTATTTTAAATAAACATAGAGTAAACAAATGTAGTTTACTGAATGATGTCTCAAAATTAGTATCTACCAAATTTGTCAACAATATCAAAACTCAAAGATCATCCACTAACAATATCTTCTAATCTGCATGATCACAAATAAAATGAATTGGTGTTCATAAAGGATAGGAAAATATTGTGATATATGAATATCTTAATAAAATTCCTATTCCATTAAACCACTAGTGTCTATGTGTATAATTAATAAGTACAATATATAAAAATCTATAATCATTCCTCATTATTATCAATCAATATATTAAATATTTTTTTAATTCCTTATCATGGATCATAAAAATCATGATTATAATTAAATCCAAATAATGACATATTAATATACATATATAATATTCCATTTCTCAAATATCATAATTAAAAGGTCTCCAATATATTTCTTTCTGTTGGGGACCACCAAGATAATATTCCCAAATCCCACGCCCCAATTAGTCCATAATATTATTAATGATGGTTAATATCGATATATCTAGAGCCATACAATGATTCTTTATACAAATTCTGCAAACAAATATTTTAATTACTTTACCCCACAAGTGAATGGTAGTAATGTAAATAAATAACATATTAAAAAAATATCATTTAGGATCCCAACATTTATTCCATATCTAATGAATTACCTGGATTCATAACTGTTTCATCCATTAAAATAAAACCTCTATTATTGATCTTGAGATTGAGAAAATATTATATTGATTGTTTTTCTCAAACCCATAATTCAGGGTGAAAAATAACTATGTACTTTTTAAATTATATTCCATCTTGATCCAAAATATTAGAGATAAAGAGTGTAATAATTTAAATGCATCATTATATATCACAATCTATATTAGTGGATGAGAATACGATCAAATACAAAAATGTATTATCAATATCCTCTAACCTAGATTAATATGTGACAAGTTAAATCATCTGATGTCATCTCTAAACTCTATCCTATGTCATCAGTTGAGCTTTAGAGAAATCATTTTAGGGTAACATCACCATAGACATCCAATAAACATTAAAAGTATTTTGACATATGATGTAATGTTAGTAAATAAATTACACTCAAAACATGACTAATGATCCATATATTAATCATTATGAAACTTCTAAATAATATTCTACATTGTTTCTATAATAATTTCTAATATTTATATAACTTTGTTTTATCAAAATCAATATATATTTAATTCTTATTTATTAAATTATTCAATTCACTAAATTATAATTTAAGTAATATTAATATCCTTGTCCATTACATGTTTCTCTATACCATTATCTCATGGAATCAATGACATATTTCATAAGGTACGTGTCACCATTCTATATCATATTCAGATGGATCATACTTCATCTCCTAAATATTCAACATCGTTAAAGTGATACTGCAACATTAATATTTAATTAATGACATATTCATCAAGGTTAATCTTCTTTAATTAACCTTTTTTTGTTTTATAAATTTTCTAAAATACTGAACATGTAGTACATGGTAATGCATCCAAATTCACACTATCATGAAAGAGATTCTTGTTAAACCAGGTCTCTAGAATGAAATCTGCATCAGTCCACACAAACATTAGGTCAAAAAACCTATATAGATGAAAACTATATCTATTTTTTATAGATGAAACTATCAAATAGATATAGAATAGTGGTTTCTACCATGAAAAGAAACTATGTGTAATACAATATAGTTTCATTTAGTCAAATTTGACTTGATGGTTCCCGAGAAAAAATTATGATTCTTCTTCTCATCACTAGGGATATAAACCAATGGTATATATATTTATGTGATCTTAGGATACTTTATTCGTACTTAATATGCCCTCTTCGATTTTACTGAATAAGAATTATTTTGTTAGGTGGATTATCTCACACACCACTTATATATAGAACATGAAAGACATTGATATATAATTTATTTATTATTATTCTCAATAAAATGAGAAATCACAAGGAAAATTCCTTTCACTCACTTCCTCATTTATGTAGTATTTTCAATGATAATTTTCAGTGTGTATGATTTAGTGTTGGCATGGGTTGGTTTGAATTAATATCATGTATTTTTAGAGGGTTTTTATTCAATCTTTTCTTTTGGTTCTAATTTTAGAAGCATGTGGATTTACCCTACCAAATAAGAACTTAGGTCTTGTTAACATATTTTTACTAATCTGTTAATCAATTTGGGGAGTCCCGCATAGTAGGGGATGCGTTGGATTTAAAGCATGTAATCTATGTTTGGGGGATTCTGACATTGAATTTATTAGTTTCACTACTTTATTCTCATTATATTTATCTTTTTTATATACAATATAATTTAATTTGATTTTATATATGGTTATTGTGAGTGAACTTTTAATTGTTTTAGTGGTGTGAATGGGATATAAATATGGAATTTACTACTGGATCTTATACTCATCCCATGAATATAAACTTTATTGTGTATATAGATGTTTTTTATAATGATACAGTTAAGGGAAACAACTCTTAATGATCTAATAGATCACCATGATTTGGTGGTGGCCAATGATGGAGTTTGGAGGATGGAGTTGGCCGTCGTATAGATAATGTAGAAATTCCTTGTTTGGAAAAAAATCATTCATGGGTGATAGATTCTATTATATTAAATTTTTTTGTTATTTTTCCTACACGATGTGAAATTTATCACCCATTGATAGTTTTTATATAATTTTGGTTTTAGTCATTCATACATGATGTTTACATTTTTCCACATCATTACATACTATAGTTTTCATTTTATAAGGGGGTAAATAATCCCCTTAAAACAACATCTATCCTTAGAGTATATATATATTTCCTTCTATTTTTGGGGATTAATGTAAGGTCATAGTAATTCCAATACTTCCTAGGCCAATGGGTAGGGTTTGGGATGTTATAAATCATATTTTTATTGTTCAATTTCTAAATTGGTATATTTTTATGGAGATTGGATGTGTTGGGACGTGAAATTTTGAGTATAAAATGTTATTCCTAAACTATTTATTTAGAACATAATATTACTAGGGTTTTCAAGGTTTTAAATATTTTATAAACATTTCTACTTATCTCTCCACCTCATCATGATGTGTTTTTTAAATGAGCATCATATATAATTCTTTATTAAGGGAATTCCCACTAGAAAATCATCCATCATATGATGTTTAGTGAATCTTAATTTTATATTTTGATATTAAAACATTTTAATTATTGAATATTATATCATAGAACACATAATCATATGTAGAGTAGTGACTGAGTGGATACTTTTCAATGGTTATAAGAAAATGTCACCAGTCATGAGATTTAGGATTCTATAAGAGGGGTCTCTTGAGAATACTGGTACTCTTAAACATAAATTAAATAACTATCTCATTAAAATAATTTTTAAAATTTTTCATGATATAGAAAATTAAAATCATACTAACATAGAATCTAATACAGATTGGTCATTGGAATTATATAGGCATAACCCACTAATATTCTAGGGTGACACTAAGATCAAAAAAGGTGAGGCATGATTGGAAAGGCTAAAATGAATATTCAATTTTTATGGTACCCCATCTAACATTATAGTGAAGCATATAGTGTATGTTCTTGAATATTTGGAATGATAATTATAGGATTTAGTATTCTGAGCCAAAGATAATCAAGGACTTACTTGGGATGAAATTTGAGTTATTATTTAATAAATATTATACCCACTTATTAACTTTATAAAATGAATAGTATATTTCATTAAAATTATATATGTTGACCTATTGGTTATGGAATATGATGACCAGTTTACATAACTATCATTCTTTTCATTGGAAGTTGATTCTTTTAAATCTCTCAAAGAATCCATGTTTCAGTGATGTTTATAATGAGACACTAATTCAATAATAGTAATATTCGATATTTATTGATATAAAAACAGGGTTAATAAGTTGATATTGGTGCAAAAGGATATTTCCAATAATCATAGAGATAGTGGAACATTTTTCTATATGAAAAAAGGTGAAACATCCAAAGATTTAAATATGAAAATGTGGGAAAGATAATGCATGGGTACTAAATAAATCGATAAACTATATGAATGGTCATTTTCATTTTCTATGAATAGAAGGAACCAGGAGGTTTTCATCAAATGTGGTTCATCATTATAGAACAAAATAAAATGTAAAACTGTAGCATTTGATTTTTACAGTTATAGATTTATAGGACATAATAAATGTTTCTAAAACAATCCCCTAATGTTAAATATTTTTAAATTATTTTAGAATGACTATGGTCTTGAATAATCAAGAATGTGTTGTTAATTGTGTCGCTCTTTTGTTCAGTTTATAACAACTCATAGTGATTTTAGGAACAGAAAAATGACATAGTGGGTCAAATAATGGAAAGGAAGAAGGAATTCTATATGAGGGGAAAATGATAAAATTTGTTGATATGAGAAGGTAGTGGTTAATGAGGAACCGGGTTCCATAACAGTGGGATATATGAATATTTTACATTATTAATTATGAAATGTTTCTCATGATACTATTTCATCCAAATCTATTGTTACTTATCATGTGGAATACAAAATAGGGTTTCATAAAAAATTATACCTCACATCCTGATCAATATGATGCCTCTCATGAAATGGGAGTGTATGCTATTTATGTGTGCTACATATACAATTATCACTGATATGGTCTAGTTGTTTTGGGAGTTATTTTTATAGGGAATGGGTGTCTTTAATTTATTCTTAGGGATACACTAAATATTTCCCTTGAAATATATTATTGATTACTACACTCGAATGTTTAATTTCACATATCATGATGGAGTTATGAATATATTTAAATGATAAAATGATATAAATGTGGTGAGACTAGGGTATTTAGTGATAGTGATTGGGAACAAATTATATCACCACATAATAGTGAATTTTGGAGCCATTGATATTGTAATAAAGAAGGATCTTCTTGAAATAGTATATTGATACCTTGATGTATTCAGGGATGATTTTTTTGTATTATCAACTGAAAGAGATATGAAATTCACCATTGACCTACTACCATTAATGATTATAATTTAAAATTATATGGATTGAATAGAATTAATAAAAATGTGGGAATGAAAAGTGTAGTTGGTAGAATTGGAAATAAATGGATTTATTAGTCCAAGTACAATCCCATGGGCCCCTACATATTTATTTATACAGAAGGGATGTTTTACTCTTGGATCCTATGTATATTTTCATATACTGAATCAATTTATGATAAATTATTGGTATCCTATTTATTTAATTACAAAGGTTTACATCAATTAATGGAAACCAAGTGGTTCTCTAAAATTTATTTATGAGCAAGTCACCACCAACATTAAGTCAGGATGGAGGATATCCCAATGAAAATTTTCAAATCCATTATAGCCACTATGAGTACATTTTCATAATAATTTTGTGTTTAATGAAACAAAATATACATGTCATTGTTATGAATATCATTAATAGGTATTTGGAATCATGTTTGGTCGACTTAATTGATGAAAATTTGGTGTACTCTCGAACATCAGGTGACTATAAAAGGAACATAAAGATTATTTATAGCACATTAAAAGACAAAAATATCTATGTAAAATTCATGAAATGTTACTTCATGATATAATATATTTTATTACATTTAATTTTCACTTCATAACATCGTATAATTTATGATTAAGAAAATAAATTAGGTCTTCATTTTTTGGAAACCGCAAAAGAATTTATCCAAGATATTGATATTTCTCAGGTAAAGAAGTTATTATCCACAGATTTTCCATGATTCATCACAATTAGATTCACAAGGGACTTCCTTTAATTAATAATGGTATTACATTCCATTGGAGTAATGAATTCTATAAATATTTTCATTATCTAAAAATCCAGATTAATTCAGAAAATATTATTACCTTACCATAAGAAGATGAGGGATGCTAGTTTTACTATGATATATCTATATCTAGAGTAGTTTTTGTTCTCATAAATGGAGAATGTGTCATATTTTATGCGAAATTACAACTTTACAAAAACGAAAATTATTATCCATTTCATCATCTACAATCGTTTCTCAATGTTTTATCATTATAATCATTGGAAAAATAAATTTGGGGAATAATATCAAAGCATTTAAGAGTAATATTAGATTTAATCACATCTTTTTAGAGGTATTTGAACTAGAGAAAATGGAAATGGGTAGAGTAAGACCTTATTTTTAACTTTTACTAGTTTGATATACCATGGAAATGATCTTTTATAGTGGATTCATAATTTAGAATATCATATAATAAACTGGTTATAAAAGGTATTGATAAACTGAAATTAATGAGGATTATCATTAATATTAACTAATATTGAACGAAATTGAATGGTTCCATGGTTTTCATTCCAATCACCCTTATCCAAGAAATGGTCAACCAAGTAATGTAATCTCAATAGTAAAACCCTAAATTATTTTCCATTAGATCATACTTCAAAGGTGGGGTGGTGGTGTATGTATAAACAATGGATACTAATCTTTTGTTTCACATTATAAAACGAATTTCTAGATCATTTTTCATTCTCTAAACAACTCCATTAGCATAACCGCTCTTCAAAATATTAACCTAGGAACTCAAAAAAAACACACTATGACGAATGATCACTTTTTATGTTCGGTCATGAGGCTTAAAGTTTCTTAGTAAGCTGTGAAATGCCTAACCTATTTGTAGGTGAAGGTTGAACATAAATTCCTAGCTTGGATATTGTAATCATAACACATAACGATATAGAAGGAGTATTATATTTCTATAGATTCAATCACAAAGATATAATGAAATGATTCGATGAATGATGTGATTTGGATGATTCCCATCAACAAGTTAAATACCATTGGTGAGATAGAAATGATGTATATCTGGAAAGTAGTGAAATTTCATAGTGTACCAGTTTATATTATCTATTATTATTATTGTATAATTACCTCATAATTTTGGCTTCCAATAAAATAATCCCATGGAACTAAATTGAACATGATCATGACATACCACCATCAAATGGATTGGAGGTAAATGCGTAAAATTAAAATCATAGAGGAAATTCAGAGAGAAAGTGTGATAGATTTGATGCCTCTTAGAAAGATCAATTTCTATAATGTATTTTTCATATAATTATAGTTATTATTTATTGAATCATATATACTTTTAGAAGTGTTTTATCAATAAATATATATATTTCAACATTATTAGGGATAGGTTGTCGAAAATTCATTCATTGGACCTATCCTTGCCCCTAATATAATTGAGAAAATCCCATTGAAAATGAAATAGATAAAAATGGACCAAATATCTTAGACATCATATGGGGATTTTCATTATCATTATTTGTCAATAGATTTGTGGGAATATGATTTCTTGTAGGTGTCTCTGAGGTTGGGGAATGGGCGTATGGGTAAATAAGGGAAACTAGTCCCCAAATATGTTGGAATTTTTTAAATAATTAATCATATCAAGAATCAGAGGGTATAACACCTTCCATTAAGACAAGCCTGTGCATTCATGGGAAAGCCTAGCCGAATTCCCATGAGAAGGTGGAGATCTAATTTCATGATGAAGATGCTGGGGAGGTGCAGTTCTAAGTAGTTAGTTTGGGTTGTATGTAATGTTTCAAGCCTATGAGAAATCAATTCCTCTAATGCCTATGGACCATGTAATAGTAATACTTACGAGCTTTGTAACGGTTCCAACTCACCCCTTTAAAGGTTTATTATCAAAAATAAATAAAAAATTGAAGGCCTTTGGGACGTTGGAGGTATATATCATATAGATTAAATAATGATATTTGCTGGAGTTCATAATTTTTTCCACATAAACCAACTAAATATGTACCACCAGAATCTAGGAAAAGTTGTTATTTGATAACTTATTATACTACATTGGGTCACCTCAATCATCCACTCTCTAATTCACATTACAGAAAGAAATGAAAAGTCCATTTACGGAAGAAACGTTTGTTTGATTGACAAATTATGGAAACATTGTCAGATCCATAAAGAGAAATAGAAATGGAATAATTATATGAAACATGAATGGAAAGATCACTTCCAAAACACCACTAAATTAATTCTTTTTATGTATGTAAATACCAAATGAGAGGATAATTTTTAACATATAATTTTAGTTATTTTACTCTTTTACTATGTTTTTTATTTATAATGGGGTTCATGTGGATTTGGAATTATTGGTGTAGAGATCATTTGGATAATGGAGTTTCATATCTATAGGATTCACGACGACATTGCGGTGAGCATGCTATAGGCTATGGTTCTATGTGTTTTGGTGTTATGTGTGGGGTGATTCAAAAATGGATATTTGGGGGGTGGAAAAACCCATTTTGGGTGAGTTGTACAGTCTAGTAGGTTATCCACTCCCTGAAGGATTGTACTTATGAGAGTATGGCGCCCCATTCATGTTACGTAGAAAACTACATGGTGAAAAATTACTTGGGGCTGAGTGTTTGGGGGGGGGGGGAGGGTGATTGGGGGTACACTTATAATAGATGATATGTAAAACACACGTAATCGTAGAAATGCGGACCATGTTGAGATTTTTTCAATCACTCAATGGTGTTGTAGAAACCCTAGTGGAGTTCATACCATGAAATGGTCCAAGTCATGGTGGATAGAAACAACACATGGATATATCTTACAAATTTTTGATGATAATCATGATTTATAAAAATATAGAAATGACGATCAAGTTATAGGGAATATATGAGGTCCATGATGAGAAACCATTTTTAGAATTTAGGGGGCCAGTGTGAGGATATTTTCTATATGGTTCCCTAGAATGAACAATAAATATTTCTTCCCTATCTATCACTCAAATTAACAGTCCCTATATGATATACATGGTGACATTATTCATGTTCTAGATCACATATTGAATTATTTTTTAAAATCATGGGTGAGGTAGGTGGATTATATACCACTCAACTTCTAAATTTTTTTATATCTATATTTATAATTTTTCCCAATAACAAAAGAAAATAATGAAAAATTATTTACAAGCACTGATTATTGTTTTATATTTCAACCAAAGTACATATTGGGCCTATGTACCACTAATATTTCGTAAAATTCAATCGGTAATCCCAAATATACATTATGATAAAGGTCATGACTGACAAAAATGTTTTCAACGAATATTCAAATATTATTTCATAGTAATAAAGAGATGATATTTTCAAGATAACTTATAATTAGTATAATTTACAAAAATTAATATTACATTGGAATTAAGATCAATGAATTTTTATTATGATGATCATTCAAACCAGATAAGTGTGTGATAAATGCATTATTAGTATACACAACAAATTTTATCTAGCAGTGATCCACACATGCTCCTTCCTTCTATAAAAAATTCCAAGGAATTTTCAGGAGCTAGGGGAGTGTATTAATCATATTTTTTTCACCTTATAGATCTCATCAAATTACATAAAACATAAATGAATACCTCATAATTTTTTCTGTCTTATGAGGATGAGTGGTAGTTGAGGAAGTTGATAGGAATTATGTGAGTAACAATTAACCTCTTTTAAAATTACATAGAAGTTCATTTATATACATATTCTAATGGTTTTATATTTAATTAATTGAAAAAGGCCCTTAATAATATATTATACCCAAATTTACCCCCATGTCGTATAATTTAATAAAATTATTACATTATGTTATTGTTTTATAGAACATGCACAATGAAAAACATTATTTTAAAAATGGTAAAATAACTACTTATAATAAATAAATTCTTCTCATATCATCAAACTTGATATTTATTGACTTAAAAAAATAAGTCAATATTAATTGTTAGAAACTAAAAAAATATTATTTTCACATTATGGTGAAATGTATTTATTTTATATTCTTGTAATTGAATAAATAAATTAATTAATTAATTAAAAATTATTCATTACCATATGAATAAAAAGAGACAAATAAATATTTTATATTCACATATTTAAACAATTTCCTCTAGAATAAATATGTATTTAAATTTTTGGAATAATTAATATTTCCTTAATAAATATTTCTTCCCAATCTAGAGAATAATTATTATTAAATATTTTAAATAAAAATAATATTTAACTAAGATTAACTAAAACAAATTGTGTATGTCCTTGTTGGCCTCTTACATGGTGGAATTATGTGGGATTTCTTAAAGTAATAGATTATTGTCCAGATATATGACAAGGAAAAAGTAGAGTATGAGCATATGACACAATGTCAACATCACATATGAAAACTCACTATGTAACATAATCCTTTTTTCATTATATTTCACCGAGACTATTTAAGAAATATGTCATCCAACTATATTATTGATACAACTTTTTTGACTACAAGAAATGAACTCAACAATATACCATGGGAAATGGATTCAATTTAATCATTCTATTTCAATTAAATAGATGATATATCAACTTCCATAAACATAGAAGTTAAAAATAATTCATTGACTTAGTAATTAAAAACATACCATTCATGAAACACCCAAAATTCTGAACATATCCTTGAACATATTTCATCACTATTTAATAAAATAGTTCTATGTGAATAAGTTGAGAAATGAATTAATAATAATATAAAATTATAATGATCATTAGAGAAACTCATAAATAAGAATATCCAAAAACAAAAATAATATAGAATTTAATTTCTTGTTTATATTATCATAATAATTCATCATGTAGATTTCTAGGTGAAAACTACAAGAGATGCAGTCTCAGCCAATTATGAGTACACACAAATTAGATTTACCATACTATGTGTCACATAATAAAATATTATCCAACTAGAGAACCAAATTATAGAATATATTCATATAATTTCATGATTATCATAATTTTAGGGAACTATTATACACTTTTTAATGTGGAAAATAATATAATACGTTATTATCAAAATTCCCCATAGAACAATGAACAATATCTAATATTTTATTTTATTTATATTTACTTATTTGAATATACATTCAATATAAAGTCAAAAATTTCATTCCAGAACAAGTAATTCAATAGACTCCCACTTAGAATATATAAAATTGGTAGTGAATATTAGGTCACTAATACTCACATAATGATATTGGTTTTGTTGAGGATATTATTTAATAAGGGTTTCATGATGTTCTTTTTCATCAAAACTCTATTCATTTCAAAGATACCTCTCTACTAAACACATCTTAGGGGATGTTAATTTTGGAGTATGTTCTTAACCCATTGAAGATACCATAAATCCGTTTCATTATCAAACAATACATTATTTTGAAAAATAGAATGTTCTGGTCGTTACTAAATGGAATCAGGTCAAACTCTTTGTAAACTTTGAATACACAAGCCATATATATTTTTACGTCAGAATCAGAAATATACTTTACCTCCTTTGTAGAATAAGAGAAAAAAATTTCTCTGATCTTTTCCATATTGAATCACCTACATTGAGAGAAAATATATTTTTTTATTTTGATTTTAGATCTTCTTGATCTATTTGGAAAATAGCTTCTATAAATCTTCTAATGACTAGTTTCTCATCCCCTCTATAAACAATGAAGTATCCTTAATATATCTTATATACATATGGATAGTCTTGATTTCCATATAATGATAGTAAAAGGGGTATAATTTATATCATCATACCATGGTTATGGTATATGTGACATCTAATATAGTTTATATAATAACATATATTACTAAACCAATTACTGATTCAAATTAAATATTTTTCATCCACTATCTATCATCTTTTGACTTTAATACATTTTCATAGAAAAATTAATTCTTATAAAATTCGATAATTTATCCAACTGAATTATTCCAAACCAAGTATCATAATTATATTTTCATGTATATACTTTCACATAGTCCAGGAAATCAATAAATTGTTTAGGATGGAACATTATTCATAGAATATATACTGCTACACATACGTCATTTCTAGAGAAGTAAGTTTTCAACAAGACCATAATAAATTTAAGACTAGTATTTCATTTCTATTAAGTATTGTTTCATTGTATTGGAAATTTGAAAAATGAGAAGACTCCCACTAAACATATTATAGGAACATGTATCACATTCATTCCTTATGAAAATAAATATAGATATGGATTCCTCATATCAAACATTTAGTGATATAAATGTTTTCTTTAATAAATAAATGGATCTATGAAACTATCATACCATTTTAAATATCTTTGAAGATTAAAATGTTTGTAGTCAAATCATATGGATATCATACAAGTAGTTCCTAATATGGAAAATTGTTTTGAGATCAATCTTCTAAATATCATACTCCATTTATGATGATAAAACCTATAGAATTTTGATTGATTTTTTTATAAAAACTATTGAAAAGTGTTAGTATTTTTCTATGTGATAGAGATAATATTTTAATCATTTTTTATATGAAATTAAATTATTTAATCACATATACTTTATCCACTTGAGTTATCTAAATTAATTTTGAATTTATAGTGTGTTTTGAGAAGAAATGTGAAAACTACATAATTTAAAAATATAGATAGATTTTAATATCATTGGTAATTATAGAATATCATTTAAAATATAAATCCAAATAACGGGATTCCTTTTTCATTGGATTTATAAATTTAATTTCTTCATCCTTTTATGTTGGACAAGGATTGAATTCGACCATCCAAGGGTCTAAAAATTCAATCAATTTGGAAAATTATTCTGGACTACTGCATGGACCCACATCACAAAATTAATCATAAATAGATGTAATTGCATCCAATTGAAGTGATTGAAATTATATTTGAAGGATTATTTAATCGGAAGTTTGGATGTTGAAGATCATGGTAATATTTCTTCATTGAGGTGTCCCATGGATGCTCAAATTTGGGAAAGAAAAATGGAATATTCATCGAGAATAAAATGTTATATTGAATTATCTATATATCATACAAAAAAAGTATAAATATGATATTTTGGAATGAAACATAAAACAAATTTTGGATGATCTTTCAATAATATACTATTCCAAAATTCAACAACTTAATTGGCCTACCATGATAAATTTTTTGGTGGAAATAATCTACAGGAAATAAAAAATATAATTTTTTATGATCTGAAATTTGAAGACCCATGGATGGAATCCCTTGACCTATATAATGAAAAGTTCACCCATGATTACAGGGGAGTTCAACACCACACTTGGATATTGGTGGAACCCAAGTGAAACTCAGTAACCACCTCCTTTAGTATCTTTCAACTTGTTTATATTATTTCTTTATTTCAAAATGACTCTCCTCTCCCACATCATCTCACTTTCCCTATCTGTAAGATCCCCAGTTTTGAATAAAGTATTTCAATTAGCATTTTTTTGATTCAATTTTATTAAAAAAAATTAATAACAAATATATATATAAATACATGTTATTATTAGATATAATAAAAATATTTTTTATTAATTCGTTTATGAAATTATTTTTAAATGATCTATATTAATTGACAGATAAATATTTAACAATATATATATAATTTTCAAAACTAATTTCAATTAAAGATAATTAAAACCTTAATGTAATTGAAAAATGTTTTTATTTTAATTAGAAAAATGAATATATAGTATTTGGTAATAAACTAACATTTTTATAAAAAATGGTTAATTTAAAAAACTATTTATTATTTGAAGTAAAATTTTTATCTAAAGTAATTATGAACAATTATAAAAACTCATAAAAAATTAAAAAAATAAAATTTTTAATTAATTTATTATAATAAAATAATTAATAATGTTACATTAACAAATAAAATCATATATATATTTTAAATATAAAATTTATAAAATTTATGTTTTGAAACTATGTTAATTCTGTGTAAAACAATCAATTACAATAAAAACATGAAATTAAAAATAATTAATATTGATATATATATATATAAAGAGTATAAGTATTAAGAGAATTGATTTATTTAAATTAAAAAACAAAATTCTAAACAGTTTTAAATAAACGAATAAAAAATGAAATGATAAAAAATAGAAGGAAAATGGAATTAGGTTTTATGGGTTTCATTGTGGTTTGATTTTATGAGAACATTAGGACGAGTGTTGGTTTCGTCTTCGGAGTCTATCATATGAGACAAATCGAACTAAGCTGAGCTAGTTAGTTCTTGGGTATGTTGGTTCTATCAATCTTAATGGAGTCACGATCTAGATTTGAGATGGTTAATTTCAGATGAATGTTTCGGTGTAGGAAGACAACGCGAGGATGCTTCGACCACCAGGTAATCCTTAAATCGAGTTAGATAAAAATATAGTTTGAGTCTGAAGGTCACTGCACTATCAATTTATTTCGCGTTGAAATATCAGATCATGATTTGTTGAAGATGACCTGTGATTTGAAGATATATGCTGCGACATAGGTTTTCTTTTTCATTTTGTGAATTTCCAAATCGAGTTTCCAGTTTTGTTTATAGTGTCATGAATACTGATTTTTCTTTTTTATTTTTTATTTAAGTATTCAAAAATTTTATCTGAGTCATATACAGTGTATTGATTAATTTTTTATTATCATTTTCTTCAATCCTTCTTAATTCCCAAAGATTATCAATAATTATGGCATGAATAGTAAATGTTGGTTTCTACCTTATCTTGCATATATCGACGAATTAGGATGATCATATTGATTTTTATATTTATTATAGTCACTTCAGTGTGAATTAATTTGATTCTGGTTGTCTTGTTTCTAATCCATCGATTTTGAGGCGTTTTAATCCTAAATTGAGATATGTATCCTTCCATGATGATTTTGATTTTGACTGATTTTTCTGTGGCTATAGTGTGTTCCACATCCTTCAATGGAAATCCATTCCTATATTTTTTATTGTTCATTTTTATATGAATCTATCAGCTGTATATAAAAATAGATAAACCAAACAAAATGTTGACATCAAATTTCGAACAGTGTTTTAATTAGTTCTAAAATTCAGTTATCAATCACACCTTCCTCTTAAATGATATAATCCAAATCCCTTATATAAAATTATACAATAAAATTTATAGAGTATACAAATATATAATTTTAGATCATCATCGAATGGAATAATTTATGAGATGTTTCACTCCCTCTTTGAGTGCTGTATATTTCTGGTCCATGTGAGAAAATTAAGAGAAAAAGAAATCATCTTTTAATTACTTTCATTACTCTATGAATGGCCTATTAAGGTTCCATTAGAGGTAAGGAATTATATATTCTCTAATTCTTTATCTTCACTTTCAATTCCATTTTGTTTTTGTAAGGAATAAGTTTTTCATTATTTCATAATTATGATATTTATTTTTTGAAATAGAGATATATATATATATATATATGTATGTATATATATATATATATAATTCTATTATTATTAAAGAATTCTATGTTTCATGCCATCTGTTTTTCTTATATCAACAATCAATTACATTGAAATTATTTTTTCTTATTTTCAACATGTATTTGATTGATCATGTTAAATTATATCATTTTATAAATAAAATGTTTTATTTTCTAAATATAGAAAAATATTATTTAATCCAAAATTATGTTTTTTTGGTTCAAAATTATTTTTTAAGGATCATGATTGTGCTTCAAATGAATTTTAATAATTATTATTGTTTTTATTAATAATTTAATTTTTAAAATATAACAACTGAGTATTTAGGGAATTTTATGAATTTAAATGGTGGATCTACATGCATGTCATACTCATATCTGGATTATGTCCATATATCTATAAGTTTTCATACATAAATTTATATATATATATATATGTAGGTATATTCATATATACTTGTTCATTAAATAAACGTTACAAAAATGGATTTTTAAGGTAATATGAATGAAATTTTAAGTGTGTGGATGTTTATTAATCTTTTGTGTGATTATAAAACAACATGTATATGAGAATTGATTGTTCCAAGTCGAATATATAATTTTTATTAAAGATTAGTATTTATTTGTTCCATGCAATATTATAAATATATTTTCAAAACTAAAACTCCAGTGAAAATTATATGTATATAAAGAAAGATAATATAAAATTTTTTTTTATAAAAGCAATAATTAGATATTTGTAAATACGATAGGGAATTGGATAGTGAATCCATCCCTCAAGTGGGTAGGTCCTAGATAGCCTTCAATGTTACGAGTGGGATTAGTTGTTTTTTAAGTGCTTTATTAATATTTTCAACCAAATCCCTGGATTATTTTAAAATAATTTTCAAAGTATAATTATTTTTCAAAGAATTAAATTATATTATAATATTTTTTGAAAATGTATTCATAATTTAATATTTCTGAATTTTTTATCAATGAGATATTTTAATGGAATTTATGAATGGTTTTCAAAACAATTTAATGGGAAATTGAATTCTCACCCTTTATTTTTAAATGTTTTTCACAGGTATCTTAGATGTTCTAACTCTGATATTCTTATTTCGAAGTTAGAACACATGGGAGCGTAGTGGACAGTTGTATTAATTTTTTTAACTATGATAAATGTAATGTTTTGTATAATCAACTAGAACCAAGACCGGTAAAATATCCTCTTTTCTTTAAAGTATTGTGTAATTGTTCAGTTAATTTTATAATAAAAAATACACAACATTTTTAAGAACTTATTCTAGAAGAGAGAGCTCGAGGCGTTACAATTAGTATCAGAGGAATGTTCTAGAAAAATTTAGAGATTAAATGTATTCTTTTGAGGAAAAATAGTCTACACAATTGAATTTTCATTTGGTAGTTAAGTACCCTTGAATTGTTTTTTTACAAGATGGAAATTCATAATTTTTTAGAGTTTGACAAAAGAATTATGAGGGAACAATTTATTTGGGTGGGGGGGGGGGGCGAATGTAACATCCCATGTTTTGAATAACATAATTTTTTAGTATTATGTTATTGATTCAATTTTAATAAAACAAATTTAATAATAAATATATATGAATACTTGTTATTATAAAAATGAATAAAAATATGTTTTATTAAGTGGTTTATGAAATTATTTTTAAATGATCAATATAAAATGACACATAAATATTTTACAATATATATATATATATATAATTTTTAGTACTATTTTCAATTAATGATAATTAAAAAATTAATGTAATTGTAAATTTATTTATTTTATTATAAAATAAAATATATTGTATTTGGTAATAAACTAATATTGTTTTAAAAAGTGTTTTATTTCAAATAAAATTTTATTATCTGAATATATTTGTTTAAAAGTAATTATAAACTATTATAAATACTCATATAACTCATAATAATATAAATAGTAATTATTTTTTATTAAAATAATTAATAATGTTATGTTAATAAATAAAATCATATGTATGTTTTAAATATAAAATTTATTAAATTCATGTTTTGAAACTATATGAATTCTGGGTATAACAAACAATTACCACAAAAACATGAAATTGAAAAGAATTAATATTGATCATTATATATATATACAAAAAATAGTATAAATAGTAAGAAAATTGATTTGTTTAAATAAAAAATGACAAACGGTTTTAAATAAATTAATAAAATACCAAATGTTTAAAAAAAAGAGGGAAAACAATATTAGGGTTTACGGGTTTCACTACGGTTCTGTTTCGTGAGAGATTAAGGCCGAGTGTTGGGTTCATCTTTAGATTCAATCGTATGATATTAATTGAAATAAGATGATCAAGGTTGTGCCTGGCTATGTTGGTTCCGTCAATATGATTCAAGTCACGAGCTAGATCTGATATGGTTATTTTTGGATGAATGTTTTTCTATAGGCTAACTGTGTGAGGAAGCTTCGACCCCCAGGAAAAACTCAAATAGAGTTTGATCAAGATCTGTTCTGAGTCCAAAGGTTATTGTGTAGCCGATCTGTTTCAGGTTGAAATATCTGAACTATATTTAGTAAAAATGGCCATTGATTTTAAGATATACCCCACGACGTTGGTTTTCCTTTTTCATTTTGTGTATTTACAAATCATGGTTCTAGTTTAATATACTGTGTCAAAAATACTGATTTGTCCTGATTATTTTGGATTTAAGTATTCAAAAATCTTATCTGAATCATATGCAGTGTATTGATTCATTTTTTAATTATCTTTTTCTTCAATCTCTCTTAATAGACACAGTTTATCAATAATTCATGCATCAATAGTCAATGTCTATTGCTGCCTTATATTATCTATATCAACCACTTACACTGATAATATTGATTTTTATATTTCTTAAACTTGATGTTAGTGTTAATTAATTTGAATCTAGCTGTCTTGTTTATAATCCACCGATTTTGTGGCATTTTAGTCTAAAAGTGAGATCCACATACTTCATTGAGGATTTCGTTTTGGACTGATTTGTATGTGGTTGTAGTCTGTTCTACATCCATCAATGGAAATCAATTCCTACATTTTTTATTGGTCATTTTTATCGTATCCATCAACTCTATATAAAAATATATAATCCCAAAAAAATATTGACATAAAATTTAAAACATTATTTTTATTGGTTTTAAAATTCAGTTTTCAATCACACAATCCTCTTAAATGATATAATCCAAATCTCTTATATTATATTATACACTAAAATTTATGGAGTCAATAAATAGATAATTTTAATTCATCATCATATGGAATACTTTTTGAGATGTTTCACTCCCTCTTTGAGTGCTGAGTATTTCTACTCCATGTGTGAAAATTAAGAGAAAAACAATTCTTTTACCAATTCCTTTCTTACCTCCATGAATGGCCTATTAAGGTTCCATTATAGGTAAGATATTATATATTCTCTAATTCTTTATTAGAAATTTCAAATCCATTTTGATTTTTTAAGGAATTGTTTCTTTCATTTTTTCATAATTAAGATATTTATTTTTTGGAACATATATATATATATATATATCTATGATTATTAGGGAATTCTATGTTTTATGCCGTCTATTTTTTTATTTGAAACAATCAATTACATTGAAATTATTTTTCCTTATTTTCAATATGTATTTCATGGATCTTGATAAATTATGTCATTTTATAATTGAAATGTTTTATTTTACAATTTTTGAGAGATATTATTTAATCCAAAATGAAGATTTTTTTTCAAAATTATTTTTTAAGGATCATGATTATATTTCACATGAATTATAATATTTTTTATTGTTTTTATTAATTATTTATTAAAGAAATATATTGCAACTGATTATTTATTTAATTTTATGAATTTAAATGATGGATCTACATGAATTTCATACTCATATCACGATTATGGCCATATATTGATAATTTTTCATACATTCATTTGCATATATATATATGTAGGTATATACATATATACTTGATCATTAAATAAACATCACAAAAATAGATATTTATGGCAATATGGAAGAAATTTTAAGTGTGTGGATTTTGATTATTCATTCAAGTGATTATGCAACTTCATGTATCTTGAAAATTGATCATTCTAAGTCAAATATATAATTTCTAGTAAATATTAGCATTTATTTGTTCCAAGCATTATTATAAATATATTTTTGAATCTAAAACACTAGTGAAAATCATATTTATATAAGGTGAGCTAATACAAAAAAAAATGCTTTATAAAAGCCGATACTCAAGCTTTGTCAATACGATAGGGAATTTTATAATGATTTCATCCCTCAAGTGGGAAGTCCATAGATAGACATCAAATTTAAGAGTGGCCAAAGTTGTTTATTTTTAACGGCTTACTTAATATATTCAACTAATCACTGGATTAGTTTGAAATATTTTTCAACGTATAATTATTTTTCAACGAATTATATTTTTTTTGGTAAATGTTGTTTTAAATATGTATTCATAATTTAATATTTCTAAATGTTCTTTCAATTATAAATTTTAATTAAATTCGTGAAAGGTTTTCAAAACTTTTTACAGGGAAATTATATGCTCACCCTTTATTTTTAAATGTTTTTTCACAGGTATCTTAGACGTTCTAACTCATATGTTATTATATTGAAGTTAGCGCTCAATGAAGCGAAGTGGAAAGTTGTTTTATTTTTTTCAACTCTGATAAATGTATGGTTTTGTCTAATACTCCTGATCCTAGATCGGTAAAAGGTCCTCTTTTCATTAAAGTGTTGTGTAATTGTTTAGTCAATTTTATAAAAACAATTAAAAATCATTTTTAAGCACTGAGTCTGGAAGAGTAGGATTGGGGTTTTACACCATCCATTAAAGAGTAGATTCATTTTAGTTATAAATAAGAGTGGAGGATGGGCCTATGTGTCTTCTTGAGTTCTTGTTCTTGAAATTAATCAAATTCTTTCTTAATTCTTATTATGGTTTAAATTATTAATTCAGTTTTAAATTCGAAATACGGTAGTGTTAGGATTTTATTTTGTTATTATAAATTTCGATGGTCTACTTAGACATCTCCCTCTTCCTAATTAGAATCTCTATACCATGGAATAAGATTTGTTTTGGGTGGTGTGTGATCGATGGTAGTCAAGCACGTGTGTAGGATTGCATTTTTGAATAATTGTTCATTATAGAACAACAATTTCGTGTAAGGGATTGATATAATTATTAAAAAACCTTATATAACCCTAAATACATTAGAATAAGGATAGACTAATCAAATGTTATTGGATAGGAAAATTCTCATCACATCTATCTGACTATGGAAGAGAGAAAACTCAGTATATGAATCTCCCTCTTACCATTTAAAGGAAGAAAATGAGGAATTTTTTTGAAACCATGATGGCTCTAAAATAAGTCTACACAAACCCAATCTGATCACCATCATTATCATTTGTTAACATGAATCAATTAAAGATATTTTCTTCTCTCAGAATCATTCAAATTAATTTAAATAAATCATTTTCATTAAACCTACAAAAAGTGACAACCTTGGTTTTTGTGCAGCACTCTTCAAGAGAATACCTAGGATCAACTGTTATAATATAGGTAGGTAATTAAAACAATGGTTTTCCATGCCCTACGTCAAGTATGTATCACTATGAATTTGTGAATACTAAACCAATTTTCATCTAGTCATTCCATATCGATGCTACCTTTCCATCATTGTCCAATTTCATCTCAAACACCCATTTAAAAAACAATAGGATTTACATCCACCAGAGGATCTACCCAAATCCAAATGGAATTTTAATAGACTAAATCCCGATAGAATTCATTGCTTATTTATATAAATAATTTTATATGCAACATATATATTTATATGTTACATGTTCATTATTCACGATTACTAATTATCCATTATCTTTGTTGACTACCAAACCATACCCGCCTAGTTCTCTAACCACTCTCACACACATTTTTAGTTATTTTATATCTAGAAAATCCTATTAAAAAGATATTTTTTGAATCTATTCATTTGAAAAACCATGTTCATCAAATAACTTGACTTCATTGAAGTCCATCTTGATTCCACTATCTCTTTTGGAGTCGTGATGCCCTTCAAAAAAAGAGGACATGTATTATATATAATATTTTGATTTTTTGGTTCACATAGATAATATAATCTAGTTTACATATGATATCATATAAAGATAAACATAGTTAATATTGATGAATGTTTGTGTCATGAAATAGTTGTAACAAAATTTTGTTCACCCAACACTAATATATATAACAACATGGCTATATTTATGAACTACTAATGATATGAAATACCAGTTGTTACTTTTTTAGAACTAGGTTTAGTGTGTTTACAATTTTCTATAATGCATTCCTTTAATAAAATAATGGAGAAAACACTTCATTAATCATCTATCATATGATGTCTAACATAGTTTAGGTACACATTTCAATTACAAAATTCTATTGTTGTTTTTATAAAGGAGTGAGTTAAGATAAAATCTGAAAATCTCCAAAATAATCAATCAATTTTTGATTAAGTTATTCTCTAAAAAATTTGGAGAGTTTTTTCTTATTCGTGCTACCAATTTGGTTGTCAAATTCAATAATATAATCCTTGAATAATTCAAATGAATTTTACTTATACCAAATTAAGTATAAATATTGAAATATTCAAACTTAATCTGCAAAATATTTTATTTATGAGTACTAACACTTAGATTCAAAAAAATGGCAAATAAACATCCGTATGAACCAAATCAAGAATTTTCTATCCCTTTTACCTATTTTGATAAATTTTGATTTATTCATGTTTCTATATAAACATGTGTCACATTCCTAAAGTGATTTTTGTTCAAATGAATCGAAATATCTATCTATGATAAATGTAGTCCAATGACATTTTTCCATGTCCTAGATATTGATTTCATTGCAGGGTGGTATGTGACATGTGAACTATTATTATTATCCATTTATAAATCATTGTTAATGTAATCCCACACATAAAGACCATTATTCAAATATTTCATTCTATAATTAATAATTTCTTTGTAAATGAAGAAACACTTATTCCTAAATTTGAAACCAAATCAATTATTATCTTATAGAAACACATGTATAATGTTATTATTAACTGATGAAGGACAACAATAATTTTTTAAAACCAATATCATTCTAATTGCAAACATTATGTGGTAGTCTCTAATAGTAAAAATTGCATGTATGGATCTATTAAATGATCATGGATCCACCTCACCATGGTAGATTATCTAATATATAATAGGATCCAATATTTTAATACATATATGATAACCATATCATTTATCTAATTCCAAATTTATTGAAACTAATATATTTCACATGATATATAATAAATTAATCCTTGCCCTTACATTGTTTGAAAATTTATTCATCTAGTGTCCCTTCATGACACATTTGAAATAGATATAACTATGATATCATGTATTACCATTGATTAAATTCTTATTTGACAGTTGTTTCAATGAATATCTAGACTTGAAGTTATTCATTGAAGTATTCTCCTTTCTATTCCTCCTAGTCAATATAAGGGCCGGGGGATTTCCATGATTCTTATTATGTTCAACTTGGTCAAGTATATTGAGAAGATCTAAGAGATAATTATTTATGTTTCTCATATTGAAACATATAACAAAACATGATATGTTCTATGGTAGTGGTGAATGAATTATATGGATGTCCAAATAAATAAACTAATTTAAACCCAACGAACTCTTGACACTTAATATGAACCATATGTTAGACTACGTTTGTATCAAATGGTGTACATTACATATGTTTTATAATTATGAGGGCCCTAGAGATATCATTAAATTCCTATATAGATCCATACTGATAAATATCATAATGGTATAGGGGAATTCTATATGTATCCACATTCTTGTTTGACATCAACAGTTATCTAGACATATATAAAATCATTAAAAATTGAATAAAGACCACATAATTCAGGTGTCTTTTTATAAGAAATTACATTCTAAGCACTCACCTATTTAGAAAATGGGTTAGAGATTGAGGATTAAAGAATGTAATACTTACATTCATCATACATCCTAATCCATAAGCATATGAACCAATTCAAAAATTTACTACTAGTTAAGAGATGTTATTTCTCTATAATTGATCACAGGGATAATTTGGATGACAAAACATCAATTACTCTATAATAAAATAAAATTTTAATATCTAAACATTACTTAATTAAAAATTTATATAATACTTAATAATTATTATTTTTCATTATGACTCCCACAATTTTATCTCGTATCAACGACCCCCACCATTAAAATTGGAATTTCCATCAAATAAAAATTATACTCGAGAGGATCAATTGTTCGTCCTTACGATCCATATTATGTTAATTAAATCCATAAGAATGTGTTTAGGTATACCTTAATTCCAACTATAGGCCTAAATCTCCATGATCTATTGAGTGGACTCTCCAATCCTAAAATCCAAACCCAAATTTCCCAAATAATTAATTCAGATTTTTTATTGAACTGGATTAAAATATGAAATCCAATATATGTTTTGTTAATTAAACCCATAATATTACTTATAACATCATGACATGTAAATACACCCCATGTTGAGGTTCTAATTATTACATTATCTTGGGTTTGTCTTAATTTATATAATAAAATGCATATTAAATTAAAATTTACATTATAGGTTTTTTACTATTGTGCATACTATTTTAAATTTTATCAATATAAAACAATTTTGAATATTAATTGTATTTTAATTTAGGGATTAATCATATTCCTATGTAATAATTACACGTAATAATTTTATTTTAATTCCATATTTTCAAATTAATCGATTTATTTATATGAATATGGTCTTGAATAAATAAAATAAATCATTCATCTGAAAATGTAGAAAATAATTAAATCCTAGAATTACTATTATAATTAACATAAGGATTTTTTTATTATTCATGTAAAAAAACAAACCATTTAACTTAGGGGGAGATATATATTTATAATTTCTAGGCATGAGTTGAAGCATACCTCCTTTTCATGACCTAAAACGTTTTTTTGTTTTGAATCAGCTCCCTCTTCAACCAACTCCATGAGAATGAGAGCTCCATCCATCCATTGTTTTTATGTCACATACATGACAATAGAACTATAGTGGGTTTTTAGTAAGAGAAACAATGGGCATATTGGCTTGTATATAATAAGTATGGAAGTATGAAACATTATCCATCAATATAATTTAATAATAATATTTCAAAAAACTCATGACATAATTTGATTAAATGAAAATGCACACATACAGAGGTATATCTAAACTCATGATCATCCACCAGTGTATGGAATATGATTTAAAAATAATTTACTAAAATTAATTATGATTATTTGTTTTATTAGTATAAAACATGCATGAACAAATATAATTAATTATATTATTAATAAACTAATTAAATTTTTCTTAATCCCCATACAAAATGACTTTTACATACCCATACATTATGATTTTATGTAAATTAAATAAATTTATTTTGTTTTAAATTTAATTGAATAAGTACACAACTAGTAAGTGGAAGAAACTCAGCGAGTACCATTTAAAAAATATAATCATGTTTTAAGATCATATACAGTATACTAATGTGGAATATTGGATACACATGTTTTCTGTAGAACTATATTTTGTATATAGGTCAATAAATGACCCCTGGAACACATGTTAATTGTAAGAACCTGATTCTTAAATTGAGGTATATAACCTTCCTATTCTATTTTTATATAAGAAAATTCAGGAAAAAGATATAGAAGGTTGTATTCAGGCTTGTTAAATGATGTGATAGGGAGATACATGTCGTTTCCTTCTAGGGACACTCCATGTAATATGGGATGCACACCATAGAATCCAAGTACATGACAATGTAATTAGTGGGCCATTATTTGTATAGACACAACATGTAGTTTCTAGTACACAACGTTTACTATTCATTTTTTTTAATTTGGGAAGAAGCATTGTTTTTTGTCAGAAATACATAAACGAACCCGCCATCGATGATCAGTGTGCCAAGGGAATCTGATAGGGAAATTCCCTCCTGTTTTTCCATCTGATGACCGATTCGAACGTTGTCGGATCCATTAAAATCCCCTCAGCGAGTGCTCAATTCTTCCTGAGTCTTTATTCATGATTTCTATCCTTGGACTAGTAATCAAAGGTTTTTATTTTATTATATTTTTTTATGTCTACTTCATTCTAGGTTTAATTGAAGCTCGACAATGGATGAGGAGATTCATACGAGTTCATGATAGGTGGTCTTGTGCATTTTCATAGTGTTCAACATGAATATATATATATAAGAGTGCTGTGAACCCACGTTTTGGGTGTTGATTGATAGTAATTTGTCTATAATTATTTCCTATTATTGATTAGTTAAATTGTGATATGTTTAAAACAATTGTTAGATCTGATCACCTTAATTAAAGGAAATCCCAAGGGTTCCTTTCCATGGATGACCAATGATTAGACATTTGGCCAAGGATTCCTATGGGCATGCCTTATAATCCCTTAATTGGTTTCTTAAAATGATATTGGTTAATTGAATGAATTTTCCATGTGATATATTTTATAGTTAAGACTTGTGATAGTTTAATTTTCATGTTAGATTTGCTATATAAATTTCCCAGGTTAGTACAAATTTTTATGACTTGTAACTATTTAGATTACTTGAATGGCTGGTGACATAAATTTATCCCTTGTGAGTTATTATATGAGAAGCCATATAATAGTTTAATTTAAGTGTTTCATGTTATAAATCCAACCCATGTTAGTATATCAAAGTCAAATACATATGAGTTTGGTCCTTGTTGGTTATATTGGATGTCTTTTGTTAGGTTTTTCTATGCAAGTAGGAAAGGTTTTTATATTACATCAGGTGAGGTTTTTGTATGTGTGAGTGTATGGGATTACTCAATGTTACTATGTTGTTAGTGATCCATGATGTAATGGATGAGTTTAGTCTTTATTTGAACAATATAATGACATGGAATGATATATATAGCATCTTCCAAGACAATTGACCTTCTTGGAATCACTCTTTACATATAATTTCTTAAATGGTCTCCTACAATATTTTTTACTTAATTGTAGAACTTTTCACATTGGAGTATCTTATAGTTACTGATTTCAATATTTTACACTACTTGTTGTATATATATTCACTTGTTGATCAACACAGATCATGGATGGATTCATAATTGGATTTTGTGTCACACCCTTTTTGGGTCATGATTTTTGGCCCCAACTGATTATATGACTGCATGTGTTAATCCAGGAAATCTCTCTTTTGATGATTCATGATATGTTTTTTTTGGAAGGAGGGCATGGGACTCAGCCATGGTTTGTGATTCATCCGAGATACCTTTGTTTATTTTGAGATTCTGGAACATATATTTAGGATTACTATAGTGTACCTATTTATTATGTTTTATTAGAACATGACTTGTTGTTCCATCTATGTTATGGAATGATGGCTGGTTATTTATCTTATTAGTCTTCTACTATTTATTTTAGTTGTAAGTTTTTTAGAGATTTTTTTATTAAATTATTATCGATTCTATTATGTTACACTCTTCCAATGAGGGAATATTTCCCCCACTCTCACACAATAGGCCCGTACTGCTATTTGGAAGCCTATGACACTTGGGAAAATGTGCTTGAGTCCATTTGGACGAACGCGTATAGGGAACGATTTTAGTGGAAAATGAATCCATGCCATTACAAAGTTGTATCAGATGAGGTTTGTTTCCATTTTCCTTACTATTTTGGGACATTAGATAGGGATAGGAAGGAAATGGAGTTTGGTAACAAAATATGACTTGGAGTAGCTACCCCACATATAAGGAAAATCCAAATATCCTCAAATTTAATTGTGATTTTTAGATTTCGAGTTTTTATAGTTGATTTTATTTCAATAATGAGTGACACACATGTTTTTTTCTATTAATATTGGCATCCTTGTGGTTCTATTTTGTTGCAACCTGATGAGATGAGGGTATTCTATGTCATGCATCATGTTGGAAATTACTAGAAATCACATTCCATGTGTTCCTTCTATGGAATTTAGAGGGCATTACTGATTGTGTGATGTTTTGATAGATACTGCGATATATGTGCCTGTTATTGTGATAGGTATATTTGTACAAGACATTGTTCAAATGGAATGAACAAAAAATATTAGTCCCTATGGTATATAGTCTCTCTTGGATTAGAATTTAGTGGATCGTGATTCAGATTTAACTTATATATGATGTGGTAAATGTGGATTCAAAGAGTTGATTTGTGTGGAGTATGATCCTTCACAATTAAGAATTTGGAAGACCATTGTTTTAATTTTCAAAAAATGGGGGGTTCCAAAGTTGTTTTATAGACTTACTGCTTGGAAACCCAGAAAATACTGTGTGTGATGAAATGAACACATGCCATGTGTTCTTCTATTTGGGAAGAATACTATTTACAATTACAGAATGTGTACTATAGGTAAAATTTGTGTGGTAAATGACTGTGTGTTCGATTGTGTGAAGGAAAAAAATGTAATTATGGTTTTTATCAAGTACATGACACATACGTTAGGTACACACCATGTAGTGTTACTCAAGAAGAACATGTATGGTTCTGGACATGTAAAAGTACATTCCTAGTAGGGGATAGTAGTGTACAAATGAAATTTCAATAAAACATGACATGTACCATGGGTTGTTACATTCCCAGGACTTGGAAGTACACGCCCCGGTTGGAGCATGAGGGTACACACCATGTATGATTTTAACAAGTTGTGTACTCATCTTTTGGTAACTTCTATGTGATTTATTCTACTTTTTAGTGAGTTAACTCTTGAATTGAGGTGGGTGCTTTACCTTATAGAGTCATGCATCCACGATGACCTCCTGTAATATGTTCAGAGAGTGGTGATGAATTTACCCATGAGATGGTAGGCTAGGGGCTACCAGTGGATCCTCCAGTTGTGCCAGATAATGCACTAGATATTGTACCAGACACATTTATTGATTCATATTTCAATGAAAAAATTACATGCATCATACAGACCATCCATCGAGCACCACAACTAGTCCTTTGTACGGATGAGCTGGAAGGATTGTTCCAACAACATCATCCTCCCACATATTCAAGGGATGGGGGGCCCCAAGCTGTAAAGTCATGATTTTATTCCATTTTATCGATCTTTGAGCATCGGGAGATGCCTTCAGAGTGATGGTTCATGTTCATTACTTATATGATACGGGATTCCGTCAAGAGATAGAAGGATTTCATCACTAAATATAATGTCTTTAGGATATGGCTTGGGAAGATTTTAATATAGTCTTCTATGATTAATTTTATCCCAAGATTCTGAGGGACAAAAAATCCAAGTATTTTATGCATCGGATGTCAAGTGCTCCATAAGATTTGGATTAATCTTCTATTTTCACTGAGTTCCTGCACTATACACCAATTCAGAATGGTGACGATTTGTCGAAGGCTAAGTAATTTGAGGATGGTATAATGTACGATATCCAATCAAATTAGAATATCTTTTGGATGAAAAACTATATATAATATAGTAAACTAGGAACTCTTAACCAAATGACACCAAAGGGAAAATGAATGTGTGAGCTTGGGAAGTTTGGCACCAAGATAGGGTACTGTATCGACCGGTAGCAAGATGCGTCATCTGATTCTTACTCTCCATGAGTGAAGTAGCTAAAACATATCCTTAGCTATCCATGTGAGGTGATACTAGTGTGGGAGAGTTGGTAATACCAAACCGAATTGTAAGATTTATGTAGTACATTGTCTATCTTGTGGGAAGATGGGCCATGTTCAGCATTTCATGAAGACATTTCCTCCAGTTGCTATCGAGGGATGTTCTGCACCGACTCCACATTCAGGAGCTATGTCATCAGGTTCTCACCAGTCATGGGACTAGAGTTCCTCATGATGATCAGTGTGAGGTAGTGGTCATGGTCATGGTAGCCAGACCTTGGGTCTCAGAAATAGTAGGGTGGTTCAACTCTGGGTAGCGAGGTAGTGTCAGAGGGTCGTAGTATATTCTAGATTTATGCAGTCCTACAAACCTTGTAAGAGTTGGATCCTTGAACTTCTACTCTTAGAGGTAGTATTATAGTCTCCTCTATTTTACATTCTACAATTCTTGGTACATGGGTTGCACATACATTCATATCTTTGACCATTATAGAGATCCTAGGAATCTGTGTTTTTACTTTTGATAAAGTTATGATGCTAGAAAACCTATTATGAATTATAGTGTCTAGTGCGCGATAGTGCAAGGAGTGCCCTCTTGAGGTTGGTGGGATTAACTTCATATGTTATCTCTATGTCTTAGAGATTATATTCATTGATTTAATCCTCATAATTGATTGGCTGGATACCTTTCATGCCTTCATTTATTTCTACCACCATAGGGGGAGTTTCATCTCACCAGAGGGTAGATCATTCTTCCACAAGGGACAATGATAATTCTTGGAAGTCTGATCTAGAACTGAGCATTGTGGGTTGAGTGGGATGACAGAAGAGAATCCTAGAGTATATCTGGATAATCATGTTACACGTCAGATGGTTTCCCCTATAGTGGTTGATCGTTTCAAGGATGTTTTCCTAGATAAATTCACAAATTTACCTCCCATGATAGTGGTAGATTTCTATATCAGGATAGCGACAAGAGCTGCACCAGTATCCATTGCAACATTTAAAATATAAACAACTGAGTTAAATGGGATCAAGAAGCATCTGTAAGACATGGTGGAAAAGGGTGTCATTCAACATAGTACTTCTCAATGGGGTTCACAGGTCCTTTTTGAGAAAAATGAGGTTCGTACCCTCAAGATATTTTTTGATTATTGATGATAAACATGTTGATAATTAAGAATCAGTATCCCTTTCCAGGGATAGGTGATATCTTTTGTAACACCCCAGGATTTCATATTACGTTTTATCTTTAAAGTAATTCAATATCTTACACTACACGCAACACTGAGTTCGAACGCCCCAAAACATACCAAACTAGCCATTGAAAAGGAAGTTATGAATAGTATTAACTGCAATTTGAATTTTATATACTCCATATAATTTTAACATCTATATTATTGGTATCTTAGACATAATATAAGAACAAATTCAAATTTTCCAATAAAATTAGTATTTTTCAAAAAATGAAAATTTACCACCTTTTAATAGAAAATCCTTTTTAAATCCAATATTCAGCCCTTTTTTATATTAAATTTGGCATACTAAACTTTTTATTTAAAAGCGGTACGTAAAAATTTTGTTTGGATAAATTTTGATTGTTTTCTGATAACATTCCCATTTTGATGAATTGTGAATGATACTAAATTATAGATTCAGAAAAAAATTTCTAATCAAAATATTTTATAACATTAAATTATACATTTGAATGGTTCTGAAGTATAATTATATTATATTTTTGTCATTAAATCAAATATTGTTCATTGGAAGTAATTTCACATTTAAATTGGACATAAACACATATTAATCTTTTGATTGTTTTTACTTCTCTAAAACACTATGGTTTTGAAAATAGAAATAAATAATTAATTAAAGAAAATACTATGTTTTGATATTGGTAAAATAGAAATCATTTTTGGGTTCGGAATATCCAAATTATCATAGGGGTAATTTTTTTTTATGAAAACATTCAATTTTTTATGAATAGCTAAAAGCACTATGTTATTGTTTAAAACTAAAATTTATTTAAAAAATTATTATTTTTATTAAAATTTATTTTAATGTAAAAAAATAAAAATAATACCTATATTTTTCCAATGTAATTAATTATAGTCATTTTATAATAAGGTTAGATATATACAATTTTCTTTAACATTTTACCATCTTTTACCCACCTTCTATGCACATTTGAAAATTTGCATAAAATGTAATTTTACTACTTCTATGAGTTGAATTTAAATATCCAAGATACATGGTTGAAATTAATAAGTAAAAAGTGGTTCAATGGGATGAATATAATTTTTTGTGAATAGTAACTACTGGATTTTATTACGACGATTAAAGTAAATAGGGTAATTATAGGTGAAAATGATATTATAATAACCCTAAAACTTTTCCAAATTCTATTTTATAAGTTCATTTCGGCCATAATCAACGTTAGTAAAAAAAATATTACCATCTTTGATCAACATGAATTATATTAGGACATTTATTATTATTTTATTTAAAAGATACTTAAAGTTTTAAATTCAAATTTTAATAAAAAACAATTTTAAATATAAGGTTATACGTAATATAATTTCGATTATAAATATTAATTATAAACCTGAAGATATTTCCAATATCAGGGTATTTTATTTATAATTTTTAGAAGTCATATAATTAAATTTATTTATGACACAATGATGATGCAGTAATTACCTTATTAATGAAAGAATAAAATAATTGATGTTATAAATATCCAAATAAATGTAAATTGAGACTTTAGATGCATTCCAATAATTTTATATTTAAATATTACATGTTAGGATCTATATGATGTATTTTTTATAAGTAATCAAGTTGTTTTGACATTCAAGAAAACCAAATACTAAATAGTGTCAAAATTGACATAAATGAGTTTTTAAAACAAATACTATTTTATTAAATTATATAATAATCCAAAAAACAAAAGGATTAGACAATTGAAATATATAATGTAATATATGTCATTAATTAACCACTTGAGTTTCTCTTGGAATTTTACTGTATGTTTATTAACCATTTAATATAAAAAGAAAAGAAGACATTGTATAAGTTAAACTATTTAACTAAGAGCTAAATCTAAAAGATATAATTAATATGGTGACCTAAACTTATCTAAAACCTATTTTTTGAGATTTTATAGACCCATAACATCCTTATCCTCGAAATAAATCTATTTGGAGCCATTATAAACCTAAAATTATTTTATAACAAAATAATATTTCATGCTTTTCCTAAAGTGACCCTCACCTATCTTATAAAAGGGAACTTAACCTTATCACGAAATCCCACCTCCAAATCCCTTTTCCTGGAAAAAACCAAATTCAATTTCCACCCATATACTCTAAATTCAACCTAGAGGACTTACTTTGATCAAGAATCAAATCTATGTAGCCCTTTTGGACTAAATTGAAAGGAAGAACCCGAAAAAGATGTAATAATTTCATCACCACATTCAATGGTCTTTTCTTCTTCCACATCTAATTTCATAATTGTTTCCATAATAAAATAATAAATCCAGGACCTTATACATATTGAGATGTTTTTATAAATATATTACAACCATATTCATTATTCTATCTATCCTATGAATGAAAGGGTCACCATATGTGTGTACGTACGTCTTACCATCTCTACCTCCTGGTGTAGTTTTTTATTCCACTCTTCATTATTTTTAGGGGTATAATAATGAGTATAATTTATTTAAATAATAAATATAACAAGTTAATGATTTATTATATATGATATACCATCCAATTATATATGATTTCACCATCAATATAATGATATTGTTGCTTGTGCGTACGCATTGATTACCCTTTCCACGAATGCGATTAGATTCATTCCCTATTGTAACCATTTTGGAATAATATTCATATTAGGATTTATAATAATGTTGAAAAAATTAATATCATTCTGTATTTTAATCAAATATATCCTATCCATAACAAACATTACATACGTAATATGACATATAAAGGAAAACTAATCAGTTTACACCGGAGAAAATGATACTAATGAAATATTATTAATAAAGCAATATTATAAGATCATATATGTTAAAATATTTATATATGTGGTTCTTTAATAATTTAATAATGACGATTACCTCATTATAGAAGAGGTTAATCTACCCTCAACTAAGGAAAAGTAAAAGGTAACAGTTAATTTTATAATCTCTTTATTTATCTGAGGTTGTTTATACATAAGTATTTACTGGGACATCTTTATCATCCACATCTGTGTTTCTTAAAAAATAATTTCAAAACATTTTTATTATTTAGTAGACTAGGGGTTATAGTCATTTATACCCTAGTTTTACTTTATATAAAATGTTATGAATGGAGTTTTTCCCTCATTTTCCAAAAAATGTACTTTATGATCTTTTCAACAAATAATCATAAGAATTTTTTTTAACATAAATGGATGGTGTGGCTATTTTCTACCTTTATTACACCATTGAAGCTTCCATTACAATTTTATAAGAATATTTTCAGAATAATGATTTTCTTTATAATTACTTGACTTTTAATTGATTTCAAAATAGAAAGTGATAATTCTCTCAAATAGTATTGATTCCATCTAGGTCAACAAATTTTGATGAATTTTACACTTGTTTGAAGTTGATTTATTATGATGCAATATTCCATATTTTATTAATGGTTTTGTGATGATATTGACTATGGATGAGTTATTTTTATACCATTCATGGATTATGGTTAAATTATTAACATTTAGTATTCTAGTTTTAATATTAATGTTTTTGTTATGCTTCAACCATCTCATATAAGAAATGTTTTGGACATAGTAAGTGATGGGTGGAGCCCACTATAGATCCAAGATGCATCGTTTGGTATCCTAATACAAACTTGTGTCTTGGAATAAGGCCTTGATAAAATTTTATTTGTAGTCTGGGTACGAGGACTTGACAATGTGGTTATGATGTCACACAATATGCATTCCATCATTATGAAATTATCTATTGATGTTACAAGTAATTATTTAATAGTAGAATATCTATTTGACTAAGCAAAGGGAATGATATAATTTTTATTTTCCATATTATATTGATGTTTAGGTTTAAAAGTATTTTTTAGTCTTATACATTTCCTTAAATGTTTATGCTTATTTATAAATGATTCCTCTATAATTTTATCCTTACTGAGCATCTCAGCTCACCCCTTTCTATGATTGTTTCCAGGATGCGAAGATGTTTATTATGAGTGACATTCAAGGATTAGCTAACTGATATGTGTGTGTTCAAAGGGTACACATTATTTTTGTTTTTCATTTCATAATGTAGTATAAAACTTTTGTATGTATCTAGTACTTCCAAGGCTACAAAAAGAATAGTTGTTTTGAGACATGATCTCTTATGATCATGCCAATGTTATGTAATAATGTACAAATTTTAGATAACTAGGGTTGGGGTGTTACATTTTTTATCAGTTAAGTTTAATAAAATCCATGAAAACAAGATTTAGAAGAACTCTGATTAGAGATCATTACCCTAAGATAAAAATTAAGGATTAGTATAGAATAACATATAGAAATTTTGGTAGTGTAAATATTATGTGGGTTTTACAATAAAATACTTACCCATCTTGATAAAAACAGGTAAAGGATACTCTAGAACATATGTACATAGGAGTGGGATCCTAGACAAGGAGTTCGGGCTTGTCCTTAGGTATCCAGGTATATGATAATGGGCCTTGCTACACTCTTGGTATTCAAACTACTAGGGGGATATGCATAGGATAATTCACATTTTTTTTACAAACCATTTTGATAAATTTACGAGTATAAACATCCTCAATGGAAACATTTTTATGATTATGGATTATATGCCTTAAATTTTCAATTTGAATTAGGTATTTTCCATGTTTGTAATTATGCATTGCGATTGATAAACTAAGATAGTGTATTCAATTGTATAGAACTGGTGCCCATTAGAAGGATTGTGAACTCCAGTTATATGAATGATCTAATGAGATAGAAGGTTCATATATTCCATGGTCTTATGAAAACATTTAGATTGAAAATATTCTCCCATATATTCTCATAATATGAATAAATGGAATCATATTTTATTAACATAATTAAAGAATTATTTTAGTCCTAGCGATTTTAAGGGAAGGAAAAGATGAAAAGTACGGTAGAGAGAAAGATGGATAAATATAAGAAGGAAAATAAGGATTTCCCATATGTGATAACTATAGAAAGAATCAACTTGGTAAATTCTTGAAAGGACTGAGAGTTTGTTATAAGTTTGTCGAAAAAGGATAGAAACTACCTGATTTCAAGTGTAAGAAAAAGGTTTCAATTGTAATATGTTGTATCAGCATAGTGTTGGGACACTACATGAATCAATGTCCCAATCATCAGTGTTTACCACAAATGATGCTATTGGATAATAATAATGATATGATACTACTGTAGATGAAGAGGTAAAATTAGTGTTCTTTTATTTTTATTAATGAATTAATTCATTTGAGTATTGTATCAATGATGTACGTGTTATATTAATTATGGAAAAAAATAAGGATTGTACCGAAGTACTATTTCATTTTGTATTTGAGATTATATGATACTAAGAAAAGTGAGTCGACAAAAAGTTAAACTTTTTTGGAAAATACATGGTTAAATGAAAGATAAACCTTAATATTGTCCTAATAACGAGGTAGTGATTTTATAATAAGGGATTTTTTATTTCGGCAAATTATATTGGATATTCTTGACTACCTTGGAACTGATTAAAGGATTGTTTATTCCATCATTGTTGGTGTATTCAAAATTTTTGGACATAAAGAATATATTTAGTATTCAATATGGAATAATGGAGCATGAATGTAATCAATAAGGTTTTATGGTAATTCAGGTTATTACCATGTTTTTAGAGAATACATGACGAAGGTACTCACATGATATTATGTGGAGAAAAGATATTTTCATTATGATATGGTGACCTTCTTTAAACATTTTTGGACAATGTGTCTCGACACAATTATTTTTGATAAGTCAAAAGGTTGGAATGGATTAAGTTTGAAATTGGATACTATGGTTTAATTTTAAAACTTTTCATAATATTATTTTCGATTTTTTTATAAAACCGATAACCTGAAGGTGAGGCGACAACCCATCACGTCTGGCATGGCCGCGACACTTGAACCCGCAAATGAAGGGCGATAAGGGTGCATCACCTACCACTCGCCTACATGATTTCATGGCTTGTATAATGTAGTTTTCTATTAAATGATCTGATAAATGAATTATAATTTGTTTTTTTGAATCCCTATAAGATTATGATAAATAGAATGTTTTTGAGTTCTATTATCTTTTGGAATGAAAGATGAGATTGTGGTAGAAATTAGGTAAATGATGGAACTCTAAATATAATTTTATTTGTTATTCTATGAATAAATTTATTCGTAATCTTTAGGGAAAGGATCTTAAAAAAATATATCCTAATACCATATGTTTTTATGACCCAATAATATTTTATGCCATCATCGATTTATCGCTTTATGGCCCTAAATTTTCTATTTATTGTTCACTTATTTGTGATTGATGGCCTAAATAACTCCCTATAAATATTTACATTTTTTTCTCTAATTAGGTGTCTCAAACTTCTACCAATTATCTCATATTAAAAATCCTAATTTGGTGGGGACTTTTTCCTTCCCTTTCCCTCTTATTAAGAATAAATTTTTTTAACCCTATTTTGCGTGTGGTTTTTCCACAAAGGTATTTTCTATTATTAATATTTTATTTTTGAAGAAAATTTTGAAATTGAAAGGATTCAATTTCATTCTGTAGAGAATAATGATACACCTTAGGATTTCATAGTACGGTTTATCATTAATGTAATTCAATAGCTTGAGTTAAATGAAACACTATGTTTGAACACACCACAACTTATCAAACTTGTCGTTCAAAAAGATGTTATGAATAATTTTAACAAAATTTTGAGAATTATATACTAAATATATTTTTAACATCTGTATAATGTGTTTCTTAGACATAATATAAGAACATATTCAATTTTTCATATAAAATAAATATTATTCAAAAAATGCAATTTTACCACGTTTTAATAGAGAACCATTTTTAAATCCAATATTCGACATTATTATATATTCAATTTTAGAAAATAAACTTTTTCATTAGAATTGAGACCTAAAAATTTATATTGGATAAATTTTTTGGAATTTTTTTGAATTTTTTTTCTTTTGACGAATAGTGAAAGATACTAAATTTTTATTGAAAACAACTTTTTTAATCAAAATAATTTATAAAATTAAAATATAAATTTGAATGGTTTTTAAGTATAATTAGATTCTATTATTATTAATTAGTCAATTATTGTTTATTATATGTAATTTCACATTTAAATTGGAAATAAACATATAAAAAACTTTTGATAGTTTTTATTTCTCAAATACCTGCTTTCTGGTTTTGTCAATGTGAATTAATTTTAAATTAAGTAATTAAACAATTATGATTTGTATTTGGTAAAATATACATCATTTTAGGATTCGGAATATAAAAATTAGCTTAGGGTAAATTTTTGGTATTTTTTAGAAAACATTGAATTTTTTATGAATAGTCAAAAACACTATGTTATAGTTTAAAACTAAATTTTATTTATTTAGTATTATTTTTATATAAATTTTTTTAAATTAAAAATAAACACAGAATACATATATTAGTCCAATGTAATTCATTGGAGTTATTTTATAATAAGATTAGATATATAAAATTGTATTGATCTTTTTACCGTCTTTTTTCCACCATCACGGAAAATTTCAAAAGATTCATAAAACATAATTTTACTACTTTTTTTAATTTAATTTAGAAAATCCATGAGAAACGTTTTACATTAGTTTTTAAAATGTGGTTTAATAGGATGAAAATAATTTATACAGAATAGTAACATTTGAATTTTATTAAACACAGTTAAATGGTAATTGGGTAATTAAACGTAAAAATGATATTATAATTACCCTAACAGTTTTCCTAATTCTATTGGATAAGTTTTATCGACCAAAACAAATATTAGGATAAAAAATATGATCATTTTCCTTTCACTTGGATTAGATTAAGACATTTATTACTATTTTTCATGAAGATGAGTTAAAAGTGTTAAATTAAAATTTTAATAACTAAAACATTTTTAATTTAGGGTTATCCATGAGGTAATTTCAATTATAAATTCTCATTAGAAATAAAAAAAATATTTAATAAATGAAGGTATTTTATTTATAATTTTTAGACATTAAATAATTAAATTTATATATGGCACAATGATGATGCAGTAATTACATTATTATTGAAAGAAAAAAATAATTGATGTTATATATATAAAAATAAATATAAATTGAGCATTTTGATTCATTAAAATAATTTATAGGTTAATATTACATGTTTGAATTGATTTTATGTATTATTTTACAAGTAATAGTGTTTATTTGACTTTCACAAAAACCAAATACTAAATAATGTCAAAATTGAAATAAATGAGTTTTTAGATAAATACTATTTTATTTAATTATATAATAGTCCTTAATATCTAAAGATCATCCAAAGGACTTATATAATGAAAAACATTTCATAAATGAACCACTTTAGGTTCTCTAGGAATTTTATAGTATGTTTATTAACCATATAATTTTAAAATATAAGAAGACATTGTAAAAGTTAAACAATTTAACTAAGAGTTAAATCTAAAATACAAGGTTAATATGGTGACCCAAACATGTCTAAAACCTATTGGTTGATATTAATTTGACCCATCCCCACCATATCCTCAAAATAAATCCATTTAGAGGCATTATAAAATGAAAATTATTTTATAATAACATAATATTTCAATATTTTTCTAAAGTGACCCCCCACCTCTCTTATAAAAGGGAACATTCCCTTATCTCAATATCAAACCTACAAATCCATTTGGATCAGACAAAAAATGATCAAATATCCTCCCAATTACCCTCTGTTCAACCTAGAGGCCGTAAAATGATTAGAAAGTCAACCTAAGGAACCCTTATGATCAAATAAAATGGAAGAACCCAAAGAAGATGTAATAATTTCATCCCCTCATTCAAAGTTCTTTTATTCTTCCACATCCTCTTTATTTGTTCTTTCCACTATAAAATAATATCTCTAGTACATTTTACATATATATATTATATTATAAATTTTTTACAACCATATTCATTATTCTATCCATCATATCAATGAAAAATTCACCATAAGTGCGTATGTACAGCTTATCGTCTCCACGTCGTGGTGTAGTTTGTTATTGAACACTTCATTATTTGGATGGGTATAATAATGAGTAAAATTGATGAAAATAATAAATATAATATTTTATGATTATTTATATATTATATACAATCAAATTACATACGATTTCCCCAACAATAGAATGATATTGTCCCTCATGTGTATGTATGGATTACCGTCTCCATGAACGCGATGACATTCATTTTCTATCATAACCATTTATGAATAATTTTCATTTTATGATTTAATTTAATTTTTAAGAATGTAATACACTTATATATATTATTCAAATATATCTTTTCCGTATCAAACATCACTTATGTAACAAAACATATAGTGGAAAATGAAACAACTAACACCCAAAAAAATGATACTACTAAAATATTATTAACAATGCATTATTAGAAGAACGTATATGATATCATATTTATGTATTTGGTTATTAAATAATTTAATAAAAATTATTTCACCATTATACATGAGGTAAATATACCCTCGAATATGGAAATTCACATTGTAAGGGTAAATTCTTTGTTTGTTTATTTATCAGAGGATGTATATACGTAAGTATTTATAGGGACCTCTTTACCATCCACATCCATGGTTCTTAAATATTTATTTCAAAACTTTTTTAATATTTACTAGATTATGGGTTAAATTTATTTATACCCTCATTTTACTTTTTATAAAAAAAATTGAATGAAATTTTCCTTCATTTTCCAAATAAGGTATTTTATGTCCTTTTCAACAAATTATGGTAAGAATGCTTTTTTACATATACGGTGGGTGCGTCTATTTTTCACCATTATACAACCTTAAATTCTTCCCTTACAATCATATAAAAATATTTTCAAAATAAATTTTTCATTTATAATTACGTGACATTAATTGATTTCAAAATAGAAATAGGTATTTCTCTAAAATAGTTTTGATTTCATTTAAGTCAACATATTTTGATGGATTTTAAATTTGTTTGAAGTTGATTTATTTGTTTATAACATTCCCTATTGTATTGAAGGTTTTGGAATATGATTGAATATGGATGTGTTATTTTTATAACATTCATGATTTATGGTTAAAGTATTAAAATTTCATATGCTTGTTTTAAAATGATGGTTTATGTTATGTTTCAACCTTTTCAAATGAAGAATGAATTAGATATACTATATGGCGGGTGGAGCCATTTTTCGGGTTTAGTTTTATGATTTCAGGGTTAGGGTTTAGGTTTTAAGGTTTAGGGATTATTATTCTGAAAGTAGGGTATAGGGAATATATATTTTAAGTTCATGGGTCAACTTCTGGAAGGACCCCGGGACACCCTAAGAGGGGAGGGGTGAATCAGGGTGACCACTTTTTCTTTTAATGTGTTGGATCTTGTTCCCACGTTGGTAGGAACTTGTTGAACCTGTATGATGATTATGATCAAAATGAAAACATTCACATGCACAGAGAAGACACAGCCATTTTTACTTGGTTCACCACTAAGGGCTACGTCCAAGGAGCATACGCCGACAGGTTGCCGGTCGTACCTAAATCCACTATGCTTCACTAGCTGCGGATACAAAAGTTCGGGTATAGACACTCTATCCCAGGCTCACTGCCATTACAACAGTTCAGGGATAGCTCACTGCGTCCCTCGGGTCACTCCTGTTGACTCCCCCTGGCTCACTGCTGTTGGTGAAGTCCTACTCAGTTTATAGACGTGAAGGTCTCTTCTTCATTTGCATAATAGTGTATCCTCTGTTGTATGTAGATGCTCTATTGAAGTCCGATTCTCACCAGAAGAATATCACTTTTCCCCGAATGAACCGAGTAGTCTCTCGGCTTTCGTGCAGCTCCAAACACGCCGGTGGACTTCAGCAAAACCAGGCGCGCTTCTCCAAGACAGTCACGCAAGTCCCACTACGGCGCGCAAGTCCACACTGGCGCGCAAGTGTCATCAACACAGTTGCGCGACTCTTCCTTCCCCAACTACAAACTTGCGCGGTCCACTTCCTTTCTCTTCCAAACCACATTGGGCGCACAGCCAAACACCGGCGCGCAAGCTCTACTTGCGCGACAAAACAACCACCTGCGCGACTCAACCACCTGCGCGACGAGAGCTCGAACAATCTCTCGGACTTGAACTCCGTTGCAAATGAGGAGGGGTGGTCCAGTATTTATACGCAAACTGGACCCCCTGCGCGGCGGCGCGCAAGTCCTCGACGGCGCGCAAGTCTTGTCTTCAATAAACTCTGTCGCGCAACTCACTTGCGCGACCCAACCAACACTTGCGCGACCTTCTTGCCCTAGCCAAATTTTGATGTTCTGATCCTCAAAATCATATGGCGCGCAAGTCTTTCATCCTCCAAGAGCACGGCGCGCAAGTAACTTTGCCAAAAACACTTTACTTTATTGGCCGATTTTTAGGCCCAAAAATTTGGCAAACACTGGGAAACAGCGCCACCTTCACTACTGTTTTCTGCTTGAACGGTATGATCACTTTGTTGGTACACACCCTGAACTTCCACTGAGGATTGACAACAAACACAAACCATACACCAAATCATCCTTTGAAGAACCTGGTTCCAACACTTTTAGGGTTTCGAGTTCGGGTATTAGGGTTCCAAATATAGTTCATTGGGTCCATGATTTAGGATTTTCTTTCTTCAGTTATGGGGTTTTGATTTATGTTTTCAGGGGTAGGGTTTATTTTTCAAGGTTTAGGGTTTATATTTTAAATATTAGGGAATGGGGAATATGTTTTTGGGTTTGGTATAGATGCATCGGTATGTCTCATGAGAAAAACTAGTTTCTATGAACAATGCCTTGAAAACATATTATAAATAGTTCAGGAATGAGGCCTTAACGATGTGGTTATGATGTCTGAAATTATGCATTCCATCATTATGAAATTAGCTATTGATATTACATGTTGTTATTCGACTAGTAGAACATCAATGTGAATATGTAAATGACATTGTTTGATTTAAAATTTCTATCCATCCAAATATAAATTTTTTTTAAAAATCCACTTTGAGGACAATTGGGAATCCATCGTTCGCAAAACAAAAGTCACTACATGCTAAAGGAGCTCACAAAGTTATTAAACACCAGACTAAGGTTATTTGAATCATCCACTCTATATAATTCCTATTGAAAAATGCAGATTTATAAATTCCATAATATACAAAATTTTAAGTATAAATGACTTTTTTAGCCTTATATATTTCCTTAGATGTTTATATTTATTTAGTAATGCTTCCTCTATATTCTTATCATTACTGAGAGTATGAGCTCACCCATTTCTATGTTTTTTTCATAGGATTTGATGAAGTATATTATGAATGTCTTGCAGAGATATGCTAACGGGTATTAATGTGTTCAAAGGAGACAAAATTTTGTTGTTTTTCATTTCATAATTTAATGTAAAACATATTTATGTATCTACTACTTCCAAGGATACTAATCTAATTGGTCTGGTGAGCCTTGATCTATTGTGATCATGCCAATGTTATTTAATAATGCACTTGCTCTCGGTATCTAGGGTGAGGTGTTACATCATTGACAAGCTCTATGGAGTTTGTGATTCAATAAAATTTTATTTGAGATTTGGTTATCATGATGTGCATATTAGATCTGAAATCTTACCTCACATAACTTTTTAAAGTAGATATGGTCTATTCGAATATGTGGTTACGTTGTTCGCTCTCATGAATTCTCCAGCGGTCTTCATGGTACTGATGAACCGAGTACTACATATTTATGTTGATTATTTTTTTCTAGTTTATCATCGATGATATATTGGTGTATTATCAAAATTGAAACAACCATGCCCCACATGTTGAGATAATTTTGAGTAAACTATGATAGCATCAGTTATATGCTACGCTCCAAAAGTCCCACTTCAAGATGGATCAGATACACTTCTTGGAGCACATCATCTCAGAGCAAGGAGTGTCAATTGACCCATAGAAAGTGAAACATTAGTTACCTACTAGAATAACATTAATATCTTTGAGGTGTGGAGTTTTATAGGGATGGAATATTATTACATTTGTTTCAAATAGGACTTCACACGCTGAGCAACATTGATGATTGGGTTGACAAAGAAGTGTGTGAAGTATATATTATCAGATTCATGTGAGAAGGCCTTTCAGGATAGGAATGGAATATTAATGATATCATCAATACTCTTTTTTGAAAAACTTTGAAGAAGTTATACTATATACTATGACAAATTATGAATCAGGCTAGGAGTAGTTCTTATGTTGTGTGATCGATTCATTATGTACGGTTCTCAGTAGGTGAGACCATAAGATATGAATTGCCCAACGTACAATCTCTAGTTATTTGCGTTTGTTCATGCTATACACTGTTAAAGACACTACGTAATGAGAGTGTGTTTTGGGGAATACACAACCACAAAAGTTTCAAGTACATCTTTAATCAGCATGATTTGAATCTGAGGAAGTCAAGGTGGATGGAATACATTCAATATTTTGACATCGAGCATTCCTACAAACCAGGGAAAGGAAATGAATTAGATGATTCACTTAGTATTTGGGATCAGATATAGGAATTTCATTAGGATAGAAGCGAGTGGCAGCTTATGGACATGTTATCTAAGACGCATAGGGAGGTTCACGGCAGGCAGGGACATAATCAATTTTCACCCCTATTAGTTAACTCTACCATACTGGATAGAGTGAATAGGAGGTAGCTATCTTAATTCGAAGGCCTAGTCCTATGAGAGAGTATGTCTAGTGGGGACCCTCCACCTAGTTGTACCATTGATTGGGATGTTTTTATGCTGTTACAAGGTCATGAATGTATTTGTGCAGTCATGCATGAGGAGATGATGCAGGGTTTTCATGCTTTAATTTGGGAGGTGTATCCTAGTGTAATTATGATGTATCATGATTTACATCATCTGTAATGGTTTCCAGGTATAAAGGGAGATGTATTTGGTTTTTTCATGAGATGTTCCACCTATCAACAGTTAAAGGAGGTACATCAGTGACCCTCCTAAATTTTACAACAGCTAATCATTCCTAATTAATAATGTAATAACGTCGTGATAAATTTTTGGATGGATTTACCAACATCTCTATAGGATAATTATTTGGGGTGGGTTGTTATTGATAGGATTTTGAACGTTTCATATTTCCTTCCAATCAAGGAATAATTAGTTATTGATGATCATTGATGGTTATACATTCATGAGATCGTATAATTGTACAAGGTCCAATATTATATCATTTCTAATATAGACGTCTGGTTAAATTCTTGTTTTTTGAATGGGATAAATAGGGATTTGGGTACACATGTGTTTCGTACAATAGCTAACCACCCCCAGATAGATGGCCTATCAGAGCACATGATTCTTATCTTGGTGGACATGCTTCAGGTATGAATCCTAGATTTTGGGGGTTCATGGGATAAACACATACCCCTAGTTGAGTTCACCTACAAAAATATCTGTCATGCAACTATTCAGATGGCACCATATGAAAATTATATTGTATTATGTTTTTATCACCCCTATGTTGAATATATATTGGGGAAGAAACTATGAGTAAACTCATCATCTCCAGGAGACCACTGAGTATGTTTAGTTGATTCGAAAGCAGATAGTTACTGCTCTTCCTTTTCAGAAATCATACGCTAATTACTATAGATGAATTTGGAGTTTGAGTTCTGGGATCAAAATTTCTTACTAGTGGCATAATGGTTTGGACAGAAGAGGATCAAGAAATAGGGTAAGATTTCACTAAGATATGTTGTCCCATTTGAGATTCAGGTAAGATTCGAGCATGTTTCCTATCAATTTTAGAAAGCTCAGAGGTACATGGATATGTATAAAGTATTCCCAATCTCTCATTTATAAAATTACTTTTCATACACATCTCACGTCTTTCAGCTTGAGGAAGTGGAATTGTAGGATGATGCGTCCTTTCAGGAGCATCCTATTTGTATTGTGGATCATACCACAAAGATCCTCCCTGAATGATATCATCCTTTAGTACTGGTTCTATGACTGCATGGACGAGTGCAAGACATGACTAGGGAAAGGGAGGCCAACATACAATCACAATTTTTAGAGTTATTATCAGTTTTTCTTTCACCACACTTAGATGGAAAATTTTGGGACAATATACATTAAGGGGGGATGTTTGTAAGAACCCACTTTGTCTATTGAGGTAAAGATCCTTACTCATCAATTTTTAAATAATTAAATGAAAGAAAATAATATCAAAGTCTAGTTGTAAGATAATTACATGACATGACTAGGATTTACACAATGTGTATTTCTTAGGACATTTCATGCAATGAGGGATGCATGCTTTTAAATCCCAATACAGAACCATTTATTTTCCCAGAAATGATTAGTATGGAAAAAACATGTAGTTTAAAGTATAGGACAAGTATTTTTCTTTTTCTTTTTTGATTAAATTAGGTAATATAGTTTATTTTGTCAGATGGACAGAAACAAGCCCTCCATTGATGACCATCTTACCAAGGAAAACTGATCAGAAAATTATGTCCTATTTTTTTCAAATACCCCATTCGAACACCCTCAGATTAATGTAAATACCCTCGGTGAGTGCTCAATTCCTATTAATCCATTCTTCTTAATTTTATAAATTGATCAAGATATCAAGGGTTTATCTTTTATTCGCTTTCTGCAGATTTACCTCATTCTAGGTCAAATTGAAGTCAAGAACATGATGTGGATAGTTCTACATTTACATGTTAGGTGGTATTGTGCCTTTCTCTTATCATCAAGTTTGATATATATATATATATATCTGAGTTTCACGAAACCACAATTAGGGTGTCTCATTATTGATATTTTCTATTACTATGGCTATTGTTGTTTAGGTAATTGGGTAGATGATTGAAACCATGTTTTTGTTTGATCACCTCGATTAAGGGCCACATCATGGGTACATTTTCCTGGAAAGTCCAATGCTTAGTCATTTGTCCTAGGATACCTATGAGCATGACATTTTTTCCTATAATGGGTTGTTTAAAATGGAATTTGATTATTGAAATAATTAAACTTTTGAGGCAGTTGATTTTTTATCCTTGTGATTGTATAATTCACATGTTATTCTTGTTAAAAAAATTTACCATGAGGGTAAAATTGTTTATGCCTTGTAACTGTTTAGATTACATGAAAGGATTTTGACATAAACTTATCCCTTATGAGTTAATATTATTGAAGCCATGTAATAAATTAATTTACATGTGTCTTGTTATAAATCCAGACCATGTGAGTATTTCAAGGAAACATCCATATGTGGTTGGTCCTCTATTTTTATATTGAAATTAATGGGTTAGGTTTTGATATGCCTATGGGAAAGGTTTTTATATACCTATAGGTGAGGTTTATCTAGGCCTAAGAGAGTGGTTTCCCTATGCTTGAGGGTGAGAAATTACTTACATTTAATATGTTTTTAGTGAGCCATGATGTATTGGACGAGATCAATTTTTCATTGAACTAGATATTGATATAGAATGATCTGAAATGTGTATACCACACATAAGAAAAAGTTTGGATTCAGTATTAACTTATACTTTCCTATATGAACTCCTATGACATATATTGTGATTACTTATAAAACAATTTACTTTTGAGTATCATCCAATTACTACATTCTCTATTTTACCCTTCCAGTTATATATATATTCACAAGTTGATGGCAACAGATCATGGGTGGTTTCTACTAGGATATTGTCTCACACCCTATTTTTTTAATGAATTTTCACCCAAATAGATTTTATGATTTTAGGTTTTTTTCAAGACGAACACCACTTTGCTAGTTCTTGATCTCATATTTAAGAAAAGGGGAGCATGGGGCCGAGCCAGGATTTTCCTTGATTCTTAGATTCTATTGTTTATTTGTGCTTCTTGACCACATATTGTTGATTTCTATAGTGTACCTTTTTTTGCAGCTTTCATAGAACATAACATACTGAATCAACTTTTTATAGAATGATTCATGTGTATTTATCTTATCAGTCTTTCACTATTAATTTCTTTGGTATACAATTTAGTATTTTTGTCATCATATTATTATTGATTACATTTTTTACACCCTTCCAATGAGGGCATAGTTTCTCCATTATCACACACTATGACCTCAATTCAAGTCAAAATCATCTAGAATATGGGGATGTGAACTTGAGTCCATGTGGACAAATGGGTATAAGGCACCAATTGAGTATAATATAGATTTAGAATGATACATTATCTAATGTATTATAAACTACTTTTACTATTCATAAAATAATCAATGTATTACTACTATACATGGTATTTTGTTTTGAATTTTTCCTAAAAAAAATTATGATTTTACTTTTATATAAATCATGGATTATGTTGTGTATGAGTCAATAAATTACATAGATAAGTCATAATAGTGATGTTTATGGGGTAATAATTTGTTTTTTAATTATCTATCCTAATAGTTTGGGTAAAAATTGGGTATATCTAGCTAAAGATCATGTATCTAAATAACTATATATCATTGATACAGATCTATGGACTATATGTGTATTTCTATATAGAATATTCTATTGTCCAAGAAATGTACTAATTTAACACACAGTGTATCCTCCATTTTACATGACGATCTATCCTTATGTAGCATGTAGTTAATACATGATGAATTTTTATCACTATTTTGAACATGAAAAATCATGGACTACACAATGCATAACCCAGTTATATAGCTTGTAGTCTAACATGTAATGTTCTCTCATATTTTATTTAACATTTAGAGTTTAATTAATTCATCCATTCATCGTTATTGAATTATGGCCTATAGAATCCATGATCCATCCTAGAGAATTATAATGGGATTCACAACGTGTACCTTAGGGTTACTCATGAATTGCTCCTATACTGTCCAATAAGAATTTTTATAACCATCAGATGGCTACATTGGATTTTTTCATTAAATATTAACTTAATTGGTTTATATGTGTGATAAAAAAGTGTACAATAAAGGTTATTTACAATCATATTATTAGAATTCATTTCTTGGATAGAAAATTAACTTTTAAATATGTAAATTGATCAATAATTAAAAAATAATAATAAATTGAATGTTTCTTCTCTAGTACCATATATTGGTCTCGAGCACAATGAAAGGAAGTATTGGCCCTACCAACTAATAAGATATTTTTATTTTCATTTAATAATATAATACATACATGATGATGAACACTATGAGTAAATAAATGTTTCCAAATAATATTTATAATTTTTTTGTTGGAATGAAATAACAAATTTTCATGTTAATTAATCATCAATTTAAAGCGGAAGATGTAATATTAGCTCATAAATGAGATTGTTGTATTATAGTTGGTGTCCTAGAAAAATCATTTTATTCATTGTATTACACTTGTATTAAAATATTTGAATATTAGTTAATTATATTACTACATTCTGTTCAATGATCTATATAACATTAATATTATGATTTCTTCAATAATCACTTTCATTGAAAGGTCATATCAGTTTTTCACTGTGATTAGAACCTTGAAATTCCAGGGTGATACTGTTAATCCTAGTTCTATTGTTAGATTACATTCTATGATGGGGAATATCGTATGTTGACTAAAAGGTTTTGTTACTCATTATAGGTGAGACTTGATCTAATGCTGATTTCAGTTGGTAAACTCTAGGATGATAGATTATGAGAACTGAGACACTATTGAGAATTCCACAAGTTTATGTGTAGTCATAAATTTTAGTTTGTGAGTCTGTGTAATTATCATAAGACATTAATATCATTATTAGTGTATTTTGTCAATCTCACTGTTAGATTTTTTTGAAAAAAACTATCATGTCATATATTCATGTGAAGTATGGTAATATGGCTACACCATGAATGACTTGATATTAATAAATAGTTTTACTAAGGGTTTCCACTTATATATTAATGGATGTCGATATCTCTTCAGTTTGATTGAAAAATAAATATCATGTCAAATTCTAGGGTTATAGTATAATGATGAGTTAATTACTAATCTTCAAACAAATAAATATCAATTATATAGATTTATGAAATTGGGATGTAACCTAGTTGATGAGATATTGTGAAAAAGTTATTATATTACATATTGAGAAATCAAACATTGCTTCCGATACTATGAAATTAACACCCTTCTCTTGGGTGACTTGACTCGTTGCTAGAAATTTTATTATAGACATTATGCATTCTTATCTGATACTAATAATAAGAATCCTAGAGTATCAAACCCTTGTTTCATTCACTTATCTCAATTAAAAAATATTTGAATATAATTATTAAAATAAATATCATGCAAAATTCGGATAAATAGTTTTATTTAAGATTTATTGACATATAATTTAGATACATATTTGTTTTCAATGTAATATATTTTTATGTGGATATATAATAATTTTTGATAAATTCTAAGGACAAGGGAACCAATATTAATTTTTATGATGAAAATGAACATTCAAGTTCTTAAAATTGTATTAATCATTGTGGCAGTGATCACACAACAGTGAATAAAAATAAAAATATTATTTTAATAAATAAAATTGGTTGATACATGGGTTAAAAATTTTATTAAGGGAACATGTGTAATTAATTAAATTACAAACCTTAATCTCGAGTCTATAAATAAATCACTAATACATTTTTGATAGTTTAATCTTGTATCTATATGAAAAAATGGATTTCTCTCAAGTTTACTCTTATTCAGTTTCACATTCTATAAACAACAATAAGTTCAGTTTAATTTTCATTATAAATGAAGAATTTTGATATGATCAAGATGAATAATTAAATATTATTTATCAATACTGCTAGAACCATGTGATTTATCAGTGTTTTTCAGAGAACATAATAGTGCATGTTTATAATTTCTAGAGGGATTCTAGACATGGATCCTATAAGCACAATGAAATATTACTAAAACAGGTTTTAGTTGATCAAAGATTACATCGAATAATCATATAAAGAATTATATATTCTTTCTAGATATTTAATAAAATTATTTATATATTTTACATGAAAATATCCACATTTGGTTATGGAAACATTTATTATAAATATTAAATTGGAGAAATATAATTTCTCATGACATTAATGGATTATACAATACTAAAATGATACTTAAAATTTTACATTATCGTAGTCTAGATCAACCCTGCAAATAACTTTCACAACACGAAGAACTATATAGTGATATTATATAGGTCATTATTAAATTTATAATTATTTTTTTGATTATTATCATAGGTACAAAATTGGGGTTAGTTTTTATTTTCATATTATTCATTCTTAAATATAATTTTTAATTAAAATGAGTTAAAAATTTTAATATAATTATTATAAGATTTATATTTTCATAATGGTTAATAATAGATGAAAAAATACATGATTTCATCAAGTGGTGAAAAATATTTTTTTATATTGGATTGTGTTACATAACATGTAGTTAGAGTATACGTCGTGTACCCATGTTGACTACACATATATGGTTCATTAGATATATGAAACACTAAAAAGTTATATTACCTATTTTATTTATTATAAATCATATTTTTACCATTCCAAACTATCATATATGATTTTAGAATACATGACATGTATCTATAATACACATCATATAGTCTACGTGGTTTACCAATGAAATTCACACCACACTTATAATCAAATACAATGTTTATATAGCCTGGGACTGATAATATATATTAATAATGAAACACATGGGTTTATCCGGTGCACAAATAATTTGAATAATTAATTATTATTCTTGAAGAACAAGCTAAGTCAATCCATGGGTTATACTGAGACACGTTAAGAATGAAATGTGAAATGCAACTCATCAGTACTTGAAATTTAATCAAAAGAAGATAGATGATGGGTCCCTATATTTTTATCAATCACACACAATAATATGAAAACATGTGGAGCATATCATTAATACTCACCGTGTAGGATACCAATAATGGAATGAATTAATAGGTATTAACATAAATTAATAAAGCAGTGAAACCTAATTAAACTATTAACACCAATTGTGGTTGACTATGGAATAAAGGTATTGATGAGTTAATAAATTAACAATTAATTATTTATAAATATATATATTTATTATTCATGTTAATTTTACCTGAATGAATTTATAGTGGTATATCCAAGTGAATTTAGATTCCCATTAAGATAATGTGAATAAAAAGAATAATTAATTAATTAATTGAACCAATTCAAGTTTTATTATTTTAATAATAAATAACAAAATTATGTATATTCTCAGAAGTCTACTTTTTTATTCATTTTATATGTATTTCTGATCATTCTCTTTACCATACCTATTTATGTGTTGATTTAATTTAACTTAATTTGATCATATGATTTTACAATTAAATATTATTAAAATTAAATAAGATGGACTATGATTCATCCCAACCTCTTTTATTATGTAGGACCTACAAGTATAATTATTTTATTATTGTTTTGATTAACCAATAAATTGGTTCCATTCACCTACATTTCGGTCATAAAAAATATGTAATAAAATAATTTTTTGAAGGTTCGTGGAGTCAGTTCAAAATAGTTCAAATGTGGGGGAAGTTAAAGATGGAACAAAGATGAAACCAACAGGTGAGATAAATTGGTGGACAATTTTCACATTGGAACACATGATAATACCATCATAATGAGTTTACCATCATTTTCCAAGGGTGGTTTGCTATTCAACAAATATATCGACCATTATATAAAATAACATGACTATGTCATTAATTATTATTTTTTCAATATTACATGTGATTTATTTTATTAATGTAATATCAAAATCAAATTAGATGTTTAGTATAATTAAATATGGATATAAGATAAATGGTTTGTGGGTATATTTTTTACTATAACATTGTTAATATCTAAAGAATAATCACTTTTATATTTACATCAAACTTAATGGATAATATAATAAAAAATATTATTCATAATAAATAAATTCTCTTAGTATAATTTTGTGTCCTACACAACCATGAATTACTAGATTTTGAATGAAATCATAGAACAATTTTTTTGACCAATCCTCATTGGGACACATATTTTTACTGGGGAGATCTATTGATTTTTTTTGTTGACTTAAAAATATATCATCATTAGATTAGAACTTTCTAGACTCGATTTAACATGGAGGAATGTGTTGAAGAAATATTAGAAATTATTTCTGGATTGGGTATTCCACTTAATGGATCAAGAGAATAATGAAATATTATTTTAAAATAACTTCCTACAAAAATACCATTGATTAATTGAGAAATGCCTCACATGGTTTATGAGAAATTGAATATGCATACTTTCCACTAGAATATCTGAGCAACAATAAATTCTGAGTCTAGTGGGGATGGAAATTTAAAAAATTATGAAATATTTAGTGATAAAAAACATAAAATTAAAATACTTTCATAGAAATTGTAATAATGTGATTTGATAATAATATAACCTTTTAAAATTGTAAAATAGTGGAACATTCATCAACCACAATATCACTATGATCAATTTTAGATAAATATCATATTCATAAACGAAGTAAATTCTAAGAATTATTTATTTTACTACGAGTAGAAATACTCAACGAATAGAAATATTTTATGCTACAATCCCTAGTTTCCAATCCACATTATAAGGAAGATAGTGAAAAGTAGTTCATTGGGTATGAAAAACACCTATGCTACATTATTTATGTTTAGTGTTTAATGCATTCGTCCTTGATTAATGTACTCATGAAGTAATATTAAGTCATATAATGTTATAGAATGATCAAAAAACCAGGAGATCATTATCAGGATATTTGTAAACAAGAACTATTTGAGGTATCCAAGGAACTCATTTAGTGTATATATAGAAAAGGTGTGACAATTATGCCCCACATAGAAAAACTCATTATAAATTTTGAGGACTGAGTCATTCTATGGATTTTTTCGAATGAAATATAAATTATATAATTCTTCTACCACACCCTTATATCTAATCGATTATTGTTATCAATTTGAATATGAACAACATTGAGAATCATCTCCTAGTTCATCTCACACTTATTCATTAGGTTGAAAAGGATATATGGTATCTATGGTCTTTCATCCTTATATTAAATAAAATTAATTGACAGGTGAAGAACTCTATGTCTGATTCTTATTCAAAAAAAACTTCTAAAAATAGAAATATATAGAGGAATCTATGAAAATATTATGTTTCTGGTTTCTCAAGTGAAAAAAGGGTCACTGGAAAAAAAAACCGAGGAATATAAGAAAGCGTAGGCTTATGGTTAGTTTGATATCGAATGAAATTTAATGGTTTTTATAAATCTATAATTAGATACAACATATGTGGATTAGATAGGTATTCAAAAATACAAGCCAAATAGATGTAATAAGATTTCATGGGGTGATATGGATCTTCAATAAGCCAGTGAATCCAAAATAATTGTTGAGTCTACTGGAGACTACCACATCACATTATCGTTGGAAATGATCATGATTTTAATGTACTTTAATAATTTTCATTCATTCCCCAGAAACATTATATCTCTACCAATATTTTATAATATTTTATTTATTATCCAATTTGGAAATAAATATTTATTCTTTTATAAATATACCCTTAGATATGGTAAATAGTATCTAAATAACAATCTTTTGGTGTTGAATCACGCAACCCATGTGATGAAATCAATAATGGAATTAGTTAATTGGACTCATACAACACATATATATGGAATCAATGGGTAGGTCATCTAAAAGAAAATCATTTGAAGAATGTACACCAAGATGGATATTTAAATTATTTTTAACCAAAACCACATGATATATCATAGAAATTACTTCAAAAGGAAAAAATGAATCTCCATTAAGTTTAAAAGGTTAATGGGTTAAAGATCTTATGGAATTAGTTCATATTAATGTCTATAGAAAATTTCTAGTCAAATCATGTGGTGGATATTCATACATTATAAATTTTACTAATGATTTTTTTATATATGGATATATATTCTTGATGAAGTAGACATCAGATTCCTTTTGAAAAAGTCTAATAATAAATAAATAACATTAAAAACCATTACAGTTAGAGAATTAAGAAACCTCGCTCAGAACATTATGGGGAATATCTTAATCCAGACATCATTGATTTTTTTTGAGAGTTTTTGATTTTATCCCAACTCATTCCCCACTTATACACCTTACTGTAATACTGTAAGTGAATGGAGTAAATATACCTTCTTAGACATGGTAAGATCAATAATGGGTCATGTGTATCTTCCACTATTCATTAATAGATTCATAATAAAACTAACATCACAAATACTAAACAAGGATCCCACTAATGTAAATTATGATATTTCATACTAATTGGGGAGTATAATGAAACCCATATTTTCATAACTATAAGCACAGGGATGTGAAGCATTTGTTATTGTCCCTTCAGGAAACAAATTATCACCATGTTTCATTAATTGTACCTTTATACGCATCCCCAAGGAAATAAGGGTATATTTCCCATATGACCCTCCTAAAATAATGTAATTTTGGAAAGAGAATCTATATTCTTTGAGTGGTATAAAATCTCTAAAAGATATTCTGGGGTAGAAATGGATTTTGATGATGGCTAGGCTAAATGTTTAAATGATTTTATAGAGGAAAAATTCCACAAATCATTAAAGAAGAAGATGGTTGAGAGATAAAAGTATGAAATTAGAGTAAAAAATTGGTAATAGAACTTGAAATATATGTTTTTCTAAACATTGAGGATGATGAATAATTATTGGTAGATAATAATGATCATATAACCTATAAGTATTCATTAAGTGGCACAAATGTATCTAAGTGTCAAAAGAACTGTGAATTTTGTAATGGATTCTAAGTACGAAAAAATAAAATGGATTTTGGTATATCCTCGTGTTGATAGGAAGTATATTAATTGTTAATGGTTATTATAGAAGAAATAAGATATTCGTGGAAAATATAATACTAAAAACATTTATTGGTTCTAAAAGGCTTCAAACAGCACCAAGGCATCATCTTGGAGGAAACCTTTTTCCCATTTCTATAAGGAAATATACTAGAATTCAACATTTCATTGAATATTATGAGGAATATGATATTATTAAAATATATTTCAAAATATATTTCATTAATGGGAAAATGTTTAGTTAGATGTCAAAACGATAGAAAATCAAGGGTTTGCGACTACAAAATATGGAAAAGGAATAGGAAATGAAAATATACATTTATAGATTAAAAGAATCATCTAGGTCACTGGAAATTGAATTTTTTGCATACAAAAATGAATTTTATTACATTAAGAACGAATTTTATCCTTGTGTCTATAAATATTTTAGTAGAAATGTAGTATTGTAATAAAAAAAATTTATTATGATGACATACAACTTATAAGAAATAAAATTCCAATGTCAAATCATGTAAAAGCCTAATTAAATATGTAATCTTATATGAATTACATAGGTGAATAATTATATACTATAATAATCAAGAGCCATCATTGTATATCTAAGAAATTTTTTGGTCTATTTCAGTGTACCAATATTGAAAAGGTGCTAATGTGATTCAAATAGGATACATCCAAGATGTTATTTTCTCTAGTTTACCATCAAATTTAACATTCCAAGAAAATGTGTCCTCAAATAAATTACGAAATATATTGGATTTAAATGATTAAATTTGTGACGGTGACATGGATAGTAATATACACAATATTATGCACTATTCTATATGTAACCTAAACATTATGTATGGTCATAAGATATAATGCTGACCATGTTTGGATACCATTTGATAAAAGTCAAGACTATCCTTCTGTATTTGAGATGAAATTGGGATATGTTCTCGGTATATTGAGGATATGAGGAAATATTTATCAGGGGATTCGTAGATTCTATATTCCAAACAAATAAAGATGATCTTGAATTGATGTTAGGATACATCTCTACCATCAATGGATGTGTTGGGAGTTGTAAGTGTTCAAAAATTTCGATCAATGATTCTATAATAGATCCTATGTATATAATGGATTTTGAGGTATCAAAAAAAGCAATTTTTATATGTAAATTCCCTATAGATCATGAAATTTTAATCATTATTAAAGAACCTATGCCACTCTATTGAGATAATACTGTAGCGGGGGATATTATAAAAGAGGAATGTTCATATTAGCATATGAAGAACATACTTTGAAAGTACCATATCATGATGGATATTTATCAAGGATTGGACGTTGTAGTGAGAAAAGACACCATGGAAGAAAATTTGGAGAAACCCTTAACCATATCCTTAACTCAATATCTATATGATCTTTATATGAGGTCTAAAGAACTAAATTCATTTGATGTTGTCTCCAGTCAAAGTGGGTGTATTTTTGAGGATTTGTTCAAGAATAATATTTTTACGCTAGATTATTAGTATACTAAAATATGTGGATATAAATTAAACATTTTATTATATACTATTAATTATTCTACCTGATATTAATGAAATAATATCCAATGGTATCAATAAAATTGTAATGTGCATAGTAGTTCCATCATATGATGAGAACATTGAATTGCCATGGTGATTTCTTAAACAAGGTGTTATGGTTTTATAAAATTATATACTAAGGTAGGTAGTATGTTTTCATCCAGGATAAAATACATATAATAGAATGATAATTAATATCATGATGTTTTCACCTATTAATATATGAAGTTGGAGATTATGAGAAAATACACGCTAGTATAAATAATTCATGATTACGTGTAATCCGAAATGTCTGTATTTGTGTATGTTTATGGTCCCTAGAAATTTAAATTATTATTAAAACATACCATGACACAAAAAATAAGATTTAATGACCAAAATATTGACTCTATATGTTCATGGGAAGTAGGGTGTGTTGGGTGCATCACAAATAACATGTTATTAATGAATAAATCATGGGATTATTTGTCGCTTATATATAAATGGAAGTTGATATTTTAGACCATTGAATGAAATAAAACTGTCACATTAAATTCCATTTTCATGGTGTAACAATATGATTACAATTGATATCCAGTCAATCGAATATCACAAATATATGATAGTTAAATTGTTATGAAACTTATTTAATGATATATTGTGACAAATGGATGATATTACACAAATATCACTTGTTACAGACCAACCCATGACAATTAAACAATCCACCCAGGTCATGGTGTCAATATGAGGTATTTAAAATTTAACTATAACATGTATTGAACATAATGGCATAGAACAAAAAATCTAAGTAAAAAATGGAACAAAAGAGATTCAACATGATCTCTAAAAACTAAGTCCAATAGGATAAACCAGAAAATAATGAATCTGACAAGACCACATGTCTCAATGTGACCAATTATCACATCCAAATCATCCCAAACTAAAGGATGAAACAATAAGAGAATCCACGAGGGTACAAGACACCTTCCAATTACCTGGATCATTTAAAACAATATATACAACTAACCAAGTAAAAATATTGGGTGTTATATAAAATTCCAGTAGTACACAACCATAGATCATATACCATGTCTAATATAAATAATGAAATAGTTAAACCTTTGAAAACAAAAACACTTTTACAATGCCATTTCATAAATATAATCATTTTTAATTCATTTTCCATTTTTTCATTTAATCATTTAATATTAAAAAATATTGAAAAATAAAATGTAGATGTGATAAAATTGGGATTCAAATCTATACATCAAGTGAAAATTATGTAAACACATATCCATGAAATAACCTATCATGAAAAGAAATGTGATACAAACTCATATACAAAACATGTGATCAAAAATTCATGATAAAAAACCCATCATGTGATAAATTTGTCACAAATGATAATGCACATGTTATTGTTCCTTATCATTTAAGAATATGTACTAAATAAAAAAGCTCCCAAACAAGAATATGATAGTACCGACAAATATTGAGTCCTTCCACATTCCATCAATGTCTCAAAGGTTATATCCTAAATCCACCAAATTAAATAAGGAAACCCAAGTCTACTTCTTGATGATCCCAATGTTACCATGGTTCCAATTGCACAAATAAATTTTCAAACCATGAACTCAATTTGTAAAACGTTTTCAATGTAAATAAAATATTATTTAGTATTTGGAAAATCACATTTAAAAATAAAAATAATTATTTAGTTGAAACATCATTAAAAAACTTTATCTCTCAATAAAATCACATGAAACCCCAAATAAATTCAATTAAATGAACAACCAAAGAAATATATCATGAAAGATATGAAATTAAAAAAATTATCCCATTGTATAGAATCACCTAACTCAAAATGCTTGAAACATTTACACCATTGTCAATGGTGATTGAAAACCATGAGATCAACCATAAAAATACATGGTCTATAAAAAAAAGAAAAAGATAAATAGGAAACATTGTCTGATCAGAAATTGGGACCCAAAAATCAGCCAACATCAGTTATGCAACAAATGGAAGTGAATGAAAAATTAACTCTTACATAGAGATGCACACCACAACAAACCCTAATGATTAATCACCGAATTAATGACTCCAATGGAGGGTAGACCTCTAAAATAAGGTTGTGGGATCTTTCATTCCATTGATTGATGTTTTTTGTTGAATGAAATTAAAATCACTCATACAGTTCTCTAAAATAAAATTTATGTGAGGATTACAAGCCTTATAATAAAAATATATGATGTGAGTTTGACAAAGGCTGAAAATGCTAAAAACCTGTTTTCATTTAAAAAAAACCTTTTTCCGCTACATGAAATGAATTAATAATAAACATGATGTAGATCATTCATTTCTTAAATCAGATTTATGACATATTTCTGGACACCCTTACATGAAGTGTAATGCCATTATAAGGTGTGTAAAAACCCAATAGATAGAAATAATTATGGTTTACTAAATAGAACGTTAGAACTAAAACATATGGTTATTTTTCCCAAGTAACTATTTCTAATGCTATTTAAAACAACTTGAAAAACAATATTTATTTAGAAAAACATAGAACCCTAAACATTATGTAATTTCCACCAAGAAAAGAAACTCAATCCTTGATGTTATTGAAAATGCACCATGGACAGAACCAGAAATAATGTGTAGAAAAAAAATTACCTAATAAAGTGTTGTGGGAAGTTACAATATCCCCACTAAAAACACTTTTAATTTCTCAAAACTCATTAAGATCCTAGATCTGCAAAAATAATGATGTCCACTTATACCTTATCAACAATTCACTCTCCCATGTATCTTGTACATCCCATACACAATGCCATAGAACATAATTAGATGATTAATTTTACAGTCTGGTATCTTCTTTCAGAATTCAATAATATGAACTCACTACTCAACCATAGTGGTAACGATCTCAAGATCATCATCCTCCCATAAAATCACATGCGTAGGATTTGGTATATATCTCATCAACTAGAATACATGATACACATAATGGATATATATAAAACATGATTTTAAGTCAAACTAATAGGCCACCTTCCCTTTAAACCCATTGATCTTAAAGTGTCCCATGAACCATGGTTCTGTGATACATTATTATCCCAACTGATAGTGAGAAAAGATAGGTGAAACGCTTAGAAAGACCTAATCACCCACCTCAAACTCAATTGACTGCATCTAATGGTATATATAATATTATATTAATCAATATTCCATGATCAATTTACTCCAGATCAACTTGACCCTCTCTATTATCTTCAAAACCCCAATCATCATCCACTCTCCAAACTATTCCTAACATGAGGGATATCTAACATTCCAACCATTCAATTCCATAAATTCATAAGTATTAATAAAGTCTTAATAAAAAAATTTATTTGGTAAATAAACTAGACGATAACTTTTTCCTAAGACCATCCAATGTTAATCCGAAAAGCCTTGAACATATCCTCATAGACCTGGATGGACCTCTATATCTTCAAATCCATCTACAGATGATAATAAAATCCTAACACCTCATAGAATCCTTTGTCAATCATAGATGTGTACATAATTTCCCTATCATAAATAACCACATATCATAATCTCTCAAGCATATATGTTACCATGTTGTTCCACCATAATTGTATCCTTGGTAGGGAGGAAATTCCATGATTTCATGAGTTGATGAATCACTATTAAAATCACATAATTCCCACAAGTAGTCTATAGAAAAAATTATGATTTCCCTAGAAATATCATCCCACTTCAACCCAAGATCTATATACCTTGTTCTGATCCTTATGATTGAAAATATATTAAAATCTATTTTGATCTGAATACACTATAAACTAATCTCCATGGATATTATGATTCAATGATTTGAGTGTATGTAAAACCACTTCCAACCTATTTAAAAGGGTGGGTTAGTTCTTCCCAAAAAGGAATAACTAGCATGATCCATAGTTAACCACTTATTTTCCTTATATTAATAAATATCCTAAACCCATACCAAAAGAATTGTTGATAAAATTATATACCAAAAGTTGTTTTAAAATTATTATAAATAGCGCTGAAGACAACCACATCATTATCTCCTCAAAAGAACTTTTAAATTTTTCATTACATTAAAACATGACACCCTAAGGTGTTCAATATTTCATAAAATATGTGATCATAGAAAAATATTGAAGAAATATGCTATAATAACTGGCCAACCCAAAAATTCATTGAATCTAAAACTCATTTCTTGGAAGTTCCCAGGGGAAAATAGCCAATATATTTTTAGGATTCACTGAGATTCCAATATTAGATATCATATGCCCCATAAATTTCTTGTTTTTGGTCAAAAAATCAGATTTTGATAGCTTTAAATATGAATTATGTTAGTTCAAGGTTAAAATAATGATAATTTTAATGTTCATATAACTTGTATCTAACTTATAGTACACTAATATACCATAATTGAACCCCAAAAAAGAATAATTCATAGAACCGAAGAAATATTTTGTTTATCAATGTCATTAATAGTACATGAAAGTTTGTCAAACCGAATGGTATAGGCCAAAAAACAATTATCACCTATTGAATCCTAAATGATTCCATATATATACATCTTCATCTTGAACTATGAACTGGTGGTACCCTAACCGTAGTTAAATATTAGAAAACTAATGAGACCCTTTTATATCTTTAATGAAATCATCAATCCATGGAAACTGATATCTATTCTTGAATGTCACCTAATTTTACATTGGATTGTAAATATACATTTAATAATCACGCGTTTCTTCTTCTAAAAGTGGATTGGAAAAGCCCATGGGGAATAATAGGAAATATAAATCCATTATCCTACTATTATATTATATAGTATTTATTTTCAACTATATCTACAGGTTTTATTCATCAAAATGAATAAAAATGTGTATTAAAACAAGGAGAAGAAAATAGTAAACTCAACCCCTCCCTATGGTGGCAAACTAAAATGATCTTCTAGAATGGACTTTGGGTATGGACACGAAATTATAGATATCATATTCCAACAAAATGGTAAACTACATAATGAAACATCATTGAAAACCATAAATATATTTCCCCATTAGAAGGAAAATCATTCCCTTCCCAACATGATATGGAGAGCATACACACATGAAAAAACATGAGTGACCCCATTGGAATATAAAAAAAATGATTCTAAGAACATAAAATCTGGGCCTTAATATTTATCATCAAGCCCATGCTAATAATCAAGTTGAAGATATCAATATCAATAAATAATGAGTCATGCCCCTCCTTAAGGTATTCTATCATCACCTGATATTTTGGGCACATAAAACCTTGTTCTCTTCACTTTCTAGAATGCTTGGAATGACAAAAAAAGTATACGATGAGTTTTAAAACTAAGATAAACACATAAGCTAGAATTGATAATATTAAAGAGTGATTAGCTACTATATAAAACAGATCTAGATTGATAGACGATGAAATTAATTACATACCACTAAAGTTAGATTTTAATCATTCATATTACTTTGGAAAATAAATTCTTGCACAATGGTATCCGTTATTAGAAACCTGAACATCTCCTTAGGCCTTTGTATTTCACCCACCACCCTATGAAGCATCAAAAGGTACCTATAAATCCATGGTGAGGGTCGATCATACCTTAATATTCTAGGAAATACATTCATTGAAATGATTCAGATGGCCCAATAATATGCATTGATGTTATGAGTTAGGATCCTATATAGAGTAAATATTGGTATTCACATGCCTCCCACAATAATATTTGATCACCAACGGATGTACTACTAAATACCATAAAACATTTTCAAAAGTTAATTTACCACCCTATAATTTCTTTTTCTTTCCAGAAGATACACTATGGAAAAAAATATCATTATCCAATGATTCACCTAAAACAGTCTTTCTAGCATTATCTACCTCATCCAAAAATGCTTTGTCAACTATCTTGACAACGTTTCAAGGACACATGAGAACCAACATCAACTAGATATCTGGCCCCAATCCCATCTCAAAGCTCTAGTCATTTTGGTACTCATTAGTCACATGATTCATTTCCAGATACACGGTTTATCAAATTGGTTAGAATACTTCCGAAGGGTATATTTTCCCTACTTTGTGGCTAGAAACTCATGACTCATTACAACACATAATATCTAGTGTGAAAATTATATGTAATTATATTATTTAATGAATCCTTAGTATGATCCTCATGTGATTTACCTTTCATAATATAATACCACAATCATCTTCCTAGTCCCTTGAGCATGTATGTGGAAAACCCCACCTTTGATTCTTTAGGATTCCTTATGAAGATGAATATCCTCTAAATATACAAAATACACTCCTCAAATTATAGGGAAACGTTTTCTCCTAGGATAGTTGGTGGATATTACATAGATTACTCAATGAAATGATCCATCACACATTTTGGGTTCCTAACACTCACTCGACATAGAGTCTGAATAGTGCAGATAAAAGATTCTACCAAAGAATGGTCTATTGGAGGATTTAGCGATGGATACTATATCATAGAATCCAATGTCATATTTAGAATACCACTTCGTAGATGAATTTATAATAATCATGAAAATAAATAATTTTTTTGAGGACATCACAATTTCTTAGAGCAACACTAATAATTCAATCCAATTCATTAAAACTAAATGAATTTAATTCAATTTTGAATTATAACAATGAAATGAAAAATATAAAAAAGAACATTTCCAATTTAAATAAATTTATTACAATTATCATCCAAATTAACTCAAACTCCATGTCTCAAACCTAGTGAAACACCCTTACCGCTGATCATAACTTGTGTTCATTCATTTAAGTGAGATCTAAATGCGTATTTTCTATTATTCCTATCAAAATTATAATGGTCCTAACTCCATTATAGAAGAGAAAAAAATAAAACATGGAATGTGTTAAAATTATATGGTTGATCTTTCCCCTCTGAAAGTTAATTGTAACACACCATCTCATGTCATGTAGACATGCCACCTGAGTCATCCCATCATTGTGATGTGTAATAAATTTAACTGAAACATATCTTGATTACAATGAAAAAATACATAAAATAAGAATAAAAAGAAGAATAAATGATATAAAACTAGATCAGTATAAATAAATAAAAAGAGGATAACCCCTAAATTATGAATCAAACAAGACCATAATTCTCCATGTGACATATTATCACCTCTAAACCAGCATGAATCAAATGAAGAAACAACTAAAGAACACATCATGCTACAAGAGTCACATCCCATTAAGTAGATCATGTAATACCACATCTACAACCACTCTATGTAAAATGTATTCTTTGATTAGAAATCCTAGTAGGATACTACCATAGAGTCTATAGAAGGTATATTTTTTGAATCAAGTAGATATATCTTATAAAGAAAAAAAAAATTTGGAATCATTTTTATAAATATGATAAATTTGTAAATCATATAAATTTTTTTATATAATCCGTCATTTATACAATTAAATAAATATCATTAGTATATATAATAAAAATAGTGATTACAGTCTATATATAAAGAGGAAAATAAGTGAACACAAATTGATGAAATAACCTATCATGTGATACAATGTGATACTACCTCATATAAAAATATCTGACAAAAAATACATGATAACAACCCATGTAGGTCTAAGTAAATCACAAATAAAAAATCACCTTGTATTCATACTTATACGATGGGAATACATACTAACACAAGATATCCTAAAGAGGCAAATGTTGGTACCAACCAATATCGAGTTCTTCCATGGTCTGTCGATATCCCAAATTTTACCTCATAGTGGTTCCACACTCACTATGGATACCCACGTTTATTTATCGATGCACCCATGATTCCCAATATTCCAATTGTTAATATAAATTTCCAAACAATAATCATAATTAGTGAAATTAATGAAAATCTAAAACAATATTCTTCAGTGTTTATAAAAAACCAATTTTCAAATCAAAACAAATACTTTTTAAATGAATACCCCTTTAAAACATAAATATTTACATGGAGTCTATTGAAATGACTAAATATTTATTACTAATTGAAATCCTTGACATAATTTACCCCGAATGTTATTAAAAAAATTGTATTAACCCCTTGTATACCAACACCAAACTCAAAATGGTCAAAATAAAGCCAGATCTGACATTGGTGATGGGAAACCATGATATCAGCCTTAAAAGTATCACAAAAACACTAAAAAGGATTGATAAAAAACACTATTTAATTATAAATATGAATCCTAATCTAATATAATGCCACATTCATGATAAACAATATTTAATTAATTAAGTAACACTTACCTGGTGATGCACATCATAATAATCCTAATGATCAATTATTGAAAAATCATTCCATATGGAGGAGATAAATTAAAAATCTTATGGGAGAGATCTAGGCCAAGAAAGAGAGGATAAAAAGTTAAAAAAATGAAAGTCACCCTTACATCTCCATTACAAATCAAATCAGGAGGATTACACATCTTATTATCCCATTACATGATGTTAATTCCATGAAGGGTAAAAATTCCATAAAATGTGTAACTTTTTATAAAATTTCATTTTCATCCATTACACGATATGAATTCCAAATAAAGTGTGTGTAAAACTTTTAACGCCTATACCATATTCAGGGAATCTTCACAACAACCATTACATGATATGTAATTCCATTAGACAATGTGTATTCACCAAATTGGATTCAAACATCCCATTTTTCTACAAAAATCTTTTGAACCCAAACATATGGTTCTCTAGTCCTAAAGAACGCATTATAATTCCCTCAAAATAGTAATAACTAGAATAAATTAATTAAAATATATATGCATCCCTAATCTTTTGGTAATTTTCCCGCACCATGTCTCTTTATCTTTAAGAATCATACAAATGCATACCGAGCTGAGGTCTTGTGAATTTTTAACTACTTTAACCATATTTATATTTTTCATTATATGAAACACTAAATATATTTTATATTAAATTAAAGAACTATGTTTGGTTTGTAATATATTAAAAACCATGTGAATCGTGCACTATATGAAACATAAATATTGCCATGCTCTACACAGAACACAAAGGATCATCTTCATTATATATAATATTGAATTTCATTGATGACTTGAATAACATGCAAGACTAAGGTTTAACAAAAAATAATATATTAATAAAATACGATGATTTAATATAATAAGATAAATCCATGATATTAAAATAAATGTTATTAATAAAATTAACTTATTTACGAAAATATATGGTTTACACAAAATAATATGAATTCATAGGTAACCAAATTAATTATAAATGAATATGAAAACTGATTGAATATAAAAGGAAAAATGACTCTAGTCACAAATCTGTTTACCATAATAAATTAAATTTTAATTAATATCATGAAATGCCCTAATTCAATCATTCCTTTCACATTGAATATCGACTTCACATATGATACAAAAAAAATGACTTTGTACGAAACATCATTTTATTGATATAATATTTTAAACAAATTAGTTATAAATTACCCATTAAAAAAATGAATAGAAATAATTACATTTAAAATATTTCCTATAATTTTTTATACATATCAAACTTGTTAATAATGAAAGATATGATTTTCAGTAATGTCCTACTATGTTTAAAAATATTGTTTTATCCAATAAACCATTTTTAATAATAAAATTATTTTTTGAAACATATAGAAATTAAATTTCATAAAATAAAAATCATTTTTTAATACATAATTTCAAAATTATCCTAGGGGGAAGTTTTGGGATTTTTCTAAGAAACATAAATTTATCAAGAATAGTGAATAATACAGATTTTTAATTAGAAGCTACCTTTTGGATTAATTAATTATTCAATTTAAATGATATTATATTTTTTTATGGTCACATTATAATAATAATAAATCTATGAATACAATTTAGTTCATTATAATCAAATTCACTTAGAAATTGATTATAAAATCATAACAATCTTTTAAACATTTCCCACTTCAAAACCTCATTATTTCACCCCTTCTATAGGATTAGTAATAATTTTAATTTTATTTATTTTGTGAATTGTATTTATAAAAATAAACATAAAACAATGTAATAATTATAATATTTTAATGATAATATGATAAAATTAGTTTTTTACTATAATTTTTAGTAAAAGAGATTAAAATTATTCACATCGAATAAGAGAAAATTAAGCATAATTATGGACTAAAACATAAAATTAAGGGCCCAAATAATCGAGAATCTTTTAAAAAACCCCATTTTATGTCCATAATTCGTCAAAAAACATCAATTAGTGATTTTTTTGTTTGGTATGACTTTATTTATTTAAGGACTTGTGCATGCATAACTTTTTTTTTAAAAAAATTCAAAGTTTGTCCTTATCCTAACATATAAAAGGTTACCACCTCTCTCACTTATTCACACCTCCCAACCCTCATATGTTCATTTAGTCTCTGCCCAATTCACTTCCTAGAAATCCAATATTCCATAAAGAATCCTTCCCTTGGGAAGAAGTAAATCTAAGAAAGCCTTTTAGCACAAACCAAAAAAGTAACCCGATTAACAGGTAACATATTCTCACAAATACTTTATTTTACTTTCCTTATCCACCACCTATGAATTCTTTATTATATGATTATATATCAACAATTGTATCCAAAATATACTATGATTTTTTGTAAATGTTTCACCCTACACATACACACACCTCCATATAATGGGTAATGAACATAATGTTTATGTGTAGAGGAATAACTGCCTCACGAAATGATGACTGTTAATTTTTCTATTACCAAATAACAAAGTGGTCACTATGATGGACAATTTGTTTATAAATTTCATATAATAAATTTCATATTCATTTTAGTTTCAATGTTCCTTTTTTTACAACACATATATTTTTACATTCCATTTTGTGTTATTACGATAATTTTGTTCAAGTGTGGACTACAGCCCCCCTCAATGAAATATGATTAGTTCATACACCACATTGATTGTATTAAAGAAGTTTTTAGTGAGTATATAATATATATATGATATAAAAAATATAATTTAATAAGTACAATGATATATATACATATATATACACATACTTATTTTAGATTCATTATGTCAGCACGATTATTAAATAGAAATAGCGTTCATGCATACATACAAGCTACCATCACTACTAGAAATTCAGGATTTCCCAAAGGTTCTGAACCATTGGGAAAGGTTTCAGAACCGTTGGTATATATTATACCCATAGTTTTGTAAACCGTAGGGAAGTAAGCTATTGGGAATGATTTTCACAATAGTTTACACTGAACCCTTAGGATAGGTTAGAAAAAATGAACAAATCCCAATGAGTGTTCCAAACCATTGGGATAGTTTTTCCCAACGGTTTGGATTGAAGCGTTGGGAAAACCAAGCAGACCACTTCTTTCCCAATGGTTTCTAAACCGTTGGGAAAGGATTTTTACCAACGGTTCATAAAAACATTGGTAAAAGAAATACTCAGAGAGTCTATGCCAACAGTTTCAATCTGTTGGCATAACCTATGCTGTGCAAATTACGTAACAGCTTGCAATTTTCACAGCAGCCACCCTCTCATTTTTGTGCAATTTTCACAGTAGCTAGTCCATTCCCTCCCATTTTCAATAATTTACAATTATTGTACCTACAATAAACTAACACATACATGTACAATTATTGTACCTGCAATAACCAACTGACACATACATATAGCGAAGAAATTCATTCAAATTTAACATATAATGCATCCTAGAACTATACACATCCAGAATTAAATCAGAATTAATAGTGTAATTATAAACAAATATAAATCATTTCGAATTCAATTTAAAATTTAGATGTCAATTATATGTGGAATCTAGAATTCAATTAATAATTTGATTGTTTTTTCATATACCATATGTTTTTACTAGAAATGATGTCCATTTTAAACATGATACATAAAGCTGGAGTGATACTGGCAACACCGTGCCTCCTATTGAGGTGAGGTTAACTTGTACACGTCATAAATGTCCCATGGATCGTTGTCCTAAAGTATCAACATATTCCGATAGTGTATGGTCAGTTTTCTGTATGTCAGTTGTTTTTTTTCACTTCAAATGAAGTGCTTTTTAAATAAAAGAGAGACCTTTTGAGTGGTTCCAGCCACACCACGCCTCAGATTGAGGGGGTTTGACTCGTACACGTCACAAATGACCCATGGATCTTTATGCTAAAATATCAACACAATCAGAATCTGTTTGGTCAGTTTTCCATATGTACTTAAAATGTAGTCCATTTTAAACATAAGAGAGACACTTCGGGTGGTTCTAGACACACTGTGACTTGGATTGAGGCGTGGTTGACTCATACACATAACATATGACTCATGGACTGTTGTTCTAATGTTTTAATAGATTTCGAATGCGTTTGGTCAGTTTTTCGTATGCTAGTTGTTCTTTTCACTTATAATCCTGTCCAATTTCAATAAATGAGACACAGTTAGAGTGGTACCGGCCACACCATGTCTCAGATTTAGATGGGGTTTACTCGTACACATCTCAAATGACGATCATTGTCCTAAAGTATCAACACATTCCAAATAAATTTGCTCAGTTTTCTATATGTCCATTGATGTTTTCACTTAAAATGATGTCCTTTTGAAAAAAAAAGATAGACACTTTGAGTGGTTCCGGCCACACCGCACTTTAGATTGAGTCAGGTTTGATTCATACACATCACATATGACCCATGGATAATTGTGCTAAAGTACCAACACAATCAGAATCTGTTTGGTCATTTTTCTGTATGTACTTAAAATGTTGTCCATTTTAAACAAAAGAGTGACACTTAGAGGGATCCTGGCCACAACGTGCCTCAGATTGAGTTGGGGTTGACTCATACACATCACATATTACCCATGGATCATTCTCATAAAGCATCAACACATTTCGAATGCGTTTGGTCAGTTTTTTGTATGTCAGTTCTGGTTTTCACTTAAAATGATGTCCATTTTAAACAAAAGAGAGACACTATGAATGGATTCATCCACACTGTGCCTCCGATTGAGGTGGGGTTGACTCATACACATCACATATGTCTCATGGATCATTGTTCTAAAGTATTGACATAATCAGAATCCTTTTGGTCGGTTTTCCGTATGCTAGTTGTTGTTTTCACTTAAAATGAAGTCCATTTTAAACAAAAGAGAGACACTTTGAGTGGTGTCGGCCACACCGCACCTCGGATTATAGATAGGTTGACTAGTACACGTCACATATGACCCATGGATCATTCTCCTATAGTTTCATTGGAAACCGAATGTATTTGGTCGGTTTTCCATATGTAGTTAAAATGTTGTCCATTTTAAACAAATGAGAGACACATAGAGTGATCCCGAACACACCTCGACTCAGATTGAGCCTGGGTTAGCTTGTACACATCACAAATGACCCATGGATTGTTGTGATAAATTATCAATAGAATCTGAATTGTTTTGGTCAGTTTTCCGTATTCCAGTTGTTCATTTCACTTATAATCCTGTCCATTTTAAACAAAAGAGACACAGTTAGAGTGGTACCAGCCACAGCACGCCTCAGATTTAGATGGGGTTGACTCATACATGTTTCAAATGACCCATGGATCATTTTCCTAATGTATCAACACAATCCAAATGTGTTTGGTTGGTTTTCTGTATGCTAGTTGATGTTTTCACATAAAATGTTATCTTTTTGAAACAAAAGAAAGACACTTAGAGTGGTACCGGCCACACTGTGCCTTAGATTGAGGCAGAGTTGACTCGTACACGTCACATATGACCTATAAATCATTTTACTAAAGCATAAACACATTTAGAATGCATTAGGCCAGTTTATCATATGTCAGTTGTTGTTTTTGCTTAAAATGATGTCCATTTGAAACAAAAGAGAGACACTATGAATGGTTCCGGCCACACCACGCCTCGGATTGAGGCGGGGTTGACTCATACATTTTATATATGTCCCATTTATTGCTGTTCTAAGGTATCTACATAATCAGAATCTGTTTGGTCGGTTTTCCATATGCTAGTTGTTGTCTTCACTTAAAATGAAGTCAATTTTAAACTAAAGAGAGACACTTTGAGCAGTGCCAGCTAGACCGCGCCTTGGATTGAGGAAAGGTTGACTCGTACACGTCACATATGATCCATGGATCATTCTCCTAATGTTTTAATGGAAACCGAATGTGTTTGGTTGGTTTTCCCTATGTACATAAAATTTTGTCCATTTCAAACAAAGGAGATACACTTAGAGTAATCCTAGCCACATCGCAACTCGGATTGAGCCCGTGTTGGCTCGTACACGTAACATAAGACCCATAGATTGTTGTGATAAATTATCAACAGAATCTGAATGAGTTTGTTTGGTTTTTCGTATACCAGTTGTGCTTTTCACTTATAATCCTATCTGTTTTAAACAAAGGAGACACGGTTAGAGTGGTACTGACCACACCATGTCTCGGATTTAGACGGGGTTGACTCGTACACGACTCAAATGACCCATGGATCATTTTCCTAATGTATCAAATCAATATGAATGCTTCTGGTCGGTTTTCCGTATTCCAGTTGATGTTTTAACTTAAAATGATATCCTTTCGAAACAAAAGAGAGACACTTAGATCGGTTTCGGCCACACCAATACTCGGATTGAGACAGGGTTGACTCTTACACGTCACATATGACCCATTGATTGTTCTCCTAAAGAAAAAATACATTTCAAATGCATTTGGTCAGTTTTTCGTATGTCAGTTGTTGTTTTCACTTAAAATGATGTCCATTTTAAACAAAAGAGAGACACTATGAATGGTGTCGGCCACACTGTGCCTCGGATTGATGCGGAGTTGACTTGTACACGTCACATATGACCCATGGATCATTGTTCTAAAGTATCGACACAATAAAAATCTGTTTGGATGGTTTTCCATATGCTTGTTGTTTTTTTCACTTAAAATGAAGTCCATTTAAAAAAAGAGAGACACTTTGAGTGTTTTCGGCCACACCGCGCCTCAGATTGAGGCTAGGTTGACTCTTACACGTCACAGATGTCCCATGGATCATCCTCCTAAAGTTTCAATGGAAACTAAATCTATTTGGTCAGTTTTCTGTATGTACATAAAATGTTGTCCTTTTTAAACAAATGAGAGACACATAGAGTGATCCCGGCCACACCGTGACTCAGATTGAGCCTGAGTTGGCTCGTACACGTCAAATATGACCCATGGATCATTGTAATAAGTTATCAACAGAATCCGAATGCGTTTGGTCAGTTTTTTATATGCCAGTTTTTCTTTTCACTTATAATCCTATCCATTTGAAACAAAAGAGACATAATTAGAGTGGTATCAGCCACACCGCACCTTGGATTTAGACGAGATTGACTCGTACATGGCTCAAATGACCCATGGATAATTTTCGTAAAGTTTCAACACAATCTGAATGCGTTTGGTAGGTTTTATGAATGCCAGTTGATGTTTTCACTTAAAATGATATCCTTTTGAAACAAAAGAGGGACACTTAGAGTGGTGCTGGCCACACCGTGCCTCATATTGAGGCGGGGTTGACTCATACACATCACATATGACCCATGGATCGTTTTCCTAAAGCATCAACATATTTCGAATGTGTTTGGTCATTTTTTTGTATGTCATTTGTTTTTTTCACTTAAAATGATGTCCATTATAAAAAATGAGAGACACTATGAATGGTTACAGCCACCCCGCACCTCAGATTGATGCGGAATTGACTCATACACATCAAATATGACCCATCGATCGTTATGCTAATGTATCGACACAATCAAAAAATGTTTTGTCAGTTTTCTGTATGCAAGTTGTTGTTTTCACTTAAAATAAAGTCCATTTTAAACAAAAGAGATAAACATTGAGTGGTTTCGGCCACACCGTGCCTCTGATTAAGGCAAGGTTGACTCTTAAACATCACATATGACCCATGGATCATTCTCTTAAAGTTTCAATAGAAACCGAATGAATTTGTTTATTTTTCCATATGTACTTAAATTGTTGTACATTTTAAACAAATGAGAGACACTTAAAGTGATCCCAGCCACACCGTGACTCGGATTGAGCCTGGGATTCCTCGTACACGTCACATATGACCCATGGATCGTTGTGATAAATTATCAACATAATACGAATGATTTTGGTCTGTTTTGCGTATGCCAGTTGTTCTTTTCACTTATAATCCTGTCCATTTTAAACAAAAGAGACACAGTTAGAGTGGTACCGGCCACACCGCACCTCAGATTTAGACAGGGTTGACTCATACACGTCTCAAATGACCCATGGATCATTTTACTAAAGTATCAACACAATATTAATGCGTTTGGTCAGTTTTCCATTTTCCATTTGATATTTTCACTTAAAATGATATCCTTTTGAAACAAAAGAGAGACACTAAGAGTGGTTCTGGCCACACCGCACCTCGGATTGAGGCGGGCTTGACTCTTACATGTCACATATGACCCATGGATTGTTTTCCTAAACCATAAATACTTTTCGAATGTGTTTGGTTAGTTTTTCGTATGTCAATTATTGTTTTCACTTAAAATGATGTCAATTTTAAACAAAAGAGAGACATTATGATTGGTGTCGGCCACACCGTGCCTCGTACTGAGGAAAGGTTGACTCTTACACATCACATATGACCCATGGATCATTTTGATAAAGTATCGACACAATCAGAATCCATTTGGTTGGTTTTCTGTATGCTAGTTGTTGTTTTCACTTAAAATGAAGTCCATTTTAAACAAAAGAGATACACATTGAGTGGTGTTGGTCACACCGCAGCTCGGATTGGGGAGAGGTTGAATCGTACACATCACATATGACTGATGATCATTATCCTAAAGTTTCAACGGAAACAGAATGCGTTTGGTCAGTTTTCCGTAAGAACGTAAAATGTTTTCCATTTTAAACAAATGAGTGACACTTAGAGTGATCCCTGCCACACCATGAATCAAATAGAGCCTGGGTTGGCTTGTACATGTCACATATGACTCATGTATCATCATGATAAATTATCAACAAAATCCGAATGTGTTTGGTCGGTTTATTATGACATTTGTTCTTTTCACTTATAATCTTATCCATTTTAAACAAAAGAGACATATTTTGAGTGGTACCAGCCACACCGCACCTTGGATTTAGACAGGTTTTACTTGTACACATCTCAAATGACCCATGGATCATTTTCCTAAAGTATTAACACAATCCGAATGCATTTGGTCGGTTTTCCGTATGCCAGTTGATGTTTTTACTTAAAACGATATCCTTGTGAAACAAAAGAGAGACACTTAGAGTGGTGTCGGCCAAACCGGGCCTCATGTTGATGCGGGGTTGTCTCGTACATGTCACATATGACCCATGGATCATTGTCATAATGCATCAAAACATTTCAAATTTGTTTGGTTAGTTTTTCATATGTCAGTAGTTGTTTTCAATTAAAATGATGTCCATTTTAAACAAAAGAGAGACACTATTAATGGTTTCAGCCACACCGCACCTCGGATTGAGGCAGGGTTGACTCGTTCATGTCACATATGACCCATGAATCGTTGTGCTAAAATATTGACACAATCTGAATCCGTTTGGCCGGTTTTCCGCGTGTAGTTGATATTTTCACTTAAAATGAAGTCCATTTTAAACAAAAGAGATACACTTTTAGTGGTGTCGGCCACACCGCGCCTCGGTTAGAGGTGAGGTTGACTTGTACATGTCATATATGATGGATGGATCATTCTCCTAATGTTTCAAAAAAAAATTGAATGTGTTGGGTAATTTTTTCATATGTACATAAAATGTTTTCCATTTTAAACAAATGAGAGACACTTAGAGTGATCCCGGCCACAATGCGACTCAGATTGAGCTCGGGTTGGCTCTTACACATCACATATGACCCATGGATCATTGCAATAAATTATCAATAGAATCTGAATGTGTTTGGTTGGGTTTCTGAATTCCAGTAGTTCTTTTCACTTATAATCCTGTCCATTTTAAACAAAAGAGACACAATTAGAGTAGAACCGGCTATAATGCCCCTCGGATTTAGATGGGGTTGACTAGTACACATCTCAAATGACCCATGGATCATTTTCCTAAAGTATAAACACAATCCAAATGTTTTTGGTCGGTTTTCCGTATTCCAGTTGATGTTTTCACTTAAAATAATATCTTTTTGAAACAAAAGAGAGACACTTATAGTGGTTCTGGCCATACCGTGCCTTCGATTGAGGCGAGGTTGACGCGTACACATCACATATGACTCATGGATCGTTTTCCTAAGGCATCAACACATTTTGAATGCTTTTGGACAGTTTTTCATTTGTCATTTGTTGGTTTCACTTTAAATGATGTCCATTTTAAACAAAAGAGAGACCCTATGAATGATACTGGCCACACCGTGCCCCAGATTGAGGTGGGGTTGTCTCGTACACGTCACATATGACCCATGGATCATTTTTCTAAAGTATCAACACAATCAAAATCAGTTTGGTTGGTTTTCCCTATGCTAGTTATTATTTTCACTTAAAATGAAGTCCATTTTTAACAAAAGAGAGACACTTTGAGTGGTGTCAGACACACCGCGCCTCGGATTGAGGCGAGGTTCACTCGTACATATCACATATGTCCCATGGATCATTCTACTAATGTTTCTACAGAAACTGAATGTATTTGGTCATTTTTCTATATGTACATAAAATGTTTTCCATTTTAAACCAATGAGAGACACTTAGAGTGATCCCGACCACACCACGACTTGGATTGAACCCGTTTTGGCTCGTACAGGTCACAAATGACCCAGGGATCATTGTGATAAATTATCAACAGAATCTGGATGACTTTGGTCAGTTTTCCATATGCCATTTGTTCTTTTCACTTTTAATCCTGTCCATTTTAAACAAAAGAGACACAGTTAGAGTGGTACTGGCCACACCGCGCCTCAGATTTAGACATGTTTGACTCATACACGTCTCAAATGACCCATAGATCATTTTCCTAAAGTATCAACACAATCGGAATACGTTTGGTTGGTTTTCTGTATGCCAGTTGATGTTTTCACATAAAATGATATCCTTTTGAAACAAAAGAGAGACACTTAGAGTGGTTCCAGCCACACCGCACCTCGTATTGATGCGGGGTTGACTCGTACATGCCTCATATGACACATGTATTTTTGTCCTAAAGCATCAACACATTTCGAATGCATATGGTCAGTTTTTCGTATATCAGTTGTTGTTTTCACTTAAAATGATGTCCATTTTAAACAAAAGAGAGACACTGTGAATGGTGTCGGACACACCGTGTCTCATATTGAGGCAGGATTGACACGAACAGGTCACATATGTCCCATGGATCATTTTACTAATGTATCGACATAATCAGAATCCGTTTGGTCAGTTTTCCATATGCTAGTTGTTGTTTTCACTTAAAATGAAGTCCATTTTAAACAAAAGAGAGACACTCTGAGTGGGTTTGGCCACACCACGCCTCATATTGAGGGGAGGTTGACTTGTACACGTCACATATGACCCATGTATTTTTCTACTAATGTTTCATTGGAAAACGAATGCGTTTAGTCAGTTTTCTGTATGTACAAAAAATGTTGTCCATTTTAAACAAATGAGAGACACTTAGAGTGATCTCGACCACACTGCGACTCGGATTGTGGCACGCTTGACTCGTACACGTCACATATGACCCATGGATCATTGTCCGAATGTTTCAGTAGAATCTAAATTTGTTTGGTATGTTTACCATATGTCATTTGTTGTTTTCAATTAAAATGAAGTCCATTTCAAACAAGGAATAATTCACATCATGGAGAATTTACAGCAAGACTTTTATTCAAATTAAACAATATCATCACATGAATTTGATGAGAATGAGATAATAATGATACCAAAACATTCATATAATTCAAGACATACAAAAATAGAATAATCCTAAATAACATTTCATGATCAGAGAAATAAAAAAAGCATGTGAAATCAAGGAGGGTGGGGGGGGGTTGTCTGGGGGTCAAGGGAGGAGGGTGGGGGCTGTCTGGGGACCAAGGAGGATGGTGGGGGGGGGATGTACGAGGGGTTGTCCGGGGGGTGTTCGGGGGCTGTTTGGGGTCCAAGGAGGATGGTCGGGGGGCTGTCCAAGGGGCTTTCCGGGGGACTGTACGAGGGGTTGTCCGGGGGGTGTCGGGCAGCTATCCGAGGACCCAGTAGGATGGTAGGGGGGCTAACCGGGGGGCTGTCCGGGGGGATGTCCGGGGTCCAAGGAGGATGGTTGGGGGTTGTCCAGGGTCTAGGAAGGAGGGGGGTTGTCCAGGGAGTTTCCAAACACAAAAAACTCTATAAACATGCTAAAGATACACCGCAACCGCTAAAATACAACAACATCCATGAAAACATAAAATATATAAAAATAACTCAACTCCAATACTATACTACATGTCTAGATAAAACCAACAACTTAAAGGATTAATCATCAAATCTCAGTAATATTAATCAAAAATTTAACCGATAAATTTTTCCCACATCACCATCACCATCATCACTATCATCATCACCCTATTCCTCGTCCCCATCATCTTCCTCACCCTCCTCAACTCCCTCCTCCTCGCCATCGCCTTCCTCCCCACCCTCTCCATTCGCCTCGCCCTCCTCCTCTCCCTCCTCTTCCGCATCAGACTCCTCTACATCATCATCGTCATGTTGGACATCATATTGACCACCACTAGAACATCCACCTTGTGCACCATATATAGAATGTATCGACGACATATATTCATCAAAAGCTAGGATGGCCTCTTGTGGAAGTGTTGGACGTAGAACTTTAATAAAATACATAAATGAACTATTTTCCCTAGAAGACTGTTCTTCTATCTCTGTGGCCCTTTTCTCAGCTTGTTCTACATGTGCCCTAACATGTTGCAGCTTGGTGTCACCTCAAATTGTACATTAAGAGGTCCAATACCTTGTTGAGGCTATCCTAGGTCAGCAGCGTACTCTCCCAGGTTGCTCCTCTCCCAATACATGATGTAAGTGATCAGTTGGCCCAAAATTGTCTGGTTCATGGGAATCTTGGTCCTCTATTGTATCCTATTACATATATAAATATATTATTAAGTTAAAAAATATATATTAAAATATAAAATCAATAGATTAAAACTTATAATTTGCTGCCGAGTCGCTTCGTTGATGGAACTTCCATCATTTTTCAATCCACTCGAGAAAAACAGTTTTTCACGAGGCTCATTTCCTTCAATATTCGATATTTTCCTCTACAATGACATTGAAAAGTAACGTTATATGAAAACTTTAGAAAAATATTAAATAATTAAAGAAAAATAAGAAAGTGTAAGTTGTAAAGAAAACTTATAAACAATTTTCATACCTACTTCCTCTCATGATCTGGCATCGTAGTACGCCCTAGTGTGTGGAGGTATTTTTTTGCATCAATGTTTTTTTATTTTTTCCAGATGATTCCTAAATAAAATTAAATAATTCAAAGGATAATATTAATGAAAAAAAATTAAAGTTATTATTTAAATACCTCAAATGTAATTAATATATTAAACTGGGCAGTCATCCAATGAGTAATCATCTGACGATATTGCATTATAGGATAATCATCCATTACTGGTACCACCTCTAACATAGTGCCAACTCTAGCACACTAGCCAATATATAACTCAAGCTTTTAAGCTCTCCAATTCTCGCCTAAATATTTTAGATGATCCTGTCATGCACCCTCACCATCGGGAAAATTAAATCGAAGCTGACATCAAAATATTAATTCATATAAATACAAAAATAATTCATGGAATTAAATAAAACATATTTTATTACCCATATATTTTCCAAATCTCAATCCTTAACCTCATGTAGAAAATGTCTCCAAGATAGCGGGCTGACGAGAATAATGTCGGAGTATTTGGCAAGCGTCGTCAAATAACTCCGACATTGCTACTCTGTTTTCTAAACGATTTGGTTGTTTTCATTATAATCCACCATAACCTGTCTGCGGCGGTTCCACACCGAACGCATGCGTGTACACTGCGGCCCCTGCCTCCTGTCAGTAGATGTATCTGTCTTGAAAGAAAAACAAATATATTATCAAAACATGTTATAAAGAAAATAAATATTTCTAAAAAAAATTGTTATGGTTCTATAAATATACCTGCGCCAGTCTGATCGCTGAGCGCCGCTGGATCCACAGAAACTAATGAAACACCCTGTGGTGGAACAGGAGTCGAAACAATTGAATATAGAAGCTTAGAGAGACCAGAGTAGAAGGAAAAGATGATGGGACGGCTGTATGACCGGATTCTGACTGGGGAGTGGGAATCACCATGGGATGTGAAAATGATGGTCTAGAAGATGCAAAAGGTGGAGAAAACATGGGAGGCCTAAATATATCATGTTTCCCAAATGACACATCTGGATCAGAATGTGGGAAGGATGACATTTCAGTGGGAGGGGTAGGGTCTAGTAGGGTACGCGAAGCTACTCATCCACCTCTGGTACGGACCCACCTCGTTCTACCGGCCTAAGTACTAGGACTAGTACTCGTCTCCTCGTCGAATAACTGTCGACGTATAGGTGGATCCTACAAAAATGTTAACAAAAAAATTAATCACATGACATTATATATTATTTAAATATATATATTTGAAATAAAGTACTCACTTTAGGCACTAATGGTGGAATGCCCATCTCCACCATTCGACGATTGTTCTCCATCAATTTTTCCTTCGTCTCTCAAAAATTGGCTCCATTTATTGCTTTTGAAAAGAAATATGTAATTAATTAGAAAACGGAAACTAATGTGTAACACAAAAAACTAAATATATGAGGGAATAAGGGGATTCATTGGTAATTTAGCTATCAATTGTTTTAGAAGAGATTGAATAGATTTAATAAATCTTACACGTTGTAATGTTGACCAAGTTAGAAATATTGTTTGAAAAAGTTTGAATACAGTTCAATTCCAAATTAAAAAATGCAATAAAAAATAAAACTACAACAAATAAAAATTGAAAATTCACATAAAGGTCAAGTCACCTAAAACATATTTGAGATCAATACTAAATGAATTTGAATATTATCAACCATAACAACCCAACTCTAGGTAAACCAAAACAATTGAGAACATGGATGAATGATTATATATATTTTCAACCAAAAATTTAGGTTCACAATTAACTCTGAAAATTGAGCTATTGGAGTCATCAAAAGAAATAAATGGATTGGTTCCAATGGCACTAGGTATAGTTTCAATTCCATCATCACCATTATAAAACATTTGTCTTCGAATTACTTCAACTATGATACCAAACTCATGTCAAAGTTGGTCTTTGACATAAAAAACTTGTTCCTCCATTGATGCCAAAACATATGGTTCTTCGGTAGCAAGAGTGCGAGTCATATTAATTACTCAAAATCCATAATCATTAATAAATGTCCCCTATCTCTTCATTGAATCAAACTGATGGAATTTCATCTTTGTGACTCGTCCATGAGAGTAATAATCCAATATTATTATTCTCTAAACAACTCCCTAATAACCCATATTTTCAAATCGATGTCTACTAACTCATGCACATGCATAACAATCTGTTGTGGCAGTAACCATAACACCATCATGTTGTGTTCTCATGTTATTTTCTTGTTCAGTGACAATAAATTTGTACCCATTGATAACAAATGATTTACAGTCACGAACAACAGTATTAGGACCAAAAGACAAAGCTCTTATTTTCTCAAAGACAGAATCAGTAGAAAAACTCAATACCTGAAATATAAATGACTATTAAACTTAATTAAATATTGATATAATTATTTTAAACAGTAATATTTTTGTCTACAATTTTAACCAAGCAGAAAACTCTTTTCTATGCAAAGTCTCTCTCCTTCTAAAAGATAAAGAACTATGATTCCTATTTATCATTGTTTTATGTTCCCTGTAGATAAAAAAATATGATTAGTTTAACAGATATATATGTAAGATATACATATTCAATTTAGTTACCTGATATAGTCGTCGAACAAATCACAGTTGAACAAAACTATGCGATGTGCCATCTCTCAATCATCATGGCTTAATGTATTCAATGAATATGATTGATGAATTCCTCCTATTTGAGGAAGTGATGGAAAACTGGGTTCAATTTTCTCATACTGTTTTTCTTCATTTATCATTGGTCTGTTCATTCTTGTAGTAAGATCAGACAAATACATTGAGCAGAAATCCATACATTCTTGATCCAAGTAATTGTTCACGATAGAACCATCATGAAGATTCATGTTTCAGACACAAAAATTTAATGTGTAAATATTTATTTTAGATGTATACATCCAACAAAAATAAAAAGGTCCTCCGAGAAGTATTTCAGTGGCAATATGGCCAGTCAGATGCAGCATGCATGTGAAAAATTATGGAGGAAATATTTTCTACAACTCACACAAAATTAATGGGGCATCTGTCAACATTTTTTGCAAGAATGACTTGGACAACTTATCATCACAAAGATCTCTAAACAAATTTAACAACCGAATAACATTCACCCTTAAATTATTGGAAAAAAGAAGATGGAATGCTATTGGATGAGACTCATGTAGTTGAATGTGATAATCATGAGTCTTCGACGATTTTAGCTTCAACTCTCTTCTGTTGACCCATTTAGATATGTTTCTTGAATATCCATCAGGAACTATAATTATCTCTAATACTTCCAGAAATTAGTTTTTTTTCGTAGGTGTAATCACATAAGAAGCACATTATAGTTTCCATTTATTTTCATTCATACACACATGATTCAATTCTGGTCTGATGCCCCAATCCACCAAGTCACGCGAAGATTGTAAATCATCTTTTGTCCTCCCCTTGATATTTAGAAGAACCGAAAGAAAAATTTCGCATATATTCTTTTCAATATACATTACATCTAAGAAATGACGTAACAAATTGGTTGACCAATAAAGAAAATCAAAAAGGATACTCCTCTTCCTCCAATTGAGACAGGTTTGAGTAGAAACATTCTTTCTCTTTCAAGATTTCATTTGACCCTTCTAGAATGAAAAACTGAAATCTTTTAATTCATTATGCACATCAGTTATAGACATACACTGAGGTGGATCATTGGACTCTAGGGTATTATCAAATCTTCGACAATTCATTCTATATATATGATCATTTGGAAAGAATCGTCGATGTCCCATTAAACTGAAACTAAAGTGATGTTTCAGTCTTCTGGATCATGTATTCTTCATACAAACTGGGCCAGATAGTTTTCCCTTCGTGCTCCATCCAGACATCATTTCATAAGCCGAAAATTAATTTATCGTCCACATAAGTGCAACACGCATCTGAAATATTTCTTTCGAACATGGATCGTATGTGTTCACACCCACATCACAATGAAGTTTAAACTCTTTTATTAAAGGTTGCATGTATACATCAATATTAATGTCAGGATCAGTAGGACCAGATATGAGTATACTCATGAAAGTGAATGGTTTTTTCATACACAACAATGGGGGAAGATTATAAATGTGTATAAAAAATGACTATGTTCTATGTGAAGTAAGAATCTACCCGAATAGATTAAAACCGTCACATGAAGGACCCAACCTCACATTACACACACCAGCTGCCAAATCAAGATGTCAAGCATCAAATCTCTTCCATGAAAATCCATCTATAGGATGAACCAACTCATCATTAGTCTTATTTTTATCGGTATCAATCCATCTCATTTTTATTGATATGTCATCAGACATAAAATATTATGGAGTCTGGGGATCAATGGAAAGTGCCAAATTACTTTTTGTTTAACGTAGGATGGTGTTCCATTAGATTTTGACTTTCAGATGGATGTTACACATTTTATACAATCATTTCATTCAGCGGTTTCCTCTCAGAATAAAATGCAATATTTCGAGCAAGCATGAATTTTTTTTCTTGAAAATCCAAGTTTCTCAACTAACATCCATGCCATATAGTGGTTTGAGGTAATATATGCATCATATGGATGTAAATCCTTCAAGAGTGTAAGAATAATCGATTGCTGTATTAAAATCCCATGCATAGTTTTCCCATGAAACAATCAGAATAAAAATTCATGTTTTTTCATCTTATCACATTGTCCATATACTAGAGTCGTGGTAGTATCATTAAATTTTTTTCGCCCTATCAATATCGTCACTTTCACTAGATGCATCAGCTGTCCTCATATCAAAGTCTTATTGAGTCAGAATCCTTTCTTTTTCATGATGACGAATAAATGGAAACTGATCATCTAACAAATTCTCTATTCCAGTCTTTTCATTTCAATCATCACCAAATTGAGATTTCATATTCTCCCCATTGTGATACCACACAAAGTAGTTTTATTGAAAACCATTTTTGGTTATGTGGTAGCTGACTTCTTCACGTCTCAACCAAGGTCTACCAATACAATTGGAACATGGGAAGTGTATGCGACCACTATCTGAAGCATTGTGAAATGAAAAATCTATAAAGCTCTCCAGATTTTTTTTAAAATCGCTTGAGATCTAATCAGTTTCATACATCCAACTTTTTTCCTTTATGTAAAAAGAATTTATATAAGTCATTTTTCATAAAAAATTCAATAGGATTGAACTTTAATAGAATATACATTTATGTAAACAATAAAGGACGAAGTTTTAGTAAATGTAGTGAACTATTAAAATAATGTAAATAAAAAGTACATATAAATTAAATTAAAATTTATTTATATTCATTTTCATTAGGTCTATAAGAGGCACATGCCTCAGGTCCCATTATGTGTTATAGGCATCCCAAATCATTCACTCATGTTCAATAACTCATTATTGGAACCTCTATGGCCATACCTTTCATTACCCAATTACTTCTCCAAGTCAAGCACACCCCATGGGTGAATAAATTTTAGGGTTCTACACTAATAGGTTGTTCATGTCTTGTAAAAAGATATAATTTCATTATGTATAGAAAAAAAACATTTATTTTTAAATATGAGATTAATAATATAGTATGTCAATGATAAAAACATTACTGAATTAAACTTGTGACATATCTAACATTTTTATGGATGTCTACACATGCCATCATGGCTATTGAAAAGCACATCACCCTCATAAAAGTGATTATTGTCCATGAAGGAAACATAATATACAACGTACGATGAGAAAAATATTTAATTGACCCTAAAGTTATATTAGTACAGTCATCTTGGGGGAAATGGAATATATGATCCTAGTTAATTGATGAATTCAAAAGCTCGAATTCCATATGTCGGACACTATCTAAGGTTAGAAATCATGTGAGGATGGGTTTATATCATTCAATTCTAACATGATAGTGAGAATGAAGGCTTGAATTAATGACTTGAGTTCACTGATTAAATTAGGGTAGAGGTTTCATAGGCTGTGTAAATAGAATGATTAATAAGGGTTTAGGTTGCATACACTGTGCATGGTGGGTGAGTCTCAGCCGATTTAGAAACAAAAAGAAATTCACATCATAGGTATCAATAAGAAACTTCGTCATCAAACGAAAGTCCAAATAAAAAAGTTCTTAAAACATCAAACACATTTTATGTTGTCCCAAAAAACAATGATCACGAATATCCCTATACATTTTCATACTTCTAGAATTTATAGAGAGATTATAGTTATCAGCTTCATCCTTCTGCACACCCTCCCCACTCCACTTGGACTGCCCTACCCCCACCCCACATGGAAAACCCAGCCCCCACCCCACCTGGACACCCCTACACCCCACACCCTACTTGGAAAACCCACCCCCACCCCACCTAGACAGCCCTAAGGTCACCCCACTTAGACACCATGTCCACTATTATACACACCATGTGATCCCTTATACACACTATGTGAAACCTTGTACCATATCGTCATTATTACAACCATTAATAATAACTTATTAAACAACATCACTTGTCAAAGTTAATCAAATTTAACATAAATCAATAATAATATGGCATATATCAAGTAAAATTAAGTCATACTATCTTACATCCTAAATGACCACCCACAACCATGATTAATGACCAAAAAACTCGCCTTTCGGTCAAATCAAAAGTGAAAACAAAATCACATAGTTGCAGAAAAAAACTTCATTTCTGTGAAGAATAATAATCCCATGGTCCTCATGATATTTGAACCACGCAGTCATGATTTTCGAGATGAACTTGTATCCATAAAACCATATGAGAAACATGATTCAATACATGTGTTTTCGGATTTTCCCAAGCATTTTGAGGTACCCCAAATCAGTGAAAATGGTCATTGTGTTTTAAAAAGGAGATTGAATAAATCATGTATGATGTTGAGGAAAAAATGAATAATGGTTATATTAGGAAAACTAATATTCGCTAATATTGAGAATTTGACATTCTATGAATTAGTTTCATGAAGAAGGAAGAAGTAATAATTAGGGACCACATACTATTTTGCAAAGTTCAAGAAGATACTCCATATGTTCTATTGTGAAAAGGATAAGTGAACTATGTGTCATTATATATATATATATAGATTTTGATAGAAACATGATACATACTTGTTATTTAATACCCATAGTGTACAAAAATTAATATGAACAAGATCTTCATGTTTTTCACTGTTTTAATGAAAGGAGTTATTTTCATGAAATACTATGAATAAATATTACAAACAATTTCTTATTAGTTCATATACATGAAGCTGTAATATTTTAATCATTGAGATTAAAAAAATTATGAATCATTAAAATTAGAAAACAATAACGAGACACCATTCCCTTATAAATGTATATGTGTAATGAAAACATTAATTGGACAATGTGTACACGGATGTAGTGATTTGAGTACACAATTCGTGGAGTAGTGAATCATAAAATCTTCCAAAACCCTTAAAAATTTGGAATAAAGATATCCTTGAGAATAGAATGATATCCTTGAGAAGAGGTGGATGTATGTCCTTGATAAAATGTGGAAGGTGTCTAACCTGGCAGCTGATCCGATGGAAGATGTGCACCTGTTGTGGGGATTCTCAAGGGCTTCTACAAGTCAGAATCACTTCTGGGAGAGCCGCACAATGCTTCTTGAATCATGGAGAGGGGGATTCATGGGTTAGGAAAATTGTGAGACTATTTTTCCCAACGGTTAATAAAAACTATTGGGAAAACTCTATCTTTCCCAACGGTTTCATTAAAACGTTGGGAAAACTCCTTTTTTCCGCATCTTTCTGAACAGTTTGATGAAACCGTTGGGAAAAATCATTTTTTACCCATCTTTCACAACGGTTTCATCGAATTGTAGGGGAAACTCAATTTTTATAGATCTTTACCAAATTTTTACATAAACTGTTGGTAAATATAACCTATACCAATAGTTCAAAATAACCGTTGGTATACTAGTGTTGTGAAAATCATGATTTCCAGTAGTGCATCTCCATGAATGGTGTATTAAGTTTCAGAATTTTAGAATCTATGGATTATTATAGAAAAAATATAATGTATATAAATTATATTTATATAATTTTTTCCATTCTATTCTTTATATAATATATAAATACCAAATATATATCAAATTAAGACACATGTGAATAATAAAGATAATATTAATTGTGGTGAAACCATAACTTGTGATTATTAACAAGATGGTAAAATAAGTTTTTATTAAAACCATATTTGGTATTAGATATAAAAATATTTTTCTATTAATGATATATAAAAAATTTATATCCATTATACATGTATTTGTAACGTGTATGCCATGATTCAAGACACAACGTAAGGGGATTTAATCGCATTTTTAATTCTAGGTAGACACATGTTCTGTTCAAAAATCTTTTCATTATTGTAGTGTAAGTACTAGAGATGATTTTATTCAATATATCATATAACTAAGTTTATGGTTATTATCAAATCATTATTTTAATTTTCATTCTGGGAATTTAGGTTCCCAATGTTACCAAATCTGTAAAATATTTTTTCACAATTTTCCATCTCTGAGACTCAAGTTTTATTAGTCACCTAAACTCATTTGAGAGGTGTATATACATATATTTTATATGTTCTATGATGGATATCCTTATTTTCATGTAATATGAAGCTTAATTTACTTGAATTTTATTACATGTATAGTATGATCCAACTGTAACAAGATAAATGATTTTATTGGGACAATCTCATAGATTTTCATGATGGTTTATATTTAGGCTTCCATTTATTAATTCATTTGTTAAATCTCTCTAGAAATTCATGAATATTATTATTCTATTTTTATTCATGATATATTAATGGACTAATAGCATTTTTAGTCTTTGGTACATAATATATCTAAGAAAGTGTTTTTAAGAACTCCCAACTTTTCCCTCTCTTCTACAAGAAATCTATGTTCCATAAAAAACATGTTTTCTAAAAAGGTATTCCATGAATATTCTACTAATCTACAATGATAATTAAAATATTTTTTACCCTTTCTCCTTTTATAAATTTTTTCAAATGATTTTTCTTTTCTCTTTTTGAATGATGAAATTTTATATCCTTTTTACCATTTAATGGAATGTTCTTTTCACCATGTATGACATGTACAGATTTATCCCCTGTCAATCCTTTAAAAAATTCATTAATACATAAATAGTTATTTTTAAAGATAATTTTTTTAAATGATGTAATAAAAGAAAATGGATTTCAATTGTTTTTCAAACGTCATTTATTAGTTTCTATGGAAAATGGTTTTCAATACATTTTCAAGGTTCTTTAATAAGATTTTAATGAAAAATGATATAAAATATTTTTAAGGATTTATTTATATTTTTTAAAATTATTTTCTATTAAAATAGTTTTAAAAAAAATTAAACATTATTTATAGGTTATCAATTTATTTTCATGGAAAATAATTTTAGAAACGTTTTCAATCACTATTTATATGTTTTAAATGAAATTATTTTCAAAACATATCTAAACATTCATTATATGTTTTCAATTATTTTACAAAGAAAAACGTTTCTAAAATGTTTTGAAGCATAATTTCTAAGTATTCAAGGAAAAATGTTTTCAAATGATTTTATGTATTAAAAATTGTTTTTCAAAGAAGAAATGATATTATGCTCATGAAATGTTTTTGAAAGATATTTCAAAAAAATTCCATCTAAGATGACATGTTCTAATGTATATAATACCCTACATGGAAATGATTTAAAGCTTCCATCCATATCCATTCTATGAATGGGTTTTTCGACTTTATGAAATTTATGCCACTTTCACTTGTTATATGTTTATGAAATCCATTTCACATTCATGAGTTATGCTATTGATTAAATGACTTTGAAACTTGTATTGTTTTCTATTGGTTATTATATGATTCCTTGTCTATAATACCCATTTCATTTCATGGTATATGATAGAATTATTTAGGATCTTTTGGAACATGTAAGTATGATTTTACTATGAGATGGGTAGAAGTTATATCTCTCTATAATGCATTGGGTAAATATTTATATCTCACAAGTTAGACTAAGATGGTATTAGAAGTACCCCTTGACTACTAAGATGGCCATTGGAGATACCCTTACGAACAATATGGTATGTGGAGTGAACTCATGCATCTAATATAGACATTGGACTGAACCATGAATACCATGATGGTTTGGGGAGTAAACCTATACCACCATGATAGTCTTTGAATCAATGACTTTGGAACTGTTGAAATTAGATTATTTTTTTATGTTCCTCCTACAATCCCACGTTTTATTCATGTGTAATGATATTAGGGATTTTGATATTTATTTCCTTATGATTCACGTCTTATGAACTCCCATTCAACAGGTCTTGATTCATGTATATGTAATTTTATATATAGTTAATGATCTTATTTCTTAATGATCATGTTCTCATTCCATTAGGCTCATTATTATTCCTACATATCTCTCTTACATACCGTTACAGAGCATTAGAACTCAACCCTTTCTTATGATTTTTTACCCATATTATGACTAATTGTTTTATGTATGATTACTAATGGTGGATATCATTATTGGATATGTTAAAGAAATTTCACTAGGATAGAATATTTTGTTTTCTAAATTTTAAAAAACACAAAAATATTAGGGTCTGTAGGCATGAATTTTTTTAATGTAAATATTATTCTTCAAAAATGATGTAATATCCATGTTTATTTAGCAAGGAATGATATATTTAGTATCAATGGAAAGGTTTATTCATAATTTTGAAACAATTGTGAGAACAAATTAGCAAGATCTCTAGGTATATTTTTAATGATATATATAGGGATGTCTCTAAGGATAAGTATAAGGGTGTGTCAACGTTTATGAAAATATTAAGGAATTTTGATAAAGGGTAGAGTGAGTGGTTTTCTAGGAATACATCCCTTTAAATATACTACAAGTGGATGTGGATATGGAATATATGTACCTAGGGGTAAAAACTCTGAGAACAGAGAGATGAATTTTGATTTATTTTTAAATGTATTTATCATCTAGGTCAAGTGTTGATTTGAGAAATATATTGGTGTGTTTTTAAAGGGTTTCTTGAAATTAATATATTATTTTTCTTTCATCATTTAAATATTAAATTGATTTTTGAACTATTTTGAATAAATCAATTTCAGAAAATCAGACTGAAGAATTGAAATCGGACTGGTGGTTAGAAAGAATGTTTGAAGACGGGGTGATGATTTTAGAAGAGTTGATAAGATTCGATAACAGTTCCCCAAGTCAAAAATGAATCCTAGATTTTAGAGGAAATTGTGATTTCAGTGAATTGTTTTAGCAGGAAAGATTTTGGGATTCCTACCAAAACCTCTTAGGGGTCACCTGTAAATGGTGAAATTATTTTTTAACTTTTTAAAGGATGTGTTGATCATTGTAGAAGAGAGGAAAGATCCATTTTTTTAAAGAGATGAAGAATTTTTCATCCTCATTTATTGTAGAAGATGTTTGGATAGTGAATTGAAAGGAGAAGAGTAAATGTCCCAACATTGTTTCAGGTTGAACATTTTATTTAATAATTATTTTATTCATCTGATTACCATTATCAGCTTGTTGATCATATTAGTCTTATCATCTTATTGGGATGGAGTATCAGAATTGGAATAATTGTAATGAGTTTTTTGAACTCAAGATAGTATGGTTTTCTATTAGTCTCTACCAAATTATATCAATGTTTATTGTTTTTTAGACTAGGGAGAATTATACGAAGGATAATAGTATTGGTAGAATTGCACTTGAAAAAATTGGGCTGGAAAAATGTACTAGGAAAATTGGACTGGGTATTCCATAACACATTCCAAGGAATTATTATGAGCATCTATGTATGTAAGTGAAACACTTTTTTTTGTTGAATAAATTTTTTAATTTATAAAAGAGTCATATGTAACATGTTTTGTAAATAATCATTTTTACCATACTTTTTCTTAAAGGGTGAACACTCACAATTGGATTTTCTTCAAAATACTACACGATCCAAAGTGCTTATCCTACTCATTGTAATCTAAGAATAGTTTTCTATTGGAATGTGTGGTATTGCATTTTCTCCATACTATTCCAAGAACGTAGCTATTCATATTGAATAGTGAACCATGTAAATTCATGTGTTCTTATGGATGTGTGTTTGAATTATTTTTCGAAGGTAATATAACGTTATCATGAGGTGAATGTTGATTGAATATCAATTAAACATAGTTGAAAAATAATCACTATTTCACCCCCTCACCCTCTATGTGATACAATTATCCTAATTGGGCACATATATGTTGTATCAGAACATAGGTTCCCTTCACTTATTCATTGGTGATGGAGAATTTGAAGTGTGTGAATAGTAACAGTATTTCTATTTTTGATGTATTGAATTATCATATATAGAACGATAAGATGATTCCTTATATTATGTCTATTGGATATGATGTCCTTGAAGCTTCAACAGATGGGTTTACACTTGTTAATTATAAAATTCCTCTTACCTCTGTTGCTAAAAAGAATCTGGAGAATAATGGAAGGGACTGGAATGATATAGCATCATCACTTTCTAATATTGAATACCAAAAAGTGAATGGTATTTACATATCTTAAGGTATATTAGATAAATTTAAATACATATATTATGGAAATAAAAAAATGATGAAGGGAAAACACCAAATATGGTGATTGAAGTATGGAGACATGAAGATGGGTGAGTAAAAATCTATTGTGAACTTATTTTCCAGGGTAAATGACACTGTTAGTACTATCATATGTCTTAGTGAAAAGTTATATGATTCTACAGTTCTTGAAAATATTTTGAGTATCCTTCACAACAAGTTAGATATAAATGTTTCATTATTAGAATAAATATATCATAAAACATTATCTCTTGATGATTTTCATATCACTCTCATTACTTATGATATGGTAAGGGAAAAATCTACGAAACGAATAACAAAGGGTAATTGACAAATTTCTTTCAATGATATGAAGAATGAAAATTCCGAGAAGATTCTTATTCAAGTTCAAGATAGCTAACATGAATCTAACAAATAAGTAGGTAAAAAAATTTATGAAATTCAATCTCTATTTTCCAAATACTTTTAAAGTGGTACTATTTAATAAAAATAGAATCTTCCCTTAAAATGTTTTGAATGTTGAGGTATTGTTTAATTTGTGTCTAATTATCCTCAATGAAAGAAATAAAGTGGACAGTAATTAAGAAGAAAGATACCAAGAATATAATACTAGAAATAGAGAGAAAATGAAAAACATAAAATGATAGGGAAATAAATAAAGTACTTCATATCCAAAAGAATAAGTTTCATGTAAAATGAAGAAGAATATGAAGGCTGTGATAATGCATAAAAAATCAGTTGAGTATAGTATTGAAAATAATTTTAATGCAATAGTAAATGATAAAGAATTTGTAAATAGTAATTCTGAAGAAGAAGAAACTCAACTTTAACATCATTTGATATATGATTTGAACTAATGGTAGAGAGAAACTAGATTTCATGAAAATAATAGTAAAAAAGTGGGAAGATGAGTGCCCATAAAAAAGAAATAAATAATTTCTTGTCAACGGTTAATAAAACATAGTGAAAAAGATTGATGATTTCAATAAATCTCTTAAAGAAAAAAGAATGGTAATTAGCATCTATATGTGAAGATGAAAAATGTATATTTCAGACATGTCCAAAAAAATTAAACATGAATAAAATAGTATACATTTCAAAAACATTATCATTGTACTTGGTGAATGGTTTGGAAAGAAGAAACCTAACAAGGATCAACACAATATACCTTCAAATGTTGATAATAAATATGATATTGTTTTTAAAAAAATTTAAATTTGGGAAATGAAGGTATGTTGACAAGACCAATAATGTCAAGAATTCAAAAGTATTGAAGAACCCTGATTTGGAAAATGTTTTGAAACATTTCGAGTTTGGAAAAGTTTCAAACACGTCTTATTCTGATAAATTTGAAAATAAACGAAAGAATCCAATATATATTAGAATGTTTCACGGCTCAGAAAAAAATGAGAAGAACATGGATAAGAAATTTATTCTCAATTCTATCGAGTATGGAATTTTCTGAAGAAAATAATCATTTTATGGCTATATATAGAATTTTGGTGGATTTGAACATATGGAAAAGTTGTTTTGGTTCAACCAAAAAAATTAAAAATATTCCATAGGTTATAAAAGGCATGGTTTCTTGTGATGAAAATTCCCTCAAAATAAAAATTATGAGCTTATAGTTTTAATGAATCATGAAAATGTTAGAGTGAAGGCCGAAAATAGGTTTCAACCTTTAAAAACTATTTTTTAAAGATGTGAACAACCTAGATACCATGAAAAAGATGTCTTTTTTTTACAAGCATACCAAAATATTCTGAACAACTCTCAAATTCCAAAAATGAAGAAAGAAAAGAAAGAGGAAAAAAATCTAGTTGTAGAAAACACATTGAATGCTAAAAAGGAGAACAACCATGGGTTATGGATAGTGGGTGTTCTTATCATATGAAATGATATTTAAAATTTTAAGATAATGTGAAATATTTTAAAGATATCATTGTGACATTCATAAATGATAAATCCCTTTAAATAAAAACTATTTATCAACCAGCATTGGGAAAGAAAAGATGAAATCCAAGAAAACTGTGTATTTTAATGGGCTGAAATTGAATTTTATGTGTGTTTCCCAAGTATTTGGTGAGGGTAACAAATTTTTCCTTATAAAATATGGCTTTTTTTAAAAGTGTGGAATATGGACAGATCATTATGAGAGGAAAATGTAAAAAATGTTTTGTGTTAGTGAAATACAAAACACTTATTACATGAGTACAGTGGAAGATAATAAATTGTGCCATAAAATTATTGGACACATGGGACAAATAAACATAATAATTTTATTTATATGAAACTGTGTCTAATACATTCCCAATTTTCAAATAATAAGGGATTGGTCTTGATCTATTTATCAGAAAGGATAGATTTCAAACTCCTGGCATATGAACATTGTAATTTTTTCAAAACAACCCCCGGAGATTATTTATTCTAATATTTAGGGTACAGTGAGATAACAATTGAATAAACGAGATATGTACTTCATCACATTCATTGATGAATTTCAAGAAATCAATAGTGGATAATAATCTTTATATCTAATAACGTCATGAGTGTACCTTTACTAGAATTGTTTATGTTGATTATGTTATCATTGATGTGAGTAATGATAGATATTGTGAATGTTTTTCTAACGAAATGAATAAGTTCATTGAGATTTCAATCCTAGGGGAAAGGTATTACTTTCTCGGGTTACAAAGAATTCAAATGAAGGAATATATTTTTCTTTCTCAGGAAAAATATTATAAGAATATTCTTAATGTTTTGGAGTGTAAATTTCAAATTTTTTACATGCTGATTTCAATGGGATCAAGGTTGATACCAATGGAGAAAGAAGTTAAGCTGATCAGAAAGAATTTTGGAATCTTATTAGCATTTTTTGTATTTTACTACCTCATGACCTAAAATTGTCTATGCTATTATAGTATGTGAATGATTACATAGTACTCCAAAATAATCACATTTACTTTCCCAAAAAAGAATTCCGGCATACATCAAAGTCACAAATAATTCTTAATCATGAATGGATTCTTAGATATTATTGAATTGTTTTGGTATTAAATTCATATTTGGAATAAAAATTTTATTATAGATGATCCATATCTGGTGAAGTATTCTTTTGAAGAAAGAATTAATTTTTCAAAGAAAAAAAATTAGTAACTATCAATACAGATGATTTTTAGTATATTACTACCACTCATGCCACTACTCAACTTATGTAGATGAAAACACAATTTTAATATTTACTTATTGAAGTTATGTTACCCTTTCTCTTGGGTTGTGATAATAAATGGGAAATCAACCTCACTAGGAATCCTGTTAAACATTATTATTCAAAAAATAATGATATGAAAAATAATTTCACATATGAGAATGGGGGGAATAATGAATTTATATTTTAGTACATTCCAACATCAGAACATGTTACTGACATTTTTACAAAACCTCTACCCAATGAATAATTTTCTAAATTGGGGTTTACCATGGGTGTCCAACAACCTTCTCATTAAGGTTAAGGTACGTGTTTCTGTCCCCTCTTTCATCTAACCTTTAGAGAGAGTTATTAATTAATAGAATTGCATTGTTTATAAATATATAGTTAAAAGGGATGTAAATTGTGGTGTTCTGGGTATACTGTGAATTCAATAAAATATTTTGTGCGGGATATTCATAAATTTTATTGGATTGTTTATAGAAAATTATTTTTTCTGTATTCCGGCTAAGTGGAGAATCTAAAAAAAGGTAAAGATGTTTTCATAATAAATTATTTTTGACATCATGGTTTCTATGTCATTGATTTTTTTTCTATAATATATTAGATTATGCTTTCTTATAATTGTTGATAAGTAACCCATTTCATGAGAAAATTTTTTCTAGTGATTTATAAATTTTTTTTGAAGAAAATATAAATGTGGAGATTATGAGGTACAAGCTAACGGTGAATGAGATTTTTATCTTGTGTTGTTTGTTGCTATTAAGAAAAAACATTTACAAGAGGAAATCGCCTCATTTTGGTTTTAGTTAACAATCATACTGACTTGGATTAATCATGACTATATTTTCATGAAGAAGATTGTTGGAAGAAATTCTTTAGAACTTACTCATCTTAGGTCTGGAATGAGAGATGATTGTAATGAGGTATTTGTTGTAATTGTATTTTAAAAAGATATAATAAAAATGTGATGATGATTTACTATTTTTTTATCTCAAATAAATCATTAATTTATTGGAGAAATTTTTATTAAATCTTGATGTAATAAAGGGAAAATAGTGTTTCCCAATCCTTCCCAAATTAATCATATCTGGGTGTATGTGAAGAAATAAATGATGCTGATCATACCCATAATAACCACAATCCTAATGATTGTATTATGGATAAATGAATTCTAGGAAATCATACTCATTCATATATAAAAAAATATCATACTCAATTTGATCGTATCAAGGATGATCATTATCTGGATTATCATATCTAGGCTAATCATACTCATAATAATTATACTCTGAACATTCGTACTCATTCTTAGCTGGAAATAATGATTGTTTCTAATGATGAATTCTATCGGCCCTAGTCTGTCATATTGAACATTTTATCATACTCAGGTAGGATTGTTTTCAACCAAGTTCAAAGGTAATGTAATTTATAAGAAGATGATAAAAATTGTAATAACTTTGATCAATCAACAATGTAATCAACTATTTTAAAATAGGATGAAGTATGTATTAAATTGGATTAATGATAGAGATGAACTCATATTTATTTTTAATGGTCTCCATCAAGTTGTTAAAAAAATTATTTTCAAAATATATGTATGTATGGTTGAATGAGTGCTATAAATTTAAAAGAATATTTTTTTCATACATTTTCATATTCAATAAAATTTTAGATTTGATTTAATGATTTTTTTTAGAAAACTATACTCCAGAATTGAAATCAAGATGGTGATTATAATGAAATTTTGAAGAAGAGATAAAGATTGTAGAAGAGACTAGATGATTTGAGATGAGTTTACCATGTCTGAAACACATCCAATATTTTACGGTAAATTGAGTTTTGGTTGAATTATTTTGAGAGAGAATGATTTTATGATTCCCACAAAAAACTTTCATGGATTTTCTATTAAAAAAGTTACTTTGTACATTCTGATTGATGTGATGTTCATCATAGGAGAGAGAGAAGCTCCTTGGGTTTTAGAGAGATTAAAAAGCCTTCATACTGAGTTTTTATAGAAGATGCTTCAAGAATAAGTGGATGGTAAAGAGGAAATATCAAAATGTTTTATTCAAATTATCATCGTATTCAGTAGATATCGTATCCATCTAATTACAGTAATCAAATTTTTGAATCAAATTAGGCTAATCATCATATTGGGGTTGCGTATCAAACATGGAAGAATCATACTATGTTTTTCATACTCCAGAAAGATGTGTTACTTATTGGTTTATACTTTAGTCTATCAATGTTATATATTTTCTATTATAGGGTGAGTTATAGAGAGGATAATCATATTTTGGGAATTGTACATGGATGAATTAGACTAGGAAATGTGTACAGAGAAAATCAGACATGGTTTTCTTTAAAGAAACCTATGGGGAATGTACCTGCTTCTAGGTAAGAAATTGAATTACATTTTTTCAGTTTAAATAATTCATGAATGTTAAAAAAAATACCATGTAACATGTTTTTTATGTAATAATTAAGTAACCCAATTTTTAAAAAAAAAAGTGAACACAGACTATAGGATTGTCTTCGATATGCAACATGATTAAAAGGGAATATCATACTTATTTTAATTTGATGATTGTTTTTCTATTGGATTGAGTGGTTTTGGATTTTCACCCAACCATATCAAGGACATAGCTATTCATATTTAACATTGAACATTTTAAATTCTTGTGTTCCATTAGATGTATATTGGAATTGTTTTTAGTTGGGAATATAATCATTAATTGTAGGCGAAGGTTGTTTCAATTGAAAAGAAACATGAAATAAAAAGATCACTGATTCACACTATCCTACTCTCAGTGATACAATTATCATGACTTGGCATGTACAACAAACATTTTATTAAGGGAATATTCTCAATTTATAAAATTAAAACCCTATTTCAATTTCTATAATTTTATTTCTAATACATTTTATGATATGTTAATATATTATTACTATGTACATTAAAATAATCACTAGAATCCTAATTTTTCATATCACATCCTCTCATAAAAATGAGAAATCAATGTAAATATATTAAATAATGAATAATCATGACGTAATAAATAATAAAAACATAAGATGATTAATCAAGAATTATAGAATTTATATATTCATTAATACTATTAAAAAATCATTAAAACGTGTGTGGATTACAGATGGAGGAATTATACCAATTGATCCTATAGAAAATGTTATGAATTACATAAAAATATCTCAATGACTCAATATAAAAATAAAATAAATATCACTTGAGTGAGTTATTCATTCTTCCGATTTAATTAAACTACTTATATATTTAAGATGAAAATATCCCTTATTGCCCTTAGTATCCAGACTTTTCAATATTCAAATAAAAAAATATCATTATTCCTGATGTTGAAGTCCTGTATAATATACTAATGATCTATGAAATCTAAAATTTTATGTGTATAGATCAACCCTAATAAGCACTTTTTATACACTTAGAACAATCACATTATTAGGTAGTGATGTTGATCATTCGAACATGACCAGTGTTTCATTATTTCATTGTGAGGACCCAATGAATAGACCCTCAAGAAGTGAAAAGTATGTGATCATTATATCTCTAAACAATATCGAAGAAACCCCAGGTTTCCTTCATGTAGTATTGATCATATTGTGTTATTCATCTTGATCGCTTCATGTTTCCGAGATCGTGAATGAATCTCTTCTGATCATCTTAGTCATAAGAGGAATATTAGATAAGGAATTATTTTAGATAAATGTTATGCACAATTATTATCCTCTTAAATATAGTATAGAAATCAATTTATATATGTAGGGTCATGGTTTAATATTTTATTAAATCTATGAAGGCCATTAATAATTTATTGAAAAAAGGATCACCATGCCATGTAATATAGTAATATTATTATTTTATTTCATAGAATTTTATATCCCACATAACAATAAATATTATTTTACAATTTTATAAGTTAATATTTATCACCAACCAATGTTTGGTTTTCTCATATTATTTTATATTTATTGAATTAATAAAAAATAAATATATTTTATTATATAAATAAAAAATATTCTATTTATCATTTGGGGGATAAATATTTATTTAATATTTTCCTAATTAAATAAATTATTCATTTATTTAATGAAATATTTTTTATTACTATGTGAATAATAATATATAGATAAATATTATATAATCGTGTAATTAATACATAAACATAAAAATTAACTTCTTTTCAATATTTATGATTGGAAAATAGTTCTTGAATAAATATTATGTATCATTCTAGAGAATAATAATTATTCCAATAGTTAAATATAAATTATTTTTAATAATGTTCAATGGAAACAATTATGGTGGTTTTATATTGGCCTCCACCCTAGAGGCATGAGGAGATCTTTTCTAAAGTATAATGTTACTATCTAGAAAAGATTATAAGAACACATAGTGAAAAAAGATATGTCATTGTGACAAAAAAATTAAATATACACTCACTCTATTATATAATACATTTATCATGATATATCATAAAGAAAGTTTGACACCCATTTCATCAACCAATGTTCTTAATACTCCTATCTATTACTATCTGTAATGAAATCATCTATACATCGTGGCTAGAAAATTCAATGTGAGGGTTAATTTTTAGAGCAAGTTTCAAGATATCAAATTCCAATAATATCAAATTAAAAAATAATTCCATGAATAATTCATTAATAAAAATACATTGTTAGACACCAAATATACAAAAATTAATCAAGAACATATATCGTCTATTTATATTAAAATAAATATATGTTCATGGGTCATGACATGAAGTAATAATACTACTAATGCCTAAGGATCGTCATACACCCTCATAGACTTGAATATAAAATTACATGAAAACATTTTGAATTCCTACAAGATGGTCTCTCCTCATAATATTCTACATTGGAGATAACTATGTGATAACATCATTCGATGAAGTTTCACCATCATATAAATAATCACAACTAAAAGTCAATATATTATATTTCTTGTAGATTAATTTTATCTTGAATATAGGAAAATATTTAACAATATCTTCATATCCTATCATGGTTCTTGTCATAGTTGGGGTTAGTTATTACCTTTTCAATTTAACAGTTACTCAATAAAATTATTACATTAAACTCTCACAAATCATGGAACAATATATAATAAGGTATTTTATTTATATATAAATTTGTAAAAATAAATTTAATCTTATTTATGAAAATTTGATTCTATAATACTAACTCCAAAACTTGTTCAATTTTTCTTGGTTTCCAAAGAAATGGTTTTAGTGTTTTTCACTGGGATTTTGTATGTGTAAGTGTGCATTCATAACATGTAAGTTTAGGGACAAATTGGATCAAGAATGGATGTTGGATTTGAATTTATGTGCATGTTTATTTTCACCACTAATTGGAAGTTTAGGTTTGGTGAATGGGGTTTTACTCACAAGGTATTCTTTATAGTGATTCCATCATGGTAGGGGTTTCACCGGATTCATGTCATAGATTTTATGGTCATGTTTTCAGTTCATTTCATGTGTTATTTTCAATACTCAATTTATTTATATATATCATATACATTGGATGTCATGAATTATTATAATTTTATATATGACGATCATGTTATATATAGTTATTGTCTCAGTGGGGTCTGTATGAAGTCTCTGAGGAATTTTCTACTAGGTTGTTCACTCACCCCATGTATACAAACATTGGTTTGTGTGATGATATTTTATATCATGGTACATGTAAGTGAAATATCAATATCAATTATATTGGATAAAATTGATCTAGTATTCATGTATTATGGAATCTTTACAGTGTATTTAGACATAATATTGAGTGTAGTGTAGTGACACATTTGGAAACATAGTGTTTTTGTCGTCTCCCTATCACATGGAAAATTCAGTGGAATTATTCCAAGAAATTGTGACTCTGAAAAGTCTGTATTAATTTTTCCCCATTTTGGTCTTGCTAATTCCTGAATAATTTTTATATTTATATATGTAATCTATTGATAAGTGTTATGATTTTTGTGAAGGTGCATCATCCAATAATGATGTCATATACCATTAAAATTTATTTTTTGTCTTTGGTATCCAGGGGAAGTTACTAAGGATAGAGAATTATTGTCTTACCGAAGTTAATGGGTTGGAATCTAGATGCAAAAAATGGTATTAGTTTGGAGATATTCATTAGTTGGGATTGTAGGACATGAGATAGGATGTGTCAAATATGAAATTTATAGCATAGGAAGTCATATCTTGCTTCTTTAAATTGAACATCACGTTACATTGTTGGTTTGGGTAAAATAGTGTTCTTAAACACATCAATAAATGAAATAACCCTGTCATCAAGATTTTATTCATTGATAATTTTATATAATGTATTTACAAGAGAATACCTCATTGGAAAGGATTATATGATATTTAGTGGACCATAATTTTTAATTTTGAAATTATGAATAATATTTTGTGGAATAGTATATTTTTAAAACCATAAACAGATAAGGGTTGGTGACATTGTTAATAAATTTTTATATATATAAAAGTATTCCACCAATTAGGATACATAGAAAAAATTCTATGTAAGATTCATAGAAGGTTGTTCCTTTAAAAAAGTATGAAAATAATAACCTAGTAAGAATAATTTCTAAAGTTGTTTAGGCTACTGAAATGGGAAGACAGACTTGATAAATCAGGTAATGTGGGTAATTTATTTGAATCCAATGGTAGAACCCATAGATATTTTAGTTGACAGTTACCTTAATAGGTTAACACATGGCTAGGTTGGAAAAACTAAATCTCCAATTTCCGTGGTTCCAAAAATGATATTAAGCTGAATCTAAAAATGTATATTCATTAGTATTTAGAATACAAATTCTGGGATCTAGATGTCTAATCTATGGTTGTTCAAGGACACAGGATGGTTTTGAAAATTTTAATAACAATTTAACATATCCACATACTATCAATATATCGAGGGAAATGGATTTATTTGGCATCAATAAAATGAAAAAATCATTAATTGAATACAAATATCTCTTTATGTACTTATAGATATTTTCATTGTATGTTGTTTCTAGCGAGTAACTCGTATGTTGTTTCTAGAGAGTAACTCAAAGCACAGATGTTTGAGATGGGTTTATAACTATAAATTCACTCTAGAGTAGTGATATTTTATGTTTGAAATTATAAAGGAATGGTGAATACGATTATAGTGGAATATAAGTTATTGGTAATACTACTAGTGTGACTTAAACCTTTTCCCATATTAGCGTAAGTGGGAACTACAACATTAGAATTAAACATACGAGGAAAGATAATATTATATTAGAATATCACTTGATGTAACACACCGATATTCAAAAATAGGAACCTCGTGTTCTATTTACTATATTTCATAAAAGAATAAAATTATAAGGGAATGTTACACATTGAGAAATTGTGATATATATTATCTAAATAAATTCAATCTCTTCAATATCTTGTGAAACAAAAAACATCTTTTTTGAATAAAACATGATACTAGATTCAAGTATGATTATTTAAAAATAACACCACTTGGCATAAACATTATTATATAAAGTGGTTACAAGAATATAAAAGATGGAATCATGTTACAATTCTTATCATGAAGAGGGAGAAGATCAATGGGTAGATCATCGAGCTAGGTAATGTCTACATTTAATCCTTTATTAGCAAAGCCATCTGCAACCATATTTTCTTCATGATAAACATTAGTGAAAATTACAGATTATCGCTCAGTGAGAATCAAACTCACGACCTTTCTCTTACGAAGCAAACACACTGCCACTGCTTAATTATTACATAAAAATTACCATTATAACCGAGTTTCTATGTTTAAGGGTATTAATATTGTTTAATTAATTATTAAAAATATGTGTTTCACATATTTATAAAATATAATTACTGGTTATATATTGAAAAGAAATAAAATAAGAATCATTTTATCTAAAAATGAAATATTATTTGAAAACTATATTTTTTGAATGGGGTTTTAGTTCTGTTTTTCACACATAATTTTAAATTAAATTTTACCACATTTATTAATATTATTTCAAAAAAAATTTACTATATTTTTAAATATAAATTTGAAATTATTTTTGGAGAATATTTCGATTTTTTTGAAAAGACAAGGTTTTTTATGAATAATGGTAAATAATGGTTTTTATTCAAAATAACATTTTTTTAAAATATTTATAATAATAAATTTTATTTTAAATTGGTTTAGAAGTAAAATAATATAATTTATATTATAATTTAATTACTTATGTTCATTTTAATTAATTTCATGTCAAATTCTAACAAAAAACATTCTAAACTTTTGAATGATTTTCTTTTGAAACAATTTTCCCTCGACACATATGAAAATATTATTTTAAAATGAATTATTACACAAGTATGAGTTGAATTTGAAAAAATTGTTTCCATTTATTATATTAAAATAATTTTTTTATGTAATATGAATAACTTAATTTTTTCTCATAGTGTATTTTAAAAATAGTAAAAATAATATTTATCACTGTTAGGATTAAAACGGGTTGACCGCGCATTAATCTAAATGATAAGTGTTTAAATGGAATAAATTTTTATAAATAAAATTTTCCATCCATATTAGAAATTTATATACCACATGGTTCAATATTGATTCATTTATAGGCATTTTCATGAGTAAAAAGTGTGTATAACGTTTTCTGTTCAAAAATTTCAATTGTGTCTTTCCCCGCTTATAAAGTGCCACTGACTCTCCCCTACTCCCCACATATACAAAGACCATTTATTTTGAAAATAATTAAAAAAATATCTTCCTTAAATCCCAAACTACATCCTATATTCCCTAATTTTATTAGGAAACCCTCTTGTGAAGGCTATCAGTAGAGACATAAAGATGCACTCAGAGGAAGCAATATAGTCTGTTATGATGTATTTTAATTTTATTTTATCCCCCAAACTATAAATTATTATTAAAATATACTAATATAATAAAACCAATATATAATATAATATTAAATGTTATTGTGTCATCTTAATATCCTATAACTATTTCCAATTCCATAAAATGGGAAATGAAATAATCCATCATGTGGACGAAAGAGTACTTCCTCGCGAACCGATTTAATCCATTTTTTATGACGACCTATAAATTTGGGATATAATGATGGATTTAAGTTAATTAAATTATATTTATAAAATTAATATTATTATATAATTATAATATCACTTCTACAATCACACCTTCTAAAGATTTGGAAAAAATAATGTCGCTCATGTGTACAGTGGACTACTGCCTCGTGAATCGATGTGAGGTGTTTTCACCATTTCCAATTTGTGGATATAAATAAGATATTTTATATTAATATTAATGATAATTGTATCATAATAATACCTATTTAATTATTATATCACATATAACGTCTTACATTACATTTTGTTGGGATACGATAATGTCTCTCATTTGTACACTGGATTAGAGCCCCAAGATGCAATGTGAATCGTTTTTAATTAATGATTTACAAAGAAGAAAATATGTATAAATTTATTTAATAAATGTGAGATAAATTGAATAATATTTTATCTGTAAAGGTGATATATTATTTACCTTAACATCACTCCATCTATTATGAAAAATTTGGACAATGTTCATGCCTATGTACAACCTACCATCTCTATGAATGATGTTCTCCAATTTCTATATCAAATATTAAAAGGTTTATGTAAATAAATATATAATAAAAATTGATTATTATATCATTATTTACTTTCTAGAGATAATTTATCCATGATCAATGTAAAAGGAATGAAATGATTGAAGAAAAAATAATAAAAGAGAATCTATTGTTAAATGAGATAATGATTTTAACAAAGAATAGTTAATAAATGGGTGGTACAATACTATGAGTAAATATTACATTGATTGAGATATATTATTATGATTCAATAATAAAGCTATATTATACCTATATTTATCATATATTATGTTTTGATACATATTATGGAAATCCAACCTATGTATGGTTTTCTCATCTCACTTTTATTTCCTTGATACATATTCCTTATTCACCACTTATTTCATTAATGGGTATATAAAATTCCCATTTTGATGTTTTATATGATTAATATATTTAACGTGATTGTATTTAAAGTATCAAAATTTGTTATTTTCATCATAGAACTAATTATTAAAACCTTACCTTTATTGGAAGGGTTTATTTCATATTTTCATCATCTATCATGATTATTTGTGTTTAAGTCTCCCTTGGTATAGTAATTTGATATTTCTATCTCAAAATATATAAATTTCATTATAATAAATTTATTAATAAACGTTTTCAAATAATAGTACCAGTATTTCTCTCATTGTAACATAAAATTATTGAGAACATATTTTTATGTAAATTCATCTTATTTTCTACTTTTGTGAAAAATACATTTCCATCCAAATATCTGTTTTATAAAAATGTTTTAAAAAATATTTTAAACATTATAAAAATTATATAATACAAAAATATTTCCCCTTTTTTATTTTTACTAATTTTTTTACTTTTTTTTATTTTATTATCGATTCACTTTTGACATTTTTGAAAACGTTGGGAATGAATAGTTTTTTATACAGAAAGTATTAAATTTATAAATGTGATGAACAGTAATTTTCTTAAATATTAGATTAGAATTTATAATGGTAATTTTAAAATAATATTATTTTCAATATATTTTTTGAACATTTAGTTTTAAAAATTATTTTCTAAGGGAAAAGGTTATTTTCCACCAAATTTTTTTAATAAATCTTCTACAGTATTTATATTCATCAAAAACATAAACCATTAATTGTAGTTCAGATCAATTGAGTTTGTTTTGTATTAATACCATAATTATTATTTATTTTTGTTATTTATGATCAATTTGACTAGAGTTCAAATTTTTAATTACATTTCCCCATATTACTGTGGATGATTTATGAATATGTTTCTTTATTAGATTTTGTTTTAACATTTCATATGTTAGTTTTTTAGTATCAGTTTTCATGTTGATTATATTTTACCCCATTCAAAGGAATAGTATATTGGGCTTATTATATTATTTTTGGGGTTTTGAATTACCTATCCCTTCAATGCGGCAGTAGGACTCATGAGAAAAAATTAGTTTCCCAAAGTAAAATGGGTTTTTGTCCATATTTCTATGTAATCCTGTGAATGAAATTGAATGTATGTTTTTGATGACCTTGATTATTCACTCCCACATAATCATATTAGTTATTAATGCCCATTTTATTATTCAATTATTTACAATTTCAATGGATATGTTTTAATATTATATGGTCATTTATATGAATTTATTAAATCATCATTTGTTCCCGTTATATTATTATTCATATTCTTGATATCAATTTAATTGAATGTGTTTTTAGTTAATTACATTTCCATATTGATTATTCCTTATTCATTCATGATCATTTTTTATACTCTTTCTTGTACTGATCATTTTAGATCACTCATTTCTTAATCATTATTTTTCAAAGGAAACAAATAAAGTGTATTTGGATTGACATGTGGGATTTTGCTAAGGGTGTTAATGGTTTTCTAAAAGAAAAAAACATTGTGTGTTTTATATTTTAAATATTAATATAGAATTTTATTTGTATCAATTTTACCAAGACAATTAAACCATTTAGTCCATTGTTATATGATTTCTTATATCTAATGTCAATGTAATAAAGTAACCGTAAACTCTAGGAGACTGAGTTAAAGGTATTTATAATTGTTATTGGAGTGATTTTAAAAGAAAAATTGGGAACTATAATTAAGTAAAAATATATTATAGAATATAACCCTAGGTCTTACAAAAAGTAAAAGTATAAGAATTGCATAATATCCTAATGTTTTGTTAAGGTAACAATTATGTGGGTTTCCAAGAAATAAATCCCTCTCTAAATACAAAAAGAAGATATGGTTTTTGATAAGCTGTACCTATGGATATAAAATTTGAAAAATATGTGTCATGCTCGACTTGAGAATTTATTAGTATCCGATAATGGGCCTTACATCACACCTAGTTTTATACACTATGTTTCATAAATTTTTTATATAATATATTGTATCCAATTTTTTAGAAATGAATACTTTTGGAAACAATGGAATCCATATCAATTGAAATACACCATATATGTGTTTTCAACTTAGAAAAATAATTGAGGTGGAGATGGAGCCATAAATAGATTTGATTAAATTATAAATATATTGGGGTTGGTGACATTGGTTATAATTAATAAAGTATCCAATATATAGTAGCCTATTGATCCAACATGTGGTGTAATGATGTTAATCTTATTTATGTTTTATAAAACACTATCATTTTATGGGAATGAAAATTAATTTTTAAATAATAAATAGATTTGTTACTTGGAGAAGATATATGTTTTTTTGGGATGAAATGAGAGGGAAAAGTTTTTCATAATAGTTTTTTCTCTTGGGAGATGTAGATGAATGGTGGCCATGTAATCAATACATTATAAATGAAGAAGATATTTCAAACATTTAATGGTAGTATTTCATGTTCGTAATGTTGGAAAATAATTTTCCTTAGGAGAAACAAGTGAATATGGAGATACAATTTTGGTTCTAATACAAAAGGTTGTTTAAATTATTTCAATTTATTAATCCAAAATTACAATGTTAGAATTGAATAATAAACACTATGTAAATAATCCAATTATCGATATTGATAACTTATTTGATGGGATTAATCTACTCCCTTTAATTTCACAAGTATCCAAATTTTCTCGTCAAAAATTGAAATATTATCATGTGGTATCAAGACGATGAAACAATTCTCCCTACGTTTTAGATTATATCGGAATAAATAGAAGGAAGACAGTAATAAAAAATACGAGTAATGGGATTACCGAAAAGAGAGATTATCTAAGATGTGATAATTTATTAATGAAACACCATGGTACATGATTAATGGGAATGATAATTTTATAAAATTATGGTGAGTAAGGTAACCATGATCATGAATGAATGGGATGGGAATAATTTTATAATGCTCAATTATTCTACTATAAGGAGATGGGGCAGTATGGAAATAAATTCTCTAGGATTTAGGGGAATATAACTCAAAATAAGATAAGGGGTCGTTGGGAATATTTTTCTATCAATACAACCCTATTATAGTGAATAAAGTTCTTGTGATATTTGGATTCAATAATTATGTTTTAGATATATTTTATCAGTGATAACTCTGAAATGAATAATTATTGTACTACATTAGTTTTCTATTAGGATTTAAAGACCTATGTTGAAAGGTACTGATGACCAAGGAATATGATACAGTGAAAGTTGTTATTTTTGAAAAAAAATTATGATTATGGGAGGATAAACCTCTATATATTCTTGATGATGATATAATAGATTGATGTATATGGTATAACATTGGTGACCATTAAATTAGTGATTTATTTGGTGGTTTCTGTTTTATTTGTGGATGGTTACGGTATTTATTAAATTATTAAATAAATTCTGTAATTTTTATATATTATTAAATGAATAAGTTGAAAATTATTTTTTATAATATTTTTGGTTTTCATTAAGTTATTTAGGAGATAATTATATTCACATATTTGTTATGTGGAATTATGAGCTATATTATGTTGTTTGAGAAATCAAATGTTAAGTTAATTTTTGAAGTTAAGTGACATTCCTTATAAAATTTATAACATATATTTTTTATAGACCTATTTCAGATGAGTTTTAATGTTAAATATACATGAAATGGATTATGTTATACAAGTTTTAATTATTTTGGCTCATGAAATTAATTTATTATTAGATAAGTTATGCGGAAAAAATTAGTCTATAATATATCTATAGATTCCATGAATGAATTTTCTATATTTTTATGATCTATTAAGCATCAATTTTAGGGATTTTAGAATAAAAAATTATTTTGGATATTAATTTTCTACATTAATAAACAAACTGGGAATTTTAGAATGAAAAACCAATGAAAGGAAATTTTCCTATGAAATATAATGAAACCAAGTACGTATATTTTATTATATTATCAATCAAGATGGTAAAGTAAATACACAACTCTAGAAATAGGATCTTGAAAAACATTATATCATAGAACCATTATTTACAATGAAACAAATGGTATTTTAACTCATTGAATATTTATGGATCTAAAATCTTTTAATTATCTGATTATCTAATTTATTGTTATAAATGTTCTCTATCACTCTCTACACATATTTACAACTTCCCCTACTTCTGTATCATCACTTCCCACCAATATTTTCATATATGGAAACCCAATAATGTTATATTTTTAACTTCCCCCATACATCCCTTACTCTCTTAAAAAGAGGATGTTTAAATAACCCTTGTTTTGATATGGGTTTACTATTAAGGATTTTTCAAAAGTAAAACCCTTGATTTATGTGATGAAGATTAAACCTCATGGACACAATTTATTAATGGGGAAGGAATATAGCACCCTAAGTTTTTAAAATAATAAAATCACGTTAAATTGCATATATAACATTAAAAACTTACCTTATAAGAGAATTTGACTACCAAAGACATTATTTTATATTTCATTTTATATAAATTCAATATCATTGATATGTTGTTATATAGAGAAAAATGAGTTTAGATGAAACCTGGCATCCAATTTAAATATTAATATTTGAAAATAACCATTATATCCTAGCCGTTATGTTGTAGGATATGGATAAGACTAAATAAAATTTGAAAAAAAAACAATGTGTATAAAAAAATTATTTTTATTTTATTGATTTGAAATATAATAAGAACCAATATAAGTTTAAATGAAATGTTTTTAAAAAAATCTATATTTTTTTATATGTGTTTCATCCCATTTGAATAGATAATTTAAAAATTAATTATTTTGACTTTATGTTAATTTATTTTAAAAAATGAACATACCTTGTTAAATATATATGTGAAAATTATCATTGGGACATCTTATTGAATATGTCAAAAAAGATTTTTTTGATGAATTGTGAAAAATTATGATTTTCATATTAAAATAATTGTTAGATTAAATTATTTATAATGATAAATTATATAATAATTTTCTAAATTAAAATTAAAACATTTATATTAAAACAAAATATTATTGTTCATTTTAATCAATTTTATTTTGAATTTTTATATAAAAACTATCTAATTTTTTTTAATGTTTATCTTTTTAAAACTTTTTCTTCTGAATCATATATGGGTTTAGTTTTAAATTTAATTCATCTAATTATGTGAATTTAATTTGAAAAAATAGATTCCATATATATAATTTGTATAATTTATGTTATAAAATATGTTATATTAATTTTTTCAAATAATTAACTGTAAAAACATTAAAACTTATTTTCCATAGTTGGGGGTAAAACTAGTGTTCCAAGGGTTAAACTAAATCATAACATTTAAAATTACACAGAAAATATCTAAGTCTTTTTATGAAGCCATATTTAGTCGTTATATATTCTATGGTACTAAAATTGACCAATTTGGATTCATGTGAAATCATAAATCTGTGGTTATCTCTTTTTATTTTCAAATATTCAAAACATGTCATCTTCTTATTCATAAAAGGAACCAAAATATTTTATCCAATTCATGTTTTCAAAAAAAATATTTAGTCCATGAACTAAAAAAATATCATCCATAATTCCATACACAAATCAAATTAGAGTGTTTTATTATAATACCTTCCCATGACCGCTTTAGGTATAAACCTAATGATTTTCTTTGGGGAAGAGGTTTGGCCCTTAACCCAGTGACTTCATTTTATTTATTCCTCCACTACATTAAAATAGTATTAAACCATAATATTATATTTAAAATATTACGTAGCATATAATGTTATGTTATTAGGTAAATTTCGAAACCTATTTCAATATTCTCTTCCATCAAAGGGGAAACGAATATTTCAATCGTTTGTACCATGAAATAACATCTCGTAAACAGATATAATTAGTTTTCAAACACTGAATCAAGGGTTTTTATATAATGATTAATTTGACATATTTATATTATATATATATCATTAATATATATTCTAATTATAACATCACATATACCTTTTTACCTTCCAACCCGTTGGAAAACAATAATGTCTTTCGTCTGTATAGAGTACTACCTCCTTGCTAACCGATGTGATGTGTTTTTCTCATTACCTTTTACATTGGATGGTAATAATGAAATAATAAAGGATTATATATTATATTCTTATCATAATTATTATTCTTTAATTATTATTTCATATATATTATATTTCATTTCACTCATCGAGGATACAATAATGGTGCTCGTGCATACATCGAACCACCGCATCACGAAGTGATGTGAATCAATTTCCTCAAATGATTTAAACAAGAGGTAATATTGATAAATTTAATTAATAAATTTCATATATATTACATCATAATTAATATTTAAATTTGATAAATTGTGTACCTTCCCTTCACTTCATCTGTTGAGAAAAATACAAATTGCATTCATGAGTACGTACAACCTACTATCTCTATTAATGATGTAATCCATTTTATAACTATAAATTTAATTGATTAATATAAATACATATATAATGAATATATATTATATTTATATAATTTTTAACATTATATATACAATTTATCCCTGATCAATGTTAATGGAATGACATTACTAAATGAAAACATACATGGAAAACGAAGCGATTATCACATGAAATAGTGATTTTAACAATGAATTATTCATTAATAGTTGATAAATTACAATAATTAAATCATATATGGTTATAGATATATTATTAATTTTCTATTATATATATTTTATTCACCTATATTCTTAATATACAGGATTCTTAGACATACGTAGGAAGTCAAACTTGAGGTAAACGTTTATCGTCACACATTTATTTCTAGGAGACATATTTCAAATTCACCACTTATTCCATATAGTGGAATATATAAAAACCATTTTGATATGTTATACCATAAATATAATTCCATTAATGGTATTTAATTTTCATTTTATTTTATTTCTTTCGTGGAGCTTATGATTCAAACCATACCAAAGTAGTAAGTGATTATTTCAAAATATTATCATTATTTTGTATTTTTTATATTTATAGATATAATTGGCGTATTATTTGATATTTACATCTTAAAAAATATTAATTTTATAATATTTTTATCTAGTATTTCCATTTTACTACCTTTATTACTTAATATTATTGGGATTGTTTTTATGAAATTATATATTTAATTCACTCTTCGGTCAGAAATCATTTTTTCTTCAAAATATAATTTTTATAAAAAAAATCATACAAATACATAAAATTAAAAAATTATTTAAAACAATATTCTAAAAATGTTTTGCATTAAAATTATTGAAGGTATTATTATTTTATTTTTCCGAATAATAAATTTTTTAACTGATTTACTTCAGTTTGATAGAAATATTTTTTCACTTATAAGAAATATAAAAAATTTCTGTCCATCATATTTTTTTTAAAGAGTCATTTATATAATAGAAAGGATATACTCAAGGAGAAGGATTTTCAAAATATTTTTTAAAATGAAATGTTTTTTTCTTAAAAAATTATTTTAATAACATTTTTATTGTATTTATACTCATCATTAACATATACCATTTATTGTAATTATGATCCAATAGGGATATTTTTTGTTGATACCATATGTATAATATCTTAAAATGGTTTATGATATGTTTTACTAGGTATGTAAACATTTATTACAATTGAAAATATTAATCTGGATAGTTTCATATTTTATTAATTCATTTGGTTATGTATTAAAATTTTCTAGGATACTATTTCAATAAGAATGCTTCTGTTGATTAGGTTTCACAAATTTTATATGGGGAATGAATTTAAATTAATAATTGATGTGTGTGATCCAAACTTATATAGCACTATGATAAATTGGTATATCTCATGTGAAAAATCAGTTGGATTAATTAAATGGGTTCTTACACATAATTATGAATTTTTTGTTGAATGGACTGGATATAATGATTATAATGTATAGAATTATGAATTATTTCATCATGTGATTATTTATTAACTTCCATATGATTATTCAATTTTTTTATAATATACAGAGATATATTTTAGAATCTTTTTATTATTTATATGGACTTATAGAATAATAATTTATTCTTACAATATAATACTAAATAAAAAAGTAATTTTTTAAATAATGATTTTGAAATTATTTATCTTTCCTTGTTTTCTAGGACTTATTTACTCATGATATCATACACTGAATTCTTACAAATTGATGAAAATATGAGCTCACCCACTGCATATGTTTTATATTCCAAAATTTACCAAGAATGTTTTTTTGGGTATGATATTCTAGGATATGCAATGGGGATGAAATTTCTTCTCAATGAAAAACATTTTGTATTTAAAGTTTTTAAAATGTATGTGATTTCTATTTGTGAATATTTTTTAAAAATAATACGATACTATTTGGTCCTTTATTATATGATTTATTATATGTAATTAAAATATAATATATTATCCACTAGATCCAGGAAACTAGAGTCATGGTCTACATATGATAATCAATTAAAATGGTTGGATTATTTTTCCTATATATTAAAAATGATTTTTTAGATGGCTCTCTTGATGAATTAAAAATAGAAATTGAAATATTTCTTTTAAAGTTTTACAATTGCGGATGGATGGGATACATTAAACATTATTTCAATATTTTTATGATATTGAGTAGAAAAAATGGATCTAGGATGAACCGGCCATAAAATTCTCAATCAATGTGTTCTCATAACGTTATACCTTATCCTCGGTATAAGAAATGATAGATAAATTCAAGTAACACCCCAATGTTTTTGAAAGATCAATATCAACATGAAATAAATAATTTTCCAAGAGTGAAAAATAAATTTCTTTGTTGACATGATAAATTCATGTTTAACTGGGACTAGTCCCCTCGACAATGCCTGGTACGATTCTTCTTAATTATTATTTGGTATTTTTTTGATAATTTCACATCCCACTCCTTTTTTATCTAATGTGGTAAATCAATTAGGTTAATGTGAAAAAATGTTACCTCACATCTTAATTCCCAAGACAACTCTCAAGAAACGATAGTACAAGGTATTAATGTGTTCAATATGGTCCATTTTTTTTGTTACAACCTAGAATTTTTAAGAATTCAGTATCATAAAAAAACCTTATTTAGTCATGGGGATTAACTATTGGGTAGGGTTTAAATTATTATTTTATTACTGCACTAGAAGTGTTACTATTAAATCTACTGATGGAGTTTCGTGGCCTGTTAATGGTGAATGCTTTTTAAATGTGGGTTGATATGGGATTTGGGGATATTGAATATAAACATTTTTCATCTCACAATAGTATCCTTGGGATCTATTGATTCAATCAGAAATATTGATCGACCTGTTATAGTTAGTCAATACCCTAATGTCTTTTGAGATGAATATTTAGGGTTACTACCTAAGATTGAAGTGGAATTCCCAATCAACCTAATACCATGAATGAGTAACATTTCACTTTCTTCCCATAGTATAACACCAACAGAACATCCTGAATAAATTGTATTTCTAGATAAATTGAAAATACATAGATTTATTATACCTTGTAATTCACCTTCGGTTTTTCCTCTATTATTTTTAAAGAAAAAAGATATTACTCTTCAAATATGTATATATTAATATCAAATGAATCATTTTATAATAATTAATCTTTGTACTCTTTCTCTAATTGATGATATTATTGATCAATTAAAGGGAAGAAATTAGTTATTTAAAATTTATATATGGTTGAGGTACCACTAACTCCACATTTAGAATGAGGATATCCAAAAGATAAATTCCCAAATCATTTTTCCCATTATGATTAAATAAAAATGTCCTTAGGTATTGTTAATATAATATTATTATTCATTGAATAGATAAATCATACCATTCAATGGTTTTTGGAATAGTTTGTGGTGGTATTAATTGATGAAATTATAGTGTTCATTCAAACTAAAGGTGGCCATGATTAGAACATAAGTATTGCATTTAGCACAATATGATATCACCTTCTCTATATCAAATTATCAAAATTTCACTTTTGGATACAATTTGTTTTATTTTTTAGGCATGTTATTTCTGAATATGTTATATCATTTGATCATATGAAAAATTGAGGCATTTATTTCTTTCCAATCACTTAATAAATTATTCATGAAACGTATTATTCTTGAATTAGAAGTTTATTATTGCCCCTTTGTCCATATTTTTTCAATATTAGCTTCACTCTTGACCACCATATCCAGGAATGGTATTTCATTCCATTAGAGAAATAATTGTAATAAAATTTTCAAAATCCTATAAATTTTCCAACATTGGCACTTATTATTATATTATCATATCTTGGTGAAGGTTACATACTCTAATATGGTCCATCTGGATCTATAGTGTGTTGAGTTATCATGCATGGGGACAATATCATGACATATAGATCATGATAGATTAATGTACATGAAATTAAGTAACCAACACATGATCTAGAATTAGTTTATATGTCCCACTCATTAAGAACATGATTACACAATCACATTGTGAATAAGTTATTGGTATTCATTAATTATATAATCTTGAATAACATATTCTTATATAGGGAATTTAACTAGGGACAATGAGGTTGGTGGAGTAACACTTGATGGTTGAAATTGAATTCAGTTTTAATATTGGAATGTAAATTTTTATCGTATTAATCAAGTGTAAATTGGTTTAAATATGTGTCCAAAGAAGCTAAAAATATATTAAAATTAATGTAGTTTTCACTTATATGGTTTATATTATATAACATAATTATGTCTATGTCTCTTTCATTCACCATTATCCCTGAATTGCAATAGAATTTATTGGAATCTCAATTTTCATACCCATAATGCATTACCATTAGGTAAAACCTTAATAGGGGAGTGTTCATGAGTGTATGGTAAGTGGATACTAATGTGGTGTTGTGATTTATCATATATTCTTTTCTTCCTTCTTGTTGATAGGATAAATTCTTTTTGGGATTACCCCTATTATTTGTGGGGTTTCCACCTAAGTATTTATAAAATTAAAACATGATGAAGGACAAGTTATTGTTTTCAATAATTATGCCAAAATTGGATGGGTATGTTTTTGGAATGCCTAACCAATCAATAAGTGAAGTCCGCACATCAATAAAAAGCATGATATTTGAATAAATATCCATAAATGATATAAAATAGGAGAATATTTGTATAGTATTTTTCACTGGGTTACCACAGACACATTGGAAGCCAAATACTATTTGGGTGTTTTTCAATAGACATACTAAATGAACACATTTAACTCATTGATGAGTCTTTATAGCTATATATCAAGTATTTAGTGATGTAACTTTGGGAACTGATATCTATGGTCTCTGATCAATACCATAGATTTACCTCGTGGTTTTAGGAATCCTTGTAATTAGACAATGGAACCTGGTTGATCATGATAACAACTTACTACTCTAAATTGGATGGATAGTCAAATCATATAATTCAAACCCAAGAGGGTATGCTCACAAAAAGTTTAAGTGATTTTATTTGCATATGGGAAGACTATGTTACATTAGTATATTCTTCATATAATAATATAAATATTGTATTATTACATATGGCATCCCGTGAAGTTTTTTATGGTTAAACATATAAAAATAAAAATTTTCATGTAGAGGCCATGAAATATTCACAGATTGGGAATAATATTGTCTATAAAATATCTAGTAAAATATAGATAATTAGAAAAAGGATTGAAATATTGAGAAGTTCTCAATAATTGTGTGTATATCCTCAGAATTTACCTTTATCATTTTTTTCCATGAGAATATTTTCTATTGAGTATCAATTATTTTAGGGAAAAATTATCTAGCTAAAAAAGGGAACCTTGTCCCTCGATATGTGGGACTATTTGATATTCTTGAGTGTTTCAATGAACATTCATATCATTTAGCTCTACCATCGAGTTTAAGTTGTGGTTTATAATATTTTCTACATATCCCATCTAAATAAGTAACATAGGGATCCTCCACACATGAATAGAATGGATCTTACTATAATTTTTCTAGATGGATAATTCATTCACTCTATGATTATAGTTTTGGATCGACAAGGATTGATTTAATGGGGAACACATATCTCATTAGTGTGCATATTATGGATAAATATTTAGATCATAAAATATACTTGGGAATAAAATATGGTTATAAAAAACAATGACCACTGATCATTCAATGAATTTCTAACCTACTCCTTTTAAGTATTAAATCTCCAATAGTGGAGATAATGTGACACACCGAGTTAAGTAAATATTAATATTTTATTATGTCTTTTAATATATAAGTTGTTTTGATGTGATTTTTGGATGTTTTTTATAGTATTTTAATTAAATAATAGAATATTTCTTGAATATGCTATGTCAAATCTTGTCAGTGAGTATGCTATAGTTCTTGGTCTTATATATAATGGTTTTTGTGGGAGGATAAACCGTCCATGGAGTGGTTGGGGTGGAAACTCTAGTTTTGGGAATGTATTATAACCCTATAAGTATCCATACCATGTAAAATGGAGTTTCTAAGATTGTGGTGTCTCTATGGGGTTGTGAAATAAACCATACAGTTCCAAAAGGCCATTGTGATAGAATATTTATACGAAATGGGACATGTGATGTACACCAATATGAAATTAAAGGTCCAACACACCAAATAGGTGGGTGTGGTGGCCATTTGAAAGATAGTTTGTTCTAGATCATTTGTAGTGGCCATTAAGAGGGAGGATATACCATTACATTATCAAATTCATGATGAGATAGAAATGAAAAACAGAATATTATTGCACTATAGTTCTGATCATCCTGATTTTTAAAATTAATAAAACAAACTTCAAATTTTAGTGGATTTTGTTTCACTAAGAAGGTATCCTATTTTCAATATTTTAGGGCCTCATAATCTCAATTTATAACCAATGGATCCATGGAAGAAACTCCATTTCTGTTTCCCCTCTACAGGGATCTCAAATTGATGGTCTTTATAGTTCATCATCGAGGATTTTTTCTGAATTGTTCGTATTGGGTTATTTTGGATAAGAGCGGTTGATGTAATTGGATTCTCTCACAATCTACCTATGTTGAAAACATTACATATTTTTATATAATGTATAATATTTAGAATAATAAATTGTAAATATTTCTATAGAAAATATTTACCTAAACTGTCATTTTTTTCATTGCTTTCATTGATATATTTCTGGTGTTTGTTATTCAGATTTGGAATCAGTTTTTGTGAATTTTTGAAATCCACGTGGGGGGGGGGGGCTGTTGGCTCATACCCGACATCATGTTTTATATTTGAGGGGAAATTTACATATAAAAATATGTGATGTCATGGGTTTAGTTAATGATTTTTTACACATGATTTATCCAATTTATTGAGTCTCTCATATTGGGGGTAGAATTGTATTCAAGGAATACCATATTTGGTGGAGGTTTTTCATGAGTTACTTTCACTTATTCATTCTCTTTATATGACTCTTATAAAATGAAAATCAGGATTTATTCCGATTATGTAGATGGTTATTTAGAGATTAAATTTTGTTATCATGGTGGCATGTGGGGGACATCTCTAGGGAATTTATTATTTGGTTTTATACTTATCCCTTGTATATACACATTGGCGTGTCTATTAATTTTTTTATCATGATATACATCAGAAAAAAATATCTAACTTTTTTGGTGGATCACCATAATGTGGTATTTGTGGATGTTTGTGGTAAGAGGTTAGAGTTGGTCATGTTATAGAGTGTGGAAGTGTTCCTTATTTTGAACCAAAGTTTCACATCGTGTATGTGTATCTACTAAACACATGTTGTTGAATGTTTTCATTAAACTTTTCAATAAAAATATTATATGTTTGTTTTTAGGGAAATTTATTCTTCATAATTCGTTAATATTTTTTATATCCATACTACTAATTTTCTCTTTGGGGTTTTATTATAACTGAGGGTAAATCATCACTCCATGAGTTCATATACTAATTTTATTTATTTCTAGTATGTCTTGTCTAGGATATACACCTACATTTACTGGAATTATGGTCCTACCCAAGAAAATGGGTTGGGATCATGATGTATAAATGGTATTGGATTAGTATATCCCATCAATTAGGATTTTATTCATGGAGATAAGATGTGTCAGGATTTGAAATGTAGATTATGAAAAGTAATAGCTAACCCCATTATACTAAACACCATGTTAAATAGGATGTTTAGGTACATAATATTTCATAAAAACATCCAGTATTATCTTCACCTAATCACCATGGGTTTATCTTATGAATATTATTTATTGTGAATTATTATGATACCTACCACTAGGACTTCATTATTTATATGGTATTTAGTTGGTCTAAATTTTATATTAATAAATTATGACTTGTTTTTTATGGAATGATATTCATTGGAACCTATTAAAATAGTTTAAGTGGTGACTACGAAGTGAATTTTCTATGGTATTTGAAATTACCACCAGTCAGGGGATGTAAGAACAAACAAGTTCGAGTTATTGATAATCCAGTTATGTCTAAATTACAATTAAATCCATATATTGTGGGATTCGGTATAGAATGTTTCTTGGAAACAAAAAATTAAAATTTTACTATTGAATCATACTATGGGGAACCCATATTCGATTTACAAAGGTACGTTAAATATATTTTTTGTTGGATATGTGCCTGAACATACCAAGGGATGGAATGTATAGATATACAAAACCATCACAATAATTCTGGAAAGTAGTAGTCCAATATAAGGTTGATTTGGGCCTTACATGGAAAGAGTTTGAATAATTTTCATATATCGAATTTCTCTTTCATACCTTCCTTGTATTTATTTTAATGGATTTAGTTGGCATTTATAAGGGAACCCATCATTTATGTAATATAGAACTCGGTTTAAGTACCTATCTCAATTTTCAATCGTAGATGAAACTAGTGAATCTCTCTAAGGATACAAATTTGGTTAGGTTTATGAATATATATTCACTCTAAAGTAGTGATGGTATATTTTGATAATTTAAATACATGGTGAATATGAGGATCATAGAAAAAAATGAAATTGTTTGAAATAATAGTGGAGGGAACACATTTTTTCCATCTAAACATTGATGAAAACTATATGGGTGGAAATAAGATTTGTAGGGACATAATCTATTAGTAAAATATTTGTAAATAACATATATAATGGGTTAACATATTTTCATCTACATAGATATAAATAGTTTGGTTTTTTCAAATGTGGATATAAAGAAATGCCTTGGGAGTGTTACAACTATGTATGGTTGAAATGTAGAAAACATTTCTATAAGAATCCTCTAATATTGAGTGTCAAAAATGGTATTAGAATTACTAAAGTATCAAAATATTAGTTAGGGTATTCCCATTAGTGTAGATCTCATCCTTATCAAAGAAAATGTTTTAGTGATTCCATGAACACACCAATGTCTCAAAAGGCATAGTCATAGTATGTTAGAAGGAATTCATTTTTTGAGGCTAATCGAAAACATTGTGGGTCATAGTAGGTGGTGGTTAATGATGAATAGGATATATTGATGGTCTGTAGTGTGACTCCACTCAATTATACTTTAATGGAATATTATTTATAATATCATTTATCAATAATGTGTTGTTTCTCAAGTAGAAAATAAAATGGGGTTTGATGTGGAAATGATACCACATGTCACGAGAATCTTTTTGCATCTTAGTAAATATAAGTACATAGGATTCTGGTGTTCTAAATGTCTCATTAACATTGAAATAGTGAAGTTTATTTGGGATATCATCTTTTTTGAAATGGATATATTTGATATAATCTTAGGGAGAGACTATATTGTAGCATTTATGTCATGTGTATATTTCAAATCTTGGAATATTTCATTTACATATCCTAATGATGTTTGACTTCTATTTAAATTCGAATGAGACATATATGATTGGAGATTATGGAATTTTGTTAAAGTGGTTATAATCATTTCATATCAAGTCACTATATCGACCATAAAAACTATTGATGCAATCAAGAAAAATGTTTTTCTCAACATAGTAGATCAATACACTAATTCCTTTATAGATCACTTTTCAGGAGTACCACAAGAAAGAGAAGTTGGTTTATCCACCAAAATACTGTCAAGATTAAGTCCTCTTTCTATTCATACATATATTATGGCTCTATTAGAACTACATGAGGTATAAATCTAGTTATAATATTAAAAAAATAAATTACTTTATTTGACCACATGCATCGCCAAAGTCCGCTCTAGTTTTAATTACAGATAAGGTAGATGGTACTCTTAAACTCTTCTTATATTACATTATAATGCATTATGGTTTGATAATGAAATGATATCCACCTCCATGAATTTATGATTTGGCTGATTAATTAATGGGATCTATGCAGTTCTCTAAAATTGATCTATGGTCAGGATACCCCTAACTCTTTGTCAAGTTGGAGGATACCACTAAGACTACATTTTAATCCATTATGTCCACTATGAGTACATAGTAATTCCATTTTATTATGGGAATGAGTCATTATTCTTGATGTCATTGATGAAATATATCATTTACATGTATTTAGACTCATATTTTGATCGCCGTTGTTGATGAAATTATAGGGAACTATCAAACATGTGGTGTCACTAAAATGAACTATGAGATTTTTGTTGGATCTGAATCTACGGATTACACACAAGAGGGGGGGTGAATTGTGTCTTTTCAAAATTATTACAATCTCTTCAATTTAGACAAATTCTGTCCACGATGCTTTTGCTCGATTAAATATGCAGCGGAAAAAGTAAAAGCATGAACACACGGATGTATAGTGGTTCGGGGAACAGAAGGCCCCTAGTCCACTCCACCAACGCTCAAATCCACGAGCTTGGCGATTTTCACTATCTGGTCCTCGTTTCCACAGACCTGTCCACAACTGAGTACAGGCAGTTGACACCTTTACAAGATTCAGGCACACACAGCCTTCCTGGTTCAAACACGAACCCACACAGCTTAGAACGAGAAGCTGATCACTCAAAAAAAAGAGTTTCGATAAAGAAAACACTTCTCCAGTTGTTCTTCACAATTGCAACAGAATGCAATTGACAGTAGATAGATCGTTGTCTTCAGAAAATAAAGGTCTGTAATCAAAACAGTTCTGAGTCGATCCAGTTGCAATAGATATTACCAGAAACTTCACAACTTCAGCAGCAGTAGATTCACAACAGATAGTCGATGTAGAACACGTGAATCTGTTATCAAGATCTTCTTTCGGTAAAAAGGATTTTACACTTCTTCTCGATCACCTGAAAAGAACGCCTTTTCACAGTCTCTGTTTCTTGCTCGTTAAAAGATCAATCAATAATTTTCACACACTTTCCTGTGTATATATATATCTCCGAAGTTTCCAAGATAGAACATATATTCAAATCTGAGAGATTCTTCCGCATAAATAGATCCATAAAAATCTCCTTTAGATTCGCGATATTAAATGAAATAACAGAGCCGTTGTAACTCCCCTGAGGAATCGGCATAAAAAGATCCGTTTAAATCAATCAGTAATCCGTTGAAAATCGTCTTTGATTCAGTAAAAGTCGTGCTTAAGAATCGGCTCGAAATCCGCCTAATAATCCGCTTGTTTGACCAATGAAAACGGTAATATCGTCTGTCAAAAATATCCCGACGCCAAACGTAGGGTTGATGTCTTGGCTCCAAACGTAGGGTTCACAAACGTAAGGTTGAACATACATACTTTCTCTTTAGCATTCAAACGTAGGGTTGATCATCCATACTTTGTCTCGCTTCAACTCTTCAAAGAACGTACGGTTGATTATAAAAGTAAGATTGATGATCCATACTTTTGAGAAACAAACTCAACACTGAAAACTAACGTACGGTTTCTCTTCCATACTTGTCCAACAACGAAAACGTAAGGTTCCTTCCAAACGTAATGTTCTTCTTCAATACTTTTCAACAACGTAAGGTTCATTAACCATACGTTTCAAAATAACGTAAGGTTCCTTAACTATACGTTTCTTTTAACAAAAAAAGTAAACTTTTCATCCATACGTTACGTTCATTAACGTAGGGTATGAACAGTGATTCCAGTACGCGCTAAAATTGATCTCGCGCTACAGTGATTCCAGAACGCGCTAAACTTGATCTCGGAATAAATGAAGTATGAAATCTCGTTATATGCAATAAATAAATGAAATAAATTCCTGCAAAATACTCAACGAAATAATTATTAAATAATTAAGGGTATTTGTGAGCATCAAAATCATCATAAAGAGACAGAGTATTATTTAAAATAATCTCCCCCTTTAAAAACATTATTTTGAATTGTTTGAAAACAATACATTGCTCAACAATCTCCCCCTTTTTGATGATCACAAAACCCATAAAATAATAGAACTAATTTAATTGCAATCTTTATTGAAAAATTAGTTTTATAAAATTTTAGAATTCTGAAAGGATTAAAACAATATTTAACTATAATAAAATTTCTCCCCCATAAAAATAAATTTTCAGCTAAAAAATAAATAAAAGATAAATGTCTTCTCCCATATATCCAAATTTCTTCATAGGATTCATAGGAAACAAATGAATTTAAATGTTGTGTTTATCCAAATTCTCCCCCTTTTTGTGATATCAAAAAGAATGAAAAATTACGGATTTGAACACATTCAATATTGCACTGAACTATAAGTAAATGCTATAATTAACTGTGTATGAATAAGTGAATATGTTATACTGGCTAACTTAATCATAAATCGATAAACAACAAAACAAAAAAGAAATCAGAAAATAATTTTCATTCACAAGCTGTTATATATATAAATGATTGTGATATACAGAGGAATCAAGGTTCATGGATAAGACAGGGAAAAAAAGGTGTCTATCTCCTTTGAATCACGGTCTTGATCTCTGTAAACTGTTCTCTGAGCCTCTTCATCATCCCATCTCCTAACTTAATGATAAGATCTCTGTTCTCTTGAGTCATATGAATATCTTCAATCAAATTAACTCTGAAAAACTCATGCATTCTTTCTTCTTTTTCAACAAAAAGAGTCAGCTTCTCTGATAACTGATTCAAAAGAATCCTAACCGGTTGCTCTCCAGATGTCAACTGATCCACTAAAAATTTCTGATTATCCAGCAAAACTGACAAAGGGGCACTATTACACTGAAGATCGTGTAATCTGTCACTCATATTGCTTAGTGCTCCTGTAATTGCTTGAAATCTTCGAATCAAATCAGGTGAAGAACCTGATCCACTCACAGCATTGTTTGCAACAGACTCAAATTTATTCTCCATGTAAATCTTCATCTCAGCCAAATCATCTTTCTTTACCATCTCTGATTTTAACTGATCAACAGCATGCAACATATCAGTCTTAAACAAATCTACTTCCTGTCTTGAAACAGTACATTCTTTCAGCTTCTGAAACTTCAACTGCTCTAAGTTCAGAGAATTTCTGAGACTATCATTCTCAGATTCCAACTGAGAGATACGCTTGTACAACTCAACAACTTCTTCTTTTCTCAAATCAGGGGCACCTTGTGCTCTATTCTCATGTCCAGAAATAGGTTGATGAGGCAAGGTAAGTGGTAAAGAATCTGCATCTGATTGTTCTTTGTCCTTGTCTTGACAAGGTTGATCCACTGAACTAGCTTTTGAAGCCTGAAATTCTTCCACTGAAAAATCGTCCTAAAGTACTTCTGTATTAGCTTCAGAAGTATGTTCATCATGAACAGTAGTCTCTCTGACTTCTACTGAATGATTAAGAACAATATCTTCATGTAAATCTTGAGGTCGGGCCACTTCTTCACCAGGCACTGGCTCCATAGGTTGTTCTTGTTGTATTACATTTTCAACAGCCACAGCAGCAGATTGAGGTTCTTTTTGGATTTCCGGTTGAGCTGCTGGTTCCTCTATCGGTGCAGTCTGCTCCACAACAGCTTCTCTCACAAAGGAATAAGAAATTACCGGTTCAGAGGATTTCAAGACAGGAGAGATAATTTCTTCATCAATTGACCTCTTCCTTCTAGATTGAAGTCCTTCCTGACTTCTCTCTTCCTCAACTTCCTCCATTTCAAAGAGAATTCTCCTTGCCACTGTACTAACCCTTGATTCTGCTTGTCCCTCCTTGGACTTAGCAGGTTGAGCCTGAGCACTCTCCGAGTCTTCCTCAGCTCCAACAGGTAAGAGTTTTCCTTTAATAGTGCTCCAGAAGTATCCGACTTTCCTCAAAGTCCCAGCATTAAAAACATTACTGTGGTGACATTTCACCCCAGCATCGACCAATCTGTTCATTCCTCTTTTAAACAAAAACAAAGAAATGAACCTTCCATAAGGGAAAAAGGTCATTCTTGCTTCACTCTGACAACAGTATCTTAGATATCTTATCATGAACCGAGGAAAATTAAACTTAATATCACACATCAGAAGATACATTATGTACATGTCAGGGTATAGAATTTTCTCCATCTCAGCCATCCTTGGTGCTAAACCAGTCTGAACAAACTTTACCAAGATTTTCTGATCGGGCTCCAAATCTTTAATAAGCATTTTCTTTATCACTCTGGTTCCAAACAGAAAAGACATAATGTCTTCAGACTTATGTACAGAATCTCCAATATTCCGTAAGTCGAAATGAAAAACTCCTTCATGAGGGAAGTTAAGAATTTGACTTATCTCTACAGATGATATGGAAAAGTCCTTATCCCCTATTTGAGCCAACAAACTGTCCTCCGTATCTCCAAGGCTAAACTGAACAGTTCTAAAGAAATGTCTCATTTCTGCCTCATAAAGAAACTCAGAATTTTCACTATTAAAAGCTTGCTCAAGGCTTTGAAACGATAACGCTTGCTTCAACAGTAAATTAGTTTCAAACAGCCACTCTAAATCGATGACTTTACCTTGCAGTATTTTCCGACCAACTACTTTAGATTTCATTGCAGCACTGCTCTCGGCTTCATCGGGACGCTTAGTTTTTGCCATTCCAACAACGATTTCTGAAGGTTTGTAAGTTTAGGGTTTGAAGATTCAGAAAAGGGTTTTGGAGCAGATGTGCGAGTTTAGGTTTTTCGAAAGGGTTTCCGAAAAAGGTGAAACAGTTTAGAAGGTGAAACGGTTCTGACAGCCTTGATTCCCGTGTAATCACTAATCATTACTTTTATTTAAAACAAAATAAAATAACTTTTAGCGGGAAACAAAAAATTAAACAGAATTCGAAAACAGAATAAGATTTAAAAAAAAATTATTTAAAATTAAATAAACCTAACTCCCCCTTAATAAATTCAAACCTTGCCGTGGGAAGTGGTTTAGTAAAAATATCTGCTAATTGATTTTCTGTATTTACAAATTCTAAAAATATATCCTTTTTAAACACATGATCTCTTAAAAAGTGATGTCTTATATCAATGTGCTTAGTTCTAGAATGACTAATAGGATTTTTTGAAATATTAATTGCACTAGTATTATCACATAAAATAGGCGTATTATTGAAATTTAATCCAAAGTCCATAAGAGTGTTTTTCATCCACAACACCTGTGCACAGCAACTACCTGCAGACACATATTCTGCCTCGGCTGTTGACAGGGCAACTGAGTGTTGTTTCTTACTAGACCATGATACTAAAGACTTTCCTAAAAAGTGACATGTTCCTGAAGTACTCTTCCTATCTAATCTACAGCTTCCAAAGTCAGCATCTGAATATGAAATTAAATTAAAATCAGAGGTTTTTGGATAAAGCAGAGATTGATAAATAGTACCTTTTAAATATCTAAAAATTCTTTTAACAGCAGTTAAGTGGGATTCTTTGGGATTTGATTGAAATCGAGCACAAAGACATACTGAATACATTATATCTGGTCTACTAGCAGTAAGATATAACAAACTACCAATCATACCTCTATATAACTTGTTGTCCACTGATTTTCCAGTTTCATCCAAATAAAGTTTTATATTAGTACACATAGGAGTTGTAAATGTCTTGCTGTTTTCAAGTACAAATTTCTTAAGTAAATCAGTAATGTATTTGCATTGATTTAAAACATTTCCAAAATCTTTTTGAAATATTTGAAGACCCAAAAAGAAATTTAATTCTCCCATCATACTCATTTCAAATTCTTTTTGCATTAATTCTGAAAATTCATGACAAAGAATTTTATTGGTCGATCCAAAAATTACATCATCAACATAAATTTGAACCAACAAAACATTATTTTTCACAGTTTTCTTAAATAGTGTTGGATCTGCTAGTCCAACAGTAAAATCATTGTTCAAAAGAAAAGAACTTAGTCTTTCATACCAAGCTCTAGGTGCTTGTTTAAGGCCATAAAGAGCTTTAGTAAGTTTGAAAACAGAATCTGGTTTTTGAGAATTTTCAAAACCAGGAGGTTGCTCAACATAAACGTCCTCCATTAAATATCCATTTAAAAAGGTAGATTTAACATCCATCTGAAATAATTTAAAATTCATATAAGATGCATAGGATAAAAGGATTGTAATGGCTTCTAACCTGGCTACAGGTGCAAAGGTCTCATCATAATCTATTCCTTCTTCTTGATTATATCCTTTAGCTACTAATCTTGCTTTATTTCTAGTTATTATCCCTTGATCATCCTGTTTATTCCTAAAGACCCATTTAGTTCCTATTACTAGATAATCATGTGGTCTTTCAACTAATTCCCAAACCTTATTTCTCTTGAACTGGTTCAATTCATCCTGCATTTCTATTACCCAGCTCTCATCATCTAAGGCTTCTTCTATGGTCTTAGGTTCTTGTTGGGATAGGAAAGCAGAGAATTCAACTATGTTTCCAAAGTTTCTTCTAGTTTGAATACCAGTCTCTAAGTCACCTATCACAGATTCTAAAGGGTGATTCTTTAAGGTTCTAGACTGTCTAGGCATTACATTCAAAGGTTCTTCAGTATCATGTTCTTCTGAACTGGACTGAATTTCTTTTATATCATTTTCAAAATCATTCTTTAAATTCTCAAGTCTCATGTTTTCATTAGAATCAGGTTCATCTATTTGTTCTATCCTTTTCTCAAAAGGATCAGATTCATCAAATTTCACATGAACTGATTCTTCAACAATCCTTGACTTTTTATTATAGACTCTATAAGCTTTGGAGGTTGCAGAATATCCTAAGAAAATACCTTTATCAGATTTTGGATCAAATTTACCAAGATTATCTTTGGTATTCAAGATGTAAACCTTGCATCCAAAAACTTTAAAGTAATTTACTTTAGGTTTTCTATTATTCCATAGTTCATAGGGTGTCTTTTTCAAAATAGGTCTTATTAAAATTCTATTCATTATATAACAAGCTGTATTAACAGCTTCTGCCCAGAAATATATAGGTAGGATATATTCATTTAACATAGTTCTAGCCATTTCTTGAATAGTTCTATTTCTTCTTTCTACAATCCCATTCTGTTGAGGTGTTCTTGGAGCAGAGAAGGTGTGTTTAATACCCATGTTTGAGCAAAAGGAATTAAATTCCTGGTTCTCAAATTCTCCACCATGATCACTTCTCAATGAGATTATATTAAAACCTTTTTCATTTTGAATAGATTTACAAAAACCTTCAAATAAACTAAAAGCTTCACTTTTAAATTTCAAAAAGAAAATCCAAGTAAATCTAGAATAATCATCAACTAATACATAAACATATAATTTACCAGCTAAACTTGCTACTCTTGAAGGTCCAAACAAATCCATATGGATAAGTTCTAGAGGTTTAGTTGTAGCAACTTTATTAACAGATTTGAATGATGATTTGTGTTGCTTGCCAAGCTGACATGCATCACAGAATCTGTCATTTTCAAATTTGAGACTAGGCAAATCAGAAACTAGATGTTTCATAGATAATTTATGTAAAGCATATATATTGCAATGACCAAGTCTTCTATGCCAGATCCAGGATTCACTTATATTAGCAGTTAAGCAGTTTACTTGTTGTTTACACAAGGAATACAAATCCAAAGTATAAACATTATCAGTTCTGGGTGCTCTAAATTTAAACAGTTTATCTTTAGAAACAGTACAACTATTGTTAGTAAAATCAACAGTGTATCCATCATCACAGAGTTGAGAGATACTTATCAGATTGTGTTTTAACCCTTGTACATAAAGTACTTTGTTGATTGAGACTGTCTCTGGATCTCCAACTGTTCCAATACCAATAATCTTTCCTTTGGCATTGTCACCAAAGGTGACAAGTCCTCCTTCCTTTCGAGTAAGAGAAGAGAAATTAGCTGAAGTTCCACTCATGTGTCTTGAGCAGCCACTGTCCATATACCATATTTCTTTCTTTCTTTGGTGACCTGCTACCTGCAAAGACATTTAAACAAATTGCTTTGGTACCCATATTTTGTTGGGTCCAGGAGTGTTAGCAAGCAGTGATCTGGGTATCCAGATTTGCTTTGTTTTCTTAAAATTGATTGAATCATATAGATCATTGGAAATATAAGCTTTCTTAATTCCACATATTTGAGGTTGTCTTAGAAAACAGTTTTTAGCTATATGACCTTTTGTTCCACAGAAGTTACAAATAACCTGTTTAGTGCTAGGAACAAAATAATTTTTGTATAACTTAGGTTTTTCTCCTTTACTTCCAATTCCAAACCTTTCCCTTTTAATTACAGTTTTTCCAAGTATCTCATTTAAGGTGTTTTCTCCTTTTGTAAAAAACTAATGCAGCCTCTTTATAATATTCTACTTCATCCTGTAGAGTTTTTATTTTTGATTCAAAATTAATTTTATTTGAGTCAGCAGAGTTGTATTTGTCAATTAATTCCTTATGTTGTTTTAGCAAAGTATTTCTTTCATCTGAAATAGCTTTATGCAAGTTCTTTATAGATTTATATTTTTTAAATAATGAGTCATACCTTTCTTCAAGCATATTGCAGTAAGCTGCAAGTTTTTTATTTGAGAAGCTTGTTTCAGAGTTTGATTCATTATTTGAGTCAGAGGAGTAGTATGAGTGTACCTCATCAGTTTCAGCCATGAAACACATATTTGCTTTTAAATTGGCTTCCTCCTTCTCTGAGCTTGATTCAGAAGAATTACTTGAGTCTTCAGAAACACTCCAAGTAGCTTTCATAGCTTTCTTGTCTTTCTGCTCATAATCATCTCTTTTGAAGAATTTCTTCTTCTTTGCATCTTTCAATTTAGGGCAATCCGGTCTGATATGTCCCATCTTTTTGCATTCATAACATCTCACTTCCTTGCTATCCTTCTTAAAGGATTTCTTGAAGTCTTTCTTCTTACTGTAGAACTTTCTGAATTTTCTGGCTAGCTGAGCCAGTTCTTCGTCTGAATTTGAAGCATCAGAGCTTTCTGATTTAGCATTTACTTCTCAGTTCTTCATCTTTCTATCCTTTTGTTGAGAAGTCGCTTTCAACGCAGTATTTTCCCTTTTTATATATACTTTATGCTCATTTACCTCATCTTGCATTTCAGCCTCGTACATCATCAATGTACCAATCAGTTCTCTCATAGTTAGATCTTTAACAGAAGTTGATTGTCTGATTGCTGCAGAGATTCCATTCCATCGAGTAGGAAGTACTCTTAGTACCTTCAACGCTTGATCAGCCTGCTTGATTGGTTCTCCTAGAGCTGTTATATTATTGACAATTTCTGTCAATCTTCCATTCATCTGAGTGATGCTCTCTCCTTCAATCATTCTGAAAGTATCGAATTTTAACTTAGCAGTTGCATATCTCATCTGTCTTACATTATCTGTTCCTTCATAAGCAACAGCTATTGTTTGCCACATTTCATATGCAATCGGGCATTGAGATACTCTGTTAAATTCATCTGGTCCTAGACCACAGATGATTGCATTCATAGCTTTTGAATTTATGTCATACTCAGCCTCTGTAGCAGCACTCCATGTATCGGGATTTTCAGGAATTTCATAGGGAGTCAGAATCTTTGAATAGACTCTGTAACCAAGATTTTTTAGATAAATAATCATACGTGATTTCCAGCAGCCATAATTATCTCCATTAAAGTAAGGTGCTCTGACCATTGACATTCCCTCTCTCATATCAGCCATGATACACTATGTATAATCTATAAATACTTCTAGCTTGATAAGACTTTAAAAATAAGAAGCTCCTCCTTTGATACCAATTGTTGGATCTGAATCTACGGATTACACACAAGAGGGGGGGTGAATTGTGTCTTTTCAAAATTATTACAATCTCTTCAATTTAGACAAATTCTGTCCACGATGCTTTTGATCGATTAAATATGCAGCGGAAAAAGTAAAAGCATGAACACACGGATGTATAGTGGTTCGGGGAACAGAAGGCCCCTAGTCCACTCCACCAACGCTCAAATCCACGAGCTTGGCGATTTTCACTATCTGGTCCTCGTTTCCACAGACCTGTCCACAACTGAGTACAGGCAGTTGACACCTTTACAAGATTCAGGCACACACAGCCTTCCTGGTTCAAACACGAACCCACACAGCTTAGAACGAGAAGCTGATCACTCAAAAAAAGAGTTTCGATAAAGAAAACACTTCTCCAGTTGTTCTTCACAATTGCAACAGAATTCAATTGACAGTAGATAGATCGTTGTCTTCAGAAAATAAAGATCTGTAATCAAAACAGTTCTGAGTCGATCCAGTTGCAATAGATATTACCAGAAACTTCACAACTTCAGCAGCAGTAGATTCACAACAGATAGTCGATGTAGAACACGTGAATCTGTTATCAAGATCTTCTTTCGGTAAAAAGGATTTTACACTTCTTCTCGATCACCTGAAAAGAACGCCTTTTCACAGTCTCTGTTTCTTGCTCGTTAAAAGATCAATCAATAATTTTCACAGACTTTCCTGTGTATATATATATCTCCGAAGTTTCCAAGATAGAACATATATTCAAATCTGAGAGATTCTTCCGCATAAATAGATCCATAAAAATCTCCTTTAGATTCGCGATATTAAATGAAATAACAGAGCCGTTGTAACTCCCCTGAGGAATCGGCATAAAAAGCTCCGTTTAAATCAATCAGTAATCCGTTGAAAATCGTCTTTGATTCAGTCAAAGTCGTGCTTATGAATCGGCTCGAAATCCGCCTAATAATCCGCTTGTTTGACCAATGCAAACGGTAATATCATCTGTCAAAAATATCCCGACTCCAAACGTAGGGTTGATGACTTGGCTCCAAACGTAGGGTTCACAAACGTAAGGTTGAACATACATACTTTCTCTTTAGCATTCAAACGCAGGGTTGATCATCCATACTTTGTCTCGCTTCAACTCTTCAAAGAACTTACGGTTGATTATAAAAGTAAGATTGATGATCCATACTTTTGAGAAACAAACTCAACACTGAAAACTAACGTACGGTTTCTCTTCCATACTTGTCCAACAACGAAAACGTAAGGTTCCTTCCAAACGTAATGTTCTTCTTCAATACTTTTCAACAACGTAAGGTTCATTAACCATACGTTTCAAAATAACGTAAGGTTCCTTAACCATACGTTTCTTTTAACAAAAAAAGTAAACTTTTCATCCATACGTTACGTTCATTAACGTAGGGTATGAACAGTGATTCCAGTACGCGCTAAAATTGATCTCGCGCTACAGTGATTCCAGAACGCGCTAAACTTGATCTCAGAATAAATGAAGTATGAAATCTCGTTATATGCAATAAATAAATGAAATAAATTCCTGCAAAATACTCAACGAAATAATTAGTAAATAATTAAGGGTATTTGTGAGCATCAAAATCATCATAAAGAGACAGAGTATTATTTAAAATAATCTCCCCCTTTAAAAACATTATTTTGAATTGTTTGAAAACAATACATTGCTCAACAATTTAATGGAGAAAATTTTAAGGAAATTATCTTAATTTCAAATTCTATAAATGTTATTTTAAGATACAATACATTATATTTCAAAGACATTTAATTTCTAAACAAGATATAACATTCTATACAAGGAAAACTATGGCTTTATTTTACAAGAAATAGACTAAGTGTGCCTACAAAATACAAATATTTCTCAGTTTATATTGAAATTATCTTCCATTTTTCCATGATTTATCATTATTATATTTACCTATGAATGAAATAACATGGAATGGAATTCCATTACATTAGAGTAATGAATCTCATCAATTTTTTTAGGACTAATGTATTAGATTACTTTAGTACAAATTCTAATATAACCATAACTAGGTGAGGTCTACATGGCCAAATATGATGAATCTAGAACAATAGTGAGTTGGTCTCTAAATAAAGAAGACAACATTATATCTTATATTTCATAAATAATTTGGTAAAATGAAGATAATTTTCCAACGCATGATCTATATTTAGTTGTTTTGGTCCATTCATTAAATACATTACACTACAATATCTTTTTGGAGAAGTTAATTTTATTCACTAATTACAAATGTGCGATGATAAATTTATCATAAAATAATTTTAACAGGAGACAACAACATTAGATGAAGTACAAGATTATTTTTTTCTTTGACATTGTTTTTACATTTATGAATAGAATTTCTGAATATGAAGAATTAAAAAAAATTATTATCACAAATTGGTCAAAGAGGATAATTATAGATAAAAATTAACTATTGTGATCATTGATATTCATTTGGATTTCATATAATAAAATGATTCAATGGTTCTATTTCTAGTTAAACTGATCCCTAAATTGATTGAGAAATTCAAGGATGCCCAATGCTCAAACCCAAAATACCATATATTTAGGACAATAAACAATGGTGGTGAGGCTATTGATGTTGAGAGAGAGAAACCCAATATTGTAGTGTTATTTAGAAATTAATTTTAGTTTCTACTTAAAAGTTGTAGAAACTAATTTTTCTATGCCACCATTCAAGGTTTTTTATCAACCTGGGTATTTAAAAAATGAATGATGCTCTAAAAAACAATTGTTTGGGGTCTATTATAAATAAAAAACTGACTAAGAATGTTTTAAAAAACCCATCATGTCAGTAGGTGAGAGATGAACATCAATGAATAACAAGGATATTGAAATATATACCCATACCTATGTGAAAATGAGAGAATATTTGTGCTGATTATTTTCATTGAGTTACCAGGGAAACTTTGAAAGAAGGAATCGATTTTAGTGAATTTTAGTGAACATACCAATTTTGAAAAATTCATTCCTATCATGTAAATGAATTTATATAATGATTTAGAAAATCTATACACTCATGAACTATTTTAGATTCATGGGGTACCCATTTTTTATTCTCTATAATAGAGACCCAATATTTACCTCATTATTTTGGTTTTATTTGAATCAAAACCATATAATCCTATTGAATATATGAATTGGTTACTGCACTAAAATTGATAGACAATGAGAGAAAAAAATTAAAACATTAAAAGAATTTTCAAATTATGTGTGATAGAGTTTAGTGGATCATGGAGATATCATGATCAACTAGTAATTTTTTTTTAAAAAATAGTTATCTTTAATAAATAAATATACATACATTTGATGTTTTATAAGACAAGCCTTGTTGACCTCCACTTTTTTTATAGTTATTAGGGAAACCTCAATAAATGGATAACTTTTTTTCCCTAAAATTACTAGAAAACCCTACATGGTAAAAATCAGCTTGAAATGGCCCAAATAATTTAATATTTGTATACATATCATTTTATCTACCCTTTATATTTTGATTTGGGTGACCATTTTTTCTTATAAGTGTCTATGAGGACGGGGAACTGATAACTGGGAAAATAAAGAAAGTTATCCCCTTCATATATGGGATTGATTAAGATTCAAGAGTGTATCATTGAAGCTCCATGTCAACTATCTTGATAAATTATATTTATTGTGGGTAAAAATGGTTTACACATATCATAATTAAAGAAGTTACCTTGGTATCTAAAACATATGATTATTTGGGATGTTGTTACACTTTACATGAATGCCTCATTAATTCACTCTTTGATTTCCTTTATTAATAGCCCAACATGGTCATTCATGCCAGAATAATATCTTTTGTTACCATATCATGGAAACATGTTAAAATACAAGAGAATACATTGGAATTAAAAAACATTATTCAAAAATAATGTTCATAGATCTTATAGGACATTGGTGAAATCCATCATTCTGAGGATGGAAAATCTTAGTGTTGGGGAGAATATAACACCCTGAGTTTGAGATATTTTACTATTATACAATTTATTTTTATGTTATGAGTGTATTTTTGTGGTTTTGGGATAATTGGAAGTGTTTAATAGTTAGATAATAGAATATTTACTCTAATTAAATTACCATGACGTAATGGAGACCATAGTGAAAATTGTGTACCTATTTATTTTCTTATTATGGTAATGGTGATCTATGGAGTGAGTAATTGGGAATTAAATCCAATTTTACTGGACTATTCTATCATTGGAGGTTCTTCAAGCATCACAGGTGTGAGTTTTTTTGAGTGTAGTGTCTCCATGGTGTTTTATAGTGAACCTCATGGTCAAAATCACTATGGGTTTAGTATTTTATGGGGCACCATGCTTTGGAAATCCACCATTGTGAAATGGTAGGTACAAAATTAGATACAGTATGCATGTAGGAAATTTAAAGGAATATTTCACCCCATTTTAGTGTGTATTAAATAGATATGGAGGATATACCTTGGGGTGGTTTAAGTCATGGCGAGCTAGAAACAACTTATGGAATGCACTGACACCACATTATTCATCACCTAATTTTTTTAAATAACATAATGGACCATTGTGATTTGGGGGAATGGATTCAATATGATATGGAACTATTTTTAATATTTCATGTTTCCATCAACATGATATTTTCCTGATGATTTCATGGAAATAACTCTGATCACCCTCCCATGGTCTTGAATAAGAGATCCCAATAGGTGAACATGGGTGATTTTTATCAATTCAATTCTCTCCTCCAGGATTATACTTGACTAGTGTGGTTGATGTAAGTGTATTTTATCCTATCCTATATCAATAAATAACTATAATGATTTTGATATATAATATTAATACTTTTTATATGCAAATTGAAAAAATGTTGAAAAAACATTGCAATCACAGGCTCGATTATTCATGGTTTTCAATGAATTGATTTCGGTTTCTATGATTAGATATTGGAATGGGTTGGTTTACATTCACGACATGCATGTGTGGGATCTTTTTGGCTTATAATTGGTTGTTAGAGCTGAACTAAGGGGTACTCTGATTTTCATCACCATATGATGGCTAGGTTATTGTAAATGGTGTTATACTCACTTGTTAGTCCAAGAAGTGAATCTTTTATAGTGTTAGTTGCATTGAAAGCATGAAATAAATTCTTTTTGGGGGTTTTGTTTCATATCATGGGTTATTATCAGAAATTATATATCATTATATTTATTTTATATAGTATACATAATGATTTATTATGATTTTAAATATGGTTATTATGTTCTACATTGTTCTTATCATCATTGAATATATGTGAAACCTGTAGTAAATTTTATACAACTTGTATGGGAATGATGTCATAATTTTATAACGAAGACCTTGATAAGCTATTCAAGGATGATATAGGCTAGATCTTATATATTTCCATGGTATGGGGTGTGGAGGTGATCCATATTTTGTACCAGAGTATTCATTGGTATGTCTTAGTCTTATGGATGCATTTGATTGTATTTTTCTTACACCCTATGACTCTGAATATTCTATTAATATTTCTGGTAGTCTGGTCATGTCATTCATGCACCATGCCTTCATTATTTCATTGTCATTAATTATTGTATGTTGTGTTAAATGCGAGGGTTAATCATTCCCCAATGTTCTAATAGAGCATTTCCATTTATTCTCTTCCATAAGTTTCCTAGGTATGAACCAATTTTGAGGGCATTATTGTCCTTTTAATTTTAATGAGTAGAGTTTAGGATGTCAAATTTATCATAACTCTTTTTGATCCCATTATTTATTCAATTAAAAATTCGTTAATATTTTTATTAATCATCATAATTCATTAATTTCTCTTTTGTAATCAATTTCAACACATTATTTATGCACTATCATATTAATATAATATTTAAATATCAATAAAATATAGATGGCGGGATATTAAATATTATATCAATACATTCCTTCAATAATAATTTACACCTTCACTAAATTTTTTACATTTAATTTTCCTCAAATAAAATGTGTCTAATAGATTACTCATTATTTAAAACACAGAGGAAAATATTTTTTAAATTTATATATCGATGGCATCACACTCATGCACTGTGATCCATGTGCGTCCCTGTTGATTTCTTTTCCCACATATATCTCATGCCCTCTGGAAGCATCTCACCAGTGACATTCTCTTCCTCACTCTATATATTATTGTTTTTGATTCCTTATCTCATAATCGAAAATATTATTAGAGTTATGTTATTATTCCGACCATTAGATTTCATAAAGGAAATTTGTATTAAACTCGTCAATTAGGTCTAATATCATGTACCATATTTTTTCATGTGTCTGTCAGTATGTCAACCAAAAGTAGAAAATCAGGCAACATTACATTGTCTCTACTTCTCTTCTACTTCATTTACATTAATTTTTTTTCATTAAAAATCATAATCCTTATTATTAGATGCAAGTTTCATCAATGATATGTTTCTCCAATTATTAATAATTTATTACCCATTTTAAAATTCAAGGTATTTTCAATTGTGGTTCTATTTCTTTCATAAGACATTATAATCATGGTTTTCTTCTTTATATTGTGCATTATGATAACACTTCCTCTATCACTATCATTGAATTTATATTATTGATATATGAATAAATTGAGTATTATTTTATATATTATATATTTTACATTTATTTCCCATTCTTTATAACATTTATTTTTTTAATTATATTCATTATGCTTTTTGGGGTAATAATATTGATCTCCTGAACAAAATTGATGTATTACAAAAGAAAAATTTTATTATATTTCTTTAATGTAAATGTGATTAGTTTGTTTCAAAACATTGTTTATAATTAAATTGCACTATATTTGGGAAAACATTATTCATCAGCTGAAAATATGAAATATTGTTGCTATAAGTGATTGAATAAATAACATCAGATATTGTTTTCTATGCTCATATATAGAGGTGACATTTTATAATCATCCATATACCATAAAATTTAACATATATTTTTTATTTATTCACCCTAAAGGTATGAAACGTATTTATGATGTATAAATGATTAAAATAGAGATGATGCTTATTTTTATATGTTTAATAACTATTGTATAGTTTTGATTTATTTCCCTTTCATTTCACATCATATAAAATAATTATGTTCAATTAAGTGATCAGAACCTGTAATATAAATATATCTTATATGTATTTTGTTCCACTGAGTGGATGAAAATGATGAATTTAATATTCACGATCTTGTGCTAAATAAACCATAAAACCTAATCAAATTATTGGATTATATTCCTTGATTTGAATAAAAATATTAATAAAAAACAATATCATTTCTCCATGTGAATGAAAATATTCATTAATTTATTTAAAATCAAATTTTTGGTGAATATGACGTTTTTCAAATGTTCATTATTTTTTTTTTCAAAAAAAATTATAAAAATTCCTTAAGTGGTTTGATGAAAATTTCTTTTTTCAGAACACAATGAATTTCATTAATATTTATAAAATAGTGTATCTCTGAATTGTGAAAAAAATTATTATCCATCACACCCATATAGATTTTCAATATCAAATTATGTAATTTATTTGAGTTTATCCTCTATAGAGAATGATGTTATTCTTTTATTCTAAAAAACAACTTCATAGTGTTGTATATTATTTATAATATGATATATTTTTTGAAAATAATTTTACCACATGAAGAAGTTAATAAATTACTATCATGATAAATAAAATTAAAGTTTTTATACAATATTATCACTGCTAATAAATAATTAATTTCCATTCGTGGAATATGATATGTAATGAATTAATTTATTCAATATGTGGATATTTTTTTTTATTATTTTCATTCCTTAAATAAAATAAAATTATCCCGGAAAATTTTTATTTTTTTTTTCTACTCAAAATTTTAATCACTGAATATAATTTTTTATAAAATATTTTCTATTAATTATAGTAATAGTTGAAATAAGTTATGTTCTTTGAATAAAAAAGATTTATAGTTTTTTCGTGACCTCTATATGGATAAGGTAACAAATGAAAACCGTAAAAATATATGATCTGTATTTGATGTAATAAATGTCTAATAAATGAACAACATAATTGCGGGTACCTATATGACTAAATAAGTATTATTTAATTATTTTTTTGAATAATACTTAAATATATGAAAAAAATATTATTTGATCTGATATATTAAACTTGTTTGTAGATCCTGATCACAATCATAGGACTCTCATACACTTATAAGTTGATATCATCGTCACTAAGGGTGATGAATATTTTGAGGGAATAAATAGAGTTCTAAGACACTTACAAACGATTATTTGTTGAAGAAAGTGTCATGTAATCAATTTATATGACCATTAATAACATATTAATTAACTTGAATGCATCATACATATTCAATGTATCCATAAAAATTTATTCTCAATGTCATTAATTTACTGTGTCAGATTAAATGAATATTAAATCCATTTTGACCATTTATGTGGATGTGTTATCAATGAAACAACATGGAAGATAAATGAACTAAAAATAAATATTATATAAATTGTTTAAGTCAATATTAAAAAATACCCCACAAGAACTAATATCTATAATGACTCGATTCAAAACTTCACAACACATTTTGAATTCTTGAAAAAATATTTTTTTATATTTTTTCATCATATTCACTTCATTTTGGATGAAAAACATTCTCCCAAACATAATCCTCATCTAGAGGCATAACATTGTAACTATGTGGGCCATAGAATCATTGAAAAGATATATGAAATATAAATTTATTATATGTAATCAATGAAAGGGCCTATGAAAAGAATCCATGCAACTTAATATGGTAATGTTTTTTGTGTGATCTCCATCAAACATACTTATATATCTATAAGAAAAATGCAATCTCTATTTTAATGATATATATTATTTGTATACCTGATAATAATTTTTATCAAACATATATTGACCATTAGACGTGGAACATGTCAATATAGTATAGTTATATCTTATTTTCTTCACTGTAAAAAAATTCTGACATAGTTGATGAATACATCACACTCCGTTCATCTAATAGATCATTGCATCGCATTCTCCTAATAAAATTAGTTAAACACAATATATTATATTAGACTAAACATGGTCATTATTTTCCATGGTCTCATTCAAGCCAAAAAGTCACATGTTTTTTTGTACTCCAACAAAAAACTGGATCCAAAACATACCCAACCGCCCCCTGATTATCTATGTTGATGTTTGAACTTAAATAAGTTGGATTCCAATTTCGGATGATTTACATGATTCACATCTCACCAAAATCATGTTTTAAATATTCAATATATAAAATTATAATATATGAACACTAGATAGAGAGTATAAGTAATAAGTCCTTACATATTAAATAATGAATCCATTCTTCTTTACTAGTATAATTTTTTTTGCACTGATTAAAAGAACCTATTCAAGTAAATAAAAACATTTAATTACAATAACAAATACATACTCATGATAATAAATTATGGGAAACTCAATTTCTATACACTGAGAGGATATTTTTCATTAAATCATTCAAGAAATGTAAATCATTGAATATAATAAAAAAAGACAAAAGGGGATTTCCTTAATTATAATTAAAGGATATGCTTACATCCAAAAAAAGAATATCTTAATTATTATATATATATATATATAATATAATTGATTATAAAATTCTTTCTAAAATATCCTTTTCAAAAAATTAGATCCATATATAATTCATGTCACTGCCCCATGTGTCCGTCTGATAAAATTATCCCATTAACATCCTAGTGTGTAAAATTTATGAAGCTCATTTAAATAATGGATAGATCTTGGTATCACATTCCTGTTGATCAAATCTAAAACAGATATTCAAACTACATCAGTTCACAATGTAAAGTGTAATTTTTTCAATTTATTTCTATCTTGGAACGTTTTCTAATTTAATCATAATCATTCATTGGATGTTATATAAAAAATCATCAAAATATATATAACTATTATATTTTTATAATAAATTATAACACAAACTATTTTAGTATAATGTTATTTTCAATTCATTGTGGAAAGAATATGTATCCATTTTAATTTTTTTACCATTATAACCCATCCTATTTATGGATTTCAAGTGAATTTTTGTTTTTAAATGTAATGTTATATTCTATTTAGAAATAGTGAGATTCACTTTCTTATGGTATCTAAATGAAAAAAATGGCATTTTTCATTACCATAAAATTTCCTAAAATAATTTATGATATTTATTAAAGAATCACTATAATATTAGGCTAGTTTAATCCATTATTAAATAGTCATATTCACTTTCTGACAACAACTAAATGTAATTATTTAAATATTTCATTAGTACCACATATCCAAACTCTTCTCTATGTTATGTAAGAAATTACTGTAATTATATTGTGAAAATATTTTATTTATTATCATTGAAAGTATCTATGACCAATCATACACTCATTAGCCTCTTAGACATTATATTCTATTTGTAATATCATTTATAGACTAAAAACAACTTTTTTCTTGAAATAACATTAATTTTCATTAGAAATAATATCTAAAAAATATACAATTATTTATATATATCATATCGAATTTTAGGTGTTAAGATTATTATCATATAAAACAATGTTTTATTCATGAAAATATACCACCGTTTGGTGGGAATGAATTTCTTTCATATTTTAACAAAAATATGGAAAACAAATCTATAATCAGTAAAAGACTTCTATTCATATCTTCTTATCAAACCATGTTAATGAATATAATGAATCATAAACAATGTGAATATAGTTTATCATATCATTTATTTCATAATAATAATTTTTTAATAAAAAAAATATCTTATTATTTCAGTCCATTATGATTAAGATACATATCTTTTACAAATTTTAATTTGAGCTTGACACATTTTAGTAAATTCTAATCCTTAATTTATAAGCTTCTTTCTTCATCTCTATGATATAAAGTTAATGTTTAATCAACTATTACATAGATTTTTAACTCCAATATTTTCAAAACACTATGTATACATTTATTATCATATACCCTTCAAAATTAATGAATTTATTTCTATACTATTGATACATAACATGGACATTCTATGGAGTTTCACGAAACTCTATTAACTATTATAGATAATCCCATAGTAAGGAATCATTGATCATTATTAATAATAAAAATAGTCTTTAATAAACATAACTAGATTATTTTATAAATCCATCTTTTCCTCTTAATGTTATTAACATTTACCCATTGTATTATAATTATATTACATAAAAATTCATCATAAAAAGTCATTTGCGACAGAATTCTATCACTAATGCACCACTTCAAAAAATTGGTTTGCAAATGTAGTTATTGGTGATGGTCCGCTGTAAATATATATTAATTGTGATTGTTAAAATACAAATTATAAATGATTTTCTATTTTTTTAAAAGGAATATTGTGATAGATCATCAAATATAATATTTTTTGTGATAGAGTATTCACTCGTCGCAAAATAAAAAAAATTTAAAAAATATAAAAATTTTAATAATAAAAATATTTTCTAAAATAATATATAATATTTGATTTTTAAAATAAATATCAAACATGACTATGAAAATTATCTAATTGAATTTATGAAATAATGAAAATAGATTTAAAATTAAGAAGTTCAATAATGTAAATGAATGATACGGACAAGATTTGATAAAGATTTTGGAAGTATCTCTATAAGATCTCTCATGTATCTACCCCTCAATTTGAGAAATATATCTTACGATAACCATCCATAATATTATGTGGGCCCCAAAAAACTAATTCAATTCATTTTAAATGAATCACTAGAACCATGACCCAGGGTTTTAATAGACACCAAAGAAAGAAGAATTACTTGGTTTTAACGAAAATCTATGAACTAAAGGCAAACTTCAATTTTAGAAAATATTGATTCTTTTTTCAAAAATATTTAACTAATTTTTTCTTCTATATATCTTTAATAATTATGAAAAAAGGATGAGATATTTTTGATATGAATATATGGAATGGATCTTGAGAGGATAGTTTTGTTTTTATGATAAAAATATTTAGATATTTATTATTGAAGTGATTCATTTGCACTAGTGTTTTTTTGTTAATATCCCAGGAACTAAGGTCTCATTTTATAACCTTATTAATTAATAAGAATGTTTTGCATATCATTGGGTTCAACTGGGGTACTAAAGAACATATAAAAATGATCTTTCAACACATTATATACACAACCATATGATTATGTTGTATACCACTAGACATATGATAGCTACTACAGGTTAGTCAGTGGCCCATATGGATGAATCTTTAATTTTTATACTACCACTAGCTTGATAGTGGGTATTCTGAGGACATGGGTATACTACTTAATGCATCATCATACTGGTTCTTCCTACTACAATTTGCTATAAAATGTGACTCCTACATATCAGATAACATAATTTAATAAAACATATACACAATATCCAAGGATTCAAAATTTCCTTTAATAATTAATAAAGTTCATTATAAATTAATTTGTTTATTCATTTTGATTCACGATGATCCTCATAATTCATTAATTAAGTTATATAAAAACATGAATTGGAATCCAATAATATATCACAAAACAACACTCCATGAAAACAATAGATATAAAATTGGCTATTTTTCATCATTAAACCACCATGAGAGATAGAGAGAGGAAAACAAAATAATCTCCACATATTTTTTTGATAACAAAAATTTTATTATAAAACAATATACTATATTTAAATAAATATACAATGATATTTAATAGTAATTAAAGATATAAACTTAAGAGATTACAATATTAATATTTTATATGCCAAAGAAATAGAAAGATATTCAACATCCTTAAGTCATAAATTATACATTCCAAATGATCATGAAATAAACTCTCTAAAAATTAATTTAACCCCCCCCCAAATTATGATAACTAAAAATGAAAATAAGATGGGGAAATTAGATGAACATCCCATGATATAATATTTTAAAACATGATTTTAATGATATATTCATAGAGTAATATAGGAATAAATCATAAAACATTAAGAAATTTCGGGATAATGGGTTAAAAAAGAATATATTGATTCAAAAACAACCCCTATATACACATAAAATGGTAAAAACCATATTGATATAAGAAAATAACTTTAGATGATGAAGATAAAACATTGAAGATCACATAAACTGATTCATAAATCCAATAAGGTGTGAGCATAATGATTTTAGGGATAAAATTTTCTCAAAATAAATTTTCAGATGAAATAAAAAAATTGAAAAAGAACATTACCCCCATTTAAGAAAAAATATTCATGAGAGAGAGTATATTTTTTGATATTAGATTAAAGTGGGAACTAAAATTAAAATGTTATGAAGAAACGTTTCCAATATAGATCATGGTAGAGTTAAAAATTTCTTTATAAAATGAAATATATAGGTTCCCCCTCACCTAGGAATTTTAATAATTGGATCAATAAGGATAATGATAGATCATTCCATTTAAGGGGTAAGCATCAAATTTATTAAGAGTCCACCAAATTATTTTTAGGGAAAATCGGAAGAGAATTTATTGAAAAATTTCAAATGAAATGAAAAAATAGTACCATTAGGTTTCCAACAATTTAAGATAACAATTATCATATGGTGAAACAATTATGAATCCCTATAGATTTTATAAAATGAATTTGGGAACAAACATTTTAGCATAAGACCCATAGCCCATTTAGTGAGGAATCAAAAAGTTCATCCCAACAACTTGAGATTATATCCATGTGGATACATAACCTACTGGTTCTATAACAACACTATATTAGGTATTGTAGGTGGAACAATTTGATACTACAAAAGCCAAAAATATTCATATGTTTGGGATTTAGGGCCCTTGGTTTGGTCTTATGGTTATTCAAGGCCTTCTCGCCACCCAAGTCCTTTGGGATAGTAAGGCTTACGCCCCACTTAAAGGTATTTGTGGAACCTCAAGTCCTTCATACCACATGAAAATTGCTCTTAATAGACTCATAACACTCTAAAAGGATCGTTCTTCAGATGGGGATTCAGAAAAGGTGAATTCACTAGAGTAGTGCTAACTGGTTATAATGAATGAGAGGGTTTGGTAATTATCATTGAGACGAACCTAGTCATACATGGGAAGCCTAGAAATACAACCATTCAAATGTAGAGAGATGACATTCTGATATAGACACTAGGGAAGGGTTGTTTCATGTAGTTATTGTATGGATGAATTTTTCTTTGAACATTGAGTCATGTAATGTCATAAATCCTATGTGCCACGTAATGGATACCCTTTAACCTGTAAAACAAGAATTAACTAAAACTAATCAAAAAATAATTCCTTTATTCTATTCAAGAATTAACAACCATTTTATTAGAATGAGAATCTATTTTAGAAATTTCACAAAAAAAAGATGAATTATTTTACATCTAACATATCTCATTTTGTGGAAATCAGTTTTATAAATAAAATATACATTTTTTTTAAATAAAATAAAAACTTGTTTCGGAATATGCATTTCTCAATATTAGTATTTTTAAAAGATCTAAAATTTATATAAAAACCAAAAACATGAATATTCATTTTAATGCACTAGTTAGCAATGTCCATATTAATATTTTTCACCATAAGTGAATTTTGAATGTTAATTTTAGATGCTTCATTTATGTTTATAAAACAACAAAATCTGGATTGTTTTTCAGTTTCAAAAACAACTCAATTTGTTTCCATTTAAATAATATCAATTTTATTTGAAAATTTTCAATTTTCTTATCTACCAATTAATATAAAGAAGCAAGTTTATAAAACCCATTTTTTAGTTGATAAAGTGTGTATATAAGGGATGTATAGCATAGAGGTCTTGATTAAATGGTTGAGAAATAAGAATTTATTGTTGACTATGTGGAATTTAAATTAATACAAACCTTAACATCTTTAATTATAAATTTCAGATATTTATCCCTCGATAAGGAAGAATCAGTCCATGGTGAAACGTTAAGATTTATTACTTTATTTATTAACATCAAACATTGTTTATAGATTTGTAATTCTAGTATAATATTAGCCTTTTTCTTTTCATAGCATGTTAACTCAAATACAACAATTAGATTATGCCATTTCAATTGTTGGAAATATTTATTCTTCATTAGAAATATTTGAATATTTTTTAAAAAATTCATGGTCACCTTCCTTATTGATGTCACTTTTAGAAAATAATAAATATTGATCAATGTAATATATATGATCTTCCTGGTTACCTTAACTGCAATCGATTATTTTACATCATTTTATATAATAGTGGTCTCATATTACCTCATTGATTTGATTTGTTATTCAACCATAATTTTCTTTACATATTTATCTTCAAAGATCATCATCGAATTAGGATCCTTTGAAATATATAAAACACAAAATATTTTCTATACGATATTTGGTGAAGAAAAATCACAAATAGATTTTTTACCATTGAAAATTCTAGTTAATATTGTAAAAATCATTGAAATAGTTTGGTTTGGATTAATGGAGAAACATCTGAAATCTGGATGAAGCATATCCAATCAATTGTATTATACATTATTCATTCCTTTATGTGTTACTTATAATACATTTGATATTTGATAAACTATTTTACATGTAAAAAAATGAATAAAAACATTGTTATCAATACTATAATATTTGGCATCTATATTTATTTTATTAGATCAAAGTAGATAACATCATTGAGATTCTATTTTTCTATAGATTCTTTCATTGGAAGATACTTATGGATAATTATTTTCCATATAGAGTATCTGATACTATGGATGAGATTAAACATCAATTCTTCTAATATGAATAAACAGTGGCACAATTTACCAGATCATGTGAACATGAATTAGATTCCATAATAAATTGATCATTATTTATAATCATCTAATGTTTTTAAAACTAAAATTTTGAGAATAATGTTTTGGAATAAAGGGAAATTTTGATAAACACAGAAATCACTAATTTAATATAAAATTGTTATAGAGAATATAGAAATAATTGAAGTGAATTTCCATTTAAAAATTTTAGGGGAATGTAAAGGGAAATTTTAATTAATGTGATTTATAAGAAAAATCTATTAATGTTGTGAAATCAATAGAAAAATAAATAAATAATTCATTTTGAGTCATGATGTTAATATCAAGGTTATGCGTAAAATTTTTGGAATAAAATTTATCAACATAGATAAAGAAATATAAAATCATGAAATGAAATTAAGCAAATGAGTTATATAAACATGATTTGATAAGTTGTTCAACAATATCCCAATAAGATAACTCACATATGGACCATTAAATTAGTGATATATTCCTTGTTAAAGAATCTATTTAGTGTTTTATCATAGTGTTGTATTTTTTGACAACAAACATTTTTTTATAAGAAATTTTTTCTTATCAAGGAATTGTATACATGTGCCTCAGATACTGATCATTAAATTCAAAATAATCATAGGAAGAATTAATTGGTTTCTAGAATTTTTTCTTTTGTAGAATATGAAAAATAATAATGTAGATGATTTATAAATTATGAATATCCAAAGACATAAATTCTTGTTTGAAGAAGTTTCTTCATTGCTGAAGAGGTTTCTTGAAAAAAGTTAATTTGGTAGTTATAATGCTTTCATAAATTTTAATCTCAAATAGATGATTTTTTTCTAATCAAGATGTTATCATAAATCATGATAAAATTGATTATTAATGATTTTGATGAAATGTTGGAGTGGTTTTTTCAAAATTCACAAAAAAAGAAACAGAAAAAGGATCCATTATTTTCAGACAATCGGATATAAAATTATTTTTATAAAAATCACATCAGTCATAATTCGAGAATCGACTCCAGCATCACTGCTTGTAAAATTGAAAAAATATATTTGTAGAAAATATGAAAAATAATTAATATTATAAAATTTTGATCCAGCATATTCTGAGAATTATATCTAGTGTCAATGTTTTGAAAATTAGATCTATCATTATTTTCATGGAAATCAAATCTATTATTATTAGTCAAAAAATCGGATCCATCATATATAGAAATCAGATTAACAAAAATGAATAATTGTCTCTATTGAGTAGGCCAATTGTGAAATTCAATTTTTCATAAATCTTGGAGAAATCTATGGATGTTTTAATAAGACAATGATGGTGTTTTAAATGAGATATTTTTTCATAGATTTGAAATTTGAGGATGTGGGGAATATTTTCCAATTTTATACTTATTTTCCATCTTTCCTATAATTACTATATTAGATCATTTGGTGATGTGAAACATTATACATATTCGTTAATGGTGAATCACTAGAGAAATCAAAGTGAAAGTTACAATAAAATCGAATAAAAACTATATTGAGCATTCTATCAGAGTTTGAGTTTTGTAGATAGTTCTGGAAAAAAAATGGATCCAATATATTCTGAGAAAATTAAAACAATATTTTGATAAAATTAAAACATGTATTCTTAGAAGATGAGAACCATTATTCTAAGATAATCATATCTAGTATTATGAGTAAATCAAAATCAATATTCTAAGAAACTTAGGGCTAGTTTTTTGAGAAAATATGAACCATTATTATATGAAAATGTGAACCAGTATTATTAGGAAATTAGATCCGGTATTCTAAAAAAATTAGACCCATTATTCTATTAACAATATAACCAGTATTCTAAGAAAATTAGAACCAGTATTCTAATAAAATTGGAACCAGTATTCTGATCAAATTGGAACCTATATTTTGAGAAAATTAGAACTAGTATTATGAGAAATTCAGATTCATCATTTTGAGAAATTTGGAAGCAGTATTCTAATAAAATTAGATCCATCATTTTTTGAAAATCTGATTAAGTATTTTTAGGAAATTTGATCTGGTATTCTCCAAAAATCAGATCCACCATACCTTAAAAATCGGATCCAGTGTTCTACGAAAATCAGATCCATCATTCTGTGAAAATAGGATCATACATCATCAGGTTGAAGAAAATTGGATTCAACAAAATTGGATTGTGGACTCAAACTGATCAATTGTAGGATTCTCTCAAGAATGTTTTTATTGTTTTTCTTGAACAAATTGTTTTGAAAGAAAATATTGTAAACTGACAGGAGTCGGTGTATTTGTTATTTCAGGAGATAGAAGGTGTTTAATATGATTTTTCATAAGTTTTATTCACATATTCATATTATTGGACTTCTATACACCCATGAGAATGGTTATGGTAAGGACGTATGTTCCCACAATGAGTCCAAACCTTGAAACTCTTGTGAAAAATTAATTCTTTCCTACCTTTTCATACATGTGTATTGAATAAATTTTTATAGGTAAATAAATATCAATAGGTTAGAGGTGTTATGTATCTAAATGTTTTGAAACATATAAAAATTATACAAATGATTCACCCCCCTCCCAATCAGTTTTTATTTGATAGTTGTAACATAAAATTTTATGAGAGTGTTCATGTTCCCCCTATAGAATTATTATGATGTATAATATCAATTCCATCTATAGTGGAGTAATTCCCACATTTGATGGAAAAAATAATCCAGGACGCAAAATAGGATGACTACCTATCTCCAATCTCTTGGCATGGAAGTAATTGATGCTGATACTATTGGTTTTCAACCTATTGAGAATGTTTTCCCTATGAACTTTGCTGATAATAGAAATAAATAAGTTGATGGAAAGACATGAAATGATATTCTCATGTCTTTATCTGAAAATATTTTTCAATAGGTGATGCGTCTCAAAAACATCTGAATGTTTGTAGGACATTCATGAATGTGTTTTTGATGGGAATACAACTCTTATGGATGTGATGGTACAAATCTTTCATCATAAGTTTGAGGAAATCATAATAAGAGATTAAGAAAAAATTGATGAATACTTCCTCATAGTAAATGAAGTTATTTTCAATATCATGGGATTAAATGATGTTTTGGTAGACTCTATTAGTGTGAAAAAACTTATGAGAAGCCTTCCCAACTTGTTTGATTCTAAAATTTATTTTTAAATGATATGGATGATTTATATCTTGATGAATTGTAGAACATTAATTTTTCTTTTGAAATAATGAAAACATATTTTTTTAAAAAAAATAGGAATGTTGACAGGGATTTTCCATCTAGGAGAAAGGTGAAGATCCATGATTTTGAAGAAGGATATCCTTGTGAGTATAACAATAATGGGAATGATGATATTAAGGAAAAAATAATGTCTCTTATTTCCATGAACTGTCGAAGAGGAAGAGAAATGTATGGAGGTAAACTCACTCTCAATTTTTTTGAGTGTAGTGGAATCAGACAATTTTTTATGAATCTCCACAATAATAAAATTGGAAAATAATGATGTGATTCCAATGAAAACCCTTGATGTATGTAGTAGAAAAAATTATAAATAGAAAAATTCTTCCAATAGATACATGAATATGATTACTAAAAAAAGAAGTATGTTGAGTATGAATGTTCAATCCGACTCAACTGACAACAACTTATCTGAAGATGAATGTTCATAAAAATTTAAAATCCTCATTGAAAAATTTTAGAAAACTAAAGATTCATCGAATAGTGAATAATATGGTAAAGAATGTTATAGAGAGTATCATCTTAGAACAAATCATGGTGCATGTCTTGAGAAAAACAAAACACACATTAATGAAATTATAGTAATGAAGAAAGACCATGAAGAACCTTTTAATGGATGAAAATATATCATCATGTAAGAGGACGAATAAATTCAGGATATTTTAACCCATAGACATAGAATTGTTGAAGCTGTAAAGATGATTGAATATTTTAGAATGAAGTTGCAAGCTAAGGATGAAAGGGAGGACTAGTTGAAATCAAAACATCCTGAGTCCAAATTTACATTGAGGAAGATGAATGAAAACAATAACAATGCTTCAAAATTAAAATATAATACTTCTAAAGTTACTAAGAAGTATCAATACGTGAATCAAGTGAAATCTTCTCTTACCAAAAATAATGTTTAATTATAATATTTTAGCATTTATGTTTCCAGAAAAAGTATTGGGAAAGCATTTTAGGAGAAAGGAAGTATGAAACTTATCAATTCAACAAAATGAGAAAAATCACTCAATAGAATGTATGGTTCACATCCTAAGAACATTAGAGATGAAAGATGATACCACCCTCAACAATGATTCTATAGATAAAGAAGTTTACTGAATAAAACCCAGATTTGATGACTATTGCTGGTGTTGTGGAATCTCTTGGTACATGGATTATATTTTTTAGCCCAACATACCTATACCTATAAGAATGTTTGAGGAAAATAGAAGAAATAGGGAATAAATAATGAGTAACTTTCCTAACATACATCAATTCGAAAAGGGGAATTCACAAGATGTTATAAACATTCCAACAAAAAATACATTTGAATTTCTGGAATATTTTTTTGGAATATGTGATGAGGCGAAAATCATGCTGAAAGAAGTATGACACTCCTTTTATACAATGTTTCTTATGATATAATGTAAATGAAATATAAAAATAGTAAGGTTGAATAAAGAAATTTTATTGGTGAGACCTCATTGAAAGAATGTAAGAGGAACAAACAATTGATACTTGAAGGTGTTTTCACTTCACATATGAAAGGTGATAGAAAAATCATGAAACATGATGAAATTCATGATGAAAAAGAAGTTACTTTGGTAAATGATAGTTCCATAAAAATTATATGAATTATAAATGTTGCTATTGAAGTAATGAAATTGAAATTTATTTATTTTTTAATTGTTGATGGGCTAAAACATAACATACATAGTTTACGTCAACTTTGTGATGATGGAAAAGAAGTAATCATTATAAAGGATTCATATATCATCAAAAGTGTAAAAAAATAAAATTCATTACAAGAGGGGAAATAACCAATGAGAATATATTTCAAATTTCAGAACTCAATACATCATATTATGTGACTTATAATAATGAAAAAAATTTGTGGAATTCAATTCATATCCACCTTTGTCCGAAAAACACAAATAAACATTATAAAAGTTAATGCTATTTAGAATTTCCTAAAATCGATATAATGAGATGAATATGTTTATATTACATTCGACAATGAAAATATAACTAAAAAAAGTAATAATTTATTTGAGATTCAATCTACTATACCACTTGTGATTATTCATTCCTATTTATGTGGACTGATGAGACATCAATCAATAAATTTAGGCTTGTATATTATCACATTTATTGAGGATTTTACTCGAATGAAAAACATCATATTCATGAAGAAAAATATTGAGGCCATTTAAATAGTTATTTTCATTAAAAACAATGTTGAGAATGAATTTGGGGTTTTTATAAGGAAGTCAAGAATAGATAAGTGTAACAATTTCAAAAATATTACTTTTGAAGATTATCTAATAGAACAAGGTATGAACCATTAATATAGTTCTCCTATACTCAAAAAAATGGAGATGTTGAAAGAATGAATATAAGCTTGGTGGAAATGGGATGAAGTATGTTTTTATAATACAAACTTTAAAAATTACTTCATAGTTATGTTTTTAGTACTATTGTACATGTTCAAAATATTATCTTTTTGAGACCAGAAACCAACATGACTCCTTATGAAATGAATTATAACAAAACACCTTCAATAACATACTTCATTGTTTTTTGAAGAACATGTTTTCTCATAATAAAAAAACCCAATTTACATATTTTTTTATGAAAATATATAGAAAATAACTTTTATGGGTTATTGAAAAAATGTGAGAAGTTACAAATGTAGGAACAAATGTTGAAAAAATTTGGCGGAATCAAAAGATGTGAAGGAAATAGAAAAAAAACTCAATAACAAAGGTTTTTGAGAATGTTGAAGATGATAAACTGGAGATTTCCAAAATAATATTTAAAGTAATTAAAAATATGCTTATCAATGATCAGAAGAACCATGTGATGAGGAAATACCAGTTGAGGAATAAACATTGAGATTTCCTACCTTATAAAAACATAGTGAATCAGGAAGAATTATCCCAAAAATTAAACCATAATCCATTTCAAAGGTTATTCAACATAAACAATTGGTGGATAATATAATTGAAGAGTTGAATCAGATTGGGAAGAATGAAAAATGTGAACTTATATCAAGGCTAGATAAGAAAATATTAACCAAAACTTGTGGTTTTATAGAAAAAAATTGACTGATCTTGGAGAAGATTCCAGAAACAAAGAAAGAATTGTTTTTAAAGGCTATGAACAAATGTATGGAATGGATTTTTTTGAAACTTTTTATTCAATTACATGATTTTAAAATATTATAATTTTTATTTTAGAAGACACACATTGTAATTACAACTTTATCAAATATATTTAATGTCATCTTTCATGAATTATGATATTGATGATGATGTTTACCTTGAGAAACATTTTGGGTTTCTACTTGATGAGAATGAAAAATAGATTAAAATTTGAAGAATGATTTTTATGGGATAAAACAGAGTAGAAAATCTTGTTATTTTATGATTGAATTTTTTTTGAGAATGATGAGATTCTCTTAGTCAAACGTTAATAGAAACTTCTGTAAAATATATTGGGTCCCGATTGTTAACTATAATAGTTTATCTGGATGATATAATTTTATTTGAGGATGAATACAATGTTATTGATGTGTTTTCAAAAGAAATTATGATGAATTTTCAAATGGAAATATTTGAATAATTAACATTATTCCTTTGATTAAAAGTTTAACAAAAAGAAAATTTTCTTTTCTGAACTCAAGAAAAGTAAGATTGGTAATTATATAATATGCTTGGGATATAAGAAACCATAAAATTCTGAACTCTTATTTTAGTGGGCACAAAATTGATTAAAGATGAATCTAGAATAAGTTTTAATCATGATGACTTTTGGAAGATGACAAGAAGTATTCTTTACGATAATGATTTATGGAATGATATTATTTATGATTTGACAATATGTGTCATGTATCAAAGTAATCTGAAAGAATCACATATTTTGTTGGTAAAGACGATTCTGTGAAATGTCAAAGTAATAACATCACATTGGATGTTATAAAAAAGAAATAATGAAATGATGTTTCATGGTTATAATTATGATGATTGTGCTTTAGATTCTAATGATAATAATTCAACATCAGGAGGAACATTTTTTGGGTGAATGTTGTGTGAGTTGGATTAGTAAGAATCAAAATTTAGTATCATTGAGCATAGATAAATACAAATATATTGATACCACTATGACTTGTGCTCAAATGTTGTGGATGAATGTTCTGCTGGAATATTTGAATGTAAAAGTTTCTAAAACATTAATGATATTTTGTGATAATAAGAGTGAAATTGATATTTATAAGAACCCGATATAACATTCCTGATCACAATATGTCGATATAATGTTTCACTTTATAATAGATAATACGGCTTCTGGATATGTTTTTCTAGATTTCTTTTCAACAAATTATCAAATTTATGATATGTTTACAAAAGAAATTTCAAATGAATGGTTTGATGAATTGATGATAAATCTTCTTATTTAGCCTCTCCATTTCATTCCAAATACACATAAGGAATAAGTCCCCACCTATTATTTGGATTATGTTGACAAAGTGGAAGCATAAATAAAAAATATATAGATTGAAATAAGTTTTAAATTATATTTATTTAATGAAAATGAAGTTGTGGTAATCATATAATTGGGGAGAGGAAAATTAAAATGAGAGAGTAAGAGAAAAGTGTGAGAATAAAAATAATGTGGGAAGAGAAATAACGGGGAAGTGAAAATGATTGTGTGAAAATAAAAGTGAGAAGAGTTATCTTTATTAGGATGAAAATTGTCATTCCACCTAGGGATGGAATTCCTTCAAAAGAATTACTGTATCCTATAGTGTGGTGTCATGAAACTATTTTTTGAGAAAGGAAATGTTCTAATAAAACCTAAAAAACATGAGTTGTTTACAAAATATGATTTGTGAAAAAATTTCTGAGAGTTGGAAAATATATTAATAATGGTTGTAAACTAATCCAATGTGGGAGATTGAAGAACCAGTTTTGTGTTTTTTCAGCTTTTTGTATTTGATGAAAAATAAATTTTTTTGTATTTGAATTATTTTTATCTAGGAATTAGATCCCTATAAATAAGATTCATATAATTGGATTCAAAAGAATTCAAGTTGATTTTTATTGTCCTTGGGAGTTTTTATTTGATGAAATACGAGAAATAATGATGTTTTTGATTTTGAAAGAATGAAGTTGATCAGACAAAAGATGTTGGCTAAAGAATTCATTTTTTAAATAAAGTGGTATATTTGAGAAAGTAATTTCAGGTTTGGGAATGTTTTTATACATTCTAAAATAAATTAAATGTAGCTTTACTAATCCATAGGACCTCAAAAATCCTGAAAACATTCCAGATAAAATATTTTTGATGAAATGGTGGAGAGGTATGTTTCTGATTCACTAAAAATAAATAGAAATCAGATCCAGTATTTTAATAAAATTTGATTCCGCATTACTATTATGAAGATAGGATCCAACATTTTCAGACAGTCAAATATAGAATCATTATTCTTAAAATTGGATCCATCACTTTCAGGAAATTTCATCCAACATTACTGTTCTAAAAATTGGATCCATCATATATTGAGAATTGGATCCAGCATCATTGTTATCAAAATTAGATCCAGTATTATTGTTCTAAAAATTGCATCTATATTTATTGTTTTTAATATCATATCCAACATATATAGAAATAATATTCCCTTAAAATAAAAATTCACCAAGTTGAGGGGATCAAATTTTGAATTCAGTTTTGCATAAATCTTGGATAAATCTAATGAAGATTTAATAAGTAAAATTTTATATTTTAAATGTGAGATACTTGAATTGAATTTAAATTGATGGATGTGGATACTTTTTTTTAAGACTCCTACCATTTTTTTCCGAGACACCTATATATACATTCTCAAATCATTTGTTCATTTGAAACATTTTACACACACATGAAAGTCGAAGCACATGAGAAATCAAAGTGAATTATCCCATCTGATTGAGGATGAAATGTGTTGTGCATTCTATCACAGTTTGAGTTTTGTAGATAGTTCTTTGAAAAATTAATTCAATATTTTATATTTAAATCAAATTCAGTATTCCAAGTAAATTAGAACATGTATTCCGAGAAAATAAGATCATTTATTTAGAGAAAATCTAAACCTATATTCTTAAAAAAGCAGAAAAAGTATTCTGATAAAATGGGTATGGGAATTCCTAAAAAATGAGAACAAATATTCTGAGAAAATTGGATCTAGTATTACATTAATGATAGATCTAGTATCATGAGGAAATCAGAACTAGTATTCTAAAAAAATCAGAACTACTATTTAGATCAAATTAGAACTAGTATTCTGAGAAAATCATATCCAGTATCCCGTGAAAATCAGAAACATTATTTTAATGAAATTGTAATCAGCATTATGAGAAATTCGAATCCTATATTCGAAGAAAATAAGATCTAGCATTATGAGATATTTGGATCCAATATTCATTGAAAATTGGATGATTCATTTGAAAAAAAAAATCAAAATCAGTATTCCAAGAAAAAGAGATCCGAAAATCCTCGATAATTGTATCCAAAATTCTATGAAAAAAGTTCCAATATTCTATAAAAATAGGGTCATATGTCATCAGGTTGAGAAAATTGGATTCTTCTAAATCTGAGTGAGGATTCAGAATGAGAAACTGTAGTGCAGTTTCAAAATTTGTTCTCTAATATTTTGTTCTCTATATTATTTATGACAACAATTTAAACAAATGTTAATCATTATAATTTATCCAATCAAGTGATATAAGGTGTGTAATTGGATTTGTCATAAGTTGTATTCACTTCATCATAATAGTGTATTTCTATAAACCCATGGGAGTGGCTAGGGAAATTATATAGTTTTTCACACCAAGGCCAAACCTTTTAAATATTAAGTTCTTTTCTTTCATTAAAACTTTTTCTTGCATGAGTATTTTTGAAAATTTGAAATGTAAATAAATCTTAATATGATACAAGGGTTTAATTTTAAAATGCTTTAAAACTTATAAAAACTAAACAACTGATTCCACCCCCCCATATTAATTATTATTCAATCCTTTGAAATTCAAATATAATGATAATTTCATAGGTTTAATGAAAACCCTTTAACCAATATCCCTTGGTTTTTATTAAAATAGAAAGATTCATATACCTATGCTTTAATGAATCCTATGTTCCATACATTACATTGTTTTCATGAAACCCCATGAAATAATTGTTGAAGGATGTTTGAAAAAAGTTACAATTGTAATGAAAAAATCCATAACATCTTATATATTTCATTTCTATTCAAGAGTCAATAAAAATGGATAGTGAGATACATAGATAAGTTTGAGAGGCTATAAATATAGAAATGGTGAACTATTCTTGAGAGAATGGATTGGATTGTGAGGTAATGGTATTTAGAGATTCGTAATTGAAAATTTTGAATCATACTAATTTTTTTAAGATCAAAAGAATCCAATGCCACCATTTATAGCCTTAAAGATAACAATGATTGGTTTTGATGTCTTTGGGTCCATTTTCTATAAGAAATAGTTGAGATAAATTCTTTTGGACTACATTCAATGCACCCCATGTAACACCCCAAGTTTTTATGATCTTTTTATTATTAAATTAAATTTAAATGATGGATTTTGTTTCACATTGAATCAATTTTAGAATTAGTTATATGCTAAACCTCTTTATTATTGTACTATGTAGAATACCACCTTAACATACATTACATGCGACAAAGAGTTTTAAATAAATCATGATATATTATTAATATACTTATTTAATCTCGGCCATCATAACATAGCCATTAAAAATCGTAATATTAATTGTAATAACTAATTGTTAAATATAATGGTTATATATAATTTAATCATATTGATAACGAAATACATAATTTTTAGTAAAGTCATTATATGTTTGAAAATTACAATTTTACCAAAAAAATCATCTTATGTATTTTTGTAAAGAATAAAAAATTAATTTTAAAAACTTTTAGAAAATCATTTTGATAGAATAAAATTATTTTTTAAATAATAATTTCAAAAATATATTAGTGTTTTTTTTAATTTTCATAAAAAGTTACAATTTTTATGAATAGTGAACATTTCATAATTTTAATTGAAAACATTATTGTCTCTTAATTTATATATAATGATACATTATTTTGTAATTTGGTTATAAAGTATATTTAGTTTAATAATATATATATTATTACAATATAGGTCATTTTAAATAATTTAATATTAATTTGTAATATAAAAACATTATAAACAGTTGATCATTTTATCTTTAGAAACATTCATTCTTGAGACTTTTAAGAGAATTATTTTTAATTAATTTATACCACTTATTTTAATTATAATTTGAAAAAATGGATCCTATATTTGGAATAATTATAATTTATAATGTTTAATGATTCCAACATAAATTTTTATCAATGTAATTAGGGAAATAAATTACAACTAATTACAAGGATTAATGTAAAAAAATATTACTTATTTGTTAAACAAAGAATATAGGTGTAAAAATAACACAATAAATTTACAAAACCCATTATGAGGACATATTTATAAACCTTCTATATTTGATATTGTTCCATTATTGGAGCCACATTAAATGGAAAAAATGGATTGAATTCTCTCTTTCAATAATATACAAAGGTAACACTCACATACCTTATAAATGGCAACCAACATTCTCCATCTCTTGACACCATAAAAAACCAAATGGTTCATTAAAAAATTAATTAATAAATTACTCAATTCCCTCATACTCTTATATAATCTTTACATTGGGAATAAATCCAATTGGGCATGTCCTTTGCTGACAACCATAAAGAGATACATGAATAAGAGGTAGTGTTAATCAACTAAAATTTTTTATTTCTTCCTCAAATACATTTAATAATTTTTATTTCATTATTATATAATATACTTAGTCACTTTCATATACTTATATGTTTTCTTTATAATTTTATTACATATAATCCCACACACATCTATCAAATTTGTTATGAAATTATCGGTCATATGCATGGTGGACTACCACCTCATGAAATGATATCATTTCATTTTCCATTACAACCTATAATGGTTGTGAATAATGAATGAAAAAATATATATATTATTATATATATGATAATTATGATTCCATTTTGATTCTTGAATAATTATATAACACATAGCTTCATGGTTACCATTTTGTGGGAATACAGTAGCGTTGTTCGTTTGTACAGTGGATTACCACCTCTCGAAGTGATGTGATTCACAAATGAGTTACATGGAATATATTATGAATGGTTTTAATCGAAATATTTGATATATATGAAAAAACGTATAATGGAATTTTAATATATATATATATATATCATTTAAATTTATTACATTTAACATGACAAGAATATGGTAACAGTGATCATATGTACGTACGGCCTACCATCTCCATGGATGGTGTATTTCATTTTCTATCATTAATTTTTTTTATTACACAAAATAAAAATATACTGAATATATATTATATTTATATCATGGTCTATATAATGTATATTATGTCATCAATATCTAAGTAAGAGGACCAATAATTAAAAGTGAAAACACCTTTAAAAACAATGCAGTTATCACCCAAAAACAGAAATTTACATGGAATTGTTAATATACAGTTTTTTGAATGTAATATATGGAATGATATATAGGAATATGGTTATATAATATATTTATTATAAAATTATATTTAATTTACTTTTTTTAATGTCAATGGTGGAATTCAATACTTATGGTAATATAATTTTTTGTTATTTTGTATTCTGTGAGAAACATGTTATGTTATGAACCTATACTATTTCATGAGGTGTATGTACTTGCAATTTAGAATTTATAAAAATAATATCATCCTTTTAATGATATAATAACATTCATTTCAAGTTATTATATGTGGGGGAATATCAATTAATGTTTCCAAATTGGTAAGAGTTTATTATTAAAATCTATTTGATTGTAATGATTGTTTATGATTATGCATCCATTGGTTAAATAATATGATACATATATCAATTATTATATAGATAATTCTTATAAAATTGATATTCATGAAATAACTATGTAATAGAACCATTTTTCACTCATCTTAAATTAATAAAAATAAGAATTTTTTTTAATAAAATTCGACATTATTTTCCTTTTCAATATTAAATTAGTTTTTCATCAAAACCATGTTTTGTAAAAAAATATTTCCTAAAAATTTAAGTTTATATAATAATTTTTAAAGACTTTGGTTTACATGTTTTACTTTTTAAAAATAATATTTGAAGTAATATTCTTGTAATATTATAAAAGAATAACGGTTTGGATTTAACTAAAAATGTTAGAGGAATCTCTCTTTTAAGGTGTATAACATGAAATTTTTTTTTCTGATTTTATGATCATTAATTTATTTGAATATTAATATAAATTATTTAAATGTAAATTTCAAATAAAAATTCTTTTCAAAATGTATTATGTTTTAAAAAGAATTTTTTTAACAATGAACTATATTTTACACATCAAATGCTTTAAATAATATTTCAAAATTATTTTCCAACAATGGTGACATCTATTGGTGTTACCTATGAATTGTTGGTTATATAATCCATGGATACCGATTGTATTATTTATTTAAATGGTTTTTAATTTGATGTAATAATGTTTATGAACCTCATTTTCATTCCACAAGGTATATCATGATAAAATTATTATTAAACCCACTATTTTTTATGATTTACACTATAGTGAAATGATTATGAAACATGTCACTTTAACATAGGTTATGGTATAATGAAATGTTTATGGCACCCATTTAATTTCCTCGGTTATGATATGATAAAATATTTTGATGTTGTGCCACACATAATTATTATTTCATTATCTGGAATGTGGGGCCCATATCTTCCTCCAATGCATTGGGTAATGATATATATCTCATGATATAGATATTATATGAATTGGGATTGAACTAGATGTATTATAGAAATGAATGAATGGAATGTGTAACCGATTTTGTAATACGGGGATGGAATGAGGACTGGACTTTGTCTGTTGTGATAGTCTTATATGTGAGCCTTGAATAATATGGATATGATGTTATATTATTATTTTTATGACACAAATTCAATGCATTATGATCCCATGTATCATGATGTTTTATTCCCTTAGGAATTATTTATGATATACTACAAATAATTATGATATGACTCATGATGATGGTGTTTTTTATGCATTGTACAGTTTTAAAAGGTTATTTTTATGTTCTTATACACTTATGTTCATGTTATGATTACATATCTCTCTTATTTTCCCTTACTACGCATCTAAGATCACCCTTTATTATGGTCAAATTCCTCATGTTATAATGATATGTAATATGAATGATTTTTCCAATATGGGATCTATCTATTAAGAACATTTTGGGAGATGCCATACCAGACTTTTGGACATGTTTTTAGGGTTTCATGTTTCCAAAGGCACCAATATAATATGGTTCTCAAGTGCATATCAATGTAATTAAATACATATTCTGTAAACCAAATGTAATTTATTTGTATAAAAATCGTATTTTTTTTGGGGGTATTGGATAAAATTTTTAGTTAACCATTAGAATAAATGATGAGAAAAACATAGTGATATCCCTAAGGATATGTATAAGGATAACTATAAGGATGAGTAAATATATAAGAAAATGTACTAGAATTTTATTAATGTATAGATTTAGTGGCTTCCTATAAATACATTAATTTCGAGGTAATATAAGTGAATGTGACTCTGCAATAGATTTACCTAGGGAAAAAACCCCGAAATAAGCAATATTATGATTGAATCAATCCAGAATTAGGGGAAAAAATGGGCCTTGTTATACAATTGGTTTGATACTCCATGGGAATATTCTTAAAAAAAATTATAAAATCTGTTTTATCCATTAGTGGGGATTTAAATTGAATATGGTAATGAATGAACGAGGATAATCCTAAGGTGTGTTATATTATATATAGGTCATAATTTAGACATACTATAAGTTATATTCATAATTATTTGGTTTCCCACTATGATTATTGTTTATTACATTGTGCTTATTTGTTTCAATAAATGGATGGAACCCAAAGAAAACATGTTAATATTGAGTGTATTTGAAAATTCACAGATTTTCCTCTAATGAATCAATATTTTATGGGAGTTAGAATATAAAAAGATCACATCTATGATCCAAAATATTTCTCAAGTAATCAATCATGATATACTTACACATTAATAATGTAGGAAATAAAATTTCATTGAGTCCTTTATGTGTAAATATCAACATTTTTTTAGTGTTTCATGTATTCCACTATGTGATATATATTATATTAGCACCACTAAAAAACTATTTTCAATTATCCACTATAAAAAATGAAAATGTAATTTTGGTTTTCTACCATTAATAAGGTGAAGATGATCAATGGTTGAATCTTATCAAGAATATAAGGAAACATGAAGAAATTTACTTCATATAATGGCACAAGTTCAAGAACATATTTTTCAATGAGTAATTTCCTTTTATTCTTCGTACGATTCTATAGAAAGTGTTCCTTCAACTATGAAAAAACGATGATGAATCAATTGGTACCTGTCTATAAAATTTTAGTTGACGTCTATTGTATGATTCTAGTACTATCATTATACCTAAAAATATGTTGATCAATTATTTTGGGTAATAAAACCAATTTTATAAATGCAGTTATTAATAAGATAATTTAGTATCAATGAAAAGATTGTTAGATGTAGAACCCAGGTGGAAATAGAATTTGTAGTTATTTATCAATGTCAATTTTTTTATAAGAATGGAAGATGGAGGTTAAGTGATATTTATATAGAGATAATGTTGATAATTCCTGTATTCTTTAATCATGGGAATATGAATAGTTTAAATCGACTTTGGGGGAATATAAATTGTTTCATCATAGATGGGAGGTTCATTGGGAACATTATTATTAAATGGATTATAAAATGTAATATATTAGTGTCAATGGAGACAATGATTCGTAGAATGACCCCCCCCCCACATTAGTGCTTCAAGTTTAAAAATAATGATAATTATACTAACCAGTGTCCAAACTACATTGTTAATGATAATGATCACTTTTAGAAACTTATTAATATGAGGGAATGAGTAAATGTCATGTGATCACTATTTCAAATTAGGGGTGTTATAATGATGTGAGGAAAGTTATACATAACAATAACCCTATAAATTATAATGTATTATTTGACTATAGATATACCTATTCATTCATAACTAAATATTTTTATATGGGTATTAATATTCCACCCAAATAATTTTATATGGATTGAAAACCCTCTATTAGTATGATGATCACATCTCAATTCTAATATTTCTCTTCAGTTGATGTTGGTGGGAATGTGCATCCACCAAATCTTATCATTCTTCCTCTATTTGAATTTGATGTTGTTTTTAGAAGGGATTGGTCTTCTCTACATAATGCCCAAATGATTTTTGAAGAAAGATAAGTTTAATTTTTTATTCAAAACCAACCAATGATCATATATAAATGTGATGACATTTAGAAACTTTTTTTGGATAATACATCTATTAAAATGACTCCCTATAGAGTGGCCTTGATTGAGTTGGAGGAATTGAAAAAGAAACTCTATGAAATAGTAAATGATGGATTCATTCCAAAAATATAGTCACCTTGGGGTGCACCAATTATTTATTTTAAAAATAATGATGGATCAATGTGCCTTTTCTTGGATTATTAAGAGCATAACAAGATACCTATTAATAATGAGTATCATATTCTTTATATTGATGACTTGTTTGGTCAACTATATAAATCACAATATTTTCCAATATTTTACATCATTCTAGATATCAAACATTATGTTTCCTATAAGAGGATATTACTAATATGGAATTATGTTCAATGTATAGACAGTTTGAATAGATGGTGATGCCTTTAGGTTTTACTTATACCTCCACTAAATTCATATATTCAGTCAATAGAGCCATTTGATATTAGTTTGATAAATTTTTTGTAGTCTTCTTGGTTGACATTCGTATCTATTTTGATTTAATATAATATAATGGTGATCATATGATAATTTTAATAATGACCATAATGAGAGAGAAACTATATGAAAAATTTACAAAGTGTAAATTTTAGTAGCAAGAGGTTCCATTTTTTGGTCACAAAATCTCAAAAGATGGTATATTAGAAGATCCATCAATGAAAAAGGCTATTGAATGTTGTCGTAGACCAACCACAATGACTATGATCCATTATTTTCTTTGTTCATATAGATATTATCGATGTTTTTTGGAGAATTTATCATGACTATCTAATCATATTCCCAGTTTAACATAGAATGGATCCATCTTCCTCTCTGAAAATGAATGTGAGGAAAATTTCATTAAAATGAATATAATGTTATTCAACGCAACTATTCATTCACTAACATATTGTAGAATGGGGTTTATAATATGTCACGATCCATAAAAAGGAAGTCATATTTTTTCTTATGTAGAACAATAATGTTATATATTATGCCTTTGTGATGATGAAAACTCATCTGCGATGTTACTGATATCCTGATTTGGTGTAAGCTATGGTAATTTTTTATTAATTATTTGGAGGCATTGTATTTTTATTGATATGTGTGATATCTTTATATACCAATAATAAAATATTGAAGACTATATTCCTACAAGAGGTGGTGAACATGCACTATAAAATATGGTTGGTTATTATTAAGGATTATGAATGGTCAATACATTTCCACCTTGGGAATGATAATAATGTGGTAGATGTGTTTAGTAGAAATGATCATGCAAGATTATCCCTTCTAGGGATAAAAAAAGAACCCATATTTTTTTATTTCAAAAGGATATACATGGAAATCAAAATGGAAGGGTAAAAATATTATCTTTCCTAATTAAATGATCAATAATCTATCCATTTGATGATTAAACAGGTGTAGAAGTAAAATATATAGATGTTAAAGAATGTTAAATTTTTTCACTATTTTAAACATGATCATGATAGAATTATAATGATCAGGAACCATGTATGCATTCTTTTTATAACAGACATGAAGAAGTAGTTGTTGGAGGATGATCACAGTTGTTCATTGTCTATCCATCCTAGAAGAATAAATACGTTGAGAGATTTTAAATAATACATTTTTTGGGAGGAATAAAAAAGATAACAAAGATTTTTTATCTATATGGTTGGTATCAATTCATGTTTGGATAGAAATGACAAAGGTATATGGGAATTTTCCCTCAATTAACCATACTAGAAAAGAAAGGGGAGAACAACACTATAGATTTCTTCAATGGACTCCCCAAAAAGTATATAGGGAATAATTATATATGGGTGGTGGTCGATCTACTTACTAATTAAAAACACATAATCACTATAAAAGAAGTCTTCTCTCTAGATAATTATTCATTGACGTATATTAAGGAACAGGAAATGATGCATCGAGTACCACATTTCATTATATCTAATCTGGACATGAGGTTATAGTAAATGTTTTGGAAAATTATTCACCGACATCTTCATATGTAATTGAGTTTCATTTATATATATCATCCTAAAATAAATGATCAGTCTGAAATATAAATTCAAACCCCAGAGCATATGTTGATAAATTTTCTTTATATTTCAAAGGTTTTTGAGATAAACACCTTCCCCTAAATGATTTTTATTACAACAACAACATACAATAAATTATTCTGATGCCGCATTATAAATCCATCTATAGAAAGTAATATATCTCTCCAATTTTATGGTAGGATGTTGGTGAAATAAATCTATTATGACGTATGAAATATAATGAAATTATAGAGAAGATCATAGACAATCAGAAGCAAACCAAGGTAGATCAAAGTCCGGTGAAATGAAATTCTTATAATCATTAATGTGATATGGAGTTAGAATTTTGTGATGATTTATTTCTATTAATATCTCCTTGGAATAAGGATATGAGATTCTGGATGAAGGGGAAACTAAGACCTAGGTATTTCAATCCATTTGAAATTCATAATCATATTGGGATGGTATCCTATCTCTTGGAGATTCCATAGAAACTCTCTATTATTCATGATGTGTTCCATGAATGTATATTTAGATAATATATACCTGCCCATTAATATTTATTGAACATATAAGCTACACCATTGGATACATATCATTCTTACGATGTAAATTCAATTGAAATTCTAGACCGTACAATGAATATTCTAATAAACAAGACCACTGACTTGTTCTATATTTTATGGAAATTGAAATATTTAGAGGAATCTATAAGGGAAGATGTGGATAAGATGAGAAATATGTATATTGGTTTTCAGTATTAGATGGATGAATTTTGATGGAAAATTCATTTTAAAGGGTGGAATGTTACACCCTAAGTTATTATGAACATTATATTTTTTTTATTAAATTAAATTAAATTTATTTATTTAATTCCATTATATAGTTACAAAATCATGTATTATATTTGACACAATGTTATGATATCCCAACATTCAACACCAATATAGGAAGTGTCATACGATACACTAAGTTATAACCAAAAAGTGTTATAATATTAATATAGTTATTTATACTTGACTATTATAACCTTGTTTTTAAATATAGTAATATATAGAGTAATTACTACTTTTATAATATAATTGTATTATATAGTGAAATCATATTGATAATGAAATGCATAATTTTTAGAAGTCTTTAATTCTTTTGAAACTACTATTTTTCCAATAACTGATTTTTATATATTTTTTGAATAATAATAAAATTATTTTTTGACAGTTTTTGGTAAATAATTTTGAAAAAATAAAATTTTTAATGAATGTAGAATGAAATTTATTTTTATGGTGATCTTTTTGTGATTTTTCAGAAAACAATCATTTTTTGATTAATAGTGAAAAACGACAAATTTTAATTGAAAACATTCTTTTTTCTAAATTTTTTTTATAGTTAAATTATATTTTAATATATTTTTAATGTTTATTTCGTTCAAGAATACATATATTAATATATTATAGTTCCAAGGAATTAATTTCCCATTGAAATTGATTATTTAAACATTGTAAAAATTTGATCATTTTCACTTTAAAAACCATCTTTCTCGACAGGTTTGTGGGACTGATTTCAAATTTATTTCTTCCACATATATTAATTAAATTTTGAAAAAAGGATTCCATATATTAAATTTAATAATCAATAATTTCTAATATGTCCATCATAATTTTTTTCTAATGTATTTTCTTAATGAAATTAAAATTAATTACGATAATTAATGACAAATCAAGATTACATGGTTGTTAAATATAGAATATAATGGGTAAAAAAGACCCCCAAAATGTTCAATGCCCATTTTATGACCGTAGTAACATTTTATATCTATGAGGATCTATATTTTCAAATTTTCTAGCATCATTACATGGAAAAACGTAGGTGATATTCACTCTTTATACAATATACAAAAGTGTCACTCACCTCCCTTATAAAAGGCCACCCAGTCTCCCCCTCAATTAATTCCATAAAAAAATTGGTTCGTAAAATAACTACCCACCTAAAATATCCACTCCCCACCTCTCATCCATTAAGTATTAGTTCGGGTATAAAACTATCCATGTAATTTTTTTGGTGAAATCCAAAAGGCGATACCCAAAGAAGTGGTAACATTCATCAATGAATGTTTTTTATTTCCTCCTTGAAAACATATAATTGACTTTACATCAAGATTATATAATATAATAACAATATTATATATACATATATTTTTTAATTTTAGTTTTATGACCTACAACCACACACACTTCTATCAAATGGGTTACGAAATAATCATTCCTGTGTATGGCAGACTATGGCCTCAAAACCTGATTTCGTTCATTTTTCATGACCACCAATGATGGATGAGAATAATAATAGAAATAAATTTGTATATTATACTTATTTTATTTATTATTTAATTATTATATAATTATTATATAATTCATGCCTTCTGACATCTATTATTTAGGTATATAATAACATCGTTCATGTGTACGTCAGACTACTGACTCGTGAAGCGATGTGATTCAGTAAAATATTGAATATAATATAATAAGAGTGTGTTTAAAATATATATATTATATATATATGAAATAAAAATTATACATTAATGATTATATTTATATTTATATATCATTTATTTTTCTTTTTTTCAATATGATAAGTAAACAAGAACATCTTTCTTGTGTACGTACGACCCACTGTCTCAAAAAATGGTGTATATCATTTACTATAAAAAATTTAATCATTAATATTATTAATTATATACATAAAATATCTTTTATTTATATATTGGATAAAATACTTGAGATTATAAAATCATGATCTATATAAGAGGACAGTTAAAAACAAGTCAAAACATGTATGAATAACAAAGCCATTATAACTGGAAATCATAACATTAACATGGAATTATTAATATAATGTCCTTAAAAAATCATATATGTTATTATATATATAAATATATTCATATGATATATGTATAATATACTTATTTTATTTATATATCTGTTTTTAACGAGTGCTTAGTTAAGAGTTAGGAAAAGGGAATTTTGTCTCAATTTGGCTTCTTTGAGAGACATGTAATGTTATGGACAAATACACAATGACATGGTGTATACACTGTCAATTTGAAATGATATATCAATAATATCATTATTTTCATCAAATTTATTGATTCATTTGATTTTATTATTTCTTAGGGATTATGATTCAATTTTATCAATGTGGTAAGAGATTATTGTTAAAAACCAACCATTTATCATGTTTGTTTATGATTGTGCTTCCATTTGATGAAATATTATGATACATACCTCAACAATTCTCATGAATTTTATTCCCCTATGCTAATTCCTGACATATTTAGGTAATTTTACCATTTCACACTCTTTATTACTGATGATAATAAAAAAAATATTTCTAAATAATATTATGTTCTTTCACTTTTGTTTTTAAAATCTATGAACAATTAAAACCATGTTTTCTAATAAGAGTTTTAATGTAATTTTTTATTAATAACTCTTGATTTTAAAAGAAATAATTGCCCATGTTTGTATATTACAAATATTTTTAAATTTAATATTTTTATTTTTTTCAAAAATAAAGTATGTTTTGAATTTTATAAAAATTTGGATGGAATCTTGTTTTTATTGTGTACGACATGAAAATTGTTTTCTGGTGTAATGAGAAAATAATTTCATTGAAGATTCCTTCATATGTTTTCAATTATCTTTTAAAATATAAATGATTTGAATACTGTTTTATTTTTGAAAAATTATTTATTAAATAATAAAGGATATCTTACTCTAGAAATGTTTTAAATGGTTATTATGAATCCTTTTCCCACTAATATGACATATATTGGTGTTACCAATTACTTACTAGGGATTTGATCCAAGGACACCACACATATAATTTCTCAAAATGGTTTATGTTATGAAGGAATGATTTTTATCAAATCCATTTCTCTTCTATATGTTATAACATGATATAATAATTATGAAACATATTACATTTCATGTGTTATGATGTGGTAAAATGATTAAGAAACAAATATAATTTCCATAGATTATGATATGATGAAATTTTTATGATACCCATTTATTTTCTTTAGTTATTATATGATAATTTATTATGATATTATAGAACAAATATGTATTATTTCTTTATGTGATGGGTGGGACATATATCTCACTGTTATTTATTAAGTAAACATTTATATCTCAAGAGATAGATATGACTGGAATAGGGAGTGAACATTGTTCAGTAATACAAGGAAGGAATGGGATATGAACCCGAATCTACAATATTGGGATAGAATGGGGAGTGAACCTCATTCAGTAATAGAATCTATACATTATGTTGGTATTTTAAATAATCCTTCACTAATATTGTAATGGATTTCTATATTTATTTTTGTTCCCCAAATTACATGTCTTATGATCTCATAGTTCATCTTATATGGTTCCCTTTTGACTCATGTTTTATAAAAATTCAATCATTATGTCATGACACGTGATGATGATTTTCTTCAATTCCACAAGAAACCCAAGAGGAGGAACTAGGTATCTAATGGACTACCTAGATACCTCTTCAATACGTCTTCTCCCAATATCTAGATAGTGGGTCTTTTGGAGAAATGAGTCTACTACCTCATTCCACCAAGTATTTGATTCTTCCTACTAAAACATGAATTAATAAATGGATACTCAAATTCATTAATTTTTATTCTTGGAAACTTCCATACTTATTACAAGGCATTAACATGTCATTTAAGACATTATAAAGATCATCAAGAATTCATCAAATTATTGATTTGGATTAACCAAAATCCTCAAGATTCCATCATTTGGTAATATAAAAACATGAGTTAGAATCCCATAATTCAGATATAGGAAACACCAAATGATACCATTAGAGAAAAAATTAGGTTTTTATTATCATTATAAAATTACGATAGATAAATATAAAGGTGCAACATAATTCACCAATTTTGATAGTGTATGTTGATGAGATGTTTTTTTATCAGAAATATATTGGAAACGTTTTATTTATTTTTATTACAAAAAAGTACTTGTTTTATAAATTCTATAATTATTAAAAATAATTTTTCTTGGGTTTTCAAGTGGTTTTCATATAAGAATATTTATTTATTTAACGAGTAAAATATAATCATAGGTTATTATAATTATTCATAATAGATGACACAACATAGTTACTGACTCTTATTTCCATTGGGAATAAATTTTATAAGAATGATTATGGAAATGATATGGATAAAAATTATTCTTTTATATTAATACATAGTTTTCATTAAATGAAAACATCTTTACAAGATATTATGTTTGATATTTCAATTTTTTGATTGATTCCGAAGTAACTCAAATGAATCAAATATTATGGTTAGAAATTGGATCATGTGTTTTGTAAAAAGAAATAATGAGTGTTGATTATGGTATAAAAACTGTGAACCAATATACCATGATTCTTTTTCATATACTGATTGGGTTTGTGATATTTTATATTGAATGTCAAATTTTAATAGAATGTTATCTATTTGTAGAAGATGTGTATCTTAGAACACTATAAATTAAATAAAAATTGTTAATGATAATCTAGGTATGCTTTAGACTCACAACACATAATGAAAGTAATTAATATGAAATTTTACCCAAAAGGAATGATAATACATGTTGAGAATCTATTTATGGATATGTGTAGAAACCAAAGTATATTTTATTTATTAAATTATCAAGTGAAACATTAATAATGGATGAATATTGAAATAAAATATCCCCTCTTTATGGAGAAGATATAAAATAGGGATCCTGGTCTATATGATCTTTTAATAATTGATAAATTCATTAATATATTGAAAATTATTTTTATGATGGATTCTTTTTAGTACATGAGTGTTCAGTTACCGCAATATCCTTCCAAAATTAATTATGATAATAGTTTGAACACTTTTCCTGTTTTTGTTATTTTTTTATCAAAAATGGGTGAGAATATTTAGAGTTTATTCTTTATAATATTGGAGAATACATTATTATTATATTAAAATTAAAAGGGGATATTGAAATTTGAAAGGTATTTTCTTAAAGGGGATTCATGAGAATATCATGGTATTTTAGTTTTTTTAATGTCTAATTAATTTTTAGAAAAAATACATAATGTGAAATTGGAGACCCCCCCCATTGAATCAATTTACAATGGGGATATCATGAACACCTCAACTAGTCTAGGAAAACATCTTATGTTTTTTACTTTGAGAGTCTTAGTGATCTCAGAGACATTAATATATTCTATCACATAGTGTCCATATTACACTTATATTCTGATTATTCTATAAATTTTTTCATTAGTTTGTGATTTAAGATCATTATTGTATTTTTACTATAATATTTATCATGATCATGAACATAGATTAATTATAAAAAATAATATGCGATGAGTATTCAAATGAATGGAAAATTTAAAAGAAAACATATACTACACCATAGTGATTCAAAAATTAGCATGGTTTTATGATTCAGTTTAAAATGTGCGGTGTTTTAATGAAATATTTTCATAGGTATGAACATGGTTGTTTTAATTTTTTATAGGAAAAAGGACAAAAACCATTTCTTGTTTAGTTCTATCATGACATGGTATATAAGGAAAATGAACATGATATATGTCATTGTTCTGGAAGTTAAGGGGAAGATATTAATGTCTACTTTGGGGGGAAACCATGTAATGATTAAATATATAATGTTTTTTTGTTAAAATTATAAATGGTCTTCCATGTACTATGGATTTTTTTGAACTAGTTTACTAAGGTCATTTTTCTGCATGATCAAAAAAAAGATGGTCATAACATGGATGGAAATTTCATCTATTAGAAGTGTAATGGTTGTGCTTCTGTGATCTTGTAAAACTAAGGGTATAATAAATTAAGTCCATGTTTTGGTAGGATAATTTCTATTTCATGGTTTTTTTGAAAAATATATGAATTGAACCATATAAATACAATAAGAAATTCATGAATCCTTTATTTTCCCATGTGGATTTTTTATTCTTCCATTATGTAAACGACACCACATTTTTTAATACACCATTGTGTGATAGATTTATAATCACTTTTTATATATTTTAATTATAGTGATCTTGAGAAAAATATTGTAATTATACACCATATTTCCAATAATAGTTTTTAAGGAATGAAAGGGATATGTCTGAGAATATCAACATAGTGAACAAAATATTCATTACTTGGTGGCACTTGAGTAGGATTGTAAAAGTTAATTCAAGGGGTTTTTCATCCTTAATTGAATATTTTTTTATGGAATGATATCATCCTTTATTTTATAGAGTTTTGAAATATATTTTAGTGAAATATGATATTATTTTAAGACAATATAACATGAATATGTAACAAATGATAAAAATCCTTGATCAATTAGGATATACAAACAAAAAAATTCCTAAAATTTTTAAAAATATTATTTTCATTTTCACTTTATATATATCTCTCTATATATATTCATCAATGTTATTGGATTTACTATAGGTTATATACACTAACCAACATATTTGAATTATTTTTAATATGGGATTAGTTTTTTGGTCTCCTTGATTCACCCCCACCTTTTTATTTTTGACTATCTTTCTAGGCACGTCAATTGGATACCCTTGGACTTCTATTTATATGCCTCTAATATTAATTTGAGTGTCAATGTATCATATAAAAAATAATAGGTGAAATATTAAAAAGATAATAATAACAATATATATACTATGTACCGAGCTTTTTGTATACATAATATGATGATAATCACAATAACATGAATAAGTAAAATTCACACACTAGAATTCAGTGTGGGATTTTTAACTATATAAATAAAGTTTGTTTATGATAAAAGATTAGAAATCATATGTAACATACTTATACATTGGATTATTTTTAATGTCATATAATCCTCAATGTATAATATTTATTACAACATACCCATTTGCATCCTTGCATATTCTTCATTGTATATAGATTGGAAATAACTAACTTCAGATGATCTATCATTCATAAAAAACCTCACCTAATAATCAAATCACTCACATTTTTTTAAATCATTTTTATATTAATTACATTGAAATTTATTTCATAAGGTTAGAATGATATAAGGGAATTTCATGAGTTGAAATTTAATCAATAAATTATTGAAATCCCTCATATTATGTGTCAATGGATGTTCTCAAATAATTAAATAAAGGATTTGGTTGACATGGGGAAAAAATTTTGATAAACGATTATCCCATCCAATACACGTGTTAACATAATTTACATCCCCCATATTATAATATTGAATATCAAGAGATTTTTTTCCACTACCTCTAATTTCTATGATATTATTATATTTTATACATAAATTTTAATATACTATAAAAATTTAGATTACACAATTTTATTTATGAATATAATAAAATTTAATTACATTTATTAGTTTTAAGAAAACCCTTATTTTCTATCTATATAATGGTCTAATAATTTAATAAATCCATCCCCTCAAGGTTGTATTGTTTTATTGAACTACTATTGGGGTGAGGGGAAAGCAGTGATAGAATGTCGGGACATGATCCCACTAGCAGTGAACAGGAGACGACCACTCATGGTGACTCATGAATATGGATTAGGGGGATACCCATGTAGAGGGAAACAAAAAATAATGGTAAAAAGGATAACAATAATACAATAAAAAGGAACATAAAGGGTAGATGATCATGGAAATGGATAAGGGTGTGGCTTGATTGGGCTAAAATATGGGGCTACATATATAATTCTCTCCCTCTATTTATTATCTATATAATAATATCATTATTATGATTAATTTTATTATCATGATATAAATATCAATTTGGTTGTAAATTCATTATGTGAGGTTAGATTTCAGATTCATATTTGATATCATGATTGTGGTTTGAAGATGAACAATTTGAGACCAATATGTGATTTGAATATAGAACATGATTCATGAGACCAACATTTATTGATGTGACACCTCTCATGTTTGATGTGATGGACTATATATCATCACTGTTTGTCCATTTCGAACAAATTGATATTATATCTTCCTTATATTAGTTGTGGATCACAATATTGTAATCCTATCATATATCCAAGACAGTTTGTGAGGTGAGATATGATGATTTTTTAATTAGCCATGGATGGTTAATTTTGGGGGTCAAGAATGTCTATTATAGAATTATAGGGAAAAGAACTACCATGTTGGCATTTCTTATTAGGATATAGTTCCACCATGTGATATATAGGGTTTAGTGTTCCCAAGTATAATTGAGGTTTAAAACCCCTATCTATAAGGTAAAAAATCATACCTCTAAGAGCTCATACGGGGATCATATATCCCACATGGCTCATTTATCCCATCAGATGAGGTGTCTTATACTAAGGTATAGGAAAAATAATAATATTTAAAATAGGTTTATGTGTTTCATATTTGTTTAGTTGGATCATTGGACCTTAATTCTAATTCACCACGCAACTGGTCATTTCAAGAGGGACTCTCTCCTACGTCTTGTGTTAACTATAAATCAATATACTATGGTTTTCCGAATTGAAGGTTTCAGTACTACATTAACAGAAAATTAATATTGATTAATGAGTGTGTTTCCACAATATTTCTGCAAAAGTATCATGGTATTATTGGTTTTTAATTACTAGGTGTATAACAACCCATTATTTTCATAAATAGATATTAGATATTTTTATATTAATATTCCTTATATAACAAAAAAAATTCTATTCATAACCCCATATGTATCCTTTATTTGGAAACATGTTATCATAATAAAGTAGCTAATAAAATATTAACATAGCCTACCTTTTTTTCCATAATAACTAAAACCCTTTCTAACATATATTACTTAATACGTTTCTTCATATCCGGGAAAAAGAAACGTATGAATGGGTGAGCTCATATTCACAATAATTGGAAAAAATGGAGACAACAATGATTTAATAAACATAATATGTGCATAAGGGTATATTTAGAACAACCCACTATTATAAAAGGAAAAAACATTGTTCGATATCATACAAGATACATAACACTGAGATTAAACGATCAACTGAATCATATTGTTTAAATGTGTCCATTACAACATTGATTTATTTTAGAGTGAATGAATAGTATTAATTTAATTATGAAATATATAATTATTTAACTCATTAATATTTTATTAATTAATTAATCATTTAATTTTAGTAAATTTATATTCTTCTTTAAATAAATCTTCATGAAGAATGACTTGTACTGATTTTATGAGAAAAAATATAATTAATTTATTGAACATTATTGAGATATTATTTAATAAAATAAATATATATTTTGATATAATAATATTGAAATTATACTTTAGTAAGATATTGATAATTTTTTAAAAAGTTTTCTTTTTCAATGGATAGTGAAAAATATTAATTTTATTGAAAATTATTTTTTCAAGTATATACATTGTGATATTATGTTTAATATTAGTTTTAAATTTTCATTATTTCAATTTTATTTAAAATAATTCAATTGTGGTATTTTAAATGAATTTAATACATTAATTTACCATAAAAAGTTTTTATATTTTAAAAAGGAATTTTTTCCCAAATTCTATTTCTCTTTGGGTTTGTTCAGTTTAATTTAATATTAAATTCAGAAAATATTATGTTAATATTTTTGAAAAATGGACTCCATATTTGGAATAAAGATTTTATATTTTAGTAAATAGGTATCTTTTATTTTTGACAATATGAAAAGTATTTTTAGTAGTTTTTTTTACAATAGTAAAAGATAAATTGGATAATTAAGAGTAGAAATAAAATGAAAATAAGTAGAAAAATACCATAACACATAGCCAAATTTTATTTTATGAGTTATTTTCATATATAATCATTCTTGGTTCAGATATATTACCCTTTATTCCATTAGTAATTGATTATGACCCTAATAATATGTTTTTTAAATAAAAGTCAATGATGTCACATTCATGATTTTAATAACAATAACATTATCAATATAGTGCCATCTAGAATTTATAATCAACTATAAGTTGTATTTTTTAATGTAAATAAATTATATTCATTATATAAATTTTTTAAAATTCATAGGGATGAAATAATAACCTTAAATTATTTCACAACACGGATATAGAAAATATTTACTTAAAGGAAAATATTAAAATTATTATAAAAAATATTAAAATAAATAAAATTGGATATAATAAATGTTCACCCCTAATTTTATATATTTCCTTTTTATATAAGGGATATATTAGAATATGTGGTGATAATTTATATTTTTTTTAGTTTTATGAAACTCAAGTTAATGATTAGTCCTTGAATATGACATTCTCACTGTTTTACAGTGAATACCATTCGATTAAATGATATAAAATTTATAAAAAACTTAAATCTATCCAGCTAATATTGATATGGTTTTAAATTTCATTCATGATATTTTTATGGGGTTTTTTTGGAAATTTATTATAACTATATTAGCCCGTAAAAAGAAAAAGAAACAAGTTGTCACTATAAGACATAAAGGGGTTAAATAAGTGTCATAACCAACTGATAAGGGTATAACTATAACTTAATAAAGTAAAAAATAATGGTATAAATATAATTCAAAACCTATGACATTATTCTATAATTTTTTTTAATTGGAAATTTCCTATTAAAATTACTCATAAATTATTTAAGTCAAAGATAGTTAAAAAGGGTCACTATCTTATATATAAAATATTTAATGTTTCCGCCTAGGAAAAAACAAGATATGAATGAAACCCAATGTCTATTTAGTTATTAATTGAATTATTATTTTTTTAAATAATATAAATAATTTTAATAAATTATAAAATTATTATAAATTTTTGTGAAATTCTAATACTTCATTTTTTAAATAAACAAAAAACAAATGTAATAATTTAAAAAATCTTAATATTGGCTTAATTTGGAATATTAAATGTTTATAACTAATCTTATAGATCTATAGGATACAATATATATTTTTTAAATAATTATATTCAAATTACACCTTTTTCTTGATGTATTTGAAGACAATTTAAATGGATTTTGTTAAAATTGACATTATTGAAAATTTAAAAATATAATATTAGAATAAATTATTTAAAATTCATAAAAATATTATATTTTGAATTGTGAATGGAATATTGTTAAAAAAATTATAATTGGTCCATTTATGATTCATTTTATCATATATAGAAACATTAACAACACATTATAATTAAAATAACAGTTTCCATGGTTGTGTTCAAAAATAATTAACAAGGGGTTAATAAAAAAATAATGTTTAAAATGACATGAAATTTTTTTTAATTTCTATTGGTTGGTTAGTTTAAAACCATTTTGTATTCTAACATTGAATCCCCTTCCATTTTAAGGCATTTGGATAGATAAATTTGTTTATTATAATTAAATATTTTTACATCATCGAAAATGGTTCTTATACATGTTCAACACTTTCTAGTCCTTCCAAAAGACAAACCCAATGTACCTTAAAAAGATATCTAAATGATTTTTTCTAAAGAACATGTAATCGTCTTTACAAAATCATTTATGTTTATTCCATCTTCTCATAACAAATCATGTGTTGTTTCCATTGTAATGTAATAAATGTTGAATAATATATTATTGATGATATTTTATTATGATTATGAGACTTATCTATTTTACCATTTATCCATCATAAAAGAAACAAAATCACTATGTGTGTGTACATATGAGTTACCATCTCCACATGTTGGTCTAATTTTTCTAATCACTACATTATAAGGATGATCATAAAGATATCAATAGTGGATATATATGGTACTTATAAAAAAATTATGTAAAATTAATATACCACAAATTTCATTACCTTTTGAAGCATCATGTGAATGATATCACCACTCATGGGTACATACGGACAACTGTCTCAATGATGTAATGTGACTTGTTTTCAAAATCAAACATTCATGAATGTTTATAAAAATTTATATACTAAATAAAAATGATTTAAATGATATTAATATCATTTTTTAGATGTTTTAACTATATCATGTGTGAAAAAACTTTTACATACATTAAAAACATTCATAGGAAAATGAAGTAGTCAACATATGAAACATGGGCAGTAATGAAATATTATTAACAAATGTGTCATAAAATGATATAAAAAGATCATATATGATATCATAAATATAAATATGGCTATTTTATTAACTAGTAAAATGATTTAGTATTTTAAAATGGATGTAAAAATAGATTCAACTAAAATAAAGCTCAGGGTAATTAATTTTCTCAACTCAACATTCATTCATAGGATTAAAATTATACTTGTTTGATTTTATCACGCAAAGATTATGTGTGAAATGAATTTAAATTATTATATTTCTATTTCCACTTAAATTATTGGTATTTATAGCTGATTCACATAATATATTCATTTGATTAAGGCTCAAAATGTAACGTCCCGGTTTTGGAAGCCACCCAGAGATGCACCATACCCGGTTGGTCACATGGCATCAAGCACATTTCCCCAAATGGCAACGGCTACCGAATAATAGTGAGGGTCTTGGTGTGATAGTGGGAAAACTATTCCCTCATTTGCAGAGTGACACAGTGGAATAAAGCAATAGCAATGGTGGAAGCATGAATAATCAATACAAAATAAACAACAGAATAACAGAAAATAATAAACTGGAGCACAACCATATATATATATGAATTATGCATGAGAAATATGTCTAGGAAAGTTGCCAAACACATCACTATTATGGAATACAGTTCTAACCCAAAGTACAAAAGAAGAAAAATAAACTACTCAGTATCGCAACCCTCAGATTGGTCCCATGCTCTCCAACTCCTTAGCAATCAAGCACCTTAAGTAGAAGGGCTCTTGACCTCATCTATACCTGCCGCATTATAGTCTGTTTGGGCCCAAAAACAAGGCCCAAATAGGGTGTGATACTAAATCCCAGTAGGCATCCACCACAAGATCTTGTGCCTAACAGACAGTAAAACTATGGATGACCATAAGCAAATAATTTCAGTAAAAAAGGAAGTACCAATGTAAAAAATTCACAATTTTAATGCATTCGGTATCTTATATCAAGAAACAGCTAACAAAGTAGGTAATCGCAAATAGGTAACCCTCTGGGAAGTTCTCATAGCCTATCGCCTCTTGTCCCACTAAGAAACACAAGAAAGTAACATAATATGTAACCCTTTGAGAAGTACTCACAACCTATCCCCTCTGATCCTACCTAGCAACACAAGCAACCCTCTAGGATGAACAATCAGTCTAAACCCTCTGTTTTAGCTTATGCATAGACTCTCTAAGGAAGAAATCACTTTCAATTCATCTTATAGTCTCATATCAGTACTACAGGTGCTCTGATAAAGCACTCAACGTCTCATTCCCCATGTGGCATGCATCGAGGAACCAAAGACACTTTGAGGAAGCACTCAACGTCAATTAACATTGTGGTCTTGCATCGTATGTTTTAAAGACACTCTGGAGAAGCACTTAATTCCATTCTTCCTATGGTCTGTACACTAGGTTCTCACGTCCCTGTGTATGTAAAGAAACTACATCGATGTGTATCAGCCAAATTAGTCTTCAAGAACTACTTGGCTAGAAGTCTATAGAAAAATATCATATCAAAACAATAACACCTTCCTACAACTAGGAATGGGAAAGTAAACACCAGCTTAATATGAAAACTAGACACTATGGTCAAAACAAATAGTATTGCATGGGAAAAAAACTTTCAAAGAATATAAATTAACACTATTCACATTCAATTATCATCATCTCAAGCATACAAGAATAGTAAGAATACAATAGGGCTAAAACGGTAAATATGAAATACATCGTTCATGGGTATTAGTGACTTTTCACATAAAACTCAAAGACATTTTATTGAAAGGCACAAACCACCTACGTCGGCATTGGGAGAACTATATAATTGAATCTGAGGGATGGAATCACCTTAGAACACCGAATATCTACAAAAATTTCTAAAACGTTAAACGGAGGATAACATGAGAAAGAGGAGATATTGGGAAATGAAGATCAAGCATAAGAGATAGATTACCGAGGTGATACCAACGCAATCGATAGTGGTCGAATTAGAGTTTGGATGCTAGGGAAGGGGATCAGAGGAAAATCACATTTTTACGAGAGATCATGGCCAAATGAAACCTAGAAAAAGATCATTCTAGTGATTATACGTGACCTCGGTACGTTTAATGAAAAAAATAAAATACAGGGCTTGTTCTTTTGAAGTACACGACATGTACATGCCTTTTTTGTACATTTCTTTAGGCGGCCGCCAAGTCACCCCAACATGGTCATGTGTGTGTCCATCACACGGACAGCACACAACCTCCTGCGGTGACCGAGTACACGGCGTGTACTCAGAAAGTACGTGGCGTGAACTTTGAAATTATTCATAAATTCCATTTTTTCTCAAAAAAACTACCAAAAAATGGAAAACATAACTAAAAAAGATGATTTGGGTTCTTAAAAACTTCTCCCATTAACGAAATCAATCCCTGAATTTCCCTAGCAAGGCGGTGTTGAAGAGGAAACCCATAATAGCTCCAGCCACTGCAATCGTACATCGGCCTCCCTCTCCCATGTCTCGTCTTATACTAGACTGTGCTGCCATAGCACTTGTACCAGAGGGATAGACTGACCATTGATAACCTTCGTATTTCGATCAAAAATCCAGATATGATACTCCTCAAAAGTTTCATCTACTTCCAACTCAACCACTTTAGGTTGGAAGACATGAGAAAGGTATGAGAAGTAACGTCAAAGCGGAGAAACATGGAATACATTGTGCATAGCCCAGTACCTCTGAGGAAAATGCCACAGATAGGTAACTGACCCAACTCTCTCAAAAACCTCAAATAGCCCAACGTATCTCAGTGAAAGCTTACCTTATCTCTTAATCCTCTTGTGCCCCAACCATGACATGACACACAAGAAAACCTGATCCCCGACCTCAAACTCTAGAGGTCATCTCCACTGACCAACATAAGAATTCTATAGAGACTATGCAATAGCTATCCTCTTCTGAATCAATTCTATCACCTCCGTGGTCACCTGGACAAGATGAGGTCCCGGAAAAACTGCCTCTCCTGTCTCTAGAAAATATAAGGGTGATCGGCATGGCCTACTGTACAAAGCCTCGAAAGTTTACATCTGAATAATTTATTGAAAATTATTATTATAGATGAACTCGACAAGAGGTATATGATTCTCCCAAGAACCTCATAAATCTAGGATGCATGCATGAAGCATGTCCTCAAGCACCTGAATCGTACACTCAGACTTGCCATCTGTTTGGGGATGGTAAGCTGTTCCCAAATGTACCTATGTACCCAAAGTATTCTGAAGCCCCTACCAGACCCACGAAGTAAAACATGTATATGTGTATGAAACAATGGAGTGTGGAACTCCATGTAAGCACACAATTTTACTGATATACAATTATTCCAACTCTTCACATGGAAGGTCTCCTTGATCAGTAAAAAGTGAGAAACCTTCATGAGTTTTTCATTGACATCTCAAATAGCATCATTCTCTTGAGGCGACCTCAGTAAACCTGTCACAAAATCCATCGTGATATCATTACACTTCCACTCGGAAATGGGTAACTTCTGTAAAAGCTCTACTGGCCGCTAATGCTCTACCTTCACTTGCCTCTGGTGGAACACCTCATGATGAAACTAGGAACACCTCTCTTCATACCTGGATACTAATACTGATGGTATAGATCACCATACATCTTGGTGACACCAGGATGAACTTCCCAAACTATGGACGCAATTTCTTACATCATCTCCTAGTGTATGTCTGTTGGCACCCATACATTCCCCTGGAATGAAAATATCGCATACTCACCTATTGTCCATCTTAGAATATGGTCCTCTATTGACACGCTCTCTCGTAAGACTATGAATTCTGAATTTGATAGCTCACTCATTCACATTCGATCAAGAAGTGTAGAGGTAATATCCATAGAAGACAGAAACATCTTCCCCTTTCTATCGTGCACCTCCAAAAGCATCTCAGATTACAGAACCAAAATCTTCCACTCTCTAATGGCCTCCTGAACTACCTGTATCTGAGTCCTCCTTCTCTGCGCATCATCCACCACATTGCCTTTCCCAGGCATATAGGCAATCTCAATGTCAAAGGACTGATGGTACTAAACCAACCTTCACTGCCTAAAATTCATATCATGCTGAGTGAAGATATACATGAAAATAATGTGGTCTTTGAAAACCAAAAAATTCGCTCCCAGAAGATAATTTATCCAATAGAACAAGGCATGAACAACAACATCCAACTCGAGATCATTCATTGGGTAATTCTTCTCATATGGCATCAACTTCTGAGACCCATACACAATGACTCCTCCCTGAATAAGAAAATTTCCCAACCCAATACCTAAAGCATCATAGTGCAGAATATATCTCTTTCGTGGTTCTGAAAAAACAAGTATCGTTGCTGAAGTCACCCTCCCATTCAACTCTTGAAAGGTGGACTCACAAGAATATGACCACAATAACTTCGCAAACTTCTTAGTCAAACCCGTTAGTGATGCTTCTAATAGTGAAAAGTCCTAAATGAAACTCCTTTAGTATCTTGCCAGCCCCAGAAAACTTCATACCTCAAAGATGTTCTTTGGTAGCCCCCAGGAAACTATTACTCTCATTTTATCTGGGGCTATAAATACTTATATCTCAAGGATAACATGACTAAATAAGTGAATCTCATTCATCCAAAAGTGGAATTTTTAGAGCTTAGCATATAACTAAATCTCTCCCAATGTACTCAAAATGGTCTCACAATGTGTGGAATGGTCATGTTGAGTGTGAGAGTACGCCAAGATATCATCCACGAAAAACACCATTAAGGAATCCAAGAATGGATGGAACACTTATTTCATCGGTGCCATGAAAACTACAGGTGGTTTCATGACACCGAACAACATAACCACATAGTTGTATAGACCATACCTGCTTTAAAAACCAGTAAGAGGTATATCAGATGGTCTAGAATGCAACTGGGGATAGCCAGATCTCAAGTCAATATTCGAGAACACCCGAGCTCCAAGAAACATATCAAAGTGATCATCAATCCTCGGAAAAGGATATAAGTTCTTGACTGTAAACTGGTTCAACTTCTGATAATCCACACAAAGCCTTTGGGTACCTTCTTCCCTCTGCGCAAACAGAACAGGTGAACCCCAATGAGAAGTACTAGGTTGGATGAAACCCTTTGCCTATAACTCCTCCAACTGCTTCTTGAGCTCCTATAACTCTGGTGTATCCATCCTATAATGAAGAAATGTACAGCAGTGTTGTTCCTGACATGATCTCAATGGAAAAGTATACCTCATGGTCTAGAGGTAAACATTAAATGTTTTCTAGAAATACATCGATGAAACAGTCTACCACTGGAGGAAATTATATCTGTGAAATCACCTAGTCATCTAGATATTGACCACCAATCTGGGCTGTAACTCCTCCTAACCCACTATGCTTGGGTCCTTCTCTACTCCCCTGGACATCCCACAAGTCCTTATGAAGAAAATACCTGCCCTCTGGTGATATGAAACTCACCCTACGGTGATAGAAATCGATGACTGCCTGGAAGGGAACTGACCAGTCCATCCCAAGAATGACATCATAGCCCGTCATCTCTAGGACATAGAGGTTCAATAAAATGTTACACCCTACAACCCTTAGAGGGAACTCCTTGCACTGACATTCACTCGCTATTCTAGTCCCCAATGGGGTGTATAGTGTCAAGATCTCAATAGTAGAAAAGATGCAGATCCCAAGGCTCTCCACAATGGAAATAAATATAAAGCTATGAGATGCCCATGTATCAAAAGGGAAAGAATATAAAACTAAGGCAACTAAGATCGTACCTTGAACTATAGAAGTTATGGGATCCTAATCCTTCTGGGTGTACTCCAATGCAATAGTCTGACCTATACCACGGCCTTATGGCCCTTCCTAACAACTCTGAGCTGATCCGCCCAGATGTCACTGAAAATCGGGAGAATTGCTACTACAACCATGACCTCCACCACATCCTGAATGGCTGAAAAAAATCTAGTTCCCAGACTGGTGAGAAACTGGTGGTGCGGCTCCTAAACAAGGAGTCATATAAGAACCCCTATCTCCAACTGCTTGTGAGAAGATCTGACAGAAGTGCAGAATATGACCCATCATGACACAAGATCGACACTCCAATGGGTCTCTTGAGCAATGTGGCCTCGTATGCATGCTCTTCCCATACTGGTAGAACACCACCTGGTTACCAGAAGAAGTGTCTCGCCTCCTCGGATCACCACTTGAAGACACCCTGCGGCGATTCCTGCTGTTAGTAGGAGGGATTCTAACTCCAGATGTCGTACCACCATGGATACCAACTCTAGATTCCCTTATATTGTGCTCAATGATCGGCACCTAGTTCACGATCAAAGTGATATTGGTCAACCATAAGCTATTAACCTATGATCGGATGTCATGCCTCAAACTTCCTTGCTAGGAATAACTGATCACCTCCTAAAATAGGCATGAAACGTAGTATCTTTTTACAACGAGAGGAATACTCTATTACCGAAAGAGTAGCCTCCTCCAAACTCATAAAATCTAGGGCTCAATCAGCCATCCATGTTTATGGATAGAAATTTTCACAGAAGATACAATGGAACTCCTCCCAAGTCATAACCTACTGGTGTCCCACTTGTGAAATCATATCCCACCACCTCTTGGTAGAATCCCAAAGCATACATGTAGCGAGCTTGACCCGCATCTTTAGAGGTGTATCTAGATGCTCAAAGATCGTCAGCATAGATTTTATCCATGATTAGGTATCCTGGGGCCCTCCATTGTAATGGCCCAAACATTCATTAGTGGAAATCCCTCTTGATCTAATATAATGTATTTTTTTGTAAAATGTTTATATTAAATGTCAATTATTATGGTTTTATGTTCAGTAATTATGACCGTTTTTAATATATTTGTTGAAAAGTGATCACATGATTAGTATAAATATAGGGATTTAACAAATCCAATTTTCTCAGACAAAGGAAGTGTTGGCCTCATCCAGTAGATGTTCCCCATACGAACCCATTTATCGAAGCTCAAAAAGGAGGTGTCGTCATTGGGATTCTCTCTTGACCAAGACAAAACCAAGATTGAATATGTTACGCTCAAGTGGGACCTCCTATGAGAGAAATGGATGTTGATAGATATTACCACTAGAGCAATGTAATATGAGCCACACCAAGAGTCTGTCACCATCACACACCTTACTCTTTGGTATTACTCAGGTGTTATATAGGGTTATGAAACAAGAACATAGCTCTATGGTTATCTAAATTATTTTTTTATATAATAATTAATATACTTTTATTTTATTATTGTTACCTTCTAAATAGTTTTTAAGGAACAAATAGTATTTTTATTAAGGTTTGAAGGCCTTTTTTATCAAAACCCATGAATTTTCGATAAATGCCAGTTTTTATTTTAAAAGTGAAAATTAACATATTTAAAAATTATTTAGATAAAATTAATATTATTTTTAGAATTAGGACGTCAAAGTTATCCATCGGTGAAATTTTCAGAATTTTATGAGGCAGTCAAATTTCTGGTTAAAAATTAAATACTGATTAAATGCATTGTTTCTTTTATGACATCAAAATTACCCAATAGTGATGTAATAAAATACTATAAGCCTTATGTTCGACCAATATATGTTTTAACATTAAAATAATGTTATTTTTTGTTTTTTTGACTTATTTTACAAAGCATTAATGGACTCCTCAAGGCTTATTAAACATCATGTCTTTTTAAGTTGTTTTCCTTGGGAGTGTGACTCACCGCCACATAGGAAACCCAATTATTTTAATAATTTAGGACTTTGTACATATAATTTTTTTTCCCAATTCCCTTTTCCAAAAAATATGGGAAAAAACATGGGATGGTTTCTAGTTTTGATTAGTTTAATGTGAAGTGTCCCAAACCTAAATAATAAATAATTCACTCACATTTCCTATATAAACCCACCCATGCTCCCACTTTCTCCTCACTCAAAGCCTTTAGAGTTAGTACAACCTCTTCCCTACTCTCTCTAGAATCCTCCCAAGGTTCCATGAGCTCCCAATATGTATCCATCATGCCTCTCTCAAGCCTTTTGGAAGCACACTTCCATGTAAGGGTTTTTCTTCCTTTCTCATTTTGTCCAATTTTGATAATGTTGTTATGCCATTTTTAGTGAAATTAAAAATGTTGGGGTATGGTTTTTCACATCCCCCATACATCTATATTTATTTTTTAATGATGGGATAACCATTTATCTCTAAATATATTCCTTCCATGTGCACATGTTACTATGATGAAATTCTGAAAGATATTTCTCTCTTCTTTTACATGCAAGAAACTATTTTGTATCATGAATCTAAATTCCATTACAATTGTTGGGACATATATATATATATTAACCCCTTACTATGAATTTCATGTAAATATGATGATACACCCCTTTTACTCTCATCAGCCATTTTTATGAATTCTTACGTCACGCTGTTACGCTGCCAAAATTGCACCGATTTTCCATGCCAATATCTTTGTGTAGTGAATATCATGCCCATTTCTCTATCAAAGGTATTCACCATTATGAAAATTTAATTATTTTTTATTGTGTTTCATGTATTTATATCACATTAATTTATTGTAGATTAAATGATGATGTTTTATGAATCCATGTTATAAGATTCATGTGGAACACTTTTTTATGAAATGAAATGTTTAAGAAAGGTGCACCCTTATAGCGCTCCAATGCATTGGGTAAACTATAGTATCATGATACGTCATGAACAATTGTTGTTTACTCGTGATAATTCATGTGCAGTGAGTTTCTACTCATTCTTCATGTGCAATGTGGATTTACTCATGCTTCATCTACAATGAGCCTTGGCTCATGCTAATTCCATGTTAAGTGTCATTGCCAAATTTCCATGTTATGATTATCATGATTTATCATGTATTTTTGTTTATGATTCTATTGTGCTCTATTGATATGCCTATTGTCTTACATGTATTGTATTCCTCATGTTATTTCATGATTTTTCCCTTATTGGGCTTTATAGCTCACCTTTTTATGATATATGTCCCCAGGTTATCCAATTCAATGCTAAGTACAAGGGAATGTAGTGGTCATGTAAAGGATGTTTTCAATCAAGATGTTGTATTTTGTGTTTAAGTAGTTATGTAATGATCATATTCCCCAAATACAGTAGAACTATTGATCATCTATATTGTATAATGTGATATTTATGTAATAAATTATGTTTAATTGTGTCATAAAAGATCAGATTTTTCATAGTTGGTATCAGAGCATAGGTTTAGTTATTTATGGTATTAAGATTAGAAACCCCTAGAGAAGCCTTAGGGACAAGACTAAATATGATAAAAACATCCCTATGTTTTGGTGAGTATTGAGTAAGTGTTTTATGAAGAAAATACATCACTATCTGGATACGAGCAGGTAGAGGCGGCTCTGGTACAAATGTATACTATGTGTAAAACCCGAAGTCACTGCATTGAGCTAGACTAAAACGGGAACAAGTGCATGACAACGGGTCTTGCTTCACTCTTGGTTATTACACTTTTGGGGGATATGCTTTGGTAAATTCACAATCTTATTATGAACCATTATTAAGGGACAAAAATTTCCTAAGAATATATGTTAGAAAGTATTCATGGATAACATAGACTGAGTCCAAAAAATTCATATGTTAAGGAAATAAAAGAAATTTAAATGTCATCAGTTTATTCCATGGATTACACTTTATGTGTTACTCCTATCTTTCCTTTTCTTCCAGCCAATGGACAGTAATAGGAGCAATCAGGCTAACAACCGATGCGAAGATCAATGAGATGATTGTACTAATGAGATTCCCAATCCAATGGGAGAAGGAATCAAAAACATTGTCACGCTTCTCTCTCATATAACTCAGGATTTGAATAGGAACCTGTGGAGAGAGGAACGTTCAATCCCCCCTAATAAACAACTTGTCGCAATCGAGTGGTTCATGAGAAAAATGCCTCATACATTTAATATATAATTTGATCCCACAGTTGCTGAACAATAGATCAACTCTATTGAAAATATCCTCTCCATCAGTCAATGTTCATTACAACATAAGGTTCTCCTAGCTGTTTATCATATGGATGTTGAAGCTGATCAATGGTGGATGTTGATCAATAATACGAAACCTAAGGAGGTGATCGAGGCATTCGAATGGAAAGATTTATAGAAGATGTTTTTTGATAAATATTTTTCGCCCACCCTCTGGCTTAAGATGGAAAGGGACTTCCTTTCCCTCAAGAAATGAAGACGACGAATCTATTGGAACGTATGAGGAAAAATTTACCAGGCTTGCACGATATGCCTCCGGATTTTTCATTACCCTCGAATGCAACGTTGACCGCTTCTTTGGTGGGATGAATCCTAGACTACAGAAAGTACATGAAATTCGTGACTTCGGCAGTTATGAAAAAATTATCTGATGTTCCCTCTTGGTGGAAATAGAGATCAAAGAATCTCAAGGGCATCATGAGGATAAGAAACATAAGGTGGACTTCATTGCTGGTAGTCCGATGGATAAATATAATGGTTCTAAGAAGATCCAACACCCCACTTGCTAATGGTGTGGAAAAATCACCCTGGAAATTGCCTGAAGGATATGAGATTATTCTTTTGGTGTTGAAGAGAAGTTCACCTAGGTGTTAATTGTCGTCAAGAAAAATCTACGGCTATGAAAAAGAAGAGGAATGATCTATTCGACTCTCAATGCCCTGTTCATTGCTATAAATGCAAAGAACTAGGTCACCTTGAAAATCATTTCTCTATGCCAAGGGTTTTTTGAGGCAACCAACAACCTCCAAGGCTGCAAGGGCGATATTTTTCCATCACTACTACCGAAGTGATCCCTAAAAATGAAGTGGTGATAGATACTCTAGTCATTCATTAAAGAATAGTGTGCATACTTTTTGATTCAGGTTCTACACATTTTTTTTTATCGTGAATGTTTAGTATAATAATCCTAGCACCACCAAATATCATGTAAGTGAAGATGCCTGTGAGTACGAAAAATGGGGAAATCATTGCATCCCATGAATATAAATCCTCCCCTATCATAATATGTGTATTGAACTTGCTAGTGAACTTCTTCATACTCTCTATGGTGGAATTTTATGCAATTCTTGGCTTGGATTGACATTCCTTATATAGAGCCAACATAAATTATTGTGATAGAGAAATCACTCTCCATGTCGATAATTGACCCCCAATTCATTAAAAGTGCCAAGAGGAAGATAAATCTTCTTTAGCTCCATCATCTCAAGTGTGGATATTAATTCTCTATGAGTGCGTGTATCTGGGTCATATGATTGAGTCTATGGAGGCAACCATCCTAGAAGACATGGTTATTGTGATGGAATTCACTGAAGTGTTTCTCAATGAATTTTCTAGTCTTCCTCCTAGAAGAGATGTTGAACTCACAATTGAACTTATAACTATGGTGTTGCCAATATCCAAGACTCCATATGGAATGGATGGTGTGGAGCTTGAGGATATGAATAAATAACTATAGTAGAATTGGGATAAAGGGTTTATATGCCCATGTTCTTCACCATGGGGTGCGCCAGTCCTCTTTGTCAAGAAGAAAGATTGATCTATGTGCCTTTGCATCAATTATCATGAGTGTAATAAAATCAAGATAAAGAACAAGTATCCTCTCCCATGAATAGATGACTTTTTCGATCAGCTACATGGAGAACAATACTTCTCCAATGTATATTTTTGGTCGGTATCTTCTCATGTAAGGGTAAAGAAGGAATATATCCCCAAGACTACATTTCGTACAAGATACGGGCTCTATAAATTCATAGTAATGCTTTTCAGACTCACTAATGATCCCTAAATCATCATGGGCTTGATGAATATAGTATTTAGAGATTACCTCGACAAATTTGTGGTAGTATTTATAGATGATATTCTGATATACTCCAAAACCATGGAGGATCATGAGGATCATCTAAGAACTGTACTAGAGATGATGTGGAAGGGGAATCTCTATGTAAAGTATAGAAAGTGTGAGTTCTGGTTGAAGGAGGTCTCATTCTTGGGCCATATCATCACAAGCAATGGGATATCTGTGGATCCCTCTAAAACAGATGCAATTGGGGGATGGTCTAGGAAAACATTGGTAACGGATAACCATAGATTCTTGGGGCTAGATGGATATTATCAATGATTTGTGAGAAATTACTCATGATTTTCCAACCCTCATACCATGATATCTTGAAAGGGAGTAAAGTTTTCATTGTGTGATGAATGCAAAGAATGCTTCAAGGAGTTGAAAAGGAGGATTACCACTACACCCATACTCACTTTACCCCCAAGTGGAGAAATTTTTGTGGTATTCAGTGATTCTTAGAAGAAGGGCCTTGCATGTGTGTTGATGCAAAATGAAAAATTCATTGCCTATGATCCAAGGAACTTGAAAGTCCATGAACTGAACTGTCCGACACATGGCCTTGAGTTGGTTGTAGTGATCTTCACATTGAAAATTTGGCGACATTATCTCTTTGGGGAGAAGTGTGAAATATAAACAAACCACAAAAGCTGCAAGTATATACTCACATAGAAAAGGATGAACATGCGCCAACGAAGATGTTTAGAGTTAATCAAATACCATGACTGCTCAATCTATTACCACCCTGGAAAGCAAACAAGGTGGTGGATTCCCTATGTAGAAAGGACCCAGCGATTCAATCATTGATGAGAATTGAAAATGATCCAATCTTCTTAGATTTGATGAAGATGGACTTGGGAATCATAAAGAAAGGAAAATCATCAATCCTTTCCCAAATGATTCCTCAACAGTCACTTTGGTAAAGGTTAAAAGATGCTCAAAATGATAATGTGGGAATTCAGGAAAAAGTGGAAGTAATCAGAAAGGGGAAATCCCCAGAGTTCAATGTTAATGATGAATGAATTGTGAGATTTGGTAAAATAATATGTGTTCCATCAAGTACTGAGCTGAAGAAGGAACTTTTGGATGATGCACATAGTTAAAATTTATCTATTCACCCAGGAAACACAATGATGTATAGAGATATACGAGAGCATTATTGGTTGGATAATATGAAGAATGAGATCACGGAATATACATCAATGTGCCTGGTCTGCCAGAAAGTAAAGGCAGGGAGGAAAAAGTCTTAGGGGATGATGCAATCATTTCCCATACTATAATGGAAAAGGGAGAAAATATCCGTGGAATTTTTCACCAGACTGTTGAAGAAATCCAAAGGCAACAATGCCATCTGGATTTTTTTGGATTGTCTTACAAATTCTTCAGATTTCATTGTTATTCAGGAGGATTTCTCATTGGATCAACTGGCATGGATATATAGCAAGGAAGTGGTAAGGCTGCAAGGAGTACCACAATCTATTCTGCCGATCGATATCCAAGATTCATCTCTATGTTTTCAAAGAGTCTTCAACATGATCTGAATACTGAACTAAACATCAGTATGGCCTATCTTCCTCAAACAGATGGATAATCCGAGTATACTATCCAAACACTTGAGGACAAGTTGAGAGCATGCTCAATAGACTTTAAAGGAGGATGGGATCAACATCTTTCTCTAGTTGAGTTCTCTTGTAATAACAATTTCCACTCGAGCATCCAAATGGAACCATATGAAGCCCTTTATTGGAAAAGGTACATAACACCAGCGCGTTAGCATGTGGTGGGTGAGCCTAAGCTCCTTGGACCAGAAAGGGTTGAAGAAATGGTGGAGAAGGTGAAAACTATTCTCCAACATTTAAAGGTATCCCATAGTCGATTTAACCATCGATCAGACATTGAGTTTAAAATTGGAGACATGGAATTTCTACACATATATATGTGGAAGATGGTCATTAGGTTTTGAAAGGAAGGGAAGTTAAGTACAAGGTAAATCACCCCCTTTGAGATTCTTCATCCTGTAAGGGGTTGTGGCCTATTGACTAGCACTTCCACCTACCATGGCCATAGTACATGATTTCATTCATGTATCCATCTTAAAAAAGTTCATATCAAACCCTTAACATGTACTCTCTTCAGAGGTGGTACAGTTAAAGGATAATCTTTCTTATGAAGATAAACCAGTGAAGATCATAGATTGTATAGAAAAATATCTACGAAATAAGACAATGCCCCTTGTCAAGGTGTTGTGGAAAAACCACATGTTTGTTGAAGTGACGTGAGAATCGGAGGGAATGATAAAGGAGAGTTACCCATGTCTGTTTTAGTGTGGGAAAAGAAAATTTCAAGGGTAAATTTTTTTAAGTGGGTAAGATTGTAACGACCCAAACATTCATTAATGCCCATCCCTATTGATCTAATTAAATGTCTCCTTGTTTAAACTTTTTATGTTAAATGTCAAATTCTTTGGTTTTATGTTAATACTTTTGATCGTTTCTAATATATCCTTTGAACAGTGATCATATGATTAGTATAAATATATGGCTTCAACAAGTCCAATTTACTCAGAAAAATGAAGTGGTGGCCTCATCAAGTAGACATGACCTATATGAATCCCATTTGTCAGATCTCAGAAATGAGGTGGCGTCATTCGACTTCACTCTTGATGAATCCCAAGTCAATCTTGAATATATTAAGCTTAAGTGTGACCGCCTACAAGAGAAATGGAATTTGATAGAGATTACCACCCGATCAATGTTATCCAAGCCACCCAAAGAGTCTATCACCATCACACACCATACTATTCGGTCTTATGCAGGTGTTATATGGGGGTTATGTAACAAGACCTTAGCACAATGGTTTTTTACATTATTTTTTATTTTTAATAATGAATATAGTTTAATTTTATTATTGTTACATTGTAAATAGTTTTTAAAGCACAAATAGTATTTATAGTTAATGTTCAACTAAGAAATCTATTTTGATGAAATAATGGATTTTTGAATTAAATAATAATTTTATAAATTATATTTTTTATTATTAAATTTATTTTTATTAAATATAAATTATTGTATAATTTTATGAATGTAATTGTAATATTTGTTAAGGTTTGTAGGCCGTTTTTGTCAAAACCCATGAATTTTCGATAAATGTTAGTTTTTATTTTAAAATTGAAAATTAACATATTTAGAAAATTATTTATATAAAATGAATCTTATTTGTGGAATCAGGAGGGCGAATATATCCAACCGTGAGTTTTTCATAATTTTATGTGACAACCAAATTTTTAAGTAAAATTAAAATACCGTTTAAATATATTATGTGTTTTATGACATCATAATAACCCAAGAGTGATGTAATAAAAAACTATATGCCTTATTTTCGGAAAAAATATGTTTTACCATTAAAATAATTTGATTTTGGGTTTTTTTGACTTATTATAGAAAGAATTAATTTACTCTTCAAGGCTTATTAATCATCTTGTCTTTTTAAACTGTGTTTCCATGGGAGTGTGAATCACCTCCACATAAGCAACCCCATTATTTTAATAAATTCTTACATTGGCCTTATAAAATATTTTAATGCACTTCCCTTTTCCAAAAACCATGTGAAAAAACCGTGGGATGGTTTGAGTTTTGGATTAGTTTAATATGAGATGTCCCAAACATAAATAATAAAGAACTCCTCACCTTTCCTATATAAACCCACCTAAGATGCCACATTCACCTCACTCAAAGCCTTTGGAGTTCGTCCAACCTCTACCCTACTCTCTCTAAAATCATCCCTAGGTTCCTCAAGCTTCCCATAATCCTCTCTCAAGCCTCTCTCAAGCCTTTGGAAGCACACATCCAATTAAGGGTTTTTCATTCTTTCTCATTTTTGTAAAAAAAATTTAATGTAATTATGTCCTTTTAATTTAAATTATAAATGTTGGGGTATGGTTTGTCACCTCCCCGTACATCCGTATTTATGTTTGAATGATGGGAGACCCATTTCTCTCTCAATAAATTCCTCTCGTGTACACCTGTTACCATGCCAAAATTTCGAAAGAAATTTCTCTCTCTTCTTTTACATTCAAGAAATTATTTTGTATCAAGACTCTAAATTCCATTACAATTGTTGGGATATGTATCTATATGAACACTTACTTACCATTTTATGTACATATGATGATACACCCATTTCCCTTTCATCAACCATTTTTATGAATTCTTACATCACACCGTTATGATGCCGAAATTGCGCTGATTTTCCAAGCCAATATCATTGTATAGTGAATACCAAGCATGTTTCTCTATCAAGGGTAGTCACCTTTATTCACATTTACTTATTATTTAATGAGTTTCATGTATTTATTCCACATTAATTTAGGGTGGAATAAATTATGATGGTTTATGAATCCATGTTATATGATCCATGTGGGACACTTATGCATGAAAAGAAATATTTTATTAGGATGCGCCATTATAGCGCTCCAATGAATTGGGTAAAGTATAGTATCATGATACATCATATGAAATGGGTGTTTACCCATTAAAATTCATGTGCAATGAGGTTTCACTCGTGCTTCATGTGCAATTAGGATTTACTCATGATCCATGTGCAATGAGCCTTGGATAATGCTAATTCCTAGTTAAGTGTTGTTGCCACATTTCCATGTTATGATTATCATGATTTATCATACCTTTATGTTTATGATTTTCCTGTACTCTATTGATATTCATATTGTCTAAAATTTATTGCATTCGTCATGTTATTCTATGATTATTCCCTTACTGGGCCTTATAGCTCTCCCTTTTCTTATGTATCTCCTCAGGTTATCCCATGAAATGCTATGAAAAAGGGAATGTAGTGGTCATGTAAAGGAAGTTTTCAATAAAGATATTGTATTTCCTTTTTTTATGTTGTTATGTAATTCTATTAATCCTCCAATACATATGAACTATCGATCTTCTATATTTTATCAAGTGGATTTTATGTAATAAATTATGTTTAATTTTGTAATAAAAGATTAGGGTTGTCATATACATCCCCTGAGAATGTGGGAGGATTCTGATACTGAAAGACCCACCTCAACTCTACCATCGATGGGGAAGGAGGCGGTGCTCCCTAAAAGTTCTGCATTATCCTCATAAATACTTTCCTGAACTTTGCTTCAGCACCGACATCCAGTATAATGGATTGTGCAAAGACTAGCACAATAAATAGATCTGCAAGTAGTCCCTGATCAGCCATATCTGGTGTCTGATCATTACCCTGTAACTGGCGTGCAACCAGAGGATGTCTCGGGGGCAACACTCTACAAGTTAAAATGAAAAACAGAGATCAATATTGTCAAAAACTCAAAATTGGAATCATAAGAAGGGAACAAGAGAAAGAAAACATTCATGTTTTACAAACAAGACTAAATGACATGTATAATTTCTACATGATGTGTACCCTTAAGCCTTTCACATGGGTGTGTACTTCTTCCAGAACTAGTTGTGTAACACCCCAAATGCACAGTGTGTTGTCTTTACACATGGTGTGTACTTGAATTCTCTTCCCCAGCTTGATTCCTTCTACATGGATCAACCACAGGGTTCTCTTTAGAACGAGATTACACGTCCTGTTTGTTCTAGACACTGTATGTACTGAATTTGCTTCACCAAATGGGGTTGTTTGTCACACGGACGGTTACACGGCTCACCCCACATGGCATGTTCTGGGTGGACACGACATGTACTGCTTAGGTTTTGACTGCCTATGTTGTTAGTCACACAACTGAACACACGGCTGACTATACACGGCATGTTAGTGCCAGACACAGTGTGTACAAGGAGATTTAACTGACCTGTGTTGTTAGTGACACGAACGGATTCAAAGACTACACTACATAGCATGTTTATAACTAACACTGTGTTTATAAGATAAGATTTTTCTATCTGTGTTGTTAGTAAAATGGCCAGACACTGGGTAAACCCTACATGGCGTGTACAACCGGTACATGGTGTGTTCCCACAAGAACTTCTCAATCTCGTGGCTCTGCCCATATGGCCTACGACACAGTCAGAGACTACACGGTGTGTACATAAGATACACGACATGTACTTATGAAAAACATTTTCTTCCCGAACAGAACAACACATGGTCTGTAGTCAAAACTACACAGTGTGTATTTCAGTTTTTTCTAGACAACATCCTCAGAAACTACTCCAGAGCCTAGAAAACCCTAAAACAGACACGAAATTTCAAAATTCCAATCTGTGAGAGCCCATACTCCTCGCGAATCAATGTTTAACATCTTATACATGTTATAAACAAGGATAGATGGGAAATTATCCACCAAATTCTTGTCTAATAGGGCCCATAACAACTCAAGAAACAGAATTGGGATTTCATGAAAAAAACCTTTCACATACATTACCCTATAAAAAATCTGGTATTTATATCAAGGTATTTATCATAGTAGCATGCATATCTAGCACAACACCTATCACAACAACATGAAATCTCTAAAACACCCCATATAGCATGGCAAGTATGCATGACATGTGATTTCAAGCAAGTGCCAATATGATTCATGAGATGGAATGCCCTCATATCATTGGGTTTCAACAGAAATAGAACCTCAATAACTTCAATAATAACATCACAATACTTGTGAATCACTCAAGGTGAAATCAAATCGACTATAATGATGGCAAAACCAGAAAAATTACAACACGAGGTAAATTGGATTTTCCTTGTATAGGGTTAAGCTACTCCCAAAGAAAGCTTGTTACCAAGAACATATTCCATCCAATCCCTACCTATAAGATCCAAATAGTACGTCAAAGAAAAGAAACATCTTTGATTCCACTTTGTAACATCCCAGTTCTGGAAGCCAACCAGAGGCACCCCATACCCAGTTTGTCACTGGAATCACATGCATTTCCCCTAATACCAGAGGCTGTCGACTAGCAGCAAGGCTCTTGGTGTGATAGTGGGGAAACTATTCCAACATTGTTAGAGTAACACAACAAAGGAAATAAATAGAAAAAGTGGAAGTAGGAATAATCCATAAAAAATAAACATATTAAGACTAAAAAATAATAAATTGGAGAATACACACACACACACATATATATGAATGATGAATGATACATATGTCTATAAAAGTAGCCAAACACATCACTATGTTGGAATACAGTACTACCAATGTACAAAAGAAAACAACTAAACTCCTCAGCATATCAAGCCTCAACTTGGTCCCATGCTTTCCGGATCCTCAGAAATCAAGCACATGAAGAAGAAGGGTGATTTCCCTTATTTATACCTACATAAATATAATCTGTTTGGGAACAAAAACATGGCCCAAATAGGGTGTGAGACTAAATCCCAGTAGGCAACCACCACGAGATCTGTGCCTAACAGTCAGTAAATATATGAAAGACAGTATGCAAATAAATTTAGTAAACACGAAAGTACCCAAAGTAAACAGTTCACAGTTTAAATGAATTCGGTATCTTATATTAAGATATAGCTAAGAAATAAGGTAATCAAAAATAGGTTACCCTTTGGGATGTTCTCACAGCCTTTCCCCTCTGGTCCTACCTAAAAACACAAGCATTTAACACAACAGGTAACCCTCTGGGAAGTACTCACAACCTATCCCGTATGGTCCTATCAACCAACACAAGAAACCCTCTAGGAAGCACACTAAGTCTGACCCCTCTGGTTCAGCTTAAGCATAGACTCTATGAGGAAGCACTGACCATCAATTCCTCCTAGGCTCATATCATTACTAAAGGCACTCTGGGAAGGCACTAAACGTCTCATTCCCACTGTGGCTCATGTCAATTAAATACAGACACTCTAAGGAAGCTCTCAATGTCTATTCCACTTGTGGTCTCACATCGTAAGTTATAAAGACACTCTGGAGACGCCCTTACATCCATTCTTCCTATGGTCTGCACACCATTTTCTCACAGCTCTGTGTATGTCAAACAAGTACAACGAAGCGTATCGGCCAAAGTAATCCTGAAGAACTACTTGGGTAGCAGTCTATAACATAACATTATATCAGAACAATCACACCATCCTACTACTAGGCGTGGGAAAGTAAACAGCAGCTTAACTAGAAAACTAGACCCTACGGTCAAAATAGGAAATCATTAATGGAAAAAACATCCAATGCATATCAATTAACCCTATTCAAATTCAATTATCAACAAATCTAACATACTGGCATAGTAGGTAAAAAATAGGAGTAAAATGGTAAACACACAATAACAACTTCCTAGGTATTGGCTATTTTGAACATAAAACTCAAAAAAATTTTAAATAAAGGCACAAACCACCTACTTCGGCATTGTGAAATCAATATACTTGATTGTTAGGGCTTCAATCAACATAGAATGCCAAAAATCTACAGAAATGTATAAAAGAGTAAATGGAGGATAACATGAGAAAGAAAATGAATTGGGAATAGAATATCAAGCAGAAGAGAGAGCTTAACGAGGCGATCCCAACGCAATCAATGGCGGTCGAATCGGATTACAGATTCTCTTTTGGGGGCTTGGAGGAAGTTCCTAGTCGTACATGATCTCTCGGCCAAATGAAACCTTGAAGAAGAAAATTCTAGCTATTAGACGTGACCCCAATATGTTTAATGAAGTAAAAGATAACACACGACATGTACTTTTGAAGTACACAGTGTCTACATTCCTTTTTCGTATTCTACATTAAGCGGCCTCCAAGTCACCCCCGCATGGTTCTGTGTGTGGCCATTACACTGCCAACACATGGCCTCCTGTGACAACTGAGTACACGGCATGTACTCATAAAGTACACGACATATTCTTCGAAAATTTCTAGAAATTCCTCTCTCTTTTTTCAAAACCGACCATAAAAGGAAAACATACCTGAAAAAGACGATATGTGTTCTTATAAACAAGAATCATATGATACTTTTAAGGGAACTTTAACAATTAAAACTATGTGGTGAATGTTTTAAAATATTATTTTCTATATCATTTTCATTCATGTATATGTTTTCAATAAGATTTTTATGAATTTTATAATATGGAAAATAATGTTTTTTGAATGTAATTATCTAATTTCTCACAATGTTTTAAAAAAATATTCATTTTTAGGTTTTATATAAGGGATGTCATTTTGAGAAAATTTACCTTTAAAGGTTTTTTATACAGAATTCAAATAAATTTTTTTTATTTAATTATATAAATTGATAAAATATTCAAACTATCATTGGTATTTAATTTTTTTTGTGCCATTTGTTTGTTTTTGTGGTTTGTTTCAATTAAAATGGATTAATTAGGATATATGAAGAGTTTTTATTTTAAACTTCATTTATATAAATGTATTTTTATATCCAAAGGTGATTTATTTATTATATAAAATGAGTTTTTCAAATGTTTTATTATAAAATGTTGCATGAATAAATACTTAATTTCTGATATTACACAGTAACATTATAAATGATAAATTGATGTTCCTAGATAGCACAGAGTGACTCTATTATATATTTTATGTTGGGAAATCCTAGATATCCATATGTGATCCCATTAAAGAATATACCAATGGGAATCCCAAATAACACCTGGTGAGCCCATTATAGATTAAATGGAATTAATATACAGATATTGCACCAATGCTCTGGGTAATGTATCATGTCCGTCATGTTTTTAATGAGGGAGTTACAAAATTATTTATAAAATAGTCTTAACTAGGCTCGACTTATTTCTAGGATATGTTTAAAATAGGTTATTAATGGGATTCATTAGATTTCAAAAAAGGGTTATTATTTTCATGACAAGAGTTTAAAGAATTTACTATGATCTAAAAGTGTGCATGTATTTATAAGAGAATTAATTATTTTATTATATTAATGAATATTAAGGCCAAGGTGAATGTTACATAGGTTTTCATGTTTTTTACTAGTATAATTGGTTTATTATTGTATGTCCCTTATAGAGATTGTTTTTTCTATTCCAAAGTTTTAAAACAAATCATTGGTTTATACTGAGAGTAAGAAAAATAATGATTTTAACAATAAAATGTTGACAATTTATCATGAAAATAAATCATGTTTTAAAAGGGATTTTTTATATGAAAAATTACATACGTAGTATAATTTTATACTTATAATTTATGGGTTTAAAATTTAAGAGTTTTTTGTAATTACCTAAAATTATTAAACTAATATAAAATTGGATAAAAAAGTTATTCATCATGTTAGAATTACCAAAAATGATCTTTTTAATGAGGCTTCCTCAAATATTGTATCTGAACAGGGTTCAGACAAAATTGGAAATTTGAATGAATTATTGTGAGGCTTACATAATTATTTCGGATAACATTATGGATTTATAATTCTAGGTTTGGTAAAAACACATATTTAATAGGAAAACTTTTTATGAATTCGGTTATATATTTATTGTTAATAAGGATATTTTTTGAGAAATTGTTTTCTAAGGTAATTATGTGTTATTAAATTTTGTGATACAATATTAAAAGTGTAAAATATCTTTTATAGTTAAAAATTTTATTTAACGATGAATATATCATGTTTATTTTTTAGAAATTTCCCAAATTTATAGGATTTTTAAAATAATTATAATTTTATGAGAAATAATAGGATGACTCGTAGGTCGGGTGATAGAAAATCTTGTCTGGAAAGGTCATGTGTGTTGAACCCACAACTAAAGGGCGATAAGTGTTCATTTCATACCGCATGACTACATTATATCCTAGTAAGTATAATATTTTTATCTATCTGATGGATTAATGTTAAGTTCATTTCTGGATCAAATTTTTTATCAGATAGTTAACCATTTTTGATTGGAAAATGATTTGGTATTAAGTTATTAATGTGATTTTAGAAGATGTCCACTATTTTTGAGAACTATATATGATTAATGTAAATAAAATATTGAGTGATTTTATTGGAATAATAAAGGTTAATTTATTTCTTTTTCTCATATATGATTTTATTTTTGATTTTTAGGTATTCAATAGATTTATATAAGTGATTTTCATATCGTGATGATTATTGATTAGGGTAATTACATTTTACATTGTGACTTTATAAGTGATTGATACGATTTGGATAATTTATCATAAAAGACTATAGGGGCAAACACTTCTGATTTTTGGGTTTCAATCTTAGTTTTGATTATTTTGATGAATATTAAGGATATTTATTTATCTAATGATCTTTGATGATCTTTGAGTATTACTATTTAATTTTATAGATTAAACTAGTTTTTCTTAATATAATGGTTAATTATATTTTTTTTGGAATTATCTTATTTTATCCTTGTTATTTTGGTTTTTAGATTTATAAAGACATAAGGAATAGATTTTCATCCATTTTTGGATTTAAGGACATGTAGAAATAGATTCTAATGCATTAGTTATGGAAATTGATCCTAAATACTTATCATAATAAGAACTGATTAATATTATGGTAGAAATTGATTATTAGATGAAACTACACTATTCATGTATGTATGTATCTATATGTCCTTCTTTTAGGGGGTAAAGTAATTACGCAACTCTATGAAAATGATCTTGAAATAATTTTTTTTTACATTTCATAGTAATAAATCAATTAAAATTTTAACCCATCACAGATTTAAGTTTTTCTGATTGCTCACTTTCTCATTACTGTGTCATCTATAAATCATTGTCAGTACATGGGTTCTATTTTTACTCTTAGATGTAAGTTTTTTCTTACATGGAAAAATACACTGTGTTTTTTAGATGACCTTCGTACTTCCCATATTTTATTTTAATGTCGATGTTTTATTATTCTTCCTTCCATTGTGGGATTTCAACAATGTTTTTTTTGGAATAGGCAATCCTTGTTGAGCAATCTAGAATTCAACATTTCATGGACTCAAATTACAAAATTTTGTGGATAACGTAACATCGCATGATTTTAAAAGGAATATATATGTTCAATAGCATACAAGATATGCAACACTTAGCTTAATCAAACAACATTATCTTATTATTTAAATGTAACTATAATATCCTAGCCATTACATTTTAAAAGTTATCATTAATATCGAAATTTTGAAAAATAATATGGTCTTACTAATTCAAAATTTATTAATTAATTAATCGCTTCATTTTATTAAAGGATATTATTCTTCAAATAAAAATTTATTGAGAATGATGTTTATTAATTATACGAGAAAAAAAGAAATTGATTTGTTTCCACTTTTAGAAATCTTATTAAATTTAATAAATAGAATTTTTTCAAATCATCTTATCAAAATTATCATTTCGTAAATTTTTTATATTTTTCTAAAATGTTTGATTATTCAATAAATAATTAAAAATACATATTTTTTTTAAAAATTCGTTTTTCAAGTATTCACAAGGTAAAATTATGTTTTTGATTAGTTATAAATTTTAATTAATGAAATTTTATTTAAAATATTCCAAATATTTTTTAAAGTGGGTTTTATAATTGAATTTTCTATAAAACCATTTTTCTTTGTAAATAAAATTATTTTTTCGAAAACATAGTTTCATTACATTTTATCTATTTGATTTCAAATTAAATGTTTCATATTTTGTTTTTTAAAGTTCAATAAAATTATTCATTATTTATAATAATGAGGTTAATTTTTTTTAAACCTCAATTTTAATTTTTGAGAATATTAATAATAAATATAGTAATTTTAATTACCACAGTAAAAGGAAAATTTGTTAATTATGGGTAAATAATAATATGATAGGGACAATAAAATAACCATAACACGTACCTTAGTTTTATTGGATGTGTAAATTTAGTCCATAATAAATAATGGTTTAGATATATTATCATTTTATTTCAATAAAAATCGATTATGAAACGTATAACATGGTATTCAAAGAAAATTCAAATATGGCACATTCACGATTATAATAAAAATAAAAAAATTTAATATAATTTTATCCAGAATATAAGTTTGACTATAAATAGTATTTTGAAATATAATTAAAAGTTATTCATAATTTTTATTTTTTAAAATTATTAGTTAAGAAATATTTTCCCTAAAATATTTCACAACACTCTTGTAGTAATTAATTAATTTATGGAGAAATAAAATAAATTTTATTACAAATATTAAAATAAATATAATTTGGGATAAATAATGTAATCTACTAATCATATAGATGAACATGTCATATTTTAGATATATTAAAATATTTTTTTATGTTACCTTTTTTATTGATTTTATTATAGTCAATGTAATGAATAGTCCTTACAATTTATATTAACAATATTTTATAGTAATTAAAATTTAATTAAATTTTATAAAATTAATAAAAATATTAATTTAAAAGAAAGTATTGGTATAATGTTTTATATGTAATCCATTATCAATTCATGGATATTTTTTCATATTATAGTAACTATATTAATCCTAATGTGTAAAAAACCTTATTGTCACGGTATGACTTAAATTCGTTAAATAAGGGTTTAAACCAAAGTATAAGGGTAAAACCATGACTAAAACATATAAAATAATTATTAGAAAAAATATTATACCTCCATTGTTAGTATCGGTTTGATTTTTATTTTTTTAATGGATAATTTTATATGAAAATGAATTATATATTATTTAAATAAATACTATTATAAAATGTCACTCTCTTTTATTTAATATATTTTATGAGCATCCATAGGGACAAACACCAGATATGAACAAACTGAAAAGTAAAATTTTATCTTAATGAAATTAATTTTATTATATAAATTCACATCAAATTTTTAAAAATTATAAAACTGCCTCAATTTCATGGGAAATGCTAGAATAATATTTATTTAATTGACAAGTAAATAAAATAAATGAATTTAAAAATAGTTTTTTATATATTTTCTATTTTATAGTGTTTATAAAAACTTTTAGTATTTTATATGACATTTAGATATTTTTTGAATAATTATATTCAAATTTAGACTTTTAATTGTTGCATTTGAAGTAAAATTAATTAAATGCTGTCAAAATTTACATTAATGCTAAATTAACAAAATAATATTTCATTAAATTATATAAAAATCATAAAAATTTATACTAACTCATTTTAATTTTTTATATTATAAAACAAAATCAATGGTTTATTTAAGAGAAATTTTGTGATTTATGTCAACAATATTAACCCTTTATAAATAAAATAATGGTTATTATGGTTAAGGATGAAAATAATTAACCAAGGGGTTAAAATTTTCATTAAATGACATATAAAATTTTATAATTTATATTTTTTGATGATATTAACATCCTATACAATAATATCTTAAAAAATATATCATTTTGATTCATTTATCTTGATAAATTATTTTATTATTATGTAATTTTTTTAGAAATTACAAAACTGTTCATGAAATCATTTATAAATGGTCACATGATTCCTCAATTCCTCACACAACATTGAGGAATTTAGACTAATTAATTTCATCAAATTTATCTTCCTATGAATCTTATAAATGATATGGAGGTTTTATTACATCCAAAATATGAACCCTATATCCATTAAAAAGATATATAAAGGGTGTATTCTAATGAAGAGGTAACCATATTGACATACTCATTCATGTTTATTTCCTCCTCTACTTCTTCATAATTTTTGTTTCCATGTTTATGTAGCAAATACATTATAATATATATTCATACATTTTATTATGATTATTGTATGACCATATTAAATCATTTTTTGATCCTCTAAAAAATCACAAAACATTAAAATGTACAACCTATAGTCTCTAGAGAGTGTTCTAAGTAATTTTACATCACCAATTTACAATGATGGTTATAGGGATTTAAATAGTGGATATATATGATAATAATTACATGATATAAATTAATTAAAATTAATATTTCACCAAATTCGTCACACATTCAACTATCTATTGAATGATATATTCACTCATGAGTATGTACGGTTTATAGTCTCCACATAGTTATGCGACTCATTTTCCATATCCAACATTAAAGAATGATTAAAAAATTTATATAATGAATAAATACGATTTAAATTAAATTAATACAATCCAATATAATATTTAACAACATCTTATACACGAGAATTGAGACTTATATAACAAAACATGCATAGTTAAATGAAGCAGTTAGCAACCAAAACAAGCTTAGTTACAAAATGTTACTAAGACACGGGTGATAAAATGATATAATAGAATCATATAAGATATCATATATAAAAATATGGGGTTTTTATGAAATAATAAAATTATTTTAACAATTATTAATTTGGTGAATTCATGTTTAATTAATCAAAAGAAGAAGATAAGAAATTTTATTTACACAATTTTCATTCACTAGGTTAAAAATCTACTTGTTTTTGTTATGTAATGCTCAGATTATATGGGAAATGAATTTTACATATCATATGTGTATTTATACTTCTTTTATTTGTATATATAGCTGATAAAAATAATCTATTAGACATATTAATTCTCACTTTAATGATATGATATTTTTATTAAACTTTCAAAATTAATAAATCATTGTTTCAATTTTTATAATGATTTATTTTCTAAATCAACCTCATAAATTATCATTTTATCAAAAATATTTCTAAGAATTTAAGTATAATGAAAATAATGGATTGAAAATGAATTTTGGAATTTATATCAATGTTTTTAAATCTGAATCTATTTAATTATTTATGTAAGGGACTTTCTTTTAAAAAATCATCTTATTTTTTTTAAAAGTCAAAAATAATGTTTTTAACATATACCACATGAGAGTATTTCACTGATTTCATAATACTTTAATGTTTTTTTGTTTCCCTTATTTGTTTCTATGGTTATTCACAATTAAAATTAACTTCTGGAAAACAATAATATATACACATTTTTGGAAACAATTGTTGTTATATGTCACCCCTATAACCAGGGTTTTCCAAAATAAATATGGATATAGGGATTACTTTATATCTATACCCATGGTTCTGCAAATCTATGGGTAATTCATTTGGTTCAAAACCTATACCTATGGATCTCCAAATTAATATGGGTACAGTGTTGGCCTATACCGATAGATTTAGTAATCCATCGGTATAACTTTCCCGCACACACATGAGTAAAGACAAATCATTGAGGAACAAAACATTTTCTGCGAGAAAAACTATTACCATTTTTCCACTTTTTTCCACAGTTTATAAAAATTTGTATAATTAATATATATTTATATACTATTAACCATATGTGGTGCAGTGGTTATGGATGTTGATTTTAAAGAGGCGGTCTGGGGTTCAAAATTAATGGTTGTTATATTTTTAATTATTCCACCCACTGTTTAAAAATAGTGGGAATATGTTTATTGATATTATAGACTATTTCCAATACACATATTCCCATGGTACATAACTATGGGTATAGAATTTTCAAACATTGGTTATTTCATTGAGCTATAAAAATCGATTAAGATCCTATGGTTCTCTAAACTATTGGTCTATCCAATACCAATGACTTTATAGACCATACCCACAGTTCCAAACCATGGGTATTATAACACCCCAACAACAGTTACCGAGAGTCAGCGCATTACTAAATAACATTGGAATGATCACAAAAGATCAATTCTCTAAAGACCGATTAGTTTAGTAGTCTTTGAAACACTAGATACATTCATAAGTCTTAAATGACATCATAAATTAAAAAAACTACAACAACATCTTTTCTTCATATCCCCTCATACTATTCCTGCAGGTTATCCATAATTAATTCTTCATATCCTGGAAGAAAACATTTAATGGGGTGAGCTCAGATGCTTTGTAAGGATAATGATATAGTAGAAACTTTCATAAATAAGCATAAAAATTTAAGGCAATGTATAACTAAAAAGGCATTTTAAACGTGAACATCAGCATAATATGGAAAATATAATATGAAATAATGCCATTTACTTATTCACATGGATATTATTATAGTCTAATAAGGACATGAAATATCAATAACCACTTTCATAATGATGGAATGCATAATTCCAGACTATCATAACCACATAGTCAAGGCCTCGCGCCAAGACTACAAATATGATTTGGTCAAGGCCTAGGGCCAAGACACTAGTTTGTCTTATGAGACCCACCGATGCATCTAGGATCAATAGTGGGCTCCACCTATCACTTACTATGTCCAATACATTCCTCATATGAAAAGTTTGAAACATAACATAAACATTTGTATTAAAACTAGCATACGAAATGTCAATACTTTAACCACAAACCATGAATGGTATAAAAATAGCACATCCACAGTCAAACATAACTCATTCGATACAATATGGAAGATTTTATTGTATCATATTAACCCCAATGAAGAATAAAAAAGGATATTGACATAGATTAAAATAATCATCAAACTATTGAGAGAAATATCCCCCTTTTTCTTCAAAACATTTAAAAGTCAAACTATTTTCTTGGAATCCATTTTAAATAGATTTTTGAATCAATGTGTCCCATTCCATTTTGAAAATTTTAAAATGAATTTAAATTTTAAAACATTAATATCCATATAAATAAATCCTTAAAACCATTTTTAAAACATGGACATTAATGAGAAAGATTTAAAATAATAAATCCTTAAAACATTTAAAATGATATTTTAGTTAGAGTTCCTAACCAAAAGAGAGACACTTGAATACAAATAATTGAGGTAATCAAAGAATTGTAATATAATTAGAATAAAGGCATTCATTATATACTATGTCAAAGTACATTATATACACCATATAAAAGTGATTTGCTGTATAACAACAAAAGAGTCTCAATGGAATGTAAATTGAGATGAAATCTCTCATAAATGCCGTATCCATTGGTTAAGGATAAATGAACGGAATAATTATGTGTGAAAAATATAAATACACTCAATATGATTGGATATTTAGTGTAAAATAATAAAAGGACATTCACACATATTCTGCTAAAAACAACACCAATGAATTAGATGTTTAACTCAATAAATGGAGATTGAGTTAAAATTACTCTTATCAAATTCATATCGATGACTTGAGAATTTATCAATGGAGTGATTATGTGTATCAAATTTATATACACAGAAAGTGGAGTGAAAATTATGACATAAGCAAAAAAATATTTATTCCACACATAATCTTTGAGTAAAATAATCAATGAAGTATGCGTAAAGCTGAATGAGTGGAAATTGAAATTTCAAATTCCCTTATCGATTTGGTAACTTACGAAACATACACCCATGAAATAATGATCATACAATGATTATGTAAATATCAATAAATTAAAGTATATTACACAATGAATACAATCATGGGTAGTACACACACCACATGCAATAAATAAGTGGTGAACAATGGAAATCTCACGGAATTAAATGTGAGATAAGAAACCCCATACTTTGTACTTTTTCCTTGGTCGACGGTAGGTTAGAATCCTTTATAATGGTGAAATATTTGTTATTGAATTATACAAGAATCATATACTTTAATATGATATCATATATGATCTTTTAACATTGCATTGTTAATAATATATTAGTATTATCATCGTTTCGGGTGTTAACTTACTCGTTTTCTTTTATATGTTTTGTTACATAAGTTGTGTTTTTATGGATAGGTTGTATATTATTCATATACTGTATTATATAAAGTCCTTAAACATTATTTTTAATAATAAAACAAGAATTATACTTGTATGGATACGATGGAGAATGAATCTCATTGCGCTCGTGGAGACGGTAGTCCATTCGTAAGCACGGGCAATAATATCATTTTTTTGATATTACAATCATATATAATTGGATAGAATATCTTATATAAAAAATCATTATCATTTTATAATTATTATTTACTTTAATTACACATAATTATTAAACCCATCCAAATAATAAAGTATTGAATAACAATTACACCACGAAATGGAGACTGTAGGCTGTACGTACGCATGTATGGTGACATGTCATTCAAAGGATGGATAGAATACTGAATATAGTTGTGCCATATTTATAATAACATCATATTATATAAATGATACTGGATTTATTATTTTAGAATGGAAATAACAGATAAAGAAGATGTTGAAGAAGAAAGGAACTTGAAAGAGGGTGGTAAAAACATTACCTCTTCTTCGGGTTCTTCCTTATGATTTGATTAAAAGGGATCCATAGGTTGGATTTATAATCAAACTAAGGCCTCTAGGATGAAGTGAGGGAAGTTGATAGAATATTTTGGCATGGTTTTTCTGATCCAAAAGGCTTTGAAGGTGTTAATTAGATAGAAGGTGGAGTTCTCTTTTATAAAAGGGGTGAGGGGCACCTTTGGAAAAGCTAGAAATATTATTTTATAATAAATTCATATTCGGTTTCTAATGGATCCATAGTGTATTATTTAAAGGTTAAGGTGGGTATGGGTCTAAATCCTTTCAACCAATATATTTTAGACATTTTTGTGTCACTATATTAACCTTATCATTTATATTTAACTCTTAGTTAAATAGTTTGACATTTAACCTGTCTCTTTGTATTTTTATATTATATATTTAATAAACATAATATATACCACCAAGATACCCCCAAGTGCTCCATTAATGATACACCTATAATTATATAAGTACTATGGACGAACCATAGATGTTTAGGAATAGAATATCAATTAATAATATAATATTTGTTTTAAAAAACTCTTTTTTGCCAATTTTGACACTATTGGTTATTTTGTTTTTGATAATTTCATAACAACATTATTAGTTCAAAAAAAATTATATAACCAATAATGATATGTCATATTAACCTATAAAATTATTGGAATTAATAAAAAGTCTCAAATTAAATTTATTTTGATATTTATAATATTAATTATTTTAATATTTCATTAATTAGCTAATTACTACATCACCATTGTCTCATAAATAAATTAAATTATTTAATGTATAAAAAATATAAATAAAATACAATTACGTAGGAAATCATTTTATATTTCTATTTAATATTTATAATAGAATTTATCTTATGTATAACCCTATATTAAAAATGTCTTATTTATTAAACATTGATTTTATCTCTTTTAACTATTGTTTGAATTAAATAATAATAAATGTACTAATCTAATCAAAGTGGACCTAAATGATAATATTTTATTCCTAAGGATGTTTTGAGTCGAGATACACTTGTCTAATAGAGTTAGGACATGTGTTAGGGTAATATTAATATCATTTCTATACTTAATTAACGTATTTACTTTTAACCGTGGTAAATAAAAGTAAAAATTTACTATTCGCCAAAAATTATTTTTATCTAATTGAACCACATTTTACTCCTTGATATTAACCGTGTCTCTCATGTTTTTGAAATTCCACTCAAAAAATCAGTAAAATTATGTTTTATGTGAATTTCCAAATTCTCTTAGGAGGTGGGTAAAAGACAGTGAAAAGTTCAATAAAATTTTTATATATCTAAACTTATTCTAAACTAACTCCAATTAATTACATAGAAATTATATAGGTATTATATATATATTTTGAAATTAATTATATTTAAATAAAGTAATTAATTTTTTAAATAAATATTTGGTTTTAAACTATAACTCAATGTTTTTTCACTATTCATAAAAAATTGAGTGTTTTCAGAAAAATACCAAAAATTCACCCTAAGCTAATTTCGATATTCAGAATCCATAAATGAAGTAAATTTTGAAAAAAAAAATTAAAATATTAAAAAGTTGGTATTACTTTTCATAATGGCTAGTTTTATTGGTTGTGGTGTGTGTTAGAACACGAAGTTGCATACACCACATGCTACTGTATTATTCAAAGAGAATTGTACTGTGGAATCTTGGGGTGTTACATTCTCCTCTCCTTAAAATAATCTTGTCTTGGAAATTTTTAGAATTGGGCTTTGGAATATAATGGAAAGTCCCACATCGGAAAAACAGTCAATAAAAATATCACCTTAAAAGAAATAAAGAGATGTATAATGGTCGCCCAATTTACCTCATACTTGGATTCCATGTATGAAAACATGGATATAGAAGATAAACTAAGTGTCAAGTTCTGATGGAGAGGGATTGAAAACATGATCAGGAGAAATTTAACAACAAAAAATCCACAAACTTATGATGGGAAAAACAGTCATTATTGTCCCAGTAGGAATATTATACGTGCAGTATTTTTTAAGTTACATTTCATGAAGATGAGGAATTAATTTATGAGATTCACTAAGAAAATAAAGAGATATACTTACTTTTTAAGTAGTGTTTCATTATTTAATAAATTTCCATCACTAACTCATTTTTTTAAACGATGAGTATTAAATAAGGCTTGGTCACACAAGAAGATCTAGAATAAACTTTCTTAGAATCACATGATCCACGAAGGATAAACTACATATTTACCATGTCTTTAGAGATTAATCAAAACCAAAATGGTTAGTACAAAATCTGACGATCCCCCAAAAGGATATTCCTTTAGAGAAAAAATACACTGATCTTAATTTCTAATATTAAACCAAAAATACCCCAAAGTTAAAAAAAATTCATTCAATACAAAATTGTCCCTAAAATCCTTCAATATAATCCCAACTAATATTGAAACCCAAAACATAGAAGATTTTTTTTATGTAGTCTTCCACATTAAATTATATCTCCAAATTACATCAACTACTCTTAAAGTCACATAATTAAAAGTAATTAACCTAATCACATATTCTATATTATAGGTTAATCATTTCCATAAATAACCCAAATAACTATAAGTCCACAATAAAAACGTAGATAAAAATACACCATTACTTCTAAAATTAAATCCCATAGTATTCTATTTTCCAGGGGCATATAGTGTTCCCAACAAAGCGAACATCTTCCAAAATAACATTTATCACATTATCACTAAATCATTTTCATATACTAAGGTTATTCATTTGATAAGACTTAAGAACCCAAATCAATTTATTATTGATCAATAAAATCATTTAAATAAAAATAATTAGTCACACTAACCAGGGACTTCACATAGTCCAGTGGTAGGCGATAAATCCCAATCACACATTGATTGTGGGTTCTATTCCTACAGCTTTTTCCGATGCGACGGGTTGTCACATGGTCTACGTGTTGTCCTTTTTCAAAAACTATATTTTATAAAGTTACCAAAATGAGATAAATTCCTCAAAATAACCATATCATAATTTAAACCAGAAATGTTATCTCATACCTTGAATTTTCATACCAAAAAATTAATAACATGTAATTGCCTCAAACCCAATGATCATATAAAACAAAATAGTTATTTATAACTGTATCAATAAGGGAACAGATAAGTCTTCCTGAAATATCATTCTCACATGGCAAACTGTGAGGTTATAAATAGAAGAGAAAATTATTCCAAAGCTATCCAATCAACAAGGAGCACTAATAATTTTAAACATTTCTCCAACCATTTATTTACACATGGATTCTTCTTTGTCCAAGAAAATATCCTATAATATAGGGCCTTCACTCGGGTAATGGCCAGGTCCCCTACATTTACGGAAAATGACTGTAAGTGGATTCTTGGGACCATTTTTATTTTCTTCCATTGTACTCTTCATTTTTCCTCGGCAATTCTTCACATTATGTCCTTCTTTCCCACACGTAAATAATTTCATTATTCCATTGGGACATTTTCCTGGGTGTCTCCTTCCACATTTTCTATATGATAAATATTTATGATTCTTTTCTCCATGGTTTCCATTACTGGAGCCCTTATCATTCATCACCATTCTCTTCTTTGGTGAGTTCGGGAGTTGGTTAATATATATGTTGTTGATCATATTTTTGGAAATCTGATTTGGCATGAACACAATATCTTTTACGCCTATCAACATTTCATTTGGTTTCTCATTTCCACCACCATTCCCACCTTGTACATCATTCTCAAAGTTACTATGACTTCCTTAGACTCTAGAAATTGACTAAAACCAGAAATCATTGTGTGAGTAAGAGTAGTCATAAAATCATTTATAGAATATCATGACATCATATTATCAATTTGAAATACCTTGGGATTAACCAATGTCATTTATTCTCATCTTATATTAAAATATATCAAATTGTTTTGTAAAGAAAATGTAATTTATCCAAAGCATATCCCCTAGGAGTGTCGTAACCAATAGTGTAGCAAGGCCCGTTGTCGTGCACCAGTTCCCAATCGATTCTAGCTAAAAGCGGTGTTTTTGGGGTATACCCCTAGGTACATCTCTTCCAGAGCCACGTCTACCTGCTCGTATCCAGACAAGGATGTATTACTTAGAAAACTCACAAAATCTTTACAAAACCAAAATTTTATGAAGTTCTTCTATACTAATCCTCAAAGTCTATCTTAGGGCTATGTGCTCTAATCAGAGTTTATCGAAATCTAGTTTACAAGGTTTGTACTAAACTTCCCCTGATACCAACTATAACACCCTGCCCCTAGATACTCGGAGTCGGTGCATTATTACATAACATTGGAATGATCTCAAAATATCATGTCTCGAATGACTGATTAGTTTAGTAGTCTTGGAAACACTATATATATTCATAAATATTACCTTACATCATAAAGTAAAAAAAACTACAACAAAATATTGTCTTCATATCCCCTCAAACTATCCATGTAGTTCATTCATAAATTACTTCTTCACATCCTGGGAAAAATAAAACATTTAATGGGGTGAGCTCAGATGCTCAGTACGTATAAAAATATAGTGGAAGCTTTCATAAATAAGAATAAACATTTAAGGCAATGTATAACTAAAAAAAAGCCTTTTAAACTTGAACTTCAGCATAATATGGAAAAGGAAAAAAATGAAATAATGCCATTTAATTTTTCACAAGGATATTCTACTAGTCGAATAATCAATGAAATATCAATGACCACATTCATAATGATGGAATTCATAATGCTAGACTATCATAACCAAATAGTCAAGGCCTCATGCCATGACTAAAAATAAGATTTTGTCAAGGCCTTGTGACAAGACACTAGTTTGTCTCATTAGACCTACCAATTCATCAAGGAGCTATAGAAAGATCCACCCGTCACCTACTAAGTCCAATGCATTCCTCATATTAAAAGTTTGAAACATAACAAAAACATTCGTATTAAAACTAGCATACAAAATGTCAATACTTTAACCACAAACCATGAATGGTATAGAAATTGCACATCCACTGGAAAACATAACTCATTCGATAAAATATGGAATATTGTATTCTATCAAATTAACCTCAATCAATAATAATAAATGATATTGACGTAGATTAAAATAATCATCAAACTATTGAGAGAAAGATCCCCCTTTTTCTTGAAAACATTTAAAAGTCACACTATTTGTCACAAATCCATATTAAATATATTTTTGAATAAAAGTCTCCCATACAACTTTGAAACTTTTTAAATGAATTTCAATTTTAAAACATTATTGTACATATAAATAAATTATGAAAACCATTTTTAAAACATTGACATTAATGAGAATTATTTAGAATAATAAATCCTTAATACATTTAAAATGATATTTTAGTTAGAGTACCTAACCAAAAGAGAGACACTTGAATACAAATAATTGAGGTAATCAAAATTTTTTTAATAACATGAGAATAAAGGGATTCATGATATACAATTTCAAAGTACATTATATACACCATATAAAAGTGATTTGGTGTATAACAACAATGGATTCTCAATGGAATGTAAACTTAAATGAAATCTCTCATAAAGGGCGTATCCTTAGGTTAAGGATAAATAAACCACATAATTATGTGTGAAAAATATAAATACACTCTATATGATAGGATATTTAGTGTAAGACAATCAAAGGAAATTCACACATATTCTGTTAAAAACAACACCAATGAATTAGATGTTTAACTCAATAAATGGAGATTGAGTTAAAATTACTCTTATCAATTTCATATCGATGACGTAAGAATTTATCAATGGAGTGATTATGTGTATAAAAAGTATATCCAGAGAAAGGGGAGTGGAAATTATGATATAAGAAAAAAAATATTGATTCCACACATAATCATGGAGTAAAATAATCAGTGAAGTATGCAGAAAGTCGAATGAGTGGAAATTGAAATTTCAAATTCCCTTACCAATTTGGTTACTTAAGAAATATACACCCATGAAATAAGGATGATATAATGATGATTTAAATATCCATTAATTAATGTATATTACACAATTAATACAATCATGGGCAGTACACACACCACATGCAATAAATAAGTGGTGAACAATGGAAATCTCACTGAATTAAAACTGAGATAAGAAACCACTTACTTTGTACTTTTTCCTTGGTAAAGGGTAGGTTATCCTCCTGAATAATGGTTAAATAATTGTTATTGAATTATATGAGAATCATATACATTAATATTATATCATATATGATCTTTTAACATTGGTTTGTTAATAATATCTTAGTATTATCGTCATTTCGGATGTTAACTTACTCGTTTTTTATACATTTTGTTACATTAGTTGTGTTTGTTATGGATAGGTTGTATCTTATTCATATGCAGAATGATATCATGTCCATAAAAAATATTTTTAATCACAAAATGAGAATTAGACTTGTATGGATAGGATGGGGAATGAATCTCATTGTGTTCGTGGAGACGGTAGTCCGTTCGTACGCACGAGAGATAATATCATTTTTTTTGATATTAAAATCATATATAATTGGATGGTATATCATATATACAGAATAATTATCATGTTATACTTCTTATATAAATGAATTACACATAATTATTATACCCATCCAAATAATAATGTATTGAATAACAATTACACCATGACATGGAGACGGTAGGCCGTACGTACGCACGTATGGTGACATGTCATTCAAAGGATGGATAGAATACTGAATATGGTTTTACCATATTTATAATAACATCATAGTATTTAAAAGATACTGGAGTTATTATTTTAGAATGGAAATAAAAAATAATGAAGAATTTTAATAAGAAAGGAACTTGAAAGAGGGTTGTGAATACATTACCTCTTCTTCAGGTTCTTTCTTTTGATTTTATCAAAATGGATCCTTAGAATGGCTTTCTGATCAAACTAAGGCCTCTATGTTGTATTGAGATAAGTAAAGAGAATATTTGGGAAGGGTTTGTATGAGCCAAAAGGCTTTGAAGTTGTGAATTAGAGAGAAGGGGGAGGTCCCTTTTATAAGAGGGGTGATGGGCACCTTTGAAAAAGCTAGAAATATTATTTTATAATAAATGCATATTCGGTTTTTAATTGCTCAAAAGTTTATTATTTAAAGTTTAAGGTGGGGATGGGTCTAAATCCTTTCAAAAACATATTTTAGACATTTTTGGGTCACTATATTAACCTTGTCTATTATATTTAACTCTTATTTAAATAGTTTGACATTTACCATGTCTCTTTGTATTTTTATATTATATAGTTAATAAACATACTATATACCTCCAAGTGACCCCTAAGTGGTCAATTAATGATACAAATATAATTATATGAGTCCTTTGGCCGAACCATAGATTTTTAGGAATAGAATATCAATTAATAATATAATATTTGTTTTAAAAAACTCTTTTATATCAATTTTGACAATGTTGGGTATTTTGTTTTTGATAATTTAATAACAGCATTATTACTTCAAAAAAAATTTATATAACCAATAATAATATGTCATATTAACCTATAAAATTAGTGTAATTAATAAAAATTCTAAAATTAAATTTATTTTGATATTTATAATATCAATTATTTTAATATTTCATTAATTAGGTAATTATTGCATCACCATTGTGTCATAAATAAATTAAATTATTTAATGTCAAAAAATGATAAATAAAATACCATTATTAAAGAAATCGTTTTAGCTTTCTAATTAATATTTATAATCGATTTTATCTTATGTATAACCCTATATGAAAAATGTCTTAGTTATTATGCTTTGATTTTATATCTTCTAACTATTCTTTGAATTAAATAATAATAAATGTCCTAATCAAATACAAGTGGACCTAAATGATAATATTTTATTCCTAAGGTTGTTTTTGGTCTAGATAAACTTGTAAAATAGAATTATGAAATCTGTTACGGTAATATTTATATCATTTTTACCCTTAATTTCCCTATTTACTTTTAACCGTGGTAAAAAAAGTAAAAAGTTACCAATCACCAAAAATTAATTTCATCTCATTGAACCACATTTTACCCCTTGATATTAACCGTGTCTCTCGAATTTTCAAAATTCCACACACAGAAGCAGTAAAATTAAGTGTTATTTGAATTTCAAAATTCTCCTAGGAGGTGGGTAAAAGACGGTGAAAAGTTCAATAAAATTTTTATATATCTATAATTATTCTAAAATAACTCCAATGAATTACATTGAAATTATATATGTATTTTGTATCTATTTTGACATTAAATAAATTTAAATAATATAAATAATTCTTTAAATAAAAATTCGGGTTTAAACTATAACTCGATGTTTTTTCACTATTCATTAAAAATTGAATGTTTTCAGAAAAATACCAAAAATTCACGCAAAGATAATTTCGATATTTCAAATCCAAAAATTAATTCCATTTTGAAAGATAAAATTTATAAAATATTAAAGAGTGGGTATTACTATTCAGAACGGCTAGTTTGATTGGCTATGGTGTGTGTTAGAACTCGAAGTTGCGTACACCACATGCTACTGTATTATTCAAAGAGAAGTATATTGTAGAAGATTGAGGTGTTATAGGTATTGTGTAATTTTCCAGTACTGAATGCTTCTTTATTATGTTGGTAGTGTTTTTGTTTTATAATTGGTTTAAAAAATATATTTTGGTATTAAAAATTTATTGTTTTATAACTTGAAAAGTGTTTTTCAAATGTTTAATTATTTAGAAGTGAAATCAAACAAATGTTTTACTCACGATATTTTAAATCATCGTAATAAATAAAAAATGTGTGTTCCTAGATAATTTTGTGTTAGGACATTACATTTTATATGATTGGGATACAAATATAGCACTGAGTGATCCAGCGATAGCTCATATAGAGTGGTGGAACAGATAGTGTTGTGTGAGCCCATTATAGATTAAATAATTGGTGTTACTAGATAGTAATCCAATTAAATTAGTAACATACATTTTCATTTGATGAAATAATTGAGGGAGTCTCCAGAGGATTTATCAAATGAATTTTCTTGGGTTATTTCTATTTCTAACATAGGTTTAAAACAGATTATGAATGTGATGCTACATGATTCTAAAAAGGTATTTTATTCGGTCTCTAAAAATTTAGTGAATTTAATATGGGATAAAATACTGCTCATTTTTTGTGTTAAAATTATATAATTCAAGTCCTAAAAAGTGTTATAAGGGTAATTATGTAATGGTTTATCTTGTTCATCACTAGACGAACATTATTTTTCATTTATGTGTGTTTCTCAGCCTTTTTTCTCATCCCAATATTAATGTGTTATTCACAAGGTTTAAGGGAGAGTAAGAAAACGTATGGGGTCAGAAAGAAATATATGAATATTTATCATGAAATTAATTCATGTCTTATAAGGAATTTTTTATAGAAAATAGATAATTAGTATATGTGTCCACTTGTAATATATGAGTTTACTACGATATACATTTACCACATGCTCAAAATCTATAAACCAAAAATATATTTGAGAAAAAAAAAATTATTTATAGTGTTAAAATAAATTCAATAAGTATTGATTAAGGTCAGTTCCTTATAATAAGATCATTATCAAAATAATTTGAGATTATACCATACCTATACAAGATCATAATCTTGAATGATCTAATAAATATTGGCATTTTATAAGACAAGAATCATAAGTGAATCAAAGAACATGATCCATGAGATCATAATATTGGAATAAAATAGAAATTTGTGGAATACACAAAATAATAAAAAAATGGTTTCAAATATTAGGGAAGGCTTATTTCCAAAATTAGTAAAGATGACAAAGCCTTTCAGTATCCCAGTTTAACTCTCTATTCATGCCCTGTATTACATAACTGAGTTTACACCATATTCAATTAGAGGATTACTAAACCAGGATCACTACTCATTATAGTCCTTCCTATACCATGAGATAGAAATATTTATCCAATGAATTAGAGATAGATATAGTATCCACCTATGACATCATGAAAACTATACATATTTCTACCACATGAACTGAAATTATTTATTATATAATAACCCATGAAAGTATATTGGATTTATAAACATTTTTTCATTTTATAATATATTGGAATGTACCGAAATTCATAATCATAATTCCATCATAAACATAAACCATCCAAAGATTGAATATTGATATAATTAATTGATCATACCCCCATTAATGCATTAATAGAATCAGACAATGCTTTCATATATAGAAACTTATTTTCAAATATCACATAAATCAACTGTTGAAGAAAATTTCAATTCCATTTATAAATATTTTTTTAGAAGCTTTTCAATTATAATGTAAAAAATTTTCTTTGAAAATAACCTTGTAAGAGTTTATAGTAAGCTTCAAAACATTATGTTATCCTAAAACTAGGATAATCCAATCATGGTCTATAAGATAAAAAAATCCATTTCACTTTTCTAAAAAGATATATTAAAAGAGTTATTTTAAAATAAATTCCCTTACAAATAAAATTTATGTGAAGGTTTAAAATAAATTATGTATATCAGTTGTAAATCTACATAAAAAAGTGGAAACAAAATATAATATAATTAAAAAATATTTCACACATAATTATAGTATAAATTAATAAATAAATAATATGTTTAACATAATGAAATGAAATTGAGTTAATAATTACCCTACCTCAAGTCCTTCCTCTCTTTGTTCATGGTCAAACCAACTATATAATAAATATGTACTTATTTTATATTTATTTTGAAACCATAATTTTATCATCTAATTGGTTATATATTTATAAACACATATCCCACTTTTATTAATAATTTGTTATTAAAATCACTATACTAGTGGACAATATCATTGTTTTCAAAATATGTTTCAGTTCAGAAGCCATGGTCCTTATACATAGATCATGATCTCAACAATTGAGTAATTTCCATCAATGTATATAATAATATATAATTATTATATATATATATTTATAATCATTTATATAAAGTAGAAATAAAAAATGTATTATGCCTCTTAGGGAGATAGTAGGCCATACAAACTCTTGAATGCTATTTTCATTTTATAATAATGCAATGAATGAAATTTAAATAATTTTTAGTATTTATAAAATCATTATTATATCATATATATCATATATATTAATTAAACTAGTCATAATTACCATCTATAACAAATAGTGTTGAATAATTACATATAACACTATCTATATATGGTGATCCATGCGAACGCATGATGGTTAAATTCACCTATTGTTTTTTGGAAAATAGGGTTTACAATTGTATTTTTATAATAATAATAAAATTGAAAAATTATTATGATTCTGAATTTTTTATTTCATTATAATCATGTGATAATTATTTGTGGTAAGGTAGAGTAGAAAAATAAACTGATTAGTTAGAGAGATTACCTCTTATTCAACATGTCTCTTTTAGATCTCCCCTAAAGGGATCTAGGGTTGGTATTCTGAGAGTACATAAACCACTATTTTGTTTCATGGAATGTTTATATGATAATTGGGTGGATTATGGTTGAGAATGATGTTTAAATGTGGTGTAAATAAGAGTTGGAGGAGATTCACTTTTATAATTTAGGGTAGGGGAACTTATGTAATTTCTCTAAAAATAAAATAATAAAAAATTCATTTTAAATACAAGTACCGCCAAATGGAAATAAATTCCATGTGAAAATAATATAAGGTATTCTTCTCAAAAAAACAATATAATTTCTAAATATTATTTTTTAACCATTTCATTTTATTTAACCCTTAGTTAACCACCTTTAATTTTAACCATGGTAAGAAATTTTTCAATATTAAAAAATTATAATGCTTAAATATAATGTGTAAATTTGACCTTAAATGAAAAATTTATGATATTTTAGACCATACCATTTTTTTCATACTATATTTGTTTTATTTTTCAATAATATAATAATTTATTATTTTCATAAAATTACAATAGTGTCAATTTCGATACTATTCATTAATTTGATTGTATGAAAATCAACATAATGAGTTAACATAAAAAAATTAATGCACCCCTAATAGGTCATAAGAATCTATAAAATTCACATAACAACTTAATTAATTCAAATTACAATTTTTCAATATTTTTAAAGTCATTTTGTGATTTTATTGTTAATTAAATAGTTAATGCATCATCATTGTTTAATTTTTTGAATGTAATTATTTCAACACTAAAATTTGTAAAAAATAACTTTAATGTATATAAATATTTTATATTTACAATTGATATTTATAGTTTAGAATATATTCTAATTAACTAGATATTAAAAATGTATACTAATTAATAATATGAGTGTGTGATTTTTTCACATTCATAAAATTTATTAATATATTTGTCCTTAACATATAAAAAGTCTATTAAATTACTCAATTTAGAACCCTAGGTGTAAAGGGTATAATTAAAATCCTTCAATTATAAGTACGGGAACGTACATGGGAGCTAAGTGTGATGGAGCTTCAATATCAGATTTTCTTTTGAGCTGATTCTAGGAGGAATGACAAAGGAAAGATGATATGTTTGTGCACATGATGGTTTTCACAGTTTATTGATGGGTTATTTTGGAGGCCAGAAAAAGGACTCGAGATGGAAAATGTATTTCGACACTTTGGGTACAGGTTCACTTGAACTCTCTTGTGGAAGATCGTGCATGTGTCTTTTAGGGTGTAATAAACAGAACATCAATATGTAGTTCTATTCCAAGCATGACCATCATAAAAGGGCACCGAACAGGTAACAACAAGGGCAAGGGAAGGTGGTTTTTATGTATGCTTCCAATGTTCGGGTGGAAAATCAATCTGACTTCTTCATTCCAAAATAGATATATGAGAGGGGGTCTTCTACGTGATAAATAAGGTTCTATAATTTTTAGTTTTAGCACCTACTATGAGTATGGCATTTCTATTGAAGCGGAAGCGAGAGTGATAGATACCAGTCCTGTACTTTTAAATCCTTACAACATCCTCATTATAAATGTAGAATCAGAATCTAGTATTTTGTTTGATGTCTTGAGTGGAAATGATCATGCTCATTGGGGTATTTAATTTGTGATTAGGATGTGTAGAATGACTGCCGATCATATTATGGTTTTCAATCTTACTTTGAGGGAAGACAACATTTTAGCGGATGTTTTGGCATCCAAGGTAGACCCATGGCAACAGATTAATTTTTTCTTAGATACCGGTTCGTTACCTGATGATTTGAAACTCATCATTAGGGAGATTCCCTGGAGATACATTATTTTTGTCCCCCCAAGAGGTTATAGGAATTGTTTTTTAAAACTCTTAAATAATGAATGAATTATGATGATGAAGAAAACATATTTTTTGATGAATAAAATGAAATTACTAAAAATTGTCTGTTATTTCATAAGAACATACCAAAACATTCATATAGACTTGTAAATTTTCATTTAATTTATAAATTATTTTTTTGACTTCATTCCCATCAATTTAATGGATTTGTTATAATGGAAAAATTATATTTTATTTATATTTTGTGGTACATCTAGGAATTTTGTTTCATGAAATGAAAACTATCAAAGAGATAAAATAATTTTAGAAAATATATTTATTTAAAATAAAAGGTTTTTAAATTCTACCCCCCATAAAATAATTTTCTACCTTAGGAATCATCATCTTTGTATCAACAACAAAATAAACATCTACCTCATTACATCCCTAGGTTCCCATGTAGCTTCCCCAAATTGGAGGTTTCACCGTAATATGTTGACCAATTGACTTGTCCAATTACCTAGATCCTTCTATATTTGATCCCAAAAATATAAATGTTGTTTTCATATAGAATATTATGATCTCATGGTATCACATTTGAATTCGGTACATGTGATAAATTATGTGTGTATATTCTAAAGTGATATAAATGGAACACACTGTGTACTTGGGAACGGTTCAATGGAAGTTTCAAATCAATTGGCTACCATCGTCATGTTATCAAAAAAATTTAAGGGACTCGTATACTTGGGGCTTAGTTTTAGTTATTTCATCCTTAGAGAATATTATAAAAGGACCATCTCACAAAGATAAAATTCTATATTGTGTTGTAGCCTATTAGTATATCACTTCTGTCCAAATAATGCAATCCTTACATCTAAAATTATCTAATATCTCATCAGATTTCTTAGGTCTCAATTAAATTCATTATACAAAATCATTCTATTACACTGGATTTATATACTTCCTACAAAAATGGTTTTTATTAGGATACATCTAAATTCTTGAGGGAATGAAATTTTTTCATCAAAATTGATCTTAATGATGATGTTGATCCTAAAAACTATTGAAACTCAAATAATAATATCTTAAACATACCCTATAGGGTTTGATTTATTATCCCAAAATAAAAATCAATCTGAGGATTATATGTTGTGATGAAACTCAAATCTCTATCATGATCTTACTAAATAATTCCCCAAAAAATTGAGGTAGACTCCATATTCTAATAACATAAAATTGAATGTGGTATTATATGCTCCCTTGAAGCTTCTTTAATATTTATTCTGTCAATCGAATATAGAATGAAATATTTTTTGATGGAAGTATAGTGTTCTAACATAGTAAGTTGATCAATAGTAACTCATAATTATCAAAATGTAAATGTAATATAAACCCAAATATCATTATTCATATTTCAAAAAAAAACTTATGAAATTACTCCTCAAATAAGTTTATCACTATATACAAAAGGGAAGGGTTTTATTTCCCTATTTTTATCTAAATATATCCTTATTCTTGATAAACACCTATCAATGAAAGGTTTAAAAGGGGGTGACTAAGACATTGAACTTATGATCTACCTTATACTCAAGAACCAAATACTGTATCGAAAAAATGTATAAATTTTACTTCAAGTAATATATTCTTACTAAAGGTAAATCACAAAAACACTTCAATTGGAATCTTGGGTTCAACCTTGTACTAATAGAATATCAAATTTAATTTCTTTATTTTATTATTCATATAGGGTGAGATAATCAAATGAAATTTTACTAAAGGATATAAAACAATTTATCATAGGCCTCTCTCATACAAAATTAAACATAAATTTCCCAACTAAGGAGGGGACGACAAGTGTTTCATAATTTAGATTATTAACTTTACCAATTTTATTGACTATGATTTCCCTATATCTATTTAAATAAAAGGGTTTTGTTTCTTATCCTCTATATTAGACCATAGTTAGAGAACTGATTCACATAGTACCAAAAATCCATACATTTGAAACACTACCGTATGGGTCATCAATTACATGCATATTTCTACCTATTTTCATCATTATCTAACATCATACCATAATTTAAGAAATAAACAGAATGATGAACTATCATTACCCACATAAAAGTTTTACTAGTTCCCTTACAAAAATTTCATCCTTGTTTCTTCCCACACACTGTGCATAATTAAAATCTCATCCCCTTCTCCCTATGCATTTTATACATTCATTGAATTCCATTTTCTCTTATTATCAAAACCATGTGTTGGACAAGTAACTATATCATCCATATCACCCTAGATAATACATCAGACAATCTTTTTATAGTTAATGAATTTTATGATGTCTAACTACAATCATATACATTTTTTAAGACACTGAAAAATCGATCAACAATAATACCTGGTCAGATGATAATACCAGAATCATACATTACAATTTCTGTAAAATATGCCTCATAGGTACCTATGGATTTATAATCATTTTTTTCACTGAAGTAATTCCTTATCCATTTAATATAATTAATATGAGGAATAAATTTATTGAAAAATATTTTCATGAACTCATCTCATTCCATAGTGACAATTTTATCATGTTTCTATGTATTCTTTATAGGTTTCCACCATTGATATGCTTCAACTTCCATGTGATAGATAGAAAAAATGAATGTCCCATGTTATGATCATTGGATAATAGAAAATATATTTTAGTGGTGTTGATTAATTTTTTAGACACATTTGAATCATGATACCCACTGAAATATAGTTGTAGTTTTGTCATTATAGACTGAATAGAATTTTTTCCTCCTTTCTAATTTATAATATCAAAATGATTCAAAGCATGAGATTATTGTGTGAGCCGTGAAAAAATATTTTTCATTCTTTCTTTCATAATATGGGTTTTCTTACAAGGACAATCATTTCATTTTCCATCACATTTATCATTAACTCAGTTTCATTAGGTTCCATCCATTAACAAAGACCTCAAATCAATGTTTGAGAAACACTAATAATAGTGGGAAAACAACATAATCAAGGTAAATTTATTATAGAATTCCCTTATATGTCTCTTAATGATTAAACCTAGGTTATTCACGATCATTACCAAAACTCTGGTATTGTAACCTATATATAGACTTATCCTTAGAGATATTACTAAGTTTTTCTCAACTTAGTTTCCTAAATTTAACTAAACCATACCCTGGTAACAATAATAATGGAAAAAAGTTGTCATAAATATGTATTACATATTTCGATGAATATTTATTACATAACATTAGAAATCCATGTTGGAACCCTATAGTTCTAGTGTCTTTGGATACATGGAATCTTAAAAAACTGGTTCATAAAATGTCTACATCACCCCTGCTTATTCCTTCATAAGTAGAACCTTGTTTACATATCATAAACAACAAGGGAAATAACATGATCTATGGGAGCATAATATTGGTATAAGACAATGATTTTATAAGAATAATATAATCACAAGGGAAATATAAGATGAAGAAACTATTTGAACATATACAATGAATATCAATGATCATAATCATGAATGATGGAATAATTCATGCCATTTTAAAATATATTAATCACATGTTATTAAGATAACATGATCTATGGGAGCATAATATTGGTATAAGACATGGAATTTGTGGTATAAACATAAGCATAAAAAAGAAACTCAATATTTTTCAAGGATAACCTCTAAGACCTTCATAGAAGAAATATTCATTTACTAAATATGGTTCACTCCCCATTCTATCCATTTATTAATGAATCAGGATTCCATCTGATTCATGCCACGTATTACTTAACCATGTTCACTTAACATTCCAGTTTTATCTGTTTAATGGTATATAAATCATACTCATTTTATGAGAGGGAGATATCAATACCACTGATAATATAATAAAAACAATACATATGTGTCCCACATAACATGAAATAATATTTTCTTATACGGAATAAGATTATGAAATATCACTTCAAATAATTACTGAATAAAATATTAGTTTAATTTATAAAATATTTATTTAACATTTGTGCCTTTACAAATGAATATATTTATATTGAAATGAAATGAATATATTGTAATGAAATCTTCAAACCATCATGGTTTCTTGATAATAGAAAGTTATACTCATTATATATAATCTCAAAAACATTTTCTTTTGACTTTTTGAAAATGAAACATTAAAGAATAATTTTTATGATAAATCCAACTATAAATAACATTGTAGTGAATGTTAAAAATATATTATGTTTATAAAATTTAAATACAAATGAAATAAGTGGAAATTAAAGAATTAGATAATAAAAATTCATTTCACAAATAATCATAGTTTTCACTCTAATTTAATTATAAATTTAACTCATTGAATGGAAATTGAGTTATGAATTCCCATATATCATGTTTCATGTTTCGTTGTTCAATTTCAAATATCCTTTATACTAAATAGGGATTTATAATACATTTATTCCATAAACCTAACATTTCACCCCATTTATTATTTATTAACAACAATATATCACCCATTTAATAATAATTTGTTATTAAAACCACTAATTAAGTGATAACAACTTCATTTTCCAACCATGTATTGGAGCAGTGTTCTTTATCCATATAATTTAATCTCGGTATCAATATTTAAAATATGATAATAATCGAATAAAGATAATGTGTTATAACTATATAAATATTTATAATCAGTTATAGAAAATGTAAAAAGAAAAATGAATTATATCGTTCATGAATATAGATGGTCATAGGTATGAATTAATGCAATTTTCATTTTACTATTGATGGAACAAAAGAAAGATACATAAAATAACATTTTTCTGGAATCATCATTATATCATATCTATTATATATATTCATATAATCCAACATAACTAAAATATGTAATAGATGGTGATGAAAAATGATATTTATCATTATGTGGAGACGGTATGTCATTTGTATTCATGAGTGATACATTCACCATTGTTTGATGGGAAAAAGGGTGTATAATAATGTTTTCTTAATAATAATAACATTTTAGAATATTTAGTATAATGAATTTATTTTTTTATGATAGACATATAAAATTTAATGGTGGTATGGTATAGTCAAAAAATGAATGTGATCTGTTAGAGAGATTACTTCTTCTTTGATATGTCTCCTTCGGATATCCTCTAAAGGGATTTAGGTTTGGAATTTTACGAATCCCGACACCTCTAGAATATATCTATTGAAGTTTTTAAGATCAATTAGAAGTGTATGGTAGAAATATAAGGCCCAAGGTGGTGTTGAAAATGACGGAGGATGGTCCCTGTAATAATTGAGTAGGGGGCTCTTTCATAATTTCTCAAAGGATTTAATTATAATAAATACATTATATGTGAATGTACCAGCAAATATAAATGGATTTAAAGCTGTTATAAAATATGTTTATTATATCATCTATGAATATAATTTATACACATTTTGGAGTTATTATAAACGTTTTCATTATGTTTAACTCTTAGTTAACCTATTTTCATTTTTACTATGATAGAAAAGTTTCTGTATTAAAAGGATGTAATTCTTAATACACTAGTTTCAATTTTACCATAAATTTTTTTACTTATGTTATTGTGAACCATAAATTATAATATTTAAAAATTTAATTTTTTTTTATTTTTAAATAATTTAAATTGGGATTATTTTCAAAAAATAATTTTATTGTAAATTTTGACATTATTCATTACACTAAATTTAAGAAAATAAACAGAAAAAATATATCTTCAAAAAACAATTAATATCATCATAATATATAATAGTAATCCTTAAAAATATGGGGAAAACTTAATTAATTATGATTTTATTTATTTAGGCATTTTTAATATAATGTATTTTATTTTATTATTAATGAATTATTTACTGCATAATTATTAAGTAATTATTTAAGGTAATTATTTCATCACAATAAATTAATACTATATTACCATGGCTTCAATATATGTATATTATAATTTCAAATAATATTTATTTTTTTGATTATCTTCTGGTTAACCTCATTGTAGAAATATTATACCAATTCGAAAAACAGTGTTACATTTTGTCACATTATTTGATTTTAATAATATCAAACATCATTTTCATTGAAATGTTTCAATTAAATAACTCAATTTAAAACCATAGAAATTATGTGTCTAATTAAATTCATTAAATAAAAAATTTTAGGATAATATATTAATTTGTCACCTATTTATGTCAAAATTCAAATGGTTTACACTTTAGAGAGTTAATAAAATTTTCCACAGTTGTAGTTAATTTTGATTAAAATTAACGTTGTATTATTTTAAAAAATTGAACCTAATGATTATAAATTTATAATTAATTTAATATTACATAGAAAATAAAATTTAAATAATTTAATTTAAAATTAAACCAACAAAATGAAATGAAAGTATAGTTTTTTTTAAAAAAATTCCATTTTCAAATATAAGATGATTTTATTCTAAATTCAAATATAAAACCAATTTGACCAATGAATTGTTTATTTTAAATATAAAATAACTTATAAGAACTAAAACTATTCCAAAAAATAATTTTACATTTAAATAACATTAAAAAATTATAACATTCTACAAAAAACTAGTATTTTTTACTATTTCATATAAAATAATTTTTTTAGAAAATTATCAATAAATTACTATTATGTTCATTTGAAATAATGATTTAGAAAAGGAAATTAAAATTTTAAAATACTTTATAAAACATAAGTAAATTAATAATCACTGGTAAACATGAATAAAAACTCACTTTGGAAGAAAACAATATTTTTGAAGAATAAAATGATATTACTAAAAATAGTGTGACATTTAAATAGACCATAAAAATAAATTCAAATTGAGTTGAACCATTATATTGATTTCATAATATATTTATTACTATTCATTTCTTCTAATTTAATTTTTGTCTTATGATGAATAAATAATATATTAATAATATTTTTTAGATTCATTTAACATGTTATTGTGTAAAACACAAACTATCAAAAATATAAAATTATTTAAAAAACAAATTTTATAAAAATGTAACGGTGTTACCAAGTGATACACAACCTCAATTTGTATATTTATCTTATAGTGTAGAAGGTTTCCCTCAACCTATTTTTATAGATCCCATGAAGAATGTTTTAGGAGATTTATTACATCAACATTTTTTTCTAAGAACTCATAGTTTTTCTTTGAAGAGTGATTTTTGTCTTGATAAAGAATATGGACATTAAAGGATTTTTAGTTGTCTAATAATTCAATGTGCTTATTATTTTTTAAACCTCCTGGGTTGGAGAAAATATTTTTGGGACTTCTCATTGTTCCTGAGATATCTTATGGTAATGTATATTTGGATTCACTCTTATATTCTTATTACCTACAATTTCTAAACATGTGCTTTAGTCTGAATGTTTGTCTTCGATATTATTTTTGTTTGATGTGACCTACTAATTATATATACACTCACCCTAACACTATCCGTAGACCCAAACAAGTTTTTTTTGGGACTATGCACATGTTGGAGATAGTCTTGGTAGGTATACACTTCGTGTGTTCTCTTAATATTTGATGCTTGTAGTGACCACGGTAGAAGCCATTTTGGTTAATCATACTATTTCCAAATGTTAATAGTAGTGTGTGATGATTCTTAGGGACAAAATTCTATCAAGGCCTCTACTTCCCATTCATTTATTTCAGTTCACCTTTTTCTAACCATTGGGCATGTGTCATTCCTAATTCTCATTATGTATAATGTGACAATTACCTATTTGGATTTTATAATTTTTTTATACAATTGTTGTATGAATTCTAGTATTCTATATTTTTACTCATATTTATATTTATAAATTGGATAAATTTACTTTTTTGGATTATATAGGCTAAATCCTCTAATATTATAATTTGTTTCAACTTTTTTCTTGTCATCATCCTACAAAGTATTGGGGATAAGATTGAGGTCACACACATGGCTTACTATCTGCCTTAGTGGTTCCCTAATGGGTCATTCCATATCACACACAATTTTTCATTACAAAAACTATTGTGAGAAAATATATTTTCATATAATAAAACATTTAATCTATAGTTTATGCTTTGTATTTCACACTCTTTATGACCAAAAACATCATAGAATTATACCTTTAAACATAGTCCAAATATTGAGGTGAATTAAATATTCTTTGAAATATTAATTTATAGGAAAGACTTATATATTAATTTATTAAACGTTAATCATTCATGATGAAATATATACAACCAAAATAATTTTTATTTAGTTGGTATAAATAAATGGTTTTCATAAAAAACCTTCAACCTCTATCAAGGGTATCTTGGGATATCTTTATCATTCAATTTCAAATCCAAAACACGAAAAATTATTATACAACCTATTTCTGTTACACAAAAAATAGTTATATATGTAAATTAAAAAAAATAAAAACACCATGAAAAAATTAAATATATTCCAAGTAAGTCATGATAATATAAATGAAATTTCTCAAATATGAGAGTTTATTTACTCCTATTCAAATGTATGAGTTCTAATTTTAAGAGATATATATCTCTTATAAGTGAGATCAAATGCAAAAAATGAATAGTAATATGAAATATACTCAAAGAATCATCAATCAATACCTTTGGTTTTTAATCATACTCCTCATGAATTTATAGGATGAAAGTGAAAAATTTTGTAATAAAAAATTTCAGAACCAAATTATTCACACACTCTAAAAAAATTCGTTCATTCATTTCATTAAAATTCAATCAAAATTTACATTCGTTTTCAGAATAACATTCATGTTTTCTCAATTTGTTCCCCCTCATTATTGTATGTTTTTGTAAGTGGTTCAACACTTTTTCTATCCATTTGGAAAAAAATTCAATGAATTACTATATAGGAAAAATTTTAAGAATTTATATAACACATTCAAAGGGGGTACTACTCCATCATGAATCTATAATAATAAAAAGTAACTTCGAACAATATAATTATAAAAAACTAGTCATTATATCTATTTTATAATGTTATTAAATTATTAAATCACCATGATTCACCATCTATTTATTGAATTAGAATTTTTTTCAATATTCATGTACCATTTATATCGTACCATGTTCTATTCATGTTAAAAGAACATGTGATTTCAAACTTAACAATTAAATGATGTCCCACCTTTAAATTTATATCATATAATTTCTACTACTACATTTCCATTTTTATGATTTCATGATCCACATTTTCATAGTTATCCATTTTAGTATTAGGTTATAATAGACCATTTTTCATTCAATTCTCTTCCATGAACTATGATCTAAAATTAATTTTCTCTAAAAAAATTAACATCCAATCATATATGATGTCATCCCTATCTGAGTTGGTGTATAAAAAATATAAATCATTCCCCAGAATAAATGTGTCAATAATGAAAAAAATAATTAATGTAAAATCATAGTGTTTGTTTATTTTCTATTTCATTATCTGTGACAATATAAACCATTGTGTATAGAATGTAAACCTTGTATTATTTTATTCCATGATGTGTTCAAAAAAATTATGAGGTAGCAGATTCCTTAAATCATCTTTAACATACGTTATCATTAACTTTTTTTAATATTATTAATTTTAAATCAGTGACTAGTTTTAAAGGTTTTCCTTTTTTATTTAAATATAAAAAGACTTATGTACAATTATAAACCACACATTAAAAGGAGTTGTAACATGTATTTATGAATATGATAATAAAATGTTCTATAATCTAGAGAGCATCCATGAGAGGATTTTACAATGTTCTTAAATTCAAGGGAGATATTTGTGATTATAGTGATACATTTACTGAATTACTCCAAATAAAATATCTCATTTCATCAATTTACCTCTAACATATAGATTTTAGTAAATAATGGGAGATAAATAGAGTCATACTGAGAAGTGTCCATAATGATTCTCCAACATAGGAAATATCCAATAAGGAAGTTGTTTTATTTAGTGATCTAGAAATAAAATCTTTTTATTTGATTACATGTATATTCAATGATTTTAATATTAATAAATACATCATATTATATATTTTTCATTTTTCTACATGACATTGATTTAATAATGTCCTAAGGAGTCTATCACATTGATAATGTTAGAGTTTTTCCCCACTACAATGATACCTTTAAAGTGTCATGATGTTTTTTTAAATGTTGTTATATAGTCATATAACATAATATGATATGGAACGTAGTATATAAACTATCAGGTATGAGTACTCCTAAGAATTTGATACTTTTTCTCTTGATGTTCACACTATGTAATCACAAAGAATGATGTTTATGAGAACATTTTCAGTAGAAGTAATTCTACATGTTTTGGTGTTACGAAATATTTCAATCTTTTATAGTGAATAATTTTCCTTATAATTTATAATTATTGTTTCTTCATGCCATGCCTCAAGTACCTATATTTGTTGAACAAAATTGTGGTACCATATATTTTTTGGATGTATGGTATATTGGGTGAGTAATGAAAAACATTTTAGTTATGGATAAATCAAGGATGGATATTTTCCTTCTATCTTTTTGAAATTTGATATATTAGTCCTTTGATTAGAATATAAGTATCACATTTGTTTCCATGAACATGGTAATAAAACATGTGGATTTCTAAGAGTGATAAAAATACATATAAAAAACATGTTTATGAAGAGATGTGAAACCTATATGATGAGATATTTTGATAAATGAATTATATTACATAGTGAGTATTCTTATGTGGAATCCAATATTGCAATGTAATGTTATTTATCATGAGTTTATTAAATGGTTTGGAGTGGGAAATCATGGACTTTAGGAAAGTCTATCTATGGTGAATTATAATGAAACCTAGAGGGTCATATAGTGTTTTTCTGATCATGATCAAATTCAATTTGAATTTATATAATGGAATAGATATTACTCTGAAGCTTGAGAAATAATTATATTCATGTTTTATCAATCACAAAAATTTATATAAATGTTAATAAATATTTATTTTCTTTATTTTGGATAAAATTATTATGTATGAATAAATGATTAATTAAATATTGATCTTAAAATTGAATAAATGATGAGGAATATAATATTTCAAAAATCATTTCATATGATAAATATTAATTTACATGATGTTGGAATAATATTTATCATTTTTCCAGGAAACCCAAGCCGTAAATATTTAAATTTCATTATTATATGTACTGCGTTTTGAAATAGTTCATCATATTATTTAAGGGTTGATGCTAAATTAAATAATATATTATTCTAAACCCTGACTCTATAAATAGATTGTTATGTCTATTGAGTAGTGTTAATCAAGAATTGAGAATATTTGGGAACAAATGACTTATATATCGAATTCCTATTTCTGTTAGAACACTATGATCGTGATAGAATCCCTTCGCCCCAAAAATCATGGAATAGATCATCTCAAATGAAACAATATTATAAACCCATCATGCAAGAACTCATATTTCTATTGGTTTCATTTTATGATCAATAGAGAATGTATGGATTGACGCGAGATTGATTATACACATGGATCCAACAATCACAATGAAGGTAATCTGAAAATTTTGGCCTTTATATGATCAACATCTTCATAGATGAATTTTACTCAAATCATGTATTATTTATTCATATCAAATTGAAATTAATTATAAATTTAATTAGAAATGATCCTCTCCAAGTTCTGGGTTCTCTTATTCAATTATTCGATGGAAATTTTCTTTTTTAGGGATATATGTGAGGTATGATTTTTGAATGTTCCATCAAATCAATAAATCATTGTGGCTCATTCGCTCACTATGGTGAATCAACTATTCCACGAACTATAATGTAGTATCAGAGTAGTCTTGTTTAATATTTTTAATTATTTATTTTATTTTTGGATCATTTAAGTGAAATAGTGTTTAGAAATTTCATTTTAGAATATTAATTATTTAATATGATTTCAATTAACATGATTTTTTTTCATTTTTTTAATAATTATTAAGTTATTAATTTTCATGAATGAATAATAATTGATAAATAATGACTGGAGATTCTGTCAAGAAGTTACATGAATTTTTTTCGGTATGACTTGTTTACATGGTCCATAGCTGGTGTACACATCATGTACCCAAGTGCACTAATTCTGGATGTACTATAGGATACAAGGAAATCTAAGTAGTAACTATGTGTCGTGCATTAATTTCACACAATGTATATCTTGGTCCCAACTGGAACATGACTTTTCAAATTACATGACATGTTGTTGGTGTACATGTTAGGTAGTCAACATAGTTTTTAGTGATGTTTAATGCAAACCCTATAGTAAAATACATGATCAAAACCACATGAGACTTACCAGATAGAGATTTAATAAAATATACAATCTGTAACTAGTTTACATAGAGTTTAGTTATTTAATACTCACGTCTAGTGTAATCATCAACACATTTATTGAGTCTAGTGGACACGTGACTACCAGATCTCATGTCATGTAGCTATAGTACATGTTGTGTGGTCCCGCATCTGAAAAACATTCTAATTCATTTGGTATGTTTCTCATACACATGGAATGGATAATACATTGTGTTTTCAGGGATTTTACACATCATTTAGTCTATCTAAGGAACACACCAAGGCCCCATGTGTTTATTTAGGTATAAAGAAATTGAGGTGCATGATGTGTATCTCAAAATGACCTGTGTTATAGATTTCCAATAAATTACATAACTAAATTACATTAAATTATTAATCAAAGAATTAAAAACATATTATATTGATTTCCATTAGATGTGTTTCGAAATAACTTAAAGGATTTAAGGGATTATTTAATTCTCAATTAACCAGGATGTCCATCTAGAATATAAGTTTCTGACAATTTTATAAATAATAGGAAAAGGTACAGAGGAGGTTGGCGGGGCCAAACAATGGAACAATCCCTCATCCGTCAATCAAATCATTAAAGATCATAATTAGACATGTCATTCCAATAATTATAGTAATCTTAAATTTCAAATTCAAATTGGGACTAACCCTGATTGAGGATCCTAATAATATCATAATTGAACATCCCAAATATCATAGAAGATCAGGTTAACATAGTGTGATGATTGTTAGAATAGGCCTTACTCGACCTCCTCTTCGAGGGAGTAGGAGTGAATTCCAAAAAATAATCCATATTCCCTTTCATATAAAGGAGTCAATATTTGAAAGTGATAGGACCACCACAACGCACTATTATCTCTTCCACCAAGGAGATGTCACCCAACTTCTCAAATATCATAGATGATATCAAAAGATTCTAAATTTCCTAATTAAAATAAATATGTTGAGGATTCCCAATGCCCAGATCCTACTTTGTAGTCTCACCACGTATCAAGACTACAATAGGACTATATTTCATGTTTATATTTGGAGGGTTTGTTCCAGCATTAGATCCAGTAAGAGAGATGAAAAAAGTATTCCTAGTCTCAACAAATCTAGTTGGAGTAACAAAATTACCATCATTAGATCTAATATACTGGAAAATGAGCCTGAGCGTTAGTGGGACCACTCATTAAGGACATTTCCACAATTATTCCATTTCTATTCAAATTATGCACATGAGAAACAGATTTACCAGAATCCAATATCTCAACCTTATTTGGCAGATGGTTTTTTTTATGGAATATATATCATGATCAATAGACATTGAAAAATCCACATGCGTTTTGTTTGGTTTCCTTCTATAGAGAGTAGTTGAATGACCCTTCATCCCACATCTCTCACAATACATCTTCCTCTAACATAACACTAATTATTTTCTAGAATCCTTGAATTCAGTACAAAAAAGTGGATTCCTTTTATACTCAACATCAATATGGATGTTATCAGTGGGAGTGGAAATTGTTACCTTATCAATCAAGTGGGAGAAATAATCAACCTCCATCAGCATTCTAAAAAAATTCCCAATCCAAACAACCTTTATCTCCTTATTAAGGGTAATAGGAGACCCTATTTATATTTCAATGTTAGGAAGAATCATTGGATGCCAAAGGACCCAATTAAGGGCATGAAAACAAAACCAAACCATATAAAAATCATTCCTTTCATGAGAGGCAGGTAATTCAAGGGAAAATTCATGAAGATGAACCATCTAGGTTTAAAAGATAGAGACCCAATACTCCATACATGTATTTTGAAATCAGTTTATGGTAAATGCAATAGAAGTAAACAATACCAAGAGAAAGACACTTCCAATCAGAAGAACCCCAAAAAAATGATATATGTCTGACAATATCATCAATCTTCCAGGAATTCTCACCCTTCACAAAAACAAGATGCACAATGAGTGAATTATTACCAATTTTAATCCTCTCTGCAAAGATATCAATACTAACATCAACATTAGTTGTTGACCCACATTCAAAGAATCCTACTTGAGTGGGTGTCAATGAATGTAGAAAGCATTGGTGTAGATGCAAGACATTCAACTCTTCCACTCGGGTCCTTTATAATTTCATTTTGAACCATTGAAGCATAATTCAAATTCATCTTATGAGGATCAAGAAACACTGATGTGAAGGGTACACTCTTTGGAAACACCCTCTTCAACACAAACTGTATATCAGACCTAGTCGAAGAAAAATCCCTCAGAGCTCCATCAGCACAGATAATTTTGATAGCACTATTGTCCTACTTGGAGCTGGAATCCTGAGCGATATAGTCATGCATAAAAATCAATAGATCATGAAAATCTCATATATTTAAACCTATTTACATGATCCAAGGCAACAAAAGTATGATGCATGGATCCGGAGATATCACGAACATCATATGCGGGGACCACCATCGAATCAGATGATGGATCTGGATATCCTCCATCCCGGCGAGTGACGATCTCATTATCACGAATGGGATCTAAGAGTGATGATTTCACCATGTCATCACCAAGGCATGACATGCATTATTTCTAAGCCAGTCCTTTTTGACTTTCCGTGAGCACTAACTGAAGAATGGGTGGAAGGGGAATGAAAAACCCGAATAGAAAGAATCGTGATCACCATGGCCACAAGTCACCCGCACCCCCCAACACCTGAGAACAATCTCCCCCATGGTCAATTTATATGTATAATCTTTAATGATCAATTAATTTATTGTAATTATTATAGTTTATTTTTTATAAATTCATTTCGGATGGATATCTCTAACAGAATTTTTATAATCAATAAGATAAAAAGGAATTAATTAATGAATGTATGTTTTTATTAAAAATAATGAATGAATAGAATGAATTATTTCCATTGTACATTTTTGTATTTGTTTCATATGTACAGACATTCATAATTCTAACCAATTCCTATGTATATGTTGTTTTCATTTATGTTAATTTGTTTCATGGGATTGCAATTACTTAATATTACATTAAATTTGATGTCTTACGAGTTTTTCATCCTTCCTTTATTAGGTTGTACCTACATTTTTTGTGTTATTTATTTAATTCCCCTAATAATATACTTTGGAATAATCACCTATATGTCAGATAAAAATACTGGTAATATATGGATCATCCCAAGGAACGTGGTGGCAATTCAATGATGAACTGAGATTATACCAACCTAGGTGATACACATGTGGATTGTTTGAAAAATGAAACATACTCCAAACACGCACAATATTTTTTTGAACAAGTTCATGTGATGATTTATGCCCCATCAATAAATCAACTATCATATACCATGATTAATGGTTGATTTATTTTTTATATTTCTATCTCATGCATTATTTATTTTATAAATGCAATACTGTGATAATACAAAAAAATAAACTAACTGGAAATGGTGGAATATGAATAAATTATTTTTGCATAATTTTTTCTTTCAAAACATGGTTAATCAATTAATAATAATACACTTATTATTATAAAGTCATGTAAAAGGTAAAAAAAGTGACAACTTATGAAAAATAAAATAAAAAATCCCTCACAAAATTATTATGTTAATTTTGGAATTCCATTACCTAATTAGGAATGAGATTAGTAGAACAAAGTGTTTTAAAAAACCTTATTAGGAAACCTAATTTAATATGGGGTATTATTATGTCTTTTTGGGGTTAATATAAAAATTTTACATCAAGATGAGTAGTCCTAGATAGACATGTTATAGATTGGATAAATGTTTTGAGAAATCTCAGTATTAGAATTTAGGATTTGGGTTTCCACTCCACATATCAAAGAGATGCAATCCCATGGTTAGTGAATATTATTCCAAATAAATACCATCAGTTTCAATAGAAACCCATATTGGGATAATGTAAATGTGAGTATGAATCCTATCCACTAGAATATCATAGAAACTAGACATTCCATGTTCAATAATGATGCCTATTGAGACATGATTAAAATGAGGGAGTCCTAATAAAATTAATTTTTATTTCAGACATAATCTACAATCAAGTAATGTAATAATAAATTTTTCTTTAATATTGATGAAAAATGGAATATTCATTATCCACATTTTCTATATAATACATAATAAAGAAATAATATATCCTCACATGAATTAACATCTAGGAGTGGTACAAATTCCTTATAGTTATATTTATTCCATGAATTAAAGTATTATGTTATATTTTCCACTTTTCCAAATCCTTATACAAATGAAGAGAGTGAGAAATATTTTTTCCCTTTGAAAAATGGATGAATAACACTATCAATGTTCATTATTTATTTATTTATTTTATGTCTAGAGAACCAGTGATGTCTCAGAAAGGGATGGATATTTATAGCATGCTCGGTCATCTTTTTGGTCTTTACTATAAGAGATCAATACAAGAACAGTTTGACATATTTAATGTTATATTTTTGAGTAAGCATGGAGTTACTGTGCGATTTAATCCTGATGTATTAAAACTCATTGTCTATATTGAGATCCAAATGGTTATTGTTTAGTCAATAAGGTTTCCTTATGACTTTTCCATCCCTTCATGTTTGGGGATATTGTTGAGTCAATAAGGTCTACTTATTACTTTACCATTATTTTATGTTTTGAAAATCAAAAACACCCTATTTTTATGAAAACCTCATTTTCCGTATGATTTCCCTTAATAAGGAAAAATATCCTTCCCCAAGGACAATTTATCCTCACCATGTTTTCATTTTTCATATCCTAATCCAACACATTCTATTCCTAATTTTAAAATATAGTTTCACATATAAAACCTTTTAATCTTATAAATACATAGATATAGAGCGTTCTGCTTTCAAGATACAAATTCAGGTCCCTAACATTCTGAGTTCAGTCTCTGAATTCTCTAAATTCAAACTCCAGAATTTTTGAATTCAGGTTCTGAATTTTCTGAGTTTAGACTCCGAATTGTCTGAATTCAGACTCCGAACATTCTGAATTCAAACTCCGAACATTTTGAGTTCAGACTCTGAATTCTATGAATTCAGACTTCGAACATTCTATGTTCAGACTCTGAACATTCTAAGTACAGAATAATAATTCTTTATCATTCTAATTCCAAATTCTTCAGAAATAGAATTTGAATATCCTATAGATTCTGACGGTTAACATTCTTAGATTCCGAATTCTATTTTTCCTTAGTATCCAAAAAATGAATTTGGTGGAGAAATCATATTTTTACATAATATTGTTTGAGTTATAAGATGATGTCTTTCTTTCTGTTTCTAACCAACTTTTGTTACACGTATATAGGTCCCTCCGAAATTCGAGGAAAAATGTAATCGTTGGAGGAGGGAGCGGACCGATGAAGATGTTCCGATAAATAAGAGCAAAATTGAAAGAGCTCATAACATTGATGAATAGTTCTATGAATCTAGAGATTATATGTTGTTGAATTTTTTTCTAGAGGGAGAGGCTCTTAAAACTCTCAGTGCTTCATGCAGATGTTGTCAAGAACTTGTTCAGGTGTGAAAAACTTGTTCTGACATGCCTCATGCAGACTCTGATCGTGCTGATCATGGGCTTCCGGGTTTGGAAGACAGAGGTTCCAATTTCCTTTTAATTTGAGGGCTTGTGTGGATAGCAAGAAAGATACATATGTTCAGATTGAGGGCTTACCTGGGTGTGGGTATGACAGACCTTTTTGAATGTATAAATCAAGGTACATTTATCCAAGGTTGATGGATACCCTACTCATTATGAAAAAATATTTCTATACATGTTTCTTGTATTCTTTCATGTTTGTATTTAGCTGTATTTTAGTTGTTAAGAAAAGTATAACTACATTATACTTTCTTACACTTGTACTCCCATTAAATAAGATTTTGTATGCTTTAAGGTAGAATCTTTGTTTTTTAAACTTTTGTTATGTTTCATTTCTAGAACCACATTTCTAGAATCAAGCATGCTTCTAGAACATAGTGGTTTTGTGAATTTACATTGTTTAAATTTTTTAAACAACAGAACTATTTCTAACCTTCTTTAATAGTTCATAAAAAAAATTAATGTATACAATCCCCCCCTTGTATATTGAGAATCTACATCATTATTTCGATACTACAATCAGTATCTTTTCGATCCTGCAATTGGTATCAGATGAGGTCTCTGAAATACTTCTATTCACATATAAGTTTTCTTTATTAGTTTTTGAATTGTTCTATATTTTCCTTTCTAATGATATTTTTATCCTTGTTTTCAAACTTTTATTATTGACAATTTTGTGTGGAGAAATTTTCTTAAATATGGCAGGAATGAATGTTGGTTCAACTTAAAATCGTTCTCCTACTAGACCACCTATTTTTGATGATAATGATTATGAATATTGGAGAGATAATATGAATAATTTTGTCATTAACACTGGAGTGGACAACTTTTTAATTCTTACTGATGATTACATGATTTCTAATAACTATGTCAGAAATTTTACTAATCAAGAGAAGTCAGAATATCAACTTAACTATAAGGTATGCAATACTTTGTTGTTTTCCATGACCGGGAATATATATAGCTATATTTATTCATGTGGAGCTATGAATTGTATTTGGAAGAAACTTGAAGTTACACATTTTGGTACTTTAAAAGTTATTGAAACCAGAAGAGCTATGCTTAGAGTTGAGTACCATGGTTTTTTGATTTCCTTATGGAGAACCTATATGTAAGGTACAATAGAGATATATGACAATTGTCAACATCTTACAATCCATGGGTGAAAAAAGATTGGATGAGGAGGTACTTGTAGACAAGATTATAGACATCATGGCAAATGAGTGAGAATCAAAGAGAACAACTATAGATGGGAAGAGGAATGTATCACAGATTACTCTTGATGAGCTTTTTGGAACTATTCTTCAACATGATACTAGAATGAAGAGAGATGATAACAATGTTATGAAGAATAATGGGAATGGATGTTTTTCCTTCACAACTAATTCAAATTATATGAAATACAAGACTCTTGAGAGAGTCACAAGATCTAGATACATGAAAGATGTCATTCAATATGAATCTAGTGAATGTGAACATTCTATGTATGAACTAGCTAATCTTTCTGAAAGGATGAAAAATATTTTTGGTCATAATAACATTCAATATATATATAAGAAAAAATATGGAAAAGATAAAAATGATGAAGAAGTAACATTCAATGAACATAGATGAACATGTCATATCAGAAATGATAGTCCCTTACTTCAGAAGAGAGACAAGAAGGATATGAATTATAAGAGAAAAAAGAAGAATTTCGACAGATCAAAACCTAAGAAAGTCATAAAAGCCAATGACCCATGGAGTTCCAGTGGTGGAGATTATTCTGAAAATTCTTCATATTATGAATCTTATAAGAAAAAGAATATTGGTTTAATAGCCCGAGCTCCATTTCAAAATTAATGTTTTATGGCTAAGGTTCAAAATGCTGAATCCTTAACCAATATGTCTATTAGAGAAAATTTTCCTGATAAAAATTTTTCTTCAGATGAACAATCTTCTTCTTAAAATAATGATAATTATTTTCCTTCTTAAGAGGAAGTTTCTAGGTTTGATAAGTTGTTAGAAATAAGAAATTGAAAAGTTTCTAAGAAACACAGAAAAAAAATTATTTAGATTTTATTTTAACCAAATAAAGTTTGGATCATACCAATCATCTTGATATGAAAATTGATGATTTATAGAATCATTCTAAGAAACTTGAGAAAACTGATTCTGAGAATGATAAGATTTATAAGGATCTTAAAAAACGTTATTTATAGAAATTTGTTTTAGAGGATAAACATAACTCTATGTCTATTATTACATATGATATGAATTTAGTCCTTAGCCTAAAGTTTGAAATATTTTCTTTGTAGAAACTTCATGAAAATTTTACTTCTGGTAAATAAACATTTAATAAGATGTATTCTTAGATCTGACATCATGGTAATAATCATGGATTAGGTTATTCTCAGGAAAAACCTGTTTCTAGAAACAATTATTTTGTTCCTCCTAGAGACCCTTTTTGTACTTAATGTCAAAGTGGTGGGCATTGGATGAAGAATTTTCCTTTAAATAATTTTCATTCCCTTGGGGTTCATAAAGATTAATTTTCAAATAAAATGTGGATACCCAAACATTAATTGTCTAACAAATCAAAATCCAAGAATGTTTGGATTCCGAAAGCCTAACACTCTTATTTCGAGGAAAATAATGAAAGTACAAACAAAAATACATGGTACATGGATAGTGGATGTTCCCATCATATAACTGGTAACAAATATTTCATTGAAAAGATTCTTAAGACAAAGGGAGGGAAAGTAAATTCTGAAGATAATGCTATGGGAGAAATTATTTGCATAGGTTAAACTGTTATTCCTGTTAAAACATTGATTTCAAATGTTTTATTTGTTAAAGGTCTTAAGAACAACCTCATTATCATAAGTCAATTATGTGATGAAGGGTACCTTGTGAATTTTAGGAATGGAAAGTTCTATGTACACAATTACAAGGATGAGTTTATTATTTCTTCCATTAAGAAAGAGAATGTATACACACTAAATATAGAAGACCTTAGGAGCCAAGATCTACATTTCATTAGTGAAATGAAGATCATTCTTGGTTGTGGCATAGAAATTTTGGACACTGTAACCTTAGAAACTTATAAAAAATCTCTTTGAAAAGACTAATTAAGGATCTACCAGATCTTAGATTTGATTATTAAAAAGTTTTTAATACCTATCAACATGTAAATAAACATAAATCCAGTTTTAAATTAGCCAGTGAAGTCTTAACCATTGATCCATTACAGTCAGTAGATATGGATATTTTTGTTCCATCAAAAACATGAAGCATTGGAGGCAAATATTGTGTATTTTTCTTAGTTGATGATTACACTAGATTTATATGGGTATATTTTCTATAAATGAAATATGATGGTTTTTCTTATTTCAATACATTTAGAGCCCATGTTAAAAATGAGAAAAACCTTCCTTCGATAACTATTCACAGTGATCATGGAGGATAATTTATAAATTATGATTTTAAAACCTTTTATAGTAGAAAATGAATTAATCATAACTTTATCGCACCCAGAACACCTCAAAAAAATATTATTGTTGAAAGAAGAAATAGAATTCATGAAGAGATTACAAGAATCATGTTGAGTGAATATTCGGTAGCCAAACATTTTTGGACTGAAGCTGTAAGTACTACTTATTATACTATAAATCGTGTTTTGATTACACATTTTCATAATACAACTCCTTATGAGTTATGGAATGGCAGAAAACCTAGATGATTCTACTTCTTCTTTTTTGTTGCAAGGTATTCATTCTTAATTCTAATTATAATCTACAAAATTTTCACCATAATCTGATAATGGATGTTTCTTAGGCTGCTCCACAACTTATAAGGCTTATAGAGTGTTTAAAAAAACATTTTCTGTTGAAGAAAAAGTGCATGTAAAATTTGAAGTAATTGATCCTTTTGTTTTTAAAAAACCTCAACCGACCTCTTTAGATGTGTTTTAGAAAAATGATTATCAGCCTCTGTTAAAAGATCATTCTAATAAGGAAAATGTTCATGACAATATTTCTGAAGCATTTACCCTAGAAGACTTCCTACCCTATGTTGTTGAACAGGTTTTACAAAACCCAAATTAGTTGTTTCTAAAGAATCAACCCAGTGATAGCATCATTGGTGATTTAAATCAACCTATATGGGACAAAAGCTACTTAAGAAATGAATTATAACATCTATCATTCCTTTCTAATTTATAACAAAAAATAACTGATGAATTTTTAGGTGATAATTATTGGATAAAATCTATGCAAGTTGAGCTAAATGAATTCTAAAGGAATAAAGTATGGACCTTGGTTGAAATTCCTAAGAAAACTTCTGTTATTTGAGTAAAGCAGTTCTTTAGAAATAAGTGTGAGGAAAATGGACTCATAGTCTGAAATAATGTTAGATTAGATGCTAAAGGATCTAACCAACAATAATTAATAGACTATAAAGAAACCTGTGCTCCAGTAGATAGACTTGAATCAGTTTGTATATAACTTGCCTTTGTATCATTCTTTAATTTCAATGTCTTTGAAAAGGATGTTAAATGTGATTTCTTTAATTTCCATGTTCAAGAGGATGTTTTTGTTGAACAACCTCCAATTTTTGACGATACAAAACATCCTGAACATGTTTTTAAACTTACCAAAGCCTTGTATAGACTTAAGAAGCCCCTCGAGCTTGGTATGATAGACTTAAATGTTTTTGGTTTCAAAATAATTATATTAAGGGAAATGATGATATAAATAATATTATAATGAAAGATAGGAAAATTCTTTTGATTGTTCAAATTTATGTTGATGAAATTATATTTGTTTCAAATCATCAATCTTTAACTAATTCCTTTGTGGATCTAATGAAATCTGAGTTTGAAATGAGTGTGATGGGTGAGTTAACATTTTTCCTTGGTTTTCAAATTTCTCAAAAACTAGAAGGAATATATATATCCCAACATAAGTATATTAAATATATTTTTAAAAAGTATGGATACGACAACACTAGGGTTATAAGTAGTCCTATTGGTACATCAAATTCGCTTGATCTTGATGAAGATGAGAAACTAGTAGAACAAACATCTTTTTGAGGTATGATAAGAAGTCTGCTTTAGTTGATATCTAGTTATCCAGACATAATGTTTTCAGTATTCTTATGTGCAAGATATCAATACAATCCTAAGGAATCCCATTTAAAGTTAGTGAAAAGTATTTCTCACTACTTAAAGGGAACAATGGATCTAGGACACATTTACACTTCTGGAAATGATTTTTTTCTAAAAAAAAATTTCGGATCCGGATTTTGGTGGATGATGAATGGATAGGAAAAGTACATCTAGAACTTTTCATTTATTAGGATATTCATTAGTTTCTTTTTCATGATAAAAGCAACACCCAGTAGCACTTTCCACTGATGAAGTAGAATATGTAGCAGCTATAAGTTGTTGTGCTCAAGTGTTGTCGATGCAACACACACTCACAGACTATGGTATGAGTTTTACCGAAACACAAATTTTGTGTGATAATAAAAAATTCCAATTCCATATAAAAACTCTTCACATAAATCATGTGAGAAACACATATATATTAGGAATCAATTTCTTAGGGATTACACATAGAAAGGATATATCATTTTTTAATTTATCAGAACACAAGATAAACTTGCCGATATTTCCTAAAAATCATTACACAACGATATATTTGAATAAATTAAACAGAAGTTAGGAATGATAACCGTAAGGTAATCCTCCATGTTAAATTTCTGTTGAAACCAATCTCCATATAGTAAGGAAATCATGTCCATAGAGGGAGTGCATTTGTTTGATAGATTCTAAAATTATTTGTTGTCATTTTTTTTCATAGTCCAAAATTTTTCATAGTTTAAAATTTTTCTAAGCCTCAAAATTTTCGTAATGAAGATTTTTGTAAATAGATTTTCGCATTGAATATTTTCGTACTTAAAATTTTCAAAATGATGATTTTCTTACTTAGATTTTCGTAATGAAAATTTTTTTACTTAAAAGTTTTGTAAAGAAGATTTTCGTAGTTAGACATTCTTAATGAAAATTTTTGTACTTATATTTTCATATTAAAACTTTTTTTTACCTGAATGTTTCATAGTGTGTTTTTTCATAATAAATATTTTCAAAGCCAAAATTTTTGGAATCTAAAGCTCTTCAAGAAGAATTTTCTTCATTACAAGTAATCTTCCTAGAAATATTAAAGGTATGTTTCCTTTATTAAATTTTCATAATCATCTTTTACTTATTGGTGTTTTCAAATTTTCATATTCATTTTTTCCTTGAATCCTAATGTTTTCATTAATAAAACCAAAAATGATCCAATTTTATCGAAATTTCCTTCCATATATCATCTCAATTGTCAGATCTGATCAGAAGGTTTCCAACCATTGTATTAAGTGAGGAAGACGAACCGTCAACTCAAATGCCTATATAAGGACCCCTCGATGGTTGTCCCACATCGAAACTCATGCTTTTGCATACTGAAGCTATGCCCTCCTACAAAAGCCCATTCCAAACTTCTTAGATATTTCATAATTTCGAATGTCTACTTTTGTCTCCTCTGAGAAAGATATGTCAAATGTCAAGCCAATCTCTGAATAGAAGGTAAATAGATAAACGGTAGTGGATCCGATATTTTTCACAAAGTATAATTGTATTATCTCCGATAATATAAAGCTGAATGGGTGAGAAAGTGTTTGCCTTTCAAAACCAAATTCTTAGGATTTGGTTTATCTGAATCTGTTAATAGAATTCTATGAGTCAATAAATTTCATTAAGGATGAAGGGAGGAGAAAATATTCATTTAAGTGATACAAAAAAACTTATTCATTTTCTTACACCAAGGCTGGAAGATTTTTTGGTATTACATATGAAGGGGAAGCTGAGTTTTGTTCTCATAATCTTCCTGACATTCAAGGATGTTTTGATAAGGTGAAGTCCATGGCTTGTCTTGGTATTTCAGAGGTAAAGACTTCGTATATTCTTTACCTGACAACAATTTATCAGATTCTAGAATTACGGGTTCAAGGATTCATCATACCGAGAAAAGGAGACAAAGAAAACTTTGATGAAAAGTTATATGTACATTCTGCATTTCATGGTAAATGAACAGAAAATAAACTTGATCATGAATATCTTAGTTATGATTGAGAACTTAAATAATGGAAATTTGAAGGATTCTATTATTATCTATCCAATTGTTTTATCAAATATGATTGTTCGGTGCCTATAATCATTCAAAATCCCTTGTATGTCAATGTCAAAAAAATTCAAAGTCATGTTGTTGAGTGATGATACTACAAGAAGGATGAATGATGGATTTTCTAAAGAATACGAAGAATTTTATGATTTGCCTATGGAGGATGAAGAAGCCTTATAAATGAAAAAGGAGGCCACTGAGACCTCTAAGAAGGGATAAAAGAAGAAGAATTTTAATGATGTGGAAGACAAAGAAAAACCCCCAATGGCTAAAGAAACCCAATCCACACCACCATAGAAAAAGAAACAAAAAGCTTATCAGGATGAGGTTGTAGCTAAGTGGGGGAAGACAAGAAAATTTTGAAAGAAGGGGAGCATAATTTTGGCTTGGATCCTACTGATGCAAAATCTCTGAAATAAATAGTAGCTGGAGAGCTTGAGAGACAAGAGATTCAAAATAAGAAAAATAAAAAGTTGTTTGAGGAAGAATAAGTGCAATCACCTCTAAAGGCCATTGAGAAGGTATCAACGAATATTCCGGTAACAGAATCCTTCTTGATAGAACCTTTACCAGAGACTCTGGGAAAAATTTTGTAACTCTAGAAAATGTTCATTAAAAGTAGTGGAAGAATAAGAATAAGAAGGGAGTGGTAATACTGAAGACTTGATATAACAAGTTGAGGACTTTCATGAGAAGGAAATCCCTTTAGAGAAATTATCATTCTGAACCTCTCAAGATGAATCTTCAAAGCTTGTTACTCCTGGGAAGGATGAGGAAAAGGATGAAGAGTAAGTAAATAAACAATTTGAATATGAATGTATCAATAATAATTTTATCCACCTAGAAGATGCTCAGGCATGAGCTGAGAAGGAAGAGATAGATGAAGATAAAATTGTACAGCTATTTGAAAGTGAGCATGAATCTACTGACCATGAAGAAGCCATTCCAAAAACTAATAAGGTAAAATAGGTGGTAGTTGATACATCTAACAATTTTCTGGTTAAGAAAAAATATGCGGGTGGTTCTTCAAAGAGTAAATCTACTGATTTTGAAAAAGAATCCTCACCAAGAAAAATTTTGGATTCCGAATCATCCTCTCGCGGACATGATTTAGTAGTCCAATTCATTAAGAAGCTTGTTGGAACTATACCAATATTTCCTAGAATAGACTCTAGATGTCAGATGCTTCAACACTCCTCAAATCAGATATCAGATTCAGTATCCATGGTGATGGATAATTGCATCAAACTTGAGGCTTATCTCAAAACTTTTTTCATATACTATGAAGCCCAGAAAAGATCTTGAAAAACGATGACCAGCTAGTCAAATAAAACTATAAAAGACATGAGAATTCTTGATGATTTCCAAAAAAGTGTCGATGATGCTTTTGAAATAGATGACGAAAAGATCAAGGATCTCACAAATAGTTTTGAGTAAATGCTAACTCGGGTACAGAATTATAGGATTCATGAAGTGAATGATCTGAATGGGAACTTGTATTTAGTTTCTCAAAGTTGGAAAATAGAAAGGGATCTCAGGATTGAGATATAAGAGAAGCTTGCTAAGCAGGAAGAAGCCTTGAAGGATCAGTAAGAGGTTCTTATGGCTTATAATGAAAATATCAAGGCCTAATAAAAGAAAACAGAAGATTAGGATCAACTTCTCAAATGAGTAGAGGAAGACCACGAGGAAGTCAAGAAGCTCAAAACCATAGTAAAGAAGTTGATGCTGAAGGATAAGGAAGGATAAAATTGGTCAATTGTGATATTCTATTGTATTTATTACTTGTAAAATTTTTTCCAATCATAATGAAATTTTCAGTTACTCTTTATGATTATTGGATGTTTAGTTCTAATATTTCTAGTAACATATTTCCTTTTCGATTCCCTATATTCTATTTTGGAAATCACAAAGGGGGAGAAAGGAATGTTAAAAAAAGAATACAAAGTAAAATAATAAATTTCCATAAGTAAGGGGGGGTTCATCTAACTGAGAGTTCTTATCCAAGAATGTTTTCATATGCCATAAATTGATAACTTTTAATTGAGAAATCACGAATACGATCCTTAGTGTTTCAAAAGACTAAGGGGGAGTTAGTCATATTCATAATTTCCCATGTGTTAAGGAAGATATGTTTTATTTATAGGTCTATAAAATTTCTATGTCCTTGTATTCTTTTCCGAATGGTTGTTTGTGATTTCCAAAAAGGGGGAGATTGTTGAGTCAATAAGGTCTCCCTCAGACTTTTCCATTCATTCATGTTTGGGGAAATTGTTGAATCAATAAGGTTTTCTTATAAAATTTCCATTATTTAATGTTTTGAAAATCACGATCAACCTATCTTTAAGAAAACTTCATTTTTATTTACGTATTCCCTTAATGAGAAAAATTTTACTTCCCCAAGGAAAAATTATCCTCACCATGTTTTCATTATTCATGTCTTAATCCAACACATTTTATTCCAAAGTGTAAAATTTGGTTTCACCTCCAAAACCTCGGAATCATATAAATACATAGATAAAGAGTGTTCTGTTTTTTGGATCTAAATTCAGGTTCCGAAATATCTGATGTCAGACTCCAAATTCTCTGAATTTAGACTCCAAACTATATGAATTCAGGTTCTGAATTTTTTGAGTTCTGACTGCGAATTTTCTGAATTCAGACTCTATACTTTCTGAATTTAGACTCCGAACATTCTATGTTCAGACTTTTAATTCTCTGAATTCAGACTCCGAACATTCTATGTTTAGACTATGAACATTCTATGTATAGACTCTGAACTCTTTATAATTATGATTCTGAATTCCTGAGAAACAGAATCCGAATATCCTTGTAATATAGACTCTGGAGGTTAACATTCTTAGATTTTGAATTATATTTTTACCTAGACTCGAAAAAATAAATTTGTTTGAGAAACCATATTTTTACTTACTCTTGTTTAAGATATAAAATGATGTCATGCTTTCTGTTTCTAACAAACTACTGTTTGAGTGACACGTGTACAGGTCCCTCCAAATTTTAAGGAAAAATATGACTATTGGAGGAGGGAGTTGATGGTTTTAGATGTGCCTATAAATAGCAGCTCATTTGAAAGAGCTCATAAAATTGATGAACAGTTCTATGACTATAAATTATATACTGCTGATGTTTTTTCTAGAGAGAGAGGCTCTTTCAACTCTATATGCTTTGTGTGGATGTTGTGATCAACTTGTTCAGGTGTGAATAACATGTTCAAACTAGCCTTGTGCAGACTCTGATCGCATTGATCGACATCTTCTAGATTTGGAAGACAGAGGTTCCAATTTCCTTCTGATTCAAGGGCTTGCAGGGATAACAATACTGATACCGATCATTGGATTGAGGGCTTACCTAGGTGTGGCTAAGACAGAATTTCATGAATGTATAAATCAAGGGACCTTTATCCAAAGTAGTTGGATACCCTACTCTTTGGGTTAAAATATTTCTATTCTTGTTTCTTGTATTGTTTCATGTTTTTGTTCTGGTATATTTTAGTCGTTAGGGAAATTATAACTACCTTATACTTTCTTACACTTTTAATTTGATTAAATATGATTATATATGCTTTTAGGTAGAATCGTTGTTTTGTAATCTTTTTTATGTTTCATTTCTGAACCACATTTCCGTAATCAATCATGTTTGTAGAACATAGAGGTTTTGGGAATTTACCTTGTTTAACATTGTTAAACAATTAAAAGGTTTATAACCTTTGTTAAAAGATCCTAAAGAATTTTTAAAGTATACAATTCACCCCCTCTTGTATATTGAGTATCAACATCATAATTTCGATTCTACAAGTAGTATCATTTCAATCATATAGTTTTTGGATTTCAAATTCCTATATAACTATGAACAAATATCATTATTGAATCAATCCTACAATGATTATTAATATGCCTTATATATTTTATGATGAACATAATTGAGAAGTCACTCCCATATCTCATGACTTTTTTCAACATGTTTATAAGGAGACAAAGTCCGAAAATACTTTTTTCCTTGTAGTAAATAAATAGAATGTCCAACCGAAGAGATCTATGACTAAATCATCATTGCAAATCCATTATAAGAAGATAATGATCAATGTACAACAAAGAGAGTGGGATGTTATATATTTCATGTGTGGGAAGAAGGTACTTTGGAAAAAATGCACCCTACCAAAGAATCAAGAATAATATTCTGGTTCATTTTTTAAGGATTCAATTTATGTTTTTCTACAAATTCGGTATTATATACATCTTTTGGTTCTAAAATACATATTAAAATAATGTAACCAAGTATATTTAAAAATATTGATCAAGGGTATTTAGATCTATGGGTATCCAATGGGTCCAAAGTTACTATTGTTTCTATCAGGGACTACCAGATTATGTTATCGAATGGAATGGTCTTGGTTTTTAATGATTTTTAATAAGATCATCTATTACCAAAAAATATATTTCTATATGAAGACATAATACTAATGGATTTATATTCATATTTGGGAATAAATTTTTATTCATTTATAATGATATAATTTTTAATAGTAAGGAAAATTTAAATAATATACATTATGTGTTTGATTAATCAAATCATATAATGGAAATTGATTGCAAAACAACTTCAAATGACTCACAAAACACCAAACTCTGGCATAATCTGTTTGGTCGTGTAAATTACAAACAATAAACTATGATAACTAATTATCGATATTTTGATTCTTTTGATCTAAAATTATATTTTGTATGTCATGCATGTTTACAAATAGAAATTACCAAACCTCCATTTAATAGAAAAGATGAAAGTGCTACAGATATTCTTGAATTAGATCATACTGATTTTTTTGGACCTTCTAAAATTGAATAATTGGGTGGGTACTCCTACTTCATAAATGTTATTGATGATTATAGTAGACACGTATTTTTTACATAATGATGGGTAATTCTTAACCCATTTAGTGATTGAAGGAATACAACAATGAAGTTTAGAACCATCATGGTATGAAGATTAAGAATCTCCTCATATACCAAGGTAGAAAATGTCTTACTTCAGAATTTATTTACTGTTGATGGGATTTTGGGATTGAATCTCAACTGACTATTCCATATATACTTTAATGTAATTGTGTAATTGAAAGGGGGAATGAAACCTTGTTAGAACTAGTAAGATCAATGATGAGTCATGTGAGTCTTACATTATCATTTTAGGGATACTAATTGAAGTCAACAACACATATACTAAACCAAGATCTAACAACTGTGACGAATGGTATTCCATATGAACTTTTTCTTAGAATAAAAGCCTTGTTTTTGATTTAGATGTGTGGGGGTTTGAATCATTTTATTTTGGAATCTTTAAGTAATAATCATTCACTCAGAAGAACAGTGTGAACCTTTATATGATACCCCAAGGAAAAAAATGGGATATTACCTACACGACTCTTGAAAAAAAAGTTCATATTTGAAATATAGGAAATATTTCTTGAGAGGGATCAAATATTTAAAATGGATCATAGGAGAAAGGTAAACTTTTACAATGTCTCGGATCATGGTACACAAGAGTTATCACTGAATTTTTTTTCACAAATCCCCATGAAATAAGTTGTTCCAGAGACACTAGTACTATGTCAGAGTAAAATATAGGTTATAGAACAAAAATAGTATTTATTTATAAAAAAATTATTTAAAACTCATTATCAGTTGATAATAATGTTCTTGATACATAAAATAATGTAGTTAGTGGTAATGATATTTTTAAGAAGAATGATGCTATAAATTTTGAAATTGATTCCATGTACCATAACTAAGTATGGATTTTATTATAACATTAAGTAAATGTAAATATTTGTTTTTTCAAATGGTTATTCAAAAAGAAACTAGACATGGATGGAGAATTTAGTAATTATAATGAATTAATCATATTAGATGTGTTTATATATAGCCAAGGCATTGAATTTGATGATTCATTTCCACTAGTTTATACGGTGAAATGAATCATAGTTCCAATTTTTTTCTATTGGTGAAATGACTATTATATTTGTAACCTGGATATATGAAATTCAATCATTAATGAGAAATATCATGAATATTTCTACATAAGACAACCTGATGGGTTTCTGACTCTAAAGGATTCCAATGCGGTTTACAAATTGGAAAGATCTATGTAGGGATTAAATAAGGATTTAATTTAATGGATAATATGTTTTAATGAATCTATAAAAAATATGGTTTCAAAAAAATAGATGGAAAACTAAAGACTATAAACAATATAGTGGAAGTGAATTTGCTTTTTAATAGTGTATGTTGATGAGATATTTCTTAATGGTATTGACATACCAACCTTACAATCTATAAATTCTTGGATGAAAAAATGATTCCCCATAAACGATTTAAGAAATAAAGAATATATTAAAGGGATCAAGATTAATAATGATAGATCCAGGAGTATACTCATCCTATGATATGGTACAAACATTGACAAGATACTAAAGAGATTCAATATAGAACAATATTATAGAGGATTGTTTCCAATATCACAAGAAATTCACCTTTCCAAAAAATGTAAAGTAAAAAATAAAAGGAAATATAGTCAATGGAAATGATTCCATAAACATTTTTATTTCCATTGTAATATATGTTATAATATTTAATATATTAAATATTTCATATACCCTAAGTGTGGTTAGAAGATATCATGTTTTCATAGGTGAATGCTATTAGATGTAAGTAAAGAAAATCCATATGTATTTAAGGAATACTAAGGATATGATACTGGTATATGGAGTGGAAGATGAACTAGTAATTATAGTATATGAAAATTTTAGTTTTCAAACAAATCAGGATGATTTGAAATCTCATACAGTATACATATTCTCTCTAAATGGAGGGGTTGCGAGCTATAACAGTTGAGAGAAGGATATCGTTGAAGATTCTATTTTAGATTTGAGATATATTATGTCCTCATAGGTATCTAAAGAAGAGGAATATATACAGAACAAATTCTAATATATCAATATGTTACCTCGATGTTAATATCATATTACACTTTATTGTGATAATAATATAGTGGTGATGTATGTTTAGGAGACAAGGTCAAATCAGTGGATGAAGAATATGCAGTGAAGTATCATCTCTAGAGGGATATTTCCTAGATAGGTGATGTTTCAGTGATAAAAATATATATAGAAGAAAATATGGTGGACAACATGACTAAATCCATGAGTTATAAAAAAACATGATCATCCTGTGAGGTCTAGTGGACAATGTTTCATAGGTATTTGGATCTATTCTAATTAAGTGTTTTTTGGAGACTGTTTTCTACAAATTACTATTTATACCATGATTATATTTATATTAGAGATTTTAAATTTTAATAAAAACTAATTATGAAATATTATTAATTTTTCTGCAATACATCGATGTAATAATTTACTATGACATAAGTTGGATTGATGTGTCATATAAGTACCCCCACAATAATGAGTACCTTCAAGTTGCATAGTGATATTATTAAATATAGTTATGTGTTTGGATAATTTACTATGATATGGAACATATTATATATATATATATTCAGGATAAATCAGTCATAATATGATGAGACATATTGTCATGAAGTTCTCAAGTAGCAATCTCCATGGTGGGAGATAATGAGAACAGACCCACCAGTAGGAATTCAACAAGTTTTTTTAGTCATCATAGATTCATATATATGATCATGTGTAGCAATAATAAGAGTTTAAGATTATTATTAATTCATTTTATTTCTCACAAACATACATTTTCTGAAATTTTTTGACATCATATGTTCACTGGTAGTAAGGTTCATTAGATGTGTTATGAATTACATGTTAAAAATAGACATGTTGAGGAATGATTTTTTACTTCTATCTTTATAGAAATATTTATATTGTCCGAATTATAGGAATATAACCATCATATAAAATTCCATGATCATGGTGTACTGTAAATTTTATTTTTGGTAGTCAACGAATGACGTATCAAGCATATAGGTTGATGATAGAGATGTGAAACTTTCCTGATGAGACATTGTGATATTTTGAGTATATTATTCAATGGGTATTCATATGTGGTTTTTGATATTAAGGCATTAAGTTCATAATCGTGGGTTCATTTACCTATTGCTAGATAGTAATCATCGACATTCGAATGTCCTACCTAAAGTCTATGATAAAAAATCATAGAAGGTTTCACAATAAGTATTTTATTTAATCATGATGAAATTATATTTGAATTAATTAGTCATATAAATATTATTCAAAAGACTATGGAATATTTTTGTTAACTATTTATACAATGAAAATATTTATTAAATATTATATAAATATTAATTTACCTTATTTTATTTTGTATTAAATAATAATTTATTAATAAAATAATTAATTAAGTATATATTAAGGTATTCAAAAATGTTATTGAATCAGAGCAGACCAATATGTTGTTTAATGATAAAAAATTTATTATATTATTTAAGTACATATAAAAAAATAAATAATATTTTAATCAAATACATCTCTATATTAAATCATCGTTATGACTATTGTGTAGGGTTAATCAATAATTGGGAATCATTATATACAACAAACTTAACTATTGAATTATTCATTCTATAGCCTCTCATGAATGAGAAGATCAAGATTGAATCCTTCAAGCCAAAAAGATATATAAGCGGTCAATTAGAAAAATGAAAAATGATAGATCCGTTGTGATATCAACCAACATCTTATTGGTGTTGTTTGTGGACCGATGGAGCACATGTGGATCACTACTAGAGGGATTCTAGACATGGGTACTATACAAGAAATGAAGATGATATGAAATGGGTTTTTTGGGATGATCAAAATCTAAATTGAAGAAATTTTTCTTGATTTGGAATTCATTATTCAGTTATAATATACATTAATTATAAATTTCATGGGCAATGACTTTATTTGGGTAAATGATTCTCTATTGTAAATATTTAGTAAATAGTTTATGATCATGGTGTTTAAGAAATCTATAATTTTATAATTATTCACTGAATTAGAAAAATTATGGTAATTTCATCGATAAACATTCTTCTAGAGCAATAAAAAACATTAGTATGGGTATGTTTGATTCATATAAGGAATATTCATCAATAAAATTTGAATAGTTAATGAATTTTCTTTCTTCAGTAGACAGTTAAATTATTATTTATGTCTATATTTCAATTAAAATGAACTATGGTTAGTTTTTGTGGAAATGTTGTTGGTGTTCTTTCAATATATATGGGAAATTGTTTCCTCTTTAAAACACAATATTGGCATCATGAAACATACATTTCATTTAATTTTAATAGATGAAGATTTGTAAAAATGTGTGTTCCAAGAACAGAAAATTGTTATATAATTAGATTAATTTTTTATGTTGCACTTTTAAAATCAATATTGTGTTATATAGAAATGTCATGGATATTCATATTATCACATAAAGTATCATAATGTATTATTTTACCCATCATGGTTTTATCAAATAATTGTTATGGATAGTGTATGTATTGAATTTCCATAAAAACCACTACATGGCTAACATTACCATGTTGTGGTGAAAAAATATGTATTTTGGTGATCCTGAATTAAATATATTATGTGGATGAAAAATAATCTTGAACATAATTAGAAAATTTGATTAAATACCTACAGAACCATTTCATAGAGAATTGAAGACATGTTGTGGTAATATATATATATATATATAATTTTATTGAAAATTAAGTACAATAAATTTTATATGTGTAAGGAGAGAAACCTTTACTTTTTATTATCTAGGTGTCCCTTTATTTTGGTGGAATTTCAACATTTTATATTTTGAGGAAAAATTTCTAAGATAATAGCTCTAATGAGGGAATGCTAAAGCATATCATAATTGGGCAAAATATATTTGGTTTACATAGTTATTATATTTACCTTTATATAACTTGTATCCATGTATTTTTAATTGTTGAGTAGTGTAAAACCCCAACCATAGTTTCCCAGAGTTGGTGAATTATTACATTACATTGGCATGATCATCAGAAATCATATCCGGAATTACCGGTCAGTTTAGTATCCTTAGAAAACAAGATACAAGAATAAGTTTCACATTGCTTCATGAAAACAACAATAAATTATTCCCTTTAAAAACACTAAATTCTATTATACTATACTTTTAGGTCGACAATAATATAATTCTTCAAATCCTAGGGAAAATGAAATATAAGAAAGCGGTGAGCTTAGATGCCAAGTAAGGGAAAACAATATATGAAAAGTTATGATTAATAAGAAATTTTTTTTAAGGAATGATATAAAACTAAAACACAATACTTTTAAACATATTATTTAGAATAATAAGGCAAAAATCAGTCAAGTAATTCAATTAATACATTCACATGGATATTCTACTAGTCCAATAATCACATGCAATAATAATAACTAATCTCATAATGTGGAAATTGATAATGTCGAACATCATAACCATAATGTCAAGGCCTCATGCCAATACCATAAATAACCATACCATCAAGGCCTCATTCCAAGACACCAATTTGTCTCATGGGACCTACTGATGCATCGATGGGATATAGCAGGACCCACCCATTTCAGACTAAGTCCAATGCACTGCTCTTACGAAAGGGGTAAAACATAACATAAAAATTTGTATTAAAACTATAATATGAAATGTTAATACTTTAATCATAAACCATGAATACTATCAAAATAAAACATCTATATTAAAATATTTCATAAAACCTTAAATATAACATGGAAGATTGATTCAAAATAAATCAACCACAATTATGAATAAAATCCAACAAAGTATGTTGATATAGATGAATATAATCTAATAAATTCAATAAAAATTATTGAGAGAAATGTCAATTTTTTCATTAAAATCATTTTAAAGCCATTAAATTACAAAAGAGACCATTTATTAAATATATCTTGGTGTGATTATAAAGTATAACTCAAATTTTTATGGTGTCATAATGGTGGAGAACAGCTTCTTGCATCATATAACTTAAAAAAATATTATTTTCATAATTTTTCAAAAAGGTTGTGAAGTACCACGTTTGGAAAATGATGAAAAGATTATTTTAAAAATGTTTTCTAAAAAATAAAACATGGGTTAAATTGACATCAAAAAAATTCCAATAGTATTTTGAATTACAATTTAATAAACATGAAATTTGATGATAAATATGGCGATGTAGATAATTATGTATGAATAAGATTGGATAATAATGGGATTGTAAAATTAACCATTACCACGTAATTTAAGTTAGTTTATTGTTCATTAAAATCCTTTATAATAATTAAATTATGTAAGTAAATTATAGAAAATATATATATGCATATTTACTAAATCATATATTATCCTCTTATATCGTTTTGTTAATAATATTTAAGTGTAACCATTATTTCTGGTGTTAACTGCTTCAATTTCCCATTCAAAATTTTCCATGTATGTTATGTATGTTATGAATAGGATTTATTTTATTCATATAAATAATTATATTTAGTTCATAATTATTATTTTTAGTTAACATATAAATTTTATAGTCATTCTTGAATGGTTAACGTGGATATTGAATCTCACCACATCGTGGAGATGGTAGGCCATATGTATGCACGCTTGACAGTTTCATTACATTAATAGTTAAATGCTATTGAATAGGATGATACATTATAAAGAATAATTATAATGTCAAAATAATTATTTATATCCATTATACTCATAATTATACCCATCCAAATAAAATTGTTTTAAATTAAAAATTACACCACGGCGTGGAGAAGGTGAGTCGTATGTACCCACGCATAGTGATATTGTTATTCATAGGATTGATAAATTGAGGCATATGGATTTTCCATAATTATAATTAAATCTCATAATAAATTTGATACCAGATTTAATATTTTGGTATGTAAATAACATAGTAAGACGATGTATAAGAATAATGTAAATGGAATGTAATTAGTAAAACAATTATCTCTTCTTTAAGAATCTCTTTTAGATTTTTAAAACATGACTCCATATGATAGATTTATTCCCAATGTAAGGCCTCCAAGATGAATTTATAAAAGGTGTGTGAAGAACTATTTAGGGGTTAGCTGAGCCAAATGTCTTTAGAGGTGTGAATATAAGCGGAAGAGAGGTTCTATTTTATAATAGTTTGGAGGGGAACTTTAGGATACTCAAAACTAATAATTTATTATTACATTATATTCATTGTAAATAGAACAAAAAATATCTATTTCAAGGCTACGATGAATATGGGTTAACATCCTAATTTTTTTTGAATGTTTTAGGTCCCAAAATTAACATTATCTTTGGATTTTGACCCTTAGTTTAAAATATTAACTCCTACCATGTCTATTGTCTTTTTATACTACAAGGTTAATATACTTACTAAATAATTATAAACAAACACCAATTTAATCCATTACGAGATATTTAACACTACCCAGTTATATGGAAGGAACAAAGATTTTTTTTTTGAATTTTATTACATTTTAAAAAATATTATTTATTTTAAGGTATCATTTATGTCAATTTGGATACTATTCAATATATTTATTTTTAAAAATATCAAAACAATATGATAAATTAAAAAAATACTTCCAATATATAAATGGTATCTCTAAAATAATTTTATGATAATAATTATGCAAAATTATATTTATTTTATTATTTTTAATTACAATAATTTAATATTTTTTAATTAAATAAATCTTACATCATTTTTTTTCTGTATTAATAGAAATTATTTAATATCTAAAAATTATAAATAAATTTCTATAATGTAGTTAATAATTTTTTATTTACAAAAAATTTTATAATTGATTTTCTCTTCTGATTATCAATATATTAAAATGATTATTTCTATAAGAAATGAGAGATGTAAATTTTGTCACATTCCTTATTTATAATAATATTCATTTCATTTTCATAAAAAGGGTCCATTAAATGATTAAATTTAGAATAATAGGTGTAAAGGGTCTAATTTTGTCATAAAATAGTATTTTTTGGTGTTATTTAAATTTTATAATACTAATTTTACATTAAATTAATTGATTTTCCCTTAAATACTATAAAATAAAAGTACTATAGTAACTATTCATATTATCCAAACAATAAAAGTAACCTATTAAATTTATTTAGACCCAATTATTCCAAATAAGTAATCCATTTTTCAAAATTTAATTCATAAAAGTTTCGTTAATTAATTTAATATTAATGCCCATTGACCAAAGGTAAAATTTAGTTTCCAAATGTAAAAACCATCAAAATATTATCATGTGTATGTATCTAATTTTATTTTGAAAATAATTCCAATGAATTATATTAAATTTAATGATAAAATATTAATTTAGTTTTTCATTAAAACCAATTAAATGAATTATCTATCAATATATATAAATCAGATGAAAAACAAATTTTTAATTAAAATACTATAATTTTCACTTGGTATTAAAATATGATTGCTTTCATAAAAGCTCCAAAGAAATCCCAAAATAAATTTTTATGTCCCATTTATTTATAAGATTTTTATTTTTTTAATTTTAATATATATAATTGTCAAACACTATATTTAAAAGTGGGTTTCCATTAAAAGGATGTTAATCTGCATTTCCATAAAAATAATTCTTTTATTTGAAAATTTTAAATTATTATTAAATCATATTTAACAAACACATGATATGAGCATTAAAATTACATAAAATATATAAAAATTAAAATCTAGATAATAATATTCATAACCACTTTTTAAACATCTAGTTATAGTGCACTCTTACTCGGTGTTGCATGCAATGTAACCTATTGATTTATTTATAAAATCATATCGTGGATGATTGGGGTGTTACATTATTCCATCATTCAAATATTTTCAAACTAATTTTTTTTAACATCACTTAATAAATGTATTTGAGCGGTTATTCATTATAATTTATTCAGTTTCCCATGACACCTCTTCCATTTTATGGTTTCTCCAAATAACTTTTACCGGATGAGTTATCTGATTACTTAGAACTTTTTCTCTAGTATCAAGAATCTTGAAATGATCTTCACAATAAGATAGATCAGATTCCAATTCTATTTCATCATAGGTGAGTACATGTGTTGGGTCATTCTTGTATTTCCTTAACAATGATATGTGGTGCACATCATGACCTTTGGAGAGACTTGGTGTCTTTTCTAAATAGTAAGCTACAACTCCAAATTGTTCCAGATTTTCAAAAGGTCTAATGTACCTAGGACTTAATTTACCCCTCTTATCGAATCATATAACAGCCTTCCAGAGAGATACATTCAAGAAAACAAGATATTCCACTTTAAATTCCAAATCCTTCCTTTATTTATTAGTATTGAAATTTTTCCAACATTCATTAGATTTGATATGGGTTTGAAAAATCATCACATTTCCCATTTTTTCTCAACGTGTTCGGGGCCTATGACTTTTTTTCACCAACAACATCCCAAAAAGTTTTTTATGGAATCTATTCCCATATAACACTTTATATGGAGAAATCTGAATAATTGAGGGGAATATATTATTATATGAAAATTATACTAGAAGTAAATATTAATCCTACTTACTAGGAACTTTGAGTGAGAAAAATCTCTACATGTCTTATAATGTTTTATTGGTCTATTATTATTGCCCATCAGTTTGAGTGTGGTTGGAATTGCTCAAATGAAACTCAATATCCTAGGCTTTTTGAAGACATTTCAAGAATTAGGATGTAAATCAAGGATAACAATTATAAAAAATTGATATGGGTACACCATGATGTCTTAAAAATTTATTAATATATAGTTTTTCTAAACGTTCATGTGGTAAATCATCTATTATAACCAGAAAATATGTTGGTTTGAAAAGACGATCAATAATGAAGAATATTTCATCATTATTTTAAGTATTCTTTGGTATACCAATGAAAATTCCAATCATAATGTCATCCCATTTCAACATCGGTATTGGAAGAGGCTGCATAACTTCTCTAGGATGTTGTCTCCCAGGCTTCACATATTGAAAAACAAAACATCTTGACACATAATCAGAAATATCTCTCTTCATGTTTCCCCCCTAAATATTTTCCTGCAAATATCTATACATCCTATGGCTACCTAGGTATATATAAAAATTGGAGGTATGAAAATCACCAGCAATTCCATATTTATCTTAGCTATAGTTGAAACATAAAGCCTTTTCCAACATTTCAATTACTATATTCAAATATGATTTCAATCAATATCTCATCAATCACATGTTTTGGTTTCTATTCAAACACCACATCATTGGATTGAAAACATTTTAAACATTCCAATAATGAAGGTTAGTAAACCATTTGAAAAAGTAGGGAGGTTTCATCTTCCATTATAATTCCCATATCCATCATTACTAGATCCTTGAACAGAGGATCCGTTTCAACTCCAATTTTTTAGAACTCCATGGTCCTTTCATCTCAAAGCATCTACCAGCTTATTTTCCTTCCCTAGGTGGTAGTTTATTGTGAAATAATAATCCTTGAGTAGATCTAGCAATCGAATCTGTCTCATTTTGATATCTTTCTTTGCGAAATTATAATTCAAACTATAGTGATCAATATATATCTCACATCATTCACTATAGATATTGTGTCTCCATATCTTCAGAGAAAATATTACTTCTACTCACTCAATATCATGAGTTTTATAGTTTTAATAATGAATTTTAACTACCTTGATGCAAATTAAATAAACCCATAATTTTTCATAAGAACACATCAATGTCCTCTCTGTGATGTGCCATTATAAATCATTAACCCATAATTCATTGCTGTTAAAGTAAAGATAGCATTCGTGACTAATATTCTCATAAATTTTTCAAAATATTCATCACAAGATTTTTTAAAAACTAATTTAACCCCTTTATGTGAGAGCTTGGTTAATTGGTTTTGCAATTGAGAAAGTTTCTATATGAAACACCGATAGTAACCTACTAAATAAATAACACTACATACCTCAGCTATACTAATGAGTGCTAGCCATTCATCAATTGCCTCTGTATTTTTTGGATCAATAGAGATTCCTTCTTTAATGACTATATGACCATGAAATAAAATTTCATTATGTCATAATTAACACTTTATCAACTTACCGTATAGTTTATTTCTTCTAAGAGCCATCATAAAATTCCACAAGTGTTTCTCCTAGTCTTCATATCTTTTAGGCTATATATATATATCATTAATAAATACTATGAAAAAAATTTCATGATATTTCTTAGAAACTCCTTTAAATATATCAATAAAAATAGTGGGTTCATTAGCCAATCCCAATGGAATTACTGTAAATTTGTAATGACAAATCCTCACTTATAAAGTTGACTTTTAATATCTTCGTTTTTTAAAAACAATTTTTGATATCTAGATTGACGTTCGATCTTCAAAAAATATTGAGATCCATGAATTTGGTCAATCAAATCATCAATACAAGGTAGAAGATACTTGTTCTTAATTTTAGTAAAAATAATTTCCTTATTGTAAATTTATAGCCTCATCGATCTATCTTTCTTTATAAAAAATATAACTAGAGCTCCTCATAAAGAAACACTAGTGGAAAATCCCTTATTACTCCACTCCATTATTAATTTCTTTATATATATTAATTCCAATTTAGTTATTCAATAAAATGTATTCGATATTTTTATTTTATCTAGGATTAAATCTATATAAAAATCAACTTCATGCTCTAGGGGGATTCCTGGTAAATCTAAAAAAACAATATATTCTTGTATAGTAGTTACATCCTCAGTTTGAGTATTTCATTCTTTGTCTATTGGTTTCATTTTTTCATTCTCCCCATGAATATCATTTGTTTAATCTATGAGTGATGGATTTTGATAAGAATCTGGTGATTAAGATTCCACTCTAAGGTGAATAGATTCAACATCTTCCCTAGTAATCACAACGTCCTTCTTCTTGTAATAAATTTTCAAATCAATTTTTTTATTCCCATTCCATAATAAGGATTATATAAAATTCGTCCATAGGGATTATGATAATGCTAATAGATAAAGCATGTTTCTCTTCCCTAATAGGAACTTCCTAGAACATTCTTATTGTAATGAGATTTCCCTTAGGAGTTTTGATAAAAAAAAACTCTCTTGTTAATGTGAAATGGAAATATTTAATTGTCAAATAAAACTAGGAATAAATAAAGGAATGTAAGGACCCAAAATAAAATTAAACAATTTAAATATTTGATGGAAAAATTAAATTACCCTCCACAACATCATTAGGAAGTTCAACCTCACAAGTTATGATCACCAAAGGTTATCCTTGTTCCCCTATACTTTTGAAGGGAATAATTCCTTGATGCTTGGGACAATAATTTGTATAATGTCCTATATTTTTATAATTTTAGCATTGATCATTGATAACTTTTTCTCTCCCATGAAATCATGAACTTGGTGGATGTTTTTCTCCACACATGTAAAAAACAACCATCAACTTTATGAATGTTTTGGGGTGTTTCATCCAACAATTACAATAGGGTGAAAAGCCAAATTTTCCCTTATTACCATTATTTACATTTCCAAAGTGTTCAACAATCGTGGTTTTTCCTTCCTTTATATTAAAGTAAAAAATCGTAGAGAAATAATTTTATATCATTATAGCACAAGAGACTATATCATTGTTTGATGAGAAATATTAAAAGAGCAAATAGAATCAAGGTAATGGTTTTATACTATAAAAACCAATCAAATGTACTTTTTAGGTAATATATGTAGTCTACAGCATGCCTTTCTAACTGTGTGAAGTTAGCTTCATACATTTCAACATTATCATCCTCATTCTAACTTAGACTCATAAATTTCCTCTACACATTCACTCATAGATCATGAGGAAAGTATTTTTTAGGGATGATTTATTTAAATTCAGTCCATTCATTATATCTACCTCTTTATCATCCTTACGAATTTGAAATAATAACCACAATTGATCTGGATCTCTTAATAGAAGTTATACTGCTATAAGAACTTGTTTCTCTTTCATTACTCCCTAATGAAAGAAATATTTTTTATAAGGAACATATCCATTTCAAATATATAAATTTATTTTTTTCCTTCTTTCAAATTTTAGATGTTTTTGCCTCGTGAAGTGGTCTAATATTGATCCTCCACATTGTGGATTAGGCTGCTTCATACTGGTATGTTTATTATACATCACCTGAGTCAGTTTTCCTAGTATTGTTATATGTTGTTTATCACCAGTTATATCACTGGCTCCACAATCATTATCTTTCATAAAAGGTAAATCCCTACATCGATTAAGTGTGTTGATATGGTTTTCATTACATCCACTATGATCCATTTCGAAACTTTGTCATAAACTGAATTAGGTTATGAATCAAAATGCATAATACAGAACATGTAAAATATTCACCATAAATATATGAAATTATGAATATATAATAAATAATAAAACAAATGGATTCCTTGGGACATATTTACTCATAAATCCATTGAAATTGTTTTTAAAGAAAATGAAAATTATTCAAATCATATCCCCCATGAGTGTCAAACTAGGTACGTAGAAAGGCTCGTTGCCATGTACCAGGTTACCCTGAGTCATGCCCAAGAAAATGTTTTCACAGTTGTTACTCTTAGGTATATCTGTTCCGGAACCACATCCATATATATTATCTATAAATGGATTTATTATCTTGGAATACCAACATAATCTCTACATTAATAAAATATTAGGATGTTCTCATAAACTTATCATCTTAATATATCTTAATGTAATGTTCCCCAATCAATGTTTTTCTTAATCTTGTTTCTATGGTTTGTACTAAACTTAGTGTGATACCAATAATAATGGCCCGACCCATGTTGCCACGAATAGCTACCTTATATTATTAAATTTCCATGATCACATGAAATCAAATCCAGAATGGATGATCTGTTTAGTAACCTTGTAAAAACTAGATACAAATATAAGTTAAACATTACCTCATGTAATTAAAATCAACATATTATACCCTTTGAAACTATCATATTCTATAGGCAATACCTATAGTTCAATAATAATATATTAATTTTCATCCAATGGAAAAACAATAAAACATTATAAAGGGGTGAGGTCATATTCTCATTAATGATAAACAATATAGGTGAATATAACATAAATAATTATATTATTTTCTGGAAAGGTAAATAACTGAAACAAAGTAATTTAATTCATAATATTCATCATAATATGGTAATAGAGAATCAAATAATTCTATTGAATCATTCACATGTATATTCTAAAAGTCGAATAATCAAATGAATTTTCAATAACTAATATCATAATGAGGAAATTGTTACTACAAGACATCATTACCATGCCGTCATGGAGTCGTGCCAAGACCATAAATAACCGTACAAACAAGGTATTATTCCAAAACCAAATTTTTTCTCATGAGACATACCGATGCATTTGTGGGTAAAAGTGAGTGCCACCCATCCCTTATTATGTCCAAATCATTCCTCTTATAAAATGGGTAAAACATAACAAAGACATTCATAATTAAAATAGCATAATAAATGTAAATATATTAACCATAAACCATGAATTATATCAAAATAAAAAATAGAAAATAAAATATATCATAAACCATTCAATAAAATATGCACAAATTTATAAAAAAATCAACTGTCATTAAGAATAAAATCCAAAAAATGATGTCGACATAGATTATTGTAATCTAATAAATTCATTAAATTTCTTTGAGTGAAATATCATGTATTACCTATAAATCATTTAGAAGTTGCAAAATTATAAAAAAGAAAAATTATTTTGAATTATTCATGTTAGATTTTAATGAATGATTCAAAATTATAATGCATCATAATGGTTTAAAATAGCTTCTAGCACCATATAAGTTAAAAAACATTCTTTATTTAATACTCTAAAAGGTTATAAAGTACCTATTTATGGAAATGATGTAAATATTTCTTAAAAAATGTATTATAAAATTAAAACATGCGTCAAAATAAATTTAAAAATTAATTGATAATATTTTCGATTACATTTAATGAAACATGGACAAGGATGATAAATACTTCATAGTAGATACCTATATATGAAAAAAAAAATATAATAATGAGACAATGAAATTAATCCTTACAAAATACTTTACTTTAGTTGAGGGAGTTTCGACCACCGGTATAATGATTAGAGTATGTTATTAATATATACATGAAACATATACATATTTATGATACCATATATGATCATATAATATCATTTTGTTAATAATATATTAGTATTACCATTATTTTAGTTGTAAACAAATTCATTTTCTCATTCTTATTTTTCCATGAAAGTCGTGTTTCTTATGAATAGGATGTATTTTATTCATATCTATAATGGTATTATGTTCAAAATTTTTATTTTCAATCATCATATAAAATTTAATAATCATTTTTAATGGTAATCATGGAGATTGAATCTCACTGCATTGTGGAGGCGATAGGTCGTATGCATGCATTAGAGACAATATCATTCTCTTAATGGTTAAATGGTATGGAATTGGATGGTATAATAATTATAATGAATCATTATCATGTTATATTCATTTCTTATATCTATTATAAACATCATTATAACTATCTAAATAAATTATTTTTGAATAAAAATTTACACCACATTGTGGAGACAATAAGTTGTACATATGCTTGGGGATAATATTAATCATAAAATGGATAAATAGAGTAATATGGTGGTTAAATTAATTTAATAACATTTAAAAATGAATATTATACTAGCTGTATTACTTTGTAAATGAAATAACATATTAAGGTGAAGTATAAGAAGGAAATAAAATCAATGGAATTCGGAAAACAATTACCTCTTCTTTGAGTATCCCCTTTTGATTCGCACAAAAGGACTTGATTGGATGGATTTATTACAACAGCATGTCCCATAATAAAAACATAAGGATGTTGGGAGGTGAATTTGAATGTTTCTTGTTGAGATAATTGTATTGAGAGGTTTTAATAAAAGAGGAGGTCATGTGTCCTTTTATAGTAGAGGGGAGGGGCACATTTGGAAACTCCAACACAATTAATTTCTTATAAATATATTTTTGGTTTCAAATATCTCAAAAGTTAGTTATTTAGATTTTATGATTATTATTGGAAGATATTCTCAGAAAAAATGATTTTAAACATGTTTAGGACACCAATGTAACAGTATCTTTTAGGTTTCACCCTTAGTTAAATAGTTTAACTCTTACCGTATCTACTGTAATTTTTAACTTATAGGGTCAATATAGAAACATTAAAATTATAAAATAACCCAAATTATATATTTTTTGAAATATATAAAACTATAATTTTTATTTGGTTGAAAATTATATTTTTATTAATTTTATAACATTAAATAAATATTATTTATTTAATGTATAATTTATGTCAATTTAAATACTATTCAATATTTTTATTTCTAAAAATATCAAAACAACATGATAATATGAAAACAAAACATAAAATATATCTATAACTTATATAAATTATCTATTAAATAATTGGATGACATTAATTAAGTAAAATATTATTTATTTTAATATTTTTAATATGAATTATTTAATAATTCTACTATTAAAATAATTTATACATCACTATTGGGTCATTATTAATGGCTATCATTTATTATCTAAAAAATAAAAATAAATTTCAATAATATTGGAAATTATTTTACATTTCCATATTCTAGTTATAATCATTTTATCTACTAGATATCTCAATATTAAAATTATTATGCGTATAAGAAATGGGAGGTTGATATTTTGTCACGTTCAATAATTATTTTAATATTCATGTAATATTTATTGAAAAGGGTCCAATAAATGATTTAATTTCATGAAATATATGTTAAGGGAATAATTAAGTAATAAAATAGGATTTTGATAGGTTATATGATAATTTTAAAATATTATTTTTACCTTTGATTACCTAATATACCCCTAACCTAATAATAACAAATTACTGAAGTTAATATTCATAATATCCAAATAAAGTAACCTATTTACATAATTTGGACCCTCATATTACAAATATGGAATCCATATTTTAATATTTGTGAAAAAAACTTTGTAGTGATTAATTTAAAATTAATCCCTATTGACAAAACGAGAAAATGAGTTTCTCAAAAGTAAAAACCATCAAAAGACTGACATTTGTTTATATCTAATTTTAATGTGAAACTAATTAAAAAGGAATAAATTATATTAAATGATAAAATATAATAAAATTATTCTTTAAAATAAATTAAAAGTAAAATATATCAATATAAACAAATTAGATGAAAAATTTGTATTGTAATAAAATGCAGTATTTTTCACTATTCATTAAAATATGAATGTTATCAGAAAAAAATTAAAAAAATTGAAAAATAAAATTTTATTTCCTTATCCTCATGAAAAAGAATATTTTAATATATTTTTTATATAAAATTTTCAATAATTTAATTTAAATAGGGTTTTCCATTAAAATGCTATAAAACTGCATTTTAAAAAAAATACATTTATTCCAAAAATTTAACATGTTCTTATATCATGTATAATAAAAACTTTAGTTGAATATCGAAATTATATGGAATATTTAAAATAAAAAATTTGGTTAATTCTATTCATATCCACTTTTTATATGGCTAGTCGTGGTTCACTCAAACGCGGTGTTACATGTAGTGAAAATTATTGAACTATTTAAAAAGATGCATATCATGGAAGGATATGATGTTACATGTAGTATTTGTAAATGAATTTATAGTATACTTATGAACATTTTATGGATAGGATTTTCCTATAAATGGTTGATTATTTTTTTTCAAGAAAATAATTCAAGAAACCATTTGATATTGGTGGTTGGGGCATTAATGACACGGTCAATTTGAATGGGTATCTTATAAATAAGTACAAATTTAACCTACTTGAATCTGAAGATGATTCCATTTTTGTTTTTATGGAAATTATTATTCTAATATTGTAGAGTGGGTGTCTATTTTTCTTAATATAAAATAGTTTGGAACCTCAATATCCTCTTGTAATGAAATAATGTGTCACTCAATATGGACAGTCTATAGGGACTCAAATCCCAATTGATTAGCCAATATATGAAAAGAAAACCCATTAAAGGATTATATGGTTATTCCTTAGCATAATCAACAAATTTAAATTGGTGATTTGAAATAGTACATTACTGAGGCTGTTTAATTTTTTTCATTTTATGTTAATATATTGGATCTGAGATATACATATATAGAAAGGGACATACCAGTATAGATGTTGATAATGTTATTTTCTTGATATGTGAAGACATTATTTTATTTCATTATCTGACATGACGATAATTTTTCTAATATATGGATTCTATCATTCAATATCACATCACAAAATAGATTTAAAATCTTTTATTGGATCTTGTAGAAATTAATCTTCTCTTTACTTGGAAAGTGATACATGGAACTGTTTTTAAAAACAATACTTACTCTCCTCATGTGGGTGTCATTATGATTTGTTATGAAGTGTATGGAGATTATAATATACCAAAAATGTACAATAAATAAGATATTTTTTATTTAAATATATTTCAAAATCTTGGTGTTCAAGTAAGAATCATGAAGGATCCTAAAGAGATGTTTGTTTTATGGATTATATTGATGCAAAGCAATATTAAGATAAATGTTGATTGTGTGGTATCTGGAGCACCATGACTTTATTGTTATCCTAGAGGTTTTCATACTCATTAAGGATTTATTAGGGGATATTTTTATCATTATATTTGTAATGGATGTTTATATTAGGGGGATATATGGGCTATGATATGTGACATTAAATATATAGTTCAACATGGATGGATTTTTTTAGGATTAAATTGGACTTTATTTTTGTAGTTGAAGCTATGAGGTCTAGATCAGGGAATTATCTATGGATACTTCTCTCAGATTGGATATACTTTATTAAATATTTTTATATCTTCTATTTGAATATTTCTCAACGTTATAGTGAAACACATCATGTGGGGGATGTGATTCCTAAGAAATATATCATGGTTGTTAGAATATTGTTGTCTTTTGTAGAACCTTATTTTTTTACCTCATTACTAGTCAAGGATAGTATGGGTGATTTAGGCACCACCATTTTTAGACTTTCAATGTATCATGAAATATTTTTATTTTTATAAAATTTAAAAGCCAAGCATGATTGGGGAAATATCATTTGTTCTTAATAAAAAAATAATAAATTAAATAATAATTTTAAAAAAAATGAAAACATGATTAAAAATATAAAAATATATTTTGTTTTATAAAATATTAATAAATTATTAAAGAAATTGTTCTTAATAAATTTTATATTTTAAAAAATTATTTTAATAAAAATATATTTGGTTTATTTTATCAAATTTTTAAATAATTATAATTTATATTATATTATAATTATTTAAATTGTCTTTATTTATGACCTGTAAAAATTTACCAGTTCATATCTGGGTTGGGGGTGAGTATAGTGTACCACCACAAGCCCACCACCAAAAATCATGGTTCTTGTGACTAGAACTAATAAGGCCTAAATCACATAGGGCAGGTCATATACTATGAAACATAATAAATCATGCATCACTATCCCACCACAAATAACCAAAATCTCATGGGATAAAACTAGATGACAAATATAACATGCATAAATACATCAGCTAAACATCCAAAGGAATATAATATAAATACATTTAAAAATTGTAAAATAAAAAAATCCCCTTAATTCTTATATAAAAGACCTCATGTTACAAGGAATCATGAATCCCTATGTCACACCGTCTACATCTTGAGAACTACCATCCATGATTCCACTAATGATACTATACTCTGGCTCCACTAGAACCACATGTTATAGCCCATTGATATCATAATTGACATGATTGAGGTCTACAATAAAACTAAATTCATGGGAATAAGTCCCATGATGGTGTGAGTATAAAAATTCCAAGTATAACACCCTAAAAATAAAAAGGGATATAGGGATATATGACTATAAACAATTAAGTGATGAATTGTAAATCCACCCGACTAGATCATGGGTAAAAGAATCCGCCAAGTAAGAAACATCGTTTTATCTCCCCAAAATGACCCTGACATGAATTCATGTTAAAATAACCAGCGAAGATCCAAAATATATACTCATTCATAAGAATGAATCTTCAAATGAAAAACATTTTCAATATGGGGAAACACCTCCATCCGAATATATCCTAGGGGAAACACCTCCATTTCCATTATTAAAAGACATACTTAATGACTTACGAGTAGACCATCATACTTTTATATGACATGAAATATCACATTAGGCCACATGAGGTAAACTGAAACTAAAATCATATCATCGAACATAGAGTATCTTGTATGGTGGATCCCTAATGAAGGGGTTTATCGACCACACACCACTGTAAATACTCTCATGTTATCATGAAGGTTATTTTAGAGTCTAGTAATAATTATTAAAACAATTTTATTTGATTAAAACCATTTTGATAAGATCACCCATGAAATATATATTAAAAATGTATTAAAAATATTAATTAGGACTTCTTTTTAAGAAAACAATACATTAAATATCATCTAAAACATCTTAAAACTCAATCGAATGAGTAAGATAAATATCAAAAATTGAAATCAAAATAAATCAAAACTTTATATTTTATCCCCATGTTATGTAGAATCATTTGATTTTCAGGCATGAACATTCTTCCAATCATGGTGTTCTTGCATCTCATATGCAAATAATGATTAATAAGAGAGCTAAGGGTCTTTTGTATTTTCATCTAGGACAAGGATCTAAATCTATACCATAAAAACTATTTCTTGGTAGTGGCTTCATATTGTTTTTTAGGATTCTCCTCAAAGATATATGTGTTAACTCATGTTTTTATTACATGTTTATCATTTCATTTTCCAATTTATGCTTCATATTAATTCTTCCCATTAACTCCAATTAATTTTATATTATAAAGTAATTTATTTTAATGATTTTTGTAATGGAGAATAATTTGGGAGGCCAAAAAATACCTAATGCATTTACATGAATGACGAAATATATGTAATGTATATCATATATATATATATATATTTGTGTCTGTGTGTGTGTTTTTCGTTTATTTAAATAAAACATATATATATATATAGGTAATATTCCCATCAATATCCCACTAAAACCATAGACTAATATATATTTTTCCATTTTACATTATATTATTTTGTATAAAATAACTTACGAAACCATCTCCAAAACTATTTTTGGATACCTTCCTAAACACTTTTTTAAAAATCCACCACAAACTTCACATTGTATAATATCATATCTATCATGTGATTAAAACCCATAAAATACTCTTTTGGATTAACCCTAAAAAAATTATATTGTATCTCTCAGTCAAAATCAATCCTCATTAATTTAACCACAATGTGTTTCCCTATACAATTTTATAGCATTGAAAATAAATATAGATCTTTAGATAAATATATGTAATAGAATAGTGGTCCCAAGAAAAAACATCAATGATAATCACACTATAAACTGATCTTTCTGGATCACCATCAAACACATGTTTCTTTATACCTATTCCTTCCAGTATTTATCAAATGAAAATGTGAATTCTTATATTTTCCATTTTTCAAAGACACAAAGTGACTATGGGCCACTAGGAATTTCAGTCCAATGTAGGCAACTCATCTTCTCTTGATTCTCAGTGTGTTGACTAATGTAGTCGAATAATTCATCACTTTTCATTCATCCTTATGGATTACCACATCATATATACATTATTAAAATAGATATATAATATCTATGTGTGTCCAAAAAAGCCATTAACTGTCTCAATCAATGTCCCAAATAGAATACACATCATATGAGGGGAAACAATGCATCCTTGGTTTGTCTCTAAGAGATGATATGAAAAACAACATACCCAACCACTCCTATATTAGCTTATAGTTCATCGATATTCTATGGGAGTTTGTGATTCTTTCTCAACTCACTCCACCTTATACACCACAGTGGCGTGGTTTTAGTGAAAGGAGGAATTGTACAATGTTAGACATTGTAAGGTTGATGAAGTGTCATTCAGATCATACAAAACCATTTTAGAGATATATATTAAAAACTCAGGCATACACATAGAACTGAGTACCGACTAAATAAAAAAATGGGATTCTATTTGAGTTATGGTGTTTAAAGTAGACCATTTTATAGAATACATGTGTATGGGGTTTCATGTCATTTTTTAATACATTAATAGGCAAAAAACTATCACCATAGGTCATGAATTGATTCCTTATAGGGTATCCCAATGAAACAAAAGGATACTACCTATTAAACACCTCAGACAAGAAAGTGATTATCGCCAGACATGTCGTCTTTATTGAGAGGGAGTGTATCCTAAAAGAGTATTGGTGAATAATTATTGACACTAGTGATATTTATGTTCATGATACACAACATTTGGTACATGAATAGATTCCATAAGTCCCTGTAGAATAAGTTGTTCCTGAAATACTAGTACTTCGTATGAGCATAAGAGCGGTAAGAGAACCAGATAGATATGGTTATCTGGTCAGCGAGGATAGAGACTCATTATTGGTTGATAATAACTAACCCCTACTATATAAAAGGTAATATAGAGCTCATAAGCTACAAGATGGATAGAAGATATGAATTCTAAGAAAGAATCCATGTTTCATAACCAAGTTTGGGTTCTAGTCAATCTGACAGTTTATCTAAAGAATAAGTGTATAAAATAGATATTCAAGAGGAACGAAACATGGAAGGTAATGAAACAAACTATAAAAAAGGTTTGTGGTTAAGGAGTTTTAACTGGGTCAAGAAACATAATAAGATACAAACATTTCATTTGTTTCACTATTTAAATCCATATGAATCATACATGTAATATCATATTTCCATTATTAAGAGAATCATAAGATGTATGTCAAAACAACATTCGGTAACATGAACATTCAGGAATATATATATATATGTGACACAACCATAATTGATTGTAATTCCAAGTGATTCCAATAATATTTACATGATTCATAGATACATTTATGGATTAAAATAAGCATCAAGGTCATGAAACATTTTATTTTATGAATCAATCAAATAATTTGGTTTCATTAAGAATGAATGTAAGTCGTGTGCCTATAAATGGTTTAATAAAAATGTGGTTGGTGTCCTAGTAGTATATGTTGATACCATATCATTTAATATAAATGAATTACTAGTTTTAAAATCTATTAAGGACTGGTTGAACAAGTGTTTTTTCATGGAAGTGTTAATAGAAGAATCCTATAATCTAGGGTTCGAAATCATTTTTGATAGATAAAATAGGCTTATTGGACTAATTCAAAGTACATATGTTGACTAGAATGTAATAATATTATGTATGGAACAATACGAGAGAGGATTTGTTCCAGTTTCACATGGTTTACAATTTTCTCAGAAAATGTGTCCTCAGACGCCACATGAGAAAGATCGAATGAGTACGATCCCATACGCTTCTATTATAGCGTCAATCAAGTATGTCATGTTATGTACTATACATGATGTTTCCTATGCACTTAGCATGTTAAATATATATCAAGACGATATAGGAGAATTATATCTGGAATTTTTATAATGATATAATATGTATATGAGAAGAACTTAGGATATATTCCTGGTATATGGAAGAGATGAGGAGCGGATCATCAAAGGTTATACCGAAGCTATTTTTCAGAAAGATCAGAATGATCTGAAGTTGAAATAAGGATATTTTTTTGTCTTGTGAGATGGAGGAGTACAAAAATGCTACTTTTTGATGACTCTATAGTGGTTTCTTAGTATATATTGTCTTCTGATGTAGCCAAAGAAGCCATTTGGATTCAGAAATTTGTCCAATTTCAAGATGTGTTACCTAGATGCAATGAACATATAACATTTTATTGTGATAATACTATAGTCGTGGCTTTGGGAAAAGAGACAAGGTCACACAAACAGACAATGAACCTACATTGGATGTATCACCTATTGATGGATTTTTATCAATGGAGTGAATTTGATATGTGAATAGTACTAATTGAAGAGAATCTAACAGACCCTTTAAAGGCCTATCTCAGCCGAATCAAGAGTATCATGTGAGTGATAACAGACAAAATGTTGTTAATAGTTTTATCTAATGAATGTGGGAGCCTACTAGTGATGGTGCCCCATTACCATCTTCATATTTACATTATGATAACATATATTAATTATTTATAAATATTAATAAAATACATATCACATCATGATTGTTTTTTTGCGTGAAACAATATGTGGTAATTTCTTAAGATTTTATTTTGCACAAAAAGGTCATAGCAGTTCCCTACTATGATGAGAACTCAAAAGTGATATGATACTATTATTTAATATATGTTATATATATGTATGATATAATTTGTGGGACACATATGATATAGGCTATCTGGGGTGGAGACTCATGGTAATTTGAGTAACCATCTCATAGTGTTCACCCTTAGTAATACCTAGTAGGATATTATGAGAACGTAAACTTCCTGTAGGTTATAGACATTTATATGATTTATTGGATGTTCTTATATGTGGATGTTTGTATTGGACATTGGACATTATGATTATTATTAATGAGTATTATGATTTGTACACATAGATGAATTGACATAAACCATGACTACAAAGTTTTATTGTGAGGTAGGATATGTTGTGGGCATCACGAGTAATAATGAATTAATGAATAATATGACAAAGGATTTATCCATTTCATTCTTTAATAGAAGTTAATATTTGAGGCCATATGAAGGAAATTATATATCCTAAACAAAAGACATATCCATTGTGTCATATAGGCAAGTTCTATTTTTTGAAATTCAAAAAAAGCAACATCGATTTCCTAGGTTGATTACACTCGGATGAAACCATCTTGATTAGAGATATTGTGATAAAGGGGTTATATTACATGGTAAGCACATGTATGATGTTACATGGCATTGCGGCATTAACATCATTCTTTGTGGGTTCCATGGCTTGTTATTAGATTCAGACCTTGGAGTTTAGGCTACTTTGCCTAATTTCACTAATAAACAAACCTGGAGGATCAAAAAGTAAGTGTATCCCGAATCTATGTTAAATAATATATTATTATTTATTATTTAACTGAATGAATACATATTTTTTCACAAATGGTTTAATAATTATTCACTTATGCTCGGATGAATTTATTCCATCTCTAGTTATTTGAGAGAATATATAAGTTCAGAATATTTAATAAATATTTTATTTGTTGTTTAGTGAAAATAATATTTACCAATTTATTATAGCATAATGTAGTTATATTTATTTAATAAATAAAAATACCTCATTCAAATCATGATAAATATTAAGGAAAATGGTGGACCTATTTTAATGGTCTAGTGAGAAATAAAAAATATTGAATATTATTTAATTAAATAATATTTAATTATAATTTGAATGTTAAGCACAAATTTAGAAATAATAATATTAATAATAATATCATTTGACATGGTTTTTCTCCATAATTAAATAAATAATTATATACACTTTTGAAATTACATTATTTTGATCCTAGAATTATAAATACCCAATTATACTTCATTCCAAATACCTAATTTAGTTTGGGACCAAGAAAATTTGAGGATACTCTCAAGACATGAGAACTCCCTTTTCCAAGATTGATCCCATGAACAGCGAGAAATCCTCATTTTTTGGATCAAGGAGAATTCATTGGAAGCGATTCTCAAGGTGATAAAGGCGAATGATGCAAGTAAAAGGATATTTCAGGATAACACCCAAAGAATCATTAGTTTATGAAAGGATATTTCTAGAACATTTCTTTATCCCTGTTAAAGGAAATATACACTTGGTTTCTACAATGCAATTATGGTGCAGCAAAGATCTGTCATCGGGTTCATCAATATTTAATGAATTCTTTAGTGGAAATTATTTGTCAAATTAAATTAATTATAAACAATATTTGTTGATCTCTTCTATATCTGGTTTGAGAGGGATTAATTTTGTCTAAAATTGATTCAATTATATTAATCATGCCGGTAAATTATCATATATATATTGGATTGATCATAGATTATGGAAAAAATAAAATTTGGGGATCTCCCTTCAGAGACTTCTGATGTGTCCAAAACCAACATAAATTGATCACGATGAACATGTGAATAAAAGGGAAGAAAACCCACAGAATAGAAAACCCCTAGAATGAAACTATTCATTTTTTCATTTCGGCCTCAATTTTTTTGCTAAATAATTCAAATTATGTGGGAGTAATCAATGAACAAATAAATCTACCAAAATCAAATAAACTGTTGATGTGAAAATCCATCCTTCTTTGTTGAATTGATCCACATACACCCATTAAAAGTAAATGAGATGGAATTTCATAATTAAAAAGACCTACATAGAGTTTATATTGATTTGAGATGAAAAATAGTCTTGTATTTTCATCATTGGTGTGATTCTCGATCTCAATCCAGTCCAATTCCATCTAACAATGATCATTCAATGGACCCTTTAATAACGATCCCACAAATCTTTATGTTTTGATACTAACACTAGGATATTATTCATAGATATGTCTATATAATTTATTCTAGTTCACTTTATTTAAATAATGAATGAATGATATAATGACATAAATTTATTTTATTTCAATATTTTCACTTGTGATAGAACTTTTTCGAAATGACCAACACCTATAAATATTATTTTATTAATAGGGTAAAGGAAATTATGTAAAATCAATAGATTCTATATATTTCTGTTCTGCTCCTTTATTAAAGAGTAATTAATTTTTTTTAGGAAAAATAAACTCATGTGATAAACAAATTTCTAATGTTTTTCAAACAATAATTCTGGGCTCACTGGTTATCTAAATCACATATTTTTACAGTGTTTTTCATTAGAAATAATCCATGTAATATTCGAATGTGATACATGAGAAAATCAGATTTTTTTACAGAAATACATGATTCAACTAAAGGAATACACAAAATTTCCTTATATACTTATGTCTCTTAAGATGGTTTGAATTGGAAGTACACTGAATAGGGCCACCAAGAATGTTCTATGGATAACACTATAAAATCAAAACATATATATCATATACCTATCATCAAGTCTATATGAAATTATATTATGAGTTAAAATTTATTTCCACTAACCCAATCTACATTCACATGATCTAATTGATGGGGCACATGGAGGGAAATATTATTTGATCTAATACTCATCCACAAGTCCTTCTAGATTACCTTACTAAATAAGGGGAACTTCGTGGACTAACATGATTTCCAAAATCATTCTAATTGAGTTGAATAGGAAATGAACATATCTCATAATCTATATTATCTTGAATATTTGGGTGTTCTACACTATCATTATCTATCTGAAAAAATACTCATGATATAATTTTTATTTATCGAAAATGTGTGGATGATGAAAACACTAATATTATCATATAAAACAAATGATACATTACATTTAATGTTGTTAGGATCACTCCATGAGTTGAAATAATGTTCTCAGTATTCATCTTAAAATGTTTATCACAATATTTGGATTCTGATGATGTAGATGGATCATCGATCTAGTGTCTTGGAACAAATATTGCATTGAATCAAAAATATTAATTAATTTTAGATGTTATTTGATGTTATAATAAAATAAAACAAAACAAACACATAGGTCTACTTAGATAGACCATGCCCTTCTCCAATGGTTAATCAACTTCGCACAAAACATATTTCATTGATTATCCTGATGACCAAGTGACTTGAAGGCTATTTACATGGGTCTACACCATTATCTCCAACATCACCCCCTTATGTCACCATTTACATCATAATTCCTACAAAGGGGTGATTAAATCTATATATATTATTTATTATTTTTGTATTTTTCATTATAAGACTCATGATCCACTTAGGTATACTTCCCCTTCAATTTACAGATCACTACTGCCGGCTACTGCACCTGATTGTACACCCTTTCCACCTCCTCTATCCACTGAATACATCGAGTGTTCAAGCCATCACCGTAGATGTTAGCCACTTCCAAACCATCCAGATGGATGATTCAAAAACCGAGATCGCATGCATTCTATATGGTCTCCTCAGGCCTGCATCACTTCCTCCCCCTAGAACACCCATTATCCGACCTCATTGTGCCAAAATTTCCCTATCCAACTCCACTTCAACCCGGTGTTCCACAATTGCATCACTGACCCCCCAATACTAGTTCCAAAATAACGCTACGGGAAAATCAAAATCATAAAGCCGTACTAAAAATTGTATAATAAATAAATAAATAATGACCTGATAATAAAAAAATAAATTCCTTATTTATAGTGAAATGATGACTCTTGGGTTTCAAAAATATTTTTTCAAGTAAATGTATATGTACAATGATTTAATATTAGGTATAATTGTGAATTATTCTTATTTATATGTTATTGAATGATCATAATGAAATTTCTAAAAGATTAATTTTTTGGTAATTGATTTCTTCAAAAAAAATAAAAAAATTTATCTTCATGAAAATTTAGGTTGTTTTTTTCTTTGTATTTGTTTTGAATATTGTGTTTGTGGGTTGGTTTTTAGGAAAATGTGTTTTTTAATAAGTTAATGAAAGATTCATTAAGTATAATAAGAATCATTTCTTAAATGGGTTACCAAATATTTCTTATGTGTTACTAATGGATAAAAAGATCTTTTTCGTATAATTCAGATGATATTGTGCCAATCATCATGTATTGAACATCATAAAGAAACTGATGTTCCAAGTTGAGTTTGTTTTCTTTTATACATTGAGATATTACCACAATATTTTTTTCAATTAACTATTTCTAGATGATCTAGAGGTGATATAATCATATGAATATTTTACATAGTCTCAATTTTTGTGTTTGTATTGATTTGTACAATGGGGGAACTATTCAATGTGCATGAAGATAAACATCGAACTAGAACCTAATGTTTTAGCAGATTCCCAAGATGAAAAATATGAAAACAATTGTTGTCGTAATTGATCCAATGTTAACATTGAATGATTTAAAATATTTGATGTTTTAAAAATCATGTAGGATGTCGTTAAATTAATGTCATTAGATCATGTACATAGGATGTAGATTCCTCATACCGAGTTTTTTTTGGTAAATACAATGATACACTATATGATGAAGAGTTCATAGAGATCTTAGAGAATACCATAGGAGCCAAAAAAACTCAGATAAAATATAATAACATTTATGAAGGTAAAATAAGTGAGTAAGATGGATCAAAAGTAGAGGAATTACATGGATTATATGTTAAATGCAGTAGAATGATTCATCAGATAAACAGACATCAATAAAATCAACAAAATGTCATTAGATGGATGATCTTATGAAGTTGTACCAGTCAATTTTTTTTTAATTTATGTAGTCTGGGCTATATTTTTGTGAACAAATAAATACATAAAAAGAAATAAATCAACGTAATAGTTGGAGTGAATCTTAGTTTACTGGAATGAGAAATTTTTTGGAAGTTAATCAGACAGAGTGGAGTAAAACTAACCAGTTTCATGGCTAGAGAAATAGTATCAGAACCTGACTGAGTGTTTTATTATAAAACTATATGATTGTTGAACTAAGGAAGGATGCACTAGACACAAACATGACCACACATCAGATATATTCTTCTCAGTGATCATTTTTTAATGCATCTTATAGATGAGGCATATATAGAGAATCAGTCAAAGATATGTAGAGTGTTAGGAACCATGTCTGGATGCCATCCAATATGACATACTTCATGGCCCGAGACAAGGAATGAAGGGAGTTCCTAATCTCCACGGGCTATAAAATATTTCCAGGGCATCAATTGAGTAACCAAGGGAATGATTCAACAATATATAAATAAATTAAATAACAGAATTATATAAAGCATCCTAAAATAATATAATTTCCAAACTAAAAATAATTTACATATAAACTGATAATAAAACAATTGAACAACAAAACAATATATAAAAACCAACTCTGAAACATAAAACCACAATATCTCCATGTGAACCCTAGGGTTACTCTTCAATCCAATACATAAAATTACCCATAATGATTGACCTCACACTAGAATCTACAAGATAATCCATAAAAAAGAATGGACAACAGGTGTGAGTATTAAAACACTATTGGTGTTTCTGAAAAAATATTTTCTTAATGCACTCCCTATACATAAAAAAATAAATTTTAGTTTTTAAAATACAATATATAGAACTAGTATTTCAATAAAAAATTTCCATTACAAAACCAATAATGATCCACTTCCCTTTTCAATTTGAAAACAATTCTTTTGTAATAATGCATCATTTTCAAATTAAAAAAGCAGGATAATGTTTTCACATAAAAAGGGGGAATGTGAATATAAATTATTTTAAATTCATCTTCCATAAACCATTGAAAACCAAATCACCACTTTTAATATGGAGCACACTACACTAGATAGAATCAATAAGGATCATATAATAAATGCAATGGATGTAAACACACAATAGTAACCAACCAACTAATATCTAAATCATCCACCACAGACTTCGAAGTTCCAATGAACATGGGATCACCTTGGAGCTCATAAATAATCTAGAACACACTATACATGTGTCTAATAAAGAAGGAATTTCTTACCTGATGACATAACAACACCCAAATGATCAATCTCACCCTACTTTTCCCGACCGAGGGGCACAATCCCAAAGAAAATAGTCGATACTAAGGTCCACTCACTAGTGTGTAATCTAAACTACTGCCACAATCATTCATAAAAAATTTGATCAATATTCTAAGATCCTATTTAATGAATAATAATTGGGTGATCCATCTAATTCCAACTGAGTATCCAATAAAAAGAACATATACATATAACACACAAGAATCTCACATAACAACTCACCCCCAGAGTCACCCCATGGAACAAACTCTTTTCATTCTACCATTGGAGCATCATGGATCATATTATCATGGGCCACCCATAACATTCAATCCAATCCACAGAAATAGAATTATACTAGGAGTGTTTTCACCACAACCATTTTCACAAATGAAAAAATTAGACCTCAATCATCCTGTGAGAAATTACCATTTTCCAAAGTGGAACCAACACATTTTCTCCACATTCCAAACCATTTTCCAAGAACCTAACACATGCCACATGAATGTCAAAAAATATTTAGAAATCTATTTGAGAAACTCCAAACACTATCATAGAGGAAAAAATAACACCTAATAAACCATACCATGCTTTCAAAAATCAAAAACCTATTTCAAAATCCAACTGTACAATTTATCACACAATTTGAGTGCACAAAATAACAAATATACACCATATATTCCAAACAAATAATCAAACCACATCATAAAAGATAAAAAAAATAATTATAAAAAATCATAAATAACTATTAAATATGCAATTATGGTGTAAAAATTAAGAATCAAATTAATGATAAATATAGAGGACAAGTGAAAGGGAAACCTACCTCAAATTGCATTCACTTCAAAAGCACTAATCTGAAACAACACTAAAAATGTTCCAAGAATAAATAAAATCCACAATGAACCCTAAAAAAGAAAACACCCCCAATTTCCCACCACCCTAGAAACCCGAATCATCCAAAAATGTCCACTAGGATTCTATGAGAAAAGAAAAATGGAAGAATATCGAATGAGAAAGAGATTGGAGGCATGACCATTCAATTCGAGAGAATAACTGTGTAGAAACCAATCCAATATGGAGGGGCAAGGAGAAGCCCAAAATCACATTGGGAAGCATATTCTTCATGGGGTTTGGATGTGGGAGTCCAAAGGATGAATCCTTAATTAAAATGAAGGACAAAATACCAAAAAACACTTTTCCAAGTGGTTTTCATGGTTAGTTCGCAAGGTTTGACATCTGGTGTCACGATTTTATTATTTAATAGGATTAATAAATATTACTCCCATATGTGGATTAATATTTTCCCACATCTAGTTGATCTAATTTATTCCATCACTAGTTATTTAAGAGAATATATTGTGGGAATAATATTTAATAATTATTTAGTTTATTTTTTGGGAAATATTATTTTTTTGTTTAATGGAGAATAATGCAGAGATATTTATTTAATAAATTAATTGAAAAAATCATGGCCTGATAAATATTTGGGAAGAATGGCAGACCAATATTAATGGTCTAGTGGGAAATGATAAAATTTAATATTATTCAATTAAATAATATTTAATTTTAATTCTCATGTTTAGCACATGTTGAGAAATAATAACAAAAATAGTATTATTTGACATGGTTTTTTCTAGGAATTAAATAAATTTTAAATTAACATCTGAAACTAATTTATTTTATCCATACCCATTAAAATTCCAAATTATGTTATTTATTGATGAGCTTATATGATTGTGCACAACATATTTGGATGAAACCTCTCCATTCTACAGAGCTATATTCACCAAGAATTCTCTCATGAATGGAGAGAAATCCTCCACCATCGGATCAAGTAGAATACTTTGTATGAAGTTCACGTGGCGATGAAATATGGAAGAATCAAGTGCACATATATCTTGTGATAGCACCTGAATACTGCTTCAGGAACGTCCAATGTTTCATGAACAAAGTGGGGATCAACACATGAGGAAATCTATGATTTGTTTCTATAATTAAATGTTGATGAATCTCAGATTTTTCTTTAGAAACATCAATGAATATAAATTTCCTTAGTGGTAATTCATTAACTAATTAAAGTAATTATAAAAAATATTTATTGATCAATCTGTATTAGTACTGGAACCATTCTTTTATAGAAATTTCTTTGACTCAATTCCATAGATTCCAAAATTTGTCATTATTCAGATCTTTGATTGATAATTGACTATGGAAAAAATCAATATTGGTCACCCCCAATAAAATGCTTCTACTGCACTAGGGACCTACAAGTGGTATCATAGGGGACACGTAATTATTTATTATTATTTAATAACAATGGAGATTTACGAATTTATAATCTACTATTCCACTTCATGATCAATAATAAGTTTAATCTTAATTGTGAAATATTGTTCACTATCATTAATTTCTCATAGATCTAATAGAGATGTTATATTTTTTATTAAAATAAAATCTACGAACTCATCCATAGGAGTAAAGGATTCTGCTCAGATAATGTAGCAGTACATGCCATGTAACTATCGTCACACATTGAGTAGTTGTTTTCAATGCACTAATAGAAAATTTGAAAATTACTAAAGTGATGTGCATTAATTCAAGTATGTGTAGTTAATTATTACCCCATGTATTGACCAGGAAAAACTGTCACATGATCTATTGGAATAAATGTTGTGTTTCCGGTTAGACAATGTGTGAGGTCCATTTGCATCGTAGATGAGCAATTTATTAAAATTATGGAAAACCTAATGGGTGACCATTTAACAAGGAGTCAAAAGCACATGTGGTCTATTGGACACACCAAGTACTCTAAAAATATTGAGGCATATACTACATGCTGAGTCCTAATTAGTGTGTCTCAGATAGATGATGAGGGTTGTACATGCCATGTAGATTTGATCTACACACTGTGCACTTATTCCAATTAACATTGATTTAAAATTTGTTTATTTTATTATGAAATCCATGAGAAATGTACATGTTTGTGGTCATAAATATGGGACACACCATGTGATAGGTTTTAATATACATAAATATATAAATGCCTAATAAATATATATGTAATGTTCTATACCCTCATTTCATGAATGATTCATATTACACGTTTCACTCTACATACATTCAAGCATTACACATGACCAATAAATAACGAAATTTTTGTAATCATCTATTAAGTATACATCATGAAAGAATGTGATAATCCATGTATACCCTATGTCACAAGAGTTGTAACACCCCGAGATTCCACAATACGCTTCTCATTCAATAATGCAATAGCTTGCATCGTACGCAACTTCGAGTTCTAACACACCGCGACTAATCAAAGTAGCTGTTATGAATAGTAATAACCACTTTTTAAAATTATAGAAATTTTATATTTCAAAATGGACTTCATTTTTGTATTTGTAATATCGAAATTATCCTAAGTTGAATTTTTTGTAACTTTCTGAGAACTTCCAATTTTTTTATGAATAGTGAAAAATACTTAAAACAACATTTTTAATCAAAATAATTTATTGTGATAAATTATACTATTTAGTGGTTTTAAAGTATAATTAGAATATAGTTTTACCATTTTATCCAATGGTGGCCATTAGAATTAATTTAACATTGAAATTGGACATAAACAATTGCCAATCTTTTGATATAAATTGTTTCTTAAAAACACGCTATTTGTTGTAACAGCGGGAATTAATTATAAAATTAATTAATTCAACTTATATGTTTGGAATTTTTTAAAATAGACATCATTTTTGAATTTGGAATATCAATTATAGCATAGGGTGAAATTTTGGCCTTATTCTGAAAAACTTCAATTTTTGATGAATAGTGAAACCACTAAGTGGTTGTTAAAAACTGATTTTTCGTTAAAATGAAATATTACGACTTCTGTGATTTGATTTTCAAAAATCCGACATACATGATTTTCATTAAGAAGCAAAATGTGGTTCAATGAGATTAAAATAATTTTTTGGTGAATAGTAACTTTTAATTTCTTAATCGCGATTACAGGTAATTAGTGTAGTTTAAGGTAAAAATAATGTTTTAATAATATGAGATGATCTTGACACTTGTCCTACTCCTATTGGATGAGTCATGACCGACCAAGACAACCCATGGGTCAACTTGGGGACCCCATGGATCCACTTTGGTTGGAAAATGACATTAATATATATTTATTTAATGTTAAAATTAAATTGACACAAACATGAGTTGTTTTACTAAAACAGTTTTTAAGTGGGGTTAAACAAGTCCAAATTTTGACTATAAATATTCATTAGAAAGATAAAACGATTTCTTACATCATCGTATTTTTTTATAATTTTTAGACATTAAATAAATTAAATTAGTTATAACATCATTATGATGCAGCGATGACCTCATTATTTAACGATTTTAATAAAATGAAAAGATAATGTAAACTCCAAGGCATAAACTTGTCCAAAGACTATTGTATGGGTATATTTCGAACCCTTATCACCTTATCCACGAATTATATAAGTGTCGGACCTTTAGAATCCGAAAAGCATTGTATAATAATGTAACATTTCAATCTTTCCAAAAGAGCCCCTCCTCTCCTATTATAAAAGGCCCCCACCTCTACCACCTCATTCACACTTTCAAGCCATTTGGCTCGGACAACCCCTGCCCAAATACTATCCCAACATCCCTAACTTACTCCTAGAAGCCTCACTTTGGGCAGAATGCTTCTCAAGGAAGCCTTTGGCTCAAATCAAAAAGAGTTACCCGATTTTTAAGGTAATGTCTTCTCTAATGTTGTTTTGTTTTATTTTGCTTCTCCAACCCCTTAAACTCTTTTCATTAATTTCTTTTGTAACAACACCAGTATCTAAAATATACTAGGATGTTTTTATGATAAGTATTTGGTTTACATTTACACACACCTTCGTCTAATGGTTAAATAACATACTGTTTCTGTGGGTGGCGAAATACTGCCTCACGAAACGATGATTGTTCAATTTCTTTTAACACCTATAATGGTGGCCATTTTGATGACACTATTTTCATATATGATATATATATTATGTTTATGTTTTCCTTTTGCTTCTTTATTTCTCATTTATGGCATACTTTATTATTTCCATTATGGGTAAACACGATAATTTCATTTTAGGAAGTGCGGACTACTGCCCCCTCAAAGTGATGTGAATCGTTAATGCCATATGTGGGATGTATAAAGGATGGAGTAAATGATATTATATATGATATTATACTGGAACTATATTATACCTTTATATAATTATGATTTCATTCCATTAAATATGAAATAGAAATGAAAGTAGCGTTCATGCGTACGTACGGCTTACCGTCTCCATGAACGGTGCATTTCATTTCTTACCTCTAAATGTTACGTAATATTATGAATGAATGTATATACTGGATATATATGATATATATGACATATAATTAATGCATATAATTATGGAGATAATGGATATTCTACCACATAAACAACTTGTAATTATAAGAAGTTTATTGTTGACTCAAGTACCAAAGATCGACAAAACGACCGTTATTAACTTAAATAACTACATAATGTTCATAACATGGTAATAAGTGATATAAAAGGAATAATGAACATGAAAAATGTTCTTAAGTAAATAGAAATTAACTCTAGTTTATTATTCAAGAGGTTAAAGAACGGTCGAGTCAGGACAAGACGCAAGGTAAGGGAACTTCTTAACCCAACTTCCATTCTTTGGGTTAATCTCCTACTTTCAAATTATGTCATGGTATTATTATGTCTTATTTTGTATTCTTTATGTGTACCAATAGTGAATATACATAATATATCTATTTTATTTTAAAAATGATCTTTTTAAGGACTTCGTCTCAATCCCCTTTCATTGAGGCATATTTGGTTTTATACACAACATTCTTTTATACGGTGTATAAACCCCTTTAACTTTTAAGTTTATTCAAAAGGAATATTTTTTATACGAAGCGTTTTGCTAAACGACAAAAGGGAATGTTTTTCTTTCCGTACTTATGCGGCGACAACGACTTCTCCGCCGCCGTGACCATTATTTGAGTTTCGGATTCCTCTACAAGCCATCATTTTTTTTAATGAAAAATAAATACAAAGTTTTAACTTTCTTTTACTTTGGTATTGAAAATGGTTTTAAAAGAGTTTTTATTATATCAATGTGTTGTATTGATATCTTGTGATTGAAATGTGGAAATGTTATGTTTCCTTTATGCATGTTTTATGTGATACGATTGTGTTATGGTTTATGATATGTTTAAACCTATTCATACGAGGAATGTATTAGACTTAATAAGTGACGGGTGGAGCCCACTATAGCTCCTCGATGCATCAGTAGGTCTCATGAGACAACTAGACGTGGAATTGGCTGAGGCCCTTTCCCAATTTGATTTATGGTTTTGGCCGAGGCCTTAATCATTTTAGACGTCTTGGCCGAGGCCTTGACAAAATGTTTCAGAATGTCCGGCATTATACATTCCCTCATTATGAAAGTGGTTATTGATCATTCATGTGATTATTCGTCTAGTAGAATATCCATGTGAGTATGTAAGTGGCATTAATTGAATTTACTTTTTCCATATTATGTTGAAGTACAAGTTTAATAAGGCTTTTGTTTAGTTATACATTGCCTTAATTGTTAATTTTTATTTATAAAAGCTTCCGCAATATCGTTATCCTTACTGAGCATCTGAGCTCACCCCTTTCAATGTTTTAATGTTTTCCAGGACGTGAAAAGTATATTATGAATGACCTGCAAGGATAGTGTGAGGGGATATGAAGACAATATGTTGTTGTAGTTTTGTTTTACTTTAGGATGTAATGAAAGACTTATGAATGTATCTAGTGTTTTCAAGGCTACTAAACTAATCGTTCTTTCGAGACTTGATCTTTTGTGATCATGCCAATGTTACGAAGTAATTCACTGAGTCTGGGTAGCTGGTGTCGGGGCGTTACAAGAGTAAAATAATATATGAGTGTAACAAATATTGCGTAGATTTGGACATTTTTTCATTTTGTTTCCTCCAAGGTACCTTTTGGTAAAAGTATAATTTTAAATGAATTTATATAATTAGTTTAAAATTATAATGAATTCCAATAGAAAGGAAATTTAGATAATAATTAATATAAATAATTGATTAATTAAAGATTATAATTAATCGATTCAAGAGCAAATTATCTTTGAAAATGTTGATAAAATAATTGAATGAAAGTTTTATTAATGCACAACACATTTCATGCATGTGTACGATCATGAGCTAGACCAAACATTTTGTATTTGATTAGTTTCATTTAATTTATTATTAAATTAAATTTTCTTCATATGTTACTTCTCTCCTCCTTATTATATGGGGCCAATGTTCCCATTATTTCATTTCTGTTAAACCTTTTCACCCTCACCTCAATCTGAATAAAAGTCATATGTAATGGATAGAGTGACCAATCCAGTGGATATGGTTTTGTTAGGAGTCGAGGTGAAACCAATCCATGGAGATAAAATGGTGGATAGGTGGAAAGATGTAAACACAAACCTCAATTTTTTGAAGGTGTTTCTCCCCAAGGTAAATATTTAGTTTATCAAAAACTAAGAAATATATCCATGTGTATAATCTCATGATAATACCCTTTATATTATTTCTGTTAGTTGCATGGTGATTTCATTATGGATGTCTTATTATGAGGAGATAATTATGAATTGAAAAGAATACAATATAGAAATAAAATAAGATGTTTGATGCCGAAAATTTTTCTAATACCTGGATAATTACTTATGTAATTCCACATAATATTAACATGCATGTAATAAAGATAGTAATTGGAAATTTATGCATGAAGGATAAAATCCATCAATAAAATATTATGTCGGTATAGCTCTCAATGAAATTGGTTTGTATCAAACCATAGTTCAAAGTGGTCGACCAACGAAATTTGGTGTGATTTCATTATTATGGAATTATAAAATGAGTTTTTGTGTTTACTAAACTTGGTTCACATCAAGGGTAGACTTCCCTTGAAAGTCATGGTGTAACTGAGAGGAAAATTTTTATGAAATCTAAAATGAAGATTTCAAGATTGGGGAGACAACTCAGCAGACCAAGGAGATTTGAGTAAATCTAGTTGATATTTGGAATGCCTACCTGAAACCATAAATGTTTCATTACCAACCAATGTTGGGGTAATGAGAAGATGTTTATGGATCTTTTCCATTTGAATGTACACACATCTGGATATTATGAGGATAATGGTGATTCCTATTGGGTTTCAATAATATCATGGGAGACTAATAAATATAATATATTTAAAAAAATCCTATAATGAACTAAATCTATGTATATTTTTTAATAACAATAAAGAATGACATAAAACATATCATTTTGATCCGTACTCTTAAAGGAAAACCTTTTCATTGATAATACTTTCCATGAATGGTAGAGGAATTTACACATCATCATTCTCCATGAAATGAAATAATTTGTGATAGAAGAACCATTTCCAATTGTGCCTGAAAATGAGGAATGTAATGAAGAGATATATATCTATGAGAAACATTTGGATGATGTTATATATGTTCTTTTCTTTTAGCTATCATCCAAGTCAAGTGATATTTTCATGCAACTGGAAGAAATCGATGCATATATGATGATGTATCACCTTCGAGATCTCTATCAAGATAATGTGAGACATGATTGGTTTGAGATATACAATGTTTTGATTACCCCTATCCTGGGAGATTTTTTGCTATATGGGCCTCATGTAGCCAATCTTATTGGAAAACATTGATCACCTGGACTTATTGGGGATTAAAATATCTGATGATTTGGGTATAGATCTCATACTTTCATCACATCCCAATACCTTATCTAGATTTATTATGAATTATAATATAAAAAATAATGTGAAGATTCTATGAAGTCTTCTGACCTAAATTTTCCATGTGGATATGGACATGGGGTATACCAAACCTAAGGTCATTTTGGTGAATATAAATAAGATGGAAAAGGAATTGGTATTAAAGACTTATAAATAATCTAAATCTCCTGAGCACCATCCTTCCAAATAGAAGAAGATCCAAGGCAGGGAAAGGAAAAAATAACATAGTGTGGTTTTCATGTGGAAATCCATGCCACTGGAATAGAAACAATACCCAAATGTGTGGGGAATCTGAATGTGCATTGGTTATCGAGTGTAATCATTTTATTTCTACCCATTGGGTATTAGATACAACTTGCGGTCCTCACATCTATATTCAATGCAAGAACCAAGTAGATTCTGAATGATTTTAATATGATAGGTTGATCTATGAGCTACCAATGCTGAAAGGCTAGCTACTCTATCCATTGGTGACTATAACATTTCATATAAAATTGGAATGATTTTGGTTTCATGTGATTTTTAATAAGTACCTACTATTACAAAAAAGATAATTTATGTTTCATGTTTAGATTAAACTGTTTTTATTTTGATATTTTGAAAAAAGAGTTGTTTCCTTTATAAGTTCAATATATGTAATGGTATGGGAAATTTATGTATTTAATTAAGAAAATAAATTATTGAAAATTTATAATGATTTAATTCCACCTGACTGATATAACACTCATATTTGGAATCACTATCTTGTTAATGTTAATAAGATTTGTTTGACAATGCTCTATCAATATATCTATTTAGACTCATTTAAACTATAAACACTCTATATATATCATTATTCATTACATGTAAAAATGATTAAACCACCATTCCAAGGATATGGTGAAAGGGTCATAATGCATCATGGATTGGAAAACACTAATGTTTTTGGACCATTTCTAGTAGAAGATAATGGTGTATATTCATACTTCATAACATCTACCAATGATTTTAGTAGACATTGTTATATTTACATAATAAGGTATAAGTCTGTGTCCATTGAGAAATTCAAATAAATCAAGAATGAAGCAGTGAATCGAATTGGTTAAAAGATAAGGAATCATTATTTAGATCGACTTGGAGAATTTTGTAACCAATAGTTTACCGACTTTTTATGGGAGTTTTGGGTTTTATCTCAACTCAATCCACCTTATACACCATAGTGAAATAGTTTTAGTGAAATAAAGAACAATAACTTATTGGAAATGGTATGTCTGACGATGAGTAATGTAGATCTTCTATTTTCCTTTTTTGGATATTCATTACGAACAAAAACATACACATTAAAATGAGTACCAACAAAAGTGGAAAATAAAATTTTCATCACGTTATGGATTGGAAAGAAATATATTTTATTGAATACACATGTATGGGGTTTTGAGGAATTTTTTAAAGCCTTCGTGAGAAATAAACAAGCACCCTATGGTATAAAGTGTATCCTTATAGGGTATCCCTAGGAAACAAAGGGATACTAACAAAATAACCCCTCGGACGAGAAAGTGATTGTCTATAGACAAGTCATCATACTCGAGAGGGATCACATACTCAATAAGGATAGTGGGATAATGATTGAATTCGATGTAGTTGATGATCAAGATACAGAGTAGTTGGTACCTGAATAGATTATATAGGTCCCCATGGAAGAAGTAGTTCCTAAAACCCCAGTACTACATTGGATATTAAGAGACATAAGAGAACCATAGATATATAGTTTTCTAGTCACCAAGGATTGTGACACAATATTAATTAACAATAATGAACCTATATCCAATAAGGAGGAATTACAGAGATCATAATATGTATGATGGGTAGAGGCTATGAATTCTGAAATGGATTCCTTTTTTCAAAACTGATTTTGTGTTTTGGTCGATGCCCTGGTTCATGTAAATCCTAATGGAAAAAAGCGATATTCAAGAGAAAACTAGAAAAAGAAGGTAATTTAAGTACCTATAATTCCTGGATAGTGGCCAAATGGTTCAAAAAAAATCAACAAATTGATTACGATGAATCCTTTCTCCAATTTCCATGTTTAAATACATTAGAATCATACATTGTGTAGTATATTTCCAATACAAAGATATTTTCACGTTGGATTTCAAAACTGCTTTGCTTAACATGATCCTTTAAGAATATGTCTATATATCATAGGTTGAATGGTTTAGGAATACATGTGATTCCAAAATGATTTTTAAGTTATAGAGATCCATTTATGGATTTGTGCTACTTTCTATATCATGGAAAGTTCAATTTGATAAATTCATAAAAGAATTTGGATTCAATAAGATCTAATTAGTGTTGTGTGTTTATAAATCGTGAAATGGGAATGTATTTATTATCCTAGTATTATATCATGATTACATAATAATTATTTGAAATGATATACATGTCTTACAAAATGTTAAAAACTTCTTAAAAAGTGTTTCTCCATGAAAAAATTGGGCAAAGAAGCCTATATTATTGGGTTCAAGATCATTCATGGTAGATTCAAGAGGCTACACGAACTATTTCAATGTATATATATTGACCAGATACTAAAGAGAGATAGTATGGAAAAAATCAAGAGGGGATTTGTTATAGCATCCCTTGGTTTACATATTTCTAATAAAATGTGACCTCGTACAAAATAAGAAAAAGGGAGAATGGGTTAAATCTCATAAGCTTAATTGATAGGATAAATCTTTTATTCCATGTTATATACTGTTAAGGATTATTCCTAAACATTTATTATGTTTGGAAAATATCAAACTGATCTAAGAGAACAACATTGGACTATTATTAAGGCAATCTTTAAGTATCTGAAAATAAAGAAGGATATGTTCCTAGTGTATGGAGGAGATGAGGATCTGATCATGAGAGGATATAATGATGTTTGTTTTCAAAAACATCATAATGATTTGATGTCACAATCTGGATATGTGTTACATCTCAAAGGAAGAGATATGAGTTAGAAGAGTTCATTACAACTTCTTTTTGCTGATTATACAGAAGATATTGGGTATATAGTGACTTCTGATGTATCCAATGAAGATATTTGGATTCAGATATTTTTCTGGGAGTTTGATGTTCTTCATAGTAGTAATGACCCTATCACATTTTATTTTGTTAATACAGCAACAATGGCTCTTGAGAAAGAGCCATGCCCACACCAAAAGATGAAGAATGTACTCCAAAAATTTCACCTCTTTATGTATTTCTATTAAAGGGTGAAGATGTAGTGAGAAGAGTACCCCGTGGAAGATAATGTGTAAAACCCCTTTAATAAAGGCATGTCTTAGTAGAGGCATGAGTATCCTATGAGAGCTAGTGGAATGAAAGTAGCTTGCAGTTGGCACCAGTGAATGTGGGAGTCTATTGGAGTTGGCGCCCTTGAACCAACTTCTTTTTTGTTTATAAAAAACATGTGTCCATGTTTTATGAATATTAATAAAATCTTTATCACATCATGATTTTTCTTCTAGATAACATAGTATGTGATAATTTCCTAACTATATCTGTCACACTAAAAGTTCATAGTAGTTCCCCCTATGATGAGAACTTGGATTTGCTACGACATTATTAATGAATATATGTTCTATACCCCCAAGATATAATTTTAGAGACACAAATAATACATGAAATCTAGGATAGATACTCCTAGGAAATTGAGGCACCTCTCATGGTGTACGCCTTTGGTAATGTCCAGTACATATATTAAGAGAACGATACTAGCTAGAAGGAAATCCACATCCCTATGTGTCATTAGAAGTTTGTATCAGTAGACGTTTTTATTGGCCCTTTGAAAATAATATTGTTATAATACCCCAGGAATTCATGGTACACTTCTTTTTGTATTATACAATAGCATGTGATGTACATAATACCGACTTCAAACGCACTACGCCCTACTGTACTAGCTGTTTAAAAACCAGTTATGAAAAGTAAAACCCGCTTTTTGAAATTTTATAATTTTTATTTTTCAAATTGGTCTTCATTTTTTGATTTATAATATCAAATTTATCTTAGGGTGAATATTTGGTCTTTCTTCTGAATCATTCAATTTTTAATGAATAGTGAAAAACCATACATTATTGATTAAAACTTATATTTTATTTAAATAAATATTTTTAATTTTAATTTATTATAAATTCAATATATATATATATTTGTCCAATTTAATTTATTGGAGTAATTTTATAATAATATTAGATATATAAAATTTTAGTGAACTTTTTAATGTCTTTTACCCACATTCTTGGCCGATTTGAAAATTTTCATAAAACATAATTTTACCACTTCCATGAATTTAATTTAAAATATCCAAATGATAGTATTGTAATCACTATTTATAATGTGGTTCAATAGGATGAAAATAATTTTTTTAATTGAAACATTTGATTTTTATTTACCACGAATAAAGGAAAACAGTGTAATTAAAGGTAAAAATAATATTATAATAATATAAAAGTACCCCAACAATAGTTATAATTCAATTGAATAAGTATTTTTAGACCAAAATCAACCTTAGTATATATGTATGAATCTTTTTGATCCAGCAATGTTAGATTAGGAGAATTATTTTATTTTATTTAATGTATTGTTAAAAGTGTTAAATTCAAATTTTTATAACTATACCATTTTTAATATAGGGTTATACATAAGATAAATTAGACTATAAATATTCATTATAAATATAAGAATATTTCCTAAATCATGGTATTTTATTTAAAAATTTTAGACCTTATTTTATTAAATTTATATATGTCATATTAATGAAGTAATAATTACCATATTAATGAATGATTAAATTAAATAATGTGATAAACATTAAATTAAATGTAAATAGATATTTTAAATGACATACATGAATTTCATGCATGAAAATAACATATTATATATGATTTAATGCCTTTTTTGAAGGAATATTGTTTTTATTACTTTTATAAATATCAATTACAAAATAGTGTAAAATGTCATTTAGAAGTGTTTAAAAAAAATATTATAAAATTAAATGATATAAAAATCCTAAAAATATGAGAAGCAGAAAAATGACTAAGGTAATGTAAAAAATGTAATAAATGATCCACTTTATGTTCAATATGAATTTTATTGTAAATATATTAACCTTGTAGTATAGAAATGCAAGAGAACATTGTAAGAGTTAACTTATTTTACAAAGGTTCAAATCTAAAATATAAAGTTATATTTATTCCCTAAAGAGGTATAAAACCTATTTGATGAGAGGATTTCGACCCATAGACGTCTAATACTCTAAATAAATCAAATTTTTGCAATTATAATTTTAAAATAATTTTAGAATAAATTAGTATTGCATGATTTTCCTAAAGTTTACATCTCCTCTCTTATAAATGGGAACCTTTCTTTCTCATTAATTCAAACCTCCAATGCCAGTTGTCTCGGCCAAAACCTACCCAAATATACACCCAAATTCCATCAATTCATATTCTAGGAAAAAACTTTGGAATAAAAAAATCTAATGGTATTATATTGTGCAAATCAAAAGGAGACACCAAAAGAAGAAGTAATCGTTTTATCCCTTCTTTGAAAGATTATTTCTTGTTATACTTCCTATTACTATGTTGATACCATTATAAATAATAACTCCAAAATACTATATATACTAAAATGTTGTTAATATTACATGAAAACCATATTCCTCTTTTTACCCATCCTATGATAAACAATACCACCATGTCTGCGAATGTACTACTTATCATCTCTATGTTGTGTTGTAAATTTTTTTTCACATAAAAATTATTTATATTGGAATAAAAATTAATAAAAATGATTTAAATAATAAATATAACATGATATTTTTTATATAAAATGAATATTCCATCCAATTTCTTACCATTTAACCATTAATGAAGGGATATCATCGCTCGTGTGTATGTACTGCTTACCGTCTCAACGACGCGATGAGACACATCTTCCATGATCACCATCGAAGAATGATTATAAGAATAAGAATAATTAATAATTATTAAATATATGATTTAATAATTCTACTGGGATGATATATAAATATATATCATTCACTTACTTCTATAAGATACCAAAATGGAAACAACGTTCATGCATACATACGACCTACCGTCTCTGTGAACGGGGTATTCAATTTCATATATCTATTTAATATATATATGTGTGTGTGTTATATAAATCATAGTATACAATTATAAATTTAATGAATCATGATCTATGTAATATAATCACGAATAACAAGTCAAATCAGATATGATAAACAGTGTGATTAATACCTAAAATGTTACATTAACATGGGATTATTAATAAATGGGTAATATAAATTCATAAAGAAATAATATATGATATAACAATTATTATTATTCTTATATAGGTTAATAATATCTTTAAACACATTATATAGGTGTTCTGGACACGTATGGAGAGTATCAGATCTAAGGTAAGGGTTAATCTCAAAATTTCATTATTATTTGAGGTTATTGATGTGTAAGTATCTACTGGGGAATATTTATCATCTATGTCTAGGTTTCTAAAAATGATTTCATAAAATGTTTTACTAAAATCCTATGGTTTGTTTATATCATATTTACTCTAGTTTTACATTTTAATAAATGTCCTGAAAGGAATATTTTGGGTGTTTTCTAAATGGGGTATTTTTTGACCTTTTCGACAAATTAAGGAAAATAATGTTTTCTCACTTATACAGTGTGAGTATATTTTTTCCTATGTTATGTCACCGTAACATTTTTTTTATTACCTTAAAATATTACATGGTTATTTTCAAAATAAATTTTTTGTATAAAAATAGTACGACTTTTAAATGATTTAAAGTAAAAGAGATATTTTTCTCTGAGAGTTTTCATGATTTTATTAAATTACATTCACCTATGTCAACATACATTGTGGGATATTATGATTGCTTGAAGTTGATTTATTATGATAAAATCATCCATATCTTATTAAAGGTTTTGTGATATGTTTAATTGTGGGTGTTCTATTTTTATACCATTCATGGTTTACGGTAAATTTATTATCATTTCATATGATTTGTTTAATACGAATGTTTATGTTATGTTTCAACATTTTCATTTGAGTAATGAATTGGACTTATTAAGTGATGGGAGGGGAATGAAATCTCCCCATTATGCAACATATGGCCTATTAAGAAAAACTGGTGTGTTGGTACAAGGCCTTGATAGAATTGTTTTATTGTCATTGACATAGTGTATTGACGTAGTAGTTTTTATGTATGACATTTTTCATTCCCCCATTATGAAATTAGTTATTACATGTTATTATTTCACTAGTAGAGTATCCATGTTAATGTTTATATGGTAATTTTTCCCCTGTATTATGTTAATTTTTATGTTTAAAAGGATCTTGTTCTTATTATACATATCACCATAAATGTTTATAGCTTCTGATAAATTATTTACCCTTACTGATCATTTGATCTCAACCCATTATTATAATTTATTTTCCAAGGATTCTAATAAGTGTATTATGATAGATATTAAAGGTTAAGAAACATAAATAATGGTGTTCTCAAAGGATTATATATACTATATTTCTATGTTAGAAATGGTAATGTGATCTTCATGTATGTTATATATTTTCCCAAACTACAAAATTGATCGGTCCTTTAGGACATGATTCATTGTAATCATTCCAATGTATTGAAATAATGAACATACTCTGGGTATCTTGGTTTAAGGGGTTACAATTGGTATCAGAGGATGTTTAAAAACAACCTTAGTTATGGATTTATGAAAAATAGATTAGAGATCATAACCATAAGATAGTATTTGAGGATATGTATAGAAGAACCCCCAATAATTTTTGTAAAGTAGAGATTACATGGATATTATAATTAGTATATAAATGTTTACATTCTACATGAGTAAATGGTACTATAATAGATATACCATGGTGTGAAAACTCTTAAAAGGTGTTCTGAGATTGACTTGGGGAAACCAAGTACACGATAATAGACCTTACTGGACACCTGGTTTGATAATCCCGGTGGTTATGCAAAGGATAATTCATATTTTTTTGCAACACATTATGAAGTATTAATGAGTAAATATATCCTCAAAGGATCCATATTTATTATTATGGATTATATATGCATAAATGTTTCAATTTATGTTATGTATTTTACTAGTTTGTAATTATTCATTTTGATTCATAACCTAATATAGTGTATATCATTGTTTAGAAATAGCTCCTAGTTGAAGAAATGGAAATCTTATAAATTCACATAATCTAAGTAGGGATTCCCCTAATATGAAATATAATGATAGTGGAGTTGGTGTTAGAACTGATACTGAATAACAAATAACCCTACTGGGACAGCTGACTCAGGTTGTGAATAATAACCTTACACGTATGGAACATTATTATCTACAATGAAGTGGATCAATGATAGACCACTTCATGAGACAAAAATACAACACATTCTATGGGAATACAAATCCTTTTGTAGCTCAGTAGTGGATAAGTTCCATAGAGAAAATATTTCATGTTTTGGTGATTAATGAGAGGGAAATAGTTGTTATGGTAGTCTATCATCTTTCAGGTGATGCATATATGGGGTGGCCATTGATTCAATAAACAAAGTAGGATGATGAAGTAGGAAATATTGAATGGAGGGAGTTTAAAGTTCTTTTCTGAGATAAATACATTACTCGTTAACAATGAGCTGATATAGAAAGAAAATTTCTAATTCTTAGACAAAGAAAGGTTGAAAATGTTTCAATGTAAGAGGCTAACTCCACAAGCAAAGAAAGTCATGTTTTAAACTACATACATAACCCAAAAATTATTATTGATAGATTATTTGATGGGTTAAACCCATTTCTCTGGTGGGAATTGGTCTCACAATCATTCTCATCATACAAAGATATAGTTTTTTATGCTGTCAAGACAGAAAATGAATTCTCAATGTCTTATGACATTAATGAACAAAACGCGAACAAGATAATGGGGGATAAAAAGATAAATAAAGGGAACAACGGAAAGGTGTATTTTCCCTTATGTGATAAATTTGTGGAGAAACACCCTGGTATTTTCTTAAAACTAATAGGAGTTAGTTGCAAATATAGATAAAAATGATACCAATCTCATGATTGCAAGCGGAAGAAAGAGGATGTCAATGTCCAATGCTACAATTGAAAAAAAATTATTCCAATGATTCTCCAAAGGATTAAAAAAATTTATCATAGAAAAGGAAATTTTATTATGGTCAATCTTATGATGCTTCTATAGTCGATGTGGAATAATTACTGTATTTGTGTTTTTTGATCCGAGAATTATATTATAGTTATAAGAAGAATGTGATATATATTAAGATGGTAATTTAGTACAATTATTTCTTTAAGGTTTTAGTATAAGGATGGTAATAATTTATTTATTATGAGATAATAATAAAAACATTGTATTGTTTAGGGAATCTGATGTAACCATTGATTTTTCAAATTTAGTGATAGTTTAGAGAGACTTTAGATTGAAGTATTCTGGATAACTCAAATGGTTGGAATGGATTATGTTAAACATTGGATAGTTTTGTTTATAGTTAAAACCTTTCTTAAGATTATTTTTTCAATTTTATAATACTATTGTTTAAGGAAAAGCATAACCTGCAGGTCGGTCGATAAGTCGTCATGTCAGACAAAGCTGTGGGAATCGAACCCACAATTGAAGTGTGAAAAGATTTATCACCTACCACTGGCCTACATGAATTCCAAGATTATTATAGAACTATTTTATATGTATTACTGGTATATGTTTATATTTGGAACTTTATATGATTGAGATAAAGAGTATATTTTTGAGTTTTATCTCTTGAAGAGAAAGATGAGTTTGTGGTAGATGATCAAACTCTACATGTAAATTATGTATGATTCCTTGTGTTTATAGTATATAAATTAATTTAATTCTACTACACTATGAAATGGATCATAAAACAAAAACTGTTTTCCTAGTACCTTATTTTTCAATGAATAAAATGGTCTCTTAGATCATCGCATATTTATAGCTTTCTGGTTGTTAGCTTTCTCATAATAATATTCTCTATCTCTCTCCAAAAGAACATGATGGTTATTTTTCTCTTTAATATCCATGTTTTCCTATATGGAACCCTTGTGTGTGTTATTTCTGATAACCTTCATACATTCATTTCTTTATTTTAAAATATATGTCTCATTAATCCATCTTATAATGTAGGATTAAACTAAGATATTTCCAAATGTCAAACCCCATGTTTTTAATCTAGAGATTAAATTGTGGAGATAAAATTAATTGAAGGAGGGGATGATGTAAATCTCCAAGTTTCCATGATACACTTCTCTTTTAATAATATAATATTGTGCAATGTACACAACACCAAGTTCAATCGCACCATGAACTCCCAAAGTAACCATTTAAATAGAAGTTATGAATAGTAATACCAAATTTTTCAAATTTTTTAAATATTATTATTCAAAATGGATCTCATTTTTGGATTCAGAATATTTAAATAATCTTATGGGGAAATTTTGGTATTTCTAAAAACATTCAATTTTTATGGAATAGTGAATAACACTGCGTTATTAATTAAAATTGACTTTTTATTTAAATAATTTTAATAATTTTAAATTTTTTTAAATTATAAATAAATAAATAAATCCTATATTAGTATAAATTAATGCATAAAAGTCATTTTATACTAATATAAGATACGTAAAATTTTATTGAACATTTTAATGCCTTTTACCCACCTTCTAGGCATATTTTCAAATTTGCGTAAAGGTTAATTTTACCACTTCAGTGAACTGAATTTCAAAAGACCTATAAACACAGTTGTAATTAGTAACTAAAAGGTGGTTCCATAATATGAATGTAATTTTTTGTGAATAGAATCTTTTGAATTTTATTTACCATGGTTAAAAGTAAATAAGGCAATTAAGGGTAATAATAATATTATGATATTATAAAATTACCCCAAAACATGTACCAATTCAATTAGAATAGTGTTTTTAGACAAAAAATAAACCATATGACTAATATATGATCCTTTTTTATTAAAATGGGTTATATTAGTACCTTTATTATATTTTATTTGACGAAGAGTTAAAATTGTTAAATTCAAATTTTTATAACTAAACGGTTTTTAATAAAGGGTTATATATAAGATAAATTCTTCTATAAATATTCATTATAAATATAAAACAATTTCTTTAATCATGGTATCTTATTTATTATTTTTAGGAATTAAATAATTATATTTATTTATGGAATAATAATTATCCAGTAATTACCTTATTAATGAAAGATTAAAATAAATGATATTATAAATATTAAAATAAATGTAAACTAATCCTTTTGATGCCATCCATGAATTTTATTGATTAAATTGAAATTTGAGGTATGATTTAATTCCTTTGGTTTGATAGAATCATATTTGTATGACATTTACAAAAACCAATTACTAAATTGTGTCAAAATTGACATAAATGTTGTTTTAAAACATATACTATTTTATTAAATGATATAAAAATTCAAAAAAAAATCTATGTTTTGGACAGATAAATTATATAATGTTAAAAATTTCATAAATTGTCTAATTTCGGTTCTCTTGGAATTTTATCACAATTATATTAACCATGTAGTGTAAAAATACAAGAGGACATGGAAAGAGTTATCTTAGTTTACAAAGGGTTAAATCTAAATGATAAGGTTAATTTTATGACCTAAACAAGTCTAAAACTTATTAGTAATGTGTTTATATACCCATACTAATGTTAGACTTGAAAAAAATTTACTTGGATCTTTTGGAATATGAAAATCATTTTTAAAATAAAATAATATTTCAAAATTTTCCTAAAGTTCCCCTTACCTATATTATAAAAGGGCACCTCCCTTTCTCTTTAATTCACACCTACAAAGACATTTTTATTGGAAAAATCACTTCCCAAATCTCATTATAACATCCCTCAACACATTTTATTGGAAGCCATTTGGTTATAAATCCAACATAAGAAGTCCTATTATTCAAATCAAAATGAGACACAAGTAGAAGAGGTAATCGTTTTATCCCTTCTTTTAATGTAAAATTATTATTCTAGATCCTATTACTATGTTGTTACTAAAATAAAATTATAAATATGTAATATTATATATAATTATATTTCTTTAATATTATTGGACAATTATATTCATCTTTTTATGCATCCTATGAAAAATAATACCACCATGCGTGCGTATATAGGGCGTACCGTCTCCACGTCATGCTGTAAATTTTTTCATTAAAATTCCATTATACTGTTATAAAAATGAATATAATGGGTTTAAATAATAATTATAACATGATATTGTTTCTTTAAAATTCATATTCCATCCAATTCGAAACCATTTAACCATTAATGAAATGATATTATCCCTCCTGTGTACGTACTGCTTACCGTATCCACAACGTGATTAAACTCATATTCCATGTTCACCATCCATGAATGATTATAAAAATATATATTATTAATAATTATGACATATATGACATAATAATGATAATATGATGATAAATATTTACATTTATTTCATTCACTTACTTCCATACTATATGAAAATGGAAATAGTGTTCATGCGTGCGTACGTCATACCATCTCCATGAATGGTGTATTCCATTTCATATATCTATTAATTATATATATTAATATTTATGAAATATAGATAATATTATACATTCTAGAATTAATTAAATATTGATCTATGTAATAAAATCCAGAATAATAAGTTAAAACATGTCTGATAAACAAAGGGATTATTACTCGAAATGATACATTAACTTGGAATTGTTAATAAATAAGTAATATATGTTCATTAAAGAATCATATATGACATCAGATATATTATTATGATTATAATATATGTTCATAATATGTTTAGACACATTATACTATATTTTCAAACATGTGTGGAGTGTGTCAGACCTATGGTAATGGTTAATCTCACAATCTCATTATTATTCGAGGTTGTTGATGTGTAAGTATCTACTACAAAATCATTATCATATTTTTCTATTTTTCAAAAAAAAATTTATAAAAAGTTTTATAATAATACTATGTTTGTTAAAAGTCATTTTTACCCATGTTTGAATTTTTATAACATGTTTTGAAAACAATATTTCGGTTGTTTTACAAACAAGGTACTTTATGACCTTTTCAACAAATTAAGGAAAGAATGTTTCTTAACTTATACAGGGAGAATGGTTATTATCCATGGTTATTTCTCCTTAACATTTTTAAGCCTTCCATATAACCTTATAAGGTTATTTTCAAATGAATTTTATTATTTTAAAATTCACCATATTTAAAATATTTTAAAGTAAAAGGGTTATTTTCCTCAATGAGTTATAAGGAATTGATTAAATTATTTGCATCTATTTAAAAATCCATTGTTGGATTTTAGGATTATTTATAGTTGATTTATTTAGATACAATCATCCATATTGTGTTGATGGTTTTGTGAAAATTTTAATTTTGGATGTGCTATTTTTATACCATTCATGGTTTATGGCTAATGTATTAACATTTTGTATGCAACTTTTAATACGAATGTTTATGCTATGTTTCATCCTTTTCATATGAGGATTTTATTATACTTATTGAGTGATGGACATGGACCACTATAGCACCTAGATGCATCGGTAGGACTCATGAGACAAAGTAGTGTCTTGGCGCAAGGCCTCGACAAAATATTTTTGAATGGTATTGGCATAAGGCTTCGGAATAGTAGTTATTAGTCTGGAATTATGCATTCCCCCGTTATGAAATTAGTTATCACATTTGATTATTTAACTATTATAATATCTATGTGCATGTTTATATGTTAATTCATGATTTATTTTATCAATATGATGTTCATTTTTAGGATTAAATGGGTTGTGTTTTTATTATACGTCTTACATTCAATTAAAGAGATGTGTGGATCTGAATAGTTCTAAACAAATAAATAACATCTTTTTTGATGTTGTCTCTGAGCTTCATCATTTGATATGGTGTGATAGAAATGCTTTTATTCATAATAAATTCTTACCCAATCCTATTGCAGGGAAAACTTGGATTCTCATCTCCATTCGCGAAGACGCTTCGATCCAAAAGGGTCATTGTAGCAACATGGTGCAAGACTTTAGCATCGTTCGACATTTACGTATTGACGGAAACTATTGCCAACCTCATCATACTTTTGAAGTCTTATGTCATCCCCCTCTACCAGTATGGATTAAGGTTAATGTGGATGGCGCTTCCAAAGGAAATCCTGGTCTTATGGGGTGTGGCACCATCTTCATGAATCATACTGGCCAGAGCATTGGTTTATTCTATGGGATCTTTGGCATTGCACCCTCTCTAGAAGATGAATGATGGGTATGATTTTTGTGGTCTCTTTTTCCAAACAACATGGCTCGAACAACCTCTGGAATGAGAGTGATTCGACCACTCTTATAAAAGATATTTGGAATGGTGTGATATATCATGCGTGGCTGATCACCACTCGTTGGATAGACTGCATCAATGCTCTTCACGACATCAACTACATCATCACTCATATTTATTGTGAAGCTAACATGGTTAATGATGGTCTTGCAAACAAGGGAGTCAATCAAGACATCACATGCCATGATGAACTTCCTGATGACTTACTTCCTTTTCATAATAAAGATTATAATATGTTTCCATCCTTTAGACTTTTGTAACTCTTATTCTTTATATATTTAGTTCCATGGTTTTCTGGCTAGGAACCATCTTTAAAAAAATTATTATATCATTCGTTGAATTATTTTTCCATATTGAGAATTTGAGATCACCTCTTTCTTTTGTTTTATTTTCCTAGGATACCCAGATGTGTATTATGATTGATATGATGAGTTAAATTAGGGGAATAATGGGATTCTAAAAGGATTTTATATGTTTTATTTTATGTTAGAAATTGTAATGTGTAGTTCGTGTATGTAATCTATTTTCAGGGACTGCTAAACTGAATGGTCCTTCGAGACATGTTACCTTGAAATAATTCTGATGTATTAAAATAATGCATAGGCTGTGGGTAACAAGGTTCAGGGTGTTGAAATTATAATTAATAAGTTATATGAGTTTCTCGCAAAGATTTATTGATAAAACCATGACTCCACAGGTTCATAGTGATGTAGGAAAAGTTGGGTGTGTCACAAGTAATTTTGAATTAATGAATATCTCAAGAAAGGATTTATCCCTTCTACACACATGAGGAAGTTAATATCTCAGGCCCATTGATGAAAATTATATGGCTTAGATAAATCCTTGGACATTATATTTTATAGGATTGTATAATTTCTAGAAAGTCAAAGAAAGAGATATGAAGCACAAATGTTGATCGCACTGACCAGCAATATGCTCGATAAGAGATATTGTGATAAAGGTATTATAGTACAAGGTATGAGTTCATGTGAGGTTACATGTCATTGTGGCTTTAACATATTTATATATGGGTTCCTTGGCATGTTGCTAGATTCAATACGTGGAAATTTGGCTACATCCCTAATGCCACTGAGAAAGAGGCCTAGGGGGTCACAAACTAAGTGTATCCAGAATCTTAGTTAAATAAGATATTATTATTTATTATTTAATATGTTGAATATATATTATTCCCTGGTGAGGTTTAATAATTATTAATGTCTATTTGATAACATTTATTCTATCACTAGTTATTCCGTAAAATATATTGGGAGATAAATATTTAATAAATATTTATTTTCTGTTTAGTTAATATAATACTTATTTATTTATTGGTGAATAATGAATTGATATTTATTTAATAAATAAATGGACATTATTTAAGGATTAACAAATATTTTTAAGGAATGGAGGACTGAGATTAATTATTTAATGAGAAATGATAATATTGAATATTATTTAATTAAAAAATAATTAATTTTAATTCACAAGTTCATCACATTTCGAGAAAAATTAATATTACAATTATTATTTGACATTTGGTTTTCTAGAAATAAAATAAAAACTAATGTCACTTGTGAAATTATTTCATTTTAACCCTATAAATTAAAATACCCAATTGGGTTATTTTTTCATGAGCCTATTTAGTTGTGCGTAATGAATTTTAATGGAATACTCTCATGCCTAGAGAGCCCTATTCTCTAAGAATGATCTCAAAAATGGAGTGAAATCCTCCTCCAGTGGATCATGTAGAATGCTTTGGAAACAGATATCTAGGAGACCATAGGTTGACAACAAATGTGCAAGGATCTTCTACGTTATCACCTTGAGACGCCTTCAGTGTCATCCAGATATTTGTGGACCTCATGGGGATCACTACTAGAGGAATTTATTATTGGATTATACATTGAAATTATGGGGAAATTTAGATCTATCTCTAGACACTTCAATGAAAAAATAATTCTTTATAGGCAATTTTTTATCTTTTTAAATTAATTATAATCAATATGTTTTTGATCCTTCTCTCTTGGTTCCAAAATAATTTTGTTTTCTATTTCATTGACTCAATTCTGTGGATCACAGAGTTCATCATCACATAGATCTCAGATTGATCATCTATTATGGTAAAATAAATGCTTGGAACCACCCATTTCACGCTTACACTACACCCAAAAACATACAAGTTAAACTGGGTGACTAAACAATGCAACCCCTACACATTTATATTTCATGTTTAAACTAACCATGCACCTCAATAGTGTGACCAAGAGAAAAGGACACAAACATCATCATTTTAACCTAAAACTCTTCTTAATCATGGCGATACTCGATCCCCCAAACAAACCCCATATTGAAGTGATAGTTTTCATTACAAAAGCTCTTCACCAACCAATTTTCTCCCCATAACATCATACTAACAATGATAAAGGCTAAGTACTACACAAAACATACCAAACTAAAAAATTAAACCTAGAACACCCAAAACACAAAATTTATATCTAGAACACCTAGAATATGATAGAAAATCCATGAACCAAAAGATAGATCAAAAAAAAGGATGAAAAGAAATTGGACAATTCTCCCCATCATTAATTTTTATGCCCCCATAAAACCTCAACATCTTCTAGTTGATTGATCAAGGAAAATGGATTTCCCCATCTACATAATCAAACCACTAAAACCAAGAACACCTCAACCATATCCAAAAAAATCATATATATCTTGAATAAAATAGAAAAAAATGAATACATTTCACACTGGACCAATATCTAAACTTAAACCGCATTCTTGACATCAGTGCTTAGAACAAACTTCCCCAATTAGAATTCAAAAAACAGTGATTAACATCAGAAGAAACATCAACAATAACTATAGTGGGTCTCTATAAAATTAATAACCATGTAGATTGAACCAATAAAATGGGCCATCATGAAATGTCCAACATGATCCAACACAATAACTCTCCCACATGGGCCAACCCCCCCCCCCCCCCCACCACCACAAGGGGATCATGGGGGAATGAATGAAAACCCAATAAAAATGCAAACCAAAACCCAACTAATACACATGTATGAATTTTCCAAAATACCGAAATCTAAATTAATAACATTTAGAATGTATAATCCCTAATGGATGAGATAATAACTGAGCTAAAACTCCGCACACCCTTGGTGGTTTCCTCACTATAGGAAAAGTTTCACTCCAAGTCCTATGGCTTCATCCCTGAGGTTTGAAACATCTGCAGCCCTGCAGTCCTATGCAAAATAACTCTGATATCTAAGATAGGAATTCAAAATAAAAAATAGAAGACACCTCCTTGTATATTGGAATAAATTCATTATTTAGGAAAGAAAATTTGATTTCATTAAAATTGAAGTTGTCATAAGAGTCACAACATCCACATTATGAATTACAAGAAAACACAAAACCTCAAAACACCTCTCAGAAAAGCATATAAAACCAAAAAAAACACTAAAACGTAATGAGATTAAAACTGAACTAAATATGGTACCTTATGTTTGTAAATGGGTAGAGGTTTCATTTGAAGGCGTGGACATGGTTCCACATTGCTTCTTGGGAAGAATACAATATAATCACAACAAGTGACCTTGGTGACCACATGCATGGAAGGTATTATGAGAACATAGGCATATTGAATTCTTATGACAAAAATTACCACACTAATTAGTCATTAGGATATTTCACTCAGAGGAAGGTAATGATAGATCTGATGGCCTCTAAATTCCCTTACCAACACCACCATCTTTAGGCCGCTTCCCAGTCTTATTACTGAAATTACATTCACCACTTATAGATAGTATATGATGTTAAAACTTCTCACGCACTCATATTATAATATATTCAATATGAAAAACATGCCATGCTACATTGGAAAAATAGGTTAGGTATAAATCTAAATCCATCAACTACAGATTAAGACAAATCATATACTCGAAATGTAGAGCATTCAATGGATTGTTCGCAACATACCTTAGATCAAATAAAACTAGACTACAAAGAATTGATAGAAATCCAACATTGTCCATTCATGTTATTGAAAATATCACATCTCTATCCCCTTTATAACCTTTGTATCCTCAGAGAAATATTTCTGGATCAATGAATCCTTGATGAAATTTCATGACAGATTGTCTCAAGAGTTGGTTTGAGAGACTGGATTTCACCACTTCCATGGCGGGACTTCAACCAAAAGTTTGAAAACATTTCCTTTAACAACATTGGAAACTCATGAAAACAAATGTATCTTTCAATAATTTTAATCCACTCTTCTACATTATGAGGATATATTTAACTATAAAAGGGAGGAGTACTCAACTTCAGAAATTCAAGAACATGACCTATGGGTTGATCAATTGGAATGTCTACTAATAGTGCCCCACCCATAGTTTCACATAGAATATCCATAAAATATTCTTGGGGGAAGACACTTGTAAACAAAAAAATATAATTAATCAATCAAAACCAATCCATAAAGAAGAACTCTCTATCTTAAAACACTAAAAAGGAACATCATTCCCGAAACGAAAGGAAAAAAACACCACCACCACTGATAACCAAAACATCACAATTATATTCAATCGATAACAAAAACTAAAAAATGAATGAAAATTTTAAAAGGTTTCAAAATCACTAATGGTATAACTTAGATCCTTACACAAAAAAATATTTTTTCCTATCCAGGAACTGATCCTCTCATGTGTGTGGTGAAAATAATACCAAAGACCAACGACAAATTTTTTTCATCTTTCAAAATATAACATTAAACCAATATATTCAAAAAAAATACACCTAGGAACTGTAAAATGTTAGGATATGTGGTATACCAAACCATGCACCAACTATGAATGACTTACTAGAATGTTGGGTACTCACTCGGTTTTCCCGTGTAGTTTACAACCCATGTTTTAACCAAGATGAATGGTTCATTCCTGAGATAGGGGCTTACAACAAGCATTAAACATGGTTTGACTAATCAATAATGGTTATTTCACCCTAAACCATAAACACACCCAAGATGGCATGATTACCTATTTAAATCTACGTGGTTCTCCCAAACCATGCACCAATTGAAAAAACCCCAGATCTCAAAATTTCAATCTGAATCCCTGTAAACTCAAAAGAGAAAGTGAGAAAAAGATTATAATTATCAAAAAATACCAATTCATTTCATTAAAAAAATATTCCATAAATTTCATAAATCTCATTTCATCTTTAATTGATTGATTTAAAATTTATTTCATCTAAATAGTTTGATTAAGACTCATTTAATCAGAAACATTCCTCCTAATTAATGCAAATTTGCAAAACCCATTCTACAATGAATCTGATAATTCATTTTAAATATAATAAAAACACAACCCCGACCGAAAAATTTTAATTTTTTCACTATTTGAAATCAAATGTGGCCTTCAAACTATTTCATAACATGATTTAACCAAAACAAATGATATGGAAAACTACTTTTGATAGGTGAATTGTCTATATGGATGGAGGTCATATGCAAATCACGCCACGGCCATAGAAAGGATTTTTTTACCATGTCCCTTGATCAATATGGATATTCATGCCTTGCAAGCTCACTAGGACTACTGGACCTACTCCCATATCATATCTCAAACAAAAAACTACCAACATGAACTATAAAAATAAATCTTAACCTGACTTCCCAAGGTATGTCAAGGTTCTATACAGAATGTGTCGACCATACAATCCCTCATACCTACACCCCACGTTCCAAAATACCGAGCTCATCTTCCATGAAATCCCAAATAACTAACAACAAGTTCCTCTATGGAATTGACCTGCTCTAATATCATTTTGTCATGAACATGTCTGGTATATCATTCAATACGACACTTAGCCCGGTTTGAGATAAGGACTGAAGGGTGTTCCCGATTTCCCTTGTCTGACCAGTAGTTATAAGGAATTAATATAGTAAACAAAAGAATGATTTTTCTAAATATAAATAAACAAAATAGTGTAAATAAATACATAATCACAATATAAATATTATTACCAAACTTATAATAATTTACCCATAATAGAACATATAACAATTGAACGGAAAAACTGTATCGAGAAACCCAAATTGAGCATGAAAACCAAAACACCTCCATATGACCCCAAGGGTCAACCTCGAATCCATAACCAACCATCTACCACAACAATCAAACCAAAGCTAGAATGTATTGTAGATGCTTAACATATGAATTAACTATAGGTGTGAGTTTTAAAAGTCAAATGGTGGTCTCAAAAAAATCTATTCCCAATCGGATTCCTTTAATGAAATGTATAACCAATTTAGGCTTTGAAATAGAATTTATAAAACTTTGTTTTTAAAAAAAATTTCCATTTTAAATCCAATCACATTCTATTTCCCTTTTCCATTTACAACCAAATCTCTTTTAAGAAACAACCTTTTTCACATTATAAAAGGATAATGTTTTAAAATAAAAAGGGGGAAGGGAATATAAAACGATTTAAAAAAATTTCCTTAAACCATTGAAAACAAATTCCCCACTTATCTAAAGGATCACACAACACAAGATAGAATTAAAAAGGATAACATAACAAGGGAAATTTAAGTAAGTATATAAGAGTAACCAACCAACAATCATCTCTATAATTCACTATAGAAAAGTAAATTCCAAATAACATTGGGGAACCTAAGAGCTCATGAATAATATTCAACATACTATACATGTGACTCTTCCTAAAGGTATACCATACTAGATTTCATCATAACGCGCATATTCTGGATCACAACCTACCTAGCCAGATCGGGGGGAATAATCCCAAAGCAGATAGTATATACTAAGGGCCAATGGTTATAACATAATCTAAACTATTGCATCAATCATTCAGAAATAAAATTCTATCCTTATGATATTTTCCGATGTCCCAAATAAAATGGGGGGATAAAACCAATGGAAACCAACCATCTAATCACAATCACGTATACATAGCACACACAATCATCTCGTACAACAAGTCACCCCCGTGTCACCCCAAGGAACAAGCTATTATATTTCAACCATTATAGCCAAAGGTATACAATAAATGTGGACATGTGTAAACATTCAATAATAACAAAGCTATTGGAATTATCTAGGGATATTATTTATCACCACCATTTCCACAAAAGTACCAACTAGGACTCAAACACCCTTAGAAAAACCACTATTTTCAAAAAATAAACAAAAATTTTTTTTTATATGCCAAATAATTTTCAATGAATCAAACACATATCATCTCTAGTAAAACAAAATTAGAAATCCATTGGAGAAATACAAACCACCCAATTAGAAGCCACAAATTCATTTACTGATCCAAACCCTGATTTTAAAAATCACAAACCACATGGAAAATCTAATTAGGCAATTTATCAAACTCTTGTTGTGCACAATCCAATGAAGCCACGCCATATAAAAAAAACAATTAATCAAACCACATCATTTAACATAAATAATTATACTAAAAACCATACATAACTATTTAATATCCTAGGAAAGTGCAAAAATCAGGAAACCAACATATCATAAACGTAAATTACAAGGATAACGTAAACCTAACTAAAATAACATGTGGTTGGATAACACCAACCCAAAACTACTCCATAATGATTCTGAGAAGAAAAAACATCAACAAGGAACCTTAAAAAGGAAAAACACCATTTTTCACCACCCTAGACACCCAAATTAGTCAAACAAGGCACTATGGTATGAAGATAAAGATAAAACAGAAGAAACCCAATTGAGAAAGATTGAGGATCCCTAAACATTCGATCTTGATGAAGAATCCCAAATAATCTACCTTGAGTCACACTTATAGGGGAATAGGGAAGACAAAAACCACGATGGGAGGCATCCTGGCCATATGGTTTAAATGGAAGAGTCTAATTGAAGATACCCACTTAAAAAGATGTATAGAACCCCCAAATTACCCTATCTTTAGGTGGTTGCATGGTTATCTCATATGGTATAGCTAATCTTGGAAAAAACATGAAATTACCCACTTCCTAGAGATGCATGGGCTATACACTAAGGTTTTTCGATTAGTTAAACCATATGAACAAACTATGCGACCCATGTACACATAGGATGTATAGTTAAACTAACCAATTGGAATGACCATGAGACCTTGATAAAAGCACCCAAAATTCACCCTTGTCACCTGAAAAATATTCTATCATAGAGGGATAAACCATGTATCAAACTCACCCAATTGAGAAGTGTCACTCGGAGTTCCAAAATCTACCCACAAAGATATTTCCTCCTCATACCTTCACACTAGAAATGACCAAGTCCAAAAACTACCCAAAACATCCCTAAATCAAAATTTAAATAAAGAACACCCATGAAACCAAATTTAAGTCTAGAACACCCATAATATGAGATAAATCCATTAATCAAAAATTATTTTGAAATAAATGATGAAAATAAAAATTTGGGTGCGGAATAGAATACCTGAGACCAAATAAATCCGTTGAAAAGAAGAATATGTACATTATATGGAGTTGTATAAAGACACATGATGTGTAAAGCAATTAGAGAGGAACTATATTGACATTTATTGGATTTATATTTGATAATATTTACGTAACTTTTTAAAGTCTATAATAATGATGATGTTATTTTATTAACTCAATTTTCCTTTTATATCATGGTTAAGAAAGATTAAATAAGATTCAAAACATGGAGTTTAAGTATTTTTTAAGAACTTATTAAATCTATTAATAATTTTGAAGAAATATTTCTACTACAAAGATTTCTTAATACTTTATGGATATTCTAGATGTATTGAGATTCATCTAGTGAAATTGATTTGAGAGGTTTTTTTCTAAATTGATATTTCATTGAATAGAAAAATGAATTTGAGTTCCCCTTTTTTCTCTATTTAATTCACCTATAAATGGGTTGGGAATGTATATTAAAATGATAAGAATGATACATAGTTTATACATTCAAAAATATATGATGTTTCGATTGTTCATAAGTAATGTGATTTTTCAACCCCGCTATGATTTAGTTAGAGATGTACAACACACAATAGTGTAGTGAAAACATATATTGAAGAGAGTTAGTGGGAAGGGTGAGAGGTTCATTGTTTTTAACATATAATAGAATTTATTAGAGTAGTATAGTTTAATGTTTTGTCTGATGGATTTATACCAGATGATGGAAGAGGCGCACCAGACATATTACATTAGATGGTGAATTTTTAGATGAACTTTCACTGACATGTTAAAAAAAATTATTACCCTCTTTAGATATTGAACATAAGAAATCATTCTATGTTATGGGAGTTAGAATAATTCCTTATTTGGAGGTCTAATGATCTTAATTGGATTTATCATATTTTTATTAACTTTTTACCATAGTTTATTTCCTTGGACTTAAGAGAGTCTCCATGGGAAAGTTGTAGTCCTGTGCACTATGGGATAAACTTGTAATTTTTTTTTATTTCATTAATTACTTTTCATTAATTTATGGTGAAATTATTATATAATGTTAATATAGATAAAAACTCTATCATGTTATAGGTGTTAATTTAATGGGAATTGAAATTGTAAAAAATCACAACTAATTCAACTACTATTCTTAGTGGTTCTGACATTCTTGAGGAACTTCATGTGGTATCAGATGAAGTTCCCCTTATAATATCCTTATTATGAAATAACTCATGATAGTTAATAATAGAGTTATTATTTCAATTTATGTAATAAAATTCATAGATGAAAAAATATAATGATTCCTTATCATATATCCCTTTCCATGACGATAATTGATGTTTTCTTTAATTTGGTCTACACCCCTTAGGAATGATTCTCCTTTGAAATTTATTAAAAAAAAAGAATTTTTTTATTGATCATAAAACATGTAATGCTATTATTATATCCTTATAAAAAATTACATTAAGGTGATATGTCTCAGGAAACATAAGGACCCATTTTTTTACTCGAAAAAATCATTGAGGATAATGTTTTCAAAAATAAACTAAAACAAAAAATTTGTAGATGCATGTTCAGAGACATTGGAATGAAACAAGAGTAGTCAATTAATGAATATTTTACATGATTTGGTGAATGTTCAAGAATTATCAATGGTTTAATAGATATATTTTATAACTCTATAATCCCCATGAAACTAATGAGGATATTTCCTAACAGTTTGATCAAAAAATATCAAATTTAGAAGATAATGATGACTTCTCTCTAGATGAAATATGTAACATTATTATTGTATATGAGAATAGGAAATCTTCAACATAAAAAATGAATATTAAGGAAAAATTGTAATTTAAAACTATTAGAATTATAAAAATCTAAGATAGTGATCATAACAACATTGGCCTATGTGATTTAGAAGATAAAGAAAATTTTGAAATTATAGATAGAATCATGTCTTTTATCTCATAAAATTACAAATGATGTATAAGAAAATATAAATTCAATCACCCTTATAAATGTTTCGATTATGGAGGAATTGGACATATTTATATGAAATGTCTAAAGAATAATGTTGTGGAAAATTATAAAGATTCAAATGAAAAGACTCGGTGAAAAAGGCCAAATAAAAAACCATGAAAGAAAAATAATCCAACATTTATAAGAAATATTTCACTAAAATGAAAAGATATATTTATTGAAAGACTTCTCTATATTATTCTTATGATAATAGTTTATTAAAAAAATATATCACCTGAAACTATCATAACATTCTTTTAAAATGATTAATCAAAGGAATATACGTCGAAAAATGAAGAAGATGGTGGTGGAAAAATCTAACTGGAATATCATCATATATCATACCTTATGGAATTCATTGATAAAAAATTCAACAATTAATCCAATATATTGAAGAATTAATGTGACAATAATATTAATGTAATGGGGTAATTACTTAAAATAAAAGATGTGCATATTTATGGGATTATAAACCTCAAGAAATAAGTTGTAGAATAAGGATTGATTGTGGATGATCTTGGATAGAAACGTATAGCTAGAGATGATGAACTTTGTAATACATGATCAATATTCCTTAATGTTAAAAATTACTTAAGATAGTTCAATGAAAATTTCACTAAATTTTTGGAAGTAACGTTGTTCACATATCATGTTTGTGGAAGTACTCATCCAAACAATTAGGTGAAATCTATACTTTCTAGAGACTAGTGATCGTCTAAATGCTCTAACCGTGCATGTCTTGGAAATAAATTTGGGAAATATTCGGATTAAAGAGTATATAAGAACCACATTACATCAATAAATTTTAAAAATAATCCTAATAAGAAAACTTACCCTCACCCTAGGAGAAGAGAGGACGAAATTTATTTTGAACATCAACAAACTCATCGGTGGTGGAAAATAATTTTTCTATATAATATTAATATTTTAAAGGATTTGATAGTAATGATATATTTACGGTATGAAATCATATAACTATTGTAAAAACATGCATCATCCTTGAAATTTTCATGATTTAAGTGTAATAAGAAGTGGAATAAATAAAAGTCAATTATCTAAATTGCAAAATGAAACAACAAAAAATCATCTAAAATTATAAAGTCTCAAAAATATTCCTAACGAACATCTGGAAGAAGTTATGGGATGATGTGATCAACTAGGACACTATGCTGATGAATTTTATACAACAATCATGGGAAAAGTTTCAAATTCTATGAATGAAAAATTATATGGGAATAAGAATGTATAGTTTATAGATTTTGTTGTTAAAACTACTCTAAAATCGTGAAAAAGATAATAAATCTTTGATTCTTAATATTTTTTTCCTCACACATTAAACATGATATGAAAATACTGAAAAATATTAAAGAATATAAAGGTATTATTATTACTTTTTGGATTTTCTATTTATTTATAAATTTGTGGAATTAGAATATTTGTGATTGAAGCATAAAATGTAAATTTGATAGTGTTTTTATATGATTATGGGATCAAGAAAAACATACTACATGTTAGAAAACATTTTTATGATGTCAAAGAAGTTATATTTATAAAATAATATTGTATAATAAATAATTTAATGAGAGAAAATTTATTATTATGGTAGAAATAACCTATGTAAATATATTCTAGAATTGAGATCTTTGTAACTCTTTTTGAATAAGTTCTACAGATGAATATAATCTAGCGAACAAAATACAAAGGAATATTTTCCAATAAAGTATGAAATAACTATTACAATGAATATGATGCATGAAACTTATGACCACAAAAAAAGAATTGAGATGATCATTGTAAATAATGTCATAAAGGGAATATGGATAGTTTAAGTCCTAATAAACTTGAAATCAAGACCACTAGACCACTTAAGATAATTCACTTCGATCATTGTGGGTCAATCAGGAATCAATCAAAAAAAAATATATTTATATTATTACATTAATTGATGATTTCACTCAAATGACCAATATAATTTACAAGAAACATAAAAAAAGGTTCCAATGATGTGTATTTTTTTCAAAAGTTAAGGTGTAACGCCCTGACCCCAGCTACCCAGAGTCGGTGCATTACTTCGTATCATTGGCATGATCACAAAAGATCAAGTCTCGAAAGACCGATTAGTTTAGTAGCCTTGGAAACACTAGATGCATTCATAAGTCTTACATTACATCATAAAGTGAAAAACTAATAACAAAGTCTTCATAGTCCACACTCATATCCTCTTCTGACTATCCCTGCAGGTCATTCATAAAATACTTCTTCACATCCTGGAAAATATTTAAACATTGAAAGGGGTGAGCTCAGATGCTCAGTAAGGATAACAATATTGCGGAAGCTTTTATAAGAAAACATAAGCATCTAAGGCAATGTATAACTAAAACAAAATACTTATTGAACTTTAACTTCAGCATAAAATGGCAAAAGTAAAATAAAATAATGCCATTACTTACTCACATGGATATTCTACTAGAGGAATAATCACATGAAATATCAATAACCACTTTCATAATGAGGGAATGTATAATGCCAGACATTCTGAAACATTTTGTCAAGGCCTCGGCCAAGACGTCTAAAATGATTAAGGCCTCGGCCAAAACCATAAATCAAATTGGGAAAGGGCCTCGGCCAATTCCACGTCTAGTTGTCTCATGAGACCTACCGATGCATCGAGGAGATATAGCGGGCTCCACCCATCACATATTAGGTCCAATACATTCCTCATATGAATAGGTTTAAACATAACATAAATATTCGTATTAAAACTAGCATATGAAATGTCAACAATTTCTCCATAAACTATGGATGGTATAAAAATAACACATCCACAATCAAATATTTCACAAAATGTTCAATGGAAGTTTTGTATCACAAATCAATTTCAATTAAACTTAAAACCCATCAAAGGATGTTGACATAGATGAAATCAAAGCTATTTGAGAGAAATATCTCTCCTTTTTGAAATCATTTAAAATCCCCATAATTATAAAATATTACATTTACTTTGAAGATATTCTTGTAAGCTTGTTAGGGAAGCTTCGACGAAGTTATAATGGCGGAAAATAGTCACACCCGTCGTATAAGTAAAAAAACATTCTTACCTTATATTTGTCAAAAAGGTCAAAAAGTACATTGTTTGGAAAACGACGGTAAGATTCCTTTCAAAAAAGTATAAGGGTATAAATGACTTTAACCCATTTTCCATTTAATAGTAAAAATGTTTTGAAATAAATTTTTAAGAAACATGGATTTGGATGATAACGAGGTCCCAGTAGATAATTATGTATAAACAACCTTGGATAATGAAGAGGTTGTGAAGTAAACCCTTACCTTGTACTTTTCCTTGGTTGGGGTAGGTTAACCTCCTGTATAATGGTGAAATAATTGTTATTAAAATATACAAGAATCATAGACATTCATATGATATCATATGTGATCTTTTAACACTCATTTGTTAACAATATCATAGATTTATCGTTGTTTCGGGTGTTAACTTACTCGTTTTCTTTTATATATTTTGTTACGTAAGTCGTGTTTTTCATGGATAGGTTGTATCTTATTCATATCCAGAATGAAATCATGTCCTTAAACATTATTTTTAAATCATCAAATGATAATTATACTTGAATGGATACGACGGAGAATGAATCTCATCGCGTTCGTGGAGACGGTAGTCCGTACGTACGCACGAGCGACAATATCATTATTTTGATATTAAAATAATATATAATTGGATAGTATATCATATATACAGAATCATTATCATGTTATATTTATTATTTACATGAATTACATATCATTATTATACCCATCTAAATAATAATATATTGAATAACAATTACACCACGACGTGGAGACGGTAAGCTGTACGTACGCACGTATGGTGACATGTCATTCAAATGATGGGTAGAATACTGAATATGGTTGTTCCATATTTATAATAACATCACATTATATATAAGATACTGGAGTTATAATTTTAGAATTGAAATAATAAACAAAGAGGGAGTGGAAGAAGAAAGAAACTTGAAAGAGGGTGATGAAAATGTTACCTCTTCTTCGGGTTCTTCCTTTTGATTTGATCAAAAGGACTCATTAGGATGTCTTTCTGACTAAAGTAAAGCTTCTAGGATGAAGGGAGAGAAGTTGGGAGAGTATTTGGGCAGGGGTTGGCCGAACCAAAAGGCTTGGAAGTGTGAATAAGGTGGTAGAGGTGGGGGCCTTTTATAAGAGGAGAGGAGGGGCACTTTTGGAAAGATTGAAATGTTACATTATTTCACAATGCTTTTCGGATTCTAAAGGTCCCACACTTATATAATTCGAGGCTAAGGTGATAAGGTTTCTAAATCTCCTCATCCAATATACTTTGGACAAGTTTAAGCCTTGGATTTTACATTATCTTCTCATTTTATTTAAATCGTTAAATAATGAGGTCATCGTTGCATCATCATGATGTCATAAATAATTTAATTTATTTAATGTCTAAAAATTATAAAACAAATACTATGATGTAGTAAATCTTTTTAGATTTCCAATTAATATTTATAGTAAAAAATATGACCTTTATAACCCCATGTAAAAATTGTTTTAGTAAAACATCTTATGTTTGTGTCATTTTTTACTTTAACATTAAATAAAAGGTATTTATCCCATTTTCCAACTAAAGTGGCTCCATGGGGTCTCCAAGTTGACACATGGGTTGTCTTGGTCGGCCATGACTCATCCAATAGGAGTAGGACAAGTGTCAAGCTCATCTCATATTATTAAAACATTGTTTTTACCTTAAACTAAACTAATTACCTCTAATCGCGATTAAGAACTTAAAAGTTACTATTCACCAAAAATTATTTTAATCTCATTGAACCACATTTTACTTCTTAATGACAACCATGTATGTCGGATTTTTGAAAATCAAATCACAGAAGTGGTAATATTTCATTTTAACGAAAAAATCAGTTTTTAACAACCACTGAGTGGTTTCACTATTCATCAAAAATTGAAGTTTTTCAGAATAAGGCCAAAATTTCACCCTAAGCTATAATTGATATTCTGAATTCAAAAATGATGTCTATTTTACAAAATTCCAAACATATAAGTTGCATTAATTAATTTTATAATTAAATCCCGCTGTTACAACAAAAAGCGTGTTTTTAAGAAACAATTTATATCAAAAGATTGGCAATTGTTTATGTCCAATTTCAATGTTAAATTAATTATAATGACCACCATTGGATAAAATGGTAAAAATATATTCTAATTATACTTTAAAACCACTAAATAGTATAATTTATCACTATAAATTATTTTGATTAAAAAAGTTGTTTTTAAGTATTTTTCACTATTCATAAAAAAATAGAAGTTCTCAGAAAAATACCAAAAATTCAACATAGGCTAATTTCGATATTCCGAATCCAAAAATGAAGTCCATTTTGATAAATAAAATTTATAAAATTTCAAAAAGTAGGTATTAATATTCACAACGGCTAGTTTAATTAGTTATGGTGTGTGTTAGAGCTCGAGGTTGCGTACAACACACTCTATTGCATTATTCGAAGTGAAACGTACCGTGGAAGATTGGGGTGTTACATTCTCCCCTCCTTCAATAAATTGCGTCCTCGCAATTTGAAATTTTTCTTTGAAAATAAACGGTTGAAAAGAGAAAATACCTTTGAGGAAAACCCACATCGGAAATAAGGTTAATAAATATATAACATTAAAAGAAAGCAAGATAAGTACAAAGGTCACCCGATATAGCCCATTCTAGGATTCTATGAAAATATGGATATGGAGGAGAAACAAAACATCAAGGTCTGATGGAGAGTTATAGAAAACAGGATTAGGAGAAAGTTTAACTACAAGAAAATCACAAACTTGTGATTGGTTAAACGGTCATTGAATCCCCAGTTGAAAAAGTTAACCAACAACATTTTTGTTTTAAGTTACCTTTTATAATGTTGAGGAATTTATTTAGGAGATTTACTAAGAACGTAAGGGAATATACATACTTGTTATGTATACTTTCATTCGTTAATAAATTTTTACCACAAACCCATCTTTTACTCCAAATGGTAACGGAACTCAAAAATATTCTTTTTATCCTAATTGTATAAGGTTCCAAATATTAACACATAACATTTAGATTATTAAAACTATTTTGTAATAACCAGGGACTTCCTGTAGGCTAGTGGTAGGAAATAAAGGCTTGTCGCACTATGGTTGTGGGTTCGATTCCTGCAGCTTTGTCCGACGCGGCGGGTTATTCCCCACCCTGTAGGTTGTCCTTTTCCTAAAACTATAGTATTATAATATTCCAAAAATAATCTTCAGAAATTCTTTAACCTTAAACAATAATATCCATGGTTCAACTTAATCCATTCCAACCTTTATAGTTATCCAAAATACTTCTGTCCAACTTACAGTCCAAATTTTATAAGGAAGGTAAACATAATGAAGATCCTTTTTTCCACGTAACAACATGTGAACACCTTCATCATGTATTCTTTTTAAACATACTGAATTACCATGATACCTTATTCCTTATAGAATACTAGATATACTCCTTCTATCCAAAAATGTATACAAATCATCAATCAGTTTCAAAGAAGTTAAGAATATCCAATATAATTTATCCAAATCAATCACGTCATATTCCAAAATCACTATCTCGGTATCAGAACCATATTATGGTTTATCTTTCTCTAAAACATATATTTTCCAAAAATATAACCTACTGTGGAGTCACTTTTCTTGGTTCTACACAATCTCAAGTCCTTGATAAATTAGTACTGCAGTACAATCCTTATATACTCCATAATTATTATAACCAGTACATCATTGATACAACACTCAAATTACAAAATTCTTTAATAACAACATAAGAACTCTAATAATTACTCCTCATCTGTGGTATTATCATAACTTGATTATTATCCAATAACATCATTTGGGGCATACTCTGATGATTTGGACATTGGTTTTCGTAGTGTCCCCAATCCTTGCAGAAGAAGCATTGTACATTTGAAACCATTTTCTTACCCTTGCAGTCACGCACTTTGTGTCCTTTTTCTCTACACTTATAACCAACTCCCATTCCCTTTAGGAAAGTTCCATGATGTTTCTTCCCGCAATTACCACATATTGGAAAATTCTTCTTTCCCCTCATCCCTTTATCCATCATTCTCTCTTCCATCCCTTTCTTCTCTTTCATCCCTTCAAATCCATAAGACTCAGAGAATTATCTACTTATCTTATTAACACATGATACTATTTCTTCATATGTTGATAACACATGGGAGAATATTTCGCTTCTAAATGTTGGCTTAATACCATGAAAGATATGATCCTTCTTACTCTTTGGATCATACTTATTGATGGAGTTCGCATTCCTTCTACTGGGCGCCATTTCTATACAATGCCATAAACTAGATTAATTTATGAATCAAAATACATAATTCCATACTTATAAAATACTTAACATAAATTGAACAATTTATGGATATAATCCATAATCATAAAAATGTTTTCTTTGAGGAAGTATATACTCATAACCGTTCATAGTGGTTTGTAAAGAAAATGGGAATTATCCAAAGCATATCCCCCGGGAGTGTCGTAACCAAGAGTGCAGCAAGGCCCGTTGTCGTGCACCAGTTCCCGTTCGAGTCTAGCTCAAAGCGGTGTTTTCGGGTTCTACCCCTAGGTACATCTGTGCCAGAGCCGCCTCTACCTGCTCGTATCCAGATAGGGATGTATTTCTCGGAAAACTCACAACATCTCTACAATACCAAAATTCTAGGAAGTTCTTATATACTAATCCTCAAAGTCTATCTTCGGGATATGTGCTCTAATCAGAGTTTATCTAAATCTAGCTTCCAAGGTTAGTACTAAACTGCCTCTGATACCAACTGTAATGCCCTGACCCCAGCTACCCAGAGTCGGTGCATTACTTCGTAACATTGGCATGATCACAAAAGATCAAGTCTCGAAAGACCGATTAGTTTAGTAGCCTTGGAAACACTAGATGAATTCATAAGTCTTACATTACATCATAAAGTGAAAAACTAATAACAAAGTCTTCATAGTCCACACTCATATCCTCTTCTGACTATCCCGGCAGGTCATTCATAAAATACTTCTTCACATCCTGGAAAATATTTAAACATTGAAAGGGGTGAGCTCTGATGCTCAGTAAGGATAACAATATTGCTGAAGCTTTTATAAGAAAACATAATCATTTAAGGCAATGTATAACTAAAAAAAATCCTTATTGAACTTGAACTTCAGCATAATATGGAAAAAGTAAAATAAAATAATTCCATTACTTACTCACATGGATATTCTACTAGATGAATAATCACATGATATATCAATAACCACTTTCATAATGAGGGAATGTATAATGCCAGACATTCTGAAACATTTTGTCAAGTCCTCGGCCCAGACGTCTAAAATGATTAAGGCCTCGGCCAAAACCATAAATCAAATTGGGAAAGGGCCTCAGCCAATTCCACGTCTAGTTGTCTCATGAGACCTACCGATGCATCGAGGAGCTATAGCGGGCTCCACCCGTCACATATTAAGTCCAATACATTCCTCATATGAATAGGTTTAAACATAACATAAATATTCGTATTAAAACTAGCATACGAAATGTCAACAATTTCTCCATAAACTATGGATGGTATAAAAATAACACATCCACAATCAAATATTTCACAAAATGTTCAATGGAAGTTTTGTATCACAAATCAATTTCAATTAAACTGAAAACCCATCAAAGGATGTTGACATAGATGAAATCAAAGCTATTTGAGAGAAATATCTCTCCTTTTTGAAATCATTTAAAAGCCCCATAATTATAAAATAATACATTTACTTTGAAGATATTCTTATAAGCTTTTTAGGGAAGCTTCGACGAAGTTATAATGGCGGAAAATTGTCACACCCGTCGTATAAGTAAAAAAAACATTCTTACCTTATATCTGTCAAAAAGGTCAAAAAGTACATTGTTTGGAAAACGACGGTAAAATTCCTTTCAAAAACGTATAAGGGTATAAATGGCTTTAACCCATTTTCCATTTAATAGTAAAAATGTTTTGAAAGACATTTTTAAGAAACATGGATTTGGATGATAACGAGGTCCCAGTAGATAATTATGTATAAACAACCTTGGATAATGAAGAGGTTGTGAAGTAAACCCTTACCTTGTACTTTTCCTTAGTTGAGGTAGGTTAACCTCTTGTATAATGGTGAAATAATTGTTATTAAATTATACAAGAATCATATACATTCATATGATATCATATATGATCTTTTAACACTGCTTTGTTAACAATATCTTAGATTTATCGTTGTTTCGGGTGTTAACTTACTCGTTTTATTTTATATGTTTTGTTACGTAAGTCGTGTTTTTCATGGATAGGTTGTATCTTATTCATATCCAGAATGATATCATGTCCTTAAACATTATTTTTAAATCATAAAATGATAATTATACTTGAATGGATACGACGTAGAATGAATCTCATCGCGTTCGTGGAGACGGTAGTCCCTACGTACGCACGAGCGACAATATCATTATTTTGATATTAAAATAATATATAATTGGATAGTATATCATATATACAGAATCATTATCATGTTATATTTATTATTTACATGAATTACATATCATTATTATACCCATCTAAATAATAATATATTGAATAACAATTACACCACGACGTGGAGACGGTAAGACGTACGTACGCACGTATGGTGACATGTCATTCAAATGATGGGTAGAATACTGAATATGGTTGTTCCATATTTATAATAACATCAAAGTATATAGAAGATACTGGAGTTATAATTTTAGAATTGAAATAATAAACAAAGAGGGAGTGGAAGAAGAAAGAAACTTGAAAGAGGGTGATGAAAATGTTACCTCTTCTTCGGGTTCTTCCTTTTGATTTGATCAAAAGGACTCCTTAGGATGTCTTTCTGACTAAATTAAAGCTTCTAGGATGAAGGGAGAGAAGTTGGGAGAGTATTTGGGCAGGGGTTGGACGATCCAAAAGGCTTGGAAGTGTGAATAAGGTGGTATAGGTGGGGGCCTTTTATAAGAGGAGAGGAGGGGCACTTTTGGAACGATTGAAATGTTACATTATTTCACAATGCTTTTCGGATTCTAAAGGTCCCACACTTATATAATTAAAGGCTAAGGTGATAAGGTTTCTAAATCTCCTCATCCAATAGGCTTTGGACAAGTGTAAGCCTTGGATTTTACATTATCTTCTCATTTTATTTAAGTCGTTAAATAATGAGGTCATCGCTGCATCATCATGATGTCATAAATAATTTAATTTATTTAATGTCTAAAAATTATAAAACAAATACTATGATGTAGGAAATCTTTTTATATTTCCAATGAATATTTATAGTCAAAAATATGACTTTTATAACCCCATGTAAAAATTGTTTTAGTAAAACATTTTATGTTTGTGTCGTTTTTTACTTTAACATTAAATAAAAGGTATTTATGTCATTTTCCAACTAAAGTGGCTCCATGGGGTCCCCAAGTTGACACATGGGTTGTCTTGGTCGGCCATGACTCATCCAATAGGAGTAGGACAAGTGTCAAGCTCATCTCATATTATTAAAACATTATTTTTACCTTAAACTACACTAATTACCTCTAATCACGATTAAGAACTTAAAAGTTACTATTCACCAAAAATTATTTTAATCTCATTGAACCACATTTTACTTCTTAATGACAACCATGTATGTCGGATTTTTGAAAATCAAATCACAGAAGTGGTAATATTTCATTTTAACGAAAAAATCAGTTTTTAACAACCACTTAGTGGTTTCACTATTCATCAAAAATTGAAGTTTTTCAGAATAAGGCCAAAATTTCACCCTAAGCTATAATTGATATTCTGAATTCAAAAATGATGTCTATCTTAAAAAATTCCAAACATATAAGTTGCATTAATTAATTTTATAATTAATTCCCGCTGTTACAACAAATAGCGTGTTTTTAAGAAACAATTTATATCAAAAGATTGGCAATTGTTTATGTCCAATTTCAATGTTAACTTAATTCAAATGACCACCATTGGATAAAATGGTAAAAATATATTCTAATTATACTTTAAAACCACTAAATAGTATAATTTATCACTATAAATTATTTTGATTAAAAAAGTTGTTTTTAAGTATTTTTCACTATTCATAAAAAAATAGAAGTTCTCAAAAAAATACCAAAAATTCAACATAGGCTAATTTCGATAGTCCAAATCCAAAAATGAAGTCCATTTTGATAAATAAAATTTATAAAATTTTAAAAAGTAGGTATTACTATTCATAACGGCTAGTTTAATTAGTTGTGGTGTGTGTTAGAGCTCGAGGTTGCGTACAACACACGCTATTGCATTATTCGAAGTGAAACATACCGTGGAAGCTTGGGGTGTTACATATGGTGAAGGAGATATAGGTGTTTTGATTGATTTTTGGGAGCCATTCTAAATTTGGTTTTTTGAAAAGAATTAATGTTTTTTTGGATCTATAATTTGGTACTTTCTTCTTCTCAGTTTTTTATAGGTGTTTTTCTGTTAATTCCACTGAAACATAAATATTATGTGGAATGGATGAGGAGTCGATGCATTGGTGAGGTGCATGAATGCTCTTCCTAACCCATTATTGACATGTTACAAGGGATGGAATTTTTGGATTTCTAAATTGATTCTTCCATTTAATAATCGTTTCTTTACATTGTTCTATCTAGCTATAATGATTGGTACTTCATATGAATAGAATAAAGCTTAGGTATTTAAAATCGATAAACATTGACTTTCTTAAAGATTTATAGTTCTTCTGTTTCTAATTAGTATGTGTTTTTTCTTCTATATCCAGTAAAAAGTTTCATTATTTCTTGGTGAAGCATCATTACACATTCATACTTCCTTGTAAATATTTACTTTTTATTATATTCTAGAAGGATAATGGTTGGTAAACCATCCTAAGTCTTTAATTTCTAAAAAACATATGGGTTTTTATATACTAAATTTGGGAACTTAAAAAATAAAGGATTACAAAATCAATTCATTCAAATCCCTTTTGATGAAACATGGAATCCAACACCATATAGTGATGCATAAACTCCTCATCAAAATGGGGTGGTGTAAAGGAAACCATTAGTTTAATGGATATGGTATGAAGTATTTTGGATGAATATAACAATTATTTATTTTCTAAAAAGAAGTTTTTAGTGCCATACTTCATGAAAAAATAGATTTTTTTCTAGCTTAGATCTAACAGATCCTAATGAGATGTTTCATAAAAAAACATACATTGGATTAATTTATTATTTTTGTTTGATAGGGTATTTTTTTCTACATGTGAAGAAGAGTTCAAAATGATCATTATTAGAAGAATTGGATAGATAGAATCTTAGTTGCATCAGGACAACATGTATAAATAGAAACTACCTGAGTTATATCAAACAATGCCAGATGACATTAATGGTTGATCGGTTAGAAACTATTGAAATATTCATTGGGAAGAAAAACATCACCGAGATCCATATGATGTCATATCATTAAATATTATATAAACTTGTAATATTATGTGATTTTTGTGTCATGATAGTAGTTTGAAATTATATAGGATTATTATATAGAGAAAAATAAGGTCTTCAATTAGATAAATAGTAGGAGTGATTTTGAGTGTAATAGACCAAGATAATCAGTTAAAGCATGTCAAACAGAGGGGAGTTGAACAGAGAACTTCACTGGATTGAGAAATGGTAGTTAAACTAGATTTATATTTTTTCTAACATAGTACTATATGAATTTTTAATCATTATAGGAGTATCTTGAAAAAAATCATTCCAATGCATTAGATAGATTACATTTGCTGAACATTTGTGAATGAAACAGTCTGAAGAGGCATATGAATAAAACTAATAGAATATTTGATGTGTTCATCAAACTAAATTGATTAGTTGAAGATAATCCTATGTACATCAAATATAGCTGTATGGAGACATAAAAGTTGTAAACCCTTGTATGAGGCACTAAACAATACTTTACTGGAGCATGTTTTGATTAGAATTAAATAAAATTGTAAAGTCCATAATATTGAAAATTATATTTTCTTCTCTCAATGCATTTTATCTATCATGGTTATTAATATTTTATCATGTTCTTATAATCTAAGTTTAATGATATATTAATAAGTTCTTTAAAGTTGTTAAGAAGTTTTAATAAATACAACTAGAACGATGCTTTCCTGAAACGTCATGAAATTTATAGAAGTCTAAAGAATCATCTAGTGAAATTGAGTTTTGTGGAAGTTATGAAATTTTCGTTTTCAATGAGTGGGAAAATGAATTTGAGTTCCCAGATTTTCTCATATGTGTTTACCAATAAAAAGGTGGTGAAATTAGTGGATAATAGTAAATAAGATAATCTATTTAAACATGAATAATAATGATATATACTAATATTTTTTAATGCATTTGGATTTCCCAACCATGTCACGTTATTGTGGAGTAAATACAACAAATAGAAGTGTGTTGATGAGTTACACTGAATATCGGTACCAGGAAAAGCCATTGTTCTATTTTTAATTCATTGGTTAGTGTATTGACCATAATTACATAGTTATGACATGTGTTAGATGATGTTATATCATATGTAGGTAGAGGAACAGAAGATGGAGTACATAGGATGGAAAATTACTAGAAGATATAATAATGACATGTTAATAAAATATTATTATACACTTTTGAATTGGAGGATAATAAAACTTTTTTATTTGTGGGATTAAATAAAAATTCCTATCATGAGATAGAGGGATCCTAATGAGATTTTTCTCTTCTTTAGTCACTTTTTCTCATAATGGTTATACATTTAGTGGTGAGATTCGGAATTGAGAGATTATAGTCCCAAAAACTATGTTGAACAATGTAAATCATGTGTACCATTCGTTAATTTATTATAATTTCATTTTGGAGTGGTAGTTATATAATGTTTATAATGATTGAAATTATAAAAATTTATGGGATAAATTTCAAGAGAAATGAAATCTTAAAAGATCCCTACTGATTCCACCCCACCATGTCTTGATGGTTCTATGAATCTTATGGGACGTCATAACACATTTATAAATAATTTAATGGATTATTTATTTAGTCATTCTGTACAATTTTATTTTTCTTAAACATAATGTGTTTATATTTTGAATGGTTATATACATTATCTAATTGTATAAAAAACTTATTAAAAATATTAAAACAATAATATGTGTATTATATAGTAATTTAGAACCCTGTTGAAATTTTATATGTGGATAGCTGGACTTTGTGTTTTTTTGAATGAATTAGAGATTTTCAATATCTAAAATTGATTAGTTTATTATCTATCACACCATTACTTATATCAAGTAAAATGTTTTTTCTAATAATTCAAAAAAATTACATGAAAATATTTCATTTTCCTTATGCATGAAATTAATTTAAATATCCTTGAATATAAATAAATTTTATTTCTTTTTAAGAAAAATAAATCAGTAGTTCTATAAAGTACTATATGTTAATTTTTTAGGAATGTATTAATTTTATTTAGTGTAGATGATACAAAACTAAATCACATGAAGCATGAATACCTATATATAATTCATGAGATAAGATAGTGATATGTATAAAACCATTCAACATACAATGAATGAGATTTCATTTATTGTAAACACGTTTTAAGACCTTGATCATTCGGGATAAAAAACTAAAGCATACTAAAATCATATGTGAAATATATATCTAGGCCTACAAATAGATATGATACATATTAAAAAGAATTATAATTTTAGTATGAACATATTTGATATTATTTCATATTAAAAACATGTCACGACCCGTCCTCGGGGCCCGTGCCGTGACTACCCCAAGCCCGCCTTCCATAGGCCAGGGGCTGGCGACTAGCACCAAGGCGTAAAATCCCAGTAAACAGGGAAGGCATTGCCTTTATAAGTAACAACCACACAGAGTCAGCAAGCGGAAAGTAAAGTGCAGAAAAGAAAAGGGGCCGGAAATACAAGCCCAACTGTAAAGTACAACTGAAAAGTAAAGTACAGCAACTGAAGAAAAGACGGCGGTCTCGTGTCGTCCACTGGCAATCCCACCTGAAGGGTGGGTACAGATAGCCTCCAGGCTCCTCGGGTCCCACGTCCGCTCCGAGCACGTCCCGACCAGTGGTCCACCTCCAGGTACCGTCCTGCTCCACGCCCCAACCGTGATCAGCGCTGTCCGTCGTCTGCAACCAACACAACAAGGTGCGGGCATAGCCCGTGCAGGGGTGAGTACAACTACTCAGTAAGGACCCCGAGACCCCCGAAGGTCTCCCGAAATCCACAAAGGATATAGCACAAAAGAAAGATGCAATCACGAAGTAACATCTGACTCGACTTAGGTATATGCCCATACATATACCTAAGTCCCCAATTCTAGCTCTGCTCACGAGCTCAAGAACAACTCAATCCACGAAGGAAGGCAAGACTCAAATCCACAAGGAGAGTAAACAGTAAATCCACAAAGGATAGTTCAACACAATCCACAAAGGAGAGTAAACAGTAAATCCACAAAGGATAGTTCAACACAACCCACAAAGGAGAGTAACATAAGATTCAGCTCAACCAGGTATACTTTTTCAGATGACGTCAAAGATGATCACTGATCCATCTAAGTCGTCGGACCCACGAAGGATCGATAGGTACTAACCCCCGCAGTAGACCCACACAGGATCGGGCTCACACAGAACCTGTAGGCAGTGGCTCACACAGAACCGGTAGGCAGTGGCTCACACAGAACCGGTAGTAGGACCCACATAGGATCGGGCACTGATCCGCATAGGATCGCTGAGTGCAGTAGTCGACGCAGTCCACTGAGGATCTCTACACAGTCGTCGCCGCAGTCCACGAAGGATCTCTGCTCTGCCGTCGTCGCAGTCCACGGAGGATCTCTGCTCTGCCGTCATCGCAGTCCACGGAGGATCTCTGCTCTGTCGTCGTCGCAGTCCACGGAGGATCTCTGCTCTGTCGTCGAGGTCACAGCCAGCGCTAGGGTTCCCGCACGAAGCGAGCTCGTTTTAGGAGGGTCCGCTCCACGAGCCGAGGGGCTGATACATCAACTGACACGTAGTCCGAAGTTGATGTATCCAAAAGTTCCGTATCGACAACAGGATCTCAACGCGACAGACGGCGCGTCAATCGGACGCCCGGTCTGAGAGTTATTGGCATTTTCGTCCCAGGGGCCCGGTTGGTTTTTAGGGAAAAACCGACCCGACCGTACTCCGCCTGTATCCGATCCTCGGGCGGAGTATGCCAAAAGTTCCGTCTCACTTAGAGGAAACTACCACAGCTGACGGTACGTCGTTCGGACGTCCGTAGCTCAAGTTATGAGCGTTTCCGCTCCGAGGGCCCGGTTGGCTTCGTGTACGAACCAACCCGGCCGAACCCAAAGTTTTCCGAAACCTTGAGTATAATATACCGAAACGACCGTCTCGATCCAAGGATCGCGTAGCCGCTGACGGTTCGTCAATCGGAGATCCCAGGCCCAAGATATGGGTGAAAGACCGTAGAGGGCCCGAAACGGGGGTTCCGGGTCCGGGGCGACCCGGCCCGAACCCCCCCCCTGGGGTCGGCCGAACCGGGTCGGCCCGACCCGGCCCGCACCGGCTCGGCCGGGTCCGGTCCGGCCTGGGCGCGGCCCAGCCGACCGGACCGGCCGGCTCGGTCTCGGCCGAGCGGCCGAATTGCCGCCGCCGCGGGGTTGACCCGCGGCTTTGAAGGAGACGCGGCCCCCGCGGGGGGCCGCCTGTCACGCGGACGCGGCCGGGCCGCCGCGTCCGTCCCGGTTCCGCGCGGCCGCGGAACCGCGCCGCCGCCACCTTCCGCGGGCCGCCGGAGATGCTCCGGTGGCCCGATTTCTTTCCCGTCTGCGCCGATGCTCCTCCCGGGGGACGATCTTCACTGCGGAGCCAACAAATTGCCCTTGCCGCACGGTTCGTCGTCGTCCGCCAAATCCGCACAAAAAGAGAAGATCGGCGGAGGGTTGCCGGGTCTTGTTCGTTAGACCCGCACCCTCCGCGTTAGTCATAATCCACGGGAGGAACAATAAAACAATCAACAACAATTTTTAAATGTTAAAATTGTTCGAAGATCAAGTTCTTTACTTTAAAAGAAATAAAATCACGGGAAGGAAAATATTCCAATCAACCCTTACCTTGTCGTCGTCGTCGGACGAGAGGTCGTCGCGGAATCGCTCGTCGCGGAGGAAGGAGATCGTCGCGTCGTCGCGGTATCCGGCGTCGCGTCGCCAATCTCCGGATCAAGATCAAACGGATTTAATTAGTTTAAATCCGTTGATATTGAAATTAAAAAGGGAGAAGAAAAGATCCGATTCTCACCTTTGTTGCTGAACGAGGGTCGGCCGCGGAAGAAGAGGCGTCGCCGAAGAACGTCGCGGGTAGATCTCGTCGACGTCGCAGATCTTGGTGTGCGTCGTCGAATTCCGGTCGCCGGCGTTCTTCGCGTTCTTCGCGTTCTTCGCGTTCTTCGCGTTCTTCGCGTTCTTCGCGGAGAGGGTGGAGGAACGAAGATTCTTTCAAATCCTTTCCAAGGATTTTTGGGTTGGTCTTATTTTATAAACATGCCAACACACGAAACCGGTTAAGAAACGATCCATCAATTCGTTGAATTAATTCAACGAAAGAAACGACCCATTTAATTCACGAAGAAACAGTCCATTTAATTCACGAAGAAACAGTCCATTTAATTCACGAAATAAACCGCCCAATTAAATGGCCTGTTAAGAATTAAAGAAAACGCGTCGGTTGACTTTTCAGTTACTTTGACGGGTTTTCGCGGGTGCGTTACTTAGCGAAAGAAACGGCGGGGCTCGTGCGGGCCCCACCGCACAAATATCCTACCAAGGGGGTAGGATATTTCTGGATAGCATCCTATCCAGTTCAACTCAGTTCAAGCCGCCTTTAAGTGACTTCAAGTGGCTTCCAAGCAGCTTAAGTGAAATAAAATAAAGTTGTCGCACAAACTTTATTTTATTTCTGACTTAAAGCCGTAAAATTTAAAAAACCACGTCTGAGCAAACGCAACTCCGGAAGAGGCGTTTCTAAGCAAATACCAGTGCTGCGATTTCATCGGTGCCCTCAGAATTTGATTCCGGGCACCGGTTCAAAAGATAGAAAAACCCGCTCGTCCGTTCACTGAACGTACCCGAGCCAAACTTCGGAAATTGATTCCGGGCACACCGGGCCTCGGAATCAGGTGCCGTCTGAAGCTGCGCTCTTGTAAAATTCCAAAGAAAATTAAGAAAAAAAATTTCCTTGAAATTTGCGGGTCTTTACATTACTCCCACCTCAGGGCTTTACGTCCCCGTAAAGATACATCAAAAACTAGGGGAACAAATGGGGGGTACTGAGCACGCATCTGAGCCTCCCGCTCCCAAGTGCTCTTCTGGAGGTTCCCGTGCTGCCACCTGACGCGCACAAGAGGAATCGACCGCCCACGTAGGACCCGCTCCTGTCGATCCTCGATCTCCACTGGGACCTCCGCAAAAGTCGCCCCATCGTCCACGTCCAGCCCCCAAAGTCGATGATGTGTGTCGGGTCGTGCACGTATCTCCTCAGCTGAGACACGTGGAAGACGTCGTGCACCCGGTGCAACTGAGGTGGTAGAGCCAGGCGATAAGCCACCTCTCCTATCCTGCTGAGGACCTGGAAAGGCCCGATGAAGCGTGGAGACAACTTGCCGCCTCGGCCGAATCTCCGCAAACCACGTCGAGGTGAGACACGCAAAAAGACGTGGTCGCCATCCTCGAACTCTAGTGGCCTCCGCCTGCTGTCAGCATATGACTTTTGCCGGCTCTGAGCTGTCCTCATCCTCTCCTGGATGATCTGGACCTTCTCTGTCGTGGCTCGGACCATCTCTGGTCCCACGAGTGCTGACTCCCCAGGGTCTGTCCAGCACAACGGTGATCTGCAGGGTCTGCCGTACAACGCCTCGTATGGTGCCATCCCGATGGTGGAGTGGTAGCTGTTGTTGTACGCGAACTCCACCAAGGGTAGGTGGTCCTCCCAGCTGCGACCAAAGTCGAGAACACATGCACGGAGCATGTCCTCGAGTGTCTGTATGGTCCTCTCCGTCTGACCATCCGTCTGAGGGTGGAAGGCTGTGCTCAGATGGAGTCGCGTCCCGAACGCCTCCTGCAACCCCTTCCAAATCCTGGAAGTGAAACGAGCATCTCGATCGGAGACGATAGATGATGGCACACCGTGAAGCCGTACGATCTCCTGGACGTAAAGACGTCCCAAGCTCTCCACTGAGCCCTGCTCTCTGATGGGTAGGAAGTGTGCCGACTTGGTGAGTCGGTCGACAATCACCCAAATGGAGTCGTGACCTCTGGAAGTACGTGGAAGTCCAGTCACGAAGTCCATAGATATGCCGTCCCACTTCCACTCCGGGACCTCCAAGGGCTGTACCAAGCCTGCTGGTACCTGGTGCTCTGCCTTCACCTGCTGGCAGGTGAGGCATCGTGAAACGAACTCTGCCACAGCTTTCTTCATGCCCGGCCACCAGTGCTGTCGTCTGAGATCCTGGTACATCTTCGCCACTCCGGGATGTACCGCCAAGGGAGAAGTGTGAAACTCTCTCAGCACCTCCTCTCGTAAAGCAACTGGTACGAAGGTACGCCCTCTGAAAAGGATGTCGTGCTCTGCTCCAAGGGAGAAACCATCAGGCGCCTGACCTGAGGATATCAGTGCACGCCGGGTCTCACAGTCAGTGTCCCCACGCTGAGCCTCTCTGACCCGCTGTAGAAGTGGAGGAGAGACTGTGAGAGACTGAAGAAAGGCTGCTCCGTCTCTATCCACGAAGGATATCTGTAAGGAGGCTAGCTGCTCCGTCGCCTCCTCAAGTAGCTGAATGCCCGTCCTCCTGCTGAGGGCATCGGCTACTACGTTCCCCTTCCCAGGAGTATAGACTATCTCAAAGTCATAGTCCTGGAGGAACTCAAGCCATCTCCGCTGTCTCAGGTTCAGGTCCTTCTGAGAGAAGATATACCTGAGACTCTGGTGGTCAGAAAAGACTGTGAAGCGCTCGCCCATCAGATAGTGCCGCCACGTCTTCAGAGCGAAGACCACTGCTGCTAACTCCAGGTCATGAGTGGCGTAGTTCTGCTCATGCGGCCTTAACTGACGTGATCCGTAGGCGATCACGGCCCGCTCTTGCATCAGGACGCACCCGAGTCCAGTCCCTGATGCATCGCAGTAAACTACGTACCCAACTCCCTCCTCAGGCAACCTCAAGATAGGTGCGCTGGTCAATCTCTGTCTCAGCTCCTGGAAGCTCTGCTGACATCTGTCTGACCACACGAAGGGTTTCCCCTTCTTCGTCAAGGCTGAGAGTGGTGCTGCAACTCTGGAGAAGTCTGGCACGAATCTCCGATAGTATCCCGCTAGGCCCAAGAAGCTCCGCACCTCTGTCACGCTCTTGGGTGGCTCCCAAGCTAGTACTGCCTCGATCTTCGCGGGATCCACTGCAACTCCCTCCTCAGAGATGACGTGCCCCAAGAAATGGACCTCACGCAACCAGAACTGGCATTTTGAGAGCTTTCCATAAAGCTGGTGCTCTCGGAGTGTGTCTAGCACAACTCGCAGGTGGTAGGCATGCTCCTCCTCAGTCGTCGAGTATACCAAAATGTCGTCAATGAAGACAACGACAAATCGGTCGAGGTATGGCTGGAAGATCCTGTTCATGAGGCTCATGAACACTGCTGGAGCATTGGTTACGCCGAACGGCATAACCAAGAACTCATAATGGCCATACCGACACCTGAAGGCCGTCTTCTGTACGTCCTCGTCTCGAACTCTGAGCTGATGATAGCCTGACCGGAGGTCTATCTTCGAGAACCACCGCGCTCCCTTGAGATGATCGAAGAGGTCATCAATCCGTGGCAGCGGATACTTATTCCTCACTGTCACCTGGTTCAGGCGACGATAGTCGACACATAGTCGCAAGCTCCCGTCCGCCTTCTTGGCGAACAAAATCGGGGAAGCCCAGGGTGAAACACTGGGTCGGATAAACCCCTTGCTCTGTAAGTCCTCCAACTGTACCCGCAGCTCTCGAAGCTCGGCGGGGGCCATCCGATATGCTGGAGTAGATATCGGGGCTGTCCCGGGGTACAAGTCGATGTAAAAGTCTACCTCTCTACGAGGAGGTAGCCCTGGAACGTCGTCGGGAAAGACGTCCACGTACTGGTCCACCACTGCAGGAAAAGCCGGACTCCGCACATCCACTGCTTCTAGGATGAGGCTAGCCAACTGATGAGAGATGGGCTGCACTCTCCTCCGCGGAAGTCCATCCTGTGCTGCAAAGGTTCCCTTCTCGCCGGTGAAGGTAAACCTGCTCCCGTCGGTACGAACACATCGCACCTTGCGCCTAAAACAGTCGATCTGGGCATGAACCGTGGATAGCCAATCCATGCCCAAGATGACGTCGTAAGGCCTCGACGCCGCTAAAAGGAGATCCCAGCCGAAGCTCTCGCCTCCTAGAGTAAGCTCACACTGCCGGCACCAGTGCGTAATCGTCGAGTCTGCTCCCGTAGGAGTCTCTAGCCGTAAGGATCGAGCCAACGGCTCAGTCGGAATCTCCGAGCTCCGAACAAGGGCAGAGGCTATGAAAGAGTGACTCGCTCCTGTGTCTATAAGTACTGCAGCAAGGGTGGAATAGACACAGATCGTACCTCGAATCATCTCTGGCATGTCGGGGTCGTAGGCCTCCACTGCCTGGAGCTGGGCCTGTCTCTGCCCGCCAGCTCCCTGTGGTCGAGGTGGCCCTCCTGGTGGTGGTGGGGGTAGAGCCTGGAAGCGTCTCCCACCACCCGCTGCTCGGCCAGCTCCTCTGCCTCGTCCGCCTCCTCCCTGCGGACCGCCACGGTCGACCCTCTGCCTCTGCCTGGGTGGCCCCTCCACCGTCTGCTGCTCCTCTGGTCGGCGAGTCGGGCAGTCACGAGCCATGTGACCCTGCCCGCCGCAAGAGTAGCACAGCCTACCTCTCGAAAGGCTGGCACTCCGCTGTGTGCCCCGCACCGCTGAGCCGGTGTCCTGAGGCCGTCTGCGAGGAGGTCTGGTCTGCCTGGACCCGTGAGTCATCCGTCGGCTGCCTGCTGCCGATGACTCAGCTACCTGCCGCCCTGCGCTAGGTCTCGCTGCTGAAGAAGGCTCTGCCAGGAAGCTCTCGATCAGGAGGGCTCGCTCCAGCACTCCCGCCTGGGTCGGAATGCTGAGGAAGATCAGCGACGCCCGAATCTCCTGTCGCAAGCCCTGCTCGAAGGTCCGGGCCCGGAAGAAGGGGTCCCGTACCATGTCGGTCGAGTAGCGAGATAGGTCCGTGAACCTCGCCGCGTACTGAGCGACTGTCATGCTGCCCTGGCGCAGCTGGAGAAGCTCCTGGATGCGCACCGCTCGGAGGGTGGCCGGGACGAACTCAGAGCGGAAGAGGCTCTCGAAATCCGCCCAGAGCAAGGATGCCTCATCGTGAACCTGGAGCATCAGGCTCCACCATCGTCCTGCCGCCGCCTGCAGGAGGCTCGCTGCGAGGATCACCATGAGATCCGCTGGTGTCCTCACTAGCCTGAAGATCCGTACCACCGCCTCTAGCCAGTCCTCGGCGGCCTGGGGGTCCGCCTCACCGCGAAACCTGGGCGGTCGCTGGCTCTGAAACTCGTGCAGTGCCCTGAGGCGACGTGCATCGTCAGCGTCTGGTACTGGAAGCATCGGTGGCTCGGCGGGTAAAGCTACCGCCGGTGCCACTGCTGGCAAAGGGCCCTGCACCGAGGCCTCGTCGCTCGGTGGGCTGCCGTCGCGTCCTACACTCGGAACCCTAGCTGGCAGTCGTCGCGGGGCCATCCTGAAAAGGAGAACAAGAGCACCACAGTCAGAACAGTATACCTGGTGAGCTGGCACAAGTAATCACAAGGAAAACTTGAGACTTTCATAAAGCAGATCAGTATACCCGGTGAGCTGACACAAGTAATCACAAAGAAAACTTGAAACACACACGCAATCAATGTTTTCATGCATTAAGTCGGAAATCAGGAGTCAGGGTCCTGGTGTACGGATACGTCGGCCGCCGCACCAACACTGGGCTCCCTGAACTGATAACCACACTCAATACACTAAACACTATTGCTTCACATAGAAAGAAAGGACGATCAGAGTTTGCGGTAGAACCGACCACCTCTGATACCAATTTGTCACGACCCGTCCTCGGGGCCCGTGCCGTGACTACCCCAAGCCCGCCTTCCATAGGCCAGGGGCTGGCGACTAGCACCAAGGCGTAAAATCCCAGTAAACAGGGAAGGCATTGCCTTTATAAGTAACAACCACACAGAGTCAGCAAGCGGAAAGTAAAGTGCAGAAAAGAAAAGGGGCCGGAAATACAAGCCCAACTGTAAAGTACAACTGAAAAGTAAAGTACAGAAACTGAAGAAAAGACGGCGGTCTCGTGTCGTCCACTGGCAATCCCACCTGAAGGGTGGGTACAGATAGCCTCCAGGCTCCTCGGGTCCCACGTCCGCTTCGAGCACGTCCCGACCAGTGGTCCACCTCCAGGTACCGTCCTGCTCCACGCCCCAACCGTGATCAGCGCTGTCCGTCGTCTGCAACCAACACAACAAGGTGCGGGCATAGCCCGTGCAGGGGTGAGTACAACTACTCAGTAAGGACCCCGAGACCCCCGAAGGTCTCCCGAAATCCACAAAGGATATAGCACAAAAGAAAGATGCAATCACGAAGTAACATCTGACTCGACTTAGGTATATGCCCATACATATACCTAAGTCCCCAATTCTAGCTCTGCTCACGAGCTCAAGAACAACTCAATCCACGAAGGAAGGCAAGACTCAAATCCACAAGGAGAGTAAACAGTAAATCCACAAAGGATAGTTCAACACAATCCAAAAAGGAGAGTAAACAGTAAATCCACAAAGGATAGTTCAACACAACCCACAAAGGAGAGTAACATAAGATTCAGCTCAACCAGGTATACTTTTTCAGATGACGTCAAAGATGATCACTGATCCATCTAAGTCGTCGGACCCACGAAGGATCGATAGGTACTAACCCCCGCAGTAGACCCACACAGGATCGAGCTCACACAGAACCTGTAGGCAGTGGCTCACACAGAACCGGTAGGCAGTGGCTCACACAGAACCGGTAGTAGGACCCACATAGGATCGGGCACTGATCCGCATAGGATCGCTGAGTGCAGTAGTCGACGCAGTCCACTGAGGATCTCTACACAGTCGTCGCCGCAGTCCACGAAGGATCTCTGCTCTGCCGTCGTCGCAGTCCACGGAGGATCTCTGCTCTGCCGTCGTCGCAGTCCACGGAGGATCTCTGCTCTGTCGTCGTCGCAGTCCACGGAGGATCTCTGCTCTGTCGTCGAGGTCACAGCCAGCGCTAGGGTTCCCGCACGAAGCGAGCTCGTTTTAGGAGGGTCCGCTCCACGAGCCGAGGGGCTGATACATCAACTGACACGTAGTCCGAAGTTGATGTATCCAAAAGTTCCGTATCGACAACAGGATCTCAACGCGACAGACGGCGCGTCAATCGGACGCCCGGTCTGAGAGTTATTGGCATTTTCGTCCCAGGGGCCCGGTTGGTTTTTAGGGAAAAACCGACCCGACCGTACTCCGCCTGTATCCGATCCTCGGGCGGAGTATGCCAAAAGTTCCGTCTCACTTAGAGGAAACTACCACAGCTGACGGTACGTCGTTCGGACGTCCGTAGCTCAAGTTATGAGCGTTTCCGCTCCGAGGGCCCGGTTGGCTTCGTGTACGAACCAACCCGGCCGAACCCAAAGTTTTCCGAAACCTTGAGTATAATATACCGAAACGACCGTCTCGATCCAAGGATCGCGTAGCCGCTGACGGTTCGTCAATCGGAGATCCCAGGCCCAAGATATGGGCGAAAGACCGTAGAGGGCCCGAAACGGGGGTTCCGGGTCCGGGGCGACCCGGCCCGAACCCCCCCCCCCCCCCCCTGGGGTCGGCCGAACCGGGTCGGCCCGACCCGGCCCGAACCGGCTCGGCCGGGTCCGGTCCGGCCTGGGCGCGGCCCAGCCGACCGGACCGGCCGGCTCGGTCTCGGCCGCGCGGCCGAATTGCCGCCGCCGCGGGGTTGACCCGCGGCTTTGAAGGAGACGCGGCCCCCGCGGGGGGCCGCCTGTCACGCGGACGCGGCCGGGCCGCCGCGTCCGTCCCGGTTCCGCGCGGCCGCGGAACCGGCCGCCGTTTCCGCCGCGGCTTCAGCCGCGGCGGGCTTCCCCCACGGCGGCGCGCCGGGCGCCGCCGCCTCCGGTCGCCGGCGCCGCCGCGCCGGCGACCCGCGCCGCCGCCGCCTTCCGCGGGCCGCCGGAGATGCTCCGGTGGCCCGATTTCTTTCCCGTCTGCGCCGATGCTCCTCCCGGGGGACGATCTTCACTGCGGAGCCAACAAATTGCCCTTGCCGCACGGTTCGTCGTCGTCCGCCAAATCCGCACAAAAAGAGAAGATCGGCGGAGGGTTGTCGGGTCTTGTTCGTTAGACCCGCACCCTCCGCGTTAGTCATAATCCACAGGAGGAACAATAAAACAATCAACAACAATTTTTAAATGTTAAAATTGTTCGAAGATCAAGTTCTTTACTTTAAAAGAAATAAAATCACGGGAAGGAAAATATTCCAATCAACCCTTACCTTGTCGTCGTCGTCGGACGAGAGGTCGTCGCGGAATCGCTCGTCGCGGAGGAAGGAGATCGTCGCGTCGTCGCGGTATCCGGCGTCGCGTCGCCAATCTCCGGATCAAGATCAAACGGATTTAATTAGTTTAAATCCGTTGATATTGAAATTAAAAAGGGAGAAGAAAAGATCCGATTCTCACCTTTGTTGCTGAACGAGGGTCGGCCGCGGAAGAAGAGGCGTCGCCGAAGAACGTCGCGGGTAGATCTCGTCGACGTCGCAGATCTTGGTGTGCGTCGTCGAATTCCGGTCGCCGGCGTTCTTCGCGTTCTTCGCGTTCTTCGCGTTCTTCGCGTTCTTCGCGTTCTTCGCGGAGAGGGTGGAGGAACGAAGATTCTTTCAAATCCTTTCCAAGGATTTTTGGGTTGGTCTTATTTTATAAACATGCCAACACACGAAACCGGTTAAGAAACGATCCATCAATTCGTTGAATTAATTCAACGAAAGAAACGACCCATTTAATTCACGAAGAAACAGTCCATTTAATTCACGAAGAAACAGTCCATTTAATTCACGAAATAAACCGCCCAATTAAATGGCCTGTTAAGAATTAAAGAAAACGCGTCGGTTGACTTTTCAGTTACTTTGACGGGTTTTCGCGGGTGCGTTACTTAGCGAAAGAAACGGCGGGGCTCGTGCGGGCCCCACCGCACAAATATCCTACCAAGGGGGTAGGATATTTCTGGATAGCATCATATCCAGTTCAACTCAGTTCAAGCCGCCTTTAAGTGACTTCAAGTGGCTTCCAAGCAGCTTAAGTGAAATAAAATAAAGTTGTCGCACAAACTTTATTTTATTTCTGACTTAAAGCCGTAAAATTTAAAAAACCACGTCTGAGCAAACGCAACTCCGGAAGAGGCGTTTCTAAGCAAATACCGGCGCTGCGATTTCATCGGTGCCCTCAGAATTTGATTCCGGGCACCGGTTCAAAAGATAGAAAAACCCGCTCGTCCGTTCACTGAACGTACCCGAGCCAAACTTCGGAAATTGATTCCGGGCACACCGGGCCTCGGAATCAGGTGCCGTCTGAAGCTGCGCTCTTGTAAAATTCCAAAGAAAATTAAGAAAAAAAATTTCCTTGAAATTTGAGGGTCTTTACAAAACATATAAAACATGAAACACATCTAAGTTAAACTTATTTTTATATTAAAATTTTAAAAAAAAGTAGAACAAAAATTAAATAAAACTTTTATACTCCTAAATAACCTGAGGATATTTAAAAATAAAGAAGAAAATTTTTATATATTGGAGGATCTCCTTTTTAAAAACTACCATGTTGATCTTATTATTATGAATGCATGATTACATATTGAAATCATATGAAATGCTATATTGATAAGTACACTTCAGTAACTTTGTACATGGAACATAATGTTTTTAAAAAATCTGATAACATAAATGTCTTGAATATTTTAGATAACCAAATGTTGCTCTAAAAATAACATTCATGGAACACATGATATGGTTATGTAAGGCATTTTTAGATGAAAAATGATTACATTATCATTTTTCTACACTCATGTATATAGTATTATTTGGTGTATTAAGAAAATATAGAGGTAAGATTATTTTTTTAATGCAGTATTTGGACCAAAAATTCATTCTAAAATAATTTTTATAATGGATCTTGCAATGTATTACAAACAATGAGATAAATGAGTCTGCGAAAAGTTTACTTTGTATCCTCAAAATGTTAAATATAACTGAGTCCTAAATGGGACAACTAGGATCTATTGTCGTATGATAGAATAAAATCGTAAATGTTTTATGTCTAAATAAGAATAAAAAATTAAATGGTTATGTAGTCAAAATTCATAATTAAAAGAGAAAAGTTGTCATGGAAGGTAGGATAATGTTTCTGTGATTTCAATCCAAGACATTAGAGATTAAATTTCATATATTATCTAAAGTGGTGTAAGAAACTTCTTACATATTTCATGTAATTTATTAATTCTACAAAAAAAATTATTTATTCTATGTTATAGGGTATGTTACACAAAATATAAATTAATCAATTTTTTTGAATGTTTTGAGGATGTCAAAATCAAAAACAAATTGACGAGGTTAAATGTTTTGATAAATAAAGTGGAAGGACTTGCTACTGTGGAATAAAATATAAATGATTGGTTTAATATTTTTGTATATAGAAATTCTAAATTTAAAAAAGTATTTTTATCCCACATAATCTCATATGATATGATAATTTATTTTTAATGAAATCGTTTTTTAAAATGATGTTTTTTACTCATAGTTTAACAGATGATATATTTTCAAAATAATGGATAAAATGAGTTTTTTCCATAATGAAATTCTTTTTTTCCATTTTATCTATTAATATATAATATAAATAGTTCTCCCTATTTATTAGAGGAATATTTTAATTAATAATAATTTTATTTGTAAATATTTCACAAAATGCATATAATTTCATATAATATTTGGTTATTATGAATTATATTTAAAAATTCCCAAAAGGGTAATAAGTTTTATTTTATTTAAATTCATTCTTTTTTTCTATAAATATATTTTGGGAAAATTTAATTTTTAAGAATCTAGTGGTAGTATATTTAAAATTGGAGATGATTATAAATCTAAAAAATAAATACTAATAACAATTTAATTCAATGTATTTATAAATATATTTTATTATGTATCGGTCAAATAAGAAAATAATATAATTGTTACATTATTTCATTTTTTACTAATATAAATGGATGATTATTTTATAAGAAAGGGTTATTTGTGGTAGTAGTTTTAATCAACATATATTAAAATACATCATAATATTTGATATTAAACTGTAATGTTATTTGGATATATTTATGTTTTTCATAATATAATGATTAGGATCATAATATCACCCTAACCCAAGTGATCCATCTACATATATTTAATCAAATTACAAGAGTATAGATAGATAATTTATTTAACTGATAGATAAATTTTGATTTTCTTGGTATAATATAGTGACATAATAGGCGTTACATGGAAATGTAACATGTTTGAACCAAATAATTTACTATAGAAAATATATTTTCATTGGGGACCAAATTATTATATATGAAGGAACACAAATTTTTAAATATGGTTTTGTTGGTATTTTGTTAAAATACATTATGAATATTAAAATATATAATGTTATGTAAATAAATTTATTCCTTATACATATTTATGTGTGTTTTAAATATCGTGATTGTAAAATGATAATTACCACATTAAATTATTCCATTGAGTTGTGCATGATTGATTATGCTAATAAAATTCTTGGGTCATGACACGGTGTTAATGTGTTCATGATTTAGGGTTTCTATAGAGATACATAGTTAACATGTGAGGTATAAATTGATTATTGAGTTTTGGATGACACACTTGAGTATTCTATATTATGTTTTGTTTAAATTGTAATTTGGTATTGTTTGGTTTCATGTTTCGTCAAAATACCCATTACTTGAGTTTAATAAAATAATCTCACTCGTGAGCCTTCATACATGGATACCATAATTATTATTGAAAAAATGATGAGATAATCTCACAGTGGTTTGGTATGTTGTTTATCATGTGATAGGTTTTTTAAAATCAAGATGATATTTCCCTCTTATATAATATAAATGAAATTTTGTCCCCAAATTATGAATGATGAAAGATATTTATATTATTAAACATATAATTGTTGTGTGTTGTTTTTATCAATTTATTTTTGTGATATGTGATGTATTCAGCTACTATGATAAATGATATGATACATATTGATATAAATTATTCAATTTGAATTCAATGAATCAAGAATATATGTGTAGGACTATATGATATTTGTGTACACTTTGTCCTATGTTAATTTAATGTATTAAAAAAAATTATTTTTTGATTACAAATTATATAGTAGATATATCTAGAGAAAATATTTATAATTATATATGTATTTGATCGATACCCTCCTATATAACTTTATTGTGTGAGTAGTAAAAAGATTTTACATTAGTTCACTCTTTTCCTATAATTGTGTATCAAATAATTGATAATTGTTTCAATAATATAATGTTGTTTTTGGTTACGAATATTTTTTTTAAATGGGGATAATATTTTATAAAAATAACTTTATAAATAATAATGAGAGAATCATGATGTATTCCCTAAAAACTATTAGAGGATATCCAAAAAATGTTTTGATTTGTTGTCAGAAATGGATACATGTAATATAATAGAAGGTGGAATTGAAAATTTTCTTTAAGGATTTAGTGAGATGTAAATAAAAAAAATCATTCAATAAATTAAAACCATAGAAAATTGATAATGGACATATCATGGTTTTTGTTAAATAAAACTAAAAGACAGTGAAAGTCACTGTAATAATATTACATACCATTCAACATGCATGGTAGTGAATTTATTAGGAGACAATAGATTCCTTCATTCATATTCATTTTAACATATCATTATGAAGTTGGGGTGGGGTCAGATTTGTAAATGTTTTAATCATATATCCAAAATACCCAGGTTCAAAACTAGGCATGGGAAATTACCCAAGATACTATAGAAGTTCTATAGTAGTGGTGGCACTGTATTACATGTGACACTATAGTAAAAGAGGTACTATAGAGGAATAATTAATATAGTATTACTATCCATCGGAGGAGGCATAGGGACAAAAGGGGATTCCAATTCTAGAATTAGGGATATCTTTCCCTATGGCCATTGGGCCATGTTCATGGGCCACTCGGACTTGGGCCTATAAGTCCTATTTTTTCTCCCCTACCTAGGTATAATTATTTATTTTCATTCCCAATAAAAATAAGTTATAACCCATGTTATTTGTAAAAATGATATCTTTATCTTTTTATAAAGATTTATTTTGATAAATTTTCAATATGTGTTAAAGATAAACATTAATTTTTTAAATATTAAACATATTTATACAATAATGTGCCAAATATTGAAATGATTTATATCAAATGTACATGAAAATGTTTGTATAATATTTATAAATTGAATAATATTCCATGTTAGTTATATGCTAATAGTCCAAGCCTAGTTAAATGTGTGTGATTGGGTCGATATGATCCCTACATAAAGACCAAACAAATCACTTCATTTTTTTCATTTTCTTAAATTTTCTATAAGGCATTGGGAGTTAGAGGGAGTCATAATAATAAGGGTTGTTTATGATTTACTACGTCAACGACTATCCTGGAGGGATTCCACAAGATATTTCTAAGGGGTATCCCTTAATCACATCAATATATTGAAAGGGTTTATTTATTCAATAATGAGAAAAGTTTTTATTCATTTATTTTATAAACTCTAAACGAACATTAGTTTAATATTTTAGAAAATGTTTTATTTGTTATTTCATATAGATAAGTGTTTTCCCATTGAAACTAATAAATCATCCCAAAATCAATAGATCCCTTTACATAATAGATATTACCCATGTCTTTAACAGGGTTATACAACCTCATAGAGAATTGGAATTGATCATATTGTGTCAAAACAACCACAATGTTCAATTAAAAAGAAATTATGTGATGTAAATGATAAATATTACTTCTAAAGTCTATTTGAACAAGGTTATTTTAATCATTATCATTAATCAATTTAGTTTCCACAGAGATAGGATTGTATACATCTTATAAATTTTTTATGTAAAATAATTATAAAAGATACAAGGAATAATTAATTACTGAATGGAATAATAATCTACTATCCTAAATTAAAAATATTTCTAAGAAAAATGGCATGTCCCCCTGAATCAATGCATCAAAAGGTCTCTTCATGTTGGAGGAACAGTTTTCACAATCCCATGCCTTATCTACTATAGAAATTTATATCATTACACCTAGATATACACAATGGGATAATGTTTGTTTCATCCCTAACTATATATTTATCTTTTCAATAATATTCCCAAAAATCATTATTTTCATGTATGTGATTGATTTTCAATACTAAGAATAAGAGGATATTCTCAAGTAATCGATCTATGTATTTTATATGTAAACATGGTTTCCATAATCATTATGTAGAAAACAATCTATTTGTTCGATGTATACCACTTCTTCAAGATCAACATTAATTAAAATTGACTTTACATCTATTTTAATAACCTTATAAATAATTTTGAAATAAATGTAAAGGAAAATGTATATGTTTTATTATCCATGAAATGGGAAAAACAATTTCTCTAAATATTAATTCCCCTTATTTGTAAATATTCTTGGAACATGATGATTTCCTTCATATAGATAAATTTTTATTTTTTATTTTATTTTTTATGGAATAACCACTTTATTTAAATCATGTTATTCACATTAATACGTTGAAAAATATCCTAAATATTATTTTTCTCTTTTTGGTTGAGTTGCTCGTCAAGGGTAGTGATGATATCCTTCTGTTGAACATTCTCTTTGACAACTGTGGGTTTAACCTTTAATTGAAAACCAATATCAAATTTTTTCATCAACATTTCATCATGTTTGTTTGATTTACTCCTTATACTAATGGAAATTCTAATTCCAAATTTTATTCCATATCTATATATACATTAGTTTTGGTTGTCACCTAATTTACTATTTCAGTTGTTTGTAAAATTTACCTCATCATCGTTTCATTAATAATGATTTTCATAAGGTGAATATTATTTTCCACCATTTCTAGAATTAGTCTATTTAATATGATCTATGACATGGTTATATTTTCATATTATTTAATAATCCTAAAAAAACATTGAAATATATATTTTCAATGATTTTACCTAAATGTTTGTTACATTTTCGATTACATTAATTATTGGGTGTATTCCCATAGAAGTGTCCCGGACTTCAATGATTATAAAATTTTACCAAATTCTTACCTATCACCATTATCATACATGATATATCAATGGATGTTATTTGATTAATGATTATATTCTTTGGATACCACATTTCATAGGGAATCATATTACTGTGACCTCTAAAGAGACTAGGGTTTTAGTGGAACATAGTAGTCGATGTGGACATCCTCTAAATACAACAAGATATGACATGGTTCACTATGATTTTTAGAACAGTAAAAATACTGGTTTTATTCATATATAAAAAAATATTCTTTTATGGAATGTTTATGTAATGTAAAACTCAATAATTTTATCATACATAAATTTATATGCATCAACGTATTCATTATTTTACCTAGAGTCATTTCAGTTTAAATATTCTCAATTGCATAGTTTGTTTCATTTTTAAATTTTCACTGATAGCTATAAAAAATGATTAATAATTTTTTAATTATTTTATATGAACAAAATTAAATTTATTCATGTTAATTCATTAATAAATGTAATAAATTGCATTCTTATTTTTTCAAACCACTTGTTCATTGACCCATATATAAGAAAAATCTTACTCTCAATTAGTCTCAATAAAGTGATCTGGAATCTGTTTTAGTTGGGGATCATTATTTTTATATTTATATAAATATTACATGATTAAATGTGGTCTATTTTTATCTTTTCAATATTCTGTTAAATTTTATTTTAGATCTATCTTTACATTTTCTCTAACATGAAAATAAATCCAATGAAGCCACAATGCGTCATCTTCATTCCTTCTCAAATAGCATGAGTTTTCTTCAATCCCAACAATAAAAAGACTATCAGTGGTTCACATTAATTTAATATTATAGATTAATCTCTATGTATCATCAACTAACTATGTTTGTTATGAAGAAGTACCTTTTCTCACTCTGAAAAAATTGATATGAACTTAATAATTGAGTTTAATTGATAACATGAAAAATACAATATTTTACTTGAAATCATTATCATAAATGTTTTTATTCTAATTCATTTAATTTTTAATGATTCATAATTATAATTTATTTTAACTTTTACATAATTATTTTTATATATTTTAGAAGAGTTTTCTCACACATTATGTTAAACGAGAATTCGTTATCCATGATCCAGGACTAATTTCACTTCTATACCTAGTAAAAAACTCACACCACCACAGAAGATTAATTTTTTATATTATTTACTAGAAATTATTTGGTTATAATATATTGATTGAGATAATATTAGAGAATTATAATTCATTCATTTTTTATATGATCTTGTTGGTCACACATCCTACATATCTCATAATGAGAGTTAAAAGTTTTCATGTTCCCATCCTTATACCTCATTTTTTGATGAATCATTCTAAAATCACGAAATACAACTCACCTATGACTCTATTCACAACCATTCATTTGAGTAAGATTTATTATAATATAAAATTAAAGATTTTTTTTATTAAAGATTTTTTATTATTCATAAAGTCATATAGTCACTAATATTACTACCTTCTATAATAAACATATTCAACTGTTGTGAATTATTCATTAGAACTACATCATTATTCATAAATGGTGTCTCCACATACCTTGTGTTGAACATTATTTTTATAATTCATCATTACATTTTAATATAATTATTACATATTTTAAATTTTTTGTATATCATATATTCTTTATTTATCTGGTCTTCCTCCTAATCATTATACATGTAATCACCAGATAAATATTATTTGTTATCCATTTCTTCCACATAGAAAAATTCTCCTTCATCATTAGAGTTCCTTGCCTATAATAATTTCCCTTTCCATAAAAACTGTCATCCACCTTTGATAACAGAGATCTATTCTAGATTATTTCACTTACTTAATACATTTTAGTGGAAATGTGATAAAATGTATATATCCATACAAATTCCCAAAATTTATTCTAAAAATATGACTTTCGGGGTTACAGTCTCTCATCAAAATATGGGATCTTTTTATGAAAAATTACCTCAAACTATTCAATAATTCGATAACATAAATACTTGAATGTGAGATTCCATAATTACATAACATTTACCATCTTAAATTCTCATTGTAATTATAACTAGAGTTCATCATAACATAGATTATTTTGTTCTTTATATATTTATTATAGAGATCCTCTGAATATTCATCGATTTTTAATCTCTTAATATTGTTGAAGCCCAATTATTTTCATTCATGTTCTTATTTTTCTCAGTTGAACCTCTCTACATTTAATCGGTAATCATTATTTTTTAAAGAACATCCATTAAATTGAAATCAAATTATACATCATTAGTACTAAATTATTTCTATCATACATTTCATGAATCACTCAAAGAAACTTCTTGATAGCTTTAAGGTCCTCTAATTTCACTCCATAGACTCATATCATGGTCAAAATACCATTACGTTGGAAATTAAATCATTAATCAAATAATTTAACCCATTTTTTATATTCTCAATTTGAGATAGAAAAATTTATAATCATGAATATAACCATATTTTGAACAATATAAATTGAAACGATTTTCCCAGAAGATTATTTTTATTATTTTCATTCCGACACATTTTTTTTCTTTTTTAAACCTTCAATAAAATATTATAATTCAATATCATCCATTAAAGTCAATATTTATTTAGAAAATTTGAAATATAGATGTATTTTCTTATAATGAAGTTAATATTGAATTTTTAATCTCTCAATTAAGGCCCAAAATAATGCGATATTTTAATATTCATTTTTTTATAAGTGAATGTTTCTACTGTTGGGTAGATGAGTTTTTTTATTTCTAGAATTAATGTTTTCCACCAAAAATAGATAATTATTTGAATAAACAATATCTAGGGATCCTCAATTGTGAAATTCACTCTGATAATAATTATATATCCTCTAGAAACATTCTTTGTACTAATAGAGAAAATAAAATATGGATTTTTATATTAGTTGATTTAAAAATCAATGAATAGCAGTTCTATCATTATCTATTTGTTTCAGATGAATTTAGGTAGTCTGGAATGATATATATGCTCATTATGTATGAGTGACCAAATAATGAAAAACTATAAGTAACCTTTATCATATTTTTACAATGTTACTCACCCTCTAAACAGTGTAAAATATATGGGGATGATTGGGTGATATCTCACTTTTGATGATTTCTTCTCTCTCAAAGTATAATAACAAATGAGGCAAAGGGATAGACTTCGGCTTTTGATTATATGTCTGTCATTATATCATGTGGGTGTAAAGTACCAATAAAAATAATGAATTCCACGATTTTTATGATACGAGAACAAAAATAATGGTCTACTAAATGCTGATATATGTAATCAAATTCTGTGATGAGAATATGAGTAACATGAACAAGAAAATTGACGTTGTCTGACTTTTTTAGTGCACTGTCTACTGCAATTATATTATATGTATTATTCCTCATGTGAAAATAAAAAAGATTAATATATTTATTCTATATTGTCTTCATTAAATCAAAGAATATCCAATGGAAAATAGGGACTATCATAATCTGTTATTAAATATAGTATAGTAATCACCTTTTTAAAATCAATAAGAAAAAAGTGAAAAAGTCTCTTTTAATTTTATGAGTTACCACCAACAATAAAAGTATTCCATTTTATTTCATCATTCCATTTTTCAACCATTAAATATAAAATAATTTTGGAAAGTGATAGAGGATCAAAGATATAACCTAGTTCCACCACTCATTGAGAATGAGTGAAATCTGAAAAATCATTATTTAATATATCTGTGTATCATCTTCGGCCAAGTTTACCAGCTCTTTTTAATGAACAATAGTGATGTATAAAACAAGAACTCAACCATATATTCCAGAGCCTACTAATAATTGGATAGCTTATATGTATAACATGGGACCATATTAGGTTTAGATAACCATAAATAAAATTGTATATTATAATAAAAATATACCATCACACTATAAAATGATAATGATGAAATTACAGCTAAGTGACAACAATAAAAAGATAAAATATCTTATTCTATATCAAAACATAATACTAAAATTAAACATAATTTATAAATATATATATAAATATATAGCATGAGATAACCATATATATCATTGTCCAAAAATAAAAAACTGATTGTAGGACACTACATAGTGGGACCCCGGTCTCCCCTCCAAGCATTGAGCATACAACTAAGCTCATCCATCCATATTAGGGAAAATAAACTTGTTTGTGTCACAATTCAGGAAATATTTATATTCAATATGATTACCATATGGTGTATTATTATAACTATATCGGTCACCACCAATGGTGTGTGTAAAATAATTCAAAATATATAGGTCCATGTACCTAGAGAAATGTTAATATTAATAAAAAAATTATAACCCAAAAAATTACACACCCTAGAGTTGTTAATTTGGAACCTAGGGCCTAACCATACCTACCTTATTTAGTTCCATAATGTCTCTATATATTTATAATATAACTATAAAAGTAATGGGGATGTAAATTCCCATGTCGGTAGTTATCATCTCCCACGTCATGTCTTGTCCATCATATACAAAAATGTAAAGAAAATGGGGTAGGATAATAAATGAAAATATTACTCTCATCTGCTGTAAATTATAACAACTTATAATTTTAAAAGTACAGAAATAAATGTTTACCTTACATATAAGATCAAATCCCTCTTCTATGAGGTAACTAAATTTTAAATTTACATAATATAAGATAAAATATAAATTTACCCAAGGATATAACTATCCAAACCCAATGGTATCTCAATCACTAAAAATAAATATAGAGATAATGGGGAGAGGAGGCCCCAAAATATAACAATATTAGGGAATTACCATATCATCCATGAATCAAACTAGTAATAAATCATATCCTAATGTTTTCCATGGCTCTATAACGATCTTACCCCTCTTACTTCTTAATCCTAGATCATATGGTATAAATATAATGGGGGAATGATTCCCCAGGTTTATAATGATCTCATATCCATTTCATATCAATCCATATTGTAATAATACTAAGACCATGTTATTGGTGGCCCCATGTACAAAATGATCTCATTTGTAACGAATCAGGATTAATACATAATTTTGGGATGAAAAAAAAAGAAAACAAGACGTCATATATAATTTTCTCACCTCAGCGGATCTCAAAATAGATCCTGATAACCCCTTGAATTATATATATAACCATAAAAATGGATATCATGTGACAATAAGGTTTATTATAATGACTATATCTTCAATAATTGTGTCTAGGTATGTCCATACATACCAAATGCCTCACTATGTATCACTCAATGAATGATCCCCTTGGAACCACTAAATCTAAATGATTTAGTCATTGAACACTTTTATATTAAAAAATATATCCAAAATTTTATTTACAATAACCAAAAAATATATCTGGTTAGAAAATGGTCTTAATCCCTATATGGTAAGAAAATATCCCCTAGTAAATGTGAGAACAATATGAACTTATAAGGGTCTAATACCACATAATAAAACACATGGGACACTCTATTTGGTATTAACTACAAATATTAATTGAAATTTATATTATATTGCAAACATATATAGAAAAAACATCATACATTATATATAGAGACAATTCAAGACCTTAAACATCATTACCCTAGTAATTCATTGATGTAGGAAACAGTTGACATTGACATTAGTTCAATAACCCAATTGGTGATACATATATCACATGTCTCAGGAAATAATTAAAAATTAATAATAACATTAAGAAACCACTTACATAGATTTACTAGAATCATTCTAATCAGTGAATGTAAAAAAAAATATTTTCAATTTGGAGGATTTCCTGAAATCTATTGAAAACCCAAATTTGGGAATAACTCATAGATAATTCTAAAACTAAAATTGAATCCAAGATTATATTTAATTGGATCGAAAACCATTCCACAAATGATCATATATGGAAAATGATTATTGAATTCGAGAAAAAAAATGAAGTAGAAAAAAATAGAGAGGGATAAAAAACAAAAGAGACAATATAAAGAAGATTCTAGGAAATGAGTATAAAATCCCATTATAATGATATTCTGGTTAATATTGTCTACATTTAATGAAAATCCAAAAGAGATGTGTTTTAGAGTGAATAGATATCTCTGGACATAGTGTTGCATCCGAGGTCACATTCTTATGAGGTCATCTAGGTCTTGGAATAAATAACCCCAATATGGAAGAACCAAAAATCACAACCAGTCCGGCTTGGGGTGAAATTATGGAATTATATTTATATGATGACCCAAATAACTCTATAAATTTGGGATTAAATTTTCAATAACCATACTTTGTGGAATAAATGATGACTTGTAACAAAGGTTCATCTTATGTTTCCATTTTAGCAACATAATGACCTAGGTTGTGGCATCAACATTAAAATTTTGTATAATTTTAATTAGAAGCTAGGATTAATCTCTGAATACTACCCCCAACTAATAAAAAACTCCCCTATAATCATAAAAACATTAAATAAACAATGGAATATTGGATATTTAAACAAATCCACACATCAATATGTCTTTGTTATTACTACCTCCCCACCCTATAAAAACTAATCCAGGAGAGGATTCATTATATATAAAATAAATATATTATACAATATTCCTAAATATATACCTCCCACTCCCATGTATCCTCCTAGATACATCAGTTTTTACAAAACAATTAAATAATAGGTACTATCTTCCCACGTTTTAGTGTTTTTACATTGATTTATTAGATAAAATTATTATTACCCGAATGAAGCATCAACCTACAACTTGATATCATTGTAATGGATTACATGAGAAGGATCTAGGTGGCATCATCCGGGATGATATACATGGAATTAATAATGAAATAGATTTAGTTTTTGAAGAATTTTTTTACCATTGTTCCATGATACCAATCCTCTTGACAACCTCAAATAGACCCACATACTATGGTTCCAACATCAAATCCCTCTGATTTTGATGGTGTCTCAATCAATGTGGCACACTCATGAATACCTTTTCACACACAATAGACTCTATAATATCACATTTTTATTCTACATATGAATGATTCAATCTATGTAAAGTATCTAACCACTTATAGACCAACCATATATGCGCTGAATTAATCCAAATGAGACTCAACCAAAAAATAATAGACTCCAATTCATATAGCCAATAAAAGGTAATCAACAAGACCTACCATATAAGTCTTTAAATAATCCAATCTGATTTATTGAATGTTAAAAATTTAAATAGTAAAACACTAATTCGGAGAGTTATATACCTCATTAATTATCAAAATCAAGGAAAAAGTCATATATTATATCTTTTAACACCCGAATATTATGATAAGACAACCCATTAGTCTAAGGATGGAATTGTTTGCTTAAATACACATACATATCCACTCACATATATACACAATACCAAAAGTGTGACATGAATCTTGGATCCCAATTTAAATATTACAATAATGCATACCATGTACCCATATTATATCTTAATCATATAAATAGAATGACGTTTCGATAGAGAGTGTCTCGTTAATTTTAATGAAATATGTTTCCTTTGTCAAACAGTCAACAATAACCCATACTACATTACTACCTCAGGGTAACATTGGGAATCCCCATATAAAATTCATAATCAAATTTTAATTTTTTTTGTCATCAATTGTTAATATCTGAAGAATACAATTTGTTTGTAAATTCATTTTCATAACCCAATATTATGCAATGTAGTTTGAAATGAACCCTACAACATCCCTCTTCATCCCCATGCAAAAATACTTCTTATGAATGTCATGATACGTCTTCATAATACATAGGTCAACAATCCATATTGAAGGTATGAATATCATATCAGACCCTGGCATATACTTATATGAACATAAAATATAACTTAAATATATAAGATAGTTCCTTCATTCCAAGACCAATCTGGTGGAATTACGCCCCATATATAATACCCTCTTAACTCTAAAACCAGAGTTAGATAACAAACATTCCCTAAAACTATCATGGAGTTAAGGGGTAATGTCTAAATATATATGGGATCAATATAGAAAAATACTATTGTATATCAACATACATCTAAGTGAACTAGCCCATCAGATGTCACATATTATTATCCCTATGAGAACCCTGTGATTTAGTTTTCCTAATCAGTGCATCTACCATGATATTTTTCCCTACGAGTATATGTAATCATATTGTTAAAGTTATATAAATATATTCAACTAAACTTCTTTGAATAAGGTCTATTTTAAGATAAGAAAAGATATAACTAGGGTTCTTAGGGTCAGTATACACCACAAGCCTCTCAACCAATTTATATTAAATATAATATATCTCCCCATACACTACCCCAACCAAGGAAAAATTTTAATTGAGGTGTTCAACTCACCTGACCTTAATTTATCATATATGGATGTAAATAAATTCTCATAATATATTATAATAACTCTATTACCTACTCTCGATGCATCAACATACATGGAATTTTTCGTTCCCAATAAGGTTTGTATAAAATTAATGTAGATTTTAACCTCCATTAGAACTCATATAAATATATTTTATAAGGAATAATAATTAATTGGAAGCTATAAAAGAAAAATATATAAATATGGGGTCACACACAAGACCATGGAGGACACCCCAAACCCTAACTCGATTAACTCACTATGTTGGGGGGTCAATACCCATGTATGTTGGTCAAATTGATACATTAAACCCCAATTATGGAAAAATATACAATTGATTATCCCACCTTAGATATCGTTAAAGAATATTATAACTCTATATAAGACTAATCCTATTGTGAGGATAACATCTTGTTCTGGGGACTTGATTCCTCACTCTTCACTTATGGGGGATGAACTAAGGGAATGCACCCTATTGACACTGGTCCACACTTAATAGTGAAAGGACATAAATGTATCCAATATAATGTACACACCTTGTTCTAGTAGTACATGACATGTATATCCTTACTTGGGTATTCTTATGTTCTTTTACCAATTCTCATGTACTCAAGGCTGTGCCCGTGTACTTTGGTGATGCCCATGTACTTGTTTGTGTATGAGTACCTATCCTTGTCTGGGTATCCGACTATATATGAGTATGTTTATATGCCCATGTACTTTGGACATGACCATATATCTAGTCATGTCCAAGCCTATGTATGGTAAGGATACACACTAAATTTCAAGGTCATGTCACCTAGAATGCGACATGTATCACATGATGGGTGATATTTATCTCTACATGAAAACCTGAATGCCACAAAAGGATGACTACAAAGTGTGTGTTCATCTAGACTACCGACCATATAACATGGTGTTTTACAGAAATATTAGAAATCTCATGATTCTTCCATCCATTCCACATGCAGTTCCAATTTCACTATAAACCACTGTAATGAATCTCATACCCAGGGTTGACATACCCCAATTTTTCATCATGAATTAGAATCTGGACTTTAATCTACTAATAATTACTTCCCCATTTCCATACCATGACATGATTCCCATTCCCATGATTGGGGACATGAGAATATGAATATGATCAACTTTTGACACTACGAATCACTACAATATCATAGATCTCTATCCTGAACCAGCATTAATGATATGTTGCACCAAAGATCAATTTCCCAATTTTTATTTATTAGGTATTTGTCAAAATACCCACCAAATTGTATAATAGTGATGATATCAGGAATAATGGTGATTGAAATGAATAAAAAATAGAATGAATTAAATGATGCCAATGATAATGTTTCATCAATTCCTAATCATGGTAATAATGAATAATGATGAATAACAATTAAATAGCTATTATTAAAAATTCCTAATTTTATGGGACGATAGACCATCAACTAACATTTATCTATCAACCCACAAATAGATCTATTAGAAGAATTGATTTGTGTCTGACATATCATAATAAATATGGTAAAATTTTTAAAATTAAACTATATACAATGATTTTGAATAAATCATTGGAAAATAACATTCTTTTTTCATTATTGTTAACAAAATCCACAACTCCACTAGAATATAAAATCTTGGTGGCACATATCAGATCCTTGATCCCGCCCCCATCCAATAAGATCTACACCAAAACCTCCTCTCAGATACTTGGTTTATGAAGATAACCCTTGGATTTTTGAATAAATGTGTATTTATATATGATATTAGGTCACAATGTCAAAACAAAACAAAAAAAAATTCATTGATTTTTTTTGGTTCCTGTGAAAACATTTATAAAAACCACAGACACTGAAAAATATTATTCCATTACTATGTTAAAAAATTCATTCCAACTTCAATTATTGTCTCATATTTCAAATCTAAAAATCCATTCCATTATTTTACATTTTTTTATAGAAATGATATGTGGAATATATAATTAATTTAATATTTTATTTATATATATACTGAGGCTCACAATGCCTAAAAATTGTATGTCTTCTTAGCACCGAGATCTAAAAATATTTTTTAATCAATTTCAAAATCATACAAGGAAAAAATTGGGAAATTACACAACTTCTTCATAAATAATATCTACGTATAATCATATTTTCTTAGTATAAATTATATTACACTTTAATAATATAATGCATCCATCAATGATCATAATACTACATCATTATAAAATGTGGACCACTCATGACCCTAAACATCCTTACCTGACCCATATTGGTCCATGGGAAATAGTTCAGATTAGTTTTAGGTTAAGAAAACATAATTGTTTTAACCAGACATTGTAATTCATATAGAACATGTATAAACTAATGAAAAAGTTTTTTTAAACAAATAAGTTGATATATTAGAGTCCTAGAAGTAAAATATCATTACAAAAATGGATTAAACTAGAATACTTCCCAAAATATATCCCAATCCACTAAATTAAATAATAACTATTATAGAACACATAAATATTGATAAAAAATAAGAAGAAATTGATATGAGGAGATAAACATACCTTAAAGGACCAATTGTATAATATGGTTCTTGAATCCAAGAAATAATAAGGGTGAAATATAATCAAAAAGGAGAGAATAACCAACGATGAGGGGCCATGGTTATATACATATATATAATTGATGGGGAACAATCATTATATATTTTTTATAATTTAATCCCTATCAAATAAAATTTCAGGAAAAACTGGAAATGGGGGATGTTTTCTAATAACCTTATAGGTCATGGAAGAACACCCCTCAAAGGGTCACATTTTGGTGTAGTCTTTTAGGTCATATCGTAATGCACCCTTCCATGATAGAAATAATATTTTAAAACACCCTACACAATGGTAATTTTGTGGTGTGACCCTTTAAATCATGGTGTAAGGGTGTATATTAGTTATGGATTCAATACAAAACCACTAATAGATATATCATGACTAGCCACCATCACCAATGAATAATTTAATAAATCCCTTACCACACCAAAATTACCAAGTTTGTGAAATCACCCTTTTCATGCTAAATTTTTTCATCCTAAACCAGTTATAAATACATAAATATTTACCACATCCACCACCAACTATGAAAATATCCTAAAACCATCAATCTAAAAATTGATTGAAAAAAATATTTATACAAATTCATACCTCATAATACATGGGGTGTTAGAATCTACAAACTAATTTAAATCAATTTTTTAGTGTTCATATGTTAGGAACATTTTTTATTGGACCATAATTCAAGCAAAGATATATGGGACCATTATTAATCACATACATATGATAATTTTATAATTTTATGGATATGTTATCCTCTTGTTTAAATTTTAGGGTAAATTATCTAGGCTGAAAATTTTAAAATAAATAATGGAATGATTTAATAAATAATTACATGAAAATGATTTTTTAAATAAATTTCAATTTTTATTATTATCATAGATTTTCCACCATAAGGGATTGAAATTTTTATTTATTATTCTCATATAAGATTATATATATTATTTTACTACTGATAATAATCAAATTCATTCAAATATTACATTTTAGTATGACTTATGAATTTTGTGGTCTATGGAACAATATTAAGATAATTTGAGGGACCAAAATTCTAGAAATACTACATTATCATGATTTCAAAAAATTTGGCATGGATTTATCCATATAACATATGATTTTTAAATGGCCTTTCTATTTTGTAATATGTTTTAAACATCAACTAGTAGGATATATAACTATTACACATATTTAAAATTGAGATCAAATATCTTGAGGATATTTAATATATATTTTAATATATATAAATTTTAATTTTTAAAGAAAAATGATGGAAATAATTGATTTATTCTAATATAATATTTGATATATATAATTCCACTATATGCTAAATTATTTTATAGCATAAGTTTCACTGAATGATAATTTTTCCCTGGAACTATGGTTTAGGGTTATTATACATGGGTTGAAAATATTAATTTAGTTGATTCTCATCAATTGTTATATAGTATACCTGAATCAACCATTATAGATAATCATTGGGTGTAACAAAATATGCTATTTGTACAAATTATTCAACACATGAACAAAAGTATCATTGTATGGATCCTCATTCAATTAAAAACCCCCAATACTCAAAATTAATATACCTTCATCACTTTTTTACTCGTAAAAAGTAATAAAACAAAATTTTCACCAAATAAATGATTTAATTCTGAAGATTATAAAAAAATTAAATTCTGTTTACTTGAGTAAAATGGAATATAAATCCAATCTCTAAAATTTGAAAGATTGTTGACTACAATTAACAAGTCTATGTGGGCATTTAATGAAACCATCTACACGTGATGACATGACTAAACATATAAATGCAATAATATAATATAATACATATGAAGGATCGGTAGTTGAATTATTGTGTGGTAAACCTAAACAATATTAAATTATTTTTCAAAAATTATTTAATTAAATACATTTTATATTTTTTATATTCTAATACATCATAATTATTTTTGATTTTATTTCATATTATCTTTTAAAAATAATTAAAAAAATTAACTTATTATTATTATCAATTCCATATCTCGATATTTGTGAATTATAAAAGAATGATAAAATATATTTAATTAATATGAGATCCATTCGTTAAATATTTATAAATAAAATTTAAATTTATAAAATTATAAATGGGTATTTAAAAGATTTCTATCATTTTTGGATTATGTCATCGGGTATTTAGTGCCCTGGTTTCAATACCTTATGTAATATGTAGAAAGTGGTAGCCACTGGATGGCCACCTAGTTAGTGACTCGACGGTGGGTAACTAATAATAGATAATCTATTACTTGATGGTCAACTGTGATGTTTATTTTTAAAAATATAATATATTAAATTAAAACAATTTAAAATGATTAAAATTGGAACCTCAATTTTCTCTTGGCTAGGAAGTTAGATGTGTTTCATCAGCATTCTCTGTATCTCTAGGTGTGGATTTCCAATGTTATTTATCATATTATCATACCATTAATCTTAGTAGATCGTCTAATTTGGTTATAACAAAACTATCACATCTATTATCTGCTTTTCATGTTTTTTATATTATTTACATGTTAATCTCAAACGAATTGGGTTTTTTATATTTTTGGAAAACATTCTATTGGAGAAAATTTTTCTAATGGTTCTTAGTGAATTGGATTCTAGTATATTGAGGATGGTTGTGCCTAATGGTTTTCCATTTTTATACCAATTTTCATTTCATGCATGATATGAGGTAACACTAACCATGTTTTATTGATCCAAATCTTATATAAATTGTTTAATATTCCCTCTATTAATATGCTAAAAATGATAAGGGTTATGATTCACCCTCCATGTGTTATTAATTTTTCCATGATTGATGATGGAGATGTTATTGATTTAACATGTGTTTAATTTTAAACTCAAACAAGATGGGTGCATATTCAGCCATATTATTGTCAAATAATCCTTGTTATGTGACTTCAAGTATTATTTTCATATAAGAGATATATGATTTCCCCCTGATTCTAGTTAGGGAAAAATTATTAGAGAGTGTATGGGTTATTATAAACCACATCAGCATGTTCAAAATATATAATTTCAGAGAGGAAACCCTTCATAAAATTCAGTTGTTTGTAGAGGATCATTCCTTGGGTGAAACACTTTGAAGGTTTTTGGTTGCCACAAATATAGAATGGTTCCAACATTCCCCTTCATCATCAAAAAATGTATCATGTTAAACATTACCTAGGTTTCAGGTCACTATATAATCCAATCATCCCCACCCATGGTCTTTAAGATATTATTATACAAATCAATAGGATTTTGCGTAGATATCAATATATACATCGAAACACATTTCCAAGTTGTTATTTCATTAATATGCGCCATGATGAAGATACTTAAGAGTTGAGATCATTTTATATTGGGATCCTCCATTCCAATTGGTCTTATTAAAATTTTTATCAAGGATAGAAATTACAATAGAGTGATACCATTATAGGCCAGGGATTCCTCTCCACATGAATTTATATTAATATACAGTGATCAAGATACTAATGGGTGATATTACTATATTATTGGGAAACATTACTATTGGACTTATATTATATAGACTGACAATAAATATTCCAAATAGATGATATCATCATGGTTGGAACCATGTGTACCCTTTTCCTTGATATCATTATGATATTGCCGATATTTTTGAGATTTGAGACAACTATAGAAATATGATCATTTCTCCCATTCAATAATCATTATTATCAGTTTTGATCAATTTACCTTAAGTTTAAGACAAATTAAGAGATAGGTATTCCTATCCCATTGTCATCACCAAATTATAAATGGTGGTTGTGATTCCATTTGGGTAAATATAATTGTAGGATTAGGAATATACTACCACACTTGTCTTATAGTTTTATTTGGAAATGTGCATATGTATTGTAACATTTTATGATGCATGTATGGAAGTTCTTTGGGTGGATACTCGAGCACTTGGTGGTGTGTCATTATATATTTTTGTTGTTTTCCTTTATCACTAGAATGCCATAACAAGAATAGAACTATATATTAATGATTTGTTTAGGGACACCTTTGGTGGTAGACTACGGATATGTACTCACACACTACATGGGAATTAAAATGTATGTATAAATTTCATAGTTCATGACACTGTTAATATCATGGAGACATGAATGTATATATAAGCATGGTTATATGGTCAGCGTTGATAGATGGGCCATGACCGAGACTAGTTTTTTAGATGTCCCCTTATTTTTTTTCACTGTGGAAGAAATTGTATGCTATCGGCCCTTGGGAGGACCTATCTATTCCTGTATATCCCATGTAACATTAAAACCAATAATTTTTTTATAACATGGGATTTTTTATCAATATATATTTATTCATTAGTAGTAATGGACATGTTCTATTGTTATATTGGTATAATATTTTCATTTCAACTTATTCTTTGGTTTATTCTTATTTATAACATAGATGGTATAGTCGCTTATAATTATAAATATACTCTAACTAGTAGTGTGTATCATATAGAGTATGGGGTGTTGAGTATGAGGAATGAGATTCTCTGGTTAATCATGGTGGGGTGAACTGGGCTGATGATTTTACAATGTTATTTGGGAGCCCCATTTGAGATTGGTGGGTAATATGGATACCTCCATCATCAAGAAGAATTTTTATAGATAAAGACTGTGAAATCCCCCTCAATATATTCTCATAGAAAAGTTAAAAATATCATCAACAATGGTGGTGTTGGATATTATAATTCGTATTAAATAGAAAACCCTTTCATTGTACCTTGGATGATTCTTGAACATAAGGTGGGTGGATATGGTAATCTCGTATTCGAGGTAGAGGTGATAACAACTATACTATATAAGGTGGTGTGGATGAATCTCCTAGGAAGAGTCCTTTTATAAGGATAAATTCTAATAAAAAAAGTTGTTAGGTACATTGTTCCCAAAGGGGACAATATCATGATCTTGGGTGTTATAATTTAAAATGAAAATGAATCTCCATAAATATTCTCATCAGATAACACTCTAAACTAGATTCATGAAAACCATCACCGCATGTCTTCTAACTCTATGTGTTACGCCTGAAATGTTTGGGAATTATTAGTGGCCAGAGAGGAAGAAGGATATCATGGGGTTTGTTACACCATTCTAGACTTATCCATAGGATGAGATCAAGGATCAGTGAACCAAAAAAATTATTCATTTCTTATTCCAAGGTTTAAAAGGGATCATGTAGTGCTAGATTTTATTATTGGTTAATTGTGGCCACCCTAAAGTAGTGATACAATAGGGGTTATTGTGGAGTAATTTCTTATGGTCTTGCATTTCCTACCAATAAGTGTGACCAAGTACGTGTATGAGTGGTGATGGTTTTAGGTTTGAATAATATTTTTTCAAGTTGTGACATGGAGTATCTTTTCATATCAAGACACTTGATTTATATATTTCTTCTAGCCAGTACAACTGAAAGTTTCTAATACACTAGATTTGTTCTTCATAAATAACCACCATCATAATGGTGTGAAATTTGTGAAAAAAATTTGAAATACAATGGAATAGATATTTTAATATATCCTAGATTTCATTGGATTATGTTAATTTCATCTCAAATATACTTTTTTTATATAAAAAATCAGCTAACATGTTTCCTTTCAGAAGTATCCTTCTGAAGGCATGAATTCAAGACCATGATAATTAGTAATTTGGGGGTTATAGGTATGGTAGTGAAATATTGTAATGGCCCGGACCTCCCTGGTCCATTACTTTGTGAAAATGTGGTGTTGGAGGTGTTCTGGAAGGTCAAGGTGACTTATCCCCAACACTTTGCCGAATTTCCAGTTCTGTGAACAGTGTTTCCAAAACGGTAACCTTCTGACTGTAACCTTCCAACTGTAGACTTGAACAGTGTTTCCAGAACAGTAACCTTCTGACTGTAACCTTCCAACTGTAGACTTGAACAGTGTTTCCAGAACGGTAACCTTCTGACTGTAACCTTCCAACTGTAGACTTGAACAGTGTTTCCAGAACGGTAACCTTCTGACTGTAACCTTCCAACTGTAGACTTGAATAGTGTTTCCAGAATGGTAACTTTCTGACTGTAACCTTCCAATTGTAGACTTGAATAGTGTTTCCAGAATGGTAACCTTCTGACTGTAACCTTCCAACTCTAGACTTGAATAGTGTTTCCATAACGGTATCCTTCTGATTGTAACCTTCCATCTGTAGACTTGAACAGTGTTTCCAGAACGGTAACCTTCTGACTGTAACCTTCCAAATGTAGACTTGAACTGTGTTTCCAGCTTCGCAAATTTGACGTTTTCTTTGACGTAAAATACTTTTAAATCCTTATTTTAAGGACTTTAAGGCCGATTCAAAGGCCATAAATCCTATATTAATTATTCCTAAGGCCGGGATATTTTTACTTGGTCAAACCGCGTGGGTTAATGCGATCCGTTTTTAATGGAGAATAAATCGGAACTTAAACCGTCGCCTCTCTAATTTATTTTTTTCAAAAGGGAACGAGATATCTTTCTTCATTTTTCTTCCTCCTGGTTCTCATCTACGAGACGCTAGAACCTTGCAATCATTCCCGTAAGATTTTCACAATCAAACGTTACTCGGATCAGTTCCGCTCTATTTGATGCAACCAAGTTGTGTCGATCGTTCTTCCATATAAGGTATGTTTTATCATCGTTCCTTCGGGGATCACCTTCTCTTGATCTTCCTTCCAAATTAGCATGTAATCTCCACGGTTCTAATGAGTTTTCTTGGGGTTGGTTGGTACTGTCATACCGTGGCATCCTCCGGTGGATGCAGCTGTTGTGAGGAGAAGAGGACTGTGACCCGTTGTGTGGATAAAGGACGTCAAGAACTCTTCGATGTAGGGGATTCATGGCTTCTCTAATTGTTTATGTGAAACTGTATAATTAGCATGATTTAACCCTTTAGATCACAATGAAATTGACCTAATTAAATACTTGAACCAGATTAAAAGAATTGGTTGATCGCATGTTGTTTCTTTGTACCGTGATAACGGTTTGCCTCATGTTTTCCTAGATAGAGTGATATCTATTATTTTCTTTAATTAGATGCTTGTTCATGATGGAAATTGATAAAGAACGTAAAGCTGAAATTATTTGTTAAATAATTGGCTAAAGATAAAGAGGCAAGCTAATGAATCTGTTAATTCAAGATGGATTAAAGAACTATTAGTTCGATAATTTCAAAAGGGTTCTGAGTTACCCGCTTGCTTTTAAGGCTGAATGCCTTGTAGTTTGGAGCTCTGAGTGCTCATTTTGTATGAAGGCTGAATGCCTTATTAAAGGGCCGAGAGCCCATTTTGTGATCTTTGATTTCCTGCTGCTTGTGATTTGATGTGATCCTAGATGGCTGTTGTGATATGTGGAGGTATGAGGACTTGTGGTTGTGGCAGATGACGCCTAGTGTGGCGAGATGCATCGGTTTATAAATGTGGGTGTCGGGGAGGACACCAAGGATGATGGAATGAGATGAATGTGATGGTTTTATGTTGGTGGTTTGGTTTGGTTGTTTATCTGCTTTACTTTTCCCCACTTCTCAAGGCAGCTAGTATTGCATACCCTCTTTCCGAAGGAGACGAAGACACGCGGGGTATGCCACGTGCTTTCTGTGTTTAGCCTCTTGATGGAGGATGGGTCTATGCTCTTCCTATAGGCGGCAAAGACTCGACGGGTAGTATATCTACTCGCTGTGTTGAGCCCCTTTGTGTTTAGTAGCATATGATGTTTTTCTAGAATGCCTGAGATTATGGAAAAGTAATTCTGAAATGAAAGTTTGTTTAAATGGTGATAATCCATGTGGATGGAGAAACTGGAATTTAATAGTGATGTGAATCCTAAAAAAGAGCAGTTTTTGAATGTGATGCCAATTTATATTAATGTGGTAAATTGATCATGGTTAATTAATGTTTAAACAATTAATTAACGTACAGTGGAACTGATAAAATGATAATGGAGTAATCTAATAAATCACTTCAAATGGTTGTGTGCTTATAGGATACCTAGTCTTAGAAGTAGCAGCCTAGAGTCGGAGAGACGTTAGATGCAGTTGTGCCTATGACTAGGTAATGCCCATAGTGTGGTTGTGAGTTATATATATTCTGTACTTTTTGTGTTTCTATATGCTACTCCACCCTGTCGGTAAGGGAAACTGACACCCCGGGGATTCTGAGCCCTGGGGAGGTGTTTTCCCCAACATTCTGATGGGAGGTTGAATGGCTGACTACCCCCTTTGGCCCCGCTCCCTTCACTTGGTAGATACTTGTGCCATGAGGCACAACGGTTAGTTACCCCATATATGTGTGTAGAGGAATGTAATGGCTTATGGTTATTCACACACATATATTCTGGATATAGTATCCAATGGACTACTCTAGGTGTAATGTGTATAGGCTATGATGGCTTGAGGATCCTTACTCAGAGCATGGGCTGTAATGGCTTGAGGTATTATACCCGATGTATGATACACGTTATGCGGGCTGTGGTGGCTCCCGGAAACTACCTGGTTACTTTTGGTTGTGAGGACGGTGTGGTGCTTAGCCCAGGTGTCTGCGGGCAAGCCTTTGGAGAGAGATGCACAGGACGTATGTCGTTGGGGAAAAGCGGCAAACCAGTGGGGAAGTGGTAGCGGGGTACCCTTGATATTCTTTACTATATGCTATATTCTTATATGTGTTACTTGGTGAGAGTAGCCGTGGTGAGGTTGGGAACTTAGTATACCTGTTTAGGTAACGAGTTAGTTTCACTTGTTGTTCACTGGGCTTTAGCATGCTTTCTTTACTTTTGCACGAGAGGCTTGGGGAGGATCCTACTGAGTATACTATTATACTCACCCTATGTATATATATAAACTGTTTTTCAGGTCACTTGGAGCAGGTTGGAGATCAAGCAGGTTACTACTAGCTTGCGGTTGGAGGGGGAGCTGTTCGGGCTTGTGGTCGCTGCCGTTTTACTTTCTTTTGGGTACTTTTAGTTTTCCCTTTCAGTTGTAGTACTTTTGCATGACATTTCATATATGTACTTGGGTTTCTTTTATATTTCAGTTATGAGTTGGAGTTGGTTGGAGTCTATTCTATCTCTCTCTTCTACATGTGTTCTCATAGAGGGTAATGCCTCCCATTTGTGTGTGTATTGTACCGTCGGTGCTAGTCGCCAACCCGGGGTCTACTGGAGGCGGGACTCGGGGGTCATTATCTCCCTCCTTACCTTGCCGGCCCAGAAGGGGTACACTTTGTGGGGAGGGGGTCGTGACAGAGTGGTATCAGAGGCTCTGGTTGAGGGATAGGATGGAGTTTGGAGTTAGGCATATGTGAAGATGCATGGGATGGTAGGGAAACAGTGTCATTCATGTTTAGAAAGTGGGGTAAACACTGGAGACCGGCAGAGACATAGGCGTTTAGGGCCCCCTATGATCTGTTGCACGGAACTTTAAGCTTACGATGGCTACTAAACAAAGTGATACCGGTTGCAGGGTAGAGACCTATGAAAGGATCATGCATCATTATTATTTGCGCATGTGTTTGAATGGGTAGACCTTGGGATAGGTAACCTAAAATAAATAGAACAAAAAAATTAATTAATTAATGTGATTCTTCCATATTCCAGGCTTAGGAGTTCTAACAGTTGTTATTTTACAGGTATGGCTCCAGGTCGACGTCCTCGTCAGGTTTGCGTAGAAGATGCACAGCAGGCTGTTCCAGCAGAACGCCGCCGAGTAGAGGTTGACGACGATGACACTTGGAGGAAGACACTTCGAGAGTTTCAGCTCCAGAGTCTACAGAAGTACGAGGGATCCGTTTCAGATGCAGTCACAAAATACTGGTTGGAGGAAATCGAGGTAGGCTTCCGTTCTATTCGTGCTCGGAAGGAATACTGGGTGTCCTTGGTTGTGACGATGCTGCGTGGAGCAGCGAGGAAGTGGTGGTTCTTGTTCCTCAGTGATCGTGAGGAGTCCACAATCGCATGGGAGGAGTTTCATGATAGGTTTAGAGTCGAGTTTCTTTCTTTGACTGCGAAGGCGTCTAGTCGCCAGGAGCTTCTTACCCTTCGACAGGGGAGCTCCAGTGTTCGAGTGTTTGGAATCCGTTTCAGGAACCTTCTACGATATTCTTCAGACCTGTTACCATATGATGAGGCCAGGGCGAGGCATTTCGAGGAGGGTTTGCATCCAGAGATCCAGCGCCAAGTCACCCCATTTATGCTGAAGACATATCTTGAGGTGCTGGCGAGGGAAGAGGTTGTTGAGAGGACTTTGGCCAGGACTGGATCGTCACGAGAGGGGAATCGTCATGATTCCTCACGAAGTAGAGTTGTGGTCTGGGGTTCCCAGTTTTCAGGATAGAAGAGTTTCCGTTCACCTAGGGGTAGGTCCCAGTCCTTCCCATATCGTTTCTCCAGAGGCAGCAACTCTCGGGCCTATGCCAAGGGATCAGGCGCTTGTTTTTCTTGTGGTGGTCGTGGTCATCAGTAGCGGGAGGGCCTGACTTTTCGGAGCAGTCATCGTGCACCAGGCGCTCCACTAGAGGTTCCTCCGTTGAGGCAGTTCCAGCCGAGGCAGCAGCAGCAGGTTGCACAAACATTAGATCACCATAGGGTAGATGGAGCAGGCAGAGGACAGCCCCATGATGCTCCCCGTCCTCAGAGAGCAGAGCGCGGCCATGGTGGTGGTCGTCATCAGCGTCAGAGAGGCCGTGGAGGAGGTCGTGGTCAGCTTCATGCTCTAGCGTTACCAGCCCCAGGCGAGCCAGATGTCGTTCGAGGTACCCTTTGCTTGTTTTCTACCTTGGTGTATGCCTTGTTTGATTTAGGAGAAACACACTCCTTCATATCACCTACCCTTGTCCATGCTTTGGGACTTGAGGTAGATAGGCTTCCAGTGCCCTTGGCATTGACTACGCCAGTTGGAGGTCAAGCCGACTTGTTTGAAGTATGTAGAGACTGTGAGCTAGTGTTGGGGCAACACCGCTCTTGGGGATATTTCCTATGTTTGCAAATACAACCATATGATGTCATACTTGGCATGGATTGGTTGTATTCGGTGCAGGATGTTGTAGATTGCTACAGGAATAAGGTCGTTTTCTTTGATGAAGATGGAGAGAAAGTGGTGTTTGTTGGTGAGAGATATCCTCGGATGAGTCATAGACGATTTCCATCCTTATCATCCATGATGGCTGGGATGACGCTAAGTTCAGCAGAGGTTCAACAGTTGGCGTTTCCTAGGGTCATAGAGGAGTACCCTAACGTCTTTCCAGAAGAGGTTTAATCCTTACCCCCTCGACGAGAGATCGAGTTTGGGATCGAGCTACAGCCAGGAGTGTCTCCTATATCTATGTCTCCGTATATGATGGCCCCTTCTAAGTTACGAGAGCTACGTATTCAGCTCGACGGTCTGTTGCAGTGTGGTTTTGTTCGGCCAAGTGTGTCACCGTGGGGTGCATCAGTTTTGTTTGTGAAAAAGGCTGATGGCAGTTTGCGGTTGTGCGTCGATTATTGTCGGTTAAACAAAGTGACAATAAAGAACCACTATCCTATCCCGCGGATTGATGACCTATTCGATCAACTGAAGGGTGCAAGTTGGTTCTCAAAGATAGACTTACGGTCAGGATATCATCAGATGCGTGTAAAGGTTGAGGATATCCCGAAGACTGCATTCCACTATCGTCATGGGCATTATGAGTTTTTTGTAATACCATTTGGTGTGGTGAATGCTCCAGCTATTTTCATGGGGTTGATGAATGCTATGTTCAGTGAATTCTTGGACAAGTTTGTTGTGGTTTTCATCGATGACATCCTTCTGTACTCCACATCTGAAGAGGAGCATGCAGAGCATCTACGAGCCGTTTTGGGAGTTCTTCGCCAACATCAGTTGTTTGGGAAGTTGTCCAAGTGTGAGTTCTGGGCTCGAGAAGTTTGTTTCTTGGGACATGTTGTGTCCCAATAGGGAGTAGATGTGGATCCTTCGAATATAGAAGAAGTGGTGTCTTGGTCAGCCCCCAAGACCGTGTCAGAGGTGCGAAGTTTCCAGGGTCTCGCAGGCTATTATAGGAGGTTTGTAGCCAATTTCTCTCGAGTTGCGACTCCTCTGACCTCTTTGACCATGAAGGATCAAGCGTTCATATGGACTGATCAGTGTTAGACAGCTTTCGAGTATCTAAATGAGAAGTTGGTAAGTGCTCCAGTCCTTTGTCTTCCAGCGGAGGGAGTCCAGTTTGATGTTTTCTGTGATGCTTCACATCTGGGGCTAGCCTGTGTTCTCATGCAGCAGAGGTCAGTTGTTTCTTATGGGTCTCGGTAGTTGCGTCCCCTTGAATGCAACTATTCCACCCATGACCTTGAGTTAGCAGCCGTGGTGTTTTCTCTGAAGTTGTGGAGACATTACCTCATTGGTGAGCACTTTGTGGTTTTCACCGATCATAAGACTTTGAGGTATGTTTTCTCCCAACGTGACTTGAACATGAGGCAGCGTCGGTGGATGGAGTTCTTGTAGGAATACGACTTTGAAATATCATATAAACCTGGAAAAGGGAATGTTGTAGCTAACGCACTAAGCCGAAAGATATGTAATGATGTTGTGTGTGAATCTGGTGATTCATGGAGAGTGATGGAAGAGCTATCAGCTTTGCATCTTGATATGGGAGAAGTTGGGGGTAGAGGTTGTCTTTTCCAGATGACGGTGCAGTCATCCCTGATGCAGAAAGTGAAAGAGTCTCAGTTGGGTGACCTAGAGGTGGAAGTTTGGAGAGACAGAGTTGTATGTGGTGAGGCCCCTGATGGTTGGTCAGAGGATGAAGAACACCGAGTGTTGTATCATGGCAGGCTTTTTGTTCCCTTGGCGATGCGCGAGACGGTTCTCCGAGAGTTCCATAGTTCACCCTTGGCGGTACATCCGGGTGTGACGAAGATGTACTGATCCTTGAGGAGTTAGTTTTGGTGGCCTGGAATGAAGCGTACAGTTGGAGAATGTGTGTCTCGATGTTTAGTCTGCCAGTAGGTGAAGGCCGAACACCGTGTTCCTGGTGGTCTTCTCCAGCACTTAGAGATTCCTTAGTGGAATTGGGAGGACATCTCAATGGACTTTGATACAGGTTTACCTCGGGCTCCGGGAGGACATGATTCTATATGGGTGGTAGTGTATCGTTTAACAAAATCATCCCACTTCATAGCGATCAAGGAGTCGAGCTCAGTGAATGTTTTGTCGAGGCAGTATCTGGAGGAGGTGGTGAGGCTTCACGGAGTCCCTAAGACGATCATTTCTGATCAAGATCCACGTTTTACCTCCAGGGTTTGGAGGGGTCTCCAGCATGCCATTGGCTCTCAATTATACCTTAGCACTGCTTTTCATCCTCAAACGGATGGTCAGACAGAGCAAACCATCCAAACTCTTGAAGACATGTTGCGCTCTTGTGTTCCTGATTTTGGAGGTTCATGTGTGAAGAACTTACCCTTGGTAGAGTTCGCTTACAATAAGAGTTTTCACTCGACCATCGGTATGGTGCCGTTTGAAGCCATGTATGGTCGGCCATGCCATTCTCCGTTGTGCTAGACTGGGGTCGGAGAGTCAGCAATTCTCGGACCAGAACTAGTGAAGAATACAATAGAGATGGTTCAGGTTATTCGTGAGAGGATGAAGACATCACGGGATCGTCAGAAATCATATGCTGATCAGAGAAGGAGACCCTTAGAGTTTAATATTGGGGATCATGTGTTTCTAAAGGTGACTCCCCGCCGTGGGCAGCGAAGGTTTGGTCGTGGAAGTAAGCTTTCTCCCCGGTTTGTTGGGCCTTTTGAGGTGTTAGCTCGTGTTGGAGCTGGGGTGTATCGAGTAGCACTTCCCCCTCAGATGAGTCGGATACATGATGTTTTCCATGTATCACAGCTCCGTCGTTATCTTCATGATGAATCTCATGTTATCGATTGGGGAGAGATCGATATTGATGATGATTCAACCTTCGAGGAGCGACCTGTGGAGATCCAAGACCTCAAGGAGAAGGTGTTGCGTGGGAGTTCTATCCCCTTAGTTCGTGTATTGTGGCGACACGGTGGCATGGAGGAGAGTACCTGGGAGCGTGAGTCACAGATACATGCTCAGTACCCAGAGTTGTTTAATGTTTAACTCTTTTCAGGTAATGACGTTTCCTTTATGGTTAGACCTCTCATGTTTTATTTATGTACATTTGATGTGATGTTATGTTTGAATTGTTTGGTTATGGATTGTTTGTTTCCATACTCTCGGATGTAGTAGTTTTTTTCCATCTTTTGAACAACTCATGGTGGTTTTCCCCTGAGAGGTATCTTATGGGGTGGTTGTTCAGACCCCTCTTTTCTTCTGGGTTGGTTTTTAATTCTCGAGGATGAGAATGTTTTGAGAGGTATCTAATGTAATGGACCGGACCTCCCTGGTCCATTACTTTGTGAAAATGTGGTGTTGGAGGTGTTCCGGAAGGTCAAGGTGACTTATCCCCAACACTTTGCCGAATTTCTAGTTCTGTGAACAGTGTTTCCAGAACGGTAACCTTCTGACTGTAACCTTCCAACTGTAGACTTGAACAGTGTTTCCAGAACAGTAACCTTCTGACTGTAACCTTCGAACTGTAGACTTGAACAGTGTTTCCAGAACGGTAACCTTCTGACTGTAACCTTCCAACTGTAGACTTGAACAGTGTTTCCAGAACGGTAACCTTCTGACTGTAACCTTCCAACTGTAGACTTGAACAGTGTTTCCAGAATGGTAACCTTCTGACTATAACCTTCCAACTGTAGACTTGAACAGTGTTTCCAGAACAGTAACCTTCTGACTGTAACCTTCCAACTGTAGACTTGAACAGTGTTTCCAGAACGGTAACCTTCTGACTGTAACCTTCCAACTGTAGACTTGAACAGTGTTTACAGAACGGTAACCTTCTGACTGTAACCTTCCAACTGTAGACTTGAACAGTGTTTCCAGAACGGTAACCTTCTGACTATAACCTTCCAACTGTAGACTTGAACAGTGTTTCCAGAATGGTAACCTTCTGACTGTAACCTTCCAACTGTAGACTTGAATAGTGTTTCCAGAACGGTAACCTTCTGACTGTAACCTTCCAACTGTAGACTTGAACAGTGTTTCCAGAACGGTAACCTTCTGACTGTAACCTTCCAACTGTAGACTTGAACAGTGTTTCCAGCTTCGCAAATTTGACGTTTTCTTTGACGTAAAATACTTTTAAAACCTTATTTTAAGGACTTTAAGGCCGATTCAAAGGCCATAAATCCTATATTAATTATTCCTAAGGCCATAATATTTTTACTTGGTCAAACCGCGTGGGTTAATGCGATCCGTTTTTAATGGAGAATAAATCGGATCTTAAACCGTCACCTCTCTAATTTATTTTTTTTAAAGGGAATGAGATATCATTCTTCGTTGTTCTTCCTCCTGGATCTCATCTACGAGACGCTAGAACCTTGCAATCATTCCCATAGGAGTTTCACAATCAAACGTTACTCGGATCAGTTCCGCTCTGTTTGATGCAACCAAGTTGTGTCGATCGTTCCTCCATATAAGGTATGTTTTATCATCGTTCCTTCGGGGATCACCTTATCTTGTTCTTCCTTCCAAATTAACATGTAATCTCCATGGTTGTAATGGGTTTCCTTTGGGTTGGTTGGTACTGTCGTACCGTGGCATCCTTCGGTGGATGCAGCTGTCGTGGGGAGAAGAGGATTGTGACCCGTTGTGTGGATAAAGGACGTCAAGAACTCTTCGAGGTAGGGGATTCATGGCTTCTCTAATTGTTTATGTGAAACTGTAGAATTAGCATGATTTAACCCTTTGGATCACAATGAAATTGACCTAATTAAATACGTGAACCGGATTAAAAGAATTGGTTGGTCGCATGTTGTTTCTTTGTACCGTGATAACGGTTTGCCTCATGTTTTCCTAGATAGAGTGATATCTATGATTTTCTTTAATTAGATGCTCGTTCATGATGGAAATTGATAAAGAAAGTAAAGCCGGAATTATTTGTTAAATAATTGGCTAAAGATAAAGAGGCATGTTAATGAATCTGTTAATTCAAGATGGATTAAAGAACTATTAGTTCGATAATTTCAAAAGGGTTCTGAGTTACCCGCTTGCTTGTAAGGCAGAATGCCTTGTGGTTTGGAACTCTGAGTTCTCATTTTGTATGAAGGCTGAATGCCTTGTTAAAGGGCCGAGAGCCCATTTTGTGATCTTTGATTTCCTGCTGCTTGTGATTTGATGTGAGCCTGGATGGTTGTTGTGATATGTGGAGGTATAAGGACTTGTGGTTGTGGTGGATGACGCCTAGTGTGGCGAGATGCATCGGTTTATAAATGTGGGTGTCGGGGAGGACACCAAGGATGATGGAATGAGATGAATGTGATGGTTTGATGTTGGTGGTTTGGTTTGGTTGTTTATCTGCTTTACATTTCCCCACTGCTCAAGGCATCTAGTATTGCTTACCCTCTTTCCGAAGGAGACGAAGACACGTGGGGTATGCCACGTGCTTTCTGTGTTTAGCCTCTCGATGGAGGATGGGTCTATGATCTTGATATAGGCGGCAAAGACTCGACGGGTAGTATATCTACTCACCATGTTGAGCCCCTTTTTGTTTAGTAGCATATGATGTTTTTCTAGAATTCCTGAGAGTATGGAAAAGTAATTCTGAAATGAAAGTTTTTTTAAATGGTGATAATCCACGGGGATGGAGAAACTGGAATTTAATAGTGATGTGAATCTTTAAAAGGAGCAGTTTTTGAATGTGATGCCAATTTAGTTTAATGTGGTAAATTGCTCATGGTTAATTAATGTTTAAAGAATTAATTAACGTACAGTGGAACTGATAAAATGATAATGGAGTAATCCAATAAAGCCCTTCAAATGGTTGTGTGCTTATAGGATACCTAGTCTTAGAAGTAGCAGCCTGGAGTCTGAGAGACGTTAGCTGCAGTTGTGCCTATGACTAGGTAATGCCCATAGTGTGGTTGTGAGTTATATATATTCTGTAATTTTTGTGTTTCTATACGCTACTCCACCCTGTCGGTAAGGGAAACTGACACCCCGGGGATTCTGAGCCCTGGGGAGGTGTTTTCCCCAACATTCTGATGGGAGGTTGAATGGCTGACTACCCCCTTTGGCCCTGCTCTCTTCTCTTGGTAGATACTTGTGCCATAAGTCACAACGGTTAGGTACCCCATATATGTGTGTAGAGGGCTGTAATGGCTTGTGGTTATTCACACACATATATTCTGGATATAGTATCCTATGGACTACTATAGGTGTAATGTGTATAGGCTATGATGGCTTGAGGATCCTTACTCGGAGTATGGGCTGTAATGGCTTGAGGTATTATACCCGATGTATGATACACGTTATGCGGGCTGTGGTGACTCCTGGAAACTACCAGGTAACTTTTGGTTGTGAGGACGGTGTGGTGCTTAGCCCAGGTGTCTGCGGGCAAGCCTTTGGAGAGAGATGCACAGGACGTATGTCGTTGAGGCAAAGCGGAAAACCAGTGGGGAAGTGGTAGCGGGGTACCCTTGATATTCATTACTATATGCCATATTATTGTATGCGTTACTTGGTGAGAGTAGCCATGGTGAGGTCGGGAACTTAGTATACATGTTTAGGTAACGAGTTAGTTTCACTTGTTGTTCACTGGGCTTTAGCATACTTTCTTTACTTTTGCACGAGAGGCTTGGGAGGATCCTACTGAGTATACTGTTATACTCACCCTATGTATATATATAAACTGTTTTTCAGGTCACTTGGAGCAGGTTGGAGATCAAGCTGGTTACTACTAGCTTGCGGTTGGAGGGGGAGCTGTTCGGGCTTGTGGTCGCTGCCGTTTTACTTTCTTTTGGGTACTTTTAGTTTTCCCTTTCAGTTGTAGTACTTTTGCATGACATTTCATATATGTACTTGGGTTTCTTTTATATTTCAGTTATGAGTTGGAGTTGGTTGGAGTCTATTCTATCTCTCTCTTCTGCATGTGTTCTCTTAGAGGGTAATGCCTTCCATTTGTGTGTGTATTATACCCTCGGTGCTAGTCGCCAACCCGGGGCCTACTGGAGGTGGGACTCGGGGGTCATTATCTCCCTTCTCACATTGCCGGCCCAGGAGGGGTACACTTTGTGGGGAGTGGGTCGTGACAAATATTATTGGGATGAGTCATGTTTAATTGATGTTTGATCATATATGATTGATCATGAAAGGTTGGAGACAAAAAAATAGGCAATCATCATATGAACAATGGATATATTACCCTCTCTATTTTTAGGGGGGATTCAAAGTTTTTTGAGAGTGTAACATTGATTTTGACATTTTTGAATTCTGAGGCAAGAATAATTGGAACTGAGATATGTGGGTCAATTTAAGGATATCAAGGGGATCATTATTATAGAATTAATATTATCTATTCCTCATAGATTATCTAAGATGTGCAATTTATACCTGGTTCTCAACTTAGGAGATACCACCATGACTCTTCTCATTTAACTAGTATCAACGATTTTATAATATATTATGATGAAAACTTCAAGAAATTAATAGTTTGTATAGTAAAATAGGGTCAAAGAACTAAAATTTGAAGGTTCTTTTTCTGGTATATAGGGGGTGTCTGTATTGATTTTTCATGGACGTGACACATGAGTGGGTGGCTAATAATTAAGAATAATGGATGGAGTTTGATATCATAGATTCTAGTTGAGACATATTAAGGAGGAGATGACAGATAGTGGAGAGACTTACACATCCAAATTATCTTGATGATTGAATTTATATAAATGATTCCAAACCATGGGTATTTTTATGGTTTTATTCCATTAGAGGAGCTAGCAGAGGTTGGTTATTTTTGTGGATGTTAGACTAGGTATGGGGAGTGTCATATTTTTTAAAGGATATAACAGTTAGTCAATGGATAGTACTATGTATTATATTCACATTGAAGAACAAGGAATTCTCATGTGGTTTCACCTGGTTTTCGGAGACCCTTCAGTAAATATTCAGTGGTAGGTGACAAAGTAAATAGTGGTCACCTGGTTAATTATTTTATTTTAATTAATTAAATTAAGTTGATAAAAAATTATTTAAAGATAATCCCATCCATTTATCTTATCAATTGTACCTAACATGCGACCTCCTCGTATTTTTCTCTCCATCATTAAGTGTGGATAACCATTTTCATTATCATATTCATATACTATATATTTTTACAGATCACTCTAGTAAGACTATCACTCACCTCATATCCGGTTTCTTCCTCTCAGGGATAATTCATTCATAATATATTATACCCCATTTAGAGGCATTCCTATATTTTTCTCTCCACATATTTTTGATTATTATCAATTAGTGATATTTTGTTATACTAAGGTAAAAGGTTCCCAAAGTTTCCCATTTTTTTACACTTGATTTTATGTGGAACATGGTAAATTGTCTTGGAAACCATGTGTAATTAATCCTAATATTATCTAAATTATTTTCTTCTTCTTGTATGAATAAGGTATGAATGTTTAAGGACATAGTAGACTCCTTGTTTGTTGTGAATTTTTTCCCTGTCCTATGATTATAATGGTCATGATTTAGTGTGTTTTTAATTTTATACTTGGACACCAATGAAACTCACTCTACATCATGTTATGCTATGATAGGAGATTTATGTTCATATTATCCTCTTTTTGACATAGGATATATTCATATAACCATGTTTTTTCGGGATAGTAACTTAGTGATTTTTTTAGTTTTTTATATAGTCACTTTGGCCTATTCGACATGCATAAAGAGTGATAGGTCCCCTTATTTTGTATTATGTCATTCCTAAGGGACCATTCCTTGGTCAAGATAATGTGAATGGTTTGGTATTTGAGGATCGACCTAGTTTAGACTATAGAAGAATTATATATTATGACCAACCTTATTTTTTAGAAGAATTATGTATTATGCCCAACATTATTTTGAAAGTATATATTTTTATAATGTAAACCACAAAGGCTTAATATTAATGGTTCAAGATATGTATAGTCCAAGACCGATTATGATGAGAATTGACTTTCCCATTTATCTTCACATTAATATAACATGTTTAGGATGCCTTATGGTTGATATCATTATGGACATGAGGATTACACTCCAATTATCTTTGTGTTATTATTAAATTTATTGCAGTAATTTTGAGATGACATCATTATAGAAATAAATTTCTCAACACCCATTGTATTTTAAATGATATGATTCGGGTACAAGATTTCAGAGTATTGAGATCTTAAAAAATCTACAAAAATCCATCCCATTGATCTTATTAGTGTTTTTATTTAGGATTGAAATGATTATTGGATGAAAAAGGTATCAAATGGAATATCTTTTCCCTTGTAATTATATTAAGATAAAATAATTGAGTTACCTGTGGTATGAGGTCATTATAGCCATGTGGCTCAATCCCATTAGACATATATTATGTTGATATGGGATTAGTCTTCCTTAGAGTTGTTATCGTATATGCATGGTCCATTATCCCCCTTTACCCATATACCATTATTCTATATGGTCAATAAGCCTACGAGTTGAGACCAATATGGAAATAAGTTTGTCTCTCTATTTCTTCGTGAATTGTTAGGATCTATGGTTGATATTATTTTGGTTTGAGGATAATATTTACATGTGGATGATCATCCCATGATCTTCATATCATTATAAAAACTAGTTGAAAAGATAGATGGGATAATATCTTTATATGACTGGGAATAGAAAAACCCACTAAACTTATTTTTTCATTTTGATATGTTCCGATATATTTTTTCACTAGAAAAGGTTGTTTGGACACTCTCTAGGTGGCTTCTCAATAATTCAAGGGTTTTTATTTTTATTTTAATATTTTTAATCTATTATTAATGGAATGTAAAATTGTTCATGAACAATATATTAGTTATTTTTATAGAGACACCACTTGTGGTTCCCAACTGTGTTATTCTTAATATGTTACAACTCATTATAACATCTAGTTACCCTCATCCATTATTTATTGTTTTAAAAATCAATATGAACATTCAATCTCCTTAAATATGTTGTCAATAATTTAATAACGAACCATGATAGATTATGAAAAATAAAATTTTATATGTGTATTACTAAATGATTCATGAACTTCCAAGTAGAGAACCATTATGTAGAGATATTTACAAGGACATGGTTTTCTTCATCCCAAACCATGATTTGGTAAATCCATCCACATTATGGTTGTATTTAGTTTATATTTCACCAAATATTTCAATTTCATCAAATCCCATTATAAATAATGAATTGTATCCTAATATCACATCATATATAATAAATTGTAGAACCCTATCAAAAACTACTTTTTTATATCCTCTAAAAATTATTCCTAGGGATTCTATTGTTATACAAAAAATGTTTAAAAATTTGAAACATAAAATATCCCCATTCATACAACCACTATGTGTTATTTCATTATTCTTTATTTCATTGAATATAATTTTGAATTTTATTAATTGAAGTATTTATAAGATAAGTGATCTCTAGAAAAAAATTATTATTACTCAAGTTTTAAAAATATCTGGGTCAGTTTCTATTGCACACGTGTATTTTTAATAATTTTCCCAACATATATTTCATTTAATGAATTAATGATCAAATAATCCCTCAGTTAAATGCATCAACTGACACTCAGATATGAAATTTGTCAATCTATTATAAGAACAAAATATATTATTAATATTATGATTATAGGAAGATAAGATGGATGAAGATATCTCATGTTATTCACAAAAAATATTGATCATATCATATACCCATCATCAAAATAGATATAGGTATCACATGTAAATTATCTTGATATGGTCATACCAAACCTCAATTTATACCAATAAAGGCCCTAGATTTTATAATCATTATATGAGATGAAAAATAGCATCATGACTAAAATAAACTGATCATTAGATCATACACATACCCAATAACCCTTAATTTGGTCAACCTATTATTTGGAAAAATAAATTAATCAAGGTATAAATTTTTCATGTTATATATCTTTTAAACCAAAGATAATGTGATTTTAATATGAATCAAGGGCCCCTCATATGGCAACAACTAATATTATGATACATTATATAGTATACATGGTGTGTTATCCCATATAAAAAATTTATTTTCATCTACATGATAGTATTTGGTATGTCTATATGAAATCCAATCCACCCTAATCATTAAATGTTATAAAAAAAATATAAATAACAATGATAACTATAAATTAAGGACAACTCAATTTTATTCATTGAAATTTTTATTATCATTTTACTTCCTCTAGTATATGTTACCAACATTAATGAATGAAAGGGGTGAAATTGATTTTATATATATAATAAGTTCTTTATGTACTTAATAATAATTTTATCTTATTAGAAACACAATACATATGTTTCAATTTTAACACATCCCGTATGAAAATTATACAACAGAGGAAACATGTTTTTTTCAGATTTAGATTAACTCATTAAATCATTATATATTTATTTTCACAACAAAATAATACAATATAATAAATAATATCACTAATCTAAATTAACATGTTAACATGTTTATAAAAATATTATTAAAATAATAGTCTAAAAACGATTCTTAATTATCATGTTAATATAATTAAACATATTATTTTAAATATAAATCAAAATAAGGTATGGTACCATAAGAATCTTAGTGAAACAAGGTATATCAATTCAAAATAACATTTCCTATGATTTTGTTCCATAATTATGTATAATCATGTTTCTTTTATTTATAAATATTATACTAATTAATGAATACAACATGATCAATTTTCTACGGGTCACCCAAACTAAGACATATCCATGGAACATAAAACAATGATATATAAATATACCAAAATTAAATTAATCCAACATAAAAAATAATTGATTCCAATTACATCATAATTAAAAAAAATTGTGGGTTAATCTTAAATAATATTAATAACTTCTGAATATCTATGGTTATGGAAGGACAAGTGGGTGAGATAGAGGAGTAACTTACATGGACATAGCATGATGCCCCACCAAGTACTTGATGGTAGTGCACAGGGTACTTTTTATATGTGGAGAACATATTGGATTATCCCATACCAACCATTGGATGACAATTTAGTTTATAATAGGTGAATGATATCCGTCGTGTGGATGAAAATTATGAAATGGGTACCTAATGGGTGTCCAAATTTATTTTATTTCGATAGAATAATTTTTAAAAATAACTTATCTAGGGATATCAAAAAATAAGTGTATGTTTTAATCCTTTAATGTATTATTTTTAATTTAAATTCCTATATACACCCTCTCTATCTTTCTCGTTTCCATGGAAAATCATTCTTTCAATTCAAAGTACACTTTTGATATTTTTTGGCATTACATTCACAATAGTATGAGATGTAAAAGTTATTCCATGTAATTTTAATGTATCAGGGTATGGCTGTGATATATATGAATTCTATTATCCCATTTTAGTTAAATGAAAATTTCAATTTTCATTACTTATAGAGGGATTAGATATTAATATTTGGATATTTCTCTTGTTATGTAAATTATAGGTGACCTATATCATTCCATAACAATTAATAATTATTTTATATATGGAGTGTGAAATACCATTGTGCTTCCTGGAAGGGTTTGTTTCACATAGAGTTTTTTATTTTCATCCTTTATTTCAAACTATTTTTTTGTTATTGGTTTTTATACTAGGTTTTAGGTGTTCCAAATTTAAATTTTGTGTTTTAGGTGTTGTTGATTTATATTTGGATTTCATGGATGTTTTGGGGTGTGTTTGAACTTTCTCATTGTTATTGTGAATGTTTGGGGATGAAACGGCTTGGTGGAGAGTTTGTAAAACCCATAGTGTCGCATATATATGGGGGTCTTTGAAGGATGGTTTATCCCCTTCAGTTAGAAGAGTTTTGGGGGGGAAATGGTGATGTTTTGTGGCTTGTCTCTAGGTTTCATTGTTAGGGATCATGGTTTGTTTAACCATGCAGGATAACTATCCAGGGGATTCATGATTATGTTTCATGGTTAACTAAACAAGTAGCCTATGTGGGAATACTATAAAGCACTAGATAGTTGAAATTCACCTATTTTTCACATGGGTTTTAAAACGAGTGAGTTAGCTATGAAACCCACTCAAGAAAATGTTTTTTGGTATTTTCTATTTATTTTTATATGTGGTTTATTCCATTATCATCCCTCATTTGTTCCCAATTACCAAAACTCCTCCCATGGAGTTTTTTGGATCCTCTATTCCCTTGTAAGATGGATTCAAGATGGTTTCCTGGTTATTCATCACATGTATTGATATTTTAGGGATCATATCTCTTATCCATTGGTTTTCATATATTTTCCCTTTCCCCTCTAACCCTAGTGGCTGTGTTTATCCAATTTGGGTATCTAGGTTGGTAAGAAATTTGGGGGTTTTTCCCCGTAGGGTTCGTTGACGATGTTTTTATTTCTTTGAAAAATTGTGAAGTCATTTTGATTAATCTTTTTCTAAGATCATTTGATTTGATGTAGGTTTTCCTTGATCATTTCTGTTCAATTTTTGATTTATTAGTTTCATGCTTTTCACACCTCGCTTGGATGTTAAATACTGATGTACGATAATAATAATAATTTTTTTATGTGAAAGGAGGTGGTTTTCATAGTTGTTTCTCATATATAGTTTGGATTTGTTGAGTTGTGATGACCGAGTGTTTGATAAATTTCAAATATGGATTTTTCAATTTTTTTTCTTTTAAAAATAATTTTTTGGTTTTGTAAATAAATTTGTGACAAATAAAATGGTGTTTTGTTTTTATAAAATGAATTGATAAATTGTTTTGTATTTGAATGTGGTTTCAATTGTTTTCATTGAAAGTCATTTAAAATCAAGGAGAAATGTGTAATATTATTTTTGGAAAAGGTAGATTTCTCAAAGGGTTTTTCAGGCCTAGTTGGCACTTTTCTGAAAATAGTTATGGTGAAAATGATTCCGGGATAATTATGTTACCTTGGTTATGGTTGAATTTTTTGGGATCCCATAATGAGACGTTCCCTTGTTCTCTAATGGTTAAAAGGAATAAAGTTATTCCGTAGGGTGACTTGAGGGTTACTTGTTGTGTGGGATCTTCATATGTGACATATATATATATGTTTGTGTTTGTGTTTTTTAATGAAAGATCTGTTGGAATTTAATGGATCAAACCATTTATATTTGATTCATGGGAACCTAGCATTGTGAGTGAATTTTTTTGAATGATTTTTTTAATAGATTAGATTAAAAACTAGCTAGTTTTCCTTAGTATGGACTATCTATATTGGATTATGCCTTTTGGTCAGGCCATGTATGGTAGGATCGAGCATTTGGGATCTATGATAATATTGTGAAAGGAATACCTTTGGGATGAGTCCCAAGTATATTTTTTCTAGATTATTCACTAGATCCTAGGTTATCCCATATCTTTTTCCTAATAGTTTCATATGGGGGATGATTGAGATGCTTTTTGGTGGGTTTCTCTTGTGTAATTATTAATATTTTCCTTATTTTGTGATCCTTTTTTCCTCTCTTGTGTAATATGATTCTTTGAGAAAGTAGTTAATTATTTTTCAAAGGTTTGTGTAAAACTATTTAAAAATGTTTGATATTCCATTTCCCTCATTTTAATAGAAAAATTTATCGTTCTTTTCTATTGTGGAAATGGTTTGAGCTTGGAATTAATATGGTTTTAAATTGAAAACAAAAATGGAATTTGATTGGATTTAAAATGGAAAAATTTGTGTAAAAATATATCATTGTATATTGTAAATCTAATTTGATTTTGATGTTTAGTTTTATTTGAAGGATGATCGTTATTGATAGATTATTAGGGAACCCCTATTGAGTAATAATATGCACGCCTATAATTCTTTCATATTTTTAGTTTTTGTTTTCTATAATGAGTTTGATTCCCTTAAGAAATAGTTGCATATGGATTGGATAGTGGCCATTGGGGTCACATGTATTTTTTTGGGTGTCAGATTTAGTTTCAGTTTTTCTGTGTAGTTTTGTTGTCCAGTTTGTTGTATTTTAATCTTATGTATAAATGTTTTTCATTTTGGTAATCATATTTATAATATAATTCTTTAATTATTTCATCTATTTTATTTAGTTATATTGGTATAAATTATTCTCTTGTTTCCTTTGTTGCTTCACTAATATTATTTTCCAGCCTATTAGGATTTGGAAATCAATTTAGGACATGCATATGATCTAGTCAGGCGACAGTTTGGATGGATTCCCGGCCTGGTTGGGGAAAAAATCGTATCAAAGAAAGGAATTTATTATAGGACCTCTCTTTTGGAGTTCCCATTGTTATTTTTGAGGTTATGTTAGATGAACTAGGACTGTAACAATGTTGGGTGTACATATTAGGGAGTGTATGGCCACCACTTTCTATGTCGACCTTTGGTTTTCCATGGGATGATGGCTTATATTTTTTTAGTTGGTTCTTATTGTTTCTTGGGTATTAGGGAAGTGAAAATAGAGTTATGATAAAGATCACAGTGAGATCTTAAGTCCTAGAAATCCAGGTCGATATGGGGACATAGTCTTATAGGATTCCATGTGGTAGTGGCTTGATGAGCATATGGTCATCAACTATATAGACTTACTACACATGGACACTAGTTTCCCCTTGTGATTTTTTTGGGTACCTCGTGATTTTGAAACTATTTCAAAAAACTCTTTGATTTGAAATAATGAAATAATAATTTTTTGTCAATGGATATATTTTTTTAATATCAAAAACTAATTTTCATATTAATTTTACAATGTGTTCTGAAAATATTTGTTAATTGAGAATAAATTTGTTGAAAAATTTTGTTTTTAATTATATAATTCTTGATGAATAGAAATTATTGGAATTTTTAGATATATTTTGAATGAGATTAATTGGTTTTTCTGTGATTTATTATTTTTTATCGAGTTTTTAGTTTCCTATGATTTATATTTTACTTTTGAGTTCTGGTGTCTTTTTCCCTCAGCGCACAGTTGTCACACGATTTTTTAAAAATGTATGGTACACTCAATGAAACCATGTGGGACTTGGGGAACATATAAATTAGGGTGAATAGATCACACATGTTTAACCATTCTATGTGATTTCATATGTTTCATTAAAATTTGAAAACATGAGTTGAATAATCTAACTTGAACGTGTAAAAAAAGTTGTGGTTGGCCTTTGGTATTCTTGAAAGAACACACATGGGAGGATGTGTGTGAAAGGGTGGATGATTTATGGAACGAGTGTATTAATGTCTATATTGGACCTATAATGTTTATGTGTGAGGCTATATAGAATATAATACCATTGGTGATTGTGAAACCTTTCAAAATTTTATTTCTTTTCAACAAGTGTTTTAATTGGGAAAAAATTAATGTTTTGGTGATCAGTAGTGGCGTATTTTGTTTTATAGTATTTTTTGAATGATTTTTCTTATATAGTGTTTTGATAATCAAAATTATTTTTGATGTATTAGTCTTGATTGAGTTCTTCATTTCTTTGTTTTTTAGTGTGTACTCCAACAAATATTTGATGTATATTCGACAAGCATCTATGGGTGGTGCCCTATTAGTAGACTTCCCAGTTGATCAACCCATAGAGTACCTTCTTGAATTTCAGAATTTAAATCATTCTCCATTTTTGGGTAAATAGTATCCTCTCAAAGAGGAAGATTGGATGAGAATGATTGTTATTAACATCAGTTTCGATGAGTTTTCTTAGTCATTGATGATAATGTTTTCTACCTTTTTTCACAATGGAATTCCCTAAAAGTTGTATAAGTAAGTCTATCCAAATAAGCCTCAGGATGATCTTACATGGGAGTTCTTATAGGATTCAATTATTTGGTTGTATTTTTCAGAGGTCCTGAAGTTGAGGAAGGGGATGGAGATGTGTGGTTTACAGTAAGGCGATGGGTAAGATTCAATGTTCTATCATCTCTTTTTAGATCTAGTTACTTATGATATGAGTTATATTGTGAAAAATATCTTAAAGTCTTGGTATTTTGAGTATGTGATTTTTTATGATCTATTGTCAAATTTCATAGTGGTAGTCTTAGCCAATTTTTTTGATGTTGTGAGGGAAGATGTTAGGGTTGAATATTTGATAGGAGGAGTTCTTAAGAAGGTAGACATTCCTCAGGTCTCTCAATGTGGTGAAGGGAATTATTGTATAAATAATTGAAAGTGGCTAAAATTGTTGGGTTTCGTAGGAGAATTAAGAGTACTTACAATCATTAAACAACCATTTCTAGGCACAATATCATGATGTGTAATATTATTGGTAAGTGTGGTCATAAGAATTTATCATATCCAAGTTATTCAAGGACCTTCCATATCTATAGGCACCTAGATCACTTGAAATTTCTTTGTCAGGGTGTTTATGGGAAGAAATGTGGAACTAGGTCCACCATTACAAAAGGAACCCCTTACAATTTTAAGGATTAAGCTTCCAACTTTGGTTCACCTTGACGAACCATTTTGTTAGAGTGTTTCTTCCTTTATAGTGTTTGTGTTTTGTCATGTTTTTATTTCCTTGTAACAACGAATATTATTATGTGTATTTCATCAAATTATATTTTAATTAATTCATGTATTTTTGAAATTGTGAATTTTTTTGTTCTATGTGGTGTTATGTTCTCTATGTGCCTTATCCATATGTTTCTCATTAGGGTGAACAGGGATGATACATTTACCTATCATAAATCCCTATCATGGTGAAAGTTCCGTGTTGGAGAGAATTGAATTCTGTTGTGTATCATGCTGATTTTGTTCTTTATAGGTTGTAATGTGACCACTTGTGTCACCAAAAGAAGATTTTCCACTCAATAATCTTTATCTCTTGACTATGAGTAGCATATGAATCCAACATTAGAGATCTATCCATGGGTCTTCATGTGAGGATTTTCACGCAGTTCGGAAATCGACAAGGGTGTGGGGAGCTTTGGATCAGTTCTTATCTCCCTTATTAGGAAGGGGCAGTATAAACGATTTTATTGTATCTTTTCTTTATTTTGGATTGGGTGCCATTTGGATTGAGTTTTTTTGGTAGAGCCCCTTTTAGTGGGGGTGTTGGTCTATTTGGGAACATTCTTCTGTTTGCTCATATAACATTTTCCATGTCAGAATGTGTCATCAGTTCAAGCTAGTTGTTTCTTAATGGAAGGGATAGACTACATTTATCATTGATATTTCTTCAAGAATTTATTAGTGCTAGTCATTTTATAATGTTTTTATGCCCTTTCTGACCATTTTTTGAGAATGTGGTAAAAGTTTAGATGTGGTCCAGTAGGTTTTGGACCATTTTCTTTGTCGTTTTTCTATAATGGCCTCCGTTGTTGTTATCTTGGGTAAAAGCATGTGTTTCATATTTGTTATAGGTAAATATCGTTTATGTTACGGAATAAAATCTTTAAAGTGCATGAAACTTGTCTTTGATCGATCAACTGAATATTTTATGGCTTAATTTGGGAAAAGAATTATGGTGGGGATACTTTTTCCACTCTAATTTTCATTTTCATCTTTTAGTTCAAACTATAATTTGGTTTTTGGTTTTTCTATAATGTCCTAAGTGTTCTAGATTTTAATTTTTATTGTTTCAAGATTTATTGATTTATGTTTTGAGACATGGATGTTGTGACTCCTATCTAGCCTTGTTTGATGTTAGTGTGATGGTATGAGGATGAAACTTCTTTCATTCGTGTTAGTGAAACCCCTAGTGTTACTTATCTGTGGAGTTTGTTTGATGGATGGTTTATCACCTCGATTAAGAATTTTTTTTTGGTGAAATGGGTTATGTTTGGGGGCATTTATTCAGGTTGCATGATTATGGATCATGGTATGTTTAACCATGCAGCTTATATGTGAAGGGGTAACACAGTTAGGTTTCACGATGAGGCTAACCATGTAGCCTATGTATACTTCCCACGAATCACTAGATAGTGGGAATTCATATTTTTTCACACAGTTCGTTAAACTCTGCGAGCTAACTATTAAACCCACATGGGAAATTGTGTTTTAGAATATTCTCATTTTCTTAGTTGGGTTTCATCCCATAGCCACCCACATTTGAACCATATGAACCAAACACCTTACATGGTTGTTTTTGTCTCCAATCCCCTAAACGTGGGATTCAAGGAAGTTTCTTTTTGACTCCTCGCCTAGATCAAAAGGATATTGATTCTCTCTCTTTCTCCATTGGTTTTCTTTCATTTTTCCTTTCCACTCTAACCTGCATGTCCATGTTTGGATGATTTTAGTAACATGGGTGGTTCAAAATTGGAGGTATTTTCCTCCATAGGGTTCTTTGGGGATGTTATTTCTTTTTAGAACCTTCATGGAGTCATTTCACTTGGATTTTGTTGAACCACATGTTATTTGAGGATGGTTTCCCATACGCATTTCCTTTAGATCCAATATTCATTAGTTTCGGGATTTTTGTACCACCCACAAATGTTAAATTATGACATAACATTTTTATAATAATTTTTTGACGTGAAATTAGGTGGTTTTATTTTTTTTTTTTAAATATCATGTGTCTTTGTTGATTTTTTCACACCAATTGTTTCATAAATTTCTCTATTGGGTTTTGCAAGTGGTTTGTGAATTTTAAAAATAATTTTTTGTTTTTGTAATAAAATTTGACTCAAATAGAATGGTATTTTTTGGTTCCCATATAGAATTATTAATTTTTTAATACATTGAGGAGGTGTGTGTTTGGTTCTTTGAAAATGTATTAGCATTTCACATAAATGTGTTGGATTCTTTTGGGAATTGTGTGAATTCGTGATGGGAGTTTGAGGCCCAGTTGTCACTTTTGTAAAAATGGTTGTGGTGAATACTCTCATGGGATAATTCTATTTCCTTAGTAATGGATGAATGTTTTTGGAGGTGCGTGCTGAGAGGATCCCTTATGCTCGAATGGTTTAATGGAAACAGATTGTTCCATGGGGTGAATCATGGGGTTACTTGTTGTATGAGCTTCTTATGTGTGATATGTATATATTCATGTGATTAGATGACCACTTGAAAATTTATGTCTCAACCCATTTATATATTTGACCTTGTATCCTATCATAGAGAGTGAATTTTTAGTGTATGATTGATGCAATAGTTTAGATTATGCAATGACTAGAGGCCCTTAGTATGGACTAGCTACTTTGCGATTTTTCTCCTCGATCATTCTAGGTTGGGTGAGATCAGGAATTTGGGCCTTATGATGTGATTGGGTAATGAATTACTTTGATATGATCCTCATTTATAGTATCTTCTAGATTATTCATGAGCAATAGGTTCTCCAATGTCTTCGTGTACTTACTTGACTATGGTGGATGATTGAGATGATTGTTGGTTATTTAATCATGTGTGATTATTTTTATATCCCTTATTATGTGACCATTTTTTTTCTATATTGAGTATTTTTATTTTTTGGATATATTTTGAATTGGTTATCAATTATTTATGGAAGATTTTTAAAAAAATATTTAAATTCTTTTCCCCCACTATAAGGGAAAACATTATCCTTCTTTTCTGAACTGAAAATACTTCTGTCTTGGATGATATTTGGTTTTGAATAGAAGAATTGAAATGTTTTATGATTTGTTTTAAAATAGAAATTTTTTTGTGAAGAACCATGCTTTTTATTTTTTATTTCAAACTTATTTTTTATTTTAGTTTTATTAAAATTATGTGCTTTGTAAATAGATTATATGGTCATGGCTACTATGTTTTAATACTCACATCATTAGTTTTTCTTGTTTTTAGTTTCAGTTTGAGGTTACATCTTCAGTTTTATTTAATTAGGATATGGTTTCTTAGGGATTATAGAGGAAATATTGGGTTCATATATAGCTTATGTGTTTTTTCGTTCATGTTGGGTTTTTTGTATAGTTTTATTGTCAATTATGTTGTTTTTTCAGTTTTTGGGAAAATGTAGTTCATTTTTTTAAATCTTATTTATAATGGGATTCCAAATTTATTTCTATAGTTTGGATTATTTATATTGGGTAAAATAATTACCTTGTTCACTATGTTTATTCCATGGAACTAGTTTCCACCCCATGGGGACCAGGAATTCCCTTTGGGCGATGTCTATGAATGGTTCAGTTGTCAAGTCGGATGGCATCCCAACTTGCTTCATGATAGTGTGAGTTTACTATTATGAAAATTAAGTTGGAAATAAAGGGTATATTATTAGATTAATTATAGTGTGTTACGTACAGAAGTTACCATTTGAATCAGGTTTGGAAATTTTAATTAGCATTAGGAACACGTAAAATAATTATGAGATAAAATGAATCTAAATTTGAGTTTTTTATCATTAAAAAAAATGGTAATAATGATTGTTATGAATGTGAAATTTATCACATGATATTATATGTTGGGTTGAAGTTATGTTTGTTGTCATATAAATTTAAAAAAAATTTGTTTTAAAATGTGTAAATTATGGAGAAATAAATGAGAAAAAATTATTTCTTGGTTTGGGATTAATTGATGGAATATTAATTTTCTTAAAGTAAAAGATCAATTGTATTAATTACCACTCATAAAAATTAAATAGAATAATTAGAGATGTTTTATGGTGATTTTAATAAAGTTTATATGTTGTGATTCGTTTTTGAAATTTATTTTATGTATGTTTAATCAATCGATAAATTGGGGATAATCTGTTATTATTGTTAATAATGTAAAATCTCAAAACAGAGAGTTAAAAAAGGAATTTTATGATAAAAGAGTTTTTGAGAGTTTTTTAATTATAGAAAATTAATATTGTATAAGACGTGGGTATTTTAATGAGTATTTAAAATATTTATAAATAATTTATGTAGAAGAAAATGGGTATCAATAAAACCAAGTTATGTTTTGTTGGAAACAGATGACTCTAAATTTTGTAGAAAAAATTATTTTTTTGTATGAATTTATTGAATTTGCACATTTCTAATGGCGCCTTTTTTTTCTATGATATTGTATGATTATTTTTGATTCATGGTTTTGTCTAGGATTTTTGTTACACATTAAAAACATTATATGCCATGAATTTTTTATGGATATACATTATGACACTTGTTTAGCACGGTACCAATATCAGTCATGTGTTTGTATAAAATGCCCCTTGGTAGGAGTTCAAATCATGTATTATCATAAGTTAAAATATGACAATTAGTATCATGGGTTACATTATTAGAACCTAATTAATTTAAATGTATGTTTTTAATGATTTTGTTAAATTATTTAATAGATTTCCACTATTTATTTATGATTTAATTAAACCCTAGAGATTACATGAGGGTATAGTGGCTCTACATAAATTAATTTATCAAACTATGTATGTATATATCTATTATAAGTGTAAATTACATGTATGGTGATGTAGGTAAAGGCCATGAACCTCAATAGTTTTGTATTGATGTGGGGTGACATCAATGGATTGATTTCATAAGTTTCTATATTCATATAAAGGGTATATCAATGGATTTTTTAGTTATATTTTATATTAAATTTATATTGTGTTGAGATTTATACCATGTTTATACATATTATGTTATTAATAATTTATCATATTTTTTTAGATTTCTTTTTGGATGTTACCTATTATTCAAAAATCCTAGTATTGATGAGTTTTGTATTTTTTATGACTTATTATAATAGTTCATTTGTGGAAAAATCTATCACAAATGGATACTTATAAACACTCCATGATAGTAACCTAACTTTTTTGAATGGATATTGAACATGAGGCTATATGATATTTTCATTTGATAATGTTGTAATGAAATGGTGGTAAAAAACATAATGGTAACATTGTATTTTATTTTATGGGGTGAAAGAATTTATGAAAAATAGTATACGTGATTCTATAATTTATTACATAATTAAACATATATGAGTTTATAATGATATTATAGATCTTAAATAGAATTAATATTATATCAATGAATATAAAATTGAATTGGATTGATTTATAAATCAGATTTTGCGGTAAACTAATCTCTCTAATTAAAGTATAGTAGTGGGTTATTCAAGTATCATTTTGAAACATAGTAATATGAAACACATTTGAGGACATGTCCATATGTTTAATTGGTTTTCTGATCTCTTTTCAAATGGGTGAATTATATATAATGTAATTTTTTTTTTAAAATATGTTATTAAAAAATAATTATTAAACCAAAATCATTGAGATAAATTATATGATGTGTTTTAGTTATTTCTATTTACCAAATTACTATATAATCATGTATAAGTTATGATGTGTGGTGTGATTATATGATGAAATGATTCAAGTTAGTTATTATTTGGTGTGTTTATTTTCATTATATCATGGAAACAAAGTAGAGTACAAATAAGCTTCGGGGGTTAAATGTATAGAATGTGAAATTAAATGAGTATAATATGGAGGGAGAGGGTAGATATGTTTTTTTAGGTGGATAACACAATACTTGAGTTGAGAAGAATGTTATTGCGTTTCTTCTTTAGGTGATTTAGATAATAGAAGGTAGAATATATTAGGAGGTGATAGTGGCTACCGATGAGGTTCCATATTTCATCGAACAATACCCTTTAATTTTATAGAGAGATTTTATGACTAGTGGAATGGAATTATGAATGTAAGACATGGATATGATATTTTAGATGACTCATGGAACAAAAATAAAGTAGGTGAAGATTATAGTTTTATATTTCTAAGACTAGTTTGATGCAAGTTGGATATTCTATTTCATGATATGTTGTTTGATGGATTCACAAGGGATAATTTTTGGGATATTTTCTTTGAGTACATTTATTCATAGACATTTAGGATGGATAAGGAAAAAGAAACCTAAATCTGATATATATATATATATAAACATGTCTATTTTTCATTATATTTCTATGTTTTTAGTCTTTCACTATTTTTCTAAACCAAAAGTGGTGAAGATAACAATTAATATCATCAGTATTTAGTATTTTTAAAATTTATATAATTATTTGAGGGCCATAATTTTTTTTGCGATGTTTATAAAATTACTGGTTACTTTTTTTACAAAAAATATGTATCTTGTGTATAAAATGAGGTATATAATGGGTGTTAGTTGATCTAGGGAAAATAATAAGTGAAACATAGATGATTATAAACAATTTAGGGAGTGATTGATGGTAATGGGAATAATGTTTTTTATCCATATTCAAGTGGTAGTAAATTGTGGTAGTTACATCAGTATGCCTGAAAAGGAAATACTAAATTCTCATTTCATCACAAACCAAAGTAATGTTGTTCTTAATGTAAAAAAATATATCATAAAAGAAATATTAATTAAATTTGACATCCATACATAGGGTGGTAGTAAATATGTTTCATCCATGATATAAAATAACTCTAGAGTTATTGTATTATAACAATTTGGTATTTTTTTGTCATAAGGGGGATTGGTTTGGTTGGTGGAAAATATTATTAGGGAAAAGATCATTGGGAACAAATAGTGTAAGGGGATTATGTTTCCTAGTTTTTGGATTTAGTTATAGGTTCAAATATATCATTATCTATAGATAAGGTGATAAATGGTCTTTGTGGGGGTCTTTGATAGTCAAAAGTATTATTTTTGTAAACTTATAAAACCTCTTTCATGTTATTTGTTATTGGAGATTGTCATTTTGTTATTTCCCCTAGACTGGTTTCTTATTAGGGTTTGGTGATTTATCTTTTATTATGATTATTGGAAGTAAATTCACATACAGGGAAGAGTTTGGATCCTGTTAGAAGATTATTATATTGTATTATAATAATTAGAAAACAGAAAAAAAAAATTATTAAATTATTATTTTTCAAATTAAGTGTTCTGAAATTATTATCGGAATGGATATGTTGACATGTTTCCAAGAAAACATTGATTTTTATTTGAGATAAGTTATCTTTTTTCAAAGATTTTAGGAGTCTTATGTTTTTTTTTGAGATTGTGAGACATTCTTACAATCTAAATGAGCTATGAATTATGATAGGTGAAGATGATCACATATCTGATAGCATTGATAGATATTGAATCATTATAGGTAATTTATAGTAATATTACTCCTTCAATGATTAATATATATGCCAAAATGTGTTTTAGGGGATTTTTTGGGATATCACTAGAAAGGGAGGTTATTTTTATGAATGAATTGGTAAAAGATAAATATTGTGTCATTAATATTCATCATCACATTTGTCCATCTAAAATAAAATATTTATTAAATTATTATGATGATCTCTAATCCAAGTGATTCACTGTTTAAAGTGTATCACCTTTAGGTGATTTAATTATTTTTTATAAGATGTTTTTTATGACCTAACCAATAGAGGCCCTCTTTGTATGATGTAATCTATGGTTGATACACTAATCTATCCTATAAGAGTCCATAAAATGATGAATTGAACCTATTATGCATATCAAACTCATTGGATTCCTTATCCTAATATATATATACTCATTCACATATCAATGGACTCCAATATTAGGCAAAAAAATATAAAACACAAACATTAAATTCATACATATCAATTAATACTATATTAAAGTGAAATAAAGATTAAGGAATTTAAAATTAAAAAATAATATCCCAACATAACTATAATAAGAGTACCAGAATCTAAAAATATAGGTATGTTATCAAAATGAAACTCCTAGAACAGTCCATGATCTAACTAGTTCATCGATGATCAACCTAATTCGAGTCCTCCATAGAATCCATCAAAATGGATGCATCGGCATAAGAAATGACATATTTGGGGAAATCTAATGTTGGTGTGAGTATAATTATACCTATTAGGAATACCCAAAATCACTGATTATAAATCAATGAAGAGGGGGCCAACTCTAAATCCCTAATAGGGGGAAATTATCAAGATAAACAATTTATTATGAATGAATAATCCCAGTCTTAAGGTTAGGTCTTCCATCTATTCTACACTAATGATACTACATGAGGATATAAGGAATCATTCTCTCTAGTGAAATATCTTATCAGGTTTCACTATGATGATGGAACTCCTCTAAGACACCATACTCGTCATGTCTTTCCCTAAAGAAGACAAATGAGACTGAGATGAATCATTTTAATTTCTCAATCAATTGGACACCACCTTATCCAAACAAAAAATATTTCAATACACCTAGACAAACCTCTCATGAATCAAAATGGGGGGCTCGTTCTTTTCTATTTCACTCCAGAGTTATGGGATTACTATATCCAATAGCGGGCCTGCTTCTCACTAGAGCTTATTGATTATAGAGCGACAGTACATATATTGTGGAATCATTCACTATATAGTGTGGGGGTGTTCCCAATGTAACATTATATAGGATATTTAGTACTCTATCCTAATAAAATTAGGGTAGTATTGACCTTGGAATCACTCTGATGATGAAAATCGATCACTTCCATCAGTTTAGCATCACCGGAAGAAGCATCCATCTCATATCACAACACATCATATCTCTATTGCCTAAAAAAAGAAAAAATATTTTCCTACACATACTTCTACTATAAATGGTCCACTCTCATCCCCCAAAATGAGTACTAAATAAATAGATACATAAGTTGAGTGATTATTGGGGAAACAATAAGAATTTTCCATGGAAAACAAGGTGTGAATCATGAATTTTGGTTCATCCCATGCCCAATTTTCTAGTAAGGTGTGTCCCCCTCTAGATAGAAAACTTTTTTGGTATTATATTTGGAATGTAGATAGAGTCATTAATGTATTGTATACATGGTTTTGTGTTCATATAGATTTACATAGTATGTTCCTCGTCACACATGATGTGTGGGGACACATATTTTCTTGGGTGTATACCCATTTTACACAACAATATATTTATTTATGGGTCACACAGTGCATGGTTCCCTCGCTTGGATTCAGATAATTAATTATTTTCAAAAAAACTATCAAATTCTTAGAGTGGTCAACATGATGTGTGATCATACAAACAACATTCCATGTATATCAAAAATTTATATAAATTCTATACCATTCATGGTTATTCACTCGTGAAGTCATAGGCTTCAGTTCCACCATGACTCATAACCATAACAACTCGAATAACATTTACCAACACCATGTCTTAATCAATGGGTTGATATCATCCTCTCATTTTTTTGAAAAAGATATGTCATTATACATCCAATGATAACCCATAAACACTTGTCATCGAACCACTATATCCCCTACCCTAATCATATATTTGTCATATACATCATTCCACGACACATCTTCAATTATTAAACAAAAACAACATAATGAATCTGTTTCACTAAAGGGGGATTACACAATTATCAGTTTCCTGGGTCTATTTGAATCATCAGTCAATCGAAATACTGATGAAAAACAATGAAGAACAGAGGATGAAAGGATAAAATAAAATAAGAGGTCATCCATAGAAGGAAATTTTCTTTTAAAAATATTCAATGAAATATAAAAAATAAATTGTAAAATGAAATAAAAAATTCCATGAAAGAAATAAATCAAAAATTTCTGATACTAGGAAAAAATAATTAATGGATAAATCAACAAAAACATTCCAAGAATTAATTTAACTTAATTAATTTTTGTTTGAATCAATAACCATGAATCATACATTAAATAAAAAAACACTTGACCATGATTTTGTATAGATTGATAGTGATGAACATTTAAACATCAATGATGTTAATGATATTTTCAACAATTTTCATTGGCTACTCAATTTTCTGTGTGTGTTCCATGATGATAGTTGATATTGAGAACACCCACAAAAGAACATTCCACTAGATCTCTCCCTCTCTACTGCCCCCTATCCAGTTATTCCAATTCGATTATGTGGCTAACACTAGGGAATTTACATTGTGGGTATTATTTATAAGATTCATTTTATGATAGATAATTAAATAGACATTTAATGAATAAATTAATTTAATCAATTAAATCCTCTCATTAATGCACTCTACCAAAACACTTGATGTATAAAAAATGATATCACACCATGGGAAGAATCGATGTTCTAGATATAATAGTGATACCAGTTTTCCAATATGAGACTCTTTTTGGGTGATCTTCAAATATTTAGGAAAATCATTTCTCACATGATAAATATAAATTTAATATTTTGAATATATGCACACTAAGACTCTGTGGGATTTGAAATTGAACATTAAATATGCCCCTAGTTTTTTAAGAATTTTTAATTTATTACAATGTGTTACATGGTAAAACCATTGTCAATAAATCCTCCCCACATTTGGTAATTATTTTAATTAAAGTATAAAACCTATGAAAAAATACTGGGTAAGGAACTCTCATATGGTTCTCCTACTCCCAGGTGCTCTCTTGAAGATTCCCATTCTACTAATGAACATGAACTAGGGGATATATTTACCATTAAAGGATATTCCCTTATCTAACTTTAATGGTCATTGGTTACTCTGAGAATGTTTCTACACAGTCAATATCTAATATACCCAATTTGATAATGGTTGATATGTCTTTTACATATCTATGCAACTACAACAATTTATATTGATCAAGCACTTGGTCTAACTATTACAGTAAATCTAATTTTTGTTCTACCACGCTAACCCAATGATCTCTCAGGAAAAGGACTATGAATATTAGAGAAAATTATCCTCCTTGAAAATATATATTTAATCCGTATTAAGGTGAGACCCTCAGAAACATATTTTCTCCTTCATAAAAATCTTAAGGTTTAAATCATTTTTCCTCAAAGAAATTCTGATGGCTCTGTGTAGTCTGAAAACATTTCTTAATGATAAACAACTATCTCTTCTACAATTTTTACAAAATCTTGGCTCATAATCACTATCTAACTTGTACCCATCCAGAATAGTAGTGACATATAGGTTATCTCTTATATGGTCCCAAATGGATTCATACCAATGGTGTAATGCTAACATTCATTATATAAAAAACGTCACTAAGAGTATACGATCATCCCAATAGTAGTGACAATTCATCATGAAATAACTTATCATGTATTGTAGATCCAAAATGAATTACTCTATATTTTTATCTTTTTGTGGGGTGGAAGGTTTTAATCAACCAAAACCATGTCTCAAGTCCTCTTATAATCCTCTATATAATCAGGATGTGAAGGGAGTATCATGACCTAAAAAGACCATCAGGATAAATCTATAACACAAAACTATCTTTTTAATCTACAAAAATTTAAAAAATTCCATTAAAATATATTCTATAATGGATAATAAGATGGTATATTTAGATAGTCCATCTATGATCACCCTGAAAGCATACTAACCTCTGCCAAATCATAGAATCCTTTCCCAAAATTAATGGAGATACCATCCCACTTCCACTTCCATTTAAACACCTTGACTGTTGAATTTGGGTATGTGATGAATCGAGAGATAAACTTAGTAGAATTTCTCATAATACTTGGCCACCAAAACTAACTAGTTGCCTTTGTATATGTAATATTCTATGTTTTGATGGAATTTTGAAAATATAGGTGAATTTCTATTTTTTAAAATGTGGTTAGGTAAATATCAGAACCAGGAATCGAAACTAATATAAAAGGGTTGGAACATCTCAGGATAGGTTTTTACACAAGAAATGAAGCTTATGAGTCATATCAGGAATTTAGAGGATCCCCAAGAGGAAATGGGAGCCAACTAATTTTCTAGTCATTTTTATTAGTTCTAGAGTGTCAATTTCACCTAAGAAAGCCGAAATAGCCCCTTTATCAAAGAGGATTCGTTTAAAATAGTATTATTACACCCTTGTATGAGTTTTAGGTTTTTTGAATCATCAAATTCTTGACGGTTTTTCCCTCTATCTTTTCATTGATATTAAATAAAAATGAAATTCTTTAATGATGGAATTGGAAGTATAGGTGTGTATTTTTATCAGCTTGGGTTCAGGGGTGTGTTATGGATAGTTGATACATTTTTGGACATGTAACCCATAATAATAGGACCTATAGTGATCATTAGAGGTTAATTAAGACTCATAATGTTATTAACAAATTTATTTTTAATTGTTATAATTAATTTCTTACTAGTTCTTGGAGGGAGTTTGGAGCTCATGTTGTGGAGTCTGACCTAGTTGATTAGGGATGGGCTTGAATTTTCTTTTTTAGCCACTATTATTACTTGTAAATAATTTGGATGCTCAACATGAGTTATGTGGTCTTCTGTAATTTTTCATTAGGATAATTTCTTATGAATATTTGTTTTAAGATGTTCTTGAGTTCCACCACTGATGGCGATACAACCATAAATTAATGTATTATTCATGTAAATTAATTAAATTACATAAAAAATTATATTTTATGATTTAAAATGAAAAAAGGTACTTTAATATCACTATATAATGAAATGTTCCATGATCCACCTCAATACCTTGAGAACCATCTCAATTCCTCTATCGTCATAGTCTATGAGCTTACCATTGACTGTTTCATTTGGTTGAAATGGAACAAGACAAAGATCGTTAATTTCTTAATGGGTGAGAGGGAATAATTAAACCTATAACTAGGAGAATTTACAACCTTATTTAAGAATGACTTATTTTAAATTAATAGGTCTAGGAATTAATTCATTCGTTACCTAAAGACCAACCATATAATATCATTATGGGTTTAAAGGTCTTTATTTGTTAGGTCATTCTAGTTAAGGTAGTTCTTGGCCTTGATAAGGGATTGTCCATGAGTCAGTACATATAATGGTCCACATATGGGGTTTTCTTATCTTGCTAAGAACCTGGTAAGGGATTATTGTGAATATGTGGTGATAACCGTTGGTATCCCCTCGAAGCATGGATTAATCAAAATTACCCTTAATACGGATGTCATAATAGTATCGGTTGGTCTATTGTGCCCACACTACATCTGTAATTTAGTTATTAAATCATTTATTAGTTAGAATTTAATATATTAGACATAGTAAATTGATAATGAATAGGTAGTCATTAATGTATCTTCCACCCTCAACTACTTTTATGTCTAGGTTCCAAGGGAACCCAGGACATGACCCTACCTATTTATTTAATCGAATATTGCTTCCTCTTGATTCCTAAATTTGAAAAATCAATATAGTTTATATAATTATAATCATACAATTAGTTTTAAATTTTTATTTGGATTAAAGTCATAATGTATGTTTTTTACCATGGATTTTCCCAGAAGATATGTATACCTCTCTAAATTAATTCGTGTGCTCATTAATATTACACTAAAGATTGAATTACTAATAATTAACTCTTATAATGTCATGGATTCTTAGTGAACTCGTGATACAATATTCGATTATATAATTACCTTAATTCATATTTTATCTAGGATTTTTCCATGGTGTAGGAGATAGATAATATTTATGAGTAAATAAAAAAACCCTCTTAGTTAGGGTATCCCCTAGAGTTCCATGCATGATATGACTTAGATAAATCTAGAGGTTGTAAGGTGTCCAATAATCCCCTATGAACTAGTTTATTGTGACATATCCATGGTTGATGATGATATTATTGATTGATTTTTAATATTATTCATAGGATTAAGTGGACACAACATGATTTAATTAAAAAGATATATTTGATAATTGGTAATAGAGTCTATGATTGATGGATGTCAAGTTATCATCTTTTATTGGGAGAGTATTCCTGCAATATTTCTTATGTGACCACCACATGGGAATTTATTCTAGTTTCCAATGTATTGATTATCTATTGACCTAGACCTAGGAATATAACATCAATCTGAAATAGAGAATTTTCAGACATCATTTGGGACACATAGGTTTCTTGCATATTAAGTGTAATGCTTCTAATACCTATGATTCTTCTCAATGTATTACTTTTAGGAAGTCATTTTGGTAAAAGTTATTTTTCCTTATATTAGTGTATATGTTTGTTGTTGATTTCGAAGACTTTCCTTCTATCCCCCTTTGGTGATGTAGCTTAATTAAAGAGATATCTGATGCTGGAGGTAGAGGTATAGTCAAACTAGGGTTGCCATTTGGACTGAGGTATAACATTTGTTATTTAATTTATTTCTCGTAGTAAAATATATTGTTATCATTTTCTAGTGTATTTAACAGACATATACACCAATTATAATGGATATGTATAAGATTGTGTTCATGGTTCCCTACTAGGTTATGTAATCATACCATTATCAGGTTACCAGTACACATGGGAGCCCATGCAAGCTTTCACATGGATATAGTCACAGGAAAGTCTGAGGATTGTGACTGATTGAGCATGATAGATCATATTTGTACATGTATATTATGATGTGATTACACTAGGTATGTTTTTTAACCCATGTTTTAAGTTACATTATTCTTTTTTGTGTTTATAGTCGATTTAGTGGGTGGTTATAGAATTTTTGGCATAATTGTTTTAATAGTTACTACATTTCATTAGTTAGCACCTATTAACTTTTATTTTCTTATAATTATTGATTTTTATGATGATATATAATGTTTATTTATTTGAGAATATTTTACATACTCTGAAACGATGTCATGATATAGCCTTACTTATTGACTACATAGACATTTCTACTTGGTAGACATTGGCGTATGGAGCGGAATACTTGAGTCCATGTGGAGACCTGACATAGTTCCTATTTTTAGTAACCCTAGTGGGGTATACCTATAAATCCTCCCCACTATTAGTTTTTCTAATAAGGAGAATTTAAAAAAAATTCATAGTCACCTTTTATCTCAACACGTATAATATAATCATCCAACTTAAGAAAATTATGACATGATCCCCAACATTAGAATATCTATCAAAATAATTTCATATAAGTGTTTCATAATTAAAGACCTTTAACTTGATATATCCAAAATATATTTCCCTAAAATATTGGATAATTGACTAGTTCACTACCATTAACTGAAGAAAGGTTGCATTAACCTCATCCACAAGAGTAGGTGGCAAAAAATCAAATGTCTCCATCGCCTCACTCAAAAACTATTTATGGTTTTTCCTTCTGAGTGTGTAAGCCACCACATTCCCATTCACTAGAGTATATAATATCACAAAAAAATATTGTATTGGAACTATATCAATTTACTATATCTCGATTTAGGATCATTTTGTGATAATATATACCTAACACTCTTATTTCCAAAATAGATGATGAATTTATCTCATATAAGATTATCTGTCTAGGACGTCATGGTGAAAAATACATTTGTCATATCTATGTCTTGGGTCATGTAGTTTTGCTCATGGGGTCTTAATATCTAGGTCCCATATTATATAAACACATTCATATACATTTTAATTATCTAATCCCATATATCAAGATATCATCAAACCCCACATACTCAACACCATCCTATAGTATTCTCAAGAAGGGAGAACTCATCAACCTTTTCCACAACTCATGAAAAAACTTGTAGAAACCTCTCTGTCCACATTAATTTTTTGTAATTTCTTGTAAAGGTAGGTAGAGGTGCCTAAATACAATAAAAATCAGAAAACAAATATCTAATAATAGATTACCTTCCAAAGGAAACTCCACACCATGGTCGTTCTCTTACGTGGATCCCAAGATAGAACTTCTGTGACATTCACTGGATCCACTTCCACTCCCTCCTCCCATATAACATGTCTTATGAAGTGTTCCTATTGAATAAAAGACTATAAATTCATGAGACTCACACATAGAGGTTGATCATGGAGTATGTTAAGGATCATCAATAAGATTTTTATGTTCTCCTCTTATGATGCTTATTATATGAGTATATCAACAAATAACGTTCTATGGACTTGTATAAGAAGAGTTTAAAGATATAGTTAATGAGTTCCATGAAATATTTTGTGGATTTTATCATGTATAAAGGAACCTCCATGTAATCATAGTTAATCTTCCAGTACCAAAAATTCATTCTTTTTATATCATCCTCATGAACTCAGAGCGGTTGATAAACTGACAAGAGTTCAATCTTCGAGTACCGCATTTCCCCTTCCATCAAGTCGAAGAGGTCATTGATTCAAAAATATGGATAAATACCTCTGATTTTCACCTATTTAAAGTGATAATAATCCAAAAATAACATAAATATCTATTCCACCTTATTAAGGAACATTATTGTGGATGCCTAGTGGGATGCACTGGGATTAGAAAAGCACTTCCCCAACAAATCTTGCAACTTCTCCTTCATTTATCATAGCAATAGAAGTTCCTTTGGAAACTATAGAACATATATCAGTTAATTAACTATGTAAATATCTATATATGTGTCAAAATTTTTATTTAAAGGTAACCCAAGAACATCCCTAGTTAATATTTCTTCATAATCCTCCACCACTCCAAGAAATTGAATGTTCAAAATGTACATTGCTCCAAGAAGATGATTTCCAAATACTAAGAAGTCATGTTTATACTCATTCATAATATAGAATCATAATATACATGATATTCCTTCTCACTATTGATTGAAACTCTCAACCCACCAACTCAATAAAACCATTACCATCACAGATAAAAACCAAATAGTGTATACATAAAAAACAACTAGTCCATACTGAGAAAACCAATCAGAGGGTCGCATTACTGCTATGAAGAGATCCCACATGAATATCTCTATTCCAAGAGTCAATTGACTACCATATAATATGTTTCATCCTCAAAACATACTTAGTCAGAGTCTCTAAATAAAATATTTTAGATAAAGGTTCCACTAGAAACTATTGATCTCAAACAAGGGGTGAAATAAGTAAAAAAGTTTCTTCTACCTATTTCTACAAAAACTAATCCAATATTAGATAAGACATATTACATAACTTATAACATAACTGTATTTTTTGTTATATAAAACACCACCACCAATAGTTTTCCATGACCTTTACCTCGTTTAATCAATAATCAGTGATCGCTTGGACACCTTAACATATACAAAATGTCCTCAATCATAAAAATAAAAGGAAAAAATCCACCAAACCTTGATATTATCTACATTGATCAGTACATAGTTTCTTGAACAAATTTAAAATTCTTAATAAAATAACTCTTCTAGTTATGGTAAAGTGTCCGTATTAATTTCATGCTTATAGCCACACTATATACCACTAACTCATGGTTCCATAAATGTCCTATGTTTCCTTGAGGAATGCTCGATATAAATAAATACATATGAATGGTTTCTTACCTAGTGGAATAATCACATCACAGCCTCATGTCATTACTCCATCACCTTGGGTTCTGGCTCCCCTTGAACCCCAAGTGGTCTCTATATCTATAACTCATGAAGCACACTCACATGTATGCTCTATTCGTCGGTACTACCAATACCAACATACACTAATACTAATAGGGATAACTCACCTAAACTATTGGGAGTGGATCATAATGTTATTAATAGGTGGATGCACCAATCACTATCCACCCATAGGGGTCATCCAAAGACCTAGTCCAAAACCCAAGGCCTCATCCCTACAGTGGTCATCATCAGGATCCCGATGTAGTATCCAATGATGACTATCTATATTCTACTATCTGATGGATTAAAAAATTGTTAAACTTTTGCCGATAATATATGGGTAGATGAATAAATATGCTTATAGAACAATAACATGTCCACATATGATACATTTACCAATTTATTCCCTCACAAGAAGTATTTTTACCTTCCAAGTAAATTTAAAGGTTATCTAAGACATGGTGAATATATATGTCATCTACCACATCCTTACTAGGTTACATGTCTTAATGTTCAAACATAAGATATATTAAAAATATCACAATAATTAATAAAACATTCATTAGAGATATAATATATCTAAAATATTGTCCTATAAAAATTCTAATATATAACATTTTCGTGAACCATCTCACCAGGGCCTTCTTGGAAAACAGTTAGTTGAGGGTTACACCCCAAACCCACCATCAACAGGCTAGGGGTAGGGACTAGAAAATTTTATAAATATAAACAACAATGTAGTAATTAACCTTAAATGATGTTACACATGAACACATCTCCATACACCAATATAATAAAAAAATATTAAAAACTCAGACTATAAATTCATGCATATGAACTAATACCACATTATTTTAGGGAAAAGGGAATTGAAAATGAATGCACCAAATAAATGTACTTTATAATAGTGTAACATTTATAATCTACTAATGAATGTCGACATATATCGATAAGAAACTCCACGAAACCTCTATGGTCTGAGGAACACAACAAATTTCCATTGACTCTTGGTCATCCTCAGTCTCTATTGAATGGAATCTCAACTGAAATAGTCATTACATCTATGGGTAGTGCCCATGTAGGTGTGCTTATAAAAATACCCATTATAAAACCATGAAATCAAAAATAGAAATAATAGAAGTGGGAGTCAACTATAAAAAACTAATATGTTAAATAAAAAACATATCCTATATATAATCAAGGAAGACACCAAATAATCAAGGTGAGGTTTTTTTCAATACCATCCTACTAGTAAAACTCATGTCTCCAAATTAAAATTCATCCAAGAGAACTCACTCATTGAGCTTATCTATACTATTGAATCTTATTTGGGAGGTCAAAATCATCAGGTATTTCCATGAAGAATCTTGAAGGAACAAATAGGGATTATCCAAGTTACTCCCTTAATTGGAATAAACCACATAAAGGCCTAAAAATACCAATCCACCAAGCACAACTATATAGTAATTAGAATAGATGGAATTCTCCATTACCACTTCACTATATATCCACAAAATTACTATCTCTATTGGTGGATGATCTATCCACTTTAGGTCAACTATGTTGGTGTACTATTATATATTTAGAGGAAAGAAACACTATATAGTGTGGGGGAGTATTAACTCTAAATTTATTTAAGAATTGGGGGACTTATTCTCAAGTATGATAGATAATTATTAACCCTAGTATCACTATGATTCTAAACCTAAATCACTAACATCAGTTAAGAATCTCTTGAAGAAGCTTCACAGTAATTTAACCTTATTTCATATCTCTCTTACCTAAAAAAATTCCTCCATTAAATCCTTTTTAGAATTATACTAATAACGGGATACTCATAGGGCAAAAAAAATTCCTGAATGTGGTGATAGGGTAGGTGGGGTATTATTTGGGAAACTACACAATGCATCCAAATGATACATGAAATATCCCATTAATCATGGACCTACCCATAACAATCTGTCACACATGACACGTCCTCCTATAGATACATAGTGTGTTTGTAATACACATGACATGTATAGGTACATTGGAATGTTCCATATACATGAGTCTATGTTCTCTTACATTTATAAAGGGTTTTCTCCATCACACATTTCATGTGGGGTCATAAGGCCTATTAAACATTTACACCACGTACATGTTGAACTGGATAGCTAGGTGTCACATGAATTGTGGTTCCCCTACATAGTGCATGAAATTTTACTCAACATACCTTGATTTTGAACTCATGGGTTAACTTGGCTTGTTTTCATTTGAACAACACACAATTTATATCGAAATAAATATTCAAATTACAGACTCTTCACTCATCTTTACCCACTCCACCAAATCCTTAGTTCCCACAACTGTTCACATATCTAATTCCATGAATTAGATTGACCATGAAAACATTATTGTTAGTGGTAGTATTCTAGAAACTCTATTATTTTAAAAAACTAATTTTGAAACCTCTATATATACCCACTCGCTCTATCTCATGAAACCACCGTAAATCATACAAAAATTAGATTATGGTCGTCACCACTAAACCTCCTCAAATCTCTAATCTAAAAACCTAAATACGACACAATCCATTATACTAATTGTTTTTTGAACAATGATAAATTTCTTGAGAATTCTCAAATCATCATCCAATTGAAATACCACTGAAAACATTGAAGAATGGTTGAATAAAAGACTAAAATAAAAAAGCGTCCATGTAGTGATGATCAAGTTCATTAGGTCATTATTGATAAAATCTAATGTAAATGGAGGGTAATGAAATCTAAAATTCCTAAAAATAATAAATCACAATTTCATAAATCTATGAAGAGAAGATAATCAATGGATAAATATATATGAATAATCCATGAATTATTTTTAATTGAACTAATTATTATCCATCTTAGTACCAATGAATGTGGTATTAATCCACAAAATCAAATTCTTTACCTTGAGTTTGTATTGATCTTTTGGGAATATCATATACAAGAATTTTTCATTTTTGATATTAGATATATTCCTCATTTGATCGTCAATTCCACAAATTCCTTCATATATGATCCATGATCTCAAGAACACCCACTGACATGGTTTCTATCAGAGCTCTATGCCTCCCCATCATCACATTCCTCATGGATTATGTGACCAAACCTATAGAATAAACAATAGAGGGGTTTATAAAGAAGTTTCATTAGTGTTATAAAATTAAATTGATATTATTTTAATATATTAATTTAATCTATTTAATTATTTTATAACTATAATATACTAAAATTTAGAATACTAAAAAATCATACGTCACTATGAGGGTAAAATAGGAATTACAGATTTAATGGAGTTATCAGTTTTACCATCCAATAAACCACTTGATAGATATATATTTTTTTAAAGAATTCAAATGAGTGATTTAATAAAAATAATATTTTAAATATATCAACTCCAAGGCTCTAGAAGCCATAAAATCATATTCCATATTAACTCCTAAATCATAAAATTATATTTTTATAATATTACAATTTGTTACTTGGTAAAAACATTAATTTAATGGAATATTAAATTTTATACTTGTCTGCTGATTGTTGTAGGTTGATCTAGGTCTCCATTAAGAACTTGTTCCCATTTCCATTAAATGATTATTTTTTTTAACGAGATGTGTTTAGCATAATGGTTTTCCAAAATGATTCATAAATTGGGTTATAATAGACATATAATTCAAGTTGAAGAACTATAAATGATTTATTTTCAAACTAGATATGAACATCAGGAGTTTTTATTGATGTTTTTTTGGGTGAGAGATGAATGAAGTGTTTTTGAAGCCTTAATGGATTGTTTTTTTTTCATCCTTAAATTGTTTTATAAATTATTTTTCATATTAATTATGTATTAATGAATTTTAGATATTTTATGGAATATGAGAAGCATTTGGAAATATTCTTTTACACATATATGGATTATAAAATATGTGATATGATGTAAAAAATTCTAATTTTAGACCCATGATGTGAAATTACATTGTATCATTATTTTGAAATGAGTAAAATATATGGATCCTTAAAAGCTATTGGTTTTGATATATTGAGAAATAACTAGGTGTTTTTTAAATATTTTATTTTGAGTAGTTAATATTTTTTCATACAATTTGTTTATTCTGGTCCTCTCCCATCAAATTTTTCTGATGATGGTGTAGAATATCAAGGGGTGAATTTATAGTGGAAGTATTGGTGTAATGGTATTTTAAAAAGTGAAATGGGAGGTTGAAATTGGTTATAAATTCATTTAACATGATCTAGAGAATTATTATGATGTTTATTATGATAAATAATGTGTGTGTCAAGGGTTTATTTATGGTTATCTGAATATTTCCACACACAATTAGAACTATAAATCCCATGATATTGAATTTTTTCTAGTATTTATTGTGATTGAGAGTTAGTGTAATTATTTTTTTAGTTATTATTGTTTAATATATAATAATCATATGGGATTTAGGTATATATTTTTTAGTGTTGTTATAATGTTTCTCAGAGAAGATGGTCTGAGTATCATCAATATTTGATTTTGTGATGACATATACTCCAGGGAAAGGTAATTTGGATACAGAAACTTTTCACAAGGAATCAAAATATATACACATAATATTACACTATTTTTATATAAATATCAATAATGAAAACCCATAAATATATAGTTTTTCTGTATTTAGGTTGATATATTGACAAAAAATTTCTTTCAAATAAATTTTATTTTAATTTATTTCAATAATTATAACATGCTTCTTGACCTAATCATACTCTTGTCACTACCAGGGATATCCTAGGGACACGCGTAAAAATGGTTAAATCCAAAAATCAAAAATTTGGATTAAATAGGATAACCATGGGCTGATTATATCACAAGACTCCATATTCATATAACATAATTCAAAATTCTAAACATTATAAACTATCACCAAAATACATGGAATAATATAAAAGATATCAAAGAGCATGGTAATAATGAGAATCATAAATTTTGAAACAAAATCATAAGACAGTTCATCATAAAAATAGATCAATTATCATAAAAAGACATTTTAACATATTGGATAAATCAAACCACATCACGGTCTGACATAACATTATGTACAATATTAATTTCACCATTCCCATGCATAATGATCTCATGAGCTACATATAATTTCTTAATTTATATGGTGGAAATATAATTATGATTCCACCCATTCCATTATAATATGTATTGTGTACATGTGTCTCATAGATAAGAGATAGACATCAATTAAAAAAACAAAATAAACCCACAAGAAGGAAATGATTTATTGAATGGTGTAAACCAAATTTTTTAAATTTAAAATAATGTTGATTCCCAAAATCATAGAAGGATATATAATATTGGATGCTCAAAGTTTAAAATAAATATTTAATAATATTTTTAGTTCATTAACAGAAAAATAAGGTAGATGAACAACATAAGAAGTATAGGGAATAGTGTAAAGAATCAGAATCAAATCCATTTATAACATTATAATTTTTCAAATTAAATAATGAATATTAGTTAATTGATAAGGTCGTATATATATATATATATACCTATATAAATAAATTAAAATTAATAATAAGGTATATAACACAAGAACTGACAACAATATATATTTTATGAGGGATAGATATTAGAAGAATGTGAAAAAATAATTAAGAATGTGAAAGAGTGTTATTGACCCCTTACCTTGGGTCCCAATATTATTTGGAAACCCATATAGCCTTTGTAATATTCAAGTTAGAAAATATATATTACTTGATTCAGAACCTTTTAAATAGTAGTTATCCATATAAAATATATTTATTATCTTTTTTTGTCAATTTATTAAATATATATTTTTTATGTTGATTGTGTTGACATTATTTTATTGAATTTTCTAAAACTAACATGACATATTGTTTGTTTGGTGTGAACTAAAATTGGAAACACCTTCACAACATATATCCTTCCATGGTGTGGGATGATGTCATCGTTGAGGGCGATGAAGCCGTGAAATTTCATTTTATTCATGCATGAAATACATTCATTTTCTACCTTCCTATACTATGGGGTATCTATCTATCAATTTTAAAGGGATTAACAACTTTTAGAACTTTCATTGAATGCGTTAAATTCTCTAACCAATGAGGAATAATCAATGGGAATCATTTGATGACCCCAATTTTTTAAAAAGTAATATGAACTAATTCAAACACATTAACAAAACCTATAAAAGTGAATAGGTTCTCTCAATCATTGGTGGGGTGTTGGAAAATGATCCTTCATTTTTTATTATGATCAGTAGTTCCATTAAAATCATTTAAAAATATAAGTCCTTTCCATAGTTCTTTCATCAACATTTTTTAAGGCATTGGAAGCCCTTCAATAATATAAGAACCCTCATGTTATGAACATTGACCCATTGTCTCGTGTAATACCTTTGATGGTCGGAGGCTCTAATTTTCTACATCATGATCAACCTGATGCATACTGATGTTATGATTGTGTCTAATATATATGACATAAATGTATGAGTTATTACTACCTTTGTATGTTTTGAGTCCTTGAAGATACATAAAGCCTTGTTTCATTGGTTCTTTCTCTGAAATACATCATATTATGAATCCCCAAATCCAATTAGTGGTATCAAAGTAATGGTTAAATGGTCATTCAATTCCTTGTAACTCTAACACATGAGTTGTGTAGCAACATATCTTTTCACCCAAGGGATCAATTACCAATTCAAAGTGAAATATAGTCCATGAATTGGGGTAATGGTGTGATTTTATAAGTTTATATGGATGTCATGTTGAATATCCCCACATGAGAAAATATGATTCCCACCCATAAGAGGTATCATATATTTTTTTACTTAAGTATTAGAAATGTATAAGTCACTATTTTTATAAGAATATTCACCATCACCATGATGGGATTGAGGTCCTGGTAGTTTATTAGTCGAAATATTTCTAAAAACCTTGACATACACCGTGATGTAGAATCCATATAGTGATAGTCAGGGTGCACTCTCACTAAGACATTTTCACAATTCACCTTGGTTTTCCCCATGCCAAGAGTGTTATCACAATCTAGTTAATACAACCATTTAATTTAGACCATGAAATCCTAAGTATGGGATTTTCAATCCAAATTACAGTCTAATCCATGATGAGTAAATCCCTATGGTCCTATAGAAATGGTCTAAATAAATGGAATAAAAGGTTATGTAATCCATGGTAGTCCTAAGAAGTATTATAAAATATTTTATTAAATTATATAATGGGGTATATATTATTTATAAATTTTATGTATTATAAATTATAAAATGGTATTTTTCAACCTAAATAGAATAAAATTTTCAAATTTATTTCTCATGTTAAATTAAGTGTTTATTTAATTTTTAATTTGTTTAAATTGATCTTTTTATAAAATTCATCATAAAATGTGACTAATGTTTTCACATTAATATATCTGATATATTTATTCTAGGATATATATCACTAAATATCATTATAAGTGAGACTACATAATTCTTAGTAATTCATTTACCCTTACCATAGTTTATTTTAGAGTTCTGACTTTGAGAATGGTTCTTGAATATAGATTTTTTGTATTAGGTTTTAATTATTTAATGAAATTAATTATATCTTGAGTAAAGTCTCCTAGGAGAGAGGGAATTTTGTTTAATTTTCCCTTTAACTTGGTAACTTTTTCCTTATTCTTGAAATATGTGGTTCTGGCTATCTATCACTTTGGGCTTACTAATGTAGTGTTTTTTAATCTCACATAAATCTAAAAAATTACATGAAATGTTCATATTCCATATAAATAATATTCATTTAGATATGTGTGAATATTTGTGAATTATATTTTAAGACATTGTAACATAAACTTGTGGGTTTTTTAAGGAGATAAAAATTATTGTAGTGTGAACACATTAATTTCAATGATCAAAACGAGATTCCAAAATAATATCATCTGAATATTACATACACAATGGAATGAAACAAGTTATATTAATGACTTAATAAGATATAATAGTCATTAATGTAATATGTATATGATTAATATTATATTGAAGAGTATTTTAAAATGAGAAATCCCTTAAATATTTAGTGTGAGATTCCATCCAAAGAGGCATGTGTCAAGACCTTGAGCATCTCGTTTGGTAGTTTCATTCAAAAGATTATTACTCATGGATTATCTTGTTTAAGGTAATAATGTAATTGGTGAAATTGGATCATCTTTGGAATGTTTTTTTCCAAGATGGGTTCCCCTTCAGTTCCCATTGTTAGCATACTTTTATCATTTTATTTTGGTTATACATAGCTGGTAAACTCTTTTAAAGGATAAAAGATAAATTGAGTTGAGTTTATCGATAGGGAACCATTATTTTCACCTATTTGTACTATATCATTCTAGATGAATATCAAATTCATTATAAAAACACACTGTTAAGCACCATATTATTTTGATGTATTTGGATACTGGGTATAAAATATTCTAATTTGGAGATAGGTATTCAACATCATCTATAAAGGACATTCCCATTAGTAATCTTAATAAAATACCCTACATAAAACCATTCTCCATAACCTTTGGAATGTAAAAATGATAAGGGGTCCGCTTAAATTATTAATAATGTTAAACAATGGAGATATGTTGGAATAACATGGACATAAGTTTGTATGATAAAGATCATTACATTTGAAAACCATACTCTACATATCTATAATCATAATCTTGAGTACTAGAATAATGATTAGCAGTTTATAAGACATGAATCCTACAGAAATCAAAAAAAATCTATTATATAATAAAATTAGAATAAGAGATTGAATTTTTAATTCATGAAATCATAGAAAAATATTTCTATAATAGGAAAGGATCTGTTCTAAGGCAATCATAGTGAATGGGTTCACTCTAAAAACCACCATAGTATTCAAGGGTTACTCCAAAGACCATTGTAGTAGACATATTACCTTATTGAACTGGTTTCTCTTCCAATTCCATTATTTTCTATCTCAGTAGATATAATTATTTAACCAATGCATTGGAGGGAGATATAGGTCCACGCGTCAAATTATAAAAATCAAATATAAGGGTTCTCCATGATCATACAATATTAATCATATCATAACCCATTAAATGAAAAGGATTTTATAGACATATAATCATATCATAATTGATGTAAAAGTGATATGTTTCGTAATCATTTCATTATTTTATTATAGGATTACCACTAGAAAGAGAGTCAGTTTCATAATAATTTTATTAAGGTATATCCTGTGGAAAAAATAGGTCTCATAATAATATTTTCATCAAAAGTTTTTTGAATATAATAACAATGGTATCATTGTTTCATATCCCAATAAATGAATAAGTTACATAAAAGGATTTAATCATATATTTAGAAGGATTTTGAAATACAAATCACTTGGAATGTTTCTTGAGAAGGAAAACAATTATTTTAAAATCAAATTTTAAACATTAATTTTTTTTGGATATCATTTTATTTGAAAATAAACATGAACTTAAATTAATTACATCATAAAATCTTTAAAAATGTTTCTTGTAGAAAATATACTTTCTACATTTAAAACAACTTCTAAAAACATTTTCTAGATACATTTTTAACCATGAATTTTTTTATTCAAAATTTAAATAATTCAAAAATATAAAGGTTAATATTTTCATTTAAATGTATTTTGGGAAACTGTAAGTGATAATTGAAATATTTCAAATATAAACACAATGAGAAGTAATATTTATATCATTAATGTTAAATATGATGACTCTTTTCTCGTTTTAAGTAAAAGACAAACAAGCATTATATGGAAAAGAAAATGAATATTCTATTCAAAAAATTATTTAAAAAAATTAAAACATGTGTTAAAATTATTTAATAAAACATTATAAAATTTATTATAACATTTTTAAAAACATTGCTTCAGATGAAAATGGTTTGTAACCGATGAGAAAAATAATGAAAATTATTTATACAAACATTCTATTGAAATTTTTAGTACATAAAGAGAGGAAAATAAAAGGGAAACATGTATTATAATTAAATAACTGTTGGATGATATATTTATTGAGTTTATTTAGATTTATAAAAAAATATTTCAGGATTTAAATCATAATCATAAACAATCTTGGAAAACGAGGAGATTATAACGTAAATCTCCTACCATTATGATAGCTTTCAATCATAAAACCCATGTAATAATAACATTAAATAAAAAATATAATAAAATTAAAATAATTTTTTAAATTATCTAACCGGTCAGTGTGGAATATTATATACCTTATATTAGATGATAGGTTTACAACAAAACTTATGTCCTAATGAATGAAAATTGAGTAAAAAACCCCTTACCACTTTGGTAACTTTTAGACTATAAACACCATGAAATAGAAATCCTAAAATGTATATGTAATTACCAAAAATTAAAGGATAATGATCTAAAAACACATTCTTTGAAATTATTTTTACCACATAAAATAAACATGTGGTGGGTATGGCCTTTAATTATCCAAAAATAAATGTGATAAAGAAATCGGTTACCACATTAGTAATATTTTTAATAAAATTTCCCATTAATTAGTAACATGAAAATAAATATTAAATAACATAAAAAGAGCTATATTAATGATATAACATTTTAAATATATAGTATATATATCCTAAAAAAGAAAAAATTGGTGAATTTTCGTATGTCTTCAAAAAATAAAAGTAAAACTACAAATCCCTTAACATAATTCTAAACAGCATTTGTACATATTCGTACATCCTGGATAATAAATATAATTTTATTATACATATATTTAAGGCCCATAAAAATATACATCATTATATATATGACATTATTTTTATATTTCATTAACCATTTATTAAAAATTCCCTGTTAATGTCACATTTGTTGTAATAAATGCTTTGTTTTTCCTATATGTTTTGATTTTTTTCCTATTATATTGATCATGGATTCATCATATTTATAATTTTATACATGATATATACATGATATATAATTATTATATATATTTTTAGAGTAATCTAATAATTTTTGTGATAGAAAATGTTGTGCATTGTTCCTGAAGATGATAGGTCATAAGTACGCTCGAAAGATGATTTCATTCTCTTGACGGATGAAATGAAAAAAATGTAAAAAATATAATACCATTAAAATAAATTTTATTTCATAACTTTAACATATTTTAATTAAACCCGTCTTTTTTACCTTCTATGTAAATCATGGATAAATCACATCGCTCCACTAGGTGGTAGTAAACTTTACACAAGAGTGACGTTGTCGAATTCCCACAAATTTGAAAGTATGTGGGTATATTTGAGATATTAATTTTATAATAATAATAATATCATATATATTGTATATAATTATTATTTACATCATTATTTACATCAGTGAGAGTTTTTAATTTAAAAACAATTGACATCCACTCTTGAGGTGTTAGTACGCCTAAGACATGAATGATGATTTCATAACCCATTTGATTGATTTGGAGATAGTTGTAGGTTCTATCCATATCGTGAAAAAACATATTTATGTTTAAGATAATAAGGTTATTATATAATTATATTTTAATAATAGTTTAAGGAGTTGGATGAATAAATCAAATCAAAACTCTCATTGAAGAAAGTAACAACTTCCTCGGGTAACCTCTTTATAGTTTCCCCAAAATCATTCCAATGATAGATTTATGAAAAAACTAATACTTATAGGTTTAGAGTATAAAATTTTGGAAATTAATATGGTAGTTAATGGCTAAAAAAGGGAATAAATTTTTTAATAAGAGAGGATAGTGGGTGGATTTTTATAAGTGAGGTGAGTGATACACTTGTATGTTTTGGAAAAGAAAGTGGTGTACCCTCATTTTTCTCATAAAAAAGGATCCCAAATGGATTATTATAGATCATTAAGTATGATATGGTTAAATAAAGACATAAAATAGATTTTATAAAAAAAATTAGGACATGTTAACCATAATATTTTTAGTTTAAACCCCATTAAATCATTTTTTATAATAAATGTGATAATTAATTTTCCGTATTTTCACTATTTATTTGAGTAAAATATTTATTTCAATATATTATATAATATTAATTATGATAATACTAAATATAGATTCCGTTTTTTTGGAAATTACATTCAAATAAGTGGAAAATTTTGTTTTTAAATTAATTCCATGATGGGATGAGAAAGTATGGTTTTTATTGTGAATATGATCAAAAGATTATAATGTTTTTTATCAATATTAAATATAAAAAAGATTCCAAATACCAAATTTAAATTAATATATATATATATATATAATTTAACAAATTTTAATTTAAAAACATCCTGGAATCTAATTTAAATATATAAATTATTTAATCAAAAAGTTCATTTTCAGAACAATTTCAGTGTTTTTGACTATTCATAAAAAATAATATTTTCAAAACATTATTAAAATTTTCCCCAAATATAATTTTGAAAATTTGGCTTGAAAATTTATTTTTATATTTTCAAATAATTTTGTGGAAAAATTAAATAAATTTTAATAAAATAACTATTCCAAAGTGATAGAAATTTTCTTTTATAAAAATTAATTTTAAGCAAAATATGCATTTATTCTTATCTATTTTCCAAAAAAACGCATAATATCAAAGTTAAATATTTTATTGAATATATAATTTATAATTTTATTTTAAATAATTCACAAAAAGTTGTTTATTGAATTGACATAGGTAAATTGAGAATTTTTACTTAAAAGTTTTTCAATAGAAAGATTTCCTTTATTTTTAAATAGTTTAAAATTTTTTATTTTAAATCAATTGGTAATAAAATAATAAATTTTATATCCTTGTTTAAAATGTATATTTTCATAATTTATTTATCCAATTTCATACCTTCTAGTACACTGTCTAGGTGATAACTATCATATAATAAAATTTAAAAATTATGAAACGTTTCATTTTAACTCAAGGTTGACTATAATGATTGCTAAATTCAGTGTTAAGTGTAGAAAAAAAATATCAGAAATAATAAATTAATTAAAAAAAAATTATTTCACAAAATATCATGGTGTTAAATTATACCCCCCTTAAAATAAATTTCACCCTCTAAATTCGTCTCCATCATCAAATGTAAAAAATTGGAAAATTCTACATTAGTAACCCACATTGTAAAAATGGTTAATAAAACATCCAATTTATTAAAAGAAAAGGATGCATGAATTCCAAATTTAATAACACGTACTGGGTTTCCAAATAGGATAAAATAGTTGGGAAGTGAAAAATGAGCCTAGAAGTGAAAACTAACACTGATATACAGATGGAGAGTGATAAAGAACATGTTGAGAGGAAAGGTAATGACCATAAATCCATAAAACAAACATCCATTTAAAAGGGCATTGATATCATAAAAAATAATCATAAATGGAATCATTTTATTTCAATATCCTTTTCATAAGGTAAAATAATTTTTTTCCATTTAGACTGTGAACATATGAATAAGTACTTTCTTGTTATCCTTTTTATTTCATAAGAACAATTTCATCTTTTTGTAGTTTATTAATCAATTTACACTTCATCTGTAACTATAAGAAATAAATGATTCATGTATAAATTAGTAATTAAGAACTATAGAATAATCATAATCCATTACTTCAATCTCTAGTTAAAAATGGTTAACACTTGTTTTCTTGTATGGATAACATATATTATAGTGATATAATTTGATAATATCTAAAACCTAAAACATTTATCATCTAAACCCAATTCTTAAATTTTTTACCATTTGATCCATCAAAAATATGAAAATCTAAAACTTTAGAAATAAGTTAAATGAATTTCCAAATTCGTCATATAGTCAATACCTAAAAAATATTGAATTGTATCTTCATTCTCACATGTTGAACAAGTGAATATCAATATAATTTATTCTCTTGAACCATGATAATAACCTGAATTACCATAAATATTTATTGAAAAAATAAATTAATCCTTATTATATACATAAAATATAAATTATTGGATATATTCCCCAACCCCAAAATGTTGTTAACAAAGTTACTGATAGGATAAACCACATTCCGATCAATTGATAATCAGTCATACGGTAGTCATTGCTACCCAATTTATATATTAATATCTAAAATTTATTTATCCCAACATTAGTATAATATTACAGGTTTTCATCCCATAATTAAATTATCACCTTTTCATTAAATAACTTTTCTATTCCATTAGTAAAATTAAATATTTTCATGAAGATCTTTAACTAAACTATTTTACAGACAATTTTTATATATATATTTTTTCATATATAATAATTTTTAATTTATAATAAATAATCACCTGACTTATGACACCTTATTTATAATCCAATAACTAGGATTCATCATCACATTCTATAATACCTCCATCCATTAATATTTTATATATAGTCTCTTTATCATAAAAACCCTTTAATTGAACATCATTAAGGACTCTCCTCATGATTATCCCCCTTGAGACATTGATTTTCCAAATTCACTTAATTTAGACATTTATATCGTTTAATTGTATATGGTAACATAGAGAGACCATTATTCAAATCCAATTTTTTAACTAATGTTTTTAGTTTTCCTTCATAATTACATGCTTTGTGTACTTATATTCAACTCCCAAAATATCTTCTCCTCCCTCTATGATATTTTGTTGAGTGATTCTTCCCTAATTCACCACAAAGAAGAAACTGAATCTTATTTACTGAATTGTACCCACTATATGAACAATAATTGAATTCTATATTTATCTCCAATGGAGATTCTAGTAGTCGGTTGATATGAAAATTATAAATCATGTTTCGTGATAACTGATTTGAAAAAATTACAACATCTTATACTCCTTCCACCATCCAATTTGACTTCCCATATAAAATAATTTTAATTACATTCAATGTTATCCCATTTTAATCTAGCTCCCTCTATTGACTAAAACAAAAAAAATGTCTGCAACACTATTTATAGTAGAAAACCAAATTATCTAGAAAGAATAAACAATAGGATGCCTAAATCATGAAACCTTATCTTCAATAAAAAAACATATTTGGTTTTTTCTGAGTTCATTAACATTAATAATATATTTTAATCCATCCTGATGGTTTTCAATGAGTTTGTGAATTCCCAAAGCATATCCCCGGGAGTGTTAAACAAGGTGTGTAGCAAGGCCTGTTTTCATACAGCAGGTGATGATTGAGTCGAGATCAATGCACCCCTTTTGAATTTATTAATCATATGTACCTTTATGTTAGATATAAACCCACTTGTAGTATCCATATAGTAATTTCATTTATTATAATCCAATTTATCTATATTTTACCTAAATTCCAAGATATTTTCCTATACATTAACTTTTATTTATAATTATCCATAAACACATCCCTTGACATGTACTTATGAATATATCTAGGGATATCACTAACGTTTTCTAATATAATTTTCTAAAGGATTACGAATCCTTTACTCCATTTCTAACTATAGATACCCATTTTTTCATACATAGATATTTCATATTTTATAAGAATTTAAATACATTATATAAACACACTCATGATAATTGTAATATATTAGTGTCTTTAGAATATAGGTACACAAAATTATAATTCTGGGAAATATATTAAACATTTACATAAAGATCATATCCAGTAGTACTATTAAAAAATATACCCAAATGAAAAACCTTTCTTCATAACCTAGCTCACCTAAACATAATAAATAGTATGCTCAAATGGTCAGTAAATGTAAATAAGAGATATTTTTAAGAAATACATAAACATAATAGTATGAAAAAAAGATCATAAAATTTTAAAACCACTCCTCAAAAATAATAGATAATGTTATTATTTCATTCCATATTGATTTTTAGTTCATAAGTTATAAATCATAAAGAAATCTAAAAATATGATCCTTAAGAGTGAAACATTCATAAAAGACTAGGAATTTCATCATACACATAGGAATAAAAAAACATCTCCATAATAGTTTTTGATAACATTCATGTATATCATAGTGGAATGAGTTAACTACAAAAACAATCAGACTATTCAAGGTTCAATCCCAATAGTTTTATAGAGGAATGAGTCCCTTACCAACCCTGGTTCACTACCCATTCATGTAAATTCTAACTCATGAGATATAAATCTCCACCTAATGAAATGGAGGGAGAAATAGGTCTGACCAATCACATAATGAATATAATAAAATGTGTGCCACAATATGATAAAATATTCATCATATGATAACCATTAAAATGGAATGGGTTTCATAAATATTTCATTATATCATAACCTATGGAAAAGATATAGGTTTCATAATCATTTCATCATTTAATCATAGAATAAGAAATGGAAAAAGAATATGTTTTCATTAGAATTTTATCATGGTATAACCTATGGAAAAGAAATATGTTTCCTGAAAATCATTTCAACCTAAAAAAATTAGATAAATAATTATTATGGTAAATATTGTACATATACCCATCAAATAAAAAGTCAAATAAAAAGAATTATATCTTAGATAGTGAAATATTTTGAATAATAAGTTACATTTAACATTTCTTATGAAAAATAAATGTCCACTCAAAATAAAATTTTAGAACAAAAACTATTTTTAAAAAAAATTTCATTGAAAATAAACTTTAAAATTTTGTAGATGAAGATTAAAAAAATATTTGTAACATCTTGAGAATAATTTCATATACACTTCTAAAATATGTTTCTAAAACATTTTTGAACTACATTTTCCTTTTCATTACATTAATTTATAAACAAAAAAAAGATTAAAATATTAAAGAAAATATCTTTTTTGAAAATAACATTGAAACTATGTAACAGAAGATAGAAATTATTGTTCATTATTTCTAGAAATAAATAGTGTTCTTTTCATACTTTATGAATATGAATATTCTATTCACATTTTAAAAAATATGAATTTTTTGAAAAGAATCATAAATATTCCTATTAAAAATATTCTGAAAAGAATGAGTAAAAATGACACTAATAAACCATGTGAAGAATTATAAAAAAATATTAAAATATGTTTAGGAAAAATATTTTTGGAAGAGGAATATTTCATTAATAGAGAGTGAAATGATGTTGATGTTTCATAAAATTGTTATTTTGAAAAATTGAGCACATAAAAATAGAAAAATTAAGAGAAACAATTGAATATCGTGACATAACTTGATGATATTATGATTCATGGGTTTCATGAGAGATATATAATAAAATTTCATCATTATAATCGTTATAAAAAACAATCCGGATAAATGATATTATTTTAACAATAGAAATTCTTACCACATTGATAATATAGAATAATTATCATAATTTAAGATTAAAACTAAATTAATAAAAAAAACCCTGAAAAGAATTATTTTTTATGTAACATGTCAAATTCTATTTAAATTAACCTAATGGAATAAGATAGTTGTATAGAAAAACTTATTTTCCAAATAATGTATATTGATAATAGAATCCCTTATTTCTTTGGTATGTTTTATATAATAAAACCCATAATATATAGATCCTAAAATAGATATTTAAAGCTGAAAAACATTATGTATAACCATAGTAAAATAATTTAAACAGTAGTATATGCACCACATAAAAGAATCTTATGTTGAATAAGGAATTATACTTATAGAAAAAAAAGTCAGATGAAAATCACTTACCACTATTGTAATATTTTGAATCCTATGAAACATTAAAAAATTTAATAAAAAAATATCATTAAAATAGGTATGTTAATAATACAAAATGTTAAAGGTTTATTATATACTCAAAAAAAATGAAAAAAGTGGTTAATTTGCATATGTCTTTAAGAAATAAATGACAGAGTAAAAAAACTTTACCTTAAGTCTTGACATCCATAAAACACATTTTATACCATTGAATAATAGATATATGTTTATTATAAAGATATTGTAGATTTTTAAATATATATATATATATATATATTACCATAAATTAATTTTTTAGGATTTTTATTGCCTGTTTATTACCAATTCCACGTTAAATTCTTGTTTCGGGCAATAACTACTATGTTTTTTGTGTAAGTTTTGATTTGTTATTTTTCTTGGTCCTATTGAATTGTTTGTGGTTATATTATCTCCATAAATTTTACCATGAAATTGTTATCATATATAATAACTGTATATTTATTTATAGTAATCTATAAATGTTAGATATCAAAAATGATGTACATTGTTCTTGTGGACATCAAGTCATACACACACATGAAAGCTATTTACATTTTCTAAGGGGATTTATTAAAATAACAGTAAATGATAAATTAGGATTAAATAATAAAATTTATAAAAAATATATCATATTTCTTAATTAATCTCAACTTTATTACCATCCATGTAAAGTGTTAACAAATCACATCACTCCATGAGGTGGTAATTCACCATAAATACGAGCAACGTTATCGAATTCATACATAATTAAAAGACAGAAGGTATGCCTGATATATTAATTATAAAGAAATAATTATATTATATATTTCATATATAAATATATACTGCATTATTAATATATGTCATGAGAGTTGGTAATGGAAAAACAAATGGCATTGGCTCATGAGGTTATAGTTTGCCAGACACATGAATGATGATTTCATATCCCATTTGATGGAAGTGGATATGGTTGTATGTAATAACTATATCAAAAAAACCTCAAATTATGAAATAAATATATTTTATTATACCATCGTTTATTAATAATAATTCAAGGATTTTGGGGAAGAAATAAAATTCTCGAAGAAGAACGTTTCCACTTCCTCATGTAGCCTTGTTAGGTTTTCCCTTAAAGCCTTCAAATGATGGATTTATAAAAAAACAAGTCCTGAAGAAAGAGAATTCATATTTTGAAAATTTATTTTTTTAGGTATTGGATGATACAAAATAGTTTCATGGTGTGGAGGATAAGAGATATGTGGTGGAATTTTAAAAAAGACAAGAGTGACACACTTTTAATTTTTTTTAAAAGAAAACATTTTACCCAAGTTTTATTCAAGAATAAAGGCTCAAAAATATAGTATTATATATACTTAGATATCATAATGTCAGTGTTTTAACACATAAAATATTTTAAATACGTTTTTAGGTCATATTAACCCATATTATTTTTGGTTAACCTCTGGTAATCCCATTTGTACTTTAACTATGGTAATTTTATTTTAATATTTTCACAATTCATTTAGGTAAAAATTTATTGTTATCATATTATTTAATATAAATTATTCTGTTTATAAATATGGAATCCCCTTTTCCAACATTAATTCAAATATTTGGAAAGATTTACCTTACAATTATTCCTGAAGAAGATATGAAAAAGTGGGGTTTTGATAGAAAAACTAATAAAATATTTACAACGTTTTTATTTCAAAATTCATTAAGAAAATGATTCAAATGACATAAATTGGAATAATATATTTATTATATATCTAATTTTAATTTTACTATCATATTAAAATATTATTTTTTAATATAGATAATTTTAACAAAAATGCATTTTTAAATAAAAATTCCATATTCTACACTAAACATCAAAAAATTAAAATTTTCTAAAAATAAATCACCATAAGATATTTTTTCCATGATGATTTATTAATTAATTGTATTTTTTCCAATAAATATAATAAAATTTATAATGTTAGTTTTTAAAAAAGTAAGAAAAACACTAAAAATCTGCTTTTTATAGAAATAATGTTTTAAGTGTAAATTTGATTTATTCATATCTATTTTCTAGAAAAATAAACATATGATGAGAATTAAATAATTGAATGTATATTTTTAAAAATTTCATTAAAAAACACCAAAAGTTGATTAATGATATTATTGGGGTAAAATCTATTATTTCATAAACATAGTTTTCCCGAGAAAGATTTCCTTTTTATCAAATTTATTTTATTTAAATTTCTAATTAATTTTTCCCCAAATTATTAATTTTATATAAAAGTTCAAAGAATATATTTTAATAATTTATTTTATCCTATTTACACCAGCCATTACATCAGGTTGGTGAAAGCTGTCATATAATAACATTTTAATAATATGTAAAATTTCGTTTAAAATCCGGGTTTCATTACATGGAAGATAAAATCAATGTTAGGTGTAACACAAAATAAAACAAGGATCAAATTAATTTGAATCAAATATTTCAAAATATCATGAGGAGTTAAATGACCCATATCATGTATTATGTCATTCTTTAGCTACTCAACTATCAAATAATCATAATTATTATGATTGAGATGATTTCATACATACATAACTAAGTAGTAAGATAAATTACCTTGTGAAGTCAGTACATAGTGATGTGTAGATATTGTCTTACCAAATAGATGTGATTTTTTGTATTCATTTCTAGTGGGAACACTTTCATTAAAAATCATTGCAAAAAAAGATATAAAATATTATACTCACCCACTAATATATCTTCTTTTGTATATTATGACATACTACATAATAATCATATTAAGATCACATAAATGTGTGGATTATAAAAGAGTTCTATATTAGAATCTACAGTTGATAAGAGTTCTAAAAAATAGGAATATTGAGAATCAAAATCTGAATCCTATAGATATTAATTACACCACCATTGACAAATGGGTTTTACATACTAGGTGTGTATCATACATATTTCTAGAAAAAAATGATTTAATTATTGAATTTATTTAAACATGATAAATTTTATCATCATGATAGAAAAATAGAATGATTTTTTTTGTATTTGAGATTTAAACATATGATCTGGGATTACATAGTTTGATAATAATGTAACTAGAAAACTATTATTATGTTCAATATATAAATAAAAATTTGATATATGTGTCTTGTTTCCACAAGAAATGAATTTCATTATCAATTTAGAACAGATGATATTCTATATATAATAATACAATATTTTATGGAATTGTGGATATAATAGAATGTTATTAAATTCTAGATATTTATAATACTTTTTATAAAATTCATAATGAGAATGTTAGGATTGATTCTGATCCCACATTCCTTTTAAAAAAATTCTAACAATGTAAATATGAAGTTCATTCAAAGACTCCATATAGATGGATTATTGGATGCTTTCTATTATGAATAAATTAGTTTGAAATGTGTATGGTATATTTAATAATTGTATAAAATTCTTGGTTATATTTTTATATAAGTGATTACTGAGGAATGTAGTGGTTTTACATAATTCATTACATCTATCGATGAATCTAGTCCGTAAAGATATGTGTTTCTCATGAAACACATGTATAATCTTTCGAAATATTCAATGTTTTTTAGAATAAATTATAAAATCAACTAGGAAATAGAATAAATATCTTCCTCTTAGATCTGGATGGTGAATAAATAATCTATGAAATCATTTGAAATATGAGTGATTATGGAATTTTTTTACAACTCACTCATAAAACACTATAACGTGATGGGGTTTCTAAATGGAATAATAATTCTGTATTGAACAAGGTTTTATCAATAATGAGTTAATGTAATGTTTTTAATTAATTATAGAGTTATGAATTAGGGTTTAATAAATTTTGACTAAAATATATTTAATCAGAATAAACCATAAAGGCTTCATAAGGGACATGATAAGGGAAATGCCATAGTTTTTATTTAATAAATATTTTTATTAGTAAAGAAATAATTAAAAGATTGGATTATAAAAATATAGACTCTAAATCTAAAAAATGATTATTTTTTTATTAACCCATGAAATAAAATGACATACTATTTCTTCAACCCTACAAAAGAAAAAGTGTTTCTGGCCTAATACACTCCATTATTAGAAGACATATAAATAGAGGTTTCAGTGAGAGTAATGTTAAATATGGAGAACATGAAGACTAATAAACAAGAAATGTTCCTCCTCCTGAAGTAGATTTAGTTCCAGTAAGAGTTTTAGGAGATGAACCAATTCCAATTATATATGATACTAAAAGATCATATATTATCTGTTCAGAACCAAAGAGATCTATATTTCTCAAGGAAATTTATGGTGAAGTAATGTTCATATGAGACAAACTAACTTCCAACAATGAGGCCATTAGTTGTAATGATTCAGAGAAATGGCTAAAACCACATAATTTGAAATATAATCCATGTACACTTTTCAATATTCAAATATGATGATTAAATCTAGAGTTATAAGACCCATAGGCTCTATATATATTTTAACACAAGAAAATTGAAGTAAAGGGTATATTCTCTACCGATAAATAATGCCTATTAGAAATAGGTTACAAGAAAATTCATGTTCTTATCATATAAATTATGGATGAGTTTTCATTAAAAAGAATATTTAATGAAATTTATATTTTAAGATAAACTCATTTTTTAAGCAAAAAATAACAAAGCAAAATTATGAGGATGAAATTTCTTTAGAAGGGATGTGACAATCCAAATATTTTTTACAAAATCAATTTGATGTATTATGTTATTTATTTATATTTATTCAGCCAATATATATTTTTTTAAAAAGAATGTATGTTTATCTAATATCATAATGGATGATCAATATTTATTTTGATTGTTTCTTAACCTTAAATATATTATTAATAGTTAAATATATTTTTTAAATAATATTTCTTATATTTCATTTTTTAAATAATTATGTTCATTTTATATACATTTAAAACGGATATTCATATTAATTATACAGATTTATTAATATATTTATTTTTATTATCGTCATAAAAATAGTTCTTCCCATGTCAAATAAGATAATAATTTTTTTCCATTAGAATGAAATGTTTTTCATCTAAAATCATATATTTTTTACGATATCAGGTGTATTTAATTCGATAAAAAATATTTGATAATATTATATTAATAAAAAATAATTTACTATCATATTATGAATAATTAATGAAAAAATTTATATAAAATATTTTATTTACAATTTATAAAAAATAATATATGATAATAAGTACTAAATGTGATGTATTATCAAATTGTTTTATACAAAATCAAAGTAAAATCCTATAAAATATAATTAATTTTAATTTTCTTTTTCAAATATTTATAATATTTATTTATATATTCAAAATAATAGTTCAAAGTATAAATATCTTGATTTATTAAATTTATCAAAATCTCAACATGCTCATTGTCTAAGTCGTTACCCCATGAATTTATTCATGTTTGGGTCTAATATATTTAAGCTCGCATAAGTGTGGACTACAAATGATGTGGTTTGAAAGACCTGAAACCTAGATGGATAATACCTATGGAAATTATAATATTTTATTAATCCTGAAATAATAACCATAAATATCATAGACCTGAATAAAATTTTAATAAACTATGTTCTTGAAAATTTAAAAAAATCATGTTCTAATAAAATTTAAAAAAAATTCACCATCCTAGGGAAATTATGTCTACAAGCATTACATATTTCATTTATTTTTATTAAATTAACTATATAGATCCCCCAAATTTAATTTATATCATCCCATTCATGGTCTACTTTTACTTTCCACCACCGCACTACTCCTCGGTGTTAAGTAAATTCATAAATATATATTTTTACCATTTAATATATAATTCTTTTTTTAACAATATATATGTAATAATTTTAATTTTAGATTTATTTATTTTTTAAATATTAATTTTGAGGCTTAATGTTTTTACTAGATATAATTGTTTTCAAATTTTCAATCTAATTTGTGTGCTCATCAGTCCCATGTGGGTAGGACCCGATACTTCCCCTAAACTCCAACATTATATGAGGAATATTCGAGAGTATTCCAGTAAATTTTTACCTAGTAAGATTCTCCCCATACTCTTGCCCAACACACCCTATTAAAAGCACAATGAGTAATATATTAGAAATTAAATTCCTTCTAAAAATAAGGGTTATATTTCAAATTGAATTCAATTTCTTTTTAATTTATAATTATGTATAATATTATTCAAAAAATATTAATTAAATAATATATGATATAAAATTATATATAAAAATTTATTTATTAAAATTTAAATAAGTAAATTCTATTTTCTTAGAGGTTGATTAATGGGGTTAAATTATTTATAAAATTTAAGAGTACAAGTTTGAATATATCTTTAAACCCCATTATTAAGAATGTGTATTGAATGATACAAAAAACCTAGGAAATGATTGAAATGTTTTAGAGTGAAATAAATTATTAAAACCTAAATTTATATTTTTAATATATTTAAAAACAATTATTATAGTTTCAGTAGAAAATTTGAACCTCTTCACAAAAATGAATTTAAATTTATGTCGAATAAAACTTTTTATTATTACAATTTTGACAATAATGATATAGGAAATTTAACAATCTTATGTATTGTAATAAAATACATATTATAAATTATATTTAAAATTTAAAATTAAATAGGTGAATTTAAATTGGTTAATGATTGTGTAAGTCATTTGTCCCTTTTTTGGAAAGAGTGTTTAAATTTAAATTAAATTTCACTTCCTATTATTGTATTTTTCCCTAAAATATTATAAAATATTATAGAAACCTAATAAATTTATCTTAAATTATAATATAGTTAAAATATTTTATAAATATAATCAAATTAAAATAAATTAATGAAAATATCATGATAAATATGAAAATATATACAAAATGATGACATTATTATAACGAAACACATGAAAGGTAAAAAATGGGGATGTAAACATCATATTGAAAATAAAAAAGGATATTCATATATTAAATACATAATTATGATGATTAATATACTATTCTTTTGAACACTTAATAGTTTTTAAAATTCATGACATTATAATTTTCTAAATTTTCGCCAATTGCTTATAAAATATAAGAAAATTAAATAGTCTTATTGTAAATATGTTATTAAGATATTAATGAGAATATGTTTTTTTATGAATGGTTTTTAGGGTAATAATTATGAATACTAAATTTTACATATGTTATTAATATATTTTTTAAAATTATATAATATGAGAGCTGTTTAAAATTCTTATATGATTTCAATATAATGCCTATACAAAAAAGATCAAATTCTAAAATATGGCCATTAAAATATATAATATGATAATGAATTGAAAAAATATAGTCATGAATGAATTTTTTTATAAATATGATATTTATGTTACTATTTAAAAATTAAAACATAAATTCAAAAAGTTTTTAAATGTTTTTAAATTCAATTTACAAAAAATGTCAGTAACGACCCAGACTAGAACATCCACCTGAACATTACTAAATGGGTCGGGTGTTACTACCTTAGGCGCACCTCCCCAAACACCAAAGGATGTCGACTAGCAGTGAGGGTCTTTATAGGTATAGTTGGGAGGATATACCCTTTTGGAGGATAATAATTGTACTTGCCTGAGTATAATAATCAAGATTCAGTAAAATAATGACCCAACAGACTCATTCCAGACTTGCAGAGCTGAAGCACAATCAATATCAATAAACAGTGGAAGCAATAAATATAAATACAACAGGGGGAATAAACACAACAACATGCTGATCACTAGTAACAACTACTGAACAACAAAACATGCACCCAAAGCAGGTCATACATATCTAAATATAAAGGGCTCTAATGTCTAACCAACTGTAGCTACAAAACAAGCATTTCGATATAGGAGAGTATGCAAAACATTATAAACTCAAGCTAGGCATGACCTCAAGGACCATACCATTTCTAGGAAACAGATAATGTAGCCCAGCTCCTAATGTTGTCTTCTATCCTGTATGTAAATCCATAATGTCTGCACGCGTGCCAGGGGACCACGCAGAGTGTGAGACGTATCTCATTTGGATACCACCCAAAAGTGTGTACCTAATATAAGTGTTTAAGATTTCATGCATTTATATGGTAACCATTAAATAGTTTGATGCACAAGTAAACTCAAACTCCACTGGTGCTCAGTATCCACCATGGAGTGTCACCTTCTTCGGACAACACAAGAATATCAATCATGTAAAATAGCACCATGATCAACCTTATATCATCCTGACTTTTTATCACATTAACTTTCATAACATTTTACAAAACCGAGGATCTTTTAGGTTTGGTGTCATGGAAACCAGGAACTTAATACAAGATGACATAAAAGATTTTTCTTAAACACTTGAAAGGATTCTTATTTGATCATCCCAAGTTCATTACTGCATCTCATAACCTGGGAGAATACATCAAAGAAAAGGGTGATCAGAAGGCCCATAAAGGGAAACAAGAGAAAAAATTTACATGTGATTTTGAGAGACATCAATAAAGTCATGATAAATAACTTTAAGGCATGATAAAAAGATCATGACGCATATCATAATAATAAAAATAATTTGTTTCATAACATAAAGATGTGGCTAAAAAATTTAACTTAGACAATCATTTCTATTTCACCAAGGTCCATCCCCAAGGTGTCATTAAAAAAATTACAAAAGTTTTTCACCAATGTATCGTTAAAATTGTAATCCATAGAGATTACATCATTACCCAATGCATTGGAGCACTATCTGGGCGCACCCTTAAATTTTTATTTATCATCATGTCATACACATATATCATAATCAAACATTTCATAACTAACTCATATAGCATAAAATAAATGTGTTTCATTTCATAATCATAACATTTTAAAAACTGCTTTAGAGACATTATCTTTATGTCACTTTAAAACCACGAAAAAGGAAGGTGGGTTTAATGTATGTAAATCCCAGAATTAAAATAGAAAATTTTGATATATAAGTGAATAACCATGTAGAAGAACGATCTTTGAGTATTCACATAATAAAATAGATTAATTTTAGAAAAAGAGAAAGACATTTTGAGACCAAAATGCTGCAGCATAACGTCTATGTTACAGGGTTTTAGAAAACATTGAAAAGAGAGGGGACATGGGTCACCCACTCAAAAATGATCCATAAAATGGTAGAGGGATAGAATATAAAGGATATTATAACATGGTAAGAAATTTTGAAAGATGTACCATATGAAAAGAAAAACATGGAAAGAAGACAAAAAGAATATTTCTCTTATGAAAATTCAATAGCCTAACGGCGTCACTTAAAACATCAAAAAAATGAATTGATGAGATAAAATAGGGTGTCTCATAATATGGACATAAAAGGACAGTATTATGGATATAAATATCAAACCCCAACATAATAAAAAGGAACTGGAAATACTTTACATGAAAATAGAACTTCAAAATGAAAAGCGTGAAAGAATCCCTTTCAAAAATTCGGCAGCCTAATGGCACCACTTAAACATTCTTAAAATGAATTGATGAGAGCAAGAGGGTTTCTCTCATAATATTAAAATGGGAAGGACAGTAGGATGAATATAAAATAACATCTTCCAACATAATAACATGGATCGTAACAGAAATGACATACAAGAGAGTACTTGGAAAGAAAGAGAGAGGCAGGATCCCTTACCCTGAAGAGTAACTTCGAAATAATGAATATTGGGACCTTGGGAGGCTTAAGGGAACCATGGAAGGACTCTTTGGGAGGTAAGGAGACCAGAACATCGTTGAGGAGGATTTTGGAATGGAAAGGATGAAATAATATCTTGGTATTTATAGGTGAAGTGAGAGGACACGACATTAATGGCCAAGGGACACCTCATTGGTGGTATTGGAAAAACAAGTGGTATTTACTCATGGTTTGGGCCACATGGGACACCTCATAACTTATATTACTATTCACAGGTCGAACATCACTTAAAATATCTCATGACATCATCGTGATGCAGTTATGATGTCATTAAACATACCGAAACCCTAAAACTGTATTTTTACTATTCACTGAAAATTCAACTTTTTCAGAAAAATATCAAAAATTTAACTTAACATAATATCTATGCTCTGAATTAAAAAATAAAGTCCATTTTATAAAAAAAAATTCTATATATTTTTAATTTTATTTTTATTAAACTGTTCACCAAAAATTCCTTTTTTTAAGAAAAATCCCCAAAAATCACCTCAACATAATATCGATGTTCTGAATTCAAAAATAATGTCCATTTTAAAAAATTATTTTTATAAATATTTTTAATTTAATTTTTAATTTGAAACCACTATTCACTCGAAAAAACTAATATTGACTAATAATTTCTAAAACAGTTATTTACCAATTTTATTGAATCACTTTACTTTATCAAGGTGCCTATATTATATTAATAATTTCTTTAAGTGAGATTACTAATCCATTTGGTCACATTACTAATCCTAAGCATAAAATCACTATTCATAAATTACTATTCACCAAAAAATTAATTTGATCTTATTAGACTCTAAATTTCTTACAAAACACATTTGTAGAAGACCATATTTTGAAAATCTTTACAAATCATTAATTATTTAAGGTTTACATAAATATTTTAAAAATATCCTTTTTCCAAAATTCATCAATAATAAACATCCTAAAATTATCCAGACATTTGAAAATTTACAAACCTCACCATATGAATAAATCACAGTTTTATTTATCTCAAAGTATTACACAAAGCAGTAACTGTCTCCTTACATAGCCCCTTATAACCCCAGTATAGGACCTAAGTTTAAGATGTGTGAAGGTGATAGAATCTGAGGGCGGCTCGACCAACATCGCACGAGTAGAAATTTCTATCATTTTTAACTTCTTGAGAAGGTGATTCCATTCTAGCTTCACAATATGATGTTTGGCATGGTTTTGGTCCAGAGAAAAGCCCAGTGGTGCTACTTACTTCCCAAGTTCTATTAGATGGGCTTCGATTAGACCGAGACTACTAGATGAGGTCATCAAATCATATTTCTATATTAATTAACCAAGATCACTTGTATTTAGAGACAATAATCACAACATTTAGTTTCCAATGGACATATTGGAAAATGGTCATATAATAGTCGAAGCCCAACGGTATCATTTTAATTATACTCAATTTATCAAATGAAATAGTTCTTTTGAGTATAAAAATAAAATAACACACAAAATTTGGAAACATGATTTATTCAAAATTTCGGGTTGTTATAATCTTCCCCCTTAAGAAATTGCATCCTTGTAATTTTTGAAATTGGGCTTGAAAATTTCATTGAAAGTCCCACATCGGAAAAAGAGTCAGTAACACTATTACTTTAAAAGAAAGAAGGGGATGTACAAAGGTCACATGAGTTAACCCATACTAGGATTCCATGTGGGAAAACATGGATATGGAGAAGAAAATAAACTGTCAAGTTCTAATGGAGAGTGAAAGAGAACATGTCTAAGAGAATGTTAACCACTAGAAAATCACAAACATGTGATGGGTTAAATGGTCTTTGATTACCCAGTAAGAAACTTAAACCAACAAAATTTTTGTTTTTTGTTCCTTTTAATAATTTTGAGGAATTAATTTACTACATAGAATAAGAACACAAGGAAATATACTTACCTTCATGTAGAGTTTCATCCTTTAACAAGTTTCTACCAAGACTAATCTTTTCTCCAAACGATGAGAATTCAAAAATACATGGTCTCATCAATGCACAAGAATAAATGTCTAGAGAATCACGTAATCCATAAAAGAATAAATATCTATATTTAAAAATTTATCCTAAAACATAAATGGTAAGATAAAACAACTCTTCAAAAAAGAAATAACCCAATAAGAAGGGAAACTACTTTAAATCTTCAAAGTTCCACGGTACTACCCAAAGTTTATCATAGACCATTCCATAAATAATTGTCCTTAAAATTCCTAAAAATAAACCAAACTAAGATTGAAACCCAAATATATAAAGGATTTGATAACATAGTATAGAAAGATAAACTTTATTGTTCATCTCCAAACAACATCAACCACTCTTAACATCTTATAAAAAAGGTAACTAACCTAAACATATTATCCCCATGATAGGTTAATCATTTCCATAAGTTACTTAAATTACTATAAGTTCACCTTAAATTCCTCGGTTCATCAAAATATAAGTCAACCTTTACTCCTCAATTGAAATACTGTAGTAATCTATTTACCTTGATCATATAGGGTTACCAAAATAGTGAGTGTCATCCAAAATAATAATCATCTTTTAATCCCCTAATCATCATTTGTTTCAGGAAGAATAGCTTCAAAACATCAACATGTGGTACATAACAATAGATGTTTTCTTTAATGTTATAAAAAAATCTTAGGTAGTTACTCGATGTTTATAGAAAACATTAAAGATATGCTCATAAGGCATGAACTGGAATACAACATGACATAAAAAATTAATGCGATGAAGTTACATGTACTTTAGTCATCATGATACATCTCAGGATAGGGCTTGAATTGTTCCCTTTTCCTTAAAGATTGTTGATTCTCATCATGCTTCTCATCCCTTCTAAGAGATAATTTCCTTAGATAATGTCCAACTTCTCCACATTTACAACATTGAAAAGTTTAAGGTACATTAGATTGATCCTTATCTCTATTCATCACATTATCCATTTTTTAAATCATTTGGATACTTTATGCCATATCATCCCACACTTAAAACATCTCATGGTTCCTTTGTTACATTCTCCTTGGTGCCCCTTTCCACACATTTTGCACAAATGAAATGGGGTCTTCATCCCCTTATCAACATTATCAGATGAACATCCTTGAGACTTTGTTTTATACTTCCTTGATGAATTTATGCATTCCACTAGGTACCAATTATTAATTGTTATTTTGATAGCTGTTTTTTCATAATCACAACATGTTCAACTTGATCTCTCATCATCTCTCTCATATTAATAGGGAAATCTTCACATTTCCTATCACATTGGTTGTTGGTACATGTTCTTCCATTTCCCTCCATTAACTAAGAAAAGAAAGTATAATTAGGGGGATTAAATACTTAGCCAATAATCATGAAAAGGAAACTTAAAGAATAGAAGGATAAACTAGTAGAAGAAAATTATACCATAATTAAAGATCCCCTAGGTTCTAATCTAGGTTCTCCATGATCATATATTCTAATGTGAATCTTTATTTTATTTTATCTTTGTCCCTTTAATAATGTTTCATACAAAGCATATGAATTTACCAAAGCATATCCCCCGGGAGTGTCAAACCAAGAGTGCTGCAAGGACTGTTGTCATGCACCAGGTTACCTCATGTCAAGCCTGAAACACCTTGATAGAGTTTTCACTCCTAGGAACATCTGTCCTAGAGCCACCTATACATGTTCGTATCCAGACATAGATTTATTTTTTTGGAAACCACTTACTCAATACTCACCAAAATACCAGGAATATTTCCTATATTTAAACTTTTATATAGGGTTATTCCAAAATATTTCATATCCTAATTTCCACAAATAACAAATACATCATTTGATACCAACTAAAACATTACTCCTTTTAATCACATTAACTTTCATTATGTTTTACAAAACCCATGATCTTTAAGGTTTAGTGTCTTGGAAACCAGGAACTTAATACATGATGAAATATAACAATATTCTTAGAAACATGAAAGACTTATTCTCTGTTCATCCTAAGATCATTACAGCATCTCATAACCCGAGATCCGATATCAAAAGATAGGGTGAGCATAAGGCCTAGTAAGGGATTCAAGAGAAATATTTTACGTGTGAACTTGAGATACATCAATATAGTCATGATAAATAATTTTAAGGAATGAGAAAGAGATCACGAGGAATATAATAATAATAATAATGTGTTTCATAACATGAAGATGTGGCTTCAACATTTAACTTAGACAATCATTTCTGTTTCACCATTGTCCATCCACAAGGTGTCATTAAAAAAAATTACCATGGTTATTCACCAAGGTATCGTTAAAATTGTAATCCCTAGAGATTACATCATTACCCAATGAAATGAGCACTATGAGGGCGCACCATTAAATTTCTATTTATCATCATGTTATCCACATATATCATCATCAAAAATTTCATAAATAACCCATATAGCATAAAATAAATGCGTTTCATTTCATAATAATAACATTTTAAAAACTGCTTTAAAGACATGATCTTTATGTCACTTTAAACCCACAAAAAAGGAAATAGGGTTTCATGTATGTAAATCCCAGAATTATAAAAGAACATTTTGATATATAAGTAAATACCCCTTTAGAAGAAATATCTTAGAGTATTCACCTAATAAAATAGTATAATTTGAGAAAAAGATAAAAACCTTTTGAGATGAAAATTCTGTATCATAACGGCTATGTTACAGGGTTTTAGAAAACATTGAAAAGAGAGGGGACATGGGTCACCCACTCATAAATGATCCATAAAACGGTATAGGGATACCATATAAAGGATATAATAACATGGTAAGAAAATTTAAAATATGTACCATATGAAATGAAAAACATGGATGGAAGACAAAAATAAGATTTATCTTATGAAAATTCAACAGCCTAACAGCGTCACTTAAAACATCAAAAAAATGAATTGATGAGATCAAATAGGTTATCTCATCATATGAACATAAAATTATAGTATTATGGATATAAATATCATACCCCAACATAATTAAAAGGAACTTTAAAGACTTTACATTAAAATAGAACTTGAAAATGAAAAGGGTGAAAGAATCCCTTACAAAAATTCAGCAGCCTAACGGCGCCACTTAAACATTCTTAAAATGAATTGATGAGATAAAGAGGAGGTCTCTCTCATATGAACATGAAAAGGAATGTATGATTAATATAAAATAACATCTTCTAACATAATAACATGGATCATAATAGAAATGACATAAAATAGAGTACTTGGGAAGAAAGAGAGAGGTGGGATCCCTTACCTTGAAGAGTAACTTCGAAATCATGATGTTTGGGACATTGGGAGGCTTGAGGGAACCATGGGAGGACTTCTTGATAGGTAAGGAGACCGGAACATAGTTGAGGAGGATTTTGGAATGGAAAGAATGAATGAATGGCTGGGTATTTATAGGTGAAGTGAGTGGACAAGGCATTAATGGCCAAGGGACACCTCATTGGTGGTATTGGCAAAACAAGTGGTATTTCATCATGGTTTTGGACACTTGGGAGACCTCATAACTTATATTTCTATTAAAAAGTCGAAAATCCCTGAAAATAACTCATGAAATCATCATGATGCAGTTATGATGTCATTAAACATACTAAAACCCTAAAACTGTATTTTTACTATTCACTGAAAATTCAATTTTTTCAGAAAGCTCCCAAAAATTTACCTTAACATAATATCTATGCTCTGAATTAAAAAATAAACTCGATTTTATAAAAATAAATTTCTAAATATTTTTAATTTAATTTTTTAAATAAAAACACTAGTCACCAAAAATTCAGTTTTTTATGAAAAATCCCCAAAAATCACCTTAACATAATATCGATGTTCTGAATTCAAAAATAAAATCCATTTTATAAAAATAATTTTCAATATATTTTTAATTTAATTTTTAATTAAAAAACACTATTCACCTGAAAAAACTAATACTTGACTTATAATTTCTGAAATAGTTATTTACATATTTTATTGATTCACATTACTTAATCAAGGTGCATATATTATATTAATACTTTCTTTAAGTGAGATTACTAATCCATTTGGTCACATTACTAATCCAAAGCGTAAAATCACTATTCATAAATTACTATTCCCCAAAAATTAAGTTGATCTTATTAGACTCTAAATTTCTTATTGAACACATTTTTAGAAGACAATTTTTTGAAAATCATTACACATCATTTATTATTTAAGGTTTACATAAATATTTTAAAAATATATTTTTTCCAAAATTCATACATAATAAACATCCTAAAATTATCCAGACATTTGAAAATTCCCAAACTTCACCATAAGAAGAAATCACAATTTTATTTATCTCAAGGATTACACAAAGAAGTTACAGCCTCCTTACATAGAACCTTATAACCCTAGCATAGGAACTAAGAGTAATGTGTGCTAAGGTGAGAGAATCTGAGGGCGGCTCGGCCAACATCGCACAAGTAGTAATTTCTATCAGTTTGAACTTCTTGTGAAGGAGATTTCGTTCTTGCTTCACCCAATGAAGTTCGGCTTGGGTTTGGTCCAGAGCAAAGCCCAGTGGTGCTACCTCCTTCCCAAGTTCTGTTAGATGGGATTCAATTGGCCTGAGACTACTGGATGAGGCCATCAAATCTTCTTTCTATATTAATTAACCAATATCACTAGTATTTAGAGACAATAATCGCAACATTTATTTTCCAACTGTCATATTGACCAATGGTCATATAATAGTTGAAACCCAATGGTCTCCTTTTAATTATACTCATGTTATCAAATGAAATAGTTTTGTTGAGTATAAAAATAAAATAACACACAAAATTAGAAAAAAAAATTATTCAAAAGTTTGGGTCGGTACACCTTTGACACTGTGTCTGAAGCACCGATGACCCGAAGGCACACCCAAAAAATAATAACCCGGAGGAACAACGATGCCTTTCCTCGATAAGTAACCAGAGGGATAGAAATGTATTCCCTCAAAATAAAGTAACCATAGGGACAAAGATATCTTCCCTCAAAATAAAATAACTGGAGGGACAATGATGTCTGCCCTCAAATAACGGTGAGGTTCTTCCCCCAACCCGAAAGCCTCAATGCTATCCCCTGAAGGCTTCTCATCTCCCACGTGGCTTCCAACAACAAGCAACCCCAAACCAATAGAACCTAAACCGCAACTAACAGGGCCCTTACCCACACAAGTTGTAAAACCACCTCATTACAGAGTCTCTCTGTGTGCACACTACTCAATGTTTCTAGGTGAGCGGTGATCACCAAAATAGTACCCATGCCACAACAGCTCTGACACCTCGTGTCCTTGTGACCATGCCCCTCAAGTCTGATGGTCTCTCCATCACAGTAACCTGGGCCATGCCCAATATTATAGTCATCCTACCTCACACCAGTGCCCATGATGCCCAATCTCATGGTCAGAACAACCCAACATAACTCGGGCCAAGACCAACCTATGATCAACATCACTCAAAAATCCCCTAGTTATTCCTATAACAACCCAAAGGTTCCAGTATATACAATATCACACACCACATATATAATCACAATGGAAAAATTTAAATAGGAAAGACAACAAAACAGTTGAATTATAGTAGAAAGGTGTTATCCCATGCCATCACTGAGTCCTTGATAGCCTCTAACAATTCATTTCAAGGCCTAAGAAACTAAAATAATCAGTTAAAACATCACAGTTCAACTATAACCATTTTGGCTTCCCTCGGCCAAAATGCCCCAATTGAGAAATGACCCCTCGCCTGGCCCCGCTCAAGAAAAATAGGTAAAGGGCATACCCAAAGGCATCCCATGGGTCTAATGAACAATTTAATATGAAATATCAAATAAAACTGGGTCCCAGTCAAAATACCTGAAAATACTTTGAAGGCCGCACCACCCAAATGATCAGGAAAACAAAAAAATAGGTATGTAGCACCTACCTGAGCCTCGTACAATGGTACTCCCCCGATAACAACTTCCAATTAGGTTTAAAACGTCAAAGATCTACAAACGAATCAAAACAGCTCAACACCCTTAAATCGTTCTAGAACAGAAATCAAGAACGACTCAAGAGGAATCAAGGCCATACCTAGGGGGTTTCGATGGATCAAGAGGAGTTCGAATCGGGGTTAGAAAGAAAAAATGGGATCAATTTGACATCACAACTTCCTATTTCTCAAGGGTTCTATCCAGAACCTAAGAAACAAGGCAACTGCCCGTTTTCAGGGAAAAAAGAAAATACAGGGTGTGTAATTTATGACTAGACACCGTGTAGGATCGTTTAATATTAATATGGAGGCCACGTTTTCACCGACTTACATTCCAGAACCTACGAACATGAGTACCCAGCGTTTACTAGGTAGCACATGGCATGTACCATGTTTTTCTTCTCTTCCTCACCAACATACCCACATGCCATGTATATCCCTCATACACGGCTAGACTACACAGTGTGTCCAAGGAGGACATGGTGTGTACATGGTTAAATGATCCTACTCATACAACAAGACTACACTCCATGTATGGCCTCCACATGGTCATGGGTACACAACATGTCGATAACTTCACACTGTGTAGTAATAAATTCCTACATATTCATCACACAACATGTATTCGGCGACACATTTTCTGTGCTCACCCAACCCATACACTGCGTGTACTCTATATTACACGGTGTGTACTCTAGAAAAATCCACAATATCCCGGATTTTCCCAATCATCTCAGGAACATGTCAAAAATTCTAACCGGGTCGTGATTTTGACCTTTTCTAAAAACCCATGTTCTTACAATCTCCCCACCTTAATATAGCTTGTCCCCAACCTATCAAACAAAATCCAAAGATTGCACCGAACATACCACCCCGATCAAAGTAACCCAGAATTCCCTAGTTTCAAAGGTTCCAGATAAACTTTTCAAGGGGATCCCCACCTTAGGAATCACCTAACTTTGTCTCAGCATGACAACACTCAAAGAAATCAAAGGGTCACTAACCTAATATCTGGACGTATAGTCCTTTCGGGATTCATCGTTTCCCCTACGTCTCATTGTTTCTCATGTGTCGTTCCTGACACCCAATGTATCCCACACTACATCGGTGTCCACCTCCATGAGGTCCTGCATCCCATGGACCCTCAAAATAAAACCTCATGCCATGAACCTCATGTAACCTGCATCCTCGATGCCCCAATTCCCAAGGAACCTCACGTAACCCACATCCTCAATGCCCTGATTCCCTTGTCATGTCACGTAACCTTCATCCTCGATGCTCCTGGTCCTTCGCAACTCATACATATATAAATATATCACACACCCAATATGGTGCCAATCCCACAGAAAAGCATCTAGTCGGTCCATATCGGTCATGTGAATTATGTGCACTCAAAACGGACATGCCTCTACAGGTCATGCAAAAAAATAAAACATGGAAATCACAGCCACACCGTGGTGTACCTCTAACCGTCATCAGCTCACCCACCTACTCAGCCTCTGGCAGCTCCACAGTGTGTACCTGACCTGATGTATGGCTACTTGATGTCAGGCCTCCCTGTGGTGCTGCTCAAGCCACCGGCCACTGACCCCTCAGCTAGATTCTGCAGTCTTTGTCATGTCCTCCACGTGGAGTTGTACTTAAACTACCCTCTACTGGTACAGAACCTAATTCAACTCCAGATACCACCATCTGTCTTGGTCCCTGCCTGCCAGCTGTCTGAGAAGGCTGCCAGCAAAACCTCTCAAGGTGCCTAACCTGTGCACATGCCCGACACTACTATGGAGGCCTATCACACTATGTACTAACCTATCTTGGCTGCCCATAATGAAATAAAACAACTGAATAACTACCACGATGTGGTCTAGCTCAGTCCTTGGCCTGACTGCCCTATTGGAACTCATAACCTCCTCACTTCCTTCCGTCTGAACCCTTTCTTGAAGTTGTCATCTGGCCAACCTGGGGACTATCCCTCGGGTTGCCCCCCGCTATGAGAGCCTCGTTCACATCCTCTGAAAATGAACCCTACATGAAGATATTTACCTAGATCTAAATGGTGTGTCATAATCCATCCTGGATGTGCCTCACCCTTGCCTCATCATCGCTTACCATACTAGGTGCAATGTGATATAACTCAATGAATTTAGCTATATAGTCCATAAATGACTTGTCTCCTTGCTAAAGACTCTAGAACTCTCGAGCTCTCTCTGCTATCAGTGTCTCTATGTAAAAATGATCAATGAAAATGTCCTCAAAGTCCTTCCATGCCAGTCCCTCATGCCTGTGAGCCTGAACATAGACTTCCCACCAACGCTTTGCCGGTCCTTGCAGCATGTTCATCGCTAGCTAGACCCTCCACCTTGGAGGTGTCTCGAGCTGCTCAAAGATCATCTGCATGCTCTCTATCCAGTTCTCAGCCGCCTGCGAACCACCCTCGCCCTAAAAAAGCGGTGGGTGCTGCGACTGGAACTCCCACATCAGATATTCCATGGATGGCTATGTATTGTGCACGCCTCTATCGATCCCCTGCAAGACACGTACCAGGCTAGATTGGAGATGCTCATCGAGCCATGTTCTGAATGCTTACAAACCCAGTTGTTGTCCTACCTGCACTGGATCCTGAACTACATGTTTTCCTTGAGCCTGTACCTGCAGCTCCTGCTCTTCCTGCACCAGATCCGTAACTTGATCCTACACATATGGCACTGTCCCATCACCCGCCTGACGCTCCATTGAGATGTATAAGAGGAACTCTCTGAATAACATAAATGGTAAGACAACCATATATATATATATATAACAATATATATTCAACATAGATATAGAAAGTAGTAAAACGACAATGCGTAACTACTACCCTTACTCTTCCCCATTGCAACCAATGCCCATGGCATCCTTGCCTCATGGCCTCCTTAACTTCCTTTCAATAAAGCCATGTATCAAAATTACCTCATGTCATGCCAGTCTCAATAACCAATGTTTCCTCAAACCGACGACCAAGTCGCCCAATCCTGGAGATCAAAATCACCTCAACCGATAGCACCTTCCAGCTCGTACCAGAGCAAAACCCAAATACCCTATCCCATGCAATTCTACAAATATATAAATCATGGAAAACACAGTGCAAAAAATAACCAATTCTATCAGGAATATCACCCTTTCACATTTCAAGAATACAAATCATGGAAATTGATATCATTCACATGGTATTATCACATCACAAAGCATACGTGTAGTTATGAAATTGAAATACCCTATAAATGTGCATTTTTAAAGCCAAGAAAACAAGCCTTGCCATACCGAGCCAAGGTCCAATCCTCCCTTACTTCACCAGGTCAAGGTTTACATATCACGATCTTTAACATCACACACCAAGTGAGCCACCAAGGTGGAAATAATGTAAACTGTAATATGAGAAAAAAGAAAATAGCAATTCCCACCCATGGAAACTTAGTCTGTCCCTCATTCCTGGGGTTGTAGGCACCTAGGAAAAATCTAGAAACCCCTTTCCAATAACAACCTATCTCTAGTCTAACAAATCCCAAATAGTAAAACTTATAGAAATAATATAGAAGTCGCAATATCATTAGTATCCAGCAAAACAATGCTACTAAATCCCGGTCAAGAACTCCTTTGATACCACTTTGTAACGACCCGGACCCGAACAGCCACCCGAAAAATGCTAAACGGGTCAGGTGTTACTACCTTAGGCTCACCTCCCTGAATTCCAAAGGCTACCGACTAGCAGCGATGGACTTTATAGTTATAGTGGGGAGGCTATACCCTCTCAGAGGATAATAATGGTACTGGTCCGAATGTAGTAATAAAGATGTAGTGGAATAATGACTCAACAGACTCAAACCAGAACCCCAGAGTAGAAGCACAATCAATATCAATAAACAGCGGAAGCAATAAATAAAACAACAGTAACAGAAATAAACACAGCAAAATGTTGATAACATGTAACTACTACTAAACAACAAAACATGCAACCATTGCATGTCATAAATATCTAAATATAAAGGGAACCAATGGCTAACTAACTGTAGCTAAAAAACAAGAATGCTGATATAGGAAATTAAAAAAACATATTAAACTCCATCTAGGCATGACCTCAAGGTCCATACCATATCCTTGAAACAGCTAATGCATCCCAGCTCCTAAAGCCGACCTCTTTCCTACACATAAGTCCATAAAGTCTGCACGCATCCTGAAGAGCCCCAGCAGGGTGTGAGAAGAATCTTAGTAGGATCCCACCCAATGGTGCATACCTAATATAAGTGTTTAAGAAGGAATTCATTTATAAGGTAAATAGTAAACAGTACGATGCACAAGTAAACACAATCTCAACTAGTGCTCAGCACCCACCATGGCGTGTCACCTGCTTCAGCCAATGCCGAAATATCTTTTAGGTATCCTAGCACCATGTGCCCCCTGACATCGCATCTCAAGTAACGACATCCGAAGGCATTCCCAAAAAATATTATCCCTGAGGAACAACGACGCATGTCCTCAATATAAGTAACAAGCAGGATAATGATGTCTACCCTCAAAATAAAGTAACAGGAGGGACAGTGATGTCTGACCTCAAAATAATGTTACCAAAGGGACAACAGTGTATGCTCTCAAATAACGGTGAGCTTCTGCCCCCAAACTGATAGCCTTAATACTATCCCTTAAAGGCTCATCACCTTTCATGTGCCTTATGACGACTAGCACCCCCAAACCAATAGTACCTATACCACAACTAACAAGGCTTGTACCCACACAAGTGGTCAAAACCACCTCATCATGGAGTCTCTCTATGGGCACACAACTCATTGATTCTGTGTGAGCGGTAATCACCAAAATAGTACCAGAGCCACAACACCTGTGACACATCATTTCTCTTTGACCATGCCACTCAAGTCTGATGGTCTTGCCATCCCAGTAACTCGGGCCATGCCCAACCTAACAGTCATCCTATCTCAATACGATGCCCAAGATGCCCAATCCCGTGGTCAAAACCTCCCAACATAACCTGGGCCTAACCCAACCCGTGATCAACATCACTCAACAATACCCAAGCAATGCCTAGCACAACCTGAAGGTTCCATCATATGCAATATGACACATCATATATAAAATCACAAAAGGAAAACATTAAACATGAAAGAAAACAAAATAGTTTAATTACACTAGCAAGGTGATATCCCATACCAGCACAGAGGTCTTGAGATCCTCTTACAAATCATATCAAGGCTTAAGAAACTAAACTTATCAGTTAAAACATATGAGTGCAATCATATCCATTTTGGCTTCCCCCGGCCAAAATTCCCCATTTGAGCAACGACCCCTCGCCTGGCCCCACTCGAGCAAAACAAGTAAAGGGAATACCCAATGGCATCCCACAGGTTTAATGAACAATTTAATATGAAATGTCAGATAAAACTGGTTACCGCTCAAAATACACAAAAAACGCTCCAAAGGCCGTGCCACCCAAATGACCAAGAAAACACAAAATGTGTTATGCACCACCTACTTGAGACTCATAAGATGCTACTCCTCCGATAACAGCCTCCAATTACTTCTAAAATGTTGTAAATCTACAAATGAATCAAAAATGATCAAACCCCCATAACCCATTCTAGAATAGAAATCAAGATGAACGGGTCAAGTGGAATTAAAGACTTAAAAAGGGGGTTCCAACGGATCAAGCGGTGATCGAATAAGGGTTCAAATGAAGAAACTTGATCAATTTGATGTCTCGGCCACCTGTTTCTCAAGGGTTCTATCCAGAACCTGAGAAACAAGGCTACATTCCATTTTAAGAGAAAATAAGAAAATACAGGATGTGTAGTTTATGACTACACGCCATGTAGGTTCCTTTACTTAGTTTTTCTTCTCATCCTTGTCGACTTAACCACATGCCATGTATATCCCTCATACACAGCTAGACTACATGGCATGTACAAGGAGGAAACGACGTGTACTTGGTTAAACGACCCTACCTGTCCAATAGGCCTATACACCATGTATGGCCTCTACATGGTGACAGGTACATGATGTGTTGATAACTACACACCGTGTAGTAAGAAATTCTTACAGGGTCATCACACGACATGTACTCGATGTCACACGGTCGATGGTCTCCCAACCCATACATGGAATATACTCTATAGTACATGGTGTATAGTCTGGAAAATTATAGAATGTCTCAGATTTTCCCAGTCTTCATAGAAATAAGTCAAAAATTCAAACAAGGTTGGGATTTTGACCCGTTCTAAAAACATAGGTTCTTACAAAATCATTGAGAAATCATTTAAATGGAATTTCATTAAAAATGATTTATAAATTAATAAAAAATCATAATACATTACAATGTAATGAATCGACATTGGGTACCATCAAATATGGAAGCCGACCCGTTTAGTCACCAGAAGGGTGTCCTCGAACCCCATGGGAGGGTGAAAAGCACCTGGGATTCAAACAATGAACCAGAGGGAACAATTTCACCCAACCTAAATAGCCACAAGGAATATATTTTATAAACAAAAAGGAATAATGGATGATAATAAATATATATATATATATATTCCATAAATGTAAGAAAATAGGCGTACCAGACAATAACAAAAGTAGCAAAAAACATAACTGGACAAGTCCAACTACAATGGACCGAAATAAAAAAAACGTTCCTCCAAATTATGGAATGGAAAAACTCCCCCCCCCCCCCACCCCCCATATCACAACTAGAACCAACCAGCTAACACAAACCATTCCACCTCACTACAATACCGTTATTTTCCATTTTCTGGAAGACAAATAAAGGTTTTCTCTCCACAGAAGAGGTGTGTATAATGTGGGCTAATAGGATTAGTAGAATCCCACCTAGGCGTTCAACAACAAACCTCTATATAAAAATTCATATATGATCATTTTATGTAAAAACATAGAATGATAAAATTTAAATCGTTATTTTATAAAACATGGTAACCAATTTCTTTTTCTTCTATATTTCTTAAAAAACATGTATATCAATTTGAAATCATATTTTCCATATCATTTTCATAAAGCATAAACATGCATGCCCTGGCTAAGTCATAAATCCAGGAAATAAAAAATTGAATTACTGGTTTCACAACACCAAGTAATACTATACGTCAAGGCTGCAAACTACTCGTACAACAATAATCAAGTGCACAACCCATTTCTTAGAAAAACAGGCCCAGGAAGCATAGGAAAACTATAACATCCCATGAAATTATTGAATAATAATATTTCATATCTATTAGTAAATATGAATTAGATGCTAAATTTAATTTAAAATGGATGTTATGTTTGGTAGTGTACCTGACACACAACAATGGGTTTTTTCTAAAATCTTATGTTGCACACAAGACTGAGTTATACCAAAAATTAATATTTTATTAATATTATTATTTTATGTTGTATTAATCACGGATTCATTAGGATGAGTAGAATGGATGATATTAAGTAAATTATTTAAATAGAAATTACACATGTTTATATAATGATTTATTGGTTAGAAAATAAATTACCAATGAAAATAAAAACCCATTGAAAATAAAATGATGTGTTTTTATTAAAAACTCTTTATGTGAAACTAATTTTAATTATAAAATAATCAAATAAATCTTTTTGATTATATTAATGAAATATAAATTAAATATTATGTTTAAAATTCATCTTATATTATTTCTAGAATTGATATAAGACGAGATTCTGTTTTACGACTAAAAGGATGATTTTTTAAAATTCCATTTTCACCACCTTTTGTTGAGGAACCCTTTTTAAATTTACTTTTTCTCAATTTTATATTTTATCATAGACCAAATAATCTTTTTATTTCAATATGGTACATCAAAATTTATTTCAGTTAATTTTTTGGTATTTTTATGATAAACTTCATATTTTAATGAATAGTGAATATTACTACATTTTAATTCCAATATGTATTTTTATATTTAAAGATGGTCCTTTTACTTGTTTTTTTGGTTTAATTAGGTTATTTTTTTATCTGTTAGTCTAATTTAGTTCATTGTATTGTTTTTAAAATTAAAATTAAATAGGAATATTATGTGAACTTTTGAACATTTTAATTTAAAAAACCATTTTCTCAATATGTCAACGAGATTAGGGTTAAACCAAATTTAATAAATTCTGTGAATTGAATTTTCCAAAAATTAAAATACATGTTTTTATTCAAAATGAAAAATAGGGTCTAATTATAGAAGAATTATTTGTCATGAATAGTATATTTAGTATTTTAGTTACCACGGTTAAAGGTGAATATGGTAATTAAAGATAAAATTAATATTATAATAATAGAAATTTTCCATCACACATCCCCTAATATTATTTTATTTGTAATTATTGGTCATGACCTTTATTAGGCTGAAATGGTGTCCTTGTGAAGAAACTTGGGTTACATTGTTACATTTATAATGTTCAATTTAGAGTTATGTAAATATGTCACTAATATGTCTATCCTTATAAAAACAATTTTAATATGGGGTTGTATAAGAGATATATTCGACTATTAATTGTATATATAAATATTAATATATTAAATACATCATGGAAATTTAATTATAATTTTTATGAAATAAATAACATCATAAAATTGTGAAACAATTTTGATGTAGTAATCATTTTATTAAAGAATGAATCAACAAAATGATATTAATAATATTTAAATAAATCTAATTTGAAATATTGGATTTCATCCACAATTTTATTGGATAAATATGACAAGTTATTATTGAGTAAATGTAGTTTTTTACAAGGAATCATGTTTTTTTATTTTATTAAATAGTCAGGTAATGAATAGTGTCCAAATTGACATAATTCCAAACTTAAATTATAAAATACATAATTAAATGATATAAAATATATAATAATCAATAAATCAATCAAAGTGTTTTATAATGCTAAATATGTCATTAATGAATCATTAATTGGTCTTTTTCATGTTTTTTTAATTATTTTAACTCTCAAAGTATAAATTACTTACTAAAATTTAGATTTAAAAAGGATAAAAAATATAAGGATTGAAATCTATTCAAAAAATGAAGAATTACCAATTTATTATTGTATTTTAACCATTCTCATTCTATATTTTAACTAACTCAAATAGGACCCATTTGAAATCAAAATTGAATTTATATTAATTTAATATTTTTATAATTCCAAGGGCCCTCCAACCCTCTCCTATAAAAATCAAATTTACATCTATATTACTAAAAATTCAAAAGACTTTTGGTTCTGAAATGTTCTAACCAAAATTATACCTAGAATACCTCCCACATTATTTAGGACATAGTTGTGTAGAAGACCCTTATTATATGTTTTATGGGGTTCAGAAATGTAATCATCTAATGGATAGGTAATGTTTTTATTTAAGTATTTCTATTTTATTACGTATTCCATTTACATCAAAAATTTCCATCCATGATGAAATAATAACTTCAGTATCCTTAATATACTATGATTTTATTATTTTAATACCATCGCATAAATCCATCTCCACTTATATTATGTGAGAATGTAATTAATCATTCATGTGTACGTGTGAACTATCACCTCCACCAACCGATACAATTTTTCTTCCATAACTGTCCCAGAAGACTAGTCATAATTATGGAATTTTTGTTTTTATATATTTTTCATTACATATTTATCATTATAATAGAATAATATACCAATTATGTTCATACATTCCATGAATACAAAAAAGGTAATGGCATTCATGCATATGTGTGAACTATCTTCTCTATAAAGCGATGTGAATCATTGTTAGTCACCACATCTCTTGTGTGATATATATAAATATATTAAAATGAATATTATGATTTTATGTATATTATGATAATTTAAGAAATATAAAATAATACTTACCTTATTTCAAAAATGATCAATGAAAAATGGAAAAGTTACTCAAGCGTAGATACGGCCTACCATCTCCATATTATAACGTTTTTAATTTTATTAATTCAATAATTAATGGTTTGATTTAAAAATATAGTAATTGTATAAAAGATATAATAATTTCATGTATATTATTCTGGAGATAATGGTCTTATAACCACATCTACTACTGACATCAAACCATGTTCATCTTCGACTCAAGTACCGAATATCAAAAAACATCTTATATAAACATAAATAAATATATAATTTTAATAATAAGATAATAAATGATATAAAAGATGTACTAAAATTTGGAAAGGTTATTTCAAAGGTAAAAATTAACATATGTTTATTATTCTAGAATACAAGGATTGTACGTGATAAGTCAGACTCACATTAAGGGACTTTGTCTCAATATTATTTCATTGAGGAATATTATCATGTTATACACCACCTTTTTTTATATAGTGTATAATCAACCCCTTGGAATATTAATTTCATTAAATGGTCTTCAAAATGATTTTTTTTAATTTATACGATGACATAAATGATTTTTTTCTCCATGACCATTATTTGATATTTTTCTTCCTCTACAAGCCAAAATGTTTTCAAAAGAAATATAAATACCATATTCCCTAGTCTTGTATTTTGTTTTTTAAAATGGTTTTAATAAAAGGTTTATTACGTCCAAATATTGAAATTATATATTCTAATTGCATAGTGGGAATGTTATTTTTCTATTATACATTTTTTATGTGTTAACATTATGTTTTGGTTCTTGGGCATTTCTTATGTATAAGGGTGGTTCTATGATAAACTGAGGGCTGGTGAGACAATGATACCTCACCAAATCATTGTCTAAGGAGACAGAGGTAAACTATAAGGTTTATCCTATGATATTTAGGAAATATATTGTGATGTGTATTCCAAATGTACCCAATAATGTTATAATTTATGTAGCTATGAATGTAACAATATTATTATGATATGGACGAAATAAGTTACCTCTATGATTTATTATTCCTAGGGTGTTTTTTGATAATCTTATGATTTCATGAGGTATGCTAATGAAATTTTATTTTATGCACAAGATGTATTATTTTTAGAAAAAAATTTCATGAGTTTAAAATGTTCATAGACTAAGTGTTTCATTTCTTATTTTATGACCCTTACTGAGCTAGTAATTCTTATCCCATGTTTTGAAATCTTTTTCATAGGATTTAAAGGAGAATAAAGTCGATGATGGAATCACTAAAAAGATATGATTATTAGAAATGAATGAAAATAAGGTTTATTTTTTATTTTTTTATGAAAACAAATTATAGGGAATAGGTGTGTCTACATTTTAATATTTCAGTTGTTATGTATGGTTTATGATGTAATTATGTAAATCTCTATACTTGAAAATATGATTAATGTTAAAAAAAAGTCAAATTATTGAATCAACTCATGATTAGGATACATTAATGGATGGGGCCTAATAGCTGGATTCTGATGTCGGTTTTGATAATTTTAGAGGTTAGGGTTATATTTAAGCCTAAATTACAAGTTATATATAATCAAAATGGTTAGCATAATAGAAAGAGTCATAGTTATTTTAGAAAAATTAAAATATTTTCAGATGGCATGAATAAGTATATCTTAGTGTTTAACTTCTTCATAAGATAAAATTTTATTATTTTATTCATATACTCAAATTTTTATTCTTAGTTTAGTAAATGGATGGATCTAGTAGGCACCAAAATAAAAATGGATGTGAAGGAAAATGTTTTGGTTATATGAATAAGCAACTGAATGAAATTAGAGATGTAATGAGAACTCTTATGGTAATTGTAAACAAACTATTAAAAGTAATGATTGACCACATGAACCTTAGTTTTTTTATTGATGAATCATATATGAGATAAATTAATACCTATGGTAGTTAAAGTTATCATATTTATCAAGAAATTGTTTCAATGACGTGCAAAAAACACCTAGGAAAATTCTTCAATGTGATGTGAAGGTGTTATAGATGTGGCAATGAAGTCAATAAAACAGTAATGGTCCTATGAAAAAGGAAATGTTAGGTTGACTCTAAGAAAGGGAAATATGTTCTTTCCATGTATTCCTTTGAATGTTTTAAATGGTAATGGAATGGAAATTATGAATATAGATGTCTTACATAGATGGTTTAGGAATGGAATCTACATGGAAATATAAATATATATTTAGAAACACATAAAGCCAATCCAATTGAAGTTGGGGAAAGTAAAAATGAAAAATTAACGGTATGGATTATTTCTTCAATCATTTTTTGACATTGTTAAATCACATGACATGATTCATGTTTTTGTTTCCAGGAAATATTTATTAAATAATAAGATGGAAAAACATGGTTAAGGGAACACGAATAACGATGAATGATTAAGAAGTATACATATAAGAGATTAGCGAGTTATCTTATATCTATGGATGATGAAATGGTCAAATGTATTAAAGCTTTTTGATGATGGGATTATATTGGAATAATTATTCTAGTATGGATATCCCTAAATTTTGTTATGTGAAAATGTTATTCGAATAAGAGTTGTCTTCTATATTGTGGAGACATTTATAATGTATTGGTTAACCATTTGGGTTCATTGGATTTTTTTTCGTGGTAATTAATGGCTATTAAATTTTGGGATGAAAAGGTTATTGTATTCGATAACAACTTTGTTTTAAATAGTTTTTTGTTATAAATTACTTATATAAAAATGTACAGCACACATGTTGGGTGACAACTCATCGCATCTTATAAGGCCACGGGGATCAAACCCACAGCTGAAGGAAAACCAGGGTGTGCAACCTACCATTGGCCTACATAGTGTACCTAGTTAGTATAACATTTAATTTTTATTTGAAAGATCTTATTTATTAAAAATAAGTTTATTTTGGGAACCTATGTTTTTTCAAATGGAAATTTTCATGACCAACCTTCATCAAGATGATGGAAGGGAAAGAAAAGTTCCACACCATTCCTTCCAAGATATGAATGAGAGATAATGTCCCCCAAGTCTGACTGCAAATATGCCTTGTTATGGTTACTAGAAATAACAGTATGATATCTCACATAACATGGAATTCATTACCATTTTTACCAAATAAAATCAGGAGATGATATGGTAAATCCTAAGCATCTCCAAATACTATAAGAAAAATTAAAGACAAAATCCATTACCACATGAATGTTAAAATGGTAAAGCTAATAAAAAGTACAATAAAACTCTAATGTAAAGTAACAAAATAAGAGAGACTAACCAATAATAAAAATTAATCCTAACATTTTATCTTGTAAATCCTAGCATGGTCCTCTAAGTTCTCCTTGAAACCAGAAAAAAATATTTGTAGGGTGAGAATATTAGTATACTAAGTAGGGAAACTAAAACTACTTATGCACTAGTGGGGGAACATAATAATTTCATAGTGAGAAAATAGTAGAACCTAAAACCACCGAACAAGTAATACTAACATGCTCAACCTCACCAAGGCACACTCACCAAATTTCGCAATTCAAATGTAGTAGTAGTATAATAACAGCAACATTTGGGTACGCCGCACCATATTCCCACATGTTAACTGCTCTTCCCTAATGGATAATATCTTGATCCAACCACACTTTCTATATACAGTCCCACTTCCAAAAAATTAATCCACACACCTGGGCCCTAAACCACACACAATCCCACCCACAGACACCTCGACCATAACAACCATGCCTCTTGCCCGAAGAAAGATGAGCCTCATCTTGAAGACACTTATAAAAACAAACCTGGACCCCAAACAACTAGACCTCTCATCATCTACAACCCACCCGAAGGAACTGATAATATGTTAATATGAAATCCATTAGAGCCTTCATGTATATTCTTAAGCTGCAATAACCTGGAAGAGGGTGTGTGGAAGAAGGTATGTAACCAACCATCCATCCTCCCAAAGGGATGTTGGGAAAGATACCCTCCCCCATGAACTGGGGTGTTTGTAACATTATTCTAAACATGTGTGGGATTCATATATAAATAACATGGAAATAGAATTTATATATATAGGTAATAAAACACTCATCCCATCATATGGGTCCCCATAATAAACAACCAACTCATACAGAATCACATTTGCTACTACCCCTATAAGAACAACCACACAACAACCACTACCAAATCCAAACCCCACCCCATATTTATTTTACCACCTTCCATTTATTAATTAAGGGATTCTCTTTAATTTATTCTAGCACTACCAAGAAAATACCAACCACAACCATATCAAAACATCAAATAAACCAGATTTGTATTTCCACTACATGCCCCCTTTCAACCACTGCCACATATCATTATTCAATGTTATACCACACAATCCCAATATTTCCCCATTGTATCCCCATTGCATAAAATTTCAAAACCATACCGTAGTCTCAATTCCCAATTTCATTCCGCAACTACATCACTAACAATGGTTGTCCCACTGACTACAAGTCCATCTAGTACACAATCAATTAGTCTCTCAAACTTGGATACCAACACAACTCCCTCAAATCCCCACACAAAAAATCTTACAACAATTACAATTAAACCACATCCTCTTTGAAAAAACATACCACATCCATCCAATAGAACTAACACCTCTATCAACTCGTGTACCCGCAACTGTGCTCCCAATAACAGTACCACACTACTCACAAAATGTCACAAAACCCAACAGAACACAGCACTCAGACACACTAATAAATTGTATATATTAATAATTGGTAAAAACTGTTATTTAAGTCAACATTCTAAATAGGGGTGATCATTCATGGGTTTTCATCCTAGGGAATCTGTTTCATTGAATAGGGTATACGTGATAAGCCATATTATAATTTACACCAGTTGTTCCAAAAGAAAACAACAGTAGTTAAAATGAGTTACCCATGAAATGACAAAGACCACTAAATATCATGATTTTTAGAAGACTTTATTTCCGAAATATATCATTTCATCAACAAGGATAACAAAATAAAAAAGACGATCAAACATCAAACCAATCCCAACCCATTATTTCATTAGCACATTATATTTTGATCATATTGTCATATTATTTATTTCTTTTATTAGGAAAACCATTCAGCTATTTGTTATAATGGATCATTATTATACCCACCCCACATGATGGAAAATTTAAGAGAGGAAGAATAAATCCCTATCATATGATCAAAGGATCAAATTTCCTCCTAATTCCATGAACAAGGGATTGTGCGAGCAGTAGGAATCAGAAAGAAAACTAAGGAGGGGATCTATCATAGGCACCCAACTTATCTAGGGAGGAAGTCTTCAAGAACACAAAGAGGAAACAGAAACCATAATAAGAAAAAAAATATTGTGGTTATGAAGATATAGATTCTATTTTAAAGGAAGAACAGTTTTAGAGATTCATTAAAATGGGATCATGGTAACGATTTAACAGTTTGAGAATTTAAAATCCATCGGAATGTTAGAATAGTAAATATATACTTACTAAAATTTGAATCTCCCTTAAAATTCACAAAAATAATTTAAACATGGTTTATGTAAAATAAGAATTAAGAGGGGTGAAACTAAAAAACTAGGAAAGACTGAAAAAAATGCAAATGAGTCATGGAAGCTGAGCTATAGACTGGTAAGCTACCGATGCGACCTACCTACACTAAGACACTGATGTTGATCTAATGATGAAATGACTTACTGATGCCTTGACCTACCAACTCCATGACCTACCGACACTAGGGCATACTGACGCTCTGAGTAACTGATGGTCACTGATGCCTCAACTCACCGATGTTGATGCCCATGACTCATAGATTCCAAAACCCGTAACTCACTGATGTCAACGATTCAAAGATAGATTTTGAAAAAACTCTTAGAATGAGCTATAGTTGCCTCCCAGAACAACCTAAACACTATAATTTCACAATATATTGCTCTGGGGAAATCTTCTCATTAAAACAGATACCTCTAAATTGTTATCGTACTCAATAAATCAAAACTATAGAAAAATAATGGAGGTTCGAACAACCACTCATTAATATACCTCATAGGACAAAACCATCTTCAGTTATTTTTATAGAAGGAGTGAAAACCTCGATATCCTAGGAACACCTCTTTAATATATATATTATGAACAACTGTGAAACATTAAGACCCCCACTACCCCAAAAAAACATACAAAATCCATGTGTCACACTATCCAGACACATGTATTAGGGATCTCCTTCATCCATGTCAGGATATTTTCCACATTGTGCGGCACTCTCTCAACCACACAGGTTTAATCACATCGGCATTAATGTGTCTTTATTAGAGATCAGTTCTTCCCCTCCCCATATATAAATAATGTTTTCACACACATCTAGGGAATAGGGAAACAACTAATCTCATAACAAGCAATGTCAAACATTTCATCCTAAAATAAAGAACAAAATTAAAACACAAAAGAAAAACATAGAAGTGATTTAGGTACATGAAACACATATGTGATTCTCACTCCCATGTATAGTTCTCAATGCCTTTATTCATCCATATCACATGAACCAAAGAATTGTACATCCATAAAGAACCTTATCCTCATGATCTGCGATACAAACCAGTCATTCCACAAACGTCACATCATCCTCGATATCCAACTCTCACTAGTCAATGACATGGGAATTGTTTTGTAGATACGAAGAGAAATGAGAGATATAAAAGAGGTCATGGATCATCCCCATACATGGTGGAAACTCCCGCTAATATTCCACCTCACCAACTAATCCCAACACATAGAATGATCTGATGAACTTGGCAGAATGCTTTCTTCCCATATTGAACCTCCTCTTCCCATGTTGAGGGGAAGCCTTTAAGAAAATGTGGTCCCCAATATCCAAATCTAAGGGCCTCCCCATGTGATCATCATATGACTTCTTCCTGTCCTGATCCACCTTTATCCTCTCATGCAGAAGTTGAACCTTCTCTATCATGCATTGGACCACCACAGGACTAAATAGGTCTGCTTCCCCAACCCATGTCTAGAATAATAGTGAATGACAACACCTTATATACAAAGCCTCAAATGGATCCATGCTAATGGTAGAGTGATATCTATTATTACAAAAAAATCTACTAGATTAATGTGTTGTACCCACAGTCCTCTAAAATCTAGAACACACACTCGTATCATATCCTCCAATATCTGGATGGACCTATCTATATGCCCATCATTCTATGGTTGGAAAGACGTTCTAAGGCATAGTTGGATGTAAGAAATCATGTTTTAATCCCCTACATATTGATGAAGTAAAATGTGTATCCTAACTATGGATTTTGGAACTCCACGTAGCTGCACCACCTCATCCACATACCACCTTTCCATGAAATCTATTGTGTTCGACTCCTTGATTTCTAGGATGAGATATGAGTTCTTCAACTGATCCACTACTACCCAAAGTGAATTGCATCATTCCTGAGGCTTGGGTAATACTGTGAAAAAATACATCAAGATATCATCCCACTTCCACTCAAGAGCAACTAAGGGCTACAACAGACCACCAGGAACATGATGCTTGGAATTAACCAGCTAACTCACTAAGAACACTTCCAAAAACTCCACTACTTCCCTCCTCATCCCTATCCATAAATACAATTCCCTAAAATCTCGTTACATCTAATAAAATCATGGATTCTCCACTATGGTTGAATTATAGAACTCACTGAGAACTCACTCATGAAATTCCACTGGGACAAGCTTCTTCCCACGAAACATCATACAATTTTGAATATCCTACGACCATCCTTGTAGAGCATCACTCTGGGCAGTGCGATCAGGAATCACATCATCCTCTGATTCTCCCCACAAATACTCCTTAAATTGTCTTATTAAGGAATACATCATATTTATCTAAAATATAAACCCTTATCACCATAAACTCTCACATCAATATCTGATGTTGCCAACTTCTCCATTTCCTTCCAAGAATTCATGGATTCACAAAATACCTCCTTCTGGGACTTCTGACTCAAGTCCTCAAACACCACATTCCCATTCCCAGGGGGGTAAGAGATATCAATGTTGTAGTCTTATAGAAACTCAATCCACATTCACTACTAGATGTTCAGGTCTGGTAGGAAAAAGTGATACCTCAAGCTCTTATGATCCATGAAGACCACAAAGCACTCCAAGATGAGGTAATTTTTCCACTGATTCAACCCAAACATGATCACTATAGGCTCCAAATCATGGGTGGCATAGTTAAATTTGTGAGGATGTAACTACCTAGATCAATAATAGATTACTCCTCGTTGCTGCATCAGCATACACCCTAAACCTATTCTAGATTCATCATAGAACACCTCGAATATCACCCATTAATTTCATAGCCTAAGGACCGAGGAACTAACCATATTCCCCTATAGGAAGCTAAAACCTTCCTAACACTACTCAATCTACATGAAATCCTGGTCTTTTCTTGTCAAAATGGTCAACAGGGCAGAAACATGAGGGAATTCGGGAACAAATATCTATTAATAGATCTAGAGTCTTAAGAAGCTACGAACATCTACCACATTCATGTGTGATGCCCAAGAAACAACTTCTTATACCATTGACGGGTCAACAATTATGCCCTACTAAGACACTATGTGTCTAAGAAATTGAAATTGTTGTCTCCTAAAGCTGCACTTGGAAAACCTTCCACAGAGCTGGTGGTGTTGAAGGACCTCCATGACAGTCCATAGAGGATCGGCGTGCTACTCCTATGACCTTTAGTAGATCAGGATGTTGATAATGAACATGATTAAAACTGTTCTAGGTACCCATAGAAATGAGAGTTCATGATCCCCATGAAAATGCATGTTTCATTAGAGACACTGAAGGGAATGACCACGAACATCAAGGTCCCATACCTACATCTGAAATCAGTCTTCAATATGTTACCCTCCTCCGCACTCAATTAGTGATATCCACATCACAAGTAGATCTTGGATAACCAACCCACCACTATTAACTGGTCAAAAATATCATCAATACTTATATGGGGGTAACAGTTCTTGATCGTCACGTGATTCTGTCTTCGGTAGTCTATGTATAGTCATAGACAATAATCTGAATTCTTCACGAACAAGTCTAGAGAACCCCACGGTGAAACACTCTGCTGGATAAAAACCTTCTTCATCAGGTCTTCATCCTGAATCCTTAGCACCCACAACTCAGAGGGATCTATCTTACATGTATCCATCGAAATCTGATATGCATCGGGTAGAAACTTTATCTCGAACTCTACATCATGTCATGGGTAAATTCAAAACCACATCTAGGAAGACATATAATAACTCTCAAACAACCCATCGAACTTTGAAAATATCTTTGTCTACTGATTCGACTGACAGCTCGACTAAAAATAATAGAAGAGCCTCCACATGCTGGCTCTACCCACATGAAAACTATGCTCACTAATGAAATCTATGCTCCATCACCCCATATATGAGAACATAACGCATCTCTATACGAACTTGATAACGACATGAAAAAAAATAAAACCAATAGATACCTATGATGGCATCGTATGAATGAATTTGTAGCATGAAATAATCCCCCCAAAACTAATGTGATCCAATTAGCAGTCTAAATTCCCAAAAACCTCAATCATACTAGTATTTCCTCCAACTAGAATACTCAACACCAGGGGAATGGATAGTCTGTCCATGTCTAGTCCCAATTCATGGGCTAGAGTGGGTAAAAAAGGAGTGAAAATCTCTTGTATCAAATAATTCACACACAAGAGTACAAAATAGGATGATCATGCCTCGAACAACCTCATGTCCTACTGGAACTGCTACCTTGGTAGTGTTTAAATGCCCACACCCAGCTACTATGTCCCTCCTTTATTGACTACCTCCAGAATCACACCCTATTAGAGGTCCCTGAGGAGGACCATGAAGTCAGCCTCCCCCAGAACAACCTACCCTATGTGGAACGGGGAGATCGAAGCCCCTACTACTAAAAGGCCTGACTAGAAACTGTTGCTAATGATGTGGGTGTTGAACATGTGAAACCCAACTTCCCAGGCCCAAGGGGAATGGGAAAGGGCTAGGAGATTGGAACTGGAACTACTGATTCCAACTTCTCATTGGACAAAACCTGGATGTCCATGACTATGGAGACCTATTTCTGATGGACTTCCGATTTGGAGAACGTTGTTGGATCTATTCTCATAGTACACCTCCCAGTGAGTGCATCCTTTATACTACGTCATCCATATTCTGAACCTCTATATACACTGGTTGAGTTAATAGAGTAACAACATACTAAAGAGAAGTTCAGAGTGCCTCCTCTAAACATCTTGATCGGGACTTCTCATCCAGAATGAGATCTGTTGCGAAGCGTAGAAGATCCTTGAACTTGATCCCCAGTTCCCTTAATCAAAATCTCCCCTACTAGAGGGATAGTAGATCCTACCTCTTCTCATCCTTCATCATGGAAGAAATGAATTCTTCCCTGAACTATTTCTCAATGTCATCCCACAAGACATCAGTCTCCTTACATTCCCTGATGTAAAGTGTCCACCACATACACGCTGGTACCCTCATCTCGCATGCCTCTAGAGAAACCAAATACTCTTTCGGATCCTATATCATGCTAAAAGTGATCAACATATCCTATTTCCGACTATCTAACTTCATTTCTATGAGGTTTCTCTCATACTTTCCCTGAGTCTATCATTGGATGGCACAAAGCGCCTTCTTCCAGTAGTCTTCCTCCTCCTCTCAATCGGCCATCCGCTGATCAACATTCCCTATCTGTTGGGGCTCAACTACTTGTACCATGCATGGGTGATGTCCAAGTACCATTGCTGAAAATTTAAACAATAACTTAGAATCCGAGGTAGTGTGGAAATTTTGTTTTAAATTAATTTTAACTCTTTGTTTATTTTAAATTTCCAAAAAACCCATGACACACAAGAAAACAAGTCATTATGATGCATTTAATTTCCTTAGGGTCTCTACCCTGTAATCTATGTATCCTCAATTGGTCGTTAAGAAGGTCTAGAGTCCTTGTATCAGATCATGGGGGGTCTTTAATATTGTGATTCCTAGTTGGTCCTCCCTGGCCTATTTCACGAACTAAGGTCACCTAACATTGTTTCCCAACCATTCCATGAAATTCTCACCATGCCTAACTGTAAACTCCATCCTATATCTCAACTCCCAAACCTTCATCTAATACCATTTAATCATGATATACTTCTTCAAGATGAGTAAAAGAACAAAAAAGTGGCATTTCCTTCGTTTATCATGATGACAGAGAGATAATGACCCCCCAAGTCCCGCCCTCAATATTCCACAAAGCAACGACTAGCACCTAGGGTATATAATCTCACATAATATGGAAGGAATTACGCTTTTTATAGAACTAGATCAAGATATAAGATATTTAATCCCAAGAAACTCTAAATAATAAAAGAAAAACTAACGCCAAAATCCATTCCCACATGAATGTTCAAAAGGTAACATTTATACGAGGTATAACAAAACTCTAAATTAAACTACCAAAATATATGAGACTAAGTTGAAATAGTAACTAATCCATACACCTATCCTAGAAAATCCTAAAAGAGTACTCAATGTTATCATAGAAACGTGAAATCATTTTTATATATGTAGGGTAAGCATATGACTATACTCTGAAGGGACATTAAAGCTACAGATTCACATGTGGGGAAACATACTAATGTCTTAGTGAGAGAACGAAAAGAACATAAAATAATCTACCAAGGAATACTAACCGTCCTAGCTACACCAAGACACACTCACTAAATATCATATGTTAAGTAATGTAATATTATAAACCTATTAATGTTTGGGTACCTCACCCCACCTTCCCACTGGTTAACTACTCCTCCCTAAAGTCTTACATCTTGAGGTTTCCAATCGTCCCATATGTAGCCCCACTACCACAACCTGACTACACACACATGGTCCTCAAACCACACATAATCCCTCACAATGAAACCTGGGCCACAACAACCGTGACTCTCACCCTAAGACACTTGGGCCTCGTCCAAAATACACTTTAGAAAGAAATCCTGGCAAAGAAACACCTAGTTCAGTCATCCACAGCATACCTTCCCGAAGGAGATTGGACTATGGTAAGCCTCAATAAATTATATCCCACCCAGATATGCTTCAGCAGTATGAACCCATAAGAGGGTGCGACAAAGAAAGTCATCAACCATCCATCCATCCTCCCTCCAGGATGTTGGGAAAGACACCCTCCCAATGAATGGGGGTGTTTGGCACATAATTCTCAAAAAGGGAGTGGTGAGTATAAAAATGATAAAGAACTACAATTTATGTATATATATAGGTAAAAAATAATTATCCCAACCTACGGTTCCCCACAACAGACAACCAAATCATACAAAACCACATTTTCTACTACCCCAATATGCACAACCAGACAACCACCACTACCAAAGCATAACCCAAACCCTTTTTCAATTAACCACCTGCCATGTATTAATTAGAGGATTCACATTAATTTTTCTTAGAACTACTAAGAATATACATACCACAACCATATCAAAATAACAAACAAAACAACATTTATAGTCCCACTGCATGCCCCCATTCAACCATTGCCAACAATAATTCATTAATGTTATTCAACACCATCCCAATATTTACCTGATATAGTCCAACTACATACAAGTTTGTAACCATACCTCAGTATCATTTTCCAACATCCGTCAGTGACCACATCAGAAACAAAGGCAGTCACACTGCCTACAAGTACATCCATTCCAAAATCAATATGTCACTCAAATTGGTATTCCAACACACCTACCACACATCCCCACACAAAATACCTACAAATACATCCATTATACCATATCCCTACTGCACACATGTTCCACAACTTTCTAACAATGTTAACTCCTCTTTCCACCACTATAGCCAAGACCGTGTTCCAAACAACAACACCACACCACTCACAAAAAGTCACAAAACCAAATAGAACATAGAACTCAACTACACCAGTCAAAAGAATATTTTCTGACTTTAAAAACATTATTATTTAAGTCTACATGATAAAAAAGGGTTATGATAGATGGGTTTTAATCCTATGGAGTCCGTTTTATTTAACTGGGTATATGTGATTAGCCAGATTAGTATTTACATGCTATTCATAAGGAAACAAAAATAGTTATAAAGTGTTAGAAATACTTATGAAAAAACCCCCAACTGCCATTATTTTTAGAAGGCTTTATAGCCACAAGATACTATAACATCAATATGGATAAAAAAATAAAACAGAACATCAAATATCAAACCCCTCATAGTCTATCACTTCATTACCCCATTATCATTTGATCATATTCCCTTATTATTTATTTCTTATCATAAGAAAATTAATCTAATGTTCTTCAAAATAAATCACTAGTAAAGCCACCCATCATTATGAACGATTTAATAGAGTCATATGAAATCCCTGCTAGATGATCAAAGGATTAATGTTCCTCCTTACGTGATGAACAAGGGATCATGTGAGTAGTATGAAACTCTAAGAAAACTAACCTTGAGGGGCTCTATCATAGGTGCATGATTATTCTAGGGAGGAAGTCTTCAGTCTCACCAAGAGATATTGAATAACATAATAGGAAGGGAAGTTCATGTCTTTGATGAGCCATATCCAATTTTAAAAGAAGAAGGGTTTTAAAAATCATTAATGTGGGATTGTTTTCAATATTATGTGGTTTGAGTATCTGAACCCCCATGGAATGTTAGGATGTTAAAGATATAATTAATATCCATTTAAATTCCCTTAAAAATTATCATGAAATGTTTTAAACATGGTTTATGTCAAATAACTAGAAAGAGGGGTGAAACTGGAAAACTATTAAAAACAGGGAAAACTGAAAATGAGTCACCGATGGGTGGGTCACCAATGTTAAGCCAACGATGGGTGAGCTACAAATGTGACCTATCGGAGCGACCTACCAAAACAGATCCACCAACGTTGTACTACCAATGTGATGAACTATTGATTCCTTGACCTAATGCCACCTTGATCTACTGATGCTCTAACCTAACGATTCTATGACCTACCGATGCTAACTGATGCCTTGACCCATCGTTGTTGACGCCACTGACTCACCGATGCTGATGCCCTAATCTCACTGTTGCTGACACCACTAACTCACCAATTCTTACACCCTTGACTCACCATGTCGACACCCTTGACTTGCTGATGTTGATTCCCCTAACTCACTGATGCCGACAGTTCAATGCTGTATTTTGGAAAACACTCAGAATGAGATACTATTGTGTAACAGCCCAAGATTTTATGAAAAATATTCTTTTTAATTTCACTAATGTCTTGTGTTGTACGCAACACAAAAAGGATCTTGCACAACACGCATCCTTGACTTGCCTTGCATTACACATAATCGCAACCTTCCTCGATAGCGTGTGTAGTACGCAATACCGAGTTTCACTAAACAACAATATGCTATTAAAATATTATTATAACTAGCCGTTATGAACAGTAATAACCACCTTTTAAAATTTTAGAAATTTTATTTTTCAAAATGGACTTCATTTTTGGACTCCGAATATCGAAATAAGCCTAGGGTGAAATTTTGATATTTTTCTGAAAACTTTCAATTTTTGATGAATAGTGAAACCACTAGGTGGTAGGTTAAAAACTGAATTTTGCATAAAACTTAATTTTACCGCTTCTGTGAATGGAATTTCGAAAATCTGAGAGACACGGTTGATATCAGTAAGTAAAATGTGGTTCAATGAGATAAAAATAAATTTTTGGTGAATAGTAACTTTTTACTTTTTTACCGCAGTCAATAGTAAATAGGGTAACTAAGGGTAAATATGATATTACTATTACCCTAACACATGTCCTAATTCTATTGGATAAGTTTAATTCGACCAAAAACAACCTTATGAATAAAATATGACCATTTAGGCCCACTTGGATTAGATTAGGACATTTATTATTAATTTATTTAAAGAAGGGTTAAAATAGTTAAAATCAAAGTTTAATAAGTAAATCATTTTTAATATGGGGTTATACATAAGATAAATTCGACTATAAATATTCATTAGAAAGCTAAAACGATTTCCTAAATAATGGTATTTTATTTTTAATTTTTAGACATTAAATAATATAATTTATTTATGACACAATGATGATGCAGTAATTATCTTATTAATGAAATATTGACATAATTGATGTTATAAACACCAAAATAAATGTAATTTGGGACTTTTTATGAATTCCACTAATTTTCTAGGTTACTATGATATATTAATGTTTATTTAATCAACTTGGTTCGAACATATAATTCTGTTATGACTTTCACAAAAATCATATATCAAATAGTGTCAAAATTGACACAAAATAGTTTTTAAATCAAATATTATATTATTAATTGTTATTTTATTCCTAAAAATCTAAGGTTCGGCCAAATGACTTAGATAAGGATATATATATTAATAATAAACAATTTGGGGTTCGTTTGTCATGTTATAATAAGTTTATTAACCATATAGTGAAAGAAAACAAAAGACGCGGTGAAAGTTAAATTATTTAACTTAGAGTTAAATCTAATTGATAAGGATAAAATAATACCCTAATCTTGTCTAAATCCTATTGGTTGATAGGATTTCGACCCATCCCCACTTTAGCTTCGAAATAAGACCCTTTGGAACCATTATAAACCGATTTTGACTTTAATATAAAATAATATTTTGAGATATTCCTAAGGTGCCCCTCTCCTCCCTTATAAAAGGGCACCTCCTCCCCCTCCTCATCACACCAAATTGAGCACTCAAGCTCGGCCAACCCCTAACATTTTCTCCTCTAAACTTCCCTAAAATAATCCTAGAGGTCCTGGTCTTCTTCAAAGACCAATATTAGTTCCCTAAGTGGAGGATTCAAAGAAGCGTTCCAAAGAAGAGGAGGTTCGGACACTTACAAAGCAAGTCGGACCTAAGGTAAGGGAAATATCAAAATCTCATTTCTATCTGAGATTGTTTATACTTTGAAATTTACTGGGGTGTATTTTATCATCCACATCCATGTTTCCTCGATATGTAATATTATTTCCATTCACCTACAATTGTTTGAATCCATTTTCACCCTTCGGTGAGTTTTAGTAATATGTATGAAAGGAATCTTTTGTCGTACGAGGTACTTTTTGACTTTTCCGACAAAAGTACGAAGAATGTTTTTTTTAACTTATACGGCATGAATGGATTCTTAAAAAATTATTTCAAAGAAGCTTCCTTTACAAGTATTCAAGTTTATTTTTAATCAACTTCTTTTATTTTAAAGTCGTGTGACATGTTATGAAAGGAAAAATGTTTTTGAAGAAGAAAGGATATTTTCCTCAAGAATGGAGTTCAAGTGTTTTATCAAAATTATTTTCCATCTAAGATAATATAGGGTTCTATTTTTATCCCTATTATTACATTGATATGATTATGTTATGAGGGAATTATTTTTATGAAGTCATTTACCTTATATTATTTGTTTTATGATGTCATGATGTTTCAAGAATCCCATTTTTTGTTACATGTGTTATGCGATGATGTATGATTTATGATTATGTGGCACACATAAGAAAGGATTAATTATATGATGGGTGGGACCTATATATCCCTCCAATTCATTGGGTAAAGATTTTATATCTCATGAGATAGACATGGCTGGAATGGTAGGTTATACCGGTTCAGTGAAACAGGACTGAAACGAGGGTTACTCAATTCAGAAAGGGACATTGTCCACTAAGATAGTCTTGGCAATGAGTCTTGACTAACAAGAAATGATTATCTATGATTATGTGTGAATGCCACAAAGTTTCATGTTTTAAGTTATGATTCTTGTGATTACATTTCACTGCCATGATTTATCCCATGTTATGAAATTATGCTCTCTTTTGCAGGTTAAGATTTCCAAAATGTTATGTTCTTATGAATACAATGTGATTGATATTTATTTTTTTTACCCTTACTGAGCATTTGAGCTCACCCTTTTATGTTTTCTTTTTCCCAGGATATAAAGAAAGGTTTTAGGTAAAAAAAAAGTGATGATCTTTATAGGAGATGTTGATGATCTTTCACCACGATTAGAAGATTACGTTCCGAGTTTCCAAAGACACTAAACTATTACAATCCTTGTGTGTGTGTTTTTGTTATGTACTAAGTATTCCGCAAATGTAATGTAATGTCAATGTACATCAGGCGTCGGGTCTCTGCAGTTGGTATCAGAGGAAAGGTTTAGTCGACCTTTGGAAACTAGGATGCGAAAACGTTAGTGAGATCCATAGAGATATTTCTAAGGTATGTCTATGGATGTCCCTATGGTTAAGTATACGCATAGGTTATAGTACTAGAATTACGCTAACGATCATAGAATTAAACCTAAGATGTTAGATATTGAAGGTACTCCCCCTTTATTATGTTGTTTTCCCTAGCATGATTTTTGCCTCTCACACTATTCTTTTTGGGTTTTAGACGATGGCTGGAACCCGAAGGAACCGTGTTGATCAATGCAATGGACAATGCAATGATTGTCCTCTTGAACAAACAAATGTTATGGGAGATGGAGTGCAAAATCTTATTGTTATACTTACACAAGCTATGAATCATTATAGACTTCCAAATGAGCAGAGAAGGGAACAATATTCTATTGAGTCCTTCATGAGGCAACGTCCACCTTCTTTCAGTGGGTCTTATGATCCACTTGTTGCTGAACAATGGATCAGTACCACTGAAAAGATATTTTCAGTTCTTCAATGTTCTGAACATGATGAAGTCATCTTAGCAGTATATCGTTTGGAAGGTGAAGCTGATTAATGGTGGAATCTTATCAAGAATACAAGGCAATGTGATGAAATTGAGTCCATGGAATGGGACGAGTTCAAGAACTTATTTTTCAATAAGTACTTACCTCGTATTCTTCGAACAAAGATGGAGAAGGAGTTTCTTGAACTAAAGCAAAAGGATGATGAATCTGTTGGTATATACGAAGCGAATTTTACAAGACTTGCAAGGTATGCATCTGGCATTATCATCCAACCTGAAAGTAAAGTTGATCGATTTTTCAGTGGCTTAAAACCAAGTCTTCGAAGGGCATTAACTATAAGAGACTTCAGTAGCTATGAAGAAATTGTACGTTGTGCTATCAAGGTAGAAATGGATGTTGGTGTTACATATCCATCTCATGGTTTTGACAAAAAACGAAAGATGGAGTTCAAGGAGAAATCTCAGAATAATGGTGAAAAGAAGATGAATGTTTCCTTATGCACAAAGTGTGGAAAGAAGCATGGTGGAGATTGTATTAAAGGGACTAGAAAATGTTTTAAGTGTGGAAAAGAAGGTCATCGAGCAGCTGAGTGTCGAAGTAATGGAAAAAGGGTTTCTAATGATGTGAATAAATCAAACACTGCAGAGAACGCACCACCAACACTTCAATGCTTCAAGTGCAAGGAAATGGGGCATTATGCTAATAAATGCCCTAATCCAAGGGTTAGTGATGATCAACATGAGCAACCACTGAAGGCAAAGGAAAAAGGGAAGTCACATGCGATCACTATTGGCAATGTTGAATATGACAACTATGTGGTGGAATGATTAAGTGTTTATGTAATGGGATTTCAAAATAATGTTGTATCATTGAGTAGTGCAATATTTATTGACGTGGTATTCAAAGTGATTGATATATTTTGGAAATAAGATGATATACGCATAATGAAGGGAAAACGAGAAAATGAAATGTTTAATAGTATTCATGAGCTCATGATTGATATAAGGACTAAGTGATATCATGGTTTGAGAATATAGAATTTTGAGGATTTTGGTATGTGGAAAGTGTTAACTTTTAACTGCATTCATGTTTTCACTAAGGTTCAATGGGTATTCAAAAGAATACATGATTAAGGACTTCGAATGTTTGGAATGTGACCAACAAAACATATTTTATGATATATGGGGATCAACGATGGTATTAAATCTCTGGTAATCGTTTTCACTATGTTATGAGAGTGGACTGCAGTATTATGGATAAGCCTAAAGATTGAAATGGATTATGTTGGACATAAGTGAGTACTGTTTAAGGATAGAAGTTTTTTTTTTCGATATTATTGATGGGATGTTATAGTAATGTAGTTTTAGAAAAGGACAACCTGCAGGACGGGCGACAGCCCATCGCTTCAGACAAGGCTGTGGGAATCGAACCCACAACCGAAGTGCGACTGGCCTTTATCGCCTACCACTGGCCTACAGGAAGTCCCTGTTTAGTAGAAACTAGTTTTATTATATTAAGCAGTATGATATATGAAGTATAATCCCATTTTAGGAACCATATGTGATTAATCTCACTATAGATCGACTTATGTATATAATTTTTGCTAACCTTTTGTTTGAGACAGATGGAATGACCCGTCATTCTATCACATGATCTGCTATCACTTCACAAATAACAAATTCAACTTCATTTATTTAAGAGATGAAGTGGAAATTGTTCAAGGCATGAACAACAGTGAGATTGTACCAAAATAAAGAAAGTATTTATTCTAATTCAAATTTTCAACTTTAGGGAAATGATCTTGAAAACCAAAAATGTTGTCCTAGTGATCTTATACCTGATGAATCGGATGGTACCTTAGATCATCACAAATTTATGGATTTGTGATTGTTGGCTTTTCCATAGCCATGTTCTCTACCACTCTCCATCAGAACATGATGGTTAGATTTTTCTTCCATATCCATATTTTCACCTATGTGGAAACCCATTGATTAGTTTATTTGGGTAATCGTTACATTTCATACTTTAGTTTTTAAATACAAGTTTTGGTATTCCTTTTTATGATGTGGGTTTCTATTAAAGAAACTTTCGAATAGTAAACTATTTATAACCCCAACGAATTTCGAGGGTGAAATTCATTTTAAGGGGGGTAGAATGTAACAGCCCAAGATTTTATGAAAAATATTCTTTTTAATTTCACTAATATCTTGTGTTGTACGCAACACAAAAAGGAGCTTGCACAACACGCATCCTTGACTTTCCTTGCATTACACATAATCGCAACCTTCCTCGATAGCGTGTGTAGTACGCAATACCGAGTTTCACTAAACAACAATATGCTATTAAAATATTATTATAACTAGCCGTTATGAACAGTAATAACCACCTTTTAAAATTTTACAAATATTATTTTTCAAAATGGACTTCATTTTTGGACTCAGAATATCGAAATTAGCCTAGGGTGAAATTTTGGTATTTTTCTGAAAACTTTCAATTTTTGATGAATAGTGAAACCACTAAGTGGTAGGTTAAAAACTGAATTTTGCATAAAACATAATTTTACCGCTTCTGTGAATGGAATTTCGAAAATCCGACAGACACGGTTGATATCAGTAAGTAAAATGTGGTTCAATGAGATAAAAATAAATTTTTGGTGAATAGTAACTTTTTACTTTTTTACCGCGGTCAATAGTAAATAGGGTAACTAAGGGTAAATATGATATTACTATTACCCTAAAACATGTCCTAATTCTATTGGATAAGTGTAATTCGACCAAAAACAACCTTATGAATAAAATATGACCATTTTGGCCCACTTGGATTAGATTAGGACATTTATTATTAATTTATTTAAAGAAGGGTTAAAATAGTTAAAATCAAAGTTTAATAAGTAAATCCTTTTTAATATGGGGTTATACATAAGATCAATTCGACTAAAAATATTCATTAGAAAGATAAAAAGATTTCCTACATAATGGTATTTTATTTGTAATTTTTAGACATTAAATAATTGAATTTATTTATGACACAATGATGATGCAGTAATTATCTTATTAATTAAATATTAACATAATTGATGTTATAAACACCAAAATAAATGTAATTTGAGACTTTTTATGAATTAAACTAATTTTATAGGTTACTATGATATATTAATGTTGATTTAATCAACTTGGTTCGAACATATAATTCTGTTATGACTTTCACAAAAATCATATATCAAATAGTGTCAAAATTGACACAAAATAGTTTTTAAATCAAATATTATATTATTAATTGTTATTTTATTCCTAAAAATCTAAGGTTCGGCCAAATGACTTAGATAAGGATATATATATTAATACTAAACAATGTGGGGTTCGTTTGGCATGTTATAGTAAGTTTATTAACCATATAGTGAAAGAAAACAAAAGACACGGTGAAAGTTAAATTATTTAACTTAGAGTTAAATCTAATTGATAAGGATAAAATAATACCCTAAACTTGTCTAAATCCTATTGGTTGATAGGATTTCTACCCATCCCCACTTTAGCTTCGAAATAAGACCCTTTGGAACCATTATAAACCGATTCTGACTTTAATATAAAATAATATTTTGAGATATTCCTAAGGTGCCCCTCTCCTCCCTTATAAAAGGGAACCTCCTCCCCCTCCTCCTCACACCAAATTGAGCACTCAAGCTCGGCCAACCCCTGCCATTTTCTCCTCTCCACTTCCCTAGAATAATCCTAGAGGTCCTGGTCTTCTTCAAAGACCAATATTAGTTCCCTAAGTGGAGGATTCAAAGAAGCATTCCAAAGAAGAGGAGGTTCGGACACTTACAAAGCAAGTCGGACCTAAGGTAAGGGAAATATCACAATCTCATTTCTATCCGAGATTGTTTATACTATGAAATTTACTGGGGTGTATTTTATCATCCACATCCATGTTTCCTCAATAGGTAATATTATTTCCATTCACCTACAATTGTTTGAATCCATTTTCACCCTTCGGTGAGTTTTAGTAATATGTATGAAAGGAATCTTTTGTCGTACGAGGTACTTTTTGACTTTTCCGACAAAAGTACGAAGAATGTTTTTTTAACTTATACGGCATGAATGGATTCTTAAAAAATTATTTCAAAGAAGCTTCCTTTACAAGTATTCAAGTTTATTTTTAATCAACTTCTTTTATTTTAAAGTCGTGTGACATGTTATGAAAGGAAAAATGTTTTTGAAGAAGAAAGGATATTTTCCTCAAGAATGGAGTTCAAGTGTTTTATCAAAATTATTTTCCATCTAAGATAATATAGGGTTCTGTTTTTATCCCTATTATTACATTGATATGATTATGTTTTGAGGGAATTATTTTTATGAAGTCATTTACCTTATATTATTTGATTTATGATGTCATGATGTTTCAAGAATCCCATTTTTGTTACATGTGTTATGCGATGATGTATGATTTATGATTATGTGGCACACATAAGAAAGGATTCATTATATGATGGGTGGGACCTATATCTCCCTCCAATTCATTGGGTAAAGATTTTATATCTCATGAGATAGACATGGCTGGAATGGTAGGTTATACCGGTTCAGTGAAACAGGACTGAAACGAGGGTTACTCGATTCAGAAAGGGACTTTGTCCACTAAGATAGTCTTGGCAATGAGTCTTGACTAACAAGAAATGATTCTCTATGATTATGTGTGAATGCCACAAAGTTTCATGTTTTAAGTTATGATTGTTGTGATTACATTTCACTGCCATGATTTATCCCATGTTATGAAATTATGCTCTCTTTTGTAGGTTAATATTTCCAAAATGTTATGTTCTTATGAATACGATGTGATTGATATTTCTTTTGTTTACCCTTACTGAGGATTTGAGCTCACCCTTTTATGTTTTCTTTTCCCCAGGATATAAAGAAAGGTTTTAGGTAAAAAAAAGGAAGATCTATATAGGATATGTTGATGATCTTTCACCACGATTAGAAGATTACGTTCCGAGTTTCCAAAGACACTAATCTATTATGATCCTTGTGTGTGTGTTTTTGTTATGTACTAAGTATTCCGTAAATGTAATGTAATGTCAATGTACGTCAGGCTTTGGGTCTCTACATATTGGCTCCCAGAACACCATAAACACTACATTTTTACATAGGATTGGTCTAGGGAAATATTCTTCATTACATATATCCTTGGAATTGGAAAATGATTTCAGGATTATGTGATAAATGTTATTTATGATGATTTTCACTATTTTTGGAACTTTATATGATTATGCTAAATAGATAACCATATTTATTGATTTGTGGAGTAATTGTTGAATAATATTTTAGAAGAATCTATGATTTTTAATTGTGGACTAATGGGGAATTAGGTTATTTATGGAAATTTTGAAAATATTATGGATAATAGTTTATTATAAAATTACATTTTGGTATGAGACATTAAGAGTGAATAAAGTAATTTCAAGATAAATGTTAAAACTTGTCTTGGAAGACTATGTGATCAAATCCTTCTGAATTTTGGGTTATAATTTTAGTATGAATTATTTGAAGAGTTTTATGGAATGTTATTTTTTGTATGATCTAAATTGTACTTTGGGTACTATATTTTAATTTAGGAGATTAAAAGTAGTCATTCTTATTCTGAAGTTTATTATATTTGGGGCTTTATATTATCATATCCTAAATTTTGGTTTCGGTTAATTTTCAAGATATGATGAATAGATAGTTAGTATTTTATGGATTACATGATTCTATATATGTTGACTATAGTGTTTCAAGTGTGAAAAAATTCCTCTTAAATACTCATCATTTGAAGCAAAAGATGTGTTTGTAGAATTTATTTAATGGATAAAACCATATGTGTTAGGTAAGTGTATTTTTTTATGTTCATATTATATGTAGTAAAATAATTCCACAACTCTATGAAATGGATCATTAACCAAAAAATAGTTTCCTTTTCATTCTACGATATCTATGACAATTTAACTCACAAAAATTTTGTGGATTTCTGATTGTTAACATTATCTGAGTCACATTTTATATTACTCTCAATCAAAACATGTGGGTTTGTTTTTCTTCAATATACATGTTTTTTAACAAAGAATCCTAGTATCTATTATCTCAGTTGACCTATGTACTTCAATTTCTTTTTTTTAATTTTATGTTTTATAGAAACTTTTTTCCAAAGTGGGGTTTCAATGATGTAATTATAAAAAGTGAATCCTTAGTTACCAAACCCAAATTTAAAATTTTAATGATGCAATTTCCAAAAGAGAGGAAGGATGTAACATCCCAGGTAAATATAGAATAAATCTTATTTCGAATTTATTAATAATTATGAATTAAATATTAATTTTCCTTTAAAAGGATTTTATATCTGATAGTGTATCTGACATGGAATAATGGGTTTCTTTGAAATCATATTTTTCATATAGGACTGAGTTATGCTGAAAAATAATATAGTATAAATATTATTATATTAATTTATAGTTATTACATTGAAATTATAATGGTGGGAATGAATAATATTATGTACATTATGAAAATAGGGTTTACACATGTTTATATAATGATTCATTGATTTTGAAAATTAATTACAGATGAAAATAAAAAACAATTGAATATACTAGAGGAAATTTTATGAAAAAACTATTTAAATGTGAATAATTATGTCAATAAAATAATAAAATCACCCTTTTGGATTATATTAATTAAATATATATTAGATATGATGTTTAAAATTAATGTTATATTATTTCTAGACATTATATAAGTAGAAATTGGATTTTCTGAATAAATAGAGTATTTCTAAATAAAGGCATTTTACCGCCTCTCAATTGAGAACCCCTCTTAAATCAATTTTTTACACATTTATTTGTTAAATTAGACAAAATAAACATCTTATTTGGATATGGGACATTAAAATTTTATCTGTATAGTTTTTTGGTTTTTTTCTGATAAACATCAAATTTAAATAAATTGTGCAAAATACTACATTTTATTTAAAAAATGTCTTTTCATATAAATTTTTTATTATCAGATTATAATTTTACTTAATTTTATGGTATAATTATAACATACCAGGTAAATAAAGAATAAGACATATTTCATATTTATTAATATTTTTTAATTAAATATTATTTTTACATTAAAGTGTTTTCTATGTTCGATAGCATGCCTGATACGCAACAACAGGTTTCTTTGAAATCTTACGTTGCACACTAATAATAAAATATATTTATTTTAAAAGGTTGTTAACTCCTAGCTGTTATATTGGCGGGAATGAAAAAAACTAACTACAATATGATTATACATTTTTTTAATCTATTTACATTGATCCATTAAATTTCAGAGGCTTAAAATGTGAATAAATCTAATTTTAAGCATAATTTACATTAAAAGGCCGATTTACCACCTTTTAATGGAAACCCCTCTTTCAATATAGTTTTGGTCACATTAATATATTATAATTGACCACATAAAATCTTTATTTAGAATGGGTACATCAAATTTTACTTTGGGTAATTTTTTTGGATTTTTCCCATAATGTTCATTTTTTAATGAATAGTGAAAAACGTTGTATTTTAATTCAAAAGTGACTTTTAATCTAATATATTTATATTGTTAGATTATCTTTTTAGTTAGTTTTAAAGAGAAACTAAAATATATTTTTACCATTTAATCCAATGTTGGTCATTGGAATTAATTTCACTTTGAAATTGGACATAAAAAAGTATCAATATTTTGATAGTTATTGTTTCTTAAAAACACGCTATTTGTTTTGATAACAGGATTTAATCTTAAAATTAATTAATGACACTTATATGTTTTTAATTTGGAAAAATAGACATCATTTTAGAATTCGGAATATTAAATATAGCTTAGGCTGAATTTTTGGTATTTTTCTAAAAAACTTCAATTTACGATGAATAGTGAAACCACTTAGTGGTAGTTAAAAAAACTGACTTTTTCATTTAAATGAAATTTTACCACTTCTGTGAATTGAATTTCAAAAATCTGACAGACATGTTTTCTATCAAGAAGTAAAATTTGGTTCATTAAGATAAAAATAATTTTTGATGAATAGTAACTTTTGACTTTGTTTACCGCGATTAAAGATAAATAGGTTAATTCAAGGTTAAAAGAATATTATAATAATTCAAAATTACCTTATAAATTGTCCTAACCTTATCTGATAAGTAGAGACGGAACATGCTCATCCTTGGGTCGATTTTGGGACCCCATTGAGCCTCTTGGGAGTGATAATGACAATTTGGATTAATAAATTTAATGTAAAGGAAAAATTGACATTAACAAAAATGTTTTAGTAATTAATTTTTATATGGCATTATATAAGTCATATTTTAGACTATAAATATTAATTGGAAATATAAAATGATTTCCTAAATGATGGTATTTTTTTATAATTTTTCGACATCATATAAATTAAATTATCTATGACACAATAATGATGCAGTATTTACCTCATTAATAAATGATTTAAATAAATAAGATTATAATGATTAAAATATTATCCAAAACATTTTCAATTCTGATTGGATGATTCTATTTATACCATTAGTCATCTTATCTTCATCTTTAATGATTTTTGGTCCTTTTGAAACCAAATATAAGTTTATAATAAAACAATATTTTCACACTTTCCAAAAGAGCTCCTCCTCCCCCTTATTAAAGGAGACCACTTCTAACAAATTCATCACACCACTCAAGCCATTTGGATCGTCCAGCCTCTACCCAAATAAGCTCCAAAAATACCTCTACTCCTCCTAGAAGCCTTACTTTAGGCAGAAAGCACTTCAATAAGTCTTTTTAGTTCAAACCAAAGGAAGATACCCAAATTAAAGGTAACAGTTTCTCTTAATTTGTTTTCTTTTATTTTACTTCTCCAACCCCTAAAATCTTTTTATTACTTTGTTCTGTAATAAAAATAGTATCCTCTATATACTAGGATGTTGTTATGAGATATATTCAAACTATACTTACACACACCTCCATCTAATGGATGAAGAACATAATGTTTATGTGGATGGAAAACTAACGCCTCACGAAATGATGATTGTTCAATTACATCTCACCGCATCTCATGGTGGCCATTATGATGGAACTGTATTTATATATGATATATATTATGTTTATGATTTACTTATTCTTATGTAATTCCCAATTATATCAAGCCTTTATGGTTTCTATAGTGGGTAAATACGATAATCTCATCTGAGGAAGTGCGGACAACCGCCCCCTCAAAGCGATGTTACTCGTTAATGACTTATGTGGGATGTATAAAGGATGGATTTAATGATATTATATATGATATTATATTGTAATTATAATATACCTATGTATCATTATGCTTTAATTCCATAAAAATAAGAAATATAAAGGAAAGTAGTGTTCATGCGTACGTACGGCTTACTGTCTCCATAAACGGTGCATTTCATTTGTTACCTCCAAATGTTATGTACTATTATAAATACATGTATATAATGTATATATATGATATATATGATATCTAAATAATGAATATAATTCTGGATACAATGTACTATTGACCACATGGACAACATATAAATATAAGGTGTTCATTGTTTACTCAAGTACCAAATATCGACAAAATGGGTGTTATTAACTTAAATGATTACATAATGTTTATAACATGGTAATAAGTGATATAAAAGAAATAATAAACATTAAAAAGGTTGTTATGAAAGTTTAAATTAACATTAGTTTATTATTCATGAGATTAAAGAATGAAGGGGTCAAGTCGGGCACAAGGTAAGGGATCTGACCTCTCTCTTTCTTTTCAAGTACTCTCTTTTATGTCATTTCTTTTATGCTCCATGTTCTTATGTTGGAGGATGTTATTTAATATTTACAATACTTTAAATTGTATTCTAATATGATGATAGTCCCCCAATTACTCTCATAAATTCATTTTAATAATTTTTAAGTGGCACCGTTAGGCTGCCGAATAATTGTATGGGATTTTCTTATCTCACTTTTAATTCTGTGAGATTTCCATTGTTCGCCACTTTTTCATTTCATGTGCTGTATTTTGTAATGAAATTTGATATATGTTATCATGATTATCATTATATTCTTGGTATTTTGTGATTCAATTGTTGGTTATTAACTTTTGGTCATACAACTCAGTTGATTACAATGTGGTAAAGGGTTTCGTCTCACTATTTACTCCCGTGAGATTCATGCTATATTTTCCACTATCTCCTTTTGTGTGGAGTATGTACTGACCATGATTTTAAAATTTGTGTAATATAGTTTCATTTATGATTATTTACATCTTCATTTGATTATCCTTCTTTCATGTGGCATATGTTTTGTAAGTTACCAAATCGGTAAGGGAACCTTTCACCCTCCTCTTTTTAAAAGACATATTTTTGTTATGTATTTTAATTTACATCTTATTAGGTTGGGATATGTCATTATATATACATATTGATGTAAAATTTATTTCCAAGTAATGAGATACCCTTTTTTTCTCATCAACTCATTTTTTTTGAATTTTAATGTGACGTCGTTAGGCTGTCGAATTTTTACAAGGGAACTTCTTAACCCAATTTCGATTTCATTGGGTTAAACTTGTATTTATTGAAATATGTCATCCTATAAATATGTGTTAATGAACTATGATTGTTTTAGACTTAATATCCACTTATATTGGGTGTATTAATATTTTTCACACATAATTATGAGATTGATTTATCCATAATTTAAGGATACCATCTTTATAATGGATTTCATCTCAATTTACATTTCCATTGAGACTTCATTGTTGTTATGCACCAATTCACTCTTATATGGTGTATATACTGTTCCTTCACATATTATATCATGAATACCTTTATTCTCATGATATTATAAAGTTCTGATTACATATTACTTTTCAATTATATGTATTCAAGAGTCTCTCATTTTGTTAAAAACTCTTTAACAAAAATATCATTTTTAAATGTTTTAAAGATTTATTATTCTAAATATTTATCTTTAATGTCCATTATTTAAATGGTTTTGAGTTTTTATTTATATGGACATTAATGTTTTAAAATTATAATTCCATAAAAAGCTTCAAAGTGGTATGGGACACTTTGATTCAAAAAACTTTTTTAAATGGTTTTCGAAAATAGATTGAATATTTCAATATCTAGAAATTACTTCTTGAGATTGAAAATTAAATGTTTTTAGTGAAATATTTATATTTGAAATATTTAATGTGTTATTATGGTACGTGGACAGTTGATGGGTGGTTACATGATAAGCCATATGACATGTGGTTCCGTGAATACCAGGACCTATGGTTACGTTATAACCTCCAATGCATTGGGTAGGGAAGTCAGTCGTATGGCTATTCCATTTAGTGATATGTGTGGAAGTTGACCATATGGTTATTAAATATATGTATGTTTATGTCCCATGTTACCTTTATATGTTATGTGTTATTTATATGTGTTTTATGGTAATCTTTTGGTTACAAAAGGTATGTAATGATCTTTTATTCAGTGAAGAGTATTTACTACTTCATAAAGTTGAAAAGTATTACTTATGTTAAAGTATTCATGGTTTACTTGTTGTTTTGAAAAACTAACAGTTCTCCTTCTTTGTATATCCTTTACTGATCTTTTTATGCTCATCCCAAGTTTTTAAATGTTTTTCACAGGACATAATGTGGAATAGGGTCAAGAATGGGATCAAGGAAAATACATGTTATCTTAAACATGGAACTAGACATGACTCTTTTTTTCAAGAGGTACTGTTTTGTAAAAAATAAAATGGAAAATATGTAGAAGTGTCTACTTTGTAATCTTTTGAGATGTAATAGTTATGTCCTAATTCTCTAAAAATATAAACCTGAAAAGATACTCAATGTGAATTATTCATTTAATTCAATATTATCTAATGTTTAAGGCTGGGTCCTTATAGTTGGTATCAGAGGTCGGTTTAGACAACCTTAGGGATTATGAATTTTTTTTAGACATATGGTTAGTCCCTACCTATTATTTTAGTTAAATCCTTGTTTTATAACTTTTTCCGATCAAGGAATGTCAGTTACAAATGAAAGGAGGAGGATCCCCTACGACATTCCTATCTCTTCCTGATGGCATGCTTGCAATAATTATTGATAAGTCATGTTCGGAAGATTGTGAAACTTTTTCTAGCATACAACTCACTTGAAAGTAGTTTTTAGAGATATAAAACACCTCTACTATACCTCATTATCATCGTGGATCATTTTTTGTATTTAAAAAAAATCCTATTTTCACAATAATCTCATATTTTCACGAAAGGTAAATAATATCAAGGAATTTTCTGATACTTTACCTTATCACAAGATTTTAAAGCATATTATGATTTTAAAAAAGGTGCTAAAGAAGGAGACCCTTATGCAACCTTTTTATATTTTATTTTAAAATATAGCCTCTCAACACATACTTATGGTATTTTAAAATGACCATTAATTGAAAGTTTCAACTCAAATTCGGTCTGACTATTTATAGAAATCATGTTTTATCAGATGTTTTGAAATTATATGTCACACATGATTATTTTCCAAAACTATTTTTCTGTGAACACCCATATGAGCCATGTTGTACAAGTTGTGTTTGGATGGAGGAAGAAAATTATTTTGAAGGATCTCTAAATCGTTGTTGAGATGTATGGCCCTTCTACCTCCATGAACAAGATGACGATGAAACCAAGTGGATGCCATGATCAAGGTATGATGTTATTCATTTTGGGAATCGTTTTATTTTATCATATGGTTGTGAAATAAGAATTATATAATTAATATGTTGAGATCATAATTAATTTTGATGAAAATGGTTGGTATAAAGAAACCGTTGAGGTTAAAACATTATAGGGTTATTTTTTAGTTTTATAAAAAGGACAACATATAGGATGGGTGACAACCCATCGCATCTGGTAAGGCCGCATGAATTGAACTCACAATTGAACGGTGACAAGGGCGCATCGCCTACCACTATCCTACTTGAATTCCCTAGTTAGTATGACTTATTATTTTAGTAAAATGATTTTATATAATAAGAATAAGTTGATTTTTGGAACTTATGTTTTATCAAATGGATATACTTTTTATAGAAAAATGATTTAGTGATTAAGTGATAAAGGTTGTGGAGGAAGACGTTCTATCTTTTGAGGAAACACTATATGCCTAAGTAAGATAGAATTCTATGAGATTTCAATTGTGGAATACTGGTTGAAATTTTAGTTTTTGAAGAATGTATGTTTTTATTGTGGATATATGATGATTCTATTTATTTATGAAAATGATTTAGCTATCATAGAGAATATGTTATTAGGTTAAATACTTTTCAATATGAGACTTTATGAGTAACTTGTGTCACTTGGAGATAAATTTTAAGATGTATATTGGAAGTCTATTTAATTAAATCCTCATGAGATTTGGGTTACAATAATAGTTTGGATTAATTTTGAATAATTTTAGGGATAGTTGTTTATTGAATGGTCTTTATTGATCTTTGGGTTTTGTTTGAAAAATTTTGGAGATTAAGAGTAGTTTTTTTCTTGTAAAAGATTATCCTTTTTGGGTATTATATGATCTCGCACTAACAATTTAGGTTTTAGTTGATGTCTAATGACAAGGGAAATATATTTATTTTTTGTGGATTATGTGATTCCAAAGCAGATGATTCATGTTCTTTTGATGTGACCATGTCGTTTTGAATTCTCTTTATTTGGATAAAAGATTAGTTTTTGGTAGAAGTTTTTGGTAGACACTGATTAACGGATGAAACTCTACATAAAGGTAAGTATATTCCCTTATGTTATTATTCTATGTAGTAAATGAATTAATCCAAATTATGAAAAGGAATGTAAAAAAAATGTTGTTGGTTTGTGTTTTCTACTGGGTAATCAAAGATCGTTTAACCCATCACATGTTTGTAATTTTTGGATGGTTAACATTCTCCTAAACAAATTTTCTATCACTCTCCCTCAGAACATGACACTTTGTTTTCTCTTCCATATCCATGTTTTCCTACATGGAATCATAGTATGGGTTATCATGGGGGACCTTTGTTCTTTTCTTTCTTTCTTTATAAGTGATAGTTTTGCTGACTCTCTTTCTGATGTGGGACTTTCAAATAAGATCCCGAGCCCATTTGTTTTTAAATTGCGAGGACGCAATTCCCAAAAGGGGGGAAGGATGTAACATCTCAGGTAAATAAAGAATAAGAAATAATTCATATATATTAATATTTGTGAATTAAATATTAATTTTACTTTAACGGTTTTTCTATGTTCGATAGCATACCCGATACGCAACAATGGGTTTCGTTGAAATCTTACATTGCACACTAATAATAAAATATTATTATTTTAAATGGTAGTTTCCTCCTAGACGTTTAGTTGGAGGGAATGAACAAAACTAACTACAATATGATTATACATGTTTTTAAAATGTATTTACATTCATCCAATAAATATTAGAGGCTTAAAATGTGAATAAATATAATTTTAAGCATAATTTACATTAAAAGGCTGATTTACAGCCTTTTAATGGATAAAGCTCTTTAAATATGGTTTTGGTAACATTAATACATTATAATTGACCAAATAAAACCTTCTTTAGAATGGGGACATCAAATTTTACTTTGGGTAATTTTGTGGGATTTTTCCGATAAAGTTCATTTTTTAATGAATAGTGGAAAATATTGTATTTTAATTCAAAAGTGACTTTTAATCGATTTTATTTATATGGTTATATTATCTTTTTAGTTGGTTTTAAAGTGAAAATAAAATATATTTTTACCATTTAATCCAATTTTTGTCATTGGAATTAATTTCACTTTGAAATTGGACATAAATAAGTATCAATATTTTGATAGTTATTGTTTCTTAAAAACACGCTACATGTTTTGATAATGGGAATTAATTTTAAAATTAATTGATTCCACTTATATGTTTTGAATTTGGAAAAATATACATCATTTTTGAATTCAAAATATTAAATATAGGTTAGGCTGAATTTTTGGTATTTTTCTGAAAAACTCCAATTTATGATGAATAGTGAAACCACTTAGTGGTAGTTAAAAAAACTGACTTTTTCTTTTAAATGAAATTTTACCACTTCTATGAATTGAATTTCAAAAATCCCACATACATGGTTTTTATGAAGATGTAAAATTTCGTTCATTATGATAAAAATAATTATTGGTGAATAGTAACTTTTGACTTTTTTAACCGCGCTTAAATGTAAATATGGTACTTCAAGGTTAAAGGAAAACTATAATAATTCCAAATTACCTTAATACTTGTATTAACCTTATTTTATTAGTATTTTCCGACCATGGGAATCCTGGGGTCGATTTTGGGACCCCATTGAGCCACTTGGGAGTGAAAATGACATTTTGGATTGATAAATTTAATGTAAAGGCAAAACTGACATTAACAAAAATATTTTTGTAATTAATTTTTATATTTTGTTATATATTTCATATTTTCGACTATAAATATTCATTGAAAATCTAAAAATATTTCCTACATGATCATATTTTTTTATAATTTTTAGACATCATATAAATTAAATTATTTATGACACAATAATGATGCATTATTTACCTCATAAATAAATGATTTAAATAAATAAGATTATAATGATTAAAATATTATCCAAAATATGTTAAATTATGATTTTATGATTTTATTTCTATCATGAGTCATATTATATTCTTCTTTAATTATTTTTGGACCTTCTGAAACTGAATATAAGTTTATAATAAAAAAAATATATTCACACTTTCCAAAAGAGCCCCTCCTCCCCCTTATAAAAGGAGACAACTTCTAGCCAATTACTCACACCTCTCAAGCCATTTTTCTCATCAAAACACCAACCAATTAAGATCCCTAAATACCTATCCTCCTCCTAGAAGCCTTAAATTAGGTAGAAGTCACTTCAATAAGTCCTTTTTTTCCAACCAAAGGAAGTTACCCAAATTAACGGTAACGATTTCTCTTAATTTGTATTCTTTTATTTTACTTCTACAACCCATAAAATCTTTTTATTCCATTATTCTGTACCAAAACCAGTATCCTCAATATACTAGGATTTTTTTATGCAAATGAATCAAACTAAACGTACACACACCTTCATAAAATGGATGAAGAACCCAATGTTTCTATGGATGGCAAACTAACGGCTCACGAAACGATGATTATTCAATTACTTCTTACCACCTATCATGGTGTCCATTATTATGGAACTATATATATAAGATATATATTATATTGATTATTTCCTTATTCTTCTGTACTTCCCAATTATATCAAGCCTTTATGGTTTCCATAGTGGGTAAATACGATAATCTCATTTGAGGAAGTGCGGACTACCACCCCCTCAAAGTGATGTGACTCGTTAATGCCTTATGTGGGATGTATAAAGGATGGATTTAATTAAATTATATATGATATTATAATGTAATTATTATATAACTATTTATAATTATTCTTTAATTCCATAAAAATAAGAAATATAAAGTATAGTAGCCTTTATGCGTACGTACGGCTTACCGTCTCCATGAACGGTACATTTCATTTCTTACCTCCAAATGTTATGTACTATTATAAATACATGTATATACTGGATATATATGATATATATGATATATAAATAATAAATATCATTTGGATATAATGGACTATTGACCACATGGAAAACTTATAAATATAGGTATTCATTTTTTTCTCAAGTACCAAATATCAACAAAATGAACGTTATTAACTTAAATGATTTCATAATGTATATAACATGGTAATAAGTGATATAAAAAGAATAATAAACTGGAAAAAGGTTATTAAGAAATTTGAAATTATCTTTAGTTTATTATTCAGGTGATTAAAGAACGAACGGGTCAAGTCGGGCACAAGGTAAAGGATCTGACCTCTCTCTCTCTTTTCATGTACTCTCTTTTATATCATTTATTTTATGCACCATGTTATTATGTCGGAGGATGTTCTTTTATATTTACCAAAATTTAATTTGTATATTCATATAATGAGATACCCCATCTTACTCTCTTCAATTCATTTTAAGAATTTTATGTGGCACTATTAGGCTGCCGAATAATTATAAGGGATTTTCTTATCTCGTTTTTAATTCAGTGAGATTTCCATTGTTCACCTCTTATTGATTGAATGTGGTTTATTGTTTACATACATTTGATATATATTATCATGATTATCATTAAATTATTGGTATTCTGTGATTCGTTTGGTGTTTATTAACTTTTGGTCATATGACTCGGTTGATTACAATGTGGTAAAGGTTTTCGACTGACTTTTTATTCCCGTGAGATTCATGCTATATTTTCGACAATCTCCTTTTGTGTGGTGTATGTACTGACCATGATTGTAATATTTGTGTAATATAATTTCATTTATTATTATTTAAATATTCATTGAATGATCCTTCTTTCATGTGCCATTTGTTTTGTAAGTTACCAAATCGGCAAGGGAACCTTTCTCCCTCCTCTTTTTAAAAGACTTATTTTTGTTATGTATTTTAATTTACATCTTATTATGTTGCGATATGTTATTCTATATCCTTATTGATGTAAAATTTATTTCCAAGTAATTAGTTACCATTTTTGTCTCATCAAATCCTTTTTTGAATTTAAAAGTGACGCTGTTAGGTTGTCGAAGTTTTACAGGGGAACTTCTTAACCAAATTTCGATTTCATTGGGTGCAACTTGTAGTTATTGAAATAGGTCATCCTATAAATATGTGTGAATGAAATATGATTGTTTTACACTTAATATCCACTTATATTGGGTGTATTTATATTTTTCACACATAATTATGAGATTTATTTATCCTTAATTTAAGGATACCATATTTATAATGGATTTCATCTCAACTTACATTTCCATTGAGACTTCATTGTTGTTATGCACCAATTCACTCTTATATGGTGAATATAATGTCCTTTGACATATTATGTCATGAATACCTTTATTATCATGATATTATAAAGTTCTGATTAAATTTTACCTCACAATTATTTGAATTCAAGATTCTCTCATTTTGTTAAAAACTCTTTAACAAAAATATCATTTTTAAATGTTTTAAAGATTAATTATTCTAAATAATTATCTTTAATGTCCATGTTTTAAATGGTTTTGAGTATTTATTTATATGGACATTAGTGTTTTAAAATTATAATTCCATTAAAATCTTTAAAGTGGTATGGGACACTTTGATTCAAAAATCATTTTTAAATGGTTTTTGAAAATGAATTGAATATTTAAATATCTTGATATTACTTCTTGTGATTTCAAATGAAAGGTTATTATTGAAATGTTTATATTATCAATATTTTATGTGTTATGATGTTACTTGGACATTTGACAGGTGGTTACGTGATAAACCATATGACGATTGGTGTCGTGAATACCAGGACGGGTGGTTACGTTATAACCTCCAATGCATTGGGTATGGAAGTCGGTCGTATGGCTATTCCATTTAGTGATATGTGTGGAAGTCAACAATATGGTTATTCCATATATGTATGTTTATGTCCCAAGTTACCTTTATATGTTATGTGTTCATTATATGGGTTTTATGGTAATCTTTTGGTTACAAAAGGGTAAGTAATGATATTTTATTCAGTGAAGAGTATTTACTACTTCATAAAGTTAAAAATTATTACTTATGTTAAAGTATTCATGGGTTACTTGTTGTTTTGAAAAACTAAATGTTTTACTTCTTTGTGTATCCCTTACTAATCTTTTTATGCTCATCCCTAATTTTTGAAATGTTTTTCACAGGACATAATGTGGAATAGGGTCGAGGATGAGATCAAGGAAAAGACATGCTATCTTAAAAATGGAACTAGACATGACTCTTTTTTTTCAAGAGTTCATGTTTTGTAAACAAATAAAATGGAAACTGTGTAGAAGTGTCTACTTTGCAATCTTTTGAGATGTAATAGTTATGTCCTAATTCTCTAAAACTCTAAACCTGAAACGATTCTCAATGTGAATTATTCATTTAATTCAATATTATGTAATGTTTATGGCCGAGTCTTTATAATAATTAGATTATTTTTTTCATTTAATCCGAGTAGTTCATTGTATGGTTTTTAAAATTAAAATTAAATAGTAAAACAATGTGATCTTTTGAACAATTTACTAAGAAAACTCATTTTCTTAATCCTTCAACGAGATTAATGATTACCTTTAATTTAACCATATACGAATTTTATTTTCAAAAATAGACATATATTGTTGTACATAGTATGAAAACTATTGTCTAATCAGATAAAAATAATATTTGGTAAATAGTAACTTTTGTATTTTATTTACCACGGTTAATGATAAATATGGTAATTGATGGTAAAAATATTATAATAATAATATAATATTACCCAAACAGTTGAAATAATCTTTTTGGATGAGTTATTATCTACTGTGACCATCCTTGGGATAAAATTGTGTCCTTTTTATGATACATTGGATCTGATTTTGACATTTATAACTTTTAAGTTAATGTAAAGGCAAATCTGTCATAAAAATATCACTCCTTAATAAGAGAATTTTAATATGGGTTTATATAATTGATATAATTGACTATTAATCGTCATTATAATGATAAAAATATTACCTACATCATTTTAATTTATTTATTATTTTTAGGAAATAAATAATTAAATTAAATAGTGACATAATGATGATTCAATAATAGATTTATTAACGAAAAAATCAAATAAATGATATTAATAATTTGAAAATAAATATAATTTAAAAATTTTATCTCATCCACAAATTTTGTGGAGTATTATGAAATGTTAATATTTATTTAATTTATTTTTTAACAAGGAATAATTCTTTTATTATTTTTAAAAAATGTCAGGAAACAAATAGTGTCAAAATTGACATAATCCATAACATAAATTATAAAATAACTAATTAAATTATATAAAATTTATTAAAATATAATATTAAATAAATTGGTTTATATAAACATAAAAAATTAATTAATCAATAATTCATTGCTATTTTAGTAAGATTTTTTAATTATGTTAACTCTAAAAATGAAAATTACTTCATAAAACTTTAAGAGTTAAAAGGTTAGAAAACAATAATGATTAGTAAAAATTAAAAACATATCTATTTCTCATGGGAGGATTTTATGTTTACCCATCCTCATGATATATTTCAAATAAATGGTCCATGACACATTAGGAATAAAAATTTAATATATATTAATTTAATACTTTTTTAATTCCATGGGTGCCTCTCCCCACTCCCATAAAAAAGAACACATTCATATCTATTAATTGCACTTCAAAACGTATTTATTTTCCCAATATCTATCAAAAACCATTACCCAAATCCCTACACACATTATTGGGGTATTATTAGAGTCATAAATCCCTTCCAATAGGTGTTAATGTTGTAAGAAAGGTGATCATCTGAAGAAAAGGTAATGTTTTTATTTATGTATTTCTATTTTATTTCTTCTTCCATTTACATCAAATATTCTTCTTCCATAATGAAATAAAAACTCAGCTATCCTCAATATAATGAGATTTTTTTTAATATCATAACCTAAATCCATTTTCACTTTTATTTAGTGGGAAAGGAATTAATCATTCATGCCCACGTGGAAACTATTTCCTCCACGAACCAAGATAATTCGTTTTCCATAAACGTATTTCAAGACTCGCCATAATTATGGATTTAATGTTTTTATAGGATGTTAAATTGATATTTATAATTATTATATAATATTATATCAACTATTTTCTTACATTCCATTCCCATAAAAAATGATAACAGCATTCATGTGTACGTGTGAAGTATCACCTCCATGAAACAATGTGAACCATTTTTATTCACCACATCACTTGTATGATATATATATAAATATATATATACATATATTTAACTTATTATTATGATTTTATTTATATTATTCTTAATTATGTAATGATAAAATAACAATTACCTTTTTTCAATAATTATTAATGAAAATGGAAACGTTATTCATACGTAAGTACGACCTACCATCTTCATGATTATAACATTGATTATATTTAATTACCAGAATTAATGGATTGATTAAAAGTATAATTAATGTGTAAAATTAATAATTATGTCATTAATATTATTTTGGAGATGATTCACTTATGACCACATGGACTAATGACATCAGACAATATTTATTTTCGACTCAAGAACCCAATATCAACAAAACATTCCATATGAACTTAAAAAATTATGTAATTCTAATAACATTTTATTAAGTGATATAAATGAAGTAATAAACATGAAAAAATTTATCATCAAATTAAAAATTAAACTATATTTATTATTGATTAATATAAATATTATATGTGATGATTCAGAGTCACAGAAAGGGACTTTTTTTCTCAATCTCCTTTCATTGAGATATATTTCGATGTCATAAACCGTATTAATTTTATATGGTGTATAATAAACCCCTATAGAATTAAATTTAATTAAAAGGCCTTCAAAAGTAATATTTTTTATGAATAATTTTACTAAATGAAAAAATTAGTGTTATTTAACATATATGGGGACAATGAATTTTCAACCGGCATTACCATTATTTGATATTTGGCTTCCTCTACAAGCCAAAAATGTTTTGAAAAAAAATATAAATATCATATTCCCTCTTCAGGTACATTGATATTGAAAATGTTTTTGGGAATAATTTTATTATTTCAATATCTTCAAATGTTATTTTGTGATATCAATGTAGATATTTTATTTTTCAATTATACATGTTTTAAGTGTTTGAATATTCAATAGTTTTTGGGAATTACATATGTACACAAGTAGTTACATCATAAAAAAAGTGCAGGTGAGCCCATGATAACACAAAAATTCATTGGGAAATGAGAAGTTAAACAATACTGTTTCTCCTTAGATTCATAGGGAATATATTGTGATGGGTATTCAAAACAAAACAATTCATGTGACTCTATATATAGTTGTGAAATCTACAATGTAAATATGATATAGATTCCACAAGTTACCTTTAATATTTTTTATTTTATTAATGTTTTTAAATAATCATATGATCTCATGTGATATGTTAAACAATAATTGTATTACGGGTAAAAATAAGATTTTTTTAAAATGTACTTATGAGTTTAAAATATTCATGGACCTATAGTTTAATTCCTTATTTTATAACCCTTTCTGAGATGTTTATTCTCACCCCTTGTTTTGAAATATTTTTCTTTCTATTTAATGGAAAATATATTCAAGGATGGGATGATAAACATTTTATGATGATAAAATATGAAACGAACCCAGGTTTCTTGTTAAATTTTTTTGATTTATGAAGCAAATCAATAGTGAGTCAAAGTATCAAAATTGTAATATTTGAGTAGTTATATATGGATTGTAGCCTAACTCTATAAATATATAAATTTGAATATATCCTCAATGTTAAATAATGTAAAATTATTGACTTAACTAAAGATTAGGTAATCGTTAAAGGTTGGGGCCTGATAAATAACCCATAAGTACACCTCCCAACAATATCAATATTATTCCCCTAGATCAACATGCCTATGAAATGGTTGAAATCCCAATACAAACCTCCATGATAATAAAAAAATGGATGATGGTCCAATGATAAACCTTCCACCTATGTACCCATGGAAACACATGTTCCCTTTTTTAAAATTAATTTCTATTCTTTTAAAACCTTTTCAAATTTTATTTCAATACTTCCAAAACCTTTTCAGAATTATTTTATTTTTTATTTAAATGCACTGAAAATACCCCCCTTTTCATTCCATTTATAATTAACTAGGGAAAAACTATTTTCATTGAAAAATATTTTTAGCGCACAAAAAACATATCAATCATTTATTATGAATTAGGTTGTAAAGAAAAAAAATAACATGCGTTATCATAGGCTAGAGATGGAACCACTACCACAAAACTCGTGTTGCACATGCCTATAATAGAATCCAAAATCAATAAACCATGCAATATAAAAGAAGTCCCTTTTATCAAATCCCTAAATCTTATGAATTGTCAATTTTAGAAAACATAGGGTCATCAGAAAAGGAAAACACCACATACATAAAAAAGAGATGTGTTCTACACAACAACTAACCATGAAATGTCCCCCAGAATGAGATCTCACAAGAAATCTAGAATAAGATGAGAAGTAAAATCCAATAAAGGTCAATCGATCTGATATCATATATTTAGGGTGCTAATGTGCTCACTTTCAATATTGAAGTGAAATGATCTCTTTCTTGGAGATATGCACCGCAACTTCCTGAAGATCCAAAACTTAATGGATTTATTTAGATGGAGTGGAGCCTCTGAAAAATTTATGGGGAGAGCCCTAGGTTGAGGGTGAAGAATCCTGGAGAAAGGAATAGAGAAAAAACTATTGTGTGTGTGTTTTAAATCTAGGCGTGGGTCGTTTCACAATGTGTAGTATAATTACATGCTACGAAATCCATGGTGTATAAATAATATGAAAAATAAATCTCATCAGAATAAAAATAAATTATTTATAACATTTTTGATGTGAAACCCCCGCTGATGATGTATAATATTTTTCATCTTGAATTCCCCTTCATGGCTTGTACCCCGCAACAATTACATGGCATGTAACCTAGTTACACTGTGTGTAATCCTCTTTTAGCCTATAGAAAAAGCCAATTAAGGATGAACAACCCACAAATCTCTATCATCACCATTATATTTATCATCCTAATCACAAAGGAGGGGAAACCCACGATGTGGATTTGGGTGTACCTGATAATGTTGAAACACGATGTTATAAACTACCCACCATAAAGACTTTACATCCCTACGAATTCATGTGAAACTGTAATCTGGGGAAAATGATGATGTCATTGCTCCCTCATTAATGACTCATGTTCCCAAGTCTCATGATAATTCAATATTTGATGAAATAGATCTATGAAAAAAGGAATAGACATCCCATGATAGACATTATCTTGATAGTCAATGATCTATAATGGTTTCTCCAGAATAGAAGCATCTTATTCTAGCTCAATTTATTCCCAACTCAGAACGTGGGTGAGATCAAGGTGATACATCCTGGTCTGAGATATATGGAAAACATAATGAATTCCTCTCCACTGAATCAAAAAATCTATATAATATTCAACCTTTTTGAGCCTCAGAGTGACCACAAACCATCCAAAATATCTGAGAGCCAACATTCCCTACTTTCTCAGTCCATGGTGACCCAATTGAGGAGATAAATTCATGAAAACTCTGTCACCTATGGAAATATCTAGAGGATGATTTCATCGATCCACATATTATTTCTATAGAATCTAGGTTGTATCCAGATGTTGATACACCTCTAGAATCTTCACTAATGTCTCTGAAACCAAACATGGTCCAACTAAACATACATAACCTCCCACATCCCACCAATGAGGTGATCTACATGGGAAACCATACAATACCTCAAAGACATCCATTTTGATTGATGAATAATAAATGTTTTTATAAAAAAACTCAACCAGTCCCAGATGGATATCCCACGATCCTTTGAAATACAAGACACAATCGTATAGCCTATCATCTAGGATATTAATTAATTGCTCTATTAGATCATCTGTCTCTGGATGATAAGATGTTATAAACATGAACATAGTTCTCATATCTTTTTAAAGACTCCTCATGAACCACGAGGTTAACCTGGGATCCCTATTTGAAACAATGGTTGAAGGACACCAGTGCATCATCACGATTTCTGGCACATACATCTTACCCAGATCATTAACCATAGTGGTGTATTTGATCGGAATGCAATGTGAAGACTTCTCGAACAGATCAACAAACACCCAGATAGAATCCTTCCCTTAGGTAGTCTATGGTAATCCCACAAAAAATTCAGGGATACCTCTTCCAATTTCTAGACCGACACTAGAACAGGCTGAAGCAAACCAGTGGGTTTCAAGTGCAATATCATTATTTATTGGTTAGTTTAATATTGGGGCACATAATTTTCAATGTCACGCTTCATAACCAACCTCCATAATCATCACCTCATGTCATAATACATTTTCTTATTTCCAAGAGTAATGGACCAATAAGTGTTATGATAATAAAAAAAAGACTAAAACACCCACAAATTCAGAGACAATAGACCTCTTACTAAAGTGGATATTACCATATAAAGAAAGAGACCAATCAGGAACAATCTCCCCACCATAAATCATAACATGAGTCTTCTAAAACTCATCATCACTGTTGACGCTCCTTTTCATCACATTGTCTAAAATATTGGAAAGGGAAATGACTTAGTGCAAATTGATTCATCCTTTGAAGAAAACATCAAAAATTGACAAAGGCATGAACAAGGGATCAAAAGAACATGTGTTGCGCAAGTTTCATCACCATCGCCCAAGTAGACTTGCGCGATGCCTAATGGTCGTGCAAGTGAGTTGCGCGGCCTATGTGATAACCGCCCGTGACTTCTACAGCCTATAAATAGACCTTGTGGGCCCCCCATTACGGGGGAATTTTTGTCCGGAATTCAGATTTAAATCTTTGACCGCCCAAGTCACTTCTCCAAGTCTTACGAACACTTCTAAGGTAATTCATTACCTAGAATGGAAGGTCTAAACAAGAGGAGTAAGGTGTAAGTTTTGGAATTCACTAACACTTGCGCACCTAAGGTGTTTTACCCTTAAGTGGAATGAACATACTTGCGCTCCGCCCAACTTCCTCACCAATACTTGCGCGCCTCTCTTCACGAAGTAACTTAGGATAATAATAAAGGTATTGGTCAAGGATCTCTCAAGTATTACCGCACTGGTTTACAAACGCGCAAGTACTTATAGGTCGCCCAGGTATACCTGCGCGACCAGGACATGCGCGCCCACGCAGTACCTGCGCGCCCCTGCCTTTTTGGGTTCCCTTCTTGCCCATTTCATCCCTCTTAAGCCATTCCACCTCTCCTATTCAACATTCAGTCTTCAAGAAACTCTTCAAAGCCATTTATGGCATGATTTCTGGATTTGAATTCCTTATTTGAAAGGAATTATGTGGAATATCTCTCAAAACCTAGTGATTTACACAACTTTATGTCACTAAAGATTGAGATTTCATTCATTCATCCTCATCCTTTAAGATGAGAGAATCCATAACCTGGGACTCCTTTTCAGGAATAATCCCCAGTTATAATTCTCAAATTTGGGCATTCTCTTTAGGAGTAAGCCCCAAGTCCTCTAATCTGGGCATCCTCCTTAGGAGTAGGCCCTAGATCCCGTAACCTTGGCCTCCTTTTCAAGATTAATACCCAGTCGTAATTCCCCAAATAATGGGCATCCTCCTCAGGAGTAATCCCCAAACCTTAATTCCATTAACCTAGGCCTCCTTTTCAGGAGTAATGCCCAGTCCAAGTTCTCTAATCTGGGCATCCTCTTCAAGAGTCAGCCCCAAACCTAGATCCCCTAACCTGGGCCTCCTTTTCAAGAGTAAGCACCAGTCCATGTCCTCATTAATATGGGCATCCTCTTCTGGAGTAAGCCCCAAGTCCCGTAATTTTTCAATTCCCTTAACCTGTGCATCCTTTTCAGGAGTAATCCCCAGTCTTATTTTCTTTTAACCAGTCCTAATTTACTTTTGATCTTGGATTCCTTCTCAGGAGTAAAAACCCAATCATAAATCCTCTCTTAATTTGGGCCCCCTTTTAAGGATTAAGCCCCTAGTTAGAGTATTAAAATCACCATGAAGAACATATAACTTTATGAACCCTGTTTCTGGATTTCTTTCCTGAATTAAATCCTAATATACATTTATATGGGCAGTCATACATACATAAGTCCCATATTATTTCTTATGATTGCATCTTTTATGGCACAATTGTCTAATTTTTACCAATACTTATTGTTTCTCACACCGAGCATAAATCACGTGAGCTTAGAGTGTAAAAGTAATAATGAAATCCTTCTTTGAGTCATCAATCATAAACATCATACCCCCTTACTCGAACTACGTGGGTTCTGATTCCTTTTCTAAACAAAGGATACGTAGGTAGCCCATCTGCGGGTTTGATCCCAACTCTGAAATAATCCTTGTCCTTCTGAATGAAAATAAACTTCAAGTGCCCCACTGAGTGGATTCAAAACCAGCATGGTCCTCATAATGACCAATAGACTTCTATATAAATGTGTCGAAGGATACCATTGACCAAGAATCACTAATAAATACAGATGATTCTCTATCGATGAAGAACCTCGAATACATATAAATGATTCTCTAAATTTCCTACATATTTTATCGTCGATTTTCAGATCTGAAGGAAAGCTCATTTTATACTTGGTAATGTAATGAGGATTCACGAACATAACTTAAATCTATAAAGAGAGTCCCGGAGTAGACAATAATTCCCCTAAAAAAGGTGTGATGAGTCTGACATCCCATCCTCTCGACCGATGCAAATTTCTAAGCCTCATCAGTCCACAAACTAATGAGAACCTACCTTTGGAAAGTAGGTTCAAATGGATGTGGAATCATTGGATGTTTCCGGTTCTACAAACAAACCTGTTAGAAAATGATCAGAATGTTTGAAACTCCCATCAAGGCGGTCATCCCCGAATTCCGAGGGAAACAAAAAATGGTGAACCCGACATGAATCCTTAACCTAGTTAAAATAATTTTTACATATTTTTTAGGCCCCTATTCAAAATGAAATGAGATGGCCAACATAAACAATCATTGACATATGTACTCATCCAAAAGATGTAGTGGATGAATTTATCTTGATTACATCTGTTATATCAATCATGAACTCTTTTTCAAGATCATATGAATTTCTAGAATGGCTGCTCTCAAATTCACACCTTTGAATACCGCTGCTGCAAATGCCACTACTGCTACTCCTGCTGGATCGTCGTCCGCTCTAAGGATGACATCACCTACTCAGCGTCTTCAACGCTGGGTATCAAAAGCGTACGTTAAAGAGTACCGTCAATACGGTACCATCCCAACTCTGGAGGCTTCCCGACAATCCCTCCAAGTGAACAACTCACACCGGTCGTCCAGACAACGACGTCCAGTGATCAAGAAGCAGGCAGTGCTGACTACCGTATCCAACCGTTTCAGGTCATTATCCCCAGAACGCAATCACCACTCACTCCCGTATTCTGTGGAGGTGAATGAGAAGGTCCCTCAGGGCCTTAATTCAAAGAATCAGGAGTCCTTCCTGAGGGTTCCCACCAACAATTGCCGCCAGAATCGTGTGGCAGTGCACCCTCAACATGATGAGGGTCCCGACTCCAGGCGTTTGGCTCAGGTTCCTCAAACCCGAGCAGGAAAGATGAACCACCAGAGGAGGAATCCGGTCAATATTGAGAAGGTTCTCATCTCTTCCATCTCCGAAGGAGTCCACCAACCTAAATTGGTGGCAAGAAACGAGCGGGCACATACACCTGCCCGTTTTAATTCTGCTGTCCAGCAGACTCATCTGGCATCATCACGCCAATCCCGCCAGGCAATTCTAGTGGAGTACTATAGGCAGGAACATACACATATTTATATATCATCAGTTAGTCAGCAGGCTCGTCTGACTACATATAATGAAGCTCGTAAATCACGTTTGGTGAAGTGCAGTCAGCATGCACATACACCTGCTAGTATTAATCAAGCCTACCAACAGTGTTGCTTGGTAGCATTCGGAGAAGTCAGTTGAAAACCTCCGGCGACAAACAAGAGGCAGACTCAACTCTCTGCCCCGACACTTGAGTAGTGTCCGGATTCACTGATAGGAAAAGGAGGACAGGATCAAGCACATACACCTACTCCATGCATGGAATGGACGTATATCCGCGTTCTGGCTACTGAAGTCACCAAGCATATTCTATCAATGGTGAAAGAGCAAAAGCAAATCCCTGCCCATATTCTGGATGCTTTCCAGGATATTATAACAGCTTCAGCAACATCTCAAGGAAAGACACCTAAATCTATCCCTACCAGTGGAGTGACACATCAATAGTTCACTCCGGAACAGACACACACATCTATTCTAGTCCAAGAGGGTTGTGGGACATACTCCCCCATATCATACGGACAACCAAGTCAGGCACATACACCTGATTTGAGTGGAGATAGTCAGCCTAACCTAGCTAACTTTCCTGATCAGGCACATACACCTGCTCAGAGCATCCACTTTCGTCAACATGTGGTTTCCAAGGTGAGTAAGAAGGCGTATAAGAAAAAGACACACCCAGCACAGTTAGGATATCAAGAGCCAATCTGTAACAAGGCCTTGCTTGATGCTGGAGTTCTTCAAACCCTCACACAGTTATCTGTTGGAATTCAAGATTCGACTCCCTCAGTTTCCAATAATGGGAACATTAATTCTGAAGGTCTTCAACAAACACTTCCTCATGAAGGCTTGCTTCATGACAATTCGGTCGATCTCGAAGTTTCATCTTCAGATGAGAGCCACAGGAACCCTCTGTTGTGGTCAGAAGACCAAGGAGAAAGTGATATCATCTTTTGGTGTAACCCATTATGGTGGTCCTCCCCATGATGATGAATTTCGCTGTGAAAGTCATCTCCGCAGTAGTGATGCACATTGCTAGGAAAATGCTCTAGTGGACAATGTAGTGTCGAGAAAGCCCTCTTTTCTTGAGGCACTTACAAATGCGAAACCAGTCATGTCTGTTGCTTCATCTCTAGTAGGTGAAATACTTTCTCAATCAGAAGATAGCCCAGGGTGTAGGTCATTCTCTGAACCATCCCTAAGTCATGCATCTTCTAGTTTGATCAATGATTTCTCTACCAATCTTGTTGAATACGATGAAGAAACAAAGAAACACCAACTCTGGTCAAATCAGGTAGAAGAATCTTCATTGAATGATAAAGATGAAATGCTGAACATGAGAAAAAAACTAGCAAAAGGTGAAGTACCAGTCATGTTTTGGCCTCTGGCTAACTCTCAGTATGACATTCCAAAGATGTTGACGGAATATGGAATCCATGATATTTGTCTCAACATTTGGAAAACTCTTTGTCAGTTGAAAAAGAAAGTATCATCTTATGATGAATATGAAAATAATCTTATGATAATAGAAGGGTTACAATGTCAAATTGATTGGGAATCTCTATCAGTCTCTCGATATCCGAAGGCTGAAAAACAACAGAGAGCCCTTCAACGTTCATGCCTTGGCGCACTAAGAAGATTGCGTCAGTTAATTTCCAATGCCCCATCTGGTATTTGTGTCAGAGGATGGGGTGTTCATGGAGCACTGCATTTCACGGTGCTCTCCAGTCATCAAAGCCCGTCAAAAATGGTTTCATGCTATTTTATTTCCCATGGCCAGCCACAGTCAATGGGCTTTGTTTTTAATCAAAAGCCTGCCCAAGAACAGGCTTCAACTAGTTCCTCTCAAAATCAAGAATAAAAAGAACAAGTTGTTTAATTACTCCTGCATCAAGAAAACGAGAATTTTTAACAAGCTTCTCATATGGAGCAAGCACATCATCAAGTGATAGATGTGTCGGAAATTATCCAACGGTATTTTGAACTTGGTTATAAAAGTGGATACAGATTAATGCATCCAGCTAATTTCCAGACTACGGTTCGCAAGATCAAGAGAGCTTTTAAGAAAGTCTCAAACATAGCATGTCAAGAGCCACCCTAGATTTCCAGACTGGGGAATATTTTAAACCAACAATCCTAGTCAACAAATAGGATTCGAGGAGTTGAACGAGAACAACAGGAGAAACCCCAGTCCTCCAGACTGGGGACTTTTTCAAATCATCAATCCCCTCCTCAGATAAAGTCAGTCTTTTTTCGATTGGGGAAGAATCCTCAAGAGGAACGAAGCGCCAAATTATTAGGAGATTCCCTCAAAATTACAGTTCTTTAAGAAGTTCCTGATGGATTGAATCAACAAAAGGCAATGTCTTATCAAAGACATGGAAGAAGACAATATCGCAGAAATGTTGATAGATGGGATGAGATGCATTATGCATCAATCAATGTCATCAATGCTGTTGTTGCTGATCCACCAAATGAGGTTCACTCAGGTGAATCAGATGAAGAGGGTCCTGCTCAAGAAGATGTATGCACCGACACAAATGAAGAAGGTGTGCATACACGAAATCAAAGGATTACTCAGAACCTAGGTAATCCTACGAGCAACCAACATCCCCCTCTCCGAAAAGGATCCAAAAAAGGGAGGGGGAAAGAATCGGGTTACATATCCTTCCTCTGAAGAAGGCCAATCACTCTCACTAGAGCAATGGTTTGCACAATAGGAGGAAGAAATGAAGGAATTAAAGAGGTTGAATGCAGAACTATTTCAGGGTAGCCTTCTTTGTGAGCGTGATGGAGTAAGTTAGCCAAGGGAATTTGTTGAAGCTACTGAGATGGATCAAGAATACCATCCTCTATTAGTTCACCCTCACAAGCCTAATCCTATGGGTCAAGTGCAACAATAGTTGGCAGTGCTACCATCAGTTGCAGCACCACCCACCACATCTGTCCAAGCTCCAGTCATTGCACCTACCCAAGTCCATGTTCAAATGGATGTTTCTCAAAAGTTAATAACTACTATTGAGTCATTAACATCTTGGTTAGAAAATATGGATGGGAAACATGCGTAGGTTCAACCAGAAAAGAAAGTTTACCCTGATTGGGTAGATTCAATATCTCCTCCATCAAGTTTTGGAAAACCTGTATTCCCTATTTTCAAGGGATCAGGCGACCCTGAACAGCATTTGACGCATTACGTGTCTTGTTGTGATCCTATGATGGGAACTTCGGAGCGACAAGAAGTAGTAAAACTCATATGCTTCATGCGAACCTTGCAAGGACCAGCCTTTGTATGGTATACAAGCTTGCAATCCCGGTCAATTACCAGATTGGAGGATCTCCGTCAAAAATTCCTTCTTTAGTTCAGCTCATCATTGCCGAAGACAATAGTTTTTTATCTTACAAACAGTAAGAAAAGAGAGAATGAAAGGGTCTCAGATTTCATTACTCGCTGGATGGGATTAACATATTCCCTATTCTTAGCACTCCATCAAGAGGAATTGTTGCCAATCTGTGTGGAAAATCTGCGTGACGAATTACGCACTCCGTTGATCCCTGTGAAATATACAGCAGGGTTTCGAGACCTTACTTAAATCGCTCATCAGATTGAAGATTCCCTTGTACAAGCTAAGGCTAAATCTCGTGTAATTACATCAGCTCTAGGAAGGAGAATGGGTAAAGCAAAAACTGCTACAGTTATGCTTAAACAAGAATCTGTACCTGTTTTTACTTCAAAACCTTCATCTTCTCGAAGGGCTCCACCTCCTGAGCACCAACAACAAAGACCATTTCTTCCATATGATCAAAGAGATCAAAGACGAAAACAATTTGAGGATTTGAAGAGAAAAACATACTCTTTCCAAAATGAACAAGTTCCTGGTTACTTCATTTCAGCTCTGGAGAATAATTTGGTTCCGCTGCCAAAGACCAAGAGGCTAAACAAGGAAGGAGTTAAAGACCGTCCCAATTATTTCCCCTTTCATCAAATGTTGGGGAATCCCATCTAGGAGTGTTTTTTCTTTAAATAACTCCTGTAAAAGATGGTCGACTCAGGACATGTTAAACTAAAAGGCTCTTTATCCCAGGTAGCATGTGTCACTGCTACAGTTCCAGAAGAGGAAGGCGAATGGAAAGAAGTCAAAAGAAAAAATGCATAGAAGTATGAGGATTGGATGGTCAGAAAGACAATCAACCGAAATCATGCTATTTTTCGAACACAATTTAAGAAACCGATTGTGTATTCTACCATGAATGTTGCGGAAAGACCATCTTCATCAGTGGGAAAGTCCTCAAAGAAACGACATGATTCAAAGAAAGAAAAGAAATCAGAAGAAGATTAGTATGTGTCAAATCCTAAGTTGTCTTTGACTCTAGAAGACTTCATGCCATCTACTTCAAAGCGACGGGCACCACCCCACCAAACGGAACAGCCTAAACAGGCTAATCAGGCTTAGTCTTCATCAGACGAAGAGTTAATCTTTAGTTCTGTTAATATGATTCAATTAACAGATCCATATGCCAGTCGCAGTTTCAATTTCGATGAGCCTGAATTCCCTGTATCAAACATGGGAATCATAGGATGTTCCAGAGGCTTAGGATACAGGGGAAGACATGGATCTTTTAGAATCCACTACTCCTATTCTACTCCTGCTAGAACTGTGTACGCAGTAGAAACTCGTGGTAGAGCCCTTCAGCGAGCTCACCAAGAACAAGAAAGCTCTTCTACCAATAGTAAATTCAGTCCTAGCACAGTTATTTTAGAAGATCGGTTGAAGGTTCCATCCTCTTCCTCTCAGCAAGTAAATGGATATAATTGGTCTAATCTTACAAAACTAGGAATATTGTCAACTCCTATCAAATTACAAGGTGCGTCTGCTTCCATGGTACATGCTAAACCACATATTCTTGTTGGGAAACGCAGACCTCTGGATCAAAAGTATGATGTATTGAAACACTTGGCCCAAGTACCCGCCAAGTTATAAATTCTAGATGCTCTAAATCTATCAAAAGATCTTCGGGAAGCACTCATAGAGGCTTTGTCAAGTCCTCAGGAGTTTGAAACTGAAATTGTTACAGCTGAAGTCTATCACATAGAGAATAATCCTGCAAAATGCCATGCAGTAATATCTTTTACTGATAAAGATGAAGATTATGTTGTGCATGGGAATACTAGACCTTTGTACTTATCTGGAAAGGTTAATGGTGTAGACGTTCGAAGAGCTTTCATTGACAATGGTTCAGGAGTCAACCTCATGCCAATTCGTACAATTCGTCGATTGGGGCTCACAGAATCTGATTTATCTTCTTCTAACATGATGTTACAAGGATATGATAAGAATGAACAAGAACCATTGGGTGAAGTTACACTCAGAAATCAGTTTGGAAATCTTGTATCCAATTCATATTTCATGGTTTTTGATCAAGACTCAGCCTTCAACATCTTGCTTGGAAGACCCTAGCTACATCAGCATGCGGTTATCCCTTTATCATACCATCAATGTCTCAAATATTGTTTTAATGGTCAAATTGGGACATTGTATGGTGATAAGGCCCCATTCAAGACATGTGAGTCTCAATAAATTGAGGCGGAATTCTGTCACATGAATGGAAGGAAGAAATTCATAACAAAAGAGATTATAAAAGTTAATGCTCCATATGGTTTGGAGAAGATTTCAGTAAATCCATTTACACATGTGAGTACAGATTATGTGTTTCCTATCAGTGAAATTGACAAGATAGACTCAAATCAAAATACTCTTATGGAAAGATCCATAATTTCAATTACGGCAATCGAGCCAGACAACATGGGAGAAATTGGTAACCCACCAAGCAGTGATGAAAGCACAAATGGTGACGTCTTCATTTCATGTGGTGAAATCCAACAACTCCATACTTATCCAATTAGGCCAGAAGAAGTTATAGCAACATCGGAGGTGAACAATGATGTCGATTTTCAATCCATCATTTCCTCTTTAATACCCAAAGAATACCCTTCATCATCAATCGTGTTGGAAATGGAAGCTTCTTCTTCAAGATGTAAAAAATGTGACCTCTCTTCTAATCATGAAAATTATTCTTTAACATCTAATATGCAAGTAGAAATGGAATAAATAACACATGAAGAAGAATAAGAAGAAGATCTCAGAGATGCTCCTACAACATTTGAAGAGGGTATCTCTACCACTGTGGATGAACTCAGAGAAATAAATCTAGGTACAAATGAATATCCACGCCCCACTTTAATCAGTGCGGCCATGACACCTGTAAAGAATAAGATGTATATTTCTTTTCTAAGGAAAAATAGAGAGATATTTTATTGGAACTATAAAAAAATTCATGAGCTTGATCCTGATGTTGCTACTCATCATTTGGGTTTACCAGAAGAACATCGAGGATTTAAGCAAGCCGTGAGAAGAACATGCACAACTTATGCTTCCAAAATTGAGGCTGAAGTGTATAATCTTATCCAAGCTAACTTTGTCAGAGAAGTTCAATATCCCAAGTGGTTGGCTAATATTGTCCCTATAAATAAGAAGAATGGAAATGTTAGAGTTTTCATTTATTTCAGAGATCTTAATCGGCATTGTCCTAAGGATGATTTCCCAGTTCCGATTACAGAACTTTTAGTTGATGCAATAGCTGGATATGAAGCACTTTCCTTCATGTATGGATATTCTGGATATAATAAAATCCGAATGGCCCCAGAAGACGAGGAATCCACAGCCTTCAGAGTCCCTAAGGGTGTGTTTTGCTACCGGGTAATGCCTTTTGGCTTAAAGAATGCAGGTGCAACGTATCAACGTGCCATGCATCGTATCTTCAAACCCTTCTTAGGGAAGTTTGTTGAATGCTATGTAGATGATTTGGTTGTTAAATCAAAATAAAGTTCTAATCACTTGTCTAATTTGGAAGTCATATTCCGCAAGCTTCGACAACATAATTTGAAGATGAACCCCTTAAAATGTGCTTTTGGGGTAACCTTAGTAAAATTTCTCGGCTTTGTTTTACGCCATCATGGTATTGAAGTTGATCCTGAGAAGACCAAGTCAATCCTTGGTATTTCACCTCCTCAAAATTTGAAATAATTAAGAGGACTTCAAGGACACTTAGCCTATATTCATCATTTCATCACCAATTTGGCAGGCAAAAGTTTACCCTTCACCAAATTGATGAAGAAGGGAGTCACTTACCAGTGGACTGAAGAATGTAAAAAAGCATTCGATATTCTCAAGAAATACCTCTTGAGTCCATCGGTACTCATGCCACCTGTTGAAGGAAGACCACTTATCCTCTATGTGATAGCTCTAGAGTGATCATTGGGTGCCTTCCTTGCTCAAAAGAATGATTCTAGGAATGAAAACAACCTCTACTATCTCAGTCAAACTATGCTTGAATCAGAAACCCAGTATTCAAGTATTGAGGAATGCTGCCTGGCCTTAATCATTGTAGTTCAGAAGTTGAGACACTACCTGCAACATCACGCGGTCCAATTGGTATCTCGCAATAACCCGCTCAAATTCATCCTTAGTCGTCTGATTCTTACAGGACGTCTAGAAAGGTGGGCAGTTAATTTGCATCAATTCAATATTCAGTATGTGTCTCAAAAGGTGATAAAGGGCCAAGCTCTGGCTGATTTCCTGGATGAACACCCTTCAGTGGGAGACACATCTTCAGATATTGAACTCCTTGATGAGGAAGTCTTCTCTGTTCAAGAAAGTCCACAAGCATGGGAAATGTATTTTGATGGTGCTTCCAAAAGTCCAACAGGAAGGAAAATGGAAAATCCTAAATTTGACAAAGTTGTCTTAGGAATTGTACTCATTGCACCAGAAAAGGCAGTGTTACCTTATTCCTTCTTATTGTGGGAAGGTGGTACCAATAATGAAGCCATATACCAAGCTCTCATCGTAGGCTTGGAATTAGCGCTTCAAGCACAAGTGAATCACTTAAAAGTGAAAGGTGATTCAGACTTGGTAATCAAACAAGTCAATGGGGATTATGCCATCAGAAAAGAAGAACTAATCCCTTTGTATGACTATGTCAGAGAGTTAATGGCAGAATTCCCTTCGGAACAGACATTTTCTTATGTCCCAAGATCACAAAATGCTCATGCAGATGCACTGGCTAATATAGCTACAGCTCTGGCAGATCTAAATCGGGATGAGACACCCATCAGTATTGCCCACCGTCGTGCAATTTCACCTTATGTTCGAATCAGAACAGAGGAAATTAATGAAATTAGTCCCATTCCTGAACCGTATGGTCATACTATAGGATGGATGTCACCTATCAGGTAATACCTTCAAAATGAAACACTTCCACCTAATAGAGCCGAGAAAGAACAAATTCAGCGACGTGTGGTCAATTTTACTCTTTATGATAGCCCAAATCACCTAGAGAAAATTCTTTACAAACGTGGTTTCGATGGAGTTCTCTTCAGATTCATTGATGGTGACGAGACAATGGATGTCATGAAAGAAGTGCATGCATGAGTATGTGGTGCCCACCAATCTAGACATAGACTGTCTGATCAGATTCAAAGGCTTGGATACTTTTGGCCTTCACTGATACATGATTGTGTCGATTTCACAAAGAAGTGCCATTAATGCCAAGTACATGCCAACTTCATTCATCAAATCCAGAGTTTCTTCATACAGCTAAATACTCATGGCCATTTTCCACATGGGGAATAAATGTGGTGGGACCTTACCCTTTGGCTACGGCCAAGCAGTTTAAGTACATTCTTACTGCTATTGACTTATTTTCCAAATGGGCAGAGGCAATACCTCTCAAGGAATTCAGTTCTAAATGCGTTGTTAGATTCATCAAGTCTAACATCATTACCAGATTTGGTGTCCCTCATACCATATTGACAGAAAATGGCACCAATTTTTGTTCATCCGAGGTGAAGAATTTGTATCAAGAATACAACATCAAATCCAACCATTCATCTTGGTATCATGCAGAGGCCAACGGCCAGATATAAGACTTTAACAAGTCTCTTTCAAATATACTGCAAAAGATGGTGGATGAAGATAAGAGATCATGGCCTGATAAACTCTTTCATTCTTTATGGGCTTATCGGACTACCACCCGCACTGCAACTCGGTCTACTCCATATTCACTGGTATATGGAATGGAAGTCGTCTTGCCCATTGAAGTTCAATTTCCTTCGCTCAGAGTAGCCATTTTTGATCAGTCATCTAAAAATGAACAATATCAAAACCGATTGAATGAATTGGAACGGTTAGATGAGAAAAGATTGTGCACTTTTCACCACTTGGAATTCTATCAGAATCGAATAGCACAGGCTTTTAACAAAAAAGTACGTCTTCATTCATTCACTCAGGGAGAATTGGTATTAGTTCTCAGAACTCCAATGATACCAGGAAAGAAACCTCCCAAGATTGATCCAAAATGGGAAGGACCTTACTCAATACATAAGGTCTACTCCAATAGAGATTATTCATTAATCTTGATGGATGGAGAACTCATCACTACTCCAACCAATGCCATATTTTTGAAGAAGTATTTTGTATAAACACAAAATGCATCCCCAACTTGGTCCGGTATGACCTTAAACTGCAACTTGGTCTGGTATGACCTTAAACTGCACCACCGTCCAACATGACGTTAAACTGTGTCCCCAACTTGGTCTGGTATGACCTTAAACTGAAACTTGGTACGATATGACCTTAAACTACACCACTAGGTCTTGTATGACCTTAAACTGCATCATCAATGGTCCATGCATATGACCCTAAACTATTTGCAAGTCCCTTACGTCCAGCAATATGTTAAACTGTGACATCCTAACTACGTGACACTAAATTGTTTAAAAGTCCCTTCCGTCCAGAAAGACGTTAAACTACATAATCATCAAAGGTCCTGTATGACCTTAAACTACACCACCTTCCATCATGACATTAAACTACACCATCCATGGTCCATGCATATGACCTTAAACTATTTGCACTTACGTCCAACATGACGTTAAATTGTGTATGTTTTTGTCCTCAATGCATGACATTAAACTGCACAGTCCCCCTTTCTTATAACATGACGTTAAACTATATTGTCCCTATCATCCTAACTACATGATGCTAAATTGTACAGGAATTCCTTGATACGTCTTACATGACATTAAACTGTACTTTGTCCCTGCTATATGACATTAAACTGTGCAGCACCAATAGTCCTAACTACATGACTTTAAACTGCACAGTCCCTTCATATGTTCTACATAACGTTAAACTGTGTATAGTTAAGGTTGTTGTTACCTCTTGTTTCTCACACCGAGTATGACTCACGTGAGCTTAGAGCAAACCTCAACCATAAAACTCTCTCTGGGCCGCTAACCATGTGTAAGTCCCAGCTTCATTTTTTAGGTCATTGTCCCCAAAAACAACTTGATCATTAATTCATTCTTTAATTGAACTACGCGGACTTTGATCCTTTCCTTCCATGTTGGGTATGTAGGTAAGCTTCGAGGGTTCAAGACCAAAATCAATCTCTTCACATTGGTTCACCTTCATCTCATACGATGTTGATTCATGAAACCGCCCCTAGAATCAATGTCTTTACACTGGTTCACTTTCGTCTTTTTTATAGGACGTTAAATTATAGAACATTTTTGTCCAGTATGACAATAAATTACAATATTCTTTGGTACCCTCACCTAAGAGGGAACCATTATTTACATTTATTTTTCAATCATGTTTCATTTCAAAGACTACGTGCATACATGGCAATGCCTAAACCTTTTATCTTGGGTTAAACCATCATTGTACAAAAGTCCCCTTTCACCCATCACATGTACGAACCAAATTTTTACAAAGGGGATTTCCAGAACTATGTGGGCTTGATTCCCATCCTTATGGGATACGTAGGAACGTTCATGTGTCCCTCTAATCCAGCCCCAAGTCTTTGTGCGTAACCCCAAATTCCATTTTCAGTCCCCTCGCTGAAAATTCCCCATGAAAACACACAATGTGTATTTCATATAATGGTCCAAGCTCTATGACCCTAAACTAAGATCTCTAATCCTTTTGTCCCACACGACGTTAAACTGTAGTTTAAGAACTACGTATAGCTTGATTCTCATCCTTATGGGATACATAGTGACGTCCAACATTTCAATTCAGGACCCAGCCACAACATGAATATAGTTAACATTGATCTGTGTATCTCTGTATACATTGGAAAATACCCATCTCTATGTTTCATAATCCTAACCTTAAATATTTTCAGATCTTCATAACCCTTTTCATGACTTCTAGTCACAAAAATTTCAAACTTCTGAGAGTTCTTTTGCCTGACTATGCAGCACGTGGCCATAGGCAGCCCTGCATAAACAGTCTACATAACAGACTTGTTAGCCTAAAGATACTATTAGTTGACTATATAGCCAATGCCCTTAGGTGGACTTGAATAATTCAACCCCCTAATGGGTTTTTCGGATAGTGGTAACTTCATTCTTGGGAAGAATGCCTCTTTCTCCCTTATTTGTTATAAATGACAGTATGTAGGGATCCGAAAAAATAGCCATCCTTAACATATTTGTCCCATATCCTTTTTCATGATCTGAAAATTATTTAAGTCTATAGTATATATTCTCCTTCCCTACGTTTCGGTCAGACCTTCGTAGGAGTGATATCTATTCAGTTCTTCGATAATCTTGTTTGGAAATATCTTCTCCATATTCAAGTACCTCTTTCCACACAGAAAACTATATACTTTGGAAAATTTGAATCTCCATAAACTTTCACTGGCTTTTAGCACTAGGAAAGTAAATTTCTGAGAGTACTTATGCCTGACTATGCAGCACGTGCCCATAGGCGGCCTTGCATAAACTGTCTACATAACAGACTTCTTATCCAAAAGATACTATTTTATTTAACTATGCAGCCAATGTCCTTAGGTGGCCCTGCATAATTCAACCCCCTAACGGGTTTGTTAAATAATGTTAACTTCATTCTTGGGAACTACTTCTTCTAATTCCATTTATCTATTTTTTATATCATTCCTCAGATTCAAATATTCTAAAGTCATAGTTTACATATTTTTCCCTCATACTTGAGTATGGTACTATGTTTTCAGATGAATTGTCAAGGAATTGAGTCAATTCTTATTCATTCAATCAATGGTATTTTGACCTTAAACATTAGCCTTTTTATGTCCGACGTGCAAGACTTTAAACTGCCCACAAAATACAAAGGAACTCTGAATAAAAATCAAGTTCCAAGCTCACTAAACATACATTTTGTATGATTTAGGTAATATTGATCAATTAAATGGTTCGAAGTTTGTAGGTTTATTTAAATTAATCCTAGTAAAAATCAAACTATGCTTACTAGGACAATTAGATTAGGTAAAATCTAAAGCATGTAGCAAAAGAGAATGCATGTACAAATGAGTGAAGGTGAAAGTGTTTTTCATTGATACATAGGAGATAGAAGGACATCCACAGATTGGAGTCTCTTCTCTTTTTCAAGAATTACAAGTGGCTTTCAACATAACTCTTCATTTGATTTACGGAATCCTGAGCTTCATCAGCAACCACCTAGAATTCATTCATTCAACTGGATACAATAAGAGATGCAATGATACCATCTATTCTTGGAATAGTTGTAAAAGGATGTTCTTGAGTGCGGTTTGAGGAAAATTTTCTTCTGATCAAATAGTGACTCTGTTTCTGTCCAAGAGACTTGGAAGATGGATACGTGGATTTGAGAATGGAGGACTAGACGTAAAGATCCATTTGGAGAGAGGAATATTTTCCGATATTGCTCTAATGCCATTTTTTTCTTCTCTCCATCAACCGATAGCTGAAAACATTTCAGCCCATGGGTTTGCCATTTTCATATCTGCAAGGAAATGGAATGGAAGGAGAATTTGAAATTTCACGCCATTTTTGTTTCTCTTAATGCACAGCATAACCGAAATAGAGGAGTAGCAGTGCAGCTGCATTTCAGGTGTATAGTTCTTTTCATTTGGAACATTGACTCCTTGCAGATGACCATGACCATACAGGGACAGGTAGATTCTCTTTGGGAAATTAAGATGATATTTGAATAAGTACATAGCCAAATCTGGGAATGTGATGTCGCAGATATCCTAGTAATCATGGAAAACAATGTTCATCATGTCATCAATCCGCTTGCAAGCCAGTTCATCAGTCGTTCCGATTCTCCTGGAAGCCATTGAATCTCCACAAAATTTAAATAAACTAACTCTTAAATGGGTTTATTTTTCATAAAATTTGAGAAAGAATTCAGAAAAATGGAAAAGGCATTAAGGCGCGCAAGTCTAAAACATGGAACACAAGTATGGATGTGCCGCGCAAGTATTTGGTGTGCAAGTATCACCGTGCAGGCCCAGATACTTTGACATCTACGCGACATCAGGGAAACAGTGGAAAATGTGCAACTTGTGCGGTGAGAGCTTGTGAATCCGAAATCAGATGTGATGCGCGGCAAAGGACCACGTATTTATAGGCCAGGAGGCTCACCTGCGCGCCTCCACCCACCGTGCTCTTTCCACATGCTCCAGCCCTGCGCGGCAAGAACCTGTGTGCCTAGTGTTGCACCCTGAAAACTTGTGTGCCGCCCTTCCATGGGTTTTCTTCTTTTCCTCAGAGTCAAATCCGCATTTCTTTTGGATCCAACTCTGAGGGGGGACTTTTGTTGATGCTCCTTTTCATCACATTGTCTAAAAGATTGAAAAGGGAAATCACTTAGTGCAAATTGATTCATCCTTTGAAGAAAACATCAAAAATTAACAAAGGCATGAACAAGGGATCAAAAAATCATGTGCCGCGAAGGTTTCATCACCGTCGCGCATGTAGACTTGCGCGATGCCTAATGGTCACGCAATTGACTTGCGTGACCTAACTCATAACCGCCCAGGTCTTTTCCAGCCTATAAATAGACCCTGTGGGCCCCCCATTATGGGGGTATTTTTTCCAGAATTCAAATTTAAAGCTCTGAACGCCCAAGTCTCTTCTCCAGGTCTTCTGAACACTTCTAAGGTAATTCTTTAGCTAGAATGGAAGTTCTAAACAAGAGGAGTAAGGTCTAAGTGTTAGAATTCACTAACACATGGGCTCCTAAGGTGTTTTACCCTTAAGGGGAATGAACATACTTGCACGCCGCCCTAATTCCTCACCAAAACTTGCACGACACTCTTATAGAAATACCTCAGGATAATTTTAAAGTCATTGGTCAAGGATCGCTCAAGTATTATCGCACTGGTTTACAAAAGCACAAGTACTTATAGGTCACGCAGGTATACATGCGCGACCAGGACTTGTGCGCCCACGCTGTACCTACGTGCCTTCCAGGACTTATGCGCTCCTAACTTTTGGGGTGCCCTTCTTTCCCATTTCATCCCCCATAAGCCATTCCACCTCTCCTATTCAAGATTCAGTCTTTAAGACACTCTTCAAATCCATTTATGGGATGATTTCATTATTTGTATTCCTTATCTGAAAGGAATTCTGTGGAATATCTCTCAAAACCTACTGATTTACACATCTTTATGTCACTAAAGATTGAGATTTCATTCATTAAACCTCATCCTTTAAGATGAGAGAATCCTTCACCTGAGTCTCCTTTTCAGGAATAATCCCCAGTCATAATTCTCAAATTTGGGCATCCTCTTTAGGAGTAAGCCCCAAGTCCTCTAATCTGGGCATCCTCCTTAGGAGTAGGCCCCATAACCCCTAACATGGGCCTCCTTTTCAGGAGTAATCCCCAGTCATAATTCCCCAAATTATGGTCATCCTCCTTAGGAGTAAGCCCCAAACCTTAATTCCTTTAACCTGGGCCTCCTTTTTAGAAGTAAGCCCCAGTCCAATTTCTCTAATATGGGCATCCTCCTCAGGAGTAATCCCCAAACCTAGATCCCCTAACCTGGGCCTCCTTTTCAGTAGTAAGCCCCACTCCAAGTCCTCATTAATATGGGCATCCTTTTATGGAGTAAGCCCCAAGACCCTTAATTTTTCAATTCCCTTATCCTGGGCCTCTTTTTCAGGAGTAAGCCTCAGTATTAATTTCTCTTAACCAGTCCTAATTTACCTTTGATCTAGGATTACATCTCAGAAGTAAAAACCCAATAATAAATCATCTCCTAATTTGGGCCTCCTTTTCAAGAGTAAGCCCCATGTTAGAGTATTCAAATATCCATGAAGCACATATACCTTTATGGACCCTGTTCCTGGATTTCTTCCCTGCAGTAAATCCTAATCTTCATTTATCTAGGAAGTCATACAAACATAAGTCCCACATTATTTCTTATGACTGCATCATTTATAGAATAATTGTCTAATTTTTACCAATACCTCTTGTTTCTCACATTGATCATGACTCGCGTGGGCTTAGAGTGTAAAATTAATTATGACATCCTTCTTTGAGTCATCAATCATAAAAATCATACTCCCTTACTCTAACTATGTGGGTTCTGATTCCTTTTCTAAACAAAGGATATGTAGGTAGCCCATCTGCAGGTTCGATCCCAACTCTGAAATAATCCATGTCCTTCTGAATGACAATAAACTTCAAGTGCTCCAATGAGTGGCTTTAAAACCATCATGGTCATCATAATGACCAAGAGACTTCTATATAAATGTCTCAAAGGATACCATTGACCAATAATATCTAATAAATACAGATGATTCTCTATCGATGAAGAACCTTGAATACATATAAAGGATTCTCTAAATTTCCTACATATTTTATCATTGATTGTCAGATCTGAAGGAAATCTCATTTTATACTTGGTAATGTAATAATTATTCACGAACATAACTTAAATCTATAAAGAGATTCCCGATGTGTACAATAATTCCCCTCTAAAAGGTGTGATGAGTCCGACCTCCCATCCTCTCGACCAATTCAAATTACTAAGCCTCATCAGTACACAAACTAATGAGCGCCTACCATTGGAAAGTAGGTCCAAATGGATTTGGAATCATTGGATGTTTCTGGTTCTACAAAAAAACCTGTTAGAAACCGATTGGAATGTTTCAACCTCCCATCAAGGCAGTAATCCCCGAATTCCGAGGGAAACAATCACGCTGCTGACTCCACGAAATAGACTCGACGAGAGATGATGTTAACTAAACACTGTTGAGAACCATTCCTAAAGAATCCTCTTAAGTGTCCAAGTGAAACTGAGAAAAACTCTTCATATGGTTCCACTCCTCCTTTTATTATAGAACAACCTATGATGGTACATTCCTACTAAGAGTGTCTATAATGAAATTTACCATTCCTTGGATATTAGAAATATTGATGTCAAACCTCTAAATATAATCTACCCATCACCTCTTCCAATGATTAATGTATTTATGAGAAATGATATAACTAGACTATTGTGATTAGATAAGAACATGAAATTATCCCCAAAGAGATAGTGACACCAATATTTAAGCCCATAAATAATTGTAGTAAACACTGAAATCATAATTGTGGTAATTATTCTAATGTGACAATGATGACGAGTCATAACCTACCAGATAGTCATCGTGCATAATAATTCACCCCAAACTCACACTCAAATCATCACAAAACACCATGAACCCTTTACCTAGATCAGGTATAATTAGAATGGGAGTTGTTGTCAGAAGACGTTTTAATTCATTGAATTAATTATGAAACTATGCGTCCCAGGTGGATTTCACTTCTACCCTAGTTAAAGTAGTCCAAGGTCACACCATCTTAGAGATGAATTTGACAAACCTTTTGTTAGTATACCACAATTCCATGGATGCTTCTTATATCTAAGACATTCTATGTTTCCTTACATGAAAAAACATCTTTTACCTTCTCTGGATAAACTAAAATGTCATGCTCATAAATTCATTGCCCCAAAAACATCACTTCATGAATCCAGAACCTACATTTAGAAAGCTTTCTCTACAAATAGTGCCTTCTCAAAATTTACAGAAACAAACTCAGATAGGGCATATTATCACACTCCTATTTGGAAAAAACATAATATTAACCATGAATACTACCACAAAAGTGTTAAGATATTCATGGAATATATGATCCATAAAATCCATAAAAAATAAAAAGGTGTTATTTAGTCTAAAAGTCGTCACAAGATATTCATAATGGCCATACCCACTCCTAAAGTTTGTATATGTTATATCAGACTCTAGAACTCTAATCTGATGATAACCTGACCAAAAAAATTCACTGAGAACCATCATTCCCCCTTTAACTAGTCAAAAAGAACATCCAAATGAGGAAAATGATATTTTTTTAATCGTTACCCATTTCAACTTATGATTTTCCACACAAAACCAAAGTGAACTATCCATTTTCTTAGAAAGGAGCCTTGAGGATGACCAAAGTAAAATTAAAGGGTGAACAAACCCTTTTTTCAAAGTTCATCCAGCTGAATATGGATCTCTTTAAGCTCCACTAGTGCTATATGATAAGAAGGTATTAATATCAGTTGTGTACCGAGTACCAGATCAATCATAAAATCTATCTATCTCTATGGAAGTAGACTAGATAAGTCATCTATAAAGAAATCATAATGTCCCTATCAATAGTGGGAAGATCAATGAAATGAGATATATCATCATCCTCAAACACAACAGTAGATAGAGAACTCAAAAATATCTGGGTTGGAAGGCCCTACATGACCTGATATTGGATCCCACTCCCCCTGAAACACACAAGAGATCACTTAAACAACAAGAAATGACACAAGTCGATGATACCAATCAACTTCATCTTGATATGAGATATGCCAATCCATACTGATGATGAAATCAAACAGATCCAAATTAGGAATAAGAAAATCCCATACCAACTCTATATCATCTTTCATTAAGGAACATGAAGGTCACCGAAGAAAATTCTCTCTCTTCTTTCCATGAGGTTTCACTATATCCATTTTAAAGTGAATAACTTCTATTGGATGTTTATGAATACTAAGAAAAGGTGTAAATATAAATGTGTTGGAGGCACCAATATCAAATAAATAAATTGATATTGTAGATGCCGAAAAAGTTCGTAATTACTGAAGGGAGTTTCGAAATGAAAAAGGGAAGTCATATTCGGACCCAGAGACCCGGTCCGGAGGGCCTGAAAGTGTTGCGCATAAAAAAGAAGAATTCACAAGAAAAAAGTGTGCCACATGAAAGGGGTTTGGGATTCGCGAAGGATCCCTGGCGTAGGTGTGCAATAATTGCGCGCCCACACCCACGCGGTTAACATTCCATGCCTCTGCCTCTAGTGCGCAAATTTTGTGCGCCACCATGAATTTTGCACCGACGGATTCCTATAAATTGAATGATACCCCTTCCATTTCAGGGTTTCGGAATTCGAACCAGCCCTCGTGCACAAAATCAGACTTCCACGTTCGCAAGATGGACTTCAGGTACTTATCCTTTTCATGCCACCTCGCCCTGGAACCACCTCTGCGCACAATCCATCTGGCATAAACATAATTCCAAACCCTTCAGGGTTCCTCCCTTGCACGGAATTCCTTCCGTTGCACACAAAATGGTCCAATTACGTGCAATCCCTTTCGCTGGGTGCATCCGTACCTTTCGGTGTGTCCTTCACCACTCGCACGCAATTCATATCCCTTGTGCGCGATCCTACTGGCTGCGCACAATCCCTCTGCCCTGATTACGTGCCATCCAAGTGTTTTGTGTGCCAACCATTTATTTGCGTACAACCCCTAGGACCCCTCACCCTGGTGCTCCCCGAGTGCCTCCCTGCGTAGGAGCCTGATGTGCTTCTTCTAGATGCCCCAGGCACACACACCAGACATACACCCCATGCGATATTTTCTCATACGACCTTCCAAGCTCATACGAAGTAACCTCAAGGTCCCATAGAAAGTTTTTTCCCATTGTGTTGCTTTTCCTCATGCTTCTTCCCATAGGCATGCTAAAGGCTATCGCTTCTTCACATAGCCACGCTAACGTGGACCCCTCGATGGTTCGCTCTAAGACCCCCAATCACTACGGCCTTGCTGATACCTTCCCTCCCACAAGGAGCAGAGGGTATCGGTCATGTATGTCCTAGGGGTGCAGAGTAAACCAACCTCATCTGAGCTACAGGACGTTAAACTTCCAAGCACCTCATCCTCAACACATGAAGTTAAACTGTGATACAGCCCAGTGCCTCACACACAAGGTCCCCCCACATCTCGGACATTCTTTACATCGCTCATCTCATCGAGAGTGGAATATTCCTCACATGGAATGAGATCCTCTTGGCTGAGGAAGTGTTTGTCCACAGGGGAAGGGCAGCTACATTGGTTTAAGCCCGTAGCCCCTCTTTAGGATGGTAGCACCCACGCACCTCCGTACTTCCCCGGTTCCAAGGACCAAGGGGGAGATAGACATAGGGGTCTTCTGTTACCCTTTCCTCTCCCTCTGCGCTTTGTCTCCCTTGGGCCTCCCTCCTAGAGTAGGTCCCGACACCATGGGTCGCCCAATGTGTAAGACCCTCTTCGCTTCCCACGGATGCACCCTCAGTGACGTGATCGTCGGGTCTATACTGTCTCTTGTTTCTCACAACGAGCATTACTCACGTGATCTTAGAGTGAGCACCGACCCTGACCCCCACCTACAGTGAACTACGGGGACTTTGATCCATGCTAAGGAATGGTACGTAGGAAGCCTCCACGAGGTCCAAGCCCACCACCTGGTCATTCCGACCCCCTTTACGTCGGTTCATCGACACTTTGGGCCGCCTCAGAGTGTAAGCCCCAAATGCCCCCATCTTGCATGACGTTAAACTACATTTCGTCCCGCATGACGTTAAACTGCATCCCGTCCCGCATGAAGTTAATCTGTACACCCGAACTATGGGGACTTTGATCCATGCTAAGGCATGGAACGTAGGAAGACTCCACGAGGCTCAACCCCACCACCTTGGGCAGTGTTAGAGAGTAAGCCCCATCCAACCCAAAATACGTGGACTTTGATCCATGTCAATGAATGGTATGTAAGAAGCCTCCCCAAGGTTCAAGCCCAATAGCCATCGGACTGCCAGTCCATCTTCACATCGGTTCGCCAGCACCACCCAACCTACGTGGTCTTTGATTCCCTGCTACGTGGATATGTAGAAAGCCTCCACGAGGTTCAATCCCACCACCCGGTCATTCTGACATCATCACGTCGGTTCACCAACCATTGTGGGCTGCCTTAAAGCATATGCCCCATCCATTCATCCATCCACTATTGTGGGCCATCTTAGAGCGTAAGCCCCATCCATCCCAAACTACGGGAACTTTGATCTGTGCTAAGGCATGGTACGTAGAAAGCCTTCAAGAAGTTCAAGCCCCACCACTATGAGCCATCTCAGAGCGTAATCCTCATCCATCTAGACCCTAGGTCTCTCTTCTTGTCGATTCGCCGACCCCATATCCTTGGGCCATCTCTAAACATAAGCCCCAAATTCCCCCGTCCTGCACAACATTAAAATCTATTTCACCAAACTACGCGTACGTTGATTCTCCGCCATGGGGATATGTAGGAGTCCTCCACATGGTCCAAGCCTAACACCCATGTCTCATCCTAACCTATCCCTCGAGCACACGCACCTCGGGAAGCACATGCCCTAACCAGGAGGTCTTACTCCCTCTAGGACCCATCCTTGCATTCATTCTCATGGGTCGCCCTTTCAGGTGTCCCACCTTATCATCGTACTACGTGGACATTGATTCCCTGCAACAGGGATACGTAAAAAGCCTCCACAACATTCAATCCCCTTCACATTGTCACCCATCCCGATTCTTACCTGGGCCGCCACATCCCGGTGGGATCATTCCACCTCATTCCACTCCACAACATTCGGGAAACCACCCACATATCGGCCCCAACATCGGTGTTCCCTCTAGGGGGTTCTTCAATTTGATCCACTATAGCCAGTGTTCCAATTAGTACGATCTGTCTCCACTAGACGTTAAACTCGCGCCAAACCCTGTGTAAAACATGGGAAGCTGAGGAAAACCTCAGATACATGCCTATGGCATACAATTCTCAGCATACGATGTGGGATACCCCAGGATTCCATGCCCTCGAGAAGCCCTATAATAAGAAACAGAAGACAGACATTCCATTCTCCCAGTGTCAAGACATTCCAATGATGCCTCAGCGTGACCACTCCCCTAACCGAAGGTTGCTTACCTGACCAGACCCCTTGGAGCGTCTCGACAGAAGTAGCATAATTAACTGGTGTCCTTGAAGATATGACACCGGGAAGAGTTTCACTAACACATCTTAAATCTATGTGGGAGACCCGAACTGGGTGACGAGTTCCGAGGAGGAATCCACAGAAGGAAGAAATGACATCCCATCATCCCAGTTTCGATCAAGGAGAAGACCTCCCTGAACAAAGAGTGAATGTCTCCTGCCTTTGGAAAGTAGGAATGTGGGATAATGAGCCGCGCATCCTTTGCGTGATGGACGTGTGCGCGCACGCGCCCCGGTGAAAAGCATTGATAACAGAAAATGGTGAACCCGATGCGAATCTCTTCTCTTTAACATGAAGACTGGTAGCGTTTGGGGTGTTAGAAGATTCGCATGTCACCAGGTATGGGAACCCCACAATAAGACATGAAACCTGCCATGGGTTGGGGTAGTCCGGATGTTGAGCACTCTGTTCTGCGATGTTGTTAGCATGGATCCCTCTTACCGACCACGGAAGACGTAATGGCGATGGGCTACTGGTTGTCAATTTATTTTCCTATCAGTATTAATGGGTTCATCTCCCTGATTTCATGAATCAGATCTCTACATCTGGAGCTCAATCACCACCTGCCCACAGGCGCAGGGGTATGGGTTGTACTAACGCGGCCACCTCACGTGGTTCCACCTCTTCCACAGCTACTCCGACCGCCATGGCTGCTAGGCGCTCACGCCCCCACTCCCCATTAGAGAATGTCCAAAAAAGGGTGATCAACGACCTTGTTCATAGGTATGAGGAGAAGAGGGTCATCCCCACCAGGGACATGGCCCATTTGGACGTTGAGGCAACTGCGCCTCACCGCCAATGTCGCCCCCGAGGGCCACACAGGGAGCCACTACTCCCCTCCCCGACATTCAACCGTTTTGGGATATTATCCCCGGAACGCCTTGACACCTCCCTCCCTTATGCTGAAGAGGTAGGGGATGTCTGGGTTGGACCAATCGAAGACCCTCTCCAAGGGTTCAAGGCAAGGGCCCCTTCCAGGTTGCGTCAGAGCCGCTGCCCGACTCCCCAAGCTGAGGAGCAGGAAATCCATGTGCCTGCACCACTAGCTTCAACCCACATGACCCAATTCTAGCGTCGGGAACAAGAGGAAGAGGATGCTTACCCCAGGGCGTCAACTTCAGCAACCACTATGGCCTGAGCCACCACTGACTCCTATCATCAAACCCCCGCACACATTGAGCAGTGGCAGTTATTTTCACGTTCTGGATCGAGGCCCCAACCTCCCCATGGGCAGTATTGGTTGAATATCTTGGTCAACAGCATAGTCAATGGCTGCTGCAGACCAATTCATTGTAGTTCCATAAAGCGTGAAGTCCTACTCCGTGCCACCATTCTGGAAGGTGTGGGCCCTCCCTGCTTCCAACCTAGGCCTAGAGGCATTCCTGTCGCCACCTTCACTGCAGGTAAGGGGATTCCCCATGACAGCAACACTCCAGGTGGTGCTCTCTCCAGTGCTCACTACACTGGGTACGGGGTCACTTCCCCTAACATAGACCACGAGTATGGAGCCGTTTTATATCCAGTCACTCTCCCACATAGAGGTTCTCCCCGTGTCCCTTTCGAAAATTTCCCTGGTGCTCCCCGCACCCCAGCCTTCAATCCTCTCCGCCCCAACACCAGTGAGGCCAGAGGACTCCACGACGGAAATCAGCCCTGCCCCGAGGAGCAACCAAAGGGCAGGAAAGCAGGACGTCGTCACTCTAAGAGAAATTCAAGGGAAGGTTGGATGTAAATCATACCAGTCCGTTTCTCAGACTCTGAGGCGGAGTACGACTCAGCAATGGAGCCCTCTCCTCAGTCCTCTAAGCCTAGGGCTGGGTTAGGGTTGCGTCACATTAGCCTCCTACTCCCCGAGTGCGAGATCTATATGATATCTACCTCCTTCCTTAGGTATATCCAGGAGGACGAGGACTTGGCTTACCCCCATGGATCAAACTTACAGTCACCATCGGCCTCTCTGGAAGCACCTTCCACCTCGGCCAGAGACAGTGGAGAGCTTTTTTGGGGCTCAATGCGAGACGATCTGCGACATAACACACCCTGGGAAAGCACTGACACTGGGACAGGAGGTCCGTATGCCGGTCCTTCATACCGTGATATCGTAGCTAGGTCACTATAACCCTTGGATGACGACCTTGGATTCGGTGGCCAATCAGCCTGCTCGCCGTATACTCCGCCGGCCAGCCCACCGGCCCAGCGGCCTGCCTTAGCGCCACTTCTAGATCTCTAGCCACTACCAGTTGATGAGCAGGGCCATCAGGGGCTAGATCCTGATCATAAGTCATGGAGCTTTTGGACCATCCTCACAGCAGGCCACTTCCCCGAGAAGTTTTGGTCGGTCGCAGGCTCAGATTTTTATACCCCAGAATCACTCACCCTAGGGGAGTTTGAATGTTTCTGCGGGGTGACTCATTTCCGTCTTCACCACTAGAAAGTGCCTTTTCTCGGGAGCCAAGCACACATCGAGGATATCGGTGAGCAATTTCATCGGGTCGACCTGGCCACGCTCCCCGCGGTCCGGCTCCCCGAGTCACTTGGCCACCATAGAGCCATCCAATAACAATGCGTATAGAGTTTTCAAGTGCTTTCAAAAGTTATCGAGGAGGCCACCCACCACTCACACATTAGTGGATGGGGCCAGTATGCTTCCCTTCTCTTCAGTGGGATTCCCAAGCAGCCTGACTCACTGGGCGGCTCTAAGGACATGCCCTCGAGGGCAGCGGCGGTCCACATGGCTGATCTTTTAGGAGAGGGAAACAGAATGCAACTTTTTGATGGGGACTTACCCCTTGAGGAAAATCCACCAATATAGCCATCAGGGAGGATTACACGTCATTAGAGGATCCTTCTAGGTATCCATGCACCCACTAAGGCATTATTACTCAGCCATAATATCAGCAAGGGTAAAGAGCACATTGGGGCTTTCAAGCTCTCCGACCCGTCTGCCTTAGTGAAAAAGGAAGAGGAAGATCCTGAGAAGGCCATGCTACGCCAAAATATTTCTGAGAAGAATAGTTTGTTCTATGAGCTTCTGGATGAACGCATTGTAGAGCGGCGACCTGACTACGGTGGTCCTATGCCGGGGCAGCAGGGGCAGGAACAACCACCCCTCGGCGAGATTCTCCCAGGAAACCTTGATTATGTCGTGTTCGCTGACAGATGAGATGTCGGAGCTCATGGCAAGAAGGCACGATATGTTTCTCCAAACCCTCCTGAGCAGCGTAACCACCCAAGAGACCCCGCTCGGATACCTCTCACCGCCCCAAGGCCCACTCCACCTGCCGCTCCATGAGCCGCTATGTTTTTCTACCACATTGAAGAGCCTAGTAATTCACTTGTGGTTAGGGATCCCAGTTAGGATAGGTACCCATGTACAGACGATATGATGGCAGCACTCATCGCCCGCTTAGAGGCTTTGGAAACTCGGCAGGTGGCTATCCCACCAGACCTCAAGCCATACCCAGCATAGGTGGATGATATACCAGCACCTCTGGGATTTGGGAACCCAACATTGTCCCCTTTAATGAGACATGAGACCCACCACAGAACCTGGCACACATCAACTCCAGGTGTGGGCCTATGTTAGGGAATCCGGCGCTGCAGGAGGACACCAAGCTCTGTTGCTTTTTTCAGACACTCTAGGGGAGATCATTCGTCTGGTACAACCATCTCCCTTTCAGATCTGTGACTAGCTGGAAAGACATTCACGAGAAATTCCTCTACCAATTCAGTTTCACAACTCGGAAGATGAACATCGCAGACCTCTTCAGGTGCTAGCAAAGGCCCAATGAGCGAGTCACAGACTTCATCGCCCAGTGGAAGGGGCTCACATACTCCCTTGACATGCCACTAACTCAGGATAAATTGCTGAAAATGTGTGTAGGGAACATCAAGGCAGAGATGGTTCCTTCTACAATCACTCAGAATTACCCCAGAGGGTTCCGTGACTTCTCAGACGTGGCTCAACACCTAGAAGAAGCCCTGCAACAGGCCAGTCAGACACGCCCAATGCCTCCTGTAATCCCAGCAAGGAGAGCTACCAGAGTCGATCCCACTATTATGCCCCAGATAGAGGCCCCCATGCATCTAGAATTGATAATAGTGAGGCCAAATCTGCATCCCCATAGGGGTCTGCCCTCCATAGGCACAGCTTTCATCCCAACAGTGACTGCCTCGAAATCGGCAAGCACATCTGCGTAACGCGCAGCCACCGCTTAGGCGAGATAATCAAGTTCAGCCTCCTCGGCATGCTCCTTCGGCCCCCCATCAAGGTCAACCTCCAAGAGACCCCTTATGGATTGAAGGATCCAGACCTAATCATTTGATGAGGCCCAGGTCCCGGGTTACTTCCGAAGTGCCTTGGAGGAAAGAATCGTGTAGCTGCCTGAGTGTCGGAAGCCAGAAGAGGAGCATCTCACTGATCACCCTGACTACAACCATTATCACAAGATCCTTGGGAACACCCTCAAGTGATGTTACATGTTCAAGGACTAGCTCCAAGACCAGATTGACAAAAATATAGTCAGGTTAGGCCCAGCCCCGGCACAAGTGGCAGGTGTCTTTATGAGATCAGATGGCAAGTAGCGGTGATGAAGGTGAATGGCAGTAGGTTTCCGACCGTGGGTCCCAGAATTATAACAACTGGATGGCCCGAAATGCAGTTTCCCGCACCCATGGCATCATCCGTGCATGTAGTTATCAGCTAGAGCCCTCAGAAGCCACAATTACACCTCCAGCATCATCATCTCAGCCAGTCTCTTACCAGAAGTGGAAGCAGTGGTGGTGCAAGAAGAAACAACGCGCCCTGATAATTCCATCATCAACCAACACTCTTGGAGACTTTATGACCCCAGAAATGGGGATCCCTCCAAGAATTCTCTTGGTAGTGGATGACTCCTCAAGTGACAGTCTGGGGTATGCTTCGGTTAACACCGTAGAGTTAGTAAATCCCTATATGACTCCCGACGATGGGGAACGCCAGGTAGACCATTTGAATGTCCCTAGTAATCACCAATGTCATCGGATACATGGTTACTTGAATCACCGGGGCACAATAGTTTGCACCTCCATCTAGGTCGTGCATGCCGTTGAGATAAGACAGCAGGCCAAATGCAGAGCTCAGAAAATGCAGCCCTTTCATCCGGTGTCGATAGGTCTGCCTCCACCACCATTTGTGTTATTGGATTTGGCAGAACCACATCTGCCTTGCCGCAACCAACTTCGCCCTCCCACTAGATGACCCCAGCCTTCTGGTCTTCATCCGGAAGCCACCCTCCAGGCTTCGACTAGTGAACAACAAGATATTCCTTGTACCAGTCAGCCGCTGGTCCAGTCGGCAGGGCCCGTCGTGCCTCCAATTGCAAAACGGACTCCTGTAAGAAGAGGCTCACATCTTTCCCGGATGTATGATTTTCTAAAGAACCTTTCAAGAATTCCAGTGAGGATTTATATCCTTGAGGCTCTTTGACTGTCGTCTGAAATGCGTGAGGCACTTGCCGAGGCCCTAAAGAGCCCCCTCCTGTTCGAGACGGAGGTATCAGCTACAGAAGTCTTCCACGCGAAAGCAATTGAGAACAGCGAAATCCAGGCAGTTATCTCATTCTCTGGGGAAGACGAAGATCCTCTTATACAGGGGCACATTCTCCAACTATAAATCACTGGCCAGTTCAATGGCATGGAAGTCCACCGCTGTCTTGTTGACACGGGTTCTGGGATTAACCCAATCCTGACACAAACACGGCGGAATCTGGGTGTGTATGAGAGTGATCTAACTCCCTCTGACCTCAGAATCTAGGGATATGACAGGACAGAACAGGCTCTAGTTGGAAAGATCCACTTGAATACTTAGTTCAACGGCCCGGTTTCCATCACCGAGTTCAAGGTTGTCTCCCCGGACACCGCGTACAATGCATTGATGGGCATACCGTGGCTCCACCGTCATGCGGTGGTCCCCTCGATGTATCACCAATTCCTCAAATACCCCCTCAAGGGTCGATTAGGCATGCTCCAAGGAGATGTGTCTCTTTTTGCCTCTTGTGAAGCCCATTATCTTGACGCCGACTATTACAAGACCAAGGATAATCAGATTTTGTAAAGTGAGGTTAAACCCGCCGCGGTCACAAGTGATCCCTGGGTAGGTCTGGATGATGCCTACATCTTCCCGATCCATCGGTTGGAGGCCACGACCCCCGACATGGGGCAGTGTTTTGTTGTTTCAGGTACAAGAGGAATTGATATTCCCAGGTCCAAGAGACGACGGAAAATCACCTCGTACTCCTACACCAACCAAGATCAGGTTATCCGAGAACATCCTACCCTTGTACAGTACCGGGATGATAGGCTCATGGTGATGGTGGTACATCATACGTGTCTTTTCCGCCGGGCTGGAATTAACCGGCTCAAGATGATGTGCCACTACTACTTTGATGTTATCAAGAATGGCCCCTAGGGTCGAAGGCCAGATAGGATTGGGTCAACTGCCTTCATCGCTATGATCTCAGTAGCGCTGGAGTGCCCCGATACAATAACCACTACCGCCCAAGATGGTACCAGCCTTCTCTTGGGGTCTGTTAACTCAAAAATAACAACCCTGTGGAGGATCCCTCCATGAATACAGAAGAGGATCTGTAGGATGCTCCCCCTATTTTGAGTAAGGTGTGTCCACCACGGTTGACGAGTTGGTACAGGTGAACCTCGGTAGTGATACGGACCCGAGACCCACATTGGTAAGGGCCACCATACCCCCGGGGAGTGGCAACGCTTCGTATACTTCCTCAAACAGCACCATGACATGTTTTCCTAGAGTTACAACGAGATGTCAAGATTAGATCCTCAGGTAGCCATTCACCAACTCGGTCTTCTGGCAAGACCTCGCGGATACAAGCAGCCTCCTAGAATGATGCACCCTTCTCATTGTGCCATAATCGAGGCTGAAGATGATAAGATCATCAAAGACAACATCATTAAGGAATTCTAATATCCCATGTGGCTAGCCAACATTGTGCCAGTAAGGAAGAAGAACGGGCAAATCAGTGTCTGTATTGACTTCTGCGATCTCAACCGCCACTATCTGAAGGATGATTTTCCCCTTCCAGTGACATAGTTGTTGATTGATGCTACGGAAGGGTTCCAAGCCCTCTCCTTCATGGATGGGTATTCCAGGTACAACCAGATCCAGATGGCCCCCGAGGACGAGGATTCCACTACCATCAGGGCACCCCAAGGTACTTTCTATTACCAGGTTATGCCCTTCAGCCTAAAGAATGCGGGTACAACCTATCAGCGGGCCATGCATCGCATATTCAAGCCAATTCTGGGAACATTATTGGATTTCTCTGTGGATGATCTGGGGGTCCATTCTCACCAGCACTGGGACAATCTCAGGGACCTTAATAAAGTGTTCGGTTTCCTCCTTTCACACCACCTTAAGATGAACCTATTGAAGTGTGTTTTTGGGGTCACCTCCAGCAAGTTCCTTGGTTTTTTTGGTAGATACCTAGACATCGAGATCGACCTAGAGAATATCAAATCCATCAGCCAAATGCCTCACCCAAGTTATATTTGGGAGCTTCGTGGTCTCCAAGGACACTTAGCCTATATACGCCGATTCGTTGTGAATTTGGAAAGAAAGTGTATGCCCTTTTCCCGGCTCCTGAAGAAAGGATCTTCCTATGAATGGGATGAAGAGTGTCAGGCCTCCTTTGGGGAAATCAAGCAGTATCGTCTCCATCCTCTGGTCTTGATTCCACCTATCTCCGAGAAGATGCGGGTACTTTATGTAACCTCTCTAGAACGGTCCCTCGGCACACTTATCACCCAGAAGAACAACGGGGGAATAGAGAACGACCTCTACTACCTCATTCTAATGCTCCTCAATACAGAAATCAGATATTCTCCCATCAAGAAGAGCTGTCTGGCACTCGTATTTTCCATACAAAAATTTTGGCACTACTTGCAGCACAGTGAGGTACAGTTGGTCTCTCGGGTAGACCCGTTGATGTACATTCTGAACCAACCTATGTTTACTGGCCGACTAGAGTGGTGGGCGGTAATCCTCCTGCAGTTTGACATCAGGTTTGTGCCTCAGAAGGCTATCAAAGGACAGGAATTGGAAGACTTTCTAGCTTCCCACCCAACCTATGCAGATCAGCCGCTGGACATAGGTTTTCATGATGAGGCAATCCTCTCAGTCGATCATGTCGTCCCATGTCGGCCGATGTACTTTGATGGTGCCCCTCAGAGCCCCACCGGAAGGAGACTCAATGACCCTAAGCTCAACAGAGTAGGCCCGGGTGTCGTCTTCATTACTCTGGAACAAGCCATCCTTCCATATTCATTTCTGTTTTTGGAAGGTTGCACCAATAATGAGGAAGAGTATCATGCCCTCATTACTGGCCTCAAGCTAGCCCTCATGGTCGACGTGCCCAATCTGCATGTGAAAGGGGACTCCGAGTTGATCATCAAGTAGGTCAATGGTTACTATGTTTTCAGGAAACCAGAGCTTGTGCCATTGTTAGGGCATACTCTCCGGATAATGGCTCAGCTCCCTTCTCAGCTAGAGGTTACTTATGTTCCCCAGTCGCAGAATGGTCAGGAAGATGCTTTGGCTAGTTTGGCTGCATCACTCGCAGAGACCAAACCAAATGAGTTAATTATCCATGTGGCCCACCGGAGGGTCATATCTCATGTTACCCCAGATGATGATGATGGACCACGGGTAATCCATCTCACCATCAGAGCCTCTATGTTGGAATCCCTAGGTCCCTCGGGTGCTGTGATCGATATGATTCATGATTGGAGGACACCCTTGATTGAATACATCCAACACGACAATCTTCCGTCAGACCGGGCAGAGCGTGAACGAATCTGAGGCCGCGCGGCATAGTTTACTCTTCAAATTGGTCCAAGACTTGGGCAGATTCTATAAAAACATGGGTTTGAAGGTATTCTCCTCCATTTTATTCAGGGTGTTGAGATCCCACAAGTCATGCTAGAGGTCCATGCCGGTTCCTGCGGCGCTAACCATGGTGGGTCGAAACTGTCTCACCAGATTCGGAGGTTAGGGTATTTTTAGCCCTCTATGATCCATGACGGCATCGAGTTCACCAAGAGGTGCCATGCATTCCAAGTTCATGCTATCTTTGTGCATCCTCCACCAGAGCCTCTCCACACTACCATGTATTCTTGTCCCTTTGCGCTCTGGGGGTTGGATGTCGTAGGACCTTACCCACCAGCAACAGCTCGTGAATGCCAGTTCTTTCTGACCGATACAGATTTATTTTCCTTGTAGGAAGAGGAAATTCCGCTCAAGGATGTCAAGTCCTATTCTATTTCCGACTTCATGGGTTCCAATATCATCTATCAATTTGGAGTACCTCATGCTATCCTCACTAATAACAGCACCAACTTATGAGCAGTCGAGCTGAAGAAATTATACGCCAAGTAAATCATTTGATCTAACCATACCTCCCTCTATCATGCACATGAAAATGGATAGATCATGGTGTTTAAAAAAACCCTCTCTAACATTCAGCAAATGTTGGTTGCTCATAACAAGAAGATTTGGTCAGATAAGCTCCCCAACTCCCTATGGGATTATCAGACGCCGACTCGTAATTCCACCCAGGTGACCCCGTATTCCCTGGTGTACGAAACTAAGGTCATCCTGCCCATTGATATTTAGTTGAACTCATTGCGCATAGAGGTCTATGACCAGAAAGTGCCAAATAGAGTTGCTGAAATCCGTCTAGCTTAATTGGAAGCCCTAGATGAGAATACGCTTCATGCATTTCATAACCTGGAAAGGCAACAGAGCAGGATGGCTTGAGCCTTCAACAAGAAGGTTTGCCTCCGCTCTTTCTTTCAAGGTGATTTGGTCTTGGCCCTCAGGTCTCCAATGATCCACGGTAGGAAACCACCCATGTTGGAGCCCAAATGGGAAGGACCTTTCATTGCTCATAAAGTGTACCCCAATGGAGCACACTCTACGGTGACCATGGATGGTGAGCGTATAACTCCTCTCACCAATGCCATGTTCCTCAAGGAATACTTCTCTGGAGCCTAACGGTTCTGCATGACCTGAAGCTGTATGGTCCCGCATGACCCTAAACTTCCTCTGGTCCCGCATGACCTTAAACTGCACGTTTGTCCCGCATAACGTTAAACTGCAAGATGGTCCGACCTTCCTGACCGAGGGCCAACCTTAGGCCCCATGCCCTTTCCAGGCCCTATCCCAAATTCTTACCCAGAGAGTACGGTGTGGTGTGGGGTTATGTCCTCATTCATGTTGGGTTAGTCGCTGCATCGTATACTGACCTTATTTGAAGTGTCCACTTCCTCTTCTCATCCCCACTCCAAGACGTTAAACTGCAAGCTGGTCTGGCCTCCCTGATTGAGGCCCATCCTTAGGCCCCCAGTCCAAGCTCATTCCTATGGGATTGTGTGGTGTGGTGTGGGATTATTCCCTCATTCATGCTGGGTTACTTGCTGTGTCGTACACATTCCCGGATGAAATGGCTTTCATCATCCTACATGACTTTAAACTGTTCTTCTAGAACTATGTGTGGGTTGATTCCCATCTTTATGTGATATGTAGAACCACCTGAACACCTAGGTTTCAGGTCTAGCCCTTTCTCTTAAGAGATCCCACGATCTCCCGGTCACCTCGGCCTCTTGGCCTGTCCCTCTCCATGAGGGGGATATATAGGTGTGGTACAGGGTTTTTGGCGCCATGTCCCCTTCTCCCGGGAGTCCGCCATATTTTGGCCGCTCACAAATTGATCCCCTAGAGCATTTTCAACAGTCTTCTAATGTGTTCAGGGTACTCTGGTCTAGGACCTGCGGTGTCAGATTCAACTGAGGCAAGTTCCGTCCACTTGTCAAGCTTCTTCCTCCCCTTCATTCGGGTCCCCATTATCTTTCACTCCTGGAGGGACCCCCAAGAACGGTCTGGATACAACACCTAAGGGCTATCCTACTGTTATGGGCCATCTCCCTCGAGGGTTTTAGACAGAAAACTGATATAAATCCCATGTTGCGAATGTGGTGAGCGGTCGATGATCATTTGTTTGTCCCCATTTCAGGATAACGTGACGGGATGCTATATTGAGAACATGGTCAGTAGTAATCCTCCATCGTCAAACCAACCCCTTCAGGCCCTAAATGTTGTATGCATGATTCACATTATATTCCACCCCATCGTTGCAAGGTGGAATCTCAACACTCTTTTCACTAACCCTCATTTCATTTCCACAAGTCAGATAGACAATGCTGCGTTACAGCGTCTCTCGGGGCTCCCGCGATCCGAGCACTAAGATTATGGGCTTGGGTCTTCTCTAAGAACCATGAAAAGCTTTAAACTCATCCCCCAGAGAAATTAGGGGTCTCCCAGACATTGCGTTTCGAGCCCAGCTCAGTTGGAGGCTAGTGTCTCCTACCCCTTGATCATTAAACCCTCACTGGCCCCTTGGCCCGAGGCTCCTCTCCCAGAATTGCACGCAATGATGGTATAGGATTGTGTCCTCCTACATGTCGGTTATGCTTGATCTCATCATGCACATTCCCCCAGTTCCAAGACATAGGACCTTAAACTATTCTGTTTGGTCCTACCACATGACCATAAACTATGATGATATTGTCCCATCCGGACAATGAAAAATGGCACTACATTGTGATGACATCTCCATAGAGGACATCACGTTGGGTGTAGTTCATTTTCCAAACCATTTTTCAATGCCTGTATATGGCTTGATTATTGTGGCAATTCCAGTAATTCCAACCCTAGGTCGGTCGATCCACAAAAGAAAAACCATTTACCTTAAAGGAAAAACAAGATACATCAAATACCTATTCTTTTGGTGCGAGGGTCAGACCCACACGCCCCATTCATCCTTTGCACTGGTACATTACCATGATACCTTTTAAGAACTACGTATGGATTGATTCCCATCCTTATGGGATATGTAGGAGCTCATGTGCACTTCCCCATGGGCCTAGCCTAATGTTCATGTTCGGCCCTTTGTCGGAACACTTCCCCATGGAACACATTGTAAGTAGGGCTTATGTCCTCATTAACGTTCAGTTTCGTGACCACCTCATCGTGTGTCTCCTGATCTCCTTACCCCTTGGTCCGAGTTCTAGGACCTTAAACTAAGATCCTTTCCAGAACGATGTATGGCTTGATTCCCATCCTTATGGGATACGTAGGAACACCCAGACATTTCGTCTTGGGTCCAGCTCTGGGAATCACAAGTCTATTCCCCCCTCACTGTCGGCCCTTTGGCCTGACTTCTCAGGGAGTTGTTTAACAGCATCATTAGCCCCAAATAAGTTCGGGTTTCCCCATAGTGATGTTGGGAAGCGACAGTTCCCTCACCAAAGAGGCCCTGTCTAAAAGTAGGGATGATCGGTGATCAGATTAATATGTCTGCTTAATGTGACTCCACCACGGTGGCGTAATTTTGAGAGTGTTGGATTCCATGTGAACAACCCTCACTCTGATTTCACACTTTTCATGCCCCTTATTATGATCTTCATCCTCTTTCACATTTGATGGGACCCCCTAACAGTATGGATGCTCGACCTATAGTCTGCCTGCTGTCCTGGGCCAATGTTCCGGAAGACTGGTCATGTTTGGAGGGACCCCCTAATAGTATAGATGCTTGACCTATGGTCCGCCTTCTGTCCTGGTCCAATGTTCTAGAAGATTGATCGATGATATTTGAGTTTGGCCCCATGTTGCGAACATGGTCAACGGTCATCCCTCATTTATTATCCCCATTTCAGGCTAATGCGATATGGATGCTGCGTTTCCGCCACGGTTAATAGCTATCCTCCATCGTCACACCCCCCCCCATAGTGATTCTAAATTTTTGGTAACGTGATTCACCTTTTTTATCTCCCTATGTTCAGACAGATTCCAATTCCCCTGGCATTTTCGCAATCATGTGCTAGAGCACATTTAGAAGACGATACATCAATCAGGTATGAGGTCCCCTTCCTTTGAATGGTACTCCCTCTTTTCCTCAGAAATCCAGGTTCTATTTTGAATGCTCGAATCTTGGTTGACACTCCCATGGTCGAACTAAATGATAATACAAGAATCCTTTGTTTCTCACATTGGGTACGACCCGCATGAGCTTAGAGATGAATTGTTATTTATTTCTGGATTATGGTTGATCGTATTAAACCAAAGGTAAAGATAAATGGAGTTGTCCATACATTGGAAGAAAAAAGTTCATGAGCTGGCTAAAACAGGCCCCCCTAAGGGTCAACATCTCAGAGAGATCTTTCCAATGCCGCAACCCTTTGGCTGGTGGCCTCCAGGACTACTTCCCTCCCCCTGAATACTCTCTATTCATCAGCATCTACAGAGCGCAGTTCGCCAAACATAGCTTGTGCCTGCGCCTGTTCAGTTTGAAGAACGGTCATCTGGTGACTTGCCTCCATAAGTTGTTCTTGGGCATCATCCATCTGGGACTTCAGTTTCTTAACGAGCTTAGATCATGTTGCAATAAATGCCTCCTTCTCTTTCACCTGCTCTTTGAGGTTTCGGACTACCTACTCCGCCCTCAGGAACGCTCGGGTGCTCAACGATTCTTCCCGACACCGGGTGACGTTGGTGCGCTAGCTGATCTCACCTATCTTATCGGCCATGTAATCACGGACCGTTAGATGAAGGCATTGAGTGTTAGGCCCTCCAACACACAGGAAATGTAGCTAGTTTTGGAGTGATCCCATCTACCTCAGCCAATCCGTCTGAGGCTGCTTGAGATAACGCAGGATGAACTTCCACCCTTTGCGACATGTCATCCGGATCTCCTCGGCCTCATCTGAATATGAATCATCTATTTCATCAGGATCAGTGAGCCATCATACATGGAAGACAGCTAGTAGGTCAGTAGCATGATCTTCCTTAGTGATTCCTTCCTAAATAATTGGATCCATGGAGTCTGGGTGACCTTCCTATCTCGCCCCGACAGCGGCGGTGCCTTCGTCAGCTTCCGGCCTCCCACCAATGATAGCACCACTGATGTCCGCCGCCCCATGATCACCAATTTCCGGGGCCGACTCAGTTTGGGAAGTTTGTTCTGGCGGATTTAGTAGGTCCGCCACTAATTCATTCACGGACGGCCCGGGCTCAACTGCCCCACAAGCATCCAACAACGAGATCACTGTACAGGGAGCATCCTGATTTGTTGAGTTCTCTGACAGTAAGCACCAGTAGCAATGCTAGGGACTTACAGGAACCTAGAGCATTAGCCTCTGGTGTTCTGTCCACTACAGGAGGTATCGTGGTAGGAGACCCCACAGTGCTTGTCAGCTCAATAATGGGCATCAGAGACCCACCCTGTCCCACCGACGCCTCTTCTTATTCTTCTATTGGGGATGCCTGATCAGTGCCTATATGCTCTTGAGTGAGATAGAGAAATGGATTTTAAATTGCAGAATAGAATGGATAAAGAAGGAGGATAAATAAGGATAGAGAAAGAACTCAAGAAGCTCGGTTATGTCTATGACAGAGCCTAAAATCTCGTCACTCTCCTGTAGGCTCCCTTGGCAGGACCCTCCCTGAGATCCTTCGTCTTCTCCTATCTCCTCCTCTCCCTCCGACTCGTCACCTCCGTCATCGTCCTCCGAAGACATCTATTCAGGATCATGCCCCTGACCGAGCATCACTCTCACTAAGAGAGATGGCTCCACGCACTGACGTCGTTGGTGAATGAACATTTCCATGGCCGTCAGGTAAGCATGTCGTTGATGAAAGTTTATCCGGTCGGTAACCCGAATGAGCCCGACTTCTGGCAGCTGGACCCCGTCCTAAATTATCTTCTGTAGAGGGCTTTAGTTCTCATCGACTGCCGCAAGGTCATCTAGGATGACCACAATGCCGAGAAGATTACATCATGGGAATATTGGAGCAGGTATCTTATCTGCTTCCCGGGCAGTTATCTGGCCGCCCCGTGTGACCCTCCTTCGGGAAACGAGGTCGGGTCAACACCAGGTGATGTCCCTGATGCTGTGGTCCAGTCCTGCGCAGGCCTCACTGCCTAGCGCGCCCCTTGTCCCCCCCATCTAGCGGCACCTTGCCTGCTCTCTTGTCTCCTGGGTTCGATGCAGGTAGTCTCGAGTGGCCGAACTCACATGAGAAAAAGCCCCTCAGGGTATGCGATGGCCTAGTGTTCGGAATACTCGGTTGATAGGCCAGCGTCGGCCCTAGTTGGAGGAAGGGTGACAACGTCACTAGAGCCATAAGTTGTTAACATTAACCACATATGGTGAAGGATGCATGGATTACTCTCCTCCCAGACATCCATGAATACCCTCTTCGGCATTTGTTGGAGGCACCTGAACTGTCTGGCTAGTCGAGACGGCATGTAAGGCTCGCAGATGATCTTCCCGTCAATCCAAGCTATATCTACCCCACCTCAAATGCTCTAGAATTATTCCTGCTGATCTAGTGAGCCTTGGCTATTGTCTACCATTTGGCCAATAAGGGTGGGGAATGGGCTGAAGTTGAAGTTGGAATGGTTACCAATTCTGATCCTTACTCCCTCCTCATTGAGCATCATCAGTGCGACCCCGACAATGTTCAGTAGAGATGGTTGCAGTCCATTTCCCGGAGGACGAATGACATTTGGGAAAGTGTACCTGGAAAGATGAGACGCCACCCACCCGTGGAAGATTTGGAAGGGGCCACACACCATTCGAGGTGACCCCCCTCTTGAGATGTGTCCTAGAATGGCGTATAGCCTAGCCAGAATGGGGAACCCCATATTAAACCTTTTGTTGGTGGCCATGGTGCCCGCCATCACCTGGGTTGCTGGATGGATGCCCATCCTTGTGTCCCGCACCGGTAGGAGCCACCCTCTTAAGAAGGTGGTGAAGAACTCATCATATCCAACATTCAGGTCTCGGGCCTCATTAACGCAGTAGCCCCACCATTGGCATTTCCCCACCTCCATGATCCTCCAGTACGATCCATTATTGCTCCTCTAAGACACGGTTGGGAGCCGTTTTTCCCTGTCCTGACATCTTGACCACCGAATCCTTCTCTAGGAATAGGCTGAACCAGTCCTTGAAGGCAATGTCCTTCAAGAAGTCCTTGACTTCCAGCCTCTCTTTATCCAGCATCAGTAGATGCCACGTTAGCATGGGGGGTCTGTGATCTTTCCTCCCAAGTGTTCATTGGGGGAAGGAACTCGTCATATTGATAGCCCTCCAGTGGGATGCCTCCAATGCAGTGGACTTCCCAGAGACTGATACCAACTTCCCCATGGTGAAGATGGAATGTGTTGGTGTCAGGGGACCATCGGGTGAACTGCTTCGGCCCGAGCTCAGTCTGGCGGTAGAAGTGGAACTGTGACGTCTACACCACCTTGAACAAGCCAATGTTCCATAGCTCGTCCCTGAATTGGTCACACGTATTGCAAACCCAGTATGCCTAGGCCCACTCACTGGTGAAATTTCCTCCGGACCACAAATTCCAATCTTGTAGCCAGCCCTTAGTATCGTTCGTGATGCTCTGACGGAACATGCTTGCGTAGAGGACTGTGGAACTCTCTGCAACAGGATCACCCCCAGCAATGGTCCCAGTCCTCAGGTTCAGGACATATACATCCATGTTTCTGGTTTCTCTGACGGGACAACCATATTTGGTGATATTGTATCGGGGAAGGTCATCCTCACGGGTCACCCATGACTGCGGTGTATCAACCTCAAAGCCCGGCAGCAGAACCTCATCCTAAATGAAGAAGTTCCATAGCAGAAGGTTTTTGGACAAAGGGGAACTCTTCGGTTCTGGGGTTTGTAGGTTTAACAGAGTGTGGTTATTGGAGACAACCACCTTGGTTCCATAAACCTCCTCGTTCTCCTTTCATCTCTACGAGCGGAAGCTTCGCCCTCATCTACATGGTTTGCAGCAATCTTCTTCCATCCAAGTACTTCGATAGTGTTGCGCGGAATCTGGATGTGTTGCGTGAAATTCGGAAGATGGTCACGAAATCGGAGAAGTCGGCACGGAAAATATCATGTTTTCAGGTAAATACATCCAAAAAATGGAGCAATTAGGTGCTACAAAAGCGGTTTTACGCGCAGGCGCAGAGGAAATTTTGCGCACGAGGGCTCTGAGCCTATCGCGTGAGAAAGTTGCGTACGGAGCATGGGACACATGTCCCCTTTTATAGGTGAAGTCAGGGTTTTGCACCGCGTAGAAATCTCATTCCGCACCAGCTGGCGTTTTGTGTGCCATAACATTTTTTGCACACAGGGGTTCCACAAAGCCCGACACTTCGGCGTTTCGGTGTTTCCCTCGGAATCTGATCGTTGCAACCACTCGTCGATCCAATTACGAGGGTGGGTATTTGTAGATTCCTAAAAAGTTCGTAATTACTGAAGGGAGTTTTGAAATGACACTGCGAAGTTATATTCGGACCCGGAGACCCGGTCCGGAGGGCCCGGAAGTGTTGAGTGGAAAAAAGGGGAATGCACGTGAAAAAAGTGTTCTTTGAAAAAGGGGTATAGGATTCATGAAGAATCCCCAGCGTAGGTGCGCAAAAATTGTGTCCCCGCTCCTGTGCGGTTAAAATTTCGCGCTGCCATCTCTGGCACACAAATTTTCCGTGCCACCCTGAATTCCGTGCCACTGGATGCCTATAAATAGAGAGAGACTCCTACCACTTTAGGATTGAGGAATTCGAACGGGTTCTCATGCATGAAATTGTACTTCCACTTGCGCAATATGGCCTTCAGGTACTCATCCTTTTCGCGCCACCTCACCCCGGGATCCACCTTTGCGCGCAATCCCTCTGGCTTAAATAGAATTCCAAACCCTTCAGGGTTCCTCCCTTGCGCACAATTTCATCCATTGCACGGAAAATGGTCCAATTTCACACAATCCCTTTCACTGGGTGCGGCCTCTTCCACTCGCGTGCAATTCATATCCCTTGTGCGCGATCCTACTAGCCGCATGCAAGCCCTCTTCCCCGATTATGCGCCATCCTGGTATTTTGTGCGCCAACCATTTCTTTGTGCGCGACCCCCGGGACCCCTAACATTGGTGCTCTTCAAATTCCTCCCTGTGTAAGTGCCATATGTGATCCTTCTGGATGCCCCGAGCACACACATTGGGCTTACACACCATGAGTTGTTTTCCCGTACGACCTTTTAGGATCGTACGAAGTAACCTCAGGGTCCCTTGGGCTGTTTTTTCCCGTTACGTTGCATTGCCTCATGATTCTTCGCATAGGAACGCTAATGGATACTTCTTCTTCACATAGCCATGCTAACGTGGACCCCTCGATGGTTCACTCTGCGACCCCACTTCACTATGACATTGCTGATACATTCCCTTCCACAAGGAGTAGAGGGTACCAGTCAAGTAAGTCCTAGGGGTGCGGAGTAAACCCACCTCGTCAGAGCTGCAGGAGGTTAAACTACCAATCACCCCTCCCTCAACACATGACGTTAAAATATGATCTGGCCTTGTGCCCCACACGCAGGGTCCTCCCAGATCAGACATTCTTTACACCGCTCATCTCAATGAGAGTGGAATATTCCTCACATGGAATGAGATCCTCTTGGATGAGGCGGTGTTTGTCTACGTGGGAAGGGAAGTCGCCTTGGTGTAAGCCCCTAGCCCCTCTTGCGGAAGGTAGCACCCATGCACCTATGTACTTCCCTCATGCCAAGGACCAATGGGGAGATGGACATAGGGGTCTTCGGTTACCCTTTCCTCTCCCTCTGTCCTTTGTCTCCCTCGGGCCTCCATCCTTGAGTTAGTCCCGACACCATGGGCTGCCCAACACGTAATCCCCTCTTTGCTTCCCACGGATGCACCCTTCATTTTGTGATCTTCAGGTCTCTTCTGTCTTTTGTTTCTCACACCGAGCATGACTCACATGAGTTTAGAGTGAGCACCAACCCTGACCCCCACCTACAGTGAACTACGGGTACTTTGATCCATTCTAAGGCATGGTACGTAGGAAGCCTCCATGAGGTCCAAGCCCACCACCTGGTCGTTTCGACCCCCTTCACGTCGGTTCACCAACACTTTGGGCCGCCTCAGAGCGTAAGCCCCAAATTCCTCCTTCACGCATGATGTTAAACTAAATTATTTTGCGCATGACATTAAACTGCATCTTATTCCGTGTGACGTTAAATTATACACCAAAACTACGGGGAATTTGATCTGTGCTAAGGCATGGTACGTAGGAAGCCTCCAAGAGGCTCAAGCCCCACCACCTTGGGCCGTCCTAGAGCGTAAGACCCATAGAACTTGAACTACGTGGACTTTGAGCCTTGTCAAGTCATGGTATGTAGGAAGCCTCCCAGAGGTTCAAGCCCAATACCCATCAGACCCCCGGTCCATCTTCCCGTTGGTTCTCCAGCACCACTCGAACTACGTGGACTTTATTCCCTGCTACGGGGATACGTAGGAGGCCTCCACGAGGTTCAAGCCCACCACCCAGTCGTTTCGACATCTTCACATAGGTTCACCTACCTTTGAGGGTTTCCCTAGAGCATAATCCCCATCCATCCATCCACTACTGTGGGTTGTCTCAGAGCCTAAGCCCCATCCATCCCGAACTACGGGGACATTGATATGTGCTAAGTCATGGTACGTAGAAAGCCTTCACGAGGTTCAAGCCCGACCACTATGGGTTGTCTCAGAGTGTAAGCCCCATCCATATGGACCCCAGGTCCTTCTTCTCATCGGTTCGCCGACCCCATATCCTTGGTCCTTCTCAGAACGTAAGCCCCAAATGCCCCCGTCCCGCACAACATTAAACTGTATTTCATCGAACTACACGAACATTGATTCCTCGGTATGGGGATACATAAGAATACTCTATGAGGTCCTAGCCCAACACCCAAGTAACATTATATCCTATCCCTCAATCCCACACACCTCGGGAAGCACATGCCCTAACCCGGAGGTCGTACTCCCTCCAGGTCCCATCCACGCGTTCATTTTCACGGGTCTCCCTTTTAGGTGTCTCACTGTATCATCGAACTAGGTGGAATTTGATTCTCTGCTCCGGGGATACGTAGGAAGCCTCCAATAGGTTCAAGAACCTTCACATCATAACCCATCCCGATTGTTACCTGAGCCGCCACATCCTGGTGGGATCATGCCACCTCATTCCACTCCACAACATTTGGGAAGCCACCCACGTGTCGGCCCCAATATCGTTGTTCCCTCAAGGGGGTTCTTTTATCTGATCCACTGTATCCAGTGTTCCAATATGTCTGATATGTCTCCACAGGATATTAAAGTCACGGCATACCCCGTGTTAAACATGGGAAGCTGAGGAAAACATCAGATACATGCCTATGGCATACAATTCCCCGTGTTTGATGTGGTATGCCTCGGGCTTCCGCACCCTCGAGAAGCCCTTTAATAAGGGACAGAAGATAGACATGCCAATCCCCCAACATCAAGACACGCCAACGATGCCTCAGTATAACCACTCCCCTAATCAAAGGTTGCTGCCCCGACCAGACCCCTTGGTTCATCTCGACGGAAGCTGCGTAATTAACTGGTGTCCATAAAGATATAGCATCAGGAAGAGTTTCACGAACACATATTAAATATATGAGGGAGACCCGGACTAGGTGACGATTTCGGAGGTGGAATCCACAAAACGAAGAACCGACATCCCATCATCCTGGTTTCAATCAAGGAGCAGACGTCCCTGAACAAGGAGAGAATGCCTCCCACCTTTGGAAAGAGGTCATGCGGGGTAGCGAGCCGTGCATCATCTGCGTGACGGACGCACGCGTGGATGTGCACCGGCGGATAGCATCGAAAACAGATACTAAAGATGCAATAAGGATAATATCTCTCACAGTTTCAAGACATGCATCAACTTTCAGTGGAAAATCATCTACTAGGTGTAAGTGCTTCACTTCCAAGGCATGTCGCTTGATACCTATAGTCCTTGAAACTTCTTACTACACTGTAGTTTCCCTCAGAGCCAAATAATCCTTGACATAATGAGGCAAATACATATATTGACAGAAGCAATGTAAGGGATCAGAAATTCAATAGTTTTCACACATCTTCACAAGCCTAAGAAAACAAGATCAAGTGTATCCTTCCTTACCATATATATGGAAATTCAGAGGCACAGATCCATCTACAACTGACAGTGTAGAGGAGGCTCAATGCTGAGACCCATATCCACCACATCTATGATTATCCTTCCACTTTCTCTTCATCCCATTAGCACCACTCTATCTTTCACCAGAGGCAAGATAAGAGGTGTAAAATCCAATATTTTCATCAAAACTCATATAAACCATCATATATCTCTCTAGAGTATCCTCTTAGGTAGAATTTTTGTACATAAACACCTGTAATCTGATATAATGTTACCTACCCTATATGTACTTCTGATACTTTAGCTAGTCATTTCTCACCATGTCTGGGGTAAAAAAGACATGCTTGAAAAAATGATCGTTGTATGTCGACAGTAAATGCTCACCCTATTGTAATGATAAGAACTCCATTGATGTCCCCAATGTAAGGTACTCTGGAAAAAACATATGAAGGAAAATTATTTTGAAACCCTCCCAATCCAATTCAATATGCATGTATTTCAGGAAAATGGGATCCCACAATCTCTTATTAGAAGCTTTGAGCCAAAAGGTTGCACACTCTACCCTAATATTTACATATTTTTCTATAATATTATGGATTTGATCAATCCTATCCTTCCAATACCCCACCTCTTGAGGTCCATTCATCCCACTAATGGATATTGGCTTCCCACATTAGAATTCATATGATCAACCATTCTCTCCCCTAACTCTTGGTTGTACCTCAAAAATAGCATTCTGAACTCATGGTATATCTTGGTAAATAGCACAACCTACCTGTAGGATAGTCTCGATGAGACACTAATCTTTAAGAGTATTCCCTTGAGTAAAGTCATCTTCACCATCCCAAGGAACTCATGGAAGGTGTTTTAGAGAAATATTGATGCCCATCAAAACATAAAAATGATTAGGCAATCGAACAAATCTCATTTCAAACTAGAAAACCCATAAGTAGAAAATGAGATTTAAAAAAAACCCAACACTAGAGACACATATCCCAACATGACATGAAAACTCAAGTATGATTATAACAAGAACTTTCTAGGAAATTATCACAATATAACTCTCATGTTCTGACAATCCTATCCATAGTATAACATATGTCCTGAGACATGTATTCTTGAGGACATACCACCTATGATACCAAATTGTAACGAAATAACTTAGGGTACCCTCAAACCTAGAATATGACTTGATCAATCACATACAAAAAGGGAATTCTGGATCCCCACGTGCAGGAAACATGAACTCGGGCATCAAACAACGAACCAAAGTGGGAAATTTCACCCAACGTAAACAACCAGAAGGAACATATATAAATATATATATATATATATATTAAAAAAAAATTAAAAAACGATGATGTAAATGATATAAATAAATATTCCATAACTGTAATAAAATATCCAAAATTGACCACTACAATAGTAGTTAAAACTTCAATGAACATGTCCAACTGATAAGGACCCAAACCCAATAGCTAATCTAAATGATTCCATGGTCAAACTCCAATCATCTCACCACCAACAACCCAACCAGCAGACATGAACATCAACACGTCACTATGGAGCCATTTTTCAGTGTATTGGAAGAAAAACAATGGTCTAAACACCATCGAAGATGAGCACATGGTGTGAGATAATAGGTTTAGTAGGATCCCACCCATTCGTTCCACAACTAGCATATGTGTAAAAATTCATATATTCTCATTTTAAGTAAAAACTTGGAATGATAAGTAGTAATTTAGTTCTATATAAACATGGTAAACACATCCCATTTTCCAACAGTTCTAAAAAAACTAAGTATATTAATATAAATTCACATTTTCCTTATCGTTTTTCACAAGAATAAAAATATATATTAAGACTATCTCAAAAACACAAGCAATACAAAATAGAATCACATGTATCACAACACCATGTATACTAGAGGTTCATTACTTAAACTACACACACCATAGTAATCTAGTGTATAAATTAGTTCCTTGTAAAAACATGTCTTTGAATAGTTGGAATACACCATGAGTAAACTCTCTAACAATGTCAATATTGGTTCCCTAGAACATCTGGCCTAGGAAATAGAGGAATTCCAAAGAAAAACCTCCTTGATAATCATATAGTAATGGATTATCACCCCATGAAAAAACTTCCTCTTAATTCACCACAGTAACCCATGTTCTCTTTATCATAATTCATTTCAATTCATTGTAAACCATTTCAAAACCATTTAAAAAATATTTCAAAGCTTTAAAAACAATTAAAAACTATTTCAAATTTCATTTCCATGCTTTAAAATACCTGAAATCAATTCCATTTATCAATGACCATGGAAAAACCATTTTTCATTGAAAAAGTTTTCTCCAAACACAAAAAATAATAATTATTATCATACATTATCAATCATTTTGTAATGAAAAACCATAAGATCGATCATCATAGGCTAGAGACTAAACAAACTACATCAAATCTTGGGTTGAACATCCCTATAATGGAATCCAAAATAAATGAAACCCCACAATGTCAAGGAAGTCCCTAGAATAAAATATTCACATATTTTTGGATTGATTCAATTTAGAAAACATTGGGATGGTGGAAAAGGAAATCATCACATACCACAATAATGGATGTCCCCTACTGCACAACTAACAAAGATGTAGCCTCTAGAATAAGATCTCACAATGGATATAGAATAATACAAGTAGGAACATCGAACATAGATCAACTAATATAATATTTTAAAGATAGGGTGCTACCAAGATCACATTCAAAAAATAATTGGAAAGATCACTTACCTAGAGATACATACTACAGCTACATAGCGATCAAACACCAAACTGATTGATTTAGATGAATCAGAGCCTCCCAAAAATGCCTGCTGAGATATCTATTTTGAGGGTGAATAATCCTTGACAAAAGAACCAATATAAACCATTTTTGGACATATTTTAAAACTAGACACGGTCGGTTTCACAACTTCTAATATAGTTACTCTGCGTGAAATCCTCGGTGTACAAATACTCCAAACAATCTCAGACATCGAATTAAAAATTTGTTATTTAAAACAATGATGATGTGAAACCATGATTCACGACGTGTAATCCTTTAGAACAGAAATCCCCTTTCTCTACATGTACCCAAAAAGAATTACACGGTGTGTAATGATGTTACATGATGTGTAATCCTCCATCAGCCTACAGAAAACACTATTTAATGCAGAAACTCCAAAAATTCACTAAATTCACCATTATAGGTATCCACTTAATCTCAAAGGAGGGGAAACCCATAAATAGGTTAATGGAGTACTAGATTAAATGGTAATAAAATGTTAAAAATTCCCCAATGCAATGACTTCCCCCAAGTCACGCGGAAGATATAATCCCTGGAAAAAGATGAGTCTAGTACTCCGACATCAATTACTCATGTTACCAAGTCTCAAGAGAATTCAATCCATGTTTCCATAGCACTATAATCAATAAAATATAATTCTCATGCAATACATTCTCTTTAGAGTAAACAATCTCAACATATTTCTCAAGAATAAGAGCATTTGATTCTATCCAATTTCATCCCAACTCATAACATGAGTGGGATAAGGGTGATACATCCTATGATGAGACAAATGGAAAACATCACGATTTCTTGTCATCTGAATTGAAAATTCAAATTGAAAAAAAAATCAGCCTCTCGGTGTCCTAAAATAGTCCAATATATCGGAGATCCCACATTCCTTTCTTTCCAAGTACACAGTGACCCAACCAAGGAGAAACATTCATGAAAACCCAGTCACCAATGGAAAAATCCATCGGTTAACTCCATTGATCCGCATATGAATTCTGTCAACATTGGGCTATATCCAGACGTCGATGCACATCTAGAATCTTCAACGTCATCTCCTAAAAAAAACTTGTCCAACTAAAGATACTTCTCCCACCTCATCCCAAAAAAATACGTTATCTACATGGGAAAACATACAAATCCTAAAAGGGATCCATTCTAATTGATGATACGTAACTGTTTTTATAAACAAACTTTTCCAGTCATAGATGGCTATACCTTGATCCTTCAATATCCAAGGCATAGGCATAGGGCATATCCTCCAGCATTAGAATAACTCACTTCATTTGAGAATCTATCTATGGATGGTAAGATGTAATCAACTTAACCTGAGTTCCCATTTCCTCTTGAAGACTCCAATAGAACCCTAAGGTAATCCTAGGATCCCTATCCAAAATAATGGAAGAAGGTTTTTGGTGAAACCTCAAATTTTCTTCCATACAGATATTTCCCAGATCATCAACCTTAGTGGTGTCTCTAATAGTAATTAAATGAGAAGACTTCATAAAGTTATCAACAAACTCCCAGATAGAATTATTCCCTTAGAGAGTATGTGGTAATCCCACAACAAATTCTCTAGAAACCTCATCCCATTTCTAGACTAGCACTGGAAGAGGTTGAAGCAATCTAGAGGTTTTCAAGTTCTCTTCCTTTATCCTAGGGTTGGTGTAACAACATGACACGTAATCTACAATGTCTTTCTTCATACCCATCCACTAAAATAATATCCTTATGTCATAATACATCTTCTTTATTATATATGAATTGACTATAAATTTTTATGATAATTAAATAGGGCTAAACTCCATATAGATGTTAGGATGTCAATCTGTTTTCCAACATGAAACATACCATCTTAAGTGAGTGAAAAATCTGGAACCGTTCCCCACCATAAAGGTTTTTTGAGTCTTCTAAAACTCATCATCCCATTACTGAATCCACAAAATAGAATCTATGAGTGATCATGATAAATGAACACTTGTTAGAACCATGCCTGAAGAATCCTCCTTAGCATCCAACTGCAACTGAGTGAAAATCCCCATAAAGTTCCACTCTTCCTTTGATTCTAGAAAATCATGTTATGGTACCTAACTTCTAAGATCATCTGCAATGACATATCCCTTTCTTGTGGTGTAGGAAATATTGAAATCAAATTTCTTAAGGTGTTTTACCCATAATCGTGATCTTAGATTGAAGTCTTTTTGGGTAATGATATATCTCAGATATTAATAATCAGAGAAGACAACGAACTTCTACCAAAAAAGATAATGCCACCATCATTTAAGCACATGCATAACTCCAAAAATCACTAAATCATGAGTGGGGTAATTCTTCTCATGTGGTCAAAGATGATGATAGTTTTAAGATACCCCATAGTAGTCCTGTATAAGCACCCACCCAAAAAAATCACCCTAAATATCACAAAACACCATGAACCCATTATCTAACATAGGTAATATAAGAATAGTAGATGATGTAAAAAGACATTTCAATTCACAAAAATAATACTATCGCTTCACATACCATGTGAATTTCACTTCATTCCGAGTAATTGTAGTCAAAGGTGACACTATCTAAGAGTAGTCCTTGAAAAACTGTCAGTGGTATCCCACAAGGACAAGGAAGCTTAGTATCTCAAAGGCATTTAATGGTTTCTTCCATGATGAAACAACCTTCAACATATCAGGGCCAGCTGATTAACCATGCTTAGAAATTATGTTCCCCAAGATCATAACTTCTTGAATATTGAAACAACATTTTGAAAGATTTCCATAAAGATACTGACATTTCAAATTTTCTAAAACCAACCTCAGTTAGTTATCATGCTCATAATGATATTTCAAATAAACTTGTAAATCATACAATAATTCTACCACAAAATTGGTAAAATATTAATTGAATATATGATTCATAAAATCCATTAAAACTATAGGATCATTCGTTCGACCAAAAGTCCTAATAAGATATTCATAATGGCCATAACTACTCTTGAATGCTATCTTTGATATATTAGACTCTTGAACTTTGATATGATGTTAACCTAACCAAATATCAATATTAGAAAACCAATTTTCTCCTTTTAACTGACAACACAAATCTTCCACATGAGGTAAAAGATATTTTCTCTTAACTTATACCTTCTTCAACTTCTAATAGTCCAAAAAAATTGAAGTGAACCATTCAATTTCGGGGAAAGGTTCTCCTGGGATGCCCAAGGAGAAACTCTAAGAAGAACGAACCCTTTTCTAGTAAGAAAAATGAATGAATCTTGAGATATTTTACCTCCTCTAGTTCCATAAAATATGAAGGCATCGATATCAGATGTGTACCAGGAAGAAGATCAATTATAAACTCTACCTCCCTCTTAGGAGGAATACCAGAGAAGTCACCTGGAAAGTAATCAGTATAGTCCAAAACAAATCAAAAAGATCAAAGACATGAGAGTCATCATCAGGCTCAAACACAATAATAGATAAAAATTATTGAGTTCTACACTATAAGGATCCACATGACCTAATAGTTGATCTCAATCCCCTTGATATACACGATACCTCCCATTGGAAGCAAGAAATGAGACATGCTTATTATTACAATCCACATCAGCTCGATGAGTGACAAGACTATCCATATCAATGATGAAGTTAAACAAATATAAAACATGAAGGATAAAATCCTAGACAAACTTTGTATTGGCTATCATTAATGAATAAGAAGGAAACTGAAACTTCTTCTCTCTCCTATTTCCAAGAGGTATCACTAACTTCATTTCAAAGGTAATAATTGGTATTGGAAGTCTCAGAATTAAAAAAAATATGAAGATATGAAATAGTGGTAGGATCCACTATCAAATAAATAAATTCCATGTAAAGATGATATAAGGATAGTACCTCTCACTGTTGCCAGATTGCATGAAATTCCATTGGACACTCATCTACAGCATATAAGTGCTTCACTACCAAGGCCTATGGATAGAGCCATGTAGTCCTTGACACTTCTGACTGCACATTAGTTTCAATTTGATCTAATGAACCATAACCATAATGAGGCATAGTCATGGCCTAACCGAAACACATTAAGTAACCAATGTGTCCACAACTGTTGCTCTTCTTCGCGGGCATATGACCAGAATGTATAGTCTTCCCTCCATTTACATATTTATAGAATTTCAGAGGAACACTATCACATGTAAAAGATGGTACAGAGGAGGCTTGCTCTTTAGATCCACCTCCACCACTTCTGCGATTATCCTACTGCTTTCTCTTCTTCCCATTTTCTCCACTATACCTTCCGTTTGATGGATGAAAAGTGGTGGAAAATACAATTTTTTATTCTATATTAATCTATTCCATCAAATATATGTATTAAATCTCCACAATGGTATAAATATTCAATATTAACACCTGTGATTTTCTATCTGGTCACATACTCTACAGGTACATATGAGCCTTCAGCTGGCCATTCCTCACCACATCTGAGGCAAAACTAACAAGATCATCTTAAAAAATTGTGTATGTTTACCCCAAAAACACAACATATTGTAAATATAGGAACTCCAATTACATCTCCAGTATCAATTAATTTTAACCAAACTGAGGAAAGAATAGGGTTTTGAAACCCTTCCTATCCATGTCTATGTGCTTATCTTCCTAGACCCTGGAATCCCACCATCACTTACCATAACAATTGATGTATAATGTTTTCAACTTTCCCTTAATATTATCAGCTTTCTACAGAAAGATATGTATTTTATCAATCCTATCATGCTATTCCTCCACCTCTTTAGGTTCAGTCGTCCCTTTAATGTACACTGGCTTCTTGTGCATGAATTCCCATGATCAATCTCTCTCTCCTATAGCTCCTAGTAGTACGTCAATAATAGAATTTTGTACTAATTTTTTATATTGATCAACAAAAATAAATCCCCATATGATATTCTCAATGGGATTCTAATCTATTGTTGGTTTCCCTTGAGAAGCATCATCTACACCTTCTTGAGGAACTCATGGAAGACATCTTGGAAGCACACGACAATACACAGAAACCTAATAATGACCAGAGAATAAAAATTTCATATAAAAATAGAAAACCATTAAGTAGAAAATGATATTTTAAAAAATCAAACACTATAGACACACACCCCAACATCCCATGGGATCTTGAGTCTTTTTATGACAAGATATAACCATCCACTTATCGTAACATACATCTCATATCCCAAAATTCATATCTCCAGTCTATCTGATGTCCCAATACATGGACTCTTGAGGAAAAACTACCTCTGATAAAAAATTGTAACAATCCAACATGGGGTATCCTCAAACCTGGAACCCAACCTAATCTATCACATACCCTAAGGGTGTTCCTGATCCCCACAAGCTAGCGACAAGCACCAGTTAATCAAACAACAAACCATAGGTAATGATATCTCCCAACATGAATAACTGCATGAAATATATATAGAGAATATAAAGGAATAGTGGAATACGAACTAGATATATATGTTCCATAGATATAAGAATATAGTAGATATACACAACAACAAAATGATCTAAAAAATCCAAAGGACAATTCCAACTGGAAATGACCCAAACCAAATAGATACTCCAAATGATGGCATTTACAAATTCCCACCATCTCACCACCAACTAAACAACTAGATAACATGAACCTCCCCACCTAACTATAGTTCCTTTACACTCCCTACACTAGAAGAAAAACAATTTTCTACACCCCACCGATGAGGTCCATTGGCTGTGAGCTAGCAGCCTTAGTCAAATCCCACCAGGTGTTCCAAAATAAGCCTCTATATAATAAATCAGGTATAGTCATTTTAAGTAAAAACTTTCCATGAGAAGTAGTAATTCCATTTTATAGAAAACATGTTAATCATTTCCATTTTCCAATAGTTCTAATAAAAATTTGTTATATAGATTTTAAACCACATTATATATATAATTTTTCACAAGAATACATAGGCATATCCAGGGTAACTCAAAATCCAATCAATACAAAATATGAGAATAGGTATAACAATACAAAGGAATTCTATAGGTCTAGGATGCAAACTACCCATAAAAAACCAATCATTTTCTCAAACTAGTTCCTTGAACAAAGGGCCTAGAAATCATAGGAATGCCTCATTAGTAAATCCCCCAATAATGTCAATATCAGTCCCCTAGAACAACAAGCCTATGGAAAAAGAGAAAATTCCCAGAAAAACATCCTTGATAATCAAAAAAGTAATTGATGATGGTTCCAGGATAAACCTTCCACCTAATTACCGAAGATAACCCATGTGTTCTTTTTCTAAATTCATTCCAATTCATTAAAAACCTTTTCAATTATTCAGAAATACCCCTTTTCTATTACATTTATCAATAACCAAGGAGAATCCATTTTTCATTGTAAAATATTCTCACGACACATAAAAAATCATGTCAATATTTCATCATGAATCCGTTCGAAATTATAAAATAACATGATCCTGTATCATATGCTAGATATGGAACCACCAACCTTAATACTCGAGTCACACACAACTATAATGGAATCCAAAATCAAGAAAACCCAAAAACATTAACAAAGGCCCTAGAATAAAATCCCTACATAATAGGATTAATCCAATATATAAATCAAGGGGTTGTAGGAAAATAAAATTTAAACGTACCTCTTGAACGAATGCTCGTCGCACCAAAAATAATAAAGAAATAGCCTCTGGAACAAGATCTCACAGCTGATCTAGATGAAGAATAGAAGGAACATCCAACATAGATCAATGAATATGATGTCATAATGCTAGGGAACTATCGTGATCACTTGTAGCAAATATGTGGAAATATCACATACCTGGAATGCTACATAGTAAATGCATAGAGATCTAACACCGAATAGATTGATTTAGTTGGAGTGCTGCCTCTCAATAACACTTGGGGAGAGCTCTAGGATGATGGTGAAGAAGCTTGGAGAATAGAACCGAGACAAACCTATTGTATGTGTATTTTAAAACTAGAAATGGGATATTTCAAAATGTGTAATATGGTTACACTCTATGAAATCTGTGGTGTAAAAATACACTGAAAAATTTATCTCATAAAACTAAAAATACATTATTGAAAACATTCCTGACGTGAAACAACCATTCACAACATGTAATATTTCAAAGCATGAATCCCATTTCATGTCTTGTACCCAAAAATAATTACATGGTGTGTAACCGAATTACATTACGTGTAATCCTCAATCAATGTAAAATAAATGCTGGTTAAGTCTGAAGGTCCAATAAAGATCTTACTTCCCCATTTTAGGTGTCCTCTTAATCTCAGTGTTGGGGAAAACGATGATGAGGTTAAGGATATACATGATTAAATTGTAATGGGATGTTACATATAATAACTCTGTTGAGAATATTATATTCTGAAACATATCTTATATTTTCTATTTATGATCAACATTTCACTTAAATGTACACTTTTATCCCTTATTCAACAAATATGTCATAGAAACTTATCTAAAAACAGGAATCCTTATACCCATTATAAAACACAACTCATGTTATTGTTTCTCTCAATTATATTATCAAAATCCTTATCATATAATCCATTAATTGTCTATATCCATTATTCATAATAAGAAGTCTCAAATGTTTCATCACAAAAAATATTCTTAAGGGAATTTTCAATACTTCAATAGATTTAGAGTGTGTGGAAGGGGAAACTCATCTCAATTTCCTTTCAATGACACATATTACATATTATTTTATTTTAAATGGTTTATATACTAACACAATGATTAAATTCTTCATATTTTTTTATCAAATAATAGGAATTAAAATACTATTTCATTCTCTCTCATTCATTGGGGTTGAATCTTATTTTACTAAAGTCATTTGAGTTTTTCAATCAATTTCATTTAGTTGACTTTGGATCAATATTCATAGAAAATATGTTTCTATATTTTTCTATAATATAAACATTGATTGTTTTATATTAAATTTCAATATATTTGGATGTGATTTATAGTTCCTTCAGAAAATCTCTTTCTTGATGGAGTACATCATCCTATGTAACGATCATTACATGGTGAGTTTTTCTATTTTACATTTTTCAATATTCAATGGTTTGATTATTTTCAATAATTTAAAAATTATATATATTTATTTATTTTTTCCATATTTATTTTATAATTCTTTAATCATTCTAAAATTGTGAAATAATCTACATTCCTTTCATCATGGCTTTATTATACTACTCTTTCATTTATTAATCCTTATTTGGTGGATTTTGATAATATTATAATATAAAAGCCCCATATTAAAGTAAATATTTTATAATTTTAATAAATCTAATGTTTGTGTAAATAATATTCACTCTTTTTATTTATAGGTAGCAAAATTTTATTCTCATTCCTTTTTATCTCAATATAGAATTGGTTAGACAATATATTTTAATTTTATAGTTTATCAATTAATTCTTATACTTGTTAAATATAATGAAATGATATAAATATTTTATTCATTAAATGTTTTTTAGACACTATACATGATGACGGGTGGGAAAATAATTATATACCACCACAATGTATTGCAAAATTTTGCATTATATGAATAATTTATGTGTTATTATGAATTTTTATAGGTGATATGAATATGTTGTTTCAAGACATCAGTATATTAATTATGTTCTCAAATATAAATTTTATTCATGATATTATTTGAATCCCATTAATTAATATTGTAGTTAAATTAAATATTGAATATAAGCTCATGATTTTATATGGTTTCAATATATACACTTATGAAATTATTACACCTTAATGACTTTTATTATATCTCAAGGATTTTAAAATTTTACTCTATATTCTTACATCCTATTTAACTTTGTATTATAATTCAACATTTTATAGGTATTTGTAGCATTTAAGGATTTGTGTGATTAATATGGAATTAAAAATTCTATTTATAATTATTTAACTTTAGATGATAAAGTATATAACTCAAGAGAATATTTTAATAAAAAATATATTTATTGGTAAAAGTATAATTTTGGTTTTCTAAGGGATTTATTAATTCTCTAATAATAATAAAATTAAATTTACTAGGAATGTTAGTGTTGAAAAACTTGTAGTTATGCGTATTCATTTTTAGGTTGTTTTAGTCAACCACAAATCCTTGTGTATAAGGAAGTCATGAATACAGTACGCCATCATTTAATGGAAAGGTATGTAATTTTGGTGGCCATATTGACCCCTTCATTGGGATTCTTGATCTTTACTTTTATGATCATAATTCATTCAATGGAAGATAGTAAACACTCAAGAAATGTTTTAGGTTGAAAAGAATATAATTTATTCATTCTTTCATCAAATTCATTAAACATTTATTCCCATATTGTCTATTTCATTTTGTGGTTAGGCATGACATATTATTTTTATTGAGGCCATGGACTAGGTTATGGTGTTTCTGAAAACCTTACAAGCATAATATTCATATATGATACCATCGATTTCCTGAAATTCATGGTGGTTCTTTTTCATTTCAAAACTATTTTATTTTTTGATGATGGTATTGATCCATATTTCTAATTTTTCACAAATTATATCTAATGAGAATTAAATATTTCTAATAATATTTATTTTATGTAGGTGAAATAATCAAATCCCTTTCATAAGGACCTCCCACACAATAAATATGAAACTTTTGAAAAAGTGGAAATGAATAACTCTATAAATGCAATTTTATAAACTAATGTAGCTACCAAAAAACTTATAAAACCATATGAAATGTTTGGTGAATATCGCATGAGTGGAAGAATATGGAATCCCAGCTCTATATATTTCCATATATCGATTGGATATTTCATCATATTATATGGATCTTCCTTTACCTGAGGAGCACTAGAGCCTCACTATGTTAAGGATGTCGAAGAGGTGAAATGAATTTATCCGGGAGGATCGACCAAATATCCAAAAAACCATATGATCACATGGTAATAATGAATATAGATAAGTGGATTATACTATGTGATTTTGTAATTATTCATGCATTATAAAATAGTGTTAATGTATACAACCAACTTTATGTATGCAATGCATGAATTCTTCTCCTCCCAGATGTTTCATTTTATGAACCAGCTAGTTTAAATGATACCCACAGTGGTAGATGGATTAGGTGGCCAATACGCCTAGAATAACAAAAATTATTCATGAAAACCATTATTTTCATGCATGTTGAAATAAAACATATATATATCGTATATAAATATAAGGATTTATTGAATATATCCATCAATCCCCGATTTTCACAAAAACCTAAAATAAATTGTTTACTTTTTTATTTTATATAATATCAAATAAAATGGCATATACAACCCTATTGAAAAATCCTTTTGCAGTTTTTCCAAAAAAATATTGAAAGGTTATCAAAAAATTTATCATGCATCTCTTCATATGTAATTATTTTGGAATTTCCATCAAAAACAACATTTTTAATATATTTTTTTGTGTATCCCTTAGAGTCAAACCCAATCTCCATTTATTCCACTGTAATGTTTGACCACATGGGCCTTTATAGTGTTGAAAAAATATGAGTTTTAGGATCTATAAATTTATGTAAATATTATACCTATGTAAATTTGAAATGTTAATCTCCCATAAAGAGAACTTGTGTGGTATCCATCCAATACATGAATTTATATACATGTTTCCACCTATTTACATGATATGATATCATTTATTCTCATATTTTTTATTTTTCTAAGTGATTGAGTGAACATGATATATAGAAAAGATCAATACCATAAATCTGACTAAAAAATTCTATATTTTCAAGCACAAAATAAACTTGTTTGTTAATATATCACATGTCATTCACCATTATAAACAATATTTTCACATATCGCATAACTATATAGTAATAAAATGTCTTAGTGATGCATCACACTTCAATATTCTATCATTTTCTTCGTCCCAAATGAAATTATAATCATAAGAGTTGGAAAATATCATTTTGGTTGAGTTCCAACCAATGACATGAACAACAATATACCACACAACCCTCATATTGGCTATGTCATTATATAGACATCCATATTTATGGTATCAATATAGGATTGTTCTCATGGTATGTATCTCACCAACCATAGTTAGTGGGGACTCAAATACGATTTATTCACCCCTAGTACAACAAATTCATCTATTTGAAACTCCATGTAGTAAACTTAAAAGATCATTATGCACACATAGAAAATATTATTATTTGTTTGGTGCCTCATGATTATATTTTGAATCTCTATACCATAATACTACTCTTTATAACCATAAAATTTCATTATAACCATTAATAGTTTATAAATAAAATCAGTTAGGGATAACTAAACGTCATTTTTGAGAGAAAATTTATCATTACACATCCTAAAATATATATCAGTATATACATATATGAATCTTCTCTGAAATAATGATAAAGTGGGGATTTCCATTTATATATTATGATACATTTTATTTTCTTAAAATGCATTTAATAATATTTAACAAACCTAAAAAATGAGCTTATTTATCATATAAAATATGATAACATTATAGGTCTATATTATGTATGGTGAACACATAGTGGTTTTTATAACTCACCAAATCATATTTAATTCATGTCACATCTCTATATTACAATCCGACAAATCCCTTCTACCAACTATTTAGTGAGTTACATCTATATGGCTAGAAATACTAAATAATGGTGATATTTAGGAATAATTTTACTAATCATTATCTCTTTGGACACATTATAACTTCCTAACATTATAACATGAAATGTTATGATGTTAACATTGGTTTTCTACTTATAAATATTTATATGTTCATCGTCATAATTCTTAGATTCATTTTCATCCAACATTTCATTAAATTTTTGTCAAATAAAGTAACTATCATTATTATTATTTTTTCAACACATCCTTAACCCTTTTAAGTTAATGTGACATTTACTTTTTTATGTTATCTAATGTAACAATTTAAATTTACCATCATAACCTAACTCTTTTAGGATATCAAGTGTAATAAAATTTATAATCTTGACTGTAATAAATCTTTTGGCAATAGTTATATTGACTTCCTCATATAAACTACATATAAATCTTTTCATTTTCCATTATAATCATATATCCCCAAATTTGTAAGATATTATATGAAAAATCACAATATTCTTCAAATATTTTGATCCTTAAATAATTATTTATGTTAATTTATTCATGATAATTATATACAACTCTTACATTTTTATTTATCATCATATATCGCAAAATATTTAGGATATAATGATGAAAATACTTTGATATTATACTAATATAGTCTATTAGAAAATATTGACATTCACATTTTTGTTGTAACTAAATACAACAACTTACATTTTTCTTTACCATTACAAATCCATAAAATGTTAGGAAATTAAGTGGAAATCACATTGGGTTTAGATTTATGTAATCGTTTATTTGTTAACATTGAAATTATCTATGTTCAAACATACTCTTACTAACTTCTTAGACCCTTTACCATTTTACAAATTTATTTTTTAGATACGAAATTTAATTACTATTTTTAAAAAACACATTGTTCATATTATCTATAAAATTTAACAAATTAACTATTGATACTAAAAAATATAGGGTATTCTATTTGGTTGAATATTTTTTCATGAGAGGTTTATAATTATTTAAAATATTCCAATAATGGGTTGTGAAATAAAATTCCTTCATATATTAATAAATATCTAGATAAACACTTTTTCCCCTCTCATATTTTCAATTATGTTTCAGAATTTTATGAATATTTAACCATGTGTATATAATAAATCATATAACTTTTAAAAAAAATTAATATTTTTTATTGAACCTCATATCATATCATGAAATATTATTGAATTTGAAATACATAATCTTTACAAGGATTCATCGTAGCATGATAAATTATTTTACAATCAAATATTAATGCTCACAACTCTTTTATTTATCATTCGAATGAAATCAAAAAATTCTATCAAATCCCCCTATAATTTTCAACTACATTATATATATAGTTCTTTTAAAAATATATAATTTTTATCATTTATCCTCTAAAATAAATGAATTTATTTCTATAACCCATGTACCTAACATTGGACTTTCCTTGAACTTTCATAAAACACCCTCATGAATTGATAAATCCTCACAATGAATTATAAATAATTCTACTTAACAACCCTATGTTTCAATGACCATGACTATCTTCTTAAAGGTACAACATTAAACTATTTAAAAAACATTTCTTATTATATTTTGATATTTTACTGACTTTCACAATCTATACAACATTAGTTCCTAGAAATTATATTCCCATATTCCTTATTATGAACATTTTAAAAATATTTATTAAACATATCCTAAATTCAGTAATATTATCATAACATTCCCCTAAATGATAATAGGATTATTTCTCTACCAGGAAAAATCCATTTCAATCCCTTTTATAAATTTTATATAATTTAAATAAATAATAAACTATGTTCAAAATTTACCATATCAATTTATTAAGAAAAACCTATTAACATCATATTAATAAGTGAAAAATTAAATAATTAAAATCTTATAACAATTTTATCAAGGCTTAAATAATATAATTTATCAATTAAACAATTAATTTTCTCCATTATTAAAATCTCCATTCTTCAATTATTTTATCATTATGATCATTGATGTAATTCCAGGACCTATAAATCATACATTAGATATCACATATTTTTCAAAAAAATAGAATTGAATTACATAACCAATACATATTAATGTAAACATTTAGTCACTCTAATTAGTAAACCTATTAAATAATATTTCAGGTCATTTGGAATACCCAATAATTTTTAATATATGAAAATAAAATTCATTAAATTATTGATGTGACCAAAAAATATTGGTACCTAACTGTAGACTAATATTCCATTGGACATTTAATATCTAATTCATTTGAGATATTATGTAAATTATTTTGTAATTAAATTAAGAATCTATATTCACATTTTTTAATGATTTCAAAAACTAGTTACTTAGGAATGTATTTTTCTAACACATTATAATGTTCCATAAAAAATTTTCTTAAATCACCAATATTTATTAATAATGTTTCTTATGTTACTATTACAAGTATTATCTTACATTCATCCTATATTTTAAAATATTTATCTCAATGTATTATTTTGTCGTTGATGATGTTATTAATCCACCATAGATACTCTTATCATATGAGTATCTTATTTTATTAACCATTTAAAATGGAATATTTTAAAATGAGATCCCTATAAAATAAAAACCACTTTACTATACATCATATCAATATGTAGGCCAATATAAATATTTCATTAAGTAGTGATTCAACTTTAGTGTTCCTATAATAAATTTAATATATGGAAAGGGAGTAATGTGAATCATATATTATTCAAGTCTTTAATAATCACGATGAAAAATCTATTAACAATGCATCATATGGATAAACCTAGCTCTATTACAATGTTATATTAAATATTATGGATTCCTAGATAATGCAACCCAAAGAAAACACTAAGAATAGGATAACAAATAACATTATAGAATCACCCTTATTTGGTAGGAAACAACTTAGGGGTTATATAGTTTCACTCACACTTCCTTTCTATACAGATGATAATCCAAGGGCAACCAGCTTTGGAACAAAGATACATAAAGATATGATTGTGGTCTTTAAAAGTTAAACTTTATAAGGAATATCACAAATATTATTTGAAAGGGATATACCATCATTATCTTTTATCTGGTTTTACCTTTTATATATGCATGCTTCTAGTGATTTTTCTGGGAATTAATTGCCTCCACTAATCAAATATGTTTAATTTATATTAATGTGAAACTCTTTAACCCACCCAATTTTTTTTGTTAAATATAAAAAAATAAGACCCAAAAATATTTATTTACATCCAAATATATTATATGAGCAATTTATATGAACACTTAATGAATTGGAATAAAGTTATATAATTTTGGAAAATATCATATGAGAATGATCGAAGTGACAGATATCCAATTCCATTCATCTTTTTAGACAAGGAAATGGACTCATGGTAGATAGGTAGTTTGATACCAAGTACCATTACATGGTGATACATTAATACTAAGAGAATTAAAATCATCATAACACAGATACATAATAAGAAAAAAAATATTTTTAATATATAAATTCAAGTTCTTCAATTATATTAGAAACCACGGTCCAAGTATATGGAAAAAGATTCATTATCAAACATCAAACATAATAAAAGGATCTATATTATAGTATATGTTTTACATTTAAATTATAAAATATAGTATTATTCATAAAAAATCTTTAACAATGTGAATAAAATAAGGAATATCCTTTAAAAAAATATATAATTCAATTATTTAGGCATGAAATAGAAATTATGATTAATTAATAAATAAACTCTAATTAATTGAATTTTTTAATTTATGTTATATGTTATAAAAATTCCATCATCCTGAATAAAAAATATTATATTCATTATAATATTACCAATTTCATATTATACATTATATGACCTTTTATTTTAAATATAATATATTTTTGGGATAAAAAATAATATGTAGTGCATGATTTATATTAAATAAATATTACATATTATGAATATCATATATATAAAATTTTTGTTATTATTAAATTAATCATCAAGCCCCTTTTGATGTGTCTTAAATTGTATTCAAAATATGGAATTTAATTTGATAAATTCAAATTAATTAGTTATGAACAATTCATAAATTAAATTTTAATATCTTAATATTTTGGACTTATTTATATAACTTATAAACACATTATAAACTATGCTAATGATTTATAAATTAAAAAAAGCATTTCTAGACCGTAAGGAATTACATATAACCTATTAAAGGTACATTAAATATTAATATTTAATATTTTGAATATTTTTTAAATAAATTGTTCAAAAGCATTTCTATAAAATTAACATTAAATAAAATATAATTAAATAATATTTAAAGGATATATACATTAAATTATATTTCTGAAATATCCTTTATCATTTTTTATAAATAATTTATAAATAATCAAATTAAATTTATAATTGAAATGTTAAAAAATAATTTTTTATTTACCCTAACAATGGTACCATACCTCACATGAAGATAAGATAATTATACTCATGTATGGGTTTATTCTATTGTCATGTGTATGTATTTCTAATGTATTTTTTTTATTAATTTCATAAAATATTAACCCGAAGTTTATCTTTTAAAATCTTGCATTACCTTTATGCAACGACCATCACACAACAAACGTTGGCATGATCCCTGAACCACTTTGAAGTAAGTAGGATATTTCCATGACATAGAAAATAGAATTTTTATTTTTCCCCGATGTGTAGAAGGTTAACCATACATAAAGTAAGTTACCCCTATATCAGAATGGTGTTTACTATTACAAATCATTAATAAATTATCAGATAACTTTACATAACCTCTGGGAAAATTAGCTGGTGCATGTCAAGGTGCAAAATTATATGATTATACTTACATAGTAACTTTAAAACCCCAAATATCTTTACAAAACTATACAATATTAAGGATAAAAATTTTATACATAATTTATAAAAATTATGAAATTTGATTCCATATTTTCCCTTTTGAACTTCATTTCAATCATGATTTCAAAAAATATGATCGTCAGATACTCTAATAACACTTATGGAAAATAAGATGTTATAATAAAAAACATTATATGATATAAATTTAATTGAATCCCCTTCCAAAGGACCTATCATCAAAAAAATATTAGGAATACAAAAAATAGAGAGGAATAACGTTGTAAATGGTGTACATTACAGGAAAGAAATTACAACAACATCTAAAAAGCACTTTTTGGTTTGATAGTGATCACTAGAGTAGAAGGAAAATGCCTCTAAACTCTGTAGGTATCCAAATATAAACTAGGGCTTTCATCACATAAGAGGGATATTTCTTGTCCAACAATGTGTTGGTCCCACACTATGATAAATATGGTGATGAATACGAGAGATAATGTGTTCCCCAATTTTCCTCTAAGTTTATATCCATCCATTACATCATATGGCAGTGATGCATGTATTCATGAGTACTATCCACAATGATATTTCACTTATTAATGAATTATAATTCAAGAATAAATTCTATAACCAACTTCAAGAATCTAATTCATGAATTCGTATCATCTACTTATTTTACCTTTTTATATAGTTTATTTAAATTATAGGCTTGGTGGTAAATAGATTTAGTTTCCAATTCCCTTATAATATTATACTGTATTCACGAAAATTATAATTTTCATGAAATTTAAAATATAACATATATATCAAAAAAAAAATATATGTGTGTGTGTGGGTGTGGGTGGGTTTAGGGCATATATATATCAACAGATTATATAAATTTTTGTATATAAACATTTATTATAATCCACAATGATATTATTTTTGGATTCACATTGTAAGAAAACTAAACGAATTGGTTTTCCCCATAGATCATTAAAATATTCCCCTCTGGAAATTCAATCATTATGGGGTATTTCAATTCCTTCCACTAGGAAAGGGTATCTATATTAGAAATATAATGAATAACTATTTTTCCAATCCTTGAGTTGAAATATTATAAGGGTAAATGGTAGGATTCCTCCCAATATGATATTGAGTATGTTTTCTATTTTTTATATAATTGAAAATTTGGTCCCTCGAACATTTGTAAAAATACTTAAATCATGGATTCTACTATTTTTTCAAAGGTTCCCAATACCAGGACACCCCATCAAATTATATGAGTAAGACATTAGGTGGGTATCCCATATCATTAAAGGATAAGAAGATAGGCTTGTGAAATTTTGGTGATTATGGAATCAAATTATAAAATTTTATTTATTGATTTATCATGAGATGTAATAGTGAGAAATTTTTCTAATAAATTCTTGTTGATAATGAATTGAATCGAGTATATGGGCTTGTAAATTATCTTCATTTTCGATTTTATCCTACATGGCTCACCTAACCAAGGGTTGGATGGTAGTTTTATTGAGGAAAACACGGTGCACCATTGGGGATGTTGTCAACTAATCAGGTTAGTTTATCAAGTGTTCTATCAAATTGGTAAATACATACCATATATGATGGGTACTCCATTACTATCAATGTGAATCGCATTTTTTTAAACAAAGATATATTTTAAGTGGTCACATATCCCTTGAAAAAGTGTTTGAGGATCATCACGTGTTTTTTATATTAAAAGCATGATGAGTTAAACTCTAGATAATAGTATTTTTATGGAGAATATTTTTTTGGGAAGTGAAAAAGTTTATATGATTATTGGGTTCGATTTTAATGAAAGGATAAGTTATTGTGTACCATTTAAAGGGGGTATATTAATAGTAGTCCTTTATACAAATTCCTTTTTTTAAATCAACATTTAAGGCTTGTAAAAATATCAATATTATTAGTCCAATATATATCAACCTTTAAAGTATGTGACAAATAATATAATAACAAATAACAAGATATTTTTAATAATGTTCAATCCTAATATAGGTATATACTCTTTTTTATGTTATGTTCAAGTCAAAGATAAAAGTTTCCACTACTAAACATTAGTGATTCAGATAAATAGAATCTATCAAAAACATGAACATTGGGGAAATAGATGGGGGATTGGTAATAAAAATCCATTTCCATATCCTTAATGATTATATATATTTTATCACTCATGTGTTGGAAATTTTTTGAAAATACAGAGTAGTCTATAAATTTATTCTTTATATTATCCCCCTCATGTTTTTCTATGCCTCAATATCGAAACCCATTGAGTAGTGATTTGGTTGCTTCTATATTAAAGTGAAAAATCATGATGACCTTTAAAATCAAGTATCTACATCTATATATTAATAATTTTGATCTCAGGCCTTTCTTACTTTGATTCATTGTGAAATTCAATCACAATTAATCATATTTCACGTACTTAACACACATATTTCATTATCCTATATGCAATCAATTTTTAATCTTATTTATACCAATTAATTTCCAATATTTGAATTTGTAAAATGATTATTATTTTTCTCATATTTTTCACCTACATTTTTATTCATAGAATATAATGAATATGGTTTCCACAATATTCATACTTTAACTATCCATGCTTCTCAATACCATGTTATCCTCATTTAAACTAATAAATATTTCATCATTTTACTCACAATAATCATAAGAAAATATATCACCATTTAATTTAAAAAAATTTATGATATTTCCTCTTTATAAAAAAATCATAATAATTTATATAATGGTTAAGCATTGGTAATAAGAAATTTTTCATTCTTGGAGTTTTGTGATATAGAGTATCTTTTATTGAAGGGCCAACAATAACTTCATAGAACATTACTCAATAGTATTTTTAATTCTTATCTTTAATCACAATCCATTCGAACTAATATGATGTTTAAATAATTGTAATGAACCAAACCAGAAGACCATATAAATTGATATATGAGTTAATTGAAAACTAACCCAATGAGTGTTCCAAATAATAACAATCCAGAAACAAGAACCTGGAAATAAAAAATACAATTTTGGGAACAATTTATCCCTCAAAATATTAAAAAATAAAATAGTATAATATGAAAACATCATTAGTTATATAAATCAATAAATGCATTTCAATGTAAAAAGTGGCACTAGGGAACCTGAAAGTGGAACATACTAACCAAAACTCACATCTTGGTGTCCCACGAACACCCACCATGTCCTAGGTCTTTGGCCCTTGGTCCCAATAACTCAAAACCAATATGGAAGGTGAGAGAACTAATACAACCTATAAGATAATAAAAGTATGAAAGCACCAAAATGTACAATATGGGTGTGACCTAAACAGCCTAGTAGAATTCCACCAAAGATTCAACGTATAAAATACGGTTATCCAATACTCCAAAAGTTTAATAAAAAGGAGAGTGTGAGGCTTATTTTATAAATATAGTTTTAAACACATAAAAATAATTTACTAAACAAACTTATAAAAAATTTCATTTCACCATTTAAAAACTATAAATTTTCTTCAAAATATTTTAATAAAATATCACAATATAAATTCATATAATCATGAAAATATGAAAATATGATCCTAATATGGAAATATGAACAAGATTTAATACAATCGATTCGAGGTGAATAATTAAAATAAATGAATCAAGGAAGGAAACTCTGGTTCCAAATAGTGAAAATGAATGTTTTCATGTGTCAATTATAATTTATATGGATATCATGGGATCAACCTAGGTACAATAGTGGGTCCAAGAAGTTAATCTAATAAAATGACTAATTGTTTGTCTTACATCATGTACCATGGGTCTAAAAAAAACCAGTTCCACACACAACAACTTTCTTAGCCACATGTCTATACCTCGAACTTTCTACGTCCTCTATGGATCCACTAGAAGCATGTGAGTCCACTAGTGAAGCATATATCTGCGCCATCAAATCTAACTATCCATGTTCCTCTGACTTTTCAAAAGAAGGGGTGACATATACAAGTTATGAAGATCACACTGGGATCTTTATCATCAACTTATCACTCTCACCCCCAAACTCTCTCAAAGAAGATTTTCCCTTTTTTCAACCCCCACAATAATGGGAACTATTAGAATAAAACATTTTAAAATTAAGGGATTATTAAATGGTAGATTTATCATATAATGATAACCAGGTCATCAAGAATCATCAATTTCAATGAAAACCCTTTTATACAATTAAATATTGAAATTGGTTACAATACCAACTTCTTTTAATAATTCAAAAAATAAATTCAAAATGGTCATTTAAAACAATCACTTATTTCAAAGAAATAATAAAACATTCAATGGAAGTATTGTAAATTTCAAAATGGTTTAATTATATTTCCAAGAACAGGTTTACACTATCTTTCCATGGTGATAAATCATTTATTTCAACTAACCCATTTACAACTATTCCAAAGTACTGATAAAATCATTTAAAGGGTTTTCAAAGTTATTTAACGTATTACATCATATTAAATTATTTATAAAACATAAAAAAGTATAATCCATTTAATTAAAATCAATTAAGTAAATTTAATAAATCATAATATCAGTCATATCCCTCTATATTAACAAATAATTCTTTATAATTTTGTTGATAATAAATCAAAAAAATTTCAGTATACAATTCCCAAAAAGATGAGGAAAAATCCTTATTATAGCCATTAAATTGATGATATGATCAATTCAAATGGATATTGGCCAAATAATTTTTTTATGAGGAATTAAATGAAAAAATTTCATAGAACACGTGTTAAAAATTTGGAAACATGTGTTAAAAATTAGGAAACATGTATCTATGAATTATCATGAAACTATGTATCACATAATTAAGGAAAATAATATAAAAACGTACATGTAATATTTGTAATCCAATTAAATAATTTCTAGTATATGTGTTTTTTTTGGTGATATCTGTATTTAGGAAGATAGATATAAAAGAAGAGAGAAGAGATCCCAGATATATGATTCCACATAAATAATCCAAGATACAACAAAACTAATGGCCATTATAAATAATAAGAATATATAATCAAAAGAAGAAGAGAGATTAAATATTAAGAAGAAAATAAATCACCCCAACATAAGATCTCCATTTTTATTGATGCTTATATCCTCCAAGAGATGAGGTTTGGGATGTGAAAATGCCTCTGGAGGGCTCCCAAAAGCCAATGAATAGCTTTCGGTTTGAGTCGGAGTTTCGGGTTATTTATGTGGGTTTAGGTAATTTAATTAAAATTTTCATAACATAAATTATTCTTCTCACATTTTCCTCAGCCAAGTCGTGTGGTTTGTGATAACCATGTCCAAACCATACAACCCCTTCTACAAAGGTGTCACACTTTGTTTAAACCACGTGAAAACCATGGACAAACCATGCTATAGGTTGAACACTATTTTAACCATAACCAAAACATTAGAAAACCATGCATAATGTTGCACATACTACTTAACCATGTGAAACCCATCACCAAACCTTGTAACCCAGGTTGTACACTCACATAAAAAATGAGAAAACCATGTTTAATCCATGAAAAAGTGCCAAAATTCATCAAAAAATATCTTGTAAAATTCTGAAAACAACCTTAAAAGAGATCCAAACATTTGAACTCAAATAAATCGCTCAAAACACAGAAAAATAAGTAACAGGACGTTACAACCTTCCCAACATAGGACTTTATTCTCCTAGAAATATTCTACTCTGAAATATAGAATAAGATGATATCAAATGAACACCATCACTCATTTTGGGATGTGAACGGTCTATCTTCCAGAAGGGACACTCACCGAAAGGATAAAGACATAGATAATTCCATGTACAACACACTAATAAAATCACATGAAACCAAACAATTGAATAACTGGAGACATGTCATGGGTCACCCCACCATTGAATGATTAACCAAAATGGGTAACTAAAGAATAAAACATATCTTATACCTAAAGAAGTAACATTTCAGCATTTCTCAAAAAAAATCATCAAAAGATCAAACATACAATAGAATGGTAAATAAATGACAATTATTTTAAACCTAGTCAACTACTCGATTATTACCTAGGATATTTCAAATCGAGAATCACCCCTCAATGATATCATCAAATCAAAATTCAGAACTATCATGTTCCTTTTTTATCAAAAATCCAAATAATCCATGTTACCCATGTACATTGTCAAGAAATAACAATCAAATAAAACTATATCTCTATTCATAATGTCAGACAAGAGGACACTAAAGAAAATCCATTAAGATCACATGGAAGGGAAACCATTATTACATCACCAATTAAAAAATTATCCTAACCAAGTTCCCCAAGAAACCATTTCGAATATTTAAAAACAAAAGGTTTTCAAAAATAGATTATCCAAAACAATGAAATACAAAGAGATTTTACACTATCACATCATAAAAAAATATAGATCAACATTAAACACATCTGAATACTAATTGGTAACAAGTGGATGGTACTACAATGCATGAAAAGCTTCATTACAAGGATAATGGATGGAGCCCTATAATCATGAATCCCTTACTACCCCACAATGATGAGATTATATTCATTATCAAAACATCCCTTTTTTGAAAAACAACTTACAAATAATCTGAAGATGAATTCAATAGCCACATCATACACAAAAATTTTGATATTTTGAACATAACATTTTTGACGAATATGTGATTTTCACCAGCCCATAGATATCTAGAACAGTCTTTGACTGAGTGGTGAATCATATCAGATATCTATTTATATAATGTTCTTGGTCGGTTCCTCACTAATTTAATAAAAAGATGTATTTTCTTAAAGGCAATTACTGGACATTGAAATCCTTATGTAATTTGGGGTGTGTCATGGTATAATGTAGGTTAATAATGTTTTAGGACTCTAGAGGTAGTCCAAGAGAGGATTCTTGATCACCACCCCATTACGATGGGAATTAGGTTACCAGGGATGTTGGGACATGATTATTTATTTGGAGTTTTTTTAATTGATGTAGGTTCATTATAATAAATAATGTAAATCATCCATATCGATAGATTTTTTTAATATCTCCCTGTAACTTCCTAAAAAATCCACCTACTCTTAAATTTCATATTTTTTGAAGTTTGAAAATTTAGATAAGATTTTCAAATCTTATGAATCACACTACAAGTAAAAATTTCTTACATGTCAATGTAATATAATAAATTTATCTTCATTTACTCTTACACTAGAAAATATTGTTCACCAGTATAAAAATAAATTAGTAATAAAATAATACATTGTGAATTATCGACATTTCCCTAATTTTTGGATTAAATAATTTAAAAATATTATGAAGGATTTAAAAAAATTACAAATAACATATATTTTTCATTTCATAGTTTACCCCTTAGAGAAATATAATATATTCCATATAAAAATATTACATATGATAATTAACCTCATAATACTTTTATAATTCAATTTTCATAATAAATGTGTTACATAAATTACACCTTTTGAATATTTATAACTCTTTTCTATATATGAATCTCTCAATAGATTACCATTTCAGTTGTTATAATCCAAACACAATATATTATATATGAAACTAAACATAATAAAAACTACTCAGAACCAATATAAATCATCTCATTGAATTTATAGCTACCTCAAAACATCCCAAGGCAACAGTAGTGACTTTTGAAAATATGAAAATATTTGTAAACCACATTATCAATATTTAAAAATTCCATTTTGGAACTTAATTTCAATAATATATATATTTCAATAACACTAATGACTTATTTAATCCCATAATCACATTATCCTCCATAAATATCCTTCCAATGTAGATTATTCACAAGATAATAGTATTCATGTTTAGTACATTGGGGATGATTTCCCTATACTCTATCAAACCTTTTTTTTCTATTTAATGAAAACTCTTTAGTTTTTCAAACATTTTTGGCTCTATAAATTCATTTTACCAATTATATAATGTAATTTACATAAGTTTTAGAACTAGTTATTTATATGTGCATTAGTCCAAAAATCATTTGACATAAATGGTTTCTCCTCATAATGTTTTTACCAATAACATCATATGGCACCCATCATTCTTTTCCCATTTATATTTGAGCACCATATTTACACATATCTATTTCACTGTTTAATATCCCCATCACATGATAAAATTCTTGTCTTCTTAAAGATCTACATCAACAGGTTCTTAGACATCATCAAAATTCATTATATATTGATTTTAATCCTCATTTACATATTGATAAAAATCGACATATATAAATATTTATCATAATAAAATTAGGATCATTAATATCCTACATTATATTCCTTTAAAATACGCACTTTACCTATAAATTCAATATTTCTCCCCCAATTATAGATAACAAATTCATTATTCCATGTAATGTGAGGTTTCACTCATATATTTTGCTTATTATATTTAGAAAATTGTGGTATTTCAAGTCACCTATAAATGATACGAAAAACATAACCAAATTTATGTCTACATGATCCATGATCAATGACAAAAAAAATAATGATTAACCTTGTATAAATTATGTCCAAAAATTATATAAATTCTGAAAAAAAAAATTGAATTATCTATTTTGGGGATATTTAAATTGATTTATCATTAAATTTTACCACATTCACTCATCCAAATAAAAATATTAAAAAATTTCATGGTAAAGGAAAATTATTTCTCTCTTTTATCTCATCACATTTACAAATTTTATAGATAGATTTGTAATATTCAATGAAAAATTATAAAATTTATGATCACGATACATCATTATATTATATTTAGTGCTTTCTAGATCATCAAGATTTATATGAATCAACACATCTTTAGAATATTCTCTTCTTGTCAGACCCCCTGAAATAATTCACTCTTATATTTATATATATTGTTAGTTAAAGTATTCTAGGATGGTTTAATATTATTGTAGTATTGAAATCAAAATATCTCATCCCACTCACTTCTTTAATGAACCACCTTTAATTACCATCACATAACTATTAAAATATAGCATCGGAAATTCTCGTGAACTCTTTCTGAACCATAATTAGGTAAGTATGGTTTGGAGTTCTCTCTCAACCAAGATTCTCTTTTCATTCCAACTATAATAATTTAAGACCACTCTATGATCACATTCTATAATTAATTTTCATAGTATTCATAGATGGAATAGTCATTTTACTCTTCTTAGCTATTTCTTTTAATGATAAATAATTAATTACATGATCTATAAACACACATGTATCTTCATGTTTGTTCTTCTTCTTCTATCGAATCCAAACATATGCTAGTAATATTAAAAGAAAATATTTTAGGTATGATTCTGACATATCTTACACAACATCGCTTGATGTCCTTGGTTACTATTGTGTGACCACCTATGATAAAATTTAGATTCTTTATGTGAACATTCCCCTCTCATTACAGAATATGAAATTTTATTTTCATTATTCCACTTTATTCTACGATGAAAAAAAAATTTCCCTTAATTTTCTTGTTAAGTAACTTTTCTTATTTTTTATCTTTCTTATCTTTATAAACCTATAGTGTATATCCTATATGTATTTTAAATAATTATTTACAATAGTGACCATTATATAACATCATCCACTGATTATTCAAATTATTTTTCTCTTTTGAGTAGATAAACATTTTGATTTTTGAGATGTAAACTTCAAAATCCTAAGACAATTACTCCTTCTTAGAAAGATGGTTCTTATATATATTGAGTTTCCCACAAATTATTTTTTCCAATTCTAAGGAAGTGACATATTAAACTAGAAATTATATGATTTTTTCCAAAGGTTCACTAGAAATATAAATAATATATATATTTATGTCTTCCATAATATTAGTTGGTATATTTCAGGAAATTGGCATGTTATCTAGATTAAATGGGGACATTTATTTTTCATTTTTATTAAAAAACATTATATTTTCAACTCATATAAATCTTTGCTTAATATAGGGAAGAATTTTTTTTAATATTATTTTTACCATACACTTTAGTTTTTTATTTTGAAACCTACACTTTTAGATGAATTGGATTTAATATCATTAGAAATAATAGGTATAACATGTACCATATTATTTGGAATAGCTTTTATAGTAACTTAATATTATTCTTCATAAATATCCCCATATTCTTAATAATTTTATCTCATCATATAAACTATATTTTTGTTTTTAGGACACATAGACCTTGTCTCATTGAAATCATATTATTTTATATAAAAAATTTAATCATATCCTTTTAATATGTTATCTTTTTCTAAAATCTTTTTATTGATATTTTTATTCTACTCACTATTTTCATTCTCTTTAGCATTTTCATACCATTTCTCATTCACCAATAGATTCACTTGAGCATGGTATTTTTCTCATGACATGTTTAAAGATTAGATTTTAGCATATATTTAGTATATCTCTTTTTCTCATCTCCATCACTACTATAAGAGATATATTTAATTTTAGAATGAGTGATTTTGGTCATGTGTTTTTAAGATTCACCATCATTTTGTGAATTAAAAATTTGAGGTGAATTGTGGATTTCTTCTTCTCTAAACATCATCATCTTTTTAATCATTCTTAATGGATTGTTTTTCTCAAGATCACCCTTTTATGAATTTCTATATTTATTTTTATATTATTTTCCTTCTTCTACATCGCTCTTTATTTCATCAGAATTTTTATATGGGAATTCAAATGAAAATGACCAATTAGGACATAATGAAATCACATAAGAGGAATCATACCTTTGTATATATGTTTTCCCCTACTAAGGATATTTTAATATAATATTCATTATTCTTTTTTGATATTTATATACTTCATCATATATCTAGTATAAATTTGATATCATATTATTTTTTTGATGTCGTGATCTTGAATGGATTTATATTACATCCTTTAGAGGTTTTTTTCTTAATCACTTGAGTTTTCCAAATCTAAAAATTTAAGAGTGTGTTGTGAAACTCATTATGTTATATATATATATATTACCTTTCATTCAATATTGATTTCATTGGATGAAAAAATCATGAAAATTTATCATTTTTTTACCATGATTGAATCGTCCAAAGTGTATCCAAGACCCTTACGTGACATGATATCTCATTTACTTTGTGAAATAGTAATATATCTTTTAACCATTTTCAATTAATATATCATAAAATTTATCATTATAGGTCAATAGTTTTTATTATTTATCTTTATCATTTCTATTATATATATTCCCAACATTTTCTATATCATCGTGGTTATCTTGAGTCCTATAACCATTTTCTATACTCTTTTAAACATGGTTTATAGACAAAAAATTAAAACCTTGCCATATAAATTTAGATTTCAATTATCATCACTCACTAAGGAAGAATCTCTTCTAAGTGGATAAAATGCCACTTTTAAAGCAAAAATAACTTTTTTGAATTATTAATGAATATAGGGGAGAATCATATTCATCTATACATAATAATTCTTTCTATAAATTAAAGAAATACATCTAATGTTAAAAAATTTCTGGTTCCCTAGATGGCTCCCCCCGCGTTGGCCGCTCGGCCGCTCGGCCTAGCCGAACCGGACCGGCCCTGGCCCGACCCGGACCCGGACCCCCCCGTTTTTCGGACCGCTTTCTGTCAAATGCCCGTAACATGAGCTACGGGCCTCCGTTTGACGAACCGTCGGCGGCGCTAGTGATCTCGTTGGGAAACGGTTCCTATGAGTATACCCTATGAGAGTTCGGGGTACAGTTGATATATGGCCGGGATTGGTTCGCTCCCGAAACCAACCGGGCCCCTGGGACGAAAAGGCTAATAACTTCCAGACCAGGCGTCCGATTGACGCACCGTCTGTTGCGTTGAGTTCCTCTTGACGATACGGAACTTTTGGCATACTCCGCCCGAGTTCTGGACGCAGTTGGATTTCGGCTGGGTTGGATCGTACCATAAATCTAACCGGGCCCCTGGAACGGAAATGCGGGTATCTTTCAGACATGACCTCTGTTTGACGTGTCGTCTGTTGCGTTGAGACCCCTATGACGAGGCGGTCCTTTGAGATACTTCTTAGTGGGATTTCGTGATACTTGGAGTATCAACCCGTAGCTCGTGGAGCGGACCCTCTCAGTGACGAGCTAGCGGCGTAGCAGCAGATCCTCGGCAGAGGAGCGCTTGGTTGTAACAGCATACCCTTGGCAGTGGAGCGCTTGGTTGTGACAACATATCCTTGGCGGTGGAGCGCTCGGTTGTAGTGGCAGACCTGCGGTACTTGATAGAGGTGGTGCGCTTGGTTGTAGCGGCAGACCCGCGAAACTGGAGACGAGCGTACGGAGTACGGAGACCGTGTAGCTGGCTGAGACTTGAAGACTGCTCGGCTGACTCGACTTGGAGTGAGTCGACTAGCCCAGTGGATGGAGCACCCGGTATTCGAAGGCAGACCCACGGCGGACGGAGCGCCTGGTAGTTGGCAGCAGACCCGTGATACTTGACTGGAGGAGTACCTCTGTAGGCTATTTGGGTGAGTGCCCGGTATTTGGCAGCAGACCCTCAGTGGACGGAGTGCCCAGTAGTTGGAAGCAGACCCGCGGTACTCGACAGGAGGAGTACCTCAGCAGTCTTAGGTTAGTGAGCAGTACCTCGGAGTCGTGACCGGACCACTATACACTTCAGAGACGGGGCTCTTCAGCAGTTACGGTTTCGATAATGAAAATCCTGGTTTGAGCTGAGTCATTGATCCTTGTGTTTCCTCTTGATTGAGATGGGTTGACTGATAATTTCGGTATATGTATGGGAATATACCTATGAGAGTTATCTGTTGAGTTTTCCTGTGTGGATTTACTGTTTACTCTTCTCCGTGGATTGTGTTGAACTATCCTGTGTGGATTTACTATTTACTCTCCTTTGGGGATTGTGTTGTGCTATCCTGTGTGGGTATACGTTTGCTTTCCTGTGTGGATTGGGTTGTGCTTGGGCTCGGACGTTGGAGCCGAACGGGAATGGATGACTTAGGTATATGTATGGGCATATACCTAAGCCGTGTCAGATGTTACTACGTGATTGCATCATTCATCTGTGGTTGATCCTTTGTGGATTTCGGGAGACCTTTGGGGGTCTCGGGGTCCCTACTGAGTAGCTTATACTCACCCCTGCACGGGCTATGCCCGCACTTCGTTGAGTTGGTTGCAGACGACAGACAGCGCTGGTCGAGGCTGAGGCTTGCTGAGCGAGATGGTACCCGGAGGTGGACCTTACGACGAGATGATACCCGGAGGTGGACGTGACGACGAGACGGTACCCGGAGGTGGAAGTTACGATGAGACGGTACCCGGAGCTGAGGTGGCCATCTATACCTACCCTTCAGGTAGGGACTCCAGAGGACGATCCAAGAGCAGCTTGACACCTTCCTGCCGTTTTGTCTTTTTCTTGTACTTTACAGTTGGGCTTGTATTTCTGGCCCCTTTTACTTTCAGCACTTCTGTTGTACTCAGTTTACTTAGTGTTACTTCCGCTTGTACTCTGTGGTGTTTTGTTACTTTTATAAAGGCAATGCCTTCCCAGTTATTGGGATTTACGCCTTTGGTGCTAGTCACCAGCCCCAGGCCTATGGAAGGCGGGCTTGGGGTAGTCACGGCACGGGCCCCGAGGACGGGTCGTGACACTATACTTACCACATTTCATGATTTTTAATTCATTGATTATAATAATTCTAATTTGGTTTGACCGCACATTGATTTTTTTCTCTCATATTTCAAGGTAACATTTTTTAAGGAGTTGGGAAAATACCTCAAGTATATGAACCTAAAAATTGGATTAAATTATATCTCAAATTTTCAATCTTGAATTAAATATATCAAAATTAAAAAATGATGATATCACATTAAGGATCATATTATTCTAAGGCATCAGGTGGGTTTGTAATGATGTATGAAATGCCTTCTAAAATAAGGATAAAATCTCATGTAAAATAAAGGATATACTAAATTAATACTCAATAAATGACCCCCTATTCAAATTTAAGACATCATACCACTCTTACCAATCATAAATAATTAATCACTAAAAAATTAATGAAATTAATGAAACTATTGATGCACTAACACGTTTTACCCTTTTTATATGTTTTATCGTTTCATTACAATTTTCACTTAAGAAAAAAAATTACCCCTCACCTAGACCTTATTTGATATCTTAATACACTAATTATAATATTTATAATAAGATCATGATAATGAAAGAGTGGTTTTTGAATTTACTAATATGTAACCACTTTTTTTCCCTCTTTTTAATATTTGTTTAATAGGGGACAAAAATTAAATACCAAAAAAATATCATGAACATTTCCCCAAACCCCAAGGCATAAACTAACATATTATCCTAAATGAAATACTTTCATTTAAACCGTAGATAAATTCCTCCCAACACATGAAATTTATAAAAATAATATAAAAATTACAACGAGTAATGGTTGGAATTAAATAATTTTCTTGTAATATGGGCCGTCCCAAAAAATGACATTCAGGGATTCTATTGTCTTAAAATAGGTTGAAGAAAAGATGGGTCTCTAGTATAATGGAATAAAAAATGCATCAATGATATTAAATTTTAAATTTTACTTTAACTTATTCAAAAAAATGTAATTAATTTTCTAGACACAAAACATGACATAGTTTCCCTCAATAAATATATGTGAAATAATTGAATAATTCAGCCAAGATGCGTCCAGGGAATTTGAAAGTATGATAATGTAAATTAATCTTGTTATATACAGAAAGAGTAAAATTTTATTTAACATTTTTATGAATTCATAGAATTTCAAGTCTGTTATATATTTCATTTACATTAGTCAACACAATCCCCTAAATCATGACTTTTTGAAATCATTCCCCCATGATTATATTTACTAATCCATTCAAATTATACTCATTTATTCTCATTAATAATGAATTTATTACATGGAATGATGGTAATCCAATGTAATTATTATAACATGGTTTATAAAAAATATCACAGAATCCATGTGGGAATACAGTTTTTAATAACACATAAAAACACGTGACAATAGAAAAAATTATTGTAGGAAAGTAAACAAGAAATGAAAATCTTACTCCCATTTTCATTGAATCTATTCATCTTTTACCTCCTCCCATTCTCCTTCTATGCCTATTTCATGATGGTCCTAAAAATAAAAAAAATTGAAATAAAAGAGGAAAATATAATTGTAATATAAAAAAATTAATAGAAACTGAAATCTATATCCTAAAATAAATTTTATAACTACGAAATAGAATTTAATTACTATGAATGAATTAAAATGGCTCCATTATCCTCCCATAATATTCTTTTATTAAAATTATTTCACCATGTAATTTACTATTTAGATAACATAATAATTGTATGATATAGAGTTACCTAGCTGATATTAATCCAGGTCTGAAATTAAAGCTCTTATATTTTGGCTATTCACTTCCTATGAATCTTTGAATTCCAAATAAATCATTATTAAGGGGGAAAATTAGAATAGGACAACTATATGGATTGAATAATTAATTACATTTCTATCCATAATGGATATAAATCATCTACATTGTCTTCTGGTTATACATGATTAAATTGTTCAATGATATTCTCAATTTTAATACTCTTTCCATCCTTGTCTTATGACTTTTCTAATGGTGATGTAGATTATTCTTGATTAACAATCAATAAGGTTCTATAAATTCTGCCAACATCTTTTCAGTTATGTTATTAGAAAATTCCATTGATTACATATCTTTTTCCTTCTCCACTTATTTTTCTTATTCATTATATTATTCCACTTATCTTATAGTAATGAGGATATATTTTATAAAATTATATTCATGTTTTTCATCATATATTACTTCTATGTTATCCTTGTACTCATCAAATGTGTCATTTATCTCCTCAAGTATTTCCACATTGTTTATTTCCCCTAGATATGATTTTCTTGATATATAATCTTCTTTTAATTCCCCTCTATACACTGAAAGGCCATTTTTTAAATCATATAATTTGTATTAGAGTCTTGATTCATCATCTCATGTGTATGGTTATGGTTCACACAATTCTTTACATATATATATCATTTCATTGAGTTTATATATTTGATGTGTGGAATAAATAATTTCAAACAAAAAATTTTCATTCTTAGTCATGATGTGATTTGTCCCTACCATAAAATCCACAAACATACCCATTTATGTAAAAAGAATAAAAATAAAAAATATTAAAATCCTAAAATTCATAATAGAGGGTAAATAATTTTCCCAATCTATAAAACTAAAATATTTCCAGACCCATATTCCTAGAAATAGTGCAAAAAATTATTGGGCTATAGTAATCATTACCTACCAAACCTAATTTCGAAAAATTATAAAAATATAAAACAAAACACTAAAACTGCAACCATGAAATATATGTATTTTGGTAATGAGGTAGATCCAACGAGGAAAAGGTGGAAAGTACTCTAATTTAATTAACATACTACACTTAAAAACAAAAGGAAACTAGTAAATTTCATAATTTAAACCAATTGATGATAAAATGTAACATGAATTATGGACATCATGTTTATGAAATAACAAGGTAGAAAATAGATGATGATATACATGAAGTTATATTAATCAGTACCTAGAAAATCCTTTTGTCTTGGTAGATACTCTTTATTATATTGTGCTCAAATTTTCTAAAAGCCGAGTACTTCCAATTACTTTAAAGGTGGGTTGCCCAAAATCATAATTTAATAGAGAATAATAATTATCCCAATGTTTATGGGGAATGTATCACTCATGATCTCATAATAAAATAAACGCTAAAGTTAAATGTAATTAACCACTCTCATACAGATGAAATAGATTAAATACTAATTCATAATCGCTATAATATTTCTCATGACAAATTGAATAAATAACAAATGTAAATGGATGTATAATTTTATGAACATAACATGAAATAAAAAATAATTATATATTAATGATAATATACAAATAACAAATTTCAAACCACAGTACAAATGAGATAGTCTATCATGTTATTCATGAGTAGAAATAAAAAAAATATGACTAGATAAATATTTCCTTCTAGTGTATGGTGGCTAATGTTAACCTGAAATTATATTCTCCCATGTGTGAATTTTTTACCCTTATTGGAAAAAATCATCCATTGTATCTCTACTTGATTCATCTAAATTTTTATTTTTCATAGAAAATGGAATCCAAATCATATTCCATGTAGACATGGTGTAATATCCACATTGCATACTTCCATTATCTCCCCCAGGTTGTATATATAATTTTAACCCATACTGAGAGAGGCCCAAGCTCATATTTTCAGTAGATATATGCACTATGGAAATATATTTTCCCCTGTGATCATTTTAGAATCATTATTCCAGTACATCAGAATTTAATTTCCTAATATCCATTACATAAAAAAATTTCACCTAAAACATTGTTCATAAAAATTGAATGCATGTAAATTTGTTTTCATTACAACTGATTGTTTCTTGTATATCATCTTTACTTCAACCACATGCAGAAATATTTTAAATCCCAATAATCACCATAACCTTGGACCTCAATATAACACAATAGTGGTTATTTTACACAATATAATTTCTTGTCAACCATAAATTCTCATGAAATTTTACAGATCATGGTGGTCACAATTTTTTTCAACATATATTCCACAATCTATTTTAATTCCACGTAATTTTTTATGGTGTTAGTATAAATATGATAGTAACATGGGATCCTTAATCCTGGTTTTAAATTCATCATTAACATCACCTCATTCTTCTTTGTGGCTTAGTAGAGGCGATAAGGTTTCAATCCAATGTGGGTTACACAAGTGATTTCCCAATATGACATCACATTTTATTAGTGGAAACAATACTTATTATATATATGTATAACATCAAAAATCATATATGGATGGTATGAATTATATTATATGATGCTATATAGTATGGGTCAGATGATAACCCCATGAACACCCTATAAAAACCCTACTACCTATCACATCTCACACTCTAGGACTTTTTCTTATACTCAATTACATCTATGAACTAACAGGTTCTGATCCATCATATGGTTCACTATTACATGTTTTTTCTAACATAACTAATTGTGTGTGACCACCTTATTAAAACCTAAAAAGGATATTTTTTTATTTAAAAAAAATACTTTATAAATAATATATTTATTTTTTCTCTTTAAAATTACATCCCAAATGCTCCACCAAATAAATTAATTAAAAAAATATAATTAAGGGAACAATTATAAATAAATTATATAATAAATCAAATAAAATTTAAAATTTTTGTTCATGAAATATGCTTTTTAAATCCCATTATACTTAAAATCATGCTTTCATTCAATCATATAATATCGAATAAAAAATTGTTATAACATTTTTTATAATAGAATTCAAAATTTTAAAACAATTATCCATGGTGAAATAATGTTTTAATAATAACATAGAAAAACATATTTCATACCATTATTTGTTAAAGATATAAATTAAATAATGATTTTTACTCGTCCTCTACCTTTTTTACCAAGATTTACTTAACATAGATTCTTGTTTTTAGCACCTTATTTATCATCATGGTAAATTCTATCTTCCTCACATTGATTAATTTTTATTTGATCACTTAATGTAGTAATTTACATTTAATTTTTCCCATATGTTAATAAAATTTTCCCAAAAAAATGATTGCATCTTATCTCAAATGACTATCTCATGAATTCGATTATTATAATTAATCCTGAGGACTTCACATTTAAGGGTAAAACTACATTGAGGAATTGGGTGGGTAAGTAATGAAATTGAACAATTAAGTATTATATATAGGTTAAAATATAATGTTTATTTCAGGATATATATAATTAATTTCCAAATAAATACTCCCACTTAAAATAAATAAAATCACCCCACACTTTCTAATCTCAAAGAAAATTTCACCAATCAATGAATACAATGAGTGTTGTACAATATTTTTTCGTTTCATGTTTTTTTTTGTTTTCATTCAAAAGATACAAAACAAAAAAATATATTCTCCTTGAACAACCATTACATGATATAATCATGTAACTAACTATAATACTTATTATAAGATCTATAAAAACAAATATCTATTTTTTAATTCCACATGAAATATCATGAAATATGTAATAAGTGTATGGGTTGGTGGGGTTGTTTGTATTATGTCACATCCTAACAAGATAATTCATGGTTTTTATTGGTTTTAAATATGACTTAATGTAGAGTATTTTCTCGAAGATACTTTATTACTAAATATGTTTCAATCATTATAAATGTGATTTTGTATTCAAATTGATTGAATATGTTGTAGTGAATGTTCTATAAGGGAAATATGCTTGTGTTTCTGTTATTTATTTATAACAGAATTAAAAAATTTAGGTTAGTATTACTATATGATTTGGAAAATATAATTGGGGAAATCACTCATAGAATGTGAAAAAATATAATAAAATGACCAACAAAAATTTTAAAAATTAAAATAATGTCGAATCTAAGAGAAATTTAATTTATTTCAATCAACTCATTCCCTTTAATAATGAATTGTTAAATTCATTCCCCTAATATTATCCTTACTAATCCATTCTCATTTTACACATTTAATTTCATCAGATATTATTTTAAAACATTTATTAAAGGGTATTATTGTAAATTCTTACCTCATAGACCACAAATAATGAAATTAATCCAATTAGATCATGCAATTTACATTAAAACATAAAAAAGGGAAAATATAAAATAGGGAGTAGAAAATTAAAATTGAAATAGAAATTACATTTCATTGAATATATTCCTCTTTCTCATTACCGTTTTTTCTGTTTTTTCATTTTTCATTAATTACCTAAAAATTTAAAACATTAAGTTAATGTTTAAGAACCATTTACTAAAAAAATAAAAAATATAGTGGAACTAAAAACTACATCAAAAAAATTCATAAATTGGGAGCCATAATTTATTTCCTAAGAAATCATGAAAAAACATAGGTTACCTCCAATAAATTACATTTTTAAGATCATTTATCCTAGTATTACCTATTTGGATCTTGTTACCAGAGTACGATATAATGTTACCTGACATAGATTAATCCATGGCTGACTTTGAAGTTAATCTGGGTTACTTCTACTCTTCTTCCTCTTAATTAAATTCATTTTAAAAAAATTTATAAGAGAGATAATTAGTTGACAGATCTATATAATGATGATTTTTTCTATGGAAACTTGATAAAAATAATTTCTATCACTTTTTTGTTATTCACCTCATCAAATTCTTCAATTTATATAAAATTATTTATAGCCACTACTTCTTGTTTTTGTGGTTACCTAGTTTATATTAGAGGTTCTTCATAATTCATTATTCAAAAATTTTCTAAAAATTTCTCCTCTTCCATTTCCAATATTTTAGTCCCAAATTTTGTAGTTGTTGTACCATCTTCTTATTCTTCTCCTTTGACTTATTCTATTTTTCATATAATGGTGAAACAATATTATATAGAGTGATATTTTTTTTTAGTAGAAATTTCTTTGGGTTTAGACTTGGATATAACAAAACTCTTAAGAATATTCTCTTGAAATGCCTTACCATTTAATTTATCCATAGAGATTCCCATGACTCCTTAACTTAATTGAACATCCTCTCAAGGTCGTTATATTCCCCTTTTAATTTATATTATTTATAGTGTATTATTTATTCATCATATGAATTCTAATTTTGTCACATATTTATTGAAATCTATTAATCTTATCTTTGATTTCATCTATATGATGAGTGAGATCCATAATATTTATGGGGAAGTGAATTTATCATTCAATATGTGATCTAAAATTACTATCCAAACAAAAATAATAACCATAATAAATAAAATGAATCAAAAAATAATGAAAACCTAAATTAAAATTAGGAAACAAAAAAGAAAATTCTTAAACCTAATTTTGAAACTAAAGTATCTCCAAACCCAAGTCTATGTAAATAACCCCCAAGCAATGTCCGGGCTAAATGAATCATAACTTATTATGTTTTAAAACCAAGGTTTATAAATTTAAAAATATAAAAATAAATTTAAATTTATAACTAATTAGTATAATAATTTCAAGTCTAATGTAATTACCATGAATAGAAGGTTAAAATTATATAACAAAATAATTAATACTACTCTTATGAAGGATAAATAAATACTAAAAAAATTAGTTAGAACCAGTGAATATGTAATGAATTGGGAATTTTCAAGCTCAGGTTCATGAAAAAAAATCTATAGAATATAAAATATTACACATTATGTTTTCAAAATGAAATTTTAGAGAATACCTTTATTATGGTAGACACTCTCCACTCTCAAAATATCACTTTTTCTTATGGTCTATTACTTAGTATTACTTAAGAATTGTGTATCCAAAAACCATTTTGAAATAAATTATATGAACTGAAATATAATTCGTGGTGCTATTCTAACTATAATTCTCTCAATCAAAATTATTTTATCAGTTAAATGCAATGGTCAAGCTCATAATATGAAAATATACTAAATCAAATTTCATCACCCATAGAATAATTTTCATTAAAATGTTAATAAATAAGTAGTATTAATGGATTTATGAGATCAAGAAAGAAACATATAGTCCTAAAAATAATGTTGCATTAAAAATAATCATTCCCCTTAAAAAATTAAAACCCATTACTAATAAATTAAATATAACTATATCAATGATAGGGAATAAATCAATGAAATAGAAAACAAAAACATATGAAAAACCACAATCTCCGTTCGCGTGAATGGTAGTCAAATATGAACATTAAATTTGATCATTAAAATTGGCAATGAAAGTCATCCTTTTGTAGAAAAAACATCAACCATCATATCTACACTTGTAACTATTTGTATCTCCAATATCATTTTAATATGAATCCAACTCATATTCAATGTAGATTTGGTATAATATCAGTGTTACATAACCCTTTATCTTCCCTATGTTATATTAAATATTATATCTAAGAGAGTGGTTATACCAAACTAATATCTTCTATAAAAATACAAACCATTTTATAATCACATATTCCCTAAGTATTTTAGCTTCATTATTCTATTTCACCACACTAAAAGATCCTCATCTCTACAAAATAGAATGATATCAACCCAATCCCTTATTTATCAAAATATCTTGCATGTAATTAATTGTAATACACCACTATGGGTTTTCAATATATAATCCTCATTTATCCACATATAGTAAACTTTTTCATCGCCATTTTTAATTGGTGATTGTTTTATATTTGGTAAATCTGGATAATCCATGGTATTTTAATAAATGACATAAATTCATTAACTAATGTGATTATGATTTCTTCCATATTCCTCAATATTTTCACCCTTAAATATCCATTTATCATTTTTATCGTGAACATTTATACATCATAGTAGGGGTTGTTTTAGTATCAGGATTTCCATGTCTTACATACCTTCACGTGGATTTTAAATCATAATGGTGGTGACCAGTTTCGACTTGATACATACCACTATCTATTAAATGTACAAAATAATAGTATCATTATATAAATTTCGAAGGTTCTTTAATCATGGTCCCAACATCATCACCACCATCACAAATTTCTTCTAAATTGATCAGTAGTGGTGGTGAGGCTTCAATTTGAGAAAAGTAATGTGAGAAACCATATAAAATAATGTCATATTTGTTAGTGGGAAAAAATATATTCTATGAATTATTCCATCCTATATTATTCCATGGAGATTTTATTCTATTATATTACATGATGTATCATATATATTCAAATATTTGTAGCCCTAGACCACCCCATTCAGACCCCCTCCCCTAGTGCCACCCACATTTCATCACTTCCTCTTATTCTTGATACCTACAATGTGTTTAACCATGAATGATTCGCATATTGTTCATCAATACTGATGTAGTACACCTTGGATGAATTTATATGGGCACATATTTCAATCATATATATAAAATCAAATTAGTTTTTATAAACCATCAAAGGAATATTTATTTATTTATATTCAAAATTATATAACATGTAACACAATAAGATTATAAAATAAGAAATTTTTGTTAGTTATAATATGTGAGATAAAATTCCAATTAATATAGTATAACATTATAACTTAGTAGTTGAGTTTGTAGTTATGAATGAGACTAACTAAATTATGAAAACAATATTGTTTACATATGTATAAAATAAATTCAATTTTTTGATTTAATATAATTAATATATAATAAACATATAAAAAATTAAATATTTTATGATAAAACTATATATTTATTAAAGGAGGATTTATGAATATTTTAAAAAATATAATAATAATAATTTCAATTAATTATGAAAGATAAAATTATATTTTTATAAAATCATTTTAATTTATCATAGAGTTATTTTTGTAAACTTTTTTGAAAAGGTTAATTCTTAATAAAATATAAAAAATTCTTTTCTAAACCACCTTTTTTTATAATGAATATAAAAATATATATTTTGATTTAATTTTCTTAAAAATAAAATTTGTTCAATTATATTATAATAAATTCAATATAATTTTTTTAATTAGTTTCATACCGAATTTTGATATTAAAATGTTATGTACTTTTGAAAACATTTCTTTGGTAAACCAATTTTTCATTTGGTATTCATGAATAATTTTAAATTAATTTAGGCAATTATTATGAATTTAAGGTCAAAAAATGGATTTCATATTTTATATACGAATAATTAATATAATATAAGAATTATATATATTTTTTATCATAATGAATATTTAAAAAAAGCATTGTTAAGGATAAAACAAGTTTACTATGGGATAAAGTAAAAAAAGATACATTTTATAATTATATATAAAATATTATAATTCCTATTTATGGACATATTATGGCCTTATATTATCTAGGTATTGACAATAATCCATTTTATATTCTTGTTAAATGAGAAAAACATGTGAAAAATATATTCCTTTTAAAAATTTCAAGTGTGTCCTCTCCCCCACGTACACAACGTTATCCTGATCTTATCCTATTAACACTACCAAATAATTTTGGTTATGTAATTACCTAAAAACATATATTACGTTCATCCCTCCCCAACACCCAGATGGATTTTTTTATAAATCCAATCTATGAAATCGTTAGGTATAATCTAAGAGAGGCTGTCTAATGAAGTGGAAGATTTCATAATTTTGTGTTTTCATTTTTCTTCTTGTAATCACTATATAAAATCATATCAATCTATGATAAAAAAATAATACCATAATATAAAATACAATAATATTTTATTATTTTAGAGTAATATCATATATTCTTCTCCTCATCCCATAATGGGTAACAAAACTATCAATCATGTGTAGGGAATACTACCGCATCACGAATTGATGTAAATTTTTTCCCATCACCACCTCTCTTATATTGATATAATGATGTATCTTACATTTACAACATTTCATCTTCTGAAAAAATGGATGTAGTGTTCATGTGTACTTATGGCCTACCATCTTCTTTAATGGTGAAAATATTTTTTCTATATAGAAATTTTATGGAAAATTATAAATAATTATATAATATATTTATAATATATTTATATCATGGTTAAAATTCTGGAGATTTTGGAATCATAATCAATGTAAATTGGGTGAAATTACCTAACCCAATGATACATGAAAAAAACAGTTACACCAAATATAGTATTTTTGAGTACTAAAGATATAAAAGTTGTAATATTAGTTTAAATGAACATTAATAACAAAATAATAATAAAATTACAACGGGTTTATGATTTTTTTTAAATATGTTCCCTAAATGATGATTTTGTGAATTATTTTGTTATTAATGTTCATTTAAACTAATATTACAACTTTTCTATCTTTAGTACTGAAAATCGTTGAGTAATATTTTTTTTATGAAATTTCTTCATTATATTTCTCTTTTGTCAAATTTTTTTTCTTCTATATCAATTTTTTCTAAAATTATTTTGAATTTTTTTTAAATCAGTCAAAATTATTTATTAAATAAAATTTTAACCATTTTGACTTTAAAAAAATATTTTTATTGTAATCTTTTCATCATTTTATCAACGGGGTACTATTTTACATTTACAAAAGAAATGTTAAATGAATAATTATTTTATCATATTCAGTCATTAAGGAATTTTATACCATCATAGTGAATCATTTATATAATGTATACTTAATTATTTAAAATGGTTATTTTAAAATTAAATATTTTTCTTAATGTTCTGGGAAATTTCATTTTTTAAACGTGATTTTAAAAGTGGAAAATACATTTTCCTCAAGAATATTTCAAATAAATTTTTTATTGTATTTGAATTCATCAAATAAAAAACCCCAATGTTTAATTATTCTCTGTTGGTAATATGTAGTAATAACACCATCCTTATTCATTATCTAGATGGTCTATGATTAGTTTGACTGGGGCTGTAAAATTTTGATACCCTTCTCCATATTTCCCTGGATGGGTTATAATTATGATTATTGATTTTGGTAATTATTAACATATTGTGTTATTATTTTTCAAAATTATTGTTTTCATTTATTATGTTTCACCCATTTCATATGAGGAATGATTTATACTTTGTATGTGATATGTGTGGACTACTATAATCCTTTAATTAATCCGTATGTCGCATTTGAGAAACTAGGATGGCTATTTTTATTAGTTCGTAACCATTCGGTTAGATTTCTTGGAATGAGGCCTTTAATGTATGGTTATAATGTATGAAATTATGAATTTTCTCATTTTGAGATAATTTTATAATGTTGAAGTGATTATTAAATTAGTTAGAGTACCTATGGATAAGTATCAAGTTCATGTGATTATTTATTTGAAATTAGTTTTTCATCATTTATTACATCTATATAATTCTTTATGTTCATGATATACATTATTTTTGAGTGTGTTTTAGTTATTTTCTTTTCCATATTTATTGTTACTTATTTGTTTATGATAGATTCTTCTACACATATAGCATGACTGGGCATTAGATTTTATCACTTTCCTATTTTTCCTCTACAAATGATTCCAGTAAGAGTGTTATGATTCATGTTGAGGGATTTGAAAAAGGGAATAATTGTGTTCTCAAATAAAAATCTTTTTTGTATTTAGTTTTTTAAAATGTAATTTGAAATTAATGTCTGTATCTTTTTTTCAATACATTTAAACAATTATGTCATTTTAGATGTTATCACTTGAATCTCTAACTAATATAATAAAGAAACTACCGACTATGGTCTACTAGTGTATCATCATGGATTTATCCAAAGGTGCATAATATTTATTTATTTTTAAATTCCTTTAAATGGCCTTATTAATGAAGCCTAATGGGTTGGAGGAGGTATAATGTGTTTTTAGGTATTTTTTGAATCATAGAACCCCAAAATTATAATAGTTATAAATGGATGAACGTTTATAGAAAACCATAACACCAAGCCCTCATGATTTACCTAAAACATGTGCTATCTAACAGTGGAAACATGGTGGATGCATGGTCTGTCTGCCACCATGGGACCCATGGTACATGAGTATGTGACCTCCTAATATTTTTGGATATATAGGTTTCGCATGGTTTTCACATGATTAGTCAAACTGTTTTCCTAACCATATGACCTTCCCCCTTATACCAGTTAATGCTGAATGGTTCATGCATGGAATAGCCAAATCTTATGGCCAAAACATGCACAGTGCATTTGAGGGTGAAATTACACGTCTACCCTTAAATAATGTTTTAACCCTTCTTTATTCTTCCCCAATCCATTCCAATGGATTTTTTTTCTCCACCCTTTATGCGGGGAACACCTCATCCCTCCTAGTGATAGTTTGATCAAGCTTCATTGTCTACGGTCCAAATCCATCACATTCAGAAGAAACAGAAATCCCTCATTAATCCCCCCAATTCAAACTCTTTTATTACTTGGTTCCTCTTCCATATGTGACACCATTTTAGTGTGATGATGTTTTCTCTATTTTTGGGGTCTTTGACAAGTTATTCGATTTCTTATATTATTGGAGGAATTGAGGCCCAATAACGGATGAGTAGTGCGCTACTACATTGAGGTAGGGTGTCTATGATATACAACGTCATTCCATCAAATTTTAGATGTCAGAGCATCCTATTACTCACCAAAATCATTCAATGAGACTTATTTTTCTCAACTAAATTAATTGATTCTGTTTCCATGACTCTTGAGGCCGTAGTGCATGGTGAAACCCATATTTTGTGTGTTCACGTCGTCTTCATCCACCCCTTTGGGTATTCCTACTTTTAATGGCCTAATTCCCATGATTTAAAGGGATTAACACCTTAGATGTGTGTATAGAAACATTGATTAATTCCATAAATTTATGAAACAGATTAAGATAAATGGTTGAATTACTATGGTTATATCTTTATAAAAATAACACAAATTAATTGTACAATTTTTTCCATTCATTGAATTTGTGGTTATCCTCTTAAGGTTGTGCCTTATGTTCCTTATCACATTACGTTATGAAATGTCTTATGCCAGGTCACTTGTATCTTGTTAATTTTTTGTATGATCTATATACCATTTCATTCATATGATTCTTATTCCAATTACTTGATCTTGTGTTTTCATTTCATTTATTTTATATATTTCAAGTTTCCTAGTGGTAATTCCTTATACCCGTCAGTTTTTATGGTTCCTAATTCCTTATCTAATGTCTAATGAATTGAATTTCATCATTAGGGTGGATTTTTGACATGAATTATTGTCATTCCTTATTGGTGACATGTGATTACATATAGATAAACGCATTTCCTTGAGATGTTTTTAGGTTGAATCAGATAACTTTTTATGGTTTTAGAGAGAACATGGGTCCTAAATAATGGACTCTATGGATGGTCTCTTTGTGTTCATTTTTAATCCCTTGACATGCCAAAAGAAGTAATTTGGGTTATTAGGTATGGTCTCAATTGAGGATTTTATTATTACCCATGTCGTTGGCTTATTCCCCTAGGGATTAACTTAGGACAGACCCGTTAGCATGATGGTTTGGCTATGATTTGGGTGACAGCTAGTCCCTTAAATGATATATGTTGTACGGGCTCAATGTTATCATCTTCAAGTGATACAATAGATATCATATGGGTTTCCTTGGTTGTAATTGAAGGTATTTTTTTATTCAGAGACACTCACAGAGGCCCTTGGGATTCTTTCTATATTCCCATGGATGGGCTCAGGACTCCACCACTAGATTTGAGAGATTGATGGAATGCATGTCGGCTTCTTCTGTAATTATCTTTATTTACTTTTTAAGAAATTTTATATGAAAACATGGTAATGTGACCTCAAAGACAAATAAATATAATATATTAGTCTTCTTTGTTCTGGTTGATTCAATTGTAGTAGCCCTTGTATACATATTATGTCTTATATAGGTACCTCTATTCAAACATTCATATTAGGCAGAAGAATGTGGTATAGGATGAGTATATTTGTAGGAACACCGACCAAGGTGTAGTCTTTTATTTATTTGTTGCACTAATATCATTTATACTTGGAACATTATCATCTATTTTTTCATGAAATGGATTATCCTAGACACCATGAGTGATGTCCTGTTGAGATTATATCTCACACACTTACTAGGCACTATTTGGTACCTAGGTAGACCTTATGATCACAATTATGGTGAAAGGGAAGTGTGTTGCTTCCGATTCCCGGTTTACTTTATACTTAGGATGGAGTATAGTTGAAAAGGATTGAGCCTATGCTTGAGATTCTCTGTAACAGTTTTTTGGATTTTTTTACATTCTGTATAGCATGAAATATATGATTTATATCCCATGACACCATATGAATCTATATTTTTATAGATACATGACACTATGATAACCATTTTTACCTATTATTTTCATTCATCCTCTACTTGGTTATTTATTCTTCTTGGCTTATTTCATTGCTTCTGGTTCCATTTTCTTTATATAATGCTTTTTCTACTTGTTATTTACAATTTACCACTATGCTTACTTAGACCTATGAGGGAATAAACTCCCCACATACACACAAAAATCCCTCATTTCTATTCATAAAACATTACTATTTGGGGAGATGCACTTGAGTTCTTGGTTCCAATCGTCTTAGAGAACTTGTCATTAGAACCCAGTGAGGGATGCTACAAAGTTTTATATGGGGTTTATTTTTCAATCTATCTCACTATTTATGTTTATACATGAGACTCGGACATTAGAATTTGGAAATTACCCAATTCTTGGGATTACCTAACCCATTTACAGAGGAAACCCATATTACTTAGGATGGGAAATATCTATTATTGATTATGCCATTTATAATTGATAGAACTTAACCATTAGATGATGCACATTTTATTTGCTATAATCATATTGGTATTATTAATAATGATGATTTCTATTATTTTAGCCCAATAAAATGAGGTCATATTAAAAACATGAATCATACTAGGCATAATAGGACTGAAATTTCATTCATTATTCCATTCCATATTTACTTTATAGTATGCATTTCTTGTTTTCATGTGATTTTTGTTTTTTTCATGTTTTTTTGTACCTTTCAATACACATTTTTTTAATAAATATAGAATTTTTATAATGTGATTCTAAGAAAAATGTTACAGTTTGGATTAAGTGGATGTTAATATCCTATTATAATGTGTATGGGACCTTATGAATTGGAATGGTGGCCCACAAAATTCATCCCAATTAAACAGTTGATTAAATGGATACATTAATTAAAATAAATTCCATCTATTAATATAAAATGGCCACCATAAATGAGAATTGTGAGACCTTGACCTAACCTAACCCTAGCAATAGTAATTCGACCATGTCATGTTGTTATTTTGAGACCGTTTCTCTTTTTTATATACCTAGATCTAGAAGCAAGTTGTATGTTCTGTTTGGTCTTAGGGAGGCCTTGAACATTCCCTTCTTTATCACTTTCATTTTTATTTTCCTACATATTACAAATCTTTTCCTAGGATTGAATTTGGAAGTTTAAGAGATTTTACACCATCAAATCATCATTATATATGCCAATAGAGTGTCAATGTGTCCACACCAAATGTGGTTGTCCCTTAGGAACCTGTGACACCTCCTGCAGTTCCAATGGAGAAACCTCTTATTGATCATAAAATCGGCGCTAATTCTCAGTTATATGATAGATTTCTTAGGGTTATGTAGTACATTCAGATTTCACCATGCCCTACCCCTATTATGGAAAAGTTGACATAATACTTTTAGTAAAAGCATCTTCCCACCATATCTGGGGATGGAAGACCTCAAGCATAAGAGTCATGGTTAGAGTCTAGAGTATATATCTTGTATCATCTTCAGATAAATCTGTGGTACAGGGTCATGCTCTCTATATACATGTTATGTGACTCCACTAAGAACTAGTGGGATGTCATATCTTATTTTGAGTGGTACTGAGGTATGGTATAGGTAGACTTATATATGGATTTATTGGATCACATCTTCTTGTAGCCCATGAGAGACGATTGAGCTCAGATGATTATGCATTTTAGGAGGACTCTATGACTGTGAATTTGTATTTTAGTCACTTCACTAATATCTAGTGTTTCTATCCATCTCTGATCGGTGAAAATTTAGTGATTGTGTGGCACTTTAAGTAAGGACATGTAAATTTTTTATTCTCACTGGTGAACATATTCATATTGATAACCATTACATAGATAGTGAAACATTCTCTAATTATGAAACAAAATCTCCAAGAATATGGTAGTTTGAACCGGAGCGGTTCATTTTCAAAACAGGGTGATGGTTCTTCGGGTAGATGGACATGTCGGTTCAAGGGTGCACATGATGGTGGTTCCAACAAGGGGACACACACTGATAGATCTATCATGTGTCACCGGTATAGTAGGTCCATCCATAAGAAGTCTTAGTGTATGATTAATCTGATCAAATGTTGATCATGTGGTAGGATGGGTATCCTTAGGTGATTCATTTATTATTTTTCACTACTATACCATTGTAGGGGATTTGTACCATAACATTTATCCAGTACAAGATATGTGAATCCTTGTAAGGTTGGGAGTTGGTCATCTACTAACAGATCCGACAGAGTTTGTTGTGAACGTTGGTGTGACAGTGAGGCCCCAGAGCATCTATTTCAGCAGATTGGATCTTCCCATGCTATTCAAGAAGCATCATAGGGTAGTGGTTCAACCCACATGTATGTAGTGAATTTCATGCTATAGGAACTAAGTGTAGGGTGATCTGCAGTTAAAGTAACTTTTTTGGTATCCTCCACTATAGTTTCTTCTCTTTTAGATATAGTTGTTTCAAACTCTTTCATATCTACCCCTAATGCTTAAATTATTGGTCTGGTAATTGAGTAAATTAATGGATTCATGTCTCCCAACATTCCGTTAGGGGTCCAAACAGAGGGAATAATAAAAAATTAAGGAGTTCCCCCTTGAAATATGTGGCTGCCATTTTTCCTGTTGTTTTTTCATCCTCATGATGACTGACATTGAGGTCATCATCCATACGTACTAGAACATGTTGTATCATTATCTGGTGTATTTTCTTTATCCTAAATCATCCATTATATCACCTGATAGAAATATGTATGTAAATAAGGGTGAATGGGATATCAAAGATGATCAAACGGGACCCTAGTGAACTAGTCTAGGTAGAGTTATTTATTAGTTGGGGAGTCACATTATGAGTGATCAAAGATGATGTTTATTAAGTAACCCTTGAATATGTATCAATTTAGGGACATATTTTCTAAAATATTTTATTCACTTATTCCTAAGAGGGAGATTGATTTCACCACTAAGCTTGTGCTAGGTGTGGCACCAATGATTGTTCCTTCATATAGGATGAAACAAAGAGAACTATGGAACTCAAAATGAATCTTCATTATCTCTTAGAAAATGATTTTATCATACATGGAACATCACCCTGGGGTTTAAAAGTCTATTTCACTATGAATTTAGATGAAACCCTTTGATTGTGCATGGATTATAGATTGATGAACGAAGTTATTGTGAAGAACTCTTATACATTACCACACATTGTTGAACCCTTTGACCTTCTATGAGGATCATCAATTTTCTCCATAATCAATTTAAGGTATGTCTATCATCATATTCATGTGAGTCCATCAGAAATACCATGTATAAAATTCTAGAGTAGTTACACCTTGTACAAGTACTTGGTTATGTTATTAATTCAGAGTAATGCCCTTGAAATCTTCAGGGACTTAATGAATCATGTTGTCACCCATATCTTGATTCGTTTGTCATAGTCTTCATAGAGAAATATTTTTTGTATTCTATCACTAGAAATGAACTTGAAAATCTTCTTGATATCATGATGAGTATATAGATAGACAACTAGATATATGTGAATCTCAGTAAATATCAATTTTGGATCAGTAAGGTTAACTTCTTGGGTCATATCATATAAGAGGAAGGTGTATCTGTGTTACCTGAGAAGGTGAGTATCATTTTTTCCTGAGAGAAACACAAAACAATATTTGACATAGGTGTATTCTTACGTCTAACTTGATATTATAGGTAATTTATCCAGGTCATCTCATGGCTGGATGTGCCGCTTATGATATTGACCAAGAAGGGTGTGATGTTTGAATGGTATGAGACTTGAGAGACATATTTTTAGGAGTTAGAGGGGAGAGTCACTTTAGATCTGATTTTAATTTTTCTAGATAGAGGGAGAAGTTATACAGTCTATTTTGATGCTTTTGGGATTGGTTTAGGTTTAGTACTGATGCAGGTGGATGGAGTGTAGCGTACAGATCACATCATCTGATACCTCATGAGTGGAACTATCCAATGTTTGACCTAGAGCTACCAAACGTAGTTCGTTCTCCATTTCGTAGGAGGTACTATATGCGTGGTGAGGGATTTGTAGTTTTCATAGATCAAAAAAGTCTCAAATACATATACACTCATCAATAATTAATTCTGAGTAAGTACTTCTGGGTGGAATACCAACAATCATTCAATTCTATTCTTTCTTACACACCCAAGAAGTGTAATGCCCTGGATGATTCAGGAATTCAGAAAACTCAGGTGAATGCCATAAAGGAGGATAGTAGTGAGTGGATGTTAATGGTTCTATTTTCAGAAATGCATATTGAGGTTAAAGAACAACATGAGAATCCAATTCTATTAGAACTATAAATTACAATAACTCAACTGGAAAGGGTTTGGATGAGGTAGTTTTTAGATTCTGAAAGCCTTGTTCCGAGGGAGAGTGTCATATGAGAGAACAAGACTCCTAGATAGGTTGGGATGAGAATAACACCCAACTCATCTATGGTCTTGTATGGGCTCTTTTAAATATATTATTAGAGATAATAAGGGAATCATGTGCCTCTTTATTTGAATTTTACTCTAGTTTCACCAAGATGTACAGAGACATTCACTATTAGTATTGGTTTTTAGGTACAAAGAGGCAGATAGAAGGCTTTATTACCAGTGATCCATTAATTAGTAGGTGAAGGTAGATTGTCGTCGACTTTTGTGACTTCACAATCATCTATAAATTATTGATTAAAAATTTAATGATTTCAACATAGATTTTGTGATGAGAATTTTGAGATCTCCTTGAGGAAGTGATGCAGTATGGGTGATTGTCGACAGGATGGATAAAGTCATGAACTTCCTACAAAACTAGGAATCCTTATCTGTTGATGGGATATGATTTATTTATATCCATTGGATAGTGTGACTTCATGGTGTTCCCCATTCTATCAATTTAGACTGAGACACCAGGTTCCAATCATAGTTATAGAATGGGTTGTAGAAGGAACGGGTTTCTCAGATGATATTGAGTACTGCATATCACCCTCATAAATATGGGAATTATTAGAAAACAATAAGGGTGTTAGAGGAAATTATTTGGGCCTATATCCTAGATTTATTAGGTTATTTGGAAAATCATATTCTTTTGGTTGAATTTTCCCCCAATAATAGTTTTCAAGAAACAATTTAGAAGTCTTCATATGAGGCTCTATATAGTAGATTTTATTTTTCACTTATGTTATGGATTGAGGTAGGTGATGCACCTATTCCATTTCCTCATCTCATTCATGAGACTTCAGAGTAAGTCTTGTTGATTCTAAATAATATGTCTATAGCTCAATCTACAAAGAAGACCTATAATGATCATCATCGCAGACCTCTATAATTCGTGGTGGTAAATTAGGTCTTTCCCTAGGTATCACCTAGATTGGGACATAAAAAAATCGTAAGATAGGTAAAGTTATTAGCTCAATATTTTTGGCCTCTCGATATAGTGGAGAGATTTGGGTTGGTAGACTCTCTATTACAGATACATTAGAGGTGTTTTGCCCTGCATAATGTATTCCATGTATCATATCTTCGATGGTATCAACCAGAACATTCCTATTCTTTTTACCTCAAGGATATAGAGCTAGAGATATAAGCATCCATTGAGTAGATTCCTGCTCATATCATGTATCATTGGATGAATTATATCCATGGAATGTTATTTCCTTTTTGTCCTAGTTCTATGGTAGCACATACATGTACATGAAGAAACCTGGTAGTGGCAGGATGATGTACATGGATGGTGGCCGAGATTCATTTATGAGAATGTCAAACAAGCATCTGAAGGGAATATTAGTGGATGAGTTGTTTTAAACAGGGGAGATTGTACCATCCCAAATTTCTCCATTGTTACAGAAAAATAATTTATATTTTAAATTAAATTAAATGTCTGTATTAATGAGTTATAATGGTTTGGTGGAGGTATCATGTGTGTTCAGGGCTTGTTTGATGCTAGGAGATCCAAAATTGTAATAGGTAAATTGGGATGCATGATTAGAAAAAACATTGCATCCAACTAGGGTTTCCTAAACTATGTTGTAGCTAATAGAGGGAAAATGGGACCGCAAGGTTAGTCTAAAACCGTGCAACCCATGGAACATATTCTTGCGACCTAGTGTAGTTTTTGGATAGAGGTGTTTTGCACGGTTTTTGAATGGTTAGTCAAACTATGTTCATAGTTGTGTGAGGTTCCCCATTATAGTAGTGAATGTCACAAACATGGTGATGCATTTGGAGAAAATGTGAGACCAACCCGTGCACAGTGCATTTGAGTGTGAAATTACATGTCTGACATTAATTTATGCTTTATCCATTCTTAATTCCTCCCATATCCATTCCTATGTGGTTTTTCCTCATCTCTTATTTCTTGGAGCTCCCCCTATATGCAAGGAATCTTGACCTAGATCCTTCATTTTTTGTCAAAATACTTTTCCAGATGAAGAATCAAAAATTCCTCCCCATGATAACTCTTCTACACTCTTCTATTCCTAGGTTACCCTTCAATCCATTTACCATTACAATGAGATGAATTTTTCCACTATTCTCTGGGCATTTGAAAAATATTTTGATTTCACCCATTTGAGTTAGAATCAAGGCCCGATAATGGATGAGTGGAGAACTATTACATCAATTTAGGGGGTATGTGCTATTTCACATCATTTCATCTTTTGTTATATGTCTCTTCATTGTTCTACTAAACAAAATCTTTTGGTCAGGATACCTTTTGGTAAAATTATTAACATGAATTTTTTTTCTATGAACCTTGAGACCTTAACACATGATGAAACCCATACATGGGGTGTTTTCCTTATAATCGCCCACCCTTTTGGGTATTTCTACCTTTAATGACATAATTACTATGATTTAAAAGAATAAAAACCTTCGTTGTGGGTATTTCACCTAGGATTAATGCCTTAAATTTATGAAATTGGTTAAAAAATTAGTTTGATATTGATTCTTATTTCTTTATAATAATGATTTACATTTATATTATGATGTGTATATTTCATTGAACATTATTTTGGCCTCTTCAAGTTCCGACTTATGTTCCTTGTTACATTGCCTTGTGAAATGGATTATGCCATGTCAGTTGTATATAATTCTTCGTGTGTATGATCAATATACCATTTCTTTAACATTATGCTTCTTCAAATTCCCTTTTCTTATGTTTTTATTCCATATATTTTACTTCATGCATGTTTCCTAGTGATTATGCCTTGTATCCTTGACCATGTATGGTGCCTAATACCTTATTACATGTATTGTGGCATGAATTTTATTGTCAGGCTACCTTGTTGACATTAATAATTTTCATTTCCTGCTTGTGACATGTGATTAGATATTTATATAAATTCCTTCCCTTTGGGCGTTCATTAATTAAATTGGATCTCTTGTTATAGGCCATTAGAGAACATAGTTCCTATATTAAGGACTATAACGATGGAATCACCATGTTTTCTGGGAATCACTTGACACCCCAAAATCAATGCATTGGATTTACAAGTACAGGCTCTCCAATGGGTTTTATTAATACTTGTGAGTGATATCAGTTCCCTATGAGAGAAATATAGGATTAAATCAATGGAATGATGGTTATTCCATGCCTTGTTTGATAACAGGTTCCTTATGTGAGATACTTGGTACGTTCCCATAGTCAACATCCTCGAGTGATACAAGGGATGATGTATGGGTTTCTTTGGGTGAACTCAATGATATTTTGTTATTCAGAGAGACATGTAACTTCCCTTTCGATTCTATTTAGATCATTGTGGATGGGATTAGGATTCCACCACTAGATTTGATAGATTGATGGAAATCATGTCTACTTTTATTATAATGGTAATTATTTACTTTTTATGAAATCGTATATGATGACATGATAGTGTGACATCTAAGATAAAAAACATGATTGGAGTCTTCTTCTTGTTTCTTATTGGTTCAACTGTAGTGTCCCTTATATAAATATTTTGTCTTAAAGAGGTACCTCAATTCAGAAATCTGTCTTTTGTCGAAGCAGTTGGTATGGGACGGTTGTCCATTTAGGAAAATAGACCAAGGTGTTAGTGTATTCTATATTTATTTCACCACAGTCCTTTATAATTTAAACATTGTCGTATATTTATTTAATGAAATGGGTCATCCTAGAAACCTAAGGTACTATCCTACTGAGATTATATCTCACACTCAACTCGGGCATTGTTTTGTACCAAAGTAGACTTTATGATTGCATGTATTGATAATGGGAAGCATTATGGTTTTGATACTTTATTTACATGCTACATTGGAAAGAGTTTAGGGTAGATTAATGAGACAATACTTGAGATTTTTTGGGGATGTTTTCTGACTTTTATTAATATTTTCAGAAAATTTTGTATATTTTTTGTATCCCTTGTTCCCCTGTACTTCTATTTTTATAGACACAATACATCATGACTACCTTCTTGTATCTATTATTGTTAGTCAGCCTACACTTTTTTATTTATTCTACGTGGATAATTTCATGACTTCCACTATTAAATGTTTCGTATTACACTTCTACTACTTTTTATATATTGTATATCATATTTCTTACTTTTTTTCTATGAGGGAATATTCTCCGTGTGAACACTCCCAAGGTCATCACTACTAATCGGCAACCTACGACGTTTGAGGATATTTTCTCGAGTACTTGTGGCCCAATGAGTCAAGGCACTCAACATTAGCTCTAAGGGTCAGATTCTACAGCTAGGTTCAAGATCAGTAGTTTTAGTATTAGTCAATTTTTACTAAAAACCTGGAGAATGAGATTTAAGAAAACATATATTAGAGAAAATATCCCTTCGACTACCATTAGGGATATGTATAAGTATTTTATAACATCTAATAATGTTGGTAAGGTAATGATAAGGTGGATTTACAAAAAATGGAAAATATTTAGATACTATAAGTGGATATGGCTCTAAACCAATTGTATCTAGGGGTAATAACTCAAAAAAGGGTGCATTTCTCTTTAACATGATAGTCACATAGTGCAAGACAACATTCCTTTCTGGACACCTCATTTGAAACTAATGAGAGAAATGTTTGGGATAATTATTATTTTCATTAAAAACTATTAAGAAGGATTTTAAAATATTTTGATGACTTGATATTATTAACATAGATACCCTATTTATGATTATGAGATAATCTAAGTTTAATGCTTTCAATTTATGTTATGCTTTGTCACTAGTTTTCAAATTATATATTATGATTCATAATTTTATGATCTATTGTAGTGTATTGAATTATTTATAAATGGTTCCTATTAAAATTAATGTAAACTATATCAGTTAAGGTAATCCATATAGGGATTTTTATCTTGGGAAAGATAATGAAGTTGGAGCTAGAGACAGAGTTGTAGCTAGAGCTGATCAAATTGAAATGGTTTTGGGGAATCTAACTCAGGTTATGTCCAATAACCATTCCTGAATAGAACATCCTACTAAATAATGATATGGTATAATAATTTTACAATTCAAATTTTTACAAAAACCTCCATCTTTCATTGAGACTAAAAATCATTTTTTAGCTGAAAATTGGATAAGTACAAAAAATGATATTTCTATATTTGGGGATTAATTAATGTGAGAAGGTTGCCATGAAATTTTATCAACTTTTGGGAGATTTGGATCAATGGTGGAAATTAATAAAAAATACTAAGGAATAATAATTAATATTAATCATGGTGTGAAATTATTTTAAAGTACTCCTCTTGGAAAAATACTTTCCTCAAGGGTAGAGATTAGAAATGGAGAGAGAATTTATGAATATAAGAAAAGATAAAGTTTTTATATATATATAAAACTATCTCAACAAGGTTACCAAGGCATGTTGTGGACTATGTACATAATTAAAAAATTAAGATTACCCATTTCTATGACGGGATAAATCCAATACATCTAAGGGAACTAGTCATCCAATCCTTCCCATTATATGATAACATATTATCTAGATTTATCAAGACAGATAAATAAATCTCCATGTCTTGTGGCTTCAAAAGAAAACCAAAGAATAAGAGGATTGTACAAAAAAATTATAATGGGAAGAAATTATAAATGGATTTTCCCTTATGAGATAATTTTAGAAAGAAAAACCATGGTACATTTTTAAAGGGATGGATTTTTCTTAAATTATGGAGACGAGGGCCCTCAGAAAAGTGAATATAGGTTTAAGAAAGAAACCACTAATGATCAATGTTTCAACTAAAATGATATATAGAATAATTTAAATGAACTACCAAAATTTCAACGGAATATACCTCAGAAGAATCTTTGGGATCATGGTCAATCATATGATATTAATATAGTCGAAGTAGAATGATTAAATTTTTTCTGTATTTCGATTAAATAATTATGTTGTAGGAGTAATTTTACTAAGGGTATTTTTATTATAATAATCATGAAACATATATGGATTGTTTTATTTTTTTAATTATAGATTTCTTTATCGATGATTAAATTTAGTGTCTTAGATTCCATTATAATATTTGGAGTTTAAGTTTGATCATATGTTCAATTTCTTAAGCACCGCCTTCTGAGGCTTTATGTGATTGGAGTTATCAAGATTAAATATATTTATAGAGAAATTAAGTACAACACGACCAATTTTTTTAGTATATATTTTAGTGAAAAAACTAATTTTAGAACAATAAATTTATATTTTACAAAAATAAGATTAATGGTATTGATAACCTTTACATTAAACATGATCATGGATATTAAGGTAATAATAGTCATTTAAGATTAGTCAATTTCATAGAAAAAATAACAAGTATAGAAAACCCTTGTGGCTAAAAAGGATTTGAGGACCCGAGTTATTTTACAAGTTATTCATCATATTGTTGGTAAAATTATTGGAATTATATTAATATAGTTTTAGATATAGGTTAACTTTAATTATGGGTGATAATTTGATGAATCCTGTATGGATACAGAGCTTGAATGCACAACCAAAGGTTGGCCAGGGTGCATTGAATTAAACTGGACTACGTAATGTTTAGTTTAATACAAAATTGTTTTTACATAAATGATTAGATATATAAATAATTATATAACATACATAGATAAAATCTGGTTGTCACAATTAAGATATTTATATTAATTTATTATATTTGTTAATTAATTCTAATCATTTTGGTTTTGGTAAATATTTCGAGACATATAGAACAAATTTTCACTCTTTTAAGGATCATATAATCGATTAAAATTTAATTTTAACACTTCAAGAAGAAAATTCACCATGGAAATTCATTTTGTGGAGTAAATATTAAAGTGCAAATTTATTTAACCCAAATAAAATAATAAAATAATATGTATATTTTTTCATGCTATCTATGGTGCTAGTAAAATCATCCATCAAATCATTGAAAGGGATCAACAAATAGAAACTTTATCTGATTAAAATCATATATGATGAATAAATTGTCTTTTAAATCATTAAATATTTATGATTTTAGAGTCGAAAACTTCCCCTTTATCATTCACTTTCTTATGATCAGTGATCTCTATCCCTCTACATACTTATTTAATTTTCTTTAAGTTATTATTTTAACATCCCACTAATGTTATACAACTTTTAAACCATGTTATTTGTTATTCTAGATGAACATTTAAATTCCCTTTCTCTCCCTGAATGGCCCTAAGGCCTTCATTTTTATTTATTTTTTGATAACACCCCTTTCAAGGGATAAGGGGGAAACCTTACAAGGCCCGTAGGAACCGAGATTACATCGCCCGTAGGCTAAGGAGATTACATGACCCGAAAGTCATAGGGAATTAAACTAGACTATATACAAGGAACTACCCATCTGCAGCGTCTGCATCTTGATAGTAGATCTCCACCTTTGCATGACCGTATGGATAGGCTTCCTGTGCAAGAACGGGCTAGTACCAATGGCATAGCCATACCCTCTCATTCTGACAATCCATTTGGCTATGGTCTGGTGAGTGCACCTGCTGTGAATCCTCTTCTGGGGCTACTCCATTTTTGCAGTGTGTCTGGGGCCTGCATTCATGTGGCCTGAAGGCCTTGGGGTGGCCCTAAGGCCTTAAGGTGGCCCGAAGGCCTTGAGAATCAACTAGCATGAAGGCCTTGGGTGGCCCGAAAGCCTTGCAATACCCGAGGACCAAACCGGTGGCCCGAAGGCCTAGATGGATGAATAGTTCCGGCTGCTATAGTACCAAACAGTGACTGATACAATGCCTGCTACAGTGCTGCTACAGTAACCCGAAAATATGCCTCCACCCAGATTTGACATCGGGTCTCTTGGATGCACCTAGCGAGTCCTCACCAACTGGGCTGAGGCTCTTGTGCTTAATTCTCTTTCTCTCTTACCAAGAGTTTGTTTTGTTAATCCTTATTCGATGTGTGTTTTCAAAAATACATTTTTTAGATATAAATTTCTTGATTATATAGATCAAGTTCAAATTACGATGATGCATTTTACTATATATGGGTAGAATTTCACACCAGAAGATTTCAAATTAATAAAATTACATTTTATATAGTAAGTGACATGCATAATTAATCATAAATGATCCATGTAATGTATTTTATTAAATTAAATCTATTTTAAAGGATATGATACATGTAATGTAGAGTCTAAATGAATTATAATATAGTATACCTTTAAAAAATTGACGTTAAATTGAAAAGTATGGATTAGAATATATAAATATTGAAAATTATATAGTTTACACATGTATAAAATATATTCAATGGTTATCTATTTATTATAAACAAAATAAGAATCATTTGTAATAAGTTTCTTTAAAACAATATTTTTCTTAAAGGCGGTTTAATCGTGAATTGTGCACATAAATTAAAATTGATTTTCTACACTTTTATAATTTTAATTTTAGAAAAATAAAATCATTTTTTAAATCAAAATATCTAAAATATCTTAGAAAGAGTTTTTTAACATTTTACCAAGAGTGATTCTTTGATGAATAGTGAAAGTACTTGTTTTTATTGAAAACTGCCTTTTTATTTAAATCATTTCAAAAATACATTTTGATTTAAAATCATATAAAAGTAAAATTAATTAAATTAATTAATAAAAACATCAATTTTGTTCGATGGAAATAATTTCATATTTTATTCTTGTATTAAGACATTCTATACTTATGAAAATATATCTTTTGAAAACCATTTTTTCATCATGCCTACAATATTAATGTTAAATTAATTTTTTCTGAATCAATTAATTGAATTTTGATAAATGGATTATATATTTGGAATAATAATAATTAATATTATATAATATATTCCTATTCAATTTGGTCATAATTAATCATAATTCTATTAAAAAATAATAATCGAGGTTAAATTTAAAACTGGTTTTCTTCGGGTTAAGCTAAAGGGATAAGGGTTAAAAGTCCTATATCATATCTAATTACATTTTATGGAAACATTTAGTACTTATATCATCCATGTTTCTATAATTATCAATTCATGATCTATTATTAATGATAATGAAATGGATACAATTTATTCTTTTTCCAAAATTCATAGTGTTTTTTCTCTCCCACTTATAAAAGGTCATTCCCTCTCCACTTTTACTCGCACTAAAAATCCATTTCGTTTATAAAATACTAGCCCAAATATAATCCTAAAATCCATCAAACAATATTATAGGAATTTTTAATCATAATACAATATAGGATGGATTTTGGTATAAACATAAAGAGGTTTTCTAAGAAGATGTGATGTTCTTTACCATGTGTTTTCATTTTACGTCTTTATATAAAAAATTAAAATATTATTAAAATATTATAAAACAAATATGAAAATTATATCATACATAATATTATTTTATGCTTTAATGTAATAAACTATATCTCTCTCATCAATTATAAAATTGGTAATGAAGCCACTAATCATGTGTACGGAAGAATACAACCACACGGACCGATGTAATTTGTTTTCCATCACCACCTCTCACAAAAAGATAAAATGTTTTATTTAGAATAGGTATAATATATTTATTAAATTAATATAATTCTTTAATTTTAATATCCCATATACAATCTTACCTTCAAATACTTGGGAAATAATAATATCTCATGTTCGCATGTGTGGAATATCACCTTCATGTAGTGACGTGAAATTTTTTTTATTTTATTTTGATATTGATGGAAATATGGATGTATTTAATTAATATAAATTAAATATTTGAAATAATATTCGTTCTTGAAATTTTGATATTTTATTTACCTTTATTATTTTTTATCTTTTAGAAAAAGGGAAACGACGTTCATGCATACGTATGACCTACCATCTTCATGAACAATGTAACTCATTTTTTAGTCACAAAATTTCAGGGAATATTATAAATACAAATATAATTAAAATATATGATCATTATATCATAGGTAAAATTATTGATATTATGCAACCATTAACTATGAACACAAATTAAAACTTCAAAACCAAAATATACCTTAAAAAGGAAGCTTTTATCACCTATAATACTAATTTGAATAAAGAGTTGTTAATAAATGGGTGATAAAAAATTATAAGTAAATCATATAAATAATGAGATATATTATTATTATTATTTAATATATTTATAATTAATATACATTTTTTAGATATCATTTTTTTGACCCATACTAAATAAGTCATACAAAAGGTAAAGGATTTCATCCCAATTTTCCATCGTTAAGGCATACTTTATTATTATGCACCCAATTTTTTATATGGTGTATATAATTATAATTATAGATATTATATCAAGAATCCTTCACATTTTAATGTATTTTATATTTCAATTTTAATATATCATTTACGTGGATTTGACTTGAAATTACCAAGTTGTAAGTATTTCATAACTCGAATTTTTTTCTTGGGTAATATTACTTCTCTATTGTCTTCGAAGATTTTTTTTGTAATTAATTTTGATTATATTATTATATAATTATAATTTTTTATTTATATTTAAATTTTATGAATATAACAAACTCTTTGATTAGTTCTCATATCAATGTTATGACAATTTCAAGGGTTTCTCATCTCAGTTTTACTTCTGTGTGGTGTATTCCTTATCCACCACATAATTTTTGGGGGGTATATAAATAACCAATGATATATTATTTCATGAATATAATTATATTATTGGTATTTTATATACCATTTTTTATTTCTTTTATGGGTTTAATGACTCTATTGTTACCAATGTGGTACTGGTTTATTTCATAATATTGTCATTATTTGAGATTGTTTATGTTTTAGTCACCCTTTGGGAATAATTTGATATTTAAATATTACAAAAAATATATTTTTAAAATTATATGGATATTCATGAACTTTTAATGTAATATTAACATTTTAATCTCTTTAGTAATTTAAATTACTGAGAATATGATCCTCTAAAAATCAATCTTTATTTCTCTCTTCGGTCCAAATTCCTTTTTATTAAATATCCATGTTTTCTAAAAGAAATTAATTTTTTATACTATCAAAATGAATTATTAAAAACATTTTTTGATAATATTTAATTTTTAGAAAACATTTTGAAAGGACTGTTCATGTATTTTTTAGTGAGTTACTTTTTGACTATTACTAAAAAAGTGTGAAATGAATCATTATTTTAATGTACATAGCATGTATATAATTTCCTACCGTCATAACCACTAATTTCGTTGAAGCTTCCTTTACATGTTTAAAAGGTTATTTTGAAATAAAACACCAAATATCTTGTAAAATATTAGTATTTAAATATGATATTCAATGTGAAAAAAATATTTTCCTCATGAATGTTTTAATATAATTTTAATGGGATTGATATTCAGGAATGACAATAACCCAATTTTTAGGAAGGATTCATTGGGAATATGTTTTCGTTAAACCATCCTTATTTTTTATTCGGATGTTCTATGATTAGTTATACTATGGGTACACTATTTTGATACCATTCTCTATATTACTCTATATGTTTTATGATTCTATTTAATGATTGGGGAAATTATTAACATTTTATATTCTAGTTATTCAATATGAATGTTTTCCGTGATTATGCTTCACCTCTCGCAAATGAGGAATAAATTTGAATTAGTATGTGCTGGGAAGGGCCGATATTTACCCTTGATTATTCAATAGGTATTATAAGACAAACAAGTTTGGGTATTAGGTTGAGGTCATAACAATTTATGTAAAAAATCATGGTACAAAGCCTTGACGATATAGTTATAATTTTTATCATTTTTAATTTCCTTATACTAGTATTAGTTATGGATGTCAATGTGATTATTATATAAGTCCGAATATCCTTGGATATGTTTCAAGATCATGTGATTATTTATACAGAATTATTTTTCATCTATTATTCCTACAATATTATTCATCCTATTAAAGATATTTATTAATTTTTATGTGGAATAGTTATTTACCTTTCCATATTTATTATGAATTCTTTTATAATCATAGATTTTGTTGTTGGAATACCCTTTTTTACCATTACAGCTCGCCCCTTTCATATATTTCCTTTCCCGAGATTCCAAGAACTGTATTTTGATAGATATTTAAGGATAAAAAAGAAGTAATAATGGTTTTCTAGAAAAAAATATATATTTTATTTAATTTTTTCAAATGTAATGTCAAATAGACATATGAATCTTGTTTTCTAATACTCTAGTATGTGATCGTTTATATCTACCACTGATGTAATAAGGTAACAACTGACCCTATGCTAATAGGGTTGGGTTCTTTAAATCCCAAATTATACTTCCCCTAAATTAATAAATCAATTAATAATAAGGAATGAATTATAAATTAAATACCTAAATTATTGACGTCATATTAAAAATATACATTCAGGATGTATACTTATTTTTTACTTGTTAGAGTTTTGATCCTATAGAATTTTCAAAAAACAAAACATCATTCAAGTAGAGTTTCATTAAAATTAAATGCCTGGAATACATTTTGTATTAGGTTTAGTTTGAGTGAGGGTACATACTCTTTACTGTTTAGAATTATTATCAGGAGCCATAGATATCCAGTTTATAATATAATTTAATATAAATTATCTATCTCTTGAAAATATCCTTACATATCCTATGAGGAAATAATATAAATTCAAACCACTTAACAAAATTGAATCTTATTTGAAGACTTTATTGTAATTGAACATAGATTTATGCTCACAATAAGAAAATCATGAATAAATCCACCAGATGTTAAATCACACGATGTTGTAATCATTCCAAAACTCTACAGTTCTCTAAAATTATAAAATTAGTATTCTACTTTCAAATCCTCAAGATCTTCAGAATTTATTTTAACTCATTGATTATTAATGAATATTTGGTATACATCTATCAAAATAACTTATTTTTTCAGAACACTTAATAATCAACCACATTGAGTTTCAAATGAATGAACACATTTAACTCTTTTTTCCTCAAATGTGTTGATATTTATGGTGATAAACCTTAGAGACCATAGAATTATCATATTATATATTTAATAATTTCAAAACCTTTAATTATTTTATAATCAATATTTTTTTTCCAATCATCCTCGAATCTCGATGTTAACAATTATACAATTCCATTTCACATTATGTCTTCACAAATAAATTTCATACCTGAATATTTTATCATGAATCATATAGATCAGTATCATAAAAATAAAAATTTATCAATGACTTATAATATATGGGTTTCACCCAAATTTATTCTATTAAACATGGGATTCTTGTATGCAATCACCATTATTATCTGTTCCATGCATTCTCAATCACACTTGTTATATTCTATTTCAAAAGAAAAAATCTTCTACTTGAATTTGCATATTATATTCATTATCCATTCCATATTATTGAATCATTCATTTACCTATTCTTAGTTTTCTACCAATCTCAATATTTATATATTCAAATAAACTCATACATAGCAAAGAGGATCCGATAAGTATATTTTATTTCTCCAATAAATAGTTTGAATTCTATCCAACTATATATCATCTTTCCCAATAATAACATCTTGTGATATTAATTATCCTTCATCTTACATGATACATAATATTGGCACATATAGGATTTAATATTTTCAATTATTATTTATTCTCTGAATTAGTTATCATTAATTTCAAATCAACTATCCTTCTTTTAAGAAAATTACTTATTATTCACATTCATTTCATAATTCTCAGGTCATATTACTTATTATGTCTACATCTGGTCTCATTAATCTCAATCACCATTTAGGATCTCCTTCAATTCAATTCCATTAAAATTATCAAAACACTTTGGAATATTGTTTCTCATTCAAACTCAATTCTTCTACTACATAATTTTTTTCCGAACACATGATTTTTTAAACCTATATTATGTAAAATCATTATCTTATTACATGAAACACCATTGTTCTCATCCAATAGAAGCAATGAACATTATACTATGTACAGTGAATTATAATCCTACTTGATCAACTTCCACTACACATTATATATCCTTATTTATATTTTTATGTCATCAATGATTACTTCAATTAGCATAATAAACATCTCAGGATTATTCAACATCAATTATATGGACAGAAGAATATTATTGAATTCCTTTATATATATATTCTATTATATTTTAGTTCAATAAAACATCATCACATCAAAACTACTTGAATTTTGAATGATCTCAACTCGAGGTTGATAGATGCTTCGTACTAAGGTAAGTAGCAATGTAGTACTCATAGAAAAGAAAGTGTACATCCATATTAAAACCCTAACTGGGATGATGAAGAAGATAAATGATTTAGTTTTTTTAATAAAATATCACACACATATTTAAATTCAATTATGAACAATGACCAACATGTTTCCATGCCCCACATTTAAAATAAACTCATGTGGAAGTTTCTTAATTAGATTATACATAGATAGAGTGTGTGTTGAACAGCCATGGAAATATCCCATGACACAAACTATGGTCTTTTCTCCTCCTCTTAGAGTCTCTCCATGCCATGTACTTATAATACTCACACTAGAAATGAAACATAATGTCCCTTTTCATCTCTATTTTCAGTATCACTTGGAAACATTTGATCAAGGAGATTGTATTGGTTGAATTTATGCTCAGGTAGGATGGCCTGAGAATAGGAATACATTTTATTATAATAACCATAAGTTTTCAATTTATATAGATTACAATGGTCATAGTATTTTTATTTTTTAACATATCTAGATCACCTTATACATTTTTTCATAACTCATATCAATGTATCTTACAACTCAATAATCACATAAAATTCAATAAATCATTTATTAATGGTTAAAATAAATTTTATTACATAAATAATCTTAATCATGGGTTCTTAAATCTCCTCCAATAGATTTTTTTTCAACACAAACATCAAAAACTCAAACTATTGCTTCTCTAAACCTTCCATAAAATTAAAACCTATCTCAAAGATAAATGTCATAAAACCACACTATTAAATTAGGAAATATTTTTCATAGAAGTACAACCCAATATTATAATATATTTTGTGGGCATGATGTTCATAAACTCTTCCTAAATAATCATATAGAAGTTTAAAATCAACAAATTTTACTCCCACTTTTTATTATGACATCAACATCAAATTTAGTAAATATAATATACACAGTTTTTTGGATTATCTCCACCTATTAAAATAGAATTAAAAAATATTAGGGATAATCAATAACTTATTTTAAGTGAGTGTTGGGGATAACATAAAATTTGACCCTCAATTCCTCAAATCATTGCATTAGGATTGATTTTTTTAATGTATCGTCAATATGATCTCATATTAAAATATAATCTCACATTGAAAATACATTAAAAACATTCTCCATGATGAAATGATATATAATATAAATGTTATTTGATCTAGAGTGTCACACATTATTTTTAGATATATCAATTTCACTTTCATTATGACATGTAATTATCAATTTTTTTTAACATCACCAAGAAATATATTTTATATACTTTAATTTGAATAATATGGGTACCTTAATGTATGGTATAAATATATTTCACTTCTTTTATACATAATATTATAGAAAACTATTATTTTACTTTTATTTCCCCCCAAAAATTTTCCAAATATTAATGTTCCTCTTGATGTTTAATTTTATTCACAAAAATCTCTATCCCAATATGTATCAGTGAAACCATATATATTCAACTCATTTAATAGTCTATAAATTAGTCCATAATTTATTGTTACTTTATTATACGAGTTGATTATTTTTGTTTCCATCAAATATAATTCCTTTCGATCACTCTTATGTCATTCATAAACTATTTTAGAAAATAATTTAGTTTGATTTAATTCTATAAGATAATGGAATATCTTTAGTATCTTATGAAATTGCCTTTGATTTAAACTTCTCCCATATTAATATTATCTTATTTTTACACCAATAGAGATTGTTCTGTTAACTTACATTGATTTAACAATGAATAACATCTTCAAGAAATCCTTAAAATACATTTCCTATGAAATAATAACGTGTCATCCTTTTTGTAGATCTTGAAGTCCGAAAAATAAATTAAATTATATTCCAATTTAAATCTCAAAGTACTAATTAATTTATTCAAAGAACTTTTTGTAGAATTCTTCCCTATCACTGAAAAAATTATTTCATCCATGTGGAAAATGAAAATATGGGTAATTTATCACATATGAAACAAATATATTTTTCTTTCATATAAATCCCGATTAACATTAAATTTGGTATGTTCAAAAATTCCATTTTTATTTCTTTTCTCCTAGAGTGTGTATTTTCGAACATGATTTGGGAGTATTTCTATAATGGTGAGGTCAGATATTTTTTTGAATTTTTAGCACAAAACTATATGTTCTGATGTTCACTAGGAAGTTACGCGATGTGTAATTAGTTTTCAGGGTGTTTAATTCTTGTGTGGTAGATCACATAAGTTAATTAAAAATCATTAAAATGGTAAACATCATGTAATTTTTTTAGATCATGTAATGTGAAAATTTAATATTTAATTAAAAAGGAGATTATTTTGTTGTAACTAAAGATAAAATGATTTCAGGATGTTTTAAATAGTACACCTTGTGTAATAACATGAGATTAAGCTATTAGGGTTTTGTATGAGAGTTTGAGGCTTCATCCTATTTTACATATTTCTCCTATTGGATAGAGTTCTTACCAATGAATTTTTCGGTAACTCTTTTCCTTACAAATCACACAATTCAATAATTGATCTGTGGAACTAGGTGTTTCATCCCCTCAACTAATCCTTCATCTCAAGTTCTCTCTCACTCCTGTAATTGTGGCCTCATTTGTGGTAGGTATTGGTAATCATATAGGGTTTTCTATCAGTAATTTTCTATCTGTATTAATTTCTTTCTTTTAAATGATTAACTTGGGGTTTCCTAACCCCTTTTCAATGGTGGATAGGTTTTCTAAATCCATGAGGTTTGGGGATCTATTCTAGTGTTCTAATTTCCTGAATTTCAATTTTTTTATTAATTTATTGAGTTTTTAAATGTAAGTTCATGTGTTGAAATTGAAATGGTTATTTATACATGTTTTAGAAGGTTTTTTTCATTGAAAAAAAATATTGATTGATTTTAAATGGAAAATTTGTTTCCAAACAATGAATTGGATTTTCTTTGCCTAGAAATTTTTCTGCAAACAATGTGAGCATGTTTTTAAAATTTAAATTAAACAATGATTCACTATGGGAACCTTGGTACTATAGATAATGTCACATACATGACATATTTTAGTAGTATTTTTCATTTATTTTCCATTCATGCTTTTTTTTGGGGGTTTCCCAAGCATTTATGGTGAAATAGGTGAGTTTTCGAGAATTGGGCCAAACCATGAGCCCAATTCCAGATTTAAAAATAAATATTTATTATTTTATAACGTTTTAATTTTTTAATATTTTGTACCCATTACCATTCCTAAATGGAATCTCGACCTATTAACACCACCATTGAAATTTTAAACCATTTTTAATCTATATTAATGGTTTATTTGGGGTTTTTATTTAAGGAATTGGGCTATCCGAAGGCCCATTTCCAGTATCAGAAACAAAATTTGTTTAATTAATAGGTTATTCAATAGTAATGATTTTTTTGGGATTTCAAGTCTCACCCAAGACCATTTAACCCATCCTCATGCTCAGACTCTCCCCCCCCCCCCTCTTTAGAGCTCCTATTCATCACTAGTTGGTGCAGAACTTTATAGGATGTCTCAAATCATCAAGATTTTAAGAGGTAAGTTCTATCCTTTATAAATCACTCAATTATTACTCTTTTCCCCTGATTCTAGTTCCTAAATGACCTCGTCATCCTTGTTCAAACCACCCCTAAATTTTGGCTATTTTAAATTTCAGATTCTGGTGTATTTGGGAAGATTCCTTCAAGATCCCTCCAGTAAGTTAGTCTATTTCGTTCCTCTTTCAAATTCCACAAGGTTTCATTCAATTTGTTTAGGTATTCTTCCCTTTTTCATGAACCACCCAATGGCCAGGGGGTAGGGTTTCGAAACTAATGTTTAACCAAGGGTTTTCTTGGTCAATTATTGTGGTTTTAGGTGTGTTCTATGTCCCTGTTGGTGTGGCGGTGGTGCGACCTGATTTTCGCATAGTGCTTCAAGGGTTTTCATTACTTTGGTAGGTGATTCCAATGTTTATGCAATATCTATGATTAGAATGATTTATTTATGATATTTTCATGAATATTTAATTTTATCAATGAAGGAAAAATGAGTTTTAGTGGTGTTTGTATTGGAAGTGAAATTTTAATGCCAATTTCTTGTGAACTTTGGGCGTTTTCATATAAATATTTTGTTTGTTCAATAAGGGCTGCCCTATAATTATTTTTTTGATTTTGTTGAACTGTATTAGGGCTTAAAATAATTTTTTCAATGTTATTATCCTTTGGATGTTGCTGAGAAATTGGTTTTGGGTGACATTTGTTAAGAAAATGATTTTTGAGTAGCAATTTGGTGTTGAATTTGGATCTTTACAGGGCCATTCGATGTTATTCTTCTTGGGGTTGTTTTATAAATCAAGTAATGGGTTTATCAAAATGATTATGGTTCTGTAAATTTTTTTGGTTAATGTGAGTATTCACGTGGTGTTAAAGTGGGGTTTTCAACGAGTTTTTGGTGCAAAACAAGGAACGATTCGGAGAAGTTGTTTTTATTAAAACTCGATGTGTGTTGTTGTGTGTTCTAAATGGTATAAAATATGTGTATATGATGAAATGGGTGTGTGTAACCAGTAGGGTTGATTTACATGAAAATATATAAGTGTTGAATGCTGAAATATTTTGAGCACAAAGGTGGAAGCCCGAGTATATAGGTGGGGTGGATGTGTACTAGTACTGTTAGTGGACCGGATGGTTTTTTTCCCTATTTCACCAACCATTTAGATAATGAAAAATCTAACTAAACTATGTGGATGATTATTTGGGACCACTATTTTATGTTTATGTTCCCTACTAGTTGCTCGTACATGAGAATGGATCTTACTATGGTTACTTTACACCGATGTATGAGGTACATGCTGACCAAGACTACCTAGTGCTGGGGGTGTTCCTGATTTTGTTGCTCATTGTGTTCATGGGATTTTATCTTTTATTGGGGTGTTTCTGGAAGTAATTTAAAGTATCTAACATTTCTATGTAAATGTTTTAACATTCTGAAATTTTTTTCATGAAAGAAATTTTCAATTGAAAGTTGCATTTCTTTGATTTTATCACTGATTTTCTTTGCATATCTAAACTGATTGCCTTTTCACATTGTATTGAATTCTATTTGGAATCATTGGGTGGTATATTATTGGTATTAGGTTAATACCCTACATACACTCCTTTGGAGTATGTAGACTTTATTATTTTTTACTTAGGTAAAGGGAAGGCTATGGGTGATGGAGGTTCTGGGTGTTAGTTACCATCCTTGGTGTAGAGTTGTAGAGACGGCTTGTGGGTGATGAACCCTTATCATGTGGAGTCTCTGGTTCTATCTTCATATTGTATTTATTAATATTTGGACCACTTTTATTTTCATTAAACCAATGTATTGGATTCTGTTTTTTGCTTAAGACTAGTTTTGCATGAAAATTTCATATTTATATTCTAGATTGTTTTTAATGTTATATGCTTTCATACTGGGGTAAATCGTTCCCGAACCTGAATTTATGAAACCTGGGAACTTGTGCTAGCTTGTGGGGATAGGTAATACCTTTTGGGCCTTTCCATGGGATGGGTTTGGTGCCGGTATTTTTGGTGACCAGATTCGTTTCATGAAAAAATGGTATCAAAGATGGTCAATGTTTTTGGGTTATATTATTATTTTTAGATGAGTTAGGATAGACATGAGCTAGAACTAGTGGGGATCGGGGTTTGGGTTGTGAGTAGCATGCTTGGCCTGCACCTCTCATAGCTGACCTTGAGTCACTATGGGATATTGGAATTTACGGATTGACATCACTTCCAGGTGAGACGTGTGGGCTACAGACCACACGTAGACATCAGGTGGATGTGGAGTAGTTGTTTATTTTATTACTAGAATTTGTTTAGATTATTTTTATTTGATACATATGATTAAAAAATTTATAATTTTGGTATTGATTATTGTTTTATGAATGTTGCAATTTGTAGCAACATGCCTTCCTAGAAAGCTCCCACGCACCCACGCACCCACGAAAGGAAGCCGAAGAGAGTTCTTCCACACCGATTTATCAGATGCTAGTTAAGGCTATGGTCTTGGAAATCCAAGCTCTTGGTTTGGGACTGACTCCTGCCCCTATTTCTTCTAGGGAAGAATAGATGGGTCCTTGAAAAGATAAAGATCACGAGTTTCTGAAAAAACAAGACTCCTACCTTTCGTGGAAGGTCAGAACCTCAGGAAGCAGAACAATGGATTAAGAAGATCGAGCAAATCTTTGAGTTTCTGGAAACACATGAGGAGATATTGGGGAAGTGTTCCTCATTTTTGTTATAGGGTCCTAGACATAAGTTGAGGGAGCCAGTGCTACAGACTGGGAAGAATGAGCAGATGCACTGGGGAGATTTAAAGGTCATCTTCAACGAACAATACTTCCCAAAGGTGTTGGCTTAGGCTAGAGCCAGAGTGTTCATGGTAAATGTTCAGGGGAATCTATCTATGATGGAGTATGCCAAAAATTTCACTGAGTTGGTTCGGTATGCTCCATAAATCATCTCCAATGAGCAGGCAAAGGCCCAGAGGTTTGAGAACGGATTGCAACCAGAGATATACTCCCATGTGTTCTTGTTTATGTTGAGGACCTATGTTGAGGTCGTTGATTGGGCATTCATGTTGGAGATATATAGGAAAGTTAGGGATGGTTTTACAAGTTCAGTATCATTAGTTGGTAGTGGCAGCTCCTCAGAGAAGAAATGGAAGCGGGAGAATCATGTGAAGAAAAGAGGTGGCAGTTCAGGCCACTCTTCTAGGCAGTTTTTGTCTGTGGCTTCTAATGCGAGATTGGTTATGTGGCACCAGTGTGGGAATACTCGACACATTCGATATGCATTTCCACTTCCTCCAATTCATGTTACCAGTGTGGAGGTATGGGGAATTTGCAGCGCTTCTGCATTGTGGTACTTCCAATCCTGAGTGGCCCAGGTTCAATGGCTTCAAGAGGACTAGCAGCACAGTTTGAGTAGTATGGGACTGGGGGATCTCGATTTGGTGGTCATGGTGGTAAGGTTGGGTCATCTTCTATGTAGATCCATCTTAGGGCACAACCACAGACTAGTGGTCATCCTCAGGCGGAGACCAGAAATCTCCATGCAGTGGATTACACATCAGCAGTATCAGAGGAGGGATAGTCGACAGTTAGAGGTACCATTCTGATCGAATATTCTATAGATAATGCTCTTTTTTTATACTGTCTCCTCGGTTTCATTTATTTCTTCCCATTTTGTGGACATGCTTAATTTTCCAACTGAGTTGATGACTTTTGCGATGGAGTTGGTGACACCGCTGGGAAAGAATAAGGAGTAGGGCCTTAGGTGCCCCTCGTGTGCGCATTCCTTGTCAGGGGTTGACAAGGAGTGGGTCCTCTAGGATATAGATATGGAACTATTTGACATAATACATGACATGTATTGGATATTACACTTCCAGGCACACACTGATTGCTCTAGGAGGTGAGTGAGTTTCACGACACATGATGGGAGTCGTCAGGTTTTTCGGGTAGAATGGGATCCTCAGTCGAGTCGCACACTACCTCCACTCTGAGAGTTGGGAAGTCTTATCATCCAATTATCATCGCTAAGGCTATAGGATTATCATCTTTCCCCTATAGGTGCACAAACTCATGTTATGAATGAGTTTCTAGATGTATTCCTCGATGATTTATCAGGTTTTCCACCGAAGAAGGCTGGATATTTTTCCATTGATCTGGTGCTGGGAACTCATATGATATCTCTTCCCACATATCAAATTTCCCCCACCGAGCTAAGAGAATTAAGGATATAGCTAGAAGACTTAGAATCAAAAGGATTCATTCGCCTGAGCGTCTCTCCTTGGGCCACTCCTGTGTTGTTTGCAGAAAAGGATGATGGATCCCTTCGGTTGTGCATTGACTTCCAGAATCTGAATAAGGTAACAATTAATAAAAAATAACCTTTTCCAAGAATAGAAGATTTGTTCGATCATTTGAAAGGGAAAATTTGTTCTCAAAAATAGACTTGCGTTCGGGCTATCATCAGCTCAAGGTGAAGGAGTCAGATATCCCAAAGACCGCCTTCTGAAGTAGGTACGACAACTTTTAGTATTTTTTCATGCCTTTCGTATAGACCACTGCTCCAGTGGTATTTATGGAACTCTTGAATAGGGTGTTCCATCAATATTTTGATTCCTTCATTTTGGTGTCTGTGTATGTCATTATAGTATACTATGTCTTTGAGGAAGAACATGAACATCACATGAGAATCATCTTGGGAACTTTACGGGATCACTGCCTCTCTGAAATGTTGTCAAAGTGCACTTTCTGGATTATGTATGTGAGTTTTCTATGGAATGTAATCTCTGAGCATGGGGTTTCAGTGGACCCTGATCAAATTAGTGTGGTTATGTCATGGGAGAAGCCAATGAATGTGTTCAAGATCAAGAGTTTCCTTGGCCTGGCTCGTTATAACATGCGATATGTTTGGGATTTCTCTCGGCTTGCGTCACTGATGACCATGCACACCCAGAAAGGGGTGAAGTTTGTATGGGGTCCATAAGGTCAGGCATCATTCAAGGAGATAAAGAGGAGGCTGACTACCACCCCCGTTCTAATTTTCCCAGAGGCTGGTAAGGGATATGTGGTCTATTATTATGCTACAGGTATTGGTCTTGTGTGTGTGCTTATGCTGGATGATCACTTGGTGGTGTATGGCTCTTGCCAACTCCAACCACACAAAAATACCTACCTGACCCATGACATGGAGTTGGAAGTGTTGATTTATGAATTGAAGACTTGGCGTCACTACCACTTTTGGGAGATGATTGTGGTCTACTCTGATCACAAAATCAGGGCCTATATCTTCCCACAGAGGAACCCCAACTTGAGGCAGCATCATTGGATGAAGTACTTATAGGGGTTCGACATTGACATTGTCTATAACCCATGATAGGGTAACGTGGTTTTCGATGCTTTGAGCATCAGAGTTCCAGTGTAGGCTTTGAGGAATTCCAGTGATGAGTGGACTTTGATGGGGCTCTTTTCTCAAATGAATTTAGAGACCAGTGAACACAGTGGAGGGAAATTCTTGGCGAGTGTCAAGATGAATGCTTCTCTGTTGGAGTTGATTCAGCAGGAACAGCCCAATGATGATCTATGTCAGTGGTTGAATAAGTTTCTTTAGGGTGGGGAGACATCCCATGATTGGTTGTCGTCTCTCGAGGGAATATTCTGCTTTAAGGATTTTTGAGTAGTGTCGTTATCTCTGGAGATGTTGGTGATGGTGGAAAGCCACCAATCTCAGTGGGTTATTCATCTGGGTTCCACCAAGATGTATTATGACGTCCGTTGGTAGTTCTGGAGGCCTAGTTTGAGACAAGACATAGTAGACTTGGTGTGGAGATGCAACACATGCCAGTAGGTGGAAGCAGAGCATCAAAGTCCCTCCAGTTTGCTCTGACCATTACCCATTTCTACCTGGAAGTGGGATGAGGTCACCATGGACTTCATTGTTGGATTACATAGTACCCCTTGGGGTAATAATTCTATTTGGATGGTGATTGATCGTCTGACCAAATCAACCCACTTCATTCCGATCAGAGATACATCTAAAGTGGATTAGTTGGGCCGTTTGTATCTTCTGGAGGTGGTGAGACTCCAAGGCATTCCATTAGCAGTTGTCTCAGATAGAGACCCCTATTTCACTTCTTGGTTCTGGGAAGGAATTCAGAAGGCCTTGGGGTCTCAGATTAAGATGATCAGGGCATACCATCATTAGATAGATGGTCAGACAGAGAGGCCAAATTAGATTTTCGAGGACATGCTCCGTGCATGTGTCCTAGACATTGGAGGTTCTTGGGATAGACATTTGGGGCTGGTTGAGTTTGCTAATAATAATAGCTACAAATCATCGATTCTAATGGCTCCTTTTGAGGTGCTATATGGTCGGGCATGTCGGTCCCGCCTATGTTGGGATAAGGTTGGTGAGACTTCACTGTTGCGGCCGAGCCTTTTGCATGAGACTTCTGAGAAGGTCAAATTGATCTGGAAAGGCTTGTTGATAGCTCAAAGTCGTCATAAATTTTATGCTGACTGGAGGTGTCGAGGCCCAATGTTTTTTTGTGGGTGACAGGGTATTTTGGAAAGTGGGGCCTCGTCCGGGCCATCATCGATTAGGGATGTAAGGGAAGTTGACACTGTGATTTGTTGGACCAAGAGAGATCAATGTAAATATTGGAAAGGTGGCATACAGGTTGGCCTTACCTTCTCAGTTGGCGTCCAGCCATGATGTCTTCCATGTCTCCCATTTGAAGAAATACAACCCAGATATGTCCCACGTGCTGAGTTGGGAAGAACTGGAGATAGAGCCAAACTTGTCATTTTTTTAGCGGCCACTACAAATAGTGGACTCCTAAGAGAAGGTGCTTCAAGGTAATCCTATTCCACTGGTCTAAGTTTGTTGGAAGCATGGCAATGATACAGATGAGACATGGTAGTGGAAGTCATGGGTTGAGGAAGATTATATGTTCCTTTTTTTCGATCAAGATTTAGGTTGACATTCCAGGAAGAAATGCTTTCATGGTGGGGAGAATGTTCACATACATGACATATTTTATAGGTATGTTTCATTTATTTTCCATTCATTATTTGTTTTGGGAGTTTCCAAAGCTTTTATGGAGGAACGGCTCAGTTTTCGTGAATTGGGCCAAACTGTGAGCCCAATTCTAGATTTAAAAATATATTTGTTTCTTTTATAAAATTTCTTTTTAATAATATTTTTCACATATTCAAATTCCTAAATGTCCTCCCATGACCTATTAAGACCACCATTTAAATTTGGAACCTTTATCAATCCATAATAATGGTTTATTTGGTGTTTTTATTTACGGAATTGGGCCACCCGAAGGCCCAATTCCTGTTTTAAAAACAAAATATGTTTATCTAATAGTTTATTCAATTGTAATGATTATTCAGTGGTTCAAAGTCTCACCCAAGCCCATTGAATCTATACACGCATTCAGCCACTTTTCTACCTTCTTTAGAGCTCTTGTTCATCGTGATTTAGTGCAGAAATTCATAGGATGTCTCAAATCAACCATATTTGAAGTGGTAACTTCATTCCTTCATAACTCTATCAATTCGTACTCTTATTCCTTCATTCTAGTTCCTAAATTTCCTCTATATCCTAATTCTAACCACCCCTAAATTTTGGATATTATAAATTTCATATTTTTGTGTATTTTGGGTGATTCCTTCAACATCCATCATGTAAGATAGTCCATTTCGTTTCTCTTTCAAATTGCTCAGGGTTTCATTCATTTTGATTGGGGATTATTGAATTTTTCATGATGTACCAAATAACCAGGGGGTAGGGTTTTGAACCTAGGGTTTAGTCATTGGTTTTCTTGGTCAATTATTGTGGATTTAGGTTTGTTCTAAGTCCCTCTGGTTGTGGCAGTGGTGCGACCTAATGTTCGAATGGTGATTCAAGGGTTTTCATAACATTGGTAGGTAATTCCAATTTTTTTTCAATATCTGTGATTAGAATGACATATTTATGATATTTTCATGCATATTTAATTTGATAAATTTTACAAAAATGAGTTTTAGTGGCATTGATATTGAAATTTAAATTTTAATGCCAATTTCAGGTGAAATTTAGGGTTTTTTCATATAAATCTTTTGTTGGTTCAATAAGGGCTTCCCTAAAATTATTTATTTGATTTTTTTGAACATTATTAGTTCTAAAAATAAAAGTTTTCAATGTTATTATCCTTTTTTTGTTTCTTTGAAATTGGTTTTGGGTGACGTTTCCTAAAAAATGATTTTTGAGTAGCAATTTGGTGTGGAGTTAGGTTCTCTACAAGGCTATTATTTGTTATGCATATTGGGGGTTGTTTTATAACTCATGTAATGGATTTAAAAAAAAATTATGGTACTTTGAATTATTTTTAGGTTAATATGAGTATGCACATGGTGTTAATGTAGGGTTTTCAAAGAGTTTTGGGTGGAAAACTATGAATGATTTGGTGTAGTTGTTTTTATTGAAACTCAAAGCGTTTTGTTGTCTGTTTTAAATGGTTTCAAATGTGTTTAGCTACTGTAATGGGTGTTTGTTACCAGCAGTGGTGTTTTACATGAAAATGGAGATGTGTTCAATGCTGAAATTGTTTGATCACAGAGGGGGAAGCATGGGTACCTAGTTAGGGAATACGTGTATTAGTACGGCTAGTGGACCGAATGGGTTTTGTCCCCGTTTCACCTAGAATTTGGATAAATAAAAATCTAAATAAACAATGTGGATGATGATTTTGGACCACTATTTTAGGGGAATGTTACCTACTATTAGCTCATGCATGATAATATATTTTACTATGGTTACTTTACACCAAGGTATAAGGTATATGGGGACCGAGACTAACTAGTGCCTATGGTGTTCCTAATTTTGTTACTCATTGTGTTCATGGTATTTTCCATTGTATTGGTGTGTTTTTGGCAGTAAATTATAGTATATAACATGTCTGTTGAAATGTGGTAACATTCTGAATTTTTTTTCAAGAATGTTGTTTTCAATTGAATGTTACATTTCTTGGATTTTATCTTAGCTTTTCTTTGCATATTAAACTACTTTCATTTTCACATTGTGTTGAATGATGTTTAGAACAATTGGGTGGTATCCTATTGGGAATAGGATCACACCCTACTTACACCCCTTTGTTGTAAGTATACTTTATTATATTTGACTCATTTAAAGTTAAGACTATGGGTGATGGCGGTTCAGGGTGTTAGTTTCCATCCTTAGTGCAGAGTTGTGGAGACAGCTTGTGGGTGATTACCCCTGGTCGTGTGGAGTCCTTGGGGATGTATTGTTATTGTATTTATTTATATTTGGAAAACTTTTATTGTCTTTAATCCCATTTATTTAGTTCTAGTTTTTTCTTAAGACTTGTTTGGCTTGAAAATTTCAGATTTATATTCTGGAATGTTTTTAATGTTTTAATCTTTCATACTCGGGTAAATCATTTCCAAATCTAAATTAATGATTCCCGGACACTTGTGCCAGCATGTGGGGATAGGGAATGCCCTTGAGACTTTCCATGGTCTGGATTTGGTGGTGGTATTGGGGGAAACTAGATTCAATTTGTGATAGAGAAAGAGTCACAACTAGCCTTAGTGTTTCTGACACAACTTGGAGGTAACCCCTTATATTTTAATGGTGTAAAGATGTCTAAAATTTTGTCTCACAAGTGTATTTATATTCTTGTATAATTACCTACTTTGATTCCGGATTTGGAAAATATGACATGTATTTTGTGATAACTCAATGACTATTTGAGAAATTTTTTTAAATTGGTTTATTATTAAAATTCGTGTAAAATAGTTCTATTTTAATGCTAGAACTTATTCTTTCATGTTATTATAACTTCTATATATTTCATTGTGGTGTACTAGGAGGATCTATTTCTCACACCATACTTCTTCTCTTTGGGTGGTTGTAGACATTGTTTTTCCGTATATAGTTAAAGGGTAGGGTATTCTATTGATTTTTTTTCTTCTATTTATATCATTGCTTTACTTTGGGGATGGTTTTGAGGTGATGTATGGTCACGTGGTGACTATTGTTTCAAGAAATTTAAAAAATTTTGGTTTAGGATGTTTGTGCTTTTTGTATATATCTTTGATTCCCATTATTAATATTTTTTTATGTATTATATTCCATATATATAAGACTTCTATTGTTATATTTTTTACCTCACTTGGTAAAGGGCTATCATGGGTGAATGGTTTGGTTGAACCGGGTTGGTACGTCACAATTTGGTATCACAGGTTTTACTAATCCAAAATTGTTTCATCACTGCCTGAGTTGGTTCAGTTTCTTTCGTAGAAAATAGTAGGATCATCAAAAATATTACAGTATGTGCAGAAAAGGGGCCTATCCAACTCACTATCATGATTGAATTTGAGTTTCAATGGGTGGATACAAATCCATTCCTCAGTCTAAGATCTATTATTCTGGATCATTTGAATATATTATAGGGGAAATTTTAAAAAACTAACCAATCTAAATTGTTTGGTACTTTGTGTGTGTATCATCAATTGAACAAAAAATGGGAACTGTTTATTTTTATGGACTTATTCCTCTCAAATTATTTCCATTTTGTGGTATAATTCATAACTCCTTTAAATTATTTTAATTTTAAATAACTATTTTGTATTATTATTTTGGGTTCAATTGTTTTAAAGGTTCCCAATCTTGATTTTTTATTTCCTTTTTTAATGGAAAATACCTCTTAAAAGATATATTTCAAATAAAATAAGGGATTTTGTGATGTAGCTTCCATAGAATGATCATATAGTTGGATTTTCTTTGGTTGAAGTAGTGATCTATTCCATTTAGTCTCTGGGGTTAGTAAGTGACATGAACCTTATATGAGTAATGGATCATGTCTCTGAATTTAATAAGAATTATCCACCATAGTTATTTGGTGAAAAAAGACCACAAGAGTCATGTTAGTGGAATGAATGAATTGAAAGGATCCATAAATTATTTTTGATTCCAATAGATGTTCATTTTAGTTTTTCAACAGATATTCTCAAGGGACCTTGGAGATGATGGTGGGACTCAATAGTGCATTCTAATTTGTATGACGGACTTACCTTGGATTATTTAATGAATATAATTATTTAGATGTCTTATCATAATATTGTAAAAATGAATATTACCCTGGAGTTTATAGCCTTGGACCAATGGGGTCATACCATTTTAGGGTACTCCCCCCATTTTTCAAAGATGGTACATATATAACTAGAGATTGTAACCAAGGATTACATAAAGACTTGGAGGTTTGATATGGGACAAAGGGATGATGTTTGATCAATGCTATTTATTCTATGACTTATGGCCGTTTTGTAGGTAGTGGATAAAGTATCTTTTTATGATGCATACATATCAGGAAGGAGAGGTTTGGGAGTAGCTTCATTTGGTATAGTGGTTAGCCAGCGGGGTTCTTCTGTCCAGAAAAGAAAGCGCAATGATGGTCAGTTTTCTGCATGACCAATTTCAGGGGATTCAATTGGGTAGAAAGAAGTTATTTGATATATATTTTGGATGAATTACCACACCAATACATTGGTGATTGTCCAAGTAATTTTTATCTTTGTGGGTAATCCAGCTATCTGAAATTGTTTCATGATAAGATTTACCAAGGAAGAAAAGAGGGATCCACTTATATATACAGATCACAGATTCTGGTTGATGCTTCCAAGGGTTTTGGGTCTCATTATCATGCCAACGGGATTTTCCTGGATATTATGTTTGTTAAACATTATGGGGAAGAGTTTTATATAGAGGAAGTTGAATAAGGGTCAACTAGTATTAGATTTGTGGTGTATATTTTATCTTTTATGGTTCAATATTTGTTTGATATTAGTGTTACACATTATTCTATATGGTATCATTTTTCTAAAATGTTGGGTTTGTGTTTTCATATTATTTCACTATTGTTAGATCATTCCACACCATTGAAAAAGTGTTCCAAACTAGGTTTCAATTTTTCCATGTGTTGTGTGGTTATGGGAGATTTGAGGTTGTTTGGCATTTCTTAGTGCATGATCTTGAGTTCTTTGACTTAATTATCTACATGGATTGGATGGTTATCATGAAGTACCAGATAGAAATATTTCACCATTGGTTATAGTTCTTATTTACTTATTGGCCAATCGTGTTATCCAGGGGGTGGGGATCAAGATTAGGAAGGAAGGGGACAGTTGTTCAATATGCCAGTATTATCTCATGCAGGTGGTTAGAAATGGTTATTGATGTAGTTGACCCTTTCATAGGCATTAACCTACCTATTATTGTTTTTGGATACCGTATGGTCCTTCCAAATGATTTTTTTGGTTTACTGGCATAGATATAAGTCATATTTATAATTTACCAACTCATGGTAATGATGTACATTTCAATGGAATCATATCGAATGGAACAGACCAATTTTGGGGAACATAATGTCCAACATGAGGACTCTGATATGGAGTGATTTATTCTTCCAAGAATGGCACTATGGGTTACACATATACTATTTATTATGAATAAATATGGGTTCCTTATACTTTTTATTGACAATTAAAAGTTGAATCAGGTTACCATTAAGAACATATATATTTTACCTAGAATTGATGATTTGTTTTATCATCTTCACGAGACATATTATTTTTCTATTATTGGACTATGGTTGGGGTACCACTATATTATATTTTGAGATGCCAATATTCCAAATACAATATTTAGGAGTTGATATAGAAACTATAGATTTTTGGTTATTCCATTTAGTCTCACAAATTCTCCTATAGTATTTATCGATTTGATGAACCAAATATTTAATCAGTTCATTGTCATTTTTTTTGTTTTGTTTGTATATTATATCTTGGATTACACCATGGTATAGGGGAAGAAAGAAGACTACATAGATATAATTATCTAAACCGTGAAGGAACATTGTTTATATGGTATGCTATAATAGTGTGTGTTTTGGATTTGGCAAGTAATGTTTTTGTGTCATGTTATATCTAAGAAGTATGTGTCAATTGATTCTTAAAAGGGTCATGAAGTTATGCCTTGAATGAATCCAAGAAACTTGTTTAAAATATGGAGCTTCATGGGTTTGGAAGGTTTCTATAGAATTTTTATTCAGCACTTCTCCATGAATTCATCTTCTACGGAATCTCTAACCCATACAGGTGTATATTTTTAATGCAATAAAAAAAGTTATCTATCTTTTCAGGTGTTGGAGATCTGGATGACTTCATAACCAATTTTGATTCCTATGAAACATGTTTTAGGTTATGATTTGTTCTGTGATGCTTCTAAAATGCATATTGATTTTTTTGTATTTAAGATAAAAAGGTCATGTCATAAGTGTCCCTCTAGTTATGACCCCATGAGAAGAAATACCCTACAAATGCTCTTTAGTTGATTGTAGTTATGAATTAACTCAAAATGTAGAATCACTATCACTTTGAAGAACATTTTATGGTATATTCATATCAAAAGGGACTAGAATATATTTTTTCCCAGAGATATTTTAACTTTTTATAGAGAAACTAGGTTGAGTATTTCTAGAACTTTTATGTCGACATCATATATACCCCTAAAAATAGAATTTTTGTAGCCGATATATTGATCAAAAAAATTTAGATAGAAGCACTGAAGGAATTAGTTGAGTAGTGTTATTTCATGAGTTTCTTTTATAGTTGGTATTGTGAATTAATGGTGTAGATGAAAATGTGTTATTGTTTTTTATAATGGTTTAATAATCCTTTTATGATCGAGTTTTACTTCAGCGGATAACAAAAAATATGAGCCAATGCTGAGGAGAAATCCTAAATGGTGGGGAGACCTATAGTGAGATGTATTAGTCTCCCAATTTAGATTTTATCTTTTATATTAGGTTGGTTTTTCATTTTTTGGTATGGCATGATTTTTTAGACTACGGACACTAGTCATGTTGGTCTATGCACCCTAGGGTACCAAAGATGCACCATGATTTGAGATGTTGGTTTGGGTGGATGCTAATGAAGAGTTTCATTGACTAATTTGTGTCGTAGTGTATCACTTTTCAATTAGATAAGGCTGAAAACTGGATACTTGTAGGTTATTTAAAGCCTTTCCCTATTTGGTAACATTGATTTCGTCCTTTGTTTGTTGTGAATTAGTAGTATAAAGGATGTGATTTGGGTTATTATCGATATACTCACTATAAGATATCATTTCATACTGATAAAGGAATCGATGAAAGTTGTATTTCTTTGGGACATGTATGTATGAGAGATTTTGAAACTCGATAGGGTTTTATCTATAGTTGTTTTTAACATGGTCTCAAGGTTCACATCCATTAGAAAGGATCGAAGAAGAAAATGGGATCATAATTGATCGTGAACATGGATTATCAACCTTATATGGATGGATAGATATATAGGGCTATCTAGGTTATCGAGGATATGATCTATTCGAGTGTGCTTGATTTCGGTAGATCATGGGACATATGATTTACTTTGGTTGATTTTTCCTATATCGATTATTATCAGGCATCAATTAAGATGGTGCCATTTGAGGATTTGTTTGGTGGCCATGTCGATCTCTCTTGTGCTTGGAAGAGTTGGAAGAGTAGTCCTTGGTCGAGAAGATTATGTTTTAGGATATAATAGAGGTGATGCAGTTGATCTAAAGGCATCATATCATGTATTGAAATCAATTGAAATATTATTCAGACCATCGGGGGTGGATTCTTGGGATTGAGGTTGGAGATCAAGTATTTCTATGAGTATCATCTCTCTTGGGAAATAATCAGTTGAGAATTTAGGTTATGTTGGCACTGAGTTTTGTTTCTTTCTGTGAGATCGTTCAATAATAGGGTAGGGTGGCATGTCGGTTTCTTTTACCATCTTCCTTGACTTCTATACAAGACATGTTTTATGTTTTCATGATTAGAAGTTACATTCCTTATACTTTCCATTTAATAATTGTTAAAAAAACACCGTTGTACATTTTCTAAGGGATTTGGAGTTTACTATAAGTGTGGAGAGAATAGCCACCATGATCATGATCTAGAGGTAATGAAATTAGTTTAAAATGATCAATTCTAAAACTGTTTGGATATATAAAACTACACAAAAAATTCCCCTTGAATCTAGGGAATATACCTCATGATAAGCTAAGGTATCACATTCGTCATATGATACTAATTTAGTTGTAGTTAAATTATGAATGACCCTATCTATTTGAAATCAATAATAATGTTGTAGAAATAAATATTCAATGATATTCATGAAATTTATACGGATTGTATATCAGTAGTTTCTATTTAATGATTTTAATAAATATTTTGAATTGTATTAATGACTATGAAAATTAATATAGTTTCAAATTAATGTTTTTGGAAATTATGTGATTGATAGGGGATGGAATTTAAAATATGATTTAATTTGGGATAGTAATTATAGTTAGTTGCTCATTTGATAGTATTGGTGACATTTAAATTGGTGAGTGATTTGATGGTTTATATTATCATTGTTGCTATTTACTAAACATTATTTTGATTGTGGAATGGATTTGATAATTTATTATTTAATTTAGGGAATATGAAATGAAATATTTTTTTGGAAGCATGCATGTTTTCATTAATTTCTTTTGGGTGATATATGTATTAACATATTTGGTATGTGACATTAAGTTCGTTGTTACATTTTTTAGGGAAACTAATGATAAGATGATTTTGGAAATTTAGTGAACTTCCTTCTATATTTTCAGATAATGAATTTGGAAATACATATTTTGGTTTAGTATTATGGGCATCAATTTATGAAATGGATAACATTGAACATTGGAGTTATTTATGAGTTTTTATAAATTAATGTAATGTTGGATAAATCATGCTTACAATTTTGGACTTGGAATATATCACGAGACATGTGGAATGACTTTTCGTTCGTTTTATGATCCCTTGAAAGTTACTTTTAGTGTTGTAGACATAAAAATTAATTTTGGATGCCCATTTAATATTCTAATAATTATTTGGAAATTGATCTATGAAAAAATAAAGGATGAAATTATTCCAATGTTATTCTCAAATATCTATCCCAAGATTACAGAGATCAATATTAAATTTTGAGGATGATATTTATTTAAGGTTCAGAATTTAACACCCATAAATATTAAAATAGTAAAATCATATTTGATAGAATTTATGAAATAAAAATATATTATAATAAAATTTATTATATAAAGACTTAACAATATATGTCCTTTTAAATAAATTCAATCACAACTTGAAAATGGGTCTACAAACACAATTTTACCAAAAACTATGTGTATAGACTCACCTATACACATGGTTTTCATGAACCAAGGGTATATGTTTCATTTTCTAGCCTATACGCATGGTTCGTGATAAACTGTACGTATAGGGTACCTGTGTAAGGGCAGGAAGACAAAACATTACATGGGAATACAATGGGAAAACCTATACCCACAGTTTACATTGAACCATGGGTATTGGTGGCATCTATACCCACGTGTTTCATGAACTGTGGGTATAGCCTTCTATATATAATCCTATACATACAGTTTACATTGAACCATTTGTGTAGGTGGCATCAATACCCACAGTTTTTATGAACAGTGCATATGTTCTTCGATATATAAGCATATACCCATAGTTTACACAAATCTATGTGAATATTTTTAATCTATACCCGTGGTTTTCAAGAACCATGGGTATAGTCCTCATTATATAATCATATACCCACAATTTATGAAAATCATGGGTATATATACCACCAATACCCACGGATCAATGAAAATAGTCAGTATAGGTTCCCTTATTTGTTGATTTTAATATATATATATATATATATAATATGTTTATGTTATAATTAATTCAGGTGTTGGACTGATAAAACGCATTAGTCATGGAGTGGATACCTAGCTTCAAAACTCACTTGTTAAATTTTATTTATACCATGTATTATATGAGAATATATATAAATTAATATATATGAAAATTAAATGAAAAATGTTATCGGGTTTGTGGTTGTTGACTTAAACAGTTACGCATCGATACAGGTTCGAAACTGACTGCCAATTTTTTTCTATACAGGCGGTGGAAATTTATATTAATGGGTAGATATAGATACGTATAATCAAAGGTTGTATAGATAGGTTGGTGAGATGGTGGATTTTAGAATAGCAGTTCATGGGATTGACCCTCGCCCGAGGATTGTATAATATTATGACTATGTATTTTAATATATATTTAAAGATGTACATATATATATATGAAAAGTGAAGTGGATTATTTGGTGAGACCCTCGGTGTTTGAGATGCAGGTTTCATGAACAATTCTTGATGGGCATGTCTATGTAATTTTTTTTCATTTTACTGATATATTATACCAATGATTATAGAACCGTGTGTATAGGCAATGTGGTTATTTTTATACCAATGGTTATAAAACCTTCAGTATATTTCCATGACACAGTCTCAAAAACCTATATTTATGGTTTGAAAAACTAATGGTATAAGTCGTGGAGCTATCCTAATGCCTCGTTTTATTGCAGTTTCCAAATCCATTGGTATAGGCTATATCCACAGTTTTGGGAGCTATACCAATGATTTTGAACCATGGGTATAGTTTATTTTTCTAGTAGTAAATCACTCCAATGGATTATAATGCATGAAATTATAGGTTTAAACAAAACACGGTATTGTATTAAAATATAATTATTTATGCATGACTATTATAACCTTGGTATTATATTTAAGATAATTAATAACTGGAAATAAATTAGGAATATTAAACGGTTTAAACTTGTATGAAATAGATTAAATTATTATATTTTTGTTATATATTATTTAAGTATCATTTAAATTTTAACTCCCCGACCCCAGTTACCCAGAGTCAGTGCATTATTACATAACATTGGCATGATCATAAGGAAATCATGTCTTGAAAGATCGATCAGTTTAGTATTATTGGAAACAGGATTCATACATAAGCTCAACTTTAAAACATGAAAAGAAATACAACACAAATATATTTATTTAGAAACATCCAAGCCTCCTAGATTATGCCTACTGATCACTCATAACTAACTTCTTCATATCCTGGGAAAATGAAACATAAGAAATCGGTGAACTCAAACACTCAGTAAGGGTATGTAATATAGCAGAAAATGACATAAATATTAATCATGGTAAATAATTGAAACCATGTGCCTTTACCAATAATAAACATGAATACTTTTATGGAATGAATATGAGCTGAGTAAATAATTCCATAATAAAACATAATCATGGGTATTCTACTAGTAGAATGACCACATGAACCTTCAATATTATTTCCATAATGAGGGAAAGTATATTGCCGAACATTCTGAAACATTTTGTCAAGCCCTCGACCAAGACGTCTAAAAATGATTAAGACCTCGGCCAAAACCATAAATTAAATTGGGAAAGGCCCTCAGCCAATTCCACATATAGTTGTCTCATGAGACCTACCGATGCATCGAGGAGCTATAGCAGGCTCCACCCGTGACTTACTAAGTCCAATATATTCCTCATATGAAAATTCTAAACATATCATAAACATTCGTATTAAAACTAGCATATGAAATGTCAATACTTTAACCATAAATCATGAATGGTATAAAAGTATCACATCCATAGTCAAACATATCACAAAAACTTAAATAAAATATGAAAGTTTTGTATAATAATAAATCAACTCCAAATAAACTTAAAATCCATCAAAGGATGTTGACAAATATGAAATGAAAACTCTTTTTAGAGAAATATCACATTCTATTTTAAATTATTTTAAGAGTCATAATTATAAAATAAAACATTTACTTTTAAAATATTTGTATAAGCTTGTAAGGGAAGCTTTGACGAGTTTATAATGGTATAAAATAGCAGCACCCGCTGTATAAGTTAAAAAATACATTCTTACCTTAATTTTGTCGAAAAGGTTTAAAAGGACCTTATTTGGAAAACGATGAAAAATCACTTTATAAACATCTTATAAAAATTCATAAAAGAGTATAAATGAATTTAACCCATATTCGGTAAAATAGTAAGAATGTTATTGTATACATTTTTAGGAATCATGGATGTGGATGATAAAGAGGTCCCATTAGATAATTACGTATAAATAACCTCGAATAATGAAGAGATTGTGAAATAAACCCTTACCTTGTACTTTTCCTGGGATGGGGGAAGGTTAACCTCCATTATATTGGTGAAATAATTGTTATTAAATTATACAAAAATCATATACAATAATTTGATATCATATATGATCTTTTAAGATTGATTTGTTAATAATATCTTAGTATTATCATCATTTCCGGTGTTAACTTACTCGTTTTATTTTATATATTTTGTTACATAATCCATTTTTGTTATGGATAGGTTGTATCTTATTCATATAGTGAATGATATCAAGTCCGTAAACATTATTTTTAATCATCAAATGAAAATTATAATTGCATGGATATGATGGGAAATGAATTTCATCGCGTTCGTGGAGATTGTAGTCCGTACGCATGCACGAGTGACAATATCATTCTTTTTATATTAAAATAAAATATAATTGGATGGTATATCATATATACAGAATCATTATCATGTTATATTTATTATTTAAATCAATTACATTTCATCATCATACCCATCCAAATAATAATGGTTATGAATAACAATTACACCACGACGTGGAGACGGTAAACCGTACGTACGCACGTATGGTGACATGTCATTCAAAGGATGGATAGAATACTGAATATGGTTGTACCATATTTATAATAACATCAAAATATATACAAGGGACTGGATTTATTATTTTATAAAGGAAATAACAAAGAATGAATAAGTTGAAGAAGAAAGGATCTCAAAAAAGGGTGGTGAAAACATTATCTCTTCTTTGGGTTCTTCTTTTTGATTTGATCAAAAGGTCTCCTTAGGTTGTCTCTCAGATCAAAATAAGGCCTCTAGGTTGAATTTAGGTAAGTTGAGAGAGTATTTGGGTAGGGTTTGACCGAACCCAAAGGCTTTTAAGATGTGAATAATTGGTTAGAAGTGGTGTCCTTTTATATGGGGGAGGAGGGGCTCTTTAGAAAAAACATAAAGTATTAATTTATAATAAATTCATATTCTGTTTATAATGGCTCAAAAGTGGATTATTCAAATTATAAGGTGGTTATGGGTCGAAATACTTTCAATCAATATATTTTAGAGATGTTTGGGTCACAATATTAACCTTATCATTTATATTTAACTCTTAGATAAATTGTTTGACATTTACCATGTCTCTTAGTATTTTTATATTATATACTTAATAAAATTACTATATACATCCAAGAGACCCCCAAGTGGTCCATTAATGATACACATATCATGATATAAGTCCTTTGGACGAACCTTAAATTTTTAGGAGTATAATATCAATTATTAATATAATACTTGTTTTAAAAACTCATTTATGTCAATTTTGACACTATTCAATTATTGATTTTTGTTAAAGTCATAACAACTTTATTAATTCAAAAAAATCATTTAAGGAATCCTAACATGTAATATTAACAAATAAAATTCTTTTATGTCACAAAAGGTTTCAAATTTTATTTATTTTAACTTTTATAATACCAATTATTTGATTCTTTTATTATTAAAGAATAATACTACATCATTATTGTGTCATAAATAAATTTAATTATTAAATGTCTAAAAATTATAAATAAAATACCATTATGTAGGAAATCATTTTATCTTTCTAATGAATATTTATAGTCGAAAATATAACCTATATAACCTTATGTAAAAACTGTTTTTCTAAAAGATATATGCTTATGTCATTTTTGTATTTACTTTAACTTAATTAATATAAAGTTTCATTATCACCTAAAATTGGATCCATGTGGTCCCCAAATACACCCAAAGATGCCAATGGTCGTACATGTATCAAACAATATGGTTAGGACAAGTTTTAGGGTAATTTATTATTATTATAATATTATTTTTTACCCTTATTTACCGGATTTACCCTTTAACCATGGTAAATAAAATATTTACCGAAATAATTATTCAAAATGTCTAAAAATAAAATTTACCTATTTACACAATTTGGACATCTTGATTAAAAATATGGAATCTATTTTTCTAAATTCAAAACACATAAGTGGCAGAATCTTAAAGTTGCGTACAACGCACGAAAAGACTCGATGTTGCGTATAACTCACACTATTTTATTATTCAAAGAGAATCGTACAGTGGAAGATTGGGGTGTTACACTCTCCCCTACTTAAAATAATTTCATCCTATAAATATCTAGAATACTACCACATTAAAAGACTCAGGTGGTTCTTCATCATAAGTTCCTCGGGTTCCCACGTTGTCGCTTTCATCTTATGGTTCCTCTATAGAATTTTTACCAAACGAGTCGTCCTGTTTCTCCACACTTTCTCTCTTGTATCAAGAATCTTGATAGGCTCTTCACAATAAGATAGATCGGGTTCCAGTTCTACTTTCTCATAGGTTTGTACATGCATTGGGTCAGGCATGTATTTTCTCAATAGTGATATATTGAACACATCGTGAACTTTGTAGAGACTTTGTAGTATTGACAAACGGTAAGCTACATCCCCAATTCGTTCTAGAATTTTAAAAGGTCAGATTTACCTGTGACTCAATTTACCCTTCTTACCAAAATGTATAACTCCCTTCCATGGAGATACCATCAAGAAAATATGATATTCTACCAGAAATTCCAAATCCTTCCTTCGTTTATCGGCATAGCTCTTTTGCCTACTTTGAACTACTTTGATGTGGTTTTGGATTACCTTAACCTTTTCCATTATTTCCTCCACCAGTTCTGGGCCTATAAGTTTTCTCTCACCAACGTCATCCCAACAGGTTGGTGTGCGACATCTCTTTCCGTATAATGCTTCATATGGTGCCATCTGAATACATGAATAGAAGATATTGTTATAGGAAAAATCCACCAGAGGTAAATGTTGATCTCGCATACCCTGAAAGTCAAGTGAGCGTGATCTCAACAAGTCTTCTAAGGTTTTAATATTCCCTTCTAATTGTCTATCTGTTTTAGGGTGGTAGGTAGTGCTCAAACAATGTTCAGTATCCAAGGCCTTCTGAAGACTCTTCCAGAATCATGAAGTAAAACGGGGATCACGATCAGAAACAATCGATAGGGGTACTCCATGAAGTTTCACAACATCATTAATATATAGTCTTGCTAGACATTCAAGTGGTAGATATTCTCTTATAGAAAGAAAATGTGCTGACATGGTAAGACAATCAACAATGACCCATATTTCATAGTTCTTTCTAGGAGTTTTCGGTAGTCCCGTGATAAAGTTCATCGTAATATTATTCCATTTCCGCTCTGGTATGGTAAGAGGTTTCATGACTCCTCCATGTTGTTTCCTTCCAGCTTTCACTTGTTTTAAAACCATACATCTTGACACAAAATCAGCAATCTCCCTCTTCATGTTGTCCCCTCAAAAATGTTTCTTCAAATATCTATACATTTTGGTGCTCCCATAGTGTATAGAGAAATTGGAACAATGTGCATCATCTAACAATTCCCTTTTTAGATCAGGTATATCAGGAACACAATGTCTCTTCCCAAATTCCAAAATTCCTTCTTCATACACAAAGTCTCTCAATACCCCATCATTCACTGCTTTAATCTTCTTTTGAAACTCTTCATCACTGGTTTGAGAACTCTTTATCTTTTCTAGTAAATATGGTTGTAGGATCAAAATATAATATGAGATGCTCAATATACAAGAGGGGGGGTGAATTGTATACTTTAAAAATTCCTTTGGAACCTTTAAAGTTAGTTAAGAAACTATAGTTTCCTTAAGAAAAGGAAAGGGATAAGTTTAACAAAGTTAAACTAAGTAAATTCATAAGACCTCTAACACTGAACTGAACTTGGAAAGTGATTCCAAAAGTAGGTTCCAGAAATATGGTTCCGGAATTTGAAACTTAACAAAAGTTACAATATGAGATTCTACCTTAAAGAGTATAGAATCTAAATGAATCAGAGTAAGTAAGGAAGTATAAGAAAGTTATACTTTACTTAAGATACAAATTACAGCGGAATAAAAACAAGTAGTAAAACTACTAGTAACAAGATAATAGTCTTTTAACCCAAAGTGAAGGGTATCCAACAAACATGGATAAAGGTCCCATGATTTATACTTTCAAGCAGGTCTGTCTTACCCACACCAGGGTAAGCCCTTGATACGAAGATCGGAGTCTCTGTCTTGCTATCCCCGCAAGCCCTCAACTTCAAGGTAGTTGGCAACCTCTGTCTTCCTCAGCAAGGAAGCCCTTGATCTTTAAGGTAGTCGGCACCTCTGTCTTCCTATCCCCAGAAGCCCTCGAATGTAATCACCAACATTCGGAGTCGCACGAAGCTTTGAGAGTTAATAAGAGACTCTCTCTCTAGAAATCACTTCAACAGCATGTATGCACAAAGTCCAAATTGTTCATCCATCCGTTATGAGTTTTTTCAAATGAGCTCCTATTTATAGGTAAGGTCGGCTCCTTCCCAACGATCATATTTTCCTTAAAGATCGGAGGGACTTGTACACGTGTCACTTAGACAACGGTTAGTTTATAACAAAATGGACGAAATCATTTTATAGCAAAGTGAGTGTAACTGAATGTACGACATCGTTTTAAACTCTAACATAAAGGTTCGGAATAGAAACTTCGGAGTGAAGGTTCGGAATGAATAAATTCAGAGTGTATAAAACAATGATAATCAGATTCTGTTTAATAGGTGAATTCGGAATGAGAATTCAGAATAGGAATTCGTCATCAGAAATCGTAATGAGAATTCATCATCAGAATTCGTAATGAGAATTCATCATCAGAATTCGTAATGAGAATTCATCATCAGAATTCGTAATGAGAATTCATCATCATAATTCGTAATGAGAATTCATCATCAGAATTCGTAATGAGAATTCATCATCAGAATTCGTAATGAGAATTCATCATCAGAATTCGTAATGAGAATTCTTTATCAGAATTCGTAATGAGAATTCATCATCAGAATTCGTAATGAGAATTCATCATCAGAATTCGTAATGAGAATTCTTTATCAGAATTCGTAATGAGAATTCATCATCAGAATTCGTAATGAGAATTCGTCATCATAATTCGTAATGAGAATTCGTCATCAGAATTCATAATGAGAATTCTTCATCAGAATTCATAATGAGAATTCGGAATGAGATTTCTTCATTAGAATTCGTAATGAGAATTCTTTATTAGAGTTCGTAATGAGAATGATTCTTCAGAATTCGTATCCTGAATCTGGAATAGAACTTAGTCAGAATTCATATCCAGAATTCGGAATGAAACTTCCTTATAGTTCTTGTCCAGAATCCAAACCCTAAAACAGAATGCTTTATATCAAAATTTCAATGATTCCGAGAAAATGAATCCGAAACTCATACATAAGAAAATTATGAATGAAAATATGATAAGGATAATTTTTCTTATAAAAGCGATTTTCCTTAAGAAAGCAATTTTCCTTATAAAAGAAATTTTCCTTAAGAAAGAAATTTTCCTTAAAGATAAGGTATTTGTGATTTTCAAAACAAGAAGGAATGGAAAAGTCATAAGGAAAACCTTATTGACTCAACAATCTCCCCCTTTTTGGAAAGAACAAACATCCTTATGAAAAAGCTATTCCAAGAAGAAAGAAACACATTAAAGCTTATCTCCCTTAGTTTAAGGATATAGATGAATACGACTAACTCCCCCTTAGGCTTTGAAACTCTAAGGATCGTATTCATATTTCCGGAGTGATGTTTCATAAGAAGGTCTTCTTTAAGAAAAAAACTCCCCCTTAAACAAACTCTTATTAGAGTTATTTTTCCTTGGGTATTTTTCTTTCTCCCCATTTGATAAACTCTTATTAGAGTTCCTCTTTTTCATAAGGATCTTTTCCTTCTCCCCCTTTGTGATTTTCAAAAAGAATTGGAGGGAATGGAAAAACTTAACAAAGTACCTGAAAAATTAGTAATGACAACAAAAGAAACAACAAGTACGAATTTTATTAAAATTAGAATCTCGACAACAACAAAAAATACAACAAAAAGATCGGATTGGTTATTTCAGATCTTTCTCCTTCGACATTATCCCCTTAAGAATTGTCTTGATCTTCTTTAAGTCTTTGTGATCTTCCTCTGCTTGCTTCTCTAAGACGACTATTCTTGCTGACTGAGCTTCAATTATTTCTTCCTGAGCCTTCAACTTTTCTTCCTGAGCTTTCATCTTCTATTCCTGAGCCTTCATCCTTTCTTCAAACTCGATCCGATAATCCCTTTCATATTTCCAACTTTGATTAACGGAATTGAGCTTTCCATTCAGATCTCTCACTTCCTGAATCCGAAAGTTCTTTTCCTCTGTCAATTTCTCTTCGAAGGATGCAGTCAGCTCATTAATCTTCTTGTCTTCAGTTTCAAAGTCATCCTTAACATTATCTTGAAACTCATCAAGCAACCTCATCTCTTCCACATTCTTCTTCGACCAGCTTGTCATCCTTTTACAAGATCTTTTATGAGCTTCGTAACCAACAAAGAATGTTTTGAACTGAGCTTCAATCTCAACACACTTATCCATAACCATCGATACGGAGTCGGTTTTTTGATTCAACGCATGTTGGAGCATCTGACATCGTGAATCAATGCTTGAGAAGGTTGGAATGGTTCCTACCAACTTCTTCAAGGACTGAACAACAAAATCGTGCCCCAACGAGGATGACTCCGAATCTGAAATCTTGCTAGGAGAATTTTCTTCCTCAATAAGCTCCAACTTCCTCTTAGAAGAACTACCAGCTTCCTTCCTCTTTCTTACTACTGAGCTCAGAGTCTCGGTAAGAACTTTCTTTCCCTTATCTTTTTCCGGAATGGAATCCTGTTCCGGAGTTTTCTTTTCACTGTCAGAAACTTGAACAACCAAATCTTCCTCATCAGCAACTTATTGAACACCAACCTCTACGTTTCCCATCTGAGCAATATCATGTAAAAGTTGTTCTTCTTCTCCATGATAGGCAACTTCTTCTTCTCCTTTCTCTTCTTCCATCGCAGGAGTGACAAGCTTCGAAGATTCAGCTTCTGAAGTCCGGAGTGATAAGTGTTCCGAAGGAGTTCCCTTATACTCATCTACTTGTTTTAGCACATCTCCTGTCTCACCACTTCCTTCAGCGGCCTCTTCAACTTGTTCCACTTGCTCTTCTTCCTCAGTATTCGTAGCAACAGGCTCTTCTGGAGCAACAAGATTTCTTCCTGGAGTCTCAGGTAGAGATTCCAGAGAGAAAGATCTCGGAACTGGAATTGTTGCTGAAACCATTTCATTGAACTTCAACAACGCTTGCACAGCCTCGGCTTCTGACATTTTCTTCTTCAGCTTCTTCTCCTTTGCTTGTTTCTCAAGCTCATCAGCAGCTTTCTCCTTCAAAGCTTTAGCTTCCGCAGGGTCCAATTCGAACTGTGGATCCCCTTCTTTCCTCTTCTCTTTGTCAGCTCTCCACTTTGTAACAACCTCATCAGGATAGGTCTTCTTCTTCTTACGCTTTGGTGGTGCGGAGTGGACTTCCTTATACATGGGTTCCTCGGCTTCGACTACCACTTCTTTCAGCTTTCTCTTCCTTACCGGCTTAGATGATTCCGGATCGGCAACTTTCGGAGCCACTTCTTCTTGAGGAGGTAGATCAATAAACATTCCAGACTTCTTGTCGAAAGTTACATTCATCCTTTTAAGCGTGCTATCACTAAGCAGCATGATCTTGCAAACTTTCGGCTTAGAACTGCAAGCTACCTTGAAAGATTCTAGGCACCGAACTATGAGCATTGATAATATTGCTGGGTACATTACGATCTGAGCTCTCAGATTCCCCTTCTTCAAATTCTCAATATTAAGAAGAATATGCTTCATCAGGTTAAACTTCCTTAGATTTATCAGGAAATCTAAGATATATATCTCACTCTTCTTCAAGCTATCCTTATCACCTTTTCTCGGTACAATAAGCCCTTGTACCCATAACTCCAGAATCTGAAAGTTTGTAGATAGGCTTGCAATTTTCGGAGCCTTGTCATCATCCAATCCGAGAGTTTCTAAGGCTTTTTCCTTGTTGAAGCTACCCTTGGAGTCCGGTAATACATGAGAAATAAATTCAGCTTCACCTTCATAAGATAACCCTACCAAGCTTGCATCCTTGGTGTAAGAAAGCTTATATGTCTTGCCATACGATTTGAACGAAAATTTTTCTCTATTATCTTCCTCGAAGAAAGCAACTGACTCATAAAATTCAACAAGAAAATCTGAGTACACTTCATCTTGGTTTCCGGTTTTTGATACCGCAACATCCTCCCAGCCATTTAACTTGATATTCTTCGAAATAATAGAATCGTAGTTGCTGAAGAAAGTCGGATGAACTAACCTTTCTCTGTATACTAACCACTGAGATATAGGCTTGGTTGAAGACATTTCTTGAGAAGCTAACTCTGCAGACATTCGGATTAGAAGTTCTCTGGGAAATTCGGAATGGAGAAGACGGAAGTTCGGAGCGAAGAAAACTGTGGTTCGGAACGGCCTTAAATCAGAGAGTCAGAGCATCAGGACGCAAGAGCTTGAAATCGATGTGGGACAAGAAATTGGGTCCCCTTTATATAGGCAATGGGATGACCGTTCACCTTCCACGATTGATCTAACGGTTTAGAATGAACTGAGATCAAATCTGACGGTTGAGAGCTCGAATCCGATCTTTTTGAGGTTTTATTAAAACAAAGAATTAAGAAATCTAAAATCTGAAAACAAAATATAAGAAACTGCCAGCAAGTAAAATATGATTACGAATACTTCAGTAAAGAAATCATACCTTTCGGATTAGCTTAGGAAAGTTATTCGTAATGGGTAATATAAAGATGACTACGAAAAACTCGATACGAAAAAGTAAATACGAAAAACTCAATACGAAAAACTCAATACGAAAAACTCAATACGAAAAACTCAATACGAAAAACTCAATACGAAAAACTCAATATGAAAAACTCAATATGAAAAACTCAATACGAAAAACTATATACGAAAAACTAAATACGAAAAAGTAAATAAGAGACTTGTTATGGAAGATTCAGTACGAAAGTTCCGTTATGAAAATACCAGTATGAAAGTTTTTCATTCCGGAAATTTTCAATACGAATACTTCCATTCCAGAAGTATTCTGTACGAAAATATCCATTCTGGAAAAGTTTCATTCCGGAAGTTTTCATTCCGGAAATCTTCGTTCCGAAAAGTTTGAAAACAAATTTTGAAAAACTTTGTTAAACAAACAATCGTATGTACTCCCCCTATAAAAAGGAGTTTATTACTGTAAGGAGATTTTTTTCAGCAGAAAGTTAATTAAGAAAGATTACCTTATGGTTATCATTATTAACTTCTGTTTAATATATTCAAATCTATCAGAAGGCAAAGATTTTGTGAATATATCAGCAAGTTGATCTTGCGTTCCGATAAACTGAAGAATAATATCTCCTTTAAGTGTGTGATCCCTAAGAAAGTGATGCCTAATATCTATGTGTTTTGCACGAGAGTGATGTGCAGGGTTTTTACTTAGGGCAATGGCACTTGTGTTATCACACAAAATTTGAGTTTTAGTAAAACTCAAGCCATAGTCTGTGAGTGTGTGTTGCATCCACAACACTTGTGCACAACAACTTCCAGCTGCTACATATTCAGCTTCAGCAGTGGAGAGTGCTACAGAATGTTGCTTCTTGCAGGACCAAGAAACTAATGAATCTCCTAAGAAATGACAAGTTCCGGATGTACTTTTTCTATCCATTCTACATCCACCAAAGTCAGCATCAGAAAAGCTTTTTAGAACAAAATCATTTCCAGAAGTATAGAATAATCCTAGATCCATGGTTCCCTTAAGGTAGCGAAAAATTCTTTTAACTGCCTTTAAGTGAGATTCCTTAGGATTGGATTGATATCTTGCACATAAGCATACTGAAAACATTAAGTCTGGTCGACTAGCTGTTAAGTAAAGTAGACTTCCAATCATACCTCTAAAAGATGTTTGATCTACTGGTTTCCCAGCTTCATCAAGATCTAAAGAATTTGAGGTACCAATGGGAGTACTTATACTTTTAGTGTTGTCATAACCATACTTTTTAAGAATATCTTTAATATACTTATGTTGAGATATGTAAGTTCCTTCTGGTTTTTGAGAGATTTGAAAACCAAGGAAAAATGTTAACTCACCCATCATACTCATTTCAAACTCAGATTTCATTAGACTAGCAAAAGAGTCAGTCAAAGATTGCTGAGTTAAACCAAATATAATGTCATCAACATAAATTTGAACAATCAAAACATTTTTCTTATCTTTCTTTATAAAAAGGGTTGGATCTGTATTTCCCTTAACATAGTTATTTTGAAGCAAAAATCCAGTGAGTCTATCATACCATGCTCGTGGGGCTTGTTTAAGGCCATACAAAGCTTTGGTAAGTCTAAACACATGATCAGGATGTTTTGTATCTTCAAAGCTAGGAGGTTGTTCAACAAAAACTTCCTCTTGAACATAACTGTTAAGAAAAGCACATTTCACATCCATTTGGAAAAGTTTGAAATTAAAGAATGCTGCAAAGGCAAGTAGAATACGGATAGATTCAAGTTTAGCTACTGGAGCATAGGTTTCTTCATAGTCTATTCCTTCTTGTTGATTATAACCTTTAGCAACAAGTCTAGCTTTATTTCTAACAATGATTTCATTTTCATCACATTTATTTCTGAAAACCCATTTTACTCCAATAACAGAAGTTTCCTTAGGTCTTTCAACCAAGGTCCAGACTTTATTCCTTTCGAATTCATTTAGTTCATCTTGCATTGCTTTGATCCAATCATCATCACCTAAAGCTTCATCAGTGCTTTTAGGTTCTAATTGGGAAAGAAATTCTATATGTTCTACTTCATTTCTTAAGGAACTTCTAGTCCTTACAGGTTGATTTACATCACCAATGATACTATCACTGGGATGATTCTTAAGAAACACCTGATTTGGGTTTTGTAAAACCTGTTCATCAACATAGGGTAGAAAGTCTTCTGGGGTAAATGTTTCAGAAGTATATTCTAGAACAATTTCCTTATCAGAAGGTTCTTCTATCAAAGGATGATAATCAGTTTTTGAAAACACATCCGAAGATGTATGTTGGGATGGTTTAAAAACAAAAGGATCTGACTCATCAAATTTTACATGTACTGTTTCCTCAACAGTACAAGTGTTTTTATTAAAAACTCTATAAGCCTTAGAGGTTGTGGAATATCCTAAGAAAATTCCTTCATCAGACTTTGGTGCGAATTTATGTAAGTTATCTTTAGTATTCAAAATGAATACTTTGCAACCAAAAACCTTGAAGTAGGAATGTCTAGGCTTTCTACCATTCCATAACTCATAAGGAGTTTTATTAAGAAAAGGTCTAATCAAAACTCGATTTATAGTATAACAAGCAGTACTTACAGCTTCAGCCCAGAAATGTCTAGCAATAGAATATTCACTCAACATGGTTCTAGTTATCTCTTGAAGAATTCTATTTCTTCTTTCAACTACACCATTCTGTTGAGGAGTTCTAGGTGCTGAAAAATTGTGAGTAATACCTTTCTTACTACAAAAAGTTTCAAAATCAGAATTTTTAAATTCTCCTCCATGATCACTATGAATAGTTTTCAATGGAAGGTTTTTCTCATTTTTAACTTGAGCTCTAAAACTTTTGAAATAAGAAAAAGCTTCAGATTTCCTTGCTAGAAAATAGACCCAAGTAAATCTAGTGTAATCATCAACTAGAACAAACACATAGTATTTGCCTCCAATACTTCCAGTTTGTGTTGGACCAAAAAGATCCATGTGCACCAACTGTAATGCATCAGTTGTTGAGACTTCACCGATTGACTTAAAACTAGATTTGTGTTGCTTGCCATATTGACAAGGATCACAAACTTTAGAAGAATCAAATCTAAGCTCCGGTAGATCCTTAACAAGTTTCTTCTTAGAGAGTTTACATAGGTTCCTTATATTACAATGTCCTAATCTTCTATGCCATAACCAAGAATGATCTTCCATTGCACTTAGGCAAGGTAAATCTTGGCTTCTTAGGTCTTCTAAGTTTAAAGTGTAAACATTCTCTTGCCTATTGGCTGAGAGAATAAATTCTTCCTTGGAATTGTGAACTAAGCATTTATCATTCCTAAAATTCACAAGGTAACCTTCATCACATAACTGACTTATGCTAATGAGGTTGTGCTTAAGACCTTTAACAAAAAGAACATTTGAAATCAAGGTTTTACCTAAAAGAACAATATTACCAATACCAACAATCTCTCCCTTAGCAATTGTCTCCGAAAGTTACCTTTCCTCCTTTCGTTTTGATAATCTTTTCAAAAAAGATTTTGTTACCAGTCATGTACGGGGAACAACCACTATCCATGTACCATATATTGTTGCTGGAACATTCTTTATTTTCCTGAAATTAAGAACAAAGTTAGATTTTCGGAATCCAAACTTGTTTGGATCTGAGATTTCCAGACAATAAAATTTTTGGAACCCACATTTTCTTAGAAAAATAAGATTTATGAAAACCTAAGGATTGGGTTTTGTTTAAGGAAAAATTCTTTGCCCAGTGTCCACCACATTGACATTTGGTACAAAATGGAGCACTTTGAGGAACAAAATAATTGTTACTGAAAACAGGTTTTGCATGGGTATAACCAAATCCGTATTTATTTCTTAAAGGTCGTATTTGAGAATACATTTTATCAAAATTTTCCTTACCATGGGTAAAGTTTGATAAACACTTCTTTAAGGAAAAAATTTCGGACTTGAGTTTTACAACCAAGTTTTTATCCTCAAAATCATTAGTTTTGGAACTAGAGTTAGGCTTGAAAACATTTTTCTTAGAAATTACTTTTTCTAATTCTTTAGAATGTTTGTTCTTATCAGAACTTACTTCCTCAAGATTTTTTGAAATATTTTCAAAATCAGTATTTTTCTTATCAAGATCTTTAGAAAGATCCAATATCTCTTTAGTAAGAACAGAATTTCTAGAGTTTGCCTTATCAAGTTTCTTGTTGAGTTTGGAATTCTCAATCTCAAGAAGTTCAGCAAACCTAGAGACTTCTTCAAAAGTAGGTAAAGTATTTTCCTCATCAGAAGATGATTCTTCATCAGAAGAGTTATAATATTTACTATCATTGGAATTTAAAGAAACATTGGTCAAGGATTCAGCATTTCGTACCTTAGACATAAGACAAATATTATCAATAGGTAATCCGGCTATAAGACCAAGATTCTTCTGTCCTGAAGATTCATAGTCAGAAGATTCATCTGAAGAGTCATCACCACTGGCACTCCAGGTGTCATTAGCTTTCAGAACATTCTTAGCTTTGGCTTTGTAATACTTCTTCCTGTTTCTGTCTGAATGTCTTTCCTTCCTTTCTTTCTTTCTGAGTATAGGACAATCTGGTCTAATATGTCCAGCTCTTTTGCATTCATAACATGTTACTTCTCCATCTTTCTTATCTTTCCTGTCCTTTTTCTTATACTTGGATTGAAAGTTTCTCTGTCCAGCTATCTTGTTCATCCTTCGAGCAAGATTGGCTAGCTCATTTTCTGAGACATCACTCTCACTAGATTCGGATTGGAAAATGACTTTCTTAGACTTGGATCTGGTTACTCTTTCAGGAGTCTTAGCTTTCATTTGATTTGAAGTTGTAGTAAAAGCAACAGTACCATTTCCATTCTTCTTCTTGATGTTGTCAGAAACTCTCTTCATTCTTGTTTCATGCTGTAGAAGAGTTCCAAATAATTCATCAAGAGTAATTTGAGTGACCTTCCTGTTCTCATCTATAGCTGTTCTCTTGGATTCCCACTCATTGGGCATAATGTCAATTATCTTGTCCACAAGAGCTTCATCATCTAAACCTTTCTCTCCCATAGATTGTAGACTGTTTACAATAGTCATAAACCTTTGTTGAACTTTACAGATAGGTTATCCATAAGGAAAATTGAAGCCATGATATTCAGCTCTAAGCATAGCTCTTCTAGTCTCAATCACCTTAGAAGTCCCAAAGTGTGTAACCTCTAACTTCTTCCATATACAGTTAGCTGCTTCACAAGAAGAAATTTGGCTATATATATTTCTAGTCATTGAACATAGTAAAGTGTTGCGTACCTTATAGTTGAGTTGATATTCTTGCTTTTCCTGGTTAGTAAAGGTTCTGACTTCCTTGTCAGGAATTTTATAATCACCAGTAAGCATGACAAAGTTATCTACTCCAGTATTAATAACAAATGTCTTCATACGATCTCTCCAGTACTCATAGTCATTACCATCAAATATAGGTGGTCTTGTAGGATTCATATTGTCAATAGATCCAACATTAATTCCTACCATACTGAAAAATAACTTTGCACACAAACTTGTTAGTAGCAAAGATTCGTAATAACAAAGTTCGGAATGAGAAAAATTCGGAATGGATAAATCGGAATGACAAAGTTCGGAATGAGAAAGTGAGCAAGAAAAACATGTATGTGAGTACAAGTATTTCAGAGACCTTGGCTCTGATACCAAATGTAAGAATGGTATAGAGTAAGAGGTTTCCAACCTCTGATACCAATTGTAGGATCGAAATATAATATGAGATGCTCAATATACAAGAGGGGGGTGAATTTTATACTTTAAAAATTCCTTTGGAACCTTTAAAGTTAGTTAAGAAACTATATTTTCCTTAAGAAAAGGAAAGGGATAAGTTTAACAAAGTTAAACTAAGTAAATTCACAAGACCTCTAACACCGAACTGAACTTGGAAAGTGATTCCAAAAGTAGGTTCCGGAAATATGGTTCCGCAATATGAAACTTAACAAAATTTACAATATGAGATTCTACCTTAAAGCGTATAGAATCTAAATGAATCAGAGTAAGTAAGGAAGTATTAGAAAGTTATACTTTCCTTAAGATACAAATTACAGCGGAATAAAAACAAGTAGTAAAACTAATAGTAACAAGATAATAGTCTTTTAACCCAAAGTGAAGGGTATCCAACAACCTTGGATAAAGGTCCCTTGATTTATACTTTCAAGCAAGTCTGTCTTACCCACACCAGGGTAAGCCCTTGATACGAAGATCGGAGTCTCTGTCTTGCTATCCCCGCAAGCCCTCAACTTCAAGGTAGTTGGCAACCTCTGTCTTCCTCAGCAAGGAAGCCCTCGATCTTTAAGGTAGTCGGCACCTCTGTCTTCCTCAGCAAGGAAGCCCTCGATCTTTAAGGTAGTCGGCACCTCTGTCTTCCTATCCCCGGAATCCCTCGAATGTAATCACCAACATTCGGAGTCGCACGAAGCTTTGAGAGTTAATAAGAGACTCTCTCTCTAGAAATCACTTCAACAGCATGTATGCACAAAGTCCAAATTGTTCATCCATCCGTTATGAGCTTTTTCAAATGATCTCCTATTTATAGGTAAGGTCGGCTCCTTCCCAACGGTCATATTTTCCTTAAAGATCGGAGGGACTTGTACACGTGTCACTTAGACAACGGTTAGTTTATAACAAAATGGACGACATCATTTTATAACAAAGTGAGTGTAACTGAATGTACGACATCGTTTTAAACTCCAACATAAAGGTTCGGAATAGAAACTTCGGAGTGAAGGTTCGGAATGAATAAATTCAGAGTGTATAAAACAATGATAATCAGATTCTGTTTAATAGGTGAATTCGGAATGAGAATTCGGAATAGGAATTCGTCACCAGAAATCGTAATGAGAATTCATCATCAGAATTCGTAATGAGAATTCATCATCAGAATTCGTAATGAGAATTCATCATCAGAATTCGTAATGAGAATTCATCATCAGAATTCGTAATGAGAATTCAGCATCAGAATTCGTAATGAGAATTCATCATCAGAATTCGTAATGAGAATTCTTTATAAGAATTCATAATGAGAATTCATCATCAGAATTCGTACTGAGAATTCATCATCAGAATTCGTAATGAGAATTATTTATCAGAATTCGTAATGAGAATTCATCATCAGAATTCGTAATGAGAATTCGTCATCAGAATTCATAATGAGAATTTGTCATCAGAATTCGTAATGAGAATTCTTAATCATAATTCGTAATGAGAATTCAGAATGAGATTTCTTCATTAGAATTCGTAATGAGAATTCTTCATTAGAGTTCGTAATGAGAATTCTTCTTCAGAATTCGTATCCTGAATCTGGAATAGAACTTAGTCAGAATTCATATCCGGAATTCGGAATGAAACTTCCTTATAGTTCTTGTCCAGAATCCAAACCCTAAAACAGAATGCTTTATATCAAAGTTTCAATGATTCCGAGAAAATGAATCCGAAACTCATACTTAAGAAAAATATGAATGAAAATATGATAAGGACAATTTTTCTTATAAAAGCGATTTTCCTTAAGAAAGCAATTTTCCTTATAAAAGCAATTTTCCTTAAGAAAGCAATTTTCCTTAAAGATAAGGTGTTTGTGATTTTCAAAACAAGAAGGAATGGAAAAGTCATAAGGAAAACCTTATTGACTCAACAATGGTTTGGAAACCATTTGAAAAATTATCGATGTTTCAACTTCCATGGTAATTCCCATATTAATCTTCACTAGATCTATGAAAAAAGGATCCCTTTCGATTCTCATCATGTTCATAACTCCATGATCTTTTCTACTCAAAGCATTTTCCACCTTATTTGCCTTCCTCGGGTGGTAGTGTATCATAAAGTCATAATCCTTGAGTAGTTCAATCCATCTCCTTTTCCTCATGTTGAGTTCTTTCTGTGAGAAAATATACTTCAAACTCTTGTGATCTGTATAAATCTCACATTTTTAATCATAGAGATAATGTCTCTATATCTTAAAAGCAAAGATTAGCTGCTAACTCAAGATCATGAGTAGGATAGTTTTGCTCATGAATTTTAAGTTGTCGTGATGCTTAGGCAATAACTCTATCATTCTACATAAGGACACAACCATGTACTTTCTTCGATGCATCACAATAAATAACAAACCCATCATTCCCCGATGGTAGTGTCAATATAGGATCATTGAATAATATTATCTTCAGTTCTTCAAAAAATTCTTCGCACTGTTTTGTCCAAACAAATTTAACCCCTTTACGTGTGAGCTTCGTTAATGGGTTAGCCAATCAGGCAATGTTCTAGATGAAACGTCGATAATAACCTGCTAAACCAATAAAACTACGTTCCTCGGTTAAAATCTTCGATGCTGTCCATTCTTGGATTTCTCTTGTCTTAGAAGGATCAACATAGTTTCCATCCTTAGAGAAAATATGGCCAAGAAAATAAATCTCCTGAAGCCAAAATTCACACTTACTAAACTTCCCATATAATTCAAGTCTTCTAAGAGCCTTTAGGATAATGCGCAAGTGATTTTCATGACCCTAATAGCTTTTGGAGTATACCAAGATATCATCAATAAATACCACCACAAAATCATCGAGATATTCCTTGAAAACTCGTTATATCCATGAATAATGTGTGTGCATTAGTCAATCCAAATGGCATTATTGTAAACTTGTAATGCCCGTACCTGGTTCAAAATGTTGTCTTCAGAATGTCTTCCCTCTTCACACACAAATGATGGTTTCTAGATCGAATTTCAATCATTGAAAAGTATTGATCTCCATGTAGTTGATCAAATAAATCATCAATGCAAGGTAGATGATACTTGTTCTTTATTGTTATGGCATTGATTTCCTTGTAGTTGATAGATAACCTTATAGATCCATCTTTTTTCTTAACAAAAAGGACAGGGGATCCCCATAGAGAAACACTAGGGAGAATAAATCCCTTATTACTCAATTCATCGAGTTGTTTCTTTCATTCAACTAATTCCACAATGGTCATTCTGTAAGGGGTCTTCTATATAGGCCTTGAACCATGAATTAAATCAATGGAAAACTCAATTTATCGTTATGGAGGATATCCAGGTAAATATTTCAGAAACACATCAACATATTCTCTCACAGTAGGTACATCATCTTTCTGAACATTTCTTTCCTCACCCACAGTTATTTCATTATCTTCCTCTCTGATAATTTAATTTAGTTGAGATACTAGTGGTGGATCTAGGTAAGAATTAGGGGGTGACGATTCCGCTCTAAAGATAAGGTGTTCCTTATCATCACCATCAAAAACAGTAACCTACTTCTTCTTACAATAAAATTTTGAATCATAGTCCAAAAGATAATCCATACTGAGGATTATATCAAATTCAATCATAGGTATGACGATGAGATCCATAGCTAAAGAACATTCATGTGCTCTAATGGGGACTGATTCACAAAACATTGTTGCAATGATACTTCCCTTAATAGTTTTGACTGAAAACTCCCTTGTTAAATCAAATTGGAAATATATAATTTTTATTGCAAACTAGGAAGATATGAAACAATGTGATGATACAGAATCAAATAAAGCATTTCCTAAACATTAGGAAACCATTAAATTACCTGCCACCACGTCTTTCGGGGCTTCAACCCCAGTAGTAGTGATTGCATAAGCATGGCCTTGGTCCTTAGGGATTTTCTAAGGTAAGTTTCCCTGACGCTTAGGAAATTCATTTTCATAATGTCCCATCTCCCTGAAATTGTAGAATTAATCATTGTTAGAATCTTTCTTTCCTTTACAATCACAAGTTAGATGGCCTTTCTATCCTCACTTGTAGCATACTCGTTTTACTTTTAAAAAGGCACCAAGTTGCTTCATTCTGCAATTATCACAAGGTGGAAATTCAATTCTTCCCTTCTTCCTTGTTTCTTTATTTTCATTTCCCATAGTGTTCAGCAGATATCTTCTTCTCTTGCTTTGATTTAAAGTCATAATACATAGAGAATTATTTTTCTGTCTTGATAGCACACGAGACAATATCTTCGTATGACGAGAAGGATTGTGAGACGAATGCTCGATAGAGAAACGGTTTTAAACCATCAAAAAAATGATCAATATTACTTATTGGGTTACGTATATAATCTGAATCATACCTTTCTAACCTTGTAAAGTTAGCCACATACTTTGCGACATTCTCATCCTCCTTTTGTCTCTGACTCAGATATTACCTTTCCATATCTGCTCCATGGTCATGAGGAAAGTATTTTAATAAAAACAGATCTCTGAACTCCTCCCATTCCATATTTGATACTTCATCATCTTCCTTCATGTTTTGAATCAACGACCACCATTGTTCAGCATCTCCAGTGAGGTGATAAACTGCCATGATAACCTTTTCCCTTCCACTGCTCCCCAGGGCATGGAATATTTTCTCTAAATAATTTTTCCATTGCTCAGCTACTAAGGAATTTGTACTCTCATTGAATATTGGTGGATGTTTCCTCATGAAGAGATCTAACATTGATCCTCCACGTTGTGGATCTGGGTGCTCCATACAGGTAAGGTTATTATTCATAACCTGAGTGTTTTGTCCCAGTATGGTGATTAGCTTATCAGCACTAGTTTCATCACCATCTCCCCAATAATTATCTTGAGAAGGAGGAAAATTCCTATATGGAGTGCGTGCATTGATAGAGTTTGCATTTCTTCCACTAGGCGCCATTTCTAAACAATGTTTTACACTAGATTAATTTATGAATTGCAATACATAAATCCAAACATGTAAAACACTTAACATAAACTGAACAGTTTATGGATATAATCTATAATCATAAAAAAAATTCTTCGAGGAAGTATATACTCATAAACCCTTCATAATGTTTTTTTAAAGAAAATGAGAGTTATCCTAATCATATCCCCCAAGAGTTTCGTAACCAAGATTTCAGCAAGGACCGTTGTCATGCACCAGTTCCCATTCGAGTCTAGCTCAAAGCGATGTTTTCGCGTTTTAACCTAGGGTACATCTATGCCAGATCCACCTCTACCTACTTGTATCTAGATAGGGATGTATTGCTCGGAAAACTCACAAAATCTCCACAATACCAAAATTTTAGGGAGTTCTTCTATACTAATCCTCAAAGTCCATCTTAGTTATATGTGCTCTAATCAGAGTTTATCTAAATCTAGTTTTCATGGTTTGTATTAATCTTCCTCTGATACCAACTATAACGCCCCAACCCCAGTTACCCAGAGTTGATGCATTATTAAATAACATTGGAATGATCATAAGGAAATCATGTCTCGAAATACCGATCAGTTTATTATTATTGGAAACAAGATTCATACATAAGATTAACTTTACAACTTGAAAAGAAATACAACACAAATATATTTCGTTAGAAACATCCAAGCCTCCAAGATTATGCATGCTGGTCACTCATAACAAACTTCTTCATATCATGGTAAAATGAAACATAAGAAAGGGGAGAGCTCCAACGCTCAGTAAGGGTAATTAATACAGGGTAAAATGACACAAATATTAATCTTGGTAAATAATTGAAACCATGTGCCTTTACAAAAAATAAACGTGAATACTTTTATGGAAAGAATCTGAGCTACGCAAATAATTCCATAATAAAACATAATCATGGTTATTCCACTAGTTGAATGACCACATGAACCATCAATATTATTTCCATAATGAGGGAATGTATAATGTCTAACATTCTGAATCATTTTGTCAAGGCCTCGGGCAAGACGTCTAAAAATGATTAAGGCCTCAGCCAAAACCATAAATAAAATTGGGAAAGGGCCTCAGCCAATTCCACGTCTAGTTGTCTCATGAGACCTACCGATGCATAGAGGATATATAGTGGGCTCCACCCATAACTTACTATGTCTAATACATTCCTCATATGAAAAAGTTTAAACATATCATAAACATTCGTATTAAAACTAGCATATGAAATGTCAATAATTTAAACATAAATCATGAATGGAATAAAAATTGCACATCCACGGTCAAAATATGACAAAACATTAAATACAATATGGATGTTTTGTATCATAATAAATCAACTCCAAATAAATTTAAAATACATCAAAGGATGTTGACATAGTTGAAATCAAAACTATTTTTAGAGAAATATATCAATCTATTTTGAAATATTTTAAGAGTCACATAATTATAAAATAAAACATTTACTTTCGAAATATTCTTATAGATTTTAAGGGAAGAATCGATGAGTTTATAATTGTAGAAAATTTTTCCACCCGCCGTATAAGTTAAAAAAGATATTATTACCTTGATTTTGTCGAGAAGGTTAAAAAGGACCTTCTTTGGAAAACGATAGAAAGATTCTTTTATAAAAATCTTATAAAAAGTCAAAAAATGGTATACATGACTTTGACCCATATTATGTAAAATAGTGAGAATGTTTTTAAATACATTTTTATGAAACATGGTTGTGGATGATAAAGAGGTCCCAGTAGATAATTACATATAAACAACATCAGATAATGAAAAGATTGTGAAATAAACTCTTACCTTGTACTTTACCTTGGTTGGGGGTAGGTTAACATCCATTATAGTGGTGAAATAATTTTTATTAAATTATTCAAGAATCATATAAATTAATATGATATCATATATTATATTTTAACATTGATTTGTTTATAATATCCTAGTCTTATCATCATTTCGAGTGTTAACTTACTGGTTTTCTTTTATATATTTTGTTACATAATCCGTGTTTGTTATGGATAGGTTGTATCTTATTCATATCCATAATGACATCAAGTCATTAAACATTATTTTTAATCCTAAAATTAGAATTATAATTTCATGGATACGACGGGGAATTAATCTCATCGCATTCGTGGAGACTGTAGTCCGTACGAATGTACGAGTGACAATATCATTCTTTTGATATTAAAATAATATATAATTGGATGTTATGTCATATATACAGAATCATTATCATGTTATATATATTATTTACATTAATTATATATCATCATCACACCTATCCGAATAATAATGTTTTTGAATAACAATTACACCACGGCGTGGAGACGGTAAGCAGTACGTATGCATGTATAGTTACATGTCATTAAAAGGATGGATAGAATACAAAATATGGTTGTACCATATTTATAATAACATCACAGTATATATAAGATACTTATGTTATTATTTTAGAAATGAAATAACAAATAAAGAAGAATTTGAAGAAGAAAGGAACTTGAAAAAGGGTGGTTAAAACATTACCTCTTCTTCGGGTTCTTCCTTTTGATTTGATCAAAAGGGATCCTTAGGATTGATTTATGATCAAAATAAGGCCTCTAGGATGAAGTGAGGAATGTTGAGAGTGTATTTGGGAAGGGTTTGGACGAACCAAAAGTCTTTGAAGGTGTGAATAATTTGATAGAAGTGGTATACTTTTATAAAGGGGAGGAGAGGCCTTTTAGGAAAAACTTAAAGTATTAATTTATAATAAATTAATATTTGGTTTCTAATGGCTCCAAAGTGTATTATAAAACGTATATGGTGGGTATGGGTCGAAATCCTTTCAACTAATATATTTTAGACAGGTTTGGGTCACTATATTAACCTTATCATTTATATTTAACTCTCAGTTAAATAGTTTGACATTTACCATGTCTCTTTGTATTTTTATATTATACAGTTAATAAACATACTATATACATCCAAGAGACCTCAAAGTGGTCCATTAATGATACACATATCATTATATAATTCCTTTTTTCGAACCTTAGATTTTTAATAATAGAATATCAATTAATAATATAATACTTGTTTTAAAAACTCATTTTTGTCAATTTTGACACTATTCAATAATTGATTTTTGTTAAATTCTTAACAACATTATTAATTCAAAAAAAATTCATTTAATCAATCATAAAATTTAATATCAACCAATAAAATTTGTTTATGTCACAAAAGTTTTCAAACTATATTTATTTTATCTTTTTTAATACCAATTATTTGATTCTTTTAATATTAAAGAAAATACTACATCATTATTGTGTCATAAATAAATTTAATTATTAATTGTCTAAAAATTATAAAAAAAATACCATTATGTAGGAAATATTTTTATAATTCTAAGGAATATTTATAGTAAAAAATATAACATATATTACCCTATGTAAAAAAAAATTTCTAAAAGATATATGTGTATCTCATTTTTGTATTTACTTTAACTTAATTAATATAAAGTGTCCTTATCACCTACATGTGGCACCATGTAGTCCCAAAATCGACCCAAAGATGTCCATGGTCGAAAATGTATCAAAAATTAAGGTTTGGACACGATTTAGAGTAATTTATTATTAATATAATATTATTTTTTACCTTTATTTACAGGATTTACCCTTTAACCATGGTAAATAAAATATTTACCGAAGTAATTATTCCAAATGTCTCAAAATATAAGTTACCTATTTACTCAATTTGGACATCCATATTTCAAATATGGAATCCATTTTTCTAAATTAAAAACACAGAAGTGGCAGAAATTAATTTAAAATTAATTTCCGTTGTAAAAACAAAAAACATGTTTTCAAGAGATAATAACTGTCAAAAGATTGACACTTGTTTATGTCCGGTTTAATTGTTAAATTATGTCCAATGACCAACATTGTATTAAACGGTAAAAATATATTATAAATATACTTTTAAACCATTCAAATTAATAATTTATCACTATTAATTATTCTTATAAAAAAAATTTGTTTTTAAATAAAATTTAGTAATTTTCACTATTCATCAAAATATAAAATTTATCCGAAAAGTACAAAAATATCACCCTAAGCTAATTTTGATATTCTGAATCCAAAAATGAAGTCCATTTTGAGAGATAAAATTTTTAAAATTTCAAAAAGTGGGTATTACTATTCATAACAGCTACTTTGATTGGTCATAGTGTGTTAGAATCTCGAAGATGCGTACAACACACGCTACTGTATTATTCAAAGAGTGTCGTATCGTGGAAGTTTCTGGTGTTACATAAAGTAAAAAATATATTGTTTCTAAAAAATTATATTTTTCAAAATAGTGGTTTAGTATTGATTTTTGAACACAATATAATATAAATATTTACAAATTTTAGAAAAATAATTTGGAAAATTAAATATAAATATTTAAATCTATATATAAAAATTTTCTTTGGGTGAATTTTTTGGAATTTTCAAAAAGTATTAATTGTTTTAATGAATTGTGAAAAATACATATTTTTATTGAAAATCTCATTTTAATTTAAATTATTTAAATGATTAAAAATATTTTATATTGACTTTAATGTAAAATTACATCAATTACATTATTATATATCTAATTTATTTCATTAAAATCAAATTAATATTGAATTATGATATAGAAATTTTTTAATTTTTTAAAAGTTTTTCTTTGGAAAAACCCTTCTTAAGACCCCTCTATAGACTTAAATTTAAATTGAATTTATCAACATATGTTAATTAGATTTTTAAAAATGTATCAATTATTTTAAATAATCGTAACAGATTTTATATAATGATTTCATCTTAATTTTTTTTTGATAATTAATAGTAAAAACATTAAAATAATTAATCTTTGTTAGGGTTAAAGGGGTTTATCGAAGGATAAATGAAATGTTAAGGGTTAAAATGTTCCAAAATTACCTCAATAAAAATTTATGTCCATATTTAGACCTTATAACTTTCATGGTTAAATAATTTTCTATTTTTTGTAATTTTTATTTTGAAAAATGTAGGTATAACTTTTTCTTTTCCAAAATTTCATATTTTTACGTTCTCTCACATATAAAAGGCCACCCATTTCCTCCCATATTAAGAAATAAAAAGACATTTTTTTCTTAATAACAACCCCAATATATTACTTAATTATCCCCCACACTATAGAGCCCTTATTTTTATTATGAAATGCTCTATATTTGTCTTGAGGTATAATCTTAGAGTTTCTCTCTCTAGAAGAGGTATAGTCTTTGACTATGTGTTTTAGTTTTATTTATTCTTGCACATCCTTGAAATAATATTAATCTATAACAATGTATTAACACAATTATATAAATAATAATAGGTAATTATTTTAATATAATGACCTATATACATCTCCACTTCCACCGAATGGGAAACAAAACCAATGGTCTTGTGTACGACAGACTAGCACCTCATGAACCATTGTACTTAGTTTTATATCACCACCACTCATGGTTGGATATAATACTTTATTTATTATATTTATGTGATTATTATAAAAATAATATACTGATGGGATGAAAATTTTAAAAATAAATACTCTCATTCCATCTTCTTGGAAAATAATAGTATCCCTCTTGTGTACAAAGGATTATGGCCTCAAGAACCAATGTGATGTGTTATTCCCATTTCCATTTTATATTGATGAAAATAATGAAAAAATAAAGGAATATAAATGATATTTTAACATAATTATTTATCTTGAATTAGGATATCACATATACCTTCTTACTTTCTATTTTTTGGGGATACAATAATGTCAATCTTGTGCGTGGCGAACTACCACCTCATGAAGCAATGTGACACTTTTTTACAAAATATTGACATGGAAGGTACAAATGATAAATTAAATTAATATGTTTCATATATATTTTAAATCATAATTAATATATAAAGTTGTTATATTATTTAACTTCTTTTCATTCCGTCTACCTAAAAAATGGAAACATCCTTCATGAGTGTGTACTGTCTACCATCTCCATGAATGGTACAATCCATTTTTTATATCTAACATTAATTCATTACATTAAATGCATTTAAAGTTAATGAATATGATAGTTATTAAATGTTTATAATTATGCATATTATTTAACAGAAATCATTGTAAAATGACAAATATCACTGAACCAAAAAACTGAAAAATAATGAAATTATCACATCAAATAGTGAGTTAAAACAAGAATTGTTAACAAATTGGTGATAAAATACAATAATTATATAATATATGGTATTAGATACAAGATTATTGTTATTTAATATATCTTTAACAAATATATATTTATTATACTATAGGGTCGGACATATACATTGGAATTTGAACATGAGGTAAGGGTTTCTCGTCTCACTTTTACTTCCAAGGGACATATAAGAAATTAACCACATATTCATTTGAGTGGTGTATATATGTAACATTTTGATATTTTATATAATGAATATATTTATATTAATGGTTTTGAAATTTTCATTTTACTTTATTTATTTCATGGGGTTTATGATTCAGATGTTACCAAAGTGGAAAGGGATAATTTCCCAATCTCATCATCATTCCTGATTATTTATATACAAATATCCCTTTGGGAAATAATTTAATATTTAAATCATAAACTAAATATATATTATTATAATATGTTTATTGATAAATTTTTTCATGTAATAGTATTATTTATCTTCCCATTTCAACCTGCAATAATTGAGAATTATTTAAATGAACATGTGTCTTTATTTCTCTCGTAGGTTGAAAATCCTTTTTCTTCCAAATAAAATTACTCTAAAAAAATTTTCAAAATTATTTTTATCATTATAAAAAGGAATTATTAATCAATATTTTACCCTTATATAAAATTTCATAAATTAATTAAATTTTATATTCTTTTTCTTCGAACGTGGCATATTTTATCCGTTTTAAAACAGTGTGAGTTGAATATTTGTATCTTCAATGTCATATAAAAAATTTCCCACCATCATGAATACAATATTGTTTAAATATTAAATTATAATTTACAATGAATATTATTAATTAATTTTTTATCATATTTTTTTGTAATTTTAGTTTTAAAAGTATTTTGAAACTGAAAATAATATTTTTCTAAATACGTTTTTAAATTTAGTTTTAATGGGCTTTCTATACATCAATTACATAAAAGATTTATTTTTTTAATGATCCACTATGGATTTTTTTAATGGTACTATCATTATTAATATTCTTGTTGGTTTATGATCAATTTGACTAGGGACATATAGATTTTTTACCATTCACAATATTAATCTGCATGATCAAGGATTATGATTATTAATTCGGATAGGTATTAAAAAAATTTATGTCAGTTTTTGAATAAAAATATTTATGATGATTATATTTGACCCCTTTAATATAAGTAATTCATTGGAAATATTATGCAGTGTGTGGGAACCGTATTTACATACCACCATAATTCATTATAAAGTCTCATGATAAAAATCCGTTAACCAATGTATATGGGTTATTACACACTATTTTAAACTATATTTTTAATAGACTTAATAGTATATTAATGATGACTATAATAATAGATTGCCTCATTATTAGATTAGTTATTTATATACATGTGATTATTTTATTAGTGAGAATATCCAAAGATATGTTTCCAACCATGTGAATATTTATATTGATGTATTTTACATTCGTTTATTTCTTCCAAATTATTCTACCTATACAAGTAATTTTTCAAATATAATGTATTTTTAGTTTTTTTCTTTTCATATCAACTAATCCTTATTCCTTCATAAAATATTTTCTTTATTCTTACCCTTAATAAGAAACTAATATCACATGTTTCTTATGTTTTATTTTTCCTGATATACCAAGAAGTGTTTTGTGATTGATATGCATGGATATACTATGGGATTTAGATGTTGTCTCTATGAGAAAAATATTTATTTTATTTTTTAAAAATGTAATTTTATTTTCAATAATGTATCTAGTTTAATAAGAATTATAAACAATTTGATCCTTTGGGTTGTGATTTCTTGTATCTAGTATTTATTTAGTAAAGAAACAGCCAGCTCTAGGCTAATTTGTTTTAGGTCATTAAATTTTACGATTACAGGTAGCTATCAATTTTGTAATACAATGTAAGAGGGCTATACATCAACCCACAAAAATAAATCATTAAATCTCATACCATGGTTCCATAATTTTATATGATTCAATAAAGTTTCTCAATATAAACATCTTATTCATCATAACATTTTAAGAATGTAGAATTAACATCTATTTAATATAAATTATAATTTAAGTGAGAAAAAAAAATGAAATCATTCAACTAGTTTCACGTCTTTTAGGAGGGGAAATGTTTTCCTCAAATTCAGTTTCTTCAACCTATTAATTTCCCTTGTTGGAAAACTGAGATTTATTAAATGAAGTATCACCTTTTTAATTATTTTTATTTTTGAAAACCCATTTAGATTATATGACATTATATCATTCAAAACTACAAATAAGACCCAAAGTATCATTCTTCTCAATCTGATCCAAATTTACATTCATTTTATATAACTACACTACATGATCAACTTATTTTGTAATTTATTGAAGTTTCACTAGGGATATATGTGTTGTTTTGTTTTCAAGCCTAGTCGTACATTTGGTTTAAAATTGAAATATATGAATTTCAATGATATTGGAAGATTAAACTGGTTTTTAAAATATTAGGAACCTTATTATCTTTCATTTAATATTAAAATTCTCAATAATGGACTGGTGAAAATCGTCTTATAAAATTTTAGAATTGTTTTCTTCTTCTATCTCATAAACTCGTCTTAATTTTATTATTTTTCATTCTATTTTTCCATCCATATCTTCATCATAATCTTTTGTTAAAATGGGATTATTTTCATGAAATTTGCATCAAAGGAATAGACCACATTTTATAAACAATTATTTCAACACATATATCTTATTAATTTAGATGAGTTTACCAATATTATTCCATATTTCACTTTTTCATAAAACATCTCTAAATATGGATTTTTGATCTAAAATAATTACATTATTATAAAATTTCTTTAATAAATAACAATTTTATTCTTTTGAAACCACCCCTAATAAGGGGACATTTTTTATTCTAGATATATAAAACATATATTATGAACATGAATAATGTTAGTCAATGTTTCCCTCAAAAAATCATTTGAATTTTTATATTTGGTGATCAAGGTTCTACCCATATTAGCTAAACATTCCTTTTTCTTTCTAAAACTCCATTTTTTCAAGGAGTGTTGGGAAATCTATTTTGGTGTTTAATTAAATATTAATGCTATAATATAAGGATTTAAATTATTATTCCATTCAATTTTTTCTAATTAACATTTAAATATATACATTCAAAACCATATAATAATCCCTTTAAAATATTTTTTATATCTTTAAGTCATTCGATTTATGTTTCATGCACATTAATATTGATATCTATTTTAAATAATCAATTAAATTATAAAGTTATAATTACTACATCATTGATTATTATATCATTATCCCACAAGGGTCATAACGTATAAGATTAAATGGACTTCTGGAATGAATTTCTATATATTTTTTGCCTTATACTAACAATCCTTTTATTCTAGAAGAAAGAAAAAATTAAATCATACTTCCAATTAAATTACGATAAATCTCTTAAAATATGTACCATTGAAATTAAGGTCATACTATTCTAAGTTATATTATCAAGTATTTAATTTCAATACATTTTTTCTGCCTTAGTATTCAAATTCTTAGTGTTTCAAATGTCTCAAATCTAGAAAACATTACCCTAATTTATATCACCCATAGGAACAATTTTTCCCCTTTAAACAATTAGATGATACATGAATATTTCCAAAAATATTAATTCTTTACCATCATAAAAAATTTTCCATAGAATAAAATATATGGTTCATTGCTATATCCAAAAATAAAAAATAATTTAACATTAACATTTCATCATCTATTCTAGTCATACCAATTCCATTTATTTTTAAGGATCTATAATTTCTGATGGTAACAAATCATACCCCATGTTATTAAATGTTCCTTATGATTCAATATCTTCCATCATATGTTAGGAACAAAGAATATCAAAGATTCATGGATAGCTATATCTTTATGATTTTAGAGGAACATAAATAAAATTCATTTTACTCTATCTTTCATTTCATATATTAGTTTTTAGTTTTGTAATTTGTAGTATGTACTGGAAGATTAGCCACGAACTATCAACAAGATACACCATTCAAGAATATCCTCTATAATATGAAATGGTTTCTTATTTAAGGGGTTTTTTACTTTTAATCCCTTCATTGTTACATGTTCCATTAATATTATGATGTCACATCATTTTATTGTTGTGCTACTTCCCTTAAATTCATGTATACTTCCTATAAGGAAATGACCATAAGAATAACATATAATTTAGTCTTATGTCCATAACTAATAATCATACAATTGAGCATATTTTTTTCCTTAGAGTTTTAAATTTTTAGTTCATAACTCATATATTACAAAACTATATAATACATAGTGTGAACTTCCATAATGTATCCATTTTTTCCACCATATGAATCTTTTAAAGAAAAACATGATTTTTAATGAAAATTCTTCATGATAATAAAAAAGACCATAACATTTAGCTTACACATTTAGTGAAAAACATTTTAAAATGTGGGATAATCACAAAAGGTTCGTTAAGGGATATAAAAATAAATGAAAAAACATATATAGTGAAAACATGAAAACTCAAATTACTCTTAACATTTTCTTTAATGTTCATTGTGCATATGAAATATGACACTTGCACCTAAAAACACTCACTTTTTCCAAAAAAAATACTAATTAAATCACATATAATGTAATTAAAACTCTTTTTAGGGACTTAAATAATTGATTTCTTAATTCCCATTAAATACGCTTTTAATTATATTAACCATAACGATGAAATCCAATATGGTCATAACCTATTGAATTGGGGTTATATCAAAAAAATACACATAATTTATGTTATAATGGGATCACATGGCACTATATGAGATACTATATTGTATAATATGTAATGGTCTCACTAAAAACTATTTGTGATGCCCCATTATATAAGTTGTAATAGGCTCACCCAGTGTTATTTGGGCCACCCCATTATATATGTTTTTATGAGATCACCTAGTGTTATCTGAACACACCATTTTCCCTTTTTATAATACTAAGGTTCCGTAAAGTGAATAATTTTTTTTATTCTTGAAAATTTGAAAAAATCACTTTAAACCCATAAAAATTTATTTTTTATTTCAAAATAATCTTTTCTTTTAAAAACACATTCCGAATTCCAAAATACCCTTTTCTTTTGAAAATCTATTTCCAAAAACAATATTCCCCACAATGGTGGGGAGGTTTTTCTTTGAATAAAACAATAAATATTTTAAAAAGAAAATTGGGAATAAAATAATGGTCTATATGGTTGAAAATTCATTATCTTCATATATGTTAAGAATAGAAAATTCTTGTTTGTCATCTATCACAAAATACTATAAAAAACACATAAAAAGACTCATTTTTGTAAACAATTAAATTAAAGTAAAATAAAAAATAACTCGTAAATTATAAATCATTTACATCCATATAAAACATTCATAATTTTTTAAAAATACATGGAAATGGAAAAGGAATATTTGGATGGAAATAATTAAAAGAGAATTGTTTTCAAAGAAAAGTCCCTTACACATGAGAAACACTTCAATCATAAATACAATTGAATAATTAAATTATTAACATTAAAATTTATTATTATAGATATATTTATGATATATAATGTCAAGGTGGAATGAAAATACAACATATAAAGGAATATAGGTGCATAACATCAAAAAAATGCCACAATGAAAAAAAATGAGATGAGGTCCCTTACCTTGAGTTTAACTTATCGTGGGTGTATTTATCTTATTGAATAATAATAATATTAATTATTTAATTCATTAAAATTATTTCATATTTATATTATTTTCTTTATTTCACTTATTATCAAGTTATATATAATTACATAATTAATTATATTTTTGTAATAGGTTTAATCATATTAAGGTTATGTGTCAAAAAAAAATTGGTAGGTTGACTATGGTCAAAGACATCAATATTTTAAAAAAATAAAAAATTATAATCATTAAATAAAAATAATAATTTTACATCAATTATTATTTTATAATAAATCAAGAACTGTTATTATGAAAAATTAACAAACATTACAATCATGGCGATAGTAGGTCGTACTATGCAGGAGTAATGCGTCAATTTTTCAATGAACATTATGGAAAGAATGTAACAAATATTTCATCATTAAATAATGATAATTATATAAAAAATACGATAATATTTAATTATATATCATTATATAACATTATATAACATTATTTTTGTCTTTTATGAAAAAATTAATTTCATCACATCGAGGAGGTGGTATTCCACACACCCATGAAAGCAATTATCACTTTTTCAGTTGGTGAAATATTTCGAAATAAAAAGATATATTATACTTAAATAATTCTAGATATGTAATTAGTATCATAACATTTTAATTTTTGTCACTTATAGTTATTATTTGTACACTTATTACCTTCCACGCAACAAATTAGTGAAAAACAAATCACAACGATTCACAAGGCGTTAGTTCATCATACACACGAGAAAATTTATCATATCAATTATGCATTGAAATATAAAAAGGATAGATATTATATAATGAATAAATTGGTATAATTATATGCTTTATATCATATATAAACATTATAACATCATCATACACATCCGTGAGAGGTGGTAATGGAAAAGTGAATGACATCATTTTGTGTGGTGATAGTCTTCTATACACAAGAATGATGATTTAATAATAAATTTGAAAAATGTGAGTATGGTTATTAGAATTAAAATTAATATAAAAAAGTATTAGTATATTAAGGATACTTTTATTATTATAACATCAAGGTATAATAATAATTAATGGGGTAAATAAAGAAATAAAACAAAAACACTCATTGATGAACATAAGCTATTCTTCAGGTATCTCATTTGGGTTTGCACGGAAGGCCTTCATTGGTTGTACATATCTCCAACGTAAGTCTATTAGTATGACATTTGGGAATTAGAGAATCTTTTTGAGAAGGTATTGTCTAAAATAATTGGTTTCTATGTTGTGAAGAGAGAATAATAGGGGTTGACTTTTACAAGTAGGGTTAGTGGGACACTTGTAATGTTTTTCAAAGAGTATATTCAAAAACCCTTTTTTCAAGTCACTAGAACCTAATAATATAAAATTATAGATAATTGAATGAATATTGTCAAAATATTCCCAAAAAATGTGTGTTGTATAAGTTTCATGGTCATTTTCACCTTAATATTAATGTTTAATCCCATAGAAAACTCATAATTACCTTAATCATTGTGATTAAATTTAATAGTTTTCAATAATCATTTTGAAAAAAATTAATTTGAAGTTTTTATACATTAAAATTATTATAATCCCAAATATGTAATCTATTTTTCAAATAAATTCAAATAAGTGTAAGTTTTTATTTAATATTAATCCTGCAGACACGAGAGGCGTCAGGTTTTTATGAATATTACTTTTTAGAAAGAATATATTTCTATATTAAATAAATGAATAATAATAATCATTGGATGAAACTTAAATAATATATAATACTATATATTTTATAAATTTCATTTTAATAATTCCCTATTAGGTAATATTTTTATTAATTCAAATAGAGATTCATTATCCATTTTAAAATAGTTTGTTGAATAACTTGTTTTTGAAAACAAGAAACAAACTTATACTAGAAACCAATATAACATTGATTAAAAAGTATTGAATGGAATTAAAAATTAAAAAATTATAATTATTTAACATTAATATTAATGAAAAACGTATTTGGACTTTTAAATTACATAATTTATTAAAAATATTTTATTTTTAAAAAAAAATATGTATTTTCCAAATCCCATGAAAATCAATATTTTTTCCAAAATACCAAAATCTACAAAATATATTTTTTATATTATAATATTTAAATATGTATTCATATTTTTAATTTAAAATTTATAAATTTATAGATAATTGTTTAAATAAATATTTATAAGAAAATATTTATGTTTATAATATTCTATTTTTTAAAACAATTACTTAATATTTTTATAACTAATAAAATTATCTAATTAATATTAATAAAGAAGAAAATGTTTTATTATATTATTACTGGGTTTTTAAATATTTACCCACTTTTGGAAGTTGCAACATTACAATTTTATCATATTTTTAAACCTCTGGGGATATCTTTACCTTATAGCATTTTGGGGTTCTCATGTTGCCTCATCAACCATATGGTAAATCTATAAAACCTTGAACTAGTGAATAAATGTATCCCACAAAAAAATTTATCTGTGGTCAAGAATATGAATGGTATAATCCTCATAATAAAGGTTCACTTACAACTGAAAAACTTTTGGTCTAAAATCATGACATGAATCAGATATAAATTTTCTTAACATTGAAACATGAAATAAATTGTGTACCTAGGATAAACTCATATGTTAAGTGACTCTATATGAAAATAATCTAGTACATTATATGGTTCAATTAACCATATACATAAAATATCCTTTTTACCAAAGCATAATACATTTTTTTATAAAGAACTATGAGAAATACATGATCATGTACCTCGAAAGAAATGTCATTCGGTCAGTTATCTGTATATATTTTTTACCTTATATGAGTTTTCCACATATTTGGCTGAATCAAATTCACCTTATTAGTCTTTTTAATTACCAACTATAGTCTCATAAACTTCATTTCCCTAAATTAATCCAAAAAATAATGTCTCTGACCCCATTTCCATATAATGCCTCAAATGGTTCTATTTTTATATTAGAATGAAAACTGTTATTATAAGAAAACTCAACCAAATAAATATGTTTATCAAAACTTCCAAGGTAATCCAATTAACAAAAATAGATCAAATGGTAGATGTTCTGAATCATCCAATCAGAATATCTATCAGATTGAAGATGAAAAGTTAAAAAAAAAATCAGTAACCAACGTCTTCTGAAGTCCTTTCCAAAATTTATATGTGATCTTCGGATCATGGTTTAATACAATCAAGAGAGGCACTCCATATAACCAAAATATATCCTTTAGATACAGTCGATAATGCAAATATAATCACACTATTTCTTGAATAATAATGAAATGTGTATATTTAATTAATTGATCAATAATAACCCATATTGCATTATTACCACCTGATTTCCTTATAAGTACCACAAAATAATACATGTATATATTTATCCATTTATAATACAGTACGGGAAAAGGTTGAATCATCCCCTTTAGTAACTATATTTTTTATTTAATTATCTAACAAGTCAAAAACTTCATGGTGAATTATGGAATATCTCTTTTCATTCTATCCTAATAGTAATAATCTATAATGCCTTTGTACATCTTTGTGTTATCCACATGAACTATAAATAGATAACACTGAGATTAGCTCAATAAATCTTTATTCAACTGGGACTCATATGGCACCCATAGAAATTTTAAAATTCATAAATCACCCTCATCATCAATATTAAAATTTAAATAATTAATATTCTAAAATTAATATATCTTTTCCTTCAAATACTAATCATCATTCGTATATTTCTTAATTCTTTATGTCAAATTTGTCTTCACTGGATACTCAAACAAAATAGTGTATGTAACTGAATCCATAAATTTGATTAAAAATTTTACAAATAAATAAAAAAGGGGTATATTTCCAAATTTATCATGGTTAATGTCACATTATTTTTTCAAATCTATTCATTGGACAATCTTTTTAATTTTCCAGTATGGTAAAGAATCCTGAAATAAAAATCTTTTATTAGTTCAAACGATATCTCAATATAATGTTTAATTCTTTATGAGTGAATATATACTTAAAAACATTTCTTTTCAATATATATTTTGAACTTTACTCCAGATAAATGAGGTCTCAAAATGTTTATTGAAAACCCCATAAAATCTAATTCTAAATCATGTGTAGGGTTATTTAACTAATGTGGTTTCAACTAATGATAAGGATAAGAATTTACCTGATTAATTATTATTAAGAAACAAAAAATTACATTCAATTAACCATCACTATAGATGAAAATTTTACCATTTCTAGATGTAAATTCTAAAACATGAGAATTCACCAATATTTTTATCATTTTCTAAAAACATTCATCACATTATCTTTTCTAATAAAATTTAACTCGTTTTCAAGTTATGTTAGTTAGTGAGATAAAAAACCAAGAAATATTTTCAACAACCCACTGCTATTAACCCATTTATCCAAGAAAAAAATTAATCTATATCTTGTTTTGGGTTAATTATCATTATTCAACAAATTTTTTAGATGGGTAAAATGTTATTCCATATTTTGAAAAAAAATATGTCCATGGAATAAAATTTGTTAGAAAATAAAATTCATAATTATTGAATGTTCTGTATAGTTTCGTTTTAATTTTTTTTAAATAATATATAGGTTTTTGTAATATAACACTTGACTTTTATCATATCCCAAAATATCATAAATAAACACAACCAAAAAATTATACATAAAATCATGAAAACCCCTTTTTATATGGTCTATAGATATATCAGGTAAATTAAACTACCCAAATAGCATAACTAAAAACTCATAGATCCCATATTTATTCTGAGACATAGTCGTTTTAAAGTTATCACACTTAACTTTCAACATATGATACCCATAACTCAGGTAAACTTTTAAAAATACTAATCATATTGGATCTAATAAATAATATCATTAATATGAGGCAGAGGATAGTTTTTTTAACAACGATTCTATTCATGTCCCTTTAATCATTACAGTTTTTTTATTGTACCATAATTTGTTTTGAAAAAAATAAGATCACCCAATGGTAATGTTCTAGTTTAGATGAAACCATTATCTACTAACTCTTTAATTTTCATATTCAATTCTATAGTTTCATCTTGAGCCATTTAAAAGGTGTTTTAGAAGTAGTTTTAGAATTAGGAAATATGTCCATTGTAAACTCAACTTTATGATATATAATAACACAAGGTTAATCATCAAAAAAGAGATCCATGTATTCATTTACTACTAGAACATCACTAATTTAAAAATTTATTTTATTTTCAGCAATATAAACTAGGTTACATTCACTACCATCTCTAATAAGTTTTTTCAATTTATTGATAAGTTATCAAAGGCATGATATCACTAAAAACGACTATGTTATCTATCTTACATGATATACAGAAATCAAATCCATACCAAGAATGACATCAAGCTCTATGATGGCTACATCATCATCATTGTATGGAAGGACCATCCTTGTGATTTAAATATGAATATTTTTATATATCTTGGTTTACTTAATACTTCCACATGGTGACTTCACCCATTTTTATATCTTAAATTTATTAATTTATATTCCTAATTTATATGAAAATTTATTTGAAATGAAATAATATAAAGATCCATAGTCAAACTAGGTGCTGAAATAATTCAAATATGAAACTAAAATTCTCCTCACCTCTATATTTTATTGACCCACACTAGCTCTAGTAGAATAAAATAAATTTTCTACACCACTCTGTTTTTTATCATGATTATTTCCAACCTCTCCAACTAACTTTTCACAATCATTATAATAATGACCCAACTCATTTAATCTATAACACAACACAATTGTATTTCTATCGATTACCCCATTCTGTGGTTGCTTAGCTCTGTTTTAATTATCGTCACATGCCATGTGACCAAACTATCCACATAGGTGTTTCCTTGGAAAATGAAACACCCAATGGTTCTCTATCCAAAAGGATATACATTCCAAAGGTAGGCGCTCATTGTGGATTTTGACCTACGATGCTTAAGAACTCACATTGGTTGACATTATAGGATGTTAGTATCATCAGAACCTTTTAATTTTATTTTTTTCCTATTCCAAGACTCTCTTATATTTTTCTATTATATTCATTAATTTGTTATTAATTACAAAGTATGATGTGTATTTCCCTTAAATTAGTAATCAATCATTAATATTCATGGAATTTAGATTCATTTTTATATATCAAAGGTTTTTCATCAATGGATATATATGTTTGTACATTAGGTTATCCATTAATGGTATCCCCTTATATTCTACCGAGTGTTTATTTTGTCGTTATTAATATGATTTTGGTCTTTTATCAATATATCGGGGAACTAAAGTGTTTTTTTCCTACTAGGATAATGAGGCCACTATGGAATTTATTTTCATTCAGGGATATGAGAGTTATTTTGATGTTGGGATTGAACCATAAACTAGACTTCTTATATATCCTCATGGTAGGAATCAAAATCCACAAATTTTGGTTCCACATAATAGGTAACATCGTACATTTATAGGTCTTGTAATATGGACCACATAGTACAGTGTAACTGCATGTTGCAAGGAATTCTAGGTGAAATTTTCCCAATCAAATTTGGGTGTAAGACTTATAGTGAGGCAGCCCAAGCAAACCTAAAAGGATAATATATTTCTAGCGTAAATAAGACCATTCTAGGAATATGGTTGAGAGAAAATAGTGTTGACTTGGGACATTGGGTTGTATCCTCATGGAGGGCTTCCTACGTATCCCATTTAGATGAGAATCAAATAAAATGTTGTTCTTTGAGTCTCAAAGGGGAGTATGGAACTTTTAGAGGATAGGTTGTAGAATACTTTTGAGAAGGATACGCCTTGTAAAAAGGTAAAAGGAGGGAAATTTTAAATCTTTTTAGTTTAGGGGATTAATGTGGGGATTAATCCTAAGGATGAGGCCCGAATTAAGGGAATTAGGATTTAGGATAAGTCATGAGGAGGATTCCAAGTGAGCTTGGATCCTAAGTGGGCTTCCTATGTATCCTGATTTTCATGAATCAGAGTTATCTATGTTAAATGCATTTCGTGGATCATGCATGTGTCTTGATCATTATAGACCTCTAATCCCATGTGAATCATGCTCAATGTGAGAGGAAAGAGGAATAAGAATACCTCAAAAACCACTCAGTTTTCCTCCTTCGTAGGTGGAAGAAAACAAGGTGATGGTGGAAGAAGTTGGGGTTACATCACATACCTCCAATTACATTACCCCATATATGGGATGAAGGTAATTGATATGGAGGTAGAGAGGAGTAAGACTGAAACCTTTTACATTAAATTATTGGTGTGTACTCTTATAGGGATTTTCTAAAATAAATTTTGTATTGGGATTAGGTTCTAATTCCATGTTAATATAAAAGAAAGTGTAATCTTTACCCTCCCAACATGGAACCAGAGGATCCATGTCTCAAAGACGAAGAGGGTCCAACATGGTCCAAACCCTGATCCTCAAGATTGAGAACACCTCAACACTATCCATGGTGTAGTGGGTCCTCATGAATATAGATATACAAATCAACAGATTCCCTATGGATCCCGAACCTCTGGTATGAAAAGTGTGGGAAACATTAGAATGTAGAAACACAAATCCAAATTGGATATATTCTGATGTGCCTTTCTATATAGTCCTATAGATCATGAGGTATTATTGTATGATTAAACATGGTCATTTTAAATAAAAGGATCCAAATAAGGTGATTAACATCCATGACTTCATGTGAGGGAGGCACCATGAATGGTTCACATATGATGGAGATTAGTGTAATCCAAGGAACCTCGTGCATGGGGTGCTCCATGTTGGTAGGCCTAGGAGAATTGTGAGAAACTTATGTGATGGACCACCAAGGAGACTAGACTTGGGTGAGACCTTTCTCAAGTTCTTAAGTGACTTCATAGGTTTTCTAAGAGTTAAGTGGTGTAATTCTATGGTAAATGAAGGTAACCTCAGGAAAGTATTTGTTAATTAAGTGTTTGAAAAATGCCTCATACAGGTTTTTTCTATTTTAAACCCCAGTAGAACTTATTTTCCACTATCCCCCAATAATTTATTATTATTTATGTGTTAGAAAACAACCTATATGGTTTTGGAGTTCTTTAGTGAATTACTAGTGTGATCAGATCAGTAATTGGCTTTTCGGAAAATTCATCCCAATAAATGAAGATCCCAAGGGTCCTAGAATAATGGTTGGTCCCATTAAAATAGATGGTTTGAGGTTCAATCCATATGTTCAGTAAGAAAACCCTATATAGATTTGTTTCATACACATTGAAATACAGGGCTTAATTGTAGTTATATCTAGACCCAAGATTGGTGGTCCAGACATCACTATGTATCTCATAGAGGTGATAATAAGTCCATACATAGTTTTTGAAATACAGTGTAGTTTATTATAATGTGGTAAGGACGGAAGGTGTAGTTTAATTTCATGTAAGAAAAAGAGGGAATTTTCCTTTTATGGTCATATAGAATGGACCGTCAATACTGTGTAGTTTAACATCAAGAAGGATGATAAGGATCTTGGTTTTAGGTCATAGAGCTCAGACCATAGAGGAATAATTTCATATAGGATGTTGGATTCTATAAGTTTCATGTTATCTAAAATCATACAATAATGAATAGTTGTGTTTTTTTGTTTTAGTTCATGCGACATGGACCTCATTTGTTATAGTTTATCATAATACGATAGGGGTGGTGATGATTCATAGTTTTATGTCCTATGGTATGAATTTACACGGTTCTATAAAGTTTAACATCCTTAAAATAAGACAAATTTCATGACATTACACAATGTAATTATTTAGAAATATTTCATTGGTTAGAGTCATTATGAGCTCTCCATCCATTGAGATATAAGAATAATCTATGTTAGAGTGGAACTTGAGTGTGGGGTATAGTCCCTTCCTTGTTGTCTCAGGATTTCGAGGCTTATTTCCTAGTATCCTTAGATTCCTATAGACCAATACCAATTCTACTTAGTGGAACGAACAAAGGTACACTATTTTGATAAAATAACAAGCTATTAGGTTCTGATAGACTTATAAGTGATCCAATGAATTCAATCTCTTTTCATCCATTCACACAAATTCATCCAATTATTTCAGTGGTTTTCATCCGTGGATAGCTGATCACATATGGAAACTTGGAGTGATGGAAACTGATCCTCAATAGTGGGAATACATCTATCTTGTATACTAGTTAATTCAGAGCCACTCACATTGCATTATGGGTCTTACTATGGTAATCCCCTAAGGCATAAATGATCTTATAATACCAAAACTTGTTTTATCTATCCATCATCTTCTATAGTATTTTTTATAGGGTCTTGTTTAAAGCCTCCATATATCTATTAATTGATGAATGAAAGTAGGTTTAGTGGTTAGATTTGATATTATATTCCTGATATAGCCTATCTACCTTTGGTGAATATAAATCGGTGCCATTTTCCATCTATATGGTATGAGGGACACCAAATCTGGTAATGATGTTAATTTTGAAATAGCTAACGATTCTTTTTCCTATGACTACATTGAGAGGTATTCACTCATATAATTTAGATAATTAATCGATAATATTAAGGATGTACATGAACTGCTTATCCATATCTAGAGGATATGGCCCAACAATATCAATTCCTAGGTAGAAAATAGAAAAGTGTTTTTGGCTATATGTAGCATCTTCTGGGGTTGGTGGATGAATTTTTCATTGACATAGAAAGGATAAAAAAATCTAAGTTACTCTATCCAATCCTATGTCATAATTTTCTAGAAGTACTCAAGCCTTCATATTTGATCAGAAATCATATACCTAGTTTGGTGGGCACCAGTGGATCTTGTATGTACTTCTTCTCTAACAACCACATTCACTTCTCCATTGAATCATCTGAGAAGAAATCAATCATAGCATAATTTTTATAGGGATTTATAGTGATTTGGGCTATCATATATAGTAAAATTGAATGATCTGTGCTATATATAATTTCTTCCAAATCTCTCTAGTGGGAGCATTATATCCTGATGGTTATCCATGATGGACATCGTCCATCCCAAGGTAAGACCATATGGCCTAGAAATGGGACTAATTTCATTAATCCTTTCTATTCGTATTTGAGAAAAACATGATATCATTTAGCAGTGGTCAATACGGATGACTGTTTCATCCCAATTTGCATCCTCCGTGGTTGGGGCTGCATTTTCTAATGCATCGACCTGGGCATTTTGTGATCAGTTAACATAAGACAATGTTGGATTTCAGGAAACTTCTTCCATTAACCATCATACATAATACCATATGGGGATTAACTCCACTTTTTTGATGTAGTAATATCTATTGTCTATCTTTATTACTAACATTGATTCACCCTTCATCTTTAGGTGGTTTGTTGGAATTTTAAGTTCCAATTCTTGGCATGAAAAGAGATAATTATATTCTCCATCATTATTGGTACCACCCACTGATAATTGAAAGGATTACATAAATACAACCTTCTATTGAGAGTTAAGAAAAATCCTTAAACTAACATTGTTAATCTTAGGGTTTTCTATTATCTTCCCCATTGGACTCATATACACACCATTTAAAATATATTTCCCATGTTTTGGGGGAAGTCTTGAATAGAGATTACCACTATTCTGGGTAATTATGTATCTAATGAAGTCCATTTTATAGATGGATTCTTAGTGAGGAAGTCTTCTAAGGCATGTCCTTTCTCTTATTTTTGAGGCACAAATTGTATATCGTACAAATGCATAATAACATTCCACTGTGCTAGACAACCGATCAGTATATGATTAATAATGATAAATTATAGTAGGTTATTAGGAGAACCCATGTACACAACGTGATGATACATATAGTGCTTCATATTCTAAATGAAAAATATTAATGTCTCTCAGCTCTTCAAAATATCTTAATAATGAGCCATAATATCAACCATGGTTTGACTTAGATAAATAAGGATGTTTTCATTCTAATAATCATTCTTCTATGCAATAAAAGATCCTTGTGATCATTCCAAGGACATCACATATATAATGACAGGTCATCTTTCTATGGGTGGCATTAACACTAGTGGGATCAAGAGATATATCTTGATGAAAATAAACAATTCTTGGAAATCATTAGTCTATTGACACGTGACATCATTTTTTATCAACTTCGGGAAGGGTAAACGCTTCCCTGTTAGATTTTATTTAAAGTGCTGGATGTAGTAAAAGATTCCTTGAATTCCTCTCAAATATTTCAAGTTTTTAGGTGTTGACATGACAAAGATAGATTTTGTATTCTCACTATCAAATTCAATGTCATGATGGCATATGATGATGCCATGAAAGATTCCAAATGTTACCTCAGAAACAAATTTTATGGGGTTCATCTTTAGATTATTCTATAAAAGCATGTTAAATATGGTTTCTATGATTTATTAGTGGTCAAAACATTGGCTATATTGAACACTATATCATTAACATAAAATTCAATAAACATCCCCAATAAGGGAATAAAAATGTGGTGTATGGCATGTTGATATGTGGTGCTGGGGTTCTTCAATGCAAAAGGAAACTACCAGATATAAACATACTCTCTGTGGGACTCGAAAATATGTGGCTTCCTCATATTCTATGGAAAAATGAATTTGGTTATACCCAGAATATCCATCCATGAATGATTGGGAAAAATAACTAGCTATTTCATCAATCAAGTGTTTTATGACTATTACCCGGAAGTTATCATTGGGAATAGGCTGGTTGAGATATGTAAAATCAAAAAAAATCCCATTATTTTTATTCATAAGGACAAATTTTGATATACATTTTTCGGTACTGTACCTCTCAGATAAAATCATCCTTGATGAGTTTTTCCACTTCATCATCAATTTTGGAGGCTATAGTAGGGGTTTTCCTCAGGATACTTGTATCACCATTGATATTCTAGAAAACCAATGTTATGGGTGTTCGAATTGGGTTCAAGGCCTAGAACATCTATGTAGTTTCAAGAAAACACATCTAGATGCTACTTTAGGAAAGAGTTTTATATCTCTCTTTCTTCGTGAGTCATGGTTATACTAATTCAAGTGTGATGTGGATATTCTTTTGAACCCAAATTTATCTCTATGAGTTCATCAATGGTGGTAGGGATTCCTTCCAAAAATGTTAGAGGGGATTCCCTATGATCTTATTCTTCTTCCACATGATCATGTACAACTGTTTTGCTTCTTCCTGGATAGGATATGATAAAATAAGTATTTTATAGAGAATAATGGAATCTCTATTTTAATATCTAGAAGATCAAGAAATCATATCGGATTACATGCTGACATGAAGCCTTATTGGATCATAAAAGGGAAGTAAGTGAATGATAATGAGTCCCTCCACTTTCTCCTATCATCACAATAGATTCTTCCAGTCCATCTGACAAAAAAAAACTTCTTGGAATCATTGTAAATAGTGTGAGAACATTTTCATTCAATATTCCTCCATCACTTGGTGATTTGAAAATTTATCTTGCACCGTCATTCTCAACTATCTGATTGACATTATATATGCTACTGAATGAAAACTTGAATTTGGGACCACCCTTTAAATTTGATTAATAGGATTCTTTTAATATTCACTATGTTGTTTGAAAGGGTTATATTGAATCTTATCCAATTTATTTGGGGAATTTATTGGAGTAACATCATCAGCACTAGAATATTTTCCTCCCTAATGATAGAATCACACATCAATTTATTGTGTCTCAATATAATTCAACTTGGCCTTTTCACCAAAAAAATTCTCATTCTAGCCATTGAAATATGATTTGGTACATTGGTGATACGATGAAGTATTGAATGCATTTTTATGTAAACAAGGTATTCTCAAAAAATCATTGAATGTTCTATTATACCAGAAAAACATGAATTATAAGTCAAAAATGAGATACCCAATTTGAGTTATGCATGTAAATTTTATAACAGGATCATTTTCATTTTTTTCATTACCCTCTAACATCATAGTTGAGGTAAACAAGTGGGGTCCATTGAAACCAAGTCAGTAAAGTGTCTGTACCGGAATGAGGTTGATCCCTGAGCCATTGTCAACAAAGGATCATCAGATATCAATGACACTGATTGAACCAGTTATATACAAGGTCCTCACATGTACTTTCATTAAATATACTTCAGCTTGGTCTATGAAATAGATTCTTTCATGAAATTGTATGGGATAATTCCCCACATGATATACCTTAGTAGCAACAACATCGACTTCAAACATCGGAGGGCTTGATAAAGACTTAATGAGTGGTTCTAAGAGGTCTTCTAAAAGACTCAGAGCATCCATGATTAACAGATTACCCAACACTTGGTCCAATTTCATCCTGATATAATACTTTAGATCCAAAGGCACGAGTTTCCTCACATGATGGTATTCCTTCCCATGAGATTTAGGGCCTCAAGACCCTTATGTATATGGAAAATCACATGGGGTGGGAGCTAGAAGTGTTACTTTTTTAGTGTATTAGGCTAATTGGTTCAGCCTACCCATCAATGATGTGGTGACATATCCACTAACTAGTATTCTAAGATGATCATGTTAGTTTAATCCCTATCATTTTTTGAGGAATAAATCTATATTTCCTTATAAGCTCATTGAATAGATCTTTCTTTAGTTTTTGCGACATATATGGTTCTACCAGGGGTGTAGTTTCAATAATGACAAATGGAATGACCACGTCTTCCTCTGTAACCATGACCTTTATATCCTATTCCTCAAATTCCTTGATCAATCACAGGGAATTTGGGTTCATAATGAAAATAATTATCTAAAATGGGATCCAATATGTGAATAATGTTAATGGACCCGAAGATCAGTTCCTTGTATGATTAAGATTCCATCTGAAGGATCGATTATATTAAGACAATTTTTCACGGTGGTTCCCATTCTTTTGAGACAGTCATCATGATGTATGATTAATTCAAAGACAACTTTCTCTTTGGTATGATCTCATCTTCGTTTGTATGTTTCATTATCTTCTGTCTGTATCCTTTCTTAGAGTACTAGTCTATAAAGGATTGGTTTTTTGGTTAAGATTACTATGGTTTATCAAAAGTGGTTGTGGATACATTTTGTTATTTCAACTATGTTTGTAGAATAACATGAATCTAATTGATTCTTTTCATGACCATCCATCACTAAAATTATGAACATCATTGCTTTTAATTTCATTCCATTCACCTTTGTCCTCAAAATTAGTAATAGAAATACATGAAACATGGTTGTAAACTTTTTTTGTTTCACTTTCCCAGAGTCCACAAACTTTTTTAGGAGGCCTCTAAATACAAAACAATCATTGATTGGGTGCCCCCAAAATTTGTGTATGGGGAAATAGTTATGAATATATTCATCACCTAATTTTATAGGATTCCTAGGATTTCTCTACTGAACTATGTTTTTTTCTAATGATGAGATGAAACAACTTTTGTCCTTGTTCATTTCAAAAGGAATACACCTTATTTTTTTTACCAAATCGAACTATTTTTGCATTTGATATCATTGATCGTCCTGACGAGGAGGTTGTTTTTACTAATTCTTAGGAGGATGATCAATATGGTATGATTATGGAATTCAATAATAAGAAGGTACATCATCCTTTTAAGTGTAACAAGAGAATCATATTCTTTTCCTGTTATCCTTCCTTGAATTTCCCACTATTGAACCCTATAAAATACATAGGAGGGTTTCTAGAATAGACCTCAATGGATTGGAACTTAGCTTGTCTCTGTGATGGAAATTTCAACCTATATTAGAAATTCTTTCTTTTTCTATTAACCCTCCTATGAATTTGATAGGGATCAATATTGGGAATAACTCACCCTGTAGATTTTATCATAGAAATGTTCGGACCACATTAGCTAGAGAAGGTTTGGGATGTAAAAAAGGATGTTTCCAAGAGTTTTGACTTTTTGGTCAAAAAGGATAGATCATTTAAATTTGTAAAGGCCATGGTAAATAGGATGACTCTTTTCTGATCTACATTTCACAAATATCATAACTTGTTTGAAGAACTTCTGATTCAATCATTAATAAGGAAAGGGGAAAACATTTGATTCCAGTCAATTTCAATTTCGATTGGAATGAAAGATGTTGTTGGATGATAGGGAAGTTACAATACATTGCATATGAAATATAATATTGAAAAATATGATCAATCAAATGTTAAAAACCATGATAGATAAGGTTCATGATAAAATTAGATGACTATTAATAAGTATGGTCAGTGTTCCCAAATTAGATTTTTATGGTGGTTCCTTTTTCCATTATTTTTCCAAATTTTTTGGACTCAAAATATGGAGTTTGATTTTTTTTTGAAATGGGATGTTTTTTCATAATGTATTCCTTAAATCAACATTCAAATAATTTAAAGGGTAGTTCATGGATAGCATAGATGGTATGATGATTAGTAAAGAAAAATCGTTAAAGGAAGAAGTTCTACATAGTATCACTATGTGTACCATGAAGTGAGCTACATGATCGACATAGGGAAAATAGTTAATGGGTTTCTTGTAGCTCACAAAAGGATTGAATAATGTGGGAGTATTTTAATTTTAGGCTGATAGGCAGTGATCCATTTGCAGATAGAATTATCCCCTCAAAGGAAGAAATCTACTATGCAGATTATAGGGGGGAAAATAGTTCGCGAGAGGAGCATAGTCCCTGATAAAGGCTGTACCAAATTGAAAATTTGGGTAAATCAGATTGGTGGGATTTGTGGAAATATATTCTATATATAATGGTACCTAATCCCATTATTAGATAAAGAAAATTTTATAATTAAGTGATCATTACTGCGGAAAGAATTCGGAGAAGTCTAAATTAGATTGAGAAGGAGTGGACTGTGAGGGAGAAGATTTCATGATGGAAATATTTCCATGAATGAGAATATTTCATGGAGAAAATATTTTCATGAAGGGGATAGTTAAAAAAAGCTTATGTGACTTTGTATCCTGCCAAAAGATATAAACCATGTCTGAAAGCTAGTCTATGAGGTATTTTTTATCCATAGAGAAGAGATAGTCCACGGAAGAAGTGATGGTATTTGAAGAACATGAATTACATGGTGCAACTCAGTTCATGAAGGTTATAGTCTGTTTGTGTAGGAGGTAGAACAATTCGTGGAGTACTCAAGGAATCTCCTACCCGATTCGTCATATTAAAGAGAAGACCTGTTTTGAAAGATCAAATTTGTGGAATCATATCAAGAAGCACTATAACATTGTATTTCAACATTTTCTTCAAGTGGAATCAGAAAAAGTATGGGATTATTTTCATAGAGGTACATGATTTTAAGGGAACATCCAAATCTTTTTATTCCACATAAAATTATAGTTTTCCTGTTGATTTTGTTGTATTATATTGTTTCCAAACCATTCCATGGGCATAGATACTCTTTTTGAGTCGTGAATAATGTAAATTTATGTATTCATGTGGGTTTTTGATTGAATTGTGTTTATAAGGGATGGAGAATAATGATTCATAATGTAAAAAAACAAAAAAGAAAAAGTTATCACTAATTAACCCCCTCCCACTCCCAGTGATACATGAATCATAACTGGGAAACATTATGATAAGAAATAACTCCTTTTGAGGGGTGGTAGGTTTAAGGATTATGTTAATACATTCCACCTAGCAATAAAATATGATACCCTTTAATTCTCCCTATGTTTTTTAAATGGTGATGTCTTTTCCGAATGCCCAGACACAATTTATTAAATAGAAAAAGAAGATTCTACAAAAGTCAGAAAGAGGGGTCTTATTACAATATTTTTCATAGAGAGGGAGAAGATTGAATGGACGATCATCAAGCCAAGAGAGGGAATGGTTGATTCCCTTATTTTATATACCATCCACAACCATGTTCTCTTCATGGAAGGCGTGTTTGTCGATGTATCTAATCCCTTGAAGAAAATCTAGGCAGCTCATCCAATGGTTGGTAAGTGGCAACACAAGGTGAACCACACCATTATAAATAGTTTGGACAATGGTGGTAGAGTCACATTCAATCCATATGTTTTTTGAGCCCTTATTCTTAACAAAATCAATAGCATGAATCATAGCCAACATTTCTGCTTCCAATGAGGAGCCAAACCATAGCTGCGAAAGAAACATCCAAGACAATGACCAAGAACATCTCGAAAGATAGCACCACATCTTGCAAGTCTCAGATTTATTTAAGAAGCTCCATAAACATTGATTTTGATCTAACCTATGATTGGAGCCTTCCAGAAAACCAAAAGGGAGCACCTTGGAAACATGTAAATACCTTCAATTTTAAGTTGTAAGTGGATCACAAGGTCTCCAACAGTGTTGTCACTATGGGATTTTTCAATCGAGGTCTCACCCCTAATGGTGATGAGAATCCACCTTGGACCAGAATTAAGATTTAATGAGCAGTTTTTGTGGATAAAATCATTTGTATCATACCAGATAACATGGTGGAGCTCTGCTACAACATTTAGGATTTGATTCTTTATTTTCTACGAGAATTCATGCTCCACACTATGCATTATTTGTGAACTAATGGAGTTGAGGTGAACACATATGTAGTCAAACATGTCCGTAATATATTTCCAAAGGGATAAAGACATAGCACAAGATAGAAATAGGTGGTTGATATATTCTCTGTGTTTATGACATAAGGGTCATTTAGAATAGAGCTAAATACCAAAAGTTTGAAGACCAACCTCAGTAGGGATACAAATGTGGGAAATTCTCTAAACAAGGTTAATCCAACAACTGAACATGTATTATGGTTAGATAATTAATTGGTATAGCGACCAGTAGGTCCATTGGATGTGGAACTTTTCGAATCTATCTTAGGTAACCCATAGGGATATGTGTGTATACATTTTCCTAACCCTACTCTGGTAGTGCACCTAATGGAGAGAATTCCCAATATAATGCCACATGGTCCAAATATATTAGTGGTTGGTGTCCTCCCCTGAGTAGATGTTCCATATCTATCTAAATTTTTTTGTCCAAAAGTATTTGTTGGGATGTGTTAGATGGAGGTGAAAATTAAAGATCATCTTTCTAAACTCATCTAGTATGAATTCTACCTCAAAGTAATCATGCATTGATTTTCCTAAAACCTTATTTCTCCTGCTCCTTAGAAAACCATTACTCCAGAGAGAGGTAATTACCATCTCTAGAATATAGGTGAAATACAATAGGACTCATTCCTTTTTTACTTCATTCAACGAGGTAATGATTTATTTCAGTAGTGATAACCTGGATTTATGGAAAGCATCTTGTTTCGTGTGTGCACACATCCTTCAAATGTTTCGATGTGGACCACATCATGAACCATAAATTAATCCTATGATTCTTCCTCTAAATCACCCTAGTGTTAAGTAGAATCAATAGGGGAATAATTGATTACTTTCACTTATGAAAAATGCATTGCATGAATTCTATCAGTGCCATTGTGGGACTATATTCTTTTTCACCCTCCACAAAGTCTTATAATATTTTTTCCAATATTCTAGGAGATTATTGTAGATAGTACCCTGAAGATAATCCCTAGATAATTCATTCATATGTGCTGCAAGAGATGGAACTGGATCATAGGATGGAATGAAATGAGAGGGTTCACTTTTCACCATTTTCCATAACTAGGAGAAGTCAAATTCTTATTAAGGGGGAGATTGATGAGGTGAAAAAGCCCCTAGCTGAGAGGGTCAGGGGTGTTACACTTTGTCCTTCACAAACATTTAGTTTTGATTGGTTGACCCTAAGGGCTGGGTTAAAACCCCCAGCCTTGTGGGATAGGGTTTCTCCAGAACTACCATGGCTGATATTGCCTTTTTTCTCTTCTAATTTTATGGAATTTGGTCTAACCATTGGATGGGTAAATTATTTGGAATGCAAATGGATCGACCACATCCTAATCCCATTACATTTTATCCCATTTTTGTGTTATATGAGGTCTATAAACCTATAAAGGGGATCATTTCTCGATATTCTGAAAAGAATTATAAAATATTTTCTCAACAACCTGCTCTATTTTGGCACGATGTTAGAGAGAGTAGGTCAGGGACTATTCTTACTAGGAATATCATTATTCCAAAATGGATCTTGTTTGTTTTAGCTAGCTCGAGTAGTGAAATTTATTGGAACCACCTTTTTAGATATTTTCTTGTTAGGTAACACAGTGAAATCCAATTCCCCATGTGTACCCCATCCTCTGATATGAAATCCAAATGTGGTATATGTGATTAGATGTTGTATCTACATTAATGCATCAAGGATTTCATGGTGATGGTCTAAATTATGTTTTTAAATATTTGGATGTCGGAAATCAATGAGAGGTGCTATGTAAATTTGGAATTGAAAACCTTTTAAGACCTTAATTTGTGTTTGATAATCGTCATAATGTAATAAAAATATTTTTAGATGGTGATGATTTATTCAATTGTTTAGGCAGATGCCATGCATACAATCTTTTTACAACACCTCTAGAATATTGTATTCAGCGGTGTCTAAACGGAAAAACATGACTGGTATATTTTATTTAGCAAAATTATTCCTCATATTTAGCATATGTTCTTAATATTTTATTATAGATTCCTCTACATGGTCTGACTAGAGTGGATTCTTATAGATTGTTTTACCATAAGTAATGGGATTGGTTGGGATTTCCTAAGCTATATTGAATGTTGAATAATCCAAGGGTTCTCCAATGAATTAATTTCACCTTGGGCTATCTTCCAGTTGAGAAAGGATTTAACATGCCAATAACAAGGCATCATACATGAATGGCCTTCGGGTTGCATTTGCCTCTCGATAAGGGGGCTTTCTCATCACTTCATTTGCAATTAGATAATTCCTCTGAAAATATGCATGACTAAAATGGAGAGAACATTCACAGTGAATTTAATCAGGGGGAGGACCACCATGGTGGATTATAGTTATGGGAATACCCTCTTCCACCTTGGACCTCTTTCCACATAGAGGGTTTTAATGGATCCCATCAGGGGATAGGGTTTTGAGATCGACTGAATTTTTTATATGAAGCAACCCATAATGGAAAAGTGTGTAATTAAGAACTACTAAATTACTTATACTACTCCCATAATTTGTTAATAGGAGTGTTGGATCTTGATTAGCGATAGATAATTTCTTAAGGGCTTCAAGAACCCAAAAATTAAGCATAGATTGATCATAGATCGGCTCTTCATTTTCCAATTATGTTGGATATGGATTATTCTTAGATTACTTCTTATGATCAACTGGGGCCACTTACTAGGATAAGTGGATTTCATGGGAAAGTTTTTATGCCTGCCTTGTAGTGGCCATTGGAATATGCCGATTAGCTCTGATTGGAGAAGGTGTATATTCCTGATCCCTCTATCCATATATTATGGGGGAGTTATCCCTGTAACCCTCTTAGTTAAAAGGATAAGTTTTTTTCTTTTAAGGGGTGTTATATTAATAATCTACTCCATTTGTGGGGATATAGTTATGTGTCCATCCCTTGTGCGCAACTTTCTTCACTGTTATGATGTCTTGGAATGTTTGTAGGTCTTGGGTAGTGATTTGCATCCTCCATTTCACCATTTCCAATATATGTGTGGTGACTCCAATGATTGGAATGAGGATATATTCTCATTCCGCATCAAGAGGAAGTTTATGTGCATTCCCTTGTCCCCCCTCCCCATTCATTGGGTACTGACTATACTACTGTGTACAAGAAGATAGTCGAGTCCTCCCCTCCTTGTTGGCGGGACATTCCAACTGACTTCTCTAAGTACTAGAAGATGAGGCTGCAAGCGTTCTTGGTGGGTGTGGGAAGGTTTATATTATTTCTCATGAGTTTCCATTGTATTATAATAATTGGATTCCTTGAATTCCGCCAAACGAGTCTGTTGGGATGATGAATGAAGTTGGATGGCTGTTTTTTCCCACTCAATGTCTTCCACCAAACAAGGTTGGGGGACTTCTCCTTGATGAGGTCATAGGTGGAATCTCGGTCCACATCCCTAAAATATGTGAGGGACTAGCTATTTCGTTTCAGGGATAGGCTCCAAAAATGGTTGACGACGGTGGTTGACATCATATGATTTAGAACCACTGGAAAACATTAACCAGATGGTCGATAGTGCATCACATATAGTGGGTATTGCAGGGAAGCCTCTAGGGTTTGGATCAAGACATTTTTATTATACTCCCAAACTAGTGTTTCTGAGGCCCACTGTTGAAGAATCTTGGTTTGGGATGGTACGCTTCACATGTAAAAAGATCCAGTTGGAGTAGCAACCGACCCCTTCACGGTGAAAACAAGATGAATTCCTTTGGATCAAAGGGATTTAGGAAAATTAGTGATGGTATATATAATAGAAACATGAAAAATAAACACCTATCGATGATTATTTTTTTGGATGAACTCGGGCGTGATTGGTTTCATTTTCTAGAACACTTTTATAAAGTAAATGGGGCCTGATAGATCAGTCAAATTATCCCCTCACTTATAGATTCACATTGGGTTCATTATTTTTTGTTTTATCTAGAAAAAAACACCCAATGGTTCTCTATCCAAAAGGACATTCTTCTCAAAGGTAGGCTCTCATTTGGTATTTTGACCTATGATGCTTAAAAACACACATTGGTTGATAGGATGAAATGCTAGGATCATCACACCCTTTTTAGCGGAATTATTTCCTACTCCTTGACTCTCTTATAGATTTTATATATTTTCAAGGGTCCATTATTAATTACCATGAATGATTTGTTTTTCTATTTAATTATAAATCAATTATTAATATGAATGGAATTTAGAATCATCTATATGTTTTCTGGGGTTCTTTATAAATGGAGATATTTGTATGTATGTGAGGTTATCCATCAATGGTAACATATTATATACTATTAAGAGATTATTTTGTCCTTTTTATGACCATTATCGTTTTTTGGACACACAACGGGGAACTCCAAGTTTTATTTTCATTTAGGGAGTTTTAGGTCACTCTAGAATTTATCATTGTCTAGGGAGATGGGTGTTGTTTTGATGTTGGTATCAATCCATTAACTGAGCATATAATGTATCCTCATGAATGGAATAAAAACCCATGTAGATTTGTGCCTCTTAATAGGGTACACCATACCTTTTTAAGTTTGTGTTATAAGGACCCAACTGTATATTTTAACATCATATGTCAAGTACGTCTAAGAAAATGGTACCTAGTAAATGTTTATTATGGGAATTATTCTGAAATAGTCTACGGAAACCTGAAAGGATGATAGATTCCCAGGTTAAATTGGAACATTCTAGGGATATGGCTTTGAGATAATAGTATATACTCAAGAGATTGGGTTTTAACCCCAAGGAGGCTTCTTATGTATCCCATTTATATGGGACTCCAAGGCTTAGTATTTTGGTGAGTCTCTTGGGGGAGTGTGACCATTTGAAATGATAGGTTGGGGATTACGTTGGAAAAGGAAACACCTTATAAATAGGACCATGAGTGATGTTTTAACTCATTGTTTTTTGGGGATTAACATAGGGCTTACTAGAAATGAATATGCCTAGATTATGGGAATTAGTATTTGTGATTACTCTAGAGGAGGATGCATAGTGACCTCGGGCCCTAAGGTGGCTTCCAAAATATCTAGATTTTCTAAAATCTGAGTTCTCATCATTCAATGCATCACATTTATTGTGCATGTGTAAGGATCATTTCTAACCTATAAGCCCACTTGATTCACGATAGGTGTGAGAAACATGATGAAGTAGAAGATTTTACAAACCACACACTTTTCCTCTATCACTATTGGAAGAGGATGGGGAGATTGTGGAAGAGTCTAGGGTTATGATCCTACCTTATCTTCACTTTACCCCATGTAAGGGATGAAGTTAAAGCACAGAGTAGAAGAGATTATCTATACTATAACCTCTTATAGGAAAGTCTAGAGTCTTACTCCATGTGGGTTTCTAGAAAATCGGTTCCACAGCATGATGATGATCAAATTCCAGGTTGAATTGAGATGTAAGTCTGATCCTTACCCTCCCCTCTTTGAACTGGAGGTTCCAGGTCTTACAGTCAAGATGGGGTGGAAATATTCCAAAACCTAATACTCAGTACCAGAAACTCCTCAACATTTTCCATTGGGTAATTTTCCTCAGGAGCATAGATATACAAATCTATAGACTCCGTAGGGATTTGACCCTCAGGTAGGATAATTGTGGGAATCCTATAACAACTTAAATAAAAATCCAAATGGGAGACACACTGGTGATCTATTCTCCAATTATTTGTATATTAGGATGACTTAGTGTAGTTTTCAACTTGGCCCCTTTTAGATAAGGGGTCCAAATAAGGCGAGTCACTGCCATGTGTGGCTTTGAGGAAGACCTCATGAATTTCTTGTACATGATAGAAATTATGGTTAACTAATGAGAATGGTGAAAGGAATGATCCATGTAGGTAGGTCTAGGAGAATTGGGAGAAACATTTGTGATGGACCACCTGGGCGAAAACACATGGAAGAGACATTTCTCAATCCTTTAGGGGTATCCACTGGTGTTTCCAGAGGTATTTCACGTATGTCCTTACATAAGAAAGGGAACCTCATACTAGTCTTCATTAATTAGGGTTTGGGTGAATGACTTTTGTAGGTTTTGTTTACTATAAAACATAGGAGTACATAAGATACATTATCCCCTTTATTTCCCTCTTTTTTGGTTGTTATACAACTACCTAGAAGGTTTCAGTGGGCTTTAACAATGTACTAGGGAGATCTGAGTCGGAATTGGCCTCCATGAAAATTATTCCATACAAATGAAGATCCCAAGTATTCTATTTATATGAAAATATGGAACGATGAATGTGGGAGTTACTCCTAGATAGCTATATGCATTAGATATATGTGATAGTTGATGTGTGCTAGCTGTCCATACTAGAACACTGCACAATGACATAATTCAGTTTGAAATATTTTTCCCAACTTCTAAAAGACATAATATTTGATCCTTAAGTCCTTTTGGGAATCATGACCAGTCAAATAGAAGATCATAAGGAAATATATTATTATTGATAGGGTGAATAAACCAAATAGTCGTAGAATAAACTCAAAAAATGCATTTTTATTGGGTCGACAATTGTTTTCATCAATCTTGGAAATTTATGGCCTACACTTAGAGGGGGTTCTATCCCCTTATCCCTTATAATAGATTAGTGTTTTGGAACATGGAAATCCAGCATATATCTTCTTCTATTATAGAGAAACATCCCTACTCAAACATGAATTTTTTTGTCTATGTGAGAGTCACATCATTAATTCTATGGAAAAATTCATGAAAAACATTTTGGGGTGTCAATAACTAGAAACGATTCACAAATACTTTCAAACATTCATATAAATTTAGTTTTAAAAAACTATCAAATTTTAGAATATTATATCTATAATTATTAGCTAGTTTCTTTTCTTTTTCCTACCAATCAAAACATTTCTTTCTACTGTCATCTAGAGTAACATATGTGTCAAAAACCCCATCACAAAATTCGCATCACAATAAACCACATTCTCATAACATCTATATTCTAATCTAAAAAATGTTCTTAGTAAACATGGTTTTAACCTTGAGTAAAATCAATTTATTCTACTATAATTTTCGCAAATATAATCCCACGCATACCTAGTTAAAAATGTGAATTTTTCTTCATATACAGCTACATAATATTAATCATACTAACTCAATTCTAGGAAAGGTTTCTCTATATTAAGGAAAACAAACATAGAGAAATATTTCTCACTGAAAATTTAATTGAATATTTCTCATTCTCAGACATCAAGATTATATTTTTCTCTAGTATGATTAACCAAAGACCACCATAGATCAGCTCTACCTAGAAGATGATAAATTTAAATAGTTACCTTTTGACATTACAAACATCCCATGACAAAAAATATATTTTATAAATCATTGATCCATCCATCATTAATCATATGGTAGATGATCCACCTAATGATGGGGGATGTTGCCTTTTGAAATGAATCACAAAATACATGTTCCTTCAAGGTAAATCAGGTTCCTCTCTAGCATGGATACCACTACCATTTATAGCTTGGGTCAATTGATCCATCAATGAAACAAATTATTCTATTCTAACTCCATCCATCTTAAGATGCTGATTTGGAAGGCTATTTTACACTTGGTTACGTAACACTACATCTTCTCTATTTCCTCTGTGGGAAATAATTCTGGATAGAATTCATATATGAAAATAAACAGGAAAATCAATAAAATCTATACCAATTTACCATTACCATACAATGGAATTATTTAAGTTAATGTAATTACCATTATCCTGACCTACAATTTTATCTAAATTGACCTCTAATAGAAACTAAAAGTACACATCAATAAATAATACATAATCATGCATTTTAATTAATGAATTAATTCTATTGAATTTGAGGATCATTTCAGGTTTAATATTTTACATAATTAGGTCATAAATCATAAATTTAAAAACCATATTATATAAAGTGTATATTATTTTAGTGTATCAATTTTTCCCATCACATAAAACATTCGATACAAAACATGATTTCTTTTTATAAAAACATTTCACAAATTTTAACCTGACCAATTCCTTTCCCATCCCCATCAGTGAAAATCATTTAAAAACATGGTATGAGCATAAAAGGATCTTTAAGGTATATAAATATAAAAGAAACCATTTTTCTAGTGAAAACATGAAAAATCATATAATGTTTACCTTAATCATTCATGTTCATTAAGCATATGGAATAAAACATTTTCAAACAATGAAAAATCATAATTTTTTCTCAATGAAAATCATTAAAAAATAGAAAAATTTATTAAAACACTTTTTGGTGATTTATAGTATCATATTCATAAATCCCAATCAAAACTATATTTTCTGTAATAATCATACAGAAAAAATCCAATATTATCATTTCCCAATGCATTTGAATGATATCTATGTACGCCAACAATTTAATATATAATGGCCTCGCATAGATATATATGGTTTACCCCATCAAATATATTTTCAAATCTTCAAGTAACTCTATCTAGTCCACCTCATTGTATAAGTGGTAACAGGATCACCTGGTTCTATCTAGGATGACTAATCATATAAGCAGCAACAGGATCAATCAGTGATATCTTAGACCACCCATTTCACAGGTATAATTATCAAGTAACATAACATGAATAAAAAAAATTCATTCATACACATTGTAAAAAATCTCTTTAAACCCACAAAAATCACTTTTGGATATCAAAATTCCATTTTCATCTAAAACCCCATTTTCTATTCCAAAATATCATTTTCATTGAAATTTTTTTCAAAACCTACAAATGAAGAATATAATAGAAACAGGTATTGTTTCTGATGCTTTTTTTGGGACACGCGTGTCCGTCTTATTTAGGGATGAGGGGGGTGCAGTTTTGTTGCCCCGCATTCCTGCTTTCCAAAGGCGGGATGCATCCACTCTTTATTTCTAGACGTCTTCTCCATGATCGAATCATGAAGATGAGATGTGAGTTTATTCTTTTATGGATTCCTCCTTGGAACTCGTCACCTAGTCCGGGTCTCCCTTATAGATTTAATACGTTTTTTGTGAAACTCTTCCTAGCGCCATATCATCATGGACACCAGTTAATTACACTGCTTCTGTCGGAACATTCCAAGGGGTCTGGTCAGGGCAGCAGCCTTCGGTCATGGGTGTAGTCACGTTAAGCTTCACAAGCGTGTCTAGACACTGGGGGATTCACAAGTATGTCTTTTGTCCCTTGTTACAGGGCTTCTCGAGAGCGTGGAAGCTCGAGGCTTCCCACATCGAACACAAGGAATCATATGCCATGGGCATGTATCTGAGTTTTTCCTCCGCATCCAATGTTTAACATAGGGTATGCCACAAGATTAACGTCTTGAAGAGATGGATAAGAATAATTAGAACACTGACTGTAGTGGATCTGATGGGCTCAATCCCCTGGAGGGAACACCGATATTGGGGCCAACATGTGGGTGGATTTCTCAAGTTCTGTTGAGGGTAATGGGGTATGAGGTGGTATGATCCCACCTGGATGTGGTGGCCTAGTTAAGAATCAGGATGGGTGATGGAGAATTTGAATGAAGTGGGTGGTGAATGGTGTGGAACCTCCATGAGGATGACTATAGTTTTGGGATAGATCCTTGAAGAGGATTCCAACGTATCCATGTGGTAGGGAATCAAAGTCCATGTAGTTTATCTGATGACAACTTATCACCGATTGGGGTTCAACGGCTTTCCACAGGGTGGGGGTGTCAACGACTTACTGCTGAATGGGGTCAGAATGGATTACTGCTGGATTGTATCCATAGTTTAATGTCATGCTTGATGGGGGGATAACTGAGTCGTAGGTTGTCAGAACTGCTGGGTTTGGGCTTGAACCTCATGGAGGCTTCTTATATACCTTACTCTAGCAACGATAAAATACCTCGTAGTTCAAGTGGTGGAATTTGGAGCTTACGCTCTGAGGCGGCCCAGGGTGTCGGTGAACTGATGTGGAGGAAGACCTGGGGTCCAATGGTTGTTGGGCTTGAACCTCATAGAGGCTTCCTATGTACCCTGCCTTGGAAAGGATCAAAGTCCTCGTGGTTCAGATGGGGCATTTGGGGCTTATTCTCTAAGACTTCCTTATGAGTTGATGAACTGACGTGAAGATGGAAGGAATGACCGATTTTGGGTATGAACCTCAGGATGTCTTCCTACATACCCAGACTTGGCATGGGATCAAATAACTCATAGTTCGAATGGTGTCATTTGGGGATTACACTCTGAGGCAGCTCAATGAGTTGGTGAACTGACGTGAAGATGGTAAGAATGACCGATGTTGGGCTTAAACCTCAGGGAGACTTCTTACGTACCCTGATTTGGCAAGGATCAAAGTCCTCGTAGTTCAGATGGTTGGGAACTAACTTGAAGGTGGACCTAGGGTCCAATGGGTGGTGGTCTTGAGCCTCGTGGAGGCTTCCTATGTACCCTACCATGGTAAGATCAAAGACCATGTATTATAGGTGCTGTCATTCAGGACATACTCTCTGAGGCGGACCAAAGAATATGTCATGGTCGGTGCTCACTCTAAGCCCCCTGAGTCATGCTCGGTGTGAGAAATAAGAGATATCAGACACCCAATGATCAGGTTGCGAAAGGTGAGTCTGTGGGAAGTGGAGTGGGGATTATGCGTGATCGCCACCCAAAGTGGAAATAGGGGTTTACGCATGGTTAGAAGCCCGAAGAGATTGGGACTTACACTAGGATGGAGGCACATTGGTGACAAATCCCAATGACTGAGGGATTTGGCACCGAAGAAAGGAGGATTCTGGTGTCCATTTCCCCCCTGGTCCTTGGGACCGAAGAAGAAAGGAGGATCCGGGATGCGGACTCCGGTAGGAAAACCATGGGGCTTACACCAGGATGGTTTCCCTTTCCAGATGGACAAACGCCACTCCGATAAGGAGGATATCATCCCTTGTGAGGGTAGATCTCATCCTCGTGGAGACTAGTGGGCATATAGAATGTCCAAGGTTGTGTCACCCCGTGTGTGAGGCATGGGGAGAGGTCAAATTTTAACGTCATGTGCTGAGGAATATGGTGCTTGGAAGTTTAACATCCTGCAGCTCAGACGAGGTGGGTTTGCTCCACACCCCTAGTACATAAAAAACTGGTACCCTCTGCTCCTTGTGGAAGGAAAGGCATCAAAAATTCCATGGTGAGGGGGTGTCATGGAGCGAAACATCGGGGGGGGGGGGGACATTTGTATGGCTATGCGAAGAAGCAAAAGCCATTAGTTTGCCTATGCGAAGAAGCATGAGGTGAAGTAATTCATTGGTCAGTATCGTCCAAGGGACATTGAAATCACATTGTGCAAACCCGTAGGGTCTCATGGGAAAAGGAATCTCAAAGTAGAGGGGTCCATTAGTAGGGGCCTTTTGAAGTTCTGATACTTCACGTGGTGGAGGGTTCTTGCAAAGGGGTGTGCTTCATGAGTGGGGTACCTCAGCTTAAGCATAGGGAAAAAGTGTATATAGGAGGTTATTTGTGAAGTGGAAAGGGATTCGTGGATCAGTAAATTTTGGAGCAAAGGTGCCTCATGAATCAAGGCATCGTGAAGCGATATTTTTCACGAAGTACAATGACCATTCCTTGGATTGTGGATCATGGGTACATGAAGGGAGTTTTTTGATTCATAAAAGAACTACGATGACCTAGGTCCCCTTGTGGATCCCCTTCCTTCACGGAGACCCTTAGGCTCTGTGAATGGCATCCCTCTCGGAATAGGGGATCAAAACGAGACCAAGGGGAGGCACTTCACAGAGCAGAAGTACCCCACATGGCTCATGGTTCACAGAGAAGAAGGGTGCTTCATGATTTGGGAGCTGGGAAGTTGAATGGCCGGATTTTCTGCCTCTAATCTTGGTGGGAAGTGTTTATAGGGGAGAGGCTCCAAAAAGTAGTGCTCACTCGGCGCGAAGAAGTCATTTTCTCTGCGTCGCGTCGCGAACGTCATGTGCGGTCGCGGAGCGTTACCACCTCCTTTCTTCGTTGCGGGTTGCGAAAGTCAAGGGCAGTTACGGAGCATTACTACCTCCTTGATTCGTGACGGGTCGATAACGTCAAGGGTGGTCGTGGAGCGTTACCGCCTCCTTGGTTTTCTGTGGGTCACGAACATTAAGGTCAGTCGTGGAGCGTTACCACCTCCGTGCTTCGCAGCGGGTCGCGAACGTCAAGGGCGGTCGTAAAGTGTTACCGCATCCTTGCTTTATGGCGGCACAGTGCGAGTGGTTCTCCATGAATGGGCTTCACAGGGCATCTATCGGTTCTGTTTCTTCTTCTCCTCCCCACATTTTGGCTTCAAAAAATGCCCCCCCCCCCCCGCCCCCACCCTTGGAATTGCAGCCTTGAAGATGTCAAGGGTCGAAGTCTGAGTGTCCATCACCAAAATCCTCAGTCGTTCGTGATGCTACCTCGCAAAGAGGGCTCCCCAAGCGGGAAAGTAAAGCTGTGGCCGGATGTGCCACGAATTAGGCTTTGACCGGGATGCACCGCGAAACTCTGAGGGTCCATCGCCTATAAATAGGGGACCTGAACACACTTTTGTCTCTTCTAGTCCATGCGATTTTGGACTTTAGCACTCTCGATTCTTGAAGCTTCGCATACTCCGTGAATTCTCTCCACGAATCAGGTCTTCGGTTCATGGCACAAAACGAGTTTTTGACTCCTCTACAGTGCTTGGAGATCTCGCACATGAAGGCATGGGCAGGACTCCATGGATGGGCTTTACGAACTCCCTCTGCGAACTGGCTTCGCGAATTCTCTCAGCGAATGAGCTACGCATACCCACTCCAAAATCATCCAATATCTAAAACTGAATGGCTCACCATGAATATTACAAGGGGGTTCTTATGGGTGCCACCTGATGGGATGAGATGGAAAATATTCTGGGTCGAGGGGAGTTACTAAGGACCCACTCAGACCATAGTTCATTGGTGGAGCTGCTATCAGAGATCCAGAAGAACTACCCACTATGTAAGAGGTTTCCTTTGTATGGATTTAGGCTAAGGGATGATGTATTCATCCCAGAAGGAAGTTGGGATGAACCATCTTACTAGTTCAGGAGCACATCGTGCCAACACTGATGGTTCTGGGCGGCTGATGGCCATGCCTGGGAGGATTTCACACCCTTCAATGCTGATTGCTTATACAACCACCAGAATAAGGTTTATGGGAAGGCATTTCAGCCGAAGACGTCACATCCTCTGTACCACATGATACAAAAGCAATCTTTGAGGAACCCTAGGAAGGGGTTGTCCGAGGAATGGGGCCTACGCCAATGTTGAAACATCACAGACGATTGGGTCTGGGCCTATTGGGTAACGCCTCGTCAGAGGAGTTTGTGGCTGAGCTAAGAAGAGTGGGTTTGTATGAGGTGGACTGGGCCTCTTAATTCCACATATATCAACCTAAATAGCTAATGCTAGAGATGTTAAGCCAATGGTCATTGAGGACCAATACCTTCCACTTACACCATAGGGAGGTAAGTATCAGCTTGTGGGATGTCCACCAGATCTTAGGGGTCCCGATACCGTGGGTGATGTATGATGAATTCCTCCCCGTCATGAATGCATGGGAAGATCTAGAGAAAATTCCACATTTGGAGATGGTACTAATGGAGATTGTGCCCAAGGGGGAAAAGGACGCAATACGGGATGTCCACCTCAGGCAGTGGTTCAAACAATTCTTGAACATCCCGGAAAACTGGCAGTTTCCAGCGAGGCCTCGGACATGCCCTATGGGGGCTCAATAGGGCAAGGAATACTCATACTGGAGGCATTTGGAGGATATCCAGTGGAAGATGTGGAGATTCAGTGTTAGCACCAAGCAACAACCAATAGTTAGGCTGGCAGCATTCATCACGACTCTGATCTGTGGTTGGATCCTACCAGTGAGGGATACCAACATGGAAGTACACCCAAGTACATTCATCCTGGCATCCACATTGGCGACAGGAGGGCAAGTAAACCTAGAAATCTCAATGCTCGCTAAGCTGTATAAGGTATTGTGGCATATCAGTGAAGGAAAAAGGATGAAAATGGTATGTGGGACATTCCACCTCTTGTTTTGGTGGATAGAAGCACATATCAGTGGGGTTTACGAATACCCTAACCCTATCTCTCCTCCAGCCTTGGACTTATTCCCATCAATCCTGAACGATTCTGGGAGCTTTCCAGCCAAGATGATTGCACCGTTGGTTCTAGACCGAGTGTGGAGGGTGTAAGAATTCAATTTCCACCCATTATCATTGTTGACGGGGGTATTTACTGATGACGGTTCGGAGATAGAAGAGCACCCGGCCTATCTCCTAGCCTTTTGAGGTGGAGTCCAAGTGGTGAGGGTAGACCATGAGCCCCTCTGCGAGCCATATACCCCACAACGGTTTGCAAGGAAATTTCTGTGTTTGTAGCAACTTTCCCAAATGGTTTATCTGGAGGTGTGCTATGATGAACCAATGTGAGTGATGAGACAGATGTGGCTCATGTTCATATAGGAAGATGGGAAAATGTGGGACGAGTTGACTCCACCTACTGCCGCCCTCAGGATGGTAAAGGAATATTCCAAGAGTTGGGAGGTGTCTTATCCATAGGAGATGCTGAAGAAACCAACTGTTCATCTCAGTGATGGTGAGTTTTCCCGACCTCGGGGCCGGGGCCGGAAAGCACCAAGGACATCCCGCAGTGGTGCGGCTGCCATGGTGGTAGGGTTCGCACCAGTGGAAGGTGAGGCAGAAGCCATTGTTCCAGCAGTGGTAGCAGACACGGTGGTTCCAGAGAAACAGATCCATCTAGAGGGGAAGCTGGCGAGAGGATTCTGCATGATACCTACCCAGGCTTCGGGGAAGTGGTTGTGCCATATCGATGTACCAAAGGTTGCTGCCTTCATGGAGGCCAAGGATATATGGGATTTCAATAGGAAATTCCATGCCCCCGCCGAGTTGTGGAAGCACCTGAGCTATCTCGGGATGGATTTACTAGGGATTGGCCCTATCCGGGCTGGCTTTGCAGTGCCCCAAGCGGAGGCAGAGCGGTACCTGGTAGAGATGGAGGACTTTGTGCATTCCTGGGGTGCCCCTCATCCAATGATAGATCGAGTCATAGTGTTTCCCGATCGCACTACTCCCCCGCTGTTTTCGGCCACTGATATGATAGAACGCTTCCTTCTGCCGGAAGAATCAGAAGAGTCCTTCTGGTGAGATGAGGCCAAGAGAGGGAGCCCATTGGAGGAGGGAGAAGTTGAAGGTCAAAACTCAAATCTTTAAGAGTTCATAGAGGCTATTGAGGTAAAAATATGAAGCCCCCTTTTTCAAGACTGCTTTTGGGTCATTCCAGACTCTTTTTTAACATATGAACCATGCAAGAGGGTCTTATATACAGAACTCATTCTCGTCCCTCAGTTGATGCAGATGCGGGACCTTCGGGATCCATGCCTGCTTCCACATCTATTATAGTTTCCAGTGAGGCTAGGACTCCTGAGGCGACCCCTCCGTATTTTTCAGACCATCCGACCATATACGGGGGCCACACATTGGGGTCCTGACGGCATGAACCCAAGAGTGAGACTAGGTATTTGATCTCTGTAAGTCCCCTCTGCCAATTTTATGACTATCATCCCCTAACAATTTTTTTGACGTCCATGTATCTTTTTGGGGCTTACAGTTCTTCAAATGGTGTGGGTCGCCTTGGCGAGGTTGGTCAGAGCTTCTGGCAGCGTCCTTCCCAGGGGAATGTCGGTGGTCGTGGAGGCGGAGGCCCCAACCGACCTAACTGTTGCACTCCTGATCTCCAGTGGGACCGTTAGCAGGGCTGCACCCAAGATCATTGAGGTGGGTTCTGATGATGAGGACCGTTCGGACAACCCCAGTCCTACCACACCCGATCAAACACCAGATGTGGACCCTGCTAAAGAGTTCCTGGTGGCGTTCCCCATGTATGATCCAGCCAATCATGCCGACTGGGACGAGACTGCCTCTGATAAAGAGGATAGCGAGATAGTTCACCATCGATCGTGGAATCTGATCATGAGCTTCATCAATGAAACCCTCCAACCACTATCATTGTATGAGCTGGACAGACCCTACTTGTCGCTATGCAAACTGTGTGCTGGGGGAGTGGATTCCCTATATCTTCACCTTCTCATGTGAAGTCTCATGACGGAAAAGATTCAAGAGTATGATTGTGGCCTCATTGTGGGCTGGTAGTGGAGGAAGGTGGTAAACATCAAGAGGATCCATGAGGCTGACGATGAGGTCCAACAGCTGCAGAATTGGGCGGACGAGCACTCTACATCCCTCAACGCACAATCTGAGCTAATATTTCCATTGAAGGGCCAGAAGAGAGAAGCCGAAGAGGGCATGAAGCGAGCCTCTGAGGAGATGACCACCATCCGGACGGACGTGGAGCGGGCCTATATTACAGCCAATGAATTGTGCTCCCTCACTGCCGAGGAGGAGTAGTTGCTGGACAAGCGGTAGCAGCTTCTGGATGCCACCATCCAGAGGGTGGTAGAGCTGCTATGCTCCTTTGACAAGGTCAACCTGTCCATGGGGGGAGTTGACTCCAAGGTACTGTAATGAATACAAACCCTCAAACGTACTTTCTGGCATTGATTGTTTGATGCAATAACATGCTTTCAATCTATTGTTTGGATTGGTTTATTTCATTATTGTGACATTTGTGGAGCATCCAGTGATCATTCCCTAAGCTGACATGGGTCGGGCCCAATGTGATAAACAAGGGATAACCCCCTTATCACCCCATCAAAATCTCGGAGTGAAAACAAAGAATCGAGCATCTGGGGTTTAAACAACCAGTGTGGATTTCTGGGAGGAATTTGGAGAGACATTACTAGAGAATAAAGCTCTCTGAATAGCCGAATTATAGATTCCCTAGTGTGGTCTTGTGCACGAACGGGGTAATGCCAGAGGTGCTGGAATCAGTCCGAATAGATGGGATTGGGAGGTGTGAATCACGATACCTAGGATTCAAAAAATTGTGGGGGTGGCGTGACAATGAAGGATAACAATTGACCGCATTTTAAACATAGTATCCTTATTGTATTAGCCTGGAGTGGGGATAGAAAATGAGGGTCGACCACTGACATCGTTTGAAACACGAGGCCTAACTCAAAATGTCATCAATTGGTCTTCCGGAACGTTGGCCCATGAAAATAGGCAGGCCATAGGCCGATCATCCATACTGTTAGGGGGTTCCCTTAGATATGAAAGAGGATGAGGCTCCGAATAAGGGGCACACAGAGCATGAAATGTGGAGTAATGGTTTGTTGAATCTGAATCCAACACTCTCAAAACTATGCCACCGTGGTAGAGGTACATTAGATGTGTGCATCAGTTTGATCATTGATCATCCCTCCATTTAGACAGGACCTCTTTGGAAAGGGTGTTTTCTCTTCCCAATGCCATTGTGGGGCATCCCAAACACGTTCAAGGAAAAGCTGCAGTTACATGGCTCCCCATAAGGGGTTAGGCTAGGGGGGCGGGAACTGAGGAGGAATAAAATTTATGATTCATGGGTCAGGACCCAAGGAAAAAAATTCATGGGTGTCTCTACGTATCCCATGAAGATGGGAATCAATATATACGTAGTCCTAAGAGGTTTCTTGCAGTATAACGTCTTGAAGAAAGGACACAGAGTTGTCTTAGTTTATGGTCATAGAGATAAGACCATGGATGGTAGGAAATGGGGAAGACACATGGTGGGGTAATTATAAAACCTGACCTGAATGGGAACCTGGAGTTCCGACCACCATGTGTTCCTTGGGGAGGTTTTAGGTCGTGGGACTGAAAATGAGAGTTAATTTGGGCTCGAGGCAATGTGCACGGACGTTCCTACATAATCCATGAGGATGGGGATCAAGCTGCACATAGTTCTAAGAGATGGAACGGTAGGGTACCATTGCCAATGGTAAAAGGGGCATGTGGGTGTGGCCCTCACACCAAAAGAAGTGGTATTTGATGTATCTTGTTTTTCCTTTAAGGTGAATGGTTTTTTAACCGATAGACCTAGGATAGAAAGTCCCTACATCGCCACAAGAATCAATCTTTATGCAGGAGTCAAAAAATGGTATGGCATGTGACTGATACCAAACATGGAGTCCCCTTCAGAGAGTACATCACGATGCAGTGCCATTTTTTATCTAGTGTCAAGGATGATAATTTCATAGTTTTGGGTCATTTTATGGGACCAGGCATGCATTTTGACATCATGCAACACAGACATAGTAGAGATGAGGCTAACGGTGTAATTTGAATGAGTCAATAAAACATACCCAACGTGAATAAGGAAATAATCACTTACCATACCGTACGTGATTCTGAGAAATGAACCTTGGTCCAAGGGGCCTAAATAGGGGTGATAGGGTAAGGTGTTGGAGAAACTTTCTCTCAATTAAGCTAGGCCCAAAATGAGACATTTGGGTGTTCCTACGTATCCCATAAGGATGGGAATCAAGAAACTCATATTTCTAAAAGATATCATAGTTTATGGTCTTAGATATCGGACCAAGGAGAAGGGAAGTCGGTGTGGAGCCTTGAATGAAACATTTACCGTGACTTTGTCATCCTAAGGAGCAAATGCGCACTGAGGGATAGTGTGAGGGGTGTTAAAGTTCCAGTTGAATATGATGGGGTGGACAGTGTTGTGAATCATGTAACCAAAATTCAAGGTTTAAATGGGATGTCATGAGGAGAGAGGATGAATGTTGACAATGTTCAAAACACAACATCCATATCACGTTATCCTATAATGAGGACAAACAAATTAGCATCGACCAATGACCATATTCGCAATGCGGGAGTTTTATCGACTTCTGAAACCCTCGAGGACATTGGATCATGATGGTAGGAGAGAACTTAGGCCTGGCATCCATGCCATTCAGGGGTCCCTTCAGGTGTGTAATATTATGGAAGCCCAAATGAAGGGAAACACAAATCCTGAAAATGGGTGAAAGCATGACCACACAAAATCCAACAGACCAAACACCATACCAGAGTACTCTTATGCAGATTGGTACGTTGTCAACAAGGGTCTTGGAGGGTGCTCAACTTAACAGTAACTAATTTGAATGGATGAGTATAGAATACAGGTATAGATAACTCCCAAGAGGGATAGGTATGTGGTGTTCTCGTCACAAGCCTGATGTGAATGAGAACATAGTACTATACCACCCCATATACTCCCCTCCCTGGGAAAGGGTAGGCCAAGGGGATGAGGTGACAGGGAGATCTCTGAGAGATAGAGCAGGACCTAAATTATAGATGTTCGGATAGTCCAACGTATCCCATGAGGATGGGAATCAAGCTATATGTAGTTCTGCAAAGGGGAAATATGAAAAGATCTTAGTTTAAGGTCTTAGAACTTAGGCCATGGAAAATCAGGACTATCCCATGTAAAGGAAGACCTTAACCCAATCCCTAAGACAATGTGAGTTGAACTCGGTGTAGGAAACAATGGTGTATAAGGTATTTTCAACATGTGAGATACATTTATAGGAGAAACCGGTGGAGCCCCAAATGACTACCTCATCACGGCTTTTTCCCCCTAATGCGCAGATGTGCACTAAGGAATAGTAGCAAGAGTTTCGAAGTCCTATATGGACATGATGAGGTGGATAAGGATTTGAATCCTATAACTGACATTTTGGGATTAATGAGATTGGCGTGATTATAGAGAATGACTGTTGACCGTGTTCAAAACACAGCATCTATATCGCATTAGCCTGAAATGGGGATAAACAAATGAGCATTAGCCACAGACCATATTCGCAATGCGAAACTTGTATCGATTTTTTGTATGAAATCATGGAGGATATTGGCTCGTAATGGTAGGAGAGCCCTTAGGCCTAGAATCCTTTCCATTTGGGGTCTATTTGGGTGTGAAAGGTGATGGAAACCTAAATAAGGGAGGACATGAAGCCTGAAAAACAGATGAAAGCATGTCTGAGTAGAGTCCTACATTCCAGTTGTTAAACCAAAGTACCCTTAGGGACATTGGTGAATCCCCAAAGAGGACCGAGTGGCTCATCATGAGAGAAGCCGATTTGAAAAGATGAGGATATCACAAGAGGATGGAAAACTCTCAGGAGGATGATGTAAATGGCATGGTTGTTACAAAACCCGATGTGTGTGAGATCATAATCCCATAAAACAACAAATACTCCTCTCTAGGGGAATGCGAGCCTTGGGGCCAAGATAGGGCTGGACCCGTAGATGAGATGTTCGAGCGGTCCTACGTATCCCATGAGGATGGTAATCAGGCCATACGTAGTTCTAGAACTGCACATAGCGGTGGGATACCCTAATGAGGGGGTGTACGGAAAGGAGAGTAACCCAACGTGAATGAGGAAATAATCCCATACCACACTGTACAACCCTAAATAGGAACTTGGGTCAGGGCCTGAAAAGGCCAAGGGGCCTGAGGTTGGGCCTCAGATGGGAGGGCCTGAACCGTTTGCAGTTTAATGTCTTGTAGTGAGGATGAAGAGAGGAGTATGACAACCCAAAAAGGAGGTATACTACATGGAGAATAACTCTACGTGAAAGATGACATAATCCCATACCACACAGTACACTCCTGGTAAGAACTTGGGTCGGGGCCCGAGATGGAAAAGGGGCCTGAGGTTGGGCCTCGGTCGGAAAGGCCTGACCAGTTTGTAGTTTAACTCCTTTCAGTGTGGGTGAAGAGAAGATAAGGTATCTCATTCGGGGATGTGTACGGCATGGAGAGTAACCCTACGTGAATGAGGACATAATCCTATACCACACCGTACAATCTCAAAAGAGAGAACCTAGGATGGGGCCCGAAAAGTCCAAGGGGTCTGAGGCTATACCTCGTATGGGAAGGCCATACATACTCTTATACGGTCACCACCTCATCACAGCTCCTAATCCCACGTGAGTAGTTCTCAGTCTGGTAAACAAGGAGCCAGTCTCAGCACTCACCGTCATATGGGGGGTCAAAACGTTGGATTTTCCTAAGGGGTAGTTCTTCGCTTGGAGATACAACAGGGTAGAATGAACCACTGCACTGAATGTTTGGGACATTTTGGGGTGGTTCCAACGACATAGGATAGCTTTTCACCATGTTCGAAACACAACATCCCTATAGTGACCTGAAATGGGAACAACAAATGAGCATCGGTCGATGACCATATAAGCTATGTAGGACTTGTATCGGCTTTTTGCTCAACATCTGTGAGGGATTTGGCCCAAAGTGGTAAGAGATCCCATAGGACTTTCATCCATACCATCCGGGGTCCTTTCTGGATGGGAATGATGATGGAGTCCCAATCAAAGGAGTGGATGAAGCGTAATTGTACCCATCAATGAAATTTTCGAACATCTCCAGGGAGCGGGATGTATGTCCGGATCGAGATTAGCTCGATGTGAATTGGGGAAAAGGTTTTCCCCCACCATATGTCTTGACCCAAGGGGAAGATCTGGCGTTTGGGCTAGGCTAATAGACAAAGTGTCTGGGTGTTCCAACGTATCCCAAGAGGATGGGAATAAAGCCATACGTAGTTCTTGAAGGCCATGCAGTTTAATGTAATACGGTGAGGAAATGGGAGGATAAGAGAACAGGGAGTGGTCACATGGTGCAACCCTTATAATCTTGGTATGAGTGGGGCTGAGGAAGCCGACACTATATCATGGACGGATCCTCCAAGAGAACTGTACCCGACGAGATAGTCAAAGAGAATAGTTGAGGGGTTGGGATCAAGAAAAAATGCTTGAGAATTCTTACGTATCCCACGCAAGTGGGAATCAAGCCATAAATATTTGTAATGGTGCAGTTTAACATCTTGAAGGATGTTGCACAGTTTAAAGTCATGTATGACTGAACAGTTTCAGGTCATGCCAGACCAAACAGTTTAGGGTCATGCCGGACCGGCACACAATTTAGGGTCTTGCAGGACCAGCAGTTTATGGTAGTGCAGAACCAGTGTGGCATAGGCAATGTATTTCTTGAGGAACTTGGCATTGGTGGGAGGAGTTATACACTCACCATCCATTGTCACTAGGGAGTATGTTCCATTAGGGTAAACCCTATGAATTATGTATGGTCCTTCCCATTTGGGCTGCAACATGGGTGGTTTCCTTCCAGGGATCATTGGAGCCCGGATGTCCAATACCAAGTTGCCTTATAGGATATATAGGAGGTGAAACTTCTTGTGGAAGGCTCTAGCTATCGTATTCTGATGCCTTTCCATATTGTGCAGGGCATGAAGACTATTCTCGTCAAGTGCTTCCAATTCATCTAGACGAATTTCAGCAACCTTATCTAGTGCATGTTGGTCATAGACCACTGTGTGTAACGAATGAAGTAGGATCTCGATGGGAATGATGACCATAGCTCCGTACACTAGCGAATAGGGGGTCACCTAGGTGGAATTGTGAGTCATCGTCTGATAGGCCATGAGAGCATTGGGGAGCTTGTTCAGCCAACTCTTCTTGTTTTGACCAACCATTTTTTTTCCAAATGTTAAAGCAGGTTTTGTTGAATTCCTCAATCTTCCAATTTTCTTGCACGTGATAGCGAGTGGTATGGTTCGAATGGATGTTGTACTTGGCATAAAATTTCTTCAACTCATTTTCACGGAAGCTGGTTTCATTATCAGTGAGGACAACGTGAGGGACCCCAAACTGGTAGATGATATTGGAGATCACAAGGTCGATGATAGAACGAGCCTTGACCTCCTTGAGCGGAACTGCCTCTACCCACTTGGAAATGAAATTCGTGGTGGTCAGAATGAACCTGAATTGGAAAGTTTTCTCCAGTGGATATGGTCTCATGACATCTAGTCCCCACACTGCAAACTGAAAAGAGTACTTGGTGGAGTGGAGAGGTTCTGGCGGCCGATGCTGGAAGTTAGCATGAATTTGGCACACGTGACATCTCTTGGAGAACTCAATACAATCAGGGATCATGGAGAGCCATATGTATCCCAGTCTCCGGATCTAGTGAGATAACTTATATCCAGTCTGGTGAGCCCCATAAAAACTGGCGTGAACCTCCTACTTGACATGAGAAATCTCAAATCCTTGGATGCAACAGAGGAGAACACCATCGAACCTGTGCTTTTAGAGGATCTGCTCAATGATGGGACCACTCTGGAGGGTAAACTACAACGCGTGGCATCGGATTTTATCATGCTCGACCCGATCAGCTGAGAGGTAACCATTTTTCATAAACTCGAAAAAGGGGGATCTCCAGTTGGGGGTCGCTTCAACCACTACATTTGAGGAACCCGGGGGTCCTAACGTGGAGGCTCCAGTGGTAAGATGGATTACTCGTAGGTTATCATCATCATCTGGGATGATGGGAGTAATGACTCTCTGATGTGCCATGTGTATAATCAGGTCATTCTACTCAAGTTCTGCATGTAATGAAGCTAGGGCGGCCAGTGCCTCATCTTGACCGTTCTGAGATCGAGGGACATCGATAACTTCTGGCTGAGATGGAAACTAGGCCATTAGTTGGAGGGTGCGCTCCAACAACTATATGAGCTATGGATTTCTGATGGAGTAGTCACCGTTGATATTCTTGATGACTAGTTCGAGATCCCATATCACATTCAAATGGGGCACATCAATCTCTAGGGCTAGATTGAGGCCACTAATGAGGGCTTGATACTCAGCTTCATTGTTGGTGCATCCTTTTGACAATAGGATTGAGTACGACAGAATGGATCATATCAGGGTAATAAAGACAATACCCATGACCACTCTGTTGAGACTAGGATCATTGATCCTCCTACCAGTGGGGCATCAGGAGGCACTGTCGAAGTGCATATGCCAACACGGGATGAGATAATCGTCGAAGAGGATTGCCTCGTCAGGAAAATCAAAGTCCAGGGACTAGTCCACAGGGGTTGGATGGGTATCAAGAAAATCTTCCAAAGCATGTCCCTTGATAGCCTTATAAGGAAAGAACCTGATGTTAATCAGTTAGAGTATTACTTCTCACCATGCTAGATGACCGGTCAACATGGGGTAGTTTTGGATGTACTTCAGTAGGTCTACCTGAGAGACCAGTTGTAGCTCATAGTGCTGCAAGTAATTTTGAAACTTCTCTAGAGCAAATACGAGTGCAAGGAAACTTTATTCAATGAGGGATTATCTTGTCTTCATATCGATGAGCATACTTCTGAGGTAGTAGAGGCTATTTTCTGTCCCCTCATTTTTCTTCTAGGCGGTAAGGGCGCCAAGAGATCATTCCAGGGAAGTCATGTATAGAATTAGCGGATTTCTGGGGATGGGTGGCATCAAGACCAGAGGCTGGAGCAGATACTCCTTGATTTCCTCAAATGTGTTCTATCACTATTTGTCCCATTCATAGGCAGAAACGTTCTTCATTAGCTGAGAAAAGGACTTACACTTGTCAGCTAGATTTGCAATGAATCGTCATATGTAGGCTAAGTGGCCTTGGAAACCCTAAAGCTCTAGAATATTGATCTGGTGAGGTTTCTTGATGATGGACTTGATCCTCTATGGGTCGATCTTGATTCCTTGGTACCTAACAAAAAATCCAAGAAGCTTACCAGAGGTAACCCCGACGGCACACATCTGTGGGTTCATCTTTAGGTGGCCAGAACGGAGGAAGCCGAACACTTTCTCAAGGTCCTTGAGATGGTCCTGGCACTGGCGAGATTTGACCACCAAATCTTCAACATAGAATTCCACCAATATCCCAAGGATCATCTTGAATATGTGGTGCATGGCACGCTAATATTTGGCACCTGCATTCTTCAAGATGATGGACATAATCGGGTTACAAAAGGTTCCTTGGGGTGCCCTGAAAGGTGTGGACTCCTCGTCCTCAGGGGCCATTTGGATCTTGTTGTATCCGGTGTAACAATCCATTAAATAGAGGGATCGTAACCCAGCTGTAGCATCGATCAACAATTCTGTCACATGAAGGGGAAAATCATCCTTTTTGTAGTGATGATTGAGATCGCAGAAGTCGATGCAGACTCAGATCTGTCCGTTCTTTGTCCAGACTGGCACAATGTTGGATAGACACATGGGGTATTGGACCTCCTTGATGAAGTTTTCTCTGATGAGCTTGTCAACATTATCCTTGACCAAGGCACTGTGAGAGGGGGGCATCTTTGTGGGAGGCTTCTTGAACCCACGATGTTTTTCCAGAAGACTGAGGCGGTGGACGGCTACTTGAGTATCTAGTCTTAGAATCTGGCCGTAAATCCAGGCGAATACATCATAATGATGCTTCAGGAAATATGTGTACCACTACTGCTCTTTGAGGGACATGGCGGTACTGATCAATGTAGGTCTCGGATCTTCCTCGATAACAAGGTTCACCTATTCCATTTCATCGATCGTGACAGAGTCACCTTCTTAAAAGGAGGGGGGTATCATCTAGAACCTCTTATTCGCTTGCTGAAGAGGGATCATAGTGGGAGAAGCTTCCTCTGGGTCATCAAATCCTGACGGGAGGCTGGTGGCATCCTGGATAGTAGTGTACATCATATCGGGAGATCCATGTTTCGCTGAAACCATAACAATGAAGGCAGTCGATCTGATCACATCTGGTCTTCGGCCCAATGGGAAATGCATGATGATATAAAATAAAGAGTGGCGCTTTGGCTTGATCCGGTAAATCCCAGCCTAGCGAAACATACACGCATGACGTACAGTCATTACCATGGGGCAGACATCCTGATACCGTCCTGGAGTAGGAGGCTCTGGGATCACCTAAGCCTGGATTGTGTAGGAGTACGAGGTGATTTTCCGCCGTCTCTTGGACTTGGTAATAATATTTACTCATGTACCAGAGACAAAAAAACATTTCCCCATGTTGGGGGGTCGTGGCCACCAATTGGTGGATTGGGAAGACCTAGGTGTCATCCAGACTGACCCAGGGTTCTGTTGCGACCGTGACAGGTTCAACCTCACTCCCCTAAATCTACTGGAACATAATCTAGTAATAGTCGGCATCTTGGTAGTGGGCTTCAACAGAGGTGAAAGGAGATGAATCACATTGGATTATGCCTAATCTACCATTTATGGAGTACTTGAGGCATTGGTGATACGACAAGGGGACCACCACGTGCAGGTGGATCCATGGTTTTCCCATCAATGCATTGTATGTGGTGTCTTGAGAGACAACCATAAACTCGGTACTGGTTACTAGGCCACTGAACTGGCTCTTAAAATGGATATGGTCAAATAGGATCTACTCTATCATGTCATATCCCTGGATCCTTAAATCAGAGGGAGTCAGGTCATCTTCGGATACCTCCGTCTTCCGCAGTGTCTGCGTCAGGATAAGGTTGATCCCGAAGCCGGTGTCAACAAGTCTGCGGAGAACCTCCACACCATTAAATTGTCTGGTGATGTACAGTGGGTGTATATTCCCCTGTATGAGAGAGCCTTCATCTTCTCCTAAGAAAGAAATGATGGCCAAGAATTCAGCGTCCTCCACCGCTTCAGCATTAATGGATTCTCAAGCTGCTAACTCCATCTCAAACTGGATGGGGCTTCATAAAACCTCAGTGAGGTCCTCAAGCATATATAAAGATAAGTGAATGGATTCATGGATTGAAATCCTTTATGGGAATCTAGAAAGGTGCATAAGGAAATCATACTCTTGCGCCAGTCATGAACTTCTACATGCAGGGAGCCGCTCTGTGCCAGGAGGCAATGTGGGCCCTGCCCACTGGATTGACGGCTGGAAAGTTCTGGGCATGTCCCACTGTTCACTAGTCAAATCCGGGTGAGTAGCTGTCAGAGGAGTACCAGATGGCTGTGATCTGCCTGTAGTATGGTGAGGCAGGTCACGGCCTGGTCGAGGCAGCTCTGCGTGATCCAGTAGCACAAACGGTGGTGGATGAGGGCCTGACGACACCAGATAAAGAGGTTGTGCATGCCGAGTTCTGTGATGGGCCTGCTTTCTGGTCTCAGTGGCATGCACGAATTAGCAAGAGGTGCAAACTAATGTTCCCCAATGACCCATATGGTCGCGTCTATGCCGAGATTGGCGTCGACTGGGGACGTTGGGGAGGTTCATCAGGCACTCCCCATCGTCGAGAATCATATAGGGGTTTGCCAACTCCACGGTATTAACCGAAGAATACCCTTGACTATCACTTTAAGAGTCATCCACTACTGGGCAGATTCTAGGAGGGATCCCTATCCTAGGGGGCATGAAGTCACAAAGAGTGCGAGACAAAGATGGAATTGGTGGGGCGTGTTGCTTTCCCTTGGGCTGCGGATGCTTGCTCTTCTGGGAAGAGGTTGACGGAGATGAGGATGCAGAAGTGGTGGAAACATATTCTAAAAGCTCTAGATGATTCAGGAATTCTCGAATGACACCATGAGCATGGGTGACCGCTTTGCGAGCCATCCAGTCATCATACTTCTGGGAATCGTTGTTGGAAACCTACTAAAACTCACCATCATTTTCCCTACTATTATCTGACCTTACAAAGACAACTGCCACTTATGATGGGGTTAGGCATAGCCTGATTATGTTGTTACTGACCTGGTCTTGAAGCCAGACTTTGAACACATAGCACTGCTTGAGGGTGTGCCCTAGAATCTGATGATAGGGGTAGTAGTTTGGGGGATCACTGAGATTTTCCTCTTCCGTCCTTCAACACTAAAGAAAGCGTACAATATCTTTCTCTAAGGCACTATAGAAGTAGCCGGGTACTTGATTATTGTTGAACGAGTAAGTCCAATTTCTTCTTTCTGGAATGGAGGCCCTTGGAGCATGCCCTTCACGAGGAGCTAGAGGGTCCTGTTGAAGAGGCAGACCCTAATTTTCCCACCTGGGCGGTGGCGGCACATTTCACAGAGGCGCCTTCCGATTCTGAGGGGGGATGTTGCTACGCCAGAGGCTACACCTAAAGTGGAGGGCGTCTGCGAGGCTGTAGGGATGGTGCCACTAGAACCAATTCTAGTTGCCTGGGGGCTTTTTTTAGGACACTACAGCAGGCTCATCTCTAGCAGCCCTCCTATCTGGAATTAAAGGGGGAAACAGACGTTCCTAGATAGCCTATTGCAGGGCTACCTCTAAGCACTAGCCCTTATCAGAGAAGTGTCGGAATCCTCCAGGGTAGTTCTGGGTGACCAAAGAAGGAACCAGTTCTATCATGACATTTTCTATGCACATCATCAGTAATTTATCCTGAGTTAGTGGCATGTCATGTGAGTATGTGAGCCCCTTCAATCGGGTGATATATTCTGTGACTCACTAATGAAGACTTTGGTTTCACTTGAAGAGGTATGAGATGCTGGTTTTCCAGGTGGTATAGTCGAACTGGTAGAGGAATTGCCTATGAAGGTCCTCCCATCTGGTTACAGATCTGATGGGGAGCTGGGTATACCATACGAATGTCAGCCCCTCAAACTGGTTATGACGGGTCCCCCATCCCATTAAACGGGGAGAAGGTGGGGTTCCCAAAACCTGGAGGTGTCGACATATCATCCACCCATGCTAGATATGGTTTACCATCTGATGGGATTGCCACCTGTCACATTTCCAATGCCTCAAGGTGGGATATGAGTGTCGTCATAGGATCATTTGGGCGGTGGCCCCGGAATTGATAGGGATCCCTAACTACATGAAGGTTGGTGGGTTCTTCAACATGGTAGATAGGCTCAGCGGCTCATGGATCTGCTGGTGGAGCAACATGGAGGGCCGATGAGGGAACCAGGGCCAGATTCCTTGGATTTACATGCCATTCAGGAGGGTTTGGCGAGGCATATCAGGCCCTCTTTCCGTGAGCTCCGGTTTTAGCCCTGTATTCGAGAGCAGCATGATCATGGTATCCTGGGTGCAGCTCACCAAAGGGGAAGTTGTTCCTACCCCTGATGTACTGGCCTTGGATTTCCATAGTCCGGTCGTCGCTCTGCAACACGTTCATCCAGGAGTACATCGATCATCTTCTTCTGCTCAACAATTTGTTAGCAAAACATGGCCTTCTCGGGGTCCTCCTCCATCTTCTACGCTGAGGAGGATGGGGTGGAGTGTTTGGTAGCTCTGACGTGCTCCTTTCCCTTAACGGAATTCTTGTAGAGTACCAATGCCTTGTTGGGAATAGGGAGACCAAATTGGTTCCTCTACCGACGACTAATCCTTCCCATTGGATCCAATAGTGGTGGAACACCCTCGAAGGATAAGTCTCCATCAAGAAGCTCCATCTCGTTCTCCTCATCCACTAGGTCGACCATATTGACCGTGATCCTTCCTGAGGGCATGTCCTCGATATCACCTAGAATGTCGGGTTGCTGCTGAATAGGGCTGAAGAGGAGGGAAGCGTACTTCCCCCAACCATGGATTTTCAAGTGGGGGGGGGGGGGTAGACTCCTTGATAATTTGCGGAGTATCTTGATACTCTGAACTCATTACTACTAGTGGGCCTTACGACGACCTGTTGGCTCGGGGCGCTAGGCCACATGGAGTGCGGCCAGATCGACCAGACGGCATTGCTTGCTGACTTCATCAAAGTGTGCTTGGCTCCTTGGATAGACCATGCACTGATTAATAAGACTAAAATGCACCTCCTAGAGGGTGTATCATAAATACACAACTTCCCCTGGGGTGAGGGATTCTGGTATGCATAAATTCTACACTTCCACGGGCCACAACATCTCAGGGAAGTGGTCCGCTGTGAGGATGTTCTAGAAGATCCTTGGCTCAAATTTAGGGTATGTCCCTTTAATTACCCACTTGTCCACTAGGGTGGTTGAGGAACTGGTATTAGTATTGAGGTAGACCACTGGGATGACAGGATGGCCAGTGGAGAGTATGACGAGCAGGCTGATTGGCCACCGATTTTCAGGTTGTCTTCTGAAGAGTGTAGCGACCTGGATGATACGTCGTAGAAAGATTAGATGATGGCCATCGTTCCTAGATCCGGGGATAAGGCTACTAGTTATGGCCCAAGATGTTGATTTCCTATCGTTGGCCCCCATAATAGCTCTTTGTGATCTCTTGTGAAGGTGGAGAGTTCTTATGGTGATAATGGTGATGATGGCGTGACCGTAACCTACGTGGTCACCATATTTTCATCATCCTGGATATACCCATGGAGGGAGGTAGGAATCCAATGGACCTCGCATTCTGGGATCACCTGACTGATGAGCCTCGTCGCTGTCCGGACCCTTGACTCGGATGAGCTAGAGGAGGTCTCTCATGTAGTGTCCTACTCCAATTCAGAGTCTGAGAAGCAGACCAGTTTGATCTTCATCTAGGTCTTCCCAAGATTCATCTTGTGACAGCGACGACCCGCCTTCCTGCCCCTGGTTGGCTCCTCAAGACAGGGCAGATCTATGACAAAGGGTCCTTCGGCCTCACTAGTGCTGTGGAGGAGAGGGTTTCCACCTGAGAAAGCTGGGGTGCGAGGAGCACCAGGACAAATGTCAATGGGTACATGGGGAGGACCTCATTGGATAGATTTGGAGCGGTAAAATACTCTGCTGGAACTGGATGAAGCATTAGGAGGACCTCCACGATTGTTTTCCCTCGTGACTTCAGTATGAGGAGGGTCCTTGTACCAGTCTAGCTGAACACGGGTAGGACCTCCATGTTGGATGCAGGCGGATTGAGGCTGGCCCTCACCCCCTATGTTTGATGAGGCGAGGAGGAACTTTACCATCTTCTGAGAGGACATGGGTATGATACCCACATTGGAGAGAGACCAGATGGGCAATATCCCTACATCGACGGTCTGGGGTAAGAGAATGACTCTATAACCAGTGAAATGGGAACGAGAGAGGCTTCCGTACTGAGTATCACTACCGCGTGGCAGTCCCTCATTTATATTTTGGATGGCATGAGGTGGACCTCCATGCTAATCCTCGAAGCAGGTAAGGCCCATGCTCTCTGTAGTAGTGTTACAGGGAGGACAACTTTACGAGGTGGCATCGCTGTAGGTTGGTTCGCAGCAACCACTCCTTGTGCCAACAACCAAGAGAGTCAACCTAGCCTACCCGTGGGGCGGTAGGGGCCTCGACCCCGGTTGGGCGTATAAGCACCCCTGCTCAGTGTATGTAGGGGAATAACGATATGCGTCGGTGGTGGCTCGGGCCACGGTCATTGTCGACCTTGACGCCCCTTGGTGGGCTTCCTCACATTGCTCTAGGCACCGACATTGGGTCGGACGAACTGGGGCTGGTGGTACTGGTACGTAGATTACCTACTCCACTTCCAGCAAGATCAGGTGGCGGCACTGATGTGGCCAGGTGGGAGCCCTTGCTGGGAGAGCCTGGATCGGGACTCGGATCAGGCTAGGCCGGACGTCACCTACCTCATCAGGGTAAGGCAGGTATTCTTCAAAGATTTCTAGGGAGAGGCTCCCTAAATTGTTCTATTTAAGGGTGGGGATAAATTTCTCCATGCGCGGCCCATGGGAATGGTGTTGGCGATGAGGCACAGACACCTCCAGATCCAGGCGGGCCATATCCAGGGATGGGATAATGCCCTCCTCCTCGTAACGTCGCACGAGGTTGTTGATTACCCTCCATTGAATGACCTTGGACAGGGAGAGGGGACATGGGTTCCCCAAGGTCATAGATGTAGAGGCCATCGTGAAAGAGGTTAAACCACATGGGACGGTCGTGCTGGCGTTTCCCCTGCCCCTACGTAGACGGGAAGGCGGTGATCGCGTCCCTCATGCAGCAACCTGATTCCTGAGAAGCAGGGAGATGAACTCTTCAGTGCTGAAAGAAAAAGGAATTTACGACCAATGCCCCAACGTCATTCCGTCTTCCATGATTAGTAGGAGGGATCCACGCTGACAACGTCACAGAATGTGATGTCCAACATTCTACTACCCCATATTCTGGTGAGTTTCACACCAGGCCTTCTATTTTCATGGTGGTACATGGCACCAGATAGATGGATCTGGTGACACGTCAATCCATTGATGCCCCGAGCACTACTAATCTCCATTTTGAGGAGAAGAAATTCATGTCGGGTTCAAAATTTCTATTTCAGACGCTTTCTCCATGGCATGTGCGACTGTCTCGTTTGGGGATGATGGGGGCATGGTTTTGTTGCCCCATATTCCCACTTTCCAAAGGCTGGTGACATCCACTCCTTATTCAGGGACTTCTGCTCCTTGATCGAAACCGGCTGATGGGATATTGGTTATTCTTTTCGTGGATTCCTCCTCGGAACTTGTCACCTATTCGGGGTATCCCTTATAGATTTAATATGTTGTTCGTGAATCTCTTCCTAGTGTCATATCTTCATGGACATTAATTAATTACACTGCTTCTGTTGGGACATTCCAAGGGGCCTGGTCAGGGCAGCAACCTTCGGTCAGGGGAGTAGTCACGTTGGGAATCACTGGCGCGTCTGGATTCTTGGGGATTGGAAAGTATGTCTTCTTTCCCTTATTATAGGTCTTCTCAGGGGTGTGGAAGACCAAGTAATATTACATTAAATGTGGGGAATCATATTCCATGGTCATGTATCTGAGGTCTCCCTTGTCTTCCCATGTTTAACACAGGGTATGCCACAATTTTAACGTCTAGCAGAGATGGATCAGACTGACCAAAACACTGACTGGAGGGGATCAGATGGGTGCAATCCAATAGACGGAACACCAATATTGGGGCCAACATGTGGGTGGATTCCCAAGTGCTGTTTAGGGGAATGGGGTGTGAGGCGGCATGATACCACCGGGATGTGGTGGCCTGGGTAAGAATTAGGATGGGTGATGGAGCATTTGAATGAAGTGGGTAGTGAATGGGTTAGAACCACCACGAGGATGACGATAGTTTTGGGCTTGATCATTGAAGAGACTTCCTACATAACCCCGTGGAATGGAATCAAATTCCACGTAGTTCATCTAATGACAGATTACCACCGATTTGGGTTCAATGGCATGCCACTGGGTGGGGGTGTCAATGGATTACCGTTGATCGGGGTCACAGTGGCTTAACGATGTATGGTGTCCACAGTTTAACATCATGAAGGACGAGGAGCTAACCGATGAGAAGGTGGTCAAAACTTCTGGGTGTTGGGATTGAATCATTGGGAGGATTCCTACCTACCATGCCTTGAAAAGGATCAAAGACCTCATAGTTCAAGTGGTGGCATTTGGGGACTATGCTCTGAGGTGGTCGAAGGTATCGATGAAATGACATGGAGGAAGACCTGGGGTCCAATTTTTGTTGGGATTGAACCTCATGGAAGCTTCCTACGTACCCTTCCATGGCCTGGATCAACGTCCTCATAGTTCGGATGGGGCATTTGGGACTTATGCTCTTAGGTGGCCCGATGAGTGGGTGAATCGACGTGAAGATGGTCAAAACAACCAGTGTTGGGCTTCAACCTCTGGGAGGCTTCCTACGTACCATGCCTTGGCAAGGGATCAAAGACCTCGTAGATCAGATGGTGTCATTTGGGGATTGCACTCTGAGGCAGCCCAATGAGTTGGTGAACTGAGGTGAAGATGGTCGGAACGACCGACGTTGGGCTTGAACCTCAGGGAGGCTTCCTATGTACCCAGCCTTGGCAAGGATCAAAATCCTCATAGTTTGGTTGGTTGGGAACTGATGTGAATGTGGACCTAGGGTCCAATGGGTGGTGTGAATGAACCTCGTGGAGGCTTCCTACGAACCCTGCCTTGGAAAGGATCAAATAGCTCGTAGTTCAGGTGGTTTCATTAGGGGCTTAGGCTCTGAGGCGACCCAAAGAATATGTCATGGTTAGTCCTCACTCTATGCCAACATGATTCAAACTCTGTTTGAGAAACAATAGATAGCAGATACCCGATGATCATGTCGCAAAAGTTGCATCCGTGGGATGTGGAGTGGGGCTTATGCATGATCGTAGCCCGAAGATGAAATAGTCGCTTACTCTTGGTTAGTAGCCCAAAAGGGCTGGGACTTACTCTAGGATGGAGGCCTGTTGGGGAAAATTCCCATTTGGTGAGGGATTTGGCACCGAATAATGGAGGGGTCTGGTGTCCATTTCCCTCTGGTCCTTGGGACAAAAGAAGAAAGGAGGAGCAGGGATGCTGCCTCCGACAAGAAAAGATAGGGGCTTACACCATGATGGTTGACCTTTCTCCATAGACCAACACCACTCTGATAATGAGGATATCATCCCCTATGAGGATAGATATCATCCTCATGGAGACAAGTGGGCGTGGAGAATGTCCGAGGTGGGGTCACCCCACGTGTGAGGCATGGGGTGAAGTCACAGTTTAACGTCATGTGCTGAGGATGATGGTGCTTGGTAGTTTAACATCCTGCAGCTTGGACAAGGTTGGTTTTCTCCACACCCCTAGGATTTACATAACCGGTACCCTCTGCTCCTTGTGGAAGGGAAGGCATCAAAAATTCTATGGTAAGGGGTGTCATGGAGTGAACCATCGGGGGACCAACGTTAGCGTGGCTATGTGAAGAAGCAATAGCCATTAGTGTGCCTATGTGAAGAAGCATGTAGAGAAGCAATGCAATGGGTAGTATCGTGCAAGGGACATTGAAATGACATCATTCAAACCTGGAGGGTCGCATGGGAAAAGGAATTGCAAAGGAGAGGGGTTCATAGGTAGAGGCCTTTTGATGCTCTGCTACTCCTCATGGTAAAGGGTACTTTGGAAGGGGAGTGCTTCATGATGTGGGTCGCCTCAGCCTAAGAATAGGGAAAAGGTGCATATGGGAGGTGCTCCGTGAAGTGGAAAGGTATTTGCGAAGCACTGCATTTTAGAGCAAAGGTTCCTCACGAAGCAAGGCATCGTGAAGCAATGTGCTTCACGTAGAACAGTGACCTTGTCTTTCCATGTGGATCATGTGTGCATGATGGGTGTTTCGTGAAGAATAAATGCTCTGCAATGACCCGGGTACCCTTGGGGATCCCCTTCCTTCATGGAGACCAATAGGCCCAATGAAAGGCATCCCTCTGAGCAGAATGGATCAAAACAAGACAAAAAAGAGGCACTTTGCAGAGCAAAAGTACCTCGCACAGCTCATGGTTCGCAGAGCAGAAGGGTGCTTCCCGATTCGAGAGCTAGGACGTCAAAAGGTCAGACTATCCACCTCTGAACTTGGCAGGAGGCTGGTATTTATAGGGGAGAGGCACCGTGAAGCAGTGGTTTCTCGATGCTAATAAGATTTCTTTTTCACCACGGTGCATCACGAACTTCATGGGTGGCCGCAGAGCATTACTGCCTCCTTGCTTCGTGGCGGGTCGCGAATGTCATTGGCGGTCGCAGAGCTTTACCACCTCCTTGCTTCACAGTGGGTTGTGAATTTCAAGGGTGTTCATGGAGCATTACTGCCTCCTTGATTTGCGGTGGGTTACGAATGTCAAGGGTTGTTGTAGACCGTTACCACCTCCTTACTTCGCGGCGGCGCAGTGTGAGCGGTTCTCCGTGAATGGGCATCGCGAGGGAGCTCTCAGATCTATGTGTTCTTCTCCTCCCCAAATTTTGGCATCAACAAGGATTTATTTGAATAAAAAATGAATGATTTAAAATAAATATAGAAATAAAATAATCATCATGGTGGTGGGAAAGTCATTGTCCACTTAATCACATTTCATTTATCTTTTGTAAAAATTTTCCCTATAAAACATTTAAAAAATAATCATTTTAATAACCATTTAAATAAATAAAAATTGAAATAAGTGTACTTTATAAATATTGTTTCCCATATAATAGTATTTATAAATTCATTTCAAATACATGGGAATATAAAAGGAAGATTTGTACGGAAAACATTAAAAGATAAGACCCGTAGAAAGACGTGGTCACCATCCTAGAACTCCAGAGGTCTCCATATCTTGTAGGCATAAGACTTTTGCCTACACTGTGAAGTCTTCATCCGCTCTTGGATGATCTGCACCTTCTTTGTGGTTGCCTGAACCGTCAATGGTCCCACTAGTGCTAATTCCCCTAGGTCAGTCCAGCATAAAGGTGATCTGCAAGGTCACTCGTACGACGCCTAAAAATTTGTCATCACAATGGTGGAGTGATAGTTGTTGTTGTATGAAAAATCCACCAAAGGAATGTGATCCTACCAACTGTGACTAATGCAATGTACGTACGCTCATAGCATGTCCTCGAGGGTCTGAATGGTCCACCCAGTCTGGCCATCCATCTGAGGATGGAAGCTGCTGCTCAAACGAATCTGCATCCCGAAAGCCACTTCCAACCCCTTCCATAAAAGGAAAGTAAAATGTGCATCACTATCGGAGACAATCATTGAGGGAACTCCATGTAAACGCACAATATCTTGTACATAGAGTCATTCCAAGATCTCTACTAAGTCCTTCTCTCAGATTAGTTGGATGTGGGCCGACATGGTGAGTCGGTCGACGATCACCCAAATCGAGTCATGTCCCCTGGATGTACGTGTAAGTCCAATCATGATGTCCCTGGATATCCCATAACACTTCCACTCTGGGACCTCCAAAGGCTGAACCAAGCCTGCTGGTACATGATTCTCCTCCATCACATGTTGACATGTGAGGCACTGAGAGACAAACTCTACAACAGCTTTCTTCATTCCCGACCACCAGTGCTGTCATCGGAGATCCTGGTACATCTTCGCCAATCCTGGATGTACCGCTAGAGGGGATGTGCCAAACACCCACAAAACTTTCTCATGAGGTGACACAAGTTCCATGGTACATCCTCTGAAGAGGATTACGTGCCCCCAACCTTCATAAAATCCATCAGGTGCATGTCTTGTGGATACCTGAGCGTGTCGCATCTCGTAGTCAGCATCCCCACACTGCACCTCTCTGACTCGCTGAATAATTTGTTGGGTGACTGTTAGAGACTAAAGAAAAGATGATCCATCTCTATCCATAAATAATATCTGCAAAGCAGCTAGTTGCATCACTGCCTTGCCTAATAGATGTATACCAGATCTCCTGTTGAGTGCATTTGCTACAACAATACTCTTCCCAGATGTTTATACTACCTCAATGTCATAGTCCTAGAAGAACTCAAGACAACGTCACCGTCTCTGGTTGAGGTCCTTCTGAGAGAATATATACCAGAGAAACTTGTGATTAGATCACTCTGTAAAATGCTCTCCCATCAAGTAATGTCGCCACATATTCAAGGTGAAGTACACTCTTGCTGACTCCAGGTCATGGGTAGCGTGGTTCTGCTCATGTTGTCTCAGATATCAAGAAACATATATGATTACTTCTTGATCCTGCATTAGGACGCATCTGAGTCTGGTCCTTGATGCATCACAGTAGACTATGTATCCTACACCCTCCTCTAGTATCCTCAAGATGGGGGAACTAGTCAGCCTCTGCATCAACTCCTGAAAACTCCACTGGCATCTCTCCGACCACATGAAGGGTTTCCCCTTCTTCGTCACTGCTGATAGTAGTGTTGCAACTCAGGAGAAATTTGGCACAAATCTCCGCTAGTATCCAGCCAAACCCAAGAAACTTCATACCTCCGTCACACTCCTGGGTGGCTCCCAAGCTAGTACCGCCTCAATGTTGGCTGGATCAACTGCAACTCCTACCTCCGGTATGACATATCCCAGAAAGTTAACCTCTCAGAACTAGAACTGGCACTTCGAGAGCTTATCATATAGCTAGTGCTCTTAGAGTGTGTCCAGTACTACGTGAAAATGATAGGAATGATCCTCCTTAGTAGCTGAGTAGATCAGAAGGTCTTCGATGAAGACTACTACAAAGAGATCAAGTTATGGATGAAAGATCATGTTCATGAGTCCCATGTACACTACTGGAGCAGTGGTTACGCTGAATATCATAACCAAGAACTCATAATTGTCATACCGACATCTGAAATTTGTCTTCTGCACATCCTTGTCTCATACTATGAGCTGTTGATAGCCTGATCTGAGGTCAATCTTTGAGAACCATTGTGCTCCCTTCAGCTGCTCAAAGAGTTCATCAATCCTTGATAGTCGGTACTTGTTCTTCATGGTCACCTGGTTCAGGCGCTGATAGTTGACACAAAGCCTCAAGCTCCCATCCTCCATCTTGGAAAAAAATCGGGGTTGGCAAAGGTGTAACGCCCCGACCCCAGTCACCCAGAGTCGGTGCATTATTGCGTAACATTGGTATGATCAATGAAGATCAAGTCTCGAAAGACTGATTAGTTTAGTAGCCTTGGAAACACTAGATACATTCATAAGTCTTACATTACATCATAAAGTAAAACAAAACAACAACAACAACATCTTGTCTTCATAACCCCTCATACTATCCCTGTAGGTCATTCATAATATACTTCTTCACATCCTGGAAAAATTAAAACATTGGAAGTGGTGAGCTCAGATGCTCAGTAAGGATAACAATATAGCTGAAGCTTTTATAAATTAACATTAACATTTAAGTCAATGTATAACTAAAACAAAAGCCTTTTAAACTTGAACTTCAGCATAATATGGCAAAAGTAAAATGAAATAATTCCATTTACTTATTCACATGGATATTCTACTAGTCGAATAATCACATGCAATATCAATAACCACTTTCATAATGATGGAATGCATAATTCCAGACTATCATAACCACATATCCAAGGCCTCGTTCCAAGAATAAAAATAAGATTTTGTCAAGGCCTCGTGCCATGACACTAGTTTGTCTCATGAGACCTACCGATGCATCGAGGAGCTATAGTCGGCTGCACTCGTCACTTATTATGTCCAATGCATTCCTCATATGAACAGGTTTAGACATATCATAAACCATAACATAATCGTATCACATAAAACATGCATAAATGAAACATAACATTTCCACATTTCAGTCACAAGATATCAATACAAAACATTGATATAATAAAAAACACATGCAAAACCATTTTCAATACCAAAATAAAAGAAAATTAAAACATTGTATTTATTTTTTATTTTAAAAAAATTATGGATTGTAGAGGAAGCCAAAACTAAAATAAAGGTCACGACGACGGAGAAGTCGTTGTCGCCTCATATGTATGACAAAGAAATCCTTTTTTTTGTTTAGTAAAATGCTTAGTATAAAAATATTTCTTTTGAATAATCATAAAAGTCAAAGTGGTTTATACATAGTATAAAAGAAAGTTGTGTATAAAACAAAATATGCCTCAATGAAAGGAGATTGAGACGAAGTCCTTACAAAGATAATTTTTTAAATAAAATAGATATATTATGTGTATTCACTATAAGTACACATAAAGAAGGTGAAAATACAAGATAGGACATAATAATATCATGACATAATTTGAAAGTAGGAGATGAACCCAAAGAATGGAAATTGGGTTAAGAAGTTCCCTTACCTCATGTATGACATGACTCGATCGTTCGTTAATCTCCTGAATAATAAACTAGAGTTAATTTATATTTTCTTAATAACCATTTTCATGTTAATTATTACTTTTATATCACTTATTACCATGTTATGAACATTATGTAATTATTTAAGTTAATAATGGTCATTTTGTCGATCTTTGGTACTTGAGTCAAAAATAAACTTCTTATAATTACAAGTTGTTCATGTGGTGAAATATCCATTATATCTAGAATTATAATCATGATGTAGAAATCATATATATCATATATATCCAGTATATACTTGCATTTATAATATTACATAACATTTAGAGGTAAGAAATGAAATGCACCGTTCATGGAGATGGTAAGCCGTACGTACGCATGAACGCTACTTTCATTTATATTTCATATTTAATGGAATGAAATTATAATTATATAAAGTTATAATATAATTATAGTATAATATAATGTATAATACAATTTACTCTATCCTTTATACATCCCACATATGGAATTAACGATTCAAATCACTTTGAAGGGGTGGTAGTCCACACTTACTAAAATGAAATTATCGTGTTTACCCATAATGGAAATCATAAAGGTATGCCATAAATGAAAAATACAGAATCATAAAAAAAACAAAAACATAATATATATCATATATAAAAATATTGTCATCATAATGGCCACCATGAGAGGTGTTAAAAGAAGATTGAACAATCATCATTTCATGAGGCAGTAATTCACCACCAACAGAAACAATATCTTCTTTAACCATTAGACGAAGGTGTGTGTAAGTTTAAATAAAATACTTCTTATAATAAAATCCAATTATATTTAGGATACAGGTGTTTTTACAAAATAATGTAATAAAAAGATTTTAGGGGGTTGGAGAATCAAAATAAAACAAAAGAACACAAGAGAAGACATTACCTTAAAATCGGGTAACTCTTTTAGATTTGAGCCAAAAGCTTCCTTGAGAAGACTTATGCCCAAAGTGAGGCTTCAAGGAGTAAGAGAGGGAAGTTTAGAGATTATTTGGGCAGATGTTGGCCGAGAAAAATGGCTTTGATGGTGTGAATAAGGTGGTAGAGGTGGGGGCCTTTTATAAGAGGATAGGAGGGGCACTCTTGGGTGGTCATGAAATGTTACATTATTATGAAGTGATTTTCGGATTTCAAAGGTCCCAAAATGATATCTTTCAAGGTAAAGGTGATAAGGGTTCGCAATATACCCATCCAATAAGTTTTAGACAAGTTTATGTCTTATATTTTACATTATCATTTCATTTTATTTAAATCTTTAATTAATGAGGTAATCACTGCATCATCATGGTGTCATAAAATATTTAATTTATTTAATGTATAATTATTATAGAAAATTTACCATGATGTATGAAATCTTTTTATCTTTCCAATAAATATTTATAGTCAAAATTTTAACTTATATAACCCCATGTAATAATTGTTTTAGTAAAACAACACATGTTTGTGACAATTTTATTTTTACATTAAATAAAAAGTTATTAATGTCATTTTCTTACCCAAGTGGCTCCATGGGGTCCCCAAGTTGACCCATGGATTTTGATGGTCAGAAATGACTCATCCAATAAGGGTAGGACAAGTGTAAAGGTATTTTCATATTTTTATAATTTCATTTTTACCTTAAATATCACTAATTACCTTTAATCGTGATTAATATAACTTAAATGTTACTATTCACAAAAAATTATTTTAATCCCATTGAACAAAATTTTACTTCCTGATGAAAATGATGTATGTCAGATTTTGGAAATTCAAATCATAGAGGGGTTAAAATTTCATTTAAACAAAAAAATCTGTTTTTTTAACTACCACTTAGTGGTTTCACTATTCCTCAAAAATCGATGTTTTTCAGAACAATACAAAAAATTAACCCTAAGCTATATTTGATATTCCTAATTCAAAAATGATGTCTATTTTAAAAAATTCAAACCATATAAGTTGAATTAATTATTTAATAATTAATTCCCGTTGTCACAACAAATAGAGTGTTTTTAAGAAACAATATATATCAAAAGATTGACAATTTTTTATGTCCAATTTCAAATTTAAATTAATTATAATGACCACCATTGGATAAAATGGTAAAAATATATTCTAATTATACTTTAATACCATGAAATTTTATAATTTATCACTATAAAATATTTTTATTAAAAAAGTTGTTTTTAAGTATTTTTCACTATTCATCAAAAATTGGAAGTTCTCAGAAAAATACCATAAATTCAACATAGTCTAGTTTCGATATTCTGAATCTAAAAATGAAGTCCATTTTGAAACATAAAATTAATATAATTTCAAAAAGTGTGTATTACAATTCATAACGGCTACTTTTATTGGTCGCGGTGTGTTAGAACTCGAGGTTGCGTACAAAACACGATGCTCTATTATTCAAAGATAAGCGTACCATGGAATCTTGAGGTGTTACATTCTCCCCTCCTTCAATAAATTGTGTCCTCAAAATTTGAAATTTTTCTTTGAATATAAAAGGTTGAAAATAGAAAATACCTTTTTGGAAAACCCACATCAGAAATAAGGTTAATAAAAATATAACTTTAGAAAAAATAAAGAGAAGTACAAAGGTCACTTGAGATAGCCAATACTAGGATTCTATGAAAATATGGATATGGAGGAAAAAAAACCATCAAGGTCTGATGGAGTGTTTTTTAAAACAGGATTAAGAGAAAGTTTAACTACAAGAAAATCACAAACTTGTGATTGGTTAAGCGATCATAGATTCCCCAGTAGGAAAAGTTAACCGAAAATGTTTTTGTTTTAAGTTACCTTTCATAAATTTGAGGAATTTATTTAGGAGATTTACTAAGAAAGTAAGGAAATATACATACTTGTCATGTAGACTTTCATTCTTTAATAAATTTTCACCACAAACACATCTTTCACTAAAAAAGATAATAGAACTTAAAAATATTATATTTATCCTAATCTTATAAGGTTCCAAATATCAACACATACAATTTAGATTAGGAAAACTATTTCGTAATAATGAGGGACTTATTATAGGCTAGTGGTAGGTAATAAAGGCCTACTACACTATGGTTGTGGGTTCGATTCCTATAGCTTTGTCTGATGCGATGGGTTATCCCCCGACCTGTAGGTTGTCTTTTTCCCAAAACTATATTATTATAATATTTCAAAAGTAATCTTCATAAATGTTTTAACCTTAAACAATACTACCCAAAGTTCAACTTAATCCATTCCAACCTTTATAGTTATCCAAAATACCTCTGTCCAAACTTTTTCTAAAAGGTCTCCAAATTCAAAAATCAATTGTATCATCAGATTCCTCAAAAAAAGTAATGTTTCTCTTATTGTCACATAAAAAAATATGATTACCTTTATCATAGTAAAACCTTAATGAAAACAACAAGTACTGTAGTACAATCCTTATATATATCACATTATTCTTATAACCAGAATATAATCCTTGAGTCTAAAAGCACCAATAAATTAATTATTCCACTTCAACTGTAGTAACAGCATAATATTTTCCATGATCCCTTGGAATTTTCTGAGGTAAGTTTCCCTGACGCTTAGGACATTCATTTGAATAATTCCCCATTTCCCTACAATTGTAGCATTCAAAATTGATAGCCTCTTTCTTTCCCTTGCAAGCATGATCCTGGTGACCTTTTTTCTACATTTATAACAATCTCCCATTCCTTTTAGGCAAGTACCAGGGTGATTCTTCCCACAATTATCTCATAATGGAAAATCCTTCTTTCCCTTTTTCCCTTTATCTGTCTCTTATTCCACCATTCTCTTCTTCTCTTGATTTACTTTATTGTCATAAGATTTAGAAAATTCCTTTTCTGTCTTGATAGCACATGATACTATATCTTCGTATGTTGAGAAATATTTTGATTCTAATTCTCGACGGAGAAATGGTTTTAACCCATCAAAGAAATGATCAATCTTACTTCTTGGGTTACGTATATAATCAGTAGCATGTCTTGCTAACCTTGTAAAGTTGGTCTCATACTTTGTAACATTATCAACCTCCTTTTGTCTCAGACTCAGTAATTTCCTTTCCATATCTACCCGATGGTCATGAGGAAAGTATTTTTCTAAGAAAATATCTTTGAACTCCCTCCATTCCATATTCGATACTTCACCATCTTCCTTTGTATTTTGAATCAATGACCACCATTGCTCAGTATCTCCAGTGAGGCGGTAAACTGCCATGATAACCTTTTCCCTTTCACGACTCCCCAAGGCATGAAATATTTTCTCTAAGGAATTTATCCATTTCTCAGCTACTAAGGGATTAGTACTCCCATTGAATGTTAGTGGTTGTTACCTCATGATGCAGTCTAACATTGATCATCCACATTGCCGATCAGGGTGCTCCATACGAGTAAGGTTATTGTTCATAACCTGAGTGAGTTGTCCCAGTATTGTGATAAGTTGATCAGCACCAGTTGTATCTCCAGCTCCATTATAATTATCGTGAGTAGGAGGATAATCCCAACATGGAGTGCGTGCATTGATACGATTTTCATTCCTCCCACTAGGCGCCATTTCTAAACAATGGCATAAACTAGATCAGTTTATGAATCAAAATACATAATTCCATACTTGTAATACACTTAACATAAATTGATCAATTTATGGATACAATACATAATCATAAAAAAATTTCTTTCAGGATGTACATACTCATAAACCCTTCATAATGGTTTGTAAAGAAAATGAGAATTATCCTAAGCATATCACTCGGGAGTGTCGTAACCATGAGTGCAGGAAGGCCCGTTGTTGTGCAAAAATTCCCGTTTGAGCCTAGCTCAAAGCAGTGTTTTCGGGTTTTACCCCTAGGTATATTTGTGCCAGATCCGCCTCTACCTGATCATATCCAGACAGGGATATATTTCTTGGAAAACTCACAAAATCTCAATAATACCAAAATTCTAGGTAGTTCTTCTATACTATTCCTCAATGTCTATATTAGGAATATGTTCTCTAATAAGAGTTTATCTAAATCTAGCTTCCTAGGTTAGTACTTAACTGCCTTTGATACCAACTGTAACACCCCGACCCCAGTTACCCAAAGTCGATGCATTATTGCATAACATTGGTATGATCACTAAAGATCATGTCTCAAAATACCGATTAGTTTAGTAGCCTTGGAAACACTAGATACATTCATAAGTCTTACATTAAATCATAAAGTAAAACAAAACAACAACAACATACTGTCTTCATATCCCCTAATATTATCCCTGCAGGTCATTCATAATATACTTCTTCACATCCTGGAAAAATTAAAACATTGTAACGGGTGAGTTCAGATGCTCAGTAAGGATAACAATATAGAGGAAGATTTCATAAATAAATATTAACATTTAAGGAAATGTATAACTAAAACAAAATCCTTTTAAACATGAACTTCAACATAATATGGAAAAAGTAAAATTAAATAATTCCATTTACTTATTCACATGGATATTCTACTAGTCGAATAATCACATGAAATATCAATAACCACTTTCATAATGATGGATTGCATAATGTCAGACAATCATAACCACGTAGCCAAGGCCTCGTGCCAAGAATACAAATAGGATTTTCTCAAGGCCTCGTGCCAAGACACTAGTTTGTCTCATGAGACCTACCGATGCATCGAGGAGCTATAGCGGGATCCACCTGTTACTTATTATGTCCAATGCATTCCTTATATGAATAGGTTTAAACATATCATATACCATAACATAATCGTATCACATAAAACTTGCATAAATGAAACATAACATTTCCACATTTCAATCAAAATATATCAATACAACACAATGATATAATAAATAACACTTTCAAAACCATTTTCAACACCAAAATAAAAGAAAAGTAAAACTTTGTATTTATTTTATATTTAAAAAAAATTATGGCTTTTAGAGGAAGCCGAAACTCAAATAATGGTCACGGTGGTGGAGAAGTCGTTGTCCCTGCATACGTACGACAAAAAATATTCTTTTTTGTCATTTAGTAAAACGCTTCGTATAAAAAGATTCATTTTGAATAAATGTAAAAGTCAAAGGGGTTTATACAGAGTATAAAAGAAAGTTGTGTATAAAAAAATATGTCTCAATGAAAGGTGATTGAGACGAAGTCCTTACAAAGATAATTTTTTTAAATAACATAGATCTATTATGTGTATTCAATATAAGTACACATAAAGAAAGTACAAATACAAGATAGTACATAATAATATCATGACATAATTTGAATGTAGGAGATTAACCCAAAGAACAGAAATTGGGTTAAGAAATTTCCTTACCTTGTGTCTGACTTGACTCGATCGTTCTTTAATCTCCTGAATAATAAAATAGAGTTAATTTATATTTTCTTAAGAACCTTTTTCATGTTAATTATTACTTTTATATCACTTATTACCATTTTATTAACATTATGTAATTATTTAAGTTAATAACGGTCATTTTGTCGATCTTTGGTACTTGAGTCAAAAATAAACTTCTTATAATTACAAGTTGTTCATGTGGTGAAATATCCATTATATCCAAAATTATATTCATGATTTAGAAATCATATATATCATATATATCTAGTATATACATGCATTTATAATATTACATAACATTTAGATGTAAGAAATGAAATGCACCGTTCATGGAGACGGTAAGTCGTACGTACACATGAACGCTACTTTCATTTCTATTTCATATTTAATGAAATGAAATTATAATTATATAAAGTTATACTATAATTCCAGTATAATATAATGTATAATACCGTTTACTCCATCCTTTATACATCCCACATATTGGCATTAACGATTCAAATAACTTTGAGGGGGCGGTAGTCCGCACTTCCTAAGATTGAAATTATCGCGTTTAACCCATTATAGAAATCACAAAGGTATTCCATAAATGAAAAATACAGAATAATAAGGAGAAGAAACATAATATATATCATATAAAAAACTAGTGTCATCATAATGGCCACCATGAGAGACTGATAAAAGAAGATTTAACAATCATCAGTTTGTGAGGCAGTAATTCACCACCCACAGAAACAGTATATTCTTTAACCATTAGACGAAGGTGTGTGTAAGTGTAAATAAAATAATTTTCATAAAAAAAATCCAAGTATGTAGATTATACTGGTTTTGTTACAAAATAAAAGTAATAAAAATATTTTAGGGGGTTGGAGAAGCAAAATAAAACAAAAGAACACAAGAGAAGACATTACCTTAAAATCGGGTAACTCTTTTTGATTTGAGCCAAAGGCATCCTTGGGAATAATTATACCCAAAGTGAGGCTTCCAGGAGTAAGAGAGGGAAGTTGGGAGAGTATCTTGGAAGAGGTTGGCCGAGCCAAATGGCTTTGATGGTGTGAATAAGGTGGTAGAGGTGGGGGCCTTTTATAAGAGGAGAGGAGGGGCACTCTTGGAAGGTTATGAAATGTTACATTATTATGAAGAGATTTTCAGATTTCAAAGGTCCCACAATGATATATTTCGAGGCTAAGGTGATAAGGGTTCTAAATATAACCATCCAATTGGTTTTAGACAAGTTTAACTCTTATATTTTACATTATCTTTTCATTTTATTTAAATCGTTAATTAATGAGATCGCTGCATCATCATGGTGTCATAAAACATTTAATTTATTTAATGTCTAAAAATTATAAAAAAAATTACCATGATGTAGGAAATATTTTTAGATTTCCAATAAATATTTATAGTCAAAACGTTAACTTAAATAATCCCATGTAATAATTTTTTTAGTAAAACAACACATGTTTGTGACAATTTTATTTTTAATTTAGATAAAAAGTTATTAATGTCATTTTCTTACCCAAGTGGCTCCATGGGGTCCCCAAGTTGACCCATGTATTTTAATGGTCGGTCATGACTCATCCAATAAGGGTAGGACACGTGTAAAGGTATTTTCATATTTTTATAATATCATTTTTATCTTAAATTTCACTAATTACCTTTAATCGCGATTAATAGAACTTAAAAGTTACTGTTCACCAAAAATTATTTTATTTCCATTGAACCAAATTTTACTTCCTAATTATAATTATGTATGTTGGATTTTAGAAATTTAAATCACAGAGGTGGTAAAATTTTATTTAAACAAAAAATTAGTTTTTTAACTACCACTTAGTGGTTTCACTATTCATCAAAAATCGAAGTTCTTCAGAACAATACCAAAAATTAACCCTAAGCTATATTTGATATTCCTAATTCAAAAATGATGTCTATTTTACAAAATTAAAACCTTATAAGTTGAATTAATTAATTTAATAATTAATTTCTGTTGTCACAATAAATAGCATGTTTTTAAGAAACAATATATATCAAAAGATTGACAATTGTTTATGTCCAATTTTAATGTGAAATTAATTCTAATGACCACCATTAGATAAAATGGTAAAAATATATTCTAATTATACTTTAAAAACATTCAATTTTATAATTTATCACTATAAAATATTTTGATTAAAAAAGTTGTTTTTGAGTATTTTTCACTATTCATCAAAAATTGGAAGTTCTCATAAAAATACCAAAAATTCATCATAGGATAATTTTGATATTCTGAATCCAGAAATGAAGTCCATTTTATAATATAAAATTTATATAATTTCAAAAGTGGGTATTACTATTCATAATGGCTACTTTTATTGGTCGCGGTGTGTTAGAACTCGAGGTTGTGTACAACACACGGTGCTCTATTATTCAAAGAGAAGAATACCATGGATGCTTGGGGTGTCACAAAAGGTGAAACACCAGACTGAAGGAATCACTACCCCTGCAAGTCCTCTAGTTGTACCCACAACTAATGATTCTCTATAGGAGCCATCTGATATGTTGGTATAGATATCCATGTCATCCCGTGGTACAAGTCAATGTGAAATTCCAACTCTCTGCGAGGTGGTAGTCCCAGTACATCATTAGAAAAGAAATCTGTGTATTGGTCCACTATTACCGGATAATTCAGACCCTCCATATCAACCGCTCCAAGGGTGAGGCTAGCCAACTGATGAGTGATCGGTTGCACTCTTCTCCGGGTAAGTCGATCCTATGCAGAAAAAGATCCCTTCACACCGGTGAAGATAAACCTGGTCCGATCAGTGCGGACACACCACATTTGTGCCTAATAAAGTCTATTTGAGCATGGAATGTCAATAACCAGTCCATACCCAAGATGACATTGTAATGCCTCGATGCTACAACTAGGAGATCCCAGCCAAAGCTCTCACCTCCTAGAGTAAGGTTACATTGCAGACACTAGTGTACAATCGTCGAATCCGCTCCCGTAGGAGTATGTAGCCATAAGTATTAGTCAAACGACTCCATTGGAATCTACGAGCTCCAAATGAGGGCAATGGAAATAAAAGAAAAACTGTAACATTTGTTTATAAGTACTGCATCTAAGATGGAGTAGACACAGATCGTACCTTATACCATCTCCGAAGCACCATGATCGTAGGCCTCAGCTGCATGGAGATGAGCTTTCCCCTATCATCCTACTACATGTGGTTGGGGTGGAACACCTAGTGATGGTGGCGGTAACATCTCGAATTGTGGCCCACCGCCAGCTGCATGACCAGCTCCTCTTCCATGTCAGCCTGCTCCCTGAGGACCTCCTTGGTCGAACCTCTATCTCTGTCTGGGCGGTCCTTCAACTGTCTGCTCATAATCTATATAGCGGGTTGGATATTCATGAGCCATGTTACCCTGCACGCCACATACGTTGCATTTCCCACTCCTGTAATGACAGGCTCTACCTCGTCTGCCCCGCACAACCGACCCTGAATCATGTGGTCGTCCACCAGAAGGTCTGGTATGTAAAAAACCGTAAATTTCATGGAATTTTTTTTCTTAAATTCTTTGGGACTTTACGAGTATGTATTTTTTGACGACACCTGATTCTGAGGCCCGGTGTTCCCGGAATCAATTTCTAAAGTTCAGCTCAAGTATGTTCAGTGAACGAACGAGCATGTTTTTCTTTCTTTTGAACCGGTGCTCAGAATTGAAATCCTAGGGCACCGATGAACTTGCAGCGCCGGTTTTTTGTTTAAGATAACCTTTCCTAAAGGTGCATTTCCTTGGGAGGAGTTGTTAAAAATTTAGGATTAAATGTGAATTAAATAAAATTGTGGTAAATTTTATTTTCTTTATCTAATGGTTATATCCTACATGGGGTGGTTGGGGTGGGACCCACAAGCCCCTAACCACCCATGTTAGGATACTTGTGAGGTGGGGCCCACACTATCCCCACCCCTTCACATTCCCTAACTCCTCTAAAACCCCTCTTAAGTTGTGTAACTAATCTTAACTTGGTTAAACTTTCCCATTAATTGGATGACTTCTCCTCTCCCCACATTAAATCATGCCAACACATTTATTCAATTAATGGAATTCTGGTTTTGAATTTTTGATTTTGAAATGCATGCCATGCTTTAATAAAATAAGAGGAGTTTTATTTTATTTGGGGGTTGGCTCGTTGTGTTGAGGATTGGAGGAGAGAGCTCTAGTTTCATTGAAGAACTTCATCTTCCGCGAAGAACGTCTCCACTTCAACGATGAACGTTGATTCGGCTGCACCAATTTCTTTACCCTCTTCTTCCTCCGTGACAAGGGAGGAGACACCGATGATGACGGAAATGACGCCATCTTCCGTGGCGCTTGACAACTGTGAACATTATTTGAGTTAAGGGTGTGTTTATGAATGAGCATCATTTTTTTCCTTCCATTTTATTGGTTCTCTATAAACCACTTGCTATCGAACTAATATGGAAGGAACCAAACCAAACTAACATAGTCTGATTCCTCTGTCGTTCTTGTTGTATGGTGTTCTCCTACCATTCTTGAGAGGTTAATAAATGCATGTTTTCAGAGAAGATAGGAGGCCTGAAAACCTCGAAAACGGCCTCAGAAGATTGGGATGACCTTGGAGAGGATGTTTTGTAGCAATCAGATCATCGGAATGAAGGAAAGACGCCTTGGGAGGCGTGCTGGCCAGAGGCATCATTTCTGGAAAATTCCAGAATACACGGTGTGTACTTCCAAAGCACACACCGTGTAGTAAAAGCATTCAACGACAGAAGTAACGGACAATAGAAGAAGTGACACACGGTGTGTGACACCGGTCACACGGTGTGTACTGTCCACACAGTTTGACATTGGAGACTTCGATAGACATGGAGCGTATTCAAGGGAAATACAAGAACACATGCTGAAATACACGGCCATGAGGCACGGCATGTATTATCTTCTTTGAAAGGTAGAAGTGGGTTCGTGAAACTCGGTGTGTAATCCGAGAGATACACGGACACTGGAAGGACCACACGGCCAAGAGGAATGGGGTGTATTTTGGAAATACACAGACACAGGGTGGAGTACACGGGCATGTACTCCACCACACGGCCAGGCATGGCCAGCTCACATGGAACCGACCCTAGAGGTTTGGACACAGCGTGTAACCATACTACAAACCATGTATTTACTTATCTACAAGACCAGCCCTACGACACATGCCATATCACACGGGCAGTACCCAGTGTCTGACGACAGGGCGTGTATCGCTTACCTACACACCGTGTACTTTAGGGAAATGTCTTGGTTGTCTTGTTCTCCGTGAATTGGGCACGTTTTTCTTAGTTTTTCCCCTATGACGCGGGATGTATCTACGGGATACATCAACTCTGGTCTTCGTGACAGTTGATGTATCGATCCTTGACTCGAGGAGCGGACCCTTCGGAAATCGAGCGTGCTGTGTGCGGGAACCCTAGAGCTGGCTGCGACTGCGATGATGATGACGACTGTACTTGGATCCAATGTGTGTTTAGCAGTTAGGACGACTGTACTTGGATCCTACATGGGTCCGGCAATGAGGACGACTGTACTTGTATCCTAAAAGGGTTCGATAGTGATGGTAACTGTACAAGGATCCTACATGGGTTTGGCAGCAATGACTTCTGTACTTGGATCCTACATGGGTTCGGCAGAAGAGTTGATTCAGAGGCTACATATATCATCTCCACCCCTCTTCTTGAGTATTATAAATGTGTGAGCTCAGTATAGACTTTCAATCATTATTTTCGATGTGATTGACTGGCTTTCCTGTGTGGATTGGGTTGTAATTTCCTGTGTGGATTGGGTTATACTTTCCTGTGTAGACAGGGTTGAACATGGGCTCAGAAGTTGGAGCCGAACTGGAATTGATGACTTAGGTATATGTATGGTCATATTCAAAAATAGTGTTGGTTGATACTTCTCATTTGCATCCTTCTTTTGTGGTTTATCCTTTGTGGATTCTGAGGGACCTCTGGGGGTCTCGGGGTCCATACTGAGTATTATATACTCACCCCTGCATGGGCTATGCCCACACTACATTATGTTGGTTGCAGATGACGGACAGTGCTGAATGTGGTTGAGGCTTGTGGAGTGTGATGGTACCCAGAGGTGGACTATCAGGTGGGAGGTACACGAAGTGGACGGCCGGACCTGAGGAGTTGAGGGGACTATGTATACCCACCCTTCATGTGGGATAGCCGGAGGATTACTCTGTGGTTGCTGATTTACTTTACAGCTGCTGTACTTTCTTTCCTGTTGTACTATACTTTCAGTTGGGTTTGTATTCTGCCCAATTTACTTTTCATCATTTACTATTGTACTCGGTTTACTTAGTGTTTACTTCAACTTGCGTACTCTGTGGTTTTTTATTTTCTTATATAAAGGAAATGCCTTCACTTTCATTGGGATTTACGCCTTTGGTGCAAGTCGCCAGCCTCTGGCCTATGGAAGGCGGGCTTGGGGTAGTCACGACACGGGCCCTGAGGATGGGTCATGAAAAATTGGTATCAGAAGAGTCGGTTCTACCGTAGAACCCATGACTCTGATAATTTCTTCTGTGTAAAGCAATAGAGTTAAGGGTATTGAGTTTGGTTATCAGTCCAAGGAGTCCAGTGTTGGTGCGGTGACCGACGTATCCATACACTGGGACCCTGACTTCTAATTTCCAATTCAGTGCACGAAAACATTGATTGCATGTGTGTTTCAAAAGTTTTCTTTGTGATTACTTTGTGTCAGCTCACCTGGTATATTGTTTTAACCGTGGCAAACCTGTTTCTTTTCAGGATGGCCCCACGACGGAAGCCAGCTAGGGTTCCGAGCATTGTGCGATACAGCAGCCCACCGAGTGACGACGCCTCAGTGCACAGCCCCATTACAGCAGAGGCACCGGCGGTACCTCTCCCCACCAAGCCACCGATGCCACCAGCCCCAGTAGCTGAGAGTGCATGTCACCGGAGTACACTGCATGAGTTTCAGCATCAGAGACCACCCAGGTTCCGTAGGGAGGCAGACCCTCAGGCAGTCGAGGATTGGCTGGAGGTTGTAGTTGGACTTTTCAGATAGGTAGGGACACGAGCAGATCTTATGGTGATCCTTGTGGTTATTCTCCTGCACGCAACAACAGGTAGATAGTGGAGCCTGATACACCAGGTGCACGACGAGGCATCATTACTTTGTCCGGACTTCGAGAACCTCTTCCCCTTGGAGTTCTTTCTAGCCACCCTTCGTGCGGTGCGCATTCAGGAGATACTATAGCTGCGGCAGGGTAGCATGACGGTAGCCCAGTACTCGATAAGATTTACCGACTTCTCGCACTATTCCATAGACATGGTACGTGACCCATTCTTCTAGGCCTTGACCTTCGAGTAGGGACTGAGGCATGAGATCAAGGCATCGATGATCTCCCTCAGTATTCCAATGCAGGCAGGAGTACTAGAGAGATCCCTTATTGTGGAGATCTTTCTTGCTGAGCCTTCACCAGCAGCGAGACCTACCACAGGGTGGCACGTTGCGGAGTCTTCTGCAGCCGGCAGTAGACAGATGACGTAGTGGTCCAAGAGGACTAGACCATTAGGTGGGCGACCTCAGGATATTGGTTCGGATGTGTGGGGCACACGCAGCATAGCCAGTCATACGAGAGGCAGACAGTGCTATGCATGCGGTGGGCAGGGCCACATGGCTCGTGACTGCCCGACCCACCATGCATAGGAGCAGCAGACGGTTGAGAGGCTGCCTAGGAAGAGGTAGAGGTTTGACCGTGGCGGTCCGCAGGGAGCAGGCGGACAAGGTAGAGGAGCTATCCAAGCAGCATGTGGTGGGAGATGCTTTGAGGCTCTACCACCACCACCACCAGGAGGTCCACCCCGACCACAGGGTGCTGGCGGACAGAGGCAGGCTCAGCTTCAGGCAGTGGAGGCCTATGACCACGGCGCACCTGAGATGATTTGAGGTACTATCTGTGTCTACTCCACCCATGATTCAGTTCTTATAGACATTGGAGTGAGTCATTATTTCATTGTCTCTTCCCTTGTTCGGAGCTCGGAGATTCTGACGGAGCCGTTGGCTTGATCCTTAAGGCTAGAGACTCCTACAGAAGCATACTCGAAGATTACACACTGGTGCTAGCAGTGTGAGCTTACTCTAGGAGGTGAGAGCTTCGACTGGTATCTTCTTTTAGCATCGTCAAGGCCTTACTCAATTATCTTGGGCATGGATTGGTTATCTATTGTCAATGCTCAGATCGACGGTATTAGGCTCAAGGTGCGGTGTGTCCGCACCGATGGGAGCAGGTTCACCTTCACTGGCGTGAAGGGAGCCTTTGCAGCGTAGGATGGACTCATGTAGAGGAGAGGACAGCCGATCACCCATCAGTTGGCTAGTCTCATCCTAAGAGCAGTTGATGTGCGGATCCACGTTTTCCTGTTGTGGTGGATCAGTATGTGAACGTTTTTCCTGAAGACATTCCAGGACAACCTCCTCACAGAGAAGTATAATTATATATTGACCTGTAACCCGGGACATCCCCGATATATACTCCAACATATCGGATGACTCCCGCTGAGTTACAAGAGCTACATGTACAACTGGAGGACTTGAAGGGAAAGGGGTTCATTCGACCCAGTGTTTCATACTGGGTTTCCCCGATTTTGTTCGTCAAGAAGGTGGACGGGAGCTTGTGACTGTGTGTCGACTACCGTCGCCTGAATCTGGTGATAGTAAAGAACAAGTATCCACTTCCAAGGATTGAAGGCCCCTTCGATCTGCTCAAGGAAGCACACTGGTTCTCAATGATAGACCTCAAGTCAGGCTATCATCAGCTTATAGTTCGAGATGAGGATGTTTAGATGACAGCCTTCAGGTGTCGGTATGGCCACTATGAGTTCTGGGTTATGCCTTTCAGCGTAACCAATGCTCCAGTAGTGTTCATGAGTCTCATGAACAGGATATTCCAGTCTTACCGCGATCTATTTGTTGTAGTCTTCATCGATGGAATATTGATTTACTCGACTACTGATGAGGAGCACGCCTACCACTTGTGGGTTGTACTGGATACACTCCGAGAGCACCAGCATTATGGTAAGCTCTCGCAGTGTCAGTTCTGGATTTGAGAGGTCCACTTCTTGGGGCATGTCATCTCTGAGGTGGGAGTTGTGGTGTATCCTGTGAAGATTGAGGCAGTGTTATCTTGGGAGCCACCTAGGAGCTTGAAAGAGGTGCGGAGTTTCCTAGGTCTAGCTGGATACTATCGGAGATTTGTTCTAGACATCTCTAGAGTTGCAGCACCACTTTCATCTTTGAAAAAGAAGGTGAAACCCTTTGTGTGGTCGGATAGATGTTAGTAGAGCTTCCCAGAGATGAGAAAGATATTGACCAGCGCACCCATCTTGAGGCTACCGAAGGAGGGCGTAGGGTACATAGTTTATTACGATGCATCAGGGACCGAACTCGGGAGTGTCCTGATGAAAGTGCTGGAAGTGATCGCTTAAGGTTCATGACAGTTGAGGTAGCATGATCAGAACTACACTACCCATGACATGGAGTTAGCATGATTGGTCTTTTCCTTGAAGATGTGGAGGCACTATCTGATGGGTGAGCGCTTTATAGTCTACTCTAACCACTAGAGTCTCAGTTACATCTTCTCGCAGAAGGACCTGAACCTGAGACAATGGCGATGGCTTGAGTTCCTCCAGGACCATGAATTTGGGATAGTGTATACTCCTAGGAAGGAGAACTTAGTAGCTGATGCTCTTAGCCGGATATAGGGTATTCAGCTACTTGGAGAGGCAACAAAGCAGCTAGATGCGTTGCAGATATCTTTCGTGGATAAAGATGGAGAAGCCTTTCTACAGTTGCTCACAGTCACTCCTCTACTACTTCAGCCGGTCAGAGAGGCTCTACGTGGGGACATTCACTATGAGATGTGATGTCCACAAATATCCTCAGGATAGGAACCTCATGGATTCTCTATAGGAGGAGAGCACGTCGTCCTTTTCAAGGGACGTACCATGGTTCCAGTTGCATTACGGGAGGAGGTGCTGAGGGAGTTTCACACTTCCCCTCTAGCGGTACATCCTGGAGTAGTGAAGATGTACCAGGACCTCAAACAACAGCATGGATGGCCGGGTATGAAGAAGGCTTTGGCAGAGTTCGTTTCACGATGCCTCAGCTGCCAGTAGGTGAAGGCGGAGAACCAGGTACCAGTAGGCTTGGTACAACCCTTAGAGGTCCCAGAGTGAAAGTGGTATGGGATATCTATGGATTTCGTGATGGGACCTCCACGTACTTCTAGAGGTCACAACTCCATCTAGGTGATCGTGGACTGACTCACCATGTCAGGCCACTTCCTACCTATCAGAGAGTAGGGCTCTGTGTAGATCTTGGGATGCCTCTACGTTCAGAAGTTTATACAGATTCATGGTGTACCATCGTCTATCGTCTCCGATCGAGACGCTCACTTTACTTCCCGGCTTTGGATGGGGTGGCATGAGGCATTTGGGATGCAGGTATGCCTGAGCACCGCCTTTCACCCTCAAACGGATGGCCAAACAAAGAGGACTATTCAGAAACATGAGGACATTCTCTGTGCATGTGTTCTCGACTTTGGTCATAACTGGGAGGATCACCTACCTTGGTGGAGTTTGCGTACAACAACAGCTATCTATCCACCATCAGGATGGCACCATATGAGGCACTGTATGGCCGACAATGTAGATCACCTCTGTGCTGGACAGACCCTGGGGAGTCAGCACTTGTAAGACCAGAGATGGTCCAGGACACGACAGAGAAGGTACAGATCATCCAGGAGTGGATGAAGACTGATCAGAGCTGATAGAAGTCCTATCCTTACAGGAGGTGGAGACCACTAGAGTTCAAGGATGGTGACCACGTTTTCTTACGGGTCTCACCTCGATGTGGATTGCAGAGATTTGGCCGGGGCATCAAGTTATCTCCACGATTCATTGGACCATTCCAGGTTGTCAACATGATAGGCAACGTGGCTTATCGCCTGGCTCTACCACCTCAGTTGCACCGGGTGAACGACGTCTTTCACTTATCTCAGATGAGGAGATATGTGCATTACCCGATGCATATCATCGACCATGGAGAGCTGGAAATTGATGATGGGGAGACATTTGCAGAGGTCCCGCTGGAGATCGAGGATCGACAGGAGTGGGTCCTATGTGGACGGTCGATTCCTCTAGTGCGCATCAGTTGGCAGCACGAAAACCTCCAAGAGAGCACATGGGAGCGGGAGGCTCAGATGCGTGCACAGAACCCTAATTTGTTTCCCTAGTTTATGATGTATCTTTATGGGGACGTAAATCCCTGAGGTGGGAGTAATGTAAAGTCCCATAAATTTCAATGAAAATTTTTTTTTCTTAAATTCTTTGGGATTTTACGAGTACATAGTTTCTGACGACACCAGATTATGAGGCCCGGTGTGCCCGAAATCAATTTCCAAAGTTTAGCTTGGGTACAATTAGTAAATAAATGAGCGGGTTTTTTATCTTTTGAACCGGTGCTTAAAATTTAAATATGATGGCACCGATGAGCTCGTAGCTCCAGTTTTTTCATAATATGACTTTTCCCGAAAGTTCGTTTGCTTGTGAGGAGTTGCTAAAAATTGAGGATTAAATGTGAAGTAAATAAAATTTTGGTATAATTTTATTTTCCTTATCTAATGGTTACATCTTATATGGGGTAGTTGGGGTGGGACCCATAATCCCCTAACTACCCATGTTAGGATATTTGTGAGGTGGGGCCCACACGATCCCCACCCCTTCACATTCCCTAACTCCTCTAAACCCCCTCTTCATTTGTGTAACTCATCTTAACTTGGTTAAAATTCCCCATTAAATGGATGACTTCTCCTCTCCCAAAATTAAATCATGACAAAACATTTAATCAATTAATAGAATTCTGGTTTTGAATTTTGGATTTTGAAATGCATGCCATGATATAATAAAATAAGAGGAGTCTTATTTTATTTGGGGGTTGGTTCGTTGTATTGAGGATTGGAGGAGAGAGCTCTTGTTTATTTGAAGAACTTCATCTTCTGTGAAGAAATTCTCCACTTCAACATAGAACGTTGATTCGGCGGCCCCAGTTTCTTTACCCTCTTCTTCCTTTACAACAAGGGAGGAGACCCCGACGATGACGGAAACGATGCCATCATCCGCGGTGCTTGACAACCGCGAACATTCTTCGAGGTAGGGGTGTGTTTATGAATGAGAAATGTTGTTTTTCCTTCCATGTTATTGGTTCTCTCTAAACCACTTGCTATCGAAATAATTTGGAAGGTACCAGACCAAAATACCACGGTCTGATTCCTCCGCCGTTCTTGTTGTATGGTGTTCTCCTACCATTCATGAGCGGTGAATCAAGGATTGTTTTCGGAGCCTACCGGAGGTCCGAAAACCTCATATATGGCTTCGGAACATCAGGATGAACTAGGAGAGGATGTTTTGTAGTAATCGGATCATCGGAACAAAGGACGGACGCCTTAGGAGGCGTGCTAGCCAGAGGCGTCGTTTCTGGAAAATTACAGAATAAACGGCGTGTCCTACCAAAGCACACACCATGTAGTACAAGAATTCAGTGGCATAAGTAACAGACATCAGAAGAAGTGACACACAGCGTGTGAAACAAGTCACACGGCATGTACTATCCACATAGTTTGACAGAGGATAATTTGATGGACATGGCGTGTATTCAAGGGAAATACACGGACACGGAAAGATATACACGGCCACGAGGAACAGCTTGTGTTATATTCTTTTAAAGGTAGAAGCGGCTTTGAGAATCTCGGCGTGTAATCAAAGAGATACACGAACATAGGTAGAACCACACGGCCAAGAGGCACTGCGTGTATTCCAGAAATACATGGACGCGGGGTAGAGTACACAGGCATGTACTCCACCACATGGCCAGGCATGGCCAGCGCACATGGAACCGACCCTAGAGGTTTAGACATGGCGTGTAACCATACTACATGCCATGTATTTACTTATCTACACGACCAGCCCTACGACATGGGCCGTATCACATGGGAAGTACCCAGTGTCTGATGACAAGATGTGTATCGCTTACCTACATGTTGTGTACTTTAGGGAAATGTCTTGGTTGTCTTGTTCTCTGTGACTTGTTCACGTTTTTCTTGGTTTTTCCCCTATGAAGTGGGATGGATCTATGGGATGCATCACCTCTGGTCTTCGTGATAGTTGATGTATCGATCTTTGACTCGAGGAGCGGACCCTCCGAAAATCGAGCGTACTGTGTGCGGATACCCTAGAGGTGGCTGTGACTGCGATGATGACGACGACAATACTTGGATCCTATGTGGGTTCGGCAGTGAGGACGACGGTACTTGAATACTACGTGGGTCCGGCAGCAAGGACAGCTATACATGGATCTTATGTGGGTTCAACAGCAATGGGTACTGTACTAGGATCCTACGTGTGTTTTCCATCGACGACTTATGTACTTGGATCCTACATGGGTTTGGCAGGAGAGATGATTCAGAGGCTACATCTATCATCTCCACCACTCATCGTGAGTAGTATAACTATGTGAGATGAGTCTTGACGTTCAATCATTATCTTCAATATGATTGACTTGCTTTCTGGTGTATATTGGGTTGTACTTTCTTGTGTGGATTGGGTTGTACTTTCCTGTGTGTATTAGGTTATACTTTCATATGTGGACTGGGTTGAACTTGGGCTCGGAAGTTGGAGTTGAACCAGAATTGATGAGTTAGGTATATGTATGGGCATATACCTAAGTAGTGTTAGTTGATACTTCTTATTTGTATCCTTCTTTTGTGGTTTATCCTTTGTGCATTCTGGGAGAACTCCGGGGGTCTCGTGGTCCCTAGTAAGTATTGTAAACTCACCACTGCACGGGCTATGCCCGCACTACATTGTGTTGGTTGTAGATGACGGACAACGCTAAACGTGGTTGAGGCTTGTGAAGCATGATGGTACCCGGAGGTGTACTATCAGGCGGGATGTACATGGAGTGGATATCCGGACATAAGGAGTTGAGGAGACCATCTGTACCCACCCTTTAGGTGGGATAACCTGAGGACGACTCGGTGATTGCTGATTTACTTTACAGCTGCTGTACTTTTTTTTCGGTTGTACTATACTTTCAGTTGGGTTTGTATTCTGGCCCATTTACTTTTCAGCACTTACTATTGTACTCAATTTACTTAGTGTTTACTTAATCTTGCATACTCTGTGGTTTTTTGTTTTCTTATATAAATCCAATGCCTTCCCTTTCATCAGGATTTACACCATTGGTTCTAGTCTCCAGCCCCTAGCCTATAGAAGGAGGACTTGGGGTAGTCACAGCACGGGCCCCAAGGATGGGTCGTGACATGGTCCTTTTGGACCTCTGGGTCATCTATCTGATGCCAACTGCAGAATAATCCACTATGTGATGAAGAATAGTGGGTCTCGTTGCTGGTGAATGCTCAACAAGGAAACTCTCCACTTGGAGGGATCTCTATAACATCCCCACCTGCATCGGGATACTGAGTGAGATCATCGAAGCCATGATCTCCCACCTGAGTCCCTTCTCAAAGGTCTGAGCCCTGAAGAATGGTTCTCGCACCATATTTGTGGTGTAGCGTGAGAGGTCAGAAAATGTCGCTGAGAACTGAGTCACATTCATGACTCCCTGCTATAGATGAAGTAGCTTCGGAATGCGCACTACGCAAAGAGCTTTTGGGAAAAACTCCGCTCAAAACAGGCTCTTGAAGTCTTCCTAGAGAAGTTTCACCTCATCGTGAGCCTAGAGAAACAAGCTCAACCATCTGTCTGCTACTACCTGAAGACAACTAGAATCAAGGATCACCATGAGATCGTCTGGTGTCCCTACGAGTCGGAAGAATCTCACTACAACCTCCAAACAATCCTGAAGCGCCAATGGGTCCGTCTCTCCCCTGAACCTGGGTGGACTCTGGCACTAGAACTCATACAACGTGCTCAAGTAGCGTGCACCCTCTGCTGCTGGGGATGGTGGAATCAGTGGCCCAATGGGTAATAGTAATGTTGGTGCCTCTACTGGAAGAGGGCCTTACACTGAGGCCTTTTCGCTCGGTGGGTTGTAAGTGCGTACTACTCTCGGAACCATAGTTGGCTGTCTACGTGGAGGCATCTTGAAGAAAAAAACAGGTGTGCCACAATCAATATGTTATACCTAGTTAACTGACTCAACGTGTTCACAATGAATACTCTTGAAAACACACACGCAATATGTGTTTTCATGCATGGAGTCGGAAATCGGAATTCAGGGGCCTGGTGTATGGATATGTCGGCTGCCGCACCAACACTGGATTCCCTAAACAGATAACCACACTTACTAAACTTAACAATATTTCCATTAAAAGAAAGATCAGAGTCCTAGGTTCTACTATAGAACTGACTCCTTTGATACCAATTTGTCATGACCTTCCCCAAGGGCCAATTTCGTGACTACCCCAAGCCCGCCATCCTTAAGATAGGGGCTGCCAACTAGCACCAAAGGTGTATTCCCTAAAACTGGGAAGGAACTGCCTTTATAACCTGTAAGAACATACAACCAAACACATAGCAAGATACTTACTCATGTAAACTGAATAGAAAACAGAGTGAGGATAGTATGTAAAAGGGGCCATAATACCATCCCAACTGGAAAGTACAAGAACAACTAGAATACAATACAACTGAAGAGAGAGAAATACAGCTACTGTGTCATCCTCTGAGGCTCATACCTGAAAGGTAGGTACAGATCACCTCCTCATCACTCCACATTTTTCTGTCTCCTCCGTGTACCGACTCTTCATAAGTTCATCCTTCGGGCACCATCCAATACTTGTACCCTCAGTCTCGATCAACGTTGTATATCGTCTGCACCAAACACAATAAGGTGCGCGTATAACCCATGAAGGGGTGAGTCTAATGATACTCAGTAGGGACCACGAGACCCTCAAGGTCTCACAAAATCCAAAAAGGATAAACCACAAACCATGAAGTCAACTGTCAACCCTACTTAGCTATATGTCCATACATATACCTAAGTTATCAAGTATACCCATCTCTATATTGAGAAAACACAGGGTCCAACCCAATAGCCTAAAGCTCAACTATTCCACCATGGAAGGAAACCCACAATGGAAATTACCACGTTGGTACGCCACACCAAGGAGTACCACCAAGGTATTACTACAAAGGAATGTACCACACAGGTACGAACTCGGATCACACCAGGTATAACTTAGGAACAGTATTAGAGATGATTAGATGTAACTAATGAATCATCTTGCTCTTTTAAGAGGCAGACCCACATAAGATCGCTCAGTGCTAACCCACACAGGATCGCTCAATGCTGACCCACATAGGATTGCTAGGTGATGACCCACATATGATTTATCGGTGCTGAGCCACACACAATCGCTAGGTGCTGACCCACACCAGATCGCTTGGTGCTGACCCACATAGGAACACTCTTCATTCTTAATGTCACGACCAGCTATAGGGTTCCCTCACAATGCTCTCTTGTCTCCAGGAAGGTCCTCTCCACAAACAAATGGTCGATACTCCAACTACCCCTAAATCCCATGAAGGAGTATCACAATGAACCACCATGTCATAGGGGTATCAACACAAAAGATGGTGTGTCAATCGGACGCCCGATCTGTGAGTTATTAGCCTTTTAGTCCCGAGGGCCCTATTGAATTCGTGCTTGTTCCAAACCAACTATTCACAAACATTATCCAAATCTCTAGTGGGGTATTCGAACGGGACCGTATCGATCTATAGTTCCTATCTCTAGAGACAGTTCGTCAAACGGACAAATGTTGCCAATGATATGGCCGAAGATGCGTAAAGCTCCTAGTTGGTCCAGGTCTGGTCTGACCCGGTCGGACTGACGCGGCTCGGCCCGTTTGGTTCGGCCCAGCCAGTTGGGCAGTCTAGCAGGATGTGAGGGACACAAGGGTCTGTGGAGGGTGGTGTGATGCTATAGGGGCCGCAAGGGCTGTGTTGCCGTGAGGGCGGCATGTCGTCTCGGGGGTCACGAGGTCGTGGGGCGGTTCGGTAGTGGACGGCGAGAGGACGCAGGGCGTCTCAACTACAGGGGAGCCATGAGGGTGCGCAGAACCTTAGACGTAGAGCGACATGGCCACGACGGTGCCGTGAGGGCATGGGGGGGGGGGGGGGGCTCGGACATAGAACGACATGGCTGTGGAGGTGCCACAAGGGCGCTAGGTGGATCATCCGCAGAGAGGGGCGAGGCAGCGGGGTGACTCGGAGGGCCGTGAGGTGGGGCGGCGCGGTAGGCGGTTGGGCTGTGTGGTGAGGTGGCCAGGAGTATGGAAATCCACAGGTGGCAGAGCACCGCAAGGTGTAGAGGCCGCGAGAAGCAGGGTCCACGGGGCGGCGCTATTTCCTTCGTCGCCTTCATCGCCTACGTCTCCTTAATCGCTATTGATAGCCCCCCTCATCCATTGGGAAGAAATCTATAATTATCCCAGGAAATTCAGAGAGGAAGGGCCATGATTGTTTGGCCCTCACTCTCCGCATTATAGTGGTAGAAAGCAGCGATAATACTTGAATCACAAGAATATCAATAATGGGTTAGGGAAATAATTGAAACACCCTCCCAACCTCATTTGATTCATCGACAAAGGTTGTGAGGAAGGAGACGACGTTGATGGAGATAGATGAACCTTGGTGACGTCGACATTCCCTCTATCATCAGTTAGAAGGAATGGAAGACGTTCCTCGTCAACGATTCCCCCAAGGAAGAATTCGATGTTGAAGTCGGTGTTCTTCGTTTGCATGCTTCGTTGGAGAGCTTTCTCCCAATTCTCCATGTTTCTCCCTTTTGATAGGTGTTTCCCCCAATTCCACCAAAAAAATGAATTATCCAACATTATAGAATATGTTGGCATAATTTTAAATTGAAATAATTAATTAATTGAGTTGGAATATTAATTAATGGGGTGGTATAATTAATCAAGGGGAAGTTCAAGAGACTTCCCTTAATTTAAGTGGGAGGTTCAAAGAGGTTTAATCTCAGGTGGTCCCCACCACCATAACCTCTCATCGGAGGTTTTAGATTCAATGGTGCCCACCTCCATAACCACAAAGGGAGGTTTAATTCTATTGGTCCCCACCTCTCAACAGCCACAAGGAGTTTCAAAATAAAATAAAAATAAAATGTTACTCCATTTTATTTTATTTTATTCTCTCACTAAAAATTGAAAACCTAACTTCCACCCTCGAACTACTATGGTCGAGGTGATGGTCACCTTAAGAGAATTCTTGTGCTGCGAGTTCAACGGTGACCCCCAATTTCAATTTCGAGCACTAGTTCAAAAGTTAGAAAAACCTGCTCATACTTTTACTGAACGTACCTGAACAAAAGTTCAGAAATTCATTCAGGGCACTCCGGGCCTCAGAGTCATGTGTCGTCAATTTTCATGAACTCATAAAAATCCAAAATATTTAAAAACATTACATGTAAATTTTGGTTCTTTATAGAATGACATAGTTTTGAATAGTGGTAGTCCACCGCACACACGAATGATGATTTCATATCCAATTTGATGAAATTCTATGTTATTGTATTTCCTACCATTAACATCTAAAAACATATGTTTATTATAGATAATTATGTTATTATATAATTAGTTTATTTTAAAAATTTAATGGGTTGGAGAAATAAATTGAACAAAAATGCTTGTTGATGCATGTAACCTATTCTTCGGGTATCTCCAGTTGGTTTTCATCAAAGGCTTGCCATGGATGGATTAATGTAAACAGTATTGATTCTAGGATGATATTATGTAATTGAATGATTTGTTTTATCGGTTATTCACCCAAGTAATTGTTTTTTATGGTGATAATATAGGAGGGGAGGGGATGACCTTTTATATGTGGGGTGAGTGGCACACTGGTAATTATTTTAGGAGTAAATTTTAACTGAATTTAATTCATATGAAAAGGAACATATAATGGCCCATTATCTATAATATATATTATAAGGAATAAATATATCCATAATTTTTTTTAAATTTACTTTGGTAATTATCCCCTTATAATTAATGTTTAATCCCTTGGTAATGTCAATTTTACCGAAATTATTGTGACTAATTTAAATTGTTTTGTCTAATCGTTATGGTCATAAATTAATTTAGATTTATAATAAATATGAAATTATTATGATTATAAATATGAAATAATTTTTTCCAAATAAAATTAATACAATTGGAAAATATAATTTAATATTAATAAAAAAAGCGAAGAGATAAGAGGTTTTAAAAAAGTTTATTTTTTAAGACCCATTTTTTTCTTCTAACTATGTGACTAATTAAAATAATTACGTGAAACTAAAATATTATTTAGTTTTACATAATATATAAATTTCATTTAAAATATTCCCCATTATTCATCATTATGAAAAATTAAAATGGTGATACAGTATGAATTTTGAAACAGATTTTAGAGAAAACATGTTTTAAACCAAAAAACAAACATATACTAAAAACAAATTTAAAAAAGATTCATAATTAGATAATATTTTTTAATATAAATAAAAAATAATTAGGTTAATTGAATAAATATTAAAAAAAATCAATTCTTTTAAATTTCAAAATTTATTAAAAAGGAATGACTCTTTATAAAAAAAATGTGTTTTCCACTATTCAATGAAAATAAAATATTTCCAAAAAACCCCCAAATTTAACCCAAAGTAAATTTCGATTTTATGATTTATAAAATTATATTAATATTGTAAAATTAAAATTACAAAATTAAAAAAATTTGTTTTTTTGTAAAACATTTATGAAAAGAGTTTACTTTAAATTATTCCCATTGTATTTAAATTATAATTATACTTTTATACCTAGTATAACTATTTAATTAATATTAAAAATATTAGATTGATTAATTATATAATTGACTTTGTTTTTAAACTCATCGGTAGTTAAATCTTGTGTAATATATTATTGGCATTTTTTATAAATATTTCACACAATAATAATATACATCAATCTTTGGTCTTCTATAGTAGTAAGAATTCTATTTGGAATAAGATCATTGAGAATTAGTTGATATTATAATGTCAATTTTATCTTGTATTTAGGTACCATTATTCTATAATAATTCCTTAACATCAATTGATATAAAGATATGTTATGTCCTTATTAACCTAATGTTACCCATATTTTTATTTTGAACCCACATTGTTAGTAAATCATGTATACCTTCAATTTGTGTATTAGTATATTTCAGTAAAATATTTGGGTGAGTTTTCTCATCATCCAAAAATATTATCTCCATTACATCCAAAAATTTATTAAAATTATCATTCATTTTTTTGAATTACATTTTCACCTAAATATACTATTATTATGTCTTAATTAGATCTTATTAATTAGAAACAAACTTTTTTATCAATTTATTTTTCCTTTTTTGCATGTTCAATAACATTTAACATGAGGTTTTTAATTTAATAAATGAAATCACCTACCATTTTTAGAAATTTTTCATTACCCACACTCTTCAAATCACATTATATATAGAATAACATTCTTATATCCATGATTTTAGTGTTTTTATAATGACAAACATCAAGTTTTGATCTCAAATGTGATCCAACTTTTTTTTATCCCCCTTCTTCATCACAACTAATATTATTTTCAATTCATTCAACATAGGTCCTGATCATTCTTAAATTATTTGGAACCATATATTCTAATATAATTTTATCATTATACTTTTCATCCTATTATTTACTCAAAAAAATTATATTCTGTATAGAAAACATTTTTTTAGTTATGGTGGATTTTTCAATTTGCATGGAATTTTACGCCAGTTATTTCATTGAGGTTTATCTTCCAAAAAAACATCATTATAGTTTTTTTGAGAAATTTTATTAAAAATAATTTTATTTCCCCACACCCAAATAATTTTTTTGGAGCTTTTTTTTCTATTTATCTATCCATTTTGGGCAGTTTCTTGAGATAAGATATATATTTCTCTTTTTCTCTTCATCAACATCTTCCTTACCATACAAATCCCTACAGTATAAAACCTCATATTATTATTCATAGACATTAATCTTCCTTATAACATAAAAATATATCTCTTCCTTAATATTCTTATCATGTTTTTGATAATTCATTATCTCATATAAAAAAATATATTATATAGTTCAAAAATAGATAAATCATCATCAACTTGTAATCCAGTGACTTAACGATCAAACCTATTTGTAATATTCATAATAAATTTTTTAATAGTAGTTGAGTCTTGTTTGAAATCACCGAATTAAATGATGTTATTAACTTTTTCATTCACTACACATATGTAATAAATTTTTTTAGTTAATCCTCTATCATAATTTATTTGAAGTTTCATCAATTTATCTGATGTTTTTTCTTCCATTACTTTTATATTAACCTCAAAGATTATTTCATGTTTTCCCTTGATCTTCTAATCAATTTGGACTCCCATTACCTTCATATACACCATATTTGTAAAGTTCAATAAAATTTAATTCCAAGCTTCACTGTCCACCTTGAGATAAATTTTATTAGAAAGGATCATCAGACTATCATTATCCCTTCGATAAAATCTCATAGTATCTACATTGATCGCCTCTATGATAAGTGATAAAAATAAGGGTTTCATTTTTTATTTAATCCATTTTAATTTTTATCATTTACGTTAGGAATAAATTTACCATTGACTGAGTTGAATTTTTTTACTACTAGTAAATAAGGATCTTAAAGAGGGAACCAGGGGGATCTACTACTAATTGATGTTCCAAGGAATATATTAACAGTAAAGAAAGGGGGTTTAATCAGTGGGGATATTGTATTAACTATATTTCTTCAGAAATTGAACATTATATATTTTTATAGATTTTATCCTATCAAATTTAAATAATACTCAAACTCTCCTACAATGGTTGATAAGAAAATTAAATTTAGGGAACATTGATTGTTACAAGTGTTCAGCAAAGTATTGTTTTCAACAATGCGTATTAATGTTATTTAAAGATGAGATTATTGAAAATAATACTCTGTCTCTTTATGATAATTTTGATGCTCACAAATACCCTTAGTTATTTTCTAATGATTTTACTTAGTATTTTGCAGGATTTTATTAATTTATTTTACTCTTGAAATAACGAGAATTTATTACTTAGCGCGGAATCTGTTTTAGCACGTTCTAGAAACACTGTTCACATCTTACGTAGATGAATATAGCGCGGAATCTATTTTAGCACGTTCTGGAATCACTGTTCATACCCTATGTGGATAAACGTAGCGTAAGGATGAAAAGCATGTAAACTTTTTGAGATAAGAGAAATGTATGGTTAAACAACCATACATTTTCAGCAAAGTATGGAAGAAGAACCTTATGTTAGGAAGGAACCCTACGTTTTGGTTATCAGCAAAGTTTGGAAGGAGTACCGTACGTAAATTCTAATGGTTACGTTTATTTCTCAAAAGTATGGTTCATCAACCTTACTTTTGTAAACAACCATACGTTCTTGGAAAGTACGGATCAAATAAAAGTATGGATCTCTTACCGTACATTTGAATGTTGAAGAAAAAGTATGGATGATCAACCCTATGTTTCTTATCAACCTTATGTTGTCAACCCTATGTTTGAAGACTGTGTTATTAACCTTACGTTTGGAGGCAACGTCATCAACCTTACAATTTGCTTCGGAAATTTTGGCAGATGGTATTTATGTACAACGATCAGTAAGCTGATTTCTGGGCGGATTTCAAGCCGAATTTAAAGTCATTTATAAATTACGAATTTGACTGATTCAAAGATGTTTTATTAATGGATTTATGATCAAATTAAAAGGATATTTTTATGCCGAGTCTTAAGGGAAGTTACGACATCTCTGTAAATTCAAATTTTGAATATCGTGAATCCGAAGGCGACTTTTATGGATCTAAATGTGCAGGAGATATGATTTATTATATATGATCTCTCTGAAACATCTTGTACAAGGGGTTTGATCGATCTATTATTAAAACAGGTGGAAAAAAGAGATTGAAACTATTCAAGATTGATCTGCTGATTCAACAGGAGCGTAAAAGCTCTGTTTGTTCAAGAAGAAGGAACTCGATAGAAGATTCATCTGTTCAACATCGAATATCTACCGTGGATCTACTACTACTGAAGTTGTGAACTATATCTCTATATCTACTACAACTGAATCAACTCATAACTGCTTCATCTTAAAGATCAATATTTCTAGAGACTTCGATCCATCTGCTGTCAATTGCATTCTGTTGCAATTGTAAAGATCAACTGGAAATTTCAGTCTGAAATTATTTTTATTCTTGAGTAACCAGCTTCTTGTTCTAAGCTGTGTAGGTTCGTGTTTTAACCAGAATGCTTTGTTTTTCCTTGGATTGTAAATGTGTCAACTGCCTGTACACAGTTGTGAATCGGTCTGTGGAAAAGAGGACCAGATAGTGAAAATCACATAGCTTGTGGAGTAGATCATTGGTGGAGTGGACTAGGGGCTTTCTATTCCCCGAACCATTATACATCTTTGTGTTCTTAATTTTACTTTTTCCGCTTCATGATCAAATCTGATAATGTATAATGGACAGAACTCGTTCAAGAGAAGAGTTATTGAAAAAATTTCAAAAGACAAATTTCACCCCCTCTTGTGTATAATCTGTAGATTAATATCCAATAATTAGTATCAGAGGAGGATCTTCTGATAGAGCCTTAGACAGCTAGAAGCATTTAAGGATTATACAAAAGAGCATCATGACTGATACAAGAGAAGGGATGTCGATGGTTATAGCACCATATTTTAATGGAGACAACTATGGTTGCTGGAAATCGTGCATGATAATATAACTGAAAAACCTCGGATATATAGTCTATTCAAAGATTCTGACTCCTTATGAAATTCCTGAAAATCCTGAGGCATGGAGTGCTACTATAGAGGCAGAGTATGATATGAACTCGATGGCTATGAATGCAATTATCTGGAGTCTAGGACCAGATGAATTTAATAGAGTATCTTAGTGCCCGACAGCATATCAGATGTGGAAAACAGTAGCTGTGGCATATGAAGGAACAAATAATGTAAGGAAAATGAGATATGAAACTGAAAAACTGAAATTGGATACTTTCAAAATGATTCAAGGTGAGAGAATTACCCAAATAAGTGGGAGATTGACAGAAATTTTCAAACACATAACTTCTCTAGGAGAACCTATCAAGTAGGCTGATCAAGAATTAAAAGTACTGAGAGTACTTCCTACTAGATGGAATGGTATCTCTTCTTCAATAAAACACTCAACACCTATCAAAGATCTAACTATGAGAGAGCTGATTGGTACACTGATGATGTATGAAGCTGAAATGCAAGATGAAGCTAATGAATATAAAGTGTTTATCAAAAGATAAGATACTACCATGAAGGTAACTTCACTACAAAAGAATAGAAAGATGAAGAGAAAAGAAGTCAAATCTAAATAAAAAAGCTCTGACTCATCCAACTCAGATGAAGAACTGCCTCAACTAGCCAGAAAATTTAGAAAATTCTATAGCAAGAAAAGAGGCTTCAAAAAATCCTTTATGGAAGATAATAAGGAAGTGAGATGTTATGAATGCAAAAAGATGGGACATATTAGACCAGATTTCCCACAATTGAAGGATGCAAAGAAGAAGAAATTCTTCAAAAGAAATGACTTTGAGAAGAAAGACAAGAAAGCTAAGAAAGCCACTAGGAGTTTATCTGAAGACTCTAGTAGCTCTTCTGAATCAAGCTTAGAGAAAGAAGAAGTCAATCTAAAGGCAAACATGTGTTTCAGGGCAGAAAATGATGAGGTAGAAGGTCACCAGAGAAGAAAAGATATATGGTACATGGACAGTGGCTTCTCAAGACATATGAGTGGAAACTCATTGAATTTTTCTTCACTCACTCAAAAGGAAGGAGGACTTGTCACATTTGGTGATAATGCTAAAGGAAAAATCATTGGCATTGGAACTGTTGGAGATCCAAAAACAGTCTCAATCAACAATGTACTTTATGTAAAAGGACTAAAACACAATCTGATAAGTATCTCTCAACATTGTGATGATGGATATACTGTTGATTTTACTAACAATTATTGTATTGTTTCTAAAGATAAACTGTTTAAATTTAAAGTACCAAGAACTGAAAATGTCTATACTTTGGATTTAAATTCCTTGTGTAAACAACAAGTAAACTAATTGACTGCTAAAGTAAGTGAATCCTGGATCTGTCATAGAAGACTTGGTCATTGAAATGTATATGTTTTACATAATTTATCCAAGAAATATTTAGTTTCTGGTTTACCTTGTCTCAAATTTGAAAGTGACATATTTTGTGATGCATGTCAACTTGGCAAGAAACACAAATCATCCTTCAAATAAATTAATAAGGTTACTACATCTAAACCTCTAGAACTTATTCATATGGATTTTTTTGAACCTTCAAGAGTATCAATCTTAGCTGGTAAATTAAATGTATATGTTTTAGTTGATGTCTATTCACGATTTACAGGGATTTTCTTTTTGAAATTTAAAAATGAAGCTTTTACTTTATTTGAAATTTTCTGCAAATCTGGTAAAAATGAAAAAGTTTTCAATATAATCTCATTAAGAAGTGATCATGGTGGAGAATTTGAGAATCTGGAATTTAATTCCTTTTGTTCAAATATGGGTATTAAACACACCTTTTCTGCACCCAAAACACCTCAACAGAATGGGATTGTAGAAATAAGAAATAGAACAATCCAAGAAACGGATAGAACAATGTTAAATGAATATATCCTACCTATATATTTCTGGGCAGAAGCTATGAATACAGCTTGTTATATAATTAATATAGTTTTAATTAGACATATTTTGAAAAAGACACTCTATAAACTATTGAATAAAAAAAAACCTAAAGTAAATTACTTTAATGTTTTTGGATTCAAGGTTTATATCTTAAACACCAAGGATAATCTTGGTAAGTTCGATCCAAAATATGATGAAGGTATTTTCATAGGATATTCTGCTACCTCCAAAGCTTATAGAGTTTATAATAAGAATTCAAGGATTGTTGAAGAATCAGTTCATGTGAAATTTGATGAATCTGATCCTTTTGAGAAAAGGATAGAACAAATGGATGAACTTGACTCTAATGATAAAATGAGACTTTAGAATTTAAAGAATGATTTTGAAAAAGATATAAAATAAATTCAGTCAAGTTCAGAGGAACATGATACTGAAGAACCTTTAAATATATTACCTAGACAGTCCAGAACCCTAATGAATCATCCTTTAGAAACTGTAATAGGTAACTTAGAAACTGGTGTTCAAACTAGAAGCAACTTAGGAAACCTAGTGGAATTCTCTGCCATCCTATCTCAACAAGAACCCAAGACTATAGAATAACCTTTAGATGATGAAAGCTGGGTAATAGAAATGAAAGATGAATTAAACCAGTTTAAAAGAAATGAAGTTTGGGATTTAGTGGAAAGACCTAATAATTATCCTGTAATAGGAACCAAATGGGTTTTTAGAAATAAACATGATGACCAAGGCACAATAACTAGAAATAAAGCGAGATTAGTAGCTAAAGGATATAATCAAGAAGAGGGAATAGATTATGATGAGACTTTTGCACCTGTATCTAGGTTAGAAGACATTAGAATCCTTTTTTCCTATGAATCTTATATAAATTTTAAATTATTTCAGATGGATGTTAAATCTGCCTTTTTAAATGGTTATTTAATAGAGGAATTTTATTTTGAGAAACCTCCTGGTTTTGAAAACTCTCAATAATCTGATTCTATTTTAAACATACTAAATCTCTTTATGGCCTTAAATAAGCACCTAGACCTTGGTATGAAAGATTAATTTATTTTCTTTTAAAAAATGATTTTACTGTTGGAATGGAAGACCCAACACTCTTTAAGAAAACTGTGAAAGATAATGTTTTATTGGTTCAAATTTATGTTGATGATGTAATCTTTGGATCAACTAATAAAACTCTTTATCATGAATGTTCAAAATTAATGCAAGAAGAATTTGAAATGAGTATGATGGGAGAATTAAATTTCCTTTTGGGTCTTCAAATATTTAAAAAATATTTTGGAAATGTTTTAAATCAAAGCAAATACATTACTGATTTACTTAATAAATTTGGACTTTAGAACAACAAGACATTTACAACTCCAATGTGTACTAATATAAAACTTGATTTGGATGAAATTGGGAAATTAGTTGACAACAAGTTATATAGAGGTATGATTGGTAGCTTGTTATATCTTACTGCTAGCAGACCAGATATAATGTATTAAGTATGTCTTTGTGCTAGATTTCAATCAAATCCTAAAGAATCCCATCTAACTGCTGTTAAAAGATTTTTTAGATATTTAAAAGGAACTGTTTTTCAATCACTTATGTATCCTAAAACTTCTGATTTTAATTTGATTTCATATTCAGATGATGACTTTGTATTTTGTAGATTAGATAGAAAAAGTACATTAGGTACATGTCACTTTTTAGGAAAGTCCTTAGTATCATGGTCTAGTAAGAAACAAAATTCAGTTGCCTTGTCAACAGCTGAGGCAGAATATGTTTTTGCTGGTAGTTGTTCTGTACAAGTGTTGTGGATGAAAAACACTCTTATGGACTTTGGATTGAATTTTAATAATACACCTATTTTATTTGATAATATGAGTGAAATTAATATTTCAAAAAATCCTATCAGTCATTCTAGAACTAAGCACATTGATACAAGGCAACACATTTTAAGAGATCATGTTATTAAAAAAGATATATTTTTAGAATTTATAAATACTAAAATTTAATTAGCAGATATTTTCACTAAACCTCTTCCCACTGCAAGGTTTGATTTTATTAAGGGGGAGCTATGATTATGTAATTTTAAATAATTTTTTTATTTTATTTTGTTAATTGAATACTGTTGATGTTTTTTTTCTTTCTTCGTATGAAAAAATTATTTGTTTTTAAATATATATAATGATGAGTGATTACACAGGAATCAAGGCTGCTAGAGCCATTTCGACTTCTAAACCCTTTTACTTTTATCGAAAACCTTTCAAAATATGAAAATAAAACTACCTCTTCTGAAACACTAACCTTCGAACTTCTGAAACCCTAACCTTCAAACCATCAGAGTCTCTTGCAGCAATGGTAAAGAATAAAATTGCTAGTGAGGCCGAGCCGAGCAATGCTAAGAGACAACACACTGAGGGAAGAAAATTCTTACAGGGTAAGGTAATCGATCTTGACTGGTTATTTTAGATGAATCTATTGTTGAAGCAAGTGATGTCGTTTCATAATCATGGACAATTGTTAAACAGTGAAAATACAGAATTTCTGTATAAAGTAGAACTTAGATACTTCTAAAAATCTGTACAGTTTAGTCTGGCAGATACTGAAGACAGTATGATGGCTAAAATAGAGGATATAGAATTCTCAATTTCTTCAGTAGAGATTAGTCAGATTTTCAACTTCCCTCATGAGGGATTTTTTCTTTTTGACTTGAAGAATATAGAAGATTCTATGCATAAATCCGAAGACATTATATCTTTTCGTTTTTATACCAAGAAAATAAAGAAAATGTATGTTAAAGATTTCGAGCCTGGTCATAAGATTTTGGTAAAATTTATTCAGACTGGAATAGCTCCACAGATGGTAGAAATATAGAAGATTTTGTACCCTGATATGTATATAAGGTTTCTTGTGTTAATTAATATTAAGTTAAACTTTCCAAGATACATGATAAGGTATCTCAGTTACTGCTGTCATAGCGAGGCCAAGATTAATTTCTATCCCTTTGGTAGATTTATTTCTAGGCAGCTGTTTACAAAAGACATGGTGAGATTAGTGGATGCAAGAGTTAACTGTCATCACAGTCATATGTTTAATGCTGGAACTTTGAGGAAAGTTGGATATTTCTGGAGCACAATTAAAGGAAAATTTTTTCCAGTAGGAGCTGAGGAAGACTCAGAGAGTGCTCAGGATCATCCAGCTGAGTTCAAGGAGGGACAAGCTGAATCCAGAGTCAGCAAAGTATCAAGAAGGATTCTCTTTGAAATGACAGATGTTGAGGAAGACAGAATCCGGGAGGGACTTCAATCAAGAAGAAAACGACCAGTAAATGAGGAAGTCACTTCCACTGATTTGGAAACTCCAACAGAACCTTTATTTTTTTATTCTTTTGTGAGAGAAGTTGTTGCTGATAAAACCATGGAAGATGCTACTAAGATAACGACTCCAGTAGAGAAATCTGGAGCTCAAGAAGAAGCTCAAAGGGAAAATCAGGAATATATTGTTGCTGATGTTGAAGTTGCACTTCAACAAGAACAGGAGATGGAGGCAGTGCCTGGTGAAGAAGTGGCTAGACCTCAGGAAACTTCTGAAAATATTGTTCTTGAAATTCCAGTGGAATACAAAAGATGCAGATGAATGTGATGAGAATGCTTCTGAATCTCAAACAGAGGTACTTCAAGAGGATTTTTCTATGGGGGAGTTTGAATACTCTAAGGAAAAACTTGTGGACCAACCTTCTCAGAACAAAGAAAAAGAGAAATCTGATTATGAATCATTGCCTTTGGTATTGTAGAATCAACCTAAGAATGTGAATCAAGAACAGGGTGTATCTAATTCAAGGAAAGATAAAGTTGAGGAAATGTACAGAAAAGTATCTCAGTTGGAATCTGAGAAAGCTTCTCTGAGAAATACTTTAGACTTAGAACATTTAAAGTTTCTAAAGCTGAAGGAGTGTACAGTTTCAAGACAAGAAGTTGAAATGTTTAAAGAGGATATGCTGACAGCTATTACACAATTAAAATCTGAAATGGTTATGAAGTTAGATTTATTAGATCTGAAGTTGTTTATGGAGAACCAATTTGCATCAGTTGAAAATAATGTTGTTAGTGTATCAGGTACTTCACCTGATTTAATCAGAAGGTTTCAGGTTATCACAGCAGCGTTGAGCAATATGAATGATAGGATACAAGATCTTCATTGTAACAGTGCTCCTTTATTAGTGTTGCTGGACAATCAGAAATTCTTAGTGGATCAACTGACATCTAGTAAGCCATCAATCAAAATTCTGTTAGATCAGTAATCAGAGAAGCTGTCAGTATTTGTTGAAAAATAGTAAAGGATACATGTGTTTTTCAGAGTCAATTTAATTGAGGATATCATATGACTCAAGATAACATAGAGCTCATTATCAAGTTTGGAGATGGGATAATGAAGACACTTCGGGAATAGTTTACAGAAATCAAGTCTGCAATTCATAGGAGATAGACCCTGTTGCCTAACATACCCAATCCTTGATTCCTGTGTATATCATTGTCATGTATATACTACTATTTTTGAATGAAAATTTTCTTCATTGTTTATTTGCCTCTTCCCTTATTTATTTTACTAACTTTATTTTTAATATGCCAGTACTCTAGATTTAATTATTGATAAACTGTTCGTAATAGAATTTACCAACAGTTCAGTGCAATATTAAACGTGTTAAAATCCATGATTTTTCATTCTTTTTGATATCACAATAGGGGGAGAATTTGGATAAACACAACATCAATATTTAGGGGGAGAATTCATTTTATTGAGGGAGAAAGTTAGATGAGACATTTGGATTTATATTTATCTTTTTGGTGGAGAAATTTTTATTTAAAACTTTATAACTAATTTTGAAAGTTAATTTTGTTTTGTTTAAATAATCTTAATAATTTTATGGGTTTTGTGATCATAAAAAAGGGGGCGATTGTTGAGCAAAGTATTGTTTTCAAAAATGAATATTAATGTTATTTAAAGGCGAGATTATTGAAAATAATACTCTGTCTCTTTATGATAATTTTGATGCTCACAAATACACTTAGTTATTTTCTAAAAATTTTACTTAGTATTTTGCAAGAGTTTGTTTAATTTATTTTACTCTTGAAATAACGAGAATTTATTACATAGCACGGAATCTGTTTTAGCATGTTCTGGAAACACTGTTCACATCTTACGTAGATGAATATAGTGCAGAATCTATTTTAGTGCATTCTGGAATCACTATTCATACCCTACGTCGATAAACTTAACATAAGGATGAAAAGCATGTATACTTTTTGAGATAAGAGAAATGTATGGTTAAACCACCATACATTTTCAGCAATGTATGGAAGAAGAACCTTATGTTAGAAAGGAACCCTACATTTTGGTTATCAGCAAAGTATGGAAGAAGAACCGTACGTAAATTCTAAAGGTTACGTTTATTTCTCAAAAGTATGGTTCATCAACCTTACTTTGGTAAACAACCATACGTTCTTGGAAAAGTATGGATCCATTAAAAGTATGGATCTTTTACCGTACGTTTGAATGTTGATGAAAAAGTATGGATGATCAACCCTACGATTATTATCAACCTTAAATTGTAAACCCTACGTTTGATGACTGTTTTATTAACCCTACATTTGGAGGCCATGTAATCAACCTTACGTTTTGCGTCAGAAATTTTGGCAGACGGTGTTTATGTACAACGATCAGTAAAATGATTTCTAGGCGGATTTCAAGCCGGATATAAAGTCATTTTTAATGTACAAGTTTTACTGATTCAAAACCGTTTTATTAATGTATTTATGATCTAATTAAAAGGATATTTTTATGACGAGTCTTAAGGAAAGTTAAGACTTCTCTATAAATTCAAATTTTTGAATATCGCGAATTAGAAGGCGAATTTTATGGATCTAAATTTGCAGGAGATATGATTTATTGTATATGCTCTCTCTGAAACATCGGGTGCAGAGGGGTGTGATCGACCTATTATTAAAACAGGTGGAAAATAGAGATTTCAACTATTCACGATTGATCTGCTGATTCAATAGGAGCATAAAAGCTCTATTTGTTCAAGAAGAAGGAAATTGATAGAAGATTCATCTGTTCTACATTGAATATCTACTATGGATCTACTACTGCTGAGGTTGTGAACTATATCTCTATATCTACTACAACTGGATCAACTCAGAACTACTTCGCCTTGAAGATCAATATTTCTAGAGACTTCAATCCATCTGCTGTCAATTGCATTCTGTTGCAATTGTGAAGATCAACTAGAAATTTTTTTCTGAAATTATTTTTATTCTTGGGTAACCAGCTTCTCGTTCAAAGATGTGTACGTTCATGTTTGAACCAGAAGGCTTTGTTTTTCCTTAGATTGTAAAGGTGTTAACTGCCTGTACTCAGTTGTGAATCAGTCTGTGGAAAAGAGGACCAGATAGTGAAAATCACCAAGCTCGTAGAGTAGAGCATTGGTGGAGTGGACTAGGGGATTTCTGTTCCCCGAACCACTATACATCTTTGTGTTATTAATTTTACTTTTTCTGCTGCACGATCAAATCTGATAAAGTATAAAAGACAAAACTCATTCAAGAGAAGAGTTATTGAAAAAATTTCAAAAGACACAATTCACCCCCCTCTTGTGTATAATCTGTAGATTCGAATCCAACAACACGGTCTAATACTTAATAGGGTAAGTAATCCTCATTATGTTTAGTTATTATCATAACCCAAAAATATTAACAATGAAATAAAAGTGAATACCAATTAATTTATCTCCCAAAAATCAACTTTTTTATTTCAATAATAAAATATACAGGTTTTGAAAAGTTATAAAATAGAACATTTTCCATGATTTTCAAATAATTTAAATTTTATTTTTTTCTCACAATATAATTTATTTACAATAAGTCCCCTTTAAATCCAATAAACTATTTTTTTACTCTTAGTTCCTCAACTCTAATAATAAGTGTGAATTTTCATTTCTTCTTCATATCTAAAATCATCAAAATGAAATTTCTTTTCTTCTACAACAGTGATTCTCTGACAATAATTTTTTGGAAACTCTAAAAATATTATTATCTAAAAAATTTAAACAATATGAAACATCGTGTATGAAATGAACCAATAAATTTATACTCCTTTATTTCCCAAATAGTCTATAGATTCATCATCATCAAAATTTTATACATACCAATATCCTACTAATATTTTAATTCCTTTGAATTATCCAATTATTATTAAGTCCATGGTCTTAATCAAATATTCCTTGAATTTGGAAATAACTAGTTCTTCATTTCTCCCATACTTCTCAAATTATTTAAAGAATTTAGTTTATTTATATTTAATATTAAATCTTCCAAATTAGAATCATCATAATGAATATTTTATAGCGTACTAACTTCTGTGGGTGTTAATTATCTTTATTATACCATACATATTATTTCTACATGATTTTACTTTTATTTTCCATTTTTCTTATGATCAAAAAATGTAATAATAATCTCTCATAAAATCATAAAAAATCATACCCATCTGATTCTAATAAAGGCTATTTCACCTATGTTAAAAAACCTACATTTTCCCCAACTCAACTCTCAATTTATCACAACCATTATTTATATAAAAGGACACAATATTGATACCATATTTTTTTGTGATTAACATGTGTTTCTCAAAAAAAAGAATTTTTTCTAGAAACATCTCATCCTTCATAATCACTTCATATTTTAATAACATTTATCCTATTTCATTAATGATACTCATTTTTTATCATATAGACATCAATATTTTCTTTGATTCTTCTTGTATTGAATAATTCATATTTTCTATCCCATAATATATCATTATTTTGGTTCCTTTACTTATGAATTTTTGTAAGTTTCTTGAAATTTTGGTGTAACTATTGATTGCATTTTTTTGGTCACCTAAATCTTTTTCAACTATAATTCACTCCTTTTATATCAATTTTTTACATTATTAAATCCCATGGAGCCACTATTTCTCAAGTAAAATCATAACTCCTACGACATAAAAATGATATTTTTATGAATGAACTTCTCTAACCATGGTTTCTGTATTCTATCTACTCTCATTCTCACCTCATCTCATGATATTATTCTCATTCAGTAGTAAGAGAAGACATTATACCATGTCTAGTGTACTATGTTCTTTTATGATCAAAATCATGTAAATTTATTTAAATTTATTTTATATTTATGTTTCATCAAAGATAACTTATTCAAGATTAATTTACATATTTTCCTTTATCATATTACATTAAAAATACATAAGTATTTTATGGATATTATTTATATCAATTTCTACCATATTATTCTTTGAAAACATATATTCATGTCGAAAATACGTGGATGTGGTGTTATATATACTCGAGACTATTTTAGGCATCAATGTCATGACAGATTTGATGTTGTAAATATATTTGTGAAATTTTACTTCCATATGGACTCCCTAATAATTATCTTAGAGATTATGGATAATGTCTTTATTTTTAAAATTACAATATTCAAATTTTATACTTAAAGGATAAAAAATTCCATCCACGTATTTTCTTCACATGTCAAAAATAAGCTTTAGTGGTAGATTCTTAATGATGTAAAACACAATTGGATATAGAGCTTAACTTCCATAGATCCACCGTGTTCTAGAAAAAGTATTCACTCTCTAACATATTTGGCTCTATTATACACCAAGCAGTCACAATTGTCTGGGCCACACTGATACATGATGGCTGTTTTCCTCCATATATTATCATTCTTTCGTACCTTTAAAGAGAATAAAATCATCATAAAAAATTGTATCTTCTGAAAAAAACTATGTCACCACAGATGTATCTTATGGAATTTAATAAATGAAAATTAAAACTCTATATTTACCTATAAAAATATCAATCTTAAATAAATGGTTGGAATAAAATACAATAACTTGAAAAAATCAAAAACCAGGGTTCTTTATGAAAAATATAGACTATCTCCTAAAAATCATGAACATTAATGAATACAGTTCATGTATATCTCACAAAATAAAATGAAATCCCCATATTGGTTTTTATATTGTCTTCCACTAGTGTTGGTTATATCCAAAAATTCTCTGGTAGTATCTTGTCTAGTTCTTTATAGTGGATCCTTCCAATTCATCAAAGTCTCATTCCATCAAACTCATCAATAAATCATTGATATTGGTCTGATAGACATAAGAAGTTTTTTAATTACCAATATTTATATGAACATATAATATTTAAGAGAAATTTTTTGAGGTAGAGTCAGCAAAATAAAAAGTGAAAAATTAAGAAGAAATCTTGAAATTTTTGACTAAATGTTGATAATATCTTCACACTATTAGAATATGGTTTTTGAAGAAAGGACAACCCATGAACCCTTACTAAATAATGTCTCACCAATTTACCTTCATAAAAATTTATTGACTATAAAACACAAAATTCATATAATAATAAATTAAATGTAAAGGGGATGGAACTGATTTTATTATATGAACAAAAGATGTATTAAATTCTCCATACACAGATTTTGGATAGTGGATTCTCATAAAATATGATATGATTTTAAAATATGATTTTATGTATTATGAATTATAATTACACATTAATTAATGTTATTATTGCTGTGTAACTCAAAATTATAGTATTTTCATTATCAATCATTAGAGAAAACAAAATGGAACTGTAGAATATATTTATTGGTTTATGGGGTGAAACACAATTTAATAAGTGTGCCTAAACACTATAATAAATATAACAAAGTTACATTTCAATATAATTAATATTTTGAAAAAATATAAAATATGGTTGTGCTATTATTAGTGGAAAACATACATTATGAATGAAATTTGTGTTTTTGAAGTAGTGATGCAAAAGATTCTTTATATGAAGATTTAGAAGAATTTTTAAATGTAAATGGATATTATTTAAATTATAAATGGTGGAAAATCATATATACTCAAAAATAAGTATTTAATAGTGATATAAATTAGTATATATTATAGAAATAATTAGTAATAAGTTCATGTCATTTTAGGACGATAATGTAATTTTTCTAAAAATTATAATGTCGAAACAAATAAGAAGAACGTTTAGCATGATTTTTTTTCATATTTAAGAAGAACAGGATTTAAACCAATTAGATATAATATTTAATGAATTGCATGAATAATAAAATTGGTTACATGTGAAATGATGAGTTTATTACTAATGTTAGTAAGTTGAAATAGAATTTGCATCGATCCTTCATAAAAGAAAAATATATTATATATCCACCACCTCTCACTTATTCTTTGGATGATGTTTTAAAAGTTAGAGAAAGAAAACATAAATACATATTTATATTTATTCCTTCATGTATATACAGGTAGAGATAAAATTAATATTGGGGATAATCTAAATATATTTGTTTTACCTAATAGAGGGATATCACTTATTTTGGGGTGTATGTATTTAAAGACAGTAGTTATATGGAATATGTTGTAATGACATTATGTGAAATAATCTAACATGATTGGTGGACATTTTTCCATTAACTAATTATACATGAGTCCAATATAAATATTTTAAATGATAAATTTAATGAATGTGTTATTATTTATTGGTATAAAAAGGAATTTATATCAAGAGGTTTTGAGCCACTGGAAAATATGATATTATTAACTATTAGAGAAAATATGATTTTCCAATTTAATATTCTTTTTTCCTCCATTTCGTTCACTCATGTCAGCTTTGAATTTCTATTTATTGATAAATTATGAATTTTGATGAGTTTTAATGTGATTTATGTTCCATGGTTGAAATGAATTAAAAACTAGAGTATTTTTTAAAAATATATATGTTTTTTTGATTATTAGGTCCATAAATTTGATTTTGAGACTCATCGAGTGTTTGATAAAATGATTATGTTGAATAATTATCAATAATAATGTGTTATTTTTTAGTGAATAATATATTAATTAGTGATGTTGTGGATATGTTTGTTGTGTTATATTTTTTTAATTCATAAATTTTTTTAAAACTGATATAAAATATTATTATTAGTGTGTGTTTAAAGATATTGAGATGTTTTTATCATCTTTGGAATTATTTGAAAGTATTATAGGGTTTTTTATTCTTTATATAGAGTGTTTCTCAAAATTTTCATGATCCTTTCATTCATTATATATTTTATTTTGAATGGCGTCAAATAAAAAATCAAATAAACATTACTAAATGCATATGGTTTTTATTCAAAAGATACGTTGAATTTTCCAAGGAAAGAACACACTCCCATGTGTAATATTTTTATAGTAAATTCCTAATATATTTTATAGGTTCAAAAAATTTGAATAGTAAGACAACATTTTGAGATTTGTAATATAATTTTGGGATGTGTAATATATTATTTTTTATCATAAGTATTTGGGTTGATATGAAATTCATTCTATAAGAATAATATATGAAAATTATTCAATCATAAGGAGTGATGCATAAATTTATATAGATATTATGTGATATATTGTTTATTTGTGATACTTTTAATGTTTCTTTCATAATGATTATTTAGTTCATAATTCCTTATGTGTTATATATTTATAATGTGTAATTTTTAATCATTAATGAGTATGATTTTTGTAATTTAAAAAATATGAGTTCTCTAGATGTTTATAGAGATTATAGGAAACTAATATGTAATTTTTCAGAAGAAATATTTTATATAAACTAAAATAATATCCTGAAGAACATATATGAGATGATGAAAAATTTAATATTTCATGGGAAAATATAATGAATGGAAATTTTGATAAAATAAGAATGAAAACAAAATTCACCTTGTGAAGATGATGTAGTTCCATGATCTTGAAAATCTGATGATAATATAATGGGATCCTTGTACCATTATGATTAGTCATATATATTAGGTTTTGTGAGGTTATGAGGAAACAAGAAGGTCTGAAATATAGATAAATATGCCTTATTGTGAAAAAGAAAATCTGTAAAGGGATATTAGTTTTTCATGAAGGATCCAATACAGTCACATCTCATCGACCTAAACATATTTTAATAAAATAATAAAAATTAGAATATGTTTAAGAAGAAAATAAATATAGTATAAGGAACATATTTAATTAAATTTTAATTTTAATTTTGAATTAAAATGTGAAGATGTTTTTTAGGTGCATGATTAAACTAATTGGGTCTTCAGTGGAAGAAATATAGAGGTTTTGGGAGATGTAATGGTAATATATAGCATTGTAGTGAAAATATGAATTATGGAGTGGATTGTTTTGATTAATGAAGAATTTATGTGTGATGTGAAGTAAAAATTGGATGAATAGAGATAGTGGAAAAGGGTTTAATATTTCATGTAGAAGAGTAAGATAATGAAGAGAAATAAAAAACTAGTTTTTGTGCTATCATCCAAAAAATGTCATGTTGTTAAGAAGGAGGAAGTCTCAGCAATTATATAAACTAAAGAAGTGATGGAAGACATTATTTATTTTGCAGTCAATTATCAAAGGAATAAGGATAATCCATTCCTCAATAATCACAAGAATATAGTATACTGTGTTTGTTTAAGGTAGAATCATATCATCATTTATTATAATAAAATATTTTTAATCATCATGTTGTATGAGTTCATGAATTTCCCAAACAACTAGTATCCAAAACGGTTATTCTCTAATATTTTATGGTATAAGTTGATTATATATCATTATAAGTCTTAGCTACTCATATTTAGAATGAAACCATTTACATTCAGTGTCCCTATTTATTTAGTTTCTCTTTGTTAGTGAATTATATTGTAGTATAATTCACCCAAAGAAGTGATGGAGTATTATCTCATATGAAATAATACAAATAAAGATAATGTATATTATTTTCCCAATCACCCCACACCCCCTCAGTGAACATACTATTCCTGGGTCCACCACACAAATAGTTGAAGTTCATATTTACCCTAATCATTATTAATATTATGGATGTTTCATTGGAAGAACCTATCTTTAATTATATGAACCATATAAATATTTTACTTTAAAAGAGATAGATCATCCTCATCTTTGAGTATTTCAATAGTCTCAAGTTGATGTTGTGTTGAAATCATGGAAATTTATTTCCCATTGTCATTATTCAATGACCATATGGTAGCTGGGAAAGAAATCTATGTTGGTGGGAACATAAATAATAAGTCTCCCTTTGGTGTCAATTTTTCATGGAATCCCCTACGACATAAATCATTGTTGTGTTTGTAGTTAAAGGATCATGTCCATTTAGTTCATCATTCACATCATAGTCAACTTCTTCAATGGTTTTAATTGCAATAAAACTCGTCAATATGTACCTTAAAGGTATTTACTCATTATAAAAATCTATATAGTATAGTTGTTCACTATGATCAAAATAAAAATCATATATTTCATATATTCCTGCAATACAAATTTAATTTATTGATATGAATATATTATCCTGACCCTTTTACCTTTATTGAGGGTGGATATTTTGTGACATGAAAAAATTTATGCATTTCATATAATTTTATGGTATTCCCATAAATATTCCAATGATAATGTATTAAAGTGTAAATATGAGTTGAGTACTCATCCAAAGTGGTTCCCCTAGCCCCCTGATAGCCTCTTTTATTTAGGGATGTGATTAAATAATGGAATTTTCTTTCTCCTTCACTAGGGGTGAGGCAAGTAATTGAAATTGAGATGAAAATCCCCCATCCTTATTGTTTAGGGATAATTTTTCAACATTATAGATATAGTTATATATTCCTATCTTATTGATTCGTAGTCTTGTATCCCAACAAAAATTGGATAAAGGTTTCAATATAACTTTTTCCTAATATTTGTATCATCAACTGAGATGCGATAACTATGGGAAGTATTTTATTCATAAGGTGTACTTCCCATATCATATTTGACACCTTAACCATGTGAATAGTTTCATAAATAAGTATGTTAAAAGTTTATACCCATTCATCACATATAATTTTGTATTTTTAAGCTAGATGGATAAGTGGGGAATACGTTATGGTGTCTTTCACCGAGATCAACATGCCACCGAGAGTCACAATATTGGATGTCTCCTTCATAAGTTGTTACAAGGATTTTTGGATGAATTTTCTATATCCACATACAAATTTACCAAAGGGTGAGTTAAAAGGATACATATTTCTCCTTCCTATAATGTTTCCATGGGGGATTCCTATTCAATGACTAACAGCATTGTTATGATCCTATCTATGTAATCACAATAAAGATACTCACATTTCCTACCAATGTTGTGGATTCCTAATATTTGATGTAAAATGATATTGACCTTATTTAATCATTCATTGAGAATTTTAATATATTTGGTATATCACAGTCATGGTATACATTGTCTACTTATGCGAGTTAGTTAAGTCAACTAGTTATGGTGGAGGAAAGACATATAGTCGTCCTCTACCTTTTAGGGAGCCAAATATTAGTGGTTGGATATGGTTTAATATAAGATTAGTGTCATATAATTTTCCAAATAATTAATAATTTCTTGTGAATGGGATTAAATTCTCATACATGGTTCATCTAGTTTCTCCAACCATATTTTTTAGTCCCTATATATTATTTTAGAAGGGCATGATTCTCTAGGTATTTTATTCTACACCCAGGGTAAAATATCCATGTAACCATATAAATTATAATAACATCATTGGTTTATATAGTGTTGATGTTTGAACGTTTTCAATTGGTGATCGGTCACCTATTGTAGGTAGATCTTGTATCATGGGGATCACGAGGTATGATTGTTTCTTTATAAAAAATAGAATATCTATTACTAGGTCGACAATTGGAAATAACAACTCCAACTTTTATTATTCATGAAAATATGAATGTGGGGTTAATATAATAATGTTGGTGTTAGTGTATTTGTATTTTAAAAGAAAATAATGGACATGATGTATTTCCACCATTGCTATAATAAATCGTAGCATATGGTTTGATGGTTTCCAAACTATTATAGCCACCTAAATCTAATAATCCTAATTATAAATATGGGGAAGACCTCTTTTTTGACTGGTATGTCCAATAGGAGAGCCTATATAAAGTATAGTTTCATTTGTGTCTGTATATTTTTTTTATTCCACACATTGATATCCTCACAAGAATAATCACCATGGTAATAATTTTTTCTCTTGGTATCATAAAAAATATTGTGGCTAAAAATGTACACATGTGGGGATTCTGAGACCTCCTAACCATTTTGACATTGGATTCTCCTCAAGAAAACATATAAATAGGGTGGTTACTCTTAATGGTAATGGAATAAATAACTGGGTATGTGAAATAACTATGAAATATTAGATTATAATTCCCATTTTTTTCCCCATTCATAGTGATTAATCTCAAATAGCGGGGGTCGATATGTCTTTCATGGCCTCTAGGGTGTTGGGTTTGCTCTGTGGTGACAATAGACATGGTTAATGGGTTCAAATCTAGAAACTTTATATATTCTTATTTATTATAGAAAACATCATCATTAGCCTCCATCAAATATTCTTGGAGGTATTCGTTACATTTAGGGAGATGTTTTTGAAGTGTTTTGAGATGGTGATGGTAGTTTCCAACCCCTACTAACTATTTGGTGTTGATATGACCTACATAGACTTATCCCATCAATTCTTTCCAAATCCATAGAGAGTTTTATGAACATTTCATAATTCATTTATTCTATAAAAAACACATTTTCTATCTATCAATGATGTTTACTAGTTGACAATATGGGAAATGATATATGGGAAATGTAATAGTGACATCAATAATGAAAAAATGGTGTAGGTTAGAAAAATCCTGGAATGATGGTTTTGATTCGTAGGGTTACCAACAACATTTGTGTTACCCTAATGCCTAATATGGGTCACAAAAACATCATGTATACATGAATCCATTTTGGACAGTGAGGATCGTCAAAAAATACCTATCAATGAAGTATCATAAATAATTAAATGATATTAATCAATCTCTTTCATGGGTAATGGATTCCATAATGGGTTAACCTTTTAGATTTTGACACATTCACCTTTTCATTTTATCTTGTTAACATTCTCTAATAATTGATAATAAAAGTGGGAGGATGGGAGGTCAAATCACATCACAAAGGATGTTTGTATCATGTATGGGACTGACATATTGATTTATATTTTTTCATCTGTTAATGAAATCATTCTTGGTCACAATACCCATTTCTTTTAACACATTCCAATGTAGGGGGACAAACAACTATTTTTAAAGGGGTTGAATAATAGAGATGTTGAATCTATGTTATAATATTTTTAAATCATATCTAACTCATTATTCCTCTAATATTATTCTCATTGATAAAAGGTAATGTATATATATAATTACTAAATAGTTTAAATCCATATAGTTGGTTGATTTAGAATATAATACCATATAGTGTGGAATCAATAGATTTATGATTTATGATCATCAAGGTAATAAAAATACGAGTTCAACTTATAAACACTACAAAAATTGAGGACTAAATTACATTTATTTTATGGGGGTTAAGAATTCAATAGATTATTATAATATAAGTTTAAAGGATTCCTTGGAACATAAATAGTGAGGTTTAAAATATTCAAGAAGCCATTTATATGGAGGACTAAATGGTAAATTACTGGCCTCGTTTATATTTTTAACCATCAGAAATAGGATAAACAAAATTATTTTCCTTCTAAATTAATCACTGTAATATGATTTAGCAATACAACCCAATCCATTATAGGTAGGTAAATCCTTTTTTATTTCATATCACATCTATCATGTTTTTATTTTGATGATTTTTATTTTGTTTTTTGTTTTTTAAAATATACAACATTTTTGTTACGAAACACTACTACAATTACTTTAGGTACCTTTATTTACTATTTATTAATACATTTGATATTTTATAGGTTTCTTCTTGATCTTTCATTTTTCTTCATCATGTTTTAAACACATTTTTTTATACTCCCAATTTTTGTGTTTTCAATTTCATTTTCCATGGATTTAGAAGAGTTAAATGTAATATTTATATGTGATTTGAAACCAACACCTATTTCATTAAATTCTATTATTATGTAATATTATATAAATTATGTCTATATTTATTAGGTGATCTGATTAGTTCATCCAATGTGTATTATTTAAAATTATTAATTTCATCAATCATAACAATTTGTTCATTCTAGTTCTTGGGTATATTTTTCAAGACACCTTCTAGAATTATAATGGTATACAAACATTCTCTAAGGAATTAATTCCACTGAAAATTCATATCAATCAATAGAATAATTGATATATGATTTCATTTATACCCATCTTTAATTATTGGTACTCCACTTAAATCATTCTATGTTTTCTTCTGATCAAATTATCTATGAAATGGTGTACAACCTGTAGAATTTTTCCGATCTCATATATTGTCTTACATGGATACACATGACTAACCAATATTTTGTAAAGAACAAAATGTAAAATATTTATTAGTTTTTAATTAAAATCATAATTTTTTATCACCATTCCATTTAAGAGTATCTATTATAGATTCTAGTCATTTGTATGGTTTTTTATGATCAATCATGGTTATATTCTGAGCTTCATGAGGTAAGCCTCCACTCTTGATTTCCATTAACCATTGTAATTTCCATAAAAGTAAGGTGTATTATGAAGAATATTTTCATAATTTACATTTATTCCATCCATATTATAGATATTTTCCCAAGACTATGTGGTCTATGAAATGGTTAGAATAATAATATATATTCATCAAACTTTATATCCAAGAGGAATTGGTTCTTGATACATGATTTCTGATATACAAAAAATAAATTGAAGATCTAATATATGCTTTACAAGGTCCATTCATTTATACTAATTGTTAGGACTGAGATGGTAATGAAAAATTATATATAGTGGGGGCAAAATACCTGATTAAAATTTAATTAAGATGAATTATTTTTCGAAATTAATTATCTATGTTAATTATCAGTGTTTAGAAATAGTGTAATACTAAACAAGTAACACATATAATGTTTATCGTAGCTCAATCCATAGTGGATATAATCTAATAAAAAAACTTTTCAATTTATGAGATTTACACATGTTAACAAAATAAATTTCTTAAGGGGAATCATATCCGGAATGAAATCTATATTTTCTACTGGAAGTATACCAGTGAAAATTTACTTTTGTATAAGGAGTCCAAACCCAGTTATGAAAATGCCATTAAATTGAAAGAGACACAACCCAAATAGTCTTGAAATTAATTATTTTTCCTCGCAACCTACGAAATGAAAATATATTTGTATATAAAAGCATAAAAATATAGTGAGAGCACATCTGGGAGATATGAAGTAGTGTTTCAGACAAAAGAAACCATTACAAAATAAATAGAATATAAATAAGATAACCATGTGCACTAGTTATTGAGTATTGTATTAGTTTATCTCATTAATGCAGTAAAATTTCAATAAAATTCGGTACAATCCTTAATAGATAATCTGAAAATTGAAATTGACAACACATTACTCCACATATTTGTATAGTACTCAAAAATTTGAAAAGTTAATGTTTAATAAAAAGAAGTTTGTAAAAGTAGAATTATATCATTGTTTCAATTTTTTCCAATACAATCTGTGACCAAACATCCTAAAACAATAAATAAAATGAAAAAATTCAATCCTTTATTTAGGAAATTTAAATTGAAAAGTAACAGATACTGAATTATTAAAGTGGGAGAAAGTGAGAAAAGGAAACTATCATAATAAAATTTTCACTAAATCTCATCCAATATTTGAATTTTTTTTGAAAATTTAAATCTTATTTATAATTATTATTAAAATATTAAAATATATCCATAATAATATTTCAAATAGAATCTCAAGATAATAACATAGTAGTTTCCTTGTAAAATAAAAATTTGATAAACATCCAAATTACATATGTATATAGATATTCAGTATTTTCAAAATGAAAAACACTATATTTAAATATATGAAAAAAATTTGAATAATTTTTTTAACATATATTATGAATTTAGAAAATTAAAAATACACTAACCAACTGAAACTAATAAATATGGATTTTTTCTATTTCATTCTGACACATGCTTGAAATCATGAACAACATTGATTTTCATGTAAATGTATCTAAAACACTATTAAAACATTTTATGGGTTATATATAATTAATTTGAATTTATATAAACTTTAATGTAATTTAAATATTAGAGTAAAATATAAAGAAAGTGAAAATATTATCAAAGACATGAAAATAGAGTAGTCTGGAAAAATAGTTTTCCATACCTACGTAAGGATAAGTTTACATGAAAGCATAAGTGTAAAAAGAAATTTTGACTTGTTTCATAAAAGTAAAAAAAAATTCATACCATACATTAGGGTAAAAATGATTTATATAGGATTATTTAATGTTAATATATTTTTTATTTTATTTTCGTAAAAGTACACAAATACATGATTAATTGTAAACTCAACATTAAAATTCATGCGTAATGGTCAGATAAATGGTATGTAAGGGTAACTCGCATTTTGTAATGGACAAATAAAGGTAATAATAATCACATGTAAATGTAAGAGGAATTTTCTAAATGTTTTGAAAAGGTAATATTATTGTTTTATAGTATAAATAAGGATAAGTGAAAACAATACATAGGGGTAAGAATATTTCGTATTCACTTTATGAAGTTAAAAAAAAGTTACATATGTTTCATAAGTGTATAAATGAAATTCAAAAAAATACATAAGGGTGGAATATAACTTATGTAAGGGTAAAATATAGTTAATAAAATATACATAAGGGTAAATCAAATTTTACAAAACTCACAAAAGTTTATAAGTGAAAAATAAAGACATTTTTAAGGGTTTGTAAAGGGCATAGAAAGAATCTAAAATAATGAAAAATATTTTATAAAAAAATTTAAAAAATTATGAGAAATAAATAAAAAATGATATTTAAAAAAGTTTAATAAATGTAATTATATATGAGTAATTAAAAATATTCCACGGAATTTGAAATATTCAAGAACATAATAATAAAATAAAATAAAATAAACTCTTATATCATTCATTTTTTATTCATGGTAAATTACATCATCAAATGTTCTTCTTCATATACATCACATCCATTCATTGATATACCAAGACATTATTCACTATGAACCTTTCAAGGGATTCACTATTCACTATAAACATCATGCATGATGCGTACATCAGGAGATGTTACTTCCTTAAACTTTCTCCATAGACCATTCCTACATAATAACCTACATTATTGGTGCCTATGTACATAACTTGTGAACTCCCTTCTCCATATAGTCACCAAAATAACATTCTATTACCATGAATTCACTTTAAATATTAGTTTCTCTACATAATCACATCATATAATTTCTTCCACATCATAATATTGCCTCTTGGAACATACCTTTGTTCCATGTAGTCCCTTTTAAATTCGGAAAAAATCCAGTATTGATCCTCCAATGTCATATTTGATTCTATTAGTAATGAAAATATTGGTGGATCTTAATATATGTATAAAAACCCTAATATCATGTTAATTGTAAAATAATTGTTCACCCCTTCACATACATCTTTCCATGTACGACTTCAGCTCCATGATCTGCCTTTTTTAATGTCTCATAAAAGAGAAATTCATTTGTCATCCAATAAGCTAAGAAAACCCTTTTTGGTTCCCAAAAAACCAACTTATCAAAGAAAATGACCCAAACATTGTGTACAGTCATTATCAAGAACATAAATTACCTTATCTAATTTAATTCTCCAACCATGAGCTTCCCTAATGACATCACCTGTAGCACTTCTCCTCCATAATCACGTACCGCTGAGTGGTTCATGAATTATTGTGAACGATCTATAATAAATCATATATAACATTATGGACAAACATTATTATCAAAACAAAAAACCCAAAAACTATAAAATTATATATTAAGTAATTTTTTCCAAACAATCACCCACATTTGATTATCTAAAAACACCTCAAAATGTCAAAAAAATATTTTATTAAAAAAATATGCATTTCCTTTTTCCAACATCTGTTTCCATTATATAAATATTGATAATGATAAATGGTATACTAATTATGTATACTTAGCCCACTAGAGTCAAGTATTATTTGAGAAACAAGAGTAACATTTTATGTTCATAATTAAATCACTTATTTATTAATACCAATATAGAAACCCGGCCTTTTCTTACATTACTATTAGATAATTTCAAAGATAAACAACATAATAGTATTACACATAGAGGATCAAAAGGTTTAGTGTCTTAGGCAAACTAGGACTACACATAACAAATACAACATCAATCATAAACATTTATTTAATTTATTATTATTTAGCTTTTAATTGGCACTTTTCCTCTCCCTAGTACATGTAGCCACCTAAGGATATACATCAAAAGGTGTGATCTAGAAGCCGAGTAAGAGGATAGATAATAACAATATAGCATGGGGTGAGCATAATCATAACATAGGCAAAAGATCATGAACATGAGAGGAGCATAAATAAAAGACATGAGATGTGGGAATGCATAAAAATGAAACATCATGTCTTAGTGGTTAACTACCACACATACTTGTGAAACAATCTAGAATCATGTTCACACATCATTTCAAATTTACTCATGAGATTAATCACTTTACCCAATGCATTGGAGAGCTATAAAATTCTGGGCGCACCCGTCACATTTAAACATTCATATTGCGCTATATAATTCCGGGTGCACCCGTCACATCATAACATTATCATTTATCATGCATTCCACAATAAACATATAACATAAATGAACATAACTAACCCATGAAAAGTAATGAGTTTTATCTCATAATAACACAATCATAAACTTTGGGTTCCCAAAAGAAAGAGGGAACAACATTCTTGATATAAGAACCATCAACCTTGAATGAGAGGTAAAAGTTGAGTTCTTAAGAGAAGGGTTCTTTAGAAAAACATTTGGATTGATATAAACTTCATTATAAAACATGTATATCCCAGAAAAGTAAAGTCAATGATGAAAAAATGATCTTTAATGAGTGACCATATTCAAAATGGAGTGAAAGAGGTAGAACCCGAAGGATGAAAGTTGGGTTCGAGAATTTCCCCTTACCTTGTACTCGAATACCTCCTTCTCTTTAATGTCCTATATAATGACATTATATCCATTAATTATGAAATTATATAACCTTTTATACATTAATAAGATTAATTCTGGTTTCATTATGTCTTATTATGATCCTTTGGATGACTTATAGAGTTTAAAAACATTTTTCGGGGATGTTCGTTTTAATGGTTTTCTTGAGTGGTTCACTTGTATTCTTAAATTGAAGTCTGGGTAGAACATGAGTAAACATCCAGAAATGATATTAGTGATATTACAGGAGATTTAATTATTTAATAATGATTTATATTAGATCAAGGGGAATGAATCATTATATAATAATTAAATGATGATTGTTTGGGTTAATTTGAGCTGTTTTTGGATCACAAAGAACTTGTTTTAACATTTCACTTAGTAATATGACCATAGGTTATTTCCAGAACATTAAATAGAACATAATAAATATAAAATATTATTTTTCAACCATAAATATGGTTTCATGACCAGATATGAAGGTATAAATGGAATAATAAGTCATGTTGTTCTTTAAGGTGATAAATTAACACCTCACGAACAACATTCTCTTTAATAAAATAAAAGGAAGAGGGAAAGGTGGTTGGATGATATAATATCCCAATATCATTATAAAATTCCAATAGATTTATAATTCTAGAGTTACAATACAATTTATATGGAGATATCTTGAGAGAGATCAAGAAATGAACTTGAACTGGAAAGGAAATAAAAGAAGGAGAGGGAGAGAAATTACCTCTTAAATCTTCCTCTTGAGACCCCCCTTAAAGAAGTTAGTCTTGGTCTTTTGATGAGACCAGAAGATTTTGGACGTGGGGGAGGGGCTAGGGACGGTGTTTGGTCAGAGTTTAGAGAAGGATGGGAGCATGAGAGGTGTGAGAAAATTAGGGCGTGAAGGGTGGCTTTTATAGTGGAGGGGAGAGGGGTTTCCTTAATATAAAATTCATTAGTTGATTATTTCCTCACAAGACAAGGAATAGTGAGTATTGAATGACCAATAATAGTGATTTTATAATTTAATTCTTACCCAAGTGGGCTTACATCAGCATAACATCATCAATGACTCAATTAATACATTATTTAGCATTTATTGTGAATTATCAGATTTTACTATTCATCAAAAATTCAAGTATCTCAGAAAAATCCAAAACATTTACCCCAACCATTATTCAGCATGTAGAATCCAAAAATGAATTCCATTTTTCAAAAATAATTTTCTAAATGTTGTTAATTTAATATTTAATTGTAATTATAATTTACTTAAAAAACAGTTTTTAAGATTAAAACAGATTTTATAGTGTTTTCAAAAATTATGAAGGGTCTTATTAAATTATCTAAAAACTATAAGAAATTGATTAAATACTTTATTAATACATTTTATGAAAATAAATATTTTTTTAAATTAATAAATTAATTATAATTAATTATTTATGACTTACAAAATACCAAAACGTTTACTAAGGTCAAATTGTTACTTTCTAAGATGTCTAAATTTTATTTAATTATTCATAGGTAATGATACTCATATGTTTGATGATTTACTATTCATAAGGGTCATATTACTATTCATAAAAGTATGTTACTATTTATAAGGGTAGGTCACTATTCACCAAAAATTATTTTTGTTTCATTAGACTCCAAAAATCATCTTGAACACAACCGTGTATGTCGGATTTTCAAAATTCCAAACATAGGAGTGACAAACTTAAGTTTAAAGGTCACTTATCACTTAGTAGTTCACTATTTTGTGTTTTTATGACATAAATATAAGAAGGGAATTTTCCATTGAAAAAAAGATTGCGTCGTTACATTCTTCCCCCCTTAAGAAATTTCACCCCCGAAATTTCACTTTACACAAATAGGTGAGGGTACTTCTCTTTCATTACCTCTTCTGGTTCCCAAGTTGCTTCCTCAAAATTATGGTTCCTCCACAACACTTTGACAAGATGGGTTGTCTTGTTGCATTGAATGTTATCACTTCGGTCCAGAATCTTTACTGGATGCTACTCATATGAGAGATCATCTTTCAGCTGCACCACCTCTGAGTTTAGTACATGTGAGGGGTCTGGTATGTACTTCCTCAGTAGTGATACATGAAACACATCCTGAACATGATCCATATTCGGTGGAAGTTCAAGAAGATAGGACATGACTCTTATGTGGTCAAGGATCTCAAAGGGGGAAATATACCTAGGGCTTAGCTTTCTTTCTTCCCAAATCTCATGCCTCTCTTCCATGGAGATATTCGTAGAAAAACTTTATCTCCAAAGTCGAACTCCAAGTCCCTTAGACGGTTGTCAAAATAGCTCTTTTTCCAACTTTGAGCAGCTTTGATGTGTTTCTGGATGACTTGAACCTTCTCAGTCATCTCTTGAACAAGATAGGGCCCAAGTAGCTTTCTTTCTCCAACTTCATCCCAACAGGTTGGAGTTCTACATCGCTTCCCATAAAGAGCTTCATACAGAGCCATCTAAATACTCAAGTGGAAGATATTGTTGTATGATAACTCAACCAATGGGATATGCTGATCCCATCCACCTTTGAATTCTAGAGATTAGGCACTCAGCATGTCTTCAAGCATCTAAATAGTCCTTTCAGACTGGCCATCATTTTGGGTGTGATAGGTCATGCTGAAATTTAATTCAGTACTCAAAGAATGTTGAAGGCTCCTCCAGAACATAGATGTGAACCTTGGATCACGGTCAAAGACAATTGAGTGTGGAACACCATGCAGTCTCACCACTTCCTTCACATATATCCTTGCAAGTTTTTCAAGTGAGAGGTCTTCCCGAATAGATATAAAATGGGCTGTCTTGGTGAGTCAGTCAACCATAACTCATATCACATTATTTCCCTTTGACGTCTTCGGGAGACCCGTGACAAAGTCCAGAGTAACATTTTCCCATTTCCACATGGGTATAGGTAATGGCTGCATCATACCTTTGGACTTTTTTTTCTCAACTTTAACTTGCTGACATACCAAGCACCTTGATATATATTCCGCAATCTCCTTCTTTATGTTATCCCACCAGAAGTGTTCTCGGTGATAACGGTACAACTTGGTACTCCCAGGATGGATAGAGAAGGTTGAGCTGTGTGCATTTTCTAATAGATCCTTCTTTATCTCGGGTGATGAAGGTACACAAATCCGCATTCCAAACCAAATCACACCATCATCATCGATATGGAACTCTTGCAGCTTCCCTTCCTTTACTGCATTCACCCTATTTTGTATCTCCACATAATCGCATTGTGCTTCCTTAATATTCTCCTGGATGGATGGTTGCGCAATCATTTGGGAAAGGTAGGATGTATCCCCTACCCTTATGATTTCCGAATCCATACTTTGAATATCTAAGAAGATAGGGTCTTTCTCAATCAGCAACATGGATAGAGTAGCAGGTTCTTTTTTGCTTAGAGCATCAGCTACCTTGTTCACCTTTCCAGGATGATAGTGAATAGAGCAATCATAATCCTTGATTAGCTCTAACCATCTCCTTTGACGCATGTTGAGCTCCTTTTGTGTGAGTGTATACTTTAGGATCCTGTGGTCGGTGTATATGTCACACTTTTCATCATAAATGTAGTGCTGTATGTTTTTCAAGGAAAAAATCATGGATGCCAGATCTAGATCATGTGTCGGGTAGTTCTGCTCATGGATCTTCAACTTTCGTGAGGCGTAGGCTATAACATTATAATTTTTCATGAGTACACAACCCAAGACTTTCTATGAAGAATCATTGTATATCACAAAACGTTCTCCACTTTTCGGTAGTGTGAGTACAGGTGCAGTGATCAGCCTTCTCTTTAGCTCCTTGAAGCTTGCCTCATATTCTTCCATCTAGACATACTTTACCCCTTTCCTTGTTAAATTATTTAGCAGGCTTGAAAATCGTGAGAGGTTTCTCACAAAACGTCTGTAGTACCCAGCTAATCCAAGAAAAATATGGATTTCTGTGACACTAGAGGGCCTAGGCCATTCCTCAATTTCCTTTGTCTTTAAAGGATCCAAAGAAATTACCTCACTTGTGATAACATGTACCAAGAACATGACTTGATTCATCCAAAAGTCACACTTGCTAAACTTGGCATACAACTTCTCCTTTCTCAATGTCGCCAACACAAGTCTTAGATGTTCTTCATCTTCCTATTTTCTCTTAGAGTAGATGAGAATATCATCGATAAACACTACCACAAATTTGTCGAGGTAATGTCTAAAGACACTATTCATCAAATCCATGAAGATTTCAGGGGAATTTGTATGTCCAAAGGGCATCCCCAAAATCTCATAGTTCCCATACCTTATACGGAAGGCGGTCTTTGGAATATCTTCCTTATTCACTTTTACCTGATGATATCTGGAACAAAGATCCACCTTTGATAAGTATTGAGCTCCTCTTAACTGATCGGGCAAGTCATCAATCCTTGGAAGAGGATACTTGTTCTTTATGGTGATCTTGTTGAGTTCCCGATAATCAATACACAACCGCATGGTTTCATCCTTCTTCTTCATAAAGAGCACTGGCACACCCCAAGGTTATACACTAGGGCATATGAACCCTTTGTCCAGATGCTCTTGCAGCTGCTTCTTTAACTCCTCCAGTTCAATAGGATCCATCCTATAGGGACACTTGGAGATAGGAGTAGCTCTGGGTATGAGTTAAATTGAGAACTCTACCTCCCGATCTGAGGGAATTCCAGGTAACTCTTCGGGAAATACATCACTGTATTCCCCCATGATGGTAATTTCCTCAAGGATGGAACTTTCCTTTGACTCAACCATTTGGGCGAGGTATGCCTCTTCATAGGGAATTAACACCCAAACCATTGAAGGAATTTTCAAAAGAGATTCATGATCTTCCTTGTATTTGTATAGGATCATGGGATGGTTCATAATATGAAAAGATATTTCCTTTTCCTGACAGTTGATAAGTTCTCTATATAAATAGAGACAATCCATTCCCATTATAGCTTCGACTTCCACCAAGGTAAGAATTACGAGATTTCCCAGAAGATTCTTCCCACATACGCCAACGGGAGAAGAGTCCAACACTTGGGTTACAATTATTGAACCACTTGGTGTTTTTACAGATATCCCTACTTCAAGGTTTCGGGGCTTCGATTCTATAGTTCTAGCAAACTTGCAAGATATAAAGGAATGCATAGAACCAGAATCAAATAAGACATTTTCCATTCTTGAGTGAATAGGAAGTGTACCTTGTACGACTTCATTGTCATGATCCACCTCCGAAGTAGTGATGGAATAAGCCTTCCCTTGTTCCTTTGGATTTGGTGGCAGCTGGCGCTGATTACCCTCAAGAGCTTGAGGTTTAGTGCACTGGTTTTCATAGTTCCCTAGCTCCCTACAGTTATAGCATTGAACCATGGGTGGTTCTCTCTTTTCATTGGCTAAATTCTCCTTCCTTTTCATGTCTTTTCGACACTCTTGAGCATGGTGTCCTTCTTTCCCACACTTAAAGCATTTCCCCATCCCTTTGAGGAAGTTCCCATGATGCAACATCCCACATTTTTAGCATGTGGGTCATTGATTTTTCATCCCACCTTTATCATTAGATCCACCAACTTGAAACTCCATCTTTCTTTTCCTATCACCATTGCCATGAGACCATTCTCTAAAATCCATCTCCACTTTGAGAGAATACCTAAAAACTTCTTCATAACTCCCAAAGTCTCGAATTTATAGAGCCTTTCGAAGGTGTGGTTTTAATGCACTAAAGAATCTATCAATTTTTCTATCATTGTTGACAACAAAACCCAAAACGTACCATGCTAGCCTTGTGAAATTTGATTCATAGGTTGTGATAGATTCTCCTTCTTTTTTCTTGAGCTCTATTAATTCTCTCTTAATATTCGTGCGAGGAGTTATTGGGAAATACTTATTAAGAAACATTATCTTAAATTCTTCCCATTCCATCTCTTCAATTTCCTCCCTTGGCTTGGTGTTCTTAATCAAATCCCACCATTGATCGACTTCTCCATCTAGATGATAAATGGATAGTGTCACCTTCTCCATATCAAAATAGTGAAGCACAGGAAAGATATTCTCCATGGAGTTGACCCACTATTCCTCAACTAGTGGATCAGAAGATCCACAAAACGTTGGTGGTCGTTGCCGCATAAAATATTCAATAGCCAATTGCTCTTTCTTTGATGAAGGAGGACATTCCCCATTATTATGGTTATTGTTCATAACCTAAGATAATTGGGTGAGCATCACCATGAAGTTTTGAACTCCACTTCCCAAATAATTGGGGATGTTGTTCGGGCAATCGTTACATTATCCCTCGCAAGAGTTGTTGGCCTGATTTCTCCTGGTTCCCACAATTTTCTAAAATAGAAAAGGTTAGATCAAATAATAAGTAAACAAGTCATGAATAACTTATTCATTTAAAAAAAATTATACCAAAAACATAACATATGGTATCCCTAAGTAAATATTTTTGTGTGCAAATTTGCCCTTAGTATCATGTTGTAGGTTTTCTCTAGGGTTCACTAATCCAAATTCCCAAATTAACTAAACATTGCCTCTAATACCAACTATAGAAACCCAGCCTTTTCATACATTACTTTTACATCATTTCAAAGATAAAAACATAATATTATTACACATAGAGGATCCAAATGTTTAGTGTCTTGGGAAAAATAGGACCACACATAACAAATACAACATCAATCATAAACATTTATTTAATTTCTTCTTCTTTAGCTTCTTATTGGCATTTGTCCTCTCCTTAATGCATGTAGCCACCTGAGGATATAAATAAATATGGGTGAGATAGAAGCCCAGTAAGAGGATAGATAAGAACAATATATCATGGGGTTTTTCATAATCATAACATAGGCAAAAGATTATGAACATGAGAGGAGCATAAATAAAAGACATGAGATGTGGCAATGCATAAAAATGAAACATCATGTCTTAGTTGTTAGCTACCACACATACTTGTGAACCAAGCTAGAATATTGTTCACACATAATTTCACATTTACTCATGAGATTCATCACTTTTCCCAATGAATTGGAGTGCTATATAATTCCGGGCGCACCCGTCACATTTAAACATTCATATTACGCTATATAATTCTGGGTGCACCCGTCACATCATAACATTATCATTTATCATGCATGCGACAATGAACATATAAAATAAATGAACATAACTAACCCATTAAAAGGAATGGGTTTCATCTCATAATATGACAATCATAAACTTTGGCTTCCCAAAATAAAGAGGGAACAACATTCTTGATATAAGAACCATCAACCTTGAATGAGAGGTAAAAGTTGAGTTCTTAAGAGAAGAGTTATTTCAAAAAACATTTGGATTGATATAAACTTCATTATAAAATATATATATCCCAGAAAAGGAAAGATAATTATGAACAAATGATCTTTAAGGAGTGACCGTATCAAAAATGGAGTGAAAGAGGTAGAACCCGAAGGATGAAAGTTGGGTTCGAGAATTTCCACTTACCATGTACTCGAATACCTCCTTCTCTTTAATGTACTGTATAATGACACTATATTCATTAATTAGAAATTGAATAACCTTTCTATACATTAATAGGGTTAAATCTGGTTTCATTATGTCTTATTATGTTCCTTTGGATGACTTATAGAGTTTAAAAACATTGTTCGGGGATGTTCATTTTTATGGTTTTCTTGAGTGGTTCACTTGTATTCTTAAATTGAAGATTGGGTAGAACATGAGTAAACGTCCAGAAATGATATTTTTTATATTACAGGAGCTTGAATAATTTTTTAATGATTTATATTATATCAATGTGGATGAATCATTAGATAATAATTAAATGATGGTTATTTGTGTTAATTTGAGCGGTTTTTTGATCACAACGAACTTGTTTTAACTTTTCACTTATTAATATGGCCATAGGTTATTTCCATAACATTAAATAGAACATAATACATATAAAATATTCTGGTTCAACAATAAAAATGGTTTCATGACCATATATGAAGGTATAAATGGAATAAGAAGTCATGTTGTTCTTGAAGGTGATAAATTAACACCTCACGAACAACGTTCTCTTTAATAAAATAAAAGGAAGAGGGAAAGGGGGTTGGATGATATAATATCCCATTATCATCATAAAATTACATTATATGTATAATTATGGAGTTACAATACAATTTAGATGAAGATAGATGGGGAGAGATCAAGAAATGAACTTGAACTTGAAAAAAAAATTAAAGGAGAAGAGGGAGAGAAATTACCTCTTAAATCTTCCTCCCGAGATCCTCCTTAAGGATGCTAGTCATGGTCTTTTGATGAGACCAGAAGCTTTTGGACATGGGGGAGGGTCTAGGGAAGTTTTTTGGTCCGAATTTAGAGAAGGATTGGAGCTTGATAGGTGTGAGTAAATGAGGGAGTGAAGGGTGGCTTTTATAGTGGAGGGGAGAGGGGTTTCCTTAATATAAAATTCATTACTTTATTATTTCTCACAAGACAAGGAATAGTGAGTCTTGGATGACCAATAAAAGTAATTTTACAATGTAATCCCTAACCAACTGGGCTTACATCATTAGAACATCATCAATGACTCAATTAATACATTATTTAGCATTTATTGTGAATTATCGGATTCTACTATTCATCAAAAATTCATGTATCTCAGAAAACTCCCAAACATTTACCCCAACCATTGCTAGACCTGTAGAATCCAAAAATGAATTCCATTTTTCAAAAATAATTTTCTAAATATTATTAATTTAATATTTAATTATAATTATAATTTACTTAAAAAAATAGTTTTTACGATTAAAGCTGATTTTATAGTGCTTTCAAAAATTATGTAGGGTCTTATTTAATTATCTAAAAACTATAAGACATTGATTCAAAAATTTATTAATACATTTTCTGGAAATAAATATTTTTTAAATTAATTAATTAATTACAATTATTTATTTATGACTTACAAAATACCAAAACTTTTACTAAGGTCAAATTGTTACTTTCTAAGATGTCTAAATTTTATTTAATTATTCATAGGTAATGTTACTCTTATGTTCGATGATTTACTATTCATAAGGGTCATATTACTATTCATAAGGGCATGTTACTATTCATAAGGGTAGGTCACTATTCACCAAAAATTATTTTTGATTCATTAGACTCTAGAAATCAGCTTGAACACAAGCGTCTATGTCGGATTTTCAAAATTCCAAACATAGGAGTGAAAAATGTATGTTTAAAGGCCACTTATCACTTAGTAGTTCACTATTTTGTGTTTTTATAACATAAATATAAGAATGGAATTTTCCATTGAAAAAAATATTGGTTCGTTACAACCAATCACTGAATCTTTTCTCGATACTAATTAAGAAATCATGATCAAACCATGATACCACTCTAAAATCTAAAAAAACAGTAAATTTGGTTTCTTAGTTCTTGATTTTTCATCACTGATAGGTGAGCTTCATCATCACCATATTTGAATACCCCATGCATCCTATATCCCAATAACACATTTATATTATCCCCTATAATTTATTTGATATATCACTCCACCTATCATAAAAAATCCTCCTCTCCCTTTGTTAGAGAACCCAAAAGATAGTCCTTTGAGATCTATAATAGAGAACAAAATTGGTACTAATGCATAAGGAAAATTTAAACACATCTAGGGGAAGGGGTTTCACACCCACACTGGTAGTGTGGTGATAAAATGGACACTAAGAGTCATCCAATTCCATTCACACACTTCATTGGGTAATTCATTTATCATGATGTCTATGACCAGAATTTCAATAGACACATACTCCGACATCCCCAACCCATGATCTACATTCTCCATTATAATGTGACATAAGATTTTAATTTTTTCCCTTTAGTGATTGGAATTTTTTTTAGATTTATAGAACATGAATTATGACAATTGATTCAGACTAGAGACTTCACATCAAATTGCTTGTATTCCTGATGATTCTTTTTTGAGATTATTTGGGTACATGTCTGAGTTGCTGCAATATATTCAACTTTTTCAGTTCTTAGAGAAATTAATTATTCATTATTTTTAATCTAATAAATGAACAATACACCAAGATATAATTCACCTCATGATGTAGGAATTCTATCACCTGTTTGACTAACCTAATCAGTATTTGTATATCCCAACAACTCTTATTTTAAGATTTATTTGTAAAGAAAACCAATATCAAATGTTCTTATGATATAACACAATATTCCTTTTTAATGAATGTAAGTTTATTTAACATGGATTACATTGATAACAAGTGACTTGACATGTAAAAATGTAATATTAATTCTTTCCACTATTTAGTGTAATTGGATCCCACCGATCTGCCTATATTCTATGTATTAAACACATTACCATCATCATCCATTAAAACATAATCTATGTAGAAACTAGTTTTTTCACCACCTTAGAGTCCTCTATTCCAAATATTCTAAAATACTCTTGAGAATATTTTTATTGATAGATGAATATACCATTCGTTCCATGCACCACCTGTAAGACATGTAAAAATTCAGAGTCCCCAATCATCAATATCCTGAATTGACACTTCATGAATTATAATTTTCTTAAACTATTCTCCAAACAATCATAGAAAAATTACGTTTTCCAAATACCATTGAACTATTATCCTTTAATCACCCTCACTATTGAGATAGATATTGTAATTAACTCTATCATTCTATAAATTAATCATCATTATGTATTGTTCTTGTTTTCAATAACAATCTTCTAGACCTTGCTTCATCCCATTTATTCCCAATTATAATTGAATTTTATTCCAATCTTCATGGAATATAAAACCATAAAATAATTTTATGTACACCTCTTCATCACGAAATCCATTTAAGAATAAAAACTTGAAATCCATATAGAATATATTTAATTTAATTTACACTATTATGATTATGAATAATGGAAATTTATCTAGATGTTATATAGTTGAAAATGATTAATCTATAATTACTCCTTTAATATGTTAGTTTCGATTTTGGACTTTTAGTGATTTATTTTGATTCAAAATTCCGGATTCATTTAGTTTATTTTAACAATATTAATGGTTCTGGATTAGGTTCTTCCCTATTGACCTCAAAAAAATCTCCCAACTCTGATTCCATTCGATTTAATAAATCTCTCCCCTTGTTTCTTGAACTCAATTATCACCCATAGAATATTCTTTAAAACACTTCACCTATACCTGAGATAAGAAATATTTTTGTTGTAGGGACTTCATTTCCCATGTATTTACTGGTGCTATCAAATCACAAATGATATTTTTAAAATCAATTTTAGCTAGACTCTTTAGCTTCTATACACATGTAGGTCGATATTATTCTTATTCATCATCAGTTTCTTTTTATAACTTTTCTATTTCCCCTAGTACTCCATTTAATAAATTCACATACTTATCACTATATTCTATAAATTTATTTCAATTTTGATGAAAATTATATTAATTATCTATTGTAGTGACATCATTTATTTCAAAAACATTTCCTAGACATTTATTAAATAATTTATATTCTTTTCTATTTCCATAGTATCTAATGATGGTCTATTCACCTTCATAATATATTAACATTCCATTTTCCCCTTATTAATAAATAAATGTTGAGTTAAAATAACTTTCAAAACTTTCAAACATATTTTTGAAATTTAAAATACATTTAATTAATGAATTTTTATGAATAACCATTATACATAAGTAGTTTTAAGATTGTATTTATAGGAAATATTTTTTTATAGATAGAATAATATAAATTTATTGGATGGAATGAAATATCATATTCTAGTGAACTTATTCAAATATTTCTGAAAAACGATCACATATATTTTTGAATAATGAGATATAAAAGCCCCAAATCCATTATATAACTAAGACTAAAATAATGAATTTATATTAATTCTTTATGAAATGAATTTTTTGAAAATAAGATGCAATGTCTTCCATGTGTAATTTCATTAAATCTTAAATTTGGCCACCAATAATTTCACCCAAAAAATTAATTTTGCAAAATGTAATCTTGTTACACTATTATGGTGTATAATATTATAGAAATATGATGAAAATATTGGGATATCAATAAGTTTTTTGTTAATAATATAATACCACAACCTCTAATATTGACATAATATGATCATTAGAACTATACCAATTAAAAGATAAGTGATCAAGGTGGAGTAATCTTTTGATTCATTGAAAATAAATAGTTATTGTACTTTTTTTCAATATCTTGTTTCATTGACAATGTTTTAATGTAACCTTTTAGAGATTTTTTTATTAATGAATCCATGAGATTATAACTTGTTAAAAGATTAATAACATTTGTGTGGTGTAATTTTATATCTTATAATCTTTTATCGATGGATTTTAGGTATTGTTTTATATTCATTTTCTAAAACTAATGTTTAGGGGATTATGTGTCTATGGAATCAGAGTTATTTTGATCCAAGATTCGAGGGTTTCATTGTTTACAGTAGAAAATTCATTATAGTTTACATAAAAATGTGTATATCAAACTTCAAGGATATGTACTTCATTAATGATAATGTTTATATCATATATCATTCTTTATAAGGATATGTAATTTTTTATTTATTGTATTTTAAAGTCTTATTATACTTTTTTTATATATGATATATTTATAGTTGAATATTAATTTTTTTACTTTTTCTAAACTTTTCAATACGTCTATAATTAAATGAATTATCTGTATGGTTTAAAAACTCTGATATTTGGATAAAAAAATCTATCTAATATTATTTAACAAATAGGGGGAAAATTGTGAGTTTTATTTTATAAACTACAGTTCACCCCCACCCCCTCTTGAATCCACTATATTACACTTAGATCCTGTATTTGGTATAAAGGTTGGTTATAATGTAATATATTTCAATTTTTTTGTTATATTTTCTACATTTATATTCATGTATGTTTTTTGTTTACGAATTATTATTATTTTAAAAAGTGGTTAAATTTTTTTTACACTAACATGTATTTGAAGAAAGTTTATTTTTTTAATAAATTTGAAAGGTTTCAATGTTGCACTCTAGAAAATTTAAATCTTAGAACACTGCCATTTTTTGGTGGTTATAAATATAAATATTAGGGATAATGTATGAAAAACATTGTCATAAATACTAAGGTGGATACTATTTTTATAGTGACAGTAAGTTAAAATATTTATGAAAGAGAAGTTTCTAATTTTAAATATCAAAATAAGTTAGATATTAGGTGATTTATAGAGTTGGATATGATTTTCTTCATTCCATAACATGAAATATCAACAATCAAATATCTTTGTGTGATTTTTCTTATAGTAGGTGAAAAAATATTCAGATTACACAATTTTTATTATCAAAATTTATTGAGACCTAGAGATATATGTTGAGAGAATAATATCAATATTTTGATTTCATTCTTGAAAAATCAGGTAAAAAAATGAACTATATATTTATCTTAATATTTAATATCATAAAATCTTCTCATGATAAAGCTCTTACTGTAACACACGAGAATTTTATGTGAAATATTTTGTTTTTATGTTATATAAATCATCAAATTAATCTTTCACTAACACTGGCTAGGCTTGCTTTACACACAACCGCATCCTTCCTCGATAGCTTGCGTCGTACGCAATACCGAGTTTCACTAAACAGTGACATGCTATTAAAATATTATTAAAACAAGCCATTATGAATAGTAATAACCACTTTTTGAAATTTTATGAATTTTATTTTTCAGAATGGACTTCATTTTTGGATTTGGAATATCGAAATTAGCCTAGGGTAAAATTTTGGTATTTTTCTGAAAACATTCAATTTTTGATGAATAGTGAAACCACTAAGTGGTAGTTAAAAAACTGAATTTTTCATAAAACATAATTTTACCGCTTCTGTGAGTGGAATTTTGAAAATCCAATAGACATGGTTGATGTCAGTATGTAAAATGTGGTTCAATGAGATGAAAATAATTTTTTGGTGAATACTAACTTTTTACTTTTTTTACCACAGTTAAAAGTAAATAGAGTAATTAAGGGTACAAATGATATTATTATTACCCTAACACATGTCCTAATTCAATTGGACAAGTTTAATTCGATCAAAAACAACCTTAGGAATAAAATATGTCCATTTAGGCCCACTTGGATTAGATTAGGACATTTATTATTAATTTATTTAAAGAAGGGTTAAAATAGTTAAAATCAAAGTTTAATAAGTAAAGAATTTTTAATATGGGGTTATACATAAAATAAATTATACTATAAATATTCATTAGAAAGATAAAAAGATTTCATACATAATGGTATTTTATTTGTAATTTGTAGACATTAGAGAATTTAATTTATTTATGACACAATGATGATGCAGTAATTATCTTAATAATGAAATATTGACATAATTGATGTTATAAATACCAAAATAAATGTAATTTGAGACTTTTTATGAATTACACTAATTTTCTAGGTTAATATGACATGTTAGTATTGATGTAAGTAACTTGGTTCGAACTAATCATTCTTTTATGATTTTCCCAATTATCAATTCCTAAATAGTGTAAAAATTGACATAAAATAGTTTTTAAAACAAATATTATATTACTAATTGTTATTTTATTCCTAAAAATCTCAGGTTCGGAAAAATGACTTAGACAAGGTTATATATATTAATAATAAACAACTTGGGGTTCGTTTGGCTTGATATGGTAAGTTTATTAACCTTATAGTGTAAGAAAACAAGAAGACACGGTAAAAGTTAAATTATCTAACTTAAAGTTAAATCTAAATGATAAGGTTAAAATTGATACCTAAACTTGTCTAAATTATATTGTATGAGAGGATTTAGACGCCTACCCACCTTATCTTATAATTATATCAATTTGGAGCTATTAAAAACCGAATTTGACTTTATAATAAAATAATATTTTTAGATATTCCAAAGGTACCCCTCTCCTCCCTTATAAAAGGGCACCTCCTCCCCCTCTTCCTAACACCACTTTGAGCCTTCAAGCTCGGAACAAACCTGCCAATTTCTCCTCTCCACTTCCCTAGAAACATCCTAGAGGTTATTTTCTTCTTCAATGACCTATTGTAGTGCCCTAAAATAAGGTATCAAAGAAGCACTTCAAAGAAGAGGTAATGTCCGTTACCGATTCTTTCATCTTTATTTCTTCTTCCACTTCGTCTTCTTTAGATGTTTAATTATTAAGTAATAACATCAGTATCACTCACATACTGATATGTTATTATAAGTATGAAACAACCCTATTTCACCATCTATCCATCCTACGGAAAAAGAAATCACCGCACGTGCGTACGTATGGAATACCGTCTCCACACCGTGGTGTAATCTATTTTCCACCACCACCTTACTTGGATGGGTATAATGGTGTCAATAATGACTATATATGACTATTATAAAGTGATATTTATTCTTAAATAGTATACATAAACTCTAATACAATTCCACGATCATAGGAACGATATCATCACTCGTGCGTACGTACGGAATACCGTCTCCACGATGTGATGCGACTCGTTCTACATGATCTTCATTTCATAATGATTATATAAATGAATTAAATGAATTAATATGATATATATTACACTAATACCATTATGGAAATGAGTTATCTATAACCTAAAGAGAAGAATAAGAATTTATTCGACAAAACACGCATAAGAACAAAAAGTAATAAACACCCGAATAACAAGTAGTAATGAAATATTACTAATAAGAAGCTAATAATATGACCATATATGATATCATAACAATAAGTATGATTCTGGAATAATTCAATAACATTATTTAAATCATTATACAGGAGGTTCAGACACTTACGAAGCAAATCGGACCTAAGGTAAGGGAAATATCACAATCTCATTTTTATCCGAGATTGTTTATACTTTGGAATTTACTGGGGTGTATTTTATCATCCACATCAATGTTTCCTCAATATGTTATATTTATATCCTGATAAAATAGTTTATATTCAATTTTACCCTTCGGTGAGTTTTTAGTAAATGATATGAAAGGAATCTTTTTCGTTTTTCGTACGAGGTACTTTTTGACTTTTCTGACAAAAGTATGAGAAGAATGTTTTTTATACTTATACGGCATGAATGGATTTTTAAAACATTATTTCCAAGAAGCTTCCTTTACAAGTTTTAAAGTTTATTTTTAATCAACTTCTTTTAGTTTAGAATTGTACGACATGTTAAGAAAGGAAAAGTGTTTTTGAAGCAGAAAGGATATTTTCCTCAAGAATGGAGTTCAAGTGTTTTATCAAAATTATTTTTCATCTAAGATAATAATGGGTTATATTTCTATCCCTATTATTACATGGATTTGATTATGTTGTGATGGAAATATTTTTATGTATTCCTTTATCTTATATGAATTGTTTTATGATGTCACGATTTTTAAGAGTCCCATTTTTATTACATGGGTTATGCTATGATGTATGTTTTATGATTTTGTGCCACACATAAGAATGGTATCATTATGAGATGGATGGGACCTATATCTCCCTCCAATTCATTGGGTAAAGATTTTATATCTCATGAGATAGACATGGATGGAATGGTAGGTTATACCGGTTCAGTGAAACAGGACTGAAACGAGGAGTGAACTCGGTTCAGAAATTGACTTTGTCCACTAAGATAGTCTTGGCAATGAGTCTTGACTAATAAGAAATGATTCTCTATGATTATATGTGTATTCCACAAAGTTTCATGTTTTATGTTATGATTATTGTATTCCATTTAACTACTATGATTTATCCCATGTTATGAAATTATGCTCTCTTTTGTAGGTTAAGATTTCCAAAAGTTATGTTCTTATGAATATGATGTGATTGATATTTCTTTTGTTTACCCTTACTGAGCATTTGAGCTCACCATTTTGTATGTTTTCTTTCCCCAGGTCAGGAAGAAGGTTATTAAGTAAGATATGCCAAAAGGGACTATAGATATGATGAAATAAATGGGATACAGTGTAGACGCTTTATGAACCAGTTGTTTATGTTTCCCAGTTTCTAAAGACATTATACCTATACAGTCCGTTCGTGGTTTTGTTATATGTTGTAATAAGTATGCTTCAATTTTGTAGTATAAACAATATGTGTAAAGTATGGGTCGTTATAGTTGGTATCAGAGGAAAGGTATAGTCAACCTTTGGAAACTGGGATGTGAAAGCCTTAGTAAGAACCCTAAGGATAATTCTAAGCATAGAACACAAGCTTAGTGTTTTAGAAATGGCCATGAATAACCTAGTATAAGACCTTAAGTGTGAAATTTTATTCTTGATTATGTGATTTTCCTATTATAATTAGTGTTACTCACACTATTCTTCTTTGTTTTAGTCAATTGCTGGAACCCGAAGGAACCGTGTTAATACGGAATGCGACTGGCAATGCAATGATTGTCCGCCTGAGCAACCAAACATTATGGGAGCTGGAATGAAAAATCATGTAGCCATGCTCACACAACTTTCTCAAGCTATGAATCATGCAGGAATTCCAAACGAGCAAAGGAAGGAGCAACATTCTGTTGAATCCTTCATGAGACAGCGTCCACCTTCATTCAGCGGGTCTACTGATCCATTTGTTGCTGAAAAATGGATTAGTACTACTGAAAAGATATTTTCAGTTCTTAAATGTTCTGAGCATGATAAAGTCATCTTAGCAGTGTATTGTTTGGAAGGTGATGCTGGTCAACAGTGGAATATTATTAGGAATACGAGGCAAAGGGATGAAATTGAGTCCATGGAATGGGACGAGTTCAAGAACTTATTTTTCAATAAGTACTTCCCTCATATTCGCCGAACCAAGATGGAGAAAGAGTTTCTTGAACTGAAGCAAAAGGATGATGAATCTGTTGGTACCTATGAAGCAAATTTTACAAGAATTGAGAGGTACGCTTCTGGTATTATTATCCAACCTCAGAGTAAGATCGATCGATTCTTTGGTGGCTTAAAACCAAGTCTTCAAAGGGCGTTATCCATAACGGACTTCAATAGCTACGAGGAAATCGTTTGATGTGCTCTCAATGTCGAGATGGAGATTGGAGTAACCCATCAGTCATATGGGTTTGATAAGAAGGGGAAAATGGAATTCAAAGGAAAATCTAAAGAGCACACTGAAAATAAGATGATCTTTCCCTTATGCTCAAAGTGTGGAAAGAAACATGGAGGGAGTTATCTTAAAGGGACAAGTAAATGTTTCAAATGTGGAAAGGACGGTCATCGGGCATTTGAATGTCGCGATGATGGGAAGAAGATGTCTAATGATGCAAACAAAGGAAGGGATACACAGAATGAACCTACTACACTACAATGTTTCAAGTGCAAGGAGATGGGACATTATGCCAATAAATTCCCTAATCCAAGGGTTGATGATGATGGTCGACATCAAAAAACTCTTAAGGCTAAAGACAAAGGAAAGTCACATGCAATTTCTATCAGCGATGTGGAGTACGATAACGATGTGGTGAAAGGTACACTTACCATCCACTCTAAAGCAGGAAATGTTTTATTTGATTCTGGATCCACCCACTCTTTTATTTCTAAATAATTTTCTATAGGTGTCATCATATTACCTCAACAATTAGATGTTGATTTAGCTGTGACAACACCTAATGGCACAACAGTCGCATCAAAAGTTTATAATTCTTCTCCGATCGATGTTTGTGGGAAAGTGCTTCCTTCAAATCTTGTGATCCTTCCTATAGTGGAATTTGATGTGATTCTTGGCATGGATTGGCTTTCTTTATATGGACCTCATATCAATTTCCAAAGAAGGGAAGTCACATTTCATATTCTAGATCAATCTATGATCGTCTATCAATGAAAGGATGAGCATAACCTTCCAGTGGAAATCCCTTCTACCTTATGGGTCTTGATTGCACTAAATGAAGGTTATTTATCTCAAATGGTTGGTGAGAAACTCACGATTAAGAATATTCCCATTGTACGAGAGTTTGATGATGTCTTTACGGAGGAATTACCGGGTCTTCCACCAAATCGTGATGTTGAGTTTTCAATAGAACTCGTACCATGTGATTTTCCTATTTCAAAGACACCTTATAGAATGGCCCCAATTGAGTTGCAGGAATTGGAGAAGCAACTCCAAGAGAATCTTGATAAGGGGTTCATACGCCCTAGTGAGTCACCTTGGGGAGCACCTGTTCTGTTTGTTAAGAAGAAATATGGATCAATGAGACTCTGCATTGATTATTGAGAACTTAACAAGATCACTATCAAGAAAAAATATCCTCTCCCACGCATTGATGACTTATTTGACCAACTACGTGGAGCTCAATACTTTTCCAGGATTGATCTTCGTTTAGGGTATCATCAATTAAGGTTCAAAAGGGAGGATATAACAAATATGTCTTTCCGTACAAGGTATGGACACTATGAATTTATAGTGATGCCATTTGGTCATACTAATGCCCCTGCTATCATCATGGATATGATGAATATAGTTTTTAGAGACTATCTTGATCAATTTGTGGTAGTCTTTATAGACGATATTCTTCTCTATTTAAAGAGTAAGGAAGAACATAAAGATCACTTGAGAATTATATTGAAGACCCTAAGAAAGGAGATGCTTTATGCCAAATTTACCAAGTGTGAATTTTGGCTTCAAAAAGTTTCATTTTTGGGTCACATAATCTCACAAGAGGGGATATCTGTGGATCCAGCAAAAACAGAGGTTATCGAAAGATGGTCGAGACCAACAAAAGTAACTGAGATCCGAAGTTTTCTTGATTTGGCTGGATATTATCGACGTTTTGTGAAAGATTTTTCACGATTATCTAATCCACTCACCAAGTTGACTCGGAAAGGAGTTAGTTTGTTTGGATGGAAGAATGTGAAGAGAATTTCAAGGAGTTGAAAAGAAGGTTATCTAGTGCACCTGTTCTCACACTGCCTTGTAGTGGAGAAAGGTTTGTGATCTATAGTGATGCATCCAAGAAGGGATTGGGGTGTGTTCTTATGAAAAATGATATGGTGATAGCTTATGCCTCAGGATAGTTGAAAATCCATGAGAAATATTACCCATCACATGATTTGGAGTTAGCTGTGGTAATCTTTGCCATTAAGATTTGGAGGCATTATCTTTATGGAGAAAGGTGTGACATTTATACTGATCATAAAAGTTTAAAGTATATTTTCACACAAAAGGATCTGAATATGCATCAAAGAAGATGGTTGGAGCTGATTAAGGATTATGACTGCTCAATCCATTACCACCCTGGGAAAGCAAACAAGGTGGCAGATGCATTAAGTCGACAAGACCATGCCAGTTTATCCATGATGAGGATCACAAAAGATCCAATATTTATGGATTTAAAAAGGATGGATCTTGGAATTTTAATGGAAGGGGAAAAATCTTATCTTTCTCAAATGAATGTTCAACCATATATACATGTGAAGATTAAAGAGGCACCAAAAGAAGATGTCAAGTTACAAAAGAAGGTGAGAAATGTTCCTGAATTCAACCTTGATTGTGATGGGATAATAATGTTCAGGAATCAGGTTTGTGTTCCTCCCATCCCGGAATTAAAAAATGATCTTCTGGATGAGGCTCATAGTTCTTCATTCTTTATTCATCCAGGAAGCACGAAGATGTATAGGGACCTGAAAGAGTACTTCTAGTTGGATGGCATGAAAAGAGATGTTGCTGAATATGTCTCTCGATGCTTGGTTTGTCAGCAAGTTAAAGCTGAGAGACAGAAGTCTAAGGGGATGTTACAACCATTACCCATACCCGAATGGAAATGGGAAAACATCACTATGGACTTTGTCACAGGACATCCTAAAAAATCCAAAGGCAATAATGCTATCTGGCTTATAGTTGATCATCATACCAAGTCTGCACACTTCATTGCTATTAGAGAGAATTTCTCTCTGGATCAGCTTTCCAGGATATATGTAAAGGAAGTGGTAAGATTGCATGGAGTACCACTTTCTATTATATCTGATCGGGATCATAGATTTACCTCGAAGTTCTAGCGAAGTCTTCAGCATACTCTAGATACAGAGTTGAGTTTCAGGACTGCTTATCATCCTCAGACAGACGGTCAGTCCGAGAGAACAATTCAAATCCTAGAAGATATGTTGAGAGCTTGCTCTATGGATTTCAAAGGTGGTTGGGATCAGCACCTACCTTTGGTGGAATTTTCTTATAATAATAACTTTCACTCTAGTATTCAGATGGCTCTTTATGAAGCTCTCTATGGAAAGAAATGCAGGACTCTAACTTGCTGGGATGAAGTTGGGGAAAGAAAGCTATTAGGACCTGATCTCGTTGATGAAATGGAAGAAAAGGTCAGATCTATTCAACAACACATAAGAGAAGCTCAGAGTCAATAGAAAAGTTATGCCGACAACCGAAGAAAAGACCAAGAGTTTGAAGTGGGTGATAAAGTGTTCTTATGAATATCTCCCTAGAAGAGAGTCATGAGATTTGGAAAGAAGGGGAAGTTGAGCCCTAGATATATCAGTCCTTTCGAAATACTGGATAATGTTGGGAAGGTAGCTTACCGATTGGCACTTCCACCAAATCTCTCTCAAGTTCATGATGTGTTCCATGTATCTCTCCTGAGAATGTACATACCTGATCCTTCACATGTACTGAGCTCAGAAGTTGTACCACTGGAGCAAGATCAATCTTATGAAGAACAGCCGATAGAGATTCTGGATCGTAGAAAAAAATTCCTACGAAGCAAGACCACTCGTTGGTGAAAGTTTTATGGAGGAACCACTAATTAGAAGAAGCGACATGGGAGCTTGAGGATATGATGAGGGAGAGGCTTCCCCATCTTCTTTTTACAAAGTGATGAATTTCAAGGGCGAAATTCATTTTAAGGGTGGTAGAATGTAACACCCGAGACTTTTATGTGAAATATTTTGTTTTTATGTTATATAAATCATCAAATGAATCTTTCACTAACACTGGATTGGCTTTCTTTACACGCAACCGAGGCCTTCCTCGATAGCTTGCGTCGTACGCAATACCGAGTTTCACTAAACAATGATATGCTATTAAAATATTATTAAAAATATCTGTTATGAATAGTAATAACCACTTTTTAAAATTTTATAAATTTTATTTTTCAAAATGGACTTCATTTTTGGATTTGGAATATCGAAATTAGCCTAGAGTGAAATTTTGGTATTTTTCTGAAAACTTTCAATTTTTTGATGAATAGTGAAACCACTAAGTGGTAGTTAAAAAACTGAATTTTTTATAAAACATAATTTTACTGCTTCTGTGAGTGGAATTTCAAAAATCCGAGAGACACGGTTGATGTCAGTAAGTAAAATGTGGTTCAATGAAATGAAAATAATTTTTTTTGTGAACATTAACTTTTTACTTTTTTTTCCACGGTTAAAAGTAAATAGGGTAATTAAGGGTAAAAATGATATTATTATTACCCTAACACATGTCCTAATTCTATTAGACAAGTTTAATTCGTCCAAAAACAACCTTAGGAATAAAATATGACCATTTAGGCCCACGTGGATTAGATTAGGACATTTATTATTAATTTATTTGAAGAAGGGTTAAAATAATTAAAATCAAAGTTTAATAAGTAATAATAATTTCTAATATGGGGTTATACATAAGATAAATTCGACTATAAATATTCATTAGAAAGAAAAAAATATTTCCTACATAATGGTATTATATTTGTAATTTTTAGACATTAAATAATTTAATTTATTTATGACACAATGATGATGCAGTAATTATCTTAATAATGCAATATTGACATAATTGATGTCATAAATACCCAAATAAATGTAATTTGAGACTTTTTATGAATTACACTAATTTTGTAACGCCCCGACCCCAGCTACCCAGAGTCGGTGCATTACTTCGTAACATTGGCATGATCACAAAAGATCAAGTCTCGAAAGAACGATTAGTTTAGTAGCCTTGGAAACACTAGATACATTAATAAGTCTTACATTAAATCATAAAGTGAAAAACTAATAACAAAGTCTTAATAGTCCACACTCATATCCTCTTATGACTATTCCTGCAGGTCATTCATAAAATACTTCTTCACATCCTGGAAAATATTAAAACATTGAAATGGGTGAGCTCAGATGCTCAGTAAGGATAACAATATTGCGGAAGCTTTCATAAATAAACATAAACATTAAAGGCAATGTATAACTAAAACAAAAGCATTTTAAACTTGAACATCAACATAATATGACAAAATTAAAATGAGATAATGCCATTTACTTCTTCACATGGATATTCTACTGGTCGAATAATCACATGCAATATCAATAACCACTTTCATAATGATGGAATTCATAATGCCAGACTATCATAACCATGTAGCCTAGTTCTCCTGCCAAGACCCAAAATAAGATTTTGTCAAGGCCTCGTGCCAAGACACTAGTTTGTCTCATGAGACCTGCCGATGCATCGAGGAGCTATAGCGGGCTCCACCCATCACTTATTAAGTCCAATGCATTCCTCATATGAATAGGTTTAAACATATCATAAACCATAACATAGTCGTATCACATAAAACATGCATAAAGGAAACATAACATTTCACATTTCAATCACAAGATATCAATACAACACATTGATATAATAAAAATTCTTTCAAAACCATTTTCAATACCAAAATAACAGAAAGTTAAAAGATTGTATTTATTTTTCATTAAAAAAAAGTGATGGCTTGCAGAGGAAGCCGAAACTCAAATAATGGTCACGGCGGCGGAGAAGTTGTTGTCGCCGCATACGTATGACAAAAACATCTCCTTTTGTCGTTTAGTAAATGCTTCGTATAAAAATATTCCTTTTGAATAAATGTAAAATTCAAAGGGGTTTATACACCGTATAAAAGAAAGTTGTGTATAAAACCAAATATGCCTCAATGAAAGGAGATTGAGATGAAGTCCATAAAAAGATCATTTTTAAAATAAAATAGATCTATTATATGTATTCACTATAGGTACACATAAAGAAAGTAAAAATACAAAATAGTACATAATAATATCATGACATAATTTGAAAGTAGGAGATTAAGCCAATGAATGGAAATTGGGTTAAGAAATTCCCTTACATTGTGTCCGACTTGATTCGACCGTTCTTTAACCTCCTGAATAATAAACTAGAGTTAATATCTACTTTATTAAGAACCATTTTTAATTTCATTATCCCTTTTATATCACTTATTACAATGTTATGAACAATATGTAATTATTTAAGTTAATAACGGTCGTTTTGTCGATCTCTGGTACTTGAGTCAACAATAAACTTCTTATAATTACAAGTTGATTATGTGGTAGAATATCCATTATATCCAGAATTATATTCATGATGTAGATATCATATATATTATATATATCCAGTATGTACATTCATTCATAATATTACGTAACATTTAGAGTTAACAAATGAAATGCACCGTTCATGGAGATGGTAAGCCGTACGTATGCATGAACGCTACTTTCATTTCTATTTCGTATTTAATGGAATGAAATCATAATGATATAAATGTATAATATAGTTCCAATATAATATCTTATATAATATCATTTACTCCATCCTTTATACATCCCACATATGGCATTAACGATTCACATCACTTTGAGGGGGCGGTAGTCCGCACTTCCTAAAATGAAAATATCATGTTTACCCATAATGGAAACCATAAAGGTATGCCATAAATGAAAAATACAAAATCATAAGGAAAACAAAAACATAATATATATTATATATAAAAATAGTTTCATCATAATGGCCACCATTAGAGGTGTTATATGAGTGTTGAACAATCATCGTTTCGTGAGGCAAAAATTCGTCATCCACAGAAACAGTATGTTCTTTAATCATTAGATGTAGGTGTGTGTAAGTGTAGCTCGAATCATTCTTAGAACAACATCCTAGTATATTGAGGATACTGGTGTTGTTACAAAACAAATGAATAAAAAGTGTTTAGGGGGTTGGAGAAGAAAAATAAAATAAAAGAACACAAGAGAAGGAATTACCTAAAAATCGGGTAACTCTTTTTGATTTGAGCCAAAGGCTTCATTGGGAAGACTTATGCCCAAATTGAGGCTTCTAAGAGTAATAAGGGGAAGTTGGGAGAGTATTTGGGCAGTGGATGGCCGAGCCAAATGGCTTTAAAGTGTGAATAAGGTGGGAGTGGTGGGGGCCTTTTATAAGTGGAGAGGAGGGGCACTTTTGGAAAGTAATGAAATGTTATTCTATTATAAAATGCTTTTCGGATTCTAAAGGTCCCACACTTGTATAATTCGAGCCTAAGGTGATAAGGGTTCGAAATATCCTCATCCAATAGTCTTTGGACAAGTGTAAGCCTTGTATTTTACATTATCCTCTCATTTTATTTAAATCGTTAAATAATGAGGTCATCGCTGCATCATCATGATGTCATAAATAATTTAATTTATTTAATGTCTAAAATTTATAAAAAAAATACTATGATGTAGTAAATCTGTTTATCATTCCAATTACTATTTATAGTCATAAATATGACTTGTATAACCCCATGTAAAAATTGTTTTAGTAAAACATTTCATATTTGTGTCATTTTTTACTTTAACATTAAATAAAAGGTATTTATGTCATTTTCCAACTAAAGTGGCTCCATGGGGTCCCCAAGTTTACCCATGGATTGTTGTGGTCGGCCATGGCACATCCAATGAGGGTAGTACATGTGTCAATCTCATCTCATATTATTAAAACATTATTTTTACCTTAAACTACACTAATTACCTCTAATCGCGATTAAGAAATTAAAAGTTACTATTCACCAAAAATTATTTTAATCTCATTGAAACACATTTTACTTCTTAATGACAACCATGTATGTCGGATTTCTGAAAATCAAATCACAGAATTGGTAATATTTCATTTAAACGAAAAATCAGTTTTTTAACTACCACTTAGTGGTTTCACTATTCATCAAAAATTGAAGTTTTTCAAAACAATGCCAAAATTTCACCCTAAGCTATAATTGATATTCCGAATTCAAAAATGATGTCTATTTTCCAAACATATAAGTTGCATTAATTAATTTTACAATTAATTCCCGCTGTCACAACAAATAGCGTGTTTTTAAGAAACAATTTATATCAAAAGATTGACAATTGTTTATGTCCAATTTCAATGTTAAATTAATTCTAATGACCACCATTAGATAAAATTGTAAAAATATATTCTAATTATACTTTAAAATCACTCAATAGTATAACTTATCACTATAAATTATTTTGATTAAAAAAGTTGTTTTAAGTATTTTTCACTATTCATAAAAATTTGGAAGTTCTCAGAAAATTACAAAAAATTCAACTTAGGATACTTTTGATATTACAAATACAAAAAAGAAGTCCATTTGAAAAAATAAAATTTATAAAATTTCAAAAATTAGGTATTACTATTCATAACGGCTACTTTGATTGGTTGTGGTGTGTGTTAGAACTCGAATTTGTGTAAAACACACGCTACTGTATTATTGAAAGAGAAGCGTATCGTGGAAGCTCGGGGTGTTACATTCTCCCCTCCTTCAATAAATTGCGTCCTCGCAATTTGAAATTTTTCTTTGAAAATAAAAGGTTAAAAAGAGAAAATACCTTTGTGGAAAACCCACATCGGAAATAAGGTTAATAAAATTTAGCCTTAATAAGAGGGAAATAGAAATAAGAAAGTCACCACCAAATTATGATCTCGATAAGGAGAACATCGGTGGCAATTAGAGACATATAATTGGATGAAAAACGTAAATATTTGTAGGGAGTGATTGTGGTCATCAATCACAAACAAGTGTAAAATTGAGGGCCTCAAATCCTTCAATCTTTGTTGATTTAAAATATTATCAGTTCAAGAAGACATAAGGTATTACGATAAAACATTTTTTTGTTTTAATATCCCTTTAATAAAGTTTAAGAATTAATTTATTCATAGAATAAGAAATAGGTATTTATATATATTTATGCTTGAAAAGTAGAGTTTCAACCTTCAACTAATTTCTACTACAAACTCATCTTTCACTCAAAAATATAATAGAACTCAAAAATATTCTATTTATCCTAATTGTATAAGGTTCAAAATATTAACACATACCATTTAGATTAGTAAAACTATTTTGTAATAACCAGGGACTTCCTGTACGCTAGTGGTATGAAATAAAGGCCTGTCGCACTATGGTTGTGGGTTCGATTCCTACAGCTTTTTCCGATGCGACGGGTTATGCCACACCCTGTAGGTTGTCCTTTTCCTAAAACTATAGTATTATAATATTCCAAAAATAATCTTCAGAAATGTTTTAACCTTAAACAATACTATCCAAAGATCAACTTAATCCATTCCAACATTTATAGTTATCCAAAATACCTCCGTCCAGACTTTCTCTAAAAGGTCTCAAAATTCCAAAATCAATTGTAACCTCAGATTCCCCAAACAAAGTAAAGTTTCTCTTATTGTCACATACTAAAAATATGATTACCTTCATCATATTAAATCCTTAATGAAAACAACATGTACTGCAGTACAATCCTTATATATATCACATTATTCTTATAACCATAATCTAGTTCTCGAGTCCAAAAAAACAAATACAATAATTATTCCGCTTCAACTGTAGTCACAGCATAAGATTGGCCTTGATCCCTTGGCCTTTTCTGAGGTAAGTTTCCTTGACGCTTAGGACATTCATTTGCACAATGCCCTGTTTCTCTACAATTGTAGCATTCAACATTGATAGCCTCTTTCTTTCCCTTGCAATCACGCACCTGGTGACCTTTTTCTCCACATTTATAACAAACTCCCATTCCTTTTAGGCAAGCACCAGGGTGATTCTTCCCACAAATATCACATAATGGAAAATCCTTATTTCCCTTTTTCCCTTTATCTGTTTCTTGTTCCACCATTCTCTTCTTCTCTTGCTTTACTTTGTTGTCATAAGACTTAGAGAATTCATTTTCTGTCTTGATAGCACATGAGACAATATCTTCGTATGATGAGAAGGATTGTGATACTAAAGGTCGACGGAGAAATGGCTTTAACCCATCAATGAAACGATCAATCTTACTCCTTGGGTTACGTATTTAATATGCAGAATACCTCGCTAACCTTGTAAAGTTGGCCTCATACTTTGCGACATTCTCATCCTCCTTTGGTCTCAAACTCAGAAATTGCCTTTCCATATCTGCTCGATGGTCATGTGGAATGTATTTTTCTAAGAAAAGATCTTTGAACTCTCTCCATTCCATATTTGATACTTCTTCATCTTCCTTTGTGTTTTGAATCAGCGACCACCATTGATCGGCATCTCCAGTGAGGCGGTAAACTGCCATGATAACCTTTTCCCTTTCACTACTCCCCAAGGCGTGGAATATTTTCTCTAAGGAGTTTATCCATTGCTCAACTACTAATGGATTAGTACCCCCATTAAATGTTGGTGGTTGTTGCCTCATGAAGCGATCTAACATTGATCCTCCACGTTGTGGATCAGGGTGCTCCATACGAGTAAGGTTATTATTCATAACCTGAGTGAGTTGTCCCAGTATGGTAATAAGTTGATCAGCACCAGTTGTATCTCCAGATCCACAATAATTATCTTGAGCAGGAGGGAAATCCCTACACGAAGTGCGTGCATTGATACGGTTTCCATTCCTTCCACTAGGCGCCATTTCTAAACAATGGCATAAACAAGATTAGATTATGAATCAAAATACATAATTCCATACTTGTAAACCTCTTAACACTAATTGAACTATTTATGGATATAATCCATAATCATAAAAAGAAATGTTTTCTTTGAGAAAGTATATACTCATAACCCTTCATAGTGGTTTGAAAATAAAACGAGAATTATCCTAAGCATATCTCCCGAGAGTGTCGTAACCAAGAGTGCAGCAAGGCCCGTTTTCGTGCACCAGTTCCCGTTCGATTCTAGCTCAAAGCGGTGTTTTCGGGTTTTACCCCTAGGTACATCTGTGCCAGAGCCGCCTCTACTGGCTCGTATCTAGACAGGGATGTATTGCTCGGAAAACTCACAAAATCTCTACAACAACAAAATTCTAGTAAGTTCTTCTATACTAATCCTCAATGTCTATCTTTGGGCTATGTGCTCTAATCAGAGTTTATCTAAATCTAGCTTCCAAGGTTAGTACTAAACTGCCTCTGATACCAACTGTAACGCCTCGACCCCAGCTACCCAGAGTCGGTGCATTACTTCGTAACATTGGCATGATCACAAAAGATCAAGTCTCGAAAGGCCGATTAGTTTAGTAGCCTTGGAAACACTAGATACATTCATAAGTCTTACATTACATCATAAAGTGAAAAACTAATAACAAAGTCTCATAGTCCACACTCATATCCTCTTATGACTATTCCTGCAGGTCATTCATAAAATACTTCTTCACATCCTGGAAAATATTAAAACATTGAAAGGGGTGAGCTAAGATGCTCAGTAAGGATAACAATATTGTGGAATCTTTTATAAATAAACATAAACATTTAAGGCAATGTATAACTAAAACAAAAGCCTTTTAAACTTGAACATCAACATAATATGGAAAAATTAAAATGAGATAATGCCATTTACTTCTCCACATGGATATTCTACTGGTCGAATAATCACATGCAATATCAATAACCACTTTCATAATGATGGAATGCATAATGCCAGACTATCATAACCAAGTATCCAAGGCCTCGTGCCAAGACCACAAATAAGATTTTGTCAAGGCCTCGTTCCAAGACAGTAGTTTGTCTCATGAGACCTGCCGATGCATCGAGGAGCTATATCGGGATCCACCCGTCACTTATTAAGTCCAATGCATTCCTCATATGAATAGGTTTAAACATATCATAAACCATAACATAGTCGTATCACATAAAACATGCATAAAGGAAACATAACATTTCCAAATTCCAATCACAAGATATCAATACAACACATTGATATAATAAAAACGCTTTCAAAACCATTTTCAATACCAAAATAAAAGAAATTTAAAACTTTGTATTTATTTTTCATTAAAAAAAGTGATGGCTTGTAGAGGAAGCCGAAACTCAAATAATGGTCACGGCGGCAGCGAAGTCGTTGTCGCCGCATACGTATGACAAAAACATCCCCTTTTGTCATTTAGTAAACGCTTCGTATAAAAAGATTCCTTTTGAATAAATGTAAAAGTCAAAGAGGTTTATACACCGTATAAAAGAAAGTTGTGTATAAAACCAAATATGCCTCAATGAAAGGAGATTGAGACGAAGTCCTTAAAAAGATCATTTTTAAAATAAAATATATCTATTATGTGTATTCACTATAGGTACACATAAAGAAAGTAAAAAATACAAAATAGGACATAATAATATCATGACATAATTTGAAAGTAGGAGGTTAACCCAAAGAATGGAAATTGGGTTAAGAAATTCCCTTACCTTGTGTCCGACTGGATTCAACCGTTCTTTAACCTCCTGAATAATAAAATAGAGTTAATATCTACTTTATTAAGAACCATTTTTAATTTCATTATCCCTTTTATATCACTTATTACAATGTTATGAACATTATGTAATTATTTAAGTTAATAACGGTCGTTTTGTCGATCTCTGGTACTTGAGTCAACAATAAACTTCTTATAATTACAAGTTGTTTATGTGGTAGAATATCCATTATATCCAGAATTATATTCATGATGTAGATATCATATATATTATATATATCCAGTATATACATTCATTCATAATATTACGTAACATTTACAGGTAAGAAATGAAATGCATCGTTCATGGAGACGGTAAGCCGTACGTACGCATGAACGCTACTTTCATTTCAATTTTGTATTTAATGGAATGAAATCATAATGATATAAATTTATAATATAGTTTCAGTATAATATCATATATAATATCATTTACTCCATCCTTTATACATCCCACATATGGCATTAACGATTCACATCACTTTGAGGGGGCGGTAGTCCGCACTTCCTAAAATGAAAATACCATGTTTACCCATAATGGAAACCATAAAGGTATGCCATAAATGAAAAATAAAAAATCATAAGGAAAACAAAAACATAATATATATCATATATAAAAATACTGTCATCATAATGGCCACCATTAGACATGTTATATGAGTGTTGAACAATCATCGTTTCGTGAGGCAAAAATTCGCCATCCACAGAAACAGTATGTTCTTTAAACATTAGATGTAGGTGTGTGTAAGTGTAGCTCGAATCGTTCTAATAAAAACATCCTAGTATATTTAGGATACTGGTGTTGTTACAAAAGAAATGAATAAAAAGTGTTTAGGGGGTTGGAGAAGAAAAATAAAATAAAAGAACACAAGAGAAGGCATTACCTTAAAATCGGGTAACACTTTTTGATTTGAGCCAAAGGCTTCCTTGGGAAGAGTTATGCCCAAAGTGAGGATTCTAGGAGTAATAGGGGGAAGTTGGGAGAGTATTCGGCCAGAGGTTGGCTGAGCCAAATGGATTGAAAGTGTGAATAAGGTGGGAGGGGTGGGGGCCTTTTATAAGTGCAGAGGAGGGGCACTTTTGGAAAGTAATGAAATGTTATTCTATTATAAAATGCTTTTCGGATTCTAAAGGTCCCACACTTGTATAATTAGAGGCTAAGGTGATAAGGGTTCGAAATATCCTCATCCAATAGGCTTTGTAAATTTGTTAGCCTTGGATTTTACATTATCTTCTAATTTTATTTAAATCGTTAAATAATGAGGTCATCGCTGCATCATCATGATGTCATAAATAATTTAATTTATTTAATTTATAAAAATTATAAAACAAATACTATGATGTAGGAAATCTTTTTAGCTTTCCAATTACTATTTATAGTCAAACATATGACTTGTATAACCCCATGTAAAAATTGTTTTAGTAAAACATTTCATGTTTGTGTCACTTTTTACTTTAACATTAAATAAAAGGTATTTATGTCATTTTCCAACTAAAGTGGCTCCATGGGGTCCCCAAGATGACCCATGGATTGTCTTGGGCGGACATGGCACATCCAATGAGGGTAGGACATGTGTCAAGCTCATCTCATATTATTAAAACATTATTTTTACCTTAAACTACACTAATTACCTCTAATCATGATTAAGAACATAAAAGTTATTATTCACCAAAAATTATTTTAATCTCATTGAACCACATTTTACTTCTTAATGATAACCATGTATGTCGGATTTTTGAAAATCAAATCACAGAAGTGGTAATATTTCATTTAAACGAAAAATCAGTTTTTTAACTACCACTTAGTGGTTTCACTATTCATCAAAAATTGAAGTTTTTCAGAACAATGCCAAAATTTCACCCTAATCTATAATTGATATTCCGAATTCAAAAATGATGTCTATTTTCCAAACATATAAGTTGCATTAATTAATTTTATAATTAATTCCCGCTGTCACAACAAATAGCGTGTTTTTAAGAAACAATTTATATCAAAAGATTGACAATTGTTTATGTCCAATTTCAATGTTAAATTAATTCAAATGACCACCATTAGATAAAATGGTAAAAATATATTCTAATTATACATTAAAACTAATCAATAGTATAACTTATCACTATAAATTATTTTGATTAAAAAAGTTGTTTTAAGTATTTTTCACTATTCATAAAAATTTGGAAGTTCTCAAAAAATTACAAAAAATTCAACTTAGGATAATTTTGATATTACAAATACAAAAACGAAGTCCATTTGGAAAAATAAAATTTATAAAATTTCAAAAATTAGGTATTACTATTCATAACGGCTACTTTGATTGGTTGTGGTGTGTGTTAGAACTCGAAGTTGCGTACAACACACGCTACTGTATTATTGAAAGAGATGCGTATCGTAGAAGCTCGGGGTGTTACAAATTTTATAGGTTAATATGACATGTTAGTATTGATTTAAGTAACTTGTTTCGAACTAATCATTCTGTTATGATTTTCACAAAAATCAATTACTAAATAGTGTCAAAATTGACATAAAATAGTTTTTAAATCAAATATTATATTACCAATTGTTATTTTATGCCTAAAAATATCAGGTTCGGCCAAATGACTTAGATAAGGTTATATATATTAATAATAAACAACTTTGGGTTCGTTTTTCTTGATATGGTAAATTTATTAACCTTATTGTGTAAGAAAACAAGAAGACACGGTAAAAGTTAAATTATCTAACTTAAAGTTAAATCTAAATGATAAGGTTAAAATTGATACCTAAACTTGTCTAAATTCTATTGGATGAGAGGATTTCGACCCCTACCCACATTATCTTCGAAATATATCAATTTGGAGCTATTAAAAACTGAATTTGACTTTATAATAAAATAATATTTTTTCTTATTCCAAAGGTGCCCCTCTCCTCCCTTATAGAAGGGCACCTCCTCCCCCTCTTCCTCACACCACTTTGAGCCTTCAAGCTCGGCCAATCCCTGCCAATTTCTCCTCTCCACTTCCCTAGACACATCCTAGAGGTTCTGGTCTTCTTCAAAGACCTATTTTAGTGCCCTAAAAGGAGGTCTCAAAGAAGCACTTCAAAGAAGAGGTAATGTCTGTTACCGATTCTTTCATCTTTATTTCTTTTTCCACTTCTTCTTCTTTAGTTTTTTCTTTATGAAGTAATAGCATCAGTATCACTCACATACTGATATGTTATTATAAATATGAAATAACCCTATTTCACCGTCTATCCATCCTACAGAAAAAGAAATCATCGCGCGTGCGTACGTACAGAATACCGTCTCCACGACGTGGTGTAATCTATTTTCCACCACCACCTTACTTGGATGGGTATAATGGGGTAAATAATGACTATATATGACTATTATAAAGTTATATTTATTCTGAAATATTATACATACACTCCAATACAATTCCACGATCATAGGAATGATATCATCACTCGTGCGTACGTACGGAATACCATCTCCACGATGTGATGCGACTCGTTCTACATGATCTTCATTTTATAATGATTATATAAATGAATTGGATGAAATAATATGATATATATTACACTAATACCATTCTGGAAATTAGGTATCTATAACCTAAAGAGAAGAATAAGAATTTATTCGACAAAACACGCATAAGAACAAAAAGTAATAAACACCCGAATAACAAGTAGTAATGAAATATTACTAATAAGAAGCTAATAATATGACCATATATGATATCATAACAATAAGTATGATTCTGGAATAATTCAATAACATTATTTAAATCATTATACAGGAGGTTCGGACACATACGATGCAAATCGGACCTATGGTAAGGGAAATATCACAATTTCATTTTTATCCGAGATTGTTTATACTTTGGAATTTTATGGGGTGTATTTTATCATCCACATAAATGTACCCTTAATATGCAATATTTATATCCTTCTACAATAGTTTATATTCAATTTTACCCTTCGGTGAGTTTTTAGTAAAAGATATGAAAGGAATCTTTTGTCGTTTTTCGTACGAGGTACTTTTTGACTTTTCCGACAAAAGTACGAGAAGAATGTTTTTTTAACTTATACGACATGAATGGATTTTTAAAAAATTATTTCCAAGAAGATTTCTTTACAAGTTTTCAAGTTTATTTTTAATCAACTTCTTTTAGTTTAGAATTGTACGACATGTTAAGAAAGAAAAAGTGTTTTTGCAGCAGAAAAGATATTTTCCTCAAGAATGGAGTTCAAGTGTTTTATCAAAATTATTTTCCATCTAAGATAATAAAGGGTTCTATTTCTATCCCTATTATTACATGGATTTTATTATGTTGTGATGGAAATATTTTTATGTATTCCTTTATCTTATATGAATTGTTTTATGATGTCACGATGTTTAAGATTCCCATTTTTATTACTTGGGTTATGCTATGATGTATGTTTTATGATTTTGTGGCACACATAAGAATGATATCATTATGAGATGGGTGGGACCTATATCTCCCTCCAATGAATTGGGTAAATATTTTATATCTCATGAGATAGAAATAGCTGGAATGGTAGTTTATACCGGTTCAGTGAAACAGGACTGAAACGAGGAGTGAACTCTGTTCAGAAATGGACTTTGTCCACTAAGATAGTCTTGGCAACGAGTCTTGACTAATGAGAAATGATTCTCTAGGATTATGTGTGTATCCCACAAATTTTCATGTTTTATGTTATGATTATTGTATTCCATTTCACTACTATGATCTATCCCATGTTATGAAATTATGCTCTCTTTTGCAGGTTAAGATTTCCAAAAGTTATGTTCTTATGAATATGATGTGATTGATATTTATTTTGTTTGCCCTTACTGAGAATTTGAGCTCACCCTTTTGTATGTTTTCTTTCCCCAGGTCAGGAAGAAGGTTATTAAGTAAGATATGCCAAAAGGGACTATAGATATGATGAAATAAATAGGAGACAGTGTAGACGCTTTATGAACCAGTTGTTTATGTTTCAAAGTTTCTAAAGACACTATACCTATACGGTCCTTTCGTGGTTTTGTCATATGTTGTAATAAGTATGCTTCAATTTTGAAGTATTAACAATGTATGTAAATTATGGGTCGTTATACTTACTTATAAATTTTTGGTTAAAATATCATTGAGAATATTATTAAAAAGTGGGAGTATAAAATAAAATATCTATATGGTACTAATAAAATTTCAAAGTTTAGTTTAGATGTTTTTATAGGAACTCTTATATAGTATTAGGGAAGACAAAAAAGAGACGCATAAAATATAAAAAAGAAAAACATCGGAGAATATTTTGATTCTAAATCATATGTTTCTATGAAATTTATTTGTATATAAAATTTTTCTAAAACTACTAATAAATAATAATGTTAATGTTATTACTAAAAGTAGTTCCTCTCAATAAATTCATAATGATATTTCCTTAATAGATAATATAATGATTAATATTTTTGGTGAGAAGGATATAAAATTCTAGTATAAGTAAAAATTTAAATATGGAAATGAGAATATTAATTTTTCTGAGATGATATGTTATTAATGTAAGAAACCTGGTCACCTAAGGATAGATTTTCAAAAACTGAAAAAAATATAAAAATGAAATTAATTTAGTTATAAGGTATTAATTATTTATGAGTATAAAAGTATGTAATGTAAGAAAGCATTAGATACATGGAGTTGTACTATAAGTGATAGTTATTTAGATATTTCATCAGATATTCAAACTCATTATCAAAATAATATTGGTTTTCTATATGAATGTATGATTAACAGTAATTACTTCTTAGATAAGGTTTCTGAAAACACCATAACCAAAACTACATTAAAAAAAATTATCCTATATAATAAATTGAGAATTATTAAAATTATTCAGATGAAGTATCTACTATATTAGCTAAGGATAATAATTTATCCAAAAATGAAGAACCATATAATTATGCTAAAATTTTAGAAAATAAAAATTGTAAATTTTAATAAAATCATGAACATGGTAAGTTATATATTTCAAAACCAAAATTTAAATTTTGTAACAAAATGTATACTCTTTCTTAATATGTTTCAATATGGTTTATATTGGAATAAAAAGTGTTCTTCAAATATAATGAAATACTTATAATTTCCTAAAGACTATTTTTCTAAATAATTAACAACTATTTAATGTAAAAAAGTTGGATATAAGTGGTTTCAAAAAAATATTTTTGACTAATAATGATGTAACTAACAAGTATGGGTACCAAAATCATATTTTTTTTAAAAAATTTCATAAGATAAAATGTGTACTAAAAATGAAAACATTTGGAAAATGGATAGCAGTTTTTACTAAAACATGATTAAAAATAGGGATTTCCTCCAAAATATTATTAATATAAATGGTGGAATGGTAATTTTTGGAGAATTTTATCAAGGAGAAATATATCATATATATAGTGTCATTATTCTTAGAAAATATTTAATTTTAATTTTGTATATTTTTTAGGATTTAAGACTAACCATATTAGTGTAATTCAGTTATGTGATGAGAAATATCTTGTGAACTATAGGAATGATTAATATATCATTCATAACTCAGAAGATGATTTTATAATTTTTACCAATATGCATGATAATTTATACCACATGAATTTTTATGAATATAGAATAGAATATCTACCCTGTCTTATTGTAATAGAGGATCAATATTGGTTGTGTCAGATAAGTTTATGAAAATATTATTTTAGAAAATTAGATGAAGATTACAACAAAATACTTTTTCAAAATATATATGAGATTTTATTTATTTACTATTATGTTTTCGATCCTTATCAATTTGGAAAGCTATATATGTAGTGATTTATTTCTACTAGTGAAGTTGAAGCTTATAATTCTTTATGGTTAGTGCACATGGATTTATTTGGTCCTTCAAAAACTATTAGTATTGTTGGAAAATACAATATATATATTTTATTTTCTTACTATACTTGATATACATTGGTCTATTTTCAAACAATAAAGTCAGAATATTTTTTATATTTAAAATAATTTATATCCTAATTTAAATATGAAAAAATATACATTTTTTAACTATTTGTATTGATCAGTGTGGTCAATTTTCAAATTCTAAATATTAAAATATTTTTGTAAAAATTTTATAATACATAACTTCTTATCACATAGAAATAATAAGAAAAATGGGGCAGTTGTAAGAAGAAATAGAATTATTTCGAAGATTACTGATACCATATTGAGTAAATACTCAATTTCTAATGATCTATAAGCTTAAGTATTTAATACTGCATGTTATACTATATATCATGTTTTCAAAATATCTTTTATTAATAAAACGTCTATTGAATTGTGGATTGGATGAAAACCCAAATCTTTCTTACTTCAATGATTTTGGAAGAAAATTATTTATGTTGAATACTAAAGATAATATCCATAAATGTTCTTCAATATATGATGAAAAAATATTTTTAGGCTACTATAAAATTAGTTATACTTATAGATATTATAAAAAAATATTATTATTATTGATGAAATAATGATTTAATAAATTGATTAAGGTGATCCACTTTCATTTCAAACAAAATCAACCATCATCTTTATATGATAGTTCAAAAATTTATTTTAGAAACTTGTTCGAAATATATTCTTATAGAAGAATAATAGAAGAAAATTTTTCAATGGTTCTACATCAAGAATAAATTTGACCTTATGTTGAAGAATAAATTTATACAAAACAATGAAATTATTTATTCCTCATGTGGTATCCTAGTGATAAAATCCTTAGGGATGTAGATTAACCACTAAAAACTAAAAATTCCTTAAGAAATAGTGCCAAACATTGTGGATTTTTTTCTCAATATGAACCTAAGACATCTAATGGGTCTTTTGGTTATATTGATTGGATAAAATCTAAGTAATATAAACTCAATGAATTTAGAAGTACATATGATTGGAATTTTGATGAACAAACTAAACATTCACATGTAATTGGGGTAAATTTTTTTTCAAAATAAGTGTGTTTAAAATTGTTTCATAATTAGAATAAATATAGACTATTTACAAAGGGTTATAATGAAAATGAAGGCATTAACTAAGAGGAAACTTATTCTCTAGTATCTAGAATTGAATATATAAGTATACTTCTATCTTATGAAAAATTCATATATTTTAGTAATTTAAAAATCTATGTTTAGTGTGGTTTCCTTAATGGATATATAGAATATGAATTTTATATAAAAACTCCATTATTTTGAAAACATAAATCTCCATATCATGTATTTGGACATAGTGAGTAATATTTTCGACTTATATAATCCCCCAGAGCATGGAATGACAGATTAATTGTATTTTTTTTACAATTACCTTAATGGATATTAATGTATAACTATTTTTAGGGATTCTAAAAAAAATTTATTAACCAAATTTGTTTTTATTCCATTATATTGGGAATAATGATAAAATCCCTGATAAATCCTTTTTTTGGTCCTATGAAATTATAGTTTGAGATGAGTTTGATGTGTGATGTATGATTTTTTATTTTTCATTGGTTTTAAAATATCTTTAAAATAAGAAGGAACTTTTATATCTCAACATATGTATATAAATAATCTTCATAAAAATGTGGATATAAAAATAATAAAACTATAACTACTGCTATGGGAACCCCAAATACATTATATATTGATACATTTGGGAACTAGTTGATTAAAATATCTTTATATGAATGATTTGTAGTTTAGTATACTTAAATTCTAGTTGTCCATATATAATGATTTTTTAATTCTTATGTGCATGATATTATAAAAAAAATGTGTCACATATTAATGATGTAAAATGAATTTTTCTTTATATTAAGGGACATTGGATCTTGGCGTGTTATATTATTCTATAAATTAATTTAAACTTAATTTTTTATTAGTTATTGATTTTGGTGGAACTAAAAATAATAGAAAAATTATGAATAAAACATTTAATTTATTAGGAAAAGCATTAGTTTCATGGTCTTCTAAGAGAAAACATTATGTATCACTATTTGAAAAATAAAATTTATTTTTGGAAACTTGATTTTTTTGATCTCAAGTGTTGTGGATGGAACACATGATCACTGATTTTGGATTGTTTTTTGTGAAAATCCAATGTTTTGTGATAAAAAATGAAATTACTTTAGGTAAAAACTCATAAATTCACCAAGTATCATGAAAAAATGATATAATAAACCATTTACATTAGGACTGTATAAAAATGAAATAAATTATTTTACAATTAATCAGAATACATGAAAAACTTTCTAATATTATATGAAAACTCCTTAATTCTGAAATATCTGAATTCATTAAACTTAATCTAGGAATGGTTAATAAAAAATAATCATTCTTATATACTATTTTTAAACCATATCTATACAATAATAAACTATTTAAAATACTAGGAGTACATGATTTATATGTTTCAAATTTTTTTCCTCTCATACCATAATGTTTTGGTAAATTTTATAGATAATATACTGTTTAAAAAATTCTTATTAGGAAACTTTCATTAAAAAAATTTCATTCCAATTCTTTTTTCAAATTATTCTTTACAAAACATTCATTAGAAATATTTTCCAGACAATATATTCCTTTAAAAAAATTATTAAAATATTTTTTATTAAAAAAGTTTTTTTTAAAAGTTTTCCTTAAAAACTTTTCATTAAATTTTTTCATTAAAAAATTTTCATTCCAAAATATTATTTACATAATTTTCTTAAATAAAGGATTCATTAAATAAATTTCATAAAAATGGTTCTTTATAAAATTTTCATTACATATTTCTTTATTAATAAATTTCCATTACTAAATTTTCTACCAAAAATTATCATTAAAAAAGATTTTGCTGAAAAAGTGGCATTCCAAAATTTTTTCATTACCAAATATCCTTTAAAACATTTTCAACATAGATATTTCCATAACAGAAAAAAATTCCAATATATTTTTACAGGTATTTTGTTACAATTTTTTTCGGATGAAATTTTGGCTAAATATTATTAGATATTTTTTATTTTCTAAAATTTCAATTATTTGTTATTTTTTATTTCAATGATTTTTAAAATAATATATAAAAATTATATAGAATTTTTATAAAACCATATTTACATGGTATATTTTTAAGACTTCAATTTCTACTTTTATCTCTTGTATAATTTTTATGTTATCTATATTTATTTTAATTTTTTTTTGAAATGTATATATATAATCAGAAAAAAAATCAATTATAAAAAATATAAAAACATTATAAAAAATAGAGTTAATAAATATATTTGTTATCAAATTATGTGATCCATTGATCAAAATATGTATTTTAATCTCTATTGTTATATCTTGGGATGTTAAATTATCTCTCCCTTTAGGCTATATATATTGCAGTGCGACTATCTCATATCCCTCACCCATTCCTCTAAGTAACATTTCTTCAATCACTAATTCCACTCCATACTATCATTTTTTCTTTTTCATCTTTTCATTATGAACTCATAGATTCTATAAATGGAATTTCTACAAGACTTCCAATGAATGAGAGGCTGATTGAAATGGAATTTTTCTATAAGAATGATTCACTACTGAATAATGTTATCATTTTCCAAGACTATGAATATTTTTGTGTGGAGATGTAAAAGTTTTACCTTCACTATTAGCAATTGGTAATGAATTTTTTTCATATATATATTTTATGGACGATGAGGTATTAAAAGATTTAACTTTTGAGTTGTTTGGTAATAAGTACAAATTAAATATCAAGATGATAAAAGATTTATTATAAACTCCCTTAGATGGTGAATATAATTTTGTCACATATATATTGCCTAAAAAATTAGTATATTTTAAGATATAAATAGCTAAAACATATCTGTTTTTTTTAATAAAATTTTCTAGGAAGTATTTCATCTCAATCTAGAATATCTAATAGTATGAATTTTGATAACAAATTTATTGATCCCTGGTAAAGGTGATATGGATACATTTAAATTCAATAATATTTATTTCTTATATTTACTTTAAAACAATAAGTATTTAATTTGTAGATTTATGTTTTACTCAGGATTGAATTAATGAAGGAAAGTTTTATAAAAGTAAAATTACTTTTATATATGATTTTATTAACAAGTTATTTGTCAAATTTTTGATTGTTAGGAAAATTAGCAATTTTTTAACTACTATAAAAGGTATGATATCATTGACTAGTAAAGATATTGTACTAAACAATAATTTAATGTATGAATTTTCCTAATTAAGTTTTAATAAAATTTTATCATATTTTCTTCAGAATAATGGGTATCAGATCTTATTGTTTGATAACATGGAGGAAGTTCAGAGATATCCTAAAATGCCAACAAATAAACCTTGGGGAATTTTAAATATTGATTTCTATTATTTTCTAAAAATGAAAGAAGATAATAATCATGGGAATCTATCATTGGTTTGGATTAATCAAAGACCATGATTTTAATAGAAATTAGATATAAAAATGTGAGGGAATAAGAGAAGAAGAATTAGTTAGTAGACAAAAAATTTTGTTAGATAATCCATTAGAGAACAAAATCTACTCAAGAAAAAGATAAATCTTTTATAAAAATTGAATAACATATTTCTGAAATCATTGAAGTCCATCACTCTAGAATTTTAGAAATATATTCTAAAAAATTATTAACTCCCCCTTTGGTAGTGGATAAATCTATTGTTTGTGGTGGTTGCTCAAGAGAATGCATAGAAAGACAAGGAAGGGTCCAAACAATGTCTATGAAAAGATTTCTAATAAAGAATATTTAAAGGGAGAAATCACAAATTTATCAGGAAATGAAAGAACAATTAATAAATTATGAGTTATTAGGATCATAATAAGTTAACAGATTTTTAATGTTAATGAATTGTGTTTATTTTAATGTTCTAGATAGACAAGGCTCTGTAGAATTTTAGTATCATTCTATAGTATAGATTCTAGATATAATAGGTGTTCTTATTGATGATGATGATGTTTTAAAGGATGTTGATGATACTGAATATTGTACTTATGTAAATAATTATTTTTATTAACAATAATTATAAGGGATGGAACCTTCTTATGTTGGTAGTAATCAAGAAGTTTCTAAGATGAATGAGACTTCTAGGATTCCATGGTATCATGTTCATATTGTTTCATCTAATTCCCTGAATTATCCTCAATATAATACAAGGAATAGAATGGAGATGAATCTTAACTACATTAATGAGGTTATGAATAGATTGGTTGATTTGAATAATATTTTTTCGAACATATAGGAAAGGTGAAAGTACATGAAAACTATGTCTGATATTTTCAAAAGTTGAAATTTAGTGAAAATTAAGAATTTGTTTATTTGAAATGAAACTGAATTAAAATATTTTAAAGGAAGAGTTCATGATGATAGAAGAAAGATAAAATAAATTATCATATGGATGAGTGGTTGTGAAAATGATATAAAAGATTATAATGATCTACCTGATAAAGTTCAAGGCTCAACCAAAACTATTTCCAATGTTGTAGGATGTATCTATGGAGATGTTTTTGAATCCAAAAGAGTTATTGGGGGTCTGAAATTTATTACAGTGAATCAAGATGATGAATTTTTTAATATTTCAAAAAAAATTATATTTTTGAAGAGGAAATTGGTATGTTGAAAAAAGTAGCAGGTGTTTATGGATTTTTTTCAAGATGAATGTTATAATGTCTACTATTCAACTAAATAAGTTGAATATTTGAAAAAATTAGTCATACTCCGTAAAAAATATAATTATAAGAGTTAAAAAAATAATCTCTTTATTGGAGGATATCATTATTTTGAATGATGAAAATAATAAGATAAAATTTCTTAATGATATTGTTGTAGGGTTGAAATCAGCATCATCTGAGTCAGAGAAATACTAATAGGATGTCCAGAAGTTGAAAATTATCATCAAAGATATCATGAATAAATGATGATATGTGTTTCTCTGATTTTTTGTTAATTTATATTTTTAATAAGTCAAACACATTTTCAATATATATATATATATGAATTTGAATTCTTTCCAATTCATTTTAATGGATTCATTCAATCTCTGGGTTATATATATCTATTATTTTTAAATGAATATATATAAGTAATATTGTACAATTTATTATTTCATATAGAAATTTATGTCCCTAATATTATAGTTACACATTCTATGTTCTACAGAATCCTTTTTTTCCAAAATCATAAAGGGGTTGAAGGGTTTATAACTTTTGTAAAGATAATGATAGGGAACATTTGAAGAAAAATATTATGTAGTTCTAAATTCAAAAATAAAGGAGGATAAAACAATGATTATTAAAAGGGGGAAAATAAACATAGTATTGAATGATGAAAGTGAATGTCATATACCAGAGGAGTTTGTTATAATCTTTAATTTTTCCCCTTTTATAGGTTATGATAAATTGTTTAAAAAAATGGAGACTTTTGAGTCCAAATTTCATTCAGTACTCTATAACAATCTTTTAAAAATCCAAATACATTTCCTTAATGAATATATTTTACTAACTTTTATACTTACCTAGTTTTAAAAATTGATTTATATGATATAACTTTTTTCGGATAAGTGGATATCAATTTAGTAGACATAATAAAATACAATATTCTGATAAATATATTCTCAAATTTTGGACCAATGGTCACACCTTTTTTCAATGAATATTTATAATATCCCTGACTCAAAACATAACTACATCTAAACTAACAATTTTTTTAATTCATTTAGAATTTATTTTTGATGGAATTATATAAGTTTTTAGGATGGAATTTTCATCAAATAATCAAGACAATATTATATAATTTTTTGAAATGGAAAAATTAATTCCACTATATAAAAAATTGTTACATTGTTATGGTGTATAATATTTTGATTATTAGATGATCATGTTGAGATGTCAAGAATGATATTTTTCTGAGACCATTATAGACACCTTAGATATTCATAGAGTATATCAATTTTAACTATTCTTATAAATAGGAGTATAAATAAAGGGCGAGAAATAATTTTCATCACTGAATCTCAAGAGTTTATATAAAGGCCTTTTAACATATTTTTCGATTGAGAGCTATTTATTTTAAACTTTTTAGAGTCTTTTTCTTATGAAATTGACAAGATTATTATTTTTTAATTCTTTAAAAACTTTTGTGTGTTATAATTTTTGTTCCAATTAGGTTTTATTGAGGGATTATATGGATATAATGACATAGGTTTGTTTGATATTGTTTTTTGAGTGTTCTCATGGATAGGGGATCTGAGTTATTTCGATCATAGTTCTGAGGGTTTCTTATTTATGTAAAATATGCCTTTGATGTTTTTTTAGATATGTGAAAACCTAAATTGTGTGTTATATAATTTATTAATGCTAAATTTAAATGAATTTATAATTATTTTTTAATGTTTTGTATGTTTGTTCATAACGATTTCTAATGTCTTAATATAAATTTTTAACTATTATATTTCCCATAATTCAATTGTATTTAATCATTTTCTTATTATATAATATTCTAAAAATTGATATTTAGATGAACTATCTATAGAATTTATAAACTATGATATTCAAAAAAAAATTATGTCTAATATTTTTTAATAAATAAGTTTTAAAAAATTGCAAGTTTTATTTTATAAACTAAAATTCACCCCCTTTTATTGGAATTTTATTACTTTTAATTTATACATGTAACCCTCACATCTAAACAAATAAAAACACTTAATTGTGGCTTCTTTCCATACTATAGCTTGATTGTATTCCTTTCATCCCATAAGAAAAATTATCTACAATTATAAATTTAAATGAAATCAATACTAGTTCTTTTCAAAACATCTATGAAAGGTCGTTTTCAATAAGAAATATTCTATCCAAATTTTTTTTGATCTAGTTTCTCTAATCAACAAAAACATTTTATGAAGAAGATTCACTACTGTGATTTGGTGTCTTATCCCATGCCACATGATATAATAATATATATGGTAGTTTTCCATCTTCATTTTTTTATAGGCCTAACATTTTATAATATTCTACCTCAGATACTTTTTGGTATTCTTATGAAACCTGGTAATGAAATTTAACACCTCATATTTTTGAGTGATGACTGTCGTCTATTCCAACCTAAATAAATCATCAATGGAAATAATATCATACCTCTTCCAAACAAAGTCCCTTAGGGATATTAGTCCACACAAATAGACATGGACAAATTGAAGAACCCCAGAAAATTTCTACTCATTTTCATTGAACATATATCGATCAATATTCCCTTTTTATAAAACATCATATATATTTTATGATAACAATTTGTCTTAAAGAGATCTCAATCTCAATCATTTTTTACTAAAATTTATAAGGATTGTTGGGTCGAATTAATAATATGTTAATGCTATTGTATGTTTTCATCTTTCTTGGATTAAAAGAACATATCTCTTCTCCCCTCAAATGGTAAAAATTCTTTTTGATGTTCAGACATTATATAAAAACCACAAATTCCTTTATATTAATTATATAATCATTATTGGTTAAATTTAATACATTCCCCTAAGTCACACAATTGATTGAAACATATAATTTTTTTATCACTTCTATACATTAGTCCCTTAATAGTGTTTTAATAGGGATTTTTAGTTATAAAAAGTGTTGACAATAAAAGAACACTTAAAATACGTAGGTCATTATAGGGGATAAATAAAACACTCATAAATAATACCATTATCAGGGATAGTAATATTTTCAATAAAGTGGTCCTTTATTTTCATAATATTATCACTAATAAAAGATCAATTTATCATAAATTTTCCTAAAAGATATAAATAATTCTTTTATCCACACATTTATCAATGAGAAAAAAGTTAATACTATTGTTGTGTACTGTCAAAATTATAGCCCACTACAGTAGTGAAAACAGGGGAAATACTGAATTTAATGAAAATAAAATTTACAACATAAATATAAGAAAAAATCGCTATATTATAAAAATTTCATAAATTGGTTTATAATACTACCAGAGTAAGTAAAATTAAACATAGAGATTATAAGGCCCCGGCCTTAAACCATACTTAATATTGAATTAATTGAATAATTCACATTGAGGATCTTATCAGTTTTAGTGTTTTAGAGAATTAGGACATAACTGTTACATCTCAAAAGATTACAAAGTAGACTAAGTTTCCATAAAATAAAAACTCTTAAAAAGAAACATGTCTAGTTCCATGTTATAGATAGCATGACTTTCCCTTGCTCCCATCCCTGACCCTATTCCAGATTAAGTTCTATGAAAAACATTTCAAAAAACTTGGTGTGAGCATAAAAAAAGCTTAGTAAGGGATACACAAAGAATGAAAACTGTTAGTTTTTCAAACATCAAGTAAACCACGTACACTTTATCAAAGTAATACCTTCACCTTCATGAAGTAGTAAAAACTCTTCACTAAATAAAATATCATTACTTACCCTTTTTTAACCAAAGGATTACCATAAAACCCATATAAAGAACACATAACATATAAAGGTAACTTGGGACATAAACATACTTAAGTGGAATAACCATATGGTCGACCTCCACACATATCACTTAATGGAATAGCCATACAGACAACTTCCATACATACTTAATGGAATAGCCATACGGCCGAATTCCATAGCCAATGCATTGGAGGTTATAACATAACCACCCATCCTGGTATTCATGGCACCACCCATCATATGGTTCATCACGTAACCACCCGTCAAATGTCTAAGTCCCATTATAAAATCATAAGACATAAAACAAATATAATGGAAAGAAAACATTTCCACACTTTGATCACAATATATCACTTAAATATATTGACATAAGAAATCCATTATAAAAACCATTTTCAATACCAAAATACATAAAAGAGTATGTGGTATTTATTTCATTTAAAAAAACATTATGGCTTGTTGAGGAAGCCAAATACCAAATAATACTCGCAGCGGCGGAAAAGGTCGTTGTAACCGCGTACGTTAAAAGAAACATTCCTTTTTGTCATTTAGTAAAACGCTTCGTAGAAAAAATTCCTTTTTTATAAAAGTAAAAGTCAAAGGGGTTTATACACCGTATAAAAGATAATTGTGTATAAAACGAAATATGCCTCAATGAAAGGAGATTGAGACGAATTCCCTTACCTCGGGTCCGACTTGACTCGATCGTTCTTTAACGTCATGAATAATAAACTTGAGTTAATTTCTACTTTATTATGAACCTTTTTCAAGATTATTATTCCTTTTATATCACTTATTTCCATGTTATAAACATTATGTAATCATTAAGTTAATAATGTTTGTTTTGTCGATATTTGGTTCTTAAGTCGAATGTGGAATTCTTACAATTACAGGTTGTTCGTGTGGTCAAAGGTTCATTGTATCCAGAATGACATACCTGATCTGGATATCATATATATCATATATATCTAGCATATACATGTATTTATAATATCACATAATAATTTAGAGGTAAGAAATGAAATTCACCGTTCATGGAGACGGTAAGCCGTACGTACGCATGAACGCTACTTTCATTTCTATGTCATATTAATGGAATTAAAACTAAATGAGAGGTATGCATATTTTAATTCCAGAATTATATTAATCATTTATATGTAACATACATCATATATATCCATTATATATATGTACTTATAATAGTACATTACATTTGGGGATAAGAAATGAAATGCACCATTCATGGAGACGGTAAGCCGTACGTACGCATGAACGCTACTTTCATTTCTATCTCATACTTTAATGGAAAGAAAAAAAATAATGATATAGAGTTATATTATAATTTCAGTATAAAATCATATATAATAACTTTAAATCGATCCTTTATACGTCCCACATATGGCATTAACGAATCAAATCACTTTGAGGGGGCGGTAGTCCGCACTTCCTAAAATGAAATTATCGTGTTTACCCACAATGGAAACCATAAAGGTATACCACAAATGAAAAATAAAGAAGCATAAGGAAAACATAAACATAAAATATATCATATATAAATATAGTGACATATTAATGGCCACCATTAAAGGTTTTTAAAAGAAGGTTGAACATTCATCGTTTTGTGAGGCAGAAATTCGCCAACCACAGAAACAATATGTTCTTTAACCATTAGATGTAGATGTGGGTAAGTTTAGCTCGAATTATTATTATAACAACATCCTTGTATATTGAAGATACTGTAGTTGTTACAAAAGAAATGAATAAAAAGAGTTTAGGGGGTTGGAGAAGCAAAATAAATCAAAAGAACACAAGTGAACACATTACCTTAAAATCAGGTAACTCTCTTAGATTTGACCACAAAGGCTTCCTTGGGAAGACTTCTACCCAATGTGAGGCTTCAAGGAGTAAGAGAGGTATGTGGAGAGACAAAATGGGCTGTGTTTGGCCGAGCCAAAGGCTTTGGAAGTGTGGGTAAGGTGGTAGAGGTGGGGGCCTTTTATAAGAGGAGAGGAGGGGCACTCTTGGAATGTAAGGAAATGGTACTTTATTATAGAATGCGTTTCGGATTTTAATGGTCCCACATTGATATGTTTCGAGGATAAGGTGATAAGGGTTCGAAATCCACCCATACAATAGGTTTTTTTACATGTTTAGGTATTATATTTTACATTACCTTTCCATTTTATTTAAATCGTTAAATAATGAGGTAATCACTGCATCATCATGGTGTCATAAATAATTTAATTTATTTAATGTCTAAAAATTATTAAAAAAATATCATGATGTATTAAATCTTTTTATATTTCCAATGAATATTTGTAGTCAAACATATGACTTGTATAACCCCATGTAAAAATTGTTTTAGTAAAACAACTCAGGTTTGTGGCATTTTTATTTTAACATTAAATAAAAAGATATTAATGTCATTTTCCAACTAAAGTGGCTCCATGGGGTCCCCAAGTTGACCCATGGATTGTGTTTGTCGTCCATGATACATCCAATAAGGGTAAGACATGTTTCAGGTTCATTTCATATTATTAAGACATTATTTTTACCTTAAACTACACTAATTACCTCTAATCGTGATTAAAAACGTAAAAGTTAATATTCACCAAAAAATTATTTTAATTCCATTGAACCGCATTTTACTTGTTAGTAACAACCATGTATGTCAGATTTTTGAAATTCAAAACACAAAAGTTGTAAAATTTCATTTAAACGAAAAATCAGTTTTTATAAGTACCACTTAGTGGTTTCACTATTCATCAAAAATTGAAGTTTTTTAGAAAAATACCAAAAATTAACCCTACGCTATATTTCATATTCCAAATTCAAAAATAAAGTATATTTTACAAAATTCAAAACATATAAGTTGCATTAATTAATTTAATAATTAATTTCCATTATCAGAGCAAATATCGTGTTTTCATGAAACAATAAGTATCAAAAGATTGACACTAGTTTAAGTCCGATTTCAAAGTGAAATTAATTCCAAAGACCACTATAGGATTTAATGGTAAAAATATATTCTAATTTCACTTTAAAACCAATTCAAATGATAATATAATCATATAAATAAATTAGATTAAAAAGAGGTTTTGAATTAAAATACAACATTTTTCACTGTTCATTAAACAAAATGAACTTTATCGGAAAAATACCAAAAATTTACAAAAAGTATATTTTGATGTCCCAATTCTAAAAAAGAGTTTTATTTGGTCCAATAGAATATATAAAAGTGACCAAAACTATATTTAATGATGGTTCTCCATTAAAAGGAGATAAGTGAACCTTTAGTGAAAATTAGGGTATAAAAGCCTAAAATTGAATTCTTTTCATATTTTAAGCCTTTATCTTTTATTGGATAAATGTAAAAACAATTAAAAAACATATATAATCATATTTTAGTTATTTCTATTCATTCTTGCCAATACAATGGCTACGTGTTAACTACCATTTAAAATAATATTATTTTATTACTAGTGTGCAACGTAAGATTTCAAAGAAACTCTTTGTTGCGTATCGGGTACGCTATCGAACATAGAAACCCCTTTAAAGTAAAATTAATATTTATTTCATAAATATTAATAAATATGAAAATTCTTTATTCTTTATTTACCTGGGATGTTACATCCTTCCCCCCTTTTGGGAATTGCGTCCTCGCAATTTTATTCACTTATCAAAATAAGTGGGGGTATTTATCCCTCATAGCATTTTCTGATTCCCACATTGCCTCTTCGAACATATGGTTTTTCCACAAAACCTTTACCTGGTGGATTACCGTATTACACAACACTTTCTCTCTTCGGTCAAGAATTTGGATTGTTTGTTCTTCAAAAGAGAGATTATCTTCCAACTGAACTTCCTCTGGGCTCAAAACATGAGATAGATCTCGCATATACTTCCTCAACATCGAAACATGAAAAACATTGTGTACCTGAGATAAACTCAGAGGTAAAGCCACTCGGTAACCCACTGATCCAACTTTCTCCAAAATTTCATATGGTCCAATGAACCTTGGACTTATCTTTCCTTTCTTACCAAATCGCATCACACTTTTCCACGGTGAAACTTTGAGAAAAACGTGATCACCTACATCGAAAGATAGATCCTTCCTCCGGTTATCCACATAACTCTTCTACCTGCTCTGAGCTGTTTCCATGTGTTTCTGACTCAACTGAACTTTTTATTCCAACTCTTCTATCAATTCTGGTCCCATCAACTTCCTTTCACCCACTTCATCCCAAAAAGCTGGAGTTCGACACCGCTTCCCATATAACGCCTCAAATGGTGCCATCTGTATACTGGAATGAAAACTGTTATTATAATAAAACTCAACCAAAGAAAGTTGTTGGTCCCAAATTCCGTGATAATTCATCGAACAAGCTTGTAGAATATCCTCGATGTTCTAAATTGTTTGTTCTGACTGTCCATCCGATTGCGGATGAAAAGCTGTACTAAAATTTAATTCAGTACCCAACAACTTCTGAAGGCCTTTCCAAAAGTTAAAAGTAAACCTGGGATCATGATCAGACACAATGGAGAGAGGAACTCCATGTAACTTGACTATCTCTTTAAGATATAAACAGGAAAGTTGATCTAGTGAAAAATTATCTCATATATCAAGGAAACGAGGAGATTTAGTCAAGCGATCAACAATAACCCAGATTGCATTATTACCTCGAGATGTCCTCTGTAATCCCACAACAAAGTCCATGGATATGTTTTCCCATTTCCACTCTGGCACCGGTAAAGGCTGAAGCATCCCTTTAGGTAACTGCCGCTCTGCCTTAACCTGCAGACAAGTCAAACACTTCACAGTAAAATCAGCTATATCCCTTTTCATTCCATCCCACCAGTAATAATCCCGCAGATCTTTGTACATCTTAGTAATGCCAGGATGAACAGAAAACGGGGAACTATGAGCCTCACATAACATCTCATTCTTCAACTGTGAATCACAAGGCACACATAATCTCTTCCCAAACCTCAAAACACAATCATTATCAATGTTGAATTCAGGCAACTTACCCTTCTTAACCAGCTCTACCTTTTTCTGCGACTCACTGTCTTCCCTTTGTGCTTTCTTAATTCTGTCTGATAGGGATGATCTCACTGATACCTGAAACAAAACAGAAGAACTTCCTGCACCAACAAATTCCATGCCAAAGCTCATCAAATCCTTAACCAAAGGATCACGTTTCAAATGCAACATTTTTAATGAAGCATTACTTTTTCGACTCAAACTATCAGCCACTTTATTTGATTTTCTTGGATGGTAATGAATTGTACAATCATAATCCTTGATTAATTCCAGACATCTCCTTTGTCTCATGTTCAATTCTTTCTGAGTGAATATATACTTTAAACTTTAGTGATCAGTATATATTTCACAATTTACTCCATAAAAATGATGCCTCCAAATTTTTAAAGCAAAAACAACAACAGCTAATTCCAAATCTTGTGTAGTGTAATTTACCTCATGAGTTTTCAACTGACGTGAAGCATAAGCAATTACCTGATCATTCTGCATAAGGACACAACCAAGTCCCTTCGACGAAGCATCACTATATATAACAAACTCACCATTCCTGGAAGGAAGTGCCAAAACTGGAGCATACACCAATCTTTTTTTCAACTCCTGAAAACAATCATCACATTCTTTTGTCCAGATAAACTTAACACCCTTCCGAGTTAGCTTAGTCATTGGACTAGATAACCGTGAAAAATTTTCAACAAACCTTCGGTAGTAACCTGCCAAACCAAGAAAACTACGGATCTCAGTTATAGTTGTGGGTCTTGGCCATTCTTCAACAAATTTTGTATTAGCAGGATCAACAGTTATGCCATATTTTGAAACAATGTGACCCAGGAAAGAAATTTCTTGTAACCCAAACTCATACTTGCTGAATTTTCCATATAGTTTATTTTCTTTTAAGGTTTGCAAGATAACCCTTAAATGACTTTAATGCTTCTCTTTACTTTTATAAAACACCAAAATATCATCAATGAAAACAACCACAAACATATCCAAGAACTCATGGAAAATTCTATTCATAAGGTCCATGAATATAGCAGGTGCATTGGTTTACCCAAAAGGCATAACTACAAATTCATAATGGCCATATCTAGTACGGAATGCAGTCTTCGGAATTTCTGCTTCTTTTACTTTCAACTGATGGTACCCCGACCTCAAGTCAATCTTCGAAAAATACTGAGCTCCCTGGAGCTGATCAAAAAAATGATCGATATGAGGCAAAGGATACTTGTTCTTAACAGTAATATTATTCAAGGCTCTATAATCAATGCAAAGTCTCATTGAGCCATCTTTCTTTTTAAAAAACAAGACAAGAGAACCCCATGGTGATGTGCTAGGTCGAATGAAACCTTTATCTAATAACTCCTGTAATTTCTTCTTTAACTCTAAAAGTTAAAATTGAGCCATTCGATAAGGGGGTTATGAAATTGTCTTAGAATCAGGAACTAAGTCAACAGTAAATTCAACTTCCCGATCATGAATAATACCAGACAACTCATCAGGAAAAACATCAAGATACTTATTCACCACTGACACATCATTAATCTGAACAGTTCCTTTATTTTCAACAATATGTGCAAGGTAACATTCATTTCCATCTTTTACTAGTTTCTCAACTTCCTAATATTTTATCAAAATCAAGGGTTCATTCTTGTACACAAAATGAAAATCTTTCTGAAAGGAAACCATTCTAGCTCTGCAGTCAATCTTAGCACGATAAACAGAAAGCCAATCCATGACCAAAATAACATCAAACTCTACTAGAGGCAAAACAATAAGGTTTGCTGGTAGATTCTTTCCACACACAAGGATAGGAAGGTTCTTATAATTCCTTTTTGTCTCAACGTTCCCTCCGGGTGTTTTTACCATAAGTCCAGGATTCATATCTTGAGATGGAATTTCCAATATACTAGAAAACTTCTCAGAAATGAAAGAGTGTGTAGACCCTGAATCAAACAACACATTGGCATAATCTGAAAAAACAAATAGTGTACCTGATACTAATTCATTCGATGGCCCAACATCTACTGAGGTTGTTGCAAAGGATTTCACCACCCCTTTATGCTTGTAGTCTGTCTGCTTTCCCCAAATTGAGTTCTTCATTAGACACTCATTTGCATAATGACCCATTTAATTACACTTAATACATCTTATCGCTAGCTTTTCATTGCCTGCTTGATCATCCTCCATACAGTTACGAGAAATATGACCAGACTTACCACACCGAAAGCACTTACCAGACTTGGATAAACATTCTCCCAGATGCGTTTTACCAAACTTAACACAGGATGTGTATTTTGTTTTCTTACCTTCTTGCTTATTTGATGAATTATTCCCCTTTTCCTGCCAACTGGACCTCTTATTCTGTTGTTTGTCAAAGAACACATGATCATCAACAAACTCCATTTCCACCTTCTCCGCACATCGAACAAGTTTTTCATAACTTTTGAACTCACGATAAGCTAAAGCCCTTCGATACATTGGCTTTAACCCTGAGTAAAAACAGTTTATTTTACTATCAAGATCTCGTATGATGTTTGGAGCATACCTTGCCAATCGAGTGAACTTTGCTTCATAAGCAGCCACTTATTCATCCTCTTGCCTCAATTCTAGGAACTATTTTTCCATCCTAAAACGAACCACCTTAGGAGAATATTTCTCAAGAAACATACCTTTGAATTCATCCCAGTGAAGATCCTCAATCTCATCACTGTCCCTGATATTTTTCACCATCGACCACCACTGATCAGCTTTACCTTCAAAACGGCAAACCACAAGACTAACCTTTTGATGTTCTGAACACCCCATGACATCAAAAATCATCTATAGTGCTTTAATCCACCCTTCAACTTGCACGGGCTCAGATGATCCTCTGAATGATGGGGGTGTTGCCTCATGAAATGTTCCACCATTGAAATGTTCCTCTGCGGTTGATCTGGATGATCTCATGCATGGATACCACCACCATTTATAGCCTGAGTTAACTGTGCCATCACTGTAACAAACTGTTCAGTTCCGATTCCGACCATCTCAGGTTGCTGATTTGGAAGGTTTTCTTCCTCCTGATGTCGTCCCAACATAGCTGCTTTGTTTCCTCTGCGGAAAACCATTCTGAACATAGAAATATCATAGGCGAAGCAACATGGTAATCATTAAATGCTATATCATTTCAATCATACCATAAATTAACTTATAATTTAACAATTTTCTAGCTCTTAACGTTGTTTAAACCGACCATTAATACAAACTATAAGGCCCCGACCTTAAACCTTACTTAATATTGAATTAAATGAATAATTCATATTGAGGATCTTTTCAGGTTTAGAGTTTTAGAGAATTAGGACATAACTGTTACATCTCAAAAGATTACAATGTAGACTAAGTTTCCATAAAATAAAAACTCTTCAAAAGAAACATGTCTAGTTCCATGTTTTAGATATCATGACTTTCCCTTGCTCTCATACCTGACCCTATTCCACATTAGGTCCTCTGAAAAACATTTCAAAAAACATGGGGTGAGCATAAAAAATCTCAGTAAGGGATACACAACGAATGAAAACTGTTAGTTTTTCAAACACCAAGTAAACCATGTATACATTATCAAAGTAATACCTTCACCATCATGAAGTAGTAAAAACTCTTCACTGAATAAAATATCATTACTTACCCTTTTGTAACCATAGGATTACCATAAAATCCATATAAAGAACACATAACATATAAAGGTAACTCGGGACATAAACATACTTAAGTGGAATGACCATACGGTCGACCTCCACACATATCACTTAATGGAATAGCCATACGGACAACTTCCATACATACTTAATAGAATAGCCATACGGCCGACTTCCATACCCAATGCATTGGAGTTTATAACGTAACCACTCGTCCCGGTATTCACGGCACCACCCGTGATATGGTTCATCGCGTAACCACCCGTCTAATTTCCAAGTACCATTATAAAATCATAAGACATAAAACAAATATAATGGAAAGAAAACATTTCCACACTTTGATCACAATATATCACTTAAATATATTGACATAACAAATCCATTATAAAAACCATTTTCAATACCAAAATACATAATTGAGTATATGGTATTTATTTTATTTAAAAAACATTACGGCTTGTTGAGGAAGCCAAAGACCGAATAATACTCGCGGCGGCGGAAAAGGTCGTTGTCACCGCGTACGTTAAAAGAAACATTCCTTTTTGTCATTTAGTAAAACTATTCGTAGAAAAAGATTCCTTTTGTATAAAAGTAAAATTCAAAGGGTTTTATACATCGTATAAAATATAGTTGTGTGTAAAATGAAATATGCCTCAATGAAAGGAGATTGAGACGAAGTCCCTTACCTTGGGTCCAACTTGACTCGATCGTTCTTTAACGTCCTGAATAATAAACTTGAGTTCATTTATACATGATTAAGAACCTTTCTCAAGATTATTATTCCTTTTATATCATGTATTTCCATGTTATAGACATTATGTAATCATTAAGTTAATAATGTTTGTTTTGTCGATATTTGGTTATTAAGTCGAAAGTGGACTTCTTACAATTACATGTTGTTCGTGTGGTCAATGGTTATTTATATCCATAATGAAATTCCTGGTTTGGATATCATATATATCATATATATCTAGAATATACATGTATTTATAATATCACATAATCATTTAGAGGTAATAAATGAAATGCACCATTCATGGAGATGGTAAGCTGTACGTACGCATGAACGCTACTTTCATTTCTATGTCATATTAATGGAATTAAAATTAAATGAGAGGTATGTATATTTTAATTCCAGAATTATATTAATCATTTAGATGTAACATAAATCATATATATCCATTATATATGTGTACTTATAATAGTACATTACATTTGGGGATAAGAAATGAAATGCACCGTTCGTGGAGACGGTAAGCCGTACGTACGCATGAACGCTACTTTCATTTCTATATCATACATTAATGGAAAGAAAAAAAATAATGATATAGAGGTATATTATAATTTTAGTATAACATCATTTATAATAACTTTAAATACATCCTTTATATGTCCCACATATGTCATTAACGAATTAAATCACTATGAGGGGGCGGTAGTCCGCACTTCCTAAAATGAAATTATCGTGTTTACCCACAATGGAAACCATAAAGGTATACCACAAATGAAAAATACATAAGAATAAGGAAAACATAAACATAATATATATCATATATAAATATAGTGACATCTTAATGGCCACCATTAAAGGTGTTTAAAAGAAGATTGAACAATCATCATTTCGTGAGGCAGAAATTCGCCAACCACAGAAACAGTATGTTCTTTAACCATTAGATGTAGATGTGTGTAAGTGTAGCTCAAATTATTATTATAAAAACATCCTAGTATATTTACGATACTGGATTTGTTACAAAATAATTGAATAAAAATAGTTTAGGGGGTTGGAGAAGCAAAATAAAATAAAAGAACACAAGTGAACACATTACCTTAAAATCGGGTAACTCTCTAAGATTTGAGCTCAAAGGCTTCCATGGGAAGACTTCTACCCAAAGTGAGGCTTCAAGGTGTAAGAGAGGTATGTGGAGAGACAAAATGGGTAGGGTTTGGCCGAGCCAAAGGCTTTGGAAGTGTGGGTAAGGTGGTAGAGTTGGGGACCTTTTAATAGGAGAGGAGAGGCACTTTTGGAATGTAAGGAAATATTAATTTATTATAGAATGAGTTTCGGATTTTAATGGTCCCACATTGATTTGATTCGAGGATAAGGTGATAAGGGTTCAAAATCCAACCATCCAATAGGTTTTGGACATGTTTAGGTCTTACAGTTTAGATTGTCTTTCCATTTTATTTAAATCGTTAAATAATTAGGTAATCACTACATCATCATGGTGTCATAAATAATTTAATTTATTTAATGTATAAAAATTATTAAAAAAATATCATGATGTAGGAAATAATTTTAGATTTCCAATTAATATTTATAGTCAAAAATATGACTTTTATATCCCCATGTAAAAATTGTTTTAGTAAAACAACTCATGTTTGTGACATTTTTATTTTAACATTAAATAAAAAGATATTTATGTCATTTTCCAACTGAAGTTGCTCCATGGGGTCCCCAAGTTGACCCATGGATTTTCTTGGTTGGAAATGACACATACAATAAGGGTAGGATATGTGTAAAGTTCATTTCATATTATTAAAACATTATTTTTAACTTAAACTACACTAATTACCTCTAATCGCGATTAAAAACTTAAAAGTTACTATTCACCAAAAATTATTTTAATCTCATTGAACCGCATTTTACTTATTAATGACAACCATGTATGTAGGATTTTTGAAATTCAAAAAACAGAAGTGGTAAAATTTCATTTAAATGAAAAATCAGTATTTATAAGTACCACTTAGTGGTTTCACTATTCATAAAAAATTGAAGTTTTTCAGAAAAATATCAAAAATTCAGCCAAAGCTATATTTGATATTCCGAATTCAAAAATGAAGTCTATTTTACAAAATTCAAAACATATAAGATTCATTAATTAATTTAATAATTAATTCCCACTGTCAAAGCAAATAGCGTGTTTTCATGAAACAATAACTATCAAAAGATTGACACTAGTTTAAGTCCGATTTCAAAGTGAAATTAATTCCAACGACCACTATTGGATTTAATGGTAAAAATATATTCTAATTTCACTTTAAAACCAATTAAAATGATAATATAATCATATAAAAAAATAATATTAAAAAGAGGTTTTGAATTAAAATACAACATTTTTCACTGTTCATTAAAAAAATGAACATTATCGGAAAAATACAAAAAATTTACACAAAGTAAATTTTGATGTCCCAATTCTAAAAAAGAGTTTTATTTGGTCTAATAGAATGTATAAAAGTGACCAAAACTATATTTAATGACGGTTCGACATCAAAAGGTGATAAGTGAACCTTTAGTGAAAATTAGTGTATAAAAGCCTAAAATTGAATTCTTTTCATATTTTAAGCCTTTATATATTATTGGATAAATGTAAAAACAATTAAAAAACATATATAACCATATTTTAGTTATTTCTATTCATTCCTGCCAATACAACGGCTACGTGTTAACTACCATTTAAAATAATATTATTTTATTACTAGTGTGCAATGTAAGATTTCAAAGAAACACTTTGTTGCGTATCGGGTATGCTATCGAACATAGCCACCCCTTTGAAGTAAAATTAATATTTAATTGCTAAATATTAATAAATATGAAATTTTTTAGTCTTTATTTAGCTGGGATGTTACAGAGATATTAAAATATTAACGTTCCTTATCTTTGGCCCACGACCACCAGTCACGATATTAGTTTCTAGAGAAACTTCCCCAGTTTGAGAAAAGTTATGATATAATATAATCAAAAAAATATTATGTTACTAATTATAAAAATATTTTATTTCCACACAACGTTTCAATTTAAAACTAAAATAATATAAATTCAGTCCCACCAGCCACTCCATGTAACAGATTAATTTGTGATTGATTCTTACACATCACACCATTTTTTATTCTATAAAGTATGTTTTCTATGATTGTCTTAGATATGTGAGGAAAAAAAACTCACACAGAGGTAATAAAATTCTACAAAAATTTCCTTTTGAGAATAAGACTTCAACTGCCACACCATTTCTTGTTCATTTTCAATCAATATCTCTATGAAAATTAACTAATTATGTATTAGATAAAAATGATAACGAAATTCATTTGGCAATAGAAGTTTAAATGATGTGAAAAACATATGAGCTTGTTATGTTCAAATTTTTCAACGTGATTCTTGATTTAAACTAAAATGAAACTTATATATTAAAAACATTCACATCATGTCAGATTGACCACATTTTGTATCATATTGACAAGTGGTCAATTTGTATAAGTTATAAATGAATTATGTAACATTTTACTAAAGTTTTACAACAATCTAATCTCATTTTAATACTTTTTGTCTAGTTACATGCGTTATAAACATAAATAACACCTTTATATTGAAAACAAACACTTTGAGTCATATTGTTCACATCCTGGATCAGATTAATATGTAGTCTATTGTTACATGTCAAATATTTATTTTAGTTGATATTCCTCATTTTTTAAATATATATATATTTGAGCTTCTTTCTCATATTTTGACTATTTGATGTGTGATTTATTAAAAAGTGGAACATTTGTATTGAAAAAAGAACTTCATTTCATATCAACCACATCATGTATCATATTATTGTAAGGTCAATTTATACAGGTCAAAAATATATTATGAATGGTTTTTATAATGTTTGAAAATAGTAAAATCTTGTTTTTCCATTTTTTGTATTACGACATGTGTTTTAACCTAAATTGGAATGTATTATTGAATACATGGACTTAGAGTCATGAAAAATTCATTTTGTGTTAGACTGATGTGTTATCAATTCTAATTTCATGATCCTTTTCCTATATTTTTTAAAAAAACCAAATCTCATTTTGTTTTTTTGGCTATTTGATTTATATTTAAGCTAAAATGAAAATTTTATATTGAAAGCTAGAACATTGAGTCATATCAACTAAATATGGTGTGATATTGACATGTGGGAGATTCCTGAAGAAAAAATATACTATTTGTCATTTTCATAAAGTTTGAATATAGCATGATCCCATTTTCATTTTATTATCTATGTGATTTGTTTTAACTAATATTAAACTTTTATATTGAAAACATGTAACCTGAGTTATACCAATGGAGTCATGTGTCATATTCGTGTGTGTTCAATTCCTACATGTGAAAAATGAATAATATATCATTTTAAAAAACATGAAATCAATTTGTTATTATTTTATTATTTTTCTCTATTTTATGTGTGTTTTAAAATAAAATGAAATTTTTTTTATTGAAAACATGCATATCAATTCATTATGACCTCCTATGGTTTTTAAATGTTGTGGGATCAATTGTAACATATCACAAATCAATTGTAGATCATTTTCCTAAGGTTTTAAAATAATAAGATCAGTTTTCTCATTTTTATCTATTTAATAAGTGTTTTAAAATAAAATAACAATTTCATTTTGAAAACACATTCTTCAAGTCATACAGACAACATCATGTAAAGGATTGGAATACGGTTAATTCCTACATCTCAAAAATGTATTATGAATCATTTTACTAAATATTGAAATAAAACCATGTTCATTTTCTCTATTTAGGTGTGGTGACACATATTTTAAACTATTATATAATTTTTATATTGAAAACATGAACATCATGTACTACCAACCACATCGAGTGTTGGGTTGATGTCTTACTGATTTATACACATCAAAAATGAATTATAGATCATTTTACTACTTTTTTAAAACAATAAAATAACTTTTTCTCATATTTTGGATATTTTTTGTGTGTTTTAATATAAAATGGAATTTTTTATTTAAAACAAATTCTTTATGTCATAGAGACCCCATCAGTTATCCGGATGATGTGTGGCTGATTCTTATTTGTCACAAATAAATTATAGACCATTTTCCTAATGTTTGAAAAAAATACAAGATCATTTTGGTTTTAGAAATGTGATGTGTTTTAAACTAAAATAGAACATTTATATTTAAAACATGTACTTTGATTCATACAGACCATATCATGTGTCATATTTTCATGCAATCAATTAATACATACGAAATAATGTATTAAGGACTATTTTACTAATGTTTTAAAATAATAAAATCTCATTGTTTTAGTTTTGGAAATGGGGCATGTGATTTAATCTAAAATGAAACTTTTATATTATAAATACTCACTTTGATTCATAGTTTCCACATCAGGTTTTGTATTTACGTGTAGTCAATTCATTCACATGAAAAACTAATTATCTATTTTTTCCGTAATTTGAAAAAAAATCGAGCTCATTTACTCGATTTTGGGAATGTCTCTTGAAATTTAGACAAAAATGGAACTTTTATATTGAGAACACACACTCCATGTTATAACAACTATATTGGGAGTTATATAATCAAGTGGTCAATTTGTATAAGTGAAATATAATTTATGGATGTTTTTTCGATATTTTGGATATAATTTGAGATACTTTTCTTAATTTTGGATATGTGACATGAATTCAAAAATAAAATGACACTTTTATATTGATATTACGTTCTTAGAGTCGTACGGACCATATCGCGTGTTGGATTGATGTATATTTTATTTTTAAACATCAAAAGGGATTATGGATCACTTTACTAATGATTGAAAACAATATGAGCTCATATTATTAGTTTCGGATATGTGAAACATGTTTTAAACTAAAATAAAAGTATTTTATTGTAAACACACACCCTGATTCATACCAACCTCGTCATGTGTCATATTGATGCGGGGTCAATTCCTATATGTCAATAATGACATATCTATCGTTTTCCTAAAGAATAAAATATTGTGATTTTTATTGGTTTTAATCATTTGATGTTTTTTTACTAATCTTTAAATTTTAAATAGTAAGTATAAAATAAAAATGGTAGTGAAATTAACTAAAAAGGTTGATAAAATGATGATAAAATTTCCTAAATATGTTATGGGTAGTTACCTCTTCATAATATTTTTCTACATTCTAAAACCATATATTCTTCCCATTCATTTCAAAAGATAATTTTTACCACTATTATTCATCTCCTTGAGAAACAAATACAAATTTATATATAAAGATTATGATTCTAATGTTTCGCATCTATATTATATCTCTAAGGTTATAGCTCACAATATATCACAAACATAATAAGTAATCAACTAATTTGGATGTTAGTAAACATTATAAAACCATGCACTCTTCCCAGTAATTTCCAAACAAATTTACTTCATCTCATGAGTTTGTAGGTTTTCAGAAATCCTGGTAGTATTATTAAAATATAGAAAAACATATTATTACAAAATATTTTTCCTGAAATTGTAATTACCTTCAAAAATTAGTTTTTTGGGGATGCTAGTCTTTTGATGGAATATGAAATCTTTTATAAATTTTCAAACATATTATCCATAATTTTTATTACTATATATCTTTATATATAATAGAAAAATTGAACAAAATTAGTAAATTGTTTTAAAATATGTTTTTATATTTATATATTTATATGTATACCTCAATATATTTCCATTTTTAATGTCACATAGGTTTCTTAGGTTCTGTCACCTACATCATACCATAATATATCCCAAATTTATAAATCTCCCTATGATTTATTTATTTTGATAAAACATAAATTGAAACATTAAATTCAAATATTATCTATAAAATGTTGATTTTAGTGCATTAGAAATCCAATATACACATCATGTGTGTTTAGTTTGATGGAAATACAAGTATTGGATCCAACAAATAGTCATTTATGATTTCCAAATTTATTGTTATTAGCATCTAGTTCTTCCAAAAAATGAATATGTAATGACAAAAATATATTTTATTGAACTAGATTTATGAGTTTTAACCATGATTTTTTGCATCAAAAATATTCTTTCATTTGTTATTTTAAACTTGAATTTTTTAGTTAGATCATATTTTTTCTAATCAATTTCTTCCAACCCCAATGAAATTTTATCAATAAGAATAACAAATTGATTAATGAGTTCAAATTCTGAATTGTTGGTTTTCCGATTATATATATTAAATATAAATTTATATCAAAAATTTGAATATTTATTAACTTAAATGAACATAGATGATCATTTATTGGATAAAATTATTATGAAAATGTAACTTCTATATATATTAACAACTAAAACTCCCAACCAATTAAACTTGAGGATCTTATTAATAATATTTATTACAACTAAATATATAATGTAGATTAAAAATATTTCTTCTTCATATTGAATTATGGGCACATATACTTATTTAAATATGGTTTATGCATAAAGATACAATGTTAATATATGCTACAACAGAACATGTAGGATGAATGTACACATGAAATCTCTTTTTGGTTTCCTATTCGATACACTAGTTTTTCTTGATCATGCCTTTTATTTTAACATCATTTTATCTTTTTGTAAAAACATACCTCACATCATACCATTTTAGTCATTTTTTATAATTCTTCCATTTTATTAAAATTATTAAGGACATTCCTCATTTTTATTTATATGATTAGATGGTCTTGGTATTACAGTTATAATAGCATCATTGATCATTGTAATATTTGGATAATCATGTAGAACATGAAAATTATCACTCGGCTATTGGAATACATAAATACCCACTCTCATGGTATATTTTTGGAGTTACTTATTTTTTATCTTGTCTCTATGGATATTATACATTGAACCCCTCCCAATAAGGAAGTGCATGGGTGTTGATATTTAGAAATCACATACAAAATTACCTCATAAATTATAGTAGTATAACATTATTGGTAGTTCTTGGTATCACATTTAGGATAATGAGTCAAATAAATTGATTAACTCATGTAAGGTATGTTGTTGAGGGGGATTAATATTTTCTAATCTAGTGAATTCATTTAGTTTTTATGTTCTTATCTTTATACTATATCCAGTTTTATTTTATCCTTTCACATATATTTCACTACCAAATGAGATCATATAATAATATCTTAAAAATAATTTTTTTACACATACAATCCGTTCATCATCTAATAATTATATTATTATGGTTTTTTCATCTTGAAATCTGTTCAAGGGGACACTCAAAACATACAACTCTAATGTGACCATATTTTTCCAGAAGCGTCAAAGATATTGAAAGTATTTTTTCTTTAGGTACGATCATTGGTGATTCAAGATTCTATGCCTAATAAATAACATAATAACAAAAAAAAGATATTTCTATCTAATTGTATTATAAATAATAAGAAATTACTATTGTTTCACACAAATATATATTTACCACACTACTTTTCTGTATTCATAATCTAGTTTAACCTATTTTTTTGTGGTCCTCCCCTCATATCATGAGATGTGGGATGGAAGTTTCTTCAAATTTTGATTCATCAACTTGTATATATTGAACTGAACATATCATGTTTCATATCACATAAAACTATTATATAATATTTAAATTAATTTATATTTTCTTATCTATTAATTCATACCACATCATTGTTGTGTGATAGGGGTACTTTGGTTTTGATGAACACTGTTTATTTTTAGATCTCCTTTACAGTTTCTTATATTAACTGTTTTGAATAAAATGGGATAAAAAAAATAATGCAAAATAATATATTGTTGGCTAAAATTCTCATGAAATTATTAATTATAATAGTGATTGAAAAGTAAATTCCATATTTTATTTTTTATATTGTGTGGATATGTAACATGTGGGTGGGGTTTTACATTCCCTCAACATCCTTGAGATGATGTTTGGAAAGTGGTGTCCTAAATTCTCTATGGGTTATTATAGAACTCAATAAGACAAATTTCTTACAAGAACATTCAAAAATATATGTACAATTAATGTGATATTTAATATTAAATCATCATTTCATTATATATATTTTTGTATAATAGAGAAAGTATATTATAAAATTACCTTAATATCTTCCCTAAGGGAATCCTTCATTACTGAATATACATGGAACCAAAAATCAATATCAATTTGAATATTCATTCTCAGTGTTACCCAAATATAAATAATTGACAATAACTTGTTGGGGTCAACTAATTGGCCAAGTTGATTCCATCCAACCTCAAATTTTATACCCTTTATTCATTATTTGATAATTATAGTCAACTTAGTAATTATAAATTATTCTTGATTTTTTCATCAACATGTTGTCAATACCAAAAATAATTATATAGTTTCAAAATCAACTTTCTATTCTTCCCCAGGATTGGTAACATCATCACATATAGAAGTCATTTTATGTATTAGTAGTAAAACATTTATTTTTTATTATGTTAATATAGTAGAAACACATAATACTCTGATGAAAAACATATTATATTTAAAAAATTATTCTATTCATTAAACTCTAGAAATTTTTATTAATAGATTAATGTTTTTTAATCCTCTATTGAGAATAAAAATCCTTTTTTATAGTCCTCTCTAACATAAAATACATTTTCTACATTGGGACCACCATGCAATGATTTTTATCTCCCAGTGAAAGGGTCAACCTAAATTGAATTTTAATCTCACCATATAGTTTTTTTAGTCTTTAGAAATATAATTTAACAAATGTTGTTTACTAGATATAAGACATAAAATACATGTACTACTTGTGATCCCATTTTTAATGGCTCATCATTATACCATTACACACTAAATGTCACCTTATCAAACCCCATTTCATCAAATATTATTATACTCCTATTGTCAATCCATTTTTAATAGAAAACAATCACTTAAAATGAATAATATTCAAACTCATATATATTTTCAATGATTCCAAAATATGACATATTCGTATAGAATGGATTTCAATCCATGGAACCAAATTTGTGCATCTCTTCCACAACAATTGTAACTCTACTATTTTTCTTTCTACTACAATTATCATGTTATTTTGTATAGAAATTTTAACTATTAATTAAAAAAAGTACGAAATTAAATTTGTATTTATTCATCAGTCTTTCCATTGAAGTTGTTTAGAAATTAAACTCACAAAGTTAGATAACTACATAAAAATATGATCATAGAACCATCCAGTAATTGTTTTGAAAATTTATATTTGATATCCATCCATCATCCCTTGATGGATTCAAATGTATGTGAATTTCATTATTGGACTCAACATATCGATCAACATGTACACTATTATTTTAAATCTAAAGGTGATCTTGGTATTTCACTGTGATGATAATTGTATCATAATATCTTTTAGGAATCCCTTCAAACTTAAGGTTTCTTCTATGATGAGGCTTTTGGAGATAATTGCTATCAAAATCAGATAGGTAATTGGTGTATAATTCTATAGCTTCTCCAACAATACACCATTCTAAAATAGAACCTTCGTCCCAAAATTTATTCCTAATGTACCCTTTCAGAATCTTCATATTACATTTTATAGGTTAAATTAAAAAATAATGTATTGGACTACATATTCGGACCTATCTAATGACGTGAACAAGAATGTATAACTTTCTATCAAATAAGTATGGTGGGAATGACATATCCAATTCAAATATTAGGACTAAAACCTCATAATTCAGGATTGGGAACATTATTGTGTCTATAACATTATTTCATATGGCTTAAAAAAAGAAGTCTGGTCTAGTTATTGTATGTCAATGATTTTTAATTAGAAAGAAACATAAAGAAATAGGCAACAAATATTTCATGAAAACAAGAAATTTTTGTTATTTTAGTACCTATAAAATTAAATGACACATCGATACAAAATTATTCTTATATTATGAATACCATTCTAGAACATTTAAACCATTCTAAAAATAAAAAAAAAATTATTTATTTTCTAGAAAGAATGTAAGCTGCTGCAAGAAAAAAATTTCACCTTTTACCCTTTAGTAGTTTCAAATCTTCCCATATACCTACATCAATAATGTCCAAACTATCCATGATTCCAAATTTTTTATTTTTGGGTATGTTTAGTAATATGGAAATAACATTATCAAATAAATTATTTTTCTATATGAATAAAATATTGAAATTTTTCGATGTATAAATAATTCCAACATGGTAAATCAATGAAAATTGATTTTTTTTAACACATATCATAACATTTTTCAAAAATGGTTAAATGAAAAGTGTGTCAATAACGTTTACATTATTAAATAGTTCATCAAATATTAATGGGGAAACTTTTCTTCCTTATCTGGTATTCCAATCGAATGTTGTCATCCCTGATCAATATTTATAACCAGAAGATAAAAATTTCTGATTTCTTAAAAACATTGAGATCTATCAATATTTCAACAGAACTAAGTGTGTTCATTATTTAAAAATTGGATACTACAGCATTCCAATAAGGCTATAAGAAAAAAAATTCTATAAGAAGTAATTACATTTATCATATATTACAACAAGGACCTTAATATGAATTATTCACATCTAGGACCAACATACAGTGTAACACATGAATCCCACATCAATTTTAGATGTTCTATAAATGGATCAAAATAGACAATAATATAATTACCAGGTCATTGTGGTATATATATATGAAAATACAACATAATTTATTTGTGCTTCATGCATAACCATGGTGCAATATTATAATTTAACAAAAATACTAGCCATGTACTGTGAGTATTACTCTTTACAAAAATAAATATTTAATCAATCCCTAGATAATGAAAGATGGAAGTTTTTCTTCCCACATCCAAATTCAGGATACTAATAATAATTTTTTTTCCACTTAGGAGATTCAGTTTCATGAAGTATTTTTTCATGTCTAATTACATTATATGCATTCCATTTTAATTGTATAATGGTTTTATGACATTCATATAGTCTACTAAACTGCTGAATGAAATGAAGGTACCATAAAAGATTCAATGGACTTGATTTATTATTATAGTATTGATTTGTTCCATACTTGGGGAATATTATGAGTAATTCATGGTCCTTTTTTAAACAACATAAAATCATTTGGTCTAGTATGCATTTATTTAGAGGTCATTCCCATTAAAAAAAGAATTCATTTTGAATCATATGTTCATAATAAAAGTTCATTTTATTTTGGTAGCATGTCATTTAGGAGACCATGTAGTTCTATACTCAACTTGTTTCTCCATCCATTGATAGATATCAAGTTATAAAATAATACCTGAATGGCCCGAAGGCCTTCTTTTTCTAATAGAATTTTGTTAACCCCCTTTCCAAGGGATGAGGTGAACCCTTACAAGGTTTGTAATCTTTAGAGATTAAATGGATCAAATGATTGAGAGAAATTTCATGACCCGAAGGCCTTATAGAATTTAACTAGACTATAACTACAAGGAACTACCCCTCCCTAGAATCTGCATCATGATGGTAGCCCTCCACCTTCGTAGGGTCATTTGGCTAAGCATCCTATGCAAGCATAGGTTGGTCCTGATGGAATTTTCATACCCTCTCATTCTTCAAAATCCATTGGTTCTGCTCTGGTGAGTGTGCCTACTCTGATTCCTAATTTGGGGCTACTATTTTTTATAGAGTCTCTCTAGAGGATCAACATTGATCATGTGTCCTGAAGGCCTTGAGGTGGCCTGATAGCTTTAATGGTGGCCTGAACGCCTTATAGACCTTAAGGCCTAGGTGACACGAAGGCCTTAAAGACTCCAAGCACAAACTGGTGGCCTAAGGTTATTAGTTCTGGATGCAATAGTACCAAACATTTCCCATTATAGTAACTACTACAGTACCCTAGAATTATGCCTCCGCCTTATTTTGAGATTAGGTCTCATGGATGCACATAGAGAGACCTCACCAACTGGTGTTAATATAGCTATAAATGTTATGTGTTTTTTACTACTGTTATAAAATGGCCTCTTATTGTATCTATATAACATCTCAAATAACTTTGGACAGTCTTGAATGTCATATTTAATATCCATTTTCATTTTATCCATATGATCTCCATCATAATATACACTAGTATTCATATAAAATGATCCACAAATCGTAGTATCGTCCCAATTAGTGTCCATGTTTAGTTTTTATGTTTGTTTAGTCCATATTTGTAGAATTGATCTACTTTATAAAAAATATAATTTCTTTCTAACTCCTCTAGAATATTTTTTCATGAATAAATAAATGAAAACACTGAAAAAATATTTTATAAGGGATGTATGCATAATATTTGGAAAATTTGATGAAATATTTCACCCCATATTCATACACTTTTTTCATACCATTATCCTTTATAAATTTTGACTCATATGATTCATATTAGATTCATAAAATTTTCATTTCGTACCAAAATTAACAAATAAATAGAATTAAGATATTAGTAATTAAGGGGTAATGTTATAGATAATTATAATAAAGGGAACCCAACATAATGATGTTATCAGTTATGATACCTATAATGTTATCATTTTACACTTGGGTGACTTGAAAAGAAAAAACATGGTGTAACAATGAGTATATTGGTCTAGGTCCTCAATTTTATGTTGTGTTTGGAAAAATTTTTATCATAAATATGTTGGAAAATGAAATTTATTTTATATAGAATGAAATAATTCCCTTTTAAACATTATATTTTCCTATAATTAAATTTAGATATCTATTTTTCAATTTTGTAAAAATATATTTCCTCATAACATAAAAGTTCAAATAATCAATTGGTTTTGAAATAGTTTCAATGATCTTGGAATTTCATGAAATGAATGGATGAAAATGTTATTAACAAAAGATGCGATGTTGAATTTCATGTTACTTGTCTTTCTATAGATTATTAGAGATCATGAATTTCATGAATACCAACAAAAATATTTGTATTATAATTAAATGAGTAACTCATATTTCAATAATAGTAGAGTTATTAATCTTAGTTATATTTCATATATCCTAAAATATCCAAAATCCTTATTGAATTTCCATAAAAACCCACAAATACTTTTTGTAAATAATCATTCCAAAAATCTAGTTATTATGGATTTCACATAATTGAGGTCCGAAAATTTTGGATTCTACCTCTAAGATTTACACAAATCACGAAAATATATCTGCATAATCTAGTAGTCAAAACAACTATAGGTATATCCAAATGAGTATACTCATTCTTAAGAAACTCCATACCACAAGCATGGTTATTGGAGATTATAATAATATTTATAAAAATTATTCCACTATCTTGTAATCATGTATGTGTCTAAGGTAAATGTGTTTTAAATTGTAGCATCTCTTTGGTTCCAATCAAACTGTTCCAAATGAAACACATTAGATAAAAATAATTATTATTTTATGTACATGGATTAATTAATGTAAACAATGTTAAAATTATGAATATGAAACTTATACACACCCAATAACCTCAAACCATTACTAAATTTTCCTTATCCACCCCTTATAATTAAGGTACCTAAATTAGACAATGAATTTGGAAAATCATATACAAAAACAGTATATTATCCATAGAAACACAGAACACCTTCAATCCAAGGAGTCCTTTTCTAATAAAAAATAAATAAAACAATAAAAAACACATTCAAACCTCTCTTGAAATTTTTGGTCCATCAAGCAATGAAACAATCACACATGCAATCACTCTAGTATGCAAGAACATACAATAAAACATTTGAATGTTAATAGTGATTTATCACATTTTGAAATAAGGAAAAAATTGATAAACCATTTCTTTCACTTCATGATTTAAAAATATCTACTAAACCCTCTGACACAACCTCATATTGCATCCTATCACATAAAATTACTAAAATAACACAGACCATAATTTCTAAAGATGAAGTAATCAACCCAAACTACACTACAATAATTTCGAAACATTAAATTTGTGTATTTCATTTAATTATAATCATATTAAAATTCATAAATCATTTTCTATATACACATTAAAAAATAATGTGCCAACTAATACTCAACATATAAACAGTAAGTAGCAGGATAAAATTGGATCTGAAAAACAAGTTTTTTCTTTATCATTGTCCTTTAGAAATTAACAATTCTAGATATAAAGTATAATTCTATAGCATTATTATTAATTTGAAAATTTCACATTTAAATCAATAATTTATTAGAACTTATCATCATTAATTTAGGTACAAATATAAATCTGAGATCAAATATGTTATTATTTGTTTAATGAAATTGAAAATATATACAAATATTTTTCGAATTATAAAAAATCATGAAAAAAACAAAATTAATTATTAATGGAATCACATCAATGTTTATAACATATTCTAATTTTTCATTCCAATTACCTTCAAAAAAATTACATTTCTCATGGAAAATCACATTTTTTGAAGTAGAATATGAATATATCTTAAATTAACCTAGTGGTATAGAATAAACATAATGGAATATGTCAAAAAAATTCACATAAAATATGAAAATAAAGATACAAATCCAGCATGAAAAAAATAAAAAAAAATACAATTTATATAGAACAATAAATATAAATTAAACCTCTCTTATATGTGTGTCTTACAAAACAATCCATTCAGAAAAAATTTGAGGCAATGGTGGCGGTGAGGCTGTCTAAGAGGGAGAGGGGAAAGCCCTGCTATGTCATTCGGTAGAGAGAGATACTAGAATCCATTTTTTTAATTGAAAATGAATCTTTTATTGGGTAAGTGTGAATGCAAACAACTAAAAACAATAGAAACTTTAAAAGGAATGTTATCCCATATAAATACTACAAGAACATTCCCTCCCCAGTGACTACGTAGTTTTGTCAAGGGGGGGTCGATGGAGTGCTTCTTTATAATGGTTGGTGTTCTGTCTCGGCTGATGATTGAAATGAAGAGGAGATGATGTTATTTAAAGCAATAATTAATGTGTAAACAATAACATAGTTTGGACCAGACATGCATGATATAGGTGATCAAAGGAATTGATAAACGAGAGATGTGGAGAGATAATAACATACCACAGATATGAGAGATTTGATTCATCTAAGTGAATATAGATATGGATCAGTGGAAAAGATGAACAGTCATGATAGCTTGATGATGTAAGGGAAATCATTTTACTTAGGATTCAATTTAAAAGATCGAGAAGGGTTTAATCAATGCTTCCAAAAAATTGCTCATAAACTTTTATTTTATTATCCCTTAATAAATTTATATATATATATTTAAATATAAATAAAGTAATTATATTTATTATATAAATTTTTTATTATAATTTTATATTTATTTATAATTAAATAAATATTTTTTAAAAAATATATTTATTTATTAATAATTATAGGTATATAATTCGAAACATATAGTAACATTACATTTATAAATATATGTATTTATAAATATTTATTTTCAAAAAAAAAATTAATCATTATCAATGAATATATATTCTTAAATGCATGATTGTTAAAAATGAGTGAAATTGAATAATTAAAAATGGGTATACTTTAAAAATATCAAAAAATATCTTTCAATAAAATAAAATGTTAATAAAAAATAAAAATGAATATATATTTAAATTGTTTGGAATACACATTGAAAATACTAAAAAATAGTTCCTTAATATATATAAATAAATATTTTAAAATGAATACATTAAAAATATGTATTAATATTGATTAAATAGTACTTACTATATATAATTAAAAATAAATAGTTCAAGATTACTGATTAAAAACATCATATATTAAATATATTATTTCACCGAATGAAATTCTAAAATCAGTATTAATATAATAATACATTATATAAAAAATAGGTTTGCCTCTTTCTAAATAATATTTCATTAATTTTTAAATTTTTGTGTGTGTGAAATCAATGGATATATTTGGATACACAAAATTATCAATATACATTAAATTGAACAATGACATTCCACAATATGTGGGGTCTATTAATTAAATAAATAATAAAAAAATGAATAAATTTTAAAACTTAATAATAATAAATATTATATAAATAATATGAATAAAAAATAAAATGAATATTTATATATGTATAAATGGAAAAAAAATACATATTAATTATATAAATTAAAGAAATATTAAAAAAAATTAATGAATATACATGTATAAATAAATATTTGGAAATGTATAAAATTACAAAAAATACTAAATAATGAATAATTGAATATGAATAAAATAAAAAATGTTAAATGAATAAATATTTATAATTTATAATTTATAAAATATAAGCACACACCTAACATTGAAAATGATTAAATAATAACAAATTAATTTTTGTTAATAATGAGTAAAATTAATTATATATATAATTAAATATTTATTATATTATTTATAATTAATAAAAATGAATGTAATTACTAAAAAAGATTAAATTTAATATATACATATAAATAAAAATAATATAATATATTTAATTGTTATATATGTTATTTAATTAGAGGAGGATGGCTCCAGGGGAACCGGGCGAAAACCCTAAGCTGCTTGAGGAGGATGATACAACGGATCCCAGTCAGGGGATGCGGGCAGACAATGCGGGTGATGAGGGGCCAGGCGCTGAGCCGCTCAATCACAGGGAGATGTTTTCAGTTGCTTGGAAAGAGGAAATCGTCAATATGGCTGTTTCAAAAGAACCTGCAGCGAGCAAGAGGAACTTTGCGGAAGTGGTGCACTATGCAGCGGGGCCGTCATTCTTGGACTTCGAAGCACTCCCACCTGGAAGAGTGATAAGGAAGGGGAGGATCGCTCATGTTGCGGCCAACCAGTAAGCAGTGGAGGAACGAGTAACTCAATGCCGGTACTCATTTATTGTGCGGGTAGTTACTCTGAAAGGTGGGCGTCTGTGGAATTTGCAGGACCTGCAAAGAAGGATTGCGGAAGTTTGGGGCTTCGATGAATGGAGGATGGTTGCAATGGGATGGGGATATTACCATGTGGTATTCCCCACGGATGAAGGAAAACGGAAAGCATGGAGCAAGGGTACGGTATCTTTGAACCCTGGTTTTCTGAATGTGCAGGAATGGGATCGAAACTTTGACCCTATGAATGTCAGAAACTCTCATACGCAGTTATGGATTAGAATCTATAAACTGAATTGGCTGTACTGGCATCCGAGGATCCTCTGGGACATTGCCTCATCTGTAGGAAATCCCATTCGTATGGATCGGCAGACAGAGAATCCGAAGCTTGGACACTATGCGAGAGTTTTAGTTGAAGTTGACATGTCGAGCACGCTGGTGGAGGAGGTAATTCTTACCACAAGAGATGATAGCATGAAGCTTGATATTTTTTATGAAAGGAAACCCATGTTCTGCATGAATTGCTTATTTTTTGGGCATATGATGTCTGAATGTAAACGGGACATGGAGTGCAATGTTTGCAAGATGAAGGGTCATGAAGGAAGCATGTGCAGAAAAAGGAAGGGGAAGGAGAGCAATCCTCTAGCTCCCTCTAAGGACCCGGATGCTGGAAATGGAAATGGGGCTGGGCAACTTGCTCTAAATATGGGAGGGCCTTAGTCTGATGACAGGGCTGATCCACCTTGCAATGGAGTACAGGTTAGACAGGTTGTAGATGGACATGCCACCTTGCCTCAGTATGAATCTGCAGAGTTGGAGGTGCAAAATGTTCCGGGGGATCAATTAATAAAACTGGCAGGAGACGATGGAATAGGTGGCCATCCATCTTCTGATCCAGGAGGGAGTTTCACCCAGATCTTACCATCCAAGGCAGCCCGAAGAATGTTCTTGGATGGCAGTGACCCCCCTCTCAAATGTGGGAACTCTTTCATGCCCTTGGGTGGCCGTCTATGGGCTGATGAGGTGGAAGATAGTGAAAAATCTGCTATTCTTGTGGCAGAGGGTGGATTTGATGCTACTTGTGAAGGATTGGATGGATGTCTGGCCGCTGTGAAAGATGATCGGAATAATGAAGGCACAATATGCTCGGAAGTGAAAGTTGGTGCTGAAATGAGTGGGGATATAAGTGCGGACAGTGAAGTCGAGCTGGTAAAGGGAAGTGCTGGCCAGGCCCCAATTGGTTCAGGCTTGGAGAAAAGTGCCAACACTTCCCCACCGAGGGAAGGAGATAGAGGGGCATTCCAAGTGACAAGGGAGCCTCATAATATTACTGTTGTTGAACAGCAAAGGCAGAATGGCCAGGGTAAGAAAAAGCAGAAACAGTTACAGGTGGATAGGAAAGGGGGGCCTCTGCCAAGAGGTATGACCAGCAGGAAATGAAGATCCTCTTTTGGAATTGTCAAGGGTTGGGTAACTCCCACACGGTCAGGGCCCTTCTACATTATCTCATGACCTATAAACTGATGTTTGTTGGTATTGCTGAACCAAAACTACTCTTTGAAAACTGGAAAGGATTCAAATGGGGCTCTCTAGGATATAGGTACGTCTCAAAAAATCAGCATGCATCTCATATGGATCACTTATGGGTGTTAAAGAAGGATGGCAGTAAGATCACTTCATGTGAAAATGGGAATCAAAGTATCCTGATCAACTACACATATGCTGGGAAGGATTTTTCTGTCTCTTTTGTTTATGCCGCTAATTATTATATTAAGAGGAGGGAATTATGGGAAGAGCTTAAGGATACCTCTAGGAGGATGAGGCACAACTGGGCGGTGATTGGTGATTTTAACACAGTTCTGAAGCCTGAGGAGAAAACTGGATCAAACTTCAATAGGGTGGTTGCTACTGATTTTTCGAAATGCATTGATTATTGTAATCTGGAACAAGTCAATATAGCTGGTGCAGATTTTACATGGTGTAGGTATACGAGGGAGGGGAAACAAGCAAGCAGGCTGGATAGATGTTTTGTCTGCATTGGTGATCAGGATATGGATTATGGGGTGTCTGGTTTCACAATCCCGAAGCATCATTCTGACCACAATCCGTTGGTTATTGAGTTGAATACACAGCGCACAAGGTCGGTTCCCATCCCCTTCAAATTCAACAATGGATGGCTTGTGACTCCAGGTTGCAGGGAGATTATATTGGAGGCATGGAATACAGAAGTCATTGGAAGTCCTCTGCACCGACTTGTCACGAAGCATAAGAACCTTAAGGGGATTCTACGAGAATGGAGTAAAAGATCTTTTTCGAAAATTGACGAGGACATCAAGATGGCAGAGGAGGAGCTGGCCAGGACACAAGTCTATCATGATCAGTGGTCAATTGTATCCAGAGAGGAAATAATGGCCCACAATAGGATGGATGATCTTCTAATGTTAAAGGAATGGCTGGTGAGAAATCAACTTAATGTCAAATGGTTAACGGATGGAGATAGAAACTCCAAGTTCTTCAACAGGTTACATATGGAAAAGAGGGTGCGAGCAGGGACCAGGATGATCAGCATTGATGGGCACTTGTACAGTGAAGAAAATGAGGTCTCACAGGCTGTTGCTACATACTTCAAGGTCATGTATTCGGATAATGGGCAGTCCAACATCCATCGCATGGTGGAGAACATCATCCCCTGCATTGATGAGCACACGAATCAGCTTTTACTTGCTTCCCCATGCAAAGAAGAGATCAGAGCTGCCCTTCTATCTCTTAATCTTGAGAGCGCCCCAGGTCCGGATGGGTTCACGAATAAATTATTTATGTTTTATTGGGATATCTTGCATAATGACATTGTGAATGGAATTAAGGATTTCTTCGCACACTCATATATGCCTCATGGAATGAATTCCTGTTTCATTGCTCTCATCCCTAAGAAAGAGAACTCCCTTGACATTAAGGACTTCAGACCGGTTTCTCTTGGGAACACGATACCAAAAATCATCAGCAAGCTCTTGGTGAGCAGGATGGGTGGGGTGGTTAATAACATTATCACTGCGAATCAATTCGGTTTCGTCCCTGGGAGGAACATTCAAAAGTGCCTTTTTATGGCTTCAGAGAGTGTCAATATTATGAGACGGAACACAAAGGAAGGAAATTTTTCCATCAAAATTGATATTTCCAAAGCCTTTGACACTCTTAAGTGGAGCTTTCTTCTTGATGTTCTTAGAAGATTTGGCTTCTCAAATGACTTTGTAAATCTGATCCGTACCATTCTGGAGTCATCCAGGTTATCGGTTCTTGTCAACGGTGCCCCTAGGGGATTTTTTCCTTGCACAAGGGGGGTGCGGCAAGGTGATCCATTATCTGGCCTGCTTTTTGCTTTGGCAGAGGACTACTTGAGTAGGTGTATCAATGACCTTTCTCATCTGGGTCTTTATAAAATGATTAGGGCTGGTGTGAGTGAGTATGCCCCGTCACACTTATTGTATACCGATGACATTTTGCTCCTGGGTCAGGCGTCAAGGAAAACAATCTCTTCTATTAAAGACCTCTTCAGTCACTATGAGGAGGTTTCTGGGCAAGCCATTAGTTGGGACAAATCGTCCATTCTTTTCAGAAATGGAATTTTAGCTGGGAAACGGAGCAGAATTGTCAGACTTCTTGGGGTGAGGAGGGGCTCCTTACCCTTCCAATATCTTGGAGTCCCACTATTTTGGGGGATAGTGAAAAGACAGCACCGTGAAGGAATATCTACTGGAATTATTCATCAGATGGCCAGCTGGAAGGGGAAAGCTATGTCCATGGCTGGAAGGGTATGTCTTGTGAATTCGGTCATCACATCGAAATTTGTTTACTCCTTCTCCATTTATCAATGGACGAGGGGTCTTCTCAAGGAACTGCAGAGTATGGTACGGAATTTCATATGGACGGGGTCCCCACACGAAAGAAAGATGGTTACTGTGGCCTGGAAGGAATGCATTAAACCGGTGGAGATGGGGGGCCTAGGAATCAAGGACCTCCGGACGTTTAATGATGGGATGATTGGGAAGTTCACTTGGAACCTGATTACTCATGAAGAAGATGATGATTTTCTATCAAACAGGATAACACAGAGGCTCTTAAATGGATACAAATGGCACCTTGCCTCATCGGTGTGGACTTCTATCAAGCAGGCGTATGTCAGAATTATGCATGATACCCGCTGGTTGGTTTGAAGGGATTCCACCCTTAACTGCTGGAACAAAAGATGGATCCCACAGCCTCTTTGTGACTATAACGTGCCACCTGAGGCAGCCAATTTGACAATTTCCAGCTTTCTTTCACAGCTACAATCTGCTTCTTTTAATGCTCCTGTGCAGGTTGAGCATGAAGTAACTGGTTATGTCTTCATGGAAAAGGATAATCTGATCTGAATGCTTAGCAGAACCGGGCAATTTAATAGCAGATACTTTTACAGGACCACATGTGGGGATCATTCCCCTGCACCTGCATGGCTGCTAAAATACAGAACTTTCTTCATCAAACCTGCTCGGTTTTCTCTGATATGGAGAATCTGGAAAAATCGGCTGCCTACATCGGATGCTCTCATGAAGGTCGGGCTTCAAATGGATTCCATATGTTCCATGTGTAAAGCTGCTGAGGAAACGGTCCAGCATGTTTTTGTGGGCTTCCATCATGCAATGCAACTGTGGGATTACATCGGGCTAGTTTTTGGGGTGAATGTTGACAACTACAGGCCAGTTTGTCAAGTGTTGTCCGCTGCTTTTCATGACAGGTTCAGCGAACAGATTTTTAATCTGCTTTTGGCTGCAATTGCGGCGGCTGTTGCTGTCATTTGGGAAGCCTGCAATGCGGCAACTTTCAATGATATGTGCCCCAATGTTCAGAAAGGGGTGAGGGCGATACATAGGGATGTTTATGCAGCATCTTGTGTGCAGGATGGGACAATGTCTAACACAGTTGAAGAGCTGCAAATCCTTCGTACTCTTGGTGTCTCCGGGCGGCCTCGAGTGCCTCGGATGCTGAAGTATATTCGATGGATTCCACCCATCGGACCCTGTATAAAGGTTAATGTTGATGGGGCTGCGGTGGGTGCTTCTGGAACAGCGGGATGTGGAGGATTGTTTCGCACTTACCGTGGGTTCGTGAAAGGATGCTATCATCACGCAATTGGAATTGGCACCGCTTTTGAAGCGGAGCTTTGGGCCATGGTATATGCCATCAGGTACGCTGTCCGCTTTAACTGGGAACATATATGGATTGAATCTGACTCTCAGGTCGTGGTCCACACCTTGAGCACCAAGACGCGCCAAGTTCCGTGGCGTGTACTGCCGCAATGGGTGGGCTGCCTTAATGATATTGCGCGGATGTAGGTAGAGGTATCACATGCCTACCGAGAGGCGAATCAGGTGGTGGATGCACTGGCAAAGCAGGCGCTCACGGATGCAGGAGAGATGTGGTCTTTTACGACCCCAGACTATTGCGCTCCACTAGTGGAGGCAGACAGGTGTGGGGTGGTGCACACTCACTTTTGTAATATTCCCCTGGATGCTTGAATCTTTTCACTCTCTTTCTTCATTTTATTTTATTAGGACCGGCTTACACAGGATCCTGGGTTTTGGGTCTATGTTATTTAATTAGTTTTTTAAGTATCGTAATAGTATATAACAATATATTGTATATTAATTATTTAAATAGATTATTAAATATTTAAAAATTTCATTCATTTTTATTAAATATTAATGAAATATTAATTATTCAATTATATGTCTATATATAAATATTTAATACACTATTACATATACATATATTCAATTTAACAAAATTAATTATCAATTATTTTGGGGTTGGTCCATTCTAAGTCTTGCACCCACATGAATATATGATTAAATAATAATGAATATATCTTAATTATATAAATTGAATCTATATTAAAAACTATAAATGTTAAAAAAAAATTATTATTAATTAAAATTCAATTAAAAAATTGAGGTAATTTATATATATTTATACATACAGTAATAAATAGTATTTTAATTATTTTATTAGTATATTAAGTATTCAATAAATTTATACATTTTTATATATTATTGAGAGTTTATTACATTTTTAGATATATATATAATATTTCATAATAATTTCTTAATTTATTATAAAATATTAAATATAAATAATATTACTGTATATTTAATAAATTTAATAAATTATATATACATATAATTAAACAGTGAATATAAATTTTATTAATATATGATAATATAAATTAATATATATAAACATATGTATATATATATATAATATATGAGTATATTTTTATATGTATCAATATATTTTTATACATATCAATATATATATATATAGATTAATTTTTTATATATCAACATATAAATATTTATATATAAAATTAGAATTTAATTTCAAAAAATGAATAAATATAAATAAATATTAATAACTAATAAATTTTATTAAAAAAAAAATTAAATTTAATATATATATATATGATTATTTAATATATACTTATATATCAATAAGTATTTATATACATATATATATATATATATATATATATATATGTTTTTAAAGTTGAAATTTAAAATAAAAATATAAATTTTTTTGTATGAAAAAATAATTTAAATATAAAAAATGAATAAATATATATAAATATGAAAATAATTAAAATTAAAAAAATCATAAAAAATAATATAATTTATATATATATATATATATATATAATTATAATTATTATACTCATATATATCAACATATATATTTATATATGAAATAAGAATTTAATTATAAAAAATTAATTAACCTAGCAAGCCCTCAACAGGAAAGGCACAATGTGTCTGGATGATGGTTAGTAGAAGGCGGCTCAACTCCCAAGGTGGCCAATTGAGAGTGGACCACAAAAAGTGAAGGGTGTCCACGACCCATGTGGGCCTATGCATGTAGGAATGCTCTGATTTATGTGTGTGCAGATTGCATGAGGGAGCCCATCCCCAAAAGAGGTTTCTGGAATGCTATTTCTGTAGAATGATATAAAAATAAGTAGTTAACCATCCATAAGTTTGATGTGGAACTTGCATGATAGTTTTATTAGATAATTAAACAATTTTTATAAATTATTCCTTCATCATAATGAGAAAATGTGCTGATAAAGGACACCATTTATCATCGGAAAAAATGATTATAGAGGGAACACTTTATCCACATTAAAATTAAGACTTGGTAGAGGTGTTATTTTATATGTTCTTTTTTAGTAGTAAAAGAAGGAACCCATTATTAGCTCTTTTTTGTACTCATAATGGATACCATTATGAAGACTTTTCTTTTGTCCTTATAAAATCTAGTGCTTAATAAACTCAAATATGTATTAGTTGATTGATACCATCAACAAATAAGATATTTGTGCATCTCATATCTTCTCCACAAAATATTTATTTCACAGACCCTATAATGTTTAATCTTTCACCACTTCCATGTCCAATTATGTATTCCTCGTCTTACATGATGTTGGAGACCATATCTTTATTTCTCATCATATTGGAAGTACATTCACTATCAAGGTTCCATATAATAACATCGTCAATTTCTTCCACGGAAATAACTATAACAAATTGATCATTAGGTTTTTCCATTCAATCAATGTCTTTAGCTTCACTCTTTCCCCTGATTGACATGCTTTCCCATCTTCATAATATAATGGAATAAATTCCTAATTTAAAGATAAAAATAGTTTTTTCATTCTTTTCCAGCTTGATATTTCATTGAGCTTCTTCATATGGAAATTTTGGTTATCTATAGGCACATACCATTACATTTTTTATTAGTAATACCTTGAGATATGCTTAAATCCTATATTAAATAAATTGTGACAATAAAAAGGATGCTTGGAATTTTTAAATCTATTGATCTTTCGTGGTTCCTCTTGTCCCCATATATACCTTTTAGATGTGAAATAAATAATTTTATATTCTCCCATATTTCTATAAAAATAATACCCAATACACGGTTTATTATTTTGTGTATTTTAAACATCACTAGTTTACACATGGTTTCTCTCTGTTTTATTATTATTTTTACCCAAATAAACATTAAACATTATAGTGGGTGATTGTGGGATTTAAATAACCACAACATCTTTATATTTTTAGTCAATCCCCATACAAGATTTTTCATATTGATGAGTCTTTTACATCACATGAAAAAACTTAGAATAATTTTATTAACCTTTTGGATCCACTTTCTCATTTTTTATTTCATTTATGATGTAATTTATTATCATTAAATCCAGAGTCATAATTAACTACTAATAATCTACTTCTTATCATAGCCTGATAAATTTCTATTGAATCCCTTTAATATGTTTATCCCAATATTTCACAGTTTTTGTAATATTATTGATAACCCTGGTTTGTTGATCAACTCTGAGATTGTACTTGATGAACATCTCTAGTTTTTATGGATTTTAATATTTATGATTTTCAATTTCTACCTTCAGCTTAGATTTATCAACTTCTTTTTATTTCATATATAGTTTTTTATCATGATCTAATAAATCGGATTTGTTAATTTGTGATATCAAATATATATTTGTATAAGGGACGATTATAATTCAACATTGAGGTTAACTCTTCCTTCAACAACTCATTCATCAATATCATTATACTCCATTATCTGAGAACTGATTATAACAATGACTAGATATTTTTTCCCATGTTTTTCATAGTCCTCAATTTTATTTTACTTAGTTTCATCAAAATTATTATCATCATATGAATTCTATTTCTTTTTCATGAGAATTTTTTTCACACATCTCTATTTCTTCCTATTTACTCAATATTTATCATTGTAATTTCATTATCTCGAAACATTGTGGGACACTTTTCTATCATATTCCTAGACTTAACAACTTGAAATCATGAAATTTGATGTTTACCTTTAAAATTTTATTTTCCCCTTTCTATTTTTTAGGAAATGAATGGAATGAATTCATTCAATTACTTATTATTCTTATATATTCTCCAAATTGATATTCTAAAAGGCCATAAATATTACCTCATTATATTTACCTTCCTCCAAAACCTCATTATCATAATTTGAAATCTGATATGATAAAAGTGTATTGTGAGTAATATCCATTTATAGCTCATTGGGATCATTATACTCAAGTATAAAGACATTTAGATTTTACCATGATAGAAATATTATTAGGATGTGTCTGATGATATTCACTTATTCAAGGGTTTCTTTATGATAATTCATGAACTTAAAAATAACATTCACCCAATCAAAAAATTTATCAACGAATTCATTGGTTAAATCATCATGTAATCAAAAAATTTCTCTAGAAACTATAGTTTAGACTCACATATTTTTAATCATCTTTATAAATAATGATAAGAACCTACCATATATTGTGTAAGTACTTATATGAAATTTCCTTTACAGAGATTGAATTGGATAAATATATTCCTAAATCATTAATTCCTCTATTCAATGTATCATGTTCATTATATTTTACATACGATAAAGCCCCACTATCCATTCAAATTGAAATTCCACACATATCTGTTTTATACACATCCATTCCTAAGGATTGAAAATAATGCAACATTATATTCCATAATAGTAAAATATTTATTCCTTTAGTGATCAAAATCCATGTATGACTAACTATAACAACAACTTATACAGAGAAAGAATTCCACTAAATTTATCCTTAATTTTCGATAAATGTTTTCCCCCACATGACTTAATACCTTTTGGGTTATAAATTATTGTAGGAATTATTAAAAAAATCTTTTATTTATCACATTTCACCAACAAACAAAATTTTGTAATATCTTCTTCTCAATGTGATATACAATCATAAAGGACAGAATCAAAGATATTGGAAAATGTTACTCTTTTCACCCAAATTTTGATAATCCAAGTAGAATAAGAATCTAATTTTTCAACGTACCAAAATATTTACATTATACTATGGTTATAATTTTTTTATTGGACTCACTATCCCTCCTGGACTACTACCATTTTCTATTTCATAACTCAATTTCCTATGAAATGTAGTGAAGGCACTTCTGCTCTAGAAGACAGTTGTGATGATCTGTACCAAATCAGATTAGATTCACACAAACATGAGTATCACATAATATTGCACATTATTTTGTGTTATGAAATATTAATTACCATGTGATTTATAATTGATGTAAAATTTCATCTTGAACTAATCCTCCAAAAATTTACCTCATGGGAAACAACTCACCATACATATTTTGGGGGTTTAAAGATCATTATACACTTCTTGAGTGGATCTTATTTTATATGATTCTTCCTCTATGAGCCTTCTTCGAGGACCACTATCGTGTACTACCCTATATGGTTTTATCCCATATTAACACCTTACAATATCCTTTCTCCACATAGTCACCTCAAGAACATCCATTACAGCATACAGAAATTTTGTACTAGATTCCCCATATACACACCACATTGACTTCATGATTCATTGTACTATTTCGTGATCCATCAACCAAGAGATTATTTCCTGGAATCTCCTCGCACACAACTCTTCCATAATCATTCACCCCCTATGTCGTTTCCTAACCTTTTGTGAAACTCCTCTATAACATTAAATAGTTTCCATATAGACTATATTGGTTATTCAGAAAAATCCTCTGCACTTTTAATCAAAAATTTAAAAACACCACAAATCGCTTCTAGATCCACTATTATCATCTATATTTTAAAAAACACTAAAACATTGTTGACTGGAATTTTCAAAAAACCCAAAATCCCCAAAAAACTTGAATTATCACCTTGATGTATTTTTGACCAACAAGATTAAATTAAAAAAATAACATGATTATTAATTAATAACATTGGAATCTAAATTATCTCAAGATATGATATTTATATAAAATAGGAGGAACAAATCATTCACGGTCTTTTAATTAGTTTTATAATTATATTATTGTCATTAAAATCTTCCATATTAACTTTTAAACTAATTTTTATTATAGGGATCTATATACTATAATGCAGTTGTTAGTGATTAGGAATATCAGTAATAAAATTTTTAAAATTGATACAACATTGGAATAATCAATGTCCTATAAGTGTTAAATTAATTTTTTTTACTTTTTTTCTTTATCACTTATGTATTATTTTATAAACTACTCTTACTTAAATATGGAATTATGTTCACCATTTGTATTCATTCTATTCCCTCTTCAATTCTCTGAAATCAATATGTCTTTTTTGAATAATTTTTTTTAAAACTGGGAGAAACTTATACATTGTTCCAATCCTCAAAATTTTGGTCTATTATACCCTTTTCATTTTTGGGAAAAGTGAACATGTTTTGGACATTAAAGCATGAGATATTTTATAAGAAATCATAGAATATAAAGGGTGGTAAAAAAACCCCTTTATCAATTTTTATCATTTATTTAAAAAAATTCATTTGTTTTTTTCTCAATTATTTATAAATTTTATTTTAATTATGAATATTAATTTTATCAAACTACTCTTTAGAATGTTTTTTTCATAAAACATTATCCAACCATTTTATCAATGTATAAATTATCTCATATTTTTATAATATATTATATTATTTTTATGATTTTTTTAATTTCATGTTATGATTTTCTACTCACAAACAATTAAAATATTCATTTTTAGCACTATATATCTTTAGATAAATGTATATATCATTATTTTCTTACACTAAAAAATCATGGTGAAAATAATTTCAAATGTTCATACAGGTTTATATTGGAATCATAGATTCAAATATTATTTACAACCCACATTTTATTAATGGAACCAAATGTGAGTATTAGTGATACAAAATAGAGAACTACATTGTCAAATAATACATAGAGTGATAGTTCATACTCATTAAAAATTCAAAAAAAAACTATTTTAATTTAATAAAAATTAATTTGATAAGTTTCATATAGTTGTAAAGGAGATATATTATATATTACATTCTATTTTATGTAAAATATATTTCAATATCTCAATTTCTAGATATCACTAAATATTTGTAAAAATCTTGAGAAAACTCATTATAATATTATAAAACTATTATTTTAATAATAAGTGGGATGATTTTTTGTGAATAAAAAATATTTATCATTTATATAGAAAAATCAATGTCAAGAATATTATAAGGTCTCGTCACTCTTGTCATTTGACTTTTCTCACAAAGAAAAGATATCTTGGAGAGGATGAGATTTTCAAATTGTTTATCAACATCATGTCAAGAGAGGGAGTAAAATTGAACTATTACTAAAGCTTATAACATAATTATAGGCATCATAATAATTGATCATATTGTAACTATCACACCCTGACATCAAACACACTTCTATTTTATCCTGCTCATGGTCTAGCATTATTTTTACAATGTTGGGTTAGGTTATTGATTTGAAATTTTTGCAGTTTAATAATTTTGATGGTTTTTGGGCGAGTGTAAGGAAACCACATAGTTAGCGGTGACCGTGCAGTCAGCACTGGGGACCCTGTTTTTTCCCTCAACTTAAAATAATAAAATTTTAGGAGAACAAACTAATGTAAATGTTTAAAACATAATAATAATATTATTATAATGTAGATAATGGTATTATTATTGTTATAAAATTTGTTATTAATATCAATATCATTAAAATTATTATTGATGTAATTTTTATTATATTGATATTAGTATAATAATGGTTTAAAAATAAGTAATTAAATTTAAAATTATTAGTATTATAAAATTACATTAATATTTTTATTAATAAATTCTTCTTAAAAGCATTTTTAATATTTTAATAATTAGATTATTATTCATATTGTTATAACTAAAAATGAAATGAATGTTATTTTGATTATAATAGTAATAAGATTGTTTTATTACAGTTTTATAATTGCTAAAATAAGAATGATTAATTTATAAGAATGTGTTAACAGTGTATTATTAATATTATTATTATTGATATTATTTGTATAATTTTTATTACTTTTATTTATTTTGTTTTTTTATTAAATAGAAACCCTGATTCTATTTCATCCCCCTAGGTTTTCTCAGTGCAACCCCCCCCCCTGTTGCTCTTGCGCGCACAACCTCATCGCTCCATACCCCTCTCTCACCGGCGCTCCTGTCGTGTCCTCCCCTTGTTTTCATGGCACAAAACCCACTACTTCTCTTATAATATTAACCTTACTGCTCTAGAACCTTCTCTTTATGACACCCGAAACATGACCTATCCTGATTTCCCCTTCCCTTTCGGGACTGCAGCACTCCTGCTAGCCCTCCCCTCTAGCCCTACACAGTGCCTCCTCCCTCCATCTCTCCAGCGTAAGCCCCTCCTAGTCCGAAGACACCATCGGTGCGACCCCCCCCCCCCCCCCACTAGCTCTTCCATGTACAGAAGCGACTGCCCCATATGCCACCCATGCGGTGTTCATTTTCACCATTTTATGTGTTCTCCTTTGAATTTTTTTTCTTCACTTAGGAAAAACCTACTGTTTGAATATAATACACAATTATTGTGTTCTTACTTCAATAGGATATGTGAATGGTGTCTTTATACACATTGGTCCATAATCTAGCATTTACCTCAAAGGGAGAGGTAGATTCTCTCTATTCTCTTTAATGTTACTAGTTTCAGTAAGCTTCTAAACCCACTTTTTTGGGTTTCCCCTACAAATTTATGGACTATTGTGAAAGGTGAGACATTTGAATTTAATTGGGTGTGTGTTTTACTCACTGCATTGTTTAAGGGTGCCTAAGGTTGTGGTTAAGGTGTGGCGATAAAGTCCTAGTGTGCACACTTTTATGGATGTGCGTGTATGTGAGCAGATGACAGTTTAAGTTAAATAACATTATCTTGGATAATTATTTATTATTGGTGACTACATGCCCTTTTATCCAATTTCATTCCATGTGATGCTTTCATTTTTGTGTTTAATCTAGAAAACATGATCCGCACAATTATTATAGTCATATTTAATTAATCATAGCTTTATGACATTGATATATTTTATTAAAATATATTTTAGATTTTTAATCTATTTATGTCCATGTTTTTTATTTGACGTTGGATTTGGATAGTTTTCATTTTCCTTCAAAATGGTTATGGTAGAAATATTGGGTGGTGATTACATAAAGAAAAAAACAATTTGGATGTTTATTAGCATAGTTTGGTTGGATTTTTGAACCCTGCTGTTTTAGTGTAAATGGTTATTTGTTATAATAAATGATGTGGGTGCAGTTTCCTTAAAAATGGGGGGGAGGATAATAAAAAAAATTCTATGTCATTTTATGTGGGAACATCCAAGGATGCCTAGAGTTCACCAATGGATGGACCTACAAATGGTTATGAAATTTGGATTGGATCTTCTCTCGAACCATGGTTTTATAAAAAGGTTCTTTGTCTTCTCCTTACCACTTTTTTTGATAAACATCTCCCTGGATGACAATTTCAATTAAGGTATTTTTGAAATTGGGTGAAAGGTTTTAGGACATTATTGGTGTTTGATAACTTGGAAACTATTTTCTTAAAATAGATAAAAACCTGTTGGCAACATTTTATTTTGTTGTGAATGTTTTATGCTCAATTTTATGGTAAAGTGTATTTGAGGTAAGGGCCAATTTGGAAAATGTTACATGTTTCTATGTGTGTTTGAAACATAAAGGCTGAATGGAAAGGGAGTAGTGTAAAAATAATTTCTTATTGTTGGAAATGATTATAAAGTATTTCTTTCTCTTTAATAAATGTACTCTAGATGGGTATAACTAAAGGCACGTTTGGCATTGTGAAATGGTCTTTGTAAAACCATTATTTTTTTGGGTTCCATTCCTAGATGTTGATTCATCAGATTGGGAGGGTCCTAGGAATGGGACATCCCTTTAGAAATAAACATTTGATTGTAGGGAACAACCCTCATGGTTTACAAGTTGGTGCCATATTTTATTGTGTGTGTGTAGTTATGAAAGTATGTGGCTCGTTGGTTGAATTTCATGGCACACCCCCTTATGAAATATACATGGGATCATTTTATAGAAAATGGGTTTACGAGAATGATTATTGGACTAGTTTAGATTATGCACTAGCTAGTGGCCCATAGCAGGGAGATGTTTTTTTGTTATTGTTATGTGATTGGGCCCCTCGACCAGGCCTGGTAGGGTAATGGTTAGTTATTAGGGTGTTATGAATTCATTGTGTAGGGAATGAATTCATGATGATTCACATGTATAGTGAATTCTATTATTCCTCTGAGATCCTAGTATTTCCTATGTTCCCCCATTGTGAATATCACTAGAATCATTTCCCTCATTGTGTAGAAACTTATACTTCATTCATGGTTTTGATTTTTTATTTGGAAAAACCATGTTTGTTTGATTTGTTTAAAATGGATTTCAAAGTGTATGTTCAAAAAGATAAATACAAACTCCATTTTTCATTCCATATACATTTTTTTAAATAAAGAGGGATGCATATTATGATTTGTTGATTTCAAAATGTAATATGTATATAAAAAACTAATTTTTATTAATGTATTTCAAATTAGTATTGATGGAACGTTTTAGGGATGATGTGACATGGAATCATTGGTGGATTCCTACGGATCTGTTAGCTCACACCCAACCTATACCACTTGGCGTTTGTAGACCCGAGATATTTTGTATGTTTATCTTTATTCTGGTTTCCCTAACTGGTGCTCGCAATTAGAGAATCTATGGTCCAGTGGTAGAAGGTGACCAAGAGGTCATGTAGAGATTGCACATTAGTGGTTTAGTTTGTTCATTTTAGTTACAATTTTTTGTTTTTTTTCACCGTGTTGAGTTGTATTTTTTATATGGATCTATTAATATTATTTCTATTCAGTTGTTAGTTCTTATTGCATGTTTCGTTCATTGATCTATCTGGTACATTTTATGTCATTTAGGATAAATTTTTCCCTCTTTTATGTTTTGATGATCGAAACTAGTTTCCATCATGGGGGGATCGATAATGCCCCTCAGGACATGTTGTTGACTAGCTTAGTTGACAGGTTTTGGGTTGACTTGGGATGTTTCATAACACAATCATCTCAGATAAAGGTTCTTGTTATTTGTGGTGTTCGATAGAAAGTGATTAGTACTGTCGGGACATGGGAGGTAGGTGCGGGAAGAGTGTCCTAAACTCTTGATCGCATTGATCCTGAAGTCTCCAGGGGTATTTTAGGGTTTGAGTCTTCTATCTTGGTTTTTTTGGTATTGCGAATGAGAATAAGGGAAAATCGGGTTATGTTGTGGCCTCACATGGGGTGTTGACCCATGTTGACTCCAAGTGACCAGTTCCAGGTCCTCTTAGTGTTATCTCATACTTTGGGTACGCCCACCACCATGTTTCCATGTTAGAAAGAGTCTCTAGTTCCTCATTCTGGTGTTTTTTTGTTGGTTGTGTTTCGTTTTGATTTTAGTTTTTGTGAGTTTGTGTTTAACTTGATTGTGAAATTTTAAAGTGAAAATGGTTTTAAAATGGGAGTGTTTTCCTCAAATGAAATTAAATGGGTAAATTGGGTTTTTATATAGTAAGTGTTTTGATTTAGACTATTTTGTATGTGTTTGGATTTGATTTAGAAAAGAGATGTTTGGACCTTGGCATTCATTATGTTTGGTCACATGTGTGTCTGTATGGATGGAGAGTGTGTGGGGGAACCTGTTCATGGATGATGTAGGTGAGATTGGATAAACGCACATGTGATGGTTCATAAGACACCACATGCGAGTTTTAAATTTTAAAATAAGTGTTGTTTTTTGGAAAAATAATTTATTATTTTGTATTTATATGTCAGTATTATGAGCCAGTTATCCTTGGATTGGGATATTTCTTTGATTTAGTTTTTTCTTGTTATTTATTTACGTTTTGTTTTTCAGGATGTTCTAGGTATGCCGCCCAGAAATGTTGCTAATTTTTTCAGTGAGTCATGCCTAGTTTTTGTATCCTTTTTACTATTTCTTATCCTTTGAGGAGTTGATGTCTATTAGAAGTAGTGGTGTTGTTTTATAGGATCATAGCATATCGTCAGGTTGTTGGGAACTCTCAAGGTCGATAAGGTTCATTCCATCATAGGTTTTTTAGGGTCTAGTTATGGAATAGTAATAATAGGATATCTCATCACCTTTAGAGTTTAGGGTGTAGTTTTTGTTGGAGGATTTCATAAAAGTCCTCTATATGGAAAGGAGTGGTTATTAGAGGCACCTATATGCAAGAATCTATCTCGGTTTGTTCTGGTATCTATTTTGTCAGACCACCTTCTGATGTTCCATCATTATGTCCATTTCAAGCATTCTAAGTCATTATGTTGCATCCCTTTTAAAATGCAACACCATTTTATTCATTTGAATCATCAGGAGGAAGAATGAGGTTGGGACTAGATGATAGAAATGCCTAACTATGAGGTCAGAGATGCATCAGCCATCAGGTCCCCTTCCATAAGTCTCTAATTGAAGTTCGTTCTTATTCATGAGATGATGAGGGTGTGTGGAACATCTTTCTAGATCATATATTCAGCTTTGGGATGAAAATATCCAAATTTTACTGGTTCTATTCATGTCGTCATCATAAGATCATTCTTTTTATGGGGGTGTAATGATATCATTCTATAGTAATCCTAGTTACCTTATCTGATCTTAGTGTGGATCCTAAATTGTTTAGATTTATTTAATGGTGTCGGCCCCATGAAAAATGGACCATTTTTTTTATTTGTCTCTCAGTTTTGTTCATTAGGGGGTTTTTTGGTTTCATGAAATTAATGGGTAGTGTTTCTAGGCCCTTTTCTTAGATCAGGAGCCTCTCTGTGGGTTTTTCTTGTAGCATGTTCTGGTTTTTAGGGGATTCCTCTATCCCAGTGTCCCAGTGTACTGGTTTTCCTTGAAATAAATATAATATTAGTGGTGGTCCTATTTCGTTATAGTTGAGGAAGTGTGTTGAGTTTGGTCTGGGAGTTCATGTGTTTCCTCCCTAGAAGGTAGTGTGTTCAAGTTTGAAGGTTTTTGTGTTACTAAATTCTCATGGTGGGGAGACCGCTGCCCCCTGGTGTTCTCCCCTCATTATTGGTTTGTGATTTTATTCAATTTTTTGGGTGTTATGTGTGTTAGAAATGGCCACTATGATGCTCTCTTTTTTCCACTGGTTTTGTATGGGAAGGGACTCGAGTAGTGTTAACAGTGTGCTTGACAACTTTCTTGGGATAGAAATTGTCGGTGGTGGTGTTAATTTTCACACACCGACATCAGAAGATCATTCATTTTATTTTTCTCACAGTCTCCTATCATTTGGGAAAAGTTGGTTTTGGGTACCAATTTGATATTTTCATTGTTTAATAAATTTTATGGGTTTTGAGCTACTACACGAAAACCACACAACTAGTGGTGATGGAGTTGATTCCCCTAGTTATCGTGTGGTTTCCATCTACTTAAAATAATAATGTTTTATGAGAATAAAATATGTTAAATGTTTAGAACATAATAATAGAAATATTATTGTGTTGCTAAAAATATTATTATTATTAAAAAAAAGTTAATAAGATAATTATCATTAAAATAGATATTGATATAATTATTATTAAATTTTTATTAATATCATTATTGTTTAAAATTAAATGAATACAATTATTATTATTATTATTATTATCATTATTAAAAAAATCATTAATATTTTTATTAATATAAGGTTGTTAAAACTGTATTTAATATTTTATGATTGAATTATTACAGATATTGTTATAAATAGAAATTAAATGAATATTATTGTGATTATAAAATAAATAAGAATAATTTATTATTGTTTTATCATTACAAAAAATAAGAATGATTTTTTAATAAGAATATTTTAATAATGTATAAGTATTATTGTTATTGATATTAGTGATATAATGTTTATAACTTTTATTTGGTTTTTTGTTTTTCTTTTGGGTTTTAAGAGAATCCTTATGTCTAGAGAATCCCCTTTGTTTTATCAGCCCACCCCCCCAGTGACTATTGGGAGCCCAACCATGCCACTCCAGTCCCCTATCTCACTAGTGCTCCAGTTTTTCCCTCCCTTGGTTTTCGCAGTGCTACACCCCTACTACTCTTGCACTCCTGACCTCACTGCTCTAGACCCCTCTATCACTGACACTCTGGCCACTCCCTCCCCTCCTTTCCCCTTACCTTACTGGTCTCCAAAGCTCTGGCATGACCTACCCTCTGGCCCTACGCAACACCTCTGCCCTCTAGCTCACCAGCATAAGCTCCCCCCCCGGAACCCCCCTCGCTAGTAGTGACCACCCCATTCACCTCACCTATAGTGTGGGGTTTCCCCTTCCTGTTTGTTCTCTATGGAAATTTTTTTTCTTCAATTTGGCCAAACCTATGTTTTGAATATAATACATGGTCATTGTGTTATTCATTCAATGTGATTTCCGAATAGTTTCTTGGGACCCATTCTTCCATAATATGGAATCCTTCGCCTAGGGTGAGGTGGATGGGCTCGATTCTCTTTGAAGTAGTTGTTTTGGGTATGCTTCTAAACCCAATGTTGGGTGTTTCACCATCAAATTTTGGGTCTATAGTGATATGCGTGTCCCTGTAATTTAATTGGATGTGTGTTTCTATTATCCACACTATTTATGGGTGAATAATTTTTTTGTTATGTTGTGGAAAAAAATTTCAAAGGTGTGCACTTTTGTAGAAGTGAGAATACTTGAGAAGGTGGCGGTTTGAGTTAGAAATAATTGATTGGATAATTCTTTCAGGTAGGTGTCTTCATTCCCTTTGTTCCAATTTCATTCCATTTGATGATTTTGTTTTAGTTTTTAATCCTTAAATCATATTTTTCACCATTATTATTGTCATTGTTAATTAATTGTATCATTTTCATGTTGATAAATTTGATTAAAAATATATTTTAGATTATTTATATATTTATGCCCATGTGTTTTCCTTTCCATTGTATTAGGATAATTGTCATTTTCCATCAAAATGGTCATTTTGAAAATGTTGCCATGTGTTTTCTTAAATAAAAAATTTGTGGATTTTGATGGGCATGGTTTTGTTGGTTTTATGAAACATGGGATTTTAGTATAAATGGTCATTTGTGATTATAAATGGTGTGTGTGTGTGGTTTATTTAAAAATGTATGGATGAAGGCCCCTTGTGTTATTCCATTGGATGAGGGCACATCCATTGATTCATGGAGTGCACTGATGGATGGGCCAAAAAATGATGATGGCATTTGGAGTGGATCTTCTCTCGAATCGTGGTTTTCTAAAAAGGACTTAAATCTACCCCTTACCTCTACTTTTTATAAATGGATCCCTGGTTTATAAAGTGAATTTAGGATTTTTCAACATTGGGTGAATGGTTTTATGACACGTTTGGTGTTTGATAACTGATAAATTGTTTTCTAAAATTCATTTATAGCTCATTATGATCCATATCATGTATTTTTCATGATTCAAACTCATTTTTATTGTAAAATGAATTTGTTGTAAGGGAACATTTAAAAAATGTGACATGTTTGGGAGTGTGTTTAATACATAATAGATGAATGGAAATGGAATAGTTGAAACTGAATTTCTTATGGCTGGAAATGATTTTAACGTATTTTTTTCTCATTGATAAATGTACCCTAGATAAATAGATCTAAAGGCTTGTTTTTCGTTATGATTTTTTTTGTAAAAACCTTCTTGGGTTTGTTTCCTTACATAGTTGTTGATCCATGAGATTGGGATGGTCCTCGGTATGGGACCTCCCGTGTGCAATGCATTTTTTATGGAAAGGGACCACCCTTGAGGTGGCTGGGGTGGTGCTTGAATGACTGGTGTGTATGTGGTTATGCATGTATGTAACTTGTTGTTTCAATTACGTGGAACACCCCCTAATGAAATATTCATGTTAACCTAGCATAGAAAATAGGTTTACTAAGAATGATTGGTGTACTAAATTAGATTACATACTAGTTAGTGGCCCATAGTAGGGGTGTTTGGTTATTATTTCTATGGTATTGGGCCCCTCAACCCAGCCAGGTAGGGAGACAGTCAGTCATTATGGCATTATGACGTCATTGGGTAGGGCATACCATCAGGAAGAATTATATTTATAGAAAGTTCTACTCTTCCTCTAAGTTCCTAGGATTTACCGTGTTTCCTTATTATGAGTATCACTAGATATTTTTCCATTTATACAGAGAAACATGGTCATTTTGCCTGGTCTTGGTTTTAATTTGGAAAAACCATGGATGTATGGTTTATTTAACAAATATTTCAATGCATATTTTCTAAATGTGAAAGAGAAACACCCATTTCCCCTCCAAGTACTTTGTTTGAAATTAAGAGGGTGAAAAATTATGTTCTTTTGTTTTAAAACTGTAATATGTACTTAAAAACCTAATTTTTATTTATGTATTTCCAACTAGTATAGATGGAATGTTTTTGGGAATATGTGACATGGATTATTTGGTGGTTTCCTACTAAGTTGTTAGCATACACCCTACTTATACCACTCAGTGTCAGTAGACCCATGTTTTTTTGTAGGCTCAGTTTTATTCTATTTTTCCAAATAGGTTCTCGTGACTAGAGCATGGATTGTCTGGTGGTTGTAGGTGTCCAAGAGGTAACATGGTGATCAAATGTTCGAGGTTTAATTTGTTCATTTTAGTTTCAATTTTGAATATTAGTTTTCAGCTAGTTGAGTTGAATGTTTTAGATGGATCGGTTTATATTATTAATGTTCAGTTGTTGGTTATTGTGGCTAGTGTGGTTCATTTATCTATCTGGTTCAGTCTATTTAATTCATGATACATTTTTTCCTCTTGTATATTTTGATTCTCAGTACTATTTATCATCATGGAGGGATCGGGAATGCCCCTAAGGGCATATTGCAGAAAGGCTTGGGTGACCGATTTAAGGTCGACTCTGGATGGTTAGCGACAGGAACTCTTATGTTGTGTGATTTAAATCTCAAAATATTTTTTGAAAGATATAAATATAAGAATAAGGTAGTTTCAAACATTTAAATACCACTACATCTAAATTTGAAAATAGATAGACACTTTTAATGTTGGATGGGTGCACCCTATTTTCAAAAACAATAGTCCACATGTTTTTAAAAATTTATTCAAGAAATTCGCGATTTTGATAAAATTGTTAGAATGAAAAATATAGAGAGAAAGGTAAAATTACATAATAAGAATAAGTAATATTTTTCAATTGTGTGATTCCCAAATAAATTATTCTATAAAACCATTATATGAATTTAAAAAAAAATATTTTTTTAAAAAATAATGAAAGATAAAAAATCACACACATAGATTGTTACAGAGGAATCATCCTTAATAACTGACTTAGATAGTGATTAAAATTAAATAAATTCTATATTTTTTCATCTATATGACAAATTAATTCCTTATAGTGATTTTTATTAACTCCCTTACTATCAAATATTTGAATTTCATGAAAATTTTGGATTATATAGAATTCTCCCTATTATTAGAAAAACACCAAAAATACATTTATAATCTTAAAATCACATTAATATATTTGAAATAAGTATTAACTATCCAAATATTATCTATATATATCTAATATAGTAGTTTCAATAATTATTTTTGAATATTCTTCTATACATATTATTTCTCAATCATCCAAATTCTGTGATTTTTTTTAGTTAATACCAAATATTGAAATATTATAGATGGATTTATAAATATTCGCATAGTATATAGAAAATATGGACAAAATTGTTTCTACCCACATACCATAAAATTATAAAAAAGGAAATGGATATTATGTATCTACTAAATAAAATTTCACTAATAAAAAATTCTCACTTGAATGAAGACCTTTTAGAGTTATTTTCATAACTAATACTATTCAATATAAATATGATATTTATTGAAAAGTCAATCCTTTTTTGGGTAAATAAATTAATTTGAAAGAACCCAATCAACTAAAAAATTGAAAATTTTAAATAATATCGGTTCTACGGGAAATGCTATCAGTGGGTCTTCTGATCCACTGGTTGCTGAACAATGGATTAGTACTATGGAAAAGATATTTTCCATCTTTCACTATTTGGAAAATGAAAATTTCATTTTGGATTTCTATCATTTATAAGGTGAAGTTGTAACGACCCAAAGTTTTTCAATGGAAAATTCCCTTCTTATATCTATGTCATAAAAACACAAAATAATGAACTACTAAGTGATAAGTGACCTTTAAACATAATTTTGTCACCCCTATGTTTGGAATTTTAAAAATCCGACATACACAGTTGTGTTCAAGATAGTTTTTGGAGTCTAATGAAACAAAAGTAATTTTTTGGTGAATTGTAACCTACCCTTATGAATAATAACCTACCCTTATGAATAGTAATATGACCCTTATGAATAGTAAATAAGAGTAACATTACCTATGAATAATAAAATAAAATTTAGACATCATAGAAAGTGATAATTTGACCTTAGTAAACGTTTTTGGTATTTTATAAGTCATAAATAATTAATTATAATTAATTAATTAATAAATATTTATTTTCCTGTAATGTATTCATAAATTATTGAATCAATAGTTTTTAGATAATTTTATAAGACCCTAAGTAATTTTTGAAAGAACTGCAAAATCAGTTTTAATTTTAAAAACTATTTTTTATGTAAATTATGGTTTTAATTAAATATTAAATTAATGATATTTAGACAATTATTTTTGAAAAATGGACATCATTTTTTGATTCTACATGTCGAAAAATGGTAGAGGTAAATTTTTGGGTTTATTCTGAAATACTTCAATTTTCGGTTGAATAGTAAAAAATACAGTTTTTCGCATAATCGGTGTACACTAAATTGCATCATTAATGATGTAATGATGACATAAACATTCTAGAACTTTAGTTTCGGCCAAAACATGTTAAATTTCATAAATTTTTCTTTTAAATACAATAAATTCAATTCTCAAACCTAAAATGAACTTTACAAAGCCTAAAGTCAAAAAGGTGATTTCTTAAAGTGTCTTTTTCTCTTTCTTACACTTTCCTTTTAATAAAGTAATGAATTATGATTATAAAGAAGTGTTAAATCCTAAAACGAATTTTATTATATTAATATATGATTTAGGATGTCAAAAAACTACTATTACAAGTCTTACTTATGATATATTATTTTATTTAATATTTTATGCCAAAAACACCTCCCTCCTCGTGTATAAATAAGCGCTCCCCCTCCTCTTGCCAAACCACACCTCTCAAGCTTCAATCATTGTCTAATATCTACCCAATCATCTCTCCTAGCCCCTTCCCCAAGTCCAAGAGCTCCTGGTCGCATCAAAAGACCAAGCATTGGCCCTTAAGGAGGTTCTTAAGAGGAGGATTCTAAAGGTAATTTCCCTCCCTCTTCTCCTTTAATTTCCTTTCAAGTTCAAGTTCCTTTCTTGATCTCTATCTATCTATCTTCATCCAAATTGTTCTATAAATCCATTATTATATATATACTTTAATATTATGATTCTAATGTTATATTATATCACCCTTTCCCCCTTCCTTTTAATTTATTAAAGAGAACGTTTTTTCATGTGGTGATAATTTATCACCTTCAAAAATGACATATTCTCTTCTTCCATTTCTGCCTTCAAATCTGGTCATGAAACCATTTTTATGGTTGAACCAGAATTTTTTATATGTATTATGTTCTATTTTAAGTTCTGGAAATAACTTATGGCCATACTACTAAGTGAAAAGTTATAATGAGTTGGTTGTGATCAAAAAACCGCTCAAATTCGCCCAAATAATCTTCATTTAATTCTTATCTAATGATTCGGCCACATGGATCTAATATAACTCATTATAAAATCATTAAATCTTCTGTAATATCATTAATTACATGTAATATCAGTTCTGGATGTTTACCCATGATCTACCCAAACAACAAATTAAGAATACAAGTGGACCGCTCAAGAAAACCATGAAAACGAACATCCTCGATCAATGTTTTTAAACTCTACAAGTCATCCAAAGGAACATAATATGAAATAATGAAACCATAATGAACCCTATTAATGTATAAAAAGTTATGTAATTTCTAATTAATGAATATAATGTCATTATACAGGACATTAAAGAGAAGGAGGCATTCGAGTACATGGTAAGGGGAAATCTCGAACCCAATTTTCTTCCTTCGGGTTCTCCCTCTTTCACTCCATTTTTGATATGGTTACTCCTAAAAGATCATTTGTTCATCATTTAATTTACTTTTCTGGGATATAAATGTTTTTCACTGGTTTTTATGTCCATCAAAATGTTTTCCAAAAGAACTCTTCTTTCAAGATCTCACCTTTTACCTCTCATTCAAGGTTGATGGTTCTTGTATCAAGTATGTTGTTCCCTCTTTCTTTTGGAAACCCAAAGCTTATGTATGTGTTATTATGAGATGAAACCCATTCCTTTACATCGGTTATTTATGTACAAGTTTGATATGTGTTATATGTGGCAATCATGATAATGATAATGTTATGATGTGACGGGTGCGCCCGGAATTATATAGCGCAATATGAATGTTTAAATGTGACGGGTGCGCCCTGAATTATACAGCGCTCCAAAGCATTGGGTAAAGTGATGAATCTCATGAGTAAATGTAAAATTTTGTGTGAACATGATGCTAGATTTGTTCACAAGTATGTCTGGTATCTAACCACTAAGACATGATGTTTCATTTTTATGCATTGCCACATTTCAAGTATATTATTTATGCTCCTCTCATGTTCATGATTCTTTGCCTATGTCATGATTATGCTCACCCCATGATATATTGTTCTTATCTATCCTCTTACTGGGCTTCTATCTCACCCCTTTTGATGTATATCCTCAGGTGGCTACATGTACTAAGGAGAGGACAAGTGCCACTAAGAAGCTAGTGAAGAAGAAGTTAAATAAATGTTTATGGATGATGTTGTAATTGTCGTGTATGGTCCTAGTTTTCCAAGGACACTAAACCTCTGGATCCTCCATGTGTAATACTATTATGTTGTTTATCTTTGAAGTGATGTAATATTAATGCAAGAAAAGGTCGGGTCGCTATATTTGGTATCAGAGGAAAGGTATAGTTAATTTGGGAATTAGGATTAGTAAACCCTAGAGAAAACCTCTAGCCTAGGAATAAGTACAAACACATACACAAGAATATTTACCTAGGGATCCCATATGTTATGTTTTTGGTATAATTTTTAAATGAATAATTTATTCATGACTTGTTTACTTATGTTTTGTTCGAACCTTTTCTATTTTAGAAAATGGTGGGAACCAGGAGAGGTAATGAAGGATAAGTACCCTCACCTGTTTGTGTAAAGTGAAATTTCGTGGGCGAAATTTATTAAGGGGGGAAGAATGTAACAACCCAAAGTTTTTCAATGTAAAATTCCCTTCTTATATCTATGTCATAAAAACACAAAATAATGAACTACTAAGTGATAAGTGACCTTTAAACATAATTTTGTCACCCCTATGTTTGGAATTTTAAAAATCCGACATACACGGTTGTGTTCAAGATAGTTTTTGGAGTCTAATGAAACAAAAATAATTTTTTGGTGAATAGTAACATACCCTTATGAATAGTAACCTACCCTTATTAATAGTAATATGACCCTTATGAATAGTAAATAAGAGTAACATTACCTATGAATAATAAAATAAAATTTAGACATCATAGAAAGTGATAATTTGAACTTAGTAAACGTTTTTGGTATTTTATAAGTCATAAATAATTAATTATAATTAATTAATTAATGAATATTTATTTTCCTGTAATTTATTCATAAATTATTGAATCAATAGTTTTTAGATAATTTTATAAGACCCTAAGTAATTTTTGAATGAACTGCAAAATCAGTTTTAATTTTAAAAACTATTTTTTTAAGTAAATTATGGTTTTAATTAAATATTAAATTAATGATATTTAGAAAATTATTTTTGAAAAATTGACATCATTTTTGGATTCTATACGTCGAAAAATGGTAGGGGTAAATTTTTGGGTTTATTCTGAAATACTTCAATTTTCGGGTGAATAGTAAAAAATACAGTTTTTCGCATAATCGGTGTACACTAAATTGCATCATTAATGATGTAATGATGATATAAACATTCTAGAACTTTAGTTTCGGACAAAACATATTAAATTTCATAAATTGTTCCTTGAAATAAAATAAATTCAATTCTCAAACCTAAAAAGAACTTTCAAAGCCTAAAGTCAAAAAGGTGATTTCGTAAAGTGTCTTTTTCTCTTTCTTTCACTTTCCTTTTAATAAAGTAATGAATTCGGATTATAAAGAAGATTTAAAGCATAAAACTAATTTTATTATATTAATATATGATTTAGGATGTCAAAAAACTACTATTACAAGTCTATCTTATGATATATTATTTTATTTAATTTTTTATGCCAAAAACACCTCCCTCCTCATGTATAAATAAGCCCTCCCACTCCTCTTTCCAAACCACACCTCTCAAGCTTCAAGCATTGTCTATGCTCTACCCAATCATCTCTCCAAGCCCCTTCCCCACGTCCAAGATCTCCTGGTATCATCAAAAGACCAAGCATGGGCCCTTAAGGAGGTTCTTAAGAGGAGGATTCTAAAGGTAATTTCCCTCCCTCTTCTCCTTTAATTTCCTTTCAAGTTCAAGTTCCTTTCTTGATCTCTCTCTATCTATCTTCATCGAAATTGTTATGTAAATCCAGTATTATATATATACTGTAATATTATGATTCTAATGTTATATTATATCACCCTTTCCCCCTTCCTTTTATTTTATTAAAGAGAACGTTGTCCATGTGGTGATAATTTATCATATTCAAAAACGACATATTCTCTTCTTCCATTTCTACCTTAAAATATGGTCATGAAACCATTTTTATGGTTGAACCAGAATGTTTTATATGTATTATGTTCTATTTTAAGTTCTGGAAATAACCTGTGGCCATACTACTAAGTGAAAAGTTATAATGAGTTGGTTGTGATCCAAAAACCGCTCAAATTAGCCCAAATAATCTTCATTTAATTCTTATCTAATGATTCGGCCACAGGGATCTAATATAACTCATTATAAAATAATTAAAGCTTCTGTAATATCATTAATTAAATTTAATATCAGTTCTGGATGTTTACCCATGATCTACCCAAACATCAAATTAAGAATACAAGTGGGCCGCTCAAGAAAACCATGAAAACGAACATCCCCAATCAATGTTTTTAAACTCTACAAGTCATCCAAAGGAACATAATATGGAATAATGAAACCATAATGAACCCTATTAATGTATAAAAGGTTATGGAATTTCTAATTAATGAATATAATGTCATTATATAGGACATTAAAGAGAAGGAGGCATTCAAGTACAAGGTAAGGGGAAATCTCGAACCCAATTTTCTTCCTTCGGGTTCTCCCTCTTTCACTCCATTTTTGATATGGTTACTCCTAAAAGATCATTTGTTCATAATTTACATTACTTTTCTGGGATATACATGTTTGTCACTGGTTTTTATGTCCATCAAAATGTTTTCCAAAATAACCCTTCTTTCAAGATCTCACCTTTTACCTCTCATTCAAGGTTGATGGTTCTTGTATCAAATATGTTGTTACCTCTTTCTTTTGGGAACCCAAAGCTTATGAATGTGTTATTATTAGATGAAACCCATTCCTTTCCATGGGTTATTTATGTACATGTTTGATATGTGTTCTATGTGGAAATCATGATAATGATAATGTTATGATGTGACGGGTGCGCCCGGAAATATATAGCGCAATATGAATGTTTAAATGTGACGGGTGCGCCCGGAATTATACAGTGCTCCAATGAATTGGGTAAAGTGATAAATCTAATGAGTAAATGTGAAATGATGTGTGAACATGATTCTATCTTTGTTCACAAGTATGTGTGGTGTCTAACCACTAAGACATGATGTTTCATTTTTATGCATTGCCACATTTCAAGTCTATTATTTATGCTCCTCTCATGGTCATGATTCTTTGCCTATGTCAGGATTATGCTCACCCCATCATATATTGTTCTTATCTATCCTCTTACTGGGCTTCTAGCTCACCCCTTTTGATGTATATCCTCAGGTGGCTACATGTACTAAGGAGAGGACAAGTGCCACTAAGGAGCTAGTGAATAAGAAGTTAAATAAATGTTTATGGTTGATGTTGTAATTGTCATGTATGGTCCTAGTTTGCCTAAGACACTAAACCTCTGGATCCTCCATGTGTAATACTATTATGTTGTTTGTATTTGAAATGATGTAATAGTAATGCAAGAAAAGGTCGGGTCGCTATATAATTAGACCAGTGGTGGACTCTAATTAACAATACAAGGTAGAAATATTTAATTGAATCCATGGAATGGGTTGAGTTCAAGAACTTATTTTTCAATAAGTACATCCCTCTCATTCATCGAACAAAGATGGAAAAGAATATCCTTGAGCATAAGAAAAAGGATGATGAATATGTTGGTACATACGATGTGAATTGTATAATACTTGCAAGGTATCCTTTTGGATTTATCATCCAACCTGAAAATAAAGTTGATATATTCTTTAGTGGCTTAAAACCATGTCTTATAAGGAAATTATCAATAAGAAACATCAGTATTTATGAAGATATCGTGTGTTGTTCTATCAAGGTAGAGCTTTATGTTAGTGTTACAAATCCACCTCATGGTTTTGACAATAAATGAAAGTTGTAGTTCAAGGGAAAATCTCAAAAAAGGTAAAAAGGAGATAATTTTTTACTTATAATATATATGTGGAAAGAATCATGGTAGAGGTTGTCATAAAAGTACAAGTTAATGTTTCATGTGTGCAAAAGATGGTCACCAAGCAGTAATGTGCCGAAGTAATGGGAAAAGGTTGCTAATAATTGGAAAGGATAAATGGATATAGAGAATGCACCACCAACACTTCAATGTTATAAGTTAAAGTAAATGGGGAATTATGCTCACCAATGCCATAATCCAAGGGTTAATGATGATCAACATCAACAACTTAATAAAGAAAAAGGAAAAGGGATGTCACATGTGATCACTATTGGTGATGTTTATTATGAAAATGAGGTGGTGGTATGATTATGTTTTTATGTAATGGGATTTAAAAATAGTGTTTTGGAATCTCATTTATTGTATTATGGAATAATGGAATATCTATATATTGGTCTATTATGGTTTTCCATAATTATATGGTACCAGTAACCTTGTAAAGTGATTGAAATGTTTTTGGAAAGAAGATGATATGTGCATAATGAAGGGATAAAAAGAAAATAAGATGTTTGATAGTATTAATGAGATCATTCCTGATAAAAGGAAAAGGTTATAACATGGTTTGAGTATATATAATATTTGTTATATTTTGTGCGTGTAAAGAGTTAATTTTTATTGAATTATCATTGTAACTAAGGTTCTATGGTAATTCATGTTATTATCATATTTGAAGAGAATACACGATTAAGGTATTCAGATATTTGTAATGTGACAACCAATAATTTCCAAATGAGATATTGGAGACAAATGTTAAGTCAATTTAGTTCACCTCCTTCTAATGTTATATATTTTTAATTTTTGGAAGTATTTTAATGTTATCCATTAATAGATTGTATAATTTGTATTCTGGTTGAAGTTTGTTTGATTAATTTATTATCTCACTATAGGTAGACTTATGTATACATAATAATCGATTCTAACCTTTTTTAATGAAACATATAGATTGATCAATCGTTCTATCGTATGATCTTCTAACACTTCAAGAATGAAAAACTCAACATCATTTCTTTAAATAATATGTGAAGTGTAAATTGTTCAGGGAATTACCAATGGTGATATTACACTAAAATCAAGTAAGAATTTTTCCTTTGGAAAAAATTCATTAATATTAGCGAAATGATCTAGAAAACCAAAAATGTTATCATAGTACCCACTTATATGATGAATCATATGGTCCTATAAATCATCTCAAATTTATGGCTTTCTAGTAGTTAACTTTCTCCCAACCTTATTCTCTATCATAATACATCATAAATTTATGGTTAGTATTCTCTACCATATCCATGTTTTCAATTCCAAACTATATTATCATATATGAAAACCCAGTGATGAGTTACTTTGGGTAACCATTAAATTTAAAACTTTATGCTTTAAAATTATTTTTTAGTATCCCTTTAAATGATGTGGATTTCAATGAAAGAAACTTTCATGTAGAAAACCATTTATAACCCTGATGAATTTTGAGGGAAAAATTAATTTTAAGGGGGGTAGAATGTAAACCCCAAAGATTTTATGAAATAAATAATTTTTAATTGATTTTTATGTCTTGGGTTGTACACTACCCTAATATTATCTTCCACTATATGAAACATCATATTAGCTTGCAGTATACACAACAATATTCTATGCTTGTGTTGAACACAATTTCAAGTTCATTTGATAGAATTCATTTCACACAACACTGAGGATATATTTTGTTCAATATATAAATGAACTATGTTAGGATTATGTTATAGGTATGACTGAAGGAAGCTTACATTACAAGCAACACTGACATGACTTGCATTACACGTAAGAGAGACCTTTCTCGATAGCTTGTGTTGTACGCGATATCGAGTTTCACTAAAAAATAACATATTATTAAAATATTATTATTTAATGGGTTATAAACTAGCTATTATGAATATTATTATCCAAATTTTAAATTTTATATCATTTTCATTCATCCGACACATTTTATAGAACACAATATGAAAAAAATCAATTTTTTTGATAAATGAAGTATTTTTTTCAAAAACTTATTTTTACCTCCTTTTGATGGTGAACCAAATTTAAATATTGTTTTTAAGACATTAATAAGTAAAATTTTAAAAAATAAACTTTTTATTTGGAGGAGGGATATAAAATTTTATTTTGGATGAATTTTTGATATTTTTCTGTTAACTTCAATATTTTGATGAATATTGAAAATACGCTAATTTTAATTTAAAACAACTTTTGTCACCGAACTTTTTTTATGGTTAAGATATATTAATGAATTATTTTAATGTATAGGTATAATTTATTTTTATAGTTTAAGAAAATTTAAGTCATTTTCATTAATTTTACATTGAATTGATATGTAAAAACATTTCAATATTTATCATTATTTTTACTTTTAAACCATAACCAATTTTTTGACAATTGGATTATTTTTAAATTAATTACGGAAACTTCTATCTTTTTAATGTTGAAAAATTATTTCCCTAATTGGAATCAGTAGCTCTAAATTATGTTAAGTACTTGCTTTGATTTTTTTGTCATTATGAATAGTAACTATGGTATTTATTTCTATTATCATTGTTAAAGCTAAACCAGATAATTAAGGGTAAAAATAAAATTATAAAATTAACCTAACACCTAAAAAATTATATTATATGAATAAAAGTTGACACATATAACCTATGTGTATTAATATATTCATTTTAATAACTTTTATCCATGAAAATGAAGTAATTATTATTCAAACCAAAGAAAGCGACAACATGTCTATCTGTTATATCTTATAAGTGTAATAATTTTAATTTAGTGATAAACATAATAAAACATAGAAATTAAAAATTCAATATAAAGATATTTTAAATTATCTACATCATGGGAATTTTTTTGATTTTTTAGATATTAATTAATTATTATTAATGATGACAATATAGTGATATAAAATTATTTTATTAATAAAAATATCAAATAAATAGTTTTAAAAATATTAAAATAATTATCATATCAACTAATTGATGTGCTAAAATAATTTTTTAGGTGACTATGACATGTTAAGAGTGTATTAAATATTTTTTTCGAATTTAAAGTTTGTGATAATTTTATATAAAGTCAAATAAATGAATAGTGTCAAAATTAACACTATTGATATTTTATAAAAATAATATTTTATTAAGTTATTTAAAAATAATATAAATATTTAAAAACTACAAAGTGATAATTTTAATATCTAAAATGACATAAAATACATATTTATTGCCAATTTACACCATTTCTTTAAAAATTTATAACCATTAATCATTAAAAATGTAATCACTATAATTAAAAAATAAATAGGATAACTAAGTGTTAATTAAAATTAAAATTGATAAAATGATATCAAAACTTGTCTAAAAGTTATTGGTTAGTTGAATTACAAACATATATGATATAATCTTGTAAATTTGAAAATTTTGAAGGATTTTAATTGGGCTTTTATTTTATTATAAATAAATATTTTTGACGATCGAAAAAGTGACCCTCTTTTCAATTTTAAAAGAGAACCTCCTCCCTCTCCTCTTAACACCATTTTGATCCTTCAAGATCGGCCAAACATTATCCATTTATCTAATCAACATCCCTAGTAATATTCTAGATGTTCTGGTCTTATCAAAATACAATCTCTAGTTCCCTAATAGAAAATTTAAAGGAGGCCCGTCGTGGAAGAGGTAATCACTTCTACCGATTATTTGAAATTTATTTCTTCTTCTAATTCGTATTATTTAGTTTTTTCATTATAAAGTAATAAAATCAGTTTCAATAATATAATTATATGTTATTATAAATATTAAATAACCTTACTTCACCTTCTATGCATCCTACTAAAAATAAAATCATTGTGTGTGCGTACGTACAACTTACTGTCTCCATGTTGTGGTGTAATTTGTTTTTACACCACCACCTTACATGGTTGGGTATAATAGTAGAAATGATAATTATATATGATTATTATAACATTATACTAATTATTAGATACTATAAACTATGAAAATAAATACCATTCCACAATTATGGGAATGATATCGCTGCTCATGCATACGTACATCTTACCGTCTCCATGAAGGGATGTGATTTGTTCTAAATAATATTCATTAAACCATGATTATATAAATGAATTTAAGGAATAAATATGATATATATTATACTAATATAATTCATTAAATTATCTAGCTATAATATAAATAATATAAATAAGAACTTATTCGTAAAACATACATAAGAACATAAATAACTTAATACATGAATTGCGAGTACCAATGAAATGTTACTAACAAAAGGATGAAAATATGGCCAAAAATATTATCATAAAAATGATGAATATTCTTTAATAAATTAGTAACATTATTTAAATCATTATACAAGAGGTTCAGATACATACGAATCATATTGGACATAAGGTAAGGGAAAACATTTCCAATATCGTTTTAGCTGAGATTATTTATTTATAAGTATCTACTAAGGATATATTTTTCTTCCATGTCCATGTTTTCTAATTTAATATTCTCAAAAAAATGTGTATTATTCTTATATGTATGTTTAATGTCATTTTTACCAATTTTTAATTTTACTACATGGTTTGGAAGGAATCTTTCTTTTGTTTACCATACGAGGTACTTTTCGGCTTTTCTAAAAAAGTATGAGGAGAATGTTTTTTAACTTAAACAACATAAAAGGGTTTTTACATATTCATAACACCTTAATTCCATGAAACAACCTCCACACATTTACTAGTGTATTTTAAAATCAATTTTTTTCTTATAAAATTTCATGACATTTTGAGAAATAAAACATTTTTGAAGAATAAAGGATATTTTCCTTAAGAAGGAAGCACAAGTGGTTTATCAAAATTATTTTCTATCTAAGAGTAAATATGTTTATGTTTATATACCTATTATTTCTATTAAGGAATTGTGTTTATTATAGAATATAATTTAGGAAATCTAAGTATTTTATATCCATTGGGATGGAATTATGTTTAATAAAAGCATTTAATTTCATGAGTTATGAAATGGTGAATGTTTCTATGTTTTTATGGCACACGTAAGAATGGTTTCATTATGAGATGGTTGTGACCTATATCTCCCTCCTATTCATTAGGTAAAGATTTATATATAATTATATAGACATGAAAATAAGGAAAAGTAAATCCAGTTCAGTACTATATGGATGGAATTGTAAGATAACCCAATTTAGTAATTGACTTTTCCACTATAATGGTCTTTGAAAAATTTCGTTAGCTACTATAGAAATCATGTTATGTGATTTTTTTTTACACAATTACGTGTTTTATGTTAATGTTTTCCTATCATTTTTAATCTCCATTTATGATCAATTCCTTACACACTACCACTTTTTTTTTATAACTCAATATTTTGATGGAGTAAAATCTATGTTATTGTTTTTATTTTCAAATGTTTTTAGTTTGTTTTATGATCTCCATGTTTACCCTTAATGATCATTTGAGCTCACCCTTTTATGTTTTATTTTCCCTATGATATAGAGAAAGGTTTTAGGTGGGAATAAAAAAAGGGAAAGATCCTTATGGGTGATGTTGAAGATCTTTCACCAAGTTAGAATATTATATTCCAAGTTTCCAATGTCACTAAACTAATATACTCTTTGGGCGACTATTTTTGTCATGTATTAAATATTCTGAAAAAGTATTTTAGTGTAAAAGTACGTCAAACTTGGGTCTCTACACCTTTCCTAGGAGTATATACCATATAAAAATCATATACCTATTGAAAATATAGAAATTCTTCTCAGACATAGGTTAACTATTCACAGATGTTTTTGATTGTTGAATATTTCCTTGTATATGTATTTAATATCAATGGTTTATTTAAAGGATCTACATGAATCACCTTTTCTGGTGAAGGATATGTGATAAGGAATGAGTGGCTTCCTCTATGTCTATCAATACTGAAGTTAAATAAAAAATGACACATTTCTTAACAATGATCATACCTGGAGTCTCCTGGTCCTAATCCTCCACTACTTGTAGTTTTCCATGTCTCTAAGCACTATCTCTTAATGTGACTAATAGACCACATGGGGTGGTAGTGGTGGCAATGGATCATAACGTCCATAACATCCCACAACTCTCTCGACTCCTCTACCACACCTTCCACCATGATAATATTCAATATAAATAAACTACCTCTTCATAGATGGCTCATAGAATATATACCTATAAATTTCATAGTAGTTTGTGAAATACTATATGATATTTCCTTTCCCAAAATCGGAGAACCATTACCTCTCCCTCAGCTAACTAGAACCTCTAATAAATCTATGAGTGTGTTGGCGCCAAAATATTGCACGAAAGGAAGGGACGAAAAAGAAGCCCCGCCCACTGCCTCACGAAGCATCGACGCAAAGCACCCCGGAGCATCGCGGTCCCGCGCAGCCCCGGAGGAGGTCCCTCTCTGCGAACGGCCTGACGTTCACGAGTCAGCCGCAAAGCACCGGAGGCGGTCCCTCTCCACGAACGGCCTAACGTTCGCGAGCCCGCCGCGAAGCACCGGATGTGGTACCTCTCTATGAACGGCCTGACGTTCACGAGCCCGCCGCGAAGCACCGGAGGCGGTCCCTCTCCGCAAACAACATGACGTTCACGAGCCCACTGCGAAGCACTAGAGGCGGTCCCTCTCCGTAAATGTCCTGACGTTCGCGAGCCCCCCGTGAAGTACTGGAGGTGGCGTGTGAGTTCTGCATCACGGCGCCCCTTTCCTATAAATATTGCGCTCCCCCTGAGTCCAGGAGAACAGACAATCTGACCTTTCGACTTCTCCACTCCCGAATCGCGATGCACCCTTTGCCCCGGGAATCATGAGCTCTGCGAGGTACTTCTACTTCACATGACGCCTTCGCTTTGTCTCGTTTTGAGCCCCTCTTCCGAGAGGGATTCCCTCCGCTAAGCTCATGGGCATTCGCGAAGGAGGGGGATACCCAAGGGAATCTTGCGCTTGATGTGGGATGACTTGAGCTTCCACGCACTCGAGAAGCCCCATGACAAGGGACAAAAGATAGACACACCAGTTCCCTAGCATCCAGACACGCTACTGATGCCTCGACGTGACTACTCCCCCGACTGAAGGTTGCTGCCTGGACCAGACCCTTTGGAATGTCCCGATATAAGCAGTGTAATTTACCGGCATCCATGGAAACATGGCACTGGGAAGAGTTCCACGAACAACGTATTAAATCTATGAGGGAGACCTGAACATGGTGATGAGTTCCGTGGAGGAATCCATGGAAGGAAGAACCGACATCCCATCATCCTGTTTCGATCAAGGAACAAACGTCCCTGAATAAGGAGTGAATGTCTCCCGCCTTTGGAAAGCGGGAATGCGGGGCAACAATGCAGCGCGTCCTCCTCCACAGAAGGATGCGCGCGCGCGCGTCCCGGTGAAAGCTTTGGAAACAGAAATTATGAACCTGACATGAAATTCTTCTCCTCAATGTGGAGATTAGTAGTGTTCGAGACACTAGTAGATTGACGTGTCCCCGGATCCAGATATTCGGCACCGGGTCCCGCCATGCAAATGGCGGGCCTGGCGTAAAACTCACCGAAAGTTGGGACGGTAGAACGTGGGGCATTCCATTCTGAAACGTGTTAGAGTGGATCCCTCTTACTGACATGGAGAAGGGAATGACGCTGGGGAACTGGTTGTCGATCCTCTTCATTGAGGTACTGATGAGTTGATCTCTCCGCTTCCCTGGAACTAGGTTGTTGTTGTGGGAAATGATCACTGCCCGCTCGCCTACGCAAGGGGCGGGTGCAACACTGGAAAAACCGCCCCGCGTGGCCCCATTGACACCACGGTGACCTCTACATCCGCGAATACGGGGCTCCCACGTCCCCTTTCCCCATCAGAGATCATACAGCGAAGGGTGATCAGCAGCCTTGTATGCAGGTACGAGGAGTAAGGGGTTATCCTAACTCGGGATTTGGCCCGCCTGGACTTGGAGGTATCCAGGCCCCGCCGTCAACGCTGCCCTAACAGGCCGCGCAGGGAGCCCCTGCTCCCCACCCCAATGTTCAATAGTTTCGGGAGCCTATCCCCGGAACGCCTCGACGACTCCTCGCCTTATGTTGACGAGACAGGTGATTTCTGGCTCGACCCGATCAGAGTCCCGATCTAAGGGCTATAGGAAAGGGCCCCCATTTGGTCGTGTCAGCGCCGCCGTCCGACTTCACAGGAAGAGCAGGTAGGCTATGCCCCTACACCACCTGCGCCAGCTCGTCTGACCCGACGTCAGTGCCGGGCCCGGGCTGAGGACGCTCGCCAATATACGTCGAAGTCAACAACTACTATGGCCCAATCCACCGCCGATTTACATCATGGAGTTCCTGTATACACTGAGCAGGGTAACTCCTTCACCCAATCGGGATCGAGGCCTCAGCCGCCCCACGGGCAGGCTGGGTTGACTCTCGGGGTCGCAGGCCCGAGCGATGATTGCCACGAGCCAATCTGCGGTAACGTCACTCCATACGGAGGTCCTCTACATACCACCATTCCATATAGCATTGGATTTCCCCGCTCCGAAGCTCGTCACGGAGGTATGCCTCATGCTACCCCCATCCCGAAGGAAGACCCGCCTCGCAGTAGTGACGCTCGGCGCAGAAACCTCTCCCACTCCCACTATACAGGGTATGGAGTCGCTCCTCCTGCCCCCGACCGCCGATATGAAGGCACTATCCATCCGGTATTTCTCCAATGTGGGGGTCCTCCCTACGTCCTCTCTGCAACTAGAGAAGGTCCTCCTCGCCCCGACAACTTGAGGAGTGAAGGTCAGCCTCACTCCTCCCGCACCGTCCATGGAGGTCCTCCCAATGTACCCTTCGACATTTTCCCTGGTTCCCCACGCACCCCGGCCACATCGAGTGGGGGCCCTCTCCGCCACGGCAACAGCGCCGCCCCAAGACTACATATTGAGAATCAACCTTGTCCTGAAGAGCCACCCCGGGGTAGAAGAGCAAGTCGTCGCCGCCACAGGAAGAATCCAGGGGGGAGCGGGTGGAGATCAAACCGTCTCGTTTCTCGGATTCTGAAGCGGAATGCGACTCAGTGATGAAACCTTCTCCCCGCTACTCCACATCAAGGACTAGTGCAGGAACCAGGAACATCAGCCTCATTATCCAGGAATGCGAGGTCCACCAGATTCCCACCTCTCTCCACAGGTACATCCACGAGGAAGAAATCGTGGAAATTCCGCAGGTCCCGACTGTGCAATCACCACCGTTGTGACCAGCAGAACCCTCTACCTCAACCAAAGATCAGAGAGAGCTATTTTGGGGACCAACGGCGGTAGAGCAACGACATGACCTATCACCGGCAACCGCAACTCCTGTGCCTGAAGCTGTGGCTATCAACCCATCGTATCGTGATATCGTGGTCAGGTCACCTCACTCTTCAGAGGATGGCCCTGAATTCGGCAGCCAGTCAGCTCGTTCGCTGTATTCTCCGCCGCCAAGTTTACTATCTCAGCGGTCCGCCTCGGTATCGCTACTAGTCCCTCACCCGCCCCCGGTTGATGAGTGGGGCAATACAAGGCCAGACCCCGAGCTTTAACCCAGGAGCTTATGGAGCATTCTCGCAGCGGATCACTTCCTGGAGAAGTTATGGCCGACGGTGGTGCCGAACATTCGCGCACCAGAGTCCCTTACCCTAGAAGAAGTGGGGTGCTTTTCATGAACCCTATGGGCGATACACTTCCGCCCTCGTTACGAGCAGGTGATGTACCCCAGAAGTCGAGAGAAAATTGAAAAAATCGGCGAGCAATGCCACCTAATTGATTTGGCCGCACTCCCTGTGGCCCAGCACCCTGAGTCACCAGGCCGTCAGAGCACCCTTCAACAGAAATGTGTTCAGAGTTTCAAAGTACTCCGCTGAGTCATCAGGGAAGCTACCCCCCATGTGAAAGTCCGCGGCTGGGGACACTATGTCGCTCTCCTCTTCATCCCTATCCGACGGTAGCCCGATTCGTTATGCGACATTGAGGACATTCTCTCGATAGGGGTCGTGGTCCACATGGCTGACGTAGTGGACAAGGAAGATGAGCTTGAATTTCTCGATGGAGACTTATCGCTCGAGGGCATACCACCACTGCTGGACCCATCAGGGAGGGTTACCCATTAGAAGAGGAACCTTCTAGGCCTCCCTATACCCACCGAGTCGCTGGTACTCAGTCAAAATGCTGGTAAGGGTAAGGAGCACATCGGAACTGTCAAGCACTCCAACCCATCCGCCTCTATACAGAAGAGGGACGAAGATCTCGAGAAGGCCGCGTTATGCCAGAAGCTTGCTGAGCAGAAGAGGCTGGTTGACGAACTCTTGGATGAGCGCGCTATAGAGCGGTGACCCGACTATGGTAATCCCATGCCGGGGTAGCAGGGCCAAGATCAATTCCCCCCCGGTGAGATGCCTCCAGAAAACCCTGGTCATGCTACTTCCGCAGACAGGGAAGAAGCCGGAACTTATGGTAAGAGGGCGCGATACGTCTCACCAAACCCTCTTGAACGACGGGGAAATCTGAAGAATCCAGTCCGGGTTCCCCCAGTTGCCCCACATGCCATTCCGCCAGTCGCTCCACGAGCCGCCGAAGCCATCTACCATGTCGAAGAACCTGGCAACACGCTTGTGATTTGAGATCCCCGTCAAAACAGGGACCCCCACCCAAATGACATTATAGCGACACTCATAGCCCGCCTCAAAGCTTTGGAAACGCGGCAGGTGGCAGCCCCACCGGATGGCAAGTCGTATCCCGCATGGGTGGATGATATGCCCGCACCCCCGGGTTTTGGGAACCCCACTTTCTCACCCTTCAATGGGATAGGGGACCCGCAACAGCACTTGGCCCATTTTTCTTCCAGGTGTGTCCCCATGCTGGGGACTCCGGCCTAGCAAGAAGCCGCCAAGCTCCGATGTTTCGTGCAAACATTGGAAGGTCCCACATTCGTCTGGTACAGCCAGCTCCCTATCGGATTGGTAACCGGTTGGGAGGATCTCTGCAGGTAGTTCCTATTCCTGTTCAGCTCTACCACACGGAAGACCAGCATTACAGACCTCTTCAACTGCACGAAAAGGCCTGATGAACGAGTCCTAGATTTCATCGCCTGGTGGAAGGGACTTACATTCTCCCTCGATATGCCACTGACTCAGGATAAATTAATGATGATGTGTGTAGGGAACGTTAAAAAGGAGCTGGTACCTTCCCTGACTACCCATAACTACCCTGGAGGGTTCCGGGATTTCTCAGATAAGGCTCAGCGCCTTGAGGAGGCTCTGCAACAGGCTAGTCAGGCACGTTTGTTGCCCCCTATGATCCCAGCCAGGAGGACTTCCAGAGCCGAACCTGCCACGGTGGTCCAAATAGAATCCCCCAGGTAGCTAGAATTACTTCCAGCAGCACTAGCCCTGCAACCCCGTAGAGGTCCTCCACCTCAAGCGCAGGCTCCTTCCCAGCAGCGACTGCCTCAGAACCTACAAGTTCCCTCGCGCAATGCGCCACCCCCACCTAGGCGAGACAATCAGGCGCCACCTCCTCAGAAGGCCCCTATGGCCCCTCATTAGGCCTAGGCTCCCAAGGCCCCCTATCCGGAAAAAAGGCACCAGACTTATTCGTTCAACGAGAATCAGGTCACTGGTTACATTCTAAGTGCTCTAGAGCAAGGGATTGTGCGCCTACCTGAGCGCAGAAGGCCGGAGGAGGTGAATCTTACTAATCACCCCAACTACTATCCTTATCATCAGATTCTGGGGCACACCCTCAAGCAATGCTATGTGTTTAAATACTGGTTTCAAGACCAGGTCAACAACAACATAGTCAGGTTGGGCCCGACACCAACACAAGTAGCAAGTGTCTTTGTAGGGTCATAGATTGGTAGCGACAACGAAGGTGAGTGGCAGCAGGTTCCCAGCCGTGTGTCCCAGAAATACGACGACTGGACGGCTTGAAAAATTGTCTCCCGTGCCCATGGTATCATCTGGGCATGCCTGAAGCCGTAAGAAGCTTCAGAAGAAGTAGCCAGTACCTCTGCATCGCCTTCACAGTTGACCTCTTCCCAAAAGGGCAAGCAGCGATGACGCATGAAGAAACAACGCGCTTCGTCGGTGCCGTCATCATCCCACTCTCTTGGTGACTTTATGCCCACTGAAATGGGGATTCCACCCAGAATCCACCCGGTGGTGGATGACTCGTCGAGCAACAGCCAGGGGTATGCTTCGGTTAACACCGTGGAACTGGTAAAGCCCTATATGACCCCCGATGAGGGGGAACGCTAGGCGAACCCCCCTAACGTTTCCAACCGACGACAATGTCAGCAGAACCGCAACAAAGCCGGTCGTCGAGGCACATCAGCGGGCACTTTCAGTCAGGCTGTGCACGTGACTGAAACCAGACAACAGGCTCAGCATAGAGCTCAGCACGCGCAGACCCATCTAACGCCCTCAGCTCCACCTCCACCGCTGTTAGTGCTACTAGATCAGGCACGACTGCCTCATCCGTACAATAGTCAGTCTTGCCTAGCTATGGGCCAGTCTCTGCTATCTGATCTTGGTCTGGAGACTACTCTCCATGATTCAACTAGTAGGCAACGGAATGTGCCCAGCACTAGCGAACCGCCGGTTCAACTGGCAGAACCCGCTATGCCCCCAACTATAGAACAACCTCTCGTAAGTAGAGGCCCGCGTTTGGCACGATAGTATGATGTCCTCAAGGACCTCGCCAGCATTCCAGCAAGGCTTTCTATCCTTGAGGCCCTTCGCCTATCGTCTAAAATGCGCAAGGCACTTGCCGAGGCCCTAAGGATCCCCCTCCAGTTTGAGACAGAGGTGGTGGCCGCAGAAGCCTTCCATGCCGAGGCAACTGTGAATGCCGAATGTCAGGTGGTTATCTCATTCTCCGGTGAAGATGAGGACCCTCCTATATAGGGGCATATTCTCCCGTTGTACATCACAAGCCACTTCAATGGTGTGGAAGTCCGCCGCTGCCACGTTGACACGGGTTCCGGAATCAACCTAATCCCGACTCGAACACTGTGAAAGCTGGGTCTATTTGAAGATGATTTAACTCCCTTCGACCTTAGAATCCAGGGATAAGACAGGACCGAGCAAACCCCAGTCGACAATATCAACTTGAAGACTCAGTTCGGTGGCTTCATTGCTAGCACCATGTTCATGGTCGTCTCTCAGGACACCGCCTACAACACGTTTATGGGTTGTCCATGGCTCCAACTGCATGTAGCAGTCCCTTAGTCGTATCACCAGTGCCTCAAATACTCCCTCAATGGTCGAGTAGGCATGCTCCAAGGAGATGCGTCTCCTTTTGCCTCTTGTGAGGCTCGCTATCTAGATGCTTATTATTACAAGAGTAAGGATAAGAAAATCCTAGTAAGTGAGGATGAACCCGACCCGGTCACAAGTGATCCCTGGGAAAGCATGGATGACGCCTACATCCTCCCGATCCACCGATTGGAGGCCACGACCCCCGACATGGGGCAATGTTTTATTATTTCAAGTATGAAAGGAGGGCATGTTCCCATGTCCAAACGACGGTGGAAAATCACCTCGTACTCCTACACCAACCAGGCTCAGGTGATCTCGGAGCCTCCTACCCCTATGCGGTACCGGAATGTCAAGATTATGACAATGGCGGTACGCCATACATGTCTCTTCCGCTGGGAACGAATCAACCGATTCAGGCCAACACGTCACCACTTTTTTGATGTCATCAAACGTGGCCCCTTAGGCCGAATGCCAGATGGGATAGGGTCGACTTCCTTCATTGCTATGGTCTCAATGGCGAGTGAGTCTCCTAATATGATGACCACTGCTGCCCAAGTCGGCACCAGCTGCCCCTCAGGTTTTGATAGCCCAGAAGTATCTCCCATTGCGTGAAATCCCCCCACTGGTGGAGAGGAAGACCTGGAGGATGCTTCCCCCGCCTTAGAGGAAGGCGTCTCTACCACGGTTGATGAACTTGTACAGGTGAACCTTGGTAGTGAGGCGGATCTGAGACCCACATTGATCAGTGCAGCCAAGTCCCCCGAGGAGCGACAGCGGTACATAGACTTTCTCAAACAACACCGTGACGTGTTTTCCTGGAGTTACAGTGAGATGCCAGGACTAGATCCTCAAGTAGCCGTTCACGTTCTGGGCCTCCCGGCAAACCATCGTGGGTTTAAGCAGCCTCCCAGAAAGATTCACCCTTCTCATGGTGCTATGGTTGAGGTAGAAGTTGACAATCTTATCAAAGCCAACTTCGTTAAGGAAGTCTAGTACTCCAAGTGGATTTCCAACATTATTCCAGTCAGGAAGAAGAATGGGCAGATCAGAGTCTGCATCGACTTTCGCGACCTTAATCAACACTGCCCAAAGGATGACTTCCCCCTCCCGGTGAATGAGTTATTGATTGATGCCACAGCCGGGTTCCAAGCTCTCTCTTTCATGGATGGGTATTCCGGGTACAACCAGATCTGGATGGCCCCCAAGGACGAGGAGTCCACTTCCTTCAGGGCTCCCCAAGGTACCTTTTTCTACCAAGTTATGCCCTTCGGCTTGAAAAATACAGGTGCCACTTATCAGAGGGCCATCCATCGCATATTCAAGCCAATTATCAGGACGCTGGTGGAATGCTACGTAGATGACCTAGTGGTCAAATCATGCCTGAGCTAGGACCATCTCAAAGACCTTGAGAAAGTGTTCAGTTTCCTCCATTCCCATCACCTGAAGATGAACCCGTTGAAGTGTGCCTTCAGGGTCACCTCTGAGAAGTTTATTGGCTTTGTTGTTAGATACAAAAGCATTGAAATTGACCCAGAGAAGATCAAGGCCATCAGCCAAATGCCTCCCCCGAGCAATATTCTAGAACATCGAGGTCTCCAAGGCCACTTAGCCTATATACGCCGATTCATCGTGAATCTGGCCAGAAAGTGTAAGCCCTTTTCCCGGCTCATGAAGAAAGGTTCCACTTACAAATGGGATGAATATCGTCAGACCGCCTTCGAGGAAATAAATATGTATCTGCTACAACCTCCTGTTTTGATGCCACCTGTTTTCGGAAAGCTGCTGGCCTTTTACGTGACAACCCTAGAACGGTCCCTCAGCGCACTTCTCGCCCAGAAGAATAACGAGGGTACTGAGAATAGTCTCTACTATATCAGACACATGCTTCTCGATATGGAGGTCAGATACTCCCCTATTGAAAAGAGCTGCCTTGCGCTCGCCTTTTCCATACAGAATTTGCAGCATTACCTGCAGCACCATGAGGTACAATTGGTCTCTCGGGTAGACCCACTAAAGTACATCCTGAACCGCCCCATTTTGACTAGCCGACTAGCATGGTGGGTAGTGATCCTCCAGCAGTTTGACATCAGGATTATCCTGTAGAAGACCATTAAAGGACAGGCGTTGGCAGACTTTTTAGCCACCCACCCAACCTCCACAGATCAGTCCTTGGACCTGGATTTTCCAGATGAGGCGATCCTCTCAGTCGATCATGCCGTCTCATGTTGGAAAATTCACTTCGACGGCACCTCTCGAAGCCCCACCAGTAGGAGCCTCAACGATCCTAAGCTCAACAGAGTGGGCCTGGGTATTATCTTCATTACCCTGACACAAGCCGTCCTGCCATACTCATTCCTGTTGTCAGAAGGCTGTACAAACAACGAGGCAGAGTATCAGGCTCTCATCACCGACCTCGAGTTGGCCCTCGAGATCGATGTTCCCCATCTACATGTGAAAGGAGATTCCGAGCTGGTAAGAAAATAGGTCAATGGAAACTATGTCGTCAGTAAGCCGGAGCTTGTACCATTGCTAGAGTGCACCCTCCGTCTAACGGTCCAATTCTCCTCTCGACCATAGATTACCCATGTCCCACGGTCACAGAATGGTCAAGCAGACACCTTGGCTAGCTTAGCTACGTCGCTCACAGAACCCGAGCAAGATGATTTGATTATACATGTGGAACACTGAAGAGTCATCACCCCCATCACCCAAGAAGACAATGAAGGCACGCAGGTAAGTCATCTCACTGCCAGACCTGCTACGTCAGGGGTCCCGGGTTCGTCAGAAACAACAGTCGAGGACGCTCCCGAATGGAGGGCACCTTTTATCGAGTATCTCCAAAATGGTCGCCTCCCGGACGACCGGGCTGAGCGCAAGTGAATCCGACACTGCGTGCTGCAATTTACCCTCCAAAGCGGCCCCAGTCTTGAATAGATCCTTTATAAGCGGAGCTTCGATGGCGTCCTCCTCCGTTGCATTCAAGGAGTAGAGATTCCTCAAGTTATGCAAGAGGTCCACACCGGTTCCTGTGGTGCCCATCAAGATGGGTCGAAGCTGTCCCATCAAATCCGAAGGTTGGGGTACTTCTGGCCCTCTATGATCCACTATTGTATCAGGTATGCCAAGAGATGCCATGCGTGCTAAGTTCACGCCAACATTCTGCATCGGCCACCGAAGCCCCTCCACCCCACCAAGTACTCTTGGCCATTTCCAGTATGGGGACTTGATATAGTAGGACCATATCCACCGGCAATAGCTCGCCAGTGTAGGTTCATCCTGATTGCTACAGATTTCTTTTCCAAGTGGGCAGAGGAAGTTCCACTCAAAGTGGTCAAGGCTCATTCCATCTTAGACTTTGTGAGCTCCAATATTATCCACAGGTTTTGGGTCCCTCACGCCGTCCTCACTAATAACGGCACCAAATTCCGAGCGGCTGAGCTGAAGAAATTGTACGCCAAGTATGACATCTGTTCGAACCATACCTCCCGCTATCACGCGCAGGAAAACGGACAGATCAAGGCATTCAACAGAACCCTCTCTAACATTCTGCAGAAGATGGTTGGTCAGAACCAGAAAAGTTGGTCGGAAAAGCTCCCCAACGCCCTCTGGGCTTATCGGACGACGACTCGCAACTCTACCCAGGTGACCCTATATTCCCTGATGTATGGGGCTAAGGTCGTCCTACCCATTGAGATCCGGCTGCCATTGTTACGCACTGCAGTCTAGGACCAGCAGGTTCCAGATGAGGTGGCCGAAATCCTTCTAGCTGAATTAGAAGCACTGGACGAGAACCGGCTTCATCCCCTGCAAAATCTAGAAAGGCATCAGAATAATATAGCGAGGTCCTTCAACAAAAAGGTTCGCCTCCGTTATTTTCTACAGGGCAACCTAGTGCTGGCCCTTCGAGCGCCAATGATCCCCGGTAGGAAACCGCCCAAGCTAGAACCCAAATGGGAAGTGCCTTATATCATCCATAAGGTTTACCCCAACGGGGCGTACTCCTTGGTGACCATGGATGTTGAGCGCGTAACTCCTCGCACCAATGACTGGTTCATCAAGCAGTACTTCGCCTAATCCTATATGGTCCAACACGAGATTAAACTGTATGGTCCTACATGACCTTAAACTGTACCGCCGTCCTGCAGGACGATAAACTGCAAAATGGTCCGAGCTCTATGAACATAAACTAATATCTCCCCTCTTCCTTACTACAAGACGTTAAACTGCAAGCTAGTCAGGCCTTCCTTACTAAGGCTCAGCCTCAGGCCCCTTGGCCTCCTCAGTCCCCCGGACCCCGTCCTTACTGCAAGACGTTAAACTGCCAGCCAGTCAGGCCTTCTTGACCGAGGCTCAGCCTCAAGCCCCTTGGCCTCCTCGAGCCCCCGGCCCCCATTCTTACTGCAAGACATTAAACTGAAAGCCAGTCAGGCCTCCCTGACCAATGCGCAGCCTCGGGCCCCTTGGCCTTCGTCGACTCAGACTCTCTTATGGGATTGTACGGTGTGGTGTGGGATTACATCCTCATTCACGTCGGGTTACCCATCGTACCATACATATACCCAGTTGAGACACATTTCTCATCCAGAACAACGTTAAACTACGCTTCAAGAACTATGCATGGCTTGATTCCCATCTTAATGGGATACGTAGGAACGCTCGAACGCCTCGTCTTGAGCCCAGCCCCAAGCTCTTCTCTCCCACTATCTCCCCTGGAAATAGTTTACTTGGAGGATCCTTGCATAGTGAGGAGTAGGCTTTCTTTTCCCCACTCATACATCCCTTCTCATACAAGGATTGTAAGGGTTTCCCCATGTTCCCACTCTCGTTCTTCTATCCTCCCACTTCCTCACCGCATGACGTTAAACTGAATGGCCTTCAAGAACTACGTATGGCTTGATTCCCATCCTAATGGGATATGTAGGAACGCCCGAACCTTTCATCCGTTGGCCCAGCCCAAAAACCAAAATCTTCCCCTTGGGCCAAGACATATGACAGGGTGCAAACCTTTTCCCCAACTCACGTCAAGCAATCCTCAACCCGGCTGCACATCCCCCCTGGAGATGTTCGCCTCTTTTGTGGATGGATACAGCTATGCTTCACCCACTCCTTGACTGGGATTCCATCATATTTCACACCCGGAGGGACCCCCAAGAGTTGACTGGATACTACGCCCAAGGTCTCTCCAACCGACACGGGCCAACGCCCCCGGGGGTTTCCGAGCAACAAGCCGATACAAGTCCCGCGTTGCAAAATTGGTCAACGGTCGACGCTCATTTGTTGCTCCCATATCGGGTCACCATAGGGACGCTATGATTCGAACATGATCAACAGTGTCCTGGATCTTCGGGTCCTCCCCAAGTTGTCCCAAACATCGAGTGCAGTGATTCGTTCTGCCCCATCCTGAAGTGACAAACTTCTCTTCGGGTGGTACCGGCAGTTGGGCCCATGACCCCGACTATCATATAAAGGAGTGTAAGATGTGGTGTGGGACTATGTCATCATTCATGGCAGGATTATGTACCATTCCATAAACTTCCCCTAATTCCATACACTTCCCCTCATGAGGCCCAGCCTCGGACCTCTCGTCCTTTTCGGGCCCATGACCCTTGTCCTCACTACAAGACATTAAACTGCAAACCAGTCAGGCCTTCCTGACCGAGGCCCAGCCTCAGGCCTCTTGGCCTTTTTGGGCCCATGACCCTTGTCCTCACTGCAAGACATTAAACTGCAAACCAGTCAGGCCTTCCTGGCCGAGGCTCAGCCTCAGGCCCATTGGCCTTTTCGGGCCCCATCGCCCAACATTTTACCCAGAGCGTATGGGGTGGTACGCGGTAATGCCCTCATCTACGTCGGGTTGTCCTCAGTACTGTACACTTCCCTTTCCTTTGCCTAGGGGTATCTTACTCCCTCACCCCATCCTGCATGTCGTTAAACTACATCTGTAGAACTACGTATGGCTTGATTTTCATCCTTATGGGATACGTAGGACCACTCGAATATCTAAGCTTCGGGTCCAGCCCCATCTCTGGGGAATCTCTATCCCACCTCGGCTCCTCGGCCTACTCTTCCTCTACGAGGGGATAATATGGTGTGGTACGGGATTATGATCTTATTCGCGTCGGTCTTGTAATGACCACGTCATGTACCTCTCATTCTCGAGCTGTTTTGTTGACCCTTCCTGACAGTTCGCCAATGTGCCTACGGGTACTCCGGTTTATTACCTCGAATGCCAGACTTTACTCGGACATGTCCGCACCCGCTTTCCAGGCTTTGTGTATCCCTGCATCAGGGCTTCCATAATCTTTCACACCCGGAGGGAGCCCCAAGAACGGCCTGGAAACTATTCCCAAGGGCTCTCCTACCATTACGGGCCAATGCCCCCTAGGGTTTAGGACAACAAATCGATAAAAATCCCGCGTTGCGAATTTGGTCAGCGGTCGATGCTCATTCGTTGTTCCCACCTCAGGCTAACGTGATATGGAGACTGTGTTTCCGCCACGGTTAACGGTTATCCTCCATCTCCATGCCAACCCCATTAAGCCCAAAATGTCGGTTACACGATTCACATCCTTCTCCATTCTCATCATGTCCAGTTGGAGTTTCGAGACTCTTGGTACTATTCCTACGTGCACGTCTGCGCGTAGGGGGAACCAAGCCATGTCAAAGGCATCTTTCGGGGCACTTCACTGACTCCCCCTAGTTGGCTATTTCAGGTATTGCGATAAGGATCTTCCCCCCTTGTTTCCCACACCGAGTTTAGCTCACATGGGCTTAGGGATCGGGTCGAGGTCTGCGCTTACCTGGAATGTTGCCATCCAACCATGGTCTGAGCTCTAATGACCATAAACTAAGATCTCCCAAGAACTACGTCTGGCTTGATTCCCATTCCCATGGGGTACATAGGAATACCAAGTCCTCATGTCATTCGGTCCAGCTTGAGTTCAGTGTCCTGCCTTCGAGACCCTGACTATGGGACTGTGTGGTGTGATTTGGACTCCAAGTCCTCATCCACATCGGTTATGTCACACGACACCATACACATTCCCCACCTAGCATCGTCTCTACTATGTATGTGATGCATGACGTTAAAATACGTGCTTGTCCCTATCATACGACCCTACACTGTGACATTATCGTCCTAGCCACATGACAAAAAACGGCACTGCATTGTGATGACCTCGTTGTAGAGGACATCACGTTGGGTATTGGTCACGTTACATGCCATTTGTCAATGCCTATCACTGCTTGATTATTGTGGCGACACCAGGGATTTCTAACCTAGGCCTGTCACTTCACAAAAAAAAAACCACTCACTTTAAAGGACAAACATGATTTATCAAATTCCGCTTCTTTTAGTGCAAGGGCCACGCCCGCACTCCCCTTTTTCCACGGCACTGGTACCGTACCATTCCACCTTTTAGAACTATGTATGGCTTGATTATCATCCTTATGAGATACATAGGAGCGCCCGGGAACTTCCCCGCAGGCCCAGCCTAACCGTCATGTTCGGTCCCTTGACTCAAGCAATTCCCCAGAGAACACATGGTAAGTAGGTTTTAGGTCCTCATTCATGCCGGGTTTTGTAACTGCCTTGCCATGTGTTCCCTACTTCCCTTACCCATTCGTGGTCCGAGTTCTAAGACCATAAACTAAGACTCTCTCAAGAACTATGTGAGGCTTGATTCTCATCCTTATGAGATTCGTAGGAGCACTCGGACATTTCCCCGCGGGCCGAGCCCAACTCTCGTCTCCGGTCTCTCGACCTAAAACAATCCGAGAAGAACATGGTAGTCGGAACCCCGGTTCTCATCCACATCGGGTTTTCTTAAATACCCATCATGTGCCTCCTATGCTTCCTCTTACCCATGATGTGTTTTTGAAGAAGAGCCTGAAGTGTGTAATTTTCTTGGGGACATTCCCCTCATCCCATGACCAAGCTTCGTGAGCTCTCTATTTGGATCCTCATCCTCTTCCACATCTAAAAGGACCCTCAGACGACATGGATACTAGGCTTAAGGGCTCTCCATGGATTCTAGACCTAAGGTCCCTCCAATCGTTTCGGGCCAACATCCCTAAGGATCTTTGACAACATTTGCGACATGGTCCCGTGTTTCGAACGTGGTCAACGGTCAACCCTCATTTGTGTGTCCCCATTATAGGCTAATGCGATATGGAAGTTTCATTTCTGCCACGGTTAACAGTTATCCTCTATCATCATGCCGCCGTCATTGTGATCCAAATCTCGAGCGTCATCATTCACACATTTCCACTTACTCATGTTCAAGTGGAATTCCAACATATTCGGATCTATCTCTTCGCGCATCTAGGTGCGCTACATGGTCATGTTAGTGATTTTGGGACGGTATTCACCGAGCATCCATTCGCCCTAACCTTTCCCCCATCTGTTTCAGGAAATTCCCACAACTACTTCTTGTTTCCCATACCGAGCATGACTCACGTGGGCTTAGTAGTTTTGGCGGGATGTGTACCAACACGGCTAGGCTGCTCATCATCCCGCATGACGTTAAACTTCATTTTCAGAACTATGTATGCATTGATTCCCATCCTCATGGGGTACATAAGAACACCCGACCACTTTTCTTCGGGCCCAGCTTAATCCTCACTCTCGGTCCCCCCAACTTGGAGAGTTCCCTCTGGGGGTACATGGTGTGATTTGGACTCCAAGTACTCATTCGCGTTGGTTTCATAACTACCACGCCATATTATCCTGGGGCTCTCCTCTTTCTTTCCACGTCCTATCGTATGACGTTAAACTACAGGAGTCTATATGTCCTTAATGCATGACACTAAACTGCGGTTCCACCCTGAACAAGTTCAGGCTGCACCGTGTTCATCATGGGATACACCAGAGCCTCTACCCGAGAGGATTTCACCAGCTAGTGTTGGTATATGACCACACTGTGCATCCAGAACTACATATGGATTGATTACCATCCTCATGGGATACGTAGGGACACCCTGGTATTTTGCCTAGGGTCCATCCCATAAGAATCATTAATCCTATCGTTCCCCTTTTCGCCCCCCCTGGTCGGACCCCTCGCTAGAGAGACCCTGTCCCAAAGAAGGAAGGATCCATAACCAAACTGACGCACCCATCAGGTGTGTTCCCACCACAGCGATGTAATTACATGAGTGTTGGATTATATTCGGACAAACCATCACTCCATATTCCACGCTTTGCGTGCCCCTTATTCGGACCATCGTCCCCTTTCATGTCTGAAAGGACCCCCTAACGGCCTGGTCTCATTCTGCATCGGCTCACCTACCATCCTGGGCCAACATTCCGGAATACTGGCCATGTTTGGAGGGACACCCTAACAGTATGGATGCTCGACCCAGGGTCCGCCAACTGTCCTCGGTCAACATCCCGAAAGATTGACCAACAACATTTGTGACATGGTCCTGTGTTTCGAACATTGTCAACGGTCGAACCTCATTTTTTTCCCATTTCAGGCTAACGAAATAAGGATACCGCTTCTCCTCTATGGTTAACGACTGTCTTTTATTGTCACGCCATCCCCACAGTGCTCCGAATCATGGGCATCGTAATTCACGCTTCCCATTACCGTCAGTTTGGACCGATTTCAGTTCCCCTGGCGTTGCACCGTTCGTGCATGAGGGAATGCTGAAGAAACGGTAATTCAGTTGTTTTGAGAAATTCCTTCTTTGGAAAAGCCTCTACCATCTTTTAGAAATCCGTACCGGTAATCCAAATCCTGGATGCCTGGAGCTTGGTCTCCACTCCTATGTTAGGTGGGACGAGAAGGCAACTATCTCCTGTTTCTCACATCGGGCTTGACCCATGTGAGTTTGGGGGATTATCTCCGAACATCTTGCAAACATTGTAGGGATGTAACAAACTGATTCAAATAGTGGAAATCATGTATGATACGACATTAAAAACAATGAAGGTAGAAATTGAAGCGCGAAAGTACAATAAAAGGTTTTTAGTTTGTCACAGTACCCGGGGGTCGACTCCCCCCATGGACGGGTTGACCCCGTCAAAAGAGAATTGTAGCCCCGCCACCCTTCGTCTTGTGGAGTCCAAGACTTACTACCACTGACTCAGCTCCCGTACCTCCTCAGCAGTGGCGGGGCGCAGTTCATCAGCCTTGGCTCTGGCCCTCTCTACCCTAGCCTGAATGGCAGCCATCTTTCCAGAAGCCTGCCTCATATGCTCCTCTACCTCTGCCAGCTGGGCCTTCAACCGTGAGATCAGCTCAGATTGTGCATTAAGAGAGGCTGGGTGATCATCCGACCAGGTCTGCAGCTGTTGGACCTCGCTTTCAGCCTCATGGAGCTTCTTGATGTTTTTCGCCTTCCTCCGCTGCCAGCCCACGCTGAGCCCACGATCATGCTCCCGGATCTTCTCAGCCATAAGATCTCGGATGAGCGCGTGAGGACGTTGGGCATCCACTCCCCCAACGCACAGTTCGCACAGCCATGAGCGAAGTCTGTCCATTTCGTTCAGCCATAGCGCTTGGGGGTGTCCTTGATGAAGCGCATGATTAGCATCCACGACCGACGGCGGACTATGCTGATGTCTTCCTCGTCGAAGGCCATTTCGTCCCAGTCTACGCGATTGGCAGGCTCGTACGCAGGATACGCCCACAGGAATTCCTTGGCAGGATCTGCATGTGGCGTTGAATATGGTGTGAAATCTGGCGCCGAAGCAGGCGCGACAGGACTGGGACCGGCCGATCGATCCTTTTCATTAGAGTCCACCTCAATGACCTCGGGTACGACCCTGCTGGTGGTCTCGCCAGTGATGATGTGTGTTGTAGCTCAGGGAGATGGGGGGACTATCGCCACCATCACCGGCATGCCCCTAGGAGGGATGCCACCAGACATCCCGACTAGCCTTGCCGCAGTAGCCCACTCCAGTCGGAGAACTGTACGACAGAGAGGGATATAAACGTTAGTTGGCATAGTCTACATATGACAACAAGGAAACCGGTAGAAGAAAATTACAGAGATCGACCTCCTGGTGTTGCTCTTGAGCCGATACTAACGGGACCCCGAGGCGAGGCCCTCCGTATACTGTTGGAAGGTCTGAAGATTCCGGAGAAGCCACCTCGGGTGCCCTGGTCCCACCAGACGCGGAACTGGACGCAGCCATAGGCACGGTTTTTGAAGGTCCTGCATCATCACCCGCCAAGGGGAGAGAACAAGGCATGCGTACAAGTTCCTCCTTCATGGCTCAGACATCGGTGAGAATTCCATAATGGCCCAAGAATGGACCATAAGGAAAGATGTTCGGAATGCTACCTCAAGAGCCTCTGTGAAATTGTCGGAATCTGAGCCTTGATCTCTGACCTCGCCCTCCTCCAACGGGCTCCCTCCTCCAGCCTCATCATCCCTAGAGGAGTCCTCTAATTCTTCCAGTATGGGGGAAGCGCTCCCTCAGATCGGCGGCTGACAACTGTGGGGGGACCGTTCGATCCAGCAGTACCCTCACCCGGTCTGTCATTGGGCGAGGGACACCATTGGAGTGAACGTAGTCCTCCCGCTCATCGAAGTATTGCTTTGCCTCCGTCGGGGACTCCATGAAACTAGCCTGGACTGAGCCTATGCCCGGTGACTCCAACCTGAGGTGATTCTAGTGCTCCCATATCTTGGGTGGACTGAGGATTTGCTGGTTGACATCCCAAATGTCCCAGGCCTCCGGGAAGACGGCATCCTCCGCCATGTCGATATGACGCAGCCAATTCCCCAGAGCCTGAGTGGATATCCTACGAAATTCCTTCACTGGACGCCCCTCCGGATGGCCCTGCTCTTCCAGAATCATCGGATCTGCCGCTGCTACCACACCCTCGGCTGGTGTGGGTCTCATCGCCACGACAGCCCCGCCACCAAGAGAGGCCCTAGATGCCCTCCAACCCCGACCACGGGATAGAGGGGGCCCACCGTCACCAACCCGAATAGTTGGCTGCTTCAGCATCTCTCCTGGGTAAGCAGCCTCCCAACTAATGGAATACTCCCTCACAAATCCGAAAGCGGTGGTGGATGGAGGCAATGAAATTCGCATCTTCCCATCTTCCCATGTGAACATGAGCCACAACTTCCTCATCACACACGGGTGCTCCTCATGACGCACCTCCCAGTAGACCTGTGGGGACAGCCGATGGAGCCACCAGAACTACCTTGCAAACCAATGCGGGGTGTACGGATCGTAGAGCGGCTCACGATCCACTCGTTCCACCAAAACTCCACCTCGAATGGCCAGGAGGTAAGCCCGGTGCACTTCCGTTCCCCGCCCGTCGTCAGTGAGTATCCCCATCGGCAATGGGAAGGGGTGGAAATTAAACCCATCCTCCCTCCACACCCGGTTCAGCACCATCGACACAGTTAGATTGAACGAGAATCTCCCAGTCGCATTCAGGATGAAGGGGCGGAAGTTTGATCCCGGCGGTGAGATAGGGTTTGGATACTCATAGATCCCCCTGATGTGCGCCGAAATCCACCCATATAGGAGGTGGAAGGGCCCACATATCCTTGGCGGCTTCTTGCCCTCGCTAATGTGCCGCATAATTCTGTACATCTTGGCGAGCATTGGAATCTCCAGATTGACCCACTGCCCCATGGCCAGCATGGACGCCATGATAAACGAGCTGGGCTGCACCCCCATGCTGGTATCCCTCACCGGTAGGATCCAACCGCAGATGAGAGATGCAATGAATGCCGCCAGCCTGACTATCGGCTATTGTTCAGTGCTGACACTGAAACCCCAAGTCTTCCATTGTATATCCTCCAAGACCCGCCAATACAAGTGCTCCTTACCCCGTTGGTCCGCCCTCAGACAAGTTCAAGGCCTCGGAGGAAACTCTCAATTTTCTGGGAAATTAAGGAAGCGCTTGAACCACTTCTTAAAGTGGACATCCCTCACTGCCTCCTTGTCCTCTCTAGGGACAAGTGCCATCAGCGCCGACGCCAGTTGTGACATTTGCTCTGTATCCTCCCACGTGCTCATGACGGGGAGGAACTCATCATACATGGCCCCCAAGATTGGAACCCCCGAAATCTAGTGGACATCCCACAGGCTGATGCCCACCTCCCCGTGGTGTAGGTGAAAGGTATTGGTCCTAGATGACCATCTGCTCAGCAATTCCGACATTAGTTGTTTCGGTTGGTAAATGTGGAATTGGGAGGCCCATGCCGCCTCATATAAACCCACTCTCCTCAGTTCGGCCCCAAACTCCTCGCATGAGGCGCCAAGCCAGTAGGCCCAGGCACAGTCATCAGTAAAGTTTCCGCCCTAGTGCAGGTCCCACTCATCGGACCACCCCTTCATCGAATCCTACAAATCCGCCATCAGCATGGTATGGTGGAGAGGAGGGGACATCTCCGGTTGCAGTGTCTTCCCATCAATATTGTTCACATGGTTTTAGAGACAGTCGGTGGTGACGGGTGTGAAGTCCTCCCGCACATGACCATCGGCTGCCCTGAACCATTGGTGAGGACATGGTGTGCTCCTAAAACAGAAAGTTGGTTCATCCCTACTCGCCTCAGGGATGAAGACGTCATCCCTCAACCCGAAGCCATACAATGGCAGCTTCTTGCACTACAGATAATTCTTCTGACACTATGATAGTAGCTCTGTCAAAAAATGTCGTCCGAGTGGCTTCAGACCATCTCCCCAAGGCCTGGACAGTTGGCCATCTCATCCCGACAGGCGACATCTCCAAGCACCCCCAATACAGCTTCTCGATAGGCCATTTCGGTTCCGACACTCAGAAAATAATTCTTTTCAGAAAGGATCGTGAAGTTGGATTGCGAAGCCGGCTCGTGAAGATCTCTCGTGAAGATTGGTTGTGAAACCAAGCCGCAGAGTCTGACCTAGGCCGGTAAACATGAGTTCGCTTGGTGCAGTCATGGAGTCGGAGACCCGCGGTTCGCCGCGAATCTCGATTCGCAGAGAGAAGGCGCAGAGTACGCAAAGCTTCGCGAAATCGAGAGCGCAAAAGGACAAGAAAATCACATGAAGACAAAATAGTTCGGCCCCCTATTTATAGGCGGCGACCCCGAAGCTACGCGGCGCGCCCTGCCCACGTAGAGCATCGCGGCGCATTCGGATCCTGTGGCCGCTGTCAGCACCGCGGTCCCCCATTGCGAAGTCGCATCGTGAACTGCCGACAATTTTGTCAATTTTCCCACAGACTTCGACCCTTCCTCCCTCCGTGGCTCCAAGTCTGACGGAGGAATTTGTTGGTGCCAAAATATTGCATGAAAGGAAGGGATGAAAAAGAAGCCCAGTCCGCTGCCTCTCGAAGCACCGGAGGTGGTACCTCTCTGCGAACGGCCTAACAGTTGCGAGCCCGCCGTGAACCACCAGAGGCGGTCCCTCTCCACGAACGGCCTGACGTTCGTGAGCCCGCCGCGAAGCATCGGAGGCAGCACGTGAGTTCTGCTTCGCAGCACCCCTTGCCTATAATTACGGGGCTCCCCTGAGTCCAGGAGAATGGAAAATCAGACCTTTCAGCTTCTCCACTCCCGAATCGCGAAGAACCCTTGGCCCCAGGAATCATGAGCTCCGCGTGGTAATTCTACTTCGTGTGATGCCTTCTCTTTGTCGCGTTTTGATCCCCTCTTCCGAGAGGGATTCCCTTTGCGAATCTCAAGGGCATTCATGAAGGAGAGGGATTCCCAAGGGAACCCGGGTAGCCACAATGAATTTATGCTTCGCGAAACACCCATCTTGTACTAGTGATCCCCATGCTAAGGCAAGATCACTACACATCGCGAAGCACACTGCTTCACAGTACCTTGCTTCGCGAGGCACCTCATATTCGCGAGGAAGTACTCCGTTAATACTATTCCACTTCGCGAAGCACTCTCCACTCACACCTCTACCCCATGCTAGGGCCAAGGCACCCCACTTCACGAAGCACACTCCTCTGCCAGGAAATTACTCTCCCCGTGTGACCCTCCAGGTTTGCACGATGTAATTTCAAAGTCCCACGGACAACACCACTGGTAGAGTTACATCGCCTAATGCTTCTTCGCATAGGCACGCTAACGGCTATTGCTTCTTCCCATAGCCACGCTAACGTGGACCCCTTGATGGTTCTCTCTACGACCCCCTTGACCACGGACTTACTGGTACCTTACCTCCCCCAAGGAGAAAAGGGTGTCGGTCATGTAAGTCCTAGGGGTGCGGAGTAAACCCACCTCGTCCGAGCTACAGGACGTTAAACTGCCAAGCACCACGTCCTCAACACATGACGTTAAACTATGACCTGACCCCGTACCTCACATGCAGGGTCCCCCCAGCTCGTCCATTCTTTACGCCACTCGTCTCCACGGGAATGGAATCACTCCCCCCACAAGTTATGATATCCTCCTTATCAGAGCGGCGTATGTCCACGAGACAAGGGCAACCACCTTGGTGTAAGCCCCCCTAGTCCCTCAACGGATGGATGCACCCCTGCATCTCCGTACTTCCCCACTACCAAGGTCAGTGAAGGGCACGACAAGGAATGAGGCACCTCCCATCATTGGTCCCAAATCCCTCTTTCACTGTGCTTTGCTGCAATTAGGGCCTCCATCCTGAAGTAAGTCTCAGCACTATGGGCCGCCTAACGCGTAATCCCCTCTTCTCTTCTCATGGACACACCCTTCGCGGCGTGATCCGCAGGTCCTTGCTGCCTCTTGTTTCTCTCACCGAGCATGACTCACGTGGGCTTAGAGTTGGCATTGGCCATGAAAATATCTCGTTCAGCATGACGTTAAACTGTATACCCTCGTCCAGCACGACGTTAAACTGTACGCCCTTGTCCCGCATGACATTAAACTGCACACCCATTTGAACTACGAGGTCTTTGATCCATGTCAAGGCATGGTACGTAGGAATCCTTCCTGAGGTTCATGCCCACCCATCATTTATTCAAGTCAGTTCATCCTCGTCCTGCAAGATGTTAAACTGCAGCCCAGTCCGATGGAAAACCGTTGTGACCCACCCGAACTACGAGGACTTTGATCCATGTCAAGGCATGGTATGTAGGAAGCCTCCCTGAGGTTCAAGCCCACCACCCATCAGACCAAGTTCCACCTTCACGTCGGTTCTCCAATGAAGCCCATTTGAACTACGTGGTATTTGATCCATGTCAAGGCATGGTACGTAGGAAGCCTCCATGAGGTTCATGTCCTCCTCTTGTCGTTTCTTCACGTCAGGGTTCATCTTCGTCCCGCATGACGTTAAACTGCATTCTGGTCCAGCGGCAAGTCATTGTGACCAACCTGAACTACGTGGTCTTTGATCCGTGCTATGGCACGGTACGTAGGAAGCCTCCACGAGGTCCAAGCCCACCACCACTGGGACCCCCCTAGTCCTCCTCATTCACGTCGGCCTTCCGGCGTCCATCCTGAAGTATGTGGTATTTGATCCATGTAAAGGCATTGAACGTAGGAAGCCTCCCAGAGGTTCATGCCCAGCATATTTTGGTCACTCCGACCTTCTTCACGTTGGTTCATCAACACCCGGGCAGCTTATTGTGTAATCCCCACACCATCTGGACCAAGTTCCTTGCTCGTGTCGATTCGCCGACACACTATTTTAACTACGGGGACTTTGATCCATGCCAAGGCATGGTACGGAGGAAGCCCCCATAAGGTTCAATCCCATCACGCAGTCATCCCTACCTCACTCAGATCGGTTCACCCCCGTCCCGCATGACGTTAAACTGTATTCCACATTCCATCCAAACTACGGGGACTTTGATCCATGTCAAGGCATGGTACATAGGAAGCCTTCACGAGGTTCAAGCCCACCACCAATGGACCCCCGGGTTCACCTTCACGTTGGTTCGCTGACGACATCCATCAGACCAAGGTCCACCTTCACGTCGGTCCGTCGGCACCATTCCGAACTATGCGGACTTTGATTCCCTGCCATAGGTATACGTAGTAGGTCTCTCTGAGACTCAAGCCCAACATTACTGTCACCCTTGCGATGGTCCCATTTCATTCCCCCTTCACTTCATTCAACTCTCCATCACCCATCCTGATTCTCACCCAGACTGCCATATCCCGGCAAGATCATACTATTCTGCTCCTCTTCGCACCTGCCCATGGGCTGGTCCCGGTATCGGCACCCCTTCAAGGGAAATTCCTCAATCCGATCCATTCCAGCTAATGCTCTGATCGGGCTGATCCGTCTCCGTTGGACGTTAAACCTGCGGCATACCCTGTGTTAAACACAGGAAGCTGAGGAAAACCTCATATATATGTCTATGGCATATAATTTACCGCACTCTATGTGGGGTTCCTTTGGCTTCCACGCCCTAGAGAAGCCCCATGATAAGGGACAAAAGAAATACATGCCAGTTCCCATGCATCCAGACATGCTATTAATGCATCGACGTGACTACTCCCCCGATTGAAGGTTGTTGCCCTGAACGGACCCTTTAGAATGTCCCGATAGAAGAATTGTAATTAACCGGCATCCATGGAAACATGGCACTGGGAAGAGTTTCACGAACAATGTATTAAATCGATGAGGGAGACCCGGAATAGGAGATGAGTTCCGATGAGGAATCCATGGAAGGAAGAATCGACAACTTATCATCCTGTTTCGATTATGGAGCAGACGTCCCTGAATAAGGAGTGAATGTCGCCCGCCTTTGGAAACGGGAATGCGGGGAAACAATGCAGCACGTCCTCCTTCGCAGACGGATGTGCGCATGCGCCCCGTCGAAAGCGTCGGAAACAGAGTGTTTGAAAATAAATCATAAGATTAAATAAAACTACACTTCACATTCTTAGATATCTTATTATTAAATCAATTTTCAGTAAATAAGGTCTCATCTTAGAAGGTTCCATTACCAGAATCAACATTCAGTGACTTTTCTACTAAGAATCTCTCCAAAACCATGAATCAAGTTATTTGCACAATGTAAGATGATATGTAAATAGATACCACTTTGGATTATATATATCATTGAAGTACATTCTCAAATACAATGTTCTTACAATTATCTTCTATGTTGATAATCCATGGAATACCAAGAGATGATGGTGAACCAAAATATGTATACTATGATTTCCAAACTACCTTGATAGAGCTCTAGATTCTATTTGATATGAACTTACCACAATTTAAATGAATAATTCACCACTCAGAGGAGGTACTCAAACTATGTATAAGTGAGCATTACCTCATCATGTGTTCATATCATAAATATCCAATATCACCTAGATGGTCCATGGGATGGCTGGCTGCTAGGACCATCTAGTCTGGATGGCTCTTAAAATGGTTGAAAACTAACTGGTGTACATTGAGAATGTTCTTTGTTTCGTGGTGGTCTAGATCACCCAAAAACATGGGTGGTATTAGTTTATAGATCTCATAAAGTGTAACACCTTAAGGATTTATGATTTTTTTTAATAAATAAAATTTCATTAATGTCTTACATTACATGTAACACTAATTTTAGAGAAATCCTCCAAACAATTAATGTTGTTATTTAAACAAATATTTTATTACCAATATGTTAAAATATGTGAAAGGAATGTGAATAAAAAAAATTTAATATTAATTATTGTGGGGTTATATAAGGAAAACATATTCATAAAAAATTTAATTTATTTTTGGTAATGTCTTTATATGTTTTTAAAATACTATTTTCACAAAAAAATTGATTTTCTTTGTGAACAACAATCAATTTTTTTACCCTTTTTGAAAAATAATTTTAAAATATAGAATTAATTTTTGAAGTCATGAATTCGAATTTAAAATATGGTGATTTTTTTGTTTTTTTCTAAAAAGAATATTTTTTGGAATAGTTAAAAATAATGGATTTTAATGAAAACTATCATTTCATTTAAATAATTTATATCGTTTTTATTTGTTTTAGAATGGTTTTAAAACCTTTTTTTAATTATATATATATTTTTTAATCCAATTTGGTTCATTAAAATCATTTTCTTGTTTAATTTTGTTAAAAAATCTTTTTAATCTTTGAAACATTTTCTCTTTGAAAAATGATTTCTCATCACAAATATAGGTATAATTTTAAATTAATTTAGATTGATTATATGAATGGAATTTATAGAAATGGATTAAATATTTGGAATAATAATAATTTTAATTATATTTTATTTTTAAATTAATTTTTTAAAATAATTAATATTAAAAATTGTAATGATTATTTATCAAGTGTAAGGTAAAAATATGTTTTCTAGGGAAAATACAAAAAATTTAAGAATTAAAGATGACCTAAAACATATAAAAACCTAATATATGAGAATATTTAAAACATATATATTATTTTATTTATGATTTCCATTTTGGAGTGTTTTTTCTTGAGAAAAGCATGGGTACACTTTTTTCTATTAAAAAATTACAAGTGTACCACTCACCTCACTTATAAATGGCCACCCCTCTCATCTCCTATTAATAATTCAAAAAACCATTGATTCATCTAATTACTAAAAAAATAATATACTTAATTCCTTAATATCCTTATATAAGCATTCATTTTCTAAAAAATCCATCCTATGATAGTTTTTAGTGCAAATGTCTAGAGGTGACTCAAAAAAGAGGCAATGTTATTCAATGAGCATTTTATTTTATCTCTTCCTCCACCTTAAAAGATTATTATTATACCATGATTATATAATAAAATTAGTATCATCTATATAGAGATAATTTTTATGTTATGCTCTTGACTTACATCCATCTCATGTTCCTTCAAATGGGAAATGATAATATTGCTCATGTGTTTGATAGACTATTGCCATGCGAACTGATGTGAATTGTTTTCTATCAAAAAAATATTACAATTGGGTATGATGATGGATATACCATATATATATGATATATATAAAATCAATTTTCTTAAATAAATATATTATTATATATACCGTTTTTTACATTCTATTGGATAGAGAATACGATAACATCGTTCATGTGTATGGCAGACTACCACCTCAAAAATCTATGTGATCCATTTTTAAATTAAATTTTAAATGGAAAGTAATAAGAGATAAATTTAATTAATATAAATAATATATATTAAATAAATATGAAAATATTTCGATAATATATTATTTACCTTTATTTTTTTCAATCACCTAGGAAGTGGAAACAACATTTATGTATACGTATGACTTATCGTCTCTATGAAGTTTATATTTAATTTTTTTTCACCAATGTTTATGTATAACTATAAATAAAAATATAATCAATATATATAAAATTGATATCCTTTTGAAAATTATATATACGATTAAACAATGATAAAATCAATAGGACCAATAATAAAAAATAAAAACATACATTGAAAATAATGCAATTTTTTCCAAAGACATCACTTTAACATTGAATTGTTGATAAATAGTTAATAAATAGTCATATGTAAATAATATGTGGTATGATATATATATATATATATATATGTATGTATGTGTGTCTGTATGGTTCTGTAATTGATTTTTATAAACTTATATTTATCATAAAAAAGTGTATGAATGAATTCGATACATATGGTAAGGAATTGTTTTCTCAATTTACCTTCTTTGAGATATATGTTATATTATGAACCAATATATTTTTATGAGGTTTATATATATCCCCTTTTACATTTTATATAATAAATAACATAATTTTAATGATATTTACTATTTCATTTTCTTTTATTCATTAATGATACTTATGATTCAAAAGATTCCACAGTGGTAATGATTTTGAGTTATAATCTCAACGATGATTAGAATTGTTTCTAATTATTATTTTAAGGATGAAATATTATGTTCTATATTTCAAGAAACTAATGGCATCTCTTTTATTATGGTTATGGAATTAAAATACATATGTTCCCTCACGTCCCTCTCTTTATGTACTCATGATTCAAAAATAATGATTTCATAAAAAATTAAATTTGTTTCTCACTTCAACGGAAATGATTATTTATTCCCAAAATATTTTTTCAAAATATTTCTTTCAAAAATAATTAATTTTAAAAATTATTATGCAAATTAATTTAAACCCAAGTTTTATTTTTAAAAAAAAATTGAAAGGAAACTTCATTTGATTTTTCAGTCAAGGCCCATTTAGCATTTACTAAAAATATGAAATGAATCATTGTTTTATCATATACATCACAAATAGTGTTTCCTGAAATCATGACCATTATATTTTATATAACTTCTTTTTTATATTTTCAAGGTTATAGTTTGATAAAATTTTTATAAAACCCATTTATTTTCATGGTTTCAAATATTATGAATGTTTTACGATATTTTATCACTAATATATAATATTTTTATGTGAAGGGTGGGACCAATAACTCCATCCATTGCATTTGGAAGATATTAATATCTCATAATATAAATGAGACTAGAATAGGGAGTGAGCTTAGTTCGGTAAGGTGTTATTTCCACTATGATTGTCTTGGTAGTTAACATTGACTACTTTGAATTTTTTGTAAACATGTTCTACTATAAAAATCTCAACAATGAGCCTTGAACTATTAATTAAAGAATTTTATTTTCCTATTTGTATTCTTATGTATTTTTTTCTCTTATGATTCATATTATTATATTCCCTTATGATTATTGCCTTTTGGAATTTGACTATTTATTCCATGTCCCAAGATTATGATCATCTATATATAGGGTATGGTTTTCAAATGTTATTCTCATGTTATCATACCGTTATTCTCGTGTTATGTTTACATATCTTCATTTTTCGCTTGATGAGCATGTGAGGTTACCCTTTATTATCATTCCTCTAACAATATTATGAAGATATATGTTATATATTATTTTTAAATGAGGGGTGATATTGAAGAATTACTTATTTGGAGATGATTTAGTTCCCCTAAATTTTTTTATATGTTTTAGTGTCTCCAAACACACTAGGACTTTCCGATCCCCAGGTATGTGTTTATGTAATGTAAATAATTTTCATCCAAAAAATGACATAATACCTACAGATGAAAATATTATTTAGTTATAGTAGGCATGAAAGGATAAAACTTTTATCCTTTTTTAACAATGAGAAGGAAACTTTTCTGACAACCCTAGGATTGTCCTATGTTTTGGTTAACATCCAAAAGTTATCAAAGGGAAGTGATTATGTGGTTTACCAAAAACAATCCTTATATAGATACTACAAGTGTAAATGGTTATATAATAAATATATCTAGTGGTAATAACTTTTACAAATATATGTAGGTCTTGGCTTGAGCATTACTATAAACATGACAATGGGCCTTTATACGCTCCTGATTCCGCACTCTTGGGGGATATGATTTGGTAAAATCAAATCTTCCTTTTGAACCATAATTAAGTATTTGGATATATGATGATCATGGAAGAACTAGGTTAATATTAAGATATCCTAGTTTTAAGATAAATTTACACCATTTAAATATCCAAAATTAAATTTCTATACTATGTGGTTTTCCACTATGATTAGTGATTCTCATACTATGTTTTTTTGTTTTAGTTGATGTATGGAACATGAATTTTTTTTGATAATGTTGAATGTGATATAGAATGAAATTATTTTCCTCTTGAAAAACTTAATTTCATGGGGTATGGAATAAAAACACTAATTTCTATGATCACATAACATTCTCAAGCTATTAATCACTATAGGATTCTAAAGGATCATGTCTGGGAAAAAAATATTATTGATTCCTTCTTGTGGAACTGTCTAAATTATTTCAATGGGACTACTGACCCACTATTTGTTGAAAAGTGGAACAGTACCATTGAACAGATATTATTTATCCCTAAATGTTTGGATCAACTAAAAGTCATTTTATTTTTATTCAATTTGGAAATTAAATCTGATCAATGGTGGACTCTTATCAGGAATACAATGCAACATGATGAAATTTTCTCTCTGGATTCGAATGAGTTCATGGACTTATTTTTTCATAAATTCATTCCTCATATTTATCATATAACAATGTAGAATTATTTCCTTGATATAAAGAAAAATTATTATGAATCTGTTGGTACAATAGAAATAAATTCTACAGGACATTAAAGGGATGTTAATGGAAATATCAACAATGAAAAAATTAGGTTTTATATATTATTTAGTGGATTAAAAACAAGTATATGAATGTAATTATCCATGATATAAATTAATAAATATTAATATATTATTCAATGTGTTGTCAAGGTGGAAATTGAGGTTGGTGTTACATATTAGTCTCATGGTCTTGATAAGAATGAAATGATGTAATCTAATGATAAATCATAAAACCTTAGAGAAAATAATTTTTCATTTCATTTATTCTCAATGTGCGGGAAGAAACATGGTGTGATTTTCGTAAGGGGGGTATTAATTGATTTATGTGTTGGATTGAAGGTCATCGGGAAATTCACTATTGATGTTATGGTAAAAATATATATAATAATACAAATAAGGATAAATCACAATATAATTATCCACCCATAGAATAGTGATTCAAATGCAAGGAGTATGGGTGTTATGCCTACCAGTTCCCAAATCTAAAGTTTAATGATGATAATTAACTTCAATAACCTCTTCAACTAAGGTACAAGGAGAAATTTGATGTGATCACTATTTCTGATGATGGTCTTTATTATGATGTGTTGAAAAGTGGACATTATAACTACACTATAATTGATAATGTATTATTTAATTATAGATCTTTCCAGTTTATTATCTCTCAAAAAATTTCTATGGGTATCGAGATTCCACCCAAATAACAGATGTAGATTTTTTAGTGAACATAATTAATTGTAAAATTACCATATTTCAAGTATATGATTCATTTATAATAGATATTTGTGGTAGTTTGTTTCTTGAAAATCATTTCATCCTTCTTTGGGTTTAATATGATGTTATCTTACATTCATATTAGCTTTCTATAAAAAATATCCCATCAATTTTTATAGAAGTGAAGTATTTTTTGATAATATAAACTAGAATATGATTTTCTATTAATAAAATTCTAAATTTAATAATCCAATGGAAATACCATCCATCATATGGGTTTTGGTCCCTAATCAAGGGGAGAGTCAATCTTATATAGTAAGGGAGAAACTCAACATCAATGGTAAGCCTATTTTCTATTAGTTTATTGATGTATTTCTAGAAATTTTTCCAATCCATACACCTAAACAAGAAGTTATGTTATCAATAGAACTCAGACCTGGTTCCACACCTATTTCAATTACTCTTTATATAAAGGCCTCGATTGAGTGGAAAGAATTGAGGAATAACATCCAAGAGAATCTCGACAAGGGATCCATTCATCCATGTATGTCACATGGTATTTCACACAATAAAATTTTCAAAAAACAATGATATATTGAAGTGAATTTTCATTGATTATTGATTGTTGAAAAAAATCACAATAAAAATAGGTATTCTCTACATGGTATTGATTACCTGTTTGATCCATTGTGTAGTGCTCAATACATTTCAATGATTGAATTTTATTTTGGATATCATTAATTGATCGTCAAGAAGGAGGATATACCCAATAATATATTCCATACAATGTATGGACACAACGAATATATATTAATTTAATTATGTCTTAGTATTTCCCTACACTATCTTCATGAATTTAATTAATAGTCCATAGATTTGACTGTGGTCAGTTTTGGTTGTCTTTATATAGGATATTCTTACATACTGAAAGATCAAGGAAGATAGTGAGGATCACTTAATGATTTCACCAAAGTCCTTGAAAAAGGATAATTTTTAAGAAAAATATAAAACGGGTGAATTTTGGATGAAAAATGTTTTATATTTGTGTAATATAATCTCAAGAGATGGTATATTTGTTTATCCATCAAAGACAGAGGCTATTGAACATTGTCCCAGACCAACTATGATGACTATGATCCAATGTTTACGAGTTTTGGATGGAAATTTGTATGGTTTTCGGAACAATTCTCATGAGTATCTAATCCACCCACCAGGTTAACATGGTAGGGATCCAAGTTCCTCCAAATAGATTAGTGTGAGGAATGCATCATGAAATTAAAGAGAATATTAGTTAGTGCACTTATTCATACATTACCCTGAAGTTGATAAGTGTTTTTAATCTATAAAGATTAATTAAGAAATATATTGGGATGTTTTCTTATGAATAATGAAATGGTTATTGGTTATGCCTCATGATAAATGAATATTTATGATTAAAAATACAAAGTAATGATTTGGTGGTAGACATAGTATCCTTTCTATTATGATATTGATGAATTTTCTTTATGGATAAAATATTGATATATATAATAAAAATAAAATTATAAAGTATATATTCACATAGAGTGAGTTGAATATAAACTAAAAAAGGGGGTTACATTTGATTAAAGATTATGAATTCTCAATAAATTACATCCCTTAGTAAGAGAATAAGGGTGATTATGATTTAAGATTAAAGGATCATGATTGCTTATCCATGATGAGTCTGAAAATATATTTAATAATTTTTTATTTTATTGGGATGGAAATGAACATCTTAAAAGAAGGTGAGAAATGTTATCTTCCTCATTTTACTATTCATCCATCTATCAAAGATAAAATTAGTGTGGTATAGAAGGATGCTATAGAGATAAAAAAGAATGTTATAAAAGTACTTTAGATAAACATTGATTATGATGGAATTAAATGTTTCGGGAAATATGTTTTTATACCATCTTTACTAGATTTTAATAATGATTTTTTAGAGGATCCAAATAGTTCTTCATTCTCTATTAATCTAGGAAGAACAAAGATGTATAGGGATTTGAGAGAGTATTTATATTGGGATGGCATAAAAAGATGTATCATAGATATTCAATCTTGGTGGTTGGTATATTTTCTTTTTATGGAAAAGAGATAAAATTATAAGGTTTTGTTACATCCATTTCCCATTCCATAATAGAAATTATAAAACCTCACCATGGATTTGGTTGTTAGCCTCCACAAAAATTATAAATAAGATAATCTAGTTGGTTTATAGTCAATAACCTTATAATGATAGAACACTTTATCAAGATCATATAAGATTTATCTATTGATAATCTTTCTATGATATAAATTAATTATTGTGTGTGGTTTCATGGAGTTCCACATTCAATTGTCTCTCATTGGGATCTGAGGTTTACATCAATTTTTTTTGGTGAAGTATTCAACAAGCTGTTGATATAGATTTAAAATTACACACTTCATATCATCCATAGATAGATGAATTCTATGAGAGAACAATTAAAACTATACATTATACGTTTATATCAATTTCTACGGATTTCAAATGTGGTTCAGATCGATACCTTCTTTTAGTAGAGATTTTATACTATGATACCTTTCATATGATCATCCAGATAAATTCTTATGAATCCCAACACAAAAATAAGTTTAGAGCTCCAAAATGATGGAATAAATCTGATAAATGAAATCATTTTGGACATAGTATAGATAAATAAATGTTAGAGAAGGTTAGATTTTTTCAACAATACTTAAGGGTGAACAACATCGATAGAAAATTTATGCTGAAAATCACCAGAGAGATATGAGATTTTAGTTTGGTCACAAGGTGTTTATAAGAATTTATCTACGGAAAAAGGATATGAGGTTCTATAGAAAAGGGAAAATTTGACATAGGTATATTTGTCCCTTTAAATTCATGATTGTATTAGGATGGTATCATATCATTTGACCGTTACTCTAAACCACAGTCAACTCTATAATGTGTTCCATGTTTCTCTCCTGTGGAAGTACATACAAGAACCTTCACATGTACTCAACTTAGAGGACATACAATTGGAGAATGATCTTTCTTTTGAGTAATATTTGGTTGAGATTCATGATCATATAGATAAAATTATATGAAACAATACAACACACATGGTTATAGGTTTTTTTTAAAACCACTAGTCTGAGGAAGCTATATGGGAGCCTGATGATGTAATAAGTCTTATGTATACAAAGTTTTTTTAAAAAAATTACATAATTTTGTCTGTGAAATTAATTTTATGGGGGTTAGAATTTGAGAACACGGATTTTTTTGAATTTATTTTATTCAAAAATAAATTAAATTTCCTTAATAGCTTGTGATACATACCACACCATGTTTTAGTGAACCACACCAAACTATTAATATGATTATTTAAAAATAAGCACCATTACCTAGACGATAAACATAGAATTATGAATAAAAATAAATAAATTTCAAATATTAATTATAATGTATCTATATATAAAATATATATTGATATATAGGTATTTAATATTCAATAATGTCATTGTATACTTTTAAATAATTTTATCTCAAAAAATGATTTTTCATTTATTTTTATTAACAATAATAAATTAATATTTGTCACAATTATAAAATTATTTTTAAAAAATAATCTTTATTTTTTATTTAATATTATCTAAATTTTCTAAGTAAATTTTTTGTTTTTTTATAAAAAGTTTTCTTTATCGATAAATAGTGAAAATGATGGTTTTTATTGAAAACTACCCTTTTTAAAAGCATTTATACTGGTTTTTGTGTTTTTAAATCTTTTAAAGATTAAAATAATTAAAATTATAAATATATTAATTCATTTTAATTCATTTTAATCCTTTTTATATTGAATTTTAAGGTATTCACTTTTTAGACATTTGAACATTTTCCCTTTGGAAAACCTCTTTCTCATTTTGATTGGGGGATTAATTTTATATTATATTTTCTCCATTATGTCAATGTAATTTGTAAAAATGGATTCCATATTTTTAATAAAAATGTTTTATAATATATTTTATTAATTAATTAATTTTTTATGATAATGAACTGTAAAAATAGTAAAAACAATTTATCGCCTATATTGTAAAAATGGGTTTACCATTGGTAAACTGGAACGATAAAGGTTGAAATTTACCCAAAACTTCTTCAAACCCCATTTTATGGCCATATTTAGATCTTGTATCTTGTATTATTTATATTTGTCTATTTATAATTCTTTTTTTATGAGAAAAATGTGGCTACAAATTTTTATCTTGTGGCTTTACAGTTGTACTACTCACTTTACTTTTAAAAAAGCCATCCCTCTCCTCTTCTCTTGAGACATAAAAAACAAGTAAAGTTATAAAATACCTACCTTAATACCATAATTATATCACTAATATCATCAATGAATCATTATTTTTATCATAAATCATTCATAGTAAGGTTTTTGGAGAAAACATAAGGAGGTTACCTAAAGTAGAGGCAATGTTCTTCAAAGATATTTTTTATTTTATTTATTCCTCCATCTATTTTGATTCATATTAATACATTATGATATAATATACTCTTTATATTACATATTCTATTATTTTTTTATGTTATTTTAATGTCCTTCATCCACCTCTACTTCCCACAAATTGGAAACTATAAAATCATGCAGGTGTCCGGCAGACTACCACCTCACAAACTAAAGTGATGTGTTTTCCATAAAAACCACTCATGGTTGGGTATGATGATAGATAATATATATATATATATAAAGAAAATACACTTATATAAATATATTATCATATTTTTTTTACATTCAATTCCATGTGAAATATCACAATGCCATTTGTGTATACAGTGGACTACCGCCTTGCGAAGCGTTGTGATCGGGTATTCACTTACGTCTAAAATGAATGCTAAAAGGTAAAAAATTTAATGAATTTTTTTTATATATTACATATCTATGAATATTTTAATTTAATATATTATTTCATTTCTTTTTCTACGTCCATCCAAGAAATGGAAACAACATTCATGTGTACGTATGACCAATAATCTCCATGAATAGTGTATTTCAGTTTCTATCGATTAAATTTATGATATACTATAAATATTTATATAATGAATATATGTGATATTATATAATTTTAATAATTACATATATGATGTAACCATGATTAATTTAGATAGACCCAAAAACATATATGAAAAACAATATAATTATTTCTCAAAAAATGACAATAACATGTGATTGTTTAGAAATGGGTAATAAAATATCACATGTAAATAATATATTGTAAGATATATATGATTATTTTTATGTAATATATGTTAAAAAAATTACATTACATGAGGTTTGAACATGTATGAATGAATTCAAGACATAAGGTAATGGATTTTTTTATCATTTTTCCTTCATTAAGACGTATGTTATGTTGTGTACCTATCACATTTTACGACGTGTATATACATACTTTATAACATTTTATATCATGAATATATTTTTCCCATGATATTTAATATTACATTTTATATTAAAAAATAATGGTACTTTTGATTTAGAGGATACTAAGGTGGTAAATATTTTATGTCACAATCTTATCGATTATCAGGATTATTTATGATTATGATACCAATGATGAAATCTTATGATCCATCTATAAAGAAACTTATTAAGATTATTGATGTGTATGGTATTGTTTTCAAATGATTTGTTAATGATTGCTTACCATTATTCTTAGTTTATGTGTACAAATATCCCTCGTTCACGCACATGAGCCTCAACCCTCTTTGTGAGGTATCCTTAAGTTCATACACAAGACCTAGGTTCAAAACCAGGTAGAGGAATATTTCTGGGTTACTGTAGTAGGTACTGAAGTAGGAATTGTATCAGTACTATAGTAGTATAGTACACTGTGTGGTACTGTAGAAGAACTGCACATTGTGTGGGTATTGTAGCTGGAACTGTAGTAGTTACTGTAGTAGGTATTGTCCAGTACTGTAGTAGCTGGAACTTTCACCTTGGGCCACCGATTTGGGCTTGGAGTCCTTAAAACATTCGGACCACCCAGGCCTTCATGTCAGTAGGGCTTTCAGGCCCCCTCAAGGACTTCAAGCCACATGCAGCTGCCCTAGACACACTACAATAAAAGGAGCATCCCCAGAAGAGGATTTAGAGAAGGTGCACTTACTTAACCGGAGCCAAATTGATTTTCCAGAAAGAGAGGGTATGGTTATGCCATCAGGACCAGCCTGTGCTTGCATGGGAAGCCTAGCCAGACATCCATGCAAAAGGTGGAGAGCTACTATCATAACGCAGAAGCTAGGGAGGGGAAGTTCCTTGTAGATAGTCTGGTTGAATTCCTTAAGACCTTCAGGTTATGTAATCTCTTAATCCTACAGTCCTTGTAATCTCTAAGCCTATGGGTCTTGTAAGGGTTCCCCCTCATCCCTTTAAGGGGGGTTATCCAAAATCTATAAAAATAAAGGCCTTCCGGCCATTCAGTGTGTGGGGGGGGGGGGGGCTCGTTCACCCATTCTAAGAATTTTAGATCTACCTATCTCATGTTATATTTTACCAAGTTATAAAGAAATGAATTGTGTTTTATTTTTCAATGAAGGGTCCCAGTAATAAAGAACTTAGTTGTAGATTTTTTAGTTCACCTATGAACTAGTTGTTTATGTTTCCTTGTTTCCAAATTCACTATACATTTATAATTTGTAGGTTTTTGTTTGTGTAATGTAATGAATGTTTATAAAAAATTATTTAATATATATTTTGGAAAATACTAGGATTTTATATGAAACACACTAAGACAATGTGCATCATATACAAATAAAATCAGAACAATAAGCTACTCAACGGGGACATGTATTATTAGAATTCAAACTAGAGGAACTACCTTCTACTTATTACATATACTAAGAACCCACCTCCAAGAGGATCATCATATTGATATAATAATGGAATCAGAGATGGATACAACTTTAGAGGCATACTAGAATATTTAATACACAAAACCTTCATAATAAAATACTACATGATATAATTTATGACTGTAACAGAAACCACAATCCATTCCGATATGATGAATGTAACAATGTTTTCCATACAAATAGTACCAAAATATACTGATACAAGAAGTATGTTATCAGGGTATTGATGATTGTATAAATCAACCACCACACTATCACTTGGATCCTTTGTGTAAATATTGAAGTTGGTAACTTTGACACTATTTCCCCAATTCCCAATCTAATTCTCATAGGAAGACGATATCAAAACTCTAGTCTTAAGAAAACCTAAACTTTGATAGAGAAATATCTTGAACCAACCCACTATGTTCCATATGGTTAGTTGTAACATGAAACTGACACCCTAATATCACCTTTATTAAGTTAGGGTTAGGAAACTAGCACTTACACTACTGGAAAAAATACCTATACCCACGGTCCATGGGTATAGCCCCCAAAACCATGGGTATAGCATATACTCACAGTTTTGGAATAGTGGGAAACCGAGGTGTCAAGATAGGTCCCCACCCTATACACATGGTTTTCAAAACCGTGGGCATAAATATTTTCCACTGTGTAAAAGGCTTGTATCCAATTGCGACGCTTGAAAAACCTTATACCCATGGTTATTGAACCGTGGGTATATTTGTTTTTACAAAAATCGTGCAGTAGGTGTTGAACTCATGACCTCACTTTACCAATTATGGATCTTTACCTATCAAATTGTGTCACTTATTGATATATATATCACTATTTCACAAAATACATTAGTACATGTCTAAAAAATATATGTGCTTCTAAATTAGAAAAAAATCTGCACGCGGGTTTCGAACCCACGTCACTATGTCCAGGATTGCATCCCCCAACCAACCGAGAAAGCCTGCTATTATTTAAATATACATTCATTTCATCTAATATAATAATTTTTTCCATGTATTAGGAAGAAATATTCCCAACAGATTTTGATCCTATGACCGTAGACAAGAGTATCTAGCACCCCACAAACGCACCTTTAGCAATTTTATGTTTATTTATTTTTATATACGTAGATATATTAATCAGAACCATGGTTATATGAGGGAAACCCATGGGGATAAGTATTCCCACTAAATATATTTAGTGTCCTGTGAATTTTGTTTCCCGCCATATCATGGGAATGATATACCCAGGGTTTTATAAAACCGTGGGTATAGGATTTCGAAAAACAATTTATACCCACGGTTTGGGAAAACTGTGTGTATAGGTCTTGAAAAAAATTCATATACCCATGATTTTGACCAAAACCGTGGGAATAGCTGTCTTTTCCCCATGTTTTTGGGAAACCTTGGGGATATGACTTCAATGATAAGCCTATACCCATGGTTTTAAAAAAATGTGGGTAAAGGTTCCCCATAATACCCTTATACCCATGGTTTTCAAAAACTGTGGGTATAGGTGTTCCCTATACCCACGGTTTTGGGAAAAATTGTGGGTATAGGTATATTTTCAAGAAGTGTGAGTTGTTATATCAAACACTAGGGAGTATTTATCCTAAAGTACATGTACACACACATATACACATATCCACACCCACTATGTAATCTAGTAAAGAAATAAAAGCCATTCTAATACTATAAAAGTGTCTGGGATGCTAACAAAAGGGGAAATCCATCGAATGAAACTAATGGATCTTTCTACATTCCATATATCCAAAATTTGATCCACCTGATCCTTTCCCACATGTAACACAATTTAGATTCCTTTAATACTTACAATACACAATATGTGTATGAATATCTCATGTAGGGATGAGTACAAACAAATCTTGTAAGACACCATGAAATCTCCAAACATAATGATTCAAAATGAGAGTCATCTCTAAATCAAAAAATAAAGGACGATAAACCAGATAATTATAAAAAAAATAACTACATTTCCCATGTGCTAATGATACTTTTGTTACATTTCATCTATACACTTGTGATATCATCGAAGGGGATCAAACAATTTTAGTATTATTTTAACACTAGATACATGATTGGATGTCACATTACAATTAAAAGCATAAAAAATAAATTATTTTCAAAGAGAAAATTATTATTACCTCTTGTATATCATTCAAAAATAATCATAGTACTTTATGGGTATCCTATTAGAAGGAAACAAAATAGAAGGGTGTGCTCAGATTCTTAGTATGGGAATGCATACAATGAAAGCTAACGTATAATAAATAAGGCATGAATAACATAGATGGAATAAATAATGATCAAATAATACCATTTAAATAGTTACATGTTATTGAATCATATCCTTGGATAATATAATTATTATAACAAACACATGGAGTCTAATAAATTATTTCATAATGATAGAATATATAATATCTGACTTCTTAAACATACCATCAAATCCATTTTCCAAGACTTAAAAAATAAATGTGAAAGGAATATGCTGAGTACCAAACATTATTGTCTCATGAAACCTAATAATTCATTGAGGGTAATGTAATTTTAAGACACAGTCATCTGTAAAAATTTCCAATTCTCTAGTATCATGAATAAAAAATACATCGTTAATCAACATTCCATAACAATAATTAATTATAAATATTATAAGTACTACCATATGAAATATGTCACGACTCGTCCCCCCGGGCTCATGCCATGACTACTCCAAGTCGATCTTCCATAGGCCAGGGGTTTGTGAATAGCATAAAAAAATCATATCCCTAAAATGGGAAAGCATTTCCTTTAAAACTGAAAATACACATATCTAGAACACAACAAGAACAAACCTAGTAGTATAACTGCTGAATGTAAAAGTGTGAAATGAAGCAGAATGGGCCCGATTAAAAACCCATCTAAAAGAAAAATACAGCCAAAAAGAAAAACATCTCTTGAGTTTTTCTTCCAAGGATCCTACCTAAAGGGTAGGTACAGATCATCACTACAGCACTCTATGTCAATTGATCACCTCTGTGCACCTTCTAGTCCAAGATCCCTAACATCGGTCAGAGATTTCATTCAAATGCATAATACACTACAAGGTGCAGGTGTATCCCTTGTATATGTTAGTATAATAATACTTATTAGGGACCCAGAGATTTTCCCTTAGGATCCCATAATTCCACAAAGGAATAACCACAACGCATGACCCCAATCACAAAGCACAATTAAAACACTCATCTCAAATCAGGTATATAACTTAAAGAACGTGAATAATGAAGATAATTTGTAAAGCTAAATCATCTTATTCCATTTAGAAGTTACATTGATGTTCCATGAAAAAGTCATTCCATTTTCGATCCACTTAGGGTTTTATGTCACCAATCCACACTGGGTCGAAATTCGTTGATTCACACAGGGTCATAAGTCATTTATCCATGAAGGGCCGCTGTGAGACAAGACCTCATTTGGTCATGCTACTTCTGATCCACAAAAGGTTACAATTCATCGATCCACATAGGGTCGTAATTCATTAATCCATGATGGTACACTATAAGGATGGTCCTCATCGGGAAATACTATTGCTGATCCACTTAGAGTCATAAGTCGTAGATCCAAACAGGGTCTTAAGTTGTCGACCCACACAGGGTCGTAAGTCATTGACTAATGATGGGCCACTCTAAGGATGGTCCTCATTGAGTTGCACTATTGGTGATCCTCACCTATTAATAATCCATCGATCTACATAGGGTCATAAATCACTGATGTCGATCTACAAAGGGTTGCTCTTCACTTGACAGCCAGCCACAGGATTCCCACACCAAGCACACTTGATTTCTTAAGGATCTGCTCCACAATTCATCAACTGTATTTCAACACCCGCTAAATACAAATAAGAATAAACCCAAATATGCTCTATGTAATAAGGGTTCCAATGAAACAGACAATGTGTCAATCAGACACCCAGTCTATAAGTTATTTGCATTTTAGTGTCTTTTTCCTAGTTGGATTAGAGTCCAATCCAACCTGATCATACTCCACCTTTCTCCAAAACCCAAGTTGATTATCTCAAATGGACTACCTCTTCCTAAGGGTTCTGTAACTATAGACTATTTGTCAAATGGATGTTTGGTTAATGATATATAACCCTTTAATCAAAATTGGGCCATAAGTGGGTCAGGGGCTTGTTCGGCCTGGTCAGACTGACCTGACACAGCCAGAAGGGGCTGGGTTGCCGGCTCTGCCTACTAGGCCACGAGCTCAGCCCACTAGCACTGGGCCCCGCTTTCTGGGCCACGAGGCCAGCATGGCCCACCTAAGTGGGTGCGGCCAGCCAGGCTGTTGGACCAACCCGGCCCGATGGTAGGGTGCGGCCCGCCAGCTAGACGCATGGGTTTTCCCCCTCCCGAATAGACAAGTTGTTCATTCGGCTCCACAATCTGCAGCACCAGTTGGTGCCATTCCACCTGGCCGGTCTAAGTGGACCAGTCATCGGCGGGACCTGCGGGTGCGGGTCATCCCTTTTCCCACTGTCATTTCTCAGAGCCACGGAACATCCTCTGTGGCACACTATTGTGGAACGTTGCCCATCTTCAATGCGGTCGGCGATGGCCAGCCACTGCCGATCTCTAGTGTCGTCATGCAGGTGGTGCTTCCACGGGCCACCGGTGAAGCTCCGGTGGTCCGATTTAGTTTCCGACTATGCCTATGTGCCTTCCGGGACGTCCCCATCAATGTGTGACCTCTGGTTTCATATTTCCACTATATTGGTCTATCGCCCATGAAGAACGCAATCAATACTAATATCGGCAGAGGGTCTGGGACTTTATCAGTTTGGCCCATTCCCTCCGTGTTGGGTTCATAACATGTGAAGGGTTCAAAAATCTTAAAAAGGAGATGAAACCAAAAACCCATAAAAAATCCCTACCTCAAACTCGTTGGAAGACGCTGTAGATGAGGGGGATGAACCCGTATATGAATGTGTTCATCATCGCCCATCATTTTATGGTACGAATCCTTCTATGTTCGTCGATTTACTATCCGGTATTTTTCTGTGTATTATTTTTAAATATTATATCGAATTATTACAAGACCCCACCTTTTTACAGAGTGCGATTCTGAGGTCTAGAATGGCTGAAATGAATGTTTGAAATAGAATAAACATTTAAATAGTGTGTGTGAGCTGTTTTCAAAAAAAAAAGTTGAATAACATTCAAATGGGTGTCCTGATCAGAAATATGAGGTCACCGTTGTGTTTAGAATAATTGATTTACCTTATACAATGCCTAACATGGACCGACGCGAGTCATATGTAAGAGTTAGTTTTTGGACATTTTAATGCAAATAAAATAAAATAATAATTTATTTTATTTTAAATGTTTTCTTTTTTGTGTAGTGACATAATCCTCCCATTTTAATACCTACTTGATGAAATTTCGTAGGTTTAGAAACATAACCCAGTGAATTGAGGTATTTCATTGGAGATTTGGAGGAGTAACCATTTGCAGACAACAACGTTGTGATCAATCGACGCATCCCAGATATGACGAACATCGCCAACAAACGTGATAAAATGATTTTTCTTCTTCCAAATCGATGTAGGGGTTTTTATATTGATTCCTCCTTTCCTCTTTCATAAATTAAATGATAAACGCAGATCAACCCACAAATAGGTTGACCCACGGATCGTGCGTTTTTTCGGGAGGGTGTTAATTTTCTGTTCATTTGGGGTTATAATTTGGGATTTGATCTCATTTTAATTATTGTATTGTTTTTGGATTCCCTATATTTAATCCTTATAATGGGAGTGTATCAATGACACAATGAATGGAGATGCAGGTTCATTCCTTAATTTGGTTTATTTTATTTCTTCCTTCTTTTAACGTTGGGTTCATCGCGTTCTTCATGGGTTAATAAGAAACACATCATTGCGTGTCCATTTCGTGATGCAACAATCCCAAATTTGAGAATCGACATCTTGAAGACTCAACGGAGGTGTGATGGAGATGGCATCAAACGAATCGACACACCTCAAAAGAAATTGTTTTTAGATCGTTCTTCATGTGGATGATTGAATTAAGTTTTTGGGGAAAATCAGACCCCCAAAACCATCCAAAACATCGATAAAATGGCTAGATGACCTTGGATTTTGAGTTTCGGGGCAAACAGATCATCAAATCGGGGATCGGGGCATCACCGTGGCACGGCGGAGCAGGTTCACATTTCTAAATTTTTCTAGAGCACACGGCGTGTATTCCGAAGAACATGCAGTTTGGTACCGGTGGCAGCGTCTAGGGTTTCAGGTGTCAGACAGGTAGCACACAGTGTGTGACCCCTGTCACACATCATGATGGACCTTCCACAATGATCGACCAGTATTCTGAGAAGTACACAGACAAGGGATGGACTACACGGCTTAGCAACATGACGTGTAGACCTTACCCGGCATGGCAGAGGCTAGTTAAGTGGGTTACCCCATGTATCAGTTACACAGGATGTCCCACACGTGTTAATGTCATGTACGAGCACATGACCATGTACAAATAGGGAACCCCTTTTACATGGACATGGCATGTGGTCTGTACTACATGACGTGTACTTATATTTTCACATGGAAAGTTCCTTCTGACTCGGGTCATTTAACATGGGCAGTACCTAGAGTCATGAGACATGGCATGTGACCCATTCTACACGTCATGTATATTCTAGAACAATGTGTTAAACTCTTTTCCACCATATCTTGGACATGTTTTGGTTGGGCTAGTGAACCTATTCTTTCTTTCCCCAGAAGGTCAGGTATAGTTTCCATTCACAAGAGTATGATCCCTTCAGCAGTAATTTCAGATATAGAGTCAGTTATCCCTCTGAGGGGCCCAGTGTGAGAACCTCTACCCATTCATGACCCTAGGTAGAGTCACATATTGATGTTACTATTCCCACAAGGATCTGATACTCTACTAAGTAGGTGAATCCAGATAAGCCGCAGTATCTTCCAAAGCCCTGGCAGTGATCCTCATCTTTGTATCTTGATATTTTCCACTAAAGAGTGTGTTCTCCTAGAATGAGTGTATCTATATCTCTTGTATTTTATCAAAGAATAGTACTTCTCGGATGGATGTCATCAGAGCTATTAGACTCATGGAGTGAGTTCTTCCACATGAGTGCTTTGTGAAATCTTCAAACTGTATCCCTAACGTGGGTATTCTCTTGGGTTACTTGTTCCTATACTATGGGTTAGGTATTTGAGTATATCTGGATTGTGATTATCTTGCTATATTTTTAGTAGAAATATACTATGGAAAGCTGACTGTACCTTTCCTTTCTCTATTTCATTGTGGTTTTTGGGGTCCTCTACTGTGTATTGCTAAACTGACCGATGCATGGTCTTTTCCCACACATGTCATGTCTTGTGAAAATCAGTTCCTTTTTGACAGAGTCAAGGGATGACCAGGGTAATACCGAGCTTTCTGAGTTCCCTATAGTCTGAGGTGTACCTATGGCTATGAGCAGCAGTCCTAGTACCTATTTCTGCTTATAGTTTGGAATTTTTAGTTTGCAGACTCTTTTTATTTGTGGGCTTGTATTCTGGCCCAGTTTATTTTATGGACTTTACATTCGTTGTACTATGTTTCTTGGGTCTAGTTGTCTGCATGCACTATGTTCTTTAGTGGTTTTTTCATTTCATCATTTGTGAGCTTAGAGAAGTTTGTGTGTGTACTTGTACATTAGAAATGCCTCCCATGATAGTAATATGCCTACTCAGTGCTAGTCACCAGGCCCTGGCCTAATGGAGGTGGAATTGGGGAGTCATGGAACAGGCCCCACTAGGATGGGTCATGACAGAGTGGTATTAGAGGTGGTTAGTTCTACCTTAGGACCAAGAGTCTATTATATTGGTTGGGGGAAACATTGTTATGTGTTTTGAGCATGGATTTCAGGTCAAAGACAATAGTTTCAATGTGGGCAGCCGACGTATCCATACACCAAGACTCTAATAACCTACATTTCGACTATATACATGAAAACAATAGTTGTGGAGAAGTTAAATAATGGTACATGAATTATATAAGAATGAGTTGTGTTTTCTATGTAATTTTTGTCAGCTTTACAGATATACTCATTAACCACTGTACATCTTTTTTCCTTTCAGGATGCCTCTGCGACGCATACCCACAAGGATTCAGTAGCGTGATCAAGAGGATGATCCCCTAAGTGACGAGGCTTTAATAAAGGGACTAGTTCCCCAGGTGTTACCTCTAGGTGGTGCACATCCTATACCACAACCAGTGGAGCCACCCGTGGCACCAGCAGTACTGACAGATGAGGGGCATAGGCTGAGCGCACTCTAGGAGTTCTTGTGACAGAGACCCCTCAGGTTTCGAGGTGATGTCAACCCTCAGGAGGCTGAGAATGGTTTGTGGAATTGACCAGAGTCTTCTGTCTCATGGGGACACCGATGGGCCTAATGGTGATCCTAGGATCGACCCTTATTTAGGGTTCAGTGGGACGATGGTGGAGTCTTACCACAGAGACTCACGACGATGATACTCATTTGTGGATAAAGTATGAGTGACTCTTTAGGGAGGAGTTCTCACTAGTCACACAAAGAGTAGTGTGTATCCAGAAGATTCATCCACACCAGAAGGGCAGTTTGATGGTGGATGACTATTCATCGAGGTGCACCAACCTCGCCAGGTACACGATGGATTTGGTCAGGTATCTATACTTCAGAGCTCGGACCTTTGAGTGAGTTCTATAATGAGACATCCAAGATAGTGTCATGACTCTTTTCATTTTGACATATGATGCGGTCATCAACCAGGCCTTGGTGATTGAGAGATTTTTGGTGGAGTAGAGACAGTTGAAATCAGTTAGCAGTAGGAAGACAGGTTTGGAACCTCGGAAACAGGGAGTTGACATCATACACATGGATCAGGATGTGGGAGAAATCACAAGAGGACCCAGGATAGGGGTTTGGTAATCCAGGGATCTCAAGATGGATCCATTCAGCCATGGGAGAGGTGATGAAACTCATGTGATGGTAGGAGACATCTCATAATGGATTTTATGACCCGTCAAGCTGCTGACAGGGAGGTGGTGGATGGACCACCGAGGCAGAGGCTAATAGGGGATCAGACAGACCTACTAGGTGGTGGATGTGGGAGAGGACTAGGGAGATCTATATGTAATGGCAGACACTTAAATCAACTTCCAACACCCCCAGGAGGTTTTCACTAGGCACAGGGAGCTGGGGGACATGGGTGGGGACAATTGTATGTAGTCGAGGCATACGACCTAGGGACACTAGGGATTATCCAAGGTACAATATTTGTCTTCTCTAATTTAGTTTCTGTACATATAGACACAGGTTCTAGTTAGTCCTTCCCACATGTCATGTGAGAAACCCTGAGATTCCATTAGAACAGATGACTCAAACCTTACACTTGATGAAACCTACGAGAGGAGACTCGATGATCACACTCCTTTGCAGATAGTGTGATCTTACCCTTGTATGCTAGAGTTTCTATTGGAACCACTTGGTGGTAGTGTTGAGGCCTTACAACATCATCCTTAGTATGGATTTGCTACCTTCATTTGATGCCCAGATTGACTACTCTAGGAGAAGTGTGTAGTGTTTCTGTATCGATGGGACATGATTTTCAAATTTTGGTGAAAATGAGACCCAAGAAGCAAAGAATGGGCTCATGGATATGAGGGTGCAGCCTAACGTACATGAGTTGGCTAGACTTACCCTCAGAGAAGTAGATGTTGTGAGCTTCCAGTTCCCAACAGTAGTGGTGGAGTATGAGGATGTCATTACTGAAAATGATCCAGGACTACCTCCCCGCCAAGAGATCGACTTCTTCATCAACTTACACCCTAAGATGACAAAAATTTTCTCACCAACATATCGGATGGCTCCCATAGTGCTTCACAAGATAATTGTGAAATTGAAGGACTTTTAGAGAAAGGGTTTTGTATGTCCCAGTGTTTCACCATTGTTGGCCCCCGTTTTGTTTTCCAAGAAGGCATATAAGAGTTTGAGGTTGTGCATGGATTACTGGGTCCTAAACCAGGCAACGATGATAAATAGGTATCCACTGCAAAGGATTGAAGACCTCTTCGATCAGCTAAGAGGGGCACAATGGTTCCGAAAGGTTGATATTTAATCGTGTTACCATCATTTATGAGTATGAGATGAGGATATACCGAAGACAACTTTCATATTCCTATACGGTCATTATTGAGTACATAGTGATGACTTTTGTCTTGATGAGAACCACTTTACTGTTCTTGGGACTTATGAACTAGATCTTCTAGCTGTATTTAGACTGGTTTGTAGTGGTCTACATCAAAAATATCCTTTTGTACTCATCATAAGAGGAGGAGCATGTGAGACACCTATAGATGGTTCTTGATGTACTCTGAGAGCACCAAATTTATGGGAAGCTCTCAAAGTGCATGTTCTAAATTTAGGAGTTCCACATTATTGGCCATGTCATCTCAACAGATGGGGTAGCTTTGGACCAAGCTAAGGTAGAGGTAGTGATAGCATAAGAGACACCTCGAAGCATTAAAATGGTGAGGAGTTTATTTTGGGAGGAAGGATATTATCAGATATTCAATCATGATTTCCCCTATATATCAGCACCAATGAATGTCTTGAATAGGAAGGGGAAACCCTTATAGTGGAAGGAGAAATGATAGAAGGACTTCGAGCTGTTGAGACAGAGTTTAATGAGAACCTAAATTTAGAGATTGCCGAAGGAGGGTGTTTTGTACGTAGTTTTCTGAGACGCATTAAGGACCGAGCTTTAATTTGTCCTGATGGAGAGATGGACAGTGATTTCTTATGGTTCGCACCATCTTATTCCACATGAGCAGAACTATGTGACCCATGATCTCATGTGGTAAGCTGTAGTGTTCACGTTGAAGTCATGGAAACATTACATTATGGGTCCAGAGTTTGTGTGATCTACCACCGAGAAGGTGAAGATCATACTGGAGTGGATGAAGACTCCACAGAGCTGGCAGAAGTCTTATACTGACAAGAGATAGAGACCACTAGAGTTCGAGGAGGGGGAATATGTCTTATTTAGGGTCTCTCGTTGATGGTCATTGCAGAGATTTGGTTGGAGTGGCAAATTGTCTTAGAGGTTCATCGCCCCTTTTCAAATACTGCACAGAGCTAGTAAGATGGTGTATTGCTTATCTCTACCGCAACTGTTTGCACCAGATACATGATGTCTTCCACATGTCATATCTGAGGAGGTACATGCAAAACCAATCACACATAATTGACTGGGGAGAGCTAGACATCGAGGATGAAGTGACCTTTAATGAGTACCCGATGGAGATTGAGGATCAGTAGGAGAAGATCCATCATGGGTGATTGATTACCTTGTTGTGTGTTCGGTGGCTGCATGATAATCTTCAAGATAGCATGTGGGAGCAGGAGGCTTAGATCTGTGCAAGGTACCCACATATTTTTTAGTATCCTTTTGTTTTGGATTTCTGGGACGTAAAGTCCTAAAGTGGGAAGAATGTAATGTCTCATATTATTTGGTGTATTATTTTAAAATATTATATGGATTTATTACAAGACCAGTCCTTTTGACGGAGTGTGATTCTGGGGCCCGATGTTTCTAGAAATAATGTTTGAAATAAACTAAACTTTTAAATAGCACCCGCGAGAGGTTTTCCTAAAAAAGTGGAATAACTTTTAAAAGGGTGTCAAGATTAAAAATTTGAGGTCACTTTTGCATTCAGAGCAACAAATTTACCTTATACATGACCTAACATTTACCGGTGCACGTAAGCTGCAAAAGTTAGTTTTTGGATGTTTTAATGGAAATAAAATAAATTAATAATTTTCTTTATTTTAAATGTAACCTTTTTCGCACAACAACCAAATCATCCCCTTTTAATGCATGCATATGGAATGTTGATAGGGATATCTTCATAACCATGTGAATTGAGGTTTTCTGTTAGACCATTGGTGGAGAACCCATAGGCAGACGACGACAAAGCGATTGATCAACGCTTCCCATATTGGATGAACCCCGACAATGAACACGACTCTACAATATTTATTCAACAGAATCATCGTAGGGTTTGTTATATTGATTCTTGATTTCTATGTTTCGTGATTAAATGACGTACATAGATTCAAACACAAACAAGAAGACCCGTGGATCATGCGTTCTTACGGGAGTGTGTTAATTTCCATTTATTTTGGGGTTTTAATTCAGGATTTGAACTCATGTTAATTGTTGTATTGTTTTTTATTTTCACTATTTAATCATTCTAACGATAGTGGATCAATGTTGTGATGACTGGAAGTAGAATTTTGTTCCTCAAATTGGTATATTTGATTTGTTCGTTCATTTAGCACCGTGTCCTTCGTGTTCTCTGTGGGGTTATGATCAACGGATCGTTGCATGTTCATTTCATGACACAACGATCCCAAATTTGAAATTCGACATCGTGATGACTCAACAGAGGTGCGACAAAGATGGAAAGTGATTAATTTACATGGTTTGGAAGACATATTTCTTGAAACATTCTTCACGCGGATTATTTAATTGAATTGTTGGGGCCAATCGGACTATCAGAAACTTCTGAAACATTGATAGCATGGAAGGGAGAACATGGATTTTGAGTTTTGGGGAATACTGATCATCGGATTGGGGATCGGAGAAACACCGTGGGATAGTGGATCAGGTTCGCATTTCTAGATTTTTTTAGAACCCACAACATGTGTTCCAAAGAACACACTATGTGGTACAAGCGACATCCGCTAGGGTTTTGGGTGTTAGACAGTTATCAAATGGAATGTGACCGCTATCACACGGTGTGTTGGACCTTCCCCAAAGCTCAGTGTGTATTTTGGGATGTTCATGGACACAGGATGGACTACACATCTTTGCAACATAGCGTATAGACCTTACGTGACATCGTAGAGGCTGGTTACTTGGGTTACCCCGGGTATCAGTTACACGGGATAGCGCACATTGGTTAAAGTCGTATACGGGCACACAGATGTGTACACAGAGGGAAGCCCTACTTACCTTTTTTACACAACATATTCATTCTGACTCGGGGAATTTCACACGGGCGGTACACAAAGTCACAAGGCATGGCCGGTGACCAATTCTGCACACCATGTATATTCTGAAAGTTGTCTTGAACCTCTTGTACACCTTATCTTGGACATGTTTTGTTTGAGTTAGTTCCCCTGTTTCCTGTTCCCCCGATGGTCTGGTATCATTTTCATTCATATGAGTACGATCCCTTCAACAAGAATTTTGGATATAGAGTCATGTATCCCTTCGAGAGGCCCTGAGAAATATCCTCTATCCATTCTTGACCCTAGGCAGAGTCATGTATCGACGTGACTTTTCCCACAAGGTGTTGATCCTCTACAGAAAAGGTGAATCCATATGAGTCTATGTATCCACCAAGGCCCTGGCAATGATCCTCATCTGTGTATCATGATCTTTTCCTCATAGGAGTGTGCTCTCTTAGAATGATTGTATCTATATCTCATACATTTTCATGAAAAACAGTACTTCTTGGATGGACGACATCAGAGATATCAGACTCATAGAGTGATTTCTCTGGGAAGAGTGCATTGGGGAATTTTTGAACTGAATCCCTAGCTTGGGTATGTTGTTGTGTGACTTGTCCCTAGACTACGGGTTCGATATTTGAGTATATATAGATTTTGTTTCTCTTTATATATGTTCAATAGTCATATACTGTGTAGTATTGACTATAAAATTCCTTTTTGTATTGATTTGTGGTTTTCAGTGTCCTCTACTGAGTATTGTTATACTCACCCCAACACGGGCTTTTCCCGCATGTGTCATGTCTTGTGCAGACGAGTAACCATTTGATGGAGTCCAGGGAAGACCAGGGTTGGACCGAGAATTTTGAGTTCCCTATAGGTCGAGGTGTTCCTACAGCTACAAGTAGTAATCCCAATTCCTCTTTGTTCTTATAGGTTGGATATTATAGTTTTCAGTATCTTTTTATTAGTGGGCTTGTATTCCGGCCCAGTATTTTTTCCATACTTTCAGTTCATTGCACTCTTTTGGTTTGGGTTAGTTGTATGCATGCAATTTTTTCCTTATTTGTTTTTTCATTCCAGCATTTTTGGTCTTGGATATTTGTGTGTGTGTGTTTACAGGTACTTAGGCAATGCCTCCCATGTTAGTAATATGCCTACTCGGTGCTAGAAAACATCCCATGGCCTATTGGAGGCAGGATTGGGGAGTCATGGCACGGCCCCCACTAGGATGGGTCATGACAGCTGAAGATCCATTATACGTTGGTGGAAGATGTTTTTGGCACTTCGTTAGAGGTTCCACTCATGAGTTACAAAAACCCACACCCAAGATTTTTTTAAATTGAAGAGAGGGAACCACCCACATTTAATTTCATTAATTTGGTTCATTAATGAACATCAATTATTGTTCCATCAATTCAACAAATTTCATGGTTACCCAACCCAAGGGTTATGTCATTAAATGAATTCCATTTAAGTCTGATGTTCCACCATGGTCCTACATCCTTCACTCAACGGTTACAAGGAAAGAGTAAAATAACATTTGATTTACATTATTTTTTTTTTGGTAATGTCCAGAATTTAATGTTTTCATCTGACCCTATCGATGTTAAGATTCGCCTCAGTGAATCCTAGCACTACAAATTCAACAGTTCCCTCAAATTTTTAATCCAAGCTCCATTTCAATGGATAGATATTCATTCCCGCACATTTACTAAATGTACCTTAAATAATGTTCAAAAAATATTAACAGTCGCACTTGACCCACGCCAATCGAGGTTACACTTCACCTAATGGGAACATGCCCTCATGAACTCAATGGTACTATTGAATTTTCATTATGAGTAATAGTTTTGGAGTTATAATTATTTTAATATAAAATAATTGTTACCTAAATTTTTTATTTACGGCCAAAAACTAACTTCCACTATTGGCCTGTGTCGGACGAAGATAGGATCTTCCTATGGAAAGAATACCCTCACCAATTCAGTGGTGGGATTAGATTTTTAATCTGATTCACCATTCGTGGGTTATAAGCATTTTAAAATGAAAATAATTTTATTTTATTATTTTATTTACGGTTATTCCTTTTTGGAGTTTTCTCACAAGAGGCTTGTGCCAACTAAACATAAGTCGTGCCTAGAGTAAACATTCCATCCTAAATGGAATTGTGACCTCATATTTCTAATCTGGGAACTATTTTAAGAGTTATTCATATTTTTTAGGAAAACCACTCATGCCCTCTATTTAAAGCATAACATTTTTTGACAGATCATTTTAGGCACTCAATGCATTAGAATCATGTGCCTTTAATTTTCATAGTCTCGTAATAATTCAGTATAATTAAAAACATTATATGAAATTTTTGTGTCCTTACAATCTATCGAACTTAGGAATTTACATTTTTGATATCCAAAACAAAGGAAAATCAAACAAGTGGGGTACTGAAAATGAATCTTGGACTATCTCTCCCATGTGCTCCCAGAGAGGTTCCTGTGCTGCTCCAAACTCACACCAGAGGAGTCGACCATCCATGAATGACACACTTCTATCAATCCTCAATCACTAAAGGTAGCTCTGTAAAAGTTTCCCAATCAACAATTTCTACCTTGCCCTAGTCGATGATGTGCAATGGGTCATACATGTATCTTCTCATCTGCGACATGTTTAAAACATTATACACTTGGTGCATTAGTGGGGAAAGAGAAAGGCGGTATGCCACCATTCCAACTCTATTGAGAATCTGGAAAGGTTCGATGAACCTCAATGATATCTTTTCACCTAGTGAAATCTCCACAATCCTCGTCAGGGTGGGACCTATAGTATTTCATGGTCTCCCTCGTTGAAATATAAGGATCTTAATCTCTTGTCAGCATAAGACTTATGACTTCTTGGTGGAGTCTTCATCGTTTCCTGGATGGCCAACACTATCTTGGTGGTAGCTGGGTCCAACTCTAGAACCAAAAGTGCTAACTTCTTTGGGTCTATCCAGCATAGAGGTGATCTTCACTGTCACCCGTAAAATGCCTCAAATAGTGCCATGTAAATAGTGGAGTGATAACAATTGTTGTATGTGAACTCTCGTAGTGGTATGTGGTCCTCCCAAATGCATCCAAAATCGAGGAAGTAAGCACAAAGCATGTCTTCAACTATTTATATGGTCCACTCTGTATGACCACCAGCCTGAGGAAGAAAGGTGGTGCTCAGGAATTGTTGAGTCCTGAATGCCTCCTGTAATCCCTTCCACAACTGGGATGTAAAATGAGCATCAAAATCTGAGATGATCATCGATGGAACCACATGAAGTCAAACTATCTCAGGTATGTAGAGGTGTCTCAAGCCCTCTAATGACCCCTTCTCTCAGATGGGTAGGAAGTGGGCTGACATGGTGAGTCGGTCAACAATCACCCAGATGGAATCGTGGCCCCTGAACATATGTTGTAGCCCTGTCATGATGTTCTTGGTGATGTCATCCCACTTCTTCTCTAGCACCTCAAGTGGATAATTCAAGCCTACTGGAACCTGGTTCTCAGCATTCCCTTATTGACAAGTAAGGCATCTTGAAATGAATTATGCAACATCATTCTTCCTCCCTAGACACTAGTACTAATGTCGAAGTTCCTAGTACATCTTCACCGCACCGGGATGTACTTCCAAAGGGGATGTTTGTAATTCCCTCAACACCTCATCTCTTACTCTCACTCATACCATAGTGAATCCATTTAAAAGTATGACACACTTTTAACCTTCAAAAATCCTTCTGGAGCCCGTTTTGAGGATATAAGAGTGCATGGTACCTCACAGTCAATGTCCCCAAGCTATTCCTCTAATACATGTTGATGGAGTGAGGGAGTGAAAATAAAGGAATGGAGGTATGATTCACCAGCACTATCCATGAAGTATAACTGCAATGCGGCTAGCTACTCTGTCACCTAACTCAACAACTTTAACATACACCTTCTAATTAGTGCATCTCCCACCAAGTTCCCCTTCCGATGAGTGTATGTTATCTCAAAGTCATGGTCCTAGAAAAACTCTAGCCATCACCTCTAACATGCTGCTGAAATGCCTACAAGCACTTTTCCTTCCACATGAAAGGATACCCCTTTTAACTGATTGATGTTTCCTTCAACCCATTGGTAATTGGTAATCGCTCTCCACAACCACTAGGTTAAGGTTCATGTATTCAACACATAACCTCGAACACTGGGTATTACTAAGCCTTTCCTTTAAAAAAACCTCGAACTATACTCTCAGCTCCTAGAGCTACAAATGATCCATCAGATATATAGTTGAAGATATTGGTGTCGTCCCAAGGTACAAGCCATTGCAGATGTTCCCCACCCCTATGAGAAGGTAATCCTAGAAACATATTTTGAATAGATGTTCCCACACTCTACCTCTACTATTGGGAATTGAAAACTCAAAATATTTTCTTTCATTAGGCTAAGGCTAACTGAATCTAGCATGATTGGTTACACCTTCCTGTGCATTAGTTTATCCCATGCTGCATGGGTTGTCTTTTTCACCGAAAAAGGAAAACTCCATTCCAACACAATGGATATACCTCATCCCTTTTTCCTAAAATAGTCAATCTAAGCGTTAACTGTGGATTACAAGTCCATACCCAAACTAACATTGCAAGGCCTTGATGCGGCCACCAAGAGCTTCCAACCATAACTCTTGCATCAAGGGTCAAATCACACCATCAGCATAAGTGTGATTATTGTGTCTCCTCTCCTAGGTATCTCTAGACATAATGGCCAAGTCATCGGTTTAACTGAAAACTATATGTATTGAACAATATTCGTGACAAGGAATGAATAGCACCTATTACTTTTAATACAAAATCTAGTACTAGACACAAATCAAACCTTGAATCATTCATGGAGCCCTTGGGTCACACTCCTTGATAGGATGTAGCTACTCCATCCCCCTATCCTCCAGCTTCTTGTGCCTGGTGAGGACCACATTTGGGTGGTGGTTGAAACATATAAAAATTTATACCACCCCTTATACTCTACTAGATCCTCTTCCAGTTCTGTTTCCCTATATATTTACCTATCCCTATCACTTACACTTCTCAAAAAATGTCACACATCCAAGTCTCTGAAACTGATGTCGGTTTCCTATATTCCTACTACTGAAATTCACTGGCTGTATCTTCTCAGCCAATGAATTTTGGACCACAAAGGTTCTCTCATGCACCCTAACATGAGTAATAATGAACATATGAATAGTGTTATATCATATGTCCCTAAACACATCTCACTCGGAGGTTCGGGTCGTGAAGCACTGTTCATATCATATTCATCGTGCACATAGAATGGTCAGTACACCTTGGAGAATACTCAGTTACCGACAAGTCATCCTGTCGAAACTGTAGAATCTCTTGGGAACACAAACCCTTTATCTTTTTGTGGAAAGAGACCACCTTCTATGAATAAGGATCTCAATATCTATCCATGGAAAAGTCATCTCATCAAATTATAGGGGTAATCTAAACCATGTCCTCTCCCTATTGAGACACATAGAATGTTCACTTCTAGGAAATCCATCTAATCAAATAATGCCCTACCTAGATGGTAACTTGGTCACCACCTTAGGCTTGTCCTTGGCTGCCTGTGAGTTGTTCTCACCTTGGATCTTGAGGGGTATATGTCACTAAAACCCATGTAAGGCATTGAGCCTATATGTGTCCTCTACCGGTAGTGCCGGTAGTAACTGCTAACCAATGGGTAGTGGTATCACTGGGACACCTGCCTAAGGTACCATCTCATGCAACAGTCCTTGTACTGAAGCCTCAACACTCTATGGACAATCCTCATGGTCACGTATTGGAATCCTGACAGTATATCTACATAGAGGCATCTTGAAAGATAATCAAGAAGAACCACAGTCAATAAGTTATACTTGGTGAGATTACTCAAAATATATCAGGCGAAAAACATTTTCAAAACACATGCAACTAGTGTTTTCATGTACCAAGTCAGAAAACAAAATTTAGGGACTTTTTGTATTCATACGTCAGTCGCCGCACTAACACTGGACTGTCTGGACTAAAATTTCAACTCAAGACACTAAAAACTATTTTCCCTATAAAAAATATAGACTCTTAATTTTTCTGGTAGAACCGAACTTTCTATAATACCATTTTTTCAGGAACAATCCCATGGGGCCCATGTCGTGACTACCCTATGCCCGTCTTCCATAGGCCAGAGGTTGGTGACTACCACCAGAAAGGCGTATCCCTAAAATGGGAAGGTATTACCATTATATTTACAAACACATAGACCTGCAAATAAAAAATAATAAACCACATACTATAACTGAAGAATTTATAAGTTTGAACTAAAGATGAATGAGCCAATATATAATCCCAAATAAAAGAAAAATATAGCAAAAAGGAAAAATATCTCTTCAGGTCATCCTCTAAGGAACCTACCTGAAGGGTAGGTAAAACATGTCATTGTGGCTCTCTATGTCAAGTATTCACCTCTGTGCACCATCTGGTACTAGCTTTAAAACCACAGTCAACGATGTCCATCGTCTGCACAAGAAAAAATAAGGTGTGGGTGAAGCCCATACAGTGGTGAGTATAACAATACCCAGTAGGGATCTTGATACCCCCAAAGGCCTCCCATAATACCATAATGGAAAAACCACAAATCTTGAACCCAATCACCAAGCACAAGTAAAAGACACAACTCAAAACAGGTATATAAAATAAAGAACTGGAATAATGATGATTAATCATTAATATAAATCATCTTATTCTATTGAGAAGTTCCACTATTGTTCCACGATGATGTTTTTCCAATGCCAATCCACACAGGGTTGTAAGTCACCGATCCACACAGAGTTGTAAGTCGTCGATCAACATAGGGTCATATGTTTCTGATCCACGACGGGCCGCTCTGAGGCTGGTCCTTTGCAGGTCGCTCAATTGCTGATCCACACATGGTCTTAAGTCATCGATCCACACAGGGACAAATGTTTATGATCCATTACTGGGTCATAAGTAGTCAATCCACACAGGGTTGTAAGTAGTCGATCCACAGACGTTCGTATGTAGTCAATCCACATAGGGTCGAAGTCATCGGTCCACATCGGATCAAAAGTCACTGATCTACAATGGGCCACTCTATAGTGGTTCCTCATCTGTTCATGCTACTATTTATCCACTCGTAGTCATATGTATTTGATCCCCACAGGGTTGTAAGTCACCGATGCTGATTAACAAAGGTTCTCTCTTCACATGATTGCTACCCACAAGATTCCCGCACTGAGCACACATGATTTATAAAGAATCCACTCCACAATACATCTGCCATATTTCAACTGCCACTAAATACCATGAAGATGGAACCCAAAGATCCGCTAAGTCATAAGGGTTCTAATGCAAGAGACGGCATGCCAATCGAACACCCATTATGTAGGTTATTGTCATTTTAGTGAAGGGTGGTTGGATTTGAGTCCAATCCATCCCATTCATACATCATCATACTCCAAAACCCATGTGGAGTATATCAAAAGGACCACTTCGTCGTAAGTGTTTCAGCGCCCCAATAGGTTCGTCAAACAAACATCTGGTTTAAGAGATATAGCCCTTTAATCAAAACTGGGTTGTATGTGGGTCCAGGTCTGGTCCGACCCGGTCGGACAAACCCGACCTGGCCCGATTCGGCTGGGCCCGACCCGAAGGAGTAGGACCAGGGGACGGCCCACTACGCTAGGCTCTCGACATGCTGGCCACAGGCTCGGCCCACCGGATTGGGAGCGAGGGTCTTATCCCCTCCCAAATGGACATGTTGTATGTTCGGCTCATCAATTAGTGGTGCCAGTTTGTAGTGCTCCACCTGGCATATCCATGTGGACCGGTCATAGGTAGGACAAGTGGGAACATGTCCTCCCGTCACCCATCGTCATGGCTCGGAGCCATGGAACCTCCACTACAGCATTCTACCATGGCGTGCCACCCGGATTCAATATGGTCAGTGATGGTCGACCACCCCACCTTCATCTTCCATGATGCCTTCAAGCACCACCTCCTCCTCACAGATGTCGGTCGCCGGCACTACCATGTCTTTAGTACTTCCACATGCCTCCAGTAAAGCTCTGATGGTCCGATATTCTATCCAACTTCACCTACGGGCCTTCTAGGACATCTCCATCACTGTGTGGCCCCCAGTTTCATCTTGTTGCCTTATTGGTCGGTTTCCCACAATGAAAGAAATCAATGCTGATATTAAAGGAGGGTCTGAGCCTTCTTCGGTTTGGCCTGCACCCTCTGCATTAGCATCATAACAAGGTAAGATTCAACATCCTAAAAAATATATGAATCATAAAACCCTTAAAAAACATCCTACCTCACACCTGTTGGAAGACGCTGCTGATGGGGGAGATGAACCCGCATTCGGTGGTGTTCATCCTAGCATGTTGTTGTCCATTTAGAATCCTCCAATGTTTGTCAAATCACTATTCTACATTGGTGGAAGACATCATCAACACTTCATCAGAGGTTCCACTCATGAGTGACCAAATCCATTCCCATATATTGTTTAAATAGAAGAGAGGGAACCACCAATGTTGCATTTCATTAATGTGGTTTATTAAGGAACCACAACTAATGTTCCATTAATTCAATGAACATTATAGTTACAAAAACTATGGTTCATTTCATTAACTAACTTCCATTCATGCTTGACATTGAATTATGGTCCCACCTCTATCTATCAATGATTACAAGGAAATAAAAAATATCATTTGAGTTATCTTATTAATTTTTTTATAAGGTCCAAAAATTAAAAATTTCTTTCGAGCACTGCAGTTCAGTGTTAGGTTTTGCCTAAGTGAATCCTGGCACTACGAATTGAACAGTACCCTTAGATTTTTCATTGGAATTCTGGTTCAGCAGATATAAATTATCACCCGCACATTTACTGAACGTACCTTAAAAAATGTGTAAAATTTATTAGTCACCCTTGACCCGCACCAGTTGACATTAAGGTCCGCCAAATGGGAACACACCCTCGAAAGCATAACGATACTATCAGATTTCAAATATGAGTTACTGTTTAGAGTTATAAGGATTTGACATTAAAATCATTGTTACATAATTATTTTATATACGGCCAAAAACTAAATTCCATTGTTGGACCACACCGACCAATGTTAGGATCAGCCTACAGAAAGACTACCATCATGATTTCAGCGGCGGTGTCAGATTTTTAATCCGAGTCACATTTAATGAGTTATAAGGATTTGAAAAATAAAATAATTTTATTTAATAGTTTTATTTATGGTTATTCCATTTTTAGGTTCTCTCATTAGAGGCATGCACCGACTAAACATAAGTCGCACCTTGGGTATACTCGCCATCTTGAACGCAACGGTGCCCTTGGATTTCTGATGTAGTTACCCATTTAAGATTAATTCCACTTTTCCGGTAAAACATCTCACATATACTGTTTAAGGATTAACAATTTTCAACAGATCATTCTGAGCACTTTGGGCCTCAGAACCACGTGCGGTCAATTATTGCAGTCTCCTAATAATTCCATATAATTAAAACAATTATATGGAATTTTTGGGTCTTTACAGAATATCAATACTTTTCATATAAAAAATGACTGTAATTCGTATATTGAAATATAGTGGATAATATCATTGTATTACTTCCCCATTATTTGATAATATTTATCAATGTATATTTATGTAGGTGAAAAAACATTTAGAAGTTCCCTGAAACATATCATTATGAAAATACACTTATCATTTTTAATTCCCTAATTTAAAATATAAAAATTTAGATAATATGAAGATAAAAAATAATTTTTCAAGACCCATAGATGCATTTAGTGGAATCATAAAAGAAAATAATAGTATTGATGGTGTGAAAATTCATTTGTTCAACAAGCATTTAAACAAATATTTTATTCAAACCATTGGTAAAATTTGTATCCCTGGGATAATTACAAAAATATTTCATTTAAGCCTTTTATAGCATTTAATACATGTTTAAAAATGAAATTAACCAATCATTTCTAAAAAAACATTCATCCCAAGAAATTTAAATAAAATATGGACATAGAAGAAAATATTCCCAACCAAATAGAAAAACAATGTTTGTTTTTCTTAAAACATTTTTTCATAATTTTTTGTACATAGAGAGAGTAAAAATAGTAAAATTTTAATTTATATAAATAACTATAGGATAATAAAATATATGGTGTTTTAGATAAAAATATCATATAATTCCCCCATAATAATGCTTAATATAAACAATCCCAAATAAGGATGATATTTAAATATAATCCATTACCATTTGTATGAATTTCCTAGGAAGTTATTTTAATCTTCTGTATAAAAAAATTATATTTTTTTAACTTATATAAAATTAAACTATACATAATTATTATATCATATATGACCCAATTTTAATATTTTAACCCATGTTTATGAATAATTACATAATTAAATCATCATTACAAGGGGTTAACTAGTTTTTCTATCCATGTCTCAGTTTGGTTGTTTTAGTCATTGAATATTTATAAAGGATAAATCATATCTTGAATGTTAATAATTATATAAATATCATATATATATATATATATATATTCATTTTATACATATTTATAACCATTCTTCAAAGGAATACATGGAAAATTAATCACATCATTTCATGGAAATGGTAGTTGAGATGTATTCATGAGGAACGATGTCTATTTTTAATGTGTGGAATGGTAAAAATATTAATGTTATATTAAATTAATATTAGATGAATTATTTCATTATTATCATAGATTTTTATTAGTTCCATATTTTTAACTATCCATTTAATATGATATTGTAAAATGAATGCCACCGCTACGTGGATATTGTAGGTCATATGCACTCATTAGTGATGGTTTCATTTTCCATATGATGGAAAAGAGATGAATATGTTTTGTAAAACCATAATAATAAAGGTTAAATATATGTTTGATATCTATGTTACTTTATATTCATGTTTATAGAATAATTTAATGTGGTATAAGTGGAAATAAAATTAAAACACTATGTTTGGAGTTATACTTCTTCTTTAGAAAACCACAATTGGATTACAAATTAACCATTATAGGTTGGTCCATTGAGGAAAAAAATCCTATAGTTCATTGGGAGTAATATTTTTCTGGTATTTTTTAAGGTATTAGGAAATCTATGTGGCTGAATATGTGTAAAAAAAGATACAAGAATAAGTTCCCTTTTATAAGTGAAAGAAATGACCAACTTAGAATTATGTAAAATATTTTAATAATATATTTCATATTTACTATGTAAGTGGTTAGAAATTATCATATATTATAATATATTAATATTAAGGTCTAAATACAGAAAATATAGGAGGATTAAACAAGTTTATCTGGTATCTGTATCTTTATATCTTAGTTTAAAACTTGGTAAACAAGTTTTAACCCTAACAGTGGTAATAATTAACTACAATTTCTAATATTTATTATGTCCAATAATTTTTTTGAAATTATTACCTAATATTAAATACCCTAATTATTTCTTGGTAATTAATAATGGTTTAGGTTCTCTATAATATTACATCTAGGGTTGCTATGGATCAAACCTAAGACATTGCAATATTCACCCCCAATATATTGGGCGGTGGCGGTGACCGATAAAACGTGTGTAGATGAGCAAGACCAGTAACGCGAGAAGAAGTATTTGAATAGGTAACAATTGTGTAAGTCTTCATTATTGGTCTAAAAAGAATACATGGTATAGGAAAAACCTAAAATGGGAGTGGAAATATCTAAATAGGATGCAAGCTATTGTGGCAGACTTGATCGATGGTCTCTGATGGAGCTAGAGGGTAGGTATAGGTCTCTTAAATGCCTTTGGAATATATGGGTTGCTGGTGGGTTGAAACAAGTCTCATAAAATTATTTTTCAAATGGAGGAATTGTATTTTTAATTCCTTACATTACTCTAAGAATCCTATTATCAATATGACTCTTAAAATGAGAAAAATTAATCCAACACTTGTATCAACTAAGGAAACACTAAGGAAAAGATTAGACCAGTCCACCTAACTCAATAAACAATCATATTATAATCATATTCTTAATAAATCCTATTGATCTACCCACCATAGGTCTTAAACATAAATGGAATATTCTGAGTCACAGTGCTCCCACTATAAGAATTTCTTATTAAATCACACACTTAGTTACCTAACAACTCTATTGGAATGATTCTTATTTTTTTCAAAATTTTAAAATTATAATTAAATAAACTTTACTTGGTCATGCATACATTTCCTAAAAATCCCATGAAAACAATTATACTACCCCAATCTTATCCCAATGGCGTGATAAACACAGTTCCTCATTGAATTCATATAATTTGTCAAGATTAATCAAGTAGAACATCCTCTAGAATACTTTTTTTCTTTGAAAATACTAAACATTAATAGCCGAAGGGTCACCAAAACTAAATACCAATGTCCTTATACCATGGTAAAATATGATAATTTTAAGAATTCTTATTGATTCCTATAGAAAACTTCTGATGATGTCTCTAAGACAAACCATCCCCTATTCATAGTCATCATCATCTCACAACATAGAAAACAGAGCACACAAGATCAAATAACCCTTAAATCATCACAAGACATTCTAGATATGACATCTTCACTCAGACTCCACCAAATTAGACATTCAGACCTCACCACCAATAATTCCATTCGTACATTTTCTCATTCATACAAGGGAATTATATATCCAACATTACCATTACACAGCTGGACTTATAGTACCATAACCATTCTTATATAAGGGTATCTAACCTTTGACTGACGTACCACTGCCAACATTTAGATCATCCTCAATGTTATAAAAATGAAAAACATTCCTTGTTACAAAACCCCATTTCCCTTATATCCCCATACATAAAGATTACCAGGGAAATGAATATTGTCATCCTTGATCATTAACAGAAACACCCACCATCAGTTTTTCTTTCTTCCTGAGAATGGTTCCATTAGTGTTAATTGAATTTCAACTCATAATGAGGGTCACTACCCTCAAATGATCAATAGTTTACTCCCCACCCTATGTAATAACTTAACTCGATCATTGAACACAACTCCCATGGAGTCCCTTCATTAAACTGTATAAATATAGTTTTATATATCAGTGCCCTGTCAATGCCCTCCTATCACACTAATGACGATTTCAATATATTGGGAATAATCACTTCTAAACAAATAGTGTAGTAATGATATGTTAATAAGAGAGTATTTATCTCCTCAATCCATTCTCACATCAAATGATCATATATTTTCCATTAACCACCCCTAAAACCAACGTCACTCGATAATGCACATTAGGGCCCACACATAGTTCAACAAAATCATGAAAACTGTGAACTCTCATAATAGGAATATAGTTTAATTTCCCAAAAGATTCATGTCTCCAAGACCATAAGCATAAAATTAGAAACTATTAATCCTTTTCATGAAACCTTCCACTCAATGAAATTTCACATAAACCAATTCCCATGTTCCATCAAAATGACCCAAAAAATCAATATACAGTGGGTTTGTATCTTATTCCACTCGATTCAAGAACATATCACACTCTTGTGTGTCATTAATCTATAAAACCATTATAACCATGATGCACGAAACACCAAAATTAAATATTCCAAGAGCTCCCTAGGTACTCCTCTTCAAAATATTGTTCCTACCGATTCCATGTCATATCAATTGATATCCTTTTACAGGGAATCATTTCATTAATTAAAGAATCATCTAACTATCATCGGTCAGTAGGGATAGGAACCTACATAGTCTCAACCATCAAATTCAGTCTCAATAACCAATAAACCAAGGTGATTCAACATAAACCATTGGCCCCACCATATCTATATCAATAGACCTGATAACATAATTTTAATTGGACAAAAAATGAGCATACAACCAAGAATACCACCTCAAAGTAATATCTATGAATGGGATAAGGAAACTAAAATGTTTCCCTGGATTAAAAAATCAATACTGACCCACTATTTTTCAAGTCAAAAATAAGTGCCACATGGTCTTCCACCTATCCCTACCAATAAAATATCTAAATAGGGGCACTAGGTCCATCCACCTAGTCTTATGGTCCCTCATAGAATAAGAATATCCCACTTAAGGGATTCTATTAAATGAAACTAAATGTGGTTGTATAGTATATCTGAAGAGGTAAAAATCGTTTCATGTAAGGATATCATCATCCCATAAGGGTCAAACCATTCAACATAGTCATAATGAAATCACCTTCTAAGAATCATCCTACCAGGCCCTAATACTCTCTATGAATCTTTGTCGGCGAGAGCTACCTGGAGGGATAAAACATCACCATAAAATTCCATAACATTAATTCTAATTGGGTAACTGTATATGGTGTTAACCCTAAATTGTTCAACCTACTGACCCACCACCCACATACCAGGGGGTTTCATTTTATCTCGAATGGTCACATATAGCTCAAATAGATAGACGAACAACACATATTATTCTTTGGATATTGTAATATGGGCCACCATCTTCGTAATTCCATGGGAACTACAATAAAAGGATAACCCAATATTTTTAAATATGGAAACTACTCAAAAACTATGCCATTAAAAAATAGTAACTAGGTTATATTTCTTAAAATTTACCTCCAATTCAATATAAGGACTCTAAAACATTCTTAAAACATCAACATTCCCATTGTAGGAAACACTCATGGAAATATTAAAATTATCCCTTTCACTAGGTTTAATGATTATAATACTACTATAATTTTTTATTTAATCCATTACATCAATTAAATTTTATTATAAACATTAAAGAGCTATAGATATATGACATGTTATGTTCTCTCTATAATGGAACAAATTTTTTGAAATGTACTTTGAGTATTATTTATCAAACAACTCTAAGAACAATAGGAAATTTATCTCACCATTTTATTTTACCAATTTATTTTTCCTTAATGTTTCACAATTAACATAGTTAATGAATATTTCACTCATATGATATAATGGAAAACAAACATTAGTTTTTAGCTGGAATTTTAATTTTGTAGATCCGCATAACAAAAAGGTACAAAGACAGTCAAAACATGTTTTTTCAGAATAACGGGATAATTCATGCAATATTCCACAGTAGATTTATAAAAAACAAAAAAGTTATTTTTCTGTAGCATGAAATAATTATCCTCACTTATTATAAAATACACCCATGGGGTCATATTTTGATAATGAAGAAAAGGAATATGAGGGTCTAATCATTCAAATTTGTGTTTAGTTATATTGGTAGCCATTCCCATTTAATAAATTCAATGTTCTATAAATTTAAATTAAAATAACATTTATGTGCAAACCATAATAGTAACTTAATCAAAATTTTAACAAACCCATACATGAATTATCTCTTAGTAATACAATGATACAACTCATATACAAGACCTAGGTAAAGGATATATGGATTCAGTTATATGGCTCCTCATTCACATGTTATATAGGCATGTGCCTTAATAAGTTCCAATTGAAACACTTTTTAACTAAAATCCCTAATCAATAACATGAATTTTTTAAAACCATCCAATTTTCAGGAAATTTTTAGTTTTTGTAGAGGTTAATTCATTTAATAATTTAGAACAAGGTTATCATTTAATGTTATTTGGGGAAGAAATTCCACAATCATGCTATATGGGAAAACCCATTTAGGTTAATGGAAGAACATCATTTAACCATACATATACCATAAACATGACATAGAAAGATATCACATTTAAAGAGAGTTTATCTTAACAAGGAAATAATTATCGAAGAATGGTTTATAGATAAGCATGGAAAATAATCACAGAAGCATGGTATATAAATAATCAAGTTATATAATCACACAATTATAGGAAATAGATAAACATCATAAATAATCATACGATCATAGTGTACAAATGTATGGGACATAATCACATAAGAATAGTATATAGATAAACATGTTAAATAATCACATGGGATTGGTTTACATAATAATGTTGCATAATCACACAAGCATTGTATACATATAAACAAGATAAATAGTCCCATGAGAATGGAGTAAAAAATAATGGCACATTATCACATGGTCATGGTATACATATAAGAATGTTAATGACATATGAATCCCATGTTCCTAAAATGATTTATGAGCATGCCTCTTATCTTTTCATACTGTTCCAAGTGATAAATAACATTAATTAATAACCAGGGAAAATACATCAAAAGTAACTAAAGGTGAAATGCTAATCAACTATAATAAAAAACATCATGAAAAATATTATCATCCCAGGAAATATAGACTCCCCCCCCCCTATGTGGGTTTCTCATTCCCAAATAAAATCTATTTACCATGTTTCTTCACATTTCAAGTCTCATTCCTACCGACCAAAAATAGTTAGATAAGAAATCAAAATCTCTTATACCACTTTCTGATGTCCGATGACTAATTCACTCATATATAAATGAACCTAGTTTTCCACATGGCCTAAGGTATGCCTCCTCATATATCATAGGCTTCCAACTAATAGATATGGTTCAGATATGATATATTGGAGAGACTATACCTTCTAGATCTGTACTAAATATTGTAGTATAAATAATAAATGAAAGTAAGGGGAAGTTAATAATAACAAAATTTATAATAAATAGACCAATTATATACAATTAGTCCATGAATGAAAATGTTAAGATGTCAATACATAGTAGTCAATATACTATAGGTAATACGCACAATATGGATATAAAAAGAAAAGAATAAATAAATAAAGGACTAAAAATCTTGGATTCTGGTTGAGTACATTCACAGGAGATACTACAATTCCAGGTTCAAGCCCAGAAGATACAACAATAAAGAAGCATGTCCCAAGTCCTAAAATGAAATTACGAGGTCTATTCATGTACCATATGATCACCTGAACAAGGTGTTAGTAAAATGCTGTAATCCATCACCAATTATGTTTAATGATATCAATTCTATGAATATAAAATTCAAGGTGTTTATTAATAAAAAATAATTATATTGAAAAAATATTAAAACTATCATCTTAAGGTTTCAATGGGATACTCAGTTGACTCTAACTTCTTTAGTATAATCCGAATGTCTCAGAACGTATGAAAAATAATATAGAAATTGGACCCCATTTCAATAAGACTAGACCTCCTTATATGACACTAGACATGTGGGACCCAAGGATTAACCAATGTATCCATATATAATGATTATCATAAAAGGTTCTAAATGTTTCATAAAATTAAATATTTTAATAATCAAGGGTAATACAAATATCAATCAAGAATAATATAACCCCATTTTACTCATGAACTCGTCTAAGGAATTCAAAATTAGGGCTCGAGTATCTCCCAAGGATTTAAATAATTTCATTTAACATAGGAACCCATATAATGAAAAATGTATCATGAAACCACGTATCTCCCACTGTTTATATAATTTTTTCAACCTATGATCCAATCCATGAATTTTCGAATTAGCAATACAAGTATCATTCAAGATGTATATAATCCCCTTCATCCTATGAGCCCATCATAAATTTTCCCAGTCATGATTGTTGTATCCCTGAGTAGGGGAAGGGTGAATTAGTGATTCTATTTTTTATTTCATGTTTCCATACAAATGAAACAACCTTTTCCTTGAACTAAATAATTATTTCCCTGTAGAAAAAAATTCCAATACACATCAATTGGAATAAAAAAATTATAATGTTTACTACTCAACAAGTGTAGCTACATTCTTGGTATGGCTTAGAAATAACCCACCACCACACAATCCACTATGAAACAATCCTTTTGTTTGGAATACAATAAGTAGGGTATTCCCTTACACTCCTATAGATCCATGTTAGATAAAATAGTTCTTGTTATTCAAGAAGCACTAAATGATGCAATAAAATTTTTGTTCTACCAAATATACATTAAAAAAACATAAAATTTAAAAACAATTCTTCACTTTATTACCTCGAAGTAGGTAAGAACTTCATAAACATTGTAATGACACTCAATACAATTTCCCAATCTGATTCCCAAGTAAAATTTTCACAATACAGAAATATAGGTATATCAGAATACTACTAAAAAAATTATGAACCACTACTAATCAGAGTCTGGAAATCCCAATTTGATTCCCCTGTCTGATATCCGTATCGCATTTCATAGTCTGATTATTTAAAAATATAAATATTTATCTATCAGAATATCATTGAAATTTTTTTGAACCACATAAAATATTAATCTAGAAATCCCAGTTTGAAACCCTGGTAGGATTTCCATGTTTGATTTACTAGTCTAGTTTTTTAAAACACTCAGTACAGTCTCCACCTCTTCTTCTTCTATCCGGCTAACTTATTCAAAAAACATAATCAATAAACTTATGCTTTTCTAGAATTTTGGATCATATATTTCCTATTTTGTGATCAATGCCAGTTATAGAATACATTAAATACTCTCATTAGATTTATAGGCATGCAAGAACAGTTTAGGCAAGAATCTAAAATTTTTATCCCCCTTTACCTAATTCCCTAAATCTTCAATCTTCATTAAATATTTTACATTTCATTGAAATTTTCAAGTTCTCGTAAATCCATTAAATTTTGGAACTATCTTTGAATCATTCTTGTTACCTTGAAATATATATCTCTCTTTGACTTCAACACCCTTCATTATTTTTAATAAACTCCAGTCCAATTCCAATTTCGGTCATTTCTTTTCCCCATTCATATTTCCATCATTCTGATTCCCCATTTGGATTTCTTCCATTTTGATTATCCATTACAATGTAATTCAGATTGATTCTTCATTTTGATTTCTTCTATTTTGATTCTCCATTCTGATTTCTTTCATTTTTATTTCAATCATTCTGATTCTCCCTTCCAGTTTTTTATTCATATTCTCCATTCTAATTTCTTCCATTCTGATTCTCTATTTTGATTTCTATCATTCTGATTCTCAATTAACATTTATATAATTCTATTTATCCATTTTTATTTCTTCAATACATCCATCCTTCAACAAATTCTGAATAATCCGATCTCACACTAATGATATGAGACCGAAAATCATTGTCTTATAGAATTTCTTTCTCCAATATATATCATATTATAAGCATGAATTCTTTTATGACATTGATTACATTAAATATTAGTATAGAATTATCAAAATTTTAATGAAATTTAGTGTAGTTTTCTATTATTTATAGTTACTTCATACTTTCATTATGAATAATTACAACTTCTTATTCGTCTAGAAAAATTATTTTCTCAAAACCATATTCAATATGATTAGCCTCAATACAATTAGAAACACCTCTTCTCTCTCTTTCTTTTATCAAGATTTCATCACAAATTTTACAACATACTTTTATTTTTCAAGAATAAAAAATATAAAATCTTTATTTGATATATATTGGATCCATGATGAATTATATTATCTTCCTCATTTAAATCAATTCATTCATTCTAGAATCAATGTGAGTCTGATTTTTATTAATATAATGGTCAGTCTGATTTTCACCATAAGCAATGTGAGTTGATTTCCCTTTATTTGATAATTTTGTAACACCAAAATACAATACATGAATATGATAAAAATCCATATCATCTTGGTCGAAACAATATCCCCCTTTGGATTTTATTGGCAACCAATATTCTTAAATCCCTAAACTTTGTAACCTCAAACTATCGATTACATATAAACAATTCTATGCATATCTGATCTAACACATTTTAGGAAACAAGAATAATTGAAAGTAAAACCATGTTGTTAAAAAGTAACGACTTATGAAAAAAACATCAGGGTTCCTCCATACACTTTCTTTTTTCCTTAGCTTTTATTCATTACATTTATTAATTATCTTTATTCCATGTCATTATTTCTAATTCAAATTTTATCCAATTCTTATGTTTCCCTAAAATACAAAAATAAATTTTCCCACAACCACTCAAAAAAATAGTTAGAATAACTAAAACACTTATTTACTGGATTCACATCTTACCCTCAACTCCCCATTTTGCGTGCTTCTATAAGAATAGATTTATGAAACAATTACACCCTTTTAGAACCATATTTTAAGGTAATATGAGAGAGTGGACACAAAAACATACCTCAAACATGATGAGAAGGAGGTTGTACAGCCATTTGAAACCTCATTTTATAAAAATTTCACTTTGGTAATGATTTTTTGAACATGTCATCTACTTATAATAATATAGGAATATACTCTAGATTCAAATTATTCTTCTCTAAATGATGATTTATGTAGTGGGTCTTGATATAAATATGTTTTTAGTTAGAATGTTTTATCATATTCATGGTATGTTTGATTTCCCATTGGTTATCACAACCCAATAGCACGGGTAAATTTACATCAACATGTAAGTATTCCAACTGTGCCTTTATCCACATAAGTTGAGTAGTCGGTTGAGTGGAAACAACATCCTTAGCTTCATCTATACTAATAGTTATTGAATTTTTATTCTTTGTATACAAACTAACATAACATTTCCCCAAAAAGAAAACTCTATCAGATGTATATTTTTATCATCAACATTTTCTGCACAATCATTATTTTAATACCCAAACATGTCCATAATTTTTCTGATATCATACCAGATTTTGAAATATTTTGTACCTTTGATATATCATAGAATTATTTTTCCAACAATTAAATGATATTATTTATGATAACTATAAAATATTTCACATACGGTAACTAAATGAACAATATCACTTCTTAAGGTTGTCAAATATAAACAACTTCTTATCATCTTCTAAAATTAATTCTAATAAACATCCATAAATTCTCTATCATTTATCAGTAAATTTCCTGCCGAAATGGGTGTGTAAACTGCTTTTGAGTTTACCATCCCAAACTTATTGAAAAGTTAATTATCTTATGTTTCATGAAAATAAAGATGAATTTCTCATTTTTTAAAATATTTAACCCATGAAAGAATATCATTTCAGCCAACATAAAATATAAATCAAAATTTTCATCTCTTCAGCAAAACATTCACAACATATTTATTCATTCCCAACAAAGATAATTTCTTGAACATAAAAAATTGTGATTAGGGAAAACTCTTGAAATTCCTTGATGTAATGACTGCTATCAACTATTCCTTTCTTTCAAATATTTTTCCTTAATCATGTATCCAATTTGGATTATCATTCCCTTGAATCTTATTTTAACCCATACAATTATTTCATTATATTACACACATAACTATCATCTATCCTAAAAACAAAGACACATGTTTTTTTAATGTAAACTTCCTCATTAAGATCACCATTCATGAATGTGGATTTAACAACTATTTGAATGATTTTGTAATTTCATTGTGCAGAAATTACAGGAAATATTGTGATCATTTCTAATCATAATACCAGTGAAAATTTATCATAAGAATAAATGCCTTTAATTTATGAATACCCTTTGTAAACAAGTATTTCATTGTTCCTTATTAGTAAACCTTATTCATTCATCTTGTAAAAGAAAACACACTTTGTTCCAATAACATTTTTCTGGTCTGGACTAGGTAAAAGTTTCAATCTATAATTCTATTCTATCTGATCATGCCCTTCATTCATTTCCTGAAGCCATTTTGGATCCTCAAAATCATCATCAACATCTTTATATTCCAATTTTGAATATAAATAGGTGTTTATAGTGGAATTTTATGTTATTATTTTTTGAACATTCTGATGCTGACCAACAATAATTTTCAAATCTTCCACTTTCTTATTCAACATATGATGATACTTTTCAGTGTCATTCTCATCACTCAAAATAGTTTAGTTCGATTCATCTTCTTTAGTTGGATAACAATGTCATGTATCCTTATAATAAATTTTAAGAAAAGTTTCCCTATCTAGTTTAACTTCATTATATGCATGAGTATGTTTATCCGCCTTAGATTCATTAATAACTTTCACACCAACAAATTCAACAATTATTTATATTTACTTGTTAAATAATCTATATCCTCTTCATTCTATATCATAGCTATGAAAAATTCAATAATCTTCAATTTACTTAAGATTTCCAAAGTTTCAACCTTTATTTTTATAATTCATGGACTCCTGAAAACTCATAAGTGTTTAAACATGGAGTGATTCAATAAAATTTTTTTAGCAAGCCATATAAATACTTTTCCTATAGAAACCTTTATTATGAATATACATAGCATTACTCAAGGCTTGCTTCCAAAAGTAATGAGAATGACCTTGTTCAAGTAACATAGTCATCTCCATTTCCACCCAACTTCTTTTTTTCCTCCCAAAAACCCCATTTTGTTGAGTATTATATTGTCAACTGAACTCATGATAAAATTAATGCTTCTAAAGATAACTTTCAAATTATTCATTCTAATACTCACCACCATTATCATTTATTAAAATATTTAGGAATACTCTAATTCCTTCTCATATTTACCCCAAAAACATTTTAAAAAATTACAACATATTACTTATGTTTCATATTCATTAAACATGTAATACAATTATGTAAATCATTTAATGTGATGAAGTAATTATTTAACTACCCAACCCCAGTTACCCAGAGTCAGTCCATTATTACATAAAATTGGCATGATCACAAAAGTTCAAGTCTCGAAATATAGATTAGTTTAGTAGCCTTGGAATCACTGGATACATTCATAAAGTTTACATTACATCTTAAAATGAAAACTACAACAACATAGTCCCCATATTCCACACTCATATCCCATCACACTATCCCTTCAGGTCAGTCATAAAATACTTCTTTACATCCTGGGAAAAAATAAAACATAGAAAGGGGTGAGCTCAGATGCCCAGTAAGGATGACAATATAGCGGAAACCTTCATAAATAAGCATAAACATTTAAGGAAATGTATAACTAAAACAAAAGCCTTCTAAACATGAACATCATCATAATATGGAAGAAATAAAATGAAATAATTCCATTTACTTAGTCACATGGATATTCTAATAATCTAATAATCACATGCAATATCAATAACCACTTTCATAATGATGGAATGCATAATGTCAGACTATCATAACCACCAAGTCATGGCCTTGTGTCAAGAATACAAATAAGATTTTGTCAACGCCATATTCCAAGACACTTTTTTGTCTCATGAGACCTATCGATGCATCGAGGATCTATATCGGGCTCTACACATCACTTATTAAGTCCAATGCATTCCTCATATGAACAGGTTTAAACAAAACATAAACATTCGTATTAAAGCTAGCATACGAAATGTCGATACATTATCCATAAACCATGAATGGTATAAAAATAACACATCCACAGTCAAAAATATCACAAAACATTCAATACTATATAAAATTCTTGAATCATAATAAATCAACTTCAAATAAGATTAGAATCCATCAAAGGGTGTGGACATAAATGAAATCAAAACTATTTGAGAGAAATGCCTCTTTTTTTTAAAATCATTTAAAAGTCACATAATTATAAAATAAAACATTTATATAGAAAATATTATTATAAGATTTTTAGGGAATCCTTGAAATTTTTATAATGGAAGAAAATTGCTTTACCCTCCAAGTAAGTTAAAAAATACATTCTTACCTTAATTCTGTCGAAAAGGATAAAAAGGACCTTGTTTGGAAAACGACGGAAAGAATCTTTATAAAAATATTATAAAAAGTAAACAAGGGTATAAATTACTTTAACCCATAGTGTATAAAATATTAATAATGGTTTGAAATGTGTTTTTAAGAAACATGGATGTGGATGATAAAGAGGTCCCAATAGATAATTACGTATAAACAACCTCAGATAATGAAGCGATTGTGAAATAAACCCTTAACTTGTACTTTTCATTGATAGAGGTTAGTTTAACATCCTGTATAATGGTGAAATAATTGTTATTAAATTATAAAAGAATCATATACATTAATATTATATCATATATGATCTTTTAACATTGCTTTGTTAATAATATCTTAGTATTATCGTCGTTTCGGGTGTTAACTTACTCGCATTCTTCTATATATTTTGTTACATAAGCCGTGTTTTTTATGGATAAATTGTATCTTATTCATATATATAATTATATCATGTATTTAAACATTATTTTTAATCAGAAAATTAGAATTAGACTTGAATGGATATGATGGGGAATGAATCTCACCGCGTTCATGGAGACGGTAGTCCATACGTATGCACGAGCGACAATATCATTCTTTTGATATTAAAATAATTTATAATTGGATGGTATATCATATATACAAGAATCATTATAATGTTATATTGATTATTTACTTCAATTACACATCATTATCATACCCATCCAAATAATAATGTTTTGAATAACAATTACACCACGGCGTGGAGACGGTAAGCCGTACGTACGCACGTATGGTGACATGTCATTCAAAGGATGGATATAATAATGAATAAGGTTGTACCATATTTATAATAACACCACAGTATATAAAAGATACTAGAGTTATTATTTTATAATGTAAATAACATAGAAAGAAGAAGTGGAAGAAGAAAGGAACTTGAAAGAGGGTGGTGAAAACATTACCTCTTCTTCAGGTTCATCATTTTGATTTGATCCAAAGGGCTCCTTAGGTTTGATTTATAATCAAACTATGCCCTCTAGGTTTAATTGAGAGAAGTTGAAAGAATATTTGGGTAGGTTTTGGCTGAGGAAAAAGTCATTTAAGATGTGAATTAGAGAGAAGGGGGAGTGCCCTTTTATAAGAGGGGTGAGGGGCACCTTAGGAAAAACATAAAATATTATTTTATAATAAATTAAAATTCGGTTTATAATGGCCAAAAAGTGACTTATATCGAGGATAATGTGGGTATGAGTCGAAATCCTTTCGAAAAATATATTTTAGACAGGTTTGGGTCACTATATTAACTTTATCTTTTTTATTTAACTCTTTGTTAAATAGTTTTACATTTACCATGTCTCTTTGTATTTTTATATTATATAGTTAATAAACATACTATATACTTTCAAACTACCCCCATGTGGTTAATTAATCATACACCTATCATTATATAAGTCCTTTGGTTGATCCTTGTATTTTTAGGAATAGAATATCAATTAATAATATAATATTTTCTTTAAAAACTATTTTATGTCAATTTTTACACTATTTAATAATTTATTTTTGTTAGAGTCATAAAAACATTATTAATTCAAAAAAAATCATTTAAGTAATCCTAACATGTTATATTAACCAATAAAATTCTTTGATGTCATCAAAAAAATAATAATATATTTATTTTAATATTTATAATACCAATTATTTGATTCTTTCATTAATAAGGAAAATACTACATCAATATTGTGTCATTAATAAATTTAATTATTCAATGTCTAAAAATTATAAATAAAATACCAATTTGTAATAAATATTTTTATCTTTATAACGAATATTATAGTCAAAAATTTAACATAAATAACCTTATGTAAAAATTGTTTTTCTAAAAGATATATGCTTATGTCATTTTTGTATTTACTTTAACATAATTAATATAGTGTCATTATCACTTACAAGTGGCTCCATGGGGTACCAAAATCGACCCAAATATGCCCATGGTCAGACATGAATCAACCAATATGGTTAGGACATGTTTTAGGTTAATTTAATATTTTTATAATATTATTTGTTTACCCTGATTTACCAAATTTACCCTTAAACCATGGTAAATAAAATATTTACCGAAATAATTATTCAAAATGTCTGAAAATAAAATTTAACTATTTACACAATTTGGAGCTCCGGATTCTAAATATGGAATCCATTTTGCTAAATTCAAAACACAAAAGTGACATTAATTAATTTAAAATTAATTCCGAAAGTCCCGGATCTATTCAAAGGGAGTCCAAATCTTACACTCTCACTTTCAGAGTTTTATGGAGCCTATGCCCTCTTGAATCTCACCTTGGTTGCATGGTTTAAGAAGCATCGCCCCTTGGTGTATTCTTTCTATTATCATGTCTTCGGTTCATGGAATTTACAAGAACGAGTGACGGTGGGTTTTCTTGACAATAAGCATATCATGATTTGTTTCTCGTCTGAGGAATACCTAATCAGAGCCTGGTCCGGGGCTCCTTGAAGCTTCAAAGGCAGACGATTCTACCTTTTTTCAAGTCGTATGACTTTCATATGCAGTGTTACTCTCAAACGATGGTGATTTGCATGAGTTTCCCTTATCTTCCCCTCCCTTATCAAAATCCCTAGGTGATTTGTATGCTTGATAACTTAGTCAGTTGATACCTTTTCTCTGATAGCTGTACGAATTCACTTTGTCACCTCGTTAACCCGCGTGCCTGTGTGGAGGTGGATGTGACCATGGTTCTGTTTGAGTATGTCTGGATTACAGTTAGTGAAGAGTTCAGGTGGAAGTAGCCTGTGTTCTATGAATCTTGGTCTGAGTTCTGTGCAGGATGTAAGCGCTTGGGACATTCACAATCTCTCCGTCAACGAGGTTCTATGACTCTCTCCAAAGAGAAGCCAATGGATAGTGGTAAGGTTACACAGTATCACACTGAGTTTGTTGAGCTGGAGCTGAATCCAGTGGGTGCGGCTTCTGAAGGTACCGATGCAAGGGGCATGCCGAGTGGATCGCGGGAGGTGGATCCCTTGGTGGCTGAGTTAGTAGTTCCTGGGTAGAATTCAGTGGCTGAGTTAGTAATTCCTGAGAAAAATTCAGTGGTTGAGGCCCCTGAGTGTAACGATGCAAGGGGCTTTCCGAGTGGATCGCGGGAGGTGAATCCCTTGGTGGCTGATGTTTTTAACCGATTTCAGACTGATATGAGTGCACTTGAGCTCCATATGCATGCTGCTTTAGGGCTTGAGGGTTCTGGTGGGGAGTAGGAACATTCTGGAGGTGTCATCAACCAGGTGGTACCATAAAGGGTGGATGAGGGAGTTTCCTCGTTACATGATATGACTTCTTATGCAGAGGCATTGTTCTCAAGTGGCGGTAGGAGAGACAAAGGTGATAAGTCCCTGGAACATGCTAGAAAGAGTGTGGTTGTGGTTGCCGCTAGGGAAAGCTCTATAACGGTTGAAGGTATTGGGTTGGATAATCGGTTTGATGCTTTGGTAGTGGAGGATCCCGCCCAAACTGTTGGAAATGACTTGGTAAGAATATCCGCGAAGGTGGAGATGGCGTCTGAGAGGGAGTCATGTGACGAAAGATCTAGCCACTTTGCCGGCGAAACAGAGGACGAGGACCAGAGGGGCAGGTACCGTAGTTCGAGGTGGAGAAAGACTAAAAGGGGTAAAAAGAAAGAGAAAAAGGACTACTCTAATTTTCATTTTCCAATGGAGACCAGATTGGAAAATAAGTCAAAGGGAAAGAAGATAGAGTGCAGCCCCATTCCTCCAAGGTGGCCTTCCAGCAACGAGAGGTAGAAGATAATCCTTTGGATATTCTCTTGAGCTCGGATGAGGTTATGCTTGAAACTGTACAGACAATCAAAGCTTCCAATGAGGAGGCAGAAAGAATGATGGGAAATACGCTTAAGGTGGCCACCAATGATGAGCATACTGGATGGATCGAAAATCAGGACTTGATTCTATTTTGGGGGTTCAAAAATTGAAAGATCAATGTAGAGGAGTACATACATGTGTGGGGAAAGCTGGCATTCTGGTTTGAAGACCTTCTGATGGAGCAACCGGATATCCAGGTAAACTCTTTATCAGGGAAACTGTTTAGAGAGATCAAAACAGGTAGGCTGAAATTTAACTTTAATGGCATTGTACTCTACTTTGTTGCATGACTTGGTTTCTCAATTTTTTCCTTAAAAGTGTTTTATAATAAAAATATAACTTTGAACTGAATTAAAATTTAGTAATTTTCACTATTCATCAAAAATTGAATGTTTTGATGAATTAAAAAAAATCACCCTAAGTTAATTTTGATATTCCGAATCCAAAAATGAAGTCCATTTTGAAGGATAAAATTTATAAAATTTTAAAAAGTGGGTATTACTATTCATAATGGCTAGTTTGATTTGTTGTGGTCGGTGTTAGAACTCGAAGTTGCGTACAACAAACGCTACTGTATTATTCAAAGAAAAGTGTATCATGGATGCTTTGGGTGTTACATTCTCCCCTCAATATAATTTCATCCTCGAAATTTCTAGCTAATTGCTGCATAAAAAGACTTGGGTGGTTCTTCATCATAAGTTCCTTGGGTTCCCCCATTGCCTCTTCCATCATATGGTTTCTCCATAGAACTTTTACCAGACAGGTTGTCTGGTTTCTCAGTACTTTTTCTCTCATATCAAGAATCTTGATAGGCTCTTTGCAATAAAACAGACCAGGTTCCAGTTCTACTTTCTCATAAGTGAGTACATGCATTGGGTAAGGCACGTATTTTCTCAAAAGTGATACGTGGAACACATCGTGAACTTGGGAGATATTTGGCGGAATTTCCAAACAGTAAGCTACCGCCCCAATTCGTTCTAGAATTTTGAAAGGTCTGATGTTCCTGGGACTCAATTTACCATTCTTACCAAAACATAGAACTCCTTTAAATGAAGATACCATCAAGAAAACATGATCTCCTACCTGAAATTCCAAATCCTTACTTCAGTTATCGGCATAGCTCTTCTGCCTACTTTGAGCTTCTTTGATGTGGGTTTGGATTACCTTCACATTTTCCATCGTTTCCTCCACCAGTTTTGGGCCTATGAGTTTTCTTTCCCCAACATCATCCCAACAGGTTGGTGTGCGACATCTCTTTCTGTATAACGATTTATATATTGCCATTTGAATACTTTAATGGAATATATTGTTATAGGAAAATTCTACCAGTGGTAAATATTGATCCCACATACCCTGAATGTTAAGGGAGCAGGATCTCAACATGTCTTCTAAGGTTTGAATAGTCCATTTTGATTGTCCATCTTTTTTAGGGTGGTAGGTAGTGCTCAAACAAAGTTCGGTATCCAAGGCCTTCTGAAGACTCTTCTAGAATATTGAAGTAAAATGGGGATCACGTTCAGAAACATTCGATAGGGGTACTCCATGAAGTCTCAAAACTTCATTAATATATAGTCTTTCTAGATGTTCAAGTTGTAGATCTTCTCTTATAGCAAGAAAATGTGCTGACATGGTAAGACGATCAACAATGACCCATATTGCATTGTTATTTCTAGGTGCCTTTGGTAGTCCCATGATAATGTCCATCGTAATATTATCCCATATCCACTCAGGTATGGGAAGAGGTTGCATGACACCTCCAGGCTGTTTCCTTCTAGCTTTCACTTATTGACAAACCATACATTTTGACACAAAATAAGAAATCTCCCTCTTCATGTTGCCCCACCAAAAATGTTCCTTCAAATCCAAATATATTTTGGTGGTCCCAATGTGTATAGAGAAATTGGAATAATGAGCATCATCTAACAATTCCCTTTTTAAAGTAGGTATATCGGGAACAGAAAGTCTCTTCCCAAATTTCAAAGTTCCATCTTCATACACAAAGTCACTTAATCTCCCATCATTCACAGCTTTAATATTCTTTTTAAACTCTTCCTCATGGTTCTGAGAACTCTTTATCCTTTCTAGTAACGATGGTTTGGCAACAATTTGAAAAGGTATTGAGGCTTCACCTTCCATGGTGATTACCATATCCATCGTTACTAGATCCATGTATATAGGATCCTTTTCAACTCTCATCTTGTTCAAAACTCCATGATAATTTCTTCTCCAAGCATCTTCCACCTTATTTTCCTTCCCTGGGTGGTAGTGTATCGTGCAATCATAATCCATGATTAGTTCAAGCCATATCCTTTGCCTCATGTTGAGTTCCTTCTATGAGAAAATATACTTCAAACTCTTGTGATCGGTATATATCTCACATTTTTTACCATATACATAATGTCTCCATATCATCAAAGCAAAGATTACAGCAGCTAACTCAAGATCATGAGAAGGATAGTTTTCCTCATGAATTTTCATCTGTTGTGACTCATAGACAATAACTCTATCATTATTCATAAGGACACAACCAAGTCATTTATTTGATGAATAACTATAAATAATGAAATCATCATTCCCTGATGGTAGAGTCAATATAGAATCATTGAATAGTCTTCTATTCAGTTCTTCAAAACATTCTTCACACTCTTTTTTCCAAAAAAATTTAACCCCTTTACATCTGAGCTTCGTTAATGGGTTAGCCAATTGAGAAATGTTCTAGAAGAAACGCCAATAATAACCTCCTAAACCGATAAAACGGCATACCTCAGTTATACTTGTCGGTGCTGGCCATTCTTGAATTGCCTTGGTCATAGAAGGATCAATAGAGATTCTATCCTTAGAGACAATATGGCCAAGAAATGAGATCTCTTGATGCCAAAATTCACACCTGCTAAACATCCCATTTAATTCATGTCTTCTAAGAGTCTTTAGGATAATGCGCAAGTAATTTTCTTGATCTTCAAAGCTTTTTGAGTATACCAAGATATAATCAACAAAAACGACTACAAAATCGTGGATATAATCCTTGAAAACTCTATTCATTAGACCCATGAATTCAGAGGGTGAATTAGTCAGTCCAAAAGGTATTACTTTAAACTCGTAATGCTCGTACCTGGTTTGAAATGTTGTCTTCGGAATGTCTTCCTTCTTCACACACAACTGATGGTATCCAGATCAAAGTTCAATCCTTGAAATGTATTAAGCTCCATGCAGTTGGTCAAATAAATCATCAATGCGAGGTAGGGAATACTTGTTCTTTATTGTTATAGCATTGATTTCCCTATAGTTGATACATAACCTCATAGATCCATCTTTCTTCTTAACAAAAAGGACAGGGGATCCCCATGGAGAAACACTAGGGAGAATAAATCCCTTATTACTTAATTCCTACAGTTTTTTCTTTAGTTCAACTAATTCCAAAGTGGCCATTCTATAAGGGGACATCGGTATAGGCCTTGAACCAGGAATTAAATCAATGGAAAAGTCAATTTCTCATTCTGGAGGATGTCCAGGTAAATATTCTGGAAACACATCTACAATATTCTTTCACAATAGGTACATCCTCTGTTTGAACATTTCATTCCTCACCCACAGTTATTTCATTCTCTTCCTCCCCAATAATTGAATTTATTTGAGCTATTAGGGTGGATCTAGATAAGAATAAGGTGGTGACGATTCTACTCTAAAGATAAGGTGTTCCTTATCACCATCATCAAAAATCGTAACCTCCTTCTTATTACTATAAATCTTCACATCATGGTCCAAAAGCCAATCCATACTGATGATTATATCAAATTCAATCATGGGTATGATGATGAGATCAGCAGATAAAGAACATTTATGTGCTCTAATGAGGACTGATTCACAAAACTTTGTTGCAATGATACTTCCTTTAGGATTTTTTATTGACAACTCCCTTGTTAACTCAAATTGGAAATATCTAATTTTCATAGAAAACTGGGAAGATATGAAACAATGCGATGATCCAGAATCAAATAAAGCATTTTCTAAACTTGAGAAAACCATTAAATTACCTACCACCATGTCCTTTGGAGCTTCGACCTCAGCAGCAGTGATAGCATAAGCTTTGCCTTGATCCCTTGGCCTTTTCTGAGGTAAGTTCCCCTGATTCTTAGGACATTAATTTGTATAATTTTCCATCTCCCTACAATTATAGCATTGAACATCGGTAGCTTCTTTCTTCCCCTTTCAATCCCAAGCTTGGTGGCCTTTTTCACCACACTTGTAACAGACTCTCATTCCCTTCAATAAAGTATTGGGTTGTTTCTTCCCACATTTACTATAGGATGGATATTCAAATTTTCCCTTATCCCCCTTATTCTCATTTCCAAAGTGATAATCAGATCTCTTCTTCTCTTTCTTTTCTTTAAAGTCGTAAGACTTAGAGAATTATTTTTCTGCCTTGATAGCACATGAGACAATATCTTCATACGACGAGAAGGATTGTGAGACTAATTATCGACAGAGAAATGGTTTTAACCCATAAAAAATGATCAATCTTACTCCTTGTATTACGTATATAATCTGCTGCATGCCTTGCTAACCTTGTAATGTTAGCCTCATACTTTACGACATTATCATCCTTCTTTTGTCTCAGACTCAGAAATTGTCTTTCCATATCTGCTCAATGGTCATGAAGAAAGTATTTTTCTAAGAAAATACCTTTAAAATCCATCCATTCCATATTTTATACTTCCTCATCATCCTTTTTGTTTTGAATCAATGACCACCACTGATCTACATCTCCAGTAAGGCGGTAAACTACCATGACAACTTTTTCCCTTTCGCTACTCCCCAAAGCAAGGAATATTTTCTATAAGAAATTTATCCATTACTCAGGTACTAATGGATTTGTACTCCCATTTATTTTTTGTGGTTTTTACCTTATGAAACGATCTAACATTGATCCTCCATACTGTGGATCTGGGTGCTCCATACATGCATGGTTATTATTCATAACCTGAGTGAGTTTTCCCAGTATTGTGATAAGCTAATCAGCACCACTTGTATCACCATCTCCACTATAATTATCTTGATCAAGAGGGAAATCCCGACATGGATTGCATGCATTGGTATAGTTTCCATTCTTCCAATAGGTGCCATTTCTTAATAATTACATAAACTAGATCAGTTTATGAATCGAAATACATAATTCCAAACTTGTAAAACACTTAACATAAATTGAACAGTTTATGGATATAATCCATAATCATAAAAATGTTTTCCTTACAGAATTATATACTCATAAACCCTTCATAATGGTTTGTATAGAAAATGAGAATTATCCTAAGCATATCCCCCAAGAGTGTCGTAACCAAGAGTGCAGCAAGGCCCGTTGTCGTGCACCAGTTCTCGTTTCAGTCTAGCTTAAAGCGGTGTTAGTGGTTTTACCCCTAGGTACATTAGTGACAGAGCCGCCTCTACCTGCTCGTATCTAGACAAGGATGTATTGCTCAGAAAACTCACAAAATATATACAATACCGAAATTTTAGGGAAGTTATTCTATACTAATCCTCAATGTCAATCTTAGGGCTATGTGCTCAAATCAGACTTTATCTAAATCTAGCTCCCATGGTTTGTACTAAACTTTCTCTGATACCAACTATAACGCCCCGACCCTAGTTACCCAGTGTTGGTGCATTATTACATAACATTGGCATGATCACAAAATATCACGTCTCGAAAGAACGATTAGTTTAGTAGCCTTGGAATCACTAGATATATTCATAAAGTTTACATTACATCATAAAATGAAAACTAAAACAACATAATCCCCATAGTCCACACTAATATCCCCACATACTATCCCTGCAGGTCTGTCATAAAATAATTCTTCACCTCATGGGAATAAATAAAACATAGAAAGGGGTGAGCTTAGATACCCAGTAAGGATAACAATATAGCGGAAACTATCGTAAATAAGCATAAACATTTAAGGAAATGTATAACTGAAACAAAAGACTTTTAAACTTGAAGTTCAACATAACATTGAAGAAATAAAATTAAATAATGCCATTTACTTATTCACATGGATATTATACTAATTGAATAATCACGTGAAATATTAATAACCACTTTCATAATGATGGAATGCATAACGCCAGATTATCATAGTCACCTATTCAAGGACCAGTGCCAAGACTAAAAATAATATTTTGTCAAAGCCTTGGGCCAAGGCACTAGTATGTCTCATGAGACCTACCGATGCATCGAGATGCTATAGTGGGCTCCACTCATCACTTTTTTAGTCCAATTCATTCCTCATATGAATAGGTTTAAACATAACATAAACATTCGTATTAAAACAAGCATACAAAATGTGGATACGTTTTCCATAAACTATGAATGGTAAAAAAGTAACACATCCATAGTCAAACATATCAAAAAACCATCAATACTATATGGAAGTCTTTTTCATAATAAATCAACTTCAAATAATCTTAAAATCCATCAAAGGATGTTGATATAAATGAAATCAAAACTATTTGAGAGAAATATCACTTTTTTTGAAATCATTTAAAAGTAACATAATTATAAAATTAAATATTTACATTTAAAATATTCTAATAAGCTTCTTAGGGAAGCTTCGATGATTTTATAATGGTGTAAAATAGTTTCACCCACCGTATAAGTTAAAAAAGGCATTCTTAACTTAATTCTGTCGAAATGGTAAAAAAAGTCCTTGTTTGGAAAACGACAGAAAGATTCCTTTATAAAAATCGTATAAAAAGTCAACAAGGGTATAAATGACTTTAACCCATACTCTATAAAATATTAAATATTATTTTAAATACATTTTTATGAATCATGGATGTGGATGATAAAGAGGTCCCAGTAGATAATTACGTATAAACAACCTCGGATAATGAAGAGATTGTGAAATAAACCCTTACCTTGTACTTTTCCTTGGTTGAGGGTAGTTTAACATCCTGTATAATGGTGAAATAATTGTTATTAAATTATAGATGAATCATATACATTAATATGATATCACATATGATCTTTTAACATTCCATTGTTAATAATAACATAGTGTTATCGTCGTTTTGTGTGTTAACTTACTCATTTTCTTTTATATGTTTTGCTACATAAGCCATGTCTCTTATGGATAGGTTGTATCTTATTCATATATATAATTATATCGAGTCCTTAAACATTATTTTTAATCATCAAATGATAATTATACTTGAATGGATATGATAGGGAATGAATCTCATCGCATTCGTGAAGACGGTAGTCCGTACGTACGCACGAGCGACAATATCATTCTTTTGATAATAAACTAATATATAATTTGATGGTATATCATATATACAGAATCATTATAATACTATATTTATTATTTACTTCAATTACACATCATTATCATACCCATCCATAAAATAATGTTTTGAATAACAATTACACCATGACGTGGAGACGGTAAGCCGTACGTACGCACGTATGGTGACATGTCATTAAAATGATGGATAGAATACTGAATATTGGTGTACCATATTTATAATAATATCACATTATATAGAAGATACTAGAGTTATTATTTTAGAATGTAAGTAACAAATAAAGAAGAATTGGAAGAAGAAAGAAACTTGAAAGTGGGTGGTTAAAACATTACCTCTTTAATGGGTTCTTCCTTTTGATTTGATCAAAAGGGATCCCTAGGTTGGCTGTCGGATCAAAATAATGCCTCTAGGTTGAAGTAAGGGAAGTTGATAGAATATTTGGGCAGGGTTTGGCTGATCCAAAAGGCTTTTAAGGAGTGAATTAGAGAGAAGGGGGAGTTCACTTTTATAAGAGGGGTGAGGGGCACCTTAGGAAAAAAATAAAATATTATTTTATAATAAATTCATATTCAATTTATAATGGATCCAAAGTGACTTATATAAAGGATAAGGTGTAAATGGGTCGAAATATTTTCAACCAATAGATTTTAGACATGTTTGGGTCACTATATTAACTTTATCATTTTTATTTAACTCTTAGTTAAATAGTTTGATATTTACCAAGTCTCTTTGTATTTTTATATTATATACATAATAAACATACTATATACCTCCAAGTGACCCCAAAGTGGTCCATTAATGATACACCTATCTTTATATAAGTCCTTTGGCCGAACCGTAGACTTTTAGGAATAGAATATCAATTAATAATATAACATTTTCTTTAAAAACTCTTTTATGTCAATTTTGACACTATTTAATAATTGATTTTTGTTAAAGTCTTATCAACATTATTAATTCCAAAAAAATTCTTTTAAGTAATCCTAAAATTTCATATTAACCAATAAAATTTGTTTATATCATCAAAACTTTCAAATTATATTTTTTTAACATTTATAATACAAATTATTTGATTCCATCATTAATAAGGAAAATATTGCATCATTATTGTGTAATTAATAAATTTAATTATTAATTGTCTAAAAATAATAAATAAAAAACCATTATGTAGGAAATAATTTTATATTTCTAATTAATATTTATAGTCAAAAATATAATATATATAACCATATGTAAAAATCGTTTTTCTAAAAGATATATGCTTATGTCATTTTTGTATTTACTTTAACTTAATTAATATAAAGTGTCATTATCACTTAAAAACGGCTCCATGGTGTCCCAAAATCGACCCAAATATGCCCATGGTCGGAAATGAATCAACCAATAGGGTTAGGACACGTTTTAGGGTAATTTATTATTATTATAATATTATTTGTTTACCCTTATTTACCAGATTTACCCTATAACCAAGGTAAATAAAATATTTACCAAAGTAATTATTCATAATGTCTGATAAATTAAATTTAACTATTTACATAATTTGGACCTCCTGATTCTAAATATAAAATCCATTTTTCTAAATTTAAAACATAGAAGTAGAAGAAATTAATTTAAAATTAATTCTCGTTGTCAAAACAAAAAACGTGTTTTTAAGAAATAATAACTATCAAAAGATTGGCACTTGCTTTTGTCCAGTTTAAATCTGAAATTATGTCCAATGGATAACATTGGATTAAAGGGTAAAAATATAATCTAATTATACTATAAAATCACTCAAAATCATAATTTACCACTATTTATTATACCGATTAAAAAATTTGTTTTTCAATTAAAATTTAGTAATTTTCACTATTCATCAAAAAGTGAAAGTTTTCAGAAAAAAACAAAAATTCACCCTAAGATAATTTTGATATTCTAAATCCAAAAATTAAGCCCATTTTGAAAGGTAAAATTTATTAAAGTTCAAAAAGTGGGTATTACTATTCATAACGTCTAGTTTGATTTGTTGTGGTGTGTGTTAGAACTCGAATTTCTATACAATACACGCTACTGTATTATTCAAAGAGAAGCGTACCGAAGAAGCTTGGGGTGTTAAAAATTACCTATATTAGTTTATTGATTTCTCTTTTTCCAATAGATATAGGAATGAATAATTCTTAGGGGTATTTTTCAAAAAATGTTAAATTTCTTACGCACCAAATTTGTAATCTTTCCTTTTTGACAAATAGTCCAACACCAATCTATTCTTCCTAACATATCAGGAATTTCATGAACACTATTTCTTTTAGATTAATTTTTCGTGTATCTCTAACTGTTTTTTCCATCATTTTCTTCTAAAATTTATTTTCTTCCACGATTCCCTTGAAACTATAGTTTGGTACCTCACCAACATGAAATAAGTTTCCCATTGAATGTTGGCCTCCTGTAACTATGTTTCTATCTTCCATACTCTTCGCAAAAAACCCCTTATTTCCTAATGATAAATTTTTTACACTCATAAAAATGTTTAGAAACAATCAACAGGTAAGGTTTCAGCACATAAACATATTTTTTTCATGGATTTCATCATTTATTTTCCATTGATGGTAGATCCAACACCTTTGAATCTTAAGGATTAATCATATCCAAATTTCACTATTATTTCATTAAATTATTTCACATTATTCAATAAAATTATGTCTAATATCATATAAAAATAACACCCAATATTTTGAATCCATGGTCATTCTCCCTTTATAGCTTTCAATTCGGTTTCAACAACAAGAGCATTTTCTTTCTTCACCCCTGGCTTCTGAAAATTATTTTGAAACTATTTTAGATACAATAAAAAAACAAAAAACCCTTAGCAAAATTTATTATTTGTTCACAACATTCCCAAATAGATTCTACACTGTTCAACATATTTTATATTTTTACACCAACCTTTTCAGGTTTATTCAAAACATTCTTCTAAGACTTTTTCTTTTTAGAGGATTGACTCCCCCTCAAACTATGCCTTCCATAATCTATAGAATTGTAGAATTGTTTTTGGTTAAACCAACACATAATTTTTGTATCTTCAAATATATCACAATATCATTTGTATTTGTAGGAAGATTATTTATCACTAAAATTTTTATATTGACTTGCGTTGTGAGTATGTTTCATGACATCCTTCTTAACAGAACATTATTGTCCATGAAACTTTTGTTTTGAAATAAAACATTCTTCTTAATATTTGATTTCATTCCAACCTTATCAAAACAAGAAGTAATAGAAAAATATTTGTTCTCTAAAATATTTTTAATTTTTGACTAAATGGAATTGATTGTCTTGTCCATGTATATAATGTTCTAATCTTTCTAATTTTCATAATCATTTTCATCTTTCATATCAATCATTGAAGGTTAATTTTGATCCTTCTCCTGTTCTTATTTATAAGAACATTCACCTAATTCAGATATAAAGTTTTTAAAACATATTCCTCTCTACTGATATTTAGTATGTTTTTTTGGAAACTTACAACTCTTCCTATTATTTTTTTGTCTTTACATTTAGATGTTCATTACAATTATTTTCTTTCTCAATATAATTCTTCAAATAAAAAATATATTTTAATAACATGACTTTCCATCAGGAATGGATTTTTTATTGATGAACTTTCATTTATGAACTTCAAGTTTTCATTTCTATGAATTGTAATCAGTCTCATATTTTCATTAAACTCTTCTTTCAAATGAAATTCAAGTTCAGTTTCTGCTTCCATAGAACTATTCCTTCCAAATTCTACATTATTTACTATTATAATAAAAAAATTCTCTCTAACTTTCTCAATTTTTTGTGGATTCATCTTAGCTATCATATTATTCATAATATTTAGATAAAAAGATTCTTCTTTTATATTTTAAGATATTTTTATCTTTTCTAATGAAATAATATTTATCACTCAGTTTTTTTCATAGCCTTTTAGACTATCTTTATTCATCTTCACTATCCTCTTATTTCATTCTTTGGAAAAAATTATCCACAAAGTTACCAATGAATCCACATTAAAAACACATAAAGGGAAGTTTCCCTTTATATTTACCTTTAGAATTTCTCAAAATTTTCGAAAACAAGTATAAAATTTATTCAAAATATTTATATACAACATTGTCAAAATCAGAATAACCAATGTCTTCTTTAATAAGAATGTTATTTGAGTTATTTTTCTCTACATTATTTAAATACATTTCCCTATCATCTTTGTATTTTCTTTTCATAGATATTCCCATATAATTTCATATTTAATGAGTGTTCTATGAAAATCATCAAGAGATACTAACCCAACATAATTATATTTCAATGAAGAAATATTTTCATAAAACTTGTTGTTAAGGATTCTAAAGATATTTTCCACAACTATAGAATCTTCAATATTTTCACCAAGACATTTGATAGTGATAACAATGGCAATCACCCTAGTAAATAGGTACACAATAGATTCCTACTCCCCCATTTTTTAATCTTTATACTTCAACTTCCATACTTTTATCTTTACCTTATTGACTTTTGTATTACCTTCATAATGTTTTTCAACTTATCCCAATTACCATTGGTCGTGGAAACACATTTTACTCTTTAAAACATATTTCAAAATGAGATGAGAGTAAATCATTTTTCTCTCATCCATTATTCACAATATTCTTCTAATCAATGTGAGTAAGAGGAACCATTTCATCAATAGGAGGAAATACATCTATTGTATCTTCCAGAACATCATACTCATAGTGCATAAAATAAGGGAACATTATATGTTTCTAAATATGAATGTTTTTACCATCAAATATTTTAATATCATTACTATTTTTCAAATTAAAATCTTCCATAACAACTCCTCTTTAATAAAATTATCAAATAATAATCAAAGAGAACATTAACTTTAATACCAATTCAAATTTACTAGTTGGGATTTTTGTATCATTGAGAGGGAGAGGGGATTAATCAGTGATACATTTTTATTATATTTTTATTTACATAGGAAAGAAAATTCACCTCATGATGAATACTTATTTCCCAGATAAAAAAATTGATACACACATCCATAAGAACATAATAATTTTAAAGGTTCACTACTCAAAAGGAGTATATATCGAATCCTGGTTCCGGAAGCCACCTAGAGGCACCCCATACATAGTTGGTCACATTGACTCAAGCACATCTCCCCTAATGCTAGATGTTGCCGACTAGAAGTGAGGGGTTGGGTGTGATAGTGTGGAAACTATTCAATCATTTTTATAGTAAAAATGCGGAAGAGAAACAGATATACAATAGAGGATGCAGTAATAACATCGAACAATAAGAAACATATGAAGACTGGTGAATAAAAAACTGGAGCACACATATATTAATGAAGCATGATGCATATGTCTAGGAAAGCATCGAAACATGTCACAATGCTGGAATGAAGTACTAAACCCAAGTACAAAAGAAAAAAAATAAAAAACAACTTCTCAACATTCCATGCCTTAGCTTGGTCCCAAGCTCTGCAACTCCCAAATTAGTTAAGAACCTAAAGTAGAAGGGAGCTTTTCCTTATCTATACGAGCAAAAATATAATTCGTTTGGGACCAAAAGCATGGCCCAAATAGGGTGTGAGGCTAAATCCCAGTAGTCAACTACCAAAAGATCTGTGCCTAATACTTAGGGAATATATATGAATGGTGTTAAGAAAAAAAGCATTAAAAAGGAAGTAATAAACAGTAAACATTCCTATAGTTTCAAAGCATTGAAACACAACATGGAATGTAAGTAGATAATCACAAACAGGTAACCCTCTAAGATGTTCTCACAACCAAATCCCATCTAGTCGAACCTAGAAACACAAGAAACCCTCTTTGATGTACAGGTAGTCTTACCCCTCTTGTCCAGCTTTAGTATAGACTCTCTGGGGAAGCACTCGTCGTCAATTCATCCTATAGTCTTGTATCAGTAACTAACCGTAACAATGGGGAAGCAAATACATCACATTCCCCATATGGCATGCATCAAGGAACTACAAACACTCTGGGGAAGCACTTACGTCAATTCCTCCTATGGTCTGGCATCGTAATAGTAAAAATAGACACTCTGGAGAAGCTCTTACATCCATTCCCCCTACGGTCTACTACACCTAGTTCTCATGGCCCAATGTAATTCAAAAAATCATAGAAATGTGTATTGGACAAATTAAACCTCATAAACTACTTGGCTAACAGACTACATCATAACAGCATGGCAGATAAACAAAATCACTCTATCTTACAATACAGGGCATGGAAAGCGAACATAAGCCTAACAGGAAAACTATACCAAACTATCATAAACAAAACATGCCTGGGAAAACACTTACAATCATATAAATTAACTATATTCATGTTCAATTAACATCTAATCAAGCATACAAGCATAGAAGACTATTAATAGGGCTAAAACCGTAAACACGCAATACCCCGATGAAGGGTATTGGGATCTTTTCCACATAAAACTCAAATAAAATCAACATAAAGTCATAAATCACCAACCTCAGTGTTGTAGGAACATTATATGTGAACCTCAAACCATTAATCTCCTAAGAACATTTTACATCTAAAAAAATCTAAAATTCACAACCAAAGATAACATGAGAAAGAGGATGAATCTGGAGACAATGCTCTAGGAGAAGGAACAACATACCATCTAAATCCCAATGCAATCGATGGCGGTCAAATTGGATAATGGATTATTGGTCAGATGCTCAGAGAAGGATCATGGTCCTAGAGTTTATCTCAGATGCACCAGACCTAGAAGTATATGGTTCTGTCTGTTAGATGTGAAATCTGTGCATTGAATGAAAAAAGAATGTACACGGTGTGTACTTTCCATCACCAGCCCCCACATTCGGTGGTCTCCAAGTCACCAAACATGGCCTTGTGCATGGCCGTTACATGGCTAGAACCCGGCTACCCATGGTAACTGAGTACACGGTGTGTACTCATATTGTACATTACTTTTACTTAAGAAATTTCCAAAAAATCTACTTTTTCTAAAAAAACACACGAGAAAAATGAAAAGATACCTGAAAAGAAGATCTGAGTTCTTACAGACTTCCCCCATAAAAAATTCATCCATTAATTTCCCTAGTAAGGCAGCGTCGAAATAGAATCCTCAAATAGCTCCGACCACTATGATCATGCATCGGCCTCCCTCTCCCAAGTCTTGTCATGTACTCGTCCGTGCTTCCATAACACTCATACCAGAGGAACAGACCGGCCATAGAGAACCTTCATACATCGATCAAAAATTCATATAGGATGATATTTGAATGAGGCATCCACCTCTAACTCAACCTCATTGGGCTGAAAATCCTGAGACAGGTCTGAGAAGTAACATCGGAGCTGAGAAATGTGGAAGAAATCATTCATAGTCTAGTACCTCTGAGGTAACTGCAATCGACAGACAATCGTCCCAACTCTCTCCAAAACCTCAAACGGCCTGATGTACCTCGGTAAAATCTTACCCTATCACCTAATCATCTGGTGTCCCAACCTCAGTGTGACATGCAAGAAAACATGAACCCTGACCTCGAACTCTAGCGGTCTTCTTCACTGATCAGCATAATACTTCTGTCGAGACTGTACAATAGAAATCCTCTTCCGAATCAACTCTATCTGCTCTGTAGTCTCCTGGACAAGATGAGGTCCTAGCAAAGCTACCTCTGCTGCCTCCATCCAACATATTGGTGATCATCATGGCCTGCCGTACAAATCCTCATATGGTTCTATCTGAATAGTTTCTTGAAAACTATTGTTTTATGAGATCTCCACAAGAGGTATGTTCTTCTCCCAATAACCTCCAAAATACAGGATGCATGCATGAATCATGTCCTCAAGTAGCTGAATCTTACGCTCGGACTGGCTATCTATCTAGGGATGGTAAGTTGTACTCATAAATACCTATGTACCAAAATCCATCTGAAGTCCCTGCCAGACCCAAGAAGTAAAATAGGAATCCTTGTCTGAAACAATGGAGTGTGTAACCCCATGTAGACATACTATCTCATGGATGTACAATCATCCCAGCTCATCAACACTGAATGTCTCCTTGATCGAAAAAAAGTGAGCAACCTTCATGAGTCTTTCAATGACAACCCAAACAACATCATTCCCTTAAGGCGACATCAGCAGACCTATCACGAAATCCATTGCAACATCATTTGATTTTCACTCAAGAATGGGTAACTACTGTAAAAACCAAGTTGGTCACTGATGCTCTGCCATCACCTGCTGACTGGTGGAACACATCATGAAAAAAACCAGCAACATCTCTCTTCATACTTGGCCACCAATATTGACGGTGTAGATCACGATGCATCTTAGTGATGCCATAATGAACTGCCCAAACCGAGGAGTGAAAGTCCTGTATCAGCTCCTTTTGTATGTCGGATGACACCCATAGCGCCCATGAAAATGCAAGATCTCATCCTTACCTATAGTCCATCTCGGAATAGGGTCCTCTCCCTACATTCTTTCTCATAGTACAAGGCCTTCAGAATATGATTGCAGCCTCATTTGCACTCGATCAAGAAAAGTAGAAGTAACAATTTCAGAAGAAAGAATCATTTTCCCCTACCTGTTGTGAACCATCAAATTCATCTCAGAGAACAAAGCCAAAAGCTTCCACTCACTGCTGGCCTCCTGGACTTCCTGTATCTGTGTCCTCCTGCTCAGATCATCATCCACTGCTTTACCTTTCCCAGGTGTATAAGCAAGTTCAAATACAAAAGACAGAAGGTACTCAACCCAGCATCGCTGTCTCAAAATCAAGTCATGGTGAGTGACGATATACTGGAGACATTTTTGGTCTGTGAAAACCACAAAATGATCTCCCAACAGATAATGACTCCTACAACATAAGGCACGAACACCTTCATCTAATAGAAAATTGTGCATCATGTAATTTCTCACATGTGTCCTCAACAGCTGAGACCCATACACAATGACTCCTTCCCCCTTCATGACCATAGATCCTATCCCAATACCTGATACATCACAGTACACTGTATAGATCTTTCCCATCCCTTGAAATACTAGTATCAGTGTTGAAGTCAACCTCCATTTCAACTCCTAAAAAGCTGACTCACAAGAATCTGACCACAAGAACTTTGCACCCTTCTTAGTCGGGCGCCTAAGTGGATCTTCTAAGCATGAAAAGTCTTGTATGAAATGTCTGTAGTATCCAGCTATCCCTATAAAACTACTTAGCTCGAAGAAATTCTTCAGGGGCTCCTAGGAAACTACAACTCTAACTTTCTCTATGTCTACTGATACTCCTGTCTCCGAGATAACATGACCCAAGATGTTAATTTTATCCATCAAAAAGTTTCATTTTGAAAGATTACCATATAACTGATGCTCACTCAGTGTACTCAGAATGATCTCAAGATGGGTAACATGGTCATGTCAAGTGTGAGAGTACTCCAAGATATCATCCATGAAAACCGCCACGAATTAATTGATGTATGGATGGAACACTTAGTTCATCAGTGCCATGAAGACTGCAGGCACGTTCGTTAGACTTAATGGAATAACCACATACATGTATAGACTATACCTACATTGTAAAGCTCTAAGAGGTATATTAAATGGTATAATGCGCAACTGAAAAAAACTGGACCTCATGTCAATCATCAGGAACACTCGGGCTCCATGTAGTTCATTAAAGAGATCATCAATCCTTGGAATGGGCTATCTATTATTGACTTTCAACTTGTTCATCTTCTTATAATCCACAAAAAGTCAAAGAGTATCGTCTACCTTCTTGGCAGACAGGATAGGTGAACCCTAAGGAGAAGTACTGGTTCAAATAAAACCCTTTTCATGCAACTCCTCCAACTTCTTCTTGAGATCCTGTAACTTTGGTTTAGCCATCCTATAAAGAGGAATGGAAACTGGTTCCACTCTTTCCACAAGCTCAATATAAAAGTCTACAACTCACACCAAAGGGAAACCTGAAAAGTCCTTGAGAAAGGCATCCCTGAAAAGATCCACCACTATGGGAAAGTCCATCTATGAATTCCCCTAGTCATCTAGATAAATACTAGCAGTCTGTGCTATAACTCCTCCCAACCCATGATGCTCGGGTACTACTCTACTCGCCTGGACATCCCGTTCTCCCTTATAAAGAAAGGATCCACCCTTTGGTGATGTGAAACTCACCCTACAACGATAGCAATCGATAACTACCTGGAAGGGAACTAACCCGTCCATTCTATGAATGGAATCTTAACCTACCATCTCTAGGACATAGAGTTCCCATAAGAAGTGACCCCCACCGACCTCAAGAGGGAACTCCTTGAACTAATGTTCACTAGTCATTCATGTCTCCAATGGTGTGTCCAACATCAAGACATTAGTAGAAGTAAAGATATAGAGCCCAAGGATCTCCTCAACAACAATAGATATAAAAATATGGTAAGCCCATGTATCAAAAAGATAAGAAGCTAAAACTGAGGCAATTGGGATTGTACCTTGAACTGTAGAGGGTCCAGGATCCATCTCCTGCAGAGTCTGCTCCACTGCAAATGTTCGACCTGCACCGCAGCCCTGTGACACTTCCTGACCAACCTAAGCGGATCCACCCTATTATCACTAAAATCCATGGGACTGAATACCATTTTCGTGACCCCCACCTTAGCCTAAATGGCTGGAAGAAATCCAGTACCCAGACTGATGAGAAAATGGTGGCGCTGCTCCTGAACACAAAGTCATAAAAGAACCCATGTCACTAGCTACTAGTGAGAAGATATGATTGAAGCACTGAAGATGGCCCATCTTTCCACAAGATCGATAGTACACTGGGTCACATATGCTACTTGGCCTCGTACTCCCACTCTTTAGGCATTGGTAGCACACCACCTGGCTACTAGAAGAAGTGTCTCATCTCCATGGATCACTGCATGAAGACCCCTGGCAGTGCTTCCTACTGTTAGTAGGAGGGATACTACCTCTGGATGTCAAACCGCCCTGGATCACAACTCCAAAAGCCCTCAAATGGGGCTCCATGATTAGCACCTGGTTGATGATAGAAGTGATGGAAGTCAACCGGAAGATGTTCACCTGAGATCAGATGTCATTCCTAAGACCATCCTCAAATTTCTTTACCAGGAATAAATCATCACCTACTAGAATAGGTGTGAAGCATTTTAGCACTGTGAAATGAGAAAAATACTCCATGAATGATAGAGTACCCTGCTCTATAATCCTGAACTCTCAGGCTCGATCGACCCTTAAGGTCTCCAGATAGAAGTAATCATAGAAGGTATGTTGGAACTCATCCTAAGCCATAACCTGCTGGCGTCCCACCTATGAGATCACATCCAACAATCTCTCAGAGTAATCTCGAATCGTGTATGTAGAGAGCTATACCCTCCTCTATGGAGGTGTCTCCTGATGCTAAAAGATGGTAAACATGGCTTATGAACACGACTATGTAGCCTGAGTTCCTCCTTCCCTGGTGAAAGTGGGAGGATGCTGTTGTTGGAAAACTAGTGTCAAATCTACCATAGAACGTGTAAGAAGCGGTACTCCTCGGAAGGTCTGTATGAACCTCATGAAGCCCTCCTGGAACTGTACATCAGAAACTATGTCTGGAATGACGGTTGGTGCCAAGATTGGCACTACAGGAGGATCTGATGGAAGTCCTTGATCAGCCATGTCCAGTGTTTGATTGTTGCCCTGTAACTAGCATACAACTGAAGGACGTCTCGATGGAATGACTCTGCAAGTTCAAATTCACACCTTAGATCCAAATTAATAGGGATTGAAACTTGGAAGAGTAATAAGGGAACATGAGAAATAAGCATTCATGTTTGTCAAAAGATGGATACACGATGTGTAGATTTAATTACACATCGTGTTTGATTATTCCAATCACATGGGCATGTACCTCTTCCAAAACTGGTTGTGTAACAACCCCATACACGGCGTGTTGTCCTTACTCGTGGAATGTACTTGAATCCTCTTACCCTTCCAAATTTCCTTGACATGGCTAGTCCACACGATTATCCTAGAACAATACTAAACAGTGTGTTAGAGCCGAACGCGACATGTACTAGACGAGCTTCATTGACCCGTGTTTTAGTGACATTGATGGATACCCATCTCACACTACATGTCATGATCTATATGGACACGGCGTGTACTAGGATGATTTCACCCACCTGTGTTGCTAGTGACACGACTAGATTCTCGGTTACACTACACGGCGGGTTCCCAATGGACACGACATGTATTAAAAAAAGACTCAACCGACCAGTGTTATTAGTGAAACAACCAGTTACATGGTTCTACAACATGGCATGTACATCCAGTACACAATGTGTCCTACCAATGATTACAAACCCCATGTCCCTGACCACACAGTCTGGGACACGATTTGAGACTACAAGGTGTGTACATACAGTACATGGATTTTTTACTTAAGATAAAAAGTTTCTTCCCAAACAAAAGAACAGATGGAATGTATTCAACATTACACAATGTTTATTCTAGGTTTTTCCAAACATTAAGCCACAAAAACTACTCAGGAGCCCATAGAAACATTGAAACGAACATTAAGGTGCCAAATTCCGATCTGTGAGGGCCCATACTCCCCACCAATCAAACCTTTGGATCTTATACATGTCATATACAAGGATAATAGATCAATGATCCACCAAATTCTGATACATGAGGTCCCATATCACCTCAAGAACCAATGTTTGGAATTCATTCAAAAAATCCTTACAATACCAATAACCTATCAAACAATAGTTATTTTTATCAGGGCATCTATCATAAAATCATGCATATCTATCATATCACCTATCAAAAAAAACATGAAATATCTAATGCACTCTATATGGCATGGAAGGAATGCATGAAATGTGATCCATAGAAAGTGACTATATGATGCATGAAATAGAAAACCCTCATCTCATAAGGTTGCAATAGAAATAGAACCTCAATAACATCAATAATAATAGCACAAAACATATGAAATACCCAACAGTTAAAATAAAATCAATTGTAAAATTTTAAAACCAGAAAACATGAAATAAATGAGGTAGATTGTCTTTTCCCTGTACATGGGTTAGCTACTCCAAGACACATGTTATTACCAAGTACCAAATCCTTCTTATCCCTATCTATAGGCTCCAAATAGTAAGTCAAGTGAAAAGAATTCCACTGATACCACTTTGTAACATCCCAATTCTAGAAGCTTCCTAGAGGTGCCCCATACTCGGTTGGTCATATGGCTTCAAGGACATTTCCCATAACACCAGAGGTTGTCTATTAGAAGCATAGGACTTGAGTGTGATAGTTAGGAAACTATTACATCATTGGCAGAGTAATATAGCAGAAGAGAAATAGATTTACAATAGCAGAATCAGTAATAATTTCACACAGTAAGAAACAGTGGAGGACTGATGAAGAAACAAGTGGAACACACATATATAAATTATACATGTTGAATATTTCTAGGAAAGCATCCAAACACGTCACAATTCTAGAATATAGTACTAATCCAAAGTAAAAAAAGAAAACAAGAAAACAAATCCTCCTCATTGAAAGCCTCAGCTTGGTCCCATGATATCCAGCTCCCAAAGCAGTCAAGAACCTAAAGTAAAAGGGCACCTTCCCATATCTATACCTGTAAAAATATAATCTGTTTGGGCTTAAAAGCATGACCCAAACATAGAGTGATACTAAATCCTAGTAGGAAACCACCAAAAGATCAATACCTAAATTTCAGTGAATATATATGGTAGGTAATATTTAAAATAAGTAGTAATCAAGGAATAAATCAACAGTAAACAATCGTACAGTTTCAAAGCATTCAAACACCACATGGAAAGTAATCATATAATCACAAATTGGTAATCCTCTAGGATATTCTCATAGCCTAATCCCCTCTAGTCCTATCTAGAAACACATGAAACCCTCTGGGAAGTACACACAGTCTAACCCGTCTGGTTCAGATTTAGTATATACTCTCTGGGGAAGCACTCGTTGTCAATTCCCCCTATAGTCTCGTATTGATATCTAAAAGGTGATATGGGGAAGAACATGTGTAAAATTCCCCTTGTAGCCCATGTCTTGGAACTACAGACACTCTGAGGAAGCACTTACGTCAATTCCCCCTATGTTCACACATCATAAGAGTAAAAACAGACACTCTGGAGGAGCCCTTATGTCCATTGTCCCTATAGTCTACGACACCAGGTTTTCACGGCCATGTGTAAGTCAAACAAGCATTTCAATGTGTATCAGAATTTGTAAACCTCAAGATCTACTTTGATAATAGTTTACAGCATAACATCACTTCAGATAAACAAAATCGATATATCCTATAATACTAGGCATGGAAAGTAAACAATAGCCTAACCGGAAAACTATACCAAATAGTCCTAAACAAAACATTCATGGGAGAACACATTCAATAATATCAATTAACCCTATTCAAATTAAATTAACCTCTACTCATGAATACAATCATAGTATGCAATTAATAGGGATAAAACTGTAAACATGCAATACCATGATCCCGGGTATTGGGAACTTTTTCACATAAAACTCAAAGAAATTTAATGTTAAGGAACAAAAAACCTAACTCGGTGTTGTTGGATCGTTATATGTGAATATGAAGACTTGAATCACCCAAGAACTCCATAGATATACAAAAACATCTAAAACCTTTAACCGAAGACAACTTAGGAAAGAGGAAGAATCATGAAACAAAGCTCCAAAAGAAGGAAGATCATACCGAGGTGATCCCAACACATTCGACGACAGTCAAATCAGAGAATGGATGCTCAGTCAGGGGCTTGGAGAAAGATCGTGGCCTTACGGTTTCTCTCAGATGAACCAGACCTAGAAGGACACGGTTATGTCTGTCAAACGTGACCCTGGTGCATTTAATAAAGAAAAAAATTACACAGTGTGTTCTTTATAAGTACATGATGTGTACTTGCCTCCATCAGCCCCTGTATTAGGCGGTCTCCAGGTCACCACACATGGCTATGCATAGGACAATTACACGGCCAGCACACGGCTACCCGTGGTAACCGAGTAGAAAGCGTGTAATCATAAAGTACACGGTTTGTACTTAAGAAATTTTTAGAACTTCCTCTTTTTCTAAAAAACACCAGAAAAAGGGAATAATACTTGAAAAATGATTCAAGTTATTACACTGTCTACATCCTTCGTATGGTTTTGAAATAATTCAATACTATGCAATCTACAAGAAAACAATCATTGTCTGTTGAATATAATGAGTATTATATTACCTTACACTCATGTAGAACTTTTTTTTAATACAATAGTGAATGTGAATCATGTAGAATAAAATGATGTAATATTATTTTTTGTATTACATATTCAATATTCCAAAAAACATAAACATTCAAAATAATTCTTTACTTTCTTACCTTGGAGAAGGTAATAACTTCATAGAAATTATAATGATACATTGACTTATTCTGCATTATGATTCCACAATATAGAAATATAATTTTAGAAGAATAACATAAAGACAATTCTGAGTAACTCTTAACCTAATTCTAGAAATCACAATCCAATTCCCTAGAATGATTTCCATGTCTGAATTCCCAGCCTGATTGTTCCAATACAAAAATATTGTTCTATTAGCATACTATTGAAGTTTTTTGAACCACTAATAATATGAGTCTATAAATCTTAGTATGATCCCCCCATTATAATTTTCATGTCCGATGTACCAGTCTAATTTTTGAAAAAACTAAATAAAATTTCCTTCACTTCTTCTTCTATGTAGTTAACCTCTTCTATAAAACAAAATCCAGAAAATTATTCTTGCTATAATTTCATAAATTTTCTCTCTTATTACATGATAAATGAAAGATATATAATACCTGAAGTAATCTCCTCATATTTATATGCTCGTAAAATTGGTTTACGTAGGATTTTAAAAACAATTTCCCACATTACAAAATTTACCAAATATTTAATATTCCTTAAAATTTGGATCATTCATTAACATTTTCTGAAACATTAAATCCCATAAACATAGAATATATAACTGAATCATAAAAATTCCATTGAAATATTGATCTCTATTTTACTTCCACACCCTTCATACATTTTATTAAACACTAGTCTGGTTCTAATTTCCCTCATTCCTATTCTCCATTATGAATTATATCATTCCAAACCTTCATTTTGGTTTCTACCATTATAATTATCTATTCCAATTTCATTTATCTATATTCTATATTTTTATCTCTATCATTTTGATTCTTTATTCTGATTTCTACCATTCATATTCTCTTTTTTTATTTCTATCATTTTGATTATCTATTCCAATTTATGTTTCTCCTATTATCTAGTCTAATTTCTACCATTCTAATTCTCTATTCAGATTTTTTTCATTATGATTCACCATTCCAATTTCAATCATTATATTTCTCCATTCTAATTTCTTCATAAAAACCAGGATTAAAAAATTTTCAGTACAGTGATCTCACACTGTTGATCTGAGGTTGAAAATCTTTGGATTCTTGAATTTCCTTCACCTACAAACACAATCTTGTAAGTATTAATTTTTGCATGACATTGATTAAATATTTTAAGATAATATAATCATCTAAATTTTAATGGAATGTATTGTAAACTGCCATCCCTTCCAACAAATTATTACTTTTAATAGAAAGTATTACAACATCTTATTCATCCAACAACTTCCATTCTTTCCAATCCACCTCAATACAATTAGCCTGAACACATTTGGAAACACCACTTTTACCTATTTTGTTCATGAATATTCCATCAAAACATTCAAAAATTACTTATGTTTTTGGTGGAATAAATATAGAAATGAATTTTCAGATTTATTTTTCATCGATGTTGAATATGATTTTTTTCATCATTTCAATCAAGCTTTAATTTGGGACTCAAGGTGAGTCCAATTATTCTAAATATGATTGTCAATCTAACTTCACCAAAAACAAAGTGGGTGATTTCTCATTAATTAATAAATTTTTTAAAACAAAAATATTCCCTAAATGTGATAAAATTCCTTATCATCTTGGTCTAAACACATGCAAGGAATTATATATCAAGAATCCAAGTATTGCTCAAGGAATATATAACATCATTTAACATAATATCATGTATAATTTATTACATATATAAATTCTAAGTATATCTAAATGATTAATATATTAAGTATTCATGATTAATTTAATAACTAAACATATACCATGATAAATATCCATGCCTTTGTATGGCCCATCACTATTCATTTCATGAGTTAAATTATTACCATTTAACTCATCAATGAAAAAGGTCAACAAATAGTTTCTACCACTAGAAAATTCTCATAAATATGTCAATGTACATGTTATATATATACAAACCACATAAAATTTTGTTTCATTATCTATATCATTGATCAGTGGTAAAATTATCTAGTGATGGAACTCAACTATTTAAAAATTCATTTAATTTAATTTCCCCATCCACTAATATATTGAGAGCTCAAAACACCCCAAGGTGGTTTTAACATTATGAGAGATTTATAAATAAGTTATTTAATATAGGGAAAGTAATTCTCCCTGAAATTCAAAAAATTAATCTATTTCATTACATTTATCACTCACAAGTGATGAAAGTCCTTATAAGTATGCATTCACTATTATAATTCAATTATGTCATTCATTATAACATAATCAATTCCCTATTTATAATTCTAATCAAACCCACCTATGTGGTGTTTTTTCAATTTCATGAAACGGAAAATAAGAGTAAGAAATAGGATAACCACAAAGTATTGATCCAAGTTGAGTTCATAACCCTCTAAAAATGTCATTGAGTCAAATGGGGATTCTAGGTTGTTATATAAACAATTATTTTAACAAGTTATAGAATTTAGGATCAATGAATGGATATTCCAAATTCAGAACACGGATTTTTTTATAAATTATGAGAATTTGGGGGAAAATGTGTTGAAAACATACATCATATTTAAGAAGCTTCACTCATCCAAGATCAGCCATCAATTCAATCCAAAATGAGGTAAAATTAAGAAGTAAATTAATTACATAAAAATAAGGCATATTAGATTTCACAGTGATAAAATTTTAGAGAGAAGGGAAAATAAGGAAGAGAAGAAATATGAGTTATAAAATCATTTTAATGATTCTAAAAAATGTGATGTTGATCAAATCAGACCAGTAATGAGGGAGATTCATCCCAAGGAGGAGTAGAAGGATTATTTAAATTCTAGAGAGATTCTCGGAATGAATGGGAAAAGAAATAGGTTAGTACCCATTTGTGGATAGAGAGGGAAAGTAGACTTTTTACACATTTTTTAGAACCACATGGTCAGACCATATAGTTAAGAAAACCATACACTAATATAGTGGGATCACTATCCCAAAAACCATCATTTTTCATTGTTTCCTCACATGGATTACATAACTTTTCACCAGATATGTGGTTCTATTATCTTAATAACCCCCATCATGCATGGTTATTGCTCATGGTTAGGCAAATCTAGTGCCAACCATGAAAATCACTCTTCAACCCTACACTAGAACACATCACAATATAAACCCTTCACATGGTTGGAAAAACCAAATCCTTCTACAATACAATCCCCATGGTTTAGTTCATGGTTAGTATTAACCATGCTCTAGTCATGCACCAAGAAATATCTCTCCCAAAATTGGGTTATCAGACCCCAACACTCCCAAAAATCCTATAAACTCCCAAGATACATATCAAAACATAAATCCAATAAAAAATATAATAATAAGGGGTTACAACTTAGGGAATTTTATAAATAATATTCGTTTAATTTGGGACTATCCGCCAAATTAAATTAAATTTGCTCTAGATATTTCACCATTTCCAAAGAGACGTATCTTACATCAAATGGAACAAAAAATATAATGGTGAAACCTAGAAATTGGGTAAAAATATGGTAGATGTGATAATACCATTGTATATGATGGTATTCCACCAAACCCCTAAATGGTATCCTCATAAAATATATTTTCATTGATTAGAATAATAGTCATAGGTACGGGTAAGTCATGAATGAGCCCCAGAATCCAGGATAGTCTCCAATATCAAATCATCAATAAATTAATAATATGAACAACAATAAACAAATGATATCTATGGAATTACCACAAAATGAACATAGAAATAAATAACACATTCTTATATGATTAGTGTATCATTAAAATATTCTACAAATGGTGTATTATTGTACTGATTTGGAAAGTAATTTATTAGAGTCTTGAGGACTGAATATTTCATCCATCATACCATAACTATGTTCCCTATACTATAATATTAACTCAAGATGCATGTACACCATTTCCATAAATTCCAATGAATCTTCATATTTAACCTATCACCAAACATCATCCATCAGGAGAAGACACTATGATATCACTCTAACATTATCTAACCCACGAAGGCCCTACACAGGCTGACAGTAAGTTGTGTGTGACACAGAATGCCTACCTCTAATTGTAAATGAGATAGTTACTATAACTAGGTAGTAAAACATCACAATATGTGAGGCCTCATATTAAATGAATCAATAACACATATCTCCAAAACATAATAGAAACCAGTTTCTATGATAGAAATGTACAAATTAAAATGTTTTATTTAAAATACATGCATATAAATCATACTTTTACATCCCTTATAGAATAAATATTAATGAAACTATGCATCTGAGATGTCCTTGAATTTGATTAACTCTAGATTCTTGAAATATTACCTCTATACCTGAATTAATGGATCATCCTCCAGTATTAAGGGATATTTTCACTATCATGATCCACCAAGATCCATCATGTTTCACAAATAATGGACTCTAGAAAATATATTACAAAAATATATCAACACAAACCATCACCAAAAATATACCTCATTTATACAGATAGAACTTGTGTCGGAACAGAGATTGTGCCTAGATGATTATAAACATTAGCAGTACATTAACCAAAAAAACACAAAGGGGACACAGAGATACAATTAAGATCAATTCCACAATACTATATATTTACTATGGATAAAATTATAAAAAATCCCTAGATTATATACAATAAAACTCACATGGACTCAAAGAATAATCTTTCTTCTTGGATTACCCCTTTAAGGTTTAAATACAAAAAAAATTTGAAAAACAAATAGCACTAATAATTTAATTATGTTTGAATTCAATATACTAAATGTTAATTTAATTTTGAAGGAATATAAAGAATCCCTAATTAGTCACATGTACTAATGTGTCTAATCTATGAATTATTCCATTCATGTAGCCATTATAAACCATAAAGGAGGAAAAAAACCTCTCTGAATAGTTATTATGATTTTAGAGGGAGCCACACATTATGACATGAAATTAAAACACTATTTTATCTAGAATTCACTAGGGGAACTCAATAAAAGTATAAATTTAAACCTAGGGAGAGCTGAACCCTACTACCATAACCACCAAGACTATGAGAAATATCATAACACCCTATAGTGAACTGTAATGGGAAACCCATTCCTCATTTAGGTAAAATCAATATGATGATAGGTATACATTACCCTAGTGTAAGAACTAATCATTGATAGCATAAGTAAAATAGGGATTGTATTCATCTTCATAGTTAGAGAACTCACACCATGAGTATTACATAGTAAATAGGTTAACACTCAGTTCTTTTAACAAAGAGAGCTTTTGTAATGAACCGTAAATTTCAAGGGAATTTTTTTCTTAAATTCTTTGGGATTTTACTAGTACGCAGTTTTTGAAAACACCTGATTCCGAGGCCCCGTGTGCCCGAAATCAATTTTCAAAGTTTATCTTGGGTACCTTCAGTGAATGAATGATTGGGTTTTTCTATATTTTGAACCGGTGCTTGGAATTGAAATATGAGGGCACCGATGAAACTACAACGCTGATAATTGCTTAAGAGGACCTTTACCAAAGATGCGTTTTCTTTGGAAGAGTTGTTAAAAAATGTAGACTATATAAAAAGTGAATAAAATTGTGTACAATTTTATTTATAATTATAAGGTGGTTTTATCCTACATGGGGGAGTTATGGTGGGACCCGCTAACATCCTAACTACCCATGTGAGGATAAATGTTAGGTGGGCCCGCACGAGCCCCAACCCTTCACCTTCCCTAAAACCCCTTAAACCCCCCCCCCAATTAAACCCCTTGTATTTAATTGGGTAACTCCTCCTCTCCCCACTCTTCTAATTAAATTCATGCCAACACACATTAATTTAATTAATTGAACCTCATCACTTAATTGAATTCTATTTTTGAATTTGTAATTTTGAATGCATGGCATGTTTTAATAAAATAATGAGGAGTCTTATTTTATTTGTGGGATGGCTTATTGTGTTGGGAATTGGAGGAGAGAGCTCTATTTATTTTTAAATAACTTCTTCTTCAATGAAGAACGACAACTCTCTGATGAAGAACGTTGACTCGGTGGCCTGGTTTCTCCATCCTCTTCTTCCTCCGCGACGAGGGAGGAGACACCGTCGACGACAGAAATGATGCGATCATTCGCGGCACTTGACGACTATGAACTTCCTTCGAGGTAGGGGTTGTCTTCTTTGTTTAAATTCCTATTTATCTTTTTTCTCCGTCGATGTATGGCTGCCTGTTATCATCGTAACGGGAGGAGATCAGACCGCACAAACACGGCCGATTATCCTCCCTTTTTTATATTTGCTGATGTTTGAGGCTAAGGTGGTGTGGTGTCGTTGCACCGCACGGGGATGAAGAGAACTGCGGCCGGAGTGGGCCGCAGTGGTGGTGCGCGGCGCCGTCGCGCAGCGCCGGTGAGGCCGAATGAGATCTGCGGCTGGAGCGGGCCACGACTATGGTGCGCGGAGCCGTCACGCTGTTCCGGTGAGGTCGAAGGAGGCTGCGGCCAGGAGCGGGCCGCAGTGGAGGGTCACAGCGCCATTGCACTCTGCCGGAGAGAAGAGTCGAGTTCTAATGTCGCGGCGGACCAGTAGGGCCGACCAGGCTCAGCCGGCCGCCGGCACTCCAGGAGGCGGGACCCCCACGTGTCCTGCGGTAGCTCACAACCGGCCGACCGTTACCCGAAACAAGGGGGGTTTAAACCACCTACAGATTCCTAGGGCAGACCCCATGAGTCTGCCATTTCGAAAACAATGGGGCGACACCCCTTTTTGCGCCCCACTCGGCCAGCGCTGAGCCGTGGCCGGCTTCCGAGTCGGGCCGCAGGCCGCAAGGGCTAGTCCAGGCCGGGCCGCACCCAATCAGGCTGGACCCGGACCCGGGTCGGGTCGACCCTGCCCTGGCCGCCCAGGGGGTATTGGGTCGGGTCGGACTGGGCCCAGACCCCCTAATTTCAGTCCGAGATCATTCAAATGCCCATATCTTGGAATACGGACCTCTGATCGATGAACCGTTAGTTGTGTAGGGATCCTTGGATAGAGTCGATCGTTTCGGTATATTACACTCGAGGTTTCGGCAAAGTTTGGGTATAGCCAGGTTGGTTTGATCCCAAAACCAACCGGGCCCTTGGAGCAGAAACACTTATAACTTAACGACCGGATATCTGAATGACGTGCCATCGATTACGTTAAATTCCTCTCAGTGAGACATTTCTTTTTGTTTACTCCACTTGGGGTTTAGATTCAGCTGGAGTACGGTCGGGTTGGTTTTATCTTAAAAACCAACCAGGCCCCTGGGACGGAAAAGCCAATATCTCTCAGACCGGGTGTCCGATTGATGCACCGTCAGTTGCATAGAGTTCCTATTTATGAGACGGAACATTGGGATATATAAACACTAGACTTCGTGACAGTTGATGTATCGACCCCCTTGGCTCGTGGAGCGGACCCTCCTGGAATCGAGCATGTTGTGTGCGATAATCCTAGAGATGGTTGCGACTGTGACGACGATGACGACTGTACTTGGATCCTACGTGGGTTTGGCAGAGAGGACGACTGTAATTGGATGCTCCTTGGGTTCGGCAGTGATGACGACTGTACTTGGATCCTACGTGGGTTCGGTAGCGATGGTTATTGTACTTGGATCCTACGTGGGTTCGGCAGCGATGACTTTTGTACTTGGATCCTACGTGGGTTCAGCAGAGGAGATGATTCAGAGGCTACATCTATCATCTCCACCCCTCTTCGTGAGTAGTATACCTGTGTGAGCTGAGTCTTGACTTTCAATAATTATCATCGATATGATTGTCTTGCTTTCCTCTGTGGATTGAGTTGTGAATTTCATGTGTGGACTGGGTTGTACTTGGGCTCTTGAGTTGGAGTCGAACTGGAATTGATGACTTAGGTATATGTATGGGCATATACCTAAGTAGAGTTGGTTGATACTTCGTGATTGTAAATTTCCTTTGTGGTTCATTATTTGTGGATTCTGGGAGGCCTACGGGGGTCCTGGGGTCCCTACCAAGTATCGTATACTCACCCCTACACAGGTTATGCTCGCACTACGTTGTGTTGGTTGTAGACGACAGACATCGCTGACTGTGGTTGAGGCTTGTGGAGCGGGACGGTATCCGGTGGTGGACTATCAGGCGGGACGTACACGGAGAGGATAGACGGATTCGAGGAGCTGAGGAGACCATCTGTACCCACCCTTTAGGTGGGGTTTCTGGAGGACATCTCGGTGGTTGCTGCTTTACTTTTCAGCTATTTTACTTCATTTTCTCAGTTGTACTGTACTTTCTGTTGGGTTTGTATACTAGCCCATTTACATTCAAGCACTTACTTTTGTACTCAATTTACTTAGTGTTTACATCATCTTGCATACTCAGTTGTGTTTGTTTACTTATATAAAGGCAATGCCTTCCCTTTCATCAGGATTTAAGCCTTTGGTGCTAGTCTCCAGCCCCTGGCCTATGGGAGGTGGGCTTGGGGTAGTCACAACACGGGCCCCGAGGATGGGTCGTGAAAAATTGGTATCAAAGCAGTCGGTTATACCACATAACTCAAGACTCTGATAGTTTCTTCTATGTGAATCAATAGTGTTAAGGGTATTGAGTGTGGTTATCAGTTTAGGGAGTCCAGTGTTGGTGTGGCGGCCGATGTATCCATACACCAGGACCCTGACTTCTGATTTCCGACTCAATGCACAAAAACATTGATTGCATGTGTGTTCAAAAGTTTTCTTTGTGATTACTTCATGTCAACTGACCAGGTATACTGTATTAACTGTGGTGCACCTGTTTCTTTTCAGCATGGCCCCATGATGACACCAAGCTAGGGTTCCCAATTACATGCGAGATGGAAGCCCACCAAACGACGAGGCCTTGGTGTAGGGCCCCATTACAGTGGAGGCACCAGCGGTACCTCTACCCACCGAGCCACAACTGCCACCAGCCCCAGCAGCTGAGAGTGCACGTCGCATGAGTGCACTACACGAGTTTTAGTGTTAGAGGCCACCCAAGTTCTGCGGAGATACAGACCCATAGGCAGCTGAGGTTTGGCTGGAGGTTGTTTTCTGAGTCTTCAGATTAGTAGGAACACCATCTGAAATCATGGTGATCCATGCGGTGAGTCTCCTACACGCAGAAATAGGTAGATGGTGGAGCCTGATGTTCCAGGTCCACTATGAGGCATCACTAATTTGGACAGCCTTCGAGAGCCTTTTCTCCTCGGAGTTAGTTCCAGCTACCCTCCCTGCGGTGCGCATTCAGGAGTTACTATAGCTGCGGCAAGGCAGCATGACAGTAGCCCAGTACTCGGAGAGATTTACTGACCTCTCACGCTACTCAATGGACATGGTACGTGGCCCATTTTTCTAGGCCCGGACCTTCGAACAGGGACTAAGGCTTGAGATCAAGGCTTTTATGATCTCACTCAGCATTCCGACGCAGGAATGAGTACTAGAGTGAGCCCTTATTGTGGAGAGCTTCCTTAATGAGCATACACCAGCAGCGAGGCCTACCGCAGGGTGACACGTAGCGGAGTAATCTGCAGCCAGTAGTAGATAGGTGTCATAGAGGTCCAAGTGGACCAGGCCATCAGGTGGGCGACCTCCGGATACTGGTTCGGAGGTGCGGGGAACACCCTGTAGAGCCAGTCATACGAGAGACAAACAATGCTATGTATGCGGTGGGAAAGGCCACATGGCTCGTTACTGCCCAACACGCCATGCAGAGGAGCAGTAGAAAGTTGAGGGACCACCTAGGAAGAGGCAGAGGTTCGACCTTGGTGGTCCGCAGGGAGACGACAGACGAGTTTGAGGAGCTGGCTGAGCAGTAGGTTGTGGACGGCGCTTCGGGGCTCTACCACCACCACCACCAGGAGGTCCACGCCTACCACAGGGAGCTGGTGGACAGAGGCAGACTTAGCTTCAGGCAGTGGAGACTTACGACCGCAGCGCACCTGAGATGATTCTAGGTACTATCTATGTCTACACCACCCTTTCTGCAGTTTTTATAGAAACAGGAGTGAGTCATTCTTTCATTGTTGTAGCCCTTGTTCAGAGCTCAGAGATTCTGAAAGAGTCGTTGGATCGATCCTTACAGAGAGACTCCTACGGGAGAAGACTCGATGATTATGCACTGGTGCCGACAGTGTGAGATTACTCTAGGAGGTGAGTGCTTCAGCTGGGATCTTCTTGTAGCAGCGTCGAGGCCTTACGACGTCATCTTGGGCATGGATTGGTTATCTACATTCCATGCTCATATCGACTGTATTAGGTGCAATGTGCGGTGTGTCCACCCAGATGGGACCAGGTTTACTATCACCGGTGATAAGGGAGACTTTGCAGTGCAGGATGGACTTACGCAGAGGATTATCCGATGAAACATCATTTGTCTAGTCTCATCCTCGGAGCGGTTGATGTGCGAAGTTTGAGTTTTCCTATTGTGGTGGATTTGTACGTGGACGTTTTCCCAGAAGATGATCCAGGACTACCTCTTCGCAGAGATGTAAACTTCTACAATGACCTATACCCCGGGACATCCCCGATATCCACTCTATCATATCGGATAGCTCCCATTGAGCTTCGTGAGCTACTGGTACAACTGGAGGACTTGCAGGGAAAAAAATTCATTCAACCTAGTGTTTCACCCTAGGCTTCTCCGATTTTATTCGCTAAGAAGTGGGATGGGTGCTTATGACTATGTGTCGACTACCGTCGCCTAAATCAGGTGACCGTAATGAACAAGTATCCACTCCCGTGGATTGACAACGTCTTTGATCAGCTCAAGGGAGCAAGATGGTTCTCGAAGATAGACCTCGGGTCAGGCTATCATCAGCTCAGAGTTCGAGACAGGGATGTGAAGAAGACGACCTTCAGGTGTCGATATGGACACTATGAGTTATTGGTTGCGTCTTTCGGCGTAACCAATTCTCCAGCAGTGTTCATGAGTCTCATGAACAGGATATTCCAGCCTTAACTCGATCGATCTTTCGTAGTCTTCATCGATGACATACTGATTTACTCGACTACTAAGGAGGAGCATGCCTACCACTTGCGGGGTTGTACTGGACACACTCTGAGAGCACCATCTTTATGGTAATCTCTCAAAGTGTCAGTTATGGATTCAAGAGGTCCACTTCTTGGGGCATGTCATCTCTGAGGCGGGATTTGTAGTGGATCCTGCGAAGATCGAGACAGTACTTGCTTGGGAGCCACCCAGGAGTGTGACGGAGGTGAGGAGTTTCCTAGGTATGGCTAGGTACTATCAGTGATTTTTTCCATACTTCTCCAGAGTTTCAGCACTGCTTTCAGCTTTGAAGAAGAAGGGGAAACCATTCGTGTGATCAGATAGATGTCAGCAGAGCTTCCAGGAGCTGATACAGAGATTGACCAGTGCACCCATCTTGAGGCTACTAGAGGAGGGTGTAGGGTATGTAGTTTACTATGATGCATCAGGGACCAGACTCAGGTGTGTCCTGATGCAGGAGTGGGCAGTGATCGCTTATGGTTCATGACAGTTGAGGCAGCACGAGCAGAACTACACTACCCATGACCTAGAGTTAGCAGCAGTGGTCTTCTCTTTGAATATGTGGTGACACTATATTATGGGAGAGTGATTTACAGTTTCCTCTGACCACTAGAGACTCAGGTGAATCTTCTCGCAGAAGGACCTGAACCTGAGACAGTAGTGATGGCTCGAGTTCCTCCAGGACAATGACTTTGAGATAGTCTATACTCATAGGAAGGGGAACGTAGTAGCTGATGCTCTCAGTAGGAGGTCGGGCATTCAACTACATGGAGAGGTTATAGGGAAGTTAGCCTCTTTGAAGATATCCTTCATGGATAGAGATGGGGAAAACTTTCTACAATCACTCACAGTCACTCCTCTACTACTTCAGCGGGTCTGGGAGGCATAGCGTGGGGACATTGACTATGAGACGCGACGTGTATAGATATCCACAGGACATGAACCTGATGGATTTTCAATAGGAGGAGATCACACCATCATTTTTAGAGGACGTACCATGGTACCAGTTGCATTACAGGAGTAGATTATGAGAGAGTTTCAAACTTCTCAATTGGTGGTACATCCAGGAGTAGCGAAGATGCACAAGGATCTCAGACGATAGCACTGGTGATTGGGTATGAAGAGGGATGTGGTAGAGTTTATTTCCCGATACCTCACCTGCTAGCAGGTGAATGTGAAGCACCAAATACCAGCAAGCTTGGTACAACCATTAGAGGTCCCGAAGTGGAAGTGGGATGGGATATATATGGATTTCATGATAGGACTTCCACGTACTTTCAGAGGACATGACTCCATCTGGGTGATTGTTGACCGACTCACCATGTCGGCCCACTTCGTACCTATCAGTGAGAAGGGCTCAGTGGAGAGCTTGGGTTGCCTCTACGTTCAAGAGAGTGTATGGCTTCATGGTGTACCATCATCTATCATCTCCGATAGAGACACTCGTTTTACTTCCCAGCTTTGGAAGGCGTTGCGGGACGCATTTTGGACGCAGCTACGCCTGAGAACCGCCTTTCACCCTCAAACGGATGGCCAGATGGGAAGGACCATTCAGACTCTCGAGGACATGCTCTGTGCATGTGTCCACAACTTTGGTCGCAGCTGGGAGGATCACCTAACTTTGGTGGAGTTTGCGTAAAACAACAGCTACCACTCCACCATCGGGATGGCACCGTATGAGGCATTGTACGACCAAACTTGCAGATCGCCTCTATGCTAGACTGACCCTGGGGAGTCAACACTTGTAGGGCCAGAGATGGTCCAAGCCACGATGGAGAAAGTGCAGATAATCCAGAAGCGGATGAGGACTGCACAGAGACGACAAAAGTCTTATGCTGATAGTTGGAGGAGACCACTATAGTTCGAGGATGGCAACCACGTTTTCTTACGGGTCTCACCTCGACGTGGATTACGGAGATTTGGCTGGGGCGGCAAGTTATCTCCGCAATTCATTGGACCATTCCAGGTTCCCAGTAGGATAGGTGAGGTGGCTTATCTCCTGGCTCTTCCATCTTAGATTCACAAGGTGCACGACGTCTTCCACGTATCTCATCTGAGGAGATACGTGCATGACCCAACACATATCATCGATCACGGGGAGCTGGATATCGATGACAGGGCTAAATTCGTGGAGGTCCTGCTGGAGATCGAGGATCGACAGGAGCAGGTCCTACGTGGATGGTTGATTCCTCTAGTGTTCATCCGGTGGCAGCACAATAATCTTCAGGGGAGAACATGGGAGCTGGAGGCTCAGATGGTGCTCAATACCCTCATTTATTTCCCTCGTTTATGTTTTAGCCTTACGAGGACGTAAATCCCTTAGGTGGGGGTAATTTAAATATCCATAAGTTTCAAAGAAATTTTTTCATAAATTCTTTGGGATTTTACGAGTATGTAGTTTCTGACGGAACCAGATTCCGAGGCCCGGTGTGCCCGGAATCAATTTCCAAAGTTCAGCTCAGGAACGTTCAGTGAACGGACGAGCCGGTTTTTCTAACTTTTGAACCAGTGCTCAGAATTGAAATCTGAGGGCACCGATGAAACTGTAGTTTCGATAATTTCTTAATAGGACCTTTACCAAAGATTTTTTTTCTTTGGAGGAGTTTTTAAAAAATGTGGATTAAATAAAAAGTGAATAAAATTGTGTACAATTTTATTTATAATTCTAAGGTGGTTTTATCCTACATGGGGGAGTTAGGGTGGGACCCACTAACATCCTAACTACCCATGTGAAGATAAACGTGAGGTGGGGCCCGTACGAGCCCCAACACTTCACATTCCCTAACATCCCATAAACCCCCCCATTAAACCCCTTGTATTTAATTGGGTAACTCCTCCTCTCTGCACTCTTCCAATTTAATTCATGCCAACACACATTAATTTAATTAATTTAACCTCATCAATTAATTGAATAAAGTTTTTGAATTTTTAATTTTGAATGCATGGAATGTTTTAAGAAAATAAGGAGGATCCTTATTTTATTTGATGGTTTGCTTGTTGTGTTGGGAATTGGAGGAGAGAGCTATAGTTCCTTTTGAAGAACTTCTTATTCAACGAAGAACGCCAACTCTCCGACGAAGAACCTCGACTCGGCTGCCCGGTTTCTCTATACTCTTCTTCCTCCACGATAAGGGAGGAGACACCATAGACGACTGAAACGATGCCATCATCTGGAGTGCTTGACAACCGCGAACTTCCTTCGAGGTAGGGGTTGTATTATTTGTTTAAATTCTTATTTATCTTTTTTCTTCGTCGATGTATGGCCACCTGTTATCATTGTAACCAGAGGAGATCGGACCGCACAAACACTGTCGATTCTCCTCCTTTTTTTGATCTTCATTGATGGTTTAGGCGAAGGAGGCGTAGTGTCGTTGCACCGCGCAGGGACGAAGGGAACCGTGGCTGGAGCGGGCTGTGGCAGAGGGGCGTGACGCCATCGGGACGCTCTAGAGAGAAGATACACGGCCTAAGGCGGCGGCAGACCAGCAGGGCCGGCCAGGCTCGGGCGGCCGCCTGCGCTCCAAGAGGTGGGACCCCCGCGGGTCCCACATCAGCTCACAACCAGCCGACCATTAAGTCCAGACATTACCCGAATTAGGAGGGTGTGTAACCCCCCTACAGATACTGAGGTAGGACCCCACGGGTCCACTGTTTCGGTAACAAGGGGGTGGCGCCCCCCTTTGCGCCCCGCTCGGCCAGCGTCGAGCCGTGGCCGACTTCCGAGCCTGGCAGCGGGCCGCACGGGTCTAGCCACCCACGCCCAGCTAGGCTGGGCCGCGCCCAACCAGGACAATCCCAGACCCGGGTTGGGTTGACCCAGATCGGGCCGACCGAGGGGGTATTGGGCCGGGTGGGACCGGGCCGAGACCCCCTATTTTCAGGCCGGGTTCGTTCAAATGCCCATATCTTGGGCTACACACATCCGATCGACGCACCGTCAATTGCGTAGGGATCCTTGGATTCATATGGTCGTTTCGGTATATTACACTCGAGGATTTAGTGAAGTTTGTGTATGGAATGGTTGGTTCGAACCCGAAACCAACTGGGCCCTTGGAGCGGAAACACTTATAACTTAACTACCGGATGCCTGAATGACTAGCCGTTGATTACGTTGAATTCCTCATAGTGAGATGGTTCTTTTGGATTACTTCACTTGAGTTTTAGATGTAACTAGGGTATGGTCGGTTTGGTTTTATCTTAAAAACCAACTAGGGCCTTGGGACAGAAAAGCCAATATCTCTCAGATCAGGCGTCTGATTGACGTGCCGTCAGTTGCGTAGAGATCCTATTGACGAGACATAACTTTCAGATACATCAAAACTGGACATCGTGATAGTTGATGTATCGGAACCCTTGGCTCGTGGAGTGGACCCTCCCAGAATTGAGCGTGCTGTGTGTGGGAACCCTAGAGCTGGCTGCAACAGCAATGACGATGACAAATGTACTTGGATCCTATGTGGGTTCGGTAGCGAGGACGACTGTACTTGGATCCTCTGTGAGTTTGGCATTGATGAAGACTGTACATGGATCCTACATGGGTTCGGTAGTGATGGTTACTGTTCTTGGATCATATGTGGGTTCGACAGCGACGACTTCTGTACTTGGATCCTACGTGGGTTCAGCAGCGGAGATGATTTAGAGGCTACATCTATCATCTCCACCCCTATTCGTGAGTAGTATACCTGTGTGAGTTGAGTCTTTACTTTCAATCATTATCTTTGATATGATTTTCTTTCTTTCTTGTGTGGACAGAGTTATGCTTTCCTGTGTGGACTGGGTTGTACTTGGGCTCTTGAGTTGGAGTCGATCTGGAACTGATGACTTCGGTATATGTATGGGCATATACCTAAGTAGAGTTGGTTGATACTTCGTGATTGTAACTTTACTTTGTGGTTTATCCTTTGTGGATTCTGGGGGGCCTACTGGGGTCTCGGGGTCTCTACTGAGTATCGTATACTCACCCCTGAACGGGCTATGCCCGCACTATGTTGTGTTGGTTGCAGACGACGCTAACCGTGGTTGAGGCTTGTGGAGCAGGACCTTATCTGGCGGTGGACTATCAGGCTGGATGTACACAGAGCGGACGGATGGATTCGAGGAGCTGAGAAGACCATCTTTACCCACCCTTCAGGTGGGGTTTCTAGAGGACGTCTCGATGGTTGCTGATTTACTTTTCAGTTGTTGTAATTGAATTTTCTCAGTTGTACTATACTTTCTGTTGGGTTTGTATACTGGCCCATTTACTTTCCTGCACTTACTTTTGTACTTATTTTACTTAGTGTTTACATCATCTTGTATACTCTGTTGTGTTTGTTTACATATATAAGGGAAATGCCTTCCCTTTTATCAGGATTTACGCCTTTGGTGCTAGTCGTCAGCCCTTGGCCTATTGGAGGTGGGCTTGGGGTAGTCACGACACGGGCCCTGAGGACGGGTCGTGACAGCTTTCACTATTAATATATGGAAATCATGTGCTTCATCACACAACAGGTAGATGATAAGGGTGATACATCATATATTAGGGAGATGTATTAGACCTTTGATCACTTTGATCATCATGCCTGAACAACATCATTATTCTAAAAAAACCTAAATTCAAGATTTGAACATCTCACCTTTTGAATGGTCTAGAATGTTTGAATATAATATACTACTGAAATATTTGTAGAAAATTACTTTGGATATACTATTCGTTTATTGTATATTTTCACCCATTGAAAAATTCACATTTATTCAAAGCATAATTGAGTGGCATTACATGATTAGACCCAAGGATTGTGAGACAATTCAAAAGTATGTATAATATATTGGACCTTAATTGTCTATCATAATGTCTCGATCTAGAATCCTTATAAGGCGAATTAATCTAATTTCATGGATAAATCTTTTTTGTGAACTATGTGTCATAAATAATTATTATAATTATTGTATTATTTTAATTAATTTCATAATTATTAGAGGTTATAAGGAGTGGGATTCACATAACCACCCCATATTCACCCTATAAACCAACCCCCCCCCCCCCACCCACTCCCCAACCAATGTTTTTTCATTTTAATTTTCGTCTTTTTAAAAATAATGAATAAGTGAGTGGATTTTTAAACATAGAATATCACCCGACTCGTGATTATCTCCCAACAATAAGGAAACCAGTGTAACCACCATAATGAACATGAGAACCCATACATGGCTAGAGCCATCATGTGATTACTTCCAGATACCATGAATTGCCAAACCTCCTCTAACTCTAATTAATCAGACCATAGTCTGAACTAACATACCCAGACATCCCCTATCTTAAACTAAAGACCTACTAGCTCTTTACCACTACTATTGACCCACCAATATTTATTGTACCACCACACTCACAATATAATACACAATTCCTAAATCATATTACACTTACTCATATATAATTTCCATTATTCCACACAACATTTCCTTTATGTTAGTTCATGGAATTGTATAAAACATACAAGAGGGAGTTGAATTGTATTTCCATTAAAATTATAAAATTAGAAAATATAATTTTCAATTCTAGGGAATAGGGTTAAAAAATCATGAAGAAAATGTAATTATTATCTATGAGGAGTGATAATATTTAAATGGGAATGAATATCAAAATTATAGGACTTTGGAAAAAATCGGTCATGAATCTACTCCTCACAAAATCTATAACTAGTGGTCTATGTTTTATAGAATTAAATAAATAATTCATTTTCAAGTGTGAATGATAGCCTAATATAAACACTACATTCTACACATATGGTGGTTCAATCGAACTAAATTTTATATAAATAGGTATTATATAAACCTTTTGCAGGAGTAGACCCAACATAAGATATTTTTTCTTGAGTACAAAAAGAGTCCACCATTTTAATGGTCATAACGAACCTATGTGTCTCCAATTTCTTATTCAGTTATCATATCCCAAACAATGAATTGTGTTTGGATGTGAAACTTCATGAGATTATGTAAAATACCAATAAAATATTTTCCCAAGAGAATAATAAATAACCATGAATGATAGAACGAATAAAGTGAGGGAAAAAAGAATAATGTAATCATGATGTAGTATAGATCTATAGAAAACATCAATATTTATGATTAAAATTGGAGATTATGGTGAACCAGTAAGCCTTAGAAATTTGGTATAACATCTGAATAGTTATGCTCGGTAACATTAAAATAATTTATAAGAGAATAGATGTATCCAATTTTTGTATTTATCATAACTCCTATGTTGCATTGCTTACATTATGAATTATTTATGGGCAAGTCTCTAAGATATAGTTCACAAAAACTCTACAAACATTTCCACACAGGTTTCCAACAAATACATCACAACTCACATGAAATGGTAGATAAAAATTATACATGGAATACACAATTACCTAGATTTTCTATTTTTCATGTATTACCCACATGTATATCATGCACCAAACTCATTCAAAACGCTTATAATGATGTCATTACTAATTATATGGCACCTAAAATTTTAAAAATATAATCGAATACACAATATAATTTTTTTGTAAATTTTTATATAAAAAATTATATAAATGTATAGTAAGATTTTTCTCATAAGATTCATTTCACATTTGTGTAAAAAAATGTTTTACTCCAAATAAAAATTAACTCAAATGAGAATAATAAACATTCTTAAAATGTTTTTATTAGTTAATATAGGGAAATTATTTTTGAAAAAATTACTTCGTACTATTTTTTTTAAGACAATAAAAGAGACATCTATTAATTTGGAAGATTAAACTAATAGTTCCTAAAAGTATCCTAAAACGTCATATGAGTTAACTAATTTTTCAAAAATAAAGATAAAAATACTTTATAGGAATTAAATTAATAGATCATAAGAATAGGGAAGATAGTTAGGAATAGAAATGAAACACATTGAATAATTTTAGAAATAGCATAAAAATAAATTTTAATCTTCACACAACAACATTAAAAAATATTAAGATCAAAATTATTCAACGTAAAACAATATATTAATTAATGTGTGAGGTATTATAACATTCAAAAAAATACAAAAAAAATATTAGTGAAACACTAATTCTAAGAAAAATAAAATAACATAACACTAAAAAGATTTCCTTTTTTGAAAATTACAATTCTAAAAAATAAAAAACATCTCCATCTTTTGAAAATTAATCAACAAAATAAAAAAACATATTTTATTTCAATCAATATTGTTAAAATAATTCTTTTTTCAAAACGATTAAAAATATTAAATATTAAAAGATAAAAAACTCTCCCCCACTCAACAATTTAAAAAATATAATTATTTATCAGAAATATTTTTTTTAAACCCCATTTCTCCATGAGTAGATTATAAAACAATATTCAAAAAACATATAAAAACTATCTGGTATTAAAAATAACAACATCTGTATGCTTAAAAGGGAAAATGGAACAGAATAAAAGGATATCTCCTCATAAGATAAACATTAATAATATGAGATTAAAATATTAATAATTAAACTAAAAGTAATATATAAAATTTTATTAGTATTATTAGGTAATACATAAAAATAATAAAGATTTTAGAAGGCATGAAATCATTTATTTTGTTCAAATAATTCCACATAAATTTATGCATTTTAACTATATATTAACTAAAATATAGGTAACTGAAAAATATCTAAATCTTATTTTCTTAAGAATGATTTCTCATATTTGTAAACATTGATTATTAAATCTGTGTAAAAAATAATTCAAATGAGTGTAAAAATCATTTTTTCAAAGTGCATAAAAGTCATTACAGAGTGAAATTTTCATAAAAATTAAACTGGTTTGAGCCTTTAGAACTCTAAAAGTGTCGCATACATGATCAAATTAGGAAATTAGTAGTTTCTAAAGGGATGATAAAACACTAAATAAATTAGATTATTTTCCAAAAAAATAAAGAATACTTTGTTAAAGTGAAATACATATATTTGAAGAGTAAGGATGATAATTATTACTAGTGATTAAATACTTATAATAATTTCAAGATCTTCTAAAAATCATATTTAATATTCACATAGAAAAAACAATAAACTATAATATAATAATTATTCAATTTATAAAAGAATGTTAATGATGTTTTTAGCTATTGTAATATTCCAAACATAAACCCAACAAACTATAAATCATACTTTAACAATAATTACTAAGAAAATGCTAATATCACTATCATGATGGACATCACTTTGGTCAAAGGCCCTTTATCCAAATGGGAGTGAGTGTGGGACAAGAGAGATGGGGTAGATAGAGAAGAGAGGGGGTTGATAGATAAGAATGAGATGATAATCAAATATAATTTCATTTATAGAAATTAAAATTGATTAACAAAATAATGAAGAACACATTTTGAGATATATAATAATACCCAAGAATTTTTCCCTCGAAATTTAGGGTCCCAATGTAGCGATTTGATAAATATAAAAAAGAATTAAATAATGAATTCAAAAAAATAAATTCCTATAAATATATAAAGAATGAGGGTTCGAATTATAAAATCAATAGATAATTTAAAAATAATGAAGAAATTACAAAATAAGACATCCCAACCCTTATGTACAAAGGTTCGTGCATTAATCTATTATTACTTCCATGGTCTTGTTCATAAGTTTTTGGTGTGTCGATCTTGAACATCAATATTTGGTTTTTGATACTTAAAATGGGATCTCTACACCCACCCCCATTTATAGGGTTTATCCAATGAATAAAATATAATGGTATATAATTTTTATAATATGGGTACATGTTAGAAAATTACAGGGTTTCTCCAAACATTAAATAAGTAACTAAATATTTATTTATTTATTTTCTCACCTACAACAGCCCAAACTCTGGGACCCATTGAGAAGTCCAATTATAGGGATACTAAAGTAAAAACCTAATGCTATATGTAATCACAACATTGATTTCTATATAATATTTTCTATTTATGATATATAGTCATTATATCAAAGTTTCACATTTGGGGGATTAAAATAATATTTTTATACTTGTTTTAATTTATCAAGACCCAAGATCACTCAAAATTTTATGTTAAATCATATTGATGGGTAAACACCACACTCTAGAATCAATAAAACTGCTATATAATTATTTTGAGGACATTTTGTAGCATAAATATAAAATTATACATAGGTATATGAATCTAGTATAAAAAACTCAATATTAGCTTGAGTCATACGTATATCCTATTATTGATGAAAATAATAAATGTTTCATTTTCAAATACCACCAATTTTATAATACTATTTTATATTTCCCTATACTATATCAATCACTAGATCACGTTCAGAGAATCTTGAGGCCATAGTTTCCAATAAAATGTTAAAAAAATAATTGTTTACATGGAATCTATTTTTTATGACCTCACTAAGAAAAAAATATCTCAATGCTCATTCAATTTATGAATCATATAGAATTTTATATATAAATTCAATAAATTGGATAATATTATCAAATTCATTGATGGATGTGTTTTTAGAGGAATTCAAATGAGGTAAAATTCCATATATTTCCAATGGGACCTCTCTAGTATACCCTTATCCTCCAAAACATTCAGTACCCCTATATTATTCAAATACATATTATAAATCCTCCCAATGTCATTAAACTCTTCTACCTTCCCATCCCCATTCATCCTCAGCTAACTCTTAAATATATCAAATCACCAATCGTATACCTTCCACATGCACCCCACTTTACCATCTGTTTATGAACCCATCCTTCAAAAACCCTAATTCCATTGAACCATCATTACCTATAGCTATAAATAAAAATAATATTCACAAAAATATAATCACCCCATCTTATATTTTAAACATTCTTACCACTCTATACACATTTTACTAAATTATTAGAAACCATTATCCCTTAACAATGAAGCATCTCTTAACCTCTTTAGGATCCCCATTGTAAAATCTCCACTCAAAACGCCTCTCTTAAACCTCACCCAGATCATGTTGGAGTGTTACTAGTCCTTAGCTGTATACCCCAAATTTCATAAGGATGGAAAAAATTACAAGGTTTTATATGATAACATTGGGGGTTTGTTAATCCTAATATCTCACACTATCCACTGTTGACCATGGTAGAAATTATGTCATGAGTTCCTATAACCCAGATATATTAAACCTATATGAACACGTTAGAATAGTGGATGTGTACTTAATTGAGATCATATTATTCTTCGTACAAAAATTATAACAAAAATATTTTATATAATAATTAGATAAAAATACAAGATCAATATAACATAAAGTGATGTATGATCATACCACAAAACATAACATGCAAAAATACATCACTGGATCCACCCTGCCTCCCCTGAAACTCCATGATTCATCCTAAGAACCATAAATCAGCCTAAAAATAGGTCTCCAACAATGGATATGAATTTCCAATTGTAAATAAGAATTACATACTCTTATAAATGTCATGATTCAAAAAATAACCTTCCACTGGAGGGGAGAATATGGATGACTACAATATCTTTCAATATTTTCCTAATGCTCTCCATTTCCCCTTGTGATGTGAAAAAATTCAAATTGAATTGAGTTTTTTTAAACCATTCCCCAAATGATAAAATTATATATCAAATCATAAATATGAAGCACTAACAATAATAACCAATATAAGTATCAAAAGTAAACAAGATTGGAAGGTATCCAAACAAAATAATAAATCATAATAACAAATCCCATCACTAACTGATACACCGAAGAAAGTAACCACAACCAGTTGAATCTTAGGACATGTGTAAACAAACAATATTAGGAATAAACTACTCATGAGGTAATATACTACCCACAAACCTCACCTTGTTATTAACAAAAAGGACCCATAACCATGTGTGAGTTTCCACTACATCATCTTAACATTACCGACATAGTCCTCACAGCTCACTGGGAGTTTCTAAGAAACATTCCTAACCCATCAAAATAAAAATTTGTAATAAAATATCAACAATTTATAGAAAATTTAAAAATTGACTCATTCTTGGAAACTCAATTCCACCAATAACATCAAAACCCAATCAACATACCTAGAAATTAAATTTCACAATTAAATGTTTTCAAAATATCCAATCGAAACAAAATTATTCTGAAAACAATACCTATAACTCGAAGAACCACCACTACATGTATACTAAAAAACATGCGCCCCAAAAAATTTCAACATTCACAATCCAGAACCATGTAAACCACTAATAATTTTTTTGATATAAAAGTGATTAAACACAATCAACCCAAAATCCATTATATCTCTATGTACATAGGCATATATGAAAATAATTCTACCCCAAATATATTTAAAACAAGAATTCATGACACATAAACTGAGATCTGAGATCTTATTAGGATATTCATATCATTGTAACTAGATTCATCAATTTAAAATAACTATTCCAAAGAAAAATCTTCCAAACCCTACTTCATTTAGGATTACACCAAATGAAATAAATAATATGAGGTGATGAAATGATCTGAAATGACTATAATTATAGAAAGATACAAAACCCACCATTAATCAAGTAATATCATATCCAATGGGATGATGTGCCCATACGTTTCTAATTAATTGGTATAGGTTGAGAGAACAAATTAGGGGGGATAATGGCAGTGAAATATCCAAAATTAGGTAAATGATGGAATTTTGTGGAGTGTGGGTGGAGTTTTTATGTTATTTCATGTAACAATTCAATGATAGGAGGAATTTATATAAGGAACATTTACATCCCACTACCCTTAAAATCCACAAACTACATAGTCCTGGTACATGTTCTCAGATGACTCTGGAATGATTGTGAATAGTGTTTTACCCTCTAAGCACTTATAATGTTCCATGTAAGAATTACACATGGTATGAGTGATCATGATATGACCATTCAAGGCTTATAAATCCCCAAATTTCACACAATTACCACTTCAAACCTCCAAAACTCTAAAATATGTCAAATAAGACACCTATGTCTCTCAACCAAGGCCTTATATTACATACCAAAAAATATAATTCCATCCATATGATGTTATATTGTGTCTTTGTTACCAAATAACTTGTTCAACTATTGACATATCAAGTCCTACCTCTCTCATATATCTTCATGTACAAAAATATGTTTTCAAATAACATAGACTAATGGTATAAGTCAAATGAAATGAATATTTTCTAGGTGGTTTATAATACAAATACACTTTTGAATAAAATTTATATGATAGTATAACTCAATCTAAACCCATGTAAATATATATGAAAAGGATGAAACATATATGCACAATAAGTATATGTAATACACATCATCCATGATATCATACCAATTTATATTTGATATCTAAGGTAAACTGAAAAAATTAAATTACCCATATCATTAAGATTCCATGCCATGAGTTCATGAACCAACCATTATCACACCATAGAAACAATTTGTAAATGACATAATGGTGAAACAGAATTCTAAAAGCTTTCAGTAACAATTCCTTATTGACTATTCAGATTAAAAAAATTTCATACTAGATTCCTAACTTATGGGATCTTTAGTATCTCTTCATGTTTCATATATGGACTTACCAGGTAAGAATTACCTACTTATCCCCCCATATTCAAGATTTTTTATATATTATAAAACAATTCATTAGAAAAAAAATTAATAAAAACAATACTTTTAATATCATTTATTCATAATTTAACATGGTTTTTGTCTCCGTATCTTGTAAACTCATATTACTATGACTCAAAACAACTCTCCAATTCCTCCAAAGACCGATATAATCAAAAATTGATATATAAATACAGCTAAGATCCATTACCCCAACCAAAACTTCTCACATAAATAATTATAATTGAACTGAAATGGATTCCCCCAATATGACACATCTGATTATGTCATTGTATAAACCAAATTCCTCCTAAATAAATTTTTGTTACTTAAAAAATCACCAAAAAAACATCTAGGTACATATTATATTCGTATGTCTAATTTAGAATACAATTTTTAATCCAATTAATTTTAGGGCCATCACATTTATGCTTTTCCTAGCCTTTTAATCAATGTGATGTAGACCAATAACATTTCAATATTATTATATACTCGTACCACATAGGTTCACATGTCAATTGAATCTTTATTTCATTATTTTCATGCTCCTAGCCTTTTTCACCACTCGTAATATATATCACAAAACACATACCTAGGTAGAAAAACACTTAATCACAAATTGATATGTATTCAAGATCCAAAAAATATTTCTAAAATATATAGACATCTTATTTATTCATGATCATTAGTAATTTCAGGACTAAATCTATTTTTATTTAGTCCTATCAACAAACTATAATAATAAATTATTATAAAATTATGGTGGATCCTTGTACTTTATTTCATTCCCTTTAAAATGTTTTAGATTTTCAATATTGGCCAAAACATTTTTCTTTATAGTCCCCCACAAAACTACCAATTCTGAGTCGGTCAAATTCTTTTTTTACCATGATATGAATCAAACACCATATGAATGAAAATATTACTCGAAAAAATTATATTTTATTGGCGGACCAAAAACAAAAATATTGGTCATGAAACCTTGTGACGTATAATGAATCAATCCCCAATCAAAGGACCCCTCCATTATTTAAGGAATCCATCATAGTGGAACATTAATATTTTTTGGTATTGAGAATACATTACTTATTACAAAGGGTTAATCCATCAATAATAGTTTCACCAAATCTTATTAATCTGACCACGTTCCTCACTACCCCTATTGATTTATTGAAGCAGAGAAGATTAACTAATCACCACACAATAATACATGTTGTGGAACACTTCCTTCATATCCATGCATTATGATTTTACATTTACAATACTAATGCAAACCCTAAACCATCTCAATTACCAATATACCATCAACATCTCTATTGATCAAAAATTCAATATTACCTAAACAAGAATCCTTACCTTAATAATCTATCAGTGATCTCATCACATAGAGATGCCCCTACATCCATAACTAGTAAAGTTTACCCCCTTATGGGTTCTTTAATATCCCAAGACCACAACCCCCCGTAACTAAATAAACCAAGAACGTTATAATTGATTCAGGTTTGATGAAAATAATGTCACTCCAGACGTCATCTATAAAGTTATACCATAATTTACCACTAAAATCTAAGAACATGGATAGATATATCCTATTGTGAGATACTATATTTTTGGTTTGTTTTATAATCATCACACCATTAAATTAATCTACAACATCTCATTACTAATTCATTAAGGACTTCTAATGCAAAATTCACTTCCATTTATATACCATTTAAATTTCCTAATATAATAATACAGATATTTGTACCACTAATGTCCCAATAGATCCATCAGCCACCTCAACAACTAGCCAACCATGGAAACTGGCTATGAATCCATTCATGTAAATCACCCAATAAAAAATCTCGGTTTATCTATTATTCACTAAATAACTGATCGTTTTCCTTCCTCTAAAATATATATACTTACCCAAATAACCATTCCATTAATACATTTTTATTTTTTAACATGTATTGGGTGGAAACAAACAAACACCAAAACCCAAATTCAAACACACATAATTGAACCAATCATAGATCTACAATATAAAATTCAAAAAAATTGGGATGGTCTAAAAGATAAGAGAACATGTCACTACCTATATCCAAGTACTATTATTTCCTTATAAGATTGGGATTTATTAAATATCCAATTCATATCATTGATCTATATATCATCAATAAAAAGAGAATCTACACTTAGAAATCAATGTACCATTGACCACCATCTTCACTAAAACTGACCAAAACAATATAAAATTCACAATCACCATGAAAAATAATTATCATTATCTCCTTCTTAAATACCTAAATATTCTACTAGATCATTTATACATATTAAAAATTATAAAAACTAAGATTAAAAAAAACAACACAAAATTTTATGGCCATTTAACCTCCTCCTAGTAAACTTTATAAATTATAAGGAACTGGAGATACAAAAATAGAAAGAATAAGCACAACACCACCTTTATAGAATAAAGATAAAATTATTAATCTGATACACTATCAAAGAAATATTCAATTCCAAAATTTCCCATTACTACTCCATCACAATCCTAAATCATATAAAAAACCATTTGTTTTGACTAAACTAGGTTCTAACGTGATAGGTTGAAAAGGTATGATTAAATTTGGAAAAATGTAGAGAAAAAACTAAAACTAAAAAATAGAAACCCAAAAAAAAAAGACAATAATTGATCAAACCAAAGAAATGTTGAAATCCCCACAAAATGATACTACCATTACCAAACTAAGACACAACTAATTCCACCATTCATGGCCAATGATGGAGGTCATGCTTGAAGGGTTTGGTATAAAGAGAGAGGTACGAAGTGAATGTGGTTATCATAAAAGAGAGAAACAAACCCTACAATAAAAAAAAATTAAGGAGATGAACTATGGTACAAACCTAAACATGAGACACATAAGAATTTAGAAAAAGGATACAAGACTGGAAGGACGTGGAGAACAATGGATAATTAGGTTTAAAATTGCATTAGTACCCTGAGTGTTTCGTGTGGAACCCTAGAACCATTAGAGTCGGAGTGAGAACTTCTTTGAGAATTTAGTTCCATTAGAAAACATACCATACCTTAATGATTGGTTTCTTATTGACCAACCCATATCTAACCACATTAAAATAAATTAATGATTTCTCAACAAAACAATGTTTCTAAAGTATTATTCCTTTATTATAATATGGTTTAATCTATTGAATTGTTGTACTTTTCATTAGCCATCATATACCCCAGTCACCATCTAAGTGTTGCCATTTATATGGTGTTATTTAACATCTACCATATTTCACCAAAAACTAATAAAAACTAAATGGCCCCAAACACACGAGAAGATCGATTTTCCAATAATACTCAGAATTAGATTCTAACCAACATGTCTGATATTCTGACCTATGCTATACAATTCTTATTAAAGATCACCTTTTCAAGACCAGGATTTTAGTCATTATTCCCCTTGTACATTTATAATATACGAAAACCAACTCATCATGCTGCCATATTAATATTGTTTTTTATTACCATTCACGCTAATTCTCACATGATCACACTATCAAATATGAATTTTCATTTAAAAATGTAATATTTCCTGACATTACCCCACCATTCAACTCAACTCATGATTTCTAAATGTGTATCATAAAAAATCTAGGATCACATCTCAATGAATATTACCATGGACCCATCGCAATTTATTCATTTCACTTTAATCCTCTTGATGAATTTCTTAACATTACTTGTACCACTATGAAATCATCCTACATAATTTAATAACATGGTCACCCATCCGTTTCTTGCCGTTGAAATACTATAAAAAAACTAAACACTCCTTTAATATCTAAAATAATCCATGTATCCTAGGTATCCTCCCATATAACATTAATTCAAAGACAATCAAAAGAAAAATTCTATGTTACCCCACTAAACTTATAACACATCACTACTATGATTTGTATCTCATCATTAGTAGGATTCATAACATAATTAAATTATCTTACCATAATTGTGATGATTTATCCAAAAACTACACTAGTATTGTCTCACAATAATCTTCCAAATAGCATCCCTTTCCAAAAAACATCTACCAGACCTTCACTCAATTCCATAGAAACTGTTAATATAGCCATAAGAACTTTAGCATGGTATCACCAATAAAGTTTCCACACAAACTAAAAATAGGTCTCCTTATTAGACACATTCAATTATTCCCAAGAAAAAACATAGAATATGTAAACTCTAACTTACTAACTTTGGTTCCACAACCACCATATAAGCCTCAAACCATAATACCAAAGCTCTTAAATTTAAAATAACCATTAAAATCTAACATCAATATCCACCTAAACCAATTTAAGTGTTATTATTTTTAACATAAAAGTTAAAACTCAAGTAACCATCACAACAATCAACCCAACCACCCAACCCCACATTGAAGGGTCTATTAAATAGCACTCAAGCTGTCATTACCCAACGACACTTTATTAATACTTACACCCTTGAGGGGACTACCATGTAACACTAAATATACCATTATCAAGATAAATCCTAATCATAGAAATAATGATATTCTAATTAAATCCATTTTGAAAACAAAATTTTAAATCACTCACCCTAAACATGAAATTTTAAAAATCACCATTTCCAAAAAACCTAGTTTGAAATATATTTCATAATGAAAAGACATTATTGTTTCAAAACCATGAAACCATTTATTATTTCCTTTTCATGAATTCTTACATAATTTATGATACCAATCGTTGGTCATGACCATAGAAAACCAACCCATAAGATTCAAAACATTCCCCTTCGAAAAACCCATGAATGATGTATATTGACATTACATTTATTTTGAGGAATACTTAGTACATTACACAAATATGTAACCAAATACTGTATTAGTTTTAGTGTCTTTTGAAAGTCAGAACATAATCTTCCAACTTGTTGAAATATCTTCAACATCTCCCATAAATATCTTCCCCTTTAGTTTTCTAACCAAAAACATTTCTTTATATCAATGGAAATGAAAACATAAAAATGGTGAGCTCAAATGCACAGTAAGGGTAAACATAGAGGCGAACAATAAAAATTTGAATGTAACATTAGGAAAGTATTGTTTAAAAATCAAAATCATGAGTCATGAAATAAATAATGGCATAATGTAAGGCATAGATCATAAAGGAACATTAACTATGATAAAATAACATTGGCATAAAACATATCATTGTGGAAAAAAAATTAGCACATAATATTATTTCCATAGTATCCAAGGAATTGATTCCCAGACCATCATAGTGGAAAAAGACCTTTACCGAACATTTTTTACTTGTCGTTCCAGCCATATATTGCTGAATCGGATTTACTTGTTTTTAAGCTCTATATTACTGAACCAGATTTCATTTCCATTCCATTCATGCCCATATCATGATATATAAAGCATTCCCGATGCGTTGGACAACGATATAGGTCCCACCCATCTCATGATGAAACCATTATTACATGTTCCACAAAAACATAAAATATTTTTCATAGCATAACCCAAAAATTAAAATGTTTTTTCTTAAACATCATTTCATTATATAAATGTCCATATAAATTATCATTCCATCATTAACACATTCAAAACATTGTAATAAAAGGGATAGAAACATAACCCTATTTAAAAATAATCATATTATATTGAAAATAATTTTGATAAACCACTTCGACTCAGTTCGTGAGGAAAATATCCTTTCTTATTCAAAAAACGTTTTCTTTCCACAAAATACCATGCAATAATAATAGAAAAGAATTTAGTTGAAAATAATCTTGAGATTGTGTAGAGGAAACTTCATTGAATAAGGTTTTATGAAGATTTGAAAATCTATTCATTCCATATTAGTAGAAAACATTCTTCTCTTTATTTTTCCAAAAAAAGTAAAAAAGGACCTCATATGACAAACAAAAAATTTTCCTTTCATTACGTGTAGTAAAATTCAAAAAGGGGTAAAAATGATTGCAAACATATATTGAATAGTAAAAATTTTATGCAAAAATTATTATAAAACATGAAAATGGATGATAAATATAACCCTAGTAAATACTTATATTTAAACAATCTCGAATAAAAATAAAATTACAAAATTACCCCTTACCTTATTTCCAATTTCTTTTATATGATTTTGAAACTTATCTTCGTCGACATAACTCTATTAATTTTTCTCTTAGGGAACAATAGTTGGTCTTTTGAGAAGACCAAAACCTCTACAAAGTAACTAGGGAAGTTGAGAAGAGAAATGGGCTTTGGTTGTCTGAGTTTGAAGGATCAAAACGTAATGAAGAGGAGAGGTAGAAGGTTCCCTTTTATAAAAGAGGAGAAAGGCACTTTAGAAAACTCTCGAAATAATAATTTATTATTGATTTATTTTCGGTTTCAAAATGTCCACAACACATTTAATTAAAATATATGATGAGTATTGTTAGAAATTATCTCAACCAATTGGTTTTAGGCAAGTTTAGGTCTCAAATTTAACCTTGTCTTTTATCTTTAACCCTCAGTTAACTAATTTGACTCTTACTATGTATTTTATTATATTTGTACTATATGGTTAATAGAATTACTATAAAATTCCAATCGAACATCAAGCGGTTCAATAATGGCATTTTCAACATTATCTAATTTATTCGTCCAAATCATAAATTTTTAGGGCTATTATATCATTTGATAAAATAGTATTTGTTTTGAAGAGTTTTTTATGTCAATTTTTATACTCTTCATATCATTAATTTTTAAAAATCTATAAAAACATGATTATTTTAAAAAAAATCATTAATTAAATGATAAAAATTGATAGGCATCTATAAAATTAGTGGATGGCATAAAATTATTCAAATTAAATTTATTTTAATATTTATAATCTCATATATTTAAATCATTCTTTAATAAGTTAATCACTACATCATCCTTATTTTATCCATAAATTTATATATTTGGCGTATAAAAATTATAAATAAAATACCATGATATAGGAAATATTTTTAGATTTCTAATGAATATATATAGACATATTATATGACACTATATTAAAATAATTTTAGTAAATGATATATGTTTAGGTTATAATTACCTTTACTTTAAATTAATTATTATAAAATATCATTTTCACATCCATGTGAATCCATGGAGTCCCCAAATAGACCCAAAGATTCCCATAGAAGGAAATATCTCATCCAACAGGATTAGTACATGTTGTAGGGTAGTTTAATATTATTATAATATTATTTTTACTCTTATTTACCAGATTTACCCTTTAAACATGGTAAATAAAATTATTACTGAAGTTACTATTCATAATATCCAAAAATAAAATGAACCTATTTACACAATTTTATCCTTATAATTCAAAATATGGAATACATTTTTCCAAATTCAAAACATAGTATATTTAGTAATTAATTTAAAATTAAACTCTCGTTGATGGAAAAAATGGGGTTTTATTTAAAAGTTAAAACACTACAAATGGTTGAAATTTATTTATATAATAATTCAATGTAAAATTAATGAAAATTAATTACATTTTATTAAACTATAAAAAAGATATTCTATTTATAAATTAAAACCATTCAATAATATATTTTATTCAAATACATTATTTATATGAAAAGGGTTGTTTTTAATTAAAATTTAGTGTATTTATACTATTCATCAAAATATTAATGCAATCTGAAATATATCAAAAATTCTTTTAAAGTATAATTTTATATCCTTCTTCAAAAGAAGAAGTCTATTTTTTCAAAATGAAATTATAAATGTGTAAATAACAATATTTAAATTTGGTGCACCATCAAAAGGAGGCAAAACAACATTTTTTTGAAAAATAATTATTTTATCCTAAGAAATAGACTTCTTCTTATATCATGTATAGAAAATAGATGAGATGAATTTTAATTTAATAAAATAAAAAAAATTATAATATTCATAACAGCTAGTTTACATCCCATAATAATTTTTTGATAATATGTTGTTGTTTATTGAATCTCGGTATCACGTACAAAGAAATCTACCATGGAAGGTCTCTCTTGTGTGCAACACAATCCAAGTCAGTGTTGCATGTAGTGAAAAATTCCGTTTGTGTTGCATATAATATAATATAAACATAGTTCATTTATAAATTAAAAAGAATCTATACTCAGGGTTTTTAAATGAATTCTATCAAAAGAACATGAAGTTTTGTAGAATAGAAGCCATGAATAGTGTTGTGTATACTACGACCTAATATAGTGTTGTGTATAGATCTAGCTAATCATGGAGTAGTGTAAAAAAATACATCAACGAAATTAAAAAGAAATGGTCTCATAAAAAACCAGGGTATTTCATTCTACCCCCCTTAAAATTAAATTTTCCATTGAAATTCATCAGGGTTATAAATGGTTTACTACTTGAATGTTTCATTCATGGAACCCCACATCATAAAAAGGGATAATGAAACTTCATTTTAAAAAATCAACGTTATAATCATAATGGTTACCAAATGTAACGTTTCACTAGGATTCCACATAGGATAACATAGGTGGGCAGTGAAAACATGTATACAGAAGAGAAATCTAAACATCATGTTCTGATGTGTTGAGTCAATAAGGTTTCCTTATGACTTTTCCATTTCTTTATGTTTTAAAAATAACAAAAACTCTATCTTACGGAAAATTTTATTTTCCTTAATAAGGAAAATTTTCCTTCTCCAAGGAAAATTTATCCTTAACATGTTTTAATTATTAATTTTTTAGTTTCTCTAAATATAACTCTTTTTATTCCTAAGTATAAAATTATCTTTCACATCGAAAGCCTCAGAATTCTAAAAATACTTAAATATAAAGTGTTTTATTTTCAGGTTACGAATTAAAACTCCGAATTCTCTGAAATTCAGACTCTGAATTCTCAATAATTAGGACTCTGAATTCACTAAAATTCAGACTCTGAATTCTCTAAATTGTAGACTCCAAATTCATTGAATTTCAGACTTTGAATTCTCTAAAATTCATGTTCTGAATTCCATGTAATTCAGGTTTCAAATTACTTAGAATTTAGACTCTGAATTCCTTAGAATTTCGGTTATGAATTCCTTATAATTGAGGATCTTAATTCCTTAGAATTCAGGTTTCAAATTCATCAGAATTCAGACACCGAATTCATCAGAATCCGGGTTCCGAATTCCTTAGAATTCAGGTTCTAATTTTTTTTTAATTTAGGTTCCAAATTCCTTAGAATTAAGACTCTGAGTTCCTCAGAATTGAGGTTTTGAATTTCTCAGAATTTATATTCCAAATTCCGTAGAATTCAGACTCCAAAATGCGTAGTATTCTGATTCCAAATTCATTGAAAATTTGAATTTGAATATACATGTAATATTGAATCTGAATGTTCTTAGACACTGAACATTATATTCCTTGGACTGTGGAAAATTTTATTTGGTTCATAAAAAATATTTTTCTTACATTTGTTATAGTTATGAAACTATTTCGTGTATTCTGTTTCTAACTAACCATTATTTGAGTGACACGTATACAGGTCCCTCCAAAATTCAAGGAAAAATATGATCGTTGGAGGAGGGAGCCGACCGTTGGAGATGTGCCTATAAATAAAAGTTCATTTTAATGAGCTCACAACACTCATGAGCTCATATACTAATGAACATATGAACTTTAACAACTAACTGATCTACAACTCTAATGATTACATGCTGTTGAAGTGATTTCTAGAGAGAGATACTCTCATTCTTTTTGCATACAGAACATCTTGTTTAGATTTCATTATGAGACTCTAAATGTTTTTGAGTACATTTAAGGGATCATAGGTATAGGAAGATAGAGGTGCTGACTACCTTAAAGTTTGAGGGCTTCTGGGGATAGGAAGACAGAGGTGCCGACTACCTTAAAGTTCGAGGACTTCCTTGATAAAGAAGATAGAGTTACCGACTACCTTAAAGTTTGAGGGCTTGTGGGGATAGAAAGATAGACTTTGATATTCTTATTGAGGTATTAACCTAGTGTGGGTAAGACTGACTTTATTGAATGTATAAATAATGGGAACATTATCCAAGGTTGTTGGTTACCCTACTCTTTGGGTTAAAAGATTTCATACTTGTTACTGGACTTGTTTCAAGTTTGTTTTCTATTGCTGTTGATTAATAAGGAAAGTATAACTATATTATACTTTCTTATATTTGTAATATGATTAAGTAAAAATCTATACGCTTTAAGGTAGAATATTAGTCCTTCTAAACTATAGATATGTTTCCTTTCATGAACCATATTTCTGGAATCTAGAAAGCTTGTAGAACTAGTTTCATTTCTGGAACCATATTTCTAGAATCTAGAATGTTTTTTGAACCAAGAGATTTGGTGAAGTTACCTTGTTTAACTTTTTTAAACAATAGGATTGTTTATATCAAATTTAAATGTTCTAAAGGAATTTTTAAAGGATACAATTCACCCCCCTCTTTTATATTGAGAATGTACATCATATTCAGATACTACAATCTGTATCAGTGATCCCAGAATTGGTATACGAGGAGGTCACTAAAATACTTATATTCACATTTAAGTTTTCTTGATCAATTTTTCATTGTTCTATATTTTCCATTCTTACGATTTTTATCCCTATTTACAAACTTTTATTACTAACAAGTTTGTGTGGAAAGATATTTTCTTCCAAGATGGAAGGAATAAATGTTGGTTCGATTGAAAATATTAATCCTACTAGACCACCAATATTGATGGGAATGATTATGAATATTGGAGAGATTGTATAAAGACCATTGGGATAAACACAGGTGTTGGAAACGACATTATGTTAACAAGAGATTATAAGATTCCTTGTAAGGAACTTAGAACGTTTACTAATCCAGAAAAGGTGGAATACCAGAAGAACATTAAGGCAAGAAATACATTGCTTTGTTCCATGACTAGAAATATATATAGACAAATTTCATCTTGTAAAGCAGCAAATAGTATTTGGAAGAATCTTGAAGTAACTCAAATTGGGACATCCAAAGTCCTTGAAACAAGAAGAGCTATGCTCAGAGCTGAATGTCACGGTTTCTTATTTCCTTATAGAGAACCAATATGTAAGGATCAACAAAGATTTATGACCATTGTCAATAGTTTACAATCTATGGGTGATAAAGGTTTATATGAGGAATCATTTGTGGACAAAATTATAGATATCATGCCCAATGAGTGGGAATCTAAGAGTAAAACCATAGATGAAAATAGACAGGTTACTCAGATTTCTCATGATGAGCTTTTTGGAACTCTTCTCCAACATAAGACTAGAATTAAGAGAGATGCTCAGAATATTAAGAACAATGGAAATGGTAGTGTTTCTTTTACAACAACATCAATTCATATGAAATACAAGACTCTTGAGAGAGTTACAAGATCCAAATCCAAGAAGGTTGTTATTCAATCCGAATCTAGTGGAAGTGATTTTCAGAAAATGAGTTAGCTAATATTTCTTGAAGGATGAACAAGATTGTTGTGAAGATGATATTTCAATCTAGATACAAGAAGAATAAAAGAAAGTATGAGAAAGACTCAGTAGTCACTTGCTATGAATGAAAAAGATTAGGGAATATAATGCTAGATTGTTCTATGCTTAAGAGAAAATATAGAAAGGAAAAGAATTCTGAGAGGAATAGAAAGAAATACTACAAAACTAAGGCTATGTGTGTTTTGAAATCCAATGACACCTGGAGTGCAAGTAGTGGTGACTCTTCTGATTAATCCTCAGAGTAAGAATCATCAGATCAAAAGAATCTTGGTTTACATGCCAAGTTACCTAGTGAAAATCATTTTTTAATTTCCATGGTACAAAATACTGAATATATAACCAATGTATCCTTGAATTCTAATTATAGTTATGGTAAATACTAGGAATCTTCGGATGATGAATCTTCTTCTGATAAAGATAATACTTTACCTACCTATGGAGAATTTTTTAGGTTTTCTCAGCTCCTTGAGAATAAATATTATAATGTCACGAAAAATCATGATAAATAAAATTCTAGAATTTATATTATTACTAAATAAATATCAGATCATTCAAATGATATTGATAAAAGAAATTTGGATTTTGAAAATTTTCAAAAACCCTTCGGGAAGTCTAGTTTGAGAAGGTTAAATTTTCTATGGATCAAGAAAATGCAATTTCTATGAAAAATGTTTTATATCCAAACTCTAGTGCTAAAACTAATGTTTTTGAGGCTATGAACTTAGTTATTAGACTGAAGTAATAAATATTTTCCTTGAGGAAGTGTTTTTCAAATTTCACCCTGGGAATGGAAAATTTTGATATGATGTATTCTGAAATTCTACCTCTAAGGAACTATTATTGATTTGGTTATACTAGTTCAAAACCAGTTTTTAGTTGCAATTATTTTGTTCCTCAAAGTGATATATTCCTCCCTATGTGTTAGTGTTGTGGGAATTGGTCAAAAAATTGTTCCCTAAACAAAACTAAGTCTTTATGATTTAATTAGTCTTATTTTTCATAAAAAATGTGGATTCCTAATGTTTATCTTTCTGATGTTTCCAGATCCAAGAATGTTTGGGTTACAAAAGTCTAACATTCTTTTTTTCTGGAATGTAAAGATAGTACCAACAAAAATACATGGTACATGGATAATGGATGTTCTCAGTACACTACTAGTAACAAAAACTTCTTTGAAAAGATTATAAAGACGAAGGGAGGAAAAGTAACTTTCGGAGAAAATACAAAAGGATATATCATTCTTCAATTAATCAAAATGCAAGATCAAAATGATGATATTTTCACAAAATCTTTACCATTAAATAGAATTTAATATATTAAACAGAAATTAGTAATGATAACCATAAGGAAACCTTCTTCATTAACTTTTTTTTGAAACATATCTCTTTCCAGTAATAATTTCCTTTACATAGGGGGAGTACATTTTCTTATTAGTCAAAATTTTTGTAGTTAAAATTTTTTTAGTTAAAATATTCATAGTCAAAATCTTCGTAGTTAAAAGTTTCTTAGTTAAAATTTTCATAGTAAAAATTTTCGCAGTAAAAATTTTCTTAGTAAAAAATTTTCATAGACAGAATTTTTATAGTTAAAAATTTCATAGCCCAAAAGTTTTTTGTAATCAAAATTTAGAAATCGAAAGATATTCAAGAAAAGTTTTCCACGTTACGAATAATATTCCTGGAAATCCGAATGGTATGTTTCCCTTCTTAAGTGTTAGCAATAATTTTTCCCTTATTGGTTTTTACATTTGTTTTTAAACATTTCAGATTCACTTTTCCTTAAATCCAATTTTTTTTTTTAAACCACAAAAGATCATAATCTTTCCAAATCCCTCTTCGGCTATCATCTCAGCCGTTAGATCTTCTCAAGAATCCTTTAACCATTGGATCAATCAGAGAAGTTGAACCGTCATATCAATTGCCAATAAAATGGACACCAGATGCTTGTCCCAAATCGATCTCCATGCCTTCGCGTGATAAAGCTCTACCTGTATTTTTAAAGTTGTTCTGGATCATTAAGGTTTATTTTCTTCTAAATGTCTACTGAATTCTCTTATCAAAAAGTAATGTCAACTGTTAAAGAAATTTTTGAGTGGAAGATTTACCGAGAAAGGTTAGTCGATATGATGTTTTATGCCAAATATGACTCCATTGTATCTAAGAATATCAATCTGAATAGTTGGGAAAGTGTATGTATATCAAAACCAAGAGCTCCAAATCTGGCGTATCTGGAATTTCTGGTTAAATTCTACAAGACAGTTAGTTTTTTCAATGAAGGAGGAAGAGATAAAGTTTCTTTGAAGAGTTATGGAAAACATACTCCCTTTCTTATAACATGGCATAAAATCTGATAAGAATTCCATTATGAGGGAGAAGCAGAGTTTTTATCTCACAAGCTTCCTGATGTAACATGTTATTTTGATAAGGAAAACAATATAGACTGCCTTGTCTTAAAGGAAGTGAAGACTCTGAAAATTATTCATCTCTCTACAAATCTTTCGATTCTTCAGCTATGGGTTCAAGGTTTCTTCATTCTGAGAAAAGAGGACAAGGATACCCTGAAGAATAGTGATGTTTATATTTGGGATTTATTGGTGAACCTAAGAAAGATAAACCTATTTAAGCAAATCTTGGTTACGATTTATAATATAATGAATGGAAATATGATGTCTCAGATAATTATATATCCAACCATTCTTTTAAATATCATTGTCCTTTGTCTTATGTATTTCAAGATTTCTTGAAGTTTTGTGTTGAGATATTTTAAGGTGATTCTTTTGAGTAATGATACTCTAAGGAGGATAATAATTGGATTTAATAGTCCATACGAAGAATTTCATGATTTTTCAGAAGCAGAAGTTGATGCTCATTCAAAGAAACAGAAGGTGGCTGAAACCTCTAAAATTGGTGGGAGGAAGAGGAAGGTGAAAGAATCAAAAGGAAAAGAAAAAACGCCTGGGGAGAATGAAACTCAATCCGCACACACATAACCCAAGAAACAAAATATGTATCCTAATGAAGTGGTTGCTAAATGAATAGAGGAAAATAAAAAAAATAAAGTAGGGGATCCTAGTTTTGGTTTGGATCCTACTGAGGAAAAATCCTTGAAGGAAAAGACTACTGAAGAGCTTGAGAAGAAACAAAAATAGAAAAGGAAAAATAAAAAGATGTATGAGGCTGACATAGACCAGTCCCTTCTTAAGGCTGCTAAAAGAGTCTCCAAACAAATTCCAGTACCAGAGTCATTTCTAGTATAACTATTACCAGTGAATCTGGAAAATAAGCAAGTGATTCTGGAACAACATCAAGAAGAAGAAATAGTGCAAGGAGAAGAAGTTCAAGAAGAATAATAAGAAGGTAGTGGTGATATAGAAGATATAATAATGCAAGTATAAGATTTCCATGATAAGGAATGTACTTATGAGAAACCCTCAATGCCAACCTATAAAGCTGAATCCTCAAAATTTTCTACCCCTTGAAAAGATGAGAAGGGTGATGAAGAAGTGAATAAGTTGTCTGAAATTAAATGTAGAAATCATGATTTCATTCACCCAGATCATGTATGGGCAGGAGCTAAGAAGGAATAAGTTTAGGAATATAAAAATTTTCAGCTATCAAATAGTGAACATGAATCTCCTAATCAAAAAGAAATCATTCTAAAGAATGAAAAGGGAAAACAAGTGGTTTTGTATACACCTAGAAAAAATGTGGTAATGAAGAAAGAAGTTGGTGCTTCATCAAAGAGGAAAGCTGTTGAAATATAAAAAGAATCCACACTAACCAAGGACTTGGATTCAGAATCATCCTCACTCAGAAATGATTTTTTTTTCAATCTTTGAAAAAGCTTTTTGGAACTATTCCCTTATTTCTATGTAGAGACTCGAGATGCCAGATGCTTTAGAATTTTTTATCTCAAAAATAAGATTATGTTTCCTTGGTTATGGATAAATGTGTTAGTCTCGACACAGATTTAAAATCTTTTCTCATTAGCTATGAATCTCATAAAATATATTGCAAGAAGATGAAAACTTGTTCAAGGAAGACAATATAAAAGATGAAAATATTTAATGAATTTCAAGACAGTTTCAGGGATGCTTTTGACACCGAAGATGTGAAGATCAAGGATCTCACTAATAGCTTTAAGGAAATGTTAATTCTTCAACAGACTTCTTGGAAGAATGAATTTAAGGATCTGAATGGGAAACTCAATTCTGTGTCCATGAATTGGAAGAGAGTAAGGGATCTCAGAATTGATATTGAAGAAAAGATTTCTATGCAGGAAGAAGTATTGAAAGACCAGGCATAGATTCTAAAGGATCAGAAAGAATAGACAAAAGCCTTAGAGAAAAAAAACAGAAGATCAAGATCAGCTTCACAAGCATATGGAGGAGGATAACAAATAACTAAATAATCTCAAGACCATTGTGAAGAAGCTGATTTCAAAAGAGAAAGAAGTATACTAGTTTTTAAATCGGATCTTTTGTTGTATTTTTCCCTGATTTTATAAATTCTTCCAATATTAATGAAATTCTTGTTGCTCTTCATATTTTTTTTTGTTTATTAATAATATTTCAAGTAACAAATTTCTTTTCCAATCCCTTTATTCCTTTTTGAAAATACCAAAGGGGGGAAAGGAATGTCATAAAGAAATCTAAGTAAAGAATAAATTTCCCTAAGTAAGGGGGAGTTTATCTATGGGGGGGTTTATCCTGATGATTTTCATATGCAAGAAAATAAAAAATATCATTCTGAAAATCCAGAATAAGATCCTTAGGGTTCTTAAAATCTAAGGGGGAGTGAGTTGTATTCACTTTGATCCATAGGTAAAGGGGGCTAAATTTTTATTTTTATGTTCATAAAATTTTAAAGTTCTTATATTCCTTTTCATAAGGATATTTTTTCTTTCCAAAAAGGGGGATATCGTTGAGTCAATAATGTTTCTTTATGAATTTTCCATTCATTTATGATTTAAAAATCACAAACACTATATCTTATTGAAAATTTTATTTTCCTTAATAAGTAAAATTTTCCTTCCCCAAGGAAAATTTATCCAAAACATGTTTTCATTATTCATGTTTTCATTTCTCTAAATCTAACTCTTTTTATTCCTAAGTGTAAAATTTGGTTTCACATCTAAAACCTATGAATTCTATAAATACTTTGGTATAGAGTATTCTATTTTCTAGTTTCGAATTAGGATTCTAGATTCTCTAAAATTCAGACTCTGAATTTTCTGAAATTCAGACTCCAAATTTTCTGAAAATCAGACTCCGAATTCTCTGAAATTCAGACTTCGAATTCCCTGAAATTAAGACTCTGAATTATCTGAAATTAAGACTCTGAATTATCTAAAATTCTGACTCTGAAATCTCTGAAATTCAAGTTCTGAATTCCATAGAATCCAGGTTTCAAATTCCTTAGAATTCAGGTTCTGAATTCCTTACAATTTGGACTCCAAAATTCATAAAATTTGGGTTCCAAATTCCTTAGAATTCTGGTTCTGAAATCCTTATAATTCTAGTTTCTAATTCCTTATAATTTAGGTTCTGAATTCCTTAGAATTCAGCTTCCAAATTCTGGATAATTCAGGATCCAAATTCATTAGAATTTAGGTTTTGAATCCCTCAGAATTCAGGTTCTGATTTCCTCCAAATTCCGACTCCGAATTCCATAGAATTTTGGTTCTGAATTCCTTAGAATTCAGGTTCCGAATTCCATAGAATTCAGTCTCTGAAATCTATATAATTCTGATTCTGAATTCCTTGAAAAATAAAATCTGAATATACATGCAATATAGAATCTTAATGGTCTTACAATCTGAAATTTATTTTCCTTGGACTCTGGAAAATTACATTTGGTTATGAAACTATATTTTTCTTATATTTTTTATAGTTATGAAATGATGTCGTGTATTCTGTTTCTCAAGGACCGTTGTTTGAGTTACATGTATAAAGGTCCCTCTGAAATTCAAGGAAAATATGACTGTTGGAGGAGGGAGCCAACCGTTGGAGACGTACCTATAAATAATAACTCATTTGATTGATCTCACAACACTCATGAACTCATATATTGATAAATAGATGAACATTAACAACTAATTGATCTACGAATCTAAATATTACATGTTGTTGAAATGATTTCTAGAGAGATATACTCTCATGATTTTTTCATACTGAACATCTAAAACAGATTTCTTTGTCAGACTCAAAATGTTGCTGAGTACATTCATGGGATTCAAGGGATAGGATGGCAATGTTTCCAAATAACTTAATGTTTGAGGGCTTTCGGGGTTAGGAACACAGAGGTGCAGACTAACTTAATGTTCGAGGACTTCCTTTATAAAGAAGACAGAGGTACCGACTACCTTGAAATTCAAGGGCCTGTGGGGATAGCCAGACAGACTCCGATATTCTTATCGAGGGATTACCCTGGTGTGCGTAAGACATGCATTCTTGAAAGAATAAATCAATGGACCGTTATCCACGGTTTTTGGATACCCTACTCTTTGGGTTAAAATATTTTATACTTGTTTTGTTTTAAGTTTGTTTTCTGACTCATTTGATTAATAAAGAAGGTATAAATATCTTATGCATTCATATATTTGTACTCTAATTAAGTACAATTCTATACGCTTTAAGGTAAAATCTTTATCCTTGTAAACTTTTGATAAGTTTCATTTCCAGAACCATATTTATGGAATCTATCAAGTTTGTAGAACTAGTTTCATTTCCAGAACCATATTTCCGGAATCTAGGAAGTTTGTAGAACCAATAGGTTTTGTGAAGTTACCTTTTTTAGCCTTTTTAACTATATAAAGGATTATATCAACTTTAATGGTTCCAAAGTATTTTTTAAAGGATAAAATTCAACCCCCCCCCCTCTTGTATATTGAGAATCTAGATCATATTCTGATACTACAATCCGTATCAACAATCTCACATGATGGATAGTGATAGTGAATAAAGTTTGGAGAAAGTTAGTTACCGGAAATCCAAAAATATGTGATGATTTGAGGGACCATATGATTCATCAGATAAGAAGGTACTAGGATAACATTTTTGGTTTTTAAGATCCTTTTGTTAAAGATGATGTATTTTGCATGAGAATAAATACTTATTTGACTTTGGTACAATCTCACCATTTTTAGTGACTTGAACAATTTCCACTTCATCTCTTATTTAAATGAATAAAGTTGAATTTTTCATTATTTAAATAGTAGGAGATCATGCAATAGAATGATAGGTCATTCCATATGTCTCAAAAAAAGGTTATAACAGGTAATCAAATATGCATTAGGCTTCCTATAGCATGATAATACAAACATCATCTAAAATTTAACTTATACTATCCATAAATGGATAACATTACAATCCATCTAAAAACTGAAAATATAAAACCTGAGAATGAGGTGAACAAAATCAACTTAACATTTTCCCCCATAACTCATAAGGTAGTTCTTGGTGGTCACATTTCAAACATGTGATTTCATTAATCACGTATTCTCTTGTAAAATAAATTACCATATAACCTTAGTGAAAACATTAATTCTGCCAAATGTTAACACTTTCTACATACCAAAATCCCAAAAATTATATATACTCAAACCATGATATCACTTTGTCCTTATATCAGTTATGAAGTCATTAATACAACCAAACATCTCATTATCTCCTTATACCTTAATTATGTTCATATCATGTTATTTCTAAAAATATCTGAATAGACAATCATAGTTATTGTTACCATTCAACATATACATTCAAATACTTTTGAAAAAACAATACTGTAACAATCCGTGTATGTTTATTTATTCCATAGTACCATACATTATTCCTGATAAACGTGCAATCATTTCAGTATCTTTTTTAACCATTGACTGTGATTCATCATTTTATTCCTCAACACTTATTCTATATCATATATCATTTGTAGTATCTTTATCATCATCAACATAAATACTACCAATACGAACATGTTGATTCTCTTCGGGATATTTTCTATTCGGGAATCAATTTTAATAATTCTATTACCTTACACATTTAAAACATTTAACTATTTTTGATGTCTTAGAAATACCATTATCCTTTTCCATTGTGTTAACTAAACCATTCCATTGAAATTACTGGCATTGTGTCCTTCTTTTTCCCTTCCAAAGATTCTTCTCGTTCCTTATTAAAATTCTCCCAAATTCCTCTTCCCACATGATTTACATGAAGAAAATTGAACTTTCTTTCCTTTATGATCATTGTTAAACTCTATATTTATTATATTAGTTTCTTATGGAATGTCACCAAAGTTCATATTATTGATCATATTATGAGATTGCTGATTAGGAATAGTAATGATGTTTCTCCTTAAAACACCCATTTGATTTTGTTAATCATAAAGAATAACATTATTTTATCCATCATATTCTCCATTAACATGAATCCTCTTATTTCTGGACATTTTATAAAACCCAAAAAGAATAGCGTGAGTGGAAAAAATCATACTAAGAAAATAATATAATTAAGGGAGATTACTTTCAATCTCTAACATCATAGGTTTAATCTAATCTTATTAATGATCATTTCCATATTTCTAGGACTGTAAGCTATATTTATACTATACCATAAAGATATACCTATAAATACCATAAAAATATATCTAGGGATCTCACAAATGTTTTTCCATCCTTGTTTCCAAAGGTTAAATAAACCCTTGCTTTGATACCAACTCTAACAGTCTGGAATTATTTCTATCCGACTAGAATTAATACCTATCAGAGCACTCCATGGGAGGATAAACCCACTGGGTGGGACACACCACCAAACCCAATGGTATCCATTTCCTCATGAGTCCCTTGGGTGGAGATCCATACTGTGTATAACATACACACATGAGATTTCCCTAGGATTAGATTCATTCCTACCTCATTTTCTATGATACAATCTCTAACGACCCAAGCCTAATGTACATGGACATTAAATTTCTTTTGCAGAACACTAAATACTTTACACACATATATGTACAAAGGCCATATTATTTTAGTGTCTTTGGAAACATGGAATATAATCTTCTAACTTGGTGAATGATTTTCCACATCTCCCATAATGATCTTCCCCTTTAGTTTTTCTTCCTAAAACCATTATTTATATTATAGGGAAATGAAAACATAAAAAGGTTTATATTAAATTCTCATAAAGTGTAATCATAGAGAAAATAAAATAAAGAAGACCATTTTAATATAAAAACATGAACATAAAGATTAAACATAAAAATATTGAGTCATGAATAAAATCTTTGTAGTATGAAAGGCATAGATCATAAAGGAACATTAACCAAGATAAAATAGCACTGGCCTAAAACATGTAATTGTGGAAAAAAATAGGAATATAATATTATTTCCAAAGTATCCAAGGCATTGTTTCCAGGACTATCATAGTTGATAAAGTCCATTACTGAATCAGGTTTACCTATCGTTCAAGCCATGTATTACTGAATCAAATTTACATTCTATTCCTGACCTGATTTACTAAACTAGATTTATTTTCTGTTCCAATAATTTCTATATCATGAGATATAAATATTTACACAATGCATTGGAGTGAGATATAGGTCCTATCCATCTCATAATGAAACCCTACATAATTGTTCCTAAAAAAAACATTCCTCATAGCATAACCCAAGAAATAAAATTGGTTTTCATAAACATAATTCCATCAAAACATAATCCATATAAAATACCATTCCATCATTGACATAATCAAAACATAGTAATAAATAGGGATAGAAAAACAATATTTACAGAGAATCATCTTTGATGGTAAATAATTTTGATAAACCACTTGAACTCAGTTCTTGAGAAAATTATCCTTTATTTATCAAAATATGTTTTCTTTTTGTGAAATTCTGTGAAATTTTAAAACAAAAAATAATAGTTGAAAATAAAATTGAGATAGTATAGAGGAAGATTCATGGAAATAAGGAGTTATGAAGATGTAAAAACTCAGTTCATGAAATATAATTTAAAAAACATTATTCTTATACTTTTTCCAGATAAGTCAAAAAGTACATCAAAACTTAAACAAAAAAAGATTCCTTCCAAACTATGTAGTAAAAGTCAAAAAGTGGTAAAAATGACATTAAACATACATAGTATAGTAAAAATCTTATGAAATTTTTTTATAAAACATAGACATGGTTCATAAATATATCCCCAATAAAATATATATATATATATATATAATGTCAGATAAAAATGATATTGCAAAATTATCTCTTACCTTAGGTCTGATTTCATCCGTACGTGTCCAAAACTCATCTTCCTCAACGTTCCTCCTTTAAATTTCCTCATAGAGCATTAGAGTTGGTATTTTGAGAATACTGGAACCTCTAGAATGTAACTACGGATGTTAAAATAGAAATGTCTTGAGGTTTTCTAATCGTGAAGATTCAATGTGGAGTGAGAAGTATAGGGTGGAGGTTCCATATTAAAAGGGAGGAGATGGACACTTTTGGAAACTCTCAAAATATAAATTTATTATGAAATTATGTTCACTTTATAAAATCCCATAACTCGTTTAATTAAAATATAAGATGAGGTAAATTCTAAATCCTCTAATCTAATAGGTTTTAAACAAGTTTAGGTCTCAAATTTTACCATATCATTTAGCATTAACCATTTGTTAAAAAATTTAACTCTTACCATATCTTCTTGTATATTTATACTATATGGTTAATATAGTTTCAATAAAATGTCAATGAAAGCTAAAGTAGTTCATTAATGACATATTCATCATTATATATGTCATTTGGATGAATCTTCAATTTTTGGGACTATTATATCATCTAATGAAATAGTATTTTCTTTAAAATACATTTAAGTCTATTTTTATACTATTCATATCATTACATTTATAAAATCCATAACAACATGATTATTTCATAAAAACATCATTAATTAAAATATAACATGTCAAAATCAATATAAAATTACTTAATGGCATAAAAAAGTTCAAAATATATTTTTCTTTATATTTACAATCACATTTATTTAAATCATTCATTATAAATGTAATCATTACATCATCATTGTGTCATAAATAAATTTGTATATTTTGTGTCTAAAAATTATAAATAAAATACCATGACATAAGAAATATTTTTTTATTTCTAATGAATATTTATATATATATATATATGAGTTATATAACCCTATATTAAATCGATTTAGTAAAATATATATGTTTAGGTTATAATTATCTTTAATTTAAATTAATTCTTATAAAATGTCATTTTCACATACATGTGAATCCATGGTGTCCAAAATCCACCCAAGGATTCCCATGGCTGGAATTATCTCATCCCATAGGATTAGGAATTTCTTTAGTATAGTTTAATATTATTATTTTATTATTTTTTGCCCTTATTTACAAGATTTACCCATTAACCACAGCAAATAAAATAATTACTAAAGTTACAATTCATAATGTCCAAAAATAAGAGGTATCTACTTACAAAATTTGAAACATCAGATTATAAATATGGAATACATTTTTCTAAATTAAAAATATTGATGTTTTATTAATTAAAATAAAATTAATTCTCATTGTTGTGAAAGAACGAGTTTTTGTTTAAAAAGTAAAAACATTGTAAAAGGTTCAAATGATATTACATATGAATTTAATGTAAAATTAATGAAAATGAATTAAATGTATTAAAATATAAAATATATTATTTGTATTCTTTAAAACCATTAAATAATATATTTTGTGTTTATAAATTATTTTAATGAATAAAGTTGTTTTCAATTAAAATTTAGTGTATATTTACTATTCATCAAAATATGAATGTTATCAGAAAAATATCATAAAATCATCAGAGTTAAAATTTTATATCCTTCTTATTTTGTTTAATATAACTTATAAATGTTTATAGAAATTGATTTAAAATTGGTGTGCCATCAAAAGGTGAAAAAACTATATTTTTTTAAAAATAACTATGTTATCCAAAAAATGAACATGTTCTTATATCATGTCTATAAAATACATAAGATGAATTTAAATTTTATAAAATCAAAACATATGGTTACTAATATTCATAATAGCTAGATTATATCCCATATTAATATTTTTATAATATTTTATTGTTTAGTTAAACCCAGTATTGCGTACAACACAAGAAATCGAGGAAGGTCGCTCTTGCGTGTAACGCCAGCCATGTCAGTGTTGCGTGTAGTGAAAGCTTCTTTTGGTGTTGTGTATAACCTAATTTAAACTAAGTTCATTTATACATTGATAAAAATCTAGACTCATTGTTTTTTGAAATGAATTCTATCAAAAGGACTTGAATTTGGGTTTCAACATAAGAAATGAATAGTTTTGCGTATACTGCAACCTAATACGGTGATGCATATAGCGCAAGATAATCTTGGTGTTGCATAAAACACAATACATCAAAGATATTTAAAGGAATATATCTCAATATATCTTGGGGTGTTAAACCACAATTGATTCACTATCAAATTAAACTATCTACACATTACATAAATCGTGATTCAAAGTAAAGAGTTCATATAAAATGTTTTATAGTCATGTGATATGTCCTAACATGTCTGATCTCCTTACCTAAAAAAGACAAAATTGGAAATATTAATAACCTCCTAGCTCAACTCATCTCCCCTAAAAATAACTTATATTATGTTAGAGTTTTACATGTACATAGGTGTATCCTCTTAATCATCCAAGGATTAAAATAAAAGTAGAGGATATTGATTTTATTATTTGGGGATTTTTTACACTAATAACACACACCATCATCATGTTGACCATTACATAAATTTTAGCGTAAGGTGTCTATAAGATAGACATTCCCAACTTATAGGCATAAATTTACATGTAAAATATGTAAATAACTAGGATCATATCATGCAAGATAAATATTCTTACAAAAATGATAAATTTTACAATCCAATAAAAATACATGTGAAATATAACACAAAAGTGATGGTTGATGTTGAAATAAAATAATACTCTTTAAAAGGACATCATTGGCTTCACCTAGCCTCCCAATAAACATCATGAGTTATCCATAAAATTAAAATTCTTTATCCACCATATCACTATGAACCTACTCTTACAAAATAAGGATGTATCTCTTTTACATATGTTATGCTACATAAAAATCACCCATCCACTAAAGTGGGTGAAAAGGGGGTGAATAATTGATCCAATATCATTTTACGAATAAACCTCATGCCACAAAAACATATGGAAACCATTATTTTTTTATTAGTTTTAAAACATACTATTTAAACCAATAAATTTTTTAAAAAATCATAAAACAAGAGGAACAACACATAATAACCATTTTACATGTCAATAGGGTCATGTTTTTAAGGCATGAAAACCTAAAAAAGAATAATAAAAATTACCACCACTAACTCAAAAACCAAATCCAAAAAAATAGAGGGAAACATAGTCCATGACTAACCAATCAACATTAGGTATCAAAAAATAATTATGGTATGGGATAACCCAAAACATCACCATTTTATTACCATTAGGTTCTGAATACTCATTTAAGAGTTTCAACTGAGTCACCTTGTGAGCACCAGAAAGGTCCCTAGAACCATGTGGGTGTTTCCAAGATTTATACCCAATCCCTTAAACAAAAACCAGTCACAAATATAATTTCAACCATTTACTTTTAGTAGGATTAACAACCTAATAAAATAATCAATTCCATTAATGACGTAAAAACTAATTTAACACAGTTGGATACCCAATTCTACAATTAAATATTTAAAAAAATCAATACCAAAACACTTCTTTTTGGAAAAATCACATTCACTCAAAGATTCAACAATTCATGTTTACTCAGAGACCTGCCCACAAAACCCCATTTGTGTTTCAAAAGAAAAAATCATGCCAAAAACTATGTTTTTAATCATATAAAATTGAGAAAATAAAATCCACACTAAATCCATAAGATCACTATACACATGGAATATAATGATAAAATACATTCCAAAAATCCAACTAAAACATAAATCATCTTGAAAAAAACTATGATCCAATCTCCCATTGGCCTCCTCAAGTGAAAGAAATCACAATCCCCATGTTAAACCAATAATTACTTCATAAAATCTCTAAACCCCCACCTTGTTAGTGTTTCCTATATGGGAAATTATGAGAATGAAGAATGGAGAGGATCCCAAGTGCCATACTGTAGATTCATACACCAAAAGCTTCAAGAATAAAAAGAGATGAAGTCACAAGGGTAGAATTACCACAGATTTCCCAAAAAACACTAATATTAAGGGAACCAAGTGAGAGGTGAAATGGGAATATAATCCCAAAAATTTGTATAATAATGATATTTTTTGATATTTTTATGGGGTTATATAACACAACTACATGACCACGAGTGATCATTCAGCAACAATAAAAATCCATATAACAAATCAACTTAGGACAACTTGTAACGTCACCTAACCCAGCTTCACACAAGACTTGAAGTGTGTTCCCGGTCACTAGGGGCTGGTGAAAATTACATAGGTTTCATATAAAGAAAACTATAAATGATTTTACACTTCAAAATACATATGATCAGATTAAAGAAATTAGATTATCCCAAAAAATATCCAAAATACATTATATATCAAAAAAACAAACCATAAATGTAACATCCAATAAATAGATAACAAGTTCTAGATAATAAAACTAAAACACCAATAAAATGTAACTTTAAGAAACCCAAGAGTCCATATCCAGATGACCATATATCACCACCATCTGAACCCACCAAAAAAACATGAGGCTGGAGAGATATCCACTACAGGCTCCTCCTCCTTTTACTTTAATCCTATAAAAACAATTCTATATATTTTTAAAGTCAAATATAAGGTGTGAGGAAAATAATACCACTAGGATACCATGATGAATCTATAAAATGTCAGAACTCTTGTATTTAATGGTTCTCATATAAAAATGTCTTCAAAACATTTAAAAAAACGTTTTTATATAAAAAAAATGGCTTTTGGTTCTATTTTCAAACAACATTCCATATTATCATAATAAAAACAATATAACATGGAATTTATCGATGTGTCATAAACATATAAATAATCTAGACCTTCATGTTGCAATAACTACATCCAGGAGAATATATTCATATTATATAGGCCAACATGTAATGTATCCCAAAATAACCAAAAATTAATCCACAACATGATGTTGTACACAACTCAGAAACATAAAGGAACACTATGTATAATAAGTAAAACCTTATGATTAGGAACCATGGTTAATCAGTACAGTTACAAACTTCAAACAACTGTATCATGGGCACTAACCATTTTGATATCTTAGTCTGTAAATGTTCACAGGTTTTTTGTTTTCTTTTTATACACTGAGGTATCCCATTGTGTTGTATACCATCCTAATATTAAATGAAAATCAATCCCACACTTCATATATATTTTTCTATAGAAATTAATAATCACCTCTGTGATTAAAAAACCGTTTTCCATCCTAAACATTTTTTGAATCATTTTATCAAACATTTTATGTGTATAAATTTATGTCATCAAGGAAACCCCATTTGGAAAACACTTTCCATTACAACAAAATATTGAGTAAATAAATCATGAATATCAAAATCCTATTTCATATATCAAATGAAAAGATTAAATTATTTTAACACAAGAATCTAAAAGGATATATCATGGGATAGAAGAACATACCTCATCAATGGAGAAAATATCATTTCCCTCAAAAATTGTTTTTGAAATTAAATTGATGGGTTCCTAATAAGAATATATTCAATAGATACACCATTAAATCCCTATATAACTATTTATATCTAGTAATAATTTCCCATTATGGTTATGAAGAGAAAATTTCAAGAAATATGAATATAAGATCTAGTTTAAAAAGAATAAATAGAGGGGGAAACCAAACATAACTGGAAGGGATCCACCCAAATTGATAATGGATCACCAAGGAATCAATGGAAGAGTCCTATAGGGATTCATGGTGGGATTGGTTTGAGATAATGAGGTATTAGGAAGAGATTATAGTTTAAAAGAACAATGTTATTGGGGTAATTTTCCATTTAAAGAACATTATATTAGGTATCTAGGTCAATATACATTGTTAGAAAATCATACGCTAACAATAATGTATCCATTGTCCCCTAAAAACAAAGATTAATGGTTTCTATGGAATAGTCACCTGATTTGAAAAACCATATATCCTAATCAAAAATCTAAACCCAAAACTCTATACGTTTCTTCTGGTATGTTACATAGTTTTCTAAAATTGTGAAAATTATCACCAGAACTAGTATAGCTATAACACATTGTTTCCACTAATTGTGAGTCTAAACTGTGGACCAAGCTTGTTTCATATAAAAATCTATGTTTTCACCCCCAATAACCCAAAATCCAATATAACTTGAATATTTTTAATCTAAACACATAACTAAACATAATTGTGACCTAGTGGGTGTCCTAATTTTCCCCACCAATAAAATTTATTCCCCCAGATGGGCCCATATTTACAAACCCAAAAAAGAGATAAGGTTGTTGGTGTATCATTGAGAACTCACACTCTGATGTCTCCTGGTTGTTGATGGTACACATCCATCCACTTGAACAAATGATATATATTTTATATGTATCACTTTATCCCATGAGTCCACTATTTGAATTGGACTTTCAATCACCGAGGTGTACTATTCAATTTTAGCATCCTCACACTCAATCTCAAAGGACATATCTAGTCCAAATTTTTTAATTTGGTAAAATATAAAGAAATCATGGGAATAGATCATATGAGTATATAATTATAATTATTAAGAAATATTCTTGGGATTCAAATTAATGTCAAGGAGTTATACGTAACCATCCCCCCCCCCAATGTCTATGTTCAAACTAGGGTTTAACTGTAAAAAAACTCAATCACCTACCTCAAATTCCAATTGCTGATGTTGTCGATCGATATATCATTTCTGATGATTCTGAGCATTCGCTAATATCTTTTGATCAATTTCATAATATCAATCACCTACTGAATGATTATTTATCCAATCGAGGAAAAATTTCCCGTATCATTCCAATAAAAAGGTGTTCTCCACGGCCTCCCATAGAATTCCACAGGAAGATCTCTTCTAATCAAAGCTTGATAAAAAAATTTATATGAAAAATAGATTAATGTAGTATATTTCTTTAATGATCAAATTATGTTAGTCATAAAATCTTGAAGAATCTCTTGATGAATGTGAATGTCTTATTTAATCCTGCAATCCATTTTTGGATGTAATATCATTCTTAACTTCAACTAACAACCCATTATGTCGTAAAATACAATATAGAATTGGTAGTGAAGTGATGGTCCTTATTGAAAATGATATCCAATGGAAAATAGATTATGATAATATCCCACATTTAAAATTTATCATGATTTTAACACCCCAAATTTTTGTGAAATATTTTTTTAATTAATTTAATCATTTTGATATCATTCATTTCACACAACATTGAATATATCTTGTTTTATTTGAAAGAACTAATATTGAATTTAATTTCAAGAAATAATATGTTAATATTACACTACATGAAACTGATAGATTATCTTAAGGAACACACAATAATATTTTTGGATTGTGTATCACACGATTTTGAGTTCTTTCAATAGGTTTTTATACATGAAAGGCTGAGATTTACTGAACTACAATTAACTATTAATATCATTGTTAAGATATTTTTTTTATTTACCACATATCATGGGGAATGGAAGATAAAAATTATATTAATTGAATTGTGATAATATAGTTTACATATGTATATAAGAATAATAATTTGGTGACCAATTAACTTAAAATGAATGGAAACCCATTTTGAAAATATAGAAAATCTTTTTCTAGAAAAATATACTTATGAAACCATATGGTTTTTACCTAAAAAAATTAATTAATGAAATTTTTATAAATCATTTTAATGATATATATATATATATTATTTATTAATCTATTTTATAGTCATATTATTTTTTCTAGGGAATATATAAGAACAATTACAATTTTATGAATAAAAATATGTATTTTATTCAAAAAGAATATTTTACCACCTTTTAATAGTGAACTTTTTTTTAATATATATTTTTTTAATTTTTTATTTTTTAATTATCAAAAAAAATTCATTTTCCATGAGTAATATTAAATTTTTATTCCAATGAATTTTTGGAATTTTTCCGAGTTACTTCATTTTTGGATGAATAGTTAAAAATATTGAATTTTAATTCAAACCAACTTTTTAATCTAACTTATTTATATAGTTAAATTATATTTTAAATTGGGTTTAATTTATATTTACATGAATTATTCAATTTTGATCTTTTGAACATATTTCACATTGAAATTAGATATATAATCATTTTGAACATTCGATCTTTTTCACATTAAAAACTCATTTTCTCCACCCCTCTACGGGGTAAATTTTAAATTAATATTTGACACTTATATTATTATAATTTGGTAAAATAGATTCGATATTCGAAATAAATATATTTTTTATTTTATTATCAGTTCAACTTAATTTTTACCAAAAATATTAGTGAAAATAATTAAAATTAATTATAACGATTAATGTATAAATGAGCTTAACTAATGATTAAACATAAGAATTATGGTGTAAAAAGAACCATACACATGTTTAAAAATTATTTTCTAGGACTAGTTAGACCATGAAACCTATAAGGATCTATAATGGCCTATTTTTAACTATTTGGGGAGAAGTAAAGCATGGGGACAATGCAATAAATTTCAAGAATACCCAAAGGGTCCTTTCCCTACTTATAAAATGCCTCATATCCAACTATATTTACACATCTTAATCCCTTTTTGATTAGTAAACTCTGACCAAATATCCACAAAAAAATTCACTATATATCATATCATCTTACATTTGTGAAGAAATCCAAGCAAATAATTCCTTTGGTGCAAGCCAAAATGAGTTACCTGAAAAAGAGGTAATCTTCAAGATGGATTTTTGTTTTAATTCTTTCTATACACACTAGGTTATTCTAATTCAATTCTTATATTATAAAATTAGTTTAATAAGTGTACTAATTTTTTTTATTATAAGTTTTTTACCTACACCTACACACACATCCACCAAATGGGTAACGAACATACAGTTCCTTTGACCAGCATACTACAGCCTCGTGAAATGATGTTGTACATTTTTTTCCTTTACAAACACTATTAGTTGGACTTTATGTAAGATAAATACCTTTTTAAAATGTACATACTTGATTAAATGTTGGTAAAACATTGTTTTTTCCCTAATTATGTGGTCCTTGGGTGTCTGGGGAGTTTCAGGGGTGTTTGAGGTTGTTTGGGACATGAAAGGAGGGAGAAAAGGCCAATCTTTGTGAAGAGCATGGTTAGTAGAAACCATTTAACTATAATTGAAAACTATGTGGGTTGGGGACCCTTTTGAGTAAATTCATGTCCATAATTACTACCTAGTTTTTTAAACTGTGTGGGTGCTTCTTCGAAACCATGCACTTTAGCCTCTCATGGAAAGAGGAAGCCACGCAGTTGGTTCATTATTTGGAAAACAATGTGACCAAACCATGAATCATTTAAAAAGTGATATTTTTACTTTTTTCACTCCAAATCCTATTTCATCCATCCTTTGATTTTTACCCCATTAACCACACTACTAAAATTATGATGAACTAAAAAACTGCTCTTCCACCTTTGGTATTTCTCATTGATTCTTTTTCATTTGGAGTGTGGTTTTGTGAGAATTGATGATTTGGTGGAGTCTAAAACTCATCCTTGCTCTATTTTAAATTAGGGTTTATAAAATCTCACCCATACTTTAGAATTCCTAAAAAACATGATTTTCTATCAAATTCTCTATTGGGGATTTAATGGGTATTTGAGTCCAAATAATGGTGGAGGTTAATCACATTTTCTTCAATGAACATGAGGTACGTAATCTTAATGATTTTTCCTATTTATTGATGTGCTATTTTTTTATTTGTTTCAACTCACTAACTTATTTAATTTTTATGTCTTTGGGTATTTATGGTTATTTGGCCACTATATTGAGGTGTGAAACCTCTCACATACTATGTTGGGTCCATTTTTGAGTGAGACAAAACCTAAGGATACCCAAGGGGTAAGCAAACCCCTTGTAAATAGTTAAAATAATTAATAAACATTGATATAGGGGAATTATGAGAGAAAATGGGTATTAAAAGTGTAATTAGTTATGCATTTTGGGTTAATGGGTTAATTAAAATGGTTATAAGTTTGGTTTTGTAAATTCCATAGCGGTTTGAAATGGTTTTAATGGCGTGTTTTGGGGGTTTGATGCTATTATTGATTTACTGAATGAAAATAATGTTTCAATGTTATTAATGCATTCAAAGTAGGTGTTTACCTTAATGTAATTCAAAAATGGGTTTTCTTATGAAATTTAAAATGATGATTGAAGTGTGACAAGGTTTATCATTTTTTGAAAGTGGTTTAATAGTTGTTTTGGATGGTTGGAATGGAAACAAAATCCATGGGGATTTTTTGGTTTTTAAAGAGGAAGAACCATGTTTTAAAGGGTGGATTCAAAGTGATTTCAAATAAGTATATTGAATTGTGTTTTCATACCCTGATCTGTTTTTAAAGGTATTTTGGGACCATATTTGATGAATTGGTCTATGGGAGAGTAAGATAAGACCATGATGATTATATTGGCATGTTAACATGTTTTTGAAATAAAATAAATGATGAATTTAAAAACTGATGACAGAGAAAAAGTGGTTGGTAGGAATAATATGAATTGAGTGGGAAGTTGTAAATTTATTATGCTAAGTGACTTGGGAATTGGATATGAAATTCCTAAGTTGGTAATGCAAGTGAAATAATGAACATGTTAAATGGGTAATTTATTGTGAATTGATAAATGTATTAAATGGGATAATATATGGGAATTAATGAATATGGGATAATGTATATGATTTTTTGAATATACATAATGTGCTAAGGAAAGGGAACGGTAAATTGGTTAAATGGGTTATGCAATTTAATTGGTAAATTTTCTAATGGGTTTAGGCTGGATGTTAATTCACATATTAAATAATTATAATTTTTGAATGTTATGTTCGTTGATTGTGTACGGTTTGTGATGCGGTATATGTGGTAAATGGAAAAATAAGCATGTTTACATGGATTGGTGGTGTGGGATAATTGAATGAGGCTCCTCTCATGGGTTGGGTTGGATTGAGGCTATAAACATCACCCTTGTAATGAATGAGTTAGAGAATCTGACGGATGACCTATGCCCCAAACTAATGCATTGGATGACACTACTTGGATTGAGGATCCAAAGTCAGTGTGATGTAATTAATGAGACTACCTGGACTGAGGTTCTGTGGTATGTGTGATGTATTATCCAGTGGAAATTTTATCCCTAGTGAGATAGGGAACTTAACATATTCCCTTATTATTAGTTATTAATTGGCATAGTTTGTAGCAATATGAATCCTGGTTTTTTTATTAGGTATGTATACCTTTGTTTTTTCAATTCGAAAGCATAAATATGGCCTCATGTGAGTTCCCAACTAGATCGCATGGCTTTTAGAGTTTTTTAGGCTAGTTTGGGGTCCAGAACATGTTTTTTGGATATTTTATGCTTGGTGTATGGTTAGTGAAAACTGTCAGGTGGGGGGGGGGGGGCTGGATGTCTTGACAAAACCATGCGAGGCAAGATAGAGGGGTAGTACTGGCCACACATCCATGTGGATTGGTCTGAACTTCTTTTAGTCTTTTATAAAGGGTTAGAACATAGTTTCCACATGGTTTGTAAATTTAATGGGAATACTATGAGGTAGAACCATTGTCCTAGATCCAAAATCCATTGTTGTTGCACGGTTTAAAAAATTGTTCCCCTAAACCATGTGGGACTTGTATTTTGAAGATTTTAATAAATTTTTAATGAAATAAAATCATTTATTAAACCTAAATTATATTTCATTCTATGCACAACAAGGATTACCCATGAAAGCTCTCAAATGTGACTATTCATAGAATTCAGATCTACTCCCCCTATGACCTCTAATTCGGACGACGATTGTCTCATTAGATCTGTATCGGTAAGATCTAAATTCATTTTTAGTTTTCCAAGATTATTTTGGCTATTGATTGCGCTATTAAGATTTAGCCTCATATTCCCAATTTTCTTATTCTTCATCAATTATTTAGATTTATTTTAAACTGAGTTGAATAAATACTTGATACTGGATGAGCACTCCACTACTGAGCTAAGGTATGTGATCAATACATGTATATCTTATTTTAGATTTTTAGAGCTATCTTATAGTATGCCACCCATTAGACATTATGTCACGACCAAAGAAATTAATTGATTAATTGAAATGAATGTATTTGAGCCTAGTTGGGATTCTCATAGGTTCCTTGAGTTGCTTTGGTTGTTTTCCCCCAACCCAAGGCCACCCATGGGGTGCACCAAGCCTTTAGTTTGGTTTTTTCCTTTGATGAATCACCCACGTGGTGTATCCATCCGTAATCCTAGTTTAGGCACGATAAATTATAATTAATGCATTTTAATCCATGTTATGAGATGAACTAACTCATTTCCCTATGATAATATATTATTTCATTATTAATTTGGTCAAATGTATGAAGTACAATTAAATTAATAAATCTTTATACCCATGGGAAATTCCTAATTTTTTAATGCTAAAAAATGGGTTTGTATACTCATGTGAAATGTTAAGTTAAAATTGATGATAAATGGGTGTGTTTACCCATTAGACATGATTAATGGAAATGGAATGCATGAGTGGGTATAATCATGAGATTTAATTAGTTTGAATGTATTAAATGAGTGGTATACTTGTTGCATGATTTTAAATGGAATTTATTATGTGAGTTGGTAGAGTCTATGGAAATAGATTGTTAAACGGTATGAAACGGATGAATGATTGTTTATATGAAATGGATGGCTCTCCATTGATCGAGAATATAGTCACTGATTCCCTGAGTAGTTATTCTTCTTGGATCCCGATTCCATGGGATTCAATGTCCTTTAATACCTCTAGATCCGACTTTCTGGGGCTCATGTTAGACATGTTCAGAATGGAATGTTACATATCCAACCAGTTCCTATACCGAGTTTCCATCAAGATGTTCATGATACTAAATGAGGATGTAATGGTACTATAAACCTTAGATCTGGCCCTTCATGGTCTACAAAAATTTATATGGAATAGTCATGGGATATATGACATTCCAAGTTATATGGAATGGTTGTGGGTTTTTTTGATATGGTTTCATTATATGGGAGGGAAATGTGGATGGTATATAAATTGATGAATACAAATACCATGTCGTTTATTCATTTTTCTTGTAGTTTCCTAAATAGGGGGCTGAAACTTGTTTTACAGGATGCCTCTAGAGGCTTTTTGGTATCACTTGTTGTAGTGGATATGTGAAATAGGAACATTACTTCTGTTTACCTACATTAATTACACTGCATATTTTATATTTCACTAATGAAATGTATAGAGTTTTGGGTGATTTCCTATTGGGATCATATCTCACACCCTTTTTGGGTCTCTATGGGGTCCCAAATAGATCATATGGTTATAGGTGATAATAAGGGAAGTATACCTAACATGGGTTATTAATTATCGCTTTCTAGTATGGGAGTATGGGACCATGCTAAGGCTTGCAATGCTAGGGTTACACATTTTGTTCTGTTCTCTTTTTGGATAATTTATTTGTATTGAATATCCATGTACCTATTTTGGTTAATTTCTAGGTGCATGAATAACCTATATCATTATATTTGACAAAATTCTTCCACGATTATTTATCCATGTCTTATTTACTCTTCATTTATATTCTATTTGTATCTTGTTCCACTATCTGTACGGTATTGACTTCCACAGTGATATACTCTGGTTATGAGGTCATAGTCTCACCACTAACACACCTAGACCATCACTATGAGTCAGAAGCCTCTCGAATTTAGGGAGATGTTCTTGAAGCCTTGTGACCTACTAAGCTTGAGGAATAGTTGAGAGGCTACTTGTTTCGGGACATTATAATGGTTTATCAGAGTAGTCTTTTCTTGATTGACTTACTATTTAGTGATAATAGAAAGGGGTTGAATGGAAACAAAACTTGGTAATATGTTGTGTGGGATGTTGCTACCTCACAAATAGGGAAAATCCAAATTTCATTAAATGGAACTGTTATTTTTAGGATTTTGACTTTTCCAGTTAATTTGATTTCTCTATTGGGGGAAACACAAGATTTATTCTATTACTATTGATGAAATTTTGGGTTATATTTCTATTTTAATATGATGAGATGATGGTATTCCATTTCATTTAACATATAAGAACATTTTATAAATCACATTCCATGCATTATGTCATTCCATTTAGGATGAATTACTTATTGAATGTTGTTTTGATAGGTGTTAGGATATATATATTTACTATTGTGATAGTTTTTGTACACTGGATAGAGTAACATAATCGTATTTTAGTTTTTTAAGGTCTATGGGCCCTAAAAGACTAGGAAATTACACACCAGAAAAAAAAAATTGATAAAGTGATATTAACATGTCTGGATTGAATGGAAACCATGATTTGAGCACATGATGTGTTATATTCCCTCATGGATCTAGAATTGGGGAACCAATTGTTAATGGTCTTGAATAGTTGAGTTATGGAAAAAAGAAAGATTAAATGAATGTGAATTCAAATGAAAATGAAATAAAAACTTGGAATGATAAATAGAAACTAGACCTGTACCCTACTTTTCAGTGGGAAAGAGGTAGTGTTTGTAGTTTTGTTGTGACTGTTCCTTTTTAATGTATGGTCTTTAGGTGTAGGCTATGGGTTATGACTTTGAGTTAAGAGTTTTTTGACCTATCCTACACTTTTGAGCTAAGATATTTGAACATGTTCTTTTCTGATGTCTGTGTTTGGAATTGTAGGCTTATTCCAGCATAATGAAATCATGTTTTATGATATGAGCGAGTTGTAAAAAAACTTCAGATGTCGGGGGACATAGGGTACCAATGGATCCTACTTTAGAGAAAACTACAATACCATCTATTTTTCTAGCCATAGGTGAAAAGGCACAGTTCTATGGCGGGTAATTTTGATATTTTTTTGTCATTCTAGGGAGCACTTGTAGGGACCTAGAGCTTGACGTACATGGACATTACATTACTTTTTCGGAATACTTAATACATAACAAAAAAAGACACACAGGGACCGTAATAGTTTAGTGTCTTTAGAAACCCAGAATATAAACTTCTAATCATGTTGAAATATCTTCAACAACTCCCATAACGATCTTCCCCTTTTTGTTTCCTTACCTAAAACCTTTCTTTATTTCCTGGGGAAAATAAAACATAAAAAGGGTGATCTCAAATGTTCAGTAAGGGCAAACATAGATGACATAAAAAAATCCATAAACATTTGGAAGCAAAAACTTGAACATTAAATTTAAACATCAAAATCTTGAGCAAAGACATAAATCGTGGAAGTACGTAAGGAATATATCATAATGGAACATCAACCATGATAAAATATAATGGGAATAAAACATGTAATTGTGGAAACCATTCAGCACATGTCATGATTTCCATAGTAGACAAGGCGTTGCTTCCAAGACCATCTTAGTGGACAAAGTCCCTTTCTGAATCGAGTTCACTCCTCGTTTCCATCATATAAAACTGAACAAAATTAACTTACCGTTCCAGCCATGTCTATCTCATGAGATATAAATCTTTACCCAATGCATTGGAGGGATATATAGGTCCCCCAATCTCATAATGAAATCATTCTTACTTGTGCCACAAAATAAACATACATCATTCATAATAACAAAACTGATAAAATGGGTTTCATAAACATCATCCCATCATCACAAAATCCATATAAAATTAATGGATATCATTTCATAATAAGAAAATTGAAACCATGTAAATCATAGAGACTTTATACTTGATACATACACATATGAAATAATGTCATCTTAGATGGAAAATGGTTTTGATAAAACACTTGAAATGAATTCTTAAGAAAAATATCCTTTCTTCTTCAAAATCAATTTCTTTTCACAAAACATCATGCAATTTTAAAAGAAAAATATTTTGTTTAAAATAGTCATGAAATATTTTGGAGGATGCTTCATGAAAATAATGCTTTATAAAACCATAAAAAATATGTTCGTTCCATATAAGTTAAAAAAACTTTCTTCTCGTACTTCTGCCAGAAAAGTCAAAAAGTACCTCGTAAAAGAAATATTCCATACATACCATGTATTAGAAGTAAAATATGGGTAAAAAAACATTAAACATACATGAAACCATTTTTAGGAAACATGGACATGGATGAGAACAATAACCCCAGTAAATACTTATGAATAAACAATCTCAGATAAGAACGAGATTGGAAAAGTTATCCCTTACCTTAGGTCTGATATGCTTCGTATGGATCCGAACCTCCTATATAATGATTTAAATAATGTCATTGACTTATTAAATAATCATATTCATTGTTATTATATCATATATGGTTCACTTATGACTTTATATTACCCGTTCTTTTGTAAATTCTTGTTAAAGTAGCGTTTTGGGTAAAATCGTATCATTTGTCGTTCGTGTTTTAAGTTATAATTATTCATATGATTACTTAGGTCATGATTATATACATCCAGAATGTAAAACATCATTTATATATATTATATATTCAGAATATACATATATATAATAGATCGATAAATGGAAAGAAATACATCGTTCAAGGAGACGGTAGGCCGTACGTACGCATGAACGTTGTTTTCGTTTCCTTATTGAATTGAATGGAATTAAATAGATTACATACATATATGTATACATAAATCCAGTATCATTATTATTTCATATATTTCACGATTACTTATTATATATAATTTATAATCATTCATGAATGGTTAATCATTGAGAATGAATCTCATCGCGTCATAGAGATGGTAGTATGTACGTACGCACGAGCGATGATATCGTTCCCATAATTATTTAATTGAATTAGAGTGGATGATAAAATATATCAGAATCAGTATGACATTATAATAAATATGTTTAGTCATTATTTACACCATTATACCCATCCAAGTAAGGTGGTGTTGGAAAAACAGATTACACCATGGCGTGGAGACGGTATTCTGTACGTACGCACGCACGGTGATTTCATTCTTCGTGGGATGGATAGAAGGTGAAATGGGGTTGTTTAATATTTATAATAACATATCAGTATATTATTTATACTGATGTTATTACTTTATAATGAAACAACTAAAGAAGAAGAAGTTGAAAAAGAAATAAGCTTGAAATAATCGGTAGAAGAGATTACCTTTTCTTCGACGCACCTCCTTTAAACTTCTTCTTAGGGCACTAGGGTTGGTTTTTTGAGAAGACCAGTACCTCTATATGTTTTCTAGGGAAGTGGGGAAGTTAAATGGGCAGAGTTTGGTCGGGCTTCAAGGCTCAAAATGGTGTGAGGAAGAGAGGGAGGAGGTTCCCTTTTATAAGGGAGGAGAGGGGACCCTTTGGAATCCTAATAAATATTAGTTTAATATAAATTCAAACCCCACATAAAAACCTCCAAAAAATGACTCAATTCAAAGATTAGATGATATAGGGTTGTAATATAATCAACCAATAAAATTTAGAAATGTTTTGATCTTATTTTAAACCTTATGATTTTGATTTATCCTTATTTAATCTATTTATGTTTATTTATGGTAATAAAATTCTAAATTTTAAATGGTTATAAATAATCACTTATGTGTTGTTAATTTTTCATAATTGGATACTTTATGACATTTTATACTATATAAATTTCATTTTATAATTTTTCAATATTTTTGTGATTTTTAAGAAATTTAATAATATGTTATTTTTATAAAATAACAATAGTGTCAATTTTGACACTATTCATTTATTTGAATTTAAATAAAATATACACAGAAGATATATTCGAACTAAAATATATAATAGGTTCCTAACATGTCAAATTTGACGAGAAAATTAGTGGAGAACATGAAATAGTTCATATAATATTTATTTTAATATTTTTAAAACCATTTAATTTTTATATCTCTTAATAAAAAAATTAGTACAACATTTTTGTATAATTATTTAATATACTTATTTGTTGCATAAAAATTAAAAATAAAATACTTTGATTAATATAAATATCAAAGATTTTATAATAATAATTTTAATCCAATTTATCATCTAAAAAATAACAACATGTAAATTGTTATCTTTATTAAATTATGAAGGTGACAACTTTGGAATCATTTAAAATAAAATATTATAAGTGTCATAATCGCCATAATAAGGATCAAAATGGTCAAAAATTTGTCCAGTGGATGATTAGGGTTTATATATTCACTACTAATAAGTTTTTTTAGATTTGTGGGCCTTTTGATATGTATTACTATTTCAATAAAAACTATATTATTTATTTTTCACTAAATAAATAATTTCTACATCATTAATGTATAAGATAATAAGGTAAATAAATAACTCTGAAAATTTAAAAATAAATTACCATGATAAATAAAAATATTTTATCTTTCAAATGAGTATTTATAACCGAATTTATATTCTGTATAAACTTATATTAAAAATACTTTAATTATTAAAGTTGAGTGAGACATATTTCACTTTCCTTTAAATAAAATAAACTAAAGGTCTTAATCACCTACAAGTGAGTTTTAATGGATTCCATTTCGACCCAAATATGACGTAGGACGAATTATAATCATCCAATAGTATTAAGACAAGTACTAGGATAATTTTATAATATTATATTTTCCTTTAATTACCCAATTTACCTTTTACTATGGTAAATAATATTTACCGTTGTTACTATTCATAAAGCCCAAAAATAAAAAGTAGTCTATTAATAGAATTTGGACCCACTGATTCAAAATATGGAATCCATTTTTCCAAATTCACACACAGAAGTTACAGAAATTGAATTAAATTTAATCCCATTGTCGAAATAAAACATGTTTTTTGTTTAAAACATTGCAAAAGATTGAATTTATTTCACCTATGAATTCAATGTAAAATCAATGATAATGACATACATTATATTAAATGGTAAAATTATATTCTATTTATACTTTAAAACCATTCAATAATATAATTTAACCACATAATTTATTATGATGAAAAAAGTTGTTTTTAATTAAAATATAGCGTGATTTTACTATTCATTAAAATATGAAAGTTATCAGAATAATATGAAAAATTTATCCAGGGTGAAATTTTATATCCTTATTCCAAAGAATAATTTTATTTTGTAAAATTGAACTTATAAACATGTCAAAACTAGATTTAAAGTGGGTGCGCCATCAAAAGGAGACAAAACAGCATTTTTTTTAAAAAACTTATTTTACCCAAAAAATTTATTTTGTTCTTATACCATGTTCTAGAAAATGTGTAAGATGAATAATAATGTTATAAAATTAAAAATTTAGTTAATACTATTCATAATTTCTAGTTCATAATAATATTATAATAATATATCGTTGTTTAGTAAAACCCAGTATTGCGTACAACACACGCTATCGAGGAAGGTCGTGATTGTGTGTAATGCAAGCCAAGTCAGGGTTGCGTGTAGTGCAAGACTCCTTTGTTGTTGCGTATAACAAAATACATTGAATATATATATATATACTCAATGTTTTGTAGAATAACTACTATCAAACAAACATGAAATTGTGTGTAACATGATCCAAGATTAGTGTTGCGTATACTGCAAGCTAATACGGTGTTGTGTATAGCGCAAGATAATATTGATGTAGTGTACAACAATAGATATGAAAGAAATTAAAATTAATATATCTTATAAAATCTTAGGTTGTTACATTTTACCCACCTTAAAATGAATTTCACCCTCAAAATTCTTCAGGGTTATAAATCATTTACTATTCATAGAAACCCACATCGTAAAAAGGAATACAAAAACATAATTTTAAAAACTAAAGTATGAAACGTAATGATTAACCAAAGTAACTCATCATTGGGTTTCCATAAAAGAGAACACAGGTGAAAATATGGATATGGAAGAGAAATCTAAACATCAATTTCTGATTGAGAGTGGTAGAGAACATGGCAATGAAAAAGCCATCAATCACAAAGCCATAAATTTGTGATGATCTAAGGTACCATCTGATTCATCAGATATAAGAGCACTAGGACAACATTTTTGGTTTTCAATATCATTTCCCTAAGGTTGAAATATTTTAATTAGAAGAAATACTTACTTGATTTTGGTACAATCTCACGTTTGTTCATGCTTTGAACAATTTCCACTTCATCTCTTAAAGAAATGATGTTGAATTTGTTATTCGTCGTGTGTTAACAGATCATGTGATAGAATGATGGGTCATTCCATTTGTTTCAAACAAAAGGTTAGAAAAAGTTATAAGTCCGTATTATGGTGAGATTAATCGTATATGGTTCCAAAAATGGACTTATACTTTATTTATCATACTGCTTAAAAAAATAAAACTACTTTCCACTAACCAGGGACTTCTTGTAGGCCATTGGTAGGCGATAAAGGCCTGTCACACTTCGATTTTGGGTTTGATTCACACAGCCTTGTCCGACGCGATTGGTTGTCGCCCGTCTTGCAGGTTGTCCCATTTTTTATAAAAAATACATTATTATAACTTTCCATCAATAATATCGAAAAAGTTTTAGCCTTAAACAATACTAACTTATGTCAAATATAATCCATTCCAATCTTTACGCTTATCCAAAATTTTGCTATCCAATCTCATATTATAGTGAAAACGATTACCAAAGAGTTTATATAACAAGCATGTTAATACCATCATTGATCCCCATATATCATATGATATGTCTTGTTGGTCACATTCCAAACATTCGAAGGCCTTAATCATGTATTCTCTTGAAAAAAATGAATACCCATTGAGCATTAGTGAAAACATAAATGTTGTTAAATTTTAACACTTTCCACATACCAAAATCCCAAAAATTCTATATACTCAAACCATAATATAACATAGTCTTTATATCAGTCATCAGCTCATGAATACTGTGAAAAATTTCATTTTCTCCTTGTCCCTTCATTATGCGCATATCATCTACTTTCCAAAATATTTGAATCACTTTTCATGGTCACCGGTACCATAAAATTATTTAAAACCAAAATAGACTAATACAAAAAATATTCTAATACACCATAAAAGTACCTCAAAAACATTATTCTTGAATACCAATACATAAACACTTCAATCCATCCTCTTCAATGATTATCCTGAAATAATTCCTTCCTTGATTTAGAAGTAACTTTTTAGGTCAGGGCATTGAGTTGGGTAATTCCCATGTACTCCAAAAATAATACATTGAACTCCATAACAGTCTGTCACTCTATGACCCTTTTCTCCACACAGATAACATATGTCCCTCCATTTGAGGTATTCCTCAAGGTTCTTCTTCCCTTCTTTAAAAATATCAATCTTCTTTTCTTTATGCTCCTCAACATGAGAACATGCATAAAAGTCTCTCTTTCTCTTACTTGATGAATTAGGCAGACCACTAAATTTCACCTTGTTAATCATATATCGCGATTACTGATTCGGCATAATGACAATACCTTTATCTCTAGGCATTACACAAATTTCTTGCTCATAGTCACCAATTTTTCCATTTTATTCAATGTTAACTGAATTCCTTCTAGTTCCCTCCATTGACAAAAACAAAAAAAGAATTCTGTGAGAGGCAAAAATCATACAAGGAAAATAACATAATCAAGGGGGAGTACCTTCGACATCTAACATCTTAGGATTAATTCTATGATCGTTACCGTAATTCTAGGATTATACCTATACTTATACTTAACCTTAGGGACATCCCTAGACATACCATAGAAATATCTCTAGGGATCTCACTAAAGGTCTCGCTTCCTAGTTTTCAAAGGTTTACTAAACCTTTCCTTTGATACCAACTGTAGAGACTCGGAGCATGACGTACATGGACATTACATTAATTTTGCGGAAAACTTAATACATAACAAAAAAAGACACACAAGGACCATAATAGTTTAGAGACCCGGAGCATGACGTACATAGACATTAAATGAATTTTTCGGAATACTTAATACATAACAAAAACAGACACACAAGGACCGTAATAGTTTAGTGTCTTTGGAAACTCAGAATATAAACTTCAAATCATGTTGAAATATATTCAACAACTCCAATAACGATCTTCCCCTTTTTGTTTCCTTACCTAAAACCTTTATTTATTTCCTAGGGAAAATAAAACATAAAAAGGGTGAGCTAAAATTCTCATTAAGGGAAAACATAGATAACATAAAACAATCCATAAACATTTGGAAGCAAAAACTTAAACATGAAAATTAAACATCAAAATCTTGAGCAAAGACATAAATCGTGGAAGTACATAAGGCATATATCATAATGGAACATCAACCATGATAAAATATAATGGGAATAAAACATGTAATTGTGGCAACCATTCAGCACATGTCATTATTTCCATAGTAGACAAGGCATTGCTTCCAAGACCATCTTAGTGGACAAAGTCCCTTTCTGAATCGATTTCACTCCTCATTTCTGTCCTGTAACACTGAACCAGATTAACTTACCCTTCCAGCCATGTCTATCTCATGAGATATAAATCTTTACCCAATGCATTGGAGGGAGATATAGGTCCCACCCCTCTCATAATGAAATCATTCTTACTTGTGCCACAAAATAAACATACATCATTCATAATAACCCAACGAATAAAATGGGTTTCATAAAAATCATCCCATCTTCACAAAATCCATATTAAATTAATGGATATCATTTCCTAATAAGAAAAGTGAAACCGTGTAAATCATAGAGACTTTATACTTGAAACATACACATATGAAATAATGTCATCTTAGATGGGAAATGGTTTTGATAAAACATTTGAAATGAATTCTTAAGGAAAATATCCTTTCTTCTTCAAAATCAATTTCTTTTCACAAAACATCATGCAATTTTAAAAGAAAAAGATTTTGTTTAAAATATTCATGAAAACTTTTGGAGGAAGATTCATGAAAATAAGGCTTTATAAAACCGTAAAAATATATGTTCGTGCCATATAATTTAAAAAAACATTCTTCTCGTACTTCTTCCAGAAAAGTCAAAAAGTACCTCGTAAAAGAAAGATTACATACATACCATGTAGTAGAAGTCAAATATGAGTAAAAAGGACATTAAAAATACATGAAACCATTTTTAGGAAACATGGAGATGGATGAGAACAATTACCCCAGTAAATACTTACGAATAAACGATCTCGGATAAGAACGAGATTGGAAAAGTTATCCCTTACCATATGTCTGATATGCTTCGTATGGATCCGAACCTCCTGTATAATGATTTAAATAACGTCATTGACTTATTACATAATCATATTCATTGTTATTATATCATATATGGTTCACTTATAACTTTATATTACCCGTTCTTTTGTAAATTCATGTTAAAGTAGCATTTTGGGTAAAATCGTTTCATTTGTCATTTGTGTTTTAACTTATAATTATTCATAAGATTACTTAGATAATGATTACATACATCCAGAATGTAAAACATTATTTTTATATATTATATATTCATAATATACATATATATAATAGATCGATAAATGGAAAGAAATACACCGTTCATGGAGATGGTAGGACGTACGTACGCATGAACGTTGTTTTCGTTTCCTTATTGAATTGAATGGAATTAAATTGATGACATACATATTTGTATACATAAATCCGGTATCATTATTATGTCATATATTTCATTATTACTTATTATATATACTTTATAATCATTCATGAATGGTTAATCATTGAGAATGAATCTCATCGTGTCGTGGAGACGGTAGTCCGTACGTATGCACGAGCGATGATATCATTCCCATAATTATTTAATTGAATTGGAGTGGATGATACAATATATCAGAATCAGTATGATGTTATAATAAATATTTATATTTATTCTTTACACCATTATACCCATCCAAGTAAGGTGGTGTTGGAAAAACAGATTACACCATGGCGTGGAGACGGTATTCCGTTCGAACGCACGCACGGTGATTTTGTTTTCTGTAGGATGGATAGAAGGTGAAATGGGGTTGTTTCATATTTATAATAACATATCAGTATATTATTCATACTGATGTTATTACTTTATAATGAATCATCTAAAGAAGAAGAAGTTGAAGAAGAAATAATCTTGAAATAATCGGTAGAAGAGATTACCTTTTCTTCGACGCACCTCCTTTAAACTTCTTCTTAGGGCACTAGGGTTGGTCTTTTGAGAAGACCAGTACCACTATAAGTTTTCTCGGGAAGTGGGGAAGTGAAATGGATGGAGGTTGGTCGATCTTCAAGGCTCAAAATGGTGTGAGGAAGAGAGGGAGGAGGTTCCCTTTTATAAGGGAGGAGAGGGGCACCTTTGGAATCCTCAAAAATATTAGTTTAATATAAATTCAAACCCCACATAAAAACCAACAAAAAATGACTCAATTCCAAGATTAGATGATATAGGGTGGTAATATAATCATCCAATAAAATTTAGACATGTTTTGATTTTTTTTAAACCTTATCATTTTGATTTATCCTTATTTAATCTATTTATGTTTATTTGTGGTAATAAAATTCTAAATTTTAAATGGTTATAAATAATCACTTATGTGTTGTTACTTTTCCATAATTGGATACTTTATGAAATTTTAGACTATATAAATTTCAATTTACAATTTTTAAATATTTTTGTTATTTTTAAAAAATTTAATAATATGTTATTTTTATAAAATAACAATAGTGTCAATTTTGACACTATTCATTAATTTGAATTTAAATAAAATATACACATAGGATATATTTGAAATAAAATATTTAATAGATTCCTAACATGTCAAATTTGTCTAGAAAATTCGTGTAGCACATGTAATAGTTCATATAATATTAATTTTAATATTTTTAAAACCATTTATTTTGTATATCTCTTAACAAAATAATTAGTACAACATTTTCGTATAATTATTTAATATACTTATTTTTGAAAAAAAATTAAAAATAAAATACTTTTATGAAGATAAATATCAATTCTTTTATAATAATAATTTTACTCTAATTTATCATCTTAAAATAACAACATGTAAATTTTTATCTTTATTAAATTATGAAGGTGACAACTTGGGAATCATTTAAAATAAAATATTTTAAGTGTTATAATCGCCATAATAAGGATCCAAATGGTCACACATTCGGCCAGTGGATGATTAGGGTTTATATATACACTACTAATACGTTTTTTGAAGATTTTTGGGCCTTTTGATATGTATTAATATTTCAATAAAAACTATATTATTGATTTTTCACTAAATAAATAATTTCTGCATCATTAATGTATAACATAATAAGGTAATTAAATAACTCTTAAAATTTACAAATAAATTACCATGATAAATAGAAACATTTTATATTTCAAATGAGTATTTATAACCTAATTTATATTCTGTATAAACATATATTAAAAATACTTTAATTTTTATAGTTGAGTGAGACATATTTCACTTTCCTTTAAATAAAATAAACTAAAGGTCTTAATCACCACCAAGTGGGTTATAATGGATTCCATTTCGACCCAAATATGACGTAGGACGAATTATAATCATCCAATTGTATTAAGACAAGTATTAGGATAATTTTATAATAATATATTTACCCTTAATTACCAAATTTACCTTTTACTATGGTAAATAAAATTTACAGTTGTTACTATTCATAAAGCCCAAAAATAAAAAGTAGTCTATTAATATAATTTGGACCCACTGAATCCAAATATGGAATCCATTTTTCCAAATTCAACACACAGAAGTTGCAGAAATTAAATTAAAATTAATCTCGTTGTCGAAATAAAACGGGTTTTTTGTTTAAAACATTGCAAAAGATTGAATTTATTTAACCTATGAATTCAATTTAAAATCAATGCTAATGACATAAATTATATTAAATGGTAAAATATATTCTATTTATACTTTAAAACCATTAAATATTATAATTTAACCACATAATTTATTATAGTGAAAAAAGTTGTTTTTAACTAAAATATAGCGTGTTTTTACTATTCATTAAAATATGAAAGTTATCAGAATAATATGAAAATTTTATCCAAGGTAAAATTTTATATCCTGATTCCAAAGAATAAATTTATTTTGTAGAATTGAACTTATAAACATGTCAAAATCTAGATTTAAAGTGGGTGCGCCATCAAAAGGAGACAAAACTGCATTTTTTTAAAAATACTTATTTTACCCAAAAAATTTATTTTGTTCTTATACCATGTTTTAGAAAATGTGTAAGATGAATAATAATGTTATAAAATTCAAAATCTAGTTAATACTATTCATAACGGCTTGTTGATATTAATATTATAATAATATATCATTGTTTAGTAAAACCCGGTATTGCGTAAAACACACGATATCGAGGAAGGTCACGATTGCGTGTAATGCAAGCCAAGTCAGGGTTGCGTGTAGTGAACGACTCCATTTTTGTTTCGTATAAAAAAATACATTGAATATATATATATATATATACTCAATGTTTCATAGAATAACTACTATCAAACAAACATGAAATTGTGTGTAACACGATTTAAGATTAGTGTTGCGTATACTGCAAGCTAATATGTTGTTGCGTATAGCGCAAGATAATCTTGATGTAGCATAAAACAATAGATATGAAAGAAATTAAAATGAATATATCATATAAAATCTCGGGTTGTTACAGCACCATAGGCTCCCTTGTTTATAGCTAAGCCAGCAAGCATGATACAAAAGTAGCATCCTCCCATGTTTTCGAGGGATGGGGCTAATTAGGTGGATAAGCTGCAGATTTATGTAGTTATAATTATCTTCAAGCATATTTAGATGATTCTTGAGAGGATAGTCAAGGCCACCAGAAATATGCTACATGGAACATCAAAGTGCTAGTGGGATGTTCTAAACCAGGTTGATAGGCTATAAGATATGGGTTTTTCTGATATCTAAACCCGATTCTAGGACAAATTATATTCCATGAATCAATAGATATACTGGTATAGTGATTCCATGAATTTGAAGTAGGGTGCGATGACGGTTATGGAGTACTCGACATGATTAATTGAGTTGCATCATTTTTCACTGATATACCATACTGATGATCTATCTAGAGGGAGATGCTTTGAGTAAGGTATCTGAAATTCTATAAGATATTTTTTAAACATGTTTAGATTGACCTCTATCATTGAGAATGTAAATCATGAACTGATTACAAAGAAGAACCTGAGAAAATCTGGGAGCACAGAGGAGGGAAATGATGTTTCTTGACCCCAATGGTTCTGCATCATTTGGAAGGAAGTGTGGTTTTGAGGATTCCTTAAGGATGAGTTCCATTCATGCTATGTGTACTATAAGCTTAGTTTTTTCACCACTATGGAAGGTTAGTACATATGAAGATTCAATGTGGTCATGAAAAATTCGAGTGATGGGCTTGTGGTGGGATTGGCCACATGTATCATTTTCGCAGGACCTTTCATCTGTCTCTGAGTGGTAGGAGGTCATCTCCCACACCATGTTCAGAAGAATGTTCCCCTCTCTTCATCATGGTGGGAGATGGTGTAGTGTTGGTTGATCGGGCCAATGAAGTGGTGGTCGTGGTTGTGTAATTCAGACACAAGTTATATCGAGACGTCAAAGTCATTATACTCCGGTAAGTGAGGTTGTATCGCAGGGCTGTGGATACACCAGTTCTTTTATATACACCCTACACCCACAGATAAATGTTCTATACCATTTATAGTGATAAGTATTATCTGAGTAGCCCCAACTATTGAATCTTCTCTTTTTGGTATAGGTTCATCACATAGTTTTATATCTTCAGTAGTGGAAAAAATCATTGGTCATGTTTTTTTATTTATGAGGGTGTTATAAAAATAGAAACACCATTAGAAATCCAAAATATAGATTTGATCCAATTTAGGGAGTCCCCTCTTATGGCTGGTTGGGGTCACTTTTTTTGGAATTTATGTCTCCTTAAGATGATAGTGTTTGACGTCATTCTAGGGAAGTAATGTCTCATATCTTATCAAGATTATGTTGACTTCTATTGTAGGTGGGTGAATTTTTCATCAATAGAGGGTGCAATGTATACTCACAAGTTTGAGTGGGATGTCCAGGTGAACCGAGATGGATCCAAACATCATGGTATGCGTATAATGACAGCTTGTATTACTAGTTTGTATCTATATGCTATGTCATGATTCAATCAAACATTCCTCTAGTTGTTGAGCATTTCAAGGATGTGTTTCATATGGAATTTTTAGGTTTACCTCCTAAGAGAGTGGTTGAATTCTCCATCAGTCAAATCCAATGTGCATCACCGGTATCCATTCCACCTTATAAGTTGGCTACGATAGAGTTATTGGAGCTCAAGAGGCAGTTATATGATTTGGAGGTGAAGGGGTTTATTCGACCTTATACATCTCTATGTGGTTTTTTGGTAATTTGTTGGAAAAAAAGAAAATGGTACCCTTAGGATGTACGTGGATTGTTGAAAGTTAAACAAAATGAGTTTTTAAAATTAATATCCATTTCTATGGATTGATGGCATGTTTGATCAGCTTTGAGGAGCCTAAGTGTTCTATAAAAATGACTTGAGTTCGTGATACCACCATGTACATGTTAAAACAATAGACATACCTCATATAGATTTTCATAGCTGGTATGGTCTATATGAGTATCTAGTAATTTCATTCAGTCTCACGAATGCCCCCATCAGTTTCCAGGGTGCTGGTGAACCTTGTATTCCATCCTTATCTAGATTATTTTATGGTGGTTTTGTGGATTAAATCATTGTGTACTCTCACAATTGACCTGAACTTTCCAACCATCTTGAGATTTTCAATACATAGATACAAAGTAATTTATATGTTATGCTCATAATGTTTCACTTTGGGATATATTTATTTCACTTCATGGGTCACATAATCATAGATAAAGGTGTATCAGTGGACCTAGAGAAGGTGAGAGATGTAGTTTTCTAAGAACAATCCAATATCTATTTTGACATATAGAGTTTCATGGTAAATCAGGAAACTATAGGTATTTTATATAGAACATATCAGGAATAGAAGTGTCGTTGATGGGCCAGTCTAATAAGGGTGTTTAGTTCTTTTTATATTCTTATGAGATAGACTTTTAAGAGCTAAAGGGGAGGTTGACCTCAGCAGCTATCCAAATACTATTAGAATATTGTCAGTGCTTCACTGTGTACATTGATGCATCAGGAATTGGGCTGTGAGTAGTGTTGATGTAGGTAGATAGCAATATAGCATACTAGTCTCATAAGTTGAGGCCACATGATAGGAATTAACAAATTCATGATCTTGAGCTAGCTGTAGACGTTCATAATTTATGTTGTAGGAGAAATTACTTACATGGGATGTGTTTTGTGGTGTAAATAGACCAAAAAATCCAGAAATTCATATTTACATTGTCTGACCTAGATCTGAGTTAGTGAAGGTGGGGGGGAGTACCTTCAGTCATTCAAATATTATATTTCCTACATGCCTAGTAATGGAAATGTAATCGATGATAAACTAAGCAGGAGGACTAATATACAATTTGTGCTATATGATAATAGTGAGTGGTAGATTATGAGGTTGAGATTCACTTGTAGGTGCATGATAGTATGGGGAGGACTTATCTATGATCCTTAGTTGTGACCTCTACCATAATAAACAGAGTTTGGATAAGGCATCTATCAATTTCAGAGGGACTAGACTTATGGGAGATTCTGGATGGGGAGGATACACCTCCTAGTGAGTCTGTATCCGAGGTTGAGATCCTGTGTATCCATGGTTTTCTATGGGTACCAGTGGATATATGTGAGAAGATGATGTATGAATTTCATGCCTTATAATGGGGATTTCACCCCAAAGCCACCATGATGTACCGAGACTTACATCATTAGTACTGGTGGTTGGGTTTGAAAAGAGTGGTAGTTTAATTTTTTACGAAGTGTTCCACCTGTCAGTAAGTGAAGGGTAAACGTCAGTGAGAAGACTATATTTTACAGTATATAACTATTCTAGAGTGGATATGGGATTATTTCACAATGGATTTCATGAATAGATTGCCAATGTCACCTCTAGGTAATGTTGATTTGTATTTTAGGGTTCATAGGCTCACGAAGGATGTTCATTTATTATCAATCAAGGAGAACTTTGAAGTTAATGGTCTTGGAAGGTTGTACATCAATTAGATAGAAACAATTAATGGTTTTTAATGAACGTTCATTTTGGATTGGGAAAACTACTACACATCTCAAATCTAGAAGAGTTTTCAGTGGGTGTTGGGTACACAGGTTCCTCAGAGCATAGAATACCACCCTCATACTGACGGATAGTCAGAGCATATGATAAAAGTTCTAGAGGACATGTTGTGAGCTTGCGTCACATATTCTGGGGGCTCTTGGGAGAATCATATGCCCATGTTTATGTTCTTCTATGACAATAGTTTTCTGGTGACATATTTTTGAACCTTACGAGGTTTTATAAGGTAGGTCGTCCTGATCTCCCATCTTCATACTAAAGGTAGGTGATCCATCTTTCCTAAGGTTGTGTCTCATTCAGAACACTTGTGAGTAATACTATTAGATTTAGTAATGAATGGATATTGCACAGTCTCGAAGGAAATTCTAAAATGATCATTTTATATGACCTCTACAGTTCTTGGTTGGGGATCATGTTTTTTTGCATGTTTCAATAAGGCTGGGACACATGAGAATCAAATATAGTGTAATATCTCACCATGAAATGTCGAGCTTTTTGATATTCTAGAGTCTGTCGAGTTATTATAAAATCAGTTGTAGTTAATGTAGATTTACCATTCCATAAAGGACATCCTCCATGTATCTTAGCTACACTACAATCATTCAGACCTATCTCATGATTTTTAGATAGAATAGGATGATCTATAGGTAGATGCATCCTTTGATGATCATCTGATTTGAATAGTTAACAAGGGATAAAAGGCTCTCTGAGGCTGGTAGTTTCCTCTAGAATTGGTGGTATGGAAGCATAACCATTTACTTGATGATATATGGGAGTTGGAGGCTAACCTAAAATCTCAGTGGCAAGAGTTTGTCATAGATTAATCTTCATCACCCTTGAGAATGTAATTCATGGATGAAGTTTTATAAGGGGGAAGATTGTAAAAACCCAGGTTTTTGTATGAGGTGTAGATCCCTTCTTTTTCAATTTCAATGCATTAATATGGCCTCATTAGAGTGTCAAAATTGATTATGAATGATTTATAGATATATGGGGATTTTTCAAGGCCCACAACTAGTTTTTTGGTTTGATTTATTCCTTCTTCATTATTATTGAATATTGTGGGGGGTAGGCCACACAGTTGGACTAAATAGTGTGAGAATGGAAAGGGGGAGGTATTGGATGCATGATTTGGAGAAACTAGGTCTGTATTTATAAGGACCCAGCATTAAACATTACATATTCTTGAGTTATGTAAAGAATTCACATTTTGGATCTTTTCAAGTTTAGAGTTTTAGAGAGTTAGCCCGTAACTATTACATTACATCTCAAAAATTACAAATTAGACACTTCTACTCTATCCAATTTTTTTGACATTAATGAAACTCCTTAAATATAACAAGAGTTTTTTTCTTGATATAAATCTTCTTGATTAATTAATTTCCTTTACCCTACCTTATACCCTATGAAAAAAATTTCAAAAACATTGGACGAGCCTTAAATGATTAGTAAGGGTTATAAAATAAGGAAAGAAAACATCATTCCATAAATACATAAAACCCAATGAAACCATACTTCTCAATAATAAATCATAATATATTTAACATACCTCATTAAAACATAATATTTATGAATAACACATAGATATCCGAAAAGATAAACGTAACGTGGGGCATCCATAACATACTTACAGGGTAGCTTTCATAGCCACATTGGGAGTTTCATTTAGAATACCCATCATTTTATATTCCCTAAATCTATTAGGAGAAGTCTTAATGTTTACCTCTATCACATTACCCAATGCATTGGAGATCTATCTCTTTCTCACCCACTATAGGTTTATCATGGAACCAACAAAATATGTAAATAATTCCCAAGAACCATAAGATAATCATAACACATAAAACAAGCATAATAGAATGATTACATTTTCACATTGCAATGACAATAAATCATTAAAATATATAGAAATAATCAATGATTTATCAAAACCATTTTCAATACCAAAATATGTAAAAAGGGTATGTGGTATTTATTTTCCTTATAAAATCCCTACAACTTGTAGAGGAATCCAAATATCAAATAATGTTTGTGGCGGTGGAAAGTTAATTGTCACCACATATGTTAAAAAGAAACATTAAATTTTTTATTAAAATTCAATGTAGAAAAAATATTCAAATTGATTTCAATTAAAATTCAAAGGGGTTTATACACCATATAAAAGCAAGTCGTGTATAAATCATAATACGCCTCAATAAAAGAAGATTGAGATGAAGTCCATTACATTGAATCTAACTCGACGTGCATGTTCCTTATTCTTCCTGAATAACAAAACATAATTTAATTTCAACTTGATTTAGATCCATTTTCTTGTTTATTATTCCATTTATATCACTAATATCTATGTTATAAACATTACATAATTATTTATGTTAATATCGGTTGTTTTGCGATATTTGGTGCTTGAGTCAAAAATGAACTTATTATAATTACAAATTGTCCTTGTGGTCAAAAGAATATTATATCCATAATGATATTAATTATTTAAATATCATTTATAAACAGTATATATATGTATTTATAATATTACATAACATTTGGAGATAAGAAATGAAATGCACTGTTCATGGAGACGGTAAGCCGTATATATGCATGAACGCTACTTTCATTTAATTTTAAAATTTAAAGTAATGAAAACTAAATGATACATAGGTATATTATAATTCCTCTATGATATCATATATATTTTAATTATAACAATATTTTTTACATTCCATGTATGCCCTGAATAAGTCATATCACTTTAAAGGGATGGTAGTCCGCACTTTCTCAAATGAAATTATCATATTTAACCATTATGGAAACCATAAAAGTATGATATAAATGAAAAATACAGAATCCTAGAGACAATATAAATATGATATACATCACATATAAATATATTTCCTTCATGATGGCCACAATTAGATGTAGTAGGGAAATAATCATACAATCATCTTTTTCTGAGTCAGTAGTTCGCCGCACACAGAAGCAATACATTCGTATCCATTAGATGGAGGTGTGTGAAAGTTTATTTAGAATACTTATCTTAAATAAACCTGGTATATTGAATATAATTTTTTAATAAAATAATGTAATTAAAAGATTTTATGGGGTTGGAGAAGGAAACTAAATGAAATAATATTGAGAGAAGACATCACCTAAAATAAGGTAACTCCTTTTGATTTAAGCTAAATGGCTTACTTGAATTTCCTTATACCCAAGTTAAGGAATCTAAGAGAATTATATGGATGTTGGGAGATTATTTGGGCTGAGTTTGGATAATCCAATGGGTCTTCAGAGGTGTGAGTATTGGTTAGAGGTGATGCCCTTTTATAAGAGGGGGGAGGGGAACTTTAGGAAAGTTTGAAAGTATTATTTTATTATAAAATGATTTTCGATTTTAAATGGTCCAAAAGTCATTTGGGTTAAAGGTAAGATGGATTTGGCTGACAAAATCTCATCCAATAGGTCATAGACAAGTCTAGTTCAATAATTTAACCTTACCATTTAGCTTTGACCCTTAGTTAACTAATTTGACTCTTACTATGTCTTCTTTCATATTTAAACTTTATGGTTAATATATATACACCAAAATGACCATAGAACATAAAGTGGATAATTAATTAATTTTTAAACCTTATCTAAGTAATTTGGATGATTTATAGATTTTTATGACAATTAACTCATTTAATATAAATTTATTTGTTTAAAAACACATTTATGTCAATTTTAATACTATTCATATCTTGACATTTTTAAAAATCCATAAAACATGATTATTTCTAAAAAACCTCTAATTCAAAGATAAAAAGTGATACTCATCCCTAAAATTAATTTACGTCCTAAAATGTTTTAAAATAAATGTATTTTAATATTTATAATCACATTTATCAAAATCATTCATTAATAAGGAAATCACTATATCATCATTATGTTGTAAATAAATTTATATATCTGATGTTTAAAAATTATAACTAAAATTAATTGATATAGTAAATATTTGTATATTTATAATGAATATTTATAATATAAATGTTCACTCGTATTACCCCATATAAAATTTGTTTTCGTAAAAGATAAAAAATTTTGTTATATTTTCCTTCAATTTAAATTTAATGTAATTAAATTTCATTTTCACACAAAAGTGGATCCATGGGGTCTTAAAATCCACTCAAGGATTCTCAGGGTTAGACATATCTAATACAATAGTATTAGGACATGTTTTATGGAAATTTAATTTTATTATAATATTATATTTTTAACCATATTTACCAGATTTAACTATTAATCATGGTAAATAAAATGTTTACGGAAGTTACTATTTATAATGTCTAAAAATAAAAGGCATCTATTTAAAAAATTTAGACCTCCCAATTCCAAATATGGAATAAATTTTTTCTAAATTCAAAACAAAAAAATTACAGAAATTAAATTAATATTAATTCATGTTTTTAGAATGAAAATCGTGTTTTTAAGAAATAAAAACTACCCAAAGATTAACATGTGTCTATGTCCAATTACAAAGTGAAAATACATTGAATGGCCAAAATTGGATTAAATGATTAAAATATAATCAAATTACTCTTCAAAACCAATTAAAATGATAATATGACTATATAAATAAATTATATGAAAAGTATGTTTTGACTTAAAATGCAATATTTTTCAATATTTGTTTAAAAATGAACATTATCGTAAAAATACCAAAAATTTATCCCAAGTAAATTTTGACTTCCCGCTTCTAAATATGAAGTTTATTTTGTAATATTTAACATATTAAAGTAAAAAACTAGATTTAAAAAGGGTTCTCCGTCAAAATAAGGTAAAATGGCATTTTAAAGAATATTAGAGTATTTCATGATAAAAATCGGTTTCATTCTTATTTTGAGCCTCTAAAATTTATTTGATAAATGTAAATACATATAAAATAAATTTATAGTTTTTTATCATTCCCTATATTAAAACATCTAGGAATTAACTACCATTTTAAAAAATAATATTATATTATTATTTTTTCTGTATGACACAATATTGTGTTCAAATTAAGATTTCAGAGAAACCCATTATTGTTTTTTGGGTATGCCATGGAACATAGAATCCACTTTAAAGTAAAATTAATATTTATTTTTCAAATATTAATAAATAATAAATTCTCATATTCTTTATTTATCGGGGATGTTGCATCCTTCCCCCTTTTAGAAATTTCACCCACACAATTTTATTCACCTATCAAATAAGTGGGGGAATTTATCCCTTGTATCATTTTCATGTTCTATTATTTCCTCTTCAACCATAAGGGTTTTCCAAAAAAGAATTTCCTGTTGAATTACCTTATTTTTCAACACTTTCACTCTTCGGTTAAGAATCTGGACTGGTTATTTCTCATAAGAAATATTCTCTTCCAACTAAACTACTTCTGGACTCCAAACATCAGATAGATCCGACATTTATTTCCCAATAGTGAAACATGAAAAAAAAATGTGTACCTTGGATAAAATTGGGTGTAAGTCCCCTCTATAGGCAACTCATCCAACATTATATAGGACTTAATAGGGTCCAGTTAACCTTAGACTTATCTTTCACTACTTCCCAAAACTCATCACACTTTTCTATGGAGAAACTTCGAGAATGAAATGATCACCTATCAAGATAGAAAGATCCTTCCTCTGGTTATCCACATGATTTTTCTTCCGGATCTGGGATGTTCTCATGTGCTTCTAAATCAATGGATATTTTTCTTCCATATCGTCTACTAAATCCAGTCCCATCAACTTATTTTCATCTACTTAATCCCAAAAAGCTGTAGTTTGACACTGTTTTCCATATAATGCTTCAAATGGTGCAATCTTTATACTAGAATGAAAACTGTCATTATAAGAAATCTCAACCAAATTAAGTTGTTGGTCCCAACAACCTTTGAAATCCATTGAACAAGAATATAGAATATCTTCCAGGGTCCAAATTGTTCGTTCTAACTACCCATATAATTGCAGATGAAAAGCTATAATAAAATTTATTTCAGTACCCAATGACTTCTGAATGCCTTTCCAAAAATTAAAAGTGAACCTGTAATCATGATTAGATAAAAAGGGGAGTGGAACTCCATGTAACCTTTTTATCTCTTTAATATACATTTGATATAGTTGATCTGGAGATAGAGTATCTCAAATAAGAAGAAAATGAGCAGAATTAGTCAATCGATCAATAGTTTCCTAGATTTCATTGTTACCATGAGAAGTATTTGGTAATCTGACAACAAAATCCTTGGACACATATTTATATTTCCTCTTTGGTGCTGTAAAAGGCTGAAGAATCACTTTCAGTTACTACCATTCTTCTTTAACCTGGTGATAGATTAAACATTTCATAGTAAAGTCAACAACATCTCTTTTTATTCTATCCCATCAGTAATATTCCCAAATATCTATGTACATCATAGTACTACAAGGATGAACTTAAAATGGAGAACTAATATATTCACATAATAACGCTTTATTCAAATATGTATCACAAGTCACACATAACCTCATTCTAAACCTCAAAACACAGTATTTTTCAATGTTAAATTGTGTAACATACCTATATGAACCAATTATACCTTTTTTATAACTCACTATCTTCCTTCTGTGATTTTTTAATTCTGTTTGATAAATATGATTTCATTTCAACCTAAAATAAAACAGAGGAATTCTATACACCAAAAAATTCCAATAAAAAATTCTTCAAATCAAAAACCAAATAATTTCATTCCAAATGTTTCATGGTTAATGTTGCATTACTCTTTTGACTCAAAGTTTTAGCCACTTTATTTGGCATTTTTGGACAGTAATGGATCGTGCAATCATAATACATTATTTTTCTATCCATATTTTATGTCTCAAGTTTATTTCCTTCTAAGTTAATATATACTTAAACTTCAATGATCATTATATATTTCAGATATTACACCATACAAATGATGCCTCCAAATTTTAAGTGAAAAAAATAGTAGCTAATTACAAATTGTGTGTAGTGTAATTTAACTCATTATGTTTTAACTGACTTGAAGCATAACCAATTACCTATTCATTCTTCATAAGTACATATCCATGTCCTTTCAAAAAAATCATCACTATAGACAACAAATTCACCATTTCTGGAAGGCAGTGCCAAAACTAAAGCATTCAACAATATTCATTTAAATTCATGAAAACATTCATCACATTGTTCGGTATAGATGAACATAACACCATTTTGAGTTAACATAGTTAGTGTTTCTAGATAAACATAGCACCTTTCCAAGTTAATGTAGTCAGTGGGCTTGATAACGGTGAAAACATTTCAACATACCTATGGTAATTACCTTCTAAACCAAGAAAACTACAGATATCAGTTATATTTGTGGGTCTTGGCCATTCATTAACAGCTCTTATTTTAGCAGGATCAATAGTTATACCATCTTTAGAAACAATGTGACAATGGAATTAAATATGTTTTAAAAAAATCACACTTGATGAATTTTTCATATAGTTTATTTTCATTTAAGGTTTGCAAGACAACCCTTAAATTACTTTAGTTCTCCTATCTACTTTTAGAATATACCAAAATATCATCAATAAACACAACCACAATCTTATCCAAGAACTCATGGAAAATTTTATTCATAAGATCCATGAATAAAATAGGGTAATAGGTTATCCCAAAAGGTATAAATACAAATTAATAATGGCCATATCTAGTATGAAATGCGGTCTTCGGAATTTCTACTTCATTTACATTCAACTTATGGTTCCCTGACCTCAAGTCATTCTTCAAAAAATACTGATCTCCTTAGAGCTAGTCAAACAAATCATCAATATGAGGAAAAATATACACTTTCTAAATAGTTATGTTATTTAAGGCTCTATAATCAATGAAAAGTCTCATTGAACCATATTTCTTTTTAACAAACAAGACAGGAGCACCACATGGAGATGTGCTAGGTTGAATGAAAAATTTATCTAATAACTCATGAAATTGCTTCTTTAACTCTAAAATTTCAATTTGTTCCATTGGATATGGGGGTTTTGAAATCGTATTAGCATCAGGAATTAAGTCAATTATACATTCAACTTCCTGATTAGGTATTATATCAGGAAACTCATTAGACAAAACATCAAGATACTCATTTACCACTGGAAAATCAAAAATTTTAAGAGTTCCCTTGTTTTAATCAATATGTGAAAGGTAAAATTCATTTTCATATTTTACTCATTTCTCAGCTTCCTTCTATGTTATCAAAAGTAAGGGATCATTCTGGTATACAGACTGAAATACATTCTGAAAATAAACCTCTTTATCTATGGATTCAATCTTAGCCTGATAATAGGATTGAAAATAAATACCCAAAATTACATCAAAATCTACAAGAGGAAAAACAATATGGTTTTCATGTAGATACTTTTGACACAAAAGTATAACTAAGTTCTTATAATTTATTTTTTTCTCAATATAACCTCTAGGTGTTTTTACCACAAGTTTAGGACTCATATCTTGAGATAGAATTCCCAGTTTACTAGAAAATTTCTCAGAAATTATTGAATGTGTAGACCCTAAATCAAACAACACAATCACATAATCTGAATAAAAAAATAGTATACCTGATACTACCTCATTTGATGGACAAACATAAACTAAAGTAGTTGAAAAAGATTTCACCACCCCTTTCTGCTTGTATCCTGGCTACTTTCTATCATTTGAGTTCTTCGTTAGACACTCATTTTCATAATGACCCGTTTCATTGCACTTAAAACATTTTACTTACTTTAAATTAGATTTTTTTTCATACCATTACCCTGATCAATTTAGTTCAATTATGAGAATTATGTCCCATTCTACAACATAATTAGCACTTAATAGAATTCAAAAGGAATTCCCCAATATTCTATTTACCATAATTTTCAAAAAAATATAAACTTTAGTTTATTAATATCAGACTTTTCTGAAGAGTTCTCCCCTTTCTTCTACCACATCAAAATCTCCTTCTGTTGTTTTTCAAATAACACATGATCATTAGAAAACTACATTTCTACATCTGCACATCAAACAAGATTTTCGTAACTTTAAACCAAATGTGAAGCTAATTCCCTTCGATATTTTGGCTTTAATCTTTAGTAAAAAATGAATGATTTTACTATCTTGATCTCATATTAAAATTGGAGAATACTTTTTCAGTCTAGTGAATTTTTCTTAATAAGCACCCACTGAGTCATCCTCATACCTCAATTCCAAGAATTGTTTTACCATCCTAAGCCAAACCACCATAGGAAAATATTTCTCAATAATCATACCTTTGAATTCATCGCAATCAATAGAATAAATATCCTCACTATCCATGATATTTTTAACCATTTTCCACCATTTATCGACTTCACTTTCAAAATGATAAACAGAAAGACTAACCTTTTATATTCTAAACACCCCATGACATCAAAAATATTATCCAGTGTTTTAGTCCACCCTTCTACTAAAACAGGGTCAGATGATCCTCTGAGTGATGGGTGATGTTGCCAAATGAAATGATTCACTACTGACATGTTCCTCTATGGTTTATTTGGCTGATCTCATTAATGGATACAACTAAAATTTATAACTTGTTTCAAAAATTCCATCACTGTAAAAAAATATTTAGTTCTGATTCCGACCATCTCAGGATTCTAATTTGGAAAGTTGTTTTCCTCTTGATTCCATCCCATCATAATAGCCATGTTTCCTATATAGAGAACCATTCTGAACACAAAAATATCTTTGGATAAGAAACATGGTAATCTTCAAATGATATATCATTTTAATCCTACCATAATGTAAAAATAATTTATGGATATTAATTTAACAATATCGTGACCCCTAAAGTTGTCTAAATTGACCGCTGATACCAAATATAAGGCCCTACACATAAACATTACATAATCTAGAGTTATATCAAGAATTAACATTGATGATATTTTTAGTTTAAGAGTTTTAGAGAATTAGGTTGTAAGTGTTACATTACATCTCAAAAATTACAAAGTAGAGACTTCTACTCCATCCAAAATTTTCACAATAATAAAACTTTTAAAATAAAAAAGTGTTATATTCTTGATATAAATCTTTGTGAATACTTACATTCACATACCCTTCCATATACCCTATATAAAAACATTTCAGAAACTTTGTATTAGCATTAAAAGCTCTGTCTAGGTTATAAAATAAGGAAAGAAAATAGTAGTCCATCTCTACATACTAATCAATGAAATTGTACATATCAATAATAAAATATAAGATCTTTAACATAACTCATGAAATCATAAGATTAATGAATAACATATAGAAATCATAAAACATAAAGGTAACCAGTGGCATCCATAACATACATACATTGTATCTTTCACAGCTACATAGGGAGTTACGTTTGGAATACCCATCATAGTATATTCCCTAAATATATTAGGAGAATCATTAACTTTTACCTCCTCCATGTATACAATTCATTAAAGATCTATCTTGGGCTCACCCTCCCTAGGTTTATCATGGAACCACCCTTATACACAATCAATTCCTAAGATCCATAATATAATCATAACACATAAAACAAGCATAAAGGAAAGATAACATTTCCACTTTGAAATCAAAATATATTATTTCAATCTATTGAAATAATAAATTCTTTTTCAAAACCATTTTCAATACAAAAAAATGTAAAAAGGGTAAATGGTATATATTTTCTGTTTAAAAATATGACAGCTTATAGAGGAATACTAATATCAAATAATGCTTGTGGTTGTGGAAAGGTCCTTATCACCACATAGGTTAAAAAAAATTCCCTTTATCATTTAATAAACCTATACATATAAAAAATTTCACATTGAATTAAATTAAAATTCAATGGGGTTTAAACACTGTATAAAATCAAGTAGTGTATAAATAAAATATGCCTCAATGAATGGAGATTGAGATGAAGACCCTTTACTTGAATCCAACTCATCACGTATGTTTCTTGTTCTTCCTGAATAATAAACTTAAGTTAATTTATACTTTCTTTAGAACCATTATCAAGTTTATTATTCCATTTACATCACTTATTACTACGTTATAAACATTAAACAATTATTTAAGTTAATATCGGTCATTTGGTCAATATTTGGTACTTGAGTCAAAAATGAACTGGTTATAATCAAAAATTGTCCATGTGGTCATAATTTTATTATCTCCAGAATGATATTCACGATTTAAATATCATATACATACAGTACATATAATTATTTAAAATAGTACATAACATTTTGAGATAATAAATTAAATTCACCGTTCATGGAGATGGTAAGTCGTACGTATGTATTAAGGCCACTTTCATTTCGTTTTCATATTTAAAAAAATGAAAACTAAATGATAAATAGGTATATTATAATTCTAGTATAATATCACATATATTTTTATTAATTCAATCCTTTATACTTTTTATGTATGGTATGAATGAGTCATATCACTTTGAGGGGTCGTAGTTTGCACTTCCTCAAATGAATTTATCGTATTTAACCATTATGGAAACCATAAAAGTAATTTATAAATGAAAAATACAAAAGCATAGAGGCAATATAAATATAATTTATATCACATATAAATATATTTCTATCATAATTTCCACCATTATAGGTGGTATAGAAAAAATCGAGCAATCATCATTTCATGAGGCAGTAGTTTGCTGTACACATAAACAGTTTGTTCGTATCCATTAAATGGAGGTGTGAGGGAGTGTAGTTCTAAAAAATCTCATAAAAACATTATAATGTATTTAATAATTTTTTTGATACAAAATAATAGAATAATGTGATTTTATGGGGATGGGGAAGGAAAATAATTGAAAGAAGTTTGAGAAAAGACATTATCTAAAATCGTGTAACTCTATTTGATTTAAGCTAAAAGGATTTATTGAATTGATTTCCCCCAAATTTGAGGAATCTAGGAGGAATATAGAGATTTTGGGAGCTTATTTGTCCTATGGTTGGATGATCCAAGGGGTCATTATAGGTTTGAGTAAGGGTAAGAGGTGATGCCCTTTTATAAGAGGGAGGAGGGGCACTTTAGGAATGCATTAAAGTATTATTTTATTATAAACTTATTTTAGGTTTAAAATGGTCTCTAATTCATTTATTATATATATATATATAAGATGAGTTTGGGTCAAAAAACTCTTATAAAATTGGTTTTAGAAAAGTCTATGTCACAAATCAAACCTCATCTTTTTGTTTTAAACCTTAGTTAACTAATTTGACTCTTTCCATGTCTACTTCCTTATTAATATTATATGATTAATATAGTCACTATAAAATTACAATTGAACCTCAATTGGTTTATTAATGAAATTTTCAACCATACCTATTTCATTTGGCCAAATATTATATTTTTAGCACTATTAAATCATTTAATGAAAAAGTATTTGTATAAATAAATCAATTATGTCAATTTATATATTGTTCATATAATGACCTTTTAAAAAACCAATTACAACTTGATTATTTCAAATAACATTCCTTAATAAAAATATAAAAAGTCATTTTAATCCCAAAAAATTTTGGATGTCAGACAAAATTTTAATATAAATTTATTTTAATATTTATAATCTCATTTATTTAAATCATTCATTAATATGTATATCACTACATCATCATTGTGTCATAAATAAATTTATTTATTTGATGTATAAATATTATAAAAAAAATACCATGATGTAAAAAATATTTTATATTTATAATGACTATTTATAATAAAAATATAACTTATATAACCTCATCTAAAAATTGATTTCATAAACAATAAATGTTTAGGATATATTTTCATTAACATTACATTTAAAGTAATTAAATCTCGTTTCACACACAAGTGGCTCCATGAGGTCATAAAATCGACCCATGTAATCCCATTGGAAAACATATCTCATCTAATAGTATTAGGACACGTGTTAGAGTAATTTAATATTATTATAATATTATTTCTTTACCTGTATTTTCCTGATTTACCCTTTAACCATGGAATAAAAATATTTACTGAATATACTTTTCATAATGTTTAAAATGAAAAGGCACCAATATACACAATTTGTACCACCTGATTCCAAATATTGTATCTATTCTTCCAATTTCAAAAAACACAAATTTCTGAAATTAATTTAAAATTTATTCCTGTTGTCAAAACCAAAAGCATGTTTTCAAGTAGTAAAAACTACCAAATGATTAACATGTGTTTATGTCTAATTTCAAAATGAAATTATTTACAATGATAAAAATTGAATTAAATGACAAAAATATAATCCAATTAAAATTTAAAACCAATTAAAAGGACAATATAACTATATAAATAAATTAGATGAAAAGGTAGTTTTGACCTAAAATGCAGTATTTTTGCTATTTGTTAAAAAAATAACTTTATCAGAGAAATAACAATAATTTATCCAAAGTAAATTATAATGTCCCTCTTCAAAATAAGAATTTTATTTTGTCAAATGGAATATATAAAAGTGACAAAAACTAGATTTGAAAAGGCTTCATCGGGAAAAGGCGTTAAAATGATCTTTTAATGGATATTAGAGTATTTCATGCTTAAACTAGGATTGATTCTTATTTAGAACCTCTAAAATTTATTGGATAAATGTAAAGAAATTTAACAAAAAAATTTAATAATATTTTAGTCAGTTCGGTACGTTCTCTCTAGTACAATGGCTAGTTATTACCTACCATTTAAAATAATAATATTATATTACTATTTATTCTGTATGACTCAACATTTTGTGCAACATAAGATTACAGAGAATCCCATAGTTGCGTTTCAAGTATGACATTGAACATAAAATCCCATTTAAAGTAAAATTATTATTGAATTCAAAACTATTAATAAATATGAAAAATTCATATTATTTATTTACCTAGGATGTTACAGCAGTTTTTCATACATTGAAATAGGGTTAGCGCATGATCTTTAAATATTGTGGCATCCCCTTTTTCCTAAAGGAACCATGCATAGTTGGTGTATGGTTTACCAAACCATGCACCTAAACCAGGAAACCCCTGTATTTTGTGGATTCTAATAATTTTTAAAATAAATTAAATCATTTATTAATCCTAAATTTGGTTTCATCCTATTCACCGCAAAGAAAGCCCTTAGAAGCTCTCAAAGATTTCTATTCATGGAATTCAGAGCCACTCCCCATCTGGCCACTGATATGAATGTGTTTTGTCTCATAACTTCCACTTTGGTAAGATCTACATTAATTTTTAGCCATTCTCAATTATTCTTTCTATCGATTTAACTATTTGGATTTAGGCTCATAAGATATATTTTATGATTCTTCATACATTCATCATATTTCTCCTAAACCTGGTTGAATTAGGACTTGATACAAGACGATCAATCCACTACCTAGCTAACGTATCTGTCCTATATTTTTCTTTCATCTTTTGTTTCTTTTTATAGATATCATCCATTATTACAGCCACCATACATTTTGGTATAGCCCCTAAAATTAATTGATTATTAGAAATGGATTTATTTCATCTTAGTAGGGATTTCCATAGGTTTCATGAGTTTCATTGGTGGATTTTCCCCAACCTGAGGCCACCCATGAGGTGTGCCTGCCATTTTCATTACCTTTACCCACTAATGCATAGCCCAAGGGGTGTGTCATTAATTTTATTTAGTTTAAAGATTATCAATTATATTTAATGGGATTGAATTACATGTTTGTAGATGTACTACCTCCTTCCCCTATACTAATATGTTATTTTTTTCTTGATTTGATCGAATGGGTTAATTGGAACTATATGAATTCCAAGGTATAACCATTGGATATTTTTAATTAGTGAATGGTGATAAATGATTGGATATACCCATGTGTTGTGTTAAATTGAAATCGATTATAAATCGGTACCCATGTAACATGATTAATTGAAATGGAATACATGAGTGGGTATACTCATGTGATGTAATGGGTTGAATGTATGTAATGGGAGGGTATACTCATTTTATGGTTTTGAATGGAATTGACTGTATGAGTGGGTAGAATCATATGAAAATTGATTGTTAAATGGTATGAAATGGTTTAAGGATACTTTAGATGGCATGGATGGATCTCAATGGATCTAGAATGTGGAAGTGGATTCCTTTAGTAGTGACTCTTCTTGGGTCTTGATTCCAAGGACTGGTTTGAGATTTGCAACCCCTGGATCTGTCTTTCTTGGACTCACATAGTATGTCTTTAGTATGACATGTTCTTTGGCTTCCAACTAGTGCCTATACCGAGTTACCATCGATATTCTTCTTGGAATTTATGAGGATGACTTGAAATTATACACCTTGGATCCATCCCTTCATGGTATATAATTCAATATTCAACAAAACCATGGGATATATGACATGATTATTCTTACAGAAAGGATTTAGGATGTTGGATATGGTTTCATTATATGGAATTTCCATGTGGATATTACATAAATGGGACTATGGTAGGGCTATGATGTTTAATCATTTTTTTAGCTACTGTGACAGGAACATGACACTTGTTTGCAGGAAGCCTCAAGATGATTTTGGGTATCATATTTTTAATGTGGACATGTTCCATGGGTACATTACTTAGGTTTACCAAATTTAATTACATTTCATTGTTTATATTTCATGAGTGAAATGTATTTCCTTTTGGGTGAATAATTACTAGGGTGTTATCTCACACCCTATTTGGGCCTTCCTGGTAACCCAAATAGATGATATGGTGGCATGTGATAATATGGGAAAACATGCTACCATAGTTTGTGGATTGATACTTTTGAGTAGGGGAGCATGAGACTATGATGAGGATTTCTATGCTACATGCACACATTTTGGTCAATTCTCTTTTGGATGCTTCTATTGTATTCTAATACAAAGTACTAGTTATGTATTTTTTTTAGATACATGTTTCACCTGCATCATTTCATATGAAACATGTCTACCTTGTTTATTTTTTCATACCTTGTTTACTCTTCAGTTATATTATATTTATATCTTTATATTATTTTATTTGTATTCTATTGAATTTTGTTGTGATATAATCTTCTAATGAGGTAATAATCTTCCCATTGACACACATAGGCCCTCGCCGCTTATTGGAAATCTCTATTGTTTGGGGACATTCCCTTGAGGCATTGTGAATAACCAGGCTTAGGGAACTTTAGAGTGGAAAGTGTGTCCGTGATGTCACAATAGCTTAAATGATGTTAATATATAACCCATGGGAAAAATGATGAGGACATTCAAGTGAATATTATTAACTAATGTTTATGTGATAGTTTTTTACTAAACTTCCCTTGAGGGTAAACGTGTGTGTAACTACTTGTTCCCTATCCTAGACCCCCAAGGTGACCAAAGTTAGTTTTTTTATTAGTTTATCAAAGAGAAAAAATAAAAATATTAGATATTAGATAATTACATAAATAATTTATTTTTTTATTGTTTATTAATTACACTTGTTTCCATGCCTAAATTGTTGTAAATAATAGTTATATATTTATACACCATTGGTGATGACATGCTGAGTGGTACTCTAACCATGCTCGGGACTCCATGGCACTTGGGTATCCAAGTACATGGTACTTTTTTCTGATACAAGTTTTACACAGGGACATGGTGTTTGGTAGTGCATGGGATATGAGATTGGAACATTGGAGTCCAGGACTGGGTTGGGACATGGGTCTATATTTAGGGTATAGTGTTAGTTTTGGTTCTGTTTCAAATTTGTATGACTACATAATATGTGGTTTATTCATCATGTCATTATAGCATGTGTTTCATGGTTAATTGTTGGAATTATCTATTGATATCCATTCAATTGTTCCTAATGGTTATTATATTTATTCATATTATTTCTTCCATGTAATTACTCTGACAACTAGTTTTAGTCCCCCAAATGTTAATTCATAAACCCAAGCTACTAGTCGATAGCCTCTGGAATATGGGAAGGTGCACTTGAGGTCATTTGAAGACATAGATCGAGGCACCAGAAAGTGGCCTCCCAATCAGGGAAATTACAACGTGGTATTAGAGTGTACATTTTTTCTTGCTTTTTTGGCATGGTAGATAGAAATCTAGGATCTTTTGGGTCTTAGTAATGATCTCATGCTTCGGTGCATGTAGCGCCATATATGAGAGAATATCAAATCCTTCAGTGGTGGGAATTGATGTTCAGTTGGAGATTTTATGGATGATTGTTATTTCCATCTCGATTCGTACACATAGAAGTGATGTTATTGATTAATGAGGTTTACCTCATGGCTCTCTATAGAAAAAGAGTGTGTAAAAGTTCATACATCATGTTAGGAACATAATATTTTTATGCCATCTGTAGGTTTCATGTGATTGGTATTACCATGGGATTCATATACCTATAATATAAATTTCTTATTGTAAATTTATTATGGTGTACTTTTTCCTTTTTTCCCAAATTAATTTTATTTTAAAGCAAATGTTTTTTAAATATTAACTGGAATAAATATTGAATTTTTGAAATTTTGTGTTAATAAAAATGTTTCTAAAAGTGTAAATCCTTACGGTTTTAAAAATAGAATGTTTTGAAAGGTTCAATATTTGGTTTTTATTGGTAATGTTTAATTAAGAGTTGAGATGAAACATAATGGAACATGTTGGGACATAGAAAATGGGTATCTCGGTTGTTGTGATTAGACCATGTGTATGGGTGTTTTGGGTAGCGAGAGTACCCTAGTATGAGAAATTAGTTTTTGGTTTTGAGGCCTTGTTGGGTTTCCTTGTGTGGTAACAAAGATCCATATGTTGTGACCTTGATAAGGATGGTACCATGGGTTATGAGTTGTTGTCTGATAATGTAGAAGTTGTTAATCTGAAAGGGCATGATCATTCAATTTGTGTTTTTTAACCTTGTGTGGGTGTTTGGATCTTGTTGTTGATGTATGTGTTTGAGTATCATCAGTGTGGGACTTAGATTAAATTTCTTATTGGGGTGTTATAAATATTCTGTTTGGAATGGGGGTAGGTTTGATGCCCATGATTAGAGGGTTGTTTTAGGTTTGACATGTATATGGATTAGAAAGAGATTGAATGATCTTTTACAGGCATGAATCTTTTTTAGGGAGTTGGTATCAGTATAATTTCATGGTTACATGGGAAGGGGATAAGTTTGGGTTGCTAGTGTTTTCTAGTTGTGTATGGAACATGAATACATTCTGTACATTGGCAGTGGCATGTAGAGAGTGTTTCCTAGAGAATATTTATAAAAGAGGGATAATAAAGAAAGTTAATTGATTTGGAAATTCAACTTGAGTGGTGTCATTGAGTTGATAATTTTTATAAATTGATGGTGGCCTTAAGGAATATTTGCCTAAGGATAGAGGTGACATAGAATATCAAGAAGGTTTGGTTTCTTTAGAAGCGTAATCGATTCATTGTTGGTGTTGTATAGTGTGGTAAACATGTATGGTTATGACTTTTCTCAGAAGGTATATAAGTGCTTTTGGTTGGTTGTAAGGTCTATTTTCTGAAGAGATAATGTTGTTAGGAGCCTTCAACTGTGGACTTGATGGTGATTTGATGTAGGAATAGATGTTGATTTTGTGTGGATGGGATAAGAGTGACAAAAGAAATGATTGAAACTTATGGTCTGGAACTGACACTCAGGGGTGGTGGTGGTCATGTGTTTTTGATTTGTTATATTAATGGATGGTTTTTTGTATCAGAATATTGATAATTATTTTATTTCAATGATGATGATGGGCCAGAAGGTATGGTCATAAGAGTGAGATGGTGTTGGGCCAACCTCTAGATGTGTACAACTTGTGTGATATAGAGTTTGTCTCAATGTATGATCATAATAATTTGTGATACATTTAGGTAATTCAGGAGTTCTAGATCTGGGATCATTTTGAGAAGGACGCCAATTTGTTGAGATGGATGAATAGGTGGTTAAGGATAAATATTTGTTGCATTTATATTTGATCATAGTAGGAAGCATGAGTTATGTGTGAGACAGTTAGGTTATGGATCAGTGTGGTGGACGATGTGTTTCTTTGATGATCAATAGGGTGATACTAGAAATAATTGAGTGGGGAAATGGTTGTGACACTAATGGGAATGTTGGTTCACTCCCACTTGTCATAGGGTTGTGAATTGGTGGTGAGTCTTGGTTGGAAATCATGTTCGAGTTGTGATCTTTGGGAGTGGATGAATGGTTAGAAGGTAGGTAATCCTAACACTGGTGGTTGGTTATTGTTTCCCCATAATGGGAGGTGACATCAGCGATTAATAGTTGTGTTACTATTCATTGTGGACTTATTATCATGATTTAAAATGGTGGTGATCAAGTCCAATATCAAGACATCATCATGAGTGCACTGAAAAAGATCTGGCTATATGCCTAGAAGCATGAGTATGTTTTTGTTGGATATCAGACACCACAGATTTTATGCTCTGGGGGAGGGGGTACATATAGAGTCATGTTGTGGGAAGAACACCATTGAACAATTTTGTGATTGATCCTCATGATAGGGTGATTGTCGGTTAATACTATGGGTGTTGTTATTAGAAGAATATATTATGAATTAGTTGATCTTAGTTTTTCTTTTCCATGGAAAATTTGGATTGGCTTGTCCATGTTTGAGGTTCATATTGAGATTGTAGTGTAAGATGTGGATGTTGAAATTTCTTATGAAATGTGGTGAGAACAATACTCATAGTGTGGGGAGTGGTATGGTAGACATGGTGAAATGAAGTTGACCCTGGAATTGATGTTTTGGAATTGGGATGCCAATGAGAAGTATATAAGGGATTGATTGGATTCCATGGGGAAGACCAGGTGGGCCATAGATGTAGTGGAAGAACGATTTGAGCGATGACTTCTAAATTGGGCAGGTTTTAGAGATTATCTTAGTGTTTTCAATAGTATGGGTTGTTGGGAGTTGTAGATATGACAACGGTTCATGAAGTAGGGGATACTATATTGGTGATGTAAGATCGTAGTTCAATAATGGACTCTGGTAAGTGTGTGAATATGCTGGGATACTCGATAGGTAAGAAGGAATATTGTCCAGGTAAGGGATAAATACAAATAGTGGATGTTGGGCGTCAACGGTGTGAGTTGGCCAAGATGGCCTGAAAAGGTATGGGTAGAGGGGAAAAAATTGGTTATCTATAAACCACCTTCAATTAATTGTGTGATGATAACTATTATCAGGTAATGGTAGTTCTCAACATCAGAAGAAGTTAGTAGAAAGATATAGTGTACAGTGGGGAGAACCATGGATGGAAAGTGTTTGGTCAGTGATGTGACTAATAATATAAGTTGGTTGGGCTCAGATGAACAACGTATTACTTTTTTGGATTTGGTAATATTCATCGGCTCAGGTTTTGACCATTAGTGTTTCTTTAGATGAAGTATGTTCTTGAATTGGTCCTTTTAGATGTATGAAAATGGACTGAGGACGTTGACCTCAAGTTGGAGAATGGGGTTGGTCCTAATATGTGGTTAGAATCATGATTTCCCCTTGAATGATGTAGGTCTTGAGTCACGTTACGAGCAAATAATAGTGGCGTGAGATAGAACCAAATGTTTTGGGAAATGATTTATTGATATGATCAACCCAAGGGTGATTTGGATGGATTTACCAGGGTAATGTAGTTCCATTATGGTTTTCTTTTAATGATATACCAATTATGTTCCCAAAATATCCCTTATGTTTATGTTGGTAGTGATGAGATTGATGTTGATTCATCATTGAAGATTATTTACATCATGTTTTTGGTTTACAGCATATATGGTCTTTTTAGGCAGGACTATTTCTTATTTTGGAGTGTTGTGATGGTGTGGACACGTCTGAAGAACGGTCTGGAAATGAATTCTGATAAGTGGGACCCATGGACCAAACATGGTGCTTAGTAGATCAGTAAGGATTGGAATTACAACTCTAGGATGAGCAGTTATAAGGTGTGGAGGTTGTAAGACCCTAAGATTTTGTAAATATAGATCCTTGATTAAAATTTGGTTGATATTCCTTTGTTTTTTCTAATGAGGTGGTTCTCATGTGTATAGGGAGTTTCAAGGGTGTTTGAAGGGATTAAAACATTAATGGATGGTAAAAGAGTCCAAATGGTGTGAAGTGCACAGTTAGTGAATAGTTAGTTCAAACTATGTCATAGGCATATGAAACTATGTGGATTGGGGACCCCTTTGGGCAGAGTATAGCAACATGGTTACCACATGGTTTTGAAAACCATGTGGCTGCTTCTAGGATGTTGTGTAGGTTGGCCCCTCCAGGAGAGAGGGAGTCACATGGATGGCGCATAGTTTGGAAAACTGTACAGCTAAATAGTGTGGCCTTTAAAAAGTGATGTTTTACCATTTTCCCCTTTATATCATATTTCTTCCTTCCCCTATATTTCACCACATTCAACCCCCTACAGAATGGGAGACAAAACAGTATCCCCCTCCTCCACCTTGGGTGATTATACTTCAATTCTGTGGAATTTGGGGTGCTGTTTGGTGTGAATCGAAGCTCCGAGTGAGTCTAGCACTCCACCTTGCACTATTTTCTAGATTATAGCTTATAAAATCTCTTCAATCCTTATGAAAACCTATTTCCCCAAATTTTACGAAATATTCTATGTTGTGGCTTTAATTGGGTTTTTAGTTCAAATCAATGGTAAAGGTTAAGCATGTTTTCATCAACGATCAGGATGTAGGTGTAATTAATGCTTTTTCCCATAGTCTTGACGTTCTATATGTGTTTTCAGTGGTTCTATTTCACTTCCTTATTATGTTTTTATTTATTGTTTAATGAAGGTGATTTGGGACTCATATTGAGGAATGAAACCCCTCATGAATCCCATTAGGTCCATTGGTGAGTGAGATCAAACCTAGGGATACCCATGGGATAAGCCAAACCATTGTAAATGGTGGATATAATTGGTTATCATTGAGATTGGAGAATTATGTGAGTGAATGGGTTGTGAAAGTGTAATTGGTTATGTGGGAAGGGTTAATATATTAATTTAAATGATTATAAGTCTGATTTTGTAAACTCCTAGGCGGCTTGAGATGGTTTTAATGGTGTGTTTTTGGGATTTGACATGATTATAAAAATATTGAAGGAAAATGATGTTTTAATCTGATTAATTCTTTGAGATGAGGTTTTGACCTAAAATTAATTCAAAAAATATTCTTAATAATTATCAAATAAATCATGAAATAATGTTGATGTTACATTTTGGTGAAACTGAATTAATGGTTTTTTTGGATGGTTCAAATGGAAACAAAATACTTGGGGTATGTTTTAGTTTTCAATGACGAAGACTTGAGTTTTATGGGGAGGGATCAAGATGATTTCAAATAAGTATCTTGAATTGTTTTTTATACCATGATGTGGTTTTAATAGTCTATTGGGACCATATTAGTTTAATTGAACTATGGGATAGTAATATAGTACAATGATGATTTTGTGGTCATGTTTAGATGGTTATGAAATGAACTAAATAATGATTGTTCTTAATTGATGAAAAACCATAAGGGATTGGTTTGAATAATATGATGTGGGTGTGATGTAGGTAAGTGATTGTGATAAGTGACTTAATAATTTTACTAGAAATGCATATGTGGGTTAATGCATGTGAAATAATGAACTTGTTAAATGGTTAATTTATTGTGGATTGATAAATGTATTAAATGGGATAGTGTAAGGGAATTGATGAATAAGGGATAATGTATGGGAATTGTTTAATATACATAATGGGTTAAGGCTTGAGAAATGGAACTGGGTTAAATGGGTTATTCAATGTAATTGGTAAATTTTCTAATGGTTTAAGGATTATTGTTAATTCACAACATGAATAATTATGAGATATGAATGTTAGGATTATTGATTGTGCATGGTTTATGATACATTATATGTGGTAAATGGATAAATAAACATGTGCACATGGATTGGTGGTGTGGGGTATTGGACTGAGGTTCCTCCTAATAGTTAGGTTGGACCGAGGCCCAAAAACCCACCCATGGAATACATGTGTCAGGGAGATGGACTCTTGCTCTATGCCTATAATAGTTTCATTAGATGAGACTTCCTAAACTGAGACTCCATTGTATGTGTGATGTAATTCATGAGACTGAATATTATAAGGATCCAAGTTGTGTGTGATTTATATTATTGTGAGATGTTTATCCCTAGTGTTACAGGGAGCTTAAACTATTCCCTTATGCATGGAAATTGACTAACTTAGGCCATACCATAAATGATGTAAATGCTTAACACAAGGGAATAACAATTAATATGAACATGTGAATATTGTTAACTAATGGGTATATGATTGTTTTGGATTAGTAAACACTCCTTAAGGTTAAAAATGTGTGTAACCCCTTGTGACATGTGATAGACTCCAAATGTTACCATATTTAGTTTTGTTTATTGGTTGAACCTAGATAACATATGGATAAAATGGATTTTATATAATTACATGAATGATTTTTTATTGTCTTATTTTTTATTGTTCTTGTTTCATAGAATACGCTATTATACATACTAGTTATTTCATTAGACATTGTTGGTGTGGCCGACTGAGTTGTACTCACACCCTGCTCAGGATTCCATGACACTTATATAATCGAGAAGATGCTACTTTTTCCTTGATATAGGTTGAGGATAGTGACATGGTGTTTGGGTGTGCATGGGATATTGGGTTAGAGAACGGGAGGCCCAGACCAGGTTGGGACTCAATTCTATATTTTAGGTCTTATGGATGTTTTGGTTATGATTTATGTTTGTATTACTACATGATGTGTAGTGTATTCGCCATATCATTATTTCAAATGTTTCCTAGTTACTTGTCGGCATTGTCACATGTTGTCAATTCATTTATTACTACTGGTTATTATATAAGTTGATATTATTTCTATTGTGGAATTAATAAAATAAGAATTTATATTCCCCCTATTGCTTATTAATAAACCTTCACTGCTAGTCAGCAGCCTCTATCATATGGGGATGCACATCAGAGGTCGTGTGACGACTCGACTCGAGGAACCTCAAAGTGGCCTCCGGGTCAGGGGAATTACATATTATGATGGGAATATTTTTTATATTTTTTATATTCTATTTATGATTTATTTATGATTCTGTAATTATTATATAACACATACATTCATGGTTTCCCATTTATGTAAATATGATAACTTTGTTTGTGGACTTTTAGACTACAGTATCCTCAAAGCGATGGGTTTTGTTCACACATTACATGGAATATATTAAGGCTGGTTTTAGTGAAAGTGTATGATATATATGACAGAAAATTTATAATGGAATTATATTATACATATATATACACATATATTTAATTCACAATCTTTCCTTCAGTATGATAAGAAAATAAAATTAGCATTCATGAGTATGTATGGTTTACCATCACTGTGAACAGTGTAATCCATTTCATAATTATATAATTTATATATTATTATAAATATTTATATAATTAATATGTATTATATTTATATAATATTTTAAATTATTTAAATATGTAAATTTTTATCTAAATAAGAAGTTCATGAATAACAAGTCAACATATAAGAAAATTAAACTGATTGTTACCTGAAATATAAGTTTAATATGAAATTATTAATAAATGGGTTATATAATGTCATAATAAAATAATATATGGTATAGTATATAATAATATGGATATTTTTTAAGTGTTTAATAAACTTATATTTATTGTACAAAAATATTGAACATGTACTTAGTGTGTCAATTCTTAATGTATGGATTTTCTCATCTCTCATTTGTAATCCATGTGACACATTCCATGTTCACCACTCATTTATTTTTTGTAATTTATGTACCTCACATGAATGTATTATATGAAAAATATATATAAATTGATGGGTATTTAAATATCCATTTTAAGATCTATCATTCAAGTGTTTTATTGTTCAAAAGTTATGAAATTAGTACGGTAGTTTTGTCTCAAGTTTGGTTCTTTGAGACACATGTTATGTCATGCTCTTATATTACTCTATGTGGAGTATATACATACCATGGACAAGTTATATCATTAATATTCTTCTTATAATGATATTTTATTCATAATTTATATTTATTATCTCATGCGGATTATGATTTATGGTTACCAAAGCAGTGATATTATATTGGTAAAATTTCATCATTTATTGGAATTATTTACAATTATCCTTCCATCTTGGAAATCTTATGATCCATCTCTCAAGATCTCCAAAAAAAATCTCCAATTATTATTCGTTTTATATCCACGTAAGTTAAAAACATTTACAATGTTTTTCAATTAATATATTTAATTAAATTTTATTATGAAAATAATATTTTATTTCTCCTTTTGGTCGGAAATATTTGTTCTTTCAAAACTATGTTTTATAAAAATGTTTTAAACATTTTTTACTATTATAATATGATTTTTAGTGTAAATATTTACATATTTTTACCATTTAAAATAAGTTTTCAAATTAATAATATTATCATTTTCTAATCAAGGAACTTTTCTAAACTATTTTAGGTGAAAAAAGTAATGTTCAATATGTATGGAATGACCTGCCATCATGACAGTTATTTCCCAGAATCTTCCATAATAATATTCTGATGTTATTTTTAATGAAACTATTTTCATAATATTACTTAAATTATTTTTATTTAATGTGATTTTTATATAAAACGTTTTTTGAAAATATTATTATCTTTAAAATTGTTTTAAAATATTATCAAGTCTTCCTTTAAATCACTTCAAAAGAATATTTTTAAAGAAAATGATTTAAATGATATCAATATTTTCTTATAATTTTTTAATTAAATTTTATATTAAATGGTTTTCAAAATTATTTCAAGTATTATTTTTGAGTTTTCAAATTATTTTCAAAGAAAATTGATTTCAAAATATTTTCTAGATTTTTTTATATGTTTTAAAAGATATTTTTTTAGAAAAAGGTATTAAAAATGCATGATGTTTTAAAAATCGTTTTTTTTTTCTCAAATTAGAAATGGTGTTTTAATCATGATATTTCTTAAATGAAATTTTATGACATTATTCATAAGAATTTTTTTTTGTTTTATGAAATAGATTTTCAAAGAAAGTCTATTTTCCTTATGAAATATTCCTTGCGACCTTTTAAAATCCATCTACATATAAGATAGAATTCATTAATATAGAATATAAAATATTGGGATTATGATCCAATAATACCATTCATATTATTCTGTGAATGGTTTATTTTTTAGTAAAAAATTTTATTTACACGTTTTACTCATCCAAAGGTTATATACTTTTGAATCGTTCATCTTTACATGGGTTAGGCTTTGATGAAATTATTTTGGGACCTATTAATTTTCTAAATGTAATAATTTGATAAAAATTTATGATCAACATTTCATTTCAAGGGTTATGATATGATGTTTATTTAACCCATTCATTTTTATGGGTCAAGATATGATGATTTTTTTATCTTTTAGAAAATGTATATATGATTTCAATATTTTATGGGTGGGAATTATATCTCCCTCTAATTTATTGGTTAAATATTGATGTATCATGAAATAATTATGGGAAAAAAGTTGACATACATTATCCACAATGAGAAATATATGTGTCCTAAATGAAAATGGGAAAAAATGTGGCATGATCCTATATGGGAAGATGGGAAAAACTGATCCAATATGAGATGATTTTAAAAACATGATACACTATAGGATGATGGGGAAAGTCGATCCATTGTGGGATGAATGGGAAACATGATCTCTTATATAGAAAGGATTGTGACTAGGGATGGTGGTTTATCCCTCTAAGTGGGTGTAGTCCTCATGAAGTTCCCTAGTAAGTTTGGGAAATGATCCTTCACTTCTTGGGAATGATAATTATGTATACAAATTAATAAAATCTCACAATGTTATGTGTAGACCAAGTAACATTTCCATTTGTTTATCTAAGGATCAGATTTCATGTCCTCAACTAGTATGAATGAACCTATTTATATTTATAAATGATCATAATGTTTTAAAATGATTTTTATTCCATAATTCAATGATTAATTCATTTTTTATGTTGTTGTGACTTATTTCATTAGATATCCTTATGATTCATATCATATGAGCATTAATTATTTATTATGTGACTCTTGATTATGCTCTTCGATAGGTAGAGTATGATCTTCTAATGTTATTATCATGTTCTCATACCCTTGTGCTCATGTAATGCTTATATATCTCTATTTTTTACCATTACTTAGCATCTAAGATCAACCATTTCTTTTGTATCCTTACCCCAAGTCATGAAGAATGTTTTTACATAGGATTACTAAAAGAGATTATCTTTAAGGGAGATATTGAATATATTTCACCAAGTTAGTAGATTATTTTTCATAGTTTCATAAGTCAATAAACTGTTACGGTCCTTGGGATTTTATTTTTGTAATGTGATGAATATTCATCAAATATGGTGTAATATCCATGTATGTTATGCCAGAGTCTCTATAGTTGGTATCAAAAGAAATTTTTGGTTAACCTATGGAAACAATGATTTTGAAACATTTGTGATATCCCTATGAATATTTATAATGATTTATACATGGATGTCTCTAAGGGGAAGTCTAAGGATGAGTAAATCAATATAAAAATTTCATGGAATTTTGTTAAAGGATTGAGGGATTGGTTTCCCAAAAATTACATCCCATCCTAGATACTTCAAGGGGATGTGGCTTTGATATATGTGTAAATAGGGGTAATAACCCTGAAAATTCCGTATTGAGCAAGACATACTCGGGAACTAGTGCACTATAACTAGCCTTGCTACACACATAGTCGGACACTCCTATGGGAAATTATTTTTAAATTCATTAACTTTTAATAAACCATCATGAAGGATTTAAATAAATGGCGACTATTAATAACATATTTGAAACATATATAGTCATATAATACAAAGAGATTCATGATTTAGACACCATATAATTAACTTTTAATGGTTATGTGTTTTTCCTCTATGATATTTGTTTCTCACACTATGCTTTCTAATTTTAGTCAATGGAAGCTACTAGAGGGAACTAATGGAAAATTGAATTTTTTAGATGTAGAATGTGTGGGATTTATGAAAATTTATTTACTGAGTATAAATATCATGAAGAGAACTAGGAAGATGGTACAAGTATTAGTTATAATATGAACAATAACGAGTTTGTGAATGATAGGTGAATGGTATGGGATGTTCTAATATTATTTTTTACATTAAACTTGAGAATCATGATAAAATTGAGTTTTAGGAACCATAAGACTTGGCTCATAGTTCATATTTTATAAAAGTGGTATTAATGAATAATATGATAAAGCTTAATTAAGTATTTGTGGAGGAAGTGAGATAGATGAAGTGATTATGTTTTTGAATTCAAAGATTGTATTATATAAATCATTAAATTTGTAATTATTTTGAGTATAATATTATCAATATAGATTTCAATGGATATGCTAAATGGTGATGATGAAATATAAATGTGATTTAATGGAAAATTTACTATTTTGATTAAATATGGGCAACCCAAAACATGTTTCTGAGGATGAGATATGATATTTTAAATGGATAAAGTGACGATGATATGGATAAATTAAATTGGATAGAATTTATGACCTCAAATTTAATATGGAATTTGTCAGAAAAGTAATCTATGTTATCATGGATGAATTTTTAATCTTCTTGGATTTAAGGGATATATCTAACGGTCATTAGAATAATGAAGTGGGAATGTATTCAAAAAGGATTTATGGTAACTCAAGTTATTACCATGAATAGTGAGAATATAAAATTAAGTTATTCTAATGTTTGTAATGTGAAAGCTGAAAGATAAATTATGATATATGGGTGATCAATTCTCAGATGATTTAATAACCAAATTTCTAATGTTTTCAATTTTCATCTTTTTAAAGGGTTACAATGTTAACTATTTTTTTGGGATTTTTTATGTTAAAAATTATATTAGATTTTTTCATGTTAATTTATTATATAACTATATGAGGATTTCTACAAATTGTATAACCTATTATATCCATTTTGGTGTGATGATAAAAAAGAAATATCAAATGCCTTATAATTCAATTTATCAATCTCAAGATCTATTAGTACTTTTGGAATTAAAAATTCACCTTTATTCCATGGATTAAGTGTTGAAGTGGGTATTGATCAAGGCACTACTAAAGGGTGAAATTTTTCATATTAAATGGAATAAAATCATGTAATTATATAATCTTATGAAAAAACATTCTTTAATATAGGAAAATTATTATGGAAAAATCATCATAATACATTCGTTTATATTAAACTGATTGTATTTTAAATTATCATAGATTTATGGTTTTGAGTACCATATCATTACATTGATCATTCACTTATTGGTGATCATTAATCTTTACCAACATCTATAATTAAATACGGTTTTCTTACATTTAAAATCTTCACTCCAAAACTATGTTATCCTATCTGTAAACATAGTTATTAGTTACTTTTGTGTAACCATTATAGTTCCAACTTTCCTTTTTTAAAATAAGTTTTAGTAATCATTTTTCTAATGTAGGCCTCTAAGAAAGAAATTTTCAAGAATTAAAACTATGACAACGAAGAATACTTTAGTGGATAAAATTTATTTTACGGTGGTAGGATGTAACAACTTGATATTTTGTGAAATAGTTTTTTCAAATTAATTTATTCATCTTGATATTTTTAATTTCACACAATACTTAATTCAGCTTCTGTTATATTAATGCACCTGGTTTAACATGTGTTTCACTCAACACCAAATTAATCATGCACTATGTGAAACACTTATATTATCTTGTGATACATGTAATTCTATGTTGGTATTGTGTTACAAAAAATTCTAACACCTTTTGATATATTACGTTACATTAAAGGTTGATTTTTACAGAACTAAAATATTGTTTATAAAGTGTTATTAAGATATTACTATAATAAAAACATATCTTGTGGAATGTAAATTACCAAAAAGAATAATTGAATTATGAAAACATGTTTGAAACATGTATATATGAAATATTATATGGTGAACAATTATCTAGAATGAAATAAATCCCCGTTTGAAAATATTGGAAATCATTTGGTGGAAAACAATATTTATGAAATCAAATGACTTTTACATTAATAAATTAATTTAAAAAAATTGGGTAAATAATTTTAATGAAATGTTTAAATTATATTTTTTCAACTATTTTTAACTAATCACATGTTTTTCCTATATGATTGATAAGAATAGATCTAATTTTATGAATGAAAATATATTATTTTTCAAAAAGTTAATTCTACAAACTTTTAATGCTAAACTTATTTAATATATAGATGTTGATAATTTTATAATTTTTATTTGAAAATATAAACAAAGTTTTTAAAATCGTAATATAAATATTTCATTTAAATGAATTGTTTGTATTCTTGTGAAATATTTAATTTTTTGGATGAATCGTAGAAAATACTAAATTTTAATTTTGAACTATTTTTTGTATTACTTATTTATTTAGTTAAATTATATTTTTAATATTTTAATGTATTTTTGGATATATAATACATAATTAATCTTATTTAGTTCATTGGAAATAATTTCACATTGAAGTTGGATATAAAAACATTTGACAATTTTTGACTTTTTCACTTGAAAAACATGTCGTCTTGTCCCATATATGAGATTAATTTTAATTTCATTTATGAAAAATCTATCATTAGAATTGGGAAAAATGGATTCTATATTTGGAATTAGTAAAATTTATATCGTCTTATAGGGTCACCATAATTTTTGAAAAATAATATTAGTTATAGTAATTAAAATATATAACACTAAATAAGGTAAAAATGAGTTCCAATAATGAAAAATCTAAACAAATAGGTCTAAAAATTACCCTAAAATTGTATAAAAAATATTATATTTCCATATTTCGACCCTCCCCCCCCCCCCCTTAATATCATAAATGTTGCAGTTTTTACCCATTGGTACAAATAAAACATGGGGACCACACAATTATTTTCAATAATGCCCAACTTGTCTTTTTTCCCACAAATAAAAGGCCTCCTCTCCTCCGTCTATCTTTTCACCTCTGAAGACATTATAAATCTAAATATCAACGGTGTAATCTCCCCCCACAATCCATACCTTAATCCTAGAATCCAACATTAGGTTATAAATCCATGAAAGGAATCCGTTTCGTGAAAACCAAAAGGAGTTTCTCGAAAAAGAGGTAACATTCTTCAACATGCATTTTTATTTTAATTATTTCAACACCCATTCTGTTTTTTTATTCAATTATTATATAATAAAATCACTATCCACAATAAATTTATATTTTTTAATTTTAAGTGTTTGACCTAAACCTACCCACACATCCACACTTTTCAAATACACCATGTGATTTATTTGTATTTATAATGTTTTAATTCATGTGTTTTTGTTTCCATTCGTTAGTTTGTCATTTACCACTTCTCTTGGTTAGGAATTTTTTTGTCCATACTATTGTTATATGACATATACAATATGTATGATTTATTTATTCTTATCTAAATATTATATAACATATATATTCATGATTTCTATTTTTGTAAATATGATAACTTCATTTGGGGATGTGTGGAGTACCACCTCCTCAATCTCTATGAATCATTTTTTTTATTTTCAAATAATACATTTTTAGTGATAAATGGGATCATTAAAAAAGAACCATCCCTGAATATAAAACTTCAAAACATTTAATGATGAACATTAATTGTATAAATTAAAATTCTGATTTAAAATTGCAGAGTGAATGATCTAGTATTGAGTCCATCATCTTCTGTCAACTCGTTGGGTTCTTTGAAACCATGGGTCACAAACAAACCAACCCATTGCCTTAACACCATCCTCGCATTATCATCACCTTAAAAATATCCCCATTAGAAATAATATAGTTGACCAAAACCAAAAACACCGTCATCAATGAACCTTGAAGCAAAATATATCCAATAGATGCCACAAAAATGCAATAAAAAGGTACATGGAACCAACCAAAACCTCACCGGCTGCCATCACCAACACATCCAAACCCACTGGAGCACCAACTTTTGAACTTTGCAAAAACCCATTTAAAAAACTCATATTCAAAAACATCATCTTCACTGGATGCTAGAAAACACCCATTACCAAACACTCCACCACCATATGCATCACCCAAACAAAACCACATACATGAATGAAATATTCACCCAAATGAACACCAGTCATCCAAAGCCACACCATCAAGACACATTGTTGGTGCTAAACAGATCCACCTACAACATCCCAAAACCACCAAAAACACCTACATACAAGACTGATATGGATTCAAATATAATTTTATTTTTTGTAAGAGTAGGTAATGATAAAGGGTCCAACCAAAATAATCACTAATCATCATTACCAACTTAATATCAAACCACCAGAGTACCTTTGAGGAAACCCAATGTGAGGTTTGACACTAAGGTTATGATGATAAGAGTATGGAAGAGACTAAAGAGAAACAAAAATTGATAGAGAACATCTGATTGAAATATAAAAACAAAAAATTGAAGTAAATGAGATGATAGAACCCTGAAACAAAAGAATCCATACTATAATGGAGATCAAAATACGGATCAAGCTGTCATGAAGGCCAGTGAAAGGGGAATCAGGGGAAGGTGCAGTGAAGCCACGTAAAGTGAAGAAGTGGGATATATATGAGAGGAAACCAAAAAACCATGGGGGAAAAGGTTCCAATAAGTTGAGGGAAATAAATACACTAGAGCTTTGGAGAGAGAGCTCTACCATGATCCAAAGGTCCTATTTTACAAACACCTCCTCCTCAGATCGATGTGATTCATAAAAAATTAACATGGAATATATAATGGATGGTTTTAGTGAATTAATATGATATTTATGACATAATAATACAAATATAATTAAATTATACATATATATTTCATTTACATTCTTACATTTAATATGACAAGAAAACATAAACAGTGTTCATGCCTATGTACGAAACACTCGGTCCAAAATATAGTGTATTTAATTTAATATTTATATCTTATATATATTATTATAAAAAAAATATATAATAAATATATATCTGATAATAATATAATTTTTTACATTATGGAATATTTATATCATTTTCTAAGTAAGAGGATCATGAATAACAAGTCAAAAATTATATGAAAATCAATGTGATTATTACTCAAAACATAAATTTTACATGAAATTGTTAATAAATGGGTAATTAAAAGTAAAGGAAAATTAAAATATGGTTTTATATATAATAATATTGTAATTTTTAGAGTTATAATAAACATCAATTTATTATACAAGAGTTTTGAATGAGTTTGAAGAGAGTCAAGACTTAAGTTAATGGTTTTCTCATCTCACTTTTTATATCTACGAGATTCATGTCATGTTCAAAAACCATTTATTTTGTGTGGTGTATATACTGACCATTAATTTATTCTATGATACATATTATTAAATTTATTATTATTTACATATCAATTAATTTATCACTCTTTCGTGGTGTATTCGGTACAAAAGTTATAAAAGCTGTAAAATAATTTCATCTCATGTTTCCTTCTATGTGGAATTGGTTATGACATGAACCTATATTCTTCTATCAGGTTAACATACTAACATTTTAAATTTTATATTATAAATTTTATTCTTTTCATGATATTATAATATTCTTTTATTGTTATTCTATCAGGATTATTATCATTTAAAATTACCAATGTGGTAAGAGTTTATTGCAACAATATTATCGTTGATCGAGATTGATTACTATTTCACATAATTTGATAGAATATTAGGATACATATCTCAAGTTATATCCTGAATTATCTTATCCTCAAGTCATTACTATTTTTTCCACGTAATTCTCCAATTTTTCACCCATTTTGACATAAGATAAATAAGAAACTGTTTTTCTGAAAATCAGATTTTATTTCTCTTGTTGATAAAATATCTAGGTTATTTCAAAACCAAATTTTCTAAAATGGTTATAAAAAATATTTAAATATCATCCTATGACCATAAAAATAAATTTTTTCCCATTATTTATCTTTAAAAAAATTATAAATGAATCTTCTTGTAATTTTCTGATCAAGGTACATTTCTACACTTTTTATGGTGTAAAAAAGGAATGTTGTACATGTACATACTTACCATCCATCATTACTACCATTTCCTTGAATATAAACTTTTATGATTACGATGTTAAACTCAAAGAAACTATTATCTTAATATTTTGGAAATTCATTGTTTCCAAAATATATTTTGAGGGAAAATGTTTTTAATTTTTTTTATGTTTAATTTTTTTTAAATTATTGTCAAAGATTTAATTATATGTATTGAAGAGGTTATTTTTAATGGAAATTATTTAAAATATCTCAAGATTTATTTATATTTTTTCAAATAAATTTCTAAAAAAGGCTATCAAAATGATTTTAAGTCTTCCTTCTAAGCTTTCTTATCAATTTTCAATAAACTAGTTTTCAAAATATCATTAAGATTCCTTCATATGTTCCCAAATATGTCTTATATTAAAATGGGTTTCTAAATGATTGGTGTTTTAAAAATCATTTTTTATGCCTAAAAAAATATTTTCATCAATAAATGTTTTAAATTAAATTGTAAATCATTATTTATGAAAAGGTATCTTTTAAATGGTTTAATGGAAGGTATTTTTAAAGAATGTCTATTTTCATCAATACATGTTCTAATAGATCCTTAAAAATCATCCTCTATAAAAGATTAAAACGTTTTTTATAATTTATACTTTTCTAGGGATATGTTCCTACAATACCATTCATATTATTTCTTGAATGGTTATTTTATTTTACGTAATATTTTTTATGACCCCCCATTTTTCTTGAACTTGTTATATGGTATTTAAAACTAATTAATTTCATGTGATATACTTTGATGAAATTATTATGAGACCTATATCGTTTCTATAGGTAATGATATGATGGATAGTATATGATACTCCTTTCATTTCATTATTTATGATATTTTGATTATGAAACCCAAATCTTTTTATGCGTCATGACATGGTGAATGTTTTATTATCTTGTGGCACATGTATGTATGATTTTACTATACTATGGGTGTTACCTATATATCCCTCTAATACATTAGTTAAATATTTATATCTCATGATATAATTCTGGGAAACATGTCTATAGAGTTTACTCGTAATGGGAAGAAAGTGTTTCTTGATCTAGAATAGAAAACATGTATGTCTTGATCCACTGTGGTATGATGGGGAAACCTGATCCACTATGGGATGTTGGGGCAACCTGATCCACTATGGTAAGATGGTGAAACCCAATACCTAATTGGATGAATTGGAAACCTGGTCCCTTTTAAATAAAACACTATGACTAGGGATGGTGGTGTCTCCCACTCAGTAGGTGTAGTCCCCATAAAGTGCCCTAATATGTTTTGGAAGTGATCCTTGAATTATAATAAATGATTTTTATGTGTCAAAATATATACCTGTTAACAATGCTATGTGTGGGAAAAAATTAATGTCCAAAATTTTATGCAACGAACTGATTTCTTATCCTTAACTAAATGATTCTAGCTGTTTCTCTTTATACTTGTTCAAAATGTTATAAGTTCATGTTTATTCCATAAGTATATATATATTTCCTATGTTATGATTTCATTACTTATTCCCTTTTACTAACTTATGATTTAGGCCTTATGAACTGAAAATATTTATTCCATCACTCTTGATTATGATATTTGATACACATTGTATGCTTTTCTAATGTTATGATCATGTTCTCGTACCCTTGTTGCCATGTTATTCTTACAGATGTACATTTATTACCCTTACTAAGCATCTAAGAAAACCGATTTATTATGATTCCTTTCCCCATGTTAGGAAAAAATGTTTTGAGTATAAGTAATGTAATGACCCGACCCCAGTTACCAAAAGTCGGTGCATTATTACATAACATTCGCATGATCACAAAAGGTCAAGTCTCGAAAGACCGATTAGTTCAGTAGTCTTGGAAACACTATATATATTCATAAGTCTTAAATTACATCATAAAGTAAAAAAAACTAAAACAACATCTTGAATTCATATCCCCTCAAACTATCCCTGCAGGTTATTCATAAATTAATTCTTCACATCCTAGAAAAAATAAAACATTTAAAGGGGTGATCTCAGATGCTCAGTAAGGATAACAATATAGCGGAAACTTTCATAAATAAGTATAAACATTTAATGCATTGTATAACTTAAAAAAATCCTTTTAAACTTGAAATTCAACATAATATGGAGAAGATAAAATGAAATGATGCCTTTTACTTATTCACATGGATATTCTACTAGTTGAATAATCACATGAAATATCAATAACAACTTTCATAATGATGGAATGCATAATTCTAGACTATCATAACCACATAGTCAAGGCCTCGTGCCAAGACTACAAATAAGATTTTGTCAAGGCCTTGTGCCAAGACACTAGTTTATCTCATGACACCTACCAATGCATCTAGGAGCTATAGCGGGCTCCACTCGTCACTTATTAAGTCTAATTCATTCCTCAAATGAAATGTTTGAAACATAACATAAACATTCGTATTAAAACTATCATACAAAATATCAATACTTTAACCACAAACCATGAATGGTATAAAAATAGCACATCCACAGTCAAACATAACTCATTAGATACAATATAGAAGATTGTATTGTATCAAATTCACCTCAATCAAGAATAATTATGGATATTGACATATATAAAAATAATCATAAAACTATTGGGAGAAATATCCCCCTTTTCTTGAAAACATTTAAAAGTCACACTATTTGTCAAGAAGCCTTTTGAACTAGATTTTTTATTCAAAGTGTCTCATACCACTTTGAAACTTTTAAAAGGAATTTTGATTTGAAAATATTAAAGTCCATATAAATAAATCCTTAAAACCATTTTTAAAACATGGACATTAATGAGAAAGATTTAGAATAATAAATCTTTAAAAAAATTTAAAATGATATTTTAGTTTGAGTTCCTAACCAAAATAGAGACACATGAATACAAATAATTGAGGTAATAAAAACAATATAATATCATGAGAATAAAGGGATTAATGATATACTATGTCAAAGTACATTATATACACCACATAAAAGTGATTTGGTGTATAACAACAATGGAGTCTCAATGGAATGTAAATTGAGATGAAATCTCTCATAAAGGCCGTATCCTTAGGTTATGGATAAATCAACGGAAAAAATATGTGTGACAAATATAAATACACTCAATATGTTTGGATATTAATTGTAAAACAATAAAAGGACATTCACACATATTCTTGTAAAAACAACACCAATGAATTAGATGTTTAACTCAATAAATGGAGATTGAGTTAACATTACTCTTATCAAGTTCATATCGATGACTTGAGAATTTATCAATGGATTGATTATGTGTATCAAAAGTATATCCACAGAAAGGGTAGTGGAAATTATGAGATAATTAAATAAATAGTGATTCCACATATAATCTTGGAGTAAAATAATCAATAAAGTATGCATAAAGCCGAATGAGTGGAAATTGAAATTTCAAATTCCATTGATAATTTTGTAACTTAAGAAACATACAAAAATGAAATAATGATCATACAATGATGATGTAAATATCCATAAATTAAAGTATATTACACAATGAATACAATTATGGGCATTACACACACCACATGCAATAAATAAGTGGTGAACAATGGAAATCTCACGGAATTAAAAGTGAGATAAGAAACCCCTTACATTGTACTCTTTCCATGGTTGAGGGTAGGTTAGACTCCATAATAATGGTGAAATAAATTTTATTTAATTATAAAATAATCATATACATTAATATTATATCATATATGATCTTTTAACATTGCTTTGTTAATAATATCTTAGTATTATCGTTGTTTCGGGTGTTAACTTACTCGTTTTATTTTATATTTTTTGTTACATAAGTTGTTTTTGTTATGGATAGGTTGTATCTTATTAATATATAGAATTATATCATGTATTTAAACATTATTTGTAATCATAAAATGAGAATTATACTTGTATGGATAAGATGGGGAATGAATCTCATTGCGTTCGTGGAGACGGTAGTCCGTTCGTACGCACGAGCAATAATATAATTTTTTTATATTAAAATCATATATAATTGGATGTTATATCATATATACAGAATAATTATCATGTTATACTTATTATTTACATGAATTACACATAATTATAATACCCATCCAAATAATAATGTATTGAATAACAATTACACCACGACGTGGAGACGGTAGGCCGTACGTACGCACTTATGGTGACATGTCATTCCAAGCATGGATAAAATACTAAATATGGTTGTACCATATTTATAATAACATCATAGTATATAAAATATACTGGAGTTATTATTTTATAATGGAAATAACAATGAAAGAAGAAGTTGAAGAAAAAAGGAACTTAAAAGAGGGTGGTGAAAACATTACCTCTTCTTTGGGTTCTTCCTTTTGATTTGATGAAAAGGGATCCTTAGGTTGGGTTTATGATCAAACTATGGCGTCTAGGATGAAGTTAGGGAAGTTGAGAGTATATTTGCATAGGGTTTGGACGATCCAAAAGGCTTTGAAGCTATGAATTGGAGAGAAGGGGGAGTTCCCTTTTCTAAGAGGGGTGAGGGGCCCCTTTGGAAAAGCTTGAAATTTTATTTTATAATAAATTCATATTAGGTTTATAATGGCTCCAAAGTGTATTATTTAAAGTTTAAGGTGGGTATGAGTCGAAATAAATTCAAACAATAGATTTTAGACATGTTTGGGTCACTATATTAACCTTATCATTTATATTTAACTCTTAGTTAACTAGTTTGACATTTACCATGTCTCTTTGTATTTTTATATTATATAGTTAATAAACATATTATTTACCTCCAAGATACCCCCAAGTGGTACACTAATGATATAAATATCATTATATAAGTATTTTGGCAGAACCTTAGATTTTTAGGAATAGAATATCAATTAATAATATAATATTTGTTTTAAAAAACTCTTTTTTGTCAATTTTGACACTATTGGTTTCTTTGTTTTTGATAATTTCTTAATAGCATTATAACTTTGAAAAAAAATTATGTAACCAATAATAATATGTCATATTAACCTATAAAAGTTTTTGAATTAATAAAAAAGTCTCAAATTAAATTTATTTTGATATTTATAATATCAATTATTTTAATATTTCATTAATCAGGTAATTACTGCATCACCATTGTGTCATAAATAAATTAAATTATTTAATGTAGAAAAATTATTAATAAAATACCATTATGTACAAAATCATTTTATATTTCTAATAAAAATTTATAATCGAATTTTTCTTATGTATAACCTAATATTAAAAATTTCTTAGTTATTAAACATTGATTTTATCTCTTTTAACTATTCTTTGAATTAAATAATAATAAATGTCCTAATATAATCCAAGTGGACCTAACTGATAATATTTTATTCCTATGGTTTTTTTGGTCAAGATACAATTGTCCAATAGAATTAGGACATGTTGTAGGGTAATATTACTATCATTTTTACCCTTAATTACCCTATATAATTTTAACAGTGGTAAATAAAAGTAAAAAGTTACTATTCACCAAAAATTATTTTCATCCCATTGAACCAAATTTACTCCTTGATATTAACTGTGTTTCTCGAATTTTTGAAATTCCCCTCACAGAAGCGGTAAAATTAAGTTTTATGTGAATTTTCAAATTCTCTTAGTAGGTGGGTAAAAGACGGTGAAAAGTTCAATAAAATTTTTATATATCTAAAATTATTCTAAACTAACTTTAATGAATTACATTGAACTTATATAGGTATTATGTATCTATTTTGAACTTAATTAAATTTAAATAAAATAAATAATTATTTAAATAAAAATTCTGTTTTAAACTGTAACTCAGTGTTTTTTCAGTATTCATCAAAAATGGAATTTTTTCAGAAAAATACCAAAATTTCACCTTAAGATAATTTTGATATTCTGAATCCAAAAATGAAGTCCATTTTGAAAGATAAAATTTATAAAATATTAAAAAGTGGGTATTACTATTCCTAACTGCTAGTTTGATTGGTTGTGGTGTGTGTTAGAACTCGAAGTTGCGTACACCACACGCTACTGTATTATTCAAAGAGAAGCGTACAGTATAATCTTGGGGTGTTACATTCTCCCCTCCTTCAAAAAATTTCTTCCTCAAAATTCTTAAAATTGGGCTTGGTAATATAATGGAATTTCCCACATCAAAAAAAGAGTCAACAAAACTATCACCATAAAAGAAAGAAAAAGAAGTACAAAGGTCACCCAAGTTAACTCATACTGGGATTCAATGTAGGAAAACATTGATATGGAAGATAAACTATGTGTCAAGTTCTTATGGAGATGGATAGAAAACATGATCAGGAGAAAGTTAACAACAAGAAAGCCAAAAACTTGTGATGGGACAAACGGTCATTAGTTTCCCAGTAGGAAAAGTATACGGACAACATTTTTTAAGTTACATTACATAAATATGAGGAATTCATTTATGAGATTGAATAAGAAAATAAAGAGATATTATTACTTTTTAAGTAGGGTTTCATTCTTTAATAAATTTCCACCACTAACTCATTTTTTTAAACGATGAGTATTCAAGAAGACTTGGTCACACTTGAAGAGCTAGAATAAACTTCTATAGAATCACATGATCCATGAAGGATACAATATATATTTACCCTGTCTTTAGAGATTAATCAAAACCAAAACGGTTAGTACAAGATCTGATGATTCCCCAAATGGATATTCCTTTAGAGAAAGAAACACTAATATTAATTTCTAAAATTAAACCAACAATACCCCAAAGTTAAAAAAATACCATTCAATAAACAATTTTCTTTAAAATCCTTCAATATAATCCAAACTAACATTGAAACCCAAAACATTGATGAATTTGGTTATGTAGTCTTCCATGTTAAATTGTATCTCCAAATGACATAAACTACTCTTAAAGACACATACTTAAAATTAATTAACCTAATCACATATTCTCTATTATAGGTTAATAATATCCATAAATAACCCAAATCACTTTAAATCCACAAAAAATGTAGATAACAAACCACCATTACTCCTAAAATGAAATCCAATAGTATTCTATTTTCCTTGGGTATATAGTGTTCCCAAAAAATCGATCATCTTCCAAAAAAACATTTATCACATAATCACCAAATCATTTTCCTATACTAAGGGTATTCATTTGATAATACATATGAACCCAAATCAACTTATTACTAATAAATAAAATAATTTAACTAATAATAATTAGTCACACTAACCAGGGACATCACGTAGTCCAGTGGTAGGCGATAAATCCCAATCACACTTTGGTTGTGGGTTCAATTCCCACAGCTTTGTCCGACGCGACGGGTTGTCACATGGTCTGCGTGTTGTCCTTTTTCAAAAACTATATTTTATAACATTACCAGAATGAGATAAATTCCTCAAAATAACCATAACATAATTTTAACCAGAAATTTTATCTCATACCTTGCATTTTCATACAAAAATATAATAACTTGTAATTTCCTCAAACCTAATGATCATATAAAACCAAATGGTTATTTATAACTATATCCACAAGGGAAAAGATAAGTATTCCTCAAATATCATTATCAAATGGAAAACTGCGGGGTTACAAATTAAAGAGAAAATTATTCCAAAGTAATCCCATCAATAAGGAGCACTAATACTTTTAAACATTTCTACAACCATTTATTTCCACATAGCTTCTTCTTTGACCAATAAAATATACTATAGAATAGGGCATTCACTCGGGTAATGGCCAGGTCCCCTACATTAATGGAAAATGACTGTAAATGGATTATTGGGACCATTTTTATTTTCTTCCATAGTACTCTTCATTTTTACTCATAAATTCTTCACTTTATGTCCTTCTTTCTCGCATGTAAAGCATTTATTTGTTTTGTTGAGATACATTACTGGGTGTCTCCTTCCACATTTCCTACATGATGGAAATTTACGATTCTCTTCTCCGTGGTTTCCACTGCTAGAGCTCTTATCATTCATCCCCTTTCTCTTCTTTGTTGAGTTTGAGAGTTGGTTAATATATATGTTGTTGATCATATTTTTGAAAAACTGATTTGGTATGAACACGATATCTTTAACGCCTATCAACATTCCATTTTTTTACTCATTTCCACCACCGTTCCCACCTTGTACATAATTTTCAAAGTTACTATTACTTCCTTGGACTCCAGCCATTGACTAAAACCAGAAAGCATTGTGTGAGTAACAATAGTCATACAGTCATTTAGAAAATTCATGACATAATATTCTCAATTTGAAACACCTTAGGATTAGCCAAGGTCATTTATTCTCATCTAATATCAAAATACTTCAAATTGGTTTGTAAAGAAAATGTAAATTATCCTAATCATATCCTATGGGAGTGTCGTAACCAAGAGTGCAACAAGGCCCGTTGTTGTGCACCAGTTCTCATTTGAGTCTAGCTCAAAGCGGTGTTTTTGGGTTTTACCCCTAGGTACATCTGTGCCAGAGCCACCTCTACCTGCTCATATCCAGACATGGATTTATTTCTTGGAAAACTCACAAAATCTATACAATACCAAAATTCTAGGATGTTTTTCTATACTAACCCCCAAATTCTATCTTAGGGATATGTGCTCTAATCAGAGTTTATCTAAATCTAGTTTCTAAGGGTTGTACTATACTTCCTCTGATACCAACTATAACGCCCTTACCCCAGTTACCCAGAGTCGGTGCATTATTACATAACATTGTCATGATCAGAAAAGAACAAGTCTCTAAAGACCGATTAGTTTAGTAGTCTTGGAAACACTAGATATATTCATAAGTCTTACATTACATCATAAAGTAAAGAAAAACTAAAACAACATATTGTCTTCATATCCCCCCAAAATATACTTGCAGGTCATTCATAAATTACTTCACATCCTGGGAAAAATATAAAATTTAAAGGGGTGAGCTCAAATGCTCAGTAAGGATAACAATATAGTAGAAACTTTCATAAATAAGCATAACCATTTAAGCCAATGTATAACTAAAAAATCATTTTAAACTTAAACTTCAGCATAATATGGAAAAGATAAAATGAAATAATGCCATTTACATATTCACATGGATATTCTACTAGTTGAATAACCACACGAAATATCAATAACTAGTTTCATAATGATGGAATGCATAATTCCAGACTATCATAACGACTTAGTCAAGGCCTTGTGCCAAGCTTACAAATAAGATTTTGTCAAGGCATTGTGCCAAGACAATAGTTTGTCTCATGAGACCTACCGATGCATTGAGGAGCTATAGCCAGCTCCACCCATCACTTACTACATCCAATGCATTCCTCGTATGAAATGTTTGAAACCTAACATAAACATTCATCTTAAAACTAGCATACAAAATGTCAATATTTTAACTACAGACCATGAATGGTATAAAAATAGCACATCCACAGTAAAAAATTACCCATTCGATACAATATGGAAGATTTTATTGTATCATATTAACCTCAATCCAGAATAATGATATATATTTACATAGTTTAAAATAATCATAAAACTATTGAGAGAAATATCCCTCGTTTTCTTGAAAACATTTAAAAGTCACATTATTTGTCAAGAAGCCATTTAAACTATATTTTTGAATAAAATTGACCCATACCACTTTGAAACTTTTAAAAGGAATTTTGATTTAAAAATATTAATGCCTATATAAATAAATATTTAAAACAATTTTTGAAAACATGGACATTAATGAGAAATATTTAGAATAATAAATCTCTAAAACATTTTAAAATGATATTTTAGTTAGAGTTCCTAACCAAAATAGAGACACTTGAATACAACTAATTAAGGTAATAAAAACATTATAATATCATGAGATTAAATATATTCATTATGTACTATGTCAAAGTACATTATATACACCATATAAAAGTGGTTTGGTGTATAATGACAATGGATTCTCAATGGAATGTAAATTGAGATGAAATCTCTCATAAAGGATATATCCTTAGGTTAAGGATAAATCAACGACATAATTATGTGGGAAAAATATAAATACACTCAATATGATTGGATATTCAGTGTATGACAGTCAAAGTAAATTCACACATATTCTTGTAAAAACAACACCAATGAATTAGATGTTAAACTCAATAAATGGAGATTGAGTTAAAATTACTCTTATCAAGTTCATATCGATGACTTGAGAATTTATCAATGGAGTGATTATGTGTATACAAATTATATCCATAGAAAATAGAGTTGAAATTATGACATAATCAAATAAATATAGATTCCACACATAATCTTGGAGTAAAATAATCAATGAAGTATGTGAAAAGCTGAATGAGTGGAAATTGAAATTTCAAATTCCCTTATCGATTTGGTTACTTAAGAAACATACACCCAAGAAAGAAGGATCATGCAATGATGATGTCAATATCTATAAATTAATGTATATTACACAATTAATACAATCATGGGAAGTACACACACCACATGCAATAAATGAGTGGTGAAAAATGGAAATCTCACGGAATTAAAAGTGAGATAAGAAACCCCTTAATTTTTTACTTTTTCCTTAGTATATGGTAGGTTATCCTCCTGTATAATGGTGAAATAATTTTTATATAATTATAAAAGAATAATATACAGTAATATGATATCATATATGATCTTTTAACATTGATTTGTTAATAATATCATAGTATTATCGTCGTTTCAAGTGTTAACTTACTCGTTTTCTTTTATATGTTTTGTTACATAAGTTGTTTTTTGTTATGGATAGGTTGTATCTTATACATATACAGAATTATATCAAGTCCTTAAACATTATTTTTAATCATAAAATGAGAATTATACTTGTATGGATACGATGGGGAATGAATCTCATTGTGTTCGTGGAGGCGGTAGTCCGTTCGTACGCACAGGTGATTATATAACTTTTTTGATATTAAAATAATATATAATTGGATGGTATATCATATATACATAATAATTATCATGTTATACTTATTAATTACATGAATTACATATAATTATTATACCCATCCAAATAAAAATGTATTGAATAACAATTACACCATGACGTGGAGACGGTAGGTCGTACATACGCACGTATGGTGACATGTCATTCAAATGATGGATAAAATACTGACTATGGTTGTACCATATTTATAATAAGATCAAAGTATATAAAATATACTGGATTTATTATTTTATAATGGAAATAACAAAGAAAGAAGAAGTTGAATAAGAAAGGAACTTGAAAGAGGGTGGTGAAAAATTACATCTTCTTCGGGTTCTTCTTTTTGATTTGATCAAAAGGGATCCTTAGGTTGGCTTTCTGATAAAACTAAGGCCTATAGGATGCAGTGAGGGAAGTTGAGAGAATATTTGGGCAGGGTTTGGACGAGCCAAAAAGCTTTGAAGGTGTGAATTAGGGAGAAGGGGGAGTTCCCTTTTATAAGAGGGGTGAGGGGAACCTTTGGAAAAGCTAGAAATGTTATTTTATAATAAATTCATATTCAGTTATTAATGGCTCCAAAGCATATTATTTAAAGGTTAAGGTAGGTATGGGTCGAAATACATTCAACCAATAGATTTTAGACATGTTTGGGTCACTATATTAACCTTATCATTTATATTTAACTCTTAGTTAAATAGTTTGACATTTATAATGTCTTTTTGAATTTTTATATTATATAGATAATAAACATACTATATACCTCCAAAATACCCCCAAGTGGTCCATTAATGATACACCTATAATTATATAAGTCCGTTGGCCGAACCTTATATTTTTAGGAATAGAATATCAATTAATAATATAATATTTGTTTTAAAAAAACTCTTTTATGTCAATTTTGACACTATTGGGTATTTTGTTTTTGATAATTTATAACAGCATTATTACTTAGAGTAAAATTTATATAACCAATAATAATATGTCATATTAACCTATAAAATTAGTGGAATTAATAAAAAGTCTCAAATTAAATTTATTTTGATATTTATAATATCAATTATTTTAATATTTCATTAATTAGGTAATTACTGCATCACCATTGTGACATAAATAAATTAAATTATTTAATGTCTAAAAATTATAAATAAAATTATATTATGTAGGAAATATTTTTAGATTTATAATGAATATTTATAATCTAATTTGTCTTATTTATAAACCTCTATTAAAAATGTCTTAGTTATTAAACTTTGATTTTATCTCTTTTAACTAATATTTGAATTAAATAGTAATAAATGTCCTAATCTAATCCAGGTGGACCTAAATGATAATATTTTATACCTAATGTTGTTTTTGGTAGATATACACTTGTCCAAAATAATTATGACATGTTTTAGGGTAATATTAATATCATTTTTACCCTTAATTACCCTATTTACTTTTAACTCTGGTAAATAAAAGTAAAAAAGTTACTATTCACCAAAAATTATTTTCATCTCATTGAACCACATTTTAATCCTTTATATTAACCATGTATCTCGGGTTTTCGAAATTTTCACTCATAGAAGCCGTAAAATTAAGTTTTATGTGAATTTCCAAATTCTTCTAGGAGGTTGGTAAAAGACGGGGAAAAGTTCAATAAAATTTTTATATATCTAAAATTATTCTAAACTAACTCCAATAAATTACATTGAACTTATATAAGTATTAGGTATCTATTTTTACCTTAATTAAATTTAAATAAAATAATTAATTATTTAAATAAAAATTCGGTTTTAAACTATAACTCAGTGTTTTTTACTATTCATCAAAAAATGAATGTTTTCAAAAAAATACCAAAAAAATCACTCTAAGCTAATTTCGATATTCCGAATCCAAAAATGAAGTCCATTTTGAAATATTAACTTTATAAAATATTAAAAAGTGGGTATTACTATTCATAACGGCTAGTCTGATTGGTTGTGGTGTGTGTTAGAACTCGTAGTTGCGTACACCACATGCTACTGTATTATTCAAAGAGAAGCATACCGTGTAATCTTGGAGTGTTACAAGTAATAAAGGGGAATATCTTTAAGGGAGGTGTTGAAGATATTTCACAAAGTTAGAAGATTATGTTTCAGAGTTTCCAAAGACACTACACTATTACCTTCCATGGGCATGTATTTCTATAATGTGATGAATATTCATCTAAAATGATGTAATATCCATGTATTTTAATCTTAAGACACTATAACGATCATTTAACTTTTTCATCTCCTTGATTTTTATGAAATGTAAGGATTTCATGAGTTGGTCAATAATCACCCATAATTCATCCTTACCACTATGGTTATGAGTTATCCCAACCACAATGTCTATTGATATATCAACACATTTCCATACTATAATGGTTAAGGGTTATAAAAATCCAGTAAGACTTTTATGTTCTTATTTAATTCTCAAACCCAGAAGGAACCTGGGCAATCAAATTCTATAATCAATCATCTCATTCTCAATCCAAAGTAGTGATGTCTCGGGTCATTATACATCCTGGAAGCTACATGGTGAAAAAACCAATTATATTAGTTTATGTTATATTTAAATTCCAGTATTAGGTATATTTGAACAATAGTTGTAAATTTTATGCATAAAACCCTATCAGGAGACCAATACCACTCACACGAGGTCTCCCCAATATAATAAATCCTACTTATGTGACGACACTCCACATCCTCTACCTATAAAAGCCAATTTTGATCATTTATATATTTTTTTACCTCATAAAAATATTGGAATAACTATTTATCAGATCCCTGTTCATCCAAATACATATCAACAAATATGACCATCAAGAAAAAATCTTACACTAATTCCTTCACTACATAAGTTCGTAATTTTATGCACAATTCATTTTGAGCATGTTTCCCTTTTCGAACTGTGTATGAAATATCAATATAAAATGTCTGAAGGTACTCCTTTTAGTGTCTTTAAATAAAATTTATATCCCTTTATATGAATATGTATTTCAGACTTGTGTAGTTTTTATGAACTTTAAACCACTCCCCAAAGAATTAGTTCCACCAAGTCTCTGTAGCATGCATCACTATAACAAAATCAAGATCATTAATGGGTTAGATCATTTCATAAGGAAATAATTTATTGGATACATAGGCTACCACTTTTCATTTCTACAATAAAATCACAACCAAACCCATGCTATAACAATCTTATTTGATATTATATGTTAAACCCATCTTAGGATGGATCAAGGCTGGTGCTAAATACAATCTCACTTTGAAACCGAGAAAAAAACTATGGAACCCATCACTCCAAAAAAACATCACACTCTTACAGATTAAATCTTTCAAATGAGATAAAATATGAAAGAATTCATGAAACAAAAACTGATAAAAATAATCGAATCCCATGAAACATCATATCTTAAACACATTTTAAGGATTTTCCAAGAAATCACCACCTGAATCTTTTCATCATCCACTGAGACACCCTTCCAAGAAATGACATTTCCTAGAAATTTAACCTCTTGAATCTAGAAATTAATTTTCGTAATCTTAATGTACATATGATTCTCATTCAACTTCCTTGTAAGATATTAAAATTCTTAGTATGATCATACATCGATCAAGAATAAATAAAGATATCACCCATAAAAAACAATGATGGAATCCAATAATAGAAAAAATATTTGATTTATTATATCAATAAATACCATAGGAAAACTAGTAAGACCAAATTACAAGAAATTATACTCATAATAACCGTACCAAATCTTGATCTTCGTCTTAGTAATATCTCCATCTCAGAAACCCAGTTGATGGTACCCTAATCTCAATTCAAAATTTGAAAATTGTTGGGCTCCCTTGATCTCACAAAAAAGTTCTTCAAACCTTGTAAAGGTATATTGGTTGTTAAATACACCTTGTTAAGTTTCAAGTAATCATAAAAAAGTTTGAGACTACAACTTACAATCTATATAATGAATACCTGTGATATCCAAGTTGAAACACTAGGATGAAAAAAATCTTTTATCCTCAATATCCAAATTTTGACAGTTTAATTTTTCAAATCAATAGTTTCATTTGGTATGAAGGTTATGAAAGGGGCCTCATGAAAAAATATAATGTATATAGTAAACTCAACATTAATTTTAGGTAGAAACAAAGATAAATCATTTATAAAAACATTAGGGTACTCACTCAGCCCAAAAAGAATAACTAAACCAAGACAAGGATCAGTGGTATCAGGAAAAATCATCGAAAACTGGCACGATATTATCACATCACTTGGGAAAATGGGACATACAGCCCCAAATATAATATCCCGCACACCGAAAAATAAATTAGTTTTTTCAATGGAATAAATAAACTATATATGATGATGATATAATTTGATTTGGGATTTATAGATAATCATCATATCCATGATAATAATGAGCTCAATGTAATCTTGATCAAGAAGTAAGAAGTTCCATATGGTTTCATGTTCAGTGTTACTAAATTGATATTTAGGATATCTAAAACCCTACAATAACTGTAACACCCCAAACTTCTACGGTACGCTTCTCTTTGAATAATGCGATAGCGTGTGTTGTACGCAACACCGAGTTCTAACAACCAATCAAACTAGCCGTTATGAATAGTAATACCTAATTTTTAAAATTATATATATTTTATATTTCAAAATGGACTTCATTTTTGGATTCGGAATATCTAATTTAGCCTAAGGTGAAATTTTTGTACTTTTCGGATAACTTTCATATTTTGATTAATAGTGAAAATTACTAACTTTTAATTAAAAACAACTTTTTTAATCAAAATAATTAATAGTGATAAATTATGAATTTTAGTAGTTTTAAAGTATATTTAGAATATATTTTTACCATTTAATATAATGTTGTTCATTGGACATAATTTTACAATTAAACCGAACATAAACAAGTGTCAATCTTTTGATAGTTATTATCTCTTAAAAACACGCTTTTTGTTTTGACAGCGGGAATTAATTTTAAATTAATTTCTGCCACTTATGTGTTTTGAATTTAGGAAAATGGATTCCATATTTGGAATCAGTATGTTCAAATTGTGTAAATAGGTAACTTTTATTTTTAGACATTTTGAATAATTACTGCGGTAAATATTTTATTTACCATGGTTAAGGGTAAATCCGGTAAATAAGGGTTAAAAAAAATATTATAATAATACTAAATTACCCTAAAACGTGTCTTACCCCTATTGTTTGATACATGGTCGACCATGGGAATCTTTGGGTCGATTTTGGGACCCCATGGATCCACTTGTAAGTGATAATGACACTTTATTTTAATTAAGTTAAAATGAATACAAAAATGACACAAGCATATATCTTTTAGAAAAACAATTGTTACATAGGGTTAAATATGTTGGATTTTAGATTATAAATATTCATTAGAAATATAAAAAGATTTCCTACATAATGATATTTTATTTATAATTTTTAGACATTAAATATTTTATTTTATTTATGACACAATGATGATGGAGTAATTACTATAATAGTGAAAAATTAAAATAATTGACATTATAAATGCCCAAATAAATATAATATGAACCTTTTAATGAATTAAACTAATTTTCTAGGATAATATGATATATTAGGATTGATTTAATTGACTTTTATCGAAGTAATCAATCTGTTATGAATTTCACAAAAATCAACTATTGAATAGTGTCAAAATTGAAATAAAAGAGTTCTTAAAACAAATATTATATTATTAATTGATATTAAATTCCTAAAAAACTAAGGTTCGCCCAAGAGACTTATATCATAATAGGTTCATTATTAATGGACCACTTGGGGGTCGCTTGGATGTATATAGTAAGTTTATTAACAATATTATATAAAAATACAAAGAGACATTGTAAAAGTGAAACTAATTAACTTAGAGTTAATACTTAAAGATAAGGTTAATATAAGTACCCAAACCTGTCTAAATTCTATTGGTTGAGTGTTTTTCGACCCATCCCCACCTTAACCTTTGAATAGTCAACTTTTGAGCCATTGTAAACCTAATATGAATTTATTATAAACTAATATCTCTAGCTTTTCCAAAGGTGCCACTCACCCCTCTTATAAAAGGGCACTCCTCCTTCTCATTTCTTCACACCTTCAAAGCCTTTTGGTTCGGCCAAACTCTGCCCAAATACTCTCCCAACTTACCTCACTACAACCTAGGGGCCTTAGTTTGATCAGAAAGCCAACCTAAGGATCCCTTTTGATCAAATCAAAAGGAAGAACTCGAAGAGGAGGTAATGATTTAACCACCCTTTTCTAAGTTCATTTCTTCTTCCACTTCTTCTTCCTTTGTTGTTACCATTCTAAAATAATAAATCCAGTATCATATATATACTGTGATGTTATTATAAATATGGTACAACCATATTCAGTATTCTATCCACCCTTTGAATAACATGTCACCATACGTGTGTACGTACGGCTTACCGTCTCCACGTCGTGGTGTAATTGTTATTCAATATAATATTATTTGGATGGGTATAATAATGATGTGTAAATCATGTAAATAATAAATATAACATGTTAATGATTCTGTATATATGATATACCATCCATTTATATATTATTTTAATATCAAAAGAATGATATTGTCGCTCGTGTGTACGTACGGACTACCGTCTCTACGAACGCGATGAGATTCATTCTCCATCGTATCCATTCAAGTATAATTATCATTTGATGATTTAAAAATGATGTTTAAGGACTTCATATCATTCTGGATATGAATAATATAAAACCTATCCTTTACAAACATGTCTTACGTAACAAAACATATAAAAGAAAACAAGTAAGTTAACACCCGAAACAACGATAATACTAAGATATTATTATCAAATCAATATTAAAAGATCATATATGATATCATATTAATGTATATGATTATTGTATAATTTAATTATTTCACCATTATACAGGAGGTTAACCTACCCCAACCAAGGAAAAGTACAAGGTAAGGGGTTTTCATCTCACTCCTTATTCCCGTGATATTCATGCCATATTGCCACCATCACCTTTTGTGTGGTGTATGTACTGCCCATAATTATATTCTTTGTGTAATACACTCTAAATTATGTGTATTTACATATTCATTGTATGATACCTCTTTAATGGGTTGTATGTTTCATAAGTTACCAAATTGGTAAGGGTTATTTCACAATCTCTTCATTATCCGAGGTTGTTTATATGTAATAATCTACTGGGATCTCTTTATCATCCACATCCATGTTTCTTAAAAATGTATTTCAAAACATTTTTACTATTTACTAGAATATGAGTTAAATTCATTTATACCCTTTTTGACTTTTATAAGTGGTTTATAAAGGAATCTTTCCGTCGTTTTCAAAACAAGGTCCCTTTTAACCTTTTCGACAGAATTAAGGTAAGAATGTTTTTTTTAACATATACGGTGGGTGCGGCTATTTTCCGCCGTTATAAAATCTTCAAAGCTTCCCTTACAATCTTATAAGAATATTTTCAAAGAAAATGTTTTATTTTATATGGATCTTAAATGATTTCAAATTAAAAGGAGATATTTCTTTAAAAAGAATATTGATTTCATCTATGTCAACATCCTTTGATGGATTTTTAGATTATTTGAAGTTGATTTATTATGATATAAAACTTCTATATTGTATTGAAGGTTTTGTGATATTTTTGATTGTGGATGTGCTATTTTTATACCATTCATAGTTTATGGTGAAATTATTTACATTTCGTATGCTAGTTTTAATACGAATGTTTATGTTATGTTTAAACCTTTTCATATGGGAATGCATTGGACTTAGTAAGTGACGGGTGGAGCCCGCTATAGCTCCTCGATGCATCGGTAGGTCTCATGAGACAAACTAGTGTCTTGGCACAAGGCCTTGACAAAATCTTATTTGTAGTCTTGGCACGAGGCCTTGACTATGTGGTTATGATAGTCTGGCATTATGCATTCCAACATTATGAAAGTGGTTATTGATTTTTGCATGTGATTATTCGATTAGTAGAATATCCATGTGAATAAGTAAATGCCATTATTTTATTTTATTTATGCCATACCATGTTGAATGTTCATGTTTGAAAGGCTTTTGTTTTAGTTATACATTGCCTTAAATGTTTATTCTTATTTATGAAAGTTTCCGCTATATTGTTATCCTTACTGGGCATTTGAGCTCACCCCTTTTCTATGTTTTATTTTTCCCAGGAAGTGAAGAAGTAAATTATGAATGACCTGCAGGGATGTTATGTGGGGATATGAGTGTCAATTATGGAGACATTATGTTGTTGTAGTAGTTTTTCATTTTATGATGTAATGTAAAACTTATGAATATATCTAGTGTTTCGAAGGCTACTAAACCAATCGGTCTTTCGAGATTTGATCTTTCTTGTGATCATGCCAATGTTATGTAATAATGCACCGAATCTGGGTAACTAGGGTCAGGGCGTTACAGTTGGTATCAGAGGAAGTTTAGTACAAACCTTGGAAGCTAGATTTAGATAAACTCTGATTAGAGCATGTAGACCTAAGATGAACTTTGAGGATTAGTGTAGAAGAACTTCCTAGAATTTTGGTATTGTAGGGATTTTGTGAGTTTTCTGAGCAATACATCCCAGTTTGGATACGAGCAGGTAGAGGTGGCTCTGGCACAGATGTACCTAAGCGTAAAACCTGAAAACACCGCTTTGAGCTAGACTCGAACGGGAACTGGTGCACGACAACGGGCCTTGCTGCACTCTTGGTTACGACACTCCCGGGGGATATGCTTAGGATAACTCTCATTTTCTTTACAAATCATTATGAAGGGTTTATGAGTATATAATTCCTCAAAGAAAACATTTTTATGATTATGGATTATATCCATAAATAGTTCAATTTATGTTAAGTGTTTTATAAGTATGGGATTATCTATTTTGATTCATAAACAGATCTAGTTAATGGCATTGTTTTGAAATGGCGCCTAGTGGAAGAAATGGAAACCGTATCAATGCACGTACTCCATGTAGGGATTGCCCTTCTGATCAAGATAATTATAGTGGAGCTGGTGATGCAACTGGAGCCGATCAGCTAATCACCATACTGGGGCAACTTACTCAGGTTATGAATAATAACCTTACCCGTATAGAGCACCCTGATCCGCAGCGTGGAGGATCAATGTTAGATCGATTCATGAGGCAACAACCACCAACGTTCAATGGGAATACAAATCCCTTAGTAGCCGAGCAATGGATAAATTCCCTAGAAAAAATATTTCAGGCTTTGGGGAGCAGTGAAAGGGAAAAAGTTATCATGGCAGTTTACCGCCTCACTGTAGATGCTGATCAATGGTGGTCATTGATTCAAAACATGAAGGAAGATGATGAAGTATCAAATATGGAATGGAGGGAGTTCAAAGATCTGTTTTTAGAAAAATACTTCCCTCGTGACCATCGAGCAGATATGGAAAGGCAATTTCTAAGTCTGAGACACAAGGAGGATGAGAATGTCGCAAAGTATGAGGCTAACTTTACAAGGTTAGCAAGGTACGCTGGTGATTATATACGTAACCAAAGAAGTAATATTGATCATTTCTTTGATGGGTTAAAACCATTTCTTCGTCGAGCATTAGTCTCACAATCCTTTTCGTCATACGAAGACATTGTCTCATGTGCTATCAAGACCGAAAAGGAATTCTCTAAGTCTTATGACTTTAAAGCAAAGCAAGAGAAGAAGAGACCTGCTGATCAATCTGGGAATGGAAATAAGGGAAAGAAGGGAAAGGTTGAATATCCATCCTGTGGTAAATGCGGGAAGAAACACCCTGGTACTTGCTTGAAGGGAATGGGAGTCTGTTACAAGTGTGGTGAAAAAGGCCACCAAGCTCGTGATTGCAAGGGGAAGAAGGAAGCTACCAATGTTCAGTGCTACAATTGCAGGGAGATGGGGCATTATGAAAATGAATGTCCAAAGCGTCAGGAGAACTTACCTTAGAAAAGGCCAAGAGATCAAGGCCAGGCTTATGCTATCACTACTGCTGAGGTAGAAGCTCCGAAAGACGTGGTGGCAGGTAATTTAAAGGTTTCCTCAAGTTTCGAAAATGCATTATTTGACTCTGGATCGTCACATTGTTTCATATCTTCCCAGTTTGCTAAGAAAATTAGATATTTCCAATTTGATTTAATAAGGGAGTTGTCAGTTAAAACTCCTAAGGGAAGTATCATTGCAACAATGTTTTGTGAATCAGTCCCCATTAGAGCACATAAATTTTCTTTATCTGCTGACCTCATCGTCATACCTATGATTGAGTATGATATAATCCTCGGTATGGTCTGGCTTTCGGACTATGATGCGAAGATTTATTGTAAGAAGAAAGAGGTTACTATTCTTGATGATAATGATAAGGAACACCTTATTTTTAGAGCAGAATCATCACCACCTAATTCTTATTTAGATCCACCCCCAGTAGCTCAACTTAATTCAATTATTGGGGAGGAAGAGAATGAAATAACTGTCAGTGAGGAAAGGAATGTTCAATTAGAGGATGTACCTGTTGTGAAAGAATTTGTAGATGTATTTCCAGAAAATTTACCTGGACATCCTCCAGAACGAGAAGTTGAGTTCTCCATTGATTTGATTCCTGGATCAAGGCCTATATTGAAGACCCCTTATAGAATGGCCACTGTAGAATTATTCGAACTAAATAAACAACTAGAGGAATTGAGTAATAAAGGATTTATTCTCCCTAGTGTTTCTCCATGGGGAGCCCCTGTTCTTTTTGTTAAAAAGAAAGATGGATCTATGAGGTTATGTATCGACTACAGGGAGATCAATGCTATAACGATAAAGAAAAATTATCCCCTACCTCGTATTGATGATTTATTTGACCAACTACATGGAGATCAATACTTTTCAAAGATTGACCTTCGATCTGGATACCATCAGTTGTGTGTAAAGAAGGAAGACATTCCGAAGACAGCATTTCGAACCAGGTACGGGCATTACGAGTTTACTGTAATGCCTTTTGGATTGACTAATGCACCCTCTGTATTCATGGATCTGATGAATAGAGTTTTCAAGGAGTATCTCGATGAATTTGTGGTGGTATTTATTGATGATATCTTGGTATACTCCAAAACCTATGAAGATCATGAAAATCACTTGCGCATTATCTTGAAGACTCTGAGGAGGCATGAATTATATGGGAAGTTTAGCAAGTGTGAATTCTGGCTTCAGGAGATTTATTTTCTTGGCCATATTGTCTCTAAAGATGGAATCTCTGTTGATCCTTCTAAGACCATGGCAATCCAATAATGTCCAACACCTACAAGTATAACTGAGGTACGTAGTTTTATTGGTATGGCAGGTTATTATCGACGTTTTGTCCAGAATTTTGCCCGATTGGCTAACCCATTAACGAAGCTCACACGTAAAGGGGTTAAATTTTTTTGGACAAAAGAGTGTGAAGAATGTTTTGAAGAACTGAAGAAAATATTAGTCAATGCTCCTATATTGACTCTACCATCGGGGAATGATGGGTTCGTTATTTATAGTGATGCATCGAAGAAAGGACTTTGTTGTGTCCTTATGCAGAATGATAGAGTTATTGCCTATGCATCACGACAGTTGAAAATTCATGAACAAAACTATCCTACTCATGATCTCGAGTTAGCAGCTGTGATCTTTGCTTTGAAGATATGGAGGCACTACCTCTATGGTGAAAAATGTGAGATTTATACTGATCACAAGAGTTTGAAGTATATTTTCTCACAAAAAGAACTCAACGTGAGGCAAAGGAGATGGCTTGAATTACTCAAGGATTATGATTGTACGATACACTACCACCCGGGGAAGGAAAACAAGGTGGCAGATGCTTTGAGTAGAAAAGACCATGGGGTTTTGAACAATATGAGAATTGAAAGGGATCCAATTTTCATGGATCTAGTGAAGATGGACATGGGAATAATCAGGGAAGGTGAAACATCAATGCTTTTTCAAATGGTTGCCAAACCATCTTTACTAGAAAGGATTAAGAGTTCTCAGACTGATGATGAAGAATTCCAAAAGAAGATTAAAGCTGTGAATGATGGGAGATTGAGAGACTTTGTGTATGAAGATGGAATTTTGAAATTCGGGAAGAGACTTTGTGTTCCCGATTTACCTGATCTAAAAAGGGAATTGTTGGATGATGCTCATAGTTCCAATTTCTTTATACACCCTGGGAGCACCAAAATGTATAGAGATTTGAAGGAACATTTTTGGTGGGACAACATGAAGAGGGAGATTGCTGATTTTGTGTCAAGATGTATGGTTTGTCAACAAGTGAAAGCTGGAAGGCAACAGCCTGGAGGAGTCATGCAACCTCTTCCCATACCGGAGTGGAAATGGGACAATATTACGATGGACTTTGTCATGGGGATACCAATGACTCCTAGAAGGAACGATGCAATATGGGTTATTGTTGATCGTCTTACCAAGTCAGCACATTTTCTTGCTATAAGAGAAGATCTACCCCTGGAACGTCTAGCAAGACTATATATTAATGAAGTTGTGAGACTTCATGGAGTACCCTTATCGATTGTTTCTGATTGTGATCCCCGTTTTACTTCAAGATTTTGGAAAAGTATTCAGAAGTCCCTGGATACTGAACTTCATTTGAGCACTGCTTACCACCCTCAGACAGATGGACAATCAGAACGGACTATTCAAACCTTAGAATACATGTTGAGGTCTTGCTCACTTGACTTTCAGGGTATGTGGGATCAATATTTACCACTGGTAGAATTTTCCTATAACAATAGCTTCCATTCGAGTATTCAGATGGCACCATATGAAGCATTATATGGAAAGAGGTGTCGTCCACCAACCTGTTGGGATGACGTTGGTGAAAGAAAACTTGTAGGCCCAGAACTGGTGGAGGAAACGGTGGAAAATGTGAAGGTAATCCAAAATCACATCAAAGCAGCTCAAAGTAGGCAGAAGAGCTATGCCGATAATCGAAGGAAGGATTTGGAATTTCAAATTGTTGATCATGTTTTCCTGAAAGTATCTCCATGGAAGGGAGTCATACGTTTTGGTAAGAAAGGTAAATTGAGTCCCAGGTACGTCGGACCTTTCGAAATTCTAGAATGAATTGGGGCTGTAGCTTACCGATTGGCAATGCCGCCAAGTCTCTCCAAAGTTCACGATGTGTTCCACATATCTCTGTTGAGGAAATACATGCCTGATCCAACGCATGTACTCACCTATGAGGAATTAGAACTGGAACCCGATATTTCCTCATTGTGAAGAGCCCGTCAGGATTCTTGATATGAGAGAACAAGTACTAAGAAACCGTACAACGCGTCTGGTAAAAGTTTTGTGGAGAAACCATAAGATGGAAGAGGCAACGTGGGAACCCGAGGAACTTATGATGAAGAACCACCCGAGTCTTTTCATGCGATAGTATTCTAGAAATTTTGAGGACGAAATTATTTGAAGGAGGGGAGAATGTAACACCCCAAACTTCTACGGTATGCTTCTCTTTGAATAATGCGATAGCGTGTGTTGTACGCAACACAGAGTTCTAACAACCAATCAAACTAGCCGTTATGAATAGTAATACCTACTTTTTAAAATTATATATATTTTATATTTCAAAATGGACTTCATTTTTGGATTCTGAATATCTAATTTAGCCTAAGGTGAAATTTTGGTACTTTTCGGATAACTTTCATATTTTGATGAATAGTGAAAATTACTAAATTTTAATTAAAAACAACTTTTTTAATCAAAATAATTAATAGTGATAAATTATGAATTTTAGTAGTTTTAAAGTATATTTAGAATATATATTTTTACCATTCAATATAATTTTGGTCATTGGACATAATTTTACAATTAAACCGAACATAAACAAGTGTCAATCTTTTGATAGTTATTATCTCTTAAAAACACGCTTTTTGTTTTGACAGCGGGAATTAATTTTAAATTAATTTCTGCCACTTATGTGTTTTGAATTTATGAAAATTGATTCCATATTTGGAATCAGGATGTTCAAATTGTGTAAATAGGTAACTTTTATTTTTAGACATTTTGAATAATTACTGCGGTAAATATTTTGTTTACCATGGTTAAGGGTAAATCCGGTAAATAAGGGTTAAAAAATAATATTATATTAACACTAAATTACCCTAAAACGTGTCTTAACCCTATTGGTGGATACATGGTCGACCATTGGCATCTTTGGGTCGATTTTGGGACCCCATGGATCCACTTGTAAGTGATAATGACACTTTATTTTAATTAAGTTAAAATGAATACAAAAATGACACAAGCATATATCTTTTAGCAAAACAATTGTTACATAGGGTTATATATGTTGGCTTTTAGATTATAAATATTCATTAGAAATATACAAAGATTTCCTACATAATGATATTTTATTTATAATTTTTAGACATTAAATATGTTATTTTATTTATGACACAAGGATGATGCAGTAATTACTATAATAGTGAAAAATTAAAATAATTGATATTATAAATGCCCAAATAAATATAATATGAAACTTTTAATGAATTAAAATAATTTTATAGGATAATATGATATATTAGTATTGATTTAATTTACTTTTTTCGAAGTAATCAATCTGTTATGAGTTTTACAAAAATCAACTATTGAATAGTGTCAAAATTGACATAAAAGAGTTCTTAAAACAAATATTATATTATTAATTGATATTAAATTCCTAAAAATCTAAGGTTCAGCCAAGAGACTTATAGAATTATAGGTTCATCATTAATGGACCACTTGGGGGTCTCTTGAATGTATATAGTATGTTTATTAACAATAATATATATAAATACAAAGAGACATTGTAAAAGTGAAACTAATTAACTTAGAGTTAATACTTAAAGGTAAGGTTAATATAAGTACCCAAACCTGTCTAAATTCTATTGTTTGAGTTGTTTGCGACCCATCCCCACATTAACCTTTGAATAGTCAACTTTGGATCCATTGGAAACCGAATATGAATTTATTATAAACTAATATCTCTAGCTTTTCCAAAGGTGCCCCGCACCCTCTTATAAAAGGGCACTCCTTCTCATTTCTCCACACCTTCAAAGCCTTTTGGTTCGGCCAAACTCTGCCCAAATACTCTCCAAACTTTCCTCACTACAACCTAGGGGCCTTAGTTTGATCAGAAAGCCAACCTAAGGAGACCTTTTGATCAAATCAAAAGGAAGAACCCGAAGAGGAGGTAATGATTTCACCACCCTTTTCTAAGTTCATTTCTTCTTCCACTTCTTATTCCATTGTTGTTACCATTCTAAAATAATAAATCCAGTATCATATATATACTGTTATGTTATTATAATTATGGTACAACCATATTCAGTATTCTATCCACCCTTTGAATAACATGTCACCATACGTGCGTACGTACGGCTTACCGTCTCCACGTCGTGGTGTAATTGTTATTCAATATAATATTATTTGGATGGGTATAATAATGATGTGTAACTCATGTAAATAATAAATATAACATGTTAATGATTCTTTATATATGATATACCATCCATTTATATATTATTTTAATATCAAAAAAATGATATTGTCGCTCGTGTGTACGTACGGACTACCGTCTCCACGAACGCGATGAGATTCATTCTCCATCGTATCCATTCAAGTATAATTATCATTTGATGATTTAAAAATGATGTTTAAGGACTTGATATCATTCTGGATATGAATAATATAAAACCTATCCTTTACAAACATGTCTTACGTAACAAAACATATAAAAGAAAACAAGTAAGTTAACACCCAAAACAACGATAATACTAAGATATTATTATCAAATCAATATTAAAAGATCATATATGATATCATATTAATGTATATGATTATTGTATAATTTAATTATTTCACCATTATACAGGAGTTTAACCTACCCCAACCAAGGAAAAGTACAAGTTAAGGGGTTTTCATCTCCCTCCTTATTCCCGTGAGATTCATGCCATATTGCCACCATCACCTTTTGTGTGATGTATGGACTGCCCATAATTATATTCTTTGTGTAATACACTCTAAATTATGTGTATTTACATATTAATTGTATGATACCTCTTTCATGGGTTGTATGTTTCATAAGTTACCAAATTGGTAAAGGTTATTTCACAATCTCTTCATTATCCGAGGTTGTTTATATGTAATAATCTACTAGGATCTCTTTATCATCCACATCCATGTTTCTTAAAAATGTATTTCAAAACATTTTTACTATTTACTAGAATATGAGTTAAAGTCATTTATACCCTTTTTGACTTTTATAAGTGGTTTATAAAGGAATCTTTATGCCGTTTTCAAAACAAGGTCCCTTTTAACCTTTTCGACAGAATTAAGGTAAGAATGTTTTTTTAACTTATACGGCGGGTGCGGCTATTTTCCGCCGTTATAAAATATTCAAAGCTTCCCTTACAAGCTTATAAGAATATTTTCAAAGAAAATGTTTTATTTTATATAGATCTTAAATGATTTCAAATTAAAAGGAGATATTTCTTTAAAAAGAATATTGATTTCATCTATGTCAACATCCTTTGATGGATTTTTAGATTATTTGAAGTTGATTTATTATGATACAAAACTTCTATATTGTATTGAAGGTTTTGTGATATGTTTGACTGTGGATGTGATATTTTTATACCATTCATAGTTTATGGTGAAATTATTTACATTTCGTATGCTAGTTTTAATACGAATGTTTATGTTATGTTTAAACCTTTTCATATGGGAATGCATTGGACTTAGTAAGTGACGGGTGGAGCCCGCTATAGCTCCTCGATGCATCGGTAGGTCTCATGAGGCAAACTAGTGTCTTGGCACAAGGCCTTGACAAAATCTTATTTGTAGTCTTGGCACGAGCCCTTGACTATGTGGTTATGATAGTCTGGCATTATGCATTCCAACATTATGAATGTGGTTATTGATTTTTGCATGTGATTATTCGATTAGTAGAATATCCATGTGAATAAGTAAATGGAATTATTTCATTTTATTTATGCCATGCCATGTTGAAATTTCATGTTTGAAAGGATTTTGTTTTAGTTATACATTGCCTTAAATGTTTATTCTTATTTATGAAAGTTTCCGCTATATTGTTATCCTTACTGGGCATTTGAGCTCACCCCTTTTCTATGTTTTATTTTTCCCAGGAAGTGAAGAAGTAAATTATGAATGACCTGCGGGGATGTTATGTGGGGATATGAGTGTGAATTATGGATACATTATGTTGTTGTAGTATTTTTTTCATTTTATGATGTAATGTAAAACTTATGAATATATCTAGTGTTTCCAAGGCTACTAAACCAATCGGTCTTTCGAGATTTGATCTTTCTTGTGATCATGCCAACGTTATGTAATAATGCACCGACTCTGGGTAACTAGGGTCAGGGCATTACAATAACTTCTTTACCATAGTACTGGAATGTGTCTTTATGAAATGAATAGGCGTTGAATGCTAACCCAACAAGCCAGGGAGCTTGGAAAAGATAAAGGTATGAGTTGTAGCAGTTTCAAATTATTTGATAACCATAAAATATGAAATACAAAATCAAACTTATCATGTAACCTAGTCCTACCTACAACTCCTATGGAGAACACTCCACTTCAAATATACATCAATCATCATTCTACCATTTCTTTATAACCTAATAATTGTCCTTTGACAAAGGTTGAGATCACACACCTCTAGATTCATCAAATTTAATTTGAGAACCCATAGGGAAGGGGGACATATATATACTACCATATGATATAATTTCATATATACACTGAATGTGATTGGATTTTCCATATGCATGAAACACATTCAGGATATCTTATTGTCATATTTAAGGTTCATATTTCTCCCACAATAATAATAGACCAATTTAGCATGCCTAGACATATATTGTATACCCCTTCCAATAACTCAATGTTGGCCACCCTTATTTCCCTTTTGGATAGAAAATGAACTCTGGAGACCTCCTTCTGTCCCTGATTCATTGAATATTCTTTTCTTCCAAACTTTGACCATATCTATAATTGTTTCCTTTTTTATAACCTTTGTTATGGTTGGAAGGAACATGAGATCCTGCTTAGATTGAAGATCAGGTTTCAACCCCATTTTTGTTTTATGCACCTTCAATTAGTCATTATAAATAATTTTTAGTGATATGTTAACAAAATCATCAAAACAAAAATCACACACCATGAAAAAAAGTTATAACTGTTCCATAATGAAAAAATTTGTGTTCCTTCCCCACTCTCATTGTCCAAAATTAGAACTGTTGAATGAGGTTTTTCATGAAATTAGTTAATGTATGATCTTCAGGTAACATATATTTCCTAATAAATTCCCACCACATCATTACTAGACCCTTAAGAACATATGTGGAGAATCCAACCATGGAGTCTTTTGGAGTTTTCAAGAATATTAAAATATTCTCAATCCTCTCACTACATTTTTCTTATTCCTTTGGTCCCTTATCATAATGAAAGATCGGTGGATACTACTTAGTGAATGGGAAATCATAGATCAGATTCCATTCATTTTCAATAGTGGCTACTTATAAAAAGTAATGGATCATTCAAACTATTGATTTGACCAAAATAGAGTCATCCATAGGACTCTGCTATGAGGATTTCTTCATAGTTTGATATATATCTTTTCTAGCTGGTCTCCTTGATGGAGTCATATTCTATAGAATGGAGAGAAAATAAAACCCTTAGTATATAACTTGATTTCATTATCATGAAACATGTTTATAAAAGTGAAATCTAAAAGGATAAAATTATAAACATGGATGATAGAAAACCCCAACAATACCATGGTAACTCACTCGTTTTTATTACAGTGAGGTGGCCAAGAACACTCTTACACAATCTCTTGAGATATTATGGCCCTATCTTTAGTATATCAATAATCCTTGGACTTAAGAGGGTGATACACAAACATGAGCATTGATTTTTATCTAATACCTTACTTTCATACAAAATTTTATGATATCATCCCGGGTAAACCCATAATATATCGCTCTTAGGATTTCCATAGGACCAAAAGTATGTTTCCGATCACTACGGGGTAGTGAGAAGTTTTTATGTATCATACAAAGAAAATTGTGATTAATTTTACAATAAAAAATACACATTATCAGTTATAATAAATTAGAGTATAAATAATACATCTAAAATACCCATAAAGGTAATATTTAACAACTATATAAGACGGACGGGATAAAAAGACTAAAATACCATTAACATGGAAACCAAAGGAACCCATGGGTGCATCAACACATGATCATTTATCACCACCATCCCACATTGCATAAGAGAACATGATTTAGGAGATTCATCAAAAATATGAATCTATTAAATTTATCAATGTCATGAAAAACAATGTCTACTTATACCTGATGAAAAATGTATGGTGTGAAGAAAAAATACTACTAGGATGCCATCGTGAATATATACAATGTTTATCAAAATACATATATTATTTATTACATGAAATAGATTTAAAAAAATTTAAAACAATTATTTATCCACATAAATTCATCTTTTTTTTAAAAGTACATGGCATATTCTAGTGAGGAAAATAATATAACAAAACATTAAACCAAGAGGAACAAGAAGATAAATGAAAAATAGCTCCATGATTTGATAATTATATCAATTGGGTAAATATGAATATAAAATAAGGATATATGTAATTCATGATTAAAAAACAAATAGAATTCCACAATATAAGGGTGTACACAACCTAGAGACATTAAAGAACACTATCTAAAAAATGTGAATCCTAATGTATGAGAACCTCATGCAGCCCCAGAAGAGGATTCAGATCAGGTGAACATTCCATAGAAGAGACAAATGGATTTTTTAGAATGATAGGGTATGGCTATTCCATCGGGACCAGCATGTGCTTCCACAGGAAGCGTAGCCAGACAGCCATGCAAAGGTGGAGAGCTACTATCATGACGTAGATGCTAGGGAGGGGCAGTTCCTTGTAGATAATCTGGTTGAATTGTTTATGACCATCAGGTCATGTAATCTCCTAAGCCTACGGGCCTGGTAATCTTGGACCCTACGGGACTTATCAGGGTTCCCTATCATCCCTTGAAAGTGGGGTTATCAATAATCAATAAAAATGAAGGCCTTCGGTCCATTCGGGTATAAAAACATTCTATGATGATTTTTATCAGAAACATCATGAGCATTAAATATTGTTTTTAAAGAATTACTATATTCAGAACACATTCCATTATCTAAAGGATCAAGGATAAACACATGTGTATCAAACATTAAATTTAATAAATCAAAAGTAAAGAATAAAATCATAAGAATAAAATAATACAAAGGGATACAAAATATGATTGGGACACCAGCCTCAACAAATGGATAGAATGATTTCACTATTGGAATCGGTGATGGGAATAATATTTGATTGGGAATACATAGTCCTGATCAAAGGGAATCTCCACCAACTCAACAAAACTCCCTTGATCTAGAAATCAAAACACATTATGGTTCCAATGATATAAGGGGAAGAAATATTAAAAGAATATATACATAAAATAAGGGAAATCAAGATGAAAACCAAACATACATCAATGGGATCCTATAATAATACTATTTTTCCTATTAACACATTGGAATATATTAATGAATATTTTTAGATCCACGTACTTAGATAGAGTGATATTTTAGGGCCCAGTAAGCGGTTGTGCTGATACACTAAAAATATTATTTCATGTGCACATGGTTTCTCATAAATAATGGAATAAATCAATAATGAGGACACATATTGAAAATGTGAGACAATTTATGAGACTAAAATGTAGGTTTTACCCTTGGAATAACACAAAAAATCATGGCATTTGGTGGTAGGCTTGAAAAACACAGTGGGAGGAATAATAAAATAATGTAAAAAATATTATTTGATTGGTTAATTAAATTCATAACATAATTACCCATATAAATAAAAGGTTATATCTAATTATTATGGGTTTCTACAAAACCCTAGAATTTAGAGAGGTTATGATAGATATGTTCTTGGTTAAATAAAATAGATCAAGGATCACGATCGATTATCATAAGAATTGTTTCACCATAAAATCATTAAGATCTCACAAACGATGAAGACTCTAATTAATTCTTTATCAATGATTGATAGAAATCTGAGGTAATATGATTGTTCTCCAAGGTTTATTCACTATTTTATTGTCCACTAATGATGAAAAATAAAATCAACCAATATATTTATTCATGGGTCAATCATGCCTTATGGGTTCATGTTATCTTCCTAGTATATTGGGGAAATGATTTTATTTGTTTATTATTGGTTTTTCAGTCATATTTTTAAATAATAAATTGATACCTACCAAGAAAATAGTTAAGGTTCGTTACTCTTTGTGAGTTTATATTTATTCCTCATTTCATTGCATGATCATCCCCGACAACCCCTTTGGTTGGTGGATTGATAAATACAGAATATTCGATCATTTCATGACCATTATTCAATGTGATGAATAGATACCAAGGCTTAAATCACTCATAAATTAAGAGATTCTAGTGAAATAAAAATAGTCGATGATAATTGGTTCATTTAGTTTGTATTTGAATATCCTCGGTTCAAAATTTTAGAGTATGGATGATGCGATGCGGTATAGGTGATTCCAAGTTAGTATGGTGGTTGGAATCCTACTATGGGTGATCAATCAGGCTTCGTCAACCATAGATTTGATATCTAGATGTGTAATGTATGAAGGATCTTGTAGTGGTGATGGGGTGAGTGATAGATTCATGATAAACTCATAGGTTCCAGAAAATTTACTATTACACGGTATGTAGTCCAAAGAACACACATCATGTGGGACCCTAATTTGGTGAATAGGGATTAGAAATGAAATATATATCACATTATATGTGTTCCATACCACAATATATTTGGTTCCAACTATACTTACTGTGACTCAATATTGGCTGCTCCCTATATACCCAAAAAGTATATGGGAAATGTCCTGATAAAGAACACAAACTTAGCTAATGAACATGGTCATAACCTAATACCATGTCCCAACCATGTATGTAGTCATGAACCAATGTACATGGCATTGGGATAGCGATACATTGAGTACCATTCATCATCCACATTGCATCCATCCCATGAGATAATGTTATGTATGTTGTGGATTGCAAGTCGTGTGAGCTGATGAGACATAGTCAGGCTAGTGTACGAAAGCCACAATATGTACCCCCATTAAATGTTGTTTAATTTTCCCATGTTATGTTGAGGCCCTCAATATCTTTAGTTTTGACCATTATTTGTTGTGTTTGTTCCCCGTGTCTATCCATATGAGGGTACAATGTGGTATTAAGTCCTCATAAAAGTATTGTGATCCCCTCTTTGAGTTGCTTTTAGATTGAGTTTTTTAGAATCCATCTTTGGGGCCTAGTGTGGGTTTGATGAATCATCAAGAATAACATTCATGGTATTATGATCCCCTACTTAGTGGATTATTCTAGATTAGTTTTAATGCATCACCTAGTGGTCATAGGTGTGATCCCCTATCTAGACATTCTAATATTTTGATATCTAGTGTGCTCTTTTTTGGTGGTCCTCGATGAGCATGTCATATTTTATGAATTCCATCAGTGATGGCATGGTTCATGGGAAAGTTCCCCATAGAGAGTGTTACATGGAATCCTCGAGCATAATTCTATGGAAGGAATTATAGTTGACACCTCTTTGATTCATTGAGTCTATAATGAGTTTATATAGGTTATTTGAGTTTCTATTACAATATCACATATTTAGTTTTCATACCTTGTGATGATATGACTAATCTCTAGATGGTTATGTTTGGTGATTTCTCAGTTTCCTACATGGTATTTTCATACTCAACAAAGTATGGGATTTTCCCACACATGTAATTTATTTTGTAGACAACAAGTCATTTTTTAGAATCCTATGAGGACTAAAAGCTAGTATAGTATAGATAGCTAGACATAGGATGGTTAGACGAGTTGTTCCATTTATAGTTGTCCCCTCCACCTTATTATGTTATACTATTTTCCTAGTTTTTATGTATTTTATTTTAAAATTAGGCTTATGTACTTTTTTTTAATGAAAATTGTGGGATTTCGAAGTATGCATACATTATAGTATCAGATGTATTGTGCTACCTTCAAAATTAAATGTTCATTTAGAGATATTTTTTGTGAGAACATGTAACTCAGGATGTGGCCACTCATGTGCAAGAAATGACTACTCTATACTAGTCATCATCCTATAGTCTATTGGCGGTGGTCTTGGAATGTAACACTTGGATTAACACTATCTAGGAAGGCCTTACTAGGTTGGTTCATAACATAATTGTATCATATAGGATTATCATGGGATTAAATATTAGTGGTTATTATTGTTATGAGTATGGTTTGTGATTTATGGCTGTAGTGTTACAGTGTATCAAGTTTAGCTCTTAGGACATGGACTCTAATATTAGTGTGAAATTCAACATATCCATTCACTATGAAATTGAAAATTCTTGTTGACTTGACTCATGTAGACACTATTTGTAGAGAAAACATTGTTATATACCTCATATAAGAATGTGTAGGGGATTTTATTTTCTTATTAAGTCAACTCCCTAGATACACTCTTTGACTATGGTATGCCATAATTTTATTTTAGGATACATCAATGAAGTTATTTATCAAGGAATTTATAGATGGATATAAATGATGATACTCCCAATGATATGGATTTACTGAAGGTACTTGAAAAGAATTTTGTACCTCAAGGTGTTACATCCAGGTGGTTTTCATGTTTTGCACGACCCATTTAGAAGTAAGTTACTCTAGATTATCTAGATGAGTATGTGAATACGATGAGGGAACTACATGAGTTTATAATAAAGTTACCTCTAAGGATTAAAGTAGATCCAATCCCCTAGGAAGATAAGGAATTGCTAGATGCAATTCCTCAAGTTCCCCAACTTATGAGGAAACCTTTTAACAAAATGTTAGTCTAAGCAGAGATCATTATTTAGGGATCTAATAGGTATTGGGGGAGTTTGGTGAGTGAAACAAATGATAAGATTCATCTCTCATATTCTTGATTTCATCATCTATTTGGGGTGAAGTTCTATATCTCCATGCTATGATCTGTGTGCAAACAAGAGATTTTCCAAAAATCATCAGGGAAGTATTATAATGGCTGAGTATTCTTCGAGGTACGCTAACCTCCCTAGAGACTCTCTAGATATTGTTAGAGATATGTTTTCCATGAAATTGCCTTGAATAAGAGCATACACAAAGATATCAGGGATTTAGTGATATCTCAATTTATTCCCACCCATGCTATAGTTATTGAGAAAGCCTTAGCGGGGGAGAAATTTCTAGAAAAGGAGGAACTACTAGCAGGTGTTGTCAGTGGCCACACATGAATTGATACCTCGGCTACTTTTACCTAATGGAAGACACTGGTGTCTGTGCATCTAATAGGATTTAAAAGAATCTCCAATGATATAGGATATATGGTTCATGGATCTCAATATAGTTCTAGTAATCCTAGAGAGAGGAAATGATTCTCTGACTATGGACATAGAGACCTTGCACGGGATGTTCTAAACACTCTTATATCTTATATAGTGACAATCAATGGACATCCCATGATGTAATAGTGACATGATCAAGGATGTTCATAGGTAAGAGTATGTGGTACAACACCATTGAGAGTAATTGGAGGTGGAATATGATTTGAATTTTTTTCAACACCACCCAAAGGTGGTCTACACCAAGCATATGGAGTTGGTGGATAGAGACAAGGACAGCTGTAGTCCATTTTTCCTTACAACCCTAAGGATCCTATGATGATTAGGGGTATGATCTATTACATCCCTACATTTCTTATGGTACTGATACACTTGGGTGTGAGCCATTATTTTCATTCTAATTATCTTATATAATACATAGATATTCTGATAGAGAACATGGTTCACCGATGGACTTGGAGTCTTCAGTGAGAGTGGATTTTACAATCACACATTTCTGCGAACTATGTGACTTGACTCTTAGAGGAGATAGATTTCTATAGGAAATCATTATAGTATTTATAACACCTTATGATTTCATATTTGGTTTGTACATTCAATCCATACGTCATTTCAAGATTTATTGTTTCATGCAGTGGTTACATTGTATTCGTAATGACAGATTGTGGGTTTCTTTTTTTGGGTGAGAAGGAGATATAAGATGAGCCGGATGGGAACACACATATGATGATATGTTTAATTACTCATCATTTGTCTTATATTACACAAATAAAATAGATTCTATGTAATTTCAACATCTTGTAGTGGTGATAGATTATAATTACTTCTTTCCTGAGGTCATTCCATACTTACCTTCCAACTGAGAGATTGTCTTCTTCATAGAATTTTACCTTGGTGTAACCTAGATATCCACACAAACTTATTATATAGCTCCTACTATGTTTTTTCAAAAAATGGTGGAGTTATATGACTTATATAGGAAGGGATATATTATTCCTAGTGTTCCACCGTAGGGTATCCCCAGTTTTTTTGATAATAAGTCATGTAGGTGATCAAGTGTGAATATGGATTTCTATCGACTGACTCAATAACCATGAAAAATAAGTATCTTCCCCAGATGATCGATGACCTCTTCGATTAACTGAGTGGGGAGAAATTGTTCTTGAAGATAAACCTATGATCTGGTTATCAGGAATCTTGAGTACAGGATGATTACATATGACATATTTTCTTATGATTCTAATATGATCATTATGAGTATATGGGGATTCCATTCAGAAAGTTTAATTCCACAACATTATGGATTGGAATAAAGAAATTCATCATTTAGCGATTCCTAGATAGTATTTTAGTGGTCTTCATTAATTATTTCCTAGTGAACTTAGTGACCAATGTGGAGAACTAAAGATGCTTGAGGATGGTTCTAGATATACTCCAAGAGTTCCAACTTTATTGAAGTCTCTCAAATTTTTTAATATATAATTTGGAGGTCTTATTTCTGAGATATGTCATCTTAGTAAAGGGTGTAGCGGTGGATACAAAAAAGGTTGAGGAATTTTTAGCATGGTATCCATCTAAATATGTGATTTAGGTACAAATATTTCTTTTATTGACAAGATACTATAGGATATTCCTTCCCAATTTCTCTGGGATATCGCAAGCCTTGAATAATTTTACCTGGAAGATGAAACCGTCTAGGTGGATGAGAAGGATCTATTAAGAATTAAATGAGTTATATAAAATCATGAAGAGTTCCCCTATAATGAGATCTCTAGATGAGGGTGTTGAGTATGGAGTATTCTATAATGGCCTTGGAACATGACCTTGTTTTGTTTTGATGAATTGGAATAATGTGATTATATATGGGTCCCATCATTTGAGTCCACATTAGTAAAACAACATGAACCACAATCTAGAGTTAGTAGCAGTAGTCTTCTCTCTGAAGATGTGTTGATATTAACTTCCAGGTGATTGGTTTATCATATACACTGGAAAAAATATTCTCAAATATATATTCTAATAGAAGGACCTTGAAAAAATTAAAGGAGGCTATAAAAGTTCCACCATGATTATTACATTGAGATTTTATGTACTCCCTTGAAGGGGGGTGTGGTAGAAGATGCTCACAACATGAGATCTAGATCATAATTATGGGATGTAGTGTCATATTAGTTATCCACATTGAAATTTTCTATATTACATGATGACAGTGACACTTATTTACAATCAATGTTTGTTGCACAACTATTTCTACACTATTTTAGGTAGGCTCACCATGGATAATCTGACTCTGAGACATTGTATACTCTTATATCAACTACAGTTTTTTCTAATGGATTCTCTAGAGGTGGGGAGAATTTCATCCTTTTCATAGTATAGAAAATGGTACTAGTGAAATTATGTGGGGTGGTTCTGTGGTAATATCATACATATCACTTATCGGTAAACCTAGGTGTGGAAAAGATGTACTATGTCCAATGATGTCTGTTCTGGTGGCCAATTATGAAGAAGTGTGTAGCTCTGTTTGTCTCTGGATGCCTCACCTGTCATTAAGGGAAGGATGAGAACTTGGTACCTGCTATTTTATCTCAATAACTTTCAGTTCCATATTGAATGTGGGATGGTATAAATATGACGTTCCTTACATGTTTACTATGAACATATAGAGGGAACTGTTCAATCTACTTGTTTACAGACCAAATCACCATCTCATCCCTCTTCCTGTCTATCTGAAGGCAGATTTCAGTAGAGATATTGGGATACCATTATATTCTGGAGATAGTCTGGCATCATTCATTTCCCTCTATAGTCATTTTAAAACATAGTCCTCTCTCCAGATCACGATAATGGATAGTATTATAGGGGGCCTCTAGGAATAATTTTCTTTAAGTGTGGTGTTTCAACCTATAATGTTGTCAAAAATGAGTGGAACCTTCATGTTCTAACGGAAATGGTGAAGTATTTCATATTTGACTTAGATCTAATTGGGATCATTTCCTATCCTTGGTGGAGTTTTTTTAAGAAAACATCTACCATTCCCCCAATAGAAATGTCACCATTCAAGGCCTTTTATGAGATACCATGTAAGACAACACATGGTTGGAAGGATCTACGTGAGTCAACACTCATGGGAACAATGTTTGTTTCATCTATTAAAAATGTTTTGATCATCAAGGAGTGGACGAAGACTACCCAGATCCATCAAAAGTATTATGCATACTTACGAAGGAGGCCTGTGGAGTTTGAGGATATATGCCATGTGTTCCAAAATGTCTCACCACAACATGGATTGGGATGATTGGGATAGGGTGGCATGTTTCCTTTCAGTTTCATTTTCCTTTTCCAGATAATGTATAGGGTCGTTATGTGGAACAATTATTCACCCTAAAATAAAATTTATACCACTATCACAACTTTTTTCATATGTCTCAACTGAAGAGGTATGTGCATCACTCATCGCATGTTTTTGGTTGGGGTGAGTTTAACATCAAGTATTAAGATAACATTGTAGAGTACCATGTATTGATCTATGATCGGTAGGATAAAATACTTTGTGGGTGAGTGATTCCCTTAGTGTATGTCTGGTGGTAGAACATGAATCTATGTGAGAGTACTTGGGAGTGGGAGACCCATATATGAGCCTAGTACCATCATCTTTTTCAGTAGGGTTTTTTCTTTCATGTAAACAATCCCTAATATGTGGAGAATGTAACATCCCAATTTTCTCTTTATAATACTTCAGAATATATTATAGAAACGTTTAGGGTCTAGGAACTAAGACAGTGCAATATTTAGAGGAACCTGGTAAGACTCGGTTTTGATATTATTAAATATTATATATATATTATATCGTTCACACATATTTTTTCAGACATAATGGAATTAATAATCAAGGGGGATTTACATGAAAAATATAAGACCATTTTTCAGTCCGGAATATAGGTTTTTCCATAGGGATGACATTATATTTGTCATCATCAGGTTTATTGCTTGAACATGACCATGTATGAAATAATTAAATAAACTAACAACAATTATATAATTTTTTAACTAAATTACTAACCTTATTATCATATATAAATACATGGTTATAACTAATGTTTTGTTTTAAATAAACAATCCTAGGTTTGAGATGGGAGCTATTTGAGGATATATCGATGAATAATAACAGGTTGAGGATCATGATTGATTTCCAAAGGATATTTTTAGATAATTGAGATCAAGGATCTCACCAATTAATATGTGGCTGATTTTTTGTTCATCAGTGAGTGAATAAAACATATCATATATTGTTTTTTCATGGTTAATTGCATGTTTGATTATCCCATGATGAATGTGAATCAAATAAATGAATAGATTGATTCATGGGTTGGACACGCCTTTTCGGTTAAGGTCATATTCTTGGTTTATTAGGGAATTCATTTTATTCTTTTATAAATGGTTATTCAACAAACATTCTAATTGAAATGAATTAAGGCTAACCCTAACAATGTAAAAGGATTTTTTCTCATTATGATTTGGGCATTTGTACCCTTTATATTCTCACATTCATTGCTGACAACCCCATTGGCTAGTCTTATAAAAAAAATATGTGGTATTTGATAATTTCTTGAACATTATTCACAATGATTTATTGATATAGATGGTTCATGATTTTGATATGTTTGGAGATAATGTGTGATGACAATAGTGGGTGATGTGGTGTATTGTTTTTTGATTTTGAGATATCAAATTCATGATATTCAACATTCATATGAATTAGCTTATTGGAGGTGATTCTTGATTAGTTTGGAGGATATAATCTTTCTATAGGTGATGGATAAGGCACGGTAGTCCATTGATACACTTGAAAACAAATCTCTTCATAACAATAGTTTATTTAATTGAGAGACAGTTTAAACCACTTCCATATGGTTCTATGATGGTTTCCAAAAAAATTATTAATGTTTCTATTGGCATAAAACTCACTTAGGTTCCATCCATTTAGTGAAAATTTCTAGAAACCATAAAAAACATTCATTTATAGGTGGTTTTTTGTTTTAGAAGTTGTTTACCTTCACAAAAAGGTTAAACATATCCGGTGGTTTAAACCACCTCTATCCCCTCTGCATTTTTTTTACAGTGAAAATGACCAGTAAAACCAAAAAAAATGCCACTAGAGAAATATAATCATTAAATAATGGTGGTTTAAAACTCCACTAAACAATAATTTTTCATATATATTAGTTGTTTAAACCACTAATATTCATCACTTTAAAAATATATAGCTTCAGAATCTCCTACCCCATAAAATCCAAGAAAAAAAATATTACACACCCACATTAACAACACAATTCAATAAAATATATACACAATGTATTATACAAAGGTATAGTGAATCCTAGTTATCTATATTAATCCCTATTAACCACATCACTTCCCAAAAAATAATAAAATTGATAAATGACATCTCATAACAACAAAATTCACAATAAAAATGGGAAAAAACACTTACCAGTGGTGTCACATTTCCCCTTCCATTAGGATTTTTTTCATTACAATATTATAGGTCGGTGGTATCTTTAAAAAATAATGGTCTTCTAGTGTAGCATAATGGTGTCCCATTTTAATGTTTCATATTCTCACAAAAATGATTCTAAAATAGGATAATTATTGTTACATTATTATAAAGAAATAATTTATGATGACTATCCCATGATACACTACATGTAGAGAACCTGATGGGATATGTTACTAAATATCACCATGATCCAAACCAAATTTTCAATAGGGATCTTTTGAAACAATGGGGTAACTACCTGAACTAATGCTAGTGATAGTTCCCCAATCATAGAAATAACAAAATAATATATATTTTCCTTTGTTAATGAAAATGGAAAAAATGGTAGTCAAAACTAGAAAACTAGTGGTCAAAATGGATGATCATATATTCCTATAAATATGTCCACATGATGCATCACGAGATAAACATTTAATGATAAAAATAATATCACCATAATATATTTTGGAAATAAGTACATTATAAAACTATAACATGTCAAGAGAGAAATAATCACTAGATGTTCTAAATATAGACACCCCCTATCTAATTTGAATTTAATAAATGGAATCGATGAGTTTTTCAAATACCTTATTGGTAACATTAAGTGTCTAATTAATATAGCACAATCTACTGAAAAGGGACCTAATAAATCAATCCCACTACTGAAAATGTATATGAGATATTCAAAATCCAAATTGATTGGTGTTACACATTCAATACTCATTGTATCATCACAATAAAATAATAGAAAAACTAGTCAAAATTATCATGACACATCGTGGAATGAAAATTAGATCCCAAAACACAAGTTATATTAGATATCTTCTTCCAACACTTCAATAGATCCTCACCATAATGGTTAAATCTAATGTTAATATGATAATAATTTGTACACTACACCTCCTTATACTTAGTAAACCAATTTAATAATAATAGCCACATAAAAAACAATGAAATTATGCTGGCCTTTATAAACCAAGTTCATGTGAGGGATTTAATCCATGAATCGTCAATGTCTATGAATTAAACTAACCTATCACCAATATATTTTTGTTTTCAGAAATCACAACCAAATCGATCAAGAACTATCATACATATTCATTGAATTATTTACAGATACAGGACATGATAATACAATGACATGGATCTATAAATAACCCACTAAGAACAGATTTTTTAACCCCTTGAGTTTTTTAAAATGGATATCATTAACCCATTATAAGGAAATTATTTACACACTTCATAAAATAGATATAAAACAATGTACTCATCTATAACATAAGAACAAAAAATACATTTACACATCCAAAAAAATTCTCCTAAATAACCAAGAATATAAATATTCATGTAATGTTATGGAAATACAGGTATCCCTACCAGAAACTACAACATGGTTTCTGAATCACCATGTTAGTGTTAGTCTGTCATATGTTTAGTTATACATCATCTCCAAATCCAAATTGAACCCTAATCACTACCCAATGAACTATAATCAATACCCTCTCTATCTTTGTCACCAATTCCTATTACATGCACCTATATTAAAATTTTGTTGAAAATTAAACAATTTTACATATTTAAATTTAGACATAAAATAAATTTAACTTTTTTTACTAAATTATTTTGTTGGTTTGTGATTTACCTACTCACTGCCATCAATAGATGAAATAGCACTAGGGAAATATCTTGACGTCTTCTAATATATTGCAATTAATTCTTTCTACATAGTCTAAACCTTTGCATAATACAGGATTATATGAGTCAATTATTCCGGAATTGTGATTTTCATTTCAATAAAATCACTGTGAACATATAGTGGTACGGAATAACTAAAATTAGGAGTAGATGATTCTAAAATACCTTTTTGTCTACCAAAGACTTCATATGGTAATGGTTCCACACCCATCTCAATCCATAATTCTCATTCCCAAGGACTTGACCAACTGGATCTTCCTGGGAGACCAAGAAGGACTGCATGGGATTGTAATCCCATAGTTCTTTTATTTATACCTATAACTCAAATATTCATCATATTTCAAGAAATACATAATAACATAGTGAAAAAAATAAGTTATTATAGTAAAAATTAATTCATACCACCAAATTCTATGGCATGCGCATTATGATAATTCCCATCAACTTTTGTATGAACATCCAACAAAAAAAATTTCAGGTGACTTTCGCTCCCTAAATTAGTTGACTTCATTAAAAAAATGATAAATCAATAGTTTCATATTTGAAATTCGTGATTTTGTATTATAAATAATCAAACTAATGAAAATATTACCAGATTCGAAGTGTTTTTAGGAAAAAATCCTTGACTCAATAGTGTGAGGGTTAAATTTTTATCTCAACTTGATGAATTTTAATGGAATCATCCTAAAAACATGTCATTTAATATTAATGTGTGCAATGAAATCTCCTTGTAATGTGCGGGCATATATTTAAAATGAGATTAATATAATAATATATATTTCAATACCTTGTTCTTCTCATTAACATGGGTTTTAATAAAAACATTAAATTTTAAACTAGGTTCCCCTTTGGGTACCTTTTCATAATGTTTTTGAGAACTAAATGAAGTGCCATTAAATTAATTCCATAATCCCCCTTTTAAATCCTTCCATTTATTACCCAAATTTTTAAATGTCCACTTTCATGCTACAAGATCATTAATGTTAAAGGGGAATTACATCTGTATAAAGTGATTCATTTTTAAAATATGATAGTTTAATAACATAATGAAATTAAATTACACCATAATATATAAATATTAGATTTCCGATGAATTAAAGACTTCATTTTTACATGATAAAGGTACATGCCTCCAATCAATAGAGGTAATCAACAGCGTAACCAGATCTGCTGCTATCTAGCATAGAATATGACCAAATAATCCTACAACATCGACCATAGGGACTCCATAACATAAAAAACAGGAAAAAAATCTTCAATCCATTCAGATTACATACATCAAAAATGTTCATAATTCTCTCTATAGTAACATTGTTTTCAACCTTTATGAATGATAATATAGTAGTATAAAAATTGAAATCACATTATCCAGATTAAAATTTTTACCTCTGAATTTCACCCACCAATATCATCATTAAGAAATAGGAGTGATGAACTATTCCCTCACTGCTAAAGATTCTAATTTGGGAGTCTTTATCTCAGATGCTAATGGGACACTGAAGAAGGGTGTACCAGACTCTAATAGAATGGAGGGTCTGTAAGATGGTGTAGGGGGAAATAGAGAGTGTGTTAGATGATATAGGTAGGGATACTTTTGGATCATTATATGTCAATTTGGTAGAGTTAATGTAGTATTGGTGCTGATTAGGGGTAGTAAAAATACTCACCATTTAATTCCTATCATTTAATCAAAATAAATTAACTTCAAAATATATATTTTGGAAAATTATTGCATAAATAATTAGAAATGATAACATTTTCACATTATTAACAAAAAATATTCATATCAATGAAAATGAATGACTACATATATAAGATAAATTGTTAATAAATTATTGGAAGTGTACACATATAATCATTTTGTCCATTTGCCATGTCATTGTATGACTCCATCATTACTTGATCTACAAAATCCTCTATTTAAAAACTAATATTTTCTATTTCCTTATGGAGAAATATTAATGATTATTGTTTTTTATGGGACTGAATGTTAGAGGCCAAATCATTCACGTCATCACCCATATCATACATTTCCCTTTATTTTACATGAAGAACTAAACGGAACCCTTCATCCCTGACTTCTTAATATTAATATATCATTTTCTCTTGTTATGATAAGATATAAGAATCATGTAATTCATGGTCACCAACATCTATCAAGTGAGAGGAGTTCATAAAACTAAACTACAAGGAATCTCTTTTAATACCCATTGAAATATCTACTCAAATTCATTTGAAAAAAAAACAACTGAAAAATTCTTATGGTAGTTTAATTCAATAATATCAGTCAACATTTCATTGTATCTCAGTTTGAAAACATTAAATATACCCCTATTCTAGGATTTGAAACCTCATTCCCAACCGACTGTTTGGAATTTAAATCTATTCACATTTCAAGTGTCGAACATTCTTGAATTTTTTAGAGGACCTGACGCCCTAAACATCAAGTCCTCAAAAAACTCATCCCAAGTATCAGTATTTTTATACTAAAATAAGTATTATAAATTATTATATTTACAAAATTTACATGTCAACCAAATATCAATATTTATTTCAGTTTTTATGAAATTACATGATGTGGAAACCATTCTATAAGATCAATATTAACAAATTTTGTTATATCTTTCTCATTTCATGCTCAGCCTCTCATTCACCAATTTGTCTGTATCTTGAGAACTTTAAGAAATAGATAAGAAATTTTCCAATTCATCGACACATATCTATGTTCTTGTAATAATTAAATTTCTTTAAGTGTGACATTGACCTCCTCCCATATGATCGGCGAAGAGTATGATATATTTTTCACTTACCATGTAGTTGAGATCGATTTGATATTTCATCAACACATCAAAGTCGATTGAATATTGTCCCAATATCATCGAAGTATCTATAACAAAAGGTAGGTCACTACGCTTCCAAATAGCCATATGAAATAATACATCGAGGAAGAGCTTCATTTTTCATGAATGATTTCATATTACCAAGATATATGTGAAATAATATAAATAAAATATAATTATGCATTTAATGAAGTTACAATAATTGTTTATGTAAGATTAAAAACATATAAAAAGTATATCTCAGTTGGATACATCCACTAATATTATACAGGGCCTCTTAATTTTGTTTCCTCAACCACATTAATAGTTAAATTCATCATGATAGTACAAATGATGGAGTAAATATCATATCCATTGAAAAAAATGTCAACAAAAATATCTCCTAATGGTTTTCATGATCATATGGTTGCATAATTTTCTCACATATCTATCTAAAGAATATACAAAATTAGAGAACAACATTAGTAACCTTTTTCCATAATAATATACACAATGCCAATGTTAGTAACAACAGTAAAATAATATTTGATTTGTGACTTATCAATCCATGTAACCTTTGATGATTTTTGTAAATGAACCTTGATATGTTACTTGAATACCCATTTGATACCCTAAAATGTTTTAATATTTTAATGGATGTATATTTATCCATTATTTTCATTTCAAAAATTGTTGAAGAAAACTTTTCATTCTCATTTGGAGAGATAACATGCTTTATGTTCATTATTTATAAGCCATTATGGGGATTGATATGGTCCTTCGATTTTAAATGACCATTATGAAATGTGAAGATCAAATAGTTAAAAACATTCTTATCATTATAAATAACATCAAGATTATGCCACACCAAATTAAAATTCCATTACATAAGTTTGATGAATGTACTTTTTTCTGTCATTGTGTTATGATATCACTCGATGATGCACTTTGAGATCATTTCCCACTATCATTCAAATGATTCACATTCCAAAATTTTTTGTTAAAATTTCCAAGTTGTGCCAATATTTCAGAACCTGACGGCTACTTTGTAGTTGTCCAAAATAAATAAAACTATTGAATATCAACATGTTCAGATGAAATCTATATAATGTGTTGATAAATATTAGATGAAACAATAAGAATATTTTTTTCATGTAATATAGCCATTCGGACTCAAAATCAATGTTTAAAATAAGAAAATCCAAACCTGTTCAAGTGTTCCAACCTGATAAGTTCACAAGTCAAGGGAAGTCACAAATGATCCACATTATAGCAGTGTATGTTTTGATCATTATTCTAGAATATGCATCATATTTCACAACACCAATTCTTGATAACTCTTGTAATTATTCAATTAGAGATTAAAAGTATGTATCAAATTAATTTCAAGATATTGTTTCTAGAATAATCATTCAAAATATAAAATATGTTTTTTGCATACACTTCCAAGAAGGAAGATTGTAATGGATCAAAACAACCAGCCATCAGTTATTATCTATCGAATTCCACTTCCTCTGCTCAGTGGTTTTCAATGATATTTATAATATTTTCAATCAATGATTTAGATGTAAGTAACAAAAAAACTTTGAAGTTGTGTTCTTTTTCTTCTTCTTTATAGTTGTATGTTGTTTCAGACTTTTAAATTCATACATTGATATCTATCTACAAGAATAACATTTTTTTCAATCAAATTTTTTTGAGTCCTCACCCCAATAAAGCATATAATAGTTGGGACAGGCTTGTATTTTTTATAATTTAGACCAAGAATGTTAACATATTTTTTCCTATCATAACAAGAATTAGGGAACTTAGATTCTACAAATAAATTACAAAAAATTCCAATATTATGGACTTTGCCTTATTTTTAATTCTGAATATGCATCTGATATGATACAAACTTCATAAGAAAAGAATGTTTTGAATATTTAAAACATCAACTATACATCACATGATTTCCATTATCAACTAAATCATGAATTGGATTTGTCTACTTAGGGAAGTTTACACTTACATTAGTCTCCATTGAATCAAAAGGTGGATCCAATGATTTGTTACAATCTTGATCTGGATTTTTATAGTCCTAAAAATATCACTTTTCAAGGTACTATTTTCATCACCCTCAACAATTTGTTTTGATATGTTTTAATGTTGATATTGTGGTATTTTAATGTTGAAATCATTGTTTATAGGTTTTTTTATTTCATTGTCCTTTGTCGATGAAGTTTAAAACTCATTCTGTTGATTGACATCAGTTTTCAAAAATTTCTATAATTCTCGATTATACAAGACAAATCCTACAAAAATATAGAGAGGGTAATTACTTCAATATAAAGTGTTCATAAACATCATCTCTATTCAACCATATTTTATATTTACATTTTGGAAATTTATGTATTATTGTCCCATCAACAGATAAATTGAAAATTTAAAAAATATAAAATCTTCTCCAGAACCTTAGCATATTGAGGAGTGCTCCTTGGTTACATGATCCAACATTTATAAATATATATCAAAATGTCCCTACACATTAATTTTTTAGAAAAAATAATTCACTAATAGAAAAATAACCATTAAACATCAGTGGTTAACTCTCATGGTCTTAATAATACAATATACTACTCTACTAACATATAACCATCTCAATAGGGAATGATGAAATCCTATAAAAATACCCAACAAAATATTTGTAGGACTATATTATCACACATGTACATCAAGTTATTTAAATAAAAAGTTTCATATCAATCTATCACCATCTCAAATCATATGATTCAAAAATTACATATATGATAAAAAGTGGAACATCTAAAGGGTGGAATCATAAAATATCACCTTTAATTAACTCCAAAAATGGAAAAATAAAAAACATAATTTAAAACTATGAGATAATTTTCTCAAAATATATAATAATTCATATAATAAATCATGGGTTTTCATAAAAAATTCACTAAATCGAATTTGAAAATAATTTTCCAAATACTATGCTTTATGAATGACATTTTATTATGAAATAATTGATGTTGCTTCTATAAATGATTTTTGGAATGTTATAAATAATGAGATTCACTGTTCCGGTTTTTTATAATTCAAAATATTTTTTAATTAATATCAATGTTTTTAGTGTTTGTTAATATCAATAATTATTATGGGTTGTTTATTAATATCATTATTAGGAGGTGTTATCAAAAATTTGTTAGATTAATATCAATTTTATAAGGTTCTTGTATATATCATGAATTGTTTAAATGGATTTACAAAAAATGAATTGATTTTATTTAATATGAAGACGTTTTTTTGACTAATATTATAAATTATTTTATATGATGTTTATTAATTATATTTAAATAGTGAATGGTATTTTTGAAATTTCAAATAGGGGGCCTATATTTATCATAAAAGACTTAATAAAAGAGATTATAATTCCAAATAAATTATTTATGGAAATTTTATTATACACACACACACACACACATTTATTTTTGATTGTATTCCCTAAAAAACTCAATAATGAAAAACACTCTAAAGTGGCATGGACAACAAATCAAGTAGTACCTCTATAGAGAACATTGTTCCCACAATTACAAGATCCATTATAAATATTATTATAAATACATCAATCATGTAGATAAAATATTGGGTCAAATCACCAATTATGATATCAAAAAAAGAATTAGTAGTAACACAACATCTACACCAATATGCACCACTAGACATCCAAAAACATCACTTCAATGTATTTGGAGTCAGAATTTAGATGATAAAATCCAGAATATCTTATTGATCATTAGAACTGACGAATAATAATAAAATATCAAAATCTATCAAAATCATCATTGATAACCATGAAACCAAAGTATGAAAATAATCAACTACACTTGACTGTAATATGAGGAACCCCTAAATGATTGAAACAATCCAAAAATAAATAAATAAAAATCTGAAATTACCATGAACTTATGTTCTTCATTAACAAAATCAAACCATCACATCATCATTAAGTAATATTATAAATATATAGTTCAATAAATATAAAAAATTACACTACAATGGAAAAGTCATGTAGGTGACGACGGAAAGGTCAAGGGTGAGAGGGGCTCAGTGTGAATCAAATAACCAGGTGAGGGTGAGGTCTAGAGAGGATTTAGAAATGGTGAGGGGAAGGGTTTAAGGGGATAGGTGTAAAATGAAGAATCATTGAGCACTAAAGATGGATTATGTGGGCACGGTGTAAATAAGATTGTTGGTGAGGGGGGAACTACCAATGCTTCAGTGAGTGGGGAAATTCTTCAGTGGCTAGACCTTGTGGTTGGGGGTTCTTGGGGGATATTGGGGGGTCTTAGGGGAGAAGTGGGGTTATTGTTAGAGAAAGAGCCTTTTTTAATTAAATCATGAAATTTAGTAGTGGTTTTTAAAAAACATCCTCTAAATTGTCATAAATGTTTTCCCATAATGGTTTAATAAACTGCCACTAATTTATGAATTTGGTGCAGTTATCAGTGATCTATGGGTGTAATTGATGGTGGATCTAGTAGAATAATTTTCATAAGTGAAAAACATGTGATTAACCCATGGGTTATGGAAAATGCCTCATTACATGGTCTGTAGTCTGAAGAAAACACATTGTTTGGGACTCTACTATGGTGGCTAGGTTTTACACGTGAAATAAAATATCACCTGTTGTGTGACCTGGTACAAGTGACTTAGAATGTACAACCAAAACTATATGGTAATGGACATGTCCAGGAACATGATCATTTCTAGATTATGAGGGTATTGTATGGTACTTGGGCCTATTTAGGCATATGTGTACAACATGAAGTAAACAAGCATGACCATATGTACACATGCACGAGATAACAACACCTAGTTTTATAGTAAACATCTACACAACCTCTAAACCAATAGAACATGACATATATGTAGTGGATTACATGTCACATGAGATATCGAGAAAAGGGTAGACCCATGGTATTCATGACACACAATGTACACCCATTACACTAAATGTTCTTTTTTAAGGAAGGTTGGGGCCCTCTTTCCCATTAATTTAGACCATTATTGGTCATGTTTATTCCCTTGGTATATCCCTATGATAGTGAAATGTTTTATTATGTCTTCAACAAAGGATTTTGGTCCCCTTTGTGGGTATGTTTTATATATTATTTTCATCTAACCCTGCATGAGGCCTGATGTGGGACCCTTTAAAGTATCATCTCTCATAGTTCGGGTTGGAGGGATTTTCCTTACCAACATTCACAGACATATGATTACTTACTTAGTGGGTTATTCTAAATTGGCATTGAGTAGTCCCATGGTGGTCTTGGGTGTGGTCCCCTATCAGTTTATTGAGATCATTGAGATTGAGTGAGTACTTATTTGGTGAGGACCAAAAATAATGACCTCTTAGATGAGCACCATTAGTGATGGCCTGGTTCACGGAGTATGTTCTCCTAGGTGAGCATTGCCCAAATTCCATGTGGAGAATCTTTTGGAAGGTTGTGTGGTCGAGGCCTATATGAGACATAGAGATTGTTATGAGTATATCTAGGTTATTATTTTTATTTCTATGACTCATATCACGTTGATATAACTTTTTATGAGCTACCAACTCCCTTGATGCTTATATATGGTGATTTTAGGGTGTCTTGTGTGATATTGTTATAATCACCACTACATGGGCTCTTCCCCCACATGTAATTTAGAATTTTGATCACATTCCTTTTGATAGGATCCTAGGAGGTCCAGGAGAAGGTGTAGAATAGTGATATAGATTGACGATGGTTAGACCAAGCATTTCATTGTTAGTACTCTCATCATTCATAGAAGGTTATACACTTTTTCAGATTTGTTGGGTTTTTATTTAGACATAATGATTTAGTACTATTTTCATACACTGATTGTAGGATTGTGATGTATACATAAATTGTGGAATAAGATGTATTATCATACCTTAAACACTATAGGCTCACTTGTGTTTATGATTCAGTAGAGTTACAATAGGTTATGGCCTCCCATGTTTGAGATATTCCATCTCATTTATAGTCTTCATACCCTAACCTATTATATGCGGGATTGGGGTTTTCCACCAATCAAACTACCATCCAGGTGATCACTGGTCTCCAAGTCATGATAGATCCACTAAAATCGATTGAGGATCCTTGTAGAATCAAGGGAGACTACTGTAGGGTGTTATAGTGTGGCTAGTTTGGGATAATGAGGGATTTAGATGATATTTTATTTATAAATTAATATAGAAATCTGGGAAATTTAAAATTTTAAAAATACTTGATAATGTCTCATGGTTAGGCTGCATAGTTAGACAAAATGCACTTGAATCATGTTGTTCCATTGTCCCTTGAAAACCAAGTTTCGTGGTTTCCTTGTAATAGTCTCACCATTTAAAAATCCATGTAATAGATTATATACCTAAACCAAAAAATATACATGATTTTATAGGTGAATATCAGGATTATCCAAACCATACTCAAAACATGGAAATCACCACTAGATATAATAGATCCATATCACCTGATTACCACTATCTTTGTGCATAAATGACGTGAATATATTATTTCCAATGAAACTATACATTTTCATCCCCCACATCTCAATATTGTTTAAAACCTCAAAAAGAAAATTAAAACTCAAAATTAAACATACATGTTACCCATAGGGTAGTATAAGACCATTACACTATAAATACACCACTTGTAAGGTCCAACTCCACAGTCCCAGATGACTGATCACCTCTAACCTATTGTGTGATCCCACATTGGAATTTTACATGGTCTTGATGAATTTTGGGGACTATACAAGGCCCACCCCCCCCCCCTCAATTATCCTAATTTTATCCCAAAAACATCTTGACATCCAAAATTAATTAAATAAAAGACTTACATGCCTCGAATGGATCCCTACACCTAATATTCATTTTATACCCTTCTAGACTCTCTAATTATAGATCCCTCATTGATTGCATAATTCTCTAATCAATCAAATTTTCCCTTAACCCTTTAGAGGATCAACCATGTAACATCACATATTATAGGTGTGTAATTTTTTTATATTATTTTGATTTAATAGTTATAATTAAAATGTATATTTTATTTTTTTAATTTATTTTTAAAAGAATAATTTCATTATTGATGAATATCAAAAATGTATAAATGAAAATAATTTGATAAACATCAATTCATTAATTTGATTGAAATAAAACTACTAATAAAATATATATACTCATTATATTTACTTGATATTATGAAAGAGATATGTGAATTTAGTGGATCCTAAGTTACCATAATAATCAAAAATATAATTATTTTTATAAAAAAGTTGTACAATATCCACCCTAGTATAATAATATCTTCATATAAAACACATAATAATCATTGGTTTGATATATCATATAAAAGTGATATAAAAATTAATTGAATATTATTTGTGTATATATATAATAATAATTAAATATATTAGAATTCATAGTTAATAATGTAAATATATGATAATGATAAAAATAATGTGATAATAAATATAATACATAAATTATTTTAAAATTATAATATTTTTCAATATGGGATTTTTTATGTGTAACCTTTTAGTATATAGTCAAGACTATTATGAATTTTTTATATTAAACCATTGGGAACACACTGTAATTTTTTTTAATTTTTAGAAATCAAATATTTATTATACATAAATATAAAAAAGTAGTATGAGATTAAAAAACCTTAACATACATACATATTCCCCAATTTCACATTAATATCCATTAAATTTCATAATAAATCACAACCGAAAACCTATAGTTTTAGTGTATTTGGAGTCTAGATATATTAAAAACATACTTTAGAACTATTATTCGACATATCTAATAATGAATATTCACACACAATACCCATATATACATATTAGAAGAAAATTTTGTTATATCATAATCTTTTTTTTGTGGGATCAACAGCCAATTCAGATTTCATTATCAATTTGAATTAATTATATATTTCTTGAAGTATTTAAAATCATATCGTATAATATGGAGTGTTCATGTTTCTATGAAATTTTATGAGTTTAAATTTAGTACGAGTAATTAGGCTTATATTTTAAACTTGATTCAATTAGGATTGAAAAAAATAAAGAAGGATATATTTTCAGAAGAATCATTGGGAGTTCCATAAGAATCATTTTTTTATTCATAAAAGTCCCCAGCAAAGAGAATATGAGTGATTCCCATTCTATAAAAATCTTTTATAGATTCTATATGAGTCATTCTAAGGAAAATATAGATCCATAAGATTCATTACATGGGAAATTTATTCTAGTAATATTCCTCAACACTTCATATGATTCATTTCTAGTATTCTATAAGAATTATTTTATAGTAAAATAAAATTTCATTAGAGTGCTTTAAGGAATACAATAAGGATAATTTATTAATTTCTTAAGATCTATTTCCTTTTCAACATTTTATAGAGATCCATCATAATCAATCTGGTAACCTAAGAATATTCTAGATAATATTTAAAATAGTCATAGGGGAATGGAGAGGATAATGCTAGATTTAAAAATGGTTAATGAATTGACTTTTATATGAATTTATAAGCATTATCTTTGTAGATTTTATAGATCTGAATTAACATTATGATAAAGATTGATATTCCATGAGTTTATACATGATTGTCATAAAATTACATCATTCTATTTTTATTTGAATGGGAATTATCATTCATAATATATGATTGATAACATATTAAATTTTAAAAATAAAAGCTATAAATTTTATAGAATAATGAATAATTTGATTAGAATTATTATCGAAGGCCTACCTATTACTGACTCAATAGAATTTATAGATTCAAAACTAGTTATTTTTTATGAAGATAATATGGAAGATATTAACAATTTGGATTACAATGATCATTAAAAAAAAGAGAAAATATTTTAAATATTATAGAGAAAGAACTCAAGGAATGAAAAAGATGAATAAGAGGAAGAGAAATAAAGAGAGAGTATTGACTCTACTACTATAAAATGTTAACTAAGTGAAGAGAAGAAATTTAGAATTTAATAAAGAATATAAGGATAAAGAATGGAGATATAGTGATTAGGAATATTAAAGGAGAATAATTGTAACACTCGTGATGTATTGGTGTTTATATTATAATATTCAAATCATTATAAGAAGCATACATGTTACATATATCATTTTAAAAATCATTACTGAATGCACATAAAAAATGATTATGTAGTGGAATTATTCCTAGAATAGACATTTCATTCCAAAAAATTTGTAGTACAAAAAATTTATAGTACAACCTCTTATTAAGTTAATACACAGTTTATTTTTTCTCCATGGAATAACTCTAATTTTTAACCTATGTAAAATTCAATTCCCTTTCATTTTCATTCTTATATTCAAAAATTGTATGAATCAATGATAACTAATAATTTAGATTTATTTTAAAAACACGAGGACAAATCCCCTATGAATAATTATAAAATATGAATATATTGTTTCACACCTCCCCCTGTTAGGGTGTCCTATGTTTATAGCAGTAATAAGTGGCATAAAAATATGTTTTAAGTGATGATTATTTCTAATTTATCCAGGATATATATAAAACATAGTCATTTAAAAGTGAGTTCTATTATTTGATCATAGAAATTATGAAATCGGGAATAGTAGAATTATTTCTCATTTTTTTTCTTTTATGTATTATGTATTCAATAATGGTTTCCCTAAAATACATTTTAGTGACTCATCTGAATTATCTATAACTGAAGGGGACAAAAAGATTCATTATTTTAATTCAAAATCCCAAAATACATTATCTATTTCAATATAAAATTGGATGTCTATTATTGTGATGATTTATACTTATACATTAGCTATAAATTATAAAATATAAAATACCGATAAAGGATGGAAAAAGGATAAAGAATTAAATATTAATGTTTTATACCATAACTTTAATAATTTGAAGAGGTATCCTGATGAAAGGATATAGAGATTCACCAATCAAATTTTTGAGGTTTTTAGAAAAATAAGAGTACATGGTAAAGAAAAAAAGGATGTGGATGTCATGAAGAATATATTGAGATGTTTTCAACCCATTTGGAAATGGAATTTTTATTATCTTGAAGAAAGAAATCTTTTTGAATAATTTATGGATGACTTTCAAAATAGTTTATTGGCTTATGAAATGTGTGTCAATCCTAGAGAAAAAATTCCAACCAATAAAGAAATGGAATTTAAATCCATGGAAAATAATATCATCACCCAAAATCATGGTAAAAAATTATATGTTGATGAAGAGTTTCTTTATTTGGTTGTATGGATGTTCAAAATAGATAACTACGATTTTGAAGGAAACCTACCCTTGGATTTATTCAAATGTGGAAAGGTTGGAAACATTGTAGTAATGCGACTTAAGAATTTTTATGATGATAAATGTAATATGAAAACTATACCAATTACATAAATAAAATACCCCCAAAAAAGGTACTTATGAATGGGAAATTATGTTGTGAATAAGTTCCAAAGAAAGAAACTTTTCGGAATGGAAGAGAAATGTGATGATGTTTAATTAATGAAAATAAGAAACTAAATTTAAATCGGATATTGATGTTTCTATGATGGAAACTGTAAAAAAGAATAATATAATAGTGAAAAACAACATCAAATAGATGTTATTGTAGACCTTAATGTGGAATTGGAATGAACCCTTGGATAAATCAATAAACAAATAAGAAAAATTAGTTATTTAATTTTTTTTTAAATATTCCCCAAAATCTCTGTATCAACATGAAGTTGAGACTAACCGGCTATAAAAGGATAAAGAATATAAAGAACTGGCCATGAAATCATAGAAGATATAGTATAAATTAAATTAAAAAATGAAGAAATATATTAGATGATTATATTTCTTAATGATTGTGTTGAGGGAAGAGAGAAAAGGGTTGATGTTCTCAAAGAAAGAAGTATATAATTTGATAACATAATAATAATATGAAATTAATTTACTGGATCAGAAGAATAAAATACATTTTGGGATGTTTTATGATATGGAACATGTAAATGGAAAATTAAATCACTAAAGATGTTGATAAATTTTCGATAAACAAATACCCCAGAGTATGGGTAAAAGTGGAGTTGGAAATAGCAATGAGATATCAAAAATTGGATAGATTCATCTAAAAATAAATTGAATTATAATTTATAGGAAATCCATAGATAGTAAAATACTAACCATAAATATAGGAATTTTTCCAAAAGACTGAAGACATGTCCAAAAGTGGATGTAAAAAGTATATTACTCTTAATTAAATCAAAATTTTATGGATTCTATTTCTATACTATGATCTAATTTTTTGAAGTAGAAATATATTTTTGAGGTGAAGAACATGGGATAAAATAAATAAGGATGGGACGATGTCCTTTTTCCAGAAGAAAAAATTATTTCAATATCAATTGTTTTTACTAAAAATTAGGCCATAAATCCTTTAACTATTGTTAATGAAGAAGAGGAATTGGTTTCCATAGGAATCCAGGAAAGCTGAATACTAGACTACCCAAATAAATTAAAATGGAAAATAGATTTTTTGCATTATAATTACAAGGTGAAGGTGATTATAACATTTTCTACAAAGATATAGGATATTCCTTCTACTATCTCTATAACAATATATATATATCTTTAAATTTAAAGAATATGATGGGGAAAGAATATCGAACTTAAGATACACTCCATGATTTAAAAAATAATTATACTTCGATTCTTGATAGTATGTGTTCCACACATAAGACCAAATATTAAGGTTCTCTTAATAAAAAAGTAAGTGGAAGAAAAAATTTACTAGGTGGGGAACTAAATATCGATGATGTGGCATATGTAGATGGATTGGGACATAATCACTAGATTGAAAGTAAACTTTATAATTTTGTTCTAGAAATATTCATAAAATGGAAAGGGTACATTATCAAAATTAAATATGATAAATCACTCATCGAGGGATGTGGGAATACTAAAAATCTATACCAAGTGGGTAATAAATAAACCATAAGTTTACTCAAAATGGTGGAATATAAAAATTTATGGAACCAATGGTTGTGATATATTCACTAATTAAGTATGGATAATCTATCAAAAAATAAAATCACCCATGAAAATATCTATCCAGAAGTTTGAACAAGAGAAGATGTGTTATGTGTGCATATAAAGTAATACAATATATATCTTCATTTAGCAACAGATGTAGAAAGTATAAACTTTTCTTTTTCGATTTCACACTCATATTTATGGACCAATTAATATTTTAATAACTTTTCCTAAAATTTAACTCAGTATATTTATTTAATATAGTTCAATAATGTCTTTTTTTATGTTAATGAAGATCCAAAATGAGTTTAAAGTGGGCCAAAATAGAGAGAGGATGAATGAGGAAAAATAAAACTAGTCAAACTATCATAATATTATGATAATATATTTGATTATAGTATACATCTACTAAAATGAATAATTAACTAGGAAAATATAGCATCATACATGAGGTATCATTTTTACCCACTGCCCAATATAATTGGGTCATCATATGGAAAAAATCATATAGTGAACAACATTACTAAACAAATTCTTATTAAAAGTGGAATCTTACACCATTAATAAAAGTTGTCAAATCAGGTAATCATATACACATAAAATAGGTATTTTCGAAGACTTGTAGAAGAACTAATACCCTATTATAGGTGACTTGGATAAAATAAATCATTTAAGCACCATCATGTTTTTCGAAGTAGGTGTTGCATTTGGAATAAAGATGGTAAAAATAGAAATTATGGTGATGCCATAGATGAATGAGTGTTCTTAGGATACTGAGAAAAGTGTAAAGTATTCAAATTATTCGAAATAATTATATGAATTATTATAAAAAATAAAAAAAATTATGGTTTTTATGTGGTATAAGGAATGAAATATAGGAATTAAAAACCTGATGATGTCTTTAATGAATATATAATGGGGGAGGGAATTATGGGACAATAAAAATTCCATTAATAAATAATGATTATAAGATTGATTTGGATGATGAAAGAGATCTTAAATATAGTTATCTTGAAAAAATTAAAAGAACAAAGCAGATATAACTAGATTTGTTCAATATACATTATAGTAAAGAAACACAAACTCGTTCATAAAAAATTAGTATAGTAGAAATTTCTAATATACTATAAATTATATAGAAAACATCTATTGAATAATCTATAATGGATGAATGATGGGTATGATACATGAATGTAAATCTTTAATATATTTTAAAAAACTTTATAAATGGGAACTTTTTGAAAGACCCAAACACCATGACATGATTGGATGAAAGTGGTTTTTCATAAATAAGTTTTATAAACAATGTAATGTGGTCCAAAGTAAAGCATGATTTGTATGAAAAGGGAATAGTAAAATAGATGATGTGGATTTTAAATATACCTTTTTACTTGTGGGTTAAAATTAGTTAAGTAGACTCTTCACCATAGTTATTACTAAAAGAGGGTTCAAATATTTTAATATGGTTATAAAAACAACATTCATGAATTTTTTTCTAAAATTCAATATTGAGTAACTTATTGGATTTTTTATAGTAAATAATAAAAAAATGTGTGTATTTTAAAAAATGAATTTCATGGTCTTTATTAGGTAATGTTACCATTGTATGATCGACTTGACTATATATGAAGAAACTATAATATAAATGTAGTGGAATTGATCACAATATTTAAGGGAATGGATCTAAGGAATATAAGTTTATAGTGTTAGTATTTGGGTTTGATATATGATTTTATGGATGTAAATAGAAATTAATTTAATAATTTTTATATCTAATGAGTGCACGATTTGAAATATCAATGATCATTGAGAACACATATTTTATTTGATTACACTTGATTTAAAATGAGATATAAACTTTTATCACATTGGATAAATGTTAAAATGAGTTACATAAGAAGTATGAAATGAATAATTCAAATCCAATTCCAACTCTCATAATAATTGGAACCAAAATAGGGAATCATGAAAATTTGATGTCTATAGATCCAACCATATATAAGAGGATCATTTGGTTTTTTACTTGATAACAACCCAAATGTATATTTATTATGGTACTGTCATAGAAAATCAGTTCCAAATAAATCCCAAGGACAACCTCATATAAGTAAAGTGACTTATTTGGGACAATTGAGTAACTCATGGACATGGATTTCCCTTTAATACAGGAAAGGAATATAAGTTGTGAGCCTTCAGTGATACTATTAGGCTGATTATGTGGTGGATAAAATATCAAAAAGTGGATGTTCATTTTATATTTTCACTAAGGGTGAAATCTAGATAAGAAAGAAACATAAAATCACATATCCAAGTATGGATATGGTATATTACATTAGATTTAACATGACATTTATTTAGTTGATGAAACAAAAATTTGGAGAACTTTGTGAAATAGTTAAATAAACTGTGGTAATATTTTAAGAAAATCGAATTATTATCAAGCATACAAATAATCTTTTTCAACACTCTTAGTCCAATAACATTGTGATCATGTATCATTTTATTAATAAATAAGTTGATCATGGAGTTATCAATATGGAGGTTATTGGGAATGTCCACCAAATAGTAGATATCACAACTAAGTTCTTACCCACAGAAAAAATTTGAGATATAATGTTTTTAACTTTGTGTTTAACCACCTCCTTTAACCTACTGGGGTTTGGGGTTCACATATCTCCACTAGTATTAAATTCATTATCTAGTTGTATTCTATTTTATGTGTAGTAGCTTATATTGTTTGAATTGAGTAGAAAATGTAACATAATATACATGGGGATTTTTAGAAGAATGGTGATGGTTTAATCAGACTTTTATGGACAAAATTATAGAGATTAATAACTATTTTTTGTTTTCAATATATAGTATTGATTCATGAAGGATTTGAGACGTGGTAGATGCCTCTTTAAATAAAATTCATGTTGAAGGTGACATTGTGAATAGACCTAAAAACTGAATTCCCCTTTTAATTTTTTTATCAAAATGGGATTATAGAGGTTGGGGATGTAACACCCCGAGCTTCCACGATACTCTTCTCATTCAATAATGCAATAGCTTGCATTGTACGCAACTTCGAGTTCTAAAACACCGCGACTAATCAAAGTAGCCGTTATGAAAAGTAATAACCACTTTTTAAAATTATAGAAATTTTATATTTCAAAACGGACTTCATTTTTGTATTCGTAATATCTAAATTATCCTATGTTGAATTTTTTGTATTTTTCTGAGAACTTCTAATTTTTTATGAATAGTGAAAATTACTTAAAAACAACTTTTTTAATAAAAATAATTTATAGTGATAAACTATACTATTTAGTGGTTTTAAAGTATAATTAAAATATATTTTTACCATTTTATCCAATGGTGGTCATTAGAATTAATTTAACATTGAAATTGGACATAAACAATTGCCGATCTTTTGATATAAATTGTTTCTTAAAAACACGCTATTGTTGTGATAGCGGGAATTAATTATAAAATTAATTAATTCAACTTATATGTTTGGAATTTTGTAAAATAGGCATCATTTTTGAATTCAAAATATCAATTATAGCTTAGGGTGAAATTTTGGCATTGTTCTGAAAAACTTCAATTTTGGATGAATAGTGAAACCACTAAGTGGTAGTTAAATAACTGATTTTTTGTATAAATGAAATATTACCACTTCTGTGATTTGATTTTCCAAAATCCTACATACATGGTTTTCATTAATAAGTAAAATGTGGTTCAATGAGATTAAAATAATTTTTTGGTGAATAGTAACTTTTAAGTTCTTAATCGCGATTAGAGGTAATTAGTGTAGTTTAAGGAAAAAAATAATGTTTTAATAATATGAGATGAGCATGACACGTGTCCTACCCTCATTTGATGAGTCATGGCCGACCAAGACAACCCATGGGTCAACTTGGGGACCCCATGGAGCCACATTGGTTGGAAAATAACATTAATATATATTTATTTAATGTTAAAGTAAAAAATGACACAAACATGAAATGTTTTACTGAAACAATTTTTACATGGGGTTATAAAAGTCATATTTTTAACTATGAATGGTCATTGGAAACCTAAAAAGATTTCCTACATCATAGTATTTTTTTATAATTTTTAGACATTAAATAAATTAAATTACTTACGACATCATTATGATGCAGTGATGACCTCATTATTTAACGATTTTAATAAAATGAAAAGATAATGTACAATCCAAGGCTTAAACTTGTCCAATGACTATTTTATGGGTATATTTCGAACCCTTATCACCTTAGACACGAATTATATAAGTGTGGGACCTTTATAATCCTAAAATCATTGTATAATAATGTAACATTTCAATCATTCCAAAAGAGCCCCTCCTCTCCTCTTATAAAAGGCCCCCAGCTCTACCACCTTATTCACACTTTCAAGCCATTTTGGCTCGGCCAACCTCTGCCAAACTACCCTCCCAACTTCCCTCCCTTACTCTTAGAAGCCTCACTTTGGGCATAATTCTTCCCAAGGAAGCCTTTGGCTCAAATCAAAAAGAGTTACCCGATTTTTAGGTAATGTCTTCTCTAATGTTGTTTTGTTTTATTTAGCTTCTCCAACCACTTAAACTCTTTTTATTCATTTCTTTTGTGACAACACCAGTATCCTAAATATACTAGGATGTTGTCATAAGAAGGATTCGAGCTAAACTTACACACACCAACATCTAATGGTTAAAGAACATACTGTTTCTGTGGATGGAGAATTTCTACCTCACGAAACGATGATTGTTCAACACTCATATAACACCTTCAAAGGTGGCCATTAAGATGTCACTATATTTATATATGATATATAATATTTTTATGTTTTACTTAAGGTTCTGTATTTTTCATTTATGGCATACCTTAATTGTTTCCATTATGGGTAAACGCGATATTTTCATTTTAGGAAGTGCGGACTACCGCCCCCTCAAAGTGATTTGAATCGTTAATGCCATATGTGGGATGTATAAAGGATGGAGTAAATGATATTATATAAGATGTTATAATGGAATTATAATATACCTTTATATCATTATGATTTCATTAAATACAAAATAGAAATGAAAGTAGCGTTCATGCGTACGTACGGCTTACCGTCTCCATGAATGGTGCATTTCATTTCTTACCTCTAAACGTTATGGAATATTATAAATTCATGTATATACTGGATATATATGAGATATATGATATCTATATCATGAATATAATTCTGGATATAATGGATATATCACCACATGAACAACTTGTAATTATAAGAATGTTATTTTTGAGTCAGGTACCTAAGATCGACAAAATGACCGTTATAAACTTAAATAACTACATAATGTTAATAACATGGTAATAAGGGATATAAAATGAATAATGAACATGAAAAAGGTTATTAAGTAAATAGGAATTAACTCTAGTATATTATTCGTGAGGTTAAAGAACGGTCGAGTCAGGACAGGACGCAAGGTAAGGGAATTTCTTAACCCAACATCCATTCATTGGGTTAATCTCCTACTTTCAAATTATGTCATGATATTATTATGTCCTATTTTGTATTATTACTTTCTTTATGTGTACCTATAGTGAATACACATAATAGATCTATTTTATTTTAAAAATTATCTTTTTAAGAACTTCGTCTCAATCTCCTTTCCTTGAGGCATATTTGGTTTTATACACAACTTTCTTTTATACGGTGTATAACCCCCTTTGACTTTTACGTTTATTCAAAAGGAATCTTTTTATACGAAGCGTTTTTCTAAACGACAAAAGGGAATGTTTTTCTTTCCGTACTTATGCAGCGACAACGACTTCTCCGCCGCCGTGACCATTATTTGAGTATCGGCTTCCTCTACAAGCCATCTTTTTTAATGAAAAATAAATACAAAGTTTTAATTTTCTTTTATTTTGGTATTGAAAATGGTTTTGAAAGCGTTTTTATTATATCAATGTGTTGTATTGATATCTTGTGATTGAAATGTGGAAATGTTATGTTTCCTTTATGCATGTTTTATGTGATATTATTATGTTATGGTTTATGATATGTTTAAACCTATTCATATGAGGAATGTATTGGACTTAATAAGTGATGGGTGGAGCCCGCTATAGCTCCTCGATGCATCGGTAGGTCTCATGAGACAACTAGACGTGGAATTTGTCGAGGCCCTTTCCCAATTTGATTTATGGTTTTGGCCGAGGCCTTAATCATTTTAGACGTCTTGGCCGAGGCCATGACAAAATGTTTCAGAATGTCTGGAATTATACATTCCCTCATTATGAAAGTTGTTATTGATATTGCATGTGATTATTCGACCAGTAGAATATCCATGTGAAGAAGTGAATGGAATTATCTTATTTTACTTTTGCCATATTTTGTTGATGTTCAAGTTTAAAAGGCTTTTGTTTTAGTTATACATTGCCTTAAATTTTTATGTTTATTTATGAAAGCTTCCGCAATATTATTATCCTTACTGAGCATCTGAGCTCCACCCTTTCAATGTTTTAATATTTTCCAGGATGTGAAGAAGTATTTTATGAATGACATGTAGGGATAGTCAGAAGAGGATATGAGTGTGGACTATGAAGACTTTGTTATTAGTTTTTCACTTTATGATGTAATGTAACATTTATGAATGTATCTAGTGTTTCCAAGGCTACTAAACTAATCGGTCTTTCGAGACTTGATCTTTTGTGATCATGCCAATGTTACGAAGTAATGCACCGACTCCGGGTAGCTGGGGTTGGGGCGTTACAATTGGTATCATAGGCAGTTTAGTACTAACCTTGGAAGCTAGATTTAGACAAAATCTGATTAGACCACATAGCCCAATGATAGACTTTGAGGATTAGTATAAAAGAACTTCCTAGAATTTTGTTATTGTAGAGATTTTGTGAGTTTTCTGAGCAATACATCCTTGTCTGGATACGAGCAGGTAGAGGCGGCTCTGGCACAGATGTACCTAGGGGTAAAACCCGAAAACACTGCTTTGAGATAGACTCGAACGGGAACTGGTGCACGACAACGGGCCTTGCTACACTCTTGGTTACGACACTCCCGGGGGATATGCTTAGGATAATTCTCATTTTCTTTACAAACCACTATGAACGGTTATGAGTATATACTTCCTCAAAGAAAACATTTTTATGATTATGGATTATGTCCATAAATAGTTCAATTTATGTTAAGTATTTTTTAAGTATGGAATTATGTATTTTGATTCATAAACTAATATAGTTTATGCCATTGTATAGAAATGGCACGCAGTAGAAGGAATGTGAACTCCATCAATACGTATGATCCAAAGAGTAAGAAGGATCATATCTTTCATGGTATTAAGCCAACATTTAGAAGGGAAATATTCTCCCATGTGTTATCAACATATGAAGAAATAGTATCATGTGTTAATAAGATAAGTAGATAATTATCTGAGTCTTATGGATTTGAAGGGATGAAAGAGAAGAAAAGGATGGAAGAGAGAATGATGGATAAAGGGACGAGGGAAAAGAAGAATTTTCCAATATGTGATAACTGTGGGAAGAAACACCTTGGAATTTTCCTGAAGGGAATGGGAGTTTGTTTTGAGTGTGGAGAAAAGGGACACCAAGTGCGTGACTGCAAGGGTAAGAAAAAGGTTTCAAATGTACAATGCTTCATCTGCAAGGAGTGGGGACACTACGCAAACCAATGTTCAAATCATCAGAGTATGCCCCAAATGATGTTATTGGATAATAATCAAGTTATGATACTACCACAGATGAGGAGGAATGATTAGAGTTCTTATATTGTTATTAAAGAATTTTGTAATTTGAGTGTTGTATCAATGATGTACTGGTTATAATAATTATGGAGTATATAAGGATTGTACTGCAGTACTATATCATCTAGGACTTGAGATTGTGTGGAACCAAGAAAAGTGACTCCAAAGTAGGTTAAATTTTTTGAAAATATATGGTTGAGAGAAAGATAAACCATAATATGGTTCTGATACCGAGATAGTGATTTTGGAATAAGACATGATTGATTCGGATAAATTATGTTGGATATTCTTAACATCCTTGAGACTGATTAATGATTTGTATACATTTTTGGATAGAAGGAGTATATCTAGTTTTCTATAAGGAATAAGGGATCATGAATGTAATCAATAAGGATTTATGGTAATTAAGTATGTTGTAGTGTTTTAAAAGAATACATGATGAAGGTGTTCACATGTTGTTACGCAGAAAAAAAAAGGGAGCTTCATTATGTTTACCTTCCTCATAAAATCTGGACTGTGAGTTGGACAGAATTATTTTGGATAACTATAAATGTTGGAATGGATTATATTTTACATCGGATACTATTGTTAAGGTTATTTTTGGATATTTATAAAAAGGACAACACACAGACTGAGTGACAACCCGTCGCGTCGGACAAAGATGTGGGAATCGAACCCACAACCATAGTGCGATTGGGATTAATCGCCTACCACTGGACTACGTGAAGTCCCTGGTTATTAAAAAAACATTTTTCTAATCTAAATGGTATGTGTTAATATTTGGAACCTTATACAATTAGGATAAGTATAATATTTTTGAGTTCTATTATCTTTTTGAGTGAAAGATGAGTTGAAGGTTGAAACTCTAATTGTCAAGCATGAATATATGTATACCTATCTCTTATTCAATGAATGAATTAATTCTTAAACTTTAGTAAAGGGATATTAAAACAAAAAAATGTTCTATCCTAATACCTTATGTCTTGTTGAACTGATGATATTTTAAATCAACATAGATTGAAGGGTTTGAGGCCCTCAATTTGATAGTTGATTGTGATTGATGACCTCAATGACTCCCTACAAATATTTACATTTTTCCTCCAACTATATGTCTCTAATTTCCACCAATGTTCTCATAATCGAGATCATAATTGGGTGGTGACTTTTTCATTTCCCTTTCCCTCTTATTAAGGCTAAATTTTATTAATATTTTTTCCGATGTGGGTTTTCCACAAAGGTATTTTCTATTTTCAACCTTTTATTTTCAAAGAAAAAAATTTCAAATTGCGAGGACACAATTTATTGAAGGAGGGGAGAATGTAACACCCCGAGCTTCCACGATACGCTTCTCATTCAATAATGCAATAGCTTGCATTGTATGCAACTTCGAGTTCTAAAACACCGCGACTAATCAAAGTAGTCGTTATGAATAGTAATAACCACTTTTTAAAATTATAGAAATTTTATATTTCAAAATGGACTTCATTTTTGTATTCGTAATATCGAAATTAGCCTATGTTTATTTTTTGGTATTTTTCTAAGAACTTCTAATTTTTTATGAATAGTGAAAATTACTTAAAAACAACTTTTTTAATCAAAATAATTTATAGTGATAAACTATACTATTTATTGGTTTTAAAGTATAATTAGAATATATTTTTACCATTTTATCCAATGGTGGTCATTAGAATTAATTTAACATTGAAATTGGTCATAAACAATTGCCAATCTTTTGATATAAATTGTTTCTTAAAAACACGCTATTCTTGTGACAGCGGGAATTAATTATAAAATTAATTAATGCAACTTATATGTTTGTAATTTTGTAAAATATACATCATTTTTGAATTCAGAATATCAATTATAGCTTAGGGTGAAACATTGGCATTGTTCTGAAAAACAGCAATTTTTTATGAATAGTGAAACCACTAAGTGGTAGTTAAATAACTGATTTTTCGTTTAAATGAAATATTACCACTTCTGTGATTTTATTTTCAAAAATCCGACATACATGTTTGTCATTAAGAAGTAAAATGTGGTTCAATTAGATTAAAATAATTTTTTGGTGAATAGTAACTTTTAAGTTCTTAATCGCGATTAGAGGTAATTAGTGTAGTTTAAGGTAAAAATAATGTTTTAATAATATGAGATGAGCTTGACACATGTCCTACCCACATTGGATGAGTCATGGCCGACCAAGAAAACCCATGGGTCAACTTGGGGACCCCATGGAGCCACTTTGGTTGGAAAATGACATTAATATATATTTATTTAATGTTAAAGTAAAAAATGACACAAACATGAAATGTTTTACAACAACAATTTTTACATGGGGTTATACAAGTCATATTTTTGACTATAAATATTAATTGGAAAGATAAAACGATTTCCTACATCATAGTATTTTTTTATAATTTTTAGACATTAAATAAATTAAATTATTTACGACATCATTATGATGCAGCGATGACCTCATTATTTAACGATTTTAATAAAATGAAAAGATAATGTAAAATCCAAGGCTTACACTTGTCCAAAGACTATTGGATGGGTATATTTCGAACCCTTATCACCTTATCCACGAATTATATAAGTGTGGGACCTTTAGAATCCGAAAAGCATTGTATAATAATGTAACATTTCAATCTTTCCAAAAGACCCCTCCTCTCCTCTTATAAAAGGCCCCCACCTATACCACCTTATTCACACTTTCAAGCCATTTGGCTCGGCCAACCTCTGCCCAAATACCCTACCAACTTCCCTCCCTTACTCCTAGAAGCCTCACTTTGGGCATAATTTTTCCCAAGTAAGCCTTTGGCTCAAATCAAAAAGAGTTACCCGATTTTTAGGTAATGTCTTCTCTAATGTTGTTTTGTTTTATTTAGCTTCTCAAACCACTTAAACTCTTTTTATTCATTTCTTTTGTGACAAAAACAGTATCCTCAATATACTATGATGTTGTTATAAGAATGATTCGATCTACAGTTACACACACCTACATCTAATGGTTAAAGAACATATTGTTTCTATGGATGGCGAATTTCAGCCTCACGAAACGATGATTGTTCAACACTCATATAACACCTTCAAAGGTGGACATTAAGATGTCACTATATTTATATATGATATATAATATGTTTATGTTTTACTTAAGGTTCTGTATTTTTAATTTATGGCATACCTTTATTGTTTCCATTATGGGTAAACGCGCTATTTTCATTTTAGGAAATGCAGACTACCGCCCCCTCAAAGTGATTTGAATCATTAATTCCATATGTGGGATGTATAAAGGATGGAGTAAATGATATTATATATGATTTTATACTGGAATTATAATATACCATTATATCATTATGATTTCATTAAATACGAAATAGAAATGAAAGTAGCGTTCATGCGTACGTACGGCTTACCGTCTCCATGAACGGTGCATTTCATTTCTTACCTCTAAACGTTATGGAATATTATAAATTCATGTATATACTGGATATATATTAGATATATGATATATATATCATGAATATAATTCTGGATATAATGGATATATCACCACACGGACAACTTGTAATTATAAGAATGTTATTTTTGACTCAAGTACCTAAGATCGACAAAATGACCGTTATAAACTTAAATAATTACATAATGTTCATAACATGGTAATAAGAGATATAAAAGGAATAATGAACATGAAAAAGGTTCTTAAGTAAATAGGAATTAACTCTAGTTTATTATTCAGGATGATAAAGAACGATCGAGTTAGGACAGGACGCAAGGTAAGGGAATTTCTTAACCCAACATCCATTCTTTGGGTTAATCTCCTACTTTCAAATTATGTCATGATATTATTATGTCCTATTTTGTATTTTTACTTTCTTTATGTGTACCTATAGTGAATACACATAATACATCTATTTTATTTTAAAAATGATCTTTTTAGGAACTTCGTCTCAATCTCCTTTCCTTGAGGCATATTTGATTTTATACACAACTTTCTTTTATATGGTGTATAAACCCCTTTGACTTTTACGTTTATTCAAAAGGAATCTTTTTATACAAAGCGTTTTGCTAAACGACAAAAGGGAATGTTTTTCTTTCCGTACTTATGCGGCGACAACGACTTCTCCGCCGCCATGACCATTATTTGAGTTTCGGCTTCCTCTACAAGCCATCTTTTTTTAATGAAAAATAAATACAAAGTTTTAATTTTCTTTTATTTTGGTATTGAAAATGGTTTTGAAAGCGTTTTTATTATATCAATTTGTTGTATTCATATCTTGTGATTGAAATGTGGAAATTTTATGTTTCCTTTATGCATGTTTTATGTGATACGATTATGTTATGGTTTATGATATGTTTAAACCTATTCATATGAGGAATGTATTGGACTTAATAAGTGATGGGTGGAGCCCGCTATAGCTCCTCGATCCATCGATAGGTCTCATGAGACAACTAGACGTGGAATTGGCCGAGGCCCTTTCCCAATTTGATTTATGGTTTTGGCCGAGGCCTTAATCATTTTAGACGTCTTGGCCGAGGCCTTGAAAAAATGTTTCAGAATGTCTGGCATTATACATTCCCTCATTATGAAAGTGGTTATTGATATTGCATGTGATTATTCGACTAGTAGAATATCCATGTGAAGAAGTGAATGGCATTATCTCATTTTACTTTTGCCATATTATGTTGATGTTCAAGATTAAAAGGCTTTTGTTTTAGTTATAAATTGACTTAAATTTTTATGTTTATTTATGAAAGCTTCCGCAATATTGTTATCCTTACTGAGCATCTGAGCTCACCCCTTTCATTGTTTTAATATTTTACAGGATGTGAAGAATTATTTTATGAATGACCTGCAGGGATAGTCAGAAGAGGATATGAGTGTGGACTATGAATACTTTGTTATTATTTTTTCACTTTATGATGTAATGTAACATTTATGAATGTATCTAGTGTTTCCAAGGCTACTAAACTAATCGGTCTTTCGAGACTTGATATTTTGTGATCATGCCAATGTTACGAAATAATGCACCGACTCCGGGTAGCTGGGGTCGGGGCGTTACAGGGGAAGTGTATATTTTCTAGGGCTAATAATGGAATAAAGACCATGTGAAAGAATGTACAATAAAAAATTAAATTGGAGTAATTATAGAACCAATTTTTTTTATATCTATTACCAATTTTGATTCATTGGAGGAGTTAGGGAATTGCTCTAAGAAATTTCGAAAGAATAAGTAGTGTAAACGTTTTACTGAAAATGGTTGAGTCATGATTGTATTAATGTCGTTGGACTCATTATGTAAGATTAATTTTTGTTATGTGATAGAAAAAATAAAAATTCATTACTTTTGAATGAATCATTTAGTGTTCCATAAGAATCATTGGACGTTTTTCAAGATTCGCCATAGATGATTAAATGAATCATTTCTATTCCATGAAGATCATTTATTGACTTTATATGATTTATTACAAGGAATAAATATGTTTTGTAAGAGTTATTCTATGATAATTTTATTTCTGTTAGAGTTATCAATTCTTCCTAAGATACATTTTATGTATTTAGTAAGGATTTCTATGCAGCAAAGGGATGATTCATAAGATATATTAAAGAAATACATTAAGTAAGATTTCATATTTTCTTAATAGTTATTTATTTGAAATTTATGGTAATGATATAGCATAGATACAATGATAACATTATATAAATAAAAATTATAATTTAAATACTAATGAAAAAATGGTGAAGATAATTCCATGAATAAAGGATGTCAATAATATTTATTTTTTGAAATTTGAATGCATGCACTGTGTAGATTTTCTATATCTGAATTCAAACCGTGAAAAGGAAGTTAGTGTCATCAGTGTCTAAATGGATAAGAGAAAATAGCATAATACCATGTGGTTTTAAATTATTTTTTAAACTATAATTTATGATTAATAAATTAGTATTTTATAAATAGAAATTTATAATTTTTAAAAGAATAAAGTCCATGATTTATGTTGAAGAATACAAGGATTATGTAACTTTATATGGAAGTGTTTCCTATTCTTTACTAAATGAAATTTTAATAATTAAAAAAATAAAATTATCATTTGGAGGATTATAAATGATATTAATTATATGGATTACATGGATCATACTATATAAAAAAATATTGAGTAAATATCCAAGATAGATATATCAAGGAATAAAAAGAAGTAGTCGAAGGGGAATGAGATGAAAAATTAGATGAATAAAAGAATAATAATAAGATAAAATGTGATAGGATCATCACTACTACTATAAAAAATCATATATTTGGAGATAATAATTGAATAATGAAAATTATAACATAATTATCATACTAAATTATCTCAAGTTAAAGAATAATAAAGGATGAGAATGATAACTTCATCATTGGATTGGTGTTTACATTAAAACTTTTAAATCATTGTATTTGACCTATTTGTTTTATATTAATTTTATAACCCTTTAACCAAAGTAATTATTATGTGGTCAAAATGAGTAAGTGTTTCTAAGATCAATATTTAATCCTTCCTAACCCCTTGAAATATCTATAGTGGATAGTATTTATTGAAGGTACCACTTAGACTATCCCTTAATGGTGAAATAAGAAATATACTATGTTCTTATATTTACTTTCCTTCATTGAAACTTTATATGCATGTGTGACAACTAAAATATAAAAATTATAATTGATAACTCATAGAAAATATCTTATGTAGAAAAAGAAAATATGAACAACCTAATTCACCCCCTTATAGGGTTTTTTGGACTCTAGTTGTGATACAACGCCTCTTTATTTCCTAGTAAATAAAAACCTAATAAGGGGTGAGAACAATTTCTCATTAAGGGGTGAAAATAAGAGATATCAATCATAGATCATAAGTTAGGATAAGATGAATATATTGGTGTGACATTATAATCAAAATACATTAATTTAAGATATGTAAATAATTATTAGAAAAACATTTATTAAAAATAAGATTCAAAACATTCAGTTTTTTCAATTCATAATAAATAATTGATTCGAGTGTGAAAACATGAACCAATAATAACAAGAATGCAATGTTTAAAAAATAGTGTTCTGGTATTGAAATACAAAATATAAAAAGGAATATAAAATCACCACTTATTTCAGGTTTTTCTACAAAAAAACATCATAATATTTTGCACAAAATCCTAGAGTGTATTTGGATTATGACCCAATCCCAGAAATATCATATCATGAGATATATTACTTTACCCAATATATTGATGGGATATATAATTCAGCGACCACCCATCCCATAGGGGTTTATTTTTACTCCCCATTAAAATCGTGAGATATAATTCATTATATAATACATTATAAGAGTATATAATACTAGTTTCACCTATCGTATAATTAAAAACCATACATATATATGCCACATAAAAATGAATACAATTGTTATTCCAACATCGCTTAATTAGACCACGATAGTGGAAATATTTCCCTACAAATTATATAAAACGTGATGATAATCCTTATAAGGAAAAAATTTGGATTTTATATCAAGAGAAAATACCCATTGATGCTAAAGAAACATTAATTGATATTAATATATATGATGAATGATTTTTATATGAATTTGAAAAATTATTTGAAAAATATGAAAAAATACCCTATAAATTTTGGAAACCTTTTTATAAAGGAACTAATTTATAAAACACGAGAATAAAAAATTCATTTTAAACCCATGAAAACATGTAAATGAAGTCATTTATAAAAAATTATATATTATTATTTGAAATAAAATCATGCAGATAATGGTCAAAAATGAGATTCATTTCACACTTTTAAAAAAAGTTAATGATAATATAAAATGACACATATAGAATACATTAAAAATATTTTATTTATCTTTTAAATAAAGTAAAATATAATATAATGTAACCTTAAAACATTATATAAGTATATAAAAAATTTATAAAACAAAAATTAATATGAACATGCAGGAAAAATATTCCTAACCAAAAGGTTGAGATAAGGTATGTTTAACTTATAAAAAAACCGTTCAATTAAACTGTAAAAAAATGGAAGGTGAAATGGTAATAATACAAATAAAACCTATATATAATGATATAATAATAAATTATATGGGTTTTTAGTGATAAATAGCATAAAAGTTTCAATATTAGAAATATAGTCTAAAAAATAATTTTTTCAAAGTGGTATTGAATAAAAACATATGCCTTTGTTAACATTGTAATAAAAATCCAGAAATATATTTGAAATATATATATCTATAAATACCCTAATTTGATGAAAAAATGATATAAATATAAAAATTTCAAGTATTTTCACTAAATAACATAAAATATGTGGTGAATGTGATGCATATCTCAAAAAAGGGAAGTGGAGATAAGAAACCCTAACAATAGACTTATGCTTAGTTGGATGTGCTATAACTATTGGAATGAAATAATTATGTTTATTATCCATATATGTCATAAAAATAATTGTATTTATTTTATTTTATACCATTAATTTATTATTTCTTTTTACCCATATATTAATCATTATGTGTTAAAATTAATATTCGAGTTTTAAATATCCCATTTATTATACATTATCCTAAGAATTACAGTTCCAATAAATTCTCATTAATCATTTTTTATCAAATAAATATTTTTCATGAATATTTATTATATTTTTTTGATATATTTATAGATCTCCATGTTTAATTCATGGAACATAGAGTGAATGTTTTCATAGAATGCTTAAAAATATCATTTTCAGTGATAATGAATAAATAAAGTAGTTCAATGTATTTCAGAATAAACATTGGAATTTTACAAATAAATAATTATATAAACAACTTAGGTTAATAATTATTTCATAATATTACTATTAATTAAGTTTTCCTATGCAATCAGGATGTAATCATCATAACATACTTCCTATAGGTTGTAATGGAGACTCAAACGAGAACATGTCATAATAAATTAATAAGTAATAACATCCAATTGTGTAATAAAAATATAAATTTTTTCCAATATTGATGATTTATAAATAATAAATTAATTAAATAATAAATTATATTTCATATTTTTTTGATGAATTAGACAAAGAATAATTATTAATGAGAGGATAACACTTACATTGAAGACTTGAATCTTTTCATAGAAGGAAACTTTTAAATGAGGGAGTTGGGACTCTTTATTATGATCAGAGGTTCCCAAACATGTAATGAGGAATTTGTAGAGGTAATATAGGTTTAGACACAATATATAATCTAAATAAAATATGTTTTTATTAAGGGTGGGGAAGGTATCCATTTAGACTTGAGTTTTGAGTGGCATTTTCACAAATACACAGTCTTTAATGTATAAGGATGACATTTTAAAATGGGTATTGGAAAAAAGTTATAAAAAAATTGATAAAGAATTAAGGGAGGTCTATATGAACCTAATAATACATTTTAAAGATAATATTTTATTGAATTTTTTGTCATTACCCCCTTGATTTAACACTTTTAACCTTTTTAACCTTTATATTGGTGACAAATTATTTCATTGGAAACATATTTTTATGCTTAAATATGAGACTAACTATACATCCTAATTTATTTAGGATGCATCCAAATACTAAATCCATTTTATTGTTTTGTATTTCTATAAGTGAAAAATATTATTTTCAAAATGACTAATGTACAATGCATAAAAATAGTTTTTTGTAGAATATATTTTTAAACCCAAAATATATTATTTTTTATTTCGTACAAAAACATTATAATATGTTCACAATATCTTATTTTATTATAAATATATTTATAATAAAATATTATAAAATAATTCTTCAAAAGTGATTAATTTAATATATTAATACAAAAATATCCAAAATAATGAAAAATACTTAATTAAAAAATATATATTTTAAATAAATATAATCACATCCCATTATTTATCTTCTAACAATTAAATTTTATCAATAAATATATATAATAATCATTCTTTTTGTTTTCTAAAAACATCAATTCATTATTTTAAAATTATATCATTAAACGAATAAATATACATCTTTTTTTAATAAAATATTCTAACTAATTGTTTTCGTTTTATTTCATTCCAAAATTAGTTATTGTATGTAAATTTTATTAATTTTAAAATTTAGTACCAAAAATTAAACACAACATAATTTTACCTATTTGATAGAATTATATATATTGACCATATATCAAAAAACCATATTTTCAAACACCATATGTCCAATGACTATAGTTAAAACAATTATATTACATTCCCACATATGTCCAATGTCCATAGATAAAATTTTTATATTACATTCCAATATATATCGTTACATATATATATGAAATCATTATTCATATTCATTTAATTATTCTAAAAAAATATATTATATATATAATATTTTTGTTTCTTACCCTTATCATAATCTAGGGTTTGAACTTTAAGGAAAACCATGATGGTACAGATTTGATGTTTATTATATTTTTATTTATTTTTTAATTTATTATTATTTTATTTTTCTTGAAGATGTTTCATATTTAAATCTAGTATCTTATTAATATTTATATTACATTATAATATTTTACCTCAATAAAAATATATTGTTGTTTTTTAGTTCAATGTTTTATGAATTACATGATATCAAATGCTTGTTATTTATTTAAAGGAAAATACATTCTAACATTTCACGAATTTATTTTCAAATCCCTAAAAATAACTTCACCCATAAAACATCATTACATCAATGAAAAAAATTAGTTTACTCTTCCATTAATACATCTTAAGGTTTATATGCTTCTTATTAATAATTATAATTCCTTTAAATAACATCAACTAGGTGGGTGGAAGTTTTTTTTAATACATTATATCAATGATCTATTATTTTTATGACTTATTACTCATAAGATATATCATGATCTAGTTCCACTACCTATATGTTTTTTATATGTGAAGGTGTGGGCATTTAATTCCATAAAAGTGATACATGGAACCCAATGTTAACCTGAAAGTGGTTTGGTAGAAATTTTGGGTTATAGTATACCATCAGAACGTGGTCGATGGTTTCAAAAAGACCAACGTATCTATAGAACAATTATCCCTTATCAATGAATCTAATTACTAAATACTATGTTAATAGTTTAATGAATACATTTTACCCAACCCCAAAATATGAATCTCTATGATTATAATCCATATATCTCATTAGAATACATTATTAAATTTTTTATGTTCAAATGAATGGTTTGAATCTTTTCTAAACGGTCATGAGGAAGATCTAGTCCCAGTAGATTACACTCTCTAAATTCAACCCAACATGTTAGTGTTCTACACGTCTTGTAATAAAAATCCTCATATCATTCCATTAGAATACTATAATCGAAACTATTGTCATATAAGAACACTACCAAGAGAAGGTGTGGATCCCAACCTCCTTTAAGTTCCACTGAATAAGATCAAACTATATCTTCCATGTTTTGAATAGTGTTTACAATTTTATCATCATTATGAGGTTGATATATAGTGTTGAAGCTCATATATATATCCAATACTAGTCAAAGAAATTATAGATCATCAAGGTAAACCTTTGATCATGAGTAAAGAAAACTGAGAGTAGAACTCTATATTTCCTCACAAATTCCCTTAAATATATCTTGTAAATTTGATCAAGTAAGGATTATTTATACATATAAATGAAATTTTTTGAACTTATTACATGATCAACTACAACCCAAATAACTTTTTGAATTTAATATTTATTTGGGTGTCCTATTAAAAAAATCCCTATATAAGTTCTCCCATTACAATAAATGTATTCTTAATGTTTTTATCATACTGATAGAAATATTAAATCCATCCTTAACTTATTAGAAAATGAAAAATAAAGATATATACTTTGTAATATCCCCTTCATGATGTTCCATAAAATACGAAACTTTATATCTATAAAAATTTGTATCTCTTGAATGTATATATAATGATGAGATATGTGAATCATCCAAATAATATCTCTTAAATTATGGTATTTAAGGGAACATATTCCTTTAATGGATATTATAATTCCATCAATGTGGAGGTCAATCTATGGAATATTTCATACACTTTTTGTATCTAAAAATACTCTTTCTCCCCCTCCTTGATCTTCTAATTGATGGATGGTTGAGCAGGAATATTGGTAAGATAATATTTCTCACCTTCCCTTATGTTTCCAAAAATAAATGCATTACAAATATTTTGAGTGTTGCATCACATTCAATTTTCATCATGGATAAGTTTTCATAATATTTATTTCTTATAGCATCATCCACCAAATTTTACTTCCCATGGTGGTAATTTTTTGATCAATAAGATTCTTTATTCAACTAAAACCATATCCTTTGGAACATTTTCAACACATTATGTGTGAATATGTACATTAATATTTTTTTATCAATATATATATCACAGTTTTCATAAAAGTTAAAATTCTTAAAAACTGGTAATTAAAATGTTATCACTACTAACTCCAAAACATGTATCCAATGATTTTTATTAGTTTATATTAAATTACATGATAGTTGACTAACCACCATTTCATTTTACAAAAGGAAACATTTTGATCAATTATTTAATAAAATTTAATATATTGAAAACCAATCTACACCGCAGGATACAATGATTAAAGGTGTAGTAAATTCATTACATTAAGCTCTCCAAAATTTTAGTCACATTCATATGTCCAGTGTAACATAACTCCATTTCGAGTTTACTCTGTGGATTTTCTTATTGTGATAAATTTATCACAAATAGTATGCGATATCCATCATATAAATTAATATTATGTATCTATATTATAGTGGTTTGTTTGTTATATTATTTAATTACCAATAAATTCAAAGGAACCATAAATATACTCCCACTTGTGATTAAATGACCCAATATGGGTTCTTTATATAAAAGGAATTAAAACATTCACAAATTGGAATACAACGTCACTTTTACCAAAGTGTATGGTGCAATACTCAAATTATCATCATGGTTTTACATTCACATCAAATATATGATATTATAATATGTAAATATTTCCATACATTGATCAAGATATTACCTAAATACACTATTCATGAGATCTATAAAGAGAACATTGGTTTTTTAAGTCTCAATTTTGTCACTATGAAAATGAGTTTTCATATCTTGTATGAAAGGTTGTCTTGGGAACATACTCTTATTTAACCCTTTATTGTATTATATTTTGATTTAATATTAATCATTTAAAATTATTGAACCCCCTCACTGTTGATCGAATGAGTAATCTATATGGGGTAGAGGATACATATTCGTGATGGAAATATTTCTAAATTTATGATAATAGATTTACAAACACAATATTATATAATTCTTATTAAAAATAGAATATAAGAACCCCATAGTTAGGATCCTAGGTATAAAAAACCCCTCTCTAGATTCTCTAATAAATTTTATTTATTTCCTCAAATTTAATTAGATATATTACCTATGGACTATTTGATATAGGCATATCACCTGACATGATTTATATGGAAAAATCAACCTCATGGTCTAGGGTAAGACAAAGAAACTCTTTAGGAAAACATTAACATATTTATTCAATATTATAATATCCTTAATATTGTGTTTCTCCAAAACCATTTGACCCGAAACCCATTCATGATTGATAATTATGACCCATATAATAAGAGTAATTTCTAGATAAAGATTATAACTATCCTGCATTGTTAGATAATCATAGGATGATTTAGGATTTTTAATGTGACTTCCCTTTCACATAAATTAATATGGGACCAACGTGGGGAGAAATAATCCAATCCCACTATCACATAAAATTTGACTAAAGGGTGAATAATCTGATTTATAGGAAAAAAATTCCAACAAAAACCAATGGAAGATAATTAAAAAAAATTATTATATCATCATAACAGAAATATTTTTCATAAATAATTAATTATTGAGATATTTTTTATATGAATTATTTATCCTATAGACCTTTCATGATTTTATGGAATTCATATAATTAGGATCAAAAAAATTTTTTCATATTGAGAATACCTATCACAACCCCAATTTCATGAATATATATTTAACCCCATACTAAAAAATAGTTAGTTTGAGTATTATGAAATAAAAATTAGGTAAAATGATCCTATAATATGAAAAATCAGTCCTAGTATGTCTATAATCATGACACCATGACTTGAACCTATTTAATTATAGGTTCATACTCAATTACTTTTTCTTTAACATAGGTTTTTTTCACTAATTTCCTCGAATTCATCAAAAAATAATACCCAAAAATAATTAATCCTTGCTTTGATACCAATTGATATTACCCAACCTTAACATAAATAAATATTACATAATTTTACAAGAATATTGAATATATCTCGGAAAAAATCATACCTTGGAACCAATATATTTTGTGTCTTTAGATACATGATACATAACCAACTTTTTTTATAGATTTTTCAATATATCAGATATATAATATCCACACATCATACCATTATAGACACATTTCATATATTTATCCTCATCATTTCTTATATAATTGAAATGTAATATGGGGTTAGATGAGATGTTCAATATGTTTTTAACATAAGTGATATAAATTAGAGATCATATGTGATAATTATATGAACATTTTGTTATTATAAAATATTCATGGTACATGAATATAAAATAAGGAAATCATACCGATTAAAACCTAGATCATATAGAATTATTCATGGCATGGTTATTTTGGTATAATTTTATTATTGAGTAATAAGAGTTTGGAAATATTATTCAATAATCATTACATAAGAATGCTTCATAATATTGTGGTATGGAATAAGAATACGAAATATAGATAATCATACAAATTCATTAATTATCTCGAGACTCACTACTAAGATCATCACTATACAGTGGATAGAGTCCCATAGTGGATGGATTTTACTCCCTAGTTGTTGACATGTCACCACATGTGATATAATTTTTTACCCAACACATTGAGGGATATATAATTTTGGGACAACCTTCCCATTAGTGTTTTGGGTTTACATCACATTCCAAATAATATCATAAGAGATAAATCATTATCAAATGTATTATACGACTATATAATTCTAGTTGCACCCATAACATAATAAAAAACATATATATATGTTCCATGTGAAGATGAAAACATTCATTACTATAACAAAGAATAATAAACCTAAGGTAAAGAATTGAGTCTCATGAAAAGATCAACATGACATGATCATATGATATAAAAATAAATAAGATGGATGGTATATTTATACAATATACCAGGAGAAGAAAGAGAAACTTAAAAGGATGTTGATATAAATGAAAAATATGTTTTAACAGAAATATAAATCAACAATGAAAATGATGATGAAATATCCTTAAAATTTGGGGAAATATTATTTATTTTAAAAAATATAAAATAATGAGGAAAACATTACTTTGTAAAGACAAGAAAAATTGAAAAGGATACAACATAACGAAATCTAAAAAAGATTATATAAAATGTGATCCTGATAAAAATAGTAAAAAAGAGATTATATTCACAATTATTTAAATTAGTTCAAATATAATATAAAATTTCCCATATTTAGAATGTTAAAAATATATTCCATTAATTATTTTATAAAAATACTTAAATAGAATAAATAATTCCATTAATAAATCATATAATTATAAAAAATGGAATTTATGAAATCAACTAAGGAATATTAATAGGATAGGGAAAGTTTCTTGATAAAAATATGAGATAAGGTTGACTCCACTTACATGAATTTCTTTGATTTAATTACTAAACAAAGGAAGGTGAAATGGTAATAATACATGTAAATCCAAAAAATGAAAGATAAATAAATATGGGTTTTTAAATAGAATTAACATAAATATTTCCCCACTTTAAATTTAAACATAAATAATCATGATTTAAAATTGTGATTGGAAAGAAACCCGTATGAATTTGTTTACATTTTAATCAAAATCCCAAGAAAAAATATAACATGAGAAGGATTTTTAAACACCCTTATTTACATAAAATTATTAAAATATTAAATGGTAAATATATACCCAATATAAATAAAACAATTGGTGAGTATGAAGCATATTTCAATGAATGAAAATTATGACAAGAGAAACTTACTTTAGACATCGGTTATGTCAAATTTCCTCTAAATCCATGTATAATATATATAAGTTTATTAGTAATCTATATTATATATATTCTTTCATATAATTTAATTGATACCATTAATTTATAATTTTTCACCCATTTATTAGTCATTCGTTATTATAATTAATATTTAGATGTTAATTGTCTTATTTAATCTATATTATCCTCACAATGATCCATCCAAAAAATTATAATTGATATTAATTTCATCACATAAAAAAATTTCATAAAAAGTTATTATATGTTTTTGATATATTTTTAGAGTCCCATGTTCATTTCAGGGAACTTATGGAGATGGTTTGCATGGAATGCTTTAAAATAACATTTTCCATGATTATTTAATTAATAAAATATTGAATTCAATAGGGAATATAAATTTGAAAATTAAAACAATGAAATTATGAAAACCTAATAAATTATTAATTATTACAAAATATTAACTTTACTTAAGTTATCATACTCATTCATGATAAAAAAAATTATAACATTATTCATGTAGGTTGTAAAATCGACCAAAGAAGAACATGTTATAACTACGGAATTAGTAAGAACATATTATTATATAATATTGATATCACTATTACTGAATATTAATGATTTTAAAAAAATATTTAATTTATGAATTATAGTTTAATTTTTTTGGATGATTAATATAAAGAATAATTATTGAGGAGGGAATACCATGTATGCTGAAGACTTGAATCTTCACTTATAGAGCCTCTGGTAATTAAGGGATTTGGGACTCCTTATTAACACTTCAGGTTCTAAAATATTAAATATTTATATATTAGACTAAATTGTGGAATATATTAAATATACAACTGAATGTTCGGAGTTTTTTATCATTTTTAGAGGATGTATTTTATAGGTGTGTTCTGAGTGGAGATTCCACAAATTCCATTTTCATAATGTACATAGTTTCCATTTAAAAAAGAAATGGGTAAAAGGTGAATAATTAATGTATAAGGGATGATTTTAAGTCCAAAATTGCATTATAATTCCATTTAATGACATATTATTATAAATGTTTTGGTCATTTCCATGTTGATTTAACATTTTATGCTTTTTAGTCGTTATCATGGGGACAGGAATTTACAATGGAAACTTCAATTTGTGGAAAAAAATGAAATTGAACATATTGAATTATTTAGATATTATAATCCCAAATAAGGAACTAATTTTATTGGAATAAACTTATAAAGGTGAAAAAAAAATAATCTTAAATAATAATTGTATAATGCATACTAAAATTATAAAAAAAATATTTTTCTGCTTGAATGTATATATTTTTCATATTACTTGAAAAATAATATTATTATTATTAATTGTAATTTTTTGATTATATAAATATATAAGTACGTTTTAGTAATATCATTCAACAATTGTTATCAATATAATATCTTAAATAAAAAATTCCAATAAAATATAAAATAAATTATTTGTAAACATCCCATTTAAATGAATTCAATCGCATTCCGTTTTTTATATTCTAAATATTGAATTTTATCAATCCATAAATTTTACAATATTTATTTTAATAATAGAAAGAAATAAAATAATTATTAAAAATTATTAATATATAATTAAAAAATACATGATTTTATTATAAAATATTTAAATCAATTATTATAATGTAATTTATTTCCAAAAAATATATTATGTGTAAATTATATAATTTTTTTAATTTTCTACAAAAAACAATACAAATTGTTTGTATTTATTATATACTGGAATATATAAGGACCATATATCTAATGGATATACGTCAAATAACCATATTTCAAACATTTATATGTCTAATGACCATATATATAACAATTATATTGAATTACTATATATATACATCCATATATCTCTAAAATCATTCATCATATTCATTTACCTCTCTCTCTAGATGTCTATTAGATTTTTAGTGGTTCACCATTTTTCAATATTAATAATCATAGGATTGATCATCAATGAAAAAAAGGAGGGTAATGATTTCTTGTTTATTCACTTTTTATTTAAATATGATTTTATTCCTCTTTTAGTTTTCATAATGATGTTCTATATTTCATTCTCATAATGATATAATGTTTATCCTTCATTAAAATATTTTATCTCAATAAAATATATCATGTTTCATTTTAGTTCAATGTTTTCTGTATTACAAACTGAAAAAAAGATGATATTTATTTAATGGAAAATAGATACCAAAATTTATTACAGTGTTATACAGTAGCAATTAAATCTTATGATAAATATTTTTTTATTAAAAAGTTTCAAGAAGATCTATTTTAATTCATTTTAAATGTAAGGTTTTATTTGACAACTAAATTAATATGGTTAATAAATATATATTCAAACATTAATTTTAAATTTGAATAATGCATTATATTAATATTATTAACAAAGTATGATGTTTGTTTTCATATTAACACAATGGAAACATATAACCATTCAATGTAATGTAGTAATTTTTAATGTAAAATGATATTCTATGTGCATAATAAGAAAATATAAATGGTTAAATTTCAATTATACATTAATTATATTTTATTATTCATTTATAATAATATAAAATTTTAGTGTTTAAATAAATATAATCATATTTTATATGCACTTATTATTACTATAATAATTCTCTTTTAAATTGTTGCATAACGCGTTCCACAATAAAATAATATTTTGAAGTATTTAGTAATTTTATTTTATTATTTAATTTAAGATATCAATTCTTACATATTATACAAAAATGGATATTAGATTTGGATAAATTAGTTGTAATAAAAGTAATATTGACATTAATATAGTATTACAAATAATGTTAATCACACAAAAACAACTTTTTTAATGATATATTTAACAGATATATTTCTCTTAAATAGAAGATTAATTTTACATAAAGTATATAGTATAAATTTGTAAACAATTTACTATCACCAAATAATAATTATGAAATAATATTAAATAAATTCATAATCACTCATACCAAAATAAATAATATTTATTCAAAATGAAACTGTTTTCCATTTATTAATTTTACTTATTTACAAAATAAATTTATAAAATTTAAGATTTTAATTATATAAAATGGATATAATTTTTCAAATAAACTCATTGAAATTATATTTGGATGATTTTTTATATTTGTTTTAAAAATTGATTTTTTGTGTGAATAGTGGGAAAAATGTTTTTATGAATATCTTTTGTATTATAACATCTTCTTGATATAAATTTGATTAAAAAATTTATATAATAATTTTAGTGGTCGAAAATATATTTAATAGGTAAAATAAATAATTAAAAACAAATTATATTAATTTATAGACCTATACATAAATTCTTATATCTAATGTTATATTTTATTCTAATAAATACAATTTCTGATCCTTTACTTTAATTCAAATATTTCAAACAATCCTTCGATTTTTAGAACTGTTAAAACATAAAAAGAACTAAAAAAATTATCAAAACACAAATTAAATTCAATAGAATCAACAATATTCAAAATATTGAGTCTAAATAATAAAATGAACACTTTTTAATTCAATGATAACCCATCCCCTTAGCTATATAAACATCCCTACTCCATAAAGTTCTAATTAGATTAAAAATATATCCTTTATATAATATTATCCAAAATATATGTCTATTCTCTTCAGACCATGTCCCTATTACACTGGAATATGAAATAATCCATCCTCGGAAGGTTTTAGACTCAATCCAATGGTGGTGACTCAAAGATAAAGTTAAGTGTTTCCAAGATATAGTCTTCTCATTTTCACTCTCTTCTTTCCAATTATATAATTTAATTGAACATTAAAATAAACCTTGAAATATTATTTTCAATATAACTATGTTTTTTTTAAAATTTAATTTTTTATTATTTTTTCCTTTAGTTTATAGTATTAAAAAAGAATTATTATCTTGTGGTGGTTTTGGGATACATAAGTGAATGATGAGGTTTTATTTTTCTTTAATATCTATAAGTTATTATAATAAATTGATTTAATAACTTAATATAACATTATTTATTAAATATTATACTATATACAATTCCATAGTGATAAAATAGGCTTGGTAATAATGATATAAAAATGAATAATCATAGTCAATTTTAATCATCTAGAAAAATATTACCTAATAACATTGAATGTATTGAAACTATTTAATAAAATATTTAACTCGTTTTTTTATAAAATGGAATGAACACAATGCCATTCCACTTTTGGATCATATAGAACCATTTTCTTGTAACCTTCAACCATTAACAAGACAATGAAATGGTTTTGGGACTATCTATCAAATATCTATGAAATGATCAATGAGGAAAATATTAATTTAATAAATAAGTAACGAATGACATAAATTGGATTGTCGAGATAAGATAAATATGAAACAGGTTTTTAATCAAGTTATTTATATATTTAACATAGCTATGGATATGGATCGCAGAATTTCCCAAGAAATCTCATACTTTAGGTAAGGGTTATTTTCTAGACATTCACATTTTTGACGATATGATCTTCATAACATTCTATTACTCTCTATTTTCTTTTACTTATTCCTCGTATGTCTCCATTATTCTACATATGAAAAAAATTCTTTCCTTTTTCTATAGATCCACTTACCTTTATTTTTTTCTATTTTTTATTTATGTTTTACGATATGATGTCTATAACAGAATTTTTGCTAGTATCTTTATCATTTTCACAATCCTTCTAATGTTATTCCTCTACCTTTATTATTTATTTGATTCCATATAATCATTTATTATATTTTTTTTGAGTTTTGATAATCCAATATGATAAAATGAATTTCTATTTTGGTTTTCTTCATGATTTTGCATTTTATTAAGCCTTTGTATGTAATTATTCATATGTTATCTTCATTAGGGGTTTATTTTATATATTTTTCATAATGAATGACTCATTCCTATGTAGAAATCAAATTCCTAATATATTATGGAAATGGGTAGTCCATAAAATTTAAATACCCATAATTAATTGGGTAATACATTATATCCAATAAGATTATTTTTTGAGAATTAATATGTTATATTTTGACATTATATTTTTGACGTCTCCATGGTGATCCTTGACCAATGTTTATGACATCTTGGAGATGAGTCTTGACCTTTGTTTATGATCTCTTGGTTTTGATCCTTGATTGATGTTTATTATGTACTTCCATATTTTTTCCAATATTATTATGTTTCTAATTATTTGAATTCTCATATAACAACATGTCTTTTATACAAATATTTATGATCTATTTCAAAATATTATTATTAAATATTATGATATCCCTCAACATGTTTATCCAATTTTACACCCATAATACTCTTTATCAATCACCATGTCTTTTAGCAATGTCCCAAAGATATTATATGAAATAACATGAGTATGGTGATTTATAGTAATTTTTATGAAGATGTAAATAAGGGATTATGTACTTAATATAAAACAAGTTGTACTAATTTAGTAATTTCCCATATACACTAAAACTCTAGATTTTTTGTATTATTTTGTGAATATTTTTTGTTTTTATTGATATGATATTATATATTTTAGATAGTAGTTAATATAATTCATTTACTCATCCAAAAAAATAACAAATATTTTTAAGAATCATTGTACTTCACCCCTATCATTTATCATCTTAACATATCCTAACCTCTTACCCTTAATTCACCCATCTCGTCATACCACCCATACTTTCATTCTCCCCACCAAAACCACCACACAATACAGTATGATTATACCCATCTAGTATCTCAAAAAAAAATTAAAAAATAATATAAACATAACCATCCTAACACCAAAATTTGAAACCACTCTTTCATTTTCACCACTCATTTGAACAATTAAACCTCCTCCTCGGTTGTCTTTCCTCAAGAACATCCTTCACCCACCAGAAGTATTGGGGATTCCAGGGGTATTGAAAACATGGATTGTGATCTCCACCAATATCTAAAAAACCAATGTGAAAACCTATAAGGAAAATATTATATAATTGAACTCAGAATACATTGTGAAGTTGATCAAAAGACATTTAAAAATATATAGCAATAGGTTGACATCATTAAGTAAATACACAAGGATATTCAATTGACCTTTGATATATTTTTTTCATTTCAATTTTAAAAAATATAATTTTCTCATATAATTTATATAAATATATACCCTCTATGGTTTCATGTAATTATTTATTTTTGATACTCAAAATGACTGATAAGATATATGGAAAGTCTCAGTTCATAATTAACTAATGGATATGTCTAATAACATGAAAAACTAGATACTTAATTATTATTTCATAATTTTAATTTATTAGGTTTAGTTCCTAAAAAGTGGTATATTTTTTTGTTATTATCTAAATAACCTAAATCATTTCTTTAGTTTTAATAATAATAATAACACATGCTTAAAATTTCATTAATAATTTAATTGAATAATTTCAAATATCCTCCATCTAGAACTTTTATCTTTACAATGATTTTATTTTAGAACATCATCATCTCATAAATTATAAAAATAATATAGTTAATTATACCAATATGTTCATATGTATAGGTATCTATTGAAATATATAAAAATATTATTATATGACATGAATTAACCAAATATTTCAATGAATTATTGAAAACACAGAGCTATGATCCTCAAATCTAATCCTATTTTTCACAATATTAGGAAAATAATAAACATCAAGCACATAATTAATTATTATAATTCTGAATATAATCTTATATTTATAAATATAAATATAAAAAAATAATTCATGAAATTGTGAGGAGTAATTAAGTTGGGAAAAAATTCAAAAGATGGTGTAGAGAATTTTATATTAAAGATGAAGAGTACATAACATCATTAAAATTCAATTAAAAAATGAACTCTATCTATACTGGGAAATATTGGGGTGATATATAGAGGATTATAAAGTTTCTTCAAAAAAGAATTTTTCTCAATCAATAATCCTTTCACTTTAATGCAATTAAAATTTATAAGAATTTTATATGTTCATATACGTTTTTTATCCTTTGGGAGTCTATCATATTTTTTAAAATAAAAATCACTACGTATAATATTTTCACATGTTTATATCTTAATAATTAAGAACTATTTATAAAATTTTTCCTAAAAAATTATGGATGAAGTTCAAAATTTTATTCACTCAATTTTATTTTAAATTCTCTAAAAACAATAATCCTTTATTGGGGACTTATTTAAAATATAACCTTATCATAAACTCAGTGGTGACTTACAAAATTAGCGTATAACATACCCATTAAAATTTGGGTAAAAATGAGTATAGTCCTTGAATTGAAAAATTGTATCCATTACTAGTAAATAAAAGATATATAGAGGCTTATTTAACTTAATACCTCTATTAATTTCCTTGATCTTTACTTTGTACATTTATTTTCCACTTGTTTCCAAATTCAACATTTTATCATCTGTTTTTACTATAAGAATATATTTTATGAAAAATTAATTTTTAATGGTTTCCTTCTATTAGATTTCCTTTCTTATAATTTTTATCAATCAATGGAGTATTCTGATCTTTCTAAATATGTAATTCTATATTTTAAACTATTTAATTGTTTATTATGTTTTTAAATTAACAGCCCTCTTGAAAGTTTACACTGTAGGAAAAGGTAATAATTCATCATTACCAATAGATAAAAATCATTCCTTACCATATATTATTCCTTTAAGAGAGTTTCATTTTTCACCATAGTGAAAGTTAATATGTTTTTAAGAATCAAATATTTTGTATCAATATATTTGTTTCAAAGAAATATCCACTATTTCATATCTAATCATTTTTTATCAAAATATATTTATTCATATTATCTTATCATTGATATACAAATCCATACATTAGATATGAATGATCCTTCTCTTGTTGAAATTATTTAATCTTATTTTCATTTTTAGCTCACTCAATAACTCATTGAGATGCTTCATCCCATTATTTCATGTCTCATTATACACATTAATATAAATCCTTGATGATAAATTCATATCATCATTTCCGTACATTCAAACCAAAAATAATAACTATTAAAAAATATTTTTATTATTCAACTTATATTTCTTATATGCTTTAATCCCATTCCATTAATTCCACTTCTCTAATAAATCATCTTTTTATATGCTCAATATTTCTACAAAAATAACACCTAATTTCAGTTTTAATCTTATGTGTAATCATTGTTTCATTAATGGAATTTTTATTCTTACACAGGTAAATATTCCACTTATGATTTGGTTTTTGAGACACCTCCAAAACCAATACTTCCAGATCTTTTACTAAAAATAAATAACTCTTCATACATCCCAAGAATTAAAATTAACTCATGATCTCATAATTTTATCTTTCAGATCTTGGTAAATATTACAACATAATTATTTAAAATTTAATAAATTCATTCCATTTTGGACCCTTATAAATTGATAAAATACATTTAACAATTATGATCTTATAGAGAAATTTTAAATAAAAGAGAGGAGTGAAATCAAGTCTGCATTAATGGGTAAAAATTTAACAATGAATCAAATGGGATTTATCATCAAATAATAATAAAATTAGGGGATGATCATGGGATTAATATAATGATTAATTGAATATGATCATGAAGTAATATTATGTATAAATGATTTATGATAGTATAATCATGTATCATGGAATAAAAATTGAAAAATAACATTCCTAAAATTGTTGCACCTACTTATTAATGCACTCTATGTGTGGCTACACATCCTGTGAATGACTCAACCACCATCCCTAGTGGAATATCATTATTCATAATTTAAGGATGTGGAACATACCTATGCATATATTGTCTTAGAAAATGTAATTGATCAATTTCAATACCATCATAAAATTAGAAAAAATATAATGGCATCATGTCTATGAATAACATAATGAAAAATTAAATTACATCATTTTCATACATATCATTTTGAAAAAATCTAGTTGTGTCACTTATATGAATAACATATATATTATATGATATATAAATCCTAACCCAATTAATTGGTAGGATATATAATTTTTGGACCAACCATCTTTATAATAATATATTATTACATGTCTGTACCATATGAATATGAAAACAATCATAAATCATTCAAAATAATATTATTTTTAACCCATGAAAATAAATTGGTCATGTATAAAAATAAAGTATATATCTAGGTAAATATCATTTAATGAATATAATGATTTATATGGAATGCACACCATATATAGTAATGAGTATATACTTTGGAAAATAATTTCATTATTTAATCAAATGTATTAGTACCTAGGTTTACACAATTAAATTAAAACAAGGACGTACAAGGTCTTCATGAAATAAATGCATCAAAAAAAGATTATAATTGTATATAGTCGATGATAAGGAATGAGAAATTAATTTACAGGTCATTTACCACATATATATTTCATATCCACAACAGTACACAAATATTAAGACTTAGATAATTAATTAGAGATTTTTTTTACATTGTATCTATTTATGAAAAAGTGTTCATTTAATGAAATATGTCATAAGAAATTGATAAAGAGAGGAATACGAAGAATTATTGATAAAGATGAAATTTTATCTAATTAAGATAATAAATTGAATAATCATTAAGAAAACAAATTTATTAGTTTTTTACAGAATATTGAAATAAATAATGAAAAAATTATTTTTAAGGAAACAAATAATTATTTTAAAAATTAATTATAGAAAAAAATTAGTAAAAACTGAAATATAAAAAAATTCAGTGAAAAATAATCGTGATAAGAATAAAGAAAATTCAAGAAAAATATCAAAAATATTTTTTAAAAAATTGAGAGACATTATTATATAAATAGAGAAATAAATAACATATAAAATAAATTTCAAAAAGGTCATATAGTGGTTTATCAAAAATTAATTAACGATTAAATTTCCTAAAAATACCAAAATTGAAAAAAATATGGTTAAAGTAGAAGATTATTGTAGATGAAGATAGAGATTAGGAGGGACCACCTGTATATAAATTATACTTTTTGACATACTTAGAAAATAAAATGGAATCATTAAGGCATACATATTCATTGAAAGAATAAATAAAAAGGATGATTGAATGAAATAAATGGAGTCTTTGAGATTTTTATAAAGAGGAATACAAATAAATAGAGGGTGAGAGAGAATATATCATCAGGAATAGGAAAGATTAAGAAATGACCCTTACGAACAATGTGAGGTATGAACTAAAAATATATAAAAAATAAATAAGGCTGTCAATTAATTATAAAATAAATTAAAATAGTATGGTATGCATTAAATAACAAATTATGATATAGGAAAGATAAGAATTATTATTTAGGAATAATACTTGAACAAAATGGTAATATGGATAGAAAATCACTTACTTCCAGCCATAACATTCATTATATATCCTCTATATTTTTTATTAATTAAATTGTATCAATTATTAAAATAAATTAAATCCATTTCAGGTTTATTAAATTTCTATTATTTATTTTAATTAATATTTTTTCATTTATTTTATATTTTAATTTTTAATTTTTTCTTCATTGGTCATTTTGAGGTAGTCTGGTTAATCATTCCAAAATTGATTTGGTTAAATGGTAATGGCTAGTGGTCACTATAAAATGGTTCCATATACTTTAGAATTGCATAGGTGTATTTTTTATGATAATACACAATTATTTGAGTTATATTGTTCAATATCCAATAAATTATTTCCAAATAAACATGTTAGTATTTATAATATTATTTTAAATTGGTAAAAGAACATTGATTATGTACTCTTAATGTCCATATTAACATTAATTCTTATCATTAATGATCCATATATATGATATTATTATATTATCGTTTTATATTTATATATTATGTTTTTTTTAAAAATACTCATGAAATGCACAATTGAAAAATAAAATATCATCTTTCACTTCGGTAGCGTAAAACTACAATGAATGAAAAAATATTTTTAAGATATATCTTTAAAAACAATGTGGTAAACTAAAAAATAAATTATTGTTTTGAAATTCTCAAATTATAAAAAAAATATTACATTTTAAATTTATATTTTATTGATTATTTATATTATAGAATTTTTAAGAGGAGAACTAAAATGGTAACATTGGTTTTGAAAATCATATGAAATATTGTAAGAGATTATAAAAAGGGATATGTGATAGGTAATGTGTGATATTTATTCAGTAACGGATCAAAAGGTAGTACATACCCTATGAATAAAATCATTGAATTAAAATAAGAGGAATTTCAAAAAAAGGGGAATAATCTCAAATGGTAGAAGAATGAGAGATTGTGTAACCCTTGCATTGACATAGAAACAGATTATGATAAAAGGTTATATGATAGAAAATTGGTGATATATCATTGAAATAGGTAAAAATGTTGATAAATCCATGGAATTGTAATAATATGTTTATATAAATTGTAATTTATAAAGGAAATTTAACGGATGAGTTATAAAAGTATGGGGTGAGGAATTCATACCTTTATCTCTAAGTCATCTAAGTTGGATTGAGTCTGGTGAATTTAGAGGAGGTATTTTTGGCTGCAATAGGGTCTTAGGGAAGAGTCTAGGGGAGTTTAGAGGGGTAATTGGATAGGTAATTGGAAAAGTAATGAAGTATGGGTGTAAGGAGAAAGGGTTGGAGGATGGGTCTTTATATAGGCAAGGGGGAAGAATTTTTTAATATAATATTGATTAGTTTTTTATTTAGGTTATCCACTATAAATTTTTTTTATTCATATGAATTTTGTATATTATAATAAAATTGTTCATCTTTTACATTTCAACACACCCAAAACTAAAAAAAATATTTTATATATTTTATATATGATAAAGAGTAAAAATAGTTTTATATTCAAATAAAATAAAACCTAGCCTTTAATAAATACAATTGGTGGTTTTGAATTTAATTTCATTTCATTTAAATGGATTATTTTACTCATTAAATAAATTATAAATCTGAAAGGAACGTTTGAATTTTTTTACCATATTTTTATCAAGATGATATTATAAATGTTATTGTATATATAAATAACTATATTTTCTAATATTAAAAAAATATATTTTCTGAAAAATACCAAAATATCACCCAAATATATTATTAATATGATTATTCCAAAAATTTATCGAATTTTATCAAATCAAATTTCTATGTTTTAGAAATATTTCTTTTAAATAAAATTATGTATTCATAGAAAAAAAATTATCTCAAAGAGAGATTATTGATTTCTCTATGAGTGTATTTTTTTTATTGTTATTAATTACTAATTATTATTTGTTTTAAAATTATTTATTTATAAATCTAAAAAAAAGTTTTATAAATTTTATCTTCTAATTATGATGATTTTATAATTTTAATATTTTTTTAAAAATTGTTTCGCATTGGAAAACTTTATATATTATAGTAACAATGTTGTGTCAATGGTCAATGTTTTTATAATGAGTACCTTATACAGACATAATATCCACTTAGTGATGAAAATACAACATAATTATGATAACATATATTTTCAAAAATAAATAAGAAGTACATTATTATATTAATTTTTTTGTAAAACATTTGATTTAACAGATTAAAAATAAAATTTTTATAGTAATAAAACAAATAAATAAAATTTGATAATAACTGTTTAAACACTAAATTTTTATAAAATTAATAATAAATAATAAAATATAATTATAGTGACAAGATATAAAATAATCATTTATTTTAATTTATTTTTCACATAAAATCTCAAATAAATTTAAAAAATCTTGTACCTCATTCAATAATTATATGTTAAGCATGAATGGTTATTAGGACATGCAACATAATTGGTTTGCAACTTGTTTTAAATAAATAAATTTCTATTTAAATTTCTATATGAAAAAAATAATATTAATAAGAGTATATTCTTTTTCAAATAATACTATCTATGTAGAAAGATTCATGGATATAATAAAATAGATTTTAAGAACCGTTTAATTTAATTTCTTTCATAAAATCTAATTATGATATATAAATTAAAAGTATGTGTTTATTAATATTTTTTGAAATATTACTACTGGAAATAATATTATTTTCAAAAAATATATAAATATGATAAATAAAATTCCAATTATCATTATTTAAAGATGATATATTAATAATTTATTATTATTTCATAAAACATCTTTACTAAATATTATATAAAGTATTTTTTTAAATTAATTATCATTATATATTTAAAAAATAAAAAATGATTATTATTTATAATGTTTATAGAATAATTTTATAAAAATATTAATTAAAAATTTTGAATGTTATAGTAGTGGTTTGTTTTGAAACCACCATGATGATCTTTTGATTGAGATCTAGCCATATACCTATATTTCCTTCTTAGTGAAATATTATTATTATAGAAAATCCTCAAGATATTTTTCAAGATCTAATTTCATCTCCATATCATTCCTAGTAGCCTAAGTGAGTCAAATTTTCCTGTTAATTATTGGTGATATAGATCTTTTCCAATATTTTGGATTTCAACTTATTTCAATGACCACTACTTTTATCTCTTAAGTCTACTTATCCCTTTCCTTTACCATGATATAAAAAACATCGATGATTCAGATTTATTCATTCACTTTGATCTTGATATAGATAAACATCTATGATTTCTCATTCATTTCATATTTTATTTTTTTATCTTGACTATACACTCATCATTCCCCTCTTACTACTATTGAAACTAGAGTTTAGAGTATTATAACATAGAATTTTATTTCTTTTTCATGAAATTCCACAAATATATCTCCTAAATTATAGCCTCTCGATTGAATTTAATCTCAAAAATACCCTGAACCCAAAATCCTTCACCTTCACCTTGATCATAAAATTAGTATCTGTCAATGAATTATAAAACAACTTATTCAATGAGGTATTTTAATTAATCAATATCCCCCCCTATTTATTCCTTAAATGAATCACCTTATAATGAAAGAAAATTCATATTTATTATGAAATGTTTCTTGGTGTATTTACATCATTTGAAATTTCAAGACGATTTCTTCAAGGTTTCATACTTTTCATTGTCATCTAAATAAAAAAATAGGAAAACTAAAAATTTTCCTAACCTTTCCACCTTGAATATATGTGATTGGAAGCATTCTATTGAATTTTACTTTTCCCCTTTTAGGGATTGATATATGAATTGGAATCATCTCAATGACTTCTTTTTCTTCAACATCATTTCTAACAGTGATCTTATAAATTAACTTGAATTCAAATTCCATATATTTTTTTCATTTTATATGATCATCAAAATTTGTTCTTATTTTATATAATATTTGAATAATTTCCAATTTATTTTCTATCACTATTTTTTCACCTCAATATATTTTCATTAACTTTCCCACATATTGTTTAAGTATTTTCATGAAACCACCTTCAAATAGATTATGTTGTAATATAATACGGCAAATGCATCGAGTCCCTTTGTATAAAAAATAAAATAATTGCGTCCACCTTTTATATCTGATTAAACAATACATGTTTATAGAATTTCCATTTTTAACAATCATTCACACATGAACATAAATTTATTAAAATATGTAAATCATCTAATTCTTACATAGTTTGAAGTTTTTCATTCAAATATTAAAATCACTGTGTGATGGAACTTTTTTTCATTTTAATTAATGCAAGAAACAACTTTTAAATAGGAATAATGATATGTAATATAAATGCCAAATCTTAACATTTTTTATATTATACCAATTGATTCCCCACTAAGAGATAATACCCTAGTTGTGGGGGGGGTCTGGTAATTTCAATTTAAAATAATCCATCCAATCATAATATTCCTATATTGGTAGGAACATTTCATTCTTCCTCACAAAATATTAGTGAAATTAAATAACATATCATAAAAAAATTTATTTATTTCACCCACATTAGACTATTTCCAAGGATCATATAATGATGATTTTTTATATACCAAAACACACAATGTGAGCTACTTTTATAATGTTTATAGAGAACTCAATATGTTTGTTAGTTTATGATAAAAAAATAAAATCACAATACTCTCTAACAATAATGACACATTTCCAATAAAGTGTGCAATTTTGATTCACACAAGGAAAATAATAATAATTACACCATCATTTTTATATTTTAATGAACCATATTTATCATGTAAATGATATAATTATTTTTACTCTTTTTTATCTTAATATATTAATGGTACCCATATCCACTATAATAATTCAAAATTAATCTCTCTACCATTCATCTCAATTTTGATTCCACTAATCTCATTTTCCATCCTATTTGTATTACATTTTCCTTCACTTTATGATATTCCATCAATGAATGTTATATGTACAAGTGTTTTATGGACTTTATGATAATGTGGCTTGTATATTCCCCTTATTTTATTGTCAAATACATCTAGTTTGATCATCTAATATATACTTACATCCTTAAAACCCTACCAATTTTGAAATATTTTTAATTTTATAAAATATTTATATTTTAACTTCATACATTTCAATTTATAAAAAATATATATCCTTCAAAAATTCATGGAATAATCTATATCAATATAACAAAAAAAATATTTTTACCATTTCTGAAAATTTATATGATAACTGTCTTTAAAATACTGATAACATTCATGACAATTTATATATTTTTTAGAAACTCCACAATATTCAATAAGTCTATGAACACAAACCCATATTGTGAAACCCTACACACTTTTTTTAAAGTGAACTTATTTTTAGAATAACCCACCTAACTGAGGGGGGGAAATATGATGGGATAATATGTTATTATTGTTAAATATTTTCCTTCTCTATTCCCTAAAAATATGTGAGAAAATAATCACAATGACTCTTCATAAACAAGGATAATTTATTAATCCACAACAAAAAATGATGATATTTTCTCCATTAGCTGAACCTCATCAAAAATCACAACACAATCACACATGAATTACAGAATGATTTTTTTTTCTATCTTTAAAATTTTCTAAACTTCTTATAATCACCATGAAATATAATAACATGAATTTACTATAATATTTTGAGTCTTTTGAAGGATATCTATTTTTTCCAAAAAATTATATAACTCATAAATTCTTAGATGGATTTTTACTAACAGAATATTCTTTACATTACCACACATCATGTTATAATGATAATAAACACTATTTATTTTAATTTAAAATCATTATTGGATTTATATTGTCATAAAAATGTAACATTTCCATTTTTCATGTTCTTTTTGATGATGTTTTTAATTATTATAAATGAAATAGTATATATTAATATATTTCCTTAACAATATATTTTAATCCCCTTTTCGATGTAATGTAACATTCACATAAAATTAGACTAAAATAATATTTTTTTCTATTTAAAAATATCAAATATCAGATTAAATACAACTATCATATTAGATGTCATATTTTCTGAAAATATATTTCTATGACACAAAATTTCTTTATACAAATAAAATAACAGTTATCTTCTCAATTGAGAATATTTAACAAGTAAACTATTAATAATCCTATTACCTGTGCAAATATTTTATGTCTAGAATAATTTTATTTGAAGAATATTTTATTTATTAAAATATGACATTTTTAAATAGTGGGAACACATTTTATTATATTTCATTAAATAACATATAAAAATGGATTATCTTGAATAATTTTTTTTGATTCTATTATATTTGAACACTTTTATAGAGTTAAATGAATCATAAACCATGTTTATCAAAATAAACCATCTCATTTATTCCACATAATTTTTTATTTGCATCAAATATTTTATCATACATGATAAAGAAAATGATATGCAACACACATCCATTATTTTAATCCATTTTACCTTTGAATGAATTCTTTTAAATTTAATTTTTTATATAGAAATCCTATACTTAATTACTTGAATACAAATGATAGTATGTATCTGTGAACACTCCCTTAATTTTCAAAAAAAATTTATTTTATTATTTATAAAATTTATAGACATTATCATATAACCATTAAAATAGTTGAATTGATATATGTAAAATTAATACCAAATGTGGTATCTCTGTGAAGATATTTCTATAAGGCCCCAGCCTTAATCCTTACTTAATCTTGAGTTATTACAAGATTACATGTTGATGATCTTTTCAGGTTTAGAGTTTTATAAAATTAGATCATCAATCTTGCATTACATTCTACATTTAAACAAAGTGGTTACATAAAAGATAGTATTCATTTTTCCCATCAATGGAAACATATTAAAAAATAAAGCATGGATTCTTTCTTGACACTTCCTTGACACTATCATCATATCATGTACCATTCCCTGGACCTGTGAAAAACATTTCAAAAAAAAACATGGGATGAGCATAAAAAGCTCAGTAAGGGTTATAAAAATATGGAAAAGAAACATGAGTTCATATATACATAAGAATGAAATCATACTTTACCCATAAAACATAGGAATATCAAATACTGAATAAATCATAGAAATCATAAGACATAAAAGGTAACTCGAGGCATTCATAACATTCTTACGTAGGGAGTAACCCTCTTGGTTACGTTTGGAATACCCACCTCAGTATATTCCCTAAATCTCTTCGGAGAAACCTTAAAGTTTCACTCCTTCGCGTTACCTAATGCATTGGAGAGCTATATCGGGCTCACCCACTATTAGTTTTTTCACGGAACCACCCGTCTTCATAATAATACCCAAGAACCATAACGTAATCGTATCACATAAAACATGCATAAAGGAAACATAATATTTCCACTTTTCAATCACAAGATATCAATACAACACATTGATATAAAAACATTATGAAAACCATTTTCAATAACAACATAAAAGAAAAGTAAAACATGGTATTTATTTTTCTTTAAAAAAAAGTTATTTCTTGTAGAGGGAGCTGAAACTCAAATAATGGTCATGGCGGCGGAGAAGTCATTGTCGCCGCATACGTACGACAAAAAACATTCCCTTTTGTCATTTAGTAAAATGCTTCGTATAAAGAAGATTCCTTTTGGATAAACATAAAAGTCAAAGGGGTTTATACACCGTATAAAAGAAGGTTGTGTATAAAACAAAATATGCCTCAATGAATGGAGATTCAGATGAAGTCTCATACAAAGACGGTATCCTTGGATTAAGGATAAATCAATTATATAATTATGTGTGACAAATGAATACACCAAATATAAGTGGATATTAAGTGTAAAACAATCAGAGGAAATTCACACATATTCATTGTATGACATATTCAAGGAGTACATGTTTATCTCAAAGAATCAAAATTGGGTTAAGAAGTTCCCTTTTAAAAATTCGACAGCCAAACGACGTCACTTCAAAATTCAGAAAAAAAGTTGATAAGAGATAAAAAGGGTATCTCGTCACTTGGAAATAAAATTTACATCAATAAGGATATATAAGAACATATCCCAACATAATAGTATGTGAATTAAAAGACATAACAAAAGAAGTCTTTTAAAAAGAGGAGGGTGAAAGGTTCCCTTACCGACTTGGGTTACTTTCGAAACATACACCCCGTGAAAGAAAGACAATACAAAATTGATGTAAATAATCATAAATGAAATTATATTACACAATGAGTAAAATAATGGGAAGTACATACACCACTCAAAGGAAATTGTGGCAAATGTAGCATAAATCCCATGGGAATAAAAGTGAGATGAAAAATCCCTTACGAAAAATCGGCAGCCTAACGGTACCACTTAAAACTTCCAAAAATGCATTGATGAGAGAAAATAGGGTCTATAATCATATGAACATAATAAGTACAGTAGGATTAATATAAAATAACATCCCAATCATAATAAAGATGAGCTTAAAAGTAATGACATAAAAGAGTGTACTTAAAAAGAAAGAGAGGAGTAGGATCCCTTACCTCGGGTCCGACTTGACTCGATCGTTCTTTAATCTCCTGAATAATAAACTTCAGTTAATTTATAATTCCTTAAGAAACTTTTTCAAGTTCATTATTCCTTTTATATCACTTATTACCATGTCATGAACACTATGTTATTATTTATGTTAATAATGGTCGTTTTAACGATCATTGGTACTTGAGTCAATAAAAATAAACTCTTTATAATTACAAGTTGTTCATGTGGTAAAATATCCATTATATCCAGAATTGTATTCATGATTTAGATATCATATATATCATATATATCATGTATATTCATGCATTTATAATATTACATAACATTTAGAGTTAAGAAATGAAATGCACCGTTCATGGAGACGGTAAGTCGTACGTACGCATGAACACTACTTCCTTTTCTATTTCATATTTAATGATATTAAAACATAATGATACATAATAGTATTATAATTCCAGTATGGTATCATATATAATATCATTAAATATATCATTTATATGTACCACATATGGTATTAACAAATCAAATCACTTTGAGGGGGCGGTAGTCAGCACTTCCTAAAATGAAGATATCGTGTATACCCATAATGGAAGCCATAGAGTTATACCATAAATGAAAAATACAGAAGCTTAAGGAAAAAATAAAAATATCATATATCATATATAAATGTAGTGACATCATAATGGCCACCATGAAATGTGTTAAGAGAAGATTGAACAATCATCGTTTCGTGAGGCAGTAATTCACCATCCACAGAAGCAGTATGTTCTTTAACCATTAGACAAAGGTGTGTGTAAGTGTAGCTCGAATCCTTAATATAAGAACATCCTATTATATTTAAGATACTGGTGTTGTTACAAAATAAAGGAATAAAAATAGTTTAGGGGGTGGAGAAGCAAAATAAAACAAAATGAATCAAGTGAAGACATTACCTTAAAATGAGGTAACTCCATTTGGTTTGAGCTCAAAGGCTTCCTTAAGAAGACTTCTGACCAAAGTGAGGCTTCTAAGAGTTAGAGAGAGATGCGGAGAGACAAAATGGGAAGGGGTTGGCCGAGACAAAGGCTTTGTAGGTGTGGGTAAGGAGGTAGAGGTGGGGGCCTTTTATAAGAGGAGAGGAGGGGCACTCTTGGAAAGTAAAGAAATGTTACTTTATTTTAGAATGTGTTTCGGATTTTAATGGTCCCACATTGATTTTTTTCAAGGATAAGGTGATAAGGGTTCGAAATCCACCCAACCAATAGGTTTTGGACATGTGTAGGTATTATATTTTACATTATCTTTCCATTTTATTTAAATCGTTAAATAATGAGGTCATCAGTGCATCATCATGATGTCATAAATAATTTAATTTATTTAATGTTTAAAAATTATAAAAAAATACTATGATGTAGTAAATCTTTTCAGATTTACAATGACTATTTATAGTCAAAAATCTGACTTGTATAACCCCATTTAAAAATTGTTTTAGTAAAACAACTCATGTTTGTGTCATTTTAATTTTAACATTAAGTAAAAAGGTATTTATGTCATTTTCAAACCAAAGTGGCTCCATGGGGTCCCCTAGTTGACCCATGGATTTACTTGGTCGTCCATGACTCATCCAATGAGAGTAGGACATGTTTCTAGGTCATTTCATATTATTAAAACATTATTTTTACCTTAAACTACATTAATTACCTCTAATCGCGATTAAAAACTTAATAAGTTACTATTCACCAAAAAATTATTTTAATCCCATTGAACCACATTTTACTTCTTAATGACAACCATGTATGTCGGATTTTTGAAATTCAAAACACAAAGGTGGCAAAATTTCATTTAAACGGAAAATCAGTTTTTATAAGTACCACTTAAAGGTTTCACTATTCATCAAAAATTGAAGTTTTTCAGAAAATTACCAAAAATTCACCCTAGGCTATATTTGATATTCCAAATTCAAAAATGATGTCTATTTTAAAAAATTCAAAACATATAAGTTTCATTAATTAATTTAATAATTAATTCCCGCTGTCAAAATAAATAGCGTATTTTTAAGAAACAATATCTATTGAAAGATTGACTCTAGTTTAAGTCCAATTTCAAAGTGAAATTAATTCCAATGACCACCATTGGATTTAATGGTAAAAATATATTCTAATTTTACTTTAAAACCAATTTAAAATTTAATCTAATCATATAAATAAATTAGATTAAAAAAAGGTTTTGAATTAAAATACAACATTTTTCACTATTCATTAAAAATTGAACTTTTTCGGAAAAAAACCAAAAATTTACACAAAGTAAATTTTGAAGTCCCCATTCTAAAGAAGAATTTTATTTTGTCAAATATAACACATAAAATTGTCAAAAAGTGGATTTAAAAGAGGTTCGCCATCAAAAGGTAGTTAATCGACCTTTTAAAGAATATTAGAATGTTTACGCTTAAAATTGGATTCATTCGCATTTTTAATCCTCCAAAATTTATTGTAAAAAGTAAAAATATTTGAAAAACATATATAATCATTTTTTAGTTAGTTATATTCATTTCCGCCATCACAACATCTAGGCGTTAACTACCATTTAAAATAATATTATTTTATTATTAGAGGGCAACGTAAGATTCCCAAAAACTCATTGTTATGTGTTGGGTACGCCATCGAGCATAGTGTCTCCATTAAATTTATATCAATATTTTATTCACAAATATGGATAAATGTGAAAATGTCATACTCTTTATTTACCTGGGGTGTTACATCCTTCCCCCCTTTTGGGAATTGCGTCCTCGCAATTTTAAAATTGTGCTTGGAAACTTCTTTGAAAATCCCTCATCGGAACAAGAGTCAGTAAAACAATCACTTTAAAATAAATAAAGATAAGTAAAAATGTCACCGGAGTTAACCCATTCTAGGATTCCAATTATGAAAATATGGAAATGGAGGAAAAAACCAATGGTTATGTTCTGATGGAGAGTGATAGTAAATATGTCTAGGAGAAAGTTAACCATAAGAAAATCACAAACTTGTGATGGGTTAAACGGTATTCGATTCCCCAGTAGGAAAAGTTAATAGAAAACATTTTTGTTTTAAGTTACTTTTCATTGAGGAATTTATTTTTGAGCTTAACTAAATCATAATGAAACATAATTACTTGTCATGTAGACTTTCAACTATTACTAGATTCCTTAATCAAACTCATATTTTCTCCAAAAGACATGTATTTAGGAAGACTTGTTTGCATTAAGAGTACTATAATCAATTTATAGAGAATAACCTAATCCACAAAAGGGAACTATATACTTCCCATGTCTTTAGACTCTAACCAAAACCAAAACCAAAAAGGTTAGTACAAGATCAGATAATCCAGAAAAGGATAACCCTTTATAAAAAGAAAATTTATTCTTAATCTCCAAAATTTTTTCCAACAAAACCCCAAGTTCAATGAGGACCATTCGATAAACAATTTGTCCATAAAATTCTTCAATGTAAACCAAACTAAGATTGAAACCCAAATATTTTAAGGATTTATTCACATAGTCCTCCAAGTTAAATCAGAACATTTATCTCCAAACAACATCAGTTGCTCCTAAAGTCTGGTATTGAAAAGTAATTAACCTAATCACATATCCTCCATGATAGGTTAATAATTTTCATAAATAACCCAAAATCAACATACTCTTAATTCACAAAGTCACCTAACTAAAAAGAATAAGTCATAATAACCAGGGACTTCATGTAGTCTAGTGGTAGGTGATAAATACCAATTGCACTTTGGTTGTGGGTTCGATTCCCGCAGCTTTTTCCGACATGACGGATTGTCACACGGTCTGTGTGTTGTCCTTTTTCTAAACTATATAATTCTCAAATAATTCCCTAAAAAGATATATAATCACTAAAAATAACCATAACATAATTTAACCTCAGTTTTATCTCTTGCCTTTCACTTCTATCGTAACATATAGTAACCCATAATTACCTAAAAAGTAAGGATCATATAAACCCAAAAGGTTCTTTATAACTATGTCCACAAAAGAACAGATAACTATTCCTTGAATAAAATTTTCATATATTAAACATCAGGGTTACACATACTATAAAAAGTCTTCAAATGTAACCCCATCATCAAAATAGACTTAATACTCTTAAGAATTTTACCATAACTCTTGATGCCCTTATATGTTGACTTCTTACTCATTCAACATTCTTCATGATCCATTAACCATTACTTTCCAACATATTTTGAAATACTTCTTTCCTATAAACAAAATCATTAATCATGTCCTAAGATTCCAAAATAGGAAAACAAAAGTTATGAAATAATCCATACCTTTGATTGGTCATTGTCAGTTTCTTCATCCTCAATCGGAATGGCATTAGGTATTGGTAAATGAGTATTTGTACGATCTTGGTGATCCCATTCATGAAACTTCTTCATAGGACATGTGTTTGCATAATGACCATGCACACCACATTTAAAACATTCAATTGATCCCTCGGAAAGAACTTCTTTCCCTTTCCTCGAGTCAACTTGATGCTTCCTTTTTCCATGGCAGGTTCTTGCTTTATGACCTTCATTTTCACATCTATAGCATATTTCTGTCCCTTTGAAACATTTTCCTAGGTGTTTCTTTCCACATCTTTGACACATAGGTTTTTGAACACACTTACCTTTATGATTGTTACTTGTAGTTCTATAGGGATTTTTTTCTCGCATATATGATGCCTTAGAGAAATCACCAAGGTTTAGGTGGTCCATCAAGACTCCAGATAGTTGGTTGAGGATAAACACAGGAGTTCTCATTACAGCTCCTATATCATTCAGTTGCTCGCTCAAAAAACTGTAACAGTTTCCTTCACATCCATTGTTACTTTGGTGCTTGCTAGATCTAGCCATTTACTAAAACCAAAAAGGTCCGTGTGAGTATATCAAAAAAACCATCATGTACTGATGAGGAAGATAAACACTAAGATATACTTACTCATTCACTTTATCTAAAACTAGGAATCTTTCTGAAATCCTAACCATTATGGTAATGTCACTTATGCTTAAAGAATACCCTAACCTCTAAAGTTATCTAAACCATCCTTTGATTCCTACTATAAGGCCCCAGCCTTAATCCTTACTTAATCTTGAGTTATTATAAGATTACACGTTGAGGATCTTTTCAGGTTTAGAGTTTTAGAGAATTATATCTTAAAACATGAATTACATTCCACATTTAAACACAGTGGTTACATAAAAGATAGTATTCATTTTTCCCATTAATGGAAACATATTTAAAAATAAAGCATGGATTCTTTCTTTACAATTCCTTGACACTATCATCATATCATGTACCTTTCCCTGGACCTGTGAAAAACATTTCAAAAAAAACATGGGATGAGCATAAAAAGCTCAGTAAGGGTTATAAAAATATGAAAAAGAAACATGAGTTCATATATACATAATAATGAAATCATACTTCACCCATAAAACATAGGCATATCAAATCCTGAATAAATCATAGAAATCATAAGCCATAAAAGGTAACTTTAGGCATTCATAACATTCTTACGTAGGGAGTAACCCTCTTGGTTACGTTTGCAATACCCACCATAGTATATTCCTTAAATATCTTCGGAGAAAACTTAATGTTTCACTCCTTCGCGTTACCCAATACATTGGAGAGATGTATCGGGCTCACCCGCCCTTAGTTCTTTCACGGAACCACCCGTCTTCATAATAATGCCCAAGAACCATAACGTAATCGTATCACATAAAACATGCAAAAAGGAAACATAACATTTCCACTTTTCAATCACAAGATATCAATACAACACATTGATATAAAAACATTATGAAAACCAATTTCAATACCAAAATAAAAGAAAAGTAAAACATGGTATTTATTTTTCTTTAAAAAAATGTATGTCTTGTAGAGGAATCTGAAACTCAGATAATGGTCACGGCGGCATAGAAGTCATTGTCGCCGCATACGTATGACAAAAATATTCCTTTTTGTCGTTTAGTAAAACGCTTCGTATAAAGAAGATTCCTTTTGGATAAATGTAAAAGTCAAAGGGGTTTATACACCGTATAAAAGAAGGTTGTGTATAAAACAAAATATGCCTCAATGAATGGAGATTGAGACGAAGTCCCATACAAAGATGGTATCCTTGGATTAAGGATAAATCAATTACATAATTATGTGCGACAAAAAAATACACAAAATATAAGTGAATATTAAGTGTAAAACAATCAGAGGAAATTCACACATATTCATAGTATGACATATTCAAGGAGTACAAGTTTATCCCAAAGAATCAAAATTGGGTTAAGAAGTTCCCTTGCAAAGATTCGACAGCCTAACGGCGTCACATCAAAATTTAGAAAAATAGTTGATTAGAGATAAAAAGGGTATCTCATCACTTGGAAATAAAATTTACATCAATAAGGATATATAAGAACATATCACAACATAGTATTATGTGAATTAAAAGACATAACGATAGAAGTCTTTTAAAAAGCGGAGGGTGAAAGGTTCCCTTACCGACTTGGGTTACTTTCGAAACATACACCCCGTGAAAGAAAGACAATACAACATTGATGTAAATACTCATAAATGAAATTATATTACACAATGAGTAAAATAATGGTCATTACATACACCACTCAAAGGAAATTGTGGCAAATGTAGCATAAATCCCACAGGAATAAAAGTGAGATGAAAAATCCCTTACGAAAAATCGGCAGCCTAACAGCGCCACTTAAAACTTCAAAAAATGGATTGATGAGAGAAAAGAGGGTCTCTCATCATATGAACATAAGACTTACATTAGAATTAATATAAAATAACATCCCAATAATAAGAAAGATGATCTTAAAAGGGATGACATAAAAGAGTGTACTTAAAAAGAAAGAGAGGAGTAGGATCCCTTACCTTGGGCCCGACTTGACTCGATCGTTCTTTAATCTCCTAAATAATAAACTTGAGTTAATTTCTACTTCCTTAAGAACCTTTTTCAAGTTCATTATTCCTTTTATATCACTTATTACCATGTCATGAACACTATGTTATTATTTTAGTTAATAATGGTCGTTTTAACGATCATTGGTACTTGAGTCAAAAAAATAAACTCTTTATAATTACAAGTTGTTCATGTGGTAAAATATCCATTATATCCAAAATGGTATTCATGATGTAGATATCATATATATCATATATATCCAGTATATTCATGCATTTATAATATCACATAACATTTAGACTTAAGAAATGAAATGCACCGTTCATGGAGACGGTAAGCCGTACGTATGCATGAACGCTACTTCCATTTCTATTTCATATTTAATGGAATTAAAACATAATGATACATAATAGTATTTTAATTCCAGTATGGTATCATATATAATATCATTAAATATATCCTTTATACATACCACATATGGTATTAACTAATCAAATCACTTTGAGGGGGCGGTAGTCCCCACTTCCTAAAATGAAGATATAGCGTATACCCATAATGGAAGCCATAGAGGTATGCCATAACTGAAAAATACATAAGCTTAAGGAAAAAATTAAAATATTATATATCATATATAAATGTAGTGACATCATAATGGCCACCATGAAAGGTTTTAAGAGAAGATTGAACAATCATCGTTTCGTGAGGCAGTAATTCTCCATCCACAGAAACAGTATGTTTTTTAACCATTAGACAAAGATGTGTGTAAGTGTAGCTCGAATACATAATATAACAACATCCTAGTATATTGAAGATACTGGTGATGTTACAAAATAAATTAATAAAAAGAGTTTAGGGGGTGTAGAAGCAAAATAAAACAAAAGGACTCAAGTGAAGACATTACTTTAAAATCGGGTTACTCCCTTTGGTTTGAGCTCAAAGGCTTCCTTGAGAAGACATCTGACCAAAGTGAGGCTTCTAAGAGTTAGATAGAAATGTGGAGAGAAACAATGGGCTGGTTTGGCCGGGCCATAGGCTTTGGAAGTGGGGGTAAGGAGGTAGATGTGGGGGGCCCATTATAAGAGGAGAGGAGGGGCACTCTTGGAAAGTAAAGAAATGTTACTTTATTTTAGAATGAATTTCGGATTTTAATGGTCCCAAAATTATGTGTTTCGAGGATAAGGTGATAAGGGTTCTAAATACACCCATCCAATAGGTTTTGGACATGTGTAGGTCTTATATTTTACATTATCTTTCCATTTTATTTAAATCGTTAAATAATGAGGTCATCGTTGTATCATCATGATGTCATAAATAATTTAATTTATTTAATGTCTAAAAATTATAAAAAAAATACTATGATGTAGGAAATATATATATCTTTCCGATTACTATTTATAGTCAAAACTCTGACTTGTATAACCCCATTTAAAAATTGTTTTAGTAAAACAACTCATGTTTGTGTCATTTTAATTTTAACATTAAATAAAAAGGTATTTATGTCATTTTCCCCCAAAAGTGGCTCCATGGGGTCCCCAAGTTGACCCATGTATTTTATTGGTCGTACATGACTCATAAAATGAGGGTAAGACATGTTTCTAGGTCATTTCATATTTTTAAAAACATTATTTTTTCCTTAAACTACACTAATTACCTCTAATCGTGATTAAAAACTTAATTTAATAATTAATTCCCGCTGTCAAAAATGACATAAATACCCGCTGTCAAAAAACATGTTTTTAAGTCATGTTTCTAGGTCATGTTTTTAATAGATATTGTTTCTTAAAAACATGTTTCTAGGTCATGTTTCTAGGATATATTTGATATTATGAATTCAAAAATGATGTCTATTTTAAAAAATTCAAAACATATAAGTTGAATTAATTAATTTAATAATTAATTCCCGCTGTCAAAATAAATAGTGTGTTTTTAAGAAACAATATCTATTAAAAGATTGACACTAGTTTTAGTCCAATTTCAAAATGAAATTAATTCCAATGACCACCATTGGATTTAATGGTAAAATATATTCTAATTTCACTTTAAATCCAATTTAAAAGATAATCTAATCATATAAATAAATTAGATTAAAAAAAGGTTTTGAATTAAAATACAACATTTTCAATATTCATTAAAATTTGAACTTTTTCGGAAAAATACCAAAAATTTACACAAAGTAAATTTTGATGTCCCGATTCTAAAGAAGAATTTTATTTTGTCAAATATAACACATAAAATTTTCAAAAAGTGTATTTAAAAGAGCTTCTCCATCAAAAGGCGATTAATCGACCTTTTAAAGAATATTAGAATGTTTACGCTTAAAATTGGATTCATTCGCATTTTTAATCCTCTAACATTTATTGTAAAAAGTAAAAATATTTGACAAACATATATAATAATTTTGTATTTATTTCTATTCATTCCCACCATCACAACAGCTAGGCGTTGACTACCATTTAAAATAATATTATTTTATTATTAGAGTGCAACGTAAGATTCCCAAGAAACTCGTTGTTGCGTGTTGGGTACGCCATCGAGCATAGCGTCCCCTTTAAAGTTATATCAATTTTTTTTAACAAATATGGATAAATGTGAAAATATCATACTCTTTATTTACTTGGGGTGTTACATTTTCTCCTTTTATATCTGCTAGAAAATTTTATATCTAATGCCTAACTTCACCATAATAGAATTATTTCCTTTCATTACTAACACACCCTTTATGTTTTAATTACCATGTATGACTATTGAACCCTCCATAATTTTTCTTATATCTTAAAATTTTATCCATTTAACTTTCCCCAAAGAAACAGAGCATATACCTCCAATATCATTATCAAATATCAGAAACTTATTAAAGAGATCGTGTAAATTTTTGTTAAACTCGTACATATTTTAATTGCTAATAAAATTTTCAATACTATTAAAATTGATTATAGAATGAATTCTGTAGTTAGATCTATCCTTATTGGGGACCATGGACTCACTATTCCATTAATATTAAAAAATTATACTGTGTGTATTAGTAGATAATTAAGTTTATTTAGTCAGATTTCATATAAACACTATTTTTGGAACTGTATGTATCTTATTCCAATATCCATCTTCATAGATCCTATTAATTTTATTTTTCATCATAAATACATTACTGCTCTAATGTTCATTTTTTAACTTAGGATTTATGAGTACAAGAATTATATTGGAGACCTAAAGAGAGACCTTAAATTTTATGTCAACATCAAGATTGACTTTTTGAAAAACTTCCCCAACCAGATAATCATGAATAATTTCAGTTACATATAATCCCTTTCTTCATTCATAAGAAATATTAAAAAGTTTATATACCACTTTAATAATAATCTTCCATTAATAGTCTCATTTACCAAAATTAATCTTAAAGCCAATTTTTATGTTGATTATTTCATTTAATTTATTGTATAGTTTTTTTATCTATGTATCTTGTTTTAAAAATTTGTCAACTTTTATTAAATATTATAAATATAAATTTACCACCCATTGTTTTACATCATATATTTTAGTGGACTAAGATCTATATTTTCAATTCTTTTTTACATTTTAATATTTCTTATAACATAGTTATTTAGATAAAAAATCATGTCATTCATTCTATATATTGATCTTAGATAGTTTAGTGGAAAGAATATTTTCAAAATATATCATGTAGTTTATCCCAACAAAATCCCTCTAGAATCATGGTCCTCTTTGGGTCATATAACTAATTTTACATCAAATATCATGTCAGATAAAGACACTTATTTTAATTAGGATTAAACATATTCTACTTAATTGACATAATATCATGCATGGGAACCAATATTTTTAATGTTTTACCCATTTAGATTATTTTAGTTTAATTATTACTCAATTTAGATAAAATATAAAACTATACATTTCATGCGGATTTAATATCTCATCATCTTATGTCATGTATTCCATTTATGTATAAAATCATCGAATGGTTTAGTTCTATATCTTATACCTTCAATGAAATTAATATGCATTCAATATATTAATTAATAATATATTATAATCCTTAGGATTTTCGTTACATTGCTAAAAGTAATATCTAATTATATTTATACAAGTTGAAATTCATCTCTTATATAAGGTACGTGAAACTCTGTCATATAATTGTTTAGAGTCATACAAAACCAAATCTAGCGTATGAGTAAGTATAGTGTGATAAATTATCCACCCCCACTTTGCAAGAAAATGTTTAGGATCCTGTGATAGTGAGAAGTCAGACTCAATGTCCCACTATCCAAATATTAATACTAAATAGATACCTTAATTTCAATAAAATACTAATACTTAATATGAATAATTCATAACCAACACTTTCTATTGATTTCATAAGACAACATAAATGCGTGATTATAGTTAAACATTGCTAAATATTATGTTTAAACTTTCATGTAACTATTCATTTTCATGGTATGATAGTTTTTAAGAAGTATTCATTAATTTAAAATAATGTGTGCATTCATTAATAAAATAAACACTCCATTTTCATAGATTAAATAAAGAATAGAATAATCAAAACAAATGAAAACCCATTGGGCACAGGTACTGTAGCGGCACTGTAGCATAATGTAGTAGTGGTGGCACTATAGTAGCGGTAGAGCACTGTAGTGGCGGTGGTATTGTTTGGTATTGTAGCAGCGGTATTATAGAATTAATATTCACATAATGGGTCTTGTGCCAAAAAAATTAGGCCTACGGGCCATGTAATGGGTTAAATTCCCATTAGGGCCTTCGGGTTGTGTAATGAGTCTCCCTTAACCCAGTTAAAGAGGTCGTTGCTTTGATTTAATAATAAATGAGGTTTTAGCCCCAAAATTTCAAAAAAAATTAATTAAATAAATAAATATACATTATATCTTACACATTTTTTAATTGAAATTTTTCGACATCTAATTATAAAAACATTATATTTATAACTAAAATACGAACATATGACATTTTATTATTTAAATTGATATATTATGAAATATTATATATCAAAATATATTATTATTTTGTAAATATAAACCCATTAAATTACATAATATATGGACACCTCATATTAATAATGTAAATAATATATATTATATTAATATATTACATTTTATATTCATTAAAAATTTTAGTTAAATCCGCAAAAATACTTCTTGGTTTGGATTAAATAAAAGTTTAAAATATTTGATTTTATAGTGACAATTCATAAAATATTATAAGAATATATAATTAAATTATATAAAAAAAATTTTATATTTATCTTTATTTTATAATTTTTTAACAGATTTTGAACTAATGAAGTATGTAATGTTACTTTAATCATAGATAACCTCCCCTAAAATATGTTTGTACCACCAAAATCCCACCTTAGATTGGTGTAATCCCTTCTGGCCTACGTCAATGAAGGTTTTTGAGGATATTTGGGAAATAATGTTTCTTAATAAAATATAAAATAGCATCTTATTTTGTTTTGAGCCACTTCATGGATTTTCTCCTTCAACATCCATAGAAAAATTAATCACAATGTATTTCCACTAAAAAATCATTTTGAGAATAGCCTTTAAAATATATATTTTGAACCTTGACATGGTTCTGTATGATGAAGATATAGTTTTTTAATACAATAAATATATTCCCATATAAAACATTTTCATTTCTAGAAACAATGGTATAAAAACATATATTACAGATATAGTATTTTAAGAAATTGTTTTCATGGATTTTTTTATTAAACCTTGATGTGATTTTAAAATTTTCATATAAACCATGGTGTTTTCATATACTATAGAATGGTTGATTAAATATTAATAAACCCAAAACATTTTTCTATATAAAATGTCATATTCTAGAAAAAACACATTTTAAAATATTTTTTATCTAAACAAACATAAATCCTAATAAAATATTGGGGGATATGATACTAATATTAAGTTTTGGTGAGGATGAGCCATATCCAAACATATTGTAAATAAACTACTAAATCCACATTTTCAAGAATATCCATCCCTTCATTTGAATTTAATAATTCATAAATAATGAATATACCATTTTTATGAAATCAACTCATCAATTATCTTCTACATGATATTGATAGACATCACTCAAAAAATTAAAAAAAATGCTTCTTCCATAGGTATACATAGGTTGTATAAACAACCTTCATTTTATGTTTGATTCTGTTCTCCTCATGACCAGCTTTAAACTTGGTCAATGATAAACATACAATGATAGTGGAAAATTATGGATTTATATAGAATTATAAATTAATTTTTTCATGAAACTACTAAATTAGTATTGAAGCACTTTATATATCCTCTTTTAATTATACTTTTACTTTCAAAAACTTCATAAATGATCAATTATAACCAAAATAATTTCACAATAATTTAAAATTTCAGTAACTCTATTTAATGTAATTTTCAACCAACCATTACTTTTTTAATGTTTTAACAAGTAATATGGATAGTTAAACTCCTTGGAAATATCATCCAATTTTGTCACCAGGAGCCATAATATCTTCTAATAAAAAACAAAGATAATATATGTTATCATATAACCCTAGCATAAATATATACTAAAACACGACATAATCACCCTCATAGTAATATAGTTTAATTCATTAATACTCATAAAATGTTAGATTCCATTGCTGAGAGGTTTATATTTAGTGAATATTTTAATCATATATAACAATTTATGTAGACGAAAATACTTTAGGGGTGAAAAATAAATTCAATATCATGCATGAATAATAATCAAAGTAGTAAAATCATAATACATAATCATATCCTCTTTAAATATGAAAACATAGGGTAACATTGATTAAACATCAGCTAAAAAATAATATCAACCTCAAAAACACATTAGATACAACTGAAAAGTATTTTTGACTCAATACATCTATACATAATTTTATTTGAACTAACCCATTGGTTCTCTCCTTACTAGTACTAATACGAGTGTGTTACCCCAATCCCACCTCCATGGGGTGGGGGGAAAGTGACTAGCACCGAGTAGGAAAATCACATAGACAATAAACCCTAGACTAAAGTGCATGTACTCATACACACATCCCCAAAACAAACTAAATAATTGTATAATAGTAAACAATTATAATAATAAATTCATTCACAATCTCTAAAATCAAACAACATAGTGTCATAGTACACAAACATAGTAAATTGTAAACAATATAAGACCGAAAACTAGAAATTTGGTCCAATATGATAGTTATGGATAATATTTTCTTAACACACATCCTCTAAAGTTCAACCATACTCTTGAATCCACACCCTCTAATAACAACTATGGACAAATCACATCAATTCCACCGATATGTCCATCATACATCTTGTTTTGTCCATTAGGAAAGAAACGTTTGGGAAAATCCCATGTAAGTGTGAGTATATACACACCCAATATGAAAGTGTGAAATCTCCAAGAAGTAACACATCCAGTGATACTATCCTCTAAACCACGAGCCGGAAATTAATCATAGGAAAACCAAGATATGATTATAGAAGGATAAAAGTAACATGATTAGGTCCTAGTACTCCCATCTTACCAAATGATTACTATTATTATCATGTATTCATGAAGTTATACTATCTATAAGAGATCCATAATATCATTTAATAAAATCTTGAATGAAAGTAATACTTCATTGGAAAACACCTCAGATGAAGGAATTCAACTCACATGTTGGGGATCATCGCCTAGCACACAAGGGGATAGTCAACCCCATCTACACTCTCTCATTGTTGGGGATCACATTACATATATGTGGTTGATGGGATACATGACCATACTAAGGGAAAACAAAATATAGAATCACGACCCTGATCCCCATAGGGAGATACCTGACTATATCCACAATAAACACATAAAGAATGGATTATGAAACATGAGTAGTAGGGGGGTACCCGACCTTATCTAGGTGGATTATAGACCTAATTTCCACATCCCATAAAAATCCCAACTCAGAAGGGAATCCTCACGCATACTAATCTATGTGAAAAGAATGTACATGGAATCTCCAAGGGGGTATGTGGAAAGTCACCCAAACTCAATAACCAGGTCATGTACTCCCACTAAAAATTTTGTACAAAAGACCAACTACACTATGTGTGATACTAGTTTCATCATTCGTATAGTTGTCTTCGGAACTCATCGTGTGCCTCACTACATGGGTAAAGATCATATGAGGTTATATAGTGTGTATTATAGGTGTACATGGAATGTAGGATGCATATTCTCCCAATATATATAAACCCTGTATAATTCAAGATAGTATTCTAGGGTCACATGATGTGTCGTTCTAGCCACGTGACTCGGAAATATTTAACTTAGTTAGAAATTATAGTCCCACATCTCCCACATAAAAGAGTGTGTTTTCTACCAAACTAAAAAAAATTAGTAAATAATTTTTCATATTATCATCTTTTTATAAAATATTTAATGTTTTCATTATCTTCTACATGATTACTAATAAAAAATTCAATGGATGTTGACTGATATAAACAACATTCCAAAGGATGTATTATACAAACCATTCCTTAGAAAATTTAATTTTTATCACCTCCTCACATTATATACATATCCCAGATCATGAAAATAAATTGTATGTCTCCACCTCATATTTCCATATCATCACTGATATCCCACCATTTTGTATCCTGTTATTAATATCCACAATGATCACACACAACAAATCAAAAAAAACTTATTTTGAATTTATTTTCAATTTAGACTCCATAAAAGGTCAAATATCCAGCTAAATTAAAATATTTTGATGAAAAGATGAAGAAATAGGGGATATATCTATAAAATATAAAGGTGATAAATTAATTATGTCTTTACATTATTCAACAATAATTGATGATATGGAAAATGAAGAACCAAGGAACCAAACACAAATTCTAAAGCCAAATAAATCTCAAGTTCGCAATTCTTTGAAAAGTGTAATTTAAAAGGATGATGAGAGAACCCAATATGGATTCAATTTAGGGATAATTGATACATGTTCAAAAAAAATATTGGTTTAAATAAAATATCAATATAAATATTGAAAAGTATTTTTTTATTAATGATAAATGCATAAAGATGTGATGTCATTGATGATCCCATTGTATTCATCATTAACTCGATGAATCTATATAGCTGTTGAAAAATACCCCACCATAAGAGCTCCCTAACTCACTCTCAAATACCTAAGATTAGGTGGATAACCCAAGAAGTTTTTGTAAGGGAATATTATATAGCGCACTCTTAGGTTAAAAAATAAATCAAAATTTTAATTTAATTATTTTCATTTAATCATTTTAATTACTCAAAGAAAGTGCACCACTACAACACCCAAGGTGAACGAAATGCCTACCAACCCTATAGAAATCCTGATTTTAGGATTCAACGGTGTCCTAAAATTCCTTATATGAGACTCTATTCAAAATGAAATACATTATTTTCAATAATATGGGTGCACATGAGTTAATATATTTATTATTTTTAATATATTGGTATCAAGGCATTACAATTCTTAAAAAACCTCACCAACACCACAACCAGATCAAAAAACATTATTTCAAGTATTTTACGGTTATAATCACAAAAAATAAAGCTATTTAATTCTCCCCACAATCATGGATTTTTTTCTGAAAACAAGGACCTACTCAAATAGTTGAGGGCATTGATCTAGAATTTGGTTCTCCCACTCCCATGATATCTCCCTAATATTCTTCCATTACCAAATAACATGTTTTAATAGTATCATTCACCGAAAAATAATTTTTTTCCATTCAATTATTTGATAGCCATCGAGTACTCTATAATGGTGGTTCATCCTCAATCTCTAGTTTTCCTCACTTAATAATGTGTATCTCATCGTTCACATGTCTCTTAAACTATGACACATCGAATAATCCTGATCCTAGTCTACCTATAGAGGTAATTCCAAGTGGTACATAGCCTTTTTTATACTATACAGAAGATAAAATGGATCAATTAACATATTATATAGCTTATCACAACTAAAAAATATCTACAAAACATGATAAATTTAGATCATTAGGATCACATGATCTCTCTTGTTCAGAAAAAATTGCTTTTATAATTTATCTGAAAATATCTTATAATGACTATGGGTTGTCCTCATTTTCTCATTCATAAAATTTTCTTTGACCATAATTCCTCAAACTCTGTCCAAACCCAAATTTTTTTATTATAATTAATTTTAAGAAAAAATTAGTCACTTAAAAGGTCTCCCAGAAAGGTCCTTGATGGAATTATAGCAACATTGGAGTGATTCCCTTATTTTTCATGATTAAATTTTCATCTATTCATAAAGACAATCAATGATTTTAATAATATTCCCTGAATAATTAAATGATTGATAAAAATTATAGTGTTTCGTATTTAATGTATTTATTTGGGTTAATGCAATTGAAAATAATAAATTTGAATTTTATTTGAGCTTATGGAATTTGGGTTCAAATGTTATTAAGTTTTATTATATCTTTTTAAGTAAAAAAATTGTTTAACCCACTCTACCCATCAACATATGGGGTGAAGGCCACCTCCACAACCTAATAGGATAATTTAAATATGCACACCCTAGAGGAGATCCAGAAAAAGAGGTAGTAGTATTCATTGGTCACACATGGAATGCACAAGTAATAACAGAGTAGTAGGTGAATACTGATGCATGAGGATATTTTGTACAATGGTGGGTGGAGGGAATCTATAGTGTAGGTGGGAATGAGATATTTTAGGAGTCAAACATCGTGAGTTTGACTTGATCGAGTGGTCTTGGAAACATGAATGAATATATAGGGGTGCTAAAAAAATTTCAAACCCGATTTGGGAAAACTCACATTAGTAGTATTACACATTTAAAAAAATTGTGTTTTATCTTTTTCAACTCTCAACCCTCCCTACCTTAGAAATTTTTTCCTTGCTAATACAGTTTTCAAAACCACAAGAATTCCATTCATGGACACTAGAAATTCCACTTCCAAATTCATGAGAGGTTGGTCTCGATCAAAAATACTAGTACTAAATCATGGTAACTACTTTGGATTATATATAGAGCATCAATTATATTCAATGAGCCTTGAGTGATAATGAGAAATCCTTGCCTAATGACATGAGCTTGATCGGTCCACAGTAAAGGGTATTTGGGAAAATGACATCAAATGCTTCGCTATATCATTGAATTCTTTTCTACGCCACAAGATCTAAATGGAATATATATTTGATTATTGGTTCCACTAAATAATTCACACCCAAAATGTTGCAGGCTTCTTTCTTATTTAATAGAATCATTGTGTCTTGAATCCTAATGGAAGGCTACACTCTAGGCTGAGTTGTGACATTTTAGTCTCCTATAGCATGAGGTTGATAGATGAAGTTGTAGAAACCTATAAAACATCTATGACATTGATATATATGGTTGATAAGGAGCTTTTGGCATTAATATTTCCATTTCACCATGGATTTACTAACTTTGGTAGTATAGAAGACATTATGTAGATTTGAGGTTGTGTAGTGGATCCATGTGACATCATGTTTCTTCCCAAAAATGGATGTCTTTAAATACCATTACCCTCTTTCCGGTAATTCTCATCCCATTAATTGTATCATTTTTAATTGAGTTCATCTCGGGACTCCCAAGGATGGAGATAATTATTGGGGGAAAATGAATTAATATTTCGGGATTCATGTTTGGGTAAATTAAAAGATTATTATTATAAATGTATTAATAGATTCATAGGGTTCTCCCCATGTTTTTAGGTTTCTCTATGTTTTTTGGTTTTTCATGTAAGAATATATAATTTTTGGAGACTATAGGAGAAATGCACACCTTGTTATGGGAATACATGACATGTAATTATTTCAGGGAAGACGTTGTTAACCTAGTACATATAGTGAATTTATTACACACCATCTAACGTTAAATGGTAGAATTTTTAATAAAAATGTGATGGGTTTATTAGAGTATCTGAGTCTTCAGGATTATATAATGTGTAAAGGGATTACACACTATGTAAATGTAACCTATAAAGATTTTATGGAATCTCTTCCTTGAAATTTTATTTCGTTCTTCTATAGATCCTTTGGATCTCAACCCAGAAGGAATCAATAATGAATTTAGGATATCTTTGACTCAAAATGATCTATTGGGAAATTGATCACTATTGCAGTTAGTTTGTTTCTCTCCATGAAATCATGTATTTCAAATTATTAATTTATTTTATCATGGTAGCACTATTGCATTATGTTAGGGGATATGTTGTTCTTTATTGATTTTTTCTTTTTTTCTTTCAAGATTTGTTGTGAGATATTATTCTGAGGGCAATTTCTCTTATTCATTATGGTGTATAAGGTGTTCCTTCATTAGGTATGTGTTGTTTAGTCTTCTAAACCAACCATTTATTTTACATATAATCAATTATAAAATGTGTTTCTAGTTCTTCCTTTTTTATTTTTGTGATCTTCTTTTTAGTGGATCCTTTAATGGAATACACAACCTTGAGTTTTATGTAGGTGGTTTTATCTCTAGACTAACCTCTTTAATTTCATAGTCTGATATACCTTTAAATGGATTTATTCTGTTATGGAATTGATATAAATTATTTTTCTTTTTATAATGGACAATGGATATTAAAAGTTCAATTGATATATCTTCTTTTGTTTTGGAATTATTAGAAAATGGAAATATTTACCTCTCTTTTGATAATATATAATTGTTACTTATCATGACATTTTTTATTTTTAATGAGTACACATAAGAATTTTTATAGAGAGACATTATGAAACACCTTGGTGAGACCCTACTAATCCTGTTATATCATCCCCTTTATACCCAACAATAGTGCATAGATGTGGTTATGTATTTTGATGTTGGGAAATCTAAAGCATCATAGTGAGGTAGTGATTTTTATTTAGATGAGTTGATTATCTCGTGGTGAGATAGTGGGATTCTTCCCATTAAATCACATGGAGTATCTGTTTTCATTTTTATGTGCTTTTGGGTTGGACATGTACTTATATATTGTTTATAATCATGAGTTGTTTGTTTTCTACTGTATAATTTCAATTATAGAATATATTTATCTTTTATGTTGTTGGTCATGTTGTATATATGATCCATATTGTTGCTTAAGGTTGGTATAAGTCCTTTTATATGGTTTTTTTTATGTTAATGTGTTATTCTCTAGCCCATGGGGATCTATAACACCCTTCAAGTATGTGACTAATTGGGTTGGGTACCCGTTTGAGATGTTATTTGTGTCGTTTCATTAATGTTTCGTATCGGAGGTGGTATATCCTAATTATTATTTGTCCTATGATGTTTGGTATTATAGAGATAAGATTTTTGGGACTTGGGAGTTATATTGAGATGAGAACATGTTCGGATCATTCCATGTTGATACTCAAGTTACTATGTGATGTTTGGATATGTGTCTCCTATTTTGAGTTCATAAAAGTAATCTCATTTTACTCATTTGTATTTTCACGTTTTACCTAATAATTTTCTATTTTCTGATCATTTGTTTTGTTTTGGTGTGTAATAAAATTATTCTGAAACATGTTATGTGTGTTCCTCATAAGGGTGAAACTAATACCTCTCAAGAAAATCCTCTCATGGATTATAACATTTTCAAGATTATCATGAATTCATTTCGTTCTATTGATCAGAATTTTACACAAGTTAAGAACGTAGTAGTTGAGGTGCTTCCAGTATATGGTGGAGACTAGGATCAATCACAGGAGTTCTTGTGTGAGTAGCCACAATTATTTAAAGGTATGAATGATCCTCAAGAGATAGAGTACTAGTTGGACAAGTTCGATTATTTCTTAAACTTCCTAGATACACATGAGAGTATAAAGGTGAAGTGTGATATGTTTCTAAAGGACCCCAGAACACCTATAGAGGGGAGGGGTGAATTAGTGTGTCACATTTTTCTTTAAAAGTGATGTATATTTTTACCACATTTTTTGGATCCAATGAATCATATCTTAAGGGAATGTGAATAAAATAAACAAACATATTCAATTATATCACATAGAAAGATTACTTCATTAACCACTAAAGGATAGTCCAATGATCATATGCTGAAAGGGTGTTGGTCATCCCTAAATCCAGTAATCTTCACTAGTTTTCAAAAAAAATAGTTCTGTCAAATTCACTTTGTGCTAGCCACACTTCCTTTATAATATTTTAGTTATAGAACATTGTGTTCCTCTGAACACTTATGTATACTCCCCTTTATCACTACTTTGAGGGAATTCTAATTTAATTTCTATACTTGAAGGTTTCATCGATATATATTCATTAAATTCATTATCCCTATCTATCATGAGACTATTCTTGAACCAAAGACCATAGTTGTTTCATGCTGAAAGCACTGATCACTGAAACCAAATGTTTCAAACTATCCTTCATGAATCGCCTTCATGAAGCACAACCCTTCGTGAAGCAAACATCCTTCGTAGAACCAGATACCATCACGAAGCTCACTGAGTCAATGTAGAATATCCCATCACCATGAATCACCATTCTCTCATAATCATTTGAATCAATCAATACTAGACTAGTCTTCTCATGATACTAAATCTCTCAAGAATTTTTGATTTGTGATTCTCCCCTGGATTCATGAAATTTGAGAAATTATGGATTTTCCTTCAAAAAAATCAATGATAAATGAAGAGGGGTAGCCTTATATTTATAGGCTATGCCCTTCTCAATTATCCACAACCTATTAAAGGATTTTTAATATATTTTAAAACCACCTTCATGTAGCTCCTACATTCGCAAATTTCTATTATGATTTGACATTGTACTAAATATTTCCGTTAAACCATCGAAGGTTGTGATTCTCCAAGTCCCTTAATCTTTTATGTCACCATCACCGTTCGTGATACTCCAATTATTCATCATTTACAATGATCATTGTTGTCACGTAGAACACCATCAACATTCATTTATCCTTAATAAAACACAATTCATTAATCTCATCTTCATAAAACACATTCATTTTCCATAATTTCATAACTCCATTAAGGAAATACACTTCTCATGATGCAAACCATCCTATAAATGTTAGACCACAAATTTTTTCAAATAGTGGGAAACAACTCCACCTTTAATATTGTTTTCAACTTTAACTACAAATCCATATTCCTTCAAAACTAACTAATCTCCCATGTGAGGATTGACAACAAAAACAAACTGTAATCCATTTTCAAAATGGAACATCCTTGGTGCCAATAGTATTGACATTAGGTTTCCAGCAATTGATGGTGGGATTTCATGGTATAGGCTGATAAGAATGTGGGATTGTACTCGAAGGGTTTCAAGAATATGTTCTAATAATAGTTATGTCTAGATTTATTGATGATGGAATAGTCTCTAGATATCCTCACATTTCATCAAGGAAAAAATGTGTTGTTTTCACACACCAATCATTTTGTTTAGATGGTTCATTTTACATCAAATGTTGTAAATAATGACAAGTTGAATGTTCAGATGTTCTTGATGGGTTTGAGACTGGATATCTAATCACATATATTTATGCTAAATATTTCGACCGATTTGGAGATAGTGGACAAATCTATGATGGAATAACTAAATATAAAAGGAATACCTAGATATTATACACCTTCTCTTCAGACAAGTTGAATCTTTAGTGTCATGCCTAGGAAAAAGAGGATGTGTTAGGATGATCATATGAGTGGTGGAGGTGGTTCTTGGTACTAGGCCTATTTGGAACTTCTAATGTAGATAATGGTGTGCCTTTGACTTGATATCAGTGTGGAAAGGTCGGACACACACAAAATTATTTTCCATCACCTTTAAATATTTCAAATAGATGTGGGTGTTATGGTTATCTACAATGTTTATATCAAGCCATTTATACTCCTCGATGTCGTTAGGGATCATTATCTATAAAGGATAATTTTCCACATTCAGATACTTTATAGACTATTGGGATCTAGCCATTGGCCTTAGGAGTGAAGAACCATCTTTTAGTATATGAGTTTCTAGTGGAGGTTGATTTGTGTCCAACAATAGTGAGAGTTACCATCTTTATTTCATCTTCAAGATAAGTTGGTTTATTTAATACTATTTTTTCATGCCCATTTATATATATTTTATCTTGATATTATTAAACTCTTGATGGAACTCATTACTTTTTATATGGAGTTAGTGAAATTTCATGGAAATAGGAATGAGTATGAGTTTTCATTTCATTGTTCATTGTCAATAGCTGATGTAGTGTAAGTCTAGTATTTTCATACTCTTAATTTAGGTTTGTTTCACATCGTCATCATGATGAATTAGTTTGTTTCTCCTAATTTAGAGTTTTATTTTTATCATCAATATGACTTGTTACATGTGGCTAATGGGATCTCATGGGTGATTCAGGGAGAGAGGGATCTTAGGTATGTCTATGAATGACCTTCCCTCCCAGTGCTCGGGAGTTTTTTATTTACTGTTGCAGCTGAAGCTGATGAAATTTCTTTTATTGTTGATCTTCCCACCATTGTTCCATGTTTTAATAATGTTTCCCTAAATGATTTCTCTAGGCTTCCTATAGATATAGAGAAAGATTTTTCAATTAACCTGGTTCTAAGGACGGATCCAATATCAATACCTTCTTATCATATAGAACTATAAGAGATAAAATAACTCCAATTTTAGTTGGATGATCTTGTAGTGAATGTTTTTGTTCACCCTATTGTTTCACATTGGGAAACTCTAGTTCTGATTTCCACTAAGGAATAGGTTTCACTCTGATTTTTCATAGACTATCACAAGTTGAATTAGGTAACAGTTAGTAACATGTATCCTTTTCTTTATTTGGATCATTTTTAAACAATTTAATGTGGTAAATGTGGTTTTTGAAGATTCTTATTTGGTTGGGTTATCATCAACATGGATTTTGGGTGTGTGATTTATCGATGATTGATTTTTGGAGCAGTATTACCATTGATAATATATTTTTATATCATTTGGCTCACAAAAACTCAAAAAAATTCATGAATTTTATGAATCTAAAAATTCATAAGTATATGAACACTTCATAGTACTTTTTTTAGATGACATTTTGATTTACTCGTGATATGGGAGTGGGAACAAGAACCATTTAATGTCGGTTTGGGAAATCCAAATAAGTCATTGTATATATGGAAATCTTTATGAATTAAATTTCTAGATACAAGAAGTCATTTCCTTGAGGAATTTTATTTTTATCCATGGATTATTAGTTGATCCTGATAATATTAATGATGTCTTTTCATGTGAAGAGGAATTAAATGTATTTCCAATTCAGAGCTTCCTTGTACTTTCTAGTTATTATGGACAGTTTCCCAAGGAATTCTCAGAGTTGGAATAACCTTTGACTACTCCAATGAAGAAAGTTGTGAAATTTATATGGTATGAAAAGAATTGGTACACTTTTAAAAGATGAAAAGACTTATAAAATCATCCATTATTTTGATCTTATATGAGCTTGGTACGAGTTGTGTGGTTTTTTGTGATGATTCTTGATCTGTATTGGTTTTTGTTCTCATGTAGAAAAATCATGTGGTGAATTTTAGTTCGAATCATCAAAAACCAAATGAGAAAATATACCCAACACATGATTTATAGATTTTCATAGTTATGAAGGCACTTATGTGTTGGTGGAATTATCTTTTTTTAAATTTTCATTGTATTTTTTGACCAAAAGAGACTATGTTATATATTTTCTCTGAAATGATTGTATCTCAGATAGAGACGATGGGTGGCATACCTTTATATTTTTGACTTTGATATCTTATACAGACTAAGGAAGGGGAATTCCATTGTAGACACCCTTATTAGGAAACTACCATCTCAATATGTTATGGAATTTAAGGAAGATGGAACCTTATGGGGACTTTTCTCATCTCCATATGGATTCTCATAATAATGTTTCAAGAATGATTTTGACATTTTTTTATTACATTAATGTATACTGGAGTATATTCTATATATTGTGTAATAAGTTGTTGAGTATAGAGGAATTCAATAAAACCTAAATATGGGGAGACCATTTTAGATTAGTCTCTCTATTCAGATGGTATAATCCATTTTAGGGATATTATTGTTGTCCGAGTACCAGTATGGATCTCAGTTTTGTATGATTTTCATAATTCTTCATTGGTCTTTAATTTGGGAACTACAAAGATGTATTGTGATATGAGATGATGATTCTTATGGCTGAATATGAAGCATGAAATTTTAGAGTATGTATCCCACTATTACAACTGCCAACAGATAAATGAAGATAATTTGAAACATTTTGGATTTATCAATCCTCTTTCAGTGCCTCTTTGTATTTGGGATGAGGTATCCATGGACATTGTTTTCAGATTTCCCTCAACTTCATAAGGGAAAAATGCTATCTGGTTTTTGGTTAATCTGATTGAAAATTCACCTCACTTCATTATGATTAATGACACTGGAAGAGTTAGAGATATAAATAAGGTGTTTTTGCATTAAATTATGAGTTTACATGGGTTTCCATAAAATTTTGTTTCAGATATGGAAACTAGGTTTTCATCAAGGTTCTAGAGAAGACTCCAAGTGGCCATGGGGACCCATGTCTGGTTGAGTACATCTTATCATCCACATATATAATATTAGATGGACCATGTAATTCATATATTTTATGATATTCTTCGTTATTGTATCTTGGATTTTGGTGGATCATGGGATTACCATCTAGGGAAGACTAAGTGTGGTTTTAATAACAATTAATAGTTATCAATAACAATTTCTCATTTTGAAGATTTTTAGGGTTTCCCATGAATTTCACCTATTTTTTGGGAAAGGTGGGTGATGCTTCTTTGGTGGGACCAATATGGGTTTAAGAGACCTCTACAAAGATTCGGGATATATGTAAGAATTTAGTTATATCACACAGTCGGAATAAATCTTATTTGGATCATCAGCGTAGTTCTTTGGAGTTCTCAGAAGTTGAACATGTGTACTTAAATGTTTCTCATTGTTTAGGTCACCATACTCTTATAAAATAGGGAAATCTGGCTTCAAGATATTTTGGACCATTTTAGGTCATAGGGTAGCTTGGGAAGGTTGCATATCAATTTATATTATTGGTTCAGTAGACAGGAATTCATAATGTTTTCCACATCTCACAGCTTATGAAATATCATCATGACCCCTATCATAAACATTGTTTAGAAGATATTTAGTTATACCTAGGTGTTTACATTTTGGAGCATTCATTAGATATCATTAACTCTCATGTGATATTCGTGCATGGGATGTTTATTTTGTTAGTAAGAGTGTAATGGGATCAGAGATCTGATATTAATGAGACTTTGGAGTGAGATTAATTAGAGAGGGAGAAATATCCTCACCTATTTACCAAACATAATTATTACACATGACTTCTCGGGGATTGAAATTATTATTGGGGGTATTTTTTACCATCCAGTTACCCACTTTGAGGTAATTTTCTTCGCTTTACTTATTTTCTTCTATAATTGGTTTCATCTTGGTACTTATAAGGACAGAGATAATTTATTGGGTAAAATTAATTAATCATAATATATGTATTATTTCTTGTATTAAGTGATTCTAGGTATAAATGTGTTAATAGATTTTTGGGGTTCTCCATAAGTGTGTAGGACACCTGAGGTGTTTTCATTTTCCGTGTTTGAATATTAAATTTTTGGAGACTATAGGATAAATAAACACCATGAAATGGGAGTACATAATATGTATGTTATACAAGGAAGACTTCATGAACCTGTTGCACATCATGAATGTAATAAATTTCATGTAAGTATTACATGCTATTTAAGGTTAAAAGGCCATGTTTTTTAAAAAGGAGATTGTTTTTTCAGCATATCCAAGTCCCAAGTATTAAATGATGTGTAAAGGGAATATATGCTATGTAAATATTTTTCGCATGTATTTTTAGATACCACTCAGTTGAAATGTCCATTCATTCCTTCATACCTCCTTTGTCTCTTGACCTAGATGAATTTTATAACAATTTTGGGATCCTCAGTTTGGTCAGGATTAATACATTTGACAATTGATCATAGTTTTAGTTGGATTCCATATCTCTGGGAAATTTATTCCTTCCCATTTTTAATTACCTTGATCATGGAAGAAAAATTGTGTTGAATTATTCAATCTATATTTAACACCTTGAGATTTTCTGAAAAATATTCTTTTAATTTCATTTATGTCTTCTATTATACACCACACCATGTTTATCTTGTACTATACGCAACACCGTATTAGATTGCAGTATACGCAACACTATTCTTGGCTCGTGTTACACACAATTTCAAGTTCGTTTCATAGAATTTATTCTACGCAACATTGAGTGTATATATATATATATATTCAATTTATAAATAAAATATGTTTGTATTCAGTTATACGCAACAACAATGGAGTCTTCCACTACACGCAACTCTAACTTGGCCTACATTACATGCAATCGCGACCTTCTTTGATAACGTGTGTTGTACACAATATCAGGTTTCACTAAACAATGATATATGGTTATAATATTATTAAGATCTATCCATTATTAATATTATTAACTAAATTTTTAATTTTATAACATTATTACTCATCTTACATATTTTCTAGAACATGGTATGAGAACAAAATAAAATTTTCAGGTAAAATAAGTATTTTTCAAAAAATGTTGTTTTGCCGCCTTTTGATAGAGAAACCACTTTAAATCTAGTTTTTGACATGTTTATAAGTTAAATTTGACAAAATAATATTCTTCTTTTGAATTAGTATATAAAAATTTACTTTGGATAAATTTTTCATATTATTCTGATAACATTCATATTTTAATGAATAGTAAAAACACGCTATATTTTAATTAAAAACAACTTTTTTCATCGTAATAATTTATATGGTTAAATTATAATATTGAATGGTTTTAAAGTATAAATATAATATATTTTTACCATTTAATATAATATATTTCATTATCATTGATTTTACATTGAATTCGTAGGATAAATCAATTCAATCTTTTGCAATGTTTTAAACAAAAACCCGTTTTCATTTGACAATGGGATTAATTTTAATTTAATTTCTGAGAATTCTGTGTATTGAATTTGAAAAAATGGATTCTATATTTGGATTCATTGGGTCCAAATTATGTTAATAGGTTACTTTTATTTTTTTGATATTGTGAATAGTAACTACGGTAATTTTTTATTTACTATAGTTAAAGGTAAATCGGGTAATTAAGGGTAAAAATAAGATTATAAAATTACCCTAACACTTGGAACATCCTATTGGATGACTAAAAGTCGACCCATATCACCTAATGGTCGGATTAGATTCATTTAATGGACTTTGTTCCATGAAAATAATTTAATTATTATTAAAACCAAAGAAAGTGACAACATGTCACTTTCTTAAATCATATAAGTATAAAGATTTTAGTTTAGTGATAAACTTCATGAATATTAGGATATAAATAGTCTCCAGAAATCTAATAACATTATCTACATCATATGAATTTATTTATAATTTTTAGGGATTGAATAAGTATCATTAAAGGTGATATAATAGTGATGTTGACATTATTTTATTAAGAGAAATATCAAATAAATGGTTCTAAAAATATTCAAATAAATATTATATGAACTATTTAATGTTATCCACTAATTTTATATATATATATATGACTTGTTAGGAATCTATTAAATCTTTTAGTTCGAACATATCTTCTGTATATTGTTTATTTAAATTCAAATAAATGAATTGTGTCAAAATTGACACTATTGTTATTTTATAAAAATAGCATATTATAAAGTTGTTTAAAAATCACAAAAATATTTAAAAATTAAAAATTTAAATTTATATGGTCTAAAATGCCATAAAGGTTAAAATTATGGAAAATTCACAACAAATGTGTAGTTATTTATACTAATTTAAAATTTAAAATATTATTACCACAAATAAAATTAAATTGATAAATAAGGATAAATAAAGTTGATAATGTTTAAAATAAATTCCTAAAATGTCTAAATTTTATTGGTTGATAATATTACAACCCTATCTCATATAATCTTAGGATATGAGTCATTTTGGTTGTTTTTAAGTGGGGTTGGGATTTAATATAAACTAATATTTCTTATATTTCCAAAGGTGCCCGTCTCCTCCCTTATAAAAGGTCACCTCCTTTCTCTCCTCCTCACACCAATTTGAGCCTCCAATATCGGCCAAACCCTACCTATTTCACTTCCCCACTTCCTTAGAAACCTACTAGAGGTACTCGTCTTCTCAAAAGACCAACTCTAGTGCCCTAAGAGAAAGTTTAAAAGAGGCACTTCGAGAAAGAGGTAATACCTTCTACCATTTTCTTCAAGTTCCATTCTTCTTCTACTTCCTCTTATTTAGTTTTTTAATTATGAAGTAATAACATCAGTATCCCTCATATACTGATATATTGTTATAAATATGAAACAACCCTATTTCACCTTCTATCCATCCTATGGAAAACAAAATCACCGAGTGTGCGTACGTACGGAATACCGTCTCCACGTCGTGGTGTAATCTGTTTTTCCACCAACACCTTACATGGATGGGTATAAGGGTGTAAAGAATAACTATATATGGTTATTAGAACATCATAATGATTCTGATATATTATACCATCCACTCCAATTCTATTCAATAATTATGGGAACGATATCATCGCTCATGCGTACGTACGGATTACCATCTCCACGACGCGATGAGATTCATTCTCCATGTTAACCAAACATGAATGATAATAAATTTTATATAATGAATAATAATGAAATATATGAAATAATAATTCTACTGGATTTATGTATATATATATATATATATATGTTTATCATCTATTTAGTTTCATTCAATTCAATAAGGAAATGAAAACAGCATTCATGCGTACGTACGGCCTACCGTCTCCATGAACGGTGTATTTAATTCCTTTTATCAATCTATAATATATATGTATATGATGAATATAAATCATGTTTTACATTCTGGAATTATGTAAATCAGGATATAAGTAATAATATCAAGAACGACAAGTCGAAACACATACTATTAATGAAATGATTTTACCCAAAATGCTACTTTAACATGGAATTTACAAAAAAAAAGGTAATATAAAGTTACAAGTGAAACATATATGATATCATAACAATGAATATGATTATGTAATAAGTCAAAGACATTATTTAAATCATTATACAGGAGGTTCAGATCCATACGAAGCATATCAGACCTAAGGTAAGGGATAACTTTTCCAATCTCGTTTTTACCTGAGATTGTTTATTCGTAAGTATTTACTGGGGTTATTGTTATCATCCATGTCCATGTTTCCTAAAAATGGTTTCATGTATTTTTAATGTCTTTTTTACCCATTTTTGACTTTTACTACATGGTATGTATGAAATCTTTCTTTTAAGAGGTACTTTTTGACTTTTCCAGCAAAAGTACGAGAAGAATGTTTTTTAAAATTATACGGTACAAACATATTTTTACGGTTTTATAAAGACTTATTTTCATGAAGCTTCCTCCAAAATATTTCATGACTATTTTCAACAAAATATTTTTATTCTAAAAGTGCATGATGTTTTGTGAAAAGAAATTTACTTTGAAGAAGAAAGGATATTTTCCTCAAGAATTCATTTCAAGTGTTTTTATCAAAACCATTTTCCATCTAAGATGACATTATTTCATATGTGTATGTTTCAAGTATAAATTCTCTATGATTTAAATGGTTTCACTTTTCTTATAATGAAATGATATCCATTTCTTTTATATGGATTATGTGATTATGGGGTGATGTTTATGAAACCCATTTTATTCGTTGGCTTATTATTACTGATGCATGTTTATTTTGTGGCATAAGTAAGAATGATTTCATTATGAGATGGGTGGGACCTATATCTCCCTCCAATGCATTCTGTAAATATTTATATCTCATGAGATATACATGGCTGGAATGGTAAGTTAATCTGGTTCGGTGTTACAAGACTAAAACGAGGAGTGAACTCGATTCAGAAAGGGACTTTGTCCACTAAGATGGTCTTGGCAGCAATGCCTTGGCTACTATGGAAATAATAACATGTGCTGAATGGTTTCCACAATTACATGTTTTATTCCCATTATATTTTATCATGGTTCATGTTCCATTATGATATATTCCTGACATACTTCCACAATTTATGTCTTTGCTCAATATTTTAATGTTTAAATTTCATGTTCAAGTTTTTCCTTTCAAATGTTTATGGATTGTTTTATGTTCACTATGTTTTCCCTTACTGAGCATTTAAGCTCACCCTTTTTATGTTTTCTTTTCCCCAGGATATAAGGAAAGGTTTTAGGTAATAAAAAAAGGGAAGATCTTTATGGGAGATTTTGAGGATCTTTCACCAAGATTATAAGATTATGTTCCAAGTTTCCAAAGGTACTAAAATATTATGGTCCTTTGGTGTCTGTTTTTTTATGTATTAAGTATTCTGCAAAAGTAATGTAATTTTCATGTATGACAAGCTTCGGGTCTCTATAGTTGGTATCAGAGGAAAGGTTTAGTCAACCTTTGGAAACTAGGATGCTAAAACTATAGTGAGATCCCTAGAGATATTTCTAAGGTATGTCTAGGGATGTCCCTAAGGTTAAGTATAAGTATAGGTTATAGTCCTAGAATTACAGTAAAGATATTAGAATTAATCCTAAGATGTTATATGTCGATGGTACTCCCCCTTGATTATGTTATTTTCCTTGTATGATTTTTGCCTCTCACAGAATTCATTTTGTGTTTTAGTCCATGGAGGGAACCAGAAGGTATTCGGTTAACATTGAATCCAATGGACAAATTGGTGACTACGAGCAACAAAATTGCGTAATGACTAGAGAGAAATATATTGTGATTATGCCGAATCAGTCATCGCGATATATGATTAACAAGGTGAAATTTATTGGTATGCCTAATTCATAAAATAAGAGGAAGATAGAATTTTATGCATGTTCACATGTTGAGGATCATAAACAAAGGAAGATTGAGATTTCTAAAGAATGGAAGAAGAACCTTGGGGAATACCTCAAATGGAGGGACATATGTTATCTGTGTGCAGAAAAGGGTCACAGAGTGACAGACTACTATGGAGTTCAATGTCTTATTTGTGGAGAACATGGGCGTTACCCAATACAATGACCTGACCTAAGAGGTTACTTCTAAATCAATGAATGACTTATTCCATGACAATCATTGAAGATGATGGTTTGAAGTGTTTATGTACAGGTATGCAAGAATAATGTTATTGAGGTACTTTTATGGTATATTGGAATATCTATGTATTGGTCCATTGTGGTTTTCCATAAGAATATGGCATCGGTAACCATGAAAAGTGATTTAAATATTATTGGAAAGAAGATGATATGCGCATAATGAAGGGATAAAGAGAAACTAATATATTTGATAGTATTCATGATCTCATGAATCATATAAGGACTAAGTGATATCATGGTTTGAGTATATAGAATTTTTTTGGGAGATTGGTATGTGGAAAGAGTTAACTTTTGACAGCATTCATGTTTTCACTAAGGTTAAATGGGTTTTTATTTTTTTCAAGAGAATACATGATTAAGGTATTCACATGTTTGTAATTTGACCAACAAGATATATCTTATAATATATGGGGGATAAATGATGACATTCATGTGATTGTTATGTGACATTTCATGTAATCATTTTCTTTATACTGTGAGCTTGGACCGAAATATTTTAGATAAGACTAAATATTGGAATGGATTATGTTGGACATAAGTTAGTATTATTTAAGGATAGAACTTTTTTTGGATATTATTGATGGGATGTTATAGTAATGTAGTTTTAGAAAAAGGACAACTTGTGGGATGGGCGACAACCCATCGCGTCAGACAAGGTTGTGGGAATCCAACCCACAACCGAAGTGTGACTATCCTTTATTTCCTACCACTGGCCTACATAAAGTCCCTTGTTAGTGTAAAGTAGTTTCATTTTATTAAGAGGTATGATAAATAAAGTATAAGTCCATTTTTGTAACCATATACGATTAATATCACCATAAGATGGACTTATAACTTTTGCTAACCTTTTTTTTGAAACAGATGGAATGACCCATCATTCTATCACATGATCTGCTAATGCTTCACGGATAACAAATTCAACTTCATTTCTTTAATATATAAAGTGGAAATTGTTCAATTCATGAACAATAGTGAGATTGTACCAAAATCATGTAAGTATTTCTTTTAATTAATCAACTTTAGGGAAATGATCTTGAAAACCAAAAATGTTGTCCTAGTGCCCTTATATCCGATGAATCAGATGGTACCTTAGATCATCACAAATCTATGGCTTTGTGATTGTTGGCTTTTTCATAGCCATATTCTCTACCACTCTCTATCAGAACATGATGGTTAGATTTCTCTTCCATATCCATATTTTCACCTATGTTATCCTATGTGGAAACCCAGTGATTAGTTTATTTGGGTAACCGTTAATTTTCATACTTTAGTTTTTAAAGTTAAGTTTTGGTATTTCATTTTATGATGTGGGTTTCAATTATAGAAACTTTCAAGTAGAAAACCATGTATAACCCCGACGAATTTTGAGGGTGAAATTAATTTTAAGGGGGGTAGAATGTAACACCCTGAGATTTTATGAAAAATTTTCTTTTAATTTCATTTATATCTTCTATTATACACCACACCATGTTTAGATTGTACTATACGCAACACCGTATTAGCTTGCAGTATACGCAACACTATTCTTGGCTCGTGTTACACACAATTTCACGTTCGTTTGATAGAAGTTATTCTACACAACATGGAGTGTATATATATATATATTCAATGTATAAATAGAATATGGTTGGATTCTGTTATACGCAACAACAATGGAGTCTTGCACTACACGCAACCCTAACTTGGCTTGCATTACACGCAATCGCGACCTTCTTTGATAACGTGTGTTGTACGCAATATCGGGTTTCACTAAACAATGTTATATGATTATAATATTATTATGAACTAGCCATTATGACTAGTATTAACTAAATTTTTATTTTTATAACATTATTATTCATCTTACATATTTTCTAGAACATGGTATGAGAACAAAAAAAAATTTCGGGTAAAATAAGTATTTTTCAAAAAATGCAGTTTTGACGCCTTTTGATGGCGCACCCACTTTAAATCTAGTTTTTGACATGTTTATAAGTTCAATTTCACAAAATTAAATTCTTATTTGGAATCAGGATATTAAAATTTACTTTGGATAAATTTTTCATATTATTCTGATAACTTTCATATTTTAATAAATAGTAAAAACACGCTATATTTTAATTAAAAACAAATTTTTTCATCGTAATAATTTATATGGTTAAATTATAATATTTAATGTTCTTAAAGTATAAATATAATATATTTTTACCATTTAAAATAATATATTTCATTATCATTGATTTTACATTGAATTCGTAGGTTAAATCAATTCAATCTTTTGCAATGTTTTAAACAAAAACTCGTTTTCATTCGACAACGGGATTAATTTAAATTTAATTTCTGCAACTTCTGTATATTTAATTTGAAAAAATGGATTCCATATTTGGATTCAGTGGGTCCAAATTATGTTAATATGTTACTTTTATTTTTTTGATATTGTGAATAGTAACTACGGTAATTTTTTATTTACTACAATTAAAGGTAAATCGGGTAATTAAGGGTAAAAATAAGATTATAAAATTACCCTAACACTTGAAAAAATCCTATTGGATGAATACAAGTCGACCCATATCACCTAAGGGTCGGATTAAAATTATTTAATGGACTTTGTTCCATGAAAATAATTTAATTATTATTAAAATCAAAGAAAGTGACAACATGTCACTTTCTTTATTCTTATAAGTATAATAATTTTAGTTTAGTGATAAAATTCATGAAATGTCGGATATAAATAGTCTCCAGAAATCTAATAAAATTATCTACATCATTTGAATTTATTTATAATTTTTAGGGATTAAATAATTATCATTAAAGGTGACATAATAGTGACGTTGAAATTATTTTATTAAGAGAAATATCAAATAAATCGTTTTAAAAATATTAAAATAAATATTATATGAACTATTTAATGTTCTCCACTAATTTTTTAGATAAATATGACATGTTATGAATCTATTAAATCTTTTAGTTCGAACATATCACTTGTATATTGTTTATTTTAATTCAAATAAATGAATAGTGTCAAAATTGACACTATTGTTATTTTTTAAAAATAACATTTTATAAAATTGTTTAAAAATCACAAAAATATTTAAAAATTATAAATTTATATTTATATGGTCGAAAATGTCATAACATTTCAAATTATGGAAAATTCACAACAAATATGTAATTATATATACTAATTTAAAATTTAGAATATTATTACCACAAATAAAATTAAATTGATAAATAAGGATAAATCAAGTTGATAATGTTTAAAATAAATTCCTAACCTGTCTAAATTTTATTGGTTGATCATATTATAACCATATCTCACTTAATAATTGTATACGAGTCATTTTGGATGTTTTTAAGTGGGGTTGGTATTTAATATAAACTAATATTTCTTATATTTCCAATGGTTCCCCTCTCCACCCTTATAAAAGGGCACCTCCTCCCTCTCCTCCTCACACCAATTTGAGCCTTAAATCTCGGCCAACCCATGCCCATTTCACTTCCCCACTTCCTTATAAACCAACTAGAGGTACTGGTCTTCTCAAAAGACCAAATCTAGTGCCCTAAGAGAAAGTTTAAAGGAGGTATTTCGAGAAAGAGGTAATACCTTCTACCATTTTCTTCAAGTTCCATTCTTCTTCTACTCCCTCTTATTTAGTTGTTTCATTATGAAGTAATAACATAAGTATCCCTAATATACTGATATATTATTATATATATTAAACAACCCTATTTCACCTTCTATCCATCCTATGGAAAAAAAATCATCGCGCGTGCGTACGTACAGAATACCGTCTCCACGTCGTGGTGTAATCTGTTTTTCCACCAACACCTTACATGGATGGGTATAATGGTGTATATAATAACTATATATTGTTATTATAACATCATACTAATTCTGATATATTATACCATCCACTACAATTCTATTCAATAATTATGGGAACGATATCATCGCTCGTGCGTACGTACGGATTACCGTCTCCACGACGCGATGAGATTCATTATCCATGTTAAAAATACATGAATGATCATAAAGTTTATATAATGAATAATAATGCTACTAGATTTATGTATATATATATATTTTTATTCCATCTATTTAGCTTCATTCAATTCAATAAGGAAACGAAAACAGCATTCATGCGTACGTACAGCCTACCTTCTCCATGAACGGGGTATTTAATTCCTTTTATCGATTGATAATATATATGTATATGATGAATATAAATCATGTTATACATTCTGGAATTATGTAAATCAGTATATAAGTGATAATATCAAGAACGAAAAGTCGAAACACATACGATAAAAGAAATGATTTTACCCAAAACGCTACTTTAACATGGAATTTACAAAAAACAGGTAATATAAAGTCATAAGTGAAACATATATGATATCATAACAATGAATATGATTATGTAATAAGTCAACGACATTATTTAAATCATTATACTGGAGGTTCAGATCCATACGAAGCATATCAGACCTAAGGTAAGGGATAACTTTTCCAATCTCATTTTTACATGAGATTGTTTATTCGTAAGTATTTACTGGGGTTATTGTTCTAATCCATGTACATGTTTCCTAAAAATGGTTTCATGTATGTTTAATGTCCTTTTTACCCATTTTTGACTTTTACTACAAGGTATGTATGGAATCATTCTTTTAATAGGTACTTTTTGACTTTTCCAGCAAAAGTTCGAGAAGAATGTTTTTTTAACTTATACGGCACGAACGGATTTTTATGGTTTAATAAAGCTTTAAATTCATGAATCTTCCTCCAAAATATTTCATGACTATTTTCAACAAAATATTTTTATTTTAAATTTTCATGATGTTTTGTGAAAAGAAATTGACTTTGAAGAAGAAAGGATATTTTCCTCAAGAATTCATTTCAAGTGTTTTATCAAAACCATTTTCAATCTAAGATGACATTATTTCATATGTGTTTATTTCAAGTATAAAGTCTCTATGATTTACATGGTTTCACTTTTCTTATAATGAAATGATATCCATTTCTTTTATATGGATTATGTGATGATGGGGTGATGTTTATGAAACCCATTTTATTGAATGGGTTATTATGAATGATGTATGTTTATTTTGTGGATTAAGTAAAAATGTTTTCATTATGAGACACTACTATAAAATGAAGCAATAGCCACAGACCTATAGCCACGGTTTTATAAGTCTATGGCTATAGCATGGTTATACCAATGGATGAAAATTCATCTGTGGCTATATGTGCGATTTGGCCAATATCTCAGCCTCCTCCTACGGAACCCTCCCCGACTCACTCCCCTCCCCCAACGCACTCCCCTTCCCGGACGACCGCTCCTCCCCCCTCCCTGGACGACAACGCCTCCTCCGATGCCGACAGACTCCCCTCCTCCCTTGACGCACTCCCCTCCTCTCGACGAACTCTCCTCCCCGGACGACCGTGCCTCCCCCGAAGGACTCCCCTCCTCCGGACGACCCTGACAAACTCCCCTCCTCCCCCGACGGACTCCCCTCCTCCCCCGACGGACTCCCCTCCTCCCGACGGACTCCCCTCCTCCGGACGACCGCAACTCCCCTGCTCCCGAAGGAATCTTCTCCTCCAACGAACTCTCCTCCTCCCGATGGCCTCCTCCGGACGACCTCATTGCTGGTATCTTTATCATTCCATTTTTTATCATTTCCAGTATCTTTATCTTTAACAATAGTTTTTTCAAAATCCATATCAGTAGTAATTAGATCCTTCTCAAGAATATTTCCACTCTTTTAGATATAACTTTTCAAATTCAAACTCTTGATATACCCATAATGAATATAGGGAACCGACCTGAAATTACTAATAAAATGAGGGGGTGAGAATTAGAGGGTGATCCACCCAAAATCAGGATACAAATGAGAATCCTATTTTAGAATTTCCATGTCCTAGATAATAGAGACATATTTAGGTATCATAAGTTATGTATTAGTCTTTATTGACCTATTATAATTGGGATTGAAGATCTCAAAACAGTTTTTTCTAATTGCCTTTCTAATTGTAAAAATATTGGCTTCACATTATTAGGTTTTTAAAACAGTTTTTTCGATGTCAAAAGTCATTGGGTGTGGGTTAATTCTTCTCTTTTTGACCCCCTTTTGGTCAGATCAGGCAACCAACATGTTAGTTTCTCTTTTTATGATTTTGGATTCAAGTTGAATTATTCTTTAATTTATGCTAGTAATAGTTATCTAGATCGATGAACTCTTTGGGGTGAAATTGGTTCTCTGAAAAACAATATTAATGATCCTTGGATCATTCTTGGGGACTTTAATTTTATTATCAATCCGGAAGAAAAAATATGTCCTATGAACTGGTCAATTTCTTTTAATTAATTCAATGGTTTTATTATACAAAATGATTTGATTAAAGTGAATCATGTTGGGGAAAAGATAACTTGTTATAAAGGGCACCCCAAATGTATGATGGCCAGTAAAATCAATAGGGATTTTGTTAATGATTTTTCTTTACATTCTTGGGATTCTATTTCAAGTATATCATTATCTCATATTTACAATGATCATCAACTTATTTTTAATTTTATCTCAGGAAAGGGTATTAAGTCTCTATTACCCTTTAGATTCAATAAAAATTGTGTTATTCATCCAGAATGTGAAAATGATGTTAGGAAAGTTTGGTGTTTAGTAGGTGGTAAGAAGAATTACATTTCATGTATTATTAAACAAAAGATTCAGAAGGTAAATCATTAACCTTGGAGTAAGGATATGTTTATTCATCTTGACATGGACATATCCAATCTTGATGCCTCTCGTCTGTCCTTCTAGGAGCAGTGTACCCATGATGATTTCTCTAGTGTTGTTTCATTGGAATCTGAGATGAATCTTAATCTTAACTATTTATCCAATATTTAAGATGTAATAAAAAATATTCATCTAGAGATAATTGAAATAAGTATTGTGTTATAAATTCCAATTTCATTAATAATATTCAAATTGTTCAGAAAATTTTTAGGCTTCTTTCTTTACTAAAAATAGGAGATCAAATTCTGGACAATAGACATGACTTTTTAGAGCACATTATTTTTTATAATGAATATCACATTAATGACTCATCTACCATCCCCCGCAATAGAGGGTATTATACCCAAATTGGAAATTCATAAAGATAATACAGAACTTTTATCAATTAATTTGGAACTATAAATCAGTGATGCAATTTTCAGTTTTATGCCGGAAAGCTCCCAGGGTCCTGATGGAATTATAAATTTCTTTTTTCATAATTATTGGGAGATCATTGTTGAAGATGTTTTCAACCATGCTCTTAATTTTTTCAATTGTGACCTTCAACCTAATGGATTAAATTCTCAATTCCATTCCCAAATTCCAATGACATAAAATGAAAATGAGATACACTTATTCTGGCCTAATGCACTTATCAACACTTTAAAAAAAGTTATTACAAATATCATTTCAATTAGACATTCTACCATCTCTAATAAAATTGTTCCTTCTAATAAATTTTGATTCATTAAAGGAATGACCATTGATGATTGTATTGTTATGGATTTAGAGTGATTCAATCTCTTTAGAAACCCTATTCATGGTGGGGAATGTTGCCAATAAATTAGACATTAAAAAGGCTTTTCATACCTTGTATTGGGGATTTATATTTAAAATTATTCTCATGTTTGTTATTGAGGACACATTAATTAATTGGATTTTTATTAATTTTACATCTGGTCATATCTCATTTCATGTAAATGGATCCCCATAGGGATACTTATCTTGTTCTAGAAGAGTTAGGCAAGGTGATCCACTTTTTGTTATTATTTTAGTTATTTCATTAAATTATCATTTTCGATTGTTTTCCCTCATGGATAAAAATGGAAAGATGAAGGCTATTAGTGTTGGCCATAGTTCTTTTACTTCTACCCAACTACATTATACTGATTATATCATCCTCTTCAATAAATGGGATAAAATAAATTTCAAGAATATCATGAAATCTCTTCTATAATATGAGAATATTTCTAGGAAACAAATTAGTTGGAATAAGTCCATTGTCTACATTGGTAGAAATATCTCAAAAATTATTAAATCAAAAGTCATCACGGATTTGGTTATTAGGAATGTTTTTCCATCTTTCCATATCTTGGTGTTCTGATGTTCTGTGGCCAACCGAAGGATTATTATTTTCATCTGATAATTAGTAAGATCAACAATTAGCTTGAAACATGGAACGGAAAATCCATTTTAATGGCTTGTCATGTCTGTTTGGTTAAAGCTATTATTGTTTCTAAATTTTTTTATTCCCATATGGTTTATAAATGGCCTTTTTCTCTTATCATGTCTATTTCTGTGGCCATGAAAATCCTTATTTATATTGGTAGTATTTTGGAGAAAAGATTAGTAACTATGCCTTGGAACACCTGTTGCAGATCATTTGATAGGGTGGCTTGGTATAGAAAATATCAGTCTTTAAAATAAACCCTTTTACGCTTATTTAGTTTGGAAACTAGTAATTGACCCCTCAGAAGCTACTGCATTCTGATCGTCTAAATTCATTATTATTCCTAGAAGTGAAAAAATAAATTAAATGTATTCCTTTTTTTGGTCTTCTTATATATCTGAATTTTACCTTATTGATGTTGATGCAAAATGGAATGTCTCTTAGGATTCTTCTCCCATGGTTTGGAAAGATAATTGTACAGGTGATCCTCTCATTGATTCTCTTATTCGTGATGTTTCAAACATAGATATTGATGTTTCTATTAAGGGTCAATTTGATAATATTTTTTATTCATTGGACACTAGAGGATCTCACACTATCCAACTAGATTCATATTAAATCAGTTTATGTAGGTGAATAGACCTTGGAGGCCCCACAACTCTTAAAGATTCCATGGGGGAGGAATCTGATTGATGGACTTGATCATCTATGGGTCAATCTCGATGACCATATATCTTGTAGTAAAGTGGAGAAACCTAATAGAGGTAACCATAAATGTGAACTTCAGGGAGTTTATCTTAAAGTGTATGAAATATAGAAAGATAAAAAATTTCTCAAGATCCTTGAGATGATCCAAATATTGTAGGATTTTTCCACCAAATAATCTTTGTAGCATTCCAAAAAATTCATGATAGTTGGCTTGAATATGTGGTGAATGGATAGTTGATAAGTGGATTATGCCTTATTATATCCCATGAGAATCAATTAAAAGTAGAAATTTCCCTATGGAACCATAATTATGGGAGACTCTACATCCTTGGGGGCCATCCATGTCTGATTATACCTGGAGTATCCATCCGTAAAAGATAGGGCCCGGAACCCTGTTATAGCATTGATTAACAGATTTTTCATTAGAAGGGAAAAACAATACTTTAGATAATGGTGGTTGAGTTATAAAAAGTCAATATTGATGATTACTTAATATCTTTTGAAACAATACATATAATGTTAAGTCATTTTCTAGATTATTTATCTAATGTATGTTTATCTGCCTCAGGATGGATAGATACTGGATTTACAAAATTTATCGGATCACTGATGAATTTCAGAAGGAGTTACCATATTTTTTGGACTTTGCATTTACTAATGATTTAGATGGAGGGTTGATTCGATGCCCGTGTTTTGATTGTGTTGGAAGACCTGGGTTAACTTGTGAGGAAGTGAGTTACCATATCACTAAAAGTGGTTTCCAAAAAAATTATCATGTGTGGTATCACATTGGAGAAAAATCTCAAGTGTTGAATGCCATCGATTCAGCGGAAAAGATTGGTATGAAAAAATTGATTTCTGATCGGTTTCCTTTTGTTTCTGAAGCTAGCTCCTCATGTAGACCAGTGCTAGAGGAAATGAATACTGGAACAGAGTTCTCATCTATTAATCAGGATGATGACGTTGAGAGTGTTAGAAAGTTCATGGAAGATGGAAATACCCAAGTATATCAAGCATGTAAAAAAATGAGAAAACTGGGCGGGATGGTGCAGCTGGGGGCTAGGGATGGGGGCTGGGGTTGGGCAGGGGGCTGGTGGGGGGCTGGGGGGCAGGGGGGAAGGGCGGCTGGGGGGGGGGGGGGCTGGTGCAGCTAGGGGTTGGGGTTGGGGGCTGGTGTAGGTGGGATGCAAGGGTGTGGAGGTGGGCTGGGGTGGCAGGGGGGCTTGTGGGGCGCAGGGGGCTGGAGGAGCAGGGGGCTACGGGGGGGGCAGGGGGATGGGGGCTGGGGTTGGGGGGCAGGGGGGGCTGGGGGCTGGGGTTGGGGGGGCTGGGGTTGGGGGCTGGTGGGGGGGGGGGGGGGGGCTGGTGGATGTTTGTAAGTCGGTCTCTTCTTTCTTCACATCAGGGGTGCATCCCCATGGTTTCAATGCCCAATTTATCACTTTGACTCCTAAAGTTGAGAATGCTTGTGAAATTCACCTCTTCAGGTGAAATAACTAGATTGAGTCGAGTGATATTCTTGAGATATTCGATCCAATGAGTAATAAACCTCTATGGGACATTCCATGTTCTTGATTACAAAGTCTTGGAAGCAATTTATGAGTAAGACTCAATCCATAAGCAGCTCCGTCATGCTGAGGTGAAAAATTAGTTATTGATTATTGAACAACCTTGAATTCCTTGTAGTACACACAATAAAAAAATGATTCCAGTATTTCTAGAAGAAGATTCTATACCTACTCGCTGCATCTAGCCTTGGAGACCTTATCCAATTCAGCTCCTATAACTGAAAGAAATACTAAACAATTCGTATCCCCCCACCAACAGCATCCCCTCCATTTAATAACCCCCACCCACCGCCTAACATCGCCTAACAACCCTGACAGCTAACAACTATTTAACAGAAGTTACCATACTGCCCCTAGTAGTTTATTAGACACACCCCTTTACATACCCTGACCCAGTAGCACCCAGCCCCAGGACCCCTAACGCAGGTGCATCCCAGGACCCTTCGCAGCCCAGGCAGAAGACTTCCAGCCTCGCCTCACCAGCTCCTCTCCAGCTCCTCTCCAGCCACACGGCAACAGTCAGTAACATGCAACCCCACGTCAGGGGGGGGGAGGGCTGTCCAGCAGGGGGGAGGGTTGTCCAGTAGGGGGGATTTCAAGCAAGGGGGAGCGCTGTCCAGTAGGGGGAGGGGTGTCCATTAGGGGGGAGGGGTGTCCATGCAGGGGGCGGGGCTGTCTAGCAGGGGGGAGGGGTGTCCGGCAGGGGGGCGGGCTGTCACGGTCTATCCGGAAGGGGGAGGGGTGTCCTGTAGGGGGGAGGGGTGTCCAGCAGGGGGGGAGGGGGTGTCACGCCGTGGTCATGCCGCGGTCACGCCGGGGTCACGTCGCGGTCACGCCGTGATTTGGCCCTGCTCCAGGACGACACCCTGCGGCGGTTACTCCTCCAGGACGACACCTTGTGGCGGTCATGCCGCGGTCACGCCGTGATTTCGCCCTACTCCAGGACGACACCCTGCGGCGGTTACTCCTCCAAGATGACACCCTGCGGCGGTCACGCCGCGGTCATGGTCTGAGGGTGGGGTCTGTCCTGGGGGGTCTGTGTTTGGGGGGGTAGGTTCTGGGGGTGTCCATGGTCTGGGGGGCTGTCCAGGTTCTGGGGGGGGGTCTGTCCTGGGGTGTCCAGGGTCTGGGGGGGCAGGACTGGCAGGGGTGTCCAGGGTCTGGGGGGGTCTGTCCGGGGGTGGGGTCTGTCCTGGGGTGTCCAGGGTCAGGGGGCAGGGGGCAGGGGCAGGGGTAGGGGTGTCCAGCAGGGGGAGGGGTGTCCAGCAGGGGGAGGGGCTATCCAAGTAGGGTGGAGGGGTGTCTGGCAGGGGGGAGGGCTGTCCAGGGGTGCAGTGGGTGTCCAGTGGGGCTGTCTAGTGGGTTTGTCCAGTTGGGGCATGGGGGCTATCCAGTGGGGTGCAGGGGGCATGGGGGACCAAGGGGGGCATGGGGGTGTTAAAGGGGGTTGTCTAGGGGGTTGCAAGGGGGTGCAAGAGGGTTGTCCAGGAACCTAAGCCCATGTAGGTTATGAATGTCTCTATAGAGAAAATGCAGTGCTGTCCAGATCTGGAAAATATCATAAAACATCCCACAGATACTTCACAGGTATCAGGTATAACTATTTCACCACCTATAGATAGTGAGCACGGTGCTATAAAATCTGGTAACTCTATTTCAAATAATAATTCCAATGTTTTTTTAATGCAGTACTACATGAAATGCAAGAAGATTTTATCTGAGGATGAGCATGTGTGACCATGATTTCACCAAGCAGTTTGTTTAGTTGATAAACAGTTTTTCTGGGAATTTTTTCCATTTTCAAATATATTTTATTTTATTTCTATAAACATTTTATAGTTTATTCTGTTTTATTTTCTAGAATGATTATATGTATGTTTTCCTAGATTACTCATATATAGCTACTTCTGAATTTTGTTTCAACTGTTTCCCAAGTCATACTAAGAACCTATAGTATGGGTTGGTCCTACTAAGAACCTATAGTATGGGGCCAGTGTCCAGTAGGGGTCCAGTGTCCAGCAGGGGTAAATATGTAGGGGGATTCCAGTGTCCAGGGGGGAGTCCAGTGTCCAATAGAGGTAAATATGATTTGGTCATCCCAAGAACTAGTTTCCAGGGGGAGTCTTGTGTCCAGCAAGGGTACAAGGGGGCTGGTAGGGGTGGGGGGAGTATGGGTACAGTGTCTAGCAAGGGTCCAGTGTCCAGTAGGGGTAAATATGCAGGGGGGGCTAGTAGGGGGCCTAGTAGGGGGCCTAGCAGGGGGCAGGGGGCCTAGTAGGGGTCCTAGCAGGGGGCAGGGGGCCTAGATGGGGGCAGGGGGACTAGCAGGGGCAGGGGGCTGGCAGGGGGCTGGGGGGATGGCAGGGGGACTATCAGGGGGGACTGGCAGGGGTGGCAGGGGGGACTAGAAGGGGCAGGGGGGCTGGCTGGCATGGGGGCAAGCAGGGGGTGGCAGGGGGGAACTAGTAGGGGGTAGGGGGCAGGGGGGCTGGCAGGGGGATGGCAGGGGGGACTAGCATGGGGCAGGGGGGAAAGGCAGGGGGACAAGCAGGGGGTGGAAGGGGGGAGGGGTGTCCAGGCAGGGGGGAGGAGTGTCCAGGAAGGGGGAGGGGCTGTCCAGCAGGGGGGGTGTCCAGGTAGGGGGAGGGCTGTCCAGCAGGGGGGAGGGGCTGTCCAGCAAGGGGGGAGAGTTTTCCAGCAGGGGGGCTGTCCAGCAGGGGGGAGGGTGTCCAGCAGGGGGAGGGGTGTCCAGGCAGGGGGGGAGGGGTGTCCAGTAGGGGGGAGGGGTGTCCAGGCAGGGGGAGGGGCTGTCCAGTAGAGGGGGAGGGGTTGTCCTTGAGGAATGTCTAGCTGAGAACGAGCATGAATAGGTGTAACAGTAGGTAGAGTAAAATGTGGCAGCCCTATAAGTATATGTCATGTGTAACATATAGGGTGAGGTCTGTAATGATGCTCCTAGACATGTTTTGGTTGTGTAAAAAATATTGGGAACTCTCTATTTTATATTTCTTGATTCATGTATGTTGGTTGTTGGTACCCCATGTTGATAGGATGTTTCATCTTAATTCTAGTTGTGGTAGAGAACCCTCTTTAATAAGGTGCTCAAGTTGGGAGTACGAGTTGAGGATCTTCTTATAGAATATATCCAACAGAATTGTGATTTACCAGTTTCAGCATGAACACATCCTTGGGCAGGGGGGGCTGGCAGGGGGGACTAGCAGCGGGCAGGGGGGGCTGGTGGGGGGGACTGGCAGGGGGCAGGGGGGGCTGGCGGGGGGGGGGGGGGGGCTGGCTGGGGGACAAGAAGGGGGCAGGGGGGCTGGTAGGGGGGCAAGCAGGGGGGTGGCAGGGGGACTAGCAGGGGCAGGGGGGACTAGCAGGGGGACTAGCAGGGGGCAGGGGGGACTATCAGGGGTGGAAGGGGGCAGGGGGGGACTGGCAGGGGGTGGCAGGAGGGGACTGGCAGGGGTGGCAGGGGGGTGGAAGGGGGGTGTCTAGGGGGGTGTCTAGAGGATGCCGAGGGGGTGTCCAGGGGGTGTCCAGGGGGTTGGGGGTATTTTTTTTATGGATTTGGACACCATATAGCCACAGTTTAAACTGTGGCTATAGACATAATACCACGGTTATTAACCGTGGTAATTAAGTCTTTCCGGCCTTTAGTATAGCCATGGTTTCAACCGTGGCATTAGGTAAACAGCCACGGTTAGAACCGTGGCTCTTACCTATAGCCACGGTTTAGAACCGTGGCTATAGACCGAATTTCCAGTAGTGAGATGGATGGGACCTATATCTCCCTCCAATGAATTGGGTAAAGATTTATATCTCATGATATAGACATGGCTGGAATGGTAAGTTAATCCGGTTCAGTGTTACAGGACTGAAACGAGGAGTGAACTCGATTCAGAAATGGACTTTTCACTAATATGGTCTTGGCAGCAATGCCTTGGCTACTATGGAAATTATAATATGTGCTGAATGGTTTCCATAATTACATGTTTTATTCCCATTATATTTTATCATGGTTCATGTTCCATTATGATATATTCCTTACGTACTTCCACGATTTATGAATTTTCTCAAGATTTTGATGTTTAAATTTCATGTTCAAGTTTTTGCTTTCAAATGTTTATGGATTGTTTTATGTTCATTATGTTTTCCCTTACTGAGCATTTGAGCTCATCCTTTTTATGTTTTCTTTTCCCCAGGATATAACGAAAGGTTTTAGGTAAGAAAAAAAAGTGATATCTTTATAGGAGATGTTGAGGATCTTTCACCAAGATTAGAAGATTATGTTCCAAGTTTCCAAAGGCACTAAACTATTACAGTCCTTTGGTGTCTGTTTTTTGTTATGTATTAAGTATTCTGCAAAAGTAATGTAATTTCCCTATATGTAAAGCTTTGGGTCTCTACACTATAGGTCTGTGGAGATGTTTCATTTCATTTATCACCAAAATCATTGTGAGATCTTTTTTTTAGTTTCTTTTATTGGTTGTGGTGCAGTAGGTTTATGTTATTGATGTATGTGTTATTTCAACTTTTACGCCAACAATTATTGTTAAATTATATGAATTATTATATTTTTATATTTTCTCTTGGGCCTCAATATTCATTTTGTGATATTTTTGTTCGAGGATCATTTGTGGGTTTATATGACCTCTAGTTTGTGGTTAGTGGTTCCATCACTAGCTTGACTTGTTTTGTTCCTTGGATTGATTTTTCTATGCCCGAATATGTACTATATTGAATATGATATGTATTCTTTTGATTTTTTTTAGTTGATAGTGGAAAGTTTGATTGAAATTGATATACCTAACTTTATTTTAGAATTATTGGGAAAAGAGAAATATTTACCATGTTTTAGATAAAACTGCTTTATTACTTATTGAGATGAGATTTATTTAAAATGTGCATACTTGAGATTTTGAATAATGTCTTATTATGAAACACCAAGTTGATACCCTACTGAAACTATTAACTCAAACCCTCAGCACCCCATTGGAGATGTGTAGACCTGTTTATGTATTTCAATTTCGGGAATGACAAGGTGCATAGTGAGTTCCTGAGGTTTTCGATCATTTTAGTTGAGTAGCTAGTGCTAAGATGGTGAGAGTCTACCCAAATTATCACATGGAGTACTTGTTTCCTTTTTGGTGGTTCCTTGTGGTTGGACATGTACATGGAGATTGTTTCTACTCTTGAGTTATTTGGTTTTCATTTTCTACTTTTAGTTATAGAAACTATTTATGTTTTATGTTGTTATTCATGTGGTATATATGTTTCATGTTTTTTCTTTAGGTTGGGAGAAATAATTCCATCTAGTTTTTGTGTGATGTCTCACATCTAGTCAACAACTCTTAGGGATAGGGAATTCCCATTGGGTATGTGATAGGTATAGTCAGGTACCATTTTGAGAGGGTATTCATGTCAGTACATTATAGAAGTGTCATGTTTTTGGTAGATGAATCTTGCGCCAGGAAATTGTTGGTTATACCATAGCCATAGAAATGTAAAAGGTAACCGAAAGAGTTTTTTCCATATAATTTCTCTCAAGTTATCCCTAGGTTTTTTTCTTTAATTTTAAATATATGATATCCTCAAGATATCCATAGCATACACCACAAGATTCAAGGGAAAATTACGGAAACATATGCATAGAAGACTCGTGCACACCCAAGGTGTCTAAACATTCCATTAAACAAAGGTGAACCACTGAATAATATAAATTGAGATATTTATGTATATGAAAAATAAATTAGAAATAATGAATAAATATAATAAAATTTTAAATATAAAGAATATAAAAGAGAATCCCCCACCTATAAAGAGGTGGGGAAATCCTCAGTAACGGGTGATGAAATAGAAGAGACTGAGATGAGATAACATCAATAGGGGAAAGATGTGGAGAATCCTTTTCTAGATAATAAAATGGAAGCTTATTGGGATTTCTACTTATACAATATTTATATTTTAATATGACTTATACCCCTCGTAACTCCATTTTATATACATTAATTGTTGGTTAGAAACATTAAGTGGTTAATTATGGTCTGGTGATCCATTTGAGATTCTTGTGTGTAGGAGAATAATTTGAAAACATTGATTTATTTTTTTGTTAAATGGTTTTCAAAATCCAATTTTAGTATATAATTAGAGTACGATTTTTGATTTTGAATTATTTTGGAAATTAATTATTTCTTTGGTTAGGGAATGATTATCACCCTCAAATTATTTTAGGATCATATCAATTGATTAGACTAATAATAGGTAGACACTATTTAGTGATTACTAAAAATGTAAAGAAGAGGTATTGATCAAACTTGGTTACTTTGGAATAATAATACCTTTTTCTATTTCCTAATTAAAACATGGGTGATTCATTTATAAATTATCACATAAAAACGAGAGTAGTCCAAAGTAATGAAATTATTAGATCTATTTTCACTATTGTCAAACTTTGATCATGGGTAAAAATGGGATGTGATTGGGAAACATACCATTAAACAAAATGAAAATGGAAATAGATTTTTTAATGACTATGAAAATATTAAAAATGTTTAAAAAAATCCTATACAGATCTTTTTTTCACTTTGGTTTATTTTTTTTATTTCATTATTAACTAGCCCTAGAAATCCAAACATGTACTTATTTTTTCACCTGTGACAACTATATTATATCACAACTACATGGGGAATAGATTGGATATTATTACAACTTCATCCCTTAGGGAAATAATTTAGCGTTTTACACACCCCATGAATGGTTTTCATCATTGAGTTATATCTATTTTCATATGAAAGTTCTAACAATGGTAGGTGGTCCTCTAAACACTAACTAAAGTACGAAATACAAGCTCACAGCATGTCCTCTATGAACTAAATGTTCTACTATATTTGGTCGTATGTCTAGGGATGGAACATATTTCTCATTCACAACTGGGTCCTGAAATCATCATATTAACATCTTCATAACAATGTTGTGAATCATATATCACTGTATATGAAAATCCTTAGAGAATAAAATGAATCCATTAATCTATTATACATACAAGAATCCCTATATTTACACAAAACAATACTCATTAATTGTTAGAAAATGAGATAATTTAGTGATTCTATCTATGATCACCAATATGGTGTTGTATCCTCTAACTGACTAGGAAGTCCCATCATGATCTATACAGATATACCATCCTACTTCTATTCTCTAACATTAAGAATCTATTCCAAACTAGCTAGAACCTTGTTCTTGTCTTTCACATGTGGACAAGTGAGGCATCGAGAGATAAAATCTAAAACACATTTTCCATCCTCATACATGAAATATACCACTAAATATTCTGGTAACTCCTTTACACTCATGGATATAACATTGAATGGGATATATGTAGCTCTCTTAACACACTTCAAGTGTGATAAGTACCACTATACGTCCTTGGAAGAGTATGATTTTCTCCACACAATCAGAGAATACATCAGTAGCATGACATGTGAATACCTATTTATGAAATTCATCAATATAAATAACACTAAACTATTCTTCCCTCTCATATTTTAATAGTATAGTTTATATAACCATATATTGGAGTTATTATAATTCTACCTTATCAACCAAGGATATCTTCAAAGAGGCTAACCTCTCTGATTTCTCAACTAAAAACTAGAAATAATACTCCCTACTAAGATATTCTTCTAGCATATTACTCTTCCCATGAGTATAGACAATGCTAAGGTCATATTATTATATTAACCTTAGTTATGTCCCCTATCTTAATTTGTGATATCTCTGAGTGAATATGTAATTGAGATTCTTTTGGCTAAAATAAATAACATACTACTCACCTATAATGTATTTTTTTCATGTCTTCAAGGGAAACTTCATATATTATAGCTCAAAATCACAAGTTCAATAGTTATTCTCATCGGGTATAATATTTTTAGACCTTTAAGTTATCACCACCTTGATCTACATAAAAAAAACTCATGTACAGTTTTATAAGAATCATATAACACCATGTAATCAACCCCTTCCTCCAAAAAAATAAGGAAAATGGAACATTATAAACTCTACCCAAAATCCTCAAAATATTTTTTGAACTTTTTCAACTACAAAAAATGATACAAAATTTAGGTCAAATTTGTCAAGGGTGCCTCAATATTGGAGAAATATGGAATGATTCTTTGGTAATATCAATCCAACCCAAATATCCACTACACCACCTTCAAGCTCATGGGTCGATCCCAATTAAGTACTGCCTAGACCATTTTTAGGTCTATAGCTACTCATTACAATGAGATAAAATTTTCTAGATTGTATACATATATAATCTATAATAGACACTTCAAGATTTTCTCATTCAATTTATTCTCTTGAATTATGTCTAAAACTATCCTCAAATATTTTACATGATCAACCACTAATGAATAGTTACTGATAATTTCATTGATAAAAACAACCAAAACTGGTCCTGGAAACATTATAAGATCTAGTTCATTAGCCCCATTAACACTATAAGTTAATTATTTTTAAAAAAATCAATCACCAAGTACACATAATGACCATAGAACCATCAAAATGTTGACTTCAGTATATCCTCCTTACATAACCACAGTTGGTGATAACCTAACTTGTGGTAGATCTTTGAGAACTACTTTCCCCTTTCACCTGATCAAATAGGTAATTGATTCTTGGTTGTGGATACCTATTCTTGATGATTACATGGTTAAGGTGATTATAATACATGAACAAACATAGGTTATAATCTACCTTATTTCAGAATAATATTAGAGTATCCTAGGGAGATATACTTGTTATGATAAATCCTTTCATTTAAAGGTACTCTAACTATACCCTCGAGTCTTGAAGCTCTATAGGGGGAATTCTGTATGTTAATAAATATATTAGGGTTTACCTATGATGAACATAAAAATATAATTTTACATTACAATAATTAGGTAAATAAGTTACTTCATCATTGAATATATTGGGGTACTCATCTACCACTATAGAAAATAGAACATATATCAAGTCTACTACAACAAGATTCAAGGAACCCGACTAATAAGAAATCCATTATAATCTCCTACACATGAGCCTATTCTACTCTGAATATAATTCCTTCTCACTATTGAATAAAAATATTGACCCATCAACTTGATTATATCACATACTTCCTAAAAAATAATCAATCTAGGCTTGGAATATGCATAACAATTATACACTATGAATTGTATCATAATGTCTCACATTATCTATGATGAGATACCATAAAAAAATAACCCCTTCTAGATCCAAGTAACACTACCAATAAAATAGTTTGATCATTAAATCTAATATTGTGACATTCTCTAGCTGTATGGGTCAAGATAGGGGATCCATTGAAATATCCAATATTAAAATAAAAGACAAGTATAGAAAGTAATGGCACCCAACAATTTATACTAAAATTGAAGTAAAAGTTGAAACTGTATAGGTAATACCTAAAATCAGGTTAAGATATTATGATTCATAATCCTTTACCAGGATCTAACATGATTGGAACATTGAGAGGGGAGGTGGGGTAATCAGTGATCGTCTTTTTCTTTTACAATTTTCTCCCTTAAAACATAACCTCTTAAATTAGTGAAGGTAATCAATATAATAATATTATAATATTAAATGTTATTTAAGTATATAAATGAACGAAAATCTATGGATATGGTATTTAAATGGTTTTTCACACATTCATACTATTTTCTATATAGTTGAACCTCCTAATTTGGATTTATCCACTACTTCACAAACATATTTACAAAAACTAAGTCCACATTGTCCACGAATCACTTCTATAATTCATGAGAAGATACAAAATCTATACAAAATATAATTAAAAAAACAATTTAAAATAGTTGGTGATAACTTAACCTCTTGATTCTCCTACTCCATGAATAGATTCATCAACATTTCAATAAGTTTCATCCTTTAAAAATCATAATAGTCGATGTTGATTCTCTACATGTTGTTCTTGAAAAGTCCAACAAAATATGAGTGATCTGGTGTTCCTTAATTTATAAAGATATAATACCTCACAATTTTTTTTGATTCTATTCACAAACTAATTTTTTTTCAAATATGAAATTTCTTTTCCTGTATTCCATTTCAGTCATGAAAATGTATAGAGTCTTATCACATGTGTTCTCTCTCCATTCTTCGGGTTTCAATCCACCTACCTTAAATAGAGTGTCCATGTTCCAAATTAGGTACACCTAAAAATTTCTTAATGAGTTCAATAAATAATCTATTATCTCTTAAATAACTACCCATGAATTTAACTATAACTATTATAATTGAAATGGTCGTGGTTCATGTCTCTCCTCATTAATGTGAAGTATAATTTCAAGTTTATTCTATAAAATATAATGCTACAAACTCAACTGATATTCGTTTAAATAATGTCCTAAAAAATACATTTATTATGTATGAATTAATGACCTATTCCAGAATCCCCACAATTAATTCCTTGAATTTTCACACTTTGCATCCCGACATGCCTTCCACCATAACCTGGTGTAGAATTCCGGGATATTTTCTCTCAACATGCTGACCAACGGAGGTGAAGTTTCTAACTTATTTTTGTTTATTTATGTCAAAACACATATTAGTAGTGAATTCCTTCACCATTAGTGTGAGGTTATATGTTCTTTTACATCCTGAACTACAAGAAATTAATTTTCTATAAGGACATCCTTTATCCAGCAACACCCATTTTGGTCATACATGTTTCTCATAGGGAGACAGCACAAGAATCACGAAATTCACCAATGGTGTGGTCAATCTTATTTTAGAATTATAAAAACTCTTGATTCAATATAGTAAATCTCCCATAACATGACCATCACAATAACCATAGTTGGTTAAGTGATGTTTCATTATAGGGACAACTAAAATATGGCCCATTTCCAAGTTACCCATTTTGCGAATTTGCTTCACACCAAGCATTATGCTCTAGGTGGGGCTTCCTCAAGGATTCTTCTTTTTCTTCATCATACCCATATTTAGGGTATTTCTATACCATTATTTGGAAATATTCACTATATAATTACTATTGGGATCAATCAATCTCCCAAACATCCCTTCAACACATTGGTTTCCAACAAGACTATTATCAATAAATATAACTCAATCATTTAGGATTTCTAATAAACTCTCTCTTTTTATTTTTTTAATGAACTCTTCTTCCTCATATTCATATTCCAAAAAATATTTCTTCCCATTATTGAATATGAAACTCTAATGTCAAAGAATGGTTTTCTCTAAAACGTTTCTTCTCAATCCTCTTTTTCCAACTTTTATCAGATCAAAGAGAGGTTTGATATCATGTAGTTCTATAACAAAGAGCATTTAATAAATCCACAATAATAATATATGGGATAACACGATTTATAAAACAAGATATATATATCACCAAGTTGTTCTTTGATTTCCATAAAAACTCGTCATGTCATAATATTCTCCAAAAAACATTATATTTCTCATTAAGAAGCTACCAATTAATCTTGAATATCATACACGCATATAAATACACCATAAAAATAGTTCAAGTGAGTTAAATTTAACTTCTCCTTTTTCTCACCCAATAATTAATCAACTCTCCATTGAAAAATATGTTAAAAATATTCACAACTATAAACTAAAAGCATTGTTTTTCATATATTATTAAATATTTCGCAATGTTTTCTAGAAGTTCCATATTTAAAAAACTCCCCATAAAATAGATCATCTTCAAGAGATGCACTCATATACTCTTCATAATGGAGATGTACTCCATGTTCACATCATCATATTTGATGTCCAAAAATTATATCTTGATGAGTATTCATCAATTCAGTATATATTTCCAAAATATATAAAATATTTTTCTAATAATGAGGTAAATATGTATACATCATGGTAAACTCATAAGTATAGATATTTATCTCAATAAAGTACGTTTTGTCCTTTAAATATCAAAATCTTTTTTATGTGATGTAATTTTCTTCACCTTAAGATTTAATACATCTACGCATCTTTTTTATCGAAGTGTCATTAAAGTATTCTCATTTTGTATCACATATTTTACTTATTCAATTTATCAATTTGGAATGTTTTACCAATGAGCTTCTCATATCTATTCAACACAACATTATTTATAATATATTTATCCTCATATTATCATTATAAATTCCCCATTGTTCTTAACTCTTCAAGGGTAAAGACATGTTGAATCAACATGAGTATACATTCTATTCATATATTCCACAACACCAAAAATATCATTTTAATTGAGATTTTATTGACTAATTAAATATTTTTTTCTCAATGGTGTTGATTATATCCTCTTTTATCTTTATTTTTAATAGGGGTTGTTATTTTCTTTACATTATACTTTTTTCTCTTATGTGGAGTTTTTTCATTCAATCTTTTTTGATTCACATGGAGAACCTGTATTTTTTGAAGAAATAGTTTTACATTAGGGAAAAATAGTTATTGTATTTCCATGCTCCTTTGATCCTCTTCTTCCCACCATGAGAATATTCTCATATAATATTGAAATTCCTTGAAATATTATCTAGTCCTCTTCAAATTATTTATATCTTCAAAATATATAAATTATTTCTCAAAACATTATTCTTATATAACATCTAGATCCTCCTTAAGGTCACATATCATCTTCTCTTTCTCAAACTTCTTCATCTTCAATTAATTGAATTCTTTAATATGGAAAAACTCTCTTTTGATAACCTCATATTTAACTTCATTAACATACATGTTCACCTTTTTAAAAAAGACACCCATTTGAGTAGCCATTTTCATAATATCTCTATCCACCTTTTTTATAATCTTTCTTGAGTTGTTAAATCTACAAAAGTCAATATTACAATGTAACTTTAAATTCCAACTCATTTTTTGTTCTCTCTAATCCATCATGTTCACTACATGATGTGTGAAAAGGTTATCCCCCATGATAAATGAGAATTAATTCATTGTCTAAATTTCTAGATTAGTCTTAATCTGTGAAAAAGTATCTTCATGTTTGTTACTAGATTTATTCTTTTTCTACCCATTTTGTTCCTTGAATTTCATTATTATTCCATGTCTAATTTAGATTACTTAACCATAATCATTGGAAAAAACAATACAGTATGCCCAATATCATTATAATCAAAACATCTAAGACTTTTTTTAATTTTTCCATTCCATTTTCCCTTCATAAGTATATTTTATAATAGAGAAAAAATATAATTGACTTATTTAAAATATTTTGAATATTCGATGTCTTCAATTTACTTGGCCCTTTTCAAGGATTCAAAATTTTATTCTACTATATCCTCTTAAATTAAAGTTGGTTCCTTCATCATTTTACATACAATAAGAATATTGTGTTGGTCATCCAATGAGATACCTTCTAATCATCCCAATTGGATAACTTGGAATTAAAATATTTCAAAAATTTCTCCATAGGTATCTTCAAAATAGTAAATTATTCATGTTTCTCACTAAATCCATGAATATTTATAATTATTCTTTATCACAAGTGAAATAGATATCAACATATTCAGCTTCAATAATCATAATATCCTAAAATACTCTTCACAAACAAAATCATGTTTTCCTTCACATTAATTCCCCCTCATATTCTCTTCAACTTATCCAATATCTCTTTTACAATTGAAAGATGCATCATCCTTGTATAGACCTTCACCGATAATGACATCAAAATAGAAATTTTCTGCCTTCCCATCCATATCTATAATTCTATTATCTACATGGGTTATATAATAATTATTAGAAATATGTTGAGATCCAATTATATAAGCACCATGTACCTAGAGGAAAAGAGAAAGGAAGAAAGGACCCATCCTATTCAACCATATTTGTTAGTTAGTTCCATCAATGATTATAACTCCTTAGATTTTCACAGAATTATGATTCTACATTGCTCAAAAATGTATATTTCTATTTTATAGGGAAACAACATTAATAATTCTGGTTAAAATATTAATTGACTAGATCATTGATAGGAGGAGGGGGTGACATAGTTACCCTTGTTTTCTTTTATGTGTTTCTCCCTTAAAACACAACCTCTTCATCAATTGAAGTTTCTAGAACCACTAATTATATTCTCACAACCTTGATTCATATATATAATTGAAAAATAAGTTTTATAAAATGAAATTTATAGGGTTCCTTAGATATTACTACTCCTTCACATGTTGGTCATTCCTCCAAACATGGACTCATAAACTACTTCATAAATGTATATGCAACACTGAACCCCCAGTATTCACACACCACATTTAAAATATAATAGAAAATACAACATCTCTATAAAATATTATCCAATAAGGATATAAAACACTTCGTGATCAATTCACCTCTTAATGCTTCATTTCTATGAATATATGGATCAATAGATCTATAAGTTTACTATTTCTTCAAGAACACCAGCAACTAATGTTGATTCTTAGACTATCTGTATCAAAATATCAACTTGAATCTGAGTGATCTTGTGTTCTTAATGGGTTTAAATGTATTTTCTTTTGAGATATGTTTCATGCATGATCCTATTCACAATATCGAACTATTCAAAAATGTGTGAAATCACTTCTTAGAGTTCATGTCTATTATGAAAATGAATAAAATCTTCTCACTTATGTTCTTTTCTCTCTATTATTTATGTGGAAACCCTCCTATATCAAATAGATAGGACGTTAATCTAGATATAGGATACCTAAAAATGCATTAATGGGTTCTGTAACCACACATTACCTAATTAATAACTCCAAATTAATTGCATTATAACTTTTCTTGGTCCTTCTATATCCTCTTTGAAACATGAAATAATTAAATAATTATTTTTACTTAAGTAACACTAAAACTCCCAAAAATTATACTCGAATCATAACTTAAAAACGAATGAATTTTTTTATGGAAGTAACTAATATTCATTTATATATATCCATAACTAATACTGCAAAATTACTTGTTCCACATCCTAACAATCCTTAAACCATGGCTTGGTTGATAATTCGTCGTTGTTTTTCTCTCAACCAATTGACGACTATGTGGATATTCTCATGTTTGTTTCTATTTCTCATTGGAAACACCTTTAGATCACAAATTAATTTACCAATGGTATGGGGATGAAAATTTTTTCCCACCCTATCTGATGATCATCATCGATGGACCATAACTTCCTTCATCATGCAAAGCGTTTTTTGGGTGTCACAATTTCTCAAAAGAAATTTCATATGCAACACAGCTCTTAATATAGGAATGGTAATGTATATTTTTTACTTCTTAATACTACAGGTTCTATGTAGTGTAACTCTGAGACCACACCATTCACTATTTCCATGTGGATGAGCTTGGTTGCAATAGCGGTACTGTAAGGGAATTGTCCGAACCAAGTTTTCCCATTTTGGGAATTTTCTTATAACCAATACATATTCTCTATGTGTCATTTTATCCTAGGTTATCTTCATAAATCACCAAATTTTCTTCTAGGGAATAACCATGTCCATTTTTTGAAATATTCGACTCATCACCACTATTTGGATTAATATATCCTCCATGCATTACTTAATCACATAGGTTTTAAAAAGTTTATTGTCAGTAAATATAACTAAATCCTATTGGATTTCTAACAACATAAATTACCTATAATTTCCCATACCACTGGAATATATATCATTTACCCTATGTTTGACCACTTATAGGGGTGGTGATAGTATTAGATCATAATGTCGACCACCATCGGTAGATTGTCTTCCCAAAACATTTCCTTGAGGTTCTTCCTTACTGCTATTGATAGGTTTTTTGTTATGTTATTGCCTATGGCATAATGTTCTCTCAACAAGTTTCTCTACCTCTATAATATGATAGGTCTTTTTGTCCTATGAAAAATTTCCTCTCGCATCATAAAAAAATAAACACCACCCTCCTGGTTGGCAAGATCCCTTATGAAAACACTAATATTCTAATCCTCTATCCTGAGAACGCACTTGATAGAATATCAAGAATATTGGTCCAGAAGCCCATCATTACAACCATATAATGAGGACTCTACTCCTTTAAGTATATTAAAAGAAACTATTGACTATGGATACTCTAGTAAAAAGTTATCTACAACTAGGAAATACTTTACAACCTTGGTGTATGTGATGACACAAAGAGGAACGACTATAGAATATACATCTATATGAATCCCCCTCTATAATTTCCATGATATGAAGCACCCATCACATACCATATCAATAAAGTATCATGCGCCGTCAATAAACCTAGATTCAAACTTAATTATAGACATGATTCCCTACTATAACTCATGGGGTTCCTAGCAGAGCATCAAAAGTAGAGTCATTCGGAAAAAACTAATCTCGAAAGAGGAGTGATTCATATATATTCTGCATGGATTTATAATAATTTTCTAATTTATTTTTCATTATTTTTCAAATATATATTAGTGTGTATAGTTTTTCTAGTTTTTTTTATTTTATATTTTTTAAAAAATATTAGTAAATTTATATATTGATATTAGTATTTTTAATATTTTTATTAGTTATTAAAATTTTATATATTATATCTAACAATATATTATTATTTTTAGTTTCTCTAAAATATTTTTTTTGTTTATTGATATTTATTTGTATATATAATAATTTTCTAAATTAGTAATATATTTTATTCTTTTGTATATTTTTTCCTTAATTAAAATAGTATTTTTATTAATAGTTTATTAATATTTTTATATTAAATTTAATAACTATAACATTATTATTATAATTTTAATATATCAATATTTTATTATATTTAATTACATGGGTATAAATATATATTATTATTCACCTATATGTCATTTTTTTATAATTACTTTGGTTCAAAATTAATTAGTTTAATATTTGTCTATATCATTGTTCTACTACTATTATTAACATTTAATATTTAGTTAACACATTTTATTTTATGTTTTGAAATTAGAAATTTTCTTTTGGAATTCAGATAGGAAGGAGGAGAAAACCTATAATGAATATCCCTCTCTTTTAACACCAAAAAGCAGAGAAAGAGAGATTCACCCCTATAAAATATAATACTACGCATGCTCCTCATCATTTCTATTGGTGTTCCATCCTTCTCTGCCACACAATTCCCATATCTACACTCATAGTAATCCTAGATCACCCACTCATCACCCTTTTCCATGAATCATAACACCCATGCATCCTCATCTCCTCTGATCCTCCAACACCCAGCTCACTAGAGCTCCACGATTTCCCCTTTATAATCATCAGTAGATGACCAATATCTCCACCAGTTGATTTATACAAACTAGTAGCCCTCCACTTTTTTTACTTCTCCACTATAGACCATTGCACACCAATAGATTCTTAGCCACCAGACACCCTCATATTCACCAACTTCATTTTTTATATGAAGTCTACCACGAATGAGCCTCCTCCTCTACCAATAAACTAGGTGGATACCAACCATCCCCTTCTCCCTCTTGACAAAAATAATTTGCAACCACGCCTCCCCCATTTTGGGCAGGTGCGAATCATTATGGCTACCATTGTCCGGTGCATGCAGGTTATCTTTTCATTCAGAGATTGAGGGGCGATGATTGGACTGCACAGTGATAGTGCTGACCGACACTATCATTATTCTTTAATGAAGATGAAATCATTTGGTAAAAGTAGATATTATATCAGAATACTATTTATATGGGTGGAAACAATTTTATCATAATAAACATAACTTTATTATTATTTATAAACATAATTATGATATTAAATGATAATATATATTATAAACTAAATTAATAGTCTTATATTGGTAGTTACTAGTAAAATCATTTGAATAAATTAATTTTTGAGTGTGAAGAATCATAATTTCTAAAATTGGTTTTTACCTATCCTGAGCATGGAGATTAAAATTACTTCTTTCAAAATATTGAAATTTTTTTCTAAATTTGATTCTATATATGAAGTAAAAATATTAAAATTATTTAATACATTTAATTTCATTTTCTATTCATCAAATTATGTTACCATTGTAAAAAAAAATTCATCATTTTAAGTGATAATAGCGGTTAATGAGGGGTTAAACTAAGTGATAAAGCATAAAATATCACTAAAAATTTTATAAGATTGATTGGATGAGTTGATTTCAACCCTTAGTTATCATATATTTGAAAATTTGGCCTCTTGGTTCCCCATGAAAAAGATAATTATATTAATTTTTTTAAATCTCTGAGTGTCTATAATAGTGCCACCCAATCACTTACAAAAGGATCTCTTCAGCCCATCACTTCTTCACACCCATTGAGCAACTTAGCTCAACAAAAATCTACTAAAATACCTTATTAAAACTCCAAGACACATCCTATATCTATTTTCATCATTTATGGATCACTCTTTGATGGAATAAATCACTTAGTAAAGAAACCTCTTTAAGAAGTAAGGTGTTAACTTTTAATTAATTTTCTCATTTATATTTTTTTCTTTTACCTACTCTAAATATTTCTTACCAATTAAAATACAATAATATCACTATAATTGTTGTAAAAAATTATAATTATGTTAATAGGATTCCCATTATCTACTTTATTCTTACCTTTTATAAAATAAAGGAATAACAACTTCTGTTACCTGGATACTACAGCCTCCAAACACGACATACATTATTTTTCGACACCAAAATTCTTAAATGGTTATAAAAAAGTAATTTATAAATAAATAAAATATATATTAAATAATAATTTTTATTAAAATATAAACCATTATCTACTATAATTCCCTACAATTCATTATAAATGAAAATGTCATTTGTATATATGTGTTGACTACCATCTCCATGAATGAAGAATTTTATTTTCCATCACCACCTCTCATGGATGGTTCTAAAAATATATTTATCATATAAATATCAGATTTATAACATGATTAATGTTATATAAAAATAAATATTAATCATATTAATGATCTTAATATTGATTGATCAAAGTAATATTAGCCTCCTAAAATTGAGCATATAAAAACACCATTCATAATTTGAGTTTATTTTGAAGATCTATGTAACTGTATAACTCTTGTATAACTACAATGATAAATACATGAAAATTCTAAAATTATGAAAATTATGAAAATATTTTAAAACATATTTCACTATTTTGAACATACTAAGGGAATTTTAGAGAAACTAATTAGAAATCCCTAAATACCCAATGAGAAAAAAACAATACAATGAAGGAATTGAAAAAGGTAATAAATATATACCATAAAAATTATATGTGTGTGTGTGTGTGTTTGTGTGTGTATGTGATTTTTTTATGAATTAAGTATTTAATAAAAAATATTTGGTTATTCAATAATTGATATGTTGTTAACATGAACCTCATGATTGGGGGAAATGGTTTATGGTTTCAATATCACTTTTAGTTGGGATCGTTTATGTTTATGTATCCTTTTGGGTGATTGTATTATAGTTATCACCTAAAACCCATATATCTTCTTCGGATTTGGATATTTAAGATTTTTTTGTATTAGTTCCATTATTTGATGCTCATATGAACAAAAATAATTTTTATAGTAAAGGACAACCTTATTTCTTCCTTTTTGATGGCACATGTTCTCCATTCATATCAATAATCTATATTTTTCTTTAAGAATTTTATTTTCTATATTTCCATGATTTTTTTAGGAGAATATAAATTATCTTTTATTTTATATTCAAAAATTAAAAAGAAATATTTTGATATTTTCTATATAATTTTTTTATATTCTTTATAGAAGTGTTAAAATTTTAATTTCAACATCTTCTATGTGAATAAATTTTCTCATTATCATATAAATTAATCATAAATAGGATTTCATTATAATTTTCAACAGTTTTTCAAAAAAACCTATTAACATTATTCATTTAATTATTTATTTAATAAAAATAATGTTTTATAAGAATTAATTGCGGTATTTAATTCCAATTATGTATATTTTTAACTTTCACTCAACATTTTATATCGTTGACTTATTTTATTTTCCTCGTTTAATTATAATTGTAAATTAAAACTAGAATATATTAGTTTAATCCAGATGGACAATTATAATTATAATTTAATATCATAAAATTGTGGTAAGGTGAATGGTTTGTGGTTTCTTACAATGAAAACCATGTCTAGATATAAAAAAGTTGATACAATATTTTTCCCATATTCCCCTATGGGTAATAATACTGAAAAAGTTTGGTTGGGTATTAAATAAATTTTGAATCTATGCAGAAAAAATTTTATAAACTACACACCTAATTTGATAATTCCTTAGGATATTATTTTCATATTTTATATGCTTCATTATGAACCATTGAACTCATGGTAATAGTTGATCCAACTCTTGAACTCTTTTTATGTTATATTGTATGAATGTTTTAGGTAATATATCATTTAATATAAGTACTTTCATCTATGTTAATGTTAGTTAGTAATTCTTATGATTCTATAGGCATATTTGTTTATAATACTATCCATATTATTTATCTGGATAGATTAATATCATCTAATATATTTTTATGAAGCTTATTTTCTTCTTACAAGTAAGTTAAGTTATGATGGAATTATGAATTTTTTATCAGGTTCTTGAATGTTTAACTTTCATTATTACCCTAATTTCCAATGAACTAATTGTCATATTTATTCCCTTATAAATTTATAATGCATACCTCACATTGTTAAAAATGGTTTTGTTCTTTGTCCCTCTTCATCTCGCTATTACATTCATTTTTCACCTTAATGTTTATACCTATTAATCCAATGGATGTATTATATATAAATTTCACTATAGAAAAAAAAATATCCATCACTCTATATGGTGTGAATAGATTACAAATAAATGGGTGTTTACCAAAAATATAACTCCATTTATTTTCTATGGAATTATTAATAATTTATATACTTATTATTTCAATACAAATAATTATTGGTTTTCATGTCCCATTGATTATATAATTTTTATTTATTCCTTTCATGTGATGAATGCATTGTAAATATTATATTAATTGGTGGGCCTTGGAATTATATATACTTTATATGGGTCATCATATCTCATGATACAAAATCATTTCAGTATTTTTTGTATTCCTATCCATTTCTTAATAATGTCTTGTGAAGAGGCCATGATTGTATGACTATGATGTCCAGTATTATGAATTTTATCGTTATGAAATCAGATATTTTTTCCATTTCATTATTTATAGTATTATATTATCCATATATATATCACACGCTTAAATTATATGTTATTTTATATTATTATATTATTATTTATTAATTCCATATAATTCGTACCATGTCAATTCTATGATATCTACCCTTATTTGGCATTTTATCTCACACTTCTTATGTTTATATTTCCCTAGATTATGAAAAAGAGTAATACATATGAAATTTCCTAAAGATAATTTTTATGAGTTGTTGAAGAACTATTATATAATAATAAAATATGGTTATAGTGGAAAAATTTCTATTGGGTGATAAAGAATTGGGTTTTGTTAAGTAATGTTTCTTCCTACTTTTCGTAATATGTATACTAAAATAGTTATTAAGAATGTAGGTGTGTCAATATTTATTAATGATGTTGTAATTGTGGATATATATATGTTTGGAAGTGTTAGAAGGTATTATATCTAGTTTATAATGTATATGTTTCTAAAAATAGATCTAGAGGTTGGGGTTTCAGTTCTTATAGTCAGATTTTTTGACTCAGTTCTATAAGAGCATACAAAAATTTATGTTTAGTGAGTTTGAGGTAGTAAACATTGGATATTTGTGGAGTTTTTTAATTCAATATCATTAAGAGGTAACATATGTTTCAAGTGATAATATATTGGTGAAACTATTATGGGATTGGATACCCAAAGTTATAGATATAAATGATATGTGAGGAACCCCATACCCAAACTTCTAGATTTGGTTCTAAAAACATCTTTAAACACTATGTTTGATAAAAACCATGCTAAAAACTGGATTATTTTATATTATTTTAATATTTGAAACATTACATCACATATATACACACAATCTAGTTAATGGAATGTTTAATATTTTTGAGGATCTACTTTGGAAATTTATTTAAAAATAATTATGAATATTTATCTCTAATTAAGCCATGATATATTTCCTTCTATACTTATTATAATATATTTTCAGCTTCATAACATGAAAAATGGAAATTAAAGAGGGGTGATCTCAAATGATAAAATAAGGGAAAACTTATAAAAATGTCAAAAAGGGTTAAATAATTAGTATATGAGAATATATTAGTTAGGGATAAATATCTTATTAAAAAGAATATGGAATAAAAATACTTATACATATGTCATAGTTGAAGGATATGTAATCTAAAATGAATAAAAATTTATAATGGTAAAATATTTTGATACTATATACATGAGATTAGTGATATAATCTATGGTATATAGGAATATAGAATGTCATTGAAACAAAGAATATTAATTAATTATGTCACCAAAAATCATAAAAAATATATTGAATAAATCATTGTGTATCATGTTTACGTAAAACCCCTATGAAAAAATATAAACAAATCATGAAAACACCCAAAAACCTATTAAAAAAGTTACAAACATCACGTTTAACAAAAAATATTTTATGAAAATCTTTCTATATCTTTTTCAAAAAACAAACCTATAAACAAAGATACCTACATCAAGAATATGGAATAAACTTGTGAAAAAATATACCCACTTAAATTTCACAAACAAAACATGTGAACAATGATTCCCATGTCATATTCAATAAAAATCCATTATCTCATGTGATATGAGAACATAACTAATGAATTTGCGGGAAATGAAGGACCCCACCAATCAATAATAACCATCTGTATTTTTGTGTCTTGGGGGAATAGGAAAAAATTCTTATTTTCAAAATCAATTAATTAATCCATTTAAAATATATAGGATTCTTGAAATGACCATATAATTTTTCATACTCTATCCATAGAAATAATATGGTTTCTGCTATAAAATATATCCCTAGTGTAATATAAAGAGTACTATAGATGTTAACATTGATGAAAAATACCATTTCAATATCACTATGTAAATAATTTTTCAAACTAATTTTAAATACCCTTTTTCTTTTTAAAATCAATATGAATTTGATTTATTTATAAAAATAAATTTTAATCAAGAAAAAAAAATTATTAATGAAAAGTATTCATATTGAAAAATTAAGGTCTTCACGTGGAAAAACCATAAAAATATATTTTAGAAAAAAATTACATTCTCATAATAAAAATAGGTTTTCAGTCACATTAAAACATTATTTTTAGAATGATAATGTGAATATTTTTTAGATAATTTACTTTTATGAAATGAATTTCAAAAATGTATCATTGAAAAGGATATTAATATTATCTCACTGAATTGTTCAGTGGAAGATAAAACAAAAAACTTAGAAAGAAATACCTTTTTAGTATTTTAAAATTTATTTTTTGAAATAACATATCATGGTAGGGTATAGTAAAAATTCCTATTAAAAATAAGTGTGTGAGCTTATAAAAAACCTTACACATTTTTTAATTTTCAAATAAAGAAGAAATTAATGGAGATGAAATGAAATGGAATTTAAACCCACATAAATTTCAGTAAAATTATAATAAATTTCATTAATATGTCTTAATATACACCGAATAAAAAATAAATTGTTGTTGGATATGACATACATCTAAAATAATGAAAAATAAGATGATAGAAAATTACATCGTCATTATATTTTGAATTGAAACCCCATGAAAGGTATAACATCAAAAAAAATTGAAAAAATATTAGATTATAATAAAATATATAAAAAAATAAATCCATTGATAATATATTCAAAAAAATGGAAACAAGTGGTGAATACACATCATATCTCAATTAAATAAATAGATATGAAAAAACCCTTACCTTTAATCTCACATACTTGATAATGATCTAAAATCATTTATAATATAAAAAATATAAGAATATTTTTTAACCTCATTCATAGCAATAACCTTTTGTAAACATCATTTATATTCATATATTATAAATATATTAGTCACTTAATTTTTCTTTCCATCAGATGTTATTGGCACTGATTATTTGGTTAGTACTTGTTTTCTAATAGCATTTTCGATTCATGTTTATAGATTAAAACATCATCATTAAAATATTCTTATCAGTATTAGAATAGATTTATTCTATTTAGTTATAATTTTGTAATTTAAATTCAAAAGTATTTTAGTGATGATTCATGTTGAGGAAGTTCATGATGATCTTCCTTTGGTAAATTTTAACAAAAAAAATAGAGGTACAATACTGATAAGTTAAATACTAATATAACCATTATAAGATCATAAAAATAACATTATTTCACCATTAATTTCAAATAAAACCTGAATTTATGTTTCCATATTCATCCATGATTTATACTGATGGAAGTTTTCATGTAGTTGGTTAGACTGACCCAAACAAGAACAATATTTAATCGATGGGTGATTACTATTTTTTAAGGACTGAATATTTTACCATAATATCATTATTAGAGAAGTAAAATGATATTATTTGGTTGTTTTTATGGTTTCGAATCATATTTGAAGATATTTTGATAAATAATAAAATAGTAGATGATAAAATAAATATTTTACAACACTAACCCATGATAAACATAACTTAACTAGTCATTAATTACATGTTTTCGATAATAAATCCCACAAATAGTCGCATAACATATGAACCAAAAATTTTAGGGTCTTGGATATTATCTAAATAAATAACTTATTTTATAACACTTGCAAACTGTACACATTAATAGTTCTCTATTAGAACCTTTTAGATACCTCATATTATATAATCATCTTTATAACCTTGGGTAATGTAATCATAGTAAATGTATGAGATTAGATTCTCATTTTAGTAAAAATATATATACTAATATATAATATCATAAAAATGAAATATATAATTAAGAAGACATAGATATCTTAATATACGATCATAATACTGTAAATTATAATCATAGAACATTCTAGAGTAACATAAGATCAAAGTTAGATCATTAAGGAAATCTGAAATTTATTAGAAGTCTCAAAATGTATATTACTAATCATAAAACATATGGTCCGGATATAAATTTATATAATACATTAAAAGTATGGAGTAACCATAAAAAATTCATATTTTTAAACTAAAAATCATCTTATTAATTTTTCATAACATCAAAAACAACTTGTCAATGTAGAATAACTTTTATCAATGGAAAACCATTGTGAGAAAACCCTTTATGGTCATGCCTATGTGAACAAGATCATTATTTACATTTCCTAAAAATTGGAGAAATAGAACTATACCCACTCATATGTGAACAAAATTATTATTTCCATGCTTATCTATCTCTGGATTAATAAACATAATCTAATGCATTGGATATAAATATAAGACCACACACATCATCAAGTGTAAATATTTTCACCACTTAAAAACAACCATAATCATATCACATGGAACTTATATAAAATAATGGTTTTTCCAAATAATTATAAAAAACAATATTACATAAACATAAAATATAATAATTATTAAATTGTAACATCCTTATACTTTATTATATATTTGGTTTTAAATAAATTCAAACTCCTTCGTAGCTTGTGATAAATTCATCTCTGGTCCTAAATTAGAGTATTTGAACATTATTTTTTAACAAAACTATAGTAACATTCACTTTTAAATATTTAATTGAAAATTTTCTAATTTTATTGGTTGAATATCAATTTTAAACTTACATCTTCACTATAATACAATAATGAATTTTTAAAATTCTCTCTTAGAAATAAGCTTTTATGAATAATCCAAAATATAGTATTTAACAATAACACCATTCATTTATAATAATTTATTTTAATATATTTAATTTAAAATTTATAATCTATTAATTTTACATAAATAAATAAGTGAAAATTTTTATGTCAAAATTAAAAAGTTTCCATAAAACAATTTATTTTCTAGGAAGCTATTTTTTGAAGAAGGCAAAATGTGTAACTATTTTAATTATTTATAGAAAAAATTAATGGTGAATGATTTATATTAAATATAGATATTATATATATAAATATATTAATCATAAATACATATAATGATGACCATTGTCCATATAGTTGATTTAAGAACATCTTATGATTGAAAAAGGTGTTTCCTAAAAAAATCTTAAAAACAGATTATAAGTTTATATTAAATTAAATTTTGATACATATGTGGGTTAAATTTAATAATATGGATTCCATATTTTGAATCATAATAATTAATATTTGGTAACAATAAAAACTCAATTTTTGTACACAATGATTATAAAATACATTAGAAATCAATTGCATTGGTTGAGGTTAAAATGAGGTTTTTCATTTTACATGCGTTTATGTCAAAATTAATTTCCCTCACATAGAGATTTTATTTGAAAAATTGGAATTAGTATTTATAAGAAGTGTGTAATATTTATCTAATAAGGATTATATTATTTTATATATAGTTGATTAATTACATAGGATGAAAACATGTTACTGTGCTGAAAAATAAAATTGTAAAACTAAGTAAACATAGAGGGTAAGGGAAGAACAAGTTTAAAACATGTTATTTTAATGTGGCGGAAGAGATTATTGACAATACCTTCCCTACATCCCCTTATTTTTAAATTGTGGTGTCAATTTGGTTGAAAGTGACCTTTCATTATTGAATAGTTTTACGTATTTACAAAAATGTTACTCCTCCTCAATTATAAAAGGAAACTCATAACCATCACTAATTTAAACCTCTAAAACCATTTAGTTTGAAAACCCCAATTAAAATATCACTAAAACATGTTTATAAACATTATATAGGTTCTATTACTCCCTTAATACTAACCTTAGTGTTCTTAATATGATATCCAAAGGAAGTTTCTCTAAGAGAAGGTAATCATCTTAATGAAGCTCTTTCTATTTCTTTCTTCTTATATAACATTGAATTGCTCCTTAATACTTAGAATATAATAAAAACCTATATACCATATATATAGATGTTATTATGTTATTGTAATAATATGTATACATCTCCTCTTTCATCAAATGGAAGAAAAATCCTCAATCATATTTTTTTTGGGATACCGCTACATGAAACAACGTAAATCTTTTCCAATAAAAACATCTCATGGTTAGATATAATGATGATTTATTATATATAAAAAGATATATTGTTTAAGATGAAATTATAAATCAGGAGTTATAATATCAATTATTACTTCTTACTTTCCATTGTGTTTAAATATGATAACATAGCTTGTGTGTACAGTGGGCAACCACCTCATGTAGTGATATTATTTATTTTTCACATACAATAATTATGGTTGGTAATAAGGAAAAAAAATTAATAAATATATGTGATATATATGAAATTATTTTTATTATTTTGATATAATATTTCCCACATTTTTTTACCATTTCACTCATTAAGGGAATGATTTTGTCGCTCGTGTGTACGGATGGTCTACCGTCTCCGCAAAGCGATGCTATCTATTTTACATTTCCAACCATAAAGGATGATTTCAAAAATGATTATAAATATTAAATATGATATTTATAAAATTAATATAATTATTTAGATGATTTATATATCTCCTATTTATTATAACTGGATCATTAATAACAAAACATGCATGAGATAACACGTCAAATAACACAGGAACCCATGAAAATAATGTAATATTATAAAAAATGGGTATAAAAATGTTTTAAGAGGTTGATATATGAAATTATAAATATTAATATGGATATTTTATAATTTAATTTCATGATTAAACTATTATATATGGGGATAAATCACATTCAACCAAAAGAAAGTCTGAGATAAGTAATTTGTTCTCAATTTCCATTTCATTGAGAAATATGTGTTAATATGTACCAATTCACATTTTGGTTGTGTCTATAATACCCCTTTATTGTATATAAAATGAAGAAATTTTTATTAATGGTGATTTATGTTTAATTTCAACTTTATTCTTAAGGGGTTTTTAATTTAAAATTTACGAAAAAAGATAAAATTATTTTTCAATCTCGCTTTCTTTTGTGACTGTTAACATTATCTTGAAACAATCAATATCTTTTTCTAATTTTTTATTAAAAATTACTTTTTCCTAATATATTCATATTATTATTATGTATATTCTTATTAATTAATCCATATATCATTTATATATATTTTATTTTTCTTTGAACATTATATTATTGAGTGGGGATATTATTTTTAATTTGTATTCTTCAAGCAATACGGAAATTTACTGATAAGGAATAATGTTAATGATTTAAATTTATAATTTTATATTTTATTAATTGATTTGATATGTAGTTCTGGGTGAGGCTAGGTTACAAATAGCTCTTTTATGCATTGGCAGATCTCTTTAGACAAAATTTTTACAAAATCAGATGGCTTTTTACCCATGTTCTTAAACTATCGTGGGAATGGGTTTGACAGTAGAGGTATCATGATGCCTGAGATAATAACTTAAAATAATTACATATTTACTACATTTAAAATTTAGTTATTATTATTATCCCTGATATTTAAAAATTTATTTTATCTCAGGAATCATTTCATTATAATTTTACTGATTAAATGTAATGTCTTTTCTCTTATTTAACTTACTATATCGATTAATCCTTATCCAATTATGATTTACAATTTATTTCTTAATTGACATGTTTTTTTAGTTATTTGACTTTTCATATTCAGTATGCCTTATTTATTCATAATATATTCTATTGTACATAGCACTTACTGAGTATTTTATTTCATGCTTATTTTGTTTCTTTTACCCCAGTTATGAAGATAAATCCTTTAAATGAGTTTCAAAGAAAATGATCATTTAATTTTGTTATAAATTCATTCCTAATACTAATATAAATGGATTTTAAGTATGTATTAGGTTCTCTAAAACTTCTTAACTGACTGGACCATTGGGATTTAACACCTTGTATCTATCCAACAAAATAAATTAGGCACTGTCTTTAGATTACTAGAGTCGAGATCATTATAGTTGGTATTTGAGAAATTTTAATATAAATGATGGATTCCATATTAATAAAAACAAAGAAAATGGATCATAAACCTATGGTATAATTTGAGGATATTTATAGAAGAACATCTTAATGCTTTTGTGAGGAATATATTATGTGGTTCTTGCTAGAAATTTATCCTTTTATGGATACAAAAAGTGGATGTGGTTCTGGGTCATCTTTACCTAGGAGTAATGAATCCAAAAAGGCATGTTAGGATTGACTCAATTGTTACCCAATACATGAAAATGGGAATTACTGGGCACTTTTTTGACATTTCGGTGGTATTTTATTAGAATTATTTACATTTTCCTTAGAAACCACTATGAAGAATTTGGAAATAAAGATATCTACAAAGAAGCCAAATTTAAAATTCAAATATTAACAATGAATAAAATTCTAGTTTATTTTTAGGGTTACACCAAATTAATAATTATACATTATGATTTAAAATTCATAATTTTATGATAGAATCTGGTGTATAACATTGTTTGGAAATGGTTCCTAGAAGAAAAAAGGGTTTCAATAATCTTGGGAATGGTAGAGATTTCCCTACTAAGAATTCCAATATTGATGGAATAGGAACTAAGTAGATCATGGCTATATTAGGAGATATTAATCAACTTATGAAAAATAAAATTTCCCTTATAGATAAATCTTCTATTCCATAGTTTGATTCTTCAATGTTTGATCACTTCATATGATGGAATTCTAAATGATTTAGTTAGACTAAAAATCAAATGGTAACTTCGAAATTGATCAATTCTCCAATTAAGATATTTATTTCCTTGGGATTTGATACAAAAGGAATTTTTATATTCATATTGTATTGTATCTAAGTAAAAGATGATTAAAATTGGTCATTGATTGAGAATACATTAGAGGAAGAAAAATAGAATAAATGGAATGGAAGGCATTTAAATAAACATTATTTGAAAAATATTTCCATAATGGTAAATGAACTCAAATGAATATAAAGATTATAACTTAAATAAAAAGGGATAACAAACTGTTTTGGAGTATGGGGATTCATTTACAAGTCTATATAGGTGTGTTATAGATTACATATGCAACACTGAATGAATGATTAATCATTTCTTTGAAGGGTGTAAAAAAGTCCCCAGAGGGTTCTGGTTTCTCAATATTTTTCATCACATAATGAAATAGTATTGTGTACCATAAAACTAGAAACGGAAAAATCTATCTACTATTTGTTAAATGGAAATCTAGAAAATAAGAGGTCGAATAAGAAATAAGATAAAGGTGTAAAGGAATAAGAAGAGAGTGAAGCAATTTCAATCATTTAAAAATTGTGGAATGAATCACCCTAGGAAATTCATGAATGTATTGGGAGTTTTTTATAATGGTGGAGATAATGTTAATAAATATAAATAATGAAAATGAGAGAAATAAAAAAATTGATATTTAATGATTAAACTATATAGGGATGGAGCACTATTAAAAATAATACCCTAAGAATCATGGGTATCTTCCATATAAGAGCTATGGGGTGAAGGGCAAGCATATTCAATCACTAGAGCTAAGGTGGAAGTACCCAATAATGTATAGGTACATACATTAATCATAGCCTCAAAATTATCCAATGCTTTATTTTATTCTGGATCTTCCAACACTTTTATATCTTCTATTTTTTCTAAAAAAAATTTATATTTTCCTTTCACCATAAGAAGGGAGTTGTTTATTAAAACTCCTTATGGGAGTATCATTGCAACAACGATACTTCATGATTTTCCCATTATGACACATAAACTTGAATTATTTTCTGAATTTATTATCATACCTTTGTTTGACTTTGATATAACCCTTGGTATAGAGTATATTTCCAAATATGGCGAAGAAAATTATTTCTAGGAGAATGAAATTACAATTCAGGATAAAGATATAGAATTCCATATAATTATAGTAAATACATCATCAATTGAGTAATTTTTAGATTCACCCTCATTATATCCACAAAAGTGATTCATTGGGAAGAAGAGAAAAAATAAGACGTGTATGTAGAATGTAGAATGTAATATTCAAATTGAGGATATGCCTTTTTGTAAGAATACATTGAGGTATTTCCCATGGAATTATTTGGATATCCCCCTTATCATGAAGTCGTGTTTCCTATTTATTTAATCCTTGATTAAAGAGAAATAAAAAACATTTCATATATTATGGGCACTGAGGAATTATTTTAGATAAAGAAACTAATATAGGATTACTATGACAAGGGATTTATTCTACCTAGTGTTTCACTATGGGGAGCTCTCATTCTATTTATTTAGAAGAAAAATTGATATTTGTGGCTCTAAAATTACTATAATGATATCAATGATATTATGATAAATAAAATTTAATATATATATCATACTGTTGATTTATTCGGTTAACTTTATGGAGCTTAATATTTTTCAAAGATTTAGCTACATTCTGGGTTTCATCAATTGAGAGTAATAAAGGAATACATTTTGAATACATTATTATGAATGAGGTATGGACATTAATATTTTATAGAAATTCCAGTTGGATTGAAAAATGACCTCTTTGTTTTTATGGACCAAATGAATAGAGTAATCAAGGAATATATGGATTATTATTTTGTGTTATTCATGGTTGATATTTTGGTATATTCTAAAAGCTATGAGGACCATAAGAATCACATACAGTTATTATTGAGACATGTAGAATAAAAAATTTATAATGTAAATTTATTAAGTTTTCCATTTCACTTTAAGAAGGTTATTTTCATGACTGTTTGGTCACTATGGATTGAATATGAAGGAATAATATTTCCAAATACACTAGCACCTGGGGAAGGAAAAAAACGAAGATGATGCTTTGATCATGAAGGATCATAGAGTTTTTACCCAAATGAGGATTGATAGAGATCATATGTTCATGGATCTAGTAAATATGGATATAAAAATTATTACCGAAGGAGAGCCATTTCTACATTTTCAACTATTTTGTGAAACCTTCTTTATTGGATAATATAAAAGCATCTTAATATGTTGTTGAGAATTTTTTGTTAGAAATTAATTCTATGAATGATGGGATGTGAATGAACTTTATTTGTGAAGATGGTGTTCTTAAATATTGAATGACATTATGTGATCCATCTCTACATGAGCTGAAAAGGGGATTATTTGATGAAAATCATAGTTTTAATTTCTCTATACCCACTAGAATCACAAAGATGCATTTGGATTTTATGAAATATTTTTGGGTGGATAACATAAAGTAGTAAATTACTTATTATATATCAAGTTCCTTAGATTTTCCATATGTCAAGGCTGTGATTTATTATCCTAGAGGACTCATGTAACCTCTTCATATTCCTGTGTGGAAATAAGATGAAATTACTATAGACTAAATGGGATGAATACTAAAGTCTCCGTGATAGAATGATGAAATATGAATTATTATTGATCTCTTATCCAAATCTTCACATTTATTTTTTATAAGATTGATAACCTCTCAATGCTCTATATTAATGAAGTTATAATATTTCATGGGGAACAAATTTTTATTTTTTCTGATTGTAATCCCTTCTTTACATCATAATTGTTGTTTATTCTTCATATGGATCTTGATACTATGATTAATCTCAGCATCACCTACCATCCACCAACTAATGTATATTCTAAAAGGACTATTCAAACAATGGGAGAAATTTTGAGGTCATATTCATTTGACTTCCAAGGTATGGGGAATCAATTTTTAGCTTTGGTAGAGTTTTTCTATAATAATAGTATCCACTCAAGTATTCAAATGGAATTGTATGATTAATTATATGGAAAGAGATGTCATACTCAAAGTTTTTTTTGACAATTTTGGTGAAAGGAAACTTATAGGCCCATAACTTGTTAAAGATAAAATAATAAATTTAAAGAATATCGAGGATTATATTAATGAATCTCAATGTATGAAAAAAATTTATGCTGACAATTAGTAGAATGGTTTGGAATTTAATTTAAGAGATCATGTTTTCATTAAAGTATCACCATGGAAGGCTTTCATAAGGTTTGGTAACTATGAAATGATGATCCCAAGGCACATTGGACCCTCTGAAATTATTGAAAGAATTAGATCCTCGGCTTCTCGATGGGAAATTCTGCCAAACCACTCTAAAATAAATTATGTGTTCCATATATCATTTAAAGGAATAACATTACAAAACCAATGCATATTATCTCCTCCAATTAAATAGAATTTCAACATGATACATCCTACTATGAGGAGCCCATTTAAATTCATGACACCAGATAGCAAGTATTGTGGAATCAGATGACTAAAATGGTAAATATACTTTAGAAAAATCATAAAATGAAGGAATAAATATGGAAAAATAGGATTTAATGAAGAAAAAAGACCTTTTTTAGGTTATAAATTTGAATACAAAGAATTTTTAGGATGGATATTTTTTAGTAGGGAAGAATGTATCACCTCCGGACTTTATAAATGATTTTAAATAAATTTAAAACCATTGATAGCTTCTGATCCTTGAAACTACGAGGCTAAATTATAGTAAGTGATAATTATAAATTAATAAAACTGCAAGAAAATTAAAATTGTAATATTTATTAGAACAAAATTCTTATTTTATAGGATTAATTTAAATTTTAAAATTACATAGTCAAAAAAAGCCTATTGTAAATTTTTTAAATTTTCCTTTAGAAATAAGATTTTTTGAATAATAAAAAATGTTGTATTTAAATATTCCTCATTTTATTTTTAATATTTTCATATAATATTTGTACTTTAAAATGTATTTATTATCAATTTAATATAAATAATGGTATGAAAATTTGGAGGTAAAAAAATATTTAGAAAAAAACTATTTATTTTTAAGGAAATTGATTTTCTGTAAAAGGAATAATGTCTATCCATTTTAATTAATTAAAATAACATATACTATGGAATTATTTATACTAATTTCATGGATTATTTTTATAAATATATTAATTTAAATTAATATAATTTTTATTACTATCCATATAGTTGATATATGATCATCTTTTTCTTGAGAAATTCCTTTTATGAAAACCATTTTTTGAAACGAATTGCATGTTTCTTTTCAATTAATCTTTTCTGATTCGATGGTTTTAATTTAATAAAATTTATTACATATTTTTAATAATTAAAATTAATATTAGGTAATAATTTCAACTTGATTTATTTCCATTATTATTAGATAATTTATTAAAATTAAATTATCCATGTTAATGGAAAAATGTGGTTTTGTGTGTAGCATGAACTTGTGGTAAATTTAATTTTGAAGACATGTATACTTTATATATGATAAACTGATTCTAATATTTAGAATAATTGGTTACAAATTATTAATAACTATCATATTATTTTATGCTTAACAGATTAAATACCTGGGATAAAAACTACTTACTCTGGTGAAAACTAAAATGGTAAAAGTAAGTAAACATAGAGGATAAGTGAGGAACACGTTTAAGAAATATTAAATTTTATGTAGTGGGGGTTTTTATCGACTATAAAAACCATTTATTTTAATAATTATCAATTTTTTAGTCACTTGGGGTGAGTTTGATTTCCCATTATTGAATAGTTTTCTCTATTTATAAAGATGAAACTCTTCCTATATTATAAAAGGGCACCGACTCCCCTGACATCTTCACACCTGCCAGGATATTTTACTCAACAAAACAATGACAATAAACTCTTCATGACATACTTATACACATTATATATGTTTTTCTATTCCCCAAATAAAAACACAGAATCTTTAAGAGGAGATCCAATGGTTTTTTCTCGATGATAATGTAATCATCTTAATAAAGGTCATTCTTTTTTATTGATAATCGTAAAACCTTAAATTATGCCTTAACAATTATAATTTAATATAAAAATATATCAAATAAACTAATTTGTAATTATGTTAATTGAATATATGATATCCATCTCCTCTTCAATTAAATAAGAAATCAAACCTTTGATCATGTGTACAATGGACTTCTGCCACGCGAACCAATGTAACCAGTTTTACATAATAATGTATCATAGTTGGTGGTAATGACGGAATTAAAGTATATATATAATATTTAAGATATAATTATAGTTATGGAGTTATCATATGTTATATATCATCTTACTTTCCATTCTATTTGAAATATGATAATGTTGCTTCAAAGTATAGCGGACTACCCCCCCCCCCATGAAGTGATTAATTCATTTTTCACTTGTGAATTTCATTGAAGGTAATAAGGATGAATTTAATAAATAAATGTGATATATATGATATGAATCTTATTCTATGAAAATAATATATCACCCACTTTCTTAATCTTTCACCCATTAAAGGAATTATATCATCCCTTGGGCATATGCACAGCATACCATCTCCACGAAGTGATGTGGTTATTTTTCAAAGTCCAACCTTCCTGAATGATTTTAAAAATTCATAAAATTAGAAATTATGATATTTATAATAAAAATAATAAATTTATGTACACTATGGATTTATATCCTATTAAAAAGATATATCACCTCCGGATTCTTAATGGTTAACATCACATTTGATAGCTTTTATTGAAGTTTCCTTTAAGTAAGTTTAATTTATTTATAATAATTATGTGTGATAATATTTCAATTTGGGTTGATATTTTTAATAGTGATAATTTTAGAGAATGTATTATGTTCCATGACTAGTGAAAATATGGATGCAAATTGGTTACTTCAAAGTTTGGAAGAATATATTTAGGGAATTAATCTTTAATTTTTTTGTGGGATTTATGTAGGGTAGGATTTGGTATATTGTTATTATATTTTTGTTGGGATTAAACCAAACAATTATGCCAAATAGAGTGGAAATCCATGAGTGACCTTCATCACTACTGATGTGGGAAGGTTCTTCCTCGTCAAGCCAGCATGGCGGCAGGAGGTTTGTAGAGTGCGCCCACAGAGGTGCATGGGAGAAGTTGCTAGCCACCGTGAGATGTAGAGAAATATCTAATGGGATCACTAGAATGGGGAAGTGCTTCTATGATTTTTGTTTCATTGGATAACCATTCAAGGTTGAGTAATGGAGCATCTTGTATTATAATAAATCATTCGATCGCCTCCCAGTTTGATGTGGGATGTTATCTTACACTATAGATACCCATTGAAAGTACGAAAATAACATATTTCATCCATTTCGATCAACACATCCATCGGATCGACTCCACTATGTAATACCCTACCTCGAGCTCACTTAAGTAGTTTTTTCATTCGGGGATCTCCATGCAATGTCGATAGTCGATTGAACCCAATCTTCTAATTTTCATCTAAGTGTCGTAAAAAATTTAAGATGAATGAAATCGCATGAAACATCATTTTTGTCTATTAATAGAGATTAAATTAAATAAATTCAATATATTCAAGGAAATATTATATTTATATATATGGTGATTTCTTTTGTCACGTATGAGAGGTAGTGTTCCTTAAAATGATATTGTTTACATGAACTTGGTCGGTGGTTTAGTTTTTTTCTAAATTCCCCAACAGAGATCATTTTCATGTGGATATTTTATCTCACATATGAGACTGCAGCATTGTTTTTTAGATAGGAATTGATATTATCACGTGTTCTGTATTTTTAAAGTATGTAACATATATTTGAGTCTCACGTAATAAATCACATGAAGAAGATGTGTGTTTGAGTTTTTGTGATCATATTTTGTAATGATAATAGAAGAACCACATAAACTGGTATTATGCAAAGGAGATTGAAGCATCACATATTGTCTTACATGAAGGAGAAGAAGGATTATACCTCAAGTGTTTGATCTTTAACTATCAAACTTAGATTGCATTATTAATATTTAATCTATGTTTAAAATGGTATGGTGTTACAATCATCTCCCTTTCGTTTTGCAAATTACACTAAGATTCTATTTACTATTTTTCAAAGTGGAAGGAGATACCATGTAATATTTTGAAACGGAATAGTTATGGTAGATGAAATATAACTAAGAAACACATGTGATATCATTTCATGAGGAGAGTTTGCGGATGATATTCATGATGTATACACTATGAATCGATGACAATTATATGTGTAACAAGTGGAATATTTGTAGGGTGTTATTTTTTTAAACAACCAATGAAACTTATAGTAAACCACTCAATACACTTAATCTAATAGTAAAGTAATAAAATTGTGGTAGAGAATGTGTGAATTCATTCTTATGATTATAAAAAAGTTATTTTACAATCATTTGAAGATAAAAGAAGTAGTATATATATTCTTAGGCAGTATATATTTCATAAGTTAGTTTTCATTCACATGAATTAATGGATAAAAAAATTGAGAAGACTATGTAGTGTATTTAATATATGAATGGTGATTATTGAAATGAACATGAAATACACATTTCATAGTTACTATTTATTTTTATGATTGAATCCAGATCTTTATTTCAGATGATTTTTGTATCCAAGTTTTCAGTTTTCTGTGAGGTCGGGTCATTAGTAGAAGAAAGTATTTTCCAATAATTGTTTTAGTGAGGTAATTGATTATATATATTAATCAGATTTTATCTTATCAAGACTATATTCAATGAAAATGTACGTGAATTTTTACACAATCAAGTGTTATGCGAAAATATTTTTGAGGAAGATATTTAATTGGTATTTCTATATGGGATCAAGCAATCCAAAGTTGAAGGTTTTTACTGGGGAGTCTAAATAATTGTTGAAGATTATGATTGGGGGTCTAACCAATCATAATTAAGGTGGTTTAGTTGGGGGTATAACTAACTGCTGAAGGCTGGTTGGAACTAGGGGTATAACTAGTTTGTAATTATAGGGATCCAACGAGTTGCGGTAGTAATCACCTTCTGATATAGTGCATAATTTGTATTGGGGGTGTAACCAACTAGTAAAGGATACTCTCTATATACCAAAATATTTAAATCATTGTGTGTTGGGATTCCTTGGATATTATTTCTTGTAGGGTGATTATTAGTATTAATGAATAGGGATTGAGACGTTAATCAGTCCTAGAGGTTTAATTGAAAATAAAATAATTCATAAAAATTGTGTACCATTGATTTAACCTCCTATTAGTTTTATTTAACTAATCCCTATACACTATAATTCGTATTAAAGGAAGGTACCATCTGTTGATCTAGAATCCCGTATGAGAAATGGAAAAAATTTCAGTGAATAGCTGAGGAATTCTTACTTTGGATTGCATGAACTATCACAGTTGGAGGAATTGGATGCTTTTTTACCGTCTATCTCTTATCCTGGAAGTGAGAGATGCATCAATAATGGGTTTAACATATACGAATGATAATGTTTCAATTAATTATCCTAATAAGATAAATCTAGAATTTGATGGAAATAATCAAAATGCATTCTTGATGGATTTATCAGAAAAATTATACACTAAAGTGATGGGTCTCCAAATTGCTAAGGAGATCTAGGATAAACTGAGATGTAGATTTTCCAAAAATCATAAATTCAATGAAACCAATTTTAAAATATAGGGATGTAATATTGAAGGCAAGAAAATGGAAATTGGTGAAATTTTTTATTACTAAATTACAACATAAAATTATATTTTCAAAAATATCATAGGTTTTAGAGAAAATATGGATGATTCTATTGTGGTGATGAAGTTTATGTGAAATTTCCTAGATATATTTGAATCGAAAATTTCTGCACTGGAATTGAGATAATATTAACATTGGATGAACATCATAATACTCTCATATCATAGGAAATGAGAAATGTCCCAAAATTCAGTAAAAGGGGAATATACTACACTGCCTTAAAGACCCAATGATCAAAGGTAAGAATAAAATCAAAGAAGAACCATAATCAAGTGATTTAGAGTATGAAGATGTTGAGAAATACATTATTCAAACGATGTCCTTGATTGTTGGATTTTTCAAAAGGGGAAGATTAAAAGGAAATAAAAAATTAACATGAATGCACAGTGATTTTTAAAACTGTGGTCATATTGGAAAAAATCTATCCAATAAAGAATGATGATGAAACTGACTCGAATGTAGAGGAAAATAAGTATCAGAAAAGGAATTAGAATAATCATAAGAATAAGTTTTCATTAAATAAGGCATGTATGATTAGTAGAGAATTTGGAAATTTTACATCAATATGTAGTGAGTCATAAGATGGAAGATATGGTAAGAATGAAATGCGATTTAACGGTAAATTCTAGAAATCTAGAGACTCGTTTGAAGGCAATGATTGTGATCAAATAATTAATTTATAAAAAGATTTTATAATAAGATATGGATGATAATCATGTGTACAATATGAAACTCTACAAGGAAAAGAAAAATTTGAAGATTGAAATTCACCAGATCTCCTTTTAAAATAAATAATGTGTCATGAAAGAAGATATTCATCATAATGAAATAAAAAAATATGAATATGGTTTTTATAGAATGAAATATATAAACTGTTGGAATTGTAGATATTGACAAGGAAGAATCATTATTTTTTAAATAGAATAAAAAACATTTTAATGTAGCCCAATTTGAGAAGATTTTGAATGATATTAAATAAATACTTGTTGAGAAAGGTGTATAATTTCAAAGATGTGGTCTATGTGCCCTATAGATACAATTTAATTGAATAAGATAAAATTAAACATTAAAAAATATTTTCACCTAAAGTATGAATTTTTTGAAGCTTTTTAGAAGAATAGTCAATAAAAAATGGTAGATTCTAGACCAAATGAATCGCAATGTATGTGTGGTATTTCTAACAATTTAGGTATGATAGACAATAATAGATCCAATAAGAACAAAATAACAAAAATGATAATTATTTTTCCACAAAATAATAGTTCAATATTTCATTTTGAATGTTTCCTAGTAAGTAGATACAACCATGATCTATGAAAAATAAACAACTACAATATTTAGATCTGAATTACTATCAATCTAGAAGATCATGGTTCATAGGATAGTATTTGTTTTGCAGAGTTTTTGGTCATAAATCTAGTTCATACTAGTATAACATGTCAATTAAATGGAGAAACCATGAATCATGAGGGTGAATCTTGAGATGATGATATTAGATTATCAGGTAGAGAAGCATGTAATCAAGACTTCATTGAAGCTTTCAATGGAGAATTTATATGAATTCATGGATGTATTTTGTGGTAGATGTTGTCAAGAAGGTCACAAATCAATGAAATTCAATGTTTTTTCATCAAGAGATATTTGTTTTAATGATAATTAGATGAGTGTTATGATAGTGAAGAAATCTACAGTCACTAGTGAATTTTGTGTGAATATACAACTATGTGAAAAATAATATAAGATTCTTAATTAAATGAACTTGAGGTGACATTTGAATAATTTATAGATGGGGAGAATTCAACTAAAAATGATGGTTTGAACATTTTGAAGTGTTAATGGTGTGGAAAAATTCGGCATGAAACAAAACATTTCAAGATAATTATGATATCCCAATATATGAATGAGAACACTTCCAAATATAAGTTTAAAAGAAATAAAGGAAGAGTAAGGTTTTCAGGAAACTCTCATCCTGAATTCTATTTTTGATTGAACAAATAGTTTCCTCCTTATTTCCTTATATACATTCATTGGTACTGACATATAGGTAATTTAAGGATATGTATTCATTCCATTAGGGTGGGTACATAGATTATTTGGAGCTATAAAATATTCCAAATCTTGTGAAAATTATGATCTTACTCATATTCATAATCAGAATATTTTTGAAAAACTATTTATATATGAGAGATGATATTCAGCTAAAAATAGAGGGAGTTATTTGTTATTACACATGAACGTTAGGATTTTTTATTGAGATGTGTGTAGGATATCTCTTATCAATATTTCCCAAATTTCCCTTGTGAATATGTTTTTGAAAAAAATTATAGAATTGTATAACATAAACAAATTTTAATTGATTTGATTCTTGTCTTACATATCTCTTATTTTTTACAACGAGTTATCCCATGTATACTTATAGTATATTAATTAAAAGAACATTTGTTTTTTTGATAGTGGATTAATTCTTTGAAAAGAAACATTAGTGGAGGAAATGTTGGTTGAAGTTTGAACTCATAAATTGATCATTTTATTCATTTCTAGTAATTGGGAGAAAGAAAATTAGACATATGGACATCATTTGAATATTGAAAAAAATACAAAGGGAGAGATTGAAAAATCCTTTGAGTAAATTGTATTTGTTGTCAATTAGTATGTTTAAGATGATATAAATATTTTTTTATGTGTTTTATTATGAAGATTTCAGAGCTGGTCTTATGTTTCAAGGCATCTACAACAATAGATGAATATTGTTTAATTCAATATTTAGAAGAATAGATTATGGGAAGTAATGTTTTTTTGTAAGTGTAATTTTGGTATTGTTAGGATTGGTATATTGGAATTATAATTTTTTCTTATTGGACCAAAAAATAAGGCCAACCAGACTGGACTACCATGAGGGGATTACCGCACTACTAAGGTGGGCTAGTGCAACCTCAGCTAGACTGTATGGTGTGAGGAGGTTTTTGAAGAAAACCCACAGGGATGCATGGGAGCAGCAGTTATGCATTGTGTGAGTTACCATGATAGCGAATGAGAGCACTGTCATGGGGTGGTGCCAGTGTAGTATGTGTGAATTTAGTAACTGTTTTTGGTGGAGTAATAGAGTGAATTGTATTATGAATAAGTTTTTAACCTCATAAAAATTTAATTGGGGATGCTTGATTACATTTTAGATCCTCCTTAGAAAACACAGAACAAATACATACCCTCTCATTTGATCTTCATATCCAATTGATCATCTCGACCGGGTCATCTTCTTCCTCAATGTCACCTAAGGAGTTCTATTTATTAGAGGATATCCATACAACATTACTAATCAATTGAACCCCTGCATCTATGTTTCTTTAGAGTGTTATAAAAATTTTAAGATGAAAGAAAACACAAGGACTATCATTTTCAATTTTTTAACAAAGATGAAACTAAAAAAATGAAAATTATAAGAAAATATGATATTTACATAGACTATGATTTAATGAATTCTAAAGGATAGGTAGTGCACCTTGAAATAAGATGGTGTATAAGATCTATGTCTATAATGTAGTTGTCTATAAATACATAGACCGATCTCATTTCCATGTAGATATCTTATATCACATGAGAGAGACGAGAACTGTTTTTGAGAGACAAATAATATGAACAAACATTCAGTATTTGTGAATGAAGTACCATGCATTAAAATTCAACATACATTGTCTAATTTAGATGATTTTTTTTGAGTTTCTATGAACATTTTGTGTGAATGAGATTGAATAACTGCATACAATGGTTTTACATGAAGAAGACAAAAGCATCATGTATTATTTTGTGGGAAAGAGAATAAGCAATATATCACAACTATTTGATCAGTTCTTAGCACACTCATATTTATTCAGTAATATATAATCCATGAATAAAATAGGATATCATTGTAATCATCTATTTTGTCTTCTGTGAAGTACAATGACATTCGGTGTACTGTTTTCGAAGAAGTAGGAGATATTGTGTACTTGTTTGCAAAGGAATATTGAAGGTTTTAAAAAATGAAGTGATCATTAAATTTCATATCATTTCATGAGGAGATTTTTTGGAAGAGATAAAATATGGGTGAAATATGCATGCATGAAGATTATGTGCATAACTAGTTGAATATTTAGAGGTTATTCCTTTTGTAAAGAACCAATGAATGTGAAAGTGAACCATTCACTGTACTTAATTTGAAAATGAAGTGGTAAAATTGTGTCATATCATGTTTTAATGCATGTGAATTATTATACACGTGTGATTATATAACCATTTGATGAAACAAGAAACAAGTTTATATATTTTTAGGCAGTATACATTCCATAAGGTAGTTTTCATTCATAAGAATTAATGCATGCATCAATTGAGAAGAACATTATGTGTATTATATTTATGGATAATTCATAAATAAATTCACAATAATTATAAATTTCATAGTGAGAATTTATTTTTATGATTTAATCCAGATCTATATTTTAAAAGATATTTGTATCTATGTTTTCAGTGTTTAGTGAGGTCGCGTCTTCAGTAGGCGAAATAATTACCCGAGCAGTGTTCAAATAAAGAAGCTAATTATATGTAGTGATCAGATAATATCTGGTTAATTCCAGTATTATTTTAAAGTTTCATAAGGTTTTTTAGAAGAAATTTTGATCCATCGTACTTGTAGAGTTGGATCATTAATTGATCTTTCTACTATGGATCAGGCAATCTTAAGTAGAATGCTATAGTTGGGGGGGCTAACTAGTTGTTGAAGAATGTGATTGGGGGTCTAACCAATCAATGTGAATAAGGTTTAGTTGTAGGGTCTAACCAACTATTCTATGATGATTGGAAATGGGGGTATAACTAGTTTTTAATAGAAGGTTCAAACAAGTTACTATTGTAATCACCTTATAATATAGTGGGTAATCTGTGTTGGGGGTTATAACTAACATGGGAAAAAGTATGTATTTGTACGGAACCTTTTAAGTCTATGTATATTGTGATTTATTTGTAAATATTTCTTGTTGGGTGAGGTTTATTATTAAAAACAAAGGTTCAATACTTTAATCATTCGTAGAGGATGAATTGAAATTAAATGTATTTTTAAAAACTATGTACAACTGATTTACCCCCCTTTTAGTTGAATCTAAAAGATCCTTGGAAACTACATATGTGATACATAAAATAAATATTATAAGAGAATATAACACCATGAGATTTTTTGATGTTTTTATTTTTAAATAAATTCAATATCATTTATAACATTCAATTCACTTTACATCAAATTTGAAAGTAACATGATAATTTATTAAAATATTATTATTTAAACATGATTATTATAACATAGATGTTATGATTGAGGGTATGAATTGTAGTAACTAAATAATGAATTTTTTTTAACTTTTATATAATAAATTCAATAGTTTTTTATTTATTTTAAATAAAATAATAATGTATTGAGAAAGATAGAAAAAAAAAGTTTTCTAAAAATAATATTTTTTCTGAAAGGTGAATTAGTCATGTATTGCACACATAATTTAAAATTTATATTTACTAATTATAAAATTTTTATATTAAAAATAAATTTCATTTTTTAGATAATTATATAAAAATTATCTTTGGTTTAATTTTTTATATTTTTCTAAAAAGAACCATTTTTTTAATGAATAATGAAACAATTCTGCATTTTAATTAAAACTAAAATTTTGTGTACATTATTTATAAAGATAAATTATATTTTAAAATGATTTTAATGTAATGTTTTTTAATATATATATATATATTAATCCAATTTGGATCATTGAAATCATTTTTTTATTAAAATCATATATATAAAATGTTGAAAACTTTCGAACATTTTCTCATGGAAAACCCACTTTCTCATTACATCTGAAAGATTAATTTTAAATTAGAATTTTCCAAATATATTAATGTAATTTAAAAAAATATTTTAAATTTTAGTAATAAAAATAATTTATATTATATAATAATTTCCACATAATTTTTTACAATAATGAATAGTAAAAACATAAAAATTTATTTACCATAGTTAAGGTAAGTATTGATTTTTCAGGGATCAAACTAAAAATATAAGGTTTATAATGAAATATAAAAAATATAAAATCTATATTTTGGAAATATTTGTACCATGTCATGTATATGTATTTATTATACACCATTTTAGACCCTTTTTCTTACGATAAACTTGGGTACACTTTTTCTCTTTAAACAATTGCAAGGGTTCTACTCACCTCACTTATAAAAGGCCATGCCATTTCCTCTATTCTTCACACATTAAAACCATTTTGATTCATTTAATCACGATAAAAATAACTTAAAAACATAAATCCCCTTATCCTATAATCCTTTTATTGGTTATTAATTCATTCTAGTAATACTGTAGTTATACTCCTAAAGTGGTTTTCCATGAAGAGGTAAAATGACTAACTATGTGTTTCTGTTTTATTTATTCTTCCCCCACCATAAAATCATCATCATTTATTATTATATATATAAAAATTATATTTCATATACTAAGACATTATTATGTTTCATCATTACCTATAACCATCCCAACATCTATTAATTGGGTTACGAAATCATCATTCAAGTGTACAGAGAACTACATCCTCACGAACTGAGGTAATTAATTTTTCCATTAATACATCCCATGGTTGGGTATAATGATGGATATAAATAATATATATGATATTTATAAAATATTTATACAAAATGATTTATTATATCATATATACATTTTTTCATTCCATTCTGTAGGGGATGCTAAAATGCCGCTCAGGTGTACAATGGACTACTACCTCATGAAGGGATGAGATTTTTTATTCACTAAAGCTTTACATGGAAGGTAATTAAAATATATTTAATGAATATATTTTATTTAAATGACATAATTTTGATATTAATTCCATATTTATCCTTTTTAAGGGATAATACATCATTTTCTTTATTATCCTTTTCACTCAACAAATGATGATTACGTCATTCGTGTACGTGTGGACTACCGACTTCAAGAAGTGATGTAACTCTATTTTCATGAACAAATGGGTGATATATATTATTATATGTAAAAATATAATATGGTATTTTTGATTTTATGATCATTATTTAATGATAATATATTACTTGCCTTATATCCACAATGAATGTTGAAAAATGGAAATGATACTCATGTGTACGAATGACTTATAAGCTCCATGATTATAACATAATTTATTTTTCATAACCCTATTTCATGAATTGTTGAAAAATTATAATTAATTTATCATTCCTTGTTTTTAATCAGATGAAAATTTCCATGGATATTTAAAATTTTCCATTTTCTGGGTAGACCATCTTTATAATTGAGCATTAAAACATATTTTTTCCCTAGAATTTAGAACATAATGTGTCTTTTAAAGAAATTGAATTAAAATATTTATAATATAAAAAGAAATAAATTAATTAATGGAATGTTCTAATAATAATAATAATATAATTGTTATTGTTTCTTTATTATTATTTTTCATTATTATTAGGTTTTTTTAAGATACCTTAAAGGGTCCTTCCTCCAACGTACACAAACTAATTGAGACCCACCATACATGTGACCCCTCCTTGTGGACTCCCCCAATGGTCGATTCCACCAACATTTATCATGATTTCTCCTTGAAATATATTTGTTAAGTCCTTATTCCCTTGTCTTCTTTGTCTTCTTGGCTGGTTTTGGCTTCTCTGTCATTCTATGGTGTTCTGGAAAAACCTATGTATGGGTTTGCTCCAATTTTACTTGTTTCTTCCTTAAATATGGTGTGTGGATGGCCTCTCGGGTCATGTTTAGGTGAGTTCTAGCAACCATAGCCAAAGGAGATTTGGTTTGGGTGTTTTTGGTCTACTGGAAATGTTTTAGGTTATGTTTTAAACTCACTACATAGTTTCTCATCACCTATTTTAGGGTATTTAATTATTTAAATTTATTGGTAATTGTTTAATAGTGCATTGGAGTTATTACGATTCACCAGGTCTAATGTGACTCACCAACATATTCATATGTATGTGTTTGTGTGTGTGTGTGTGTGTGTGTGTGTGTGTATTTATGTAGGTGGGTGGGTGTTACGAACCGAATTTCGACGCCACCAAAACTGGCACCAAACCCAGACCGTGACAAGTCCTGAAGGGCGTTCCCGATCCCCATGTGCTGGCACAAGTGCTTGGGTATCATAAAATGATAATTGGGAATGATTCACCCATGTTTATAAACTTAAAACAACAAAAGAATCCAATAAAACGAATCTGGATTTTTCAAACCAAATAATATTTTTCAGAAATTCAGAACTGAATTACACAATTTTAAACAATTTTTAAAGACCATTACAAAGGTACGAACCCAAGAAAATACAGCCCAAGAACCTCTACAAGTAAAGAGGCACCTCCCTCAATCCATCTCCACGAAACTGCATCACGATGGACTACTAAAAACTAGAACTAATGGCATAAAACATGTACCCAAACCTATGAAATAAAATAAGCAAGTCTCTTACACCCAAAGGTGTAATTAGGGTGTGATAGAAATCCCAGTAGGATACCACCACTAAGATATTTCATGTGATAAACATTTCATGACAAAAATAATTGCATGTTTTGTAAATAAGAAATGCTTGTTACAATTTTCTAAAGGATGCAATAATAAATGAAAACAGTTTTCATGTGGGATAATTTTAAAGGACCAACAATTTTAAAATAACTAACAAATCTACTGAATTTTCAAGCCAACAATACCGTATACTGACGGTAAGTACAAAGGATCTAATCAGCACAAGTAATAGGAAAAAACCCCTAAGCACTAGCTAGCTGTGGGTCCCAGGTACCTCGTATCTCGGTGAGAGTAACCACAAAAAAATATATATGTTCTCGTGCATGAGCCACTAGTAGGGATCATACCCATAACCTAGTGGTCCCCAATCATCATCATCATAGTTTAGTTAGAGTTGTAAGAGTCAATCTTGCTAAGTGAAACTGAGGCCAAACCCCACGGATTCACTAGCATACTAGTACACGTCCACCCACCTAGATACCCGGGTTTTCCCATTCTGCTCAAACAAGTTCACAATCCAAGAAATATAGTTTTCACATGAAAATATCACTTCCACATCACACATTAACCAAACATCCCCATGTATATCACTAAAGTCACAAATTCCACTTTTCATTCAAATGCATTTTGAAATCAAACTCACTCCAAATTGCCTACAACACTTTTCACATTTCTTTAACACTTCCACAAATACATTAAACAATTTTATAGAACCATTACAAGATATTAAACTCACATAACAGCCCACACACATGTCACACAATACCCTTCTCACCTTCACAATTCATTTTATAAATAAACTCACACGAAATATCCCACACCCGTGTTTCGCACACAAAACACAATTTAGTAAAACATTTCGACAATTTATAAAAAATTATAAAAATTGTTTAACATATCAAATCACCACTTTACCATTCAAAAACCCACATTAGGTGAACACACTCACCCAAACAGTATATATACACCCTTTCCCAACTTTTTTTAACCAAATAAAACATTTGTAATTTTTATAAAAAAACCCAAGAGGTATAACCATTGTTTGCACACTAAACCCATTTCAAAACCCTCATTCAAAACCAAAATCATACCAATACCAATCCAAAACAAAAAATTTCATCCCTAAAACAATTATTAAACTACCCCCAAATGTTATAAAAATATATCAAATAATACCACAAAGATACACATGAAAAACACAGGTTTTCATAAATCACCTTCAAAAAGTACAACACGGTTTTACACCTTAAACTCATTCAAAAAAACTTCTTTTCAAGGCCGACATGACAATAAATAATTAACATAACATAATTTTCAGCCCCTTTAAAGACTAATAAATCACTTTCATATGTTATAAACTAAACCCAAACATTACCCCAAGAGTCACATATGAAAAGTACCCAATTTCAAGCTAAAATACAACTAAAAATTAAATGTTTAACCAAATTCATCAAAAACAGTTTTAAAACCACACAAAACAGATTATAAACATACTAAATTAATAAACCAAGAAAGCTAACTCATCATAAAATGGTTACACATGGAATCACCTACCTTTTGAGTCGAAACCCTCAAAACATGGTGCGAAACATTAATGATACCACTGCCGCACCACAAGGAAAATAAATCCAGACCTAGACCACCAAAAATTGACCCAAAAGATACCACATCAGACCTTAGGATAACTCCAACTTCTGGACATGATGAGATTCAATAAAGAGGAATAAAAACTAAAAGAGGATGGAAAGAACCAAGAAGGAATTTCCTTACTTGAAATATCTTGAAGAAATCAGCCCCAATGCACCAATATATGAATCTCCAAGTACCCAAAACTGATATGGAGGTCCGTGGGAGTCATATTAGGTCATGTGGGGACTGAAATGGGGGTATAATGATGAAAATTGAAGGATTTATGAAAGATTCATTTTACCTCATCAAATATGGTCTATTTGAGAAAGATTGAGAAAGATCGTCCAGCTCCGTGGGGTATATGAGCTCCAAAGAGGAAAACGCGATACAGGGGGTGATGCTGCGGTCTTTGGATTCTAGTGGGAGGTTGAATCACCGAAAAACAGAAAAAAACGAATGAGATATTGAAATTTTAATAAAATAATTTAAAGCAGGAAATGGGATTACGGGCAGGCCCATTACCTTAATTAAAAACCCAAATCCATCATGATTTGGGATTTCTATGTGGTTCAAAGAGATATGGAGATTTTAATATATTAGGTTATGCCAATTGGGAAGTGGAATGAGTATAAAATAGTAAAAATTGAAAGATTTAAAGAAGAATCAAAATTTGTTTTTCAATCTGGATTTGGGCTCACGGTTTGGCCCAAATTTTCAAAACCCACCATTTTCACCAAAATGAGTGGTAAACCCCCATAACAAATCGGGAATGGAAATTAAATGAGTAATGAATTTAAAAAAAAATCATGGGTGTGAAAATTCTCCCCACCATAAAACTTTCCACCCTCGGAAATCCACATCACGGACAAAGCAAAAAACCAAACCTAACAGAAAGGCATAAATGGACTCATTTGCTAAGCTTCGCCCCCAAAGGCCAAAACACCTCCAGTGATCAATTAAGGAAGGAATACTTTACAAACAAAACATAAAACTCATTACTGATATTATCAAGCAGATTCAGGATTTATCCTAAAATAAAACTCCTCAAACACTATCTGAACAAAGCTCAAGCAATTTACCCAAACAAACAAGAACATCGAACAAGGTTACACTTACCTTGATATAACTAAACCATTGGGAAATCTCCAATCCCAACGTTTACCCAAGGAAGATTTATGTGGTTATATAGCTCCGAATGAGACTACCCACATCAAATCCAAGACCAAGTACAAAATTGAGTTACTGGTACAAGGATACACAAATTGGTTCCCCAACCATAAGAGACAACTTAATTTTTTTTCCGAGAAAGAATCAAGACACTAACAGGGGAGCCCTGAACAAACTCCACGGTACAAGGGGTAGAATACCATTAGGAATTTTCAAAATAATATATGTGAGACTCATAGTGGTTCTCCCAACCATAAGAACCATCCATCTTAACTGACCAAAATGGGCCGGCATAGAAAAACCCCAAAACTTAAAGAGTTGGGATGACAACACGGTTAGCCCGCACAGTTTGGGAAACTGTGTTCTAACCATGTGGATCCTTATACCTACATGGTTTTCTAGGGAATGGTTACTAATAAGTGTTCACTCAAAATGTCTAGAAATATATAAAACCTTTCCCCCGAACCCAAAGGAAACCAAAGGGGAAAAGAAAGTCATTGGGAGATAACATGGGGATGAGGCCCTCCACCTCTTTCCACCGAACGGGAACAAATGAAGTAAGATGACAACACAAAATGTTTAAACTATTCCCATATCTCATAATAAGAATAGTTCTTTGTTCAAGGTTAAAAACTACCCTGGTATTTCCTCTGACTACGTGTCAGCTTCTCTCCGGGACCTATGGATGGAGATGGAATGATTGAAGCATCTTCGGCCTCGCAGTTAGGATTTGGAAACCCCCGAATAAAATTTCTTCTTCCGATGCTACAAACAACTACACGCAATCTGAGATGGGTTCACCCAGACATAACACACTCCAGAACTCACTTTACCCTAAATTTTAAACTCACTGAAGTAAGGGTTTATAGGATGCACCCACATCACACCTTGCTTCTTCGGGTGAGAAACAACAGAAATAAAGGACAGATATAAACACCTTCCTCTAAAATAAAGGATGTCGAGATATCCCAAAAGGAAAAACAGTTTTGAAAAAAAAAATAGACTCACATAATATTGTAAAACTTCACCTTTACAATCAAAGGAGCACGTGACATCACATCACATCACCGAACAAGACCGAAGCGACTGATAGAAATAATACAAGGAGGGGGGCCTTATACAACATCACTAAATATCACAGCATTCCAGAAAGTGTCTATAACAGCCTCTCGTGTCCAGAATTCCCACACTGGTGGTTTAACATAAACCCCTTCTACGAAGAGACTATGAAGGACTTAGAGGCCCTCTTAGACACTACCCATACTGACAACCCCAAACAACATTCACCTTCGACGAATCAGGTAGCTTAAGAAACTAAGGTCTCTTTCAACCATCCACGAGCACTCTTACGCAACAAGAGGATCTGAAAAAAAACCAAGAAAGTAAATGGTGTAGAATCATTCTAAAAATCTCAAGAAAAGATTCCTTGAATTAATAAAATGGAGGATTTTCCAATGGCGAAACAATCTGCATTGCACTTCGGTTGTGCACTAAATCTTAATGGGGGCGCACCTTATCCAATGAGAGAACCCAAGGACCCAACCAAGCTGGTCCATTAGTAAAAACATGCAACAAAACAGATCCAAACTCATTAATGGAACCATCTTAATGGTGTCCCGAAACATATATCATAGGAGACTACTAACCGGACCTTCTACCCAGCTTTCCGACCAAACACAAACCCAAAAAAACAGTTCGAACAGGAGGGGTTCATGGACTCAAAACATCCCACAACATCAACATTTTCAAAAACCTATAATAAAAATCATCCCAAACTATTCATCAAGAAAACATGTTTTTCTTTAAAACCATTTCTGGGAAAAAACGGTTCAGTGCTGAGCGTATCCACCAATGGTACCCCATGGGCCTCACACATGGATGTTTTTGCGCCACACCAGGCACCCTCCTCATATCTGTCCTAGCACTCATCCAGTCATTCCATCAACCATCTATCATCCCATATAACCCCATGCATGTGGTCACTCATGGAAATACCAAAGGTTAATGCACTGATTCTTTCCACTTTTCAAAACCAAAATGGTCAACCAACACATCATTCTTATCAAAACTGCTAACCAGGAGGTCGAACCCAAATTACCGCATTAAAAAAAACATTTTAGAAAGACACAATTGTTTCAATGAAAACTCATATTCAAGTTATTTACATCAATTTCAAAACATCTCGTCCCATTAAAAAAACCTTTTAATAGTTTAGAAAACTCTAATGGGAACACTTTTTCAAAACCAACTTCAATATATTTTCTTCTTTCAAAAGAGGTATAAGAACACAATTTTCCATTTCAAAATAATTCTGAATATTTAGTTCCACCATTTCATAAAAAAATCCATTCCATATTTATTTGAAAATCATTTCACAAAAACATTACACTTCCTAAAACCAAGTCACTTTAAAACCAAAGTTCCAAGATTTCAAAACTAAAGAACACTAGACAATGCGAGAGGAAACTAGTTTCAGTGGGTGACTTGGACATATGGTTGGCGGCCATATTCCAATCACTTCACTGTCACTGAGAGTGTTCTAGGGAATATCCTTGGCTCCACATGGCTTGCCAGGCCCTATGAGCTCATTGAGACCATTAACCCAACTCCCTTTTCATTTCCCCTAATCATCATCAAACCAAGAAAACCAAAAGACATAGACAAATCCCAACTTCCCCTGGAGACATGAATCCTAAAATGAGGTGTGGTGATCAAGCACACTACCCATAACCAGAATTCCATGTCCCAAAAATCATAACTCTAGACTATCCTGACTATTTCCCAAATAACATGACTCAAATGGAGCGAACCTCCTCTGATACCATTTTGTCACGAACCGAATCTGGACGCCGCCAAAACTGGCACCAAACCCAGACTGTGACAAGTCCCAAAGGGCGTTCCTGATCCCCATAGGCTGGAATAAGTTTTCGGGTATCATAAAATGATAATTGGGAATGATTTACCCGGGTTTATAAACTTAAAACAACAAAAGAATCCAATAAAACGAATCTGGATTTTTCAAACCAAATAATCTTTTTCAAAAATTCAGAACTGAATTACACAATTTTAAACAATTTTTAATGACCATTACAAAGGTACAAACCCAAGAAAAGACATCCCAAGAACCTCCACATGTAAATAGGCACCGCCCTCAGGCCATCTCCACGAAACTGCATCACGATGGACCACGAAAAACCAGAACCAATGGCATAAAACATGTACCCAAACCTGTGACGTAAAATAAGCAAGTATACTTACACCCAAAGGTGTAATTAGGGGGTGAGATAAATCCCAGTAAGATACCACCACTAAGAGATTCCATGTGATAAACATTTCATGACAAAAGGCATTGCATGTTTTGTAAATAAGAAATGCTTGTTACAATTTTTTAAAGGATGCAATAATAAATGAAAACAGTTTTCATGTGGGCTAATTTTAAAGGACCAACAATTTTAAAATAACTAACAAAGCTACTTAATTTTCAAGCCAACAATACCTTATACCTATGGTAAGTACAAAGGATCTAATGAGCACAAGTAATAGGAAAAAACCCCTAGGCACTAGCTAGCTGTGGGTCCCAGGTACCTCGTATCTTGGTGAGAGTAACCACAAAAAAATATCTGTTCTCATGCACGAGCCACTAGTAGGGATCATACCCATAACATATTGGTCCCCAATCATCATCATCATATTTTAGTTAGAGTTGTAAGCGTCAATCTTGCTAAGTGAAACTGAGGCCAAACCCCACGGATTCACTAGAATACTAGTACACGTCCACCCACCTAGATACCTGGGTTTTCCCATTGTGCTCAAACAAGTTCACAATCTAAGAAATATAGTTTTCACATGAAAATATCACTTCCACATCACACATTAACCAAAAATCCCCATGTAAATCACTAAAGTCACAAATTCCACTTTTCATTCAAATGCATTTTGAAATCAAACTCACTCCAAATTGCCTACAACACTTTTCACATTTCTTTAACACTTCCAAAAATCCATTAAACAATTTTATAAAACCATTACAAGATATTAAACTCACATAACATCCCACACACATGTCACACAATACCCTTCTCACCTTCAAAATTCTTTTTATATATAAACTCACATGAAATATCCCACACCCGTGTTTCGCACACAAAACACAATTTAGTAAAACATTTCGACAATTTATAAAAAATTCTAAAAATTGTTTAACATCTCAAATCACCACTTTAACATTCAATAACCCACATTAGGTGAACACACTCACCCAAACAGTACATATACACCCTTTCCCAACTTTGTTTAACCAAATAAAACATTTTCAATTTTTATAAAACAAACCCAAGAGGTATAACCATTGTTGGCACACTAAACCCATTTCAAAACCCTCATTCAAAAACAAAATCATACCATTACCAATCCAAAACAAAAAATTTCAGCCCTAAAACAATTATTAAGCCACTACCAAATGTTATAAAAATGCATCAAATAATACCACAAAGATACACATGAAAAACACACGTTTTCATAAATCGCCTTCAAAAAGTACAACACGGTTTTACGCCTTAAACTCATTCAAAAAAAACTTCTTTTTAAGGCCCACATGACAATGAAGAATTAACAAAACAGAATTGGCAGCCCCTTTCAAGACTAATAAATCACTTTCGTATGTTATAAACTAAACTCAAACATTACCTCAAGAGTCACATATGAAAAGTACCCAATTTCAAGCTAAAATACAACTACAAATTAAATGTTTAACCAAATTCATCAAAAACAGTTTTCAAACCACAAAAAACATATTATAAACATACTAAATTAATAACCCAATCAAGCTAACTCATCATAAAATGGTTACACATGGAATCACCTACCTTTTGAGTCGAAACCCTCAAAACATGGTGCGAAACATTAAGCGTACCACCGCCGCACCACAAGGAAAATAAATCCAGACCTAGACCACCAAAAATTGACCCAAAAGATACCAAATCAGACCTTAGGATCTTACCCCAACTTCTAGACATGAGTATATTCAATAAAGAGGAATAAAAACTAAAAGATGATGGAAAGAACCAAGAACGAATTCCCTTACTTGAAATATCTTGAAGAAATCAGCCCCAATTCACCAATATATGAATCTCCAAGTACCCAAAACTGATATGGAGGTCCTAAGGAGTCATATTAGGTCATTTGGGGACTGAAATGGGGGGAAATGATGAAAATTGACGGAGTTATGAAAGATTCATTTTACCTCATCAAATCGGGTCTATTTGAGAAATATTGAGCAAGATCGTCCAACTTTGCGGGGTATATGAGCTCCAAAGAGGAAAACGCGATACAGGGGATGTGGCTGAGGTTTTTGGGTTCGAGTGGGAGGTTGAATCACCGAAAAACAGTAAAAAACGAATGAGATTCTTGAAATTTTAAAAAAATAATTTAAATCAGGAAATGGGCTTACGGGCAGGCCCATTACCTTAATTAAAAACCCAAATCCATCATGATTTGGGATTTCTATGTGGTTAAAAGGGATATGGTGATTTTAATATATTAGGGTATGCCAATTGGGAAGTGGAATGAGTATAAAATATTAAAAATTGAAGGAGTTATAGAAGAATCAAAATTTGTTTTTAAATCTGGATTTGGGCTCACGGTTTGGCCCAAATTTTCAAAAGCCACCATTTTCACCAAAATGAGTGGTAAACCCCAAAAACAAATCGGGAATGGAAATTAAATGAGTAATGAATTTAAAAAAAAGTCATGGGTGTGACAGTGGGTTCCCCCGTTATGTGTATATTCATCCATGGCAGTGAATATACTTGTATGCAGCTAGGTGTTCCTATGTATATATATATATATATATATGAAAATCCTTACATAGGTCAATGGAGAATGGTATATGCATAGAATAATATCTGTATGGGTCCCCTTTCACATGTTCATGGACATTTGGATGTGTTTATAGGGGATAGGTGTCTTTATATGTATGTGAGTGTTCATATACTAAGTGTGGGTAGTAAAGGCATTATGTTAGAAAACATCTAGATAAACATTATACATCTTGGTTCCACCTTGAGGTAGGATCCCCTTACATTTCACTTTAATCTTATTAATGAATTAATTAATTTAATATCGTTCTTAGTTTCCAATTAATGATGCTTGGTTGAGATTAAATGATTCTCTAGAATAAGTCAATGAAATGCTTAATGGTGATAAATGATTGTTTGTAAAAGAAATCATGTTTTTATAATAAAACTCATCCAACATAGGTTTATTTTCATCAAGATAATAATGTATTGATACACTTTTAATATTTATTTCCATAATTCCTTGGTGTATCTTTATAATTAAAGTTATAATTTGTTATTGTACATCGCATTCTTAGTCATTTCTAAATAACATTTCTTCCATTTAAAAATTGATATATGAGCAAAGGAACCTACTAAGTGTGTGGACGAAAATTTAATTAGAATTACCAGTGTAGGTAATTAACCCTCTACCCAATTTTATTCATCACTTATTTCATTTCATGTTGTTTTTCTACACTTAAAAACCTTTTTTTGATTTATTTTTACCACTTATTAAATTTTTGGTTTGTTGTATTGTGTCTTATGTGGAATGCGCTTTTGGAAAACCCAATTTGAGGTGTTCACCTTACCACTTATCCACCCTTTTAGGTGTTCCCAACCTAAATGATATGTTTTCCTAATTCCTTAAGTTGTATTTTACCTTTGGTTGAATGTGTGCTACCATGGTGTAATGTCCAAAATTTATAACTTGATTTTGAAAATTGGAATTGAATTACGAACTAGGCCTTTGACAATGCATATCCCTAGTTCCTGTTGTTTTTCCTTGTTAATATGATTATTTATGTATATCATTGTTTCCAAAGTGGATTTTCTTGGTTTTATAAAATACATGGTAAAACTAGATAACTTGATACCTTGGGATGTCATTGATGACATACTGTTAATGTCATGAAAATTTCATGTTCCTCTAGTTGCATTTTACTGTTAGAGATTATGCCTCCTTTCTAATACTCTTACTTGAAACTTGATTATGTTTATTTCATATTACCTAGTGATATTTCTTAGATCCTTGGGTTACATTTGTGATAAATGACTTATTCTAGGTTGATGGCTTGAATTTTTTTACTTGATAGTCTGAATATTTTGTGTCTCACGATGTTTGTTTGACAGCATGATTTATTTATATGCTTACCAGGTGATATATTTATTGATCTTTTACTTTAAATGTTATTTTTAAACTATGGTTCACTTGATATATGCTGGGTGAGAACATCGGTTCTGTATTAAGGGCTCATGGATGGACTCTCGTGCTCGAGTTGTTATACCAAAACGCGCTGGCGAAAAAGTGTTTAGGCTTACCGAGTAAGGGGTCCCACAAGATTTTTATGATACTATTGGGTGATACAGGTTCCCTAATGGGAAAATGAAGATGGACCCATTGGTTATATGGATACACCAATCCTCGGGTGATAATTGGTCCCTAACATGTGATACTAATGATGGACTCATGGTTACCATACCATGAGTGATAGTTGGATCTTTGAAAGGATCTCCTTGGATGGGCTCAGTGGCATTGGATATTTTGAATGGATGTGCCGTAGTGAAACCTCAAGGCTGGGCTCAGAATCCACTACTAGATTTGATAGATTTTTTGAACTACATTGATTGATTTCTTGGGTTAATTTATTGTGTTATACTTGTTGCTTTCTTTAGAATTTGAACATGTACTTGTGATGTTTCTCTCTTTATTATTAGCATACTTATGTGATGATTAAATTTGAATTGATCCTTGTTTGTTGTATCTAGTTTGCGCAGTTTGTTCCAGAATTCATGTTCGTTTATTGATGTTTGGGATTCTATATAGAAGGGAATATTTGATAGTGTATTTTCTGCTCACAACGACGATGGAGTTTTCTAGTTGATTCGTTTCTATGTGTTAGTGGTTCAGAATAGTGACTCTAGGTCCACATTTCCATTGGGGTAAGGATTATGATGATGGATAGCAGGTTTGTAGGTGTTCTTCTTGAGATGTATCTCCTACAATGATAATGTTGACATGTGATGTTTTGTTTTGTTTTTTGAATTTAGATGGGTTGAGTTGTTTGCCTCTCATTTTTTTATGGAATAATGTATTGAATTTGGAATGGTGGTTTTTGTGAAGTTCCCCCCATCTATAAAAGTGGTTTTACCTATAAAATGAAAAATGAAATTTGGAGTATCATCACCATGGCTTGAATTCATCTATTGTATAGTATGAAACTGGCCACTTTTATTAAATTGGTAATTGCTATCTTCAGATTCTTGGTCAATTATTTATTATAGTTTATATTGTTTTTTAATCTTTTTATGATTCATCTATCTATTATATATTTATAATTGTTGTGAATACTTTGATCTATATGGGCATATCCTCCCCATGAACACACCCTAGGCCCTTGCTACTAGTTAGAAGCCTTTGGCATTCTGGGAGATACACTTGTGTTCATGTCACCCACCAGTCCGACCACTATCTTAGAAGTGAGTCAGGTCAGGATGTTGAAAAGTGTTATCACTGGGGTTTTAATTTGTCTTACAATTTTGGGTTGGTAGATAGGAGACTATGGATTGGTTGGTGCATGGTTAATAGTCATTTCTTAGATTGATCACCCCACATACAAGAAATGAACAAGTGGCCAAGGATGGGAATTAATGTTTATGATTTTTGATATTATAGTGGATATGATTTCACCTAGAGTCCTTTGTATAGTTTCAGCTACTTATGGATTTATGGAGTTTATATAATTTTATCCATGGCCTATTAAAGAAAGGATAATGTTTTACATGCATCCTAATAGGCACATCGGGATTCATATTTCAAGAATATTCCATTCCATGTAGTTGTATTCCTAGGTTTCATGTTGATATTATTGAATGACTTGAATTACATGCCATGTTGTTATGTTAATTATCATGCTAGTTTGTATAACATGCTTAGGTGTTAATATGATAGGATGTTATGTCTATAACATTTCATTGTTGTGATAGATGCTTGTGATTACATGATAGTTTTGTTTGGGTGTAATTGATTTCAGGGGATAAATTTATTAGTTTCAATTAAATGGGATCCAAAATCCACTTGTAATGTGTATGAGTGCTTTATGGATTGGAAGATGGATACCCATATGACTGGACTGTTGAATATATGCATGTTGTATTAAAAATTGTTTTAAATGTAATGGGATTTGAAATAGAACAATCTATTTAAGAACCTCAGGTAAGGGTAGATAAATCTTCTTTGAGTTGCCTTGGAATGGAAACCTGAGTGTTTTCTGTGGGCTCTCTTTCTTTTGGAAATGGCTAAGATAAATGTATTATGGGCCTAGTGACTTATTTTATAATGACTTTATGTTAGGTTTGATTCTTTTTCTTCATAAGGGGCTAGCCCATGGTTGGTATCATCCTTAGAACATAACAGCACTGCTAATTTTGTGATTTTTTTACCTTTGGTGTCATTCTCAAGTCTTTTTCCCCAGTCATACCCCCTTTGTAAAAATGACTCCCTTGTTCGGACTGGTGGTCATGTTTTTCTTGGCCTTTGATATGGGCATGATAACCAAGTGATTCTCAGTTTTAGCTAGTTTTACATGCCTCAGGAATGGTTGGCTGCATTGTAGGTCTCTTGAACCTTTCTTTTCATTAGATATGGCTGACTTGATACGACATCATCCATGTTAATGGTCATATGGGGAAATAAGATTTTGGGTTAAATCCCTTTTATGGACCATCTAATACTTGAATTCATAGGGCGGATAGCCTATGGATAATAATGAGGATGTGATGGTTCCTCATAAAATTTATTGTTAGTATGTGTCAGTTTATATGGTAACAATAGAGTGGTATATATTGAGATGAATCAGTTCTGTTCAGTGTAATTTTTGGGCCATACACTATTGAGTGCCTTCATGGGTCATCTCCATAGTAGAGTGACCTAGGCATTATGGAATCATGTTTTTTCTAATGCTCAAGATGAATTCCAGAGACTCATTTGTTTTTGACATGCCTATCAGTTTGGTTTTTGTTTTCATGCCAATAGTTTATACATTTTCATTTATAGAAGTTTTGACCTAGTGTGATTTTGAGAGGCTGGTGTATCTATTATTTTGATGATTTGGAAGCTTCTAATATGGTATGTTTCATTTATGTTATTTTAAATATGTTTCCTTCCTCTTAGAAATAACACATACAAAGTGGACCATTAGAGAATAGTCGGGCTGACATAAATTTCATTGTGCTTGTGAACATTAAGTCATGTCGGTGCATGCTCAGCAGAACAATGTCGATGAGTTTGGATGTGTATGTAGCCCTTGAGAAACACTATTAGTCATGGAGTACGTTAGTGGTTAAGCTTAAACGATCATGTAATTTCTCATGTATTAAAGTAAATATGTTTTGTAAATGGTGGTTTGTCAGACGGAGAAGCTAAGTTTCTTCCAAGAAGTCGACCGTAGTGGTTCGACTATGTTCTTCTTTGTAATCTAAAAACCCTCTTAGTTTGTTATTATTATAAAATATAATGACCCCTATATTGATATATTCCTAAATGCACTACCGGAGTTTCATACTTATGTTGTGCTAAATATTTAAAAGTTGTTAAACATTATGGGTGGTTCTCTTTCGGTGTTTTATACTGGATACATGTTTTCCTTCATTGTTAGGTCCAGAAAATCATCGGAGGTCATGTATATACTTCGATGGATGTTTTTTTATTGAATGTGTGATTCCTTTGGAGGAGGCATCATAGTTCTTCATATAAAATTCCAGTTGTCTAAGACGAGCATGGGTGAAGAAAAGTGTGGTATGTGTTAGCATGGGCCTTTTAGGAAAAGAAGACTTGATCTATCTAACTATGGTTGGTGGGAGATTTTCCATTTCAGAATAACTTTAAGAGAATTTTTAAAATTATTATAGGTGTTCCTGTAAGACAATTCTACCTAGGGTTGAACCGTTGTTTTGAATTGGCCGCTTAATGTTGAATAATTGGGTGGGAAGTACCTTTAAAATGATTCACAACAAGATGATGATGTAATTATGTCTTTAGATAATTGGGCTCAAGTAAGATCCATCTTTGTGTTTCAGTTTTTGAATGAGCATTGGATCATTTTTTTCACTTAGGTTAATGTGTGTTCGAAGGGATGATTGAAGGTGTGTTTGGTGTTTGGAAACATAACGTGACCATTTAAATGAAGCTTCAATACCCTTGTTGGTCGGGTGATTTTTACGTTTTTCTTGAACGATTCCCATGGATGAAAATCTCTAAGGTTAATGGTTTGTAACATCCCATGTTTTGAACTAGATAAAAAGTTTCAGAGGAATTTAAATTCTTCCATCTATTGGGTAGGCTGTTTTTACAACCGAGGGTCAGAACTTATTTTTTTCTGAGAGTTGACATTGCGTTGTGTGTTTTAAATAAATAGAATTAAATTAATTAAAACTTATATATAAATAAATTAAATAATTGAATTTTCTTAAAATAATAATATTATTATTATTATTACTTTTATTATTATTATTATTACCATTACTACTATTATTATTTTTAGGTTAGTTTTTTTAAGAGACATAAAAGGTTCTCCATCCTCCATTGCACAACCCCTATCCAAAACCCCCTAGCACGTGTGACCCCTTCTGGTGGCCTCCTCAGTTCAATGATTCCACCATCATTTCTTATGATTTATCATTGAAATATCTATCGTAAGGCCTTCTACCTGAGTCTTACGTCTCTTCAAGGAAAATTTTGGATTCTCTTTCTATCTAAGGTGTTCATTTGAAACATATCTATGGGTTAACTTTGTTTTTATTTGTTTCTTTCATCGATAGGGTGTGACAATTTCCTCTCAGGTCTTATTTGGGTGAGGTCTGGAAACCATGGAAGGTAACGCAGTTTTGGTAGTTTTGGTTTACCATTATTATATTGGGGAAATTTTTAAACACATTTCTTAGTTTCACACCACCTATTTTACAGACATTAATTGTTTAAAGGTCCCTATGGATTTTTTTAGTGCATTGGAGTGATTTCAATTCATCGGGTCTAAGGTGACTTTACTGTGTATGAATATGCAAGTGTCTGTTCCTATGTATATTACCCTTGTATATGTATATTCATCCTTTGCATTCAATATATATGTATGGGGCAAGGTGTGCCTTTGTATTAATATGAAAATGAATACATTTGTGAGAGTAGATGGGTATATGCATATAAAAGTTTTTGTATGGATCCCCTTGAACATGTTCATAGCCATTAACATGTGTGCATAGAGGCTACATGTCCTCATATGTATGTGATGGGGAATATGCTCAGAGGGTAGCAGCATCTTTGAGTTATAAAGCATCCAGAGCTCAAGTGTTCGGCTTGGTTCCACCATGAGGTAAGATCCCTTTCCCTTTCCCTTTAATCATATTAATTCATTAATTAATTGACTACCATTCTTATTATTTAATTATTGAATCATGGTTGTGATTAAATTATTCCCTTGAATAAGTCAATGAAATTATTAAAGGTGATAAATGATTATTTGTACAACAATGTCATGTTTTTTAAATAAAAACCCATCAATTGAGGTGGTCTATGTTTCAGATAGAAATATAGTGATAAAATTTTATGCTTTCATCCCATAATAACCCATCGTCTCTTTATGATTGAGATTGTAATTGTTAAATGGAATGCTCGTACAAGGCCCTTCCTGGTTATTTCTAAATGAATTTTCTTTCTCTGAAAAAGTATAGATAATCTGAGGAACCACCTAAGTTGGTGGCCCAACCATTAATTATAATTAACAACGTTGGTCATCTACCCTCTCCACCTTTTTCTTCATCGCTTCTTTCATGTTGTGCTATTGTATTTCTCACCAAAAACTTTCATTGATTCCTTTATACTGCTTATTAAATTGTTTGTTTTATTCTATAGTGTTTGTTGTAGCCTTCACTTATGGAGAAACCCGTTAAGGGTGTTCGACTAACCTCTAGGTCACAACTTTTTGTTTCCCAACCTAAAAAAAATTCTTTAATTCCATGAATTGGGTTTCACCTTTCAATGAGTGTGTGGTACCATATAATGGCGTCCTAAAATTTTAACATGGATTAAAAATGGGAATTGAACTATTGATTGGTCCTTTAACAATGCATATTCCAAGTTCCAATTTTTTGGCCTTGTGCATATTCTTGTGTAAGAATATTATTTTTTCCAAAGAGGTTTTTCATAGTTTTATAAAATAAAGGTTCATGATTGATATCTTTATACCTTGATACATAATTGACAACATATGGTTAAATTCATGCTAATTCCATTTTACTCTTGTCGCATTTCATTGTTAGAGCTTATGACTTTTTGGTATGAATCTTTTTTGAACCTTACATATGTTTATTGCTTACTACCTAGTGATCTTTATTAGGTCCTTGGGTTAATTTTGTGCTAAATTCCTTATGCCATGTTGACATATTGGATTGTTTTACTTGATTGACTGAATATCTTGTGGCTCATAGTGCTTGTTTGACATCATGATTAATGTATATACTTTCCATGTTATATATGTATTTTTGTTTTCCTGGAAATTTTCTTTATAAACTAATGTTTACTTGATATGGGACTAGTGAGAATATTGGATCTTTATAAGGACTAGGGGATGGACACCCATAATCGGGTGGTTATTCAATGACGTGCTGGGGAAGCAGTGCTTTAGGCTCACAAGACAAGGTCTCCCCCAATCTTGTTATTATACTATTAGGTGATACTAGTTTCCTATGGGGAAACCAAGGATGGATATGTTGGAAATATGGATATTCCAAGACTCGAGTGATACTCAATCCCTTATGTGTGATACCCAGGATGGACTCATGGTTACTATACCGTGAGCAATACTTGGACCTTTGAAAGGTTCACCTTGGACAGACTCAGTGGCATTGGATATTTTGAATGGATATACCATAGCGATGCCTTAGAGAAGGTCTTATACTCCACTACTAGATTTGAGAGATTGTTTTAACTATATTGACTAATTTCATGGGTTAATTTCATGGGTTATACTTATTTCTTATATTTATATTAGATGATGTACTTGTGACTTTTCTCTCTTTCTTATTATAATACTTATGTGATGACATGAGAATTTAATCCCAAGCCTAAGAACAAGCGTTGGGGTTAATATCATTTAGTTTCCTTGTTAATTTTAGTACTGGTACACATATTATGCTTTCACAGGTACCTCTTTTGTAATTTCTAGCTTAGTCTGAAGTACGTGGTATGGGAAGGGTGTCCCTTAGGAACTCGGACCAAGAAGATATTATTAATTTGTTATCACTCTTCATTTATTTTATGTGGTTCACTTATTAATTTATATTGCATTGTATAGATTGAGCTAGACATTGTGGATGGTACCCACTAAAATTTATATCTCATACCATGATTTTGTACCCTTGGTACCCGAGTAGACCTTATAATTGCAGGATGTAGGTTGACCACTATATCACTTGTACATAGGAGTTAGGATAAAAGGACCGAGTTGGAGCCTAGGATGCTCATGGAGATCAGCCATGGGGCTTTTCCTTATGTTATTTATTATTGTACTATATTGTAAATCATGTTTTGATTATTACATTGAGTTATGTATCATAACCATGACATGAATTCATCTATTTTATAGTTTGGTTTTGGCCACTTTTATTAAATTGTTAACTATTGTCTTCCACTACTTTGTCAATTATTTATTACTATTTCTATTGTTGTATGTTCTTTTTATGCTTTTGATATCTATTATATATTATTAATCATTGAAAATTCATTGATATATGTGGTAATAGTCTCCCTATAGACATTCCCTAGGCTCTCCCTACTATTCGACAGCCTCTTGCATTTGAGAAGATGTGCTTGAGGTTATGTGAACCACCGGTCTGGTCACCCTTTAATGGTGATCCAGGCCTGGTTGTTATAATTAACTTATAAATATTATAATAATTTCATGATTATTATTCTTTATATCTTTAAATAATGAATTTTTTTACCATAGTTAGCTTACCAAAGTCATTTATAACCCATTTGAAAAATATCTTCATAACATCAGATTTAAATTTAATTGATTAAGTAATCATATATAACAAAATTTTAAGTAAAATAAAAGGAATAATAAACATTAACAATTTTATTATGCATGTAAATAATTAACATATACTATTTATTCAAGAAAATTAAGAATTTATGTGATGAGTCAGGCCCAAGGAAATGGTTTCTCATATCACTTTTACTTCTCTGATACATACTTCATATTCACCAAATATTTATTTTCTGTTGTGTCTATAATGAGTGGATTTTATTTTATATAATAAATGAATTTAGCTTAAAATTATTTAATATTTCATTTAATGTTTTTTAATTCATGGAAATTTGGATTCCAAAGTTACAAAAGTGATAAGGGTTTATTTCACAATCTCATCATTATTCAAGATTGTTTTTTAAGTCTCCATGGGGGGATTATTTGATATTTATATCTTAAAATCGATATATTTTTCTTATACTTTAGTTTAGAATGAAATTTTTCTAGTATTATTACCATTATTCCTCTCTATGTTACTTAAAGTTATTAAGAGAATGTTTTTAAAAATGTTTGACTTTACTTATCTCAACAGTTGTGAATCCTTTTTCATCAAAATCCACTTTTTCTAAAAATGTTTTCAAAAATGATTTTAAAATTTCAAAAATGATTTATTAAATAAATTTATACCCATTTTTACTTTTTACAAAAAAATGATTCTTAATGTCATTTTCCAAACAATTGTCATTTAGATTTTATCATAAATGTGAAAGGATTGTTGTTTTAATGTGTATGGAATGAACAAAATTTTCCACCATCCTAAAAAATCAGTGTCTTAAAAATTATTTTATAATAATTGCATTTTATATTCAAAGAGAATTATTCTTAAAATGTTTTTTGATCTGTTTTGAATTTATATTTTCAAAATGAAATGGTTGTTTTCCGCAATAATGTCTCTTAGGATCTTTTATTGTATTTATATTCATCAATGACATCAAACCTTCACTTTACTTATAATCGATTTGGGATATGTGGTATTTATATCATCCTTATTCATTATTTATATTTATTAACATTATTTAACTAGGGATGTACCAATTAGATACCAATTATATTGTTTTTGATAGTTTATAATTATGTTTATTGATTCGGGTAATTTCCAACCTTTTCTATGATAGTTTTTCATTAAAAATGTTTTTGTTGATTATGTTGCATTCCTTCATATGATGAATTTGTTGGGCATGATAACTGATAAGAAGGGCCTGCCATATCCCCTCTATGCATCGATATGTCTCATGAGAGCAATTGGATTGGGTTTTGGATGATGACTTATCCATTTAAATAGATGTTCTGGAACAAGGCCTCAGTGATATCTGATTTCATATAACAAGAACTTGATAGTTTTTTTATATGTCCATCATTATACATTCCATCATTATGAATTCTGTTATTGATATTCCATGTTATTATTTGATTATTTAAAATATACATGGTTATTTTTTTCAATCTAATGTGATTTTTTATATGGAATTATTTGATAATCATTTATTCTTACCATATTGTTCTCAAGTTATTGATTAAATGGAATGTGTTTCAGAAATTTTACTTTACATATTCTTTCTTCCTTATTTATACATATATTTCATTGTATGATTAGCCTTATAGAGTATTTAAGATCACCCCTTTCTTATATTGTATTTTCCCCACGATATCAATAAGTGTTTTATAACTGATATGCATGGATACACTATGAGTAATAATGATGTTCTAAAAAAAATAGTTTGTGTATATGATTTTTATACATTTAATGTGAATTTCTAGCATATATCTAGGTTTCAAAGACTACATAACTATTTGGACCTTAGCGATGTGATTCCTTATATATTCTACAATTATAATAAAGTAGATATAATCTCCATCCTACTAGGTTCAAGTTCTCAATAGTTTTTATCACAGGAATTTTATAAGAATCCTTGGAAATTAGATTTAGAAAAACCTAGATTAAGAAACATAACCCAGTTATAGAATTCTAGTATAACTATATAATATCATTATAAGGGTTTGTTACATAAGATATCATGTGGTTTTTATAATAAAATACATCCCTTTCAGTATATTACAAGTGGATTTGGTTCAAGAAAGCATATACCTATGGGTATAAATCTAAAAAAGGACACATAGGGATGGACCCGACTGTCACCTAGTTTATGAAAACTAGCCTTATTATACACCTGGTTCAACACATTTAAGTTATATACTTAAGATTAATCACATTTTATTTACCAACCACTATTAAGGATTTGAAAATAATGATACGCCCAAAAAATCATGTTTATGATTATGAGATTAGGTATGTATAAATTTATTTAATTTATGTTATGTATTTCACTAGTTTTAAGATTATACATTATGTTTCATAATAGTATGATATAATCTAGTGTATGTCATCATTTGGAAATGGAACCTACATTAAGAAATTGGAGCAACATAAATTCATGAAATTCAAAGGGTAATAATGGGAATTTATTTGGTAGGATTATGTAAATATTTGTAAGGAAAATATTCACCCAGATATTCTCATCATATGAGGATAATGTATCATGTGATAACAAGATATAGAAGAAATTATATATTTATTATGGTGTTAAATGGAAGAAAGAGTAGATGAAGACATGAGATAAAATTAAGGATAAAGTGGAGAAGAAAAATGTTTTCCTCACATGTGATTATTGTGGAAAGAAACACCATGGTACTTGATTAAAGAGAATTTTAGATTGCTATATGTATGGGGAGAACTGTCTGAATGATCATGATTGAAAGGGTAATAAAATGGTTTCAAACTTAAATGCTTAAAATATATGAATATGGGGCACTATGCAAACTAATTCCCCTATATTCAATGGAATATACCTCAAAATCATATAATAGATCACAGTTAATCTTACATTATTACCAAATACTAAGTGGAATAATTAATTTTCATGGGTTTAGATTAATGTATTATGTTATTTGAGTATTTTATCATTAATATTACAGTTATATGGACTATGAAATGTATAATTATTTTACTTCAATACCTCCTCTTAAAATATTTGATTGAATATATTGAATTAAATTTATTACCAAGAAAAATAATTCAGTGATAATTTAACCCCCTTGGAAAACACTAGACTAAGGATGGATAACACTTAATATGTACCGAATTTTGAGATAATAATAATAAGTAGGTTTTTATGATGTTATTGTTAACTTATATATTTTATCTATTCTTTGATGTTGAGGTAATTACGGGTCATTACAATTTGGTATCATTATTAGAATTATATTAATATGGTTTTAGAAATAGGACAACCCAGATACTGGCTGTCAACTCATTACATCCTTCCAGGATACAGGGCATGAACCCAAAACCAAAGAAATATAAGGGTTTAGTGCCAACCATGGACCTATTTGATCTCCTAGTTAATATTTCATTGTATTTAATTATATTTCTTGATGGATAAATATTAATGTTGAACTGGTGGTTTTACTATTGAGGTTTAGAGATTAATGTATTATATTGAATAACTTGTGATAACCATATTATTTTTGAAACACATTTATAAATATATGAAAATACATGTAAATGTTTTATAGATCATAGGATCTATTAAAAGTTAATTTTAATGGTTCAGGTATATAAATTTCCTCTTGGATATTCATTTATTATAGTAAAAAAATAAGTGGAAAATTATTTAAACACAACCAAAATATGAAATTTTTCTAATGAAATATATATATATATATATATTAATTACATTTTCATATATTCGCAGCTCAGATAGTAAAATAATTTCTCATCATTAGGAAAATGATATTGAAACAAAATTATATCATAATACATTAATTTTTGATGAACTAATGGTTTTCAAAATCATCATAGATTTGGGGTTTTTCACTACTAATTTCCATTTATCATTCACTTAACTGTAATCAATTACCTCTATCACTCTATATAATTATTTACACTATTCTTCCATGTCCATATCTTCACATTCCACTAATATATTCATTTTTAGAAACTATTTATGTGATATTACATAAGTTGTTTTTAATCCCAGTTCTCTCTTATTAAGATGAATTTAATTAACCTGTTTTACGATGTTGGTTTTCAACATATTTATTTTCAAATTTCAAACCCTTGATTTTTGATATAAGAATATATTATGGGGAAAATATTATTTATAGAGGGTAGAATATAATACCCTATGGTTTTAAAACAATAATATTATTCGATATAACATGTATGAAATGAAATTCATAAATTAGAAGATAATATAACACCCTGATACTTTATGATATGTTTATTTTTAAATAAAATCCATCTCTTCAATATCAAGTAATGGATAAAACACTAGGATTGAATGAAACATGATACTCAATTAAAATATTTTTATTTATACATGACAATTTTAACCTAACCATTAAAACGATGAGTAAATATTTTATTAACTATATTTTGAAAATTTTATATTTTAAACATGTATAAAATTAATTCTATGGTTATCTGTTTATTATAAATAATTTAATAATGATTTTAATGAGAAGGAAATGTTTTCTGGAAAACTATATTTTTTTAAAGGTAGATCAATTGAGCATTCCAGAAATAAGTTAACAAATTACAATTTTTTTAGTATTTATTTGAAACAACAAACTTCCTTTTTTAAATAGTAATATCAAAGTTATCTTAGGGTGAATTTTTTGTATTTTTCTAGATAGTTTCATTTTTTTGATGAATAGTGAAAAATTATGAATTTTAATTAAAAACTATATTTTTTTACATTATTTATAAAGATAATTTATATTTAAATTGGTTTTAAATTAAAATAGGTTCATATATATATATGTGTGTGTGTGTGTGTGTGTGTGTGTGTGTGTGTGTATTAATCCAATGTAAGTCATTATAATCATTTTCATATTAAATTTTTAAATAAAAACATTATAATCTTTTGAACATTTTCTCTTTTAAAACCCACTTTATCATCGCATCTGCTTGAATAATTACAATATTTACCTTTCCACTTATGTGAATATAATTTTATGAAAAGAAATAAATATTTTTAATAATAATAATTTATTTTATATATTATGGTCAACTTAATTTTTCAACATAATTGTTAGTGAAACTAGTAAAAATTATTTAACATGGTTAAGGTAAAAACCGATTTATCGGGGTTATTATAAAAGAATAAGGGTTAAAATGACCTAGAATCATTTATAAATTATATATTTATGTAATTATTTCAACCATATAATGTATAATTTTCTTCAATACCCTATTTTGACCCTTTTGTATTGTGATAAAAGTTGGTACACCATTTTCTTTTCAAAAAAAATATAAGTGTGTCCCTTATCTCAATTATAAAAGGCCACCCCATTACTCTATTACCCACGCATTAAAAAAAATTATTATATACGTATAAATATCAATTAATATCTTAAATATCCTCATACTATATTATTTTTTTTATTTATAAATCCATTCTATGAATAAATTAGATATAATCCTAAAGTAGTGGTCTGAGAATAAGTAAAATTCTTAACTATGTGTTTCTATTTTATTTCTTCTTCCACCACCTTTAAATATATTAATATATGATGATATAATAACACCATAATCATTCGGATACTGATTTTTTTTATGTTATGTTTTTTACCTACAACTATACAAACTTCCATAAAATGGATTACGAAATCATCACTCGTGTGTACGATGAACAACTGCCTCGTGAACCGGTGTCATTCGTTTTCCATTACCATATCTCATGGTAAGGTTTGATGACGGATCTAAAGTATATATATTATGAAATTTTTTTAAATATTTATACCTTTTTATTAATTATATCATATATATATATATATTACATTCTATTTCGTTTGGGATACGATAACATTGCTCGTTTGTATAGTGGATTACCGCCTCATGAAGCGATGGGATTCAACTTTGACTATCTCTTTACATGGACGGTGATGAGGATACAGTTATTGACTATTTTTGATATAAATGAAGTAATTATAATATTAATTACATATTTATTATTATTACTAGATAATACATGAATTTCTTTTTTTCCTTTTCACTCGTTAAAAAATTGAGAGTGTTATCATGTATGTGTGGACTACCACCTTAATAAAGTGATGTAAATATATTTTCATCACAAAAAGGATGATTTATATAATTATATTTAAATATATTATATTTTATATATAATATAATTATAATTATACAAGGTTAAAATATTACTTACCCCCTTTCCATAATAGACATTGAAGAATGGGAATGTTACTCTTTCATACGTAGGACCTACCGTCTTCGTGACCAAAATGTACCTCATTTTATAATAATTTTTTCTTATTGGTTTTAAAATTATAATTTAATATATAAATATGATAATTAATTAATGATTATTTTTTTTTAAATGTTTAAATAATTACCTCATTGACCATAATCAACATACCAAAGTAATTTATGACACATAAGTCCATTATGGTAGAAACATTGGATGTAAACATAGTTGATTAAGTAATCAGATATAACCTTGTAATTAGTGAAGTAAAATAAATAATAAACATTAAAAAAAATTAATAAATTAAATAATTAAAATATATATATTATTAAGGAAGATGAATATTGTACATTATTATTTGGACTCAAGGTAAGGGTTTCACTTCTCACTTTTACATACATGAGACATACTCATTATTTACCACTTATTTCTTATCTGAGGTGTGTATATGTAAGTTTTATAATGTTATTTTATGATTTAAATAATATTCATTGTATTTAAACTTTCATTTATTGTTATTTATTTCATGGGGCATATGATTCATAATTTACCAATTTGGTATTGGTTTAGTTTACAACCTCATACTTATTGATGATTTTTCAAATTCATTATTGGGGAATTATGTGATATTTATATCATAAAATAAAATTTATCTTATCCTATTGGTACTCATGAACTTTTTCAAGTAATAGATTCATTTTCCTCTCATTTATACATAAAATTCATTATAAAATTCTTTTTATGAAAAATATGACTTTGTTTCTCTCTTCATTCATAAATCTTTTTTTATCATAAGACATGTTTTCTAAAAAAATAAAAATTGAATATACCACTTTAAAAATTATTTATTGAAGATATTTTTATCTATTTTAACTTATTGAAATTAAAAAAAATTATTCATTTTTCATTAAAAAAACTCATTTGTATTTTACCAAAAAATTAAAATGAACTATTGTTTTAACGTATATGGATTGAATGGAATTTTCCGCCATCATTACCATTCAATACTTTAAATATTATTTTTACAATAATTTAAGGTTATTTTCAATAAAAAGTATCTTCAAAATGTTTTGTGATTTTTTTAAATTTTATTTTAAAAATTAATAAACAAATCCCATGAATAATATTTTTAAGGATCTTTTGTGGTATTTTTATACATAAATGACATCAAACCGTTATTATACTTATAATTTAATATGGATATGTTGTATTGATGTCATATTTATTTTTTTATTTGGATGGTTTAGGATTATTTTATCTACGGATGTACTAGTTTGATACCGTTAAAATAACTCTCCTTGTATTATGATTATTTTTATTGATTAGGGTAATTGTCAACATTACATATGATATTTTTTCAATTGGAATGTTTAAATTGATTATATTATCCCCTTTCGTATGAGTAATGAATTGAAATCAGTAAGTGATGATCATGAACCGTTATATCCCCTTAATGACTTGGTATATCTCAAAAGACAAACTAGATTGTGTTTTCACCAACGCCTTAAAAATTTATATGTATTTATTGGAACAATATCTCGATGATATTTAATTTATTGGAATAAGGCCTTGATGGTATGTTTTAGATGTCCAACATTATGAAATCCATATTAATGAATTTAGTTATAGATATACCATATGATTATTTGATTAGTTATAATATCCATGGTAATGTTTTCCAGCTAATGTGTTTATTTATATGGAATTATTTGAAAATCATTTATTACACCCATATTATGCTGATGTTATTGATTAAATTTAATATGTTTTATTTATTTACCTTTCTATATTGATTATGCCTTATATATTCATATCTTCTATTGTATTCTTAACCTTAATAAGTATCTAAGATTACCCATTTTATTATTTTATATTTTCCCTAGGATAATAAGAAGTGTTTTTTTATTGATATATAGTGACATTATAATGGGAATAATGACATTATTAAATAAACTACATTGTTTTTTTTATGTTTTAGCATTAACTATGAATTTTAAGTATGTATCTAGTTTACCAAAAGTGATAAAATATTTGGCCCTTTGGGATTTGATGCTTTAAATCTTATGATAATGTAATAAATAAAAAAATTGACTCCATGATACTGCTATTGGGGTCTCTATAAAGAACTATAAATTTCACAACAAAACACGCATGTGAAAAAAAGTCAATTAATAACAAAAAATAAAAATAAATGAATATTAATAATTAAATGGTGGAAAACGGTTATTACACAATCTCTGTTTCTTTTGTGATTATTATCTTTCCCTTGAAAAACACTTTATTTGGATCATTTTTCATTGGAAATTACATTTTAAAAAAATATCAATACTATTTTTCATGGATATTATTATTTTTTTAACTTAATATCACTTCTCTATAAGGTATTTTACCTTTAATGTTAAATAACTGACTTGGTATATTATTGTTAATCTGTATTCCTTACTCGATGTAAAAATTTGTTGACGTGAGATATTCTTCATGAATTAAATATATCATTAAATACATGATTAGATAGTTCGAAATGATTTTCTGGGTGGGGTATTTTTATAGATATCCTTCAAAGCATATATAGGTATTACGAGATAGATCAAATAGCCAAATTAGATGGGTTTTTAACCATAGTTTTAAACTGAATTCTGAAATGTCTTGAATGTAGTTATGTCATGATCCATGAGATCATGACTTCCAATAATTAATCATTTCTTTCTTTGAGAATTTATTTATTATGATTACACATGATATTTTTCATTGATATTATTTTGGTTTCATTTTGTTCTCAATTTATTCATTAAATTTAATGGATTTTTAGTTATTTACCATATTTATTATGCCTTATACAATTATGGAAAAAAAATTTATTGATTAAATCTAAATTTTGTTCCGCTATTTTTATTTCCATATGTATTATTCCTTATTGATTCATGATAAATTCCATGGTACATAACCCTTACTGAGTATTTGAGATCACTGTAATTTTTTTCCTTTCCCTAGGTTATGAATATTATTCCTTTGAATGAGTTTCAAGGATGTTGAGAATTTAATTTTTTTTGTATTTTATTTTATATTCCCAATCTAAAATGGGTATCATATTTGTATTCAGTTCACTAAAAATTTTAAACTAATTAGACCTTAAGAATTTCACACCTTGTATCTAGCCAATGTGATAAAGTATGAACTATATTTAGATTACTAGATTCATAGTCATTATATATAAATATCATATTTCAAAAGGAATCATATAATAATAAAATATATATTATGATCAAAACACCACTTCATGACAGATAAACCATCAAGGAAAAAATAGAAGAAAAAATAAAAAACCCACAAAAATATTTAAAAATGTATAGAAAAGATGAAAAGAAAATTACACTCAAAAAAATTAAAGGAAAAGAGAATATTTTAAAAAAAACTAGTTTAATTTATTCTAAAGAAAGAATATTTTAATAACATGATAATATATATGAAACGGTAAATAATAGAATGAAATCCTGGTATTTAGAATTTGTTTCCTTTTAAAAAAACCCACATTGGGGAAGCATTGAAAAATTCAATATTATAATATAGTTAAATAAAATTATAAGGAATTTAATGTAAAAAAAGAGTTTATTTTTAATAAATAAAACATATTTATAGGGAATACACGTTCAAGAAAGAAAATATTTATGGCTAACAATGAGAGTTATTCTTACCAATGTTATAATTTTCATTTAAAAAAATATCAAAGTGGTTGTAATTAATGATGATAAGTAATTTCCCTATATAAAAAAAGGAAATAAACTAAAAATTTAAGCATGGGATCAAAGAAAAATTGAATATTATATTTTAGTAAAAACGACTATGACCAAATGAATCATAAATTGAGTCAATGAAACCATTACATTTACTATTGATTATCATAGAAGTGTTAAAAATTTATTTATCAAAATAATAAAACATATTAATTAAAAATTTATGAACATTATTAATATATATTTTCTTTTATACCATTCATTTTTAATAATTATCATCATGAATTAGATTTTCATAAATGAGTATTGATCATTTGTACCAATTTTATAATAGTGGTATCTAATTTTCATATTTTACAAATTAAAATAATTCTAAAACCATTAATGTAACTGTAAATTAGGTTCAATAATTTATTATAATGTGATCATTGCCTTACATAAGAGTTTTTTTTTCATTTTTTGTAAAATAATTTGGTGGTGAACGAATTTTAGGTTATTTATCAGTATTGATGTACTACCTTATATCTATCATAAATTATTTCTATTTTTATATTATAAATCACATTAATGATTTATATTACTCATATATAACCTATATTAATATATTATATTGTAAACTCATCTATTAATGTGGTAGAGAAAAATAGAATGCATCATTCTATAGAGTTTGTAATCTCTGCGTATGCATGGATGATGATTTCATTTTTTGAAAGACCATTGGAACTATCACTATGAATATTTATTTAAAAATCATAAACATAATATTTATTTAATAAAAAATATTAATAAAATTACACTTTTATACATATAATTTTAGACGGTGATGGAAAACAAAACACCTTTATCCCTGGAGAGGGTATTCCACACACATGCACGATTCACATTTTCATTTTTATTAATTTAAAAGGGGAGGGTAGTTAGTGCTTGTAACAAAATTATTATAAAATACTAGTATAATAATGATACTAATATTATATTATTATGATTTTTTAGTGTAATTTGATTAACAATAAACTCACGTAAATAAATATAATTTAAAAAGAGGAGTTGGAAATTTATACCTCACTTCTTCAACAATATCCTTTACAAAGGGGGTTAATCCATTGATGGAATATATTTTTAGAATACCATAACCAATTTAATATGACTATTAATTTTGAGGAGATTATTTTTTATAGTTTAGTCCAAAATAAGTTGGTTGTGGATTGAAGGGGGGCTGATGATAAGAGTGATCCTTTTATAAGTGAAAAGGGATTACATTTTTATCAATACCAAAAAATTTAATAATGTGAAGTCACTCATAATAAATGTAGCCCCAAAATTGAGAAATAAGGTTTAGAATAAATTATAAGGTCTATAAATTCTTTAACCACATATTAGCACACATGTTTTAAACATGATTGATACTTTTTTTCTTAATTTTTTTCTTTTACACAGAAACATTATTTTACCTAAGTAACTTATTTGTTATTATTGAAAATAAAATGTTCTGTATTATATAATTAAGACCTACTGATTATAAATTTTATATACATTTAACTTGATTCGAAATTTCTAAAATTAATAAAAATTTATTTTAAAATAATATTTATTTGATGAATTAATATTAATTTCATTAGAAAAATATTACTTCTGTTGTAAAACATTAAATATAGGTTTGTAAACTATAATAAATAATTTTAAATTTATAATATAACTTATAAAAATAATATTTTTCCCCAAAATCATATAATAAATAATAAAATAATTCTTATATACTAACAATTTCATAAAATGCATGGTATTTGTAAAAATGGTATATTGCACTGTTAACTTAAAATTCATTTTTTATAAATAAATCATAAATAAATAGTAAGATAATATTGACATGATAAATACAAAAAATGAAGTTAATTTTTACAAATTTACATCCTAAATTTTTTTAAAAAATATTATTCATTAAAAACATAAAATATAGTGAAAAACTTTTTCCATAAGAAAATGACATTTGTTATATTATTTTTTCTATCTAAAATTTATTATAAATTACAAATAAGAATATTATTAATCATTTATTCATATCATAATAAACTATACATTAAATTAAGTAATTTTTTGAAAATATATTTTATTATATTATTAGCTTCACTAGTTGAGTTGATATTCAAAGGGAACTTTATTTTGATTTATTCTTATTAAATATGTATATACACATTTAAAAATTATATTACTACTATTTATACATTCTAATTCTATAGATACCTTACAAAGGTCCTTTTTTGGTTTGTGTGTTGTTTGTGGATCAAGCTACCAAAAGTAGAATTTATTGACAGAGGAATTTTTTACCAAAACTCAGGTCATTAAATTCTACATCCCGTAAAAAAGCATCCTTTAAATATTAATATATGGAAGAATAAAAGTGAAGTTAATTTTATATCATCAAATACTAAGGTTATAATATACCATACTCAATATTATTATTTCACCAAGGAATATTTAATAGATGGGTTTTCTTTTTTCCCACAACCTTATCTCTTCGATCTATTATTTACACAGTGTGTACTTCATATGAAATATCTTGTTTTAGTTGTAAAGAATTTGAGCTTAGTAAATGTGATGGATGTGGTATGTAATTTATTATAAGTGATACATGGAACTCATTTTTCACTTGATTGATATGTGGATGGAGTTCTAAGAGATATTTTATATCCTCGACGCAACCAAGGATCTAGAAGGGGCTAATTTTTCTAGAGATAAACATCCCTTTCTTCCCAAATGTCATAACCCTATTGCATGGTGGAATTTAAAGGAACACCTTTTCACGAACTTCAAACTCAATATTTTGTCATTCATCACCTTCATAACTCCTTTATTGGCTTTGTTTCACTTCAATATGTTGAAAAATGGTTTGAACATTCTCTATCATTTTTTGGAAGAGTTCCACACATATAATCTTCTTGTATTCTAGTATATCTTTCCATTAAGATCCTCATATAGTGACATCTAAATATTATAATGGAATATATTGTTACATGAGATCTATACCAGGGGAAGTTTTAATCAAAACATCCTTTCAAATCCATAAAATAATTTCTCAAAATATCCTCAAGATTTTGAAGTGTCCTCTTAGACTGGCCATTTATCTATGGACGATAAGTAGTGCTAAAACACATATTTGTCTCCAATTATTGTTAAATAATTCAATAAAACCTCATGGAAAAACAAGAATTCCAATAATATATAACGCAAATTTATATATATTATAGTGTCCTATGATGAATTATATGTTAATTTATTATCATTTTAATGATGGTATGGATAATGGTTTCAAATATCCTTGAAATTTTTTTCATTTACCATTAAAATAATGTAATACTAAGAACATAGATATGCATTATGAAATTTTTCTCTTAAATATATCTAACCATAATTTTTGATTTAGATATCATACATCATTGTACTTCCTAGATTAATTTATAAAGTATTATCAATGTTCATCAACCAAAAAATCCATTTTCAATTCTTATTTTGATTAGACACATATCCAGGTTCCAAACCTTATAAATCCATATATTTCAAATGATGGAATATTTGGAACCTTTTTAATTTATAAAACATATTTTTATAATTATTTTTTCTTTACATGAATATGATGTTAAGAAGTCATTTGGGTAAGATATGATTTATTACTATGATTTAATGATTCATCCTCTACAAATCCATGAGTATTGGGTATTTCTCAATATAGATGCATAGTATTTTCATACATAGGTATTAAATATTTTAAAATTAATATTCAATACATTTCACAATAATACACATGAAGACTATAATCATTTATTGTCTTTGGAGACTAGGTACACAATCATCTAATTTAGTAAAAAATTTCCACATCCCCCATAAAGAGAATCCCCTTCAGTACTCATAAAAACATACCCTACCGAAATATTTTCTTCAAAACCTGGGGAAGGAAAAATAATAAAATGGTGATCTTAGTTAATCATTAAGGGTAAAAAAGGTATATAAATAATCATAACATCAAAATAATAATATAAGAACATGATAATAACATTTTAAAAATAGTCCATGTATTTCAATGATCAAAAACATGAGTCTAGGAATAAAGATTGATAGTTATATGAAATGAATCTTAACAATGTCAATGAACTTTAAATATGAGAGTCTAAAATTGGAATAATACATGGAATTGTTTCATAAACATAATAATAAACAATCATATCCATATTAGATAAGGTTTTCTACCAAGGATATCATAGTGGAATGGGTTCACTCACCAAACCCTCATGGTACTTATGGTACACTCCTAAGACCATCATAGTAGAAATCATCCCTTACTTAACTCGGTTCACTCTTCATTGGAGTTCTTTCTATATCATGAGATATAAATCTTTACCCAAATCATTATAGAGATATATGGGACCCACATATTACAAAATGAAAATAATTCATATGTGTTCCAGAAGATCATAAATCAATCATCTTATTATAACTTATGAAATGAAATGGGATTTATAAATATTTAATTTTGTCATAACCTATGTAAACCAAATAGGTCTCTTAATTATTTCATCATTTCATCATAGCATAACCACTGCAAAAAAGATTTTGGCCTCATATGAATCTTATCATGGTATAACCCATGATAAATAAACAGGTTTCTTAAACAAATTTTTATAATAAACTATTAAGTTAATGAATAATAATTGCATCATTGGTATATATCCCTAGAAAATCATAATTTATATCAAAGGATCTCATATTATATGGAGAATAATTTTTAAAGATAAATAACTTGGAATGCTTCATGAGGTAGATAAATTTTATTTGAAATTAAATTTTTTAATATAAAATTATTTTGGAAATATTTTTTTTTGAAAATAAATTTATAATACATGTAAAGAAAGATTTAAAAAATCTATTAAAATATTTATTGAGAAAAATCAGCTTTCCACTTTGAAAAACATTTTTTTAACACAATTTCAATATCCATTTTAACTTTGAAATAATTTATTTAAAATCTAAGAGTTTACCAACTATTAATGAAAAAATATTCTTTGAAAATAAATTTTAAAACACTTAATGTTATCAAAAAATCTTTTAGTAGTCATTATAGTGAGAAATACTATTTATACTATGGTTGTAAAAAAATAATCTTTTCACAATTTTTTGTAAAAGACAAATAGGAATTGTTTGGAAATGTAAATGAAAATTCCTATGAAAATATTTAGTAAAAAAATTTAAAATGGGTTAAAATTTATTTAATAACCCATTTAATAAACGTTAAAAACATTTTTTAATTTTTTTTTCAGAAAATATGGTTTTGTAGAAATATTGTGTTTTGACTAAAGAAGTTTAAATATTTGAGTTAATAATGAATGGAAAATGAAGTTACAACATTAATGCTCATGAAATAACTAGATGAGAAGAAAAATCATTATTTTCATGAGATAAATATCATCAAAATTCTATAATTGGAAGCATAATCATAAACAATCTCATTAAAAGATGATATTGAAACATAAATATCTTACCACTCTGGTAATATTAAAACATAATACCCATGAAATAATATTATTAAATGAAACTTATAATATCATTATAATATGTATTTTAATGATATACTATGTAAATGGTGAGGTATATACACCTCATATAAGGAGATGGGTTTATAATAAAACTTATGCCCCAAAGAATAACAATTGGAAAAACAATCCCTTACCAATTTAGTATCTTTTGTAATATAAACCCCATAAAAAGGGATATTCAAATGTATTTTTGTGACATATTATTAATTTATTCAATTACTTATAAATCAAAATTTTCCATGTTTTTTTGGGGTTTGTATTTGGTTATTTCTGGAATAAAAAATGAATAATTTTGAATTTTATTGGTTGTGTAGAGTTGGCACAGAGTTTACCCAAACCATGCCCCCACCCATTGTAAACCTTGAAAACCCAAACATTTAGGATTTTCATGGTTCGGAAATGGTACAATTTTTTCCCCACCAAGCATAAGTACTTTACTACATTAGAGGGGTGCACAGTTAGCATGCACAGTTTCACAAACCATGAGACCCTGTCCATCTAATTTTATGTACGGGTTTTTATTATTTCGATTTTTTTTTCAAAAAATTCATGAACCCTCATATAACCTCCCAATTGTCCCTAACTCAGGTAATTTCGTTTTCCTAGGTCTTGGAATATCTTAATAACACCTTTTGGATCCTCCAAACACATTTTAAATCAGATCTAATCTTAAAAAAACTCCTTCGATCCCTCTCAGGTAAGATATCTTCTCTTGTTCATTCTCTCCAAATATATATTTCAATCATTCAGAGGTTTTATTATATCATCTTATTTTTGATGAATATGTACTTTTTTTTTAATTTTAAATGTAGTATCATTTTTTATTTCTCTGTTCCCATCATTCATTATCCACAATTATTCCTATGATTGCTTTGTTTTGTGATAAAATGTTAAAAGGTGAGTAGTTACATTGATATTTTTCAATAAATAATCCCTTTATTTTCATTATTGATTTATATTTAATTCTATTAAATTATAAAAACCATATTTGGTGTGAACTGGAATTTGAGATTAGATTGACATGAATTTTGGGTAACCCTCCCCCCCCAATTCCAACGGAATTGGAAATTCGGTGTGATTTAAAATTGATGGAATTGGGAAAATTGTTTTTAGAACTAATTTTCAAGAAATTTGGATTAAATTTTTTTGGCAAGAACGTGTGATTTATTTAATTTTTAAAAATTCATGAATTTATTTAGAACCCATGTTTTGGTTTTTTAATGTAAATTGCCATATTAAAAAAGAAATGGGAAAATTTTATTTCAAACTATTTTGAAATAAATTTCCATTGTTGATTGATTGATTGAGAACATGAAAACCTGGGTAGTTTGTGGTTTATTTGAGAAAAAAACATTATGATGGTAATTCCATTATAATGGATAGATTCTTCAAAACAATGACATAAACCATGTTCTGTGGGTCTTATCCCCAATGTAATGTTGATGGGTCCTATTTAGCCTGAGCTGGAAGGATGTGCGTATACATTGTCATTATCATAGAAATGAGTGTGTGTGGATCCCATAATTAGAAACTACCATACCTCAGTGAATATAACAATTTTTCTTATAATAATTATGTTGATATATATTCCATTGTATTTGAAACATATTTTCTCATGCCTAGTTATTTATTTAAGCTGTTATAAATAAAATATTTGTAAATCCTTTTTTTAAAATATTTCCATCAATTAAATTAAAAATCATGTTTAATATAAATTAAAATTTCATTTCTAGGCCAATATTATTTTAAATTAAAATAATTATTTGTTTTATTTATCATGGAATCTTTTTATATAACACAGAGTGAGACCCTACTAGGTTTTTAGCTCACACCATGCCTTTACCTTCATACATTTGTATATTTTCTTATACCAGGTTCGGTCAAGTGGAAAGTTATACTAAGAGGTGGTTGTTATCAATGATTATTGGTCTTAGAGTGTTGTGTCTATTGAGATATGGTTTTTTTATTTTGTTCTTCTAGTATTGTATCCTTTGTGAGTTCTCTTTGAGAGTATAAATTTTTATATGTTTATTCCACTTTTATGTCACAAAACTATTCCGACATTTATCTTATTTTATATATAGTACTAGTCAGAAAGCCATGGGGATCGAGAACACCCTTCAGGCTATGTTAGTGTTGACTTGGATATCTGGGTATGAGGGTATCTAGGTTGGTTTCTGAGAAATTGGTACCAAAGGTGTATGTTTTGAATATTTCCTTGATGTTAGTATGCATTTGGAAATGTTTTCCAGACATAGGAAGTAGTTTGGAGTAAGTATCTTTACAACACTCATCATAATTACCCTTAAGTCAACATGGTTGTTCTAGGATTGATATCATGAGTATTAATTCTAGTCTTTTAGTTTCTTTTGATTTGGTAAGTTTAAATTAAAATCTTATTTTATTATTTGAAGGTATTAATTTCCCTCTTTCTCTTATTTGAGTGTTGATCTGTGCAATCATATGATGTTTTATTTTTTATTTGTTGATTTTGGGTAACATCATTCCTCTAATAAGATGTGTGAATATGATCTAGGAGGATCTTGGTGATGAAACATAGTCAGAAAAAATCCTCCAATGGACCATAATTTGGTTGAAGAAATTTTTTATACTATTGAAGATACGGGAAACACACATGTACCCATTTCTATTCAGGATCAAGCTATGGAAAATCAAAGGTATGAGTCTTGAAATCATGTTCAAGAGATCTTTTCTAGAATCCATCATCATTCCATGGCTCAAATAATCATCCAGATGCTGAGGATTATTTTATAAGGACATATATTTTTTTAGTTCTGGGAGATGTTTGATTTATTCATGGTGAAATGTTCCACCTTCGTGTTGAAGGATATATAAGGAGATAGTTGGACATGATGGTGATAGAAAATAATCATGATGACATGCAGTGGATGTACATTAATGTTCTTCTCACAGGCCAGTTCTATCTAGAGTCTTTGGCATTAGCTAAGTCTACGGGGATTTTCAAACTCAAGCAGGCTGATGGGATTATGACTGACTGTGAAAATTTCATTGATGAACTTTTGTAGTTTTCATATGATATTTTATCGAATGAGAAGATGAAGACTAAATGGTTCATGATGAGATTTTGACCTGATATACATTCTCTAGATTTATTTTGGGAGCTCACTTCATATATTGATGTTCTAAATAGAGCATTGATATCCAGAATGATCCTAATTACCCTGGTAACCCAATAAATGAGTTGGTCCTGACATATCCTGAACGGGCTTCTCGATCCCCACATTTTGGAGACTATAACCTAGCATCATACAAAATGAAAGTGGGAATTAATTTTCCAAAAAACATAGTAGAAGAAATATAATCAAGTCATTATTTATAAAAGAGAAACTCTACATAGATAATTGTACCATAAGTCTAACAGGTATAAATAACACATATCACTATAGTAAAGTACTAGAAAAAAGGATAGATAACCCAACTCCAATAGGTTGAAACTCTCTGTGTCTATGGATTAATAACTTAAACCACCTCCATGTGGTAATTTAAACTTGTTTGAACCTAAAAAGAGATAATCTACAATAAAACAAAGGAACAGTTATCTTGTGAGAAAAAATCCCAATAGGGACTCACCAAGGGTTCCATAATAATATTACACATTTAATTAACCAAATAATAAGCTTTAAATTTTAAAAAAATAGATTTGGAATTTAAAAATCATAATAAATCAATTCATGATTTTCATTTCCAATTACTGAAATATTTAAAAAAATATATATTATTAATCACTTTTAAATAGAATAGTTTATGTTAATCAAATGTCATGTAAAATAGTTTACAACAATGGAATATATTCATTTCAAATACGAATAAGAGAGAAACGTGGTTATATAGATAAGGGTATGATAGTTCAAGGTTAAGGGACTACACACACTCAATGTAACCTGAAAATATGTGTATGTACTCATCTCATTAGTAGATCCAAAGACAACTTCAACACCATCCCATTCGGAATGTTACATGTTTCATTTATGTTTTGGAACATTTTAAATCTTAGATTTCTATCGGAATAAATCACTAACAAATAAAAATTATGTGTGCTCTAATAATAAATCATGAGGGGAAATTTACATTAAGACATATTATAATACATTTTATCCCATTCTCCATTTCAAATTTACCAATTTTTCCTTTAAAACCAAAAATGAGTTTTTAATCATTGCATTCCTTTTTTCAAGATAAAATCTAATGTTTTGTTTCAAAACCTTTTTAATTTATTTATCTCATTAAATAATTTGAAATAAATTCACAATTAAATATCACAATTAACTTTCAAAATTTAAATTCAACATTTTAAATTTCCCAAAATTAATAATAAATTTCCATTTTAATGGAATTGGGTATTTTCCCTGATTTTAATCAAAAATCTATTTTAAAATCCAAATCCACCAATTCAATGTAATTTTTTTTAATAAATCAATTGAAATAAATTTCATGAAATTTAATTTTAATCAAATAAATGAAATTAAATCAGGAAATTTATGGTTTTTTAAATTGACCAATCAAAATGGAACTGCCTACCTTAGGATCACGAGATATCAAAACTCCAATCCCCAATTGGGATTATACAATGAAAAATGATGAAAAAGAAATCCATGAATCCCACCAAGATCCAAGATACAAAACCAAGGTCATTATATCATCCTAAAAAACAGTGATCCACAAAACCCTTGGGATAAGAAGAAAGATCATTCGAGGAAGATAAAGAGAAGAGGAAACTAACTGGGAGAAGATCAAATGTTGTTCACCTATCTTTGATTCCCTTTTGGAAGGGTGAGGAGGGGAAAAGAACTATTCCTGGGAGATATTAGGGAATAATAAATCACCTAGAGGTCATAAAATCCCATCTAGGATCAATAATAGATTTTTCATGGTTATAAATCTAAATTCTAGATTAATAAAAATATTTACCCATGGTTAGTTGGGTAGGGTCGCGTGGTTAGACAAAACAATGGGCCCCAGCCATGCGCCCTTTATAATGGGCTGCACAATTTATACTAGGTGGTAGCATGTATTTAAAAATCATGTTATAACCTAGATAAACATCAGTGCCTTGGTTTTCATGATATTATCTATCAGGGCACATGGTTTCGTAAAACCATGTCCCAACTGGGTATTTCCATGAAAAATTCAAAAATTCCAATATTTTCAACTGAAAAAAAACCTAATTGAAACCCAATCAATGAAAGTTTAACATATGGGTTTATGAATACCGTAAAATTTTATCAAGATGTTACAACCTCCCAACTATATATATTGTTTTTCTCAATATGTTAATTCAGAAGCATACATGCCAAAAAGATAAGGCCACATCTCCCTCATCAGTATATTCTATCCCACATCTCATGCATTTTAGAACCATCTAACCATAGAACTCGAAACAATAGTATCTTCCTCACATGAATTACCTTATCTTTAGAATCAACTCTCGTGATTGGCCATTCAATCATGGATAAATCTGGTTCAACCTCAATTACATTCATGCTCTTAATAAGAGATGGTTCAAATATATACATTCATATATGAGATACATGGAACACTTTTAGTATCAATGTCACCTACGGTGGAAGTGCTAAATTATATGCCACATTATGCACCTACTCAAAAAACTAAAAAGGACCCACAAATATAGTGGAATGTTTCCCTTTCTTCCCAAGTTGTCGATGACCCAAACGAGGTGAATCATTCAAGAACACAAGGTCACCAATTAAAAATTCCTAAGGTTTGTGACGATAATCACCTTAAGATTTATACTGGATCTATACCATCAATATCTTATGATTAATCTAATATATATTTTCTATCATATCTTGAACCAACATTGGTCCAACTAAAGGACATTAACAAATCTTTGACAAACACAATGGAGATATTCATGGTTGGTAGTACAAGGCCTTAAAAGGTGCCATTCTTATCATGGACTGGTAATTACTATTATAAGTATACTCAAGTATCCCCTAATGATCACACCAAGTTCCACTAAAGACAATGATAAAAGTGTAAAGTATATTATTATGAATCTATAGATATCTTTTAATTTTTTCATCTAACTACATATTTTATGTCATACTCAAACGGACTTGAGATCCTAGTGTCTCCTGAAAGCCTCTCCCAAAGAAAGAAGTGAACTAAGGGTCTTCGTCAAAAAACTATAGTAGAGTAAACTCTATGAAAATGAAAAAAAAAATCTTTCACATATAGATTTACCAACCCCTCAAACTTGTTTGTATCTTGAATAGGTATAAAATTAACTGATTTAGTCAGTAGGTCGATCACAACCCATATCAAATTCACTATCATTTGGGTATACATCAACTTAACCACAATGTCCCAAGAGATATCATCCCACATCCAAGTTGGAAGTGTGAGTTCCCAAATAACGCCCAAAGGTTTCTAGTGATCAGCCTTAGATTGTTGGAAATTCTAACATCTGTAGACAAACATTGAAATGCCCCATCTAAAACCTGGCCATCAAAATATGCATTGCATGTCATAGAACATATTAATTGTTCCCAGGTGAACAACCCACTAGGAATTATTGAAATCCCACACTAATTATTTGTTTACGGAAAATGTTACCATACAAAAATTTTGGTAACTTTATATTACCACTATGGAGAACGACTAGTCAACAACGTTCTCCCCATGATAAAGAGAACCTCTGATGATATGGAACTCATTTTCAAGATAATGTTTCTGAATAATCATCCTGATAATATAATATTTCAACAAAAAATGGTCAAGGAAATATAAACCCCTAATTACTAGATTGCAACATGAAACTATGAAAATATATCCATCAAGTTTCAATCTTCTAATGATTCATTCACTTCATGGGTCAGATGTTTTATACTTAAATAATTTCCAACGAAATTTCCTTTCCCTGAGGTATAAGTGATTTCAAATTCAAAATATTTTAGGTATTCCACCCAATTCCTCTAGTGATGATTAAAATATTTTTGAGAGAATATATATCTAAAACTCTTATGGTCCGAAAACATGGTGATACATTCTTTGAAAAGGTAGTACCGCCAAATCTTAAGCAAGTGCATCATAGCTGCTTCTACATGGTGTTGGGTCGATTGATTCTTCTTATGTGTCCTAATCGGACGAGATCCCTATGAAATTTACTCATTACCCTACATAATAACATAACAAAAACCTATCCTTGAAGTATCATAGAGGACCAAATAGCCCTAACTAGCCTCTGGGAGAGTCTAGAACATCGCATTTATCAAAAGATGTTTCTACTCAACAAAAGAATTCTAAAACATCCCATCTGAAGAAAAAATTACTCCCTTATGGGTTAGAGTATTCATCTAATAATCCAACTATGAGAGGTCTCTTAAAAACTAGTGATAGTACCCAGATCAACCCAATAATATCTGAATCTCAAAAATATTCTGTGGTTGTTCCCATTTCATAACCACCTTTAACTTATCAAGATCTACTGAAGTACCATGTTATGACAACATGTGTCCCTATAATTTCACCTCCTAAATCATAAAATCACATTTTGAATTCATGTAACAGTTATAGTGATTTCTCAACAATTTAATAACTGCTCTTAGATAATGTATGTGACCCTCCTCTAATGTAGATTAAATTAAGATATCATCCACAAATACTAACAAAAATGTATCAAGATACTCATGGAAAATCAAATTAATTAAATCCATAAATACTACTATATAATTTTTAAACCAAATGGAATTTAAATGTACTCATAATGGATATACCGTCTCCAGAAGGCAATTTTTTGGCCATCGAATTATTTTATCCTCAACTGATGGTAATGAGATTAAAGGTAAATCTTTTAGAAATAATTTTCCCATTTAATCTGAATAAAGAGATCATAAATCCATGGAAATATATACTTGTTATTTTCAATAAATTGATTGAGTTTTTATTTATCAATTAAAAGGTAAAGGGAACCTTTAGCTTTCATAGTAAAGGGAATCGACACCACCCAAGGTGACACTCTCATGAACCAGCCTGGGTCGACCCTAAACTGGTCACCCGAGTGATTTTCAATTATGCCAGTGTGAGATAACGTTTTGGGAAAAAATCCATCAAGGTAACTATGAAGTATTTTTTGGTTTCTTTTTTGTTGAAAAAAAATGTTTCCATGGTCAGTGATGTTATTCCAAATATATTTTTTGCATGGTATTTTGACATAGATTCAAGATAAAGGAAGGGATTCCCTTTAAGCGATACATAAAATTGCATATACAAGGTGACATTGCTTCCCATTGTTTTCCAAATTTTTGGTGTCCAAAATTTAGATCATGGATAACATCGTGAAAGATGAGTTTTATTGAATGCCTTGTAAAAATATGTAAAGGGAATGAGTTTCCTAATGATGGGGTTTTTAAAAGGGTGTTTCGCGAATCTTTAAATCATCATGAATGAGAATCATGAATACCAATGGTTTTATGGTGATCTTTGTCAATCTGAGAACCTTTTCAAATGTAAAATTCCCATGGTTATTTTTGAAGAAATCAAGAATAAGGAATTAGATGGGAGAGCTTTGTGAAATTGTGATGAATTGGATGGAAGCATCGGGAATCGATATAATAACTTATAAATAGGACTCTAATCTATTTAGAAAAGAAGAGAGACTTAACAAAGATTCTAAGTCTCTAGAATCAAAAATGTGGTTCATGAAGGTAGTTCTTGTGAAAATGTATATCGAGGAATTTGGATCGTGAAGGCTATAAATGTGGACCAAAAATTCTAAGCATCGTAATTGTTTTGATGTTCTCAAACGCTATGAAATTAGACCCAAATTTGTAAACTTCACGAACTCTAGTTGAGATTTGTGAAAAAAGTGAGAATTACAAAATGTGGTTGCTTCATGGAGGATATTTTAGATTTTTGAAATACATGTGCTTTGTGAAGGTAGTGAGAATCATGAAAGTGATAAAAATGGATTATCAGGTAAACCTGTGGTAAAGTGATATTCATAAACTTGGTGAAAGTGGGACTTCATTAGAAGATCTATCTACATGTGAGGATATATTCATTATTTATAATGACCGAGATTACATGTCCATAAACTATGTTTGGATCCTTTAAAAAGTAGTTAGAAAATGAAAAAACATAGTGATCCTTTCCAACGGTAGTGAGTGAGAGAAAGATACTCTGAGAGTGTCCCTTGGGAAAGATGTGATCAGAACTTAAACCTTGTAAAGGTTAGTAGCCGGGGAATTAAAGTGATCTATCCTGAACAAAAATTTGAAAGAGATCCTCATTAGATTCAGTACATCAACATATTTTCATTGTATGCTACATGGATTTGTCCCAATAATGTTGAACCAAGTAAAATTATTTTGTCCTTGTGCTTGATCCCCTATTTTAATTTCTATGTGTCATCATCAGATAAATAATTAAAGAATAAGATCATAATAACCACTTAATAGAAAATAATATTTCCTTCCCAAAAAATTGTTCAAGATCTAGTGGGGAAAGAATAATTTTGAAATGAATATCTATACCCTGATTCACCCCCCCCCCTAAGGGTTTCTATGCCCCTTTTGGACCTAACAATTGGCATCAGAGCATTCATTTCTATAATTATATTTTTTTTATTGTTTTAGTATATTTTTGGAAATTATAGTTTTATTTTTCTATTATCTCATTGTTCTATATAAAATGGAATAACTTCAAAGAAAAATCATAATTGTTGTGGAATTTCTAAGTGTGTAAGTGTCTTTGGAAAGAGTGTGATTCAGTTGAAGGATACAAGTGGTGAATAGAAGAATGATTTTGATAAATAATATAGTAAATAACTTGACATTCCATGTGATACTGGAACTATTGATGATGAAGAAATTCCAAGAAGGCCATAATTAGATATTATTGAGATGAAAAAGGAATTGAATCATAAATTGAAATAGAAAAAATGACTCAAGATATATGGATCCAAGTACCAAAAATCGATTTCAAAAAGGAAAAATGATTAAATGAAAGTATTATTGTTGTTGATAATGATATGTGGGAGAATAATGATTCCCTAGATGAATAACAACAAAATATGTATACAAAGAATGAAAATCTCAACGATGATGATAAGGGAAAGAGTATAAACTCAGAAGAAATTCAGAATATGGAATCCATAAATGATGATCATGTTATACATATTTTTGAACTATTTTAGGATAACCAAAGAATATATCTAGATAATTCCTATTGTAATGATTCTGTTCTCCATAAAGATTATGAAATAAAGAATCAAGAAGACAAGATAGACAAGATTTCCTGAGATTAGGAAGATGAGATAACTAGTGTGAAGAATCTCATTAGACAAATTAATTCTCAAGTTCAATCAGGGTATAAGAAGATTCAGCAATTTAAGGAATATCTAGAATAAATCAAGAAATAAGTGGGGGATCTACGGAAAATTAAAAGCCCAAATCGAAGTATTATTTGGATTTACTATTTCACCACCCTTTGGAAGATGATAGTGAATGGAAACAAAAATATTCTATTTTATAGGAAAAATATTGAATGATTGTCTCATACCATAGGAAATCTAGTTTTAGAAAAAATCAGAATTTGATATGAAAAACCATATCTCATGCATGAGAGGAAGAGAGTCATGAATAGTTCTAGCAATAGGGAAAATTATATAGTTGTTGGAAATAGTCCTAAAAATACTTATATAAGATGTTATGACAATATGTTCACTTCTTGGGGGTTGTATGGATATACATCATGTTTTTTTAGGATCTGGAATATATTTATTATTGTAAAGAATAAAATATTTCAAATTCTGTGAATTAAAATAATATTCTTGAAGAATCTGATAGAAAAGTATCCCATAAGAATGTTTCCATGAAATTCTTCAATTGAGGAAGATCGGGACACAATATGATTATGTGTCATGAATCCCAAAGGATTAATGTCAGAAGATAAATAAATCAGGATGAATAATGATGAAATGATATATTTTTTTAATGGTATATGTTTTATATGTTCTAATAATGGGAATTTGGAATGATATTGTAGCAAGAAGAAAGAAGGGAAGGAAAAAATAACTCATAAGAAGATCCCCAAATCTGAATGAGTATAACGAAGAATCCAATATTGGAAGACAAAATAATAAGTTGAAAATAGGATTAAAAACTCAAGGGAAACATAATATGATCAATGAAAAGAATATAAATTAACTCATATGTTACACTCATAGATAATCTCTTATAATGAATGTTAGTGAACCTAGAATGAAAATAGAGGAGATTCTCTAGTTGCGATTAATATGAATGTAATTTCAGTGGAAGAATCAACCTCAACAAGAAAGGGTGACATTTCTAAAATAACTAATAAAAGGAAATGAATAAATAATTCCTTGAAAAATACACATGTCATGCCACATGGAGAGAATTGACGGAAAGAGAAAGATCCCTCTAATAAAGGATGAAGAAAGAGAATATGTCAGGTGGAAAGATTCATGCTCAAATAATGATTCATGAAAAATAGAACACTCATGGAGCCTCAAAGAAGTAAATTTATACTAATGGGTCTAAAAACAAAATTTTAAATATTTTCAAGTCTATAAAATCTACATATCTGAAGAAGACTTAGCAAGTGGGTATAGAGTTTCTAGATATATGTCCAGAGGAGTTGAAGTAGGCTGAGAAGTTGTAATAATAACAAGAACAACATAGAGATTCACAAGAAATTATCAAAGTTTTGATCCATCCTAATCAACCACAATATTGTTATTGATTATTCTATAGCTTCCCCTATCTCTATGTGAATAAATTGTATTAACATTTTTTCAAATTTTTCAGGTTTTAGGGGAGATACAATCCAAGGTGAAGTGTCATAAAAATATTAAATGTGAGGATGTGATGTGCCCCAAAATGTAAAATGATTAAAATTAGTTACTATAGAAGAATAATAAATTTTCAAAAATTACTGGAAAGAGGTTAATGGTGTATTCCTTCTTGAGAAGTATGGATATAACTTAGCAGAATGGATACAAATGGTGTTATTAATTTTATCTCTTGTTTCCAACACCGATTTCCAATAGAGTGGGCTTAGCGGTTTTGTTGATGGATCTTTTCTAAGTGAAGAATAATAATTTATATGGTTCTAAATAATGGTCCTAGAAATAATAATACTTTCATTACATAGGGGGACATTCTATCTCCAAATGAGGTGTAAGGTCTAAAGGGTATAGAAAGAATGATAGTTTCTATTTTCTGACACCAAGAATACTGATTAGGGAAAAAATTTCCACACTGAAGTGTTTCGTGATTATATATTCTCTTCTAACTAAATTGTATAAACTAAATATTTTTAGGATACCAAGAATCTATGAGATAATATCAGTAAACAATTGAGAAAATGTATTAAATGTAATAATGTTGTTATGATAGAAGATGTGAAAAATTATCAGTAAATACATGAATTTTTTCAAGAGGATAGTGATAACGAGATTAGAAGATTAGGGGATATTCTAGTTCCTAAGTATTATTTAGAAGAATATTGGATTAATTTACAAGATGAACATAAACTAGTATTTACACAAATATTTAAAAGAAGGGTTGAAATTGATAGAAAGAACATTATTGGTGATTGGACTGTTCCAGTGCAGACAAAAAGGATGATGAATCAGTAGAAAGCATTATTATTATCATAGGTAGAGCCTAAAGGTTCTGAGTAGGATGCTGGAGATGAAAATTGGGTCTAGACTATGAATGAAGTGCTTGGACAAATTGAGTGTAAGCATATATGTGATATTGTTTGGAGGCAAACATATAAAAATTTCATTAGGACTAAATGGGTCTTTTGGAACAAGATGAATGAATATGGAATAGTGATTTGAAAAAAAAAATGAACAGTGTACAAAGGGTACTCCTAGATAGAGGGTATTGATTTTAATGAAACATTTTCACTTATTGCAAGGCTAGAGGCAATTAGATTATTCTTGGGCATAGTAGTTTAATGAAGGTTCAATGTCTTCTAGTTGGAAGTCAAGTCAGAATTTATGAATGGGGTTTTATAAGAAGAAGTGTATATTGAGAATGATAAATGGTTTTATCATTCAAGAATATGAGAGAAGAGTATCTTGGTTAATGAAGACTCTATATGGGTTAAAGTAAGCACGAAGAGTGTGGTATTCAAGGATTGATCAGTTTTTGAAGAAGCTTGGTCTTCTGGATTGTGGATTTGAATACTTTCTATATGCTAATAATGATAGTAATAAAAGGATTATGGGGCTATTGTATGTTGATAAAATAATATGTGGTGGATCAGATGATGTGTCTTTCACTCAGTTTTTAGAATTCTTGAAAATTGAATTCGAAATCTCAGTGATTGGTGAACTGATTCTTTTCCTTCAATTACTGGTGACACAAGGAAAGAATAGAACATTAATCTCTAAATATAAATATGAAAATAATGTTTTGAAAAGATTTAGAATGGATAATTCCAAGGATATGTTGAATTTTTGGTTACCTATATTAAACTATCATTGTATGATGCATGCAATACATTTAATGTAACCGAATTTAGGAAAATCATTACTAGCCTATTATACTTGATATTGAAAATATGTCATATTTTTTTAGACGTGAAAAGTGTCATGGTATCAATGAAATCCCAATTAAATCCACTTACATGACATGAAAATAATACTTTTGTATATCAAGGTCATGCTGGATTTTCGTTTATTGTACAATGAAAATCTCAGCACGAGTTATTGGGCTATACAGATGTCGATTGGGCTAGATTAGCTGATCATATAAAATCAATGTCAATTGGTAATTTTATCTTGTAACATTTTTATTTCATGGCTAACCAAGAAACAAGATTTATTTTTGTTCATCACCAAAAAAGTAGAATATATTTCTGGTACTCAAGCGTGCACATAGTTATTGTGTATGAATAAGTAACTTGATGGATGGGGTTTAGAGGTAAGTTGATTGCTTTGAAAATTACAAAGCAATACTCCATCTAATTTACATAAATTGGATTTTAATGTCTAATATATTTCTTATAATATTTTATGCTTTGTGTTTTTACTGGCATGGGTTCTCAATTTCCATTAAAAGTGTTTTCAAAATAAAGAAGAAACATTCAGGCCAGATGGTATGGGGTGTAATGGAATCCTCTGATCAGAATCCATTTCAATAATTAAACTGATAAAAATATTTTCAAAAATATAGCCCAAAACACTATGATAAATCACATTGAAATCGAATATAATGTTATCAAGGAAAAGGTGGAGAAAGGGATTATGAAATTGGAGATTGTGCCTACAGAACTTCTGGTTGAAGATATTCTGATGAAGACCTAACCCAAAAAATCATTTGAATATAATTGGCTGTCTTTGGGAGACTAGTTGACTCCCCACACTTTAAATAGTATGAATATCAGAACCTATATCCGTGAGGTGTTCTGAGTTTTTTTTTCAAATTTCATGATCTATTTTCCTTACCTTGTTGCAGACAACAATGATGTGACCTTCAGGTTCATGGATAAATGGTGAAAAATTATGGCTCTTAAATGGGAGAAAATGTATTTATAAAGAAAACTGAGAATATGATCCAGGGATAAGTGATGTAGGGGTATTTTTAATGTTTTAAATGATTCATGTTTTTTACAAAGCATGCAATGCATCTAGGACATGATGAGAATTAGGTGTTATAAGGACATAATTCATGGTTATCCGAGCTTATCTTGGACATCATGAAGAATTTCAATGAACAAAATACCAAGTACTGAAGTAGGGGGGATTTAAATATGAATAAGATAAAAGATATTTATCTAATCATATATATCCTGATAGATGGAGTTCATGATGAATGCAGTTGAGTGGTTTGGGAATGAAGTGATACATTGATGAACTTTTCATACTACTATTGTTTCTCCTTCCAAGCATGAATCAAATGGGCTTAGATAAATTGTTGAGTAAATACTTGATTTATATATAATTTGGAAGAGGCGAATGGTAGTAGAATATAGAATAATGTTTAACATGGTATGAAAATGTGATGCATATTCAACAAACCCAAAGGGGGAGATTGATATGCAGAAATACCACATGGTAACTAAGAGTTATTTTTGGGTTGAATATGTTTGAGGAAAAAAAGGTTTCCATGGTTATTTTTGTTGTTATAGAAATATTTTTCACATGGTATATTGATAGAGACTCAAGAAAAAGTAATTAATTACCTAGAGGTGGTGCAGAAAATTTTGTACATAAGGTGACACATTTTCCCAGTGTTTTCCAAATTTTTGGGGTCCTCATTTTGAATGATGGATAGAATCACGAAAGATAAATTCACTTGAAGGTATTGTAAACCTATGGAAAAGACCTATGTTTTTCAAATATTGGGTTTTGAAAAGGTTGTTTCTTTAAGGTTTGAATCATTAAGAATGAGTATCATGAATTACGAATGGTTTAATGGTAATATTTTTGACTATGAGAATTTTCATGAATGGAAAATTTCCACGGTGTTTTGTGAAGACATTTAGAATCTCAAAATAGATGGGATAGCGTCATGAAATGGTCATGGAATGCATTTAATCTTCTTCAATCAATGGAAATGACTAAAAATAGGCCTCTAACCCCCTTCAAAAAAGCATTCATACTTATAAAAGATTATATGCCCCCGATTCGTAAAGGTGGTTCATGAACGTAGTTCTTGAAAAAATTATTTTAAAGAAAGGTGGTTTGAAAAATCTCAAAAATCAGACAAAAAATTATGAGCATCATGATATTGTTGAAGATCTCAAAGGATATAAATGATGATAGAATGTTTTGAGCTTTTCAATGGCTAGGTGATGTTCATTAAATAAGTGAGCTTCTTAAAGGGTGGTTACTTCATGAAGGTAGGTAGAGATTCATGAAAGAGGTGTTCCTTATGAAGGTAATGAGCATCATGAAACTGGTGAAAATTTTATTGCATGGTAATACATTAGTAATGTGATATTCATAAACCATATGAATGTGGGACTAAATTTGGGAAACTACCTAAAACAAAGGATGTATTCATTAATAATAATAAATGGAACTATATGTCAATAAAATTTGTGTGGGTCCTTTCTAGGGTAGCGAGAAAAGAAATAGTAATAAGTTGATCTTTTCCACTAATAGTGATCTTGATAAAGAGGTTATGGGAGTGACCCTTGGGAAATTTGTGATCTAACCCTAAACCTTTTAAATCTATTGATCCAAGGCATAGAAGTGATCTATCTGAAAAAATATTTTTTAGGGAGCCTTAATGGATTTGGTACATTGACACATTTTCATTTTATGATCCTTGGATGTATCCCAGTGAGGGTGAACCAAGTAAAATATTTGTTTCCTTATGATTTTTCCTTTTTTTTACTTTTAGTTCATCATCAGATATAGAAGGAAATAATAAGGTAACCACAAACACTTAAGGGGAAATAAAGTGACCCTAATAATAAAGAGGTAAATATGGTAGGAAGATTTTTAAAAAGAATATTCATACCCTTATTAACCCCCCCCCCAAGGGTATTTAGGACCCATTTTAGACCGAACATAAAGTAAATAGGAATGTAGTCTCTAAGATAGTTTTATTATATAATGGACTTATTGATATGTATATGTCCCCTAAGAGCTGAAGTCCAGGATGACCTCAAAGTTTTAGCTTTTTTTAGTCTGGGAAAAATGGTATGGAATAAAGAATTAGGTGATGTAGAAGTGATAAAACCCATAATTCAAATATTTAATGGTCCCTCACTACCATCTTTTAGTGTTGGATCCATTATTACTTTATTAAAAGAAAAAGGGGTCCCCTGAAAGTTGAAATTACAAAGCAACAACGGGGCCCTAAAATAATGATGTTTGAGAGCACCCCCAATTACAGTATTAACTCCCTCATAGGTAAGCAACCCCAAACTTGGAAAATAAGTAAAAGCATTTTTATGAGGTACATTAGAAGCAATGTAGTCCTCCACTCTATTTCCCTCATGAAAAGTGTGGGAAATCTACACGCCATTACCGATAATATTTTTTGTTTTTCGTATTTGATACCGGATTGACCTAAAGTGGGACATATTCCTAAATGATATATATATATATATATATATGATTTAATATTCCATTTCCAACACAGATAAATAGATATTTTCCCTCTTATATAAATCAAGATTATCCACAATAACATTTTATTCAACCTGTAATGAGTTGGTACTCCCAAAGAATGTAGAGAAGGAAATGATGATAGGGCCCTTAGAATCCTACACCAAAATACCCCTGGGAATGACACCTAATGGTCATCAAAAATATGTATTGGTTTTCAAACCCTTAATTTGAGGGTGACATCTAATCCTTTGGCCAGAATAGGGAAAGTGGATAGGATCAATGTTCTGTTTGGGGCCTAGAATAACACAAAAGGAGGGGCGGATTCGTAGTTAGGAATCAAGCAAACTAAATCATCCACAAGGCACCTTATTCTAGAAACAATGTCTGTCATTTATGATTTACTCTCAAGGTTTTATCATTAACTCGAGGGTTATGATAAAATTTTCTTATGAGTTATTTTGTGTTAATTATTTTCACAATTGTAATTTCATATCTCCCTAGTGGTGTTCTCATCACTAATAGTCTGAATATTGTAAAATGGTTATTGATGATTTTAGTGGGGGATAGTATAGGGTACGTTGGTGGATTAGTAAATTGTATATGATAGAGAAGACAAACAGGCTCATATGTTCCAAAAATTCATAATAATATTTCTGTGGCATGAATGTTTGATAATGATGCTCATATATAATTATATGAATCTGTTAAGAATAATAATTATGTATAATCATGAACTATTATCCATCCCCTATGATGACTTCGATATATGGGATCGATCTAGAGGTTATTTTGTGGGAGATAGGGCCCTAAAAGCAACTGAATTTTTATTTCCAGTGTATTAAAAACATCTTATCAGATTATGATTGTTATTTTTCATACCATTTTTGTGATAATTATGTTTGAATATTTATCACAATGATAGGTTATATCATTTCTTTTCTATAATTAGAACATTTATATACGATTATAATATTCTTAATTATATTTTTTATGGTTTAGATAACATTTTTTAATTGTAAACATATTATGTTTGACTATGATTTCTTGTAGCCTTATATGAAATTAAGACTTATTCTCATTAGGTTTTCACTTTGTGATCTCTTAGAAGGGAGTAAATTATGATAGACATTCTATTAGGGATTCAACATATTTTTTGTATCATTGAATATTCATATCATAGAATGTGTTTTTTTCATTAGACATTAGAATATTATTAATGTATATGATGAATCATGTACTTTATTTTACGAATGAAAAACATGGTGGAAAATTCTCTCGGTGAGGTAGTATATATTTCATGTTTCATAAGTGATATTGAATTAACAGAATATGTCAATAATGGATTAGTACCTTACAATTTAAATAAATTTGACTTGAGTATCCTCTGGATAGAAATGTAACTGTCTTGTTAAATTCAAGGAGATGGCAGTTTATTGATAAATTCACTTAGGAAATGCAAATAAATATAAATCAATCATGAAAGTATATGAAACTAGAATGAATCATGCTTCGCGGGGAATAGGTAGAAAAATGAATTATATTAAATTATTGAATTTTTAGGAAGGTTGTTGTTGTTGTGAAAATAAATTCTTTCTCTATGGGTTTCTTGATGTGTTTTAAGATATTGATATAGACTATAAGAAATTTTACTTAATGGAACTAAAAAAGTGTCCTTGAGGGTTATATGCAAACTGTATCCACAATCTTATTAAAATCAATTGAATTTAATATTAAAAATTAATATTATTATCATATTTTGTAATAAAAATTACTTTATTATTGTTGATCACATAAATTCAATCATGATATATTAGAGTTTAGAATATTTGAGTTGAATTTAATCTCTTGAGTAATTATTTACAAGGTAATAAATAAATCATTTTTTATTAACTTTTATATTGAATAAATTATTATAAATATTAACTTAGTTATTTTTATATTAAAATTAATATTTATTCCTAATTTTAGTGAGTATAATATTTATTTATTTATTTATTGGATAATATTTATTTTATTAAATATTTTATTATTCAAGTTTTAATAAATTCTATGGAGGATTGAAGGGTCAAGTTAATAAACTGATGGAAACGATATATTTTATTTAGTGTCATTTAAATAAATATTAATTTTTTATTTACGATAGGGAATTTAGAAAAATAAATGTCTTGAAAATAATAATAATTATATTATTATTATAAAAGTGGATTGCATGGAATAAATTAATTCAAAAAGGGTGAATATGTAGTTATAAATTTTTTAAACCATAATTATAAAAACTCCTTTATAACAATTAGGAATGACATGAGACTGGTTATACACAATGAAAGCCAATCCAAGATTCTCGCAATACCTTGAAAGAATCCTCATTCTCCCTACCTCTCAAAAAAGAAGAGAAAAAAGAGAATCACATATTGTGATAAAAAATGAATTCTAGGAGTCACTTGTATCTACTGCATTATCACCCATAGATATAATCGCATCATACATATATTTGTGGAGAATGTTTTAATATAATTAAAGTAATCCTCACTTAGATTCTCTATCTTAACTACAATCATATAGGAGAAGTAGTGGAACTTTATCAATAGAATTATTATATTCGAGGAAATTATTACATTAAATTAATTTTAAATTAAATTTTATTGATTCTTGGTTGGATATTTTAATGTTTTATTTGTAAACTTATTTCTATTTATCCAATGAAACAAACAAAACAAATTAGGTCTATGCATATCACTTTTGTTATGACCCAAATTCTTTTAGTGGTACCATGGTGGTCACATTATAATTTATGATTATTTATAATTTATTTATATAATTTTATAAATTGTTTTGCAAGGTTCACATTTCTATAATTTGTTTTATCTAATGGTAAATATTACACACTCATATGATATAATATATACAATAATAGGCCAAGAAATGAAAATAATTATTCGAGATCACTTCCATAGGTTCTATGATCAAAACAATCATGACACAAATATGCAGTGTTTAATAGTAAATTAAAATTTGTGTGCCCATAGTCATCCATAGAAGGTATGTGTCACAAAAATATTGATGCACCATGTGAGTCAATACATGGATTAATTAGACAATATGTATTGAATACAAAAAAATACACTGTTGGACATAGTTTAAATAGTTTATAATTGTTTTAGAAATCTTGTAAAGTCCCATGGTTTGGACAAAGCATTTTTTTTATTTGTGTGGTCATTATGAAGCATAATTATAAGCCACTTATTGTATACTAGTTGACCAATTATTCTAGATTAAAACTACATGTCATGTAGTTTTCATGTACATGTTATGTAATAAATGTCAACCCAACAAATTCATGAACCATGTTTTTTTAGATATTTTTTATGGGTCAAAACATGGAATAATAAAAGTTATACATGACTAAAGAACTTATAGCTAGTTGTACACACCGTGCTTCAGGAGTTGTCCACAACAAGACATGTTGATAAAATTTCACAGCATCTTGTGGGACTAAATGATTTAAATTATACACTATATAGAATCTTCCAATACACAATGTGTAATGGTACTCGAATATTCTTTTTACTTCAAATAAATTAACAACAGTAAACTCAGTGTATATTATAGTATATCATTTGGTCATGAATGTTGTGAATACTATGGAGATTGACCCCTAGAACTACACATTGTGTATATAATGTCTTGTCATGTAAGTATATAGTACACACTAAGGACTATACATAGTGTGTTTCTGCTAACATGTTGAATAACAATACATGTCACGTAAAAATTTAATACTAGAAAATTATTTTTATATGAAACAGAATATAAAAATTATTTTCCTCTATATCACATGTGATGTACTTAAATATTTTAAAATTGAAATTCATTTAATTGATTTATTTAAAATTATAAATGATATAATTATTTTTTCTCAAACACTGTTAGGATATAATTTTAAGGTAATGAAATTAATTATTTTATTTATTAATTAATCTAATAATTCTAAAAAATTTATCTTAATTTGAATGAATTAAAATAAATGAAAGAAATTCTAAATGTATTGAATTTTCATGTTGTGATTGACCATGAGGTTTGATTGACCTAGGTATGTTTTTGATTTATTAAATTAATGTCATAATTTACTAAATTATTTTTGGGATGATTTATTTGTAAATTATATATGATGATATATGAAGCATCCCTCTCACCATTTTTATGTATTGGAAAACATGACAAATTTTTATTTTATTTAACTCTAGAACTCTAGTTCCCCTCTTATTTATGTGAGTGGAACTTTTGAAATTGAAGAGATCCCAATGAGCGGTGATAATTTAGGGCCCATGCCAAGCTGAATCTGACCAAGGATATACATAAGAGAATTATGATTTATTTATTTATTTTTGTGATGTATGGTTTGTTAGGATTAATAAACATGATAAAAAATATAAATAAATTCACAACCAATCTAAAATAAAATGAAATAAAATGTATGAGTTATATTTTATTGGGTATATTTAATTACATAATTAAATTCCCATAAAACATAATTAAAAATTAAATAATGATATAATAATATATATTTTACCAATATTAAAAGTAAATCAGTTTATCACATAAGTTTTATTAATTATGTAAAATCTATAAAATATTTACAAGAATGTGAAGATTCAAATAAGGAATATTATTTCATAAGTTAAACAATACTTCAATAAAAATAATTAGTTGGAAAATTCTTTTCATCACTTGAGTTAGAATGTGACCACGTTTCAATGTATTGGAATGCCCCTTGTTGGGATACATTAAATTATTAGGGAGTTCTGATGAATGTATTGTGTATACTAAACAAAGTTATAATCAAGAGTACTTTTTATCATAAGACTTTTTTTAATTGAAGAAACGTTTTTAGGAAATCCCTATTTAGGATTTCAAGATCGGGGAGTCTTCTCAATATATCAAAGAGTAGTTAGTTAAGGAAGTTGGTAAGTAAAGCTTATCTAAATACATTATAATAAAATTATAAGACCTATATCATTCTTATTTTAAGGGTAATATGGATCTTTACCCCTAAAATATCCATGTGACTAGATGTTCTGAATCCAATCATGAGGGATGTTGGGATTCGATAAAATAAAGGGAGACTAATTAATTCATTAAATAATTATTTCATAACCAGTAATTAATATAAACTGCATATTATCTACTTTTATTTAATATATAAAAATGAAAAATTTGACCACATAAATATTGTGATCGTTATTTCACAAAGAAAAGTCCATCACCAAGACAAACATCCAAGAGTGGTATAGGCACTTGCGTATTACACAACTATAGGAAATTTTTTCACATGATGGAATACATTATTCATGGCATTCTACTTCATAGAGAAAGTAAGTGTGATAAGAATCCATGTATGAAAAACATAGAGCATGCATTAGATATTTTTTGCATCAGGTTATTTTTTATAACTGGAAAACTAAAGATGCAACTTAAGGATACAGATACATATGCCATAATAACTCATATTTGATAACATAAAAAGTAGAAATGGGGGTAAAAGATAAACCAAAATATAATTTCATTTTGTGGGTGTATATTGGAATAAATATACCTATCTAGTGGTATCGTATTGAAGATGATGATATATATCATTTAGTTAGAAAATTTATCCTTCTGTATGGATAAGAAATTATCCATTAATTTTATATTATCATCCTTACCACCTAGATGATCTATATTTGTTAAGAAATATAAAATCAATAGTATAATAATTCTTTTCAAAAATCATTATAATATATTTTTCCATGTATATAAGTATTTGAGAGAACATTATTCATCACCCATCATGGTAAATGAAGTGAGAGAAATGGTAGAAAATCATATAAAAATTAAGGAGTTAGTGGTGCTTTTGCTACATCCTTCAAAGATAAAAAATATTCATAAGGTAAAAAATGAATAAGAGTATATTTTCATTATATATGTAAATAAATTTCATTGGAATATAATTTAAATATATTTAAGAATAAGAAAGAATAGTTTTCTACTTCAGGTATATTACTCAATCCTTGAAATATTTCAAATTTGCTTCTTGTCTATTAAAAATAATATGTGATTTATTTATTTTTATTCAAATGCACGAACAAATATTTGTTATATATATTATAAGAGATAATATGAATCTTCATTTAATTGATAGGATTTAACTTATTCGTCATCTATGTAAGATCATACCTTTTTTAGTTTTAAGTGCATTAATTATTGTAAGACAATTTTTTATATTGATTGTAATCAAAATGTCTTTCTTAGTGTCCATTTTAAGATACAATTGGAAATGTTTTCATATTAATAATTATTTTTATTATATTATATATTAGTTATTTAATATTTTAATAATACTTTAATCAAATATGTCCAATATCGGTAATTGATTTTGAATATAAAAAAATAAGACTCAGATAATACCCTTGTGGGATAAGATAATAATTTATAAAGTAAAACAAAAAGTAAATGTCAAGGATATGCCTAGATGGGTGTTTACAGTCTTTAGTGATAAGACTCTTGGGTATTTTAACATGATTACTTGTAATGGATTAATAAGAATAAACCATTAGTGATTAAAGGTATTATTTCTACAAATTTTATAGAATTAGATTAGAAATATATATCCTAAGTATTGTAAGGATAATCAAGAGTTTAATTCATAAACATTATCATATTCTATTAAGTGATTTTAGGAATCTAAATTTAAGTGAGGAAAATTATGGGTAAAAGTTAAAGTTTAGCTTCGGGTAGGTGAGCTAAATTATATCTCAATTAACCATTCATTGATTATTATAATGTGTTTTAAAGATATTCCTCAACTCACATTACTTTATACATGTCAAAGTGTTGATGTTATTAAATGGAGAATTGAAGATTAGCTATATAAATATTGAATGTTTTGAACTATTTTTTTCAAGACACATTTCTAAAATAGTATTTTTAAAACATTACCATATAAAAACTATGTTGACTAATCAATATAATATAATATTTAATAAGAAATAAGTATTTTATGCTGCATTTTCAAGTGTTTTAATAAGAACCAATTGTTAAGGAAAATATTTAGAAAAAAACATACATAAATAAAACCATAAAGTGAATCATAGTAAATTATCATTTGTTACTGAGGCTATAGATATCACTAAGATAGAAAAGTATTGGTCAAGTTATTTACAATATTTTTATAAGAGGTAATCACTTCTCTTTTGATATAGTGGGAGATATCTATACTTTTATAAAGTAAAATATCCAGATACACATGAGTTGTAATGGGAACACTAAACTCCATGAAAAATATACATACTATATAATATTATCAATAAAAAGGAGAAATGGTTTTTTATTTACCCTGTTAGTTGGTATATTATTCATTAAAAATTATTCATTTAATGAAGTAGTAAATGGTGTAATAATGAAATAGGAAATTTGGAATGAAATCATAAATGGATTCTATGTGAAAAAATCAAGTTCTTTATTTTTATTTTTCACTTATTGATGTAAATACGTTGGTATGAATTCAAGAATAAATTGGTCATGGATAGTAAATTTAATACCGATAATTAATGATTTGTTACTAAAGGTTTTAAATGATATTAAGGTATAGAATTTTAAAAACCATCTTCCCTAATCATCTTGTATAAATCTATTAGAATTATTCTTTTTATAGAAAAATTATATAATAATAAAATTTGGAAACTAGTTGTCAATATCATATTTCTTAATAAAAATCCTACATAATATTTCTATATGACAAAATAAGAATATTTCGGGACACTATAAGATTCAAATATGATATAAAAGTTATATTAAACTATTTATGGGTTCATAAAATCCTCGTGATCATTGAGTAATAATTGTAATAAATAAATTAAATAGTGTAGTTTTATTAAGAAATATTTTCATCCAAGTGTTTATAATATGTTACTGGGAGAACCATGGGTTTAAATTAATATATATTAATAACATAAAAAAATAAATATTAATTGTTACACTTAATTATGACTAAGTTGAAAATTTATTTCTCCAAGAAATACTAAAATTTTAAACCCAATTTCCTGAGAATAAGGTAAACTATGCTTAATCAAGTAAATTTCATAGATCAAGTCATAGTATATAAATTGAAAATGTAATGAAAAATATAATATGAAAAAAATTAAAGAGATGATTATTTCCCATGTCACAAGGTGTAAAAATTTCTCTAGGATGATTTGTTAAGCTACCAGAGTATATTTTTATGAAAAATAGAACTCTATATGGTAAATTTCTTAAATCAATCATTTATTACATGATATTTATTCATATTTTATATTACTTATGCATAAAACATTGTGGGAAAATATAAAATAGCGCTAAGATAACTGCATTAGTTTGTATTAAATACTATATTATATTATTTGAAAATTATGAAGGATGTGTTCTTAGTAATTAGATAAATGGTAATGTTATTATTCAATGGGATATTGAAATAGTTTTCCTATAGATCAATTTGATATATTATCATAGATGGAATAAGAAAATGCGAATGAGGAACTTATTGAAAATAATGGTTACCATATCTATATAAACTGAGTGTCATATGGATTAGTATGTATATTAAGAAAAATATTAAGAAATGATATGTTACATTTTTTGGGAATCATATCAACAAATATAATACAATCATAGTATATATTTTTATTATATTATAGCATAGATACTATCAATGAAATCATGTTAAAGATAGAGTATAAAAGTTAAATAGGTAGGGATATCACATTTTATTAGTTTTTATATGATAATTTATGTCACAATAAGAATAATATCCATATAATAACATATAAATCTCATCATATATATTTATTAATTAGAATAATCATGTTTATCATAGGGGAGTTAAAAAAATTTATATTAGTGGTGGGCTCTAGTATAATTCAAGATCTAATGGAGATGGTTCCCTATAACCAACTATCATTTTATTTTAAATTACCAATTAATTAGTAAATGTCTTATCACATTATGATTTATATTCTTTGTAACATTGCTGTGATAATTTCCTAGAAATATATATCATGCTGATAGGTTATAAAAATTCCTGACAAAAATGATAACCAGGAGATGAATAATAGAATTATAAAATATTAATCAAATTGTCTAAAAACATCTATTGAATTGGACCTAAGGTTTTTTTTATTTTCAGGTGTAGGAGGATCATAATACCTTAATACTTCTTCTCATGAAGTCCTTATTTATGGATCTCCAAGAAGGGAGGTCATGAGGAAAAATCCACAAATAAAAAATCCAAAAGTTATATGTGTTATGGAATATTCCTATAAATGAGTGTCTATATTAGTCATTAGACATGATATTATTATTAATTTATAGCATGAATCATTTACTTTAATATATTGATAAAAAATGTAATGTAATATTTTTAAGGAAATATAGTATACATTGGTTGTGTCATAAGTGATATGTTATTAATTTTAAAAGTATAGAAATGATTTCTCCCTTCCAAAAAAATGGAAGAAGATATCTATATCCCTTTGATAAAAATATAATAGTATGGTTAAATTCATGTACATGTAAATTTACAAATGTATTCATTTTGGAAATTCAAATAAAGATAAATCATACATATTGATTGATGACATCAGTATGTATCATGCATGATGAGGTATTGATAGAAAATTGGGTAATGTTATAGAGTTTCATTTGTAGGAAGGTCATTTTGGTTGTAACATTACATTCTTTCTCTATGGGTTCTTTGATGTGTTACTCGACATAGATTTTAGATTTTAGGTAAGTTCACCTAATGCCACTAAGAAAAAGTCCTAGAGGTCTACACACTAAGGGTATCCAAAATCTCAATATATTCTATTGAATTTAATATTAAGAATAAATATTATTATCATCTTATATAATAATTACTAATATATTATTGTTAATACCATAAATTAAATTATGAGATATTCGAGTTTAAAATATTTATGCTGAATTTTATCACTTTTTAAATTATTCCAAATTCATTAAATATTTATTTATTTATTCACCTGTTTAGTGAATATATGAAAATAAATATTTATTTAGTTATATGAATTTTAAAATAAATATTTATTCATGATTATATTGAATATAATTTTTATTTATTTATTAAATGGATAATATTTATTGATTGAATATTTTATTATTCAATGATAATGAAAATTTTTGGGGGGTTAGTAGTTCCAATTAAAATCTAGATGGAAATGATATATTTTCTTTAATATAATTTAAATAAATATTATTTTATTTATTTAGGAAATTATATTTTAATAAATACATTCCATAGATGTATTATAATTATTATTATTTTACTTGATGATTGCTTGTAATATACAGATTCCTAAAGGATCATTGTGAAATTGTATAATTTTTTAAACCTAAATAAAAAAAATTATGTTTTTAGAGTGATATTAGATGAGTTGTGTGAAATAAAAGCCTCTCTAGATTTCTATAAATACCTAGACATATTCTTCCTCCACTATTCCTCAAAAAGATAGAGAGAATAATAGAATCCCTTTTCACATCAAAACAGATGGTGTGAAGCACTTATTTCTACTATACTAACACTCAAAGATTCAATAACATCACCTAGGTATTCCTAGAGAATGTATGTGTACACCTAGTGTAATCCTAACTTATATTATGCATTACAATGATAATCCAACATGAGAAGTGATAGAAATTGATCGAGATGATTCTAATGTTCCAGGTAATTCTTTTTTTAAATTAATTATAAATTAAATGTCAAAGATACTCTCTATATTGTTTTGAGGTTTCATTTCCTTAGTTATTCATATTTATTAGTTGAAATTGAGGCTAAAAAACATAGGCACCCACCTAATGCTTTTGATACACCCCAAAACATTCAACTCTTTGAGTATTATTGAGGATGTTTCTAATGAGGATCAGTGAGACAATATGGGGTAATACATGATATATAGGATTGATATTTCAAATGGTTGATCCTCATTCTCTGTTTCCCCATATTATTTATCATGGTATTTTTTATTCAGAAGTTATTTATTTATTTAGATTATATTTGACTTTATTTCTTTGTTTTGATTTGTATTGATAGTTTTTATTGATGTTTGGGACATCTTTTATTTTCAATTTTAGTATTTATCGATACTATCATTATTTCTCATGATATTTGTTTAGTAATTGGTGGGTAGTGAGATGACAGATGGGTTATATTAGACTCTAATGAGAGAGGTTTTATATATATAGTGATACATCTTGATGATATTATCTTATAATATTATATTTACTATGATGTATTCCCCATTAGGATTTTAGGTCATATTAGTCATCCATCACAAGAAGGAAAGACATTCTTTGAGTTGGGTGTCTAGTGTGAGTCTTTTGGGAGCATGTGTCTTCTATAAATAATTTAATTTATGTATTTGTTTTTTTAAAAATTTATGGGTTATGTTTCATGGTGGGATGAGTTTCAATAAATATAGATATGATAATTTTATCACTTATTCAATATAACATACTGTGTCAAGGAATATGGGGTAATCATACTCGGTTATGGGACCCACCCATTACACGCATAAATGGAATGGGTTTCAATGTATATGAGTAAACCATATGTTTCATGGTAGTTATATGTATCTTCATAGAGATAGATGCAAAGATGGAGAACATAAATGTTATAGATATTTAGGATTTGGTGTGAGATATTTGGGTAAGTTAGTCCAGAGACCATTGTATTTTGTTTCAATTATTGTATCTCATATGTATCAAGTATGTTTTTACCTTTCCTATTGTTTTGTATGTATTATGTTGTATAATATTTGTTTATTATTTATTTTATATTAATGTAGATCATTTATATTATTTTAATTTTATATGCACTACTATGGAACACCCTGTTAGAAGCCTATTTTATATCAATATGTTTCAGTTATGTTTATTATAAAGAATGGTTTTTCTGAAAAATTGAATAACTTTCAGATAACTCTTATAGGTTGTATTTGTTTAAATTATCTCCCTATGTATTTTTGGATGACTCTCTACTAATTAAATTCTTTTCTAATTTAGGGAGGAATATCTGAGGCCCAATAATCGTAAAATTCATTCATGGTTTGAGCTTGCTGGGTCAATCCAATACACCAAGTATGTAATATTTTTATTAAAACATTTTTTTCATATTCATTTATATAAATATCAATAACTTATTTACACATTGAGAAATAAATTAAATTTATATTATTCTAAATTTCAATAAAATTTAACTTTTTTTAAAATTATACTTTTAATTGTTCGTACTTGGATGATCACTAGTTCATGATCATACAGACCACTTTATCTTAAATAAAAAATTCTTCTATATGATTACAGATTATAGATATACTTTTTGTGTAAAAATTTAGGTTCTTATATCAAAATAAGTGAGTCTTAATTACAAAAAATGGTGGAATCTAGAAACTCATCATTACCCTTAAATATATAAATCTTAGTCATAGTAATGAAAAAAAATTATATGAATATATATTATATAATAGAATTTCTTTTTAAACCAATATCTCATCAAGTAAAATTTATACATTATGTTTTCTTACTTTAATGCCTAATATATATTTCTTTAAATATTTTATATTGAATTATCCACATCTAAAATGTTTTGGTATTTAATATAGATATGACCATCCAAATAAAATATCCTAAGATAACTTTTCAATACATATATACAATAAATTTTATTTATATTATTAGAAAAAAATTATTTCGCTAATGGTGTACAAAATTCCAACTACCCCACTGAAAATATTTATTTTCATACCTTCAATCATGCATCAATGTACATGATCCTTGGAATATATTAATAATAATCTTATGTATAGAATCCAATACACTTTCACAAAGATAATAACTATTAATACCACATCAAGCATATGGTGTTCTAATTGACTTGTCAGTCTTCATAACATCCTTTTCTTGGATATCAAAAAAACATGCAAGAATGTTTCAAGGCTTATAAGACCTCAAAACCTGATATCCATACATCATTTTTGAATTATCATATTTATTTATGTAGAACATAGGACAAACATTATGATTATTATCATAGTATTGGAACCAGAAAACATGCCCACAAAATATTTCCAATGATTCCATGAATTATTTATGAGTGTAGCCCATTTCGAAAGCTTCAACTTGTCTTGTCATAGAGCCCGAATGTAGTTATAGATTATAAGTTATGGAAATTCGATGTTGGGCTGTAAGACTAGATCGTAGAGCCCATTCGAAAAGTTCTCTCAGTGATCAAAAAGCAGAGGAAATTTACTGAAGCCTCTCCGAGCGCAGCGAAGTCCATGACGGAACCTCTATGAAACCATGAAACTTGACCAGAGCTTCCACGAGCGCCACAAAGGTTGTGATGGTAGGATTCATGAATCCGAGAAACTTGAGGTAACTGCATCCTATTTCAACAAAATATTTTCATTTGCAGTGTCATTTTCTATTCATGGTGCACATTTGTTCTCTGCAGTGAGCTCTACTGACCGCCATCACCTATAAATAGATGGCTCACCCACCTTAACAATCATGGTTACAAATTTATGTCTGCAGTTGATCTCCCATTTCACAGTGATCCTAAGAACTACGAAGTGACTCCCTTCGTGAAAGCCTCCACCCTTTATGAAGGAGGGAACTCCTTTGGTTTGATCAAGGCTTTGTGAAGCCCCATGCTTCTTGAGACCCAGAGCTCTATGGGCCCCTTTTTCTCTCCAAGAACTAGAGATCCATGAGACCCTTTTCTCCATGGGACCCAAAGATCTATGAAGCCCCTTTCTCCATGAGAACCTAAGAACAATAAACACCATTCTAGTGTGAAACCCTATCCTTCGTGAATATACTACCCTTGCACCCATCCTTCTATACCACTATGGATACACCCCCACTTGGTATCAGTGCTAGGATGCGATCTCAGCACTCTGGGTCAGTCCCTTCGCTACTGTCATTGACCCCCAAGAAAAAATGGAGAGTTCCACCATGATGTTTTTGGGCTGGGATATCAACATTTTCCATTGTGCCCTTATGAACTTCCACCTTCCCCTATGGTATACCACGGTTTGAAATATTTCTATTCACTCCCTAAAACACCTTGAGACGATATATTCTCATAAGTCAATTTCTCATGTCTTGAGTTGAGATTCTCATCATCATTTCCCCAAGTACCTTGAGTAAAACCATCCCTCAAGTAACTCATCCAAACCCCATCACCTGACTCCTATGATTGGATCCACCAGAAAGTGCTTCTCTTGTGTAAGTCATAACACCAACCATTTCTAGGCACCATATTCCTAAAATTCCACTCTACATGACTATAAACGGTAGTATTCCCTATGTTACAAACATAGGATACCTCTTTCTCGAAACAAGAGATGCCTTATTCTCCAAGCATAAGATGAAAATAGTCCTGTATACATGAATATAAACCATGGTACTCTCAATGTCGCAAACGTAGGATGCCTCTTACTCTGAACAATAGATGACTTATGCTCTAAGAATAAGATGTCAATTTTCCTTTCTACATGACTATAATCTATAGTACTCCCTATGTGAAAAATAATGTATGCCTCTTGCTCCAAACAAGAGATTCCATGTGCTCTAAGCATAAGATGCCAATAGTCCTCTCTACAAGACTATGAACTTTAGTACAACCTATGTCACAAACATCGGATACCTCTTTCTCCATACAAGATATACCTTATACTCCAAGTAGAAGATTCCAATAGTCCTATCTACATTATTATAAACTATAGTACTCCATATGTCTCAAAAATAGGATTCCTTTTTCTCCAAACAAAATATGCCTTATGCTCCAAGAATATGATGTCAATAGTCCTCTCTACGTGACTATAAATTGTAGTATTCCCTATGTTACAAATATATGATGCCTCTTGCTCCAAAAAAAGAGATGCATTATGCTCCAAGCATAAGATGTCAATAGTACTCTCTACATGACTATAAACTGTAGTACTCCCTATGTGAAAAATATAGGATGCCTCTTCCTAAAAACAAGGGATGCCTTATGCTCTAATTAAAAGATGTGAACATCCCTATCTACATGACTATAAACTGCAGTACTCCCCATGTGACAAATATATGATGGTTTTTGTTCTAAAATAGATATTCCTTATTCTCCAATCACATGATGCCAATAGTCCTCTCCTAACGACTATAAACTGTAGTAAACACTATGTCACAAACATAGGATTACTCTTACTCCAAAAAAAAGAGATTCCATATGATCCAAGAATAAGATGAAAACTGTCCTCTCTACATGACTATAAAATGTAGTACACCTTGTACGAAAAACATAGGATTCCTCTTACTCCAAACAATATATATATTTTGATCCAAGCATATGATGCCAACTGTCATCACTACATGACTATAAATTGTAATATTACCAATCATTAAATAGTAGGATACCACTTGTTCCAAATAAATGATGGCTTATGTGAATAGAATAAGGTACCTCATGGCATGATTATAATTGCATTATTTCAAGAGAGTTATAATCTGTTCAAACATTCCATCAATCCACCTCATGCTTTGTGTGTCCTACATTAGGATCTTCATCATATATAATGTCTGAATGGACCCCCTAATGGCCTAGTCCCATTCCTTCTTGGCTCACCTACCATTCTGGTCCAATGCCCAAAAAGATAATGGATGACACATCAAGTCAGGTCTTGTGTTTCGAACACGGTCAATAGTCAACCCTCGTTTATTTTTTCTTAATTTCAGGATAACACGTTATGGATGTTGTGTTTTGAACACGGTCAACAGTTATCCTACATCATCATGCTACCCTCACTTCATTATGAATTTTGGGAACTTTATTCAAACTTTTCAACACCCTTTTTTTGGACTGATTCCATGCCCTTAGAGTTATCCTTCTTGTGCACTAGTGCATAGGTGTAGACCTCAATTTTGTGCCTCAACCCGCTAGTGAGTTGTGAGGCCCTCAAGTCCAGTCATGAGGAAGACATTACGGGCATCTTCCATGTCTAACCCCCTTTCACCGTTGCTTCTCCTTAGTGTCACTAAGGTAGTTTCCATGCGTAAGTCCCTTTCGTCATTGCCACTCCTTAGCAGCACCTTGGCATCTTCCATGTGTAATCTCCATCCACCATTTCCACTCCATAGTGGAACCTAAGAAACTTCCATGTGTAAATATTATCCAGTGTTACCACTCCATAGTGGCACTCGGGCTACTTCGATGCATAATCCCCATCAACCATTGCTTCTCTACAGTGGAACCTGAGCTGCTTCCATTAATAATCCCCTTTCACCATTGTCGCTCCATAACGGCACCTGGGCTGCTAACTACGTCTAAGATCCACTTCATTCCCTGCATAAAAACCTTTTGTGACATGATTTTTAGGTCTTTTCTACCTATTGTTTCTCACATTGATCATGACTCATGTGGGCCTAGAGTATGTGTGGACCATGGCATCCTTCTTCACCCACCCAAGTGTATGTCCCTAGCCTCCACCCAAACTACATGGACTTCGATCCTTTCCCTTTCCGAGCATGGTACATAGGAATCCTCCCTAAGGTTCCATCCCAACACCTACTTGTCCTGACCCCTTCACGTCAGTTCACCTTAATCTCACATGACGTTAAACATTATTCACTTTTCAGAACTACATGGAATTTTATCCTTTCCCTTTCAAAGAATGGTACGTATGAAGCCTCCCTAGAGTTCAATCCCAAAACCTACTTTTCCTGACCCCCTTTATGTCAGTCCACCTTCAACTTGCATGAAGTTAAACTGTATTTACCACTTCTGAACTACATATACTTTGATACTTTCCCTTTCTAACAAGGTACGTAGGAAGCCTCCCTCAGGTTTAATCCCAATTCCCATTAGTCCTAACCATTTCATTTCGGTTCACCCACATCCTGTATGACATTAAATTGTACGCCCCTTTTCATCTAGCATGATGTTAAACTGTATACTTTCAAACTACATGGTCTTTGATCCCCATATCCTAGATACGGTACATAGGATGTATAACACCCGAATGTTTTTATGAAATACTTTCTTAAAATATATTTTTTATTATTTAGTAGCTTGATTTACACGCAATAGTAATTTTAAAAGAATTTTGAGATTTCCATAATATAAAATTACCAATATTACTTGGTTATTAGGTTATCTAGAATAATTATAACTAACTTATGAAAATTCATTGTGAATTCATTGGCTATTAATTAATTATGAAAAATATAAATCAATTAGATATTTTTATTTTTGAGTGAATTAAATTTGGTAATAAAATTAAAGAGAAATATGTGTTATATACCTAATAAAATATTTTTTATATTCATCCAAGGGATATTTTAGTCATAGGGTATGAATAAAAACCAATTCTATGTATAGGAACCTATTTTTTTAGGTTAATTTTGGTCATTTGAATGGAGAACCAATTTTAAATTAAAATTTTGGCACATTAATAATTTATATATGAAAAAATAAAAATTTTATTTTGAATAGAGATATAAAATTTACATTTTATAGATTTTTGATATTTTTCTAATAACTTTCATTTTTTAATGATTAGTAAAAATACGCTAAATTTTAATTGAAAAGAACATTTTTCATCATGATAATTTATATAGATAAAATAAAACATTGAATGGTTTTAAAGTATAAAAATAATATATTTTTATCATTTAATATAATATATGTCATTATCATTAATTTTACATTGAATTCATAGGTAAAAACATTTCATTCTTTTGCAATGTTTTAACTTTTAAAACCCATTTTCTCATTTCAACAACAAGAGTAATTTTTTATTAATTCCTCCAACTTCTATGTTTTGAATTTGGAAAAATAAATTTCTTATTTTGAATCAAAAGTTACAAAATGTTTGAATAGTTACCTTCTATTTTTGGACATTATGAATAGTAACATCAGTAAATATTTTATTTTCCATTGTTAAAGGATAAATCTGGAAAATAAGGGTAAAAATAATATTATAATAACATTAAAAACCCTAAAACATGTCCTAATCCAATTGGATGATATTTTTATAACCATGGGAATACTTGGGTCGATTTTGAGACTCCACATATTTACTTGGATGTGAAAATGACATTTTATAAAAATAAATTTAAAGTAAAGATAATTATAACCTAAACACTTATCTTTTAATAATCTGATTTTAATATATGGTTATATAACAGATACCTATGTCTATAAATATTCATTTGAAATATATAAATATTTAATACATCATGGTATTTTATTTATAATTTTTAGACATTATTCAAATATATTTATTTAAGACACAATTATGATGTAGTGATTACCTCATTAATGAAAGATTTACATAGATGAATTCATAAATATTAAAACAATTGTAATTTGGTTATTTTGATTTCATAAAAAAAATTTCTAGATGATATTGACATTATAAATTTGTTTTAATTCATTATTTTTGATGGAATCATGTTGTTATAATTTTTTAAAAAATTCAAGTATGAATAGTGTCCAAAATCGACATAATTCATAACTTAAAACATAAAATAGTTTTTTATGTGATATTAAATTCCAAAAAATATAATATTAATAAAAATATTTAATATAAGTCTAAATATTTTATAAATAGATTTTTTAGGTCATTTTACATGATATGTTAATTACACTAACGCACATGGTGAAAATAACATGATATCACGGTAAGATTAAAAAAGGTAAAATAATGGTTTAACCAAAAAGATAACGACAACAATATATATTCATAACTTTTATTAAAATTATTTTATTATGGGTATTCGAACCAAAATCAGCTTATCTTATAATTAAATATTTTTTGGACTATTTTTACTCAGAAGCGAATTTATAATAAATTAATATTTGGACAGTTTTTTAAAATGCCCATCTCCTCTCTTATAAAAGGGCATCGCCTCCCTCTCCTCTTCACTCCATTTTAAGCCTTCATGGTCGGCCTATCCCTACCCATTTCTCTTCTAAACTTCCCTTATGGCATTCTCGAGGTATTGGTTTTATCAAAAGACTAATTCTAGTCTCCTAAGAAGAAATTTAAAGGAGGCACGTTGAGGAAGAGGTTATCTCTTCTACCGATTCATTAAAATTTATTTATTATTCTACTTCCTCTTATTTAGTTTTTTCATTATAAAGTAACAACATAAGTATCAATAATATACCGATATGTTATTATAAATATGAAACAACCCTATTTCACATTCTATACAACCTACAAAAAATGAAATCACCGCACATATGTACGTACAGCTTATCGTCTCCACGATGTGGTGTTATCTGTTTTTCACCACATCCTTACTTGGATGGTTATAATGGAGGAAATAATAACTGTTTGATTATTATAACATGATAATAATTCCAAGATACTATATACCATCCACTTCAATACCATTCAACAATTATGGGAATGATGTAGTCGCTCATGCGTACGTACGACTTACCGTATCCACAGTGCGATGTAATTCTTTCTACATAATATTTATTAAACCATGATTATATAAATGAATTTAATGAATAAATATGATATATAGTATACTAAACCATGTTTTAAATTTTATAAAAATAAACTAAAAATAGTAATAAGAACTTATCCGACAAAACATACCTAAGAACATAAAGTAGTTAATACCCGAATAACGAGTAATAATGAAATGTTACTAACAATCAGATGAAAATATGATCATAAATGTTATCATAAAAATGATTATAACTCTAGAATAAATCAATAACATTATTTAAATCATTATATAGGAGGTTTAGATACATATGAAGCATATCATACCTAAGGTAAGGGATAAATTTTCCAATCCCTTTTTTCTGAGATTGTTTATTTGTAGGTATCTATAGGGGGAATATTTATCATCCATGTCCATATTTTATAAAAAATAATCTCGTATAATGGGTACTATTATTCAATGTATATTTAAATTCAATTTTACCCATGTTTAGTTTTACTACATGGTTTGGAAAGAATCTTACTTTTTTTTACCATACAAGGTACTTTTTGACTTTTCCGGCAAAAGTATGAGGAGAATGTTTCTTTAACTTATACAGAATGAACTGGTTTTTACATCTTTATAATTCCTTATTTCCATGGAGATTACTATATGAATTTATAAGTGTTTTTTCAACTCAATTCTTTTCTTTTAAAATTGCACAACATTTTGAGAAAAGAAAACATTTTTGAAGAAGAAAGGATGTTTTCTTCAGGAATGAAGCTCAAGTGTTTTATAAAAATTATTTTCCATATAATATTACATAAGTTTATTTTTATATTCCTATAATTAATATAATTTTATTTTGTTTATAATGGAATTTTATTTGTGGAATCCATTTGTTTTATATAAATTATGATGGAATGATGTTTAAGAAACCTGTTTGATTTCATGGGTTAAGCTATTGTGAATGATTCTATATTTTTGTGGTACACTTAAGAATGGTTTAATTATGAGATGGGTAGGAACTATATATCCCTTCAATGAATTAAGTGAATATTTATATCTCATGAGATAGGCATGGCTAGAATGGTAAGTTAATTTGATTTAGTGATACAGGGCTGGAATGAGTAGGGAACGTGGTTAAGTAATGGAATTTGTCCGCTATGATGGTCTTGGAAAAGAGCTTTGACTAATATGAAATTATTTTCTGTGATTATGTGTATATGCAGCAAAATTTCATGTCTTATTCTATGACTATTGGAATTACATTTAACTTTTATGATTTATCCCATGATATGATATTGTGATCTGTTATATGCAGGATATGATTTTCAAATGTTATGTTCTTATGAATATGATCTGATTATTATTTCATTTGTTTACCATTATTGAACATTTGAGCTCACCCTTTAATATGTTTCTTGTTCCATGACATGAAGAAGGATATTAAGTATTATATTCCAAAAAAGAGTCTAGATATGATTAAATAAAGGGGAAACAATGTAAATGTTTTATGAACCAGTTGTTTATGTTTCCCAGTTTCGAATGACTCTATACCTATATGTTCCTATCATGGTTTTGATATATGTCATAATAAATATAATTCCATTCTGAATTTATACAAATATATGTAAATAACTTTTCGATATAGTTGGTATCAAAGTAATAGTATAGTTAACCTTTAGAAACTAGGACGAGAAAGCCTTAAGGATATGTCTAAGTATAAGATAAATTATAGTGTTTATAAATGACCATGAATAACCTAGGATAAAACCTAAAGTGTCATAAATTGAATTTTTATTATTGATTATGTAGTTTTCTTGTTATGATTAGCATTTCTCACATTATGCTTCTTGGTTTTAGTAAACGGATAAAACCTGAAGGAACCAAGTTAATGCTGAATGTGATGGACAATGAAATGATTTTACCCTTGTGAAACCAAATTTAATGGGAGATGTAATGAAAAATCATGTATCCATGCTCACACAACTTCATCAAGCTATTAATCATGTCGGACATCCAAATAAACAAAGGAGGGAGAAACGTTCTGTTTAATCATTCATGTGGCAACGTCCACCTTCATTCGGAAGGTCTTCTGATCCATTAGTGGTTGAAGAGTGGATCAATACCACTGAAAAGATATTTTACGTTCTACAATGTTCTGAACATGATAAATTCATCTTAGAAATGTTTGGTTTGTAAGGTGAAACTGATCAACAGTTGAATCTTATCAAGAATATGAGGAAAAGAGATGAAATTGATTCCATGCAATGGGATGAGTTCAAGAACTTATTTTTGAATAGGTACTTTCCTTGAATTCTCTAAATAATGATGGTGAAGAAGTTCCTTAAACATAAGAAAAAGGATGATGAATCTATTTGTACCTACAAAGAAAATTTTACAAGACTTTAAAGGTACGCTTCTGGAATTATTATCCAACCTGAGAGTAAGATAGATCAATTATTTGGTGGCTTAAAAGCAAGTCGTCAAAGGGAATTATCCATAAGGGACTTAAATAGCTATAATAAAATTTTTTGATGTGCTCTCATGGTTGAGATAGATATTGGAGTAACCAATCAGTCATAAGGGTTTGATAATCATAGAAAAATATAATTCAAAGGAAAATATAAAGACCACACTAAAAATAATACGATTTTACCTTATGCTCAATGTGGGGAATGAAAGATAGATGGAATTTTCTTAAATGGACTAGTAAATGTTTTATGTGTGTAAAATAAGGTTATAGGGCAATTGAATGCCGAAGTTATGAGAAAAATGCATCTAATGATGCGAAAAAAGAAAAGGCTACACATAATGCACCTCCTACACTTCAATGTTACAAGTGCAAGGAAATGGGGCATTAATCCAATAAATTCCCTAACCCAAGGGTTATTGATGGTGATCGACATAAAAAAAATCTTAAGGCCAGAGAAAAAGTAAGTCACATGCAATTACTATCAGTGACATGGAGTATGATAATGAAGTGGTGAAAGTTACACTTACCATCCACTCTAAAGTAGCAAACATATTATTTGATTCTGGATCCACCCACTCTTTTATTTATAAAGAATATTCTAAGGTTATCTCTCTATTACCTCAAAAATTAGATATTATGTAAGCTGTGACAACTCCTAATGGCATAATGGTCACATCAAAAGTTTACAATTCTTCTCCAATTGAAATATGTGGGAAAGTACTTCCTAAAAATCTCGTGATCCTTCCTATAGTGGAATTTTATGTGATTATTAGCATGGATTGGATTTATTTATATCGAGCTCATTTCAATTTCCAATGAAGGGATGTCACATTTCCTATTCTAGATCAATCTATAATCAACTATCGATGAAAGGATGAATATAAACATACATTTGAAATGTATTCCATCTTATGGGTCTTGATTCCAATAATTGAAGGTTATTTATCTCAAATGGTTGGGTATAAAATCATGATTAAGAATACTACTATTGTATGAGATTTTTATAACATCTTTCCAGGGGAATTTTTAGGTCATCCACCAAATCGTGAATTTGAGTTTTCAACAGAACTCATACCGGGAGATATGCCTATTTCAAAGACACCTTATAGAATGGACCCAATTGAGTTGCAGGAATCGAAGAAGAAACTTCAAGAGAATCTAGATAAGGGATTCATACGCCCTATTGTGTCACCTTAGGGAGCACCAGTTCTTTTTTTTAAGAAGAAATATGGATCGATGAGACTCTACATTGATTATCGATAACTTAACAGGATCACTATCAAGAAAAAATATCATCTCCTCTGTATTTATCACTTATTTGACCAACTACATGGACCTCAATACTTTTCCAAGATTGATCTTCATTCAGGATATCATAAATTAAGGTTGAAAAGGGAGGATATACCAAAGACCGAATTTCGTACAAGGTATAGACACTATGAGATTAAAATTATTCCTTTTGGTCTTACTAATTCCCCTACTATCTTCATGGATCTAATGAATAGTGTCTTTAGACACTATCTTGATCAGTTTGTGGTAGTCTTTATAGATGACATTATTGTCTATTTAAATAGAAAGTAATAATAAGAAGATCACTTGAGAATTGTACTGAAGACCCTGATAAAGTAAAATATTTATGACAAATTTACCAAGTGGGAATTTTGGCTACAAAAAAGATTCATATTTGGGTCACATAATCTCAAGATAAGGGATATCTATGGATCAAAAAAACTATAATTATTGAAAGATAGTTGATACCAAAAATAGTATCTATGATCCATAGTTTTATTGATTTTCCAGGATATTATCAATATTTGGTAAAATATTTTTCTCAATTATATAATCCACTCAATAAGTTGACTTAGGAAGGAGTTAAGTTCATTTGGACAGAGGAATGTGAAGAAAATTTTAAATTGCTAAAAATAAGGTCATCATGTGCACCTATACTCACACTACCTTGTAGTGGTGAATGGTTTGTGATTTACAGTTATGCATCCATGAAGGATTTGGGGTGTATTCTCATGAAAAATGATATGGTGATAGCTTATGCCACAAGATAGTTGAAAATCCATGATCAAAATTACCTAAATCATGATTTAGAGTTAGTTATGGTAATCTTTGCATTAAAAATATTAAGGCATTATCTTTATGGTTAACGGTGTGATATATATACTAATCATAAAATTTTAAAGTATATTTTTATACAAAAGGATCAGAATATGTACCAAAGAATATGGATGGATTTGATTCAAGATTACAACTGCTCAATAAATTACCACCCTGGGAATGAAAAAAAAATGTTGGCAGATGCATTGAGTCGAAAAGACCATGCTAGCTTATCGATGATGAGGATCACAAAAGATCCAATATTTTTGGATTTACAAATGTTATATCTATAAATTTTGATGGAAGGGGATAAATTTTATCTTTAAAAAGTAAATGTTCAACCATCTATGAAAGTGATGATTAAAGAGGCACCAAAGGAAGATGTAGAGGTACAAAATAAGGTGAGAAACGTTACTAAATTAAACCTTGATTTTGATGAAATAATAAGGTTCATGAACCAGCTTTTTGTTCCTCCCATACCAGAATTAAAGAAGGGGATATTGTATGAGGGTCATAGTTCTTCATTCCCTATTCACCCTGGTAACAAAAAGATGAACAGAGACTTGAAAGAGTACTTCTGATGGGATGGCATGAAAAAGAGATGTTGCTGAATATGTCTCTCGATGATTAGTTTGTCAGAAATTTAAGGTTGAGAGATAGAAGTCTAAGGGGATGTTACAACCATTACTCATACAAGAATAGAATTGGGAAAACATCACTATGAACTTTTTTATTGGACATCCCAAAACATCTAAAGGAAATAATGTTATCAGGGTTATAGTTGATCACCATAAAATGTCATCACACTTCATTACTATTAGAGAGGATTTCTCTCTTGATCATCTTTCCAAGACATATGTGAAGGAAGTGGTAATATTGAAATGAGTGCCAATTTCCATTACATCTGATCAGGATCAAAGTTTTACCTCACTGTTCTGGCGAAGTCGTTAAAATTCTTTGGATATAGAGTAATGTTTTAGCACTACTTATCATCGACAGAGATATGTTCTATCTAAGAAGAAAATCCAAACTCTGGAAGACATGTTAATTGTTTCTCTATGGATTTCAAAGGTGCTTGGGATCAAAACTTATCATTGGTGTAATTTTCGTACAATAATAGATTTCACTCCAGTATTCTGATGGCTCCTTATGAATCCCTCTATAGAAAGAAGTGAAAAACACCAACTTGATGGGATGAATTTTGGGAAAGAAAGTTATTACGACCTGATCATGCTGATGAAATGGAAGAAAAGTTCAGATCTATTCAAAAACCCATAAGAGCAGCTCAGAGTTGACAAACAAATTATGCTAACAATTGAATAAAAGATCTATAGTTTGAAGTGGGTGATAAGGTGTTCTCACAAATATCTCTTTGTAAGAGAGTAATGAGATTTGGAAAGAATGGAATGTTAAGCCCTAGGTATATTGGTCCTTTTGAAATACTAGATCATTTTGGGAAGGTAGCTTATCAATTGGAACATCCACTGAATCTCTCTCAAGTTCATGATTTCTTCCATGTATCTCTCCTGAGAATGTACATACCTGATCCTTCACATGTTCTAAGCTCAGAAGTCATACTGCTAGAGAAATATCTTTCTTATGAAGAACAAACAATAAAGATTTTGGATCGTATCAAAAAAGTTCTACGAAAAAAGACCACTCACTTTGTTAAAGTTTTATGGAGGAACCCAAAATTAGAAGAAACAACATGGGAACTTAAGGATATGCTGAGGGATAGGTATCCTCATCTGTTTATTTTTAAATGACGAATTTCTAGGACAAAATTCCGATTAAGTGGGGTAGAATGTAACACCCAAATCCTTTTATGAAATATTTCATTTAAATAATTTTTTTCCTTCAGTAGATTGCTTTTCACACAATCATAAGTTTAAAAAACTGTGAGATGCCCTTAATATAAAATTATCGTTATAGCCAAGCCATTAGGTTAGCGGGAATAATAATAACTAACTTATGAAAATGCATTATGAATTCATTAACTATTAATTATTTATAGAATATATAAATAAATTAGATATTTATATTTTTGGGAGAATTAATTTCGGTAATGAAATTAATGAGATATATGTGTTATATACTTAATAACATATTTTTGATATTCATCCCATGGATATTTTAGTCATAGGTTATGAATAAAACACTTTCTATGTATAAGAACCTGATTTTTAAAGGTTAATTTTTCACCTTTGATTGGCAAACCCATTTTAAATTAACATTTTAGAATATTAATAATTTCTATATAAAACAATTAACATTATATTTTGAAGTGGGATATAAAAATTTACTTTGGATAAATTTCTAATATTTTTCTAATAACTTTCATGTTAGGTTGAATCGTAAAAATACGCTAAATTTTAATGGAAACAAATTATTTCATTGAGATAATTTATAAGGATAAATTATAATATTGAATGGTTTGAAAGTATAAATTTAATATATTTTTACCATTTAATATAATTTAAGTCATTATCATTAATTTTTTATTGAATTCATAGGTAAAAACATTTCAATATTTGGCAATGTTTTTACTTTTAAAACTCATTTTCTCATTTCAACAAAAGAAAAAATTATAAATTAATTACTCCAACTTCTTTGTTTTGAATTTGGAAAAATGGATTCCATATTTTAAATAATATGTTACAAATTTTGTGAATATTTAACTTTTACTTTTAGATATTATGAATAGTAACTTCAGTAAATATTTTATTTACTATTGTTAAAGGGTAAATCTGGTAAATAAGGGTAAAAAATAATATTATAATAATATTAAACAAACCTAAAACACTTCATAATCCTATTTGATGAGATATTTCTGACCATTTTCATCCTAGGGTCGATTTTGGGACCCCATGGATTCACTTTGATGTGAAAATAACATTTTATAAAAATTAATTTTAAGTAATGTTAATTATAACCTAAACACATATCTTTTAATAAATTGGTTTTAATATAGGGTTATATAAATTATTTCTATGTCAATAAATATTAATTATAAATTTAAAAATATTTCCTACATCAAGGTATTTTATTTGTAATTTTAAGACAGTAGATAAATATAGTTATTTATGACACAATTATAATGTAGTGATTACCATATTATTAAAAGATTCAAATAAATGAATTTATATATAATAAAACAAATGAAATTTGGTTAGTTTAATGTCATAAATATATTTTCTATATTATATTGACATATCAAATTTGAGATAGTTTATTTTTATGTAAAAAATCAGGTTTTTGTGAATATTTAAAATTTTTAATTATGAATAGTGTCAAAAATTTACATAATTCGTAACATAAAACATAAAATAGATTATTAAATGATATTAAATTCCTAAAACTATAATATTCGTAGAAATGGTTAATATAAGAAAAAATATTTCATAAATATCATTTTTGGGTCTTTTTACAAGATAAGTTAATTATACTAACCCACAAGTGGTAAATAACATGATATCATAGTAAGATTAAAAAGGGTAAAATAATTGATTAACCAAAAAGATAAGGATAAAAAAATATATTCAAATCATTTCTAAAAATTATTAGATTATTTTTATTCTAAAAAAATCATCTTCTATTCTAATTAAATAAGTTTCGGACCCTTTTTAGTTGAAATTGAATTTATAATAATTTAATATTTCGAGAGTTTCCTAAAGTTCCCCTCTCTTCTCTTATAAAATGGCACCTCCTCACTCTCCTCTTCACTCAATTTTGAGCCTTCATACTCAGAAAAAAACTAGCCCATTTCTCTTCTCAACTTCTCTAGTTACATTATAGAGGTTCTGGTCTTCTCAAAATAACAAATCAAGTTCCCTCAATGGAAATGTAAATGAGGCACATCAAGGAAGAATTAATCGTTTCTACTGATCCTTTAAAATTTATTTATTGTTATACTTATTACTCTATAGTTGTTTCATTATAAATTAATAACATCAGAATAAATAATATACTAATATGTTATTATAAATATTAAACAACCCTATTTCACCTTCTATCTACACTACAAAAAAATGAAATCACCATGTGTGCGTACGTACGGCTTACCATCTCCACGCCGTTGTGTAATCTATTTTCCACCACCACTGTACTTGGATGGGTATAATGTGGAAATAATAATTATATATGATTACTATAACATGATACTTATTCTGAGATATTATTCACCATCCTCTTCAATACCATTCAACAATTATGGGAATGATATTGTTGCTTGTGCATACGTACGACTTACTGTCTCCATGGTGCGATGTGATTCGTTATACATAATATTCATTAATCATATATTATATTAATGAATTGAATGAATAAATATGATATAAATTATAATAATGACATTGTGTAAATGATATAACTATAACATAAAAATAGGAATAAGAACTTATCTGGAAAAACATATATAAGAACATAAAGAAGTTAATACATGACTAACGAGTAACAATGAAATGTAACTAACAAATGGATTAAAATATGATCATAAATGTTTTAATGAAAATGATTATTATACGGTAATAAATCAGTAACTTTATTTAAATCATTATACCATAGGTTTATATACATACAAATCATATCGGACCTAAGGTAGGGGATGAATTTTCCAATCTCGTTTTATCTGAGATTGTTTATTCGTTAGTATCTACTGGGGGTATATTTGTCATTTATATCCATGTTCTCTAAAAAACATTCTCCTATTATGTTTTCTATTATTTTTTGTTTGTTAACATTAATTTTTACCCATTTTTACTTTTACTACATGTTTTTTAAGGAATATTTCTTTTGATTACCATACGATGTGCTTTTTGACTCTTTTGAAAAAAGTATGAGGACAATGTTTTTTTAACATAAATAGCATGAATGGGATTTTACATATTCATAATTCCTTGTTTACATTAATCTTAATATACCTTTTTATATGTTTATTTTCTGATCAATTCTTTTATTTTAAAATTTCACGACTTTTGAGAAAAGAAAATATTTTTGAAGAAGAAAGGATAGTTTCCTCAAGAATGAAGCTCAAGTGTTTTATCAAATAAAATTATATCTAAGATTACCTAGTTTTATATTTCTATCCCTATTATTAATATTATTTTATAGTATGTATTAAGGAATTTTATTTGTGAAATACAATTGTTTTATATCAATTATGATGCAATGATGATTAAGAAACCCATTTGATTTCATGAGTTATGCTATAGTGAATGTTTCTATATTTTTATGGAATGCATTAGAATGGTTTCATTACGAGATTTGAGGGACTTATATCTCCCAAAAATACATTGTTTGAAGATTTATATCTCATGAGATAGACATGTCTGTAATAGAAAATTAATCTGGTTCAGTGATACAGGGCTGGAATGAGGAGAGAAATCAGTTTATTAATGGACTATGTCCGCTATAATGATCTTGGAAAAGAGCTTTGACTAAAATAAAATTATTTTCTATGCTTATGTTTGAATTCCATAAAATTTCATGTCTTATGTTATGGATATTGGAGTTATATTTCATTATTATGATTTATCCCATGATATTATATTGTGATCTTTTATATGTAGAATATGATTTTCAAATGTTACGTTCTTATGAATATTATATGACTGTTATTTCATTTATTTTCCCATACTAAGCATTTGAGCTCATGTTTTTATATGTTTATTTTCCCCCAGACAAGAATAAGGGTAATGAGTTTTATATGCCAAAACGAAGTCTAGATATGATGAAATAGATGGGAGACAATGTAGATGTTTTATGAACCCATTGTTTATGTTTACCAATTTCTAAAGACACTATACCTATATGGTCATGTCATGATTATTTTATATTATTTAATAAATATACTTCAATTATGAAGTGATATCAATGTATTTAATGACCGGGTCATAATAGGATGCCTCCTTGAGGTTCAATCCCAACCAATGGTAAACCATGGTATTCCCATATATGGGCTACACTTTCACTAATCTTACCTCAGTAGTGTCTAGATATGCCTTCATGGTGTGATACCTTTCCTTTACAATATACACCACCCTGGGTCCACTCTTAATGGGTGTTATGATCTATCCACTCGATAAACACTCTAGGTTCTCCCTCCTAGTGATCCACCTCTCTAATCTGTCTCCATGGGACGTTCTGATCACTCTCATACCGTCTATACAAGACGTTAAACTTGCAGAATACCCCATGTTATACATGGGAATCTAAGGAAGACCCCATATACATGCCTCTAAAATATGATTCCCCGTGACTAAAATTGTATTCCTTGGGTTCTTGTGCCCTTGAGATGCCCTCTTATGAGGAAGAATACATGTTTTCCAATGTCCATGCATCCAGAGATGCCCCAACAAGCATTATGCCACAATCTACTCTGATCGAAGGTTGTAAACCTATCAAAACCCCTTGGAATTTCTTCATAGAAGCTGCATAATTAACCAGTGACCATAAAGATATGTCACTGGGAATGAGATTCATGAACAATGTTTTAATCTTAATGGGAGACTCGGACTAAGTGACGAGTTCCAAAGAGAAATCCATAGAAGGAGGAACTAAAATCCCATCATCCTTTTTCAATCAAGGAGAAAACATCCCTGAATAAGTGACGGATGTCTCCCTATAGATTCTCATTAGTCTTCCTGTACATTTCCCTATACTTTCCTTCTCCCAATAAATAAATAACTAATGATGATGATGAATAGAAACTACTATACCCTTTTAATATTAATTTTGTCATGAATCCACCCAAATTCATTTTCTATATGTTTAGAAACATATTTCATGGAACTTAATACTACTCAATCATTTATTATTAAATAATTTTACCTTGGTTTCAACATTTTATTTCGTAAAGGAGATTAGACTATGCTCATTTTGAGCTGATTTGGACCTTCTTTTCAATGGAAGGCAATCGTTGGATATTTTTCTAATGATCCTTTTGTTGCGCATTAGTCAAGGGCATGGGTGGTCAATCTCATCTCACCCTTCTTGTGAGATTATTACCTAATCTATGAATCTATTAAATATTTAATATATTTTTTTTTTGAATCTTTTCCAAATCCTAGTGTGGTGCTGATTACCACAAAACAAATGGTTAATTAAAACAATTTGTTAATGGGAATATATATATATATATATTAGGTATCGTATATTTCTTTTACGTGATGGACATATTATTGTTTAAATTGGTACATTTGGGTGCTCTAGAATATATTATCATCCATAGAGTAGGTAGGTGTTGTGGATTTCTGATTAGTCTCATGATATTGGATTCCAATATATCCCAATGAATGGAATCCAAAATTCTATAGTTTGGTTTAACATAATGATCTGAATTATACATAATTAGGTTATGTGACATGGAACATCATGATTCCCATTATGGTCATTCTTTCATGACTAAATTAAGATAAATTTAGGTCTATATATCCAACATCTAAGGGGTATTGGTATTTAACCTCAAATAGGTATCAAATGAATCATAGTCAACAAAAATAAATCTACTTATTGTTTGGGTCACATAGTTTATAGTTTGGGGACAATACCAGTCCATGAATTTTAACATTGTGTGGTAAGGACATATTGCACACAGTTTAGGTTCATATATTCTGGATTTCTAAAATATATATTATTGGAAATGGTTGATGTGTTAATTATATAATGATAACCCTTGAACTTTTAAGGAATATAGACCATTGAATAAATTGTTATTGTATATAATATATCCCATTGATATATTTTTTAGGTTAGCATGTCTCCATGTGGATGATTTAGGGTATACACGTGATCTACCCATGTATGAACTAGTTGAGGATTACAACTATTATAACGCCCTTCCAATTTCCACTAACTGGTGGTTAGACATGGATTAATGGAAATATGGGGGACATGGCCACATGGGATAGAGGTTAGTTCTTACGTATATGACTCCATGACAATAGTTGGGATTAATAAAAATGGATGCAATCCATATATTCCTAACCTAGTAATTAATTAGTTTCAAGAAATATTTTGGGTATTTAATTTAGTAGGATTCCCTTTCATGTAATTTCATCTCACTTATTAATTGATAGCTCGTGAAGGATGGATGAAAACATGAGGGATATATCCTCCTGGAAAAAAAATTGGGCTTATACATGTGATTCCCAACTTTTTTTTAGAGAAACTGGAAATAAAAATACCCAAAAATTCATAACCTTGTAGGCGACTCAAGGTAAGGTCATATTTTAGGGTTAACATCAAGTATGAGTCCCTTCTAATTTCGTTGACTTGTTGATTAGAAAAAATAGTTCCACATTGTGATTTGGTTTTGTGAACATTGGATAGAGGTCAAAGAATTTTGAAAGCATGAGTTTGGATAGGTTTTACTAGTATTCTCAAGATAGAGACTCTAATTATCAATGGAATGTTGGAGTGTGATTACAATGAGGGTACCACTAATCTGCGAAGAAAACCCGAGATATTTCATTAACTATGGGGATAAATGATAGATGGTGTGCATGATGAAGTTCATATCTCAAACATCCATTTCAATGGGATCATAAGAGGATAATTTATATTGAAACCTTGGTAGAATACTCAATTAAAGGTAGTACTAATGTGAATGTATTGCGAGTATGTGGTACCTAGGTGTGACGACCTGGGAAAATTACTACTCTAGTGGGTACCTGGTTGAATTGTAACCCTAGTTGGTTGCCTTGGAGAATTTGAACCCTAGACATGTACCTAGGTGAATTAGGGCCTTGGTATTATACCTACTAAATTTAGTTCTCTGGTGGGAGTACTCGAATGAATTGGAAGCTTAATAAGGTAACTTGGAGAATTTTCACCCTAGTGGGGTACATGGATGAATTTAAACCCTAATGGTAGACATGGTTGACTGTTATCCCTAATATGGAGTCTTGGGCATAACATCTTCCTAATATAAGGGTATCAGTGATAAAATTCCCTAATATGGGGTAGCATAAAGTCTCATTATAGTAAAAGGTCCATGGTATATTGTAACCCTAGTCTAGAGCAGTTGAAGGAGTGTATCCCTGGTTTAGAGTGAAGGTATATGGTTTTACCTAGTAGAATAGTAGGGAAAGAAATCATCAAAAATAGAGGGTTATGGGGAAATGTTTTCCTAGTTAGGGCTCCTAAGGTGACATGGCCACATGGAACCTAGTTGTAACACTCTTGATGAGTGTTGGGAGAGTAGCTTCATAGTATAGAAGAGTCCTCAAAATTAACCTAGGATTATGGGACTCTAGTGTGTCATATGTTATTGATCCCTTCTCCCTAGTTATAAGGAACATAGGAAAGTTTTTATTTATAGAACTTTTTAATTTTTAACCTATTTAGATAACCCAATTACCCCTTATTTCATTTAATTTCAATTGCTATAGACATTAAAAGGTATCTTAAAGGGAATTAGAGATATAAATTCATGGAGATTAATCTCTTTGTATTCATATATATGTTTGTGTGTTTATCTAAAATTAACTAAAATAGATACAAATTGGATCTATATATAAGAATAAATAGGTAGCATGGTGAGTAACAACTGAGAAAATAAGAAGTTTCAGGAAAGTGTTAGGGAATGGGAGTTAACAGTGTAGGTGTTCTTGTGATAGATAGTTTCATGAAGGTGGTAGGTGTTATATTTCATTATTTTAAGTGAGTTTTTGAGAAATATTTTTTATCATTATTTCACTCACACAATTTCATATAAGTGTAACATCAGGTCATGCTGAGATACATGGGAAAACGTGACCTTGGAATCTATCCAGGGTCCTGAGAATGTAATTGTGGAACATGTGTGGGAACCTGGATGAGGTTACATGGGTGTAGGTGAAATTATTATCATTTAGGGATAAGCACCAAAGGTAGGGAATACACACATAGTTCACATCAGTGAAATATTGGAATTTTTCAGAAATCCTTCAATATTTAAACCAACATAAATTTTGATCATTTAGTCCAATTTTCATTAAAGAGTGGTAAAATAAAATACAACAGAATAAATTTCACAACTAATTATGTATTTACCCCATAGAAAGTGGTTTTATTTGACAAAAGGCTAAAAAATACCCAAGAAAAGGGGTTTTAGAGTTTTAAAATCCCTTTTCATATTCACTGGATAAAATTTTTATCCTACTCCTTGTTCTAGGTTCTCACCTCCATGTCACCAGAGTGGTATTTACTTGAGCAATATATATTCCATAGTGTGTCAAAAATCATTCAATACATAAAGATCCCAGTTTAATATTTTAATTCATAGATATTCTAATGACCAAAGATCATCTTACATGGAAATTACATTTATTTTGTGGAATACATAATACACTAAACAAATAGATTCCCAAATATCATATTAGTATAGTGCCTTTGGAATCTTGGAACACATTCATCTAGCTTGGAAAAATATGTTCAACATCTCCCATAAATATCTTCCCATTTAGTTTTCCTACCTAAAATCATTCCTTATATCTCGGGGGAATGAAAACATAAGAAGGGTGAGATTAGATTCTCATTAAGGGTAAACATCAAAAACATAAATATAAGAATGTAAAAACAAGAATATATATTTTTAATATCAAAAATATTGAGTGATAAAATAAATCTTGGCATTACATAAGGCATAAATCACAAAGTAATGTTAACCATGATAACATTTCATCGGCATAAAACATGAACTTGTAGAAAAAAATCACATAATATGATTTACACAGTATCCAAGGCATTTCTTCCAAAACAATTATAGTGTAAAAAGTATTATTCTGAACCTATTTCACTCTTCATTATACCCAGGTATTATAAAACCTGATTTACATGTCATTCCAGTCCTGTTTTACTGAACTAGATTTACATGTCATTTCGGTCATGTATATCTCATGAGATATAAATCTTTACCCAATGCATTAGAGGGAGATATAGGTCTCACCCATCTCATAATGAAATCATTTTTACATGTTCCACAAAAACAAAAATCGTTCAACATAACATATCCCAGGGAACAAAAACTGGGTTTCTTAAAAATCATTAAATTATAATACATAAAAAATAAATTATTATTATAAAAATAATTCCATCATAAAAATAATAAAAACAATGTAATAATAGGTATAGAAACATATACCTATGGAATATTAGATGGAAAATAATTTTGATAAAATACTTGAAATTAAATCATGATGAAAATATCCTTTATTCTTCAAAGGTTCTTTCTTTTCAGAAAATTCAATGTAATTATAAAATAAAATAATTTAGTCGAAAATTAACTTTAAATCATTTATAAGATGCTTTAGGGAAATAAGGATTAAATATCCATTCATGTTGTATAATTTAAAAAAATATTATCCTCACACTTTTTCTAAAAAATTAAAAAAGTACCTCATATGTTAAATGAAAGAATGATTCCTTCCAAACCATGTAGTAAAAGTAAAAAATGGGTAAAATTTACTTTTAGCATAAATAGAAAAATAGTAAATATTTTATGAAAACATTTTTAGAAAACGTGGAAATGGATTATAAATATACCACTAGTAAATACTTAAGTAGAAACAATCTCGAATAAAAATGATATTGAAAAATTATACCTTACTAATCAGATGAATCATATGCCTCATAAAATTAATAAAATTATATATCAACTTTAAAATAATAATCATAAAAACATTCATGGTAAGCATAAACACCACAGAAAAGAAATAGTTGGTTTATATGGCTTATGTCCCATAGAAATAAAAATAAGAAAAAATAATCCCATACCTTAGGTCTCCTATCCTTTATGTGTATTTGAACCTCATGTATAATGATTTTAATGATGTCATTGACTTATTCCATAATCATATTAATTTTTATGATATCATATATTATCATATTATCATCTGTTTGTTAATAATATTTCATTATTACTTGTTATTTGGGTATAATCTACTTCATTTTCTTATGAATGTTTTGTCAGATAAGTTCAAGTTCCACTTATTTGGTTATAGTTATATCATTTAAAGAATTATATTGGTATAATATATATCAAATTTATCCTTTACATTATTTTTTATAATAGTGGTTTATTGAAAATCATGTAGAATGAATCGCATCGCATCATGGAAACGGTAGGTTATACGTATACACGAGCGGCAATATCATTCACTTAGCGGTTAAATGTTATAGAATTGGAAGTTATATTAATTATAAATAATAATTATCATTTTTTATTAATTATTTTAATCCATTATAGTCATTATTATACCCATTCAAATAATGTATTGTTGAATAACAAATTACACCACAGCATGGAGACGTCATGTCGTACGTATGCATACATGGTGATATTTTTATTCTTTGGATGGATAGAAAGAGATATAAGGTTATAAAAAAAATATAATAACATCTAAAAATTTAAAATTTACTATTTTAATGACTTTATTATGGAAACAGCCTAAGAAGATCAAGTAGATGAAGACAAAATTTTGAAAGATGTGATAAAACAATTACTTCTTTTACATGTATCCCATTTTGATTTTCCCAAAAGGTCTTCCTAGGATTTATTGATTCCCTAATAGTGGAGTCTAGGATGGATTTAGGGAATTTTTGAGAGTAAATGGGTAGGTTTTGGTTGATAAAAAGTGATGTAGAGGTGTGATTAAAAGAGAAGAAGAAGTTCCTATTTATAGGAGATGTAATAGTAACTTTAGGAATGTCTTGAAATATTAATTTATTATATACTTATTTTCGGTTTATAATGGTCCAAAACATAGTTATTTAAATTCTAAGATTATTTTGGATTTAAATAAAATCATAAAATAATTTTTTGACATGTTTGTAATATTTTTTCATCCGTATCTTTTTGGATTAATCAATATTTTACCCTTTTTAATCTTACCAATATATCATGTTTTTTACTCTTTCTGAGTTAATATAATTATTAAAACATGTCAAAAGACTAAAAAAGGGTAATTTATGACATATTATGACTTATATTAACCATTTTTTATAATATTATATTTTTATAACTTTTATAACATGTAATAAACTATTTTATATTTTAAGTTATGAATTATGTCAATTTAGACACTATTCATGCGTGACTTTTTTCAAAAAATCATAATAACTTGATTAATTAGAAAAAAATAAATTAACTAGAACCTAACATGTCGTAGTAATCTAGATAATTATTCTATGATATAAATTATGTCATATAATATTTATTCTAATATTTATAATATCATTTATTTTATATTTCCCTTAATAAAATAATTATTATATCACTGTTGTTTCAATATTTATAATTATTATTTAATATATAAAAACTAAAAATAAATTTCAAATATATATATAATTTAATTATATATATTAAGAATATTTATTTTTTTTTCATCAAATTTATCACTACATTATAATTATTATACTTATAAGAGATAAGAGAGAGACGTGTTGTACCTTTCTTTTTTTAAAAATAATTACATCAATTTCATGAACCAAAGTCCATAAAATGAATCGAATACAACCCTTGGGTGATATGGGTTGAATTTTATTCATTAATTAAGATTTTTTCAGGTGTTAGGGTAACTTTATTATCCTTATCATATTGTATGTTACCCTAATTTATCTTATTTACCTTTAACTGTGGTAAATAAAAAATACAAAAGTTACTATTAAAAATGTCCAAAAAAAGTAACCTATTGATATAGTTTATACACAGTAATTAATAATATTGAATCCTTTTTTTAAAATTAAAAACACACAATTTGTAGAAATTAATTTAAAATTAAATCCCATTATCAAAATGGGAAAACAATGTTTTTTAAGAAAAAATCACCAAAAGATTAATGTGTGCTTGTATATAATTTCAAGGTAAAATTACATATCATGAATAAAATAATATTAAATGATAAAAAAATCCAATTAAAATTTAAAACCAATTAAAAAGATAATCTAACTATATAAATAAATTAGATGAAAATGCAGTTTTGAATTAAAATGTAGTATTTTTCACTATTCATTAAAATATTAATTTTATCATAAAAATAACAAAACATTAACCAAAGTAAATTTTTATATCTCTATTATAAATTAGAAGTTTATAATTTCAAATATAATATATAAAATTGTAACCAACAAGATTTAAAATGGTTTCACTATCAAAAGGAAGGAAAACTGCATTTTTTGAAAAATACTTCTTTTATTTGAAAAATTGAGTTTGTTCTTATATCATGTCTAGAAAATATATAAGATTAATTTTAATGTCATATTAAAATAATATTTGGTTGATACTATTCATAATTTCTAGTTTATCTCACATTAAATACTATTTTAATAATATATCATTGTTTAGTGAAACTCGGTATTGTGTACAACGAAAGTTATCGAGGAAGGTCGCTCTTGCATGTAATACAAGAAAAGTCCATGTTTTGTGTATTGGAAGCTTCCTTTGTTGTTGTTTATAACATAATAAAAACTTATTTCTTGTATACATTGATCAAAATCTATAATCAGTGTTGTGTGTATCATACACCAACTCGGTGTTGCGTATTACATACGACAAGTTGGTTTAATGTGAAAGGAATGTTTGACTTAGTACGTTGTATGATATAAATGAAAGTTTTAATTTATTTAAAAAATGGACCTTAAAAACATCGGTTGTTACATTCTACCCCCCTTAAAATTAATTTCTCCCTTGAAATTTTTTGGTATTATAAATGGTTTACTACTTGAATGTTCCTTTCATGGAGACCCACATTATAAAAATGAATAATAAAACTTCATTTTAAAAAGGAAATATAGAAACATAATAGTTACCCAAAGTAACTCATCACTGGTTTTCCACATAGGATAACATAGGTGGAAAGTGAAAACGTGGATATGGAGGAAAAAAACAAATCATCATGTTCTGAGATAGAGTGATAGAGAACAAGGTAAGAGAAAGTTAAAAATTAGAAATCTATAAACCTGCGATGATTTAAGGGACCATCTAATTCACTGAATAAGAAGGTTCTAGGATGAAATTTTTTGTTTTATGGATCCTTTTCATAAATTTCATGAACATGAGAAAAAATTAGTTATTGATTTTAGTACAATCTCTTAATTGGTTATGCCATGAATAATTTCCACTTCATCTCTTTTTAAAACAAATGATGTTGAATTTGTCATTCCTAAATTGTTAGCTAATCTTGTGATCCATAAATTGAATGATAGGGCTTTTCATATGTCTCAACAAAAATGTTATCACAGGTTGTCAAATTTTCATAAGTCCACCTATAGTGAGACAAGACAATATTCTAACTAATGTCATCTGAAGTTTAACATTAACTTTCTATAAATTTATAACCTTACAATCCTTCCCAAAGAAGAAAATCCAAAACTATAGAAAAAGGTACACATAATGATCTTAAAATTTATCACCCGTATATCATAATATATCTTTGGTTGGTCACATTCTAAAAGTGTGAACACCATCATCATGTATTCTCTTGAGTCACTGTAACAACCTAAATTATTAGATATCCTTATTGAAAACATGCATGTTTCCTTGTTCCTAAACATAGTGGATTATTTATTAAGTCCTAAAAAGTTTTATTCTTTAACCAAGATATCATAACACCCTTGTCTATAAATCCATAATTAGTTCTCAAGAAACAATCATCGTCTAATTTACTTACTCAAATCCAACATATCTTTATCCAAATATCATTATCTTAACATAAGGAACATATTAAGGGTTATATTTCCCATAATCATTTGTACTCCAACTACATCACCCTACCATTAAATTATTTTTTGGCTCTTTATAACTATTCAATATATCCTTTCCAATCCTTAATGAAAAAATTATATTGAAAACACTTATATATTTATTGGTTCATGTAAAATAATCTTTAAATTTTTAAACATATACACCTCAACCATCCAACTTTATTCTTAAAACATTAATTAAGATCCATAATATTCATATTTCATAAAATATGAATCATGTATTAAGGTTTCTCAACCTCAAGATTCATAGGATTAATGTAAACAATACGGGAAGAACATCACATACGTTTCACATGTCGTTTATAATATCTTTATCCTCAGTAGTATGACCAATACTCATACCATCTTCATTATTATCTTCATGATATTTATACTTAGAAAATAAATATTCATAATTCTCATTATTTCCACATTAGAAATATTCAATGGTTAACTATGTTCTATGTAGTTCTGGCTATTGACTGAGACTAGAAAGAAAATTGTGAGAAATACATATCAGAGAATAGAAACTCATAAGTAAGGTAAATTAATTATAATATTTCAATCTATGATATATTTGTTTTAACGCTAGGTTAGTCATGATTATCATAAAAACCCAAGTATTGTATCCTATACTTGACTTATCCTTAGGACATCCCTAGACATATCCTTAAAAATATCTCAAGGGATCTTACTAAAAAAATCATCCTAGTTTCCAAAGGTTGACTAAACACTTTCTCTGATACTAACTCTATTAATCCTAGATTGGTGTACATGGAAATTATATTTATTTTTCAGAATACATAATACATTACACAATTATATTCCCAGCGACCTTATTATTTTAGTGTCTTTTGAAACTCGAAACACATCGATCTAGCTTGGTGAAATATCTTCAACATATCCCACAATGATCTTCCCCTTTATTTTTCCTACCCAAAACCTTTATTTATATACTAGGGGAAATAATAAATAATAAGGGTGAGCTAAAATTCTCGGTAAGGGTAAGCATAGAAAACATAAACATAAGAATGTAAAAAAATGAACGTGTATTTTGAATATCAAAAATATTGCGTCATAAAATAAATCTTGACAGTATATAAGACATAAACAATAAAGGAATATTTACCATGAAAACATATAATAGGTTTAAAACATGAACTTATGGAATGTAAATAATCACATAATATGATATCCATAGTATCTAAGGCATTGCTGCCAAGACCATCATAGTGGACAAAGTCCTAAAATGAACCAATTTCACTCATTGTTCTAGCAATGTATTACTGAACCAGATTTAATTGACGTTCCAACCATGTATTACTGAACCATATTTACTTGTCATTCTAGTCATGTCTATATCTTGATATATAAATATTTACCCAATTCAATAGAGGGACATATAGGTCTCACCCATCTCATAATGGAATCATTCTTACATGTTCCACAAAAACATAAACCATTAATCCTAGCATATACCAAGGAAAAAAATGGATTTATTAATCATCCTTCCATCATAATCCATATAAAAAAAATTATTTCATAAAAATAATTCCATCATAAACAAAATAAAATCAATTTAATAATAGGGATAGAAACAAAAACCTATATCATCTTAGAAGGAAAATAATTTTTATAAAATACTTGAAATTAATTCTTGAGGAAAATATCCATTCTTCTTCAATAAAATTTTCTTTCCTCAAAATTTTGTGATATTTTAAAGAAAATAATTTATTTGAAAATAAAATTAAGATCATGTATAATAATCCTCACAGAAATAAGGCGTGAAATCCATTAATGTTGTATAAGTTAAAAAATATATTTTTCTCGTACTTTTTTTAAAAAAAGTCAAAAAGTAATTAAAATGGTAAAAGAAATAAATATTCCTTCCAAACCATTTTGTAAAAGTAAAAAATGGGTAAAAATGAGATTAAACATGAACAGAAGAATATTAAACATTTTTAGAAAATATGGACATGGATGATAAATATACCCCGATAAAAATGAGATTGTAAAATTATCCCTTACTAATCAGTTGAATCATATGCCTCCTAAAATAAATAAAATTATATATAACCTTCATACTAATAATCATAAAAACATTCATGGGAATCATAAACACCAATCGAATGAAATATATTGTGTATAAGGAATATGTCCCACAGAAATAAAAGTGATACAAAATAATCCCTTATATTAGGTCTTCTATACATTGTGTGTATTATAAACTCATGTATAATGATTTAAATGATTCAATTTACTTATTAAAGAATAATATTCATTTTTTTATATCATATATGATCATATTATCATCTATTTGGTAATAATATTTCATTATTACTCATTATTCGGGTATAAACTACTTCATTTTCTTATGAAAGTTTTGTCAGATAAGTTCATATTGTACTTCTTAGGTTATAGTTATATCATTTACAGAATTATATTAGTATAATATATATCATATTTATTCATTAAATTCATTTATATAATCTTGGTTTAATAAAGATCATGTAGAATTAAGATCATCTCATTGTTGAGATGGTAGGTCATACGTACGTACGAGCGACGATATCATTCACTTAATGGTTAAATGGTATAGAATTGGATTATATATTAATTATACCAAATAATTATCATGGTATATTAATTATTTAAATCCATTATACACATAATTATACCCATCTAAATAAATTATTGTTGAATATATAATTACACCATGACGTGGAGACGGTAAGCAGTACGTACGCACGAATGGTGAAATTATTATTCATATGATGGATAAAAAGAGATAAAATATTTTCCCATAACTATAATAATGTATCATCATGTATTATATGATGTATTTATTACTTTATTGTGGAAACAACATAATATGAGGAAGTATAAGAAGAAAAAACTTTAGAATGATGTGATAAGACAATTACCTTTTTTTGAGTATCTCTTTTTGATTTTCACAAAAGGTCTCCCTAGGATGAATTTATTCCAAAATTGTGGACTCTAAGATGAATTTAAAGAAGTTGGGAGAGTAAATTGGTTGGTTTTGTCTAAAAAAGGGGTTTATAGTAGTTATTAACAGAGAAGGAGAAGTTCGCTTCTTTAGGATATATAAGGGGCACTTTAGGAATGTCTTGAAATATTAATTTATTATAAATTTATTTTCTATTTATAATGGTCTCAAACTCATTTACTTAGAAGATAAGATGATTTTTTATTTAAATAAAATTTTCCTATAATTTTTTAATAAGTTTTGAATTTTTTTAATCCTTATCATTTTTGTTTAACCATTATTTTTCCCTTTCTAATCTTATTGTTATATCATGTTATTTACAATTTGTGTGTCAATGTAATTATAATAACATTTAAAAAACCTAAAAGAGTGGTATTTATGACATATTTGGACATATATTAACCTTTTAGTCGAATATTATTTTTTCATAAATTATATAACATTTAATATAGTATTTATAATTTAAGTTTTGAATTATGTCAATTTTGAAACTATTCATACATGACTTTTTTTAACCATTTAACCTGATAACTTCAAAAAAAATTAAATAAATACTAACATTTCATATTTATCAATTAAAATTTTTATAACAAAAATTATATGATATATGTTTTATTTTAATATTTATAAAATCTTTTATTTAATATTTCTCTTAATAAAATATTTACTATATCACTATTGTCTCAATATTTTTGGTAATTATTTAATCTCTAAAAAATCCAAATTAATTACAATTTTATGGAAAATTTCATTATATTTCTGTAGATAATTTATGTCTATTATTTCATCAATATTATCTCTACATTAATATTATTATACTTATAATAGTTAAAAGAGTGACATGTTGTCACTTTCTTTTGTTTTAATATTAATTACAACACTTTCATTGAAAAAAGTCCATTAACCGAATCAATTCAAATCCATAGGTGACATGTGTCGACTATTATTCATCCAATAGGATCTTGGATGGTTTTATAGTAATTTTATTGTCATTATTAAATTATTTGTTACCCTAATTTACCTATTTTACCTTTAACTCTGGTAAATAAAAATTACCAAAGTTACTATTCAAAATGTAAAAAACATAAAAGTAACCTATTAACATAATTTTGACCCACTTATTAAAAATATTTAATCCATTTTTCAAAATGAAAATCACTAAAGTTTCATTAATTAATTTAAAATTAATTCCCATCGTTAAAACGAGAAAATCGGGTTTTTTAAAAGTAAAAACCCATCAAAAGATTACGGTGCATTTATATATAATTTAAAGGTGAAATTACTTATGAATAACAAAAATGGATTAAATTATAAATACATAGTCCAATAATAATTTAAAATTATTTAAAAATACAATCTAACAATATAAATAAATGAAATGAAATGGCAGTTTTGAATTAAAATGCAGTATTTTTCACTATTCATTAAAATCTGAATTTTAATAGAAAAATAACAAAAAATAGTCAAAAGAAAATTTCTATGTCCCACTTCCAAATAAAAATTTCATTTTGTCATTTATAACATATAATAGTGTTAAAAATATATTTAAATTGTGTGTTCCATCAAAAGGCTGCAAAATAATATTTTTTGAAAAATACTTCTTTTATATAAAAAAATGAATTTGTTCTTATATAATTTCTAGATTATACATAATATTAATGGTAATGTTATATAAAATTAAAATTTTGTTTAATACTATTCATAAATGTAAGTTTATATCCCATTGAATAAATTTTTAATAATATATCATTCTTTAGTAAAACTTGGTATTGCGTACAATGCAAACTATCGATGAAAGGTCTCTCTTGTGTGTAACTCAAGCCAAGTCAGTGTTTCATGTAGTGAAAGATTCCTTTTTTATTTTGTATTAAATAATCCAATCATAGTTCTTTTTTACATTGAATAATCTATACTATGTGATGTGGGTGTCGTACACTAACTTGATTTTTCTTGTAACATACAACAAGTTGGTTGAATGTGAAAGGAAAGTTTAACTTAGTTCATTGAAAGATGAAAATAAAAAAATTTAAGTAATTCAAAAAAATGGCCCATAAAAACTCAAGGATTTACATAGTTACTTCTTCTACATATATTTGACTTTCTTCATTATAATGATGATTGTATCATGGATCCCAAGACAATGTGTGTGACCCACATTTTTTATTCCAAAAAAAATCCCCAAAAAATAGAATTTGTTTGAAATGAAAATAATTTTATTCTAAGGTAATAAAGTTCAATTTTTCAAAATATATATGTATCTGATAGGATTCTATTGTTAACTTACCAATGAATGTATGTTCATCAAGAAGAGGTTGTCTACTGAAGGATTTTTATCTTGTTTCAAATTATAATATCATGATAAACTACTAAACTTATAAAGGTTAATATCAATAATAATTGTATCCATTTAAACATTGTATTGGGATTGTCATGAAAATCGTAATCTCTAATTTCTTGGGTGACTAATGAAAGATTAATCGATCCATTAACCCAAAACCATGTATCCTTGGACAGATATAGGTAGGCTGTACATGGAGACAAAAACCATCACTATAAGTAAATGTAATTTTATGAGAGAAAGAATCATAGATCCAAATATCCTCCTATGTGTGTACACATAAATTGATATAAGTGAGATGGATATAAGAGAAAATCCACTATCACAGCAAGTTAATTTTAGCACACCTAGATTCAAGATATAGATTCCCCCTTTATGTGTGACCATAGACAGGTATATACAAGTTGTATATAGTGTCATATGTCTTGTAACCATAAAATAGATTTATTTTATTTGTATATGGGAAATAAGTGATTTATAATAATTAAAATTTAGTATAAGGTATTTGAAATGGGGTTTCTAATTATCAAGATGGATCAATCACCCTGAAAATACACCCCATGCATTTCACATGGTTCCTCTAAACCAATATATTGTTCGAATATAGGGGTTGTCTAATGTTTTACTATGTAGAGGGATGTAGTGAGCTTATATTTACTTTTTTTAGGTTCATATGGAAGACCTAAAATACTATGTGTCTTTCTCTTTGTCCCTAAATTTCTAATTTTCCACGAATAATGAGAGCTTAGTGGGTATGAACTCAGCTTTTGATCGTGCCTCCCTTTATAGTTTTTGACCTGAATAGTACTATGACTCTTTATTTTGGGATTATTAATTTTTTCTATATCAGGTAAGGTGCATAACAAGAAATTAGAGAATATAATTTTACCTAGGGTTCAATTTATGGGTTTTTAACGAGATGAGTTTTATATCTCTTTCCTTGTGATGTTTATGTCCATATAATCTGGGTGAAATATTTCTAGAATTTAAAGTCCTGAACCTTTATCAAAAAGGTGAGCCTATCTATAAATAAACACATGAGATGATAAAATTACATGAATTGATGCCTCATGTCCCTTATATAGATATAATTAGGGGTATTTATATGTATTATTGTAGTAGTTCTTGAACCATAGGTGTCATTTTTTATGTTTATATGAAAAATACCATCAATGGATCAAAAATAATATCTCATATTCCGTCTTTGAAAAATGGGTATGATATAAGAATATATAACCCCAAGGGTATTCAAATACACTTGAATAATTGGACTACGGGATTTGAAAATTAAAAATTGAAAGGTTAAAATCACAAAATGATAGGATAGAATAAGTACATAGGGGATAATCTTTGACCACATTTTAATGATGAGTTCCACTTTAATTTTTTCAAGGTGTATAGGGATTAGGGGACCTTATCCCCAATAAAAACATATATTTGGTTATAATTGTTGAATATAGAGGCATGTATATCATTTCATAGAAGCGGTGTCTTTCATATCCAAATGTTCTCACTACTAATTTCCATGAAGTGTTTCTAAAGGAATATGTACTTATCGAATGAAATATGATTATAGATAAAAGAATATTCCATAAGTGTTTAATCACACTAAATTCCATGTTACAATGTATTGAACACATTCTCCAGGTGAAGGTATATATCATGAAATCACTTTAAAATGCATTCAAGAGATATAGGTATAATGTTTTATCTTAATTTTACCTATAAAAGTGGGATTAGTTAGAATACAATATATTTTTCTAGGGAAATATGGTGGAATCTATAAGATTAAGGCATTATTCTATTTTCACTCTAACTTTTTCCTAATTAATAAAAATATATTACCTACCAAGATGAGACTTTACATTTTTTTCATGCCACCCTTTATGTGTTTTTTATTTGACAATCCTTTGTGCCACTTTTATAATCATTTTATTATAATAAAATTTATAGTATAGAAAAATAAAGATTATATTTATAAAGATTTGAATGAATGTTACTATGCTTTGAGGTTACACTGCTTTTAAAAAATAGTGATAAAATATTTATATCATGGAAGAAGCAGTCCCAACATAAATAAAGAGCCCAAATCTAGTATAAACAGACTCACAGAGAGGTACATATAGTTTTAAATCAAAATTATTTGAATCAAAAAAATCAAAAAATCTATGTAACATGGCCCCATAAAAACTCATCATGAATTAAGAGCTCAATTTTATTTTGTAATATCTTAGATAGGGATGCATGATATTAAAATATTTGGTTCTTGGACCATGGATGGGGGACATAGAATGACAAACCAAATGGGGATCAAGAGTGAAGAGAATCCAAAAACACTAGAATAGATAACGATGTTGATGTAAATCATGTATTCATGAATTTGAATCAGGGGATGATGTGATAGGATTGCTATGTCAAGGTTAACTACTAAAAAATATTTGAATGATGGGTTCCATAGAAGTATTCTCAAGGAATATAGAGGTTAGAGGAACTCCTCTTTATGATAGAAACTTTTCTCTGGTTAGTAGTTCTAAATATGGAAGCACTAACATTATTACTAAGAAATGGTGTACCATAGAGTCTAATTCAATTGTTATCAATAGTAATTCAAGGATTATAATGATTAAAAACAATAAAATAATGAATTATGGTTTTTAAAAAGTGTATATTCAAAAGTGATGGAGAAATTTCAGTCATCCGTTAACCACTGTTGATCTATTATGGGACTGTGTAATGTAGATGAAAATGATGATGGTTTGGGGATGGATATAAAATATATGATTAACATTTCACTAGGTATCCTAAAATTGATTTAATCAACTCATATATAGTTATTAATAGATGTCTTCTCAAACCTGAATCTTATGTAGGGAACAATTTGGTGGATTTATTCAGGTGTTAGGAGTTTGTATGAGATCTAACATGAATGATTAAGATTATGAAAACTCGAAATTAATCAAATAGGATTTTTGGTTACGCCTCATATATTATATCCTATCATCACTATATATCCTAAATTAATAAGAATAAATCCACATACCGTTTTTATTCAAATATCCACAACATAAATCCTGATCATATGTAGGGGAGTGGAATTTTCCCATAGAATAGAACCATAACTTGAAGAATAACTCTATATTAAACCAAAGATAAGAGATCTTGGATGCCTTAGGGCTGTTGGGATCATTTCACCCTATCATATATCAGATAGAAAAAATATGGTGTCAACCCTTATATAATTATATATCTCATGCAAGGAATTTTGGGGTATATAAAATGGACCATTGTAGGTAGTTTAGGGTTCTGTTGAATGGATTATATCTCAAGATGATTAATTTCATCTATTGAGGACTAAAGTTCCATGCAGTTTTGGGTTGTAAAACAAGGTCATTTATATAGGGGGATTCATATATATTTTATCATTCACAAAATAAAATGGCTTCGACACAATGTTCGACCCATAAATAAAAAAAATGGCATGAATGAGTGGGCCAAAACAACCTGAATAGATAGGGGTGCAACAGGGATTTCATCTATATTTAGGTACAATAATCTATATATCACTTTATATCCTTCAAGAATAGAAAAAAAGACATATATATTTCTTATTTTACATTGTAGTAATATATGCCAATTGAGAAACTTTGAAGTGGATGATTATATTGATACAATGGGATGCAGGGTGGGGGTGGTTGAAATTTTTAGTTAGGCCATGGATAGGATATCCATACATCACTATGTGTGCCAAGTTATCAAGAATCAGGACATATATAGTTTTGACATACATGAGGACATTATTTTGGTAATAGTTTAGGTATACTATGACACCAACGTATGGAAATATAATCATGTCCATAACATCTTTTAAGAAAGATAACTCTCAAATAATGTGATCTCTTATACGTGGGGGTATTTTGATTTCATAGATCAAGCTCTTATATAAGGGGATACTTCATAACTTGGGGTCACATTGGGTACATAGATTTATGAAATTTTAGGTATTTCATGTTGAACCATAAGACTTGTAGTTTAATTTCATTTAAATAGTAATTAAATTCATTTTATGTAGGTTCATATGACAAGGATATTTTGTGGTGGATTTTATAAAGATCTAGCAAATGAAAAAAATAAGATAAACTAATTTGAGCACTAAATGAATGTGAAGTGGTTTAGATAATGAGAAAAATTGATAGGATTACTGAAAAATGCAATTAGACCTAGGATAGGATATTTGGGTGTCAATTTTTATCCTAATATAATAGGAATCAACACATAATGTTTTTTGAAAAGGGGGTTTTTTCATCGTAGGTTAGGTTAACCATGATATGATGGTTTTCCATTATAACCATAACAATTAAATCACTGTGAAAATAAAAGAGGATCCATATGTAGATCAGTATCTAATATAGGGGAGGGGAATTTTTTGGTCTCTTATGTAGTATACCCATCCAAGATGTTTAGGTTCATGTGATATATACCATATGTTGTGAAGTTTAACATTTTATAACTAACAATAGTTCACTATGTAGTTATCATTTTTGTATCTAACACTAAGTTATAATCACATTCAAATGTAGGGTCTTTAAGAGAAATGATTTGGATCGGAAGAACGAAATAGTAGGATGAGAAATTAGTTATATTTCATATTAGAATTAGTTTATTGAAAAAAGAACCATATATCGGGGGTTATTACAAAGATATGGTTTTTATATAAGGATGCTTGGTATCATGTAATGGAATGATCTACAAAGATTATAGTCATATATATTATACCTTATATCATGTAATTTAATTTCATGAGAAAATCACTCATGTCCCATATATCGTTGGGTCGAATATTTTGGATTAGTTCCAAGGGTTTTAATGTCATATGGAATAGAATCTGAAAAATAAGTTTAATATCTTATTGTGAGGTTAATTTTGATTTGATGTGAAGATATAAAAAATTTTCATTTAATAAATCATTCATTTGTGGTCATTGTGATATGCACTCTGTCAATTGTGATATTAGATTAACCTATACCAGAGTATAAATTGTGTATATCCTAAGATCCTTCCCATTTCATCTCATGCTTGGGAGGATTCTTTCATAGTATTATTAGAGTTCCCAGAATTATCACCAATTTTACTTGGATGAATGAGTGGAAATGAAAATTTTTATTGACCACTCATGTGACTCGAATCTAATGAACATCATGGTTGTGTAGTGTGCATAATCTTTTCAATTTGAGTCTCTATAGGTCTTATAGTGATATATTTGTTTTTTAATCTTTATATAATTAATTACATATGGTAATAAGAAGTGGGTTAAGCTGAAACATAATGAAAAATACTGACTTTTCTCCTAAAAAATCAAATATGGGGTTGCTTTTATACTATTAAAATTCATGGTATAGTAATCCCATGAATAATGTGATAGTTTTTTCAGAAAATAATTCTTCTATATGTGCACCATATTCTAAAAGATGCTAGATTGAGTTTTTTTTCAGGCCCCTATCTATCAATTTAATGTTTTGTGAGTGGTTGTAATTGATATTGTATTCATGAAAAAACATATTAAACAAAAAAAATCAGTGTTGTTTCCCACAAATATCATTTGAGGGACACCAAATCGAGTGATGATATTAGACTTTATAAAGCTGATGATAGCCTCTATTCTGGCTTCACTGATAGATATATCTTTTTCATAGTTATAGAAATTTTAAATGTAAATAAGGATGTACTTAAACTATCTATCTGTACTTGGGGTATATGGCCTCACGAAATCAATTCCTCATACAGAAAATGGACAAGTGTATTTTAAAAGTGTGTAAACATTATGGGGGTGATTAATGATTTTTTAATGTTTTCATTTGGACCTATCATGGAGGTGTCATAAAATAAATTATTTCCTCAGTTATATATAGTATTTGTGTTGACCTGATGTTTTCTCTTAGATATGAGTGAAAAAAATCAATTTTTTACAATGTTTAGTTTTGTGAAAGGAGTGTTTTGTATTTTTATTTTTATTTATAAGAGACAATGATTTCAATGAAACAAATGGAGGAAAGAAATATTATGATAATGTTGATTAGATTAGGGATGATTTTTTGATTTTAATGTAATCTTAGTCCTTACGTTATTCAATTATTCTTGGTGTTAACTAACAAGTGAGAGGATTCAAAATAACTTCTCATCTCACCCGTGGATGAATTTTTTGGATAAGAATATACCAATATAATATCTTGCCTTGGATTACACTACATTATATATGTGAATGTAAAATAGAAAATAACCTTTAATTTACTTAGTAATCACCCAATGAGGTAATATTTTTCCTATAAAGCTTACAAGTGTCCACTTCCCTTTCCACACAATCTAACAACGATTATGAAATTTACCATGAAACACTTGATTATTCCATCATATATAGAATATAGCTAATATAGGGATATTATGGATCATTGACCATGGAAATAAAAAATTAATATAATTAAATCAAACACAATCACACCATAAATTAATATCATTAATTGAATATGAAAACCAGGTAAGAAAAAAGAGATAGTTTTATTTATTAAGTAATTAATACTAAACCATTAAAAGAATAAACATCCCTTTCATTATCACAAATAGAGTTACCCCTCCATTATAAGATTAGAAAATATTAACTAAAAAGATGAAATGATTATAGTGCTAAGAAAAATATAAAATAAATCGGAATTAATAAATAAAATTATAATTCATTCATGAGTTCTTGACAAACATATATTGAACTATCATATACTCTTTTTATAGAGTCATATTTATCATTTATTTTGTCTCATAAAACCCCTTATGATATATTTTCTATTAAATTTTTAGTATTTTATTTATTCTTTTGATTTCCTTCCCATTAATATCATATCTTCCCCCAAAATCATAGTTTCTTCATTTTTCTCTTGATTGAAATATTATAAATATTTAGATCTATGTGGTCACCTCTGATTATTTTCATTAATGCTAATGTGGATTCCCAAAGCCTCATATTTTAGTGTTCATGATCATTTCAAATTCCTCTTGGTACATCATCATCCCACTAATATTGAAAAGGTAAATATTCTTATGAAGAAAAGGAACCATGCTTACATAACATGAATACTATTTATCAAGGTTTAAATGAATGTTTACACAGTATAATAATCATGATTACATAGGATTTACTCATCCTTAAGAAGAAATGTGGTGGTCATTCTTATTCTTCTGGTGGTGAGATAATTTTTTCAAAGATAGAAATCATCCTTATAAATATGAATCGAGTTCACACACATCACTGAAAATCATTTTTATGTAGGCAACATGATGCTTATATAGCTCTTAGTTTTCAAATTATTTTGCTTTCATAATAAGAAGATAAAGGATAATTACTAGAAAAGAATTCATATTGATCAAAAAAATATTTGAATTGATATCCTAAATTTTCCATTTTTGACAATCTTTACACAATCAAATTACTTGACACTTAAATTAAAAATTCAATAGAAATAGATGAATAAATAAATATAATGGAATAAATTGAATTGAATATTTCCATAATTACATTAATTTATGGACTATATTAATTACACCACACTTAATCCATGAAATCCTGACCAAATTAACTTCAAAAAAAATTCCCAAGAAAAGTTAAAATTCTAGAAATTGTGAACTACATTTTCTTAACACCATGTTGCTCTAGTTATCCAGCCTACATAATGTTCTTGATCCCATTTTCTTAAACAGATTCATTTAATTAATTTCTAATCCATCTATCCTACCATGGACACATATACAAACCATTCCTAGAATGCTTCACTCTATAAACAAGTAATAATTTCAAAAAAATATTTTATCATTCTAATTTCAAGAAATTTTCACCATAGTATTGATGAATTTCATTATATCCACCCAATGAATCAAGTATTTTTTTATATCAGGATGAATTTTCACAATTTTTCTAAGGTTTAAGAGATGGTGGGTTCTAATAGGAATATTATGAGTTATTTTTTTGGTTTTTTAAAAAAAATGGTTTTATATCTCTCTTAAACATACATTGGATTAGCTTCACCCCCCTTGGATTTTTGATAAAATGGTTGACACCATTGGTATTACAGCATCAATATTTATATCCCCTCTTTATTTTCTTTTGAAATATTCAATATATTATTTTTCCCATTTGTTCTATAATTTATGGCATAGAGATCCTTTAGATTATATTTAAAAGGTGTGAGATCTATCTTTCCATATATTATGAAGTATATTTCCTCCATTATAAGGTGTCCTGGGGCCTTTCTTCAAGAAATTCAATAATTATTTAAAATAGATACTACTAAGTAGCTTATCTAATGTTAGGATCTTCATATCAAATTTTTTGCTCCAGTTTTCCTCCAAAATCCTCTTTAAATTGTTTTAGTAATACTACTTATAGAACTAAAACATCAATTTGTATATTTATTTTCCCCCCTTTGTATTATTTTTTTTATCTTGACTTGAAATTTATAATTTCATAAGTAATTTAATTTTGGATTAAAAAATAGGACTATTTAACTTTAAATAAATAACAGACTTTTAGGCCTAGGTTTGATGATATCTAGGAAAATAATATATCCATTCTAGCATTTTTTATCAAAAACTAAAATCACAAAAGTTTCATCACTTTTAAACTTTTACCTCTAGATGATTCTATGAAATATCTTATTCCAAATCACTTTTCTCTTCCCCCACACATGAATTCCAAATAGTTCATGCATCGTCTTCAAGATGAAGGTATATAGGGATATTTTCCATGTAATATGGCTTCTTAACAAGTTCATTCATGGACAATAAAATCTATATGGATTAAATATCAACATAGTCCAAAAATTGAGTTTATTGTAAAAAATGGATTTTAAATAAAAATAATGTCTCAATCATGTATATCACAATGTCCTTAAATAGTGAAATATAATGACCAAATTATATCTAACATTCTAGTTACTCAAAAAAAATTTAGTTCTCATATAAATAAGGAATTTCCAAACAATTTAAAAATATATTAGAAGTCTCTTCGGTAAGTGATTAACATATAAAACAATATTTTAAAACATGTGATTTAAAATTTACAAGTCCTTTCATGAATTTAACTCACATAGAACCTAATAACAATATTATTCCATCACTCATATAAGGTGATTAAATAGATCAAATCAGTTCCTCAATGGATTCATATATTCAGAGTTGAAATGGAATTAGAATTAATTACAACCGACTTTAAAAACACAATAAAAATGAAAAAAAGACACACAATTTTGAAAAATAACTCAAAAGTAAAACCAAAATTCCAAAACTATAATTTTCCCCTCCCCTAAATTTTTTATTTTTCCAAAATTAATTCTAATTAATTTAAAATATAAGTATATTTTAAATGGAATAACAACATGCAAGTAAATTTTAGGGGGAGGTATAACCTGCTACTTTTCAATGATAAAGAGTATAGAGGAGGTTGATCTCCTGAACTATAACATGGGGAATGTATCTATATAATTAAATTATTTCAAGCTTGAGTCAGTTCACATTTCATGATTATAGTCTTTTGGTTCATCCAGTGTAGGCTCATGATGAATGGGCTGACCATTTTTGGTGTAATGATATTCTCATGAGAATGAACTTCCTTATGAGGAGGGTGAGAAACTAGGTTATCTCTACAGAAGATAACATTTATAAGAGGGTCATTTCTCTGGCCTCTCATTGATTTTGTTGTGAATTTTTTCAAATGGAACCATCTCCCCATATTTACTTTCATAGTGATTGGGTGGCCTTCCTCTAGGAATCCATGAATCAATAGGGTTTTCGTGAATTTGGGTCCATCCAATCCAACATCATGGAATGGTTTTTGGGTTTGGAGTAGGGAGGGATGGCTGCTAAAATCCATTGTATGATTTTTACATCCATTTTTTGATGATATGGGAAGCAAGGAACCTCATTAGGATGTGTAATCTCCAGAACACTCCATTTTTATAGGTTGAAATGAAAGCTTTGGTCAATGATTTGGGGCCTTTGATCAAAGGATGTCATAATTCATTATTTTTGTGTAACTTCCTCAACTGACCTATTGTTGTAGCACACTTTTTTAGTCAGTGGATTAGCTGGATTCCACTAGATAATGGAAACAAACTCAACATTCATAGAAGATACATGAGTGAAAAAAATGAGATGGGGTTTTCTTCTTAGGGACTCCCACATTTCTGTGATGGTTTCCTTCAGCACTTTTTCTGGAAAAGGTGATTCCATGAGCATAGAGGTGAGAGCAATATTGTGTGGAATCCTGTTGTGTAAAGGACTTAGTCATTAGATTATCTAGATATATTCTGATTCTTAGGTGTTGGTGTGAATGCTTCAAGGGATTATTGACTCCCTATGGGATCTAAAATACCTTATTATTAGGTGTTCTCTAGAGATCAATCAAGGGGAAATCATTCATCATACTTGGAGGGAATCTAATTTTTAGTAGCTTTGCCTTTCTCGGGTGGGTAGTGTTGAGGATCCCTTTATCATCTTTATCAGTTTGGGTTCTCATCTGAAGTAATGTAAGATCTTTATTGAAGGGGATTCCCTAGTTCTTCACCACTTCAAACCTATATAGTTTATTGGTTGTATTTTGGATTGTCTATGAACATCCTTTACCTTAATAAAAAACAACTTTTAGTCTAGTCATTTCAATTTTTAAATTCATCTCTCTCAATGCCATATATTAACTCTATTAATTCTCTACAAGTATGTATCATCACTATCTATAAATATTTTTATATAGATTCATTCCAATTTGGGTTTTTTAGGTTGTCCTCTAGGCCCCTAATATTTCTTCTAATCTTTAGAACAAATATTTTTTATTGGTTTTAATAGTTTTCCCCAAAATTACAGTGACCTCCTTATTGAAAACAACAACTTGGCCACTTTTTTGAGTTTCGTAGGGTGTTTATGTCTTATGATGTAGTACATAGTTTCCTCACCGAATAATTTATGTTTTTATTGAATAAGTGGGTCCCCTGATCACATATGATGGCTCTTTGAATTCCAAACCCATAAAATATTTTAGCTCTAGAAAAATCATGCACAAAATTATCATAATTATTTTTAGTGGCCTTAGTTTCCACCTATTTGGAAATAAAATCATCTAAAACAATGATATAATAATTTCTAAAATTCAAGAGAAAAATTATGATTACATATATTCCCCATGATTCAAAAATTTGACAACAGTTGATTGGTTTCTGAGGCATTTCATATATCATAGAGATGCTTTAAATAAATTATAATTACTCACACCATTCAAAAAAATCATGATCATTTTTAAATACAGTAGGAAATAAATTACATTTCCAAAACCTTAATTACTAAATTTTTAGGTCCAAACTGTCCTATATACATTAGATAATGGAAAAAAATTAAAAATAAATTGAATTTCACTCTCAACAAAGAATACTCTGACTACTTGGTAATTGAAAATTTTCTAAAGATATTGATCTTTTAAAAATGACAAATCTATATTTAGATATAGGAATATAAATTTATTAGGGATTTAGTAGGGATGGGACTTGAGAATCTATAAAATAATGGACCATATAATGACACCAAGGAACTTCACTGTCATCCAAATAAATATTCTCTCTTAAATTGGGGTTATTCAGTGGGTTATGGTCTAGAATTACAACTTCGATAAATTTAGGAAGCCTTCTTATGTGATCTAAAAATTGGTTCTCATTTCCCTTTGTGTATTTTATCTCTATGATGAACACTTCATGTTGGAACATCCATGTAACTAGTTATTTCTTGGGTTTATCCTCTATTTACCTATGGGAGTTGTGATCATACAAAACTATAATCGTTGTTCCATAAAATTAATATGTGAATTTATTTAAATATAATTAACTAATAATAATTATCTTTCTTTTATTATGTAGTTGATACAGGTAACATATAATATTCTTTAATCATAGGAAATAAAATGTCATCTATGCTCAATTATTTGGGATAAGACTTCCCCAATTACTTCATTAGAATAATCATAAGGTATCTTAAAGGGTTCTTCCAAATTTAGTGGTTTCATCACTAGTGGTTAGAATAATATCTTCTTTAGTTTATGAATATCAACCTCAAAATAAAAATTTAAATCAAAATCATCATTTTTTTAAAGTAAACTATGGATAAAAAGGATACTCTCAATAATTTCATTGAAGAACCTCATATAAAATATGGCATGACCTAGAAAGGATCTAACATGTTTCACACAGGTTGATAAGGAAAATAATTTGTCACTAAAATGTTATATTTTACCACCTAAATGTATTTTTGTGAAATTGAAATGGAATAATCATCCTAAAAATATGAAATGAAACGTTTCAATGTTCAACCTAATATTTTTTTCAATGAAACCTTTCAATAATTTTTTCTTTTTTTTCAAGAAATGGTCAAATGAATCTCTAAAAATAGAAAATTCATTCGAAAAAATTTCTAGGAAATATTCAATGTGTATAGAAAAGGTACTTACCATACACCTTTGAAATGTAATTAGAGTACTAAAAAACGAAAATGATATAATCCAATATGAAAATATTTTAATGGTATATGTAAAATTGGCCTTATCTTGGTCCCCTAAGGAAATGGGTACCTGAAAGTGACCTAAGAACTCATCTATGAAACAATAATGAGTCCCCCCTAAAAATATCTCCATTATTTGGTTAATAAATGGTATTGGTAAATAATCATTCCTATTGACCTAATTCATATTCCTATAGTCTATAAAAACTCTCAAGCTATTCTAAATTCAAATAGGTTTCAACTCATTGTGTTAATTCCTCAAAATGGTCAAAATTGTTTTCTTAGGAGTCGCATGAATGGGGATAACCCATTGTGATTTATAAATGTTGTAGATGATGTAAGTTTCAAAATTATTTTCTATCACCTTAAAAAAATTCATCATGGTGTATTATTCCTCTTTTTTGGATTCCTAACATGTTCATAATCGTCTTCAAAAAAATCCAATGCATGTGGATTTTATAATTTATCTCTATAATTTATTCTAAAATAAAACCGATATATTACACATTCTCTCTTTAAATAGAAATAAATTTATGTTATTAATGACTGGATATGTTGTTAAAAATTATCACTGGTAATTTTTCTCTTTCCATAAAGTACACATATTTCAAATAAATAGGTAATAGTTTTAACTCCAAATTAGTAGATATTCTAAAGATGAAGACTGATTGAATATGTTTACTTAAAAGGATTGTATTTCTTATATAAAAGATGACATATCATCTTTCTCTTCATAAAATAGAATGTCAATTCCATCATAGAATTTAGAATTTTACCTATTCCTCTAATTTGGGAGTAGACTTTCTAGAATTCTGGATAACCTCATTATTCATGGTATTTTCTATCATTAAGTTTTTTATAAGGCTAAAAATTCATATAACATACCTAGGTATTCAATAGGATAAATCTTTTTAATGTGTTAAAGTGTGATCAGTGGATTTTCCTTTGATAGGTTCCTCATGGAGTCAAAAATATTTAAGTAGATAATATTGTCCCAAAAATTCATATTGAATGTTGCACTATATACATTAATTATAGTCAATTATGTCTCCAAGAATAGCCTACAAATAATTATTTTTGATTGGGTTTGTTGTATATATTTCCTTATATTCAACATATAATATTATATTAGAAGAATCAAATTCTACACTCTCACTAACACATCCTTCAATATTCCTACTTGAAAAAGTGTATTCTTTCAAGTTATACCTCCAATATTGTTGGATTTAATTCTCCCATCTATAAATAATTAAATACTAAGGTGGGAATAAAATTAATTTAATCACCTAAATCACATAAAGCATCTAAAAAAATTGGCAAACAAATTTTACAAGGGATAGAATATTTCCTTGATTCGTGATATTTTGTAGTTATAGTGTGATAAGATCTAAGACACTACTTCCAAATATAATCCTCTGATAAAATTAAAGAATTATATTTTTAGTGAAAATGTATTTGAGGGTTTTATTATACCAAATTATTTTTTTGAGGATTTCCAATTGGAGAATATTGAATTCGAATTTCTGGAAGGTTCCCAAAATTTATTTTTTAATATCTTCTTATTAGATAATTTTGGATTGTATCATTCTTTTTAGGAATGGAAGGTGATGGTATATATTTTCCTTGTTATACCTCTACAATCTATCTTCTTTTTTCTGCCTCCTTTTTATTTACTTCTCCTACACTTCTTTTTTTCTTCTTCTCTATACTAATCTTTATAAGTCTACCTGTAATTTTCAACCTCAAATTCTTCATTATTGGGTTGATGTTACTTAGGTTAAATGTTGTTTAAAGGTTGAAGTTATTTTCCAATTCTTTTGGTTGTTAGGGTCATATTTTCCTTCAGAATTTGGGGATGATTGAGGTATAATTTTTCCTATATTTTTTTATAGAATTTCCAAAAAGATTCATATGTGGTTTCTTAACTTTTCCAACTTAATTCTTAAGATTCTAATCATCATATTATTATTTATTCTATATTAGGGGGTTTAACACTACTTTAGGGCTAAAAATAATATTTATTTTTTTATAAATAATTTGTATGTGGGTAAGAAGGTTGGGTGTAGGGATATTTGTATAGTGGTTGGAATGGTGGTGGGTTCTAGAATGGTCAGTTTTTTTCTGAATTAGGGGATATTATTTCTAATTTGTTTAGATTGGTGGCATAAAATAATTCTATTTGTTTATAAATCCATATTGAACATAAGAGTTGTCTCTTAATACTTGGAAATTTTATTATTATTTCCTTCCCTGAAATTTTATTTCACATCTTTTCATACCTTGTACCTTAATACACTGATCGGTAAAATGGGTAGGATATTAACAAAGACCACATGCCTTAGATAGTATTTATTTTTCACTAGTTTACATCAACAATATTTTTCTAAAAAAAATTTGTTAGTTATTAATGTATGAATTCATGTAATAGAGATGAATTTAATGTTCTTACCTTTGGTGTAGGTACCACTAATGTTAATCTATTGAGAGTTTTTTTAATCCTTTTAATCATTCCTATATTAGTTACTAGTTATTTTTCTATGATATATCCATTAGATGATATGAATAATGGGATTATATCACTATCTGAAACACCATGATAGAAACATATAAGAAATTATTGCCTTTAATAACATGATGTGGGAAGGTGGAACATAATTTCTTAATCAAATGTGAGTTCTCATAATAGTTTTCCCCAAAATTATGTATAATGGGGTATATTTACTTCTCTATAGAAATTCATTTGGATTTTACAAAAAATATATATCATAAAATCTCGTTTATATCATCCCAATCAAGTAATTATCTTGTTTGAAATCTTTACAAAAAATCCATAGTTTTACCTTCTCGTGAAAAGAGGATTTCACTCCACCTAACTTGCATCACATCAAGTCTTCTAGGCATTAATGTTAAAGACACTAGGGAAAACTCTTCAATGTGTTTGTTGGGTTATTCACCTAAAATACAATGAAAATCTTCACAAAATTGTATTACACTATTTTTAAATTCAAATCCATTTTATAAATCATTCTTTAAAATTTTAGTTTTGGTATTTACAAAGTGTGGTGCACATAAATATTATGGTTTTTTATTTGGGTTTCCTTCTATGGTGGAAGACTCAAGGTAAACACTAAAAATTTCACTTCAGTCAATCAATGAAAATTACCCAATGTTAGTGTTTAAATTTAAATCTATTAATTTAGTCAGAATAGTCCTTTTTATTTCTTATTAAAAGGAAAAACTGACATGTAGAAGATCTAATCATGCATTTTAAATGTTATTTTTTCGCACCGAATCCCTAAAAATGGAACAATGTATTAAAACATTACCTATCAAGGGGTGTGAAAAAATCAAATTTTTTCTAGGATAAATATAGTATTAGTTTTAACCTAATGTTTTCTGCTTCATAAGAGTGTTCAATACTATTTTTCACATTTTATTTATTTATATAGATTTTTTTTGGATATGTTTGGTTTTAAAAAACCATGTAATAAATGAAAAAAAAGTGTTAAAAATAATATTATGAGATGGATTTTTGGGTCAATGTTTGTTTTATATTTTCAATTCTATCCTAGTCCTAAATTTATTCAATTCTCCTTCTTATTAACTAGTATGCTTTTGGTTTTACAATTTATTCCCCTCTAACCCTTGGATGAACGGTTTTGGTGAGAATATCCAAATCTGAAATATCATCTTAGTCTTCCCCACTTCCAATGTGTGACTATAAAATATTTATCACCCTTGTTTTCCTTTGGAAATACCAATCAGATATTATTCTTTGTAGGAAAACCAAGGGTGTACATTATCCCTTCCATACGTGTTGCAACATTTTGAGAACTTCACCAATTGTCCCTTTGTTATTCAAAAATATATGTACTATGAATGAATAAATGGATATTATAGATCATTTAACAAGGAAATCAATAAATAATATAACTAAATCAAACACAATAACATCTAATATTATTAACTACTATGGAATACCAAAACAAGTTAATTAAAGAGAGAGTTTTTGTTTCATTCATTAAAGTGTGAAGACTAAATCTTTGAAATGAAAAACTTACCTCCCCCAATTACCAATATCCCCCCCCCCCCCATTTTAATGGAAGAGGAGATGAATAGATCATAAGATATAATTATATAACTAAGAAAAATAAAAAATAAAAATGAAAGTAGTAAACATAAGTAACATTCATGTGTGAGTTATTGACTAACCATTCAAAACTAGTTGAATTATTTTTATAGATCCATGGTTCAATTCTTCTTTATCTCTTCAAATCCCCTTGAGATATTTTATTTTTAATTTTTAAAAGTTTTATTTTCCCTTATATTTCTTTCCCAAACATGACCCTTTCATTCCCAAAAATATACTTTTCTTTTTTCATGACAAAAATATTATTAATATTTTATGAAATGTGGTCTCCTTTTATTGGTTACATAAATGTTAATCTAGAAACCTAAAACCTTTTTTTTACATACCTAAAATCATTATAAATCCCCCTCAACAAATCATTCCTCCACTAATTTCTACAAAGTAAATATGCTTACGAATAACTAGATCCATGCTTATTTTGGAATAAAGATGTTTACATATGTGGAAATTCCAGTTTATATAGGCTATGAATCATGCTTATAGATAATTTTATGATCCTTTTATATACATTTATATTGTTTTTCTAATGGATATAGTGTAGAAATGATGTCTTCGGATAGGTAAACTATCCTTACAAAGATGAATACCATGCATACATTTAATTGAAAATCATGTTTTTCTTAGATATATGATTCTTACATTGAATTTTAAATGATGCATAAACAGAATTACCTTATCCAATTCTTATGGATTCCAAAATAATAAGTTATATAATTATTAGTAGTAATCCATTAATATTTCCCTAAAAATATAGTGGGTACATTATGTTCCTAAATTGGCCATTTTATAAAATAGTCACATACTCAAATGATATAAAAAATATATTCAAATACACATTAGAACTCAACGAAAATATTAATATGATAGAATAAAATGGAAATTTATTTCTATCCCACATGTATTTGAAAATTATATTATTCTTTTAATCTATAAATTCTTTTATCATTGATGTTGAAAAATTTCTAAGCCTCTTCATTTTATGAAAGATCTTGTTTCTTAACTAGTGGGCATTACATTCTTCAAAATGGACTCCTTATATAATAGAATGGGACTCTCCACCTTTAATATTCAAAATGGGGACACTATTAAATGATTAATTTTGGAGAACTTATTCGGCATTTAGGTTTGTATAAAGGATAAATTTTTCGTCACACCAATGTATTTTTTCTATCATGGATTGATTTAGTAGAATGATTCCACATTAAAGGTAGTCTATTATATAATCCATAAATCTAATTTCAATATCAGTTGGAGAGAAAATGATGTCCCATTTTTCAATCATATCATCAATTTCATTTAGCTTCTCCACATAACTGTTGATAAATGGTGAGATCACCCTAAAGTGTGTTATGTGAATGACTGTCTCATCCAAAGCAATGTATTTGAAGGATGTCAAAGAATGAGCTAATTCATCAAATTAGGTATTCTATAAACATGGTATATAAAAATGTATTGGCTCTTATGGGAACACATCCACCAACCCTCATAAATAATCAAGAAATGGGATTAATTATTCTACCTTAATTGTATATACACCATTGATATACTAGATTACTAAATATAAGTCACATTTGGCATTTATTTGATCCACTGACGTAGAGACCCGAAACGTGACGTACATGGAATTTACATAACTTTTGAGGAATACTTAATAAATAACAAAAACAGACACACAAGGATCGTAATAGTTTAGTGTCTTTGGAAACTCTAAATATAAACATCTAATCGTGTAGAAAGATCTTCAACATCTCCCATAACGATCTTCCCCTTTCTGTTTCCTTACCTAAAACCTTTCTTTATTTCCTGGGGAAAATAAAACATAAAAATGGTGAGCTCAAATGCTCAGTAAGGGAAAACATAGAGAACATAAAACAATCCATAAACATTTGAAATCAAAAACTTGAAAATGAAATCTAAACATTAAAACCTTGAGCAAAGACATAAATCTTGGAAGTACTAATGGAATATATCATAATGGAACATCAATCATGATAAAATAGCATGGGAATAGAACATGTAATTGTGGAAACCTTTCATCACTTGTTATGATTTCTATAGTAGCCAATGCATTGCTGCCAAGACCATCTTAGTGGACAAAGTCCCTTTCTGAATCGAGTTCACTCCTCGTTTCAGTCCTGTAACACTGAACCGGATTAACTTACCATTCCAACCATGTCTATCTCATGAGATATAAATCTTTACCCAATGCATTGGAGGGAGATATAGGCCACACCCATCTCATAATGAAATCATTATTACTTGTGCCACAAAATAAACTTAAAACATTTATCATAACCCAAAGAATAAAATGGGTTTCATCAACATCATCCCATCATTTCATAATCCATATAAAACAAATGGACATTTCACCATAAGAAAATTGAACCATGTAAATAATAGAGACATTAAACTTTAAACATACACATATGAAATAATGTCATCTTAGATGGAAAATGGTTTTGATAAAACATTTGAAATGAAATCTTGAAGAAAATATCCTTTCTTCCTCAAAATCGTTTTCTTTTCAAAAAATGCCATGCACTTTTAAAATAAAAGTATTTTGTTTAAAATAGTCATAAAATCAGGTAGAGTAAGCTTCATGAAAATGAGGCGTTATTAAACCATAAAAATCCGTTCACGCCATATAAGTTAAAAATAACATTCTCCTCGTACTATTGTCAGAAAAGTCAAAAAGTACCTCGTATGGTATAAAAAAGATTCCTGACATACCATGTAGTAAAAGTAAAAAATGGTTAAAAATTACATTAAACATAAATGAAAATACTTTTATAAAACATGGACATGGATGATAGAAATAACCCCAGTAAATACTTACGAATAAGCAATCTCGGATAAAAATGAGATTTGAAAAATTATCCCTTGCCTTAGGTCTGATATGATTTGTATGGATGCAAACCTCCTGTATATTTATTTAAATAATGTAATTGACTTATTACATAATCATATTAATTGTTATGATATCATATATGTTTCATTTATGACTTTATAATACCCATTCTTTTGTAAATTCCTTGTTAAAGCAGCGTTTTGGGTAAAATCATTTCATTTATTGTATGTGTTTCGACTTGTCGTTCTTGATATTATTACTTATATCCTGATTTAAATAATTCCAGAATGTAAAACATGTTTTATATATAATATATATTCATCATATACATATATATTATAGATCGATAAAAGGAATTAAATACACCGTTCATGGAGACGGTAGACGATACGTACGCATGAACGTTGTTTTTGTTTCCTTATTGAATTTAATTAAACTAAATAGATGACATAAATATATATATACATAAATCCAGTAGAATTATTATTTCATATATTTCATTATTATTCATTATATAAACTTTATAATCATTCATGTATGGTTAACAAGGAGAATGAATCTCATCGCGTCGTGGAGACTGTAATCCGTACGTACGCACGAGCGATGATATCATTCCCATAATTATTGAATAGAATTGGAGTGGATGGTATAATATATAAAAATAAGTATTATGTTATAATAACCATATATAGTTATTATTTACACCATTATACCCATCCATGTAATGTGTTGGTGGAAAAATAGATTACACCACGGCGTGGAGACAGTATTCCGTACGTACGCACGTGCGGTGATTTTTTTCCGTAGGATGGATAGAAGTTGAAATAGGGTTGTTTCATATTTATAATAACATATCATTATATGAGGGATACTGTTGTTATTACTTCATAATGAAACAACTAAAGAAGAGGGAGTAGAAGAAGAATGGAACTTGAAGAAAACGGTAGAAGGTATTACCTCTTTCTCGAAGTGCCTCCTTTAAACTTTCTCTTAGGGCACTAAAATTGGTCTTTAAAGAATACCAAGACCTCTAGGATGTTTCTAGGGAAGTGTAGAAGAGAATGTGACAGGGTTTGGCCGAGATTTAAGGCTCAAATTGGTGTTAGGAGGAGAGGGAGGAGATGCCCTTTTATAATGGTGGAGAGGGGCACCTTTGGAATACTCAAAAATATTAGTTTAATATAAATTCAAAACCTTCATGAAAACCTCATAAAATGACTCAATTCGAATATTATATGATATAGGGTTGTAATATAATCAACCAATAAAATTTAGACATGTAGGGAATTTATTTTAAACATTATCAACTTGATTTATCCTTATTTAATCTATTAAATTTTATATGTGTTAATAAGATTCTAAATTTTAAATTGTCATAAATAATTACATATGTTCTGTGAATTATCCATAATTAGATAATTTATGACATTGTCGACTATATAAATTCAACTTATAATTGTTAAATATTTTTGTGATTCTTAAACAATTTAATTGTGTGTTATTTTTATAAAATAACAATAGTGTAAATTTTGACACTATCCATTTATTTGAATTTAAATTAAATCCAAACAAATTATATATTGAAACTAAAATATTTAATAGGTTACTAACATGTCATAGTAGTCTATAAAATTAGTGGAGTACATTAAATAGATCATATAATATTTATTTTAATATTTTTTAAACCATTTATTTGGTATATATCTTAATAAAATAATTAGTACAAAATTTTTGTATAATTATTTAATATACTTATTTGTTGAATAAAAATTAAAAATAAAATACTCTGATGAAGATAAATATCAAATATTTTCTAATAATAATTTTACTTGAATTTATCATCTTAAAATAACAACATGTAAATTGTTATCTATATTAAATTATGAAGGTGACAACTTTGAAAGCATTTAAAATAAAATATTATAAGTGTCATAATCGCCATGATAAGAATCCAAATAATCCAAAATTCGGCCAGTGGATGATTAGGGTTTATATATACACTACTAATAAGTTTTGAGCAGATTTTTTGGCCTTTTGATATGTATTACTATTTCAATAAAAACAATATTATTGATTTTTCAGTAAATAAATAATTTTTGCATCATTAATGTATAAGATAATAAGGTAATTAAATAACTCTTAAAAATTAAATATAAATTACCATGATAAATAAAAACATCTTATCTTTCAAATGAGAATTTATAACTGAATTTATATTCTGTATAAACTGGTATTAAAAATACTTTAATTATTAATGTTTAGTGAGACATATTTCACTTTCCTTTAATTAAAATAAACTAAAGGTCTTAATCACCTCCAAGTGGGTTCTAATGGATTCCATTTCGACCCAAATATGAATTAGGATGCAAAATAGTCATCCAATTGTATTAATAAAAGTGTTAGGGTAATTTTATAATATTATATTTACCCTTAATTACCCGATTTACCTTTTACTATGGTAAATAAAATTTACCGTAGTTACTATTCATAATGCCCAAAAATAAAAATTACTCTATTAATATAATTTAGACCCACTGATTCCAAATATGGAATCCATTTTTCCAAATTCAATACACAGAAGTTTCAAAAATTAAATTAAAAGTAATCCTATTGTCGAAAGAAAACGGATTTTTGTTTAAAACATTGCAAAAGATTGAATTGATTTAACCTACGAATTCAAGGTAAAATCAATGATAATGACATAAATTACATTAAATGGTAAAAATATATTCTATTTATACTTTAAAACCATTCAATATTATAATTTAACCACATAAATTATTACGATGAAAAAAGTTGTTTTTAATTAAAATATAGCGTGTTTTTACTATTCATTAAAATATGAAAGTTATCAGAATAATATGAAAAGTTTATCCAAGGTAAAATTTTATATCCTGATTCCAAAAAATAATTTTATTTTGTAAAATTGAACTTATAAACATGTCAAAAATTAAATTTAAAATGGGTGCGCCATCAAAAGGCGGCAAAACTGCATTTTTTGAAAAATACTTATTTTACCCGAAAAATTTATTTTGTTCTTATACCTTGTTCTAGAAAATGTGTAAGATGAATAATAATGTTATATAAATAAAAATTTAATTAATACTATTCATAATGGCTAGTTCATAATAATATTATAATCATATATCGTTGTTTACTGAAACCTGGTATTGCGTATAACACATGCTATCGAGGAAGGTCGTGATTGCATGTAATGTAAGCCAAGTCAGGATTGTGTATACTGCAAGCTAATATAGTGTTGTGTATAGTGCAAGATAATCTTGATGTAGCATACAAAACAAGACATCAATTAAATTAAAAAGAATAATTCTCATAAAATCTCGGGTTGTTACATCTACCCCCCTTAAAATGAATTTCTCCCTCGAAATTCGTCGGGGTTATAAATGATTTTTTTACTTGAGAATTTCTTTCATAGAAACCCACATCCTAAACAGGAATTCTAAAACTTAATTTTAAAAAGTGAAGTATGAAACATAACGGTTACCCAAATTAACTCATCACTAGGTTTCCACATAGGAGATCATAGGTGAAAATATTGATATGGAGGAGAAATCTAACCATCATGTTCTGATGGAGAGTGGTAGAGAGCATGGCTATGAAAAATCCAACAATCACAAAGCCATAAATTTGTGATGATCTAAGGTACGATCTGATTCATTGGATATAAGGACACTAGGACAACATTTTTTTGTATTCAATATCATTTCCCTAAAGTTGAAGAAATTGGAATTAGAAGAAATACGTTCTTGATTTTGGTACAATCTCACCGTTGGTCATTCCTTGGAAAATTTCCACTTCATCTCTTAAAGAAATGAAGTTGAATTTTTCATTCGTGAAGTGTTAGCAGATCATATGATAGAATGACAGGTCATTCAATCTGTTCTCAAACAAAAAGTTTGCAAAAGTTATCAAATATACATAAGTCCATCTATAGTGAGATTAATCTTATATGATTCCAAAAATGGACTTATACTTTATTTATCATACCGCTTAATAAAATAAAACTACTTTCCACTAACCAGGGACTTCTTGTAGGCCAGTGGTAGGCGATAAAGTCTTGTCTCACTTCAGTTGTTGGTTCGATTCCCACAGCCTTGTCCGACGCGATGGGTTGTCACCCATCCTGCAAGTTGTCCTTTTTTTCTAAAAATACATTATTATAACTTTCCATCAATAATATTGGAAAAGTTTTAGCCTTAAAAAATACTAACTTATTTCCAACATAATCCATTCCAATCTTTAGGCTTATCCAAAATACTGTTGTCCAATCTCATATTATAGTGAAAACCATTACCAAAGAGTTCATATAATTAGCATGTTAATACCATCGTTGATCCCCATATATCATAAGATATGTCTTGTTGGTCACATTTCAAAAATTTGATGGCCTTAATCATGTATTCTCTTGAAAAAAAATGAATACCCATTAAACCTTAGTGAAAACATGAATGCAGTTAAAAGTTAACACTTTCCACATACCAAAATCCTCAAAATTCTATATACTCAAACCATGATATCACTTAGTCCTTATATCAATCATGAGTTCATGAATACTTTCAAACATTTATTTTTCTCCTTATCCCTTCATTATGCGTATATCATCTGCTTTCTAAAATATTTGAATCACTTTTCATGGTTACTAGTACCATAAAATTATTGAAAACCACAATAGACTAATACAAAAATATTCAAATACACCATAAAAGTACCTCAACAACATTATTCTTGAATACCAATACATAAAAACTTCAATCCATCCTCTTTAATGATTGTCCTGGAATAATTCCTTCCTTGATTTAGAAGTAACTTTTTAGGTTAGGGCATTAAGTTGGGTAATGTAATGTTCTCCAAAAATAAGACATTAAACTCCATAACAGTATGTCACTCTATGACCCTTTTCTCCACACAGATAACATATGTCCCTCCATTTGAGGTATTCCTCAGGTTTCTTCTTCCCTTCTTTAGAAATATCAATCTTCCTTTATTTATGCTCCTCAACATGCAAAAATGCATAAAAGTCTATCTTCTTCTTATTTGATTAATTAGGCATACCACTAAATTTCACCTTGTTAATCATATATCATGATGACTAATTCGGCATAATCACAATATCTTTCTCTCTAGGCATTGCGCAATTTTTTTGCTCATAGTCACCAATTTTTCCATTGGATTCAATGTTAACCGAATTCCTTCGGGTTCCCTCCATTGACTAAAACACAAAAAGAATTCTGTGAGAGGAAAAAAATCATACAAGGAAAATAACATAATCAAGGGGGAGTACCTTCAAAATCTAACATCTTAGGTTTAATTCTAATATAGTTACCGTAATTCTAGGACTATAACCTATACTTATAATTAACCTTAGGGACATCCCTAGACATACCTTAGAAATATCTCTAGAGATTTCACTATAGTTTTTGCATCCTAGTTTCCAAAGGTTGACTAAATGTTTCCTCTGATACCAACTGTAGATACCCGAAACTTGACGTACATGGACATTACATTACTTTTGCGGAATACTTAATACATAATAAAAATAGACACACAAGGATCGTAATAGTTTACTGTCTTTAGAAAATCGTAATATAAACATCTAATCATGTTGAAAGATCTTCAACATCTCCCATAACGATCTTCCCCTTGTTGTTTCCTTACCTAAAACCTTTCTATATTTCCTAGGGAAAATAAAACATAAAAAGGGTGAGCTCAAATTCTCAGTAAGGGCAAACATATAGAACATAAAACAATCCATGAACATTTGAAAGCAAAAACTTGAACATGAAATCTAAACATTAAAACCTTGAGCAAAGACATAAATCTTGGACGTATGTAAGGAATATATCATAAAGGAACATAAATCACGATAAAATATCATGGGAATAAAAAATTTAATTGTAAAAACCATTCATCACTTGTTATGATTTCCATAGTAGCCAAGGCATTGCGGCCAAGACCATCTTAGTGGACAAAGTCCCTTTCTAAATCGAGTTCACTCCTCGTTTCAGTCCTATAACACCGAACTGGATTAACTTACCGTTCCATCCATGTCTATCTCATGAGATATAAATCTTTATCCAATGTATTTTAGGGAGATATATGTTCCAACTATCTCATAATTAAATCATTCTTACTTATGCCACAAAATAAACTTAAAACATTCATCATAACCCAAAGAATAAAATGGGTTTCATAAACATCATCCCATCATTTCATAATCCATATAAGACAAATGGACATTTGATAATAAGAAAAGTTAACCATTTAAATCAAAGATACATTAAACATGAAAGATACACATATGAAATAATGTCATCTTATATGGAAAATGGTTTTGATAAAACATTTGAAATGAATTCTTGAGGAAAATATCCTTTCTTCGTCAAAATCATTTTATTTTCAAAAAATGCCATGCACTTTTAAAATAAAAGTATTTTGTTGAAAATAGTCACAAAATCATGTAGAGTAAGCTTCATCAAAATGAGGCTTTATTAAACCATAAACATCCGTTCACGCCATATAAGTTAAAAATAACATTATCCTCATACTTTTGTCGGAAAAGTCAAAAAGTTCCTTGTATGGTTAAAAAAAGATTCCTTACATACCATGTAGTAAAAGTAAAAAATGGTTAAAAAGGACGTTAAACATACATGAAAATAATTTTATAAAACATGGTCATGGATGATAGAAATAACCCCAGTAAATACTTACGAATAAGCAATCTCGGATAAAAATGATATTTGAAAAATTCTCTCTTACCTTAGGTATGATATGCTTCGTATGGATATGAACCTCATGTATATTGATTTAAATAATGTAATTGACTTATTAAATAATCATATTCATTGTTATGATATCATATATGTTTCACTTATGACTTTATATTACCCGTTCTTTTGTAAATTCCATGTTAAAGCAGTGATTTGGGTAAAATCATTTCACTTATTGTATGTGTTTCGACTTGTTGTTCTTGATATTATTACTTATATCCTGATTTACATAATTCCAGAATGTAAAACATGATTTATATATAATATATATTCATCATATACATATATTTTATAGATCGATAAAAGGAATTAAATACACCATTTATAGAGATGGTAGACCGTACGTACGCATGAACGTTGTTTTAGTTTCCTTATTGAATTGAATGAATCTAAATAGATGACATACATATATATATACATAAATCCAGTAGCATTATTATTTCATATATTTCATTATTATTCATTATATAAACTTTATAATCATTCATGTATGGTTAACATGGAGAATGAATCTCATCGCGTCGTGGAGACGGTAATCCGTACGTACGCACGAGCGATGATATCGTTCCCATAATTATTGAATAAAATTGGAGTGGATGGTATAATATATCAGAATCAGTATGATGTTATAATAAACATATATAGTTATTCTTTACACCATTATACCCATCCATGTAAGGTGTTGGTGGAAAAACAGATTACACCACGGTGTGGAGATGGTATTTTGTACGTACGCACGCGAGGTGATTTTGTTTTTCGTAGGATGGATAGAAGGTGAAATAGGTTTGTTTCATATTTATAGTAACATTTCAGTATATGAGAGATACTTATGTTATTACTTCATAATTAAACAACTAAAGAAGAGGGAGTAGAAGAAGAATGGAACTTGAAAAAAACGGTAGAAGGTATTACCTCTTTCTCGAAGTACCTCTTTTAAACTTTCTCATAGGGCACTAAACATGGTCTTTAAAGAATACCAGGACCTCTAAAAATTTTCTATGGAAGTGGAGAAGAGAATTTTTCAGGGGTTGGCCGAGCATGAAGGCTCAAATTGGTGTGAGGAGGAGAGGCAGGAGGTGCCCTTTTATAAGGGAGGCGAGGGGCACCTTTGGAATCCTCAAAAATATTAGTTTAATATAAATTCAAACCCCTCATAAAAACCTCCATAAATGAATTAATTCTAATATTTGATGATATAGGGTTGTAATCTCATCAACCAATAAAATTTATACATATAGGGAATTTATTTTAAACATTATCAACTTGATTTATCCTTATTTAATCTATTAAATTTTATTTGTGGTAATAAGATTCTAAATATTAAATTATTATAAATAATTACTTATGTGATTTGAATTATCCATAATTATTTTAGACTATATAAATTTCAATTTATAATTTTTTTTAAAAAAAATTGATTTTTAAACCATTTAATAATATGTTATTTTTATAAAATAACAATAGTGTCAATTTTGACACTATCCATTTATTTGAATTTAAATTATATCCACACAAATGATATATTCAAAATAAAATATTTAATAGGTTCCTAACAAGTCATAAAAATATATAAAATTAGTGGAGTACATTAAATAGTTCATATAATATTTATTTTAATATTGTTAAAACCATTTATTTGGTATGTATCTTAATAAAATAATTAGTACAACATTTTTTTATAATTATTTAATATACTTATTTGTTGAATAAAATTTAAAAATAAAATCCTTTGATGAATATAAATATCAAATATTTTATAATAACAATTTTACATGAATTTATCATCTTAAAATAACAACATGTAAATTGTTATCTATATTAAATTATGAAGGTGACAACTTTGGAATCATTTAAAATAAAATATTATAAGTGTCATAATCGCCATAATAAGGATCCAAATGATCAACGATTCGTCCAGTGGATGATTAGGGTTTATATATACACTAATAATAAGTTTTTTGCAGATTTTTCGGCCTTTTGATATGTATTACTATTTCAATAAAAACTATATTATTGATTTTTCTCTAAATAAACAGTTTCTGCATCATTAATGTATAAGATAATAAGGTAATTAAATAACTCATAAAAATTACAAATAAATTACCATGATAAAGAAAAACACTTTATCTTCCAAATGAGTATTTATAACCAAATTTATATTCTGTATAAACTTGTATTAAAAATACATTAATTATTAAAGTTGAGTGAGACATATTTCACTTTCCTTTAAATAAAATAAACTAAAGGTCTTAATCACCTCCAAGTGGGTTCTAATGGATTCCATTTCGACCCAAATATGACTTAGGACGAAATATAATCATCCAATTGTATTAATACAAGTGCTAGGGTAATTTTATAATATTATATTTACCCTTAATTACCCGATTTACATTTTACTATGGTAAATAAAATTTACCGTAGTTACTATTCCTAATGCCCAAAAATAAAACGTAGTCTATTAATATAATTTGGAGCCACTGATTCCAAATATGGAATCCATTTTTCCAAATTCAATACACAAAAGTTTCATAAATTAAATTAAAATTAATCCCATTTTCGAAAGAAAATGGGTTTTTGTTTAAAACATTGCAAAAGATTGAATTGATTTAACCTACGAATTCAAGGTAAAATCAATGCTAATGACATACATTACATTAAATGGTAAAAATATATTCTATTTATACTTTAAAACCATTAAATATTATAATTTAATCATATAAATTATTACGATGAAAAAAGTTTCTTTTAATTAAAATATAGAGTGTTTTTACTATTCATTAAAATATAAAAGTTATCAGAATAATATGAAAAATTTATCGAAGGTAAAATTTTATATTCTGATTCCAAAGAATAATTTTATTTTGTAAAATTGAACTTATAAACATGTCAAAATTAAATTTAAAATGGGTGCGCCATCAAAAGGTGGCAAAACTGCATTTTTTGAAAAATACTTATTTTACACGAAAAATTTATTTTGTTCTTATACCATGTTCTAGAAAATGTGTAAGATGAATAATCATGTTATAAAATTGAAAATTTAATTAATACTATTCATAACAACTAGTTCATAATAATATTATAACTATATATCGTTGTTTAGTGAAACCCGATATTGCGTACAACACACGCTATTGAGCAAGGTCGTGATTGCGTGTAATGTAAGCCAAGTAAAGGTTGCGTATACTGCAAGCTAATACGGTGTTGCGTATAATGCAAGATAATCTTGGTGTAGCATACAACACAAGACATCAATTAAATTAAAAATAATAATTCTCATAAAATCTCAGGTTGTTACAACTGATATATATAGGTATAACACCATACTGTTAATGAGGGATTTTTATTAAACCTCACTATAATGGAATGCTTCTGATAGTATGAAGGACTATGGTAGGACAAATTTTATTGAGTATATGAGCACAATCCTAGTCTAACTCTATTGTTTTTTGATTTTTCCATCATTCTCATTTTTGGGATCCTATATGAACCATGAATGTATATTACAAATTCTTGAGATGTTTCATGAATGTTCAATACCGCTTCATTGAAGAGTTATTTTTTTATAAGATATTTCACTATGAGAGGGTGAGATACAAGGAAATCGGATAAAAACAACCCTTTGGTCACCTAATTAGACAAAAATGAGATATCAACCAATTACAGGATAACCAAAAGACATTCCATACACTCAATTAACATTGTATAGTTGAGGATAAACTTTCGCAGATCAATAAGGGAAACCCTGAATACATTTTAATGTTATAGAAAATGCCTCAACTTCTACACTATAAATATCAATTCTATGTAGTTATTTTCAATGGATTAATATCAACTCTTAGTATCCAACATCATATGTTTATAATAATAATAGTTTTTCCCATGAATATATGATTCTTATGATGAAGGATTTCAATGATCTATCAGTCTTGGGTTTCCAAATAGTGGATAAGTGGTTTCCCTCTAACTAGCAGCATCAAAACTAGTAAGATAAGAATATATTTCTTCAAATCATTAAAATTTTCTGAAAATATTCATATATTAAATTGATTAATTTTTTATTTATATACATTACAAAGTGAATGAATTTTTTTTTGATTTTGACTATGAAAGGTCATATATAAGAGAGACACCCCTATAACCCCCTCCACTCCTTGAGTTTTCAAGGAAGAGGCATATCAAGTATTTTCCTAGACTTCTCGAGATAAAATTTCATATTTTAATTTTATTCTATGAAGCCACGGAATTTCCCTGATTTTCCCCAGCAATAAATTTTAATGGGTTCATCTCTATGTTATTCCATTTCAATTTATTGAAAACTACTTCAAGATCAAAGAGATGATCACGTCAATGCTATGATTTGACCATCTGATTGTCTATGTACAAATCCAAAATGATCCTTAAAAGGACATGAAGATATGGTTCATGGTATATTGGTTTTTAAATAAATATTATTCAATAAAAATTTCATTAATTGATAGCAATATAACCCTTTTAGGTTTCTTGAAGACAATATACTCAACATCACAGGGGTCCTTTTGTATCTAGTTATAGCTTGTATACAAATCGATATAGAATATTGAATAGAATATATATGTCTCATCAGTTAAAATAATTTTGGTCAAAACCAAGAAATCATCCTTTGAATAATGCTGGTTGAGATCTCTAAAATTGATTCAGACACTAATTTTCCCCTGATTTTTCAGGGTAAGGAATATATTTTTGATCCATTTCAAATATTAAACCTCCTAAAAAATCTTGGCTTTATGAGTGGTTCAACATAAACTTATCCCTTGGTATAATTTTTTGGATACATTATTATGGATTTCTACTTATATCCATGGTGGTCTTCAAGAAATCAAAAATGCTGGGTAACCACAATAGGGTCGAACTCATGAGTTTTTATATAGATCTAGGTGAATAAATATTCATTCTATTTAAGGTATGATATATATTTATATACCCTATTATTTAGGGACAATATTTCAATAAATTAATATTGGTTTTAGATATTTATTTGAGCCCATATTCACCTACTAGAGTTCAACGATGGTGATGGAGACACCTTCCTTGAACATTGGAGGGGAATTTATGAGGTCTTCTTACTTATTTTCTTTTTCCATGTTATTGCTGGAATTGGAACATGAATGAGAATTTTGTGATCTACTGAATGATATATAATATATTTATATACTAAATATTATATGATTAAATCTATATATCCTCAAAAATTATGTGGATTATCTTCATATTTAGCTTCAGAATGAAACCCTTCTTCTACATGGTTGAACTCATATGAAGCCACTAATACCATGAGAATGGGGGGAAAATATTCAAAAACCTAGTAATTTTCTTCTTATTATAGGATTATAATCCTCATAGTTGAAGAGAATCTACTGTTTTTATTAATACAAAATATTGGAAAAACCTGTATGGTGGGAAAATTCTCTAGGGACATGTTGATTCCCATGGACCATGCAATGGTCTTTCCTTTACATGATAGTATTTGTTTTATGGGTATGTTATCCTGATCATCATTAAAAATGAATATTATTGGATGCTTTGTTTATTTTCCAAAGGTGGCCACATGAATATGTTATTACCAAGATTATGAGTTTTTCCCTTGATTTTATTAATGGGAAACACATAGTCTTCGATGTGGTCACTCTATAGATTTGAACCGCTCTATTCTAGGATATTGGTGAAGTTTATCCAAATAGAATTATCTACCATTGGATTCACCCTATACCTTTTATAAATTCCTTTACATATATAGTATTTTATTAAATTAAAGGGGTAATTATCACCATAAAATACCTAGACATGTCCATTTAATGAATAGTTGAGTCACTTATGGTCTGATGAGGTAATTATTTTTGACAAATAAAGCCACGACCATCCTAGAAAATCATTGATGGTAATATCATTCCAAAAATATGATAATTTTTTGTTAGAAACAGTGTACTTGGAATGAGTTAAAATATTTTTCCCCTTGAGGTGTTTCTTATCACTCTTATTATAACCCTTAATGTTCATTTTGGAATGATTTAAGTCAGATTCACTATAGAACAACAATAGGAGGGTCCTAATTGGTGTGAGATTGATTTTGAAACCATTACCAATTCAAGACTAATAGATTTCAATATTTTATACCTTTCAAAATATATACAATGGTTAAATTTTTCTATGTATGGCATCTTCACAATGTTACTCTTTAAGGAAAATGATTTAATGAAATTCAATAGATATAGTCTCTACATGATACACCTTCATCGCAATGACTCCTTACATGAAATATTGAGGGTTTAAAAGGTATTAAATGAGGTAATACCTAATATCCATTGAGTGGTAACATGAATCAATAATTGAGATTTTGGGTGGGATGACATAAATATTATTTAATATGTCACTATCCTGGACTAGATTCTGATCTTCCTCCTATATGCTTTCTCATAAACTTGACACTCATGGGATGAATGTGACTACTTTGAATGCTCAGTCATTTTACTGGAATTAGAGGGAGTTTTTATATTATATAGTTTAGTCTAATTTTACCTTACATCATTTATATGTTGACTAAAAAATTATATATCTTGTATTTTTACTTCCAATATTGTTAGATTTGAAAATCCCAATATGATTCAACTAAAATTTATATTCATGTTGAGATTGTTGGAGTGAATGTATTATAGTTTTGGGGGATTATATAACCTCAAAAAATAGTAATAGAACATCACAATCCCTTTTTTCCTCAAATTAATTTACCTCCTTGACCTATATAGCCTCTACCCCAATTATAATTATGTAATTTCGGTTTATATATCTCTTAATATGATAAGGGATATATCATGTGGATGATTTTGATGGAGTCATTTAGTGAATATTCAACTAGTGAAAATATCATTTTAATGGAAGGTTCTTATTGTCTAAATGTTTGGGGATACATCCCATCCCATTAGTGATAGAGGTAGAAAGTTTGAAAGGGTTAAGGCTATCCTCAGTACTGATATATACTCATGCTATTATGGAAAGTTTACTTAATGATGATTGAGAGGATTTATTAGGGGTATTTGATGATGAAGATGTCATCTCGTACTTCTTAAGTGGGAACTAGGGTCACAACTAGATGGTTTACTTAGAGTGATTCTAAAATCCATCCAATTAAACAATTTCCCAGTCATCTGGTCATCAAATTTCAACACACATTTATTTGGGATTTTCAATCCTTCTTCTTCTTATTTTTGATGAGGTAAAAATGCATAACACCTATACTGGGGGGTTTATTAACATTACTCAACCATATTCAATCATATTCTAGATTATAACATTGAATATATATTATTCATTGATATTTTGTACAAAAATTCTATAGAAAGGGAAATAATCAGGGAAATCATTTATATTATCTTCATTGGGTTTCATGATATATTGTAGTTTAAGCATGATATTCTCAATTTCTGTAGTGAAATTCCCAAAAACCAACTCTCTTTATATCTATTTTTTTTTATTCCTCTAATCCTTGAATATCAATAAATTCTTCTTCTTCCTTCCCTCCCAACAAGGGTGTTTGTATTGTTTTTTTCATTCAATTATAGGAACCATGTGATATTGAGCAATATTTGGAGATAACACTGGCATTTGTGCTCATTTGATCATTATTGTTTCACCCTATACTCTACTAGGATTCTTCCCTTATGATTAAAATGTTATCCAAGACATGATTTACATCCTCAAACTACTATAAAACCATTTAAGTCTTCTAATATCCACCAATATATTTCAGTGGAAGAAAAATAATTTGTAACTCATCTAATATATTTTATATAAAAATATCACATATATGCTCCCAAGGGAGATACATGTTCAGGAAGTAATTTACACTCTTCTACATAACAATGAAATATGAGACTGTATTTGAAGTTCTTCCTAATTTTCAATAAAACTAACTAATATGTTGTTATACTGGATAAATATTGGTTCCCTGAGAGTTTTCATGAGGAATATAATATTTTAAATTTCTCATTATTTGATCATTCCCATAATGAGGACACATCAATACATATTGTGCATCAAGTTTTGTTCTAGGTCTCCCATACCATTGAAGGTTGTGAAGGTAGGATTTACACTGTTGGTTAGAGGATGTGTTTCATCCACCAACTCAAGGTATAGTTTCCCCTATTTCTTCACTAATATTCATTAACCATCTACAACAATTAAAGGAAGTGATGGATTCAAAGAGTTATAAGAGAAATGTTATTTGGGAATATTACCTAGTGAAAGTAGTGGGCCAAGCCTAATGTGGCTTGCTCACATATATTGTTTATCCATATCTATTTTAAGTATTATGGGATGGAATTTACAAAATGGTAGTAGTTACTACTCTATTAGTGTAAATTATTGATAAACATTGACCATTGGGATTATATAGACTTATGGTTAGGGATTGGTGCTAATTAGATGTCTAAACTCTACTCTTATTGGCTGAGCAGCTCTCTCTTGATGGATGTGTACTAGAGTAAAGACACTATCCTCTTCCTCGTAGTTTTAAAAGAAAGAATTTTTCTTGGATTTTATCTACCTCAACACTTATATCTTATCATTATTTTGGGAAAAATTACTTAAAATAAACCATTCCAACTTCCTCAGGTGTTCAATGGGCTGTAGATGTAGCCACACCCTTCTCATTCTCTTTGTCTGAAGTCCATCACAGGGGTTGTAGTTCGATATTTATAATAGCTCATAGATATTGAGTTAGCCTCTGAGTTCAAGTGTGTACACCTTAATTATATATTTCAGTGTAGACTGTGTTTCAATAGAATTCCACTTCATTATGTCCTTCTATACCACATGTATTCCCTGGGTTATTCATTATACTGAATCAAATTAAATTTACTGATGCAAAGAACATGGAGGGAATCGTATGCACATCAAATTTGAAAGGAGATTTTTCAAATTTTAAATATACATAAATCATAATCCTTCTTGATACTTTCCATATTAGTATAACACTTTGGATTTTATCCCCTTTGATGTTTCATTTACCCTCCTTGATGAATTGTGAAATTGAGATAATCTATGGAATATTTCTATGGATTTTCTATTAATGAAAGAGATGGATCATGTAGTGAAAGTTACTATGGGTTATCTTCTATTAAATATGAACTAATATAAAGAATAAAACATTCCTTAGACAGTGAGGTAATAATTCCCCCATCCCTATGTTATATGGTTAATTTGGTACCATTTCCATCCAATCCTATATCTTATTGTGGATTGGATTGTCCAAGGGGTGGGGGTATAAATACCACCAATCATATAGGTTGTGGTTTCTCCAATAACGCTAATGGGGTAGTAGAAATTGTGGAATTATTAACTCTTCAAGCTTCTATGTGTACTTTATATGGATTTTCCACATGCTTTAATTGAGGTATACTAGAGGCTGATGGATTATTTGCAGTTGTAGTATTTTCTTGCCTCATATGGGATTCATGTTTGTCTTTATTAGAATCTATTTATAGGAGTTTTTTGATATATTAATCCTATTGACTAAGCCTTTTCAATTGTATTCATTTAGAAGGGATTTTCTTGGTAGAGCATCTGTGATATATTGAACCTAGTCTTAAGACCTGACCTAAAGCAAGGATGTAACATGAAGTTTCCTTTAACAGACCTTATTGGATAATGAGCAGGGTGAAGTGTAAAAAAAATATTCACCCAACCATATGATGAGCATGTCAGGAGTAATTCAAGAACATATATAAGAGAACCTTAATTATAATGAGTTTTTCTTGTTAGAGGTAATCAAACTTATTTTCCACCTTAATTATTTAAGACACTAAGAAAGAAGCAAAATTGACATGGTAGTAGTGCTCACTCATCACCTTTATTTGGTTAGAGTACTCTTTGAAAGAAAATTGTTTTTTCCTTAGATGTTAGAGAGACACCTATGGGTTCTATATTAGATAAGTGATGTATTTACCTTAAAATGATTCTATAATATCATATTTTAATGGGGTTATGGCCCAAAAAATTACGGTTTTATTTTCCTTATATAGTTTATTTTACAAGACCATGAAATTTTTTTCAACATTTTTTGATAGAATCTGCTTCCTGATCCAATTACAGTGGACTTTTAAGAACTATTTTATCTTGTGGGGAAATTTTATTTGAGATATAATCATAATCATCAAAGATCCTATGATCTAATGGAGGTATGGATTTTGATCATCAAATCAAACAATCCTTTGGTTGGGATAAGATCTTTTTGTTCAATGATGAGTCACTTACCATAGAAATAATCAATCTCTTCATTACCTCTTAATACAAGGGAAACCTTGGAATGGTTTCATCTTAAATATCACCCTAATACCAACATGAGACTCCATTTCAGGGAGGAACATTTTAATGAACTTTAAGGGGAGGACCTCTATAGTTTTTAATTTGGTTTCCATGGGGAGGACCTATAATGACCCAACCCCAGCTACCCAGAGCTGGTGCATTATTACATTTAATTAAGAATTATTACCAAAAATTCATATCCCAAACGATTGAATAGTTTAGTAGATTTGGAAAAAAGATACATATATAATTTCAACATTACATAATGAAATGAGAAACGACACTACTTTTTTTTATTAAAAACATCCATGCCTTCAAGATTATGCCTGCAAGCCACACATAACATACTACTTCATATCCTAAGAAAATGAAACATAACAAAGGGGTGAGCTCAAAAACATAGTAAGAGTAATAAATAAATTGGATGATAACATAATCATAAACATTGGGCATGGTGAATAATTGAAATCACATGCCTTTGCAAATAATAAAATTGAACACATTATGGTAGTAATATGAGTTAAGTGAATAATTCCATAATAAAACATAATCATGGGTATTATACTAGATGAATAACCACATGAATTTTCAATTACTAGATTCATAATGAGGTAATTTCATATTTTAGACATTCTAAACCATATTTTCAAGGCCTCGACCAAGACTTCAAAAATATTTTAAGGCATCATCCAAAACCATATCTCAAAATGGGTAAGTCCTTGGCCAAGTCTGCATCTATTTGTCTCATGAGACCCAATAATGCATTGAGGGGCTATAGAGAGCCCCACCCATCACATAATAAGTCCAATTAATTCTTTATATGAGTAGATATGAACATAAACAACATATACATTCATATTGATGCTCACATATGAAATGTAAATAACCTTCCCCGAACCTTAATCTTAAACACTAACTATTCAGAGTAAATTGGTGAATGGTTTTAGGATAGAACATCCAAAATAAAAATAGTAATAAACCATCCAATTAAATATTTTATATGATATCATAAAATATTAATCCCAGTAATACATAAGAATCAACAAGAGTGTTGAAACAGATGAAAATACTCTTACAAAATCATTTAGAAATACTTGAGATAAATACTCCTTTATTTTGAGAAGAATAGTTCTTTTGGAAGAGTATTTTTATAAAACCAGAAGTGAATAAAGATAGTATTTTCAAAATAAAATTAGTTATTTTATAAAGATAATTGATTCCAAAAAAAAATTATAGAGTGCCTTTGAAAATAGGTAATAATTTTATAAATTCCCTTGAATCAGGCTTGTATTTCTTAAATAACTTTGAAAGTTCCTTTCAAAACGTGTAAATCCCCATAAAATAACGAATGATTATGGTTGATAAAAATATATAAAAAACTAAAAAATAATTTATGAGGATTACATAATAATACATAAGAATTTCATTTATTTAATTAAACAATAAAAGTAACCAGAATGAAATTGGAGGTTCAGGTGGAAAACCCCTACATTAAGTCCAAATGTGCATTTATCTTGAACTTAGGGTCTTGGAATATTAAATTATACTTATTAATAACTTAATTAAGAGCCTATTAGAAATTTATTTAGTTTATCATGATTTTATTAAGTTTATTATGTTCTTACTGATTATTTATAAGACTGAATTCTGTTGTTCTGGAGTGTTCTTTTTCTGGATTTTCATAATTGGTTCACTTGTTTTTATGTAATGGAGTTCATGTGGAATTGATGAATATATCCAGAATTGAATTTTCATATTATTTATTAACATAAATAGGTTTTAATGTTCATTAATATAATTTAGTTTCCTGAAATGAATATGAATCATTAGATGAAATATTAATGAAATTCCCTTAGATTATTTTAGCGGAATTTTGATTATTAGGAACTAGTTTGGTCATATGATTTAATAATATGTACATATATAGGTTCCTGAATATAAAATAGGTTATAATACATATATTAAAGTATGGTTAAACCATAGAAATGGTTTTATGACCTATAATGTAGGAGAAATTGAAGAATGAATCTCCGTCATCCACAAAGGTTATAAGTTGGAACCTCACGGACAATGATTTCGTTTATAAAATAAATTAGAGAGAGTAAGAATATTGATTATGGTCCATCCATTCACATGATATTATTCTATTATATATATGATAATAAAGTTACCATGGTCATTTTTATAGAAGAGTTTAGGATTGGATAACAATAGAAAGGAACCTGAAATGAAATTGAATGAAATAAAATTTGAATTTACCTATTGAATCCACCTCCTTGAGAATCACTTTAAAAGAGAGTGTTTTGGTATTTTGGAAAGAAAGAGATATTATTTGATGTGTTGAGTGACTAGGGAAGGGTATTTGTAAAGAACTTTGAGGATATTCAAGAATTAGATGAGTAAAGAGAAGAGGGAGTGATGGGGGTTTATAGTAGAGGATAGGAGTGAATTTTGAATATTTTATTCATTATTTTATTAATTCCCTCAGGACAACCAATTGTGTTGTTTCATGTGACCCATAATAGTAATAAGTGCTTGTGATTTCTAAAAAACTTTCCTTATATCACTCATAATGTCATAAATAGTGTATTTAACTGATAATTTGTATATATATTATTTTACCATATTTCACTATACATCAAAAATTCAAGAATTTCATAAAAGTCCCAAAAATTCACAAATACAATTTTTTGACATGTAGAATTCAAAAATGAACTCAGTTTTTTAAAAATTATTCTATTAATATGATTAATTTTATTTTTAAATAAAATTGTAGTTTATTCGAAAAATCACAATTTTAAAACTATAATTTGTTTTATATTACACTGAAAAATTAATCAAGGTCGCATTATCTTTTAACCTTAATAAAATAAAATAATTTTATTATTTATTGTTCATAAGTGTCATATTACTATTCATGTTACTATTCATAAGGGTATGTTACTATTCACCTAAAATCATGTTGGTTCAATTAGACTCAAAATGACTTACTGATCACAACCCTAGATGACCATATTTTGAAATTCAAAACATAGTAGAGGCAATGTTGTGTTAAATGACTATATTATAAAATGTGTTGATTTTTGTGGGCTTATTATTCCATGCATTCAATATTTATTTTCAAATCCATGGGGTGTTACATTCTCCCCTCCTTGTAAAAATTTCATCCTTTAAATTTACAGAATGTTACCTCACAAAAAGATTTGGTTAGGTCTTCCTCATAAGATCCACTGTCTCCCATGTTGACTCTTCAATTTTATGATTTCTACAATGTATATTTACTAGAAGAGTCATCTGATTTCTCAAAACTATTTTTAGCGTCCAAAATCAGGATAGGATCTACACAGTAAGATCGTTCGGGTTCCAACACTATACCTTCATAAGTGAGTACATGTGTTGGGTCTGGCATGTACTTTCTCAGCAATAAGACATGGAAGGCATTCTGTACTTTGGACTGGCTAGGTGGAAAAGACAAATGATATGAAACTTCCCCAATTATTTCCAAAATAAAAAAAGTCCCAATGTACCTAGGTCTTATTTTCCATTTCTTCCCAAATCTTGTAACACCCTTCCATGGAGATAATTTCAAGAAAATTTGATCACCAACTTAAAATTATACATCCTTCCATCGATTATCAGAATAGCTCTTTTTTCTACTTTTGAACTATTTTGATATGACCTTGAATAGTCATTATCTTCACTGTTTTTTCCTCTACAAGCTCTAAGCCCACAAGCTTCATTTCTCCAACTTCTTCCCAAAAAGTTGGTGTATGAAATCTCATTCCATAAAATGATTTATATGGTGCCATTTGAATAGTTGAATGGAAGCTATTATTATAGGAAAACACTACAAAAGGTAAATATTGATCCTAGATACCTTGAAAATAAAGTGAGGATGATCTCAAAATGTCTTCTAATGTTTGGATCGTCCTTTATAATTTCCCATCATTTCGATGGCGATAAGTAGTACTCAATCAAAGCTCAGTATCCAAAGCTTTCTAAAGACTTTTCCAAAACAAATTTATAAATTTTAGGTCATGATCAAACACAATTGAGAGTGGTGGCCCATATATTCTCACCACATCACTGATATAGAGTTTTTATAAGCGCTCCAACGGAAAATATTCCCTTATATCGAGGAAATGTGCATATTTTGTAAGTCGATCCCCAATTACCCATATTGCATCATTTATACTTGGAGTTTTGGGTAATATAGTGAAAAAATACATAGTAATTTCATTCCATTTCTACATAAGAGTAGGTAGAGGTTGCATGACTCTTTTTGGATGTTTCCTTTCAGCCTTTACTTGTGGACAGACTAAACATCTTGATACATAATCCAAAATTTCTCTCTTAATGTTATCCCACCAGAAATGCTACTTCAAATATTTACACATATTAGTTCAAATCATATTTATGGAAAAATTAGAACTATAGGCATCATCCAATAACAACCTTTTTATCTCAGGTATAGATGGAACACAAAGCCTCTTACCAAATTTTATAACACCATCTTCACAAACAAAGTCATCCATCTTTCCATCTTTTATAGAATTAATTTTCTTTTGAAGGTTCTCATCATTAGGATGAGAATATTTAATACTTTAAAATAAATTTGGTTGGGCAACCAAATGAAAAAGTAGTGACATTTCACCTTTTTTGATAATTCCCATATCCATCCTCACCGTATCCATGTACAAAGGATCGTTTTCAATAATCATTTTGTTGAGAAATCCGTTATCCTTCTTTCTCAATACATCAGCCGCCTTATTTTCCATTCCTGTGTGGTAGTGTATAGTACAATCATAATCCTTGATTAGTTTGATCCATCACCATTACCTCATGTTGAGTTCTTTCTATGAGAAGATATACTTCAGACACTTGTGATTAGTATATATCACACATTTTTTCCATAGAGATAGTGTCTCCATATCTTCATAGTAATGACTACCACTGATAACTCAATATCATGAGTGCGATAGTTTTGTTCATAAATTTTTTACTGCCTTGATGCATAGGAAATAACTCTATCATTCTACATAAATATAAAACCAAGTCCATTATTTGATGAATTTCTATATATCACACACCCATATTCCCCAATGATAGGGTTTAGATCAAAGAATTCACTAATCTCATCTTCAATTCATCGAAATAGTCATCACATTCTTTTGTCCATATGAACTTAACCCCTTTACGTCTAGGCTTGGTAATTGGGTTGGAAAAATGGATGAAGTTCTGAATAAAACACTGATAATAACCTGCTAAACCAAAAATCTGCGTACCTCAGTTATGTTCATTAGAGTAAGCCATTCTTGTATAACCTTTGTCTTTACAGGATCAATAGATATTCCAAATTTGGAGACAATGTGGCCTATAAACGAAATTTATTAAAGCCAAAATTTACATCTGCTAAACTTCCCATATAATTCATCTCTTCTAAGAGTATTCATAATAGTGAGAAAGTGATTTTCATGATCTTCATAACTTTTGGATTATACCAATATATCATAAATAAATGCCCCCACAAAGTCATCAAGATATTCCTTTAAGACTCTATTCATTAGATCCATGAAAATAGAGGGTGCATTATTCAGTCCAAAAGTTTTTACTATAAACTTATAATGCCCATACCAAGTTCCAAATGTTGTTTTTTGAATGTCTTCCTTCCTCACAAGAAACTAATGATATCCAGATCGAAGATCAATCTTCAAAAAATATTGTTCTCCATGATGTTGATCAAATAAAACATCAATGCGGGGTAAGGGATACGTGTTCTTTATTATTATAGTATTGATCTCCCTGTAGTCACTGAACAACCTCATAGATCCTTCTTTCTTCTTAACAAAAAGAACAGGGCCTCTCCATGGAGAAACACTAGGGAGAATAAATCCATTATCACTCAATTCCTCTAGTTGTTTCTTCAGTTTAACTAATTCTTTAGTGGCCATTCTATTAGGGGTCTTTGATATGGGCCTTGAACTTGAAATTAATTCAATGGAAAACTGAATTTCACGCTCTAGAGGATGTCCAAGTAAATCCTATGGAAAAACATCAACATATTCTTACACAATAGCTACATCCTCTATTAGAACATTCTTTTCCACGCCCATTGATATTTCATTCCCTTTATCCTCAATAATTGAATTCTGTAGAGCTATATGGGTTGGCTCCAGTTGAGATTCAGATGGTGATGTTTTTTCCCTAAAGATAAGTAATTCCACATAATCCTCAAAAATTGTAACCTCCTTCTTATTGCAATAAACTTTTACATCATGGATCAAAATCCAATCTATGGCAAGGATTATATAAAATTCAATCATGGGTTTTAAAATAAAATCAGCATATAAAGCATGTTTATTTTCCATTATGGGGACTACCTAACATAACATTTTCGCAATGATACTTCCCTTAAGAGGTTTTACTGACAACTCCCTTATTAAATCAAATTGGAAATATCTAATTATTTTGGAAAACTGGGAAGATATTAAAGAATATGATGATCTAAAATCAAATAAATCATTGGATAAGTTTGAGGAAATTCAAAAGTACCTACCACTACATCATTAAGAACTTCAATATCAGTAGTTGTGATTTCATAAGCTTGTCCCTTCTCCCTTGGCCTTTTCTGTGGTATGTTTCCTTGAAACTTTGGATAATTATTAGAATATTGTTCCATCTCCCATAAATTATATCATATAACATTAATAGATTCTTTCTTCACCTTAAAATAACTAAAAATATGGCCTTTTTGTCCACATTTTTAGCATACTCTTTTTACTTTTAAGTAGGTGCCAGGGTGTTTCCATCTACAATTATCAAAAGGTATGAATTCAACTCTTCCCTTCTTCCCCAATACCTTATTTATTTTCTAGAGTATTCAGCAACCCTCTTCTTACCTTGATTTCCCATAAAGTTATAAGACTTATAGAATTATGTTTTTGTCTTGATAGCACATCAAACTATATTCCCATATGATGAAAAATTTAGGAGACCTGTTCCTATCATAGGAATGGATTTAGACCATAAAAATCGATCAATTTTGATCCTTGTATTACGAATGTAGTCCAAAACATGCCTTTCTAACCTTGTGAAGTTAGCTTCATACCTTAAAACATTATCTTCTTCCTTTTTCCTCAAATTTAGAAACATCATTTCCATATATGGTCGTTGTTTATAAGGAAAGTATTTATCAAGGTAGGTTTCCATAAATTCCCTTCATTCCATATCTTATATCTCTTCCTCCTCCTCTATTTTTTGGATTAACGACCACCATTGACCCGCATATCTCGATAGATGATAAGTTTCTATGACAACCTTTTGTCATTCATTACATCTCAAAGAGGGAAATATCTTCCCTAGTGAACTTATCCACTACTCAGCTACAAATGTGTTTGTTGTCCTATTGAATTATGGAGACTGTTTTAACCTAAAACAATATAATAGAACTCCTCCACATGGTAGATGTGGATGCTCTATATGAGTAAGGTTATTTTTCATAAACTGAGTAAGTTTTCCTATTATATTTATAAGCTGTTATGCACCAATAACAGTACCAGATCCAATATCTTTATCAAATGTTGGAGTGAAATCCCTACATGGGATACACATGTTCATGTGGTTTTCATTTCTTCCACTAAGTGTTATTTCTAGATAATGTCATACACCAAATTAGGTTATGAATCATAATGTATAATCTTTACATAGAAAAATACTTATAATAAATTGAAATATTATGCATGGATAGCCCCATAATCTCAAAAATGGATTCTTTGATGAAAACTTTACATTTAAATCATTCAGAATGGATTGTATAGAAAATATTAATTATCCTAAGCATATCCCCCCAGAGTGTCAAACCAAGTGCATAGTAAGGCATCTTGTTGTGTACTAGGATTCCATAGGTCAAACCTGAAACTCTTTGTCGGGTTTTTCCATCCTAGGTATATCAGTTCCAGAACCATGTCTACTTGTAATATCTAGAGCGGGATGTACTTTATAGAAAAATCCACATAATCTATTCTTTACCAAAATAACAGGATGTTCTTGTATGTTTATCTTGAAATACAATCAAAGGGATTTGATCCCTAATATATGTTTTTTGAATATGGTTTTTAATATTTCTTCTAAACTTTCTTTGATGCCAACTGTAAAGACCCAACCCCAATTTCCCGGAGTCAGTGCCTTGTTACATTACATTGGAATGATTACAAGAAATTTGTATCCAGAAGAAATAAATAGTTTAGTAGATTTGGAAAAATGATACATATATAAGTTCAACATTACATCATGAAATGAAAATCAACACTAAATTATTCCATTAGAATCATCCATGCCTCTTAGATTATGCCTACAAGTAACTCATAACTTACTTCTTCATATCCTGTGAAAATGAAACACATGAAAGGGGTGAACTCAAATGCACTGTAAGAGTAATAAATATAGTGGATGATAATATAAACAAAAACATTAGGCATAGTGAGTAATTCAAAACACATTCCTCTGAAAATAATAAACTTGAACACATTATGTAAGGAATATGAGTTGAGTAAATAACTCCATAGTGAAACCTAATCATGTGAAGTCTACTAGACGAATAACCACATAAACTATAAATTACTAGATTTATAATGAGGAAAGTGAATATGTCGGACATTCTGAACCATAACGTCAATGACTTGTCCAAGAAATCTAAAAATGATTAAAGCCTCAGCCAAAACCATATCTCAAATCAGGAAAGTCCTTGGCCAATTCCACGTTTATTTGTCTCATGAGACCTACTAATGCATCGAGGGGATATAGTGGGACTCACCCATCACATAATAGGTCCAATTAATTCCTCATATGAGTGGGGATAAACATAAACAACATATACATTCATATTGAAACTAATATATGAATTGTAAATAACATTCCTCGAACATTATGCTTAAACACTAACCATTCCGATTTAATTGGTAAATGGTTTTAGGATATCACATCCACAATCAAACTAGTCATAAACCATCAAATTAAATATTTTAGTTGATATCATAAAATATTAATCCAAATAATACATAATAATCAAAAAATGTGTTTAAACAGACAAATATACTCTTATAAAATCATTGAGTAATACTTGAGTGAAATACTATTTTATTTTGAAAAGAAGAGTCATTTTGGAAAATTATTTTAATAAATCTAGAAGTAATGTAATATAGTATTTTACAATAAAATTACTGATTTTATATAGATAATGGTTTCCAAAAACATATTATATAGTAACCTTGAAAAATGGTAATAATTTGAGAAATTCCCTTGAACCAGGGTTGTCTTTATGAAATAATTTTGAAAGATCCTTTTAAAACGTGTAACTCCCCATAAAATAAGGAAGGACTCTGGTTGGGAAAAAAATAAAGAACACTAACACATAATTTATGATTATTAAATAATAATACATAAATATGGACACTCCTTTTTGTCACAGAGTCTAATGAATGAATAAGGGTAATACCTTAGCATAAAGAGATTCATCCTTTGAAAAAAAATCAAAAATTGACAAAGGCATGAACAAAGATTCCATTAAGTAAGGGTCGCGCAAGTTTCATCATGGTTATGTAATTATACCTACACGCCACATATTCGGCATACAGGTGACTTGCGCGCCCCTATTTTATTTTCGCCCAAGGTCTTCAGTATCCTATAAATACCCCTTGTGGGCCCCCCATTTCGGGGATGAAAAATTCCAAAAGTCTGATTTAAGCTCCTGGTGCCCTAGTCTCTACTTGATGTCTTCCGAAAACTTTTAAGTTACTTTCTTACCTAGAATGGAAGATCTAAATATGGGGGACAACGCATAAGTGTGGAAATTCACCAACACTTGCATGCCTAAGTGTCTAACCCTTAAGGGAAAATGAAGACACTTGTGCGCCACCTTATTCCTTCAACAGAACTTGTGCACCACTCTTTTGGAAGCCCTTAGGGATAATACTAAGAGCTTGAGCCAAGCCTCGCCCAAGTATTACCCTATGGGTTGACCTTCGCGCAAGTGTACATGTGTCGCGCAAGTATACTTGTGCGACCAGGACCTATGCGCCCAAACAAGACTTGCGTGCCTTACTCTTTTTGGGTGCCCCTCCACCCTATTCAACTCTTTTCTTCAAATCCACCTCTCCTATTATATATTTAGCCTTAAAAATCTTCTTCAAAGTCATTTATAACATGGTTCCTTTATTGGCATCCTTATCTGAAAAGAATTCTGTGGAAAATCTCTCAAAACCGATTGATTTAAATATCTTTATGTCACAAAGGTTAGATATTTCATTCATTCAAATTCATCCATTAAGATGAGAAGATCTTTAAATTGGGCCTCCTTTTCAGAAGTAAGCCCCAGATCGCAGGTCCAATAACCTGGGCCTCCTTTTTAGGATTTATCCCCAGTCATAATTCCCCTAACCTGGGCCTCCTTTTCAAGAGTAAGCCCCAGTCTATGTTCCCTTAATATGGGCATCCTCTTTAGGAGTAAGCCCCAAGTTCCCAAATATGGGAATCCTCCCCAGAAGTAAGCCCCAATCTCAAATTTCCTTAATATGGGCATCCTCCTTAGGATTAAGCCCCAAGTTCCAAAATATGGGCATCTACCTCAAGAGTAAGCCCCAATTCCTAAATATCCTTAAAATTTGGGCCTCCTTCTTAGGAGTAAGCCTCAGTTATAATTTGTCTTAACAAGTCTTAATTTCTTTTGATTTGGACTTCCTTCTCAGGAATAAAATACAATCATAAATCCCCTCCTAATTTGGGCATCTTCCTCAGGAGTAAGCCCCATGTTAGAGTATCCAAATCTCCATAAAGAACATATACCTTTATGGACATTGTTCTCGGGCTTCTTCCCTGAATTAAGTCCTGGTCTTCATCTATTTGTCCATTCATACATACATAATCCCCACATCATTTTCTATGATTGCATATTTCGAGGCACAATCATCAGGTTTACTGATACCTCTTTTTTCTCACATCGAGCATGACTCATGTGATCTTAGAGTGTAAAAGTAACCACGACACATCTCTTTGGGCCATTAATCATACGTATTCCGCCACAATTCATAATCGAACTATGTGGACTTTGATCTCTACCTTAAAAGTAGAGTACGTAGGAATCCTTTCTAAAGTTCCATGCCTATCACTCATTAATTCTCATCTGTCCCATATGACATTAAACTATTCCTAAACTATGTGGATTCTGATTCCTTTTCTAAACTATAATACATAGGTAGCCCATCTGTGGGTATGATCCCAACTCTGAAATAATCCATGTCCTTCTGAATGACAATAAACTTCAAGTGCCCCACTGAGTGGCTTTAAAACCAGTATGGTTATCATAATGACCAAGATATTTCAATATAATGTATTGAAGGATACCATTGACTAAGAATCTGTAACAAATACATATGATTCTCTATCGATGAAGAATCTCAAATACATATAAAAGATTCTATAAATCTTATACATATCATTCATTGATTGTTAGATCTAAGGAAAGATCATTTTCATACATGGTAATTTAATAAGGATTCATGAACATAACATAAATCTATAAATAGAGTCCCAGAGAAGACAATAATTCCCCCAAAAAAGGTGTGATGAGTCCGACCTCCCATCATCTCGAACAATGAAAATTATTAAGCCTCATCGGTCTACAACTAATGAGCACCTACCTTTGGAAGGTAGGTCCAAATGGATATAGAATCATTGGTTGTTTATGGTTCTAAAAATAAACCCGTTAGAAACCGATTGGAATGTTTGAACCTTAAACAGACAAGGTCATCCCCATTTCCAGTGGACACAAAAAATGGTGAACCTGAGGTGAATCCTTAACCAAGTTAAAATGATGTTTTACTTATTTGTTATCCCCCTATTTAAACTCAATGAGAAGGCCAAAAAATCATTCAATAACATATGTGCTCATCCAAAAGATGTAGTGGTCGAACTTATCTTGATTATGTATGTTATATAAAACAGACACTCTTTTCCATGATCTTCTACGTTATAGAAATGGCTTCGCTAAAATTCACACATGTGAATGCATCTGTTGCTACTCCTACTGGATCTTCATCTGCTCTGAGGATGACATCACCTACTTAGTGTCTTCAACGCTGGGTCTCAAAGGCACTATTTAAGGAATACCATTGACACGGTACCATTCCGACTCTAGAGGCTGCTTGATAATCCCTCCAAGTCAATAATTCACCCTGGTTGTCCGGACAGCGACGACCCATGATCAAGAAACAGGTGGTTCCAACCATTATCTCCAACCATTTCGGGTCTTTATCCCTGGAACACAATCACCAGTCCCTCCCATATTATGATGAGGTGAATGAGAAGGTCAATAAATGCCTTAATTCAAGGAGACAAGAGTCCTTCCCGAGGGCTCCCATCAATAATCGCCACCGGACTCGTGCGGCAGTGCATCCTAAACATGATGAGGGTATCGCCTTTAGGGGTTCGGCTCAGGTCCCTCAGACCTGAGTCCACAAGAAAAACCACATGAGGCAAATTATGGTCACCATGGAGTAGGTTCTTACTTCTACCCCCTCAAGAGAAGTCCATCTAGCCAACTTGATGGAAAGCAATGAGTGGGCATATACACCTCTCCGTCCTGATGTTACTGCCCAGTAGACTCGTCTGGCAGTAACACGCCAATCCTGCCAGGAAATTTTGGTGGAGTATTATAGGCAGACATATACACCTATTTATACTCCTAAGTTAGTCAGTAGGATCGTATGAATACAATTAAAGAAGATCTCCAGTCTAATATGGTGGCGACAGGTAAGCTGGGACATACACCTGTTTACAATCAACAATTTTGTCAAAAGACTCATCTTCCAGTATTGAAGGAAAGTCGTCAACCATAATTGATGAAGAATACACAGAAGGCACATACACCTACAAATGTTAATCAAGTATACCAATAGTCTTGTTTGGTGGTACTTGGAGAAGTCAGTCGGAAAGCTCCGACGACAAATTGGGAGCAGACTCAACTCTCTGCCCCCACACATGAGTACTGTTAGATTTCACTAACAGGAAAAGGAGGATAGGAGAAGGAATACACACCTAATCCAAGCACGGAATGGACGTATATTCCCTTTCCAGTAGCTAAAGTCACCAAGCACATTCAAACAATGGTGAAGGAGCAAAAGAAAATCCCTGCTCATATTCTAGATGCATGTCAGAATATAATAACAGCTTCAGCAGCATCATAGGGAAAGAATCAGAAATATATCCATGTTAATGGAGTGACACATTAATATATCACTCTGGAACAGATACACACCTCTGTTCCAGTCCAAGAGTGTTGTGGGGTATACTCCCCCATGTCATATGGACAATCAAGTCAGGCACATACACCTGATTTGAATGGAGATAATCAGACTAACCTGACAGTTTCTCCTGATCAGGCACATAAACCAACCCATAATAACCACTTTAATCAACAGGAGGTTCCCAAAGTGAGTAATAAGGCTTCTAAGAAAAAGACTCATCCAACACAGTCATGAAATCAAGGTCCAATATGTAATAAGGCCTTACTCGATGTTGGAGTTCTTGATGCACTCAGACAATTATTTGTTGCAACTCAAGATTCTACTCTCTCATTTCCCAATAGTGGGAACATTAATTCTGAAGGTCTGTATCAGATAATTCCTTGTGAAGGCTTTCTTCCTGATAGTTTGGTCGATCTTGAAGTATTATCTTCATATGAGAGTCACGATAACCCTCTGCGTGGCCATAAGATCACGGAGAAAAAGATTTCATATTTTGTTGTAACCCACCATGGTGGTCCTCCCCATGATGATGAATTTAGCTGTGAAAGTCCTCTTAGCAGTAGTAATTCATATTGTCTAGAAAATTATTCAAAAGACAATGCAGTAACTAGAAAACCCTCTTATATTTAGGCACTTGAAAATGTGATTCCAGTCATGTCTGATGCTTTACCGTTATCAGGTGAAATACTTTCTCAGTCAAAAGATATCCTGGGGTGTAGGTCATTCTCCAAACCACCCCTAGGTCATTCATCTTCTAGTTTGATAAATTAATTCTCTACCAATCTTGTTGAATCGAATGAAGCAACAAAGAAGCACCATCTCTGGTCTAATCAGGTAGAAGAATATTCATCGAATGATAAAGAGGAAGTTCTAAATATGATAAAACAACTGGAAAAAGGTTAAGTACTAGTCATGTTTTTTCCTTTGGCTGACTCTCAGTATGACATTCCAGAAATGTTGACGGAAGATTGTATTCATGATATTCATCTCAAAATGTAGAAAACTCTTTGTCAATTGAAAAATAAAATATTATCTTATGATTAATATGAAAATCATGTCAAGATAATATAAGGGATACAACAACAAGTTTATTTGGCATCTCTCCCAGTTTCTCGATATCTGAAGGCTGAAAATTAGCAAAGAGCCCTTCAACGTTCATGCCTTGGCGCACTAAAAAGGTTGTGCTAGTTAATTGCTAATGCCCCATCTGATATTAATATCAGGGGATGGGGTGTCCATGGAGAAATACATTTCACTGTACTCTCCCGCCAACAAAGCCCTCCAAAAATGGTCTCATGCAATGTTATTTCCCATGGTCGGCCACAGCCAATTGGATTTGTTTGTAATCAAAGGATAACTCAAGAATTGGCCTCAACTAGTTCTTCTCAATGTCAGGCATATAGAGAACAAGTTGTTTAATTACTCTTACATCAGGAAAATGAGAATATCGAACATTATTCTCATTTAGAGCGTACACATCATCAAGTTACAAAAGTGTCAGAAATCATCCAATGGTCTTTTGAGCCAGATGATTTGAGTGGATGTAGGTTGATGCATCCATCAAATTTCCAGACTAAATTCCACAAGATCATGAGAGGTTTTAAGAAAGTCCCAGATGTAGCAGCTCAAGAACCACCCCAACTTTCTAGACTAGGGACTCTTTTAGCCCAACCCTCCGAATCAACAAATAGGATTCGAGGAGTTGAGCAGGAACAGTAGAAACAGCCCTAGTCCACAATATTGGGGACTTTTTCAAATCCTCAATCTCTTCCTTAGAGAAAGTTAGTCTTCTCTCGATTAGGAAAGAATCCACAAGAGGAAGGAAGAGCTGAATTATCTGGATATTCTTTCCAAATTACGATTCTTCAAGAAGTTCCTAAGGGATCAACTCAACAGAAGGCAGTGTCTCATCAGAGACATGGAAAAAAGACATTATCGCAGAAATGATGATAGAAGGTATGAAATGCATTATGCAACAATAAATGTCATTAATTACATTGTTGTTGATCCTCCAGAACATGAGGCTCACTCAGAGGGATCGGATGAATAATTTCATGCTCAATAGGTTGTGCACACAGAGGCAAATGAAGAAGGTGTGTGTACACGAAACCAAAGGCTGACCCAAAATCTAGGTATTCCTTCAAGTAACCAACATCCCCCTCTCCAAAAGGCATCCAACAAGGAGAAAGGAAAGAATAAGGTTATATTCCACCCTCCCTCTGGAGAAGGCCAATCACTCTCACTAGAGAAAATATTTTCACAACAGGAGGAAGAAATGAAGGAATTAAGGATGTTGAATGCAGAACTACTTCATGTTAGTCTTCCTCCTAAGAGTGCTGGAGTCAGTTAGCCAAGGGAATTTGTTGATGCTACTGAGATGGATCAAGATTATCCTCCTTTAATAGTACACCCTCAGAGGTCTAGTCCTATGGGTTATGTGCAACAAGAATCGTTGGTGCTACCATCCGTTATAGTACCAGCCCCCACACCTGTCCACACTCCAGTTATTGTACCTTCTCAGGTCCAAGCTCAACCAGATGTTTCTAAAAAGTTAATAACTACCATTGAGTCATTAAAATCTTGGTTGGAAGATATGGAGGGAAAGCGTGTAAAAAATCAACCAGAAAAAAGAGCTTACCCTGAATGGGTTGATGCAATTCCTCCCCCATCAAATTTTGTAAGTACCACATTCCCAATCTTTAATGGTTCGGGAGACCTAGAGAAATGCATAACACATTTTTTTCTCATTGTGATCCTATGATATAAACCCCTCAGCAACATGAAGCAGTTAAGATCAAGTGTTTTGTACATTCATTACAAGGGCCTACTTTTGTCTGGTATACAAGCTTGCAATCCTGGTCAATTACTGGGTGGGAGGATCTCCATCAATGATTCCTTCTTCAATTCAGCTCAACTTTGCCAAAGACAATAGTTTTTTAACATAAAAATTGTAAGAAAAGGGAGAATTAAAGAGTTTCAGATTTAATTGCTCGCTGGAAGGGATTAACATATTCCCTAATCTTAGAACTCCCTCAAAAAGAGTTATTTCCAATCTGTGTGGAAAATTTGTATGCTGAATTACGCACACCGTTGATCCCTGTGAAATACACAGGAGGGTTTCGAGACCTTACTCCGATCGCTCAGCAGATCAAAGACTCTCTTACAAAGACTAAGGATAAAACTTGCGTAATTCCATCAGCTCTAGGAAGAAGAATGGGTAAAGTAGAGACTGCTACAGTTATGCTTAAACAAGCACCTGTACCAACTTCTACTTCAAAACCTTCATCTTCTCAAAGGGTCCACCTCCTGATCATCAACAACAGCGGTCGTTTCATCAAGATGATCAAATATATCAAAGACGGAAACAATTTGAGGAGTTAAAGAGCAAAGTTTATTCTTTTCTAAATGAAAAAGTTCTTGGTTACTTCATTTCGGCTCTAGAAAATAATTTGGTTTAGTTTCCAAGGCCCAAAAGGCCAAACAAGGAAGGAGATGAAGACCATCCCAACTACTTCCCATTCAATCAGATGTTGGGGAATCCCATTCAGGAGTGTTTTTTCTTCAAATACCTCTTACAAAATATAGTGGACTCGGGAAAAGTCAAACTGAAAGGTTCTTAAACTTAGGTAGCATGTGTTACTGCTACAAATCCAGAGGAAGAAGGAAAGTGGAAAGAAGTCAAAAGAAAAAATGTGCAGAAATATGATGATTGGATGGTCAGAAAAATGCTCAGCCAAAATCATGCCATTTTATGAACGCAATTGAAGAAACCAATTGTGTCTTCTACTAAGAATGCCACAGCAAAACCCTATTCATCAGAGGGAAAATCCTCAAAGAAACGGAATAATTCAAAGAAAGAGGAATAGTCAGAAGAAGATGAGATCGTGTCAAATCCCAAGTTGTCTTTGACTCTGGCAGATTTTATGCCATCTACTTCAAAGCCACGGGCACCGCCCCACTAAACGGTACAACCTAAACTAGTTCATCAGTCTGGATCTTCATAAAGTGGGAAGGACCATACTCAATACATAAGGTCTACTCCAATTGAGCTTATTCTTTAATCTCAATAGATGGAGAACTCATCACAACTCCAACCAATGCCAGATTTCAGAAGAAGTATTTTTTATAACACAAATACATCACTCCGTTCCATGAATGTGACCTTAAACTATTCGCACCATCATCCAACATGACATTAAACTGTATTGATGCACTTTCTTCCAACACGACATTAAACTGTGCCATCATCCAACATGACGTTAAACTGTATTGTCCCCATCGCCCTAGATACATGATGCTAAATTGTACAGCACCCTTACCTCCCGCAAGATGTTAAACTACATAACTGACATCCTACCTAAATGATGCTAAACTATGCATCACTCGTCCAACACGACGTTAAACTGTATTTTCCCCCTTACATCCAAAATGACATTAAACTGTGTCATCCAACATTTAAACTGTGAAAAAGTCCCTAATACTTCCAACATGATGTTAAACTGTGTCCCCATTGTCCTCACTGCAAGACATTAAACTGGATAGCCATACGTCCTAGCTATATGACGCTAAATTGTACAGCACCCGTCCTTACTATATGACGTTAAACAATATAGTCCCTCTTTTTTCCTTACTACATGACATTAAACTACATAGTCCCCCCCTAAGTCCTTACCGCATGACATTAAACTGAACAGTCCCTTATATGTCCTACATGACATTAAATTGTGTATCGTTAGGGTTGTTTCTACCTCTTATTTCTCACACTGAGCATGACTCACGTGAGATTAGTGTGAACTTCAACCATAACACCCTTTCTGGGCCGCTAATGATGTGTAAGTCCCAATACCATTTTTTAGATCATTGTCCTCAATAATAACTTGATCACAAATTCATTCTTTAATCAAACTACATGGGCTTTGATCCTTGCCTTCTAGGCTGGGTACGTAGGCAACCTCCTGAGGGTCAATCCCAAAACCAATCTCTTCACATCGGTTCACTTCCATCTAATACGATTTTGATTCGTGAATCTGCCCCCATAATTAATATTTTTTACATTGGTTCACCATCATCCTTGTTATATGATGTTAAATTATTCTCACTTTTTTCTTGTACGACAATAAAATACAATATTCTTTTACACCCTCACCTGAGAGGGAATAATTATTTAAATTGATCTCCAATCATGTTATATTCCAAAGACTATGTGCATACATGGTAATGCTCTAACGTTTAATCTTCATTCAAAACATCATTGCACTAAAGTCCCCTTTCACCCTTCACTTGTATGAACCAAATCTGTACAAAGGGTATTTCAAGATCTACGTGCGGCTTCATTCCCATCCTTATGGGATATGTAGGAACATTTGAGCATCCCTCAAATCGAGCCCCAAGCCTTTGGGCCTAACCCCAAATTCCACTTTCAGTCCCTTGGCTGAAAAGTCCCCCTGTGAAAACATGAATGTGGTATGAAAACCCTAGTTTTCTTTCACATCAGGTTTATAAAACACACATTGTGTATTCATTATTATGGTCCGATCTCTATGACCCTAAACTAAGATTTCCTATACTCTCATCCCACATGAAGTTAAACTGTATTTCAAGAACTATGTATGGCTTGATTTCCATCCTTATGGGATACATAGTGAAGTCCAGTACCTTAATTCAGGACCCAGCCACAACATGATTATCGTCAGCATTGGTCTATGTATCTCTTTCATGCATTAGATAATACTCATTTTCATGTGTCATAATCATAACCTTAAATACTTCTTGATATCCATAACCCTTTTCTTAACTTTTGGTCACAAAATATCTGATACTCGAGAGTTCTTTTTCCTGATTATACAGCATGTGTCCTTAGGAAGCCTTGCATAAACAGTCTACAAAACGGACCTGTCAGCCAAAAGATGCTATTATTTGACAATGCAGCCAATTCCCTTAAGTGGCCCTGCATAATTCAAACCCCTAACGAGTTTTTCAAATAGTGGTAACATCATTCGTGGGAGGAAAACCTCTTTTGTACTTATTTTTCTAAACAATAATATGTAGGGATCCACAAAAAAAAAGTAGTCATCCTTAACATATTTTTCCCGTACATTTTTCATGATCTAAAAGTATTTAAGTCTATGGTTTATATTTCTATTCCCTACATTTGGGTCAGACCTTCGCTGGAGTAACATTCATCCAATTATTTGATAATCTTGATTGGAAATATCCTCTCCATACTCAAGTACCTCTCTCTATACAACATACTATGTGCTTTGGAAAATTTGAATCTCCATAAACTTTCACTAGCTTTTTAGAAATAGAAAAGTAAAATTTCTGAGATTTCTTTTTCCTAACTATACAGCATGTGCCCTCAGGTGTCCTTGTATAAGTAGTCCATATAACGGACCTATCAGCCAAAAGATGTTATTATTTGACTATTCAACCAATTCCCTTAAGTGTCCCCACATAATTCAACCCCCTAACGGGTTTGTTAAATAGTGGTAACTTCATTCTTGGGAAATACTTCTTCTAATTCCTTTTAGCCCTTTTTTCATATCATTCCTCATATTCAAAATTTCTTACATCATAGTTTACATTTTTCCCCTATACTAGAATATGGTAATATGTTTTCAAATAAATTATCAAAGAATTGAGTCAACTTTAATTCATTCGGTCAAAGCTATTTCAACCTTAAACATTATCATTTTTATGTCTGGTGTGCATGACTTTAAACTGCCCACAAAAGATAAGGGAACTTTGAACAAATGTCAAGTCCCAGCTCACTAAACATACATTTTGTATGATTTAGTTAATATTGAGAAATAAAAAGATTCAAATTTTGCAGGGTTATTTTTAATAATCCTAGAAAAAATTAAACAATGATTTAAGATGAAAGTTTTTTTCATTTGATGCACAAAATTTAGAAGGACATCCACATACTGGAGTCTCTTCTCTTTTCCAAGAACTATATGAGGCTTTCAACATAACTCTTCATTTGATTTACAGAATCATGAGATTCATTAGTAGCCACCTATAATTCATTCATTCAACTGGATACAATAAGAGATGTAGTGATACCAGCTCTTCTTGGAACAATTGTAAAAGAATGTTCTTCAGCGCGATTTGAGAAAATTTTATGCTGATCAAACAGTGAATCTGTTTCTGTCCAAGAGACTTGGAAGGTGGATACATGGATTTGAGAATGGATCATTGGAAGTGAAGAGCCATTTAGAGATAATAATCTTTTAAGATATTTTTCTAATGCCATGATAGTCTTTTCTCCACCAACCAACAGTGGATAACATTTCAGTCCATGGGTGTTCCATCTTCATATCTGCAAGGAAATGGAATGGAGGAAAAATTTGAAAGTTCACACCATTTTTTCTACTCTTAATGCACAGCATAACCAAAATAGAGGAGTAGTAGTGCAGCTTCATCTCATAAATATGGTTCTTTTCATCTGGAACGTTGACTCCTTGCAGATGACCATGGCCATACAGAGGCAGGTAGATTCTTTGTGGAAAATTACGATGATACTTCTTCAAGTACTTTGCAAGATCTGGTAGAGTGTTGTCACAGACATTATAGTAGTCATGGCGAATAATGTTCATCATATCATTAATTAAATTTCTATCTAGTTCAGCTGCCATTCCAATTCTTCTAGGAAGCATTTAATCTGCACAAAGGTCGAAAAATTAACTATTAAGTAAGTTCATTTTTCATAAAATATGTAAAGAAAAGTGAAAAAAAATAGAAAAGTCATTAAGGAGTGCAAGTCCAATGTTAGAGTGCAAGTGTAACTGTGTCGTGTAGGTTTTGGCGTGGAGGTATCACCATGCAAGTCCAAATACCTCTGCAGAAGCGCGACACGAACAAAAGCAATGAAACTGTAGAAAATCAGTATACTTGCACGACAAGACCTATCTGCTCGGAGAGAGCTCAGAAGCGCTCAAAGCCGGGTGCTTTTCATGAGAATGGGGTGCATATTTATAGGCCAGGATGCACCCCTGCATGTTGAAGCCTGCGCGCCACTACCTGTGTGCTCAAAACTTGCACGCCACCCTTCCTTGGTTTTCTCCTTTACCTCAGAGTCGAATCCTCCTTCCTTTCGGATCCAACTCTGAGGGGGGAATTTTGTTGATGCTCCTTTTCATCACATAGTCTAATGACTGAAGAAGGTTAATACCTTAGAATAAAGAGATTCATCATTTGAAGAAACATAAAATATTGACAAAGGCATGAACAAGGATTCCATTATGTAAAGGCCACACCAGTTTCATTATGGTCGTGCAAGTATACTTGCGCGCCACATATTGGGATCTCAGGTGACTTGCGTGCCCAATTTGATTTTCACAAAAGGTCTTCAGTAGCCTATAAATACCCCTTGTGGGCCCCCCATTTCGTGGACGAAAATTTCCAAAAGTCAGATTTAAGCTCTCGGCACCCTAGTCTCTACTTGAAGTCATCCAAAAACTTCTAAGGTAATTTCTTACCTAGAATGGAAGATCTAAAGAGGTGGAACAAGGCCTAAGTGTTGAAATTCACCAACACTTGCATGCCTAAGTGTCTAACCCTTAATGGAAAATGAAGACACTTACGTGTCGCCTTATTCCTTCAACAGAACTTCTGCACCACTCTTTTGGAAGCCCTTAAAGATAATACTAAGGGCATGAGCCAAGCCACGCCTTAGTATTACCCTATGGGTTGACCGTCACGCAAGTGCACATGTGTCGTGCAAGTATACTTGCATGACCAGGACCTGAGCGCCCAAACATGACTTGTGCACCTGCCTCTTTTTGGGTGCCCCTCCAGCCTATTCAACTCTTTTCTTCAAATCCACATCTCCTCTTGAAGATTTAGCCTTCAAAACCCTCTTCGGAGTAATTTATGACATGGTTCCTTTGTTGGTTTCCTTATCTGAAAGGAATTCTATGGAACATCTCTCATAACCAAGTGATTTACATATATTTTTGTCACAAAGGTTAGATATTTCATTCATTCAGCCTCATCCTTTAAGATGACAAGATCTATAACATGGGCCTCTTTTTCAGGAGTAAGCCCCAGATCACAAGTCCCCTAACCTGGGCCTCCTTTTCAGGAGTAATCCCCAGTCATAATTCCCCTAACCTGGGCCTCCTTTTCAGGAGTAATCCCCAGTCCAAGTTCCCTTAATATGGGCATCCACCTTAGGAGTAAGCCCCAAGTTCCCAAATATGGGTATCCTTCTCAGGAGTAAGCCCCAATCTCAAATTTCCTTAATATGGGAATACTCCTTAGGATTAATCCCCAAGTTACCAAATATGGGAATCCTCCTCATGAGTAATCCCCATATCCTAAATCTCCTTAAACATTGGGCCTCCTTCTCAGGAGTAATCCCCAGTCATAATTTCTCTTAACCAGTCTTAATTTCTTTTGATTTGGACTTCCTTCTCAGGAATAAAACCCGATCATAAATCCCCTCCTAATTTGGGAGTCTTCCTCAGGAGTAAGCCCCAATTTAGAGTATCCAAATCTCCATAAAGCACATATACCTTTATGGACCTTGTTCCCGGGCATCTTCCCTGAAGTAAGTCCTGATCTTCATCTATTTGGGTGGTCATACATATATAAGCCCCACATCATTTCCTATGATTGCATCTTTCGAGGCACAATCATTAGGTTTACTGATACCTCTTGTTTCTCACACCGTTCATGACTCACGTGATCTTAGAGTGTAAAAGTAAACATGAAACATCTTTTTGGGCCATTAATCATATGTAAGACCCCACAATTCTTAATTGAACTACATGGACTTTGATCTCTACCTTAAAAGTAGAGTACGTGGGAAGCCTTTCTAAAGGTTCAAGCCTATCACTCATTAATTCTCATCTGTACCATATGATGTTAAACTATTCTCGAACTATGTGGGTTCTGATTCATTTTATAAATAAGGATATGTAGGTTACCCATCTGTAGGTATGATCCCAACTCTGAAATAATCCATGTCCTTCTGAACGACAATAAACTTCAAGTACCCCACTGAGTGGATTTAAAACCAGTATGGTTATCATAATGGCCACGATATTTCTATATAATGTATTGAAGGATACCATTGACTAAGAATCTATAACAAATACAGATGATTTTCTATCGATGTAGAACCTCAAATACATATAAAATTTCCTCTAAATCTCATACATATCAATCATTGATTGTCAGATCTAAGGAAATATCATTTTCATACTTGGTAGTTTCAAAAGGATTCACAAACATAACTTAAATCTATAAAGAGAGTCCCGGAGTAGAAAATAATTCCCCCAAAAAAGGTGTGATGAGTCCGACCTCCCATCCTCTCGACCAATACAAATTCTTAAGCCTCATCGGTCCATAAATAATGATCACCTGCCTTTGGAAAGTAGGTCCAAATGGATATAGAATCATTGGATGTTTCTGATTATACGAATAAACCCATTAGAAACTGATTGGAATGTTTGAACCTTAAATAAATAAGGGATTCCCCATTTCCATAGGAAACAATAATAATTTCATTGAGGTAATTAGACAATAAAAGTAACCTGATTGTAAATGGAGTTTCATGTGGAAAACCCTTACCTTAAGTCTAAATATGTTCTGTTCTTGAAATTATGGTCTTGGAATATGAAATTAGATTCATTAATAACTTAATTAAGAACCTATTATACATATATTTTGTTTATCATGATTTTATTAAGATAATTATTTTCTTATTGATTATTTATAATATTGAATTATGTCGTTCTGGGGTGTTTGTTTTCTGGATTTTCATAATCAGTTCACTTGTTTTTATGTAATGGAGTCCATGTAGAATGGTAGTAAATCTCTAGAATTGAAATTAAATATTATTTATGAACATAAATACTGGATAATGGTCATTTATATCATTTATTTACATGTAATTATGATGAATCATTAGATGAAATATTAATGACATTCACTTAGATTATTTTAGCTGTATTTTGATTTTTAGGAACTAGTTTGATCATATGATTTAATAATATGTATGTATATTGGTTACAAAATATTAATTAAGTTATAATACATATATTATAGTCTTCTTCAACCATAAAAATGGTTTTAGGACTAGTAATGAAGGAGAAATTTAAGAACGAAACTTTGTCATCCACGAAGGTTGTAAATTGGAACCTCACAGGGAATGATTTTGATTATAAAATAAAAGGGAGAGATTATGAATATTAATTATCTTTCTTCAATTAACATGATATATTTCTAATATATATATGATATTGGAGTTATCATGGTCATTTTTATAGAGGATATGAGGAAGGGATAATAATAAAAAAGAACTTGAAATGAAAATGAATGAAATAAAATGTGAATTTACCTCTTGAATCAACCTCATTGAGAATCGCTTTAAGGGAAGGGGTTTTGGTATTTCGGAAAGACCAAGAGCTTCTTGAAAGTGTGGAGTGACTGGGGAAGGATATTTACAAAGAAATTTGAGGATCTTCAAGGCTTATGGGATTGAGGAGAAGAGGGTGTGAGGGTGGGGTTTTAAAGTGGAGGAGAGGAGTGAATTTTGCATATTTTATTCTCTATTTTAATAATACCCTCATGACAACCAATATTGTTGTTCCCTAAAACCCAGAGTAGTAATAAGTGCTTTGAGTTAAAACCAATTGGCCTTACATCACCCATGATGTCATAAATAGTGTATTTAACGAATAATTTTTATATACTGTATTTTACAATATTTAACTATTAATAAAAAATTCAGGAATTTCAAAAAAAATCCCAAAAATTAACCCTTACCATTTTCTGACATGTAGAATTAAAAAATGAACACCATTTTTTAAAAATAATTTTTTAAATATTATTAATTTAATTTTTAAATAAAATCATAGTTTATATGAAAAATAATAATTTTAAAACTATAATTCATTTTACGTCATATTGAAAAAATAATCACGATATCATTATCTTATAACCTTCAGAAAATAAAATAATATTATTATTTATTATTCATAGGGGTCGTATTACTATTCAAGTTACTATTCATAAGGGTATGTTACTAATCACCAAAAACCAGGTTAGTTCTATCAAACTCCAAATGACTGCCTGATCACAACTCTAGATGACCATTTTTTGAAATTCAAATGATAGTAGAGGAAAATTTGTGTTTAAAGGCTAGATTATAAAATGTTTTGTTTTGTGGGAACTCATTGTTTCATGCATTTATTATTTATTTTCAAAACCTTGGGTGTTATAGGACCTTTTTGTTACTAATGGTTAAGGGATTAGAAACTAAAGGACCTTCTTACCTATTGATCTCCATGATGCAGGGTTGACATTCACTACTTACAGTAGGGGGAGGACCTCCATTGTTGATATTCCTGATTCCATATGGAAAGCCTCTAGGGATATTACTTTGGAAAGGACCTCCAGTATTGCTGATATTTTTACCATTAGAAGGATCTCTATGAACATTTCTTCTTTCTCTTGTTGATGAATAAACAGAAAATTATAAAGAATTTATTAAAATATGATTGTGGTCATTAACAATATTAGTAGTGATTGTTTAAGGAATATTATCATACCCCTTGGCTGTAATAATACGTTTATGATACAGTTTTGGTATTCATTTTTGGGTAATCAGGGTTAGAACCTTGATCATGATGGGATTTATATAGTGTGGGAAACTTCCTTTACGAGAAAGAACCCTTTGGGGTGACCGTCTGCCAATCATTAAAATATGATGATGGATCTCTTGGATGATTGATTAAATATTCCATCATGCCTCAAAATTATTAGTAGTAATGAGTGTATGAATTTTCTTGTGGTCATCATGCACAATTAGAATAAGTTGTCATGATTTTTTGGTGAGCATTGAAATATGGTCTCAATCATTAATGGGTGTGACTAGGATATATTGATGGGATTCATATATGTTGGAAGGGATAGATGATTGGACGTTTTTTCCATCATATATATTAGATCTCCTATGTTAAGCTTAAGGATATAATCATATCCCTGATTGGATGATGGGATATTTTGGATAAATCCTATTGAAACATGGATATAATCTCATCCCTAGTATTTATTCTTCCCCATGATATGTTAATGATCCTCTTGATTGGGATTAGAAATATGGCCCCACTTCTAAGTACCTACAATAATATATTGAGGAGTTCCCTTATTATATGTTTGAATATTAAAATGGGAATTCCCCAATTTTCCATCTGAATAGGTAAATGGGTTCCTTATATTACTTCCATTATATATAAGGAGGTTTGAATGGTTTGAGAAGGGATATAAGACTTCTCTTCAGCGACCAAAATACTACACTATTGAGATTATTTGGTGAAGATATTAATATGGGAATGTTACCTAGTGTTGTACCACCCTTTGAAATACCTTCTCCAGGTTTCTAGGTCTAAATGACTATGGATGGGATCTCCTGGGAAGTATCCTTAGTGAATACCAATGATGATGGTGTTATAAAATATTATTGGAAATGATATCTAGTAGGGGCCCTTCTAATTATCCCCTAGGTAGTAGTACAGGTGGGGATGATGTTCTCCTCCATCTCCCTATGATAAGAGTGATGGGTATCATCACTCTATGAGGAAAGGTTTCTAAAGTAGATGAACAAGGAATTAGGGTCCATGTGTTTTTATGTTTCCCATCATTGATATAATGGACATCAAGTATTTTTTACCTTGAGGATTTCATGATATGTCTCTAATATTAGGATGTATCCAATGATTATGTACTCATAGACCATTGCATTCATCAGTTGACACTGTAGGTGATACATTTTTAATCATTTCCTGCTAGGTAGTGGGTCCACAATCTTTGTTACATTTATGGCATATGTCAATCACATCAACTATGGAGTTGTTGTATAATTAATATCTCCATGGTAGCTATCGGTTTATATAAGTAGGGTGAATAGATACGGGGAGAGGGATTGTTCTATATTTGGATCAAAGAGAGCTTTGGGAAGGTTCTTGAGAGTCTTGAATGGATAAATAACCAAAACCAGGAAACTTATTGATAAATAATAAAAAAAAAGTAAAATTTTAATTGACTAGTTTCTCAAGTAAATTTTTGACTTCTGATTCACCATTATATTTATTATGTGAATTCACCCATTTCCATTTTTTTTATGTTTGTTAAGATTATGCTCAAAACCTAAAACTACTCAACCATTGGTGTTTATAGGATTTCACATCAATTTCACCATTTTCAATAACACACATTGACCGGTGTTCATTTTGAATCAATGTAGACCAAATTTTCAAAGCTAAGTAGTCACAGGGATTTTAATAGTGACACTTCAGGTTGTTCATTGGATGAGAGGATGGGAATTAGATCTCATCTAACCCTTTTGGGGTGATTGTGTCCTTGTCTAAAAACAATATTAATGATTTGATATATATTCATGAATCCTTTGTGAATCTCATTATGGAACTGGTTACATTCATTCTATATATTGATCGAAACCATGAATCAATGGGAGCATCTATATACATCATAGGTTCTATATCTTTATTTTAATTAGTGATTACACTATGGTAGGTATTTTAGAGTTTGGGTTGGGATCATGACATGATCTTCATACAAATATTTATAAAGGGGATTAGAACCATCACAATTTGGTTCTACTTAAAGTGGAATGTTGTGTGATAGGATAGGTAGAAGTATTTTAACATAATGTGGTAATTATGTATTATATGTAGTTTAATGTCATGTATCTTGGAATACTAGGAAAATTAATCCTAGAAAATATTTGTGTGGGGTCTATGTACAAAAGACCCTTTCTGGTTAGAATAACATGGAATATAACATATTGATGAAGGTTGTATGGAAGTGAATATTTCACATTGAAATAAGTTTCATGGGGGATATGGCCCTAGAAATATGAGCCGGTCTTACGCAAGGGATGAACACATATGGATTGGTTATGAAATACACCTAGTAAAAAACCCTTAAATGCATCCATTTCTCATTGATTGAGGGTTAGGCAAGGGGGACTAGATGCATGGGGTAATGGACTCATAAGAAAGTGATTAGGGCTTACACAGAAGATACTCATCGTGTGTTCTAGAGAAAAAGGAAAGGAGGCTACCTATAGATATAGAGCCTGATAGGTAACTTAGGTAAAGGTGGTATTTTTGGGCTTACAACAAGTTGGAGTCCCATGAATATGTCTACTTTATATTGATTAATGATTACGTTAGGATGGAAAACCATATTCTTAAGGGATATATCCTATTGAGGATCATCTCAAGGATTGTTCATGGGTTTCCCATACTATGTTCTAAAGAAAAAATCATGGTTACTACCTAGAGATGATTTAATTAGTAGGTAAATTGGGTAAATTCATGCTTCATGGGCTTACACACTATAGGATTTTCATGGAATATTCATGGATCATTAAGTAGAAAAAAAAGATTTATTGGGTTCTTGGGTTGACTAGATATTGGATATGTGTTATCCATGTTGGGAAATATAAGTTGGGGAGGTTTCGACAGTATACTTATAATAGGGGCCCACACTATCAATGTAATAAATGATTTTAATTACCCAAGGGGTCCCATGAATCATAGAGGAAAACCCAAGAGTTTACTTTTATCAAGGAAATCCATGATTTAATCCATGAAAACTAACATGCACATATCAGTCATTAATTTTAGGAGGTCATGGGGGAGTCTAATGAATGTAGAAACCTAGTTAAAATAATATGGAAGAATTTGGCACCCAAATGAATGGATTGAGAAAATGTGGTTCCCATTTATGAGGACCTAGGTGAATTTTTACCCTTGTAGGGTGTCATGCTGAATTCACATCCTAGAGGGGCACCTTGATGAATTTTAACCCTAGTTGGGTACCTAGGTGAATGAGTTCCCTTGTGGGGTACCTGGGTGAATCAGAACCCTACTGGAGTTCCAGGATGAATTGGATTTCTATTGGGTACCTGGGTTAATCAGTACCCTAGTGGGGTGCCTTGGAAAATTTATACACTAATGGTAGGATATGGTAATGGTTTGTCCAAGTATAGTGGCCCGAGTCTAAAGTAACCTTGGTTTGTGTGAAGGGAGTTATTCATGGGGTTAAGTTCATGCGGTAGGGTTCACATGTGGAGTTCTAATCAGTACATTACTAGAACATGGTGGAACACCCTCTAACATCAAAGGACTATAACATTTTAGTGGTAAATATATTTTTGCTCCATGGATAGCCAAATTAATTAATATTTAATTAAATATACATTTTATTTTATTTTTATCCCATATAATGAGTTTTTCACTGCTAAAAATTTCCTAGAAAACCCTCAAAATGGTTTTATAGTTTCGATTCCCTTTTACATCAACATTAGATGAAATACGTGGCCTGCTTGTAGTGGGAGGTTATCAAAACCAAATAATTGGGATGGGAAATGTTTTTATTGAGAAATCCCTATCCCTAGGTGTGAGAGAAATCATGTGGAACATGGAGATCCCATTTCAATGTTATTTATGCTCATAGATACTTTTCCTACCTATACTCAACTTTTTCCATCCTAATGAGGATCACATCATGACTCTCCTATATAAATGTGTGGTGTATATTTTTTGGTGCCAAAATATCTGATAAATAATTTAAAAAATTTTCTATTTACATTACATAAATAAGTGATGGTACTATCATTGTAACAATAATACATCGATATATAAAATTATATAAATGATATGTTAATTTAAAATTACAACACCAATTTTGGTCTAGAAAAAAAACCTAATAGAAAGACTATGTTCTAAGTAATATTTCACTAATAGAACAATCCAATATTTCTTTTATAAGTTACCTCCATTTATATATATATATATATTATATTAATATAAATTTTAAATAAATTAATTAATTAATTAAACTTAATTAAAATGATTTATTCTAGACCTCCTTCAATGCTCACCAAAATGTAACCTAAATGTAAAATATTATATTCTAAGATAAACAAATAATTAATTTTTTTATTTCTGATCATTTACTAGGATAAAATTTTTAGTTTTCCTCCCAAGTTTAAATTTACAAAAATTGACTTGGAAACTCAAAATCTCTAAAACATGAAATTTCAAGCCTCTATAATTGGTACACCTATAAAATATTTATTCCTCAAAAAACATCAACTCAACTATATAACCTCAAAACCTCTAGTACATGAACGCCTTCAATTTCTAACACATGAACTTATTGAGAAGGTATAACTGTAAAAAAACTTAAACTATAATTCAAGGAAGGAGTCAAGGAAATCAATAAGGAGAAGACACAACCACTATCTCATTAATTAATTAATAAAAACAACATTAACCCCCAATTTTTTCAACAAAAAGGAAACAAAAAGTTACTATAATTATTCATTATACTGCACCCTCCAACAAGAATCTTGATCTTAGGTTCCTTCCATTACACCTAAATCCTTACATTACAAATGAACTAAAGGAATTTTCAATTAAACAATATAACATATGGGTTATGGACCCACCATACATCGTATATGACAATATTCCAACTAATAGGACTCGTTATCAGTTATTTGAACAAAAATCATCATTCTTTAAGATATACTTTTTCTATGACACCAAAATGAAGGGGTCTGGTAGAGACTTTTGAAATTAACATGTGGAAGGAATTTTAAACCTTCCCAATATAATATGGTAGTAATAATAAAAAATATATACATATCTATCTAGATCTAAGGTCTCAAGTGTCCAAGAAACCCCAAAAATAACTTAGCATCCTCTCCAAACCCCAAGTCTGATTAATGATTAAAATAGTCATCATGACCTTACAAGAAATATTATTAATCCAAAACCCAGTACAGAATAATAAAATATAAATCATCGCTATATTTTATAAAACGGGATACTAATTTAAATACTATAATACTAATATAACGGGTTTGAATCATATTAATTTATCTTTTAATCATCACTTAAATCCCCCCCATCCTCCCTAATAGATTCTACCTCAAAGGAAATCCCTTCATAATTATATATGGAATTATTATATATTTATCAGTGAAGATAATAAACATAGCTCAATTAGAAAATATATAGGGTGAATCAAAAAAGTAATATTTATATAGGGAAATACTAAATAATGGATCAATTGCATGTGATGATGATCAATAAAATAATCATAAACAATCACTTTGACTATTTCATCACTACTTCAATATCTTAGAATAAAAACTAATAATTTCATGGATTATTTCACAACATTGTATTAATATTTAATTTAACGATTATCCAATCTGAAATTTCATCATTTTGAATCATTTTTTTAACCTCTTAACATCTAATTGTGCCACTAATTGAAGATTTAAAACTAATTTAGATCCCCCTAATTTAACATGGTTATGGAAAATTTATGGAAATACTATTTAATTGTACATTTTACTTTCTCGTATCTATTATATTAAGAAACATTATGTTTATATACTATTTTATACTCTTTGTATTCCTCTACTAAAACATTAATCCTCAAACAATTCTTAAATAGTGAATTATTAAAAGTTAATTACAAGTAAATCTCACCATCTAATCCTTTCAAATACCCCCCCCCCCCATTAATTTTGAAACTATACCTACTTTCATCTCAACTACACCATCAATTATCTTCATATCAATCGTTGTCTCATACACCATGTGGATGTGTGATATCTCACCACCAACTATTTTTATCCATTTATATATCAAAATTTAATAAAAATTTGTGACCCAATCATCATTTTTTATTTTATAATATTTTTTGAAAATAAACGTCTTAAAATAAAGAAGAGAAATATTCTCCATCATACCATGCACAGGCATCTAATCTCCTTAAAATTATTCTTAAATGATTCCTCAGACCACTATAATTCAAAGTGAAAAATTATTCATTATCATGTTGTCTTTAAAAATTCTACCTTAAGCCCTAGAATTGCACCTAACTGAATAATTGACTCTAACTGAGACTAAGAGAAATCATCTCCAAATATAATCCATCAAAATGGAAGAAAATATAGAAATTTTATCAAAAAAATATCAATCTATACTCACCAAGGAAATATGGTACACATTTAAAATCATCTCAATACCTCATAAAAGACACCATGGTTGTTTAAACTGATAATACTCAAAGATTCAACAAACTACCCATCACACCGGTTATGATAAAATATTTTTTATAACTAAACTAGGGTTAGGTTATCATTTATATAAATTTTCAACTATCATTCTTGATCTATAACACACAAAAAATCATTTATTTAAATTGATATATATCATTATTATACAAAGGATATTGATATTTTAATCATCACCCAAAAAAAAGGTCTCAACCACAACATATATCATGAAAACATTAAGGGGTTGGATAAGGGATATCATTATTAAATACCCCAATAACTCATGATCAAATTTATAAATCCTCATAATAATATCAGTCAACAACTTATAAATTTCTAAAAAACGTGAATAAAATTGTATGCTCTATACCTATCAGAAAAACATCAAAAATTTCAAATATTAAGTAATTTATCCATCATCAAAATGAAGAACTAGATTTTTTTCAAAACAATATTAGATCACATATCAAGTTAAATATACTCCTCTCCAAATATAGAATGATCATAATCCACTACCTTCCTTCCATCCTATAACATTATCATCATATAAAAAATAAAACCCATCAAAACTCTTCATAATCTTACATATCTCATCCATCATCTCACTACTCATCAATATAAATACCAAAAATATCATGGAAAATCATAATTTTAAAAATAATGTTAAGAATGGGTAATCATGAGGGAATAACCATTATAGTGAAATTATAACATTAAAAAAATAAAAATGAGAAATAAAGAGAGGCCCAAAAATCTATTAACCAAAAACAAGTAATCCCCCTAAGAAAATTCAAAATGTGCATTCAGAAAGGGTTAATAATTCAAACAAAATGAAATGGGATCACATATCCCTATCATGTCATCCTATAAACTCATCACTAAATATATTAGAAAAATGATCTTCCTTAGCCTCTATAGTGAGCTCAACCCTCACTATATTAGTAGTTGTATGACCCTTATATTTGGGCCATCAGATGAATTACTTATTATTACACTCTAATAGATAATGGTATAATTATTCTAAACTCATGAATTTACATAGTTGTTTTCATATCGCTAAATACCACATTTAAAAGAATATATAAATTTTAAAAAAAATTAACATAAAATTGTGATAATTTATTAACAGATCATCAAACTTTACCAACATTCCATCCTAGAATAATTATTCAACAATAATCATTTATTAAAATAGATTATGTCCTAATCGATATATGATGTAGGTATCAACCAAACCTATAAACTCCTAGAAATTTTAATTTTGGGTGTTTGTGATTTTTTATGGGTTTTCAATTAAAAGGGGTGAAATGGTAATTTTTTATTGGTTAAAAGAAATTTTCAATCACTTTTTTGGATTTCAGACATAATATTTACCCATAAGTAGTAAATTGGTAATTTTTATAAGGTTTTTCTCATAGAAATCATGTGGAAATTGAATTTATTTTTTTTTATTTATTTACGTAATACATAATTTTATTTATTATTTTTATAAAAAAAAATTAATGTAAGGTATTTTATGTTGCGGTAGTGACATAGAATATTATAGAATTAGAAATCCATATAATTTATTTTTGTGACATGGAAAATTATAACAATTAATTGGGGTCTTGAATGGTAGGAATTCAAATAAAACTTATTGGACAGTTGAATAGATATTTATGGATGGGATTAACGATGGGAGGTAGATAAATTTTATTGAGGGGGACTTCAAAATACATTACTATTATTTTTTAAAGATATTATTTTCCCACATATTCCCTCAATACAAAACCCTTGGTGTTACTGTGCCATGGGGAATCAACGAGGGATATAATAAAAGAATTGCTACAAAATAATCTTTGGTAATCATCAAAGTAATGAGGAATTGAATTTTTCCTGAAATAAATATACATGAATTGAATTATTATATTCTAAAATAAATTTCAATCTACAATATTTTTTTTACCTTCATGGTTGAAAAATATAAAAAAAATAGAATCTTAATTATTTGAATTTGAAAAGGGTGAATAAATATGAAATTTATGGGATTATTATTCTAGTGAAATAATTGATATGATGGATTATATATTGATCGAATATTATTGAAATTGATAATAGAGGGATTGAGATGGAAAAATAAATGGAAATATAAATATATGAAGGAAAAATTTGAATAAGTATAAATGAAAATATTTGAATAGTTAAAATATAGATATGAAAAATATTATTAGGAAATTGATGGCTTAATGTTTAATATTATTTATAATTCATGTGTGTGTGTTTTTAGAAAAAACGATTTTATGAATTTTTATTTTTCATTGATTAAAAATATATATGAAATGTTTGTTAACTCCCCAAAAAGAATTTTGAGCCAAAAAATTAAAAAATCTTAACAAATACCTTACATTTGATATGGGTTAATTTTATGAACCTTGGAATGGATTATGCCTATTTTGAATGGGGTTTTTACCACATACTAGGATGGTGTATTGAATTTATAGTGAGGGTTGAGGGATTAAGTTTATTTGAGTTGGATAGGGTTACAATATATATGTACGAAGTCATTCCACATACTAAAGATAGATTATATTTATAGTGCCTTGGATTTCTATCTAGACACCATCTTATAAAAAACATACTAAAGATAGAGAATATTTTAGGTATTGAGTTATGTAGGGTGGTGTAAATTATATAGTTTCATTCCACATTGGTATGAGGTTATTCCATTATTATTTATGTTTATTCATATGAAATATTTTGATATAGTTTCATTGTAATAATAGATGATAGTGTTGGTGATACTTTATTATAATATAAACCCCTAGGTTACCTCTTCATTATATATGGATATAGGTCTTAATGTGTTGTAGTATAGAAACTGATGTGTCTCAAGGAAAATGGATTCTTTAATATGGGATGGTTGTGAGAAGAGGTTGTGTAACTTTTATATTCCTAGGATATGAGAAATATTAGTGATGTGGTAAATTACTCCTTAAGATCTAATAGAGGTGGACCTAAGTTGGAGTGTTGTATATATATGTGGTGGTATTATATTACCTAGAACCTTTTTATCTATGGTTTATTGTGTGGTAAAATAAGTTTATAGTTTTGGGTTTGAATCTATTTCAAATATGTCATAAGGATGTATTATTGTGACAAGTTATTTTATAGTGGATGAATAATTTGGTGTGGTGGTGATGTCGGATAAGGTTAAGAGATACCTTGGGGGTGGAAACATGGTAATATAATGAGAATTTAGGATTTTATACATCTACCCAACCAATTAAAGTTATGAAAGGGATATTTCCTATGGAGTTACACCAAGAAACTATAGATAGTCCTTCTAGGTGGGTTTCAGGCTAACCAATTGATGTGGATGCGATAGTGATTTCTTAGAATGTGGATAACTACTTTATAATCGATATTTAATAGAGATTACCCTTTGTATGGATATCTACTTTTTTATTGTAATAGTAATTAAGTTCCATATGGGTGGAAAGTAACATCATGTAGGTGGTGGTATTTTGAGGACCTTTTGGTGAACAACTACTTAAGAATGTTATTGTGATGTCCAAATTAGTAAATATATTATTTATTTTTGATGGGGATTAGATAAGGTTTTTTAGTGATTTTAGATGAGTAATATGATGGTTTGTAGATGGAGATGATTATATTTTATAGAATATAAGTCGTTTATTAGTTTTTTCAATTTATTTTATATATGGATTGATTAACATGATCTATTCAGGTAGAATCATGAGAGTTTGATGGAGGAACCAACTATGTGTACTTATATACTCACATATCATTTATATATTTTATTTTTTATATTATATTGATAAAATTAGGGGTGTTTTAGGTGTCCTTAGCTTTAGAAAAAGTAGACTTTATAGTGGAGGTAGATTGAATTATACCCTGCCTATGGTATAGAGGTGTTGCTAGACTTTTACTTATTTTCAATTTCCAACAGGGAATTGTATGACATAACATGAATTTATATACATTATTTTGGTATTTTGGTTTTGATTAAATTATATTATTCATGGTGATTCATTTTTTTCATTTATAATGTCTAGTACCTTCCAAATATATGTGACGATATAACCTTGGTGATAGACCTTAACCCATGGCCTATTGAAGGTTGGCTTTGGGGACCATAATCTAACTCCTTTTTGACCTAAGTAGAGTCTCCATAAGGGTTGGTCATGATAAAATGTTATTAGATAAATATTTAATAATTTAATTTAGATTTGGAATTTTTTAGATTGGATTTTTGTTAAGTGGTATTAATTGAATCTATTTTTTCAAGTATATGGGAGAAAGTACCTTCATGTAAAAGGGAATATTTGATTTAAATGGGGACTATGAACCATATGGATCAATAATTAAGGAATATTATATCAACTATAGATTATCTTGCTACGATTGGATTCATGAATCATGTCATTTTGGGTAACGATTATTGTGTATGTGATTCAAATGGGGTGATTGCTCATATGGAAGTGAATGATGTCCTGTGACATCCTAAACTAACTGTCACCTCTCAACTTCACAAAAGCCAATATGAAATTATATTAGGACTTAAGTGAGTCCCCTAGGTGAAAAAAGTCTGGAAATAAGTATCTAGGGTTCATATAATATCGTTAGGGGGTGGTTTACCACCATATAAAACGCACCCCTCAAGCCAAGGAATTGCCAAAAATTTGGAATGAGTTATATGTATATTAGACTTAAAAAATTTATATAAAAATTAATAATAGAAGATAAAATAAACATATATCACTGTAATGATACATTATAAATTCCTTTACTCAAAATTAAATAAAAAATTATATAACTTCCATAATACAGAACCAAAACATAACTCTAAAAACATGAGATGATAATACCACCCAATACACTCTTCAAGATGATCCCTCATAACTAACACCTCTGTGCCACCACATATCTCTAATACATCCTACCCCTCTGGGGTCTCATCCTCCATAATCATGTTCCATCACTAAAAAGGAAGAACACATCATCTAACTTGTGTCTTGAATACAATCTACCCATCCACTGGAGTGTACGGAGAGTATGAGATTCATGGGGATAATTTGGGAAATCCTATTGGGTCTAGTACTCAGCCCCTACTTATAACAATTCTCTATATATAATCTAATAATATAAAACGGTGGGTGAAATGGGGGTTATTACAAGACTATATAAGATTTGCCCAATGTTCCCCACACACCTCAAGAATATGGAATATTATTTATACTTAAAAGTGTTTGGAAAATCATTCCCCATCCATGAAATTTTATAATACTAGATAAAACATGAATATAAAATCCATAAATTCATAATACATAAATCATAAACAAAATAAGATATATCCCAAAATTCTTAAAATCCAACTCATACACCAATAATATTAACTAAATTCTTACAGATTCCCAGAACATTAGTACAAACCTTGATTTGGTATCACATACTTAGGGGAGGACTTACTACCCTAAAACCTCATGTTGTCTCACCTAACAAGGTCCCAAAACCCAAGTGATATTTTTTTGACTCTTAACTAATATCTCATGAAAATAAAAAAAACATAAAGAAAATAACAATCCAACATTTCTCATCCAATAAAAACTAATTGACACCCCTTTAACCACTTCAAACAACAATAAAATATCTATAAATATAGAATGTGAACTAAAAAATTTAATAGAAACATTAACTAAAAACAATATTAATGAAACTCATAATACATAAGAAAAAAACATTGAGAAATTAAATTATAGAATTTAATAACAATATTTTTTCTAAAATTCCTATTTTTTTAATAACACACATTCACATAGAAAATATTAACTTTCATTTTTTTCCAAAAAAACACACAATAGATCTATGATTATTTTTCAATATAAAATTACTTCATATTGTAATAAAATTAAGAAAAAAACACTATTTAAATTAAACCATTACATTTAAGAAATGATAATTTCACACAACTAGTATAAAAGAGAATCCACCAACCTTAACCCAATAATTTCATTAAACTATACCACCAAACTTGAGATCCATGATCTCCGCAGCCTCCTCAAAATCTTAAAAAGGCCCAAATTATCTCATCCTTAAACCTCTATTATCACTAAATACTAACCTATTTAGGGTTTACATTGAGAGAAAACCAAAAACTTAGTATTGAGTGGAAGATATAGAGCGACTTACCTTAGATCTGGGAATATATCACATAAAAATCAATGGGTAAAGAGATATAGAGGGATGGAATCACCAATAATAAAGAAAAATATATTGTATTGAGAGAATGGGACCATAAACACTGAAATATAGGAATAATATGGGATTCATAGATATTTTTTAGTACATGCATAACCCAAATGCATTGACCCAGCAACTGTGTAAGTCAACTTGGAAATAGATTATCCTCCTAATTATTGAGATGCATGGTCTTGATGCCCATGAAAGGACCAAAATTCATATATATTCCATAAATTCATCTCTGAGCATTCCCAAACACTCCCCATACCTCCAAAACCCATTCCATGGACTAAAAGACACCTTTTATAAATGTTTAAACTAATTAAACCTAAATATTTCATTACATACCAAATCTTGGGCCTTATAATTCTAACTCCCTAAAACATTTTTTCCCTTTAAATACTAGGAAAAAACCAATAATTGAATAATAACCCAAAATAGGGGTACCATAACTCTCCCCACCATTATTATTTTCTCCCTTGAAAATCCTATGGATATACAATGATCAAACTAATAATACAAGGAATAATAATTTTCCTTATGATCTCTGTTATAAAGAATCATATTTTAGGGGGACAAAAACCATGTGGTTTCATAGATTCAACCTATTTAATTCTGCAAAAATAATTGAATATGTACCTAGTCATTCCCACCTATACCATGGTTATTTTCCTAACCATACCAACCCAAAATCACATCATTAGGTTCAAAAAATAGTCACTAAGTCATGTAATAGCGGGTATCACCCAAATTTTAAATATGATTAACATCACTAGATCATTTAACCATAAAAAAATTTTCTTCAATAAAAAAGGACAAACATCTCACATAATATTTTTCAACATGACATTTTCTCACCATGGAATCCAACCCGCCCAAATCAACCCTAACTGACAAGGATTCTTCAAAATTTACCTTAAAACACCTATTTTACCTGAAATTATGTGCTTTTGGATCCATTATCTAACTCTCAGTCTATATTATAAAAGACTTAGTCTATGGTAAGTCACTATATATCATTACCACTCTTCATAATTCTTAGTTTTTTCTTAGTGGAAACCCCTATTAGTTTAGGTTTTGTAAATGTTATAGGTTTATGGTTGAGATAATTTCAGTCTTCTGTTTTTAGGTTTTTTAGGTGTCTAAAGTGATGGTGGAACTTGATTTTGTTGTCATGGTTTCATGAAACCATTGTCATGAGGTGGTTTTATACTCTTGTATGCTAGTTGTGTTAAATTATTGGGGCTTAAATGTAATTTTTTCATTTAAAAGGTTTTTTTAGTTTAAATTTAAATGATAGTGGGATTTTGGAATGAAGAAATTAAGGAATTTGTGTGCATAGTTTTTGAATAATTTGAATGTGAGGATTTTTAAGGGATGTGGGTGTTTTTTTCAAAAATGGGAATTTTCGAATAAATGTATTTATTATTAAATTTATATATTTAGTTGTTGATTATTTTTTTGTTATGTTTTATAATTTGGATTGATATTTTTTTAGGTTATCATTTTAATTTAGTAACAATTTTAATTTTTGTATAGGTTGATTTGTTTTTTTTTTGTGGAAGTGGTCGAAAGGATGGAATTGAGTTTCCACTTGTTCATAAATTTTGGGTTATTTTTGGATTGATGTAGTTAATTTTATTTTGATGAGGAATTAGTCATGAGTAGGTAAAATCTCATTTTAGTTTAGATACCTTTCTAGTAATGGAAATTTCATGTGGTAGAAACTAAAACTTGAATGTAGGGACCTTATTAAGAGAGAAATGATAAGGTTTGTGGGTATTTGGTCCTCTTATGAGTACATGATTCCCAACCATGGTTAGTACTATTATTTTAGTAATACCTCAAGATTTGGTTTTTTTGTGCATGACTTGACTTTTTAAAAAAAATTGGATATATTTGGTGTCGGTTGTGAATTCTTGGTTATAGATTTATAGAAAAATAAAAATTTATTTATTTTTATAAAATTTCATGGGAAGATATTGTTTTGTAAAAATCATTGAGGATTTAATTATTTTTTATGTACATGGGTTGTACGAGGTTTATCGAGGAAATACTATTAAAACTAGTACTCACCCACTATTCACTAACTTTAGTGAATGAGTGGATTGTTTGTAGGGAAAATATATGTGGTGTATTTATTCCTTATTAGTTACAGAACTTTATCATAGAGGATCACTCCTTGTGATTTGGATGACTCATCATAAGTGATCAGGTCCCTTCACTAACAAGGGTTAGTTCCCCCTCATTCCATTTCCCAAGATTATATTTACTTTTTAATATTTACTAATTTTTTTAAATTTTAAAATTATTATTAGTTAAATTATTATTTTAGGTTATAAAAGGTTTTATTTAGGTGTATAACTCATTTAACCATATGAAAAATAAAATACATGATTATTTTATTAAACTTGTTATATTGACCTCCAGAATTCTCAAAATTTTCACCTCATTGATGGGTACTAACATTTATGCAAGGGAGAGTACAAAACTACTGTAATTTTTTATGTGTTTCCTTTTGTTATTTCATTTTTTAATTTTGATTAAATGAATATCCATTATAATTTTTCTCTTTTGATTTGATTTTGAGACACTTTTTTTGGTTTTTTTAAAGATATATTCTATATGACTATTGATATGGAATTTTTTTATTTACTATTATTTTCAAAATGTTTTTATGAGTTTGAATTTTTTTGAAATTAATATAATTAAAAATTGATGCATATTGTATTTTCATTCTAGATATATATTATAAAACATTTTGGCATTATCTTCCTAAATCCCTCACATTATTTTGAGAGATATATAAATTGTGTAAAAAAAATACGACCTATGATTATTTATTTTAAAAATATTTAGAGTTCATGAAGAGTACTTAAAATAAATGGGGATCTTTTTTAGCTATCTCAGATTTTTTCCCTCAGACCTAGCTTTAACATAAACCCTTTTCAAGTCATTATAAATAAAGGAACATATATATAAGTTTAAGCAACATTACATGCCAAATTTATCATATCTATATTCACCGTTAATATAATTTCAAGATTACTTCAAGTGTGAGTTTTGGGGATGGTTATTTTATATATGTTCCTTGGGAATCATTTTTATGATGGATTATGTGAGAGGTGTGAGTCATCAGTCATGTAATATAGAGAGAAATTAGGTTGAATCATTAAAATACATTGAATTAAATTATTCTTTTCATATGCTCCTAAAAAGACAAATAATTAATCTAAAGGATATCATATTAAATTCTTTATTATAATTAATTTTATTACTCTTGACCCTAATCAAGAAAAGGGAATGGATCATCATTCCTTTATTACCTTCGTTTGTTATCTCATCCTTCTTATATATATATATATCTAAAAATGGGTAGAAATGTAGGAGAAGAAGGATGAATTCATCTTTTTATTCGTATTCACGACTTTTCTCATGAATAATCAAGATATGGGAGGGTAGTATCACATCATTTATAGAGAATTGGGTGAGGAATTTTTCATTTAATTAATTGAATGTTCATGTATTTTATTTAATATTAAAACCTCCTATTTTTTGTCTAGTAATTTTAAAATTATACCCCCCCCCCCAACATTAGCCACCAAAATCACCATGAAATGTCCTAATGATTAAATAAATTTTTAGGTTTCATGGTGGAAAAATGAGTGTTTTTCTATGATTATGGTGAAGTATTCATTTTATATATATGAGCATAACTCTATATTAAATTTCTCATGAGTGAAGTGGCATGAAATTTAATATGTTGTAAGTTGTGATTGGGTCGTAGATAGATTATTGTGGTTTAATAATTTAAATTTTAAAAGAAAAAATGAAAGAGAAATGAATTTCATATATGATACATGATAAATTCTATTTTGAAAAACATATTGAAAAATCCCTCATTATTTAATATTTTGTGGATTTGAAATGGATATAGATTTTTTATATGAGTGGAAAAAGATAAGTGTGGGGGTGATAAAAAATATTTTTTAAAAAAAATTAAGTGGTTTTATTCAATCTATTTTCACAATATTTTGGTAGAAATATCATTTTTAGTATATTAGTATTTTTGGGTTTATTATAAAAATTGAACATATAATTATTTTTAATTATTATATTTTTATTCTCTATTTATATTTTTATGTCCATATGTAACACCCAGAAATTTTAAAATATAAACATCATATTCAATAGTGTCTATGACATAAAACTCTATGAATGTAAGGGAATATAACATCCTAATACTTTATAGTATATTTAGTTTTAATAAATTCAATATCTTTGATGGATTGCAATACAAGACTAAAAATTGGTTTTTTTATTATCAGAACACTTTGAGGAAAAATTGTGAAACCATAACATCCAAACATTACAAACAAATAAAACCAGGAAAGAGGATAACCCAGATCAAGACCACCGAATCTTCCCATCCCTGGTGACTGCATTGTGATGACAAGCCTTCATCATCACATGACTGCTCAGCTTGTTGTCCCATTAAGGGTTACAAGGGCTTGGTATTGATGGAATAGTCATACCCTCTCGAACTTTAAAATATAAATGGAATGTTCAGGAGAAAGATTCCAACTGTGAACCTCATCTGATGTAGATTCATGTAGTGTGCAGGTTGCATCACATCCAAAACAATATGTAGATTCCACCAAAACCAACGGCAGCTCCAAATCTTATGACTTCCACCTTCAAAAACTCTATGATTTACATAGTAGGATTAAAACACATTCAAAACCAATTCACCAAGAAAAACTGGAATCCATCAGGAATAGCAGATCCAAATCCAAAAAATCCAAATCACCCAAAACTAAAACACGAACATCATCACATCCACAAAAAGTAGAACAGATCATACTGGATCATCATAAAAAAAATAGAATCACACATAGTAGTTCACCACACTGCAAAATCAACACTGAAAACTACTCATAAAAACTTCATTGATGTCATGACGTTCCCATTGTATCTTTTCCACACCACCGTTGTAACACTGATGACTTCACCAAACCCAAACACCCCAGAGCAGAATGACTTTCGAACCCATAATCATGAACAACAGAAATTCCAAAACTAAAATACAAATGCAATGAAATGATGATGAAAATATCACAGGAATTCCTAAAGAATTCCCCATCAAAATACCGACCCAAATCTGATCGCTTCTATCTAAGTCACTCGTGGAGACCGACAAACCACCCAACGCACAACCAGAGACGAAGCGTCACCCTCAGACCGCAGAAGCTGTGACTCAGCTGCTGGACCAATACTATGTCACCATGGGAAACCCAATCCAACGAGGAGGAATTGGGTGAGATATAGGCCAGAAAAAATTCCAAACACAGATATGTCTGATCCAATGAAGTCGCATGATTCCACCATGATAAGGAGCCGCCACCAAAAGCTCATTGAGAACGAGGAGGATAGTTGATTCGATCCGAGACAATAAAAGGAGGTGGTGATGAGTAGAAACCCAGACATTTTAATTCCTCTTATAGGCTCATCCAAGAAATATTACATGACACTCTTAGTAGTTATTGTGATGTTCAGCTTGTAATGAAAACAACCTTGGGTTTGATCAAAAAGTGATACTCTATTAAAATAGATTTATTTAAACAGTACCATTTTAACTAAGATGTTAAATTGGCGAGTATGAATAGTAATAACAAAATAATAAAACTTATTTGTTTTACACATGTATAAAATAAATAAAATGGGTATCTATTAATTAGATATAAAATTATAACCATATGGAAGAAAAATAATTATTTTTTGAAAAATGGTATTTTTTAAAATAATGATTTAGTCATGTTATGTGCACATAGTTTATTATTAATGTCTACCACTTTTATAAATTTTATCTAAAAAATAAATTTTATTTTTTAAATTATCATATTAAAATTATATTAGGGTGAGGTTTTTGGTATTTTTCTAAAAATTATCATTTTTTGATAAATACTGAAAAATATTGAAATTTAATTTTGAACTACTTTTTACCTTAAACAATTTATAAATATTAATTATATTTTCAATTTTTGTTGAACTTAAATTAGTTAAATAATATATATTTACCCAATTTAGGTAATTTTAATCATTTTAATATTGAATTTTGATATAAAAACTTTGTAATATTTTGAAAAGTTTCTCATTGTGAACTCATTTTTTCATCTCATCTGTAGTGTTAATTTTAAATTATATTTTGAAACTTAAATAAATAGAGTTTTTGAAAATGTATTACTTATTTTTAATCATCATAATTTATATTATCTATGAAATTTATCTTAATTTTTTTCCATTAATTAATAACAAAAATATTAAAATTTATTTGTTGTGATTATTTAAAAAATGGGTTTTCCAATGGGTTAAACTAAAAGTATAAGGGTTAAAATGACCTAAAACTTATATAAAATATATTTTAAAACAATATATAGAATTAAAAATATATAATTATATATAATACATCAATTTTTACCCTTTTTTAATTTAAAAAATATGGTTACACCTTTTTCTTTCAAAAAAATACATGTATACCACTCACCTCACTTAAAAACAGCCACCCACTCTCCTCTCTTTTTCACAAATCAATAACATTTTAGTTTGGAAAATTCCAATATAAATTACTTCACAAATTCCCTCCTCTAATTATAAAATCATTTTTTTGTCATAAATTAATCCTTTGAAGGATTTTCAGGAAAACCCAAGGAGGTTACCCAAGGAAGAGGTAGAGTTCTTCATCGAGCGTTTTTATTTTATTTCTTCCTCCACCCCTTGAATTATTATTAAACCATGTTGATATAATAAAAAAACTTTTTTTATATACAATCATATATTTTAGGTCATTTTGATTACCTAAAACCATCCCCACATCCATTAAATGGATTATGAAATCTTCATTCCTGTATACGATGGACCACCGCCTCACGAACTGATGCCATTTGTTTTCCCATTACCATCAATCATGGTTGGGTATGATGATGTATATAAAGTATATATATGAAATTTTTAAAATAATTATACTTCTGGATTCATTATATCATATATACCTTTGTACATTTCATTCTTTAGTGGATACTCAAACATCGCTCGTGTTTAAAGTTGACTACAGCCTCATGAAGCGACGTGATTCGTTTTTCAATAACGCTTTATATTGAAGGTAATAAGGATATATTTAATGATTATATGTGATATAAAATACATAATTATAATATTTATTACATTTTTATAATTCATAAAAGATAATATAGAATTTTATTTCCTAACTTTTCTCTCACTTAAAGATGATAACATCATTCATGTCGGTGTGGACTACCACCAACATGAAGCGGTTAGAATATCATTTCACCACCACACCACATGGATGATATATATATAAGTATATTTAATGAAATAATATGGTATTTAGGATTTTATTATCATTCTATAAGGATAAAATATTATTTACATAATTTCATAATGATTATTGAAAAATGGAAACATTACCCAAGCGTACATATGACTTACTGTCTCTCTAATCATAACATACATCATTTTTCAAAACCAACATTCATGATTGGTCCTAAAATTATATTTGATGTATAAATACAATAATTATATACTTATTATTATTCTATAGATGATACAACAATAAAATATGCATGATAACTAGAACATTCATGAACAATTATGAATGATAAAATAATGCAATTAACACCTGAAATAATTAAAATAATAAAATATTATTAACATACGACTGATAAGATGTTATAAAAGGATAATTTATGATATTATAAATATTTAATGTTTATTTTATAATTTAATAAAAAGTTTAAAAACAACTACACAGGATGTTAAGTCATGTTCAACCAAAAGGAATCATGAGGTAAGGGACTTCGTCTCAATTTCCTTTCATTAAGGTATATTGTATTTTTATTCAAATAACTTATTCTATATGGTGTATACACAAATCATAGAACATTTCAAATAATTATTGCTTAATAATTCTTGGTATTTAATGTTTTTATTTTCAATTATTTCTTCCATGTGGATTTGACTTAAAATGTATCGAGTGGTTAAGAATTTCATATCTCAATTTCATATCCCAATTCAATATCAGTGGGTTATATCACTTCCACATTGTCATTGGTATTCTAATATTATGTTTGTAAAGGATTATGATCATATTATGTTGTATTTATAAATCTTTCATGTGGATTTACATTTTATACACAAAACTTATTCCCTGATTAATTCTCACGTCAGCATTATGAGATTTGAAATGGTATATTTTACAATTTCATTTTAATCAGGATAGTCTGTACATGAATTTAAATTGATGGAAATTATTTTATCATTTTTTAAGAACCCATTAATTTTTTTCTCTTCCTATTAATAATTATCTTTTTCAAGTTATAGTACTATTTTTCTAATATTTGGTACTTAAAATGATTGATAAAATTCTTAAATAAAATCCTACTTCATTTCTCACTTAGGTCTAAAATACTCTTTATTCCAAACCCATGTTCTCAAAAAAAATTAAAAAATTTAACTATTTTCATATTGATTTAATAATGAAAATTGTACCCATTTTTATTTATTAAAAAAAATTTGAAAGTAATTTTAATGTCATTTTCAAAAAAATCCCATTTTTAATTTACTGAAAAAGTGGAAGGAAACATTGTTTTTATGTACTCATCATGTATGTAATTTCCTTTAATCATAACCAGTCCATGTTTTAAAAAATTCTTTAAAAGTTTCAAGGCTTACTTTAAAATAATTTTTTTCCACATTTTTTATGAAATTTTAGTTTTGAAAGTTGACTTTCTAAATGAAAAGGATATTTTCCCTGAGAATGTTTTTGAGGAAATTATTATCATATTTATATTTTTCAATGACGACAACACTTTATTTTATATATACTCTTCTAGGGATATTTTATTGTTTATACCATTCAATTTAATATAGATAGTTTATGATTACATTTATTTATTAGGAAAAGTGTCTACATTTTATATGATAGTTTAAATACAAATGTTTATGTACATTAAGTTTAACCCAATTCTTATGAGGCATATATTGGACTTAATAAGTGATAGGTCGGGATCATTATAACCCCTGAATGCATTGGTAGGGTTGATTAGAAAAACAAGATTTTATTTATGAGTCGTTACCCATTTATAAAGATTTCTTACTAAAAGGCCTTAACAGTATTAAATTTCATAGAATAAGGACTCACCGGTATGTTTTAAATTTCAATCATGACTAATTTCATCAATATGAATTTATTTATTGATATTATATGTGATTATTTGATTGTTTAGAATATCCATGGATATATTTATTCCTCATGTTATTATTTATGTGGAATTATTTGAAAAGTATTTATTCTTACCAGATTATTCCCATGTTATTGATGAAATTGAAAATTTCCCAATTATTTTACTTTCTATATTGATTATTCCTTATTTATTCACATATTCCTGTATATTATTACTCTTAATGAGAATCAGATATCACCCTTTTGTTATGTTTTATTTTCCCCAGGATACTATGAATTATTTTTTGATTGATATGTTGGGATGCACTAAGGGGAATAATGGCACTCTCAAAGAAAATTCTTGGTGTATTTTATGTTCTGGAATTAAATTTGAATCTCAAGTATGTATCTATTTTACCTAGACTAATAGACTATTGGATCTATTAGGATGTGATTTTTTGTATCATATGACAGTGTAATAAATAGACACTACATTTGGGATACTGCATTTCGGATCGATACATTTGGTATCAGAATAAGTTTAGTAGAATCATTGGAAACTATATTAAGAAAAACATAGAATGGGGGACGTAAACATATGATATACATTGAGGGTTAGAATATAAAAATATCCTCAAGTTTGATTAAGAAATAAATTAGGTAGTTTTTCTTTGAAATACCCCTTGTATGTATATTAAAAGTGGTAGGATTTCTAAAATAGAGAAACCAAGGGTTAATAACTCCAAAAGTGGTGAATTGGGTTTGAAACAATTTTCACCTGGTACACAAAAATGAGACTTTATATGCACCTGGAATGACACCCCTGAGGGTTATTCTAATGATAATTCACATTTTCATTAAAAACCATTATAAAGGATTAGAAAATAAATATATATCCAAGGAAACCATGTTTATAAATAAGATATTAGCTATGCATAAATTTATCAATTCATCTTGAGTATTTCAATAGTTTTTGCATCATACATTATGTTTCATGATGATATGATCTAATCTAGTGTATTACATAATTTATAAATTTCTCCTAATAGAAGAAATTTTAACTGCATCAATGCATGTAATCCAAATAGTGATAATGATTATTTCTTTGATGTTCTTAAGCCAATATTTCATATTGAACAAATATCCCAAGCATTTTTTTCATACAAATACATAGTTTCAATTTCTATCAAGTAAGATAAATAATTCTCTAAGTATTTTGAAATTTTATAAAAACTAAAGAAGAACAGAGTGGAAGAGTAAAAAATTGATAAGGGGAATAAGGGAAAGAATGGTTTTCCAACATGTGATACTTGTTGAAGTAAACACATTGGTATGTTCTTTAAAAGAAAGGGGTTTATTAAAAGGGTTTAGATAAATTCAACCATTCTCATGATTATAAGGGAAATTAAAAGGTGTAAAATGTTCAATGAATCAAATATAAGGAGATATGGAACTATGAAAATGAATTCCCCCAGTGTAAAAGGAATATACCTCAAAATAACTTAATGGATCTTGGTCATGCTTATGTTATTACCATAGATAATGTGCAATGATTAATGATATAGTGTTTGGATTCATTAATTATGTAATTTGATTATTTTTGCAATGATATTTTTGTTATGAAATATATAATGATTGAAATGAATTTCTTTTTCATTAAGTATTTGAAAGCATATGTTGAATAGTAAAAGTCAATTATACATAAAATATGGATATCAAAAACTATAGTTTTTTAATATTTTGTATTAAAAGTGTAAAACCTAAGATTTTACATAGTATATGGATAGTATTTGCTAAAGTAATATGTGTTGTGATCTTTCTGAGTTTAATCATCCTGAAAAAAAATTTGGATGACAAGTCAGTTTTTGATATTGAAAAATTATTGGTATTGGTTTGGTTGGTTTCTAACACTATACTCTATTTAATGATGCTTTTTTTTCTCAAATTCTTGAATCATAATTTATTATTCATTAATTTATTATGTGATATTAGTTTTAAAATTACTTTTAAAAATGGTTTTTTCAATATATTTAAATATAAAAGGAAATATTTTATTTACCAAAACTTCATTTCATAATATATATATTTAATGGATTTAAAATCACTTAAATTTAAAAATATAAAGTTCTTAATTAAACTAGAAAATGAATCTTGGATTTTTCATCAACACCAAGGTCATTCTATTATTCACCCACTTTTCAAACTCAACCATAATTGACTAGAATGAGATCAACCAAAATATTATTTTACATATAACTTAGATTGTGAACTTTTCTAACTAGGAAGGAAATAAAAGAATTTGTTCGAACCTAGAAAATCATGTTTCTTATTATAAAGAATTAGAATATGTCCACATTTACCATTTTTTTCTAACTAAATTTTCTAGTATTGTAAGTAAAAAAATTATACCTTTGTAATTATTGATAATTATACAAGATTTAAATGGGTTTTCTTATTATCTCCTAATAATGAGGCTTATAATGTCTTTGTAATCTTTTCATGGAAATACCTAAATGAAAAAATCTACAAACTATTTTCTATTATAAGTGATCATGGTGTATAATTTGATTAAAAATACTCTGATGAGTTTTTTGTGGATCAAGGTTATCATCACTCCTTATCTTCTCCTAGAAAACATTAAAAAATGAAATTTTTGAAAGATGAAATATGAACTTTAAGAAATTCTTAGGATGCCCTTGAATGAGTTTCCCATTCCTCAATTATTTTGGGCTGATGCATTCAATATCACTTCATTTATCCTTAACCATGTCCTTAAAAGAAACATCTTAGGTAATGTCCCTTAAATCATTGTAAATGTAAAATTCCAAAAGATAGATTCCTTAAATAATTTAGTTGTAAATTCATTATCCTTAATACCAAGGATAAACTAGGATACTTTGAACCTAAATTTTATTAATATATCTCTCATAGGTGTTAAAACTAATGTATATCCTTTTGAGTCTTCAATAAGTGGTCCAAGACCCTTGAAGGCTCTATTAAAATAAAATTTAATGAGAAATTATTTAAATCACAACCCCAAAGTGGTGATTATTTTTTCCAACCTAGTTTGACGTTTCATAAAACTCAATCTTCTAAAGAAATTATATTTTTTACAGAACCCATATCTACTCCTTTACCCAAGGCCTAGATTCAATCTAAAGACCATCCTATTTATAATGTTATTAATGAATTACAATTCAAAACTCATACTAGAAGGTTGATCTTAAATTAAGTTGAACAACAATATTTTACCTCTCAATTAAAATGACATAACCTTGATGACTATATTAAAAATGAAAATGGTATACTTTACATGTAAATATATTTAAAGAAATTCTAAATGAAAAATATATGGGATCTCATGGAGTGTTCTTTTAATGATCATTTTATTAACACGAAGTGGTTTTTTGAAATAAACATGATGATCAGGTAATTATAATTCATGAAACAACTCAAATTGTTCTTAAAGTATTTGATCAAGAATACGATATTGATTATGGTGAAACCTTTGCACTCATTTCTTATATAAAATCCTTTATAATCTTGTAGGCACATGCAACACATTTTAATTTTAAATGTTTTCAAAGGGATGTAAATTTTTTTTTAAAATGGTTTTATTTTTAAAAACAAATTATGAAGCAACTCCCTGGTCTTGAAAATACTTGTTTTCCAAATCATATTTTCCATCCAAACAGTTCTCATTATAAGACCGTTGGTCTTTGTATGATAAGTCAACAAAATTTTTTTACCAAATCATTTATAAATGGGAAAAGATGATTCCACCCATTTTCTATAAACATTTTAAAATTATTTATTATTTTTTTAAATTTATGTTAATGGTATTATTTTAATATAAAATAAATAAAACCTTTGTAATTATTTTTAATATTTATTTAATATAAATTTTTTAATTAGTTTCATGGGAGAGCTTAAATTTTTCCTTTTTTTCAAATTTCCCAAAATTTTGACTGATCTTTTTTGAACCAAATTAAATAAGCTATTTAAATACATAAGAAATTTATCATGGATCATGATAAATAAATTAGAACACCCATGAGTTTAACTTTTTAGCTTGTATTGGATCATATTGATCAAATTGTTGACAACAATATTTATCAAAGTATGATTTTTTACATTACATTACCTTATATTGAAAGGAATAGAACTTATGTTCAGTGTACACATTTATTCTTATTTTTAATAAAATCCAATGGAATCATAATTAAAATATCTCAAATTAATTTTTTTCATTTCAAATAAACTAAAACCATGGATTATATAATTCTAAAGAAACCTCATTTGACCTTCCTTATTTTTTTGATGTTGATTTTGGAGAATACCATCTACATAGGAAAAGTAATTGTGGAAATTATCATCTACATGGAAAATGACTCATACCATAGAGTATTAAGATGTAAAAATCTATTTTTATATCTATAAATGCAGCGAAATACATAGATTTTAGGAGTGATTATGACTATGTCATATAGAATAAACATACTCTTTTAGACTTTGAGCGAATATATTCACTCATCTCAACCATGTGCGAAAAACCTAGTGTGATTGGTATATATAAAAAACCTATCCAAAAATATTTCTCTAAGAAAACTGATCTTATACATAAGTTTCTATGAGATCACTTTAAAAATGCTGATATTGTTTTGGAATTTGTTTTTGAAAACCTTCAACTTGCTAAAATCTTCACTAAACACCTTTCTCATGATTACTTTTACTTCATCATAGGTGAGTTGTGTAGGAATAACTTGTGATACTTATTTTATAATCTTATAATGTTTTATAAGTTATTTGATAAAAATTTTAAAAATAGTTTTCTGAAATGGATTTCAAATAATATGTTTTCAAAACATTTAATAATTTTTTAAACCTAAAGTGAGTGTGATACTCTAAATAAATACTTTTTAGATAAAAAAAGTGGAAATGGTTATAGTGTATATACTTCTAGGTATTTATCATGAAAATGGTTTGTTCATTTGTTAACCGTTTTTTCATATTTTTCATGAGTAGTGGGCATTTACTATAACCTTGTTCGACACTATTGGGGAATGTTATATGGTTTATTAACACAAATAATTCTTATAATTAATCCTGGAATTATTTTTCAAATAAATTATAATCTTTTATTACTTTATTTGTCTTTATTTATTAGTTATAATCCCTTTAAATTATTTTAGGGTTATCTAGTCCTCTTAATATTAAAATCAACCTAGAGCATGCACTCTTTTTTCAAATTTAATTTTTAAAAAGAATACATAACACATAATATTTTTTGAAATGAACATTTTTCAATCTCTTCTCACATGAGATTTATTTTAAAATTGAAAAAAAATATCTTGAACTTTATTGAAAATATATTTTTTAAAATTTTGATGTTTTTAAAATTTTCAAGACATTGTTTTCATCCCTATCAAATGATCATTGTTGATAATAACCATAGTTTTCATTTTCATTTATATTAATTCTTATAAAAAATATATAAAAAAATTTATAATATTAAAATTGGAGAAGTTTCTTTTCAAATGGTATGAAATGTTTTTTAAAATTTGGGGAATTTTTTGTTGGGTGAAATGTTATGTTAATATTTATCTATTTTTTGTTGGAATGTGATTTTTTGTTTTTATTCAAAGTGGGATAATTATAGGTATATTAGTAAAATGTTATTTAATATTAAAATTCATATCATTAAAAACGTTCTATATTCTTATTTTTAGTCAATTTTAATTTCATGTTTTTATTATCCCCAAAAAGGAAGAGATCGGTGTGCTTACCACTGTTCTTTTGTTGTTATAATCAAAATAACTCTTAAAAGTGTCTAATATTTTTATTTTAGTTATGTGTTGGTATACTTGATGAAATCATGTTAAATCAGTTTAAGTATAATTTTTTTAAATCAATTTTATCTTAATAAATATCTTGGATTAAAGTTCCTCAACATTTTTTGAGGGTAAAAGGATGTTGGAAGGGACTTAATGTTGTTCGGAGAACAATATGCAACATCATCCGTCCGGTGTAGTTCATCAAATAGTTGGTGAAAATTATGTAGTAGCGTCTATTTTTAGAAAGACTCACTATCCATATAGTGTAGTCCCACCATCCCCCAATGGTGAAGGTAGTTTCCCCCTAGAGCATTATTTGTCCATTATCCAACCAGTAGAGTATTTCTAGTTTGTTTATGGTAACATATAGATTCAATGAAGCAGTAGGTACCCCACCCACTAATTGATGGAGGCTATCAGGTAACTAGTTGTATTGGAATAATAGCTTTGTGAAAAATTATTATGATGGAAAATTTTCAATGAATGTGGGGTTCAATGTATTAAATACCAGTGGTGATTTCTAGAAGATTATTGATGCTTTTAAAGCCTATAAATAAAGACCTTGGTGTCCTTATCTAGATACCTTCTCTTCTAGTCTCAAAATCCGATGTGCTATTATTGACAAATATCTATAAATTTTCTCTCTTTTAAAATTCCAATTTTATCAATTCTAATGTGTGTATTGATTGTAATATCTTTCTACTCTCTTATTTATTCTCATTCTCTCCAAGAATTACTCATATTCTTTTAGAGAATTGAGACTTTACTAAAAATCAGTTCTTCATAAAAATCATATCACCTTCCCATTTCCTCTAATATTGGTTCTCTATATCATCAATGTGGTGAAATTAGTTTTTATTTCCATTTTATTTAAAATGTAAAGGTCCTAATCTCATTTAGGTTTACATATTTCCCAATAATGAGTTAGTTTATATTGTAATTTTAGTTTCTTGATGAATCCTAAAAACAATGGGAAATGTTTTAGTACAATGTATACCATATAATCTAAGTACTAATACATTAAATCCTTAGTAGATTGGGGTAGTTCATATAGGGTATGTTTTGAAAATTTATTAGAAAATATGTCCTCTTATTTACTTTCAACAATTTCATTTATTTATCTATTTCATTCAATAATGTAATCTAGAATCATTTCATAAAAATTTAATTCTAAAATCCCCCTTTGTTTTATTCTTCCACATATATTGTTCTATTTAATTATATTATTGGGATTTTTTATTCTTTTTTATCTCTTAAAAAGGTTATAATTTTTTCAATCACTTTTAAATACGTTTTTAACATGGATTTCATTCCTTTCATTTTTAAATTGAAATTCACCCCCGCCCATTCGATTTTACTCTACTATAACATAGATTTGGTATCATATGATTTTTTTAATTTCTTAATTTCTGTTTTTTAATGTAATTGTTTTAATCTTTAATCGGTTTTTCAAGAAAATGTATCTTTTCTAAATGAGTTTTCAAAACACCAAAAAGGGACTTAAATGATATTCTATAGGTCATTCTCTATTGTTTTATGGAAATAATTACACTAATTGGAAATAAATAATGTATACTTTTATTATATCTATTAGATGCCATGTTTATAAAATTTTAATGGATGTTTATACTCTTTCAACTAACAAATAAGAAAGATATATCCCTGATAATAGTAATGATTTATAACTTGATGGTAAATAAATGGATCCAACTAAATTATGGTATAAATTTAAATGACTTAAATATATTTTAATCATGTAAAACCACTCATAAAATCTATAAATTATTAGAAGTTGCTCATAAATTTACAAGTAAGGTTAAGGACACAAGGATTGACATGTACATGCAAGAATTTCAAAGTTTCTCTATGAATCCTAAAAAGTATATCATTGATATATTTGTCATATTTACTAATATTTGTAATAGTTAAAAATCTATTGGTGACTCTATTTCTATATAAAATTTTTTCAAGAAAATCATTTGGGTTTCACTCAGCTGTTTGGATCCAAAATTCATTGTGATCTAATAAGTTTAATATTTTAAAAAAATGGCATTTTATGAAATCACGGGTTCTCCCATGACTTATGAGATAACCATGTAGTTAAAATATTAAAAGAAGGATAAATAGTTCAACGAAACTAAATTAAAAATGTATTTTAAAGTGAACAATAATGAATCATATGGGAGTGATATCAATGTTTCCTAGTTTACATATATAATGGACAAGTCAAAGTCAAATAATAGATCCTATTGACACTTCCAAAAAAGAATAATCAAGAATTTGAGGTTAATTTCTTTAGTTTCAAAAATAAGGTCCACATTAATCTATATTTTCCCTTGAACAAAAAAAATCAAAAGGCAAGAAACATGGTAAGAAATTTCTAAAGGTTTAAATTTGGATCACCAAATAGGAATCAATTTCTACATATGAATCAATAAATTAATTTCTTAAGTGACTCATGAAACATTTTTATGAAGTATTTTAGGTTAGTTATATAATTCTCTCTTCTCCTCTTCATTCCTTTTCTAACACTTCTACTTATTAGACATTTTATTTAAATTAAAAAGATCTTACTCAAGCTAAAAATTAAATTCAAACTGGTTGTTGTGATATTATTTCATAATAATAATATCTTAAAAACAAATATAATCTTTTAGTTTCTGAAAAAATAGCATATTTTAAATGAAAATTTGGATTTTCTTTTAATGTTAAAATATTATCAAATATTGAAAATTTCAAATTTCAAATTAGATATTATAAAAATACAATTTTTAATTTTAATTAAGGGTAATAATATTTCTATAATATTTTGGGTTCTCAACAACCTATAAAAAATCATGGAGATTTTGGATTTTTAAAATAATCTAGTTTTTGAAAGAATTCAAAAACCACTTCATTTTTAATGGAATTTCTCCAAACAAATTTTTTAACTATTACTAGAAATATGGTCTTCTTATTTATGATTGAAATTGAAAAAATGATAGATATAATAGACTGAAAATAATTTGTCTCTATTATCATATTTCTAATTGAAAATCATGCTCTAAACTGTTTGTATTCCAAAATATTTATTAGATTAGTTAAGTGAAGCAATGACATGGATAACAAAATATATAGCTTCATAAAACTTTGTATAATAAGATAAAAACCTAATAATCTACATAGTATACAAATAGTGGTATCTCAAGACATATATTTTATTATCCTTTCAAATGTATTCATCTCAAAAACGTTTATAGAGACATGTAACGTTTGAAGATGATTCAAAATGAAAAATTACATACATATCTGTGTGTGTGTGTGTGTGTTTGATTAGTATATCCAAATCTAATCTAATTAATGATGTTTTATTTGTAAAAATATTGAAGAATAATTTTATAAGTATTAATAAATTTTGTGATAATGATTTTAAAATTACTTTTGAAAATAATTTTTAAATTGTTTATAATTATAAAAATATATTTTCTATCGTATATTAATTTTAATATATATATATAATATATTTAAAAAAATTACAAATAAAATTTTTCAGTTTTTAGGTTCACAAGATACTAAATCTTTTCTTTGTCATTTATTGCTGGGTATTTCTAATATTCACTCTCTTTTCAAACACAGTAGTAACTTAATAATACTGGATCTACAAAAAAATATATTAAATATAACTTCGTTTGTGAACCTTTCCAACTAGTAATGAAACATAAGTCTTCTTTCAAACCTAAAAAATATGGTTTCATCTTCTAATTCCTTAGAAATTTTCAACCATGAAATTTTTAGAACAAATCAATTGTATTATATGAGATGTACAAATTAGAACTTATTAATTATCAATGGTTATACTATATTTACATGGGTTTTCTTATTATCTCATAATAATGACTCTTGTAATGTCTTTGTCAACTATTAAACTAAAGTTGAAAATGAAAATAGATATAAACTCTTTTACCTTTGTAGTGACCATGGTGAAGAATTTTATAACAAATAATTTGATGATTTTTGGGCTTCTCATGGTTATCATCACTCCTTTTCTTCTCTTATAACACCACAATAAAATGGGTTTTTTAAAATATGAAATGGGACCCTCTAAGAAATTTATAACAATCAATTTAATGAGTTTTTCATTTTTAAGTTTTTTTGGGTTGAGTTTGGAAATATTAATTTCTTTAACCTTAATTGGTTATGTGTAAACCCCATATTATGAAAGACCCCTTATGAACTTTGGAAATGTAAAATTCCAAAATTTGGAATCTTTAAAGGCTTTGGTTATAAATTGTTTACCCTTAATACTAATGATAACCTAGGAAAGTTTGGCACAAAATATAATAAAGGTAACTTTCTTGGTTACTCAAACTCAATTAAAGCCTTATATGTCTTTAATAGGAGGACCAAGACACTGTAAGAACACATTCACGTCAAATTTCATGAAAAACATCCTAAATTGCATCCTCAAAGTGATGATAATGTTGAATAACCTAGTTTTAACATTCAAAAAACTCAATATTCTTAATAAATTGAAGATGTTTAGAACCCTCCTATACACCTTTACCCAAGGCCTAGATTTAATCTAAATACCATCCTCTGGAGAATATTAATGGTGAATTAAAATTGATAACTCATAATAGAAGTTCAGTCTTAAATGATATTGAACAACATGATATTCTCTATAACATTAAGCCATATTCCCTAAATGATTATATTACTGATGAAAATTAAATGCTTTACATGTAGAAGTACTAGAACCAATTTTAGAGGAACAACATTTGGACTCTCATGGATTGTCTGGATAATAAACTTATTATTGGAACTAAATGGGTTTTCCAAAAAAAATTACTATCAAGGAATCATAATTTTTAATAAGGATCGACTTATTAATAAGGGATATAATCAGGAGAAATGTAATCATTTTGGTCAAACCTTTGAACCAATTTCTTATCTATAATCCTTTAGAGTCTTGTTGTAATTCACCACTAATTTTATTTTTAACTATTTCAAATGGATATAAAATGTTCATTTTTATTTGGTTTTATTTCTAAAATTTTTTTATGGACCAACCACCTGGTTTTGAAAATCACAGTTTTCTAAATAAAAATATCATGTTAACCAAATATCTATATAGTTTAAAATAATCTCCTTGTGCTTGGTTTGATAGGTTAACTATATATATTTTATCAATTTAATTTAAAATGAGAAAATATAGTTCCATATTTTTCTAAAAACATTTTCAAATGATTTATTAATTGTTTACATTTTTTTATGATTATATTTTTGGATCAACTATATGAGTTATTTTTAAATAATTTTCTAATTTAATTAATAGAGGGTTTGAAATGACTTTTATGGGAGAACTTTAATTCTACCTTGGTTTTAACATTTTCCAAAAATCAGAGAGAACTATTATAAAATTAATTAAATACATTTTAAACATATAAAGATGTTTTTCTAGGATCATGATAGGGAAATTATAATACTCATGATTACACCATATCATAAAAAATTGATGAATCCATTAAAATACACAATAATAAGATTTTACAAAGTATTATTGGATGTTAAATTTACCTTAATGTGATTCAGTTTTGTGTCATGTTAGGTGTTTGACATTTTTCTCATTTTAAATATAATTAAAATGAATCACATTTAAAATCCCTAAAAATAATTTTTTATTTTCTTAAAGGAACTAAAAACCTTGGATTATTTTATCCTAAGGAAACCTATTTTGAAATATATTTTTTTAAATGTTAATTTTTTTGGATTACAACTAGATAGAAAAATTACTAGTAGAAATTTTCATTTACCAGTAAAATACCTTATCTCATGGATTAGTAATAATCAAAAATGTGTTTCTATTTTATAGCTAAAAAATACATATCCATTGGGAGTTGGTGTCCCCAAGTTATATGGATGAAGCATACTCTCTAGTATATTATTCTGATATATTCTCCTATCTATATCAAGTATTATAACATTATAATGATTAGTACCTTTAAACACCCAATACAACACTCTCATTATAAGAATAATTATATCAGGAAAAAAATCAAGGATATAACTTTCAAAATGTATATATTATTCTTGACTTTGTTTGAAAAAACCTTCAACTATTTGATATCATCACTAAACACCTTCATCTTGATCACTTAGACTTCACCAAAGGTGAGTTGGGTATGATTAAATTGTGATAATTATCTCATAACGTTGAAAATCAAGAGCAGTATCTTCAAATTATTTTTTAATAAAAATTACAAAATGGATATAAAATAAAATGTTTGCAAAAAAATTCAAAAATATTGAAAATAAGATTGAGTGATACTCCATGAAAAAAATTCAAATCTAGATACAAACAAGTTGATGTGGTTTTGGCATAGTTTATACTAGGGATTAAACAAGAAAACAATTGATTCATATTGTAACCCACTTTCGATCTTAGGTAGAAGTAGTTTTCATCTATTATACAGCTAGTTTCATACTATCAGGGAATTTTATATGGTTTATTTACACAAATATTTCTAAAACATAATCATGGAATAATATTTCAAAACAAATAACACTTTATTAATTTATTTAGATTTATATTTTTCTATGATCCCTTTCACTCTCCTGGTGCATTATTTGTGGGAGTGTTAATCCTGTTAAAATTGAAATGATCTAACAAGAGACGCTCCATTTTTCAAATTTTGTTTTTCAAAAATTTTTATTTACTTATTTATCAGTTTCTAAAATAAATATTTTCTATGTTTTTTAATTATATATTTATTTTAAAATGAAAACCATTTTATTTTATTTTATATTTAAATTTATTGAAAGTATTTTTTTTAAAAAATTACATTTTTCAAATTACCATGGAACTAATTTTTTCTCTCTAGAAATATCATCAATGATGAAAAACAAAGTTTCAATTTTTATTTATATTATTCTTTCTAACCCCATATATGAAACCTCTTTGAAAATATCAATGGGATATAATTTTTCAGTATTTTTTAAAAGGGGAGAGGTATATTTTTAAAAAGGGAGATGTTTGTGGAATAAATTTTTTTTGTTAAGATTAAAATATGTTTTTTTGAAGAATTTTTTTATTATTCTTAAAACTAGGATAATTCTCAATATCACAAAAAAAATTATAACCTCATCATAGTTACCTTGTTATACATTATATATTTTTTTCAATTCAATTTTAATTTCAATTGTTTTTCATTATCAAAAAATGAGATATTTTTTTCTTCTCATTGATCATTGATTTTAATGATCATGAACACTCTAAAAAGTGTTTACCATTTTTAATTAAGTTTTGTGTTTCTATCGACGATGACATCATGTTAAAATCCCAAAAGGATCCTCTACAAAAATCATATTTTAATTATTTAATCTCTTGGATTAAAGATATAAAAATTTTCAAAGGATAAAAGGAATCTATAAGGGCCTTGAAGTTGAATTTACAACAACAAGAAGCACCAGCCAACCAGTGTAGTTTACCAACCAGCCGGTGACATGAGGTAGTAGCACCTATTTTTAAAAATACCAATCATCCTACTGATGGTGAAGGTAATAACCCCCTCAATAAGTAACAAGTGAACTGGTGTAGTGGTACCAGCTAGGTGGTGGTATCATACAGGTTTAATGAGGCCATAATTACACCACCATCTACTCAGTAGAGTCTACTGAGTAACTAGTGATGTGGGTCCAGTATCATTAATCCTAATATTTATTATGGTGAAATTGAACAGAATATTGTCTTCAATGTCTTAAAGTCCTATGGATATTTCTAGAATATTATTGAATATTTTAAAACCTATATTTGTATACCTTAGTGGAATTATAAATATTTATCCTCATCCAATATCCAACACCAATATGCTACAATCTCAAAATATCTATCAAAGTTATATATTTTGAAAATAAAATTTTCTCCATTCTATTGTGTGTGAAAATAATAATATATTCTCACTCCCTTCTTTATTCCCATTCTCGCCTAGCACTCTTCATACTATTTGTGATAATTGAGAATATACTAAAACTAATTGATTCTTAGAAATCATCTCATCTTCCTTTTTCTCCTAATATAAGTGATCACTACTCTTAAATTGATGGAATTAAATTTTCATACCATTTCCATTATAAAGGTAATGGAGAAATCTATTTAAGGATTGTATATTTCCCATTAATGAAATAGTTTCTATTTTAGTTCAGGTTTCTAACTAAATCATAAAAATTAAGGGAAAATATTTGGTATCATGGATACTATTAAATCTAAGGGACTAATACAGTAAATCCTCAACTGATTGGGGTGGTAGACATATGGGAACTTTTAGAGATATTCTCAGACTTTCTTACCAAATATTATGTCTTATTTACCTTTTGTAATTTCATTTATTTATTGTATTCATTCATTATTTTATTCATTTATATAATCTATAAAATAATATTAATTTATTTATTCTCAATTATCACTTTGTTTTATTCCTCCCATTATATTTTAATTTTCAATTACATTTGTGTGCTTTATTCATTTATTATTTTTCTATCTATTTAAAATGTTTTAATTTCTTAAATAAATTTTAAAGATGTTTTTAAACATATATTCGTTTTCTTTAAATTTGTAAGGTAAATTCCCCCCCCCCAACACCATTTTACCCTACTCTGACAAATATTTGGTTCTAGAGGAGTTTGGAAATCCTTAGTTTCTTTATTTTCAAATTATTTCAAATGATTTTTTTCAAAATCTATAACCTATTTTTCAATAAATAGTCTCTTTTTAAATTGGATTTTTCAAAAACCCATGGTGTTTTTAAAGGAATATCATTGGGTTATGCTTCATTTAATTTTTATACTAATAATTCTTACTGGAAATAAATAATGTATACTTTTCATAGATCAACTGGCTTTCATGTTTATAAGATTTTAATTCATGATTTACTCTTTCTACTAATAAATAAGAAAAATAGAACCCTTATGATATTTCTACTTTTTAACATGATTATAAAGCTCGGAATTTATTAAAAAGTTTTAGATGTTATTGAATTCAATGGAGTTTCTATATTTAAAACCATAAAAGAAATATATAAATTATTAGAATTTACATATGAAGATAAAATTAAATTTACGGATGTAAGGCATGGCATGCGTAGTAAATACTTTGAGGGTTTCACTATTCATCCTAATGATTCAATCATAGCTACATTTACTAGAGTTTATGATATTTTTAGTAGTTTAATAGATATTTCGAACTTTCTCTTTGATAGAAATAATGGTAAATAAATTCCTTTAGGTTTAACTGAGTATTTTATCACCAAAAAACACCAAAATCCATGAATATAATGATAATAAAAAATATATAAGTTTACGAACTCATAGGTTCTATCAGGACATATAAAATAACCATTAATAGATAATATTAAAATGAGTCTAAGGTAGTCAAGTAAACTAAATGAATAATTAAATTTAATGTGAACAATAAAAATCATCTAATAGTGACCTGAAAGTTTCCAACATTACCAACATTTAGGAAACTTACAAGAAAAATAAGAGATCCTCTCAAAACTTCAAAAAGTAAAACCGTGAATTTGATGTCACATGTTTAGATTCAAAGAATAATGGCCACAACCATTTAGATTGACTCTAGAATAAGAAAATTATAAAAGGTAAGAATCAAGGTTATAAGGCTCTAAAGGTTTTTACTTGGAGAACCAGTAAGGACTAAATGTATACATATGAATCTATTGATGAAACTTATAAGTGTCTCATGGAATATGTTAAAGAATAATTGAGGTTAGTTCTAACATTACTTACTCTCCTCCTTCCTCATCCTACTATTCTACTTCATTATCTTCTTCCTTAAATTATAAATGTCTTATTCATGATAAATATTAACGTCACAAGGGGGATTTTGTGATCTCATTTCAAAATTAAAAAATCTTGACAAGAAAAAAATAAATTTTTTCCTGAAAAATATCCAATTTTAAAAGAAAAATAGAAGTGGGTTTTAAGGAAAAATGAATAAACAAATTCTAAAAATTTTGCATTTCAAATTACTGATTTTAATAATACTCTTTCCTATTTTACCCAAAGTGATTTAAATAAGATTATGTGTACTAAAAATCTTAATTATAATCAATATGGTTTTGGTTTTACAAAAAAATCTAGTTTTCCAAAAAATTCATAAGAAAAACTATTTTCAAAATGGAATTTCTCAAAATAAATATTTTAATTATTCAGAGAAATATGGTCATCTTTTTATGATTAAAATTGAAAAAAGTATATATATGTTAGACCAAATACCATTAATCTATCTTCCCATATTTCTAGTGGAAAAAAACCTACTATAAACTACATTGGATTCTAAAATATTTATTGGATAACTCAATTAGATACAAGATATCAATACTAAAATCTATAGTTTCTTAATATATTGTAGAATAAGAAAAAAAATCCAAATAATATGCATGTAATATGGATAGTTTGTGGTCAAGGAATATGTATGGAAGTCCTTTCTAATTTAATCATATCAAATAATTTTATGGAGGACATGTCACTTTTTGATATGATTAATAATGAAAATTTTATGACATATGTATGATTGGTTTCTCCTATTATAATTTAATTAATTGTGTTTTATTATTAAAATTAATGAAGCATAATTTTTCTATTATTAGTCAATTATATGATAGAAGTTCTAAAATTACTTTTAAAAAATATTTTTGATACCTTTCTAATTATAAAAAATATATTTTATTTACCACATCTTTATTTCAATATGTGTTTATAACATATTTAAAATTTCTTACAAGTCAAATTGTTAAGTGTTTAAGTGCACTAGAAAATAAATCATGGCTTTTTCTTTTTTTCATGTTTCATTATAATATTTACAATCTTATCCAAATCAATCATAAATAACTCATATGAGATGTTTCCCAAGAGAGGAGAAGATTATTGATGCCATTAATTCTATTAATCCAAAAATCTCCCCTCATCCTGATGAATTTCCAAGTTCATTTTATTTTTATTCTTGGATCATTATCAAATAATTTTTGTCAGTTTTTTTTGAGAATTTTTCAAGGGTGTTCCTTTTCCAAGATTTTCTTCATCTACCATTTTTTCTCTTTTTCCTAAATTCAAACTGCTCAATGATTTTGGGTAGTTTCATCCCATTAGTATGTTTGACTTTTCTTATAATGTTTTGTCCAACATTCTCAGAACAATTGTATCTCTATATCTTCCTATCATGGTTTAAAAGGAATAAAATTGGTTTATTAAAAGGAGAGGTATTTAGGGAGATATTGGTTGTTCCCATAAATGATTGCATATATTTACAAAAGAGTGATTGGTACCAATATGATGGTTAAGGTAGAAATAAAAAAGGTATATGATCGGATGGACTAGTCCTTCATCATTAAATTTCTCATGAAATTTGGTTTTTATGAGTGGGTTGATAATCTCTTATTCTAGTGATTTTCCTCTCCAAGGTTTTCTATTTCTTTAATTGGGAAAAGTTTTGGTTTCTTACAATATTAAAGGGGATTGAGATAAGATGATCCTATTTCTCCAAGATTATTCATCATTGACTAGGATGTTTTCAGTATAAATCTCATCAAGATTCTGGATAATGGTTTGATTCGCCCCTTTGAAAGTCGGTAAAACTTCTCTGGTATTTCCCATATATTTTTCATAAATGACATTTTATTTTTCTTTAGTGTTATTTCCTATTCCATTCAGAATTTAAACCTGATATTTATGACTAATTTAACAAATCCAATCAGTGTTTCAACATAGACAGAAGTGGTTTTTTCATCTCCAATAAGTGTTCCTCTAAGAGATCCTTTCTCATTAAAAATAGGATTGGTTTAGCTAAACAATGTTTCCCTACGGAATATGAGTGTCCTTATTTATCTAATATGAGAGTTATAATCTACCATTATAACAATATTTTGAGAAGAATTATGGAAGTGGTCAAAAATTAGAAATTTTTCTTTCTTTCCTTTGGGAGAAGGATTACTTTAGTTAATATTGTCCTTTATTCCATTTCTATGAATTTTTTATCTCTGTGTAGACCTCCAAAAGTAGTGATCAGGAACATTTAAATTCTTATAAATTATATCATATGGGATTGTTTCTATGAAGGGAATTATAATTTTTCAATTTCTTCTTTTCTGTAAAGACCTTTTCAAGATGGTAGTTTCAATCTGAAAGGTATTGAAGATAACATGTGGTGTATGCCATCTAAATTGGAAAGGGATGTAATTTCTAGGGATTCTCGTTGGTATATCTTTATCAAGAGAAAGTATGGAGAGTTACCATTTTTGGGTTAATAGATTCAATGGTTCTTATCTTTGTAATATTTTGTAGAGGCTTGTCTATCCAATTTTTGAGAATTCTTATTGGATACCTAGGCATGGTGACATTTAATTCTAGAAAAACAATTGGATGGTTCCCTCATATTCTTTCCAAGATGTCCATCGATGGGAATTAGTGTTATATAATCTAGTACCCATCCCCAGTTCACTGGTGTAGTTATGAATGAGGATCAAAATGAAGTGTTGTGCAGCATCTATTTTCTCAACGAGCTGGTGAAGTATTATATTACTTCGTCTTCTGCTGTAAATTTTTCATGCTATACTTTTTATGTTATGTTTCATCAATTTTCAAATATTTATAGTATATGAAGTATATTGTTTTGTAAAGTTATATCTTTTAAATTTAGTTTTCTTCTTTAGATAATTCATAATTGTGTTATTCATACTAATTAAAATATTAAATGAATATATGTTCCTCTTTCTTAAAAATGAAAGTGTTACTTTATTTCCCAAATTGAAACTAATTTTCACCTCTTTTTCAAAATTGAATTGTCTTCTCATTTGTGGGTTCATATAGTGGGATTTCATTATTTTAGTTGTAGCATGAGTTCTATGGATGATTTTTTCTAGACATATTAGAATTTGAAGGAGAGGGATCATGTGTAATCCAAGGGGTGGACTCTTCTCATCATCACTACTTGTTGGCCCATCTGGGAAATGAGGAATTTTGTATGTCATTAGTGTATTCAGCCTAAACTTCCCTATATCGGTGAAAATTTTGGACCTTCTTTCTTAATTTTTTATAGCAATGTAATTGTGTCAACATTTCTATTATTTTACATTCCTTTTTTTCATTAGAATTCTTTCCTGAGGTGTCTCTTCCTGGGTAGAGGCCTTCTGGAATTTGGGTGCGATAGCTGCCCCTTGTTCATGGGATCAAATTAAATGTGGAGAGTTCTTATATGCAATGGGTCATGTGTGGAGAAGTTGTTATGTCTGATGATCATGGATAAGTTATTTTGTATTTTTGTTTTTACTATGGGGAGGGTACTTCAGTGGTGGAGTAGGAATGGGTGATGCTTCAAGGTCTCAAAATCTGTAAGGCAAGAGCTATCAGTCTATCTAAAATTTAATCATATTCTTATATTGTGTTCAATGCCTTGAAATATTAATTGGATTTTCATTGGAATATTATATATTCCATTCATGCTTTAAGGGGCCTTATTCTCCCAAATATGAAGTTTCTTTATACATGGCATGAGGGTAATATGTTAAAGGATATCCTTATATCCAAATGTAACTTGGGTGATAGGATGTAGATTTTTTCTAACACTGGTTCTCTTATTATTGATTTTTCTATAATTTTTTGAGGGGATTACCTATGTCTTCACCATTTATGAATCCCGTGAAATTATTTTTTTATTATTTCTCTTTACATTTTTTTTATCTTTCATTAAAAAAAGGTTATAATTTTTAGTCATACTATTTTGACATCTAAAAAAAATTATTTAAATAAAACTTAGTTTGTGAACCATTACAACTAATAAATAAACCCAAGTCTTATTTAAATTGCAAATATCATGTTTCCAATTCAAAATCTTTAAAACTGATCTACCTTGAACTTTTTTGACCAACTCAAGTTACTAGTATCAGAGTTAAAAATTACACCTTGGTAATTATTTATTTCTATACTAGATTAACATGGGTTTTATTATTAGCTCATTGGAATGATTATTGTAATGTATTTATCTGTCTTTCATGGAAAAATAAAAATTAAAAAGGGTTGAAACTATTCTCCAATATAAGTGACTAGGTTGGAGAATGTTATAAAAAATATATTGATGATTTTTTTGTTTCTAAAAGTTATCATCACTACTTCTCTACTCATAGAACACCTCAATAAAATGGGATTTTTGGAATATGAAATAGGACTCTCCAAGAAATTTTAACAACTGTATTGAATGAGTTTTAAATTTATAAATTATTTTTTCCCAAGGTATCCAATACCGCTTTCTTTATCTATAATTGTGTCCTAATAATACCCCTCTTATAAAAAACCCCTTTTGAAATTTGGAAATGTAAAATTAAAAAAGTTGTATTATTCGAAGTCTTTGGTTGTAGGTTAATTATCCTTAATACCAAGGATAATATTGTTTGATTTTACTCTGAATCTGGTAAAGTTATCTTTATTAGGTACTCAAACTCAATTAAATCCTTTTTATTCTTCAATAAGAGGACCAAACCCCAATAAGAGTCTATTCACATCAAATTTGATGATAATATTATTAAATTACATTCACAATGTGTTAATGATGTTTCCCAACCTAGCTTGACCATTCACAAACTAAAATCTTAGAAAGAAATTGAAGATATTCTAAAACCTTTATTTACTCCAATAGCCAAGGCTTGGATTAAATCCAAATACCATCCTCTTTATTATTTCATTGGTGAATTAAAAATCTGGTACTCATACTGGAATTTAGTTCTTAAATGAGGTTGAACATCAATCTTTTCTCTCTCACTTTAAATATCAGTACCTTTATGATTCTATTAATGATGTTAATTGGATACATTACATGCAAGAATAATTGAACTAATTTCAAAGGAAAAAAACATTTGGTCTCTCATGAAATTCCTCGATAATCATATTATTTTTTCCACTAAGTCATTGTTGACGCTCCTTTCATCACAGAATATAAAAATCGGAAAAGGGGAATATCTGAGTCCAATGTGATTCATCCTTTGAAGAAACATCAAAAATCGACAAAGGGATGAACAAGGAGAACATTGCCCATAGGTCGCGCAAGTTCCCTCATGGTCGCGCAAGTACACTTGCGCGCCGCCTAGTGGTCGTGCAAGTACTTGCGCGACGCCTTATGGTCGTGCAAGTGACTTGCGCGACCTAAGTGATAATCACTCGGTAACCGCCCGGTAACCGCCCAGGGTCTTCTTTTGCCTATAAATAGACCCTATGGGCCCCCCATTCGAGAGGATCTTTTTCCAGAAACTCGGATTGAAGCTCCCGACGCCCAAGTCTCTTCTCAAAGCTTCCGAAACACTTCTAAGGTAATTTCTTACCTAGAACGGAAGATCTAAAGAGAAGAAGGAAGGCCTAAGTGTTGAAACTTATCAAACACTTGCACGCCGACTTAATTCCTTCAATATAACTTGCACGTCCCTTTTTTGGAAGAACCTCAAGGGGATTCTAAAGGGTTTTATCAAGAGTCGCTCAAGTATTTCAAATTCTGATTGAAAATCGCGCAAGTACACCATGTGTCGCGCAAGTATACTTGCGCGGCCAATACTTGTGCGCCGCCGCAGGACTTGCGCGTCTTTCAAGACTTGCGCGCCCCTATCTTTTTGGGTGCCTATCTTGCCCATTTTACCCCTCTTAAGCCATTTCACCTTTCCTTTTCAAGATTCAGTCTTCAAGACACTCTTCAAAGCCATTTATGGCATGATTTCTTGATTTGACTTTCTTACCTGAAAGGAATTCTGTGGAATCTCTCTCAAAGTCTAGTGATTTAAATATCCTTATATCACTAAAATATGGAGAGTTCGTTCATTCAACCTCATCCTTTAAGATGAGAGAATCCTAACCTGGGTCTCCTTTTCAGGAATAATCCCCAGTGATAAAACCTTTAATCTGGGCATCTTCCTCAGGAGTAAGCCCCAAATTCTTAAAGTTCCCAATCTTGGGAATCTTCTTCAGAAGTAAGCCCCAAATTCTTAAAGTTCCCAATCTTGGGCATCCTCCTCAGGAGTAAGCCCCAATAAAGTCCTTTAATCTTGGGCATATTTCTTAATAATAAGCCCCAACCTCAAATATGGGCATCCTCCTCAGGAGTAAGCCCCAATCAAGTCCTTTAATCTTGGGAATCTTTCTTAAGAATAATCCCCAACCTCAAATATGGGCATCCTTCTCAGGAGTAAGCCCCAAACCTTAATCCCTAACCTGGGTCTCCTTTTTCAGGAATAAGACTCAGTCATAACCTTGGGCTTCCTTTTTAGGAGTAAGCTCCAAGTCCCTTTAAACTTCTCTTAACCAGTCATAATTTACCTTTGATTTGGGTTTCCTTTTCAGGAATAAAACCCAATCATAAGTCCCCTCCTAACTTGGGCATCCTCCTTAGGAGTAAGCCCCAAGATTAGAGTATTCAAATCTCCATGAAGCACATATAACTTTATGGACCATGTTCATGGATTTTCCCCCTAAAAGTAAATCCTAAACCTTCATCTATCTGGGCATTCATCTATACATAAGCCCCAAACAAATTCTTATGATTGCATCTTTTATGGCACAATTGTCTAAATTTTATCAATACCTCTTGTTTCTCACACCGATCATGACTCACGTGATCTTAGAGTGTAAAAGTAATTATGACATTCATCTTTGAGCCATCAATCATAAACATCATACCCCATTCCTCGAACTACGTGGGTTCTGATTCCTTTTCCAAAAGAAAGGATACGTAGGTAGCCCATTTATGGGTTCGATCCCAACTTTGAAATAATATCTGTCCTTGTGAATGACGATAAACTTCAAGTGCCCCACTGAGTGGCTTTAAAACCAGCCTGGTCATCATAATGACCAAGAGACTTTTATATAAATGTTTTGAAGGATACCATTGACCAAGAATCTCTAAATAGATATAGATGATTCTCTATTGATGAAGAACCTCGAATACATATAAAAGATTCTCTAAATTTCTTGCATATTTTATCATTGATTGTTAAAACTAAAGGAAAGCACATTTTATACTTGGTAATGTAATAAGGATTCACGAACATAACTTAAATCCATAAAGAGAGTCCCGGAGTAGACAATAATTCCCCTCAAAAGGTGTGATGAGTCCGACCTCCCATCCTCTCGACCAATATAAATTCCTAAGTCTCGTTAGTCCACAAGCTAATGAGTGCCTGCCTTTGGAAAGTAGGTCCAAACGGATGTGGAATCATTGGATGTTTCCGGTTCTACGAACAAACCCGTTAGAAACCGATCGGAACGTTTGAATCTCCCGTCTAGGAGGTCATCCCCGGATTCCGTGCGAAACAAAAATGGTGAACCCGACGTGAATCCTTAACCAAGTGAAAGTGATGTTCTTCTTATTTGTTAGGCCCCTTGGGCCAACAAGGCAATCATTGACATATGCTCATCCAAAAGATGCAGTGGCCGGATTCATCTTGATTATGTCTGTTACATGGAACAGGCACTCTTTTCTCAAGATCTTCTGCAAAAATGGCTTTCCTTAAATTCACCCCTGTGAATACTGCTGCTGTGAACACCTCTACTATGAGGTCTGCTGCTGTGAAAACCATTGCTGCTACTCCTGCTGGAACGTCATCCGCTCTGAGGATGACATCACCAACTCAGCGTCTTCAACGCTATGTTTCTAATGCACTGGTTAAGGAGTACCATCGCAACGGTACTATCCCAACTCTGGAGGCCGCTCGTCAAGCCCTCCAAGTTAACAACTCTACTTGGTCGTCCGGACAACGGCGGCCAGCAATCAAGAAGCCGGCGGTGCTGACTACCGTCTCCAGCCGTTTCGGGTCGTTATCCCCAGAACGCAATTTCCATTCACTCCCTTACTCCGAGGAAGTGAATGAGCAGGTCCCTCGGGCCCTTAATTCAAAAAGACAGGAGTCCTTCCCGAGGGCTCCCATCAACAATCGCCGCCAGACTCGTGCGGTAGTGCGCCCTCAACATGATGAGGGTACCGACTCCAGGCATTCAGCTCAGGTTCCTCGAACCCGAGCAGGCAAGATGAACCGCCAAAGACGGAATCCGTTTAACAATAGGCAGGTTGTCATCCCTGCCATCTCCGGAGAAGTCCACCAACCTAACTTGGTGGCAAACAACGAGCAGGCATACACACCTGCCCGTTTTAATTCAGCTGTCCAGCAGACTCGTCTGGAAGCATCAAGCCGATCCTGCTAGGCAATTCCGGCGGAGTACCATAGGCAGGAACATACACCTGCTTATACATCACCAGTTAGTCAGCAGACTCGTCTGACTACATATGATGGATCTCGTCAACCGCGTTTGGCAAAGTGTAATCAGCAGGCACATACACCTGCTAATACTAATCAGGCCTACCAACAGTCTCGCTTGGTAGCACCCGGAGAAGTCAGTCAGAAAGTCCCGACGACAAACAGGGGGCAGACTCAACTCTCTGCCTCCACACTTGAGTACTGTCAGGATTCACTAACAGGAAAAGGAGGACAGGAGCAGGCACATACACCTACTCCAAGCCCGGAATGGACATATATCCTCGTTCCGGCGGCTGAAGTCACCAAACATATTTTGTCAATGGTGAAAGAGCAGAAGCAAATTCCTGCTCATATTCTGGATGCTTTCTAGGATATCATAACAGATTCAGCATCATCTCAGGGACAGACACATAAATCTATCCCTAGCAATGGAGTGACACATCAACGATTCACTCCGGAACAGACACACACATCTGTTCCAGTCCAAGAGGGTTATGGGGCATACTCCCCCATATCATACGGACAACCAAGTCAGGCACATACACCTGATTTGAGTGGAGATCGTCAGCCTAACCTGACCATATTTCCTGATCAGGCACATACACCTGCTCAGAGCAATCACTTTCGTCATCAAGTGGTTTCTAAAGCGAGTAAGAAGGCATCTAAGAAAAAGATCCACCCAGCACAGTCAGGAGATCAAAGGCCAATCTGCAACAAGGCCTTGCTCGATGATGGAGTTCTTGAAGCCCTCAGACATTTATCTGTCGGAATTCAAGATTCTACTCCCTCAGTTCCCAATAATTGGAACATTAATTCTGAAGGTCTTCAACAGACACTTCCTCATGAAGACTTGCTTCATGAAAATTCGGTCAATATTGAAGTTTCTTCTTCAGATGAGAGCCACAGGAACCCTCTGTGTGGTCAGAAGGCCAAGGAGCAAGAGATTTCATCTTTTGCTGTAACCCATCATGACGGTCCTCCTCATGGTGATGAACTTCGCTGCGAAATTCCTCTCTGCAGTAGTGATTCACATTGTCTCGAAAATTCTTCAGAAGTCAATGTAGTGACGAGAAAGCCCTCCTATCTCGAGGCACTTGCAAACGTAAAACCAGTCATGTCTGATGCTTTACTATCGGTAGGTGAAACTCTTTCTCCATCAGAAGATAGCCTGGGGTTCAGGTTATTCTCCGAACCATCCCTGGGTCATTCATCTTCCAGCATGAATAGTGATTTCTCTACCAATCTTGTTGAATCCGATGAAGCAACAAGGAAACACCAACTCTGGTCCAAACAGGTAGAAGAATCTTCATTTAATGATAAAGAGGAAATGCTGAACATGAGGAAAAAACTGGCAAAAGGTGAAGTACCAGTCATGTTTTGGCCTTTGGCTGATTCCCAGTATGACATTCCAAAGATGTTGACGGATGATGGAATCCATGATATTCGTCTCAACATATGGAAAACTCTTTGTCAATTAAAGAAGAAGGTATTATCTTACGATGAATATGAAAATCATCTTAAGATAATAGAAGGGTTACAACGCCAGATTGATTTGGCATCTCTATCAGTCTCTCGGTATCCGAAGGCTGAAAAGCAACAGAGAACCCTTCAACGTTCATGCCTTGGAGCACTAAGAAGATTGCGTCAGTTAATTACTAATGCTCTATCTGATGTTCATATCAGAGGATGGGGTGTTCACAGAGCACTACATTTCACAGTGCTTTCCGGTCAGCAAAGCCCGCCGAAAATGGTCTCATGCAATGTTATTGCCCATGGCCGGCCACAGTCAATGGGATTTGTTCATAATCAAAAGCTTGATCAAGAACAAGATTCAACTAGTTCCTCTCAAAATCAAGTATATAGAGAACATGTTGTTGAATTGCTCCTACATCAAGCAGGCGAGAATATTGCACAAGCCTCTCGTCTGGAGAAAATACGTCATCAAATGACAGAAGTTTCGGAAATCATCCAACGGTCTGTTGAACCAGGTGATAAAAGTGGATACAGGTTAATGCATCCAGCTAATTTCCGAACTAAGATTCGCAAGATCAAGAGACATTTTAAGAAGATCTCAGACATAGCATGTCAAGAGACACCCCATCTTGCCAGACTGGGGACTTCTCTAACCCAACCCTCAGAGTCAACGAATGGGATTCGAGGAGTTGAGCGGAAGCAGCAGGAACATCCCCAGTCCACCGGACTGGGGACTTTTTCAAATCTTCAATCCTTCCCTCAGATAAAGTCAGTATTCTCTCTATTAGGGAATAAGCCTCAAGAGGAACGAAGAGCCAAGCTGTCAGGAGATTCTCTCCAAGTGACGGTTCTCCAAGAAATTCCTGAGGGATCAAGTCAACGGAATGCCATGTCTCATCATGGACATAGAAGGAGACAATATCACAGAAATGCTGATAGAAAGGATTCCATGCAATATGCATCCATTAATGTCATCAATGCTGTTGCTGCTGATTCACCAGATGAGGCTCAATCAGAGGGATCAGACGAAGGGGTTCCTGCTCAAGAAGTCGTGCACACAGACCTAAATGAAGAAGGTGTGCGCACACGTAATCAAAGGCTTACCCAAAATTTGGGTATTCCTTCAAGTAACCCACTTCCCCCTCTCCGAAAAGGATCCAATAAGGGGAAAAGAAAGAATCAGGTTACTTCTCACCCTTCCTCTGAAGGAGGTCAATCGCTCTCATTAGAGAAAAGGTTTGCACAACAGGAGGAAGAAATGAAAGAATTAAGAAGGTTGAATGCAGAACTACTTCAGAGTAGTCTTCTTCTTAAGAATGCTGAAGTCCGACGGCCGAAGGAATTTGTTGTAACTACTGAGATGGATCAAGAATATCCTCCTTTATCAGTACACCCACAGAGGTCTAATCCTACGGGTCAAACGCAACAACGGTTGGCAGCACTACCATCAGTTGCAGCACCAACCACCACGTCTGTCCAAGCTCCATTCATTGCACCTACCCAAAACCAAGTTCAACCTGACGTTTCTCAAAAGTTAATAACTACTATTGAGTCATTAACAGCTCGGTTAGAAACTATGGAAGGGAAACGGGCGCAAGTTCAACCTGAAAAGAAAGTTTACCCTGAATGGGTAGATTCAATTTCTCCTCCATCCAGTTTTGGAAACCCTATTTTCCCTACTTTCAATGGATCAGGCGACCCTGAACAACATTTGACACATTACGTGTCTTGTTGTGATCCTATGATGGGAACTCCAGAGCAGCAAGAAGCAGTGAAACTCAGATGCTTCGTGCGAACCTTGCAAGGACCAGCTTTTGTCTGGTATACAAGCTTGAAATCCCGGTCAGTCATCGGATGGGAGGATCTTCGTCAAAAATTCCTTCTTCAGTTTAGCTCAACTTTGCCAAAAATGACAGTTTTCGATCTTACAAACTGCAAGAAAAGGGAGAATGAAAGAGTCTCTGATTTCATTTCTCGTTGGAAGGGATTAACGTATTCCTTGAGTTTATCACTCCCTCAGGAGGAATTGTTGCCAATCTGTGTGGCAAATTTGCGTGACGAATTACGCACGCCATTGATCCCTGTGAAATACACAGGAGGGTTTCGAGACCTTACTTCAATCGCTCAACAGATTGAAGATTCCCTTATACAGGCTAAGGTTAAATCTCGTGTAATTCCATCAGCTCCAGGAAGAAGAATGGGTAAAGCAGAAACTGCCACAGTTATGCTTAAACAGGCACCTGTACCTATTTCTACTTCAAAACCTTCATCTTCTCGAAGGGCTCCACCTCCTGAACGCCAACAACAAAGGCTGTTTCGTCCAAATGATCAAAAAGATCAACGACAAAAACAATTTGAGGATATGAAGAGTAAAACATACTCTTTCCGAAGTGATCAAGTTTCTGGTTACTTCATTTCAGCTCTGGAAAATAATTTGGTTCAATTACCAGTGCCGAAGAGGCCAAACAAGGAAGGAGATGAAGACCGTCCCAATTATTGTCCCTTTCATCAAATGTTGGGGCATCCCATCCAGGAGTGTTTTGTCTTTAAAGACCTCCTGCAAAAGATGGTCGACTTGGGACAAGTCAAATTGAAGGGTTCTTCAGCTCATGTAGCGTGTATTACCGCTACAGATCCAGAAGAAGGAGGCGAGTGGCAGGAAGTCAAAAGCAAAACTGCGAAAAAATATGATGATTGGATGGTCAGAAAGACAATCAATCGGACCCATTCCATTTTGCGAACACAATTGAAGAAGCCAATTGTGTCTCCTACAAAAGCTGCAGTAAAGCCTCCATCAAAAGACAAATACTCAAAAGGGCAGCGCAATTCAAAGAAGAAAGAGGAATCAGGAGAAGATGAGTATGCATCAAAGCCTAAATTGTCTTTAACTCTGGCAGATTTCATGCCATCTACTTCAAAGCCACGGGAACCATCCCACCAAATGGCACAGCCTAAACAGGCTAACCAGGCAGAGTCTTTATCAGACGAAGAGTTAATCTTTGGTTCTGTTAATATGATTCAATTAACAGATTCATATCCAGTCTTGATGAGCCTGAATTCCCTGTATCAAATAAGGGAACCCGAGGAAATTCTAGAGGTTCAGGATATAGGGGAAGACGTGGATCTTTCCGAAGCCACTACTCTAATTCTACCCCTGCTAGCACTGTATATGCAGCAGAAACTCGTGGTAGAGCCCTTCAGCGAGCTCAAAAAGAACAAGCAAGTTCTTCTGCCAATGGCCAACTCAGCTTCGGCACAGTTATTTTGGAAGACCGATTAAAGGTTCCATCTTCTTTATCTCAGCAAGTAAATGGATCTAATCAGTCTAATTTTCCAAAACCAAAGATGTTTCCAACTTCAATACAAGATGCATCAGCTTCCAAAGCATCTGCTTCCAAGGTACCTGCTAAACCGCATATTCATATTGGGAAACGCAGACCTCTAGATCAAAAGTATGATATATTGAAACACTTGGCCCAAGTACCAGCCAAATTATCAATTTTGGATGCCTTGAATCTATCAAGAGATCTTCGGGAAGCACTCATCGAAGCTTTGTCAAGTCCTCAGGAGTTTGAAGCTGAAATTGCTACAGCTGAAATTTATCACATAGAGAATAATCCTACAGAATGCCATGCAGTGATATCTTTTACTGATAAAGATGAAGATGATGTTGTGCATGGGCACATAAAACCTTTGTACTTATCTGGCAAAGTCAATGGTATAGATGTTCGAAGAGCTTTTATTGACAATGGTTCAGGAGTCAACCTCATGCCCATTCGCACACTTCATCGATTGGGCCTCACGGAATCTGATTTATCTCCTTCTACCATGATGTTGCAAGGATATGATAAAAATGAACAAGAACCACTGGGAGAAGTTACGCTCAGAACTCAGTTTGGAGATCTTGTTTCCAATTCGGATTTCATGACTGTTGATCATGACTCAGCTTTCAATATCTTGCTTGGAAGACCCTAGCTACATCAGCATGCAGCTATTCCATCATCATACCATCAATGTCTCAAATACTGTTTCGATGGTCAAGTTGGAACATTGTATGGTGATATGGCCCCGTTCAAGACATGTGAGTCTCAATACATTGAGGCGGAATTTTATCACATGAAGGGAAGAGAAAAATCTACAATGAAGGAAATTACCAAAGTTAATGCTCCATATGGTTTGGAAAAAATTCCAATAAATCCATTTTCACATGTGAGTACAGATTATGTGTTACCTATCAGTCAAATTTACAAAATAGGCCCAAATCAAAATACTCTTATGGAAAGATCCATAATGTCAATTACGGCAATCGAGCCAGACAACATGGGAGAAATTGGTAACTTACCAAGCAGTGATGAAAGCATAAGTGGTGACGTTTTGCATTTCGTCTGCTGAAATCCAACAAGTCTATACTTCGCTAATCAGGCCAGAAGAAGTTATAGCAACACCAGAGGTGAATATTGATGTTGATTCTCAATCCATCATCTCCTCTTTATTTCCCAAAAAAGACCCTTTTTCATCAATAGGGTCAGAAATGGAAGCTTCTTCTTCAAAATGTGAAAATTTTGACATCTCTTATGATCATGAGAATTTCGTTTTTTCATCTACTTTGCAAGTAGAAACGGAAGAAATAACGCATGATGAAGAGGAAGAGGAAGATCTTAGAGATGCTCCTCCAGCATTTGAAGAGGGTATCTCTACCACTGTGGATGAACTCAGAGAAGTAAATCTGGGTACAGAGAAAGATCCACGCCCCACTTTAATTAGTGCGGCCATGACCCTTGAAGAACAAGAGATGTATATTTCTTTTCTAAAGCAAAATAAAGATATTTTTGCTTGGAATTATACAGAGATGCCTGGCCTTGATCCTGATGTTGCCACCCATCATTTGGGTTTTCCAAAAGAACATCGAGGATTCAAGAAAGCCGTGAGAAGAACACACCCAACCTATGCTTCCAAAATCGAGGCTGAAGTGGATAAGCTTATCAAAGCTAACTTCGTTAGAGAAGTTCAATATCCCAAGTGGTTGGCTAATATTGTCCCTGTAAAGAAGAAGAACGGACAAATTAGGTTTTGCATCGATTTCAGAGATCTTAATCGATATTGTCCTAAAGATGATTTCCCAGTTCCGATTACAGAACTCTTAATTGATGCGACGGCTGGCTATGAAGTACTTTCTTTCATGGATGGATATTCTGGATATAATCAGATCCGAATGGCCCCAGAAGATGAGGAATATACAGCCTTCAGATCTCCTCAAGGTGTGTTTTGTTATCGGGTGATTCCCTTTGGTTTAAAGAATGCAGGTGCAACATATCAACGTGCCATGCATCATATCTTAAAACCTTTTCTAGGGAAATTTGTTGAATGCTATGTAGATGATCTGGTGGTTAAATCCAAACAACGTTTTGATCACTTGGCTGATTTGGAAGTCGTATTCCACAAGCTTCGACAACATAATTTGAAGATGAACCCCTTAAAATGTGCTTTTGGGGTAACCTCAAGAAAATTCCTCGGCTTTGTTGTACGCCATCGTGGTATTGAAGTCGATCCTGAGAAGACCAAATCAATCTTTTGTATGTCACCTCCCCAGAATTTGAAAGAATTAAGAGGACTTCAAGGACACTTAGCCTATATTCGGCATTTCATCGCCAATTTGGCAGGCAAAAGTTTACCCTTTACCAAATTATTGAAGAAAGGAGTCACTTACCAGTGGACTGAAGAATGTCAAGAAGCATTTGATGTTCTCAAGAAATACCTCTTGAGTCCACCAGTACTCATGCCACCTGTTGAGGGTAGGCCTCTTATCCTCTATGTGACAGCTTTAGAGCGATCATTAGGTGCCTTTCTCACTCAAAAGAATGATGCTGGGAATGAAAATAGTCTCTACTATCTCAGTAGAACTATGCTTGAAGCAGAAACCCGGTATTCGAGTATTGAAAAGTGCTTCCTAGCATTAATCTTTGCAGTTCAGAAACTGAGACACTACCTGCAACATCACGAGGTCCAATTGGTATCTCGTAATAATCCACTCAAATTCATCCTTAGTCGTCCAATGCTTACAGGACGTCTGGCAAGGTGGGCGGTTATTCTACAGCAGTTCGACATCCAGTATGTGTCTCAAAAGGCAATTAAGGGCCAAGCTCTGGCTGATTTCTTGGATGAACATCCTTCAGTGGAAGACACGTATTCAGATATCGAACTCCCTGATGAGTAAGTTTTCTCTATTCAAGAGAGTCCTCAAACATGGGAAATGTATTTTGATGGTGCTTCTAGAAGTCCAACAGGGAAGAAAATGGAAAATCCTAAATTCAACAAAGTTGGTTTAGGAATTGTGCTCATTTCTCCAGATAAGGCAGTGTTACCTTATTCCTTTTTGTTGTGGGAAGGTGGTACCAATAATGAAGCTGAATACCAAGCTCTCATTACAGGATTGGAGTTAGCGCTTCAAGCACAAGTGAATCACTTAAAGGTGAAAGGTTATTCAGACCTGGTAATCAAACAAGTCAATGGGGATTATGCCATCAGAAAAGAAGAATTAATCCCTTTGTATGATTACGTCAGAGAGTTAATGTTGGAATTCCCTTCAGAACCGACATTTTCTTATGTCCCAAGATCACAAAATGCTCAAGCTGATGCACTGGCTAATATAGCCACAGCTTTAGAAGATCCAAATCGGGACGAGACAACCATCTGTATTGCCCACCATCATGCAATTTCACCTTATGTTCAAGTCAGAACAGAAGAAATTAATGAAATTAGTCCCATTCCTGAACCGTATGGTCATACTACAGGATGGATGTCACCTATCAGGGAATACCTTCAAAATGGAACACTTCCACCTGATAGAGCCAAGAAAGAACAAATTCGGCGACGTGTGGTCAATTTTACTCTTTATGATGGTCCAAACCACCTCGAGAAAATTCTCTACAAACGTAGTTTTGATGGAGTTCTCTTCAGATGTATTGATGGTGAAGAGACAATGGCTGTCATAAAAGAAGTGCATGCAGGAGTCTGTGGTGCCCACCAGTCTAGACATAGACTGTTTGATCAAATTAGAAGGCTTGGATACTTCTGGCCTTCAATGATACAAGATTGTGTTAATTTCACAAAGAAGTGTCATTCATGCCAAGTATATGCCAACTTCATTCATCAACCTCCAGAGTTGCTTCATACAGCTAAATACTCATGGCCATTTTCCACATGGGGAATAGATGTGGTGGGACCTTACCCTTCAGCTACGGCCAAGCAGTTTAAGTACATTCTTACTGCTACTGATTTCTTTTCCAAATGGGCAGAGGCAGTACCTCTCAAAGAAGTCAGTTCTAAATGCATTGTTAGCTTCATCAAGTCTAACATCATTACTAGATTTGGTGTCCCTCATACCATATTGACGGACAACGGCACCAACTTCTGTTCTTCTGAGGTAAAGAAATTGTATCAAGAATACAACATTAAGTCCAATCATTCATCTCGATATCATGCAGCGGCTAATGGCCAGATAGAGGCCTTCCACAAGACTCTTTCAAATATACAGCAAAAGATGGTGGATAAAGATAAGAGGTCATGGCCTGATAAACTCTATCATGCTTTATGGGCTTATCGGACTACCACTCGAAATGCAACACGGTCAACTCCATATTCATTGGTATATGGAACAGAAGTAGTCTTTCCAATTGAAGTTCAATTGCCCTCACTCAGAATAGACATTTGTGATCAGTTGTCAACAGATGAGCAATCCCAAAAGCGGTTGAATGAATTGGAATAGTTAGATGATAAAAGATTGTGCACTTTGCACCATTTGGAAATCTATCAGAATCGGATAGCACGAGCTTTTAACAAAAAAGTTCGTCTTCGTTCATTCATTCAGGGAGAATTGGTATTGGTTCTCAGAGCACCAATGATACCAGGAAAGAAACCTCCCAAGCTTGAACCAAAATGGGAAGGACCTTATTCAATACATAAGGTCTACTCCAATGGAGCGTATTCTCTGATCTCAATGGATGGAGAACACATCACGACTCCAACTAATGCCAGATTTCTGAAGAAGTATTTTGTATAAACACAAAATATTGTTCCCAGATCCAAAACAATCACATTGGTTTATATTTTGTCTGAGATGACATTAAACTATATTTTTTCCGAGATGACATTAAACTATATTTTTTCCGAGATGACATTAAACTATATTTTGTCCGAGATGACATTAAACTATATTATGTCCTATCTACATGACATTAAACTGTACAGAAGTTCCTTATTTGTCCGAGATGACATTAAACTATATTATGTCCTATCTACATGACATTAAACTGTACAAAAGTTCCTTATTTGTCTGAGATGACATTGAACTATATTTTGTCCTAGCAACATGACATTAAACTGTGTGGCACTTTCATCGTCCAGCATGACGTTAAACTATTCCTGTTCTCTTATCATCCAACATGACGTTAAACTGTCACATTGGTTACTATTATGTTCGAGATGACATTAAACTATATTTTGTCCGAGATGACATTAAACTATATTTTGTCCGAGATGACATTAAACTATATTTTGTCCGAGATGACATTAAACTATATTTTGTCCGAGATGACATTAAACTATATTTTGTCCGAGATGACATTAAACTATATTTTGTCCGAGATGACATTAAACTATATTTTGTCCGAGATGACATTAAACTATATTGTGTCCTAGCAACATGACATTAAACTGTGTGGCACTTCCAACGTCCAGCATGACGTTAAACTGTAAAAAGTCCCCAGAACTGATATCCTCATATTGGTTCACCTTAGTCCTAGCTACATGACTTTAAACTGTACAGTACCAGTTCGTCCTTGCTATATGACGTTAAACTATACAGCAATGGTCCAGTAAGACTTTAAACTGCAACTTCGTCCCACACGACATTAAACTGTGAAAAAGTTCCCTAAACCGTCCAGCATGACCTTAAACTGCATCATCCCTGGTCCATGTATATGACCATAAACTATTTGCAAATCCCTTATGTCCAGCAAGATGTTAAACTGTGACGTCCTAACTACATGACGTTAAACTGTATAAAAGTCCCTCACGTCCGAAAAGACGTTAAACTATATAATCATCAAAGGTCCAGCATGACATTAAACTGCACCATCCACGGTCCATGCATATGACCTTAAACTATTCACACTTTCGTCCAACATGACATAAATGGTGTGTTATTTTGTCCTTACGGCATGACATTAAACTTCATAGTCCCCCTTTCGTCCAATATGACGTTAAACTATTTTATCCCCATAGTCCTAACTACATGACGCTAAACTGTACAGAAAATCCTTGATAGGTCCTACATGACATTAAACTGTATTTTGTCCCTGCTACATGACACTAAACTGTGCAGCACCAATAGTCCTAACTGCAAGACTTTAAACTGCATAGTCCCCTTTTTATGTCCTACATGACATTAAACTGTGCATCGTTAAGGTTGTTATTACCTCTTGTTTCTCACACCGAGTATGACTTACGTGAGCTTAGAGCGAACATCAACCATAACACTCCCTTTGGGCCACTAACCATGTGTAAGTCCCAACAACATTTTTTATTAGATCATTGTCCCCAAGAACAACTTGATCATTATTTCATTCTTTAATTGAACTACACAGACTTTGATCCTTGCCCTCCAGGCTGGGTATGTAGGCAACCTCCCAGGGTTCAAGCCCAAAAACAATCTCTTCACATCGGTTCACCACAACCTCATATGATGTTGATTTGTGAAACCACCCCTGGAATCAATATCTTTACATTGATTCACTTTTTTCCTTGTTATATGACGTTAAACTATACAACACTTTTGTCTGGTACGACAATAAACTACAATTTTTTTTGATTTCCTCATTTGATAAGGAACCATTATTGACATTGATTTTTTCAATCATGTTTCATTTCAAAAGACTACGTGCATACATGGTAATGCCTAAACTTTTTATCTCAGGTTAAACCATCATTGCACTAAAGTCCCCTTTCACCCTTCACATGTACGAACCAAATTTGTACAAAGGGTAGTTCTAGAACTACGTGGACTTGATTCCCATCCTTATGGGATACGTAGGAACATTCGAGTGTCCCTCGAATCCAGTCCCAAGTCTTTTGGGCCTAACCCCAAATTTCACTTTCAGTCCCTTGGCTGAAAAGTCCTCATGAAAACACACACTCTGTATTCATTATTATGGTCCGAATTCTATGACCCTAAACTAAGATCACTCATACTTTCGTCCTGCACGACGTTAAACTGCATTTCAAGAACTACGTATGGCTTGATTCTCATTCTTATGAGATACGTAGTGAAGTCCAAGTTTCAATTCAGGACCCAGCCACAACATGATTATGGTTTTCATTGACCTATGTATCTCTATATACATTGGACAATACCCATCTTTATGTATTATAATCCTAACCTTAAATATTTTCAGATCTTCATAACCCTTTTCATGAATTCTAGTCACAAAAATGTCAAACTTCTGAGAATTCTTTTGCCTGACTATGCAGCACGTGCCCATAGGTGGCCTTGCATAAACAGTCCACATAACAGACTTGTCATCCAAAAGATGCTATTTATTTGACCATGCAGCCAATGCCCATAGGTGGCCCTGCATATTTCAACCCCCTAACGGGTTTTGTTAAATAATAGTAACTTCATTCTTGGGAAGAATGCCTCTTTTGTCCTTATTTGTCTTAAACGACAATATGTAGGGATTCGCAAAAAATAGCAATCCTTAAAATATTTGTCCCATATCCTTTTTCATTATCTGAAAGTATTCAAGTCTATGGTTTATTCTTCTTCCCTATGTTTGGGTCAGACCTTCGTAGGAGTGATATTCATCCAGTTCTTCGATAGTCTTATTTGGAAATATCTTCTCCATATTCAAGTACCTCTTTCCATACAACAAACTCTATGCTTTAGAAAATTTGAATCTCCATAAACTTTCACTGGCTTTTAGCACTAGGAAAGTAAATTTCTGGGAGTTCTTTTGCCTGACTATGCAGCACGTCCCTATAGGTGGCCTTGCATAAACAGTCCACATAACAGACTTGTCAGCCAAAAGATGCTATTTTATTTGACCATGCAGCCAATGCCCATAGGTGGCCCTGCATATTTAAACCCCCTAACGGGTTTTGTTAAATAATAGTAACTTCATTCTTGGAAACTACTTCTTCTAATGACTTTTATCTCCTTTTCATATCATTCCTCAGATTCAAATATTCTTAAGCCATAGATTACATATTTTCCCTCATACTTGAGTATGGTAGTATGTTTTCAGATGAACTTTCAAGGAATTGTGTCAATTATAATCCATTTCGGTCAAAGCTATTTCGACCTTAAACATTAGCCCTTTATGTCCGGCATGCATGACTTTAAACTGCCTACAAAAGACAAAGGAAATCTGAATAAAAGTCAAGTTCCAGCACACTTGCGCACTTCCCTCTGTTCCCTAAAGTCTTGCGCGCCCCCTTTTCCTTTGGATGGATTCAATTTCCTCAGAGTCAAATCCTCATTTATCTCTGGATCCCACTCTGAGGGGGGACTTTTGTTGACGCTCCTTTCGTCACAGAATCTAAAAATCGGAAAAGGGGAATATCTGAGTCCAATGTGATTCATCCTTTGAAGAAACATAAAAAATCGACAAAGGGATGAACAAGGAGAACATTGCCCATAGGTCGCGCATGTTCCCTCATGGTCGCGCAAGTACACTTGCGCGCCGCCTAGTGGTCGTGCAAGTACTTGCGCGACGCCTTATGGTCGTGCAAGTGACTTGCGCGACCTAAGTGATAACCGCTCGGTAACCGCCCGGTAACCGCCCAGGGTCTTCTTTTGCCTATAAATAGACCCTGTGGGCCCCCCATTCGAGAGGATCTTTTTCCAGAAACTCGGATTGAAGCTCCCGACGCCCAAGTCTCTTCTCAAAGCTTCTGAAACACTTCTAAGGTAATTTCTTACCTAGAACGAAAGATCTAAAGAGAAGAAGGAAGGCCTAAGTGTTGAAACTTATCAAACACTTGCGCGCCGACTTAATTCCTTCAATATAACTTGCGCATCCCTTTTTTGGAAGAACCACAAGGGGATTCTAAAGGGTTTTATCAAGAGTCGCTCAAGTATTTCAAATTCTGATTGAAAATCGCGCAAGTACACCATGTGTCGCGCAAGTATACTTGCGCGGCCAATACTTGCGTGCCGCCGCAGGACTTGCACGTCTTTCAAGACTTGCGCGCCCCTATCTTTTTGGGTGCCCATCTTGCCCATTTTACCCCTCTTAAGCCATTTCACCTTTCCTTTTCAAGATTCAGTCTTCAAGACAGTCTTCAAATCCATTTATGGCATGATTTCTTGATTTGACTTTCTTACCTGAAAGGAATTCTGTGGAATCTCTCTCAAAGTCTAGTGATTTAAATATCCTTATATCACTAAAATATGGAGAGTTCATTCATTCAACCTCATCCTTTAAGATGAGAGAATCCTAACCTGGGTCTCCTTTTCAGGAATAATCCCCAGTGATAAAACCTTTAATCTGGGCATCTTCCTCAAGAGTAAGCCCCAAATTCTTAAAGTTCCCAATCTTGGGCATCTTCCTCAGGAGTAAGCCCCAAATTCTTAAAGTTCCCAATCTTGGGCATCCTCCTCAGGAGTAAGCCCCAATCAAGTCCTTTAATCTTGGGCATCTTTCTTAAGAATAAGCCCCAACCTCAAATATGGGCATCCTCCTTAGGAGTAAGCCCCAATCAAGTCCTTTAATCTTGGGAATCTTTCTTAAGAATAAGCCCCAACCTCAAATATGGGCATCCTCCTCAGGAGTAAGCCCCAAACCTTAATCCCTAACCTGGGTCTCCTTTTTCAGGAATAAGACTCAGTCATAACCTTGGGCTTCCTTTTCAGGAGTAAGCTCCAAGTCCCTTTAAACTTCTCTTAACCAGTCATAATTTACCTTTGATTTGGGTTTCCTTTTCGGGAATAAAACCCAATCATAAGTCCCCTCCTAACTTGGGCATCCTCCTTAAGAGTAAGCCCCAAGATTAGAGTATTCAAATCTCCATGAAGCACATATAACTTTATGGACCCTGTTCATGGATTTTCTCCCTAAAAGTAAATCCTAAACCTTCATCTATCTGGGCAGTCATCTATACATAAGCCCCAAACAAATTCTTATGATTGCATCTTTTATGGCACAATTGTCTAAATTTTATCAATACCTCTTGTTTCTCACACCGAGCATGACTCATGTGAGCTTAGAGTGTAAAAGTAATTATGACATTCATCTTTGAGCCATCAATCATAAACATCATACCCCATTCCTCGAACTACGTGGGTTCTGATTCCTTTTCCAAAAGAAAGGATACGTAGGTAGCCCATTTATGGGTTCGATCCCAACTTTGAAATAATCTCTGTCCTTCTGAATGACGATAAACTTCAAGTGCCCCACTGAGTGGCTTTAAAACCAGCCTGGTCATCATAATGACCAATAGACTTTTATATAAATGTTTTGAAGGATACCATTGACCAAGAATCTCTAAATAGATATAGATGATTCTTTATTGATGAAGAACCTCGAATACATATAAAAGATTCTCTAAATTTCTTGCATATTTTATCATTGATTGTTAAAACTAAAGGAAAGCACATTTTATACTTGGTAATGTAATAAGGATTCACGAACATAACTTAAATCCATAAAGAGAGTCCCGGAGTAGACAATAATTCCCCTCAAAAAGGTGTGATGAGTCCGACCTCCCATCCTCTCGACCAATGCAAATTCCTAAGTCTCATTAGTCCACAAGCTAATGAGCGCCTTCCTTTGGAAAGTAGGTCCAAACGGATGTGGAATCATTGGATGTTTCCGGTTCTACGAACAAACCCGTTAGAAACCGATCGGAACGTTTGAATCTCCCGTCCAGGAGGTCATCCCCGGATTCCGTGCGAAACAGTCATTTTTCTAGAAAAAACTTGATGACCTGGGAATTATAATTTATTAAAATTCTTTACTTATTACTAAAGTCTATAATAAATTTTAAGTTATTTATTATGGTGAAATATTTACACCCATTTATCAAATAGAATCAGTTTTAATCTTATTGGCATTCACCGCACATTTTAATTTCAAACTTTTCAATATAGATTTTGAAAGTTATTTTTAATTTTTTTTATTTCGGAAAAAATTTTAATGAACCAACCACCCATTTTAAAAATTTTGATTTTTCTAAACCATATTTTTAGGATAACGATGGCTCTTTATATTTTAAAACATGTTCCTCAAGCTTGGTATGCTATGTTAACAAAATTTATTTTATTAAAGAATTTTAGAATTAGAAAATCATATTCAACACTTTTTCTAAAAACATTTTCAATTTATCTATTAATTATTCAAATATAGGTTATCAATATTATATTTTATGCAACTAAATAAACTATTTTAACGAATTTTAAAATTTAATGAATACATATTTTCAAAAGAGATTTATGGGAGAACTCAAATTCTTCTCTTGTTTTCAAATTTTCCAAATTTTCAATGGAAATCTTAAAAAAATTAAATAAACTTATTGATTTCTAAATAAGTTCATAATATATCATGCTAATGAAAATTGAACACCCATAAGTATATTATGTAAGATAATGTTAGATAAATCTAGTTAAATGGTCGACAATAATATTTATCAAAGTATGATTGGAAGTTTAATTTTCTTTATTAAAATATTGATAGAAATCATGTTCAATGTATGCCTTTGTACTCATTTTCAATCAAATCCAAATGAATAAAATTCATAATCCCTAAAAATTATTTTTCATTATTCGAAATAAACTAAAATCCTTGTATTATTTCTTCCGAAGGAAACATATTTTTTAATTTTGTATTTTTATGATACTGGTTTAAGAGGATGAAAAGAAGATTATATAATTACAGGAGTAACTTTTCATCTACTATAAAAATCATTCATCTCTTGGATTAGTAAGATGAAAGACTTCATTGAACATTTTATAGTTAAAGTGAAATACAAAGCCTCTGGAAGTTATTATTCCCAAGTTATATTGAATAAATATACTATCTTGGACTTCAGGCACACAAATTCTATCATCCATATCATTTGTGTAAAATCTATTATAATTAATATCACTACAAACTCTATCTAACACTCTTTCACTAAGAACATTTATCTCAGAAACCACTTTCAATGATATCACTTTCAAATGGGAGATATAACTCATTCTATACTTGCAAAAACCATTAACATTCCAATATCATTATTATACATATTCCTCTTGATTTCATCGACATCATAAAATGTGATTTGGGTTTTATTAACTAGTGATATGTGTATCTTAATCTTGTTAAGGTTTTGAAGTTTTTACAAAAAAAATTAATCCATTTTACAACATGGATTTCAAATAAAAAAAATTCAAAAATTTTTATAATTTCAGAAAATAAAAAGTTTGTGTGATACTCCAAGAAAAAAATTCAGTTCTGGATATAAACAAGTGGATGTGCTTATAGATAATATTTTACTAGGGATTTATCCAAAAAATATTTTATTGGGGTTTTAACCCTTTCTTAATATTGGGTTTGAGTAGTGGGCCTTTACTGCACACCTGGTTTCACAAACCTAGTGAATTTTTAATTATTTTTTAATAAAAACAATCCCAAACCTTAATCAAGGAATGATTTTTCATAAAAACATTAATATATTATTATTTTCTTTATTTAATATTTATGATCCCTTTAACTCATATAAAACTTTATTTTATGGTAGATGATTTTGTTAATATATAAATGATCTGATATGTGACAATATTGTTTCAAATTTTGTTTTTCCAAAAAGTTTATTAATTTATTAATATTTTTCAAAAATAACTTTATCTATATTTTTTCTCTTTTTATAAATTTTCCAATTAAAAAAATTTTGTTTTATTTTATCTTAAGCTTTATTGAAAATAAAATTTTTAAAAAAATTAAGTTTCATAAATTTTCAAAACAGTTTTCATCTCACTTGAAAGATCATTAATGATGATAAACATAGTTTTAATTTTTATTTCTATTATTTTTTATAACACCATATATTAACTCCTTTTTTTAATCTTAAAGGGGGAGAATTTTTTTACATTTAAAAAGGGTATAAGTTTTTTTAATGGGATAGAATATTATGTGGGGATAAATTTTCTGTTAAGGCTGAAAGGTTTTTTATTGGAAGGTGTTTTTTATTGTTCTTAAAATGTTTATAATTATCACTATATTAGTTAAATATTTTTAATCATATAATTATTATCTTGTTATACTTTCTATATCCATATTTTAATTAAATTTTAATTTCAAGTTTTTCTGATCAACAAAAATATGGAAATTGTTGTGATTCTTATTGTTCTTTGATTTAATGACTACAAACACTCTTTGAAGTGTTTAATATTTTTATTTAAGTGATGTGCTTCAAGACATTATGAAATCATGTTAAAAAATTTGATAGATCCTTTATTAAAAGAATATTGGTCTTATTAAAGATCTTAGAGTGATGTCACCAAACCTTTAAAAGTATAAAAGGAAGATAGAAGGGCCTTGAAGTGATTTGGATAATAACAGGAATTATTAGCAAGCCGGTTCACTTTATTGAACCATTGGTGACTTAAGGCGGTAGAACTTGTTTTGAAGAAGACCCATAAGATGTCTAGTGGAGTCCCACCAGCCATATGGTGGTGATGTAATTATCCCCCTTGAGTGTAAATTTTCTACCATCCAACAAGTGGAGTAAAATCGGCTGGCCAATGGTAAAAAAATATATTCATTTAAGCAATAGGTACCCCCACTTACTAACTAGTGGAGGTTATCAGGTAATCGATGGGATCAATCTAGTAGATCTGATAATATCCATTATAAATATCCAATTTCATTAAATTTAGTATTCAATAGATAAAATTTAAAACCTAAAAATTTTGTTAATTATAATTTTCGAATTAACTTAATATTTTTGACATTTTTCATTTCATGCAACACTGAATATAGCATTTGTTGTATGAAAGCACTAAGTTTGGATTATATTATACACAACAAAAATCTAATAGTTCACTATATACAACACTTATATTGGATTGTGATACACACAAAAAAATGTTTTTCTTCTGGTAAACAAAATACTGATTCCCTTTGATATCTTTCATTACACGCAAGGCTTTGTTTTACCAAACATAAAAATGCGATTAATATTGTTATTAAAATATTATTATAGTTACCACATATCTGTTGGAATTTAATTTATGAATATGATTAAATAATTTATTAAAATATTATATACACATGAATATAAAATTAATCATTTGGTTATTAATAACTTATAAATAAAAGTAAGAACTATTTGAAAATAAAGAAATTCCTTTTTAATGAAAATTATTTATCTATGTACAAACACCATTTTATATTAATAAATTAATCAAACCACATTGATGAATATTTTTAATAAAAATTTTATATTATATATTCAATAAATATTTTTCATACTCATCCAATATATTTTTTTGGTGTAAGATACGGATAAATCCAATTTTATAAATAAAAATATATATTTTTATAAAAGTTAATTTTACAACATTTTAATGGGGTACCCATTTTAAATATAAATTTTTACACTTTAATTATTATTATTATACAAAATAAACTTCATTTTTTGAATAAGAATATCATAATTTACTTTGGGTGTATTTTGGGTATTTTTTTAAGAAGTTTCATTTTTGATAAATAGTGAAAAATACTAAATTTTAATTTAAAAAAAATTCATATAATTTATTTATATATTTAAATTATATATTAATTTAGTTATAGAATATAATTATATAAATCATAAATAACTTCTTCCAATTTATTTCTTTGGATCCAATTTTACATTGAAATTTGATATAAAAATATTTCAATCTTTTGTAATTTTTCGCTTTAAAAACCTAATTTCACGACATGTCTACGGGATTAATTTTAAATTAATTTATATAACTTATATTTTTGTAATTTATAAAAATGGATTCCATATTTATAATATGAAAATTTTATTATATATATCTAGTTCAACATATCTTTTTACCAAAAATATTAGCGAAAATAATTAAAATTAATTACAATGTTTAAGGTAAAAATGGGTTTACTTAGTTGTTAAAACTTAACTTAAGAGGAAAAATACCCTATAAAATGTCCAAAATCCATTTTATGGCCCCATGTAGACCATATAATTAATTGTATATAAATTTTACAATTATTGGAGGCAAGTTATTTAAGAGAGACCTCTCAATAGTGTTTATCTTTTTATATTTACAAGAATGTCACTCCTCCTCTACTATAAAAAGGCACTCTCCCCCATACACTTCCTAGAACCTATAAAGAAACATTTTATTATAAAAAAAATGAAAAAAATAATCTCCCAAATTCCTTCATGTCAACCTATAATCCTCATTTTGGGAAGAAATCAAACAAAGTTAGTCTTTTGGTGCTAACCAAAAGAAATTACCCAAAGAAGAGGTAACATCCTTCCACAAGATCTTTTCTTTTATTTTCACTATCCACCCCCTAATTTATTATTATTATATGCTTATATAAAAAAAATAAGTATCATAAGTATACAAATATGTTTTATGAAAAATTTTATACCTACACCTTTACATATTTCCATCAAATGGGTAACAAACTTACTGTCCATGTGTACGGGGGACTACTACCTCGAGAAACGATGTTATTAATTTTTTTTTTACCACCTATAATGGTTTGAAATTATGATGGACATAATATTTTTATATTATATATATGGTATTTTTTATGTTTTTATGCTTCTTTAATTTTTAGATAAAACATACCTTCATGCATTCCATTTTTTTTAAATACGATAACATCGTTTGTGGATGTGTGGACTACCGCCTCCTCAAAACGATGTGATTCGTTCACACATTACATGAAATATATTAAGTATGGGTTTAGTAAAATTATATGAAATATGTATAAAATTTTAATTCTACTTTAATTATTATATATATACATATATTCTATTTTTTCTTGTTTTCAATATGATAAAAAAATGGAAACAACTTTCATTCATTTGTATGACCTACCGTCGCCATGAACGGTGTATTCTATTTTATTTTTATATATTTTATATATTATTATAAATATTTATATACTGAATATATTTTATATTTATATCATTATTTAAATAATAAAATCACAATAAAAGTAAGAGGACCATGAATAACAGGTAAAAACATATACGAAGAACAAATCGATTATTACCTGAAACATAATATTAACATGAAATATTTAATAAATAGGTAATATAATGTCCTAATATAATCAAATATGGTATTATATATAATAATATGGTTATTTGGTAAATTTATAATAAACTTATATTTATTATACATTCAGTTTTAATTAGTATAAAGAGAGTCAACACTTAAGGTGAGGGTTTTCTCGTCTCACTTTTATTTCTATGAGATATATGGTATATTCCCCACTTATTCTTATTACATGGTGTATATACAGCTCTATGAAATATTATATCATTAATTTAATTTATTTCATGATATTAAATGTTTTAATTTATCTTGTTATTTCTTTTATCTCACGATTCAAAAGATACTCAAGCAGTAATGGGATTTCTAGTCACACATTTAATTATGTGAGACTTATGTCATATTCACCACTTGTTTATTTTATGTAGGGTATATACTTCACATGAATTAATTATATTATTATTACTCATAAATTTATATTCATCTACATATCCCTATTATGTTATCTCTTTTAGGGGTTTTATTGTTTAAATGTTACTAAATCAATAAAGTAATTTTGTCTCAATTTTCTTTTTTTTAGACACATGCCATGTTATGCACCTATATTCTTCTAAAAGGTGTATATACTACCCTTTAACATGTTATATCATGAATATACTTCTTTAAATGATATTTTATGTTTAATTTGATCATTTTATTTTTATATTATTATGATTCAATGTTACCAAAGTGGTAAAGATTTTTTGCTACAATATCATTGTTTATCAATATTGTTTATGATTATGCTTCCAATAATGATACTTTAAGATCCATATCTCAACAAATCCCATGAATTTTATTATCCTATATTTATTCATGGTATATACATTTATTGGTACCATTTTTCAACTATTTTTTAATTGAGATAATTAAGATAGTTCTTTTAAGAAAATACAACCTTATTCCTCTATTCGGTCAGACATTTTTTTATTCACAAAATGAGGTTTTCTAAAACTAATTTTAATTTTTTTTACTATGATATGTAAAAGATATTTTTACACATGATTTAAATTTTTAATAACAAAGTTTTTAAAAGGAAACTTCTTTTCTTTTTCTGATCAAGTCGCTCTTCTAAACATTTTATGATGCAAAAGAAATTTTTAGAATGTACATATTTACCCATTGTTATGACCATCATTTCATTGAGGATTCATTTAAAATTATACAAGATTAATTTTAAAGAAATTTGTTTTCCAAATATTCTGGAAATATGTATTTTTTAAAAATATATATAAGAAAATGTTTTTAAAAATTTGTGATTAAAAAGTGTTTTAAATTATTTTCAATGCATCCCTTATAAGTTTAAAAAGGTTATCTTCTAAGAGGAAGGTTGTAATAAAATTTAGATTTAAAAATTATTTAATTGGAATGGATATTTTTTAAAGAAAAGTTTTAAATTATTTTTAAGGAATTATTTATAATTTTTAAGTGTTTTTTCCAAGAAAATTATTTTGAAAATGATTTTTTTTAAAGTGATATTCAAATAAATGTTATTTTACTCAAGAAAAGATTCATGTGATATTTTAAAATCCTTACCCATATAAGTTTAAATTCTTTGTTATAGGTTATTTATTAATGGGGATATAATCTAAGGAAACCATTCTTATTAATTATTTGAATTCATTATGTTAATATAACATGTTTTTTTTAAACCTGTATCTCTTCCATGGGTTATACCATGATAATACAATTATGAAACCCTCTTCATTTCATAGGTTATTCTATGATGAAATGATTATGAAACCTATCTCTTTGTCAAAAGTTATGATATGGTAAAATTTTCAGAATACCCATTTCATTTCATGGGTTAGATATGATGTTTATGAAACCCATCTCTTTTTATATGTCATGATATGATAAATGTTTTGTTATCTTGTGGCAAATGCATGTATGATTTTATTATGTGACGGGCATGACCTATATCTCCTTCCAATTAATTTGGTAATGATAAATGTTTTAAGATCTCAAAGGATACACAGGAGTTCATCCCAAGACTGAAATAATAGGGTACATGGGAAGGCATCCCAATCCTGAAACAAGGGGTTACACAGGAGGGCATCCCAAGCCCGAAATAAGAGGGTACATTAGAAGTCATCCCAAGACATAAATAAGAGGTTACACAGGAGGACATCTCAAGCCCAAAACAAGAGGTTACACTAGAGGGAATCCCAAGCCTGGAATAATTGAGCACTAGGGAGGGAATCCAATGCCCAATACAAGAGGGTACATGGTAGGGAATTATATGCCCAAAATAAGAGGTCAAATAGAAGGGTATCCAATCCTGAACCCATAGGGAACATAAGAGGGTATCCCAATCCCTAAGAATTTACATGAGTGATTAACCTAATCTTAACATGTTATAATGTTCTTGGTAGGTATCCTTCACATAGGATTTTCTATTCATTTGTATATTCAACAATTCCATGCCTTATTCCTTTGTTATGCTCTCATGAATTATAATCTTGACTTCCTTATGATTCATCTCTTATGAAATGCCAATATTTATTCCACGACTCTTTATTATGGTCATTTATATATAGGTTATAATATTTTAATGTTATAATAATATTCTCATACCCTTATTCTCATGTTATGCTTACATATATTTCTTTTTTACCCTTACTGAGTATCTGATCTCACCCTTTTCTTATGTTCCCTTTCCCTAAGATATGAAGAATTGTTTTATGTAGGAATACTAAAGGGAAGATATTTAAGGGTGATGTTAAATACCTTTCACCAAGGTAAAATATTATGCTTCTGTGTTTTCAAAGACACTAAACTATTATGGTCTTTGGGTATGTATTTTTGTAATGTGCTGAATATAAATCTAAATGAGATAATATATTTGTATGATAAGCCTGAGTATCTATATTAAATACCCTTAGTGGTTTCAATATGGTTATTGAAGCTCTTAAATCCAATAAATATAGACCTTGGTTTCCCTAGAAATATGCCTTTTCTTCTAATCTCCAACACCAATATGCTACGATCGAAAAATCTCTCTCAAAGTCCTCTATTTTAAAAATATCATTTTATCTATTATAGAGTATATTAAAATTATAATATCTTGTCACTCCCTTATTTATTCTTATTCTCTCCTAGTATTCTTCATATTCATGTATATAATTTATACTATACTAAAAATTGATCACTTCCTAAAAATCCTCTCATTTTCCTCCTTCTAATATTGTTCCTCATACTGTCAAAGTAAGAGACATAGGATTTCTTATCATTTTTTATTAAAATGGTATGGGAATAATTTCTATGAGTTTTATAGATTTCTTATTAATGATTCTGTTTATATTGTAATTCTGGTTTATTTCTATAATATAAAAAGTAAGGAAAAAGTTTTTGTATAATGGATACAATTAAATCAAAGGTATTAATACATTAAATCCTCAATTTATTAGGGTGGTATATTTAAGGTCTCTTTCACATATATTCTTGGAATACCTTACCAAATATTTTTTCTTATTTACTTTCAAATATTTCATTTATTTATCACTTTCATTCATCATTTTGTTCATTTGGTTAATCCAACAAATTTTATTAATTTATTTATTACGAAATCATTATTTATTTTTTTCTTACATTTATATTATTAAATTTAATTATATTATTACACTTTCCTCTTTGATTCTTTTTTTTTCATCTCTTTAAAAAAATTATTTTATAAATCTCCTTGACATAATTTTTTAAACATGGATTGATTTCCTTTAATTTTTAAGGTGTCATTCACCCCCCCCCCCACCCCACCCCACCCAACCCCTATTACCATTTCACAACTATATTAAAATCCGGAAATTATCCCTATAATGTATTCAAAACCAAACACTTGGTTTTCACATGGCTTTTTAGTCTCTAAAATCCAACCTCACACCTTGATGTCTTTTTCTATCTTCATCCTAAAACCTTATGTATGAACCTAATGGAAAGTAAATATATTCATATACGAATCAAAGAACCACCAATATACACATAAAATTAGAATCTAGAAAATGCATCAAATGGAAAACTATATTCAAAGTTAAAACCCCAACTATCCATGGAAACTTGAGGCACTGGTTAGAAAAGAGATCACGACATCCTTCCCACACCTATCTCTCAAGCCCCAACATCCTAATCTCAAAACTACTGACTCTATAAATAATAAGAGGGGTTATCTATAATCTAGTACCTATTAGAAAACCTATGATATGATACCATTTGTAATAAATCATCTCAAGGATACATTTGAATAGCACCTAACCCCACTCAACACTATCCAAACGGGAATTCTTGATCATAATGGGCTATTAAATAGTTTATGGGAGTTATAAAAAACACTTTGGGAATGATTTATTCCTTCAACTATAATAAAGATAAGTAGTGGAAACAAAAAAAAGAAACAAACAAAAAATTATGTAATAAATAAACTTCTATTATTGATATATAATAGAATCAACAAATAAGTGAATAATGGAAGAAAATAATAAAATCTATATAAATAATTATAGCATGCTAAGTTGGAAGATACAAAATATCTACAAAATAAACTAAAATCAAAACTAAACCCATAAAACCAAATCCATGTGGCTCATGTCCACACGCCATCTCCAGATACCCCTTCCCATAGAACAAATAAATAGAATCAAATAATGAAAAAGATAAAAATCCATCAAGGACCTAGAACCTATAAAATAAATATTGGAATGAGTTATATAACTCAGAAGTTCTCTACCCATATGGTCGATGAAATCACTTATATATTACAACTTGTAAATTCTAGTTTGAACAAAGATACAAAAATTGGATTTATTTCAAATGGAAAACCATAGGGGAAGAAAACATCATTAGGTAAAATGTTTCCCTTTTAAAACAAATGGAAAAATTTACAAATTAACCAGGAACATCATACCTAAAGACACACTTTAAAATATATACACTAGTTTTGATTTATTTTATTTTAATTCATTTAAAATAAAATAAATATTCCAAAGTTTTAAAACAAAACATTATTTACTCCATTGTATCATAACATTCCAAAAACATTTTGGAAAACATATTTTCACATATAAAATGTAACACCCCGAGCTTCCACGGTACGCTTCTCATTCAATAATGCAATAGCTTGCATTGTATGCAACTTCGAGTTCTAAAACACTGCGACTAATCAAAGTAGCCGTTATGAATAGTAATAACCACTTTTTAAATTTATAGAAATTTAATATTTCAAAATGGACTTCATTTTTGTATTCCTAATATTGAAATTAGCCTATGTTGAATTTTTTGTAATTTTCTGAGAACTTCCAAATTTTTATGAATAGTGAAAAATACTTAAAACAACTTTTTTAATAAAAATAATTTATAGTGATAAATTATAATATTTAGTGGTTTTAAAGTATAATTAGAATATATTTTTACCATTTTATCCAATGGTGGTCATTAGAATTAATTTAACATTGAAATTGGACATAAACAATTGCCAATCTTTTGATATAAATTGTTTCTTAAAAACACGCTATTTGTCGTAACAGCGGGAATTAATTATAAAATTAATTAATGCAACTTATATGTTTGGAATTTTGTAAAATAGACATCATTTTTGAATTCAGAATATCAATTATAGCTTAGGGTGAAATTTTGGCCTTATTCTGAAAAACTTCAATTTTTTATGAATAGTGAAACCACTAAGTGGTTGTTAAAAACTGATTTTTCATTAAAATGAAATATTACCACTTCTGTGATTTGATTTTCAAAAATCCTACATACATGGTTGTCATTAAGAATTAAAATGTGGTTCAATAAGATTAAAATAATTTTTTGGTGAATAGTAACTTTTAAGTTCTTAATCGCGATTAGAGGTAATTAGTATAGTTTAAGGTAAAAACAATGTTTTAATAATATGATATGAGCTTGAAACTTGTCCTACTCCTATTGGATGAGTCATGGCCGACCAAGACAACCCATGGGTCAACTTGGGGACCCCATGGAGCCACTTTGTTTGTAAAATGACATTAATATATATTTATTTAATGTTAAAATTAAATTGACACAAACATGAGTTGTTTTACTAAAATAGTTTTTAAGTAGGGTTACACAAGTCCAAATTTTGACTATAAATATTAATTAGAAATCTGAAAATATTTCCCACATCATAGTATTTTTTTTATAATTTTTAGACATTAAATAAATTAAATTATTTATGACATCATGATGATGCAGTGATGACCTCATTATTTAACGATTTAAATAAAATGAGAAGATAATGTAACATCCAAGGCCTACACTTGTCCAAAGCCTATTGTATGAGGAGATTTCGAACCTTTATCACCTTATACACGAATTATATAAGTGTGGGACCTTTATAATCCGAAAATCATTATGTAATAATGTAACATTTCAATCTTTCCAAAAGAGCCCCTCCTCTCCTCTTATAAAATGCCCCCACCTCTACCACCTTATTCACACTTTCAAGACTTTTGGTTCGGCCAACCTCTGCCCAAATACTCTCCCAACTTCCCCCTCTTACTCCTAGAAGCCTCACATTGGGCAGAACTCTTCCCAAGGAATCCTTTGGCTCAAATCAAAAAGAGTTACCCGATTTTGAGGTAATGTCTTCTCTAACGTTGTTTTGTTTTATTTTTCTTCTCCAACCCCCTAAACTCTTTTTATTAATTTATTTTGTAACAACACCAGTATCCTCAATATACTAGGATTTAGTTATAAGAAGTATTCGATCTAAACTTACACACACCTACATCTAATGGTTAACGAACATACGGTTTCTGTGGATGGCGAATTTCTGCCTCACGAAACGATGATTGTTCAACACTCATATAACACCTTCAAAGGTGGCCATTAAGATGTCACTATTTTTATATATGATATATAATATGTTTATGTTTTACTTATGCTTCTGTATTTCTCATTTATGGCATACTTTATGATTTCCATTATGGGTAAAACGCGATAATTTCATTTTAGGAAGTGCGGACTACCGCCCCCTCAAAGTGATTTGAATCGTTAATGCCATATGTGGGATGTATAAAGGATGGAGTAAATGGTATTATATACTATATTATACTGGAATTATATTATACATTTATATAATTATGATTTAGTTCCATTAAATATGAAATTGAAATGAAAGTAGCGTTCATGCGTACGTACGGCTTACCGTCTCCATGAACGGTGCATTTCATTTCTTACCTCTAAATGTTACTTAATATTATAAATGAATGTATATACTGGATATATAAGGTATATATGACATCTAAATCATGAATATAATTCTGGATATAATGGATATTCTACCACATAAACAACTTGTAATTATAAGAAGTTTATTGTTGACTCAAGTACCAAAGATCGACAAAACGACCGTTATTAACTTAAATAATTACATAATGTTCATATCATTATAATAAGTGATATAATAAGGATAATGAAATTGAAAATGGTTCTTAATAAGGTATATATTAACTATAGTTTATTATTCAGGAGGTTAAAGAACGGTTGAGTCAAGTCAGACACGAGGTAAGGGAACTTCTTAACCCAACTTCCATTCTTTGGGTTAATCTCATACTTTCCAATTATGTCATGATATTATTATGTATTATTTTGTATTTTTACTTTCTTTATGTGTACCTATAGTGAATACACATAATAGATCCATTTTATTTTAAAAATGATCTTTGTAAGGGACTTCGTCTTAATCTCCTTTCATTGAGGCATATTTCGTTTTATACACAACTTTCTTTTATACGGTGTATAAACTCCTTTGACTTTTACGTTTATTCAAAAGGAATCTTTTTTATACGAAGCGTTTTACTAAACGACAAAAAGGGAATGTTTTTCTTTCCGTACTTATGCGGCGACAACGACTTCTCCACCGCCGTGACCATTATTTTAGTTTCGGCTTCCTCTACAAGCCATCATTTTTTTTAATGAAAAATAAATACAAAGTTTTAACTTTCTTTTATTTTGGTATTGAAAATGGTTTTGAAAGCGTTTTTATTATATCAATGTGTTGTATTTATATCTTGTGATTGAAATGTGGAACTTTTATGTTTCCTTTATGCATGTTTTATGTGATACGATTATGTTATGGTTTATGATATGTTTAAACCTATTCTTATGAGGAATGCATTGGACTTAATAAGTGACGGGTGGAGCCCGCTATAGCTCCTCGATGCATCGGCAGGTCTCATGAGACAAACTAGTGTCTTGGCACGAGGCCTTGACAAAATCTTATTTGTGGTCTTGGCACGAGGCCTTGACTACGTGGTTATGATAGTCTGGCATTATGCATTCCATCATTATGAAAGTGGTTATTGATATTGCATGTGATTATTCGACCAGTAGAATATCCATGTGAAGAAGTAAATGGAATTATCTCATTTTACTTTTGCCATATTATGTTGAAGTTCAAGTTTAAAAGGCTTTTGTTTTAGTTATACATTGCCTTAAATGTTAATGTTTATTTATGAAAGCTTCCGCTATATTGTTAACCTTACTGAGCATCTGAGCTCACCCCTTTCAATGTTTTAATATTTTTCCAGGATGTGAAGAAGTATTTTATGAATGACCTACAGGGGTAGTCAGAAAGGGATATGATTGTGGACTATGAAGACCATGTTATTGTAGTTTGTTTACTTTTTGATGTAATGAAAGACTTATGAATGTATCTAGTGTTTCCAAGGCTACTAAACTAATCGGTCTTTCGAGACTTGATCTTTTGTGATCATGCCAATGTTACGAACTAATTCACCGACTCTGGGTAGCTGGGGTCGGGGCGTTACAGTTGGTATCAGAGGCAGTTTAGTACTAACCTTGGAAGCTAGATTTAGATAAACTCTGATTAGAGCACATAGCCCAAAGATAGACTTTGAGGATTAGTATAGAATAACTTCCTAGAATTTTGGTATTATAGAGATGTTATGAGTTTTCCGAGCAATACATCCCTGTCTGGATACGAGCAGGTAGAGGCGGATCTGGCACAGATGTACCTAGGGGTAAAACCTGAAAACACCGCTTTGAGCTAGACTCGAACGGGAACTGGTGCACGACAACGGGCCTTGCTGCACTCTTGGTTACGACACTCCCGGGGGATATGCTTAGGATAATTCTCATTTTATTTACAAACCACTATGAAGGGTTATGAGTATATACTTCCTCAAAGGAAACATTTCTTTTTATGATTATGGATTATATCCATAAATAGGTCAATTTATGTAAAGTATTTTACAAATATGGAATTATGTATTTTATTTCATAAACTAATCTAGTTTATGCAATTGTTTAGAAATGGCGCCTAGTGGAAGAAATGGAAACCGTATCAATGCACGCACTCCGTGTAGGGATTTCCCTCCTGCTCAAGATTATTATTGTGGATCTGGAGATACAACTGGTGCTGATCAACTTATTACCATACTGGGACAACTCACTCAGGTTATGAATAATAACCTTACTCGTATGTAGCACCCTGATCCGCAACGTGGAGGATCAATGTTAGACCGCTTCATGAGGCAAAAACCACCAACCTTTAATTGGGGTACAAATCCGTTAGTAGCTGAGCAATGGATAAACTCCTTAGAGAAAATATTCCATGCCTTGGGGAGTAGCGAAAGGGAGAAGGTTGTCATGGCAGTTTACCGCCTCACTGGATATGCCGATCAGTGGTGGTCGCTGATTCAAAACACAAAGGAAGATGATGACGTATCGAATATGGAATGGAGGGAGTTCAAAGATCTTTTTTTAGAAAAATATTTTCCTCGTGACCATCGAGCAGATATGGAAAGGCAATTTCAGAGTTTGAGGAAGAAGGAGGATGAGAATGTCGCAAAGTATGAGGCTAACTTTACAAGGTTAGCGAGGCATGCTACCGATTATATACGTAACCCTAGGAGTAAGATTGATCGTTTCTTTGATGGGTTAAAACCATTTCTCCGTCGAGCTTTGGTATCAAAATCCTTCTCATCATACGAAGATATTGTCTCGTGTGCTATCAAGACAGAAAAGGAATTCTCTAAGTCTTATGGCAACAAAGTAAAGCAAGAGAAGAAGAGAACGGTGGAACAAGAGACAGATAAAGGGAAAAAGGGAAAGAAGGATTTTCCAGTATGTGATAATTGTGGGAAGAATCACCCTGGTACTTGCCTAAAAGGAATGGGAGTTTGTTATAAATGTGGAGAAAAGGGTCACCAGGCTCGTGATTGCAAGGGAAAGAAAGAGGCTATCAAAGTTGAATGCTACAATTATAGAGAAATGGGTCATTATGCAAATGAATGTCATAAGCATCAGGGAAACTTACCTCAGAAAAGGACAAGGGATCAAGGACAATCTTATGTTGTTACTATAGTTGAAGCAGAATAACTAATGTATTGGTGCTTTTGGACTCATGGATTATATTCTGGTTATTAGAATAATGTGATATATATATAAGGATTGTACTGCAGTACTTGTTGATTTCAGTAAGGTTTTAATATGATTAAGGTAATCATATTTTTAGTATGTGACAATAAGAGAAACTTTTCTTTGTTTGGGGAATCTGATGTTACAATTGATTTTGGAATTTAGAGACCTTTTAGAGAAAGTCTAGACGGAGGTATTTTGGATAACTATTAAGGTTGGAATGGATTAAGTTGAACCATGGATAGTATTGTTTAAGGTTAAAGAATTTCTGAAGATTATTTTTGGAATATTATAATACTATAGTTTTAGGAAAAGGACAACCTGCAGGGTGGGGCATAACCCATCGCGTCGGACAAAGCTGCAGGAATCGAACCCACAACCATAGTGCGACAAGCCTTTATTTCCTACCACTAGCCTACAGGAAGTCCCTGGTTATTACAAAATAGATTTACTAATCTAAATGGTATGTGTTAACATTTTGAACCTTATACAATTAGGATAAATAGAATATTTTTGAGTTCTGTTGCCATTTGGAGTAAAAGTTTGGTTTGTGGTAAAAATTTATTAACGAATGAAAGTATACATAACAAGTATGTATATTCCCTTACGTTCTTAGTAAATCTCCTAAATAAATTCCTCAACATTATAAAAGGTAACTTAAAACAAAAATGTTGTCTGTTAACTTTTCCAACTGGGGATTCAATGACCGTTTAACCAATCACAAGTTTGTGATTTTCTTGTGGTTAAACCTTCTCCTAATCCTGTTTTCTATAACTCTCCAACAGACCTTGATGGTTTGTTTCTCCTCCATATCCATATTTTCATATAATCCTAGAATGGGCTATATCGGGTGACCTTTGTACTTATCCTGCTTTCTTTTAATGTTATATATTTATTAACCTTATTTCCGATGTGGGTTTTCCTCAAAGGTATTTTCTCTTTTCAACCTTTTATTTTCAAAGAAAAATTTCAAATTGCGAGGATGCAATTTATTGAAGGAGGGGAGAATGTAACACCCCGAGCTTCCACGGTACGCTTCTCATTCAATAATGCAATAGCTTGCATTGTACGCAACTTCGAGTTCTAAAACACCGCGACTAATCAAAGTAGCCGTTATGAATAGTAATAACCACTTTTTAAATTTATAGAAATTTTATATTTCAAAATGGACTTCATTTTTGTATTCCTAATATTGAAATTAGCCTATGTTGAATTTTTTGTAATTTTCTGAGAACTTCCAAATTTTTATGAATAGTGAAAAATACTTAAAACAACTTTTTTAATAAAAATAATTTATAGTGATAAATTATAATATTTAGTGGTTTTAAAGTATAATTAGAATATATTTTTACCATTTTATCCAATGGTGGTCATTAGAATTAATTTAACATTGAAATTGGACATAAACAATTGTCAATCTTTTGATATAAATTGTTTCTTAAAAACACGCTATTTGTCGTAACAGCGAAAATTAATTATAAAATTAATTAATGCAACTTATATGTTTGGAATTTTGTAAAATAGACATCATTTTTGAATTCAGAATATCAATTATAGCTTAGGGTGAAATTTTGGCCTTATTCTGAAAAACTTCAATTTTTTATGAATAGTGAAACCACTAAGTGGTTGTTAAAAACTGATTTTTCATTAAAATAAAATATTACCACTTCTGTGATTTGATTTTCAAAAATCCAACATACGTGGTTGTCATTAAGAAGTAAAATGTGGTTCAATAAGATTAAAATAATTTTTTGGTGAATAGTAACTTTTAAGTTCTTAATCGCGATTAGAGGTAATTAGTGTAGTTTAAGGTAAAAACAATGTTTTAATAATATGATATGAGCTTGACACTTGTCCTACTCCTATTGGATGAGTCATGGACGACCAAGGAAACCCATGGGTCAACTTGTGGACCCCATGGAGCCACTTTGTTTGGAAAATGACATTAATATATATTTATTTAATGTTAAAATTAAATTGACACAAACATGAGTTGTTTTACTAAAATAGTTTTTAAGTGGGGTTACACAAGTCCAAATTTTGACTATAAATATTCATTAGAAATCTGAAAAGATTTCCTACATCATAGTAGTTTTTTTATAATTTTTAGACATTAAATAAATTAAATTATTTATGACATCATGATGATGCAGCGATGACCTCATTATTTAACGATTTAAATAAAATGAGACAATAATGTAAAATAAAAGGCTTACACTTGTCCAAAGCCTATTGGATGAGGATATTTAGAACCCTTATCACCTTATCCACGAATTATATAAGTGTGGGACCTTTATAATCCGAAAATAATTGTGTAATAATGTAACATTTCAATCTTTCCAAAAGAGCCCTTCCTCTCCTCTTATAAAAGGCCCCCACCTCTACCACCTTATTCACACTTTCAAGCCTTTTGGTTCGGCCAACCTCTGCCCAAATACACTCCCAACTTCCCCCTATTACTCCTAGAAGCCTCACTTTGGTAAGAACTCTTCCCAAGGAAGCCTTTGGCTCAAATCAAAAAGAGTTACCTGATTTTGAGGTAATGTCTTCTCTAACGTTGTTTTGTTTTATTTTTCTTCTCCAACCCCCTAAACTCTTTTTATTAATTTCTTTTGTAACAACACCAGTATCCTCAATATACTAGGATTTTGTTATAAGAAGGATTCGATCTACACTTACACACACCTACATCTAATGGTTAACGAACATACGGTTTCTGTGGATGGCGAATTTCTGCCTCACGAAACGATGATTGTTCAACACTCATATAACACCTTCAAAGGTGGCCATTAAGATGTCACTATTTTTATATATGATATATAATATGTTTATGTTTTACTTATTATTCTGTATTTCTCATTTATGGCATAATTTATGATTTCCATTAGGGGTAAAACGCGATAATTTCATTTTAGGAAGTGCGGACTACCGCCCCCTCAAAGTGATTTGAATCGTTAATGCCATATGTGGGATGTATAAAGGATGGAGTAAATGGTATTATATACTATATTATACTGGAATTATATTATACATTTATATCATTATGATTTCGTTCCATTAAATATGAAATTGAAATGAAAGTAGCGTTCATGCGTACGTACGGCGTACCGTCTCCATGAACGGTGCATTTCATTTCTTACCTCTAAATGTTACGTAATATTATAAATGAATATATATACTGGATATATAATGTATATATGACATCTAAATCATGAATATAATTCTGGAGATAATGGATATTCTACCACATAAACAACTTGTAATTATAAGAAGTTTATTGTTGACTCAAGTACCAAAGATCGATAAAACGACCGTTATTAACTTAAATAATTACATAATGTTCATATCATTATAATAAGTGATATAATAAGGATAATGAAATTGAAAATGGTTCTTAATAAGGTATATATTAACTCTAGTTTATTATTCAGGAGGTTAAAGAACGGTTGAGTCAAGTCAGACACGAGGTAAGGGAACTTATTAACCCAACTTCCATTCTTTGGGTTAATCTCATACTTTCCAATTATGTCATGATATTATTATGTATTATTTTGTATTTTTACTTTCTTTATGTGTACCTATAGTGAATACACATAATAGATCTATTTTATTTTAAAAATGATCTTTGTAAGGGACTTCGTCTCAATCTCCTTTCATTGAGGCATATTTCGTTTTATACACAACTTTATTTTATACGGTGTATAAACTCCTTTGACTTTTACGTTTATTCAAAAGGAATATTTTTTATACGAAGCGTTTTACTAAACGACAAAAAGGGAATGTTTTTCTTTCCGTACTTATGCGGCGACAACGACTTCTCCACCGCCGTGACCATTATTTGAGTTTCGGCTTCCTCTACAATCCATCATTTTTTTAAATGAAAAATAAATAGAAAGTTTTAACTTTCTTTTATTTTGGTATTGAAAATGGTTTTGAAAGTGTTTTTATTATATCAATGTGTTGTATTTATATCTTTTGATTGAAATGTGGAACTGTTATGTTTCCTTTATGCATGTTTTATGTGATACGATTATGTTATGGTTTATGATATGTTTAAACCTATTCATATGAGGAATGCATTGGACTTAATAAGTGACGGGTGGAGCCCGCTATATCTCCTCGATGCATCGGCAGGTCTCATGAGACAAACTAGTTGCTTGGCACGAGGCCTTGACAAAATCTTATTTGTGGTCTTGGCACCGGGCCTTGACTACGTGGTTATGATAGTCTGGCATTATGCATTCCATCATTATGAAAGTGGTTATTGATATTGCATGTGATTATTCGACCAGTAGAATATCCATGTGAAGAAGTAAATGGCATTATCTCATTTTACTTTTGCCATATTATGTTGAAGTTCAAGTTTAAAAGGCTTTTGTTTTAGTTATACATTGCTTTAAAAGTTAATGTTTATTTATGAAAGCTTCTGCTATATTATTAACCTTACTGAGCATCTGAGCTCACCCCTTTCAATGTTTTAATATTTTTCCAGGATGTGAAGAAGTATTTTATGAATGACCTACAGGGGTAGTCAGAAAGGGATATGATTGTGGACTATGAAGACCATGTTATTGTAGTTTGTTTACTTTTTGATGTAATGAAAGACTTATGAATGTATCTAGTGTTTCCAAGGCTACTAAACTAATCGGTCTTTCGAGACTTGATCTTTTGTGATCATTCCAATGTTACGAACTAATGCACCGACTCTGGGTAGCTGGGGTCGGGGCGTTACATAAAATAAAAAAACCTTCAGTACCCATATATTAAAATGTTTAAAGGTGAATCAAAATCAAGCCTCTATTATTATTTTAAAATCATCCTCCAAATATCTTTTCTAAACATTTGAAAAAAATCACAATTTGAGGATGAAGTACACATAAGTAGGAACAATGATATCAGTTTCAAATGATATAGAGAAAGAAACAACCAATACATGGGTGCTTATAAATCATAAAATAACCAAGGGATACATGTGATTTGAGGAAATAAATTCCCAAATAATCCTAAATTGTATCTTAGTATCATGAAAAACTAAATTAGACTCAATAATAAAAAAAACTGGAAATTATGACCCTAGGTTAGCTCAAAAGGACTTGTCCACTTCCATACCACTCCTATAAAACTATCTGGAGATAAAACCTCTGGGTAGAACAACACCACCATAGACCACTATTCTTATCACTGCCTATTTCATCCAAACTAAATTGTATTATCTGGGAAACATTCCCTGGTAAATGCACATACTAAAATAGGGATAGCACTCATCATGGTCACATATTAATAAATATGAATCTCATGATATAAATAAAATGTTATAAAAAACCAATAAAAACATGATAGATCATCAATAAATATTTAAAACATTTTCAACCAATACCTCATATAACCTCTAATCCCCTCTCACTAAATAACCCCTTAGATCCATCACCCGATCTCCACATACATGAAGAACCAACCATAAACAAAAGGAAATACAATAACAGGGGGAATAAAAAGGGTATCATGGCTTTTATAAAACTTTTTATCATAATGTTCTAAATAGGCCCTTTCAAAATAAGCTTGGTATTCCAAGCCAACTCACACCATTTAAAATCCTTGTTCAACAAAATCTTGAAACCAAATTATAAATATATTTGTGGAAATTAATTTTGAAATCAACAATTTCATTTAAACAACTTTTGAAAATATAAAATCCACAAATAATTTTTATAATAGGACCTAGATGGTCCAACACGACCATTTTTAAAAGTATAACCCACTTCAAATAAATAAAATTCTTTAATCAGATACCATTTGGTGTAAAAAACATATTTAAAACCCCAAACAAGTGTTAACTTGTTACACCTATGCTTGAATTATTGTATTTGAATATTTTATTTTCATGAAACTATAGTATAATTCAAATTTTAATATTTCATGGCATGCAAATTCAATTTTATTGGATGAACATTGATTTTAACCTTACTATGTCTAAATAATCCTAGAATGAATTATTGAAATTTTATATTACAAATGTTATTTTATGAATAATTATAAATTTATTATTTAAATTATACTTATTTTATATATAATAATTTTTTATAATATGTATAATTAATAATGTATTTATTATAAACTTTATATAAATACATACAAGATCATTAAGAGGTAAGAAAATGATATTTTTCAGAAATCTATTTTTATGTATATAATGTTTTTTCATATTAATTAATTAAAATAATGTAAAATAATGAATAAAATAAAATAAAATATAGATTATATAAATAAATATATCAATATTTATTCATATAATGATTATTTCGAGTCATATAGTTAATTCAAGATCATATTATGCTTGAAAATTCATTTTCATGAAAACCCAATTTTCTTCATGTTTTGTGGGTTATTTTTAAATTAATTTATGAAATTTATAGGAATGTAATTTGATAAAATTGTTTAAATATTTTTGAATAATATTTTAAATTTTTTCATGATGTCACTGTCATTTTTTCCATTATGTATTGTAAAAATGTTAAGAATTAGTTCTTATAATTTAGGGTGAAATTAGTTAAGAGGGTTAAAAATAGTGGGTAAGGATTAATGATAACAAAAAACAATTGATTCAAACCAAATTTCAGGGTTTTATTTAGAACAAAACCATATTAAAAATTTAATATGAGTCATTTTGGATCCATTAGGATTGAGTAATACATTAATATATTTTAATCTTTTGAAGAAATTCATGTGTGTCCTCTCCCTCGCTTATAAAAGGTCACCACCTCTCCTTACTTCTTCACACCTCATGATAAATTTATCTCAAGAAAAATATAAACAAATATCTCTAAAAAATCCTTATCAATGTTATAGATTTTTTTTCTTCCCAAAATACTAACCTTAGGTTTATTAAGGGGAGATCTAATGGAAATTTTTCGAAGAAGAGTTAACCATCTTAACCGAACACTATCATTTTTATTATTCTATTACCACCTCAAATTATGTCCAAATAATTCCAATATAATAAAACCATTATATCCCATATAATTATATTTTATAATGTTTACTTCATAATATTTATCCCTCTTCTTCTACAAAAAATGGGAAATAAAACCATCATCTGTGTGTAGAGTGGACTACTGCCTAGCGTACTAATGTAACATGTTTTACATCACGACCTCACATGGATAGTCATAATTATGTGACTAATAGTTATAAATTAAAATTATGTAAAAATTTTGATTCTATAAATTTATTATATCATAGTATCCCTTACCCTTCCACTAGTTAAAAAATGATAATGTCACGCATGAATACGTGAAGACTATCACCTTCAAAAAGTGATGTGATTCATATTTCATGTCTAATATTCATGGAAGATTATTTATATGTATATAATTAATATATATATATATATGATATTTATAACATTAATATAATTATGTATATGATTAAACTATAACCCCTGAAAAATAACCATAACTTTCATGATGAAAAATGCATGATAAAAATGAATAGTTAACACTTATAATAATGATAATAATGAATGATTGTTAATGAAGGAGTGATATGATAATATGTATTGATAATGTATGATATTTTAGATATTTATATTGTTATATTATTCAATTATAATAAATATAAATTTTTTATATGATATTTTAAATTGCTTATAACAAAGTTTAATCATGAGGTAAGGGATTTCTTCTCAATATTTACTCTATTTAGGAATATTTGATATTATACACATATTTTATTTTATAGGGTTTATATACTACCCCTTTGATTAAAATAACATGAATCTATATATATTCATTATAATTCATGTTTTAATTCAATTTTATACTTTAAATTGGTTCTAATTTAGAATTTACCAAATATGTAAGAATTTATTTTACAATCTCAATTTTTTTGGATTCCTTATATTATCATCAAAGGAAAATTATAATATATCCTTTAAAAACTATATATATTTTATTATATTTTAGATATTTTATTAATTTTAATATTTTTTTATAATTTTTCTTCACTTTGAAAACTTAATCAAAAAAAATTCTAAATGAAAATTTAAGCTTATTTCTCTTTTGGATTGGTTATATTTGTTATTAATGTCCATATTTTTAGAAATTATTTTACAAAATTACCTTAATTTACTAAAATTATTTTTAAATGAAATTTTATTTTATCCTTGAATTTTTAAAATGATTAAAATGAATATTTATAATTTCTTTCAAAAGGGTCATTTTTTCATTCTTTATAAAAATTCAATCTGAATGTTTTTTAACGTATATGGAATTAAAATATTTTTTGCAATTCCATAATAATTTTATTATATTAATATTTTTATATGGTTTTTCAATGTATTTAAAAAGAAAATTAATTAATGAAATTTTATCTGTAATATTTCACTTTCATTTTCTTCTATTATTTAAAAGACTTAATTTTCTTACAAAACCTATATTTATGATGAATCGATGTCCATATTTTATCACTTATTAAATTTTTTTCATTTATTTCTATTCAAGAATTCAAATTCTTATGATCCTATTTTATCCAACTTATTTATATTTTCTGTATCATGGGAAAACTTATTACCTAAAATTTATACACATTCTATATAAGGTAATTTACTATGAAATTTATTTTATTTACTAGGGAAATATTGATATTACATATTATTTACTCCATATGAATATTTATTAATAAGGAATTTTTTTTATGAATTATATTGATCAATGAATATGTGAGTAATGTATTAGATATGAAATTATCGGTGGGCCAAGTTATAGATAGCCCCTCAATTCATCTACTAGTCTCATAATACAAAGTATTTGGCCAACCTTATTAAATGGGTTTTTGGTCTATACATACCCATATTTGAAGATATCTTGGAACAAGGACTCGATCAAGGCATATGATATTTTTTATTTCATTCATTTAGAATTTAATTATTTTTAAAATTGAGATTATTGCATTGATATTATCCATGAATGAAGTTTTTTCTCATGTTATTGATTAAGTGGAATGATTTTTTATTTATTTTCCTTTCTATATTGATTATACATTATTTATTTAGGTTATATTCAACTATACACAACCCTTACAAAGAATTTGAGGTCACCATTAGTTCTCTTCTTTTACTAAGGATATGAAGATGGAATATTTGAATTCATTTCAAAGATAGAAAATATTTTATATTATTATATTTTAAATTTTTATTTCCAATCTAAAATGTTAATAATGTATGTATCTAGATATTCAAGAATACTAAAATGATCACTCATTGGTGAGGTGATCCCATGTATATTATGAACACGTAATAAAGTAGAGACTGGCTCTGGGTTGCTAGAGTTGGGGTTGTTATAGTTGGTATTAGATAAATTTTAGTTGAAAACTTGGGAACTAGATCTATGAAAAAATATATTATGGAATATAAACCTATAAAGGATCTAAGGATAATTATATAAATAGGATAACATCACAAGTTTTTGTATACTATATATTTTTTTGTTTTCTTAGAAAATACACCCCTGTCTAGATTCTATAAGTAGGTAGGGTTTTTTCATAGATGCATCTAGGGGTAATAACACTAAAAAGAGTTGGTCAAACATATCTCAGCTATTATTCTAGTGCATAGTGAATGGGATCTTACTACACACCTAGTATTAAACTCCCTAGTAATATTATTCAATTGATTAAAAATATCTTTATGAATAATTATGAAATATTTGAAATTATTTTTTAAGATTTTTTGATATTCTTAAATAAAACTAGTTTATGATATTAGAAATTCGTAAATTTTCAATTTATGTTAAGATTTACACCAATTATATATAGTGATTTAATATTAATTATTATATTATTTAGTTTAGTTTATTTCATTATTAATGAATGTGTCATGATATGAAGAATAGTATCAATACTAGTGGCCAATATAGAGTATTTCATGTTGAGAAATTCAATACATTTGGTGTTGTAGGTGAGTAGATCATGGTTATATTAGGTAATTTAACCCCGTTTATGAAAAATAACCTTATACATATAGTTAAAAATGATGACATGGAATGGTAAATCCATATTAGATCATTCCATGTGAACAAATCCTTCACATGTTGGTATAAATATAAATCCTATGGTAGCTAAGAAGTTGATTAAGTCCCTTGAAAATATATTTATTTCCTTGGGTATAATGGAAGGAAAATGTTTATACAAGATTTTATTTTATTAAAGGAGTTTTTGATCAATGGTGGTCATTGACCTATAATACTATAGTGGAAGATGAAGTAGAACATATGGAATGGAGATAGTTTAAAGTAAAATTATTTGAAAAATATTTCTCTTATGAGAAATAAACATAAATGAAGAGAAATATCCTTATATTAAAGTATAAGGAAGAGGAAAGTTTTCTAGAGTATGAGGATATAGTTACAAGACTATTCATGTATGTTTTGGATCACATACCCAATTTAGAAAGTAAAATTGATTATTTCATTTATGGGATTAAACCAAGCCTTTAAAGGGAACTGATTTCTCAGAAAAATAATCATATGATAAAATAGTGTTATGTTCCATTAATATTGAGAAATAATTTTTTCGATATTATATATTGAAGGTAATTCAATATAATAAGAGGTCAAACAAAAACTAAGAAAAATATAACACATCAAAGAACAAGAATGGAATGAAGTAATTTCCATCATTTGAAAATTGTGGAAAGAAAAATCATAGAAAATGATTGAAGGGAATGGGATTCTGTTAGAATTATAGAGATGAGGCTCATAAAGATGATTATTATAATGTAAATAATAAAATACAATTATCTAGTTCTTTAACAGTATATAAATGGGGTATTGTTCAAATCAATGTCCCACGTGTTAAGGGAACCTACCACAATAGAGACTAGGGGATAAGGCCTAGATTATGCAATCACTATAGCTAAGGTTGAAGTTCCTAATGATGTTATGGAATGCACTTAATTATAGCCTCAAATTTATCTAATGATTTATCTAATTTAATATATTATCAATATTTTATATATAAAATGTTGTCCTAGAAAATTATATATTTTCCTAACACCATAAGACTGGAGTTTTAAATGAATATTTATAATGAAAATATCAATACAACAAGTATTTTTCAGTGAGTTCTAATTATTACATAAATATGTACCCAGTTTGAAAATGTGATAATTATATATATGGTTGTTTTTTATATAATAATTTGTATGGAATGGATTTTAAAATATAATGAAAAAAATTATTTGTAAGAGGACGAAATTAATATTCAGGATGAAGATACAGAATTCCTTGTCTTTAGAGGGGAGACTTCATCATCTAGGTCGTTTATAGATCCACCTCTAGTAAATTTTTTGAATGAGATTCTTAAGGAGAAGAACGAACATGGTTTACATATGGGAAAAGTAATATAAAAATTGAATATGTACCTATTATACCAGAATACATTGACTCATTTACTGAAGAATTTCTTGGACATCCACTAGAGTGTATAGTTGAGTTTTTTAATGATTTAATCCTTAATTTAAGAACTATATCAATGAATATCTATAGAATGGACAATACATAATTATTGGAGTTAAATAAAAATATATATAATAATAATCTGATAAGGTATTTATATACCCTAGTGTTTCACCTTAGAGATACCCTGCCCATTTCATTAAGAAGAAATAGACATATATAAACCTATTCATTGATTATAGTGAAATAAATGTTATTACTCCAAATAACAAGTATCGTATACCTCACATTTTTTAATTTTTTGATAAAATTCAAGGAGATTAATATTTATCAAATATTGAACTTTATTTTGGGTACCATTAGTTATGATTAAATAAGGAATAACTTTCAATGAAAGAAATTGATATGAGGTAAATAAATAAAAATTTTATAGAAATTACATTTGGAGTGACTAGTGAACCCTCTATTTTTAAGAATCTAATGAAAAAATTATTCATGTAATATCTTAATAATTGTTTGTGGTATTTATTAGTGATATATTTTTGTACTCTAAAATTTATGATGACTATGAGAAAAACTTGTGAATATTTATTAAGAATAATAGAGAAAAATAATTAAATGGAAAATTTAGAAAGTGTGATTTATGAATTCCAAGAGTTTCTATACACATTTATATTGTCTTGAAGGATTAAATCTCAATTTATTTTATTTAGAAAAATGTAGCTAAATAATGCCATACACTATTGAACATAACTGTGGTACATAGTTTCTATGGTCTAGCAGTTTAGTATCGGTGATTTGTTCAAACTTTTACCTGTTTAGGTAACCCATTAACCAAGATTACCTGAAAATGGTTATTTTTATGTGGGAAAAGGAATGTGAATATTTTTTTTCAAGAATTTATGAGGATATTGGTCAATTATCAAATATTTACTCCACCACCAAGAAAGGGTGTATTTTTTATATATAGATAAGCAGCAAAGAAATGGATCGGTCATGTTATTATATAGAATAATAAAGTCATTTCCTATGAATCAAGGTAGTTAAGGAAACATTAACCTAATATCCAAAAAAAATCATGATTTGGAAGCTATAATATTTTCTTTGAATATTTGGAAAAATTATCACTATGGAGAAAGATGTGATATATGCATAGATCATAAGATTATAAAATACATTATTTTATAGAAGGAGTTCAAAATTAGAAAAATGTGATGGCTCATGCTTGTCAAGGATTACAATTTCTCAATACACAAACACCTAGGGAAGAAAAATAAGGTAACATATGCATTGAGTGGGAAATATCATATAGTCTAAGACAAAATGAGGATTTACAGGGATCCTATAGTCATGAATTTAGTAAAGATAAATATCGAACTTATTAAGGAATGGTAAACATCACTCCTTCATCAAATAATTTCAAAACCATATTTATTGGAAAATATAAACATTTCTGATCTTGATGATGAGAATTTTTAAAATAAAATTAAAGTCATGGAAGTTGGTAAATTGGTAGACATCATTTATAAAGACGGTGTTATAAAATTTGGAAAAGGCTATGTGTTATATCTATACATGAGATGAAAAATGATTTATTATATGACTATCATAGCTTATATTTTACTATACATCATCGAAGCATTGAGATTTATATAGATTTTAGGAAACTTTTTTTGTGGGATAATACAAAGATGGAAATTATTAATTACCTATCAAGATTCTTGTTTTTATAATAGTGGAAGGCTATGAAATATCATCCTAGATGAGTAATGATACCTATACTAATTACTATGTTGAAATGGTATTGAATTACTATGTAATCATTCAATAGATTACCAAAGTCTTATAAAAATAATGATTATATATGGTTTATTGTTGATCACCTTACTAAATTCACACATTTCATCATTATAAGAGATAACATACCCCTTAATAATATTTAATGGACCAATATTAATGAATCTATAAGAATTAATTATTCTCCTCTTTCAATTATATATGATCATGATCCAAAATTTATATTAAAATTTTGAAAAACAAATCATCAAAAGGCTCTTGATAATGATATTTATTTGAGCACTTCCTATCAACCAAAAACTAATAGATATTCTGAAAGGACTATTAAAAAATTAGAAGACATATTGAGGTTATTATCCCATCACATTAAGGTATTTCATAACATTAATACCATATATGGAGTTTTCCTGTAACAATATCTTTCATTCCACTATTCAAATGGATTTGTATGAAGTATTATATGGAGAGAGATTTCATACTCCATATTGTTAGGATGAATTTGGTGAAAGTAATCTTGTAGTCCCAGAACTTGTTGAGGAGATAATGGAAAGGGTAAATAATATTTAAACCCATATTAAAGTAACTAAAAGTATGCAAAAAACTTATGTCAATTACCGAAGGAAATATTTTTAATTTGATGTAGGAGGTCACATTTTCTTGGAAGTATCTCTATATAGGGTGAAATATTTTTATTGGGTTTGGTAAGAAGATAAAATTAAGCCCTATGTACATAAAATATTTTTAAATTCATTAAATAATTGTATTTTTGTCTTATCATTAGAAAATTACACCAATCATATCTAAATTATATGATGTGTTTCATATCTCATTATTAAGGAAGTATATTCCAGACCCAATGCATGTTCTCACAAATGATGAAATACAATTGGAACCTAATCTATCTGATAATGAAGAGCCTATCCAAATTATCAGTGATCGAGAAAAATATCTACAGAATTATATGACTCGACTGGTATAAGTAATTTGGATAAATTATAAAATATAGGAATCAATTTAGTAACATGAGGTAGTCATGAAGAAGAACTAACCTAATTTTTTTAGAAAGTAATATCCCTGAAAAATTCTAGGATGAAATTCTTTGATAGAAAAATGAAATAATAGAGATTCAATTATAGTAAGTGAAATAATTATTTCCATGAAACAATAATAAAATGAACATTTTAATATTTTATTGCAAAAGTATTCTACTATTATAGGATGAATATCCATTTTTAACTTACTACGTCAAAAAAATCCCTAAATAAATTATTTAAATTTTCTCTTAGAAATAAGTTTTTATAAATAATTGAAAATGTGGAATTTACCTAATACTTGTTTAATTTAGAATAATTTACAATAGTATCTATAATTAAACACAAATTTATTATCAACTTGATATAAATAGAGTTAATGTCATTTATAGTTAAAAGGGGATATTTTTAAAAAAACTATTTTTAAGTGGTTATTTTTTTGTTTTAATTAATTAAAATAATATATAATGATGAATAATTTAAATGTAATTTATAGATTATTTGTGTAATTAAATTAATTTAAATTCATATAATGATTATTACTAGTGATAGTGTTAATTTAAGATCTTATTATGCTTAAAAATTCATTTTCTTCAAAAAAATATTTTTCGTCATGTTTTTCAGGTTTATTATTAAATTAATTTATGCAACTTATTGGAAGGGAATTTTAAAAAATGGTTTCATATTTTGAATCATAATTAATAAATATTGTAATTTTTTGCTTTCATTTTTTTATAATGAATAGTTAAAATTAGTAAAAATCGGTTACCACAGTTAAGGGTGAAATGGGTTAAGAGTGTTAAAAATAAAGGGATGAGTTTTAAAGATAACATAAATCACTTTCATAAGCCTAATTGGTTGTTTTTATTTTTTATTTACCCTTGTAGAATTTTTAGATAAGTCATTTAGGATCCATTTTTATTTATTAGTACATTATTATATTTAAACTTTTGAAAAATTCCCAGTGTATTCTCTACATCACTTATAAAAGTTCACCTCCTCTCTTCACTTATTATCACTTCTTGAGCCACTTATCTAAAAACAATATATAAAAATATCTCTCCAAAATATGTATACAATTTCAATTCATTATTTTATTCCAATAATAGCAACCCCAGGGTCCTTATGATGTGATCTAAATGAGATTTTTCAAAGAAGAGGTAAACAACTTAACTGAACACTTCCATTTTTTTCTTCAATTACCACTATAAATTATATCAAAAAAATTCCTATATAATTACAATAGTATATCCCATATACTAATATGTTATTATTCCAATGTAATAATATTTATTCATATATATCTCCATAAAATGAAAAACAAAACTATCGCTTGAGTGTAGGGCAGACTACCGCCTCACGAACAAATGTAATTTGTTTTTAATCACTACCTCACATGGATTGTAATTATTAAAGAACTAATGAATATACATTGTAATTATGAAATAATTATTATTATTTAAACTTAATATATCATTTATTTCCATACCCTTATACTAATTAAAAATTGATAATTCCACTCATGAGTATGTGTGGTCTACCACCTCCATGAAGCGATGTGATTCATTTTTCAAGTCTGTTTTTCATGGATTTTTTTAAATATATATATAATGAATATATATATATATGTGTGTGCGTGTGTGTGTGTGTCTGTTTGTGTATGTGTCTATAAATTTTTTATAACATGAATATACTTATTTATATGATTAATCTATTACCTATACCAAAGAACTGGAACTTCTGTGAGGAAACATGCATGAGAAAACTAAACAGTTTACACCAAAAATGTTGATAGTAATAAAATATTGTTAAAAAAATGGTGATAAGATATTATATGTTGATCATATATGATATTATAGACATTTATATGTTTATTTTATGTAATTATTATAAATATAAATTTTCTAAATAGAAGTTTAAAGTATATTCAACTAAATTGAAGCATGAGGTAATGGATTTCCTCTCAATTTCCACTCGATTGAGGAATATTTGGTATTATAAACCTATTTAAATTTATTTTTTGTATATAATACCATTTTTATGAATACATAAGATATATATATTTATTCATGGTGATTAAATTTTCAATTAATGTTTAAAATTTAAAGTTGTAATAATTTAAAAGTTACCAAAGTGGTAAGAATTTATTTTAAAATATCATTTTTTTTAGAATTTATTATATTATAATTGAAGGAGTAATCTAATATATCCTTAATAAACTCTATATATTTTCTTAACCTTTTGATATTTATTTATTTTATGTTTTCTCATCCAAATTTTTCTATCTTTATCACCTGAATCAAGAATGGAAATTTTTAAAATAAAATCATATATTCTTTCTCTTTTTCAATCAGTATATTTTTATTCCATGTCCATATTTTACGAAATTAGTTTTAAAAATTCATTTTATTTAATAAAATGATTTATATATGAAAACTTTATTTTATTCATTATATTTTTAAAGGTTTTAAAATAATATTTCTATTTTAATCTAAGAATTTCATTTTTGTCTTTCTTTACAAAAAAATAAAATGGAATGTTCTTTTTAATGTATTTAGAATTAAAGGAGTTTTCCCACTACTATAAATGTTTTATCCTATTTAGATTCTTCAAAATGTATTCAAAAATTTTATAATGGAAACTATTTAATTAAAAAACTTGTACCATTTTTTACCATTTTCTTCTTTTCTCCAAAAGACTTTATTTTATTATAAAATCGATATTTCATATGAATAGATGGTCATTTATTGTCTCTTATTCATATTATGGTCATTAACTTTCTCTTGAAAAATTCACTTTTATGTGATCATGTTTCATCTGAGATATCCATATTACTTATATCATGGCCAAGCTTATTTCCTAAACTGTGTATTATTTCTACATATGTTATTTTACTATGAAATTTATTTGATTGATTGGGGAAATATTAATATTTGGTATGTTTTTTAACAAAAACATATATTTTTTGATAAGTAATATCATTTATGAATTATATTTATTGTTAAATATATAAGGAATGCATTGGACATACAGTTATGTGAGTGGAATAGTTATAGATATCCCATTGATACATCAACAGGTCTCATGAGACAAATAAGTTGGCTAGCCTTATTAAATGGTTTTTTGGTGTATACGTACCCACATTTGAAAATATCTTGGAAGAAGTATTTGTTCAAGATGTCTCGCATTATTCATTTCCATCATTTTTAATTCAATTATTATTATTATGTGTAATATTATAACATTGATATTATTCATGTATTTATTTTGTGCTAAAATTATTGATTAAATGTCATGTGTTTTCATTTATTTACCTTTCCATATTGATTATTCCTTATTTACCCATTTTATATTTTGTTTTATAAATCCATTAGTGTTTGATATCATACTTATTTTTTTCTCATTCCCCAATATATTAATAAGGAAACAATGAATGAGTTTAAAGTATTTATATTATTTTATTTGGTTATGTTTAATATTTTTTAATGTAAAATAGGAATCATGTATTTATTCATTTAAACAATACTACTCAACTGATCAGTCCTCAGTGATGTGATACCTTGTATCTTATAATAATTTAATAAAGTAAGAACCATCTCGAGGTTACTGGAGTTAGGGTTATTACAAAACTACCTCCTTTAAAATAATATGTACCTTGAAGAGTTACTTGGTCATTTTCACAAACACTGGGAATTGAATATCATTCCATGCTAATGGTTAAAACCATTTTAAAATAAACTTCAACCCCTCATGGGACACACATATAGGTATAATTTGAAAAAACCCCACTTTGGTAAACTCACTAACCATATTACATGAAATACAAATGAAATGATATAGAGGAACCTACCTCGAATCAAGAAGAAACAGGTCATATTCTTTCACCTTTGGCAGTGAACACCCAACCAAGCAACGAGAAGTAATTATCATAAACTAACAATATTAGTCCCCAAGATTAAAACCACACTAACCATAATTTCAATCCATATAGGTTATATTGTTCATGGGTTAAATAAAAATCAATATTGGATAGGGAAAAGAGAAAATTTGAATGGAATACAAGGTGTTTTCATTGATAAACTCACTTAAATGGAATAAGAGAATAAAAATGAAGATGTGGAAAGGGGAGAATCTCCCCGCACACCAAGGAAGGTAATTCAATAGTTATGGTGAGGGGGTCCAAATCCTTAAAATCAAAATGTGAAATTGGTAAATTAGTATTTTGTTTAAATGACTAGGATATATTCATGGTTTGGCCACATGATTTTACAAACCAGGTGCTAACTATGTAGTTTCCACTATCTAAAACAACACACAACACATGATTTTCTAATAAACTCCATAAGGTTTCAACTAACTATTTTCTAACTATTTTAAATATAACTATTAAGATCTAAAATTTTGTCTCATGGTCACTATATAGTTTACCCTATGTGTATGAACTAACCGTGATGAATCGAGGAACCACAAAATTTCTAAGATCAAAAGCATTTATAAATAAATTCTTCCATCATTAAATTAAAATAATACAAAATAAACTCCAATATGACATGATGGTTGTCACAAAATACATGGTTTTTTTTATTCCAAAATGGAATGTTCCATGTCATGGAGCATGTAGTTTTGGAGTAACTTTTAAAGAAAATTATATTTTTCTTAAGATTCTCAAAAACCCTCACCATGACAAGACCAAAGGGTCCCTATAAAATTCACATAACATTAGATCATATCAATAGTTTTTTGAGTAAATTTGATTGTCTAAATTTTATATATTGTCACGACCTGTCCTTGGGGCCCGTGTCATGACTACCCCAAGCCCGCCTTCCAAAGGCCAGGGGCTGGCGACTAGCACCAAAGGTGTAAATCCCGATAACTGGGAAGGCATTGCCTTTATAGAACATAAGCACATCAAACCAGAGTACCAGTGGATGCAAACACTAAGTACAAAAGAAAGTGCTAAAAAGTAAATGGGATAGAATACAAACCCAACAGAAAAGTACAACTACAACTGAACGAATGTACAACAGAAAAGACAAGCAGCTGGAAGAATAGAAGTAGCTCCTGGGTCGTCCACCTCAAATCCTACCTAAAGGGTAGGTACAGCTAGAGTAGCTCTTGGATCTTACACCATGGATCCTACCTGAAGGGTAGGTATAGATATCCTCCTCAATGCTCTCGCCCGTCAACCTCCTCCGAGAACTGTCTCATCGTGAAGTCCACCTCCGGATACTGACTCGTCGTGAGGTCCATCTCCGGATACTGACTCGTCGTGAGGTCCACCTCGGGGTACCGTCTAGTCCTCGAACACTCAGCCTCCGTCTGCGCTATCTATCGTCTGCATCCAACACAACGAGGTGCAGGCATAGCCCGTGTAGGGGTGAGTATAACGATACTCAGTAGGGACCCCAAGACCCTCAAGGTCTCACTAAATCCAACAAGGATAACCAAAAAGCAGGATCTAAACAGATAACTCTTACTTAGGTATAATCTCATACTTATACCTAAGTTATCAAGTAACCCATCTCAATCAAGAGGTATCACACAGATATGAAATCAATGGATAACCACTACTTAGGTATATGCCCATACATATAACTAAGTTATCAAGTAACCCATCTCAATCATGAGGAAAACACAAAGGTCATTGACTCAGCTCAAACCAGGATTTTCATTATCGAAGATGAAACTGCTAAAGATCTCCTCCTCTATTGAGTACACCGATCCTTTCATGACTCCGAGGTGCTACTCACTAATCTTAGACTGCTGAGGTATTGCTCATGTCGAGTACCGCGGGTCATCCACCCAAACACGGTAGTGCTTCACATCGGGGTCTGCCACTCAAACATAGTTGTGCACCCCCCCCCCCCCCCTAATAGCCTGCGAAGGTACTCCTTTTGTCGAGTACCACGGGTCTTCCACCCAAACACAGTAGTTCTCCCCGTCGTGGGTCTGCTACCCAAACATAGTAGTGCTCCCCACTGGACTATACAAGTCACTCCGACTCGAATCGGACAAGTAGTCATCAGGTCTCATCCAGCTACACGGTCTTCGTACTCTGTATGCTCGTCTCCAGGAGGGTCCACTCCAAGAGCCACTGTTCGATACTCCTTGTATCATAAAGTCCCACTAAGATGTATCTCTAAGGTCCGCCTCGTCAAAGGGGTCTCAATGCAACAGACGGCGCGTCAATCAGAGCTTCGGTCTGTGAGTTATAAGCATTTCGTTCTAGGGGCCCGGTTGGATTTCAGGTACAATCCAACTCATCTATACTCCAACTGCGTCCAAACCTCAGGTTAAGTATGTCAAATGAACCATATCATCAATAGAAATCCAACATAGTTGATGGCACGTCAATCGGACATCCGGTCCTTAAGTTATGAGTGTTTCTACTCCAAGGGCCCGGTTGGATTCATGTTCGATCCAACTTGGTAATACTTCAAATGACACCAGTTAACCAAACCGGTCACACCATTGCGATCAATACCGGAAAAAAAAATGAAATGGACTACTCATTGGTCCAAAACGGATAGCCGGTGAAAAAGTTTCATTTCACCACAACACGCGCGAAATGGGCCTCATGGGTCCTAAACCTCAACCTTGAATTAAATATCTAGAATTTGTTTTAAAACATCCGTCTTAATTCTAGGGTCGCAACGTCGCAGACGGTTCGTCATTCTGACACCGTATGTGAGAGATATGTCAGATACAAGATTTCGTAATAATATTATTATTATTATCATCGGGTGTTTCGTGGACCCAAGCCACGAACCAGAATTTAGTATCAAACATTAGACTTGAATTGACCATCTTAATGACAGGGTCACGTCGCCGATGATGGCTAGTTAATCAGACGTCGCATGTAGTAGTTATAGCAGGTCGAAGATTTAATAATATTATTAAATCTATTATTTTCCGAGCGCTTCGGGTACCTGATCCAAAAAACCCAAAAAAGATATCCAATATTGGACTCGGAATGTCCATCTCGGAATCTAGGTCGCACTGCCACAGACGGTTCATGAAACCGAGGTTTCATGAATATGTTACGGTAGAAAAAGTGTTTTATCAACAAAATTAGTAATAAAAATATTTTATTATTATTAGTAATTGTTTATTTAATTTAAATGTTTCATAACTCAAATCTTATTCCACGCATGAACATTGATGAGAAACCCACATCTCACTCCTCCTTTGATATTTATTTATTTCTTTTAATTTTTATTTCCCAAATCTCCTTCTCTCTCCAATATTCATTCTCCTTCCCCAAACTCTCACGCTCCGCCCAAAAGTAGCGCCTCCCTTGCCTTACTCCATGTCTTCACTCCCCATCCTTGATTGGTTTATTTTTTCTTCCTTTAAATTTTAATCCCTATCAAATTTATTGTTTCTCTAATCTACCACACTATTTCACGTTCACTTCTCCTCTAAAAAATTCACGCGGCCCTCACGAACCTGAAACGATGTGCCTCCACCTCGCACATGGCCTGCTTCCGGCCTGTCGTACTACTACGCCTCTGGTCCGCTGCACCTTCGTTCTAACCCCAACAATTATGACGATCACAGATTCTTGATCCTCATATTGATATATCCACGTCCATATGTCGCGCTCAACGAAACATCGAGTTTCCAGCGCGCTTAATTATTTGACAATGAAGAACACGCGAAGAATGCGCGGACCATGAATAAGAAAGGATCTCGGTTTAAGTGTGGATCGATAGCCGTGTTAGTTTGGCCATTGTTTTTGTGAATCAAGAACATGGGGGATTGACAATTAAATATTTATCATGTTTCAAGAATCTCAAATTCAGGATAAACAAGAAGAAAATTAATTCAATCTATTGTTTATCGATCCGCGAATTAATTTATTTAATTTGCATTCATCATGAGGAATTAAACCGGGGTAAGGAATCCATAAAGATAAATCCTATAAATAAACGCTAAATATTGAGGGTATAAACCACATAAATGAGAAATATATAATATTCGCATACCTTTCAATGACATCTCAGGTTGTCGATTCGTGGAATGCGGCATCACAGAAGATGGACGTTTATTCCGTTGACGTCAGGGTGTGTCCGAAGTAGAAACATTGTTGGAGAAATCCCATGCGTTCTTCGTGGAGGAATCGTTCTTCGTTAAAGGTTGTTGTTCTTTGCCAAATAAGAACACTTCCTTCTAAGTCTTCTCAAGAGTTCCACCACCAATATTTCCAACCCCCAAAATAATAAAAAAAGATCTCTATAATATAACATGCCATGTAATTCAAACCTTTGATGGAATATTAATTAGGGAGGTGATGGGTTTCCATAATAAGGGGAGTTGTCACATTAAATTGGAGAGGTGTTAAAGGGGTGTTAGAGAGAGTTAAGTAAGTTGAGAGGTTGGGGATTGTGTGGGCCCCACCTCTCATTTATCCACACTTTGAAGAGTTTAACTTCCAAGATATAAAAATAAAATTGTTCAACAATTTTATTTATTTTAAACTAAATCCCCAAATAATAAAATTAAACCCGCTTAAAACACAGCTTTGGTAAAGGTCCCCTTAAGAAATTATCGGCGCTACGAGTTCATCAGTGCCCTTGGATTTCAATTCCGAGCACCGGTTCAAAAGATAGAAAAACTCGCTTGTTCTTTCACTGGACGTACCCAAGCTAAACTTCAGAAATTGATTCCGGGCACACTGGGCCTCGGATTCAGGTGCCGTCAGAAACTGTGTGCTCATAAAATTCCAAAGAAATTAAGAAAAAATTTCCCTTGAAATTTCCGGGACTTTAAATTACTCCCACCTCAGGGCTTTACGTCCCCGTAAAGCTATAACACAAACTAGGGAAACAAAAGGAGGTACCGAACACGCAACTACGCCTCCTGCTCTCATATGATTTCCTTGAGGTTCCTGTGCTGCCAGCGAAAGCGCAAATGAGGAATCGACCATCTCCATAGGACCTGCTCCTGTCGATCCTCAAACTCTACTGGAAGCCTGAGAAAGTCACCCTGTCATCGATGTCCAACTCTCTGTGGCCAATGATGACGGTTAGGTCATGTGTACATATCCTCAACTGAGATAAGTGGAAGATGTTGTGCACCCGGTGCAACTATGGTAGAAAGGTCATGCTGTAAACCACCTCTCCTAACTTTATGAGGACCTAGAAGGGTCCAATGAACCTCGGAGATAACTTGTCACCTTAGCCAAATCTCCTTAGACCTCGTTGAGATGAGACCCGTAAGAAGTCATGGTCACCATTCTCTAACTCTAGTGGTCTCCTGTCAGCTCTGTGCAGTATCATCTACCGTGATCCATAGGCGATCACTGCTGACTCCTACATTAGGACACTCTCGAGTCTGGTCCCTGATGTGTCGCAGTGAACTATGTAACCAACACCCTCAGATTGGGTGCACTGGTCAACCTCTACCCCAGCTTTTGAAAGCTCTACTGGAAGTGGTGCCGCAACTATGGATAATTATGGCACAAAGGTATGTGTGGCCATCTCCTAAGGGATCGAATGCACCCTCTTATGCATGATTCCGTCCTATTTTTCCTAGGTTTTCCTTTTCACTAACCAAGGAAAACCCCATCCCAATATTGTAGATAAACCACAACCATTTTCCTAATACCGCCAATCCGTGTATGAACTGTGGTTGCCCATTCTATACCCAAACTAACGTCGTAAGGCCTCAATGCTTCCACAAAGAGGTTCCACCTGAAAATCTCACCTCAAGGTTCATATCACACTATCGGCGTAAGTGTGATTATCGAGTCTCCTCCCAAAGGTATCTCCAGACGTGAGGGTCAAGTCAACGGCTTAACCGGAAACTCTAGGTATGAGACAAGATTCGTGGAAGGTAGGAATGATTGACACCTATGTCTATTGATACGGCAGCTAGTTGTAGACACATACCATACCTCAAATCATTCTTAGAGCCCTTGGGTCACACTCCTTGACCACATTCATCTATTCTCTTCCCCTTCCCTCCAGCTCCCTGAGCCTGGCGGGGACTACAAAATCAGGTGGTTGTAACATGTCGAAATGTACACCACCACATGCTGCTCTCCCATCTCTGCTTCCACGTCTGCTGCTCTGTAGATTCATCTGTCCTTAACACTTCATCTTCTTAAAAAATTTTACACGCCCAAGTCTCTAAGACTAGCACTCGTCTGATACGTTCCCACTTCTAACATTCTCTATCTGTATTCGTTCAGCCAAAGAACATTCAACCACAAAGGTTCTCTCTAGCACCCTAACGTGAGTAGGAATGCATAGAGGAAAAAGTGATGGCTCGGATATCCTTCAACACAGCACTCTCATGGGTCCTAGCTCTATAGCACTGATCGAATCATATTCATCGAGTACCCGGAATGATCGGTACGCCTCGATGAATACTTAGTTACCGACACGTCGTCCTGCCAAAGCTGTATAAGCTCTATGAAACTCTCAGCCACCTCCTCAAGCCAGTCCTCAGCCACCTGAGAGTTGGGCTTTTCTTGGAACCCGAGGGTATCTGATTTTGGAACACGTGTAAGGTAGTAATCCTATATGTGTCACCTACTGGTACCGCTGGTTGTAACTGTTGGCCAACAGGTTCTGATGTATAGATGAAACACTACCTGAAGGTACTATCTCAGGCATCAGGTCCATTTACTGAAGCCTCATCACTATACGGACCATCCTCATGGTCACTCACTGGAAAACACTAGTATCCAAGTTCATCATCCACTCTACTGGTGTCTCAACTAGGCGGAAAACTCTAGCAATCGCCTCCAGCCAGTCCTCTGCTGTTTGGGAATCTGCCTCGCCTCATAACCACGGAGGCCTCTTCTGCTGGAACTCGTGCAACGCGCTCTGTCGGTGTGCACCGTCTGCTAGTATGGCTAGTGGCATCCACTGCCCAACAGGTGGTCGTGTTGCTGGTACACCACCCGAGGGTGCCAACATAGTAAAAAGGGCCCTGCACCGGAGCCTCATCGCTCGGTAGGCCGTCATCATGTACTATCTCAGAACTCCAACTGACTGTCTGCGTGGAGACATCATGAACAGATATGACACGGTCAATGATTTATACCTGGTGAGATGACCTGGTTTGAGATGACTTTAAAAATTTTGGAAACACACATGCAATCAATTTTTTCGTACACAAAGTTGGACATTAGTAGTCAGGGTCCTGGTGTATGGATATGTCAGCCGCCGCACCAACACTGGACTCCCTGAACTGAAGACCACACTCGGTACCCTTAACACTATTTATTCCCAGAAAAGAATGATTAGAGTCATAAGTTCTGTGTTAGAACCGACTCCTCTGATACCAATTTGTCACGACCCGTCCTCGGGGCCCATGTCGTGACTACCCCAAGCCCGCCTTCCAAAGGCCAGGTGCTGGAGACTAGCACCAAAGGCGTAAATCCAGATAACTGGGAAGGAATTGCCTTTATAGAACATAAACACATCCAACCAGAGTACAAGCGGAAGAAAACACTAAGTACAGAAGAAAGTGTTGAAAAGTAAATGGCCCAGAATACAATACCAACTGAAAAGTACTGCTACAACTGAATGAAAGTACAACAGAAAAGACAAGCATCTGGAAGAATAGAATTAGCTCCTGGGTCGTCCACCTCGAATCCTACCTGAAGGGTAGGTACAGAGAGTGTATCTCTTGGATCGTCCACCATGAATCCTACCTAAAGGGTAGGTACAGATAGCCTCCTCAACGCTCTCGCCCGTCAACCTCCTCCGAGTACCATCTCGTCGTGAAGTCCACCTCCGGATACTGACTCGTCGTGAGGTCCATCTCCGGATACTGACTCGTCGTGAGGTCCACCTCCGGGTACCATCCAATACTCGAACACTCGGCCTCTGTCTGCGTTGTTTGTCGTCTGCATCCAACACAACGAGGTGCGGGCATAGCCCATGCAGGGGTGAGTATAACGATACTCAGTAGGGACCCCGAGACCCTCAAGGTCTCACTAAATCCAACAAGGATAACCAAAACGCAGGATCTAAATAGATAAACCTTACATAGGTATAATCCCATACTTATACCTAAGTTATCAAGTAACCCATCTCAATCAAGAGGTATCACACAGATATGAAATCAATAGATTACCACTACTTAGGTATATGCCCAAACATATGCCTAAGTTATCAAGTAACTCATCTCAATCATGAGGAAAACACAGTGGTCATTGACTCAGCTCAAACTAGGATTTTCATTATCGAAACCACAACTGCTGAAGAGCTCCTCCTCTATCGAGTACACTGATCTTGTCACGACTCTAAGGATCTTCTCACTAACCTTAGACTGCTGAGGTACTCTTCCTATCGAGTACCGCGGGTCAGCCACCCAAACACAGTAGTGTTCCCCACCGGGGTTTTCCACCCAAACACATTAGTGCACCCCCCCCCCCCCCCCCCAATAGCCTGCGGAGGTACTCCTTTTGTCGAGTATCGCGGGTCTGCCACCCAAACACAGTAGTGCTCCCCGTCGTGGGTCTGCCACAAAAACACAGTAGTGCTCTCCACTGTACTATACAAGTCACTCTAACTCGAATCGGACAAGTAGTCATCAGGTCTCAACCAGATACACAGTCTTCGTACTCCGCATGCTCATCTCTAAGAGGGTCCGCTCGACGAGCCACTGGTCAATACTCCATGTGACAAAAAATTCCCACGAAGATGTATCTCTAAGGTATGCCTCGTCAAAGGGGTCTCAACGCAACAGACGGTGCGTCAATCGGACGCCCAGTCTCTGAGTTATAAGCATTTTAGTTCCATGGGCCCGGTTGGATTTCGGGTATAATCCAACCCGTCCATACTCCAACTGCGTCCAAACCTCAGGTGAAGTATGTCAAATGAACCGTCTCATCAAGAGGAATCCAACATAGTTTACATCACGTCAATCGGACGTCCGGTCCTTAAGTTATGAGTGTTTCTGCTCCGAGGGCCCGGTTGGATTCATGTTCGATCCAACCCGGTCATACTTCAAATGACACTAGTTAACCAAACCGGTCACACCATTGCGATCCATACCAAAAAACACACGAGATGGACTACCCATTGGTCCAAAATGGATAGCCGATGAAAAAGTTTCATTTCACTACAACACGCGCGAACTAGGCCTCGTGGGGCCTGCGCCTCATCCTGGACATAAATATTTAGAATTGGTTTTGAAACATCTGTCTTAATTCTAGGGTCGCAACGTCGCATACGGTTCGTCATTCCGACACCGTATGTGAGAGATATGTCAGATAAAAAATTTCGTAATAATAATATTATTATTATCATTGGGTTTTTCGTGGACCCGAGCCACAAACCAGAATTTAGTATCGAACATTAGACTTGAATCGACTGTCTTAATGACAGGGTCAGGTCGCCGCTGATGGATAGTTAATCGTACATCGCGTGTAGGAGTTATAGCAGGTTGAAGATTTAATAATAATATTAAATCTATTATTTTCCGAGCACTTCGGGTACCCGATCCAAAAAACCCGAAAAAGATATCCAATATTGGACTCGGAATGTCCGTCTCGGAATCTGGGTTGCACTGCCGTAGACGGTTCATGAAACCGAGGTCGCATGAATAAGTTACAGTCAAAAAAGTGTTTTATCAACAAAATTAATAATAACAATATTTTATTATTATTATTAATTGTTTATTTAATTTAAATGTTTCATAACTCCAATCGCATTCCATGCATGAAAATTGATTTGAACCCCACATCTCACTCCTCCTTTGATATTTATTTATTTCTTTTAATTTTTATTTCCCAAATCTCATTCTCTCTCCAATCTTCATTCTCCTTCCCCAAACTCTCACGCTCCACCCAAAAGTAGCACCTCCCTTGCCTTACTCCATGTCTTCACACCCCATCCTTGATTGGTTTCTTTTTTCTTCCATTAAATTTTAATCCCTATCAAATTTATTCTCTCTCCAATCTACCACACTATTTCATGTTCTCTTCTCCTCCAAAAAATTCACGCGACCCTCACGAACTGGAAAGTTTGCGCCTCCACCTCGCACACGGCCTGCTTCCGGCCTGTCGCGCTGCTACGCCTCTGGTCCGCTGCACCTTCATTCTAACCCCAACAATTATGAAAATCATAAATTCTTGATCCTCGGATCAAGATATCCACGTCCGTATGTCACGCTCAATGAAACATCGAGTTTCCGACATGCTTAATTATTTGACGATGAAGAACACGCGAAGAATGCGCGGACCATGAATAATAAAGGATCTTGGTTTAGGTGTGGATCGATAGCCATGTTAGTTTGGCCATTGTTTTTGGGAATCAAGAAGATGGGGGATTGACAATTAAAAATTTATCATGCTTCAAGAATCTCAAATTCAGGATAAACAAGAAGAAAATTAATTCAATCTACTGGTTATCGATCAGCAAATTAATTTATTTAATTCGCATTCATCATGAAGAATTAAACTGGGGTAAGGAATCCACAAAGATAAATCCTACAAATAATCTCTAAAGCTCGAGGGTATAAACCACATAAATGATAAATATACAATATCCCCTACCTTTCAAAGACGTCTCACGTTGTCGATTCATGGAATGCGGCGTCACAGAAGATGGACGTTTATTCTGTTGACGTCTGGGTGTGTCTGAAGTAGAAACACCGTTGGAGAAATCCCTCGCGTTCTTCACGGCAGAGTCATTCTTCATTGAAGGTTGGTGTTCTTCTTCAAAGAAGAACACTTCCTTTAAAGTCTTCTCAAGATTTCCTCCACCAATATTTCCAACCCCCAAAATAATAAAAAAAAGCTCTCCATAATATAACATGCCATGTAATTCAAACCTTTGATGGGATATTAATTTAGGAGGTGATGGGTTGCCATAATAAGGGGAGTTGTCACATTAAATTGGAGAGGTGTTAAAGGGGGGTTAGAGAGAGTTAAGGAAGTTGAGAGGTTGGGGATCATGTGGGCCCCACCTCTCATTTATCCACACTTTGAAGAGTTTAACTTCCACGATATAAAAATAAAATTGTTCAACAATTTTATTTATTTTAAACTAAATCCCTAAATAATAAAATTCAACCCGCTTAAAACGCAACTACGGTAAAGGTCCCCTTAAGCAATTATCGGCGCTGCGAGTTCATCGGTGCCCTCGGATTTCAATTCCGAGCATCAGTTCAAAATATAGAAAAACTAGCTCATTCGTTCACTGAACATACCCGATCCAAACTTCGGAAATTGATTCCAGGCACACCAGGCATCGGATTCAAGTGCCGTCAGAAACTGCGTACTCGTAAAATTCCAAAGAAATTAAGAAAAAATTTCCCTTGAAATTTCCTGGACTTTACATATATAATGTTAAATAATTTAATTTTTCATTTATTTATGATATTCCTATTTATGTATTCACATATATGAAATGTTTATATGTTGTAAATATTTCATTAATTTATTTAACTATTTTAAAAAATATATTATAAAGAAGTTATTTCCTTCTAGGTTTGACAACCTAGATCTACTTCCTCCCATTCTAGAGATAACACTTTTCTCTAAGATTCCCTAAAAATTTGTAGGCTTCCCCCTATTCTGAATTTATTCTTGATAATTCTCAAAGGCCTCAGCTCTCCTCATTATCTTCACAGTATGTTGTTTTGGAAATATTCATCCCTTATTCAACTCTTTCAATCAGGATACCCTTACCATGGATTAATGGGTGATATTTTTGACCTTACCCCTCCCCTTTTAGAACATGGTGATCCTCAGGATGTTCATAAATATAGTGGGTTATTTTAATTGTGTTGAGAGTAGGACTCACTCTTTGTTTCATACCATATCCCCTTAGATCTATGTTGAATTTTGTGTATAAAATAAACCAGATTATTTTATATGGATTGAAGTTAAAGGGGGTATTAGTGTAATTATCAGGTCAATTTCAAGTATAGAGTATATTATTACTCATTGTGTAATTTTTTTCCTCACTCAATGAACTTATTGATGTGCGGATAATAAATAATAATCTATGATTCTACAAATAAGTTATTATTTTTCCTATATAAGGTTATATTGTTACTAGAATTTTATGGTCCTGTTATTCGTGGAAATATAGTGAAATAGTGGTTCCCTTTTTGTGAGAAGATGGTGAGTTTATAGCAATAGGAACCAGATGTATATAATATTTCATCTCATATGATAAGGGACCTTGGTTTTTCAAAATGGTGATTGATGGATCTTTTCTACATCATAATAAGAAGATTCATTGAAGCTGGGAGAACTTTTCAAATAGTCACCTCAATATTTAGAGTTCAAGAAACCTTCGAATGTAGGGGTTGTGACTTAAAGTCCAATCAATAATTTAATACTTTTTTAGATGATGAAGGGAGTTTTTTAACTCCTCCAATTTTTCAGTGGTTCACATGGAGTGCCTAAGTTGATTTTGATCTTTTGTAGGAGGCTTGAGTAAAGGCTCCTCCTTCACCTTTGAAGTTGGCGATGGTGAGACAAAATTATTCTTCTATACTCAATCATAGAAACAAGTTTAAGTGTTTCTGTTAGATCTATTTTGAAAATTATAATTGAGTATGAAATAAGGCTATTAAAATGAATAAAAAGAAAATGAAGAAGAAGAACTATGGATGGTTTTAAATAGATGGACGTCGAACCTTATTTTGAGGCTGACTCATGTAATGATATCATATCTCTGAAGAAATATACATTTGAATAGGATACACATGAATAAGATATATATTTTCCATAGAGAAAAAAATGATGAATTAAAGGGAAAAGATCATAATATGTATATATTATTCCCCTTAACTTAATACCATGGTGATAAGATCTACAAGTACATTTGTGGATTTAAGAGGATAGTTCAATAATAACTCAAGCCTAAGTAGGACAATTATATAGACACTCAAGTCCAATGTTCAGAAACAATTGGGGATTATTCCAAAAAATAAGGATAAGCACCAGTTTAAGAGGCATCAACTATGAAGATTCAACACTATAACAAATAGGTAGAATGTAAAATATATATTAAATCCCCAAAGAATATATTGAAAGGATTTATTAAAGGTGTTTTGAAGTTAAATTCAATAAAAAAAATCATATTGGGTTGATTCAGAAGATATCATATTGATTTGAGGGTTGAATGAGAGGAAGATTAACCCAGAGGTGTATAAAAGGTATGGGGTAGGATGGAATCCCTATTAAAGGATTCTGCTAGATTTCATCTAGGGTGGGTTCCTTCAAATCTTCATTGATATATTAAAATGTAAATGTGAACCAATACCTTAAGACATTATTAGGATAGATCACTTTGAAATTCCATGGAACTAAAAGTTGGAATCATGATGGTTTGAATTGATTCATGAATGAATATCCATGGCAGGACACTAAACAAGGTATTTCTGTTTTTTTTAAGCTTTATAAGGTGTATGTTTCTTTATGATTTCCAATTTTTGGAAGTTTTATTTTGTTTTATGGTTTTAATGTCCATTTATTTTTCTAATGGTGCCCAATAAAACCATAAAAGTGGTTTATTATTGAAAATAAAACACATTAGGTGTTAAAGTTATAATGGTATTGAAATATATATTGAGTAAATTATACATTGGTAAAGAGACTTTGGGTCAGACTTCCCTCTGACTTGGAGGCCTATTCCTTATATGAAAATGTTGGGGTTGGCTCTATGTGGCTTCATGCTTACACATGTGGAGATTACCCATTTCATATAATTCTAAACATTTACAAGAAATAATTCATATACCTTTCACATAAGTTGTATTTGGATATGTGTAAATATGTTTGGATTCAATATTTGAGTGTGTCACCCAAATTGTGAGTTGTTTAAATATTTACACATTAATATAGTTTAGATATGTTAATTTGGTTGATGTAATATATATTACAAAACTAAATCATTAGAAGAATTCATATATAAAGGAATAAAACATAAGATAATAATGATTGTATCGGATGAAATAGTTATGGATTTAATATGAATGTGAATTTTAAATTGGTAATACTTTAAAATAAACCCCCTAAAATAAAAAATTATAGATTATTTCAAAATAAAACACATGTCAAGAGTCCAATAATCCTACTAGGTAGATCATTACATAGCTGGGTACCCATTTATTATATTATATAAGGAATGTTGGGTATGGGTGACATTAATAGGATTATAATCCCATATTTGACTATGATATTTGGGTTACACTTTCTTGGGAAACCCTATTTATATTTTGAAACAAGAGGAATATATTTGAGTATTCTCTATATAAGGGAATTGGGTAATGTTTTGTCCACTAAATTATCTAAGAGTCATAAGTAATGTGATTGGAATGATTTTCCACCTAAAAATACATGTGATAAGATAAATGATATATATGACTCATTATTTACTAAAATATAGATCTTGGGTTAGAAAATGTAATGATTCAATGGCTTATAATTTTAGATAGAGAATTTTTATTTTAAAAAATTAAGGAAAAGACAAAAAACATGATACTAACCCATAGATATGTCTTTGATAAATATTGTGGAATGCATCAGGTTTATCATTTTGAGGTCAATTATAGGTATAAACTATAAAATAATACAAGATTTGAATCTACAATTAATAGGTAATATCAAAAAAAATAATTATTAGAATTGGAATTTGAATGTTATATATATCAATTCCTTTAACTTTGACACATGGTTATATGACTCTAGGTTTGTGTAACACATTTTTTCTAAAAAACATAAAATTAGGAATATGAGAAAATTGAAGATAGATGAAGTAAATATTTGTGTTGTAAATGGGGAAAGAGTTTCTACATTGGAAGTTGAAACTTATGATATAATATTTTTGAGTGGATTTGTTCTATAATTAGAAAGTTGTTATTATGTTCCTCACATTAAAAATTATTTTGTTACATGTTTTTAATATATTGGATCCCCATTCATTATTAACATTAAAAGTATTTATACATACATGAATTACATGTTTTATTGAATTTGGAATATTGTAAATGGTTATTCATTCTTGATAAAGATAATCGTGTCTATAACATTCAAAATAAGAAGCTAAATGATTATTATAACCCCAAATACATTTTTTATTGTTTCCTTGGACATATAAATGATAAATTCATTCAAATAATTTATAGATGTGGATTTTTGGATACATATTATTATGAATCATTTAACGAATGTGAATATTGTTTATTAGGTAAAATGGCCAAACCAATTTTTAGTGGAAACATTGAAATAGGTAAAATGATATTGTGTCTTATACATGGTGATGTAATTAGACCAATGAATACTAAATAAAGAGGTTTTTATATGATCTTTATAAATTCTATTGATGACTTTAGTTGATATGGTTATCTATTTCTAAGAAACAAAATTGAAACATTTCAAAATTTCAAAAATATTCAAAATAAAATATATAATCAAATAGGAAAAGGTATTAATATTTCCCTATAATATTTGGGTGGTGAATACTTAATCCAAGAATTCACTAATTATCTATGAGATTATCGAATTACTTTAAAACCCACTCCACCTAGAACACCATTGTTTCTAACATGCCATTGTGGCCACATGTTTTGAGTCAGTGTGGACCAATATTCCAAAACCATGATTTCATTGGGACTTTACAAGTGATTCATTAGGCTGTGCATTGGTTGAAAGGATGGTAGGATGGCGTTATCTCATTCTTTTTTAGGTAATTATTTCCTAATCTAATACTCTCATAGTTTTAAAAAAAATTAAGAATCCTTCCTGGTAATGGTAAAACTATTTATTACCACCATGAAAGGGATTAATCAAAACAATGTTTTTATGTGAAAAAATGTATGAAACATAGGTTTAACATAATTATTTTATCTATAATTATAATATGGTTTAAATATATTTAGTTGTAGGATTTAAAATTTTTCAAATATCTTGGGTGGTGGTAGGTGTTGTGGAGTTGGTATCAGATCCATGAGAGGGGATTATTATATATACCTATGTATTGAATCATGACCCATGTAGTTTTGTTCCACTTAATAGGACAAATCATAACTTTTAAGGCAATGTTAAAATGAAAAAATGTGTTCCTTTTAGTATTTTTAATCCTTAACCAAGTGAAGTTACTTTATATTTCATGCATCTCAGAACTATTGGGTGTTAGGATAAAACCATATAAAGGCATCTAAAATATCCTATTTAATAAAAATCAAATACTATGTAGTTCGAGTTTCATTGTTTTAGGTCATGTGATAGGATTGTATAATGCGGTTTAACATCATGTTGTAAGGGCATTGTTATGTAGCTTTACATTGTGGGAAAAGTATGTTATGTTATATAGTTTAAATTCTTTAATTTAGGATGACTAGGAAAATTATTACTAGTAATAGGTGGTGTATGACTTATTTATGGATTTCCCTTCTAGGTTCATCCAGTCTATTAGACAATAAATAAAAGAGGATATTGTTGGAATCATAGGCAAAATGGAACATTAAGGTAGAATGACTTGTATTGAATATACCCATTGAGGAAGAATGGATTATAGGGAATATGGCCTATTGAAGAAGGAGGGGGACTTATGCATGGTGGCTCGCATATATCAATGAATCATTAAGGGGTCACATGTAAGAGATCATTAACTATGGTATGATTGAGGCTTATGAATAAAGAGGAGTCCCATGTTCTAACTAGGAGTTGTAAGGATACATTTAGTGGTTATGTATGTGTGGTGCAGAGGTGACTTACCTATTCAATGACTTGGGTGAAGTCATGCTTTGATTACAACTAATAAGAGACCTAGGATATGTCTTGGGATCATTTAGTGGACAAAATTGGTTTATTGGTTATCCAAGTTGATTAGATATTAGATATGCGGAAGACAAGATGATCAGTATGGAAGAGGAGTGGCTTTTCTGGTATCCTAATTATAAGGATCCTTGTAATCAAGGGAATAAAGAAGTATTGTTTCCCTAAGGGTAATATTGGATTGGGAGAGAAAATGGGGGGAGGTATCATATAGGTGTAAAAAAACTTATCAGAGGACTATATGATCATATGGGTGCACATTGGAATGTATGGACTAGTCATGTACTTCTCAAGGCTATGGAGTGGGCCTTGGTGGATAGGTGACCTGGAAATAGACCAAATCAATAGTGGATTTTGGGTAGGAGTCATGGGCCATTTTGGTGCCTAGGTAGGATGATGAGGTAAATTTTCACTCCACTATAGAGTTAGGGGGACTATCAAGACCTAGTATAGAGACCATTTTGAATTAGAAACCTATTGGATTACCATGGATAATGGTCACCCTATTTGGGTGACCTAGACAATGTTTATTCCTAGTGAAAGACTAGGACAAAGAGTTTCCCTAGTATGGATTGTTTGGTGAAGTTGTACACTATTATGAGTGTTTGTAAAAGTTTCACCCAAGTATGAATGGTAGGGTAATGTGTCCCTAATTATGAAGGGTATGGTTAGTTTTCACCCTAGTATGAAGGTTAGGGTAATGTTTCATCCTAGTGTAGACCTATATAGTTGAATTGGGCATGTGAAACCTTATTACTACACTCTTGGGACGAACTGAGCATGTGGAATCCACGCGTATTCTTCCCATGATGGGATCATATTCTATATTACTTAAATATTATAGGGGAAGTGGAATTTTAAGATGTTATATATATATAATTCTTAATATAATTAAATTAACCATAATTATCATTAATTACCTTAGGTTTTAACTTAATAAGTCACTTGAAAGGGGATGAGAGTGTTGGGTGTTGAATTTAAAAGATCTATGTGTGTCACTTTGTGCTATACCAAATGATTAAACTTAAATTGGTATGCATGGGAGTATTTAGAAGAAAAAAAAATCCAAGTTGTATATCTTGGTCGGTAAATGAATTCATTCCCTCTATGAGGAACCTTGCATTGACTGATGGACTGGGTTTTTGATCTGATCACACAATCCAAACATAGAGATAAACTTCTGAAAAAAATGATTAAGTGTGAAATTAGTGATAAGGATGTGAATGAGGCATATTAATTCACAATGAGACCAAGGTGAAGAGAAATGGGAAAACTTTTAGAATCTAGGATGAATTGAATTGGGTGTGCACAATGTTATGGACACTATTTATTATTCCATTTAACAATAATTTTCTCCCACCTGGTCGTAGTCTCCATACGTCAAAAAATGGATCCCCAAAAAATTCCCCCTCCCCCCTTGAGATTGAATTTTATTAGTATAAATAGGATCAAATTATGAAATCCATATGAATCTAGAAGGACTTATGTATCAAATGAGGGACCATTCCCTTAGGTCAAGGGTTAATGCATTATTCTCACTAGTACCAAGGGATGGGATGAGTGTTAGAACCTGGGCCTATGATGTGGCTCCTCTATAAATAGTGGGGCCACATAAAATTCATGAATCATCATGACCTAAGAAAACCCTATATATTCACACTCACCTTTCACTTAAGCAACTCACCATACTAAAAGTGAGCACTATATTTTACTTTTCTTAAACACTATGGTATCATCCTAGGCACACATAGAATAATTTGATATCTTCGCCTGCGAAAAAGATCCTAAGTGAAGGAAAAAAAGTTAAGATGGTTGAGTAATGACACTTGATAGATTCTAGCTAACTGAAGACATTGGGGTAGAGCTAACTGGGCAAAGAAACCTAAGAAAACTTTTATCTTATATCGATTTTCCATATGATAATGTTCATGTTTAGATCACTTTGTTCTCAGTATAATTATATTATATTCAATCCATCTTACATTTTTGAGCTTCTTGTTTATAGAAAAACAATGTCTCATACTTCAATCACTACTTATGATACTAAAGTTGTTTCCTATATCGAAATACTGATTTGAGATGTTCAATAAGGTTATGACAGTCAATGCAGATCACATCTCTCAGCACTCAAGAAATTCATGTGAGTTCAACAATAGAGATATAAAATGTCATATTTCCTCCCACTATATAGTTAAAGGGTTTTAACTAATGTGAATTTACTAAGGTCAGATGAAAATATTCTAAACTCACGGTTCACAAGGTAAAAATATCTAGGGAGTTATAGAATATCATCAAAGGGGTGTGTATCAATAAGGGTAAGAATCCCTTGAATATATACTAAATAACTCAAAGATATTATCAAAAAAAATTGTTCTTTATCAAAATCTCAAACACACCCCTACCCCTCTATATTTTTCTGATAAACAATAGATCAACTATATAGATGGAATTAAGACTGGAGTTTTTACCCCATAGTTGAGTTTAAGCCTAAATGAATGTTGTATTTTTGGGTTTCATAAACATGTGAAGATTTTTAAAGTTAGTTGATGGTATTGGAAATCTATTAGGTTGTTTGGGTTTCTAAGACATGTGTCTATAAAAATGATGATTTGATCCTAGAGTTACTTAATCATTGAATTCCAAAAATAAAAACATTCCATCAACCTCATGGGGAAGTGAGGATAAGCTTGTGAAACATAAAAAAATTATTTTTAATTCCAATACTTAGTGATATGTATTCTATGTTCCTTCCCTCAAATGCCTCTTGGGGAGATCTCAGGAGAACACCCTAATTGGTTTGAGATCTATAATGGAAGGCTAAGAACATTATAGAGAATTATTCCTTCCTATGAAAGAATAAAAAAATTGAGAAATGGATTCATGTGTCCTAATCTCAAGTATAGAAAATATCACCTCAAAACAACTAATAGGATCCCCTATATGAAACCATGGTGGTCAGGAACATATTGTCCACAATAAGATTGAGTCCTCTATATAGATTAAAGATATGACATTAACCCAATGATCTATCCTCAGACTTGCCTATATAGATTTATTTCCATGTGGATGAGAAGATACTTGATTCCAGTCCATGATTCACACAATATCTTTAGGTCGAGTCCATATGTGATGGAGGAACCCTAGGAAAATGGGGAGCATATTGGGATTGTGGTACAATTACTGGATATGATCCACTAGTTCTTGTTACACATTTACAAATGGATGTCCTTGTTTAACATTTCAATGATATTCTATGTTTTTTTCTTATAGATAGTATAAAATTTCAACATCTATGTGAATCATGAAAATATGTGGAACCCTAAGTGCTAATTCAGAACATTTTTCTAGGTTATCTACTGTATTAGGTCATTATCATTGATGTATGATGAATCTCTAAGTTTTTTATTCTATATTCAAAATTTAAACTAATCCCATATAAATCCCCCCCACCCAAGAAAAATAATTATAGATCATGACACTAGAAACTATGAAATGTGTTCATAAAACATGGCCCTAAAAAACTACATTTTATCCACTGAGTTTGAAGGTCCTGTCATATGTGAGGTTTATGTGCTATATTGATTTCTTCCTCAATTATGGTGAGTACAATATCAAGTTTTATCACACTAATTGATATCATAATGGGGAAACATCCAATGGTATCATGTCAACTATGTGTGATGTTGGAATAAACATTCAAGTTGAGATCAAGAAATCCACTCTAAGCATATTTGTTTGGATAATAGACAAGTATTATTTTGTTTTGATATCAATATTACTTCATTAAATGATTATGAGTGGATAACCTAGGGTTGTTATAGATCTATCATTATAAAAGGTAAAATTGGCCATCAGGAAGCTGGACAAGAATGTATAACCAGTGAGCCACCATAATCTCTTGATCAACCACTCCCATAGGACTATCAGTGATTCGGGGCTGAGGATCCAGAAAATCATAAATCAAAGTCAATGTGGTGAATCTATTGGAAACATATTAATTATATAGTTATGAATTAGAGTCCTTGGAGTCAAATGAATTCAAAGGATCGTGATTATTTATCAATACCCAAAGGGGTGTTAGTTAATGTTTCTTCAATCTAAAAGTATCCAAAAACCACAAGGTTGTGATTTATATTTCTATTGGAAATAAATTTTGTGGTTTAATTGAACACCCTATAGAGTGGAACCTATATTACCTAATTTGGAAACCTAAATTCCCCCTAGGTCATTGAATTCATGACTGATCCTAGTGATACTATAAATTATCAGTGAGAGACAAAGATACTGATACTTCAACCAATAACGGGTTCCCTATTACAAGGTGGTTTTATGGTATGGTAGACCAAGGAACAATTTAAGGGGTGTTTAATCATCCATAAAATGAGAATTTATATGACCACATCAACCGTAAATATTTATAGTAAAGATCCCCATAAAGAATATTATCTTTAACTTTAAAACAAAAAGTAAATATCTCCACTTTTCAATTTATATAGAGTATGGGGAGAGTGCATGGAACTATGAATTATCCTATGTATACCATGAGTGGAAACCTAGTAGGTACTATATGATTGGATCTTCGAAAGATGATGACTTTTTACCTAACTTGAACATGAAGTAGGAAGGAAAATATCTAGATCTATTTTTCACCTTCCTATATCTAGGACATTTTCCCCTAGAAACATAGTTGGGTAGCACTCTTTCAATGGTCAAATGTCACTGTAATGTCAAAATATTATCAAATAACATTTTAAATAGTGAAAGTGGTAAATATTTTAGTCCAAATTATTTATCCTCTAAATGTTTGAAATCATATTTCTTTGGGTTCCCAATTCTCATGTCTTTGAAAGGGACCTATATAAGCCAAACCCAAAGGGTAATGAAAAGAAATATTAATATGTTCCTCCACCCTCCACTAAAGAATTACTTGTACTAATAGTGGAAGGAACTTTTACAACGTCCACTCTAACCATCTCTACTAAAATGGCACTAATGGCTTGGGTATAACTACTAAATGTACCTATTGAATTTTTCATCACCCTATTGACTTCCTTTATCATGATAGGTTTGATTACACGTATCAAATATATATTTATTGTGGAGTGTAATGACATCACTAGATGTAATGTCTTATTTGGAATAGTTCAAAAACTTTAGTAAGGAACTATATGGGAGTAAAAATACCCTTCTAATGTTTATCCAAGTATTATATTTCATTAAGATCCTGGTTTATGCCTCTAAATAAAGAGATTTATCATCACAAAAGTCCACCATGTTACTTCATCAGTGGGAGAATTAAAATATAATGCCTATTTAGGTGAAATAATTGATGGCTTTAGAACTAGAAAGTGTGGATCCTCTTGGTCCACTAGGCGTGGATTACAAATATCCCTTATAAGGCTCATCTCAATAGGGTATCTATACCAAAAAAAATTATGAGGCATTAACCATGGTACAGGTTCATGATCTACCAATTGATAAATCCATATCAAGAGGCAATGATGTTCCTAAGCATCCATAATATGGGACAATGTTAAGGTTTGAGTCCCCATCCATGGTAGGTGGGGAATCACCTCCTAAAGAATATGTTTATGATGCACTACCAATGGAGGTAGAAACAACAAAGTAAACCAATTCTCTGGTGGGAGTAATTGAGTTATCTATAAAACCTCGCATTAATATTGGAATTAATCTATTGATGTGTTAATTCCTTATTTCACCTATAGAAGTGTTAATGTAATTAGAGGATAAAGTTAAGAAGGTTTTCAAAAACATTTCTAGGTCCACTAGAAGCACTATATGGGGCATTTCCAACATGTATTTTTGTTGTAATTGATCATTAATCTGAAATCTACACAATGGTAATCAGATCAATTGAAATTAATCAAAGAATAATTGATGACTGAATGAAAGAACAAAGATGTTGGATGATCACATATTATTTATAATTAAATTAAACAGTTAAATAATTTAATTATGATGAATGTTTTCTTCATTGATGGATCTAAAAATTTATCAATGTCTTCTCATAATTGAATTATACGAATCATGAGTAGATTCCCTCTAGTAATGATCTAAACATGATCCAAAAACCCATGAATGGTTCCATATGAATATTTTGGTTCTAGGGAAGTAGATCTTGATGCTTACTTTATTCACATTTGATTACCCCAATAATCACTTGAATAAAGGATTCTCTTTGATCTCTCTAGAATCAAGACTGGTGGTGGAGAAGGATCACTCTCTGTTCTTGAGAGTGTTCTCAGAGAGATAGATCTATAGATATTGGAGATGATTCTCTATAGATGTCATTGTGAATAAAAAAATGAAAATAGAAAACCTAAGGGAATCATATAATTGGGTTTATATGCCTCTAGGGTTAGAAAATAATAATTTCACATGATCCCTTATTATTTTTGTTAATTGTTAGGATACCCCATGTCAATAATGATAATATTATTATTATTATTTCTTGATATGAACAAATCCAACGAATTAAATCATATATTATTTATTCAAAAAATATTCAATATATTTTATTTCTTACTGGTCCATTAAACTTAGTCTGTCATTCCTCCAAAATATTTATCAATCCTTAAATAATGAAAATTTATTTAATGAATAAATATCACTGCATTATTCAACCATAAATAAATAAATATTTTATTCACTAAATTGAAAATAAATATTTATTAAATATTCTTCTCAAAAAAATTATCTTGAATAACTGGTGATAAAATATATGAGACCAAGAAAACATGAACAATTTTTAAACCACATGTGGGAATAATATTTTTTCAACTAGTTAAATAATAAATAATTATATTTTTTAACTAAGGTTATAGATACACATAGGGTGTGACCATCTAAACCTCTTTCTCAATACCATTTGGAGAAGCATCTCAAAGTCCAAGGTTAGAATCTAGAAAAACGCCAATGAACCCATTGAGAAATAATTTCATGTAACAACAACATAAAACCACATACAGAGGCTTAATATGTAATATAATTCATTTATCTTGATATCTCTGATCAAGTAGGTTTCATATTGGTATCATCAACCTATGTTCTCGATGTCACTTTTTTTGACTTTTTAGAAATTGAACTTTCCTAAAGAACACTATGTCTAGGGATTTATTTAGGTTATATAATTTTCAAAAAAAGGGCCTCATATATTATCTTCCATTAGAGAATTGAGGGTTAAAATAATTTCTCACATTATTCATTAATTTAAATATTACTCATGGAACACACAACTTATCATACTTCACCATGAACAAATTTCCTCAGGGTTTTCATTAATACATTAAAGTACACAACTCGTAATATCCATTAATAATAATAATAATGTCTAAGTATCGTTATACTTGGATATAGGTTGGAACAACCAAAGAAAAATATTTGTGTGGAATTCCTACTAGCAGGTCACATTCTCATAATATCTTTCACTAGATATTACCAAGGGTGTACACCATGAGAAGGTTCCTCAATTTCCTATGAGTCTCCACTCATGATAGCCTATATCATTTTTATCCCTCAAATGATTTCATCTCACTATAGAAATATATTTAAGAATAACATTGTAGAACTTCTAGGTTCTCATCATAGTGGGGAACTGTTATGGCCTTTTAGTGTGACAATTACTCTTTAGAAATTATCACATATGATGTCATGCATAATAACATTAATGATTTTGTAAGTGGTTTATAAATATTAAAAACTTTGAATGTAGGTTATCATAAATTACACAGAAGTTGGTTTTCAAGAACCAACTCCAACAGTCACCCCCATGGACCAAATTCTAGAGCATATAGAAGTTGGGGTTATTCTGGCACTAATGAGACCAAAGGGTGAAAACTAGATGATTTCTCTAAGTAAACTAATCCTAGAATATAGGTTATTTTCTAAGAGAGACTCTAAATTGTATCAAAATTTTATTGACATCCAATGCACCTCATGACAGCACATGTGGAAATATATCTAGAATCAAATCCATAAAACCCTTGTGGAGGTATAGAATAATAAATTGCATCAGCTTCACTATATTTTCATGATCCTGGTATACATGGGTTTAGAATACCAAATAATCCATACATCCATGAAATACATCATATATAGGAAGGATGATGAAAAAATGTTCAAGTTATGCCTCTCTTAGGTAGAGTCAACAACACATTTTGTAGACCTCATAGTTATAACACTTCATGAAATATCTAATCAAGTTGAGGTTGAATCAAAGAAAAAAACATGATTGGCATGGGAAAATCCTACTGAACTATTTTCCCTATGAACTAAGTGAATTTGAGGGAGTATTGGTAAAGAATAAAATTCTTTTTTTAAATTATCTGATGGGGGAGGAAAATGTCAATGCGAGAACAGAAAGATTTTTCCTTACAGAGGATGATGAAGTTGTGGAGAGAGCTATAATTCAGTGAAATATTGATTAATACCAATGATAAATCAATGAAATATGATCCATACTAGGGTTTATTTTATAGTGTAACATTGTATCTTACTTCTTCTTCTTTTAATAAATTAAAGATAATCAAATTTATAGATGTTCTTATTTCTTATTGATTTTATAATGAAAAAATATTTAATTTTAAATAAAATATCACAATTTTAATTCTATATTATTCTGATTGCAACTTCTAAATAATAAATCAAACCTTCAAACAGTAATTTCAAGATAACTAATCCCTTTAAAACATTGAAAGGGGATGGATAAAGTTAATCAGAATCTCTAAATTCTGAAATCAGTGATGAAATATGGATCATATCTTTATCTCACGTACATATTCCCTCGAATAAATATATATGGCCAAGATATGGTGGAATATATACTATTAGTATAAACCAGGTTGAATCTATGAGATAAAGGAAGGTAGAATTGTGTTTTATCCTAAATGTGTATCCTTATATGGATATAGGTAGGCCAAATATAGTGGCACATACACAATCACCATAATCCAAGGTTAACTCAATCAAATTTGAGGGAGGTTAATGAAATTACATGATGATATTATTTAGGGGATTTTGGAATGAGGGTTAAAATGTTCAAAAAACAAAAAATATCATTAAATTACACCTTAATGCCTTTCTCATAAACATTTAAACCAGTATGTCCATAACATAAGGATGGTCTAATTATTTTTATTGGTTAAGGGACATAGAAAGTATAACATTAATTTTTCTAGGGATATATTGTAACACCCCAACCCTAGTTACCCAGAGTTGGTGCATTATTACATAACATTGGCATGATACAAGGAATCATTCCCTGAGAGAGAGATCAGTTTAGTAGCATTGGAAGTACTAGATACATTCATAAGTTTTACATTACATCATTAAATAAAAACATCAACAACATTTTTTCCCCATTGACTACACTTATATCCTTATCATATCCCTACAGGTCATCCATAAAATATTTCTTCACATCCATGGAAAAATAAACCATAGAAAGGGGTGAGCTTAGATGCTTAGTAAGGATAACAATATAGCGGAAACTTTCATAAATTAGCATAAACATTTTAGGCAATGTATAAGACTAAAGAAAATGCATTTTAAACTTAAACATAAGCATAATATGAAAAATATAAAATAAAATAATTCCATTTACTTATTCACATGGATATTATACTAGTCGAATAATCAGATGCAATATCAATTGCCACTTTCATAATGATGGAATGCATAATGCCAGACTTCATAACCACATAGTTAAGGCCTTGTGCCAAGACTACAAATAATATTTTTTCAAGGACCTATTCCAAGACACTAGTTTGTCTCATGAGACCTACTAATGCATTGAGTATCTACAGTGGGATCCACCCATCACTTACTAAGTCCAATTAATTCCCCATATGAAAAGGTTTCAACATAACATAAACATTCATATTAAAACTAGCATACGAAATGTCAATACTTAATCCATAAACCATGAATGGTGTTAAAATAACACATCCATAGTCCAATATATCAAAAAACCTTCAATACAAAATGGAAGAGTTTTATTGTAATAAATCAACTTCAAACAAGTTTATAATCCATCAACGGATGTTGACATAGATGAAATGAAACCTATTTGAAATAAATATCTCTTTATATTTTCAAATTATTTAAAAGTAACATAATTATAAAAGAAAACATTTATTGTGAAAATATTATTATAAGATTTTAGGTAAAGCTTCTATGATGACATAATGGGATAAAATAGCCACACCGGCTGTATAAGTTAAAAAAATACATACTTACCTTAATTTTTCCAAAAAGGTCATATAGTACCTTGTTTGAAAAATGACAGAAAGATTTCTTTCAAACCATGTTATAAAAATTAAAACATTGGTATAAATGAATTTAACCCATATTCTAATAAATAGTAAAAAAAATTGGAATACATTTTTAAGAAACATGTATGTGGATGATAAAGAGGTCCCAGTAGATACTTATGTAAAAACAACCGCGGATAATAAAGAGATTGTGAAATTAACCCTTACCTTGTACTTTTCTTTAGTAGATGGTATGTTAACCTCCTGTATAATATTTCAAACATTTTTATTAAATTATACAAGAATAATATACATAAATATGATATCATATATGATCTTATAATATTGATTTGTTAATAATATTTTAGTAGTATCATTGTTTCAGGTGTTAACTCATTCGTTTTCCATTATATTATTGGTTATTTAAGCCATGTTTGTTATGGATATGATGTATTTGATTCATATATAGAATTATATTATTTTCATAAACATTATTTTTAATCATAAAATAACAATTATTCTTGAATGATTACGATGGGGAATGAAACTCATCACATTCGTGGAGACAGTAATCCGTACAAACGCACGAGAAATAATAACATTATATTGATAGTGAAATAGTATGTAATTGGATGTTATATCATATATAAATAATCATTAATATGTTATATTTATTATTTACATTAGTTATACTCATTATTATACCCATCCAAATAATGAAGTGTTTGAATAACAAACTACACCATGACGTGGAGACGGTAAGTCATATATACACACGTATGGTGACTTTTTCATTCATATGATGGATAGAATAATGAATATGATTGTACAATTTTTATAATAACATCACAGTATATATAAGATATTATAGTTATTATTTTAGAATGGAAACAACAAAGAAATAGGAAGTGGAATAAGAAAAGAACCTGAAAGAGGTGATGAAATATTTACATCTTCTTCAGGTTCTTCCTTTTGATTTGATCAAAAGGGATCCTTTTTGATAATTTTTTATATCCTATGATCTATTAAAATTTTTTTCTTTAGGAATAAGAAAGATTCATTGTGGATACTCATTACATGGAATATAGGATGAGATAGAGACAGAAACTTATTAAAACACACAACCAAAGGATGAAAAAAATTATGGAATTGAAAAAAATAAAATAAACATATTTTCAAATGTTATAATTTAAGATAATAAAATAACCCCTCATAAATTAAAAAAAAATCTTTTTATAATCATTTCTGATGAATCTATGATCTTATTTCTCTCTTATTAATTCATGCATTTTTTGTCACTACATTTTCCATGATCACATTCTCTATCACTTCCCATCATTATTTGGACATTTATTTTCACCTCTAAATTCATATTTTCACATTACATTAATGTTATTCAATTAGGAAACCTAGTTTTGTGTTATTCCAGATGACCTTCATATTTCTATTTCCCTATTTAAGAAATAAAAGTTTATTGACCCTTTTTAAAATATGGGTTTTCAATGAATGGATTTTTAAATAATAAAACCCTGAATAACCAAAATTGAGATAAAATTTTGAGAATTCAATTTATCTAATATGGTAAATTTAATACCCTAATATTTTAAAATAAGGATATGTTCAATATAATATGTGGCATACAACACCAAGCTTAAACAAACCACAAAATAATTTTTTTTGAATTTGACTATAACCAAAGCTATTGAATTTGAGGGTATGAATGGGAGGAACCACATTATAAAATATATTAATAATATTCCCACTCAATAAAAAATTATTTTTTATTTTTTATTAAATAATCACTCAATTTTTAGTGAAGTCATTTTATGCTTCAAACATACTTTTTCTTCCAAAATGGTTTTGATTTTTTTAGTGAATATTATAATTAATTTTTACCACTTTTATATATTTTTTTATAAAAATGATAAAAAAATGAAATCAACATATCAGAATTATATTAATGTGTAATTTTAGTATTTTTCTAAAAATATTACTTTTTTAATAAATATTGAAAAAATACAAATTTTATAGAAAACTGTATTTTCCATTTCAATATTTTCAAATTATATTTTTATTTTGAATTGTTTTGAAGATATAATTAGTTAATATTTTTAAAAAAATAAACCATTAAATTTTATTTTAATCAAAATAATGATTAACTTTTGTAGAAATACATTTTTACCCTTAAAATGGATTTTTCTATAAAACTATTTTTCTTCACCTTCTGAAGTGTTATTTTAAAAGTAATTTCTTCCACATATAGATATTTAATTTGATAAAATGTATTATATATTTGGAATCATAATTTAAAAATTTTGAAAATTGTGAAACTTTATTTTTTTCATTATGAATAGTAACCTTGGTAAAAATGTTATCACCACAGTAAGGGTAAAACGGGTAGATCAAGGTTAAAACTATAAAATAAGGCATAAAAATAATCCACAAGATTTAATATATTTAATTTATGATTTTAATATTATGAAAACCTTCATATTTTCAAAAATATTTCATTTTTTTCATTTTTCTTTGATAAAGACTTTTATATTATTTCAAGTAAAGGAAAATCTTAAAATGTCTTTTTCATTATTTTAATATATATAATATTTTGTGACATGGATAAAAGAAGTGAAAAATGGTTATAGAATTTATTTTTAAATATTAATAAATTAATTTTCTAAAGATAATTGTTTTAAATTTTAGTGATTATATAATCACCATAAATTCTTATGCAATGTTGAGGCAGTGCTCATCCAAGTAGTAGAAAAATCAAGTAAATGATTTTAAAAACACTAAAAGTAATATTTTTTGGATAATTTATGGTTTTAAAATATTTTTTTAGATAAATATAATTAATTTTTTACGGTTTATAATTTTATATTAGAATTAAATTATTGTATTGATATTTATTAACATTAAATTATGTGAATAGTCCTGAAAATGATTTTAATGGTATTTTATGTTAAATAATATTTTATTAAATGATTTAAAATTCATAAAAACTTATCTTTGGAAAAGTGAATAGTATATAGTCTATAATATCAATAATTTTCCATTTAGGGGTCACTTTTCCTTATATTGTAAATTTATTGACCCCTAAATAGTAAAAACCATTGTTATCATGGTAATCATTAAAAGGGTTAACATGGGTTAAAATTAAGATATTAGTGTTAAAACATCATATAAACTTGTATAAATTTTATTGTATTATATTATTTATAATTGGATTCATCGTATATTCTACATATATAAATTTTTTCATATTAACATGAAAATTAATTTATATTAATTTATTACTTTAAGTCATTCCAAGGGGGTCCCTCTCTACTCTTATATAAGGACACAATATCTCCTATTTTACTCACACTTTTTTGAGACACTTATCTACACTAAACCCTACCAAAACCTATTAATAACTTCCTTAAATACATTATATAGGTTTTCATATTCTTAAAATACCATATCTATGGTTGTTAAGGAGATATCCAAAGGAGGTTCTTCAAAGAGAAGGTAATCATCTCAACCAAATATTTTCATTTTACGTCTTATTATACCTCTTTAAATTATATTATAAACATTACAATATAATAATACTAGTATATATAATATATTTAGAAGTTATTATTTTAATTTCATAACCTTATTCATCACCGTTTTTCATCAAATAGGAAAAGAACATATCATGTGCTCGTTCATGTAGATTATTGCCTCGTGAACTGATAAATTATATTTCTCATCATCACCTTTAATGGATTGTTATTATGATGGATTTAATGTATATATATGATATTTATAAAATAATTATTATTATGTAAATATAATGTTTCATTTATCTTTATACCATTGTAATCATTAAAAATATAATCATCGCATGTGAATACATATAGACAATTATATCCATGTGGTGATGTACTTCATTTTTCAAATATTGTCTATAATGGATAGTAATATGGATGGATTTAATAAATTTATTTTATTTTTATAATAAAATAATAATTCTATAAATATAATATTTTATCTTATTTTTTTATTTTTCATCCAATGAAAAGTAAAAAAACATTGATCGTGTGTACGTGTGGACTACCACCTCACGAGCCGATGTATTTTATTTTGTATAACCACTTTTTATGGATAACTATAAAATTGTATTTAATGTATAAAAATTATTATTATTTAATTATTATTATTATATTTATTATTAAAAAATGACCCATTTGACCATAATAAACCTACAAATTTCATTTTTCTGTTATGAACCAAATGTCCTCAAAACACCCGATGTGGACTTAACCAATTAAGTAATTAAATATGTCATTGAAATAAATGAAATAAATGGTTTAGTGATAAATTAATAAACATAGAAAATTTATTAAACAAGTAAATAATTAATATAGTTTTATTATATAATAGTTAAAGTACATACATATAAAGTTAATACTCGAGATAATGGGTTTCTTAACTCAATTTCCTTCCACTGGGTTATAACACTTCTTTATTGAATTTGTTATGCCATTATTTTGTGTGAATTTATCTATAAATTGTTTTATGTTGTATTTATTCTTTTCCTATATAGATTTATGTATGTTCACATATTCACTTCATAGATTAATTATCACTTCAAATGTTCTGATCTCTGCATGGGTTTTATTTGTCTCAATCTCATTTTCAAGACGTGTTTAATGTCATGTGCCATGTTTTATTTTTATGGTGTACTTACTACACCATGAATGAATTTCGAAATATTAATTCATGTAACTAATTGGATTTAAAAATACATATCATATTCTTTCTTTAAATGTATTTTGATTCAAAATCTATTGATGTGGTAAAGGCTTTATATCACAATCTCACTTCTTTTCAAGGCTGTTTATGTTCAATGTTCATTTGGGAGAAATTTTATGATCTTAATTTATTAAACTATATATATATATATTCTTATCCTCATATTATTTCTAAGTTTTAAATTTTTTCCCTTTTATTTTCCTCTTTTTGGTACTTAAGAAGATCATTAGAACATTTTTAAGTAAAAACCAATCGTATTTCTCTTTTTTGTAAAGAATATTTTTTCACACATAACCATGATCTTTAAAATGATTTAAAGTTTCTTCTTTTATATGATAAAATTATTTTTTAAATAAATTTTCAACTATATTTTAATTTATTTACAAAGGTTTAAAAGGAATATTTTTATCATTTTCTAAAGAGGTTGCATTTGGTATTTTCCAAAAGTGTAAAATGGGTCTTTGTTTTAACATTTACCAAATTAATGGATATTCTTGATATCATAACAATACTTTTATTTTTTGTTTCCTTTAAAATTTTCCATGGTTATTTTCAAAAAAATTATTCTATCAATATTCGTAGAATTTTTTTAAACGTTCTCAAAAGAAAATGATATTTTACTTTTTTTCAAATAAATTTTTATATGTTATTTTAAATTTATTTTTCATCTATAAAAATATCCTTTATTTTTGTTCTATTCTCCATTGGGGATATATTCAAATAATAAATTACTTATTTTTTCTATGGATGGATTATTTTTTTTAAATATATTTTCATGGAACCCATTTCTCTTCCATTGGTTGATCAAGATAACAAAGAATGATGGTTGTTTTCAAGGGAGTTATGTTGCAAATTGAATGCTTCCCAATGTTTTTTTGATTTTATGGAACTAGGAAATATGTATTCATGATTTATGGGTAGTTATGTAATAAACCAAGGATGGTTGGGTCTGTTATATCCCTCAAATGCATTGGGTAAATAAATAGAGTTAATTAACTCTAAGTTTCTCTAAGGTGATGACATATTTTATTGGTAATAGGTCACTCATAATAGATATAGGAATTATATGTTTAGGTGATTTCATGATGATTGTTTCATGTACCAAGATACCTCCATAATTTTTCAATGATTTCTATGATTTTTAATGTTTTATTTGATTAAGGATCATTTTCACATGGCTTTTTATTGTTGACTCATTTGTCTATCATATTTTATTAAAACATTATACCTTGTCTCAATGTTTATGTTACAAGTTTTGATGGGTGTGAATTCTATTATGCAATGATCGTGCACTTTGAATATGTTCTCATACCCTTGTGCACATCTTGTACTCATCGAAGATATTAAATTTTTAATTACTATGTTTACGCTTATTGATCATTTGAGATCACCCTTCTTATGATTCTTTTACCTAGGTTATAAAGAAAGATGTTATGTAAGATATGTCTAGAACGGTTCTATGTGGGAGATGATAAAGACTTGATATAGAATAAGAAAAGCTGGGTATAGTGGAAAAAATATGCTCACTTAAGGAAAAGGGAAATGCTATGTAATATTTTTCCTTGTTCTATAAAACTCTAAACCTAAAATGACCTTGAGTATATGAGTGATCAAATATTTTTTTTATGTTATATGTTTTTTATGGATAAAATTAGATCATGTTTATCAATATGAAATCTATAAATGTAAATATTTTGTATTTAGCACGAGATCTGGGTGTATATATTTAGGTCTATTATACATGTAACATATCTAGGTATAGTCAAAAAATCCTCATTCTATCTCAATTAAAAGCCTAGATTTCATACTCATCATATGTGAGGAAAAATATAATCTTGGTTTTGATTCAACTGATCACATTATCAACAACAAACACATCCACCCATAGATTAACCTTGCCACAAGGTTGACTTAAGAAAGGTGCCAAAATATGAATTTTATCATGATAAGTATATTTTCAACCTCAAATAAAGATATTCAATATGAAACATAAACCCCCAACATACAAATACATAGTATATGAAACTCCATGTGATATACTTGGTGGCTCATCTAACACGCAAAACTAGTTTTTTTCCTCAGTAATGAATCCCATATCTCTATAAGAAAATATTCTCATGTTAACCTTAAATTTTTTTACAACATATAATACATCATGATAAACATAAATTAGGGATAAATCGAAGACACACTTTTAGAGATTAATTATCATTTCACTTCTTGAATATATTGATCCAACATAAAAGAATGATAAATTAGAGACTACATTTTGTATAACATGAAATATTTTATATTCTAAAATTCGTTTAATAATACTAATATAATAACACATAATAATCAATCTAGTCATATCCCATATGATATATCACTAGAAAGACCTTATATTTTCTTCACATTTGTGGTCTTGTTAAACACATTACATCTCTATGTAATTCTGACCACATCTCTATGTGACCATCAGATAAAACCTCCCACTAAAATCTTTTGGTGAGTAACATCTATAAAAAAAATCAAAATAATAGTGATACATAAGAATTATATTTGTTACATTCAACTATTAGAACATTTTAGTCAAACTCTTTTACTTTATAATATAAAATTTTATGATTTTAATAACTTCTTATGTCTACTTATATTTATTTCTAAGTTCATCATCATTATATGTGAACATTTTTATACTAAATTTTCTTTAATATCATTGTAACTAAATCTAACTCTTTACATTAATATATTTCTTTACCAAAAAATTAGGAAATATTTTAGGATATAAAATTACTTTTACTTTTAATTTGATTGGTTAAATATTTTTTTAATACTTTTAACTTTTCTAGGCCCAAGAATACTATCACTAGACTCTTAGAAATTATATTTTCTCTAAAATATAATCCCAGGAAAAACAAACCCCTTTGGGTTAGGAATTAAAACATATTTTCTTAAGAGATAATATTTAAAAAATAAATTATTAAAATCCATATCTTGTGGTATTATATGTGTTTATAGATATATTAGGAATATTAATATTTTATTCTTTAAAATATATCACTATGAGGTGGTGGGAACTCTTTCCATTATATTTTAACTAACATATTTGACAAACTATTTCATCTTGGATTAAAATAAATTATTCTTATTCCTTTTTTAAATCATGTTATATAACTAGATCAATCATTAATCATGAGTATCAAAGATATTATCTCATTTTTATTATAATAACTATTTCTTTAGAAAAAACATATCTTATAATTATATATTAGGTATAGGGGATTAAAACCCATAAACAACACACACCTAGAAACCCTAGTTGAAAAAATATCTTATAACTAAGAGAAGTAATATAAAAATACACATACTTTAATTAAATTCATTTGATCTTTAAAATAATCATGTGTATTTAATTTCTTGATATAGTAACACTTTAATTCATCATTTGAATACAAACTATAAAATATATCAATCCTTACCTTGATTTTGAACTTTTTTATATTTATAAAAATTTTAAAATAGACATTTAGTATCATATTCCCTTAAATTGAAAATTTGATTAGATTACACTAATACCTGGTGAGGAGTCTCCAGAAAGTTTCAAAAACTACTTTATATGTTCTATAAAATTTTATCTAATGGAAATATCACACCTTATTCTTGATATCTTTTTTTGGATTAATTAACCTAGAATAACCATTAGACCATAAAATAGTATTCCTTTCAGATTAAAATTTTACCCATTTATACTATCAACATAGAACTATAGAATGATAATCCACATCCTACTCATTTATCCCCAACACTTTGAAGATATCAAGTAAACAATTTTAGAAGTTATTTATATTGTAAAATATTTATGCATATATTACATAAGGAGATCCATATTGAGAGCCTTAAGAGAAACTTTTAGTCCCCCCATGTCATTAACATACCCAATCATATTTAATATATTACTGAAGACTAAATTTTCTGAGGTCAATTTTTATTTAATGCATTTAAAACCTCATGTAAATCAATATATACTTATCATAAGCATTTTAATCTTATTTTTTAATAATATCTACATTTGGTAGCTCAGTAAGGGGTTTATCTAACATATAAAAATTTTACTCTTACATAAGAAAAAAATTAAATTTTATGTTCTAATCAATAAATTTACTTATATTAGTATTCTCCTTCTCTAAGATTGATCTCAAAGTCATTTTTGATGTTGATGGTGATATATTATTTACAAATAAATATTTTATTAGATAAGAATCCTATTTTACATTAATTTAATAAATAATTTTATTAAATGTGTTCCCACTAAAATTATAACCTCTTTTAAATTAAATCATATCCATTAGTGTTCCAAGATCCACATTTCACTAAGTTTTAATTCACTCTATAATTTCACCTATCACTTAGCTATTTAGATTGGTCTAGATGTCAATAATATAATATATAGCTCTTAGATAGTTGAGTAAACAACTCTTTACTCAATATATTATATGGATAAACTCAGATTTATTCCTATGTTGTCTAAACCTTAAGTATTGTAACCCAAATAATATTTCAATTATGTACACCTATTCTTATTATATTCACCCATAACTTTCTTCACTTATACAAGATAATTCATGGGCACTTTGTATTGGTATGATCTACTAGGTTATATGATCAAGGTCTTGAAAAGTGTTGATTTGGAATGAATAGAACACTTAGTATTTTATGGGGATTTAAATCTCACCATCTCATATATTAATGTGTAACACTTTACACAACTCATATCTTGTGTCGCTGACTCAAATTAAAAATAGGCTATATTTATACATATCTAAATTCATCTCATGCACAATTTATAATAAACTCTTTCATTTAAGGATTAGAATCATATTAAATCAATAATCCAAAGTAGAGTAAGTTATAGAGATAGGTATCCATCCCCCAGTTTTCTAGATTGAGCCTAAGATCTCGAACTAATAAGCATCTCGAGCTAAAGTCCCTCTACCCATGGTTTTTAATAAATATAGAATTTGATTCCATCATAATTATAATACATAATATTTATAAATAATAATTATCAACTTGATTTAAGATCATAACCTCATATAAGTCAAATTTAATTGGATAAAAGTGAATCAATTTTTATACCTATCATGTGTATCTTTTAATTAATGTCTGATAATTTAAATAAGTAGTCCAGCTCTTTAAACTAAAGAATACATTCATTAATAATATAAATAATTTATAACCATTAATAAAACCTTGAAACAAATGAATAAACAATTCATAAATTTATACATGAGATAAATATTTATGGATGTATCATAAATAAAGAAGTTATAAACACTTTAAAATTTAGGAATTATCTTATGGGTATTATATATAATAAATAAACATTATAGAGACCATATCAATTAGGATACCACAGAGAGGGGGTAAATTAGTGGTACCAGAATATGTAAATTCCTCCTTTTTTAATTAAAACATTGTGATATATTAAATTCATGATCTAATCTCTATAATTACTTCCTCATCCATATGAAAAAAATTATAATCATGAATAGAACACATGAAATTTTTATAATGTTTGTTCTTCTTGTGAAATTCTACTTCTTATTGTGTTCAACCTTTTTTTGATCCATGGATATTATTATCACTATAAATATGTAGTGATCCAAAATGTAGTAAAAGTCACATAAAATGCTTGAGATGGTATCATCCACTTCTCAAGAGGGTTAGGTATCATCCACTTTCCACAAATAATGTATCCCAATATTTTGACTAAAATCACCAATTATTCATGCATGAGAGCATACATGCATTAAAATGATCTCTTTCCACCTCAATAGCAAGCACATGGATTAATAGAAATAGAATCAACTTTCCATTACCAATTTAGAAATCATAGATATAATATTGTTTGATCTAATTTAGTTCTTATCTCTCCTAATATAGATGATCTTAAGTGTATTATAGTACTAGATTCTTAAGTTCACAATTCTCAAATACATCATTTTCATAATTTCTTCTTTTATATTCTTCAAAAAATGCACTAATAATATTTCCAAAATTATTATGGATATTCACTTAATGATTGATTTCACAAAAATTACTTGAATAATAACATCTTTGACCATGAATAATAATTTCGAATATTTTAATTTTAAATATCCTTGAAAATAACTTCATGTTCCCCTCATTTAATCTCTATTAAAAACCCATTCACACTCCCTTGAATCTCGTCTTGAATCACATATTTTGATTGATCTGATGGTATTTTAAAATTAATTTAATGTAAATAATCATCTTATTTTATTCTCAAAAAAATATTTATTTTAAAATTTCTAATAAATTTTGAAAATGAAATAATCATTAAATAGACTCCAATCTTCCTTACACTAGAATGAATTTTCAAAATTTCAGATTACATCATCATCATAAGGATAAATGATCCTTATAGAGAGGAAGTGACTTTTATGATTGTTGGAATGAATCATACATAGATCAAAAAAATGATTGTTATATGGCTTTGGATAACCAATACTCAATGTATATAATGGTAGTTGCATAAAATCCTTTACCTATATAATGACTAATACACCACATTACTCTTACACAAATATGGAATAACTAATACACAGATCCTAATAACTATTATTAAAATCTTGAATAACTCATGTGTAAATATTTGGTGATTGTTATATATATTTCAATTTATTGTTATATAGTCATCCCTTTTCTAAAATATAAACCCTTAGAATAGAAATGAATGTTACATAGAATCTAATGACTCTTATGTAGAGAGTAGGACATGGCTAGATTTCCATCCTCAATGCCCAAGTTTTCGGATTCTTTAAAAAAACACAGAACATTCAAAAACCATTAACATCTATTTTCAAATGGCTTAAAAACATTACTGACTAACTTCAAAATAAAACTCACTAATGGTTGAAAACAATGATAACTTATTCAATAATTCCAAGGTTATTTCAATCTCCCCCTTTAGATTTTCTATCAACCACATGTAACTCATTCTTAACTCTTTCTTTAAAAAAAATTTTCTAAAGACATTCCAGATCCTAGACTTTTCCATATGATAAAAAACATGAAACCACATCATAGTTCAGAGTAATATTTTTGAGAGAATTATATCTCTCAGTGATAAGAATCATCTTATCCAAGTGATAATATTATATCCCCCTTAATTAATGAAACAATTGCTCTATATTTTACCCTATTTTAAAAATAAACATATCCCCTAAATTGATAATGGATTAGGATAGAAAAATGAACATCTTATCATTTTATAGTACACTTATCCCTTTTAAAGGAAGAGATATATACCCCTACAAGAAAAGAGTTATACACCAACTTATCCCCCTATTTCAACATAATACAAGGCTCATTGGGGGTCTTTCTAAAGTTTCTCAAGAGAGGGGTAGGTGATAAACATCCATGTTCAACCTAAATGAATCAAATATATTATGGAAAATATTTTCAAGTTGTTATCTTATGGGAATGAATTACAATTTTATATCACCATTGGATAAACTCTATTTGATGAAGTGAAACCTTATATCAATTTTCAAGGATCTTCAGTGTTTCATAAGATTTTTAGAAAGATCAATAGCACTTTAATTATAAAATTAATTCTTCGAAGGTATTTTAATATTTACCCTTAAAGCATTAAGATACTCTTTTATATATATCATATGGGTTCATCAAATTATAGCAGACACATATTCAGATTACATGGTTCTTAAAAAAACAAAGTTTTACATCTTATAGATCCATCTCATGTAGCTTTTTCTGGAAAAAGGATTCCACCTAAAGTGGACCTTCTATCATCATAATACCCTACCTAGTATTTATCAATATAACTATAAAAAATCATATTTTATTCCTTATTGTATAGTATCACATGATTTTATATCCCTTTTATGTATTTAAATTATCTTTTAGAAACCATAAAATTATTTTATTTACGATCACTTAGACACCAAGCACATAGAATCTTAGAATAAACAATATCAGTACTAGTTATAGTGAGATATATCATACTTCTGATCATCTTTATAAACTCCATATGACACATAGTTTCACCATCAATATATTTAGATAGTTTTAGTCTAACTTGAATAAGTGTACGCATGTTTTTAGAGTCCTCCATTTTAATCTTCTTTATCAATTCTTTAGAAATTTTTTATTGGTATAGTAATATAAAAAATTAATCACTTATAATCATAATAAATATCTCAAATCCATAAAATAGACATATCAAAATACTTCTTCATTTTATTAGAAATTCTTTTCAAGAAATTTCTTCATCAACTGTAAAAATTATTTCATCAATATATTAAGTTTCAATAAGTGTACCTGAAATTATTTCTTTGATATACATATTATTGTTCACTTTTCCTTTGGTAAATTAAAACTCTTTAAAATAGTTTTATAGTCTTTAATTCCATGTCTATGGGTCCTATTTCAAACCATATAAATAATTATTTAGTTTCAACATTCAATATCCATAATTTTCAAGAACATAACCTTAAATTTTATAAATATATACCATTTATTAAATATCACCATTTAAGAAGGAATAATTGGAATTCGTTTCGTAATTTTTATACTACCTATCAGTTGAAACTACTAGGAACATTATGATAGCCTTTGATCTAATAACCAGATCAAAGGTCTCTTCAAATAATCCTTTCAAATTGAGAGTATCCTTTGTAAAAAAGTCCATTCTTGTTCCTTGTGAATTTTCCTTTTTTATTTAATTTATTCTTAAAAATCCACATGGTCTCAATAGAATTTTTGTTACTAGGTTTTGTAAAAGTTCTCATATGGAATTATTTTTTATTTGGTCTAGTTTCTCATTTATATAGGTAACTAATTCTTCATACTTTATTGATTTATCCAATGATTATGATTTTATTTAAGATATTAGAGTAGTTTGGTTGTCACATCTCAGATTTATTCTAGTTTTGATAAGATCCATATAATTATAAATGATATTTTTAGGTTCCACGTGATTATTTATCCTTTAGTGCTTATTTTTTACTTCTTATCAACCTCCTCCTCATCACCAGTTTGATCTAATTCATTTTCAACAATATACTATTAATTTCAAGGATATTCATTTTTATCCTTCTCTAAAACCTACTTAATTTCATCAGTAGAAAACTCAAAATCTATGACTTATAAAACATAAATTATAATGTTATTCTCAATTATTTTCACATAATAACATTTGATCAATTTCTAATGTCTTTTATTCCATTATCTATAACATTTTCTATTTGATGGGTACCCAAAAAATATACCTTCCTCAAACTTTTCTTGCAACATTCCCTAATTTTAATCTTTAATTTTAAGAATAAAAGGGTTATGAAAGACTCTAAAATATTTCACCATTGGATTATTATTATACCATATTTCATATGAGGTTATACTTGAACTTGGTCATAGTAAACACTAGTTTTGAATGTTTACAGTTGTGAATATAGCATCTTTCTAAGAAAATTTTGAACTTTCAATATTAGATAGCATTATTCTTATTATTTACACAATGATTATATTAATTATTTTAGAAACTCTATTTTAATAATGAGTGTAGGGGTACTATATTGGTATTTAATTCCATATTTAGAAAGATAGGATGAAAATTCACTCCTAGTAAACTCCTTCCCATTATATGTCCTCGCCTTTTAGATATAAACATAAAAAATATATTTCAGATTTAGATCTAATGATTTAAAACTTTTACACTACTTATCACTTGTGTTTCAAAAAAAAATATTATTTTCATTATTTTATATTAATCAATGAATGTAATTAAAAACAATTAACTTATATTTTCTCGGTGTATCATAGACCTATATAGATCTAAGTGAATCGACTCAAGTGATATAGTTGATTTTATCTCCACTATTTTATGATTTACTTGGAATGTATTCCCATTATGAAAAGTTATATGACATCACCCCTATCATAGGGCATTGAAAAAAGAAAATTTATAAGTTTTCCTAGTGCATCACAAAGGCTGACCAGGGTCTTCTCACTTGAGGATCTTTCTCAATTGTTTACTTACTTAATCTAATTCTCATAAACTACTTATTTTTTTGGTTTTTATTATTTTATTAAAAAATATAATTAATAATATAAATGAAATTATAAAATTTATACTAACATGTAATGATAAAATGTGATTATAAAAGAAAGAACATTTCTTTTTTGGTTTGGTTCATGGGTTCCATCATTCTCTTTATTGGTGTTTACATTTAGTTTGATAATTCATTTCTTATATCATATGCCTGAATTGCTATTATTTTATTTTTTGGTGTGAAATATCAAATTCCTTTATTAATTGTAATTTCTCCTCCTCATGTGATCAAGTTTGATGTCACACCTCAATCGTGAGTGTAACATCTTTCAGGAAATGGCTCCATCGTATGCCATTTCATCCACTGAATGGCTCAACTCCATCATATAAAGATTATCTATATAGTATAAGGGAGGTAAAATATTTAATAAAATTATAGAAATTAGTTTTATTTTAGTGTCATGGAAAATAATCTCCACAACCATTAACATCACCCATGTTCACCACAAACGTAAATAAAACATAAGAATTTTAGCGCATAATGAATGGAAAACACCAATTACCTCCCCCAAGAAAAGCCTTGGGTTAGCCCCTTATTTTTAAGGTTAAGATGTCACTATTTAAAGAAATAATAATAGAATAAGATAAAATAAATAAAAATGATGAACATTTGAAAAATGACGAAAAAAATAAACACATGAAATTGAAAAAAAAAGAAAAGAAGGAGAAGAAGATGGATAAGAATACAGGGTGAAATTTTTTGAAATAAAAACCATGCATGAATTAGTTTATATAAAATAAATTTAATAAAATTAAAAAATTAATAAAACTAAAAAAAATAATAAAATTTAAAAAAAATAAAAGAATAATTGAAATGGGTGCAATAGCTTCTCTTTTAGAATCTCTCCTTAAAAATGTTTCTCTTATTATTCCCACCATATAGAAAAAACTCTACAAGGTTCCTTCTTATAAGTTGTGGGAAATTAATTTTTCTATCTACCCTCCAAATTTAAAAGTCATTAGACACCTGTACTATAATTTATGACATAATTAATGATTTCCACTTTTTCTATCTGAATATTCACTAAATATTCATTAACTTTGCTACGTTCAATGGCCACATTGATGAGAGAATATCTTTTTAAAAATAAATTTTCAAAATCTAAGTGGATCCCTATTTCAAATACATTTTTAATATCCTCATTTTTAAGCCTTTATCCCAATTTATGCTTCGTTTATGACAAAATTAATATCTCCTCATTTTTTAGAGCATAACTTTAAATATATTATCCATAAATATTTTTCAACTTGATTAATTTTTTTGGGCCTATTGAAGTTCGAACTGATCTAGCTCAAGTAGAAGAAGTTGAACCCCATTAAATAAGGAATCCTAAAAAATGAATCACTACAATTTGGAAATACATTAAAAAAAATTTCTTGAAATACCAAATGGATAAAAATCTATTAAAATTATAGAATTAATAAATTTTCACATTTTAGCCCAAAGCACACCAAAAACACAAAAATGATTCAAATAAGCTCAAATTGAAATATTATTAGGGATTAAATCATTGAAATTAAAATAAAAATTGTGAAAATATTATCTCTATCAATTCCCCCACACTTAGACTATGTTTTTTCTCAAGCATAAAATCTCAACAAAAAATTCAGAGGGTACCAAAGTTACCAATATTCAAATTCCAAATCAATAAAATCAAACAATTTTCAATGTAAAATCAAATTCTCAAAAATCCGCATAAAATATCAATTTAATTTCTCAATTTTAAAAGAAACAATAAATTCAAGAATTTTACTTTTCACATTTGAAAAAATTATGGAACTTCTCCATTCATTCATTCAAGTTTCTTAATTCATTATTATTAATCATGTCAAATCATGATCTACCTCTATTTTGAATCCTTTCACTCATCAATCATTATATTAATTAATGTACAGTTATGATCATATAATGAATACATTTTCCTTATCCATATTATTGTAAAAGAACTACTTTATACACTTTGTAATGACAAAATATACATGAATTAATGAAGACTTGCATTAAAGGTTCAAATTACTCTAAGGCTTATGGTTGGTAGGAATTTATGTTTTAAAATTTAAGGCTCAAAGAGGGGTTTATCTCTTAAAATAAAATAACAAGATATTAGAAGTAAAAAATTCATGATATTATCCCCTTCAAAAATAACAACTCCCACTTTTCCAAAACTCAAAGTAAAGGTCATGATCAAAATAAAGCATATTGAATGATTTCTACTCCTGGAATTTTTCACTAGTTATATAATTTATTCTCTTTTTTCAATAACTTTTCCATTTTTTTATTTTTCAAAATTTATTCTTAGAATTAAACCCACATCCACTACCTAACCACATATGATAAAAATCATCAGTCTAGTGATAGTGATTTTTTATTCTTTTAATTCACAACTCACTCATATTTTTTTCATTTTTAAAAGAAGGGTAAATGGTTAAAGTGAAATGTATGAATCAAATAACCTATCTCATTACCAAAATTATAACCTCAAACATTTTTTCATACAATTAATTTCATCCATTTATTCCTGACTCCCTTCACCCCCACACATACACTTTAAAATTTCATGTAATTACTAAAAGTATGGTAAAATGGGTAAAAATGGATTAAAACATGGATCATTACTAACAAGGTCATTAATGGTCTCTATAGGTTAAAAAATATTTATATATAGGTGTTATTTAAGGATAAGGTATTTTAAAAATATTCCTCAGTCATTTTAAATGTGTTTTTTCATAGTCGTCGCTTTGATAAGTTCACATGAAAGTTTTAGTTGGAGACATGACCCGGGATCACTCAAGAAATACGTTCAAGAATAAAATTAGAAGTACTTGTTCTAAACATACTATTAGTAATGGGAGGTATGATTTTGTACAATCACTCAAGGCATGAATAATAATAATAAATCAATTCGTGTGAATTTTAGAAATTCAAATCATGAAAAATGATAGGGAAATTTCATTTACATGAATCAACTAATTACCTTAAATCATTAGTACTCGTTTTAATATCCATGTTTCAATTTAATAATCTAATTATAAATTTTACTCATTAAATATTATTAAAATTGAAATATAAAACATGGAATCATAGGATTCCTAAGAAACATAGGTTTCTTAGATAAGTCAAGTAAAGCATAAATCCAATAATGGGCATGAAATTCCAGATAAAGGTCAAAACATATTGTTAAGACCAAAATGTATGGAGTTCAAAAAATAATCATAAAATTTGACTCCCAATATCATGAATCAAATTATTTTTCTTACATTTCTTGTGGATTAATTCTTACATAATGAACATATAAAGGATAATTACTCAATTGATCACAAGGATTGTGTAATTTAAGCTCAAAAAGATAAGAGGGAGTGGGGCTGCATTTTGGAATAATTTCTAAAAATGAAATTGAAATCTAAATTTATAGAAATAATTTAACAATAAGTCTTGGTATGATCCAAAATGTGGTCCCTAAATTTGTACTAGCTCCAGAGGGAATTACCAGATGTTATTCAAAGTTTGATGATGGGTGGATCTTCTTGGACTTGATCCACCACATGTAGATTTTCCTAGATTGCACTTATTTGTTGTTTGTGAGGAATAATATAGGAATAGAGTATACTAAATACTACCACATCACAATTAATTATAGCTTTCATGTAGTAGTATGATGAAGTATGGATCATACTCCTTCGTTGTTCCTACTTGTGAAACCTTTTCTTTCTTTTCCAGTGTTGCCTCTTCATTGGATATATGAATTGAATATTTAAAGGGAAAGTTAGAAGGTAATTTTATTTGAACAAAAATTAAATTTTAATTATTAGTAAGTAATTTATCTATTTCAATATGATCATAATATTTCTTTATTTCCTCAAACTCATCAAATTTTAATTCTTCTTGGGCCTCCTCAAATTCATGTTCAGTAAAATTAGGGAGCTCCATGTGTTCCTCAATAGGAGCATGTTTTTGTTCTTAACCTTCTTTTAATGGAAAGAAAGGATTGAAAAAATATAAAAATTAAAAATATAAAGTAATTATCCTCAAATAATATTTAATAAAATAAAAAATAAAGAGTTAAAGAACGGATTATCTCTATGAGTTGGTTCTAGTTCAACCACTTTTTTAGTGATAAGTGCCTCTTGAAAGTGAGTCTTTGTGGATGGAAGTAGGTTGTCAATATTCTCCATCATTTCTTAAAATTAAACCATACGGGTGGTGAATTATTTTACCATGGATATAAATAGGTAATAAAGTGATAAATATTCAATATTTTAGATGATAATATCTTATTACATTTCATCTTATACCCTGTTACTCCAAAATTGATCTGAATCTTTTCCCATATTCCTATCAACATGTGATTCTTCATCTTCACTCTATATCTATTCATGTTATTCTTGGATATAATTCCTAAAATGGTTTGGATATTTATATTCATTGGTTTTGCCTCAACTCCTTGTATGTCTTCAATGAAATTGGGGAAAAACACTAGCACTTCCTTCTTGGCCACAAATATTTTCAAGTTAATAAGAAGTTTATCGATCATGCACATAAAATCTTAAGGTGAGATGCATGTCTTTGTTCCACTTTTCTTCTTCTTGAACATTATCATAAGATCACCAACCCTTAATTGGTGGGCCTCCTTAGTATAGTATATTTCTTGTTCATGCACTTGTGAGTAACTTTTCTATGAATTCAAAAAATTATTGTTTGAAAACATCATGGAAAATTAATTTTTTATTGTTTTTTTAAATAAAAACAATAAAAATATATCTAAAATGTGAAAATAAGTAATGATAAGAAAAAACTGATCAGAATCCTGAAAATGGAACCAATTTTGATGGAATTCATGTCTTAGTACATGGAAAAAAAGAAAATTTATATGTTTTCCTAGTGCAGCACAGAGGCTGACCAGGGTCATCTCACTTGAGGAGCATTCTTAGTTCTTTTCTTACTTAATATAATTCATGTAAGAAACTTATTTTTTGTTATTTTTATAATTTTATAAAAACAATGTAATTGATAAGATAAATGAAAGTATAAAATTTATAATAACATGCAATGAAAAAAAGTGATTAGAAAAGAAAAAACATAGCTTTGTGTTTTGGTTCATGGGTTCTACCATTCTCCTTATTGGTGTTTAGATTTAGTTTGATAATTCAATTCTGATATCTCATGAATAAATTACTATTATTTTATTTAGTGGTGTAAAATATCAAATTCCTTTATCAATCATAATTTCACCTCCTCCTATAATAAAAGTTGATGGAATGCCTCAATAAAGAGTGTGATATCTTCTAGGTCATCTCTCTATCATTTGTAATTTCATCCATTGAATAGATAAAATCCAATATATAAAGATATTTTATATAGTAAAAAGTAGTTAAAATATTTAACAAAATTATAGAAATGAGTTTGATTTTATTTTCATGGTGTAAAATCACCACACCCATGCACATCACTCTTGATCACCACAAACATAAATAAAACATAATAATTTAAGTGTATATTGAATGGGAAACACTACTTACCTCCTCTGGGCCATGCCACAAGTTAACCCCTCATTATTTAGGGTAGGAGGTCATATTTTAAATAAAGAATAATAGAATAAGAGAAAATAAATAAAAATAATGTTGATTAGAAAAGAATAACAATAAAACACACACATGAAATAACAAAATAAAAATAGATGAAGAAGAATAAGAAAATAATGAGAAGAAGATAGAGAAGAATATAGGGTGGAACACTTTAAAATAAAAATCATTCATAAATTAATTTATATAAAATAAATTAAATTAAATTAAAAAAGGAATAAAACTAAACAAAAAAATACAAAAATAAAAGAAGAATAGAAATGAGTGCATCAGCTTCTCCTCCATAATTTTTCCTCTAAAATTTATATCCTATTCTTCCCATAATATAGATGAAAATATCCAAGGTCCTTATTATAAGTTGTGGAAAATTGATTTTTCTTTGGAACCTCTAAATTTCAAAGTCATCGGAAACCTAGACAAAAATTTATGACATAATTAATGATTCACAATTTTCCTGTCTGAGGAACACCTAAATCTTTCTCCACTTTGTCGTGTTCAATGGACACATTAATGATGTAATATCTATATAAAATTAAATGGTAAAACACTACACCAATTCTAATTTTAAATACATTTTTAATCTCCTCAATAAGAGGTCTTTTCCCAATTTATGATATATTTACAGAGGTGGAGTCCATTCTATCGGCCAGAAATATTTTTCAACTTGAATTATTTTTTTAGGCCAATAGAAGATCAAAATTTCTCTAGATTAAAAAGAATAATTTTAATCATAAAAACAATTTAATCCTATAAAAAAATTAATAACTTCAATTGGATAAATATTTTAAAAGTTATTCTAGAAATACCAAAAAGATAAAAATATGTTAAAATTTCAAAATTAAGAAATTTTCACATTTTAGCCCAAAACACAACAAAAATCCAAAAAATGATTCAAATCATATCAAATTGGTAAATTGGTAGGGATTAAATCATTTAAATACATATGAAAAATGATTAAAATATTATCTCTATCATTATACGTATGAGGTTCTTATCTCTTCTCAATTGGGGAGTATCTCTTACACCATTCCTTTTTAATAATTTTCTCAGATTCTTTTGGTCAAGATGGACAAGTATTCTATGATATATATTATTTTCTTATTTAATACTGAGATAATAGGAATTTCTTAGATCTTCTATTCGAAATAAACTCTTATTGGTTATTCATAATTTTTTTATGATTTTCCCATATTCCATATTTTTAATGAAGCACTTTTTATTATTCAAAATCACCTCATTAACTTCATTGAAAAGTTGAATTATATTTAGAAAATTTTGTTTGATCCCATAAATAAATAAAAATTCTTTAGTCTTAAACCATTTTGGCTCAATTTAAGTTGATCTTATTCCCTTAATATTCAAGTATATTTCATTACCAAAGGTCATAACACACCATAATTATCTTCAATGATCTTTATGACCTTGGTACCACCTTTCATGTGTGACGAGCACCCATTTTCAAGGATACGTGGTTTTATCCTCTTACTAACTTTGAGATAAACCTCCATAATCAACTGTTTTTATATTTTATTTCTATTTAGTTTATTATTTTATTCTAACATATAATATTTTTTATCTACAATCATGGTAATAAATTGTTTTTTATAGTATCATTATTGGTTATATCTTCTATATATTTCATTAAGGTAATCGAATTTGTTCTGGATAGGTACCATAGGCGGTCTTTTATTATCATTATATTTCTTTATAGCTCTGTTTCTTCTATTTTCATAGTATCTACCCTTTAATTATATAATTCTGTGATTCTATGGAAGAAATATGTTTTACACATAATATGTATGTGCATAGTCACCATAGCACTAGTAGTAGCCTCTAAAAATGATTTTTCCATGAAATGGTTAAATTTGGTTCTGAAACTCTATTTTTTTTCTTAGAGAAACTTTAACCTTTTTCGTCCTAATTTTGAAGTGTTTTTTAGGGTGCTTTAAATATTATTAGTTATAAAAACTATCCTATTAGGGTTCTTTTTTACCCAATTTTACCTAAATTGACTATTAGAACCTAAACTATTAACTAAAAAATACTTTCGATCTATAATTATACTTAAGTGTTCAATTCCATGTACATAAGTTATTCTCACCACACATCATCTCCCACTTATTACCTATTTCCTATTATTATTCATATTCTCCTCATGATTCTCCCATTCAATGGACTCCCTCTATAGTATCACTCTTTAATCTTCACACTCATAGCACTAGGTTCCCTCCCCACTCCACTGGTTCCCTCCTTGTCATCTTCTTTGAACGTCTTCCTTCAATTCCTAAAAACTTTGGGTACACTCCCTTTCCATTATTTCACTCCAATATAGAAAAACTACTTCTTATTATAATAGTAACCTCACTTTTCAAATCTCCCTCTTTCCCTTTTTTACTTCATGGGTTTGATTTCACTCTTCCTTAGGCTCACATGTTCAATTTACCTATTTCCCTTTTTTTAATTTGTAGGTTCGATTTTCCACTTCCTTGGGATTTCATGTTCGATTTAACTCTTTATTCTTTTCATTTTTAATTAACAAGTTTGATTTATCATTTACTAAGGCACGTGGGTTTTATTTACCTATTCCTTATTTCCTTATTCATTTATAATTCCATAAAAAATTCTTATTTTTCCACATGTTCAACAAATTTATAAAACAATAAAATTATTGAACCACTAATATCATCGTTCTCATTACATCTAATCCTTCCATTATAAATTTTGGATTATGATTTGAACTAATATATTTATATAATCTTAGGTACACTAACTCAAATAATCTATCCTCTTTTTCTTATATTATAATACTTTATTGTAACCATTAATTATTTAAGTATATATTTTAATGGTCATTTATTTCATTCAATTTATTTTAAATTTAAATTTATAAACTATTTATATATGGTTGATTTACATTTTTCTACCCTTAAGATATAAAATTGGTTTTATGATTGTTCTTTTTCTATATACCAAAATTTTAAATTTTATTATTATAATTATACTTTATTAAATATTAATTTCATTGTTATCCATGCTTTATAACCAAATATTTTTTTAATTCTTTTAATTATTCTACCTCAATACATTTTATTTTACATATCTATGAAATATATCAATATAATAAAATATTTTCCCTATTTATTTTAGTTTTTCTACTTCATAAATTTCATTCTTATTAAATAGTTTATTATGGAAGAAACATTAATACCATATGGTGGATTATCTTACTTAATATTTCCAATGTTCCATAACATAAAGCTGGTTAATTGATCTTTTTTGGTTGATTTAGTAGGTATTATCATTTCAATCTTTCCTAATCCATATATTACTAGTTTATTAGAATATATATTATTTAAAGGATAACCTTCATATGAGGCACCTATAATAATTAGTGTACATTTAGGGAATGGTTATGCTTTTTTTCTACTACTTATCCCCATGTATTTAGCTTATATGTATATTATATTCTCTTAATAAGAATATATATCAATATATCCTCTAATCATTCTAAATATATCAAATATGAAATTTAAATTTGGAATATATCCAATATTCTTTCTCATATATGAAATATGAATTATATTTATATATATATATATATGTTCTATTTCTAAACATATGTAATATGAAATATGAATTCTATTTTTAAATAAATGTGTCTTTTTATAAACATTTTCAACATGAATTTTATATGAATGTGTTAAATATAAATTTTTATTATACTTAAATTATTCTATATGCATTCAGTCTATTTTGAATATATGTATTTTTTTATTAATTTAGTCTAAAAATGATAATTCTCTTTTACACTTGACTTTATTTCATTACCCACTATTGTTTTCTATAGCACGCACTTTATAAATTTGAAAAATAAATATTCTCTACAGTATCAATTTTATAGGATTTGAAAATAAAATAAAATTGTATATACATACTCTTCTTATTATTTATATTATATTAAAAATATAAAATACTTTCATATAATTAATATAGTTAAATTTTCCCCATCCAGGTACATTGTTATTTTGTTATATTTATATTTCTAATATTTTTCCAATTATGATAAAAATTTACTATCAAATATTTTCACTATATAATTTATCCCTTGCTTATTCATATAGATTTAATAGTTGACCCATAAAATTCATAATTAATGACATATGAAAAATGAAAAAGTAATTATTCATGATATGTATAATTTTTTTTATAATGAAATTTCTGAAAACCTATAGTGGGTATAAAAGTGAAATGTATACTTTAATTTCTTATTTTGATTTTCAATTATTTAATATACAAACTTTCACATTACTCTACCAATATAATATTATATACATTGTGTGTTCTATTTTATAACTTTATTTTAAATATTTATATATATATGGAACAATAATTTACACCCTTATATGGTACACACTTGAACTTTATAGTTCATTCAAGAAATTCTAAAACTATGAGTAATATTTTTACTTGGATACATATGTCATTCCTTGTTTACAATATATTTTTCAATATTATTTTCTATTTTTGATCGCCTCATCTATGTAAATACTATACTTTCTCATATATTTTAAATCATTCCTATGAAATTTATTCTACATTCACATACATGAATATAAAATAGGTTTATCTTTAATAAGATTCATGCATTGACATAATAAAGATAATAAAAATTAACACATTAGGTTATATATAAATCATAACAAATATTTCAATCACTTTAGTATAAAAATCCATTAATATATACACATTTTTAAATACTTTAAATGGTAAATAATATAATATAAAAATCCAAATAAATAATATTCCTATGATTATACTTACAAAAATAATACAATGTAAATATATTTTTCTGATTTACAGCACTTATACTTATGCTTAAACTAATTCTTATAAAAATATTAATACATACACATTTTAAAATACTCTAATATAAAAATATTGTAACACATATAGGCTAATAAATACAAATTATTATGCTTAGGACTATAGTGATATATACATATATATTCTTCTGTTAATCCTTATACAATTATTGAAATACATACACATTTTCATTTTTACAATGAATATGCTTATTCTTACTCTTAGGCTTGTAAAAATATAGTAATACATACAAAATTTTAAATTAATTAAAATATAAATACAATAATATATATTGTCTAAAAAATCAATTTATTATTCTTATGATTATACAAATATTGTTATATATACATACATATTCTTATGATTATGATTATGCTATTAATTATGCTTATGTTAATGCTTACATAAATATTGAATTAAATACACATTTTCATGTTGATATTTCTTGAACTTATGCTTATACTAATGCAAGTTATATGTATACTATATAGTCTATCTTCCTTATGGTGTATATATTATATACTCTTCCCTCTTATTTGGTGAATATTATGACCCTTTTTATGTGTACAAATTATGTATACATATTCTGCATAAACTACTCAGTATACTAATATTTTTTATATATTTATAATGAATTCAATATTTTATATGACACTTAATATTAAATTTAGGTGAAAATATTATTGTTTCCTTTCCATGATGATAATTTTTCTCATCCAATTTTCAAACTGAAAAAATAATTTCGATGAAAATCTAATTTGAAAATTCAACTCAAATATTTCACTATGTATATATTTATTTTATATTTTATAAAATAAATTAATTTTGATAGATATTGTACTCTTATTCGGATAAAATATGTGATTTTCAAAACTATAATCCACTAAATGGTTCCCTAATCTAGTGGGTCACAGGGCCTAGAGCATGCCTCTATGTATGCTAGAGGCAGCCAACTAGCAGTGAGGGTCTAAGTTGGTACTGTGAGGAGACTAAAACCTAATGATCAGAGTATCACATCATTGAAATAAATAGATAAATAGTGGAATAATAATATCAACAGACAATGGATGGTAAAGAATCCAAATTAAATAAATAACTAACTATAAAAATATCCAGTATCATATACAAAATGATGTAATGTCATGTATCTATTAAAAGGAAATGGGTGGTCATGACAGGAGGCATCCAAGACAATACATTTATCAAAAGAAAAAATACCAAAAATACTATATTCAAAATCATCATGATCTTTATCTCAGTTCTATTCTTTCCTTCTCCCAAGATATAATCAATCAAGTATCAACAATTGGGTGCTTGACCCTGTCCCTACCTGCATCCGCAAAATCTGTATGGGTATCATCGGTATCCCGAATATGGTGTGAGATAAACTCCGTAGTCCACCACCAATGGTGTATATAAACATCTAGTTAGTGCATATAATATGATTAGTGTGAAGATATAATAATGTAAAGTAGTAATAAAACTATAAAAAGGGTCGGTTCTGGTTCCTGAAGGACACCAGGCTGACACTACCCACTATGGCCCATGATGGATAATCTATGAACAAGTAACCATATTCATGTTGGAGTTGGTGTCCTAGAACCAACTACTTTGTACTTTATTCATTAAATAAACACCTTATCACATATTTATTGTTCTTCTGCATGACAATGCATGTGATAATGTCCCAAGGATATTTGTTACATTAAAGGGTCATAGTGGATCCATGTTATAATGAGAACCCAGAAGTGCCATAACACTGTTCTTGACTTTATGTTCTATGGCCAGATGATGTTATTTGAGTAAAAAAAATAATACAGGACATTAGGGGTGAGGACTCATAAAACTTTGAGGCACCTTTTCATGGTGTGCGCCCTTAGTACTATCTAGGAGGATATTATGAGAACAAGACCCACCAGTAGGAAATCCATATTTCATAGTGTCATTGGATGTTCCTATCTGCAGATGTGCGTATTGGTCCTTGGACTTTAAGATTATTATTAATGTGTATTAAAACATGCACACTTATATGTATTGACAAAAACTGTGACGAGACACTATTCGCAGTGAGGTAGGATATGTTGGGTGCGTCACGAGTAATATTGCATTAATAGATAATGCAAGAAAGGATTTGTCCCTTCTGTTCCTTAATAGAAGTAAATATCTTAGGCCCTTTGATGGAATTGATATAGCCTAAATAAATCCATGTCCATGGTAAGAAATGGGCGAGTTTAATTCCGGAAAGTCAAAGAAAGAATAATCGAGCACATGGGTTGATGGCACTAGCATGAAGCCCGCTTCATTCGAGATATCATGACAAAGGGATTGTATTACACGGTAAGCGTTCGTATGAGCTGACACGTCATTGTGGCATTAACTTCTTTGTCTATGGGTACCTTGGCGTGTTTCTAGATGCTAACCTTGGACTTTAGGCAGGCTCCGCCAAATGCCTCTAAGAAAGAGGCCTAAAGGGTCACACACTAAGTGTGTCCACGTATCTCAGTTAAATATTAATTTAACTAGTTAAATAAAGATTATTCTCGATTGTGGTTTAATAATTATTTAAGGATGTCTGATGGCATTTATTTCGACACTAGTTATTAGAGATAATATATTGTGGGCGAAATAATATATATTTATTAGTGAGTAATGCAGTTATATTTATTTAATAAATAAATATCCATTACTTAAGGTCTAATAAATGAGGTGGAGGAAATAAATAAAAATGAAACAAGATAAACACGCCATGTACATTGAATGTACACGCCGTGTAGTTTTCATGTAAAATGAGTACATGCTATGTATTAATGATTACACGCCGTTTAGTTTTTCCAGTCGGTATTTTGATGAAATAATATCATTTAATTAAATGATATTTATTATAATCAGCGTGGGCACATGTCAAAGAATTAATCATTCGACATGGGGGTTTTCAATAAGAGTTAATGAAATAAAAAATGTGTAATGCATTTATTTATTATCATAACTCTATAACCTCAAACCTGATTATAAATATCCTCACAACCCCAACACTTTTCTAGAGTGAATCCTTGTGCACAAAAAATCTGGGAAATTATCTCAAGGCTGAGAGAACTCCATCCTCCATGAATGATCTCAAGGGCGAGAGAGATCCCCCTCCATCAGATCAAGGAGATCTAAGGCTGACAAATCAATCAAAGGAATATCTACGCTAGCACCCGGAGATTCCTTTGGTGATTTCCAGAGATACGTGGTGCACATGTGGATCACTTCTAGAGGAATTCCACACTTGGCTTCTGCGATGCAACGACGAATCACAAAAAAATATGACCGGAAAACATCAATGAAGAAATAATTCCATCAAGGTAATTCTTGTAAATTAATTAAATTAATTATAACCAACATATGATGATCCTCTCGATGGTTTTGGGACCCTTCTCTTTCTTTTTATTCTTCATTCTATTCTGAAGATCTGGTATTTTATTATTGTGACGGATCTTAGATTGAATATTGTTTAACGATAAAATTAAAGTTTAGAAAGCCCAAAAATGTGCTTCCACTGTGCTTGAAACCTACAAGTGGTATCATAGCGGTCATATCGTTGATTATAATTATTCAGTTTTTCGTTGGTGATTTAGGCATTTAATAATATTGTTGTTTTAATTCAAGTTAATCATTCTTTAAATCAGAATCTCTAGATCTATTCCTCCTCTCTCGTTTCTCATTCACCTTACAAAAACGAATTTTTCTTTTAATATTGATTAAAATAAAATAAGGGATCTCATCCAAAGGTTCCAAATTTTCTTGGTCGTACAAAATAAGAATACACAGCATGTATTCAGAAGTACATGCCGTGTAGTCTAGGTTCAATTCATCAGACTGGTCCACCAAATCAGGTTGTGTATTGGAGTATACCTAATTCATAAATGACACTGTGTGTTGACCAGGAATAGGTGGAACACGGTTTTCAGATTACACATTGTTTGGTCCACTGAACATGGCAGTAGTCCCATTGGGTTAGTGCTAGACCATGTACCTCGTACATGGATTTCCTGGCTGGAAACTATGTAACGCGGATACTACACAGCATGTGTCCTACTAAACACACAGTGTACTCCAAAAATTTCAGAAGTACATCTACACGCCATGTCCCCAGGCGTGTACTTAGGATGGATGGTGAACAAAATTACACGTCGTGTAGTCAGAACTACATGTTGTGTACTCATCCAAATTACGCATATTTATTAAAATTTGTTATTATATTATATAAACCCTTGAGACATGTACCGTAGTGCAGGCGTAATGCTAAGGAACAACACGTGATAGGTGCTTTGTATATATGTGTTTAATTTGACATTTTTTGTAATGAATGGGAATTCACTGGGTTCCCTACAAGGTACAAGTTATGTAAAAAGATAATTTAAATGAATTTATTTGTTTAAAATTATGATGGATGAGAATCTCAAAGAAATTCAGAAAAGGGTTTATGATAAAAGTATTTATTAATTAATGTTAATTAATTGATTCGAGCATGATTTATCTTAAGAAAGAATGATTAAAGAATTGAATGCTAGTTTTATTTATGCGTAAATATTATTGCATGTATGGATGCTCATGAGCTAGACCAAGAACGTTTTATATTAATGGATTCTTTTAATTTATTTATTTAAATTAAATTTGTTGGCCTGCGAGCCTTCTCCTCATTAATATGTAGGGTCTGCGCACCCAAGGATTATTTTATATAAAAACCTTTTTTACCCCTATCCTGCATGTGAGATAAATTCATATGTAATGGATGGAGCTCCCAATCTAGTGGAGGTGGCTCAAGTCAGGAGCCAAGGTGAAACCAAACCAAAGAGATATAATGGTGTACATGTGGAAAACTGTAAACACGAACCTGAAAGGTTCATGGTGTTTCTCCCCTAGGTCTTGGGTTAGTTTATCAACCACTAGATAAAATAACGAATAGAACAAGTTAATGATCATACCATTTATTTCTTTCAGTTGCATCGTTTATTTACTGTGTGTGTTGTCACGATCACACAATTAATGAATTAAACAAGCATGCAATATGGAACTAAAATAAGACCAGATTATGCATAAATATTATCTTAGACATGGTTAATCACTTAAGTGTATCCCACTAAATATTAACAATCATGTAATCAAAGATAATAAAATGTAAATTTACGTATAAGGATAAAATCCCTCAAAGAAATATTAAGTTGGTATAGCCTTCCATAATCTTGTTTAGAATCAGACCATAGTTCAAAGTGCTTGACCAACCCTAGTTGGGGTGATTTCAATTATTAGGGAATTATAATTCAAGATTTTGAGTTGAATTGACTTGGTTCTCATCAAGGGTTAAATGCCACAGTAGGTCTTGGAGTGACCAAGAGGAAAAGGTTGAGGAAATCCCAAATAAAAGGATTTCTGGATTGGGGAGTCCACTCAGCGGATCAAGGATCTGTGAGTTAATGTAGTTGTAATTTGGAATTCCTACATAAAACCCTTTAAGTTGATTGACCAACCCTTATTGGGGTAATGCAAAGGGAAATATGGATATTTGCCACTAGAATATTCAGGCAACAGAATATTCTGAAGTCAATGGTGAGGGCTATTGGATTTCGATAAAATAGTGGGAGACTGATAAGTATTAATTTATTTATTTGTCTCAGTTTTATAAAGTATTAAAACCTTTCTCATCATAATTTGTATAAAAAATAATAAAAAATGACTTTAAACATATCATTGTGAACCATGCTCAAGAAGGAAAACCTTCTTACTGTCACCAATTTCCAAGAGTGGTAGAGGCGTTTACACGTCATCCTTCGCCACAAGAGGAAATTGTATGTGCTGGAAGAGCCTATTCCAGTTGTTCCTGGGAAAGAGGCCAATGATGAGAAAATATCTCTCTATACTAAACATATGTATGATGCCACAGATGTCCAGTGTTTCATGCTATCGGCCATGTCTAATGATCTCTTGAAGCAACATGAAAACATGGACGCGTATAGCATGATGTCTCACCTTAAGGATCTATACTAAGAGAAGGTGAGACAAGAGAGATATGAGATCTCCAATGCTTTGTTTACAACTAATCTTGGAGAGTCTGAGCCAGCTGGGCCTCATGTAGTTAAGCTTATTGGCTACATTGAAGATCTGGACATCTTAGGGATTAAATTCCCGGATGAGTTGCATACAGATCTCATCCTATCATCACTGCCCAAGACCTTCTCTAGCTTCATTGTCAATTAAAACATGAGAAACAATGAGAAGAGTCTATCAAAACTTCTGACCTTAATTTTCTAGTTAGATAAGGACATGGGGCATGAAAAACCCACAGTCCTTATGGTGAATAAGAAAAGGAAGGACAAGGTGAAGGTCACAAAGACTTATAAACGGCCCAAATCCCCCGAGCATTGTCCCTCCAAGAGGTGGAATATCTAGAGGCAGGGCAAGGAACGAGAGGAAGTATGTTTTTCATGTGGAAAGCAAGTCCACTGAAAGAATAACTACACTCAGAATCATTGGGACGCTAAAAGTGTGTTCGTTATTGAGTGTAATCTTTCCATTTCTAGACATTGGGTATTAGATACAACTTTTGGGGCTCACATATGTATTCAAATGCAAGAACCAAGTAGATTTAGAAATATTTCCAGAGGAGAGGTGGATCTTCGAGCAGCCAATGGCGCAAGGCTGGCTGCATTGGCTATTGGCGATTACCACCACTCATTTCCAACTAGGATTATTTTCGTTTTACATAACTGTTATTATGTTCCTAGTGTTACCAAGAACATAATTTATGTATCTTGTTTGGATATGGATGGATTTATTTTCATGTTTGGAAATAAGGGTTTTATATTTTGTAATAACAATGTATGTTATGGTATGGTTCATTTAAATAATGGTTTTTATGTTTTATATTACAAAAAACAAGTGTTGGAAATCGATAATGAAACAGACTCACATGACTCATACATCACCAAGTTTTGGCATCACTGTCTCGGTCATGTAAATGAGAAACGCTTGAAAAATCTCTACCAAGATGGCTATTTAGACTCTACTGAGCTAAAACCACTTGATAGATGTCACACTTTTTTTCAAGGTAAAATGACTAATCCGCGTTTTGGTGGACAAGGTGAAAGGGCCAGAGAGCTTCTAGGATTGGTGCACACAGATGTGTGTGGACCACTTCCAGTAGAAGTCAGAGGTGGATATTCTTACTTCATTACTTTTACTAATGATTTGAGTAGATATGGATTTGTCTATTTAATGAGGTATAAGTCAGAATCCTTAGAGAAATTTAAGGAATTCAAGAACTAAGTAGAGAATCAGCTTGGTAAGAAGATAAAGAAACTTCAATCGGATTGACGTAGAGAATATATGAACCAATAGTTCATTGATCTTCTATGGGAGTCTGGGATTCTATCTCAACTCACTCCTCATTATTCACCATAGTAGAATGGTGTTAGTGAAAGGAGGAACCGCACCTTGTTGGACATGGTGAGGTCAATGATGAGTCATGCACATCTTCCATTACCCTTTTGGGGATATACATTACAAACTGCAACATACACATTAAACTGAGTACCAACTAAGGTGAAAAATGTAATTCCATCCGAGTTATGGAATGGAAAGAAACCCATTTTGTCCCACACACGTGTATAGGGATGCGAGACATTTGTTAAGGTCATCTCAGGAAACAAACTAGCACACCAGGGCACAAGGTTTATCTTTATATGATATCCCAACGAAACGAAAGGATATTACCTATATAACCCTTCAAACAAGAAAGTGATTGTCTCTAGAAAAGTCGTCTTTCTTGAGAGGGAGCACATCCTCAAAAAGGATAGTGGGAGAAATATTGACTTCGACAAAGTTGATGCTCAAGATACACAGAAGTTGGTACAGGAACAAGTTCCACAGATCCCTATGGAAGAGGTTCCAGAAACACAAGTACTATGTAGGAGCTCAAGAGAGGTAAGGGAACCAGAGAGATTTGGTTTCCTAGTCACCAAAGATGGTGAATCATTATTGCTGGAAAATGATGAACCTATATCCTACAAGGAAGTAGTAGAAAGATCAAAAGCTGCAAGATGGCTAGAAGTAATGAATTCTGAGATGGATTCCATGTACCAGAACCAAGTCTGGGTTTTGGTCGATGAGCCAGTTGATGTAAAGCCTATTGGATTCCAATGGGTATTCAAGAGAAAACTGGACATAGAAGGTCAAGTTAGAACCTATAAAGTAAGGCTAGTGGCTAAAGGATTCAGATAATGTCAATGAATTGACTATGATGAAACCTTTTCACCAGTTTCCTTGTTTACATCTATAAGAATCATACTTGCCATAGCAGCTTACCATGACTATGAGATTTGGCAGATGGATGTCAAAATGGAATTTCTTAATGGGAACCTTTAGTAAGATGTCTATATAACACAAAAAGAAGGTTTTGTGACACCAGGTGATGCCAAACAGGTTTCCAAGTTGCAGAAATCCATTTATGGATTAAAGTAAGCATCCAGGTCATGGAACATTCGATTTGATAAAGCCATAAAGTAATTTGGTTTCATTAAGAACGAATGCGATCCATGTGTTTATAAGTGGTTTAATTTGAATTCAATCATTATCCTAGTAGTATATGTTGATGAAATATTGCTTATTGAAAATGATGTATCAGTCCTAAAGTCAGTTAAGGACTGGTTGAACAAGTGTTTCTCCATGAAGGACATGGGTGAAGTAGCCTATATTCTAGGGATCATGATCATTCGTGATAGATCCAAGAGGCTTCTTGGACTAAGTCAGGGTACATACATTGACTAGATACTAAAGAGATTTCGTATGGAACAATCCCAGTGGGGATTAGTTCCAGTGTCACATGGCCTACATCTTTCTATGAAAATGTGTCCACAAACACAATAGGAGAAAGATATAATGAGTAAGATCTCATACACTTCGGCTATAAGATCCATCATGTATTCCATGTTATGTACCAGGCTTGATGTTTCCTATACACTGAGCATGGTAGGTAGATATAAAGAAAATCTAGGAGAACAGCATTGTACTGCTGTTAAGACTATCCTTAAGTATCTCAGAAGAACTAAGGATATGTTCCTGGTGTATGGAGGAGATGAGGATCTTGTCATTAGAGGGTATGTTGATACTGGTTTTCAGACAGATCAGAACGATCTGAAGTCTCAATCTGGATATGTTTTCTGTCTCAATGGAGAAGTTGTGAGATGGAAGAGTTCAAAGAAGCAAGTTTTCACCAATTCTACAGCAAATTCTGAATATATAGAAACTTCTGATGCAGCCAAGGAATCCGTCTAGATTCAAAACGTTGTCCAAGAGCTTGATGTGGTGCCTAGCAGTAAAGATCCTATCACGTTGTATTGTGATAATACTGTAGCAGTGTCTCTTGAAAATGAACTAAGGTCACATCAATAGAAAAAGAACATACTCTAAAAGTATCACCTCTTGGGGGATTTCTATCAAAGGGGTGAAGTTTTAGTGAGCAGAGTGTCCATGGAAGAGAATTTGGCAGACCCCATGACTAAAGGCATGTTTCAGCAGAAGCATGAATATCATGTGAGAGCTAGCAAGTTAAAAGTTGTTAGCAGTTGTCTCTAGTCCAAGTGGGAGTCTTTTAGAGTTGGTATCCTAGAACCAACTATTTTTTACTTTATTCATTAAATAAACACCTATCACATCTTGATTTTTCTTCTATGTGACAATGCATGTGATAATTTCCCAAGGATAGTTATTGCATTAAAGGGTCACAGCAGATCCCTACTATGATTAGAACCTGGAAGTTCTATAACACTGTTCTTGAATATATGTTCTATGGACGGATGATGTTATTTGAGGGACACAAATAATACAGTCTATTAGGGGTGAGGACTCATAAAACTTTGAGGCACCTTCTTATGGTGTGCGCCCTTGGTAATATCCAGGAAGATATTATGAGAACAAGACCTGCCAGTAGGAAATACACATTTAATAGTTTCATTGGATGTTAATATCTGAAGATGTGTGTATTGGTCCATGGACTTTAAGATTATTATTAATGGGTATTACAACTCGCACACTTAGATGTATTGATGAAAACTATGATGGCACACTGTTCGCAGCGAGGAAAGATACGTTGGGTGCATCACGAGTAATACTACATTAATAGATAATGCGGGAAAGTATTTGTCCCTTATGTTCTATAATGGAAGTATATATCTCAGGCCCTTTTATGGAATTGATATAGCCTAAATAAATCCATGGCCATGGTAAGGAATGGGAGAGTTCAATTAGGGAAATTCAAAGAAATAATAATCGAGCACATGGGTTGATGGCACTAGCATGCAGCCCGCTTGATTCGAGATATCATGAAAAAGGGATTATATTACATGGTAAGTGTTTATATGAGGTGACATGTCATTGCAGCGTCAACTTCTTTCTTTATGGGTACCTTGTCATGTTGCTAGATGCTAACCCTGGACTTTAGGTAGGCTTCACCTAATGCCACTGATAAAGAGGCCTATAGGGTCAAACACTAAGTGTGTCCATGTATCTCAGTTAAATATTAATTTAAATAGTTAAATAAAGATTATTCCTGATTGTGGTTTAATAATTATTTAAGGATTCCTGATCGCATTTATTTCAAGACTAGTTATTCGATAGAATATATTGTGGGTGAAATAATATATATTTATTTTCGAGTAATGCGGTTACATTTATTTGAGAAATAAATAGCCATTACTCAAGGTCTAATAAATATGGTGGAGGAAATAAAGAAAAATGAAAACAAGATAAACACGCCATGTACAATGAATGTACATGCTGTGTAGTTTTCATGGAAAACGAGTACATTCCGTGTATTAATGATTACATAGAATTTAGTTTTTCCAATCAGAATTTTGAGGAAATAATATTTTTTATTAAATGATATTTATTATAATTAGTGTGGGTGCATGCTAGGGAATTTATCATTCGACATGGGGGTTTTCAATAAGAGTTAACAAAATAAATAAAACAGGTCATTCATTTATTTATTATCATAACTCTTTAACCTCTAACCTGATTATAAATATCCTCACAACCTTAACACGTTTCCAAAGAGAATCATTGTGCACAAAAATTCTGGAAAATTCTCTCAAGGCCGAGAGAACTCCTTCCTCTAAGAACACTCTCAAGATCGAGAGAGATCCTCCTCCATTAGATCAAGCCGATCTAAGGTGGAAAACACAAGAAAAGGCTTCTCCATGATAGCACCTAGAGATTCCTTTGGCGACATCCAGAGATACGTGGTGCACATGTGGATCACCGCTAGAGGAAGTCTACACTTGGCTTCTACGATGCAATGATGAATCACATCGAAACGTGACCGAAAAACATCAATGAAGAAATAATTCCATCAAGTTAATTCTTGTCAATTAATTAAATTAATTATAACTAACATATTATGATCCTCTCTGTGGTTCTGGGACACTTCTCTTTCTTTTCATTCTTTGTTCTATTCTAAAGATCCGGTATTTTATTATCGTGACGGATCTTGGATTGAACGTTGTTTAATGATAAAATTAAAGTTGGGAAAACCCACAAACGTGCTTTTACTTCACCTGGAACCTACAATTAATACATATATATGAAATATATATGTAGTAACTTTTATATCCATATATATGGATAATACTACTACATTGGACTCAATGCATAAATCAGGCATCCATGGGTAGGATCATGAGTCTTTCACGTGTCAAGGATGCCATGCCCAGTCTCATAATAGTTGGGATTTAATTCTCATGTATTGTAACAATAGGAAATTTATTCACATGTATAATAATATATAAGGGCCTCAATTCCCATTTATCAATATCCGTAAGGGTCTCCATGACCATTCATCATACTTTATAATGGTCTCCATAACCATTTATCATAATTCATAAGGTTCTCCATGCCCTTTATCATAATTCATAAGGGTCTTCATTCCCATTTATCATAATTCATAATGGTCACCATGCCCAATAAAACATATTTCATAAGACTCATCATGCCAATTAATTATAATCTTTAAGGGTATACAATCCCAATTTTCATAATTGTAAGGTATATCATGAATGTATCTCATAAAATTGTAAGGTACACCATGCCTGAATCATAATATTTGGGTCTCCATGACCAAATAATAACAGTAGGGTTGTCATCCCCAAATCATAAATCACCGTTATTCTACAAGCTTTAGTAAGATCCAATGGATATTTCATGGTTCATTATCAATCATTTTTAACATGGGTGTAACCATTGTTCTATTTAAACAAATGATGTGGTTGTACCACTATCTTTCAAATATAGTCTAATAAGTGTGATATCCATGTTATACCACTACAATTATCCATTATCAATTATGATATCACCGTATAAAAGTCAAGCCAAACACATTGATGGTTGTTTTGGTTATATAACCATGAAATTAAAATAGTAATGTAATGGGGTGCACCCAAAGGGGCGGATCACATTGAGGTTGAAGACCTCTAATGTCTTTTGGGATATAAATGAGTTATTAGGTTCTATAAAAGACTACTAACTTATGGAAGATTCATTTTAGGGTAAACACATAGTGAAACTGGCATGTGGAAAAATGGAACATAATATAAAGAATTGTGACATTGAAGGATAATTACTTGACCACCTACCTTCTGCCGGTCGAGGATCACTCATCTAGTATCGGCCTCCGGTTTGATCCAGATTGGAATAAAATGAAAAAATAGATGAATGTCCAACTAATAAGGGATAATATCCTACACCAAAATAATATCATCAATAGAAAGAAGAATGGAAAAAAAGTGCCTACAGATTAAAGCACTTATTGGTAGGTATCCAATAAGATAATTTAAAGTCAAATTGGAGTTTGTGTAGAAGAATTATCATTAAACCTTGGTTGAAGCTTGAGGAGGATCTTAAATGGGATAAGGGAGGTGCTTCTAATCGCTAGGGAAAATAATAAAAGAGCTGTCGGATAATAATACTTTTAAGTGAAAAATGTCATTTTACCCAAATTTTAGGGGTCGCACAGTTTGGATGCATGGTTAGCCAAACTATTCACCATGCACTAACTCAATATCCCCCATTCCATGCTCATGGAACATGGTTATACAAACTGTGCATCGAATATGCATTTTCCCTCTGTTAAATACTACAGAAATATCAAATAGGCATGTATATCAAGGCGCATATTTAGGTAAAACCGTGAGGCCCACTTCTACTCATGGAACACCCCATACAATTTGTAGGAAATGCGTGAACTTCACTTCATGGTTTTAACTAACCATGCATTTGAGATGATTCTTCCACTCTCCAAGGTCCTAGGCTATGAAAAAGTCTTGTACACCCTCATTTCCACTATATCCTCACTAGGAATTTATATTAGTCTTATACCAAGGAATTAAACCAAAATTAAAAGGGTATAAACCTCATATAAAAGCCAGTTTCATACAGTCTACCCCCTTTAAAGGAACTCATCCCTGAGTTTCCCTTCCAAGGTTCATAAAACTTCATCTAAGAATAACTTCATCCACTGATCACATACATCAGCCTCCCACTCCAAAGTCTCATCTTGTATATAGTCATGCTATAATAGCACCAACACTAAAGGGAATGGAATTCCTATGAGATCCTTAGTTCTCTAATCAATATGTGTATGGGATACTCCTTAAAAAATCATCAACATCTAACTCACCATAGTCGGGATCAAAAGTATGATACGGGTCGGTATGATAACAATGAAGCTGTGAAATATGGAATAAATCATTCTTGGAACAGTTTATATTTGGTAATAACAACTGATAGACTACCATCAAGACTCTATCCAATATCTCAAAAGGCCTGACAATACGAGGTGATAACTTCCCTTACCTCTGTATCTATTTATTCCCATGTATAGGTGATACCCATAAGAAAACATGATCCCTAACCTCAAAATACATAGGTTATTAATGGAGATATATGTACGATTTCTATCTATATTAAGCAGTATCCATACATTTTTTGATCAGATACACCTACTCCAAAGTCTCTTGCATGAGACGGGGACCTAGTAGAACTGCCTCCCATGCCTCTAGATACCACAAAGTTGAACAAAACTATCCACCATATAAGGCCTCATAAGGTTACATCCAAATTGTTTACTAAAATATATTATTGTACAAAAACTCAATGAGGGGGTATATTCTTCTCCCAAGAACCATTGAAATCAAGGATGCATGCTCATAGCATGTCCTGTAATACTTGTATCATCTACTCTAAATGACTGTCGGTCTAGTGGTGAAAGGTCATTCTCAAAAGCACCTACTTACTCAAAGATATCTATAACCCCTACCAAAACATATATGTGAAATAAAAATACCTATATGAAATGATATTATGACGGAAATTGTGTAAATGTATAATAACACAGACATACAATCTTCTAATCTCATCAACTAACAAATTATCCAGGGTAATAGGAAATTTGGATACCTTTATGAGTCAATCCATGACTATCCAAACTAAATCTCTACCACTAGGTGTTCTTGGTAAACCAACCAAAAAAATATTTCAACATCATCTCATTTCCATTATGGGACTGGTAATGGATACAAGAAGATAATGGGATAATGGTTTTCTTCCTTCACCTACTAAAAGGTGGGACACCAAGTGATATAACATGTTATCTGATGTTTCATCCCTATTAACTAATACTGGAAATGAATATCATGATACATCTTGGAGATACCTAGATACACTTACCACTAAAAATCATGGGACTCTCACATTAGATCATCTTGCATGTCTGTAATAACCCAGATGTTCCCATGTATACACAGGATTTCATCTCCATCAATAGACCAATCTGGAGTTAGGCCCTCACCAGAAATACTTTCCCATTGGACCAAACATTTAGGATCTGAGAACCTCCTTCTCTTTTCCATATAGAAGAGTAAATAGGTAACTACTAAGGCTACAAGAAAAATACCCATTGTGACTCTTTTAAATTATATGTGGATTTCAAATAAGAGGACCATAAACTTTCACTCATCACTAGCTTCCTAGATGGATTGGCCTAAGTTTTCTAGATCAGCATAGTAGTGACCTTATTTCCCTTTCTAGGCACATACGCAAGCTCAAAGTAAAAATAGATAAGGTATTAAACCAATATTCATTGTCTAATATTCAAGACACACTGTGTAAATATATATTTGAGGCTTTTTTGGTCTATATACACCAGAAATCACTCACCCGTTATAAAATGCCTCCAACAACACAAGGCACGGACAACTTCTACAAGCTCGAGGTCTTGTATTAGGTAATTATGCTCATGAGGTCTGAAATGAAGATACTCATATGCAAAGACTTTATCCTCCTGCATCCATATCGCATCCATCCCAATGCCTAATGCATCAAAAACACTATATAGACTCTTACAGGCTCTAGAATAATCAGGATTAGTGTCGAAGTAAGCATTACTTTCAAATCCTAAAAGGTCTTCTCACATGCTTCAGACCATAGGAACTTCCCAACCTTATTAGTCAAACCATTAAGATGTTCTTTGAGGTAAGATAATTCCTATATGAAATTCCAAAAGTAGAATTTACTAATATTATCATATAGATAGTTCCCTATCAGTGTATTCTGAACTATCTCAAGATGTTTGGCATGGTCATTTTGAGTACGAGAATACATCGAGATGTAATCTATGAATACTACCATGAATGAATCCAAAAATTGGTGGAAAAATAGATTCATAAATGATAAGAAAATGGCAGGTTCATTCATGAGACAAAATGGCATAACCAAATAATCATATAAACCATACCAGCTATGAAAATCCATAAGTGGTATGACTGAAGGTCTGACTCACACCTAGTGATAACTAGATATCAAGTCGATCCTCAAGAAATTTATTTCTCCTTAGAGTGAGTCAAATAAGTCATCTATATGAGGTAAAGGGTATTTGTTCTTTACAATTAGCTGATTTAACTTCTAGTAATCCACATATAGCAAGAGGTTTCTCTCTACCTTCTTATAAAAAAGGACCAGTGAACCCCAGGGAGAAGTATTAGGCCATATAAAACTTATAGCTTCAAATTCCTCTAACTTCCTATTGATCTATTAAAAATTAGTAGTAGCCATCTTTTAAGGAAGAATGGATATAGGTTTAGCTCCAAGAACTAGCTCAATAGTAAATTATACCTCTCTCTATCATAAGGTAGTCTAGAGAAGTTATCAAGGAAGACATATGTGAAATAATATACTAAAAGATCTAAATAATATTTATGTAACCCTGGATCATTTATATAAAGTTTAGTAGTCTAGGAAATCACTTCACTTATCCCAAGACTCTCTGGTCTAACTCTACCAACCTGTACATCACATTTACCCTTGTGAAGGAGTCTACTTCCCTCTGGTGAGGTAAACGATACCCTATGGTAGTATCATTCCACATAGGCATGATAGGGGACCAACTTTTCCATATTGATAATGAAATCAAAGATTTTAATTTTGAGGACTAAGAGGTCCCATAAGAAATGATGGTTGTATACCTCAAGGGGGATTCCTTACACTGGTGCACACTCTCCAATTGAATCCCCAACGGAGTATCAAGTTTCATCACACAACAAAAGTACTCAATATGAATCCTAAGGATTTATATAATTTTCATAGAGATAAAGGAATGTGAAGCATCCATATTAAACAATGTAGATACTATAGTAGAGACTACTATAATATAACCTCAAATAGTATATGGACTGACCCCCTACTCTTCTGATATAGGTTGCACAGAATAAATATGGCATGATCCATGTCATGTGTTGCAACCTGACTACCCTGAGTAAGTCTACTCTATTAGAACTATGTATATGAATCATGGATACCACATCCATGACCTCCTTATATACCTTAATGGCTGGTAGTACTCCAACTACCTTCCTGCTAAGGTTCCACTAGTCCTACTCTTGAAGGAAGAGCTAATATGGATCCTCTCCCACTAGGAATAGATCGGAAGGTCCTAAAAAAACACTGAAGATTCCCAAATCTTACATAACCTCAGCACACAACAAGGTCTCTGGGACACTAGATATTATTATACCCTATCTTCCCGCACTAGTGAAAAACTACATAACAATCAATGGTTGTCATATGGATTCCACTACTCTCACACACAGTCTCAAATAATTACTTCTGACCGCTAACTGAACCACTTCCCTGTCTCAGTTCTGAACCACCCTAGCTCACACCATCAGCTTCTCTCATGGTTTTTTTCCAGTGATGAGATCCTGTTTTACTATATGAAACATGGTATCCAACCAAAAAAATTTACATGAGATTTAATAGGATGCCGAAGATCATCCTCAAATCACCTCGCTTACACTGGATCATTAGCTTTATAGATAGGTGCAAAGCAATGAAGCTTTGTAAAGCAAGTTAAGTAGTCCATAAATTAAAAAAATTGATAGAAAGTTCATGAACTCCTTTATATGATCATCCCTCAGCGTCTTAGGGAAGAAATAGTCATAAAATATAGATTTGAAATCCTTCAAAATCATGTCCTGATACTGACATACCTGGTTTAGAATATCCCACCAATGCTTGGAATATCCTCAAAGAATATACATAGAGAGATTCACTCCCCTCTCAGAAAGTGTCTCTAAGTGCTCGAAGATATATAATACCATCTCAATCCATAAATATATAGCCCATAGGCCACTATACCTTGAAAAATTAGGTGTATGATTCTTCTGAAACTCCCACATCAACACTCCCATAGAAGGTAAAAGTCGTAGAGATACCTGTATAGTTTTCATAATCCTATGAAACTCCCATAAAAACAAGACATCATCTCCCACATCAGGGATAATAGTAGTTTCAATAAGTTTAACTAATGGAGGTATCACTTGTGGATCAGGGCCCACAACCTTTGGATCATGGTCATCACTACCCTCCTGACGCATGACTAGAGGACATCATGGGGTAGCTCTAAAAATTCCAAACACATGCCTCTGGTAGGTTTGATAATGGTATATATCACAGATACACTAATAGGATAGGTATAAGGCTTCCTATGTAAAATTATCCCCCTATAACTGCTCTTAATTCCATGTTTGGGTGATAAAATCGATCAAGAAGAACATAAAAGACACTACCTACTTCCTACTAATAAGGCCAGGTTTGGTTCAAGCTCTATGTTTCATTATAAGGGCCCCATTATATGGACTATAAATTGTAATTTATAAAGTAAAAACCCTTTAATTTTCAATTGTAATTCCCATTTAACAGTGATAGTATTTTAAATTAGTGATTTATCAATTCTTACATTACATAATAAACTAGTTAACTGAAATACCCTTCTCAATTTATACAAGTACATGATTTATAAATTGAAATTGGTAGTTTATTTAATTGTATAAAAAACTTTTACATTCTATAAAATAAGGTAATATGTAATATGGGTAGATTTTACTAAATGAATCATCATTATCAAAATATATACATGAACTATTTAGATTATAAATAACATTAATGTTTTTCAAATCAACAAACATCTCATTATATGTGACCTTAGTTACATAACCCAAACATATGATAATTGGTTATTTAAGGTTCCACCATCAAACTATATGGTAAAACGCCATTTAGGTTGATGTAGACCCTTTAATAACCCATTACCTAATCTACTTTTTTCTGCAAAAATGTTATTTGTATAATATATATATAATTCAAGTCACATAAAACAAATATAATGAAGTCACGCAATGAATCCTACATGGAGTAGCATAATTCATGACATATTAGTCCTATAATGTGCCTAAAATGATGCATGATCAACTCTTCTTTATTGTACTAGGCTAAGGATAAAATATAATCCAACGTATTGATAACAATAACTTTACATATCAAGTGTGTCACCCAATGGTGGAATCAAATCAAATATAACAAGAAGAATCCAAAACAGAAATTCCCATCCCTAGAAATTGATATTTTCTCTATACATGGGTTATCTAAAAACATGAACTGTCTCATTACCCAATTTCAATACATCCTAGTATCCTTTATACCATCCCAGAATAGTAAGAAAAAAAATAAATCTTGGATGCCACTTTGTGACATCCCAACCCAAAATCCACTAAATGGTTCCCTGATCTGGTGGGTCACATGGCCTCAAGCATGCCTCCATGTACATTAGAGGATACTTACTAGTAGTGAGGGTCTAAGGTGGTACGGTGGAGAGACTATAACCTCATGATCATAGTGGAATGGTGGTAAAATAAATAGTTAAATAGAAGAAGCATAATATCAAATGATAGTGTAAGTTCAAGCATCCAAATGAAATAAATAACCAAAAACACCAATATCCAGTATCATATAAAAAACGATGCAATTTCATGTATCTATAAAAAGGAAATAGGCATCCATGGAAGCAAGCATACAATATAATACATGTATCAAAAGAATAAGAAGACCAAAAGGACTATCACTAATATCATCATTATTCATAGCCCAATATTGTACTTCCCCGCTCCCATGCTATAATCAATAAAGTATCAAAAATTGGGTGCCTAAACTTATCCCTAATTGCATCCACATAATCTTCTCAGGTACCATCGGTGGCCCAGATAGGGTGTGTGATAAACTAAGCAGGTCACCACCAATGGGGTCTATAAATAACTAGTTAGTGCATATAATATGAGAAGTGTACAGATATAATAATGGAAAGTCATAATAAAAACTATAAAAGGGTTGGATCTAGTTCTTGAAAGATACTAGGATGACACTACCTAATTCGTCCCATGCCAGATAATCTCTAAATAAGTAACCATATGTATTTATATATATGGTGTGTAAATGTAATGACATATATATCCATATTTATGTATAATCCTATCACACTAGACTCAAGGCATAACTCAGGCATCCATGGGTAGTTGCATGAGTCTTCACATGTTAAGGGACACCATTCTTAGTCTCATAATTATAGGGATGTGATAATCGTGTATTAGAATAGTAGGGATGACAAGCTCATGTATCATAATCCATAAGGGTCTCCATGTCCATTTATCATAATCCATAATGGTCTCTATGTCGATTCATCATAATTCATAAGGGTCTTCATGCCCATTTATCATAATTCATAAGGGTATCTAGGACCATTTATCATAATTCATAAGGTTCTCTATTCCCATTCATCATATTTCATAAGGGTTTCCATTCCCATTTATCTTATTTCTTAAAGGTTTCCATACCCATTCATCATAAGCTATAAGGGTCTCCATGCCTAAGTGTCACAAGTGTAAGGAACTCTATGCTTGTTTCTCATAAAATTGTAAGGGATTCCATGCCTGAATCATAACAGTAGGTTCTCCATGCCAAAATCATAATAGTAGGGTTTCCATGACCGCATCATTAATCATGTTATTCAACAGGATTTAGTAATATCCAATATATAGTTCATTGTTCATTATAAATTCTATATAACATAGGGGTAACCATTTTTCTGTTTAAACCCATGAGGTAGTCATACCTCACTCTTTCTATTTAATTTAGTATAGTCTGATAAGTTTGATAGCCTTACTACACCACTATAATTATCCATTATCAATTATGATATCACATTATAAAATTCAAAACAAACACACCAATGGGTGTTTTTTAATGTAACCATGAACTCCAAATTATTTTGGGATCTAAATGAGTCATTATGTTCTATAAAAGACAACCAATTTAAGGAAGATTCATTTTAGAGGAAATACATGGTAAAAATAGCGTGCGGCATACTAGATCATAATATAAAGCATAAAAACTTTTTGGTATAATTACTAGAACAACTACCTTATGTCTATTGAGGAGAAATCATTCAGTATCAGCCTCTGGTTTGGTCCATTTTAGAATAAAAAGGAAAAACATAAAAAATATTTGCAAACAGGGCATAAGATCCTACACCAAAATAGATTTGTTGATATAAATAATTATGATGAAATGAGCCTAAATATTAAATCACTTACTAGTAGGAATACAACGAGATGATCAAAAGTTGACTTTGATTTAGATGGAACAATTATCAATGAACCTATATTGAAGCTTGATGAGGATATCAAATGGGAGAATAGAGGTATTTCTATCTGATGGAGGAGAAAATAAGAAAATTGGGGTAGAGCTATAAGAATTTTAAGGGAAAGTTTCTTTTTACCCAAATTTCAAGGATCGCATGATTTTCCCTCATGGTTGGCCAAACCCTCTGCTAACTATGTGAAATACACTACATAAATACCCCCTCCCTTCACGTTCATGGTACATGGTTAGACAAACTGTGCACCAATCATGTGTTTTACTTTCTATTAAAAACTATAGAAATATCACATGGGTGAGAATCTTGGGTCATACGGATATAGAAAATTGTGTGGCCAACTTCTTCTCACTAAACTCCCCACACAGTTTGTAGAAACCATGTGGACCGAGCTGCATGGTTTATACTAACCATGCGGCGTTTTTGTTTCTTCCACCGATCGGGGTTCTGAGCTCCGAACAAGCCCCAAACACCCTCTTTTTCTTTATAGCCTCACTAGGAATTTATATTTGGCTTAAACTAAGAAATTAAACCAAAATTAAAAGGGTCCATAACTCATAGAAAATTCAGGTTCTTACAAAATCATATAATTTATCCTTTTGGAATCAAAAACTAATTTCCATAATTACCTTTAAAAACTAAAAAAAATACTTTTTAGAGAATTAACTTCACATTATCAGATTCTACTTGTTTTCAAACAAATAATATACCTAAACAAGAAATAGTTAATAGATTAAAATATCTCATTGGGATCAACATTTACTACATCGGTTTCTTATAGCTCAATGCCTATTATTAAAATTTCTACCAACCATATAACATCAGGTATACATGTAATATAAAATGGCCACATCCATGGTTTTCCATGCCATAAAGGCTTGCCTTATTTTATTTTTTATTATTATAACACTGTTATATTTATAATTATAAATAATATAGATATATTGTTTTAATTATTTACCTCAATTTATTTTTAAGACCCAAACAATTATGATATTTAATTCATTCCATCTATAAAAATTTTTAATTTATTATTCTCATATTTACAACATTTGTATTATTATGTAAAATAGTTACTACTAAATTCTTTTACTATAACACATGTTCCTAATTTATTCTTGCAGAGATAGTGGATGACCTAAAAAATTCAATAATGGATATCTTACATGCATTGTTAATAATGAATATGATTCATGCATTAACATAATAGTTAATATTCAATACTATTATAGTTAATTAATATAAATTATAACAAATATGTTTCTTAATATAATATAAATAACAATAATAATTATAATTGATTATGCATAAATGTTTGAATGGATTAACAATACATATATTAAGTCATTAAATATTATTCAATTAATGGACCAAATATGCTTGTGATAGGAAACATTTCATCTCGTGAATTTATATTTAGTATCGTATAATGAACATGAATTTTATTTTCAGTATGCATGAAATTTCATTTCATGAATATATATTAAGTTTTTTAAAATTCATGTAGTATCATTTTTTTATATACTTATAGTTTCTACTTAAAATAATTCAATTACCTTGTATATGAAATATCTTCTTTCTATATACAATATTATGCACAGAAATTGTAGTTTATATTGAATAAGCATGAAATTTCATTTACTTAACATACATGGAGTCTCATTTTCAACATATATATACAGTTTTTGTATGAAATTATATTTATAATAATTATTCATGAAATTTCAATCACTCAACATAAATTTCATTTCTATGTTATCATTAACTACATATTTCACATGTCAATTATTTTATAGTTTAGTATATATGTCAATTCATGGTATAGAACACAATTTACTTATGTGTGATTTATCTTTAACTAAATTTTAAGTTTATATTTCCATTTATATCACAATTTATATCGCAGTTTATATTACACTTTATATTACATAGTATACTATACTGAAATTATAGCTTACATTCCTATTTATATTAATTTTTAAATAACAATTTTTTTAATTTTATATCGAATTTTATATTGTATTATCATGTACTGAAATTATAATTACCTTGTATTTTACATATTATTATATAATAAATTTTATATTAGTTTATATGGTGCTTCCTTGTGTGGAAGATAATTTCCTTATATATTCATTATCATATACTGAAAGTGTTGTTTATATTAAATATGTAATAAATTTAATTTAATTAAAATACATATTATTTTCATATATATGTGTAATATCCTTTAATAAATATATAATAAATATCTCCAAATAAATATAATTTCAACACACAATATGATCATACTTTGAAATTATTTAATCATGTACAAGTATCAAAGGTATGTTCTTGAATGATATCTCACTACTCTGCATAAAATTGCCTCAAATTATTATATTTTTATATAAATCAAGGACTTAACTTAATAATCACTCAAATAATTTAAATTTTATCTTCTTTTCTCATAAATTATTTATTCATTTAATTATTATTAAAATATTTTTTTAAATCATTAGTTGTAATAAGAAACTCCAATCATCTAGTTCCACCATTCATTTATTATAATAGTCTTTTATATTTTAGCCTCTTAATTGATTTTAATTCCTTATCTTAGAAACTTGAAAATAATATATTCACAATTTCTCTTACCACTTTACATAGAATATAAACTCAATACTTCTTGTTACATTTTCTTTACTTATTATGTATATTCCAGCTTTCTTTTCTCCATCTATATTGTATCTTCCTATATTTTTTATAAATAAAATTAATTTTTATTTGTTATAGAATCTACTATCTCCCACAAAAATTCATAGGGGTGACACTATTGATCATGAATAGTAGGTATATATTTTAACAGATCTGATAGATAGTCCTTCTTAGTACTTTGAGATAACTCTTCCTTCACTTCAACAGCTTTATTGTAGTCATTATTCATCTACCTAAGAGTTTTCTCAGCCTCCAAACACCTTTATTATACTATTTTTAGTTCTTATTCTCTAGTAGAAATATTATTATAATATTCTATCTGAATTATTTCTTACTTAGAAACTTTTACTTTGAGATGATTAATCTTCTCAATATGATCATCTTCATTATTACAAATCTCATACCCAAATTTATTTAGCTTCTTAACTTCCTTCTTAAAAGTTTTAAATTCCTTTTTAAGTTGTGTTTTTTTAACAATAATTAACTCAAGTTCATTTATCAATATGTGCTCAATGTAGGTTTATTCTCTTTCTTCATATTAATATCTTGATTTTTCTTCTTTTCTCTCAAAATGTTCCATGAAATTGGTATCTTTTCTAGCACTATATTCCTATAATTCACTTCTTGAAGAAGAATAATCTGCTTACTCTTTACTAAAAGTGATTATCTTATTTATTATTTTTACCATACTTTAACCTTAATCAGACCTATTTTACTATTTGGATGATTTTATTTTAGATCTTTTATGAGGTATGTCTTAGTATTCTTCCTCATTATACTATTTACTTTTCTTTCTCCTTCTACAGTCGGTTGTAAATTTCCCAAATCCTTCCCACATAAAAAATTTAAGTGAGATTTTTCCCTTATATTTGACCTTACTACTTTAAATATTTTTTGAGAAAAAAATCATAACCATTTTTTGATTCTAATTACTCTCTAAATATTCTTTTGAATCGCTATCGGACTTATATTCCACTTACTTGATCATGAATTTATTCATTTCTTTGAATTTAAACTCTTTTTATCCTCCTTATTAAAAATTGGTTCTTTAATCATGTCATAATTATGAAGAGTATTATAAAATTCATAAAGGGAAATATAATCATCATATTCTATAGAATAAACCTTTGAGTTGAATATTTATGGAAAATTTCTCATTAACTTTTTAGAAATTGTTGAGTCTTACAACTTCTCCCAAAATCCTCTAATATAACTAACTATTTAATTAATCTTAATGAAATAGTCATCCATGGTTCATCTTCATACATCTTTATATATTCAAATTTGACCCTCTCTTTATATAGTTTGGATTATTTGATCTTGAAATTACATTAATATATATTTTATAGTTTTTCCAACATTTATTTAGTTTTCAAAACCCCTATCACTTTTTTGAATATTTTTTCAAGTATGGAAGATATTATTTCATTCCAATATTTCCCATATACCTATAAATTCTATTTTCTATAAATTTCATCTTAGAATTTCTCCCAATATGTGGGAAACCAATAGTTATAATATTAATCACCTTCAGTCCTTGTGATAGTATATATGGTGATATTTGGTTCTTCCATCCATGAATGTTTTTCCCATTAAAAAAAGTAACGCCTATATTGTTCACAAAGATTAAATTCTTTAAGATTCACTTTTGGAAGAGTTGAATCTCAGGGAAACCAAGATCTAATACTATTTGTAGATCTCAAATCAATTGGGTTTAAATTGAGAATGGGGTGAATAGATCATACCATTTTTTATAAATTATTCCTTTTATAATTAAACACATTTCACTGGTTTAAATCATGATCCAAACTCAATAATTACTTCCTCATCCATATCTAAAAATAAGAACGAAAAATAACACATGGAAAAATTTTACAAGTTTCAGACTCAATGTGGGATTCTTCTCCTTATAATTTTTAACCTTTTATTGATCCAAATATTTTATTATCAATATAAATTTATAGAGATTAAAAATTGAATAGAATTCACATACAATGGTTGAGAAGGTATCTTCCACTTCTCAAGAGGGTTTGGGATCATCCACTTCCCACAAATGATATATGGAGCAATTTAGACTGGAACCACCAATTTCGTGAGATTCCTACTTTACTGTTGAGTATGAATTGATCATCAATTCACTATTAGATTCTATAGAATCAAAGAATATATCTTCTTCATAGATGACCTCAACTACCAAAATGATTTCAATAGAACAGTAATCATGTTAGCTTCTCTCACTGTTCTTTAGTCTGATCTTATCATGCATGAGGCCATGCATGCATGAAAATGATCTCCTTTGTCCTTAGAATAAATCTCTTGGTTAAATAACAACATAATCAACTTTTTACAACCTCTTTAGAAATCACAGATGTTTCATAGGTTAGTATCATTCAATTCTTCTCTCTACTTGATATGGGTGAACATCAATGTAGCAGAGAATTATCTCCTTGAGTTCTCAATTCCCAAACCATCTCATTTTCTTCATTTATAATTTTATATACTCTAGTAAATAATTGAATAATACTTCTATGATTATTATGGAAATTACCATGAAGATCGTTCCAAAAAAACAAAAGATTTGATCGTGAATAATAATTTCAAATATTTTAATTTGAAATCACTATAAAGATCACCTCACAATCCTCTAATTTAATCTCTATTTAAATCCTAATCAAAATCCCTTAAATATTATCTTAAATAATTTCTTTCTACAGGGAAAGTGATATTTTTTAATTAATTCATAGAAAAAAACATCTAATTTTATTCTCGTTATAATATTTATTCTAATATTTCTCATAAATTCTATAAATTAAATAGTCTTTATGCAACCTCCAATAATCCATACATTGGAATGGTATTTCCAAATTTTAAATTACTTCGTCATCGTAAGGATAAATGGTCCTTATGGAGAGGCTTTTACTCTTACACTTTCAATAATGACTTGTAAATAGATCTAAAAATTATTTTTACTGTAGAATTCTGAGATTTTAATATATATATATATATATATATATATATATATATATATATATATATCCTTTAATAATAGTGAGTTCGATATCTATCTTCACCTACACTAAAATTAAGGATGTGATATATTATTAAATTAAAATAATTAAATTTAAAATATAATTATGATAACATATAATATATTTATATATTAAATAAATTATTTAAATTCTTTAAATTAGAAAATTTATAAGAAATAATATTAGAAACATTTAATTTTTAATAATGTCATTTTTAGATAAAATTAGTTTATATTTAAATTATTTATTTTATATTAAAAGTTAAATATATAGTTTTTTAGAAATAAAAAATAAATAAAATTAAATTTATTTTTGAATTTAGAATATCAAAATTTACTTAGTATGAAACTTTGAGCATTTTCTGAAAAATATCAATTTTTAGTTGAAAATGTTTTTTATGAAAATTATAATTTTCATAACTTTATAAATATATAATAATGACATAGAATGTCATTAAAATATTTATGTGGTAAAATATCAAATTAATTAATAACATTATTCATTTTAAAATATTATTTCAACTTATAAAACTCATGTCCAACATTTTTTTATTAAAGTAAAATGTCGTTTTAATAAAGAAAATTGTTTTATGTATTTGCTTTTAATTAATTAATATTTTTAGAAAATTTTGTTACGGATTTATTTTAATTTCACATAATCTAAATTGTATTTATAAAAAATCAATTTAGGTCATAAAAATATTGACATTAATAATTTTAACTCACACATAAATTCCATGCTTTAAAACATGATTATCTTAAAAATTGTTTTTAAGCATTATGCGCGTTTATTGTAAAAGTAAAATTTATTAATCATAGTAATTTTAATTGATAAAATTAATATAATATCTTGGATTATTATACTAATATTATTTTTTAATATCAATATTAATTTATATCATTTTAATTAGTTAACATGGGTGAAAAGAAAAATTGCCTAGGTAGTAATACACTTGGGTAAAGTGAAAAGTAAAACTAAAAGCACCTGAAAAACTAATGGGAATATCCAATATTATTATAAGGGAGTATTTTATACCTTTAAATATTCTACACTCAATATTTTTGAAATATGAGAGTTTTGGACCTTGATATAGTGTGGATAAATTATTTAATAAGTTAGGGTAATTCCAAAACTACACTTCCCTTCACTTATAAAAGGGACAACCTACACCCCTTCTTTACACAGTCATTAATTTGAATTAATTTGTAAAACTTTGCTAATTTTTTCATAATTAAACCATATCACATTAAACTAAGACATTTTCCTTATTTATTAACCTTAATCCCTTAATTTACAAGGAAAATCAATGTTCTTAACGTGAGTATTACTCTCCTCTTAATCTTTATTTTTAATTTTACTATTCAAAATACTCTCTAAAATTATTAATAAAATTAATTCAGTTTCATATATATACCTTTATATTATTATATTAGTTTGAAATCAATTATTCATTCACTCCATAGTATCCTCTAAGAAAAATAAATGCATTGATCGTGCGCATGTGGAGACGACCGACTCCACGACACGATGCGGTTGGTTTTTTATCTATGCCTCTTTGAGATGGTATAAAGGATGTGTTTGATGAATAATTTTATTTTTTATATCACTTAAAAAATATAAAATGATAAAAGTTTACATTTAGCTTCATCCTTTCCATCTATTAAGTAATGAGATCGTTAATCAGGCCTATGTGCAGACTACCACCTCCATGAATGATGTATCATAATTATCTTAACCACATAACATGGATGGACAAAAAAGTATAATTTATTAAAAAAATATTATTTTTATAAACTTATTATAATTCTAAAATGATAAATTTTTATATACCGTCACTCAATCCATTCATTGAGAAATTGGTTTGTTATCATGCATACGTGCAGACTACCGCCTCCATGAATGATGAATTCCATTTGTCATCACCACCCATAATTAATGGTTATAAGAATGTATTTTATGGTGATATATGATATATATTAAGTTTATAACATTATTTAAATTTTATGTTAACATTATATAATATCACTTTCTTACTGATTTGATCATCACGACATGCTTTTGTTTAGGTCAGTTTACCACTTACTTGAGAGATGTTGTAATGTTTATATAGTGAATGGTAAATGAATTTTATATACTATTAATGAAATGTAATAATATTTTATTAATTAATTTTTTAGGGTTCTATAGTTATAATATTAATATCTAAAAAAATTTAGTAATATTTCATCTATGATCATGAAAAACTGTCGAAAGAAGTTTGTCTCTAGCTTCATCTTCAAGAGTGGTAATTTAAACACTCATGGGATAAAAGTGGAAAATTATAAATAATCATAGGATATATAATATATAACCATGTTTAATCTATTAATGATTAAATTTGTATCAAATATCATGGATCGACATTAAAATTACAAATCATGTCCAAGAAAATTAAAAGTGATAACACTCGATGTTAAAAATAAACATTAATAAACCATTATATTCATAGTAAATAATTATAAATGAAATATAGAAAAGGGTTATAGAGGTGAATATTATTTTTAAATATACTATTAATATATTTATTATTTTTTTACATGAATTTAGAGTGTGATCAACTAAGCAGGTAAATAAGGAAATGGATTTTTGTCTTAAACTCCCTTTGTTGAGACATGTTCTACTTTATTCTCCAATTTACTTTTATATGGTTTATACTATACCCAATAGATATTTTATAATGAAAAATATTTTATTAACTATATTTTAGGTTCATTTTTAATATCTTTCCTTTTCAAGGGTTTTGATTAAAATGTTACTCAAGTCATAATTGTTTTCTCAACTCAAGTCCTTTTTCCTATGAGTCATGAAATCCCTTCTTGATTTTGATCTTCTAAGTCAGTTTTTCCTATAATTATATTTTTCAAATGTTATGTTTATTTTTTATCTAGGGATATTACTTATCTTCATTAATATACACCCCTTTAATAAAATTATTCCTCAAATAAAAGAATGATTTTGATAAGAATATCATCTATACTTTCCAATGGATAGTTCTATTCCATATCCATGTTTTACCTAATAAAGTATTTTATATAATATTGCAAGTGAAATTTATAATTTTCTTCACCTATTATCAATGAAATTTTCAATCTTTATTTTTATAATGTGGGTTTCACTAAAAAAAATAATGCACTTTAAACATTTTCTGTATGATTAGTTTTTTTTTTAAAAAAATTTCTTATAAAGTAATATTTTAAAATGTTCCAAAATTCCTTATTTCAAAATTGATTTAAAAAGGGGGATTTTTAACAACCCTTAATTTATTAAAAAAATTAATTAAATATTTTAAATGTTTATGTGTTGATCATTTTAAACCAAAAGGAATCACTTTTACACAATTATATGTGAACACATCTTTATACAACCTTTGTCATTTTCTAAGATAATTCCTCTCTATGCTTTAGAGTTTTAAAAAAAATGAATTTATTATTCTCATGGTTTAATAAAATATAATTTTTTAAAATTTTTTAAAGGATAAGGTAAATTATTATTTTCAAAGAAATATTCCTAATGTTTCTAAGGGTATTCTCTATTTATATCATATGATTAATCAAGGGCATTCTTAAAATGATATCATCCACATTATTTATCTATATGGATTGTAAAATTCAATTTTAAATCAATGGTATGATATATAACTACTTTTTTCATGACTAATAATCCATTTTTAAAATCATGATTTACTTCCAATTCCTTTCCTCTGTGAATTCCCTATGTTCTATAACTTGATTGAAGGATGTTCACCTAGATGCCTAATACGTCGATTGATTGGGGAAATTATTGTCTAAACTATATATACTTTTCCTATAAGTTGTAAATACCAAATTCTTAGACATATTTATTATGTTGTATTTATCTATTATGATTCCTAAAGTCTATGGATACCTATTTATTTTCCATGGGTTATCATGTTGTGATTATTTATGGAATTATGAATGATTTATTTTTGTGATTCCATTTGAAATATATATCACCCATTTTATTTAATTGATATAATTAATATATAAATATTTATTTTAATGTGGAACATATATTTATATACATGTTATGTGATGGGTAAGGTTTCCACACATATCTCATGTTATTATTTATTATTATATTTACCCATATTAAGTGTTTCATTTTACCCATTCTTATGTTTCCATTTCCCTAGGTTATGAAGAAAAGAATTAATTATTCTAGTCTTAGAGTAGTATCTTGTGTTGAGAATTTATGAGTGATTTTGAAAACTCATTATGGATGTATTAGCTTATTATATAGTAGAAAAAGTATACATTTGATGAGAAAACTTTGGATTTATTTGTAAGAGATTTTTACTAATTCTATAAAAAACTACACTAAAATGTCCTTAGATTTTAAATGTGTGAAATATATAATAATCATATATATCTATCAAATAAACTTTTGAAAGTTATGTGTTTTTTTCACCAGATCTGAAAGCATGGGTATGGGGTGTTACAGTTGGTATCATAGAATTGTTTAGATAAATTTATAATTTAGGATAACATTTTTTTAGGATTATTTAATATTTATAAATGAAATCAAGGGATGATAAATTAAATATGATATTAGTTTTAATGGTATAGATAAACCTTTAGGTTTTCAGTATTTAATATTTTAAACTATTGAGGGATTAGGATAATATAACATTAGTGGAATCACTAGGTATAAGTCTATGTATAAGAGAACCAATATTAATTTTGGTAAAGTGGATATTTTTTGTTTTTCCTTGAAATTATATCTATGTCTGGATACTGGAAAGTGAATGTGGTTTGGGAACAGATGAATCTAGGTGTAAAAACCCCAAAAAGAGTTGGTTGGGTATATCTCGCTCATAATTTTGGTGAATTTTTAATGGGCTCTAACTTCTCACCTTTCCAGAAACACATATAGGATATGGTTGGTTTAATTCGCATTCTCTTTATAAACCATTATTATGGATTTGAACATATGCTTTTATGGAAGTTAAATAGATTAGAAAAACTAATAGTAAAATGATTGTGGATAATCTAGATTGAATCTGAAGAATCATAAGTTAGGGTATGCACATCATTTATGAATTATTTCTTCTAAGATCATAGTTTTCCATTTTTACATTTAATAATTTAATTATTACCATCCATAAACATTATTTTAATGTAATAGTTGGAGAAAGAATGAGTTGATCTAACCATGGATGAAATTGACAATGAGATGATTGTTCCAGCTAGAAATCTACTGGGTCTATAATTAGGGTTAAAAAAATATTATTCCAAATAAAATATCATGAATTATTATTAAGAAATTGAACATAGTTTAATTCCTTATCTCTCCAAAGAAGAGAAAGATGGAGTCTCATATATTTGAGTAATGAATATGATGAAGGAAAAAAAGATGAAATTTCTTTTATGTTAAAAATATGGGAAAACACACTGGGAATATATCAAAGGAACTATAAAATACTTTATGTGTGGAAAATAATGACTTAAATCGTCTAGATGCTAAGGGAAAATGAATTGTCCAATTAACTCGATAGAGGAAGAATATTTTTCTTCTAGTTTTACTTAAGATATTAATGTATAAATTTCATTTGAAATTTTTTCTTAATTCATTTATATATTTTTTAAGCCCTTAAATAATGAATTTGTAAAAAAATTATGAGTACATAATTTGTTTAAGAGGGTAGAATGTGACCTACCAATATTTCAGTATATGTATTTTCTCCTTTAAATAATATTGAGTTTGATATATTTCTTCACATACACTAAAATGAAATTTGTGATACATTATTAAATTAAAATAAACATATTTAAAATATCATTATGATAACATATAATATATCTATATATGAAATAAAATATTAAAATTCTTTAAATTAGAAAATTTTTATAAAATATTATTTGAACACTTAATGTTTAAGAAGGTTGTTTTTAAATAAAATAATTTTATCTTTATATTTTCTATTTTCTATTAAAAGTTAAATATATAATTTTTTATAAATATAAATATATAAAATTAAATTTAATTTTAAATTTTTAATTTCAAAATTTACTTATTATGAACTTTTGATAATTTTCTGAAAATATTGATTTTTAGTTGAAAATATAGTTTTTATTAAAATTATAATTTTCATAACATTATCAATATATAAGAATGAACTCAAAGTTAATAAAACCATTTAAGTGATAAAATATGAAGTTTATTAATTACATTATGTATTTTATAATATTATTTGAAATTAAAAAACCCATGGCCAATATTTTTATAACAAAAATAAAAGGTTACTTTAATAAAGAAAACCATTTTATGTATTTTATTTTAATTAATTAATATATTTTTAAAATATTGTTATTAATTTATTTTAATTCAATATAAACTTAATTTTACTTATAATAGATAAATTTATGATATAAAAATTATTGAAATTAATAATTTTAACTCACACATAAATTTTATGCTTAAAGAACACAATTATCTTAAAATTTGTTTATAAGTGTTCAACACATTTATTCTAAAAGAAACTTTTCTTAATTATTGTAATTTTAATTGATAAAACATTTATCATATCATTTATTATAATAATCAAATTATGTGGTAATATCAATATTAATTGAGATCATTTTAATTAGTTAGCATGGGTGAAAAAAAAAGTTACCTAGGTAAAAGTACACTTGGGTAAAGTGAAAAGTAAAAGTAAAATCCTATAAATCACCCATGGTTGTCTTAAAAATGGGTTTATGGGAGGATTTAAAACCTTAACATGTCCCACACTTCGTATTTTATAAATATGGGAGTATTTTACCTTATGATAGTGTAAAGAAATAAATTAATAAGTTATGGTAATTCTAAACCTATTGTTCCCTTCACTTATAAAAGGGACCACTTACACCCATTTTTTACATACCCATTCATTGAAATGACTATGTTAAACTATACTCATTTTTTCATCCTTCAACCCTATCCCTCAAACCTTATCATTTTTTTACTTAGTAAACTTAATTTGTTCATTTCCAAGGATAATTCTAAGGAGAATCAAAGTTCTCAATGTGGGTATTACTCTCCTCTTAGTCTTTATTTTTAATTTTACTATTCCTAATCTTCTATAAAATTGTTAATATAATGAATTAAGTATCATAAATATAATTATATTTCATTATATTAATGTAACATCAATTTTTCATCTACTCTATAGCATCTTCTAAGAAAAACAAACACATCAATCGTGTGCATGTGCGAACAACCGCATGCACGATACGATGCAGTTTTTTTTCATAACTGCCTATTTGGGATAGTATCGAGGATGGGTTTTATGAATAATTTTTTATGTCACTTAAAAAAAATTTAAATTATTATCTTTTACATTTACCTTCATTTCATACATCCGTTAAGGAATAAGATTCTTAATCATGTGTATGTACAGACTACCACCTCCATGAACGACAGATCTTAATTATCTTAAAAACTTAACGTGGATTGACCTAAATTTATAATTAATTAACTAATATTATTTTGATAAAATTATTATAATTATGAAATGATAAATTTTCAAATATTTTCACTTCATCCATTCATTAAAAAATGGGTTCATTAATCATTTGTATGTGTGAACTACCACCTATATGAATGACTAATTTCATTTTCATTACCACCCATAATTAATGGTTATAATAATGGATTTAATGGAGATTTATAATATATATTACATGTATATTATTCTATAAATTTTATATTAAAATTATTTAATAGAACTTTCTGACTCATTTGATCATCACAGAATGCTTTTATTTTGGTCGGTTTTCTACCTAATTGAGCAATGTTGTAATGTTTATATAGTGAATGATTATAGAATGTTATATAATATTAATAAAATTTAATAATAATTAATTAAATAATTTTTAAAATTTCTGGAGTTATAATATTAATATATAAGCATTTTAATAATATATCATCTTAGTTCATGAAAAACCGCTGAAATAAGTTTGTCTATGGCTTCATCTTCAAGAATGGTAATTAAAAATATCATGGGATGAAAGTGGGACACTATAAATAACCATGGTATATATATTAAATAACCATGGTATATATATTACATAACCATATCTAATATATAAATTATTAAATTAGTATCAAATATCATGGATCAGCATTAACATTACAAATCATGTGCAAGAACATTAAAAATGTTAGCACCTGATGTTAAAAACAAGAAATAATGAACCACTGTATTCATAATAAATATTTATAAATGAATTCAATAAAAGGATTTTAGATATTAATAAGTTATTGAAATATATTATTAATATATTTATGGTTTTTTTAAGGAATTTATAGTGTGGTCAACTAAGTGGAGAAATAAGGTAAGAGATTTTGGTCTCAAACTCCCTTTGTTGGTCCCCGAGCTATTTGAAGGTGCACCTCAACTTCCATTATCGCTCTTGGAGTTCACGGAAGATTCAACCCTCTTGGATCTGACCCTAGTTGCTCGTTTCTATCATCGATGTCCTTCGGTAGATGAATTTGACCACTTTGTCTTCAAATCTTGGGGGTTACAAGGGCGTGCAATTGTTGGTCTTCTCGAAAAACACCACTTGATGGTTCATTTTGCCTCAGACGAAGATATGGTTTTTTCATAGTCTAGTTCTCCTCATAAGTTCATCGGTATCAGATTTTTCTTATTTCGATGGTCTTATGATTTTCATATGAATCGGGACTCCTATTCAGTTGCAATCTGGATGTCTTTCCCTGAACTTCCGTTGCCATTCCAAAACCCTTCAATCCTCCGGATGATAGGGAACATGGTTGGACGTTTTCTGTGCTCCGGCAATAGGACTATGTCTGTCATCCATCTGATTAACCTATGGATATTTGTAGAGGTTGATGTCTCTAAGGCACTGATGCATTGGGTATGGGTTTCTGTTGGTGAAGAATTCAGGTGCAAGCAATCGGTCTTCTTCGAATCCTGGATAGAGTATTTTAAGATGTGTAGGTGGCTAGGGCATCTCGAATCCAGTTTCCAGATAGGAGATAGGTGTGGTGGTGTTGATCCAATGATGGACAGAGTTGAGTAAATGGCTCAGGTGGGAGGTAATTCTGTGGTGGAAGTAGAAATTCATGCAATCAAGGTTGTGGTTATTTTTTCCCACCTGAAGAATGATCTAGGTGATTGTAAGAAAACTGAGTATGACCCGCTGGATTCAGAGAAGATCAATGAGGCTCGCATTAATGAATAATTAGACATCAGGCTACTTTCACCTCATCCATAGGTAGCCGGTGATCAATGGGTTTTGTCCTTGGCGGCAGTGGAGGAATACATAGGTGACAAGGGTGTTCCCGTTGGTGATTCCCGCAAGGAGGTTGAGCCACCTGTAATGGGGTAGGGGAAGTCCTTCTTACTTGCTACTATAGAACCTTATAAGGACCAAGGAAGGTAGGATGGGGCCAGTGTATTGGGGCCCTTGGACCCAAACATTCCCATTTATAAGTCCTCATCCTTTCATAAGATTTGGAGTGAGGATAAGAATATCAATAGTATGGAGGTTAAAGCAGGAAAGGTGGACTCTCCGTGTAGGTTGCGGCCTCTCAAAGAAGGCCTGGGGGTTGAGTTGAAAACCCGTTTTGAAGGTCTGGTGGTTCAAGAAAAAACATTGACGTAAGAGGAAGATGATTAAGGTGATGACAGTTTCAGCCAACTTTTAGTGGATAGCTTGGACCGTTTCCAAGGGAAAGATCCCCATATCCCAAGAAGGAAGAATGGGAAAAAAGGAAAGCGTGAATTAGGGAAATGCATTGTGGTTCAGGGGAAAAACCCAAGGGATCCAAAGACTATTCTAACTTACCTAAACCGATGGAAACCAGGTCAGCTAAGAAAAGTGGAAGTAAGGAAAGCAAAGACCCACAAGGAGGGGAAAGAGGATATCAAAGCAGAGAACCAAGAGTGATGGAAGAAGATGTAGGGGAATGTCTAAGGCTCATATTCCACTATAAGGAAGAAATGACTAAAAAAGTCCTTTGGACCAACGCTTCAGATGAGGATATTCTAAGGATTTATGAAATAAGGTTGCAAGTTGAGGCCACTGAGGAGATAGAGGTGTAGATAGACAAACAAGACCGAATCATCGCCCAGGGCTTCAACCAAGGAAAAATCACCCTAGAGGAATTAATCCAGACAATGGATAGAATGGTTTCTCACCTTGAATAACTCATCAAGGAGAATCCAAACACCCAGGTTAGTACTCTGCACTAGGAATTATATAGAGTGTGTTATTTAAATAATCTTAGTCTGGTGTTTAATAATTTTTTGATCTTTTTCAGCACGTAATGGTCCTTTTTTTTGAAAATTATGGTTTCCCAATTTCCCTTAAAGTGGCTTAATAATAAAAATTAACATTTGGATGGCTAAATCAATCTCCCTTTGTTGAGACACATTCTACTTTATACACCAAATTATTTTTTTTATGGTTTATATTCTGCCCAATTGATATATTATAATAAAAAATATTTTATTAATGGTATTTTAGGTTCATTTTAAATATTTTTATCCTTCAATTATTTTTATTAAAATTTTACTCAAGTCATAATTTTTTTCTCAGCTCAAGTCCTTTTTCCTGTGAGTCATAAAATCACTTCTTGATTTTGATCTTCCAAGTATCTTTTTCCTAATATTTTCTTTTCAAATGGTATATTTAAATTTTCTATAAGATATTAATTCTTTCCATTAATATCCCCTTATTTGATTAAACACATCCTCAAATAAAATCACAATGTTAATAAGAATAACTTTTATACTTTTTTATGGATATTTTTCTTCCATACCCATGCTTTAACTAATGAAATTATTTTATATAATATTAAAAGTGACCTTTATACTTATCTCCACCTCTTATAAATTAAATTTTTCATAACAATTTTTAAAATTTTTGTTTCAACAAAAGGTTTTAAAGGACATTCAAAAAATTGTATGTTTAGTTTTTAAAAGCATGTTATCTTCTAAAGTAGTTTTTAAAAATATTCTCAAATTCTTTATTATAAAATTATTTAAAAATGAATCTTAAAATACCTTAAATTTATTAAAAAAATTAAATTAATATTTTAAATATTTCTATATGGGTCATATTTGACAAAAGAAATATGTTTTACATTTTTATATGTGATCTTATATTTCTACGGCCTTTGTCATTTTCTAAGATACTTTCTCTCTATGCTTACAAGTTTAAAAAAAAGAATTACTATTCTCATGGTTTTATAAAATATAAATTTTAAAGTGTTTTCAAAGTACAAGGGAGATTATTAATTTCAAAAAAAATCTTAATGATTCTAATAGTATTATTCATCTATATTGCATGCTTTATCATGGGTATTCTTCAAAAAATACCACCCACCTTCTTTATTTGTATGGATTATGAAATTATCTTTTACATCTATATCCATCACAAATTTTGTCTTGATTAATCATCCATTTATATAGGAATTATTTATTTTCAATGCCTTTCCTCCTTTAATTCCCTATGTTCCATTATTTGATTAATGGGTGTTCATCAAGATATCTAATACATCGATTAATTAGGGAAATTTCTATCTAATTTTTTTTCATTTTTCTATATGGTGTAAATACCATATTTTTAATCATCTTTAATAAGTTTTATTTACCAAGAATGATGCCTAAAGTAAATGGATGCTTGTTATTTTCCCTGGGTTGTCATGTTATGATTATTGATGTATTTATAAATGTTTTCTTTGTATGATTCAATTTGAAGAAATTAACCCATTTTATTTCCATAGTTTAATTATGATAAAATTATTTATTTTCATGTGGAAAACATGGGTATGTACATGTTATATAATGGGTGGGTAAAAAATTATATAGCCCTCCAATGCATTGGATAATATTTCCATCATATGAGATATCATGGTGTGTGTGTGTTGAGTCTAACCAACTATGGTTCATGGTAAGTTATCCTTTTGAGCAATTTTATGTTAATTATTTAGGGAGCCTTGACTTGTGTTCATGATGTCATGTTTATGTTGTCTCCATATTCATATGATGCATTCTCTTATGTTATGATCATTATTTCATCCATGTTATTATGATATTATCTCTTTATTCCATGGCCTAAAGCTAATGATAATTCTCATTATGATATAATGTTATGTATCATGTCATTCATGTTATGTGTTATTATTATGTTTACCCTTGTTAAGCATTTAAACTCACCCCTTATTATGTTTCCATTTCCCCAGGTTATGAAAGAATGTATTAAGTATGATAAAACTAGAATAGTATCCTATGTAAGAATTTATGGGTGACATTGAAGTCTCATTATAGATTTATTATCTTCTTATATAGTATGAAAAAAAAATCCCTTTGATGAGAAGACTTGTAACACCCTGACCCTGATTCACTCATAAGTAACCAATCTAGTTGGTCATGTGGCCTTAATCACGCCTCCCTGTATAAAAGAGGATTCCAACTAGAAATAAGGGTTTGTAATTATATGGTGGGGATACTATACCCTCTTTTATCAGATTATTATCACAAAAATATAATAAATGAATAAACCAGTGGAATATATAATAATGGAAATATCATAAGTAAACATCCATACAAAGTAGACTGTAAAAAAAATATCCACAGTCATATATAAAATAAGGATCTCATGTCTGTATGCTATAAAAATGGAGAATACAATAAAATAGAGTAGCAGGCATATACAATGTGTTATAAAAAGATTAACAAAAAGATTAATAGTTATCTCCAATAACATCACGATCATAATCTTGTTCCTATGCTATCATACCCCATCCTTGTATAGAAATCATGTGTGAAAATTTGGGTGTTTCCCCTTGTCCCTACCTTTATCAATGAAATATTTCTGGGTAATAATTGGTGGCCCAAATAGGGTGTGAGATAAACTTAGTAGGCTACCACCAATAGTGTATAGTATTTTCCAACTAATTAATGTATAATAAGTTGTGTTTATGAATAAATAAATAAATATAGTAATAAGTAAACCATGTTGTTCTGGGTTTCTCATGGGACAATCATTCGATGCTACCTATTTCATCCTAATTCAGAATGTCTCTGAATAAGTGATTCCATAATATTATATATATATATATATATATATGTGAGTATGTATAAGAAATATCAGAACTAGTGGCCTATAACCAAGGAACCCATGTAAATTAATCATATAATGGAACTGTGATGATCCAAAGAAATTATGACTTTAGTAGTTAAGTGTAAGTTTGAAGGGGAATACCCTTGTAATATCACCCTAAGATTTTCTACCTAAGCCCTAGAAACGTGTTCTAGGTGACCTCAGTGATAGGTGTAATAGGATCCATATCGTGTAAAGTCATGTAGTGTCTGAATCTTCATCTATGCACCTAATATGAAGGTTTGGATCGTAATTTCCAACATCATATTTAAATAGAAATAACCACATGTCCAATCATACATAACAAGGATAGGAAACACCATGCACAACCTCCTTTTTAAAGTTAAGGATTTCCATAATCAATATTTAAAACCAGGGAGAGGAGAAACAATGTCCAATTTTCTTAAAAATGGTTGAGAACATCATTTTACACTTCTCAATATTATAATAATGATCATTATCAACGAACATATTTTACCTTTCAAATGTATTATGGTAATGAGTATGTACCATATCCTCAAACATATAATAAAATAAACATGTCATTTAAATAAGTCTCAGCACTCATTTTATAAATAATATGCCCAACCCACGAAAGAAGGTGTCCAAGGTCACATAGAAATAATTTCAGACCAAAGAAAATTAACACACCCAAGGGGGGTGGTTTGTGTTGAGTTCATCACCCTCCAATAACACCAAGTGCCAAATTGAATCATTTACCATTTCAAAATTCATGCAATTTAATTATAACATTTCTTTAATTCCATTTAGTTATGAACATAATAGAAACAAGCCTTAATAAGTGGTTCACATTGAGGTAGAAAACCTCTGATGATGGAATAAGGATGATTAGGAATACTAAATCAAGGTAATATAAATTAATTTACCTAATTTGATATTTATAGGGTGATGCACTAAAGGTCTGGCACACATCACAATTGTGCATAATATATTCAACTTGAACTTTTAGTGAAAATCATTAAACTGCCTACCTTAGCTTGGTAGTAGACTCCATGTTCAATATCATCTTCTGATTTAGGATATAATATGAGAAATAGAATAAATAAATAAAATTGTCTAAAAATAGGGAATATTCTCTCACATAGATATAGCATTCAAGACATAAATAGAAACTAAGAAATGAGTAATAGGACGCAGAGTCTTACTACTATTTATCCTATATAATGAATGATGTTTGAATAAAACATTGTATGGGGAAGGGGGCTTAAAGTCTAGCTTGAGGGAGATGGGAGATCTCAAAAAGGTGGGATGCGATGTAGAATGAAGAAAATAAAGGAAGGGGTAAGAGTTAAAAAATTCATAGGAAAAATTTTAATTTCACCCGCATTTTAAGAGGAACAAGGTTTAACTTCACGGTTGGTGAAACCGTGTTCCAACCGTGTTCACCCACTACCTTATGTGTCACCCCCTTACACACATAGGTGCACAATTTAACAAAACATGCATAGATCGTGTGTGCCCACTATCCAACACCTCCACCCCCTTGCATGGTTCGGTGCACGGTTAAACAAACCATGCTCAACATACCTATAATTTTCTATAGGTTTTTCATGGATTTAAATCCTCCCTTTCATGGTTAAACTATCTATACATCACCCCTTATGGCCCACATAGTTGAGAAATACAGTTAGCACAAACCATACACTAACCATGTGCCTCACCCTATCCTTCCAAAATTTCATAACTTCGGGATCCAAACAATCCCAAACTTCTCCAAAACCTTCCATATTCTATTGGGAACTTTTATTTAGATAAAATAATAGGTTTAACTAAATTTAAAAGAATCTAAAACACCTTAAAATTCTGGGACCTTAAAACCTCCCCACCTTAAAGAAACTCTTCCATGAGATTCCCTACGGGTTTTTAATCATCATCTGAGAAAAATTACATCCACTAAGCATGTACATCGGCCTATCACTCCTAGGTATCTTCTTGTACATAGTTGTGATACCATAGCACCAGTACTAGAGGAAACAACCTACCTCAAAGATCCTTTGTGGTCTAATCAATGATACACATAGGATACTCCTAAAATAATCATGAACATCCAACTCAACCTCGTCAGGATGAAGGAAATGAGACGGATCTAAATGGTAATAATATAACTAAGAAACATGAAAAAATTCATGAATGACCTTATATATCTATGGTATTGTTATCCAATAATCCGCTAGTCTGGCCATATCCAAAACCTCAAAAGGTTTAGCGAACTGAGGCAATAGATTACCTTGTATTCTAAACCATCTATTCCCCAGTCTAGATGAAATACATAAGAATACTTGATTCCCAACCACGAACTCTAGTGGTTGTCAATAGTGATCAACATATGAATTCTTCTTAGACTGATATTTATCCATACTCCTCTTGATCAATTGTGCCTACTATTAAGTCTCCTAACTGAGATGAGGTCTCATTAGCACTGCCTCTCTTGCCTATAACCATCATAGGGGTGAACGGTATATCCTACTGCATAAGGCCTCATAAGAATCCACATGTGTAGTTACTTAGAAGATATTGTTATAAATAGACTCAGAAATAGGTAGATGTTTCTCCCAAGAACCTCTAAATTCATGTAAACATTCCTTAATCTTTCCTCCAACACCCATATAGTATGTTGAGACTAACCGATGATTTGAGGGTGGTAGTTTATACCTAGAAGCACCTATGAACCAGGATCCTTCTACAACCCCTACTAGAACCATAATGTAAAACGAAAATGATGGTGTGTGGAACTCCATGAAGGGTTATTATCTCCCTAATATATATCCATTGACGCTCCTTTTCATCATAGATTATAAACGAATGGAAAGGGAAATTCCTTAGCATAAAGTGATTCATCATTTGAAGAAAACATCAAAAATCGACAAAGGCGTGAAAAAGGATTCATTTACACTTGGGTCGTGCAAGTTCTACTAAGGTCGCACAAGTATACTTGTGAGACGCCCAGTGGTCGCGTAGGTGACTTGCGCGGCCTCTTTGAAATTTCGCATAGGGTCTCTCTAGCCTATAAATACCCCTATGGGCCCCCCCATTAAGAAGATGAAGAAATTCCAAAACCTCATATTTGAGCTCTCGGCACCCTAGTCTCTTCTCAAGGCTTCCGAACACTTCTAAGGTAATTTCTTACCTAGAACGAAAGATCTAAAAAGGGGGAGGAAGGCCTAAGTGTTGAAATTCATTAACACTTGCGTTCCTAGGTGTCCATCCCTTAAAGGAAATGGCTACATTTGCGCACCGCCTTACCCCTTCCACATAACTTGAGCGCCTCTCTTATGGAAGTTTCTAAGGGTAGTATTAAAGGCTTAAGCCAAGCCTTTCCCAAGTTATACCCTAGGGATTGATCATCGTGCAGGTACCCATGTGTCATGCAGGTACACCTGCATGACCAGGACTTGCATGCCCACGCAGTACTTGCGTCCCCACGCAGTACTTGCACGCCCCTCTCTTTTTGGGTGCCCTTCCTGCCCATTTCACCCCTCTTACAATTATCCATCTCTCCTCTTCAGAATTAAGCCTTCAGAACTCTCTCCAAATCCATTTATGGCATGATTTCCTTGTTGGATTCCTTATCTAAAAGGAATTATGTGGAACGTCTCTTAAAACCTGGTGATTTACACATTTTTATATCACTATAGTTAGAGAGTTCATTCATTCAACCTCGTCCTTTAAGATGAGAAAATCCTTAACCTGGGCCTCCTTTTTAGGAGTAATCCCCAGTCCAAATTTTCATTAATTTGGGCATCCTCCTTAGGAGTAAGCCCTAAGTCCTCATTAATTTGGGACTCCTTTTTAGGAGTAATCCCCAAGTCCCCTAATCTGGGAATCCTCCTTAGGAGTAAGCCCCAGTCATAATCCCCTTAACCTGGACTTCCTTTTTAGGAGTAAGCCCCAGTCTCAAATTTCCCAAAAATCTGGGCATCCTCCTTAGGAGTAAGCCCCAACCATAATTCTCTTAACCTGGGCTTCCTTTTCAAGAGTAAGCCCTAGTCACAAATATGGGCATCCTCTTTAGGAGTAATCCACAAGTCCCTTAATTTTTGAAATCCCTTTAACCTGGGCCTTCTTCTCAGGAGTAAGCCCCAGTCTTAATTTCCCTTAACCAGTCTTAATTTACTTTTGATTTGGGCTTCCTTCTCAAGAGTAAAACCCAATCATAAGTCCCCTCCTAATTTGGAAATCTTCCTCAGAAGTAATCCCCAAGTTAGAGTACCCAAATCTCCATGAAATACATATACCTTTATGGACCTTGTTCCTGGGTTTCTTTCCTGGATTAAAACCCAATATTCATCTATTTTGGGTAGTCATACGTATATAAGCCCCACATCATTTCATCTTTCGTGGCACAATTGTTTGGTTTCACCAATACCTCTTGTTTCTCACACCGAGCATGACTCATGTGAGATTAGAGTGTAAAAGTAATCATGACATCTTTCTTTGATCCATCAATCATGCATAAACATCATACTCCCTTACTCGAACTACATGGGTTCTGATTCCTTTTCTAAACAAAGGATATGTAGGTAGCCCATCTGCGTGTACGATCCCAACTCTGAAATAATCTATGTCCTTCTGAATGACAATAAACTTCAAGTGCCCCACTGAGTGGCTTTAAAACCAGTATGGTAATCATAATGACCAAGAGACTTTTATGTATTAAAGGAAACCATTGATTAAGAATCTCTAACAAATACAGATGATTCTCTATCGATGAAGAACCTCGAATACATATAAAAGATTCTCTAAATTTCCTACATATCAATCATTGATTGTCAGATCTAAAGGAAAGCTCATTTTATACTTGGTAATGTAATAAGTATTCACGAACAAAACTTAAATCTATAAAGAGAGTCCCGGAGTAGACAATAATTCCCCTCAAAAAGTTGTGATGAGTCTGACCTCCCATCCTCTCGACTAATTCAAATTACTAAACCTCATCAGTCCACAAATAATGAGCACCTACCTTTGGAAAGTAGGTCCAAATGTATATAGAATCATTGGATGTTTCCGGTTCTACGAACAAACCTGTTAGAAACCGATTGGAATGTTTGAACCTTCAATCAATGAGGTCATCCCCAATTCCAGAGGAAACAAAAAATGGTGAACCCGACATGAATCCTTAACCAAATTAAAATGATGTTTTACTTATTTGTTAGGCCCCTATTTAAAACTTAATGAGAGGTCTAACAAAACAATCAATAACATATGTTCTTATCCAAAAGATGTAGTGGCCGGATTTATCTTGATTAATACGGTTATATCAAACAGGCACTCTTTTCCAAGATCTTCTACATTACGAGAATGGATTCTCTTAAATTCACACCTGTGAATATCTCTGCTGTGAATGCCTATACTGTGAAGGCATCTGCTGCTACTCCTGTTGGATTGTCATTCGCTCTGAGGGAGACATCACCTACTCAGCATCTTCAACGCTGGGTATCGAATACGCTGGTTAAGGAGTACCGTCAACAAGGTACCATTCCAACTCTAGAGGCTGCTCGACAAGCCCTCCAAGTGAACAATTCACCCTGGTCGTCCGGAAAGCGACGACCAGTGATCAAGAAGCAGGTGGTGCTAACCACCGTCTCCAACCGTTTCGGGTCATTATCCCTGAAACGCAACAACCATTCCCTCCCATATTATGAGGAGGTAAATGAGAAGGCCACTTAGGGCCTTAATTCAAGGAAACAAGAGTCATTCACGAGGGCTCCCACCAAAAATCACCGCCAGACTCGTGCGACAGCGCACCCTCAACATGATGAGGGTGTCGTCTCCAGGCGTTTGGCTCAGGTTCCTCGAACCCGATAAGGCAAGACGAACCACCAGAGGTGAAAAACGATTAATAGTGAGCAAGTTCTTATCTCTGTCATTTCCGGAGAAGTCCACCAACCTGACTTGGTGGAAAGCAACGAGCGGGCACACACACACGTCCATTTTAATCCCACTGTCCAACAGACTCGTCTAGCAGCAGCACACCAATACCATCTGGCAATTCCAGCAGAGTACTATAGACAGGAACATACACCTGTTTATAAATCATCGGCTAGTCAGCAGGCTCATCTGACTGCATGTGATGGAGCCCGCCAACCCAATGTGTTGATAATTGGTAAACATGCACATACACCTTCTTACACTCATCAAACCTGCCAGCATCCTCGTCTATCAATATTGAAGGAAGCTAGTCAACCATTTTTTGTGGAGTGCAATCAGCAGGCACATACACCTACTAGTATTGATCAAGCCTACCAATAGTCTTGTTTGGTAGAATTCGGAGAAGTCAGTCGGAAAGCTCTGGTGACAAATAGGAGGAAGACTCAACTCTCTGCCCCCACACATGAGTACTATCAAAATTCACTGATAGGAAAAGGAGGACTGGAGCAGGAACATACACCTACTCCAAGCACGGAATGGATGTATATCCCCGTTCCGGCAGCTAAAGTCACCAAGCATATTCTATCAATGGTGAAAGAGCAGAAGCAAATCCCTGCTCATATTTTGGATGCCTACCAGGATATTATAACAACTTCAGCAGCATCTCAGGGAAAGACACATAAATCTATCACTGCTAATGGAGTGACACATCAACAGTTCACTCTGGAACAGAAACACACATCTGTTCCAGTCCAAGAGGGTTGTGGGGCGTACTCCCCCATATCATATGGACAGCCAAGTTAGGAACATACACCTGATTTGAGTGGAAATAATCAGCCTAACCTGATCATTTCTCCTGAGAAGGCACATACACCTGCCCATAATGACCACTTTCGTCAATAATTGCTTCCTAAAGTGAGTAAGAAGGCATCTAAAAAGATGACCCACCCAGCACAGTCAAGAAATCAAGGGCCAATCTGTAACAAGGCCTTACTCGATGCTTGAGTTCTTGATGCACTCATCCAACTATTTGTTGCAACTCAAGATTCTACTCCCTCAGTTCCCAATAGTGGAAAAATTAATTCTGAAGGTCTGCATCAGATACTTCCTCATAAAGGATTGCTTCATGACGATTCGGTCAATCTTGAAGTTTCATCTTCAGATGAGAGCCACAAGAACACTCTGTGTGGCCAGAAGATCAAGGAACAAAATGTTTCATCTTTTGATGTAACCCACCATGGTGGTCCTCCCCATGATGATGAATTTAGCTACGAAAGTCCTCTCCCCAATAGTGATTCACATTGCTTGGAAAATTCCTCGACAGACAATGTAGTGATGAGAAAGCCCTATTATCTTAAGTAACTTTCAAATGTGAAGCCAGTCATGTCTGATGCTTTACCATTATCAGGTGAAACACTTTCTCAATCAGAAGATAGCCTGGGGTGTAGGTCATTCTCTGAACCACCCCCATGTCGTTCATCTTCTAGTTTAATAAGTGAATTCTCTACCAATCTTGTTGAATCCGAAGAAGCAGCAAGGAAGCACCAGCTCTGGTCTAATCAGGTAGAAGAATCTTCATTTAATGATAAAGAGGAAGTACTGAATATGAGAAAATAACTGGAAAAAGGTGAAGTGCCAGTCATGTTTTGGTCTTCGGCCAACTCTCAGTATGATATTCCAGAGATGTTAACAGAAGATGGAATTCATGATATTCGTCTAAACATATGGAAAACTCTTTGTCGTTTGAAAAAGAAAATATTATCTTATGATGAATATGAAAATCATATCAAGATAATAGAAGGGTTATAACGCCAAATTGACCTGGTATCTCTCTCATTTTCTCGATATCCGAAGGCTGAAAAGCAACAGAGATCCCTTCAGCGTTCATGCCTTGGCGCACTAAGAAGATCGCGCCAGTTAATTTCCAATACCCCATCTGGTATTAATATCAGGGGATGGGGTGTTCATGGATCACTACATTTCACTGTAATCTCCAGTCAGCAAAGCCCGCCGAAAATGGTCTCATGTAATGTTATTGCCCATGGTCGGCCACAGTCAATGGGTTTTGTTTGTAATCAAAAGCTTTCCCAACAACAGGAATCAACTAGTTTCTCTCAAAATCAATCATACAGAGAAAAAGTTTTTGAATTACTCCTACATAAAGCAAAAGAGAATATTTAATAGGCCTCTCATTTGGAGCAAGCACATCACCAAGTGATAGAAGTATCAGAAATCATCCAACGGTCTTTTGAGCTGGGTGATAAAAGTGGATGCAGGTTGATGCATCCAACTAATTTCCGGACTAAGGTCTGCAAGATCAGGAGAGATTTCAAGAAGGTCTCAGATATAACATCTCAAGAGCCACCCCAGCTTGCCTGACTAGGGAATCTTTTAACTCAACCCTCGGAATAAACAAATAAGATTCTAGGAGTTGAGCAGGAACAACCCCAGTCCACCAGACTGGGGACTTTTTCAAATCCTCAATCCCTCCCTCAGAGAAATTAGGTCTTCTCTCGATTGGGGAAGAAGCCTCAAGAGGAACGAAGAACCAAATTATCAAGAGATTCCCTCCAAACTACGGTTCGTCAAGAATTTCCTAAGGGATCGAATCAACAAAAGGCAATGTCTCATCAAGGACATGGAAGAAGACAATATCGCAGAAATGTCGATAGAAGGGATGCAATGCATTATGCATCAATCAATCTCTTCAATGCCTTAATTGCTGATCCACCAGATGAGGATCACTCAGAGGGATCAGATGAAGAGGTTCCTGCTCAAGAAGTTGTCTGCACAGACACAAATGAAGAAGGTGTGCGTACACGAAATCAAAGGATTACTCAGAACCAAGGTAATCCTTCAAGTAACCCACTTCCCCCTATCCTAAAGGTGTCCAATAAGGGGAAAGTAAAGAATCAGGTTACATACCCTTCCTCTGGAGAAGGCCAATCGATCTCACTAGAGCAAATATTTGCACAACAATAGGAAGAAATGAAGGAATTGAAAAGGTTGAACGTAGAACTACTTCAAGGTAGTCTTCCTCCTAAGCATGATGGAGTCAGTCAATAAAAGGAATTTGTTGTGGCTACTGAGATGGATCAAGAATATACTCCTATATCAATATACCCTCACAGGTCTAATACTACGGGTCAAGTCCAACAATAATCAGCAGTGTTTCCATTGGTTGCAGTACCAGCTGCCACATCTGTACCAGCTCCAGTCATTTCACCTGTTCAGGTCCAAGCTCAACTGGATGTTTCTCAAAATTTAATAACTACTATTGAGTCATTAACAGCTTGGTTGGAAGTTATGGAGGTAAAGCGTGCTCTGGTTCAACTATAGAAGAGAGCTTACCCTGAATGGGTTGATGCAATTCCTCCCCCATCAAATTTCGCAAGTACCACATTACCAATATTTAATGGTTCGGGAGACCCATAGAAACACTTAACACATTTTGTTTCTCATTGAGATCCTATGATGGGAACCCTTCAGCAACAAGAAGCAGTTAAGCTTAGGTGTTTTGTACAGTCATTACAAGGACCCGCTTTTGTTTGGTACACAAGCTTTCAATCCTGGTCAATTATCGGATGGGAGGATCTTCGTCAACAATTTCTTCTTCAGTTCAGCTCAACGTTTCCAAAGACAATAGTTTTGATCTTACAAACTGTAAGAAAAGGAAGAATTAAAGGGTCTCATATTTCATTGTTTGCTGGAAGGGATTAACATATTCCCTAAGCTTAGCACTCCCTCAAGAGGAATTTTTTCCAATCTATGTGGCGGATTTATGTGATGAGTTGCGTACACCATTGATCCCTGTGAAATACACAGGAGGGTTTCGAGACCTTACTTCAATCGCTCAACAGATTGAAGGTTATCTTATAAATACTAAGGATAAAGCTTGTGTAATTCCATCAGTTCCAGGAAGGAGAATTGGTAAAGTAGAGACTGCTACAGTTATTCTTAAACAATCACATGTACCTGCTTCTACTTCAAAACCTTCATCTTCTCGAAGGGCTCCACCTCCTGAGCTCCAACAACAGAGGTTGTTTCTTCAATATAATCAAAGAGATCAAAGATGAAAACAATTTGAGGATTTGAAAAGAAAAGTTTACTCTTTCCAAAATGAAAAAGTTCCTGGTTATTTCATTTCGGCTCTGGAAAATAATTTGGTTCAATTGCCAAGGCCCAAGAGGCCAAACAAGGAAGGGGATGAAGGTCGTCCCAACTATTGCCTATTTCATCAAATGTTGGGGCATCCCATTCAGGAGTGTTTTGTTTTCAAGGACCTCCTGCAAAAAAATGGTCGATTTGGGACAAGTCAAACTGAAAGGTTCTTCAGCTTAGCTATCATGTGTTACTGCTACAGTTCCAGAGGAGGAAGGTGAGTGGCAAGAATTCAAGAATAAAAATGCACAAAAATATGATGATTGGATGGTCAGAAATATGATCAACCGAAATCATGCTATTTTTCGAACATAATTGAAGAAGCCAATTGTGTCTTCTGCCATAAATTCCACAGCAAAACCCTCTTCACCAGAGGGAAAATCCTCAAAGAAATGATATAATTCCAAGAAAGAGGAACAATCAGAAGAATATGAGTATGTGTCAAAGCCCAAGTTTTCTTTGACTCTAGCAAATTTTATTCCATCTACTTCGAAGCAACGGGAACCGCCCCACCAAACGGCACAGCCTAAATAGGCTAATCAGGCAGAGTCTTCATCAAATGAAGAGTTGATCTTTGGTTCTGTTAATATGATTCAATTAACAGATCTATATGTTAGTCATAGTTTTGAACTCGATGAACCTAGGTTCCCTGTATCAAACAGAGGAATTAGAGGAAGTTCCAGAGGCTCAGGATACAAGGGAAGACGTGGATCTTTCAGAGGCCACTATTCCAATTCTACCCCTGCTAGAACTGTTTATGTGGTAGAAACTCATGGTAGAGCCCTTCAACGAGCTCAACAAGAACAAGCAAGTTCTTCCACACAAGGTAGACTCAGTCCTGGCACAATTATTCTGGAAGATCGGTTGAAGGTTTCATTTTCTTCCTCTCATCAAGTAAATAGACCTAATCGGTCTAATCTCCCAAAGCCAGGAATATTACCAACTCCTATCCCGGTACAAGAAGCATCAACTTCCAAGGCACCTACTAAACCACATGTTCCTATTGGAAAAAGCAGACCTTTGGATGAAAAGTATGATATATTGAAACACTTGGCCCAAATACCAACTGATTTATCAATTATGGATGCTTTGAATTTATCAAAGGATCTTTGGGAGGCACTCATCGAGGCTTTGTCAAGTCCTTGGAAGTTTGAGACTGAAATTGTTGCGGCTGAAGTCTACCATGTAGAGAATAATCCTACAGAATGCCATGTAGTAATATCTTTTACTGATTAAGATGAAGATGAAGTCGTGCATGGACATATTAGACCTTTGTACTTATCTGGAAAGGTCAATGGTGTAGACATCCTAAGAGCTTTCATTGATAATGGTTCAGGAGTCAACCTCATGACCATTCATACACTTCGTCGATTGGGCCTCACAGAATCTGATTTATCTCCTTCAACTATGATGTTACAAGGATATGATAAAAATTAACAAGAACCATTGGGTGAGATTACACTTAGAACTCAGTTTGGATATCTTGTATCCAATTCATATTTCATGGTTGTTGATCAAGACTTAGCCTTCAACATCTTTCTTGGAAGACCCTGGCTACATCAACATGTGGCTATCCCTTCATCATACCATCAATTTCTCAAATATTGTTTCGATGGTCAAGTTGGGACATTGTATGGTGATAAGGACCCGTTCAAGACATGTGAATATTAATACATTGAGGAGGAATTCTACCACATGAAGGGAAAGGAGGAATCCCCAACAAAGGAGATTACCAAAGTTAATGCTCCATATGGTTTGGAAAAGATTCCATTAAACCCATTAGCACATGTGAGTATGGATTATGTATTGCCTATCAGTCAAATTGACAGGATAGATCCAAATCAAAATACTCTTATAGAAACCTCCATAATGTCAATCATGGCAATCAAGCCAGACAGCATGGGAGAAAGTGGTGATTCACCAAGCAATGATGAAAGCTCAAATGGAGATGTCTTTATTTCATCTGCTGAAATCCAGAAAGTCTATACTTCACCAACCAAGCTCGAAGGAGTTATAGCAATGTTAGAGGTGAATGATGATGTTGGTTATCAATCCATCATCTCCTCTTTATTACCCAAGGAAGACCCTTCATCATCAATCGGGTCAGAAATGGAAGCTTATTCTTCAAGATGTGAAAATTTTAGCGTCTCTTCTGATCAGGAAAATTATGATCCATCGTCTACTATGAAATTAGAAACATAAGAAATAACACATGTTGAAGAAGAAGAGGAAGATATCAGGGATGCTCCTCCAGCATTTGAAGAGGGTATCTCTACCACCGTGGATGAACTCAGAGAAATAAATCTGGGTACAAAAGAAGATCCACTCCCTACTTTAATGAGTGTAGTTATGACTCTTGAAGAGAAAGAGATGTATATTTCCTTTCTAAAGAAAAATTGAGATATATTTGTTTGGAACTATACAGAGATGCCAAGGCTTGATCCTGATGTTGCCACTCATCGTTTGGGTTTTCCAGAAGAACATTGGGGATTCAAACAAGCTGCTGGAAGAACACACCCAACTTATGCTTCCAAAATTGAGGCTGAAGTGGATAATCTTATCAAATCTAACTTCTTCAGAGAAGTTTAATATCCCAAGTGGTTGGATAATATTGTCCCATTGAAAAAGAAGAATGGGTAAATTAGAGTTTTCATTAATTTTAGAGATCTTAATCAGCATTGTCCTAAGGATGATTTTCCAGTACCAATTATAGAACTCTTAATTGATGCAATAGCTGGCTATAAAGCACTTTCCTTCATGGATGGATACTTCGGATATAATAAAATCTGAATGGCTCCAGAAGATGAAGAATCTACAGCCTTCATATCCCCTCAGGGTGTATTTTTCTATCGGGTAATGCCCTTTGGCCTAAAGAATGCAGGCGCAACATATCAGCATGTCATGCATCATATCTTCAAACCCTTTTTAGGGAAGTTCGTTGAATGTTACGTGAACGATTTGTTAGTCAAATCCAGGTAATGTTCTAATCACTTTGGTGATTTGTAAATCATATTCCACAAACTTCAGCAACATAATTTGAAGATGAACCCCTTAAAATGTACTTTTGGGGTAACCTCAGGGAAATTTCTCAACTTTGTTGTACGTCATCGTGGCATCGAAGTCAATCCTGATAAGACAAAGTCAATCCTTGGTATGTCACCTCCACGAAATTTGAAATAATTGAGAGGACTTCAAGGACACTTAGCCTATATTCGGTGTTTCATTTCCAATTTAGCAGGAAAAATTTTACCCTTCACAAAATTAATGAAGAAGGGAGTCACCTATCAGTGGACTGAAGAATGTCAAGAAGCATTCGATATTCTCAGGAAATATCTCTTGAGTCCACCGATATTAATGCCACCTGTTTAAGGAAGACCACTTATCCTCTATGTGATAGCTCTAGAGCGATCATTGGGTGCCTTTCTTGCTCAGAAGAATAATGCTGGGAATGAAAACAGCCTCTACTATCTCAGTCGGACTATGCTTGAAACAGAAACCCGATACTCAAGTATTGAGAAATGCTACCTACCATTAATCTTTGTTGTTCAGAAGTTGAGACACTACCTGCAACATCATGAGGTCCAATTGATATCTCGCAATAACCCGCTCAAATTCATCCTTAGTCATCCAATTCTTACAGGATGTCTAGCAAGGTGGCCAGTTATTTTGTAGCAATTTGATATTCAATATATGTCTCAAAAGGAAATAAAGGGCCAAGATATGGCTGATTTCCTTGATGAACACCCTTTAGTAGAAGACACATCTTCAGATATTGAACTCCCTGATGAGGAAATTTTCTCTATTCAAGAAATTCTTCAAACATGGAAAATGTACTTTGATGGTGCTTCCAGAAGTCCAAAAGGGAGGAAAATGGAAGATCCTAAGTTCAACAAAGTTGTGTTAGGAGTTGTACTCATTTCCCCAGAAAAGGAATTTCTACCTTATTTCTTCTCATTATTGGGAGGTGGTACAAATAATGAAGCAGAATACCAATCTCTCATCGTAGGATTGGAGTTGGCACTTCAAGCACAAGTGAATCACTTAAAGGTGAAAGGTGATTCAGACCTGGTAATCAAACAAGTGAATGGGGATTATGCTATCAGAAAATAAGAACTAATCCCTTTGTATGATTACATCAGAGATTTAATGGTGGATTTTCCTTTGGAAACGACATTTTCTTACGTCCCAAGATCACAAAATGCCCAAGCTGATGCACTAGCTAATATAGCCACAGCTCTGGAAGATCCAAATCGGGACGATACAACCATCAGTATTGACCACCGTCGTACAATTTCACCTTATTTTCAAATCAGAATAGATGAAATCAATGAAATTAGTCCCATCTCTAAACCATATGGTCATACTAAAGGATGGATGACACCTATCAGGGAATACCTTCAAAATGGAACACTTCCGCCTGATAGATCCGGGAAAGAACAAATCTGGCGACGTGTGGTCAATTTTACTCTTTACGATGGCCCAGATCACCTAGAGAAAATTCTCTACATAGTGGTTTTTATGGAGATCTCTTCATATGCATTGATGGTGAAGAGACAATGGCTATCATGAAAGAAGTGCATGCATGAGTTTGTGGTGCCCACCAGTCTTGACACAGATTGTCTGATCAAATTCAAAGGATTGGATACTTTTGGCCTTCAATGATACAAGATTTTATTGATTTCACAAAGAAGTTTCATTCATGCCAAGTACATGCCAACTTTATTCATCAGCCCCCAAAGTTTCTTCATACAGCTAAATACTCGTGGCCATTTTCCACATGGGGAATGGATGTGGTGGGACCTTTTCTTTCAGCTACAGCCAAGCAGTTTAAGTATATTCTTATTGCTACTGACTTCTTTTCCAAATGGGTAGAGGAAATACCTCTCAAAGAAGTTATTTCTAAAAGCATTGTTAGCTTCATCAAGTCTAACATCATTACCAGATTTGGTGTCCCTCGTACCATATTGACGGAAAATGGCACCAACTTCTATTCATCCGAGGTGAAGAATTTGTATCAAGAATACAAAATCAAATCCAACCATTCATCTCAGTATCATGCAGAGGCCAATGGCCAGATAGAATCTTTCAACAAGACTTTGTCAAATATACTACAAAATATGGTGAATAAAGATAATAAGTCATGGCCTGATAAACTCTTTCATGCTTTAGGGTCTTATCAAACCACCCACCCACACTGCAATGCGGTCAACTCCATATTCACTGGTATATGGAACGGAATTAGTCTTTCCAATTGAGGTTCCATTACCTTCGCTCAGAGTATCCATTTTTCATTAGTCATCTACTGATGAACAATATCAAAAGCGATTGGATGAATTGGAACGGTTATATGAGAAAAGATTGTGCACCCTGCACCACTTGGAAGTCTATCAGGATCAAATAGCATGAGATTTCAACCAAAAATATCATCTTCGTTCATTCGTTTATGGAGAATTGGTATTAGTTCTCAGAACTCCAATGATACCAGGAAAGAAACCTCCCAAGCTTGAGCCAAAATGGGAAGAACCTTATTCAATACATAAGGTCTACTCCAATGGAGCTTATTCTTTAATCTCAATGGATGGAAAACTCATCACTACTCCAACCAATGCCATATTTTTGAAGAAATATTTTGTATAAACACAAAATACACCAAGGGTCCATGCATATGACTTTAAACTATTAGCACTTACGTCCAACATGACATTAAACTGTGATGTCCTAACTACATGATGCTAAACTGTACAGAAGTCTGTTACATTCAGCAAGATGTTAAACTGCATAACCAATGGTCCATGCATATGACCTTAAACTATTTGTATTACTTTCATCCAGCAAGATGTTAAACTGCATAACCAATAGTCCATGCATACAACCTTAAACTATTGGCATTTCTCTCGTCCCACAAGACGTTAAACTGTGTCCCTTTCATCATCCTATATGACATTAAACTATACAGCAATGGTCCATGCATATGACCTTAAACTATTCACACCATCATCCAACATGACGCTAAACTATATCGTCCCTTTTTTGTCCAACATGACATTAAACTGTGAAAAAAAATCCCTAATATGTCCAACATGACATTAAATTGTGTCCTCTTTTGTCCTTACTACATGAAATTAAACTGCATAGTCCCCTTTTTTGTCTAACATGACATTAAACTGTATTTTACCCATCGTCCTAACTACATGACGCTAAACTGTACAGAAATATCTTAATATGTCCTACATGATGTTAAACTGTATTTTGTCCCTGCTACATGACACTAAACTGTGCAGCACCAATAGTCCTAACTGCAAGACTTTAAACTGCATAGTCCCTTCATATGTTCTACATGACATTAAACTATGCATTGTTAAGGTTGTTGCTACCTCTTGTTTCTCACACTGAGTATGACTCACGTGAGATTAGAGAAAACTTCAACCATAACACCCTCTTTGGGTTGTTAACCACGTGTAAGTCCCAACATTATTTTTTAGGTCATTGTCCCCAAGAACAACTTGATCACTAATTCATTATTTAATTGAACTATGCGGACTTTGATCCTTGTCTTCTAGGCTGGGTACGTAGGCAGCCTCTCAAGGTTCAAGCCCAAAACCAATCTCTTCGCATTGGTTCACCTTTGTCCTTGATACGTGATGTTAAGTTGTACATCACCTTTTGTCCTGTATGACAGTAAACTACAACATTCTTTGATACCCTCACCTGAGAAGAAATAATTATTAACATTTATATCCAATCATGTTATATTTCAAAGACTATGTGCATACATGGTAATGCTTGAACCTTTTATCTTGGTTCAAACCATCATTGCACTAAAGTCCCCTTTCACCCTTCACATGTACGAACCAAATTTGTATAGAGGGTATTTCTAGAACTATGTGGGATTGATTCCCATCCTTATGGGATACATAGGAACGTTCGAGTGTCCCTCGAATCCAGCCCCAAGTCTTTTGGGCCTAACCCAAAATTACACTTTCAGTCCCCTGGCTAAAAAGTCCTCGTGAAAACACACACTGTGTATTACTTATAATGGTCCGAGTTCTATGACCCTAAACTAAGATCTCTTATAATTTCGTCCCACACAACGTTAAACTATATTTCAAGAACTACGTATGGCTTTATTCCCATCCTTATGGGATACATAGTGAAGTCCAATATTTCAATTCAGGACCCAGCCACAACATGATTATGGTTAGAATTGATCTGTATATCTCTACATACAGTGGACAATACCCATTTTTATGTGTCATAATCCTAGTCTTAAATACTTCTAGATCTTCATAACCCTTTTCTTGACTTCTGGTCACAAAATGTCCAATTTCTGAGAGTTCTTTTGCCTAACTATGAAGCACGTGTCCTTAGGCGGCCGTGCATAAACAATCTACATAATAGACTTTTCAGCCAAAAGATACTATTATTTGACTATGCAGCCAATGCCCTTAGGCGGCCCTGTGTAATTCAACCCCTTAACGGGTAGTTAAATAATGGTAACTTCATTCTTGGGAAGAAAACCTATTTTTTCCTTATTGGTCTTATCAAAAATATGTAAGGATCCGTAAAAAAAATAGCCATCCTTAACATATTTGTTTCATGTCCTTTTTCATGATCTGAAAGTATTCAAGTCTATGGTTTATATTTCTCTTCCCTGTGTTTGGGTCAGACCTTCGTAGGAGTGACATTCATCCAGTTCTTGGATAATCTTTTTTGTAAATATCTTCTCCATATTCAAGTACCTCTCTCCATACAGCTAACTCTATTCTTTGGAAAATTTGAATCCTCATAAACTTCCACTGGCTTTTTAGCAGTAGAAAAGTAAATTTCTGAGAGTTCTTTTCCCTGACTATGCAGCACGTGCCCTTAGGCGGCCTTGCATAAACAATCTACATAACAGAATTTTTAGCCAAAAGATACTATTATTTGGCTATGAGTCCAATGCCCTTAGGCGGCCCTACATAATTCAACCCCCTAACGGGTTTGTTAAATAATGGTAACTTCATTCTTCGGAACTACTTCTTCTAATACCTTTTAGCTCTTTTTTGTATCATTCCTCAGATTCAAAATTTCTTAAGTCATATTTTACATGTTTTCCTTCATACTTGAGTGTGGTAATATGTTTTCAGATAAATTGTCAAGGAATTGAGTCAATTTTAATCCATTTGGTCAAAGCTATTTTGACCTTAAACATTATCCTTTTTTATGTCCGATGTGCATGACTTTAAACTGCCCACAAAATACAAGGGAACTCTGAACAAAAGTCAAGTTCCAGCTCACTAAACATACATTTTGTATGATTTTGGTAATATTGAGCAATTAAAAGATTCAAAGTTTGTAAGGTTATTTATAATAATCCTAGTAAAAAATAAAAATATGCTTACTAGGCCCATTGGCTTAGGTAAAAATATAAAACATGTAGAAAAAGAATCCAAGTACAAATGATTGAAGATGAAAGTGTTTTTCATTGATGCACAAGAGATAGAAGGACATCCATAGACTGGAGTCTCTTCTCTTTTTCAATAATTACAATAGGCTTTCAACATAACTCTTCATTTGATTTATGGCATCCCGAGCTTCATCAGCAACCACCTAGAATTCATTCATTCAACTGGATACAACAAGAGATGCACTGATACCATCTCTTCTTAGAACAATTGTAAAAGGATGTTCTTGAGTGCGGTTTGAGAAAATTTTCTACTGGTCAAACAGTGACTCTATTTCTGTCCAAGAGACTTGGAAGATGGATACATGGATTTGAGAATGGAGCATTGGAAGTAAAGAACCATTTGGAGAGAATACTCTTTTCAGATATTGCTCTAATTCCATGTTTGTCTTCTCTCCACCAACTAGTAGTAGAAAACATTTCAACCCATGGGTTTTCCATTTTCATATCTGTAAGGAAATGACATGGAGGAAAAATTTGAAAGTTCACACCATTTTTGTTGCTCTTAATGCACAACATAACCGAAATAGAGGAGTAGTAGTGCAGATGTATCTCAGGCATATAGTTATTTTCATATGGAACGTTGACTCCTTGCTGATGACCATGCCCATACAGATCCAGGTATATGCTCTGTGGGAAATTAACATGATATTTCTTCATATACTTATCCAAATATGGGAGAGTGCTGTCGCAGACGGTATAGTAATCATGGACAATGATGCTCATCATATCATCAAGTCGTTTTCTTGCCAGTTCATCAGTCGTTCCGATTCTCTTGGGAGCCATTGAATCTGCACAAAAGTTGAATAAATTAACTATTAAGTAAGTTGATTTTTCATAAAATTTGTGAAGGAATTCGAAAAAAATGGCAAAGGAATTAAGGCGCACAAGTATAAATTTGGCGCACAAGTAAGCATGTGTCGCGCAAATATGGATGTGTCACGCAAGTTTTTGGCACACAAGTATCACCACGCAAGTCCAAATACCATGACAGCAGCGCGGCAGTGAAGAAATAGTGGAAAATACAAAAACTTGCATAGTGAAGACAACTTGCACGGTGAGAGCTCGAAGATTCGAAATCCGGGTGCTTTGCATGAGAATGGCTGCCTATATATAGGCCAGGCCACACCCCTGCGTGCCTACAGCCAGCGGGCCTAAAACCAGCGCGCTCAACACCTACGCGCCGACCTCTGTGCACTCAACAGAACATGCACGCCGCATGTTCCTTGATTTTATTCTTTTCCTCAGAGTAACATCCTCATTTCTTTCAGATCCAACTCTAAGGGGGGACTTTTGTTGATGATCCTATTCATCACAGAGTTTAAATGAATGGAAAGGGAAATGCCTTAGCATAAATTGATTCATCCTTTGAAGAAAAACATCAAAAATTGACAAAGTAATGAACAAGGAGTCATTTACACTTGGGTCGTGCAAGTTCTACCAAGGTCGCGCAAGTATACTTGCGCGACACCCAGTGGTCACATAGGTGACTTGCGCGACCTCTTTGAAATTTTTCCCAGGGTCTCTCTAGCCTATAAAGACCCATGTGGGCCCCCCCATTAAGAAGACGAAAAAATTACAAAACCTCATATTTGAGCTCCCAGCGCCCTAGTCTCTTCTCAAGGATTTCGAACACTTCTAAGGTAATTTCTTACCTAGAACGGAAGATCTAAAGAGGGGGAGGAAGGCCTAAGTGTTGAAACTCATTAACACTTGCGCGCCTAGGTGGCCAGCCCTTAAGGGAAATTTCCACACTTGCACGCCGCCTTACCCCTTCCATATAACTTGTGCGCCTCTCTTCGTGAAGTTTCTAAGGGTAGTATTAAAGGATTGAACCAAGCCTTACCCAAGTTCTACCCTAAGGATTGACAGTCGCGCAAGTACCCATGTGTCATACAGGTACACCTACGCAACCAGGACTTTCACGCCCACGTAGTAATTACACGCCCCTCTCTTTTTGGGTGCCCTTCCTTCCCATTTCACCCCTCTTACACCTATCCATCTCTCCTATTCAAGATTAAGCCTTCAGAACTCTCTCCAAAGCCATGTATGGCATAATTTCCTTGTTTTCTACCTTATCTAAAAGGAATTCTATGGAACATCTCTTAAAACTTGGTGATTTACATATTTTTATATCACTAAAGTTAGAGAGTTCATTCATTCAACCTCATCCTTTAAGATGAGAGAATCCTTAACCTGGGCCTCCTTTTCAGGAGTAATCCCCAGTCCAAATTTTCATTAATTTGGGCATCCTCCTTAGGATTAAGCCCCAAGTCCTCATTAATTTGGGCCTCCTTTTCAGGAGTAATCCCCAAGTCCCCTAATATGGGCATCCTCATTAGGATTAAGCCCCAGACATAATTCCCTTAACCTGGGCTTCCTTTTCAGGAGTAAGCCCCAGTCTCAAAGTTCCCAAAAATCTAGGCATCCTCCTTAGGAGTAAGCCCCAGCCATAATTCTCTTAACCTGGGCTTCCTTTTCAGGAGTAATCCCCAGTCTCAAATATGGGCATCCTCTTTAGAATTAAGCCCCAAGTCCCTTAATTTTTCAAATCCCTTTAACTTGGGACTTCTTCTCAAGAGTAAGCCCCAGTCTTAATTTCCCTTAACCAGTCTTAATTTACTTTTGATTTGGGCTTCCTTCTCAGGAGTAAAACCCAATTATAAGTCCCCTCCTAATTCGGGAATCTTCCTCAGAAGTAAGCCCCAAGTTAGAGTACCCAAATCTCCATGAAGTACATATACCTTTATAGACCTTGTTCCTGGGTTTCTTTCCTGAAGTAAAACCCAATATTAATCTATTTTGGGCAGTCATACATACATAAGCCCCACATCATTGAATCTTTTGTGGAACAATTGTCTGGTTTCACCAATACCTCTTGTTTCTCACACCGAGCATGACTCACATGATCTTAGAGTGTAAAAGTAATCATGACATATTTCTTTGAGCCATCAATCATGCATAAACATCATACTCCCTTACTCGAACTACGTGGGTTCTGATTCCTTTTATAAACAAAGGATACGTAGGTAGCACATCTGCGAGTACGATCCTAACTCTGAAATAACTCATGTCCTTCTGAATGACAATAAGCTTCAAGTGCCCCACTGAGTGGCTTTAAAACCAGTATGGTCATCATAATAACCAATAGAATTTTATGTATTGAAGGATTCCATTGACTAAGAATCTCTAACAAATACAGATGATTCTGTATCGATGAAGAACCTTGAATACATATAAAATATTCTCTAAATTTCCTACATATCAATCATTGATTGTCATATCCAAATGAAAGCTCGTTTTATACTTGGTAATGTAATAAGGATTTACAAACATAACTTAAATCTATAAAGAGAGTCCCAGAGTAGACAATAATTCCCCTAAAAAATGTGTGATGAGTCCGACCTCCCATCCTCTCAACCAATGCAAATTCTTAAGCCTCATAAATCTATAACTAATGAGCGCCTACCTTTGGAAAGTAGGTCCAAATGGATATAGAATCATTGGATGTTTTTGGTTCTACGAACAAACCCGTTAGAAACCGATTGGAATGTTTAAACCTTCAATCAACGAGGTCATCCCCAATTCCAGAGGAAACAATATTCTCCCTAAATCTTCCACAAAAAAGGTTTCTCATATAGAAAAGAAGTGGCTAAAAATTTTTAATCTATCAATGATCACCCATACTGCATCACTACCTCAATGGGATCTTAGTAAGCCCGTTACAAAATCCATGGTGACATTATCTCATTTCCACTCAGGAATGGGTAATGTTTATAAAATTCCAATTTCTTTCTAGTGTTTCACCTTCACCAACTTATAGGTGGAAGAACTGATAAAAAAACATAAAATCTATCTTTTCATACTATGACATAAATACTAGAGGAATAAATAATAGTACATCTTCATGAGTCTGAGATGTACTTCCCATTTAAAAGCGTGATATTCTCACATAAAATCCTCTCATATATCTTCTAGAACCCAAAAACACCCATGAATATGAAATATATCATCCCTGTCAATGACTCAACCAGGTGATGGTTCCACACCTAAAATACTCTCCCTTGGGAGCATGCCCTTGGGATATGAAATATGTCTCATCTTCACTCTATCCATAAGTGAATAGGTTATTAATAATAATGTGATGACAGGAATCCCAAGACATTCCTTCACCTCCAAATACATCTCAGAAAACAAGATCATCAACTGCCATTCACTATAGTCCTCTTGAACGTCTTGGGTCAGAGTCTTTCTACCCAGAGCATCAACCACCACATTTCCATTTCTAGGCATATAAGCAAGATAAAAATTGAAAAAATTAAGGTATTCATCCCACCTTCGCTATCTAAGATTCAAATAACACAATCAGAAGATATATTTGAGGATTTTTTTTGTTCATATACACCACAAACCACTCTCCAAGATAATAATGCCTCCAATAATGAAAGGCTTGAACGACTATAGTAAGATCAATATCATGCATCAGGTAACTATGTTCATGATTCCTCAATTAACAATAACCATATGCCACTACTTGATCACCCTGTATCAGAACTACTCCTAGATCGGTGCTCTATAATACACTATATATCTTCTTCCTAGCTCTAGAAGAATTAGTATCAGCACTATAGTCAGTATTCCTTTTAGATCCTAAAAGTATTTCTCACATGATTCAGACCAAAAAAATTCACACCATTTTTGGTCAAACCTATAAGAGGCATAATAAGGATTTAGAAATCCTAAATAAAATGGATTAATATCTAGCTATACCCCAAGAAACTATTTATATTGAATACATTCTTGTGATACTCCTAGGAAATAACTACTCTCACCTTTTCTAGGTCCATAGACACGCCTTCCTTTGAGATAATATGATGTATTAAGTGAACCTTATTAATCCAAAAGTGACATTATTTTATCTTAGCATACATCAGGTTCACTCTAAATGTATTCAATATGATGTCAAAGTTTTTATCATGATCATTTTAATTATGTGAATACACAAATATATCATCCATGAAAACTACTACAAATGAATCCAAGTATTGGTAAAAAACTTGACTCATAAATTCCAGGAAAATTTTTGGCGTTTTCATGAGACCAAATGGAATTACCAAATAATCATACAATACATATATACTATAGAATGTTGTACATGGTATATCTAAAGTCATGAATCATACATGATGGTATCCCAACCTCAAAAAAATATTTGAGAAGACCTTGTATCCTCAGATTTAGTCAAATTGGTCGTATATACTAGGCAGCAGATACCAATTCTTCATAATAATTAGATTCAATTTTAGATAATCAACACTCTGTTGAGCAAGTGTTGTTTTCAACAATACATAATATTGTTATTTAAAGGGGGAGTTTATATTAATACTCTATCTCTTTATGTTAATTTTGATGCTCACAAATACCCTTAATTATTTTATAATGATTTTATTTGTTAAGAATTTTTCAGGAATTTATCATATTATGTTACTCTTGAAATTACATGAATTTATTATTAAAGTATTCGTATTTAGCATGTTCTGGAAACACTGTTCATGCGCTACTTATTCAAAATCTGCTTGAGCATGTTCTGGAAACACTGTTCATACCCTACGTGGATAAACATAGCATTAGGATATAAACTGTGTATACTTTTTGAGATAAGTAAAAAGTATGGTTAAACAACCATACGTTATCGGAAAAGTATAGAAGAAGAACCCTACGTTAGGAAGGAACCCTGAGTTTGGGATATCAGAAAAGTATGGAATGAGAACTGTACGTAAATAATAAATGTTACGTTTGTTTCTCAAAAGTATGGTTCATCAACCTTACTTTTGTAAACAACCATACATTCTTGGAAAAGTATGGATCAAGTAAAAGTATGGATCTTTTATCATACGTTTGAAAGTTGAAGAGAAAAGTATGGATGACCAACCCTACATTTGGAATGAACCTTATGTTTGTTGTAAATTTTACGTTGTCAACCTATGTCATCAACCTTACGTTCAGAGGATGCATACAGTTCAACTTAACCTTATTTTTGGTGTCGGAGAATTTAAAGTCGATATTTTTATGCAATGGTCAATATAATGATTATTAGGCAGATTTCAAGCCAGATTTAAAGCTGATTTTAAAGTACAATTTTGACTGATTCAAAACCATTTCATCAATGATTTGATAATCAAATTAAAAGGATATTTTTATTCCAAGTCTTCAGGGAAGTTACAATTGCTCTGTAAATTCAAATGTTTGAATATCGCGAGTAAAAAGGCAACTTTTATGGCTCTAATTTTATAGGATAAGTTCTTATCGTTCTTTTATTTATATGGTTTTTTAACTGCATCGATGATTATTGATTGTTTGTGATCTTTTTATTATTCTAAAAGAGAAGAAAAACATAGACTACTGAAACACACCAATCTGCTGGTTCAAAAGGTGCATCAAAGATCTGTTTGTTAAAAAGAGGAAGGAACGTGATAGAAGATTCACTTGTTCTACAATGAAGATCTACTGTGAATTTGATACTGCTGAAGTTGTGAATTATATTTCTATATCTACTGCAATGGGATCAACATAGAACATTTCTTATGTGAAGATTATTATTTCTGAAGGCGATGATCTATCTACTGTCAATTGCACGTTGTTGCAATTGTGAAGAACAGCTGGAAGTATTTTCGAAATACGAAAATCTTTTCTTTATATTCTTGAGTGATCGGCTTCTCGTACTAAGATTTGTAGGTTCTGTAAGTGAACCAGAAGGATTTGTTTTTCCTTGGATTGTAAAGGTGTCAACTGCCTGTACTCAGTTGTGAACCGATCTGTTGAAATGAGGACCAGATAGTGAAAATCACCAAGCTCGTGGAGTAGAGCGTTGGTGGAGTGGACTAGGGGCCTTCTGTTCCCCAAACCACTATACATCTTGTGTTTCTGCTATTTAAATTTCCACTGCATCATTTTATCGGATTAAAGTTAAAAGGAAAAACACAATCCTGCAAAGATTTTGAAAAGACACAATTCACCCCCCCCCCCCCTCTTGTGTATATTTGGTGTAATCCGATCCAATAATTGGTATCAGAGGTTGAGATTTCTGAAAAAGCTTTAACAAGCTGAAAATGATTATACATAGACCAAGATGACTGATACAAGAGAGGTAATGTTTATGGTCAGAGCACTGTGCTTCAATGGAGAAAACTATGGATGCTGGAAGTCTCTAATGATCATCTATCTGAAAAATCTTGGATACAGAGTCTATTCTAAGATTCTAACTCCATATGAAATACCAGAAAAACCTGAAACATGGAGTGCAGCTACTGAAGTAGAATATGATATGAATTCAAAGGAAATGAATAAAATTATATGTGGTCTATGACCTGATGAGTTTAACAGAGTATCTCAATTCCCAACAGCATATAAAATGTGGAAAACTATTTTTGTTGATTATAAAGGAACTAACAATATCAGGGAAATGATATATGCAACTGCTAAGCTTAAATTTGATACATTCAGAATGGTTGAAGGTGAGAGTATTACTCAAATGAATGGAAGATTGACAGAGATTGTCAATAACATAACTGCCTTGGGAGATCCCATTAAGCAAGCTGATCAATCTTTAAAAGTGCTGAGAGTACTAACTAAAAAATGGAATGGAATCTCTGTAGCAATCAGACAGTCGACACCTGTCAAAGATTTAACCATGAGAAAACTGATTAGAACATTAATGATGTATGAAGATGAGATGGAAGATGAAGCTAATGAATATAAAGTTCTTTTCAAAAGAGAAGATACTTCCTTGAAAGCATCATCACATAGAAAAAACAGAAAGATGAAGAAAAATGAAAAAGAGAAGTCATAGAGTTATGAGTTATCTAATTCTGATGTGGAATTGGCACAACTAGCTTAAAGATTCACAAAATTCTATATAAATAAAAGAGGCTTCAAAAAATCCTTTAAGAAATATAATAAAGAAGTAAGATTCTATGAATGAAAGAAAATGGGGCATATCAGACTTGACTGTCCTCAGCTAAAAGAAGGCAAGAGAAAGAAATTTTTCAAAAGAAATGACTATGAGCATAAGGACAAGAAAGCCATGAAAGCTACTTGGAGTGTATTTGAAGACTCCAGTAGTACCTGTCAATCAGGCTCATAGAATGAGGAAGCAAGTCTGAAAGCCAACATGTGTTTTATGGAAGAAACAGATAAGGTACAATCTTACTACTCTTCTGATTCTAGTTCTGAATCTAATTACTCTAATGAAAAACTTGCAACCTACTACAATATGCTTGAAGAAAAATATGACTCTCTATTTAAGAATCATAAGTCATTAAAGAATGTTCATAAGGATATTTCTGATGAAAGAGATACAATGCTGAAACAATGTAAGGAGTTAACTAAAAACTTTGATTCAATTAATTCTAACAATACAGATTATGAATCAAAGATAAAATCACTGCAAACTAAAGTAGAAAATTATAAAACTGTAGCCCTTGTTTTTACTAAAGGATAAAATACTTTAAATTAAATTCTTGGGAAAATGTCATTAAAAAGGAGAGATTTGGAATTGGCAGTAAAGGTGAAAAACCCAAGCTGTACAAAAACTATTTTATTCCAAGTGTAAAAAGACTAAACTGTAATTACTTTGGAATAAGGGGACATATTTCTAAAAACTGTTTCTTAAGACAACCCCAAATAAGCGGCATTAAGAAATATTTTGTATAAAATGATCTATTCGAATCATGTGAAATTAGAAAAACAAAGCAAGTCTGAATTCCCAGATCCTTGGTAGCTAACACTACTGGACCCAACAAAATATGGCTACCAAAGAAATCTGTGAAAATGTCATTACAGGGAGCAGGTCACAAGAGAAAAAAGTACATATGGTATATGGATAGTGGCTTCTCAAGACATATGAGTGGAAACTCATTGAATTTATCTACACTCACTCAAAAAGATGGTGGACTTGTCACTTTTGGTGACAATTCCAAAGGAAAAATCATTGGTATTGGAACAGTTGGAGATCCAAAAGCTGTATCAATTAATAAAGTAATTTATGTACAAGGATTGAAACATAATATGATAAGTATCACTCAACTATGTGTTGATGGTTATGATGTTGATTTTTCTAACAATTGTTGTTCTGTTTTCAAAAATAAATTGCTTAAATTTAGAGCACCAAGAACTGATAATGTGTATACCCTGGATTTAAATTTCTTGTGTAAACAACAAGTAAATTGCTTAACTGCTAAAATGAATGAATCTTGGATCTGGAATAGGATACTTGGACACTGTAATATATATGTTTTAAATAAGTTATCTAAGAAACATTTAGTTTTTGATTTTCCTAGTCTCAAATTTGAAAGTGACAGATTCTGTGATGCATGTCAACTTAGAAAGCAACACAAATCATCCTTCAAATCTGTTAACAAAATTGCTACATCTAAACCTCTAGAACTTATTCATATGGATTTTTTTGGACCCTCATAAGTAGAAATCTTGGATGTTAAATTATATGTAAATGTTTTAGTTGATGACTATTCTAGATTTACATGGATTTTCTTTTTGAAATTTAAAAATGAAGCTTTTACTTTATTTGAAAGTTTTTATAAAGTTGTTCAAAATGAAAAAGGTTTTAAAATAATTTCATTAAGAAGTGATCATGGTGGAGAATTTGAGAATCAGTAATTTAATTCCTTCTGCTCAAATATGGGTATTAAGCACACCTTCTCTACACCTAGAACACCTCAACAAAATGGAATTGTTGAAAGAAGAAATAGGACTATTCAGGAAATGTCTAGGACTATGCTAAATGAATACAGTCTTCCTACCTACTTTTGGGAAGAATCTGTAAGCACAGCCTGCTATATAATGAATAGAGTTTTAATTATACCTCTTTTGAAAAATACACCCTATGAACTATGGAATAACAAAAAACCTAAAGTTAACTGCTTTAAAGTTTTTCGGATGCAAGGTTTACATCTTAAACACCAAGGATAATCTTTCTAAGTTCGATCCAAAATCTGATGAAGGAATTTTCTTAGGTTATTCAGTTACTTCCAAAGCTTATAGAATCTATAATAAGAATTCAAGGATTGTTGAAGAATCAATTCATGTGAAATTTGATGAATCCAGTCCCTTTGAGAAAAGGACAGATCAAATAGATGAATCTGACTCTAATGATAACATGAGGCTTGAGAACTTCAAAAATGATTTTGAAAAAGATATAAATAAAATTCAGTCCAGTTCAGAAGAAAATGATATTGAAGAACCTATAAGTGTGTTGCCTAGATAGATAAGAACCCTAAAGAATCACCCTTTAGAAACTATAATAGGTGACTTAGATGCAAGAATAAAAACTATAAGAAATATAGGAAATCTTGTAGAATTATCTACCTTTCTATCCCCATTAGAACCCAAGACTATAGAAGAAGCTTTAGATGATGAAAGCTAGATGATAGTAATGCAAGAAGAATTAAACCAGTTCAAAAGAAATGATGTCTGGGAATTAGTTGAAAGACCACAGAAATATCCAGTAATAGGAACCAAATGGGTCTTTAGAAATAAGCAAGATGATCAAGGAATAATAACTAGAAATAAAGCTAGACTTGTAGCTAGAGGATATAATCAGGAATAAGGTATAGATTATGATGATACCTTTGCACCTGTAGCTAGACTAGAAGCCATTAGAATCCTCTTAGCCTATGCATCTCATATGAACTTTAAATTATTTCATATGGATGTTAAGTCTTACTTTTTAAATAGATATTTAATGGAGGAAGTTTATGTTGAGCAACCAACTGGTTTTGAAATTTCTCAAAAACCAGATTCTGTTTTTAAACTTACTAAAGCTCTCTATGGCCTTAAACAAGCACCTAGAGCTTGTTATGAAAGATTAAGCTCTTTTCTTTTGAAAAATTATTTTACTATTGGAATGAAAGACCCAACACTGTTTAAGAAAACTGTGAATTCTAATATTTTATTGGTTCAAATTTATGTTGATGATGTAATTTTTCGATCAACTAATAAAACCCTTTGTCGTAAGTTTTCAAAGATAATTCACAAAGAATTTGAAATGAGTATGATGGGAGAACTAAATTTCTTTTTAGGACTTAAAATTTGTCAAAAAGATTTTGGAAATGTTTTGATTCAAAGAAAATACATTACTGATTTGTTGAAGAAATTTGGACTTGAAAACAGCAATACATATACAACTCCTATGTGTACTAATATAAAACTTGATTTGGATGAAACTGGAAAATCAGTTGACAACAAGTTATATAGAGGTATGATTGGTAGTTTATTATATCTTACTGCTAGCAGGCCAGATATAATGTATTTAGTATGTCTTTGTGCAAGATTTCAATCAAATCCTAAAGAATCTCATCTAACTATTGTTAAAAGAATTTTTAGATATTTAAAAGGAACTGTTTTTCAATCTCTTCTTTATCCCAAAACTTCTGATTTCAATTTGATTTCATATTCAGATGCAGACTTTGGGAGTAATAGATTAGATAGGGAAAGCACTTCAGGAACTTGTCACTTTTTAGGAAAATATTTAGTGTCATGGTCAAGTAAGAAACAACATTCAGTTTCCCTGTCAACAGCTGAGGAAGAATATGTTTCTACTTGAAATTGTTGCGCACAAGTGTTGTGGATGAAAAACACTCTGATGGAATTTGGACTAAATTTTAATAATACTCCTATTTTATGTGATAATATTAGTGCTATAAATATTTCAAAAAAATCCTATTAATCATTCTAGAACTAAGCATATTGATATCATACATCATTTTCTAAGAGATCATGTTCTTAAAAAGGATATATCTTTGGAATTTATAAGTACTGAAATTCAATTAGCTGATATTTTTAATAAACCACTTCCCACTACAAGGTTTGATTTTATTAAGGGGGAGCTAGTTTTATTTCATTTTAAATAAAATTTTATTTTACAATGCTAGTTTGTTATTTTAATTCTGCTTAAAATAATTTTTCTATTTTGTTTTTCAAACAGAATAAGTTTCTTTTCCCCGCATAATCTATTTTATTTATTTTTAAATATATGTAATGATTATTAAAAACACAGGAATCAAGGTTGTCAGAAACCCTTTCGACTTCTAAACCGTTTCATTTCTATGGAAACCTTTTCGAACCCGCAAACTGCACCTCTGCTCGTGAACCCTAATCTTCGAACCTCTGAAACCATAACCTTAAAACCTTCATAGATTCTCGCAAAGATGGTAAGGACTAAAAGAGAAAGTGAAGCCGAGAAAAGAAATGCCAAGAGACAACGCTCCGAAGGAAGAAAAATATTACAGGGAAAGGTAATCGATATCGACTAGTTATTTCAGACAAATCCACTGTTGAAACAAGCGCTGTCATTTCAGAACCTTGAACAGATGTTCAACAGTGAAAATACAGAATTTCTGTATGAGGTAGAACTTAGATAATTCTTCAAATCTGTATAGTTTAGTCTGGGAGATACTGAGGATAGTATGATGGCTAAGATAGAGGATAGGGATTTCTCAATCTTGTTAGTAGAAATTGGTCAGATTCTCAACTGCCCTCATGAGGGAGTTTTTCATTTCGATTTGAAAAATAATGGAGATTTTGTGCATAAATCAGAGGACATAATGTCGTTTCTTTTTGGTACTAAGACTATAAAGAAAATGTTTATCAAGGATTTGGAGCCTGATCAGAAAATTTTTGTCAAATTTGTACAAATAGGGATTGCACCGAGGATGTATGAGATGGAAAAAATATTATATCCCGATATGTATATAATGTATCTTTTTCTCATTGATGTCAAACTCAATTTTCCTAGGTATATGGTTAGATACCTAAGATATTGTTGTCAAAGTGAAGATTGAAAGAACTTTTATCATTTTGTTCGATTCATTTCCAAGATGTTGTTTAAGAAGGACATGGTGAGATTAGTGGATGCCCGAGTACATTGTCATCACAGTAATGTGTTTAATGCTGGAACTTTAAGGAAGATTGGATATTTATGGAGTACTATCAAGAGGAAAACTTTTTCCAGTAGGAGCAGATGATGAATCCAAGAATACTCAAGCTCAATCTGCAAAGTACAAGGAGGGACAAGCTGAATCGGGAGTCAGCACTACGGCAAGGAGGATCAGATTTGAAGTGGTAGAAACTGAGGAAGAAAGAAGTCAGGAGGGACTTAAAACTCAGAGGAAATGACCTGTGACTGAGGAACTTACTTCTCTTGATTTAACTATAAGAGATTTACTCTCTTAAATATTTTTCAAAGAAAAGTTTGTTGAACAACCTCAAGAACAGAATGTCACTGTCACAGATCCTAATCATGAAAGGACTGTAGTTGAAAGATCTGAACAACAGGCTGTAGCTGATGTTACTGTTGAAATTCAACAAGAAAAGGAGGTAGAGCCTGGTGAGGAAGTACCCAGACCTGAGGAAACTCCTGAGAATATCATTTTAGATATTTCATTAGATGAAAAAATTTCAGATATTCGTGATGAGAATGCTTCTGAAGCTCACACAGAAGTTCTATAAGAGGATTTTTCTATGGAAGAGTCTCGAAAGGACTTTGAGGAAAAATCTATGGACCAACCTACTCAGGCCAAGGAGAAAGAAAAATCTGATGCTGAATCATTACCTTTAGTACTACTACATCACACAGAACCTGAGAATGTGAATCAAGCATTGGGTGCTTCTGATTCAAGGAATAGGGAAGATGAAGAGTTGTACAAAAAGTTATCTCAACTGCAATGTGAGAATGATTCTCTGATAGGCATCTTAGAATCCGAACAGTTGAAATTTCAAAAGCTTAAGGAGAGTATTGTTTCAAGACAAGAAGTTGAAATTTTTAAAGATGATATGCTAAATGTTGTTGAAAAATTGAAATCTGAAATGGTTATGAAGTCATATTTCTCAAATCTTAAGTTGCTTCTAGAGACACATTTTTCATCAATTAGAAATAGTGCTTCTAGTGGATCAGGCACTTCACCTGATTTACTTAGAAGATTTCAAGTTATCACAGTTGCAATGAGAAATATGAATGACAGGTTACAAGATCTTTAGTGCAACAGTGCTCCATTATCTGTTCTCTTAGATAATCAGAAATTCTTAGTTGATCAGTTAACATCCAGTGAGCCAGGAATCTGTTATATCTTAGAAAACTTCACAGAGAAGCTGTCTTTGTTTATGGATAAAGAAGAAAGGCTTCACAAGTTTTTCAGAGTCAATCTCATTGAAGATATTCATATGACTCAAGAGGCCAGAGATCTTATTATTAATCTTGGTGATGGATTAATGAAAAGGTTGAGAGAACAGTTAGCAGAAATAAAGTCTACAGTCCAGCAAAGATAAACCCTACATATTCACTGCAAAAACAAAACCATGATTCATGTGTTTATCATCCTTGTATCTATTTTTGATTTTTAATGAAAATCTGTTTCTTTCTTTATATTTTCTTTACTGTCTTTATTTTGATATGCCAGTACTCCAGATTTAATTATTGATAAACAGTTAATAATATCATTTACCTACAGTTCAGTGCAACATTAAATGTGTTAAAATCCATGATTTATCATTCTTTTTTATATCATAAAAAGGGGGAGAAATTTGGATAAACACAAAATTTTATTTTAAAAACCTTATCTAAATGATTTCCTGTATATTTAATGTTTTGGATTTATACAGATTTATACTTATACAGAAAACTATTTTAAGTTATTAACTATCGTTTATTATAAAGGGAAATTTTATTTTTCTTTTTATTCAGAGGGAGAAATTTGGATAAAAATAGAAACTTTTTTATTTTCATGAAGGGGGAGAAATTTTTATTTATTGAAATGATTTTGTTAAAATTAAATATTTTTTTATCCTCTCAAAATTCTAAAACTTTATGTAATTAATTTTGAAAGTTAATTTCATTTAATTAGTCTTATTATTTTATGGGTTTTGTGATCATCAAAAAGGGGGAGATTGTTGAGCTAGTGTTGTTTTCAACAATATGTAATATTATTATTTAAAGGGGGAGTTTATATTAATACTCTATCTCTTTATGTTAATTTTGATGCTCACAAATATCCTTAATTATTTTCTAATGATTTTATTTGATAATCATTTTGCAGGAATTTATCATTTTATTTTACTCTTGAAATTACAGGAATTTATTATTAAAGTATTCGTATTTAGCATGTTCTGGAAACACTATTCATGTGCTAATTATTCAGAATCTTCTTGAGCATGTTCTGGAAACATTGTCCATACCCTACGTGGATAAACGTAGCGTAAGGATAGAAACTGTGTATACTTTTTGAGATAAGGAAAAAGTATGGTTAAACAACCATACGTTATCGGCAAAGTACGGAAGAAGAACCCTACGTTAGGAAGGAACCCTACGTTTGAGATATCAGAAAAGTATGAAAGGAGAACCGTATGTAAATATTAAAAATTACGTTTGTTTCTCAAAAGCATGGTTCATTAACCTTACTTTTGTAAACAACCTTACGTTCTTGGAAAAGTATGGATCAAGTAAAATTATGGATCTTTTATCGTACATTTGAAAGTTGAAGAGAAAAGTATGGATGACCAACCCTACGTTTGGAATAAACCTTACGTTTTTTTTCAAGTTTACATTATCAACCTATGTCATCAACCTTACGTTCAGAGGACACATATAGTTTAACTTAACCTTACGTTTGGTGTCGGAGAAATTAAAGTCGTTATTTTTATGCAACGGTCAATACGCTGATTATTAGGCGGATTTCAAGCCATATTTAAATCTGATTTTAAAGTACAATTTTGAATGATTCAAAACTGTTTCATCAATTATTTGATAATCAAATTAAAAGGATCTTTTTACACCGAGTCTTCAGGGAAGTTACGACTACTCTGTAAATTCAAATGTTTGAATATCGTGAGTAAAAAGGTGACTTTTGTGGATGTAATTTTACAGGAGGAGTTCTTATCGTTCTTTTATTTATATGGTTTTTTAACTGCATCGATGATTATTGATCGTGTGTAATATTTTGATTATTCTAAAAGAGAAGAAAAATAGAGACTACTGAAACACACCGATCTGCTAGTTCAAAAGGTGCATCAAAGCTCTGTTTGTTAAAAAGAGGAAGGAACACGATAGAAGATTAACTTGTTCTACAACGAAGATCTACTGTGAATTTGATACTACTAAAGTTTTGAATTATATTTCTATATCTACTGCAACGGGATCAACTCATAATGTTTCTTATGTGAATATTATTATTTTTGAAGGCGACGATCTATCTACTGTCAATTGCATGATGTTGCAATTGTGAAGAAAATCTGGAAAGTATTTTCAAAATATGAAAATCTTTTCTTTCTATTCTTGAATGATCGGATTCTCTTACTAAGCTGTGTGGGTTCCGTAAGTGAACCAGAAGGCTTTGTTTTTCCTTGGATTGTAAAGGTGCCAACTGCCTGTACTCAGTTGTGAACCGGTCTGTTGAAACGAGGACCAGATAGTGAAAATCACCAAGCTTGTGGAGTAGAGCGTTGGTGGGGTGGACTAGGGGCCTTCTGTTCCCCGAACCACTATACATCTTGTGTTTTTCCTATTTAAATTTCTGCTGCATCATTTTATCTGATTAAAGTTAAAAGGAAGAACACAATCCTGCAAAGATTTTTGAAAAGACACAATTCACCCCCCCCCCTCTTGTGTATATTTGGTGTAATCCGATCCTACACAAACAACCTAAGCGTACCATTTTCCTTCTTGGAAAAAATTATGAGTAAACCCCAAGGTGATTTATAGGGTCATATAAACCCATTAGTTTCCAAATCCTCTAACTACCTCTTGAGCTTCTAAATATTGATAGGTTTCATCCTATAATGACGTATAGATACTGGTGTCACTCTTGGTACTAGATCAATAGTAAACCCTACCTCTCTATCAAGAGGTATCCTAGAAAATTAATCAAGGAAAACATCATTGAAATGATCCACCATATGATGGATATCTATCTGATGTATTCTTTAATCACTTAGAAAAAGATTGGCAACATGGTTGTTTCTCTACCCAAACCATGATGTTTGGGTCTAGTTCAACTCAATTAGACATCCCATTATCCTTTTTGAATATAGTTTCCACCCTCAAGTGATGTAAAGAACACCCTCTGATTATAGAAACATTAAATATTGTGTTAAGGTACAAACAAATCCATCCTAATAATGATATCAAATCATGTCATATCAAGGATGAAAAGGTTCCACAAGAAATGGTAACCGCTTGTCTCAAGGGGATACTCCTTATATTGGTGTACAAATTCTAATCTCACTCCCAATGGATTATTGAGATTCATCACTCAAAATAAATTCTTGATTTAGATAGTAATACTTTTCATAATTTTCATAGATATAAAATAATTTGAAGATCCTATATCGAATAATGAAGACACTAAAGTAGAGCCTACTAAAATAGTACCTTGAACTATAGAAGTCCTGACACTAGGCTCCTTGCGTGTCTATTGTACTACATATATCTGACCTAATCCATGTAATTAAGATAAAACCTGACTACCATGTATAGTTCTTCTCTGCTGGAACTATAATAAATTTTTCTGGATCCTTCATCCACAACCACTACCTCATCCTGAATGGATGGTAGTACTCCAACTGCCCACCTGGTGAAGGGATACTAACCCCGCACTAGGATGTAGAGTGTGTGTAAATCATCTCTCATTAGAAACTAGAGGAAAATTTCTACAAAAGTGTTGAATATTCTCTATATTTCCAAAATCCCAATACTCAACGGGGTCTCTAAGATGTTAGGGCTTCATAATACCTAGCTTCCCATGCAGATGGAATAACACTTGGCTACTAGTATGGATACTCTGACCGCCATCACCCTAAAGAGAACACTCTAGGTGATTCTTCCTATTGATGTTCAAAGTACTATCCGGTCTAGGTCTTTCACTACCCTAGCCCATAACTATAACATACCTTATATTTTCCTTGGTGATGAGGTCTTGGTTCACTATTCCAAACATGGTATTCAACCTAAATACATTCACATGTGATCATATGTCAAATATGAGTCCATCCTTAAATTACCTAGCTTGGGAAATCTTGTCATCCAGAAGAATCTATGTGAAGCACTGAAGCTTAATAAAGTGAGATGAATAGTATATAATGGATATATTTTCCTAACACAAGTCTATAAAATCCCTATATCGATTCTCTCTCAAGGTTTTTGGATATAATTAATCATAGAAAGTAGTCTATAAATCCCTCTAGACCATAACTCTAGGTTAATTGGATTGATTCAAAACATCCCACCAATGTTTGGAAGATCCAAAAATAATGTATGTAGTGAGCTTCACTGTCCTTTTAGGAGGTGTATCCAGATTCTCAAATATAGAAAACATGGCCTATAACCATTACTCATTAGCCTGAAGATTGTCTTACCTTGAAGAAGTAGGAGGCTGTTACTAATGGAACTCCCAAGTCAACTATACCATAGAAGAGGAAAATCATAGAGATCCATATAGGGATTTCACTCATCATAAGAAATCCTCTCAAAACTAATCATTGGTGTTTAGATTATTAATATCATTAGGTGATGCAGGCGTCACTTTTTGTGAGTTAGGTCCCACCACTTCTAGAACATAATCATCACCACCCTCTTAGCACACAACCTGAGGCCATTATGGATGCATATCTCTAAAAATTACAAGAGAACACCTCAGAACTAGATTTTATAACTAAAAATATCACAGATAAAAGAATAAGACTAGTATAAGTCCTTCCAACCCAAGATTTACCCCCCAACTACCCACTACTAAGGACAGGTTTGGGTCAAAGTTTAAGTCTCGTATCAGGGGTTCTAGTATATGGAGTGTCAACTGTAATTTATAGAGGAAAAAATCCTTTAAGTTTCAATTAGAATTCCTATTTAATAGTAACAATTTCATTTAATATTTAAAATTAAAAAGTGTTATGTATATATATATATCATGGTTTAGTTAGATTCCCATACCATTCCCAAGTTATAAATTCCTACTTTTTATAAGTTTCAATTGGAATTATGTGTCACTATAACCAACTTCTTATAATGGTTTAATTATATGGATCACCATTCTTAATTTATAGGTGTCTATAAACCTTATAAATTGTAATTAGCATCCATTTAATTCCCACAACTAATGTTTTGGCCCATGAAACCATGGGTTTATGTCTCAAATATACCATAATTATCTAGTTAAGGTGACACCATCAAGTTATGCATAAAAACACCATTTATGTTGATGAGTAAAATTTAATTAGAAAACTATTTATCTCATTAATCTAGAAAAAATTCCATCCATATAGAAATTATATCACCCAAGGAGCATGAAAAATGTTATAGTAAATTCACGTAATAAAGTAAATATCGAATTAACATATGCATGATATGTGAATCCTCCAATGCCTATAATTATTCATGAGATGATAGCTCCTTTACTTATTAGTCCAAGGGTAAAATAAAATTCAAAATGATAATAAATGTCACAACTCATGTGCGACACCCAATGGTGAAATCAATACAAATATAATAGGTAAAAACCAAAATAGAAAGTCACATCCCAAGAAACTTGGATTTTACCTATATGTGGGTTAGCTACTCCTAGGAACATGTTCATTACCAAATTATAACTTATTCCTAGTCTCTTTTATACTAACCCAAATAGTAAGGAAAAGGGGGAAAGGGATCAGATACCACTTGTAATGTCTCAACCCTGGTTTACTCATAAGTAACCAAACTCGATTGGTCACATAGCCTCAAGCATGCCAACATGTATGTTAAAGGCTACCAACCTGTAGCAAGGGTCTATAAAGGTATAGTGGGTAGAATATATCCTCTTTTATCAGAGAAGTAGCATAGTAGTATAATAAATTAATAAAATATCATAATCAATAATAATGGAAATAGTGGAAGTAAATATCTAGAAAATGTAAATTGATATAAATAATACCCAAATTCATATACAAAATAATTATTCCATGTCTATATGATTTTAAAAAATGGGTAATATAAGGAAATATATGAGCAGTAATATACAAAATTCTATACAAAATTAAACAAAAATACTAATATATTTTCCCAATAACATCATGGGTATAATCTATGCCTAATACTCTTATACCCTATCCTAGTATAGAAAATCATGCATCCAAATCTAGGTGCTTCCCCTTATCTCTACCTTTATCCATGAAGTTTTTTCAGGTACCAATTGGTATCCTAAATAGGGTGTGACTCAATAGGACACATCTAATGGTGTCTAGTACTACTAAGCTAGTGAATATATAATGAGTAGTGTGCATTCATATATAAATAAAGATAGTAATAAGTAAACCATATCATTCTGGGTTCTTCATGGGACACCCATCTAATGATGCATGCTTTACCCTAAGCCATAATGTCTCTGAAAAATTGACATCATATTACTATATATTTATGTGATTATTTATAACCAATCCCAATACATGTGACCTATAGCTAAGGTTTCTATGTAAATTAATCATAAAAGGGAACTATGAGGCTCCATAGAAAGTATTACTTTATCAATAAAGTGTAAGTTCAAAGGGGGGTACCCTTGGTATATTACTCTAAGGTGTTCTACCTGAGCCCTAGAAACATGTTCTAGGTGGCCTTAGTACTAGGAATAATATGAACAATTTCATGTCAAGTCATGTGGTGCTTGAATCATCATGTCTTCACCTAATACTATGATTTGGATCACAATGTCCAGAATCCTATTTTAAGAGAAATAACGCCATGTACAATAATACATAACAAGGAGAGAAAACACCATGTCCAGTCTCCTTTTTAATGGTAAAGATCACTGGGACCAAATCATTTTCAAGGTCCAATATATTTGAACTTCAAAATATATGATAGTAATGAGGATTTACCCTATACTGGAACATAAAATAATTTAAACATGTCATTTAAGTAAGTCACAACACTCATTTTACAAATAATAGTCCCAACCCACCATAAAAGTTGGTTGGGCTAACATATACACAATGTTAAGTCAAATAAAATTAAGGGAGCATGCCCAAAGGAGGTGGTTTTTGTTGAGGTCTCCAACCTCCAACAACAATAAGAATCTAAGTGAAGAATTTACCATTTTACAATTCATGAAATTTAATCATAACATTTCTTTAATTCCATTTAGTTAAAAACATAATAGCAACATACCTTAAGAGTTGGTTCGTGTCAGGGTAGAAAACCTCTTATGATGGAATAGATATCTTAAGGACTACTAACTCAAGGTAATAAAAAAATTAATCAATTTGACTTTTAAAGGGTGATGCATAGAAGGTTTGGAATTCTTTATAATGATTCATAATATATTCATCTTGAAATTTTAGGAAAAATCATTAAACCACTTAAATTTTCATGGTAATAGACTTCTCATCTGATATCATCTTCTTATTCGGTCTAGAATGGGAAAAATCATAAACATAGTAAATTGACTTGAAAATAGGGCATATTAGATTGCATGTATATAGGATCAAAGACATTGAAAGAAACTAAGAAAGTAGGTAATAGGAATCATAGCCTTACTATTAGTTATCCAACATAAAAAAGCAAATCTTGAATCGGACATCACATGAGGGAGGTGGCACAAATTCTATCTTGAGGTATAATGGAGATCTCAGTGATGGGGGATGTTGTGCAAAATGAGGGAAGGAAAAATGGAATTAGAGTTAAAGAGGTTTGGGGTAAAAATGTAATTTCACCCACTTTTTAATGGGAACAAGGTTATCCAAATCATTCAAATCCACTTCCTCATGTAACACCACCACCCCCCCCCCCATATGTCTAGGTTCACAATTTTAAAAACTATGCACAACTCATTCCTTCTCACTATCAAATACATCCATCCCCTTTCACGACTAAGTGCACTGTTAAACAAACTGTGCACCAACTGTGCTCAACATACTTAAAATTTTCTAAAGGTTTTTCATGGTCATGTTTCCTTCCTTTCACAATTAAAATAAACATGCATCACCCCTTCTGGCCCACATGGTTGAGCTATATAATTATCACTAACCATGATCCTAACCCTATCCTTCCAAAAATTAATAATGTTATGCTCCAAATGAGCATGAACACTTTTTACACCTTCCATATTCTCTTTGGAACTTTTATTTATATAAATTAAGAGGTTTAACCAAATTTAAAATAATTTATACCTATCTAAAAATCCAAGACCTTACATGACATTAGATTTATTAGTTATTGATTTTTCATAATTCTATAAAACTGTAAACTAAAAATTCCTTGGATTGTAAATGTGTGAGAGATATTGTAATCCTAGATGTGTATTAAATCCATTGTTGTAATTTATGTTTCTTTACACTAGATCAAGGAGAATGGTTCTAGGGGTGGTACAATTATATGTATCTAGATGACTGATACACAAAGTCAATAATAATAGTTATGAAAACTCCTTTGCCTCTAAAATGGTTGATATGCATCAAGAATCTTACAAAACTTTTACATGAATGGTACACAAAGTTGGATGACTATTAGGTAGATCCTGAATAACTTATATACAAGTTTTAGTTAACTATTATGTAGATTTCAATTGACTATTACATAGTCATCCATTTTCCAAAATCCCAAACCTCAAATTAGAAATAATTGTTATATAGAGTCCAATGACTCTTATATAGATATTAGGACTTATTTAAATTTCTTGCTTCAACACCCAAATTCCAAAATTCTTCAACAAATCATAGAACCCTCTAAATTAATTTTCATCCATTTCAAGACACCACAAAAAAACTTCTCACTAACATTAAAATAATACTCACTATTGATTGACCATAAAGAAAACTTCTTCAACAATTCCAAGGGAACTTCAAACATAATCATTTCACATTTATTCAAATATGAACTCTTTTTATATTCTTAATTTACATTTCATTTGATATAAACTATTTATTATTTCAAAATATTATATATGTTCTAAAAATATTTATAACAATTTAACCATTACATATATTATGTAAAAAAATTACATAATTTAAATATTCAATATTTTGGGTTTGATGTAACTTTTGATTAAACCATAATATTTTAGGCCTTCAGAACATACAAGGAAGAACAAAGTACCTAAATGAACCCTTGACTTCAATGAATTGAAACTTATAATACAGTATCACCTAAGTCACCACACTATAACACTAAACTCCAAACAACCTGAAAAAAATTTCTAAAGACAATAATTGAAGGAAATAAAATGGAGAAGAAAACTATCTTTTTATGTGGTTTGGATGTTATTCTTAAACCATGATGAGAATACTACAATACTTTTATTTAAAGTATTAGAATATTATTACAATTCAATATTTCCTTTAAAACAATGTCTCCACCAAATTAAATATAGTGGAACCCATCCATTTCAACTCATCACCATCGCCTTCTGATATTCCTATGAATGAGTCCACATTACTCTGATATATGTGGGTATCTCTCTACTTGGTCAAAGACTCTTACTGCCTCAACTCCATCCTTTGATACTTGGTTCCCTCTTCTAAAAAAATCTAGTAAAAGGATCTAACATATATCCCTAGAATATTTTTATACATCCCCTTTTCCATAAAACCACATGGTAAATTTATTATGTATCCTTAAAAGAAAAAAATTATGCAAGTACCTTGTGTATGAAATCTACTTTCATCAGAATTACTAAGGGTATGTGATGGTCATCTAATTCTTTTTAACATCATCTAGTCTACCTATAATATTTCCATCCTATATCTAGACATATAAACACTGATTGAGTCATTCGGTAATATTCATCTAATAAAATAAATTTATATTACAGGATCCACTCCTTCTGGTATATCTATAACTTTTCAATAAAATGGTTTTCATAGTCGATCCTAACAATCTCATAGAGATTAATTGTTAGGCTTCACCACTAAGTCTATCATCGGTATCTATATATTTCCTTAAATTCTTTAAACTTCTTTTGTAGTTGTATCATTCCCCCACTATGCTTCTGGTTATCCCAACCCAACTAAGGTGAAGAAATGAATTGGTATGTCTCGTACTACAAACATTTTCAATGTATCTACCAGATTTTGAGCTATATATATCTTATGTATTTATATCACTTCATATTTCAACAACTTCTATATGAATTGATACTTTATATTAATATTTATTATCTATGAATGAAAAACCATATTGTTGGCCAACTATATTACACTCTGTGAATCAAAAAATAGCATTCCAACTTCTTACCTTCTTTTGAAATATTCCAATAGCCCCACCATTAAGATAAAATCTTTCTGATATTATGTTGAAGAAATATAATCCACTTACATTTTTTAAATTGAAACAACATGTTAAATATTTAAAATAAACTCACATTCATCCCTCAAAAAATGAGCACATATCCCATAGTAATCTTCCATATATCTGAATCCTTACTAAATTTTGATCCTAAAACCCCTTAAAATGGTTCATAAGTTGTGAAGTAAAGAGACAAACTTTTGGAACCCTTAAAATACCATATAATCCACTTTACCACTTCCCAGTTATCTCTTTTAGGATTTTCCGTGTATTTTTTAATAACTCTCATTGATTTTACAATGTCCTATAGAGTAAAAATCATGGAATACATAAAGCTTTAAACTATCAATGCATAAGGAACTTTGGAAATGTGCTCTACCTTATCTTAAATTTTTAGTTCCTTTTATTTTATTAAATTGAAATATTCATCTAGGGGTGATTTCAACAGTTTTACCTCACTCGTGCCATGATATTCCACCACCTTCTGGATATAATTGGACTAGATCAGGAACCAATTTATATAACTTAATTCTCTTTTGATATTAATCCCTAACATATGTTTATCCAAACTGAGATCCTTCATCTCAATTATTTTAGAACATTCACCCTTTATATCATTTATCCTTACTTGTACTGGATAGGTAATAGTCATGTCTTAAATATATAGAAGTAGGATAATGAAACTCCCATCATCATACAAATTCTGGTAACAAAAATGATTTTCAATGTTTCAAATGAACTTATTCTCATCCATAAAGGCATTGAAATTCTAGTTCTAATGCACTGTTTCCTGATTCATCCCATAAAGTCTCCTTTTTAGCCTTCACATGATATTTAATTTATTTTTATCCATGGAAACTTATGGATTCTCTATGTAAATTTCTTTATCAAAATCCCCATAAAGAAAAGTGATCTTTATATCTAAATATTCTAGATTAATCCCATCTATTGAAACTATATTGATCACTATTCAAATATTCATATGTTTAACAACTAGAGAAAGGATATCGGAAAAATTTACACCTTCCATCTATTGAAATCTATTCATGACTGGCCTCACCTTGTACATCCATCTACCATATGATGATTCCTTAAACAAATAAACTCACTTATTTTAAATAACTTTCTCACAAAAAATACTTTCCATTAGCTCTCATGTTCTAGAAACAAGTAAGTAATCAACCTAATTCGTCATGTATAACTCCCACTTATTATATTCCTTCATATTTTTAATCACTTATAGGCTCTCAGGTTCTCTATTGTCCACGAGAAGAAAGTAGAGCAGATCACTTTTATATCTCTACACTTTGCAGCTAACTCTAGAAGATCTTTGTAACTCCATCTATGACTCTTCTCCTTATGAAACTAATTCTTTTGTTACTCTACCTTCCATAACTCTTCCTTGAGACTCCTCAATTCATGAGTTCTCTGGTACTTCCATCCATGGAAACACTATATCAACTTTACCTCCTTCTATAACATATCCCTTATTTTCGAGTTTTTTTAGTATATATTAACTCTCTAAATTATTTGAAACATCCATAACTTCTGGACATCCATTTGGTTTAACCTCATCTTTTGATGATACTTGTATCTCATTAGAAATATCTATTTAATTCTAATCCTTCCAAAATATATCCTTATTGAAGATGAAATTTCAATTTTGGATGACCTTCCAAGACTTGTTATCTCATTCAAAAACTAAAATCATCATTACCACATCCCAAAAATTAACATTCTAGAGACTTAGCCTAAATATTTCCCCTATCCTTTTCATCAACTTGGATATAGTAAAGTGCACTAAATAATTTTAGATGGGTGATTTCAATATTTTTTCTAGTCCAATAGGCTTCCAGAAGTTCTTGACCCAACAAAGATAATGGACTCCAATCGATTAAGTAATCCATGAAATTTATCACTTCTACCCAAACCAACTTAGGTAATATCACCTATATTATGATGCTCTATTACTTCTAAACTAACTTCTTATTCATCCTCTCCTTGAATAAATTATGTTCTAAATTACCTTATACAATCTTTTCAAACTATATCCCCTTTATCCAGTGGAATCTTTAGAACTCTCTCCTTCCATACTCCCTACCATTTCCAAACCTCAAGTAATTAATCTTGCATCTAGTCTCCTTGTCCTCCATGAATCTTTATCAAAAAATTATTCTAAATACCTTATACTTTTTCTTGATAAAGAACACCCACACCTTCTATGATATATCATCAATTAATTTAACATAATACAATAACCCTATATGAGAATGAATTCGATATGGATAGATATATCTATATGAACCAACTCTAACATAAATTTCTTTGGTTTCTTACCTTCTATTTGGAGTGAAAACTTCCACTAATTCCCAAGGAAAAAATATCCTCAGGTTATGTACTTCATGATTCTAATATTCAGCATGCCCTTAGCTATTAAAAATTCTATCCCATTCTCACTCAAGTGAACAAGATGTGTGATGACCTTAGTTTTATCATGTATAAGACTTTGAAAATATTTTATTTTTATATCCTTATACCCTTAATAATGTTATAATGATAATTTCTACTGGTAAACAACCTCAAAAAATTATGATGCTCATGTTGTTCTCGGTATGGTACATTTACCATTGGGTTGAGTTTTAATGAAATTTCAAGTTATGTGTATTTTTACAGGATATTTAATATTTATTAAATTATTATTATTTATTATATTTCATGTGAATTTATATATCTTCTAAATAGAGTTAAAAATATAGATTTTGAGATATTTTTACCTAGAGGAGTTATAATCTCTATTTGGGTTCCAGGTCTTGGGTTAGACCTTTTATGGGTATTTTATATTATTCTATTTTATTTTATTTTTTATTTTTATTTTATTTTTTCTCCCTCCCCTATTCTCTCCCAATTCTTATGAAGGGGAGGAGGATACATCCCCTCATTGATTTCACTAGACCTATGGGAGAGGGAGGGAGACGGAGGAAGAGTCACACCGAAGGGACTCGATCGGAGCTGGATCGGGAAGCAGTAGTGATGAAGTATAGAACCAAACTTAATGTTATGATGATTCTCCATGTGGTAGGGCTTGTTATATTTATTTTTACCTCATCCCCATTTATTTTTCATTTTCAACTTTTATTATTAAATCTAGGATATTATTATATGGTTGAAGTCCATCAAGGAGTTATTTATAGTGAAATGGGTGATTCGGGTAATTTGTAGGGTGTCTGCATTTGGAAAAAATGATTGCATGGCATATAGTACTAGAACACATTATATGTAGTTCATTAGTGGTCCTTAGATTTATGATGGTGTCCACATGGAATGTTGACCATATGGATATGTTGTGTATGAACTTTAGGTACAAAACTTGAGGAGTATCCAAGTATATAGCCAAACACCGTGTTTAAGGTATATAGTGTGTAGAAGAACATGCCATATTGGGTTACCTGACATGAATTGAGTAGGATACATGACTTATTACCCCATGTGACTTACATTTCATGTGTTCCCTAAGTAACATTATGTATTTGGGGAATACATGCTAAGTGTGGCATAGGTATATGCCTGGAGTGGGTCTTTGGGTGTTCATAATGATTGCTTTATGGCACATGTCATATACTTTCACCATAAAAGGGGTTTTTCATTATTTATCACCCACGAAATGGATTTGGATCGAGTATGTTCTATAAATAATGTGAAGGTGGAGTACTCTATGTTACAAGATGTTATTGGAAAGATTTATTTATGGATAGTTTCATAAAATTTATCCTTGTTTTGATGATAAAGGGATCAGGATAAAAATCCAAGGTATGTATGAGGTCAGTAAACCCTAGGGAAGCATTCTAACATCAAGTCATGATAAACTAACATGTTTTTAGAGAACAGTATTCCTTAGTAGATTTTGAGAGGTTATATATCCTATAATATAGAATCATGAACATGAGAGTTCATACTATTCTTTGGTGATTCCCTCTACATAACAGGATAACCTGAAGGGTCTTTTAGATGGATGTGTAACTCAAGGAGATTTCATATTTTCCATGCACCTTAGCAGGAGTGGTTTTAAATTTTTTATAAAAGAGGAAGGGGAATTGGTCATTGCTTTTGTTACATTGGGCACTTATACCTATTCTACATGGTGGGTGTTAGTTATTCTCTCTCTATATCTTAATTATCACCTTGTGTGTGGCTGTAGGAGATGGAGAGTAGTGGTTGTGAAAAATTCTTGATGGATCCTTTCATTGGACTACCAGTTCAGATAACTATGTCACATGAGAAGTATGGAGATGGGATTTGGGTATCCCCTTGATATTTTATCCTATGGAATTCTGAAGGTCATCCCTTACATTTATAGAGTCAACACCCCCCTCCCCCCAAAATGTGGGGTTTGTGTCCTCCATGCTAGGTGATGGTTTCTAAAATCTTCAACTTTAAGTATTAGGATGATTATTACATGGATATATATAGTTTTATCATTGGTTAAACTCATCCCTTGGTGAGGAACTAGGTCCCCTATGGGGTAAGTATTATCTTAGCCAATATATATGCCTCAAGAATTCACAAGTTCTCTGATTACATATATGACTGGAGACACAGTGGTCATGGACATCAAGTAGTGATTATAGTTCAATGCAAGTTCCAAGTTGAGGCATGGAACTGATAGTATGATGGTATTAGTATTCAATCTGCATGGATTGTTTGGGTTCTTGGGGACTTTTCATGCATTGGGTGAACCAGGTTTCTCCCCTTTGGTAATCCACTCTAGTGGAGTGGGGTGGAGTGGGGTAGGTTTCACCTAATTATTGGTTAATATCTCCCTTTTGGTATATTTAGGTTGTATGAATACCTTTTCAGGTCATATAATGTATGAGTAAGTGTTTTCCTTATAATAGGATAAGGCAAGGATATCCCGCATGGGATGGGATATAGGTCACTCATCTTTTGGTCCAGTAAACCCCTCTGAAAATCATATCATTATCAAGGGGTTGACCACATATTTGGTTATATTAAGGATTATGGATTCGGTGAGTGGGATATTTAGATGGACCTTATATGGTTAGAGGTGTTTTTATGGGAACAATGATTTTCCATTATTTATATAATAACCTACAACCTTGTTGGCCTTTTTTATAGGGAATCTTCATGGGTATTTTTATACTCACCCTAGTATGGGACTTATGCTCAAACATGTTGTGTTTGTTTAGAAAGAACATAGTTTAGTGGTGATTTTGTGGGTATGGAACATTGGATCCCTGGAGTTGGAGACTAGTTGGATCTTTGTGGGATTTTTAGATGGTAGTTCTCATAAAAGAGTTATCATGATGTGGTGATTCCCCTTATTCCCAGTCACTTGAGTTCAGTTTTATTTCAAGCTGGTGAGACTTGTATCATTTTTCATTTTTGTATTAGTATTTATATGACTTTGGGATGAATAGAATGTATGAATTTATTTTTATATTTAGGATAGTTGTTTTTTTATAGGGATGTCATATTATGGATTGTTGAAAATGTATGCATTCATAGGTTATATAGGCCAAGGCCTCTTATTGCATGTTATTCCTTCTTGGTGTTAGTCACCATCCCCTAGCCTATTGGAGGCAAGCTTGGGGTGGCATTCCCATCACACCACCAACCCAGGTGGGGACTTGTTGGGTCTAGTAATGTGAGAGTGGGGTCAAACCAAGGTTGGTTATAGGGATGAAGTTTCTATATAGGTGTATCATGAGTTTTAGTTAAATACATGTGGTGAGACAATGCTTAAAGGTGCTTAAGTTTGATTAACATACCATAGAATCCAACTAGGATATGGTATTTGACACATTACTACACCAGGACTCTGATAATCTATTGACTAACTTGAGTACTTAGGTAATTGGTTTCGGGGTACAGTTGAGTAGGTTTATGCATCATATCGTGGTTGGTACATTGTTGGTTTCATAGCATGATATCCTACATTATGATATGTCATCATGCAATGAGGATGTTTATTTCCCTCATAGTAATGCTTTCTCTAAAGGTGTGACATGGTATTTCAATGAATTATAAGGGAAATAGAATTACTCACTGATATGTGGTATTCTTAGGCGATACCCCTTGATAATCTAAGTGGTTTGATTCCTAAAGTATTTATCTATATAGATCCAAAGATAAGGTTTGGGTGTGAAAACCATAGCATCCTCATCCTTCAGGAAAGGTCAGTATCCCCCTAACTACTCAAGGATGGTATCCCTTATCTATAGGTTGTTTTATATATAAGGTTGTCATTCCCCCCATGTACTTAGGACATGGATCCATTATCTCATCCTTCAGGTAAGGTTAGTATTCCCCAAACACACTCAAATTTGGGGTCCTCTATCTATGATGTTGGTATTCCCCCCATCTAACATCACAGTTAGGGTAGGTATCCTCCACTAGATTTGATATTCCCCTCATCTGAGGTATAATCTATTGAGTTTGGGATCCTCTACTACAATTATAGATAGGTTGTGTTTAGATAGGTTCAATATTCCCTCTGTATACCCGAGGAATGGTATCATCTATATTATCCTTTAGTAATGGTTATGTATTCCCCTCCACATATACCTAAGGCATATGATCCCCTATCTATGGTTCAATGATCAGATAAAGTTAGTATTTCCCCTATATATTGGGTCACAGGATCCTCTATATCATATTATAGAGGACTTAGTACTCCCCTTATGAGACGGGGTGTGGACCCTCCTTTTATAGAGGTTTTGTGGTGTGAATTTACCAATGGTGAGGTTTGTTACCCCCTCAATTAGTTCATAGACACCCGAAAAGGCATGATTCCTTCACCATAGTTGAAATATTGGTGGGATTTGTTATAATACAAAACATTCGATTATTATATACTAATTAAAATTGTAACTTCAGAATGATCCATTGATAGGGGCTGGTGTCGCCTATCGAGCCCTTTCTTACTAAGGATGATGCGTATGATGGATTAAATTCTAGGACTGAGAGCCTTGGATGGATGGTATGTCCCTTCACATGTGTATGGTGTATCCTTTTTGTGGAAATATTGTATTTTAAGAGGTATTCAAATGATAGATGGTGATTTTCATAATAGTTTTCTCCTAGTGTGAGCTATAGAAATATTTGACTACGTAGTTCATGATGTAGATCAATTTGTGTTTTACATATTTTTGCCTTGGTACTCAAATTTTTTAGCACCATCATGTGTTATTCTATCAATAATTCACTATTAGTGGAGATATGAAGATCCTAGTGGTGTCTTTATCCTAACATGGTATATCTAGAGACTTATTGAATATGATAATCTACCCATGTTCCTACTTTTTGTGTGAGATTGATTTTGAAGTGAGGTTTTGTCTAGGATTTTGTTAAGTTATAGTGTGACCTAGTGTTGATATCATTGGTGATGAATGATAACCCATGGACTAATTTCATATGAATGGTTGTTTTTTTTAAGTGTTTTATAATCGATCAAATAAGTCAGGGTCCACTTTTAATTAGAATTAAGACCCAGGTGATGAGTAGGGAAAGCCCTCTAGAAGTTTCAATCAATTATTTCTCTTGTTTTAGGGCATAGATTCATGTTATGTGGTTGTTTTAAAGGATCATTCTGATAGTTATAGATTATGGGGATAGTCATTTCCTATGAATATTTCTCGGTTGAGCTCGAGGAGATGAGTGTTGATCTTTTGGGAATGGCCTGCTTTAGGAGTTTCTGAGGATCTGAAGTAGAGATTTTTCCATAATACTTTTTTTTCTATAGGGTAGATTTATGTTCTTAGTGCCTCATGATTTTCTTAGTGTTTGACCTAGAAACTTTATAGGGTGTAGATGGGTTGGATGGTGTGAGAGGTTTCCGTGGGTATCTGACTAACTGGTAGTCAATCACCCTAGCTTTATGGCTACCTAAGTAGTGTGGCAAAATTTTATTTGAGAGATCATTTGTTTTTTTATAGATTTTAGATGATTAATAGTCCTCCATAGTATTGTGGTTTTAGATATATGATAATTGGTCAGATGCTGACCTTGGATTATGAAGAAAACAATTAGGTCATTTTTTGTGGATGAGATCCAAACTGAGCTTAGTGGTATAGGTGTAAGATCCAAGATTTCTCCGTAAGGTATGTTTTACTCTTGTTTTAGTTTTGGCCCTTTATTTTAGTTAATTAAGTGTTTTCCAAAGTCTTTAAGGAGTCTTGGGGGTGTTCTGGGGTTCCAGGACATGAAAAAGGAAGAAAAAGGAGTTTTCTGGGCTAGCCACATGGTCTATGAACGATTAGTGCTAACTGTGCGGGTAGCCCAGGTAAACCGTGCAGGAGGTGGATTTTTGGACAGTGGAGTATGCATGGTTTGAGCACGATTTAGAAAACTATGCGGGTAAACCATTCATTCCAAATAATTTTAAAAAATTACAAAAATTCCATTGCGGTATTTTTATACCCAACTCGTGATTTCTCCCCCCTCTTCCTCCTTCAACCCTAGTGATGAACCAAAGGGATAAAGAGCTCATAGGGATCAAACTTCTTCGATTATTTTTCATTTGGAGTGTCGTTGGATGTGAATCAAAGATCCGAGTGAGTCTAATCTTCTCCTCCTCTCTCTTTTCTGATTTAGGTCTTGTATTTTTGGAGATTGCTATCTAAAGATCTCAAACCTCTCTTTTTTGGTGAGATATAGGTTGAAGCTTCAAAGGGGTGTTTAATTTGGATCTAAGTCATTGGTTTGGAGTGTGTTCTTCAATAGATTCAAGGTAGGTGGTCTATAAGTTATATCCCTTGGGTTTTGTGTAGATTTGTGCATGTAGGGTTTTTATTCTTTCCCTCTTTTGAAGAGTTCTTAGTGACTTTAACATGATGTTATATAGTGGTGTCTAAAAGGTTAATTGAACCCCTATTTATCCCCATGTGATGCAAGGAGGGTAACACAACCAAATTAGGTCCACCCAAGGGGAGTGTCGATATTCCCTGGACTTAGAGCTAGCTAAGTGCAGGTCGTCATGTGAGAACATAGATCCTATGATGAATATATTAATATGATTAAGTGATGTGCAATTGTTTTTTATTAAAAAAAATTGGTTGTGTGATAACCTAATAGGTTGTTTGGTTGGCATGAAAAATGGTTAAATGGATTAATGGGAAAATTCTAGGGGATTAGCTTATCACTTGAATATGCTTAGTGAGATAGGCATGGGAAATGGGAAATGGGTCTAAAAAGTTAAGTTATATAAATGATGAATGTGTTAATGGATTGAGGAAATAATTTTAATTTCCCATTTATTTAGATTATTGTGATGATTTTAAATGATGTTGGATATGTTGTTGTGATATGGTGTTTTGTGGTGAATGATAAATAAGCATGTGCACATGGCTTGGATGGGTGGGGTATTGACTTGAGGTTCTACACCCATGGGTCCAGTTGGACTGAGGTTCTAGCTCCTCCCCTAAATGCACAAGTTAGGGAAGGGTACGGAGTTCTATTCCCCTAATGGTTTCATTCCACCCAGACTGAGGCTTTGATGTAAGGATATTGGGAATTGTTATGATATGATGTCTAGTGAGATATGACTTGTTTAATTATCACATGTTTAAAATGTTTATCATTCCTAATCCATTGAACACATTAAAATGGTGACATGATAAATGAAATGTCTTAGTAATAAACATGGGTTAATTGGTAGGTTAACCTAAAGGAACATAAATAAAGATAGAATATTGAACTGTTTACCTTAACTTGCCTTTATTTTTATTTTTCATGCACTATCTTCCTTGCTGGGTATTTTTTAGACACCATTTTTGGTGGCCTACTGAGTTATACACACACCCTACTCAGGCCACTGTTGGGTACTCGAGCAGATTTCATGCTTGAAGGTCAGGAGAAGGGAAAGGGCCCTATGCTAGGGAGATGAGTTGGATGTGGGACATGTTTGGGTGAGGTTCCAGACATGAAGTCTAGACCATTTTGGGGATTCTACTATTTTATTTATTTTGGTTTTGTTCACTTGACACTGTAGCATGGGATGGCATGTTTATTATTGTTAATGGTTGTACCCAGTTTTGGGATTTGGTCATTTATGCATGTTATGGATTATTCTCTTTTTTTCTGATATTTCAATTATTATCTATTGTGTCTTACTCTGTTATTGAGGGTATAGTCTCCCCACATGACCTATTGGACCCTAACTGCTAGTCGTCAACCTCTAGCATATAGAGAGGCACGCTTGAGGTCATGTAACTACCCGACTCAAAGAACCGGTTTAGTGGATCCCGGGTTAGGGATGTTACAAATTTCTATCAGAGGAGTTATTTTCTCTTTATTACTATTTGGGGAAAGTAGACAAGAGATTAGAAATTTGTTAGGACTTGTAAATGAGATTGTTCTTGGGAGTATCTAACTCATGTACGAGGGAAAACCCAAGTCACCACGGGAGGGTATTGTTGTTCTATTTGTGTTTTGTTACATTTGATGATATTTCACCAATGGGTGATGCACTTGTTGTGTGATTTTATGGTTTGGGGATATTTCTATAATGGTAGGAAAGGTACGAGGTTTTGCATTCATGCATCATTAGAGGCACTTATGTAGGAAAGTGATATGCATCATGATAGGCACACACACAAGATGGGTGTGCATGATATAAAGGTTAGGATGCATATGTTCTCTTAAAAGTAATGAATTATTCCAAATAAGATGGTATGAATGAGTATAAAGGGGAAGTGAAAATTTCAAGTAGTAATTAGAAAATAGTTCTTGATAAATATGTAAAAGTGGAATAATTTATTGAAATGGTAAATTGGAATATGAAAAGGGTTCGAATGGGAGTAAAAGATAAGGCTCATAACTGTGTGAATTATATACTGGGTTGGTCATGGACTTAGGGAGATGGCTGAGTGTAGTGACCCAGTTGTGAGTGGGATCTTTTGGGTAGTGTATTAGAACTGTTTTGGTTATTACAAGTGAATATCCTATCTATATCTCTTTCTTCTCAAAAAATATGTATGGTTGTGTTCTTATGCTTGGGTTTGGAATTATAGAAAAATTCCACCTCAAAGACATGTGTCGGTTGGGCGACATGTGAAAATTTCTGAGAATACTCCTCTAGTAGTGGATCAGGATAATGCGATGGTCCAAGAAGTTAGGGAAGAGCAGTTCCATGAAAACTTTTCTCGTTTTATGAAAATTATGGAATGTGACCTAGGGTGGGTTTCACTAAGTATGTTTGATCTAACCCGGGAGTTTCAGCTGTAGAACCTTCCAACCTTTATCAAAGAGGGTATACTAGAAGAATAGTTATGTATAGAGTCCATCCAAACTATTCTAGAACATCTAGATACTCCTCTCGAGAAGTGAGTCAAGTTAGCAGCCTATATTCTGAGGGGGCAAGAAAAATGTTGGTAAGACATTATGGTTCATACAGTGTAGGTTGATGGAATGATGTGGAAATATTTTCAAGAGAATTTTCTTGAGAAATTCTATCTAGAAACCTTGAGGTAGGAGAAGGCTATAGATTTTATGAGGTTGACTCAGGGGACAATGTCGGTGATGGACTATGCTATCCATTTCACTGATTTGAGACGCTTCGTTCTAATGTTGACAGGAGATGAGGAAGCTATGGAAAAACACTTCCAGGATGGGCTAAGACACTAGATCAGATCTCAAGGGAATATTTTTCATCTAAAAAGGTTTGTTGAAGTGGTGGATCAAGCACTTATCTCAGAACTAAATCTGAAGGGAACTTCGAGTAGTAAACTTGTGGTGCAGGTTAAGCAAGAAATTAGTGTGACTTTTGATATTAAAAGAGCCACTTTGGAACCTTTAAGTAGGGGGAAGCACATAGAGCTATCAGAAGAGGGATCATCTTCTCAGGGTGGTGACCAGGTCTTCTGTTTTCAGTGTGGCAGGCCAGGGCACAATCATGACCAGTGTCCCCCCACCAGTTGAGTGTCGATCATGTGGAAATTTGGGCCACATGTAGAGATTATGCAGGAACCCACGGTATTCAGGGAATGATGAAGGTAAGAGGAATATTTTTAGTGTAAGAATAGGGTCGGTTACCCCATATCAGGTAGGCAGTTGGAGCTCCATGGGTCGTACTGGTAGGGGCGGTGGATGTGGAACTCTGGGGAAGATCACCCATACCAATAGAGCAGTGCAGTGCAGGGTACTCTGGCTAGGGCCCAGCGTAAAGGGGTAGGTCATCTCCATGAAGTTTAGGCTACACCTAAGGGTGGTGAGGCAGGACTATATACTATTCGAGTTATGATTCTTGTAGCTTCCACATTTTATGGTTCTTTAATTGATTCAGGTGTTACACATTCCTTTATTTATGCTCAGTTTGTAGTTATTTTGGGACAAACTATAGAGATTGTATTTGGGGTAATGTCTCTTGATACTCCACTAGGGGTGTGAGTTGAGGACATCAGGCAGTGTAAGGGTTGTGATTTAGAGGTTTGTGGGTATCATTTTATGTGGGATCTGTTTGTCCTATATATGCCAGGTTTTGACCTAATCTTGGGAATGGATTTATTGGTTTTATATCAAGACCATATCAACTGTTACCGACACTGGGTAAAATTCACATATCTTGATAGGAGCACTCATGTCCTTCGTGGTGAGTGGGATACTCTAGTAGGCCACGCAGGGCCGCTACGCCATCAGTTGGTGGAACTCATAGCCCAAGTGTCATGCCTTATGATAGATGATGGGGAGAAAGGACAGCCAGTATTCCCTTTTTTTATGGACCAGTTTCAGGATGTGTTCCCTGAAAACATCTCGGAGTTACCACCTGAGAGAGATGTTGAGTTTACGATCAAATTGTTGCCTGGATTAGAGCTAGTTTACATTCCTCCTTACCAAACGGTGCCAGCAAAGCTCCAAGAACTGAATATTCAGCTAGAGGAATTGGAGCGTAAGAGGTTTATACGCCCTAGTACATCACCTTGGTGATCTCTTGTTCTATTTTCTAAGAAGTTTGATGGATCACTAAGGTTATGTGTCAATTATAGGAAGTTGAACTAGATGACAGTTAAGATCTGATACCCTCTTCTTAGAATTTATGACTTGTTTGATCATCTTAGAGGTGCCTTAGTGTTTTCCAAGATTTATTTGACATTAGGAAACCATCATTTGAGGGTGAGACCTCCTAACATACTTTATATGGGTTTTCTAAGCAGGTACGGATAGTATGAATTCCTAGTAATGCCATTTTGTTTGATCAATGCACTATCTGTGTTCATGGCCTTGATGAACTGGATATTCCACCTGTATCTAGATTATTTTGTAGTTGTTTTTTGTTGATGAAATCTTGGTGTAATCCAGAAATCATGATGATCATGACAAACACATTGACACCATCTTGAGTGCACTAAGAGAGCATAGGCTTTAAGACAAGCTATCAAAATTCCAATTTTGGATTGATGAGGTGCACTTTTTGGGACATATCATATTTGAGTTAGGTGTATTGGTGGATCCAGAAAAGGTGTTGGTTGTGGTGTCTTTGGGATAGCCTAATAACGTCACTGATATTCATAGTTTTATGGGTTTGGATGATTATTACCGAATGATTATTAGATATTTCTCTCATTTGGCAGCACCGCTCACAGGCATAACCAAGAAGGAGGTTAAGTTTGATTGGTCAGAGTGTTTTGAGGATGCTTTCCAGGAGCTGAAGAAGTGATTGACCACTACACCGATTTTGATCTTACCCGAACTAGGTAAGAGGTGCACCTTTTTCTGTGATGAGTCTGATGTTGGACTCGGGGCAGTGTTGATGCAGGATTATCGGGTCATAGCTTACGGGTTGAGGCAGTTGAGGCCACATGAAATAAATTATCCTACTCATGACATGGAGCTAGTTGGTGTGGTTTATGCCTTAATGTGTTCGAGGCATTATTTTTTGGGAGGACCTTTATGGTGTTTACCTACTTTAAAAGTCTCAAATACATCTTCTCTCCGTGGGATTTGAATCTTTGATAGAAACGGTGGGTCGAGTACCTGCAATATTTTGATTTTGAATTTGTTTACATAATGGGAAAATGGGATAGTGTTGTTGATGCTCTAAGATGGAAGACTTAGAATCAAGTAGTTCAGGAATCTAGTTCAGAGTCGGTGATGATGGCCTTGTTTGTGGAGATACATTTGGAGGTACAGGAAGGGCACGGGAATATGACCCTTGCATCTATATCAGTTGAGTCCGTGCTTTTGAGATGAGTTAAAGAGAGTTAGTTGGTAGATTTAGAGTTCTTGACTATAAAGGAAAGTCTTAAAGCTGGGGATTCACCTTCTGGTTGGACCTTTGACACTGATGGAGTTTCTTATGTTCATGGTAATGTTGTGTTGTCAGTAGATTTACGGGAAGAGTTGATGCACTAGTTCCACACATCAAAGTGTTCAGTGCATCTAGGCTTGACTAAGATGTACCAAAACCTACATAGGCAGTTTTGGTGACCAGGAATGAAGAAGGAAGTGGTCAGTTTTGTGGCATGATGCCTTACCTGTCAGAAGGTGAAGGCTGAACATTAGCATCCAGGTGGGACGTTGTAGTCATTGCCTATTCTAGAGTGGAAGTGGAATGACATCATGATGGACTTCGTAGTGGGTCTTTAGAGGAAACCTTGGAAGAATGATTCCATTTTGGTAGTGGTAGATTAGCTGACCAAAGTAGCCCCTTTCTTGTTGATTTAGGAGACCTATACAGTCGACTAGTTAGGGGAGTTTTATGTTTAGGAAATATTAAGGTTTCATGGTGTGATAAGAACCATAGTTTCATATTGTGATTTGCATTTCACCTCGCGCTTCTAGAAGGGACTACATAATCCACTTGGTACCCAAGTGTTTCTGAGTGTGGATTACCACTCACATACTGATGGGTAGTCAGAGCATACAATTCAGGTATTAGAATACATCTTGAGATCATATGTTTTTTATTTCAGTGGTTCATGGGAAAATCACTTGTCGCTTGTTGAGCTTTCATATAAAAATAGTTTTCAGGATACAGTTCAGATGGAACCTTTAGAGGCACTTTATGGGAGACCATGTAGATCTCTATTGTGTTGGTTAGAGGCTAGAGATTCTGATCTATTAGGAACGAGTCTTATGAAGGAGACGTCAGAGAAGGTTCGTTTGATTCAAAAGTGTATGGAAATAGGTCATAGTAGGAAAAATTCATATGAAGATTAGTGTCTTAGACCTCTTGAGTTCTTGGTGGGTGATTTTTTGTTTCTTCAGGTGTTGCCAAGGTTGGGTCACCGTCAAATTCGGAAATAGGGAAACTTGGCACCTAGATATGTGGGTTCATTTGAGATTGTGGAGAGGATCGAACCAATGGATTACCTATTGGCTCTTCCAAAGTGGTATAGTGGGATGCATGGTGTTTTCCATGTTTCACAACTCTGACAGTATCACCCAAACCCATCTCATGTGATAAATACAAAGGATGTCGAGCTTGAGGTTGATACGTCCTTTGAGGAGCACCTGGTTCGTATTGTGAATCATAGTGAGAAAGTTTTGCGGGGTAAGTTTGTGCCCCTGGTTTATGTTCTATGGAAACATAGAAACGTTTAGGAGGAAACTTGGGAGCGAGAATCAGATATGTAGGTCCAGTGGCCTGATCTCTTTTCTTTGGGAACTCAATGATGCTCAGAAGAGCTGCTCGAGGACGAGCCATTATAAGGTGGGGAGGTTGTAAGATCCTGGATTTCATTGTAAGGTAGGTTTTACTTATGTTCCAATTTAGGCCTTTTATTTTAGTTAATTAATTGCTTTATAAAGTCCTTAATGAGGCTCGAGGGGTGTTCCGGGGGTTTGGGACACGAAAAAAGAAAGAAAAATGAGTTTTCTAGGCTAGTCGCACGGTCTGTGCACAGTTAGTGCTAACTGTGAAGGCAGCCTAGGTAAACCATGCAGGAGGTGGATTTTTGGATAGTGGCGTCCACATGTCTTGTGCATAGTTTGGAAAATCATGTGGGTAAACTGTGCGGGCCAAAAACTTTTAAAAATTTACAAAAATGAAATTGCGGTATTTTTATACCCAACTCAGGATTTCTCCCCCCTCTTCCTCATTCAACCCTAGTGAATAACCAAAGGTACCAATAGCTCCCAAGGATCAAAATTCTTTGATTCTTGTCCGTTTGGAGTGATGTTGGATGTGAATTGAATATCTGGGTGAGTTTAATCTTCTCCTTCTATCTCTTTTTTTATTTAGGTCTTGTATTTTGGGCGATTTCCTTATGAAGATCTCAAACCTCTCTTTTTCGGTGAGATCTAGGTTTAGGATTCAAAGGGGTGTTGAATTGGGGTCTAAGTCTTTGGTTTGGAGTGAATTTTCCAATGGATCCAAGTTAGGTGGTCTATAAGTTATATCCCTTGGGTTTAGTGTAGATTTTTGCATGTAGGGTTTTTATTCCTGCCCTCTTTTCAATATCTCTTCGTGACTTTGACATTATGTGATATAGTGGTGTATAAATAGTTAATTGAACCCCTCTTAATCCTCATGGGATGCAAGGAGGATGACTCGACCAAATTATGGCCACCCGAGGGGTGTGCTGATATTCCCCGGACATAGATATAGCTAAGTGTAGGCCATCGTGCGATAATATAGAGACTATGATGAATATATTAATATGATTAAGTAATGTGCAATTGGTTTTTATTAAAAAATTTAGGTTGGGTAATAACCTATGAGGTTGTCTGGTTGGCATGAAAAATGGTTAAATGGATTAATGGGAAAATGTTAGGGGATTAGCGTATCACTTGAATATGCTTAGTGAGATAGTCATGGGAAATGGGAATTGGGGATAAAGGGTTAAGTAATATAAATGATTAATGTGTTAATGGATTGAGGTAATAATGTTAATTTCCTATTTATTGAGATTATTTTGATGATTTTAAATGATTTTGGCTATGTTGTTGTGATATGGTGTTTTGTGGTGAATGATAAAAAAGAATGTGCACGTGGCTTAGATGAGTGGGGTATTGACTTGAGGTTTTATTCCCACGAGACGAGTTGGACCAAGGTTCTAGATCCTACCCTAAATTCATAGGTTAGGTAAGGGGACAGAGTTCTATTCTCCTAATGGTTGCATTTCACCTGGACTGAGGCTTCGAGATGAGGATATTGGGAATTGTTGTGATATGATGCCTAGTGAGATAGGACTTATTTAATTCTCATATGTTTAAAATGTTGATTATTTATAATCTATTGAACCCATTAAAAGGGTTACATGATAAATGAAATGTCTTAGTAATAAACATGGGTTAATTGGTAGGTTAACTTAAAGGAACATAAATAAATATAGCCTATTTAACTTTTTCCCTTAACTTTCCTTTATTTATCTTTTGCATGCAATATCTTCCTTGATGCATATTTTCTATAAATCATTGGTGGGGGACTACTAAGTTATACCCACACCCTTCTCGGGCCGTCGTTGGGTACCCAAGAATATTTTATGCTTGCAGGTCAAGAGAAGGGAAAGGGCCCTATGCTAGGGAGATGAGTTAGACATGGGACATGTTTGGGTGAGGTTCCAGACTTGGAGTCCAGACCATTTTGGGGATTATACTATTTTATTTCTTTTGGGTTTGTTTACTTGATATTGTAGCATGTCATGGCATGTTTATTATTGTTAATGGTTTTACCCAGTTTTGGGATTTGTTCATTTATGCAAGTTATGGATTGTTCTCTTTTTTCCACTATTTCAATTATTATCTGTTGTGGCTTACTCTGGTATTGAGGGTATAGTCTCCCCACATGACCTATTGGATCCTCTCTTATAGTTGGAAACCTCTATTGTATGGGGAGGCATTCTTGTGGTCATGTAACCACTCAGCTCGGAGCACCAGTTTAGTGGATCTCGGGTCGGGGACGTTACAGTAGGATTTTTCCTTGAAGTTTTTGGAAAGATTAGGATGGTAGGATTGGTGTTATCCTTATTCCATGAGTTACATAGAACTGATGTGCACATTTTTAGTAGTTGATGCACAAAAAATTATAATGGTCCCCTATGATGTATTATGGTGCTCTTGGTGAGGTACTAGATAATGGAGTCTGATGTTATTAGAATGACTCAATATGAAAATATTTTGGTTCATCCTTTTTTAAGGTGGAGTGAATGTAACCCCCATGGTATATACCTTGGTTGGAATATCATACCTGGGTGATATGATGGTTTGAGGAAATTCTTCATGCTGGATTTGTTGTGATTCATGCAATTGCGAAAAATATTAGGGTGAGAATTCTTAATGAAATTCATGAAAGGAAATTTGTTCTTGTGTTATAAGTTTAACTTGTAATAGGTTGATGTTGGATTAAGTTTTGGAGGGATGAGAGTCTCATATGAGGTTTTCTTGATCTGAATAATAAAGAAGGGATGTGTTCCATAATTATAACACCCCAAGATTTTGAGAATTTTTTTTGAATTAATTTATCTTTTCAATATTTTCCATTTCACATGACATTGTAAATAGTTCTTTATATATATATATATATATTAAAACACTAATTCAAACATTCCTTTAACATGCAATACAAAATTGGATTTTACTACACACAATACCAACATGGCTTGCACTACAAGCAACACCAACTTGGTATATGATGCACGCAACACTGAGTTTCTATGAAACATATATTTTTATTGTTTTAATTATTTAAATAAGATAATTATAACCTAGTCGTTAAACTTAGTAATAACCTCGAACTAATATTAATTTTTTTGCTTCTATGATTGGAATTTCAAAAATCTAACTTACACCATTTTATTCAGTCTACTTTTTAAATTCTAATATTACCATGTTAATTTTTGACCAAAATGATTAGTAAAAGTGATTAAAATTAATCACATTGGTTAAATCCAAATTAAGTTTAATTAGGGACTAAACCTTAAAATTAAGGGACCCAATGACTTAGGCACTTGTCTAACACCCATTGGTTGTACATATTTCGTCCATAAACCTTCCATTATTGAGTTTTTTCGGTTTGGTAAGACTTTTTTAGGTAAGAACATGTGCCCATATAATTTTTTTCTAAAAATTCCATGTGAGTCCTTTTCCTTCCCTATAAAAGGCCACCACCTCTACCCATTCCTAACACCTCTAAAACCTTTTAAGTTCATCCAAGATCTACCCATGTAGCCTCCCAAAAATCCTCCCTTCAACTTTTAATCATCCTTTTGGGTAGAAATCCTATCAAGGATTCCTTTTGGAACAAACCAAAAAGAGTTACCCGGTTAAGAGGAAACGTCTTCTCTCGAACTCCTTTCCTTTATTTTCCTTCTACACCCCCTACACTATATTTATTTACTTCTTGTGTGAAAAAACCTGAATAATTCATATAATATGATGTTTTTATGAAATTTTTCTGACCTACACTTACACACACCTCCATCTAATGGATGTTGAACATACTATTTCTATGTACGGCGAACTACTACTTCACGAAATGATGATTATTCATTTCTCCTTTACCACCAAACATGGTGGCCATTATGATGGACAATATATTTATATATATAATATATTATACTTATTATGTATTTAATATTATTTATTCCTTTTAAAATGCACACCTTTTTACCTTTTATTTGGTGTTAATATGATAATCTCGTTTGAGTAAGTGTAGACTACTGCCCCCTAAAAGTGAAGTGATTCGCTCACAGACCACATATAATGTATTAAGGATGGGTTTAATGAAATTATATGATATATATGATATATTCATGATAATTTAATAATTATATATATATATATATATACATATGTCATTTACATACTTTCTTTCAATACGACATTAAAAACAGAAAACAACGTTCATGCGTACGTACGACTTACCATCTACATGAACGGTGTATTACATTACGTACTTCATTGTGATGTAAATTATTATAATTTACTTATACTATATATAAATGATATTTATATCATGATATAAATTCTGGAATCATTATATATATATATATAAATATCAATGATATAACAAATTAAGAGACATGCAAAGAACAAAGTGAATATTACCCGAAGTGAAACCATAACTTAGGATCGTTAACAAGTAGGTAATATAAGGTTATAAAAAACCATATATGGTAATATATATAAGAATATTCTTCTATAAAATATTTATAATAAACTTATATTTATTATACAGGAATCCTGTACAAATACAGAGAGATTCAAGACATAGGGTAAGGGGATTTTCATCTCACTATTAATTTCTTTGAGATACAATCTATGTTCGCTACTATTTACTTTTGTGTGGTTTATATAATTACCATGATTTTATTTTATTTATAATGTAATTAAATTTATGGGTATTCACATATCCATTCTATGATCCTTCTTTCATGGGGTTTAACTTTCAAAAGTTACCAAATCGGTAAAATAGTTTTGTCTCAATTTTCCTTCTTTGAAACTTCTATTTTTTTATGCACCTAAACTCTTATTAGAGTTGTATATACCCCCATTTTACATTTTATAAAATTAATCTCTTTATTTTCATGATATTTTAAGATTCATGTGATTAACTTTCCTTACATGTAAAGCATGATCCCAAGATACCAAGTTATAAAAGTTTATTGAGGCAATCTCATTACTTTTCGAGATTGTTTATATTTATGCTTCCTTTGATGAAATATTATTATCCATATATAAAAAATATTCATGATATTCCTTATCCTATGTTATTTCATGATATACTCATGTATTGGTACCATTTTTTACTATTTGGTACATAAGATACTTAAGAAAGTGTTTTTAGGAAAGCCTGACTTTACTCTCTCTTCAGTCGGAAATCTATGTTTTCTAAAAAGAGTTTACAAGAATATTATAACATTTCACTATAATATCTAAAAGTAATTTTTACCCTTTTTTTATTTTACCAATTTATTCAAGGTAATATTCTTGTTGTTTCCAACAAGTCACTTTTCTATCCTTTTTACCATGCAAAAGGAATGTTCTTTTGACCTCATATGACATGTGTAGATTTACCCGCAGTTATTTATTTGAATATCCCCTTGAATTATTCAAAAGGTTAATATTTAATAAAATGTTTTTTAATAGGAAATTTCAAGGAAATTTGTTTTCAAAATGGTTTCAAACTTCATTTATATGTTTTCATGGAAAATTGTTTTCAAAATGTTTTCAATCCTTATTTATAAGTTTTCAAAGTGTTTTCAAAGAAATGGTTTTCAAAATTTTTTCAATATTATTTTATAAGTTTTCAAGAAAAATGGTTTTCAAAACATTTTTATGATTTTTTATAAGTTTTCAAGAAAAAAAAATTTCAAAATTTTTTCAAGTTTTTTTTATAAGTTTTCAAAGTATTTTCAAAGAAATTATTTTCAAAACATTTTCAAGATTTATTTAAAAGTGTTCAAGTTTTTTCAAATAAAAAGGTTTTTAAAATGTTTTGAAGATTATTTTAAAAAAAATCAAGGAAAAATGTTTTCAAAATGATTTCATGTCTTCTTTATAAATTTTGAAGGTATTTTCTAAGAAAATTATTTTCAACTGGTTTTATGTACTAAAAGTCCTTTTTTAAACAAGAAAGGATATTTTCTTAAAGAAATATTTTTATAGTATATTTCAAAAATTATTTTCCATATAATATGAAATATATTAATGTTACTCATTCCTTTCTAGGAAATGACCTAAAGGTTCTATTCATATCATTTTTATGAATGAGTTATGATTAATTCCACGGTCTATATGAAACTCATTTCTTCTTCATGGGTAATATGTTTAGGAAACATGTTTCTATTAAATGGGTTATATACTTTTGAAACCTGATTATTTTAATGAGTTATGTTTATGATGAAATGATTATGAAATTGGTATCTTTCCACAGGTTATGATATGTTTACATGTTTATGATACCTGTTTCATTTCATGGGTAATGATATGATTATTTATGATCTTGTGGAACATGTATGTATGATTTCATTATGTGATGGGTGAGACCTATATCTCTCTCTAATGCATTGGGTAAACATTTATATCTCATGATATAATGATGGGAATCAAGTTGATAGGATTATTTCACTATGGGAAGATAGGGAAACCCAATCCCTTACAAACAAAGGACTTCCACTAGGGATGGTGGTCTGTCCCTCCTAGTAGGTGTAGTCACCATGATTATGGAATATGAGAAAACCTGATCCATTGTGGGAATATGGGGAAACTCGATCCCTTACAAGGAAAGAACTATGACTGGGGATGGTGGTGTGTCCCGCTCAGTGGGTGAAGTTCCCATAAAGTGCCCTAGTAACTTCTATCAATGCATCTTGACTTATAGGGGATGATATCACATGGTTATGTATTCCAAAATTCCATGTCTTATTCATGTACTATTATTTCATGGACTATTCTCTTTATTTCATTATGACTCATTTCTTATGAACTACCAATCATTATGACATGATCTTTGTTATGATATTTGATATACATGGTATGATCTTGTATATTCATTATCATGTTCTCATACCCATTATGATCATGTTTATTCTTACATGTCTCCATTTTATACCCTTACTGAGAATTTGAGCTCACCCCTTTCTTATGTTTCCTTTCTATAAGTTATAAATAAAGGTTTTTAGTAGAAGTACTAAATGTGTAGATCATTATGGGAAATATAGATGATATTTCACTAGGATAGAATATTTTTTTCCTTGTTTCCAAAGACACTAAACTATTAAGGTCCTCTAGAATTTATTTTTGTAATTTACTTAATATTCATCTAAAATGATGTAATATCCATGTATGTTAAGATAGGGTATCTACAAGAATGGGGTTTCATTTTGGGTTCTTAAGGGTGTATATACCTTAAAAATATAAAGGATCTCATGCATGGTCATATTATTATCCCATGTGAGGGTTAGTTTTTGGGCTTCTCAGAGATACATTTGGGTTGTTTCCATTTTGAGGATAATAAGTCTCAAAGGTGGGGAAGATGTACTAACCCAAGTTTTATTGTGTGGAAGACTTAGATAATATTTGAATTTTAAAGGATCAAACCATTAATAAGGGTATAATAGTAATTTCACCTCGTAATTGACCTCATAAAAATTTCATGATGGTCTTATTGTTCTTGGGATGGTACATTTACCTTTCTGATTAGATTTCATGAAATTATGAGTCAGACATATTTTTATGAGATATTTAATATTTATTAAATAAATATTATTTATTCTTGTATGTGTAAATTTTGATATATCCTAAATGGTAATCCTGTTTTAAATTTTGACTTTATAATTGAGTTTAGAAATTTTGGTTTTTCATAGGAGAGGTACAAACTCTGTTTGGGTTTCTGGTCTTGAGTCAGGCATTTATGGGTATTTTATTTTATTTTATTTTATTTTATTTTATTTTATTTTATTATATTTTCTACCCCTCCCCAGTTCTCTCCCCATTAATATGAAGGGTAGGAGGAGACATCCACTGATTTATGTCCTTGGAATAAAGGTTTAATTATGGAGATAGATATGGAGTCGCACTAGAGTAGTTCGATCGGAGCTAGGCCAAAAGGAAACTGTGATGGAGTGTGGAACCAAACCTGAAGCTTTGGTGATTCTCCATGAGGTAGGGATCATTATTTTTATTTTCACCTCATCCTCATTTATTTTTTGTTCCTAATTTTTATTAGGAAATATTGTTTATTTTGGGATTGATAAAGTCTATCAAGGAGTTATTAATTGAAAAATCGGTGATTAAAGATATTTTAAATGTGTCTATGTATGGAAAACCCAATCACATTGTATGTAGTTCTAGAACACACATCACGTAGTTCATTGATATTTCTTAGGTTGAAGAAAGTTTCCACATGATATTTCAGTCATATGGACATTCCAAGTAGGAACTTTGGGTACATGATATGAGGTGTGACCAAGTACACATCCAAACACCCCTTGGGAGGTACATGGCATGTAGAAGTACAAGCCATGTTGAGCTACATGAGTTATATTGAGAAAGGTACACAACTCATTACCCATTTTGACTTATGTGTCATATATTCCTTGAAGTTTGTCATGTATTTTGGAGATACACATAAATTTAGGAAGTGGTACATGCCCAGACTAGGTCATGAAGGATCTGGGCACAATGGAAGTGCCATTAGTGGGTGGTAAATAAATATTATTTATACTTGTAATTGTTTGGAACCCGGATAGAGGATCTTTTCACATTAAATTTATAATTAATTTATTTAAGATTAGAATAAATTTTTACCTCTTCTTAGGAACTTTCTCCAATGAAGATGTTGTTGATCATCTAAAAACCCTTTTCCGGTTTACCTTCATTGTGCTTTAAGGATCCAAATGTAGAATCCCTCTAGTAGTAATCCACATGTTCTCTATTGATCTTTGAATGGTGCTAATTGATTTCAAGGTGCTAGCACGATGAATCAATTGTCTTGAATTATTCATGTTGATCGCTTGTAGTTCATTCAAGCTTAAAGGAATCTCTCTAGTGCATCTCGTTCTTAAGATGGATAGAGGAGGAGTAATGGAGAGAGAATTCGGTTGTGCGCAATGATTCTCAAATCTTGATTAACCCTGCACAATAATCATTATTAAACCCCATGCCATATAATAATATTATTATTATAATTATTATTATTAAATGTGCACTAACATGTGCAATGATAAATATTATTTACTAACTTGCTAATAAATACTTATCATTAGACATGATCTTGATCCACTCCAACTCCTCGACACTTATTGAATATCTAAATAAATATTTAATTAAATATTTCATTCATCAATAAATAAAATAAATATTTAATTCATAATCCATCAAATAAAAATTTATTAACACATAATAAAATAATTTATTTATTAATGAATAAAGAATTATTTATTACGTTGTGAATATTAGTGATTAAGAAAACTTGAATAAAATTATTCCTCAACATTGGGAATAATATTTATTCCAATAATTAAATTCAAAATGGATGCACTTAGTGTGTGACCATATAGGATACTTTCTCATTGGAATTAGGTGGTATTTCTTAAAGTCTCAGATTAATCTATAGCAAGGGGCCAATACACCCAAGAAAAAGTACTTAATGTCATGATAATGAAAGCCACATATGAATTTTCACTGTGTAATATATTTATTTTTTCTCAATATCTCATCAATAAGGTTTCACATTCGTGTCATCAACCTATGAACTCAATAAGTCTTTATTTGACTATTTGAAATAAACATCTCGTTACACCATGGCCATGTAATTTAATACAATAGTTCTATTTAAATCAATGGGTTGAGATATCAAATTTCATAAAGATGGAAGGGAGAAATCATTTGTCAACTAATTCATTAATAATACATCACTTGTGACTTTCCTAATGTATCCAACTTTTCCATGAACTGTATCTTCATGGTTTATAAAATACACCTAAGTGCATGAGTTGTAATATGCGTTAATAATGATCTTAAATACTGAGTATCATCACACACGCTCATGGATAAGAATATTTGATGACACCAATACATGTGGAATTCCTACTAGCAGGACTATTCTCATAATATTCCATCTTGGATATTACCAAGTGAATACTTCAAGAGAATAAGTCTCACCCTCTTATGAGTAATCATACATGATTGTAAAATTCTATATTTCCCATCATATAATGTTATTCGATTGTATAACTATATTTAATAATATATTCATAGAATTTTACAGTTCTCATCATAGTGGGGAACTATTATGACCTTATCAATATAACTAACACTCTAGGACATTATTACAATAAATTCATGAAGACAATTGAATAATATATAACAATATATTTTATTAATATTCAAATCATATAATATACATGTAATCAAAGTACAAATAGTTAGTCCTAGGACACCAACTCCCACAAAATCCCACTTGAACTAGATCCAACTACCTATGACTTTCAGTCTTATGGGCATCACATGATAATCATGTTTTTTTTGAGACAAATATTTAGTTAAGGGGTCTATCACATTATCTCATTTAGATATTCTACTCATTATAATTTCACTTATTTGAGAAAAATCCTTCAAAAGATTATAATTTCAAAGTATGTGCTTCATTCATTGGTATAACCTCGGATCATTGGAAAGGGCCACCGCTGTAGTATTATCACAATAGAGTGTGATAGGATCTTTAATGCTAGATAACATTTCAATCTCTTGGATGAAGTTTCATATCCAAAATATTTCTTTAGTTACCTAAAAAGGTATAATATACTCAGACTTTGCTGTAAAATCTATGACCACAACCTCCTTTGAGCTCTTCCAACTCATATCACCTCCATTTATATTGAATATATTAGATCATCTTGATTTTTTAGGAAAATATCATGTGCACATAATTTGATGAATATTTCCTTAACTCCTCCATATACCAAAAAATATTCCTTAGTATTCCTCGGATACTTAGGGATAGTCTTGATTTCCATCCAATGGTAGTCACCTGGGTCAACTTGATATCTTCCAGCTGCACTTAAGGTGTAGGAAAAATCTATCCTATTAAATAATATAATATACATGAATAATCTAATATTTTTTATTTATGGAATACTTTCCATTTTTTTCTTTCATCGTTTTTATGAGGATTTTTTTTTTTTTGGAAAGATGAATTCTATGTGGAATTAGAAATAATCTCCTCTTAGATTGTTCCATATTGAACCTATATAGTATCTAGTTAATATATATACCTTGACCTAGGTAGATCAGTCTCTTTTGTCTATCATGATTGATCTTTATCCCTAAAATATATGTTATCTCACCTAAGTCCTTCATAGAGATGCATTTATTCAACCAAGCTTTAACAGATTGTAATACCAGTATTTCATTTCCAATAAGTAATATGTCATCATATAAACTATTATTAAAATAAACAAACTCCCACTAAACCATTTATAGAAACAAGTATCACATCCATTATTTATAAAACCATATTTCATTAAGGCCTCATCAAAATTAATGTTCCATGCCCTGGATGCTTACTTTAATCCATAAATAGATATTTTCAATTTATAAACTTGTTTGGCATCCTTTGGAGTCACAAACCCTTCATGTTTTGTAATATAGCCATATTTATAAAGGTTTACATTAAGGGAGGTTGTTTTGATTTCCATTTTATAGATCTCATAGTTATGTAAAGTCACAATGGTAAGTAGAATTTTTATGGATTTTAGTATTACAATTGGTGAAAAGGATTCATCATAGTCAATTCCTTGATGTTGTTTAAACCCTATTAAAACCATTCACACATTATAGGTACTTACTTTCCTATCCATGTCCAGATTATTCTTGAATACCCATTTACAACCAATGGGGTTTACATATAATATAGGATCTATCAAAATCTAGACTTTGTTTTAGTATATGGAATCCATTTTAGAATTCAAAACCTCTTTCCTCTTTGCAACATTTGTGCCACTTACTACATACTTATAGGTTAGAGGATTGTTATTATTAACTAATAACGATTCATCATCCTCAATGTAACAACCCGAGATTTTATGAGAATTATTATTTTTAATTTCATTGATGTCTTGTATTGTAGGCTACACCAAAATTAGCTTGCACTATATGCAACACCGCATTAGCTTACAGTATACGCAACACTATTCTTGGTTCTTGTTGCACACAATTTCAAGTTCGTTTTGTGGAAATTATTTTACACAACATTAAGTATAGATTTTGTTTAATGTATAAATGAAATATGTTTTGATTATGTTATACGCAACACCAAACGGAGATTTCACTACACGCATCCCTGAATTGGCTTCCATTACACACAATCAAGACCTTCCTCGATAACGTGTGTAATACGCAATACCGAGTTTCACTAAACGATGTATTATTATAATATTATTATGAACTAGCCGTTATGAATAGTAATACCGACTTTTTGAAATTTTAGAAATTTTATTTTTCAAAATGGACTTCATTTTTGGATTCGGAATATCGAAATTAGCCTAGGGTGAATTTTTGGTATTTTTCTGAAAACTTTCACTTTTTGATGAATAGTGAAAACACTGGGTTACTATTTAAAAACTGACTTTTTATATAAATAATTATTTTTTTATTTAAATTTATTTTAGGTCAATATTGATACATAATACCTATATAAGTTCAATGCAATTCATTGGATTCATTTTATAATAATTTTAGACATATAAAAATTTTATTGAACTTTTCACCGTCTTTTACCCACCTCCTAAAAGAGTTTGAAAATTTATATAAAACATAATTTTACCACTTATGTGAGTGGAATTTCGAAAATCTGAGAGACGCGGTTAATATCAAGGAGTAAAATTTGGTTCAATAAGATAAAAATAATTTTTGGTGAAAAGTAACTTTTTACTTTTATTTACCACGGTTAAAAGTAAATAGGGTAATTAAGGGTAAAAATGATAATATTATTACCCTAACACATTTCCTAATTCTATTGGATAAGTTTAATTCGACCAAAAACAACCTTAGGAATAAAATATTTCCCTTTAGGTGCACTTGGATTAGATTAGTACATTTATTATTATTTTATCTAAAGAAGAATTAAAATAGTTAAAATCAAAGTTTAGTAACTAAAAAAATTTTAATATAGGGTTATACATAATATAAATTAGACTATAAATATTCATTGGAAAGATAAAAATATTTCCTACATAATGGTATTTTATTTATAATTTTTAGATATTAAATAATTTAATTTATTTATGACACAATGATGATGTAGTAATTACCTAATTAATAAAATATTAACATAGTTGATGTTATAAATACCCAAATAAATGTAATTTTAGATTTTTTATGAATTAAACTAATTTTATAGGTTAATATGACATGTTAGTATTGATATAATTAACTTTTTTTTAACTAATCATGCTTTTATGATTTTCAAAAAAAATCAAGTACCAAATAGTGTCAAAATTGACATAAAATAGTTTTTAAAACAAATATTATATTATTAATTGTTATTTTATTCCTAAAAATCTAAGGTTCTGAAAAATAACTTAGATAAGGATATATATATATTAATAATGAACCACTTGGGGTTTGTTTGGCTTGTTATAGTAAGTTTATTAACCATATAGTGTAAGAAAACAAAAAAACACGGTAAAAGTTAAATTATTTAACTTAGAGTTAAATCTAAATGATAAGGATAAAATAGTAACCTAAACTTGTCTAAAATATATTGGTTGAGAGTATTTAGACCCATACCCACCTTATCTTCGAAATAAATCAATTTGGAGCTATTAAAAACCGAATATGGATTTATTATAAAATAATATTTTAAGGTGCCCCTCTCCTCCCTTATAAAAAGGGCACCCCTTTCCTCTTCTCTTCACACCCTTTTTAGCCTTGAAGCTCGGCCAACCCCTGCCAATTACTCTTCCCAACCTCTCTAGTTATATCATAGAGGTTCTTGTCTTCTAAAAAGACCAAATCTAGTGCCCTAATAAGAAGTTTAAAGGAGGTGTGTCGAGGAAGATGTAATCTCGTCTACCGATTCTTTCAAGTTTTCTTTCTTCTTCAACTTCTTCTTATTTAGTTGTTTCATTATAAAGTAATAACATTAGTATCAATAATATACTTATATGTTATTATAAATATTAAATAACCCCATTTCACCTTCTATACATCCTACGGAAAACGAAATCACTGCGCATGCGTACGTACGGAATACTGTCTCCACGCCGTGGTGTAATCTGTTTTTCCACCACCACCTTACTTGGATGGGTATAATGGTGTAAAGAATAACTATATATGATTATTATAACATCATAATGATTCTAATATATTATATAATCCACTAAAATTCCATTCAATAAATATGGGAATGATATCATCGCTCATGCGTACGTACGGATTACCGTCTCCACGACGCAATGAGATTCATTTTCCATGTTAACAATTCAAGAATGATTATAAAGTATATATAATAAGTAATCATGAAATATATGACATAATTATGCTACTGGATTTATATATATATATATATATATATATATTTATGTCATCTACTTAATTCCATTCAATTCAATAAGGAAACGAAAATAGCGTTCATGCGTACGTACGGCCTACCGTCTCCATGAACGGTGTATTTCATTCCATTTATCGATCTATCATATATATAGGTATATTATGAATATATATTATATATAAATCATTTTTTACATTCTGGAATTATGTAAATCAGTATATAAGTAATCATATCAAGAACAACAAGTCAAAACACGTACGATAAATGAAACGATTTTACCCAAAATGTTGCTTTAACATGGAATTTACAAATGAACGAATAATATAAAGTCGTAAGTGAATCATATATGATATCATAAATATTATTATGGTTCTGTTAAAAGTTAATAATATGTTTAAACCCACTATACAGGAGTCTCGGACACATACGGAAGAAATTGGACATAAGGTAAGGGATAATTATTTCAATCTCGTTCTTATTCGAGATTGTTTATTCGTAAGTATTTACTAGGGTTATTGTTATCATCCATTCCCGTCTTTTATAAAAAATTTATCATGTATTTTTAAATTCCTTTTTACCCATTTTTGAAATTTACCACATGTTATGAAAGTAATCTTACTTTTTTTACCACACGGGGAACTTTTTGACTTTTCTGAAAAAAGTATGAGAAGAATGTTATTTTTAACTTATACGGCGTGAACGGATTTTTACGGTTTCATAACGCCTAATTTTCATGAAGCTTACTCTACAAGATTTTATGAATATTTTTAATAAAATACTTTTCTTTTAAAATTGCATGGAATTTTGTGAAAAGAAATTGATTTTGAAGAAGAAAGGATATTTTCCTCAAGAATTCATTTCAAGTGTTTTATCAAAACTATTTTCCATCTAAGATGACATTATTTCATATGTGTATGTTTCAAGTATAATGTCTCTATGATTTACATGGTTTCAATTTTCTTATGATGAAATATCCATTTGTTTTATATGGATTATGTGATGATGGGATGATGTTTATGAAACCCATTTTATTCTTTGGGTTATGATGAATGTTTTAAGTTTATTTTGTGTCACAAGTAAGAATGATTTCATTATGAGATGGGTGGGACCTATATCTCCCTCAAATGAATTGGGTAAAGATTTATATCTTATGAGATAAACATGGATAGAACGGTAATTTAATCCGGTTCAGTGTTACAGGACTGAAACAAGGAGTGAACTTGATTCAGAAAGGGACTTTATCCACTAAGATGGTCTTGGCAGCAATGCCTTGGATACTATGGAAATCATATCATGTGCTTAATGTTTTTCCACAATTACAAGTTTTATTTCCAAGCTATTTTATCATGATTGATGATTCATTATGATCTATGCCTTACGTACTTCCATGTTTTATGTCATTGCTCAAGATTTTGATGTTTAAACGTTATGTTCACATTTTTATGTTCAAATGTATATGGTTTGTTTTATTTTCTCCATTTTTACCCTTACTGAGCATTTGAGATCACCCTTTATATTTTTTCTTTTCCCCAGGATATAAAGAAAGGTTTTAGGTAAGAAAACAAAAGGGGAAGATCTTTATGGGAGATGTTGAAGATCTTTCATCGTGATTAGAAGATTATTTTTCCGAGTTTCCAAAGACACTAAACTATTACGGTCCTTTTGTGTTTGTTTTTGTTATGTATTAAGTATTCTGCAAAAGTAATGTAATATTTATGTACGTCAAGCTTTGGGCCTCTATATTTGGTATTAGAGAAAAGTTTTAGTCAACATTTGGAAACTAGGATGCGAAAACTCTAGTGAGATCCCTATAAATATTTCTAAGGTATGTCTAGGGATGTCCCTAAGGTTAAGTATAAGTATAGGTTATAGTACTAGAATTACGGTAACGATATTAGAATTTAACCTAAGATGTTAGATATTTAAGGTACTCCCCATTTATTATGTTGTTTTCCAAGCATAATTATTCCCTCTTACACTATTCTTTTTGGGTTTTAGACGATGGCTGGAACCCGAAGGAACCGTATTGATCAATGTAATGGGCAATGCAATGATTGTCCTCCTGAACAAACCAATGTTTTGGGAGATGGAGTGAAAAATATTATTGCTATACTTACACAAGCTATGAATCATTCTGGACTTCCGAATGAGCATAGAAGGGAACAATATTCTATTGAGTCCTTTATGAGGCAGCTTCCACCTTCTTTCAATGGGTCTTCTGATCCACTTATTGCTGAAGAATGGATCAGCACCATTGAAAAGATATTTTCCATACTTCGATGTTCGGAACATGATAAATTCATTCTAGCTATTTACCACTTAGAAGGTGAAGCAGACCAGTGGTGGACTCTAATTAAGAATACAAGGCCCCAATATGAAATTGAATCCATGGAATGGGATGAGTTCAAGAACTTGTTTTTCAGTAAGTACTTCCCTCTTATTCTTCGAACAAAGATGGAAAAGGAGTTCCTTGAGATTAAGAAAAAGGATGATGAATATGTTGGTATATACGAAGCAATTTTTAAAAGGCTTGTAAGGTATGCATCTGGCTTTATCATCCAACCTGAAAGTAAAGTTGATCGATTCTTCAGTGGATTAAAACCAAGTCTTCAAAGGGCATTAGCTATAAGAGACTTCAGTAGCTATGAAGAAATTTTTCGTTGTGCTATCAAGGTAGAACTGGAAGTTAGTGTAACATATCCATCTCATGGTTTTGACAAGAAACAAAATATGGAGTTCAAGGAGAAATCTCAGAATAATGGTGAAAAGAAGATGAATGTTTCTTTATGCTCAAAGTATGGAAAGAAGCATGGTGGAGATTGTATTAAAGGGACTAGAAAATGTTTTAAGTGTGTAAAAGAAGTTCATCGAGTAGCTGAGTCTCTAAGTAATGGAAAAAATCATTGCTAATGATGTGAATAAAGAAAAGACTGCAGAGAACACACCACCAACACTTCAATGCTTCAAGTGCAAGGAAATGGGGCATTATGCTAATCAATGCCCTAATCCAAGGGTTAATGGTGATCGACATGAGCAACCACTTAAGGCAAAGGAAAAAAGAGAAGTCACATGCGATCACTATTGGCGATGTTGAATATGACAATGATGTGGTGGAATTATTAAGTGTTTATGTAATGGGATTCCAAAATAATTTTGTATATAGTATCGTGGAATATTGGAATATTTATGTATTGGTCTATTGTGGTTTTCAATAATTTTATGGTACCGGTAACCATGGAAAGTGATTGAGATATTTTTGGAAAGAAGATGATATGCACATAATGAAGGGATAAGGAGAAAATGAAATTTCTGACAGTATTCATGAGCTCATGACTGATATAAGGAAAGAGTTATATCATGGTTTGAGTATATATAATTTTTAGATTTTGGTATGTGGAAAGAGTTAACTTTTGATAGAATTCATGTTTTCACTAAGATTCAATGGGTATTCATTTTTCAAGAAAATACAAGATTAAGGTATTCACATGTTTGGAATGCGATCAACAAGATATATCTTTTGATATATGGGGGATAAATGATGGTATTAACGTGCTTGTTATATGACCTTTTTTTTAATCATTCTCTTTATACTATGAGTTTGGAAAGAATTATTTTGGATAAGCCTAAAGATTGGAATGGATTATGTTGAGCATAAGTTATTATTATTTAAGGCTATAAATTTTTTTCGATATTATTGATAAAATGTTATAATAGTGTAGTTTAAGAAAAGGGACAACATGCAGAACGGGCGACAACCCATCTCGTCAGACAAGGATGCGGGAATCAAACCCACAACCAAAGTGCGATAAGCCTTTATCGCCTACCACTAGCCTATAGGAAGTCCCTGGTTAGTAGAAACTAGTTTTATTTTATTAAGCGCTATAATATATGAAGTATAAGTCCATTTTAGCAACCATATACGATTAATCTCAGTATAGATGGACTTCTGTATATTTAATAAATTGTGATAAACTTTTTGCGATAGATTTAGATGGAATGACCTATCATTCTATCATATAATATATTAACACTTCACAGAAGACAAATTCAACGTCATTTCTTTAAGAGATGAAGTGGAAATTTTTCAAGGCACAAACAACAGTAAGCTTGTACCAAAATCAAGTAAGTATTTCTTTTAATTCAACAATTCTTCAACTTTAGGGAAATGATCTTGAATACAAAAAAATGTTGTCCTAGTGTCCTTATATCTGATGAATCAAATGGTACCTTAAATCATCACAAATTTATAGGTTTGTGATTTTTGGCTTTTTCATAACCATGTCCTCTACCACTCTTCATCAGAAGTTGATGGTCATATTTCTCTTCCATATTTTCACCTATGTTATCCTATGTGGAAACCCAGTGCTGAGTTACTTTGGGTGACTATTATGATTCTAACTTCCCTTTTTAAAATGAATTTTTAGTATTCCTTTTTACGATGTGGGTTTCTATGAAAGAAACTTTCAAGTAGTAAACCATTTATAACCCGGATGAATTTCGAGGGCGAAATTCATTTTAAGGGGGGTAGAATATAACAACCCGAGATTTTATGAGAATTATTCTTTTTAATTTCATTGATGTCTTGTGTTGTAGGATACATCAAAATTATCTTGCACTATACGCAACACCTCATTAGCTTGCAGTATTCGCAACACTATTCTTGGCTCTTGTTACACACAATTTCAAGTTCGTTTTGTGGAAATTATTTTACGCAACATTAAGTATAGATTTTGTTTAATGTATAAATGAAATATGTTTTGATTATGTTATACGCAACACCAAATGGAGCTTTCACTACACGCATCCCTAACTTGGCTTGCATTAAACACAATCAAGACCTTACTCGATAGCGTGTGTAGTACGCAATACCGAGTTTCTCTAAATGATATATTATTATAATATTATTATGAACTAGCCGTTATGAATAGTAATACCCAATTTTTAAAATTTTATAAATTTTATTTTTCAAAATGGACTTCATTTTTGGATTCGGAATATCAAAATTAACCTAGGGTGAATTTTTGGTATTTTTCTGAAAACTTTCAATTTTTGATGAATAGTGAAAACGCTGGGTTATTATTTAAAAACTGACTTTTTACATAAATAATTATTTATTTTATTTAAATTTATTTTAGGTAAAAATTGATACATAATACCTATATAAGTTCAATGTAATTCATTGGAGTCATTTTATAATAATTTTAGACATAAAAATTTTATTGAACTTTTCACCGTCTTTTACCCACCTCCTAGGAGAGTTTGAAAATTTACATAAAACATGATTTTACCACTTCTATGAGTGGAATTTCTAAAATATGAGAGACACGGTTAATATAAAGGAGTAAAATGTGGTTCAATAAGATAAAAATAATTTTTGGTGAATAGTAACTTTTTACTTTTATTTACCACGCTTAAAAGTAAATAGGGTAATTAAGGGTAAAAATGATATTATTATTACCCTAACACATGTCTTAATTCTATTGGATAAGTGTAATTCAACCAAAAACAACCTTAGGAATAAAATATTTCCCTTCAGGTGCACTTGGATTAGATTAGGACATTTATTATTATTTTATTTAAAGAAGAATTAAAATAGTTAAAATCAAAGTTTAATAACTAAAACATTTTTAATATATGGTTATACATAAGATAAATTCAACTATAAATATTAATTACAAAGATAAAAATATTTCCTACATAATGGTATTTTATTTATAATTTTTAGACATTAAATATTTTAATTTATTTATGACACAATGATGATGTAGTAATTACCTTATTAAAAAAATATTAACATAATTGATGTTATAAATACCCAAATAATTGTAATTTTAGACTTTTATGAATTACACTAATTTTATAGGTTAATATGACATGTTATTATTGATTTAATTAACTTTTTTAGAACTAATCATGCTTTTATGATTTTCAAAAAAAATCAAGTACCAAATAGTGTCAAAATTGACATAAAATAGTTTTTTAAAAAAATATTATATTATTAATTGTTATTTTATTCCTAAAAATCTAAGGCTCTGAAAAATGACTTATATAAGGATATATACATTAATAACTAACCACTTGGGGTTCTTTTGGCTTGTTATTGTAAGTTTATTAACCACATAGTGTAAGAAAACAAAAAGATACCGTAAAAGTTAAATTATTTAACTTAGAGTTAAATCTAAATGATAAGGATAAAATAGTAACCTAAACTTGTCTAAAATATATTGGTTGAGAGTATTGCGACCCATCCCCACCTTATATTTGAAATAAATCCATTTGTAGCTATTAAAAACTGAATATGACTTTATTATAAAATAATATTTTGAATTTTCCTAAGGTGTCACTCTCCTCCCTTATAAAAAGGGCACCCCTTCCCTCTTCTCTTCACACCCTTTTGAGCCTTGAAACTCGGCCAACCCCTGCCAATTTCTCTTTCCAACCTATCTAGTTATATCATTGAGGTTCTGGTATTCTAAAAATACCAAATATAGTGCCCTAATAAGAAGTTTAAAGGAGGTGCGTCGAGGAAGAGGTAATATCTTCTGCCGGTTCTTTCAAGTTTTCTTTCTTCTTCAACTTCTTCTTATTTAGTTGTTTAATTATAAAGTAATAACATAAGTATCAATAATATACTTATATGTTATTATAAATATTAAACAACCCCATTTCACCTCCTATCCATCCTACTGAAAACGAAATCACCGCATGTGCGTACGTACGGAATACCTTCTCCACGCTGTGGTGTAATCTGTTTTTCCACCACCACCTTACTTGGATGGGTATAATGGTCTAAAGAATAACTATATATTATTATTATAACATAATACTTCTTCTAAGATATTATATCATCCACTACATTTCCATTCAGTAAATATGGGAACGATTTCATTGCTCGTGCGTACGTACGGATTACCGTCTCCACGACGCTATGAGATTCATTTTCCATGTTAACAATTCAAGAATGATTATAAATTATATATAATAAGTAATCATGAAATATATTACATAATGATTCTACTGGATTTATGTATATATATATGTATGTCATCTACTTAATTCCATTCAATTCAATAAGGAAACGAAAACAGCGTTCATGCGTACGTACGGCCTACCGTCTCCATGAACGGTGTATTTCATTCCATTTATCGATCTATCATATATATAGATATATGATGAATATATATTATATATAAATCATGTTTTACATTCTATAATTATTTAAATTAGTATATAAGTAATCATATCAAGAACAAAAAGTCGAAACACGTACGATAAATGAAACGATTTTACCCAAAATGTTGCTTTAACATGGAATTTAAAAATGAACGGATAATATAAAGTCATAAGTGAATCATATATGATATAATAAATAATATTATGGTTCTTTTAAAAGTTAATAATATGTTTAAACCCACTATACAGGAGTCTCTGACACATACGGAAGAAATTGGACATAAGGTAGGGGATAATTATTCCAATCTCGTTCTTATTCGAGATTGTTTATTCATAAGTATTTACTGGGGTTATTGTTATCATCCATGCCCGTGTTTTATAAAAATGTTTTCATGTATTTTTAAAGTCCTTTTTACCCATTTTTGAAATTTACCACATGTTATGAAAGTAATGTTACTTTTGTTTACCACACGGGGAACTTTTTTACTTTTCCGACAAAAGTACGAGAAGAATGTTATTTTTAACTTATACGGCGTGAACGGATTTTTACGATTTTATAATGCCTCATTTTCATGAATCTTACTCTACAAGATTTTATGACTATTTTTAAGAAAATACTTTTCTTTTAAAATTGCATGGAATTTTTTGAAAAGAAAATGATTTTGAAGAAGAAAGGATATTTTTTTCAAGAATTCATTTCAAGTGTTTTATCAAAACTATTTTCCATATAAGATTACATTATTTCATATGTGTATGTTTCAAGTATAATTTCTCTATGATTTACATGGTTTCACTTTTCTTATAATTAAATATCCATTTGTTTTATATGGATTATGTGATGATGGGATGATGTTTATGAAACCCATTTTATTCTTTGGGTTATGATGAATGTTTTAAGTTTATTTTGTGGCACATGTAAGAATGATTTCATTATGAGATGGGTGGGAACTATATCTCCTTCCAATTCATTGGGTAAAGATTTATATCCCATGAGATAAACGAGGCTGGAATGGTAAGTTAATCTGGTTCAGTGTTACAGGACTCAAATGAGGAGTGAACTCGATTCAGAAAGGGACTTTTTCCACTAAGATGGTCTTGGAAGCAATGTCTTGGATACTATGGAAATCATATCATGTGATTAATGTTTTTCCACAATTATAAGTTTTATTTACAATATATTTTATCATGATTTATGTTCCATTATGATCTATGCCTTACGTACTGCCATTTTTTATGTCATTGCTCAATATTTTGATGTTTAAACATTATGTTCACGTTTTTATGTTCAAATTTATATGGTTTGTTTTATTTTCTTCATGCTTACCCTTACTGAGCATTTGAGCTCACCCTTTATATGTTTTATTTTTTCCAGGATATAAATAAAGGTTTTAGGTAAGAAAACAAAAGGGGATTATCTTTATGGGAGATTTTGAAGATCTTTCATCGTGATTAGAAGATTATTTTTCCGAGTTTCCAAAGACACTAAACTATTATGGTCCTTGTGTGTTTGTTTTTGTTATGTATTAAGTATTCCGTAAAAGTAATGTAATGTCCATGTACGTCAATTTTTGGGAGTATACACTCAATGATTAGAAAAATATGTCATTCTAGTTCTCTAACCTCTCTTATACTTCTATGCAGTACTTTTGTCTCTGGAACTTCTTCTTCTATGGGGATTTATGGAACTTTTTCCTACACTAACTCTTGTATTTCTTGATATTGTAATTCAATAAATTATATCTCACTCTCACTATCTCTTTTATAGATATGATCCTTCTCAAGAAACTTGGTATGTCTATAAACCACAACCTTTTAATCTAAAGGATTGTATAGGTGGTATCTCTTTATTTCCTTGGGATATCCTATAAAGATACACTTTGTGACTTGAGGTGTAAATTTGTTACCTACATATGCCTAAACAAACACTTCAAATCCCCATATATGAAAGTAAAAAAACACAGGTTTCTTTCTACTTCACAATTTGTATGGAATATTGATTGTCACTTTAGTTGGCACTCAGTTTAGCATAAATATTTTTGTTTGTAATGTGTATCTCTAAAAGGATAATGGTAGACTCACATGACTCATCATTTATATCACCATTTCTAATAGGGTTTGGTTCCTCCTTTCACTTAAAATATTCAATTGAAGTGTATAAAGAGGAGTGATTTGAGATAGAATTCCAAACTCCATTAAATAATCAATGAAGTGTTGATTAAGATATTTTTCACCACAGTCTGAGTGGAGTTTCTTAATCTTTTTACCAAGATTTTTCTCAACTTCATTCTAGTATTCCTTGAATATCTTAAAGTAATATGACTTATACCTCAATAAGTAAACACATCCATATCTACTAAAATAATTATTAAAAGTTATGAAGTTTGAGTACTTACCCCTTTCTTCAATGTGAAATAGTCCACACCCATCAGTATGAACTAATTCAAGAATCTCTATGGATATTTTAACATTTTCATTAAATCGAGATTTGGTCATTTTCCTTATAAACATGTGTGACATACACCAAGTGGTATTGGTTCAAAAGAACATAAATATACATCTTTATGTAATTTAGTTAAAAAAATCATTTAACGACCTATCTATTGATTCCAAAGTTGTTTGTGGTATGAGTCATGTGAAGTGGTTTTGTTATCAATTTTCATTAATTTTTTCTGTAATCCCAATGCATAAATATCATTATTTAATTGTGTATTTCCATAAAAATGTTATTTTTATAAAATAAGAAACATTTATTCTCAAATTTTAAAATAAATCCATTCATATAAAGTCTGGATAAAGAAATAATGGTTTTGGTAATGGATGTTAAATAATAATAATTTTTCAAAACCAAGATTATTCTCATTGGAAATATTAGGTGGTAGTCACCAATAGTTGCAGTAGAAAGTTTAGCTCTATTGGCTCTACATATATCGACCTCCCCTCAGTAAATTTGTATAAATATACAAGGTTCTTATATTTGAATACATATGTGAGCACCACAATATGTATCTAATAACCAATTTGTATAAATTAATAAATTTCACTCTATAAAAAACATACTTAAATCTTCCCCTTGCTTCTTGGGATGGGTTCAATTTTTCTTCTAGGGTTCCTTATTACCAGATATGAAAAATATATCATCGTGTTCCCTTTCTTTCCACATGGTGTTTATCTTATTAAAAGGGAATTGTGAAGAAACTTTAGTCTTAGAACTATTTTCTTAGAATTTCTATTTATTCACCATAAGGACATAATGATTCTCCCACTTTTCCTCCTTATCAAATTAGAAAAGAATATTAAATAGATATGGGAGATACTTATAAATGTTATTCATATTAAAATTAATAACAAAGTTGTAGAATTTATGGGGGAGTGATGTAATAATGAGATCAGTGTGTAGTTTATCTGGTAGTTTAAAACCTATAACCTCTAGGTTCTTAATACAACCAATGATTTTTACTATGTGATTCCTAGATAGTACACCCTCCAAAATCATACTCTAAAAGAGTGATTTGTATATCTGAAACCATTCCTATAATGCTTCACCTAGTAAAGACCATATATATTATCCATCACACTATAATCATCCATGTTTTCATATGACTTCATGAGTTCACTAGACATAGATGATAATAAATAACCCAAGGGGTTTGTTGAAGTTGAAATTCTTGTCAATAAGTTGAGAAAATGAGAAGTTAATGAGTGAAAATTAGGATTATTAATGTGTTATTATTAATATCAAATATTTTTACCAAGGACATATTTTTTTCAAAACATGTAATAAATGGTTGAATTAATTAGTGGTGATTATTAAGGAATTGAACAACTATAATTTAGAGTAGACCAAAAAATTATCCTACAACACAACAGCCAGCCAAGGAGGACCGCAGCCACTACTTAGGTGGTAAGTGGACTCTTGATCCATCCAGCATGGTCAGCTGAGGTTGTGCATGTGAATAGGAGTACCATGGGAAGTTTCATGGGAGAATAGGTGAGCTATTATGTGGGGAAGCATAGTGGCGGAGGAGAATGTTGGAATGAGGTGGTGCCAGCAGGAGTTGGGAGCGTACCCTGGTAATCGCTTCTAGCTGGGTAAGGATGGGTGTTGTTATAAAAGGGAGTGCACAACCATATGAGGGATTAATGAGGGAATCATTATAGAATATTAATTTTTATAATTTATTAAATATATAGAAATAAGTTTCACCATTTGATACATTCAATTGGATACTTCTTTTCAAGCATTGTGGATTTTTTCTTCCTGGAGCTTCGTTGGAGAAGCATCTTCTCATCGAGATCTTCATGAAGCGTCATCTGAAGATCAATCTGAATATTTTATGCATATTTTGATCATCCTGAGGATTTTAATATGATCAAAACCACATGAAACTTCATTTTAATGTTTAAAAAAAATTGAACCATTGAGATATAGTGTGGAGAAAATGTGATATTATCAGTGTGGGTGATTCTTATTGTCGTGAACCATGAGGTAAGTCGGTGAACATATATTTAATGCGGTTTGAGGCATGATAATCCTTTCCTTTAAGAAGATGATTTTGTATCCAAGTAGAATAGTTTCTTATCATGAGAGTCTCTCATTTCAATAGAAATATATCCACTATGAATTTTTAGTTTGTGAAGAAGAGTTCAGTGCATTCTCTATTTACATAAAGAATAAGAGAACCCCACGAGCCTTTGACTTGTGTCTTTCACACTCGAGGTGATTGACAAAGAAACTTGTTTCTATGAAGCCTCTCATAATAGAATAATGTGTGAGATCTCCCTAGATTGTGTGAAGATCACCAAGAACCCATGCATGCTCATACTTTCATAAAGGCTTTGACAGTGATAGTATTCTCTTGTTCAAAGAAGGGTGAGACACCACATACCCTGGACATACATATTATGCATGTGAAGAATGTATTTTAGTTGCATGAATACAATATTAATATTCTAATGGTTAACATCAATTTTTCATAAAATACAATGCATGTATGCATGCTCATGCTCATGTAAATACTTAATCACATGAAGAAGCATGAGGTAGTATTCTTAGGCATTATATAATAGGGAAAAGGTAGTGAGTGATATGATTTCATGAAGGTAGTATGATATATTTGTAAAAAATACATAAGGAAGTTTTCATGAACATGAATTAATGCATGAATAAAGTGAGTTGACCATGGATAGTTAAATACATTCATGAAGTTTGAAAGGCATTTAACATGAAAAATACTTTGCATGAATTGGGTGAAGTAATTTGATATTGAACCCGAGCATTAAATTAGAATACATATACCAGAGTGATCAGTGTATCGAGATAATTTTAGATCATTTGATGATCAGTGGATAGTGAGAAGGATCGAGCAGTTGTATATCAGTTTCCAAAGTTCTTGTAGATTGTACATGAGCAAATTAGGTGATCCAAATTATTTATGGCAAAATACTTCATCTTGATGTAGTACAAAATCAGTTTGAAGCCGGTAGATATCTTTATATTTTTGGATCATATATTGTGTGACTTGATATTAGTGGAATTCTTCAGTGAGACTTTGAATGAGAATAAGTCTCCAGTGGAACTCTGGAGTAGGCTAGTGGGATGCTAGTAACACTGTGGAATGTAGTATAAAGATCCTCCTATGAAAATCAGGAGTCACTTGTATAGGTGGAAACTTGTAATATTGAGTGGTCCTCTAGAGTGAAACATTGTGGGACTCAATGTTTATGGGAATAGGTATTTCCCTGGTTGTGACCATCTATATATAGTGAAGGATTTGTAACTGAGGGGTATAATTAGTTTTAGTAACTAGAAGGTCTTAGTATCAAACCATGTAAAATATTATGTGCTATGTTTCATTTACATTCTGCGTTGCATACAGGATCCACTCATCCTAATAGGTTAAATAGTTTTGAAGGGGGATAAATAAAATAAAATAATTTAGTAAAAAAAGTCACACCTAATTACCCCCCCCCCATCAGTGTGACTGCATAATCCATTGGACACTTCAATTGGTATCAGAGGGAAGGCCACCTTTGGCTGGATCTACTTTACTTTTCCCATTTTTTATATCAAAATCATATGAAGTGAATATTTTATATTAAATAAAATTTAGAAGATCTTCAGATGGAAAATACTAACTCTACACCTAATGTCATAAATCTTAAAATTTATGTAACACCCCAAGATTTTATATTACATTATCTCATTAAAGTAATTCAATAGCTTGCACTACACGCAACACTGAGTTCGAACGCACCACAACTTACCAAACTAGCCGTTCAAAAAGAGGTTATGAATAGTATTTAATGCATTTTGAATCTTATATACTCTATATAATTTTAACATCCATATTATGTGTTTCTTGGACATAATTTAAGAACAAATTAAATTTTTCAGATAAAGGAAGTATTTTTCAAAAATGCAATTTTACACCTAATAATGGTGAATTTTTTTAAATGAAATACCTAATAATTTTAGATTAAATTTTAAAAAAAAATCTTATTTAGATTCAGGACATAAAGATTTAGTTTGGACAAATTTTTGGTACTATTCTGATAACTTTCATATTTTGATGAATGGTGAAAAATAATATGTTTTAATTGAAAAAAACTTTTTTAATCGAAATAATTTATATTGTTAATTTATGCATTTGAATGATTTTGAAGTATAATTAGATTATATTTTTATCATTTAATACAATTTAGGTCATTATAAGTAATTTCACATTTAGATTTGACATAAACACATGTCAATCTTTGGATAGTTTTTACTTTTTAAAAAACATGCTTTTTTATATTGACAACAGGAATTAATTTTAAATTAATAAATGAAACTTATATGTTTTTAATTTGGTAAAATGGAATTCATTTTTGAATTTTTAATATCAAAATTATCTTCGGGTAAATTTTTGGTATTTTTCTGAAAACTTTCAATTTTTGATGAATAGTGAAAAACACTGCGTTATTATTTAAAATCGGCTTTTTATTTAAATAATTATTTATTTTATTTAAATTTATTATAAGTAAAAATATATATATAATACCTATATAATTTCAATGTAATTCATTGGAGTCATTTTATAATAAAATTAGATATATAAAATTTTATTGAACTTTTTAACGTTTTTTACTCACCTTCTAGGAGCATTTACAAAATTTCATAAAAATTAATTTTACTGCTTCTATGAGTTGAATTTCAAAAATCTGAGAAACACAGTTCACATCAGTAAGTAAAAAAAATTTCAATAAGATGAAAATAATTTTGGTGAATAGTAACTTTTGACTTTTATTTACCACGGTTAAAAGTAAATAGGGTAATTAAGGGTAAAAATGATATTATAATTACCCTAACACATGCCATAATTCTATTGTATGGGTTTAATTCGAACAAAAACAACATTAGGAATAAAATATTATCCTTTTGGACTTGGATTAGGTTAGGACATTTATTATTATTTTATTTAAAGAAGAGTTAAAAGAGTTTAATTCAAAGTTTAATAACAAACCCATTTTTAATATAGGGTTACACACAATATAAATTCAACTATAAATATTAATTAGAAATATAAAACTATTTCCTACATAATTATATTTTATTAATAATTTTTATACATTAAATAATTTAATTTATTTATGACACAATGATGATGCAGTAATTAACTTAATAATGAAATATTAAAATAATTGATATTATAAATATTCAAATAAATGTAAATTGAGACTTATGATAAATTCCACTAATTTTATAGGTTAATATGAAATGTTATGGTTGATTAAATAATTTTATTTTTAAGTAATCTTGCTGTTATGATTTTCAAAAAAACAAATACTAAATAGTGTCAAAATTGACATAATTGAGATTTTAAAACAAATACTATATTATTAATTGATATAATATTCCTAAAAATTTAAGGTTCAGACAAAGTACTTAGATAAGGTTATATTTATTAATAATGAACCGCATGGGGTTCGTTTTTCTTGTTATAGTAAGTTTATTAACCATATAATATAAAAATACAAAGAGACATGGTAAATGTAAAACTATTTAACTAACAGTTAAATCTAAAGGATAAGATTGATATGGTGACCTAAACCTGTATAAACCCTATTGGTTGATATTTTTTAGACCCATACCCACCTTATCCTCGAAATAAATCATTTTTTATCCATTATAAACCGAAAATGATTTTATTATAAAATAATATTTCAAGCTTTTCCTAAAGTGACCCTCACCTCTCTTATAAAAGGGTATTTCCCCTTCTCTTAATTTCACAACTCCAAAGGAATTTTTCTAGGATAAAATATGTCCAAATATCCTCCCAAATTCCCTCAAATCAACTTAGAGTCCTTACTTTGATCAGAAATACAACCTAAGGAGCCCTTATGATCAACTCAAAAGGAAACACCTGAAGAAGAGGTAATAATTTCACCACCCTCTTTCAAGTTATTTTCTTCTTCCACTTCCTCTTTATTTGTTGTTTCCATAAAAAAATAATAACTCCAATACCTTCTACATAATTTGATATTATTATTAACATAGTACAACCATATTCATTTTTCTATTCATCCTATAAATGACAAAGTCACCATACGTGCGTACGTACGACTTACCGTCTCCATGTCGTGGTGTAGTTTATTATTCAAACTTTTAATTATTTGTATGGGTATAATAATGAGTATAACTAATGTAAATAATAAATATAACATGTTAATTATTCTGTATATATGATATATTATCCAATTACATATGATTTCACCATCAATATAATGATATTGTCGTTCGTGCGTACATACGGATTACCGTCTCCATGAACGCGATGAGATGCATTCCCCATCGTAATCATTCAAGAATAATATTCATTTTATGATTAAAAATAATGTTTATGAACATAATATCATTCTTTATATGAATCAAATACATCCTATCCATAACAAACATGGCTTATGTAACCAAGCATATAAAGGAAAATGAATCAGTTAACACCCGAAACGATGATACTACTAAAATATTATTAACAAAGAAATATTATAATATCATATATGATATAATATTTATGTATATGATTATTTTATAATTTAGTAAAAAAATTTAACTATTATAAAGGAGGTTAACATAACATCGACTAAGGAAAATTATAAGGTAAGATTTAATTTCACAATCTCTTTATTATCTGAGGTTGTTTTTACGTAAGTATCTACTAGGACCTATTTATCATCCATATCCATGTTTCTTAAAAATGTATTTCAAAAAAAATACTATTTACTAGAATATGGTTTAAATTCATTTATACCCTTGTTTTACTTTTTATAAAATGGTTTGAAAGTAATCTTTTTGTCATTTTCCAAAAAAGGTATTTTTTTGACCTTTTCGATAAAATTAAGGTAAGAATGCCTTTTTTAACATAAAAGGAGGGTGTAGATATTTTCCACCATTATATCATCATAGAATATTCCCATACAATCTTATAAGAATATTTTTGAAATAAATGTTTTCGTTTATAAAAAATGTGACTTTTAAATGATTTCATGAAAAAGGGATATTTCTCTCAAAGATTTTTACTCATCATTTTCAACTATGTTAAAATCCTTTAAGGGATATTATTCTTGATCGAGGTTGATTTATTATGATACAAATATTCCATATTGTATTGAAGGTTTTGTGATATTTTTGACTGTGGATGTGTTATTTTTATACCATTCATGGTTTATGGATAAAGTATTGACATTTCGTATGCTAGTTTTAATACAAATGTTTATGTTATGTTTAAACCATTTCATATGAGGAATGCATTGGAATTAGTAAGTGATGGGTGGAGCCCGCTATAGCTCCTCGATGCATCGGTAGGTCTCATGAGACAAACTAGTTTCTTGGTACAAGGCCTTGAATAAATCTTATTTGTAGTCTTGGCACAAGGCCTTGACTATGTGGTTATGAAGTCTGGCATTATGCATTCCATCATTATGAAAGTGGCTATTGATATTTCATGTGATTATTCTACTAGTAAAATATTCATGTGAATAAGTAAATAGAATTATTTGATTTTATATTTACCATATTATGCTGAAGTTTAAGTTTAAAAGGATTTTGTTTTAGTCTTATACATTTCCTTAAATGTTTATGCTTATTTATGAAAGTTTCTACTATATTGTTATCCTTACTGAGCATCTGAGCTCACCCCTTTCTATGTTTTATTTTCCCCAAGATGTGAAGAAATATTTTATGGTTGACCTGCAGGGATAGTCTAAGGATATAAGTGTGGTCAATGGGGACAAAATGTTGTTAATTTTTTTATTTCATGATGTAATGTAAAACTTATGAATGTATCTAGTACTTCCAAGGATACTAAACTGATTGGTTTTTTGGGACATGATTCCTTTTATCATGCCAATGTTTTGTAATAATGCACCGACACTGGGTAATTGGGTTCGGGGTGTTATAGTTGGTATCAGAGGAAGTTTAGTACATACCTTGTAAGCTAGATTTATAAAAACTATGATTAGAGAACATTACCCTAAGATAGACATTGAGGATTAGTATAGAAGAACTTCCTAGAATTTTGGTAATGTAGAGATTTTGTGTATTTTCCAAGCAATACATCCCTGTCTGGATACGAGCAGGTAGTGGCGGCTCTGGCACAGATGTACCTAGGAGTGAAAACTCTGACAAGGAGTTTTGGTCTTGACCCGGGGTATCCTGGTACACGACAATGGGACTTGTTGCACTCTTGGTTACGACATTCCTGGGGGATATGCTTAGGATAATTCAAATTTTCATTACAATCCATTATCAAGGATTTATAAGTAAATTCATACTCAAAGAAAACATTTTATGATTATAGATTATATGCATAATATTTTCAATTTACATTAGGAATTTTAGAAGTTTGTAATTATGCATTGTGATTCATAAACTAACCTAGTGTATTCCATTGTTTAGAAATGGCGCCTAGTAGAAGGAATGAGAATTATAGAAATATGCATGATCGAAAGATTAAGAAGGATCATATCTTTCATGGTATTAATCCAACATTTAAAAGGGAAATAGTATCCCACGTATTCCCATCATATGAATAAATAGTATCATGTGTTAATCAGATAAGTAAATAATTCTCTGAGTCCTATGGATTTGAAGGGAACCAAGAGAAGAAAATGATGGAAGAGAGAAATATGGATAAATGGAAGAGGGGAAATAAGGATTTTCCCATGTGTGATAATTTTGTAAAGAATCACCTTGGTAAATTCTTAAAGGGAATGGTAGTTCGTTATAAGTGTGGAGAAAAAGGACACCATGTACGTGATTTCAAGGGTAAGAAAAGGGTTTCAAATGTACAATGCTTCATCTGCAAGGAGTTGGGACACTATGCAAATCAACGTCCAAATCATCAGAGTATACCCCAAATGCTGATATTGGATAAAAATAAAGTTATGATACTACCAAAGATGAAGAGGAATGATTAGAGTTGTTATGTTGTTATTAAAGTATTCTGTCATTTTAATATTGTATTAATGATATAAATGTTATAAGAATTATAGAGTATATAAGGATTGTATTTTAGTACTATTTCTTTAAGGACTTGAGATTGTGTGGAACCAAGAAAAGTGACTCAATAGTAGGTTAAATTTTTTGGAAAATATATAGTTGAGAGAAATATAAACCATAATATAGTTCTTATACTGAGTTAGTGATTTTGGAATAATATATGATTTATTTAGATAAATTATATTGGATATTTATGATTACCTTGAGACCGATTGATGATTTTTATATTCCATCATTGTTGGAGTTTACAACATTTTTGGATAAAAGGAATATATCCAGTATTCTATAAGGAATTAGGGAGCATGAACTTAATCAATAAGGTTTTATGGTAATTAGGGGTGTTATAGTGTTTTAAAAGAATACATGATTATGGTATTCACATGTTATTATGTGGTAAAAAGGATCTTCATTGTGTTTTCCTTTCTTATAAATTTTGGATTGTGAGTTTGGACAGAAGTATTTTGGATAAGTCTAAAGTTTGGAATTGATTAAGTTTGACATTGGATACTGTTGTAAAGGTTAAATCATTTCTTGAGATTATTTTTGAATTGTCATAAAAATGACAACCTGGAGGTCGGGCGACAACCCGTCGCGTCTGGCAAGGCCGCGAGACTTGAACCCGCAACCGAAGAGCGACAAGGGTGAATCACCTACCACTGGCCTATGTGATTTCCTCGTTTGTATAATGTAGTTTTTTTAAATGGTCTGATAGATAAATTATAAATTCATTTTTTGGAACCCTATATTATTAGGATAAATAGAATATTTTTGAATTTTATTATATTTTGGAGTGAAAGATGAGTTTGTGGTAGGATTTAGTTGAAGGATTAAACTCTACTTGTCACATATATATATATATATATATATATATATATATATTCCTCTTATTTTATGAATAAATTAATTATTAAAATTTAGGGAAGGGATCTTGAAACCAAAAATGTGTTACCCTAATACCATATGCTTTGTTGAACCGGTGATATTTTACATCATCTTAGATTGATGGCTTTGAGGCCCTCAATTTTACACTTGTTTGTGATTGATGACCTCAATCACTACCTATAAATATTTAAGTTTTTCCTCCAATTATGTGTCTCTAATTTCCACCAATGTTCTCCTAATCAATATTATAATTTGGTGGTGACTTTTTCATTTCCCCTTCCCTCTAATTAAGACTAAATTTTATTAACCCAATGCCCGAAGTGGGTTTTCCAGAAATGTATTTTTCTATTTTTAACCATTTATTTTTTGAAGAACAATTTCAAATTGTGAGGATGAAATTTATTGAAGGAGGGTAGAATGTAACACCCCAAGATTTTATAGTACGTTATCTCATTAAAGTAATTCAATAGCTTGTGTTACACGCAACACCGAGTTCGAACACACCACAACTTGCCAAACTAGCCGTTCAAAAAGAGGTTATGAATATTATTAACTGTATTTTGAATCTTATGTACTCTATATAATTTTAACATCCATATTATGTGTTTCTTAGACATAATATAAGAACAAATTCAATTTTTCAGATAAAGGAAGTATTTTTCAAACATTCAATTTTACCGCCTACTAATGGTGAATTTTTTTAAATTCAATACCTGAAACTTTTATATTAAAATTGAAAAAATAAACTTATTATTTAGATGAACTACATAAAAATTTAGTTTGGACAAATTTTTGGTACTTTTCTGAAAGCTTTCATATTTTGATGAATAGTGAAAAATACTGTGTTTTAATTGAAAATAACTTTTTTAATAGAAATAATTTATAGTGTTAAATTATGAATTTGAATGATTTTGAAGTATAATTAGATTATATTTTTATCATTTAATACAATTTAGGTCATTATAAGTAATTTCACATTTAAATTTTACATAAACACGTGTCAATATTTTGATAGTTTTTACTTTTTTTAAACCCACTTTTTGGTTTTGACAATAGAAATTAATTTAAAATTAATAAATGCAAATTATATGTTTTAAATTTGATAAAATGGAATTCATTTTTGAATTCAAAATATCAAAATTATCTTAGGGTAATTTTTTGGTATTTTTCTGAAAACTTTCAATTTTTGATGAATAGTGAAAAACACTCCGTTATTATTTAAAACCAACTTTTTTTTAAATAATTATTTATTTTATTTAAATTTATTTTTTATGTAAAAATAGATATATAATACCTATATAATTTCAATTTAATTCATTGGAGTTATTTTATAATAAAATTAGATGTATAAAATTTTATTGAACTTTTTAACGTTTTTTACCCACCTTCTAGGAGTATTTACAAAATTGCATAAAACTTAATTTTACCACTTCTTTAAGTTGGATTTCAAAAATATGAGAGACATATTTGACATCAATAAGTAAATTGTGGTCCAATAAGATGAAAATAATTTTTGGTGAATAGTAACTTTTTACTTTTATTTACCACGATTAAAAGTAAATAGGGTAATTAAGGGTAAAGATGATATTGTAATTACCCTAAAACATGTACTAATTCTATTGGATAAGTGTAATTCAACCAAAAACAACTTTAGAAATAAAATATTATCCTTTTGGTCCACTTGTATTAGATTAGGACATTTATTATTATTTTACTTAAAGAATAGTTAAAAGAGTTAAATTCAAAGTTTAATATCTAAACCATTTTTAATATAGTGTTAAAAACAATATAAATTAGTCTATAAATATTCATTATAAATTTAAAAATATTTCCTACATAATTATATTTTATTTATAATTTTTATAAATTAAATAATTTAATTTATTTATGACACAGTGATGATGTAGTAATTGTCTTAATAATGAAATATTAAAATAATTGATATTATAAATATTCAAATAAATGTAAATTGAGACTTATGATGAATTACACTAATTTTACAGGTTAATATGACATTTTAGGGCTGATTAAATAAAAAAAATCGAAGTAATCATGCTTTTATAATTTTCACAAAACCCAAATACTAAATGGTGTCAAAATTGACATAATTGAGGTTTTAAAAAAAATACTATATTATTAATTGATATAATATTCCTATAAATATAAGGTTCATCCAAAGGACTTATATAAAGTTATATATATTAATAATGAACCACATTGGGTTCTCTTTTCTTGTTATAGTAAGTTTATTAACCATATAATATAAAAATACAAAGAGACATGGTAAATGTCAAACTATTTAACTAAGAGTTAAATCTAAAAGATAAGGTTAATATAGTGACCTAAACCTATATAAAACCTAATGGTTGAGAGTTTTTAGACCAATATCCTCATTATCCTCGAAATAAATCATTTTGGAGCCATTATAAACCAAAAATTATTTTATTATAAAATAATATTTCAAACTTTTCCTAAAGTGACTCTCACCTATCTTATAAAAGGGTACCTTCCCTTCTATTAATTTCACACCTCCAAATAAATTTTTCTCAGCCAAACCCTACCCAAATATCCTCCCAACTTCCCTCAAATAAACCTAGAGTTGTTACTTTTATCATAAATCCAACCTAAGGAGCTCTTTTGATCAACTCAAAAGGAAACACCCGAAGAAGAAGTAATAATTTCACCACCCTCTTTCAAGTACTTTTCTTCTTCCATTTCCTCTTTCTTTGTTGTTTCCATACCAAAATAATAATTCCAATAACTTATAAATATTATGATGTTATTATTAATATGGTACAACCATATTCGTTATTATATCCATCCTATAAATGATAAAGTCACCATACATGCGTACATACAGCTTACCGTCTCCACGTCGTGGTGTAGTTTGTTATTCAAACACTTCATTATTTTTATGGGTATAAAAATGAGTATAACTAATATAAATAATAAATATAACAAGTTAATTATTCTATATATATGATATACTATCCAATTACATATGATTTCACCATCAATATAATGATATTGTTGTTCGTGTGTACGTACGGATTACCATCTCCACGAATGCGATGAGATTCATTCCCCCTCGTAATCATTCAAGAATAATTTTCATTTTATGATTAAAAATAATTTTTATGAACATAATATCATTATGTATATAAATAAAATACATCCTATCCATAACAAACATTTCTTACGTAACCAAACATATAAAGTAAAATGAATCAGTTAACACCCGAAACGATGATACTACTAAAATATTATTAACCAAGAAATATTATAAGATCATATATGATATCATATTTATGTATATGATTCTTGTGTAATTTAATAAAAAAAAATAACTATTATACAGGAGTTTAACATACCATATACTAAGGAAAAGTACAAGGTAAGGTCTAATTTCACAATCTCTTTATTATTCGAGGTTGTTTTTACGTAAGTATCTATTGGGACCTCTTTATCATACACATCCATGTTTCTTAAAAATGTATTTCAAAACATTTTTTACTATTTACTAGACTATTGGTTAAATTAATTTATACCTTTGTTTTAATTTTTATAAAATGGTTTGAAAGGAATCTTTCCGTCGTTTTCCAAACAAGGTACTTTATGACCTTTTCGACAAAATTAAGGTAAGAATGTCTTTTTTTAACTTATGAGGAGGGTGTGGCTATTTTACACCATTATATCATCTTCAAAGCTTTCCATACAATATTATAATAATATTTTCAAAATAAATGTTTTCTTTTATAAATTATGTGACTTTTAAATGATTTCATGAAAAAGGTATATTTCTCTCATAGATTTTTACTGATCATTTTCAATTATGTTAACATCCTTTAAGGGATATTATTCTTGATCGAGGTTGATTTATTATGATACAAATATTCCATATTGTATTGAAGGTTTTTTGATATGTTTGACTATGGATTTGTTATTTTTATATCATTCAAGGTTTATGTATAAAGTATTGACATTTCGTATGCTAGTTTTAATACAAATGTTTATGTTATGTTTAAACATTTTCATATGAGGAATGAATTGGACTTATTAAGTGATGGGTGGAGCCTGATATAGATCCTCGATGCATCGGTAGGTCTCAAGAGACGAACTAGTGTCTTGGCATAAGGCCTTGAAAAAATCTTATTTTTAATCTTGACACAAGGCCTAGACTATGTGGTTATGAATTCTAGCATTATGCATTCCATTATTATGAAAGTGGATATTGATATTTCATGTGATTATTCAACTAGTAGAATATCCATGTGAGTAAGTAAATGGAATTATTTGATTTTATCTTTTCTATATTATGCTGAAGTTTAAGTTTAAAAGGCTTTTGTTTTAGTCTTATACATTGACTTAAATGTTTATTCTTATTTATGAAAGTTTCTACTATATTGTTGTCCTTACTGAGCATCTAAGATCACCCCTTTCTATGTTTTATTTTTCCCAAGATATGAAGAAATATTTTATGATTGAAATGTTGGGATAGGCTAAGGATATAAGTGTGTTCAATGGGGATAAAATTTTGTTGATGTTTTTATTTCATGATGCAATGTAAAACTTATGAATGTATCTAGTACTTCCAATGCTACTAAACTGATCGGTCTTTTAGAACATGATTCCTTGTATCATACCAATGTTATGTAATAATGCACCGACTCTGGGTAACTGGGTTCGGGGCATTATAGTTTCTATTGAGACTCATAAAATAGAAATAAATGAGTATAAAAGAAGATGAATAAGAACTCAAAGATATATAAAGATAAAATACAAGATGAAGTCGCTTAGAGTGGTAATTATTATATAAAATTACTTGATTATAATTCTAATGAATTAAGTTTAAGCTGTGATGATGATATGTTAAATTCTAAAATCATATCTCATCTGAAGAAATTTCCCAAATAATTGGTCACATATATGCTCAATGTCTTCAAGGAAATTTGGGATGAAAATTTATAGCTATTAGAAGAGACTAATGTTATGGAAGAAGCGTTGGTTAAAAAAAAATTATATACAGCACTCTCAAAAAACTTGAGAAATTAAAGGAAGAAACAATCTATCTTTACAATGAAAGATATTATAGATCTATTAAAGAATTGAAAAGTAATTCTTGTGAGAAAGATTATTTTGAAGTGTTATTTACAAAATTTATCCAGGCACTTGAAAAGTTTTATAATACATCTATGAATGTTAAATATTTCCAGTTGGATGTTAAAGCAGAAATAATCAAGGAGCTTTACAGTTTATTATTGAAGGAAAATCATATGCATAAATAAGAGATTCAAAATATGAAGACTTGGTGGGAAGAAAGCACTAAATCATTTGAAAATGAGAATATTTCTATCAACTTAAAATTTATTGGACTATATTTGAAATTAAGAAGCATGAGACTTCCCATGTTTTTGAGAAAATAAGTTCCAAGGATTCATTTGATAAGAGTATTATTTATAAAAAAACTCAATCTAGTGGTAATAAGAGACTGAGATTATACAAGGATAAATCTATAATAAGATCATTGAAGAAGATAACTCATTTCTTAGATAAATATATACATACTAATGTTGTTTTGGTGACTAGTGAAGATTAAACTTTAAAATATTGAAAAATAATTGAGAAGAAAGATTCTCAAGAATCCATTGCATCTTTAAATATGGATTTGAATAATTTTGGAAATTCTTGTTCCCCAAATAAATTAAATAAGAATAAATGTTCTTCTAAAAAGTATAAAAATGTCAAAAACAATTAGAATGTGTCACATAAGAATAAATCAAGATTTTTTTGCAACTATTTCTATTATTAGAAGTTTTGGAATCAAGAAATAAATATTTGGAACAATATATAAGTGTATTAAAATTAAAAATTTAATGCATTTATGGGGGTCAAAGATGAAGAAAATAGGAAACTTTAAAAACCAAAGTAGAACTCACAGAAAGAGAATCGGTCTATTAAGAATTGATATTATTAATTTGAAAATTTATGAGATTATTCAAATATAAGTGTTCATTGTTATGGTGAGTTCTGGTATATACCAATCATTCACAAATATTCTATTTATATGAATAGAATACCACAACAATATGTGAAGTAGGTAAGAAAATATTATCACAGGTCATCCTTGGGATGTAAAAATAATAATAAAGTTGTTAAACAAAAAACTCCTAATAATTTTGTAAAGAATGTAACACCAAAGAAAATATGATTCTATTGTAGTAAAAAGTATCACATCATAGACCATTTTGAATTTTACATGAACATAAATACTAAAGGAAGACAGATGAAACCAAATAAAGAATCAATACAAAAAAGTAACAATATGATTGATTTGTTGAAATACCTCTCTGATAAAAAATATGAAAATTTTCCTAAAGGGCGTAACTTTATGGATGCTAATGTTGTGTGTAAAAGGCGAAATATTTCTAGATATTTAGGTAAAAAAAATTAAATGGATACCTGGAAAATAAAAATTCTTGTAGAATAAATGGAAAGAACTAATTACTTATAGTGTTGGTAAAAAATAATTCTATACACAAAGTAAAGACTTATCATATTCTTAAAGAATGCTTGATCATATGGACAAAATAGTTGAAAAAGGTAAGAAATTTATAGAAATCATATAAAATTTAATTATATTTCTAGCTAATGTAAAGAATAATTTTTCATATAATAATATTGTTGGGTTTAGAAGAAACTCTCAACCATATTCTTCTAACTATGGATCATTAAAAATCACCTTATTATCATATATACATTGTGTTCTTTTCATGAAAGGAATTAAATTTTAAGAATATAATCATGGGATTCCTAAATTTGATTAAATCTGTGAACATCTTATAGCTAGAAGGTTATCCATCATGGAAGTATATTATATATATGTTTTCTCCTTACAACATTTCAAATAATATCAAAATATTCTTGGAGTTCATTCTTGAAGAAAGAAAATTATGATGAATAAGTATTGAGTGCATCTCTTGAGGGGGGGGGAAGAACAATCACTAGATATATCTATCTCAATTTATATCTTATGAATATCATAAGTTTTGATGAGGTATGAATCCGATAATTATTAATGCTAAAAATCTATAAATTGAAGCTTTTCATCATTGAGGTATGTTGATTACACTCTTATTTTCATGATAAAAATCAATTATAAAATGGATATATTTATTACTTGCTAATAAAAGTGAAAGATAATTTGAAAGGGGAAATACATTCTTTCACTTGAATGTTTCTAATCAGTTTACTAATATCTATTCAGGATATTAGTAGAAAATATTTTGAGAAATCCCTAATAAGAGTTTTTAGTGTTGGTATCACATGATATAAATTTATTGACATCATTGGTGTTAAATTTGATCACTCTTGTTTTCTATATATAAAATTTCTCGTTTAGGCTTAGATTTTATTGATTTTATCTATTTTATAAGTAATTTTTGATTCCATACTTCCTTGAAGTAAATTAGATTGTAAGTGTTATAAGAGAAGACGATGTTCTTAAAATATGAATTTTTGAGATGATAATTCCTTCTCATACCTATATATTTTGTTTTATTTCCAATAAGGGGGATAAGATATCATTGAATTTTAATATTATTTGGGTATTTAAAATAAATTCAAATGGATATATTGAATAACCTAATTGGTTTTTTGAAGTTTAAATTATTGTTAATAGGTTGAGAAAATGAATAGTTAATGAGTTCTAATTGTGATAATTGATTTGTTGTTCATAATTTCAAATATTTATGTCAATAATGAAATATTATTTATAACATATATAAGAAATTGTTTAATTAATTAGTGGTTATTATCAAAAAAATTGGATAAATCTATTTGATAGTAGACCAAAAAATTGTTCTATAATACATCAGTTAGCCCAGGAGGACCACAGTCAATGCTTAGGTTAGTAGTCAAATCTTAAGCTAGCCAGCATGGTTGACCTGGGGTTTTCATGTGAATAATAGAACCATGGGAATTTTTAATATAGAATAATTGATCCACCATGTAGGTAGGCATGGTGGTGGAGGAGAATCTCAGCACGGGGGGATTCTAGCAGGAGTCAGGGGTATACCCCAATAATTTCTTTTGGCTGACTAAGAACGTGTGTTGTTATAAAAGAGAGTGTGCAGCCATATGAGGGATCAATTTGGGGATTGGGATAGTGAATTTTTTTATCCCTAATTAAAGATAAGGAAATAATATGAACTATTTGATCCATTCAATTGGAGTCATCCGATCATTCATTTTGGTTGTCTTCTTCCTGGAGCTTCATCGGAGAAGTATCTGCTCACTGGGATCTTCATGCAGCATCGTCTGAAGATCCAATCAAAGCATTATAGCACCATTTTATCTTATTTATGATTTTAACATGATCAAAACCACATAAAACTTCATTTTAATTTTTAAATGATGTTCTAATTGTTGAGATACAGTGTACAGTAAATGTGATATTATTGATGAAGGTGATTCTTGTTGCTGTGAAGCATGAGGTAATTCAGTGTGCACATATTTAAGGTAGTTAGAGGAATTCTAATACTTTACTATAAAATTAGGATTCCATATACAAGGATAATAGTTTCTTATTATGATAGGATCTCATTTCTAGATAAATAGATCCACCGTGAATGTATGCTTCACGAACAAGTGTTCCACGCATTGTTTGTTTGTGTTAAGAATAAGAGAACCCCACGAGCCTTTTACTTGTGTATTTTACTCGAAGTGATTCATAAAGAAACTTGTTTTTTAATAGAATTTTGGGATATCATGATGTTTAAAATCTCCCAGGGTTGAAAAAATATCACTAATAACCCATTCATTCTCACAATTTCACAAAGGATTTGATAGTGATAGTGTGCTCTTGTGTGGAGAAGGGTGAGACACCATATACACTGGACAGACATACTGTGTGTGTAAAGAATCTGTTTGAGTTGTATGCATACACTGTTAATCTTAGAATAGTGAACATCTAGTTTTCATGAAGTAAAATGCATGTATTCATTCTCATGCACATGTGATTAATTAATCACTTGAAGAAGCATGAGTCAGTGTGCTTAGGCATAATAAAATAGTGAAAATGTATTGAGTGATATGATTTCATGAAGTTAGTTTAAGATCATCATAAAAAATACATAAGGAAGTTTTCGTGAACATTTATTTATTTATTCATAATGTGATTAGACCATTCATAGTTAAATACATGCATGAAGTTTGAAGAGTAGTGCACATGAAAAATACTTTTCATGAATTGGGTGCAGTGATTTAAGACTAAAACTGGGAATAAAATTAGAAGATATATACCTAAGTCATCATTATATTGAGATAAGTTCATATCAGTTGATGATCAGTGGATAGTATAAGGCCCCAGCCTTAAACCTTACTTAATCTTGAGTTATTACAAGATTACACATTGAGGATCTTTTCAGGTTTAGAGTTTTAGAGAATTAGATCATGAAACTTGCATTACATTCCACATTTAAACAAAGTGGTTACATAAAAGTCAGCATTCATTCTTCCCATCAACGGGAACATATTTAAAATATAACACGGATTCTTTTTTGACACATCCTTGACACTATCATCACATCATGTACCTTTCCCTTGACCTGTGAAAAACATTTCAAAAACTTGGGATGAGCATAAAAAGCTCAGTAAGAGTTATAAAAATATGGAAAGGAAACATGAGTTCATATATACATAAGAATGAAATCATACTTTACCTATAAAACAAAGGCACTTTAACATACCTCATCAAACCATGAATAAATCATAGAAATCATAAGACATAAAGGTAACTTGAGGCATTCATAACATTCTTATGTAGGGAGTAACCCTCTTGGTTACGTTTGGAATACCCATCACAGTATATTCCCTAAAATCTCTTCGGAGAAACCTTAACGTTTCACTCCTTCACGTTACCCAATGCATTGGAGAGCTATAACGGGCTCACCCGCCCTTAGTTTATCAAGGAACCACCCGTCTTCATAATAATGCCCAAGAACCATAACATAATCATATCACATAAAACATGCATAAAGGAAACATAACATTTCCACATTTCAAAATACGAGATATCAATACAACACATTGTTATAAAAACATTATGAAAACCATTTTCAATACCAAATTAAAACATGGTATTTATTTTTCTTTTAAAAAAAGAAGGTATGGCTTGTAGAGGAAGCCGAAACTCAAATAACGGTTACGACGGCGGAGAAGTCGTTGTCGCCGCATACGTATGACAAAAACATTCCCTTTTTCGTTTAGTAAACACTTCGTATAAAAAAGATTCCTTTTGAATAAACGTAAAAGTCAAAGGGGTTTATACACCGTATAAAAGAAAGTTGTGTATAAAGTAAAATATGCCTCAACGAAAGGAGATTGAGACGAAGTCCCATACCACCTTGAAGCTTTTAACATTTTAAACCATTAATATCCATATAAATAAATCCTTAAAACCATTTTGAAAACATGGATATTAATAAGAACAAATAATTAAAACATTTAAAACGATATTTTGGTTAAAGGGGTTTTACCAAAATTAGAGACACTTGAATACAATAATCAAGGAATAACATTTAGTCAGAACTTTATAATATCATGAGAATAAAAGGATTCATGATATAATACTCCAAAGGACAGTATATACACCATATAAGAGTGAATTGGTGCATAACAACAATGAACCCTCAATAGAAATGTCAAATGTGATGAAATACCTTATAAAGAAGGTATCCTTAAATTAAGGACAAATAAATCTCAAAAAAATATGTGTGACAAATATATAGACACCCAATATAAGTGGATATTAAGTGTAAAACAATAAAAGGTCATTCACACATATTCAATGGATGACATATTTAATGACTACAAGTTGAACCCAAAGAAATCGAAATTGGGTTAAGAAGTTCCCTTGACAGCCTAACGGCGTCACATCAAAATGAGTTGATGAGAGATAAAAAGAGTATCTCATCACTTGGACACAAAATTTACATCATTAAGGATATATGAGAACATATCCCAACATAACAATATGTAAATTAAAAGACCCAATAAAAGAAGTCTTTTAAAAAGAGGAAGGGTGAAAGGTTCCCTTACCGAATTGGGTATCTTTCAAAACATACACCCCATGAAAGAAGGGCAATAAATCATTGATGTAAATACTCATAAACGAAAGTATATTACACAAAGAGTAGAATAATGGGCAGTACATACACCACTCAAAGGAAATTGTGGCAAATGTAGCATAAACCTCACGGGGATAAAAGTGAGATGAAAAATCCCTTACGAAAACTCGGCAGCCTAACGGCGCCACATAACTTCCAAAAGGATTGATGAGAGAGAATAGGGTCTCTCATCACATGAACATAAAAATTACAGTAGGAGTAATATAAAATAACATCCCAATCATAATAAAGATGAGCTTAAAAGAAATTACATAAAAGAATGTACTTAAAAAGAAAGAGAGTTGTAGGATCCCTTACCTCGGGTCCGACTTGACTCGATCATTCTTTAATCTCCTGAATAATAAACTTGAGTTAATTTCTAATTCCTTAAGAACCCTTTTCAAGTTCATTATTACTTTTATACCACTTATTACCTTGTCATAAACATTATGTAATCATTTAAGTTAATAATATTTGTTTTGCCGATATTTGGTTCTTAAGTCGAAAGTGGTCTTCTTACAATTACATGTTGTTCGTGTGGCCAAATGTTTATTATATCCAGAATTGTATTCATTATGTAGATATCATATATTTCATATATATCCAGTACATGCATGCATTTATAACATTACATAATCATTTAGAGGTAAGAAATGAAATGCACCGTTCATGGAGACGGTAAGCCGTACGTACGCATGAACGCTACTTTCATTTCTATTTCGTATTTTATAGAATGGAATAATAATGATATAAAGGTATATTATAATTCCAGTATAATATCATATATAATATCATATTTCCATCCTTTATACATCCCACATATGGTATTTAACGAATCAAATCACTTTGAGGGGGCGGTAGTCCGCACTTCCTTAAATGAAGATATCGCGTATACCCATAATGGAAGCCACAAAGGTAAGACAAAAATGAAAAATACAGAAGCATAAATAAAACATAAACATATTATATATCATATATAAAAATAGTGACATCATAATGGCCACCTTTGAAGGTGTTAAATGAGTATTGAACAATCATCGTTTCGGGAGGCAGAATTTCACCGTCCACGGAAACCGTATGTTCTTTAACCATTTGATGTAGTTGTGTGAGAGTGTAGCTAAAATAAATCTTGTAACAACATCCTAGTATATTGAAGATACTGGTGTTGTTACAAAAGAAGTAAATAAAAAGAGATTATAGGTTTGGAGAAGCAAAATAAAACAAATGAACAAGAGAGAATGAGTTACCTTTAAAAGTGTAATCTCCTTTTGATTTGAGCCTAAAGGCTTCCTTTGAAAGGATTCTGCCCAAAGGGGATCCTCTAGGATGAGGAGAGGGATGTTGAGAGAGTAAATGGGCAGGGGTTGGCCGAGCCAAAGGCTTGAGGGGTGTGGGAAAAGAGGTAGAGGTGGGGGCCTTTTATAAGAGGAGAGGAGGGGCACTTTTGGAAAGCAATGAAATATTACATTATTTGAAAATGATTTTCGGTTCTAAAGGGTCCCACATTGATAGAATTCGTGGATAAGGTGATAAGGCATCGAAATCCACTCATCAAATTGGTTTTGTCCATGTGTATATTGTATATTTTTCATTATCTTTCCATTTTAATTAAATTGTCAAATAATGATGTCATCGCTGCATCATTATTATGTCATAAATAATTTAATTTATTTAATGTCTAAAAATTATAAAAAAAATACTATGATATAGGAAATCTTTTTATCTTTCCAATGACTATTTATAATCAAAATTTGGACTTGTATAACCCCACTTAAAAATTGTTTTAGTAAAACATACTATGTTAGTGTCATTTTCACTTTAACATTAAATAAAAAGTATTTTATGTTATTTCCCAACAAAAGTGGATCCATGGGGTCCCCAAGTTAGGCCATGGCTTGTCTTGGTCGGCCATGACATAACCAATAGGGTTGGGACATGTGTCTAGGTCATTTTATATTATTAAAGCATTATTTATACCTTAAACTACCCTAATTACCACTAATCGCGATTAAGAACTTAATGAGTTACTATTCACCAAAAAATTATTATAATCCCATTGAACCACATTTTACTTCTTAATGACAACCATGTATGTCGGATTTTCAAAATTCAATACACATTAGTGGTAAAATTTCATTTAACTGAAAAATCAGTTTGCTTGATTACCACTTAGTGGTTTCACTATTCATCAAAAATTGAAGTTTTTCAGAAAATTACCAAAAATTCACCCTAAGCTATATTTGATATTCTGAATTCAAAAATGAAGTCCGTTTTACAAAATTCAAAACATATTAGTCACATTAATTAATTTAATAATTAATTCCCGCTGTCAGAGCAAATAGCGTGTTTTTATAAAACAAAAAGTATCAAAAGATTGACACTAGTTTAAGTCTAATTTCAAAGTGAAATTAATTCCAATGACCACCATTGGATTAAATGGTAAAAATATTTTCTAATTTAACTTTAAAAACAATTCAAAATATTATCTAATCATATAAATAAATTAGATTAAAAAGAGGTTTTGAATTAAAACACAACATTTTACACTATTCATTAAAAAAATGAACTTTATCAGAAAAATACCAAAAATTTACACAAAGTAAAAATTTGATGTCCCGATTCTTAATAAGAGTTTTATTTGGTCCAAAAGAATGTATAAGAGTGATAAAAACTATATTTAATGACAGTTCGCCATCAAAAGGCGATAAGTGAACCTTTAGTGAAAACTAGGGCATATATGCCTAAAATCGAATTCTTTCCGTATTTTAAGCCTCTATCCTTTATTGGATAATTGTAAAAACATTTAAAAACATATATAATCATATTTCAGTTATTTCTATCCATTCCCGCCATTACAACGGCTACAAGTTAACTACCATTTAAAATAATATTATTTTATTATTAGAGTGCAACGTAAGATTCCCAAGAAACTCGTTGTTGCGTGTTGGGTACGCCATCGAGCATAGCGTCCCCTTTAAAGTCATTTAAATATTTTATTCACAAATATGGATAAATATGAAATGTCATATTCTTTATTTACCTGGGATGTTACATCCTTCCCCCCTTTTGGGAATTGCGTCCTCGCAATTTTAAAATTGCGCTTGGAAACATCCTTGAAAGTCCCACATCGGAACAAAAGTCGGTAAAACAAACACTTTAAAATAAAGAAAGATAAGTACAAAGGTCACTCGTGTTAACCCATACTAGGATTCCAAGTATGAAAATATGGACATGGAGGAGAAAACATAGGGTCACGTTCTTATGGAGAGTGATAGAAAACATGTTTAGGAGAAAGTTAACAATGAGAAAATCACAAACTTGTGATGGGTTAAACGGTATTCGATTCCCCAGTAGGAAAAGTTAATATACAACATTTTTGTTTTAAGTTACTTTTTATTGAGGAATTTATTCATAAGGAAACATAATCACTTATCATATTGACTTTCAACTTTTATTATATTCCTTTCACAAACTCATATTTTCTCCAAAAGACGAGTATTTAGGAAGACTTGTTCACATTAAGAGTACTATAATCAACTTCTAGAGAATCACCTAATCCACAAAAGAGAACTATGTACATCCTATGTCTTTAGGCTTAAACCAGAGCCAAAACCAAAAAGTTTAGTACAAGATCAGATAATCCAGAAAAGGATAACCCCTTATAAAAAGAAAATCTATTCTTAATCTCCAAAATTTGTCCAACAAAACCCAAAGTTCAACGAGGACCATCCGATAAACAATTTGTCCCTAAAATTCTTCAAAGTAAACCTAATATAATATTGAAACCCAAATATTTGAAGGATTTAGTCACACAGTCTTCCATGTTAAATCGTAACATTTATCTCTAAACAACATTAGTTGCTCCTAAAGTCTAGTATTGAAAAGTAATTAACCTAATCACATATCCTCCATGATAGGTTAATCATTTTTATAAATAACCCAAAATCAACTTACTCTTAATTCATAAAATCATATAACCAAAAATAATCAGTCAAACTAACCAGGGACTTCACGTAGTCCAGTGGTAGGCGATAAATACCAGTCGCACTTTGGTTGTGGGTTCGATTCCCGCAGCTTTGTCCGACGCGACGGGATGTCACACGGTCTGCGTGTTGTCCTTTTTCCAAAACTATATAATTCTCAAAACATTCCCCAAAATGAGATAAAATCTTCAAAAATATTCATAACATATTTTAACCTCAAGTTTATCTCATTCCATTCCTTTTCCATCATATCATAGAGTAACCCATAATTACCTAAAAAGTAAGGATCATATAAACCCTAATGGTTACCTTAATAATTATTACCTGAATTTCCACATCGAGTTGGCCATCTCGTAAATGATGCATTAGAGAACTCACGAAGGTTGAAGTGATTGATCATGGATCCTTGATAGTTGGTTTAGAACAACTATGAGATTCCTCATTGAATCCCCTATCTCATCTAGTATCATAATCAGAGAACCACCACAGTTTCCTTCAAACCCATTGTCACTTTGGTGCCTGCTAGATCCATCCATTCACTAAAAACATAAATGTCAGTGTGAGTATATCAACAAAAACATCATGTACTAATGAGGAAGGTAGACTCTAAGATATACTTACTCATTCACATTATCTAAAATTAGGACTCTTTCTGAAATTCTAACCATTATGGTAATGTCACTTATGCTTAAAGAATACCCTAACCTCTAAAGTTATCTAAACCGACCTTTGATACCAACTATAAGGCCCCAGCCTTAAACCTTACTTAATCTTGAGTTATTACAAGATTACACATTGAGGATCTTTTCAGGTTTAGAGTTTTAGAGAATTATATCATGAAACTTGCATTACATTCCACATTTAAACAAAGTGGTTACATAAAAGTCAGCATTCATTCTTCCCATCAACGGGAACATATTTAAAATATAACACGGATTCTTTCTTGACACATCCTTGACACTATCATCACATCATGTACCTTTCCCTTGACCTGTGAAAAACATTTCAAAAACTTGGGATGAGCATAAAAAGCTCAGTAAGAGTTATAAAAATATGGAAAGGAAACATGAGTTCATATATACATAAGAATGAAATCATACTTTACCCATAAAACAAAGGCACTTTAACATACCTCATCAAACCATGAATAAATCATAGAAATCATAAGACATAAAGGTAACTTGAGGCATTCATAACATTCTTATGTAGGGAGTAACCCTCTTGGTTACGTTTGGAATACCCATCACAGTATATTCCCTAAAATCTCTTCGGAGAAACCTTAACGTTTCACTCCTTCACGTTACCCAATGCATTGGAGAGCTATAACGGGCTCACCCGCCCTTAGTTTATCAAGGAACCACCCGTCTTCATAATAATGCCCAAGAACCATAACATAATCATATCACATAAAACATGCATAAAGGAAACATAACATTTCCACATTTCAAAATACGAGATATCAATACAACACATTGTTATAAAAACATTATGAAAACCATTTTCAATACCAAATTAAAACATGGTATTTATTTTTCTTTTAAAAAAAGAAGGTATGGCTTGTAGAGGAAGCCGAAACTCAAATAACGGTTACGACGGCGGAGAAGTCGTTGTCGCCGCATACGTATGACAAAAACATTCCCTTTTTTCGTTTAGTAAACACTTCGTATAAAAAAGATTCCTTTTGAATAAACGTAAAAGTCAAAGGGGTTTATACACCGTATAAAAGAAAGTTGTGTATAAAGTAAAATATGCCTCAACGAAAGGAGATTGAGACGAAGTCCCATACCACCTTGAAGCTTTTAACATTTTAAACCATTAATATCCATATAAATAAATCCTTAAAACCATTTTGAAAACATGGATATTAATAAGAACAAATAATTAAAACATTTAAAACGATATTTTGGTTAAAGGGGTTTTACCAAAATTAGAGACACTTGAATACAATAATCAAGGAATAACATTTAGTCAGAACTTTATAATATCATGAGAATAAAAGGATTCATGATATAATACTCCAAAGGACAGTATATACACCATATAAGAGTGAATTGGTGCATAACAACAATGAACCCTCAATAGAAATGTCAAATGTGATGAAATACCTTATAAAGAAGGTATCCTTAAATTAAGGACAAATAAATCTCAAAAAAATATGTGTGACAAATATATAGACACCCAATATAAGTGGATATTAAGTGTAAAACAATAAAAGGTCATTCACACATATTCAATGGATGACATATTTAATGACTACAAGTTGAACCCAAAGAAATCGAAATTGGGTTAAGAAGTTCCCTTGACAGCCTAACGGCGTCACATCAAAATGAGTTGATGAGAGATAAAAAGAGTATCTCATCACTTGGACACAAAATTTACATCATTAAGGATATATGAGAACATATCCCAACATAACAATATGTAAATTAAAAGACCCAATAAAAGAAGTCTTTTAAAAAGAGGAAGGGTGAAAGGTTCCCTTACCGAATTGGGTATCTTTCAAAACATACACCCCATGAAAGAAGGGCAATAAATCATTGATGTAAATACTCATAAACGAAAGTATATTACACAAAGAGTAGAATAATGGGCAGTACATACACCACTCAAAGGAAATTGTGGCAAATGTAGCATAAACCTCACGGGGATAAAAGTGAGATGAAAAATCCCTTACGAAAACTCGGCAGCCTAACGGCGCCACATAACTTCCAAAAGGATTGATGAGAGAGAATAGGGTCTCTCATCACATGAACATAAAAATTACAGTAGGAGTAATATAAAATAACATCCCAATCATAATAAAGATGAGCTTAAAAGAAATTACATAAAAGAATGTACTTAAAAAGAAAGAGAGTTGTAGGATCCCTTACCTCGGGTCCGACTTGACTCGATCATTCTTTAATCTCCTGAATAATAAACTTGAGTTAATTTCTAATTCCTTAAGAACCCTTTTCAAGTTCATTATTACTTTTATACCACTTATTACCTTGTCATAAACATTATGTAATCATTTAAGTTAATAATATTTGTTTTGCCGATATTTGGTTCTTAAGTCGAAAGTGGTCTTCTTACAATTACATGTTGTTCGTGTGGCCAAATGTTTATTATATCCAGAATTGTATTCATTATGTAGATATCATATATTTCATATATATCCAGTACATGCATGCATTTATAACATTACATAATCATTTAGAGGTAAGAAATGAAATGCACCGTTCATGGAGACGGTAAGCCGTACGTACGCATGAACGCTACTTTCATTTCTATTTCGTATTTTATAGAATGGAATAATAATGATATAAAGGTATATTATAATTCCAGTATAATATCATATATAATATCATATTTCCATCCTTTATACATCCCACATATGGTATTTAACGAATCAAATCACTTTGAGGGGGCGGTAGTCCGCACTTCCTTAAATGAAGATATCGCGTATACCCATAATGGAAGCCACAAAGGTAAGACAAAAATGAAAAATACAGAAGCATAAATAAAACATAAACATATTATATATCATATATAAAAATAGTGACATCATAATGGCCACCTTTGAAGGTGTTAAATGAGTATTGAACAATCATCGTTTCGGGAGGCAGAATTTCACCGTCCACGGAAACCGTATGTTCTTTAACCATTTGATGTAGTTGTGTGAGAGTGTAGCTAAAATAAATCTTGTAACAACATCCTAGTATATTGAAGATACTGGTGTTGTTACAAAAGAAGTAAATAAAAAGAGATTATAGGTTTGGAGAAGCAAAATAAAACAAATGAACAAGAGAGAATGAGTTACCTTTAAAAGTGTAATCTCCTTTTGATTTGAGCCTAAAGGCTTCCTTTGAAAGGATTCTGCCCAAAGGGGATCCTCTAGGATGAGGAGAGGGATGTTGAGAGAGTAAATGGGCAGGGGTTGGCCGAGCCAAAGGCTTGAGGGGTGTGGGAAAAGAGGTAGAGGTGGGGGCCTTTTATAAGAGGAGAGGAGGGGCACTTTTGGAAAGCAATGAAATATTACATTATTTGAAAATGATTTTCGGTTCTAAAGGGTCCCACATTGATAGAATTCGTGGATAAGGTGATAAGGCATCGAAATCCACTCATCCAATTGGTTTTGTCCATGTGTATATTGTATATTTTTCATTATCTTTCCATTTTAATTAAATTGTCAAATAATGATGTCATCGCTGCATCATTATTATGTCATAAATAATTTAATTTATTTAATGTCTAAAAATTATAAAAAAAATACTATGATATAGGAAATCTTTTTATCTTTCCAATGACTATTTATAATCAAAATTTGGACTTGTATAACCCCACTTAAAAATTGTTTTAGTAAAACATACTATGTTAGTGTCATTTTCACTTTAACATTAAATAAAAAGTATTTTATGTTATTTCCCAACAAAAGTGGATCCATGGGGTCCCCAAGTTAGGCCATGGCTTGTCTTGGTCGGCCATGACATAACCAATAGGGTTGGGACATGTGTCTAGGTCATTTTATATTATTAAAGCATTATTTATACCTTAAACTACCCTAATTACCACTAATCGCGATTAAGAACTTAATGAGTTACTATTCACCAAAAAATTATTATAATCCCATTGAACCACATTTTACTTCTTAATGACAACCATGTATGTCGGATTTTCAAAATTCAATACACATTAGTGGTAAAATTTCATTTAACTGAAAAATCAGTTTGCTTGATTACCACTTAGTGGTTTCACTATTCATCAAAAATTGAAGTTTTTCAGAAAATTACCAAAAATTCACCCTAAGCTATATTTGATATTCTGAATTCAAAAATGAAGTCCGTTTTACAAAATTCAAAACATATTAGTCACATTAATTAATTTAATAATTAATTCCCGCTGTCAGAGCAAATAGCGTGTTTTTATAAAACAAAAAGTATCAAAAGATTGACACTAGTTTAAGTCTAATTTCAAAGTGAAATTAATTCCAATGACCACCATTGGATTAAATGGTAAAAATATTTTCTAATTTAACTTTAAAAACAATTCAAAATATTATCTAATCATATAAATAAATTAGATTAAAAAGAGGTTTTGAATTAAAACACAACATTTTACACTATTCATTAAAAAAATGAACTTTATCAGAAAAATACCAAAAATTTACACAAAGTAAAAATTTGATGTCCCGATTCTTAATAAGAGTTTTATTTGGTCCAAAAGAATGTATAAGAGTGATAAAAACTATATTTAATGACAGTTCGCCATCAAAAGGCGATAAGTGAACCTTTAGTGAAAACTAGGGCATATATGCCTAAAATCGAATTCTTTCCGTATTTTAAGCCTCTATCCTTTATTGGATAATTGTAAAAACATTTAAAAACATATATAATCATATTTCAGTTATTTCTATCCATTCCCGCCATTACAACGGCTACAAGTTAACTACCATTTAAAATAATATTATTTTATTATTAGAGTGCAACGTAAGATTCCCAAGAAACTCGTTGTTGCGTGTTGGGTACGCCATCGAGCATAGCGTCCCCTTTAAAGTCATTTAAATATTTTATTCACAAATATGGATAAATATGAAATGTCATATTCTTTATTTACCTGGGATGTTACAGATAGTGAGAAGGATTAGTCATTTGTATATCAGTTTCCAAATTTTTTGAATATTTTACATGATCAGATCAGGTGATCTAGTTTGTTTGTGGATAAAGACTTCATCTTGAGGTTGTGTAGAAGTAGTCTAAACAAAACAGAGATCTTTCAATCTATGGATAATATTTTTTGTGACTCGATATTAGTGTAATTATTCAGTGTTACTCTAAGGTAGAAGTATCCAATGGGACTCTAGAGAAAACCAGCGGGATACTGGCAACACAGTGGGATGTAGTATAAAGATCCTTCTATGGGACTTAGGCAATGCTTGTATAGGTGGGAACTTTTAATCTCTAGTGGGACTCTATATTGGAACATTATGGGAATCAATGCTGATGTGAATGGTACTTTCCTTGGTTGTGACTGTCTACATATAGTGAAGAATTTGTAATTGGGTATAACCAATTTCAACAAGGAGTAGTTCTTAGTATTGTAAAAATATTTTGTAGTGTGTTTTATTTAAATTATTCATTTCATATAATATCCACTAATATTAACAAGTGATAGAGGTTTGAATGGGGTTAAATAAAATAAAATAATTCAATAAAAATATGTCACACATTATTCACCCCCCCCCCAGTGTGACGGCAAGATCCATTGGTCACTTAAGATAGTATCAACATTGAACATAAACCAAATAATTAAAATTTATTTCATGGATAGGGAAATTTTCATCACTTTCCTCCTTAGTAAGAAAATTAGGTAATGATTATTCTATCATGTATGATTTCAATTCATGGCGCAGCACAACCTGAAGGCATCTGAACCATTCTTCGAAGTTACAACCAGTGGGGATATGGTGTTTCTCTAATATTGATCCCATGGATAGTGTGGATGATAAAATTTCTATTTATTATAAAATTATAGAAGATAATATTATTAGTGATTTTCTTGATTAAAATTTTTGTGAGAAATAATAATAAATAATTTTATTAAGTCTTCCACTATTTTACCAAGTCTTGATATCCTTCACCATTGAACTCAAAATGTCATGTCACACAAAACACTCTAGTATTAAGGATCAATATTTCCCTTTTTTATGATCAAGATTTTGTCCACGAAAATCATGAGAAGGTATTTAGGTGGGTGGTTTTTCCTACTGATGTCTTGTAGATCCTTGATCCATTGAGTAGCCTCCCAAATCTAGAAATACTAATGGGTATTTCCTTAATACTTTCCTAAAAATTTGTATTGAAAATAATTTAGCTATAAAATTCAATACAAGTTTGGTTATGTTGATTGAAAACTCTCATGATAACTTCTTGATAAATGAAAGTGTCCATACTTTGGCCATGTAAACACTTAGTTCTATGGTTTTATTCCCAGTCAAGTATTGGAAGGCTTAGTTTGAATAGATATTAAGTTGAGGGATTTTAATTTATTATGATTAAATATTTTTTATTTTATCATTTACTTATCTTATTAATATTAAGTGTATTTTACTTAAGTTATTAACCATGTTTTGATAAAACATTTACACATAATATATTTATTTAAATTTCATATTTACACGTTAATTCATCTATTTTTGTGATCGTAGTCTTGCATATATAAAATAAGTAATGAATAAGAAATAAATAAATAAATAAATGACCCCATCATGAACTTATATAATGGTCAATTTATTGAGTGGAAAATAAATCATTCTTTCACCTAGGGTAAAAACTCATTGTGTTGTCCATGGCATGAGTTATAGTATTCCACATGTCCACATTTGTATCACCTGGGTTGGATTCATCTAGGTTCTATCTTGAATCACCTCCATATACCTTGGGACACTCTATTTATTACAAGTATTTATTACTCACACATAGGTAATGGAAACAAAATTATTTTTTTAGGAGGATTAAGTAAATAACCTTGGACATGTGGGTCTTATATAATAATGGAGGGAGGGATGAAGCGCAGTCCATCATATTTTAATTTAATAATTAATAATTTCAAACCCATGAAATAAATAAAATTAAATAAAACCAACACATACATAGGTCTTGTTCAAGCTCATAATCGATCATATACATGCAATAGTTGCTCAAAAGTACACTAGTTAGCATTCATTCCTTTTCATTCTTTGTTATTAAGATAAAAAAACATCAATTAATTAATTAATTAATTCCATTTCATCTTAATGAATATCTAAATTCTCTTGGATATACCCATCATGAATGAATTCATGTAAAATAAATGGCAGAACTAATAATTACAGACACTTATAATAAAATAATTGAGAATTTAATAATTCTTTAAAACCATTATTAAATTGTAAAACACTACAGGTGATGATCAATATAATAAGTTTTTAATGATGCAATTAGAAATTTAATGAAATTTAATTATATCCTTTATTGGGATACTACACAGCATGTATGGACAAGAAATATGTTGTGTACCTTGAATTCCATGTACCTAGGATACATGCCTGGGTATTTAGCATATACCTTGGCTGGACTATAGAGCATGTACAATCCATCTAATGACATCTATCACTCTTTCCATGTGTACATGAAACCCACCGAAAGACTCAACATGTTTATAGAGACTCTCTCTTTTCAAAACACTAACATTACATAACTTTTGAGGAATACTTAAACATTATACAAACATATTCCCAAAGAACATAATTAGTCTAGTGCCTTTGGAAACTTGGAAACATAAACATTGGTACATATGTGAGATAAATCAGCTCCCACTAGGTTCTTATTGACTAGCACCCTTCTTAGAAACATCAAACATAATACATATATTCACAACCTGTGGAAGGAAACATAAAAAGGGGTGAGCTCAAATTCCCAGTAAGGGTAAATAAGGGAGACATGTAAGCGTAAACATGAGAATAAGGGTATGAGAATGTGATCATGAAAATATAAGATCATACCCTACATATCAAGGATCATATACATGAATCATGTCATAAATCTTGGAATTTCTTAAGAAATGGATAAAAGGAATGTAAATGACATAATCCATGAAATAATAACATAGGAGTAAGACATGGAATTTTAGAAAACACATAAGCATACAATGACTTCCATAGTATCCAATACATTTCTTCTAAGACCGTATTAGTAGTATGGGTTTACTCCCCATACCATCATAGTAGTCATGGTTCACTCCCACGGACATCATAGTAGTATGAGTTCACTCCTCATATCATCTTAGTAGTCATGGTTGACTCCCATGGTCATCATATTAGTCAAGGTTCACTCCAAATAACATATTATTTTATCTCCTAATATATTATAATTTTCTCAATGCATTGGAGGGAGATATAGGTCTCACCCGTCACATAATGAAATCATACATACATGTGCCACAAGATCATAAATAGAGATATCATAACCCATAAAATGAAATGGGTATCATAAACATGTACATATCACAAACTTTTGAAATAGATAGGTTTCATAATCATTTCATCATAATCATAAATCGTGAAAAGAAGTGAGTTTCAAAAGCATATAACCTGTGAAAGAGAAATAGGCTTCAAAAACATCATGGATCAAAAAAATAATCCATTTAAAGATATAATATGAATATAAACATTGAATAATTTCCCCATAAAAGAATTATTAAGACCAATGGATGTTATCTTATATGGGAAATAATTTTTAATGATCTTTTAAAAACATTTCTTGAGAAAAAAATGTCATTTCTTCTTTCAAAAATGCTTTTTATAACATAAAACCTTTTGAAAACCATTTTATATGAAAATAGATTTAAAATTTAAAAAAATATAATCATTTTTCCTTGAAAATTACCTTTAATTATATTTTGAAATCATTTTTGAAAACATTTACAAAAACATGGTTTTTGAATAAAATAGATTTCCAACCGAAGAGAGAGACGGTCATATTTTAGATAAAAAACATTATCTTAAGGACCAAAGAGTGAAAAATGGTAATAAAAATATAGAATATCATGAATAAATATATTAGAAATAAACTAATGAATATTATTGATATATGGGTTATAATATTTCATTAAGGGAAGCATAATCATAAACAATCTCGAAAATCAATGAGATTGTCTCAATAAACTCTTATAACTAGGTAACTTGGGATCATACTATAAATATAAGAAAAGGAAATTAAATGAAGCTTAAAATATCATGAATGAATTAAATTAATTATATAACATGTATAATGGAAGTATATACACCATGAAAGAGAGTTTAGGTGCATAACAAAACATGAGTCTCAAAAAAGGAAAATCGAGACAAAACATTTTTACCGATTTGGTATCTTTTGAAACTTAAACCCCATGAAATAAGGATCATAAAATGGATATGTTAAAACCCATAAATTTAATTATAATATAAATATAATTCAATCATGGGAATTACATACACCATATAAAAGGAAAGAGTTGTGAAAATAACATGAATCTCATAGAAATTAAAAGTGAGATGAAATTCCCTTACCTTGTGTCTTGACTCTCTCTATACTAGTACAATATTCCTGTATAATAAATATAAGTTTATTATACATATTTTAACTAATAATATTATTATATTTATTACCATATATGGTTTTATTATGACCTTATATTACCTGTTTTTTAATGATCTTATGTTAAGGTTTCACTTTGGGTAATATTCATTTTTTTCTTCGTATGTGTCTTAATGTGTTATATTGTTGGTCCTTATACTTATATCATGATTCCAGAATGTTGAAAGTGGTATAAATATCAGGTATATACAGTATATTTATATTATAATAATCTGTATAATATATGATTATGAAATGGAATACACCATTCATGGAGACAGCAAGTCGTACGTATGCATGAACATTGTTTCCGTCTTTATTGTCGTACTGAAAGAAAGTATGTAAATGAAATATGTATATATATATGTATGTATATATATATATATAATTATTCCAGTACAATTAATATATAAAATAAATCATATAAGTTTACTAAACTTATCCTTAATACATCCTGTGTGATGTGTGACTGAATCACATCGCTTTGAAGGGGCGGTAGTCTACACATCCTCAAATGAGATTATCACATTAACACTGAATAGAAAGTAAATAGATGTGTGTTTTAAAAAGAATACAGAACCTTAAAGACATAATAAATACAATACATTTCATATATAAATTGGTTTTCCATCATAATGGCCACCATGATTGGTGGTAAATGAAAAATGAATAATCATCATTTTGTGAGGCAGTAATTCACTATACACAGAAATAATATATTTGATATCCATTAAATGGAGGTGTGTGTAAGTGTAGTTAGAACACTTATAATTAAAAAATCCTAGTATATTTAGGATACTATTTTTTTCACATAGTAATGTAATAAATAGAGTGGAGTGGGTGGAGAAGTAAAATAAAGGAAAAGAAGCAAGAGAGAAGACGTTACCTCTAAATCGAGTAACTCCTTTTGGTTTGTGACAAAAGGCTTCCTTGAGAGGATTTCTAACCTAAGGAAGGATTAAAGGTAGAAGGGAGGATTTTGTTTAGGCTACTTGTTAAGATATTTTTCTAACATAAAATTTTTTATAGGTGCAAGGAATGGGTAGAGGTGGTTGCCTTTTATAGCGAAGGAAAAGGATTCACTTGGAATTTTTAGAAACAAGTTAGGTGCGCACGTGTTCTTACCTAAAAAAGTCATAAAAAACAAAAAAAATAATTGAAGTTTTATGTCCAAAATATGGACATAAAATGGGTTTTTTGTATTTTTCTAGGTCGTTTTAGGTCTTATATTTAAGGTTTAGTACTTTATTAACCTAATTTTTCTCTTAACTGATGTAATTAATTTAATCACCTTCGCTATTTTTTTTTGTAAAAAACAAATTTGAACTTATGAGAAATTATAAATTATTATGATTAAAAATATGGAATCCATTTTTCCGAATTCTAATCATATAATTTTCACAAATTAATTTAAAAATAATACAATTGTTGGGACGACACTGTGGTTTTTATAGTAAAAAGGATCAAAAGTTTGTTAAGTCTTTACGTAAAATTTAAATATAGAAATGGTTACAATGACCAAAATTGGATTAATTGTTAAAAATATTATCTAATTAAACTTTTAAATTAAATTAAAATATATTTTAACCTTATAAATAAATTTAATTAAAAAGCAATTTTGAATTAAAAACCAGTATTTTCACTATTCATCTAAAAATAAAGTTTCCCCGAAAAATCCCAAAATTTCACCATAAGATAATATTGAAATTATAAATTCAAAAATGATGTTTATTTTTTAAAATTAAATTTCTAAATGTTTTAAAAATTAATTTTATTAGAATTGTATTAAAAATTGTATTTTTAGACATAGAAGGACTTTACTAAAAATCATAACTTTTATTATCAGTGTGTTTTATTTATATAAAATAATTATAAAAAATATTTGAAAATTATTTAATACTATTCATATAATAAAGTTTAACATCTAGGTTATAATTATCTTATTTAGATAGTTAAAATAATAAAAAGATATGTTGAGTAGAAATTCAGTGTTGTGTGTATCGTACGCCAAGTCGGTGTTGCATGTATTGTACACCAACTTAGTGTTACGTGTATTATATGCTAACTTAGTGTTTCATATAATTTATGACATGTTGTTTTAGTGTGAAATTAATCTTTTACTTAGTGCATTTCAAGATGAAAATTTTAATTTATTCGAAAAAAACAGGTCAATAAAAACTCAAGGTATTGCATTCTACCCCCTTAAAATGAATTATGCCCTCTAAATTTTTCACTCAGGTAAAAAAATGAGGATACTTATGCTTAATAATATCCTCAAGTTCCTACATAGCTTACTATAACTAGTTATTTCTCCATAAAACTTTGACCAGGTGAGTGGTCTTGTTTTGTTGAACTTTCTCTTATCGGTCCAGAATTTCAACACGTTGCTCCTTGTAAGAAAGATCTTTCTCTAGAAGTATGACCTCTATGTTTAGTACATGTGAAGTTTAGGTATGTACTTCCATAATAGAGATACATAGAACGCATCATGTACTTTAGAGAGATTTTAAAAAAGTTCCAAGCAATAGGCTACCAGCCCAATATGATCAAGAATTTCAAAGGGGCCTATATACCTAGGTCTTAGTTTCCCTTTCTTCCAAAATCTCATAACTTTCTTCCAGGGTGAGATTCATAGAAACATATTTTCACTAAATTTAAATTCTAGATCATTCCGACTGTTATTAGTATAACTTTTCTACTGAATTTGAGCTATCTTGATATGATGCTAAACGGTTCTAACCTTCTCAACCATTTCTTCAGCGATCTCAGGTCCTAATAGATTTCTTTCACCAACCTCATCCCAGCATGTTAGATCTCTAAATTTCTTCCCATAGAGGGATTCATAAGGTGACATCTAAATTCTTGAGTAAAATATATTATTATAAGAAAAATCTCAACTATATTAAGGTGATGATCCCAACCACCTTTGAAATCCAGAGAACAAGATCTCAACATATCCTCTAAGGTTTGAATTATTCCTTCAGACTGACCATCTGTCTGAGGATGATAAGTAGTGTTGAAACTCAATTCTATATCAAGTGATCTCTAAATACTTCTCTAGAACTTTTAGGTAAAACTTGGATCATGATATGATAAAATATAATGTGATACTTCATGAAACCTTACCACTTCCTTAATGTATATTCTGAAAATATGATCAAGAGAGAAATATTCTCTGATAGAACTGAAGTGTAGTGACTTATTAAGGCGATCAATTACCACCCATATATCATTAAACCCTTTATAGTTTTTTTTATTCCAACAAAAAAATCTATATTGATGTTCCCCCATTTCCATTCTGGTATGGGTAATAGATAAAACATCCCTTTAGACTTTTTTCTTTTAGCCTTAACTTGTTGGCATACCAAATACTAAGATAAAAACTCTGTAATATCTCTCTTCATGTCATCCCACCATAAGAATTATTTTTAAGTCCCTATACATCTTCATACTTTCAAGATGAATAGAGAATAAAGAACTATGAGCTTCTTCTAACAACTCCTTCTTCAAATATGGCATGTAAGGAAAACATAAACGGTTCCTGAACCTTATCATTCCATCCTGATCAAGGTTAAACTCAAGAATATTTCTAACCTTATTTTTTAGTTCTTCATAATATTTTTGTGCATCCTTAATCTTCACTTGGATAGAGGGTTGAACAATCATTTAATAAAGATAATATTTTTCTCCTTCCTTTAGGATTTCTAGATCCATCCTTTGAAAATACAAAAATATTGGATCTTTTGTGATCCTCATCATAGGTAATGTAACATGATCTTTTCGACTCAAAGCATCAGTCACCTTGTTCTCTTTCCCAGGGTGGTAATGTATTGAGTAGTCATAATCCTTTATCAACTCTATACATCTTCTTTGGAAAATGTTCAACTCCTTATATGTGAATATATATTTCATACTTTTATAATCGGTATATATATCATACTTTTCCCTATAAAGATAATGCCTCCATATCTTTAATGTAAAAATTTCCGATGCTAACTCCAAATCATGGGTTGGGTAATTTTTCTCATGAATCTTCAACTGTCATGAGGAATAGGCTATAACCATTTTATTTTACATAAGAACACATCCCAATACCTTCTTGGATACATCAATATAATTTACAAACCCTTATCCACTATAGGGTAATGTAAGCATAGGTGCACTGACCAACCTTCTCTTCAGTTCCTTGAAATTTTCCTCACACTCATCTGTCCAAAAGAACTTAACACCCTTCTGAGTGAACTTGATTAGATGATTATATAGTCTTGATAAATTATACAAAAACCATTGATAATATCTATCTAAACCAAGAAAACTACAGATCTCGGTCATTATGGTTGGTCTAGGATGGATTTCAATAGCCTCTGTATTTAATGGATCTACTTTTATACTATCTATTGAGATTATGTGACCCAAAAATGAAACATTTTATATCCAAAATTCACACTTTGTAAATTTTTAATATAACCTCTGATTCCTTAGGCTCTTCAGTAAAATTCTCAATTGATCTTGATGCTCTTCCTTTATATTTGAATAGATAATAAAATAATCTATAAAAACTACCAAAAACATATCAAGTTAATATCTAAAGACTGTATTCATTAAATCCATGAAGATATAAGGGGAATTAGTAAGACCAAAATGCATCACTACATATTCATAGTGACCATACCTAGTACAGAATTTCATCTTAGGTATATCCTCCTTATCGACCCTCAATTGATGATATCTATAACGAAGGTCAATCTTGGAAAGGTATTGAGCTCCACGTAGTTGATCAAACAAGTCGTTAATATGGGGAAGAGGATACTTGTTCTTGATTGTGATCTTTTTCAACTCCTGATAATCAATGCAGAGTCGTATTGATCCATATTTATTTTTCACAAAAAGAACTGGTTCACCCCAAGGTGACACACTTGGCTGAATGAATCCCTTATGATGGTTTTCTTAGAGTTGATTCTTCAATTCTTACAACTCAATTGGGTCTATTCTATAAGGAGTCTTTGAAATTGGTGTGGAACCAAGTATAAGTTCTATTGATAACTCAATTTTACATTTTGGTGGAATACTAGGAAAATATTCTAGAAATACATCCACAAAATCCCAAACAATAAGAATATCTTTGATGTCAATATTCTCCCCAACCATTTGAGATAAACAATCATTTTTAATAGGAATTAAGAATCATACACTGGATGTAATCTCCACAGTAATTTCATACTTATCGTCACTTTGATGTATGATCATAGGAGGGTTTGAAATATCAAATGTAACTTCCCTTCCTTAACAATTGATGTGGGATTTATGCAGAGAAATTCAATACATGCCTAAGATGACATCAAATTTGACCAAAGGGATAATGATAATATTTACAGGAAGTATATTCCCATGAAATTCAACCAGATAGGAATCATAGACTTGAGATGAAATCATTATACCATTAGGGTTTTGCACTGCTAATTGCACCACTAATTGTTTTGGAGGAATCTTAACACCCTTAGAAAATTATTTAGATATTAAATAGTTGGTAGATCCAGAATCAAAAATGATATAAGAAGTTCTAGAGTAGATGGTAAGTGTACCTTTCATCATATTTTTATCACACCCCTCATCAGATATAGAAATTTCATGAGATTTTCCCTTGTCCCTCGGCTTAAGAGGTTGCTGAAATCAATCATCATCACCAAACCTTGTGTTTGGGTAGTAGTTATCATAATTCTCATTCTTCTTACACTTGTACCACTAAATCATGGGAGGTTCTTTCTGTGTGGATTTTTTCCCATTAGCGTTTTGAGATTAATTTGTTACATCATTCAGCTATAAATTTCTCAATGGCCTTCCTTTCTACACTTAAAATATTTATTAGACCCCTTAAGGTAATTTTCTCCATGCTTCTTCACATGATTAGAGCATAAAGAAAAGTTTTTCTTCTTTTATCTTTTTTTGGAGATTCCTTTAAAATCCATCTTCCTCTTCTTGTCAAAATCATGAGATTGTTATGTGAATCCAACATCCATTTCAACCTTTATTTCACAAAAAAATCTATTCATAGATACTAAAATCTCTTATCGCCAACACCCTTATGAGACTTGGATTTGAGACACTGAATAACCTATCAACTTTACTTTCAGGTTGGATGATAATTCCTAAAGTGTGCCTCGCAAGTCTCATGAAATTAGCCTCGTAGGTACCAAAAGACTCATCATCCCTTTGCTTCATATCAAGGAATTATTTCTACATTTTGGTATGAAGAATTAAAGGAAATTTATTATTGAAAAATAAGTTCTTGAATTCATCCCAAACCATGGATTCAATCTCATCATGCTGCCTCATATTCTTGATTAGAGTTCACCACTGATCTGCTTCATCTTCTAACTGATAAACAGCCAGAATGACTTTCTCATGCTTCTAACATTGAAGAACGAATAATATCTTTTTAGTGGTACTAATTTATTTTTTAGTAACAAGTGAATCAGGAGACCCTCTAAAAGAAGGTGTACGTTGCCTCATGAAAGACTCAGCAGAATGTTATTCCCTCCTTTTCTCATTTGGAATTCCACCATGATTCATAGCTTAAGAAAGTTGTGTGAGCATACTAACAAGATTTTTAATTAAAGATCCCATAGAATTTGGTTTTTCAGGAGAAAAATAGTCACATTTTCCATCACAATATCCATTAACGTTATTCCTTCTGGTTCTAGACATTGACTAAAACCAAAAGCATAGAGTAAGAAACAGTTATCATAATGAGGAACCACATAATCATGAAAAATAATTTTTATGATGTCTAACTTATGACACCTTAATTAATATATTAAACCTTAGGTTTAACCTAGGTTATTAATATCCAACATATATTTAAATCCTTTATAATGGTTCGTGAAGAGTTTGTGAATTCCCAAAGCATATCCCCTGAGAGTTTCAAACCAGGTGTGCAAGAAGGCATGTTGTTGTGTACCATATTACCCAAAGTCAATCCTGGGACATCTTCTTGGGGTTTTTACCCCTAGGTACATCTCTGCCAGATCCACATCTACTTTTAGTATCTTGACAGGGATGTATTTCTAGGAAACCACTCACTCTATCCTTCACCAAAATTCTAGGACATTTTCTTATACTTTTCCTTATCCTTAGACTTATCCTTTAGAAATTTCATTAGGGTTCTCACTATGGTTTTCTCATTCTAGATTCCAAGGGTTAACTATAACTTTGATCTAATAACAACTATTGTGACCCTCACTTTTCAAAACATTAACATTACATAACTTTTTCAGAATACGTAAACATTATACAAACAGATGCCCAAAGACCATAATTGGTCTAGTGCCTTTGGAAAATTAGAAAGAAAAACACGGGTATATATGTGAGCTACATTATCTCCTACTAGGTTCTTCTTGACTAGAACCCTTCTTAGAGACATCAAACATAATACATATCTTCACAACCTGGGGAAGGAAACAAAAAAATGGGTGATCTCAAATGGTCAATAAGGGTAAACATGGGAGAAATGTAATCATAAATAGAATAAGGGTATGAGAATGTGATCATGAAAATAGAATATCATACCCTACATATAAAAGATCATATACATGAATCATGGCATAAATTTTGGTTGATCATAATACATGAATAAAAATGAAGTAAAGGAAATAATCCATGAAATAATAACATAAGAGTAAGACATGGAATTGTGTAAAACACATAAGCATATAATGATTTACATAGTATCCAAGCCATTGTTTCCAAGACCGTCTTAGTAGTATGGGTTCAATCCCCATACCATTATAGTATTCATGTAACTCCCATGGCCATCATATTAGCATGAGTTCACCCCTCAAACCATCTTAGCAGTAATGGTTCACTCCCATGGCCATCATAGTAGTCAAGATTCACTCCCAAGACCATCTTACTTTATCTCATGAGATATAAAATTTTACCCAATGAAATGGAGGGAGATATATGTCTCACCCTTCACATAAAGAAATCATACAGACATGTGCCACAAGATCATAAATATACATATCATAACCCATGAAATGAAATGGGTATCCTAAAAAGGTAAAAATATAATAAATTTTGGAAAGATAAAGGTTTTATAATCATTTTATCATAGGCATAACCCATGAAAATAAGTAGGTTTCAAAATCATATAACCCATAAAAGAGAAACAAACTTCATAAACATCATGACACCAAAAAAATAATCCATTAAAAGAAAGAATATGAACAGAAAAATTGAATAATTTCTCTATAGAGGAATTATTAACACCAATTGATTTTATCTTAGATGGAAAATAATTTTTAATTATCTTTTAAAAACATTTATTGAGAAAAATATCCTTTCTTCTTTGAAAATTTATTTTTATAACATAAAACCTTTTGAAAACCTTTTTAATTGAAAATAGCTTTTAAAACTTATAAAGGAAGATTTTAAGATAATAAAACATTTTTAAAATACTTTTTCCTTGAAAATTATTTCCAATTATCTTTTGAAATCATTTTAAAAACATTTTGGGAAACATGGTTTTTGAATACAATAGATTTTCAACCCAAGAGATAGATGGTCATATTTTACATAAAACATTATCTTAAGTGACAAAGAGTGGGAAAATGGTACTAACAATGGTGTATATCATGAATAACTAGAGGATAAGGAAACTCATGAATATTCTTTATGTATGGATCATAATATTTCATCAAGGGAATCATAATCATAAATAATCTCAAAAATTGATGAGATTGTCTCAATAAAATCTTATAACTATGTAACTTTGTATCATACCATACATTTAAGAAAAGAAAACTAAATAGATCTTAAAATACCATAAATGAAAGAAATTCATGATATAACATGTAAAATGGAAGTATATACACCACAAAATATAGTTTCAATCAATAACAAAACATGAGTCTCAAAAAAGGAAAATTGAGACAAAACATTTTTACCGATTTGGTATCTTTTAAAACTTAAACCCCGTTAAAGAAGAACCATAGAATGGATATTTGAATACCTATAAATTTAATTATAAGATACATATAATTCAATCATGTTCAGTAAATACACCACACAAAATGAAATAGTGGTGAACATAACATGAATCTCATACAAATTAAAAGTGAGATGAAATTCTCTTGCCTTGTGTCTTGACTCTCTCCGTACTCGTACAAGATTCTTGTATAATAAATATAAGTTTATTATAAATATTTTATATAAGAATACTATTATATATATTACCATATATTTTTTTATTATGACCTTATATTACCCACTTGTTTACGATCCAATGTTAAGGTTTCACTTTAGGTGATATTCTCTTTGTTCTTCGCATGTGTCTTAATTTGTTATATCGTTTGTCCTTATAATTATATCATGATTATAGAATTTAGATAATTATATAAATATCAGGTATATACAGTATATTTATATTATAATAATATATATAATTTAGTATTATGAAATGGAATACAGTGTTCATGGAGATGGTTAGTCGTACGTATCCATGAACGTTGTTTCCGTCTTTATTATCATATTGAAAGAAAGTATGTAAATGACATATGTATATGTATGTATGTATATATAATTATTAAATTATAATTCATATATCAAATATATCATATAAGTTCACTAAACCCATCCTTAATACATTTCATGTGGTGTGTGAATGAATCACATCGCTTTGAAGGGGTGGTAGTCCACACTTCCTCAAATGAGATTATCACATTAACACCAAATGGAAAGTAAATATATGTGTATTGTAAAAGGAATAAATAATATTAAATACATAATAAATACAATATATTACATATATAAAAATATTTTACATCATAATTTCCACCATTATTGATGGTAAATGAAAAATGAACAATCATCATTTCATGAGGTAGTAATTTGATATACAAAGAAACAGTATGTTCAATACGCATTAGATGGAGGTTTGTGTAAGTGTAGGTAGAAACCTTAGCATAAAAACATAATAGTATATTGATGATACTTTTTTTCATACAATAATGTAATAAATATATTGGAGGGGTGGAGAAGGAAAATAAAGGAAAAAGATCTTGAGAGAAGACATTACCTATAAATCAGGTAACTCATTTTGGTTTGTGCCAAAAGGCTTCCTTGAGAGGCTTTATTCCCTAAGGGAGGATTCAATATAGAAGGGGGCGGGTTTGGGAGGCTACTTTGGAAGATATTTTCTAAACTTAAAAGGTTTTAGAGGTATGATAAATGGTTATAGGTGGTAGCCTTTTATAAGGAAGGAAAGGGTCTCACTTAGAATTTTTAGAAACAAGTTAGGTGTGCACATGTTATTACCAAAAACAGTCATAAAAAACAATAAAACTCAATAATGTAAGGTTTATGGACTAAAATTGGAAATAAAATGGGTTTTGTAAATGTTTCTAGGTCGTTTTGGGTCTTATATTTAATGTTTAGTACTTTAATAACCTAATTTTTCTCTTATATGATTTAATTAATTTTAATCACCTTCACTAATATTTTTAAAAAAAAAGTTGAACTTATTAAACATTATAAATTATTCTGATTCCAAATATGGAATCCATTTTTCTAAATTATAATTATATAAGTGGTAAAAATTAATTTAAAAATAATCTCGTTATCGGGATGACACTGCAGGTTTTATAATAAAAAGGATCAAAAGTTTATTAAGTCTTTATGTCTGATTTAAATGTGGAAATGGTTCCAATGAAAAAAATTGGATTACTTGATAAAAATATTATCTAATTTTACTTTTAAATCAAATTAAAATATATTTTAACCTTATAAATAAATTGAATTAAAAAGATGTTTTGAATTAAAAATGGTATTTTTCACTATACATCTAAAAATGAAGTTTCTTAGAAAAATACCAAAATTTCACCCTAAGATAATTTTGACATTATAAATTAAAAAATGAGGTTTATTTTATCAAATAAAATTTATAAATGTGTCTAAAATTAATTTTATTATAATTACATTAAAAATAGTATTTTTAAATATATAAGGACTTTACTAAAAATCATATCTTTTATTATCAATGTTTTTCATTTATATAAAAAAATGATAAAAAATATTTGAAAAGTAGTTAATACTATTCATATAACTAAGTTTAACAAGTAGGTTATAATTATATTATTTAAATAATTAAAACAATACAAAGATATTTTTTATAGAAACTCAGTGTTGTGTGTATCATATGCGAAGTCGGTGTTCCGTGTATCATACGCCAACTTAGTGTTGCATGTATCGTATGCTAACTCAATTTTTTATATAATGTAAAACATGTTGGTTTAGTGTGAAATTAATCTTCGAATTAGTGCATTGTAAGATGAAAATTTTTATTTATTCAAAAACAATAGGTCTATAAAAACTCGGGGTGTTACAGTGTTAATCAGACACAGAACTACACAAAGTGTACAACCCAGCTACACCCTGTGTATCTCACATTCAGTGTGTCCTTTTTAATTGATGAATGGATCAGTGTGTATTTCAAATGCTTGAAATAATAAACAATTTATTGTGTACACCGTATACATATTGTGTATGTTATTATTTCTCTAGGATGTCATTCTCACGTGGTTTTGACCATGTATATGACCACACAGCTTGTGTGAATTTCCAAACTAAACCATGTAGACTGCATGGAATGTACACTAGTTATACGTCATTTACTCTAAAATATTGTGTGTTAGGTTGGCCCTATTTACACATGGAGTGTGAATAATTCACCGCATTTAGTTACTGCTCGGCATGTCGTGTATCCCATGACCCGGGTGGGTGTAGTGCACTTGGGTACACGGTGTGTACTCCAGCTACACACCATGTAATCCCATTCTATTATCCTATAATCATCAAAACTTTCCTATGGAATCTCTAGTAATTATTCATCTACTCTTAGTCCTTTAAGAAAATGAAACATTGAATGATTATTTTTAATATGTCAAAATTGTTTTAATTAAAATCAGATTAACAAATGAATAACTATTGAAATTAAAATATAACCACTATTGAACATATAGATTAACAATCCAATAAATAATTATAAATTTGAAATGTGGCCACTATGATACCACTTTAATAATATAAGTACAACATAAGTGTATTTGGTAGGTGATAAATCAACTTTATTTCAACTTATAATTTCCCAAAACCTAGAGAGAATATCTTTTCACATTAAATTTATAATTAATTTATTTAATATCAGGATAAATGGTTACCTCATATTAGGAAATTTATCTAATAAATATGTTGTTGGTATTCTAAAAAGCATTTTTCAAATTACATTTTTTATGCTTTAAGGATATAAGTGTATAATCCCTCTAGTGTTGATCCATGGGTGCTCCTTTGATCTATAAATAATGCCAATTGATTTTTGGGTTCTAGCATAGAGAATAAATTACCTTGCATTTTTCATGTTGATTGCTTGTAGTTCCTTCAAGGTTGAAGTAATCTCTATATCACTTCTCATTCTTAAGAGTAATAAAGGAGGAATGGAGATAGAATTATTTTGTGTGCAACGATTCTCAAATCTCGATTAACCCTACACAATAGATATAACCATATATTTATAGAGATAGGGTTTAAGTAAAAATATTATTGAATTGCATACCAGCCCTTAAATAATATACTAGTTGTTATTCAACCCCATGTCATATAACAATATTATTATTATTATTATTATTATTATTATTATTATTATTATTTTACATCGTGTGCTAACATGTGTAATGATAAATATTATTTATCAGCTTACAAATAAATATTCATCATCAGACACAATCTTATTACACTCTAACTCCTCTAAATTTATTAAATACCCTAATAAATAATTAATTAAATATTTCATTCATTAATAAATGAAATAAATATTTTATTCAAAATCCATTGAATAAATATTTATTAAATATTCATGTAATAAAATAAATTATTTATTAATGAATAAATAATAATTTATTACCTTGTGAATATTAGTGATCAACAAAACTTGAATAAAATTATTCCTTAGTCTTGAGAATAATATTTATAAAAATAATTTAATTCAAATATAATTTAATTACGATTAATGGAAAAACTTAGTGTGTGGCCCTTTAGGATCCTTTCTCATTGGCATTAGATGGGTTTTTCTAAAGTCTAGGATTTCGGTCTAACAACGAGTCAATGCATTAAAGATAAATAAATTAATGTTACAATAATTAAAACTGCATATAAATGATCATTGTGTAATATAATCCCTTTGTCATAATATCTCATCATGCTGGATTCACATCTATATCATCAACCTATGTGCTCAATACGTAATTCTTTGACTATTTAAAATAAACATGTAATTACCCCATGGACATGGAATTTAATGTTATAGTTGTATTATAATTAAAGGGTCGAGATATCAACTTTCATAAATACAGAAGGGATAAATCCTTCCGCAGCTTATTCAATAATAACACATCACTCATGAGGCACCCAACATATCCAACCTTTCTATGAATTGTATCATTATGTTTTACTAAATATTTATAAGGGAATGAGTTGTAATATACATTAATAATAATCTTAAAGTCTAAGGACCATCACACATGCTCATAGATAGGAATATCTAATAACACCAAAACATGTAGAATTCCTACTAGTGGATATGTTATCATAATCTCTCATCTTGTAGATTACCAAGTGTCAACTTCATGAGAAGAAGACCCATATTATTATGAGTGCTCACACATGATAGTCGCTTTCTATATGTCCTATCATATAATTTTATATAACCATAGAACTATAATTAATAATATCTTCATAGAATTTCAAGGTTCTCATCATAGTGGGGAACCGATATGAGCTTATCAATGTGACATATATTCTAATACATTATTATATTAAATTCATGAATAAAAAATTAACAATATGTAATAGGATATTTTATTATTATTCCAATCATTGAATATACTTGTAATCTAATTACAAATATTTGTCCCTATGACACTAACTCCAATAGTTCATTTTTTACACACCCATTATACCTTAAGTCACACACTGTGTATTTTCCCCTTAAATGGGTATTACATTATTTCTCTCCCATGAGCTGGATTTGGACAAGTATACAATCCATTAAGAGTTTATTTTTTCATAGAACAGAAATTTGGAGTCCTATGTATTACCAAATTTCATTGGTGTGATTTTACAGGTCCGGTTTGGATCTTAGCCCCAAGTTGATGATGACGGGATCAGTATGATAGTCTAGTATAGGTGTGGGGTTGGTGAAGCACTCTAATTTCAGGGAATGGTACCTTCACATGTTTTCATATAATAGTATTCTCTGTGTGTTTTTTTATGGTTATGAATCCTTGAAGGATGGATATTCAATAATGAAGGAGTTTAGGCTAGTCATCAGTGGTTCTCTATGTGAAATAGGGTAACTCGAAGGGTTTTTTGAATGGATATGGAATGTTAGGAGAATCCCTCCTTCCTATTAACCTCAAAGAGGGAGTGGTGTATGTGTTTTGGATAGGTGTAAGGAGAGTTGGTAATTAATCCCATTATGTTGGGGGCCCTTTGGAGAGCTTATTATTGTGTACAATAGTTATCCTCTATCTCTCAGGTATCTCCCTATGTGTGACTATAGGAGATGGAGAGTATCAATTGCATAATATTCTTGATATATCCTTTAATATAACTAAAAATTTCAATAACCATTTGGTGTGAGAAGTATAGAGATGGTATTTGGGTACTCCCTCAAGATTTTATCCTAAGATGAAGTATTGGTCATCCCTTATATTGATGGAGTGAATACTCCCCCACCCCCCAGAGATATAGGGTGTGGGTCCTACATGATAAGAGATGATTTCCTGGAGTTCCATCTTTGAGGTGAAGGATTATTATTAAATGGATGGAGACGGTTTTCTCCTTTGTTTAACTTGTCCCTTTGTAAGGAATGAGAACCATTGTGGGGTCAGTATTCCCTTATTCAGTATATACTCCCCTGTGAGTCATGGGTTCACTGACTGTATCTATGAGTATGGACAAGGTTATGGATATTGAGTGGTGAAGATTTTTCATTGTAAGATCCTCATTGAGGCACGAGTTCAATGGTATGATGGTGGTGGTATTCGAGCTACGTGGATGGTTTGGGTGCTTGGGGACTTACTGTAACACCTCGATATTTTAGTATATATTTTTTTCATTTAATGAATACTATTTTGAGTAGCTTGATCTGCATGAAACATCAAGCTAAAATGATCCAAAACACATTAGATAAATATTATCAATAAAATTATAAGAATAATTAAAGCTCTAGTAAATAAAAATATATTTTTTACTTAAAAATTATTATATTTAGGGGATAAATAATTTATATGATTTAATATTAAAAAGGATTGTTATTTCTCAAATAACTATTTTTTAAAATGCTATATATTTTATACTAATAAATTAAATTGAAATTTTTTAAAATATTTTTATATATTATCTAATATATCAATATTCTTTAAATTGAAAATTGATATGAAATAATATTATGAACACTTTAAAATGACAATTTTCAATAAAAATAGCTTTCCATTATATTTTGTATTTTATTTTAAAAATTAAATTTAGAAATTTTAGATTTTTGAATATTATAAAATAAAATTAATTTTTGAATTATTTATGAGAAAATTATCTTATTATGAATTTTTGGATTTTTTGAAAAAGAATGATTTTTAGGTGAATAGGGAAAAATATATATTTTTTATATACAATGTAGTATTTTTAACCTTATCATGATCTAAGCATCACTTGAAAATTTTATAAAATATTTTTCATGAAGATAAATTTTTGTAAGAAGAAAATATATTCATTTAAAATAATATTTTGAATTTATAAAATTCATGTTTAACATTTTGAAACTTAAGTAATCTTTTATTCTAATAAAAAAATCTTTTTATTTTAATTTTGTTTTCATAAGGTAGAATTATATTTTGGATTACATTGAAATACATGTAATAATTATTTTGTTAATAATAAACCCATTAATTTTATATAAATCAATAACATTGATAATTTTTTCTTAATCATAATTTTTAATCATAAAAATAAACTTTTTCTAAAAATGGGTTTTTATGTGTTATGTGTGCTAATATTTAAATTAATTTTTATCACACTTAGTATTTTTATTTAAAAAAATGAATTTAATATTTTTAATAATTGGGTCCAAATTATGTAATAAATACCATTTTATTTTTATGAATTAAAAGTAAATTACTATGTAAAAATTATTTACCACATTGAAAAATAAAAAATGTAAAAGTGAAAAATATAAGTGTAAAATAATTAAAAACATGTTAAAAACATGTGTGAAAATGTGTTTTTGGGGATTTAATAAACTTAACCTTCCCCCATTCCATTATTTTCCATTATTTTTTCAGTTTACCTTTGAATAATGACTTTGACTTTTGTATATTATGGGAATTCCACTCCTTTCTCTTATAAAAGGATCCATCACCACTCCACTTCTCTTCACATAAAAAGACTTTTAAATTTCACCAAACTCAGACCAAATAACTCCCCAGAGTATCTATTCACTTCCTGGATGTTTTGGTCTTCTCAAAGACCACATCTCAAATACTTAATTCATTTTTTAAAGGTTCTCTTCTAAGGAGTAAGGTAACATTTTCAATTACTCCTTTTTTCCTTTCCATTTCTTTTATTCTATTACCCCCTAAAACATATTCTATGCATGAAAGTATGATAAAATTTTCATTAATAATTTACTAAAATTATATTGTACTAATGGAATATCAATTTTCTACCTTCTTCTAAAATCATTTGAAAAATGAATACATCATCATGCATATGTGCAGGCTACCACCACTATGAACGACATACTTGATTTTTCATCACCACCTTACACAGATGGTTCTAAAAGTATATTTAGAAGATTAATATTATATTTATATTATTATAAATCTTCTGAAATTATAAACCATTCCCTATATTCTTCCTGATCTATGGAAAATGAATGTGTCGCTCATGCATACATGTAGACTAACGCCTCCACAAAAGTAACGTATTTAATTTTTCACTCTAGTCTTTTATTATTTATCCAAATCTATTATAAGATAATTTTATACCCAAAAACATTGAACTAAAATCATTATTATTCTATAATAATTATATTATTCCAAAGGAATCACTTTCTTAACCATACTCACGTATGGATTATAGCTTGTCCTTCTTTTGGTCAGTTTAACAAACTATGTGAACAATGCTAGAAATTTCTATTATAGATAACTAAATAAATATAATTACTAGTTATATTGTAAATTAATAAGTAAATAATTATTTTTTTTAATGTTAATGGTAATATCTAACATGTTATTAAGATACCACTCCTAGTTCATGAAAATTTCCATAACATTCTCATCGTCGACTTCATTATCATGAATCATAACTAAAATAATTATGAAATGAAATTAAAACATTATAAATAATTATAAAGTATCTATTATAATGCCAATAATGATCTGAGAATGATTAAATTTTAATCTTTAAATAATAATTTGCATCTCCATTATGAAACTAGTATTAAATAATTAATTAAAACTAATAACATATGATGATTAAACGAAAATATAACTAATATATTTTTAATAAGGATCTAAAATAGGTGATTAAGATATTTATTTTTTTAAGAAATAGTTTAGAGCATATTCAATTATGTTGGATTTAAGTTAAGGGTGTTTTTTCTCAATTTATTTTCTTTGATACATGTTTTTTTAATGTACCTAGTTTTATTTAAATGGTGTGCATATTGGATCATGAATTATCCTTTATTAATGTTATTTAAATTTAAATTTCATGTTTTCTCTTCTAAGTGGATTCTATTAAAACTTTTCAAAAGTCATAAGTGGTTTTATTTAATAAACTTCTTTTCTTGATTCATAATGATTCCACGTCCACTGTGGTTTTATAAGATGGTTATCTTCTATTCTATTATGATATTATAATGTATTTCTATATTATTTTTTAGGGAATTACATTGATGGAATTCTTTATACATAAAATTTGTTTATGTTAATAATAATTCTAATTCTCTCCAAATGAGTCATTTTTCTTCCATATCTATACACACTCTTCTTATAAATGGTCACCTTTCTTATTTTGAAATTAAAATACATTTTATTTTTAGTAGTCTTTAAATTTCTCTTTACCAGTTTTCAAATTAAATATTTATCACTCTCTTTATGATGTGAGTTTCAATATATTTTCAAAATATTAAAAAGGTTTTAAATTTAAATTTTTGTATTTTTATCTTACACTCCATATTTCCTATAGGAAACCTTTATTTTTCTCAAGGATCTATTATTGAAGATTATTTTTAAAAGTAAAAATTTTCAAATTATTTCACTTCACCATTTTTGAAAATTAATTTCAAATATGAACCATAAATTATTCTTTTATGACTATGGAAAAAAAACATTTGAAAAACAATTTTATAGTTTCTTTCACCATTATTAACATTATTCTTTATGAAGATTTCATTACATGGTTTAAAATAGTTTTTATAAATGATTTCAACTCTTAATTACTTTGAAAATAAATGTAAATTTTTTTATATTTTTTCAAAGTAGAAGTTTTATTTTAAAGAATAAATTCTTGATTTAAAAAGGGATTTCAAATTATTTTGTTTTAAATAAGTCTTCAACGTTTTTATGACTTATCGAAGAAATTTTTTACAAAATATTTCTTTCTAAAAACCATTTCTGATTTTATAGAATAATTTTTAAAAAAATTATCAATCTCAAAGTTTTTTTAAAAAATAAAATATTTCAAAGGAGTTTTCAAGCATTTCAAAAAAGTATATGTAATCTTTTTTTTAAAATTAATTTATCAAAAAAAATATTAAAAGTGTTTTTTACATATTTTTCAATATCCTTTTACATTCCTTATGATACACTTGGGATATATTCTTATGATATCATCCACCTTCTTTCTCTAGATGGCTTAATAAATTTCATATGAATGTCTTCATGAAACCAATCACTTTTCCACGGTTTTATTAAGATATCTAAATGCTTTCATGTTCTATTAAAATATAAATATATATATGGACGATTATTATTATTACACCCACCATTTCATTATGGTTTTTATTTTATATTAATTTATGAGTTTGAGGCTCAATTTAATTTTCCATGGAGTTTTGTCCTGAAACATGGAAATTTTTTAATATTTCTTATTGGGAATGGTTGAGGCACATATTTAAGCCCAAAATTTTTGAATACTATAAAAAACTATGTGAGTAACCTGGTGAGTCTATGGTGTAGTGCATGGGTTATGTACGATTAGGTAGTCTATGCAACAAGTGTGCGGATCGACACCGTATTTTGACAGTGAATTTTGGAATTTTTGGAGCAGGGTTATTCCAATAATGAAGAACCTAAGAGAAACCATGAATTTTTTTTTGTCTAGGTAGTTCCATGCCCATAGTTTGTGCATGGTTATAAAAACTATGTGGCCTAACTATGTAGTTTTCTCATGTTTTTAAAAATTTTGCATTTTATTTTTTTATTTTTAATTATTTTCCTATTAAAACCCTAATACAAAACACCTCACTCCCTCACCCCTCCTCTCCTCACACAAGACCCCTAGGATAATCCCCTAATGTTTTCATCTTCCCTCCTATCACACATATGACACTACCCCCAATATTTGAACCTCCTTCCTCCTTTGATTCCGACTAATTTCCCTTGATATATTCAATCAGTAAGTCTTCCTTCCCTTCTATTCTCTCTTCTTCCTCCTCATATCACCCAATTTTATTCATTCCATGAACACTAATAACTTTTGAGTCATATATATTGTTATTAATGGTACTAAAATTCTAATTTTTTGTGTTTAGGGTTCAAAGTTACTCTCTCTTGTGTGTGGGAGTCTTCTCTTTTAAAGGCAACATGATTTAGATTTATGCAACTTTCTTTTGGCTTGATTTCTATTGATCTGAGGTAGGTGATTTTTTTCACTAAATCTCTATTAAATGACTATAATTCATAGATGTTTTAAATTGGTTGATTTTTAAATTACTCCTATATATATAGCCAATGATAGGCCTAAAAAATTTAAAAGTGGTTTTAAACCTTTCCATGGGACGATAATCCATGCTAAGTGTTTGTGGAAATGCCTGGTTGGATTTTCATGGATTATTTAGATTTTAAAAGTGGTGGCGAGCACCTGGATAATTTTTTTTAAAAGTTATTATTATTTTAATTGTTTTTTAAAAGCAGTTTATTTAGGTGTTTAAAATTTTTAATATTATTTGAGTGATTTTAAAGTGGTGTGTTATACCATGCGGATGGTATTTTGAAATTTTTTTTATAGATTTTAAGAATATAAAAGGTGTTTTAAATTGTGAATTTCAAAATGGTTCCAAGAATTGTTTTATCAAACTTTGTTTCAAGAGTATATTAATATTGATTTTTGTAAAAAATAAACTAGTTTGTAATTCCAAGCATGTTTTTAAAAGATGGCCCATGTGGGATTTTTTTGAAAATGAGCTTTCATAAAAGGAGGAAAGACCTATTGAGACCCTTGTAGTTTTTTTAGGCCTATGGTGGCATGTGATCCCTTGAGGGGGTGTTTATTTTGAGGCATTGTATGTGTTGATTATGATTATTGATTTTGGGTTATTTTCTTGGGAGGGAGTGGTAGGTGAGGTGTGTGTTATTTTCAATGATTTTCTAGTGACGAATATGGTTGATTGATTATGATCACATCTATTTTGAGTTTTTATGGGAGTTATAGGATGTGGTATATGACTTGTGTGATGGAAAAACTAAGTATAGTAGTGGTTTTCTAGGGAAGCGTATCCCAGTTATAATGAGATAGTTAAGTTGGAAGGAGTGGTTAGCCCCAATACTAGAAAATTCATTTTATATATTCCCATGGGCAATGAAACCTGTGGGAACCCCATTTTTGGTCCCATGGGTGTTTGAATTTGAGTGATAGCAACACCCTTATTCTCGTGAATGAATGTGTTCAAGTGACATTATCATGGGTTGTTCGATAGGACTCCCACTGATGTTGATGGGTTTAGTAGTGTCAGCCTAGGTTCCTTGTATCTAGTTAAATTCATTAATTACTAGATCCTAGTGATTATTCTCATGAAACTAGGATCCTTTGGATAATTTTATGGTATTATCTTTGTGTTATGATTACATCCCCTACTATTCACTTCTTTGTTTGGAACATATGTACTTGCCATTTATTTTCTTCTTATTTTATGACTTGACATAGTGGTTCCTTCTTGTGTTCTTTATTACATATTTGTGTGTTTTCTTTTTAAATGTTATGAAAATGGATTGTGAAAGGTTTTAAAGAATAGAAAATTAATGCATAAATTTAAAGTGTTTCAAATTATTTTTGGAAATGAGTTTGAAAAGTGTTCTCTTGTGAGAAAAGTTGAAACTGGTTTGTTTTAAACTGAATGTGTGTGGGGGGTGTTTTGAAATGGGTATTGTCACCACATTATTTTTATGTTCATAAATCGCGTTTTTTTTTGTTTCTAAAAAGATTTAATGTTTTATTATTGAAAATAATTTTCCAGCCAAGTTGTGAAATTTTAGCTAAGTGTTAATCTACCATTAGTTAAGTCATGCTACTATTGGATCATCAAGATAATGCTAGTTCAAACCTCCTACCACTAGACTGGTCTAACACTAGTTCAACCCTCCTACCATTAGATTGTTCTACCACTAGTTCAAATCTCTTACCATCAAGTGTTGTTACTCTTAATAAAATATACTTCCAATTCATGATACCATCATCCTATGCTACCATCACTTCAAGGGTACTTCTACCAGTCTACTTCCCTGACTATCTAACACTACTACCATCAAACCCTCTTACCTCCAAGAGATGATATCATCGCTTGATGATACCATCAGTTCAACGGTGCTCCCACTAAAATGGATCTACTATTCAAAAGATATATCGTTATATGGATCTACCACCAATGAAGAGCTACCTCTAGAATGATCAACTTTAAATAAAGATACTACCAAAGTGCTACCATATATATCTAAAATTTATTTCAAAATTAATTCTCCAGTGGATAATTTAATTATTTAATGATAGATATAACAATATGGACTTAAGAATGATTATTATTAAATAATTCTATGGTTTTCCTAATGAAAAATTCAGTCTTTTCCATATTTTTTGATCAATATGAGGATCTTGGTTATTCTAATATTATCCTTAAATGGATAATGGGACCTAAAGCTCTATAAATTTAGAAGAAGTTTCCTTATGAATGTATGACACATGAGACTGAGAGGCACATGCATGAACACTAAATCATTGACTCTAAAACACTGATATAGAAAGGAATAAAAGACAAAAATGTATAGAAGATCCTTGGATATTCACATACCAAAATTAGAAGGTTTTAAAGACTTCCATAACCCCATTTTTAACCAAAATTCCTATGCAACTTACTTGGTCTCCTTACAAAGACAAATCCATGGACTTGATAACAACTGTAGCTATTCAGATTGAGTATCATAAAATTTCATCATCACTAAACTATTTATCTTTTTTTTTAGGATTTATATTAAAGTTGTGTTTTTTTACTCTATATATTTTTAAAACACAATCTCTATTGATAAACTGGAGAGTTCTTGATACTCTCTCAAATATTTTCATTTGTATTCCCATGAAAACTATGAAATAGGTCTTTTTTGATCAAGTATTCTAATTTAGACCAAAAATGACTATGGAAGCGGCTATATGAAATTAAATCCTTGAGAGATGATGTTTATAAAACCTAATCTAGTTTTTGGATCAGTTTATTTAATAATAAAACACTTTTAAGTAGGTTATTTCTAAGTGTGGGGGATTAAGAATTAGCTTGAGACCAAACCCCTTGTTAAATTCCATTACTCTATATTTTTTGTAACTGATTTCCTGCTTTATATTTTATATTTTTCTTAATTTAACAAGTTTAATGTTTTCTAAAATTCTAAAAAAAGTAAACTATGGTAGTTAACATAAACTAATGTTTTATATAATATGTTTTATACAAGTAGATTAGTTTCAAAATTCATAGTATTTTCAAAATTATTTTAACTAAGCTATGATCGATCTTTTATGAAACATTTCAAAAGAACAAATTATATATCTCTACTATTTTTGTAAAATGGGTGTTTTACCATATTTTTGGATTTATATTTTATATTTTTTTTGAAAATAAATTTTATTGGAAGTTCAATTCACCCCCCACTTAAGTTTTCCACTCTGACCAGTATTTGGTATTAGAGTAACTTTCAAAATATATTTTTACTATGATAAAGTTTTATTTAAAGATATGAAATTTATATTTTATCTAAATTTAGTTCCTTATGGATAATAATATACTAGATGTAACTACCACTAATCAGCCTCCTTATTTTAATGGCACAAATTATTCTCAATGGAAAATATAAATGAAAATTAATTTTGAAAGTACATTCTTTGATATGTGGACTTTAATTGAAGATAAGTTTGAAAAACCTATAGTTAATAGAGCTACCTTGAGTGATTCCACTAAAGCAGCATATGAATATAACTATAAAGCTATGAATTATTTATACTATACTTTAGGAAAATATTATTTTAATATAATATCAACTTGTGTTACAGCTTATGAGATTTTGGATACCCTTGTTATATCTTATGAAGGAACTTATAATTTTAAATAAATATTCTTAAATGATTATATTATTAAATGTGATAATTTTAAGATGAATCATGATTAATATTATTCTGATATGTATCACAATTTCAATGATATTTTTAACATGATTCACACTCCTAGAAATAAAATTGATCACAAGGATGAAGTCATAAAACTTCTCAGATGCTTACCAGATAGATGGAGAGGAACATCTATGTATATAAGAGATTCTTGAAACATTATTTCATCGCCAGTAAAAGAGATAATTGAAAAGATCATGATGTACAAATAAGAATTTCAAGTGAACAAATATGAAGTGGATAAACCCAAAAGTAATTCAGTATATTTTAATACTTCTGGATCTATATAAAAATAGAAGATCAAAGCTAAAATCATGAGTGATGAAGAATCACCATATAATAGTGATGAATAAATGGCACACTTAGCTAGACATTGTATAAAATTTTATAGAAAGAAAAATTTATTCAAGAAATAAAATAATGGAATAAATTATGACAACAAAGGGAATTATAGAAAATATTTGAAAAAGAATAATTCGTCTAATAAAGTAATCTGTTATGAGTGTAAAAGTAAAGGACACATGAAATCAGATTCTATGAAGTTGAAATATAAGAATAAGTATGAGAAAAAGGAAAAAATATACCAAAAGGATATGAAGGATACCTAGAGTGCCTTAGAGTATAGTTCAAGTGAATTATATTCTATTAGAGAAGACAAAAATAATGGGTCCAATATGTGTTTTATGACACACATCTGAGGTACTAAATGTTTTTCCTGAATCCCATGTATATATTTATATTCCATATGAAACTAAAAAATATGATGAAATTATTTCTAGTGATGAATTATTTGAATACTATAACATGATGGAAGATAAATTTAATTAATTGAAATATAGATATAAAATTTTAAAGAAGAATCATGCTATGTTTTCTCACTTTAAAACTGATATTGCTATAGAGAATGACAAAAATGATCAACTACTAAAAGAAAATAATGAGTTTAAATTATCTAATGAGAAATTAAATAAAGATCTAGATATATTTATAAAATGGAAGAAAATACCCTTACCCATATTCTTGGTAAATATACTACTCCTAAGTATACTACTGGAATTGGATACCAACCTGAACATAGGAAGATATATAAAAACAGATTTGTCCTAATTTCTAGTTCTTCTAGTTCTGCTAGTAGTTATTATTATACTAAACCTAATAAAGTTCTTGTTTATAATAGTTTACGATATACTTATAGAAAAATAGTAAAACAATTATGGATTCCTAGAGTACATATTACTAATATTTCTAGACCTAAGAAAATATGGGTACTAAAACAATTTTTGATTTAAATATCTCTTGTATGAAAACTTCTTGAAGAGTTCAAGTAAGAAATTATAGTATCTTGACATCAAATTCTCCAAACATATGGCTATAAATTAATCAATTTTCTAGAACCTAATCAAGGTGTATGGTGGAAAATTCACTTTTGGGGACAATGTTAAAGGTAAAATTATTAGACATGGCTAAATAGGTAACTCTAGTATAGATTTAATTTCTAAAGTTTTATAATCTGATTTATATTTCAAAATTATGTGATGATGGTCTTCATTTCAAGTTTTAAAAAAATTATTGTAATTTTTTTGATGCTAAACATGATTTATATTTTTCTTCCATGATAAATGAAAATATTTATGATGTAGATTTAAATTCATTGTTTTCTCTGAATGTTTCTTGTTTGAGTGTCTTTCACAAAGAATCCCAGATTTTTCATAGGAGACTAAGTCATTGCAATATTCACCCTCTTAGAAGGTTAACTGGGAAAGGGTTAATTAAGGATATAACTAAGATTTAATTCCTAAAAAATTCCATAATCCCTATAAAAAGGGAAAGAATCACAAAATATCTTTCTAACCAAAGAAATAATACTCAACTTCTCAACCTTTAGAGTTAATTCACAAGGATTTTTTTAGAACTTTTAGAGTTTCTAGTTTATCAGTAAAACATTATAATTATGTAATAGTGGATTATTATTCAAGATATCCATGTGTGTTTTTCCATCCTCATAAGAGTTAAGCTCTATACTATTTTTCTTAATATGATAAATCTATAGAAAATCTTAATGGGAATAAATTAAAGACCTTAAGAAGTGATCACTACTATGAGTTTAAAAATCAAGATTTTGAATAATTATTCTTATATCATGGATATAATTGAAACTTTTCTTCTCATAGGACCCCAAAAAATAATGGTTTAGTAAAAAGGGGAAATGGAACCCTTAAATATATTTATCAGACTATGCTCAATGAGTATGATTTACTTTTTTATTTTTTGAAAGAAACTGTGAACACATATTATTATATAATTAAAAAAAAATCAATTAGTTCTCCATTAAATAAGAAACCTTAGGGATTATGGAATGGTGGAAACTCAAAATTTCACTAATTTATGGGTGATTCCCTCAAACTTCATAATTTTTTTTCCTCTATGAGTTGGAGTGGCTTTTTTTATTTGTATGGTTAAAAGAATTATATTTAATAAAAAGTTAATTTTCAGTCAGACAATGAGTCTAGCATAATAATTAGAAGTAAATCTAAATTTTTTGCATAAGGATATAGTCAAGAAAAATTTATTGACTATAAAGAAAAATTCCCACCCATAGCTAGACTTGAAGGCATCAGGATGTTGCTTTCCTATGTAGCACATTTTAATTTCAAACTATATAAATGGATGTCAAAAGTGCATATAGTTATATTATTGGTGATGTTTTTATTGATCAACCCCCTATATTTCAAAAACCTCACTTTCCAAATCATGTGTTTAAATTAACAAAAGAATGATATGGTTTAGAACAAGCTCTAAGATCTTGGTATGATAGGCTTATCTCTTTATTGATTTTAAAAGGTTTTACTAATGGGGCAGATGAACCTACTTTATTTATTAAAATAATTTCAAAATATGTTTTATTTGTACAAATCTATGTTAATGATATTATTTTTGTATTTTTAAGAAATTATTTGTGTGAAGAGTTTTAAAAAATTATGTAATGTGAATTTGAAATGAGTTTAATGGTTGAACTTAAATTCTTTATTGGTTTTTATATTTTTCAAAATAAAAATAGAATTATTTTAAATCAATGTAAATGAACTAGAGATATTTGAAAACATTTTGGAATGGATAGTACTAAACATGGTGATACTCCCATGAGTACTAGATGTAAACTCGATCTTGATGAATCTGGGAAACTAGTTGATCAAAACACTTATAGAGGTATGATTAGAAGGTTATTAACTATTAGTCGGCCTGATATAATGTTTAGTGTGTGTATGTGTGATCGTTTTCGAGCAAACCCAAAAAAGTCACATTTAATTTTTTTCAAAAAAAAATCAAATACCTCAATAGTACAACAAATTTTGTACTTTTTTATTCTAGAGGACAAGAATTTGACTTAATGAGTTATTTAGAGGATTATTTTGGTGGTTGTAAATAAGATAGAAAAATAACCTCTGAAACATGTTACTTTTTTTGGAAAGTATCTAGTTTATTGGTGTAGTAAGAAACATAATTTTGTTGCATTATCCACTACTTAATATGATTAAATAGTTTTATGTAGATTTGTACATAGATTATGTGGATAAAAAATGCTTTTTTAGACAATGGTTATCAATTTCTACTTGTCCCAATAAATTGTGATAATACACATTCTACTATAATTTCTAGGAACCCTTTTTCTCATTCAAAAACCAAAAAATATTGATTAAAAGACATAACTTTTTGAGTGACCATTTTAAAAATAGTGATATAACTCTTGAGTTCATAGGTACTGAACATCATCTTTCTTACATGTTCACAAATCCTTTGAATTTTGAAAGATTTAAATATATCAGACATCATGGAATGATAATTTTTAGTTATTCTATTATACTAATATTAATTATAGTTCTAGTAGAAAAATCACAAATTTGGTAATTTAACATTGGTGATTGACCGTTTGTGATCAACCATTGGTGATCTACCCTTGATAATTGACCATTTCATTCTACTATTTTGTTTCTCACATTATGTTTCTTCTGTTTGAGTAATTATGTTCTTATATTACCTCTCCTATTTATTTCCTATTTTATTATTATTATTATATTTATTTATTTATTATTATCTATATTTATGATTTCAAATATCAAAATGATAATATTTTACCTAAAATCAAGTTTTGATAACCCCTTTCTTTCATGTGACTCCTTTGAACCCTTTTCACTTAGTTCTCTCTTGACTCTTGACCTTTAATCACCTTCCTTCTTCATAGTGCAAAAATGGTGGGAGTTAGGCATTCTTCTATGTCACTGGATGAGTCATGTCCCATGAAGAAGTCATGAGATGAATCCAGTTAGCCTATTTTCAAACCAAATAATTCCCAACTCCTGTCCTGAGAAATCATCACTAAGAAAGATATAGATGTTGAGGGTTTGTTTTTTAGAAATTCACTCATATTTAAAGTGATCTAGGACCAAGTATGGGTTGAATAGTTCTTAAGGAATTATCAAAAATTCTACCCTAGGTTGGTTCATGAGTTTTATCAATTTACAAATTATGATTTTTGTGAGAATAAATACTTTATTAATACTAATATTGATGGGAAAGAGCTAACCTTTTCTGTATAGTAGTGGGAAAGGTGCCTCAATTTTCCTCATAGAGGTATTTTTGATGATTTTAAAGGCTATATTCCCAGTAAAAGTGAGAATTTATTATATGATTATGCATTTTAAAATTTAACTGGGAATGTTGTTGTTTTAATTCCTATAGTTGTAGAGATTAATGGTGAGTGTTTTTTATTGTTAAATTTTATTTAGCATATGATTTTTCCTAGAAAGGGGGACTTTAACATCATGAGGTATCAATATGTATTTTTTTATTTTTTATAAAAGAGGATATGAGAGAAATAAATGTTGATATTTGATAGTCTATATGATAGAGTTGAAAAATATCTCTTCTAGGTAAAAATATTTGGTCTACCCCAAGTTGATTTCAGCTATGTTATAAGCTAGAGGTTTAGTGCCTTAAGGGGAAGAAAAAGAGACCAAATGTGGAAACTTTTTTCCTCGGTCATGTGACTTACAAGAGGATGATGGTTAATTGGAACCCTTGGGTAAAGAAGTGGGTGGATGAAATTGATAAAATCTATGAGAATTTTAACCTATTGTAACACTCTACTAGACCCATATAATTGGTTAAATCTAGATTGGATCCTGATGAAGTTTTTCTATATTCTTCTGATGATGAAGTTGAGATTGAGGAAGAAGTAGAAGGATCAAGAACTGAGAAATAAGTATCAATAGTTGGTTTAGTAGAAGTGGAGAGTGACCTATATATGGTTAATATCCCTATCATATACTTTGAATTATCTAGTAATTAAATCTCCCTCCCTACTAGAGATTCCTTGCTAAGGGAAGATAACGATTCAAAAGAGACAAAAGTATCTAATAGTGATTATATTATCAGGTCTTCTTCTGAGACATCTGAGAATGTAGTAGTTTTATCTTATGTCTTTGAGTATGATTATAAAAATGTATATAAGGATGATAAGTCTCTTCTTTATCAATGTGTTACAGATACTATTAGATATTCCAGTGGTGAGTGGTATGGTAGATAACCTTTAGCTTCGGCAAGTCAGGCTACCAGTGATAGAGGTGATCGAGATGTTTAGTATTATGACAATCATTTAATCTTTCTAACTATGATAAATATGAGGATTTATAACCTATTTGGAGGTTTACAAGATTTTCTTGTCTTGTTTTAGACTACTCAAAGTTAGAGTATGATGATGGTGAGGATTATAATCAGGGAAGTCCACCAAAGTATGCTGGGCATGCCATTTAGATTGAGAATATGGATCTTAAGGGATCATTAGAAGAGAGGATTGAATAGTAAAGTTAGTTAAAGGCCTTTCCTTATGGTGATACTTCTATAGATACTGTACATGAGGATGATTTTATTCCTAACTAGAAGAAAAATCCTCCTACTACTACATCTCCTCCTCATTCTAGGTATGTGACTAGAGATGATTTGGATGACTTTAAGGCCAAATTGTTGTCAAATATTGGTGGGATGCTTAGGTCGTATTTAGTTTAGGAGGACAAGCTCAATGAATAGGAAATTGAGATAATATTCACCTTGTTTATTGATTATATACATCCTAGAATGTTCTTGAATATGGAATAGCTTGAGATTGAAAATAAGAGTTTGGAAAAGCATGTGGATATCATTTAGAGCACTATGGAGGACATGAGTTCTAGCTTTACTAGGAGGGAGATATATCTTCTATAGAGGGTTGAGAGTTTCTCTACACATGGAGCATCATTTTCTATAGCTCCACCTCATCCTACCATTCTTACTTCTATGGATGTTGACCTGATACATTCTATAGTCAGAAAGGAGCTTCATGATGTGATGGGTGGTCTTTCTTCTTCTCACCAAGATGAGTTTCACTGGATCAAGTCACATGGTGGGAATATTTATAATTTGGTTAGATAATGTTTAAATGGTTAAAGTAGTGATATAGATACTATCGCTAAAGATATTAAATACTACTCTCAAGAGTTTATTTGAATCATGATCTCAATTCTCGTTTCAATTTCTGGGTTGAGAACTTAAGGATGCCTCCTATGAATAGGGCCTTCAGGGAGAAGGTGACTCAAATGAAGACATTAGACCCTCTTCTCACGATTTTCATGGAAGATAAATATGATCTATTCAAGGATATGGAGAAAGTGGTCAATTCATCACTCGGTTTTTTGAGATAATGGAACCCTTTTTTCACCAAGATGGGAGACATAGGTCCAACAGCACCTCAAATTTACATTCCTATCACTGGATCCATTTATACACCCATTTATTACCCTTTACAAACTACCTCTATTACATTAATCCCCTTCATCCTTATTCCTATTGAAGCTATGAAATAGATTAGACCCATGGTCACTTTTGGCGTTGTCTTTTAGCCACCTGCACCTCTAACTCCACCTACCTCCTCTTCTGTTCCTCCTACCACTAGAAAAGGAAAATAGATAGTGGATCTTACCTCTCTCAAAAATAATGATGGATCATAATAATCTGAATAGATTCTAATAGGTATTTTTTTGTCTTTTAATATATTTCTTTGATGTAATATTCTGAATTTAATATATAATATAAATCCTATTTTATTCACCTTTATGTCTCTTGTTTCATTTTCTATTCTAATTATCTTTTTTATAATCCCAAAATGTGGAGTAGTATTTATGGAATTTAGTATGTAGTATGTATGTAATTTAGTATATAGAATGTATGAAATTTATTTTTCATAATTCCATATACATAAATGCACATTGATAAATCGAGCTAAGATGACTATATGCACATTGATAAACTGAGATAAGAAGACTATCTTTTATGTATCCCTTAAATTTTTTAAATATGATTATAAATGTCAATGTTTGTGATCATCAAAAAGGGGGAGATTATTGAAAAGTCCTTATTTTAATAATCACAAATCATGTTTGTTTTTTGGATAAAAAGTTTAATGTTTTACGATATTAAATCATTTTCCATCCAAGTTGTGAAATTTTAGCTAAGTGTTGATATACCATATGTTAATGTACGCTAACATTGTCTTGTCAATCTATAGCTAGTTAAACCCTTTGACCACCATATTGTTCTAACACTAGTTCAACCCTCCTACAACCATACTAGTCTACCACTAGTTCAACTCTCCTACCATCAAGTGTTTCTATCGCCAAGACAATATATCGCAAGTCTATGCTACCATCATCCAATGTTACCATTAGTTCAATGGTTTCCTATAGTCTGTTACTAAAACTATCTGATGCTTCTACCATGAAATGCTCCTACCCTCCAGAGATTATATTATCACTCAATGATACCATCAGTTCAGTGGTGATTCCTCTAGAATAGAGCTACCATTCAGAAGAGATACCATTATATAGATCTATGGGTAATGAAGAGCTACATCTAGAACGATCTACCTATAGTAAATAAGTCTCCATAATACTACCATATTTATCCAAAATTAATTTCCAAATTATTTCTTCAAGGGATAGTTTATGTAATTAATGTTGGACAGAACCACATGGACTTAAGAAAAATTATTCTTAAAAAATTCCATGACTATCTTAAAGATAAATTCGGTCCTTTCTAGATCTATTTATTAGTGTGAGGATCATGATTATTCTAATATTATCCTTTTATGGAAAATTGGACCTGAAGCACTATAAATTCATAATAACCATATGCATGTGCATATGACACATGTGACTAAGAGGAACATGCATGAACACTAAATTGATGACTCTCACACATTGGGTGGAAAGGAAAAAGAGACACGTGTGTGTAGAAGCTCCCTAGACATTAACAGACCAAAATTAGAAGCATTTACATATTTCCATGACTCCCTATTTTACTAAAATTCCTATGAAACTTGTTTAAGATCATTAAAAATATGAATACTAGGACTTGATAACAACTACATCTATTCGGATTGTGCAGCATTACATTTCATCATATCTATACTCTTTCTATTTATATTTAGGATTTACATTCAAGTTGCGTTTTTGTTTTACTCTATATATTTTTAAAACACAGTCTCTAGTTCTAAATTGGAGAGAACTTGATAATATATCAAATAATTTCATTTTTATTCCCATGAAAAATTGTGGAAGAGGTCTTGTATGACTTGGTATTCTATTTTAGCCCATATATAACTATGGAAGAGGATCTTTTCTTGGATATACTTGAGATTTTTTGTTTATAAAACTCGATTTAGGTTGTGGATCAGTTTATTTAATAATAAATGGCTTGGTTTTGGGTGATTTACAAGTGTAGGGGATTAAGTCTCATCTTGAGACTAAATCCCTTATTAAATTCTATTGTTATATATTTTCAATAATTCATTTCCTATGTTATCTTTTTGTTTTCATTGTATTAATTAAACCAATTTACTGATTTCTAAACATCTAAACAAAACTCAACTCTAATATTTAACTTAAACTAGTATTTTATATACTTTGTTTTATACAAGTATATTAGTTTTAAAAGTTAAAATATTTTCAAAAGTATTTTAACTGATAAGTGATTGATCTTTTGAGAAACTTTTCAAAATATCAAATTATATATCTCTATAATTTTTATCAGATAGTCATTTTTTCTATATTAGGGGATTTAGATTTTAAATTATTTTTTAATAGAAATTTAATTGGAAAATCAATTCACCCACCTCTTGAGTTTTCCACTATGAAAAACCCTCTAGTTTTAGGTTATTTTACCTATTTTTTATGGAAATGATTGGTTTTCAACATGTTTTGGAAAACTTTGTGATTTTAGTGGAAAAAATATTTCAACTTTAAAGTGTGTATTTCTAAAAGAGGTGTTTTTGGAATGGGATTTAAAATGGTATAATGACCAAGTGTTTTAGGCTGAGGAAAAGTGATTTTCATGAGATTATTTTTATTTAATAAAAATCTTGGAAAAGGATTTTTAACACACATGTGATGTGTTGTTGTTTCTTTTAAATACTGAAGAAAATTTTATATTTTTAAATTATGTTTTAATCTATTATTCTTAGTATGTAATATGAATTAGACTAATTAGTTTATGTGGTTTGTGGTGGTATACTAAGTGATTATGTTATCATACCTATTTTATCTCAATTACAGGTTCCTGTTTCTCCTTTGGGACACTCTTTGATTATTTATTTATCTAATTTTAGTGTTTACTTTATTAAATTCATCCATTGTTTTTATTACTTGATTTTGGTAGGACCTACCTTTACTTTCCTAGAATGCCCGACAAGTTTCCCTTTATATTATTTTCTTTGTTCAATTAGGATTTTAGTGATTTATACATTTTGATGTGTAGTGATATTATAGTGTATGAGGAGAGGAATTTGGTGGGTGTATTTTCCTTGCAAGAGAGGGAGATAGGGGTGGTGAGGGATGTTTTTGGTGCTCATATTGTTTACTTATTTCTTTACACTTTTTTTCTATTTATTATTTCCTCAATTTTTATTTCAACATGGATGTATGATATATAGATGGGACATGGCATATTTTTTGTATATTATTTATGTCACAACTACTCTAATTTTTGGGAAAAACTAATCCCAAGTGTGTTTATATGATGGAAAGATACTAATTTCTAGCCCATGAGGATTAGGAATTCCCTTCAGGCTAGTGGTGAGCTGATTTGACTGTGTCTATCTAATGGATAGTTTGGTCCAGTTTGTTATAAATGGTATCAAATGATATGGGTTATTTTTTAAATATAATCCTAATCCTTTAGAATCCCTTTTAAAATTTTGGGTTTTGGTAGCTTGGAGATAAGTTTTTTAGGACTCAAGAGGTAGGTTCAAGGAGAGTTTCATGAGCTCTTTCTCACACTGAGTCTAAAGTTTCCATGGGAAGTTGGGATTTTCCCTTAGATTATAGTTTTCTATTTGATGTAATTTTTGGACTATAGTATGATTCCAATGGTAATGATGTTTGATCCCAAATGGCATGGCTTAATTTTTCTTTTCGGTCGTATGTGATTTTTTGGGATGGTGACAAAAAATGGGGGGAATCAAAACATGAGGTTGGATTATTGAGCCTGAAAAACCATAAGGAAACCAAAAAGTTGATGCCCAAAATGTTGTAGGGTCTAATTCATGAATGTAATATTGTCATTATGCATGTGTACAAGTAATTCATGGTTTTACATCTTAGATTATTTTGATATTTATATCACTTGGGCCTTTGATTTCCAAATGTGTGTGTGTGAGGGAAAAGGGAAAGGATTCATGGTCAATATTGAGATATTTTTTCATATTTTGATGAATTTTTTATTAAGTCTTGTGTTTTGCCTTTATTATGTATTTTTTTTCATGTGATGTGAAATTTTTTAAGTGTTGGTGAAAATGAATTTTATGGGAAAGTATTTTTTATTTTAAAGAAATGGCTTATGGGTTTTTTGTAAAATAGGCTTGGTTTTATAAAACATTTTGATACCATTAACTTTATTTAGAATTTGTAAAAAAAAGTTTTACCTATGATTTATTTTTCCTAATAAAGTACATGTGGTGTTTTAAAGGATGGGGTTTCCTATTTTAAAAGAAATAGGTGATTTAAAAATTTATTTTTATGGAATTTTTGGGATTTTAACCCTAGTTACTATATTTTAAAAGGGTAATTGATTTTGAAATAGTTTAAAAGGGAAATTTTTTTATTTATTTTTAAACCTATAATAGTTTTTTGGTTTTAAAAAAATGGTTTTTATTTTTGAAATCATTTTTTGAAATGTTTTAAAATTAACCAAGTCAAGTAAGGTCTTGGTGTTTTAATTTTTAAAATGGTTTCTATTTAGTTTTTAATGAAATATGGCATAATTTTAATGGTTCCTTGGGTTTCAAAATGGGATTTGGAAAAAAACTTTGTTTGTTTTAACAAATCTTGTTTTTTGTTTTTTCCCTTGTGTGTTTTGGGATAACTTGGTGTGATTTTTAGGGACACGACCATGTGAGGGTCTATGTCTCAAGTTGTTTGATGTGATCCCCCCTCCCATAAAGGTATAGTGTGAAAGTAGACTGTTTATATTAGGGTCCTTCTTCTTTTTAACCCTTCCAAGGATCTAATTAGAGTGGAAGGTGTAGTTTCCTTCTCAGAGTGTTGTAATTTGTATCAATCTAAGGAAGTTTTCCTTTAATGGTTACTTTAGAGATTGTTGGATCCAGTAGTTTAGAACCATGAATTTTGGTTAATGGATGGATCAGTGGGGATCATTTTTCTTCTATAATCTCTTATATGATCTATGGTTTGGGATGTTCATTCATTTGGTATTGGAGATGTTTGAGGTTTTATGGATGATTGGACATCGTTCGGTGTATCCTTTGTGTGCTCGGTTGTGTTCTTTATGGGTGACATAAAATTTTTGGATTTATGTTGGATTTTAGAGATTTTGTGGCATTAGGAGGCCTTGGATTTTGTTTTCTTGGGTTTTCCTTTGGTTTTCCATTATGGGAAGTGTTCCTTTTGGGAATGGTTCATGCCTTATTTCTTGATATTCATTATTTCCCCTATATGGTGTAGACTGTAGTTTATTTTTTGTTTTCTAGGTTGGAATTGGGAAGATACTTGGGTGAATTATTGGATAATTGGGGTGTAGTTTTGATTCATGTTGGGTTGGATTTCACTAGAAAATATTTTCCATAAATATTACCATAGGAGTGTATTCTATGGAGTTGGATTTAAACACCTTAGTATGTCAGTTTCAACCCTTAGGTTATATCCCTATAGTTTCTTATCAAGGAATGTATCATATTATTAAGATACTTATTAGGATGCCTTGGTTTTTTTATCTAGTTTTTATATCCTTTGATATGTTTCTAGGAGTATTTCTATCCTTATGGTTTTTAACTAGTTGCTTGTGGTTGGATTTTTCTAGTAAATTTTTCTGATTCCATTTAGATATTTTGGGAAAAAAATTTCTTGGTGATGTTCTCCTATTTTTTAAGAACATATTTCTAGTTATTACAGCATTTAGTTTATTCTAAATTGTGGGGATACTTATGGTTAGTCTTTACTCCAATATATATCCCATTTGTTTCCTTTTTTATTAGTTTTTTATCATGTTTTGTTTGAGGATTCTATTTTTCATAGAGATTTATCTTAAAATTTGTTCCCTTTTTACCTCAACTTAGACTTGAGACTTTTGGGGGTATAAATTATTATAGTGGGGAGTATTTTACACCCACCATGTTAGTATGGTTTTTATATTATATTATTTTATGAGTTTGAGGATCATTTTAATTTTATAATGATTTTTAGCCCAAAGCGTGGAAATTTTTGGATCTTTAATATTGTGAACTGTTTAGGTCCGTGGCTAATTCCAAACAAAGTGAGTCATGGGTGAAATTATGTGAGGCCCTTAATGAATCTGGGGTATAACACATGGATTTTACATTATTAGGTAAACTATGTGATAAGTGTACAGATCAGCTTTATATTGTGAGAGTACATTTTGGCATTATTAGAGCATGGTTAGTCCAACTATGTGGTGCCTAGGAGAAACTATGTAAGTTGTTTTTGTCAAGGTAGTTCCCTGCACACTATTAGTGCATAGTCGGACAAACTATATGGCCTAACCATGTGGTTTTCCTAGGTTTTTAGAATTTTGAATTTTCTTTTTCTTATTTTTAATTTTTTTATTAAATCCCTGAAACTAAACACCTCACTCCCTCACCCCCTCCTATTCTCAAATGACACCCTTGGGTGAAGACCCTCATGCATGTCTCCCCACTCCTCTCCCTAACGCAACACCACCCCTTCCACTAAACCTACTTCCTCTTCCAATTTTGGATGATTTACCTTATGATATTCAATAAGTAATCCTTCTTTCCCTCCTGATGCTTATAAAAATATGATTTTGGAAATTTAGGGTTCATAGGGACTCTCTCTTGCTTGTAGGATCCTTCACATTCAAAGGTGACATGATTCAGCTCACTAAAACATGTTTCTAACTTGATTATCATTGGTCTAAAGTAGGTTTTTCTTTTTCATCGATTTCTATTACATTCTTATAATTGATTGATGTTTGAAAATGGTTTATATTTTAAATTATTCTTATATATATGAATCATGGTGGTACTAAATAAATTAAAAGTGGTTTGAAACCTTGGCTTGGGATAAGAATCCATGCCAAGTGTTTTTAAAAATGTCCGGTTGGATTTTAAATAATGAAATTGATTTTAAAAATTGGTGGCGAGCACCATCCTAATGTTTTTAAAGGGTATTTTTATGTTAATTAGTTTTTAAACCAAGTTTTGTGGGTGTTTAAAATGTGTAACATGGGTTTCTTTATTTTAAAGGGGTGTTTCATCCCATGCATATGGTATTTTGAAACCTTTTCATGTATTTGAATAATTTCAAAGGTGTTTTAAAGTATGTTTGTATTTCCAAATGGTTTCAAGAACATTTTTACTAAACATTTTCTCAATAGTATATTGATATGGATTTTTTAAAAGATGAAATGTCAGGTCATTCCAAGTGTGTGTCTAAGATATTCTCCATTTGTCATTTTATGAAAATTCATTTTCATAAAACATATAAAATAATCTTGATCCCTATGTGATTCTTGTTTTCCCATGGTATCTTTTAATACCATAATGGGATATGAATCTTGATTCATTTTATATGCTTATTATGCTTGTTTATTTTAGGTAACTTTGATTATGAGGGTGTGAGAGTTAAGGAACATGTTATTTTCAATAATTTTATTATGATTAATTTGGTTGATTGACTGTGATCACCAACATTTTGACTTTTCACAGGAGTCCTAGGATATAGTAGATAAATTTTGTAAGGTAAAACCCTAGTATGATCATTGGTTGTCTAGAGAAGCATAGCCTAGCCACAATGAGGGGGTTAATCCTAAAGGAGTGGTAGTTCCCAATTCTAGTAAATTATTTTTATATGTTCCCATGGGAAAGGTGACCTAGGGACACCCCATTTTTGGTCTCATAGGATATTTTGTCTGAGTAAAAAAAACACCCTTGTTCCCATGGATGAATAAATTATTTTTATAATATCACGGGTAGTTTATTAGGACTCCCAGTGATTTTGACAAGTTTATTAGTGTTGTCCTAGGTTCCTTATCGTTGGTTCAGGTCCTTTATTACTAGAGAATTTTAAAGATTCCCATGACACCAGGATCCTTTAGATAATTTTAAGTTATTATCTTTGTGTATATATGATATCCCCTACTATTCACTTCTTTGTTTGGAACATTTATACTTTTCATTTATTTTCTCCTCATTGTATGAATTGGAATAGTGGTGCCTACTTATGTGCTTTATTCTTTCTTTGTGTGTTTTTTTTTCAAATGTTATGAAAAGGGATTATGAGAGGTTTTAAAGAAGGTAAAAGGGAATAATAAATTTAAAATATTTTCAAATTATTTTTGGAAATGAGTATGAAAAGTTTTCTCTTATGATAAAAGTGTAAAATAGTTTTTTTTTACTCCATGTGTGTGTGTGTTTTTTTTAAATGGTGTTTTAGGCCATTGTGACTCATTTTTATAGAAATGGTTTGTTTTTAACATTTTTTTAAAATCATATGATTTTTGTGGAAAATATATTTGTTCTTTGAAATGTGTATTTCTAAATTAGGTGTCTTTGAAATGGTTTTTATAGTGAGACTTTAAAATGGTATATTGTCCAAGTGTTTTAGTCCAGGGAAACAAATTTCTAGATGATTTTTTTATTTAATAAAAACATTGTAAAATGCATTTTAACACATATGTGACGTGTTTTTTTATTTTAAATCCTTAGGAAAATTTTATGTTTTTCTATTGTATTTCAAACTTGAATTCTTAGGATGTAATTTGAAAGATAATACTTAATTTTAGTGGGTTTTAGTGGCCTAATAAGTGCTAATGTTCTCACACCTATTTTATCTTAGTTACAGGTTATTGTTTCTCCTTTGGGATGCTCTTTGAGCATTAATTAATCTGAGGTTAGAGTTTATTTTATTACATTTGGCCAGTGTTCCTATTAACTGACTTTTCAAGGACCTACATTTACTTTCCTAAAATGATAATAAATTTTACCTTTATATGATTTACTTTGTCTAATTAGAATTTTATGGATTTCTACAGTCAAAGGTGTATTCATATTATGGTGGATGAGGATAGGCATTAGGTGGTCATCTTTTCCTTACATGAGAGAGATATCAGGGTGGTGATGGAGTTTGTTGGTGTTTGTAATGTTTACTTATATCTTTATACTCTATTTTTTATTTTTTATTTATTGAATTTTTATTTCAATGTGTATATTTGATATATGGATGGGTTATACCATATTTATTTTATATTAAAGTTTCCATATTTACTCTAATTTTGGGGAGAAACCATTCTCAAGTGTGTTCCTATGATTCCCTGGCCCGGTTTTCTAGCCCATGGGAATTGGGAATGCCCTTTGGACTAGTGGAGGGGTAGTTCGAGCATTCATTGGATGGATATCCTAAACTAGTTTGTAACAATTATGTGATGGGTGTGTTCTATATAACCCTCTAATGAATTGACTAAGGATTTACATCTCATGAGATAATTATTAGAAATGATTAATGATACTTGATACACTATGGGAAAAATGAATTAATTCTAGATACACTATGGAAAATATGAAATAATGATCAATATACTATGGGAAATGAGAACTAATACTTGATCCATTATAGGAAATAGTAAATAATTCATGATCCACTAAGGGAAACGCGAACTGATTCTGAATCTACTATTTTATGATTTCTATTCTTATTTTAATATCATATTTCAATGTTATATACCTATGATTATTCTTTATGTCTCATGTTAATTATCCCACACTCTTATGAAATGGTATATATTTCTTTATTTGAGATTACATTGTGACACCTTTCAGGTCACTAGTACATCTAATTTTTAGTTTTATTTATCTTTGAGTGTGTTCTTAGAGTTCTCAAGTTCCAAAGGTTGAAAATCATATTTTATTGGGAAACGGAATAGGGTTCACTGTTAGTACATGGTTTGTCTAAACTGTGCGGTGTGTGAGGGGTGATTTAGTTTTGACAATATAGTTTCTCATGGTTTAGGAATGTTTTTCCAAACCATGTGACACCAAATAGGAAATCTTACAACCTATTTTGGGTGTATAGTGGAACTGTATGGTTGGATAATGGTTTACCTAACCATGCATCTAAACTATGCAACCATGTCTAGCTCACTTAAAAACATTTGAATTTACTAAACTACCCCTATCAGTTTTTTTGGGGGCCTCTTTCTCCTCCCCCATCATGTGCATCCCCCCTCCCTTGCTGGTGGATCTCTCCCCCTTCTTCCTTGGTGATTTTTCTCTTGGATTCTTAGTGTTTTTATTTAAGTAAGTTTATTTCTCTTTGGTTTCTTCTTCCTCCTCCCTTTCTCAATATTTGTTATTCTAATTTTATAGAGATGTGGAACCATATGGGTGGGTTGTCCTAATATAGGGTATGTAATGGGGTTTTTTTATTTCTTATGGATTATGTGTGTTAATTTTTATTCTACCTCTTATAGGTGGTATTAATCAAGGGATATGAGATTTGGACCAAATCTAAGGTAGGTGTCTATATTTAAGGGTATCTTCCATGGATTACCTTTAAATTTATAATTTTATTTCATTTGTATTGTTTAAATTTCCATTATGATGATTTATTCTTGGTGTGTATTCCATGTTTGATATGTTTTGTAGATTTTTTTTGGATATTTGTCTATTTAAATATGGTTTTACAAATTGGGGAGTCATGTGTTCACCCAAAGTCTTTGATAAAATGGATAAAAGATGTTTTTTGTGTTTAAATGAACTTCTAAAATAGTTTTAGAAATGTTTTTACCTTGTTGAATGTGTTTTGAGAAAATGGGATTATTGTTTGAAAAAATGTCTTGTGAAATGGATTTTGTTATGTCTTGATTAATATGGGCAATTTATTATGATGTGTTAGCATGGAGTAGAAATTTGATTAACCAAGTTGTGAGTGAGAGGCTTGTTCAAGGGACCATGTGATCCTTCAAATAGAGAAATGCATGAGCCTCCATTTTTTTCAAGGTTTTGGGTGAGCCTTTGGGTAGGGAGACCATGTGATCTTCCATATTGATCCTTGAGAGACCATGTGAGATCTTGGAGTTTGGCCTGGGGAAGATCGTGAGAGCTTCCATTTGCTTCGATGGCTATCATAAATATTTTATCACTTACATTAGGCTTTATGGTTAGATCCCTAGGTTTGAATTACGCATGATGGATTGGTTATATGATTTATGCATTTTATAAGTTTCATTTTGATGTGATGATATGTATTATTCCCATTGATTAATTTATTTCATTTATATGGTTATATGATTTTTATGTTTATACTCACCCTTATGCCTTTTTTCTATGTTGAGAAAGTTTATACCATGTGGACTTTCTTATTTTTTTTATTTATGTTTGGAATTTTTTTTGGAAAACTATGTCTTTTTTTTTTGAGAAGGAAACCCAAATGGATTTTGTATGTTTACTTGGAAATTATATATTTTCAAATTGGTCTTAGTTTTGAAAAAAAAATCAAACTAGTTTATTGGTTTTCATGGGTAAAATACTTAAATATATTTATGGTGGTATACTATTGGGATTCGTTCCTCACACCTTTCGTGGGAGATTTTTGGGAATTTTCATATTTTCATTTACAGGACATAGGTAAAGGAAAGGGAACCATGTTCTAAGGACGCTCTTCTTGATTATCATCATCTGGTATTTTGTGGAGGAGACATGGTCTCATAGGGATAGACTCATGTGGATTATTTTTTTTATTTTTTACCCCATGGGTTATACCTGGGCCTTTTTTTCATTATCCCCATTAATTTGGTTTTGGATATTTTCATATTTATGGTGTTGAATCTAATGATATCAGTGTGTCTATCCCGTGTTATGGATGGGTCACGCTAGTTTACTGGTGGTGAAACATTCCCAAGTTATGGTTGTTTATTCCTAGTTCTTGTTGTCATCCTATGGTGGTTAGGAATGTGCTTCAAGTTTTGTGGTGGTTCATATCGGGTAATGGTGTGGTTTGACCCGAGTAGGTTCATTACAAAATGGTATCAAAGGAAGTTTATTTGTTATTTAGTGGTATACGGGAGATAGGGTCATCGAGACTCAATAGGTAGGAATGAGGGAGTGCTTAGCTAGCTCTTATTCAAGTCAAACCTTGATTCTCCATGGGTGGTTCAGGATTTTGATTACATTTGAGCCCAGTTATGGGTTGTTTGATGATGTTTCAAGGTATTTCCTAGTTATTGGAAAATATCAAAGAAATATTAGGGGGTTTTATGTGTTTTAGGGTGAAACAGGGAGGTTTGGATGATGTGCATGGTTAGTATGCATGGTTATTAGTAACCATGTATAAATCGTGTCGCCTTGCCTCCCACTCCAGTGAGACCCACATGATTGGTGCATAGTTTTCTAAACTATGTGGAAAAACCGTGCAGAGTGATAAATGCTTGAAATTTTAAATGTTTTGGTTCCTTTATCATTTTTATTTTCTTGTGATGTTAGTGCTTTTTTATACCCATCTTGAGGGTTTATTTTAGCTCTTTTTTTTGTTTAATCTTGAATTTTTCTTGATGGGTCTTTTTTTTGTGTCTTGTATACAATTCCTCCCATAAGAATTTCATCCAAGCATAGATATTGTGAAGTGGAAATTACCCCATAGGAAAACCCTTTTTTTATTCTTCTTTGGTTGAGTTGATAATTTGTATGATCCAAACCTTGGGTTAGGTGGGTGTTCATGAGAAGACATGGACCGTGGACAATTCTCAATAGTTTTAGAGTAAAAATTGATTGGTGTTCTACGGTGACAAGGGATCCAATGAGCTTGAGGAGTGTTTGGATTGTATCAAGTGGATAATTGAGTTATTGAAGACCCCTAATACCTCTAAGGTGGGATTTTATATGTATTTACTAGAAGGACCAAGTAGTAAGTGATGGGAGTCAATGGTGATTTTAGGAAATCCTAAGGATCTCACCTGGATTTAATTTAATGAGGATTTTAATCAATAGTTCTACCCAGATACCTTAAGAGTGTTGAAGGCCCATGAGTTCCTAAAGCTGGAGTAGGGTGATCATTTGATGATGGAGTATGTTTCTAGATTTATTGAGTTGGTTCATATGTCTTTGGATCTCCTCATGAATGATTAATTCAAGGCTCGGTATTTTGAGATGGGATTGAGGCTGCATATCAAATTTATTCTCATTATTCTATTTATAATAACCAATTTAGAGGTTGTTGATAAGTTAGAGATATAAGAGGTAGATTTGACTAGAAATATGGGTCTCAGTTTTATTCCTTTTATGGGTGGGAGATATATTTATTCTTCAACATAGAAGTGGAACAAGTTTGTGTCTCATAGAGGTAGTGTAAAGAGTGTCTAGTAGTCTTTAGGATCAAATTTTTCGGAACCCATGGGGAATAGAATAGTTGTATATTATTAGTGAAGGAAGGTAAGAAACATTAGGCCAAAGATCTTAGAGATTCCAAGTATGTGCCACTGATATGGGTAGTCATTGCATATCCAGTGCTTCTATTAATTGGATTTTCATGGGAGCAGTTTAGGAACAACTTTTTCAAAGGGATATCAGGTGCAGTCATAGTATTCTAATGGTGGAGGATCTCATCCTCATGGAAAAGGTAATTCTCACCAGGGGAAGAAGATTCAGGGTAGGTCTGAGACAGGGCGACTCTATGCAGATGAGGTCATTCCAGAGGACTTAGATTTTGTGCCATGCTCCATTAGAGGTACGGTGTTTATTAATTATTTTGTAGCAACATTTTTTTCAAATAAGTGTATCTCATTCATTTATTTAACTTAATTTTATTTATGATTTGGTTTTCTGGGATGAGTTGGTGCCATATGTTATTGGTTTTCTAACCCTCTTGGGTATGAATAAGGGTTAAGGTTTTATGTTCCATGAGTGTCTGTTTTGGTAGCTGGTGTGGAGGTTGTTTGGGACTTCCTTATTTTATACCTGGATGTTTTTGACATCATTATTGACATGTATTGGTTGATTATATTCAAGGTTTTGTATGACTATTATCACCATAGGGTTCAGTTCCTTAATCTTGATAGGAGAACTCATGTCTTTCATGATGAGTGGGAAACACATTCAAGGATTTTGGGACTAAATGATTTGGAACTATGGTTGATTTCATGCTAGTTGTCCATATTATTTCTTGAGGCTATTGAGTTGAGTTTTGATGAGATCTTTCAGTGGTCATGGATAGGTACCCTGATGTGTTTCCAGATGACTTTTTGAGACTATTCCCCAATGATAGATCGAGTTTACCATCGACCTTCTCCCTGATACAAGACTTATTTCCATGTCATCATATAGGATGGCATCGGTTGGGCTTAAGGCACTAAAATTTCTACTATAGGGTCTAGAGGGAAAGGGTTTTATCCATCCTATCATGTCACCATGGTCTTTTCTAGTTCTATTTTCAAAGGAGGATCATGGCCTCTGAATTTTTATATACTACCATAATCTTAACTAGGTGATAGTAAAGAATAAATACTCATTGATCAGAGTTGATGATTTTTCGATCAGCTTAGAGGGGCCCATTGGTTTTGGAAGATTAACCTGAGATTGAGGTACCACTAATTGAGGGTCTGAGGGGTGGATGTTACAAAGAATATTTTTCAAATCCTGTATATACAATTAGATTACTTGGTTATTTTATTTGATCTTACTAATGTTCCGTCTATTTTCATAGTGCTAATGAACATGATATTTTATCACTTTTGGGAATCTTTTATGGTCATGTTTTTAAACAAAATCTTGGTGTATTCTAAAATGGAATAGGATAATGATACCTATATAGAGGTTGTTTTGGGTGTTTTTAGAGATCATCACCTATATGCCTAGTTTCCCAAGTGCCAATTTTGGATTCAGGAAGTGAAGTTTATGGGCTATGTGGTTTCTAATGAAATAGTTTTAGTGGATCCAAAAAAGGTTTGAGCAATAATTTCTTGGGATTATCTCAATAACATGTTTGAGATCCATGGTTTTTTGTGTTTTTCTATGTATTATAGACTATTTTTTTGGGATTTCTCTAGGGTAGCTTATCCCTTGATATCCTTGACCAATAAGGGGGTAAAGTTTGAATGGGATAAGAATTTACAAAGTTATTTTGAGTGGTTGCAGGCCCATTTTACATCCATGTATTTTTTTATTCTTCTTAAGCCTAGGAAATATTATGAAATGTATTGGGATTATTTTAATATGCTTTTTGGGATGTGTGATAATGCAGTACAACCATGTGGTGGTCTATGTCTTGTGGCAGCTATGCCCACATGAGTGTAATTATCCTACCCATGACCTAGAATTGGTAATTGTTATTCATGCACTAAAGATGTGGAGACACTAACTCTTTAGAGAGAATTTTATAGTGTATTTGGATTATAAGGGAATGAAGTACATTTTCAATCTGAGGGGCCTAAACCTCAAGAAAAGGCGCTGGTTGGAGTACCTTTATAATTTTGATTTTGATATTGTTTATATGTCAAGGAAGATAAATGTGGTCACCAACATATTGAGAAGGAATATTTTAGTGTAAGTTGTTTAAGAATCAGTGGATGAGTGGTGTTGGATAAGATTTTTTTCTAATTTGAGGTAGGATATGTAGGAGGATAGAGGGATGGTATTCTTGACCATTGTACAGGTTTCTACCTATCACATTGATTTGGTTAGGACTGAGTAGGTATCTAATCTCGAGTTCTTGCAGATTAGAAGTGCCTTGAATGGTGGGGAGACCTCAGGTTATTGGACCTAGTATCATGATAGTTCTCTTCTATTCTAGAAGTGGTTGGTCGTTCCTTTGATCCTGATGTGGGAGGTGGTGCATAAGGCACATCATTCTAGTTGGTTCATTCACCCCAATGTGACCAATATGTTTTATACCTTGAGGGTCAAGTATTGGAATCCTTGGATGATATGTGTAGTGGCTAAAATTGTTTTTTGGTACTTGAACTGCCAGAGGATCATAGTTGAGCATTAGAGGTCAGTTGGGTTGTTGCAACCACTTCTCGTGCCTATCTATAAGTGGTATGAGATGTATACAGATTTTTTTATTAGGATTCCTCATACTCTATGTGGGAAATATTACATATGGTTTATTGTCAACCATTTGATGAAATCAACCAACTTTTTACCCATCAGGGAGTCGAAGAAGGTAGAGGACCTTGAACGCCATTATGTTTGAGAGGTTTTTCAGCTTTATGGAGTTCCCTTGAAAATAGTGTTAGACCTAGATACTCATTTTAAAACTCACTTTTGGAAGGGACTCCAAGAGGATTTGGGAACCCAGTTGAGGCTGAGCACCACATATCACCCATAGAAAGATGTCAGTCTAATAAGACCATCCAGAATCTCAAGGATATGTTGCAATCATGTGTGCTTGGTTTCAGTGGTGTATGGGAAAGTAATATTCCATTGTATGAGTTTTCATATAATAATATATATCATTCATTGATCAAGATGGACTCATTTGAGGAATTATACAGTCGGTTGTTCTAATCCCAATTATTCTGCGATGAGGTGGGAGAGAATTATTTGGTTATAGCAAGCCTTGTTTAGGAGATGACTGAGAGAGTTCGTCTGATTTAGAAATAGTTAGAGACAACTCAGAGTTTCAAGAATTCATATATATACTATCAACTTTGTGCGTTGGATTTTTAGGTTAGTGATTAGTTGTTTCTTTGGGTGTCAGCTTAGTTGGGTCATCATTGTTTGGGAAAGAAAGGGAAGTTTGTGTTGAATTATTTTGGAAAGTTTCATGTTATGAAGAATCTAGGGAAGGTAGACTATCGGTTAGAGATACCAACATAGATTACCTTGATCCATGATTTATTTCATTTTTTCTAGCTAAATAGATAGAATCCAAACCCATATCATGTGCTCGAGTAGGAATAGTTAGAGTTGATTCTAATACCACCATCATAGAACAACCTTTTGTATTACGGTTATTCAAAAAAAGGTGCTCCATAGGAAGGTGATCTTATTATTTTGTGTTCTTTGGAAGCATGGTGGATATGTCCATGAGATATGGGAGTGGTAAGGTTGGGTGAGGGAGTGTGGACTCACTTATTTTCTTCTAATGAATCATGAGGAATTTTTGGAGGTAGAAAGTGGCATGGTGGGGATTTTTTGACACCTATCAGGTCATTGATATGTCTAATTTTTAGTTTAATTTATCTTTTAGTGTAATCTTGGAGTTCTTAGGTGTTGGGGGTCAAAACCATGAGTTTTTTTGTAGACAAACCAGGGTGAAGTGTTAGCACATGGTTTGTCTAAACCATGCCATAACTGTGTAAGGGTTTCTATAGTTTCAAGAGTGCAGTTTTTCATGGTTTGGGCATGGTTTTCCAAACTCTATGACACTTCAAAGGAAACCATATGCCTAGTTTTGGGTGGAAAGTTTCACCCACATAGTTGGATCATGATTTTCTAAACTGTGTGGCCAAACTGTGCGACCTTGTTGAGCTCACATAAAAGTGTGAATTTACCAAACTAACCTGGTTGTGTTTTTATGTTTGGGGGGATTATTATCCTCCTCTATTGTTAATGTCCCTCCACCCTTGGTGTTGTAGCTCTCCCCATCCTTCCTTGGTGTATTTCTCTTGTATTCTTGGTTATTTTCTTGAGTTAAGTCAATTTCTTCTTGGTTTCTTATTCCTCCTCTTCTTCTCAACATTTTTTCTTCTATTTTTGTAGATATGTGGAACCATAAGGGTGGGGTGGGCTAAATCTAGGGTGTGAAATGAGGGTTTTAGTTTGATTTTTTACGGGTTATGTGTGGGGGGATTTGTTCTACCTCTTCCAGGTGGTCTTTTTCAAGGGAGGTGATCTTTGGATCAAATATGAAATAGGTGTCTCTATTTAATTTATTTTGATAATTTTCTAATAATTTTGGTTTTTATTGTTTAAATTTCCATTATTATGATTTATGATTGGTGTGTATTCCATTTTTATGTGTTTTATGTATTTTTTTGGAAATTTTGGTGTTTAAAGATGGTTTTCCAAATGAGGGTGGCATGTGTGCACCCAAAGTGTCTGATAAAATGGATTAAAGAGTTTTTATGGATTTAAATGGATTTATAAAGTGGATTTAGAAATGGTTTTACCTTTTGGAGGGTGTTTTGATAAAATGGGATTTTTTTCAAAAATGTCATGTGAAATAGATTTTTTTATGGCTTGATTAATACAGTAACTTGATTGTGATATGTTATCATGGAGTATTACATGGGATAACTGGAGTGTGAGTAAGAGGTTTGTTTAAGGGACCATGTGAGACTTTATATGGAGGATAGTGTGAGCCTTCATTTGATTCCAAGGGACTGAGTGAGCCTTTGGGTGAGGAGACAACGTGAACTTCCAATTTGATTATTGAGAGACCATCTGAGCTCTTGGAGTTGGGCTCAGGAAAGAATTTAAGAGATTACATTAGATTATATATCTATCATACTTATTTACTCATTCACAATAGGTCTGATGCTTAGAGACCTAGGTTCACATTACTCATTCTGGGTTGGTGATATGCTTAAGGCATTTAATTATTGGAATTTTCATGTGATGTTATGTATTATTCCCATTTTTTCATTTTTTTCATTTGTATGATTATATGATGTTGATGTTTATGATCACAATTATTCCTTTTGGTTATGTTGATCATGTTTATACCTTGTGTAATTTCTTATTTATTTGATCCATTTTTGGAAATTGTTTTGGAAAACTGTTCTTTGTTTTAAAAAAGAATACCCAAAGGGATTTTGTAGGTTTATATAGAAATTTTATGTTTTCAAAGTGGTTTTAGTTTTGAAAATGTTTTAAAATTAGTTTATTGATTTTGATGGGTAAAATCCTTAAATACATTCATGGGAGTATCTTATTGGGATTCATTCCTCGCACCCTTCTTGGTCCCTTTTTGGGTGTTTGTAGATTTTTTCTGTAGGACACGAATAAAGGCAAGGGAACCATGTTCTTGGGTGGTTCTTCTTGATTACTTTCATCCATTTTTTTTAAAGGATATGTGGTCCCACATGGATAGACTCATGTGAATTTTTTTTTTTTTGGTATTTTGTACCCATTAGGCTGTACCTATTCCTTGTTTTTAATTTTCCCCTTTCCTTTTAGTTTGGATTGTTTATTTTGGGATACCATGTATATGTTCAGCTATGACATGTTTTGTTTATATTATATGAAATTTTTTATGGTATATTATTATCTTCTTATATTGAATTCGATGGTATATGAGTGTTTTCCATGTGTTATGGATTGGTCACACTGGTTTACCTAAAAAAATCATTCCCATGTGATGGTTGGTTATGCTCGGTATATATTCCCCTGTGAGTCATGGGTTCTCTGATAGCATCTATGAGTATGGTCATGGTTATGGATATAGAATAGTGAAGATTTTTCATTGTGAGTTCCTCATTGATGCATAAGTTAGATGGTATGATGGTGGTGGTATTTGAGCTATGTGGATGATTTGGGTGCTTGGGGACTTACTCTAACACCCCGATATTTTAGTATATATTTTTTCATTTAATGAATACTATTTTGAGTAGCTTTCTCTACATGAAACATAAAACTAAAATGATCCAAAAAATATTAGATAAATATTATCAATAAAATTATAAGAATAATTAAACCTCTAGTAAAAAAATATATTATTTAACTAAAATTTCTTACATTTAGGGGATAAATAATTTATATGATTTAATATTAAAAAGGATTGTTATTTCTTAAATAACTATTTTTTAAAATGATATATATTTTATACTAATAAAGTTAATTGAAAATTTTTAAAATATTTTTATATATTATCTAATATATAAATATTCTTTAAATTAGAAATTGATATGAAATAATATTATGAACACTTTAAAATGATAATTTTCAATAAAAATAGTTTTCCTCTATATTTTGTATTTTATTTTTAAAACTAAATTTAGAAGTTTTATATTTTCAATATTATAAAATAAAATTCATTTTTGAATTCATTTTGTGAAAATTATATTATTATGAATTTTTGGATTTTTTGAAAAAGAATGATTTTTAGTTGAATAGAGAAAAATATATTTTTTTTATTTACAACATAGTATTTTTAACCTTATCATCATATAAGCATCACTTAAAAATTTTATAAAATATTTTTCATAAAGATAAATTTTTTTAAGGAGAGAGGATATTCATCTAAAATAATTTTTTGAATTTATAAAATCCATGTTTAACATTTTAAAACTTAAGTAATCTTTTATTATAATAAAAATTGTTTTTATCTTTTTCTTTTAATTTTGTTTTCATAAGGTAGAATTATATTTTGTATTACATTGAAATACATGTAAGTATTATTTGGTTAATAATAAACCAATTAATTTCATATAAATTAATAACATTGATATTTTTTTCTTAATCATAATTTTTAATCATAAAAATAAACTTTTTCTAAAAATGGGTTTTTATGTGTTATGTGTACTAATATTTAAATTAATTTTTATCACACTTAGTGTTTTTATTTGAAAAAATAAATTTAATATTTTTAATAATTGGGTCCAAATTATTTAATAAATACCATTTTATTTTTATGCATTAAAAGTAAATTACTATGTAAAAATTAGTTACAACATTAAAAATAAAAATGGTAAAAGTGAAAAATCTAAGTGTAAAAGAATTAAAAACATGTTAAAAACTTGTGTCAAAATTTGTTTTTGGGGATTTATTAACCTTAAACTTTCCCCATTCCATTATTTTCTATTATTGGATTTATTTTACCTTTGAATAATGACTTTGACTTTTGTATATTACGGAAATGCGACTCTTTTCCCTTATAAAAGGATCCATCACCACTCCACTTCTCTTCACATAACAAGCCTTTTGAATTTCGCCAAACATAGACCAAATAACTCCCCAGAATATCTATTTACTTCCTAGAGATTTTTGTCTTCTCAAAGACAACCTCTCAAATACTTAATTCATTTTTCAAAGTTTCTCTTCCAAGGAGTAAGGTAACATTTTCAATTACTCCTTTTTCCCTTTACCTTTATTTTATTCTATTACCCCATAAAACCTATTCTATGCATGAAAGTATGATAACATAAGAATTAATAATTTAATGAAATTCTATTGTACTAATAGAATATCAATTTTCTACCTTCTTCCAAAACCATTTGAAAAATGAAGACATCATCATGCATATGTGCGGGCTACCACCACTATGAACGGGGTACTTGATTTTTCATCACCACCTTACACAGATGGTTCTAAAAGTATATTTAAAAGATTAATATTATATTTATAATATTATAAATATTCTAAAATTATAAACCATTCCCTATATTCTTTCTGATCTATGGAAAATGAATGTGTCGCTTGTGCATACGTGCAGACTACCACCTCCACAGAAGTAATGTATTTCATTTTTAACTCTAATATTTTATTATTTATCCAAATATATTATTAGATAATTTGATAACTAAAAACATTGACCTAAAATCATTATTATTCTATAGTAATTATATTATTCCAAATGAATCACTTTCTTAACCATACTCACGCATGAATTATATCTTGTTCTTATTTTGGTCGGTTTAACCAACTATGTGAACAATGCTAGAAATTTATATTATAGATAACTAAAGAAATATAATTACTGGTTATATTTTTAAAATAATAAGTAAATAATAATTCTTTTGTAATTTTAATGGTAATATCTAACCTGTTTTTAAGATACCACTCCTAGTTCATGAAAACTTCCACAACATGCTCATCGTCGACTTCATCATCATGAATCATAACTAAAATAATTGTGAAATGAAATTAAAACATTATAAATAATTTTAAATTATCTATTATAATACCTATAATGATCTTAGAATGATGAAATTAGAATCTATAAACAAGAATTGGCATCGCCATTATGAAACTAATATTAAATAATTAATTAAAACTAATAACATCTGATGATGAAACTAAAATATAACTAATATATTTTTAATAAGGATCTGAAATAGGTGATTAAGATATTTCTTTTTTTATGAAAGATTTTAGAGTACATCCAATTTTGTGGGATTTAAGTTAAGGGTGTTTTGTCTCAATTTATTTTCTTTGAGACAAGTTTTTTTAATATACCTAATTTTATTTAAATGGTGTGCATATTGGATCATGAATTATCCTTTATTTATGTTATTTAAATTTAAATTTCAAGTTTTCTATTCCAAGTGGATTCTATTAAAACCTTCCAAAAGTTATAAGTGGTTTTCTTTAATAAACTTCTTTTCTTGATTCATAATGATTCCACATAGACTTTGGTTTTATAAGATGGTTATCTTCTATTATATTATGATATTATAATGTATTTCCGACTTATTTTATAGAGAATTACATTGATGGAATTATTTATACATAAAATTTGGTGATGTTAATAACAATTCTAATTCTCTCCAAATGAGTCATTTTTCTTCCATATCTATACTCACTCTTCCTATAAATGGTCACCTTTATTATTTTGAAATTAAAATACATTTTATTTTTGGTAATCTTTAAATTTATATTTACCAGTTTTCAAATTAAATATTTATCACTATCTTTATGATGTGAGTTTCAATAATTATATTTTCAAAATATTAAAAAGTTTTTCCATTTCAAGTTTTTTATTTTTACCTTACACTCTATATTTTCTATAGGAAACCTTCATTTTTCTCAAGGGTCTATTATAGAATATTATTTTTAAAAGTAAAAATTTTCAAGCATTTTCACTTCACCATTTTTGAAAATGAATTTCTAATATGAGCCATAAATTATTCTTTTACGACTATTGTAAAAAAAATTATAAAAACTATTTTATATTTTCTTTCACTATTATTAACATTCTTCTTTATGAATATTTCATTACATGGTTTAAAATAGTTTTTCTAAATGATTTTAACTCTTAATTATTTTGAAAATAAATGTAAATTTTTTTATATTTTTTCAAAGTAGAATTTTTATTTTGAAGAATAAATTCTTGATTTAAAAATGGATTTTAAATTATTTTGTTTCTAAATAATTCTTCAATGTTTTTATGACTTATCGAAGAAATTTTTTAAAAACATATTTCTTTCTAAAAACCTTTTCTGGTTTTATAGGATAATTTTAAAAAAATTATCATGATGAAAGTATTTTCTTTAAATAAAATATTTCAAAAGGAGTTTTCAAGCATTTCAAAAAAGTATATTTATTATTTTTTTTAAAATTAATTTATCAAAAAATATTAAAAGTGTTTTTTACATCTATGTCAATATCCTTTTACATTCCTTATGATACACTTGGGATATGTTCTTGTGATACCATCCACCATCTTTCTCTAGATGGCTTAATAAATTTCTTATGAATGTCTTCATGAAACCAATCACTTTTCCATGGTTTTATTAAGTTATATGAATTCTTTCATGTTCTCTTGAAATATATATATATATATATATATTGATTATTATTATTGTGACACCCACCATTTTATTATGGTTTTTATTTTATATTAATTTCGGAGTTTGAGGCTCAATTTAAGTTTCCATGGAGTTTTGTCCTGAAACATGGAAATTTTTTAGCCTTTATTATTGGGCATGGTTGAGGCACATTCTTAATCCCAAACATTTTAAATCCTATAACAAACTATGTGAGGAACTTGGTGATTCTATGGTGTAGTGCACGGCTTGTGTATGATTAGGTAAGCTATGCAACAAGTGTGCGGATCGGTACTATATTGTGGTAGTGAATTTTGGAATTTTTGGAGCAGGGTTAGTCAAATAATGAAAAACCTAAGAGAAACCATGCAAGTTTTTTTTCTAGGTATTTCTAGGCCTGTGGTTTGTTCATGGTTAGAAAAACTATGCAGTCTAACTATGTAATTTTCCCATGTTTTTAAAAAATATGGATTTTATTTATTTATTTATTATTCTTTTCTTATTAAAACCCTAATAAAAAACACCTCACTCCCTTACCCCTCCTCTCCTCACACAACACCCCTAGGATAATCCCCTCATGTGTGCATATTCCATCCTCTCACACATATAACGCTACCCCTTGTAGTTTAACCTTCTTCCTCCTCTGATTCTGACTAATTTCCCTTGAGATCTTCAATCAATAAGTCTTCATTCCCATCTATTCTCTCTTCTACCTCCCCATATAACCCAATTTTATCCATTCCATGAACACTAATAACTTTTGGGTCATATATAGTGTTATTAATGGTACTAAAATTATAATCTTGTGTGTTTAGGGTTCATAGTTACTCTCTGTTGTGTGTGAGAGTCTTCTCCTTTAAAGGAAACATGATTTGGATTTCTGCAACTTTCTTTTGGCTTGATTTCTATTTGTCTGAGGTAGGTGATTTTTTTCAATAACATTCTATTAAATGACTATAATTTCTAGATGTTTTAAATTGGTTTATTTTTAAATTATTTCTATATATATATCCCATGAGGGGCCTAACTAATTTAGGTGGTTTTAAACCTTTCCATGGGATGATAATTCATGACAAGTGTTTGTGGAAATGCCTGGTTGGATTTTATAGGATTATTTAGATTTTAAAAGTGGTGGTGATCACTAAGATAATTTTTTTAAAAATTTATTATTATTTTAATTGGTTTTAAAAACAATTTCTTTTGGTGTTTAAAATTTTTAACATTATTTGGGTGATTTTAAAGGGGTGTGTTATTCCATGCGGATGGTATTTTGAATTTTTTCATGGATTTTAAGAATATAAAAAGGTGTTTTAAAGGAAGTATGTATTTCCAAATGGTTCCAAGAATTGTTTTATCAAACTTTGTCTCAAGAGTATATTAAGATGGATTTTTGTAAAATATAAAATAGTTTGGAATTCCAAGCATTTTTTAAAAATATATCCCATTTTGAAATTTTTTTGAAAATGAGCTTCCATAAAAGGAGGAAATACCTATTGAGACCCTTGTAATTATTGTAGGCATATGGTGGCTTGTGATCCAAAGAAGGGGTGTTTATTTTGATGCATTGTATATTTTTATTATGCTTATTTATTTTGGGTTATTTTCTTGTGAGGATGTGTTAGGTGAGGTGTGTGTTATTTTAAATGATTTTCTTGTGATGAATATGGTTGATTGATTTTGATCACCTCTGTTTTGACTTTTCATGGGAGTTTTAGGAAGTGTTATATGACCTACGTGAGGGAAAAACTAAGTATGTAGTGGTTTTTCTAGGGAATTGTATCTCGGCTATAATGAGATAGTTAAGTCAGAAGGAGTGTTTGGCCCCAATACTACCAAATTCATTTTGTATATTCCCATGGTCAAAGAAACCTAGGGGAACCCCATTTTTGTCCCATGGGTGAGTGAATTTGAGTGAAAACAACACCCTTATTATAGTGAATGAATGTGTTCTAGTGACATTATCATGGGTAGTTCGGTAGGACTCCCATTGATGTTGATGGGTTTAGTAGTGTCAGTGTAGGTTCCTTTTATCTAGTTAAAGTCATTTATTACTAGATCCTAGTGATGATTCTCATGAAACTAGGATCCTTTGGATCATTTTAGGGTATTATATTTGTGTAATGATTACATCCCCTACTATTCACTTCTTTTTTTGGAACATATGTACTTGCCATATATTTTCTTCTTATTTTATGACTTGATATAGTGGTTCCTTATTGTGTTCTTTATTACATATTTGTTTGTTTTATTTTTAAATTTTATGAAAATGAATTGTGAAAGGTTTTAAAGAATGGAAAAGTAATACGTAAATTTAAAGTGTTTTGAATTATTTTTGGAAATGAGTTTGAAAAGTGTTCTATTGTGAAAAAAGTTGAAATAGGTTTGTTTTAAACTGAATGTGTGTGTGTGTGAGAGTTTTGAAATGGGTGTTGTCACCACATTATTTTAATGTTCATAAATCATGTTTTTTTTGTTTCTAATAAGTTTAATGTTTTATTATTGAAAATAATTTTCCAGCCAAGTTGTGAAATTTTAGCTAAGTGTTGATCTACCATTAGTTAAGTCATGCTACTATTGGATCATCAACTTACCGCTAGTTCAACCCTCCTACCACTAGACTGGTCTAACACTAGTTCAACCCTCCTACCACCAGACTGTTCTTACACTAGTTACAATCTCCTACCATCAAGTGTTGTTACTCCTAAGAAAATGTACTTCCAATTCATGCTACCATCACCATATGCTACCAATAGTTCAAGGGAACTTCTTCTAATATACTTTCATAACTATCTAACATTACTAACATCAAACCCTCCTACCTCTAAGAGATGATATCATCACTTGATGATACCATCAGTTCAATAGTGCTCCCACTAAAATGGATCTACTATTCATAAGATATATCATTAGATGGATCTACCACTAATGAAGAGCTACCGCTTGAATGATCAACTTCAAATAAAGATACTACCAAAGTGCTACCATATCTATCTAAAATTTATCTCAAAATTAATTCTCCAGTGGATAATTTAATTATTTAATGATAGATAGAACAAAATGGTCTAAAGAATGATTATTATTAAATAACTCCATGGTTATCTTAAAGAAAATTCAGTATTTTTCAGATCAGTAGATCAATATGAGGATCTTGGTTATTCTAATATTATCCTTCAATGGATAATGGGACCTAAATATCTATAAATTTAGAAGAACTTTCCTTATGAATGTATGACACATGAGACTGAGATGCACATGCATGAACACTAAATCATTGACTCTCAAACACTGATATAGAAAGGAATAAAAGACACAAATGTGTAGAAGCTCATTGGATATTCACATGCCAAAATCAGAAGGTTTTAAAGACTTACATAACCCCATTTTTTACTAAAATTCCTATGAAACTTACTTGATCTCCTTCCAAAGACAAATCCATGGACTTCATAACAACTATAGCTATTCAGATCGAGTATCATTATATTTCATCATCTCTAAACTATTTGTCTTTTTGTTTAGGCTTTACATTCAAGTTGTGTTTTTTTATTCTACATATTTTTAAAACATAGTCTCTAGTGATAAACTGGAGAGCACTTGATACTCTCTCAAATATTTTCATTTTTATTCCCATAAAAAACTATGCAATAGATCTTGTTTGACCAAGTATTATAATTTAGACCACGCATAAATATGGAAGGGGCTATGCGCTAGTAAATCATTGAGAGATGAAGTTTATAAAACCTAATCTAGGTTTTGGATCAGTTTATTTAATAATAAAACACTTTTAAGTAGGTTATTTCCAAGTGTAGGGGATTAAGAATCAGCTTTAGACCAAACCCCTTGTTAAATTCCATTGTTCTATATTTGTTGAAATAGATTTCCTGCTTTATATTTTTTTTTATTAATTTAACAAGTTCAGTGTTTTCTAAAATTCTAAAAAAAGTAAAATATGATAGTTAACTTAAACTAATGTTTTATATAATATGTTTTATACAAGTAGATTAGTTTCAAAATTCAGAGTATTTTCAAAATTATTTTAAATAAGTTGTGATCGAACTTTTGAGAAACATTTCAAAAGACCAAATTATATATCTCTACTATTTTTGTTAATTATGTGTTTTTACCATATTGGTGGATTTATATTTTAGAATTTTTTTGAAAAGAAATTTTATTGGAAGTTCAATTCACCCATCTCTTAAGTTTTCCACTCTGAACAATATTTGGTATTAGATGAACATTCAAAATATCTTTTTATTGTGATTTAGTTTTATTTAAAGATATGAAATTTATATTTTATTTAAATTTAGTTATTTATGGATAATCATATACTAGATATAACTACAACTAATCGACCTCCTTATTTTAAGGGCACAAATTATTCTCAATGGAAAATATAAATGAAAATTAATTTTGAAAGTATATTCTTTGATATGTGGACTTTAATTGAAGATATGTATGAAAAACCTCAAGCTAATAGAGCTTCCTTGAGTGATTCCACTAAATCAGCATATGAATATAACTATAAAGCTATGAATTATTTATAATATACTTTAGGAAAAGATGATTTTAATATAATATCATCTTTTGATACAGCTTATGAGATTTTGGATACCATTGTTATATCTCATGAAGAAACTTAGAATATTAAATAAATGTTCTTAAATGATTATATTATTAAATATGATACTTTTAATATGAATCATGATTAATCTTATTTTGATATGTATCACAATTTAAATGAGATTTTTAAAATGATTCACACTCTTGGAAAGAAAATTGTCGACAAGGATCAAGTCATGAAACTTCTAAGATGCTTACCAAATAGATGGAGAGGAACATCTATGTATATAAGAGATTCTTGAAACATTATTGCACTTCCAGTAAGAGAGATAATTGAAAATATAATGATGTACAAATAATAATTACAAGTGAACAAATATGAAGTGGATGAACCAAAAAGGAATTCAGTAGATTTTAATACTTCTGAATCTATACAAAAATAGAAGATCAAAGCTAAAATCTTGAGTGATGAATAATCACCATATAATAGTGATAAAGAAATGGAAAACTTGGCTAGAAATTATATAAAATTTTATATAAAGAAAATGTTATTCAAGAAATAAAATAATGGAGTAAAGTATGACAACAAATGGAATTATATAAAATATTGGAGAAAGGATAATTCTTCTAATAAAGTAATCTGTTATGAGTGCAAAAGTAAATGACACATCAAATTAGATTCTCTGAAGTTGAAATATAAGAATAAGTATGAGAAAAAGGAAAAAATATACCAAAAGTCTATTAAGGCTACCTAGAGTGCCTCAGAGGATAGTTCAAGTAAATCATATTCTATTAGAGAAGACAAAAATGATGGGTCCAATATGTTTTTTATGACAGACACATCTGAGGAACTAAATATTTTTCCTAAATCCCATGTATATATTTATATTCCATATGAAACAAAAAAATATGGTGATAATATTTCTAGTAATGAATTATTTTAATACTATAACATGATGGAAGATAAATTTAATTAATTAAAATATAGATATAAATTTTTAAAGAAGAATCATGCTATTTTTTCTCACTTTAAAACTGACATTGCTATAGAGAAGGAAAAAATTCTCAACTACTAAAAGAAAATAATGAGTTTAAATTATCTGATGAGAAATTAAATAAAGATCTAGAGATATTTACAAAGAGAAGAAAAAAACATTACCCATATTCTTGGTAAACAGAATACTCCTAAGTATACTATTGGAATTGTATACCAACCTAGACATAGAAAGATATATAAAAACTGATTTATCATAATTTCTAGTTCTTCTAGTTCTACTAGTAGTTCTTATTCTACTGAACCTAATAAAGTTATTATTTATAATAGTTTAAAATATACTTATAGAAAACTAGTAAAACAATTATGGATTCCTAAAGTACATATTACTAACATTTCTATACCCAAGAAAACATGGGTACTAAAATCATTTTTTATATAAATATCTCTTATAGGAAACCTTCTTGAAGAGTTCTAGTAAGAAATTATGGTATCTAGATAGTAGATGATCCGAACATATGGTGGTAAAGTAATCAAGTTTTAAGAACCTAAACAATTTTTATGTTGGAAATGTCACTTTTTGTGACAATGCTAAAGGTAAAATTATTGGACTTGGCTAAATCGGTAACCCTGGTATAGATTTAATTTCTAAAGTTTTATAATCTGATTCATATTTCAAAATTATGTGATGATGGTCTTTATTTAAAGTTTGAAAACAATTCTTGTAATTTTTTTTATTCCAAACATGATTTATATTTTTCTTCCATGATAAATGAAAATATTTATGATGTAGATTTAAATTCCTTGTTTTCTCTAAATGTTTTTTGTTTGAGTGCCTTTCACAAAGAATCTTGGATTTTTAATAAGAGACTAAGTCATTGAAATATTCACCCTCTTAGAAATTTAACAAGGAAAGGGTTAATTAAGGATCTAATTAAGATATAATTCTTAAAAAAAGTCCATAATCCCTATAAAAAGGGAAAGCATCACAAAATATCTTTCAAACCAAAGAAAGAAGACTCAACTTCTCAACCTTTAGATTTAATTCACATGCATTTTTTTAGAACTTTTAGAGCTTCTAGTTTATCAGTAAAACATTATACTTATGTAATAGTGGATTATTATTCAAGATATCCATGTGTGTTTTTCCATCCTCATAAGAATGAAGCTCTTTACTATTTTTATAAATATGCTAAATCAATAGAAAATATTAGTGGGAATAAATTAAAGACCTTAAGAAGTGATCATGGATGTGAGTTTAAAAATAAATATTTTAAATAATTATTCTTAAAGCATGGCTATAATTGAAACTTTTCTTCTCCTAAGACCCCACAAGATAATAGTTTAGTAAAAAGGGTAAATGAAACCATTAAATATATTTATCAGACCATGATCAATGACTATGATTTACTTGTTTATTTTTTGTTAGAAGCTGTGAACACATATTATTATATAATTAAAAAAGTTTCAATTATTCCTCTCTTAAAGAAGACACCTTAAGAATTATTGAATGGTTTAAACTCAAAATTAAACTAATTTAGGGGTGATTCCCTCAAACTTCATAATTTGTTTCCTCTATGAGTTGGATTAGCTTTGTTTATTTGTACATTTGAAAGAATTATATTTAATAAAATGTTGATTTTTATTTGTTCAATGATTCTAGCATAATAATTAGAACTAAATCTAAATTTTCTGCACAAGGATATAGTCAAGAAGAAGGTATGGACTTGAAGGAATCAGGATGTTTCTTTCCTATATAGTACATTTTAATTTCAAACTATATAAATGGATGTAAAAAGTGTATATGGTTATATTGTTGGTGATGTTTTTATTGATCAACCCCCTAGATTTCAAAAACTTCACTTTCCAAATCATGTGTTTAAATTAACAAAAAATTGTATGGTTTAAAACAAGCTCTAAAAGCTGGGTATGATAGGCTTATCTCTTTTTTTATTTTAAAAGGTTTTACTAAAGGTTTAGATGAACATACTTTATTTATTAAAATAATTTCAAAATATGTTTTAGTTGTACAAATCTATGTTGATGATATTATTTTTGTATTTTTAAGAAATTATTTGTGTGTTGAGTTTTAAAAAATTATGAAATGTGAATTTGAAATGAGTTTAATGGGTGAATATAAATTATTTATTGGTTTTAATATTTTTTAAAATAAAAATGCAATTATTTAAATTAGAGTAAATGAACTAAATATATATTAAAACATTTTGTAATGAATAGTACTAAATGTGGTGATACTCCCATGAGTACTAGATGTAAACTGGATCTTGATGAATTTAGGAAACCAGTTGATCAAACCACTTATAGAGGTATGATTAGAAGGTTATTAAACTTAACTATTAGTCGTCCTGATATAATGTTTAGTGTGTGTATGTGTGATCATTTTCCAACAAACCCAAAAGAGTCACATTTACTTGTTTTCAAAATAATTTTCAAATACCTCAATAGTACAACCAATTTCAGAGTTTTTTATTCTAGAGGACAAGAATTTGACTTAGTGAGTTATTCAGAGGCTAATTTTGGTGGTTGTAAGTATGATAGAAAAATAACCTGTAAAACATGTTACTTTTTTGGGTAAGTGTCTAGTTTCTTGGTGTAGTAAGAAACATAATTCTACTACATTATCCACTACTTAAGATTATTAAATAGTTATAATTAGTTATGTTCATAGATTATGTGGATAAAATGTTCTTTTTTAGACAATGGTTATCAATTTATATATTCCCCCATAAATTGTGATAATACGCATTCTACTAACATATCTAGGAACTATTTTTCTCATTAAAAAACTAAAAATATTGATATAAGACATAAATTTTTGAGTGATTATTTTCAAAAGGGTGATATAACTCTTGAGTTCATAGGTACTGAACATCATCTTTCTTAAATGTTCACAAATACTTTGAATTTTGAAATATTTAACTATATCAGACATGAACATGGAATGATAAGTTTTTGGTTATTCTATTATACTAAGATTAATTCTAGTTCTAGTAGAAAAATCACAAATTTGGTAATTTAACATTGGTGATTGACCATTGGTGATCAACCATTGGTGATCTACCATTAATAATTGACCATTTCATTATACAATTCAGTTTCTAACAATCTGGTTCTTCTGTTTGAGTGATTCTATTATTATATTACCACTCCTATTTATTTTATATTTTATTATTATTATTATATTTATTTATTTATTATTATCTATTTTTATGATTTCAAATTTTTTAAATGATAATATTTTACCCAAAATCAAGTTTTGAGAACCCCTTTCTTTCATTTTCCTCCTTTGAACCCTTTTCACTTAGTTCTCTCTTGACTCTTGACCTTTCATCACCTTTCTTCTTCACTTAAACCAGTGTAGAAATGGTGGGAGTTAATAATTCTTCTATGTCACTGGATGATTCATGTCCCATGAAGAAGTCATGAGGTGAATCTAGTTAGCCTATTTTCAAACCAAATAATTCCCAACTCCTGTCCTGAGCAATCATCGCTAAGAAAGAGATAGATGTTGAGGGGTTGGTTTTTATAAATTCACTCATATTTAAAGTGATCTAGGACCAAGGATGGGTTAAATAGTTCTCAATTAATCATCAACAATTCTACCCTAGGTTGGTTCATGAGTTTTATCAATTTTCAAATTATTATTTTGGTGAGAAGAAATATTTTATTAATACTAAGATTTATGGGAAATATCTAACCTTTTTTGTACAACAGTGGGAAAGGTGCCTCAATTTTCCTCATAAAGGTATTTTCTATGATTTTAAAGGCTCCATTTCCAATAAAAGTGAGACTTTATTTTATGATGATGATTTGTTAAATTTAACTAGGAATGTTGTTGTTTAAAGGCCTATATTTATAGAGATTAATGATGAGTGTTTTTTGTTATTCAATTTTATTTAGTATATGTTTTGTCCCATAAATGGGGACTTTAACATCATGAGGTATCAAGATGTATTTTTCTTATTTCTTATGAAAAGATAAGATAAGAGAAATCAATGTTGATATTTGATAGTCTATATGATAGAGTTGAGAAATATCTCTTCTAGGTAAAAATATTTGGTCTAACCCAAGTTGATTTCAACTGTGTTAGAAGCTAGAGGTTTAGTGCCTGAAGGTGAAGAAAAAGAGACCAAATGTGGAAATTTTTTTCCTTAGTCATGTGACTTTCAAGAGGATGATGGTTAATTGGAACCCTTTGGTAAAGAATTGGGTGGATGAAATTGATAAAATATATGAGAATTTTAACCTAGTGTAACACCCTACTAGACCCAGAGAATTGGTTAAATCCAGATTAAATCCAGATGAAGTTTTTCTACATTCTTCTGATGATGAAGTAAAGATTGAGGAAGAAGTAAAAGGTTCAAGAACTAAGAAAGAAGTATCAGTAGCTGGTTTAGTAGAAGTGGATAGTGACCTAGATATGTTTAATATCCCTATCATTTCCTTTGGATCATCTATTACTTCAATTTCCCTCCCTACTAGAGAGTCCTTATTAAGGGAAGATAATGATTAAAAAGAGACAAAAGTATCTAATGGTGATTAGATTATCTGTTCTTCTTCTGAGACATCTGATAATGTATTAGTTTTATCATATGTCTCTGAGTATGATTATAATAAAGGATATAAGGATGATAAGTCTCTTCTTTATCATTTTGTTATAGAGACTAGTAGATATTCTAGTGGTGAGTGGTAGGGTAGAGAACCATTAGCTTCAGCTATTCAGGCTACCAGTGATAGAGGTGATACGGATTTTTAGTATTCTAAAAATCATTTGAGCTAGCTACCTATGATAAATATGAATATGTATAACCTATTGGTAGGTTTACAAGATTTTCTTGGATTTTTTTAGACTACTCAAAGTTAGAGGATGATGGTGGTGATGATGATAATCAGGGCAGTCCACCAAAGCATGGTGGTCAAGCCATTTCGATTGAGCATATGGATCTTAAGGGATCATTAGAAGAGATGATTGAATAGTAAATTAAGTTAAAGGACTTTCCTTATGGTGATACTTCTATAGAGACTTTACATGAGGATGTTTTTATTCCTAACTAGAAGAAGAATCCTCATACTATTACATCTCCTCCTCATTCTAGGTATGTGACTAGAGATGATTTAGATGAATTTAAGGCCAAATTGTTATCAAATATTGGGGGGATACTTAGGTCGTATTCAGTTTAGGATAAAAAGCTCAATGAATAAGACTCTAAGATAATATTCACCTTGGTTATTTCTCATACACATCCTAGAATGTTCTTGAATATGGAATAGCTTGAGATTGAAAATAAGAGTTTGGAAAAGCATATGGATTTCATTTAGAGAACTATGGAGGACATGAGTTCCAGATTTACTAGGAGAGAGATATCTATTCTATAGAGGGTAGAGAGTTTCTCTACACATGGAGCATATTTTTATATAGCTCCACCTCATCCTACCATTCTTACTTCTATGTATGTCGACCTGATACTTTCTATATTCAGATAGGAGCTTCATGTTGTGATGGATGGTCTTTCTTCTTCTCACCAAGATGAGCTTCACTAGATCAAGTCACATTGTGAGAATATTTATAATTTGGTTACAGGATGTTTAAATGGTTAAAGGAGTGATAGAGAGATTATCACTAAAGCTATTAAATACTACTCTCAAGATTTTATTAAAATCATGATCTCAATTCCCGTTTCAATTTCTAGGTTGAGAACTTAAGGATGCCTCCTGTGAATGGGGCCTTCAAGGAGCAGGTGACTCAACTGAAGACATTGGACCCTCTTCTCAGGATTTTCATGGAAGAGAAAGATGATTTATTCAAGGATATGGAGAAAGTGGTCAATTTAACACTCAGTTTTTGGAGATAATAGAACCCTTTTTTCACCACCAAGATGGGAGACATAGCTCCAACAGCACCCCAGATTTACATTCCTCTCACTGGATCCATTTATACACCCATGTATTACCCTTTAAAAACTACCTCAATTACATTGATCCCCTTCATACTCATTCCTATTGAAGATACGAAATAGATTAGACCCATGGTCACTTCTAGCATTGTCTTTTAGCCACTTGCACCACTAACTCCACCTGCCTCCTCTTCTGTTCCTCCTACCACTAAAAAAGAAAAATAAATAGTAGATCCTACCTCTCTCAAAAATAATGAGGGATCATTAGAATATGAATAGATTCTAATAGGGATTTTTTTGTCTTTTAATCCATTTTTATGATGTAATATTCTAAATTTAATATATAATGGAAATCCTTTTTTATTCACCTTTATGTCTCTTGTTTCATTTTATATTCTACTTATCTTTTTTATAATCTCAAAAGGTGGAGTAGTATGTATAGAATTTATTATGTTGTATGTATGGAATGTAGTATATATAATGTATGGAATTTATTTTGCATAATTTCATATACATAAATTCATATTGATAAATTGAGCTAAGAAGACTATATGCACATTGATAAACTGATCTAAGAAGACTATCTTTTATGTATCCATTAAATTCTTTAAATATGATTACAAATGTAAAGGTTTCTGATCATCAAAAATGAGGATATTATTAAAAATTAATTATTTTAATAATCACAAATCATGTTTGTTTTTTTGATAATTAGTTTAATGTTTTATGATATTAGATCATTTTTCATCCAAGTTGTGAAATTTTAGCTAAGTTTTTATCTACCATCAGTTAAGGTATGCTACCATTGTCTCATCAAACTATAGATAGTTAAACGCTTTGACCACTATATTTCTCTAACACTAGTTCAACCCTCCTACAACCTAACTAGTCTACACTAGTTCAACTCTCCTACCATCAAGTGTTGCTATCACCAAGACAAGATACCGCCATTCTATGCTACCATCATCCTATGTTACCATCAGTTCAATGGTTTCCTCTAGTCTGTTACTACAACTATCTAATGATTCTACCATGAAATGATTCTACCCTCAAGATATTATATTATCACTAAATGATACCATCAGTTCAATGGTGATACCACCAGAATGGAGCTACCATTCAGAAGAGATACCATTATATGGATCTACTGCTAATGAAGAGCTACAGCTAGAACGATCTACCTCCAGTAAAGATTCCTTCATAATACTACCATAGCTATCCAAAATTATTTTCTAAACTATTTCTCCAATGGATAGTTTGAGTAATTAATGTTGGACAGAACCACATGGACTTAAGAAAAATTATTCTTAAACAACTCCATGACTATATTAAAGATAAATTTGGTCTTTTCTAGATCTATTTATTAGTGTGAGGATTCTAATTATTCTAATATTATCCTTTGATGGATAATTGGACTGGAAACACTATAAATTCATAATAACCATATTCATGTGCATATGAAACATTTGACTAAGAGGAACATGCATGAACACTAAATTGTTGACTCTCACACACTGTGGTGGAAAGTAATAAGAGACACATATGTGTAGAAGCTCCCTAGAAATTCACAGACCAAAATCAGAAGCATTTACAGACTTCCATGACCTCCTATATTACTAAAATTCCTATGAAAATTGTTTAAGATCATTACAAATATGAATAAAAGGACTTAAAAACAAATACATCTATTCAGATTGGGCATAATTACATTTCATCATCTCTAAAATATTTCTCTTTCTATTTAGTCTTTACATTCAAGTTGTGTTTTTTTTACTCTATATATTTGTAAAACACAGTCTCTAGTTCTAAACTAGAGAGTACTTGATAACATATCAAATCATTTCCTTTTTACTCCCATGAACAATTGTGGAAGAGTTCTTGTGTGACTTGGTATTCTATTTTAGTCCATGTATAACTATGGAAGAGGATTTTTTCTTAGATAGACTTGATATTTTTTGTTTATAAAACTCGATTTAGGTTGTGGATCAGTTTATTTGACAATAAATGGTTTGGATACTATTTATTTACAAGTGGAGGGGATTAAGTCTCATCTTGAGACCAAATCCCTTATTAAATTCTATTGTTCTATATTTTCTATAATTGATTTCCTATGTTATATTTTTGTTTTCATTATATTAATTAAACTAATTTACTGAGTTCTAAACATCTAAATAAAACTCAACTCTAATAGTTAACTTAAACTAGTATTTTATATACTGTTTTTATACAAGTAGATTAGTTTCAAAAGTTAAAATATTTTCAAAATTATTTTAACCGAGAATTGATTGATCTTTTGATAAACTTTTAAAAAGATAAAATTATATATCTCTATAATTTTTACCATCTAGTCATTTTTTCTATATTGGGGGATTTATATTTTAAATTATTTTTTAATATAAATTTAATTGTAAAATCAATTCACCCCACTCTTGAGTTTTCCACTATGACCAACCCTCTGGTTTTAGGTTGTTTAACTTATTTTTTAAAGAAATGATTGGTTTTCAACATGTTTTGGAAAACTTTATGATTTTAGTGGAAAAAATATTTGAACTTTAAAATATGTATTTCTAAAAGAATTGTTTGTGAAATGGGATTTAAAAAGGTATAATGACCAAGTGTTTTAGGCTGAGGAAAAGTGATTTTCATGAAATTATTTTTATTTAATAAAAATCATGGAAAATTATTTTTAACACACTTGTGATTTGTTTTTTTTTCTTTTAAATACTGAATAAAAATGTATATTTTTCTATTATATTTCAATCTATTATGATTAGTATGTAATATGAAATAGACTACTTAGTTTCCATGGGTTGTGGTGGCATAATAAGTGCTTATGTTATCATGCCTATTTTGTCTCAATTACAGGTTCTTGTTTCTCCTTTAGGGAACTCTATGATCATTTATTGATCTAATTTTAGTGTTTATTTTATTAAATTCATCTATTGTGTTTATTACTTTATTTCGGTAGGACCTACCTTTACTTTCCTAGAATGGCTGACAAGTTTCCATTTAAATGATTTAATTTGTTCAATTAGGCTTTTATTAATTTCTACACTTTGATGTGTGGTGATATTATAGTGGATGAGGATAGGAATTTGGTGGGTTTCTTTTCCTTGCAAGAGAGGGAGATCGGGGTGGTGAGGGATGTTTTTGGTGCTCGTATTGTTTACTTATTTCTTTATACTTTGTTTTCTATTTATTCTTTCCTGGATTTTTGTTTCAACATGGATGTATGATATATAGATAGAATATGAAATGTTTTTTTGTATATTATTTATGTAACAAATACTCTAATTTTTGGGAAAAACTAATCCAAAGTGTGTTTATATGATGGACAGGTACTAATTTCCAGCCCATGGCGATTGATAATTTCCTTTGGGCTAGTGGTGAGCTGATTCAAGTGTCTGTCTAATGGATAGTTTGGTCCACTTTGTTACAAATAGTATCAAAGTATATGAGATATTTTTTCCATATAATCTGAAGCCTTTAGAATCCCTTTTTTAATTTTGGGTTTTGGTAGCTTGGAGATAAGGTTTTCAGGACTCAAGAGGTAGGTGCAGGGAGAGTTCCACGAGCTCTTTCTCACCCTGAGTCTAAAGTTTCCATGGGAATTTGGGATTTTCCCTTGGATTTTGGTATTATATTTGATGGAATTTTTGGATTATATTATTATTCCAATGGTAATGGTGTTTGATCCTCAATGGCATGGATTAAGTTTCCTTGTGGATCATATGTGATTTTTTGGGATGGTGACAAAAAATGGGGGGAATAAAAATGTGAGGTTGGCTTATAGGGCCTGACAAACCATAAGTAAACCAAAAAAATTGATGCCCAAAATGTTTTATATACCAATTCATGAATGGAATGTGGTCATTAAGCATTTCTACAAGTAAGTCATGGTTTTACATCCTAGATTATTTTGATATTTAGATCACTTGGCATTTTGATTTCCTAATGTGTGTGTGTGTGAGAGGGAAAAGGCAAAGGATTCATGGTCAATCTTGAGATCTATTGTCATATTTTGATAGATTTTTTATTAAGCCTTGTGTTATTCCTTTATTATGGAGTTTTTTCATGTGATGTGAAATTTTTTATGTGTTGGTGAAAATGAATTTCATGGGAAAATATTTTTGATTTTAAATAAAGGCCTTATGGGTTTTTTGTAAAATAGTCTTGGTTTCATAAAAAAATTTGATACAATTAACTTTATTTAGAATTTTTAAAAAAAATTACCTGTGAGTGATTTTTTTCTAATCAAGTGCATGCGGTGTTTTAAAGGATAGGGTTTCCTATTTTAAGTGAAACAGGTGATTTCAAAATTTATTTTTATGGAATGTTTGGAATTTTACCCCTAGTTACTATATTTTAAAAGGGTAATTGATTTTAAAATAGTTTAAAAGGGAAAGGTTTTTATTTATTTTGAAAGCTATAATAGGTTTTTGGTTTTAAAAAAATGGTTTTTATTTTTGAAATCATTTTTGGAAATGTTTTAAAATTAACCAAGTCAAGTAAGGTCTTGGTATTTGAATTTTAAAAATGGTTTCTATTTGGTTTTTAATGAAATATGGCCTAATTTTAATGATTCCTTGGGTTTCAAAATGGGATTTCGGAAGAAAAAAAACTTTGCTTGTTTTAACAAAGATTGTGTTTTTTTTTCTCCCTTGTGTGTTTTGGGATAACTTGGTGTGATTTTTGGGGACATGACCATGTGAGGGTCTACGTCTCAAGTTGTTTTATGTGATCCCCCCTCCCATAAAGTTATACTGTGAATGTAGAGTGTTTATCTTAGGGTACTCATTCTTTTTAACACTTCCAAGGATACAATTAGAGTGGAAGGTGTAGTTTCCTTCTCGGAGTGTTGTACTTTGGATCGATCCAAGGAAGTTTTCCTTTAATGGTTACTTTAAAGATTATTGGGTTCAGTGGTTTAGAACCATATATTTTGGTTTATGGATGGATCATTGGGGATCATTTTTCTTTTATAATCTATTATATGATATCTGGTTTGGGATGTTCATTCATTTGGTATTGGAGATGTTTGAGGTTTTATGGATGAGTGGGCATAGTTCGGTGTATCCTTTGTGTACTCGGTTGTGTCCTTTATGGGTGATATACAATTTTAGGATTTATGTTCATGGATTTTAGATATTTTTTGGATTTAAGAGGCCTTAGATAGTTTTTTCTTGGGTTTTCCTTTGGTTTTCTATTGTGGTCAGTTTTCCTTTTGGGAATTTTTCATGACTTATTGCTTGATATTCATTATTTCCCCTATATGGTGTAGATTATGGTTTGTTTTTTGTTTTCTATGTTAGACTTGGGAAGATACTTGGGTGAATTATTGGATAATTGGGGTGTAGTTTTGATTTATGTTGGGTTGGATTTTAATGGACTGTATTTTCCATCAGGATTACCAAAGGATAGTATTCTAGGGAGTTATATTTAAACACCTTAGTATGTCAATTGAAACCCTTAGGTTAGATCCCTATAGTTTCTTACCAATGAATGTATCCTACTATTTAGCTCCTTATTAGGATGCCTTGGTTTGGTTATCTAGTTTTTATATCCTTTGATATATTTCTAAGAGTATTTTTATCCTTATGGTTTTGAACCAATTGCTTGTGGTTGGATTTTTCTGGTAAATTTTTTTGATTCCCTTTAGATATTTTGGGAAATTTTTTTGGTGATATTCTTCTATTTTGTGAGAACATATTTCTAGTTACTATACCATTTTAATTTATTTAAAAATTTAGGGGAGACTTATGGTTAGTCTCTACTCCCTTATATATCCCATTTGTGTCCTTATTGATTATTTGTTTATCAGGTTTTGTTTGAGGATTCTATCTTTCATAGAGATTTATCTTAAAATTTATTCCCTTTTTGACCTATACATAGACCTGAGACTTTTGGGGGTATAAATTAGTATGGTGGGGAGTTTTTCACACCCACCATGTTGGTGTGGTTTTTATTTTACATTATTTTATGATTTTGAGGATCATTTTAATTTTCCAATGATTTTTAGCCCAAAATGTGGAAATTATTGGATCTTTCTTATTGTAAATTGTTTAGGTCCATGGATAATTCCAAACCACTTGATTCATGGGTGAAATTATGTGAGTCCCTTAGTGAATCTGGGTTATAGAACACGGCTTTTACATTATTAGTTAAATTGTGTGATAAGTGTGAAGATCATCTTTGTATTGTGAGATTACCTTTTGGCATGGTTAGAGCATGGTTAGTCTAACTATGTGGTGCCTAGGAGAAACCATGTAAGTTGTTTTTGGCAAGGTAGTTCCCTGCATACTATTAGTGCATAGTTAGACAAACTATTTGTCCTAACCATGTGGTTTTCTTAGGTTTATAGAATTTTGGATTTTCTTTTTCTTATTTCTAATTATTTTTTTATTAAATCCCTAAAACTAAACACCTCACTCCCTCACCCCTCCTATCCTCACATGACACCCTTGAGTGAACACCCTCATTCATGTATCTCCCCTCCTCTCCCTCATGCAACACCACTCCTACCTTAAAACCTCCTTCCTCCTCCAATTTTGGATGATTTACCTTGTGATATTCAATCAGTAATCCTTCCTTCCCTCCTGATGCTTCTAAAATTATGATTTTGGAAATTTAGGGTTCACAAGGAGTCTCTCTTGCATGTAGGATCCTTTACCTTCAAAGGTGACATGATTCAGCTCACTACAACTTGTTTTCTAACTTGATTATCATTGGTCTTAAGTAGGTGCTTCTTTTTCATCGATTTCTATTACATTATTATAATTGATTGATTTTTGAAAATGGTTTATATTTTAAATTATGCCTAAATATATGAATCATGGTGGTCCTAGATAAATTAAAAGTGGTTTGAAACCTTGGAATGGGATAAGAATCTATGCTAAGTGTTTTTAAAAATGTCCAGTTGGATTTTAAATAATGAAGTTGATTTTAAAAATTGGTGGTGAGCACCATCCTAATGTTTTTAAAGGGTATTTTTATGTTAATTAGTTTTCAAACCAAGTTTTGGGGGTGTTTAAAATGTTTAACATGGTTTTATTTATTTTAAAGGGGTGTTTCATCCCATGCAAATGGTATTTCGAAACCTTTTCATGGATTTGAATAATTTCAAAGGTGTTTTAAAGTAAGTTTGTATTTACAAATGGTTTCAAGAACTTTTTTACTAAACATTGCCTCAATATTATATTGATATGGATTTTTTAAAAGATGAAATTTCATGTCATTCCAATTGTGTGTCTAAGAGATGGACCGTTTGGCATTTTATGAAAATTCATTTTAATAAAACATATAAACCCCTCTTGATCCTCATGTTATTCTTGTTTTACCATGGTATCTTTTAATACCATGAGGGGATATGTATCTTGATTCATTTTATATTATTTTTATGCTTGATTTTTTTAGGGATATTTGCTTGTGAGGGTGTGAGAGTTGAGGCACATGTTATTTTCAATAATTTTATTATGATTAATTTGGTTGATTGATTGTTATCACCAACATTTTGACTTTTCACTGGAGTCCTAGGATATAGTAGATGATTTTTGTAAGGTAAAACCCTAGTATGACAGTTGATTATCTAGAGAAGCACAGCCTAGCCACAATGAGATGGTTAATCCTAAAGGAGAGGTAGGTCCCAATTCTAGTGAATTATTTTTATATGTTCCCATGGTAAAGGTGACCCAGGGACACCCCATTGTTGGTCCCATAGGATATTTTGTCTGAGTGAAAACAACACCCTTGTTCCCATGGATGAATAAATTCTTGGGATGTTATCATGGGTAGTTTATTGGGACTTCTAGTGATGTTGACAAGTTTATTAGTGTTGGCCTAGGTTCCTTATCGTCGGTTCAGGTCCTTTATTACTAGAGAGATTTGATGATTCCCATGACTCCCAAATCCTTTATATCATTTTAAGGTATTATCTTTATGTATATATTATATCCCCTATTGTTCACTTTTTTTTGGAACATTTATACTTTTCATTTATTTTCTCCTTATTGTATAAATTGACATAGTAATGCCTAATTATGTTCTTTCTTCTTTCTTTGTGTGGTTTCTTTTCAAATTTTATAAAAATGTATTATTAGAGTTTTTGAATAAGGGGAAAGGGAATAAAAAATTTAAAATATATTCAAATTATTTTTGGAAATGAGTATGAAAAGTATTCTCTTATGATAAAAGTGGAAAATAGTTTTTTTTTTAAACTCCATGTGTGTGTGTGTGTTTTTAAATGGTGTTTTAGGCCATTGTGACTAGTTTTTATAGAAATGGTTTTTTTTTAAATTAAAATCATATTATTTTTGTGGGAAATATATTTGTTCTTTAAAATGTGTATTTCAAAGATAGGTGTTTTTGAAATGGTTTTTAAAGTGATACTTTAAAATGGTATCTTAGCCAAGTGTTTTAGTACAAGGAAAACTAATTTATATATGATTTTTTTATTTAATAAAAATATTTTAAAAGGATTTTTAATACACATGTGATGTGTTGTTTTTTATTTTAAATCCTGAGGAAAAGTTTATATTTTTCTATTGTATTTTAAACTTGAATTCTTAGGATGTAATTTGAAAGATAATACTTAGTTTTAGTGGGTTTTAGTGACCTAATAAGTGATTATGTTCTCCCACGTATTTTATCTTAGTTATGGGTTATTTTTTCTCCTCTGGGACGCTCTTTGAGAATTGATTAATATGAGGTTAGAGTTTATTTTATTACATTTGGCTAGTGTGCCTATTAATTGACTTTTCAAGGACCTGCATTTACTTTCCTAAAATGATCATAAATTTTACATTTATATGATTTACTTTTTCCAATTAGAATTTTATTTATTTTTACAGTTGAATTTGAAATCATATTATGGTGGCTAAGGATAGGCATTAGGTGGTCATCTTTTCCTTAAATGAGAGAGAGATCGGGGTGGTGATGGAGGTTTTTGGTGTTTGTGATGTTTACTTCTATCTTTATACTCTATTTTTATTTATTATTTATTGAATTTTTGTTTCAATGTGTACATATGATATATAGATAGGTTATAACATATTTCTGTTATATTAAAGTTACCGCATTTACTCTAATTTTGGGGAGAAACCATTCTCAAGTGTGTTCCTATGATTCCTAGGCCCTGTTTTCCAGCCCATGGGAATTGGGAATGCCCTTTGAACCAATGGATGGATAGTTCGAGCGTTCATTGGATGGATATACTAAACTAGTTTGTTACAATTATGTGATGGGTGGGTTCTATATAACCCTCTAATTAATTGACTAAAGGTTTAAATATCAATAGATAATTATAGGAAATTAGTAATAATACTTGATACACTATGGAAAATATAAATTAATTCTTGATCAGCTATGGAAAACAGGAAGTAATGATCAATCTACTATGGGAAATAGGAAGTAATACTTGATTTATTATGGGAAATAGTAAATAATTCATGATCCACTAGGGTAAACAAAAAGTGATTCCAGATCTACTATGTTATGATTTCTATGATTATTTTAATATCGTATTTCAATGTTATATACATGTGATTATTCTTTATGTCTCGTGTTAATTATCCCACACTCTTATGAAATGGTATATGTTTGTTCATTTGAGATTACATTATGAAACATATCAGGTCACTAGTATATCTAATTTTGATTTTTATTTATCTTTGAGTGTGTTCCTGGAGTTCTCAGGTTCTGGAGGTTGAAACTCAAATTTTCTTAGGAAACATAATAGGGTTCACTATTAGTACATAGTTTGTCTAAATTGTGCGGTGTGTGAGGGGTGCTTCAGTTTTGACAATATAGTTTTTCATGATTTGGGAATGGTTTTCCAAACCATGTAGCACCCAATAGGAAATCTTACAGCCTATTTTGGGTGTATAGTGGAACTGTATGGTTGGATAATTGTTTACCTAACCAAGCATCTAAACTATGCGACCATGTCTAGATCACTTTAAAACATTTGAATTTACCAAACTGCACCTATCAGTTTTTTGGGGGGCCTCTTTCTCCTCCCCCATCATGTGCATCCCCCCAACCTTGGTGGTGGATCTCTCCCCCTTCTTCTTTGGTGTTTTTTCTCTTGGATTCTTAGTGTTTTAATTAAGGTAAGTTAATTTTGATTTGTTTTATTCTTCCTCCTCCCTTTCTCAAGCTTAGTTATTCTATTTTTATAGAGATGTGGAACCATATGGGTGGGTTCACCTAATCTAGGGTATGTAATGTGGGTTGTTTTATTACTTATGGATTATGTGTGTTAATATTTATTCTACATATTATAGGTGGTATTAATCAAGGTAGATGATATTTGGACCAAATCTAAGGTAGTTGTCTCTATTTAAGGGTATCTTCCATGGATTACCTTTAAATTTATAATTTCATTTCATTTATATTGTTTAAATTTCCAATATAATGATTTATTCTTGGTGCGTATTCCATGTTTGATGTATTTCATAGATTATTTTGGAGATTTTTCTATTTAAAGAGGGTTTTAAAAATGGGGGTTTCATGTGTTCACCCAAAGTCTTTGATAAAATGGTTAAAATATGTTTTTTTGTTTAAATGGACTTATAAAGTTGTTTTAGAAATGGTTTTACCTTATTGAATGTGCTTTGAGAAAATGGGATTATTGTTTGAAAAAATGTCTTGTGAAATGGATTTTGTTATTTCTTGATTAATATGGGAACTTTATTATGATGTGTTATCATGGAGTAGAAAATGGCTTAACCGAGTTGTGAGTGAGAGGCTTGTTCAAGGGACCATGTGATCCTTCAAATAGAGTAATGCATGAGCCTCCATTTTTTTCAAGGTTTTGGGTGAGCCTTTGGGTAGGGAGACCATGTGATCTTCTATATTGATTGTTGAGAGACTATGTGAGATATTAGAGTTGGCCTCGAGAAGATCGTGAGAGCTTCCATTTGCTTAAATAGCTGTAATAAATGTTTTATCACTTACATTAGGCATGATGGTTAGATCTCTAGGTGCACATTACACATGATGGATTGGTTATATGATTTATACATTTTATTAGTTCTATTTTGATGTGATGATATGTATTATTCCCATTTGTTAATTTTTTCATTTATATAGTTACATTATGTTGATGTTTATACTCACCCTTATTCCTTTTGTCTATGTTGATAAAGTTTATACCATGTGGCCTTTCTTATTTTTTTAATCCATGTTTGGAAATTTTTTTGGAAAACCATGTTTTGTTTTCAAAAGGAAACCCAAATGGATTTTGGATGTTTACTTGGAAATTATATGTTTTAAAATTGGTCTTAGTTTTGAAAAAAAATAAAACTAGTTTATTAGTTTTCATGGGTAAAATCCTTAAATGTATTTATGGTGGTATACTACTGGGATTAGTTCCTCACACCTTTCTTGGGAGATTTTTGGGAATTTTCATATTTTCATTTGCAGGATATAGGTAAAGGCAAGGGAACTATGTTCTAAGGAGGCTCTTCTTGATTATCGTCATCTGGTGTTTTGTGGAGGAGACATGGTCTCATAGGGATGGACGCATGTGGATTATTTTTTTTATTTTTTACCTCATGATTTATACCTGGGCCTTGTTTTTCATTGTCCCCTTTAATTTGATTTTGGATTTTTGCTTATTTATGGTGTTGAATATGATGATATCAGTGTGTCTATCCAATCTTATGGATGGGTCACACTAGTTTACTGGTGGTGAAACATTACCAAGTGATGGTTGGTTATGCCTAGCGCTTGTTGTCATCCTTTGGTGGTCAGCAACGCGCTTGAAGTTTTGCGGTGGGTCATATCGGGTAACGGTGTGGTTTGAACCAAGTAGGTTTATTACAAAATTGTGTCAAAGGAAGTTTATTTGGGATTTAGTGGTATACAGAAGATAGGGTCATCGAGACTCAAGAGTTAGGAATGAGGGAGTGCTTGTCCAGCTATTATTCAAGTCAAACCTCGATTCTCCATGGGTGGTTCAGGATTTTGATTACATTTGAGCCCAGTTATGGGTTGTTTAATGATGTTTCAAGGTATTTACTAGTTATGGGAAAATCTCAAAGAAATCACAGGGGTTCTTTTGAGTTTTAGGGTGAAATTGGGAGGTTTGGATGAGGTATATGGTTAGTATGCATGGTTAGTAGTAACCATGTATAGCCTGTGTAGCCTTGCCTCCCACTCCAGTGAGACCCACATGATTGGTGCATGGTTTTCCAAACTATGCAGAGTGGGAAATGCTTGAAATTTTCTATGTTTTTGTTCCTTTATCATTTTTATTTTCTTTTGATGTTTGTTATTTTTTATACCCATCTTGAGGGTTTATTTTAGCTCTATTTTGTTGTTTAAATTTGAATTTTTCTTGATGGATCTTTTTTTTTGTGTCTTGTATACAATTCCTCCCATAAGAACCTCATCCAGGAATAGAGAGGGTGAAGTGGAAAGTAACCCATAGGAAAACCCTCATGTTGATCCTTCTTTGGTTTAGTTTATGATTCGTATGATCCAAACCTTGGGTTAGGTGGGGGTTCATAAGAATACATGGACCATGGACCATGTTCAAGAGTTTTAGAGTAAAAATTAATTGGTGTTCTCTGATGACAAGGGACCCAATGAGCCTGATGAGTGGTTGGATTGTATCGAGTGTATCATTGAGTTCTTGAAGACCCCTAATACCTCTAGGATGGGATTTTATACGTATGTACTAGAAGAACCAAGTAAGAAGTGATGGGATTCAATGGTGGTTTTAGGAAATCATGAGGATCTCACTTGGATTTCCTTTAATGAGGCTTTTAATCAGTAGTTATACTCAGAGACCTTAAGAGTGTTGAAGTCCCATGAGTTCCTAAATATGGAGTAGGGTGATCATTTTATGATGGAGTATACTGCCAGATTTACTAAGTTGGTTCATGTATCTCTGTATCTCCTAACGAATGATTACTTCAAGGCTCGGTATTTTGAGATGGGATTGAGTCTCTATATTAAATTTATTCTCATTATTTTATTTATATCAACTAATTTAGTGGTGGTTGATAAATTAGTGATAGAAGAGGTATATTTTAATATAAATATGGGTCTCAGTTGTGTTCCTTTTGTGGGTGGGAGATAGAGTTCTTCTTCAACATAGAAGTGGAACTAGTTTGAGTCTCAAAGAGGCAGTGGCAAGAGTGTCTAGTAGTCTTTAGGATCAAATTTTCGGGAACCCATGGGGAATAGAACAATTGTCTATTATTAGTGCAGGAAGGTAGGACACATTAGTCCAAAGATCCTAGAGACTCCATGTATGTTCCCCTGATGTGGGTAGTCAGGGCATATCCAGTGCTTCTATCAGTTGGCTTTGCATGGGAGCAGTTTAGGATACACTTTTTCAAAGGTATCTCGAGTGCAGTCATAGGATTATAAGGGTGGAGGATCTCATCCTCATAGAAAAATGGATTCTCACTAGGGGAATAAGATTCAGGGTGGGTCTGAGCTAGGGTGACTCTATGCAGAAGAGGTCATTCTAGAGGACTCGGATTTTGTGCCATCCTCCATTAGAGGTATGGTGTTTATTAATTCTTTTGTAGCATCATTTCTTTAGATAATTGTATCTCATTCATTTATTTAACTTAAGTCTATTTATGATTTGGTTTTATGGGATGATTTGGTGCCATATGTTATTGGTTTTCTAACCCTGTTGTATAGAGATAAGGGTTAAGGTTTTATGTTCCATGATTGTTTGTTTTGGTAGCTTGTGTGGAGGTTGTTTGGGGCTTCCTTGTTTTGGACCTAGATGTTTTCGACATCATTATTGACATGGATTTGTTGATCATGTTCAAGGTTTTGGATGAATATTATCACCATAGGGTTTAGTTCCTTAATCCTAATATGATAAATCATGTCTTTCATGATGAGTGGGATATGCATTCAAGGAGGGTAGGACTAAATTCTTTGGAACTAGGGTTGATTTCATGTCAGTTTCCCATATTGTTTCTTGAGGCTATTGAGTTGAGTTTTGATGATATCTTTTAGTGGTCATGTATAGGTACCCTAATGTGTTTCCAGATGATTTTTTTAGACTATTACCTAGTCATATATTGAGTTTACCATTGACCTTCTCCCCGATACAAGACCGATTTCCATGTCATCTTATAGGATGGCTTCAGTCATGCTAAAGGAGCTAAAATTTCTACTATAGGGTCTAGAGGGAAAGGGTTTTATCCATCCTATCATGTCACCATGATCTTTTCCAGTTCTATTTTCAAAGGAGTATTGTGGCCTCTAAATTTTCATAGAGTACCATAATCTTAACTAGGTGATATTAAAGAATAAATACTCATTGACCAGAGTTGATAATATTTTTGACCAGCTTAGAGGGGCCCATTGGTTTTGGAAGATTAACCTGAGATTGAGGTACCACTAATTGAGGTTCTAAGGGGTGGATGTTACAAAGAATATTTTTTAAATCCTGTGTAGACAATTAGATTACTTGGTTATTCCATTTGAGCTTAAGAATGTTCCATCTATTTTCATAGTACTAATGAACTGGATATTTTATCACTTTTGGGAATCTTCCATGGCCATGTTTGTAAAAAAAATCTTGGTGTATTTCAATATGGAAGAGGATAATTCTACCTATATGGAGGTTTTTTTTGAGTGTTTTGAGATATCATTGTCTATATACCTAGTTTCCCAAGTGCCAATTTTGGATTCAGGAAGTGAAGTTTATGGTATACATGGTTTCTAATGAAATAGTTTCAGTGGATCCAGAAAAGGTTTGATCAATCATGTCTTGGGATTATCCCAAGAACATGTTTTAGATCCATGTTTTTATGTGTTTTTCAATGTATTATAGACTATTTTTTTGGGAGTTCTCTAGGGTAGTTTATCCCTTGATAGCCTTGATCAATAAGGGGTAAAGTTTGAATGGGATAAGAATTTACAAAGTTCTTTTGAGTGGTTGCAGGCCCATTTTACATCCACATATTTTTTTATTCTTCTTAAGACTAGAAAATATTATGAAGTTTATTGGGATTATTTTAACGTGATTTTTGAGATGTCTGATAATGCAGTACAACCATCTGGTGGTCTATGGCTCATGGTAGTTATGCCCACATGAGCATAATTATCCTACCCATGACTAGGAATTAGTAAATATTATGCATGCGCTGAAGACGTGGCAACACTGCCTCTTTAGAGAGAATTTTATAGTGTATTTGAATTGTAAGATCCTGAAGTACATTTTCAATCTGAGGGGCCTGAACCTCAAGCAAAGGCTCTAGTTAAAGTACCTTTATAATTTTGATTTTGATATTATTTATATTCCTAGGAATAGAAATGTGGTCACCAACATATTGAGAAGGAATCTTCTAGTGTAAGTTGTTTGAGAATCCGTGGATGAGTGGTGTTTGGTGAGCTTGTATTCTAATTTGAGGCTGGATGTGTAGGAGGATAGAGGGATGGTATTGTTGACCATTGTGTAGTTTTCTACCTATCAAAATGATTTGGTTAGTACTGAGCAAGTATCTAACCTCAAGTGCTAGCAGATTTGTAGTGCCTTGAATGGTGGGGAGACCTCAGGTGATTGGTCCTAGTATCCTGATAGTTCTCTTCTATTCTAGAAGTGGTTGGTTGTTCCTTTGAGCCTGAGGTGGGAGGTGGTGCATAAGGAACATTATTCTAGTTGGTTCATTCACCCAAATGTGACCAATATGTTTTATACCTTGAGGGGATAGTATTGAAATCCTTGGATGATATGTGTAGTGGCTGACTTTGTTTTTAGGTACTTGGCCTGCAAGAGGATCAAAGTTGAGCGTTAGAGGTCATTCCGTCTGTTTCAGCCACTTCCCATGCCTATGTAAAAGTGGGATGAGATATCTATAGATTTTTTGATTGGGATTCCTCATACTCTGGGTGGGAAATATTCCATATGGTTGATAGTAAATCATTTGATGAAATCAAACCATTTTTTACCCATCAGGGAGTCGAAGAAGGTAGAGGACCTCAAACACCTGTATGTTTGAGTGGTTGTTCTTATTTATGGAGATACCTTGAAAATAGTGTTAGACCTGGATTCTCATTTTACAACTCACTTTTGGAAGGGACTCTAAGAGTATTTGGGAACCCAGTTGAGGCTGAACACCACATATCACTAATAGAAAGATGCTAGTCTGATAAGTCCATACAGAATCTCAAGGATATGTTGCGAGCATGTGTGGTTGATTTTAGTGGTTTATGGGAAAGTAATATTCCATTGTATTAGTTTTCATATAATAATATATATCATTAATTGATCAAGATAGACTCATTTGATGAATTATATGGTTGGTCATTCCAATCCCCATTATTCTGGGATGAGGTGGGAGAGCGTTATTTGGTTATACCAAGCCTTGTCTAGGAGACGACTGAGAGAGTTTGGCTGATTTAGAAATAGTTAGAGACAACTCGTAGTTTCTATAATTCATATAGATACTATAAACTTTGTGTGCTGGAGTTTTAGGTTTGTGATTAGTTGTTTCTCTGGGTGTCAGTTTAGTTAGGTCATCATTGTTTAGGAAAGCAAGGGAAGTTGGTGTCACATTATTTCAGCCAGTTTCATGTTATGGATAACCTATGGAAGGTATACTATCGATTAGAGATACCAACATATATGACCATGATCCATGATGTATTTCATGTTTTCTATCTAAAGAGATAGCATCCAAACCCATCTCATGTGCTCGAATAGGAATAGTTTGAGTTTATTCTAATACCACCACCTTGGAATATCCCTTTTGTATCATGGTTATTAAAAAAAGGTGCTCCATAGTAAGGTGATATTGTTGTTTTGTGTACTCTGGAAGCATAGTGGATATGTCCATGAGACATGGGAGTGGTGAGGTTGGGTGAGGGAGTGTGGTCTCACTTGTTTTCTTCTAATGAATCATGTGGAATTTTTTGGGGTAGAAAGTGGCATGGTGGGGAGTTTGTGACACCTATCAGGTCACTATTATGTCTAATTTTTTTCTTTATTTATCTTTTAGTGTATTCATGGAGTTCTTAGGTGTTGGGGGTCGAAACTATGAGTTTTTTTGTAGAAAAACCAGGGTGAAGGGTTAGCGCATGGTTTTTCTAAACCATGCAGTAACCGTGTAAGGGTTGATATAGTTTCAATAGTGCAGTTTTGCATGGTTTGGTCATAGTTTTCCAAACTCTGTGACACTCCAAAGGAAACCATATGGCCTGTTTTGTGTGGAAAGTGGAACCCACATGGTTGGATCATGAATTTCTAAAACGTGTGGCCAAACAGTGAGACCTTTTCCAGATCACTTAAAAAGTGTTAATTTACCAAACTAACCTTGTCAGGTTTTTATGTTTTGTTGGATTATTATCCTCCCCCATTGTTAATATTCCTCCTCCCTTGGTGGTGTAGCTCTCCCCATCCTTGGTGGATTTATCTTGGATTCTTGGTGATTTTCTTGAGTTAAGTCAATTTCCCATTGGTTTTTTCTTCCTCCTCCTCTTCTCAAGATTTTTTATTCTATTTTTGTGGAGATTTGGAACCCTAGGGGTGGGGTTGGCTAAATCTAGGGTGTTAAATGAGGTTTTTAGTTTGATTTATTATGGGTTATGTGTGTGAGGCTTTGTTCTACCTCTTCTAGGTGGTCTTTTTCAAGGGAGGTGAGCTTTGGATCAAATATGAGGTAGGTGTCTCTATTCAATTTCTTTTGATAAATTTCTAATAATTTTGGTTTTTATTGTTTAAATTTCCATTATGATGATTTATGCTTGGTGTGTATTCCATTTTTTATGTGTTTCATTTATTTTTTTGGAAATTTTTTTGTTTAAAGAGGGTTTTCTAAATGAGGGTGGAATGTGTACACTAAAAGTGTTTGATAAAATGGATTAAAGAGTTTTTTGGGTTTAAATGGATTTATAAAGTATATTTATAAATGGTTTTACCTTTTTTAGGGTGTTTTTATAAAATGGGATTTTTTTCAAAAATGTCGTGTGAAATATATTTTTTTATGGATTGATTGATATGGTAACTTAATTGTGACATGTTATCATGGAGTATCGCATTAGATAACTAGGGTGTGAGCAAGAGGTTTGTTTTAAGGGACCATGTGAGACTTTATTGAGAGGATTGTGTGTGCCTCCATTTGATTCCAAGGTACTGAGTGAGCCTTTGGGTAAGGAGACAATGTCAACTTCCATGTTGATTGTGGAGAGACCATCTGAGCTCTTAGAGATGGTCTCAATAAAGACTTTAAGAGATTATATTATCTTAGATATCTAGCATAATTATTTACTCATTTACATTAGGTCTAATGGTTAGAGACCTAGGTTCACATTACTCATTCTGGATGGGTGATATGCTTAAGGAATTTAATTGTGCCATTTTCATGTGATGGTATGTATTATTCCCATTTTTTCATTTTTTTCATTTATATGGTTATATGATGTTGATGTTTATGATCACCCTTATGCATTTTGGTTATGTTGAGAATGTTTAGACCTTGCGTACTTGCTTATTTATTTGATCCATTTTTTAAAATGTTTTTGGAAAACTGTGCTTTGTTTTAAAAAATAAAACCCAAAGGGATTTTGTAGGTTTATATATAAATGGTATGTTTCAAAGTGGTTTTAGTTTTGAAAATGTTTTAAAATTAGTTTATTGATTTTCATGGGTAAAATCATTGAATAGATTTATGGTGGTATCATGTTGGGCTTCATTCCTCACACCCTTCTTGGTCCCTTTTTGGGTGTTTGTAGATTTTTTTCTGCAGGACATGGATAAAGGAAAGGGTACCATGTTCTAGGGTGGTTCTTATTGATTACTATCATCCATTGTTTTTTGGAGGAGATGTGGTACCACATGAATAGACTCGTGTGAATTTGTTTTTGGTATTTTGTACCCATTAGGTTGTACCTGGTCCTTGTTTAGAATTTTCCCCTTTCCTTTGAGTTTGGATTTTTTATTTTGTGATACCATGTATATGTTCAGCTATGACATGTTTTGAATTAATCATTCATGAGGATATCTAGAGATACATGAACCACCTCAGTAAATCTTGCAGCATACTCCATAATCAAATGATCACCCTACTCCAGATTTAGGAACTCATGGGCCTTCAACACTCTTAAGGTCTCTAGATAGGTACCCTGATGTGTTTTCAGATGATTTTTTGAGACAATTCCATAGTGATAGATCGTGTTTACCATCGACCTTATCCCCATTACAAGACCTATTTCCATGTATTATTATAAGATGGCTTTGGTCGAGATGAAAGAGCTAAAATTTCAACTATTGGGTCTAGAGGGAAAGGGTTTTATACATCCTAGCATGTCATCGTGGTCTTTTCTAGTGCTATTTTCAAAGGAGGACCATGGCCTCTAAATTTTAATTGACTACTATAATCTTAACTAGGTGATAGAATAAACACTCATTGACCAGAGTAGATGATATTTTCGACTAACTTAGAGGGGACCATTGTTTTTGGAAGACTAACATGAGATTGAGGTACCACTAATTGAGGGTCCGAGGGGTGGATGTTACAAAGAATATTTTTCAAATCCTATATAGATAATTAGAGTACTTGTTTATTCCATTTGATCTTACTAATGTTCCATCTATTTTCATAGTGCTAATGAACTGGATATTTTATCACTTTTGGGAATCTTCCATGGTCATGTTTGTAAATGAGATCTTGGTGTATTCCAAGATATAAGAAGATCATGCTACAAATATGGATGTTGTTTTGGGTGTTTTGAGAGATCATCATCTATATTCCTAGTTTCCCTAGTGCCAATTTTGGATTCAGGAAGTGAAGTTTATGGGCTATGTGGTTTCTAATGAAATAGTTTCAGTGGATCCATAGAAGGTTTGAGTAATCATGTCTTGGGATTATCCCAAGAACATGTTTGATATCCATGGTTTTATGTGTTTGTCTTGGTATTATAGACTATTTGTTTGGGAGTTCTCTATGGTAGCTTATCCCTTGATAGACTTGACCAATAAGGGGTTAAAGTTTGAATGGGATAAGAATTTACAAAGTTATTTTGAGTGGTTGCAGACCCATTTTACATCCACATATTTTTTTATTCTTCTTAATCCTGGGAAATATTATGAAGTGTATTGGGATTATTTTAATGTGCTTTTTGGGATTTGTGATAATGCAGTACAACCATGTGGTGGTCTATGGCTCATGGCAGTTATGCCCACATGAGGGTAGTTATCATACCCATGACCTAGAATTTGTAACTATTATGCATGCGCTGAAGATGTGGTGACACTACCTCTTTAGAGAGAACTTTATAGTGTATACAGATTATAAGAGCCCAAAGTACATTTTCAATCAGATGGTCCTGAACCTCAGGAAAAGGTGATGGGTGGAGTACCTTTATAATTTTGATTTTGATATTGTTTATATGACTAGGAAGAGAAATGTGGTCACCAAAATATTGAGAAAGAAGCTTCTAGTGTAAGTTGTTTTATAATCAGTGGATGAGTGGTGTTTGATGGCTTGTTTTCTAATTTGAGGTTGGATGTGTAGGAGGATGGAGGGATGGTATTCTTGATCATTTTGTAGGTTTCCACCTATCACGTTGATTTGGTTATGATTGATCAGGTATCTAACCTCGAGTGCTAGTATATTAGCATTGCCTTTAATGGTGGGGAGACCTCAGGTGATTGGTCCTAGTATCCTGATAGTTCTCTTCTATTATAGAAGTGGTTGGTTGTTCTTTTGAGCCTGAGGTGGGAGGTGATGCATAAGGCACATAATTCTAGTTGGTTCATTCACCCCAATGTGACCAAGATGTTTTATACCTTGAGGGATAGTATTTTCATCCTTGGATAATATGTGTAGTGGATGACTTTGTTTTTAGGTACTTGACTTGCCAAAGGATCAAAGTTGAGCATTAGAGGTCAGTCGGGTTGTTGCAGCCACTTCCCATGCCTATTTAGAAGTGGGATGAGATATCTATAGATTTTTTGATAGGGATACCTCATAATCTGGGTGGGTAATATTACATATGGTTTATTGTCAATCATATGATGAAATCAACCCATTTTTTACCCATTAGGGAGTCGAAGAAGTTAGAGGACCTCGGAATCCTATATGTTTGAGAGGTTGTTCAGCTTTATGGAGTTCCCTTGAAAATAGTGTTAGACCAGGATTCTCATTTTAAAACACACTTTTGGAAGGGACTCCAAGAGGATATGGGAACCCAGTTGAGGATGAACACCACATATCACCCAAGAAAGATGCCAGTCTGATAAGACCATCCAGAATCTCGAGAATATGTTGCGAGCATGTGTGATTGATTTTAGTGGTTTATTGGAAAGTAATATTCCATTATTTGAGTTTTCATATAATAATATATATCATTCATTGATCAAGATGGACTCATTTGAGGAATTATACGGTCGGTCGTTCCAATACCTATTGTTCTGGGATGAGTTGGGAGAGTGTTATTTAGTTATACCAAGCCTTGTCTAGGAGACGACTGAGAAAGTTTGATTGATTTAGAAATAGTTAGAGACAACTCAAAGTTTCTAGAATTTATATGGATATTATAAACTTTTTGCATTAGAGTCTTAGGTTTCTGATTATTTTTTTCTCTAGGTGTTACTTTGTTTGGGTCATCATTGTTTGGGAAAGCAAGGGAAGTTGGTGTCGCATTATTTTGGCTAGTTTCATGTTATGGAGAATCTAGGAAAGGTAGACTATCAGTTGGAGATACCAACATAGATAAACTTGATCCACGATGTATATCATGTTTTATAGCTAAAGAGATAGCATCCAAACCCATCTCATGTGCTCTAATAGGAATAGTTGGAGTTGATTCTAATACCACCATGGTGGAACAACCTTTTTGTATCATGGTTATTCAAAAAAAAGGTGCTCCATAGGAAGGTGATCCTGTTATTTTGTGTGCTCTGGAAGCATGGTGGATATGTCCATGAGACATTAGAGTGGTAAGGTTGGGTGAGGGAGTGTGGCCTCACTTGTTTTATTATAATGAATCATGATGAATTTTTAGGGGTAGAAAGTGCCATGGTGGGGAGTCTGTGATACCTATCAGGTCACTGATGTGTCTAATTTTTAGTATTATTTATATTTTAGTGTATTCTTAGAGTTTTTAGGTGTCGGGGATCAAAACCATGAGTTTTTTTGGAGACAAACTAGGGTGAAGGGTTAGCGGATGGTGTGTCTAAACCATTCAGTAACCGTGTAAGGGTTTCTATAGTTTTGACAATGTGGTTTTTCATGGTTTGGGCATGGTTTTCCAAACTCTACGACACTCAAAGGGAAACCATATGGTCTGTTTTAGTTGGAAAGTGTCACCCACATGTTTGGATCATGATTTTCTAAACCGTCTGGTCAAACTGTGCGACCCTGTCTAGGTAACTCAAAAAGTGTGAATTTACCAAACTTACCTTGTCAGGTTTTTATGTTTGGGGGGATTATTATCCTCCACCATTATGAATATCCCTCCTCCCTTGGTAGTGTAGCTCTCCCCATCCTTCCTTTATGGATTTCTCTTCGATTCTTTGTTATTTTCTTGAGGTAAGTCAATTTACCCTTGGTTTCTTCTTCCTCCTCCTCTTCTCAAGATTTTTTCTTCTATTTTTGTGGAGATGTCGAACCCTAGGGGTGGGTTGGATAAATCTAGGGTGTGAAATGAGGGTTTTAGTTTGATTTCTTTTATTTTATGTGTGTGGGGATTTTTTCTACCTCTTCTAGGTGGTCTTTTTCAAGGGAGGTGAGATTTGGATCAAATATGAGGTAGGTGTATCTATCTAATTTCTTTTGATAAATTTCAAATCATTTTGGTTTTTATTGTTTAAATTTCCATTATGATGAGTTATTCTTGGTGTATATTCCATTTTTTATGTGTTTTATTTATTTTTTGGAAATTTTGGGGTTTAAAGAGGGTTTTCCAAATGAGGGTGGCATGTGTGCATCCAAAGTGTTTGATAAAATGGATTAAAGAGTTTTTGTGGGTTTAAATGGATTTATAAAGTGGATTTAGAAATGGTTTTACCTTTTTTAGGGTGTTTTGATTAAATGGGATTTTTTTTCAAAAATTTCATGTGAAATAGATTTTTTTATGGCTTGATTGATATGGTAACTTAATTGTGATGTGTTATCATGGAGTATCACATTAGATAACTTGGGTGTGAAAAAGTGGTTTGTTTAAGGGACCATGTGAGACTTTAATCGAGAGGATCGTGTGAGCCTCCATTTGATTCCAAGGGACTGAGTGAGTAAGGACACAATGTGAACTTCCATGTTGATTGTTGAGAGACCATCTGAGCTCTTGGAGCTGGGCTCAAGAAAGACTTTGATATATTAAATTAGCTTAGATATCTATCATACTTATTTACTCATTCACATTAGGTCTAATGGTTAGATACCTAGGTTCACATTACTCATTCTGGATTGGTGATATGATTAAGGCATTTAATTAGTTCCATTTTCATGTGATGGTATGTATTATTGCCAATTTTTTATTTTTTCCATTTATATGGTTGTATGATGTTGATGTTTATGATCACCCTTATTCCTTTTTATTATGATTAGGATTTTTATACCTTTTAGACTTGCTTATTTATTTAATCCATTTTTGGAAATTGTTTTGGAAACCGTGATTTTTTTAAAAAAAAGAAAACCCAAAGGGATTTTGTAGGTTTATATAGAAATTGTATATTTTCAAAGTGGTTTTAGTTTTGAAAATGTTTTAAAATTAGTTTATTGATTTTCATGGGTAAAATGCTTAAATATATTCATGGTGGTATCATGTTGGGATTCATTCCTCACACCCTTCTTGTTCCCTTTTTGGTGTTTTTAGATTTTTTTCTATATGAGATGGATAAAGGCAAGGGCACCATGTTCTAGGGTGGTTCTTATTTATTAATGTCATACATTGTTTTTTGGAGGAGATGTGGTCCCACATGGATAGACTAATGTGAATTTGTTTTCGGTATTTTGTACCCATTAGGTTGTACCTGGTCCTTATTTTTAATTTCCCCCTTTCCTTTGAGTTTGGATTGTTTATTTTTTGATACCATGTATATGTTCATCTATGACATGTTTTTTTTAGGTTGTATGACATTTTTTATGGTATATTATTATCTTATTATATTGAATTCAATGATATAGGTGTGTTTTTCATGTGTTATGGATCGGTCACACTGGTTTACCTAAGGAAAAATCATTCCCATGCGATGGTTGGTTATGCTCGGTACTTATTTTCAGCATGTGGTGATCAGGAACGCACTTTGGGCCATATGGTAGTCCAACTCAGGTAGCGGTGTTGGTTGGCCCGAGTTTCTTAATTACATACATGTTTCACTATCATGAATTGTGGACAAAACTTATTGTTCGATGTTGTTTTTAATAAGATATTTCTCTCATGTTCATGCTTTATCATGTTATTATTATCTAAACCTTGGTGAAATATTGATGAATTGTTTTATTACTGAGTATTTATGCTCACCCCTTTCTTATGTTTCTATTCCCCAAGTTATTATGATTATTATAACTTTTGAGAAGTATAAAAGGAAGTCTAGTGTGGTTTGATTATTTATAAATACTCAAAAGTATTGTAAAATAAGTATCTTATGTAGTTGATCCTCAAAAACACTAAATACTATATTCTTGAGATTATGTGATTATTTGTGAGATGTAATGTTTAATTTATGGAAATTTTGTAAAGTATAGATATTTTTAGCTTGGTTAATCACACTTGGTATCAAATTTAGTGTTTAAAGAAAATTTTTTAAGCACCCGACCTAAGAGTTTGGTTCTAGAGCATCTCAGTAGGTATCAGTGTAGGATTTAGTTATTTTTTAGGATTAGTGTGGTTATTTTTTGGATTAAGATTAAAAAACTTTATTGAAATACCTAGATATGGTTATAATTATAGAATAACATCATGAAATTTTGGTAAAGTTTTGAGTATGTGGTTTTCCTATAAATTACATCCTTATTTGGATACTGAAAAGAAGATTTGGTTTTAGTATAGATTCACCTAGGGGTAACTTTCTTAAAAAATTCTCATTGAGTATCAAATCAATCATCACTTAGTGAATGATGATTGGGCCTACTACTTTACACCTTTATAGACACTCCTAATGGATATGATTTGGTTGATTATATGCTCTTTATGAACCATTATGAAGGATTTAAATGAAATTTGAGGATGTAAACTATAACTAGATAGGTTATAAAACCTAATAGTAAAATAACCATTGAAAAAATTAGAGTGATAGGTTGATCCAATTATATCATACTTGAATCAAAATTATCATGGGTTAAAATGAAGGTATCATTAGAGAATAAATTTTAGGATTGGGTCTTCATATTCATACAATCATTTACTCTAATGTTATTGGATATTATCATAACCATTTTGGTTTTAGTGTTTATTTGGTGATAGGATCTAGAAAATGAAGTTGTGAAGGGTATATCCCTAGAAATTCCTATAACCAACAAAGGAAGCATATTTAGTATGAATTTTTGAGATAAAGGAAAATATCAATACATGTTTATTATATGGGAAATTATGAGTCTCCTAGTATCTATGATTATGTGGTTAATATCTTAGTATAAAATATATCTTGAGTTTCCTATATACCCTTATCTCTTTCATTAGTCAGTGATAATTAAAAATTATGAGGATTCAATTTATTTAATAGGGCAGAATGTAACACCCCAAGATTTTAGTATATATTTTTTCATTTAATAAATACTATTTTGACTAGCTTGTTCCACATGAAAAAATGAAGTAAAATGATTTGTGGAATATTAGATGAATATTATTAAGAATATAATAATAATAATAAAACCTCAAATAAATAAAAAGGTATTTCTCAACTAAAATATCTTACATTTAAGTGATAAATAATTAATATTATTTAATATCAGAAAGGATTATTCTTTATCAAATAACATTTTTTCAGTGTTTTATATTTTATCCTAATAGATTAAATTGACCAATTTTAAAATATTATTATATATGAACAAATATAATAACATTATTTAAATTATAAAATGGTATTAAATAATATTAAGACGCTTCAAAACATAATTTTTCAATAAAACACAGTTTTTCTTCATAGTTTTTATTTTATTTTAAAAAATAAATTTTGAATTTTTGAATTTTGAATTTTATAAAATGAAATTAATTTTTTAATTCAATATATATAATTTAATACATAATTAATTTTTGGTATTTTTTAAAAAATACTGATTTTTAGGTTAATCATAAAAAATACAATTTTTATTAATATGGTAGGATTTTTTAACTTGTCCTCATATAATAATAACTTAAGACTTTTATAAAAAAATTAATGACCATTAATATTTTTAAGGATTAAAATGACTCATTTAAAAATACTATTTTGAATTTAGAAAACTCATATTTAAAATTTTAAAACTTAAGTAATATTTTATTCTAATAAAAAGTTGTTTTTCATATTTTTATTTTTATTATATTTTTACAAGGTATAATTTTTTTAAATTACATTGAAATACATATAACTCTTATTTGATTAATAATAAACCAATTAATATCATATAAATCAACAACATTGATAATTTTATCATAATACTAATTTTTATGCATAAAAATACATTTTTTTTAAATATGGTTTTTATGCGTTATGTGTGCTAATATTAAAATTAATTTTTATAACCATTATAAATTTTATTTAAAATAATTTATTTCATATTTGGAATCACTAGGACCAAATTATTTAATAAGTCCCATTTTATTTTTAGGCATTAAAAGTAAATTATTTAGGTAAAAATTAGTTACCACGGTAAAGAAATGGTAAAACTAAAAAATATAAGTGTAAAAGACTTAAAATGATAAAAAACATGTGTTAAAATCTGTTTTTGGGGCATTATCAACCTTAACCTATCCCCACTTAATTATTTTTCATTATTGGATCCATTTGACCTTTTAATAGTGACTTTATCTTTTATATATTAAAAAAAATCACTCATCTCCCTTATAAAAGGAGTCATCGCCACCCAACACCCCATGTAACACCATGATATTTTATGATATATTTATCTTTAAATAAATTTAATTTCTTTGATATATTTATTTACATGAAATACCAAGTGTAAAAAAATTATGGTAAACTACTAAAATAATTGTATTTAATATGATAGTTATTTCTAGTAATTGGATTAGCGAGTAGGAATAGGATTAAACACATTGTAAAAAATATCTATAAAAGTTTTATTTAGTGAAAATTTATTGATTTTTTCATAATAAGTAAGTACTCAATTTTAAGTAAAGTCATTTTATGCTTCAAAAATAAGTTTTCTTCAAAAATGGTTTTTATATCATTTTGTGTGTGGTTATTATAATAAATTTATTCCACCTTTAGAAATTTATTTTTTGTAAAAATGATATCATTTTTTAAATCTTAATATCAAAATTTTCTTTCAGTGAATTTTTTGAAAATTTTTGAAAATTTTGATTTTTGGGTAAAGAGTGAAAATATCAATTTTTAAAGAAAACTGTATTTTCCTTTATAGAATTTTCAAAGCCCGATTTTGATTTGGATTGTTTTAAAAATTTTATTAGTTCCTTTTTGTTAAAAATAATTCAATTTATATCTTCTATTTCAATATTATACTTTATCTTGGTATAAAAATACTTTTAGACTTCAAAAGGTATTTTTCATAAAATTGTTTTTTATTGCATTTTGTGTTTTTATATTGAATTAATTCTTCCCATTTATAGAGATTTAATCTTGAAAAATTTATTATATATTTGGAATCATCATGTTCAAATTTATTAATGAGTCTAATTTCATTTTTTGTCATTATGAATAGTAACTATGGTAAAAATATTACTACCTGAACAAAAAGGTTAAAATAGGTAAATTGTGGTTAAAACTAAGTGATAATGCCACAATTTTTCATATTAATTATTATTGGATTAAGTTATTTCTACCATAATCACCTTATAATTTAAATTTAAATTTTTATGTGCACTTTTCCATAAATATGACTTAATAGTATTTTAATCCTTTAAAAAATTCAATGTGTGTCCCTCCCCCCACTTATAAAAGGATAACCCTACTCTCTCTTATTTACACCACCTTGAGTAACCTAGATCAAAAAAACTATCAATTATATTATAAAATTCTCTAGAATCAAATTATAGGTCTTGTTCTTTTTAAATGGACATTCCAAGAGTCCTTAAGAAGGGATCTAAAGGAAGTCTATCGAAGAAGAGGTGATCATCTTTACTGACTCTTTCAAATTTATTTCTTCTTATAATTACTATAAATTTATTGTAACCATAATAAAATAATTAATAAAATATCATAAATAAACTAATATATTATTATTATTATTTTAAAATCATTTGCTACCTCTTTTCCATCCTACAGAAAGCGAAAAGGTTACTCGTATGTATGTACGGATTACCCTCTCCACGTAGCGGTGTAATTCATTTGTCCTCACCATTTTACTTGAATGGTTATAAATATAGAACTAATGAATATATATTATCATTATGAAATAATTATGTTCCTTAAAATATAATATATCATTTACCTTCTTATCCTTCCACTCATTAAAAATGATAACGTCGCTCATGTGTTTGTGTATACTACTACCTCCACAAAGAGATGTGATTCATTTTTCATGTATGAATTTAAAGGATGATTCTAAGTATGTGTAAAGTGAATATATATTATATTTATTTCATGATTTATTTTTTTATATTATTTGTTCATGATAAATATTCAAGGATCGAAACTACTAAACTAAAACTTACATGAAAAACAAAATAGTTAACACTCAAAAATGAAAATTTTAATATAGAATTATTAATAAACAGATGTTGAAATGTTATAAGTGGATAATATATTACATTATAAGTATTTATATAATTATTTTATATAATTATAATAAATTTAAATTTATTATACAGGAATCTAAAATCGCTTAGGAAGCAATTCAGACCTGAGGGAAGGGTTTATTTCATAATCTAATCATTGTTTAGGATTGTTTATGTTTAATTTTTAATTTTAGGAATTATATTATCTTTAAATATTAAACCCCAACTATTTTATTTTCATCTGGTTACTACTATAAATTATAGTTTTGCTTTTATTTTTCTCTCATTGGGTACTCAAAAGTCTGAAATAATATTTTTAAGGAAAACTTGGTTTATTTCTCTCTTTAGTCGTAACTACTTTTTCTTATATATCCATGTTTTCTAAAATGTTTTAAAGAATTTTTTTACTATTCTATAATGATTTATTAAACTTATTTTTACCTATATTTTAATTTTAAAAAAAAATCAAAAGTAATCTTCTTTTTTTCAAACAAGACACTTTTTCCTAAAGGTTTGAAAGGAATATTTGTTTTAACATACACCACACAAATGGATTTTCCCACCATCATAACTACTCTTTTCTTTGAATATTCCTTTAAAATTTCCCATATTTATTCCTAAATAAAAAAATTCCCCTATTATTTTGGAAATTTTTATATTTTAAATAAGCGGTTCCAAAGTGAAAATTGTATTTTCCCCATGAAATATTCTTGTTATTTTTTTAAAATATTTTTATCTATGTCAACATCATTTTATGAATATTATGTTTTACTAAGGATGTGAACTAATGATACCATACACTATATTTCTCTTTATGTCTTATGATCAGTTTCACTAGGATAATTATTGAAATTCTAAATTCTAGTGCTTACAATATGAATAGTTATTGATTAATAAGGAATTTTGATTATGTTGTATTGTTTATTCATATGATGAATGCATTTGACTTATTAAGTGATGGGTAGGGCCTGGAATTGCATAGACCCTCGATGCATTAGTAGGTCTCATGAGAAAATATTGGTTGGTTATTTTTCCAAGGCCTTACCCATTTATGTAATATGTCCTTTCATGAGGCATCGATGGTGAGTTTAAGATGTATTTCATTATGAATTCCATCTTTATGGAATCAATTATTAATGTTCATGTGATTATTTGAATAGTTATATTATCCATGGATAAGTTTCAAGATCATGATATTATTTATGTGAAATTATTTTATCATCATTTATTCCTACCATATTATTCATGCCTTATTTATTTCATGAATTTTTCCATTGTACACATTCCCTTACTAAGCAACTATTCTCACTTATTTCTTATGTTTCCTTTACCAGAGATGTCAAGAAGTGTACAATTATTGATATGCAAGGATATACTAGAGGGAATGATAATGTTCTCAAATAAAATATTATGTTGCATTTTATGTTTTCAATTATAATTTAAGATTTAATAATATATCTATTTTACGAAGACTGCTAAATTATTGGGTTCTTTGGTATGTGATCTCTTGTATCTAGTGTGATTGTAATAAAGTAACCATTAGATTTGGGCAACTAGGTTCGAGGTTATTACACCTCAAACCTATTTTATTTTACCAAAATCTTCCTAAATAACTTCATAATTCTCTTATACACTTTCTATAGATTCTATTCTTCTCAAAATAATACTTTCTAAATCCTTAATCTATTTTTTAAATTATCTATTCCATGAAGTAAGTAAAAATTATCAATTAATCCTTTCTCTTTCCTTTTCCTTTATTTTCTTCTATTACACCCTAAAAACTATTCCATACAGGAAATTATGATAACATTGGTATTAATAATATACTAAAATGTTATTATACTAATGTAAGATCCATTTTATACCATCATCTAAAACCATTCAAAAAATGAAAACGTCATCATGCATACTTACGGACTATCGCCTCCATAAACGGCTTGCCTAATTTTTCATCACTGCCTTAAATATATAGTTCTACAAGTATATTTAAAGTATTAATATGATATTTATAACCATATTAAGATTTTGAAATTATAAACTATTCTCTATCTTCCTCCTGGTCTATATAAAATGAATGTGTCGCTTATGCGTACGTGCGAACTATCGCATCCATGAAAGTGATGTATTTCGTTTTTCACTCTAGTATTTTATCATTTATTTAACTACGTGAAAATTTTCATATCATTTTGGATTTTATTTTGTATTAATTTATCTTATATTGGTTATTTTTAAGTTTCTATGAAGTTTAGGGTTGAAACTTGGAAATTTTGGAAATTTTCCTTCTTTGCATGGTTTTCACTCACCGCTTAGAGGAAACTGTGTGGTTACCCTTATGTTGCTGGATTTTTAGTTCATTTTATTCTATGAACTAATGGTCTAGATGGGTAGAGAACATTTTAGTATAAACTATTAAAAACCTAGTGGAAACCATGTGAGGAATTTGGTTCCAAGGGGACTGGCATAATACTTATGCACAGTTAGATGAAATTGTGTGAAAAGCATGCAATCGGGTCTGTAGTTTTGATAGTGTAATTTTTCATGGTGGGAACATATTTTTTCAACTATAAGAAGTCCCTAGGATTAACCATGTGTGTTTTTTTGTTCTGAAAAGTTTCTCTCTCATGATCGGTGCATGGTTTGAAAAATTTTGTGGCAAAACCATGTAGCTTGTCCAGATTCATTAAAAGTTGAATTTATGAAATTTCTCCCACTCGATTTTAATCCTCTAACCCTATATCTATCTTCCCACTCACTTGAACAAACCAGTCACACACCAAGGGGCTCATCTCCCTTATTCCCTTCAATTTATGTGTCCTTCCACCTTAGTTTCAAGAATATTTCCCCACATTAAGTCCCTTTAAACCATTCCTCTTCTATTTATCCCTTTTCACTTGATTTATCTCCCACCTATAAACCCAAAAAGTCATGTGATCCAATTTTACGGTAGGTTTTGGACCTAATCATGGGTATTTTTTCATGTATATTTTGTGCAATGTATTCTTGTCTTGGTTGGGTGTTCTCTATCGAAGGTGACAACTTCTAGTTTTTTATCATTGAACCAGGGTAGGTGTTTATTTTTTATCACTTTATATTACATGCCTTTGGAATTTTGTTGGTTTTAAAGTGTTTCCTTATTAAATTTATGCTTGTGTATGAATCCCATAAAGGAAAAATGAGGATTTCCAAATGGTTTTAACCCTTATAATACAATGAGTTCCATTACAGGTGTTTATAAAAATTTTCCAAGTAGATTTCTAAAGCAAATGGGTGTTTTCAAAGTAATATTAATTCCATATTAAATCTTTAAATATGATTTTTCTAGTAAATTATTTTCAAACCAAGTGTTTGAGGTGATTAAAATTTTTTAAAGTGTTTTAAATGGGTTATTTTATTCAAATGGTGAGTTAACCCTTGTGTATAATGTTTTCAAAACCTTTTTATATATTTATATGATTTAAAAGTTTATTTTGAAAGAAATATTCCTTTTAAAATGGGTTTTAAGAAATTTTTTAATAAAATTCTCCTCAATAGTGGATTGAGACTAGATTTGTAAATGGTGTTATATGGATTTTCATTCCAATCGTTCTTTGAAAAGGATAATTTGAAACCTTGTGAGAAATGGCTTATAAATTAAATCCTTATGAAACACTCTTTGTAACCCCTTTTAATTGTTTCCTTAATGGGTGTTGATTCATTTATATAGAGACTAGGTGATATAAAATTGGGTTTTCTTGGGTGGGAGTGTTTATGGTGAGGTGAATTTTTATTTATAAATGTGTTGAATGTGATTGATGCTTGTTATATGCATCAGATTGATTTCTCGCATCATTTATTGACTTTTCATGAGAGTTTTAGGAATATAGTAGGTGGTGTGTATGAGATAAATCCCTCATGTATAGTAGTGGGATTACTATTAATGTTTCCTTACTATGCCTCATAAATTAAACTAATAGGGGTAGTATGTCGTTTAAGTTAGAAACCTTTTTCGGCCTGTGTTAGTGAAGGAACTCTCAATATGTTTAATTATGGGTAATCTGATGGGATTGTCAAGGGTGTGGATGGGTTCAGTAGTTTCATTCTAGGTTCCTTACCATTAGTTCAAGTATTTATTACTGGAGTCCTAGGGGAGTTTCCCATGACACTAGGATCCTAATTTAGGATTATTTTAGGGGATTTATCTTTTATATTTATTATATACCATGCTTCTTGTATGATTACTTTTAACCTATGTATTTATTATTATTTTCTCCTTGTTTTGCAACATTTACATCATGGTGCCTACCTTAGATTGTTTTCTATTCTATTTTTTGATTTTTTATTATTTTAAAATGTTTTAGAAATGGGTTTTGGAAGGTCTGATTATTTGAAACTGAAATGTGTATCTTTTCAAAGGGTGTTTGTAAAATTTTGGTAAGAAAAAGGGAAGTGGGTGATTTTTTTTAAATCTAGTGTGTGTGGGTTTTTAAAACATGGTTTTAGGATTTCATGACTATATTTACTTTTAAATTTTGTTTTTAAAAGATGTTTTGGAAAACCATCTGAAAGTAAAACCCCTCTTTTGATATATAAAATTATTTTTAGAAAAAATGGGTGTTTAAGAGATGGTTTTAAAGTGGGACTTCAAAAAATGATTTGGTCAAGAGTCTTCAGTTGGGAAAACTATTTTATAAGATATTGGTTTCATTTAATGTAAATAATAAAAGTCTAATTTTGATTCAATTTTGATATGTTATAGTTATTCTTGTAAAGTATTATGAAAAAAGTATATTTTTCTTGTGTATTTAAAACTAACATTTTTAAGATGTAATATGAAAGTGATTGTATATATTAAACGGTTGGAGGCCTATTGGGTTTTTTATCTCATGTCCATATCTTATAGGTTCTAGGTTATAGTTGGGATAGGGTTTCTTCCTTTGGTATGTTTTTTTTCTAACGGATATGTTTATCTTGGATGGTAATCATGGGTCATATAGAGTATTTTTGGATAATTTTAGGGATTTACTTTAGTTTTAGAGCTTTATATTGGTCTCTTTGTCCTATTTTATCTTATTCCCAACATTTATTTGTATCTTATTCCATAGTTTCTTTATTTATGGTTTTGGTTGTGTGTTTGGTTTAAATATTTATTTCAGTTATATCTTATTAGATTGTTTATATCCAATTTTAATGATTTATCTAATTTATTTCTTTTAGTTATTTATATTGATTTATTTGGTTGAAATAATTCCCAAGTTATTTTTTTTGATTCCCGGACACTAGTTATAATCCTTTGGGAATCGAGAATTCCCTTTGGGCCAGTGGAGGACCAGTTCGGGCGCTAGGTTGAATGGAATCCTAAGTTGTTTCATTATAAATAGTATTATATCCTAAGTTATTAGTGGTTCCTAGGATTTAGAAGCACTATATTATTATTTTAGAAGTTTATAGTTTAGTGATGATGATATCAAGACTTGGGAGGTGGGTGCAGGTAGAGGGACATGAGATCTTTCTCACCCTAAACCTTGAGTTTCTATAGGTGGTCGGGATTTTATTTTTGATTTTGGATTCCCCTTTGATGGATTTGAGATATTATGATATGATGTTTATAATATTGGTGATTTTATCCTCATTATCATGTATTATGTTTCCTCAGGGGTAATATTGGTTGTTTTGGGATAGAAAAAAAAAAGGAAATCAAGATGTTAGGTTGACTTATAGGGCTTGAAAAACCTTGTATAAACTAAGATCTTAATACCAAACATGTTGTAGAGAAAATTTAATGATTGTAATGTGTTCACAAATAATGTGACCAATTCAAGCATGGTTCAGCATCCCTAATAGTATTTCTATTTCAACCCCATGATGCTTGGATTTCTTAGTGTGTTAATTCAATGGGAAAGGAGTCAAGGTGGGCCTTGTGATATATTGGAACTGTTGGATTGGATATTTGGATAAGTCACATGTTATGCCTTTTCTTATGTTATTTGGTATGTGATGTGAAATTTTATTTTGTTTGTGAAAAGTGTATTTCATGAGAAAAATGTTTTTGGTTTGAAAAGAATCCTTAAGGATTTTTTGTAAGGTAATGCTTTGTTTTATGGAATATTTTGAAATGGTTGATTTCATCATGAAATTAAAAAGGTGATTTGGTTTTAAACCATTTAATGGTATTTTAAAATTAAAATGGACCCTATGAGGGATGTTTAAAGTATGATTTATTTTATAATCAAATTCACATGGTATTTTTAAAGGTTTAAAGGAATGTTTCATTTATATTTAAGGGGAAATTTCAAAGGTTTGTCGCTCATTTTAAGGGAACCTGGTGATTTTGATAACAGGTTTTGTGGATTATTTAGGTTTTGATCCATGGATTTATTTTTAAAAAGGATTGGGTAATTTTAAATTGTTTTAAACTATAAGTGTTTGTTCTAATCATGAAATCTTGTAGGGTCTTTTTGTTTTAAAACCGATTGGTGTTTTTTTTTAATTAGTTTTGGAAATTCATTGAAAGAGTTGTGTCTTTTTTAATAAATCATTTGATTTGATTTGTCCCTTTTTTATTTTAGGGCTACATAATGTGATTTTTGGGACATGATCGTGTAAGGGTTTATTTATCAGATTGTTTAGTGTAAACCTCCTTGAAAAGTATAGTGTAAAGTTAGAGTACTTAACATTAGGGATATTTTCTCCTTCTAGTTTTAAACACTAATCAGGCTCCAAATGAAGTGGATTATGTTTTCTTATCCTCTAATGATGTGTCTTGAAATTAACCAAGGCCATATCTATTTAGATATTTCTTATTGAAAATTTTTTATGTCAATTATTTTATACCTATGAACCTTGGTTGGATAGTTGTATGGGTTTTCTAAGAGTCATTTGAGGTTAATGAATTAGTCATCGTTTTATGTGTTCTTCGGATGCTTAGTTGTTTTTTTTGGATGAAAACCTATTTTGGGATTTGTGCTCTGTGATTTGCAGTATTTGTGGCTTGAGGAATCCTTTATTAGTGTTTTTCATTGGTTTCCTTCTTGGTTACTCTTTATGATTGATGGTTATTGTGGAGACATTAATGCCTCATTTCCCAGTGATGTTTGTGTTGATTGTACAAGGTGTACACCATGGGTTGGATTTTTCTTATTAGATTGTACATAGGGAGACCTAGGGTATGTTCATGGGTGACTGGAAGGTATGGTATGGTTTTATTTATATTGTGGGTGCTACTAGGTTGATCCCTTTTATCAGAATTTACATGGAATAGTGTTCTGGGACTTTGGACCCAAGTTCCCTCATATATAGTGAGTGATTTAGGGTTAGAACCATATAGTATCTTGATGAGTCATGTCGCTAGTTTTTGTGCTCATTTTTTTTGGGATTCTATGGATTTGGTAATCTAGGTTTGGTGCTCTTTTAAGATTTTTTGCATAATAGTGAATCTATTATGGATTCGATCAATTTTTTGTAGTTGGTTGTGGTTAGGGGAGTTTTTTAATTCCTTTTTCAAGAGATCAAGAATGTGTTTATTAAGTTAATTCCTTTTATTTTATAGAAATGAGTTTATAAGTTATTCCGCTATTTTAGATCAATTATAAATGGTGGGGAGACCTATGATAGGTCTTTGTATCCCTAGAGATTATATTTTATCGGTGGTGGAATAGTTTCTATTTGAGGATATTTGGTGTTGTTTGAGGATTCAATCAGTTGTTCAAGGACTTGTCTTTTATCTTGATAGTTTGATATAGGATTCCTTTCTCATTATCCTCTATATTTATCATAGAATTTATAAGGGTAAAAAGTGGAATATTGAGTAGAATTGTGACACTCTCCATGTTACTATGGATTTTATTTTGTATTAACTGATCTTATCTTGGGTTATTTTAAGTTTACAAGAATTTTTAACTCAAAACCTGAAAAATATGAAAATTTTCCTTTTGTAAACAATTTGAACAAATGGTTTAGATGAAACATTTAGTTACCCTTACATAGATATAATTTTAGTTTATTTTATTTTTCAGGTAAATGTTATGCATGAGTATATCATGGTTCAATATAAATCATAAAGAACTTAATAGAGACCATATGGGCCCTTTGGTACCAAGGGGATTGGTTCAAGACTTGCGCATGGTTAGAGTAAACTACACGATAAGGGTGGGATCAAGTTTTTAGTTTTGACAGTGCTATTTGGAATAGTTAGAACATGATTTTTCTAACCATGTGAAGTCTCCAAGAGTAATCATGTGTGATTTTTTTTCTGGGTAGTGGATCTTGCATAGTTGATTCATGGTTTGAAAAATCATGTGGCCTACCCATATTCATTAAAAGTTGAATTTTCATAATTTCCCTTGCTCAATTTTAATCCTACAACCCGCCCTTTATCCTCCCTATCACTTGAACGAACCAGGCACACCCTAATGGGGTATTATCCATTATTCCCTTTAATTTATGTAGCCTTATTCCTTGGTTTCAAGTGTATTTATCTATTCTAATTCCCTATAAACCCCTTATTATCTTCTATTTATCCCATTTCCCTTGATTTATCTCCACCCCCCCCCCCTTAAATCATAAAAGCATTATGGGTTGATTTTAGGTTAGGGTTGGACCTAATCATGTGTATTTGTTCATTTATAGGTTATATAGGTAATTTCTTAGTTTAATTGGGCGTTCTCCATTGAAGTAAAAATATTCTGGTTTGTTTTTATTGAATCAAAGTAGGTGTTTCTTTGTTATTTATTTATATTACATTCCATTGGATGATTATTGGTTTTAAAGTATTTCCATATTAAATTTATGCCTATATATGTGTTCCATGAGGGAAAAATGAGAATTTCTAAATGGTTTTAACCCTTTTCATGGAACAGGTTCCATGCCAAGTGTTTTTAAAAATGCACCAAGTAGATTTCGAAAACATTTTAATGTTTTTAAATTATTTTTTATGTTAGATTGAATATGTAAATGGGTTTTTTGCATCAAATTATTTTTAAACCAAGTTTTTGAGGTGATTTAAAGTGTTTAAAGTGTTTTAAATGGGTTTTTTTATTTTAAAGGGGTGTTAACCCTTGTGAATGGAGTTTTTAAACCTTCTAATAGCTTTAATACAGAGGTGGTTTTAATGTAAATGTTGATTTCCAAATTGTTTTAAATAAATTTTTTACTAAAATTTTTCTCATAGTGGATTGAGATGGGATTTGGAAATGGTGTGAGATGACTTGGCATTCTAAGATTGTTTTCAAAATGGCTTGTTTAGAATCTAGTGATCAATGGTTCCTAAATGAAAGCCTTGGGAGACCCACTTTTTGTCCCCTTGTAATTGTTTCCTTAAAGGGGGTGCTTTATGTATGTGGAGATTGGGTGATAGAAAATGGGGTTATTTTGTGTGAGGGTGTTGACAGTGAGGAGATAATTTATCTATAAATGTGTTAAATTTGATTGATGCTTGTTGTATTAATTGGATTGATTTCTCACCTCCTTGTTTGACGTTTCATGTGAGTCTTGAGAATATAGTAGGTGAACTATATGAGAGACAACCTTGGTGTATAGAAGTGAGTGGACTAGGGAATGTTTCTTGGATGTACCTCATCGGTTAAACCAAGAGGGGTACCGGGTTGTTTGAGATAGAAACCTTTTTATGGATTTTGGTAGTGAAGGAGATCCCATAAATTTTATATCTAGATAGTCTAATGGGACTATTGGGGATTTATATATGTTTGGTAGTGTCATCCTAGGTTCCATATCACCAGTTCAGGTCTTGATTACTAGAATCCTAGAGATTTTCCCATGATGCTAGGATCCTTATTTAGGATCATTTTAGGGGATTTCTCTTTTCCTTGATTGTATCCCATAATTATTGTATAATTACTTGGTGCCTATGTATTTTTTTATTTACCCTTTTTATGTTAAATTAACATCACAGTTCCTAATTTCTATTTTTTCCCATTTTAGATTTGTTTTTGGTATTGCTCCAAAATGTTTTAAAAATAGGTTTTGAAAGGTATGATTCTTTGAAAGTAAAATGTGTTTCTTTTTAAAGGGTGTTTGAAAAGTTTTTTTAAGAAAAAGAAAAGTAAATGGTTTTGTTTTGAGAACTCCAGCGTGTTTGGTTTTTTAAAACATGGTTTTAGGTCATCGTTCCTATTTTTACTTTTAATTTTTTTTCAAAGATATTTTGGAAAACCATTTGAAATTGGAAAACCTCTTTTGAGATATAAAATAATTTTTAGAAAATGGGGTGTTTGTGAGATAGTTTTAAAGTGAGACTTCAAAATGATGATTTATAAATTAGGCTTAGGCTGGGAAAAGTGTTTTACAAATGATGGGTTTCATTTAATGGAAATAAGAAAAGGTAGGTTTTAACATTATTTTGATGTGTTGTGGTTATTCTTGTAAAGGATTATGAAAAATGTATATTTTTCTTGTGTATTTCAAACTAGAATTTTTAGGATGTAATATGAAAGTGACTATAAGATTTAGTGGGTGGAGACCTACTTTATTTTATAGCTCATGTATATATCTTATAGGTTCTGGGTTGTAGTTAGGTTGAGTTTTTCTCCTATAACAAATCAGTTCAGGTCGACCTGACACGTTACCTGACTGGCTCTCTATAGGCTTCAAGTCCACCTCCCTATATGCAAGGGGCTACCAACTAGTAGTGAGGGAGTAACGGATATAGTGGGGAGACTATACCCTCTAGTCATATTGTAATGACACTGGAAAATAACCAAAAAATACACAATTATAAACATAAAAGTACACATAATAAATAATCTAAAACAAAAACATGCTATAACAAATGAAATGAAGAATATAGTCATATAGACTCTAGCATAAAAATCATACAATAGTTGATCACCCATTGGGTCAACCCCATATAAAAAATAAAGAAACTAAAAATAAATACATCATGATTTACTACCAACACGGATCCAAACCACATACCCAGTCTCCATGATGCTTGAGCTATAGTAGCCCAATCTTGAGACTCTACAAAAATGTATCTTCTCAATCAAGAAATACTTGGCCTCAGCACCATCCATCATGAAACCTATTCTCCAACCTAAAAGGAAACATTGGTTCTTCATGCACACTAAGGTGCATGTATAAGGGGATAGAAATATATCTCAATAGGAAACCCCTAATGGTGAACCTAAAATCTACCATTATAAAAAGTTCATGTACATGTGATGTTCCCAAGCCCTCTGAAGACTAATAATAACAGGCATAAAATAATCAAATTTATAAAAATAAAATGGGGGAAAAAAGGAAAATATCCAACTATGGTATCTAGTCTTCCACCTATTGTGACTCTATCCTTGTTCTGGCACTCGCTATGAGGATTTACAACACATGGCTTACCCAGCCACATAAAAACCAATGTGTTTTCCAAATATAAATTGGAGCCTCAAGAAATCTAAATGAAACATGAATGAATGTTGAACCTAGGGTGTAATCATAAGTGTATACTCAACAAATCACATATACTATGATCTAAGACTCTAATAGAACGATCTAAATTGGTGATATGAACATCTAGGTCAACACAACTAGAGAACCTATAATTATTAAAGGTCCTTGTGATACCCCAAAACTTGTTTCTCATGTAATAGTAATATCATGATTTTATTTTGTTTAATTTTTATGTCAAACAAACAAAAACATACAAATTAAACACAAAGGAATTTTATTAAATAAAACACCATAGTGTTTACATTACAAAAAGATCAAAATTAAATTATGTTAACCAAAGATACCTACTAAAAACTCTATCAAGTCCACTAGAAGGCCCCCTAAAGAAACAACGAGACCTGGTAAATAGAGAAGCTCCCCAGGGTGAGTTATAACGAAGAACATCACCACAATAATCATGAAAACCGTACTGACCATCAGTGGTATAGCAAGAACCATCTTCTTAAATTGTCTTGAGTTTAGGACACCCTAATGTTTATTTTTATAAGGCATCTACTCGACCGTTACACCTTGAGTGACCATTATAGATGTTTAAGACGGTTGAGTTCTAACGGCTATAATTATAGCCGTTGGTCTTTTCAGTGTTTTGATAAAAAATATCTAATCTATCTTTTCAAAACATTTAAGTTATGAAAATTTAACACAATCTATTATTATGATCTTCTAAAGGAAAATTATTTAATATTATGAGTTATACTTAGGAGATTTTTTAAAATGAGATGAGTATTTCAAACATCTTACAAATATTTTAAATATCTTGTAAATTTTTTCATTCTTAAAGCTTAAACCTATGTTTATCATTTATATAATACTAGTATAAAATTTTCCATATGTATATATTAAATTTCAATTTATAACTTTGTATTTTAAAACTATAGTGTTTATAAATAATTTTAGTAAAGACAAATTATAATTTAATTTGTATTATTTAATCTTTAGAAGTTTAAATAAAAGTCAGGTTTTATAAATTTTAAGATATTCCCTATATATTTAAAATTAATGTATTTATTTTCTTATGACTTTTTAATTTTGAAAGTTGGATTTTATAAAAAAAAATAATCCCACTAGGGCCAGCCATTTTGTTGGGCCAAGGGAGGTAGCTCACGCTAGGCGACTGAGCCTAGCCCTCAGCCTCAGCTCAGGCCAGCCTAAGCGGGGGGGAGCATAGCTTCCCCTAAGGGCACATAGAAGTGCATGAGGGATCAAAGCACACCACCATGGGTGTGAGGCCACAGCAAGGCAGTGGTAGGCTGAGGCCTGCGGGGGGCAGGATCCCGTGTATAAGGCCCCCTTGTGTGTGTGTGTGTTGTGTTTTTTCTGAGCATTCTTCAGAGTCTCGGGCTTATAAATATGCTGCACGGGCCTCACCATTTTTATGTGGTGCAATTTTTTTAAGGAAAAATAGGATCTAGGCCATAGGATCATGTCACGAGCAATCGGGGCTGTCCATCTCGGTTTGGGCCTCAATTCTTGGAATTCACGGTATTCTCTGCATTTTTTTGTGGGCCGCTTGATCTGTTGAGATCTAATCGTGACTGTATGAGTTTTTTTAAAATGCTGCATTGATCTATGTCATCCAATTAAAACTCAGATCTAATCTGAGCCGCCCATTATTTTAAATCTCACGAACGCACCTCAACCTTTGGATCAAGGCCGGATCAAATCCTGGTCATCCATTCAATCTCTGATTTTCCTCTCCCACGATATCCTCTTCTTCTCCACATATGTTGAACCAGTAACCCCTGCACCTCCTAATTTCACCATTTTTTTCACCCTTGACAGCCGGTGGACCCCTCCTTGCCCTCTTTTTCCACAAAAATTTCCCTCGTCCATTTAATGTACCGATTAGGCATCGGTTTCCCAATGGTAGTATTAAGTATCCTGTATATTTTTTTATACATATTATAGTTTATAAACAACCCAGTTACACCCCAAGAACCCCTCAGTTCTTCCTCCAATCAAGTTTCCAGTGCCTCTTCAAGCCTCCGGCGAGTTCCTTTGGATCTCCCCTCCTCCTAGAACCAAGGTAAGGGATTTAAGTTTCCTTTTATTTGTTATTTAAGAGTGTGTATATGTATAAATTTATACTCATAAAATGTATATGTAACCTTACGATTTCATTAAAATCTTCTCATAGGCTGACCCTAAGTCTTCTGTTTTTGAGTTCAAGAGGTTTTATGAACATAAGGATGTATTTTATACATGCAAAACTAGATTATGTACTTTGTATATATATATATAAATACATACATATATATATATATATATATACGGTTAATAGTATATATGTATGTACGATTAAGAGAGTGTACTACCATCTTCCTTCTAATGGTAAGACCTTTTCCCTACATGAGGATCCAAATCCCCTTAACATGCAAGTGTGTGTGATGTCGAGGTTCCATAAGGGTATAAGCATATATAACTATGTAATAAAAAAAAATTATATACGTTTTTTTTAATAAATGTGTGAATGTGTTCCATAAACAAAATTTGATAATTAATCTGAATTTTATACACACTTGGTTAACTAATACTCCTAAGGGGTTAAAAACTTGTAGGTGCCAACTAATTTTAGTATGAACTCATTTATACACATAAGTTTTATATGTTATATAAACCTTTTAATTTTATTTTGTGATTTAGAGTTTTAGGGACTCTAGTTAATTAATATTTTTAATATGTCAAAGTTGTGTAGGTGTTAATGGGTTTTTGGTTTAACCCCTTTTATACATGATGTATTTTCGAATATGTGAAAATATAGCTGTACACATAAACTTTGTTCCTTAATTTTATTTATAATTTTCCAAGGTTTTCAAAAGAAATATGAAACATGTGTTTTCAAAATATATTTAGTTTTGTTTAAACACTAATATTTATATATACCCTAGTGTATAAATAAATTTTCACAACATTAAACCCTAAGCGTGGATATTCCAAATACTATACTTTTGTTGTGTTTAGTTCGTGAGTATTATATTTGGGGTTTGAAACTTCTATATTCATTGTATGAGTCATTTATTTTCTTACATATTAAATGGTTTTGGTTATGATTGAGTTTCATGCATTCTATTTTTGACATTATGATGTGTTATACAAAATAATGTTAGTAATAAATGTTTGAGCATTTGCAAGCTTAAAACCCCACATGAAATGTTTGGTTTGTCTTTAATTAATTATTCATCTATATGAAATTCCAATATTAATTTTTATTAGAAAGGTTTTAGAAGTTTAAGGTTAATATTTCATGTGACAAAACTTGTATTTCTTTTAGTACCTTGGTTGTCATCACATATGCCATAGTATGATTACTATATTCACTATTCAATGACAAAGTCATGTAGTTGATAGTTTTGTTATTAACCTCTTAATGCATTACTCACTTTATATATATATGTAAATGTTAAAGGATGAAATTTAACTACCATAACCATATATGGATTAAACACTAAATTGTTAAAAGTGGTATGGGACACAATGAATAATATGAAATGTTAAATTAAATTATTCAAAGTGGTATGGGACACTTTGAATAATATTAAATGTTAAATTAAATTATTCAAGGTGGTATGGGACACTTTGAATAATGTGAATTAAGAAAACAAGAAATATGTGACACTTGAAATGATAAATAACAAATAACTTACTAAATCAAAGTGGTATGTGCACTTTGATTTAGAGAGATGAGGAATGCATTGGACTTAGTATGTTATGGGTGGGGCCCACTATAGCTCCTCAATGCATCAGTAAGTCTCATGAGACAAACTATGGTCTTAGTGTAAGGCCTTGACAAAATGATTATTTATGGTCCTAGCCCGAGGCCTGGAGAGTATGGTTATGATGTCCAGCATATGCACTTTCCTCATTATGGCTATGAAATTTAATCAACCAAAATAATATTCTACTGGTAGAATATTATTGGTTAAAGAGCTTATGCACAAGATAACTAGAAGAAGTAAAAGTTATGGCATAGTATTTATGCAGTACTCAGAGCCTTTATCCAGTGTATGTTTCTCAGTAGTAAAGTATGGAATAAAAGTTTTTATTTAAGCACGACTATGATCATGTAATACTCTTATTTATTAATTTTTTACTTGCATTTTCACATGGAATGTATTTTACTTCTTACCCCATATGATCATGCCTAATTGAATCATGTTTCCTTGTAACTCTGATAGTATTATTTGAATATTGATCTTTTAATTCTTAGAAAATTTTTATGTTATGATACATGTGTTTCAGCATTTCTTAAAATGTTTTATAGGAAATTTTAAAAGAATTTTTCAAAATTTAAATTGGTTTATTATGTTTTTTTTAAACCCCTTACTGGGAATTCGTATGATCACCCTACGTTTTTGAATAAAAATTTCCAGTTATCATTTTTTAGCTGAAGAATCTTGATAGAAGTGGTTGGTTTCCTAGAACCTAAACTGAATTTGATCCTCTGTATGGGATATGGTGTGTAATTTATTAGTGCATGTTTTTGTTAAAAAAATTACACATCATGATTCAAGGCACTGTCTTCGGGTATTCTAGGTTCAGGTCCTCACAGTCCTAAAGAATGGATCAGGCACTGGTGATGGACCTCAGCAATAGTGTCTCAAAGTCTCTATCTAATTGACTGGGAGTGCAGAGTGTCTATGGTGTTGGGAGTGTGATAGCATCCATAGTGATAACCTCTAGTCATGGCATAACACTCAAATAGAGGGGTGAACTCATACATATCACTCATTAGCTCCCTAATCCCATCTAACTAAAGGCAACCAAAAAATGATATAACTAGATAAAAACTAAGGACTAACACATGATATAAGATATCCTAAGGGTATCCTTCTCAAACCAAAGTCCTGAGTATAAAATAACTCAAAAAACACATCCAAAGGCCAACCAAACATGGGATGATCCAACCTCAAAACCACCATTCAAATAGCTGAACTGGAAGTGCTGGTAAACTCTTGGAAAATAAAGCACAAGGCCTCTCTCAGAACCCTAGATATCAACATCTAATAAAATAACCACCATGGTCTCTCAACGACCCACCTCAGGGCCAAAACAAAACTTTGGGCTCCCATGGACCCTGGGGTCACAACAAAAAGAGACGTCCTACTATGAACTCCCCTACTTCATCCAAGATCTCGGTCCATGCCCATCAACAGATCCAAAAAAGGATCAGAGGCCACAAAAAGATCATGACACCCTATTAGGGGTTCCTCTAGATCAACCAAAATTATGAAACATGCCTAATGTGGAAACATCCCAAATGGCCCTCAGCATCCTCTAACTGATCCTTTATTAAAAAAACACCCAAAGGTAATCCAAAGAATAAGAACTCCTACAAGTGTGTTCATAATGGTCATTATGACCACCTCAAAAGCAAGACCCAATAAGGTCACCTCGGCATAAGCTAAACTATGCCACTCGAGCATTCTCAACTGCCAACTATGGAAACAACTGATCACTCGATCAGTAAAAAAGACACTAAGGAATCCTCAAAAGTCCCTTAGACTCATATTAGCATCTCAATAGTTCCCAATTGTGACCACCATCCCACAAAAGCAACGAATCCCAAAGGATCCAATAGCTCAAATACTCAAACATAAGAATTAAACCTCAACTATTCTAACCTTGAGCAATTAGTCTCAGCACACATGGAAAAACCAATATCTCCTTAGAGATACTACTTGATACCTCCTTCTGGGATCTGTCTAAAAGAACCTCAAATAGATCACTATTTCACAATTGGTCCAAGTTAATCACCAAGCTTACAAACCTCACCCAGGCCTCACAACTCACAACCCAACCCCTAAGAGAATTTCAAAACCAGACCTTAAATAAATCATCCTAATGAACTCTTTTAGTCTAAAACACTATCCAAATAGCCTCTAAATACTGAAATGATCCTATTATCACAATCTACATGGAAAAATTCTTATAATGGACTAATCACAAGTCTAATTCTGACACCAGGGTGGAAAATGGAAAAATTGGGATATGGTGGGAAAAGTACACAACATGTACCCCCAAGGGTCCACCCTGGTCATGTTCCCTAGGTCATTCAGCATGTATTTTTACAAATTACATAGAATGTACCCTAAATGGGGTACCTTCCTTTGTACCTCCACCCCACTCATCATTTACACCTCTGAACAACAAAGTGTTTACTTACCATACACAGCGTGTATCCCACATGGGGTGGCCAAGCCTATACCTTTCCATATACCCCCACATGAGGTATGTCCAATCACATTACATGGCTACTAGTCATATACATTGCATAAGATCTAACTGTGTTCCTTACACAGCCATGTTCTCCCAGCACACCTTAAATCACCACTACACGGCATATACCCCCGATACATGGTGTGTAGTCCCAAAAACTCATATTCTTAAAACTGAAATAACACAAGACATGTGTTCTCTAAACCACACACCATGTACATGATTTTTACCAAATAGAATTACCTTGAAACTAACATAAACCCCTGATTCCTCCCCAAAATCCACAGATCAACCCCCTAGGTGTTCCCAAAAACTCATTAAAGGATTTAAAACTTTAAAACAACTAATATATTATTATTTGTAGCATAAAATATAAAATGGGCTTACCATTAGGTGGAAACCATTGAAGGTTCACACCAAATATATGCCACACACCCACCGAGCCCTGATCTACCTCTACAACAACTCCCCAGGTAGCGCCTCCTCCTCCCTCTCCCTCTTTTATACCTATCCCTCTCTCGACTTAAGAACCTAAAGGGGGGAGACTCATGGGAATACATGTAAATACAAAGGGTAAAATAACAAAGAAAATATAAAGGGGGGAAAATAAAAAGAAATTAAAAAGGGCCCAGGACTTGACCAGGTGCCCGACACAAGGTTATGCCTTGCCTAAGAAAACCCTCATTCTGTACACAACTGTGAAGATAGAATATCAATATAATGCTCCATTTAAAATATATGACTGAATGATCATGTACTAATAAATTAATATTTAATTAATTAAATATTAAATATTCTATGAAAATTTGAACTGCTCAAATTTCCACCAAACTACTGCCCTAGGGTAAACACCATATTCCAAGACCAATAGAGTGGCTGGAAAAATTATCCAAGATCATATTATAGTAGAATTATCATTTTTCTTCTAAAAAACTTTTGGGAACAAAAAAATCAAATTCCCCATGATTTTCACAACTCTTGACAATGTGAGGCATCACAACCCCCCCCCCCCCCCCCCACACACACACACACACACAAATTCTTATCAACCCTGAGAAGCCTTGGTGGTCAACTAGTGTCCATGATTTCCCCTAAGCATGGGAATAACATACTCTATCTTGATCATCCAATTATTGGTCTTACAACATTAAAAACTCTCTCCTAACCTGAGATACATTCAACCATGATAGTCCTAATACTTTTAACCACAAAATTATCCTTATCGTCACCCCACTTCACAAATGGAAATCCAAAAAAACCCATGTTACATCCATCACTGAACAGAATAGATAGACATGGAAAACCCACCCACGTCTGAGCACCAACATATAACATGTTACCTCCATGCTCAACAAACCACTTAAAATAATGTTAACAGCCTATAATATCCTATAGTGCACTACCTGCCATAATGATTTCCTTAAACAACTCTCAAAATCTCAACAGGACTCATGCAGACACAGTTCGAGTCCTAACAAAGATAGGTTAACACACTTAAGACCACAATTCATGCTCCTCACATAGGTCAGTTTCAATAAACTGAAGCACCCTCGATACTCTTCAAAAACAAGGAACCTCCCTCATTACATGATCAACCAAATGACCACCCTCCACTCAAGCATAGATTCAAAGGCACAAGCATCCAACCATGCTTCCACTGTGCTACCTAAGGCATAACCAAAAATGAGCAGGGCCAGGGGTCCAACCAAACCTACCCTCTCAATCCATCCATGAGATAGGGAGCACTCCCAACACTCCACTTCTCAAACACAAATAATCCTCATTCCTAACCACAATTTGGTGATATAATACCTCTACAGTCCCACCAAGGAAAAATATCCACACCCACTCAAGACATTGGTGATAGTAGGAACATGGGCCCCACTGTAAGACCCAATAGACAACACATGGAAAAAATAGCTCCCTCCCAAGGAAAATGTAACACCCCAGGTAAATAAAGAATATGACATTTTCATATTTATCCATATTTGAGAATAAAATATTAATATTTCTTTAAAGGGGACGCTATGCTCGATGGCGTACCCAACACGCAACAACGAGTTTCTTGGGAATCTTACATTGCACTCTAATAATAAAATAATATTATTTTAAATGGTAGTTAACATGTAGCCGTTGTATTGGTGGGAATGGATAGAAATAACTAAAATATGATTATATATGTTTTTAAATGTTTTTACATTTATCCAATAAAAGATAAAGGCATAAAATATGGAAAGAATTCAATTTTAGGCGTATATGCCCTAGTTTTCATTAAAGGTTCACTTATCGCCTTTTAATGGAGAACCGTCATTACATATAGTTTTGTTCACTCTTATACATTCTATTAGACTAAATAAAACTCTTCTTTAGAATCGGGACATCAAAATTTACTTTGTGTAAATTTTTGGTATCTTTCCAACAAAGTTCATTTTTTTTAATGAATAGCGTAAAATGTTGTATTTTAATTCAAAACCTCTTTTTAATCTAATTTATTTATATGATTATATTATTTTTTTAATTGGTTTTAAAGTGAAATTAGAATATATTTTTTCCATTAAATACAATAGTGGTCTTTGGAATTAATTTCACTTTGAAATCAGACTTAAACTAGTGTCAATCTTTTGATACTTATTGTTTCATAAAAACACGCTATTTGCTCTGACAGCGGGAATTAATTATTAAATTAATTAATGTGACTTATATGTTTTTAATTTTGTAAAATAGACTTCATTTTTGAATTCTGAATATAAAATATAGCTTAGGGTGAATTTTTGGGATTTTTCTGAAAAACTTCAATTTTTGATGAATAGTGAAACCACTAAGTGGTACTTATAAAACCTGATTTTTCCGTTTAAATGAAATTTTGACATCTTTGTGTTTTGAATTTCAAAAATCCAACATACATGGTTGTCATTAATAAGTAAAATTTGGTTCAATAGGATAAAAATATTTTTTTGGTGAATAGTAACTTATTAAGTTTTTAATCGCGATTAGAGGTAATTAGTGTAGTTTAAGGTAAAAATAATGTTTTAATAATATGAAATGAGCTTGAAACATGTCCTAACCTCATTGGATGTGTCATGGCCGACCAAAAAAAGTCATGGGTCAACTTGGGGACCCCATGGAGCCACTTTGGTTGGGAAATGACATAAATAACTTTTTATTTAATGTTAAAGTAAAAATGACACACACATGAGATGTTTTACTAAAACAATTTTTACATGGGGTTATACAAGTACAATTTTTGACTATAAATATTCATTGGAAATATAAAAAGATTTCATAAATCATAGTATTTTTTTTATAATTTTTAGACTTTAAATAAATTAAATTATTTATGACATCATGATGATGCAGCGATGACCTCATTATTTAACGATTTTAATAAAATAGAAAGATAATGTAATATCTAAGACCTACACATGTCAAAAACCTATTGTATGAGTTTATTTCGAACCCTTATCACCTTATCCTTGAAATAAATCAATGTGGGACCTCTTAAATCCGAATAGCATTTTGAAATAAAGTGACTTTTCTTCACTTTCCAAGAGTGCCCCTCCTCTCCTCTTATAAAAGGCCCCCACCTCAACCTCCTTACCCACACTCCCAAAGCCTTTGGCTCGGCCAACCCCTGACCATTTTGTCTATACACTTCCCTCTATTACTCCTTGAAGCCTCACTTTTGGCAGAAGTCTTCCCAAGGAAGCCTTTGAGCTCAAACCAAGGGGAGTTACCCGATTTTAAGGTAACGTCTTCTTTTGAGTCCTTTTGTTTTATTTTGCTTCTCCAACCCCCTAAACTTTTTTTATTCTTTTCTTTTGTAAAAACTCCAGTATCCTCAATATACTAGGATGTTTTTATAAGAAGGATTCGATCTACACTTACACACATCTACATATAATGGTTAAAGAACATACTATTTCCGTGGATGGCGAATTTCTGCCTCCCGAAACGATGATTGTTCAACATTATTTTAACACCTTAAAAGCTGGCCATTAAGATGTCAATATATTTATATATGATATTTAATATGTTTATGTTTTACTTAATCTTCTGTATTTTTCCTTTATGGCGTACCTTTATGGTTTCCATTATGGGTAAACGCGATATCTTCATTTAAGGAAGTGCGGACTACCGCCCCCTTAAAGTGATGTGATTCGTTAATGCCATATGTGGGACGTATAAAGGATGGATTTAAAGTTATTATATATGATTTTATACTGGAATTATAATATACCTCTATATCATTATTATTTCTTTCCATTAATGTATGAGATAGAAATGAATGTAGCGTTCATGCGTACGTACGGCTTACCGTCTCCATGAACGGTGCATTTCATTTCTTATCCCCAAATGTAATGTAATATTATAAGTACATATTTATAATGGATATATATAAGGTATGTTACATATAAATGATGAATATAATTCTAGAATTAAAATATACATACCTATCATTTAGTTTTAATTCCATTAATATGACAAAGAAATGAAAGTAGCGTTCATGCGTACGTACAGCTTACCGTCTCCATGAACGGTGCATTTCATTTCTTACCTCTAAATGATTATGTAATATTATAAATACATGTATATTCTGGATATATATGATATATATTATATCCAAATCATAAATATAATTCTGGATATAATGAACCATTGACCACACGAACAACATGTAATTGTAAGAAGTCCACTTTTGACTTAAGAACCAAATATCGACAAAACAAACATTATTAACTTAAATGATTACATAATGTTTATAACATGTAAATAATTGATATAAATGGAATAATGAACTTTAAAAAGTTTCTTAAGAAAGTATAAATAAACTCAAGTTTATTATTAAGGACGTTAAAGAACGATCGAGTCAAGTCAGACCCGAGGTAAGGGATCCTACACCTCTCTTTCTTTTTAAGTACACTCTTTTATGTCATTCCTTTTAAGCTCATATTTATTATGATTGGGATGTTATTTTATATTACTCCTACTGTACTTATTATGTTCATATGATGAGAGACCCTATTTCCTCTCATCAATCCATTTTGGAAGTTTTAAGTGGCGTCGTTAGGCTGCCGAGTTTTCGTAAGAGATTTTCCATCTCACTTTTATTCCCGTGAGATTTATGCTACATTTGCCACAATTTCCTTTGAGTGGTTTATGTACTGCCCATTATTACACTCCTTTTGTAATATAATTTCAATTATGGGTATTTACATATTCATTGTATGACACTTCTTCAATGGGGTGTACTTTTCGAAAGTTACCCAATACGGTAAGGGAACCTTTCACCCTCCTCTTTTTAAAAGACTTCGTTTGTTATGCCTTTTAATTCACATACTATTATGTTGGGATATGTTATTCTATATACTGATTGATGTAAATTTTATGTCCAAGTGATGAGATTCCCTTTTTATCTCTCATCAACTCATTTTCTGAATTTTTGAAGTGACGCCGTTAGGCTGTCGAATTTTACCAAGGGAACTTTTTAACCCAATTTCGATTTCTTTGGGTTCAACATGTTGTTATTGAATATGTCATACTTTGAATATGTGTGAATGAAATTTTATTGTTTTACACTTAATATCCAATTATATTGGGTGTATTTATATTTTTCACACATAATTTTGAGATTGATTTATCCTTAATTTAAGGATACCTTCTTTATAAGGGAATTCATCACATTTGACATTTCTATTGAGACTTGTTTGTTCTTATGCACCAATTCACTTTTATATGGTGTATATACTGTCCTTTGGAATATTATATCATTAATCCATTTATTCTCATGATATTATAAAGTTCTGACTAAATGTTATTCCTCAATTATTATATTCAAGTGTCTCTAATTTTGGTAGAACCTCTTTTACCAAAATATCGCTTTAAATGTTTTAATTATTTGTTATTATTAATATCCATGTTTTCAAAAAAAAATTAAGGATTTATTTATATGGATATTAATGGTTTAAAATTTTAAAATCTTCAAGGTGGTATGGGACACTTTGATTCAAAAATCTCTTTATTAAATGTTTTAAATGGTTTTAGAAATGGTTTCTTTTTTAATGGATTCATTATTTCAATATACTAAAATGTTATATTGTGATTGAAATGTGGAAATTTTATGTTTCTTTTATGCATGTTTTATGTGATACGGTTATGTTATGGTTCTTGGTCATTGTTATGAAAACGCGTGGTTCTGTGATAAACTAAGGGCGGGTGAGCCCGATATAGCTCTCCAATGCATTGGGTAACGCGAAGGAGTGAAATGTTAAGGTTTCTCTGAAGAGATTTAGGGAATATACTATGATGGGTATTCCAAACGTAACCAAGAGGGTTACTCCCTACGTAAGAATGTTATGAATGCCTCAAGTTACCTTTATGTCATATGATTTCTATGATTTTATGAGGTATGTTAAAGTGCTTATGTTTTATGGGTAAAGTATGATTTCATTCTTATGTATACATGTACTCATGTTTCCTTTCCATATTTTTATATCCCTTACTGAGCTTTTTATGCTCATCCCAAGTTTTTGAAAATTTTTTCACAAGTCAATAGAAGGGTACATGATGTGATGATAGTGTCAAGGATGTATCAAGAAAGAATCCATGTTTTATTTTAAATATGTTTCTGTTGATGGGGAGAATGAATACTGTCTTTTATGTAACCACTTTGTCTAAATGTGGAATGTAATGCAAGTTTCATGATCTAATTCTCTAAAACTCTAAACCTGAAAAGATCCTCAATGTGTAATCTTGTAATAACTCAAGATTAAGTAAGGTTTAAGGATGGGGACTTATAGTTGGTATCAAAGGTCGGTTTAGATAACTTTATTTGTTAGGGTATTCTTTAAGCATAAGTGACATTACCATAATGGTTAGGATTTCAGAAAGAGTCCTAGTTTTAGATAAAATGAATGAGTAAGTATATCTTAGTGTTTACCTTCCTCATTAGTACATGATGGTTATGCTGATATACTCACACTGACCTTTTTGGTTTTAGTAAATGGTTGGATCTAGTAGGCACCAAAGTGACAATGGGTTTGAAGGAAACTGTGGTGGTTCTCTGATTAAGAGACTGGATGAGATGGGGGATTCAATGAGGAATCTCATGGTTGTTCTAAACCAACTATCAAGGAGTCATGATCAACCGCTTCAACCTTGGTGTGTTCTCTAATGCATCATGTACGAGATGGCCAACTCGATGTGTAAATTCAGGTAATAATTATTAAGGTAACCATTAGGGTTTATATGATCCTTACTTTTTAGGTAATTATGGTTTACTCTATGATATGATGGAAAATGAAAGGAATGAGATAAACATGAGGTTAAAATATGTTATGATCATTTTTGAAGATTTTATCTCGTTTTGGGGGATGTTTTAAGAATTATATAGTTTTGGAAAAAGGACAACACGCAGACCGTGTGACAACCCGTCGCATCGGACAAAGCTGCGGGAATCGAACCCACAACCAAAGCGCGACTGGTATTTATCGCCTACCACTGGACTACGTGAAGTCCCTGGTTAGTTTGACTGATTATTTCTAGTTATATGATTTTATTAATTAAGAGTAAGTTGATTTTGGGTTATCTATGGAAATTTATTAACCTATCATGGAGGATAAGTGATTAGGATTAATTACTTTTCAATATGAGACATTAAGAGCAACTGATTTTGTTTGGAGATAAATGTTACGATTTAACTTGGAAGACTATGTGACTAAATCCTTCAAATATTTGGGTTTCAACCTTAGTTTGGTTTAATTTGAAGAATTTTATGGACAAATTTTTTATCTAATGGTCCTCGTTGAACTTTGGGTTTTGTTGGACAAATTTTGGAGATTAAGCATAGATTTTATTTTTATAAAGGGTTATCCTTTTCTGGATTATCTGATCTTGTACTAGCCTTTTTGGTTTTGGTTTTGGTTAAAGTCTAAAGACATGGGAAGTATATAGTTCTCTTTTGTGGATTATGTGATCCTATAGAAGTTGATTATAGTACTCTTAATGTGAACAAGTCTTCCTAAATACTCGTCTTTTGGAGAAAATATGAGTTTGTGTAAGGAATCTAATAAAAGTTGAAAGTCAACATGATAAGTGATTATGTTTCCTTATGAATAAATTCCTCAATAAAAAGTAACTTAAAACAAAAATGTTGTCTATTAACTTTTCCTACTGGGGAATCGAATACCGTTTAACCCATCACAAGTTTGTGATTTTCTTGTGGTTAACTTTCTCCTAAACATGTTTTCTATCACTCTCCATCAGAACATGACCCTATGTTTTCTCCTCCATGTCCATATTTTCATACTTGGAATCCTAGTATGGGTTAACTCGGGTGACCTTTGTACTTATCTTTCTTTATTTTAAAGTGATTTTTTTACCGACTCTTGTTCCGATGTGGGACTTTCAAAGATGTTTCCAAGCCCAATTTTAAAAAATTGCGAGGACGCAATTCCCAAAAGGGGGGAAGGATGTAACACCCCAGGTAAATAAAGAATATGACATTTTCATATTTATCCATATTTGATAATAAAATATTAATATGACTTTAAAGGGGACGCTATGCTCGATGGCGTACCCAACACGCAACAACGAGTTTCTTGGGAATCTTACGTTGCACTCTAATAATAAAATAATACTATTTTAAATGGTAGTTAACATGTAGTCGTTGTATTGGTGGGAATGGATAGAAATAACTAAAATATGATTATATATGTTTTTAAATGTTTTTACATTTATCCAATAAAAGATAAAGGCTTAAAATACGGAAAGAATTCAATTTTAGGCGTATATGCCCTAGTTTTCACTAAAGGTTCACTTATTGCCTTTTGATGGGGAACCGTCATTACATATAGTTTTGTTTACTCTTATACATTATATTAGACCAAATAAAACTCTTATTTAGAATCAGGACATCAAAATTTACTTTGTGTAAATTTTTGGTATCTTTCCGATAAAGTTCATTTTTTTTAATGAATAGTGTAAAATGTTGTATTTTAATTCAAAACCTCTTTTTAATATAATTTATTTATATGATTATATTATCTTTTTAATTGTTTTTAAAGTGAAATTAAAATATATTTTTTCCATTAAATCCAATAGTGGTCTTTGGAATTAATTTCACTTTGAAATCAGACTTAAACTAGTGTCAATCTTTTGATACTTATTGTTTCATAAAAACATGCTATTTGTTCTGACAGCGGGAATTAATTATTAAATTAATTAATGTGACTTATATGTTTTTAATTTTGTAAAATAGACTTCATTTTTGAATTCGGAATATAAAATATAGCTTAGGGTGAATTTTTGGGATTTTTCTGAAAAACTTCAATTTTTGATGAATAGTGAAACCACTAAGTGGTACTTATAAAACATGATTTTTCCGTTTAAATGAAATTTTTCCATCTTTGTGTTTTGAATTTCAAAAAATCCTACATACATGGTTTTCATTAATAAATAAAATTTGGTTCAATAGGATGAAAATATTTTTTTGGTGAATAGTAACTTATTAAGTTTTTAATCGCGATTAGAGGTAATTAGTGTAGTTTAAGGTAAAAATAATGTTTTAATAATATTAAATGAACTTGAAACATGTCCTAACATCATTTTATGTGTCATGGCCGACCAAGAAAATCCATGGGTCAACTTGGGGACCCCATGGAGCCACTTTGGTTGGGAAATGACATAAATAACTTTTTATTTAATGTTAAAGTAAAAATGACACACACATGAAATGTTTTACTAAAACAATTTTTACATGGGGTTATACAAGTAAGATTTTTGACTATAAATATTCATTGGAAATAAAAAAAGATTTCCTAAATCATTGTATTTTTTTTAGAATTTTTAGACTTTAAATAAATTAAATTATTTATGACATCATGATGATGCAGCGATGACCTCATTATTTAACGATTTTAATAAAAAGGAAAGATAATGAAATATCTAAGACCTAAACATGTCAAAAACATATTGTATGAGTTTATTTCGAACCCTTTTCACCTTATCCTCGAAATACATCAATGTGGGACCTCTTAAATCCGAATACCATTTTGAAATAAAGTGACTTTTCTTCACTTTCCAAGAGTGCCCCTCCTCTCCTCTTATAAAAGGCCCCCACCTCAACCTCCTTACCCACACTCCCAAAGCCTTTGGCTCGGCCAACCCCTGCCCATTTTGTCTCTCCAATTCCCTATCTTACTCCTTGAAGTCTCACTTTGGGTAGAAGTCTTCCCAAGGAAGCCTTTGAGCTCAAACCAAGGGGAGTTACCCGATTTTAAGGTAATGTCTTCTTTTGAGTCCTTTTGTTTTATTTTGCTTCTCCAACCCCCTAAACTCTTTTTATTCTTTTCTTTTGTAACAACTACATTATACTAAATATACTAGGATGTTTTTATAAGAAGTATTAGATCTACAATTACACACACCTACATCTAATAGTTAAAGAACATACTGTTTCCGTGGATGGCGAATTTCTGCCTCCCGAAACGATGATTGTTCAAAATTATTTTAACACCTTCAAAGGTGGACATTAAGATGTCACTATATTTATATATGATATTTAATATGTTTATGTTTTACTTAAGCTTCTGTATTTTTCATTTATGGCATACCTTTATGGTTTCCATTATGGGTAAACGCGATATCTTCATTTAAGGAAGTGCGGACTATCGCCCCCTTAAAGTGATGTGATTCGTTAATGCCATATGTGGGACATATAAAGGATGGATTTAAAGTTATTATATATGATTTTATACTGGAATTATAATATACCTCTATATAATTATTATTTCTTTCCATTAATGTATGAGATAGAAATGAATGTAGCGTTCATGCGTACGTACGGCTTACCGTCTCCATGAACGGTGCATTTCATTTCTTATCCCCAAATGTAATGTACTATTATAAGTACATATTTATAATGGATATATATAATGTATGTTACATATAAATGATGAATATAATTCTAAAATTAAAATATACATACCTCTCATTTAGTTTTAATTCCATTAATATGACAAAGAAATGAAAGTAGCGTTCATGCGTACGTACGGCTTACCGTCTCCATGAACGGTGCATTTCATTTCTTACCTCTAAATGATTATGTAATATTATAAATACATGTATATTCTGGATATATATGATATATATGATATCCAAATCATGAATATCATTCTGGATATAATGAACCATTGACCACCCGAACAACATGTAATTGTAAGAAGTCCACTTTTGACTTAAGAACCAAATATCGACAAAACAAACATTATTAACTTAAATGATTACATAATGTTTATAACATGTCAATAATTGATATAAAAGGAATAATGAACTTGAAAAAGGTTCTTAAGCAAGTATAAATTAACTCAAGTTTATTATTCAGGACGTTAAAGAACGGTCGAGTCAAGTCGGACCCGAGGTAAGGGATCCTACACCTCTCTTTCTTTTTAAGTACACTCTTTTATGTAATTCCTTTTAAGCTCATCTTTATTATGATTGGGATGTTATTTTATATTACTCCTACTGTAATTATTATGTTCATATGATGAGAGACCTTATTTCCTCTCATCAATCCATTTTTGAAGTTTTAAGTGGCGCTGTTAGGCTTCCGAGTTTTCGTAAGAGATTTTCCATCTCACTTTTATTCCCGTGAGATTTATGCTACATTTGCCACAATTTCCTTTGAGTGGTTTATGTACTACCCATTATTACACTCCTTTTGTAATATAATTCCAATTATGGGTATTTACATATACATTGTATGACACTTCTTCAATGGGGTGTACTTTTCGAAAGTTACCCAAGACGGTAAGGGAACCTTTCACCCTCCTCTTTTTAAAAGACTTCATTTGTTATGTATTTTAATTCACATAATATTATGTTGGGATATGTTCTTATATATCCTGATTGATGTAAATTTTATGTCCAAGTGATGAGATTCCCTTTTTATCTCTCATCAGCTCATTTTCTGAATTTTTGAAGTGACGTCGTTAGGCTGTCGGATTTTACCAAGGGAACTTTTTAACCCAATTTCGATTTCTTTGGGTTCAACATGTTGTTATTGAATATTTCATCCTTTGAATATGTGTGAATGAACTTTTATTGTTTTACACTTAATATCCAATTATATTGGGTGTATTTATATTTTTCACACACAATTTTGAGATTGATTTATCCTTAATTTAAGGATACCTTCTTTATAAGGGAATTCATCACATTTGACATTTCTATTGAGACTTCTTTGTTATTATGAACCAATTAACTCTTATATGGTGTATATACTGTCCTTTGGAATATTATATCATGAATCCATTTATTCTCATGATATTTTAAAGTTCTGACTAAATGTTATTCCTCAATTATTGTATTCAAGTGTATCTAATTTTGGTAGAACCTCTTTTACCAAAATATCACTTTAAATGTTTTAATTATTTTTTATTATTAATATCCATGTTTTCAAAATGTTTTTAAGGATTTATTTATATGGATATTAATGGTTTAAAATTTTAAAATCTTCAAGGTGGTATGGGACACTTTGATTCAAAAATCTCTTTATTAAATGTTTTAAATGGTTTTGGAAATGGTTTCTTTTTTAATGGATTCATTATTTCAATATACTAAAATGTTATATTGTGATTGAAATGTGGAAATGTTATGTTTCCTTTATGCATGTTTTATGTGATACGGTTATGTTATGGTTCTTGGGCATTGTTATGAAAACGGGTGGTTCCGTGATAAACTAAGGGAGGGTGAGCCCGATATAGCTCTCCAATGCATTGGGTAACGTGAAGGAGTGAAATGTTAAGGTTTCTACAAAGAGATTTAGGGAATATACTGTGATGGGTATTCCAAACTTAACCAAGAGGGTTACTCCCTATGTAAGAATGTTATGAATTCCTCAAGTTACCTTTATGTCATATGATTTCTATGATTTTATGAGGTATGTTAAAGTGCTTATGTTTTATGGGTAAAGTATGATTTCATTCTTATGTATACATGTACTCATGTTTCCTTTCCATATTTTTATATCCCTTACTGAGCTTTTTATGCTCATCCCAAGTTTTTGAAATGTTTTTCACAGGTCAAGAGAATGGTACATGATGTGATGATAGTTTCAAGGATGTGTCAAGAAAGAATCCATGTTTTATTTTAAATATGTTTCTGTTGATGGGAAGAATGAATATTGTCTTTTATGTAACCACTTTGTCTAAATGTGGAATGTAATGCAAGTTTCATGATCTAATTCTCTAAAACTCTAAACCTGAAAAGATCCTCAATGTGTAATCTTGTAATAACTCAAGATTAAGTAAGGTTTAAGGCTGGGGCCTTATAGAAAAAAACTTGGGAATTCATGTAAACCACCAACTTAGGGTAACTAAATCCTAATCTAGAGATCCCTCAAGCATCTGATCCCTCATCAATCCACTAATAAGGGACTAAGATCACACTATTTACCCACTATGGTTTCCATGCATCCCTTAAAAATGGACTGAATCTCCATCACCAATGAACATATTTCCATAAGATCCACAAATCCTATCATCAGAATAAAATATACATATGTGGTTTAATTAAGTAGAATGACACCAAGTATTTGTATGATAAAAAATCTATATGATTAGTTGTTGACACTTTAAACAAATGAACCTCTATGGTTAGTAAAAACATCATAGATAGGAATATATCGTGTGAACCCTACATGCCTAGAATGATGCGTGAACACTGTCCTCTTTCCCATGGGCTAAGATCCAAAAACTAGGATAAACCATAAATCCACAAACCCAAGTGCATCACATTATGTGAAATCATGCAACTATAAAAATGAAATCCAAGAATAGAAAACCCATTACCTAGATACTTTTAATTTCTATAGACAAATGTGTTTTTGAAACACTATTATGGTATCCATAAAAAGTTTCAACACATTCCTAGATCACCTCTCTACCAACTCCCCAAATCATAAAACCATAAAACTCTGATACAATTTTGTAACAAATCATCCCAAGTCAACCCAACACATCAACTAGTCTGGCCTACCAAAACTCCTTAAACATGCTTCCCCATATTCCATAGGCTACCTATTAGCAGCGGGGGTTTAACAAATACAGTGGGAAGACTGTACCATGTGGTTAGAGTATAATAAAAATAGAAAATAACCAAAACATCCTCAATCATAAACATTGTAATATTCATAATAAATAAACTAGAAAAAAGTCATTCTATAACAAATGAAATGTGAAATACAGTCATATAGACTCCAGTATGAAAAACATAAAACAGACGGTCGCCCACTAATCAAACCCCATATAGAAAATAAATAAACTGAAAATAAATACATCAATATCTAATAACAGCACTAATCCAAACCACATACCTAGTCTCCATGATGCACGAGCTATAGCAGTCCAATATTAAGACTCCACGTGAACAGATTCTCTTAAACAAGAAACACTAGGCATCATCCCCATCCATCACGCAACCTATGCTCCAAAATAAAAGTATGCATCACGTCTTCATGCACACCAATGTGCATATACAAGGGGTCAGAAATAAATCTCACTAGGCCACCCCTAAGAGTGAACCTATAATGTTTTGTCATAACAATTACATGCACATTTAATATGCCCATCCTATATGAAGACTAATAATAGCTATATTAAAAATAAACAACTACATAAAAATAAAAGGGGGAAAACAAGGAAAATAGCCAATCGTGAGTTCTAGTATAACACCTGATGTAATCCCACCCCTACTCTAGCCCTCACTAAATTATTTATAGCACATGGATCACCTATCCACACAACAACTATTATGTATTCCATATCTACACAGGAGCTTCAAGATCTCTAAACACAACAGGAATGAATGTTGGACCCCAGGGCATTTTTTTCAAGGATGACCCCAGGGCATAACCATAGGTTTCCACTCAAAAAATACATCAAATGGGATCTAGGACTCCAATATCACGATCAAAACTGGAAAAAAGAACATCTAGGTCAACAAAACTAGAGAACCTATCAATCCTGAAGGTCCTGTAGAATGGATCGTGCACCAGCGATGGACCCAAACAACATTTTCCCAAAGGCTCCATCTAATAAAATGGGGGAGTAGAGTATCCACGATATTGGGAGTGCATCGACATCCATGGTGTTAACCTCTATCCAAGGAGTAGCACTCAAATATAGGGGTTTACTCATCCAGATATCCTATTAGATCCCTAATCCCTTATAACCATATCTATCCAATGGAGGATATAACTATATCAAAACTCAGGGCCAACATCCAATACAAGATATCCCAAGGGTCTCCTCCTCAAACCAAAGTCCTAAATAGAAACTTCTCTAAAAAACACATATATAGTCTAACCTAACTTAGGAAAATCCAACCTCAAAACCACCATCCAAATAGCTAAACTATCAGCATTAATCAACTCTCAAACAATAAATAAAAGGGCCTCTCTTGGTACCCTAGATCTCAGCATCTAAAAAAATTACCACCATGGTCTCTCAACAACCCACCGTAGGGCCAAACCAAAACTCGGGGCTCATACAGACCCCGGGAGCCAGAACATAAAGTTACATGCTACTAGGGACTCCCCTACTGCACCCAAGATCTTGAAACTTGAATGTAAATAAATCCACAAAAGTCTTATAGTCCACATCAAGAACAGGACACCCTAAGAGGGGTTCCTCTAGCTCATTCAAAAGCATGAAACATGCCTAGTGAGGAAACATCCCAAATGGACCTTAGTGGCCTCCAACTGATCCTTGATCAATATCACACCGAAAGGGAATCCAAATCATAAGCACTCCTACAAGGGTATTCACAATGGTCATCATGACCACATCAAAAGAAGGACCCTACAAGGGATCCTCATCATAATCCAAACCATGCCACATGAGCATTCTCAACCACCAAATATGGAAGCTACTAATAACTCGATCAGTAACCAACCCACTAGGTAATCCTCAAGAGTCCATCATACTCATATCAATAGCTTAAAAATTCCCAACCATGGTTTCCATCCCTTGGTGGTAACCCATCCCAAATATTCCAATGACTCTGATCCTCAAACACAAGAGCTAAATTCCAACTACTCTAACCTCAAGCAACCAATCTCGATATGTAGGGAAAAAACAAGATCTTCTCATAGATGCTACTTGATCCCATATTTAGATATAGTTCTAAAGTTACCTAAAATATATCTCCATGGAACACTCGATCAAGGATGATCATTGAGCTTATAGCCCTCACCCAAGCCTCACGGCTCACAACCCAACCCCCAGGAGGATTATGAAACCAAACCTAGAATAAATTCTCCAACTAAAATCTCTCAGTAAAAAACTCTAGACATCCTCTAAATTTTGAAATAATCCCATCATCATGATATATGTGGAAAAATACTCATAATGGACTACTCACAAGTCTGATTCAAACACTAGGGTGAAAATAGGAAAAATGGGCCAAGGCATAAAAATTACATGGTGTGTACTTCGGGTACATGAAATGTACCCCCAAGGGTCCTCCCTGGTCATGTGCCCCAGGCCACTTGGTGTGTACTTTTCCAAAGTACATGGCGTGTACCTATCAGTAGATGGTGTGTACCCTAAATGGGGTACTTTCCCCTGTACCTCATCCCCACTCAGCATGTACATCGTCGGATTACACGATATGTACCACCAATATATAGAATGTACCCCAAATAGGGTTCCCATCCATGTACCCACACATAGGTTGGGTCCAATAATAGTACATGGCCACTGGCTGTATACCCTACATGGGATCTGACTATATACCCTACATGACCATGATCCCCAAGCACATCTTGAGCCCCCACTACACGATGTGTACCTCTGGTACACAGCATGTAGCTCCAAAAACCTATCTTCCCTAAATTATAAGAACATGCGATGTTTTTCCTCTAAACCATACATCATGTGCATGGGTTTTCCTAAATGTAAAACTACTGGAAATTCCTAAAATGCATGATTCCTCCCCAGAAGCAGTAGATCAACCCCCTATGGGTCCCCAGGAACCCATTAAATTCTTTAAAACATTAAAAAAACTAAGATATAATTATTTTCATCAAAAAATTTAAAACAAAACTACCTCAAGTTGGAAACTACTGAAGCTTCGTACTATATTTTCACCACGCACCAACCAAGCCTTGATCTACCTCTACATCGGCTCCCCAGTAGGTGCCTCCTCCTCCCTCTCCCTCTTCCCCCCCTCTCCATATCTTAGCCAAAAACCCCAAAGTGGGAATCCCAATAGGAATATATGGATAGATAAATGGTATAATATAAAATAAAAAAAAAATGAAAAGAAAAGAAAAATAAAAAGGGACCTGGGCCCAACTACAGCACCCAGTGCAAGGTCATATCTCACCTAGCCAAAAACCCTCATTCTAGACTCAACAGAAAATAAAAAATTTCGCATTCTATTTAAATTATATTACCAAATTAACATGCACAAATAAATTAATATTTAATTAAATAAATATTACATGAAATTTTAAATGGATCATATTTTCACCAAAGTCATGTCCTAGGGTAAACACACTATTCTAAGACCAACAAAGTGGTAAAAAATTTGTCCTAGATTGTCTTAGAGGAGAATTACCATTTTTCCCTTGAAACTATTCTAGGAACAAAAGGCTCAAATTTCCCTTGATTTTCACAACCTGTGAAAATGTGAGGCATCAGACATCTATTTGGCCTACCGAGGGATATGTTTAATATGGATTATGATTATGGGTCATGTGGAGGATTATTAGAGCAGTTTGGGGATTTAATTTAGTTTTGGTGATTTTTATTAGCCATGTAGTCATGTTGTATCTTATGCCTAGGATTTATTTGTATCTTATTTAACCATTTATTTTTGGTTTTGGTTGTGTGTTTGGTTTGGATGTTTATTCTAGTTGTATATTTTTTTATTGCTTATTCATTGTTTGGATGGATTGTCTTTATTATTTTCACTGGTTATTTATATTGATATATGAGGTTGTAATAATTCCCTAGTTATGTTCCATGATGCCCAGGCACTAGTTTCTAGCTTTTGAGGATCGAAAATACCCTTCATGTTAATGGAAGACCGAGTCAGGCATTGGGAGAAATGACACCTTGGGATGATTCATTATAAATTATATTCAAACCTGATTCAACACCTTAAAAAATATAAATAATATCATTATTCTTTTATAATAATTATATTATTCAAAAGGAATCACTTTCTTAACCATACTCATCCATATATTATAATTTATTCTTGTTTGGGTCGGTTTAACTACCTATGTGAATGATGCTATAAATTTCTATCATGGATAACTAAGGAAGCCTAATTACTGGTGATATTATAAAGTAATAAGTAAATGTTTATTTTTTTTATTTTGGAATGATAATAATAATATCCATCCCATTATTAAGATGCAACTCCTCTTTCTTGAAAATTACCAAAACAAGCACATCGTTGACTTCATCATCATCATTCATAACTAAAATACTTATGAAATGAAATTATAACATTAAAAATAATTATAAAACATATATTTGAGTGCCTATAATGATCTTTTATTGATGGACATTGATTCTATAAATAAGAATTGATACTTCCATTACAAAACTAGTACTAAATAAACAATCAAAATCAACAGCATATAATGATGAAAAAAAATATAACTAACTAATATATTTATAATAAATGATTTTTATAAGAGTTTAGAACTATGAATAGGGTTCTATAATAAGTAATTAAGAGATTTATTTTTTGTTATAGAGGAGGTTAGAGCATGTTCAGATAAGTGGGATTTAAGGTTAGGGTGTTTCATCTCATTTTTTTGAGACATATTTTGTTTTATTCACCTAATTTTATTTAAATGGTATGTATATTGTATCATGAAATATCTTTTATTAATGGTATTTAAAATTAAATTTCATTCTCTCTATTTTAAGTGGATTTTATTAAAATGTTTCCTAAGTTGTAAGGGGTTTTTTTTATTCATCTTATTTTCTTAAGTCATAATGATTCCTCTTTGATTAGGATTTACAATATGGTTATGTTTTGTTCTATATTTATATAATAATTTAGTTTTGAATTATTTTTTGGGGAAATATATTGATAGAATTATTTATTCATAATATTTTATGATGCTAAGAATAATCACCATTATCTCCAAATGAGATCTTTTTCTTCCATATCCATATTCACTCTTCTTTATATTGTTCACCTTTCTTATTTTGAAATACAAAATGTGTTTTATTTCTGATGATCATAAAATTTCTCTTTACCACTTTTCAAATAAAATATTTACAACTCTCTTTATGAAATGGGTTTCGATAAAGGTATTTTTAAATTATTAAAAAAGGATTTCCCTTTTAAGTTTGTATTTTTATCTTCCACTCCACATTTCATATGGGAAATATTTAGGTTTTTATAAAGGATCCATTATTTAATATTCCTTTTAAAAGTAAAATTTTTCAAAAAAAATTATTTTCCTTTTTGAAAATTAATTTTGAATGTGACTCATAACTCTGTATTTTATGACTATCGTAATAATAGTTTCTAGAAACTTTTTTATGGTTTCTTTCACTATTATACACATTCTTATTTATAAACCTTCCTTTATATGTTTTAAAATGTTCCTTTAAATGATTTTAACACTTGATTATTTTGAAAAGAAAAGTAAATATTGTTATATTTTTCAAAAGTATAAGTTCGATTTTAAAGGATAAATTCTTAATTTCAAAAGGGATTTTAAAGGTTTGTGTTCTTAAATAAGTCTCTAATATTTTTATGTCTTCTCAAATAGTGTTTTTGAAAATATATTTATTTTATAAAAAAATTGAAAACCTTTTATTATTTTTAGAGGGTAATTTTAAAAAAATATATCAATCACAAATCATTTTTCTTTAAAGAAAATATTTTTAATGAGATTTCAAGAATTTTAAAAGGGAATATTTTTTCTTATTTTTTCAAAATGATTTATAAAATAATATTAAAATTTTATTTTACATCTATTTTAAAATCCTTTTATGTTCTTTATTATACACTTGGGATATTTTCTTATAATTCCATCAACCTTTTTTCTATGGATGGCTTGTGAAATGTTATATGAATGTATTCATGAAACCCGTCTCTTTTCCATGAGTTTATTAAGTGGTATAAATGTTGTCATGTTCTCTTAGAACATATATGTATAGATGATTATTATGTGATGGGTGGTTCCTATATAACCCTCCAATATATTAGGTAAATCTTTACATCTCATGAGATAATAATGGGAAATGAGTAATGATTTCTTATACACTGTAAGAAATAGTAAGTAATGCCTGATCCACTATGGGAAACAAGATGTAATGTTTGATCCACTATAGGAAATAGGATGTAATTCTTGATTCACTAAAGGAAACATTAAGTTATGTATGATCCACTATGTTTTTATTTATATACTTATTTTTGTACAGTATTTCTATGTTATATTCCTATGATTGTACTTTATGGATCATGTTTATTATCTCACTATTATGTCATGGTAGATGTTTGTTTATTTTAGACTACATGTTCAATATCATGAATTATGAACAACTCTTATTATTCCATTTTATTTTTAATAAGATATTCATCTTATGCTCGTGTTGTCTCACATTCTTATGATATAACCCTTGATGACTCATTGATGGGTTTTTACCTTGCTAAAAATTTGACCACACCCCTTTCTTATTTTTATGTTCCCCAAGTTATAAAGATGAATATAACTTGTTATAATTCTATAAGGGAGTCTAGTGTGGTTTTATTATGGATAAATATTCAAAAGTATCGTAAAATAAGTATCTTGTGTAGTTGATCCTCAAAGAAAATAAACCATATGTTCTTGGGATTGTGTGATTATTTATGAGATTTAATTTTTTAACTTATAGAAATGATGTAAAATAAATATATTTTTATCTTGGTTCATCACACTTTTTATCAAAGTCAGTTTCAAATTATGTGTTTTTAGCACCACACTCAGGAGTGCATGTGTGGGGAACCTCAATTGTGGTGCATCAAGTTCACCAAGATTGTCCCCTTTTGTAGCGACTTGGGTTTTTGGCCCTGTCAGACTTTGGAATATTTCTAGGAATAATTCCAGAGCTAGGCGCGAAGACGGCGTGCGATTCCGAGGCCCGGTGTGCCCGAAATTAATTTTATAAAAATATTAAGTATTTTTATACTATGCACGTGGCGGGGGTGTGGTATCTCCTAAACAGTAGCTCAGAACAAAAATCTGATGGCATGGTTGCGTTCGGAACATGCCGTTTACCCTAGGCAGGGTGTAAACTTTGCGGGCGCGGGCCTGCGGTGAGAAACACCACCAGGGGCGTTTTCGTAAATAAGTAGAAAAGTTAGTGTGCGAGCGTCGGCTCACATAACTTCTGAACGGAGTCTCGGATGGAAAATATGAGACCGCCGTTGTGTTCAGAACGGCGCGTTTACCCTAGAGGTGACCTTACTTTTGTTTGCATCAGGCGTCGGGTCCGAGGCGGGTTTGGCGTCGGCGGGCGGCTGATATAAATATCACCCCCCCCCCTTAATCGTTCCTCTCAACGTTCTTCACCGTTCTTCACCGCCGCTCCGCCGAATCGAGCAAACGAAGCACCCATGAGCTCGGAATTCGACGGCGGACGTTCCAGGAGCACGCAGCGGAAGCTCTGGAGCACGGATCTAAGGCAGAACGTCGGTGTTTCGCCCGCGAGGTAGGTGGATTTGAGTTTTAACCCCTGATCCCGTTTTTGATGCGTTTTTCTGAAAATTGAAGCCGTAGCAGTGTAGATCGGGTCCCGAGGGTCGTGTAGACGCCTCCGGATCGCAAAACGGACCACTGGGGTGCCCCCGGCGGTCCGCGGAAGATCCGCCGGCGCGGCGCCGGCAGAGCCGCGGCGGCCCGCAGAGGAGCCACGGTGGCGCGCCGGCGGCGCCCGGCGGAGGGCCGCCGGCCAGGGCGGGCCGACGGCGGCGGCCGGTCCGACCTCTTTTGTCGTACGGGGGTCTTTAAACCCCCGTAATTTACAATCTGGGAGCCGGATTCGCGCGCCATTTGCGGCGACGCGACCCTGGCGACGAAGCGAACCCTCCGGTGTGGGTTCGAGGGTTTAAGGGTTCGGGATCGTGTCCCGGGAGCTAGAAACGTTGTATTAAATAATATTATTTTATTATTTTACGACTGCGGGCCGTTGTAACTTCTACCCGGAGGGTCCGATTGACGTGACGTCAGTGGCGTTGAGACCCTGATGGTACGACGGACTTTTTGAGATGGGTTCCGAGTGTTGGGACTGAGAACGGGGTGCGGGCCCCACGAGGCCGGGTTTTGGCGTTTGCGGAGAAACGCAGCTTTTGCACCGAGAGTCCGATTTTGGCGGATGAATAGTCGATCCTATGTGTTTTTCCGAGAGGGTCGAAATGGTGCGATCCGTTCGATGAGTTTCAGAATCCAGGCGTGGGCCCCACCCGAGGTGGGCTTCAGTGAATAGTGCATTTTTCACCGGGTGTCCGTTTCGGACGAGCGAGTAGTCGATTCCGCTTGTTTTTCCGAGGGGATCACCGTGGTGTGATCCGCTCGATGGGTTTCGGGATCGTTGTGTGGGCCCCGCACGGGCTAGCTATGGTGAATAGTGCCTTTTTCACCGGTGCTCCGTTTCAGGCGAGTAAACAGCATATCCTGCGTTTTTTTCCGCGTGGAACGCGATGGTGGCCCCGGTTTTGGCCTAGGAGGTGCGCAGTGTGGCGTTGTGGTGGGTCGCTCGGGTTAGCGACGTTTGAACCAGCAGTGGTTGAGGGTTCTCCCTTGGTTCGTTCCTACGAGGGTTCGCGCGGCATCACAACCTTCGTAGGGGTTTGTGATCCTCTTGATGTGATGTTTAACTGTTAGAGTTGTGGCATCCCTCCGGTGGGCCCAGAGTGGATCCTCTAGTATCTTTACCCTAGATCGGGTTCTTGGTATCGTTGTGACCGCTTATTCACGGGCGGTGATCCCCTATCTAGCAGGTTAACCCCATAGGGTTTGTGGCATCATCGGGAATATGATCCCCTACGCAGTGGGTCTTGCCTAGTAGGGTTGTGGCATCGTTGGGTATATGATCCCCTACTCAGCATGAAGTTTATAGTAGGGTTGCGGTATCGTTGGTTATACGATCCCCTACTCAGCGCGTGGTTTCGGTAGGGTTGCGGCATCGTCTGTTCGATCCCCTACATCGCGAGTTATACCAGATAGGGTTCTGGTATCATCGTGAACATCTTTATATGGACGATGATCCTCTATCTGAGTGTGGAGCTTCTGTCGAGCGCCAGATCGGGTTGTGGTATCCCCCAGTGGATCCTGGGTGTGATCCCCTATCTGTGAGAACTACGTATGCCAGATTAGGTCGCGGTATCCCCCAGCGGACCCTGGGAGTGATCCTCTATCTATGAGCTACGTATACCGGAGTGGGTCTTGGTATCCCCTAGCGGACCCTAGCGGCGATCCCCTATCCGTGGAGTTTGGTGGTTATGTTGTTTCAGCGAGTGATGTTATCCGATGAGCGTGGTCTCTCGGGTGAGCGTCTGAGATGTTTGTTTGGGACCCGATGGAGTTCATCTCTCGGATGAGTGTCATCTGGGATGACAGTGATCGTGGAGCATGTTCACCTGGTTGTGGACAGTTGCTGGCGATGAGGTTGGTACCACTTGTGGCTTTGTGGCGTGAGATGAGTTTATCTAGATTGTTCAAGGTGTATGTATGGGCATACACCTGAGCTGAGCTGACTAGTTGTGTTTAGCCGAGGATGGTCATGATATGGAGTTTCTCTCTCGTCTGGGTTCCCTCTGGCTGGGATGAGCGGACTGTTTCCTTTCAGTTGCTCTCTTTTGTTTTGGGTTTTTGGGGTGCCTACTGAGTATGTTTATACTCACCCCTACACGGGCTTTGCCCGCACATATTTGTGTCTTGTGCAGACCACAGACCTTTCGACGAAGTCTCAGGAGGACCCAGAGCAGGCAGAGCTTAGTGAGCGTGTTGACCGAGGTGTTTACCGAAGCTGTACCGAGGGAGATTTCTGGCGGGTGTTTGTGGCAGCATTCCCCTTCTTCAGAGCAGGTTGGATGCGCTTTTGTAGTTTTCTTTTGGTGGGCCCTGTTTTTCCCTTTTGTACTTCTGTTGTACTCTGGTTTGGGATAGATTGTATGCATGCATTTACTTTTCAGTTTCTATATCTCTGCACTATTTCATGGAGGTTTTGTGGGTGCGTGTGTACAGGTACCTTAGGCTAATACCTCCCATGTGTGTGATAGCCTACTCGGCGCTGGTCTCCAGCCCCTGGCCTATTGGAGGCGGGCTTGGGGAGTCACGGCTCAAGCCCCGTTGGGTCGGGCCGTGACACCTTTGGTATGTTACCCTAGTGTAGTAGGGTAAATTGGGAAAGGTTTCACCTTAAAATTGTTTGATCTCCCCCTTTGGTCATAGTTAGGTCACATGAATCTCTTTTTGAAACCTAGCTTGGATGAGGGGGTTTCTTCCTTCTGGTGGGATGAGGCGGGGAACTACCCCATGGGATGGGGTGCAGGTCACTCATTTATGGGGTCAGTAAACCCCCTAAAGTGTCATATCATTCTCAAGGTGTGATCCCTATCTTTTATTATATTGAGTATTCTAAACTCAATGATTGGGATGTTTAGATGGGATTTCTGTGGCTAGAGGGGTTATTTTGGGAATAATGATTTTTTGATGAGTTTGACTACTCGCCTTTCATGAAATGTGAGTGATGATGTGAGTGTATAAGGATTTTATGTTGGATGATGAACCCCTTAGGTATGGTATCTTCTTAGTTATATCTTGGTGTATTCAATTTGGTTTGATTTTCCATGTCATGGAGGAGCGGGGTGGTGTTTTACACCTAAGGTTTATGAGCAGGGAGGTGTTTTCCCCTAAGAATTTTGAGTAGGTGGGTATTTTCCCCTGAGGTATGAGAATTTTTTGTGGAGTCCTCATTATATATAATGAGTTGATATTTGAGGTTATACCTAATATTTTCCCCATGATATAATATTGATTTTTATATTGGAGAGTGAATCCATATCTTCATTCCTAGGTTGGTTCCCCCTATTAGAGTTGTGTGGTTGTACGATCATCCCTTGGTTGTATGCTGACCTACATCCCTATTTCCCATTTTGGGGGGGTAATACTCCTATGTATTTTTATACTCACTCATAAATGGTCCTTTTCCCCACACACTTTGTGCTTTTCTAGAAGACTCACAAGTTGGTGGTGATTCGGTGGGCATTGAGTCATGGAGCAATTGAGATAGAACTTACTTAGAGCCCGATGGGATTCTTAGCTAGTAGTGCTTGGGATAGAGTTGGCATGACATGGTGATCCCCATTCTTCCTAGTCATTTGAGGATAGTTGTATTTCATGGTTTTGGTCCTTGTATAATTTTACCCTTTTGTATTGGAATTTCTATTATATGCCTTTGGGATGTATAGTGTGTATGCATGCATTTCTATATTTCAGATAGATATGTTTTCCTGTATAGATTTGATGTTATGGATTGTCAATGATGTATTCATGCATAGGTTATATAATTTAAGTCCCCCCATTGTGTGTTATGTATTCTTGGTTCTAGTCATGATCCCTTGGCCTATTGGAGGTGGGCTTGGGGTGGTACACCCAGCTCATCGCCATCTCAAATGGGGACTCGATGGGTTGGGTCATGCCAAGACATTCATTCCATAACTTTGCAGAAATTATCTATTTGGCATGCATTACACCTTATGATACTTTTATCAGGTACAAAGTTTCATCCTTCACTCCTTTCATCACCACCATGGAAATTTGTGTGACCATCTACACTCAATCCTCTAATATTGTATAGAAACCCACATTGTCTAGAAATCTAATATAAATTAAGTTATTCATTAACCCCAATATGTGTTTCATTCCTTACAACTGTATCAAATTTTCATTCCTTGTCTAGATGGAAACATCACATTTTCCTACAATCTAGAGAGAGCCTCTATCTTCAAGGTTCACCATGTCATATCTTCTAGAAGTATAGTTCCTCATACTTACTCTATTGAATATAGATGGAAATGAATCTCTAAAGTATATAATCCAAGACGTAAGTGAGTTGGTGACACACAGCACAAGATCGATCGTATCTTCTAACACATGATTTACAAATTCAATTTCGGAATCATATCTAGTGTATTGACCCTCTATTCATTACAATATTTATCTCGGTGTCCTTTATTCACACAATTCCAAAACATGGGATAACCTTCTTCTGAGTTACTTATGTTTCAACTTCTTCTTACTTTACCCTTCTTATGACCTCACTGTGTTGAGGAACATCCCCTAACTTCTCCACTTTAGGTGTTTCTAGTAGATTCATGAATCTCCTTCCAATGAAGTTTTTCATTCAAGATCAGATCCATAACATCTAAAAACACATGGTCCAACTTGAATCTTGATTTACTTACCACGGTAACCATCGCATCCCAAGATTTCAAGAGTGGTGAGAGTAATGGAAATTCCCACTCCGAATCTACAAAGTTTACCTTGAAAAGTTTCAAAAGACCTTTGATCATATTAAATGCAGTCATCCCTTGGATTTCCTTATAAAATTATCTTATTGAATAGACTCCATAATAAGAATGTATTCTTAATTGATGTGGGATTCTCATGTATGTCAATAAGAACTTTCATAAGATATGATGTAATTTTTACTTCTTGAATGTTATAAGCCATGTTCTAGGATAATTACATTCCAATCACAATAAGTTTTTTCTTATCCATCCTTTATAATTCTTCCTTCTTCATTACATTCATCTTATTACTCATAAATGGAAAATCAATATCCCTCTATAGTAGGTAATCCTTTAGTTTCATCTTCCAAAATTCAAAATACTTCTTGTCAAAATTATTCACCTAGAACATACCCTCATCTAATGACATTACTTATTATAGATAATGAACTCCCACTAAATTCAAAAAAAGCATAATATATTTCAGGAACTACTTATTGGAATTCTCCTATAAGGAAACGTATAGAATGATGTTGTCGAAACAATATTTGTATCACTTTCACCAGGGTCTAATCATCTAAATATATGCAACCAAAGCTTTAATACCACTTGTTGGGTTTGATGAAACTTCCGATTAAACCACTGTATGTTATTCCTTCAGTACATATAAGGTGAAACAAAGTACTGGAATGAACCCATGACTTCAATACACTAGAAATTAAAAAAAATGTACCTAAGTCACCACACTGAAACTATAACCTTAGAACAACCCAAACAATAATTTTGAAATAAAATGATTGAAATAAATAAAAGGAAGAAGAACAATACAAGATTTTTACTTTGTTCATCTGTGATATCCAATCCATGGGGGAATGATGTAATAATTTTATTCAAATAATAAAAACATGATTCCAATTTTAAAGACCATCTAAAATAATATCCCTACTATAGTAAATATAGTGGAACCCATTCAATGTAACCAGTCACCATCGCCTTCTAATCTTCACATGAATAAGTTCATGTTACTATAATATGTGTGGGAATCTCTACACTCGATCAAGAACTCTCACCACCTCAAATCCATCCTCTATTACTCAATTTCCACTTCCAAAAACTCTGGGAAAATAATCTTATATATGAACCCTGAAGATTATTATGCATCCCCTTTGTCACAAAATTGAAAGAAAAATTTCTTAAATATCCTTCAAAGAAAAAAACATATTCAAGTCCTTTGTATATATGTACTACTTACATCAGATAGGCCAAGGGGTAAGTTTCAGTTACTTGCTTCTGGTTAACATCATCTGGTCTTCCTATCTTCCAGTCACCCTACATTTGGAAATTTGAACATTGGTCGAGTCGCTCTACCATATTCTTCCAACAAATGAAAGTTAGACTCCTTGGTCCACTCCTTCTGGTAGATCTACAATCTAACTGGAAAATAGTTTTCATATTCACTACTAATGCATATTTTCTTTTATTTAAAACTTGGATCAAATTAACCAAAACTCAGTTTGGAATGGTTTAAAAAAAGGCATTTCAATATGAACCTTTTATATTATCATTTATAAAAATTTATTAATTAATATATACACTTATATTTCATATTATTTTATAATTTATAAATGATTTATTAATTTACCATTTAAATACACTTTATGCCTATATTATATCTACTAAAACATTTTTGGCATGGTTTAAAGCCCTTTTTTATTCGGAGTGGGCCCTTCGGGCCCGTGCTAATGAAGGTTTTTTGATAATTTTAACAAAATATAATTTTTATTTAAAATTACTATAACCGTGAATGTTTTGGGTATTCACCCTGATGTGGTCTTCCTCAAGTGACAAATCTTAACATAGGAAATACCACAACCATTTTGGCCTTTAACCATGTCGTTTTGATCTAATGAACAAACCATAAAGCATGGATATTTTGGGAAGTTGTTTTGTGAAGACTATGTTGTGGTGTTCTTGACTATGTCATGGTAATGTTATGAAATCATATTCTATACAAACCAAATATATTTCCACCATAACCAAATTATTTCAGACCATGGATTTTTAAAAACTACCATGATGGTCTATCCTCATGGTGAATATCACCATGATGTAGTGATCAGTTGACCACGTTGGGGTGATATCGAAGAATGGAACTATGTTTTCATATAACCTTTCTACATCCATTTCGCTTAAACCATGTTTTGGTCTTATAAATTTTATATGACCACATAAATTTTTTATAACATTTATAGCATGGTTTATAGAATTTCAAGAATCCCGACTACTTTGAAAAGCAATACATCATAGTTCTGGAGATTATCATTTTTCTAGTTTCTTTATCCATTTGAAGAATAAATTCAAACAAGATATAATAAGCTCTGATACCACCAATGGGATTTATAGGGGATACACTTATCCAAAGGTGGTAGAAAACATAAACCAAAACCAATAAATCCATAGGATCTTCCATTTGTATTAGACTAAATAAGTAAATAAAAAATGACATACCTTTTCTCTATTGGTTTGAATATGTACAGTCTTCTTAACACAAGTTTGATATTAATAACTAAGAAGAAGACAATTGAATCCTTCCTCCTAAGGTATCCACAGGTTAGATGAATCTCCCAATGCTTGGGAATGATTCTCTCTTTATTATGATTTTCTAAAACCTTATAATAAAGAAAAGAAGTGAGATATATATATAAAGATATTTGGAATAATATGAATTGGAAAATGAATTTGATATCTAAATTCTATACACATGAAAAACTATGAGCCTCCATATATAGTTCATACAAGAACACTCTAAAGAAACAAAATGGTTATCAATAAAGAGTGATGTTTCATGAGTTACAATGAATTGTAACTTACTAATCATCATTAGTGATTTATTTGTTTAATGTTTAAAAAATGTTTAGGATGCTCAAAATCCTATAGATTATCATCACATGATAATTAACTGAACATGATAGCTTGTATTATGATAATAATTCCAAGACACGTGATATCGTATATCATCTAAAATTTTCAGGCAAATAACCACAACATAGTAACCCTCACTATTTCATGGTTTACACCAGCACAGAACATGATGTGGTCTAAATCACTATGTCATAGTGGTTCTTTTAGTATATATTTTCAACACATTCATCACCCCATTCTTCTTATGAAAGTTCTTTATCTAATTTTCCAACACCTATATCTTTATATCCTCCTAATTGTAGATCTTATTCATAAAATTAATATCTAGATAAGATACACAAACCTAAATAAACTTTGATGTAACAGTATATGGCTACAAATAAAAGATTTAAGATAATACTAAAATATCATCCATATGATGTTACGCAAATCCAAGAGTTAATGGATATGAGGAAGCACTTAGAAGAAAAAATTTCATTCCTCCCAAAGATGTTTAGGGGAAGACTAGACTTATTTTTCTCGATCATGGGGAAATAATATGGACTATATTTCACATAAAAACTCATATTATGAAATATTTACCTAAGATATTTAGAAATAGAATGTTAGTGACCAAATTAAAGAAGAAAACCTAGACATCATGGTCCAAATTAAATCCAATATTTATAAATTGGGAGCACTCATAAACGATAGAATGAGAAAACTAAAGGAATCTATTAATATTTAAAGATATACACAATAAACCTACACTAATGATGTTAATTATGGATTAAGTGACATTTCAAAAATATCAAAAATCTCAAGATCATATCTAATGATTGAAGAGTAAATCATCTGTGAATTAAAGGTTTCTTTAGCTCAAAATGATAAAAAAATGTTTTTGAAGATGATAATATATTAGGGAAATCACATAAATACCTGAATTTTCATATTCCTGACCAATATTCTCCAAATTTTATCAAGAATGAAGGTATTGAAGAATGTTTCAAGGTAACTAAAAAATTGAATCTCAGGCTTTTTACCATTGGAAAATATTTATATGCATCCCTCCAAATGGGATAAGACCATCCCAATCATTTATTTCTTTGATACTATAGTTGCATCATCAATCATAAAGCCAAAAAAATCCCAAAAACTCTAGGAATCGTGTTACATACCATTTAAAGTAGTAAAGGGAGAAACCCCAGTCATATAAATGGTTAGTAAACCCATTAATATACATCTCTTTCTTGGATATATGATTAATAAATATGTTTATGGCTCTGATTTTCCAACCAAGGACCGTCTCATTATCTTTGAAATCCTTAATTATTTAAAAAGGGTATCATGGAATAACAAAGTTATTAAGCATGGAAATCATATCTTTATTTAGATAAGATATTCATATCTTTATCTGGTTAAATTTTTGGGATCTATTAAAGAATACATGATCAAACATCTTATGTTGAATCACAATCAAATTTTCTTAAGAAGTATGATCATCCATTATGGGATAATCTTTATTTATTTATCACACTTCCTTTTAAAAGGGATGAAGATGTTAATCCAATAAAGACATGTCACAAAGGTATAAATATTGATCTTCTTCAATATGCTCTCATGTATGCTTCCAACCATTAGAAGAAAGGTATTTTTTAGGATACAAAATCTCAATGGGTTTGTGAAGAATTTTATGTTAACAAGTGATCATAGAAAGTAAAATATAAACTTATAATTGTTGTAAATTATTAGTCACTTGATCATTTTCTTAAGGATGAAAATTTTCCTCTATTAAAGTAGGAGACTCATTTCAAAGATTCCCCAAGCTCATGTTATCTTAAATTTTGATCTCTGGGTGGGTTTATGGAAACTTGAAATCAAAAAGGAAGATAGATACAAGAAAATATTTTTTATTATAGACCATAATTTTCAGTAAAATATCCTTCCATTTATCCTTAAAAATACCCCTCATTATTTTAGAAAGCTATGTCAATAATATTTGGGATAATCATGGAAAATTTCCTAGTTCATACCAATGATATACATATTTTATCATCAATCATGGACTCTTACTCTATTTTTTATCAAAATTATAAAATAAATTCAAGAATATATAGTCATTATCATATAGAAGAAGATGTTTATTGAATATAAAATGTGTCACAAACCAGACTGGGTCAACCTATCATGTCACCTAGGTCGCTCTATAATAAGGCCCAAAGGGCATTCTTGATCCCTACGGGATGGAGATAAGGACCAAGGTATCAAACTTGCACAAATTGGGAATGATTTCACCCTCAAATAAAGAATAAACACACCACATACTAAAACTGTAAATCTAGAATGATATATCTATAGATAATACACCCATGCATAAGAATAAGAAAATACAAGAATAAAAAATGAACATTTAAATAGAGTAAATGTAACAAGAATAATAGAAGTAGCTCATCAAATGCAACATCACATAAACTGAACATAAGGAAATATATAATATATTATATAAAAAATAAATGAAATCGAAATCTAGGCCAATAATGTTGATGCATAAACATTATAAGAATAAGATAAAACCAAGCCCAAAAACTATAGAACACCTACATGTGAACCATGGTCACTCGCTACATCCTGAACTAACATACATTGGACTAACCCAAATATTATAAGTAGGGAGCCAATCTGAGCACTTGAAAGAGAAACATGATAACCACATACACTTGGAGGTGTATGAAAAGTGTGATAGAAACTAAGCCTAGTAATATCCTACCAAGGAGTTTATGCAATTCCTTTCAAAAGATATTATATTTGTTTTAGTATGGATTGAATTTAAAAAATATGTTTTTATTATGGATGAGCATAAAGGAAAAAAAAATCATGTTTCTCATTTTTTATAAAATAACTGAGAATCCACCTACAGGTTCTATATGAGATCACTAATAAGAGAGGTGGATTGGTTATCTAAATTATTTTTAGGTTTCCTTAAGAAAAAACCTTAATCACTTGTTAAATTGTAGTGATAGAATTTTTCTCTACACCCACATGCACACCAACATAAGGGAACATGATAGATTTGTAAGGTTCACCTCTCAATAAGATATGGATAGTCCTTAGTGTGATATAGATTCCTCCAAGATCACACTACCTATTAGAATCATCATGTGAGTACAAATGAGAAAGGTATAACCTTGAAATTCATGTTTACATGTCTCTAAACTATGCTTTGGTGTATCCTACACTTTATAAAGATAAATGTCAGTGAAAATTGAAGAGTCTTAAATCAAATAAACTTCCTCCAAGTCATTAACTATGTTGATTTATTCCACTTCTTATCTACTTACAAAACATAAATCAAGAAGAACTTATCCTTCAAACTTTCACACAGACAAGTTGATTCTTCACTTTGTATGCACATCACACGCACAAAACCACTTTAATTTCCTTATCTTTATTAATTTCTTCTTATTTGTATAATCACAAAATATTCTCTATTTTACACATATCCAAAACTTATTTTCTTCTCCTCTCTCCTTCTTCTTCCATTTTTTATTTCATTGAAAAAACTTTTAGATCTATACATAAGTCACAATTTCTACACATTCATATTTGAATTTAAAATTCAAATTCAAATCCTATTATTCAAATGCAAACCTTGGATCATATTCCATGAAATCTCCACCACAAAAATTTAAATTGGTAATTATTATAATATAAAATAACCACTAATCCCATTAGATTAAGCCAACTCATCAAGATTGTTTGAACTTCCCAATTTTCCACTTTGATGGTGTAGCCTCCCCATTTGTGGAATAGCATACTAGTTCACAATAGTTATTTTTTAACTTCATGAACACATTATGATGTGATGTGGTCATTACAACATAGAGGTATTCCAAATTATATTGGAATGGAAATAAACACTCATAATCCTTTACAACATGGAATACTCTGTTATTTCATAACCTTCCTGCTTGCGATATGGTACATCAATTATAGCACAAGCTCCTTCAAAATTCCAGTTACACCTAAATCAATTTTTTCCTCTTACTTGTGGTGTGGTCCTGCTTCCATGGAATAAGAACCTCATCTTGACATACATTGTGAAGTGTTACTCTTTTTAGATGTATAGGTCTTCAATATTCTAATGACATGGAAAATATGCTTGAACATCTCAACGGTGTAGCCAACACCTTACAGTGTGCAGTCCTTCAAATAAACAGAACCACCCAAAAAACTAACTTAGCCACCTTTGCAGCATAGTACCTTCTTTATGGTGAAAACCTTCTTCAATAAAAATATATGGAATAAAAACATGTTTTATGGTGTGAGAATACTTCCTTAAACAACTTGCATCATGAACATTTTTCATGATATGTAAACACTAAAAACTAGCTTAAGCATCATCTGAATTAGTCTCCAAACATATTTACATCACATGAAATGTGAGTTTGAATATTATTTATGTATTGAAAACAAAAACCAACATAATTAATCACATCCACTCCAACCTCTTCTTTAAAAAAATCTCACAAAAACATCTCAACACCTTGTGGTCTCAACAATCTCCCCTTTTAAAAATTGTATTGTCAACCAAGGAACATAAATCACTGCCAAACTCTGAATTATTATTAATGGATAATTATTCAGTAATTATATTCCTACATGAGAAAACTTAGTGTAAGAAACAATAACATTGAATAAATAATACCATGTTTTCTAAAATCAATGATCTATATTCAACTTTTTCCTCAAACATGAACATCTTGAACCTTCTTGATGATGATATATAAGTTGAAAATATTGAGATATCATTTGAAAATAGATTAATTATATCATAATAAATACTTCATCATAATCATAGACAACACATAAGTGTTTAAAAAATTGTTTCATACACTTAAACAAACTTTTAGGACCATTCACACACATGCACAATACTGAAATCATAGTTTTCCACTTTTAAAAAACTTCCCCTAGATATATGCTCCCCTAAATAGGTAAAAAACATGTCGATGGATACTCTTAAGATATTAATGTTATAATTTTTCTCCCCCTTTGTAAATAATATTCAAATAAAAGATGAGAAAGGGGACTTTAACACCATACCTTATCATCGAGATGGGTGAGGTTGAACTCCCAATGTAAACCTCAAATTCTGACAAGCATCCTTAGATAGTGGCTTAGTGAATACATTAGCTATTTTATCCTTTGTAGAAACATACTATAACTTTAATTAAATTATCTTCACAAGATCCTTGATAAATTTATATTTAATATCAATGTTCTTTCTTCTTAAATGTTGAACATGGTTTCTTAAAAAATTAAAAGCACTTTGATTAACACATACAAGAAGTGGTGGCTTCACATAAATCTTCAAATCTTCCAACTATGTCTTCATCCACATTAACTGAGAATTGGAAAGATTTGAAGACACAAATTCTACCTCAACAATTCTTAAAGTCACAAAATTATTCTTTTTAGTGTGACAGCACACACACCTTTCACCCAAGAAGAAAACTCCACCTGATGTGGATCTTCTTTCATCAACACAGCCTGCCCAATCTACATCTATATAATTGAACAAAACTATCTTTATTGTGTTTTCATATTTCATCCTGAGAACAATTGTGCCTTTAATTATCTAAGAATCCTTTTTTATCCAAAAAATGACACTTTTGATGCAATTTTATATCTAGCACAAAGTATGACAACATATACTAAATTTGGCCTTGAAGCTGTGAGATATAATAGACTTCTAATCAATTTTTTGAAAACATTAGGATCAATATATTTTTCCATAACTTTGTTCCCATTAAAATGGGTGTGTAAAAAAGCTTCAAATTTTCCATTCCAAATATTTTAAAGATTTAATTATTATAATTCTCTTGAGAAGGAAAAATGTGATCATTATTTTGAGATATTTTTAAGCCAAGAAAGTGCCTCATTTCTCCTAGCATAAACATTTCAAATAATGTATTCATCTCCTATGTAAAATTTTCACACATTTATTCATAACTTCTAGAAAATAGTAAGTCATCTAAATAAAAATAACAAAAATATATGCCTCATTATCATATTTTATGTATATATTATTTTTTTCTCTTACCTTTTTAAAATTCAACCACTTCAAGTAAGAATACAGCTTAAAATATAAATCTCTTAAAGCTTGTTTAAGACCATATAAAGTATTATTTAACTAGAAAACATATATTTTATTTTTTATAAGAAATAACCCACATGGTTTCTCACTCATAATTTAGGAATGAAAACTTGAAATCCATTTTAAATATCTTTTAATGCCTTTTTTTAGTGATAGAAAGAACAATTTGAATGGTTTCAAGACTTTAAACTGGTGTAAAAGTTTTATCAGAATCAACTCCTTAAACATTTGAATAACATTTGTACACAAACCTTTAATTTCTTCTCACCAATTCTCCCTTTTCATTCAACTTATTTTGGAACACCCACTTTGTTCCAATCACATTCGTATCTTCAGGTTTTAGAACTAACTCTCAAGTCTCATTCTTCTCAATTTGTTCAAATTGATTATTCATGGAATCAACCCATTCTTGATTCTTTATGCTTCTTTTGTTGTATTTTGTGTTCTATAACCAAATTATATGTATTTTATGATAACCTATATTATTATTTTTAAAAAATTGATAGAATTATTATCACATCATGATTTTTCTTCTATGTAACATAGTATATGATAATGTCATAAGAGTATCTATCGCACTAAAAGTTCATAGCAGTTCCCTACTATGATGAAAACCTAGAAGTGTCATGAATGTATTTTTAATATATGTTCTATATTCAGATGATATCATTTAACGGGACACATATGATATAGGCTATCGGGGTGGAGGCTCATAGAACTTTGAGGCACTTTCTCATGGTGTACACCCTTGGTAATTTCTAGTGCATGAGATTATGAGAACATGATCCGCTGATAGAAAATACACATTGTATATTCCATTGGATGTTCATAGAGAGGTAGATATGTTGGGTATGTCATGAGTAATATTCCATTAATGAATAATGCAAGAAATGATTTATCCCTTTTGTTCTTTAACGGGATTTGAATTCTCAAACTCTTTGATGGAAATAAAACAGCTTAAATAATCCCATATCCATGGTGTTCTATGATAAATTTTATTTCTAAAAATTCAAATAAAGAGACATCAATCACATAGATTGATGACACCAATATGCAACCCACTTGATTAGATATATCATGATAAAGATATTGTATTACATAGTAAGCATTGGTATGAGGTTTTATGTCATTTAGATATTAACTTATCTCTCTATGGGTGTATTGACATGTTGTTATATGCTAACATTGGACTTTGAGTAGCTCTTCCCAATTCCACTGAGAAAGTGGCCTAGAGGGTAAAATACTAAGTGCGTCCATAACTTTAGTTAAATAATAAATATTATTTATTATTTAACATGTTGAATAAATATTATTCTCATATGTGATTAAATAATTATTCATGTTGGATTGATCGTAAATATTCAATCACTAGTTATTCAAGAGAATATTTTGTGAGAATAATTTTAAAAAAATATTTATTTTTTATTTAGTGAATATAATATTTATTTATTTATTGGTGAATGATGTAGTGAAATTTATTTATTAAATAAATAGTCATTATTCAAGGCTAAATAAATATTTTGGATGAATGGTGGACAAAGTTTAATGAACTAGTGAGAAATAATATGCATTAAATCTTATTTGAATAAATTTTAAATAATTTATTAAATAAATGATATTTATTTCATTCGTTATTTTTACACATGCCAAGAAATAATATCATTATTATTATTATTATTATAAACATGCGAATATACGAGTATTAAGGAAAAATAATAAGGGTGCATGTGCATTTATTATTTTCTGACCCTAATACTATTTAAACCCAATTATATTATTTTCAACCCTAACACTAGTCATTGCGTGTGTTGTATGCAATGAATTTGGAGAATCCTCTAAATCCATAGAGAGAACCACTCTAAGAATAACGCAAGCATTAATATCTACCATGATATCACCTGGTTATTCCTATGGTGACGATCGGAGGCTTGTGTTACACGTATGGATCATAGCTAAAGGGAGTATACACTTGAATCATATGATTCAATGATGATATAACATAGAGATGTTGTCATATGCATCAATGAAGAAAGAATTTATCACAAGGTAATTATTTAATTGTTTAAATTAATTATAAATTTATTATATAATGATCATTCATTTTGGTTCTATCATTCTCATGTAAATTAATCTTTCATTCAACACTACAACATAAATCGCCTTTAGCGGTGGTCTTTTAGCAGCGGTTTATTAAAAACCACCGTGAAACCCATTTATTTTTTTACAGTAGTGACACTCCCCCCCCCACCCAAGCCGACGCTCTTCTCCCCCCGATCTCACGACACTTCTCCCCTCAATGAGCCCCAACCCTAGCTCTGCTTCCCTCTCGTGCCGTCGGTGACCTCGCCGCTAGTCGCTGCTGACCCCCCTTCTCCCCTCGACACCCGCGACACTGGATTCTCCCCCGACCCCATCGAGTTCCTACCCTAGGTCGGCTCCCCCCCCCTGTTGTCGGTGGTTTTCTCGTATTTAGGTATGTTTTTGTGTGTAATGGTTAGAGGAATCTTGTGGAGGAAAAATGCATAAGGTTTTATGTAGTTTCATTATTGTTGAGTCATTGCCATAATTTATTTTGGTTTATCATCAAATTTGGATGAATTCATTTAATGGATTGACTTCATATATTTGGGTTTTTTTTAGAAATTATCTCAGAGGTGTTCCAAGAGTGATTCATACCCCATTTCTTGAAGTTACAGGGAGGATACATAACTGTCCCTAAAGTATGACTAATTAGATTGATAATTCTCTTAATTAATTATTATTTCTTTATAATATATGTTGTAATTTTATGAGTTAGGGGATTGAGATGGTGTTGGTTCCTAGAGATGGATTTGATGAGGATGGAATGATATTTCTTAAGGGGATAACTCTATGGTCAAGGTAGTTTATGACTAATATTACCATAGGATATGGTTATGCATTTATTGTGTGGATTAAAATTTCATGTAGGTGGGTATGTGACATGAATGGGATACATGAGTTATTTACCTTATGAGAAATGAGGATAGAGATTCATGTCGGGTTCATATAATTCCCTTTAGTATGATTCATTGATTATACAACCATTTATGGCTATGTTATATATGTGAGAGGCTTAACTATAGGGAAATTAAAAGCCCAATAGGGTGTCCATCATGTATTTATGGGTCAAGTTATCTATAAAGGTCTTGTTTTAGGTAATTGATTCTCTCCTAAAGAAATGTCTAGGGGCGAGGCTATGGGATGGTGTGGTAATGGTCATCTATGGTATGATAATCTATCAGAACATATGAATGACCCAGTATGGAACCAAGTTAGGTTCCTTTGCTCGATGAGCAATCAATATGGGCTATATGGATAATGATAGGTTCTCCAAACATTATGAGTTGGGAATGTGGCCCTTGACAGACATTTATCCCTTAGGTAGGGGTAAGATACCTAGGGAATGGAACCATAAGCGGTGTCTTTATCATCCACATTAATCAATTTGCACAATATCAATATAACTTCAAAATTATATTCATCATGTCAATAACAACTTACCAATCACACTGAAACCACACTAATGATAGTAAGGGAATAACTACTTCCTCCACTAAATTTTTCTTCTTATTAGTGGTCTAATTATACTAAATTCAGTGCTTGATATCCCTTGTTATAAACCAGATTCAATATGACATAATTGATTCTCTTAGTTAAGGTTTGGTAACCTCTTTTTATTCTATAATAATCCCTTTTTTATGTAATTATAGATTCAACAAGTGACTTTACTTCAGTATGAAACTTCTAGGTCAAGTTTTGAAGAAGAAAAAGTGGTTTCTTAACACCACTTGCTGATTCATGATCAGCCATGACACGTTTTGATCATATTTTATATCAAATGAGACTTGAAATAATTATTACATCACTTATTTCATGCATTTTTTGGATTTAATCAGATCTTCCTTTAGCTGAATAACATGTACTTTATTAGCACATCCATCCCATGGATCATATCTCCCCCTAAATATTGGGCCACTTCAAACAATGGTTAGAATTATTTAATTTAATGGGAGAGGGGAACCTCCAACTTTCTTAAGTTGATTAATGTGGTTGGACTTTGTTCACTCACCCTAATCTCCCAATTTAATTCTAATCCTTTGTGGTGATACTACTTTATATGACACCACTAGTGGGTGATTTACCATATGTTTTGATATAGGAAAACCTTATGTAATATATTTATATATTTTTTCAACTAGTATATATGAATCTCTTTCCCTATTTAGTAATAGTTATGTGTTTTAATTTTTTTTAATATTGTGTAGGCACATTGTGATATACATGGATAAAAGCCGGATCACTTTACCGAGGAATGCATCTCAGTAAGGGTTTGAATGAGTTTTTAGATTTTTCAATTTCCAATAGATCCGTTAAAGGGAGAATAAGATGTCCATGTCCTAAATGTAAATTTAGAATTTGGTTGAATAGAGATGAAGTTTATGAACATTTAATATTGAAGTAATTCCCTAGTCAATATTTGCATTGGATTTGGCATGGAGAATCGAATGTTACAGAAAGGTTGAGCACTAATGTCAATCCACAGAATGACCTCCCAACTTCATCGACAATGGAAAATGAAATGAAAAACCTTATAAATGATGCATTCGTCACTGCAAGAGACCACCATCAACATCAAAACATATCAGAACAACCAGATGAGGGTGCTACAAATAGAAATGAGACAAGTGGTGTTTTTGAGATTGTAGGACAACCATATCAAGATTGTAACATATCAGTGGATCATCCTCTTGATTCTATGGAGACTAATGTAAGAGAAAACTTCACTGAGGAAAATGTGTTCCATGATTTAGTTGACGATGGAAATCAAGAGTTGTATAGTGGATGTTTGAAATATTTAAAACTTTCTTTTATACTGAAGTTGTACCATATCAAATGTCTATGTGGAATTACAAATAAGGCAATGTACATGATATTGGAATTGTTGCATGATGCATTTCCTGAAGCAAACATCCCCGAGTCTTTTTATGATATGAAAAAAGTTGTTAACGGGCTTAGTTTGAATTATACAAAAATACATGTGTGTCCCAATGATTGTATGATTTATTGGCGAGAGGATTTAGATAGAAAGGGTTATAAAAAATGTTCTTCTTCTAGATGGAATTCAATGGGTGATGTTGGAAGTCTGAATCAACATACTTTCATGAAGAAGAAGAAAAGGAACACACCTGCAAAGGTTTTACGTTACTTTCCTTTAAAGCCTCGATTGCAAAGATTATTCATGTCATTGAAAACCACCGAACACATGAAGTGGCATTCTGTAGATAATAACAATGATGGGTTAATGAGACATCCACGAGATTCACAATTGTGGAAGAAATTCGATTCATTACATCCAGATTTATCAGTTGATCCAAGGAATGTTTGATTGGGATTGGATGTCGATGGATTCAACCCATTTGGGACTTTGAGTACCAGATATAGCATTTGGCCAGTTGTTTTGATCCCTTACAATCTGCCTCTGTGGATGTGTATGCAAAAAATGTCTTTTATCATTTCGATGATTATTCCTGGAAAAAAAATTCCTGGAAATGATATTGATGTATACTTGCAGTCTTTAATTGAATAATTACAGGAGTTGTGGAGCAATGGTGTTGAGACATTTGATTCTTCTTCTAAGACAATGTTCAAAATGCATGCTGCTTTAATGTGGACAATTAGTGACTTCCCTGGTCTTGGGAATTTATCTGGTTGGAACACTTACATGGATTTGGATTGTCCTATTTGTAACTTTGATTTTGAACCCAAACAGCTACCTCACAGTAAAAAATGGTGCTTCTTGTGCCATCGAAGATTTCTTGATGCATCTCATAGATTTCGGCTGAACAGATCAAAATTTAATAGTTTCATTGATCATAGACCACATCCAAAGTTGTTAACTAGATATGAAATATTGACACAACTTGGAAATTCTGAAAAATAATTTTGGAAGGTTCTTCATTTGAATGATAGTGGTAAACGGGTTCAAAGTGCATTACCAAGTGAAGTCAGAACGCAACAATGGAAGAAAAAAAGTATATTCTTCAAACTTCCATATTGGGAATTTAATTTGTTGCGGCATAATCTTGATTTGATGCATATTGATAAGAATGTTTATGACAATTTGATTTTCACATTGCTTAATGTGCATGGAAATTCAAAGGATCAACTCAAAGCTCTCAAAGACTTACAAGCAATGAACATAAAATGTGATCTCTGTCCAAATGAGAATGAAAAGTATCCTTCGGTAATTTTTGAAATGAAAAATAGGGATAAAGATACATTACTTCGAATTTTAAAGAATGTTATGGTATCTGATGAGTATTCAAGTAACATATCGAGGTGTGTTGCCTTGAGTAATCATAAGTTACATGGATTGAAAAGTCACGATTCACATATTTTGTTACAACAGTTACTACCATTGGCATTGCGTACATTATTACCTAAAAAAATTACTGCTGTTGTACTCCAATTCTGCACATTTTTCATACAACTATGTGAGAAATATCTACATCCATTTCAGCTTGACAACCTCTAGGAGAGGTTTGTATTGACCCTTTGTGCAATGGATATGATCTTTCCTCCGTCGTTTTTTACTGTAATGATGCATTTAATTGTGCATTTGGTTGAGGAAGCTAAATTAGGAAGCCTCGTTCATTATCGATGGATGTATCCAATTGAGAGGTACTTTGTTTATATGTTTTTCAGTTAAGTAAACAATTTTTGGCACTTAATTAAATGTATAATTATGTTTATTTTATTTCACAGATATCTTAGGAATTTGAAATCATACGTGAGAAATAAAGCTCAATCAGAAGGCTCTATTGCTAAAGGCTATTTAGCTGAGGAGTGTCTTACCTTTTGTTCTAGATACTTGGATGATATTGAGATAAGATTTAATCGAGTTGGCCGTGTTGAAGACACATCGACTCAATCTCAAATACATCAGAAATCCAAAATATTTCCTGTTATTGGCCGATCAGTTGGGAGGACCTCAAATGTGACATAACAGAATTGGAATTATTATAGTCACGTAGATATGTGCTGCTGAATAGTGAAATTATAGATCCATTTATTGAAGAGTTGAGGATACAAACAAAGAGACGAATGAGAGTTCAAACATGAAATGAGAAAGATATAATGAAATATATTAATAATGATCTTGTAGAATGGTTTGTACAATATGTAAGTTCATAAATATTGAAATAAATATTAATATTAGTTTGACACATATATTTTGTAAATCTAATAAAGTATATTTCTTTTTTTAGATCATGAATACTGATACTAGAGTAGAGTTTTCAGAAGATTTTAAGTTTCTTGCTCGAGGTCCTCTAAAACAAGTTAGAAGGTTCGACGCTTACAACATGAATGGCTTTAGATTTCGTACACTTGATCGAGAAGAGGGTTTGAAAACACAGAATAGTAGTATATTTACATTTTTTGAAGTATAATACTATGGAAAGCTGACTGATATTATTGAATTAAACTACCACAGGCATTTTTCATTTGTTTTATTCAAATGCAATTGGGTTGATATTATCAGAGGTGTTAAAAGAGATTCCTTGAAATTTACTTCTGTTAACTTCTCTCGCTTGATGGATGTTGGTGATCGTGAACTGTATGATCCATATATCTTATCTGCGCAATAAAAAATGGTATATTATGTGAATGATATTGTGGATGAAGGGTGGAGTGTAGTTGCTCATGTAATACAAAGAAATTTGTATGATATGGGTGATGAAGTGGAAGATTTGACCTCTGAAATTGAATCTCATCAACAAAAAGAAGCAGAATTATTCATCCATCGTGATATTGAAAATATTATTCTAGCAAGGATGAATGAAGTGGATGAAGTAATGGAGTAGGAAACAGACATGATTGAAGGGGAAAATGATTGTATGTACAGTTATTTATTCATTCAGCAACCACTTATTTCATTTATGTAGTCATTCATTATCATTGTTATGTATATTTTTTTTGTTAGTACTGGGCATCTATTATCAATTTTAATTTTTTTTCTGCATAATTTTTTTGAAATATATATTATGAACTTAATTTTATTTGATTAAATGATAGGAATTCCAAGTAGGAAGCGATACACTGTTTCATCCACTACTACGACCGATGAAAATCAATCTATCTCCCTCCCTACGGCATCTGAGCCACCATCTGCCTTCCCCCCTGCACCATATCCCCATGTACCATCTCTCACACCCTCTATGAGCATCCCTTTAGAAGTTTAGTCGTTAAATCCCCCTTCATCATCCTCATCATTCGGGCGGCGGCGCGCCACTTCTAGTTCATCACAGACATACTGGAGGGTCACTGTTATAGGTACAAATTTTAATATAAATAAATTTATTACACTTTTTTATACTAACTGTTTGTTCATTAAAGATGAAAAAAATGAAACTTTAGAGAAAAATATAAAAAGTTCAGATGTGTGGAATATGAATAGAGAGAATATAGTTGTCTCATTCGATTCATATGGGGTCCCTATAGATGATGTCGCAGGATTACTTGGCCAAATTCTAGGTCAGCTGGCAGCGGATCCCATTTCCCTTCCTATTTCTTATGATGATTGGAGACATGTGCCTCTGAGTTAGAAAAATAAAGTTTTTGATTCCCAAATAAAGTTAATTTTAATACATTATGGTGTAATTGAATGTCATGTTATTAATATGTTCAAAATGAATTTTTTTATATAGATGTTTTTCCACTTTACAGTTGCTGATGTGATAGCATGAAAGTGGACGTTGAAAAATCTTGGAAAGAAATGGAAAGACTTAAAATGTAGATTTTGAGGCAATGTAAATGATACTTTGTTGACCATCCAACAAATGTATGAGAAGCTACCCAATGGGTTACCCAAAGAACAGTGGAAAGTTTTTATTGACAGACATTGTGATGTGAAGCAAATGGTATTTAAATATATATTATTATATTAACCTCATTTTACATTTATACATGTATATGAATAGTAGATGACATTGAATACATTACTATTAAATTTCATTTTATTTATTTCAGGATCTCTCAAGAAAGAATTCATCAATCCGGGCAAAGAAAGTCATCCCTCGCACTGTAGGGTCAAAAAAAAAATTCTAGAAGTCGATCGTCTCTGGTAATCTTTTAATTAGTTTAAATATTTATAAGACAATATTATCTGTTTAATATATTAAATTTTTTATTTATCTTTGTTTAATGCATTCACAGAGTTTAGGGCATGAATCATCCTTAACTGAAGTGTGGTTGGATGTTCACAAAAAATCTGATGGAAGTTTTGTTAATGAGCCTGCCAAAGAAGTTGGGGTATAAACTCATTTTTTCATTATAATAACTTATTATTAGTTTTTAATATGTTAATATATATTGATATTTGATTTATAGGTAAAAATTAAAGAACTATGGGATTCCAATCCTGAGCAGTCCTACTCAGTCTCCCAGGATGACCCAGTTGCTAAAGTCCTTGGGAAGGAGCATCCTGGTAGAGTGCACAGGCTGGGTTTGAGACTCGTACCATCTGAGATTTTTGGCAGGCCACCAGGGATTACGGATGTATCTACTTCTGGTTTTAGTCATCTCATACCTGGAGATTCTAAGAAAGAGATTTTTTCTCTACGAAACACGGTTTAGGAGTAGGGGGATCAGATATCCGCTTTGCAGAAAGAGTTGACTGATATACATCAGAAGATTAGCAGATATGCCCCCGGTGGTACTGTATCGACTAGTGGTGAGCAGTTAAATCACAAAAATTCAAAATCATTTAGTTTGAAATCTTTTATTGGTTTTAAGTTTAAATATAAATATGCAACACTATTTAATTTTCAATATAATGTTCTTACAGGTGGTAGTCGGAAGTGGAGATGGAGGTGGAGAGGGTGAAGATATGTGTTCATCATCAGATAGTGATTACTTGTATTGTTGATATGTTGAAGGTGGAAAGGGTGATGATATGTATTCATCATCAGTTTGTATATGTATCATGTGTGTCACATAGTTTCCACCAAAAAAATTCATGACCTAACATTTTCTTGATTTGTCATGTTTCCTTTTATGTATTTTATTGATTTCTGATGTTTCCTTTTATGTATTGATTTCTTGAGTGTGGTGTGCATATTTAGGACACTACATCCTACATCATTCCCCTACCAAATCATTAACAGAACCAACCATTCTATTTCCAACAACTTTACCATAGTGAAGAATGGGGAAAAATTAGGAATGAAAGGGTTGAGGAATGTCATGGTATGCATATTATATAGTGTTTTCTCATATATCTTAATTATGTTATTATACATAATAAAAAATTGTGGTTATGCGGGTAACCATGAAAGGGTTGAGGAATGTCATGGTAATTCAGTGTTCATGGGATGAGAAACACTCTGAGTGGTTTTGGTATTTAGTTTAGGGGAGAGGGTAGGGTCAATTTAGTCCCTTGAGAACTGTATGTAGGTACTGTGACTCCTAGTGTTATGTTATGGTGACCTTGTTAATGAATATTGATATCTTTTAATTCATCTATAGTTTGTTTTTATTTCTAAAAGTGATTCATATTTAGTCCCTTGAGAACTGTATGTGGTATAAGATGTTATGAGGTACATGCACGTTGTGATGGGTCCATGACACATTAGCCTTCCTTATTTCATAGAGATGTGTTGTGGATTGTTGATGAACATTATAGATTATCACTCTTAGGATATGATTGGGTACTAGATGAATGTGTGAAGGTTCATGACACCTTGTCTCGTATATGAGTGTTGAACTTGGAATAGTATAATTCTTTAGCTAACGCAGGGTTATTAGATATTTTTTATTGTATGATGTGGGAACTGATTATGTGACTAATGAGTTTAACATGAAAGAAATTATATGTGTGGATTGGATTGATTAGTTATGTCTTCATTGGTAATACAAAAATTATTTGATATTAGAAACCAATATATTTTTTGAAACTACTAATGAGTTGGATAGAATTCGTAGTGGAATTGAATACCGAAATCACATGGTAGTGACAGTGATCACTAGATTTTGGGTTGTTTCCTCTAATACTAAGCTTGTGACAATGATTTTTTTTGTTTTTTTGAATACTGGTTATGTTGATTACGTAATTATTAATGTCTCTAAAGTGAGGCTCACGGGGTGGGTATTTTTCAATGCATCAAGAAAGGCCTCATGCATATCAGTATTGAGATGACTTTTTGATTTGTGGATAATAGTATAAAGGATCAATGGTGTTGAAATTATATAGTGTAAATCCACCATTATTATATTTTCTATTACAAACCTTCATTGGGTGAAATATACAGATTATCTGATATTTTAAATTTGAAGAATATAGACTGAAAATGATTGTGGTTCTCTATTGGTACATTAATACAAGAATCCTATATGCATGGACATATCTGCTCTATGGGAGAGGAAACCATTATTGTATTATATATATATTAAATAGATGTTTTGGTTATTCAACTTCTAATGTATTGGAATTTGATACATGGATGGATATTGGACCAAGTTTCTGGGTGTCAGTATTCATATTAAGTTAGAAGACCTACGAAATAGATAATGTATGTTTGTTTTGGTTGTGTTGAAATTTTAAGACTATAACTTGGATTCATATGGGTGAAAGTTTGTTATTTATCACATGTAGTGGTCTGATTTAGATTATTCTTGTTGAATTTGGGTGTATGACATTGGATGTTTTAGAATCCCTGAATTTAACTAGGGATAGGTAATCATTGTAGAGATGATGGTTATAATTTTTTTTGTGGTTCTCAGGTCATCATATCTTCCAGGGTTCATTGGAAAAGTTTGGTATTGGATAAAACATTTAATACATGATTTATTACCATGACTTGAATAAGGATCTATAAGTTTCATATGGGAAATGGCTAGAATATGTGATGGACCAAAGCATGAGGCATCTGGGTGGCTGGGTTGTTTCACTATTTCAAGTGAAGTATATGAGATATCATTTTCAATGGGAGATATAGATCGAATTCATGTATCATATTTCATTGATAAATGCAGTTCACAAGTGATGAACAGAAATAATTTTTATGGATGATAAGTGGTATGGTGGGGTGGTTATAACACCTCGCACCAATGTGTGTCAGTGGAGTTACATAAATATCAGTTTCCAATTATGTTAGGAACAGAGATGATTTTAATTTTTTTAGTTATATTGATAATTTTCATTATACGCACATTTGAAATAATTGAGAGGATTTTTATGAGGTGGTATCGTGGGTAGTGGGGAATTAGGTCATGTTTAGGGGGATAGTTCTGGGAGTCAGCCGCTAGTTCTGGTTGGAAATCTTTTGTAGGTCAAAGACAATACAGTATATTGGGGAACATTACAATAATTTTTGGGTTATGTAAGATTAATATCTTATATAGGTTGGTGGTTACACCACATCTTTTAGGAAAAATTTAGTGTGAAGGAATATGTGATACTATATTTTTTAGAGTCTAGATAACCATGCCATAGAGAAATGATTTGGGAGGTAGTTATGGTTTTTTAAGAGAAAAATGATGGATATATAAGAGTAAATCATATGTCAATGTGAGATTAAATCATTATTTAATATATCATTATGCTACAACACATAAGGGATGTATTATGGTTGATAGTTCAAAGTGAAATATCACTCTCATGTAAAGGGATCCCACATTGTAATTCCCTAATCAATGGGACGGTGTTGTGTCATAATGGGAAGGACCATATCATAGTGTCATGTAGGATAGATGGGTACCACATCATGACTGCATGGGCTACTCTATGAGGGTGACCTTGGTAGGGTAGGTGTGTTTTAACCCTTATGGTCACTCTATAACACATTTTTTATATTTTTTTATAATTATTTTGTTTACTTATAACACAAGACCATATTAAATGTGATTGAACATTTTTTCCAACTAGTGGAATGACCCCATTTCCCCTATTCCCTTATTTTCACTCTTCCAAAGAAAATATCTACTATTTTTTCTATGATTAAAGAGCTATTTATTCTAGTGGTTCATTAAAGGGGGGTTTTGACCTATCAACTTATGGATTGATAAACAGAAGAGGATCTTAATACTGGGTTTCAATGAGGGGAAAACATGCCTAGAGGAACATGTGCTAACCTAGGATAGAATGGAATTCCACTTCAAGGAACTCATTAAGAAAAATTCATATATGGAGGTTACCTCCATTTAATGGCGTATGGGAGTGTGTACCCATTATTTTTGATCATGAAGATATGACCAAACATGATTCATTGGTATTCTTGTAATTGTTTTTTTTCAGGGCACTGGTACAGAAGCTGCAGAAGCTGCTGTTTTTTTTATAAAAGTGGTTTTAGGGGTGGTTTAAACCACCACTATATGTTAGCATTTTTCAATTAGCGGTGGTTATAACCACCGCTAAATGTTAGAATTTTTATATTCGCAGTGGTTATAACCACCGCTACGGTGTTAATTTTCGCAGCGGTTTTAACCACCGCTACAGTGTCCCATCTTCCGCAACCGCCGCTAAAAAAATGTAAGCCCCTAGCCTGGAAAACCGCCGCTAAAAGCATCATAACCTCCGCGAAATGTGCTATCTATGATGGTTTCTAAAAACCACCGTGAAATGTCTATAACCGCCAACAATAGTGTCCTAACACACAATGTAGCGGTGGTTTTCAGAAACCTCCAGAGAAGCATATAGCGGCGGTTTAAACTGCCGCTATACCCAAAAAAACCTCCGTGAATGGAGAATTTTCCTGTAGTGCAATTTCATTGGTCTCAACATTCTTCAGTGATGTACATCTCAGATTAATCATCGATTACAAAAAAAATCGGGTTGGGTATTCCCTACCAGTGATTCCACTGCACCCGGAACCTTCAAGTGGTATCAGAGCAGTCGGATAATAATTTATAATTATTTATATATTGTTGATTAATTTACGTATTTATCATTAGTTTTCAATTCCACTTTAATCGTTATTTAATATAAATCATTAGATCCCCTCTTATTCCTCTTAATTCTCACAAATATAATAAAAATGGAATAATTTTGAATGAAAAATATTCAAAGAACTCATCCGGAGATGTTGATGATTCTATCCGGATAACACAAGAGCACACGTTGTGTAACCCATAGGTACACACTGTGTACCCATGTTTAATTCACCAAGACAACTCATGAATTAATTCAAAATTAATTTAGAGTGTGTGTATTTATTACTCACAATGTATATTTAATACAACGTGTGTTGAATATGTCAGCCTAACACATGGTTGTCCAGACTACATGATGTGTAACTTGCATAGACAATGTGTAGTCCATTATTCAAAGATGGGTTGTGTATTTTTACACGACCTACATGATTGGTAATCGTGTAACTCAGAGACCACACAATGTGTAACCCACATACATTCCATGTACTCCATTAATTTTTATGACAAGACAACATGAATGGTCCCTAGGCATGTTCCACGGATAGACAAAAAAAATTATACATGGTGTGTAGTTGACTTGTACACACTGTGTATGTTACCCATTTATGTAGAATTTAAAATTAATTTATTATACTATTTAAACCTTATCAAAATTTGTTTTGTGTGTCATTTGGTTGACTCATACACACCATGTGATGGGTTGTATATATATTAAATGTCTAATTATTTTTTGTGTAATATTCAGAACTACATGTCTTGTATAAGCCATAAAACAGTGATTACTCTAAGTGCATTAAAACATAACGTGCTATATAAATAACATGTGTTTTATGTGTCATCCATTTGACTCATACACATCATGAAATTACATGATAATATGTATACATTACATGTTTCATGAGTAAACAATATATAAATAATACACGCTGGGTAGTTCGGACGGGTACCTGTCATGTTGCCTCCAAGGTACATTTTTTTACATAGTTAAATTTTAAATAAATTTATTTAATTTGTTTAAAATTTTGATGAATCAGAATCTCAAAAAAAAATTGGATGAGAATTAAGATAAAAAATGAATTAATTAAATAAGATAATTAATTTATTTGAGAATGATTTATCTTAAATAAGAATGATTTTGATTAAATTTTATTTTATTAAATGCATAATTCGTTCCGTGTATGTACATAATCATTATAATATACCAAATTTTTGTATGTTATTGGTTTAATTTTAATTTATTATTAAATTAAATTGATGATATGCATGTCATCCATCCTCTAATTATGTAAAAGTCAGTGTGCCCATAGTTTCTTTATGTAAACCCCTTTAACCAATCCTTTGGTTCCCCTCACTTACATGTGATTAAAATATAATGTAATGGATGGAGCTCTCAGGCAAGTGGAAGAAGTTCAAGTTTTTAGCTGAGACAAAACCAATCTAAGAGATACGTGGGTGGACAGGTGGAAAACTGCAACATAAACCAAGTCATGGTTCAAGGTGTTTATCCCCTAGGTTTATGGTTAGTTTATCATCCACTAAATAAACTAACCATTAGTAAAATATCATGATAATCACTCTTATTATTTTATTTCTATCAAGTTGTATAGTTAATTTCATTATGGATGTTTTATCGTGATCACATGAATTAATGAATTGAAAATCATGCAAGATAGAACTAAAATAAATCGTATTATGCATAAATTTTATCTAAGACATGGTTAATCACTTAAGTAAATCCACTTAATATTAACAATCATGTAAAAAATATAAAATGGTATATTTACACATAAAATTAACATCCATAAACTATATATGTTAAGTCGGTATATTCATCCACTTCTTGGGTAGGAATTGAACAATAGTTCAAAGTGATTGACCAAACTTTGTTGGGGTGCTTTCAATTATTGAGAATTTCTATATTGAGTTTTGGTTTAACTTAACCTGGTTCACATTAAGGGTTGATCACCTCCATGAGGCTTAGTGCAACTAGTAGGCGAAGCATTGAGAAAATCCAAATTTAAGATTTTGGGATTGGGGAGTCCACTCAACAGATCAAGGAACTATGAGTTAATGCAGTTACAAATTTACACCTACCTAAAAACCTTTGAATAACTTGAAAAACCTTCATCTGTGTTATGAGAAGGGAAATATAGATACTTTCCACTAAAATATCCAAGAAAAAATATATTTTGAAACTAATGGTGAAGGATATTAGGTTTCAATAAATTAGTGGGAGATTAATAAAATATTTATTATCTAATCTTATCAAATAAAGTACTAAAATTATACTCTTCTTAATTTTAGAATTCTAAACTATGAATTCAAACATATATTATGATTCATACTTGAGAAGGATATCCTTCTCACTAGCAATAATTTCCAAGAATGGAAAAGGCACTTGAGTGTTATTCTATTACATGAAAGGAAATTATATGTGCTTGAAACCCCATTCCTGAAGTGCCTAGAAAAATGGATAGTGAGGAAGAATTATCTCTCTATGAGAAACATTTGGATGATTCCACATATGTCCAATGTTTCATGCTATCTTCTATGTCCAGTGATCTTATAAAGAAACATGAGGATATGGATGTGTATAGCATGATATCTCACCTTTATGATCTTTATCTAGAGAATGAAAGGCAAGAGAGATATGAGATCTCCAATGCATTGTTCACATGAAATCTTAGAGAGTTTGCGTCAGCTAGCCCCCATGTAGTCAAGATGATTGGCTATATAGAGCACTTAGACATCTTCGGTATTAAATACCCTGATGAGTTTCACACATATCTCATCCTTTATTTACTGCCTAAATTATTCTATAGTTTTATTTTGAATTTCAACATGATTAATAGCAAGAAGAATCTTTCAAAAATTCTTACTCTTATTCACCAAGTTAACAATGACATGGTTCATGGAAAACCCACAGCCCTAATGGTGAATAAGAAAAAGGAAGAACAAGGAAAAGGAACTTGAGACTCTCTTTAAGTATAAAACTCCCAAGCACCATCTTTCCAAGAAGAAGAAGATTCAAATGCAGGTGAAATAAAAGTAAGTAGTGTGTTTTTAATATAGTAAGCTAGGCCACTGGAAGAGGAACTGCAATTAGGAGTAAGGGTAGGTTAAAGGTGTGTTCGTTATTGAGTGTAATCTTTCTATATCTACACATTATGTATTAGATGCAGCTTGTGGCCCTCACATTTGTATCCAAATGCAGGAACCAAGTAGATTCTGAAATATTACCAGAGGATAGGTGGATCGTCAAAAATCTAATGGAGCACAACTTGTTACCTTGGCTATAAGAGACTACCACCTTTCATTTCCAACTGAAATGATTTGGGTTTTAATGAATTTTTATTTTGTGCCAAGTGTTACTAAAAGCATCGTCACTGTTTATTTCCTTGACAGGGATGGGTTTATTTTCAAATTTGGAAATAAAGAATTCCTCTTTTACAAAAATAGAATTTTATACATTATAGAACAACTAAATAACATTCTTTCTATATTAAATTATTAAAACAAAATATTGACAATTGATAAAAAATCATATTCGCACAATTCATACAACACCCAATTTTGGCATCACCATCTTAGTCACATAAATGAGAAACATTTGAAAAAACTCTATCAAGATGGTTAATTAGACTCCTTTGATCTAAGACCACTTGAAATATGTTAATATTGTTTTCAAGTAAAATGATTAACCCACCATTCGGTGGACAGGGTGAAAGGGACACATAGCTTCTAGGATTGGTACACACTTATGTGTGTAGACCATTTCCATTGGAAGTTAGGGAAGGATATTATTACTTCATAACTTTTACTGATGACTTGAGTATATATTTTTATATATACTTGATGAATTATAAGTCTGAGGCCTTTGAGAAATTCAAATAATTCAAGAATAAAGTAAAGAATAAACTTGGTAAGAAGACAAACAAGCTTCGATCTGATCGAGGTGGTTAATATCTTAACCAATATTTTATCGACTTTCTATGAGAGTTTGGGATCCTATACCTACTCACTCCACCTTATACACCATAGTGGGATAGTGTTAGTGAAAGGAGGAATCATACCTTTCTTGACATGGTAAGGTCAATGATGAGTCATGCAGATCTTACATTATCCTTTGGGGGATATAAATTACATATTGCAACACACATTTTCAAATCGAGTACCAGCTAAGATGATAGAAAAAATCCATATGAATTAATGAATGGAAAGAATTTTGTGTTGTCACACATTCATGTATGGAGTTGTGAGGTGTTTTTAAGGCCATCTCGGGAAAAAAATTAGCACCCTAAGGCACAAATTATATCTTTATAGGGTATCCTAAGGAAATAATGGGATACTATTTATAAAACTCCTTAGACAAGAAATCAATTATCACAAGAAAATCTAACTTTTTGACAAGAAGAACATCCTCAAGAAGGATAGTGGTAAAAAGATTGAATTAGTTGAAGATACTCAAGATGCATAAGTACTACATAGAAGCACCAAAGAAGTAGGAGAGTCGGAAATATATGGTTTTCTAGTCACCAAAGATAGTGACTCATTATTGGTTGACAATAATGAACCTCTCTCCTACAAATAGGTAGTAGAGATCTCAAAAGATTCAAGACAGCAATAATCCATGAATTCTAAGATAGATTCCATGCATCATAACCAATTTTAGGTTCTGGTTGATCTATCAATTGATGTAAAACTAGTTGAGTGAAAATAGGTATTCAAGAGAAAAATGTACATGGAAGGAAAAGTAAGTACTTATAAAGAAAGGCTAGTGGATAAAGGGTTTAAATAGTGTTAAGGCATTGACTACGATGAAACCTTTTCTCTATTTTCCATGTTTAAATTCATCATAATTCTACTTGTTATAGCAGCTTACCATAACTATGAAATTTTGCAGATGGATATCAAAACAGCTTTCCTTAATGGGAACCTTCAGGAAGATGTTTATATGACACAACCATAAGGGTTTGTGACTCCAAATAATGTCAAAAGGGTTTTCCAAATTCATATATCCATTTATAGATTGAATCGAGCATCCAATTCATGGAACATTTTGTTTGATGAAGCTGTAAAAGAATTTGGTTTCACTAAGAATGAATGTGAGTCATGTGTTTACAAGAGATTAAGTGGGAATGTGGTAGCTACCCTAGTAGTATATGTCGATGAAATATTACTTATTGTAAACGATATACCAATATTATAGTTAGTTAAGGACTGGTTAAACAAATGGTTCTCCATAAAGGACTTAGGCAAAGCAGCCTACATTCTAGGGATCAAGATCATTCATGATAGATCCAAAAGGCTGTTTGGACTAAGTTAAGGTACATACATTGATTAGGTACTAAAAATATTCAGTGTGGAACAATCCAAGAGAGTATTGGTTCCAGTGTCACATGGTATACATCTTTCTAAAGAAAATGTGTCCTCAAACACAAGAGGAGAAAGAGATAATGAATAGGATTCCATATGCTTATGTGATAAGATCAATCATGTATATCATGTTATATACTAGGCTTATTGTTGCCTACACCTTGATCATGGTAATCAAATATCAAGTTTATCTAGGTGAACAACATTGGTTTTCTGTTAATATTGTCCTTAAGTACCTGAGAAGAACTAAGGATATGCTTCTGGTGTGTATAGGATATTAGGAGTTGGTCATCAGGGGTTATACTGATGAAATATTTCAAATAGGTTAGAATGATTTGAAGTCACGGTTAGGATATGTCTTCAGTCTTAATGGAGGAGTTGTGGGCTAAAAGAGTTCAAACCAGCCATTTGTTGTCGATTCTACAGTGGAGTCAGAGTATATCACAACTTCTGATGTAACCAAAGAAGTTGTTTGGATGCACAAATTTTCTCAAGATATTGATGTAGTTCCTAGAATTAAAGACCCTATCACATTATATTTTGAAAATACTGTTGTAGTGGGTCTCAGAAAAGATTCAAGATCGCACCAACGAACAAAGCACATACTTCGAAAGAATCACATCTTGAGTGATTTTTCTCAAAGGGGTGAAGTTGCAGTAAGAAAAGTTTTCACAAAAGAAAATTTGGTGGATCCCTTGACTAAAGACTTATCTCAGTAAAAGAATGAGTATCATGTTAGAGCTAGCAGACTAAAGGTTATTAGTAGTTGGCTCTAGTGCAATTGGAAGTATGTTGGAGTTGTTTCCCTAGAACCAAATTCTATATACTTTATTATAGCATGTATTAATTGTTTTGAATATTAATAAATTTTTTATCATGTCATGATTTTTCTTTTGTGTAACATAGTATGTGATAATTTCCAAAGAGTAACTATCACGCTAAAAGGACATAGCAGTTCTCCACTGTGATGAGAACCTAGAAGTGTCACAGAAGAATTCTTAAATATATGTTCTATAATTGGATGATATCATTTAATGAGACACAAATGATATAGGCAATTAGGGGTGGAAACTCATTGGAATTTGAGGAACTTTATCATGGTGTATGCTCTTGATAATTTTTGGTGCGAGAGATTATGAGAACACGACTCACCAATAAAAAATCCACATTTTATGTGTCATTGGATGTTCCTATCTATGGATGTGTGTATTGATCCTTAAACTTTAATATTATTATTAATGGATATTATTAATCATGTACTTTGATGTATTGGTGAAAACTATGATGACATATGTTTGCGGTGAGGTAGGATACATTGGGAAGGTCATGAGTAATATTGCATTAATGAATAGTACAAGAAAGGATTTGTCCCTTATGTTCCTTAATGGAAGTTGATATCTCAATCCCTTTGATGGAAATAAAACATCCTAAATAAATCCATATCCATGGTGTTCTATGGGAAATTTTAAAATCGAAAAGTCAAAGAAAGAGACGTCAAACATATAGGTTGATGACACCAACATGCAACCAACTAGATTAAAGATATCATGATAGAGGGATTATTGCACAATAAGAATTTGTATGAGGTTTTATGTCATTGGGAATTAACTTATTTCTCTATGTGTGTCTTGGTGTGTTGTTAAACGCTGACTTTGTATTTTGGGTGACTCCGTCCAATGTCACTAAGAAAGTGGTCTAGAGAGTCACACACTAAGTGTATCCAAAAATTCAGTTAAATATTAAATATTATTTATTATTTAACATGTTGAATAAATATTATTCTCATGTGAGGTTTAATAATTATTCATGTTTTTTTTATCATAAATATTCAATTAATTGTTATTCGAGAGAATATTTTGTGAGAAAAAAATTTAATAAATATTTCTTTGCTATTTGGTGAATGTAATATTTATTTATTTATTAGTGAATAATGCAGTTGAATGTATTTATTAAATAAATAGTCATTATTCAAGATATGATAAATATTGTGGAAAAACGACAGACTGAGTTTAATGGTCTGATGAGAATATTAAATATTATTTGAATAAATTTTAAATAATTTATTAAAGAAATGATATTTAATTAATTCTCTAGTTTTTCATGTGTCAATAAATAATAATATTTTTATTTTTATTATATCCATGGGGTTTTATAGAGGTTAAGAAAATAATAAAGATTCATGTAAAATTATTATTTTCTAACCCTAACACTATTAAAAACCAATTATATTGTTTCCAACCCAAATGATATCCATTATGTGTGTTGTGCACAACTCTGGAGAATCCTCTCAAGCCCTAGAGAGTGCCACTCCAACACAATGGCGGTACGACATATAGAAATTTTCATATTCATCAACGAAGAAAGAATTCATCACAAGGTAATTATTTAATTGGTTAAATCAATTATAAATTTATTATGTGATGATCCTACATTTTGGTTCTAGCGTTATCGCGTCAATTAATTTTTTATTCAATTCTATTGGTCATGACATTCTTTTTCGATGTATATCTTGGATTAATCATCGATTGCAATAGAAAAATGAGCTGGGCATTCCCCATTGACGTTTCGGCTATGCCTGGAACCTTCATCTTTAACATCTTTAGGTTCAACTTGAGAGAACAATGAGGTATGGGATGTTATTCTCAAAGTTCTCCCAATATATACATGTTGTCCATGATTTCCAATGATATTTTGGACCTAAAATTTTCATCTCGGCCTTAGATGAGTTGAATGTAATTGTCCCTCGTCACTTGAAATGGATGAATCCTCTTCCCCAACCTGTACATCTTCAATAGTTTCATCTCTATCTAAATTTTATTCAAGTTATTTAATAAAAATTGCATCATCATCACTTTTGGAACTTGCTTTAGCAAATGAAACTTCTTTCCTTGATTATTCCAGCACTTTCACATCAGTAACATCAATGATCTTTCCACTTTTTTGAAACAGTGGTAACCTCTTCCATTTGAAGGATATACAAGAAAGATACCATCAACTCCTCGATTTTTAAACTTTCCAAGATTCTTTCATTTTACCTTGATAACACAAGGACTGCTAAACGCACAAAGATGCTTCAAACTTGGAGATTTTTTATAATACATCTCATAAGAGGACATGTCAAAATTTGACCTATGTAAACAGCAGTTTTGGATATGAACCATTGTACTAAAAGCTTATCTCTAAAAAATGAGAGTTATCATGCTCAACCAACATTTTCCAAGACATATCCACCAAACACATGTTCTTTCGTTCAGCCACACTATTTTTTGTGGTGTGTATGGTGTGCTGAATTCATATTAGATACCATGCTTCTCCAAATAAGCATCAAATTCCCTATTTGTAAACTCGGTTTCATTTTCTATCTAGATATTCTTAAAGGTAAAATTGCCTCCCTTTTTGTACCTATTTAAAAACTTTTAAACATTTTCAAGGCCTCAGACTTGTGTTTCATAAACATAACACAAGTAATATAAGTGAAGTAATCAATAAAAGTAATAAAGTATTTATCTTTATTGGTTTATTGCTTCCACATGGGTTCACACACAAATGAATGAATTAGAACCAAAGGTTGAATAGATTGAATCTCTACCTTTTGTGAGAGGAGTTAACAATCTTACCCTTTTGGCATGTTGAGCACATCCCAACTCTCTCTTTTCAATAAAGGAACATCACAGACATTATTTCCTTGATAAATCATGTTCATATTTTTTTAGATAAGATAGCCAAGCATTCAATGCCATGATTGATTCTCTTATTTCATGCTTATATAGCATGAATTTTTAGTATCACCTACATGGAATAAATTCCATTTAGTCTGTTGGCCACTAGTCACAATTCTTCCATCCTTTAGGTTCTTAACTAGGAACTCATCCTTCCCGAACAACACTTCATTTCCTTCATCACAAATTTGTAATCCATTCAATAGATTGTGTGTCAATCTATCAATATAAATAATGTTTTTGGATTTCATCTTTTCTTTCCCAATAACAGTTGTGCCAGCACCTTTAACTTTTAGTGACCCATCATTTCCAAAAGTCACTGTGACTCTATTATACTTCTCAACATATTTCAAAAGTTTTAAATCTCATGTCATATGGGATGAGAATCCACTATCTAAGATCCATGGAATTTCTCTCTTTGATGCTTTAAGTGCCACTTCCATAACAAAGGCTTTCTCTTTCCCCTTACTCTTCATCTTTTGAGGATTCTGGGTACTGAAACTCATATTTTGTTAGGTTGGTAGAAGGATGAGACATTCATTTTTAGGGTGACCAAGATGGTCACACCTTCTACAGACTTCTTCAAGTAAATCAAACATGTTTTATGTCTTCTGTCTAGAATACTTAACATGTTTCTGAACTTCCTTATTTTGAGAAGGTTGAATCCCTATCAAACCTTGTTTCCCAAACCTTCTATAAATATTATGATGTTGGTGGTTGAACCAGCACATTTTTTTTGTATATCCAAAACCTCCATAGTTCCAGTATTATCCATAAAAAGTATATTTACCTTTAAAAACTACATGTTGTCCAGAACTGTGTTCTTGACTTCCAACCTCCTTCTGATCAATAATTTTTCCGCCTTTTTGTGAATCAAAATTTTTTTGAACTCCTAACATATTCTTATTCATATAATCCTTCTTCTCATCCTTTCTAGAATCTTTCATTACAGCAAATTTTGAATCAAAGTTCTGATTCTCAGAATTTCTAGACTTCTTAGGCACATTTGATTTAGACATAAATTTGATCCTTTTGACTTGATTCACCTTCTTTAACTCTTTATCAACCTTTTCAATATTAACATCATCCTAAAATGATGTTTTTTATTGATATTATTGTGTTTCTTTCTTCTTTGAACACTCCCTGGCTTCTTGAATGGACTTTTGAAAACACTACTAGAAAAGGGGGCATTGGAGCCCCCCAGACTCGGGCGACCGCCATTGGCGGTCGCTATAGGTCAGCATTAGCGACCGCCAATGGCGGTCGCTAAGCTGAATAAAAAATTTCGGGGGGTTTCTGCGCCCCCCCCCCCCCCCCCCGCGCACTCTCCTCTCCCTCGATCCCTCGCCCTAACCCTCCCTCGCCGCCCTCCCTCGCGCCGCCCTCCCCTCCCCCGCCGCCCGGCCTCCCCCGCCGCCCGGCCTCCCCCGCCGCCCGGCCTCCCCCGCCGCCCGGCCTCCCCCGCCGCCCGGCCTCCCCCGCCGCCCGGCCTCCCCCGCCGCCCGGCTTCCCCCGCCGCCCGCCCTCCCCCGCCGCCCGCCCTCCCCGGCCGCCTGGCCTCCCCCGCCGCCTGCCATCCGCCCTCCGGCCGCCGCCCTCCGCCCTCGGGCCTCCGGCCGCCGCCCTCGGGCCTCCGGCCGCCGCCCTCCGGCCGCCGCCCTCCGGCCTCTCGGCCCTCCCCCCCACCCCGGACGGCACCCGCACCCCGGACAGCCCCCGGCGCGCACTCCGGACCGCCCCCCGCACCCCGGACGCCTCCCCGCACCGCGGACAGCACCCCCCCGCGCACTCCGGACCGCCCCCCGCACCCCGGACGCCTCCCCGCACCCCGGACAGCACCCCCCCGCGCACTCCGGACCGCCCCCCGCACCCCGGACGCCTCCCCGCACCCCGGACAGCACCCCCCCGCGCACTCCGGACCGCCCCCCGCACCCCGGACGCCTCCCCGCACCCCGGACAGCCCCCCCCCTGCACTCGGACACCCCCCTCCGAACCCGGACAGCCCCCCCGCACCCCGGACAGCCCCCCCCCCCCCCCCCGCACTCGGACACCCCCCCTCCGAACCCGGACAGCCCCCCCGCACCCCGGACAGGCCCCCCGCACCCCGGACACCCCACCCCGCACCCCCGACAGCCCCCCTGCACCCCAGACAGCCCCCCCTCCCCCGCACCCCGGACACCCCCGCACCCCGAACACCCCTGCCCGCACCCCTGACAGGCCCCCGACACCCCAGACACCCCTCCCCGCACCTCGGAAGGCCCCCTCCGACCCCGGACACCCCCCCCCTCGCTGCGCGTCCCCCGTCCCCTCACCGCCTCCTCTCCTCCAGCTCCCCGCCGCCGCCGCCGCCCGTCCCCTCCCTTGCCGCACCGCCTTTGGCTCCGGCTCCCCTTCGCTGCCTCCTCTCCCTCGCAGCACAGCCTTCGGCTCCCCTCCCTTTCAGGTTTGTAGCTCAATCAGGTAACATGAGCTTTCAGTTACATTATTATTTTATCAATGGTTCATAAAATGGTTAATATTTATTTTGAATATAGTTGATTTGAAAAATGTAAATTTAATAAGTATTGTGTAAATGTTTGTTATACAGATATTATTATGGATAAGAGTTGGATTGATCTTCCAAATCGAACGTCTAGAGAATATTTCAATGGCATTATGCAGTTTATTGAGTTCACGAGAGGATTTGAAAGTGACTATATTAGTTGTCCATGTAGAAAATGTGCTAACAGATATCAATTCACACGAGATACTGTGAGGGAGCACCTTTTCTTTAATGGATTTCTGAAAAATTATAAGAGTTGGACTCGTCATGGAGAAGAATATGTTCGTTGTCAAAATACAGATGCAGCTCAGATGGATGTTGATGCAAGGATGACTGATCCAATGCATGAAATGCTTACTGAAATGGTACGTGGGTTTGATCCTGAAGGCATTGACATCCAGAATCTTGAGACCGGTGAGATAAATCTTCGCTCTGGTGCACTCCGGACCGCCCCCCGCACCCCGTACAGCCCCCCGCCACCCCCGTACAGCCCCCCGCACCCCCGTACAGCCCCCCGCACCCCCGTACAGCCCCCCGCCACCCCCGTACAGCCCCCCGCCACCCCCGTACAGCCCCCCGCACCCCCGTACAGCCCCCCGCACCCCCGTACAGCCCCCCGCACCCCCGTACAGCCCCCCGCACCCCCGTACAGCCCCCCGCCACCCCCGTACAGCCCCCCGCACCCCCGTACAGCCCCCCGCCACCCCCGTACAGCCCCCCGCCACCCCCGTACAGCCCCCCGCACCCCCGTACAGCCCCCCGCCACCCCCGTACAGCCCCCCGCACCCCCGTACAGCCCCCCGCACCCCCGTACAGCCCCCCGCCACCCCCGTACAGCCCCCCGCCACCCCCGTACAGCCCCCCGCCACCCCCGTACAGCCCCCCGCACCCCCGTACAGCCCCCCGCCACCCCCGTACAGCCCCCCGCCACCCCCGTACAGCCCCCCGCACCCCCGTACAGCCCCCCGCCACCCCCGTACAGCCCCCCGCACCCCCGTACAGCCCCCCGCACCCCCGTACAGCCCCCCGCCACCCCCGTACAGCCCCCCGCCACCCCCGTACAGCCCCCCGCACCCCCGTACAGCCCCCCGCCACCCCCGTACAGCCCCCCGCCACCCCCGTACAGCCCCCCGCCACCCCCGTACAGCCCCCCGCCACCCCCGTACAGCCCCCCGCCACCCCCGTACAGCCCCCCGCCACCCCCGTACAGACGGCACCTCATTCGGAGGTGCCGTGTGACCGCGGCGGCCGGAAACGCGTTTCCGGCGCCTTTAAACACCAAAACGGCGTGCGGCGGTCCGATTCGGAGCAAACGTGCTCCGAACGACCTGAAACCGCACGGGAACATCCGGGGCGTGAATTGTGAAATGGTCGGCCAGACGGCACCTCATTCGGAGGTGCCGTGTGACCGTGGCGGCCGGAAACGCGTTTCCGGCGCCATTAAACACCAAAACGGCGTGCGGCGGTCCGATTCGGAGCAAACGTGTTCCGAACGACCTGAAACCGCACGGGAACGATAGAAATATTATTCCTGAGATGCAGGAGGAGGCCGCACGTCCATCGGACGTGCGGTTCGCGCGGCACGTCCGATTGTGCCGTTTTCAGCAGCGCGGCGCGCGCTGAAATGGCGCGTTGGGGGGTCAAAACCACCCGAACGACCTCCGAATGCCACGAAACCGTACGACAACATCCGGGGCGTGAATTGTGAAATGGTCGGCCAGACGGCACCTCATTCGGAGGTGCCGTGTGACCGCGGCGGCCGGAAACGCGTTTCCGGCGCCATTAAACACCAAAACGGCGTGCGGCGGTCCGATTCGGAGCAAACGTGCTCCGAACGACCTGAAACCGCACGGGAACGATAGAAATATTATTCCTGAGATGCAGGAGGAGGCCGCACGTCCATCGGACGTGCGGTTCGCGCGGCACGTCCGATTGTGCCGTTTTCAGCAGCGCGGCGCGCGCTGAAATGGCGCGTTGGGGGGTCAAAACCACCCGAACAACCTCCGAATGCCACGAAACCGTACGACAACATCCGGTGCGTGAATTGTGAAATGGTCGGCCAGACGGCACCTCATTCGGAGGTGCCGTGTGACCGCGGCGGCCGGAAACGCGTTTCCGGCGCCATTAAACACCAAAACGGCGTGCGGCGGTCCCGTTCGGAGCAAACGTGCTCCGAACGACCTGAAACCGCACGGGAACGATAGAAATATTATTCCTGAGATGCAGGAGGAGGCCGCACGTCCATCGGACGTGCGGTTCGCGCGGCACGTCCGATTGTGCCGTTTTCAGCAGCGCGGCGCGCGCTGAAATGGCGCGTTGGGGGGTCAAAACCACCCGAACGACCTCCGAATGCCACGAAACCGTACGACAACATCCGGGGCGTGAATTGTGAAATGGTCGGCCAGACGGCACCTCATTCGGAGGTGCCGTGTGACCGCGGCGGCCGGAAACGCGTTTCCGGCGCCATTAAACACCAAAACGGCGTGCGGCGGTCCGATTCGGAGCAAACGTGCTCCGAACGACCTGAAACCGCACGGGAACGATAGAAATATTATTCCTGAGATGCAGGAGGAGGCCGCACGTCCATCGGACGTGCGGTTCGCGCGGCACGTCCGATTGTGCCGTTTTCAGCAGCGCGGCGCGCGCTGAAATGGCGCGTTGGGGGGTCAAAACCACCCGAACGACCTCCGAATGCCACGAAACCGTACGACAACATCCGGTGCGTGAATTGTGAAATGGTCGGCCAGACGGCACCTCATTCGGAGGTGCCGTGTGACCGCGGCGGCCGGAAACGCGTTTCCGGCGCCATTAAACACCAAAACGGCGTGCGGCGGTCCCGTTCGGAGCAAACGTGCTCCGAACGACCTGAAACCGCACGGGAACGATAGAAATATTATTCCTGAGATGCAGGAGGAGGCCGCACGTCCATCGGACGTGCGGTTCGCGCGGCACGTCCGATTGTGCCGTTTTCAGCAGCGCGGCGCGCGCTGAAATGGCGCGTTGGGGGGTCAAAACCACCCGAACGACCTCCGAATGCCACGAAACCGTACGACAACATCCGGGGCGTGAATTGTGAAATGGTCGGCCAGACGGAACCTCATTCGGAGGTGCCGTGTGACCGCGGCGGCCGGAAACGCGTTTCCGGCGCCATTAAACACCAAAACGGCGTGCGGCGGTCCGATTCGGAGCAAACGTGCTCCGAACGACCTGAAACCGCACGGGAACGATAGAAATATTATTCCTGAGATGCAGGAGGAGGCCGCACGTCCATCGGACGTGCGGTTCGCGCGGCACGTCCGATTGTGCCGTTTTCAGCAGCGCGGCGCGCGCTGAAATGGCGCGTTGGGGGGTCAAAACCACCCGAACGACCTCCGAATGCCACGAAACCGTACGACAACATCCGGTGCGTGAATTGTGAAATGGTCGGCCAGACGGCACCTCATTCGGAGGTGCCGTGTGACCGCGGCGGCCGGAAACGCGTTTCCGGCGCCATTAAACACCAAAACGGCGTGCGGCGGTCCCGTTCGGAGCAAACGTGCTCCGAACGACCTGAAACCGCACGGGAACGATAGAAATATTATTCCTGAGATGCAGGAGGAGGCCGCACGTCCATCGGATGTGCGGTTCGCGCGGCACGTCCGATTGTGCCGTTTTCAGCAGCGCGGCGCGCGCTGAAATGGCGCGTTGGGGGGTCAAAACCACCCGAACGACCTCCGAATGCCACGAAACCGTACGACAACATCCGGTGCGTGAATTGTGAAATGGTCGGCCAGACGGCACCTCATTCGGAGGTGCCGTGTGACCGCGGCGGCCGGAAACGCGTTTCCGGCGCCATTAAACACCAAAACGGCGTGCGGCGGTCCCGTTCGGAGCAAACGTGCTCCGAACGACCTGAAACCGCACGGGAACGATAGAAATATTATTCCTGAGATGCAGGAGGAGGCCGCACGTCCATCGGACGTGCGGTTCGCGCGGCACGTCCGATTGTGCCGTTTTCAGCAGCGCGGCGCGCGCTGAAATGGCGCGTTGGGGGGTCAAAACCACCCGAACGACCTCCGAATGCCACGAAACCGTACGACAACATCCGGTGCGTGAATTGTGAAATGGTCGGCCAGAAGGCACCTCATTCGGAGGTGCCGTGTGACCGCGGCGGCCGGAAACGCGTTTCCGGCGCCATTAAACACCAAAACGGCGTGCGGCGGTCCCGTTCGGAGCAAACGTGCTCCGAACGACCTGAAACCGCACGGGAACGATAGAAATATTATTCCTGAGATGCAGGAGGAGGCCGCACGTCCATCGGACGTGCGGTTCGCGCGGCACGTCCGATTGTGCCGTTTTCAGCAGCGCGGCGCGCGCTGAAATGGCGCGTTGGGGGGTCAAAACCACCCGAACGACCTCCGAATGCCACGAAACCGTACGACAACATCCGGTGCGTGAATTGTAAAATGGTCGGCCAGACGGCACCTCATTCGGAGGTGCCGTGTGACCGCGGCGGCCGGAAACGCGTTTCCGGCGCCATTAAACACCAAAACGGCGTGCGGCGGTCCGATTCGGAGCAAACGTGCTCCGAACGACCTGAAACCGCACGGGAACGATAGAAATATTATTCCTGAGATGCAGGAGGAGGCCGCACGTCCATCGGACGTGCGGTTCACGCGGCACGTCCGATTGTGCCGTTTTCAGCAGCGCGGCGCGCGCTGAAATGGCGCGTTGGGGGGTCAAAACCACCCGAACGACCTCCGAATGCCACGAAACCGTACGACAACATCCGGGGCGTGAATTGTGAAATGGTCGGCCAGACGGCACCTCATTCGGAGGTGCCGTGTGACCGCGGCGGCCGGAAACGCGTTTCCGGCGCCATTAAACACCAAAACGGCGTGCGGCGGTCCGATTCGGAGCAAACGTGCTCCGAACGACCTGAAACCGCACGGGAACGATAGAAATATTATTCCTGAGATGCAGGAGGAGGCCGCACGTCCATCGGACGTGCGGTTCGCGCGGCACGTCCGATTGTGCCGTTTTCAGCAGCGCGGCGCGCGCTGAAATGGCACGTTGGGGGGTCAAAACCACCCGAACGACCTCCGAATGCCACGAAACCGTACGACAACATCCGGGGCGTGAATTGTGAAATGGTCGGCCAGACGGCACCTCATTCGGAGGTGCCGTGTGACCGTGTCGGCCGGAAACGCGTTTCCGGCGCCATTAAACACCAAAACGGCGTGCGGCGGTCCGATTCGGAGCAAACGTGTTCCGAACGACCTGAAACCGCACGGGAACGATAGAAATATTATTCCTGAGATGCAGGAGGAGGCCGCACGTCCATCGGACGTGCGGTTCGCGCGGCACGTCCGATTGTGCCGTTTTCAGCAGCGCGGCGCGCGCTGAAATGGCGCGTTGGGGGGTCAAAACCACCCGAACGACCTCCGAAGGCCACGAAACCGTACGACAACATCCGGGGCGTGAATTGTGAAATGGTCGGCCAGACGGCACCTCATTCGGAGGTGCCGTGTGACCGCGGCGGCCGGAAACGCGTTTCCGGCGCCATTAAACACCAAAACGGCGTGCGGCGGTCCGATTCGGAGCAAACGTGCTCCGAACGACCTGAAACCGCACGGGAACGATAGAAATATTATTCCTGAGATGCAGGAGGAGGCCGCACGTCCATCGGACGTGCGGTTCGCGCGGCACGTCCGATTGTGCCGTATTCAGCAGCGCGGCGCGCGCTGAAAGGGCGCGTTGGGGGGTCAAAACCACCCGAACGACCTCCGAATGCCACGAAACCGGACGACAACATCCGGGGCGTGAATTGTGAAATGGTCGGCCAGACGGCACCTCATTCGGAGGTGCCGTGTGACCGCGGCGGCCGGAAACAAAACGGCGTGCGGCGGTCCGATTCGGAGCAAACGTGCTCCGAACGACCTGAAATATATTATATATATATAATATTTAAAATATATTATATATATATAATATTTAAAATATATTATATAGAGAATATTTAAATTATTATAACACAATGATTTGATATTATATATGTATTAAATATGTATTAAAACATTTCAAATATATAATATATATATATATATATATATATTTAAAATATTGTATTTAATAGTATATATATGAATATTTTTACATAAATATATATATATATTTATATTGAATTCAATAAAAAAAATTTTAAAAAATTTTTTTTTTTTGAATAGCGACCGCCATAGGCGGTCGCTATAGGGTGCCATGCCGGCCCACTATAGCGACCGCCATTGGCGGTCGCTATAGGGTGCCCGGCAGGGGGCCTTCAGCGACCGCCAAGCGGTCGCTGAAGGCCGATCTGACGGCCTTCTATAGCGACCGCCATTGGCGGTCGCTAAAGCCCTCTAGCGACGGGGCAACAGCGACCGCCAATGGCGGTCGCTGCGCGGCCGCTAAAGACCTTTAGCGACCGCCAATGGCGGTCGCTGCGCGGCCGCTAAAGACCTTTAGCGACCGCCAATGGCGGTCGCTAATTGTCTTATTTTTAGTAGTGAAAATAAGTCTGGATAGGTTTGGTTTTTCTTCAACTTTGATCAGTTTCTATTGAGAAAGGTCAAGATCTTTCTCTACATATTTTACATTTTATTACAAATTGATATTCAAGATATTCTCATCATTAGGAAACTTCTTCATATTATAAATATCCTTCAGTAGCTTAGATTTTTCTTCTTCATAAACTGATGCTTTATTGTTGAACAATTGATCATATTTTTTCAACGTCTTGTTTTCTTTTTCAAGATTTCATATCTTTTAGAGACATTCTCTAAATTATCTCTTAAACATAAACTCTATATGATTTTACTCATCTCCACTTCCAGAATTTTTTCCTTCGTCTCTAATGAAACTTTCATCACTCACCTTAGCATTGAGAAGTTTTTCCCCAATATCACTTTCAGTATCAACCTCTTCTTCTTCACTGCTACTTTCACCTTCTTCAACCTCAGATATGAAATTCCTCATTTTCCCCTTTGAGAAATCCAAAACCTTTCTTGTAAAAGATAATTTTGGAATAGATGAATTCTTCTTTTGAAAATCTTCTTGGTCATTCATTTTCTTCATCACTAGCTTCATCTTCGTTTAGCTTTGGACAGCTTGCTGCAAAATGTCCAGCAACCCCACAATTGAAAAATTTAAGTGGTAAATTCCCTTTAAACTTACCTCTTGTTACATTTTTAGAGATAAGATATGTCATTTTATCAAACCTTATATCCACATCTAAACCTTAATCTGAACAGTCATTTTCATCATCTTCACAAATAACCTTCTTACCTTTCTAGGATTTTGAGACTTTAAAGGAAATATCCTTTTAAGTCTTTCACTTTTTATTGATAGAATTATCTTTCATCATTTCATAAGAAATAAGATTATTGTGAAAATAATCAAGATATATTTCACCTAGATCCTTTTCTTACAAACCAGATATTTTTGCATCAAACTTGTTAGGTAAGATACAGAAAATCTTTTCTACAATAGTGGAGTCTTCCAATTTCTCACTATAACCCCTGATCATGCTTACAACTTCATTCACCCTATTGAAGAAGTTTTCAATTATCTCATTATCATGAATCTAGAGATCTTCATATTTGAGTCTCCAAAACTACAAATTTTCTTGCTTCACTTTGGTTTTCCCTTCATGGATATTCTCAAGTTTGTCTCAAATACCTTTTGTTGTTTCGATACCTTTAACCTACAAAAATTGAATTTTTGAAAGGGAAGATAAAATAGCATTGCTAGCATGACCATCATTCTCCAAATTCTTTTTGTCTATTGTTTTTAAGGAATTACCTTCAGCACCTGGGGGAAATCTATCAGTTATAACTTCCAAAGATTCATAATTGATAAAGATAAGATATAGAAACATTCTATCTTTCCAAACATGATAAATTTTCCCATTAAATGTGGGAACCCCCTTATTGTTCACCAAATTAAAATTATCTATAGTTGATAAGAGAAACCAATGATTGATTCTTCTTCCAGAGAGAGAGACTTCAAATAGTAAATCACAAATGAAGGAAACCTCACTCTAATACCACTTGAGACTCCACCTACAGGATCTCTAGGAGATCATTGAGAGGGGGTGAATCAGTGATCTAAATTCTTTTTATGTTTCTTTGAGAAACAACCATCATCCTTGTTAAAGTGTAGTGATAGAATCTATCTCTACACCCACACGCACACCAGCACAAGGTAACATAGAAGATTTACAAGGTTCACCTCACAATAAGATAAGGCTAGTCCTTAGTTTGAAATGGACTCCTCCAGGATCACACTGCCCACTAGAATCATCATGTGAGTATAAATGAGTAGTGTATAACCTTGAAACTCATGCTTATATGTCTCTTAGCTATGCTTTGGTGCATCCCGCACACAAGTGCATTCTACACTTTACCAAGATAAATGTTGGTAGAAACTAAGGAGTCTTCAACCAAAGAGACCTCTTCCAAGTTGTTGAGTGTGTTGAGTTATTCCACTTCTTCTCTACTTTCCCATCATAAAGCAAGAAGAACTTCTCCTTCAATATTGCACAGTGACAAGTTGCTTCTTCACTTTGAATGCACAACACATGCACACAACCACTTCAATTTCCTTCTCCTTCTTCCTTTTTTCTTCTTTGGATAATCACATAATCTTCTATTTTTTCACATATTTAGAACTTATTTTCTTCTCCTCACACCTTCTTCTTCCTTTTTTACTACATTGAGAACACTTTCAAATCTGTACAGCATTCACAATTTCTACACATTCATATTTGAATTTGAAATTCAAATTCAAATCCTCTTCTTCAAACAAAGCCCTTGGATCATCTTCTATTAAATCTTCACCATAAAAATCCAAATTAGTAGTTATTATAAACTAAAATAACCATCAAACCTATTAGATTAATCCAAGTCGTCAAGATTGTTCGAACTACCCAATTTTACACTTTCACAGTGTAGCCTCCCCATTTGCAGTGTAGTATAGTAGTTCACAATAATTATTTTGTAACTGCCTAAACACAATATGACATGATGTGGTCACTGCAACGTAGAGGTCTTCCAAAGCCCAGTGGCATAGAAATTAACACCCAGACTCCTTTGCATCATGGAAGCCTCTCTTACGATGTAACTTGTCAGCTTCTGACATGGTATATCAATTATGGTACAGGCTCCTTCAAAAGTCTAGTGACACCAAAAATGACATATACCTCTCATTTGCGGCATGGTTGTGCTTCCACGGCATAAGCACTTCATCTTGACATCCATTATGACGCAGTGCTCCTTTATGGTGTAGAGGTCCTCAATATTCCAGTGAAAATGAAAATATACCCAGAATTATCTACAGTGTAGCCAACTCCTTACAGCATGGAGTCCTTCAAATGGACAAAACCACCCAAAATGACTTAGATTCCCTTGCAGTGGAGTACCTGTTTTATAGTGAAAATCTTCTTCTTCAATCAACTTCTTTGGCACAAAATCAAGCTTTGCGACATGAGATAGCTTCCTTCAACAGCTTGCATTATAAACTCCTTACATGATATGTAAACACTAAAAACCAGCTTAAGCATCGTTTGAATTAGTCTCCAAACTTCTTTACCTCACAAGAAATGTGACTTTGAATATGATTTATGTATTGACAACAAAATACAACAAAATGAATCACATCCACTTCAACCACTTCTTCAACAAACTCCTCGCAAAAACATCTTAACACCTCTTGATCTCAACAATAACCTTTTTCACATTTTAAAACATTTATCAAAAATCCCCACATAAAACAACACTCCCCTTTTGTTAAAAAACATTCTTTTAAATCCACATTTGAAAACTATTTAGGCAAACAACTAAACCAGAAATAAATGAATGCAATACAAGCAGGCACCACATATCAATAATACATAAAACAAAAACAAGCTACAACCACTCAATGATACCTCACAAATCAAACGAACTAGGGGATACAAGAAAATATGAAATGAGGATCCCCTCTATGGAATCACATATGTGAACTAGGTATCATGGGAAATGCACTAGGTCATATAGTGAGATTGTCCCAGACAAGCTTTAATAAGGGACCAACTGTTGGCCTAGGTTGTGTCCAAAATAATACAAACCATTCGACTAGCCCGCACCAGTATCATCGGGATGGCACCTCCCCATCAGCCCTGGCATATCGCACAACTAGGGGGGACACTAGTAGCACGTGTACCAACTAGTGTAACATAAATTTAGACCTCTGTCTTAACCTAGGATTACCATGAAAACAATCAAGAGGAGGTGAGCAAACAATCGAATCACATGATCAACAATTCAATCAACAATAAATATAAGTCTCATCTCACCTCTAAGCCCTCACAAGAAACAACCCCTTTTCACATCAATCATATTCCATTAACTATATAACGTCCCCTTTTAGGGTCATAATACAAATTGATCATAATTAATAAGGGGTGATACTGAGGGGCATACACACACACTGTAGAAATCTCATTTACAAGGTGTCAAATAGGATTTTACTAAAACGGACTTAGAAGTCATTTCCACCCTTTCAAATCCCACTTTAAACCCTTCTTTGAAATCAATCATTGGAAGCCACATTTGGAATCATTTAAAACACAGCCCCTTCTTCTTTTTAAACAATTTGAGAAATCAAATCATTTCCTTCATTTTTAAACAATTCTATGAAAATCCACATTTTCACCCATTTCATGAACCAAACAGGTTCAAATACCGTAAAATATCACATTCCATTTAAATTAAACACTTAGCACCCAACGCCACTTTGAAAACTGGGAAATTCATTAAGATTCCTTTTATGCTGAGTGTGAAATCACTTGAAAACATTGATAAAATCCATTATAGTTATCACATATAGTTATAATTTCAAAAACAATGGATTTAAAAGCATCAAGCATCCAATTGCATGTTAGATGAAGGAAGATCACAAAAACACCTCCTGTAATCCAAGTGGAAACCCCTCGCAACAAGCCACAACATGCCACCTTCGATGGCAAACATCAAACCGAGCAAGGACAAGCCTTCTACAAACCTTAAATAACCAAATCCTCGTGATTAGATTCATCTCAACCCATAATTCCAACCCACACATCGATTAGGGTTCCCGAGAGAAAAGAAATTGAGGGGAGATAGAGGAAAGGAGAAGAAGAAAGGAAGAACAAAGGAAAACAAGGGAATTTCCATAGGAAATCCACTTGAATCCAAGGTTCGGAGGGTCGAAAATGGAAGGGAAGGGCGAGAAATCTCCCTACGTGTGTACCCTTGGTCGTTCAAATGAAAAGGAGAAAAAGAGGGGGTTAAAGCCTTAAAAATTCGAAAGGGAAAAATTGTAAATATGCTTTTAAAAAAAGTGGGCAAATTAGGTTGTGATGTGGCCCGGACCACCACGGTGCAGTGCCAACTCACTAGACGCTTTCCACGGCACAGCTCGGGGCTCTATGATGTGGAGCGGCCTTACAGGTCCCTATAGTGGTGTGGTCTATGAACGATGGTGAATTGCCCCTCGAAATAACAGGGGGTACCCCTTACCAAAAAAACCTCCACAACGCAGCTCTTCAATGTTGCATTATGGCCCTTCACAGGCCCACGACCACCACACAACAGCGCTCCCTGCTATGTTGTGGTATCCATCCATGCCCCAACACCACGCCACAATGTTGGAATGGTGTAGCCTAATTTGTTTGGATGAAGTTGGGTTGAATGTTAATGGTCCAGACTGCACACCAGACCACAACTCTACGGTGAAATCGTTAGGGGGTGCGAGGGGCAACATACTGTTGTGAAAACGTTGGGAGTCACAGTGACAGAGGTTTGTAGGTGAAGAAAAGACAGAAACAGAAGATGATGATGATGATGAACACGAACACAGCAATTTACCTAGTTCGGGAATAATCCATATTTCTATAGAGAGGTAGAATCACTTCATTATAATCGGGAGCAAAATTATAGAGAGGTTTCAGAGTTTCACACACACACACACACAGAAGCCCTGGCTCAAATGAGCTAATAAAGAAGACGAAGCACTATGTCACCAACTGTACAGTAATTCATTGTGCTATAGTGACTGGTGGCTGGAATTCTGTACTGCTACAGTGTTGCGGTCACCCAAGTCCAAACTGTTATAGTGTCGGTGGCAAGAAGTTTTCATAGCTACAGTGACCTACACATGTTGCTATAATAAGTCTTCACTGTTGCAGTCCACTATCAGTGTAACCTGGTCAGCTCTTCTATAGTCGTTCAAAGTTGCTACAGTTCCTCAAAATTTAGCTTAGCAGCCCTCGGCCCCAAGACCCCCCAAAACAGAGGAACATTGCCCCCTGCAACCACCAACAATCTCAACATAGAACTCGACCCGCAAGAGTTGCGGTCTGGTGTGTAGTATGGGTCACTAACATTCAACACAACATCATCCAAACGGATATAGCTACACCATTACAACATGTGCCCCTGCTCTGGGGGTCCGGGAGCCAAAGGTCTCTGATTCAAACTTTAGGAACTACAGTAATGTTGACTCACTGTAGCAATACTGACCGGCAACACCAACAAGGAATTGTAATAGTGTGGACTTCGACAAGGCCCTTTAGCAGAGCTAACCAGACGACACTGACATGGCACTGTAGCATCTCGAACATTAGAGACAACGGTATTGTAGCTCTACAGACTCCTAGTCACTGATATTGTAGCAGATTGTACTTGGGTGGTTGTAGCAATATAGCACAATGGACTTACTATGTGGTTGGTGGAACAGTACATCATCTTCTTTATTAGCTCATTCGAACTAGGGTTTTTGTGTGTGAAACTCTGGTTATCTCTCTGTAATTGTGCTCCCAAAATTAATAAAGTATTTTATCTCTCAATAGACATAAGGATTTTTCCTGAAGCATGTAAATAGTTGTGTCTTGTGATCTTGTTCTTTTGTTTTTCCCTTTTACTTTTCTTTTCTTCATGTGCAAACCATTCTACCATTACGACTCCTGGCATTTCCACAACACGCAACACCCCTAATTACAGCGTAGTCCCATGTATACTGCAGAAAATAGGAAAAACTCAAAAAAAAAATCACCCCCCAAAATAAATTAATAAATGAAACAACAGTGACATGGGGGTTTTACAATTCTCCCCACCATATCACTTTCTACCCCCAGAAAGTCCTCAATAAAAGTGGAAAGAAACAAGAAGGAAACCACAACAGCACCCCACATCAAGAGGTGGGCGAGCAGGAATTCAACTAAGCATGTAAGGGAAAGAACCACCAAATTTAGAACGACCTCTCAAAAACCAAGGAATACACCACAAATATGTCCCACGCCTTTAACCATAACACATCCATGATTACAAGGTATAAGACCCGAGGAGAACAAAGACCTAGCGTAGGTCACCCCACTATTTAGAATTCATTTAAAATGGTAAAATAAAGAAAAGACACACCTTGAGGCAAGACATCACCAAAGAAATGCATCTCTACCAAAATACCCAAAGAAATGACCTTTCTCCACCAACCATAAATAACCGTCTAAGTTACTAGATCCACAACCCAAAGGGCAGGCACATCCAAATAAACATCCAAACAACCACACAATAAAAAAAACCATCCTCAAATCCATCAACATTTCCAACCCAAAATAGAAAAGAAACAAACGACAAACATGCCTCAAAAGAATGACACGAGTTTCAACCTCGAGTCACAACAAAAGAGGGTAATCTAAGACCTCAAACCTAGAACATTGTCCTGTGATGAATCCATCAAATCCAACCCAAGCACCAGCCAGTGCATAATCTCAACTGGTGAATCACTCATCTTAGTTAGCCCAAGTATGCACCCAGGGCTTTCCCCATGCCCAACCAACAGGAATCCATCCTCAACATGGCTAATCAATACAAATACACATAAATCCCAAGGAAACACAACCATACAATGAGGCATGCACATAAACAATATTCATAAGAGGACAATCCACAAAATTCCCAAAAGCTTGATTGGTTCTAAATTCGTCAAACATAAAACCCCAAAAAACCACCACCTAAACAAAATCACACCTGAGACCTCCTATCCCTACACTTCAGCTTACAAAACTTCCAATGATGGCCCAAGCGACCACACCGAAGATGAACTCTCAGTGCTTTAAAACAAGATGGCTTTGAATGCCCCACATCAGAAGCACGCCAAAGATTTCCTCTTCCAAGAACCAACAACTCCCTAAGAAGGTTGACCCCCATCAACCTGTTGTTCTAGCTCAAGTTCAACCAAACCCCACTCTTCACTAGATAAAACCTCTTTACTCACATTATCTGAATCCAATACATCACCTGCTACAGGTTTCCCTACCAAATCATCTTCCACTAACAAGGCCCTCACACCGGCTTCATTGATTGTTGGCCTTGGTGTGGGCTCATGAATTCAATGGCCCTCTCTACTTTCACACCCATGGGGCAATGCTATTGAATAAATGTTGTCTTGAAAAAGTCCCAAAACATGCCTTCATACATCTGAGAAGTAACCATAGTCCCCCACCACACTCGGTTGGGTCCTTCAAACAAAGAGACAACGACCTTTACTCCAAAAAAATCGAGTTTTTAGAGAATTAATATTCCCTCAACATTGTCCATCTACTCCACTGCTTCAAGGGGATCTCAATCACTACAGAAGGAAGGCTAACTGTGATTCAAAAAGACTTAGTCAAGGTCCAAGTGTAGGGAGGATTTCAACCTCACCACTTGATCACGACTCTAGGTAGAGTCAACAAACAAAGGAACCACTCCAAAGCGATGAGAGGGGGCGCCTTGAAGATCAACCCAACAAACGGACTTTGCACTTTTTCTGAAAGACTCTCTGGGAGGCATACTCTAAACAACACAAAACATAAACTCAATCAGCTCATGTTTCACAAATTGAATCACACAATGCAATCATAAACCAAGAACAATCTTAAACATCTCACACAAAAAAAACACATGAAAAACATGCCTCCAAAACCATACATCCACCAAAGGACTCCAAAAAAAAAACTCCATTTACAAAAACTTCCATAACTTGAAAACACACCATCCCTTTGAAACATTTCATTTCATTTGAAAATTTCAAAAAAAAATCATCTTCAAAACAGCTCATTTTTATACAATACCATTCATTTTTTTAGATTAATATTCAAAATAAAATTAATTTTATATTTGACCCACAAAATCTAGTTCTAAAACCAAAACGCCCCATGAAATTTCTCCTCTATTAAAACGTTTTACAAATTTTTCTTCTTCCATAAAACAGCTCTCACAACACACATACACAAAATCAAACCACAAAACATCAAACTTAATCAACCCAAACATCACCAACACGTCATAAATATCACTAGAGTACAAGTCAAATAAATAATAAACATCACAAAAAAATAAAACCATAAAAACCATGTGCCAATCATCTGACAACCCTTGTGAAAATCTTAAAACCATGTGTATAGGCTCCTCGTAATCGTCCAAACTGTGCTAGCTAATTATACCACATTAGCTCTCATTCCATTTCCACCCCAAATAATAAAGAATCACAAAACTCATAAAACACCCATAAGGGTCAAAACACTATCAAATAATCCAAAATGAAAGCAATTCAAAACTGAAACTCCAACTACCCATGGTAACTGAAGTCTCGTCATGAAAGGTGGTGATCAAACACCTACTCATAAACTACCTACTTCTGACAACAATCTTAATCTTCATACTACCAAGACGTATCTCAAATAATAAGAGAGCACTCTGATACCATTTTATCACAAACTAGCTCGAAACAACCTACCACATCACCTGAGTCTGGTCGCAACAAGGCTCGAATGGTGTTCCCAATCATCACAGACCGGAGACAAGCATCAAAGTGTCAAATTTACACACCATGGCCTATTCGTATATCGGCCGCTCATGTATAAGAATAAGTAGATACCCAAAAAAAAAAGAACTTCCAGACAGAGTAAACGCACCAAGAATAATAGAATCAACTCATGGAATACAACATCACATAAATTGAACACAAAGAAATGCATAATACATCACACAAACTGAACACAAAGAAATGCATAATATCATATATACAAAAAAACAAGAGAAATCCAAACCGACAAGGTTGATGCATAAGCATTCCAGGAATAAGATAAAACCAAGCCTAACAACTATTAAACTCCTACATGTGACTCATGGTCACTCACCACATCCCAAACCAACATCCATCAAACCAACCTGAACATCATGAGGTGGGTGATATGGACACCTAAAAAAGAAACATGAGAATTACTTACACCCAAAGATGTATGCAAGGTGTGAACAAAACCGGATTTAGTAGGATCTCATCAAAGAGTTTGTGCAATTCATTTCAAAAGACGTTCCATTTATGCTTGTTTGAATCACATTTAGAAAATATGTTTTTATTATGGATGAGCAGAAAGAAAACAAACACCATGTCACTCTTCTTTTTATAAAAACATGTTTCCCCATTTTAAAACTTTTCTCAAAAATCCACACATAAAACGCCCCCTTTTATTGAAAAACATTCTTTTAAATCCATGTTTAAAAACCATTTAGGCAAACACCTAAACCGAAAAAGAAAGGAATACAATACAAACAGGCACCACATATCAATAATGCATGAAACGAAAACTATCCAGAACAACCCAACACTGATGAATCAAATGAACCAAGGGATGTAAGAAAATATGAGACGAGAATCCCCTCCATGGAATCACAAATGTGAACAAAGTATCATGGGCAATGCATTGGGTCCTAAGGTGAGATGGTCCTACACAGACTATAACACGAGACCAATTTTCAGCCTATGTTGCATCCAAAATAACACAAACCATCCAACCAATCCACACCACCTTCATCAAGATGGCACTTCCCCACTAGCTTTGGTTTATCGCACAACCAAGGGGACACTAGTAGCGTGTGTACCAACTATAAATCTAGATCTCCCTCTTAGTATAGGATTCGGAGGAAAACAATCAACAAGAGGTGAGCAAATAATCGAATCATGTGATAAAAAATTCAATCAACAATAAATAAGAGTCACATCTCACCTTCAATGCCCTCGCAAGAAACACCCCATCCACATTAATCACATTCCAACAATCGTACAACATCCCCTACGAGGTCACAATACAAATCAAGCATAATTAACAAGGAACACAACCGAGGGTCACACACACTGTATAAATCTCAATTACAAGGTGCTAAACGGGATTTTACTAAAACGAACTTGAAATGCCAAGTCATTTCCACCATTTTAAAACCCTCTTTAAAACCTTTGAAATCAAAGCCACATTTGAAATCATTTAAAACACAACCCCTTCTTTTAAAACCATTTGAGAAATCAAAGCATTTTCTTTTTAAACAATTTCATGAAAATCCACGATTTCATCCATTTCATGACCCAAACGGGTCAAATACCCTAAAACATCACATTCCATTTAAAGTAAACCCTTAGCATTTTCTAGAACACTTCTCAACACCACTTTGAAAACTATGAAAGTCATTAAGATAAATTTGATGTGAAATCACTTGAAAACGTTGATAAAATCCATCATAGTTGTAGCATAAAGTTATAATTTCACAAATAAGGGATTTAAAAACATCAAATATCCAATGAAATGCCAGATGAAGAGAACAAAAGCATCTACCTCAATCCAAGCAAAAACCCCACACAACAAGCAACGACATGTCTTTCGCCTTTGATGAGGAACGTTAAATCGAGCAAGGACAAGCCCTTAAAAACCCCTAAACAACCAAAGCCGGATGATTAGATTCATCACGAACCCTAATTCCAACCCGCATGGGGATTAAAGTTCCCGAGAGTGAGGAAATTGAGGGGAGATGGAGGGAGGGAGAAGAACAGAGGGATTTTCCTTGAGAAATCTGCTTGAATCCAAGGTTTGGAGGCTCAAAATGGAAGGGAATGGAGGAAGAGGAGGGGGGCAAACCCATAAAAATTCAAAAAGGCAAAAGCGTAAATCAGCTTATAAAAAAACTGGGCAAACTGGGTTGCGGCGTGGCCCTAACCACCACAGTGTAGCGCCAGCTTGCGAGGCGCCCTCCATGGCGCAAGCCCGGAGCTCCATGTCGTGGAGCGACCTCGCAAGGCCCGGTTGCAACGTGGTCCCTGGACTATGGCGCAAGGACCCTTGAAATAGCAGGGGGGCTTGCCCCTTGCCAAAAACTCATCCATAGCGCAACTCTTTAACGTTGCGTCGTGGCCCTTCACCGGCCCACAGCCACCAGGTCGCAGCACCCCCATTGGGACGTGGATCCCTGCAGAATGCAGAAAACAGGGAATGTCGTGAAAAATTAACAGTCCAAAATGAATAAATAAATGAAAAAACAATGACACAGGGGGTGTTGCACCAAGATTGTTTTTCTGGACATGCATATATCACAAGGTCAGTGCCATCTACAACCTCATATAATTTTCCAGATCAAGATTTATCATTCAAGTAGATTCAGCAATTTCTAGGAATTGTTAGTTAATTGGCTGAATTCATTCATGATCCAGCAAAATATCGTAACATTCTATCTGCACAATTGTGAAAAAAATACGCCTTGGGATCCAAAATACACAAAAGCAATACAAGTCTTGAAAATGCTTTCAAAGTCTTTACCCCCTTTGAAGATACCAGGATCCGATAGGAAAGCCTTACAAATAGATTCAAGTGACTTACATTAGGGAGAAGTTCTTTTGGAGGAGTATAATAATGGTAAAAGGCATATTTGCAGCTATTAGAGTGAAGCTTTTAAAGATGGAGAACTTCATTACCACTCAACATACAAGGAGATTTTAGCAGCAAAAAGGGGAATAGAGAAGTTCTAGACTCATCTCATTGGGCAAAATTTTCTAATTGAAATGGACATGTTTGCTTTTTCATGGATGCTTTAATTAAAACAGAAAGCGATGTCAGCCTCAACAAATCTGATAGACAAATTCGTTTTCAAAATGGAAATTTGAAAATAGACATATCGAAGGGAAGAATAATTTCTTTCATGGTTTACCATCAAGAATTCAAAGAACCATCACAAGGGCTTTTCTTGTGGCTTGCACTCTTGAAACACTTTTATTACCACACTCTGCCCAGGACAACATCCCCCATGATGTTCATATTGTCCAAGCTAATCAGAACCTTCTGGCTTTTCAAAAAAATATACTTCAATAGGTACTATCTTGAAGATGAACCACTACTTGGAATTCCATTTCACTCAGTTTATCCTTTTCTGACAATTATTCACCATTATCTAAATTACTTCTTTAACATCTTGAGGAAAGCATTCCTTGATTTATAGTATATGTCAAAACTCGATACAATTAGGATCATCGTCTTAGAACGAGATCCACAACTTAGTTATCTTGTCCATTGCTAACTCAACCGGGTGCGTAAAAGGCATCTGCAGCTACAAAAATGGCTAAATCTCTTCAAACCCAGAGGCCTGGCAACAAGTTTTACGTCCAAATTTCAGGTCTTGAAGGTAACAAGATTTGATATGATTTGGATACTTTCACAAATAGCAGTCAATGCAAATTTGAGGATGAAGGTGCCATTACAGTCACAGGAATATATCATTCTTCCTCTTCATCATTTCTGCATGTGTGATCATAAAGGACCAAAGGAGTTCGCCAAAGAAAGAGTTAACATATGGGCTATTAACCGCTTTGATCTAACTGAAACTTCACCCCAAATTCTTGATCCTAATAGAGCAGCATGGCATAATTTAGTTTACTTATCCTGAAGATTGCATCCATGATATACAATCATGTACCAGGAAATATTACTCCAATATTAAATAACCTCCTGATAAGGATCATCAACTCAAGGAACACTTCTACAATTCTTCATTAGAAGATTAATATTGTTGATTAGCAAGCTAATCCATTTTTTATCAAGGGTGGCACATGTATGGGCAACATGTTTTTTAATCAGGGGAAGAGTTATGCGGACCATGTCAGGCAAATATTACATCAGTAAAAGACGGGAATGCTTGACTAGAAAAAAACATGTGGCGAGTCATCATTGCATTTGAATAAATCAGCCGGCATGGAATCTTTCTGGCGGGGCATCATGTTAAAGTGTCAGCTTTAATAACGGACCACATGGAGAATCTATGTAAAGTTGCAGGGTCATTATCAGAAAAGGTGTAAAGTGTGCCTTGTAACCTTTATTAAAATAGCTTTCATAAAACTGTTTTATTAAAACTGTGGTCATGTGTAGCTCCATTTATGTTAAGTTTACGTGGTCGGGGTCATGTGAAGGAATGAGGATGGGACACTTGACGACACTAGATCATTGATCCTCTGTGATTACAACCTTATCATCTTGTCTATTAAGCCAGCTCTACATGACTAGATATTGTAACCCAAATAGGGAACTCAACCATTGGAAAATGAATATTTCTGTCTCTTTGTTATATCAATAAACAATAGTGTCTAGTTTATTTACCTCTCAAAATTCATCTCTTTTTATGTTGAGTTGTCCTGCCGTTTGTTCCATAAACCTCCTCCCTGTTATAATTTTTCAGCAAACAATACATGTCAACAAATGCACGTTTTGTGATGCCCATGATAGTTTATAAAACACATGTTAGGTGAAATGAAATATATAATAGAATATGTTTTATGTAGCACCTAATCTATCTTCATGTCTTCTTATAATTGTATTATTGTTATGATCCTCTGTGTGTGTGTTCGAAGAGATAAAAAGAACACGAGCTGAAGAGAAGAATCAGAAAGATAATACCATATTTCTGTATTACAACTATGATATGAAGAATCAGTACAACAGGATAGAGCTGGAGAGTCCTCCTCCACGGCGTCTGCCTGCTGCAAGTGAGATGGTATCCGGGAGTCAGACCACTTCCTCGCTCGTTTCTGTTCCAACAGAAATTAGTTCTAAGTGCCTGCCTCCCGAGTTACAAGCCACCGCTACAAATACTGACCGAATTCCCTGCTGGTACCCCACCCCCACTAACTTAGGCCTCTTTCCCCATTCTGCCCCTCCGCTGATAAGTATGTAAAATAGGTGGGCATGGGTAAAGTGGGGAGGCACCCCCTAGATCGGAACATGAGCAGCTAACAATTTCCCCCTCTGCAAATGGCACCTTGTCCTCAAGGTGTAGGTCTGGGAATTGAGAAATAATGTGTTCAGCATCCTCCCATGCTGACTCCTCAATAGGTTGACCTTGCCACTGAACCAACCAGATGCCTCGTGGATGTGCCCAGGAGCAGATTTGGTAGCCAAAATCGCTGCTGGAAGGGACCTGGAGAAAGAGGCGTTGTCCCACAATTCTAGAAGCATGGGGTGAACTGGAGAATTGCCAACTGCACGTTTGAGCTGCGAAACATGGAAAACTGGATGTATCCGTGTTGTAGGTGGCAAAGTCAGTTTATAGGCGGTGTTTCCCAGGCATGCTACAATAGGAAAAGGGTCATAATAGCGGGCCGCTAACTTGAGAGTTAGTTTGTGGGACTTGGAAGTCTGGATATTTGGCCGGAGGTTGACAAAAACAAGTTCTCCAACATCAAAAGAAACACCCCGGTGCTTGTTGGCTGCCCGAACCATGATATGTTGTGCACGAGTAAAGTTTTGCCGCAGCTGCTCTAACATCTGATCACATCCAGCAAGGAGAGTGGACACTGCGTCAACCGGAGTAGTACCCCAAACAAGTCGCTGCACAGCAGGATGCTTTCATTCGTAGACAGCTTCAAAAGGAGTCATCTTGGTAGAAGAGTGGAAAGCTGTATTGTAACAATATTCTGCCCATGGCATCCACCGGGACCACCAAGTGAGGGTCCTTTCGGAAGCAAAACATCGTAAATAAGTGCCAAAGCATTTATTAACGATTTCTGTTTGATCATCCGTTTGTGGGTGGTAAGAACTCATTTTGAGTGTAGTGCACTCCAAACGAAACAACTCCTTCCAAAAATTAATGACAAAAATAGGATCCCGATCGCTAAGGATTGAACTAGGGATGCCCTGTAAACCAACCACCACCTTGATGAAAAGTTCTCAGCTACAACCTTGGCTGTGTAAGGATGGCGCAACAGTAAAAAGTGGGCATATTTGGTGAAACGATCCACAACCACCAAAATAACACTAAATACCTGGGATTTCGGCAATCCGGAAATAAAATCCATTGATATATCATCCCAAACCCATGCGGGTATTGGAAGAGGTTGGAGGAGTCCCGCTTGAGACATTGCCTGAGATTTATGTTGATGGCAAGTATCACATTCACGAACGTACTGCTGAATCCATTTGGTCAAACTCCTCCAGAAAAGGTCAGTAGCAAACCGTTTATAAGTTAAATGAAATCCAGCATGGCCACCCACAGGAGATGAATGGTAATAATGAAGGAACTTTGGTATGAGATTGGATTTAGGAGACAAAACGAGCCGGTCTTGGTAATACAGCAGCCCGTGTCGTACAGAATACCCAGGCTGTGCAGATGGTTGAAGTTGTACAGCGGAAATAATATTTTTCAGTACTGGATCCTGCTGGTTTTCAGCCTTGATGGTGTCTATTTCTAACCAAAGAGGTTCAGAAACTGCTGAACCTAAAGTTATAGGTTCGGTACAGGTGTCGAGATCGCCTGTAGCCCGGCAGGAGAGTGAATCCGCTGCCTAATTTAGGCGTCCTGGTTTGCAAATAATCTCAAAGTCAAAACCCAAAAGTTTCGCCTGTCAATCCTACTGATTTTCAGTGTGAAAACGTTGACTAAGAAGATGCTTGAGAGCCTTATGATCAGTATAGACAATAAAATGATTGCCGACTATATACCATCTCCAATGTTGTACAGTTAAGACAAGAGCCATGACTTCTTTTTCATAAACTGATTTGGTGAGGTTGGTGTCTGCTAATGCCTTACTGAAATAAGCAACCGGTCGTCCTACTTGCATGAGGACAGCTCCGACCCCCAAGCCAGATGCATCACATTCTATGGTAAATGGTTGTAGGAAATCGGGTAAAGCAAGAAAGGGAGCAGAAACTAGATTCTCTTTAAGGGCAATAAAGGGCTGTTCAGCTGCCGGTGACCAATGGTAATTATTCTTTTTTGTCAATTATGTGAGAGGCTTAGCTATCTTGTCACATCCTTCAACAAATTTCCTATAGTAGCCGGTTAAACCCAGAAATCCCCAAACTCCTTTAACAGATTGTGGCCGGAGCCCGCCAAGTACACATTCAATTTTTTGTTGGGTCCACCGAAACGCCTTTGGCAGAGATAACATAACCTAAATATTTCACGGACTATTGTGCCAAAAAACATTTTTTCTTGTTAAGGTGGAGTTGATTTTTCTGCAGTACCCGAAAAACTGTTCCCAAATGTTGCAAGTGGTCTGTCCAAGTTTTACTAAAAACCAAAATATCAACGAAAAATACCGAGACAATCTTCCTCAGGTACTCCTTAAACATTTTGTTCATGGTAGACTGAAAAGTAGTCGGTGCATTCATCAACCCAAATGGCATGACAAGAAATTCATCGTGTCCCTCGTGTGTACGAAACGCCGTTTTGTTAACATCCTCTGTTCATACACGAATCTGGTGGAATCCGGATTTCAAGTCCAATTTTGAAAAATATGAGGCTCCTTGCAACTCTTTCAATAATTCCTCGGTGATGGGAATGGAAAACTTGTCGGGGACGATAAGTTTATTAAGTGCTCGATAGTCGACACACATTCTCTAGCTCCCATCTTTTTTTTACAAGAATTATGGGACTAGCAAATGGGCTGCAACTATGTCTGATTATCCCTTGAGCCAACATGTCATTAACTTGCCAACATGTCATTAACTTGGTGCTCGACCTCGTCTTTAAGGTAATGAGCCAGTTTATAGGGTCTAATACTCAAGGGAGTTGCTCCGGCCACAAGATTAATAGTGTGATCCGTTTCCCGTTGCGGTGGTAGGCCCCGTGGGCTTATCGAACATAGTATGGAAATTGTTCAAAACTTCTTCCAACTGAATCTGGTCTGCCAGCTCACTGTTTGCCACTACTGCTGGTAACTGAATCTGTGTCATCCAAGCTCATCCCTCAACAAGCAAAGTCCTTGTCCGTACATGGTTTTGTAGTCCCCGAGAACTCACCTCTCCGGCCATTTTCCCCTGGAGCTTAATTTCCTGTCCCTGCCACATAAATTCCATAGTTTTATGTCCCCAATCTGTCAAAACATTGCCCAAGCTCTTCAACCATTGCATTCCCAAGACTACATCCAGTCCCCCTGTATCAAAAACAAAGGTGTCAACTGTAACATCAAAATTTTCCAGACTGATCTGAATCTGTTTGCACAAGCCTTGTGAGAGAGCTCGGGAGCCGTTGCCGAGAGTTATCCCAAAAGGTTTGGTCGGGTAAACCTTTACGTTTGCTAGTTTGGCAAGTCGCCTAGAGATGAAATTATGGTTGGCTCCTCTATCCACTAATACCAATATCGGTACTCCCGATAAATATCCGACAAGCATCATTGAATCTGCAACAACCTCGCCCATGTTGCGAAACTCTACCTGCTCCCCTGGGTGTTCAGCTGGCAGCCCATCTAGCTCGTCGTTCCCAGCTACTAAGCCTCTTTCTTCAGCCCATGCATTGTCTCCTTCCTCCTGTTGTCCCTCAGGTTCTTCATATTCCCAAACCAACCTGCAGATGTTTATCAAAGCATTTGTGCATTGGTCCAAATGGTTGGCCACAGCGGAAACATAACCCCTTTTGCTTTCGTTCTTCCCGTTCTTGACAACTAAGAGCTCTCACTCCATTCCAGCGGTCATCCCCGATTACCCTCCGCAACTCTTCGTTCATTAACCGGACGGGTTGTAGGAAAGTTTGTCGCCATGACTCCAGAGTTTCGAGACAAAGGAGGTGTGTCATCGTTCGGGAACGAGTACTCCGGAGCACTCCCTCGCTAATCAATTCTCTTTCAACTTTCCTTACCAAGACTATCATTCAAAATTTATTTGCTGGTTCATGCGTCGAAATTCAATTTTCTATTTCAGGTCGCAATCCCCCCATAAACAGACTCATATACCATGGTTCAGGAAAGTCGGGCAGTCTTAAGGCGATCTGTTCAAATTCCTCAATGTAATCATCCATCGAGCTCGTTTGTCCCAGATTTTTCAAAAATCTCAAAGGATCTCCATCGGTGTTTTTTTCATACCGGTCCAGAAATGCTGGCTTGAAGGAGCTCCAGGTACCCGGTGTAACATTGTACCACGATAAAAACCAATACAACGTCGTACCTTCCATACAAATTTGTGCGTAATGAAGTTCCATGTCCTCCAAAATCCGATTTATCAGGAAATAGGTAATCCATCTTAAAGGATCGTCACCACCAAACATTGGAAATTCCACCTTCCGCAAGACACTGCGCAGCTCATCTGATTGGTCGACAAGCTCTGTAGCCAGAAATTTCTCCAAGCGCTCACCGCACTCCATGTTGCCCATTTCTTTGCCTGCGTTTTTTTTTAAGTGTGCTCCTACACTGTTTCTCATTTTCCGAACCGCGCTCTATATGCGACTCTAATCCCTTCAATATTTCCATGGTTTGTTCTTCCAGATCTCGAACCCATAACATCATGGCGCTCCTTTGTCTGTTGCGCCACGTCCAGAGCCACTCGTTGGCTCTCATTGCCCGCGCATCATTTTCTCCATACTTTCTTGTATCAAAGCCATGGCAGTCTTGATACTCTCCGTAGATGATTCGATCGAAGCCACTCAGTGTTCCATTCTGGTTTGCATAAAAAGTTTCGACGCAATTTTCCAGCCCAAACAAAAAAGAGTTTGTGACGTCTTCCATGCAGCGTGAGTCTGAAAACTTCGATCGCCACGTACTCAGCTGCGCCTACCTCGAGTTCGCTCCTCAGCTCATAACTCCCTAACGGAGTCGCCAAAAATGGTCATGATCCTGGGTGTGTGTGTTCAAAGAGATAAAAGGAACACAAGCTGAAGAGAAGAATCAGAAAGATAATACTAGATTTCTGTATTACAACTATGGTATAAAGAATCGGTACAACAGGATAGAGCTAGAGAGTCCAGCGTCCGCCTGCTGCAAGTGAGATGGTATCTGGGAGTCAGACCACTTCCTCCCGTTCGTTTTTGTTCCAACATAAATTAGTCCTAACTGCCAGCCTCCCGAGTTACAAGCCCCCGCTACAAATACTGACTGAATTCCCTATTCCCCCCCCCCACTAACTTAGGCCTCTTTCCCCATTCTGCCCTCCGCTGATAAGTGTGTAAAATAGGTGGGCGTGGGCAAAGTGGGGAAGCACCCCCTGGATCGGAACCCGAGCAGCTAACAATTATAAACTATTTCTTATGGACTATTCTAATGATATATCAACGACAAATACAACACAAATAATCCAAGAATTCTTCAAACTTTCCTCATATAAATAATTCATGGATTCTTCATAATAACCAGGATAGATATTCACTATTTACAAGTAATTAATTTATAAATTAAAAAATAAAACCACCAATATGATATATATATATATATATATATATATATCCCAAGAGCGCCTTGTTTGGCACTGTTTGCTTGATTCCTAATATTCCACTCTCCTGACACCAGCAAACGTGTCAACCAGTTCACATGACCAATTTTTTTCTCCACCTGAAGGCAATAGCCGAATAATAAAAAAAAAAACCTCTTCTAGCCAGGAGTAATGGCAGATCAGCAACCATCTCCCAAAGCTAAACATCTGAAAACAAGCGCATGGGTCATCAACATCATGATGCCTTTAACCAACTGACTCCCAAAGCTTGCAATTTATCATGAAAAAATATTAGAAAAACACGTTTTGTGCTAAACATCTTCAGGGCAAGCCAAACATCTTCAATGGAGCAAAGGAAGAAGCCACAAGGACTCATTAGAATGGAATGCATTATAACAGTGAATCGTCTAGTGAGATCCAGCAATTGTGATTGGAAGCCTTTTCTGACATGCAACCATGGTTGATTTTGCTCAAAAAAATGTCAAGAATTTAGGCATTTGCTGCAAATCAAGTCAACACTAGACAACCCGCAAAGAACATTTCTACATATATCCATGGGATGGAAATCCAAAATCGGAAATACTAACCCGCATTGCAGTGTTCTGCAGTTTGAAATTGTAGAGTTCAGTGTGTCTTGCTCCGGTCACTTGTCTCCTGGTAAGTTCTCGCATTGGACTGTCTTTGCAATGCTCTGAAGCATGCAGTGGGAAAAGAATAAGTGGGTGCTTACAAATATCATCAATGGATATAAAAAGAAATGGCAAAGAGTTATTTTCTGGATTATTTCTAGCTCATCCAGTGAGCTGTCCCATCAGGCATTACCTATCATTGCATTTAAAATATACTTGGTGAGAGAGAAGTCTTTGTGATGAAAACGAAAAATGCATGAGAGATAGAATAAGAAAAGAATCAGTAGTTTGATAAACATGGCAAAAGCGTGATGCAGTATGTTAAATAGCATAACAAAAAATATATTTTTTCTTCATTGTTTAAGAGATATTCGTATCAATAATACAAAAAACCATAGACGATGGAATTGACACTCACTTGGTCTCATACCATACTACCCATAAACGATGGAATGGACACCCCTTCAATCTCGTACCAAACACCACTTATTCCTTTTCCTAAGGCTACTGTTCCCTCATACCAAACATAGCCTTAGAGAATCTTCCACTAATTTTTGTTTCCTGTTTCTGAACTTCAATGTAATCAGGAGGTTTTCCTGTCTTCAGCATTGAATTTTCATTCTCCAAACCCTACAATCTCCATCTAAAAACAAACTTAGACGAGATCTGAAGAGAAAACACTGCAGTTTATTTCCACTTTGTCTAAATCCCATCTGATTTTCTTCGCCTTGTCCAGAATCACTTTTTTCTTCATCAATTTTCTCAACAAATCAGCCAAGAGGTCTGCATCTGTCACTGTTATGATTTAAAATCTGAGGGCAGTTGATTCTGAGCATGCACATTTTTTCTTGTCCTTATCATTAGAACAAAAAATGTGTTATGGGCCTCATTCAAAACTAAAAGCTTGAAGTGTTCTGGGCAGGGCATGAGCAATGCAAGTCATTTTTCAGTTCATCAACCAGTATAAGAAGAGTAAAAAATGGTACTTGCAACCTTCCACATGTAGCTTGACCGCCCCCATTTGCAGAGGAATTCTGGCACCATGACGAGTCACAGCACACAATACAACCAAAGGCCTGTTTTTCCACCAACTTGTCATTATAATTTTCTCTTTTTTAGCCATTGCTGACAGAGTTTAGAAGCTTTATCAGTTGCTCCCATCTTGCGGTAAGTCTCTACTAATATTTTATATGGAACATGATTAACATGTAAACCAGACTGCAGCAGTTTCAAAAAGAGATCTTCTGCTCCCTCCATGTCACCTCGCCAACAATGAACTTTAAGTAATTCCATGTAAGTAGTTAGATTTGTAAAAAACCCTCTTTTCATCATTTCATCATGCAGGTGGAGTGCCAAATTAATCTGGCCCGAGCGACAAGCAGCGCATATCAAAATATTATAAGAGATACAGTTAAGAAACAATCCCCTCCGGAGCATTTCTCTTTTCAGAGAAAGGGCACCACAAATGTTCCCTCCGTGAACATGTGCAAGAACCAATGAATTATATGTGTATATATTTGGTAGAACACCAAATGAGATCATCTGATCCCTAACAGAGAAGGCACTCTCAAGATCTCCAAGCCTCACAAAACCATCAATCACAGCATTCCATATAAGCACCACAGGCACCATGGATTTCTTTAACATTAAAAGAAGAAAATTGTAGGCTGCATTAACATCATCATTAATGCAGAGACCTTCAATAATCCATCTATATGAGAACTCATCTGGATCCACACCCATCCTTGACATGATGCCAAGCATATAGCAAGCCTCTTCGCAGCTTCCATCTTTGCAAAGACGTTGTATAAGATAATTGTAAGTCAAAATGTTAGGATGCAAGCCTCTTTTAAACATGTCACAGCAGTATCTAAATGCAAAGCTCAAGTCCCCTTCGAAACAAAATCCACGGACAAGGACATTATAAACGGCAGTATCCATTTGTGTACCCTTCTGAAGCATTTCATCCCAGAGACAAATTGCACCTGCCATGTCACCATTCCTAAAACAGCCATCCATAAGTATAGTATTAGCGATCAAGTCTAATGTTTCTCCACGAGCATAATCATCACCTAGTATCTTCCTTGGAAGATTCCAAGCATCCTCCCAAAGACCTCTTTTGCACAATGCATGCAAAAGTATGCTGCAAGTCACCAGGCTGGGCCTAACACCATTGTTCACCATCTTGGATAAAAGATCAAGAGCTTTATCAAAATTATTAGCAAGACAACAACCTTTTATGAGTGTGTTGTAGATTACGCAATCAGGAGAGGGGCCAGTTTCTAACATCTCTCTTAAAACCCAGTCTGCCTTTTCCAAGTCACCACTTTCACAAAGTCCATTCAGAATGTAGTTGTGGATAACCACATCAGGGATAACACCCTCCTGTATCATTCTATTCCGAAGCCATATTGCTGTTCCGAACTTACCTTCCAAACACAGAGCCTTTATTGTAGCTGTGTGTGCACTGTAATCAGATACCAAACTGCAGCCCTCAAAGACAGAGTTTGACAATGACACGCTTTCCCTGCAAAATTCAGAGGATGTGAACAGAAATGCCATATTGCCATGAATGCAGATCAAAACCAATTAACATGATGAAAAAAGCTTGACTGAAATATCTACCACCCTCCACGGTCATTTTCTGTTTTAAAATGACAGTTTTTTAATCCAATAGGAGAAAACTGTAAACTGACCTCATTGATTTCAAGCGCTCCAAACTGCCTTTCAGCATTGCAGCTAACACATTTGAAACTGCCCGAGAAGCACCATTGTTATCACACCCCTTCCCTTGTGGAGGCCAATCTTGTGTTTTTACTTCGTATTTGTTCCCGACACTCGCAATGATATCGTCAGTAAGAGAAGACAAATGTTCATCATCCCTTGGGGACCTATTGAAAATTTAATGAAACAGTCAAATCAAGTACTGAGTCCAAAAAGATGGCATGGGCATGTATATGTCACCTCTGATGCTCATCCATGTAATGCTTGCAGGAGCATAGGTCGCTGAAAATGTGAGTAATCCTGTCCTTGATGAGGTCAATGGTCATTATGCCACTGTTAAACAATCTAATGAGAACGTGGAAAGACTCATGAGAGGCCACCGATGTATGAAGCTTCATTAAAAAAAAATAGAAAGCCAGTATCAAAAATAAAGCCTGTGATAGCTAAAGAGAGAGACGTAACAAGAGATACCAAAGCATTAACTCACCGCCATTCAATAACACACACTGTCGCTGGCAGCACTCGCTTTTCCTTCTAAACAACAGAAACAATGGACGATACCGAGCCCTCCCAAAGTCTTCTCCCTATACCAGCAACTGCAGTGTTCTTAGCTCCCAATGGCAATGGAGATGGTCCGCATAGAAAAATAATGACCTTATAAAACAGTGAATGGTGATATGTCACAGAATCGAGCGAAATAAAACTGATCCTCAGTGAGATTACAGGAGCCATTCCTGGAATGGGTGATCATCAAATCTTTCAGCGTGAGACGAGTTTGGTTAATACAACCAATAACATAAAAGGTTGAGGGGAACATTTTCAATATATTGAGAATAGAAATGGAAAAGGAAAATCCACGAAACGGGAAGGAGGTTACCGGGATTTGAAATTACGACGAAGATTCGAGTTCAAGAGATTCAAATTGAATACAAGATTCTGAAAAGAGTGCGTCTGGTTCCAGAACCGCTTAGGGGATCTAGGGTTTTCTGCCCGGGAAAACGAGCAATGCCTGAAACGACCGTGGCTGCGACGCTTTCACCTCGACGGCAACGACCGTCTCCCGCAAAGATTGTTATGGCAAGGAACTTCCATCAGGAGTTCATGTGGCTTCGACGATTTCATCCGAGGTTTGTCGGCGCTCCTCATGTTGGTTACTCCCCTGCCCTTTCCGTCTTCGTCTGCCACTGCCGTGCGCGTTGCGACGGCATCGTCTTCGTCATCCGGGGCAGCGGCGCGAGCTTCGGGTGTCTGGACCTCGTCCGGGGCGACGGACTGACAATTAGTGTCTGAGCATCAAGAACACTCATTGAGAATAGTTTCTCCCAATAAACCATTCAATACGTCCTAAACGAGAACCTCGTCATATATTGGCGAGTGATGCACCTGAACAAGTAACGTTAGTAAATATCACATCAATGTGGTATAACGTAAACAAAAACCAATAAAAAGGGGTAACAATATCGTATCAATATTCAACCAGAATAAACATGTCACACACGTTTTTTTTTTCTGTCTTTGTATTGATTCGGTCCATTAGAAATCTCGATCCTTTTCATGGGTATTTGATGAGATGAATCTTGAGTTTTGAAGTTTCATATATGTCTAACCACCATAATTTGAGATCTTCATTGCTTGTTTAGAAGTTTTTGAAGAAAGGGTGATTACTTCATGATTTGGGTCAACCGTGAGCTCATTCCCAGTTTTAAAAACTGAATTTGTTTCTTTTATAACTCTTTTGTTTTTCATCCTTTTTCACCCATTCAACTTCCCACTTGTCCTATACTGATATATTAAAATTTATTTATCCTTTTGGACCCATTAGAAATTCATAAGCAGGGTGAATTTGGGTTACTTATTTAGGTATTGGGACAGTCCATGGGCTCATTTCCTGTTTTAAAAAAATAATTTGTTTCATTTATATCTTTTTCATTTTTTTACTATTTTTCGGTGATTCCACCTCCCCCGCGAAGCCAATAACCCTATCCTAACCCTCATAATCAATTTTACCTCTTTGGAGCTCATGTGGGTCACGGATTAGGGCGAAAATTCCCAGGAAACCTCAAATCGCCCAGAATTGTCAAGGTAACTTTTATCATTCATAAATCAATCAATTAGTACTCTTTTAGCCACCAATCTTCTTCCCCTGGTTCGTCCAGACCTTAGGAGTCTCTCCAAGAATTTTCAAGTCATTCCCTTTTCTCTAGGGCTTCAGATCTAATGGAATACGAAGAGTTTTCTAGGATGAAATGTGAGATTCCTTCTCCTTTCTTCTTCCTCTTCCCCCTCCTTTCATTATTTCTTGGTTTTATATTGTACCCTAGTCTTGATCGACCTAGGGTTTTGTTATACAATGTTTTTTGATGGGTTTTATGTTTGTTTAGGTCTGGTATTTATAGTTTTAGGGTTTATAAACCCGCGGCGAGTGATTTCGGGTGTGCGTTTCAATTACGCCAAAGATTTGAGGTAGGATATCCCTTGCACATGCCTTTATCATAGAAGTTTCATCATTTTAATATTATCCTATACTGATATAAATGTTAATTATTGTTTTTAATCCTTTTTATAATTTTCTTGGTGTGCAAAGTCGTTGTTTAATCACTGTTATGTGAAAGGTAGTGTTGTTTTGTCATGAAAGTGTTCAACAAGTGTTTGTTTAAATGTTCCATTATCTTTTGAAAATATTTTGTAAGGTTTATAATCTGGTTTATGGTATTTTTAACATGTTACAATATCTTGAATGAAAATATGACATTCAATTGGTGTTTTATTCTTTTTCATGTACATAAAATGAATTGTTTTGTTTAAAAATGGCATGACATGTGTTCGGTAAATTGTCTGGTTGACTTTTATGTGTGATGTGTGATTTAAAAGTTATTTGATTGGATTTATAAAGGAATTGTAAGAATTATAAATGGTATTTTTGGGTACTTATATTGATTTCCAATTTGGATTTGTTTTTACAAACAAGTGGGTTTTGATTTACAACATATTTTGGCCCGAGTTGCCCAAAAATGAACCATTTCACATCTTTATGAAAATGGTTGTGTTTTGAATATGTAACCTGATTATTATAAGAGATTTATGAATGAGGTTTGCTGCTGTAAATGATGTTTATACAGATCCTTAATAAAATTAAAATGCATACCTTCGTCAAAGGTTAGTTTTGAGAAAATGTTTAAAGGCCCGTTTGACATTTCCTATAAATGAAGGAGTGTTTTACTTGTATATAACAAGTTGTGCAATTGAGATTGTTTTATGGTCCATTAAATGATTTTATTAAATGTTTATTGGGCTGCCAAATATGATTTGGTTTGGTTATGATGTGTTTTTATAATTTAAAGAGTGTTTTTGAAAGAGTTTTATGTGCAAAGCCTCAATACACTTCATGAAATTGTTTTACCAAAATATTTAGCGGTTTGTTGATTAGTGTAAGAAATGTGAAGAAAGATTACGGGATGTTTGTGTTTTTATGGTTTTGGAATGGAATGTGGATGTGAAATTTGTATTTGATAATATGTGTAACTTGATTGAGCACTAAAGGGAATCCCGGGTATCTAGGTGGGCGGACGTGTACTAGTATGCTAGTGATTCTGTGGGGGTTGGCCCCTGTTTCACGTAGCAAGTTTGACGATGACAACACTAACTAAACTATGATGATGATGATGATTGGGGACCACAAGGTTATGGGTATGTTCCCTACTAGTGGCTCATGCACGGGAACAGATATTTATTATGGTTACTTTCACCGAGATACGAGGTACCTGGGGCTCACAACTAACTAGTGCCTAGGGGTGTTCCCGTGACTAGTGCTCATTGGCTATTTTGTACTCATCGTCAGCATACTGTGTGTTTGGTTGGTAAATTCAGTAGTATGTGTTATTTATTTAAAAGTTAAAATTATTTAAAGCAGCCCTCTTGAAAACTATTTTCATTTTGAAGTTGCACCTATTTGAAAAAAATTGTTACTTGCATTTTTGTTTATTAAACATGCATGTTTTTGTCTGATAATTATTATAGCATGAAACCTCATTTGAAAACCATACTTTCATATCTTGAATTTAAAACTATAAATTGATGTTTCTTTTATTTTAAAGGAATGTGCATTGGGAATAGAATATCGGGCTAACCTACTGAGTTTTAATACTCACGCCTATAGTCTTCTTCTTTTTTTAGCCCTTGTGCAGGTTTCATCTTTAGTTCGATCACCTTGGGGACATTTGATCATTGTGTTGGAGAGTGACCAGAAGTGTCACATGGAGTTAGTTGGTCATCGGGATAGTTTAGTTGAGTTGTTGGTTTTGTTCTACTTTTAGTCTCTTGTACAAATAATATTTAGTTCATTTTTTTATATAAATTTATTTTGGACTGTCTGTTTATTTCCGCTGTTTGTTTGATTGTTTATATATGGGCGAAAACGTTCCCTTGTGTACTCTATTGATGCCCTTGGTGCTTGTCACCATCCCGGGAGGATCAGGAACGCCTCTCGGGACTTGTCGCGGGCTGGCCTGGGTGACCGGTTCAGGGTCGACTCGGGCTGGTTTGTGACAAAACATATACAACTAAATATCAAAAAATATAAAAGGGAGGTGATAGGAAGTTGAAAAGTGATATATAATGCGTATAAATGTACTATATACTGAACTAAAAGGGAACAAAAAATAAGCAAAATAGTAGGTACCCATCTCCTCATGGCACGAGAGACCATCCCATCAAGTCACCTTCAACATTCAAACATGCTAACATGAACTCCCACCACCTCCAAGCGGTGCCTTTCCCTCAACTATATAATTATAAAAAAGGATTGCATACACTCATTGGGTTTATGCAAGGTGTGAAAATAACAGGCTCAGTAAGATCCCACCAAGTGTTTCATGTACATACTTTGTTAGAAAAACCAAGGCATGCTGGAAATAATTAAATTAAAGCAACTTTAACACATTTTCCAATAAAACAAGTAACATGTTATGCCTTCTTCTTCTAATAAAGCATACAAGTAAAAAATTATAAATCATTATCTCTAAAACAAGAAACATGGGAGAAACACTATAAAGTCACTGAGGATAGGGCCACCTAAGGGAATAACTTCACTAGTTAGAGAAATGTGTCACGACCCAACCTCCCTCAAGCCATGAACCTAATTATCTAACCCCATGAGTCTCTTTTAATACATTAGTTTATTTCCTAGCACACCATATACTATTACTCACTGGGGTTCACTTATCAGACTAATGACTGTCCTCACATGCCAATAAATGTTCTTTCAGTGTGTTTTTACCTCACTCACATACGTCTTGGAAAACTTCCCAGAAGGTTACCCATCACGATCATTACTCCATGCTAAGAACGCTTAACTGTGAAGTTATAATTAGGTAGGCTCCCAAAAATAAAGGTGCACATTATTGACATGGGTAGTAACATTTAGTCTTTTAAGTCTTACTTTTCTAGGGGTGTTACACTCTCCACCCCTTTAAAGCACAACACCGTCATTGTGGACCCCAAGCCTCAAACCCAAGCAGTACCTCTGCACTTCCAGCTGGGTATTGGCTCTGATACTATTTGTCACAACCCAACCTTCCCTGGGATATGAACCCAGTCATCTGACCCCATGAGTCTCATGGAATACATTGGTTGCCTTCTTAGCACACCACACACTATTACTCATCGGGGGCCACTTATTAGACTAATGGTCGTCCCCACAGGCCAATACATGTTCTTTCAGTGTGTTTTCTCTTACTCACACACACCATGAGAAAATTCCTAGAAGGTCACCCATACTGATCACTACTCCAGGCCAAGAATGCTTAACTATGAAGTTCTAATTGGGTAGAATCCTGAAAAGAAAGATGCACCTTGTTGACATGGGTAGTAACATTTAGCCTTTTAAGTCTCACTTTTCTAGGGGTGTTACAAATGCCCTCAGCCAGTTTGATGGATCTTGAATGATGTCACTGGTCAGTAGGGATGTATCACAAATGAATCCACTAATCAGGATGACACACCGAACTAGTGGAAGGGGACCTCCGCCGGTTATAGGATTTCTTACCAAAGCACCCGAGTTTCCCATAAAGTTTAACTAAGTTAAAAAACTGCTTTTATTAAATTATTTCATCAATAAAAACATAAACATCACTAAATTCTCATATAAATCATGCTTTGGAAACCATTTTAAACCTCCAAACACAATAAGAGAACAAAACATCACTTTTTATGTAAAAAAGTTTTTAAAGCATGCATTTTATACTATTAAAACACCTTAGAATTATATTTTAAAAATTCAACCACATAAGGTTCAATTAACATAGGTTGTACACAGAACCACTTACCTTAATATGTCACAAACATTGATTCTAGCGGCGAATCCACTTGATTTAAGAAGAAGGGATCCATAGAAAGTAAGGAGAAACCCTAAATACCCAAATCCCTCTCAATAAATTCAGCCAAGATAAACCCTAGGTTGTTATACCCTTAGGGGAGAGTGATGATTAAGAAAAGAGTGGGGATAAAACCAAGGGGGAAAGGATGAAATCACTTACTCAGGGGTTTTATCAAAGAATATAGAAGAAACCTCGCCAAAAATAAAGCTAGAGAAGAGGGGAGGAGGGGCTTGTGCGAGAGGAGGCTATAAGGTTTAAATTGGGGAGAAAAGGAGAGGGAAATGGGTTAAATTTGAGTGGGGGTAGTCTAGTAAATTCAGACTTATAAAACTATGGATAAGAGTTCACCGAAACGTGACCCGAATCCACCATGGCATGGTCCTTTCCCTCAAAGCTCAGCCGAAATAGCAACCTAAGGTAGCATCACAATGAGGTGATCCCTCGCCATTTTATACATGAGATCCTCTCACCCACCATGGCATTCTCCACAACATGGAGTTACCCATGGTCTTATCAAAACACCAACCCACATAGAACAAGACGTTAGGGGGTTGTTTTGGTTCCCAGGTGTCTTAGGTTTCCTTAGGCCACCAACACAGTATGACCACCCTGCCACCACGATGTGGTGCTTCCTCGACCATGGAAAGACGACTTGAAACTTTGTATATTTCCATCCCAGAACCATAGAACACCCCAAAATACAAAGAGAAATAAAAAAATAGAAAAATAAACATGAAATCATCAAATAATAAATTTCAAACCTGAAAATGACACCATAGTGTGACAATTTTCTTCACCATAACACTTTATGCCCCTAGAAATTCAACCCAAAACTTGATTCTAAAATAGATGAGGATAATGATCCCTCATAAATGATTCTCACTTCGAAGTCTCATCAGATTCTCCCCCATGATTTCATAACACTGGAACTAACGAGATATATTTTCCATGCAACACCTTATCACGAGAGTCAATGATTCAGGCTCGTTGTTCTGTTACCAAGGCATCTGAATCCAACTTAAGCTCCACCCAATTTAGTGCATGAAAAGGATTAGGGTGGTACCTCTTAAGTTGATAAATGTAGAAAACATCATGAATAGTCATCTAAGAAGGAAAATACAACCAATACAAAACTTTCCTGATCCTTCTAGTGATCTCTAAGGGTCCTATGTATCTCAGGGAAATATTACCTTACTTTCCCAACTATTAGTGACCTAACTGAGGTGATACTTTCAAAAACACCCAATCACCAAATGATAATTCCAAGGGATGATGATGGTGATCGACATGTGAATTATCAGGACTCTGAGTTGTTGCTAATCAGGATTGAATAGATTTAATCTTCTCGATAGTCTCCTAGACAAGACTTGATCCTAAAAGGGAGGTCTCACCCACCTTAGTCTAATACAAAAGGGAGTGGAATGGTCAACCATGAAGAGCTTTGAACAAATCCATCCTAATAGAGAACTAGTAACTATTATTGTAAGCAAACACAACCAGTGTAAGGTAAACATCCCATGGACCACCAAAATCTAAAACACATGCCCGAATCATATCTTTCATAATCTAAATAAATCTCTTTGTATGACCATATGTCTGGGGATGGTAAGTTATAATCACATTTACCTGGGATCCCATCGCCTCTTAGATTCCTCTCCAAAAATGATAAGTAAACCAAGGATCTCTGTCAAAAATAATAGAAAAAGGTACACTATGTAATGTAACAATATCCTGCACATATATCTTTATAATACCCCCTCCTCCATGCTATCTTTAATTAGAATGAAATGAGATGATTTCATCAGATGATCAATGAAAACCCATATATAATTCTTTCCTCTAGAGGTATTGAAGTGTCGAGGATCAGGTTGGCCTACTGGGAATAGGTTGGGATGAATCAGTGGAGACCATTTTTTACAATTTCTTTTCACATAAAAATCAACCTATACAACTTGTTAAAGTTTGATTCACTCAAATTTAAATTCACATGCTCACTCATGTATATAGGAAGTAAAATAATAATGAACACAAGGTTTTTTACAAGGTTTGACACCTTCACAAGAAATTTTCTCCTTATCGTTGTTGGTTACTCTCCCCAACCACAAATTCTTCACTATAAGCACAACATATTACAAGCTTATAGTATTGGCATGGAGTCACACTATGTCAGTACAGATTCACATTGGACTTTGTAGTTTCACATTTCCTCCATACAAAATATGTAACAAAAATGATAAAGATCTTCTTGAGAGTTCAGTTTCTTCACCAATTGTAGATGTAGATCTCACTTTATGAGCCTTTAAGAATATTCAAGAATAGATGATCAATTCATGAAGATCCTGATGTAAAATTTCTTCTATATCTCAAACTTAGATGAACTCACTGAAATATCAAGCTCCACTATATGTAGAATATTATTTATGAACTTTAGCTTCAGGCTCTCTCTTCATCCCTCCCTATATTTTTCTCAACTTCTTTAATATTCTGGACATTACTTTCTATTTTTTTTTCGAAAGATCCTCATGTTAGGGAAACTCAACAAACATGAATCAATTTAATTACAATAATTCATTTTTCGGCTTAGTTTCCTCAATTCTTCTCTCAATAGAATCGTACAACATGATCCCTCACATTTACATATTCAATTAGGCTCACAAACATCCACCACAATCTCTTGAATATTCTCAACTTTTAATAACCGTATGTATATAGAAAAGTACCACTTCTACCCATATTATTTCTTGGAAGATCAACAAAAACTCATTCTAGAATCTTCACCAACCTCGATCAATATTGATGATAATTCAAAAATATTTAATTTTTGAATTTGAAGAATGCCTATCTATTTTTCTTTACTGAAACAATCTTGAGTATTGCTTTCTTCAACCTACTCTCACAACACAACAACTCTTAAAAATAACTCACCAACTCAAATAATCAACCATTTGAAACACAAAAAGAATCACTCCATATCCAAGTGATAGTGATTATTTGAACTCTAAAACATCAAAGAATCTTTACAAAAAGTTTATAAATTTAATATCTCGAGATTCATCACAAACAAATAAAGCTTCGAGCCAAACAACAAATGTTCAGATAAACCAGATCAAAACATCAAACATATATGAGAATTAATCACCATTTTATAAATATCACATGGATATGATTGAATAATATTTAATATGTTATGTTTTATCCATTAAAGATTAGCTTCAACATCATCAGATTTTATTTCTTCAGAATATTCAATTTTTAGAAATTCAGATTTTCACCCAGTAAACTTCACCAAAAATATCTTTAAGTATTGAATTCATATTTTTGGGGAAGTAATACATTGAAAACTCAAAGGATTATACTTGATTTCTAAATATTTACATTGTGGATGAAGTTATACGATCCATGATAAAGACTTATGTTTTGTACTTTGTCAAATTTTTGGACTTAGTGAAGTCACATGATCTAGCTTAGAAGTCATACATAAATGCAGGCAAAGTCATACGATAATGCCTTTATCAAATTTCCAGCAAACTCACTACTGGAAATAGGCTATACCAATGGTTTGGAATCATTGGTGTAGGCCCCCAAACCATTGGTATATCCTATACCAATGGTTTGATGGACCATTGGCTGATTTTCTCTCTAGATAGACCTATACCAAATATTTGGATGAACCATTGGTATGGGTGGTCTGTACCAATGGTTCTCAAACCATCAGTATAGGTAATTTCATAATAAATACCTATACCAAGGGGTTTTTAAAACAATTGGTATAGGTTTCGTGCAAAACATAATGGTGGCGAGTATTAAACTCAGGACATCTCTATTATAATTGAATAAATTAACCACTAACCTATGAGAAATTTTGTGTATATAATTATATATATATATATATGTATAAAAATAATTATAAATTTTGAATAATTTCATTTTATTATACATAAATATATAAAAAATGTCCTTGCCTATACCAATGGTTTTGGAAAACCATTTATATGGGTTTAAGTAATTTCTAGAACATATACCAATAGTTTTGAAAAATCGTTGGTATAGATACCCAAATGAGACCTATATTAATGGTTTTCCAAAACCTTTGGTATATGTCCTAAAAATTATTAGAACCTATACCAATGAATTTACAAAATATTGGTATAGGTTTGTTGGTATATATTGGATTTCTAGTAGTGACTCCTAAAGTCATACGATTCAACCAAGTCATACGGTGAAGGCTTACACCCAAGCCTTTACCAAATTTCTGCCCTAGACCAAAGCCATATGGAACTTCTAGTGAAGTAATTTGAAAACTCAGTGAGACATAATTAATTCCTTAGAAGTCATATAAAATGCTTCAAGTCGTATATTTTAGTACCCAAAGTCATACAAAACTAAATTATCCATTTTTCTATACTCCAACCAAGAAATCCAGGCTCCATTCAATTCGAACTAGGTTGTCCTCAAACATCTCAAAAACATCTCAAGAAAATAAAGTAACATATTAGTAGCCTTAAATAAATTATTTAAATATCTTCAATCATGTTGAAAAAAAATCAAACTGTGACACCCTAAAATTCTAAAGTAAGAACATTATATTCAATAGCGTGTATGACACGCAATACCAAGCGTAGAAAGAGAATATAATATTATGAGACTTTATGAAATATTTAATATTTTAAAAAAATTAATCTATTCTATAGATTTTATTGTACGTAAAACTGAGTTAGCTTACCTTACGCGTAAGAATGACTTTGTTCGACATCTTGCGTTATACACAAGACCGAGTTTTACCGAATACTATTAATATTATTATTTAATATAATAAGATATAACCTAGCTGTTAAATTGGTGGTTATGAATAAAATTAACTAAATTATGAAAATATATGGTTTACAAAAATATAAAATTAATTTATTGGTTACCAATCAATTATAAATGAAAAAAAACCAATTGAATATAAAGGAAAAGTTTATATAAAAACCTATTTTTATGTGTCAAAGCTATTTTATCAGAATTAATTACTATTAATGAATGATATTAATGAATTTAATATATTATATATTCAATAAAATATTTTTTATATTTATCTAATATATTTTATAATCATAAGATAAGAATAAATCCAGTTTTACACTTAAAAACTATATATTTTTTTTAAAATGCAAATTTATCGCCTTTTAATGGAACACTTATTTTAAAACTGAATTTTGACACTTTTTTTAAATTTTATATGTAAAAATAAACTTCATTTTTTAAATCATAATTTTTTAAAAAAATTAGGGTGAATTTTTTGTATTTTTCTGAGAAGTTTTATTTTTTCATGAATAGTAAAAAATACTGAATTTTCATTGAAAAATGATTTTCACTTAAATTATTTATAAGGTTAAATTATATTTTAAATTAGTTTTAAAGTCACATTAGATAAATTATAAATACAATAATCAAATTTAGTTTATTAGAATCAATTTCACATTAAAATTAGATATAAAAACACTTCAGACTTTTGAACATTTTTACTTTAAAAACCCGCTTTCTCATCCCATCTGTGGGAATAAATTTAAATTAATTTCTGCCACTTATGTGATTAGAATTTGGAAAAATAAATTAAATATTTTTAATAAGAATAATTTATAATTTATATTAATTTAAACTTAGTTTTTTACCAAAAATATTAGTGAATATTGTAAAAATTAATTACAACTTAAGGTAAAAATAAACTTAACAAGGGACTAAACCTTAAACTTAAGGGTCAAAATGACCTAAAAACATGTCCAAAACCTATTTTATTTCCATATTTCGACCATATAATCTCTTTTATCTAACTTGTTTCATTATTTTAGGCATATTATATAAGTTAGGCCTATCAATAGTATTTACCTTTTTATATTTACAAGAATGCCACTCCCCCTCCACTATAAAAAGACACTCACTCCTCCCATTTATTCACACCTATCAAGCCATTTATATCATCCAAAATCTACCCAAATAAGATCCCAAAATCCCTCACATACTCCTATAATCCTTAACTTGGGAATAAATCCAACCAAGGAAGTCTTTTGGTATAAACCAAAAGGAGCTACCTGAATAAGAGGTAACGTTTTTCAACGATCACTTTTGTTTCATTTACTTCTCCATCACATAAATTATTTTTATATCATGATTATATAATAAAATTATTATATTAAATATAATTATATGTTGTTATTCTAATATTTAAACCTATACTTTCACACACATCCATCAAATGGGATATGCAATCATCGTTCGTGTGTACGGTGGACTACCGCCTTGCAAACCGATGTTGTTCGTTATTCCATTACCACCTTTAAAGGTTGAAATGATGATGTATTTATAGTTTATATAGGATATATATGATATATATGATGTATTTATTCTTATTTAATTTTTATATAACACATAACATTATGTTTTCTATTTTGTGGGAATATGATAACATCGTTTGTGGGCGTGTGAACTACTGGCTCTTCAAAGCAATGTGATTCATTCACGCTATACACAGAATGTATTAAGAATGGTTTTAATAAAAATATATGAAATATATGAAATAAATATTATAATTTAATTATAATATACATATATATAATTTACTTTTAATTCTTTTAAATATGAAAAAGAAATGGAAGTAGCGTTCATGCGTATGTACACCCTACCGACTCCATGAACAGTGCATTTAATTTCCCATATCCAAATATTATAGATTATTATAAATACATATATACTGAATATATATTATAATTACATCATGGTTTACATTCTTTAGATTATTAAATCATAATCTAAGTAATAGGAACAAAAAATAACAAGTCAAAACATACTCAAAAATCATGACAATTAACACCCAAAACAATGAAAATAATGAAAGATTATTAATAAAAAAGTAATAAAATATTATAAGAATATCATATATGGTATTATAAATATAAATATGGGTATTTTATAAGTTATTCACATGCTTAAAATCATTATACAGTAGGTTAAAAGATGTTTACACAAAATGAAACACAAGGTAAGAGATTTCATCTCAATTTCATTTCATTAAGGCATATTGTAATGTTATGCACCTAGTTTCTTTTATACAGAGTATATACTACCCATTTTTAATTTAATATCATGAATAATTCATTATTCATGGTATTTTTAGTTTCAATTTGAATTATTTCATTAAGGGGATTTGAACTTAAAGTTACCAAGTGGTAAAAAAATCATAACACAATTCCTTTTTATTGGGTTATATTACTTCCTCGTTGTTGTTAATATTATATGATTATGTGTATAATGAATTTAAATATATATATATATATATTTATTTATACTTCTTATATTTGGATTTATAGTTGATACACATAATTAATTTGATTAATTCTCACTTCAACATTACGATCGTTTTAAGGGTTTATTTCACTCTTTGGTACTCAAAATGTTTTATAAAATGTTTTTAAGAAAACCAACTTCATTTATCTCTTTAGTCAGAGAACCCGTTTTATTCTAAAAACCCTATTTTCTAAAAAAAATTTAAAAAATGTTTTTAACCTTTCCAAAATGATTTATTAAATATATTTTTACCCTTTTTTTATTTTATAAATGTTTTCAAATGAATCTTCTTGTCTCTTTATGAACAAGATACTTTTCTAACCTTTTTACCTTGAAAAATGAATGTTTTTTACCTTGTATGACATGTAAAAAATTACCCATTGTCATTTATTTGAAGATTCCTTCATAATTTTTCAAAAATATTTTTAATGAAAATGTTTTTAAAAGTGATTTGAAAAAAGGGATTTTCAAAATGTTTTTCAAAATGAAGAGGATATTTTTTTTCTTTTTACATTATTTCTATTCATCAATGACAACAAACCTTTGTACTTACACCACTTAAGATATTTTTTATTGATACCATCCTTATTATTCCTCTATATGGTTTATTATTGATTTGACCAAGAATAATATTAACATTCACTTCCTTGATTCATTTTTGTTTCCCCCATGAAATATTCACTTTCCAGTAACCATTGAACATTAAATTTCCAATAAATATACATATTATTTATCATGGATATGATTATTATCTAAATTGTATATCATTTTTATATATGGTTTTTACTTTTAAAGTTATTTGATTAATTGGGGAAATATTGATAAATCCATATCTTCTACTCAATATGGATATTTGATGATAGGGCTCATTGTTTATTAATTAAATCGATTATTTGATATATGAGGACTGCTTTGGACTGGTAGTGACAAGTGGGCCTCAAAATTTATATAGCCCCTTGATGCATCGACAGGTTCTCACGAGACAAATCTATTGCGCAAATTAAATGGGTTTCTACCTATAGTTTTAAGCTATCTTGTGAAAGGTCTTGATGATATAGGTTTTCATGTGCCTCAGACATAACGTCCAATAATTAAGCATTAACTTCATTGAGATTTTAGTTATTATTATTACTATCCATGAGATTTTCACATGATAAAATCTATGGATGCATTTCATTCTCATTTTATTGATTAAATGGAATGTGTTATCAGTTATTTTCCTTACTATATTGTTTATGCACTTTATTATTAGTATATTGATTATATGACATGTGTGTTTAGTTATTACCTTATCATATTGATTATTCTTATTGATTCATTATTTATTCTGTTGTACTTAACCCTTACTGATTTCAAGACCCTCTCCCTCCAAATATGCCCCTCCTAAGATGGCAATGGAGAAATAGAGATAATGACCCCCCGAGTCCCGCCTTCAGTAGGCCCCGAGGTGGCGACCAACACCAAGGGTATAAAAATATCACAAAATAGAAGGCATTATCCTTTTTATAGTAAATAAGATTGAGAGATAAGATGTATCAACCTCAAAAAACTCCAAGACATTTATATAAAACAAATCCAAAATCCATACCACATTAATGTTTAAAATAAAGTTGTTAAAAATACCATAAAATTCTAAGGTATGTACCAAAAGAAAAGCTAAGCAGTGACACAACTATCCCCAAAATCTGAGCTAGTAATACCCACCACGGTCTATGTAGTCCTCCTGGAAACCTGAAAACAATTTTATATACACAGGGTGAGCATACAAGTATACTCAGTAGGAAAAATCAAAGTCTCTCATGCACAAGTGAGAGAAGTATACTAATACTCCCGTGAGAAAACAGTAGAACCAAAATCACCTAACAAGGCATACTAACCATCCCCATATCACAAAGTCACACTCACTAAATAATACAAGTCTAGTAAAATAATATAGTAAGCACAATGATGATAGGGTACCCACATAACTTTCCCACTAATTAGCCACTCTCACACCCTAATAACAAATGTCCTAGCGCTCCCACCTCTTTCGAACACACCACACCACATCCCGCCCACACACACCTGGGCCACATACCACATCACATCCTGACTGCAGACACCTGGGCCACATACCACATCACATCCCAACCGCAGACACATGGGCCTCATACCATGCCACATCCCGAAAACACCTGGGAAAACACAACACATCTCATCTCGAAGACACTTGGGAAAGCACAACACATATCATCCCAAAGACACCTGGGAAAACACAACTTGCCTACACACACCTCGGCCCCACAAACCACAACCTACCAAAAGAATCTTGGGCTATCACCACCTAGAAGAGGGAGAAGGGAAGAGTGGGTGGCTAACCATCCATCCTCCTATCGAGATTTTTGGGAAAGACACCCTCCCCCATGAAAATGGGGGTGTTTGACACATGGTTCTCAACTAGGGTGGGGTGAACATAGAAATCACAAGAACATATAGTGTGTATATATATATAGTATCAAACACTAAATCCCAACATATGGGATTCATGAAAACTACTACCTCTACATGCATTTATCAATATTAACGATAGTCACTTATGAAGTTCATAAATGAAAGCCACTTCACAACAAGCCACAAACTCAATTCATACCCCCAACCAACTCAATTAACCAATTCTCATAATTATTAAGTGTTTATTTACTCCATCACTATCCGAGCAACTAATGGGTATAGAACACAACAAGGCACATAACAAAAGTCACACAGGGGAAGAAGAACCACACTAAAATAACCCACTTCATATTTTCGCTCCGTTTAACACTCATTCATGCGATAAAATACATTGATCTCTAGATACAGGGTGAATATTTCTACATGTTATCAATGGAGAATCATCCATACCAACCACTAACATAATTCTTCAAAGTCATCCTACCCAAGCCATCCTTCTAACCAAGGAAAATCCCAACTTGAAACCACCTCCAGGGACACATTAAACCACAACCAGATCTGCAACCCCACTATACAAACATACCATGCCCATATTACCATATCCATAGAAAAAAACCCCTATACACAACTGTGCCCACAACCACATTACCACATGAACCAAACCAAAATATATTCATATTTAACATGACATTCTTTCTTTAATTCCACTTGTTAATTTAGGGGTTATCATAGAAACAATATGATTCTAGGACATCCGGTTATTAGCCATGTGTACGTGGTTAATAGTTTTCATATAAAAGTGTTCAATGAAAACAAACAACATTCATTTTGTAATTGTCCTATGCACAAACAAGGACCCCCAATGACCATGATTTTCAGTGGGTAGTTAGCCCATACAAATTCAAAATATCAACAAAACAATAAAATATAAACATGCGTCACTTTTCCCATCCCCATGTTTATTGATTTATACTGGTTCAATTATATTTATTAATTAGTATTTGAATATTTTCTCAAAGGAATACATTCATAAACCCACCCTACATGATGCACAAATAAGAGAGATGAAGGAAAACCTACATAGAAGAAGAGGTGCACTTCCTGGTTGTACCAAGATAGGGGTGTGCATGCAGTAGAAAAAACACTAGGGAAACACGATCCAAAAAGGTGCAAAACAACTGCATGACTCCTTGGGGAAGAAAGGCTCGGGGTGCACCAAGAGAAGAGGGAAACGCACAAGGAAGAGAGGATCTCAATTTTAAAAAGGCCGGATCTTATATCAATAGGATAAATAGTTTTTAAAATTCATTAAAGGCAGATCTTGACCAAGAATATGAAACTTGGAAGGTCAAAGGAAGATTCAGGTTTTTAGAAGATAGATATGATTCGAAACGGCTCCAAAAAACCATTAAATGTGGTTTTAAAATCATTTTACATCAAAGGAAATGTTAAAGGGGTGAAACTGGAGAAATTGGAGAATTCTAGAATTTTGTTAAACTCCTAAAAGAGTCACTGGTGGATGAGTCCCTATTGGATGAGTCACCGTTGGACGACTCACCATTGATGACCTACCATTGAAACCTACTGTCAGTGACTCACTATTGTGAGTCACCGGTGCGAGTCATCATTCTAAATTACTGGTCCCGACTCATTGGTCCTAACTCACCACTACGACTCACCACTATGACTCACCATTCCGAGCTACCATTCCGAGCTACCAGTGGATGAATCACCATCGTAATTCACCATCAAGACTCATTGCTGGAAACCTATCAGTGTGAGTCACCACTGGCGACTCACCTGTCTGACCCACTGTTGGATGAGATAATGTTAGAAAATTGGATTTTTGGAAAACTCTTGAAATGAGTTACCTTGACCTCCCAGAACACTTCAAACACCATATTTTCACAAAGTAATGGACCAGAGAGATCTGATCCATTACATAAAATACCTATCAAACTATTATTTCCCTCGACAATTCAAAACCAAACCCAGAAGAAAGAGGGGTCTGAATAGCCACCCCATAAGATACCCCTCAAGGATATCGATACACTTGAAACACCGCTACTGACATCAAGGTTCAACGATAAACCACCCTATTTTGTTCAAAATCTAGAGTGAGACTTTAACATCTAAGAACACCTCATCCAACATCTTCTAACCCAACTGACCAGAAGAAACACCACACAAGCACAACAACTACACTGTCTGAACACATGAATCAGAGAATCTCATCCTCCATGTTAAGATACTATCTGCTCTGGGTGGCACAGACTCACCCACACAAGTTTAATTGCATCACAATTAATGTGCCTCGATTAGGAATCTTTTCTTCCCCTTTTCACATGTCAGGACTTTATCGCACATTACAGAACAAGGAAACAACTCATTTCATAACAAACTAGGTTCAAACATCACATTCCAAAGCAAAACATAACACAAAAAAAACTCAAAACAACTCTAGGTATTGGGCCCACATCTACTCTTCCTGCTCCCAAGTACTTTCCTCCAGGCCACCATGCCTCCAAAACACGCAAACCAAAGGAATGGTCCATCCACACAACACCTTCTCCCGATGATCCTGGATCTCTACTAGCCTCTCCACATGCATCGCATCATCTTCGATATCTAAATCTCCCTAGTTAATTACATAAGAGTCATCATGAAGATACCGATGAAGTTGAGAGATATGTAAGACATCATGAATCCTCTCCAACTACGGTGGTAGTTATAACTAGTACGCCGCCTCATCAAATTGTCCTAATAGCTTGAAGGGTCCAATGAACCTAGGAGAAAGCTTGATCCCTCAACCAAACCTCCAATGGCCACATTGAGAGGAAACCTTCAAGAACACGTGGTCCCCAAACTCGAACTCCAAAGGCCTCATCTTATGATCAGAATACGACTTCTTCTGGTCCTACACCGCCTTCATCCTCTCACAAACAAGTTGAACCTTCTCTGTCATGCTCTGCACAACCTCAAGGCCAAGAACAGCTATCTCCCCAACCTCTTCCCAACCCAAAGGTGAATGACACAATTTCTATACAAAGCTTCAAAAAGATCTATGCTAATGGAAGAGTGATAACTATTATTGTAAGAAAACTCCAACAAGGGAAAGTGTCATACTCAAGATCCTACAAAGTCCAAGACACATGCTTGAAACATATCCTAAAGTGTTTGGATAGCCCGTTTTGTCTGCCCATCTGTTTGAGGGTGAAAGTTAGTACTGAGGCGTAATTGAGTGTCAAAAGCATGTTGCAATTCCCTCTAGACATGTAAGGTAAAGTGTGTATCCCGATACGATACAATGGATATCATAACTCCATGCAGCCACACCACCTCATCCATATACCTCTTTGCCAAGGCATCCACTACGCCCGACTCCTTGATTGCTAATAAGTGGGCCGATTTTTTCAGCCGATCCACTATCACCCAGATAACATCATAACCTCCTTCAGATATGATTAACCCTATGATTAAATACATTAAGATTTCATACCACTTCCGCTCAGGGACATACAAAGGCTACAACAATCCACCAGGGACACAATGACTGACCTTCACCTACTGGAAAACCAATCACTTTGCCACAAACTCTGCCACTTACTACTTCATCCCGGGCCACCAAAACTACATCCTCAACCCACAATATATCTTATAAATTACTAGGTGTACCACTAAGGGTGATCTATGAAATTCATGAAGGAATACACTTCCCATCACCACTAGAACAAACAACTTACCTTGCAACAACATCCGCTTTTGACCATCCTATGACCATCTCTTCGGAGCATCACTATGGATGACACAATCGCGCAACACTTTTTCCTCTGAGTATCCTCACTAAGACTCCTCCACCTTCCACATTAGCAAAAAATGCACCTTCATCTGAAACAAACAACCTCTATCACCATCCACTCATGCATCTAAGTGCAAGGTTGTTAACTCCTCCATCACTTTCCAAGCATCCATAGATTCTAGAACAACCTCCTTATGTGACTTTATGCTTAAATCATCAACCAAAACATTCCCCTTTACTGTGGTATAAGAGATCTCAAAATCATAGTCCTGAAAAAACTCTATCCACATTCTTTATTGCAAGTTTAGGTCTTACTAGGAAAAGATATACCTCAAACTCTTATGATCTGTAAATACCACAAAGTGCTCCCTAATGAGGTAATGCTGCCACAACTTCAGTTCAAACACAACAACTACCAACTCCAGATCATGGGTGGCATAGTTACGTTTGTGGAGACATAAATTTATAGACCCATAAGAGGTAACTCCCCACTGCTACATCAACACGCATCCCAAGACCAGATGGAAAGCATCACAAAACACCTCGAACATCACCCCTTCCTCTAGCAACCGAAGCACATGAACACTAACCAACTTCCCCTTCAAATATCCAAACACTACCTGGAACTTCTATCTCCACACAAAAGCTTGGTTCTTTTTGGTTAAAGCTATCAATGGGGATACAACCCAAGATAAATCGAGTACAAACATATGATAATAGGCCGCAAGACCAGGAAACTGTGAAATTCTGCCACATTCTTGGGTGCTGCCCAAGAAACAACCACTTCAAACTTTGATGGGTCTACTGCTACACCCTATTGAGACACCACATGCCCAAGGAAATGTACCTCATGTGTCCAAAAGTTGCACTTGGACAACTTTCCATAGAGCTGGTAGCGTCGAAGAACCTATAAGATAGTCCTGAGATGCTCGTTGTGCTCCTCCTTTGACTTCAAGTAGATCAAGATATCATTGATGAATACGATGACAAATCAGTCCAGGAACTCATAGAACATAGAGTTCATAAGTCCCATGAACATAGCTGGTGCGTTCGTAACACCGAACGACATAACTACAAACTCGAAGTGCCCATACCAGCACCCAAAAGCAGTCTTCAGGATATCTCCCTCCCTCACCCTCAACTAGTGATATCCATACCATAGATCAATCTTAGAAAACCAACTCGCCCCTCTTAGATGGTCAAAAATATCATCTATCATCAGGAGAGGGTAACATTTCTTGACCATCACCTAATTCAACCTCCAGTAGTCTATGAAAAACTCCAGAACACCATCTTACTTCTTTGAAAATAACACCGGATCACCCCATGATGGCATACTGGGCTGGATAAAGTCCTTCTTCATCAGGTCATCGATCTGAATCCTCAACTCTCGCAACCGAGAAGGTGCTATTCGATAAGGAGCCATCGAAATCGGACAAGAACTGTGACATCCAAGAAATCCCCAAAAACTTTGGGAACCTCCAACATATTAGCATCGAATGATTCCACTGACATCTTGTCCAATGAGGAAAGAAGAGGCTCCACACGTTGACAACCCACCTAGAAACTCTGCTCGGCAACGAAAGCCACACACTGGCCATCCATGTCTGAAAACACAAATATTCTATGGAAGTAGTCGATAACAGCATAAACAGAATACAAATAGTCGATGTCAAGAATGAAATTGTATGGTTGCATCTATAGAAAGAAGAGATCCCCACACACTACTACAACTTGGCCTTTTATCAGCAATAAAAACTGACATTAACAGCGTTAGAAAAGCGTTGTTAATGCCGACGTAGATAAAGGGGGGGGGGGGTCCCCTTTATCAGCGCTCTGAAAAGCATTGATAAATTCCACCTTTATTAGCGCTAAAAAAGGCACTGATAAAGGGGGTCCTTTATCAGTGCTATTTTTAGCACTGATAAAGGTGGGACTTTATAAGCGCTATTTTGAGTGCTGATAATGGAACCCTTTATCAGCACACTTTTAGTGCTGTTAAAGAAATCCTTTATCAACGCTCAAAAAAGTGCTGATAAAGGCACCTGCCTCTACTCCTACACAACCAGCACCTGCACATCTGCACACCTACACAAAATAACAACACCAACACATCTGCACACCTTCACAAAATAACACCTGCACACGAACCAAGAACCGAAAGATGAAACAGTGCACACAATATTTTAACAAACAATGCTATATACATTTACTTAAAATCATGAATACAAAAAAACACACTACTATATACATTTCAAACAATGTTTTACATGGTTACAATTACAATTATCCAACAACAGTTATAAACATTAATGTTTCATCCTTTGATATCCGTGATCCCCTCTCAAAAATTGTTGTCCATGGTATTTGTTGCCGAACAAAGCATCACTACTAGAAAACTGCCCTATACCCATGGTTCAAAACCGTGGGTATAACACCCAAAACTGTGGGTATAGGCTATACCCACGGTTTTGGGAACCGTGGGCTGGAACGACGTCGGGATAGGGGGGTCGGCCTATACCCACGGTTTGGAGAAATCGTGGGGATAATATTTCTACAATGTGGCAGGCTCGTGAACACACTGGCACAACGTTGACCCCACGGTTTGAGAACCGTGGGGATTTAATCTTTAAAAATAGCGGCCGGGGGGTTTCGAACCCGGGCCTTGCGCTGAGCCTCGCGGCCGCGCCCCACCAACGGACCAACCAAACTGTGACTTTTATCTGTTATATATACATATATCTGCCTATATATATATATATATTAATATGTGGTATTTAAATTAAAAAAAATCCCGACGTGTTTTGAACCCGCACCTCACACCGAGCCTCGCGACCGCCCCCCACCAACCGACCAACCGAGCTGTGATTTATATTTGTTATATATACATAAATCTGCGTATATATATAAATATGATCCACGCGGTGTATTTAAATTCATAAAATGCGGCCAGGGGGATTTGAACCGGCAACCTACAGCACCCGCAGAGAAGGGTTTACCAACCGAGCTAAAGAACTTTTAAAAGTTTATATTTATATTTATATAAATATATTAATCTAAACCGTGAAAAAATGTCTTCCTGCTAAATTTTTTTCGTGTCTCGACTAATTTTCTTTCCCCGCCATAACGCGGGAAAGCTATACCCACGGTTCTGTAGAACCATGGGTATAAGTCTTCAAAACAAAAACCACAATACCTATAATTTTCAAGAACTGTTGGTATAGGTCTTCAGAAAATACTCTATACCCACGATTTTCTCCAAAACCGTGGGTATAGGTCTTAAAAGAAAACTATACCCACAGTTTTTGGCACAACTGTGGGTATAGGTGGCCTATACCCACGGTTTTGGAAAACTATGGGTATAGGTCCACATACTATCCCTATACCCACGATTTTTTGCAAAACTGTGGGTATAAACCTATTTTCTAGTAGTGCATTCGAACTCAAGGAAAAAAATTCACCTATATAAGAAAACAAATATTATGTTAGAAATATAATAATGAAATAAATTAAAACATTAATATGAAATAATAAATTAATATGGAAATGTGAAGCTAAAATATGGAAATGATAAACTCAAATGTTTTCATTATGATAGCAATGAAAGTGAATAATGTAAAATCAATATGTTTTTGGATGATTTATCTCATTTAATAAATACTGATTCTTTATCTAATGAAAATATTTACCAGTCACATAATGCATCGGATTGAGGTGCGGTTGATTTGTACACGTCACAAATGACCCATGGATCATTTTTCTAAAGTATCAAAACAATCCGAACGCGTTTTCTCAGTTTGTCGTATGTCACTTGTGTTGTTTTCAAAAGTTAATATCAATTTCAAACTGATATCAGACACTTTTAGCCATACCGGTCACACTGTGCATAGTATTGAGGCGTGTTTGATTTTTACACATCAAAAATGACTCATGGATCATTTTCCTAAAGTATCAAAACAATCCGAATGCGTTTTCTCGGTTTGTCGTATGTCACTTGTGTTGTTTTTTAAAGTTAATGTCAATTTCAAACTGATATCAGATACTTTTAGCCATACCGGTCACACCGTGCGTCGGATTGAGGTGCGGTTGATTCGTACACGTAAAAAATGACTCATGTTTCGTTTTACTGAAGTATCAAAACAATCTGAACGTGTTTTCTCGGTTTTCTGTATGTTACTTATGTTGTTTTCTAAAGTTAATGTCAATTTCAAACTGATATCAGAAACTTTTAGCCATACCGGTCACACCATACATCATATTGAGGTGCGTTTGATTCGTACACGTCACAAATGACTCATGGATCATTGTACTAAAGTATAAAAACAATCCAAATGCGTTTGCTCGGTTTTTCGTATGTCACTTGTGTTGTTTTCTAAAGTTAATGTCAATTTCAAACTGATATCAGACACTTTTAGCCATACCGGTCACACCGTGCATCGGATTGAGGTGTGGTTGATTCTTACACATCACAAATGACTCACAGATCATTTTACTAAAGTATAAAAACAATCCTAACACGTTTTCTCGGTTTTACGTATGTCACTTGTGTTGTTTTCTAAAGTTAATGTCAATTTGAAACTGATATCAGACACTTTTTGCCATACCGGTCACACTGTGTGTTTTATTGAGGTACAATTGATTTTTACGCATCAAAAATGACTCATGGATCATTTTTCTAAAGTATCAAAACAATCCTAACACGTTTTCTCAGTTTTCTGTATGCCACTTGTGTTGTTTTCTAAAGTTAATGTCAATTTGAAACTGATATCAGACACTTTTAGCTATACCGGTCACACTGTGCATCGGATTGAGGTGCGATTGATTCGTAAACGTCAAAAATGACTCATGGATCGTTTTCCTAAACTATAAAAACAATCCGAATGCGTTTTCTCGGTTTGCAGTATGTCACTTGTGTTGTTTTCTAAAGTTAATGTTAATTTCAAATTGATATCAGACACTTTTAGCCATAACGGTCACAATGTGTGTCAGATTGAGGTGAAGTTGATTTTTACACATCAAAAATGAATCATGGATCATTTTCCTAAAGTATCAAAACAATACGAACATGTTTTCTCGGTTTTCCGTATGTCACTTATGTTGTTTTCTAAAGTTAATGTCAATTTCAAACTGATATCAGACACTTTTAGCCATACCGGTCACACTGTGCATCATATTGATGTTTGGTTGATTATTAAACGTCACAAATGAATCATGGATCGTTTTCCTAAAGTATGAAAACAATCCTAATGTGTTTGATCAGTTTTCCATATGTTACTTGTGTTGTTTTCTAAAGTTAATGTCAATTTGAAACTGATATCAGACACTTTTAGACATACCGGTCACACCGTGCGCCGAATTGAGGTGAATTTGATTCTTACACGTCAAAAATGACTCATGGATCATTGTACTAAAGTATTAAAACAATATGAACGTGTTTTATCGGTTTGCTGTATGCCACTTGTGTTGTTTTCTAAAGTTAATGTCAATTTGAAATTGATATCAGACACTTTTAGACATACCGGTCACACTGTGTGTCAAATTGAGGTTAGGTTGATTTGTACACATCAAAAATGAATCATGGATCGTTTTCCTAAAGTATCAAAATAATTCGAACGCGTTTTCTTGATTTTTTGTATGTCACTTGTGTTGTTTTCTAAAGTTAATGTTAATTTCAAACTAATATCATACAATTTTAGACATACTGGTCACACCGTGCGTCAGATTGAGGTGAGGTTGATTCTTACACATTAAAAATGACTCATAGATCATTTTCCTAAAGTATCAAAACAATACGAATGCGTTTGCTCAGTTTTCCATATGTCACTTGTGTTTTTTTCTAAAGTTAATGTCAATTTCAAACTGATATCAGACACTGTTAGCCATACCGGTCACACCGTGCGTTAGATTGAGGTGCGGTTGATTCTTACACGTCAAAAATGACTCATGGATCATTGTCCTAAAGTATCAAAACAATCCAAACACGTTTGCTCGGTTTTCCGTATGTCACTTGTGTTGTTTTCTAAATTTAATGTCAATTTGAAATTGATATCAGACACTTTTAGCTATACTGGTCACACCATGCATCGGATTGAGGTGAAGTTGATTCGTACACGTCACAAATGACTCATGGATCATTTTCCTAAAGTATCAAAACAATCCGAACATGTTTTCTTGGTTTTCCGTATGTCAGTAGTTCATAAGAGTCTCTCATTAAGTTATTCTTTACTAGAAACTCAAATCATTTATGAAACCATTTTTCATAATCTAAGGATATGAAACATAAGAAAGGGTGATCATAGATGCTCAATAAGTGTAAACAAGGGAGATATCAATGATCATATAAAGATAACATAAGTAGTAGGAATTCACCTTCATTGTCCTATTTGTTTACATTCTTCCATCAGGTACGCTGCCCATTCGTTTCTAAACACGTCTGTATCATCTTGTGAATATGAGTTTTTGCGACAGTCATAGTAGTACTGAAAAAATATAAATAAACAAAGGATTAATAAATATTTTAAATTAACTAGTAATTATTTTCAAAAATACCTCTTCAGGGATGCTAGTTTGTTCATGAAATATGATCTCTTTCATAAATTTACAAACATAATAATTGTAGTCCTTTCCGTTTGTTTGTTTCGGACACTGCAGAAACATCGATAAAAATAAGTAATATGTTTTGATATGTATTTGGATAGTTTAATATAATTATATATACCCTGATACTTTTCTATTTGTAGATCTCGTGCGCCTTGTCGTCCTTATGCCCTGGATTCATTCTAGCCTTTAGACGATATTCATACATCACCCTATCATAACAGAATCCTCATTAAAAGATAATATAAATTATATAAATAGATATTTAGTTCTAAAATTTTGGATCTAGTGTATTAAAAATTGACAATCGCCATCATGTGTGGTCGGTTTTTTGGATATCCATGCAGTGGATCCAGAAAATAAATCTTTGGAGTATCCAAATTGACTGCAATGAGCATCCAATGCTACCTAAAAACACAAAAAAGAATAAGTAATGATAGAAATTAAAATATAATTTATATGATTAAAATGTAGAGTTTTACCCCTACAACGTTGGTATTAAAAAGAGTCTGTCAGTCGTAATTTTTCATTGAAACGTTCTGAGCAGGTTTGACATTAATTCAGCCTGAAAATCGGAATCTATTTCTTTTTGTTGTGTAGACATGGTGTGAGGACTAACGATTCCAAATTTGTATTCATGGGAAAATCCCTTCAATTGTTTTTCATATATACGCCTGCGAAAAATATGAAATGTATTTAGCCATAATTATCATAGTATATCAGCTTCTGTAAGATCAAATCATGAAAACATACCTCATGTATACATTTATAACTGAGGCGCCTAGCCAGTCGTATGTGATGATTTCAGCTACAACGTCAGCACTAATTAAATCTAATGTTTCCTCTCCATACATATCTTTTTTCACAAACAATTGTGTGATTATTTCCACCTTTCATTTTCGTATCCACATGAGCTTGCAATGATATTAAATGTGGATATAGAACGGGCGGGGTGAAGGTGACCTCATTAGATCATTTTGATCGGTTGGTTGATCCTTTTGAGCCGTTATTTCATTTTAGCTTCTTCCTTTTGTCCTTATGTAATAACATTCATCGGTTCAGTCCTTTTCTAATTAAATGTTAAAGGTTCTGCTTGAAAAATGAATTGAAAATGAATACCTCCTGGTCGACATGTTTTTTTACAAGATTTGACGGCCATGCAATAAATGTTCCAACAAATTTTTCCACCGTATGAATATCATCATCATCATTTAGCATGGGTAGCTCGGTGCTCGACTCATGATCTAAGTTAATTGAAACTTTGACATGACCGGTTGGAAGTGGTCTGGAGTGTAGCATGTCATTCTGTATATTGAACACTGTAGCCCTCGCTACAAGGTGATGGGTGGGAGTTGACAAATATAAATCACAGTCATTTTCACCCTGTAGAATATCATTACAAGAAAGGTATCAGTGTCTATGTGATTCACATTTCACAGAAACAAATATTAGAACATTGATTACCTCGGTTAAGTCAGGTCTTTGAGGGGAATGGCTCGCCTCAAAGTTGGTGGGGGTGGGGTGGGTTGTTCTTGAGTTGTTTCTTCTCTTTGCCTCTCCCCTATCAAAGTTTCTAGCAACTCTCCCTGACTTTGGAATTTGTCTTCAAGGGTATCTAGTCTATCTCTCATCATTTTCATTTCTTTAGTTTGTTCCTCCTCTTGTTTTTTTTTCTAAAAATATGTCTGGGGTGTCACCCCAAAACCCGCACCTCTGACACGGCCATACTATTCTAGCTGTTTCAAGGCCGCTGAAAGTATGTATTCATCTGGTGCGGGTGTTTTTGTTTCCTGTGACTATGTCAAATAGAAAATATGGGAAAATAAGTAATCATCGTTATGTAATAGCGATTTAAGGAAAAAAAATTATATTTTGTCATACTTACACATGTTTCCCACACTTTTTGTGTGTTTTCATCTACTAGTTTCCCCTCTTTATTAACACGAGCCTTCTTCCATAGCACATGGAGTGGGATGGAAGTGGCTTGGGATTTTGATTCATCAATCTGCATATAAACAGAGAAACATGGTTACAGTGTTGTTTTATGTCACATAAAAGTATTATAGTACTTTTAAAATACGTACCAATTGTTTTTCAATTGAAGCGTACCCCAGTCTTACTTTACGGTAGGGGTACGCTGGTTTTACTGCCCGTTCTTTATTTTCAGCACTCAGTTGCTATTTCATAAATAAATAACTGTCAATCAAAGTGATGACTACAAGAAACGTTAAACAACATGTTACCAAACACAATGTAACTGAAAAGTCTGCTCTGCATGATGGTTGCAAAACGTATCCCATGCTCCTTAGGATATCAAGTGTGCATAAAAAGGAGGTGGGTGCAGCTTGATTTTCCCTTCAACATCTTTCAGATGACATTTCGTTAAAATGGTGCAAAATCCTCTATGACCCTTCCTTCCAGTCTTAATACATATTCTTTGTGCGAGACATCTACTATAAATGCACTATGCAAGAGATGATGTAGAGTTAGTCAATATTTTAGTATTTTATTTTATTTTATTTTAATAAATTAAATAAATGATATCATAATGTTACCATAATCTCTTCTCACATTAATGTTTTCAGCCCACTGACAACATGGTGCCATGACTCTATATCAATCAGCACGTGTTGCCGAGTGACGATTCCAATGTAGCTACTAAACATGGCTTTGTTGGGGTTTACATACTGGCCTCGCTTATTCCATCCCACCTTATATTTGATGCCTTTTGCTTTTTTCCTTAAGGATTTTGGATAAAACTGTCAAACTATAGCGCACCTATTTTTTTGTGCCTCCAGGGTTTCATTGTCTACCATTTCCTCGATTTCTGCATCATCATTATGTTTCTCTAAAGTGCTAGCATCAGCACTGGGACCGATAACAACATGTTGAGAAACCTGTTATACCTCAGCAGTGGGACCAGCAGCAACAGGTTGAGAAACCTGTTGTACCTCAGCAGTGGGACCAGCTGCAACAGGTTGAGAGACCTGTTGTATCTCAGCAGTGGGACCAGCTGCAATAGGTTGAGAAACCTGTTGTGTCTCAGGATTGGGTGCATCAGCAAGTGCAGAAGTCATTATCTACAGAAGTGGTTTAACATTTAATTTAGATCACATAAAAGCAGTAACAAACATATAATAACATAATGTAACACAATCTATATTGCAATAAAAAAATAACCTGATTATTGAACTCTATTTTTTTAAAGGCTGAAGGTATTCGACCCCTCTATCGACTATCCATATCCCTTCATTGTGGTCTCCTCATACATACAAAACGTCGTCTACATTGGGACCACTGTGAAATGACTGCGAAGTCCCAATTAAAGGGTCATCCTTCGTTGAATTTTCATCTGACCCTTCAGTTGTTTTGGTCGATAACATAACAATTGACCAGTTTTAGTTTGTGGGATCTGGAACATAAAATACTTATACTGCCTGTGATTCCATTATAAGCGGTTCGTCTTTCTCCCCTTTCTTACCGAAATCAACTTTCACGAATCCCAATTCATCTATTTTAACAACACTCCTATTATCAACCCACTTGCATTGAAAAATCGGAACTTGGAATTTTGTATAATTTAACTCCCATATTTGTTTGATGATGCCAAAGTATGACATATTCGCATAAATTGGATTCCTGTACTTAGCACCGGAAACATGCATCGCTTCAGCCACAAGTGTAACCCCACTATTCTGCATGGTACTGTCTTCATCATGTTCATTAGTATAAAATGTATAACCATTAACTACATAAGCATTGTAAGATAATACATACACACTTGGTCCTCCATCTAGCCATCGAAGTCGGTCTGAAATTGACTCTGGATTTTTATCTGACTTCTTAAAAATATGGTCCCAAAACCATCCTATAAACTGTTGATTATGTGTATCTGATATCCATTTTTAAGCCCTAGATGGATTCAAATTCCTAATAATTTCTTTTTGGGTTTCAACATATGGGTCAACGTCGAAATTGTTATGAAAAACATAAAGGTGGGATTGCTCCTGATCTGTAATATTGATTGTGACAACCTGTCTTCCAGAAATTCCTTCACCCTCAAGCCGCCCAGTGTGACAAGATTTCGGTAGGCCAATACTTTCCACACCAGATAGGTATTCGGTACAGAATTCAACGGCTTCCTCAACAATATATCGCTTCACAATACAACCCTCTGGTCGACTTCAATTTTTGACATACCCTTTCAAAATCTTCATATATTGTTCAATGGGGTACATCCATCTATAATGTACAGGACCACATAGTTGAATCTCTCTTACCAAGTGGACCATCAAATGAACCATCATATCAAAAAATGAAGGCAGGAAGAACATTTCTAATTCACATAATATGATGAAAATTTCTCTTTCCATAGTTAGCAATTTCGCCGGGTCTATAACTTTGCTGCATATAGATTTGAAGAAGAAACATAGTTTCGTTAATGTATGGCGGACATTCTTGGAAAAAATGAAATGTAAAGCAATAGGAATGAGATTTTGCATCAAAACATGGCAGTCATGTGATTTCAGACCTTTTAAATTCAAATAGCTCATTGACACGAGGTTCCTGATATTTGATGAATACCCCTCTGGAACCTTTACGTCATTCAAGAAGTTGCAAAACTAATATCTCTCCTTCCTGGAAAGAGTGTAAGTAGCAGGAGGAAGAAATGTTCATTTTTCACCCTTCACTAGTATCAACTCTTCTCATATTCTCATCTCAACCATGTCCAACCTAGCCTTAATTCCATCTTTTGTTTTGCCAGGTGTATTTAGCAACGTGCCGATGACACTATAAAATAAATTTTTTTCTACATGCATAACATCAAGAAAATGTCTGACATACAGACAATTTTAGTATGGTAATTAAAAAAAACTGATCTCTTTTTCCAACCGATTTTTGTAAGGTTTTTTGAATCCAGTTTACCAAAAGTAGTGTCCACAATTTTAACTTTCTCAAACAATTGATCTCATATTAGTGTAGACAGTGTTGTACGTTCTTCTGAACTTCCATCGAATGATGTCATCCAAGATCGGTACTTATGTCTTCGGGGTAGAAATCTGCGATGTCCTAGAAACACGATTTTCGATGAATGTTTCAACCTAATTGATTGTGTACCTTGTTCACAAATGGTACACCCTTGAGTTCCTTTAATGCTATATCCTGAAAAATTTCCATAAGCAGGGAAGTCATTTATCATCCCGTACAACATGGCTCTCAAAGTGAAATCTTCCTTTTTGTAAGCATCATACAATGCAACACCTGAATCCCACAAAAATTTCAAATCTTCGATAAATGGAGCTAAATAAACATCAATATCATTACCCGGTTGTTTTAGTCCTGATATAAGCATAGATAACATGATGTATTTTCATTTCATGCATAACCACGGTGGTAAGTTATAATTTACCAACATAACCGGCCATGTACTGTGACTGTTGCTTTGAAAACCAAAAGGATTCACTCCATCTGTAGATAACGCAAGACGAAGGTTTCTCGACTCGTTTCCAAATTTAGGATACTCATGATCAATTCTCTTCCACTGAGGAGAGTCTTCCAGGTGACGTAGTATCCCATCTTTAATTCTTGTATCTACATGACATGTCAATTGTTCTGCAGTCTCCTCACTTCCATATAGGCGCCTAAACCTTGGAATGATTGGAAAGTACCATATAACTTTAGTAGGACTGGATTCATCTTTCTTGTATCGAGAACCACCACACTTTTGGCATTATTTAAGTGATTTGTGGTCCTTGTGAAATAGTATACAATCATTCGGGTAGGCGTGTATTCTTTTAGAGATCATACCCATCGAGCGTAACATTCATTTGGCGTTGTATGTTCAGCTAGGGAGCTCATTATCTTCTGGGAGCATGTCATTCAAGAGAGCAAGTAGTTCCGTAAAACTGGCGTCACTCCACCCGTTGTCTTCTTTCAAATTATACAGCTTCAGTACGGCTGACAGTGCTGTATATTTAGTGCAACCAGCATACAATGGTGTCTTTACACGACCTTTTAACTTCTCAAACAATTTTGGGAAATCACAAAGTTCATCTTCGACGATCCTTGTCATTTACTCAATAAGATCTTCATCATCATTCACATTTTTAATCACATCCTCCATATGGTCATCTTCATTGTATATACTTGTAATCATATCAGATGATCCATAAAACACAGTGTTATCCCAGCCACTACCTACATTCGTTGTTTCCCCGTGTTTATTCCAACATGTATAACTATGATCTATTCCGTGACAGATCAAGTGTTCTTCCAAATCCTCTAGACTAATTTGTTTTGAATAACAACAGTGTAAACATGGACAAAGGATTTAAGAAGGGTCATATGCATGATCTTTTGCAAACTTGATAAACTATTTCACGCCTTCTTCATACTCTTTTGTCAACTGATTGACATTCATCCATTATTTATTTATATTCATCCTATTTAAAATCCAAAGGATGGGTATATAGGTTAGGGGAGAAGGAATATGAGTATAATTTAGATAAAAAATTAGATACTTCAAAAATGGTGGGGGAGTGCTCATTAATAGCAAATTTTGGGTGGTTCTTGGGATTCACCCATTCTCTTCCTCTCTTCAATCCCCCCTGATGAGGGGTGGTTCTTGGGAGTTTTTTATAGTGCGTTAGTGAGTTATTCCCTCATACTCCCTCCATCACTATTATCCTTTATTTCCCTATGATTTGGGATGATTTTAACTAGGATTTGTGTGATGATTTCACTATATCATCTTCAAATCAATTCAGATGATGTAGATTTTTTTTGTATTAGATAGAGGTTATCCTCGTATGATGAACGCACCATGTTTTGTGTGGTTTAGGTGGTTTTGTGTTTCCCAGTGAGTTTTTAAAAGATTATTCCTAATTATATTAAGGTGAATAATTAATTATAAGTTTCTATAATTAATTATTTGGGAATTGTGCCTTGATATTGGGTCTCAATCATTGGTATAAGATTAGATAAGGCATGTATAGTCTTGGTTGAGGATGAGTTGATCTTGGTGAGGGGGTTACTCCATTTTTTGAGGTAGGTGGACCCTATAATACAAAACCATGTTCCAATTTATGCATGATTGTGCATTCATGCATGAGTATATGTGTTCTAGTGAAAGGGATAGAAATCAAGAGCAACCTAGGTAAATAAATATGGTTTTTTTGATCCACCAAGAGATAGAGTGAGGGTTCTATTGAATGTTTATGATTTTGTGATCATCCAGAGATTATGTCTCCATGGAGGTGAGGTTTCTAGTTGTGTTTATGAGAAGATCAGGTTTGGTATGAGATTTGTATAGCCTAGTTAGGTTTTCTAAGGATATTTGAGTAGGTATTAGAGTCTTAGTCCTAAAGAAGATGGATAATATAGTTTTATATCTCACGTATGATGGGGAACACCCTCTTAAGGATATATAAGAGTCATGGTGTGTGTGATGAGTAGGATATTACATATAGGGATTGGTGAAGTGTGACATAGAGGATTTCCTACTTATAATTAGATTAAGATATCTCCAAGGGGAGATATGATATGGTACCTAAGTGAGGGTAATGGTAATATTCTGGATGACTTAGTATAGGGTATCCAAGGCTCTTAGTGTGAGTTTCTTATGATGGTCATTATTTAGTTTTAATGAGTTTTAATGTGGGAATTAGAAGATGATATAGACTAGACTATCAAGTCCTAGATCAAGTATAGCATGTGGGTTATGACATTACCATGTAGAGATGAGTGTGTGTTGGTATCAATGAGTAGAGATGGGTTAGGTTTGTAGAACCCAGTAGATTCCCTTATAGGCAGAATTAGATGTTGATAGGTTGAGAATAATTTTCATGTATAACCAAGATGGTTTTAAGGAGATTATTATGCAAGGCTAAATTGATGGTGACTTTTATCATTTATGGTCAGACCGAATAAGAGATTGGGACTTCACATGACTTTCACCTAGTTGAAGTATGATCATCCATGGCCCCCACCTATTTATGATGTGCTTTAGCTAGTATGATAGGTTGGCTATCTAGATACCCTCCTTAGATTACTATTTATATGTTTTGTGGCATGATACAAGATGGATGGCCTTTATTTAAGTGATAAGGTGTTGGTAGAACCCTACTTTGAGTGATAAGGCATTGGTCAAAGGGGATTGGTGTGTGACTTCCATGGGATCCGCCTATTGATGGTGCATTTTGACTTGTGATAGAGGTTGGATATTGTAATTCCCTCCTTATATCATTTTTTTGTATGATAATATGACGTGAGATATAAAAATGGGGATCACTTAGTATTGGTTTGGAGTAGTTTTGTGAGAGGTTTTCTATAGAGATTCCCTCCTCAAATTGTTTTTTATGTGATGTGATGGTGAGACCCACCGTATGTGAGAGGGGAGAAGCTACTATGTTGTAAAATTAGAGGATATGTGAATAACACCCAATGTGAGAGGTTGGTGGCACTGTTATGTTATAAGAAAGGATGTGATATTTAAATTGGTATATGACCCAACCCATAGAGAGTGGGTAGTGGGCAGGAATTGGTAGAAACCCTATTAAAGTTCATTTTTTTCGAACCCAAGGAGAATAGTGTACAATATAGAACATACTAAACATATGTCTCATCCCATTGGAACGCCTCACCTGATGACATGAATTCACCAACACGGATAGTTCAAACCCTACCTGGCCTAACTATGGGGTAGTATCCAAAATCAGAAAAAGATCCATACTAAGGGCCACTAGACGGAGTGAAATCCTAATCTAGTGTAACAACCTTTCACAAAAAAATACTCTCTTTATTCAGGTTTCTATCACAAGGCTATAGTGGGGAGAGCTAATCAAGATCAAAAAAGTAACCAACCACATATACATGTGTCACACACACAAGCATCACACACAAGAATCATGCCAAATCATAATTAATATCAATATTGAAAATAAATGCAAACATAATTAATTCATGAAAATTCAATTTTACTCACCTTAAGGAGGAGGACCCAGTGGCGGAGGAGGAGGAGGCATTGATAGTGGAGGCAGCGAAGGAAGTGCAGAGGCAGCGCAGAGGTAGCAGAGGCAGCAGAGGTAGCTCGGAGGTAGCGGAGGCAGTGGAGGCAGTGGAGTAGGCAGAGGAGGAGGAAGAGGAGGAGGAGGAGGAGACAGAGGTGGGGAAGGAGGATGAGGAGGCCGCATTGGAGGAGGAGGAGGAGGAGGAGTCGTGGTAGAGGAGGAGGAGGAGGAGGAGCCACAGTGGAGGAGGAGGAGGAGGAGGAGTCGCGTCAAGAGGAGGAGGAGGAGAAGTAGGCGCCGAAGGAGGAGAATGAGGCGGCGACTGCGATAGAGGAGGAGGAGAAAGAGGTGGCGATGGAGAAGAGGCAGCAGTGAAGGCGCAGGGTAGGGCTTCGGCGATTGACAGGGTACAGGGAGGAGGATCCGTGACAAGAGGATGAGGAGGAGAAGTAGGCGCCGAAGGAGGAGAATGAGGCAGCGGCCATGGCAGAGGAGGAGGAGAAGGTGGCCGCTGTGGAGAGGAGGCAGCGATAGAGGCACAGGGTAGGGATTCCACGAAAGCTTGACAGGGTGCGGGGAGGAGGAGGAAGACCCAGTGGCACTTATAAATCCCGCTGGGACCTTTATCAGCGCTTTTTTAGCGCTGATAAAGGTATGACTTTGTCATCGCTTTTTTAGCATTGATAAAAGGTGTCTTTATCAGCGCTTTTCATTTTAGCGCTGATAAATCAATATTTTATCAGCTCTAATAAAAGCGCTGATAAATGTATAAATTTAATAATTTGTTTATATTATTATATATTTATTTAAAATGATATTTATGATAAATATATATATATATATATATATATATATATATTTATTAATAATTATAACTCTAAATAAATATATCTTTATTTATACTTATAAAATTATATGAAAGTTATATTTATATACATATATCATTGAAAATATAATAAAATATATATTTATTTTTTAAATATAATGTAATTTTAATTATAAGTGTACATTTTTTAGAACATATATATTATATGGGTAACATAATGAATTATAAATCAATAACACATCAACGTGATATGTAATTATAATCTATAAATGAACATTATTCATGCACATATATGATCACATAACATATATGCATGATATTCATTAACCCCAATTCATTGGAAAATACACATATATTTATAAATCTAATAAATATAATGAATTAATAAATCTAATAAATCTTATAAATATAATAATATATTTATTATTAATCTTATAATTATTTAATTATATATATATATATATATATTTAGTTATAACACGTGTTTTTTATTTAATGTATACAATAAACATTATCAGCGCTAAGAAAAGCACTGATAAATGTAACCTTTATCAGTGCTAAAAAAAGGCACTGATAAAGGGATATTTAAAGCACTGATAAAGCCCTACCCATTTATCAGTGCTTTTCTGTTAGCGCTGATAAAGGTAGGTGCCTGCCTTGCCTAGTTTTGTGGTAGTGACAGGACTGATGTGGTCCCATAACCAGTCTACATCCCCAACACACATCAAAAAAGTTGGTCCGGCCTCCGACTGGCGTACTCAACACCAGGGGCACGAGAAGCCTCTCTAATTATAGTCCTAGAGCATGGGATAGACTGAGTGAAATAAATGAGTGTGAATCTCCTAAATCAAACAAAGCACAAGCAAGGGTACTAAACAAGTTGATCGTACCTCTGACGATCTATAGCCCTGCTTGAGTTGCTGCCTCTATAGCGTGCAACTGAACACACCCAACTCCTCTTCCCCTCTACTAAAGACCACCTCCATGACCACGCCTGAGTCAAGGTTCTTGAGTAACACCCTCAGGTTGACCTCTACCTACTCCCTCTCCCCTTGGTGGAGCATGAGCCTGTTGTCCCCGCTACTGAAATGTCCTGTCTAGCAACTACTATTGAGGCAGGCACTGAACCTACCCACCTCCACCAAACTGAGCTCGAACGGGCGCTAGGAACAAATTATAAAGATGGGCACTAACTACAAAGAATAAACAACTCGTCCCCAAGCCCACAGGAAAAGCATAGGGACTGTTGGCACTAGAAGGCCGGAAAGGAAACTACTTAGGTCATCTCCCTACCGGTCAAAACCTCAAAGGTCCAAGTTCCTGAGACCTGCCGCTGACAACTCTGCCTCTCAAATAAATCTACTGTCTTCCCTCTCATGGTAGAACTTATCGTGAGTGCATCCATTTGATCACCTCCACCTTCTTCTGAACCTTTAAATATGTTGAAAATGTAAAAGAAGTAATAACATACTGGATAGAAGGGTGGAGTGCCTCCTCAAGATGTATTGCACAAGACTCCTCATCTGGGAAAAGATTTGGTATAAAATAAAGGAGATTCTTGAACTCGATCCCAAGCTCTTTCACTGACATGATCCTCTACTGAAGGGAGAGTATCCCTTTCCTCTTCTCGGCCTTCACAGTCAACGAAAGGAATTCCGCCAAAAACTCCTAGAATTCAACCCACAACACATCTGCCTCCTTCTGATACCCTAGATACAACGTCCACCATTGACACGCAACTCCCTACATCTAACTGACTGCCAGAGGGACCCAGTAAACTATTAGGGACCATATCAAACTGAAAGTGATCTCAAGATCCTCTAACCAGCTCTCTGTTTCCACATACGAAATGCTACTCTCATACTTTCCCAAGGCCTACTGCTGGAAAGCACACAACGTCCTCTACCACTGATTATCCTTCTTAGCTGGATCAACCCTATGATGATCAACCAGATCATCCTGCTGAACCTCCACTGCTTGATCCACATCCAGATAATGACCAGTACCAATAACTGAAATAAAAATAAAGATTTCCTAATCTCAAGTAGTATGGAATTATATTACGGTTAATTTAATTAATTTTATTCATCCATTTTAACCTTCTTAAAACAACCCAAATTCAAACAAGAACACAAGTCATTATGATGAATGTACCTTTCATAGGGCCTATACCCTGCAAACGATGTAGCCTCACTTGATTGTTTGGTAGGCTCAGAGTCCTTTCATTGGATCATAGGGTCCCCTAAAATACCATGTCCTAGCCAATCTTTCTTGGCCTATGTCACACACCAAGGTCACCTGACACTATTTCCCTACCAACCCATGCAATCCTCACTATACCTAACCCCAAACTCCATCATATATCTCAACCATTACTTCTGATTCCATTCTTCTATGACCCCCTCTCTCTAAAGATGCCCCTCCCAAGCTGATAATGGAGAAAGTGAGATAATGGCCCCCTAGTCCCACCTCCAATAGGACTTGGGGTGGTGTCCAACACCAAGGGTATACAAATCTCACAAAATTGGAAGCATTACCCTTTTTATAGTAAACAAGATTAGGATATAAGATGTATCAACCTCAAACAAATCCAAGACATATATATAAAACAAATCCAAAATCCATCCCAAATGCATGTTTAAAATAAAACTGTTACAAATACAATAAAATTCTAAGGTAAGTACCAAATGAAAAGCTAAGTAGTGACATAGAAAATGTCCCTAAATTCTGAGCTAGTAATGCCCAACACGGTCCATGTAGTCCTCCTAGAAACATGAAAACAATTTTATATACATAGGGTGAGCATACAAGTATACTCAGTAGGAAAAACCAAAGTCTCTCATGCACAGGTAAGAGAAGCATAATAATGCTCCCGTGAGAAAATAACAGAACCAACATCACCTAACAAGGCATATTAACCATCCCCAACTCACTGAGGCACGCTCACCAAATAATGTAATTCCAGTAAAGTGATATAGTAAGCACATCAATGATAGGGTAACTTGTACCACTTTCCCACTGATTAACCACTCTCCCACCCTAACGGAAAATGTCCTGGACCTCCCACCTCGTCTAAACACACCACACCACATCCATCCCACACACACCTATACCAAATACCACATCACATCCCACCTACAGACACCTGAGCCTCATACCACGTCACATACCAAAAATACCTAGGAAAACACTACACATATCATCCCGAAGACACTTGGGAAAACACAACACATCTTATCCCGAAGACACCTGGGAAAACACAACTCGTCCGTACACACCTGGGTCTCACAAACCACAACCTTCCCAAATAATCTTGGTCTATCACTGCCTGGAAGAGGGAGTAGGGAAGAGCGCGTGACCAACCATCCATCCTCCCATCAGGATGTTTGGGAAAGACATCCCCCATGAAAATGGGGGTGTTTGGAACATGGTGCTCAACTATGGTGGGGTGTGCATATAAATCACAAGAACATACAGTGTATATATATATATATATAGTATCAAGCACTCAAGATAAACCTATGGGATTCATGACAACAACTACCTCTACATGAATTTATAAAAACTAACGATAGTCACTTCCAAATTTGATAAATGAAATCCACTTCACAACAATCCACAAACTCAATTTATACCCCCAACCAACTCAATTAACCAATTCTCATCCTTATTAAGTATTTATTTTATCCGTCACTATCTGAGAAAATACCAAGTATATCACACAACAAGGTACACAACAAAATTCACATAGGGGAAGAAGAACTATGGTAAATTAACTCACGTCATATTTCCGATGTGTTTAACACCCATTCATGATATAACATACATCGATCTCTAGATACAGGGTGAAGATTTCTACATGTTATCAATGAAGAAGCACCCATATCAACCACTACCATCATTCTTCAAAGTCATCCTACTCAAGCCATCCTTCTAACTAGGGCAACTCCCAACTCTCAACCACCTCCAACAACATATTAAACCACAACCAGATCTGGATCCCCACAACACAAAACATACCACACCCAGATTACTATATCCATATAACCAAAACCTCGTGCACAAATATTCTCACAACCACATTACCATACGAACCAAACCAAAACATATTTAGATTTAACAAGGAATTAATTATTTAATTTCATTTGTTGATTCAGGGGTTATCACAAAAATAATATGATTCTGGGGTATCTAGTTATTAGTTAAGTGTACGTGGTTAATAATTTTCCTATAAAAGTATTCAATGAAAAAAAACATCCATTATATAATTATCCTATGAAAGAACAAGGACCCCCAAAACAACAATTTTTAATGGGTAGTTATCCCATACAAATTCACAATATCAACAAAACAATAAAACATAAACATGCATCACTTTTCCCAGCCCCCTGTTTATTGATTTAAACTGGTTCAATTATCTTTATTAATTGGTATTAGAATATTTTATCAAAGGAATATATTCATACACCCAGCCCACATGATGCATAAATAAGAGAGACAAAAGAAAACCTACCTGGAAGAAGAGGTGATCGAAACTTCCTGGTTACACCAAGACAGGGGCACACATGCAGCAAGAAAAACACTAGGGAAACATGATCCAAAAAGGCGAAACACAACTGCATGGATCCTCGAGTAAGAAAGGCTTGAGGATCACCAAGAAAAGAGGGAAATTCACAAGTAAGAGAGGATCTCAGCTTTATAAAGTCCAGATCCTATATCAACAGAAGAAATGGGTTTTAAAAGCCATTAAAGGCGGATCTTGACCAAGAATACGTAGTTTGGAAGTTCAAAGGAAGATTAAAGTTTTTAAAAGATATATACGATTAGAAACAGCTCAAAAAACCATTAAATGTGGTTTTAAACTCATTTTACATCAAAGGAAACATTAAAGGGGTGAAATTGGAGAAACTATAGAATTTTGGAATTTTGACAAACCGTTGGAAAAGAGTCACCGATAGATGAGTCACTATTGGGTGACTCACCATTGGACGACTCACTTCTGGTGACCTACCATCATGACCTACCATCAACGACTCACCATTGTGAGTCACTGGTGCTAGTCATTGATCTGAATTACCGGTCATGACTCACCGGTCCTAACTCACCGCTGCGACTCATCACTGCGACTCACCATTCTGAGCTACCATTCTAAGCTACCGGTAGATAACTCACCATTGCGAGTCACCACCAAGACTCACTAATGGTGATCTACTGGTGTGATTCACCATTGAAGACTCACCGGTCCGACCCACAGATGGATGGGATACCATTGGAAAACTGTTTTTTTTTGTAAAACTCTTGAAATGAGTTAGCCTGACCTCCCATAACACTTCAAACACCAAATTTTCACAAAGTAATAGACCATAGAGGTCTGATCAATTAAAAATGATCATTTAAGCTCACCATTATTTTGTTTACTTTTCCTAGGAATCCAATAAATGTACTACTAAATATATGAAAGGATATTCTAAGTGGGAATAAAGTTATTATGTAAAAAAAATTATGTTTTAATTAGTGTATTATTTTATAATAAAAGACTCATGTTCCCCACAAAGGTGGTTGCGGTGGAATGGGGGTTGGGGTTTGGGGTGATGGTCACGGGGTCGAGTCCTCAGATTAGTTTTCTTTCCTTGTATGTGTTGTAAATAAAAAAGTTTTTTTTGTAATAAAAGACTCATGTATATATTTGGTTTAACAAGACTACTAAACTATTTATTCCTTAAAGATTTTATTCCTTATAATAATTCCAATGTAATGGTAGTAGACATAGGCTCCAGGCTTACTGGGGCCGGGTCGCTACACAAACCAACAAAAACTCCATCAAAAACTCCCAGGGTACTTTAATATACCCCTTTTGGATTTATTGGAAACCTTGTTTAAATCTTTCAAATAAACTCAAAACTCATAAAAAATAATGAGAATCATCAAATCTTAGCTTATCTCACATGATAAGATTATTTTACCACATAACTAGATAAGATTATGTTTTTGAGAGCATTTCTTCCCTTCGAGTCAAGAAAGCATGGCCAAGTGACTTAAATGAACTCTCCCTATGCAATGCCTCAGACCCACACTCCCATATCCAATTCCATAAACACATATTTATATAGTATCTTCAATACCAACTATATATTACTAGACAAAACTATCCTATAATTACACGATTTAAAGAAAATACTATATTAAATTCAATACCAAGACCTTTTAGGTTTATAGATTTAGAGAATTAGAAAAAATAATAAACAAATAAAGCCCATATTTTTCTCAAATAATGGATATTTTCTTTACTATATAAGAAACTACTTAATCTACAGTAAGTCTTCAACATCACCCACGGATTCTCCACACAATCTATCCTGTTATACATACTATGTGTAATAATTCTCTTCATAACCTAGGGAAATGGAAACATAAAAAGGGGTGAGATAAAACACCCAGTAAAGTAAAACATACAACTAGGGAAATCATGGCATAAACATGGCATAAATATTATGGAAAGAATTAATAATAATCATAATGTTATAATCAAATAAATCTGAGAGCATAATATATCCATGGATAGTAATGAAAATAAATAGATCATATGAATAACAATAGTTGGTTCCTTATTGATGAAATTCATAATTTCGAACAAATAATTTCATGCCCTAAGCCAAGATATCATGATCTTAGACATCATGATCTTATCTTCAAGGTCCCGTATCTTGGAAATATCTTGTTTTAGGCAAGCATACACCAAATATCTAAACATGTTTGTCTCATGAGACCTAACTATGCATCATATGTATTGGAATAACAACATATGGAACAACGATAATTTTTCCCATGATAATAAAAGGGATAACACGATCATAACCCATCTGGATAAATAAGGTGGATGGTTAAACTATACATTATCAACTTACTAATAATCACTTGCATTAGAATAAAAAAAAATGGAATGCCAATACTTTCCCCCAAGTAAATAATAGGGATAATATGATCATAACCCATCTAGATGAATAATTTGGATGGTTAGATAATACATAGTAAACTTTTTTAAGTAATCAATAAAAATCTGTATCAGAATAATAAATATATGGTTTTTTAATAGTTCCCCATCAATAAATGAAATAACTTTCTATATAAGAATTAATCAAACTAAAACCGTATAGAGTAATAGGTATATGATTAAGTAAATAATTTACCCAATAAATCAATGTATATAATATATTTTAACACCCTTCTATCAAAGAAATGAAAAATAGAGTATTCACCAAGTGAAGGCATTAGAAGAAAAGTTATTCTTATTCACAGTGGATGGTTAGGAAAGACAAAGGTCATAATAAATAATATATTTAATATATAATAATGTTACATAATCCATCCATAAAAATAATTTGGATGGTAACATTTGAATAATATCCTCTGTCAAGCATAAGGTATTTAAAATTATAATGACTTATATGAGAAACACTTTTTACGTGTTTTAGAAAAATCACTTTAGATATAAGAAACATCCTTGATCTTTTGAAAAAAATTTATTTTATAAAACTAGTAGAGTAATAATTTATATTAGGAACCATGAAAGAATATAGAAGAAATTTTATAGATAAGACAAAGATGATGGAATGATGTTTTCACATGGAAGAAAAAATAAAAAGATATTTTATAAAATATGTTTATCATTATCGTAAAAAGATGAAGTTACTGGTTAATTTCAAAAGTTATTTAAAAAAAAGATAATTGAAAACATTGAGTGAATTTAATTTTGAAAATTAAAAATCAATAATGTATCCTTTAAAATAAATAAATGATATCAAAATAAATTTGGGGTAAAAGATAAACATTTTATTTTGAAAGGATGGAAAACCCTTTTTAGTATTTTGAAATACCATTATTTGAAAACCCACATCGTAAAAAGAGTATTATATTTTACTTTTGAAAATAGATAAAGAGAATTATGAGAATAATATAAAATAATCTAAATTATATTTCCCAAAAAAATATTATAACATTGGTAGGAATGAAAATATGGACATGAAAGAAAAGACCCATTGGTAAGAATGAGAGTTATTCTTACCAATGTTATACTTTTATTTCAAAAAACATTTTATCAAAGAAGTGGTTATTGATGATGAGAAGTAATTTAACTATATAAAAAAATTAAATATAATATGAAATAGAGGAATTAAAGGATCAAGGAAACCTCAAAATGTATACTCAGGTAAGAAATACTATAACCCAGTGTATCAGAAATTGAGTTGATGAAACCCATATGACATTATTATTTTTTGAATGAAAACTCCTCGAAGGATATGATTTTAAATGAAATAATAAAAATAATTAATAATGATAGAATCATGATAAAAAATATTAAATGGGTATTGGATGAACCATTTCAAATAAATCATGGTGTACAATAGGAAGTATGTCTCAAGGAGTGAAAATTCGAGACAAGAAACCCTTACCTCGTTCTTGATTCATTCTATGCATGCTCTTAACTTCCTAAAAAATAAAATTAATTTTATTATATAAATTATTAAAAACTTTATTAATCTATATTTAATTTAATATAGATCATATATTATCATATTCTATTTATTTATTATATAGTTTTTCTTATGTTTGCGTGAAAGTTGAATTGGTGTCGAGTTATTTCAGTGATTTTAGTAATAGAAGATGATATTTTAATAATAAATTAAATACTCAATAAAAAATTTCCAGAACCATAAAAAAATATTTTATTATTATTAAATTATAATAAAATTAGTATTTATTTTCCCATAGTCATACATGATATAATTTTATATCATTATTCAAGCAGGTGGTTAAACTAACCCAAACACGAGCACTCTATATCTCGATGGGTGAGTATGGTTAAGGAAGAATATAATATCATTATAATATAATTATAATGATATTATTTATATGTTTTTATGTTTCTTAATTATATTTTAAGTGGTTTTGATAACTAAATAAAATCAAGATGAAAAATGAAATACATTACTTTGTGGAGGCGGTAGTCTACACAATACACGATTAACGTCCTTTTGTTTTTCTAAGTGGATGGAAATGAATAAATAAAGGTTATTTGATCAAAATAATAAAAACTAAGTATATTAATGATACCAAGGTTATAATATTACAATTTAAAGGATAGTTTTTTTAATATAAATATTAATAAGAAAATGTTAAGGATTAAATAATACTCACTTTGGGACTTTGATATCTCTCTTGAAAGCATCCTTGGAAATAAAGGGATTAGGATAAATAATTGAGACCATAGTCTTATGAATTTGATAAAGTATTATATTAGGAGAAAATTTTTAGAGTTTTAGGAATAAATTTTAAGTAATGGGTGTGACATGAAGGGATGCAAGTGTCTCCTTTTATAAGTAAAGAAAAAGACACTTTTGTGAATTCCCCTTTACTTTTCAATGATATCATTACACTATTAAGGTCCAAAGACCCAAAAAGTTAGAAATAATGGAGTTTTGGGTGATATGGGTTTATAAATACTCAAAAAATTATTTTAAAACATTTTTTAAACATGTTGCAAGTCATCCTTTCTTAGGTTTTTTACTTTCACCTTTTTTTTTGTTTTTAGCATGGTAATTAGTTTTTAACTAAGTTATATTTTACCAAAAATATAAAATAAACCATATTAAAAAAATTGGATGTAATAAACCCAAATTTAATCTTAATTTAATATAATTCAATTTCTAAATAATATAAAATTAACTTTTAAATTAAAACATTTTATATATAGAAAAATAGTTTTTTTGTAGAAAAATGGGGTTATAACCATTATGTGTTCTTAATATTATCTAGAATTAGTTAAAAATTTAATGTGTATTAATATAATTATATGTGTGTTTAAAAATAATATTATATTAATTAGTTAAAATATATTAATTTAATTTATTAGATAAAAATTACACAATATTAATTAAACATTTCTTCAAAAATAACAGTTTTACCATTATCATGGTCATTAACTTTAATCTTAGTAATCATAATTTTATACCCAAAATTTAAATTGAACTTATTAAATAATATTATAATTTTTATATAAAATATTAAATCTATTTTGATAGATTTAATTTCTACAAGTGATGAAACACAATTTTTAATACAAGCGAATAAAATAATTTTTAGAATAAAATATTACTTATCTTTCCAAAATAATATACATTGGTTTTATAAAATCAAAAAATAAATTTTAATTGATCAAATTTTCTTATAGATATATATATTTTATATAAAAAAGTTTCAAAAAAAAGTCATTCTTGCATTATTATAATGTCATAAAATCAGCAGTTTTTAGCAAAATCTGTATTTTTTCACTATTCACCTAAAATCTTATTATTTTAGAAAAATTCCAAAAAATTATCTTAATTTAATTTTGTCATTATAAATAAAATAATTATGTTAATTTTTTTCTTCAAATTCAAATCATAATATTTATAAATTCAAATTTGTAATAAAATCATAAAATATAATGAAAACACATTTTTATTAGAAAATGTCTTTTTCAAAAATTAACTGTTATTATTATTATTTCATATAATTTACCATCTAATTTTTTGTTAAAAAATTATTAATATTAAACATAATTTATCATCATTAATCACGCATTTCTTGAAATATAAATGCATATCATATAAAAAGTTAATTTTTAGAAAAATATTTTTCTAAAAAATAAATGATCTTATTAGTCATTTTAGGTAAACTAATTGAATTTAATTCATATTAAAAATCAAATTTATTTTGTTTATACATATATTTCATAAAATTATTACTACTATTCATTCCTTCTAAATCAATGACTAGGTTTTAACAGTCATACTTAATATTTATATTTTTTATCTAAATATACCGCGGTTTCATTTTAGTTCAGTATTGCATGTGGAGTAAGCTATCAAACACATTTGACTCATTTAAAAGAAGTCATATATTAAAATTTCAATGTGTTATATTATCTCCCCCCTTAAATAAATCACACCCTCACAATTTTAATTTTTACTCATTGACGAAAGTATGTGAGAGTATCCTTAACATATTTATCATTAGGGATATAACCTCTAATAAACATCTAACTTACTCTCTTAGTATAGATTAAGTTACTTATCCTTCTACAAACTACATTAATATTTCATACAATCATATACTCAAGTTTTTATATACCTTAATCATATATTCTAAAAAATATACCTTTCCCAAAACCATTCGATCCTCTAATACATTAAACCATAATGAAACCATATATTCTTCATGGAATTAACACTATCTTTAAACCTCAAATGATATTAACCACTAGTTCATAAGGTCTCACACTAGTAAATATATATCATAATCCAAAATGAGATAAATTTTACCAAAAATATCATGGATCACTTCTTCATTAAATCAATAATCAAGTCCAAGGCTATCAATACTATCTAATTCACTTTTCTAAAAACAAATCAACCCTTTATTATCACAACACCAAGAAAATTTTAAACCTAGAAGTTATCCATACCTAAATCATGGTTTCTATAATATTTATCCCCAAAAATATAATATTATCATAAAATCACTTTTTAAGGTTATTGATACCATTTAATATATGTTTCCAAACCTTTAAAGTAGAACTATTGAATAAAAATCCTTAAATGTTTCACATAATCTATATAACTTTTAGAATATACCAGAATATCATCGATAAATATCACTCACCAATGAAAATATTTAAGAGTTAAAATATTCCATTTCTATTAAAATATCAATCCCACTACATTAGGTAATACCTGAAAACTCACATTTTCCATCAAAATAGGCATATACTAATATTCTTAACCACTTAAGTACACTCACTCATTCGGTTATAAGACACAATGGTTTCTAGATACAAAACTTTCTCAACTTCATTTTCATGATCCTATTTCAACCAAATAATAAAACCAAAAATGTATGATAATATTGAAAATATGAATATGAAAACATTAATATGATGATGCCTTCCCCTATGAAACCTTAATTTTTAACATATGATTTTTTTGTTCAAATTGTGACTCTCTTTGTTCAATACTATGTTATCCATGGTAATTTTCCTGCTAGGTTATCTAAACTAATTAGTTAATATTAGACTCAAATATTTCATAATTGTTTGTAAAGAGAATGTGATTAACCAAAGCATATCCCCCGAGAGTGTCAAACCTGGTGTAAAGTTATGCCTCTTTGTCACGCACCAAGTGATGATTGAGTTAATACCCAATCTTCCCCTTTTGGGGCTATTACCCCTAGGCACATATATTTCAGAGACTATATCCACATGTAGTATCCATACATAGATGTAATTGTCAAGAGAACCCCAAAATATCCACTTTACCAAAACTTTAAGATGTTATACTATACTTAAAATTCTCACTTAGACTTATCCCTAGGGATTTATCTAAAGTCCTCTTCTCCCAATTCATAAAATAATCAATATTACCTCAACTAACTAAAAGATTTGTCTATACCTTTGAAATTATGATAAACCTTAACTTATCACCCCTTAATGAAATTTACATCATTAACCAAAAACATCTTAATATCTAAAGTTATCTAAACCCTACTTTGATACCAACTGTAACACCCCATACTCACACTCACAGATTTAGTGCCACAAACACATAATTTACATACTAGATTCGATACCAAATGTAGATTCTTATACATAACTATCCTATAATTGCATGAATTAAAGAAAATTTTGCATTACATTCATTCACAAGATCTTTTGAGTTTATAGTTTTAAAGAATTTATAAAAATAATAAACTAATAAAGCTAATGTATTTATTAACCATTTGACATTTTTTGAACTATATAAGTAACTATATAATCCATAATAAGTCTTAAAAATCTCACAAAAATTATCCACACAAGCTATCCTATTAGGTATATCATGTGTAATACCTTTCTTCATAACATGGAGAAATAGAAACATTAGAAGGGGTGAGCTCAAACACTCAATAAGAGAAAATATACAATTGAGGAAATTATGGAATAAACAAACCATAAATATTATATTAGGAATCAATAATCATCATAATTTCATAATCAATTGAAACTGAGAGCATAATATATCCATATATATCAATGAAAATAAATAGATCACATAGATAATAATAAATAGTTTCTTAGTGATGGAATACATAATGACAGACAACTAATTCTATGCCCTAAGCTAAGGCATCATGATCTTACTGTCAGGGCCCTGTTTCTAGGAAATATCTTGTTCTAGGTAGGCATACACAAAATACCCAAACATGATTGTCTCATGAGACTTACTAATGCATCGAGGGGATATATAATGTTGGGGCCCACCTATCACTTGTTTAAGTCTAATGCATTCATAATATGAGATAATGAGTAAATAATATATAATAAACTTTTCCAGTAATTATAAATATTAGAATAACAACATATGAAATTACAATACTTTTCCCCATGTAAAAAAAGGATAACATGATCATAACTCATTTGGGGAAATAATGTGGAAGGTTAAGCTATACGTAGTCAACTTTCCAATAATCATTTATTTTGGAATAAAAACAAACAAAATATCAATAATTTTCCCCATGTAAATAAATGGGATAACATGATCATAAAACATCCAGAGGAATAAGGTGTATGGTTAAAAGTATATAGTCAAATTTCCTAAGTAATCAATACACATTTGTTTCAGAATAAAAAATATATGGATTTTCAATAGTCCCTCAATCAATAAATGGAATAGCTTTCTATATACGCATCCCTTAAATTAACACTGTATAGAGTAATAGGTATAAAATTAAGTCAATAATTTACCCAATAAATCAATGTATGTAATCTAGGTGAACACCCTTAAATCAAATAAATGGAAAACAAGTTATTCTCTAAGTGAAGGAATTGTAAGAAAAGTTATGCCTATTCACAGTGGATGGTTAGAAAAGAGAAAGGTAACAATGAATCATATCTTTGATAGAGAAGAATGTTACATAATACATCTAGAGAAATAAGTTGGATGGTAATATTTAAATAATATATTCAATCAAGTATAAGTTATGTAAAATGATAATGAATTAGATGAGAATTTTTTTAGGAGTTTTTGAAAAATCACTTTGGAAATAAGAAATATTCTTAATCTTTTGAAAAAATTTATTTTATAAAACTACAAGAGTAATAATTTATTTGAGGAACCCTAAATTAATAGAAATTATTTTTTATAGAGAACAAAAATACTATGTAATAATGTGTTCACATGGAAGAAAAATTAAAAAGAGATTTTAGAAAACATTTTTAACATAATCATAAAAATATAAAGTTACATGTCACTTTACAAATTTATTTTATAAAAATATAATTAAAAAAATTGAAAAATTTTACTTTTGAAAAATAAACTTCAATAATGGATCCTTAAAAAGTCATAAATTTCATCAAAATAATTTTGGCATGGAAGATAAAAAATTAGATTTTGAAAGGATGGAAAACCCTTTTTAATATTTTGAAATACATTTGTTTGAAAACCAACATTACAAAGAGAGTATTAGATTTTCCTTTTGAAAATGGGTAAATATAATTACGAGAATAATAGAAAATAATCCATATTAGATTTCCCAAAAAGAGATGAGAATATTTTTGGGAAGGAAAATATGTACATGGAAGAAAAGATTCATTGGTAAGAATGAGTGTTATTCTTACAAATGTTATACTTTTATTTTAGAAATTTTTTTATCAAAGAAGTGTTTATTGGTGATGAGAAGTAATTTAAATAGAGAATAAAGGGAAATAAAAAATAAAATAAGGGAAATTTAGTATCAAATAAATACTGAAAATTATACTCAAGTAAGAAATACTATGAACAAATGTATCGGAAATTGAGTCGATGAAACCCATATAATATTAGAAAATTTCAAATGAAAACCTCTTGAAGGATATGATTACAAATAAAACTTTAAATATCATGAATAACTAGATATTAATGATACAAAATATTAAAGGGTTATTTGATATACCATTCTAAATAAATCATGGTGTATAATAAGAAGTATGTATCAAAAAGTGAAAATTTGAGACAAAAAACCCCTACCTTGTTTCTAATTCATTTTGTGAATGTGATTAACTTACTGAATAATAAAATTAATTTTATTATATAAATTTTTAGGAACCTTATTCATCTATATTTAATTTAATATAGACCATTTATTATCATATTTTATTTACTTATTATATATATTTTTCTTATATATGCGTGAAAGTTGAATCAGTGTCAGGTTATTTTGATGATTTTAACAATCGAATATGATATTTTAATAATAATTTAAATAATTAATATAGACTTTATATAACCATAAAAACCATGTTTTTCTTATTAATATATAATAATATTAGTATTTATGTTCCTATAGTTATCCATGATAGATATTTATAATGTTATTCAAATAGGTGGTTAAACCAACCAAAAAATGAGCACATTATATCTCAATGGGTGGGTATGGTTAAGGAAGTGTATAATATATATATATAATAACATTTATGGATATTTTATTACACATGATAAGATATAATTTCATGTCTTACCTCTAAACATCTCATGCCATCTAAATATCCTTCTCCCCATTCGACCTCCCAAAATCTCACCCAAAACACCCTCCCTCCTTACCCTCAAGACCTAATCTCTCAGCCATTCTATCTCTTACACATTTATCTAGGATCTATCCACCCCTTGCCTCCACTTCCTTATACCTACCTCCCTATCTTCCCTTCTCTTACACCCCATCCTTAGCTCCTCATATTCTAACCTCCACCTCCACACATCTTACTATGCCTCAATTCCCTCACCTCCTCATCTTTCCCTCTGCTTATCTACATCCCTATCCCCAGCTCCCCATCCACCAACCTTTGATCAACTTTGGTTGCTCATGGGTATCTATTTTTTTACCTTGATATTGGAATGTTTGATTCGAAAAACCCTAATTTTATTTCTTTTTTTACCTTGATTATTTCTTTTGTAATTGTGAATAGAGATTCTTTATGAGTATAAAGAGGTTGATATTGATAAAAGGATCACCTCTATATGTTATTATCCATCAGGGAGTTTCATGATGTTGGAATCAAAAACCATTTTTAACTTTATCTATACAGGTTATCAACCTAATTCCAATATCACCATTTCAAAGAACATTAAGATAATTTAGGTAATAACAATATTCCTAGCATTGTAATCGGTATAAATTTCTAAACTAATGAATTTATGACACTGTAATTTTTTCATAACTGTCATTTATTAGCCTCTGTCTCTATATCTCTTGGAGCCCAACCTTTACATCTATCTATATATTACCATCACTATAGTCGGTATGAATCACCATCCTTATAAATTTCTAACCATAGTATTTTTTTATATTCTTTACCTATGTTACAATTAACAAATATTCCTATTATATATTTTCTAGGATTTTGATAACTGTTCTATAGAAAATTGATATGAATATATAGCCCTATTTTCTTTTAGTCACAATTAGTGAAGTTTTAAATGCAGTTTCAAGCCTTCTTTATCTCATATGTTTGTTTAATTCCCATATTCTATATCAATTTTATGTTTATAAATAAGTTATTGGTAAAATTTTACATTTCACATTACATTGATTTTTTTGTAATATCATATATATTAAAAAACATGAATATAATGATTGGATTAAACATCTTAATGATATTAAAAGCTACTAGCTAATTCTAGAAAATTATTTTATGAAATTCCTATCACATTCTTCTACTTTGAAGCTATAACCTTTAATCAATGTATTCGACACAAAATTTACCCACATGATGATCTCCTACTTATAAGTGTATTTAATTTCTTAAAAAATCATGTAATGATTTTTTTATTTGATAACTTTTTATTTAATTTTCATATATATACTCCCATAATAAATTTTATGCACTTTTTTCCCTTCCGTACTTTCCATTTTGAATTTATTATAGTATAATAAAAGATATTACACATCTGTATTGTGACTACTAAGATACTTCTAAAGAGGCCAGATTAAGAAGAAAACCAAAGTGGTTGCAAAATTCATATTATGGTAATACATGTTGTAATATGTAAATTTTACATTATAGTATTTTATATCATGTTCTAAATTTAATTATTTTCAATATTTATTGACAGATATATGTACCATATCAAGTTTTTGACATTCAATTATTTCATCACACATTGCTGTAATAGATAGATTTACTTATACAAAAAGCTAATTACAAAATTCAAGACACATGTCTTTATCACCTCTACCATTATATTATAAGTTCATATTACTTTTTATTTTCAAATATATATTTATTCCATTGAGCACTTATATTATATATCATTTACCTATTTCATTAATGTGTTAATAGAAATTAAAAAATCTCAAAAATCAATATTTTCAAAGAGACTCTCAAAGTTCATATAATGAAACATGCACATTCAGTAAAGGCTTGTTGGATAATATTCCACTAAATTGTATGTATTTAATTTATTTTATATTTAACAATCAATACCAATAAAAATCATGAATTTCATCTTTGTATTTACTTATAGCTTCTATAAAACCAATTGATCCTGTGAATATTCCAACCATTTCAATAATAAGCGTTGAAAATTTTTCACCAAGGAATCTCTTTCAAAGATTTAATTTAGAAACTTCCCCAGATATGCATGAAAATTTTCAAATACTGTTCCCTAAAATATTTCAATAACCTTACCTTTTTTGGGTAAATCAGTAAATGCTTAAAAAAATATGTTTCAACATTTAGTGCATGGTTGGCGCATGGTTTTCCCAAACCATGTGCCCTCTCAAGACAAACCATGCAAAACCAAACAATGGGGGTTTTCACTGTTGGAGCATGGTTTCTCAGACTGTGTGTCATCTTAAGATAAACTGTGTGACCCATTTAAAATAGGCACATGATAAATATGCACGGTTTGGTCTAATCGTACAGGTCTGCCAAACTAATTGTGTGTATGAGTTTTTAATTAATCTGAATTTTGATTAAAGATTATTAAACCCCCATTTTAGGTCTCTAATGGATCGAAATAACCCATAATCAATTTCTTACTTCCTTAGAGCTCCCAAAAAGATTTTTTATCCCCTCAGACCCTCCCAGAAGTGGATCGAAGCTTGAGTAATGTCATTCGATCTTTACCCAATATGTTTTTTCTTTTCATTTTCCCACTATCTCTCTCTTACTCCCCAGGGTTTTATGGATCCTTGTGTTGAATTACGGATCTAATAACCTTTATTTTGGATTATAAACCTAGGTTTTATCCTTGTTACCTGAATTCTGTGATCGCTATTCTTCATTAACGAATCTCGGCTAGGGTTTGGTGATTCAAGATCTGTTGATCCCGAGGTAGGTGGTTCCGTTACGATACCCAATTTATGTTAATACTAAATTACTTTGTTTATTTTAATTTTTTGAATTAAATGAAATTTCTTAATTTAAATGAAATTTCTTTCAATTATTTGATTAAAAACCCAATTCCATTGAATTGGGTTTTTGGAAATTGGTTTTGGCATGAATTTGGGAAAACCCTCAATTCCATTAAATTGGGGTGTGTTTATGGAAATTTTTTCAATTAAATTTTTGATTTTAATTGTGGAAATGAATTTGATGAAAAAGTCGTGAAAACCCCAATTCCATTGAATTGGGGGTTTATTATGAAATTTATGGAATATTTTGAAAATTTAAATTGGTGAATTTAAATTGTGAATGTGAATTGTGAATTGATTTCAAATTCTTAAATTATGAAAATGGCTTAAAATGGTTTTGATAGAAACCTTAGGGTTTTATCTTGGTAAAAAATACATGTTTTGATTAAAAATCCATTTTGATTTTTAAATAGAAAATTGGCATATTTGAAATGAAGAATGGGATGAATTGTATTTTAAGTCTTCTTAAATTAAATTTCCCATCATTGATTTGTAAATTAGAGAACATGTAATCCTTAGGTATTCAGTGAGTTATTGGGAAACACTATAAGATTTAAAATGTTCCAAAACATAATTGCAGTACATCACATCCCTTAGGAAATGGCGATGAGTCCTCTTTTACCTGAGCTCAAAGGGACATATGTACATATTTTTATGTCATCTTGAGAATATGGAGTCCTTTAGCTTGGAACTATCGTACCTTTTAAGCATATGACCATGTTGCTCAATTGTTTGTATTTGAAATGGATATATTCCATTGTTGTAAATGGTTTTACATGCCTTATGATTTATATAAACTCTTTTATATAAAAGTATTTATTTAATACATTTTTGAAAAGAACCATTATTTTATAAATATTCCAACAATTGAAATGTGAAGCTTTTGTTTAAAAGTATTTCCATCATTTGAATTGTAAAGAATGAATTGTTTTAATTATGATTTTGAAATGTCAAACCTATTAGTTATAAATTTAAATCTATCATTGGTTAATTTAATATTGGAATCTAATATGGAATCCTTAGTGAGAACCTATTGGGATTTTTAGATCACACCCTACCTGCGCCTTTTAGTGCTTGTAGATTATCTTCTTACAAGTTCGAGAAAGGGTAAAGCACCACTAGGAGGTGTATCTTGCTATTGATCCGTGGACTTGGTGAGTTGCATTCGATTTGAGACTTGGGATGCTTTCCCTATTTTTATGGTAATTTTTTGTAGTACATTGGGTTGTTATGCCTATTTTACTTCTGATACACTACTCCTAGTGGAGCTTCTTTTGTATGAATACTATCTTATTTCTTTTACTTTTGAAATTTTTGTGGAAAAATCATTACTAGTCTCATTTTGTATGATGCCAGGTACTAGTCACCAACCCATGGGGATCAAGAACACCCTTCAGGCCATGTTAGGACTGACTCAGTTATCGGGTTACCGGGGTACCAAGCTGGTTCATGAAAAAGTGGTATCAGAGGTTCAAGTTGATCTTTTTGTCTTGAAGTCATTATGCATTATGAAATATTGTTGAGACTTAGGAGGTAGTTGTGATTGAGTGCCTAGTCAGATCTTAATGAACCTAGGGAAATATTTCTTAAGGATTATTTCTAGTATTTTTCCCTACTTTTGATTTGGATTGATTGAAATCCAAATATATTTTGTTTATCTCTTAGGAATAATTTCCCTTGTCACTCTATTTGAGTGTAATATGGTGTCTTTCTTGTTTTCTACTGATGTTTTGTAGAATTACGCCTCTAAGAATATATGAAAATCATATCTTGGAGGAAGCTGATGTTAAACCACAATGAGAGAATCCTCTCATGGATCCGAGTCCAGTTGAGGTGAGTATGCACACTATCCAAGCTCTGGGACAAACACCACTTTTAGTTCCCATTTAGGCTCCAGTTGTGGAACCTTAGAGGGATGTTCTCAAGATTTTTTCTCAAGAGTTCCTTTTCCAGAAGCCAACACCGTTAAAATTCTCAAATGATCCTCAAGAGTATGATGAGTGGCTGAGAATAATGAATCATTTTTTTGGGTTCTTGGAAACACCCAACAAAATCAAGTTAAAGTGTGACACCTTCATACTAAAAGGATCAAATAGTATATGGTGGGACATGATGGTGATGAAGAAGAAACATGAGGTCTTATAGTAGAAAGAATTCAAGGTTCTTTTCACTGACCAGTTTTATCAATAGTCGATGTTTTTGTCCAAGGCTATAGAGTTTTTCAAACTTGAGCAGGTTAATAGTATCATGGAAAAGTATGCAAACCATTTTGCTAAGATTATGTAGTTTTCACCTGAGATAGTATCAAATGAGAAGATGAAGGCTTGACAGTTTGAGTTGGGGATTCGATAGGATATTTGTTCTCAAGTTTTCTTGCCAAATTTTCCTTCTTATAATGATATACTAGATAGAGAGATGATGGTCAAGATGAACCTAACTGAAAATTTAGGGTTATTGGGAGTTTCCTTCACTCATAGTGGCAGTGTACATTCCTCTAAGGGAAAGAGGAATCATGGTGATTCTCATGGTGGTTCTTTACATTAGGTTCATTATAGACCTCCTATAGTTCTTGACAAAGGCCCTTTGATTTGTTACCAGTGCGGAAATATAGGGCATTAAAATAGGGTTTTCAACAAGTCACCCAAGGTTTGTGGTTATTGTGGATGCTCAAGTCACCTACAAAGATTCTTCCATGTTTATTCCACTCTGTGTAGTGGCATGGGATCATTCACGCCTTTTAAAAATGCAGCACAATCAGATGCTTCAAGGGTAAAAGGGTTCTAGCCACAAACATCTAGAATGAAGCTTCTTGACACAGTAGAAGAGTCTCCAGAGGAAACAGATATAGGTCCAATGATTGTGAGAGGTACCATTACTATAGCTTCATCATTAACGACTTCTCTATTTGATACTAGTACATATTATTCGTTTATTTCAACATGTGTTGTAAATCTTCTTAATCTTTCTATGGAGATTTTATCTTATGTAATGTATATTACTACACCCCTTGGTACAAATAAAGAGCATGGTCTCCATAGTCCCACTTGTGTTTTCTCTCTATCCTATGATAAGTATACTTGAAGTTTTCTGGTTCTCAATATGAAACTGCTTGACATCATTTTTAGTATGGATTGGATCATTCCCAATAAAGGAAATATTGATTGTTATCTTTGACGGGTATCCTTTACAACGCCTGATGGGGTTCTTAAAATCTTTTGAGGAGAATGAGACCCAAGGTCGAGCAGAGCTAAAACTTCTTATCTAGATTTTGGGAAAGGGAATGTTGTTATAGATGCTTTGAGCAGGAAACTTCCGATCCAGGTAGTGAAAGAATCATCATAAGAGTGAAACTTGATGGATCTATTTTCAAAATTTCATATTGGAGTCCATAAATTATGGGATGAGGTTTCCTTAGTTAATGTTCAGTTGAAATCCACTCTTCTCAAATTAATTCTTCAGGAAGAGCAGCTTGATGTTGAGTTCCATAGAATTATAGACTCTTTTAATGGTGGTGAGACCATGACTCATTGGTCATTCTCCACCAAGGTCATTCTATGATTTCAAAACCATTTTGTGGTACTATATTTGGTAAGGAAAGTTGTGATGGGGGATTTTCATAGTTCTTAATGGGCAGTGCACCTTGGAACCAAAAAGGTGTTCTATGACATGCAACGATAATTTTGGTGTCTAGGTATAAGATTAGGTATTGATGATTTTTTCTCTCATTGTTATACATGATATTAGGTTAAGTCTAAGCACCAAAACCTTCAAGTATTCTTCATCCACTTCTAGTCCCTACTTGGAAGTGGGATGCGATCTCTATGGACTTTATGGTTGGGTTGTCGCATACCCAGAGAAAGAAGAATATGATATGGTTTGTGATCAATCACCTGACTAAATCATCTCACGTTTTACCCATTATTAATACAACCAAAGTTGAGGAGTTGGGAAATATCTATGTTAAAGAGATTTTTTTGTTTTCATGGAGTTCCTTCTACTACAGTCTCTGATAGAGATCCTTACTTTACTTCTCACTTTTAGAGAGGCCTTCAGGAGGCTTTGAGATCTCAAGTCTATTTGAGCATGGAATACCATACATAGTTGGATAACCATATAGAAAGATCTATACAGATTCTTGAAGATATGCTCCATGCTTATGTTCTTGACTTTGGTGGGTTTAGGATGATCACTTGGGACTGGTTGAGTTTTCTTATAACAACATTTACCAATTTGCGATTAGAATGGCTCATATTGAGGCCTTTTATGGATGTCCTGGTAAATCTCCATTATATTGGCCAGATATTGGTGAAAGTTCCTTGGTTGGATAAATCCTGGTCTAATATATGACAACAAAGATTTATTTGATTCATCATAGAATGTTTATGGAACAACACTGGTATAAATATTATGCTGATTGTTGTTGTAGACTGTTGGAATTATTGGTTAGTGAACAAGTGTTCTTGAAATTTTCACTCCGATTGGGTCATTGACAACTTGGGAGGTAAGAGAAACTTACTCCTCATTTTGTGGTACCTTTTGAGGTTGTTGATCAGGTGGGGAAAGTTGTTTAGCATTTATCACTTCCACCATATCTAACATCGATACATAATGTATTGCATGTATCTCATATTCGTAAGTATCTTTCTGATCCATCTCATATTCTGAGCTGGAGTGATCTTGAGGTTGAACTTGATCTATCCATGACTGAATGACCAATCAGGATAGTTGATTCTGAAACCAAGGTACTTTATTGGAGAAATATACCTTTGATTCGAGTGTTATGGCATAACGATTTTGATTCTCATGAGATGTGTGAGAGTGAGGCGTTGATGTGAGTCCAGCGGCCTCATCTTTTTGGCATGAAAACTTCTTTGTAGGCTTTATAGTGGTGAGGTTGTAACATCCTGTTACTATTTTCAATTATTCTTAAACCTCTCTTTCTTATCATTCTTTGGTTGGGTTTCATTTGGGGTTGCTTTGGGTGAAATTTTGAAAACTTTGGAAATTTCTAGGTTAGTGCACGGTTGGCGCATGGTTTTCCCAAACCGTGCGCCCTCTCAAGACAAACCATGTAAACCCAAGAAGTAGGTTTTTTCATGTTTGGCACATGGTTTGTCAGACCATGCATCCTATTAGGAGAAATCATACAACCCATTTAAAATAGGTGCATGACCAGGCCGCATGGTTTGGTCTAACCATGCGGGTCTGCCTAGCTAATCATGTGTATGAGTAATTAATCTGAATTTTGATTAAAAATTACCAAACCCCCCTTTTAGGTCCCCAATAGGCTAGAATGACTCATAATAAATTTCTCTCTTCCTTGGACCTCCCAAAAAGAGTTTTTATCCCCTTGAAATCCTCTTGGAAGCAGATCGAAGCTTGAGGAATTTCATTTGATCTTCACCTGATAGGTTTCCTCTTCCCATTCTCATTCTCCCTCTATCACTCTATTCCTAACTAGGGTTTTGTGGATCCTTATGTTGAATTGTGGATCTAATATCTTCTTTTTTGGATTATAAACCTAGGTTTTATCCTTGTTACCCAGATTCAATGATCATTATCCTTCATTGACGAATCCCGACTAGGGTTTGGTGATTTGAGATCTATTTATCCTGAGGTAGGTGGTTTAGTTACAATGCCCAATTTTTGTTAACCCTAAATTGATTTATTTAATTTCAATTGTTTGAATTAAATGAAATTTATTGATTTAAATGAAATTTCTTTCAATTTCTTGATTAAAAATCCAATTCCAATGAATTGGGGTTTTTGAAAATTGGTTTTGTCATGAATTTGGGAAAACCCCAAATTCCATTGAATTGAGATGTGTTTATGGAAATTGTTTCAATTAAATTATTGAATTTAATTATGGAAATGGATTTGATGGAAAATTTGTGAAAACCCCAATTCTATTAAATTAGGGTTTTATTATGAAATTGATGGAATTTTGTGAAAATTTAAATTGTTGAATTTAAATTGTGAAAGTGAATTGTGAAATTGAATTGTGAATTGATTTAAAATTCTTAAATTGTGAAAATGGATTAAAATAGTTTTGATAGAAACCTTAAGGTTTTATCTTGGTGAAAAAGGCATGTTTTGATTAAAAACCAATTTTTGTTTTTAAATGAAAAATTGGCATATTTGAAATGAATAATGGGATGAATTGTATTTTAAGGATGATTAAAATAAATTTCCCATTGTTGATTTATAAATTAGAGTAAAATAAAGCCTTAGGTAATTAGTGAGTTATTGGAAATCACTCTATGATTTATAACATTCCAAAACATAAATACAACACGTCACATCCCTTAGGCAATCGTGATTAGTCCTCTTTGACCTGAGCTCAAAGGGACATATGTATATATTACCGTGTCACCTTGAGTGTGTGGAGTCATTTAGCCTGAAACTATCATACCTTTTAGGCATATGACCATGTTTCTCAATTTTTTGCATTTGAAATGAATATATTCCATTATTATAAACTGTTTTACATGCCTTCTAATTTATATAAACTGTTTTTATATAAAAGTGTTTATTTAAGACATTTGTGAAAAGAACCATTATTTTATAAATATTCCATTAATTGAAACATGAAGATTTTGTTTAAAAGTATTTCCATCATTTGAATTATAAAACATGAATTGTTTTAATCATGCTTTTGAAATGGCAAACCTGTTAGTTTTAAATTGAAATCTATCTTTGGTTAATTTAATATTATCATCTGTTATGGAATCCTTAGTGCGACCCTATTGGTATTTTTATCTCACACCATACCTGTGCCTTCAGGTGTTTATAAATTATCACCTTCCAAGTTCGAGCAAGGGTAAAGCACCACTTAGAGGTGGTTCAAACTATTTATCTATGGGCTTGGTGAGTTATATATGATTTGTTACTTGGGATATTTTCCATATTTTTTTGGTACTTTGTTGTAGTACATTGGGTTGTTATGCCTGTTTGACTTCAAGTACACTACTCCCAACGGAGCTTCTTTTGTATGCATACTGTCTTATTTCTTTTACTTTCACAATGTTTGTGGAAAAATCATTCCTAATCTCATTTTTTATAATATTAGGTGCCAGTCTCCAACCCATGGGGATCAGGAACACCCTTTGGTCTATGTTAGGACCAACTCAGTTATCGATTTACTAGGGTACCCGATTTAGTTTGGGACAATCCAAATATAACACAATTTTGAATTAAATTACACTTTTGAATGTTTTTTCATCTATCAATACATATTTTTCATAAGAATTTGATAAATTATTTTGAATATGAATATGAAAATGAAACTCTAAGTAATTCCACAAATTTGGATTTTTAGATCTTACAAAACCATGATGTTCAATTTCAAATATCATCTACCTCTATTAAAATGAAAATGAAGTATGAGAAGATGGACTAACTATTTTCCATCCTAGTAATGTATTTGTATTTATGTACCAAATATTTGGAAACTAATATTCATTTTTTAAATTTTAGTTATTTTTTCCATACATATGTTTAATAATTTGTGACTTACCTATGTTCAATAAGAACCTAAATTATTTGGTACCGGACATTAAAAATAGATTTTTTTTCAATGTTCCCTACTAAAATATTTTTTATTGGGAATTCAAATTGTTTTCCTATAATTTTGAATTAATCTAGACATAGAAATAAAACAAAATTTGTAGAATGTATTGTACAATTCATTTAAAAATTGCACAAATTTTATTATCCATCTATTATGTAATTTTTTTACATATTTTAAAATTCATTTAAAATTCATTCAGTATATAGTTAGTATCCTTTAATAATGTTTGAGGATAATAAGATATATATTGTTTAAAATTTGTAAAATCTATAAGAATACATATTATTTAATAATAGTCTACATAAAAATTGTTTTTAATGTGTACAATATGTTACCAGACAATCTATAATCATATAGATTTTAAAAATTCTAAGAATGTAATTTTTTAGGGTAGTTAGTATACATATTATTTGAGGATAGTAAGCATATATATTTTATTAATCATATAATATGTAAAATTAATATATATTTTCTATTATTATTCATTTAAAAATTAATTTCACAATTGTGTAGATTTTATAATTTATTATTAATTATACAGATTTGTATACTTATATAATATAAAATTTTAAATATAGAAATCTTAGTTGTACAAATCTATACAATTCAGTTATTAAATTATCTTCTAGTTTAACAAATCTTGATATCCTATTAATGATTACTATAGTTTCAATATGCTGATTGTTGTTCATTAAAATGTTAGTGTTGATTTAGTAGCATTTGTTATAGTATGCAGTCAGTAGCATGTGATTCTATATAATTTGTTTTCATGTATTCTTTATTAGCATCAATTTCAATTAGTATCCCATTTCAAGTTTCCTTTCTATGAGGTACAAATTATATCTATTTTTCAGAGCACATCATGAAATGTCAAATCATATTATGATTTATCTACTAATGATGTTATTAAGTTTTTAGCTGCTAAATATGTTTCATGAATTTCATGATGATGATTAAAATCAAGTGCCAATGAATTGGATTCTCCTAATTCCACAAGTGATGTTTAATGATTTAGATTCCCCTTCTTCCTTCAAAGAAATTTTCTTTATAACAATTACAAACAACTATTTACATTTGGTTTTTCTTAATTTGGATTCTCTAGTTTTATATCATTATTTTATAACTCAAATTTCAAGTGTTTTATAAGTGGTTAAATTCCATTATCTGAAACTATCTGATGGTTTATTTCCTTGAAGAGTAATATTTTATCAGTTTTGTGGTAATTTAATAAAATGGGTATTCAAATAATTTTAAGACATTGATAAAGAACATATGAATTATTAGATTTATTTATTTTCTAGCCTCTAATTTTTTTAATTGCTTAAGTGTTTCCTCCTTTGAGTATGACACCCATATCATTTCAATTCAAACGAACCCCTAAAAATTATAATGATGAGATATTTCTATTCATTTTGTTTTCTGTACCTACCATGTTTTTTCCTATACATCCCTTTGAATTATTTATTTTTAGTTACTTATATTTTAATTAATGTACTTGAAAATGGATAGAATGATTTAGTTCACTATCATGAATACTCAATATCAATTTTTATTCTTAAAAAATTAAAAAACATTATTTATACTATATTTATATAGTTTTACTATAAAAACAAATAATCAATAATTTCTGAATACAAATTGATATAATAGAGATTATTATTGCAAATAACATAAAATAGTAACATATTGACATCATTTAATTTTTCTATTAAATATATGTTCATTTAAAAAATTAAATCTCATAATACATATTATTTGGAATATCGATATGTGTAATAATATAAATCATTTGAAATTGGAATCTTTGTATTAGCTAATTCTAATGTAATAATATGTCTATAATAATGAATTTGTGAAAAAAAAATTCACAATGTATCTAATTGATAATTCACAACTAGTCCTATTACTGACATGATATAATTTATATTATAATCATAAATATGAAATCTATATTCTATGATCGTGATAGTTGATAACAAATCTTCCAATAAAATAGATAAAATACGGTGAACTTATGATAATTGATTGCATGAAAATATAATTGAATTCAAATTCACCCAACCTTTTATATTTAAATTCCAAACTAGATGATATTTTATTTCCACATTTACTATTTTTTTGGTTTTTTGATTTTATAATTCATAGTCAACTCATTATTTTTAAAATAAAAATACACATAAAATCTTATACAATTGCACAGGGGGAATTACTAGTATCATTATAATAGAACGATAATGATATTATTTATATATTTTTGAGTTAGTGAATCATATTTTATGTGTTTTTTTATAAATAAATAAAATCAATATGAAAAAGGAAATATGTTACTTTGTGGAGGCATTAGTTCGCACAACACACGATTAATGTCCTTGTGTTTTTCTAAGTGGATTGAAATGAATAAATAAAGATTGTTTGATTAAAATAATAACCCTTAAATATAATAATGATACTTATTTTATTATATTACTATGGTAAGGATAGGTTTGGAATATAAATATTAAGAAGAAAATGTTAAGGATTAAGTAATACTCAGATTAGGACTTTGGTCTTTCTCTTGAATATCTCCTTGGAAATGAAGGGATTAGGATAAATAATTGAGACTAGAGGATTATTAACATTATGTAGAATTATATGAGGAGAAAAGTTTAAAGTTTTTTGAATAAATCTAAAGGAATGGGTGGAAGTATCCCCTTTTATTAGTAAAGAAAAGTGAACATTTGTCAAAACCCCTTTACTTATCAATAATATCATTACACTATTCAAGGCTCAAAGACTAAAAAAGTTAGAAATAATGGAGTTTGGGGTTATATTTGTTAATATATACTCAAAATATTATTTCCATGCATGTTTTAAACATATTTTATGTCATTTTTTCTTATGTTTTTTACTTTTACTTTTTTTTTGTTTTTACCTTGGTAACTAGTTTTTAACTAAGTTATATTTTAAAAAAAAATATAAAATAACCCCTCTTAACAAATTTGGGTGTGATGAACTAAAATTTAATCTCCATTTAATATAATTCAATAAATAATATAAAATTAACTTTTAAATTAAAACATTTTATATATAGAAAAATATTTTTTTTGTAGAAAAATGGTGTTTTAACTGTTATGTGTTCTTAATATTCTTTAGCATTATTTAATGATTAAATGTGTGTTAATATAATTATAAATATATTTAAAAATAATATTATATTAACAATTTAAAATATATTAATTTAATTTATTAGATAAAAATTACACAATATTCATAAAACAATTCTTTGAAGATAACAGTTTTACCATTATCATGGTCATTAAGTTTAATCTTAGAAATAATACTTTTATTACCAAAATTTAAATTGAAATTATTACATAATATGATAATTTTGATCTACAATAACAAATCCATTTTGATATATTAAATTTATAAAAGTTATGAAAAGTAATTTTTAATATAAGAAAATAAAAATAGTTTTTAGAATAAAATATTACTTATGTTTACATAATGATATACACAGGTTTATAAAAATAAAATAGAAAATTTAAATGATTTATTTTAATTATAAATATATATTTTTATAGAAAAATGTATAAAAAACATTTAATTCATTCTTATATTATTATAATTTCATAAAAGTGATAGTTTTTAGCAAAATAAATATTTGTTCACAATTCACCTAAAAACCAATTATTTCAGAAAAATCCCAAAAATTCATCTTAAGATAATATTTTTATTATAAATATAAAAATTCAAATTCAAATTCTAAAATTTATAAATTTAAATTTTCAATAAAATAAAAAAATATAGTGAAACCCCATTTTTATTGGAAAATAACATTTTTAAATATTAACTATTATTATTATTATTTCATATCATTTACTAACTAAATTAGTGTTAACCAATTATTAATATCAAACATAATTTATCATAATTAATCAAATGTTTCTTGAAATAGAAATCAATATTTTATGAGAAAGTGTTTTTTAGAAAAAATATTTTTCTAAATAATAAATGATCTTATTAGTCATTTTAGGTAAACTAATTGAATTTCATTCATATTAAAAGTAGAATTTATTTTATATATACATATATTTCATATATAGGTTACTCATATTCATGTATTATAATTTAATGACTAGGTTTTAATAGTAATACTTAATATTTATATTTTTATCTAAATATATCATGGTTTCATTTTAGTTCGGTGTTGTGTGTGGAGAAATATATCCACCAAATTTAACTCATTTAAAGAAAGTCATGTGTTAAAATATTAGGGTGTTACACCCTTAATTTATGCATCCAATATCACTTTAAACAAAATTACCCATTTAGTATTATCATCAACTTAAGATGAAAAGACAATGATCATTCCTTCCTTTAGCAAGAATTCTCTCCCTTTTGACAATAAGTTTTGTCAATTTTTCTCCACTGTTGTCAACATAATTCAAAGGATAGTCAGTGTTTGGATCCACATTTCTTTAAGTGAGAGGAGAGGGATAAACATGTATTTTCATCCGTAACTCAGAGAACCTCTCCCTGAGCATAACTTTTGTGAAGATATATATAATATGATTCTGAGTATAAATGTATCTAAACTTGATATCTCTATTTACAACTTTATATTTAATAAAATGATACCTAATGTATATTTGTTTGGATATAGAGTGCTGAATAGGGTTATTTGATAGATTTATTACACTCTTATTATCACATAAAATCTTTAATGGCCTCTCAGTTTCAACTCTCAAATATGGTAATTGCACAATGATTCACAAAACCTATGTACATGCATCAATGGCCACCCCATACTCTACCTCAACAATGTTAAGTGTTGATTATTTCCACTTCTTACTCTACCAGCTTACACAACCTTAACTAATGAAGAAAGTCTCAATTGATGTGGATCTTTTATCTATACAATCACCTGCCCAATCTGTATAAGTGAATCCAATAAACTTTAAATCAATACTACATTTGTATATAGGGACATAATTTTCTATGCCTTTTACATACCTAAAAAACCTATTTGATGCAATAATGTGTGACTCCCTTGTGTCACTTTAAAATTGAGTACAAAGTGTCACTACAAAGGTTATGTTAGGTCTTAAAGTAGTCAAATACAACAAGCTTCCAATGACTCTTCTGAATTCCTTTTTCTCAACCTTACTGCTTTTCCTATCTTTACACAATCAGGTTCCAATCGAAATTATTTTTTAAAACTATCTTAATTATTCAGTTAAAAATATTTTCAAAAATATTTGGCATATTTTTATTATGAAAAAAATATGAAATTTGGTTTTTTCTCAATCCATAATCCCATAAAATAATTAATTTTTCCTAATATGGACATATCAAACTGCTCTTTAATTTTCTTAGAAAATTACTCACAATGGTACTATTAGTTACTATAAAAAATTATATCATCAAAATATACTATGATAATTAGAGTAACTATAGAAAACTATTTTACATACAGATTTCTATCAACTTTTCATTTAGTGAAACCCATTTCCTTCAAGCATCCATAAAGTTTTAAGTAAAAAGATCTAGGAGTCTATTTCAATCCATATAATTCATTTCTTAGTGTATATATTGTGCTTCCATAAACATCAATAATGAAACCATCTAGATGTTCAATAAATAATTATTCCTTAAGATCACCATTCAAAAAATATAATTCCACACCAATTTTATACACTTTTTAGTGATTGTGTATAGCCACAACTAAAAATTCCCTATTTTTTTCAATACTTTCTACTAGAGTAAATGTTTATTTAAAGTAAATGACTTCTATTTGAGCATATCCTTTACATACCGGCATGGACTTGTTTCTTATCACAAAACCTTTCTTATTAATTTTGTTTTTAAAAATCCATTTTATGCCAATCACATTTTTTTCCTTAGTCCCTATAACTAACTCCAAAGTGGAGTTATTTTCAATTTTATTTAGCTCATCATACATTGATTATAAACACTATTCATGGTTATTAGCTTCAACCACTATTATTAGTTCAACCAATGATACAAGTGCTGTTTGGTTTTTTATTCTCAATCTTATTCTTATTTGCATTAGTGCCTCTTGATTTCCATTATATTATCTGTATCAATATGTTTTTACAACATTTGATGTCTTGCACCTTGATTTATAACAACCACATCATTAAAAGTATGATCTAAATCAATATCTCAGAATTATTCTGATTTTCATAGATTTTAACATCAGAAATTTCAATAAGATTATGTAACCTTTTATTCCCACACTTATACCCACTTCCATAAGATAAATACCCCATAAATATCCCTTAATATGATTTATTTTCAATATTCCCCAAATTTTTGTTTTAATATTTATAAATCTAGGAATTAAAAAATATTTTAACTACTTAATCATTGTATTCTTCTTGAACAACATATCACAAGTAGTATAGTGTTTCTTATGTCTAAAAAGACATCGATTATAAATGTGTACAATAGTACACATAGCTTCTCTCTAAAAATATTTTGAGATTTTATTTTCAACTAACATTATTTTAAACATTTAAACAATGCTTATATTATTCCTCTCTTCGACACCATTCTATTAGGGAGTATATGGTGTGATAAATTTATGCTTAATTCCATGTTTTCATAGATATCTTTCAAATGCATCACATGAATATTCTTTCTTATCATCAGATCTTAATTTCTTGATGAAGAGTCCCAAATCCTTTTATGCTTTTCACTTAAAATTTTTAAACATCTCAATAGATTCTGAATCATGCTTTATGAACATTACACTGGTCATTTTAGTATTATAATCAATGAATGTGATGAGATATAAATCATCTTCTATAAACTTTTGCCTCATGGGGCCACATAAATTAGTGTGAATTAATTCTAGTGGCTCGGTAGAGAGAATTCCAACCTAATTGTGTAATTTTTAAGTAATCTTTCCTTTATTATATGTTCTAAAAACATCATTACATTTTTTTTCAGATTAGGGAGGTCTCTCACAACATCATGCTTATAAATTTTTCTTATAATTATTTGGTTGATATGAACTAGCCACTTATGTTATAACACACTTTCATCTTTTGTACTAATATAATAGAAATTGGTTGGATCTCTAATTAAAAACATATTTCTAATTATTCTTTTTTCATTGAGTGATAATACTTCCATACTTTAATCCATTAATTATATATGAATTCCTTTTGAAAAAAATTCATTCCCATAAATACAAGGCTGACTAACACTAAAAATATTTCACTTCAGTCCTTTAACATACAACACATCATTCAATTTTAGATTTCAGGATTTAGTTTTAATAGATCCAATCCTATTTATTTATATAGAACAATCATTATCAAAGGTGAATAATACTCCTTCATGCTTCTCAATTTTTTTAATAATCCTCAGATCACCTATCATGTGGAAAGAACACCCACTATCAAGAACCAATATATTATCTCTTTTTTTATCCTTCAATGAAATTTTTACTAGACATGATTTTTCCTTAGGATTATGAATACCCTTTCCTTTCTCATTATAGGTAGTCATTCTTGGTAAGTTTTTCATACACTTCTCTTCATATTGAACATGTATCTCACACATACCACATAATTCCTCAAGATACTCAAATCTATTCTAAGTCAGCAAGCTTGAAAAATATATCCTAACAGCCTATATTCTATAAAAATATGGTTTCCACTCCTTTGGAGGACTCCCCATGACTTCACACCTCATATTAAGTAGTGACATGGGTTTTGTACCCACAAATTTCACAACACTAGTATTACCCTTGAAACCTAAATCTCATTGGTTTTAAAAAATTCTACCAGTAACGCTGTCTATAATTTTGTTCTTACTATACATTTTCAGTCTAAATTTTCTTATATTTGGGAGTAGAAGAGATTCCAGAGTTATTATCCCCATTTTTCTTGGCCCAATATTAACCATATTTTGGGTTTTAACTTGAAATTTTTAGTGAAAATAGAATTATAAGAATATTTTTTTAAGTATATATTTAACTTTATCTTTTATGAAAGTTCTTGCAGCTAATTCAGAGTATTCATCCTTGACTTCAATAGAATTTTTAAAATCTTTATTTAACTTTTTAACTCATTATCAGCCTCAAGACACTTATATTGTGTCATAGATAATTCTTATACTTTCAAAGAAAATATATCTTTAAAATATTTTATTATCTTATCATGTTTAATAGCTTTCAACCTAATTTTTTTAATCTCATCCGCAAGGGCTGCTTCTTTCTTTTCAAACCCAATCTTCTCTTCAATAAGATTCTATTTTTCATTCACTAGTTTTTTCTTTTCTTTATTAAGTGTAAAATTCTCCTCAAGATGAGATTCTAGCTCATCCTTCAACATGTGTTCTAATTCAGTTGGTTCTGAATCATATTATTCACTGCTTGAAGTATAAAATGCCTTTTTAATAAAATCCATGAAATTAGTAAATTTCTCATAGAATTTACTTTCATATTTACTACTAGATGAGTGATCGACTCCCTCTTCTTTGCTCATAACATTTATTATCTTTCTTATTCCATCCTTGGATGATCCTTTTGAACTTTTAATCCACTTATTTTTGTAATGTTTCACATCTTATTCAGATTTAGAATTGGGTACCTTCTTCTTAGGACATTTAATAGAAAAGTACCCAATACCATTACATCTTTATAATCTAAGTGGAAAATTGACTTTTAACTTATTCTTTCCCTTATTGAACCTATTTGAAATATGATAAAAAATTCTTTTATTATCTCCAAAATCATATTTATTTTCAGAGTCACTTGAAACTACATTATCAACATGTTCTTTGATTTTCAACTTTCTCCTAGAATCAAAATCCATTTCATCATTTTACTTTTTCATAAAGGATGTAAATTTTATCATTTCATAAGATATTTGAATATTATGAAATTAATCTAAGGAAAGATCATATCTATCTTCTAGAGATGAGATCTTAGGATCAAACTTGTTTGATAAATTCCTCACGAGCTTCTTAAAAATTATAGAATCTTCATTTTTTACTAAACCCACAAATATTACTAAAAAATTAATTTACCTAATTATAATAATCATCAATATACTCTTCCCTAACCATTTTTATTCCTTAAAAATTATTTCTCCAAATCTTTAATTTTTTCTCCTTGATTTTTAAAATTTCTTCCTAACTAATTTTTAGAGTTTCCCATATTTCTCTGGCTAACTGAAGTCCCATCACTTTTGTGTCATTTTTTTGATAAGGAAATAAGGATAATTTTTTTTAATTTAACATCATTATCTATATTTATTTTATATTCATGGCATTTTTAGAGATAAACTGCACTAATAATCAATAGGGGGTGAATTTATTTATTTGAAATTTTCTTCACTTATAAAACCACCCTATATTGAAGACATTATTACTTCTGATATTTTATAAATTCAAGTAGTAGTGGAAAATAAAAGCATAAAGGAACACATCAAACACAAATATTTATAGTGGTTTGGGGAACAAAAATCTCTTAGTTCAGTTCACCAACAATCTTCTCCATGAGTTTGGTGATTTTCACTAGACTAGTTCTTTTATTGGGGACTGCCAATCCTTTTTTCTAGGAATTGGATGTTTGAGTTCAAGTGGTCGAAAATTGATACAAAAAACAACTGTAGATTTCAATCAGGATCCAACAATCCTTTATAATCAATATCCATCAAGATTATTTTACCAAGAACCTTTACAAAGAAAGAGAGAATAAATAGAGTGTTTATAAATTGAGCTCACAGTTGTAAAATACAACTAAAAAAGATAATAGATCTCTAGGAAAGATGATAAGAATAAAAAGTAGCTCTAGGAGAGTCTTATAAACACTAAAAAGATGATTGATATAACAAAACTATATATCTTGAAACTTATTCTTATTTTCAAGTAAAATAGAGCAGCACACCAAAGCTTTGAGACAGAATTCTTGGATTATTGAGTAAGTGATTTTGTTCTTATTAATATATCTATTTTTCATATATCAACCCCTTTAAAAATGAATACAATACACTTATTTTAATCACACTTCAGAATATCCTTAAAATCTAAGATTTGATTTTTAAATCCTCGTGATATTTTCTAGGAAATACTTCAGAAACATCAATATCCATAAAATTATCCTTGTACGTGTTTCCCTTCTCAGTACTTACATCTTATTATAATTATTTAACATAAAGAGGAAAATCAATAATTAATGAATGCATGATATCATTAAAACCCAATGAAAGTACTCTAATAGTAATAAATACTTGGGTACATAATGACGTAACCGATTTCAGATAACCACGTATCCAAATTCTACATATTTGAATTCATGTAGCCAAATTTGACGTATTTAAATTTTAATTACGTAGTAATTTAAAACCACATAGATGATTTAACCATGCATCTAATTCATGTAGTTGTTTGATCTTTGATTAATGCAGTTGAATGCTCACATAGCCATTTCTCTTTGTAGATAAATGCCCTATGTAACTGATTTTCCAAAATTAGATAAATTTCATCCAAAATATCCAAAATTGTAGATTTAATTATTTTAATATCATAAACACTTAAAATAATGATAAAACTGGATTCACACACTTAAGAACAAAATAATCAGTAATATATGAAGTTTATTTGAGACTATCAAAACCTAAATTACATGGGATATGTTAGAGCAACTTTAGTAGTCCAACGATCTCTCTCTTTTTGATGATCACAAAACCCATAAGATATTAAACACAATGTTTTAAAAGATCATTAAAAAATTTTGAAGGAAAAAAATATAGATATTGATTTTAAAATGTTGTTTTTATTCTTTTCTCCCCCCTTAATTAGACATTTCTCCCCCTTTATTACTTGGGAAAATATCTCCAACTTCTCCCCATTTTTGTGTCATTGAAAAGAAAGGGAAAAGATAAGATAAAAATTATCAATGTAACACTTAGAGTAATTAACTATTTAAGTATATTGGTGAAAATGAATGTGGAATTATGGTAAGAATGTAATTCAATAATGAAAATAAATACATTAAACACATTAAATGAAAAAGAGTGGGCGCAGGTGGTCTGGTTATTTTTTGGTGGGAACGCTATGATAGCGAACCATATGCATGAGGGGAACTCGTTCCTGGAAATATGGTTCCATGAAAACAACGAGGAGGTCCTTGCTAGAATGGCGAGGTCCATCATTTTCAGCACTGCCTGCTGGTGTCTGTGGAAGGCCCGAAACCAAGCTAGGTTTGAGGGAACCAACTCAACTCCAAGGGCTATCATAGTACGCACAAAGAACATACTGCTTGACATGTACTCCCTCTTTAGGTACTGGCGCGAGGTCCCTCTTCTTAACCTGCTTAATAGTCGGCCCGTTCATGTCCAGGTCTCCACCAACAAACCAGCAGGGCAATGGGTACGTTGGGAACCTCCGACAACAGGCTACAAGATTAACACGGATGGGTCCTGTATTATGGGAAATATGAGAGGCGGGGGCGTGGTGCGAGACATGCTGGGGACTGTAATTCTGGCCTTCTCTGAGACGTATGGCACTGGAGGCCCCATTTAGGTGGAGGCGAGAGCTATGCTAATAGGGTTATCCCTCTACAACTGGAAGAACCTAGAGATTACCCAAGTGAAGACAGATTCTTTGATCCTTCATGAGGCCCTGCATGGAAAATGTGATATCCCTCGGTCCATTTCCCATACAGTCATAAAGTGCAAAAACTTTCTCAACAACAAGATATAGGTGACCCATACGTGGAGGGAGGGAAATAGGGTTGCGGATTACATGGCCTCCATGGCAGGACCTTTTTTGAATATTTTAAAGCCTAGTTATCCTTTCAAGGCCGAGGGGGCTAATCTTATTAGAGGGAATTCCCTTGGTCTTCACTATTATAGGCTCCCCTAAGCTTGATGAGGTTCTCTTGTATGGATTGTTTTTAATAAAAAATTTGATGTTGGATGGTAATTTCATTAATTATCAATATTTATACAAAGATACATCCACTAAACACCCACAAAAACACATATAAAATAGACTAGTCATAAGAACCATGCTTATTAATAGGGTTAAAATGAGAAGTTGGTTTGGATGGTGGTAACTTGAAAGTAGGTTTAGTTATAGAGGTAATAGAAGGGTCTATTGGTGATGGTGGAACAACTCTTCCAAGATCTACAATAATAGAATATTTACTACCAACAACTAACCTGTCTTTAAGCCTCTAAACTAGTCATATGAGAATGCTTTCAACATTCTATTAAGCTATATTGAAATCACAGGATTTATCAGGAACAAAAAAACACTTTCTTTAAAGGGTCATAGGATGAGGTTCTTTCCCTAGATCTCTAGGTAGGGCTGTATCCACCTTAGATCGATCTTTCTAATAGATATGGAATAGATCATAAACTCCATCAACTTTATATCCGGTACCTCTAAAGGTATCTAGAGTAAAAATTCTAAGATTTATTCATCCTCTTAGATAATATAGAGTATCTACACACATGTCAATTCAACTGATGATATCTAACTTTTATAACTTAAGAATAACTTGAGATGCCTATTTATTCATTTGAGCAACTAAGTGATTTTTTTCTCGGAATCCCTTTAAAATATTTAAGCTAACCAAAATACAAACTTGGAGGATCACTAAGAAAGGGATCAAGATGAGTAGTAGATGCACCAGATGAATGTTCCACTAATGGCTTCTTTAGAATTCGGTCCACAGATCCTTGCATTCTAATCACTCTTCCATTAATGGACTGGACTTTCATATACATATTATACATCTACTTGATTAAACCTTAAACCAATTATTGAACAATAGTATATTGAGGTTGAGAAATTAGAGTAGTAGTAGCAAGAAAAATCTCAGGTGAAACCAAAAGAAATATAGTAGGGGAAGGGGGAACAACTTGCACTAAAGGAACCAGCCTTGGAGGGTTGTAGACAACGAACTCCTTACATGTACAAAAAAGTTATAAAGTATTAATGATTTATGTATACTAGATAAAGATACCTAAATACCATACCTTTAATATATTTAGATAAATCTAGGATCTCTTTAACTTTTCATCAACTGATTCTTCAAGATATCCCATGGTGTCATTCAGAGACACATATGATCCTACACCAAGTTTTCTAATTGATTCTCTGGTGTCTTGGAACTCACCTATAATATATTTATTAAAATATTTAATCAACACTGGTTTGAACATATCAAACTATAGATATTTAATTTGAGAAGATGAAAAATTTAATTCTAAAAGCATCTGATCAGCCCCATTTTGGAAATTTGGAACAATTGAAGATTTTGAGATAGCAGTTGCAGAGGGTTGAATCTTCTTGATGAACTCAAACTATCTTATCAAAAAACTTCATAAAGTGTGCAATATTTCATTAATTTCATTCTTAAATATTTTAATTTCATCCATTGTATCTTGAGACATATCTGATTGGACCATAAACAAATTTTGAATAACATCTCTTTGATATGAAACAATGATACCAGGTTCATTGAACTCATACTTGGTAGCACAAACATTTTTAAAATCACTTACAAGATATTTTATCTCATTAATATATTTTTCATTTACTTAAGAGGAAACTGAAGGCATAAGAGGTACTAATGTAAGATTTATGATTAGCTCTATTTAGATTTCCAAAATCCCAACCAATTTATCAAAATTAGCTTTTGAAAAAAAATTATCATTGACTTCCTTGATATTATTCTTTGAGTATCTCATATCCTATTTCAACACATTACAATCTCCTTTGAGATTATCTAACTCATTTAAAAGAGAAGAGGCAGAATATTGAATTTCAAAACTATCTGAGATCTTACTAAATTTGGGTGCTTTTTTTATGCACTTGAGGTGGCAATGGAATAAGTGGTGTATAAGAATGGTTAATAGTAACTATAACCACATCACCATATCTATTTCCATAAACAGGTTATCCAAGAATAATTGGATCTACTAACTAATTTTCAACTATAGCTTTTATCCTTCCTTCAACAATTGAAACAATAGGCACCGTTTAAACTGGCCTTTACTCAAGAACTACAATAGTTGTATTAACAAATGGATCCAAATACTAACCTACTTCAACATCTTCAGTAACTTTGGATTTTTGACTATGAACAAACTCTTCCATTATAGGACTAATTTCTTGAAATTGAGGCTCTTCTCTGGCCACTTCTGACTCTTATATCTCCCTAGTAGGAACCATCTCACCAGGTGCTGCATCCCTAGGTAGTGAGGTTTGGGACTCCTCCTCCTGATCCACACTCTCATATCCAACAGGCTTCAAAGAATTTTAAGATGTGTCCCTATAGTACCCAATTATCTTCAACAACATGACAAATAAAGTATTACTCTTATGACATTTTACCACCTCTCTCTCATTGAGATCCTCTTCTTTCTTCTTTAGAACTAGGGAGATTAGCCTACCATAGAGGTAATAATTCAACTTGCCTTTTCATTTTTAGAAATGATTCACAAACCACATCATGTACCCTGTAAGATTGATATTTAGATTATTAATCAGGATATATAAGATATACATATCTTGAAATAATAATTTCTCTATATCTCCAGCTCTCTGGGAAATCCCAGTTTGAACAAACTTACAGAGGACCTTCCATTCCACTTCCAAATCCTTTAAAGGTTTTTTCTAAAAAATAATGGTTCCAAATAAGAACTTGAATAAATCTTTTTTTCTAACTAAACATGTATCAAACGATGTCTAACTGAAATTAAACTCTCCTTTATGGGGACAATGAAAATTTTCAGCCATTTCTACAAATGAGACTAACACTGCTTTTCCATTGACATTCTATGACACAATATCCTATGTTTTGGCGAACTAAAACTCATCACTCCTCATAAACCCATTTACATATTCCTTGAATAGAAAACCAGATTTCTTTTCATCTAAGACAAACTCCCAACCTTGAAACTGAAGTACCTTCTTCAGTAGCATTTCCATAGTCTTCATCCAACCCATATTGGTAGCCCTTCCTATAAGAACACTACATGGAACACCACTTCCTTTTTATTTATTATATGAAATGGGGATTCCCTCATCTCCATGTTTAGACTTTCCCATTGAATATAGGTCGGTTGGAGGTTGAGTGATTATTGAGAGGCCATGAGTGACATTTTGGATTCTAGAGGAAAGAGTGTACACGAAAGGTAAAAGGGTCGAGGTCTGAATATAAGTTTGGTCATGAACCCAATTCACAAAAATCTTACGTACCTGATTTGGTTTTGGGTCAATTCTAAAAAAAAGTAACTAAATAAAATAAGAAAATAAAATAGAAATAGAGACAAAAACACTTAAATCAATTTCTAAAAATACAAAAGGCTTAAAATAATCAATAAGACAAAATATATTAATTTAATTTCTATAAAACATTAAAATAAAATATTAATATGATAATTCATAAATTAAAATTCAATGAAATTAGATAAATTAAACTCATTTAAATCTTAATAACCCCAATTATATTTTAATAAAATCAAAACAATCACACATATGGGTCTTATAAAAAATATATGCTAACTAATTCCTAGTAGAGATAAACTCAAGAACAATATCACCTGTTTGAGTGTGATCTCTCAAGAAATGATGTCTTAAATCTATATGATTTGTTCTAGAATGATTTATTAGAATCTTTGAAATGTTGAAAAAACTAGTGTTATTATATTTTATTGATACTCTATTATAATTGAATCTAAATTCCATTAAGGTGTGTTTCATCCACAAAAACTATATACAATAACTACCAACAACAATATATTCTTCTTCAGAAGTAGATTATGAAACTGATTTTTGTTTCTTACTAGACTAGGATACCAGATATTTACTTAGAAAATGGAAGGTTCCTGAAGTAATCTTCCTATCTAGTCTAAAACCACCAAATTCAACATTCGAATATAAAGTTAGATTAAAATCATAAGTTTTTGGAAAAAGTATAGAAAAATAAATTGTTACTTTTAAATATATTAAAATTATTTTAGAGGATTTTAAATAAGATTCCTTATGATTTGATTTAAATCTAGCATAAATACAAATTTAAAACATAATATATAGTCCACTAGTTTATATTTTTTTATCAACTGGTTTCCCAGATTCATCTTAGTAAAACTTTTTATTAGAACTCATAGGAGTTATATACACTTTACCACTTTCAAGTATAAACCTTTTAAGTAAGTCAAGTAAGAATTTTCTTTGATTTAGCACATTCATGAAGAATTTTTGATAAATCTAAAAACCTATAAAATAATTTAACTCACCCATCATGCTCATTTCATTTTTTTTTCACGAGTTTTGAAAATTCATTACACAATTTTTTGTTCATAGAACCAAAAATCACATCATCAACATATATATGAACTAAAAAAACATTCAAAGATAAAGTTTTATTAAATAGAGTAGGATATTAATTTACTATTGAAAAACCATTTGATAAAATAAATGAACTTAAACATTCATACTAAGCTCTAGGTTTTTTTATGGCCATAAAGAGATTTGGTAAGTTTAAAAACTGAATTTAAAAAGTGAGGATTTTCAAAACTAGAAGTTTTTTCAACATAAACTTCCTCTATAAGAAAAAATTTAATGAAGTAAATTTTATACCCATATGATATAATTTTAAATTCATATGTGATGTATAGGATAGGATAATCCTAAAGGATTTTAATCTAGCTAAAGGTGCAAATTCCTCTTCATAATCTATACCCTATTCTTGGTTATAACCATTTGCAACTAGTCTAGCCTTATTCCTAGTGATCCCACCTTGATAATCCTGTTTATTCCTAAAAATCCATTTTGTTCCTATAACGGGATAGTCAGATGGTCTATAAACTAATTCCCATACATTATTCCTTTTAAACTTGTTTAATTATTCTTGTATGGCTAAAACCCAACTCTCACCCACTAAGGATTCTTCTATAGTATTATGTTCTAGTTTAGATAGAAAGGAATAAAATTCTATAAGGTTTCCTAGAATTATTCTTGTCCTAATAAATTTAACCATGATTCTTATAACTATTTATAAGGGATGGTTCTTAAGGGTTACTGGTTGTTTGGGAAGCACACTTTTTGATTCACTAATGTCCATCCTTTCAGGGTTTATTTCTAGAAAATCAAGTTCCAACACACCATCCTTTTTACCATCAAAGAGAGGTTTAGGTATCATGTTTTCAATATAATCACTTAGCTCATCAACTTGAGTCAATTTGTGATCAAAAGGACCAATTTCATGAAATTTCACATGATTTGATTCTTTAATAACCTTTGAAATTTTTTTGAAAACTAAACATTCCTTGGAAGTAATAGAATAACCAAGAAAGATTATTTTATTAGCCTTTGGATCAAATTTACCAAGATTGTAACGACCTGATCATTTATGAATAAAATTCCCTTTCTTTTAATGTCTTATGGATATAGAAAACACATGCACTCTTTTTATTATTATTATTGGGTTTAAATTATCGTTAACTATCATTACCATTGATAATATAGCTGTTGAACAGTGATCACATGACAAATATAAATATAAGGTTTTTTTAAAAAAAAATCCTTTCAACATAGACAAAGGAGATGATGGCCTCATCCAGTAGACTCGGGTCATACAAAGCTCATTTTTAGAAGCTTGGAAAGGATGTAGCATCACTGGGACTCACTCTTGACCAAGCCCAAGCTGAGCTTCAACACATTAAGCTTGAATGGAATTGCCTATAGGAGAAGTTCAAGTTAATAGAGATTACCACCAAGTGATGTTATCTGAGCCGCCCCAAGAGTCTGTCAACATCGCACAACTTACCCTTAGATCTTACACGGGTGTTATAAGGGGTTATGTAACAATTTTTTAGTTACTTATTGTGTAATACATTTTTATAAATAAAATTCCTATTCCATCAATTCCTTTATGAGAATATTCTTTCTTAAAAAACGATGAATGTGATAAATTGATTATTAGGGTAAAAATGTTACTTTTGATAAATATATACATTATTATATAAAACTAAGGTTTTTATTAATAATATTATAAAAACAATTCTTATAAATTATGATTATATCAGTTCCTTATCTGTAAATGATTACGTAATCAGTTTGATAAGAGTTATATTTGTATACGATAAAATAAAAAGTGTATTTTTTAAAGAATTTATTTGAAGGAATTAATGAATTTTTGAAATAATTAATATTTAAATAAAATATTATTATCAAATTACTTTTATTAATAATAAATGATTATATAATTTTTATAAAGTCAAATGTATTTTTTATTAAGGTTTGAAAACCTTTTTTGTCAAAACTTGTGAATTTTCAATAAATTTCCATTTTCATTTTAAAAGTAAAAATTCACATATTTAGAAAATTATTTAGATAAAATGAATATTATTTTTAGAATAAGGATGTACAAAATATCCAATGGTGAATTTTTCATAATTTTCTGAGAATCAAATTTTTGAGTAAAAATTAAATACTGTATAAATAAAATATGTGTTTTATGACATCATAATGACCCCAAAATGATGTAATAAATAATATAATGGGTATTATTGGACCAATATATGTTTTAAAATTAAAATAATGTGATTTTAGATTTGTTTTATTTATTTTATAAAGTCTTAGTGAATCCTCCAAGACAGATACATTATTTTAAGATTTTAAAATCATTTCCTTGAAAGTGTGACCCACCTCTACATAAGCAAGGGAAATATTTTAATTTATTCGGAAATCTTCCTTATAAAATAATGTTTTCCACTCCTCTTTAGAAAAAAATATGGGCAAAAACCATGGAAAGGTTTGTGTTTTTGAATATTTAATTATATAGTTTCCAAAACCTAAGTTTGTGAAATATTAAAGAATTTACCTCTCATTTCTTATATAAACCCACCCAAGCTTTTGATTATCTTCACTAAAAATACCTGGATAATTTCCCTAATATTTAATCCTTTCTCTAGAACCCCCATAAGGCCCAAAAATCTCTCAATAAGCCCCTTTTCAATCTTTTTAAGTCACACACTCAAGTAAGGGTTTCCTTCCTTTCTCATTTTTATCCAAGTTTCCTTATATTGTTACACCATTTTATTTTCAATTAAAAATGACAAGGTATGTTTTATCACCTCCCCCATACCTCCCTTATTACGTTTTAATGGAGAGATACCCCTTTCACTCTCATTAATCCCTCCCATGTACTCCCGTTACCATGTTGAAATTCTATAATGGATTTCTCTTTCCTCATTTCCATTCAAGCATTTCTTTTATATTATGCATCTCAAATTACATTTAATATGTTGGGATATTATTATCTATGACCCCCTTACTTCCCATTTAATGTATAAATGATGAATGACCCCTTTAACTCTCATCAACCCATTTTATGAATCCCCATGTGATGTCGTTATGCTGTCGAAATTGCACCGGGATTTTCCATGCCAAAATCATCGTGCAGTGAATACCATACCCATTTCTCTATAAAGGGTATTCAAATTTATGAACATATAATTATTGATTATAGAATTTCATGTATTTATTTCACATTATTTTATCATGGAATAAATGATGATGTTGAATGAATCCATGTTATATGATCTATATGGCACACTTAAGTATGAGATTAAAATGATTATGAGAAGGGTGCACCCTAATAGTTCTCTAATGCACTAAGTAATATTTAGTATCATGATACGCCATGTTCAATGAGGTTTTACTAATTCTAATTCATGTTAAATTAGGTTTAAATCATGCTAATCCATGTGCAATGAGCATTGGATCATGCTAATATCATGTTGTATGTTGTTCCCACATTTCCATGTTATGACGATCATGTTGCCTTTATGCTCATGTTTCTATTACGCTCCATTGATATGTATATTTCCCAAAATGTATTGTATTCTTCATTTTATGCCTTGTTTACCCCCTTAATGGGATTTATATATCACTCTTTTTTGATTTATTTCCTCAGTTTATCCCATGCAATGCTAAGTATGAAGGAATGTTGTGGTCATATAAAAGAAGTTTTCAATAAAGATGTAGTATTTTATGTCTTAAGTTGTCATGTAATGTTCATAATCCCCAAAGACACTAGACCTCTTGATCTTATGGGTTATATTAAGTAAAATTTTATGTCATAAATCTTGTTTAAATGTGTAATAAAGACTAGGGTTGTTATAGTTGGTATTAGAGGATATGTTTATAGTTATTTTTGGGATTAGGATTAGAAAACCCTAGTGAAAGCCTTAGGGATAATACTAAGTATAAGAAAAACATACATAAATTTTTGTGAGTATAGAGTAATTGGTTTATCAAGAAAATACATCCATGTCTAGATACGAACAAGTAGAGGTGGATATGGCATAGATGTATCTAAGGGTAAAACCTGAAAACACCGCTTTGAGCTAGACTCGAACGGGAACTGGTTCATGACAACGATCCTTGTTTCACTCTTGGTTTGAAACTCCTAGGGGATATGCTTTTGAAAATTCATAATCTTATTATGAACCATTATTAAGGGAGCAAGAAAAAAAATCCCATAAGAATATACATTATGAAATAGCTCATGGATAACATAGATTTTCCTAGAAATTCATAAGTTAAGGAAATAAATGTAATTTATAAGTTAACTATTTAATTTCATTGGATCCCCCTTTATGAATTTAATAGTTTAAAAATATCACCCCTAAGCCTATTTTGATTAATGTAAATGAGTAGAACTAGAATAAAAAAGTGAAAGGTAGGGTTATTTTCCATAGTTCTACGCATTCTTTTATATCCCAAAAGTTTAGTAGAACAATCCAAACGCCACCACAAATCATGGAAGTAGAGATTTTGGTGAGAATGGAAAATGGGGAAATTATTGCATCCCATTAATATAACTCTTCCCATATCACAATTTGTGGATTGAACTTCCCGGAAAAATTCTTCATACTCCCTCTAGTGGAATTTGATGTAATTCTTGTAATTGATTGGATTTCCCTATATAGAACCAACATAAATTTCCGTCAGAGGGAAATCACTCTTCATATGGAAAATCAACCCTTGATTCTTTACAAGTACAAGGATGAGGATGAATATTCTTTAGAACCATCATCTCAAGTATGGATATTACTGCCCTATGAGCACTCGTATCTTTCTCAGATGATTGAGTCTAAGGAATAAACCATCCTAAAAGACATACCTATTGTGAGATAATTCATTGATGTGTTTCTTGAGGAATTGTAGGGTCTTCCTCCTAGAATAGATATTGAATTATTGATTGATATTATACCTGAGGCATTTACAATATCCAAGACTCCATATAGAATGACTGTTGTTGATCATGATGAGATAAAGAAACAACTATAGAAGAATCTGAATAAAGGGTTTATACACCCAAGTGCTTCACCATAGGGTGAAACAGTCCTCTTCATCAAGAAGAAGGATGGGTCAATTCACATTTTCATTGATTATCGTGAGCTCAACAAAATTAGGATAAAGAACAAGTTTCATTTTCCATGAATTGATGACTTGTTCGATCAGCTATGTGGAGAACAATACTTCTCCAAGGTGGATCTATAGTTGGGATATTACCAAGTAAGGGTGAAGAAAGAGGATATCTCCAAGACTGATTTTCGTACAAGGTACGACCACAATGAATTCATAGTAATGCCTTTCAAACTCAATAATGCTCCAGAAATCTTCATTTATATGATGAATATAGTCTTTAGATATTACCTCGAAAAATTTGTGGTAGTCTTTATAGATTATATTCTAATATACTCCAAAACCAAGGAGGAGCATGAGGAGCATCTAATCACTGTACTAGAGAACTTGATAAAGGAGAAGCTCTATGAAAAGTACAACAAGTGTGAGTTCTGGTTGAAGGAATTCTCATTCTTGGGTCATATCATCACAAGAAATGGGATATCTGTGGACCCCTCCAAGAAAAATGCAATTGAGGGATGGCTGAGGCCAACATTTGTGATGAATATCCATTGCTTCCTTAGGTTATCTGGATATTATCGCTAATTTGTGAGAAATTTCTCATGATTGTAAAACCCTATTACCATGATAACTTGGAAGGGAGTCAAGTTTTCTTGGAATGATGAATGCGAATAAAGCTTCATGGAGTTGAAAAGGAGGCTTATCACTGTGTCTGTGCTCACACTACCCATAAGTGGAGAAATTTTTGTGGTATATAGTGTTGCTTTGAAGAAGGTCCTAGGATGTGTGTTGATGCAAAATGAAAAAAATCATTGCCTATGCTTCAAGGTAATTTAAAGTTCATGAGAAAAACTATCCAACACATGATCTGGAGTTAGCTGCAGTAATTTTCACTTTAAAAAATTGGCAACACTACCTATTTGAGGAAAAGTGTGAAATATATATGGATCACAAAAGCCTCAAGTATATATTCACATAGAAAGAGTTGAATATGTTCCAATGAATATGGTTAGAGTCGATCAAAGACTATGACTTTTGAATTCACTACCATCCGGGGAAAGAGAATAAAGTGGCAAACGCTCTAAGTAGAAAGGATCTAGAAACTCTTTCATTGATGAGAATTGAAAAGGATCCAATATTATTAGATTTGATGAATATGGACATGGGAATCATAAATAAGGGAACATCATCAATCCTTTTACAAATGATTGCTCAACCATCTCTTTTGGAAAGGTTAAAGGGTGCTCAAAAGGATAATGTGGGAATTCAGAAGAAAGTGGAAACTATCAGAAAAGGGAAATACCTATATTTTAATGTTAATGAAGAATGAATTGTGAGATTTAGGTCAAGACTACATGTTCCATCAAATCCTGAGTTAAAGAAAGATATTTTGGATGGTTCACATAGTTTGAATTTATCCATTCACCTAGGAAACATGAATATGTATCCAGATCTTTAAGAGAATTATTTGTGGGATAACATGAAGAAGAAGATCACTTATTATACATCAAAGTTCTTAGTATGTAAGAAAGTGAAGGCAGAGAGGTAGAAGTATAAGGGGATGATTCAACCATCACCCATACCAACATGGAAATGGGAAAACATCACTATGGACTTTGGCACCAGAATTCTAAAGACATCCAAAAGAAAAAATGCTATCTGGGTTGTTGTGGATCGTCTTACAAAGACTGAACACTTCATTGAAATTATAGAGGATTTATCATTGGATCAACTGGCATGGATATATACCAGATAAGTGGTGATGCTGCATGGTGTACCACTATCGATTATATTCAATAGAGATCCAAGATTCACCTATAAGTTTTGGAAGAGTCTCTAACACGCTCTGAATACCGAGATGAAATTCAGTATGACTTATCATCCTCAAACTGATGTCCAATCTGAGCAGACTATCCAGACACTTGAGAACATGTTGTGAGATTTCTCAATAGACTTCAAAGGTGGATGAGACCAACATATTTCTTTTGTGGAGTTATCTTACAACAAAAGTTTCCAATCAAGCATACAAATGACTCCCTATGAATCCATTTATGGGAAGATGTGTAGAACACCAACATATTGGGATGAATTTGGGGAAAGAAAACTTCTAGGTCCATAAATGGACGAAGAAATGGAGAAGAAGGTTAAGACCATCCAACAGCACATCAAAGCTGCTTAGAGTCGACAAAAATCTACGCTGAAAACTGTTGATGAGTCCTAGATTTTGATTTTAGAGACATGGTATTCCTTTTTATATCACCATGGAATAGAGTTATGAGATTTGAGAAGAAGGAAAAGCTTAGTCCAAGGTACATAAACCCTTTTGAGATTCTTGACTGCATTAGAGTAGTGACCTATAGACTAGAACTTCCACCGAACCTATCTAAATTACATGATGCATTCCATGTATCACTCTTGAGGAAGTACATACCTGGCCCATCACATGTACTCAATCCATAGGTGGTACCATTGGATAATGACCTCTCCTATGAAGTGAAGCTGGTGAAGATATTAGATCGTAGAGAAAAAGTTCTACGAAATAAGACGATGCCCCTCGTCAAGGTGTTGTGGAGAACCACAAGTTTGAAGAAGCAACATGAGACCCTGATGAGGTGATGAGGCAGAGTTACCCTCATCTTCTTTAGTGTGGGAAAAGGAAATTTCGATGGAGAAATTTCTTAAGGAGAGAATGCTGTAATGACCCGATCATTTATGAATAAAGTTCCATTTATTTTAATATCTAATAGATATAGAAAACACATGCACTCTTTTTTTATTATTATTGGGTTTAAATGACTGTTAACTATCATTGACTTTGATAATATATCTGTTTAATAATGATCACACGACTGATATAAATATAAGTTTTTTTTAAAAAAAAAAACTTTCGATGCAAACAAAGGAGAGGATGTCCTTATCCAGTAGAATCAGGCCGTACGAAGCTCACTTTCAGAGCTCGAAAAGGAGGTAGCATCACTAGGCTTCACTCTTGACCAAGACCAATCCAAGATTCAACACGTTAAGCTTGAATGGAATAGCCTATAGTAGAAGTTCAAGTTAATAGAGATTACCACCCAAGAGATGTTATTCGAGCTTCCCTAAGAGTCTGTCACCATCGCACACCTTACCCTTAGGTCTTATGTGGGTGTTATAAGGAGTTATGTAACAAGGTATTAGCTAATTATTATGTAATCCCTTTTTATAAATAAAATTCTTATTCCATCAATTCCTTTATGAGAACAGTCTTTCTTAAAAAAATGATGAATGTTAAAAATTGATTATTCAGGTAAAAATGGTACTTTTGAGAAATATATAAATTATTATATTAAACTGAGATTTTTTATTAATAATACTATAAAAACAATTCTTATAAATGATTATTATATCATCTAATTATCTATAAATTATTAGGTAATCAGTTTGATAAGAGTTATATTTTTATACGATAAAATAGAAAGTTTATTTTTTAAAGAATTTATTTTAAGAAATAAATGAATTTTTGAAATAATTACTATTTTAATAAAATATTATTATCAAATTACTCTTATTAATAATAAATGAGTATATAATTTTTATGAAGTCAAATGTAATTTTTATTAAGGTTTGAAAAGTGTTTTTTTCAAAACCCATGAATTTTCAATAAATGTGGGTTTTCATTTTAAAAGTGAAAATTCACATATTTAAAAAATTATTTAGATAAAATAAATATAATTTTTGGAACCAGGATGTCAAAATTATCCAATGGTTAATTTTTCATAATTTTATGAGGGTCAAAATTTTGGGTAAAAATTAAATACTGTATAAATAAAATATGTGTTTTATGACTTCATAATGACCCCAAAATGATGTAATAAATACTATAATGGGTATTATCAGCCCAATATATGTTTTAAAATTAAAATAATATTATTTTAGATTTGTTTTATTTATTTTATAAAGCCTTAGTGAATCCTCAAAGATATATACAATATTTTAATATTTTAAAATCATTTCCTTGAAAGTGTGACTCACCTCCACATAAGCAAGAGAAATTTTTTAATATCTTTTGACATTTTTCTCATAAGATAATTTTTCCACTCCTCTTTTGCAAAAACCATGGTCAAAAACTCTGGGAAGGTTTGTGGTTTTGAATATTTAATTATATATATTCCAAAACATAAGTTTGTGAAATATTAATGAATTCCCCTCTCATTTCCTATATAAACCCAACCAAGCTCCCATTCATCTTCACTAAAAATCCTTGGAGCATGTAACTACTCTATCATACCCTCTATATAATCCCACCAAGGTTCCCCAAGATCTCAAGAAGCCCTTCTTCAATCTTTTGAAGTCACACACTCAAGTAAGGGTTTCCTTCCTTTCTCATTTTTATCCAAGTTTCCTTATATTGTTACACCCATTTATTTTCAATTAGAAATGAGAGGGTATGTTTTTGAACCTACCCCAAACTACCATTATTATGTTTTAATGGTGATATAACCCTTTCACTCTCATTAATCCCTCCCATTTACACCCGTTACCATGCCAAAATTCCGTAAGGGATTTCTCTTTCCTCATTTCCATTCAAGCATTTATTTTATATCATGCATCTCAAATTCCATTTCATATGTTGGGATATTATGATCTATGATCCACATATTTCCTATTTTATATTTAAATGATGAGATACCCATTTCACTCTCATCATCCCATTTTATGAATCCCCATGTGATGTCGTTATGCTGTCGAAATTGCACTGTGATTTTCCATGCCAAAATCATCATGTAGTGAATACCATACCCTTTTCTATATCAAGGGTATTAAACTTTATGAACATATACTTATTGATTGTAGAATTTCATGTATTTATTCCATATTCTTTTATCATGGAATAAATGATGATGTTGAATGAATCCTTGTTATATGATCTATGTGGCACACTTAAGCATGAGATTAAAATGATTATGAAGGGTGCACCCTGATAGCACTACAATGCATTGAGTAATGTTTAATATCATGATACGATATGTACAATGAGGGTTTAATCATGATAATTCATGTGCAATGAGGGTTTAATCATTCCAATCCATGTGCAATGAGCATTGGCTCATGCTAATATCATGTTGTATTTTGTTACCACATTTCCATGTTATGATGATCATGTTATATCATGCCTTTATGTTCATGTTTCTATGACGCTACATTGATATGTCTATTTCCCAACATGTATTGTATTATTCATTTTATTATTTGTTTACCCCCTTACTGGGCTTTATATCTCACCATTTCTTGATGTATTTCCTCAGGTTATCCCATGCAATGTTAAGTATGAAGGAATATTGTGGTCATGTAAAATAAGTTTTTAATAAAGATGTAGTATTTTATATCTTAATTTGTCATTTAATGTTCCTAATCACTAAAGAAAATAGACCTATCTATCTTATGGGTTATATTAATTACAATTTTAAGTAATAAATCATGTTTAAATGTGTAATAAAGACTAAGGTTATTATAGTTGTTATCAGAGGATAGGTTTATTTATTTTTGGGATTATGATTAGAAAACCCTAGTGAAAGCCTTATATATAAGACTAAGCATAATAAAAACATCCCTAATTTTTTGTGAGAATAGAGTAAGTGGTTTATCAATAAAATAAATCCATGTATGGATACGAACAAGTAGAGGTGGCTCTAGCATAGATGTATCTTGGGGTAAAACCTGAAAACACCGCTTTGAGATTGACTCTAACAGGAATTGGTGCATGAAAACGAGCCTTGGTACACTCTTGGTTCGACACTCCCAGGGGACATGCTTTGATAAATTCATAATTTTATTATGAACCATTATTAAGGGAGCAAGAAAAAAATTCCATAAGAATATACATTTGGAAATAGCTCATGGGTAACTTAGATTGAAGCCTATAAATTCATAAGTTAAGAAAATAAATGTAATTTATAAATTATCCATTTAATTTCATTGGATTCCACTTTATGAATTTAATAGTTTAAAAATATCATCCCTAAGCCTATTTTGATCGAAGGAAATGAGTAGAACCAGAATCAAAAAGTGAAATGCAGGGTTATAATCCATAGTTCTATGCATTCTTTTATATCCCAAAAGTTTAGTAGAAAAATCCAAACACCACCACAAATCATGGAAGTAGAGATGTTGGTAAGAACAGAAAATGGGGAAATTATTTCATCCCATGAATATATCTCCTCCCCGGTCACAATTTGTAGATTGAACTTCCCAGTGAACCACATCATACTCCCTATAGTGGAATTTGATGCAATTATTGGCATGGATTGACTTTCCCTATATAGAGCCAACATAAATTTCCTTGAGAGGGAAATCACTCTCCATATTGAAAATCGACCCCCGATTCTATAAAAGTGAAAGAGGAGGATGAATCTTTTTTATAACCATCATCTCAAGCATGGATATCATTTCCCTATGAGCACTTGTATCTTGCTCAGATGATTGATTCTAAGTAAGAAACCATCCTCTAAAACATGCCTATTGTGAGGGAATTCGTTGATGAGTTTCCTGAGGAATTTCCTGGTCTTCATCCTAGAAGATATGTTGAATTCTTGATTGATCTTATAATTGGTTTATTTCCAATATTCAAGAATCCATATAGAATGAATGTTGTGGAGCTTGAGGATCTAAAGAAACAACTACAGGAGAATCTGGATAAAGGGTTTATACACCCAAGTACTTCATTATGGGGTGAACCGGTCCTCTTCATCAATAAGAAGGATGGGTTAATGCTCCTTTTCATTGGTTATTATGAGTTAAAAAAATCACAATAAAGAAAAAGTATCCTTTTCCATAAATTTACGACTTGTTCGATCAACTACGTAGAGCACAATACTTGTCCAATGTGGATCTGCGGTCGGGATATTACCAAGTAAGGGTGAAGAAAGAGGATATCCCTAAGAATGATTTTCGTACAAGGTACGAGCACTATGAATTCATAGTAATGCATTTCAGACTCACTAATACTCCAAAAATATTCATGGACATGATGAATAGAGTCTTTAGAGATTACCATGAAAAATTTGTGGTAGTCTTTATAGATGATATTCTAATATACTCCAAAACCAAGGAGGACCATGAGGAGCTTCTAAGAACTGTACTAGAGACCTTATGAAAGGAGAATCTCTATGAAAAGTACAAAAAAGTGAGATTTATGGTTGAAGGAAGTCTCATTATTGGGTCATATCATCACAAGCAATGGGATATATATGGACCCATCCAATAAAAATGCAATTTAGGGATGGCCAAGGCCAATATCTGTGATTGATATCTATAGCTTCCTTGGGTTAGCTGGATATTATCGTTGATTTTTGAGAAATTTCTCATTATTTTAAAACTCTCTTACCAAGATAACTCAGAAGGGAGTCAATTTTTCTTGGAATGATGAATGTGAAGAAAGCTTCATGGAGTTTAAAAGGAGGCTTATCACTATGCATGTGTTCACACTACCCATAAGTGGAGAACTTTTCATGGTATACTATGATGCTTAGAAGAAGGGACTAGGTTGTGTGTTGATAAAAAATGACAGTCATTGCCTATTCTTTAAGGTAATTGAAAGTTCATGAGTAGAACTATCCAACACATGATCTGGTGTTGGCTGTAGAAATCTTCGCTTTGAAAATTTGGAAACATTACCTCTTTGGGGAAAAGTGTGAAATATATACGGATCAAAAAACCCTCAAGTATACATTCATACAAAAAGAGTTGAATATGCACCAATAAAGATGGTTAGAGCTGATAAAATAATATGACTGCTCAATTCACTACTATCCATGGAAATTGAATAAAGTGGCAGATGCTCTAAGTAGAAAGGATCTAGAAACTATTTAATTTATGAGAATTGAAAATGATCCAATCTTCTTAGATTTTATGACGATGGACATGGGAATAATAAATAAGAGAACATCATCAATACTTTCACAAATTATTTCTCAACCGTCTCTTTTATAAAGGTTAAAGGATGCTAAAAAGGATGATGTGGTAATTCAAAAGAAAGTGGAAACTATCAAAAAAGGAAATCCTTGGAGTTCAATGTTAATGAAGAAGGAATTTTGAGATTTGGGTCAAGACTATGTGTTACATAAAATTCGGAGTTAAAGAAAGATCTTTTGGATGGTGCACATAGTTTGAATTTCTCCATTCACCCATGAAACATGAAGATGTATCGAGATCTCCGAGATTATTATTGGTGGGATAACATGAAGAAGGAGATCACTGAGTATACATCAAAGTGCCTGGTATATCAGAAAATGAAGGCTGAGAGGTAGAAGTAAAAGGGGATGATGCAACCATCACCCATACCAACATGGAAATGGGAAAACATCACCATAGACTTTTTCACCGGACTTCCAAAGACATCCAAAGGAAAAAATGATATCTGGGTTATTGTAGATCATCTTACAAAGATTGAACACTTCATTTCAATTCGAGTGGATTTCTCATTGGATCAACTGGAACATATATACATCAAATAAGTGGTAAGGCTTCATGGTGTACCACTATTGATTGTATCCGATAGAGATCCAAGATTCACCTCTAAGTTCTGGTAGATTCTCAAACACGCTCTGAATACCAAGCTGAAATTTCGTACAGCTTATCATCCTCAAAATGATGGAAAATCTGAACAGACTATCCAAACACTTGAGTACATGTTGTGAGCTTGCTCAATGTACTTCAAAGGCGGATGGGACCAACATCTTTCTTTGGTGGAGTTCTATTACAACAACAGTTTCCACTCAAGCATCCAAATGACTCCTTATGAATCCCTTTATGGGAAGAGGTGTAGAACACCAGCATGTTGGGATGAAGTTGGGGAACGTAGGTCCAGAAATAGTTGAAGAAATGGTGGAGAAGGTTAAGATCATCCAACAACACATCAAAGGTACTCAGAGTCAACAAAAGAGATATGATGACAACCATCGATGAGACCTAGAGTTTTATGTTAGAGACATGGTATTCCTATGAATATCACCATAGAATAGAGTTATAAGATTTGGGAAGTAGGGAAAGCTTAGTCCAAGGTACATCGACCCTTTTGAGATCCTTGATTGCATTAGAGCAGTGGACTATCGACTAACACTCCCACTGAACCTGTCTCAAGTACATGATGTATTCCATGTATCACTCTTGAAGAATTACATACCTAACCCATCACATGTACTCAATATAGAGGTAGTACCATTGGATAATGACCTCTTCTATGAAGAAAAGTCGGTGAAGATCTTATATTGTAGACAAAAAATTCTATGAAATAATATGATTCCCCTCGTCAAGGTGTTGTGAAAAAACTAGAAGTTTGAAGAAGCAACATGAGAACCTGAGGAAGTGATGTGGAAAAGTTACCCTCATATGTCTTAGTGTGGGAAAAAAAATTCACGGGAAATTTCTTAAGGGGGGAATTTTGTAACCACCCGATCATTTAAGAATAAAATTCCATTTCTTTTAATGTCTTATAAGTATAGAAAACAAATGCATTATTATTATTATTATTGGGTTTAAATGACCATTAAATATCATTACTGTTGATAATATATCTGTTGAACAATGATCACATGACTGATATAAATATAAGGTTTTTTCTAAAAAAAAATCCATTCGACACAGAAAAAGGAGAGGATAACCTCATCCAATAGACTCGGGTAGTACGAAGCTCATTTTTTGGAGCTCGGAAAGGATGTAGAATCACTGGGTTTCAATCTTCACCAATCCCAAGCAGAGCTTCAATATGTTAAACTTGAATGGAATTTCCTATAGGAGAAGTTCAAGTTAATAGAGATTACCACCCGAGCGATGTTATTCGATCCACCCTAAGAGTTTGTCACCATCACACACCTTACCCTTAAGTATTATGAGGGTGTTATAAGGGGTTATATAACAAGGTATTAGTTACTTATTGTGTAATCTATTTTTATAAATAAAATTCCTATTCCATAAATTATTTTATGAGAACATTCTTTCTTAAAAAAATGATGAATGTGATAAATTGATTATTTAGGTAAAAATGGTACTTTTGAGAAATATATACATTATTATATTCAACTAAGGTTTTTATTAATAATATTATAAAAAAAATTCTTATAAATTATGATTATATCAGTTCATTATCTATAAATGATTAGGTAATCAGTTTGATAAGAGTTATATTTTTATACGATAAAACATAAAGTTTATTTTTTAAAGAATTTATTTTAAGGAATTAATGATTTTTTGAAATAATTAATATTTTAATAAAATTTTATTATCAAATTAATTTTATTAATAATAAATGAGTATATAATTTTTATGAAGTCAAATGTAATTTTTATTAAGGTTTGAAAACTGTTTTTGTCAAAACCCATGAATTTTCAATAAATATCTGTTTTCACTTTAAAAGTGAAAATTCACATATTTAGAAAATTATTTAGATAAAATGAATATTATTTTTAGAATTATGATGTCAAAATTATCCAACAGTGAATTTTTCATAATTTTCTAAGATTCAAATTTTTGGATAAAAATTAAATACTGTATAAATAAAATATGTGTTTTATGACTTCACAATGACCCCAAAATGATGTAATAAATACTATAATGGGTATAATTATAACAATATATGTTTTTAAATTAAAATAATGTTATTTTATATTTGTTTTATTTATTTTATAAAGCCTTAGCAAATCCTCCAAGACATATATAATATTTTAAGATTTTAAAATCATTTCCTTGAAAGCGTGACTCACCTCCATATAAGTAAGGGTAATATTTTAATATCTTCGGACCTTTTTCTCATAAAATAATGTTTTATACTTCTATTTGTAAAAAACCATATGAAAAAACCGTGGGAAGGTTTGTGGTTTTGAATATTTAATTATATAGATTCCAAAACCTAAGTTTGTGAAATATTAAAGAATTCCCCTCTCATTTACTATATAAACCCACCCAAGATCCCACTCATTTTCACTAAAAATCCTTGGAGAATGTACCTAATCTGTACAACCCTCTCTAAAATCCCACCAAGGTTCCCCAAGCTCTCAATAATCCCCTCTTCAATCTTTTGAAGTCACACACTCAAGTAAGGGTTTCCTTCCTTTCTCATTTTTATCCAAGTTTCATTATATTGTTACACCCTTTTATTTTAAATTAAAAATGATAGGGTATGTTTTTGAACATACCCCAAACTACCCTTATTATGTTTTAATGGCGATATACCCCTTTCAATATCATTAATCTCTCCCATGTACACCCGTTATCATGCCGAAATTCCGTAAGGGATTTCTCTTTCCTCATTTCCATTCAAGCATTTCTTTTATATTTTACATCTAAAATTCCATTTAATGTGTTGGGATATTATGCTATATGATCCCCTTACTACCCATTTCATGTATAAATTATTAGATAACCCTTTATCTCTCATAAACCCATTTTATGAATCCCCATGAGATACCGTTATGTTGTCGAAATTGCATTGCGATTTTCCATGCCAAAATCATCGTATAGTGAATACCATACCCATTTCTCTATAAAGGGTATTAACCTTTATGAACATATAATTATTGATTATATACTTTCATGAATTTATTCCAAATTATTTTATCGTGGAATAAATGATTATGTTGAATGAATCCATATTATATGATCTATGTGGCACACTTAAGCATGAGATTAAAATGATTATGAATGGAGCACCTTGATTGCGCTCCAATGCATTGGGTAATGTTTAGTATCATGATAATATATGTGAAATGAGGGTTTAATCATGATAATTAATGTGCAATTAGGGTTTAATAATGCTAATCCATGTGCAATTATCCTTGTCTCATGCTAATATCAGTTGTATGTTGTTGCCACATTTCCATGTTATGATGATCATGCTATATAATGCCTTTATGTTCATGTTTCTCTTATGATCAATTGATATGTCTATTTACTAAAATGTATTGTATTATTCATGTTATTAATTTTTTACCACTTACTGGACTTTATAACTTACCCTTTTCTTATGTACGTCCTCAGGTTATCCTATGCAATGCTAAGTATAAAGTAATGTTGTGGTCATGTAAAACAATTTTTCAATAAAGTTGTAGTATTTTATGTCTTAATTTTCCATGTAATGTTACTAATACCCAAATACACTAGACCTATCAATCTTATGGGTTATATTAAGTATAATTTTATGTAATAAATCATGTTTAAATGTGTAATAAAGACCAGGGTTATTATAAAGATTATCCTTTGTGTTTAAAATATAAACCTTGAATCCAAATATTTTGAAGTATCCAACTTTTGTATTTTTGTTATTCCATAACTCATAATGTGTTTTATTCAAAACATGTCTTATTAAAGCTATATCTATGAAATAACATGATTTATTTATAGATTCATCCAAAAAATGAGTAGGCAGGTTATATTCACATAACAATTTTCTAGAAATTTCTTACAAATTCCCATTCCTTATCTTAACAACACCATTATGTTAAGGTTTCATGGGGGAATAAAAAGTACGTTTGATAACATGTTTTGAACAATATGAATTGAACTCATGGTTTTCAAATTCCACTTCATGATCACTTATTAAAGAAATAATTTTGGAATATTTCTCTTTTTGAACTAATTTTAAAAAACTTATAAAAAAAACCAGGCTTCACTCTTAACACTTAAAATGAAAACCAATGTAAATATAAAAAAATCATCAAAATAATATAAACAAATTATTTTAATCTTAGGATTGCAGTTATAGAAAGCCTAAATAAATCCATGAAAATAAGCTATAGGGGTATAGAATCAGCATCCTACTTAATTGGTTTTAAAATGAATTGTGTTTATTTCCTATTTGGCATGCATTGCATAGTTTATTTTTGTTCAATTTAAGTTGATGTAAATATAAAACTAAATTATTTTTAGAAAATTTTCTCAAAGAATAAACATTATAATGTCCCAGTATTCTATGAAAAATCTATGATTAATTTATTTTAGAATTTAAATAGTTCACTTTTTATCTACTCAAGGAATTAATATCTAGAGTATAGACATTATTTGTTCTAAGTTCCTTAAATTTAATAACTTTATCTTTAAAAACAAAATATGTATTATTTGAAAAATAAAAAAATAACCTTTATCAGAAAGTTTTGAAATACTTATAATATTTTTATTTAATCCTTCCACATAGAGAAAAATGTTGATGAGGAGTGATCTTGGATTAATAATTGATGTAATTCTCATAATCTTGCCTTCGACATTATCACAAAAAGTGACATAGCCTCCATTAATTTTTGATAAGGAGTGAAATTAGAGAAATATATACTCATATTCCTTGAGAATACTATGTCCATATACCATTTTCATTGATGATATTGTACTTTTTTACCTAAAAATAAAAATCAAACAAGAAATTGTTTTGGTATCCATATTCTGTTGGGTCCATAAATGTTAGTAAATAAAGATCCGGAAACCCAAATATGTTTGCACTGTCCAAAAAATCTGGCACTAAATTTTGATTTTTTTTGAAATAAATGAATGATTTACTCTATATAATTGTGGGTTTATAAAACTATAATTTATATCATAGTGTCCTAATTATCCATAGTGAAAACAGGTAACTTTGGTGATGTTTTTATTCTTAAAACTAGGAACATAATAGTTTTTCTAAAGCTTTGTTTTTTCACCTTGACTTCTTATTCCAAATTTATTTTTATGAGCTTTATTATTACTAAGAATTTGATTTAAACAATTTTCACCACTTGTTAAAACTGTAATGACCCAAACTCTCATTAATGGAAATTACTCTTGATCTAATTAAATGTTTATTATGGTTATATAAAATGTGAACTTCATTGGTTTTATGTTTCTGGATTTTAAAATACCATTATGAATTGTGACTGTTGCTAATATAGCTGTTGAATAGTGAACACATGATTAATATAAATATAGGGCTTTAAAAAATCCAATTTACTCAGAAAAAGGAAGCGATGGCCTCATCCAGTAGACTTGCCCCGTATGAAGCCCATTTGTTGGTGCTCAGAAAGGAGGTGGCATCATTGGGCTTCGCTCTTGACCAAGCCTAAGCCGAGCTTGAACATGTTAAGCTTGAGCGGAACCGACTATGGGAGAAGTGAAAGTTAATAGTGATTACCACCTGAGCAATGTTATCCGAGCCACCCCAAGAGTCTGTCACCATCGCACACCTTACCCTTCAGTCTTATGTGGGTGTTATAAGAGGTTATGTAACAAGATCCTAGCACTATGACAACGTACATTATTTTTGTATAAATAATGTGCATTCATTTTATTATTGTTATTTTTTAAATAGTTTTTTAAAAGCACAAATAGTATTTTTAGTTAATATTCAACCAAGAAATATATTTTAATGAATTAATATATTTTTGAATTAAATAATTTTTTAATAAAATATTTTTATTAAATTACTTTTTATTAAATATAAATGATCATATAATTTTATGAATGCAATTATAATTTTTATTAAGGTTTGAAAACTGTTTTTGTCAGAACCCATGATTTTTTGGTAAATGTCAGTTTTTATTTTAAAAGTAAAAATTCATATATTTATAAAATTATTTAGATAAAATGAATATTATTTTTAGAATCAGGATGTTTAAATTATCCAATAGTGAATTTTTGCAAATCTTTTTTGGACCCTTCAAGACTTATAAATTTTTTTGTCTTTTTAAATTGTTTTCCTTGAGAGTGTGACTCACCTCCACATAAGAAACCCTATTATTTTAAGAAGTTAGGCCATTGAAATTATAAAATATTGTTTTCCACTCCCCTATTAAAAAAACCTTGGGCAAAAACTATGGGATGGTTTGTGGTATTGATTAGTTTAATGTGAGGTGTTCCAAACCTAAATAATAAAGAATTCCCTCTCCTTTCCTATATAAACCCACCCAAGCTCCCACTTACTCTTCACTAAAAGAATTTGGAGTTTAACCAACCCCTAAACTCATCTCTCTATAATACTCCAAAGGTTCCCCAATCTCCCAATAAGCCTCTCTCAATCCTCTCCCAAGCCTTTGGGATCACACTTCCAAGTAAGGGATTTCTTCCTTTATCATTTTTGTCTAATTTTCTTTAAGTTGTTATGCCTTTTTTTTTTCAATTAAAAATGTTGGGGTATGATTTCACAAATCCCCCAAACTTTCCTATTTATGTTTGGATTATGGTATACCCCTTTATCTCTCTTTAAATCCTCCCATGTACACCCTTTACCATGCCGAAATTCCGTGAGGTATTTCTCTCTCCTCTTTTACATCCAAGTAATTATTTTGTATTATGCATCTAAATTCCATTACGTTTGTTGGGAAATATATCCATATTACCCCATTAATGTCCATTTCATGTAAATATGATGATACACCCTTTTATATCTCATCAAATATTTTCATGAATCCTTATGTCACGTCGTTATGCTGCCGAAATTGCACTGCGTTTTTCAAAGCCAAGATCATTGTGTAGTGAATACCATACCCATGTCTTTATCAAGGGTATTCAACTTTATAAACATATAACTATTGAATGGTAATTTAATTTATTTATTCCAAATTACTTAATCTTTGAATAACTTATGATGTTGATTGATTCCATGTTATATGATCCATGTGGCACACTTATGCATGAAATGAAATGTTTAAGAAGGGTGCGCCCTGATAGCGCTCCAATGCATTGGGTAAAGTATAGTATCATGATAAATCATGTGAAATGGGTGTTGAATCATGATAATTCAAGTGAAATGAGGTTTCACTCTTGCTTCATGTTCAATGAGGGTTTACTCATGCTCCATGTGCAATGAGCCTTGGCTCATACTAATTCCATGTAAAGTATTATTGCCACATTTCCATGTTATGATTATCATGATTTATCATGACTTTATGTTCATGTTTCTCTTGTGATCCATTGATATGCCTATTGTCTAAAATTTATTGTATTACTCATGTTATTCCATGTTTATTCCCTTACTCGACTTTATAGCTCACCCTTTTCTTATGCATGTCCTCAGGTTATCCCATGCAATGCTAAGTACGAGGGAATGTAGTGGTCATGTAAAGGAAGTTTTCAATAAAGTTATTGTGTGTTGTATGTTCTAAGATGTTATGTAATGTTACTAAGCCCCAAAGACACTAGACATATCGATCTTCTATGTTGTATTAAGTGAATATTTTATGTAATAAATCAGGTTTAAGTGTGTAATAAAAAGCAGGGTTGTTATAAAAAAATTGCAGTATCTTTGAACTCTTGGAATTCTTTTTTAAAAATTTTAATCTTGTTACCATGTTTAATAAAAGATACAAAAGAATTTTAAATCTTGGTTTTAAAATATGAAATTTGTTTTTTAAGTCAAATTTTTCAATTACCATGTTATTATTGGATTTTTGAGATTTTTATTCTTCTTTTTAAAAGATTCATATTTGGTTTACAATATGGTATAATACTCATTTAATTGATCATAAGATCAATTTTCATTTTTAGATTCAGATTCCTGATCAGAAGAATAATAAGAGTATACCTCATTTGAATGTTCTATAAAACACATTTTGGCCTTCTAATTAGAATATTCAACTTCTGATTCTAAAGACGCAACATCACTAGAATATTATAAAGCACTCCATGTGTCTTTAATGACCTTCTTGGATTTCTTCTTGTAACCAACCCGTTTGAAATAATTTTTCTTAAACTTTTTATTATCTTGCAACTGTGGACAATATGGTTTGATATGTCTTATATTTTTTGAATTCATAGCATCTTACCTATATAGAGTTTCTATCATGTTTCTTGAACTTATTAAAGGGATTTTTAAAACCTATTCTTCTGTTATATATTTTTTGAACTTTTTTAGAAAAGTGAGCAAGTTCACTATCTAAAGAAGAAATATTTGAAGTATCTTTATCATATGAATTATCTATTTGAATATCTTTTCTTTTATTTTCATCATTTGATGTTGAAAATTTTAAAGGAGTATTCTTCTTCTTAACTAATATATTTTCTCCAGATTTATCTTCTATATCAACCTCATACATCATAATATTTCCAATTAGATATTTTATTTTAAATTATTGACCTTTGTAGATTACCTAATGGAATCTAAGATTCCGATCCATCTAGGTGATATAATTATATGGATTTAAAAAGCTTGATCTGGTTTAGGAATGGGTGTTCCTAAAGTAGAAACACTATTTATAATCTTAGTAAGTCTTCCATTAAACTGAGTGATAATTTATTCTTTCATCATCCAAAAAGTATCAAAATTAAGCTCTACAGTATTATATATAAGAGATCATACATTTTTTGTACCTTTATAAGCAACTGCTATAGTAGTCCAAATTTCATGAGCTGTTTGAAATTTTGAAACTTAGTTTAACTCATCTAGACCTAGTCCAAATATTATAGAATTCATAGATTTAGAGTTCAGATCATAACTAGATTCAGTGTCAACATACCATGTTTTTGGTTATGTTGTTGGAATAATATAAGACTTCACAACTTTAATATAAACCTTTAGACCAAGGTTCTTTAAATAAATTATCATCCATACCTTAAAAAATCATAATTATCACCATTAAAATAAGGCACTCTTACCATTGACACACCTTCTCTATTGTCAGTCATAATAGCCATCTTAAGGATGATATTTATAATTCAACCTTTAAAAGATAAAAAATCAAAATTTAAAACCTCTAATACCAATTGTTGTCAGAGACTGAATACACAAAGACTCAAGATGGGGGTGAATTGAGTTCTTTGAAATTTTATTCACTTAGAAAACCACCCAATTTGGGGAATATAAATCCTTTAGTTCACTCCTCCAATTCTCTTCTCCACAAGTTTGGTGATTTTCACTTGACTGGTCCTTTTGATGGGGACTACCGGTCCTTTTTTATAGGAACTACATGACTGAGTGTAAGTAGTCCAAACTTAGTACAATAATAACAGGAGCTTTCAACTAGGATCTAAAAAGGATTTATAAGAAAAAACCTTCAAGTTTGTTTTACCAAGAAACTTTACAATGAAAGAGATAATAAAAATACTATTTAAAAATTAATATCACAATTATAAAATACAACTGAAAGAAGAGAAGAGATCTATAGGAGAGATGATAAGAATAAAAATAATCTCAAGGAGATTCTTTTGAACACTGTAAATATGATCAAGATAGAATGAATGTAGAGCTTGAATAATTATTCTTATTTTCATGTAAAATAGAGCAGCGCACCATAGCTTCAAGATAGAATTCTTGGATTATTAAGCAGGTGATTCTATTCTTCTCAATATATATATTTTTCATATATCAACCCTTTCGAAATTCATGAAATACTCTTCTTTTATTTTCACTTAAAAAGATCCTTAAAATTAGATATTTGAGTTTTAAATCCACACAACCTTTTCTAGTAAATACCTTGGAAACATCACTATCCATTAAATTATCCTTGTACTTGTTTCCTTTCTTATTACTTGCCTCTTATTATAATTATTTTTTATCATAAAGAGGTAAATAAATAATTACTAAATGTATGAAAGAATTAAAACCCACTAAAATTACTACAATGATAATAAATACAAGGCTGTAGAACAACATATTTGATTGCAGATAACCACACAACCAAATACGGTAACATTGAATTCATGTAGCCAAATTTGACATTTCTAAATTTGAATCATACAGAAATTTGGAACCATGTAGTTTATTTCACTATGTATCCAATTCACATAGCCATTTGATCTACATATCCAATTTCTCAAATAGACGATTCATTGATGTAAGCAATTCCCACATAGCTGATTTTATAATGTAACCGTTTTACACAAGAAAACCCTTCATGTATGTGATTGACGTAGCTGAATTATCACGTATCCATTTCTACACATAGCTAAATTCCTCAAATATTTTATTTTCTAAACTTAGGTAAATTTCATCCAAAATGTCAAAATTGTAGACTTAATTATTTTAATAGTATAAACACTTAAAATAATGATAAAACCTGATGAAAACATTTAAGAACAAAATCATCAATAATATATGAAGGGTATTTTAGATCATCAAAACCTAAATTACAATGGATATGTTGCAACAACATTAGTATTCCAACACTAGGTTCATTGGATTATTACCTTAAATGGGTAGAAAACCAATGACAACAACATCTATAACCTCTAGGATAAGGGATAGAAGATATGAAAACATTGTATTATTCCAGCTATGATAATTTTTTCCATTAAATTCCAGCACACCCCTATTTTTCATAGAATTAAAATTGTCTATTATTAACACACGATTAAATATAATATAGTAACCTTGATCAGATACCTATTGAAGTGTCCAAGATCAGATTTCTCCACTGAATGGGAAGGGGGATGAATCAGTGGAGACTAGTTTTACAATTTTTTTTTACTTAAAAATAAAGAGACCAGTTTTTACAATTTCTTTTTTTTACTTAAAAATAAATATCTAAAACTTATTAAATTTTTATTCACTCAAATTTAAATTAATTACCTCGCTCATTCATAAAGGAAGTAAAAGAAAAACGAACATGATGATTTTCACAAGATTTGACCCCTTTAAGGGAAACCTACTCCTTGGCATGGTTACTTACTCACATCAATAATATATTCTTCACTACAAGAATAATAAATTATAAGATTATAGTGTAAGCATAGAGTCACACTATTCTAGTTTAGAGTCACACCAAAATTTTTAGTTTCACACTAGATCCAAATAGAATATGTAACTAAAAATGTAAAAGATATTATTAGGAATTTGGTTGCTTCAGCAATTGCAGTTGTAGATCTCCCTCAATGAGACTTTAAGAATATTCAAGAATAACTACTCACTTCATATAGATATTTATGTAGAACTAATTCTCAATCTTATATTCAAATGAACCAACTTAAAGATTGAGATCCACTAGATATAGAAGGTGATTTCGGAATATCAGTTTTAGGATCTATCTCTAGCCCCCTCTTTTTTTTAGCCTTTCTTTATTTAGGATATTACATTCTCTTTTCTTAAAAACTACTCATATTAGAGAAACTTAGAATACATGAATTAATTTAATTATAGTAATTCATTTTCTTGATCATCATCCCTAATCCCTCTCTCAACAAAATCATATAACATGACCCATCTCATTTTCATATTTAGTTATGCTCCCAAACTTCCAAAATAATCTCCTGAATATTATAAAATTTTAATAACTACATGTATATAGTAAAACATCACTTATAACCTTCTTATTTTTTAGAATCTCAATAAAAAATAATTCTAGAATCTTATCCATCCACGATCAATATTGAGAATAAATTAAAAATAGTGAATTTTTGATTTCTAATAATACCCAAATGTTCTTCCTTACTAAAAATAATCTCTATACCTACTTTCTTTAACCTTCTTTCACAACATATAAGATCTTGAAAATTGATCATAAGCTCAAATAATCACCCATTCAAAAGTTATTAAGAATCACTGTATATCTAGATGCCAATAGTTATTTAAACCGTAAAACAAAAAAGTATTGTCATAAAAACATTTTAGATTTAATATCTAGATAATATTCACAAACATATATAACTTTGAGACACACAATGACTTTTTAGATAAGCTGGATTACACCATCAAAAATATATGATCATTAGTCACCATTTTTGAAATCTCACATGAATAATCTTGAATCACATTTCAAAATGTGATGTTTTACCCATTAAATATTAACTTCAACAATATCAAATTTTATTTCTTTAGAATAATAAAATTATAGAAATCCATATTTTTACCCAGTGAACTTCACCAAAAATTTATCTAAGTATTAAATACATACAATTAGTTAAGCCTTACAATTACAACTCAAATGCTTATGATTTCTTTCAAAAGACTTACATTGAAACTGGAGTCATACGATCTGCATTAACGTCCTATATTTTATACTTCATCAAATTTGTGGTTTCAATGAAGTCTTACAATCTATATTAGAAGTCATACAAGAATTTAGGTGAAGTATTATGGTAAAACCCTTATCATATTTCCATAAAACTCATGAATTCATATGGTTTGGACAAGTCATATGATGAAAGATTATTCTCATTCCTTTGCTAAATTTCCACCCCAAACCAAATTCACACGAAAATTCCCATAGAATTATATGAAAACTCATCAAGTCTTAAAAAATGACATATAAGTCATATGAAATACTCCAAGTCATACATTTTGGTACCCAAATTCATTCAAAATCGACTTAGTCATTTTTTTACTCCAGTCAAGAAATCCAAACTTCACTCAATTTGATCTAGGTCATCCTCAAACATCTCTAAAACATCTCAAACAAATACAATAACATCTCATCAGCCTCAAATAACTTATTTCAAGCTCTTCAAGCATATTTAAAACAATTTAAAACAAATAAAAACTTCATCAACAACTCTAATGGTACTTTAGGTATGAGAAAATCAGATAATAAAATCCATAGATATATTTTCCCATTTTTAGGTAGGGATGGGAAAAGGATAGAGAAAAATGGAAGTCTAATGATGCTCAGATTTAACTTACTTATAGGAATAACACCAAGATAAAAATTTATTTGTATCCCATCTCATTTTTGACCACCAATACTGATGCCTCATATCATAATAAATCTTATTAGCACCAAGATAAATGGTCCACTAATATCAATAGCGACCCTCCATCACTTCCTTAGTCACAAAATGGGGAACCACATATTGAATCTTATATAAAATAATTCCCTTGGAATTAAGATATGAATCATAAGGGTTATACCCACTATATATAACTCATATGATACATTGGAATTATTCATTTCTCAGCTGCTCCTATGAGATGATTTCAAGGAGGGAAGTAGTTTGTTGCACATTAGCAAGGAATATAATTGCCTTATCCTCCTTTAATTTCAGATGAAACTTTTTGAAAAGTCTCATTATATTATATTCCTTACTATATTCCTTTATAGATTAGGATGGAAATTTCCTATTGAGATAATTAGTGATAGTATTTCCCTTACTTGGCATATAAGAAAGTTAGATATAAAAAATTTGGAGGTACTCCATCCACAAACTTTTCCTAAGGTTTAAATATTTCAGAGAGAAGATATAACTCATACTTTTGTGACCAGTGTATACCATAAACTTCTTTCCAAATAGGTAATGGCTCAAACACTTGAGTACATGAATAATAGCTACTAGTACAAGGTTATGGGAGGGATAATTTTTTTGTACCTCTCGTACCCCTCGTGGTTTTATTTTCATGATCACAATCACTCTCATTTTTATCTAATCTTGTTTTCAAGTGTTTTTGTTAATAGGCATGATTTCAGGTGGCCAAGGAATTGGGCCAAGAAAGCAAAGAAGCCAAAATGGACTGTTTTCATGTCCACCGGCCAACCGGTGGCTTCACCACCGGCCAGCCGATGGACCCTGGAGAGAAGGCTGAGCCACTGCCTTGGCACCGGCCAACCGGTGGCCTCAGCACCGGCCAGCCGGTGGCACCCAGATGAATAGTGGTTGCTACTGCCTCAGCACCGGCCAACCGGTGGCCTCAGCACCGGCCAACCGGTGGCTCCTGGGCAGAACAAGTTTCCATTTTGCAAGCACCGGCCAACCGGTGGCCCTGTACCGGTCAGCCGGTGGAGGCAGTCAAACTAGCCGTTGGGCTTTTGACCAGCCTGTCCACTTGGCCTCCAACGGCTCCGAAAGCCTCTCCAACGGCTCCAAAGGCCTCCAACGGCCATATGAGGGTTCCCCCTCTATAAATAAAGGACCTTGAAGCCCCGGAACTCCAACCAAGCCCACGGACACATTTTTGATCATTTGGCGAACTTCCAGCGGACTTCCTCCAAGGAACCCCAACTGCTCCCATCCAATTCCACATCCAAGGAGCATCACCAAAGAAGCTTGGGAGTGCACGTCTTCAACTCCAATCAACCATTGGCGCCCAAGGCTTCTCCAAATACGGTTTTATTGTTTTATTTATTTTGAGCATCAAATTGGGTTTGTGCCTACAAACCCCATCTCTTTCTCTCATCCTCTCTCTTGGGTTTTCACACCACCTTCAAGGTGTGAAGAGGTTAGTCAAGCCTTACCTTTCAAAAGGCTTGAATCAAAGGTGAGCTAGCCTTCACCTGTAAGAAGGCTAGTGGTTTCTTGCTCAACCATTAAAAGCAAGTGGGTTCTTGCATAACCACTAAAAGCAAGCTGTAATAGGTGAGCTAGCCTTCACCTGTAAAAAGGCTAGTGGGTTTCTTGCTACAACCATTGAAAAGCAAGCGGTAGAATCTCTCAACGGTTGAGTTGGGAGCGGAGACGTAGGCCGGGTTTTTGGCCGAACTCCGTTATCAATTCTTGTGTCTTGCCTCTTTACTTTCCGCTGCACCTTTAACTTTGATTTTAATTTGTTAATCATTTTTTTTAAAAGGCAATTCACCCCCCCTCTTGCCATCACTCCCTTTTTCTCCGCCCAACAATTGGTATCAAAGGAAAATTTGAGTAATACCCTAACCGGTTTCAAATTAAAGATCCATTGTGATGGCATCCACTTCTTTCGCCCCCGAAGGCTTTTCTTTGAGTCGTGCTCCATTCTTTGATGGAACCGACTATACATATTGGAAAACCCGCATGACCGCTTTTCTTAGAAGCATTGGATATCCCATTTATAAAATTGTCATGCAAGGTTACACTCTCTCTTCCCCCGATGAATCCAAATGGACCCAAGCCGATATTAAAAATTTCGAGCTTGATGGAAAAGCCATGAACGCTCTACATTGCGGCCTTGATCGTAATGAATTCAATCAAGTTTCCACATGCACCTCCTCACACGAAATCTGGAAACTTTTGGAGGTTACCCATGAGGGGACCAACAAAGTCAAGGATACTCGATTGGACATATACCATCAAGATTTCGAGTCTTTTACCATGCATCCATCTGAAAATATTACTGATATGTTTACTCGTTTTACTGATGTTTGCAATGGGATAAAGTCCCTTGGTGATGATATTTCTGCAGAAACAATGGTCAAGAAGATCCTATGGATCCTACCAAGCTCATGGGCTCTCAAGGTGACGGCAATCCAAGAAGCGAAGGACATCAAAAACATGCCGGTCGAAGAGCTCATTGGATCCCTCATGACCTATGAGATCACTATGAGGAGACAAGCTGAAAAGGAAGGCAAACCGATCAAAGTTCCAAAGAACATTGCCTTCAAAGCTCAAAAAGAAGAAAGCTCATCATCCTCCTCATCTTCTTCCTCTTTAAGCGGCGATTCCGAAATGGAGAATCTTGCCCGCAAGATGCACAAGTTCATGAAGAAGCACAAGAAGAAGAAGACCCGCAAGGCTCAATCCAATGAAAAATCCGAGCCCAAGGTAAAATGTTACGGGTGTGGCGAGAAAGGACATTACAAGCCCGATTGCCCACTCAACAAGAAAAAGGCCAAGAAAAAGGAGAAGAAGAAGGCTTTCAAGGCCACATGGAGTGATAGCTCCACATCATCCTCCTCCTCCTCCTCGAGCGACAACGGTAACAAATGCCTAATGGAATTTCATGAGGTAACTTCTTCCGACTCCTCATCCTCTTGTTCTTCAAATTCAAATTCTTTCAATCATATGTCTTATGAGGATCTCCAATATGCTAGAGATCAATTGGAGGAAGGTTTTCACGAACTTTCTTCCAAATTTGTTTCTTTAAAAAAGAATTTCAAAAAACTCTCTTCCGAAAAAGAACAACTTCTCAAAGAGAAGGAAGAGATGTCCCTCAAAATCCAAAATCTTCCCGATGTTGATTCCATGGAATCAACCATCAAAGATCTAAGGGAGTCTCTAGCCAAGTTCACCCAAGGGGAACAAAATTTGAACAATTTGCTTGGTTCCCAACGTTTATCTAGAACCACCGAAGGGCTTGGCTATTCCAAGCAAGCTTCCTCTTCCCATGCTCCAACTATTTTTGTAAGGGGGAGCTCCCAATTTAAATTTTGCAATTATTGTAAAAAACCCGGGCACTTAATCTATGAGTGCAATTGCAAAAATGCCCGGTATGGCCGCCCTAAAACTATTTTCTTAAATGATGAATTTTTTAGAAGAAGACCCGTCACTAGACAAGTATGGATTGAAAAATCCCTTCTAGCGAGTCTCTCCGGCCCAAAATTTATTTCGGTTTCAAAAACCACTCCCCGGTGATTTGTTGTTTTATTTAGGGGGAGTTAGGTTTGTTTAAGCATTTTCGTTTTATTCAAAAATTTCTATTTTTCTTTCAATTTCAACACATGGTATTCAATTTTTCATTCAATTTCAACACTTGTTATTCAATTTTCATTTCAAAATTTCAATTCAAACTGTTATTGAATTCTTGATTCAAAACTTTCAATTCAAATTTCAAAAATTTCAATTGATTTAAAAACTCTATCTTGTTTTTCAAAGGTTTCCCTCAATCAAGTTTTATGCCCCGTGCTATTTTGATAATCACAAAGGGGGAGAAATTCTTGGTTGATTGGGGGAAAAATTCTTTTAAAGCATGCCTTTCATTTCAGTATTTTACATTGCTTGTTTTGGTGATTGTGATCATCAAAATAGGGGGAGATTGTTGTACCTCTCGTACCCCTCGTGGTTTTATTTTCATGATCACAATCACTATCATTTTTATCTAATCTTGTTTTCAAGTGTTTTTGTTAATAGGCATGATTTCAGGTGGCCAAGGAATTGGGCCAAGAAAGCAAAGAAGCCAAAATGGACTGTTTTCATGTCCACCGGCCAACCGGTGGCTTCACCACCGGCCAACCGATGGACCCTGGAGAGAAGGCTGAGCCACTGCCTTGGCACCGGCCAACCGGTGGCCTCAGCACCGGCCAGCCGGTGGCACCCAGATGAATAGTGGTTGCTACTGCCTCAGCACCGGCCAACCGGTGGCCTCAGCACCGGCCAGCCGATGGCTCCTGGGCAGAACAAGTTTCCATTTTGCAAGCACCGGCCAACCGGTGGCCCTGTACCGGTCAGCCGGTGGAGGCAGTCAAACTAGCCGTTGAGCTTTTGACCAGCCTGTCCACTTGGCCTCTAACGGCTCCGAAAGCCTCTCCAACGGCTCCAAAGGCCTCCAACGGCCATATGAGGGTTCCCCCTCTATAAATAAAGGACCTTGAAGCCCCAGAACTCCAACCAAGCCCACGGACACATTTTTGATCATTTGGCGAACTTCCGGCGGACTTCCTCCAAGGAACCCCAACTGCTCCCATCCAATTCCACATCCAAGGAGCATCACCAAAGAAGCTTGGGAGTGCACGTCTTCAACTCCAATCAACCATTGGCGCCCAAGGCTTCTCCAAATACGGTTTTATTGTTTTATTTATTTTGAGCATCAAATTGGGTTTGTGCCTACAAACCCCATCTCTTTCTCTCATCCTCTCTCTTGGGTTTTCACACCACCTTCAAGGTGTGAAGAGGTTAGTCAAGCCTTACCTTTCAAAAGGCTTGAATCAAAGGTGAGCTAGCCTTCACCTGTAAGAAGGCTAGTGGGTTCTTGATCAACCATTAAAAGCAAGTGGGTTCTTGCATAACCACTAAAAGCAAGCTGTAATAGGTGAGCTAGCCTTCACCTGTAAAACGGCTAGTGGGTTTCTTGATACAACCATTGAAAAGCAAGCGGTAGAATCTCTCAACGGTTGAGTTGGGAGCGGAGACGTAGGCCGGGTTTTTGGCCGAACTCCGTTATCAATTCTTGTGTCTTGCCTCTTTACTTTCCGCTGCACCTTTAACTTTGATTTTAATTTGTTAATCATTTTTTTTAAAAGGCAATTCACCCCCCCTCTTGCCATCACTCCCTTTTTCTCCGCCCAACAAATTTCTCTCATGTGGTCGATTATTCCATGAACCATAAGCTACCACATGATTCCCCCACATGGTAACACATCCCAAACCAATACTCGATGTATCACAAAAAACCACACAACCCTATCCAACCTTTGAAAAAATTAATATTGAGGCTGATGTCAACCATCAATTTATCTCTTCAAATGAGGCTAGATTATCAATAGAAACTTCACTCATTTTCGAGTGAGATAAGTCAACAAAGATTCCAACTTAGAGAAATACTCAATGAATCACTAATAGTAGCATTACAATCATATGAAGTTCTATATCTCAAATTCATTATTTTAATCCTCCCAAGATATAATGACCATCACCTTATTAGGATTGATCAAAATTCCTTGTTCAGACATCACATTCCCCAATTATTTAACTTATTAGATCTAAAAAGATACATTTATTTAGCTTATCATATAGTAAATGATCCTAAAGAATTACCAAGATGATTATCATGATCCTCCTCAGTCTTAGAATATACAATGATTTCATCCAAAAAAACCATGATAAAATAATCGAGGTATTAGTGGAATATCCAGTTCATCATATCCATAGACATTATAAGATAATCAATCAAGTTAAAAGGAATCAAAATATACTCATAATGTCTATATCTACTTCAAAAAGTCATCTTGGGAATATCAGACTCTCTAACCCTGAGCTGATGATAGCCAGAATGAAGATAAATCTTAGAGAACCACCTCATCCCTTTTAACTGATACAAACATAATCTATGTGGTGAAAGTAATATTTATTCTTGATAGTGTCCTGGTTCAATTTTTTATAATTGATACACAGCTATAGAGATCCATTTTCCCTTTTAGTAAAAAGCACTAGGGCATCCCATGTAGACACACTATGGAGTGAAAACCACTTGGACTCCAAGTCATCTACCTAAATTTTCAATTATTTCAATTTAGTTGGTGCCATGTGATACAAAGTCAAGGATATAGGTTGATTTCTTGGAATCAAATAGATAAATAACTCTACCTCTTTCTCATGAGGTAAACCTAAAAATTCATTTAGGAATACCTAAATAAATTCCCTAACCACTAGGGGTAGCTCACTTCCTGAACTCCCTTCATAGACCTCTAGTAAGAGGGATGATACCTTACATATAAACCTTCCAAACTCAAGAAGAGTAGGTCCCCTCAGACTGAACCACAAGTCCCATTCTCCTTGGAATTAATGAACACTCCCATTAGGGGTGGTGAAAGACACCCTTTGATGACAATATTCAATATAAGCCTTAAAATCTACCATGCGGTCTATTTTCAATATTATATCAAATAGGTCCATTTCAATTATAAGAAGATCCCAAGTGAACTCCACTTCAGACATGAAGATCATACAAGAGGGACAATGAAGACCACACTTCTTTCTGAGGGGAGTCAATATCTCTATAATATAAGTCATGAGATATGAGGGAATAATCAATTAATCTAAAACACAAGAAGATATAAATGAGTTATAATAACTAATATCAAATAAATAAGCAACCATGGATGATGAAATAATAACAATACCTATCACTGTCGCTGGTGCCATCTCAAATTCCATAGGATTCACATCTATAGCATGCAAATACATGATCTTAGTCTAAGTATAGGGTCTAATACTGGACTGGGTGTAAGTTATTAGTTGAATATATCTATATAATGACCCACTTCTACCGACCCACTCATGAGTAGGGGTCCTTTTTGCTTTTAATGCATCATATTGAGCTTGAGATCCCTTAGGATCTGAAAAACCAACACCACTCTTCAGTAGAAGATTAGTATTGAAGAACCTGTAAAGGTTTACCACATGCCCAAAAGCATTTATAGTCTTAGGAATATCTAGGATATAGGGATTTATGTGACCATTATTATCTCATTGATTAAACAAATGATTCATGATTCCCATAGAAGTGGAGGTAGCTGATTGAGAAAGCGGTCATGAGTGACCACTGCCACCTATTTTAGATTCATCCCACCTTCTATTTGTTCTTGAAAAACCACTCTTAGTACCAATATTCATGGTAATAGTTTCAACCATCCCATACATCCCTTCTTGATCAATTTTCACCATCAAATCTTAGTTTACCATTTCCATATAAGTATTAAGCTTTATAAAAAAACTTGATATTAGATGTATAGTTGAAGACCCATATCAAATTAGTAAACCTTTAAACCATTATTAGATACCATATCTAGATAAAAATGGTGAAGCTCCATGAATCGATTAGCACACTCCATAATAATCTGGTGACCCTATTGAAGAGTCCCAAACTCCTAGGATTTAACATGAACCATCATGCCCAAGTAAATCTGTTGAGTAAATATTACTTTTAAATCCTTCTATTCAAGGTTCTTATGAATTTTAACCTAGACCATTGATTCCCACCACTTTCATTTGGGACCCTTAAGTATGAAAGCAACATACTTTACCTTAACTAACTTAGGAGTCTTAATAAAGTTGAAGGTTATATCTATTTTCTCTAACCAATATTTCACTTCCTAAGGGTCATTTTTACTTAAAAAATCCAATATATTATATTGAAGAAACACCTAGGATAAATGATTATCCTGACTTAGACCCAGAACTTCCCTTTGAGGTTGATCCAAACCAAATCCTTCTTTTTTACCCATATATTGGACCATTTTTAGAACAAAAAAATGATATTTTGATCAATTAGAGAATTAACCTACATAAAATTATTCATTATTTTCCAAAGGGTTTACTAGGGGTCTTAGATAAAGCATGGTGCTACATGAAATCAAATAAGAGAAAATAAAATTGTCAAAATTAATAATTACAAACATCCATGAAATGATTGCATAAATCAAGAGGAAAAGGATACAACATAGTTTTATCTATTTATAATGAATGGTTCAGATGCATAGTTTGCATCCCATTCACCATAAACAAGAAAATAAATAAATCATCCCAAAATAAAAATTTCAAGTCCTGACATTCCATGGTGACTCAAGGTTTAGTAATTAAATTGTTGAAAAAATACTCTTTTATACTACCTCTCAAGTCCCAATGATCCTATCTCATATCTACCAAGACTTCCCAAATACCATAAATCAAAAATCAGGCTTTGATACTTTTTTTTTCAAAAACCAACCCAGGATAATCCTAACCTGGTCACCCAAGATGGTACATGTAAAGTCTTGAAGGGCGTTCTTGATACCTATGAGCTAACAACCGATTCTTGGATATCAAGAACACTCCCTGGTAATGTTTTCACCCAATAAATAATCCAATAGGTCCTAACCAAGAACCCGACATGACCTCTGCATATATTGGATATTTTTTCACTTGAATAAGAAATTTAGTTAATATCACATAAATGCGATATAACATAGATGGAAACCAATAAAAAATGAATAGTAATCTCATATCAATATCCAACTAGAATCAATATATAAAACTAAAGGCCTAAAAAAATTAAATGGACTATGCGAGAGTCTAAAAAGGAGATACATAATAAGTATATACATACTAAAAACTAATCCAAAAAGGAATAAAAAAATAGAACAATAGCTACCTATATTTATGTGGCATGAAGGACCATCCCATCATGTCACCTTCACTAACCCGAACAAGCTAACATGGAACCCCACTACTTCCAAGTGATGAATTTCCCTTAACCATATAAATATAAACAAGGTTTATATACACCCATTTGGTGTATAGAGGGTGTGATCAAAACAAACCTAGTAGGATCCCACCAAGTGTTCCATGCACATACTTTGTTATAAAAGCCAAGGCATGCTAGTTTGAAAATAATTAAATGAAAATAAATTTAACACATTTTACAATAAAGAAAGTAGTATATTATACTTCATTATTTTAATAAAGAAGATAAATAAAATATTATAAACCATTATTTTTAAAACAATAAAATTGTGAGAAACACCCTAAGGTCACTAATCCGAGTGTTACCTAGTTAAATAGCTCCAATAGTTAGCTAAATACCCTCTACTAGTGGGATAATTCTCAAAATGACTTTACTGGTTAGTGGGGATACATCACAAATAAATTCACTACTCAGTATGACACATTGAAATAGTGTAAATGGACCTACACCCATTCTAGGATTTCTTACCAGAGAAACTGGGTCTCCCATGATTCTTAACTATGTTAAACAACCACTTTTATTAAATTATTTCATCAAAAACTAATTTCTCATATAAAAAATGTTTTTGAAACCATTTTAAACTTTGAGATACATGAAGAGTATAATTAATCACTTTAAATGTAAACAATTCTTTAAAGTATACATATTATACTATTAAAACACCTTAGAATTCTATTTTAAAAATCCAAGCACATAAGGTTCAATTAACAAAAGGTGTACATAGAACCACCTACCTTAATCCACTGAAAACATTGATTCTCATGGTAAATCCAATTGGTTTATAATGAAAGGATCCTTAAAAGGAAAGGAGAAACTCTAAATACTAAAATCCATATTAATAAATTTGGTCAAGATAAACCCTATGCTTCCATAGCCTTAGGGGACAATGACAGTTAAGGAAAGAGTGAGGATAGAACCAAGGGGTAAGGATGTAATCACTTACTTGGATTTTTTCTCAAAGAATCTATAAGAAATCCCAGAAAAAAATGAATCCAAGGAAGAGGGGAGGGGATTTTGTGAGAGGATATATATGGTTTGCAATGGAGAGAAAAGGAGAAGGAAATGGGTTAAACCCAATCAAGGGTAGTTTAGTAATTTCAAGATTCTAAAATTATAGATAGGGGATCACCATGTTGTGTACCAAATCCACTAAGTCATAATTTCTTCCCTTAAATACCATATTAAATGATGACCTAGGGTAACACCACATCAAGGTGCTCCACCACTATTTTAGACAAGAGATCCTCTTATTTACCACAACATGCTCCATGACATGGAGCTACCCATGGTCTTGTCAAAAGAACCAACCCATATAGACTATAGTATGTGGGGGTCCATTTTGATTCTTGGGTGTCTCGGGTTCCCCTAGGCCACCACCATGACATGTACACCCTTCAAAATATTAATTTTGACCTAAATGAGGGCCTTTACAATGTTGTTCTTCCTTATCCATAGATTTATGACCTAGAACTTTAAATATTTCAATACCATAACCACATAAAACCTCAAAATACCAAAAATAACTAAATAAATATAGAAATAAAAAAAATAAAACACCAAATAATAAATTCCATACCTTAAAATGACACTGGGGTGTGACAATGAATTGGTACCTCCCTTTGATGGATTGAGGTAGTAGAGATCCTATAACAACCTATTTTTTCTGTATCAAGACATGGATCATTTTTTAGTTAAGAAGTAATATGACCTTTAAAGGGATAAATTATTAAATTTACCCTATCTAACAACCTCAATTTTTTTTGATCATTTTGTTGAGTTCGGGGTGTAGTTATTACCCTTGGGTAGTTATTTGGTAATTTTCAGAGAAAATTTAATTTACCAGTGAATGGAAGGTGTCAATGAAATTTAATGTTTATTTATTTATTTGAGTAATCTATATTTTAATGGATTATTTTAATAATATATATATATATATATATAATGTATCATGTGTGTTTTTTTTGCGGGGGTGGTGGTGTGAAAATACTAAAGGAAGTGGATCCAGACATTTTCATGTGGGTGACATGACAAGTTACAATAATTAAGAAGGGGTATTGAATGAGTGATTTTAATAGAAAATAAATATATTTTTAATGGGTCCTTGTAAATGGAATTTATGGGGGGGAATTAATGGGTTATTAGAATTAATTAGAGATATTTTATTTGAAAATAAAATCATTACTCTAGATTTTCTCCAATATCTCTCAAAATAAAGAAATCCCAGTGGTGTTTTCATGATGGAGTAGAAGAGGGAGAATAAATAATGTGACCTTGAATGAGCAGTTAGTGGAGATCATCAAAGAATTAAAGGATAATTTTTATCTTAAAGTTGAGGTATGGATTTTTAATAATTATTTTTGTATCATTCTTTGCATGAATGAATTCTTCCCACCAAAAATGAATTTATAAAATTGGTAAACATGATAATTATTCTCACATGATAATAATAATTTGAATATTTAGGAAAAATATGTCGTTAAGTTTAAACATGGATTATTTTCATATTGAACACAATAATTGATTTTTTTATTTAAATTACCCCTAATAACATGCTATTGATTATTTGATAATAATTTTTATCATGATATTAACAAGAAATGATTATTTATAACTTTTCTTGTTATTTTTTTCGGTTGAGGGTTTACTTTATTAAATTATGTTAATGGATTTCTTGTGATTTTTTTTTATTAATATTTCTAAAAATTATACATGATTTTAAAACTGTTCATCATGTCAAAATCCATTTAATGATTATTTAATGAATATTTAATTGAATGCCTTTTTGTATCTCATTTCCTTCAATGAACATGAAGGTGAACCCATTTTTCGTGGTATAACTTTTCACTGACCATCATTCTTAAAATTATTTTTCCCATTCTTTATGTTATGGTTTAGACATGAGAGAGAGGTGAAATAAATAAAGACAATCCATAGATCGGGTTTGCATTGGGAAGTGGCTGTATAATGACAGGATTCAGGTGAGTGTTTAGAAGAAAATTTGATAGAGGGGATTAATGGTGGTGAAAAAACCAACAATGAATGACTGATGAAGCTCTATTGAGGTGAAAAAAGTGAGTCTTAGGGTGTCATCCATGGGATGCAGTGGAGGTAGGGGCGATAAAGGTGATTGTGAAACTAAATATGAGTTGGTTTACATGTTATATTTGAATTCCCTAACTACATGACATGTATTCCTCTGGGTCACAAGTCATGCATTACTCTCCCTATAGTTCTAGAGTTTACATGGGTTATAAATATCAAAATAGACGTGACTCTAGGACACACACCATATATTTTAAGTCATGTTATTTAATCATATACCAGAGTACATGCTTTCCTATCCAAACTAGTACCACATTCCATTAAGGTCATGGTATACACTATGTATATAAAATTTCATGAATTGATGTGCACCCAGAGTACACATAGGATAAACGTGTATTTTATCACACCATGATTCATAAATATATTTTTATAATCACACTATATGGAATGAAATATAGAAGAATACATTCTGTCTAAGTCATGTGATTCCACACATCATGTATTTTTGTACATGTCATGTTTTCTACCAACATGACTCAGTGTGTACTTGAAGTACACACCCGATTAGAGAAAAAGGTCCTATATTCCATGTACCATACCAGAATACCCTATGTAAGATAACTACACATGAGCTGAGAAGTGGTGGTAAATGATCAGATAGTCCATGGGTTCAACATGTCATGTACCCTTCCCAAACACATTGTGTAAGTGGACATAATCTGTTTCTCAATGACAATAGATGTCTAGTTACCACCTGAGTCCTATATAACATGTATATAAAAGTACATGTTGTGTACTGGATAACCTTTAATGTTTTTCATACCATCTCACATGGTTAATAGAAACAGATAATTAAATATTCAATTTTGATCATTTCCCCATAAAATGAAATGATGAATATCTCTACTCCATGGGAAGACATTTCTATGGAATTTTGGGTATTTCAAGTTTCTTATCTTTATGGTGAGAACAATGGGGTTGGAAAAGATATCTCATGAAAATTTGGGGTTAGTAACCCCACAGGTGATACCTTGATGTTAGGGCATGGGTCCTCCATATACTTAGTAGAGTATGAAACTTCCCTTTTATTATGGGGAATAATTATTCCACTTATGAAGTAGAAAACACCCTTGGCTGATGCCCATCCCACACACCAAGATGTGTGTCCTTTATAGGGGTCAATAACTACCTTGACTAGAAGACACTTTGGCGAGGCCTGTGTCCCCTACTACAGATTGCAAGAGATGGAATAAAGGGTTGGTGGAAAAGTGATGGGGTACAGGCACCCCCATACATTGAGGTAAATTCCCCCATAAGGGAGGAAATTACCTATATCAATATGCATTCCTCTAATGAGGTGCAGTTCTAATCATTAATTACAATGTGGTGACATTGGAGTTTTGAGGCACTAGATTGTTTGAATGAAGCGGGTTCTATAATATTCTTGGGTTCTCTCAACACGAGAGCTTTAAGGAGGTGGGATCTAGTGGTTTGAGGATTATATCTATATTCTTGATTACTATCAAAGTTTATCATGCACCAGGGATGTGAACATCAAGATATTCAAGTTTTACACTATCCCTAGTGCCCATATTTATTTGGAGATATGAATCTTTATAGATTCGATCTATAATTACAGGAGACTTCCCTATTTTCCTGTATTTCCTTCCTTTAAAGCCTATATAATATCTTCTTACCTTCTCTATGATCCCTTATTATTTAGGATATTGAACTGAAATGATGTTACATATCTCTTTATGTTTTTGGGGCATCCTATAGAGTATGTTTATACTCACACCTACATGGGCCTTATTCCCACACATGTTGTGTTTATGAAAACAATGCACAATTTAGAGATAGTGTTAGTGGATATGGAGTTGAATCTATTTTTACAGAGTTGATTCTTGTTGGTGTATGGTGGTACTCAGTGGTGGAAGTTTCTATTGGTCGGATCTTCTCAAGAATCCATACAGTGAGGAGATGATACCCCATTTCATATATCTATCATATAGTGTCACATTATCATGTGTATTGATCATATTTCAAGGTTACCCATAGGGTATTGTGTTGTATAGTTGTTGTTCATGAATTCATTACTAAATAGTTCAATTGTTTATTTATATTGATTATGGTTGTTTTATATATTCTACCTATTCTATTGTATATATGTTATAGGTTGTTATATTCTAAGTCCTCCCATGTATGTTTATTCCTTCTTGGTGCTAGTTGAGAGCCCCTGGACTATTTCAGGAAAGATTAAGGTGGCCCACTTAAATTACCACCACCCCAAGAGTATTTCTTATAGCTTGGGTCATATCAAAATGATATCAAAGTAGTTTGAGTCCTAGGGGCATAGTTTTTTAGTTAGTGGTCTTGTAAGGATTGGTTTGAGAAATCAGGGAAACTATGTTTAATGGGTTTTAGTTTGGTTATTAGACTAGGGAACCTAGTGTTATTGCGACAGTCGACATACCCATTCACTAAGACTCAGATAATATACTAATCAACTCAAAACCTTGAGGCATTGGTTATAAGGTATAGTTAGGATGGTACATGCATCATGCATTGGTCAATTATGATATATAATGTCTTTCATGTGTCATCTCAACCAAATATAATTTAATTATTATGGTTAAATCCTATAAAATAAGGGATTCTAATTGCATATAACTAGCTTATATTTATGGGAAAGTTCATGATGATCCCATGCCAATTCTTGAACTGCTCATTGCTAATCCATTGAGCAATAAGGCATTGATTCAAGAGACTCAATTAGGAGGTATCATTTCTCCATGAGCAGAGGCATATTTTTTCCCATTTAGTTCAGTACAATATTTATTATAGAGAAAATAGTAGTTCACACTGAGTTGATAATACTAACCATATATAGTGTATGTTATAGGAATTCTATTAATAGAGGATTCCTAAACTCTAATATTACCATAATTCTCCAATGGTAGAGGGTTTTTTGGAGTCAATGACTCACACATTCCATTTGGTTTAGAAACTCATTGACTAAATGATGATTCTTACTTGATCCCCCTATATAGAGAATTGATCATCTAGTGGATTATGTTTTTTATCAAACCAATGATGGGACTACTCTACTATAGTTAGAGTTTGAACTCTTGTTTGAGATGTGGTTTCATCTAGATATGTTGATGATAATTAAATTTTAGGGTATTATAGACCCTCTACAGGGTAGATCTACTAATTTCAAGTACATATTGATTCCGCAGACCTCAAGAGGTCTTCTATGGACAAGATTTGAGACAAAATTGTTTGATATCGATAATTCGAGTGAAGCATCTAAAGAGATAAATCATGATGGGTTTGTTATCTTATGAAACCCCACCTATATCAGAGTCCCTAAGTGAGCAATGATGGTTGATAATTTCTAGGAAAAGATGCACCCTAGTTTTGGGAACATACTAGATTTCATCCTAAAGCCAACCAAGGCGATTCCATGGATAGAACTTTATGATAAAGAAAATATATAGACCAGATACATCCCTATTATAGGCATAGTAGTATATATTGGGTCAGGATGGTGATGAAGAAGATAAATACACAAGAGGGGGGGGGGGTAAATTTTGTACTTCAAGAACTTTAAACAATTTAGAATACCTCTCTTGTTTAGTAGAGAATCATTCATTTTCTATCAAAGATGAGCGAGTAGAGGATATAAATAAAGGAAATGAACACAATGACGTATAGTGGTTATAGGCACAAAGATCCCCTAGTCCAATCCACCAATGCTCAACTCCACGATATTGGTGATTTTCACTAGGTCCTATTATCCCAAGACCTTTAATCCACAATTGAGTATAGACAATTGACACATTTACAATAAGGATAAAAAGATCCTTTTGGTTCTTTTACAAGAAACTGGTTATCCACAACTTAGTGAAAGAAGTTGAAACTTAATCCATGACTAAGTCTAAGCAGTCCAAACTCCACCAAATCAATAGAGATTGATTTTTTTGATGATACAGGTTTCACTTCATAGTTACAGAAACAACTAAAAAATGTAATCAGATATTCAATATAGCACAACAACAAATAGATCTTCAACTTCACGTACACTTTCTTTAAACAATGATAGAGAAAAAACCAGAAAGATATTTAAACATGTATGTATCTAAACTGTATCTCTGACCAATTCTTCATCGTTCTTACAAATGAAGATGTAACAATAAGGTGTAGTAGCAGCGACAACAATAATAACATCAATAGTAACAACGAGATGAAAGATCACAACATGTATGTCTCCAAAGTGTAGATATAAAAAATGATTATGTATATTCACCACTTATGTACATTCACACACACACACATATATATTGATAAAGAGAATCTTGATATTTCTACTATTGGTCGAGCATCTCCGAGTCAAAAATAACTCTAGAAATATCATATACGAAATCATGAATATTCGAATTAAAAAATATTCAATAGAGTCATAATTTCCCGTAAGAATAGTAATGATTTAATCCATTGAATACGATTATTTAAAACGATCATAATGAGCCTTTGAATTATTCATAAACGATATTTGAACATGTATTTAATACCATCAAGACCATTGCATAAATTGTGGATATTATGGAGGATTTAAAACTCTGTCATTGAATAGTCAAAAATAGGGTTTCTTCATGTAATGACAAAAATAAAAATGTAGGGTTTGAAAATGTATGGTTGTTCATAAAAGTAGGTTTTATGTACCATATGTTTGTTTCCTCAAATATAGGGTTTCTTTTGAATGTAGGGTTGCTGAACCATACTTTCTTGATAATGCAGGGTATATGATTCATATGTGTTGTTCCAAACATAGGGTTTATTCCTTACGTTATGCTTTCACACATAGATTATAAATAGTGTTTCTAGAATACGTTAAAACATGTTCTGAAAACTTTGAAAATATTACTTACGGATCAATGAATTCATTATAAGTCTAGAATGAATATTTCTATGAATAATAAATTCTTAAAATTCACTTAAAATTAAATTCATTAGTAAAAAAAATGTGGTTGTTTTTGAGCATCAAAACCAAAAAGAAATTAATGAAATTGTTGAATCAACTCATGCTCAACAATCTTCCCCTTTTTTATGGTCACAAAACCCATGTCATAAATGATGTTTAAATAAATAAAATTTTCATTTAAATTTTTTTTCTTTTATTCTCCCCCAATATCCTTTGTTATTTATATTTGAAAATAAAGTTTTTTCTCTATAAAATTTCTAAATAATTACTAAGAACTTTATTTATTTAAGGAAAAAAAATTCTCCCTTATAATATGAAAACTAAAACTCTGATAAAATATACATTTTTTTATTTTTTAAAAAGACGAAAACTCGGATAAAATCTCCCCCTTTTTGTGACATTAAAAGTATAAGAGTAAAGATTCTTTAAAATAACCCCCCCTAAAATCATGCTAAAAAATATATAATAATTTTAGGAGAATAATAAAATAACCCCCCCTGAATTTTAGTATTTTGGATATTCAAATAATTGGAAAAATAAATTTGACTAATTTTTCACTATTTATTAAAACATTATAAAATAAAACTATTAATTTTTAGGTGATAATAATTAAATATTAAATACATGCTTATGCAATATGATTAACAAAAAGAAATTATGAACTAAATATTAGCACATAATCTTGTTAAAAAATATATTTTTAAAAAGAGTATAATAATATTAAATAAATAGTAAATAATAAGGGTTAGAAAGAAATGGATGGTTCATACGATCTTTCTAAAATTTGAACTTATCACTTATAGAATCTAATACTCTTGAAAGTCCTTTTAATATGATTTGAATATCTGACATTCTTTGATATGAAGAAGACAAACACCGTTTAACCAAAAACAACTTTAAATTATCAAGATCTAGATTTATAGAAGCTTCTTTCCCAAATAATTCCATTTGGCTTAGCATTTCTCCTTTTAAATCTTCAAAATATTCTTTTGAGATCGAACTATTTATATATTTTGATAAAACTTTTGTAACAAATAAAAATCTAATTTTGATATATAATTTTTCTTCAGGTCATCATATGACCATTTAGATGCTTCTAGAATAGCTCATAGCTTTACTTTTTCTTCATTTAGAGTGACAAATTTGATCTGAAGATTTTCATAAGATAATTGAGAAGAGGATTCTTCATATTCTTCATGTCTTTGAACTTCCTTATTTCTTTTAGAAGACTTTTCAAGTGAATCTTTAACAACTGAAACAAATAAACTAGAAAGATTACCTTTCATCCTTTTGTAAGAACAATTTTCTTCTGAACTTGAAGAGTTTTAATGCTTCATCGTGTTGTGTCTGATTTTCAGAAACTTTTGGACAATATAATTTGAAGAAGAAAATTATTTAAAAGTTTTATAAGAAGATGAAACTTTATATTTTGACATTGTAGATGGTGCTTCATTTTATTTAGCCAAAAAAATTTAGAACAATCATTATATATTACATAAGAAGAGTATTCCAGGTTTCATAAATATTTGAATTTTTTTCAGAAGTATATAAATATTTAAAAACAAATACTTCCTGAGTAAGTAACTTTAGTATTGAGTATTTTTGATAACGACCAACTTTAGAGTTGTGTACTCCTTCTGTAGATACTTTAATATAAATCCATCAATCAAACACTTAAAGATTTAACAATTCATATTTGTGTTGTAATCTTGTATAACATCAAATACAAATGATTTTTGGTACCCATATACTTTTGGGTCCATCAGTGGCAATTAAATTTCTAGGTAACCAAAACTTGTTTATTTTTAGTAGTAATTTTACTATTTAAGTTAAAAAATTATTCTGAACAATACATATTTTTAATACCAAAAATTTTAGTTTTTCTAAAACAAAAATCATTTATTTAATGACCATTAATACCACAATAAAAAATTTAATAGTAGAATTGTTTTTCCTACTTAAACTAGGAACAAAGTAATTCTTATATATTTTTTCGTCTTTCACCATTACTTCTTATTACATTTTTTATTTTGGTATTTTATTTTTGCTAAGGATTTGATTTAATTATTTTTCTCCTTTTATTAGAATACTATAGGCTTGTTTTAAATCATCAATATTAGCCTATAGTTATTTAATTTTAATATCATGTAGATCACTTAATTTAGAAGAGTTATATTTTAAATAGATTTTTTTGTACAAAAATTATTTATCTAAAATAACAGTATCGTAAGATTTATTAATTTTTCTGTGATATTTCTTTATCTATTCATATTTTTCTTGTAACATAAAATAATATTTGTTCAATTCATCATAAGACAATTTTTCACATCTAGAGTTTTGAGAGTAAGAAGATTGTACCTCATGATATGTATGTTCCATTAAACATACAATTTTCTTTTTATGCTCAAAATCAGAGTCTGTAGAAGATTCATTATGCGAATCAGAAGTATTAATATAGGTGTCCTTCATAGTTCTCTTTATTTTTCTTTTGTAGTTATATTTCCTTTTTTATTTTAGTAAAGGAAAATTTTCCTTTGTATGATATTTTTTATACATTTACAACATCTATTATCATCAGTCCCTTTTTTGTATAGCTTTTCAAACTTCTGAGAAAGTTCTGATAGATCTTTATCTAAGTCTAGATGATTTGAATTAAATGATTCATTCATAGTCTTTGAGTATCTTATTCATGTTTCACATTATTTTTATCTTCATCTTGAATCTCATATTTATACATCATTATATTTCCTATTAATTCCTTCATAGATAATTTTTTATAGGTGTAGATTGGCATATAGCTGTAGATATTCCATTCCACTTTGAGGGTATTAATATGAGTACTTTTAATGCTTGTTTTGATTGTAAAATTGGATTTCCAAAAGTAGAAATATCATTGACTATTTCTGTAAACCATCCATTCATCTAGGTGATGGTTTCATCCTCACTCATTCTAAAATTATCAAAATTTAATTTCATAGTAGTGTACCTTAATTTTTTAATATACTCAGTTCTTTCATAGGAAAAAAATAGTCTTCCATATCTCATAAGTAGTAGGATATTGAGATACTCGATTGAATTCATCAATTCATAAACCATATACAATAGCATTCATATATTTTTAATTTAGATCATATTCCCTTTCTTGATAATTACTCTAATATTATAGATCTTCCTTAGGGATTTTATAAGGTTTAAATGACTTCAAGTAAACCCTTATTCCAAGATTTTTCAAGTATATGATCATATGGATTTCAAGAATCCATAATTATCACCATTGAAATATGAAGCACAAATCATATACATACCTTCTCTAGAATCAGTAATTTTTATATATCTTCATCTAAATATTTAACTCAGGCCTATTAGAGACAAAAAATAGAAGAATCCTTAAATACTAATTTATTGATATTGAATAGATCAAACATAATATTCTAAAAATAGTATTATAGAAAAATATCACCTCCTTTTATTATAATAGTTAATATCAAAAAGAAAATTTCAAGAAGAAAACATACCAGTAGATCCCTACCTCTGATACCAATTGTTGGGTCAGGATAGTGATGAAGAAGATAAAGACACAAGGGGGGGGGGGGGTGAATTTTTTACTTCAATAAATTTAAACAATTCAGAATTCCTCTCTTATTTAGTAGTGAACCTTTCCTTTTCTCTCAAAGATGAGTGAGCAACAAATATAAATAAAGGAAATGAACACAATGACGTATAGTGGTTCAGGGAAAAAATAACCCTTAGTCCACTCCACCAACTCTAAACTCCACAATTTTTGTGATTTTCACTAGTTCTTCTTATCCTAAGACCTTTAATCCACAACTAAGTGAATTCAATTGACACCTTTACATTAAGGCTAAAAATAGCCTTCTGGTTCTCTTACAAGAAACTGATTATCCATAGCTTAGTGCAAGAAGTTGACACTTAATCCATGATTGAGTCTGAGTATTTGAAACTCTACTAAATCAATATATATTTATTTTTTTATGATAAAGGTTCCAATTCATATTTTTAGTAATAACTAACAGATGTAATCAAATCTTTATTATAGCACAACAATAAATAGATCTTCAAAATCACGTAGGATTTCTTTAAACAATGATAGAGAAAACACCATATAGATATTTAAACATATATCTCTCCAAAGTGTATCTCAAAAAAATTCTTTGTCATTCTTGCAAATGAATATGTAACGATAAGGTGTAGTAGCAGTGACAACAATAACAACAAAAATGACAACAATGATATGACAGATTAAAACATGTATGTATCCAAAGTGTAGCTCTAAAAAATGCTTTTGTATATTCACCACTTATGTACATTCATGTATATATATCGATGAAGAGTGTATTGATATTTATACTATTGGTCGAGCATCTCTAGGTCAAAAATAACTCCAAAAATATCATAGACTAAATCTCAAGTATTTGAATTAAAAAACATTCAATAAAGTTGTAAATTCCCATAAGAATAGTAATGATTTAATCTATTGAATACGAGTATTTAAAATGATTATAATGAGCCTTTGAATCCATCATAAACTAGATTTAAACAGATCTTTAATATCGCTAAGACCGTTGCATAAATCATGGATAATATCACAGATTTAAAACTCCTTCATTGAATAATCAAACGCAAGGTTTCTTTATGTAACGAAAAAACTTCAAACGCAGGGTTTGAAAACACAGGGTTGTTTATAAAATTAGGTTTGATGTACCATACATTTTTTTCCTCAAATTTAGGGACACTGATCCATAGTTTCCTGATAACATAGGGTATAAGATTCATATGCACTATTCCAAATATAGGGTTTATTCCTTACGTTATGCTTTCACATGTAGGGTGTCAACAATGTTTCAAGAATATGTTAAAACACATTATGAATACTTTGATAAATATTAATTATGGATCAATGATTTCATTATAAGTCTAGAATAAATATTTCCATGAATAATAACATTATGAAATTCACTTAAAAGTAAATTCATTAGTAAAAAAATGTGGGTGTTTGTGAGCATAAAAACCAAAAATAAATTAATGAAATTGTTGAATCAACACATGCTCAATAGTATACCCATAAGGTAGTTTCAATTAAGGAATGAATAGTATAGGAGCAGTTAGTGGTGGAGATGATTTGATCCACTTCCATCACTATCACCTTTAGATAGCTCTTTTCACACAAAGGGTGATGATAGTAAGAGTTATGGAAAGATGATTTCAAAGGATTGATAGGATTAGATGACGCCTTTAATGGTTTGAATTACAATTTGGTTCTTCCCTTTATGGTCCCACATACTTTTCAACACATGCATTGAATATTCCATCTGTATTGTTTATTCAAAAGTTAGAGTTCCCAGTGGAACCCCTAGTTAGACTTGATTGACTAGAAAATTTCCATTGATGGTTACTGTATTTTACTCACACATTATAATGAAATTAGTTTATCCTTTCTAGATAAATATTACTTTCATGGGATTCCATTATGTTTTCACCCTTATTTTAATGATAAAAAAAATTATTTTAATTATTTTTTAATGGGTTTTATGTTTTATGATAGAATTTTATAAAACAAGGTAATTATATGAAAATTTAGTTACGTCATCACTGAGAATGTATCACCACCAGACATGAATCATCGTTGAAGTTGAGTCACCATTCAAAATGTATCACCACCAAAAAAGACTCACCATTGAAGATGAGTCATTTTAAGACATGAATCACCATCAAATTTGAGTCACCATTGAAGATGAGTCAGCACTATACATGAATCACCATTGAAGTTGAGTTACCATTGAAAACGTATCACCACTAGAAAAGACTCACCATTGAAGATGTTTCACCGATAGAAAAGAGTGACTGATGAGAATGAACTACCATCACATGACTCACTATTGAGAGGAGTCACCATTGAGATGATTAATTTTTGAGATGAGTCACTATTGAGATGAGTCACTATTGAGATGAGTCACCATTGAAGAGGAATCACCACTAAGCTGAGTCACCACCAAATGACCCACCGCCAGATGACCTACCACCAGATGGACTCATCGTTGAGCCTGAATCACCTCCAGACATGAGTTATTACCAGCCTGACTCACCATCGCTAATATGGGATATTTGAATTAAATTATTCTAATGGATATATTATTTAATATAATGCTAATGATTATTTTAATATTTTTTATTATCTATTGTAGGGATATTTAAAGTTTTTTCAGGAGTTCAATATGAGGAGTCAGTATATCTGAATGATTATTCTTAAAATCAAAAGCTTCTTCATGCTAAATATGATAGTGTGTTGTGCTAGATCTAAATGTTCACTAATTGATGAATCAATAAGAATCATTTCTAAAGATCTTACATGGTGCATCTTACCAACATTTTTATTGTGAAAGAGTAGAGCTTACAAATCTTACAAATCCTTTTCTACAGTTAGAACAAATAGATATTACAACACTCTGTTTTACTGTGTTTTTTAGAGAATAGGATCAATAACCTTTCCAAGATACATCTGAGGAGTCTCATGAATCTAAATCACTTAAAACTAAGCCACAACACGATTTCTATACTCTTACCACTTTCTCTTTATATTTAGTTATTTTTTACATTTGAGTAGTGTATTGTTTGACCTGTTTATCAACACACACTATCTTCTACACTGAAACTAGGAATACTTGATATTACCTTACTCTCTATTTAAGTTTTTATTACCCATGTGTTTTGGAAGAGGTCCCTGTGTAGCCTATGTTTTCTTTTACTTCCCACGATTATTGCGGAAGAGGTCCCTATGCGGCCTAGATAGCTGGTTAGCTATTGTGTATACCTGGTCCAGGTTTTGGATCATGATTATATTTATATAATATACTTAGTAGCAGGTTATTTCCAAGTGTATGGGATTAGGTATTGGATTGATAATAAAACCCTTGTTTTAATTTTTCTTTGTGTTTTGTTTTTTTTTCATTTTAAATCATTAAACTGAATCTATTTTAAACTGTAAACAAAACCACTAATTTGATAGTTAATATTAAATAGTGTTTATATAAGTATTTTATTGAGTAAATTGATTTAAAAATTTATAATAATATTCATATTATTTTTAATTGAGCACTAATAAAGCTTTGAGGAATATTTTAAAATATAAAAATTATATCAAACTACTCTTTTGATTAATTGGGTGATTTTATTTTTAATTGGGGGATTTTATTTAAACTTGTTTTAATAGAATTTTTTTTGGGAACACAATTCAACCCCCTCTCTACTTACTCACTTAGACTAATATTTGTTATCAAAGGTTTCAAAATATTTGCAACTGTAGTTTTAGTTTTAGTTTAAAGATCCTAAATTTATTTTAGTTATAAATTTAGATTCTTTAAATGGATAATAGACAAGATGGTTCTTATACCAAAATAAATCTTTTATTTAATTTCAATAACCATTCTCAGTGGAAAATAAAGATGAAAATTCACATTGAAAGTATGGGTTTTGAAATATAGACTACTATAGAGGATAAATATGAGTTACTTATAACTGCTAGAGTTACATAGGATGATGCTACTAAAACTATCTATAATAATAATTATAAATCCATGAATGCTCTTTATTGTGATTTAGGAGATGAATATTTCATTAGGATATCTTCCTGTAAATCTGTATATGAAATTTAGGATACATTAGTTATTTCTCATGAAGGAACAACTAATGTTAAATAAATTAGACTGAATACTTATAAAATTAAATATGACACATTTAAAATGAAACCCGATGAGCTTATTTCTGATATGTATATCATGTTCAGTGAGATAATAAATACAATGAGTTATTTGGGAAAACTAGTATCAGACAAAGACCAAATCATGCGGCTACTGAGATGTTATTTAGAGATATGGAGAGGAACCTTGGTATCCATAAGAGAATATTGTGACATTAGTAAGATACATATAAATGAATTTATTAGAAAGTTAATGATGTAAAAATAAGAACTTAAAGTTAAATGAGAAAAGGAAGATGAAACTAAGAGGAAATATTTATCCTTTAAGACTATTGCATTAAAAGAGGAAAAAGTTCAAGATGAAAGCTCTAGTGACGAGGAATCACCAGAAAATAGTGATGAGAAAAATTCCCATATAACTATAAAGTTTAAGAAATTCTATAAGAAGAATAAATTCTTCAAGAAGCTGGGATACAATGTAAATTATGATAATAGAGGGAATTGGAATAGATACTGGAAAATATATGATAATTCAAATGATATTACCTGTTATGAGTGTAAGAGAAATGGAAATGTCAAATCCAACTATCCCAAGATAAAGTAAAAAAAGAAGTATAATGGTAAGGATAAAAAATATAATAAATCAATGAAATACACCTGGAGTGCCTATGAGGGAAGATCCAATGATTTAAACTCAACTCATAAAGAAAATCCTAACTGATCAAATATGTGCTTCCTGACAAACATATCTTAGGTACCTATTGTCTCTCCTGTACATAATTCAAATCATTCTGAAGATGAACGTAATGATGAAAATATGTATCAAGAAGAAATATTTGAATACTATAATATTATTTAAGATACATTCAATGATCTTAAAGGTAAATACAAAATCTTAAAGAAACAAAATTATTTATCTGCTAGTGTTAAATATGATCTTATTATAGAGAAAGAGAAGAATGATTAATTTTTAAAAGAAAATACTGAAATGAAATTGTATAATGAGAAGTTAAAGAAAGAATTATAGAGATTCAATAATGGAAGAGAAACTCTCATTCAAATACTAGCAAAATAATATCACCTAAGTATATTACTAGTATAAGTTACCAACGTAGATGGAGAATAATTGTAAAGAACACTTTTATTCCTAAATCCAATTATGGAAATTATACTACAAGTTTTTATTCAAAAGTACCTAATAAATTATTTATTTACAAGAGTTTACAATCATCTTATAGGAAAACCATTAAGAAAATACGGATTCCTAAAGACCTAACCACTAACATATCTGGACCTAAGAAAATATGGGTACCAAAATCATTCTTGGTATAAACTTTGTTTTGTAGGGAAACATCTTGAAGAGCTCCTGTAAAAGTCTATGGTACCTAGGTAGTAGCTATTCCACACATATGATATGATATTAATCAAGCTTCAAGAACTTGATAAAGGTTGATGGTGGACATGCCACCTTTGGTGACGATGCTAAAGGTAAAATCATTGGACTTGGAAAAATCAGTAACTCTAATTCTATTTTAATTTCTAAAGTTTTATTTATTGATGGTTTAAAATAAAACCCTCTTAGAATATCACAACTGTGTGATGATGGTTTTTATGTGAAATTTTAAAACAATTATTTTATTGTTTTTAATTATAATTTTTTTAGTGTTTACTGATTTGAGAAATTAAAATGTGTATACTATTAATCTTGATTCTTTAGTTTCACAAAATGTTTCTTGATTAAGTGCCTTTCATAAGGAATATTGGATTTAGTATAGTTGACTAGGCAACCGAAACATTTACTTACTTTAAAATCTAACTAGGAAAGGGTTAGTTAAATATCTACCAAAACATGAATTCCCAAATGATAAAGTGTGTAAACCCTTTCAAAAAGGGAAACAACACAAAATATCTTTCAAATCAAAGAAATAAGTTTCAACCTTTTAACATCTTTATTTGGTTCACATGGATTTGTTTAGACCATCTAGAGTATCTATTTTAAATGGGAAGCATTATGTCTATATACTTGTAGATGAATTTTATAGGTATACTTGGGTATTATTTATAGCTCACAAAAGTGAAGGCTACTCTTACTTTACCAAGTATACTAAATCTGTAGAAAATATCTGTGGACTTAAGATTAAAACTTTAAGAAGTGATTATAAATGTGAGTCTAAAAATCAAGACTTTAAATCCTTTTCCTAAAAAAATGGATATATTAATAACTTCTCTTATCCTAACCCCCCCAAAATAATGTATTTATAGAAAGGAGAAGTAGGACCCTTCAAGAAATTTCTAGGGTAATTCATAATGAATATGAATTACTTATCTACTTTTGGGTAGAGGCTATGAACACAACCTTCTATCTAATTAATAGAGTTTTAATTAGACCTCTTTTAAATAAAACTCATTATGATATTTGGAATAGTAGGAAGTCTAAGGTTAATTAATTTAGAGTTTTTGGATGAAAATTCTTTATTATTAACACCAAGGATAATATTTATAAGTTTTAATCCAAGAGTGATGAATGAATTTACCTTGGTTATTCAACTTCTAGTAAATCCTATAGAGTGTTTAATAAAAGAACCAAAAATATGGAAGTGTCTGTTCATGTCAAGTTTTATGAGATATATTCACATGATCCTATAAAACCTTTATAAAACGTTGAGGATGATTTTTAAACTTTATAAATCAATGAAAAACCTAATGATACTGTTGTAAAACATGAAAAAAAATCATTTAGTTTTTAAGAACTTCCAGAACCTAAACTTGAACCCATAGATGACCATAAGGTGACTATCCATTTTTTTCCTAGATATCTTTGGACTCTTAAATATCACCCTTTAGATGCTATAGTTGGATACCTAGATAGAGTTACATTGACTAGAGATTCTCTAAGGAAATGAATTAAAAAGTAAGAATTCTTGTCATACCTTGAACCTAATAACATCAGTGATGAAATTAATGATGAATTATAGGTAATGTCTATGTAAGAATAATACAATCAATTTTAAAGAAATAAAGTGTGGTAACTTATTGATATACCTAAATAAACCTCGACTATTGGCACTAAATGGGTATTTAGAAACAAGGTCGATAAATCTGGAACTATATTAAGGAATAAGACTAGGCTAGTTGCACAAGGGTATAGTCAAGAAGAGGGTATAGACTATGAGGAAAATTTTTCACCTATAACTAGACTTGAATCCATTAGAATATTGCTTGCCTATAAAACACAATTTTATTTCAAACTATATCAAATGGATTTCAAAAGTGAATTCTTGAATGGTTATATAGTTGAGTATGTTTTTTTTGAACAACCCCTGGTTTTCAAATCCATCATCTTCCAAATCGTGTTTTTAAATTGAAATTTTTTTATATGGTTTAAAACAAGATCCTAGAACTTGGTATGATAGGATTAAATCCTTTATTATTTCTAATGATTTTTCAAAAGGTATATCTAACTCTAATATTTTTATAAAAATAATTTCAAAATATGTTTTAGTTGTTCAAATCTATGTAGATGATATTTTTTTGGATCTTCTAAAAATTATTTTTTTACCATTTTTTCAAAAAGTATGAAAAATAAATTGGAAATAAGTTTAGTGGGTGAACTAAAATTCTTTCTTTGTTTTCATATTTTTCAAAATAAATAATGAATTATTTTAAATCAAATTAATTATACCAAAGATCTTAATTTTTTTGGTTTTTATAATACTAAAGGTAGTGACACTCCTATTAGCACCACCTGTAAGTTAGATCTTGATGAAAATGAGAAGCTAGTGGATCAAACCAGTTATAGAGGGACGATTTAAAGTCTTCTATACCTAACTTATCGCCACCCTAACATTATGTTTAGTGTGTATATGTGTAATTTTTTTCAAGCAGACCCAAAAGATTCACATTTACCTGCTATTAAAATAATTTTCAAATACCTCAAGTATACAACCAATTTAGGATTGTTTTATCATAGAAGACAAGCATTTCACTTAGTGAGTTATTTAGATACTAATTTTGGTGGTTGAAAGTTATATAGAAAAATCGACTATGGAACATGTCACCTTTTCAGAAAGTCTCTAGTTTCTTGGTTTATTGAGAGAAAAAATTATTTTGCATTATCTACTGATAAAGCTGAATACATAGCTACTAGTAATTGTCATGCTCAAATTTTGTGGACGAAACACCCTTTAATAGACTATGGACATCAATTCTGACACGAACCTATAAAATTTGACAACACAAGTGATATAAAAATATCTAAAAATACCATGTATCACCCTATAATAAAGTATACTAATGCATGACATCAATTTTTGAGAGACTATTTTCAAAAAAGGTAATATAACTCTTGAATACATTGGAAATAAACATCAAATTACTGATATTTTCACTAAGATATTAAATTTTGATAGAATTAAATATATCAAACATGAATTATAAATGGAAAATTTTGGGTAGATTTTAATTTTTTGGATCCACCATTAGATAACCCACCATTGGTAATGACTCGCCATTGGTAATGACCCACTATTGGTAATGACCCACCGTTGTTAATGAACCACCATTGTTAAGGACCCGCCACTGGAATTAAGCCACCACTATTTTTTTTAATTTCTATTTAGGTTAATTATTTTATTTCTTTTATATTTAAATATTTTATTTTATTTTTTAATTTTTCAAATCCATAAATTATATAAATTAGATCCCTAGTCTAATTTCGACACACACTCTCATGCCTGTTGCCCTTCAAACTTCTCCATGACCTTATCTCCAAACCTTTCACCTTCTATTGACCTCATCCAAACCTTTTGAATAATTTTAGATGGTAAGAGTGAAGTGAGTAGCTGAGTAAACTCTTGAGGAGTCACGTCCTTTGAAGAAGCAAAGTGGAGATTCAAGAAGACTTGTAGTCAAGCTGTGAAACCTGTAGCTCACGAATCGAATAGTGGTACTTGATAAGGAAGTGGATGATGAGTGGTTGATTTAGATTATATCATTGGTGAAGAAAGTAATCAAATATCTTGGATGGTTAGAGTGGTTCTTGAATAATGAGAGGTTGTTCTATCCTAGGTTAGAGCATCAGTTCTATCAGAAATATTGAGTTTAGATTTGGGGAATATAATGACTGGGTTCGAATCAGAATAAATGGGAAGAAGGTTATTTTCTCTTCAAGTCGAAGGGTTAGATGTCTTAAATTTCCTCATGAAGGTATTTCAAATGATTATCAAGGATCAATTTTGAGTGAATCTAATTATTTTAAATATGAGAATTCCCTGGATGAGTTGACTGGAATGGAACCTTAAGGTGACCAATTGAAACCAATCTTGATGGTGAGTTTTGTTTGTTGTTTAAGTTCATTCAGCACTTATTGTGCCCAAGAAAAGGATATTTTAGTACAATGTGATACCAGGATGTATATTTTTTATAAATTATGAAAAGTTGAGATAAGATCAACATGTGTAGATATTTTATGGTTCATATGATGAATATGTGAAATAAATTTTCCAGGATAAACTCCTTGATTTATCCTAATTTCATTTTGTCCATACTGGAGGCCAAGGGATTGGCTGATAGGGAAAATCAAACTGAGGTGCAATGTGGTGTTATTTTCATTACCAAAGTTATTTTAAAGAGAATTAAGATTAATTAGAACCCACAAAAGAGGAAATAGGTTGTTGATGATGATAATAGTTATGAGGAGTTAAATCCTATTAATCACCCTCCTAGACCAAAATATCTTGTGGATCCTGTCTTGGATCCAGATGAGGTGGTTGTTTACTTTGATGTGGAGCAGGAAGAAGAGAAGGCCGATGCTTTTGGTAATGAGGAGAAAGAGTTTTAAATTGAGGAGGGTAGTGAACCAAAATTTCCTAAAACCTCAGCTGTTACCTTTGGTCTATCTATTACTACTAGGTTTCTACCAATTAGCACGAATATTTTAAGAGAATAGAGTGAAGAAGAGGAAACTGAAGAATCAGGAGAAAAACTATATAAGAGTCCCTCTTCCAAATATTATAAATAATTTTTTAATATTTCTGATGATGGTGAAAATGGAAGTAAAAAAGAAGATGAGAATAGAGATGATGATGAAGAAGAAGAATAAAATAAAGAAGTATAAGATGATGAAAGTGAAGGATATGGAAGAATAAAAGGTAATGATGATGGAGATGGCAGTGAAGATGGAGATGGTTCTAACCATGATAGGCCTAATGATCATGAGGTGGCTTGGGAAAATTTTTCTTCTCCAAGATTTTATGTTGCTTCTAAGTATGAGTAAATACCAATCCTTGTTCAAGATATTGATGAAGCTACTGGAGATGTGTTGATGGAATATGTTAAGGGGGGGGGGGGATATCCAAGCCTTGTTAGTTACCCTATTGAACCTATTGACAGAGACCATGATGAGCCTGCAGTTATTGAGTAGGTAGTTGTTGAGTGTATTGTTGTATATTCTTCCAGAGTAGGTGTTTCAACTATAGATTAATGGGAATGATATTCATGTTATCTGAGTCTAGGAATGGAATACCCAAACTTATCTGATGATATTAGTCCACTAAATCATGATGGAATTGATATCCCAGTTCAAGTAGAGATGGATCTTAAGGGATCACTGGTTGATCATATTTATGTTGGAGGGGAGATTCATAGATTTGATTCAGATGTTCCTACTAGAACAAATTCAGTAGAGGCTAATGCTGAGAGAGTATCTTCTTGTTAACCAGCTATTGGTCCTTATGTTCCTATATATGTGGTTACCATAGCTAACCTTGAGTCCTTTAGGGAAATGATTTCTTTTGATTATGATATGATTATGAATAATAAACCTCCTTTGGTCACAAAGCTCAGTGAGAGAGATTCTAGGTATATGTTAGATCTTGTGATACTCCACATTCATCCTAAAATGATTCATCAAATTAAATAAGTAGAGATAGAGAATAGGTGGTTAGAAAATGAGATGGATACCTTGAGGTATACCGTGTATGAGATGAGATCTTCTTTTTTTGATTCTCTAGATGCTTTTTTAGAGAGGGTGGAGAATATATCTTCCATGGATTATAATTCTAGTGCTCCACCTCTATCCTTATATATTGAGTTAATCATAACAATTGTTAGAGAGAAGCTTCGAGCTGTTTTAGGTGATGTTCCTAATATCCCTCAGGAGAGTTTGAGGTAGATAAGTCATAATAGTGATCATGTGTATAAGACGGTAAGGTAATTCCTTAATGAAGTCAGAGCCTATAGAGAAACCATCACAAATGCAATTAAGTATTACTTATCCTGAATCTATACTAAGAATGATCTAAACTATCACTTCAAGTATCTAGTAGAGAATCTTCAGTTACACCTAACTACTAGATATATTAAAGAACAAGTTAGTTAGTTGAAGGATATGACTCTTGTGCTTCATAATTTTATGGAGGAAAATTCATACTTCTTTAGTTCTATAGAGAGAGTAGAGGAAATATTATTATGTACTTTATCAATCTAATGAATCTGTTTATACATGTTTCTAGAATAGAAATGGTAGCTTAGAAATATATTCCAGTGACTTTTCATTTGACTCCTCCAGCTACTACTCTTGAGTATTTTAGACTAGCTATTACTCTGAATCCAAATACACCTATTCCTTATCAGTTTCAGCCTCTTAGTTTGTCTCTACTAAAAACAGTTTGAAATATCCTACCAATTATCATCCAGGATCTTCCCTCTATCCCTATAGTCCCTACAACCTCCACCACAGTTACCTCAACCTCAACCTCTACCAATGTTCCCTCTACCTCTGATAAGGGTTAGGAACATGCTGTTCCAACTACCTAGGCTAAGAAGCATTGAACTTAGGCTTTGTTTGTTTTTGATATAGACTTTTGTATGACTTTTTATATCTCTTTTTTAATTTAATGCATTTCCTTTTGAATTTTAATATTTTTTTAATTCATATTTCATCTCTTTAAATTTACTATTTCTTATTTTTAACTTTTTATAATCCTAAAAGGGGGAGAATGATTATGGAATTTATTTTTCATTTATGTTATTCTTTGATAACATAAGTATTTAATTCATTTCTTTGAAACCATCTTCATTAATTATGGGTATTTACTTTTATGATTACGTTATTCTCTCATACCATAACTTTGACATTTCTTTGATATCATTTTTGATTTAATATCTTTGATACCGTATTAATTTCATACATATGATTCCACATTAATTTATTTATCTTATATTTTAAATTTTATGATCAAACCCTTACATTAACTTTTTAAAGTGTTAAGTATATTTATTTAATCCAATTTTTATTTCATATATGGTTTCTAAAATTCCATGATTTGTGATCATAAAAAAGGTGTAGATTGTTGGAATTCTTGTTTTAAAGATAAAAAAATCATGTTAATTATGTTTTTAATGGGTTTTATGTTTTATGATAGCATTTTATAAAATATGGAAGTTATAAAAAATTTGGTTAAGTCACCATTGAGAATGTATCACCACCAGACATGACTCACCATTGAAGTTGAGTCACCATTGAAAATGTATAACCACCAGAAAATACTCTCCATTGAAGATGAGTCACTTCCATAAATGACTCACTGTTTAAGTTGAGTCACTATTGAAGATGATTCACCACCATACATGACTCACTGTTGAAGTTGATTCACTATTGAAAATGTATCACTGCTAAAAAAGACTCACCATTGAAGATGATTCACCACAAAAAAAGAGTCACTATTGAGAATGAACTTCCATTGAATGAATCACTATTGAGACAAGTCACCATTGAGATGAGTCGCCATTGAGGACAAGTCACCATTGAGCTGAGTCACCACCAAAAGAACTACCACCAAATGACCTAACTCCATACAGACTAATTGTTGAGCCTGAATCACCACCAGACATGATTCACTACCATCCTGATTCACCATCACTAATATGGGATATTTTAATTAAATGATTATAATAGATACATTATTGAATTTGATGCTGAAGATTATTTTAATGATTATTATTATCTGTTGTGGAGATATTAAAAGTTATTTACGGAGTTTAGTATGAGGAGTCAGTAGATCTGAATGATTATTCTTAAAAGAAGACACTCCTACATGCTAAATATGATAGTGTACTATATTAAAGATAAGTGTGCATTACTTTTTGAATCAAGAAGAATCATCTCTCAAAAGATTACATGGTGTATCTTATCTACATTTTGACTATTAAAGAGTGGAGCTTATAGATCTTACGAATCGTTTTTTATAGTCAGAATAAAGAGAGATCACAAAACTCTGTTTTAATACATTTTTCAAAGAATCATCTTAAGATCCTTTCCAATATTCATATGAGGAGTCTCACACATATAAATCACTTAATACTAAGTAGTAACACGATTTCATACTCTTACTTCTTGATATTTATATTTAGTTACTTTTTAAATTTGAGTAGTGTGTTGTTCGACTTGTTTATCCAAACACACTATCTCTTAAGTTGAAACTAGGAATACTTGATATTCCCTTACTCTCTCTTTATATTTTTCTTACCCTTGTATGGTGGAAGAGGTCCCCATATGGCCTGTGTTTGTTTACTTCCCACAATTATTGTGGAATAGGTCCCTGCACAGCCTATAAATCTAGTTAGGTTTTGTGTATACCTGATTCAGGTTGTGGATCAAGATTATATTTATATAATCTTCTTGGATATGGATGATTACAAAGTGGAGGGGATTAGGTATCATCTTGATACTGAACCCCTTATTTTAATTCTTCTCTGTGTTTTTTTTGTTTCATTTCAATGAATTAAACTGAATCTATTTTAAGCTGTAAACAAAACCACTACTTTGATAGTTAATCATAATTAGTGTTTATATAAATATTTGATTGAGTAAATTTATTTCAAAAGTTAAAATAATATTAATATTGTTTTTAACTAAGAACTAATCAATATTTAAGGAATATTTTAGAAGATAAAAATTATATTAAACTACTCTTTTGATTAAATGGGCGATTTTATTTTTAATTATGGGATTTTATTTAAAATTATTTAATTTTTTTTATTGGGAACCCAATTCACCCCCCTCTTGAGTTACTCACTCCGACCAACAATTTACAGTGAATATGACACCCAATTTTATCATTCTTGGTATGGATTGGTTACCCATAATTAACATTACAAATTGATATTCAGTAAAGTAAATGAGGAGAGGACCACATTTAGTGGTTAATGGGACCCCCATTTATAGAGAGTAGGGATAAACTTCAAGATGTTGTAACTAACTAGCCATAAAATGGTAATCTTGGCTTATTTGTGCAAGAAGTTTATCTAATAATTCAATTCTTATGATTGTCAAGGAATGTATGAATTATTTTTTGTGGGAGACCCACCATTGTCCCTAATTGAAATACCAACATGTGTAATTATTTTCATCCCATAGTTAACATTTAGGTATTTTAGTGGATAAATTTTTAGGGATTCAATAAATAAATAATTAATTAACTTACTAAATTCATGGACACATGGATAAAGTATCTTCCTGTACTAGTTTACAAAGGAGAATATTGGGCATATAGGGATTGCGGGAATATTTCCACAAGAGTTCTAGTAGTGCAGTAAACTATCATAGTGTAAGTTCTATATTGGTGGGATATTTTACTTGAGGCACATTGATGTAGTATATTGGGTAGTGGTTGGACTTTACAAATAATGGTGTTGTGAAGGTGGTACAATCAGAGTTGTGTGATAGTAGTAGGGTAGCTAGTCCCTTAGTAGGAAATTCCATGTTATATTGATAGAGGAGGTATCTGAATAGATAACCTCACATCAGTTGGTTTTTATAGAAGAGGGAGAAGTTTCCCACCTTCGATCAATGGTGTTTTTCCCACACCCTTCCTTTTTATGAGAGAGGCCCCTAGTGGAGTTGTTGATTGTTTGGTATCACGCGATCATATATTCTTAGGTGATGAACTTGAAGGATTATTCCTCAAGGTGGGGATCAAATCATCCACTTCCCATGGTAGATAATGGTATATTTAGGAAAAAATTTAGACATTATCATCACATGAAAACTTTAGACATGTGGTATAGGATGTTTCTCCATAGGTTTTGGATTTTTCTGCTCAAGTTTTGGAACATGTTATCCCAAGGTTTGATGCTAAAAATCAGGGTCATCTGAATGACTAGGACTATATACTTTATATTCTAATGGAACGGGTCACTAAAAAGTAGTGGTATGTTTCTGGGTATTTTGAATAGGATGGTTTCATTTCTTAGTTTACTCATCAATCGCTTTTGTGAAGGAGAAACAAAAACATAACCAAGTTTTTTTAGATGAAATCATTTTTTGGAGATAGAGGTGTGGATTTGAGGGTTTATCTGATGTTTGTTTGAAATTTGAGTAAGAAAGGTAATTTTTTACTTATTCCATGATCTAGAGACATTTCCATATATAACTTTTTGGTAGGGGATAATGAAAATTTGAATAAAATCCTAAAGAACATGCTACCCTATAATTCATTTAGATTTAGTGTAAAAAACTTCTTTTTGGTGCTTTGTGAAGGGATTTTATATAAATAGATTGTTCCTATGTGATAGTTATATGAACCAAACCTTAAATATGGGAAGAAAAATACTCTATTAAGAGGTTTTACCTTGAAAATAAACCACTTCCAAGTGGATGACAGTGGTTTATATATTTTCTTCATTCCAAATTGTTGGAAAATATTTGGGTGAGAAAATGGTATGGGGTGTGGAGGCTTGATGAGACTCATCTAATGCGTGGTTATGTTACTTCTAAGGTAAATATTTGGAATGATCTCAATATTACAACTCTTATTATGTATCATTATGTTAGGGAAGAAAGTTCAAGTGTATATTTTAAAGGGAATATTTCTTTCATGCATGGTTGTGTCTCGAATTCATTTAGATCTTGGACCACTAGAGGCAAATCAAGTGTGTGTGATAACGGTTTATTTTCAACACAAGCTTGTTTTATGAGTAACTAAAGTTTTTTGAGATCAATACTTGCTCAATTTTGAGTTAATAAGCCTTATTTACTTTAAAGGGGTAAAATAGTAAATTTACCCTAGTTAACGACCTCAATTTTTTTATGACCATTCCATTGATTTTGGAGAATAATGTTTATCCTTGGGTATTTATTAGGTAATTTTAATATAATATTGAATTTACTCATAAATGATGGGTAGTAGTGGAATTTAATGATTACTTATTTATTCAAGTAATTCATATTTTTAATGGATTATTTTTAAAAAATATATATAATGTGGAATGTTAGATTTTTCTTACGGTGGTGGTGATGTGTAAATACTATAAGAAGTATATCTTGATATTTTTACATGGGCAGCGTGAAAAGTTAGAGGAATTAAGAAGGGGAACTGAATTAACTGTTTTAATGTAAAGCCAATAAATTTTTTAATGGGAAATTATGCATAGAATTTATGGGATAAAATTATTTTGTTAGAGTAATTGATTGGAGGGATTTTATTTTCCAATGGATTCATTAATATTTATTCCCTATAATTTCTCTCAAAATAGATAAACCTTGGTGACAGTACCATGATTGAGTGGAAGAGGGTGAATGATGAGGATACCTTGAACAAGTGATTTATGGTAATCATGATAGGATTGAAGGATAATGTTAATATTGAAGTCAAGGTAGGAATTTTTAATAATTATGTTTTCCCCATTCTTCACATGTATGAATTATTCCCCCCAAGAATGAATTTATGAAATATATAAACATGATAATTATTTTGGGATAATAATAAGAATTCAAATATTTTGAAAAAATATTCGATTAAGTTTAAACATTAATTATTTTCACATTGCACGTAATAATTTTTTTTTGTATTTAAATTATCCTTGATCACATAATATTGATTATTTGATAATTATTTTTATCATGGTATTAATAAGAAATTATCATTAGTAACTTTTCTTGGAAATCTATATTCATTGAAGATTTACTTGATTAAATTATATTAATTAATCTATTATGATTTGTGTATTATTCATATTACTAAAAATTATGCATGTTCCTAAAACTATTCAAAACATCAAAATAATTTTAAAAAACATTGAATATAACCCATTCTTGTATCTTGAGTCCTTAAACACACATGAATATGAACCCATTTTTGGGTGTTCAGACTTTACACCGAGCACCATTATTCAAATTACTCCTCTTGTTCTCCATGCTATGGTTCAAAAACGAGTGTAAGGAAAAATAAAGAAGGAAAATTGATGAATCAGGTTTTTATTAGGCATTGAGTGAAAATGATGAAATTTCAATGAGTGTTTGGGAATGTATTTTATAGATGGGATTGGTAAAGATGAATGGAACAATGATGAATGGTTAGTGAAGCTCTGGAAAGGTGGGATGAAAAATCCCAAGGTGTTAGATAGAGGCAACAATAGAGGTCCAGTTAGAGGTGGGGTTGATGATGGAAGTTATGATATGAAACATGAGATACTACACATTTTGGATATAAATTTATTGACTACAAGTCATATAGTCCTTCGGGTCATACATTACATATTACTATCCATACATGGATAGGGTTTATGTAGATTATAAATATCACATGGGGTGTGACTTTGGGTCACATGCTGTGCATGATTTGAGCATACATCAGATTATTCACTTAGCTGGCTTGCTATCCTACAAAATATGTAAGAAAAAATATACATTGTGTATAGTGGACTTTATGACATGGCGTGTACCTATAGTACACACTGACAAACCACATATTCCTACATGTCATGTGTCATCAATATATATCATGTATCACAATACATGACATGAACACTAGTGGAATAAAAGCTGTATATTCTAGTATAAATTGTGAATTCTAGTATCATGACTCAATTTGTACTGATATTACACACTTTATTAGAGAACCAAGTCCCACATTTCATGTACCCTACTCAGATATTCCATGTAGGCTGACTCCACATGATTTGGGTACCAATGATACATGCCTAGATAGTTTTTAGGTTCTTTACACCATGTTCCATTCCTAGAAATATGGCGTTGGTTTACTTTATTCACTTTATAATGAAAATAATTTTTTTACAACCACTCAAGTCCTATACAGTATGTACATAGGAGTACATGGCGTATACTAGTTAGTCTTTGGAGTTTTTTCATACCTTCTCAACTAGTTATTATAAATGGATAAGTAAATAGTCCATTTTTTAGAATTTTCCATATAGAACATGATGAAACATATATATATACTCTATCATAAGATGTTTTTTATTCATTTTGGATAGTTTGAGTTTTTTAGCTTTTTAGAGATAACAATGGGGTTGAAAATGATTTTTGGAGTATATGTGGGGTCGATAACCCCATAGAGATACCTTATCATAGAGGAATGGGTCATTCATATATTACTAGAGTATAAAACCACATATTATGAATGGGTTTGGGTCCTCCACATATGGTGTAAGTAACCCACTTGGTTGAGGCACATCCCACACGATGAGATGTGAGTATTACATAGTGGTTAGTGACCACCTCAACTGGAAGACACTTCAATGGGAAACGGGTCCCCCACTACAGATTGTAAGAGATGGAATAAAGGGTTAGTTATAGAGGAGATGAGGTGTTGGTACTACCCCATGTATTTAGGAGAAGTTACCCATAAGGGAATACATTCACTCTATCAATATACATTCCTCTACCTATCCATAGTTCCACTCCTTAATTATAGTGTGGTGATATAAGAGTTTTAAGGTATTGGATTGTTTAGATTATATGGAATCTATAATAATATAATGTTCCCTTAATAGGTGATATTTGAGGATCCAGGATTCAATGGTTTTAGGATTATCCCTATATTATTAGTCACCACAAAATTTCATCTTGTAACAGGGTTGTGGACTTCAAGATATTAAGTTATTATGCTAACCTAAGAGCCCCTAGTTTCTTGGAGTGGTCCTGATGGGTTAAGTCATGTTAGCTATAAATTTAAGGAGAATTGGATGCTTCACTAGTGGTGTGAAGGTATTATTGTAGCCTCATTTTTTCCAAGGTGTTTACTACTATTGAGTAGATTTGGGAGGGAATTACTTTGGTGGTGGATGCTTTAGTAGTCTTCATGGTGGTTACCCTATTTGGGTAGTCGATGGTTTTTCCATATTTGTGTCAGTCTCCTATTTTATGTCATTACTTCCTTTTATCTAATTTTCTTATTCTTATCATTTTCTAATGATGTGGTTTTTGAATCTCCTAGTCCTTCAGTCTCTATCATGTGGTTTCCTTACTCTTACCTTTTTGAATATTTTTTAGGGATACTGTTTGTCCTTGTGTCGAGTATGGTTTTCCTTGGTGTGGATGTGTGATGTTATCACGATGAGGAATACTAGTGAAGAATTCATTATGTGATGATGACACTTGTTTTGGGGTGCTTATGACACTGCATTGGTCATCTACAGATATGACTCCAAGATCAGAGATGACAATGCAACTAGTCTTTGTGAAAGAGGTTATTTGTTTGTTTGTGTTGTATATTGTATAAGTGGTGGTGTTCAATAAAGGTTTTGGTGATTAGATTAAAATTAATTACTTTCAATGATGGTAGTTTTGTAGTGCTAGTTTTGGCAGACAGTGACTCATGGTGATGATATAAATTCATTCGGTGATGGCATGCAGAGATTAACATTGGGTGCTATGAAATATCTTAGTAATGTATTGTGTATCGCATTAAAATCAAGGTGGATCTCATTACACCATGTGATCCTTGAACTTTTCCCACCTCATGTGTTGATAACCCGGCTAGTCACTAGACCATGCACGTGGGATTGGGATTTTGGGTTTGGTTTTTATTGGTTGGGGTATAAAAGAATGTCTCTCTTAGGTTGGGCTACCCAAAAAATTCTCATGTATCTTTATATCTAGTTAAGTGTTGAGATCCAAAATTTTCAAATTTTAATATAGTTTTCATTGAAAATTAACCCCCTGATTGATTTAAAACTTGAGAAATCAACTAGTTTTTGATACTTTTTAAATCTAGAATTAAAAATTTTAATGGATTTAATCTCAAGTTTTAGTGTTTTATTCATTTTTTTGAATTTATTAAAATACATAAATTGTTTTTTGATTCTGGGTGTAAACTATTTAAAGGATTTTAAATTTATTTTCATTGTTTAAAATCAATTTTGGATGAACTGGAAAAATCCCAAACCGAAGTAACAAGTTCCATGGTTGCAGGTCTGAAAATAAAAAAGGGGAGAGAATAAGACTTTCATCTTAGCTACATAAGTCTTCAATTCATATGACTTTAACCTTGTGTTATACTTTTATGGTCTCATATAAATTTTAAGTACATATTAATTTCTGATTGTGTATGAATTCTAAACACCATGCACGAATTTTAATATAGTGGCATATAACTTTTATTTCTATATAAGATTTTTCTTTATCACACACAACTTTCCAAAACCCATATGACTTTGTGAAAATGATTTCTTATACGTGAATGACTTTGAAATTTTCTATTTTTTTTCATTTGGAATAAAATCCAAAAATACCTAAAATGGAAAAGGGTAGACCTAAAATAAAATTCTATTTTTCTAGTTCAACCAAATCAGCAAGATCTTGTCTAATAAATCCAGATAGTAAGAATCTAGATGAAGAAGAAGATGATGATTTTGAAAAGGCATGTTAAAAAATAGTAAGATTCAATATGACAAGTTGGTTGAATCTGCACCCTTTTCCAAGACACATGTAACCAATCTGGGGAAGATAAGGAGCTTGATGCTTGATGCTAAAATCCTAGGATAAGGGAGAAGGAAAACTCTCAAATCTAGAAGAACAAGCTGGAATATAGCAACACAAGATAAATCTAAACCTATACATATAGAAATCATATGATTTAGGAGTGGATTTGATGTATTTAAAAGAAGAAGGAGATAAATATGATCATAGTTATGTCTCTTATTGAAATTAGTATAGTTTTATTGATTTTTAATTAGTTTATTATTTGAATATCCGATGATGAAAATATAGGCTAATTTTTCCTGAATGAGGAGAAACTCCACCATCCCAAAATTTGAATTTAAATTATTCTCTATTAATATTTATTCAGTTTTAATTTTCTTAAGAGTCATTATTTATATAATAATAATATATGATCATCACTATAACTGTGTATTTCATCTCTATCTCTTCTCTTAATTTGGTTGGAATATAATAACACCTCAATATTATTTCATTTATCATATAGTAGAGGGGGGTAAGGATTAATTGAGGAGTGATTGAGGGTCCTTAGTCACTATGAGTAGTTAAAATTAGTGCTTCCATGATTATTTCTTACATTTCCTAGAAAAACACACTAATGATAGAGTGAGTGGATCAATGTATTGAGTAGCTTATTAAGATTAGCTAGGGGAGTGAATTTATTTATGAGATTTTATGATAGAGTGTATAGGATAATTATTTTAGGTCTGAAAATTCTTATTATTACCTAATTTTTTTCTTTAATATCTTTAATGCACACATAATTTCTCATCATTTTCCATCTTTCTTTTAAATTTAAATAGTAATATGTTAGTATAGATATGAATAACATGGATGAGTATTCCCTTTATTGTGGGATGAACCTGGTCAGAAACTATGATCAATTTAGGATTTTGATGAATATATTTTAACCATGATCTCACTAAAATATCACAATAAACTTGGCATCGGTGTCAAGGAGTATTGGTACCTCATTTCTTATTTTTCACAATTTGAACATTACTTTTGATTGTGTTTTTCATCCACTTTTTTTTTTATATTTTATTTCCATTACTAGGATAATAAATTTTTTTAATATATTTATATCATAATGTACTACCATTATTATTCCCATTTAGAAGAGAATGAGGAGAATAAATCCATGGTCAAGTAATTACTTGACAAATATCCAACTGACCAAAAATTTTATCCTCGAGTTTAGGAAGAGAAGGGGGATCAAATATTCAAAATGTATGAACTTCACAACCTGCTCGATCAAGTCTCATACACTTTTGAAAAAAAAATAAAAAAAAAGTAGAGGATTAAGAGGTGATAAAAGAATCTAAACCAGAAGTAAAACCTCTGATAATATAAACTGTAAAGGTGGAAGAAGAATTAGAAGAGGAAAAATCACAACTATTTACTCTTGGAAATATTTTCCCTATGGATTTACATTTTGAAGAGGAATTAAAATTTAAAATCATTAAAGGAGATTAATTAACTTTGTACATTTCATTTATTTTTTTTTAAAAACAAATTATCTACTAATCATTATTATTTTGAAAATAAAAAATCAGAAGGATGGTTGATGGCTCTAGATTATGAATAGAAATATGGAATAGATATAATTTACTTTTAAGAGAATGTAGAATTTCCATTACCACCCCCATGAATTCTCGAATACTTCCATGTGTAATTACACTTAGATAAAAAATACATTCTGAAACTAAAGAGGAAGATAACCTTAATCTGAACTTATTTTATTCATATTATATTCACATTGAATTGAAATCCTACCTCCCTAATGTTGTAATAGTAGTTTCAGATAATATTTTTACAATCTTGGATAATGATGAAGACAAGATGGATAATGATGAAGACAAGATAGAGGGAATCTATTTTGAGTACATAATTGGGGACCCATAATCCAAAATCATTACAAGTGATATCCTAAGGGCGTTTCATCAAAAAAACGAGTTTCAAACTAAATTATGTGATATTAAAAACTAGTACTATTCTTTCTTGACCATATAGAAGATGAAGAGTATATATAAGAAGGAAATGAAGAACCAATATGTTTTTTTATTAATATTTAAGTAGGAGATATTAAAAGAGATCATTTCTAAGATGAAAACTAGTTCAAGATAAACTAGATGAAAAGAAACTCATAGGAGATGTTTTCACAAATTCAGTAGGTTGCCTAATTATGTCAATAATTGAATAAGAGTTTAATGAAGATTATTTTGATAACCTAATTTAATATTCCCTATAGAATTTGGATGAGGATACCATAGGGATGAATGTAGCCAAATTAGAAGAAAAAATGATGTTTTAAGTTGAAGAAGAGGAGTTACCAGTGGCTTCTCATGATGAAATATAAATAAAAACTTCTATTTTAAGGGGGGGAAATTTCAATCTAAACTCAATATATTTTAATTTTATTCAGTTTGAATCACTTATTAATTTTTCCTTGGATGAAAATTATGATGAAACAAAAGTTAAGAAAGTACAGGTGGAGGAATCCACAGGATCTGTGGCTGTGGAGGACCTATACTTTATTCTTCCACCCACACACCACTATTAGATTATCTTGGGATAAGGTGTGGATAAACAATATAGGGTACAAAGGTATCTCCTATAAAATGATCAAGAAATAAAGAATAATGGAACCATAAAATTATGGTGGTTTCAAGTAAAAAAACCCAATCCCCCTTCAGAATAGGGATGATGGTAAGGCTGTCCAGTTGTAGACATCCTAAATATAGCCCCTATTAGGAGGGATATCCCAATAAACATTCTCCTACTCTCTTTATTTTTCTATTTTTTTATTAAATAAAATTATTACATTTTTTTTCTATTTTTTTTCTTTAGGATTTTAAATAAACAAAACCCAGGAGGCATGATCAAGGCTATAAGTAGAGAACCCAATGGAGAGATTAACTTAAACCTTATAGAGAAAAATAACTAGGCTGTCTCTATTTTTTTGATTTTTTATTCACTTCAACTAATGTATTTTTTCGATATTTAAATGATTAGTGTTAAATAAGTATGGGGGTGGTATAAAACCTATTTAGAACTAGTTTAAGTTGTTTTTAGAAGATTTTAAGACCTATTTTTAGGAATTTATAAATAATTTTTTGCATGTTGTTTTCTTTTTTATTTTTGATTTTTAGAGTGTTTTTAGTCTATGAAAATTTAGTTTAAAAGCTATCATGCCTCGTGAAAAATTCCATGTTAGTTTTGAGTGATTCCACTGATTCTGAAAAGTTTGAATATAAAAGATTTTTGTGTAATTTTTAATTATGTTTTCTTGATTTTTTCTTTAAAACTACATAAAGAAGTGAGATATAAAAGATTTAAATGGAATTAAAATTATAACATAAGGAAAATGAGAATTTTAACTTAAACTTAGGAAATTTTTTCTTTATGAAAAACAATACCTCAGGAATCCAACCTAAAATAAATTCATATAAGTCCTTTGAAACTAGATTAAAATGTGCAATTGGGATCTACATAAAGTTCCAAGATTGTTAGGAATTAGGTGTATGAGTAATAAAATCCATTTTCAAACCTAATATGTATTTTCATATACCATGAATGATAAAAATTTAATAAGTTACTAATTATAAAAAATAAATGGATTTGAGTGAGGGGGATATTGAACTAATATGAATAAGTGGGAAATTGAAATAAAAGAATTCCATTTAAGTAGGTTTAAGGAAGTTGGAAATAAATATTTGGAATAATAAACTTTGGAAGGAGGGATAAATAAAATTTCCACTTATTAAAGTTTAAATTACACCAATTTCTAATTTTTTTCACTCCTAAAACTAGAAATTTTATTAAATCACAGATAGATAGTGGGCTTGACTCATAAAGGGGGAATGATATTTTCAATAATGAATGAATATTTGTTTTCCTATTTTATGGTGTGTGTATTTATAATTAGGTAGAATATTATTTTTATTAATTTAATTCATTTTACTACCTTAGAGTGAAATAGTTTAACTGTGGGGGAGTGAGGAGAGACAAAATTTTTAAATTTTAATTTGTTTTTCATTGGAAAGTAACTTGATGATTGATTTAAAACCTATGGAATCAACTGATTTTTGATACTTTTTCAAACCTTTAATTAAAAATTTTAATGGATTCAATCTTTCTTTTTAGTGTTTTATTTATTTTTTAGAATTTATTGAAATCTAAAAATTGATTTTTGATTCTAGGAATAAACTATTGATAATATTTTAAATTTGATTTTAATTGTTTAAAATCAACTATTTATAAACTAGGCAAAGCCTAAACTAAATTAATGATTTTCATGTTTTTAGTTCTAAAAATGAAAAAGGGTAGAGTGTAATACTTCAATTTGTATGAATTTCACTATGTGTTATACATTGGAAGTATCATATGACTTTTAAGTGTGTATAACTTTCAGATCATGTATGAATCCTTACCACCATGCACTACTTTCCAACTAGTGGTGCATGACTTTGATTTCCATGGAAAACTTTTCTTTAGTGTGTAAAAATTTCCAAATAATATATAAATTTTTATATATGAATTCATGGATGTTTATGGCTTTGTAATTTTCCACTTTTTAGACTGTGTGGATTCAAATAAAAAAATACCCAAAATGGAAAAGTGTCAACCTAAAATCAAATACCATTTCCTTGGTTTGACCAAATCAGGAAGACCTCATCCAAGAGTTCCATATGGAAATCAACTTTATAAAGAAGAATATGATGATAATAGGAAGTAATGTTGAATAAGATAAATATTTAAGATTCCAATCTGGTGGAATTTTCACCCTTGGAAAAGACACATAGAGGTTATCTGAGGAAGAGAATTAACTTTCTACTTGGAACTAAAAACTAGGGAGAAGAGAGAAGAAAAAATCTAAAGGATGGAAGAGCATTCTGGAAGATGGAAACAAGAGATGAATTTTAACCTACACATGGAGAGATAATATGATTTAGGAGTGGATGTAAAGACTTTAGAATAAGGAGATCACAATGATTGAAATTTGATCTCTTACCAAAATTAGAATAGTTGCATATATTTTGTTCTCTTAATTTCTTATTTGAAGATCTAGTTATGGAACTATTGGATACTATGACCTATTTTAGTAGAATATCATGTATCCCAACTTTTGAATTTCAATGAATTACTACTTTCATTTCTATAATGTTAATTTTCATGTGAGTTGAGTATTTTCATGAGAAAAATATATGATCATCATTATAACTATATATTTTATCATAGGTTATTATCTTAATTTGGTTTTCAAATAATCCCATCCTATTAACCTATGTGTATGTGTGGAAGTGGATGTGCCCAGGGTTCCTTTAGAGTATGTATGGATTGTAGTGGGTGAAGAGTTTAGGTGTAGACAACCGGTGATCTATGAATATTGGTATGAGTTCTATTCAGGATGTAAGCGCTTCGTCCATTCATAGGAAATCTGTCAACGGGGGGCTACGAATCTCTCCAAGGAGATGTCTACGGATAGTGGTAAGGGAACACAGGACCACACTAAGTCAGTCATGCCTTAGCAGAATCTGGTGGGTGAGGCTTCTGAGTATACTGCTGTAAGGGGAATGTCGAGTGGATCACGAGAGGTGAATCCTTTGGTTTCTAAAGTGTTTAATTTTAGGTTCCAAGCGCAGCAGAAGCGCATTGGTGGGTTTGACAAACTTTAATTTTAACGTTAAAAAACGTTCAATCCGAGATCCGTCACGATGTAAAACGCCGAATCTTCGGAATAGAACAAGGAACGAAAAACTTAAGAGGGAATCCTTGGAACCATAGAGATAGGATCATCATATGTTGGTTATAATTAATTTAATTAATTCAGAAGAATTACCTTGGTGGAATTATTTCTTCGTTGATGTCTCCGGTCATGATCCTGTGATCCGTCGTTGCGCCGTAGAATCCAAGTGTAGGATTCCTCTAGCGGTGATCCACACGTGTGCCACGTATCTCTGAACGTTGCCGAAGGGATCTCTGGGTGCTAGCACAGAAGAACCTTCACTTGCGATGTTCGCCTTCAATTGCCTTTGTCTCTTAGTCTTGAGAGAATTCTTGGAGGAAGGAGTTCTTTCGGCCTTGAAAGAATTATCCAGAATTGTTTTGAACAACAATTCTCTTGCTGAAAAGTGTTGGGGTTGTGAGGATATTTATAATCGGGTTTGAGGTTATAGAGTTATGACAATAAATAAACGTGTTAGGCGTTTTATTTATTTCATTAACTCTTATTGAAAACCCCCATATCGAATGATTAATTCCTTGACATGCGCCAACACTGATTATAATAAATATCACAATAATGATATTATTTCCTCAAAATCCCGACTTGAAAAACCACACGCCATGTAATAATTAATACACGACGTGTACTTGTTTTCCATAAAACTACATGGTGTGTATATTAAATATACACGACATGTAATTTTATTTTCCACTTTTATTTATTTCCTCCACCACATTTATTAGACCTTGAGTAATGGATATTTATTTCTTAAATAAATATAACTACATCACTCGCTAATAAATATTATTTCATCCACAATATATTCTCTCGAATAACTAGTGTTGAAATAAATTCAATTAGGCATCCTTAAATAATTATTAAACCACAGTCGGGAATAATATTTATTTAACTTGTTAAATTAATATTTAACTGAGATACATGGACACACTTAGTGTGTGAACCTCTAGGCCTCTTTCTCAGTGGCATTAGGCGGAGCCTTCCTAAAGTACAAGGTTAGCGTCTAGCAACACACCAAGGCACCCATAGAGAAAGAAGTTAACGCCGCAATGATGTGTCACCTCATACGAACTCTTACCGTGTAATATAATCCCTTTGCTTCGATATCTCTAATCAAGAGGGTTGCATGCTAGTGCCATCAACCCATGTGCTCGATTATTATTTCTTTGACTTTCTGAAATTGAACCCTCCCATACCTTACCATGGCCATAGATTTATTTAGGCTATATCAATTGCATCAAAGGTCCTGAGATATCTACTTCCATTGTGGAATGGAAGGGACAACTACTTTCTCACATTATCTATCAATGAAGTATTACTCGTGATGCACCCAACGTATCCTACCTCGCTGCGAACAGTGCGTCGTCACAGTTTTCGTCAATACATATAAGTGCACAAGTTGTAATACCCATTAATAATAATCTTAAAGTATAAGGACCAATACACACGTCCGCAGATAGGAAAATCCAATGACACTATGAAATGTGGATTTCCTACTGGCGGGTCTCGTTCTCATAATATCCTCCTGGATATTACCAAGGGCGCACACCATGAGAAGGTGCCTCAAAGTCATATGGGTCCTCACCCCTAATGGCCTGTATTATTTGTGTCCCTCAAATAATATCATCCGGACATAGAACATATTTTCAAGAACAATGTTATGGCACTTCCGGGTTCTCATCATTGCAGGGATCCGCTATGACCCTTTAATGCAACAACTGTCCTTAGGACATTATCACATGAATTGTCATGCAGAAGAATAATCAAGATGTGATAAGGCTTTTATTAATGAATAAAATACAAAGTAGTTGGTTCTAGGCCACCAACTCCAACATTAATCACTTTCATATTGATTTGATTGCACCTCATCTCTCTCCACCTACTGCTTTAGGGCAAGAGGGATTTGGTGGGGAGGAGGAATGATCTGGCAGTGCCATAAACATGGCGGTTCCACAACTGGTGGATGAGGGAGTTTCCAATCTACCTGGGATGACTTCCTATGCTAAGGTAGTGATCTCAGGTGGTGGTAAGAGTGCCAAAGGTAAGGGTCATCCTTACAATTACTGGAGGCAGGGGAAGAAAATTGGTGGCCCTCAACCTTCTGAGCAGAATTCACAGATGCACATGAGTTTGGATGAGGTGTCACCTGATGGGGATTTGGATCCCACCTCTCCTAAGGGTCTCCAGAGGCTCAATCAGGATGGGGTTCTGAAGCAGGTGGATTAGGGTGGACTTAGTCTTCCCACGAATGTCACACTACCTACATGTGTTAAGGTCTTGGAACAGGATAGAGAGAGTGTGGATGCAGTCAGGGGAAGCTCTAGAGAGGTTGAAGGTATTGAGTTGGGAAATTGGTTTGATGTTCTGTTATATGAGGATCCCGTCCAAAATTCTAGAAATGACCTGGTCAGAACCTCCAAGGAGGAGTAAGAATAATATGGGTAACTGGAAATAGAAAAAGGACTACTCATATTTACCTTTAACAATGGAGACTAGATCAGAAAAGAAGTTGAAGGTCAAGTAGAAGGATCGAGCCCCCCACCTCTCCAAGGTGGCCTTCCAATAGCGGGAGGTGCCCGATAACCCTTTGGAATTGATTTTGAGCATGGAAGAGGTTATACTGGAAACTGTCCTAACAATCAAAGCTCCCAATTATGAGGTAGAAAGAATGATGGGAAATGCTCTTAAGGTGGCCACCAATGATGAGAAGGGTGCCTGGATTGTCAAGACGGACCTGATTCTAGTTCGTGGTTTTAACAATGGAAAGATCAATGTAGAGGAGTACATCCAGTCTTGGGACAAGATGGAATTCTGGTTTGAAGACCTTATGATGGAGCAACCGGGCATCCAGGTAAACAATATCTCATGGAATCTTTTTAGAGAGATTATAACTAGCAGGATGAAATTTCACTTTAATGGATTTTTAATCTCCTTTAATGCTTGACTGGGTTTCTCACTTTTTTCCTTAGAAGTGTTTGATAATAAAAATTTAATTTTGAGTGAAGTGGATTTATAAAATCATAATCCAACATTATGTTTTTTATACAAATCGTATAAAGGTTCATAGCTAAATGATTATATCAGTACATCATAACTTTAATAAGGAAAATAATAATAAAACAAAATATGTAATTTTTTAATGTTTCTATCCCCCGCCCCTGTTTCCTTATTCATGAGAGGAAATGTGGTTTTTGGGGATACATGTGTTGAAATTGAGAGGATGGTGTAATGAAAAATATTGGGTTAAACTGGCATTTCACCTGATCTAGCTCTCCACAAGGACTCAAACATGCATCCTTGAATGCTAGAGGCTTCATACTAGAGGTGAGAGTCCAAAAGATACAATGAGGAAACTATATACTCTGGTTAGATTATAATAACAATGTAAATAACCAAAACGTACACAAGTATAATAATTATAGTAAATATAATAAATAATTGAAATAGAAGAATTATATAATAAATGGAATGTGAAATACAGTTATACAGACTCAAAGCATGAAAAACATATAGCAACTAGCTGCCCACTAGGTTGAACACATATACCAATTGAACAAACTGAAAATAAATACAATAATCTCTACTACCAACACCAAGAAGGACTACATACCCAGTATCCACGATGCTCAGGATTCACCGGCCTGATATTGAGACTCAACATGAGTGGATCTGCTCGATCAAGCAACATTGGACCTCAACCCAATCCACCGTGTAACCTATTCCCCAACCTAAAAGTAGACATCAGGTCACTCACACACCTAAGTGCATGTATAGGGTGATAAATAATTCTCAGTAGGCCACCCCCAATGGTGAAGTTATAATCTTTTGTCATAACAAGTGTATGAACATGTGATATTTCCAACCTAGCCAAAACTAAAAACAACTGACATAAAGAAACAATGAATAAAAATAAATGGTCCAAAAAAATCAAGAAATAAAAAACTATGAGTTCTAGCCTGACACCTGAGGTAAATCTACCCCTAATCTAGCCCTCGCCATGGGATTTGCAACACATGGCTCACCCAGACAGAAAACAATTGATGTGTTTTCCAGATCTACACTCCAAGATGTCTAAATATAGTAGTCATAGATGTTAGACCCCAAGGTGAAACCATAAGAATCCACAACTACAATATGCATCTATTAGGATCTAGGACTCTAATGTCATGACCCAAATTGGTGAAAAAATCTTCCCTTCAAACGTTAGAGATATTTCATGTCATAAAAATCCTACAGTTTGAATCAAGATCCACTATGGACACGTTAGATACACCACCCTATAGGTTCCTTCCACATAGAATCAATATATTCAACACAAAAGGGATCCATAAACAACAGTTGGAGAATAAAAACATCTGTGGAAAATAAAACTACCCCTATATAGGGAACACACTCAATCTAAGAGTAGTTCTCTCATACAGATTGTCAATTTTATCCCTTATCTTGTCTAAACACAACCATCCAATGGAGGAGATAACTATACCAAAACTCAGGGCCAATGACTGATCCAAAATATCCCAAAGGTCTCTTCCTAAAACCACTGTCCTGAGTAGAAACTGTCTCAAACGTCATGACCAAAGGAAAATCGAACATGGGATGATCGAACCTCAAACCCACCATCCAAAAATTTGAACTAGTAGCACTAATCCACTATCAAACAACAAGCATGAGGATCTCATAGTCCCATTGATCTCAGTATCAAGAAAATATCCACCACGGTCTCTCAATGACCCACTTCAGGGCTAACCAAAACTTGAGAATCCCATGTTCCTTGGGGTCACAACATAAAGCTATGTATGAATAGAGACTCCCCTGCTGTTCCCAATATATCAGGCTACGCCCGTCAAAATATTCACAAATAGACCAAAGGAAACAACAAGATTAAGACACCCTATAATGGGTTCATCAAGATCATCCAAAATAATGGGTCATTCCAAATGCAGAAATAACCCAAACAACCATCAGTAGCCTCCAACTGATCCATGATCAACAATGTACCCAATAGACATCCAAAAACTTACTAACCAAGGCATTCACAATGGTCCTCATAACCAACTAAAAAGAAGGACCCTATAATGGATCCCCATTACAAGAAAATCCTCAAGGAAAATAAGATGAAAGAAAAACCTTATCTAGCCACCCTGTAAAACAACTCATCCATAGGTACCAACTTTCCCACTAGGGAATCCAAACTATGACATGCCACACATGTAATCTAAATAGTTGACTATGAAAACCACTAATCACTCGATTAGTAACCATCCCATAAGGGAATCCACAAGATTACCTCAAAATCACCTAAATATCTCATTGGAACCCAAATGTAACCACCATTCCACAACATCAACCCAACCCAAAGGTTCTAACATCTCTGATCATGAAACATAAAACCTAAACCTCAAATGCTCTAACCCCGATCAAACGGACCCATCAAACAAGGATGAACCAATTTATCCTCATATATACTACTTGATCCTACCTTTCAGGGTCCATTTTAAGGAACCTCAAACAATACTGACCCAACATCCACAAGTCAAGTCCAACTAAAAAGCTCATAACTATCACTAGGACCTCATAGCTAACATCCAACCCACAGGAGGATACTAAAACCAAACCAAAAATAAATCCTCCTCAAAAGACACCCAATACAAAAAACCATATATATGGAATCTAAATGGCTAAAGGATTCCACCATTGTGATCTATGTAGAAAAATGATCAGAATAGACAACCCACGAGTCCAATTCTGACACCAGGGTGAAAAAAAAGACCAAGGTAAGAAAAGTACATGGACTGTACTTGGGGTACACGATGTGTAACCCAAAAGGTCCTCCTTGGCCATGTGCTACATTCCACTTATCATGTAATTCCCCAAAGTACATGTCATGTGCCTCTTGGTACATGGCATGTAACCCCACATGGGTACCTTCTCATGTACCTCAGACCTACTTGACATGTACACCACCAGACTACATGTAATGTACCACCCTATATATGGAGTGTTCCTCGAATGGGGTTCCTAGATGCGTACCTCTCCATTTACTCCCACATGAGGTTTGTTTAAGCACAATACATGTCCACTAGTCATATACCTTTCACAGGATCTATCTATGTACCCTACATAGCCATGTGCCCCCGGAACACCATGAGTCTCCACTACATAGTGTGTACTACTGAGTAAATGGTGTGTAGTACCAAAAACTAATCTTATCCAAATATAAGGAACACAAGGATTATGTTCTCTGAACTATAAACCATATAAATAAGTTTTTCTAAACAAAAAACCCCCAAAACGGTCCAAAACCCCTGTTTTCTCCCCAAAATTCACAGATAGACTCCCAAGGGGTCCCCAATAACACATACAAGGGTTTAAAAATTAAAAAACAACTAAAATATGGTGATTAATAGTGAAAAACATAAAATTTCCAACTACCAGGTAGAAATAGTTGACACTTCATGCCAAATATTCCAACCATAGCCACCACACTTCGATCCGAGCCTCAGATGAACCTCCGATGGTGCCTCCTAACTCTCCTACTCCCACTACTGGACACATGACAACAAGCCCCCAAGGGTGTACATAGAGGCTAAAGGGAAAAGGAAAAAAATAAAAAGTAAAAAAATAAAAAGGGAAGAAAAAATAAAAGGAAAAAAGAAAAGAAAAGGGGTCTGAGAATGGCCCTGATGCCCGACATAAGGTCATGCCTCACCTAGGAAAAACCTCCCATATCAGACTCAACCATGGAGATAGAATATCAATCCAATGTTTGGTTTAAAATACATCACCGAACAAACACACATGAATAAATTAATATTTAATTTATTAAATATTAAATATTATGTGAAAATTTGAATGGATAATATTTCCACCAAACTTCTGTCTTAGGATAAACATCCTATTCTAGGCCCAACAAAGTGGTCAAAAAAAATTAAAGATCATAAAATAAAAGAATTTACCATTTTACCTGAAACACTTATAGGAACAAAAAGTTTAAATTTCCCCTAATTTTCACAACACATGAAGATGCAGTTCGTCAAAAACTCCCAAACACAAATGATTCTCACTCTTGAGAACCCCCAATGAACGACCATTGAGAATTCTCTCCCTCAAGCACTGGAACAACTTATTCTATATCGACCATCAAACGATCAGTCTTATAATATCCAAAACTCTCTCCCAATACAAGAGATATTTAACCATTACTAAACTGATGCTCCCTACCACAGGGGTATCCTTATCATCACCCATTCCCTAAAAAATAAACCACATGACACACACTACGTCCATCACCGAAAATAAAGGATATACGTGGCCAAACTGCTTGCACCTGATCACCAGCACAAAAACCCACAACCTCCATACTAAAAAAATAACATAAACAAGGATCACTACCTCTAATAGCCTACAGTGCACTCACCACCATAATAATTTCCTTAAAACACTCCCGAATGGGCACCAAAACTCACACTCACATGGGCCAAGTCCTAACAAAACATGGCTAACATGCCTAAAGAAAGTGACCATTATCCTTATATAGGTTAGTACCAAAAAACCAGAGCACCCTTGACACTAATCTTTAACATTAAGGCATATAACTCATACAAAGATCAACCACACGATCAACCTCCACTTAGGAATCGATATAGATCCATAAGAATCCAACCTTGATTCCACTGCACTACCCAAAGTGCAACAAAAAATGAGTAAGGATAGGGGTCCAACTAAACCTGCCCTCTCAAACCAGCCAAAACACATGGAGCACTCCCAGTGTTCTACTTCTAAAATAGTATAAATACGCATTCCTAACCACATATTGATGATAATAGACCTCAATGGACCCACTAAAGGAAGAAAAACCATTCCCACCAAAGTTATTAGTGATAGTAGGCACATGGGCCCCATCCCATGAATCAATAGATAACACATGAAAAATAGCTCCCTCCCAAGAAACATAAAACTAGAACTTTAGGGAAACCAACACCTCAAGGAAAATTGAGTCCAATCCAAATATACCTTGTTCATCCTTTCTCTCATCTATCCACCAATAGGGAACTTAGAGACCATTATCGACCCACATGGGTCTCCATGCATCCCTCGATGAAGTGATGAAATATCCAACATTGATGAACCTCTCTTCATAAGATCCACACAAACTATCATTAGAAGAAAGTATAAAAAACCATAGACAATCATATTTCATATGAATCATACATGCCTAGAATGATTCATGAACACTGTATTCTTGCCCATGGGCCAAGATCCAAAAACCAGAATAAACCATAAATCCATAAATCCAAGTGCATCATGCTAGGTGAAATCATGAAACTTTAAGAAAAAAAATCCAATAAAAACAATCTCATTCCCTAGAAACTTGGAATTACCATTGAAAAATGTGTCTTTGACACACTAATATGATATCCATCACAAGTTTCGATACATTTCTAGACCACATGCATACCAACTTCCCAAATAATAAAAAAAATATTTGATACAGTTTTATAATGAAACATCCCATTTCAACCTAACATGTCACCTAATTTGGATCACTAAAAGGCCTCAAGCATGCCTCCCCAAATGCCAGAGGATACCAACTAATAAAGAGGGTCCAAAATATACAGTGGGGATACTATACTCTTTGGGAAGAGTGAAATAAAAATGGAAATAACCAAAACATCCACATGGATAACCATTATAGTATGAAGAATAAATATCTAAAAAAGAATCATGATATAATAAATTAAATTTGGAATACAGTCATACAAATTCAAATCATAAAAAAATACAGCAATCAGTTGCATACTGGTCTGACCATATATACAAAATAAAAAAACTAAAAATAAATACAACATGATCTACCACCAACACTGATCCAAAAAACATACCCAATCTACATGATGCGAGAGTTTCACCACCCCAATCCTGAGACTCCACATGATCCACTCCACTCAATCATACAACACTACTCGTGGCCCTATCCATTGTGTAACCCATTCTCTAACCTGAAAGCATACATTAGGTTTGCATGAACACTAAGGTGCACATATTAGGGGTTAGAAATAAATCTCAGCAGGACACCCCCAATGATGAACCTATAATATTCTTCCATAAAAAGTGCATGCACACTTGATATGAATAGCCTAGTCAAAACTAAAAAAATCTTACATAATGAAACAACTTCATAAAAATAAAGGGGGGAAAACCAAAACAAGAAAGAAGAAAACCATGGGTTCTAGACTAACAACCAAGGTAAATCTACCCTCACTATGGCTCCCTCTAGAGGATTTAAAACACATGGCTCACTTAGCTACACAAAAACTAGAGAGTCTTCCAAATGTCAGACCCTAGGGAAAAACTATAAGCATCCACAACTGTGAAACCCATATACCAGGCTCTAAGAATCCAATGGCACTATCCAAACTAGAGATAAAATATACACTCCATACACCAGAGGTATTTTATGTTCATCAAGTCCTACAAATTGATTTGGGATCCACCATAGACCTATCATATGCACTGTCCTATGGGATCCATTTACATACAACTGAAAGATTCACTACACAAGGGCACTATTAACAACACTGAGAGTACAAAAACATCAAAAAAAAAAACACCCCTATACAGGGTGAATACTCAATTTAGGGGTAGTTACCTCATAAATATCATCCATTAGATCCCTAATAATGTCTAACTATAGCCATCCAATAGAGGATAGAACCAGATAAAAACTCATGGCTAATTCCTGATCCAAAATATATTAAGGGTCTCCTCCAAAAACCACTATCCTGATCAGAAACTATCTCAAATGTCATGACCAAAGGACAATAAAATGTGGGACGATCCAACCTCTAACCAACTATTCAAGTAGTTGAACAAGAAATGATGATCCACTCTTATCCAATAAGAAAAAGTCTCTCACAGTCCCCTGGATCTCAGTATCCAACAAAAAGCCACCATGGGCTCTTAATGACCCAATTTGTGCCTAACTAAAACTCAGGGCTCCCATGAACCTCAGGGTCACAACATAAAGTGGCATCCAACTAGGGAATCCCCTAATATAACCAAAATCTTTGGACATGTCCATAAAAAGATCCACAAATGGACTAAAGGCTACAATAAGAGTAGGATTCCCTATGAGGGATTCTTATAGCTCATCCAAAATTACATGTCAGGCCTAGTGAAAAAATAACCCAAATGGACCTTAGTGACCTCCAACTAATCCTTGATTAAAAACACACCCAATAGGCATACAAAAGAATTCCAATTAAGGAATTCACAATGGTCCTCATAACCACATCAAAAGCAGGACCATACAAGGAATCCTTGGCATAAGAAAAACCTCAGGTAAAATACCATGCAAGAAAAACCTCAGTCAGCCTCCATAGAAAATGACCCATCTAGGGGTACCAACTCTCTCACAAGGGAATATAAACTATCCCATTCCATATGAGAATTATCAATAGTTGACTATAGAAAAAAATGATCACTCAATAAATAACCATCCCAAAAGGGAATAATCAAGAGCCCCTCAGACTCATCTCAATATCTCAATGACACCTGGCCGTAACCTCCATTCCATAATGTCAACCTAGCCCAAAGGCTCTAACAACTCTGATTCTAAAACATGGAAGTTAAACCTCAAATAATCTTACCCTGAGAAATTAGCCCCATCACCCAAGGATGAACTAATATATCCTCATAGATATTACTTGATCATGCATTACAAGATATATATAAAATAACCTCAAACAACACCGACCTAGAATCAACAATCTAAGGTTAACTAATGATCTCACAACTCTAACCTGATCCTTACATCTCACAACCTAACCCATATGAGGATTCTGAAACCAAACCTCAAATAAATACTCTTAGAAATGCTATCCCAGTTCAAAACACAATCTAGATGACCTCTAAATTCTAAAAGGAGTTCAACACCATGATCTATGTGAAAAAAACACTTAGAATGGACTAACCATAAGTCTAATTCTAACACCAGGGTGAAAAACAGGTGAAATTAACCAAGGTAGGAAAATACATAGGCTGTAATTAGGGTAAATAGTGTGTAACCCCAAAGGTACTCCATGGAAATGTTATATAGGCTACCCATCATGTACTTCCCCAAAGTACATGGTGTGTGCCTCTCAGTACACAATGTGTAACCCCATATGGGTACCTACCTGTGTACCTCATCCCCACTCGGCATGTACACCACCAGAATACACAACGTGTACCACCCCATACATAGTGTGTTCCACACATGGGGTTACCAACTATGTACTTAGCTATTTACCCCCACATGGAGTCTATCCAAGTATAGTACATGGCCACTGGCTATGTACCTCACACGAGATATTCTAGTGTACCCTACACGACTATGTGCCCCCGACACACCCTGGGTCACCACTACACAACATTTACTCCCAATTACAAGGTGAATAGTCCCGAAAACTCATATTTTATGAATAAAAGAACACATGGTGTGTTTTCTATGAACCACACACCATGTACATGAGTTTTTTGGAATGAAATCCCCCCAAAATAGCCTAAAACCCCCATTTTCTCCCCAAAAGTCATAGATTGACCCATAAGGGGTCCCCAATAACCCATAAAAGGATTTAAAACTTTAAAAAACTAAAATATAGGGATTTACGATGAAAATAATAAAAGATACTACCTTAGGGTAGAAAATGCTTGTGCTTCATGCTAAATTCTCCACCCACAAATGTCACACTCCAATCTGGGCCTCAAACAAACCCCCGATGATGCCTACTCCCTACCCTCTCCCATCCCTCTCCCTTTCACTCTCTCGATCATGGGAAACCAAGTCCCCAATAGAGTTCATGGGAAGCTAAAGGAAGAAATGGGAAAATAAAAAGGAAAAAAATAAAAATAGAAGAAAAAAGAAAATGAAAAAGTAAAGAAAATGGTCCTGACCCCAGTGACCGACACAAGGTCATACCTCACCTAGGAAAAATCTCTCATCCTAGACTTAACTATAGAGAAAAAATATCAATAAAATGATCTATTTTAAATATTTAAATAAGCGAACATTTGAGAATAAATTATTATTTAATTATTTAAATATTAATTTTTTTGTGGAAATTTGAATGACTCAGATTTCCACCAAACTTCTGTTCTAAGGTAAAAACCCAATTCTAGGACCAACAGAGTGGTTAGAAAAATTATCCAAGACCATCTTATAGGAAAAATTTCCATTTTTCCCTTGAAATACTTCTGAGAACAAAAATTTCAAAATTCACTTTATTTTCACAACCCATGAAAACATGAGTCATCACAAACTCCCCTCAACAAATGATTCTCACCAATGAGAAGCATAGATGGATGAACATTAGCCATTATATACCTAAATCACCGACACAACTGAGGTTATCTTGAGAATCCAATGATCGGTCTTATAATGTCTACAACACTCTCCCAACATGAGAGACATTCAACCATGACCTACTTGATACTCCCCACGATTGTAGTATCCTTATAATTACCTTGATGAACAAATAAAAAACCAAAAAAACCATGATATGTACATCACATAATGCAATGGATAGACATGTACAAACTGCTCACACATGATCACCAACACAAAAACCAAAAACCTCCATGCTCAGAAAACCACTTAAATAAGGATCATGATATCCAGTAGCCTATAGTACACTCCCCACCACAAGGTTTTCTTTAAAACACTTCTAAATGAGTACCAGGACTCATGATAATGTAGGATAGGTCCTAAAAAAACTAGTATAATGTTCCTAAAGACACTTACCATGATCCTCACATAGGTCAGTTCCAGTAAACAAGAGCACCCTTGACACTCCTCTTAAACACCAAGGCATATCCCTTGGGCCAAGATCAACCATAGAACCACCCTTCACTCAATCATTGATCTAGAGACACAAGATTCCAACTGTGCTTCCACTATGATACCTAAAGCACAACAAAAAATGAGCAGGGCTAGGGGTCCAATCAAACCTTCCCTCTTAAGCTAACCACATGACAAGGAGCACTCCCAGTACTCTACTTATCAAACACTAAGAATCCTCATGCCTAACTACCTCCTGGTGACAACATACCTCAATGAACCCAACAAAGGAAGAACAACCATGCCCACCCAATACATCGACGATAACAGGGACATGGGTCCCACCACATGATCTGATAGACAACACATGAAAGAAAGCTCCCTCATAAGAAATATTAACTTGGGAATTTAGGAGAACCACCATCTCAAGAGAACTGGAGCCTAATTTAAAGATTCGTCAAGAATCCTTGCACTCATCGAGCCACCAAAAGGGAACTCAGAGTCCATTACTAACCCACATAGGTCTCTATTCATCCCTTGATGAAGGGACTATATCTCCATCACCGAAGAACCTCTCACCACATGAACCAAATGAAATATCATCAGAAGAAAATATAAAACACCACATAAAAGAATGTTCCATGTGAATCCTACATGCCCAGAATGATGCATGAACACTGGAATCTCTCCCACAAGTTAAGAGCCAAAAACTAGAATAAACCATAAATCCAAAAACCCAAGTGAATTATGTTAGGTTAAATAATACAAGAGTAAGAACAAAATCCAAGAATAGAAATCCCAATCCCTAGAAACTTGGAGTTCCTATTGGCAAAGGTGTTTCCAATATACCAGTATGATATCCACCATAAGTTTCGACACATTCCTAGACCACCTATATACCAACTCCCCAAATCATAAAACCAAAATCTCTAATAACATTTTGTAATAAACTATCATGAGTTGACCTAACATGTCACATGATCTGGCTCTCCATAAGCCTTTAAACATCCCTCATTGAATTCAAAAGGATGTTGACTAGTAGTGAGGGCCCAAAAGATATAGTGGGGATAATATACCTTCTGTTTAGGGATAAATAACAATGTAAATAACTAAAATATCTATAAGATAATCATCAGAGTATGTATAATAAATAACTAAAATAGAAGCATGGTTTAATAAGGGTAATGTTTAATATAGTCATACAGACTCAAATCATGAAAAATATAAAAAAACTGATCACCCATTGTGTTGAAAACATATAATAAATAAATAAACTGAAAATAAATACAATAATATTTACTACCAACTCTGAGACAAACCACATACCAAGTATCCCTGATGCTTGAGCTACCCTAGACTGATCCCAAGATTCCACATGAGTGGATATTCTTGATCAATAAACACTGATACTTAGTCCCATCCATCACAAAACCTGTGCTCTAACCTGAAAGCAGACATCAGGGCCACACACACATCGAGGTGCATGCATAAGGGGTGAGAAATAAATATTAGTAGTCTACCCCCAATAGTGAACCTATAATCTACTATCATAAAAAGTGTATGGACATGTGATATTCCTATCCTAGTCAAAACTAAAAATAGTTGGCATAAAGAAACAACAACATAAAAATAAAGAGTAAAAATAAAAGAAATAAAATAGAAAACCATGGGTTTTATCCCGCCACTCAAGGTAAATTTATCCCTATTTTGGCTTCCAACAGAGGATTTTCAATGCACATCCAACCCATCCACACAACAACAGGAACATTATACAATTCTAGATAGGATCCCCAAGACATATAAATTCAATATTCATGAATGCTGGAGACCAAGTAAAAAACATAGGCATCCACAACCACAATACACATCTATCGAGATCTAGGACTCTAATGGAATGATCCGAACTACTGACAGAATATACCCTAAAAATGTTAGAGATCTATTATGTCCTATAAATATTTTATAATAAATCCAGATCCACTATAGAACCATCAGATACACCACCATATGGGCTATATCCACATGTACCCGATAGATGAACTAGATTAGGGATCCATACACATCACCAAGAGCACAATGGAATCCATGAAAACCAAAACCACCCCATATCTAGGGTGTACAATCAATATATGGTTATTATCCACATATAGATATTCCATTATCACCCTAAGACCATATAACCATATCCATCTAATGGAGGAGAGAACCGGATCAAAACATAGGGCCAACACCCAATCCAAAATATCTCAAGGGTCTCCTCATCAAACCAACATTATGAGTAGAAAATATCTCAAACATCATGGATAAAGGCTATCCAAACATGAGATGATCCAAACTCAAACCCAACATCCAAAAAATTGAACTTGAAATGCCTTTCCACTATCATAAAATAAGAACGATCCACTTACAAGCCCCTAAATCTTAACATCCTGCAAATAGCCACCATAGGCTCTCAACAACCCACTTTAGGGCCAACCAAAACTCAAGGCTCCCACGATTCTCAAGGTCACAATATAAAATGAAGCCGCGTGTTTTAAAACACCAGGTTTAAAAGTAAATTATGTTAAAAAAAATGAAGCCACGTGTTTTAAAACACCGCGGAAATCAGGAGCCGTCCGATCCGGCTCTCTCAATCACGGCCGTCCGTGATTTTAATGTCACTATGCATCCGAGCCGTCCGATAGACCAGCGTGTAATCTCGGACGTTCGTTGTGTTTCGCGTTTTCTTCCCCGCGGCCTCTCCTTCCACTGACGCTGCGTTCTTCTCCTTCCTCACGTCGCCAGACCAGTAGACTAGGGAGTCCCGTTTTTCTTCATCTAGGCCGGTGTAGCCCAGCTGTCTCCCCCTTTATTCAAGTCGACACCGACCCCAGATGCCTCGGCCGACAACTCCCCCGAAGTCTTCTTCTTCTTCTTCTGTTTTTTTTAAATTCCCTGTTGCACCGAAGGCCGAAGGGCTTGCTTTCGGATCCCTGATCTCTTTAGCTTCTGGACCTCGGTTGCTGCATCATCTCCTCTCCTCCTCCCCGTCAAATAGGTAAGGGTGTGTCTCTTTTTTTCTAAGTTTATGTAAACACCAGGTTTTATATATAGTTATATATATGTATATACATGTGATAAGTATATATGTACACCTTCTGTTTTTTTTTTCATTCGGATCCTCCCGCCTTGAAAACTCCTCCTCTCCGTTCTGGTAAGGGTCGAACTATGTCTCTGAAGCTTTGTCTTAAACTTCGGTTTTCATATACAAATATATAAGTATATTCGGGTTATATATATATTTATATGTGTATAACATCTATGTTTATACCTTCGGTCCCTCCGGCCTCAGTTACATCCCCTCTCCAAGCAAGGAAAGAATCATGTTTTAATTTCGGTTGGGTTTTGACAAGATTCAGTTTTATATAAATATGTATATATTCATGCATACATGATATATATATATATATATATATATATATACGTTTCTGGTATGTTTGAACCTGGTGCGAACCTAGAATTTGAGATCTCCCTCTCGGCTTAAAGAATCGGTTAGGAGTAAGGGGGAAGAGCCTCTTCATTGTTTCCTACCTTTTTTATAAGTTTTATTTAGTTGTATACACTTGTTGTATAAAACATACAAGACCATATAAACCTGTTTTACCTATTCCTAGAACTGATCTTGACAACCTCTTTGTGATGCCATAAAATTTGAGGTAAAGGTCTGAAGGTTCTGTTTTTATTTTGGGTGAGGTTTCTTACTTTTCACACCTTATGTTTATATATGTGTATATATATATATACATATATATATACACATATGTATAATATGATAAATGTAAGCATACAACCGTTCCTCTATGTTTATACCCCTGATTTTATTTTTCACCTATAAAAAATGGAGATTTTGAGTAATTGAAGGAATAGGTAAAATTATGCAAGTGAATGATGTATATTGTTGTTGAATATACATACACGTATGTGTATATACATTAATATGAACTTAGTGTCCATGTTTGCAATTATTACAATAAAGCATGATGAAGATTATGGGTTGGTTGGATTTCAAAATCATTCTTGAAACTGAGAATTTTCATTTATCACTGCTTTGGATAATCAGGATTTTTCTTAAAATGGATAGTATGGACTCCTTGAACTTTTATAAATGCATAAATGTATTCATAGGTATGTAATCATGTTTATTTAAAGTGCTAATGGAAGAGTTTACACAATTATATACATGATTTCCCAAGATGGACTTGATTATGCACATTGTAACCTCAACTGCCTGTATTAAATGCCTATGACATCCATTTATCATCATATGTGTAAGTTATGAAAAACCTTGCTTTAATTGGGTATTAAGATGTTATGTAATGTTAAGTGTTATGTTCATTTTCTTGAAAACCCATGTTTTTCAAATGTTAAGATAACTGGTTATGTGCACAAAGTTTTAGCATGCATGTCATCACGTTTTTAATGATAGAACTGTTTTCATGTTATGAATACGTATGTGAAAATGGGGTTTAATTAAGAATGCATGAAACCCTATGAATAATGACCATGTTAAGATATGTGAGGGATTTATAGGACTTACATGTGACGGGTGAGCTTGGAATTATATAGCGCAACAAGAATGATGTGACGGGTGCGCCCGGAATTATACAGCGCTCCAATGCATTGGGTAAAGAAGGAGTCTCATGAGACGAACATGTGCGACTGTCTTGGCAGTTAGCCTTGACTTGAGCTAAGGAAACAGGGTGGGCAGTGAGTCTTGACCCGTTAAGTATGTTATACGGTCTTGATGAAAAGTCTTGACAAAGTCCAGGATTATACATTCCCTCTGCATGTAATGATAAAGGTTAACCAGGGGTTAGTTTAACTAATAGGACAACCCCTAGTTGAAAGCTCCCAATATCATGAAAATGTATTTATGTAACAAGAACTGTTTTTCATATGGTAAACTGTTAGATGATCTGCATTTTTCTCATGAACCATGATATACATGTTTTTGCTGCTTAGCCATAGAATTATTTTAGGATTAAAGTAACCTTGTTTTAAACATTATGCATTGTTTATTTTTCTTATATTGCGCACTATGATCATGTTTACATTAAAGCTCATTTCAAGTACGTGCTTCTTTGTGCAAGTGGTTTTCAAATAAATATGAATTTCATGTTTTAAGAAAAGATAATTTTTTGTTTTAGCAAAGTGTTTTATTCTCTTAAAAAGAACTTCTTTGAGAAAGGATTTTCTAAAAATGTTTTAAAACCCCTTACTGGGCATTTTTTCTCACCCTACGTTTTGTTAAAATTTTTCAGGTATGGTTGATACCTATGAAGTTAATCAGAAGCAGCTGGTTTTCCAGAATCCTGAGCCTCGTGATCTTCTGTAGTAATGAGACATGTTATTTAATTTGTAATGATATAATGTTAAGTATATCATGTCTCATTAAGCACCCTGGGTTTGGGGGTCGCTACAGTTGGTATCAGAGGATGGGTTTAGGAAAATATGGAAAACCAGGTAATATAAATATATTGCTAAGACTAACTAAGTAAAAATGTTATAACTTTCAGATGGCTGATGTACCTACCGACCTTTTGTCACTTCCCACTGAGGCTCTAGAGAACATTATATCTCTAGCCAGTCGCGAGAAATTTCTGAATTATGCCCAAATTCACATGACGTGTAAGCACTTGTACGATGTGTCAAACTCATCTAGGGTGCTTAGTCTCCACCGGGGAATGGGGATGGATTATCTCCTAATGATGATGACCCAGTTTCCGTCTTATGAACGTCGGGGAAGGTATCACGAAGGACTCTTCCGAGTGTTTACAACTGGCGAGGAATTTGGAACAATGATAGATAACCCCTTTCAAGAAGCTGCTGCTGCTGGAGACCTCCGAGCGGCTTACCTGTGCCAAATTTTTCACTATGGATTCTGGGGCCAGTTAATGGACTTTGGAGCATTGGAAAATGAGTCCAATCGTGTGTCTCTTAGGCAAGAAGTGTACACCGAAGTTTCCCAACTCCACACCCCTCACGCTAAAATCAGGAGGCGTTATAAATTTTCCCATGATTTTAGTCCTGTATGTTCATCCTGTGTGTGGTTTGATGAGTTAAAAAGTTTTTCCACTCTTTGTGGCGTACGTCTTGTAAACTCAGACTTTTCTGTGTAAACTTTTTCATAAATGGAAGTTCCTTGTTTCCTATCATGTCTTCACCTTATCTATGTTGTTAAGAGTTTCCCTTCGATGTTTGTTTTCAGATGGCTGGTCAAACAAACTTCTCATCCCTACCCGATGAGCTAGTAGAAGTCATCTTGATCAAAGCATGAATGATGGATTATCCATCATTTCTCCACCTGTGAGGGTCCTGCCAGCGTTTGCTCAATCTAGAAAATGGTCCAAAGATTCTTCGGTTATGTCAAGAGGATGAACGCGTATTTTACCTCATTGCTGCTGCTCAACTACCCTGCTACAGGCGAAGGGGAAGATACTTTGAGGGCCTGTTCCAGTGTTTCAATCTGGCACAAAAATTTTCTTCCAGAGCGTGTTTCCTCGTGGCCGCCCAGGATGGCCAGCTCAGTGCAGCCTATATGTTCCAAGTCTTGAACCTCAGTCTCCTCAACTGCATCATCCCTCTCGACTACCTCGAGCATGATGTGACCAGAAGAGTCATCATGGAGTTTATCTACTCGGACGTTTCCGAGATTTTCATCGCACGAGCCTCCCTTTGGAATCCCATGTGCAGTACACACGAACAGGAGTTCAAGGAGCACTGTTCGAGGTGCATCTGGACTAGGGAAACGGAAGAGATGTGTGCCAACTTTGGTGTCCCGTTAACCGAGCCAGATCCGCTGTTTCGGTAGAGTTGTACATATGGAGTTTCTGTTTTCTCTTTTTATGATAGAATTGCGAGGGCACAATTCTTTGTAGGGGGAACTAATGTAACAACCCGAGAAACCATGTTTTGTTTTTGACAAGTTTACTTTCTAATGTCACTCGTTAAGTGAACCAACAAATAACTAATATGGTATTAATAATAAAATGCATCAAATGGATGAAAAATTCCTTTTATTCAAATAAGCAACCTTTCGGATACAACATCCACTAAGGTAAACTAACCGAAAATCCCAACTAAGAACCCAATTACAATGATGGGAAGGCCGCTTAAAACTACTAAGAGCCTGAGAATGCGGTAGGGGTCTCGAGCGTCCATAATGAGGAACATGAGGATGGCTGAAGCCACCGAGACCGTGCTCAGCACCAAGGGGATCACGCAAACCATCCTTCCTTTTCTCCTTCGGTCACTTGGAGTAAGGGACACTCCGAAACTGGACCCTTTTTATAAGCACCCTAATCTGACCGTTGAACCTCAAACGACCACAAATTTGACCGTTGGTTTATTTTGACCATTGGGTCTCCTTATCCTCTATGTTGACCGTTGGAAATAAGATGATTTACCCCAAAAAGGATCGACATGATAATTGTTTTTTTTTCTTTAAAGTGTCATCAATGTTAATTTAGTTTTCCCAAAATGATAATTTTATTTTATGTTTCTAAATGGAGAAAATTAATATTATGGTTTTTCTTCCATTATACATATTAATTTGAACAATTGAACTCTTATTTTCTATTTATATCAAACTTGAAGGATTTTTATGAGTTATGTATATATATTACAACAAATTAGATACATTATTTATTTAATAATTTGACCTTTATTAACTATATTGGAAACTTTATTAAATTATGATTCTATTTACAAATATCACATCTTTAAGCTTACACAAATACTTTTAAGCAACCTATACTTTTTTTTCTTTTCTTAAAGGAGTGTATCCAAATGTTTGCATGAGAGTATAAATTAAGGTAATTATTATGTAATTCAGAAAAGGAAAAATAAATAAATAAATAAACAAATAAATATATATTATGATGAATAAATCGATGCTTTCTTTAATTGATTAAATGAACCTCTAATTTTCCAAAATATAATAATTATGGTTTAAAAATAATATACTTAATATAATAAGGCCAATAAAAATTTTGGTATTTTAAAATAGAATATATATATATATATATACATATGTTTATATAATAAGATATTTTGATTAAATCAATTTATAATTTTTATTTGACCAATGATTTTATTAAAATAGTAAAAGTCAGATTAATAATTGATCTTTTTAAAACAAAAACAATGTTATAGTAAATTAATAATAATAATAGGTTTAATAAAACAATAAAATAACAGTTTTTATAAGATAAAAACATTGAAATAAAAAAAAGTAAATTATGTTAAAAAAAATGAAGCCACGTGTTTTAAAACACCGCGGCAATCAGGAGCCGTCCGATCTGGCTCTCTCAATCACGGCCGTCCGTGATTTTAATGTCACTCCGCATCCGAGCCGTCCGATCGACCAGCGTGTAATCCTGGCCGTTCATTGTGTTTCGCGTTTTCTTCCCCGCGATCTCTCCTTCCACCGACACCGCGTTCTTCTACTTCCTCACATCGCCAGACCAGTAGACTAGGGAGTCCCGTTTTTCTTCGTCTAGGCCGGTGTATCCCGGCTGTCTCCCCCTTTCTTCAAGTCGAAACCGACCCTGGATGCCTCGGCCAACAACTCCCCCGAAGTCTTCTTCTTCTTCTTCCGTTTTTTTTAAATTCCCTGTTGCACCGAAGGCCGAAGGGCTTGCTTCCGGATCCCTGATCTCTTCGGCTTCTGGACCTTGGTTTCTGGATCATCTCCTCTCCACCTCCTTGTCGAACAGGTAAGGGTGTGTCTATTTTTTTCTAAGTTTATGTAAACACCAGGTTTTATATATAGTTATATATATGTATATACATGTGATAAGTATATATGTACACCTTCTGTTTTTCTTCATTCGGATCCTCCCGCCTTGACAACTCCTCCTCTCCGTTATGGTAAGGGTCGAACTATGTCTCTGAAGCTTTGTCTTAAACTTCGGTTTTCATATACAAATATATAAGTATATTCGGGTTATATATATATTTATATGTGTATAACATCTATGTTTATACCTTCGGTCCCTCCGGCCTCGGTTACTTCCCCTCTCCAAGCAAGGAAAGAATCATGTTTTAATTTCGGTTGGGTTTTGACAAGATTCGGTTTTATATAAATATGTATATATTCATGCATACATGATATATATATATATATATATACGTTTCTGGTATGTTTGAACCTGGTGCGAACCTAGAATTTGAGATCTCCCTCTCGACTTAAAGAATCGGTTAGGAGTAAGGGGGAAGAGCCTCTTCATTGTTTCCTACATTTTTTATAAGTTTTATTTAGTTGTATACACTTGTTGTATAAAACATACAAGACCATATAAACCTGTTTTACCTATTCCTAGAACTGATCTTGACAACCTCTTTGTGAAACCATAAAATTTGGGGTAAAGGTCCGAAGGGTCTGTTTTTATTTTGGGTGCGGGTTCTTACTTTTCACACCTTATGTTTATATATGTGTGTATATATATATATACATATATATACACATATGTATAAGATGATAAATGTAAGCATACAACCGTTCCTCTATGTTTATACCCCTGATTTTCTTTTTCGCCTATAAAAAATGGAGATTTTGAGTAATTGAAGGAATAGGTAAAATTATGCAAGTGAATGATGTATATTGTTGTTGAATATACATACACGTATGTGTATATACATTAATATGAACTTAGTGTCCATGTTTTCAATTATTACAATAAAGCATGATGAAGATTATGGGTTGGTTGGATTTCAAAATCATTCTTGAAACTGAGAATTTTCATTTATCACTGCTTTGGATAATCAGGATTTTTCTTAAAATGGATAGTATGGACTCCTTGAACTTTTATAAATGCACACATGTATTCATAGGTATGTAATCATGTTTATTTAAAGTGATAATGGAAGAGTTTACACAATTATATACATGATTTTCCAAGATGGACTTGATTATGCACATTGTAACCTCAACTGCCTGTATTAAATGCCTATGACATCCATTTATCATCATATGTGTAAGTTATGAACAACCTTGCTTTAATTGGGTATTAAGATGTTATGTAATGTTAAGTGTTATGTTCATTTTCTTGAAAACCCATGTTTTTCAAATGTTAAGATAACTGGTTATGTGCACGGAGTTTTAGCATGCATGTCATCGCGTTTTTAATGACAGAACTGTTTTCATGTTATGAATACGTATGTGCAAATGGGGTTTAATTAAGAATGCATGAAACCCTATGAATAATGACCATGTCAAGATATGTGAGGGATGTATAGGACTTACATGTGACGGGTGCTCCCGGAATTATATAGCGCAACAAGAATGATGTGACGGGTGCGCCCAGAATTATACAGCGCTCCAATGCATTGGGTAAAGCAGGAGTCTCATGAGATGAACATGTGTGATGGTCTTGGCAGTTAGCCTTGACTTGAGCTAAGGAAACGGGGTGGGCAGTGAGTCTTGACCCGTTAAGTATGTTATACGGTCTTGATGAAAAGTCTTGACAAAGTCCAGGATTATACATTCCCTCTGCATGTAATGATAAAGGTTAACCAGGGGTTAGTTCAACTAACAGGACAACCCCTAGTTGAAAGCTCCCAAGATCATGAAAATGTATTTATGTAACAAGAACTGTTTTTCATATGGTAAACTGTTAGATGATCTGCATTTTTCTCATGAACCATGATATACATGTTTTCCCTACTTAGCCATAGAATTCTTTTAGGATTAAAGTAACCTTGTTTTAAACATTATGCATTGTTTATTTTTCTTATATTGCGCACTCTGATCATGTTTACATTAAAGCTCATTTCAAGTACGTGCTTCTTTGTGCAAGTGGTTTTCAAAGAAATATGAATTTCATGTTTTAAGAAAAGATAATGTTTTGTTTTATCAAAGTGTTTTATTCTCTTCAAAAGAACTTCTTTGAGAAAGTATTTTCTAAAAATGTTTTAAAACCCCTTACTGGGCATTTTTGCTCACCCTATGTTTTGTTAAAATTTTTCAGGTATGGTTGATACCTATGAAGTTAATCGGAAGCAGCTGGTTTCCCGGAATCCTGAGCCTCACGATCTTCTGTAGTAATGAGACATGTTATTTAATTTGTAATGATGTAATGTTAAGTATATCATGTCTCATTAAGCACCCTGGGTTTGGGGGTCACTACAGGAATATTTAAAATTTTGAAAATAAAACAAAAAAAGTAAGATAAACATAACCAAAAAACCCTTAAATGATTCATGAGAACAGTGTAATAAAAATAAAAGTAATACCCACTGACCACAATACCAAACTAAAACCAAAACCATATAATAGTAAAATGTGAAAACCAAACCTAAAAAAAATCAAAGACTCCAAATACATAACCTCTATGACTCCCAAAATGCCCCAATATCTAACTTCACTAGCCATTACCAAATTATTATGACTCATTGATAAATAAATGAGATACTTTACCTTTACCCGTGTCCTAAAATATGATATCTGCAAATGCACAAAAGTTCCGAAGTAGGGGGTAAGTATAAAACTCAGCAGGATTTCCCCATATGACTTCCATACTCACTCCACTATGATAGAACATGTTAGAAAATTTATATAATACAATTTAAAATCATTTCATATCAAAACTAAAACCATTTATAAGAAAACAATTTTCCATGGAAATCAACCATGCAACTCATGAAATCAATTTATGAATTTTTTTTGTGGAACAACCCATTTCATTCCATCCAACCACACACACACACACAAACACACACACACACAATCAATATTGGTGATACCATTTATGTTGTAACTTCACATCCATACTCCATCCCTTTGATGTTGGTACTTCATGACCATTATCTATCACATTAAAATCACATCCAACCATTAATTTCATAAAACATTCCAACTAGTTGTGCCAAACCATTTAAATAAAACAAAACTTTTATTGAAAACTAATTTTCAACCAATTTATATGCATCAAAACTAAACAACCATTTTAAAATCATCATTTTAAAATCATGAACCAATTTAACTTTCTACCAAAACAACCAATTTTCTCAATTCCATAAACCATCACTAAAGAGGGTTTCAAATAAATTTTTTACTACAATTTTCCAATTAAATTCAAGAAATTCAATAAATTTTAAATCAATTATTCATGTTCTAATGAGAGGAGTCTAGAGTGAATCCACCTACCTCACAACTTAGGCAAAAATGGAGAATGAAACAAATTATTCAACAAACCGAGATGAAACTCCAAAAACCCACCTTAGGTCTTGATCCCTATCATCAAAACAACCATATCTCATCATGATTGTAATAAAAAACATGGATATATCCCCAAAGGATTATATATATGAATCCAAGAGATGGAAGAAGATTAAAATAAGTAAAAACAACCCAGAATGAGCACTTACCTTTAAATGCACAAATAATCACCAACAGATTGCTCTCAGATCAAGGGAAAGGGTCTCAATAACCTTTGGGAGGAGAGGAAATCAATTTAGGGTCTAATTAAGGGAAAATTACCCATTAAGGGGTAAATATGAAATAGATCCACAATCTTCTGATCTTTTTTTTAACAGTGCATGGTTAGGGTACATAGTTTGGAAAGCTGTGTGCAAACTGTGTACTAACCACTACCTCTAAACACCTCTCACATGGTTTGATTTCATAATTAGACAAACCATTTTACAACCATGAAAAACCCATATGTTCCACTTAGCATGATTACTCTTGGGGGACACATGGTTTGGACAAACCACACACTTAACCATATACCTACCCAGATCCCACTATCTCCCCTTTCAAAATTTCTTGGAGGTGTTACATGGTTTCTACTAACCATTCTCAAACCGTGTACCTTCATAAAAGCCCCAAAAACTTTTTAAAACTACTCCAAACCTTCCCAAACTTAACCCAACAAATTTATATACTTAAAATAAATAAATAAAAGGTATAATTAACTAAAACAAGGGGTGATAAATTCTCCACACCATTGGTCTTTATATCCCCAGAAATCATAAAACCACAATTAGAATTAAAGGGTTTAGAACATTTCTCAACCATTTATTTTCTCGTTCCTAAGTTTCTTCCTGAATCCAACCATGTTTCCAAAAAAACCCATAGTATACCAATGATTTTTCTATACAAGAATTTCTCTTTCCTATCCACAATCTGCACTATAAAATGAACCAATGAAGCATCAAAATCTAGGTCAATGTGATCCCATCAAATCACATGGTCAAGATCAGGCTGATACTTTTTCAACTAAGATAAATGAAACACATTATGTACCAAACTAGACCTTGTTAGAAATTCTAATTGATATTCCACATCACCAACCTGTTCAAGTACCTCAAAAGGGCCTATGTATTGAGGAGATAACTTACCTTGGTTCCAAAAATGATGATGTAAAAGCCTTAGAGAGATTATCAAGAACACATGATCACTCACCTCAAAGGACAATGGCCATCAATTATGATCCACATACGATTTTTAATGACTCTGAACTCTGTCCATTATTTTCCTAATCAACCGAATCTTATCCATTGTCTATTGGAAAAGGATTGGTCCAACTAGTGATGTCTTGCCTATTTACACCCAAAAAGTGGACAAAGACAAGTATTCCCATAAAATTATTCAAAACTATCCCATATGTATCAAGTTATAATAACCTTTGTTATATGATAACCCCACTAATGGTATGTGATCCTTTCACAATCCACCAAAATACATTACACAAGCCTAAATCATGCCTTCCAATGTTTGTATCATCCTTTCGGATTTTAAATCCATATGAGGATGATACAATATGATCATATTCAACCGATTCCCAAGGGATTACAATAAGGAATTACAAACACTAGACATAAAACTCAGATCTTGGTCTGAAACTATTTATTCTAATACTCCATGCCTCTTTACCACTTCTCAGATATAGATTTTAGACAAGTCCTCCACCATATAAGATTCAAAAAATAGAAATGAAAGGGCCCAAATTTTTGAGTCGATCCACTATCAACCATATGGAATAATGTTTCCAAACTATCCTTAATAGAACTTTTTTTAAAATCCATAACTATATGCTCCCATTTCAAAATAGTAATTGGTAAAAAATTTCAGCATACCCGCTGAATGCTAGTGCTCTGTCTTAACTTGCTGATAGGTGAGGCATCTCAAAACAAACTCATCCACTTTTATTTTCATGAAAACCAATTTTTTTTTTTATTTCATCACCTTATATATCTTTTGTATTCTAGAACGAACATCCCATATATAATGGCGGTAAGTAAAAAGAAATTATTCTTGAGAAGATATTGGTATGACCATCTGATCTCAAAACCAAAAAACTAAAATCACATCCAACTTCTATCCCTCAATGGTCTCCTCACCATTGAGTTTTGACCTCATATAAAAAAAATTATGAATCAGATGTCTGTGCCCTTTTAACCTTATCAACCAAATCATAAACAAAATAAATAGGAAAGAAAAACAACAACACCATCTTGGTCTTCACAATCGAAGTGCATGTCGACTATCACCAACACTAGCTACCATTGATCTGAAGCCTCTTTCACCAAATGACTCTACAAATTCCTTATTAATTCACCTTCCACAAAATTTCCTTTACTCGGTGTATACATCAAGTCAAATTTGAACATTTGAAGGTATTCCACCCATCTTCCTTTGTCTCAGGTTCAAATCCCTTCATGATAAAATATGTTTCAAGCTCTTATAATCCTTAAACACAATACATTTCTCACCAAATAGGAAATGGTGACATGTATTCAAATCATGGATTACAATAGCTAACTCAAAATATTTTTTTTTGTGTAATTCTTATCATGAAAACCATAACCTGCCATGATCCATAGGCAATAACATGATCTCCCTATGTGAGAATAGATCCTAACCCTGACCTCGAAGCATCTCAATACACCATATAACCCTAGCCTAATTCTGACAATATCAATATTGGTGATAATGTTAGGTTAAATTTAATATCTTGAAAAGACTTTTGAAATTCCTCATTCCATTGGAATGGGACGTCTTTCCTTGTCAAAGTTGTGAAAGGTGAAGCTAGTCATGAGATATCATGAATAAAAACATCGATAATAACCAGTCAGACCAAGGAAACTATGTATCTCAAAGATAGTATTTGGTAGTTTCCAAGATATCATAGCATCTATATTTTATGTATCCACAAAAACACCTCTTTTAGAGATAACATAGCCAAGGAAACGTGCCTCTTGTATCCAAAATTCATATACTTTGAATGTTTGTCATACATAAGATGATCCTAGAAAATATCCAACACTATCACCAAGTGTTTCTCATGCTCAACCCTTATCATTGAATAAACCAATATGACATCTAAAAATACCACAACAAAAGAATCTAGATACATTTGAAACATCCAATTCATCAATTATATAAAGATTTTTGGTGTATTTATATGACTGAAAGGCATAACCACATACTAGTAATGGACATATCTACTATTGAATGTAGTTTTTTTGGAATATACTCCTTCCAAACCCACAATTGGTGATACCTTGAACACAGATAAATTTTTTAGAACCATTGATATCCTCTCATTTTATAGAAAAAATCATCAATGTGTGGATTTGGATACTAATTATTTATCATAACTTGATTAATCTGGTGATAATCTACACACAACATAAGAGTTAAATACCCATTTTTTGTAATAAAAATTGGGGATGCCCATGGAGATGTACTCAGCTGAATGAACCCTTTGATTTATTACTCTTACAACTGAACTCTCAATTCCATTAATTATACTGGTTCTATCCGATAAGATGGAAGTGAGATAGGGATGGTCCCTAGTAAGAGATCAATCATAAACTTCACTTCTCTTGTGGGTGTAAACCCTAATAAATTATTAGTAAAACATCTTGAAACTAATCAATAATTGTTGGAAAAATTCTATCCCTAATCTAATACAATAATTCCAAAGTCAAAGCCGTCAACTGGTATGAGATAGATCCAACCACTAGTGCCAGCGATCCTATGACACCTACCTTTACATTCCAGTCTCCTCTAAAGAGATGATCAATGCCATCATCAGTTGTAAAACTAACTCTTTAGGTATAACAGTCGATGTGAGCTTTAAATATAGTCAAAAAATCCATACCCAAGATTATATCATAGAAATTCATCTCAATCATAGATAAATACCATAACAACTCATCTCCATCAACTGTTATAGAACATGATTTGAACCTCAAGGCTCGACATTCTCTTTTTCCATGAGGATTCACTAGTGCAGAAAACATTTTTTACGTCGGTTTTTAGGCGACGTTAATATGGACGACGTTATAAATAACGTTTTTTACGTCGGTTATTTAAAACCCGACGTAACATCCCTAACATCATGGTGTTTATCACGTCGGTTCATTAATAACCGACGTGATAAATATACGCGGGGGGGGGGGGGGGGGGGGGTTTATCACGTCGGTTATTTTCTAAACCGACGTGATAAAACGCCTGGGATATCGTTTATCATGTCGGTTATGACATAACCGACATGATTAACCCTTCCCCGGGCCTATTATCACGTCGGTTTCTTAAATAACCGACGTGATAAAAAGGCCTGGGAAACGTTTTAGAACGTCGGTTATCCAATAAACGACGTGGTAAATCGATTCCTAGGCCTTTTAGCACGTCGGTTATATTAAGAAACGACGTGCTAAAAGGCCCGGGAACGGTTTATCACGTCGGTTCTCGAAAAAACCGACGTGATAAACCCCTACCGATTTATTTACCACGTCGGTTATAAAATAACCGACGTGAAAGCGATATTTTTTTTTAAAATAATTGCACTGCTCTCACCAAAAAGCAACCAGAAACCAAACAACAAAAATAACCATGCCAGCCCTCCCCCAAGCCCCAACTGAACCCCACCCTCATCTATACCCACCTAACAACCTGGCCAGCCCTCCCCCACCACATTGGAGCCCCACCACAACCCTTGGACACCCCCACCCCTTGGACAGCCCCCCACCCTCATTTACACCCCCACGACCCCTAGTACAGCCTCAAACACCCATTGGACACCCCTCCCATATCCCTTGGACACCCCCCACCCCTTGGACACCCCCACCCCTTGGACAGCCCCCCCACCCTCATTTACACCCCCAAGACCCCTAGTACAGCCTCAAACACCCATTGGACACCCCCCACACCTTGACAGCCCTCCCAGACCCCTTGGACACCCCCCGACCCCTGGACACCCCCCGAGCCCTTGGACATCCCCAAACACCCCTTGGACACCCCTCCCATATCCATTGGACACCCCCACCCCTTGGACACCCCCCACCCCTTGGACAGCCCCCCCCACCCTCATTTACACCCAACCGGACCCTTGGACAGAACTCCCAGACACCTTGGACACCACTCCCATATTCCTTGGACACCCCCCCACCCCTTGGACACCCCCACCCCTTCGACAGCCCCCCACCCTCATTTACACCCCCCGAACACTAGGACAGCCCCAAACACCCCTTGGACACCCCTCCCATATCCCTTGGACACCCCCCACCCCTTGGACACCCCCCACCCCTTGGACAGCCCCCCCCACCCCCTGGACACCCCCCGACCCCTTGGAAACCCCCCTACCCCTTGGAAACCCCCCATCCCCTTGGACAACCCCAAACACCCCTTGGACACCCCTCCTATATCCCTTGGACACCCCCCACCACTTGGACACCCCCCACCCCTTGGAAAGCCCCCCCCCCACCCTCATTTACACCCAACCGACTCCTTGGACAGCCCCAAACACACCTTGGACACCCCTCCCATATCCCTTGGACACCCCCCACCCCTTGGACACCCCCACCCTCATTTACACCCCCCGACCCCTAGGAAAGCCCCAAACACACCTTGGACACCCCTCCCATATCCCTTGGACACCCCCACCCCTTGGACACCCCCACCCCTTGGACAGCCCCCCCACCCTCATTTACACCCAACCAGCCCCTTGGACAGAACTCCCAGACACCTTGGACACCACTCCCATATCCCTTGGACCCCCCCACCCCTTGGACACCCCCACCCCTTCGACAGCCCCCCCACCCTCATTTACACCCCCCGAACACTAGGACAGCCCCAAACACCCCTTGGACACCCCTCCCATATCCCTTGGACACCCCCCACCCCTTGGACACCCCCACCCCTTGGACAGCCCCCCACCCCCTGGACACCCCCCCGACCCCTTGGAAACCCCCCGACCCCTTGGAAACCCCCCCATCCCCTTGGACAGCCCCAAACACCCCTTGGACACCCCTCCTATATCCCTTGGACACCCCCCACCACTTGGACACCCCCCCACCCCTTGGACAGCCCCCCCCCCCCACCCTCATTTACACCCAACCGACTCCTTGGACAGCCCCAAACACACCTTGGACACCCCTCCCATATCCCTTGGACACCCCCACCCCTTGGACACCCCCACCCTCATTTACACCCCCCGACCCCTAGGACAGCCCCAAACACACCTTGGACACCCCTCCCATATCCCTTGGACACCCCCCAAACACCCACCCACCCCCTTGGAACCTCTCCCCCCATACCAAAATCCAGACCAGAAAAACCATCAACAGTAGACCAAAACAAGAAGTAGAGAAAAATTAAACATTCACTTATATAACATTCAAAACTTACACTTTCAACTTCAAAAAAAACTAAATCCAACCTAAACGACTACGAAATACACAATTACATTGACAATATTCAAAATTACATTTTACATTACAAACAACTAAAAGTCAATCAAACCTGTAAAATAATTTGACCACTCCACTTGTAAGTGTTTGATATCTTCAGCAGTAAAGGGTTGAGGGTCACAAAAAGCTACAAAGGAAAAGGATAGTAGTCAACGTGTATAATGAATAAATCAAATTGAAATATTATGAGAAAGAGGAAATCTTACCAGGTCAAAACTCAGAACTGTCCCAGTTGTTATTATTTCATACATAAATCTTAACATGTAATATCAGCATTCGATGATGCCTTGTTGCTCATGACATTTCTGTTTGAATGAGTGTAAATTCAATATATTATTTTTATGTAATAAATCAAAATTTACAAATTATAAATGGATATTTACCTTCGCATGTACATATTTGATCTTGAAATTCCTTTTCTTTGCGCTTTTTCGAAAGTGGACCCATGCCCTGTTAGAAAATAATACGAATGGGGTAAATTTAAAATTCATTATAATATATAAAACTATTGTGAAATTGAAACTTACGTTTCCAATATATTCTTAAAACTTTCTCGCACATCATCATGGAGAGAGCATATCTAATAAAGTGTTTTCTCCCTAGGGCAAAAAACCCCTAACATCCAATGATCCCTGATAAAAGGAAATTTAACGTTAGTGATTTTTTATGTTAAAAGATAATTAACTCTTTGAGAGGGATGTGTTTCATACCTCTCACAAAAAGGCATCATCCAACACTGTGTGATTACATTCTTTTCAAATCTATCAGCAATATAAAGCATTCTTTGTTCCTCATCCAATGCACATGCTTCAGGGGAAATCAATTGTGGGTCCACGAATCCATATACATCTGTCAGCTCATTCCTCTCACAAATTTTATACAGATACCTAATACAAAGCAGACATAAGTATACATTTTTAATAAATATAACGCAAGGAAAAGGTGTTAAGACTTACATGATAAAAATTTGCACCACGTTGATGCCCAACTTATCTCCAGTGACAAACTCCATGATATCAGTTTTCATAATCCCCACACTTAGTTCACGTCCACAGACATGAGCTTCTATTGTAAATTCATAATGATCCGCCAACAAATTTGAATATCTTGACGATTTGTCAAGACTGCTAGTATCTGCATCTGATGTCATAGCTATCTGTCTTTGTTATTGTCTATACAGTATTTCTTTACCTTTGAAGTATTCCTTTAAAAATAAATTGAAAAATATATTAGTTTTCAAATGATAAAACATTAATAAAAATATAAAATAAAAGATATAACATCCATACCTCTATGGTAATGAGTCGAAGAAGTCTGGATGGCCAAAGTAAAAAATGGCCGATACTATGTCCAACTGTCGTCACCTCATCTGTAGGTAATGGTATCCGAGCTGATCTATCTATAATATCCTGTACAATGACCCTCTGATTCTCTACCTCTAACTGTTGATGATGAACTGTATCTCCTATACAATATACCATCCCATATGCAACTATATGATGTTGAGGATCATCAACATACAACTCACAATAAGTAGGTAGCTGCGGCGGAGGAGGAGGATCAAAAATGGGGTCCGCAGGCTGAGGTGGGGGAGTGGGAGCTACTGGGAGAGGTGGAGTGGGAGCTGCACCCTGAAATTGTCTTTGCAAGTCTGCAAACATAAACTGCACTGATGCTCTAATATTGTCCTCCATTGTCGCATTAATATTATGGACTTCAGCCTCCAAGGATTCTATTTTTTTTATAAACTCCCTCAACGTTAGAAGTTGAGGAACGTGGCAACACTTTTCTTACCGATACACCTGCCGGATATCCTCTTACACGGCCAGGATGTTCGGGCTTTCCCAATGCCACAGATAAAATATCTTCCCTCCCAGATGGTGTAAATTTCCCCTGTGAACTCTGCTCCTCAAGAGAGTCCTATAATAATTAATTGAACATTTCTATAATGATTGGAAATATATGACGAAAATAGTAAACTTAAATAAATAAAATAGATATCTTACAATCCTCTCAACTATGAGTCTCGATTCTTCCGAAAGATATTGTCCTTTTTTGCCCTTCCGAGCTCTTTTCCATTTCTCATGTCTAGATGGAGGGGATGGAGGGGCCACCTCTCCAGAGCTTGAAGACTCAGCTCTTAGTTGTTGAAATTTTTCTTCCATCATTTGTTCTTCCAATAATGCATACCCTCCCCGAGATAAACTATGAGGGTATACATTTTTAGATTGGATATCTTGATGAGCTTTCCTTGTTTGCTGTAAATTAAGAATAAGTAATCATTAACAAAACAATAATAAGATCATTTATATAAGAAAGCTTATAAAAGTTTACATTGCCCTTACCAAAAATGATTCTTTTCTTCTACTTTCAAAAAATTGTCTCCATGTGTCTTCATCTATAAAAGGATATATACGACATGGATTCTCACGACTCCTATGACCATAAATGAAATCAGATGAGAGGGTTGATTTGAAATCCCTCCATCTCCTAGCAGCCAACGATAAGCATTTCTTCCTGACTCCTCCAGTGTCAGGAATATCAAATGTCATCTGATAAAAAAGAGGTTAAAAATATTATATATACTAGAAACATTTAAAGAACAGTCAAACAATAGCAAAAGATCTTACCAAAATGGTCTCCCACAGCTGAGAAATTATCGCCTTATCCACACTTCTCCAATCATCATAGAGAATGCTTACTTTGCTCTTAGCCTGAGTTGCTAAAAAACCCTTAAAATCTTTAGCATTTGGACCTCTAGGAAGATCATCATCATCAAACTCCACGACTATCCTCTTCTCCTTCGTACGGGCAAGTGATAATTTTGGTAAACGTGTGCACCCATGCTTACCAACCTTTGAACTCTTTTTTTGTAATAGGAGCATGTGAATGTTCCTCCCCAGATGTATGACCAATATGCTCATCTCCAGAATCATGTGGCTGATCAACTGATTGATCTGTCATTTTCCTTCAAATCAAAAAAACAAACATTAGTTCACAAATATACAAATTCAAATATTGTAATACTACTTAATCAGAAAATAGAAAAGTGTACTAAATTACATAATAGTAAACATTGGTAATATGGTAAGCATGTTAAACAATGATAAACATGGTAAACACAGTCTGTTGTACCCATCTCTCTTGGATTTTAATGATCACAATCACTCTTATTATGTTCTAACTTGTTTTCAAGTGTTTTTGTTGATAGGAAAAAGGTTGCCAAGGAGTTGGCCCAAGAAAGCTGAAAAGTGGACTCACTGAGTCCACCGGTCAGCCGGTGTGAGCTCACCGGCCAGCCGGAGGACCCAGGCAGTAGACTTTCCCACTTCCTGGTGCCACCGGCCGGCTGCTGGATCACCACCGGCCGACCGGTGGACCAGACAGCCTTGCTCTGTCTGGACCACCGGCCGGCCGGTGGACCAGACAGAGAGCCTTCCTCTCTGTCTGGACCACCGGCCGGCCGCTGGCTCATCACCGGCCGGCCGGTGGAACAGACAGAGCTTTGCTGTCTGGACCACCGGCCAACCGGTGATCCACCACCGGGCCAGCCGGTGCGCCCAGGACTTCTCCTCTTTAACGGTTTTTATTGTTTTATCGTTTTGGTTTGATACATGTTTTAATAAGTAAAAAATTTACAATATCTAACATTATATGAAAAAACTAAATGTAAACAAGAAATAAACATGTGTTACCTGTAATTTTAGGAATGTACAGTTGGATTGTTTTCCCAAATTCCTTCGTCGTGATCGTTCCTTATGGCACAAACCATGTCTTCAACATACTCATCATTATGTTCTGTTAATCTTTCCATGGAATTAGGGATCTCACATAAATCAGCATCTTCATCAAATTCATCCTCACCAACATATTGTTTTTTCCCTTGTAAAACAACAACCCACTGCATATCTGATTGATCTACTACATAGAAAATTTGTTTGGCATGTGTTGCCATTATAAAAGAATCAGCTGTGTCTTCCAATCTATTCAGATTAACAAGTGTCATTCCAAATTCATCGTGTCTGACACTATTGTTACCGATAAACCATTTACAGTTAAAAACAGGAACTTTAATTTTAAAGTAATCAGCCTCCCATATGTCTTCAATCACTCCATAATATTCACTTGATGCCGAAATTGGGTTTCTGTCCTTAGCACTCGAAAAATGCATTGCTTCTGCAAACACCAATACACCACTATTCTGAACTGCACTTCTGTTGTCCTGAGCTTTTGTATGAAATGTATATCCATTAATGTCATAAGCGGACCATGTTATCACATTTAAAGATGGACCACCCACTATCCATTTTAATGTCTCTAATACATCTGATCTACCAAGCAAGGTGGAGGCAAACCTATGTGTTGCGCCGTAGCCAAGTAGCTCGTACAAAACTCTGCTACCTCCTCAGAAATATACTTTTCAATAATGGAGGCTTCAGGTCGATATGGATTTTTAACATATCCCTTTAATATTTTCATATACCTTTCAAAAGGATACATCCAACAAAGATATACAGGTCCACAAAGCTTTATTTCTCGAACCAGATGAATCATTAAATGCACCATCATATCAAAAAAAAGTTGGAGGAAAATACATTTCCAAATGACAAAGTATAAAAATTGCATCCTTTTCCAAAATGTTCAAAGCATTCACATCAATCTCCTTGTTACAAATTGAATTGAAAAAATAACACAACCTCATTATAGTCTTTCTGACACGGATGGGAAATATTCCACGCAGTGCAACTGGTAGAATTTGTTGCATCATGACGTGACAATCATGTGATTTCATACCTATCAACTTCAAGTCTTTCAATGAGACAAAATTTTTTACATTTGAAGAATAACCTTGAGGCACTTTGATATCATGAAGACACTGACAGAAGATACTTTTCTCCCTCTTCGATAATGTATGACAAGCCGGGGGAAGAAATGTTCCTCTTCCTTTAGGAGTGGGAGCTAACTCCAAACGTATTCCCATTGATAGTAGGTCTAACCTTGCATTCAACCCATCTTTTTTCTTTCCTTTAATATCTAGCAATGTTCCGATCAAAGAATCACAGATATTCTTCTCCACGTGCATGACATCAATATTATGTTTGACTTCATGATACCTCCAATATGGTAGCTCAAAAAATATTGACCTTTTCTTCCAAATATGTCTATCATTACCAGATTTCTGTGTCTTTCCCAATGTCACATCAAGGTTTTTCACCCTCTCAAAATACAAATCTGGGGATAAAGGTTTTGGAGCAGTATCAAATTCTTTTGAGCCATTGAATACCTTTTTTAGTCTTATATAAGGGTGATCCATAGGCAAAAACTTTCGATGACCCATGTACACTATTTTCCTCCCATGATGCAATTGACAATATGACGTCTGTTGTTCGCAAATTGGACATGCTTTATGCCCTTTAACACTGTATCCAGACAAATTTCCATATGCTGGGAAGTCATTTATAGTGAATAGAAGCACTGCATGCAGTTGAAAATATTCCATTTTATAAGAATCATACACCCTAATACCATCAGCCCATAACAGTTTCAAATCATCAATCAGCGGTGACAAGTATACATCAATATCATTGCCGAGTTGCTTTGGACCAGAGATCATGATACTCAACATGACATATTTTCGCTTCATACAAACTTCAGGAGAGAGGTTGTAAATTACCAATAAAACAGGCCATGAACTATGTGTGCTACTGAGGGTTCGGTATGGATTCATTCCATCTGTGCACAAGCCTAGTCTCAGATTTCTAATTTCATTTCCAAATGTAGGGTACTGGGCATCAATTTTCTTCCATTGTGGACAATAAGCTGGATGACGTATTTTTCCATCACATACCCGCTCATCAGCATGCCATCTTAACCTTTTTGCATCATGTGAATTAGCAAATAAACGTTTGAAACGAGGAATTATAGAAAGATACCAAAATACCTTTGAAGGGATCTTTGTAATCTCTACATCAGCTTGTGATTTTTCTTTCACCTTATAACGTGATGTCCCACATTTAGGACACTCTTTCAGAAATTCATATTCCTTCCTATATATAATGCAGTCATTCGGACAGGCATGTATTTTCCTGTATCCCAATCCCATCGGGCATAATATTTTTTTGGCCTTATAATGTGAATCTGGAAGATCGTTATCTTTTGGAAGAATGTCTTTCATCAATTGTAGCAGCTCTGTAAAACTTCTGTCACTCCATCCATGTTTCGCCTTCAGGTTAATCAATCTTAACACCGCCGACAAAACCGTAAAATCTGTACAACCAGGATATAATGGTTTTTCGGCATCACCATATAGACGTGCAACTGTCGGTTCTATCTCAATTTGTTCTGCTACAATATCGCGAATCATTTCTTCAATTCCATCGGAGTTACCATCTTGCGATTCATTATCATCAGTGACATTCTGTCCAGTTTCTCCATGCCAAATCCAAGGGTTGTAACTCGGATTGAAACCATGACAAATCAGATGATCTTTTATCTCTCTACTTTTCAACTTCTTCATATTCAGACATTTCAGGCATGGACAGAAAAAATGTCACTACTTAGAACATTTCGTTTAGCAAATTCCAAAAAGGCATCAACACCTTCCTCATATTCATTGCTCATTCGATGTGCCGTAATCCAACTTCGACTCATTATTACCTATAACAAATAGCAAAAATATATATATTTTTTAGATAAGACAAATATATGTTTATATGAAAAAAATCATAATTTGAATGTAAACAATTTTGAAATATAAAACAAATCGATGTGTATTTAAAAAAATATGCTTGAATATTATTTTTTAAACAAAATATAGTAAGATATAACACCCCCCCTGGACACCACCCCCCACCCCCTACCCCCTTGGACACCCCCTGGACACCCCCCAACACCCACCCACACCCTTGGACAGCCCCCCACACCCACCCACCCCCTTGTAAACCCCCCTGGACACCCCCCGACCCCTCTGGACAGCCCCCCGCCCCTCCTGGACACCACCCCCCCACCCCCCACCCCCTTGGACACCCCCCTGGACATCCCCCAACCCTCTGGACAGCCCCCCCACCCACCTGGACAACCCCAAATACCCTCTGGAGAGGCCGCCACCCACTTGGACAGCCCCCCACACCCATCCAACCCCTTGGACACCCCCCTGGACACCCCACCGACCCCTCTGGACAGGCCGCTATCCCCTTGGACAGCCCCCCACACCCACCCATCCCCTTGGACACCACCCTGGACACCCCCCGACCCCTCTGGACAGCCCCCGACCCCTCTAGAAAGCACCCCCACCCCTCCTAGACACAACCCCCCACCCCCGACCTGCTTGGACACCCCCCTGGACACCCCCCAACCCTCTGGACAGCCCCCACCCCTCCTAAACACCACCCCCCACCCCCTACCCCCCTTGGACACCCCCTGGACACCCCCAACACCCACCCACACCCTTGGACAGCCCCCCACACCCACCCACCCCCTTGTAAACCCCCCTGGACACCCCCCGACCCCTCTGGACAGCCCCCCGCTGTAACGCCCCGACCCCAGTTACCCAGAGTCGGTGCATTACTTCGTAACATTGGCATGATCACAAGAAAGATCAAATCTCGAAAGACCGATTGGTTTAGTAGCCTTGGAAACACTAGATATATTCATAAGTTTTACATTACATCATAAAATGAAAAACTACTACAACAACATAATGTCTCAATAGACCACACTATTATCCCCTCATAAAATCCCTGCAGGTCATTCATAATTTACTTCTTCACTTCCTGGGAAAAATAAAACATAGAAAAGGGGTGATCTCAAATGCCCAGTAAGGATAACAATATAGCAGAAACTTTCATAAATAAGAATAAACATTTAAGGCAATGCATTACTAAAACAAAAGCCTTTTAAACTTGAACTTCAACATATTATGGAAAAAGTAAACATGAAATAATGCCATTTACTTATTCACATGGATATTCTACTAATCGAATAATCACATGCAAAAATCAATAACCACTTTCATAATGTTGGAATGCATAATGCTAAACATTAATTTCTTTGTCTAGGCCTCATCCCAAGACCTAGGGGTTACTTCTAACCGGAACCCAACCCGGAGTGCCTCTAATAACCGGACACCAACCCGGAGTGCCTCTAATAACCGGACACCAACCCGGAGTGCCTCTAATAACCGGACACCAACCCGGAGGGCATACTTTTACCAGTCCCTAACCTGGAGGGCTTACTTTAACCAGTCCCCAACCTGGAGGGCTTACTTTTACCGGTCCCCAACCCGGAACATACTTGTTTAGCACATTCATCTGAAGAAAAGTTTGAAATATAACATAAACATTCAGATTAAAACTAGCATACAAAATGTCAATAGTTTCACCATAAACTATGAATGGTATAAAATAGCACATCCACAGTCAAACATATCACAAAACCTTCAATACAATATAGAAGTTTTGTATTATAATAAATCAACTTCAAATAATCGTAAAATCCATTAAAGGATGTTGACATAGATGAAATCAAAACACTTTTTAGAGAAATATCTCTTTCTATTTTTGAAATCATTTAAGATCCATATAAAATAAAACATTTTCTTGAAAATATTCTTGTAAGCTTGTAAGGAAAGCTTTGACGATTTTATAATGGCGGAAAATAACCGCACCCGCCGTATAAGTTAAAAAAAACATTCTTATCTTAATTCTGTCGAAAAGGTTAAAAAGGACCTTGTTTTGAAAACGACGGAAAGATTCCTTTATAAACCTCTTACAAAAAGTCAAACAAGGGTATAAATTAATTTAACCCATATTCTTGTAAATAATAAATATGTTTTGAAATACATTTCGAAGAAACATGGATGTGGATGATAAAGAAATCCCAGTAGATTATTACGTATAAACAACCTCGAATAATGAAGAGATTGTGAAATAACCCTTACCTTGTACTTTTCCTTGGTTGGGGTAGGTTAACCTCCTGTATAATGGTGAAATAATTGTTATTAAATTATACAAGAATCATATATATTAATATGATATCATATATGATCTTTTAACAGTGATTTGTTAATAATATCTTAGAATTATCGTCGTTTCGGGTGTTAACTTACTCATTTTCTTTTATATGTTTTGTTACATAAGTCATGTTTGTTGTATCTTATTCATATCCAGAATGATATCAAGTCCTTAAACATAATTTTTAAATCATTAAATGATAATTATACTTGAATGGATACGATGGAGAATGAATCTCATCGCGTTCGTGGAGACGGTAGTCCGTACGTACGCACGAATGCTACTTCCATTTAATTTTTATTTTAAAAGAATCGAATCCAAATGATACATAGGTATATTACTATTCCAGTATAATATAATATTTTATATATGTTACTTAAGTTCATTAACACCATCCTTTATACGTTCCATGTGTGGTATGAACGAGTCATATCATTTTAAGGGGGCGGTAGTCCGCACTTCCTCAAATGAAATTATCGTATGTATATACAACATGAAACGAATAATGGTATGAAATAAAATGGAATTACAGAAGCTTATATATAAAATATATATCATTAATATCATATTTAATTACAGTTCCATCATAATGGCCACCATGAGAGGTGGTAAGATGTATTTGAACAATCATCGTTTCGTGAGACGTTAGTTTGCCATCCACAGAAACATTATGTTCATCATCCATTAGATGGAGTTGTGTGTATGTGTAGTTTGAATCCTTCTTATAACAACATCCTAGTATATTGTGGATACTGGTGTTGTTACAAAAGAAAGGAAATAAAAAGATTTTGGTGGTTGGAGAAGCAAAATAAATGAAAATAATTTAAGAGAAATCGTTACCTTTAATCTAGGTAACTCACTTTGGTTGGAACCAAAGGACTTCTTGAAATGCTTTCTGCCTAAGGGGAATCTTCAAGGAGGAGGAGAGGGATGTGGGGAGCTTAGTTGGGCAGAGTTTGGACGAGCCAAGTGGCTTGAGAGGTGTGAAGAAATGAGAAGGAGGAGTGCCCTTTTATAAGAGGGGTGAGGGGTACCTTTGGAAAAGCTAGAAATATTAATTTATAATAAATTCATATTCGGTTTCCAAAGGCTCCAAAGTTGACTATTCAAAGGATGAGGTGGGGATAGGTCGAAAACAACTCATCCAATAGAATTTAGACAGGTTTGGGTACTTATATTAACCTTATCTTTAAGTATTAACTCTAAGTTAATTAGTTTCACTTTTACAATGTCTCTTTGTATTTTTATATAATATGGTTAATAAACTTACTATATACATCCAAGCGACCCCCAAGTGGTCCATTAATGATTAACCTATCATAATATAAGTCTCTTGGCCGAACCTTAGATTTTTAGGAATTTAATATCAATTAATAATATAATATTTGTTTTAAGAACTCTTTTATGTCAATTTTGACACTATTCAATAGTTGATTTTTTTGAAACTCATAACAGATTGATTACTTCGAACAAAGTCCATTAAATCAATCCTAATATATCATATTAGCCTAGAAAATTAGTTTAATTCATTAAAAGTTTCATATTATATTTATTTGGGTATTTATAATATCAATTATTTTAATTTTTCACTATTTTAGTAATTACTGCATCATCATTGTGTCATAAATAAAATAAATTATTTAATGTCTAAAAATTATAAATAAAATATCATTATGTAGGAAATCTTTTTATCTTTCTAATGAATATTTATAATCTAAAATCCAACATATATAACCCTATTTAAAAATTGTTGTTCTAAAAGATATATGCTTGTGTCATTTTTGTATTCATTTTAACTAAATTAAAATAAAGTGTCATTATCACTTACAAGTGGATCCATGGGGTCCCAAAATTGACACAAAGATGCCCATGGTCGACCATCTATCAACCAATAGGGTTAAGACACGTTTTTAGGGTAATTTAGTATTATTATAATATTATTTGTTTAACCCTTATTTACCGGATTTACCCTTAACCATGGTAAATAAAATATTTACCGCAGTAATTATTCAAAATGTCTAAAAATAAAATTTACCTATTTACACAATTTGAACATCCTGATTCCAAATATGGAATCCATTTTCCTAAATTCAAAACACAGAAGTGGCAGAAATTAATTTAAAATTAATTCCCGCTGTCAAAACAAAAAGCGTGTTTTTAAGAGATAATAACTATCAAAAGATTGACACTTGTTTATGTTCAGTTTAATTGTAAAATTATGTCCAATGACCAACATTATATTAAATGGTAAAAATATATTCTAAATATACTTTAAAACTACTAAAATTCATAATTTATCACTATTAATTATTTTGATTAAAAAAGTTGTTTTTAATTAAAATTTAGTAATTTTCACTATTCATCAAAATATGAAAGTTATCCGAAAAGTACCAAAATTTCACCTTAGGCTAAATTCGATATTCCGAATCAAAAAATGAAGTCCATTTTAAAATATAAAATATATATGATTTCAAAAAGTAGGTATTACTATTTACAACGGCTAGTTTAATTAGTTGTGGTGTGTGTTAGAACTCGAGGTTGCGTACAACACACGCTATCGCATTATTCGAAGGGAAACGTACCGTATAAGCTTGGGATGTTTCATTTTAAATTTTTGATGTCCCCATTTAGTCAAAAAGTTTAAAATATAGTATTTAAAAATGGTTCACTATTAAAATTTGATAAAAGTGCAATACTGAAAATGAATTTGCTCTTGCATTATATCTAAGAAACTCATAATATGGATTATAAAATTATAAGGATTACATAAAATTTAAAATTTATCTAATACTATTCATGACCTCTTTTGAATGGATTTTTTGGTAAGTCATGGTGAAATTGAAATCGGTGTTGCGTGTAATGAAAGTTATTGAATTATTTTGAAGAAATAACACACTATAAAATCTTGGGGTGTTACACCCGCCCCTCCTGGACACCACCCCCCACCCCCTACCCCCTTGGACACCCCCCTGGACATCCCCCAACCCTCTGGACAGCCCCCCCACCCACCCGGACAACCCCAAATACCCTCTGGAGAGGCCGCCACCCACTTGGACAGCCCCCCACACCCATCCAACCCCTTGGACACCCCCCTGGACACCCCACCGACCCCTCTGGACAGGCCGCCACCCCCTTGGACAGCCCCCACACCCACCCATCCCCTTGGACACCACCCTGGACACCCCCCGACCCCTCTGGACAGCCCCCGACCCCTCTATAAGCACCCCACCCCTCCTGGACACAACCCCCCACCCCCGACCTGCTTGGACACCCCCCTGGACACCCCCAACCCTCTGGACAGCCCCCCACCCCTCCTAAACACCACCCCCACCCCCTACCCCCCTTGGACACCCCCCTGGACACCCCCCAACACCCACCCACACCCTTGGACAGCCCCCCACACCCACCCACCCCCTTGTAAACCCCCCTGGACACCCTCGACCCCTCTGGAAAGCCCCCCACCCCTCCTGGACACCACCCCCCACACCCTACCCCCTTGGACACCCCCCTGGACACCCCCCAACCCTCTTGATAGCCCTCCCACCCCCCTGGAATCACTGAAAATTTACCATAACAAGAAGTTGGGCCATTCAAAGAATGTTTTTAGGTGTGGAGGAAGAACTGAGTTTCAATAGATAGAGAAGGAACTCGACATTAGGTTGTCTATTCCAGGTGTGGATTTGAAGGAGTTAATGTTTGTTCAGTGACCCAAGAGATTGAATCAAAAATTCAGATGTTGTGCCATTTTCTCATGATGAGGATGAATAATTGGTGGGGTTTGACTTTTAAATGGAGAGCTTAGCAGACCATCATATTTTCTATAGATCAGTAAAGGATGTTAGCATCGAACATAAGGCTTAAGGGATGCTTTCAGATCCAAATATGTATGTTGATGGATGCAATGGATCTAGTAGAGGTTCTAGAAAGAATGGTGGTTTTATTTGTTTAGGATAAGTAGTGAAGAAAAAACTAGTTAATTTTTTACTTGCTGAAAAGAGGGTATCTAAAATTTTTAATATGCCGAGGGGAAATCTGGCGAGTCCTCCTCGTGAAACTTTGTTTGCAGGGGGTGAAAATGGTGATGTGATCCCAAATCCATGCACCTATGCCATGGTTGTGTGTGAATAAAGTAGTAACAACTGTAAAAGGGCAACCCATCCAAATGGACACGCCCCAACCCTCTCGGGGATTTATAGAAAACGATGAAAAATTAGTGAAATCATAAAATTAGTTAATATTGCAAGTCGAACTAATATATCTAGGGATGATAAATAAGATTATGGTGCCAAAACGAGTTAAAAGGGTTCGCAATCGAAGAATCTTAGCTAGTTTCAACAAAAAAATCACAACACATATATATATACTATCCGTGAAAAAAAAACGAACGAGTGGGAGGATTACCTGAGTGCTGCGAGTTTAGATGATTGATCTGAGGAGATTAAATATGAGAAACGATGATCGCAAAACGAATCTAAACCCACTAAATGGACGAGCCGATTCGGGTTTACGCGCGAGAGAGACGAGTCGCAACTGTCGAAGGTAAACTCGCGAATGACAATCCACGGGTCTGGGTAAATTTTTAAATGAGTTATCACGTCGGTTATTCAATAACCGACGTTATAATTTTTTTAAAAACATTTATAACGTCGGTTATTCAATAACCGACGTAAAAACCTTCCTCCGATTCTTTTTTTACGTCGGTTATTTTATAACCGACGTTATAAAGGGCTAAAAATCCGCGTTTTATTACGTCGGTTATTCCATAACCGACGTCAAAAACATCTGCGGATTCTTTTTTTACGTCGGTTATAAAATAACCGACGTAAAAAGGCCTTCAAAAACCGCGTTTTTTACGTCGGTTATTGAATAACCGACGTAACAAACGCCCCCCGCTTCTGTTTTTTACGGCGGTTAATGTATAACCGACGTAAAAAACGAAGCCGCGCGATTAATAACGTCGGTTATTTTTATAACCGACGTTAAAGGTGTACTAAACACAGGTTTTTACATCGGTTATTAAATAACCGACGTAAAAAACCTCGTTTTACATATTATGACGTCGGTTTTATATAACCGACATAAAAAATGGTGACGTAAAAAACATTTTCTGCACTAGTGATTTTGATGTTTAAAAATAGAAGGCATCATCTCAACCTGAAAAAAACAAAATATCAACAATAAAATAAGAAATAAATGTATGGGATGCATGCATATCAGATAAATATTGCATAAGGGTAGAATTCAAAAGAATTATACCTCTCACCATTGATAGTCCCGATTGATCATACATAATCAATTTCTCAGATCCATATAGTTTCTTACTGAATGCAATTTTATATTTATTAACTTTATGATATTGAACTTATTGAGGAGTCATGGTATTCCAAGAATCACTATGGATATCTCAGTTCTGCTGATAAGAACTATTCTGTTTCCCTCATCCCGTCAAAGCATACGACATCTGTGAAACATGATAAGTTTCCTAAGAACTAAAACTTGGAGAACTATGACAATATCACTGAATATTCCCCATATGGTTGTAATTATGGCATGCTCTAGGTGGTGCTAGACATTCTCACTTCATGTTATCTAAGGAACCACATTGAAAACATATCAACTTACTATTGGGTTTAGAAGGATGATTCACTGATCCATCCATTTGATTCTAAGTCATACCACTACCTTTTAAATAGGTGTCCCTCTTATTATTATTCCCCACATTAGAGTTTTCACCATTTCCCATAGGTATCAACATGATTCCTCCACCCATAGTTCCTGATATTTCTCTTTATTATAATTTCCCTCTATTGAACATCTCTATGTAATTCATTATACAAAGCACAAAAATATTTGAGTGAATTTCTAGTCTCTGACCTGATTAAAAAATAAACCCCTTCAAGGATGAACTTATAGAAAATTTAGGTGAAAAATGAACTAAATTCATAAATTTGGCCACATAATCTATCACTAAGATATTTCTTGGTTCAAGATGAAAAATTACTTCATTCTAGAAATACTGAACATGTGAGGATAGAATTGTTTGTTGATTTTTTTTTCAAAATCCTCCCATGTAATTCCTTAATCTAATTTATCCTGAACTACCAAATCCCACCACTGGTGTGCTATATACCCTAGCATGCACACCACTAAGTTGACTTTAATCTCTTATAGTTTTCCAAGGAAATCAAATATTTGATTCATCCTATTCAGCCACACTTATACTTTCTCTAGTTCTGAATCACCCTGAAATATAGGTGGACTTTTCTTCTATAATTTAATGGAATGATCCAATTGACTTGATTCATCCATTAGGTTACCTCTATCCACAACCCAAAAATCCTAGAAAATACTTTTAACAATATGTTGGTTCTCATGTGGCTTAGGTGTAACCACATTCTCAATAGCTTCTTCCGGTTAGTTTCTACAACACCTACTAGGTTCTATTTTCTATAAAAAAATTCCATTTAGTCTCACTCTCTAGAAACTAATGGCTTAAAAATTTCAAATTTACCATGTTATACATATCACAATCATGATTTCCAAAATTCATTATTTTTCTACTTTCAAACCATTTTTGAAAAGTCCACCATGCTTTTGAAAATTAAACCATTTTCAAAATACCACAATTATGCCTTTTCAAATTCTCACACTTGAAAACATTTTCAAAATTGTTCAAAAATCAAAACTTTTCCACCCAATCATAAATCATTACTCAAAATGAAACATGCACTCATAGTGGAAAGTCATTTCTATTAATACATTTCATGCTCTTATCATCATCTAAACCCATGATGATGAGCTTAAAAATCCTAGAAGTGTCCCAAAAAACTTATGTACCCAACTCCCTGGTAACTTGAGGTTTAGCATAAATAGGTTAGCTATGCCACTATATGCTCTATATTTCAAGTTTTGACAATAATACTCCCCACATCCATCCCAATTCCAAGACGAAAAAACCAATACCATTTGTCCCAAAATGAATGATGGACCAACCAAGATTGATGCCATTTTAACTTCCCTCCCTCACCATTGTCTTGGGAAGGTGGTGGGATATTACTCAACCTTAGGTGACATACCCAAGATACCAAAGGCTGAAAATAAATTCCAAGGGCTTCATAAATAGTTGGGGGATGATTTTCCCTTTTGAAAATAAAACAAAAAAATCAAGATAACCATAACCAAAGAACACATAAATGATACATGATAACAATGTAATGAAAATTAAACTAATACAAACTGACAAAAATATCAAACTACAACCAAAAACATATCAGAGTATAATGAGAAAACAAAACCTAAAAAAAATCAAAGACTCTTGTTTCTGACACTTTTGCCGAGACACACATCTGTCGCTTTCGTAGGACGCGCTGATTTTTTCCCCACATTTTTACTTTCCAAAGGTAGGTGACATTCGTCGCTTATTCAGAGATGTTTGCTCCTTGATCGAAACGGGATGATGTGGTGTCGGTATCTCCTTCTATGGATTCCTACTCAGAATTCGTTACCTATTCTGGGTATCCCTTATAGATTAAGACATTGTTCATGAAACTCTCCCTGTTCCATGTCTTCATGGACATCGGTTAATTACACTATTTTTGTCAAGACATTCCAAGCGGTCTGGTCAGGGCAACAAACTTTGGTCGGGGGATTAGTCACGTTAGACATCATTGGTGTGTCTGGACGCTGGAACACTGACGTGTCTAGGTTTATTACTCTAATTATAGGGCTTCTCGAGGGCGCGGAAGCCTGAGGCATTCCATGTAGAGTGAAGGGAATTATATGCCATAAGCATGTATTTGAGGTTTTCCTTAGCTTCCCATGTTTAACATAGGGTATGCCATAGGTTTAACATCTAGCAGAGATGGATTAGACTGATCAGAACATTGACAGGAGTGGATCAGGTGGGTGCAACCCCTATATAGATCGCTGATGTTGGGGGATAATGCGTGGTTAGTTACACGGTTTCTTCTAGGAGCAGCGAGAAAGCGGGTGACATGATCTCATCAAAATGTGGCTGCCTGGGTAAGAATTTGGATGGATGATGGAGAGTTGAATGAAGTGGTGGAGGAATGAGATGGAACTGTCATGAAGGTGATTGTAGTGTTGGGATTTATCCTCAAAGATACTTCCTACGTATCTCCGTGGCAGGTGATCAAAGTCCACGTAGTTCGGTGGGGTGATGGGATGCCTGAGGAGGCAACCCGTATGGATGGGACCCAAAGGAAGTAGAACCTCAGGGTTAGGATATGATCTTATCTAAACACATAGGCTCAAGGGAGAGACTGATATGAGACTTCGGTGGTGGTCTTGAACCTTAGGGAGGCTTCCTATATACCTTTCCTTGGTAAGGATCAAAGTCCACGTAGTTCAGGATGGAGGAATATAATCGGGATGTACACAAAGGACAGCGACCCGATGACATGATGGGGATTATACGTGGTTATAAGCCTAGGGTTGATCTGACGCTCGAGGGGCAGACCAGGGATGTGGGTCCCAACTAAGGGGACTACATCGGCTTACCGTCGATTGCTGACCACAACGGCTTACCGCTGGTTGGGTGCAATGACTTACCGCTGAATGGGGTTCCAACGACTTACCACTAATTGTGAATAAAAATGGCCTACCATTGATTGAGGAACACAATGGATTACTATCAGTTGGGATTGTACCTTAGGGAGGCTTCCTACATACCTTTCTTAGGAGACAAGGATCAAATCCCACATAGTTTGAACGGGTACCGTTTAATGTCTTGCGGGATGAAAAGGGGAATATAGAGTTTAATGTCATGTGGGACGAAGGTGAAATGACATGAAGGGGGTTGGAACAACTAGGTTTTGGGCTTGAACCTATGAGAGGCCTCCTACGGACCTTTCCTTGGTAAGGATCAAAGTCCACATATTTCTAGAGAGTTTGGTGAACCGATGTGAAGGGGGTTGGAACAACTGGGTGTTAGGCTTGAACCTCTTGGAGGCTTCCTACGTACCTTGCCTTGGCAAGGATTGAAGTACACGTTGTTAGAGAGAGTTTGCGTATTACACTCTAGGGTGGCCCAAGGAGGATGTCATAGTCACTGATTACTCTAAGTTCACGTGAGTCATGCTCGGTGTGAGAAAGAAGAGGCAAAAAAGACCTGATGATCACATCGCAAAAGGTGCATATGTGAGAAGTGAAGTGGGGCTTACACGTGGTTAGCAGCCCAAAGAGGAAACATGGGTTTACTCGTGGTTAGAGGCCCAAGAAGATGGAGATTGGGACTTACTATAGGATGGAGTCCTAGGTGGCGAAAAAGACCAACATGAGAGGGATGGGATAACGAAGGTCCCATTGCCCATCTCTCCTTTGGTCTTTAGCACCGAAGAAGAGAGGAGGAGCAGGGATGCTACCTACCGCAAGAAAGGATAGGGGCTTACACCAAGGTGGTTTCCCTTCCCCATGGACAGGTGTCGATCCAGCAAAGAGGATCTCATTCCATGTAAGTAATATCTCACTCCCATGGAGACGAGCGGGCATAGATAATGCCAGAGACGAGGCACCCCACATAAAGTGCACGAGGTGATGTCATAGTTTAACATCATGTGTTGTGAACAATGATCTTGGTAGTTTAACATTATACATCTCATATGAGGTGGGTTCACTCTGCACCCCTAGGACTTACATAACCGACACACCTTAACCCTTATTGAAGGGAAGGCACTGACAAATCCGTGGTGAGGGGGTGTCGTGGAGTGATCCATTGAGGGGCCCATGTTAGCATGACTATGTGAAGAAGAAATAGCTGTTAGCATGCCTCTATGGATCAACAATGGTGGATGGGGACTTATGCATAGAAGCTTCCCTAGTGCCACTAAGAAGTGGCAATGGTGGATAGGGATTATGCACAGATGCTGCCCAGATGCCGCTAAGGAGTGGAAAAGGTGGATGGGGCTTACACATGGACGCTACCCGGGTGATGCTAAAGAGTGGCCATGATGACTGGGGATTACTCATGGGAGATTCCTATAATGTCGTCCTCATGTCTGGCCATGATGGAATCCCAACTCACTTGTGGGTTGAGGCATATAATTGGGTCTAACACCTATGCGCAAGTGCACAAGTGGGATAACGCCAAGGGAATTAGAATCAGTCTGAACAAAGGGAGATGATAAGTTTGAATCACATGACTGACATTTGGAATGGGGTGAGGGTGGCATGATGATGGAGGATAACTGTTGATCATGTTCAAAACAAAGAATCCATATCATGTTAGCCTGAAATGGGGAAAAATAATTGAGGGTCGACTACTGACCGTGTTCAAAACATAGGACCTGACTCAAAGTTTCATCCAAAGTCTTCTAGGGCATTGGCCCAGAACAGTAGGTGAGCTGATGGGGCATGAGACCAAGATGTTAGGGGGTCCCTTGAGACATGAAAGGGGAAAATATCCGAATGAAGGACACACAAATCATGAGGTGGAGTGGTGTAATGCTCGAATGTTTTCCAATGATCTTGAAATTACACCACTGTAATCATGGCATGGGGTATCTTATGCTTTTCACATGAGCCATATCTTATTTGGAACAAGAGGAATCCTATTATTGAATGATAGGGCATGCTACAGTTTAAAGTCATGTAGTGAGGAATATTGGAATCTTATACTTGGTGCATAAGGAATCTATTTTTTAGAGTAAGAGGCATCCTATATTTATCATATAGGGTATACTATAGTTTATAGTCATGTAGAGAGGACTATTAGCATCTTATGCTTGGCACATAATGCATCTCTTATTTGGAGCAAGAGGCATCCTATGTTTGTAACATAGGGTGTACTATAATTTAAAGTCATATAGATAGGACTATTGGCATCTTATTCTTGGTGCATAAGGCATCTCTTATTTGGAGAAAGAGGCATCCTATGTTTGTAACATAGGGTGTACTATAGTTTAAAGTCATATAGATAGAACTATTGAAATCTTATGCTTGGCACATAAGGCATCTCTTATTTGGAGCAAGAGGCATCATATGTTTGTAACATAGGGTGTATTACAGTTTAAAGTCACATATATAGGAATATTGTCATCTTATGCTTGGCATATAAGGCATCTCTTGTTTGGATCAAGAGGCATCCTATGTTTGCAACATAGGGTGTACTACAGTTTAAAGTTATATAGATAGGACTATTAACATCTTATGCTTGGTGCATAAGGAATATCTTATTTGGAGCAAGAGGCATCCTATGTTTGTAACATAGAGTTTACTATAGTTTAAATTCATATAGATATGACTATTAGGAATAAGGCACCTAGTAATGGTTCGTGTTGGGACTTACGCAAGGGAGGACCATTTTGGTTCAACCTGGTATTGAAGTCTGGTGATGGGGTTTGGATGAGTTTCTTGAGGAATGGTTCGACTCAAGGTACTCAGGGAATTGATGATGAGAATATCAGCTCACGAGATGAGAAACAAACCAAGAGGAATATGTCAACTCAAGGTGTTTCATGGTGTTTAGAGGAGTATCTCAAATCACGGTATTCCATAGGTGGAAGGTAGATGCGCATAAGGGCGCAATGGAAATTTTCGGTGTCTTGGGTCAAAAACTTTGCAGTGCAACTCTCCATTTTTCATGGGGGTTGGTGATGGTGGTGAAGGGCCGAGACTGTAGCCCAACACTGACCCTGAGTGGGGGGTGTGGGGGCGCAACCCCCATGGTATGGACCAGCAGGTGCATGCCTGTGTACTGTTGTGCGTAAGATGGGCTACATGCAGGATGAGCTGTGTGAAATATTGGACTATGCAACATAGGTACATGTAAGATTCGACACCTTGGCACTATTGCACACAAGATTGAAAGTCTTGTGTGCAAGAATAAAATCTTGAGTGTACATGATTTAGGCAAAAAAGAGTTTGTGTGAGGGTCAAACCATTATGGGACCGTGCAAAAGCAGACCCATATGGGACCTATCGTGAAAGATCTCGTATGGAGGGTTCCATTATTCTGTGTGGGCGTGGAAGAGGCGGTCTTACTCACAACAGAGCAGTGGCCGACCTCTGGAGACCTCTCTCAAGGGGGGGGGGGGGGGGTGCACTTTTATTTATTGGCAAACCTGAGAGCGGTTGCGCGTAATATTCCGGGTGCAGAAGTGGTCTTACGTGAAACTTGAGGTGGGTATGCACACAAAGGGAAGTTTGATGTCGCATTGGGCATGTAAGGATCTTGTGTGCAGATGCTAATCTTGCACGCACATCTCAAAACTTGTGCACACCTTAGATGCTTTTCGGGTGGCCTGGGCGGAAGATGACATATCATTGGAAGCGTAAAAGGTTTTCATGACATGTTGCGTGAAAGATTCTGTTTCTGCATGCAAGATTCCATTCTTGTGTGCAAAACAACCATTCTTACACGCAAGATTTCAATTATTTCATGAAAAACCATACTTTTCCCTAAAATCTTCCTGGATGGCCATTTCCAGCAGCCTGACTTCAAACGACCATAACTTCTGATCTGTAACTCTGTTCAGGATCCACGACTAGTCAAATTGAAGATTTCAAAATGATCTATGCTTCGAGATCATGCTTAGAAGCATTTGGTGAAATTACAGGGACACATTTTATGGTTCCAACAACTCCAAATAAATAACCTCTATAGATCCCAACATGATCAAAGATCCAAATCCACCATCCATTCCCAAAGTATTACGATGCATCACTAAAGAAATGGGATACTTTACCTTTACATATTTCCAAAAATATGATATTTGAAAATACACAAAAGTACCCAAGTAGGGGGTGAGTATAAAACTCAATAGGATTTCCCCATTTGACTTCCCTACTTAGGCCACTAGGATAGAACATATTATCAAATTTATACAAAACAATTTATATAAAACAATTTAAAATCATTTTATATAAAAAAAACTATTTTTAATAAAATAGTTTTCCATGGAAATAAACCATACAACTCATAAAATAAATTTCTCAAAAAATTGTTTGGAATAAATCATTTCATTCCATCTAACCACACACACACACACACACACACACTTAAGCTTGGTGTTACCATTGATGATGTATCTTCACGTCCATACTCAATCCCTTTGATGGTGGTACTTCACAACCATTATATATCCCATTAAACTCATTCCAAACTATTAATGTCAAAAAGAATGCCAACCAGTTATTTCAAATCATTGCAATAAAACAAACCTTTTATTGAAAACCACTTTTCAACCAATTTACATGCATTAATACCAAATAACCATTTTAAAATCATGAAACCAATTGCACTTTGCACCCAAAAAACCAATTTCTTCAATTACACAAACCATCACTAAAGAGGGTTTCTAACAAGATTTTCACTGAAATTTCCCAATTCAATTCAAGAAATTCAATAAATTTTAAATTGATCCTTAAATTTATAATAAGAGGAGATGAGAGTGAATACAACTACCTTGCAACTTAAGATAAAATGAATAACGACACAAATTCTTCAACAAACTAGGTTAAAACTCCAAAAACCTATCTTTGATATTGATCCCTATCATCAAAATAGCCATATCTCATCAATATTGGCATCGCACAACATCAATATATCCCAAAATAATTAGATCCATGAATCCAATAGAGGGAAGAAGATGAAACTAAGGAAAAACCACTAAGAACGAGCACATACCGAGGAATCCGAGCCTCCAATGAAAAAAGAATCACCAAAGTATTGCTCCTGGATCAATGGAAAGGGTCTCCATAGCCTTTGGGAGAAGAGGAAATCAAGTTATGATCAGATTAAGGAAAAAATGAGCCATTAAGGGGGAAATCAGAATTAGATCCACAATTTTCAGATCTTGTTTTTAACGGTACATGGTTAGGGTACAGGTTTAGGAAAACCATGCACAAACCGTGTTCCAACCACTACCTCTAAAAACCCATCACATGGTTGTATCTTACAGTTATAAAAACCACATTCTAACCTTGAAAAACCCATATGTTTCACTTAGCATAGTTACTCTTGGGTGACTGCATGGTTTGGAAAAACCGCACACCTAGCCATGGGCCTACCTAGAGCCCTTTATCTCCCCTTACATAGTTTCTCAGAGGCATTTCATGGTTTCTACTAAATATGAGAAAACTGTGAACCTCCATAAAAACACCCAAAACTTGTAAAAACTCCTCCAAAACTTCCCAAAATTAACCCAATAACTTTGTATACTTAAAATACATAAATAAATGTTTAATTACCTGAAATATGGGGTAATAAAAATATCATATAATAGGGTATACCATGTTGTTTAACATAATATAAAAAAGGAAAACCATGTAGTTTTTGATCATATGGTGAGGAACAATCCATATAGTTTAAGGTAATGTAGTATGAATCATGTGTATTGTACTTACATGAGAATATCCCATAATGCACCTAAATATATAGAAAATGTATATAGTCACAAGGGAAGAAACAAAAAAATCAAAATTTACACTCTAACTACCCCTAGTTTTGGGGTTTTTTGATGAACTCATTGAGGGTAGATTTCATTCATGAGGGTATCCTAGAATTAACCTTAACCCATGTGATATGAATAGGGATTGGAAAAAGAACCTCATGGAGGAGACCTTGGGTGAGAAGGTGAATCAACACATTAGAGTACTTTCATGAGTGCATGAAAGTCATGACTTAGGTAAAGGTGTGTTATGGTAACCACGAATTTCATGTGGTTAGACCATCGTAATCAATATTAGATCATGGAGTATATGGTAAAGTTTCATGAATTTTTGATGTTCTGTGAGTATGGTGAGTTGCACACATGTGAAAAAACCCTAATTATGTAACATTAAGTTACATAGAGTCACATGATAACTTTATTCACATGAGTATCTTTTAAATTCTATCCGTTACGATTATCTTCATGAAATTAAGAAATTTAAACTTGTGTGAAAGGGGTACTTAAGAAAAATTACAAGTAATGGTACTTGTGAAAGTCTCACATTTTTTGTGATTCAATCCTCTTTTTAATTATAAAATTTACCTATAGAAGTTAAATTTTTCTTGAATTTGTGAAAGTTAGCTACTCATGAAAATCATTGAGCTTTTAGATTATTCTCAGTTTCCATTAAAGTATTTGTATCTATTTGTATCAATTTACATGAAAATGGTCTATATATAGAAAAATTTATATGTCGCATGAGCTTAATATATTTTCATGGAACCACCAAAATCACCACCATAGGAATGCTGCACATTGTTGTGAAAGTTATATGGAGTTATGAACTTTATATAAGTAACAACTTATGCACATGAGCTTATTTTCATACAAATTTTTGTAAACTTTATCTTTATAATGACCTATGTTGTTACATTTTTACAGAATCATTGAAAAGTCATTTATTTGAGGATTGAGATTTAGGTGAATTTGATTTTTTAGAAACTGAACTAGAGGGGTTATTTTTTGTGCATGTTTTGGGAGTTAAAGTGAAGTCTTTAGAGGGGTAAATATAAGTATGAATGAATTGTATAGTAATATCCAGGGGAAGATAATTGATCAAAATTTATGGGGCTATACAAAATCTAACCAAATTCCTGGTGGCAGTTCACTAAGATCCTAGTAGCCCACTATATTTTTGGTGCAAGACCACTAGGACTCCATTGGTGGAATTCAATCCCCCACTTAAGTGGAGTAATTTCCATCTTTTAATGGGGTTTTGGGATTGGGATGAATGAGTGGTAGGGAGGGGTTCCTCCCTTGTATCCCCTCTCATTCTCTTTACCTATAATTATCCATATTGGTTTGGGATGGTTTTATCCACCAGGGTATGGTTTTATCTCCTCATACCTTCTATTTTCTTTTATTTTTTGTTCATCACTAATTTGATAGTTCTGAGTTAGTGATTTAATGAGTTATTTCAACTAAGGATGTTAAAATTCATCAGTTATCAAGGGGCCTTTACGTGTGATGGATAGGGAATGTTGAGGAATGATGAACATGCATCATTTCTCACCATTTTTATGGATTTGAGTTTCCATATGAGTTTTCCTAGGAATTTAATCAATCTTATATATAATTGGTGATCAATTGTGATGTGAGTCATGGGTTATTTTCTCATAAGAATACTAGAAACATGTTATAGGCCATATGCATGCCATTAGTTGTGGTTATAGTAGGAATACGATGCCTGGTGAATTTTTATGGATTATTCCACTTATATTAATTATAGTTTTAAATGATTAATTAAATATAAATTCTTATAATTAATTAATTAAGGCTTATGGATTTAGATAGGATCTTTTGACATCGATGATGGTCATTGTAGGCTTAGATAGGAATTAAACAAGCATGTATCAAGGGGTTGATTACACTTTCTAGGTGTGTGGTTCATAAATTATCAAGTCATGAATATCATGTGTTTTATGTGTATAATTATATATGGGTGTGGGTACTCGATCCAAGGTGAATCAAGTAGGAACCATAAGAGATTGAACATGTTTAATTAATATGTCAAATTTATTTGGGATAGAATGAACATTCTTCTCACAACATAATGGTCTTGGAATCACTTGGAGATCATGATTTCATGTGATACTCAGGTTGGTTGTAGAAAAATATGTTTTATGGATATATAAGGGTTAAATTTAGTATGAGAGTCCTTGGTTATTCCCTCATGGTTGTATAAGGTCTATTCCACTAGGATTGATTTGAGTGATCAATGTCAATGATGGGTTCGCCATGATGAGCGTATGGTTCATATAAAGGTTGGGGTTTGGTAATGGGACCTTATACATCACTTTAGGGTTATTTGATTATATATTACAAGTTGAATCATAAGAGGCCTTATAAGGTTAAATTTGGATTAAGGAAAAAGTAGAATGTTTAGACTGTGGTGTGATTTGATTGAGTAGAATGGTCTACTTGAAAGGGACTATGGAGTTGATTTTGGTGAATGGATCATGTGAGTATCTCAAGCATGGTATGTTTATAAATAGAAATATGAGATTAACTTTCATCATGGATATAAATGAGTATATTTTTTGATAATTGAGTGGGTCTTTTGCGACCTAGTTAGTTAACCTGCTATGATTAATATGGGTAAACTGACCATTCATATTGTTTTTCTTGAGAGTATAGGTGTTGGGTTGATAAGCCTGGACTATAATCTAGGTGATCATCTAGGAAAACTCCTCAAGTGATATAATAAATTTATTGGATAGAAATTTTTAGTGAGAATTCTTCTTGATTTAGGTAGTAATAGCATAGGGGAAATGCTTGACATGGAAAGTGAGATGCATGGGATGTATCAATGATTAGTTGAGTGATAGGTGGATTATATTTAGAATTGGGATGCTCAAGATGTGTTTAGGTGTATTCAAGGGATAAGTATAAGTGTAATGATTCTTGGTTTCTATTGTTTCTTCCAATGATATATCATATTTTTAGAACCAAGGTTGATGATCTTGGAGATGTTGTATCTTTGAAAGAGTGAGTAAAAATAATTATTGTGTTTATCTTGAATCATGAATAGAATAATATATTCTTAGTGATAGTTGGAATATTACAAGACTTGGAGATGATTATAGGAACATAAATATAGATTAAATAGAATATTGGTAAAGGATGGCTTCACCATGGGCATTTTGGTGTTCATAATATGGTGGTGATATGAAATGGTATGACCACTATGTTGTAGTGGAAGTTGTTTCTTATATACGAGGTTATTTTGGAAGTAATAGAGAAACCATGGAAATATGGATAGGTGAAACGACGTGTTTTTCATTGTGGGGGATATAAATAATACTGTTGTGATAGTTGAATTATGTGAAATGAAGAGTTATTTTTGAACATGTCATTATGGAAAGTGTGGTGTAATTAAAATATCCATGTAAGAAATAGGTGACCCATAAAAATAATTTTTGGATATATAGTGGTTCATTTTAATATTCAATAATTCAATGACTATAAGGAGACTACACCATCTTCAACACTTTTTTAGGTTTCAAGACTTATGGATTTGAATGAAAACAAGTAGCTGGTTGTTTCAGAAGTTGTATTGTAAGACATTAAGTCTAAAGGAGAATTATTCCATAATCTTAAGTATACTACAACATTGTAGATTGTGATATATTAAAATATAAAATTAAAAATAATAATATTTTTGGGAGATACTAGATATTATTCCATGGATCTCGAGGAATGTGGAATAATTGGACATCTAAAATGGGAATTTTGGGAATCACTACACTATGGTGTACTGGTTTTTATAGATAATTAACAATTTAGACTACTTAGATTATATATTTCATATTTCTTAAAATTTATACTTTAATCCATTAAATATGAATAAAATTAAAGGACCAATGAAAGGATGGCATGTGGAAATTAAATTTAAAGCATTTTGGTGGTTTTAAAATGAATGATTATTGGAAAAATTAAGAAGTATGTTCTTGAAGAAAAATAAAAACTACTACAACTAGAAATAAAAATAGAGGAAATTGAAGTACTCTATTAAATACATAGAATATGGAAAAAGAAATTGAGGCTCAAAGATAACACCCTTACTATATTGGTGTTGATTGTATTTCATAATTTAATTATATGTGACCTTTGATTCATCATATAGTATTTCTTGTGAAAAATTAGTGGGTGGATAGATAAGGTAAGGGAGTGACTCTTATATCAATGGTGAATATTTAAAAAACCTTTTAATAATATATAGTACTCATATCCCATGTAACATTGAGATATTGTATGTTCTTGGGATTGATAGGTTTGAAGGGTTATTACAAATATGAGAATAATATCTGATTATAAATGAGAAAAAATACACAACCTAATTCAAACCCCTCTTAGGGTGTGTTTGGGATTATGGTTGCATGGTATCAAACCCATAAGTTTTAAGCTTGGTGAATCTGTCAACATATTTTTTCAATATGGATAATATTTTCAATGTAAAATGAGTTCCTTTGTTTAATGGGTGAAATTATCAAATATGTAAAAATTGAATGATATCACACCTACAATCACTTTTACTTGATGTATACTTATCCATGATGCATGGAATTCAAATAAGTGATGTTATAGAGTTATCAATGACTAAAGTGGATCATAAACTTCTCAAAATCAACACAAAGTCTCAAAATTATTTATATGGAGCATTATCAAATCAAATTTATATAAAGGAAATGAGTTTTACATCAATGAATGAAATATAGGATAAACTTTACAACATATATTAAGGGGAAGAAGGTCAAGGAGGTGAAGTTATAAGAATTATATAATAAATTTAATGATATTAATATGGCTCCAAATAAAAACATTGATGGTTTCTTTAACCATCCCATTGAGGTTTGAAGAGCAATTTGTGGTCTTAGAAATGCAATGAGGGATGGTGAAATTAGGAATATTTTTTTAGAATATTTCCACTATTGTAAAATAAAAGGGTCATTGCTTGAATAAGGAATCCTTATAGAGTTTTATCTTGATTATCTTTATATAAAGTTGGTGGAATATGAAATTTGAGTGAAATTTGAGATCATATAAAGTCATTCATAAAAAAAAATGGAATTAATGGCTATATAAAAACTTGGTATTGAATAAGGTTAGGAAGTTGAATAAGATATAAGTGATGAATTATTATCACTTATGGAAAGAAAGTTCAAGGAAGGTAAAGGGAGGAATGAAGGAAATCTACCTCAGACATGTTTTAATTATGGAAAAGTTAGGTATATTATAATGTCATGTAAAAGGAAGGATCATAGATAATTTGGATTTAAACTCACACCAAAATAGAAGAGAAAATTTCCTCCAAAATGTAACTTTAAATCTAGAAATAAATCTGGGAAAATGTTTCAATGGAAATGATTAGTGAGAAAAGAAGAAGATGAAGATGAGGTATGCTATAAGGTTGATAAGGCTAAATTTATCTTAGATACTGAGGATGTAATGATGAAAATGGTTGAGATGAAAAAATATAAAACTAATGAAGAATGACTACTAGAAGGAATTATTGATTTAAAATTAGAGCTTAAATATGCTCTAGAGTATTTTGATCCACAATAGAAGAAAAATATAAAAATTAGTGAGCTACTCAAGGAAATATCAATGTATATTGACCAACTCAAAAAACAAAATTATCTAGCTATAGAAGATAGTGGAAGAATATGGTAAAGGATAATTAGCATAAATCCCATACACATATGATGTGATATGTCCTATATCATAATCTATGATATAGTTATGTCATATGGTATAACATATATAAATATATAAAAACCAAATTCATATTATGGTTTTGGCATATCATTGGATATAATATAAAAATATTGTAGCCACTACCTTGACATGACAATGAAATGTTGAAGTCTAACATTTAGACCTTATCTTTCTTTAGTTTTCATTAATGTACTTTATTAAGTGAATGGTATGGGAGAATAATAATAACCTATGGTTACAAAAGGGTTTCTAAAACATATGTGTAACTCATACATTTCATAACATATGTGAATAGAAACCTCCTAAATTAGCGAGGAATCACTAAGAGGGGGGTGAATCAATTCTTATAATTATTTTAAAATTTCTTGTTGAAACAACCCTCATCATCAGTTAAAGTGAATATTAATATTTTGTTAACACACACACAAGAAGGGCACAACATATTTACAAGGTTCACCTCTCAAAATGAGAAGGCTAGTCCTTAATATGATCCAGATTCTAATGTGATCATATGATCCACTAGTTTCAACATATAGGTACAATGAGTAGGGTTTATCCTTGAAAAAATATTACATAAAGTCTCCCAACTGTGATAGTCCATCCCATACTGAAATAATAATACAAAAAATGTTATCAACAAGAAGAAATTATTTCAAACACAACCTTCAATTTTTGATGCACTTCACCTATTCTTGTTTTTCAACAACCTATAGAAACATAGTTAAGATATATTGACTCTGTGCCAATATTCACAGTGACTTATAATTCTACTTCTACCCACTTAAAATAACATTTTATTTATTCCTTACATTTTTACACAATAACATAACTCTTTTTGTTTATTTAATTTTAATTTAAAATTCATATTTAAACAATCAAATTATTTTTTTTACTTAACCTTTGGATATTTTTCTCAAAATTTCTTGATCATCCAATTAAAATTTTTAGTTATTTTGATTTATAATAACTACCAAATGATTTATATGAATCCATGTTAGTGATCTACTTCTAATCTACCTAGAAATTCACTTCTACAACATTTTCATAGGAATTATGGTGTATCCTGTTTCTTTTCAGTAGTTTTTCACATAACTACTACATATGGTTGTGGTGTGGTCAAGGTGCTATGTTTTGGAGGTCAAAAAATCTCTAAAACCACTCAAATTCAAGAAAAACCACTATATGGCATGGTATTTTAACTATGGTGTAGTCCTAAAATAATTCACATGTTTATGACATGGTTAAATTGATGTGTAAAGGAGGTCCCAAAATTTCTAGAACCACCAAACTTTATCTAGTAGGTATTTGTGGTGTAGACTGCTCACTATGACATGGAGGCCCTGTATTTTCTAATAGCACTAAAAGATGACCCTATCTCCTTTGTGGTATAGAAAATTATTCTGTATTGTGGACACTAACACTGTGGTGTGGTCCCTTACACTATGGCATGATCCACTGTCTTCACTTCTCCTTTAATTCAGATTGTAGCATGAACTTTATTCATGATATATAAACACTAATAATATTTCACATGTCATCGTATGATTTAACATTGAATATTTATGCATTGAAAACAAAATCCAATGCATCCAACCATGTTCACTTCATTAAATATTCAACCTCCCATAAACACAACAAAAAACTCAGCACCTCTTGGGCTAAATTATTTCCCCCTTTGGATTTTATTACCAACCAAAGAACATAAATCACTATGAAAATATAAAAACTTATAAATGAATCACCATTAAATAATTCTAATACTACATGAGTGAACTCAATTTAGGAAACAATAACATTGAATAATTAATACCATCCTATCTATTAATAGTTAACTATTGATAGTTTACTTAACCCAAACTTCATCATCACATAAAAATTATTTTAAACCTGAAAGTATCCTACAAAAAAATTTAAATAAATTGTTAAAGTAGTTAAAACATGATGAAATAAAAACTTACCCCTATTAAGAACTCCCTTAAATATATAGTCTCCCTAAAAAGGTAAAACACATATCAATGTATAGTTTATGTTTTCATTTTTCTCCTAATTTGAAAAAAACCAAATACAAGAAGAGGGAGGGGATGGAAACACCATACCTTATCCTTGTAAAGAATGATCTTGAACACCTAACTGAAACCTAATATTTTGAAATGATTCTTTTGATAATGGATTGGTGAACACATTTAAAATTTTCTATTTTGAAGGAAAAAATATAACTTCAACTCATTATTCTTCACTATCTATTTCATGAAGTGATATTTTTTATCAATATACTTGGACCTTTAATGCTGAAATAAATTCTTTTAATGGTTAATTTTACTTTGATTACCACATCCCAAAAATTAATTGTAGTTTCACATCAACCTTCGAATATTTTAGTTGAGTCTTCATCCACATAAGTTTCATTGTGGAATAAGTTTCAGCCATATATTCATCCTCATAAGTGATTATTGTAACTAAATTTTTCTTTATTGAGTTCCAAAAAACACATATTTCTCCATGAAATAAAACTATGATGTAGACCTATCATCAATACATACTTCCCAATCCATATCTGAATAAAAAAATAGATTAAGACTTACTTTGTTGTAATATTCAAATCCAAAATTTATTGTTCCTTCGATATATCTAATTATTCTCTTTCTAGACATAAAATGTGACTCTTTTTTTGTACTTTATTATCTAGAAAAAAGTGTAACAACATACAAAATATCTAGTGTTGAAGATGTCAATTAGAGTAAACTTTCAATCAACTTTCAGAGTTACTTCAGATCAACTTACTTTCACTATTCATCTTTTTCCAACTTTGTTCCTATAGAAATTGATATAGAAACAAGCTTAAAATATTCTATGACAAACTTTTTAAACATTTCATTAGTCTAATTATCTTGATATATAAAAATATAATCATTTTCTTGAGAAAATTGTAACCCATGTAAGTATTTCATCTCACCAAGCATAGACATTTCAAAAAGATTTTTCATTTCTTTAGAAAATTCTTCACAAACACTTTCATCATTTATAGAAAAAAATAATATTATCTACATAAAAAATAACAATGATAAATACCTTATTATCATCTTTGATATAGAGATTGATTTCAACTCTCCCTTTTTTGAAATTCAACTTATTCAATTTGTCGTCAAGCTTAGAATACCATGATCTTGGGGTTTTCTTTAGTCCATATAAACCCTTATTTAACCTAAAAACATGATTATCATTTTCATAAATAATGAAAAAACATTTTTTTAAATATATACTTCCTCTTCTAGTTCACCATTGAGGAAGGATGATTTGAAATCCATTTTAAAGATCTTGCAATGCCTTTGTACTGAAATAACAAGAAAAATTATTAAGGTTTTGGGTCTTGTAACTAGATTAAAGGTATCATAGAATTTAAATACTTAAACCCAAGAATAGCCTTTACACACAAATCTTTCTTTATTTCTCACTACTTTACCCTTTTCATTGATTTTGTTTTGAAACACCCACTTTGTTCCAATAATGTTATTTTCTTTGTGCTTGGGTACTAACTCCCAAGTATCATTCTTTTAAATATGATATGGGGATTCATTAATTTCATCAACCCACTCTTGATTTTTCACATATTCTTTCACATATTTTGGTTCAACTTGAAAAAAAAGAGATATGATAGATTTTTATCAAATTTAATCTAGTTTGAATTTGTTTTCCATGATTTCCAATGATATTTTAGACCTGAAATTTCCTTCTCAACCTGGGATGATGTGAACAAGGTTTTTCTTAATCACTTGAAATTTTTGGATAAAATTATTTATTTGGAACTTCTTCATTATTCTCAAAATTTTCTAAAGCTTTTACTTGTTGTTTCTAAAAAATAGATTCATCATCATCACTTATAAAACTTTCATTTTCATGAGATTTCACTTCAATTATGTGTTCCATCACTTTCACATCAATAAAATTATTAATATTCTTTATCTATTTGTTATAACAATGATATTATATTCTATTAGATGGATAACCAAGGAGGATACCATCAAAACCTTTCCTTTCAAATTTTAATAGATTTTCACCCTTAACTTTGATATTGCAAGGGATTCCAAACACTCGCAAATATTTAAAACTCAGAGATTTATTATAATACATCTCATATGATGGAATATAATAATTTTTCCTATAAATACAATTATTTTAGATATGAACCGTTGATCTAATAGACTATATAAAAAAATAATGAGATGTTTCATGCTCTAGTAACATAGTTCGAGCCATCTCCATAAGAATTATATTCTTTCATTCAGCCATGTAACGTCCCGGTTCCGAAAGCTACCCAAAGGTGCCCCGTACCTGGTTGGTAACATGGCCTCAAACGCATTTCCCCAAACTCCAGAGGCTGCCAACTAGTAGTGAGGTCCTTGAGTGTGATAATGGGAACACTATTCCCTCATTGGCAGAGTACACAACGAAAGATAAACAAAAGTAATAGCGGAAGCAGTAAATATCCAACAGTAGTAAACAACGGAAGACTGATAAAGAAACAACTGGAGCGTAAATATATATATAAATGATGCATGACACATATATGTCTAGGAAATCATCCAAACAAGTCACAATGCTAAAAACAGTACTAAACCAAAGTACAAAAGGAAAACAGATAAACTCCTCAGCATCACAAGCTATAGCTTGGTCCCATGCTCTCCAGCTCCATAGAAAATCAAGTACTAGAAGTCAAAGGGTGCTTTCCCTTATCTATACCTACAACAATATAATATATTTGGGACCAAAAGCATGGCCCAAACAGGGTGTGAGACTAAATCCCAGTAGTCAAACACCACAAGATCCGTGCCTAACAGTCAGTGAATACATGGAAGGTAAGAGTACAGGAAGTAGTAAACAAGGAAAGTACTCAAAAACAAACAATACACAATTTCAAGCATCTAATCTACAACCAAGTAAAACAACTACTCAAGCAAGAAATAAAAAACAGGTAACCCTCTGGGTAATTCTCACAGCCTAACCCCTATAGTTCAACCAACAAGAACTAGAAACCCTATGGGAGGCACACACAGTCTCACCCCTCTGGTTCAGCTAAAGAATAGACTCTCTGGGGAAGCACTCAATGTCAATTCCCCCTATAGTCTTGTATCGTACTAATGGCGCTCTAGGTAAGCACTCAACATCTCATTCTCCCTATGGACCGCATCAAGGAACTACATTCACTCTAAGGAAGAACTCAATGTCAATTCCCCCTGTGGTCTCACATCGAAATTTATAACACTCTGGAGAAGCCCTTACGTCCATTCTACCCGTGGTCTACTACACTAGGTTCTCACAAACCATGTGTAAATAAAATAAGTATAGCGCATGTAACAGCCAAAGTAAACCTCAAGAACTACTTGGCTATCATTCTATGGCATATCAGTACTTTAGAACTACAGTCATAACATCCTACAATACTAGGCATGGAAAGTAAATAGAATCCTAATAGGAAAATAGGACCCAAAGGTCAAAACAGGTAAATACGCATGGGAAATACATCCAAAGCATAGAAAAATTACCCTAATCACAATCAAAATCCTCTACTCTAGAATATAAGAAAATAAGGCAAAAAATAGGGCTAAAAAGGTAAACATGCAATACCCCATTCAAGGGTATTGGTGGAATTTGCACAAAATATTCAATGACTTTCAACGGAAAGGCACAAACCACCTACCTCGGAGTTAGGAGATCAATATACTTCAACCATGAGGTTTTAATCTCCTTAGAATGTCATAGATCTACAAAAAATGCATAAAACATTTAACCCACGATAACTTAAAAAAGAGGATGAATTGGAAAATGATGCTCTGGGAGAAGGAATAACTCACCGCTATGATTCCAACGCAATCAAAGATGTTTTATTCAGAGGAAGGACATAGGTTCAGGGGCTCGTCGAAGATCCATAGCTTCTCGGCGCTCTCAGATGAACTAGGTTGAGAAGAAGGGTGTTCTGTCCATCAGACGCGACCCCGATGCGTTTAATGAAAAAAAAATAAAGTACACGGTGTGTAATTTTGAATTACACAGTGTGTACTCGACTTTTCTGTACTCTGCTTTAGGCAGCCTCCATGTCACCCCTACATGCCTGTGTGTGTGGCCATGACACGGCCAGCACATGGACTCCAGCGACATCGCAGTACACGACATGTACTCATAAAGTACACGACGTGTACTTCGAATATTTCCAGATTTTCCTCTTTTTCACAAAAATGACTAGAAAAGGAAAAACATACCTGAAAAGAAGATCTAGGTTCTTAAAAACTTCCCCCTTAAAGAAATTTGTCCTCGAATTTCCCTAGCGTGGCGTAGAAGAAGAAACCCCGAACAGCTCTGGACACTATGCTTGTACATCAACCTCCCTCTCCCAAGTCTCATCCTGTACCTGCCCGTGCTTCCATAACACTCATACCAGAGGAGCAGACCGGCCACAGAGAACCTTTGTACTATGATCAAAAATCCGGATAGGATGCTCCTCAAAAGATGCATCCACCTCCAACTCAACTTCCTCGGGTTGGAAAGCATGAGACAGGTCTAAAAAGTAACGTCGTAGCTAAGAGACGTGGAAAAAATCATGCATAGCATGGTACCTTTGAGGTAACTGCAACCGGTAGGAAACTAGCCCAAATATCTCCAACACCTCAAATGGCCCGATGTACCTTGGCGAAAGCTTAACCTGCCTTCTGATCCTTCTGTGCCCCAACATCAATGTGACACGTAGGAAAACCTGATCACCGACCTCAGACTCCAGAGGTCATTTCCGCTGATCAACATATGACTTATGTTGAGACTGTACAATAGCCATCCTCTTTCAAATCAAATCTATCTGCTCTGTGGTCTCCTAAACAAGACGAGGTCCCAGCAAGGCTGCCACTCCTACCTGTAGCCAACATAAGGGGATTGGAATGGCCTACCATACAATGCCTTATAAGGTTCCATCTGAATAGTTTCCTGAAAACTATTGTTGTAGGAGAACTCCACTAGAGGTATATGCTTCTCCCAAGAACCTCCAAATTCCAGAATGAATGCTCGAAGAATGTCCTCAAGCACCTGAATCGTACGCTCGGAATGACCATCAGTCTGGGGGTGGTATGCTGTACTCAAAATTACCTGTGTTCACAAAGCCTTCTGAATCCCCTTCCAGACCTGAGAAGTAAAATGTGCATCCCTGTCTGAAACAATGGAGTGTGGAACCCCATGCATACGTACAATCTCTTGGATGTACAACCTCCCCAGCTCATCAACACTGAAGGTATGCTTGATCGTCAAGAAATGAGAGACCTTCGTAAGCCTATCAATGACAACCCAAATTGTGTTATTCCCTCAAGGTGACCTCGGAAAACCAGTCACAGAGTCCATCGCGACATCATTACACTTCCACTTGGGAATGGGTAACTACTACAGAAGCCCTACTGGTCTCTGATACTCCACCTTCACCTGCTGACAAGTGAAACATCTCATGAAAAACCCAGCAAAAACTCTCTTCATATTTGGCCACCAATACTGACGGTGTAGATCATGATACATCTTGGTGATGCCAGGATGAACTGCCCAAACTGAGGAATGAAAGTCCTGCATCATCTCTTCACGTATATCTGCTGGAACCCATACACGTCCCTAGAAACACAAGATCACATCCTTGCCTATGGTCCATCCAGGAATAGGGTCCTCTCCTGACACTCTTTACCATAGGATTATGCCTTCAGAATCTAATAGCTGCCTCATTCGTACTCGATCAAGAAGGGTAGAGGTAACCGCTACAGAAGATAGAAAAGTCTACCCCTATCTGTCGTGCACTTACAAATGCATCTCAGAGAATAGATCCATAAGCTTCCACTCACTACAGTCCTCCCAAACTACCTGTATTTGAGTTATCCTGATCAATGCATCATCAATAGCATTGCCTTTCCCATGCATATAGGCAAGCTTGAAGGCGAAGGACTATAGGTACTCAACCCACCTCCGCTGTCTCAGATTCAAATCATGCTGAGTGAAAATGTACTTGAGAATTTTTTGGTCGGTGAAGACCACAAAATGATCTCCCAGAAGGTAATGTATCCAATAGCGTAAGGAATGAACAACAACTTCCAATTTCAGATCATGTGTCGGGTAGTTCTTCTCATGTGGCCTCAACTGTCGAGACCCGTACACAACAACTCCATATCCCTACATAAGCGCATCTCCCAACACGATACCTGAAGTATCACAGTAAATAGTATAGATCTTGCATGGATTTGGCAAGATTAGTATCAGTGCTGAAGTCAACCTCCCTTTCATATCCTGAAAGGCTGACTCATAAGAATCTGACCACATGAACTTTGCACCCTTCTTTGTCAGACCTGACAATGGTGCTGCTAAACATGAAAAGTCCTATATAAAGCGTCTATAGTATGCAACCAGCCCTAGAAAACTCTGCACCTAAAATACATTCTTCAGCTGATCCCTAGAAACTACAAGTCTCACTTTCTCTGGGTCTACTGATATATCTGCCTCCGAGATAACATGACCCAAGAAGTGAATCTGGTCCATCCAAAAATGGCACTTCGAGAGCTTAGAATATAAATGATGCTCCCTTAGCATACTGAAAATGATCTCAAGATGTGTGGCATGGTCGTGTCAAGTGTGAGAGTACACCAAGATATCATCCATGAAGACCACTACGAACGGATCCAAGTAACGATGGAACACTCAGTTCATCAGCGCCATGAAAACTGCTGGTGCGTTCATGAGACCGAACGACATAACTAAGTACTCGTATAGACCATACCTACTCCGGAAGGCTGTAAGAGGTATATCTAATGGTCTAAGACGCAACTGATGATAACCAGACCTCAAGTCAATCTTCGAGAATAATCGGGCTCCTTGAAGCTGGTCAAAGAGATCATTGATCCTCGGCAAAGGATATCGGTTCTTGACTGTCAACTGGTTCAGCTTCCGATAATCCACACAAAGTCTAAGGGTACAGTCTGCCTTCTTCGCAAACAGGATAGGCGAACCTCAAGAATAAGTAATGGGTCAGATGAAACTCTTTGCCTATAACTTCTCCAACTGCTTCTTGAGCTCCTGTAACTCAGGTGTAGCCATACTATAAGGAGGAATGGACACCAGTGCCACTCCTGGCATGAGCTCAATAGAGAAGTATACCTCACTCTATGGAGGAAAACCTGCAAAGTCCTCTGGAAAGACATCCCTAAAACAATCCACCACTGGAGGTAAGTCTAACAACGAAGTCCCCTAGTCATCCAGATATAGACTGGAAATTTGGGCTATAACTCCTCCTAGCCCATGATGCTCGAGTCCTGCTCTACTCGCCTGGACATACCACTCACCTCTATGAAGAAAAGATCCACTCTCTGGTGATATGAAGGTGACCCTGTGATGATAATAGTCGACGACTGCCTTCAAGGGAACTAACCAGTCCATCCTGAGGATGAAATCATAGCCTTTCATCTCTAGAACATAAAAATCCCAAAGTAAGTGACACCCACCAACCTCAAGAGGTAACTCCTTGCACTGACGTACACCATATGTTCTTGTCCCCAACAGAGTGTCTAGTGTCAAGACATCGACAGAAGAAAATATACAGAGCTCAAGGCTCTCCACAATAGCAACAGAGATAAAGCTATGGGAATCCCCTTTATCGAAAAGAGCAGAAGATAAAACTGAGGATACTAAGATCATACCTCGAACTATAGAGGGTCTGAGATCTTGCTCTTGCTGGGTCTACTCCACAGCAAAAGTATGACCTGTACCATGGCCCTGTGACCCTACCTGACCATTCTGAGCTGATCCTCCCTACTGTCACTGATAGACTGGAGACTGACCACCATGGCCTCGACCTCCACCTCGGCCCGAACGGCCAGAAGAACTCTAGTTCCCTAACTTGTGAGAAACTGGAAGCACTTCTCATGAACTAGGAGTCATCGAAGAACCCCTGTCACTAGCTGCTGGTGAGAAAATCTGACATAAACGCTGAAGGTGACCCATCTTTCCACAATATCAGCACTCCACTAGATCTCTCTAAAACTGCAGCCTCTTATGCCCAGCCCTTCCACACTGGTAGCATACCACCTGGCTACCTAAAGATGCATCCCACCTACTCGGATCTCCCCATGTAGTCTCCGTTCGACACTTCCGGCTATCTAATGGCGAAGCACTAAATCTAGATGTCAAGCCTCCCTAGCTCAGAACCCCATATTTTCTTAGATTCCACTATGTGATCAGTGCCTGGTTGACTATGGAAGCGATGAAAGTCAACCTGAAAATATTCACCTAAGAACGGATGTCCTGTATGAGGCCATCCTCAAACTTCCTTGCTAGGAATAACCCATCTCCTCCCAGGAAGGGTGTGAAATGATGAAGCTCGGTGAAACGAGAGGAATACTACATAACTGAAAGAGTACCCTACTCTAGACTCATGAACTCTCGGGCTCGATCGGCCCTCAAGGTATCTAGATAGAAGTAGTCATAGAAGATGCGCTGGAACTCCTCCCAAGCCACGACCTACTGATAACCCACCTGCGAGATCACATCCCACCATCTCTTAGAAGAATCTCGAAGCATCTAGGTATCAAGCTTGAATCCAATCTCTGGAGGCGTCTTCAAATTCTCAAAGATTGTCCGCATGGATTCTAGCCATGACTCTACAGCCTGAGGTCCTCCTTCCCCTGAGAAGGTGGGAGGATGCTGCTGCTGGAAAACCCATGTCAAGTCTTCCATAGACGAGGTAGGAGGCAGTGCTCCCTAGAAGGTCTGAATCATCCTCATAAAGCCTTCCCTAAAATGGACATCATCACCCGTAACTGGTATCACTACTGGTGCCAAGGCTGTCACAATAGGAGGATCTACATGAAGTCCCTGATCAGCCATGTCTGGTGCCTGATCATCGCCTGGCAACTAGCGTACAACTGGAGGATGTCTAGGTGGCATGACTCTACAAGGCCAACACACACCTTAGATTAGAATTATCAAGGACTGAAAACAATGAGTGTAAGAGGGGAACAAGAGGAAGAAAAAATCCATGTTTTACAAAAAATGACTACACGACGTGTACACTACCTACACGGCGTGTTCCCTGAAGTCATTCACTTGGGCGTGTACCCTTTCCTAAACTGGTCGTGTAACACCCCAAACACATGGTGTGTTCTCAAAACACACGATGTGTACTTGAATACTCTTCCCATTCCCGGGTCCTTTTACATGGCTAAGCCACACGACTCTCCTAAGACAAAACTACATGACATGTTCAAGGTAGACACGACATGTACGTGACACACTTCACCTAGACCGTGTTGTTAGTGACACAGCCTGTGAAACCAGGTTACACTACATGACATGTTCCAAACAAACACAACATGTACTTAGAAAAGATAACACCGACCCGTGTTGTTCGTGACACGACCAGGTACCTAGGTTACGCCGCACGACGTGTGAAATCAGGACACGGCATGTAAAAACAGAGTTTCATCCATCCGTGTTGTTAGTCACATGGGTAGACACATGGTCACTACAACATGGCATGTACTTACTATACACGGTGTGTTTTTAGAATATTTTTCACAACCCTGTGTCCCTTCCCACACAGTCAGTGACACGGTTTTAAAACTACACGACATGTATTCATAAAGTACGCGCTGTGTATTCTGGGTTTTTCCAGACAGTAGCCTCATAAACTACTCCAGAGCCCAAAAAAACCCAGAAACAAACATTGAAGGTGCCAAATTCTGATCTATGAGGTCCCATACTCCCCATGAATCAAAGTTTGGAATCTTATACAAGTTATAACAAGGAAAAAAAGTGATGATCCACCAAATTCTGGTCCATGAGGGCCCATAAAACCTCAAGAACCAAAGCTTGGCATTCATCCAAACAAAGCACTACTCAAAAAAAGCCTTATCAAATAGCAGGTATTCTATCAAGCATCTATCACAACAGCACGCATAGTCTACACAAAGTCTATCACAATAGCATACAATTGCTAATGAATCATAGATGGCATGTCAAGAATGCATGACATGTGATTTCTAACAAGTTCCTATATGATGCATGAGATGGAACACCCTCATCTAATCAGGTTGAAACAGAAATAGAACATCAATAATAGAAACAGTAATAGCACAAGACATGTGAGTCACCCAATAGTGAAATCAAATCAACTGTAAAATTGCAAACTAGTAAAATTGCATTAAACAAGGTAGTATGGATTTTCCATGTACACGGGTTAGCTACTCCCAGGAAAAGCTTATTACCAAGTACCTATTCCGTCCTATCCCTAGCTATAGGCTCCAAACAGTAAGTCAAGAGAAAAGAAAATCCCTCTAATACCACTTTGTAATGTCCCGGTTCTGGAATCCAAAAAGAGGTGCCCCGTACCCGGTTAGTCACATGGCCTCAAGCACATTTCCTCAAACACTGGAGGATGCCAACTAGCAGCGAGGGCCTTGGGTGTAATAGTGGGGAAACTATGACCTCATTGGCAGAGTACACAATGGAAGATAAACAAAAGCAATAGCGGAAGCATTAAATATCCAACAGCAGTAAACAGTGGAAGACTGATAAATAAACAATTGGAGCGTAAATATATATAAATTATGCATGATACATATATGTCTAGGAAACCAACCAAACAAGTCACAATACTGAAAACATTACTAAACCAAAGTACAAAAGGAAAACTGATAAACTCCTCAGTATCGCAAGACATAGCTTGGTCCCATGCTCTCCAGATCCATAGCAAATCAAGCACCAGAAGTCGAAGGGTACTTGCCCTTATCTATACCTGCAAAAATATAATCTATTTGGGCCCAAAAGCATGGACCAAATAGGGTGTGAGAATAAATCCCAGTAGGCAACCACCACAAGATCTGTGCCTAATAGTCAGTGCATACATGGTAGGTAAGAGTACATGAAGCAGTAAACAAGGAAAGTACTCAACAACAAACAATCCACAGTTTCAAGCATCTAATCTTCAAACAAGTAAAATAGCTACTCAAGCAAGAAAGAACAAATAGTTAACCCTCTGGATAGTTCTCACATCCTAAACCATCTGGTTTAACCAACAAGCACTAGCAACCCTATGGGAGGCACACACAATCTCACCCCTCTGGTTCAGCTAAAGAATAGACTCTCTGGGGAAGCACTCACCGTCAATTCCCCCTATAGTCTCGTATCGTACTAAAGGTGCTCTGGGGGAGCACTCAACGTCTAATTCCCCCTATGGCCCATGTCGAGGAACTATAGACACTCTGAGGAAGCAATCAATGTCAATTCTCCCTGTGGTCTCACATCAGAATTTATAAGACACTCTAGAGAATCCCTTAAGTCCATTCTCTCTATGGTCTACTACACTAGGTTCTCACAGACCTGTGTAAATAAAATAAGTATAGCACGTGTAACGGCCAAAGTAAACCTCAAGAACTACTTGGATATAATTATATGGCATATCATTACTTTAGAACTATAGTCATACCATCCTACAATACTAGGCATGGAAAGTAAACAGAAGCCTAACATAAAAACAGGACCCAAAGGTCAAAATAGGTAAACACACATGGGAAATACATCCAAATCACAAAAAAATTACCCTAATCAAAATCAATATCCTCTACTCTAGAATATAAGAAAAGCAGGAAAAAAATAGGGCTAGAAAGGTAAACACGCCATACCCCGTTCAAGGGTATTGGTGGAATTTGCACAAAATATTTAATGATTTTCAATGGAATGGCACAAACCACCTACCTCAGGGTTAGGAGATCAATATAATTGAACCACGAGGCTTGAATCTCCTTAGGGAATCGTATATCTACAAAAATTCATAAAACATTCAACCCACAATAACTTGGAAAAGAGGAGGAATTGGAAAATGATGCTCTGGGAGAAGGAAGAACTCACCACTGCGATTCCAACACAATCAACAGTGTTTGATTCAGAGGACAGCCGGAGGATCAGGGGCTCGTTGAAGATCTGTGGCTTCTCATCACTCTCAAATGAACTAGGTTGAGAAGGAGGGTGTTCTGTCTGTTAGACGCAACCCCGGTGCATTTAATGAAAAAAATAAAGTACACGATGTGTACTTTTGAAGTACACAGTGTGTACTCACCTTTTTCATACTCCGCTTTAGGCGGCCTCCATGTCACCCCTACATGGACGTGTGTGTGGCCATGACATGACCAGCACAAGGCCTCCAAAGGCATCACAGTACACAACGTGTACTCATAAAGTACACGACGTGTACTTTGAAAATTTCCAGATTTTCCTCTTTTTCACAAAAATGACTAGAAAAGGAAAAAAATACCTGAAAAGAAGACCCGGGTTCTTACAAGACACACCATTTTGTTGTGGTGTGTATAGAATACTAAGTTCAGGATGAATTCCATAATTTTCAAGATAAGATTTAAATCTTCCATTGGTAAAGTCATCATTATTATCAGTTCAAATCTTCTTCAAAGGGTAACCACACTCATTCTTTTCACTTCTCTTAGAAATTTTAAAACAATTTAGAGAATTTGATTTATGTTTCATAATCATAATACATGTAATGTGAGTAAAATAATAAATAAATTAAATAAATACTTATCTATATTAGTTGATTAATTCCTCATGGACCCAAAAATATTAGAGTGAATAAGCTCTAAAGGTTGAGAAGTTTGTATTTTAACCTTATTGTGTGGAGTATTCACAATCTTTCACTTTTTACAAGTGGAACATATCCAATTACTTTATATTTTCAACTTAGGATCATCAAAAACATTGTCACCATAAATAAGATCACACATATTCTTTTGGAAAATATGAAAAAATTTTCAATGCCACGGTTGATGTTGTTATTTAATACTTAAATAAAAATAATTTATATCATCACCAATCTGATTTTTTCCTATTGTTCATAGTCCTATTGTCAGGATACATCCATATTTTTATCACTTAAAAAAAACCCATTTTTTGAAAGATCACTTCATTTCCTTCATCACATAACTGAGACACACTAAGAAAATTTTGTTTTAGTCCTTTGACATGCAATATATTTTTGGATTTCAATTAATATTTACCTATAAACACCAACCCAAAACCTTTTATTTTGAGTGATACATCATTTCAAAAGTCCACTGAGCCTTATTTACATTTTTAAAATCCTTTAGAAGATTCATACCGCCTTTCATATGATAAGAACAACTATTTTCCCAAATCCATGGACACTCACCTTTTGATGCTTTGTAGGCAATATCATAAATAATAGCTTTTTATTTGACTTTTTTGCTTCTTATTATTAGAATTATCAACACTCTATCATAATAACATTTGATCAGGTATCATAAAAATACTCACTTTTTCAATATGATCATGTTTCTAACATCATTCATAAACATCTTCCAATGGTTGAAACTTATTTATAGTTTTCAGTTCAAATTTCATAGTCTGTCTCTAAATTGTTTTCTTTTGAGTGAGATAAACCCCAATAAATTCTTTTTACAAACCATCTAAACCCATAATTTTATTGGTAATTAAACCAACACATCATTTCTATGTACCCAAACCTCTACAATTCCATTAGTAACCATAAAAATAATATTTTACTTTATAGAAATTATATTTTCCATAACTGTTAACCTATATTTCAAACTTATTCCTAACATTAATTTAGGATATTTTACACAATCAAAAATATTTTTGAACCCTTGAACATTCCTTCTTCATATCAAAATTTTTATTATCCTTTTTTTCTTCACTATTTGTAGTAGTTTTAACATTCAAGTAGGTGAACTTAGAATTTCCATAATATGGAATATCACTTGATTTTTCTATAAGCATGGAATTCTTGATTTTATTCTTCTTTTTAGACATATAAAAAAAACTATCATTATTTTCCCATTCATTTGTGAATAATCTTTTCTGATTTCCAAGATCCTCATCCTTACTTAATCTTTCCCTAACTTCATGAATAAAGTTCTGAAAATTTAGCTTAAAAATTTCAATCTATTTTTATATACTCACAAATTTTTGTGGTAAAAGATAAAACTACTTATATTTATCTTTCAGTCCTTTTACTATCTTGACTATTGAATTCCTCAATTCAACAACAAGCTTATTTAAGTCATAAAATTCTTTATGTAACCTTAATTTTTCTTTAATAAGAAATGATTCATTAATTATATAAGATTAATTCTCCTTATTAATATTTCTTATCTATTTTCCAACTTATAGATATTTTATAGACACTCCTTAAGTTCTTTTTTAGCAAGAATTCCATTTTAATTTCTTAATTTTCTTAAAAATAACTATAAATTTCACTAGTGAATTATTATTCATTCACCTTTAAAATTAGATTTTTTATCAACATATCTCAACATATTTATTTCCACTTCCTCATCACTTCTATAATTTCTTTCACATTTAGATAATAAATTTTCTCTTTTTAATTTTGATAAATTTTCCTCTTAACTTTATAATAAGCCCCTATTTTTTCAACATTTTATGACATCTTCTTAAAGATTATCCTTGGTACTTTCTCTTCTTTATCAATGACTCCGTATTATTTTAAGTTAGGATAGTTTGTATAAAAATGTATGACTGATCCAAAACCAAATAATTTTAGTGTAATTTTACCTTTAAACCTTATCTTTCCACTTCTCACATTTATAGAGATTAGATACATCATCTTATCAAACTTCTGACTCAAAAAATAATTAGAATCAGAATAATCAACATCTTCTACACCAAACTTCTTCTCATGCTTCTCTTTATTTGAGGCCTTAAAATAGATTTATTTTTCATCCTTACACTTCTTATTAAGGAATTTTTTTCCTCATATCATAGGAAATTAGAATACTATGAAAATCATCCAGAGTAAGTGATTTTGGATCCCTGTATTCCAGAGAATTTTTTTAGCATTAAACCTGTTTGGTAAGATATGAAGTATCTTATCAAACACTATAGTACCTTCCAATTTATCACCATAACTTCTAATTTTAATTAAAATATAATTAATTATTGTGAAAAGGTGACATATAGTTTCATTTTTTTAAATATTCATATTTCAATATCCAAATCTGTAGATTAACCTACTCCACATTCTTATTTACTTCATAGATATTTATAATTTTATCCTAAATACCTTTGGATGTCTTGATACCTCTCAATTTGATAAATTCTTTCTCAGATAATGATGATAATAAAGCATTCATGGCATGAACATCATTCTCAATATTCCTTTTACACATTTTTTTAAAATAAAAATTCTCAGAATGAGATGGAAACCTATCGATTGTAGCTTTAAGAACTTCTAAATTGATCGATAGAAGATAAGAAAACATATTATCCTCATATATATGATAATTTTTTCTATTTAAGGTGGCAGTCCTATTTTTATTCAATGAATAACGATTTTCCATTAAAAAATAATAAATTAAAAAAAAACCACTTCAAATAGAGGGAGAACACTTCTCAAACTTCAAATAAAAAATCATCAACTATTAGAACCTAGCTATGAAACGACTTGAAAAGGAACCTCCTGGATCAGCGAGGAATCATAGAGAGGATGGGGTGGGGTGAATTGATGATTCTAATTTTTTTTTATGTTTTTTTGGTGAAACAACCATCGTCACCTTTTAAACTGAATCTTGATCGCTATTAAACACACACACACACACAAAATAAGGGCACAAAATATTTACAAGGTTAACCTCTCAAAATGAGAAGACTAGTCCTTAGCATGATCTTGATTACTCTAGGATCATATGACCCACTGTTTTCAACATGTAGGTAAAAATTAGTAGTGTTTATCCTTGATCTCATATTAAATAAAGCCTCCAAAATATGATAGTTCATATCAAACTGAAATAATGTTCTATAAAGCGATATCAACAAGAATAACCCCTTACAAACATAAAATTAAATTGTGGATACAATGATCCTCTTCTTATTCTTTTTCTTCTTCAATAACATATAGAAACATAGGTATGATATCTTCACTATGTGCTAATATTTATAGAAACTTATAATTCTTATTTTCTTCTTTCAATGACCACTTCAACTCATTTTTCGTCTTCCTTAATTTTTTACACAACAACAAACCTCTTTATCTTGACTTAATTTGAATTTAAAAATAAAAATCAAACCATCAACTTCATTTTTTTAAACCCATCCTTTGGATCTTTTTTCTCAAAATATCATAATCATCCATTTCAAAATTTAAATTATTTTTGATTTGGAATAACTAACAAATGAGTCAAATAAATCCAAGTCAATTATCTACTTCAAATATACCTATAAATCCACTTCTACAGTATGATCATAGGAATTACGATTTAGCTAGTTGGGTTTTAGAATTTTTCATATAACTGTTGCACATGGTTGTGGCATGGTCAAGGTGTTGTGTTGTGGAGGTCACCAAATATCCAAAACCAATGAAATCTATCCAAAACCGATATGTGACATAGTTTTCTCACAATGTCATAGTCCTAAAAAATTTACATGACTGTGACATAGTTGAAGTGCTTTATAGATGTCCCAAAATTTCTAGAATCACTGAACTCCATCTATAATTGCTCTGCGGTGTGGACTACCCACTATGGAATAAAGGACCCATATTTTCCAATAACACTAAAAAACTAACTTTCCTCCTTTATAGTGTGGGAAATTATTCTTTATCTTGAAAACTGACACCGTGGTGTGGTCCCTTACACTATAGTGTGGTCCACTACCTCCAATTCTCCTTCAATTCATCTTGCATCATGAACTTCATTCATGATATATAAAAATTAAGAATATTTCATGTGGAATTATCTAATTTAACTTTGAATATTACTTATTCATTGACAAAATAATCCAAAAAACCCAATCATATCTTCTTCACCAAATATTCAACCTCCCATAAACACAACAACAAAATCAAAATATATTGGGATCAATAGTATGAGTTATTACATGTATATATCATGAGTGTCCCAAGAGGTTACCAAAGAAGAAAGACACCATCGAGATAGTGTGGTTTAAACCTTTATAATTTTTCGGTACTCATATCTCTCTTTCTCCTTCTATATTTACCTCAAGAGTAAATATCATGTTGTGAGAGATGAGAGGTTATTACCCATATAATTAGTGGTTTAGCATCAACCCATGGATACACCATACATGAGATATTCCTTCAAATACCTCTTGGTGATCTTTATCAAGAACGATGAAGACAATGACAATAGATCTTTGGTGAAAGGTAAAAAATGTTATTAATTTATTTAAACTTGTTTTTATTTTCAATACATGACGGATTGTGTGTTTTAAGGTTTCTAATTTATTTTACAACCTTGATTAAGTGTTAATATATCCATAAAAACCCAACAATGATTTTAGATATTTACCATGAATTTTGATTCATAAAATCATGATGAGAAATGAAGAATATCATATATCATATTTAAATCAAAATGACTATTGTTAAATACAATCCAATGTTATTTCTTCAATTTCTAAATATCGTAAGCTATGATATGGGGATGTCGTATTGTATGACGACATTGTTCCATGTTATAAAATAGATAACCATATCATATATATGAAATTAGTGCCTATCGTAATATATGACTCATGTTATGAAGGTATTCTCTTATGAAATAAATTATCATAAACCGCAACAATTAAGTATGGGTTAATCTTATATAGGTTCTTGCATGTTATGTTTATCTTATGCAACAACTTTTTGTAGGATGCGATAACTACTAGCATCGAGGCTCACTTATGAAATACCCTATATCATATCCCGTGATAGCTATCATGAAATATACCATGGGTTTTATCCTTATGTAGGCTATCATAAAATGAGGTTAATCTTACACGTGATAGCTGAATGCCACTAGGTTTATCCTACCTAAGTCACTATATGAAAATTTAACCCCATATAGGTTTAATAACATATAAGGTATGTCATTAGCATCGATATGTATTTTCAATCATAAAGTAAAATTGATAGTGATAAAGGGTTTTAAACATTTCATCCTTCCCAATTACTACTTATGATATGGCCTATAAAGTTGAATATTATTTTGATGAAAAATGTATTTTTTCTGGAATTTAAATTTTGAATTGATTTATAAATAATTTATAAATTATGTAAAAGGTATAATGGGATATTTAATTATTTATAAAGTTTTTTTATAAATTAATTGATTATAAATACTTTATAATTAAATAATTAAATGTTTTAAAATATTTATTAAATAAATATTACATAAATATTAATTATTAATATTGAAATACCTTTTCCAATTATATGTAATGACTTATAATTTGGATATGAATTTTTTATATAGAAATTATATGTGTGATTTATAAAGTTTTTATAAATTACAAAAAATAAGGCCAAAACATAAAATATTTATATTTAAATTATGGATTGTTCATAATATTTAATTTTAATTATTAAAATTAAAAGGCCTTATTTGAGGAAATAATTTAAACCATATTAAAAGGATTTATTTTATTTTATTAATATTTAATTTTTTTTAAATATGTGATATTTATATTATGTAAATTTTTTACATAATAGATTTGGAATGTAAAATGTTTATATTTCATGTAATATTGTATATTTAAATTAAATTCCATATAATGAATAATCTGAAATAGTTCATATTTGAAATAAATATAAAATATTTATATTTATTTAATTACGGAATTTTCGTAATTTATGGCTAAATTATAAAATGTCTTTTAATTATCTTTATTTATAAATTGTTCATAAATAGAGTATCTCATGTTTAAATATATGAATTACTCATTTATTTATTTTATTTCCTACTATAACCATAATTATAATTATTATATTATTAATTTTTATATATATTCTTTAGTTTAAGTAGATATGTTTCTTCTAAATTTCCATACATGCATCTAAGGAGTTACATGATAGGTGTGATAAATAATTTAGTTTTCATCTTCCTCGAGTTTGGATTATATTGAGTTATGAGCCTAAATTAAGTAGTTAATTTTTATTTATAGATATTAGGTGTTATAATTATGATGAAACTAAGATATCTCTTGAGTAAATTATCCCTAAGTACATGGACTTTGGGTTAGACTACTAAGTGGCCTAAAGGATAATGTATTTTATAGAAAAGTGAGGGTTAAATATCTTTGCATTCAGGCTTACTCATATAGGGATTGCTAATTTCATATGATTCTATACCTTTACATGAAAGGGTTTCATGTACCTTATGCATAGGATACATTTATATATGTGTAGATATAGTTGGATTTTTAATTTGGGTTAGTAACACAAGCTGTAAGTTGTGTAAAGATTTACACATCAATATGGATTGAACATATTGATTTGGTGGAAGGAATAAGATTCCAAAAACTAAATCATCATAATAATGCATACTTATAAAGGGGACAATATGAGATATGAGAGTGATTTAAATTCCTTTAAAAAAACTATGTGTTATATTCCTTCCAAAGTGACACTTTTCAATACCTTGATCATCTAACTGGGTAGGCTATACCAAAGGTGGGTGCCTCTTGATTATCTTGTGAAAGATAAGAAAGTAGTGTGGTGGCCCTAACTTTTATGTGACTTATTCTTAGCATATGATCTGGGATACACTTAGTTGGGAAACCTTAACTATTAAGATACTATAGGAATCAAATCGTGATAATCCATATGATGGATTTGATAAAGAGTTTTCCACTCAACTATCCAAGAGTGACATATGATTTGATTAATATTATTGTCTAATATATATAGTAATGAATTATTTACATGATATCCAATATAATTGATGATAAAATATAGGTCCTTTCCCATTAATGGATATGGTGAGTTTAAAATGGGTCATTATTTTAGTGGGATCACATTTAATAAAATTTATTATTAAATATTTTTAAAACATGATACTTATGTGATAAAATCCCCCGTTATAGATGAATTATATCATCATCATCAACCTTAACTTTGATATTGATCCTTGAAAATTAGAATCATAATTTAATAAAATCTAAATAATAGTAACTTAATAAAGCTTCTTAAGAAATATAAATTCTATGTGTTAGAGAAACACTTTCATAAATAAATGAATTGTTGAATTTGTTCAATATGTGAACCTAGATGCTTAGGAGAAGCATAGAATGATTCAATAAAGGTTTATTTTAAGTATTTTTCTAGATATGTAATTCATTCTATTTTCATAAATTGAAATTTTCTGAATATGTGGATGAGTACATGAAAAGTTTACTCAATATTCAAAAAGTGTTGAGGATAAATGAACTAGGCATGTGATGTCTTGGTTCTCTTACTATATTGAAAATTCCAGTGGGTAAAATGTTAAAACTGGAAGAAGAAAAGTTTGTTTGAGATTCCAACTAAGTTTCTTAAAATAGCTATCCAAGGTTATTAAAACCAAAATGCGGTGTTAGGAAGAAGGAGCAATAATTCTATAGGAAGGAATTGTTTGATAAACCTGGAGGAGTTTTGTAAACTTCAAGGAAATTATATGTTAGGTGTTAATGTTATATAACCAATTATTTGTTTTTGAAGGGTATATGATACCAAATTATTAATTTATAAATATTTTTTATATATATAAATTTAAAAATAAGGAAAGAGTTTATAGATCTTTTAGTTGTCATTAAGCTTATAAAGTATAGAGTTATTACATAAAATATTTTAATTTAAAGGAATATATCATGCTCATATGGATTATTGTAAATGATATGTATAATAATATTATTTATCTTACATGGTAAGAGAATCTTTTTGTTAAAAAATTGTTTTTATGAAAAATAATATATTAACACACATGGTTTATGATTCATAGGATTCTGTAACATGTTTTTCAAATTATAAAATGATACAAATATTTTATCTGGGATACAAGTGTTTATCTATATGTTTGTTAAAATATGAAAAATTTTGATTCCAATATCATCAGTGGAATATTTTAAGAATAATATTATTTTCAATAAAATTAACTAAACACATATAAGAACATATATGATATGGAAAAGACAGTTTATTTATTATATATTTATACTAAAAGTTAATAAAGATTTATTTTCTAAACACAAAAGAGTTTTTGATTCTCAATATTATATTTTTAAAATAATATAGTGTCTAAGAGGCTAGCGTGAGTATGTTTTTACTTAGATAAGTTCAATGTTAACAAATAAAGGATTATAATATTCAAAAATTAAAGTGAAATATAACTTTCAAGGAAAAAATTTGATGGAAATGGTTCCAAGAATGATTATGATATGATTTGAAATAGTTCTAAGTAGAAAACATAAGTTATTAACATCGTAACATTAGATATTTTGCGATTAAAGAGTTTGAATATGTTCAAGGATTTGAAAATTGGGAATATTATTCCTATGTATCACCATTATTCAAACTAGCTTACTTCATAGAGTTTAGTCACTAAATAGTTTAGTGGGAGGGTTTAATCAGATGACCACATAATGACGTGACACAGATTATATAGAGATGTAATGTGTTTAGAAAAACCCTTGAAAGTGTAGAAAACATAAGGATATTTTAGTAGTATATCGTATATGATATGTTATATAGATTATTATGTATGGTTTTTTAAGTATTATTATAGGAGTTTAAGAATATAAATTTATCATTCTAAATAAAAATAAATACCCACTTTATCATTTCTTCACATTGGTTGCATATATATATATATATATATAGTGAAGTTAAATAATAATTGACCTGTCGAAGTATAACTTTGAGTTACCCTAACCGATGTTCATCACGAAGTATTATAGGTAATGGTGAAATGTTAAGGTTAACAAGATTATGATTATTGTATTAGGATATAAAATATGATCATGGGGCACAAAACAAGTTTTGTTCATTGGATGACCCATTAAATATACCACATGAAGCATCATGCACTATGAATTTTGTATACCATGATTTCATGGATCATATTTAGAATCCTTAATACTCGAGGTTGGTGAGATACCTAGAATGATAAACATTATACATTTATACCTTTATTATGAAATCCTTGAGGCTTAGCTAAATATGGGGTGGTTGGGTATGTTACTGATGATGTCATCATTTGGTTCTTAAAAAATATGAGATTTATCCTCTCATATAACGAGTAAGGAATCTAAGACCTTGATTGAGATATACAAAGGGACTTTATGGTCATACCTAGATAGTACATATGACATTCTTATCTATTCAGGTGAGGGGCATGTGATGCGATCATCCATAAAGGTGAATGATATTTGATGTATTCATAGACCTAGTTAGTTTATAGTTAGAGATTGAGAAGGTAAGAGTGGGATATATGGGATTTAAATAATCCATGTCCCATGGTCACTTGATGTCTTGGACCAAGTAATTATATTAAAATGCATTCTTTCATATGATGTAGCTGGTGGAAAATGGTATATAGATACAAGTATTTGATAAAAATCATGTCAGGTCCCTTTATATATTGAGTAATTTAATGATTTTATAGAGGCTGATATTTTATTATATTTATGAATTCAGTAATTCATATTGGTTTTCAATACTACATTTTTTTGTGGGGTCACACTTTATTATTGACTAAATGGGGTTAAGTTTGACTCATAGAGTTTATAAAAAAGTATTTAAGAGATGTATAATCACAAGGTATTGTGTATGATGTGATATATGGTAAAGTTAATGACATATTTCTAATTTTTTTGGGAGATATTTAAAAAATAAGTTTTTGATATGTTTTCAGAAGTTATTAAAGATTATAAAATATAAGGTGAAATAACATAAAGTCTATGAGGATTTAGTGAAAATGTGATATTGAATGAGATATTCCCTAATGATAATACACATATGATGTGATATGGACTATAAAAAAATGTATGATATAGTTATGTTTTATGGTATGACACACACATGCACACACATAAACTAAATGCATATTATAGTTTTGGAATATAATTATCTATTATATAAAAATATCATAGTCACTACCTTGACATGAAATCAGAGTGTTAAAGTCAAATGTTTATAAATTATATTATTTTAAAAATTATTAATGTTTTTTATTAAGTGAAACACATGTGATAATCATAATAGTCAAGGGTTATAAAAGAGTTTTTAAACTACATGAATAACTCATATATGTGTGTTATTTCATGGACAACTCAGGAGTGTCCTAAGAGGATATATAAGGAGGAAGACACTCTTGAGATAGCGTGGTTCAATACTCTATAATTTTCCAATATGTATAAATCTATTTATCCTTCTCTATTTACTATGAGAGGAACTAGCATAACATTAAAGATAATATGGTCCTGCTAATATTAGGGGTGATTCAACACCAACCCATGGATACACCAGAGAAGAGGGAGTCCTTTGGATACCTCTTGGAGATATTTATCAAGCACAATTATGATAATGGAAATGGATCTTTGGTGAAAGTTACATAAAGTTATTCATTTATATATGAATGGTTGTAGTTTTAATACATGATAGATCTTGGGTTTTATGGTATCTAATTTCTTATGGTGACTTGATTAAGTGTTAGTATATCCTTACAAATCTAACACATGGAGCTACTCAAACTACATCTTGATAAATAATGGATTTCAAGGTAAATATAAAAGAAAAATGAAAGGTGAATTATGAACTTAATGATTAGATCAAAGAGAGATAAAATGGGTTGAATCCATATAAGAATAAGTGGTGAGATTATGAAATAAACTTTAAGTTGAGGAAAAAGAAGGTGGTAAAAAAATAAGCTTTAATTTGGAATGTTCTCTGATAAAGAATTGATATAAAGAGAAGTATGAGGTATAAGGAGTGTTGAGAAAATTATAAGTGAAAAAAGGCCCATACATATGAGAAAAGGTATACTTGGTTGTGAAGGTGAGATATCAAAAACTGAAGGAGTGATGTGATAGAAAAAGGAAAAAAAATATTGGTGATAAATCTCAAACATAGAGAACATATAAAAAAAGAATATACTCATAATCTATAGATATGTGGAGTGATAGTGGGAAGATTTTTCCCTTGATAAAGTATCAATTTTATAGTTATCTTATCCATAAAATGATTTTATAAAAGGTGGAAGAAAGTTATTTGAAAGAAGAATCACCCAAGAGTTAATAAATAAAGATGATAACATATAATTCACCTTATTTAAGTACAAATTTATAGACCATCGCCACCATATGTAAGCCTCTAGAATATAGGGAGATGTTTTTGAGGTGATGCGGTGACCTGACTTGGTCCCTATTTGGGTGAATCGATCTAGGGACATTAAAAATGGTATTAGAGAATCATATTTTAGTTTATATTCTTTATTTAGGACTCATATATTGAGTTAATATTGGTTGGAACTTAAGATGATACTGACATTATTCCTCAAAAAAATATAGAGTAGAAGTCCAACAATACTGGGAAATCATCCATGTGGATGTGTGTAAAATGGTCAAATCTTTCTTCTCCACTGGTTATCTCCCACAGGGGATAAATGATCAATTTCTTACTATTATTCCTAAAGTAGAAAATACTTCTGAAATTCATCTTTTCCAGCCTATTTCTCTCATCAACACCATCTATAAAATTATCACCAAAATCCTTGCTAACAGACTCACCTCCATCTGTAATAAAATTGTTTCTTGGAATCAATTTGGTTTCATTAAAGGTAGATATATTCAATATTGTATCTTCCCTACTTCAGAATGTACTAATATGCTGAATAAAGTCACTAGAGGAGGCAGTGTGACCATAAAACTAGACATCAGGAAGGATTTTTACACCATGGATTGGAGTTTTATTTTAAAGGTTCTAAAAAACTTTGGGTTTAATGACTCTTTTACCGCTATGATTCACTCCTTATTCAATTCGGTTTCTATCTCTGTTCTAGTCAATGGGGATCCTAAAGGCTTCTTTAAATGCACCAAGGGGGTTCGGCAAGGTGACCCTCTTTCTACCATCCTTTTTGATATTGCTGAGGATTACTTAAGTAGACTTATCATGAGCCTTGTGAACCAAAACAAGATTAATCCCATTCAGGCTTCTAGAAACTTAAATGTTCCTACCCACCTTTTATATGCTGATGACATTATTTTTTTCTTAAAAGGTGACAAAAGGAACATCCAAAACCTCAAAAGTGCCCTGGCTCATTATGAAGATGTCTCGGTCCAAGTGATAAGTTGCAACAAATCCTTTGTCTTATTTGGAATTTTTTCCCCAACAGAAAAAGTTACATCATTAATTATTTAGGTATCAAAGAAGGCTCTTTTCCTTTCACTTATCTTGGGGTTCCTATATTTTTGGGAAGACCGAGATCCAACTATTTTCACAAAATTGTTGATCAAATTACCAATCAACTTTCAGCTTGGAAGGGTAAATCTATTTCTTTGGCTGGAAGAGTTTGTCTTGTCAAATCTAAAATTGTCTCCAAACTGGTTTACTCGATGATGGTCTACAATTGGCCTGCTAGTCTTGTCAAGAAAATCAACGTTTACATTAAAAAATTTGTTTAGACCAGTGGTACAATTGAAAGAAAACTTGTGACCATATCTTGGGTCACTTGTTGTAAAACTCTGGACAAGGGTGGTCTTGGAATCAAAAATCTTAAGCTTTTTAACGAATCTCTACAAGCTAGGATGACTTGGAATCTGATTCATAGCAATTCTGATTCCACTGCCTTTCTCAAGGCTAGATTTATTACCAATATTAGAAATGGGAATATGAGTTACATCACTTCTTCTATCTGAACATCCATTAGACACTCTTTTATTAATATCCTGAGAAACTCTAGATGGATGGTTAGTGCTAATTCCACTATGAATTTCTGGCTGGATAACTGGACTGGTGTTCCTTTAATCTCAATGTTGACGTCCACCACTCCTACTGGAAACACCAACTCCACTATTAGGGATGTTCTTACCTCCCATGACATCACCCTTCAAAATCACATCAGTCATATCATTGACAATTATCATTTCTCTAACACCGATGATTTCCTCATTTGGGAACCTGCTTTTAATGGAGTCCTTGATTCCAAAAGTTACTATACAAACAATTTTAGTAATTCTAATTCTAGCTTTATTTTGTTAAAATCTTTTAGAAAACCTTAGATTAAACCCTCAAGACTTACTCTTATTTGGAGTATAGCCCATAATAGGGTCCCCACTGAAGTGTTCTTGCAATCCTTTGGGATTCCCCTTTTCTCTAGATGTCATATGTGCAATAAATACCACGAGGATGCTAATCATTTGTTCTTGTCTTCTGCTATAGCTGCAGCTCTTTGGAATTACACTTTTGACATTTTTGGCTGTAGATGGTCATTTCCTGACTCCACAACTCTCAATTGCATTACTGTATTCATTGGGATTGCTCCATGAAAATCAAGAATCTTTTTTTTGACTGCGGTGGTAGAACTCTTGCTTGTGATCTGGTATGATAGAAATACTTTTCTTCATAAGAATTTCTCATTCAGTCTCACTGCAGGTAAAATGTGTATTCTCATGGAAATCAAGGATGCTACCCCACTTCAGAAGGATCATTGTGAAAAATCTGTTGGTGATTTTGAGATCCTTCACTATCTTAGGATTGCGGGATCTTACAGACAACCTCAACACACTTTTGAGGTATTCTGGAAAGCTCCTCTTCCAGGATGGATCAAAGTAAATGTTTATGGAACCTCGTGAGGAAACCCAAGTCCAGTAGGTTGTGGTGCAATTTTCAGATACTTTCTTGGCAGGTTCTAGGGCTGCTTCTTTGGGGGGTGTGGTGCGACCTCTGATCTGGAAGTGGAAATGTTTGTTGTGATTCATGTGGTGGACTTTTCCAAACAAAAGGGTTGGAACAAGATATGGATTTAAAGTGACTCAACCACGGTGGTGCAAGCTATCTGGAAGGGGGTGGTGCATCTTGATTTTCCACTTCTCGTTGGATGAAATGTCTTGCTTCACTCACGGATCTCCACTACATTTCCACTCATGCTTACCATGAAGCGAACATGGTTGCTGACCTTCTTTCCAACAAGGGGGTTAACCAGGATATTACCTGGATGGATGATTTTCCTAGCGATTTTCTCCCTCTTTATGAAAAGGATTGTAATAAGATTCTGTCTTTCAGACTTTTGTAGCTCCCTTTCTTTTTTATGTAATAAATTGGGCCTCGGTCTTTGACTAAGGTGCCACATTTAAAAAAATGACAATGTGTATGCACATATGGAATAGTGATAACCCATAAATGGGTGGGAATGGAATTATATGCCTTGGGTATGGTTTGATCAAGGTAGGGTATGCTTTCAGGTTATTATAAGCCTTTGGATTTATGAATTATCTTACTATATAGGCAAGATGATGGGTGAATGATATCATACATGGTATAGGGATGGATTAGGATATGGTTGTGAGGATGTAATATATAGGATATCTCTTACCTTGTATGAAAGAGAGTGTGTGGTTGTGTAACATATGAGGTATATTGGATGATAAAAAATTATCTAGATCAGATAGAAAGGTGCTCGATGATTCCCATTGGATATGAATAGTGTTAAAAGTGGATAAAAGGCATACAGATTTAGAATGTGGATATGGATTAAGAAGTAAAATTAGGTTCTAAAATGGCTTATGAAACCTTATTATTGGTTTGGGTCCATAAATTCATTCGTGGTATGGTGGATCAAATGATATTGTATAAAAACGTGAGATCAATGAGTGGTGTTCATTAAGAGTTATAAAAGTGAGGAAAGTAATGTGCATCCTGAGTGATCATGGTTAGAATATGAATGATATTTGGGAAAAGTTATTGAAAAAATAAATTGGAATGATTTTGGTGGATGGATAATTAGAAAATAGCCATTGAGTGAGTGGTTTATAATAGATCAATTCATGAGATACCATCACTTATAAAAGGGGATGATGACACACCTCTGATGAGTGGTGACCTAAACAAACTATGCTCTATAGTGGTGTGTTTTATAACATCAGAACTCTTTATTAAGGGGGTTAAAAGAGGAAGGTAGAAATGAATAGATTTTTTTATAATTATAGAGTAATTCTAAAAAATCCTTATAGGATTAAAGGATATTGAGAATAAGATCAGAATATTTAATCCTTGGTTTAGAAGATTGGTTCTGTGATGGAAAATTATAGTGGTGTGGGTTTTTAGGAAATGGTAAAGTAATTCATTCATATGATAGAGGTCAATTGAAATAGGTTGGAGTGATAAAGATATGTTTTAATTAGTTTGAATTGAATATCAATGTCGTTTTGTAGGAATATTTGTGTGAAGGTATATAATTAACCACATGTTTCATAAATGCGTTGAGTGGCTCTCATAATCCACCTTTTTAGGAAAAATTAAGACACTAGTATCAATGTAGGAGTTTTAAAAATTCAACCTATTTAGTATTTCAAGTTCACCTATGTGAGATGGATAAATTATAGTTATATGGGTTGATAATTGTGATGGATGATCATTTTAATATGGGATAGTTATGGAATGGATCACTATGATACCCACAAATCTTAGAGAGAGGATCAAGGAATTTGTTTTTCTAGTTTTAATGAGTGTGGATCATGATAACTGGTCTTTGTGGGATGTTATAATTCATATGAAGATGTCATATTTGGATGGATATATAGTAAATCTTATGGCGGGGAGTGATATATTGGTCATCATAGTTATGGTCCTTATGGGTAAAAATTACCTTGTCTATGGAAGGAGTGAAAATTTTTAGATGACCACTAGCTATCAATGGTCAAATATTGTGTCTTCTAGGATCATGTTTTTAGAAACCAAAGAGTATGAATTTAATAGAGAAGGATTATTTTTCTAATGAATAAGAAAAATTTCCATCTGGTTTTAGATTGAGGTAGATAATTTTTTTGGATGATAGGTGTAATGATTGAGTAGGTGTGTGTTTGATATATCACTTGGGATACCACAAGAAAATGGACAGATTGCATATTTTTCTAGGAGAAAAATAATTATGGAAATTTATCCATGAAATTTGGATGAGTTAGTGCATATGGATACTTATGGGAAGTGAATTATGATGCTTAGATCAAGTGATACTTCAACTAGATAATGTTGGTACTTGTGAGAAAAGTATGCTGATGAACTTATTGAATTGTTATTCCTTTCTATAGATCAATAATGTAGTGGAGGGTTATATATCGGGTGTGTATAATTAGTAGGTATGGGTTAGGATCCTCAGTCTGAGTAGTGGATTTACATGAAACAACAACCTCGATTGGTGAAATCAACATCAGTGAGGATGTGATTCTGAGGATGACTTCATGATAGGGACATTAGTGATTCTAGAGGTATCAGTGGTTGGATCCACAATATGTGGTCTTAATAAAGTTTATAGTAATTTAGTGTATTGGAGGAATAACTAATGATTTACATGAATTATTGATTATAATAAAATTTTATTGGGTTTAGACACATAAATCATAAAATGTTAGGTAAGTTCTATGGATTATAGAGGGAGGATTTTAGTGAAAAGATAGTGCTTTTAGTTTGGGTGTGGTAATGGTACACCATTATCTAATGGGAACTTTTCAGTGGAGGTAGAAATGAGGTCTAAATAGACAAATGAGTTCATAAAAAATGCATGAAGATGCTTCTTGGGGGATAATAATCCATATTATAGAGATTTTTAATGACCCACATAGTTACATGATAGTAAAATTAAGGAAAATATGGGTCTTAAAGGATTGGGATCCAGGTTAATTTGAATATTTGAAAATAATACTAGAGGGAGGATGTTTTGGGAATAATTTTGGAGTTAAAGTTGAGTTTTCAAAGGTGGAAGTCCAAGAATAAGTGTTTTTAGGATAAATATAAAAGGAATGACGAGGGATCAAGCCTTGATGGGTTATTGCAGAGCCTACTAGATTCTCAATAGTAGACCATCGAGATTTAGGTGGTGGACCTTATCCTTTCTTCTTATTTCTTATTCATATCTAATTTAGAGGTTTCAAGTTAGTGATTTGATGATGGATTTAATTAGATCATGATAAAATATATATGTTATCAAATAGATTTAATGTTTGATGGCTTGAGGACACTAAGGAAGGATGAACACATGTTGCTGATTTCCATTTTGATGTAGGTGAGTTGATTGGTGAGTTTTCATTTGAATTTCATTAATCCTATTTAATATTGGGAATCAAATGAGATGTGAATCACAAGGATTTTTCCTGTAAGAGTTCCAGAAGCATGTTATAGCTCGTTATTGTGTCATTGGTTTCTGTTCTAACATGATTATGTCACATTGTAAGTTTAAATATAGTATATTGCCTAATTTTTTTATAATTTTAATTAATTAATCAATTATGGATATTTATAATAAATTAATTAATCTTTTTGTATTGAGATAGGAGATTGTGTCATCTGTGATGGCTTATATAGGCTTAAACAAGAATTGGATAAGTATGGTTCAAGGGGTTAAATCTATTTCCAAAGTAAGTGGTACCTACATTATGAAGTCCTACATATCATGTGTTTTGTGTTTAGGGTTATATGTGATCCTGGTTACTTGAGTCAAGGTAACTCAAGTGGGAACAAATCAGGCTAGAGTGTATTTTATAAATAAGTTAAACCTAATACGGATGAAATAAACATTCTATTTACAAAAAAATGGTCTAGGTATCTCCTAGAGATTGTGATATTATTTGATTCTTAGGTTAGTTATTGGATAAGATTCATTATTGGTGTTTGAGGGTGAAATTTGGTGTGAGAGTCCTAGGTTAGTCTCTCATGGAAGTATAAGTATTCTTATTCTTGTATCAATTTGAGTGATTGGTATTGGTGATGGGTTTTCCTTAACAAGGGTATGGTTCATATAATGGTTGTGATGTGGTCGTAGGACCTTAGAAATCACCCTAGGGTGATTGAATAATATATTACAGATTGGATGAGTAGATGACTCACAAGTATGAATCTAGGTTAAGGAAATAATCCAACGCTAAAATTAGTGTGTGATTTAACTGAGTAAAATAGTCTACTTGGAAGGGACCATGGGATTAAATCTAGTGAATAGATCACCAAAGGATATCAATTATGATATATAAAAAAAGGGGCCTATGGGATTGATATTAACCTTAGTTGTGAATGAAAATATGGTTGAGGAACCAAGTTGGTCCTTTGAGACCTATTGTGATGGGATATCGAGGTAAGTATTAGTTAATATGTTTTTTATATTGTTCAACTTGAGAGTTAAGGTGTTGGATTGAAAAGACTGAACTACAGGCTAAGTAATCATCTAGGAGATATAATTTAGTGGGATGAGAAATTCCTAAGATGATAGGGTTTAATGTTTGTGGTTCTTGATATGGGTAGTTAATAGTATGGGGTTATGCTTACTATAGGCTATGAAATTCATGCGATGTATTAGTAACTATTTGAGTGTTGAGTGGAGTATGCAGAGATGTGTGACACAAAGGATGCATTAGGTTATAACTGAGGTCTAGGTACAAGTGATGTGGATCTAATTTTATGTATGTTTGTCATATATTTTCGATGAATTAATTGTGTTTTTGATGGTGAAATGTACTTATAATGGAGAATTATCAATTTTTTGTTATATTGTTTCTTGGAAATAGTAATTATTTTATTTTTTTGGTGAAAATGATTTTTTACATTATTGCTTAAAATTTCTTCACTTTAATTTCCATATATCATACGAAAATAATTTCTTATTGTTCTTGGTTATTAATTAAAATTTTAATTTTTGAATTGATTTTAAATGATGTTCGGGTGTTTGATTTTATTGTATCAATTTATATGTTTTTTTATTTTTAATATGTTTTTTGGAACACTTGGGAAAGTTATAAATTTATTAAAAAATATTGGTTATATATTTTATATTATCGCATGATTTTTTTAATGGAGTACTTTTTATAGTTTTCCCATATGAAAATTAATTTAGTCAATTTTCGAGTGATGCTCATAGGATGTTTTTGGAAGCCAAATCTTATATAATAATTTTTCAAGTTTTGTATAGAAAATTTTAGGGGGTGGGATCATAAGATATTTTTGGCCACTGAATATCATATGATATTTCTTCACCCAATGTTCATATAGAATATTTATATACTCATAGGTAATTTATTCACTTGTAGGCCTTGTTGTGTGAAGGTTGGAGTTTCACAAAGAAAACACCTATACCATAATCAATATAGAAACTAAAACTAAGACTAAGAATCAAAAGATTCAAAAATTAGAAGAAAACAAAGCTGATAAAAAAGAACACACAACAAAGGAAATGTGGAAAATTAAAGAAAAAAAGATATTTATGTGATTTAGATCTCATTGATCCTAAGTTCATGATAAGAACACCACCACCAAATTTATTATTATGAAAAAATATAATAGAAATAAGAGAGATAACACATAGACCACAAAAGCTATCAGAGCACAAAGACCTCATCACTTTAGGAGCCAGTAATGAATCTTAAACCGAAGATGGTAATGTACTCCCTTAAACTAGATAGAATCACACATGAAACCACAACAAAAAATGAGGAAAAGAAGAATATATAGTGAAAAACCAAAGTGGAAAAACAAATATAGCCTTATAGACTCGGGTCTACACCAAGAAACTGAGAAGAGGTTGTGGGAGAAGATCAATGAAGCTGTCGAGGCTGTAACTTCTTGAAGAAATCATGGTCGAACAAGGATCATGGAAGGAAACCTCACCACTAGAAGGGATCATCATAAAAAGGGAATTAAGGACCAAATATGATGAGTTTCAGATCTCCTCCCTCTCAAGATTAATTCTCAGTGGGAAGAATAACTAAACAAAACTCGCAAGAAATGAAAATTTGAGAAATCTGAAATGAATAGACTGAGTAGACACATTAAAGGAGAGGCAGCCGGCTGGTGTTATATGAGACAGATGAGGTAGACATGTGGAAGAATGAGCAAGCATGTAAGGATCAAGAAAATTAGGTAGGTGAAACTGATCACACTAAATTTGGGACACATGGTAGGTGAGGAATGGATAACAGGCAGATGATGTGGATCACCGGAAAAATAAAAAGAACAAAAACAAGGATCCAGAGCCACATGATCAAGGTGAATCCACAACTATAATAATGAAAAGGGCGAGCTTGAGGTCCAAGCCGAAAAACTAGTCCATCCCCAAAAATACAAATGCTAAGAACAAATAGAGGCCCAACAGAACATATCACACCCAAAAATCTTCACACATAAGTAGGAAATAACATTCAATTTAAAAAATTATAAAAAGATGAATTTTTTATGGAAAAAAATAAATGATAATTTTAATTTGAAAATTAGATTTTAAAAAATATCTACCTTTTCAAAATAAAATGGAAAAGAAACTTATAGATGATGTTCTTTCAACCTATACTACCAATTAGTCCAGGTATATTTTCATAAATAGAAATTCCTAAGTCTACAAAATATTCAACTAGTATCAATACCACTTAGAATGTACTAAAGTAAGCACATGTTCTACCTGTACTACTCATATACTGTTATCTTATAGGTTAAACATGATCATAAATTTAAAGGATAAGAAAAAATATGAAAACCAGAGCTTTCCACTAATACTTGAGTCTCTATTGAATGCTTGATATACTCCCAAGCATTCCAAGTCCTATAAATACACAACCTACCTTAGGAGTTAAAATATAGTGAACATGAAAACTCATCAAATATCAATAAATAATTCAATAGTAAAAGAAATAGAAACAAACAATGATCAAAACCAAGAAGCCGATAGGAAAAGGATCTATACCTAAGATCGAATGACTTAGAGCTGCCATAACACACCCTCTCTTCCAACTAGGTTTCCCTAGAAACACACGTAGGGTTAGTCCTAGGATTTTATAAGAGAGAATACCTAGAATATATTCTTAATTATAACTAAATGTTTTCTAAATACTAAGTTAAATAACTTATACTGCAGTAAACCCAGGGCATACCATATGATACTGGGCCATAATATCCTTATTTTTAAATTTGGGACAATATCTTTTAATATGGCTGGTATTACCACAATAAAAATAGTAGAAGTTAATAAAAAAGTTCCTATATTTTTGTTCTTTATTATTGTTTTTCATTTTACTCCTAACACACATTAATCAAGACTCATATTTCACTCCACTAAACTCGTCCTTCAAACCATGTGTTTGAAGTTCTTGGGACAACACAACTGATTTAACCTCTTTGAGGGTGTTTGATTCTCTACCATATATCATATAATATTTTAATGATTAAAGGAATCATAAAGGGATGTCAACAAGATAATGTATTTATCTTCATCAATTATTTTAATATACATATTAGCTAAGTCAAGGAACACTTTATTAAAATATTCAATATGAATACGAACATATAAACAAGGCTTCATCTTAAAGGTATAAAGCCACATTTTCTTATATAAATGGATAATGAGAGAATTAGACATATAAAAATGTTCAAGTTTAAGACATATATCCCTAATATTAGTTTTATGCATGAATTAATGTAATACCTTATCACTTAAGGTTAATAACAACATGGAATTTATTAATAAAATTAAGGTAAACATCAATATAGGTGGTATAAAACTATTCATCAATTGAAATAGTAAATATAGGCTTCTTAGGTCCTAAGAGAGAATCTGTGAATCCATTGTGGACAAGAAACACCCTCATCTTAACTCTCTACAAGTTAAAATAATTTTATCTATTAAACTTATCAACTTTTAGATTAATATAGGTAATGATTAACTCAAAATAAAGGCTCTAAAACCAATTGTTGTGAGAAGGGTGAAGGTTCATAGACCAAATTCCCATACCAAAATCAATGTAAGAAAAAAACTAAGATCAAGAATCAAAATATTAAAAAACAGAAGCAAACAACGCTAATAAAAAGGAACATACAATAAATGAAATATAAAAAAGTAAAGAAAACAAGGGATTTACCTGATTGAAATATCTTTGATCCTATATTATTGATAAAAACAACCCCACAAGATTTATTTTTATGAAAAAAAACAAAAAAAAAAATATAGAAGATGAAAGTAGAGAAACAACACACACAAACCAAAAAAGTTATTTGAGCATAGGGACCTCATTACTCTAGGATCTAGTGATGAATCCTGAATTAAAGATGGTAACATATGCCTTAGAACTAGATGGAATCACACACTCAAACCCAATAACTACTGATAAAGGGAAGAAGATGTTTATAAATAAGTAGAAAAACAAATAAAACCTTATAGACTCAAGCCTACATAAGGAATATGAGAAGAGGTTGTTGGAGAAGATTAATGCAGTTGTAGAGGATTAAACTCCTTGAAGGCTTCACAGCCGAACAAGGATCATGGGATAAGAACTCTCAATCAGAAGATATCATTAGAATAATGGCATGTAGGACCACATATGAGAAGCATCAGAGATCCTACCTCTCAATATTCTCTCTCAGTGGAGAGTAGAACCAAATGAAACTCACAAAAAATGAAAAGGAAAGCACTATCAAATGAAGTAACGGAGAAGGCACATTAAAGGTGAGTAAAAAAATGGTTTCAGTCATGACAGACAAGGTGTACATATGGATAGCTGATAAAGCATGGAAGGATCATGAAGATCAGGTATGCACAATTAATCACACTAAATACGTGTCATGAATTAAGCGAGGAATGAGAAATAGGAAGATGACACAAATTTCCAAGAAAATATAAATCACAAAAACAAATCTCTAGATCCACATGATAAAGGTGAATCAATGACTAGTAGAACAAATTGGGTGAGCCTGATGGATAAGCCAACGAACCCATCCATCTCCTAAAAGACCAATGCTCAAAAAAATAAAGGCCTAGTAGAATAGATCACACCTCAGGCCCAAAACATATAGGTAGAAAATAAAATGTAATTTTCAAAATAATAAAAAATTAATTTTGATGGTAACAAAAGAAATAAAAATTTTAATTTGAAAACCATAATTTAACATCCTACACCATACAATATTTTCACCATCTCCTTGAATTTGAATATACTCAATGGATCAAAATGATTGTGATAGATTGAATCTAAAATCACCTGATGAAACCAAAAATGCCGTTGAGATCGAATGAGAAAGTAGATGCCACCAATTTTAGACTAGAAACCATCGAGCTGAGAAAATATTTCACCTAATCCTTTGACTGAGCATAAAAAACGAGTAACTCGAGCTCATTTTATCAAATCGAATCGAAAGAAAACAAAATATTTGGACTAATTATGAATAATATTGAAGGGAGAATATGGGTTTGATGAACCATAAGTATAATCTTTGAGCCATGGTCTACTGAAGATGATGAGTCAAGAACCATATCTAAGAAAAGGAATAGATAAAATTAATGAAAAATCTATTCTAATGAAACATTGAAGAATCTAAGATTATGATAGAATAATTATAAGATCTAGGGTCAAACTCTCACACCTAGTTTGAAGGATGAATGAGACAAAAGCCTCAAATCCAATTGATGAAGAATTAGATTCAAGATTAAATTTTAGTGAAACTAGTTTTAGGTCAAGGACATAAGGTTATTTGAAAATGAAAAATCTCTGAGCTGACCTTGAAGAAGATCATGATGGATAAAACCAAAGATGAAAAAGATTGAAGTCAAATGAGCATGAACCGATGGAGCTCTTTTGGATGGAAGTGACTATAATTCATGATCATCTTGAATTGGGATGAAGAATAGATTCTGAAAACTGTTTTGCACTATCTGATTCTTGTTTGTAGGTACAAATCAATAAAGAGGTTGGGGCCTTAACATCACCATTTTTGTGGTTGAAAATTTATATATGCTCAACCAATTTCTTTTGGGAGCTTGAAAATGAAGGGAAAAATTATTGATGAGTAGATTGAGACTGAACTCGATTGAATATAAGTCAATCAATTCCCTAAACAAGGGTGAGTACATCTCAATAAAAAGAGTTTTATGAACACATGTGCTAGTAGAAGAGATAAAAAATTTGTGTTCATTTGTGATTGTATTACCAAGTATCTTGAACTAGTTTGAGGAAGAATTTGATCGAATTCTGGACAGTAACTGTATCTTGGACACCCCTAGTTTATGACAGATTTATGAGGATGCATTGAAGGTTGTGTTACTTGAATCATAGGAGATCTAAAATCAGTGAAAGAAGATAAAGTACCTTGGATAAGTTAATTTAGTTAGACCTGAGTTTTAATTACTAAGATGGTGGATCCATGCATGAAATGAAGGATTGAGTGATTACCTAAGTGAAATTGGTTGGAAACTGGTTGCAGTACACATGGTTCTTAGTAGCCTCAAAATATAAGAGTTTAAAAATAGTATAAAAAATAATATAATCAGTTGAGAAATTAATTTGGTCGATAATTAGAGCATTAATTGCACATGGAAGTGTAAGTAAATTTTTTAGATAGATTTATTAAAGTCACATAAATAGTTAAATATTATAAAATAATAAGAACTCTGAATTGGATATCACAGAACTGGAGTGAGGGTATTAATTCTATGATTTAGAGGGAAATAAAAGAAAATTCTAAGAGGGAACGCAAAAGGGAGGTGGAGGAGTTGGACTAGAGGTTAGAGATAACTAGAAGCAGTGAATCAGTAGAGTTTTAGCTGGAGTAAGTAATAAATATTAATATAATCTTATTTATCCTTCCCTTCCTAATTTATTGTGTTGTGGTGTTTTCATTAAAAATATTTGTTTCTTTTTCTTTTATCTCGTGTAACTAATTATTTTAGGGGGACTGAATTTAAATGAATTTAAATATTTTATCCTATTATTGATTTAGTTAAAATATAATAAGCTTATTGTTCTTCTTAACATAATTAACTTCTTCTTTTATAATTCTTTAATTAAGTTAGAGTTGATCATTTTGGTAGTTGAAAATCAATTCTCACTTCACTAAAATCGATAGATTGGGATTGGTTAAACTAAAAGTTCTCAGTGTGTCTATTTCATATAGAGATCCCATTTTATATTCTTCATGAGCATCAATTTCACCCTACTCCATGCACTGATTGATGATTATTTTAGTTTCTTTTTTACTTTGTAACTATAACCAAAATACTTTAATTAGAAAATTTTGTAGTTTGTTTTCTCTATGAAGATTCATCCCCATCCTGAGTTCCAAAATAAATATAAACCCTTAAGAGGGTTTTTTGAGAAATTCGTTTCACTTAATGATATTTAGGTGTTCAATTCTATTTTAACTCATATTTCTAGCACCTCTGAGGTTAATTTCAGTATAATATTAGTGATACTTTAATTAGTTCACTATGGTCAAGTTTCCCCCCCTAAATCTATCATTGTTTGGTCTTGATTACCTTATCACCATTTTAACTCAATTTTTCTTCACTTTAAACAATATTTTATTATAATTTACACTACATAATATCACAAATATTCATATTAGTTTTTTTGGTGAGCTTTCATTGTTTGTTTTTGTTTTTTCTTGGTTTCACACTCTTACCTTCTCTATGGTTCAACCCTACTCATATTTAATTGAGATCTAGGTATAAGCATTGTGATACCTAGGTCATCGTTGTTTATTTTGATGATATATAATATACTAATAGAATAAATTGAGCAAGGTACTTTACCAATTGTATGTTATCTATGGGGGATCATAGTGAGTCAGGTCCTCCACCAGTTGTGCATTCTTCCTAGGGGATAATGACAAGTCAGGTACTTCGTATTGTCTTTCCTAGGGGATAAAAATGAGTCATTTCATATGAAATACCATTACTAGGGGATGATATTGAGTTAGTTTATCCTTACCATTCTTCATAGAGGATAATAGGGAGTTAGGTTCTCTATAAAATTCTTCATAGGGGAAAAAATGAGCTGAGTCCTTTATATGGTTCCTTATAGGGGATGGAGATTAACTTGGTCCTCTAATAGATGCTACTAACTAATGGATATAATGACTGGATACCTAATTAACACACACACACACACATATATATATATATTTCCTTCCTATATGATATATACAATTCACCAATATTGGGTTGAAATAGGTAGGGTCTAGCATCATAGTGGTATGGTTAGTGCATGATAGATTGACTTGTGTGTTGATTAATGAGTGTTACTTATTTATGTATTTCATTGTACATCCACTAAAATAAACATATGATGATATATTTGTAGGACCCCAGGACACCCTGAGAGGGGAGGGATGAATCATGGTGTCAACTTTTTCTTTTAAAAACAAGGATCTTGTTCCCACATTGGTAGGAACTGGTTAAACCTGTATGATGGATATGATCAACAATGAAACATTTAAATGAAAAGAGATAACATAATTTTTTTTACTTGGTTCACCGCTAAGGGATACGTCCAAGGAGCATACACCGACAAGTTTGCGGTCATACCAAATTCCACTAAACTTCACTAGATGTTGATTACAATGATTTGGGCACAGTCACTTTGTCCCCAACTCACTACCTTTACAAAGGTTCAAGGATAGCTCACTGCTTCCCTCAGGTCAATGCCGTTGAATCCCCCTATCTCACTGCCTTTGGTGAAGTCCCACTCTATTTATAGACATGAAGGTCTCTTCAATAGATTTTCATTGAAGTCTTTGTCTCCTGTTCAGCATGAGACAATGCTTGCATTAGAGTACTCAGTTGATGCTCTTTTGTATTCAATCTTCTTCTTTAGTGAAATAACTGAATGCACTAAATCTTTTTCTTCTCTTCCTTTTATTCCCAATACTGACACCTGAGTGTATTGATATATTCCCCTCTTTCTGTGCAGATCTAAGTTTAGTTTCACGAACCGTTCTTCTTCTCTTCGCAAAGCACAACGAGGGTGTTAAACACCAGTCATGTGTGTGTGGTACCACTTATCTTCATAAAACCAAATTGTTTAATGTTCTTCTGTCTTCGCAAATGAATACATGATCTGTTTCACCGAAGGTATCGGGAAATCTTCCAGCTTTCATGCAGCTATAAAAAAGATGGGTGTGCTCCAACAACACATGTCACTCTTCTCTAAGCCCGACGTGTAAGTCCCAATATGGCGCGCAAGTCTTCGGTGTGACACTGACTTCTTCAACTTCAAACCTACGCGACTCACTTCCTTTCTCGACCAAACCTCCTTGGGCGCGCAACCAACATCCGGCACACAACTTCTAAAATCTGGCACACAAGTCTCACCAAACCACTTGCGCGACCACTCACCACTTGCGCGACCACCACACCTGCGCGATGGGAGCTCTGATTTTCTCTAAGTGTTGAGCTCATATGGAATGAGGAGGGTTAGACCTATATTTATAGGCATTTGGACACCCTGCGTGACGGCGTGCAAGTCTCCCCTCAGCGCGCAAGTCTCAGTGCGCAAGTCTCTGCCTCTATAAGTCACTTGCGTGACCAAATTCCAAACATGGGTGCCCTTCTCCCTTTTCCATATCTTCATGTTCTGATCTTGAAAAACAACAGGAGTGCAAGATCACAAGCCTCCAAGTAATCGGCGTGCATGTCCCTTCTGCCGTGCCAGTCACTTGCACGACCAAACCCAAAACTTGCGCAACCCTCATCCCTTTTCCATATTTTGATGTTCTGATCTTGAAAAACATATGGAACAAAAGTTTCCTCTCCTTTAGGTCAACGGCGCGCAAGTCCCTTTTCCAAAAACCAATTTTCTTCATTTTTATATTTTTAGGACCAAAAAATTGGAAAACACTGGAAAACAGCGTCACCTTGTATCTGCTCTTTTTTTACCATTTCCAGATCATCCATTCCTTTGTTGACGTTCTTGAATCAAACATGGATCGTTAACCACAACCCTTGAACTCGAAAAGCCACCATGAAATCCCCTTTGTCAACAAATTTGTGTGTCATTGTTTTCTTTGTCAACAAGCACAATCACCTCAAAAAAAACTTCTTTTCCGTGATTTTACTTCTTCATAAACTCTTCTTATTTCATCACAAACTCCACTATCGTGATATATATCCTTTTATAGATCAGCTTTAGCATCATCATATTTTGATACAATTTGAAGTGCATGGCCATCTCAGAATTCCAATTCCTTTCACTTTTTCTTTTTCTTCAACCGTTATTCTCTACTTCATGCAAATCATATGATTCTATACTTCAAGAAGTCTCTTGCATGGTTCTCATGAAATCATGAAGAATTGCACGGTCTTCATAAAATCCCCATTCTTATTTAATCATCCTAAGATGGATTATACCTCACCATTCTTCACTGTTGTAAACAATGTGTCACCTTTTACACATGTTCTTTGAACTTATGATCAGTACAACAATCATCTGAATTTCCATTCCTCCATTTCATTGGATTACTTCTTGATCTCATTCATTTTGATCTTCATTGACAACTATTGAAAAAAATACAACCTTATACACAAAGTGGTCCCAACAATATTTTTGTGGCCCCATTTGTGGTGGATTACTAATTTTCATGCTTAGACCCTACACATGCACCTTGGTGTACTTACAACCATTGTATTGAGTTGCAAGTCAGAGAAAGGGCATGATGATAAGTGTTGATGCAAGAATATTGAAAGGTATGGGATATTGTTCCAAGGTGAGGCTGAAGGCTTGGTTGGATTATTTTTTCTAATTTTATTTATTTACTTTGTCCCATAATGTGTATGATTAACCTGATAGGGTAAATTAAGTTCATGTATAATTGATGTATGTATAGTATGTGTTCTATTTTGAAACAACATGTGATATATTATTCATATTACTTTCATTCCATTGTAATTACATAATATTTTTAATGGTTGTTTTATGTTTAAATTATTTTTTATTATTGGATAGTTATGGTATCAAGAGTATACTCTCTCTACTATATGAATCAAACCCTCAACATTAGACAAAAGCCTCTGACATAAAGGGAGACTCACATGAGGTGACCCAGTGACTTGATTCGATAAATATTTTAGTGAATTGGGTTAGGGATGTTATAGTATTAATATTCATGTTGTTATGCTAAACACATTTTTAGAATCTAAACCCCCCCTCGGAAATGGATTTTTTTGGGATGAATAGAATGCAATTTTGAAGAAAAATGAAGGAATTTTTCACATAATCACCAATTTTCATGTAAATGGAAGCCAAAAATTCAATTTTAAACCTATATATAAGTGTAATCACACTCATGGGAGGGACTCATGACTATTTATGATCTTGAAGAAATGATATGTTTTTATGGAAGTTTTCTTTATACACATAGGTGATTCATGTTAGTATTTCACCTTAACTCATACCCATTTTCCCAATCATGTACATATATATTCTATGTGTAAGTCAAGTGTGCATGAAATAAACACTTATAAGAAAATTTTTACATTTTAAAATTTTCATGTCTCTTTTCTTATTTCCCTCCTATAAAATTCTGACACATATCCCTCCCTTTTACTTTAAAAAATGGACACATGATTATCTTGGTAAAATGTTTCAGTAATACTTAGAAAATAAATTCAATGACCAATACCATTTAACCCAACTTATAAATATTATTATTGTATGGATTCATTCTTTTGTACAATGGAATGTTCCCCATTTCATTGTAAAAATTAATTTCTTAGTTCATGAGTGAATTTGACTATGTGTAAGTGAATATCTCCTTCAATAAATAGTTTAACAAAGAGTAGAAGGTTCTTGGGTGTAGCATAAGTGGTGGGGCGATGCTCAAAAAGGGTTTTCATCTGTTTAAATGGATTTTATTTGAAGAAATTGACAAATAAAACCCCAAACTATTCTAGAGAGGATCTTTCAAATTTAATTTATAAATAATTTATAAATAGAATTACCTCAAATGTGATAATTATTCTTGATAAATTTGGTTATCGCTCTTATCACGTCATCATTACGATGAAGAATTAAGATAAGATTCCTCTATTTGTATCTACATGGGCTTTATGAATCTCTAAAAAACACTCTTAGTATTCATGGAACTAGCTAGGAGGAACCTAGTTCTTTGCATTGATTGTTGTTGATTGCAACAAGGAATTTATCTTGTTCTCTATTCATTCTTGAGAGGGAGGGAGGATGATTTCCCTCTAGGGATTGAGATAATTTTAAAGTCCCACTATTGTGAACAATAAATCTAATCTTTAAATTGATATAAATCATAATTTATACTTAGGTTTTTTTTTTGATAATTACGTAAGTCCCTTTATCAAATATTCTCTCTAATATATTCCCCATATGTAATAATAATAATAATATTATTATTATTATTTCACTTGGAATGCACATATATAAATATAATTTGTTAAATAAATAAAACAATATTTATTTATATGATATTAAATAAGATATATCATTTCCATTAGGCCTTTTAACCTAGCCTATCAATCCTCCTTAGGATTTATCGAACCTTGAATAATAAAATATTTATTTAAATAAATAAATATTATTCATTCAACAAATAAACTCATGAATAAATATTTATTTTAATATTTATGCAACCAAATAAATATATATCAATCTATTCACTAAACTCACAAATAAATAAATAATTATTTTTTACCCTGAAAATAATAAAACAGAGATAAAATTTGATTCACATATTCTAAAATCAGATATCTGGTGACTAAATTTGTGTGATAATCTTAACTTGAATAATTATTATTCCAAATATGAGAATAATATTTATTATTAATATAAATTTAATAGAATTTAATGAGATTTTTAATATACTTAATAGTGTGTGATCCTCTAGGCCTCCTTCTCGGTGGTATTAGGTGAACTCACCTAAATTTAAAGATCAATGTCTAAAAAAAAGTCATGGTACCCATAAAGAAATTAGTTAATTTTTTAGAAAAAACAACCTTCCTGTGAATGATACTATGTAATATAATATATTTTTATCAATATATCATCAAACAAAATTCATACTTGTGTCATCACCCCACATGCTTGATCTATCTTTCTTTGAATTTCCAAAATGAAATTATCGATTAACTACTATGGACATGAATTTAATTAAACTATTCCATTTCAATCATAGGTCTAGATATATCTTCTTCCATTAACTCGAAAGGGACAAATCCTTTCTTGACTTATTCAATTAATGTCAAATCACTTATGACACACCCAATGTATATTACCTCTCCACGAGTATACATCAATAATTTTTTCCAATACATCAAAGTATGTGATTCATGATATACATTAATAATAATATCAAGCATAAGGACCAATATATATATATCTAGAGATATGAATATTCAATGGAATATATAACACATGTAATTCCTAATTGTGGGTTAGTCCTCATAACCTCCCTTCTTAGATATTATCTTGTGTAGACTTCATGATAAGAAGTCTCAATGTCTTATGAGCCTCCAACACCCAATAATTAAAAAAATCATTTTTTCAAATCATCTAGATATTATATAGAACATATTATATATGTTTAAGAATATTTCCATAACATCTCTAGGTTTTCATTATAGCAGGGAATTATTATAACTTTTCAATATGATAAATACTCTAAAGATATTATCACATTAATGATACATAGAAGAAAAATAATCATGTTATAATATAATTATTAATATTATCATAATCAAATGTATAAAGTCATTTGGTTCTAGGGCACTAACTCTAACAGGAGGACAATACTAGAGTGACATATTATTTATGGAATTCACCCCTAACCATGGATGTCTAATCTCAAGATCATGATCAACCATCCCCAATTATAAATTGATAATTAATTTATCAATAACATACCAACTTAAAGGATGAAGTGTGTGTGAGGACCTCATATGTACAGGGAACATTACATATTAACAATATTGGGATTATTGGGATTGACAAAGTTTCCCAGATTTTGAGTTTCAACTCAATGTAGCCATACTATATGAGTTTTTTTGGATCTTTTAGTTTTTTATATACTGACATGTTGACCCAATTATCAAGGTCATCATCCCTTGGTTCTCAATAAACAAATACATTCACTTATTACATAGATAATTAAAAATAAGTTTATGGGGGGGGGGTTATAAGATAGATGGAATTAAAATATATATATTTATTTAGGACAAATTATTCCTAGTATCTGGCACCTGGGATGATGCTAACCAAAATATAGTCCTGGAAAATGTAAAAATATTGGAAATAAAGGAAAATTCAAAGGAGTAAGTCCACCTCCACCAAGATATTCCATTCAAGAAACATATTTATATCTTTTTAGTGACTTATAGTTCAATAATGGAGGTGAGAAGGTTGTAATCATGTCCTAATTGGCATGACCACATGATTGAGGGAACATAGTGGAAAACCATATAAAAGGGTAGATATATAGAGTGGGAGTACCTTATTAAGATTAAAGTGAATAAAATCCTTCACCTAGATGGATTTATCACAATGTTTCTCAATGAAATACTATTATCATTGTGAAACTCACATACCAAAGTGAGGATGATTACATTTTTTATGGAAGTGTAATTTTTATAAGGGAAACTAATCAAAATTATAGTATAGGTTTAGTGTGAATATATCATATATTAAGTCACATCCATGGAGAATAATCAACATATCATATATGTTTTCCTATTCAAATTACATATGGTTGGGTAGAAACACACATAAGAGAATAAAAATTTTAAAACTTAATTCCAATTCCCCAATTTAGGTTCTAACCAATGGTGTGAAATATAGTTGGTGTGTGACCCATTACCATGTAATAAAATATAATTTTTAATAATTTAGTACCCTACTTAAGGTTCATATTAATTCCATATAAAAGTATTAATAAAATGATAATTTATGATGATAAAATTTACAGTTAGGATGGATCATATATAATATCTTTTCAAGATGAATAATTATTGGTTTACATTGATTGTGATACTATTTGTGGGACTTATGAACCATATAAAATTTCTCAGCAATTCTAATGATCTTAAAAATTAATCTCAACACCATATTGTGGACTTTATTGTGAGAAATATCTGATGATCACATTATAACTTTGGTTAATGTTGGAGATTGAGGTAACACATGCATGGGGGACCCTACTATCAATTGAAAACTAAAATGTATTATTCCTTGAGTATACACAGAACTTGATGTGGTTTTACCCAAATGAAATATTAGAGGAATGATTCATTATATTAAGTGGGTCTCCATTCATTGAAAAAATTCTAGCTAGAGGGTACCCAGTGGAAGGGGGTATAAGAGTCACAAGGAAAGGATTATTCCAAAAAAACACCATCTATTTGAAGATTATCCTAGAAAATGTTTGAGACTGATAAGGATATTGCAAATGGTATGGTGTTCCTAGACCTGTGTGTTAAGTTGAACACTATGAGGATTGATTACTCTTTGAAGGATATGTGGACCATGTTCCATGTTGATATCAATCTCCTAAGAGATGATAATTCTATAACCCCCAAGTGTTTTAAATTCAACACTAACCATATGGTGGTTAAATCTCACATCTAGAAACTATAGGCCCTAGTTCATTCCTTTACCCAATGATATCTACTCTAATTAGTTCTTGAAACTTCTTTGAAAGGTTTTATAGGAAGGTGAAAATGTTTAGGATATTGGAGGTGTCAAAACAATTGGATATAATGAAGAGGATGAAGAAACCTAAGGAAAAAAAGAAACAGATGGAGATGAAGGCATATAAGAAGGTGAAGGGACTGATAAACAGATTAAAGACTTAAAATCTAAATAAATCCCCCAAATGAAGTAAAGTTCACTCTTAATTAGTTATATAGTTAAATTTTGAATTATATATCACTTGATTAAATTTTTCATAGGAACCCCAAGATATATATCTACTCATATATTCTCTAGAATATATTCTTGCTAAGGAGGATGCTCATGTTGTAACTAAAATCTAGGGTTATAGTGAAATTAATTATCTTTTAATGGATGATATTCTAGATATATTTCATTCACTACCCCATTTGATTTGAATATATATTCCTTTTCAAGTGATGTCAATCGATGAGAGAAGGTTATTGATTTTATCATGTTTATGGATTTATAAATGAAACCAATATCTTATTAGTATATTTTTTAAATTATTCATATTCTAGATCTTTATTTTTTTATTCTCTACCTGTTTTCTATGCCTTCTATCTTATTCTGTATTTTCAGTTTTTTAACCTTTAATTTAGTGCATGTGAACATTATATTTTTCCTTTGTCATTTTGGAACCCTTATTATTTTTGGAGTGGTAGTATATGATTGTTACATTTTATTCTGAAGACTCTTATGCATGGATTTTATAAATATAATATATTTTAGTGCTTATTGTTGAATTAATCTTATGACTTATTCATATCACTCTTACATTTTTAGTTTTTCAAAGGATTAATATTATGTTTGGTTCAGATGATTCTTATGTTTTGTTCTAGATCACTCTTACTGTTTCAGTGTAACATAGAATAAATATTTCATGCATCTTATGACTCTTAATTTTTCTTTATTTTTTGTTTTTTGTTGGTATCAGGTATTTTGGGATTAATTATTTTTAGTCATTCATTTTCCTTTACTATTGAGCCATTTTTTGTTCTTTGTTTCTCAAATATTTATATATCATCCCTAGATATTTTGAAGGGAGATTCTCCCACAAGGGTATTTTTAAAGGAAGGAAGGCTACTATTACTGAGATAGAGATTGATCTATAGAACTTTGTTAGAGTTGGAGGTGTTTTCCACTACTATAAACACTATTTACCTCACTATTCAAGATTAGATCATACCCTAGTGCTCCATTCTAGTGGATATTCAGTGTTTCCAATATAGAGGAGCTCCTAGTTTCCTGTTGTCAATTCCACTAAAGCTACCAAAAGAACCATTATGGGATGGTCAATTGTTAAATCCAACTCAGGGTAAGATATTTTATTCTTTCTATACTTTTGGGGTTTTTATTCTTTATGGTTTATCTTCTTTCTTTCTAATTTTTGATTGTTCTCTTATATTCTTGTATTTTTTTGAGAATTATTAAAAGTTAGGAATATGGTGGTGCTATTATCATGGAGTAGGACTAAAGTGGTCCGAACGACATTAAATCTCTATGAAATTTTCATAACTTTATTTATTTTCTTAATCACTAATCTTGATTTACCATTTCTCATTTCTTAAACTTCTGGTATTATCATTTGATAATCCTTTATTTATCATACTCCTTTATGATCCAGAATACTATAACCGTTACTTGACATAAAAAATTTAATGAAGGAATATATGTGAGATTTTCCATAATAGTTGATATTAGAGCTCTCATATATGATAATGGCATCCAATAAGTATGGTATTGATAAATTTGATGGTTATAAATATATTAATTTGTGGAATATTAATATGAGAGCACTTATAGTCAAATAAGGAATACAATGTGCACCGTGTAGTCATAATAAAACTCATATTAGTCATACCACTAATGTATAGACTATGACCACTTACTCCAATTTCCTCTTGATGTCTTAATGAAATCCAATAGCTCTTTAAAATTCTCATTGTTAGATAATGTTTTGAGAGAGGTTGATTATGAAACCACCATTACTAGAATTTGGTCTAAATTAGTAAAATTATATATGAAAACTTTATTGGTAGTCCATCTACATAAAAATAATAATCTATATACATTCAATATGCATCATATAACTTCTGTTTAGGTTCACCTTGATGAGTTTAATAAAATCATACTAGACTTTTCCAATATTAATGTTAGTGTATAAGATGAGGACCAACATATTATAATGTTAATATCCTCGTATATTTCATATGAACATCTTATATATTCTAGGCTATATAATTGATACAACTTGTCTTTAGAGGAAGTCAAATCTACCTTTATTTCTCATGAGTTTCATGGAAAGGATAAGGTTAAGATTTAAGATGAGGATTTGAGTGTCAGAGGCCATTATGATTTTTGGGAAAGAACAAAGGAAGTAAGAAGAGTCTAAATAACTACATATATTTTAGGGGAAGTCATTTTAAATCCAAAAATAGAGAGGATACCTACTATGACTATAGGAAACCTGATAATGTTAGACTAACATTCCCTAAGTTGAAGTCTAGGGATAATTCTAAAGAATCAAAAGGTCATTATCAATTTTATGATCAATGCTATAAGAGGGATGAATTATTGATAGTGTATTAAGATATATTTATAATTTATTGGATTTCAAACTCAAGGTATTCTTTTCACTTGTTCCATGATAGGAATTATTTTTCTAAATCGATTGAGGGAGCTGAAAGAGAGGCTATTTTAGTCAATAAAAAATATTTTGTGTTATAGACTTAGGTTTAGTTATTCTAGAACTCTCAGGTTATTCTCTTATCACCTTATTAGATGTTATATGGGTTCTATATTTATATGAGAATAAAATTTCCTTATTTTTTTATATTATAGGGGATTTACCTTAAGTATGAGTCCTTTTTTACTTAAATATATATGAGTGCTTGTATGGTTCTTATAAATTACATAAATAATGGGTTGTATGTTTTTAAGTGTAAATACCTATTTTAAGAAAATTAATAGTACTTATATCACTAACAATTACAACACCATTTTGGGAATAAAATTATGGGAAATATGAGTGTTAAAGGTTTAAAGGATTTGAGTAAGAAAGGGTTTCTTACCAAAATTACACCATGTAACTTACCTTTTTTTTGAAAATATGTTCCTATTAAGTCTAAAAGAGTCATTTTTTAGAAAATAAAACCTTAAATAAAGTCACCCACTTTTGTAAATACTCTAATTTTTGGGGACCTTCCAAGAACACCTCCCATGGTGGAGGCTCCTATTTTGTGACTTTTATAGATGATTTCTCAAGAAAAGAATGGATTTACATTTTGAAAAATAAATCTAATGCCATTTATGCGTTTGAAATTTAGAAATATTCTATGTAAAATAAATATGGAAGAAAATTAATGTACTTGAGAACTGATAATGTCTTTAAATATCAATTTATAATGTTTGTTATGTTTTGTGAGGATGAGGGAATAATTCAGTGCTAAATTGTGAGTCACATTCCTCCACAGAATGGTTTATCCAAACACATGAACCATAATATTATTGAGAGGGTTCACAAAATTCTTGTATGATTTGGATTTCTTAAGTCCTTATGGGTTGAGGTTTCTACTATATAATTTTACTTTATCAATAATTTTCCCTTATCCAACAATTATTTTAAGACTATAAATGAACTCTAGAGTATCCAATCCCTATATTATGGAAATCTTAGAGTGTTTTAATTCACTAAATATACTCATATCATTACTAATAAGCTTGATTATAGGGATTTTATATGTGTCATCATAGGTTATCCATAGGGAGTGAAAGGATATAAAATTTGGGTTGAAAAACATAGTTTTAAGAAGTGAAATATTAGCCTAAATGTAGTGATTCATGAGCCTTTTACTCATAGAGACAAACCTAACATAGATGATATTGGTGAAACTTCCTAAAATAAGGATATTGAGGTTGTTACTTCAGATGTATCCAAGTATCTTATTGATAATTATCCACTTACTCCTCAACCTATATAAGATTATGGGTCCTAACTTGACAATGCTTTGAAAGATGAATCTCCCAGTGATATTAAGATTCATCAGATCACCAAGGATATAGGAAGAGGAGTGATTATACCTTCTTATAGGTATATCCATGTTGATATGGCTAAATTTTACCTACATATTTCATAGGATCTAATAGTTAGGATCCCTGAAGTTACAAGTAGGATATTAATGACAACAACTCTAAGCACCAGATTACTTCTATTTAAAATGATATATAATACCTTATAAATAACCATACTTGGTTCATAGTCAATAAGATACTTACTTAAAAGTACATTGACTATAAATATATCTTTAAGAGAAAGGAAGATAAGACTAGAGAATAATTTTAAATATAAGGCCATATTAGTGGCCAAAGTTTTCCTTTAAAGAGAAGGATTCAATTATTCTGAAATATCATATTTTTTAGTTAAGTATTCTTTTATTAGACTCTTACTTGATTTTTATATTCATATAGAACAAATTTATTTCAAAACTTCATTCTTGCATGGTGATTTAGATAAAAAACCATATATGAAGCCTCCTACTAGTTTTGAACATGAATTTAAATATAACTAGGTTTTTTGGTAAATAAATCACTTTATAAATTTTAAAAAACTTTTAGACAGTGGTATAATAGGTTTTATTCATTCATGTTTGAAAATGGTTTCAAAAGGAGTGATTTTGATGCATGTTTTTACTTTAAATCCATTAAAAACAGCACACATTGCTCACTTTTGTATATTGATGATATGTTTCTTATATGTATAAACATGAAGATAATCACCAATGTTAAAATGAAACTAAATTAATCTATTGAAATAAAATATTTGGGTTGTGATAATAAGATTTTGGTTCTATGAATCATTAGGTATATAAAGCAAAAAATTTATTTACCTTTCTCAGCATGCTTATATACTTAAAGTGCTTAATATATTTCTGTTTGATGCATTAAAACCTATTAGTGTTCCTTTTTATTATTATTTTCAACTATCTATGTATCAATATCCTAACACTATTATTATTATCAAATATATGATTAGAGTTCTATATACTAATGTTTTTGGTAGAATTATAAATTATATGGTTTGAACTAGGCCAGATGTAGCCTTCTCTGTGTGAAAACTGAGAAGGTTCATAGGAAATATAGGAAAGACACATTACTATTCCATTAAATGTATATTGAGGTATATCGCTTTTAATTTATATCTTCTAATGTATTATGGTAATAATTTAAGTTCTGGATACTTGGTGATTGGTTTTGTAGACTTTGATTATGCTGGAAATATTGATACTAGGAAATCACTGACTGGGTTTTTTCATTGAATACGAGGGTATATCTCTTGAAAATTAAATATGGAATTTGTGATCACACTATAAAACATTTAGGTTGAGTACATTTAATTTATAGAGTCTATCAAAGAATCAATTTGGATAAAGTTTTTTATTACTGAACTCATTTTAGGTAATTTTTCTATTACAACTCAATATTATTAACAATCTGCCTTACATCTCTCTAAGAACCTAGTATTTAATGGTAGGTCCAAGTATATAGATATTTGGTTTCATTTCATTAGATTGGTTATTGAAAGTGGCATATAATATTTCAATAAGATACAAAATAATGAAAATATAGTCAAAAGTTTAACTAAAGTTATTTCTTTAACTAAGTTTAGGCATTGTTTAGATTTGTTTCACATAGTTCCACTTGAATAACATTAGGTGAAAAGACATCACCCATTTTTAGTTTCCTTTTTAAATGGTAGAGATTTTTTAATTTTAGCATGATTATTTTTTTCAAATGAAACTAATCTCTTGTTAGTTTATTTTTTTAATTATAAATATTTTAGATCTTCATTTTTTATTCTCTACATGTTTTCTATACCTTTGATATTATTATGCATATAGATTTTTTTTACATTTAATGCATGTAACCCTTAAGTTTTTCTTTTTCATTATTGTAATGTTTTTATTTGTGAAGCGGAAGTGTATGATTATTATGATTCAGTCTGATTAATCTTACACATAGAGTTTATGAATCTTATGTTTTAGTTCCTACCACATGATTACTCTTAGAATCAGTCTTATCACACTTTTGTTTTGAGTTTTACATAAGATGAATCTTAGTTTTGGATCATATAACTCTTAAATTTTGGTCCAAATCACTCTTACAATTTTATTCTACCACATAACGACCCTTATGTTCATATTCTAACTCTTATGTTTTACTTCTTTTGTGTTTTTTCGATTGTTCTTGAGAAGTTTGGGATGATTTATCTTTAGTTGTTCATTTTCTTTTTTACTTTGATATATTTTTTATATTTTTTTATCAAAGATTTATATGTATTAACTATACATTTTTTAGGGAAACTAATACAATAAATTTGTTTTCAACAGAAGGAAAACTGTTATTCTAAAGAGAGAGAGAGAGATTGACCCAAAGAAGTTCTACAAATTTAGAGGTGTTTTATATTTCCAGACACGTCATTTTCCTCACTGTTGAAGATTGGTGCACACCCTAGTGATACATTATAGTGGATATTCAAAGATGATGATCCTAATGAGATCCTTATCGCATATTTCTAGTGATAATGAAGCTACCCAAACAACCCTTATGAGCTAGTTAGTTGGTAAATCTGACTAGGAGTATGATATTTTATTCTAACTATAATTTTAGGGTTTATATTGTTGCAACTTTTATCTTCTTGATTGATCATTTTTTATTCTCTTTTATTCTTGTATGTTTTTTCTAGTTTAAAAAAAGGTAAGAATAGGGTATTGTTCTTGTTATGTAGTAAGACTAAATGGGCCCAAACCATATTAAATATTTGTATCCTTTTTGTTGCTTTCTTTATTTTCTTTGTATCTCATCTTGATCCCCCATTTCTCATTGTTTTCACTTTTGGTATTGTCATTTGATCATACTTTATTTCTTAAACTCATTTATATATTGGAATACTATAATCATTATGCGATCTTGGAAATTACATAAAGGTATATATGTGAGATTGTCTGTATCACATGTAAAGAGGCTGATCATTCTCTTGTGGCTCATACTATTTGGTTTTTGTAAAACTTATAATTTATCCATGATTTATTATTCAAATTTATATTGATGTATTAGATATTTTAGATCATAGTGATAGAATTTACTAAAGGTGTGTATTCCACTACTCGTAAAATAATCCATCCCATCAAACAGGAGGAAGCTCCAATCATTGAGAATGTATCTTCTTAAGAAAGGATCGGGCAAGGTTAGAAATTGGGAATTCTATATTTATATATATGGTTGATAATTTATAACCTGCTAAAAAGTTACCATTACAACATTGTCTTAGGGAATATGAATGTAAAGGTTCTTATAGTGCAAATGGAGGATCCCATTTCTTAAGATGATAATTTAGTTGATCGTGAGAAATCTCAGGAAGATGCAAGAAAAAGGTAATCTAAAAAAGTTAAGACCATTGATTTTATCTCCATTTCTAAACATGATTTTTATATGACTCCTGATATAGGAATCACCATACTAATTGAGATAACAATAAATGTGGAAAAAGATAATACAATGATACATATCAAATGTATGATCTTAGTATAAGAGTTATAAGACACATTGATAATTTATAAGAAAACAATCTTCTATTTATAGTGTTTAAATATTATATAATTGTTATAATATATAGTGAATGCACTTTGGTGATAAAAAATGTTATTTTTTATTGATCATGGTATAAGTTAGTTGGAGAAATATACAATATTTTTTTTATTATTAGAATATGATTACAATATCATTATAAACCCAAGAAAATCAATAGATGGAACACCCATCTCAAAAACCTTCCAAACTTAGGACTTGAGAGGGTGATTGGATTGATAGACACTAGGAACACTAAGGGTGATGCAAATTTAGTCACCCTATTAAATTTCAAATAATATGTTAGAAAAAGTCCTATCAATTTCATGTTTTATTTTATAGTGATGGAACTAACCAAACCATTAGAGAACACCCCCTATTGTAATTGAATATACAACTCTATCTATTCATGTGATTGAGAAAACACTTTATTTGAGTTTTAATGTCCTTTAATAGGAGATAAATCAAGAGTATGAAGTGAAAACTACCCTAAAACCTACTATAGATAATTATGTGATGAGGTAGGGGTATGGTGCATATTCTAAACCTAGTAAATCAAAATCCTTTGAGTGAGAGGGTGTTAGGATGAATCATCTTCACCAAAACTTCATAATACAATTAATTTTATGGTTTAACTATTAGATACTCTATTATATCATCAAGGGAATGATTTTTTCTTAAGAATATATAGAGGCATGAATGATAAATTTTTTTATTGGAATATGAGGCATGATAAACCCAGTCACTGGAACAGGTTACATAAGTGATGGATCAAGTGGAGGAGGAGGAATTTCAATACCAAGATTTGATTTACAATAATATAACCATTGTAGAAAAACTTTGATTAAAATTAGAATCTATCACAGTTTAATTTCTGGAGGTATCTATTGGTATAGAGAAACATTAGAAGAGGTAGATATATTTGATAGTAGAAGTCAACCAGCTACACATAAGTGCATAGTCTAAAAATATAGTGCTAATAGAGATATAACCAATGATAAATGATTATCTTTAATTATTGACTACTTTAAATCACTTATTGAACTAATTATTATAATATTATTGTGATGTTTACCTATCATGGGGTGTGGAAAAAGAAATTACTTATCCTAGTTTTAATGTAGTATTAGTGGTAACACTACATTATTTCCAAAGAGGAGTGATCAAAATCAAGTGTCTCTTTAGTGTTAGAAAAAGTTTTTTTTAGTTTTAAAGAGAAAATAAAAGGATGAATCATGTGGATTGAAAATAATTTATGAATAATGTGATGGGTTTAGGGTTTCATTTCCATTTGTAATTCCATCATAGTATTTAAAATAAATTCAATTATCTTCTCATTTATTGATAAATGAATCAAGTTTTTACCCCTACATTTAAATGGTAATAAATATGAAATAAGAAGGATAAGAAATTATGAAATAAGAAAAACAAAAAAATTGAAAGTAGTAAACAATGGAAAAAATAGATGATCTTGAGCCTCCTCAATGAACTACACTCCTAATTGAACCTCTTCCTCTTTTTGTAGATCATTGGTTTCCATATTCATTGGAAAGTTTCAAAATTCTTAGATTATTTCACCTTAAAATCTTGAATATCTTCCCATTGAATCATAGTTTTACTTAAAAATCATGGTTTTAAAATCTCATATAAATCCGTAACTTCCTACTCCAAGTTTCCTTATTTCTTATAAAATTATCAAGCATGAAATCTAAGTGTTTTTATTTTATGTATTCCTCATGGGAGTCTATGGTTGGATTAGATGGATACTGATGTTGTATCCCATAACTTTATGTGGGAATGTAGTGAAATTTATGTAGGTTTCATAACACCATTATGAAGTGTGTAACATGCACTTTTCACCTTTATGAAACAACTTGTTTACATTTATGTAGGAAAGAAAGTAACTTTATTAAACATGAGGGATACACTTTCTTCCCTTACTTGACATATATAATGAACCATAGGGATACCTTTTTACCATTTAAGAAATTATATTATGGGAGAAAAGTCATATAAACCCCTTAGAAAAGTCATATTTTTGGCTACTTTTTCAATTTTATGCCTCTTAAAAATATTCCATGGGTTGTTGAAATATCATATATGGAAGATAATTCTTATTTTTGTAGATTAAATGTCACAGATTCAAACCAAAAATGTCATATGATAATCCAGATGTCATCCATGTAGATGAAATCCCATAAAATCTATAAAATTTCTTACGTGAATCATTACTTCTCCATTTCATCCAACTCAAAAATATTCTAGGATCAAAATTTCATATATGAAATTGAATTCATTTATGTGGCACTATATTATCAAACAGACAAAGAAAATTTCATATTCCATATAATGTTTCCCTTTTCTAATTTCATTAGTCTAGAAATATCTTATGCATGATCAAATTTATTATGCATAATTAAACTCTCCTATGCATGGGAAAAATCCATATAGGATTAGAAAATCTACCACACATGATCCATTAGAAAATTCCATTAGACATATTTTTAATTATGCATAGTGTTTCCACAACCTCTTAAAATATTTTTAATCATCTTAAAATCTATTTTGTGCCTTAAAAATCACCTCAAAAATCTTGTAAAAACATAAAACACCCATAATTAAGTGTAGTATTTATTCTAATAATTATAAAGATGAAATAAAAAATGAAAAATAACGTTTTAATACATTTAACAATTAAACTCCATATTATTCAAAAAACCAATAAATGTAATATTTACATAGAAATTACTCAAAATGGTGGGATAAAAATAACTTAACCACAAGATAAAATGTATTAAAATATTATCTTGTCGATTACCCCACATTTAACCCATGTAATACTAGATAAGAAGGATTTAAAATGATTACCAAATAAAAATTCTAAATCTATGCCAATGAGAGTCACTTTTTCAAAACTATGTTCTTAAATATTTCATGCCTATTAAATGATATTTATTCTATATCCTTCATTAAGTATATCCAATTAATTTCAACTTCTTTTATACTCTTATGGACACTTATATCTACCTTATCAAAAATATTTTTCTCCACACTAATGTATGAATTTCATAAAAAGTTATTCTAATTCTAAGTTCATAAAAAATTCACCATAATCTTGATGAATTTATCTCTCTACACCAATGATTCAAGTACTTTTTCTTATCCTGATTATTTTTTGGGTTTTTATAAGGCTTAAGGTTTGTGGTTTTTATTATGAAAACTATAAGGCTGTTTTAGGAGTTTTGGATCTAAGTTGAAGCATAATTATTTATTTTTAGTTTATTTAAATAATATATTCCTACCTTATCTCATATTATAATGAAATGACCCCACTTCATTAAATTTAGTTGGATAGATCACACCCTTTCCATTCCACCAGTAGTAAACTTCCCTTTCTCTATTTCCTTTATCAAGTTTCTCTTTACTTTTTTTTGTTTTTAGTTTTTATCTTGAAGAAGGAGAGGGAATTTAAAATTTCCTCTTGTTAGTGTAAGATATTTATTGACCTATATTAGTAAGTATTACCTTCTAGTTGATGTGTTCTAGGGACTTCCTTTATATTGTACAATTTTTTTTGAACATCTCATCCAAATAGCATATGCAAGTAGATTTTAGTTCCCATAGTCTTCCAAACTTCTCACCAACTTCTTGGTCAGTCCAACATAAATTAATTTAGCATTAATGATATATTTCTTACCTATTCCCATTTTTTTCATTAATATTTTATCTTAAATTCAAATATATTTATGGAATTTCTATTCTATAATTATTGTCCATATTTTAGATTTAAGAGGGAAAGGGAGGGAATTTTTACTTAAAATAGTGGTAGGATTATATTACCATATTTTAATGATTTCTAGGCCATATTATCATAATTTATAGCATATTTTACATCACATAATAGGATTATAAAATTTATTGTTATTATCTTCCTTAGCTCAAACGAATAATGATAAAATAGTTTGTTTTATCTCACTTTCTCCCTTATCCCACATTTGAATTAAAACTAGATCATTCATCAACTTAGAGAGTGAGGTGGATAGGGGTTTTCAACTTATAGTGTTTCTTATTAATAAATTCATTCATGGATTATAAGGTATAAAAGGATTAAACATCATGGTAGAATTGAAAATATATTTTATTGTAAAAAATAGGATTTTAATCAAAAAATGACTCAATCATGTATAACACAAAGTACTTGAATTATCTAAAGTTTCGACTAGATTACCCAGTAAATTATGTTTATTAAAACATACCTTAGTTCTCTTAAGAAATAGGAAATATTAAACAATATTTAAAAATTGGTTCATAAGCCTCTAGGTTTAGTGATTAAAAATATAGGAAATATTTTGTGGAATGAGATTCAAAAATTAATAGTCTTAGCATGAATTTTACTCACTTGGAATTTGAAAGAAAGTTCATTTCAATATCCATATAAGGTGAGTAATTAATTAAAATTAGTTTCTTAAAAATGGGATTGATTCAAATCTGCAGAATCATTCAATTAAAGATCAACGATTTTTAAAACACACAAAAATTAGAAAATAAATACATAAAAAGTGTTACAAATAAAAAAAAGCGAAGAAAAAAAATATAAAACCTGAACTGAAAAGTTTTCTTCCCCAATAGTTAAATAATACAGTGACCTCAATGAATTAATGAAAATTTATCATTTAATAATATTTGAAATGGAATCACAATATACAATCAAGTGTTAAGTAAAAGTCCTAATGGTTCTAATTGATTGATAGATTGAAGGAGTGTAAGCTCCTCAACTGGTTCTTGAGGAAAGTTTCCATGTAATTTCTTCAACATATTCTCATTAATACTGAATGGGTTCTTGTTTCCTTATTTAGTGATATTCAAGACACCAAATGGGTACACATTAGTAACTATAAGTGGACCTTCCCATCACGAATAAAGTTTATCTAGAATCAACTCGATTCTTGTGTTATATATTAACACTTTGTCTCTTGGATGGAAGCCTTTTTGTTGGATTAATTTGTCATGATAAAATCTAGTTATTTCTGTATAAATTATAAGTTCTCAAAATCTTCCCTTATAATTTCCTATAACTCCTACAATTACAGTTTTCTCTCTTTACTATCTTTGCCTAGTTCTAGATTCAACTCTCTCATAACCCAATATGCTTTGTGTTCTATCTCCATAGGTAAGGAACACCTCTTTCCATAAATAAATCGGTGTGACACCATTCATACAAGTTCCATATAATCTATCCTATAATCCTATAAGGTTACTTCTAATCCTTTCTCCAATATTTTCTATTTTTAATAGTTTTCTCCAAAATTACCTTGATTTAACTATTATACCCTTAAAAATTTCCATTTTTTCATGATTGGTAGAGTGTGGATGTCTTTGTATGTATTCCATACGTCCTTATCAAATCCTTCATGCTTAGATTGAAAAAATGGCTTCGTTGATCATTGATGATAGATCTTGGGACTCTAAACCTATAAAAGATTTTAGTCCTCACAAAATCACGCACAAATTTAGCATAATAAATTTTGGTGTCCTTGGATCCCACCCATTTATAGAAATAATCCACATCAAGTAAGATAAAATAATTTTCAAATGACATGGGAAAGGGAACCATAAAACCCATTCTCTAGACTTCAAAAATTTCACAAAAATTAATTAGTTTTGGGATAATTTCTTTTATTTTTGAATTATTTCTAGGAAATTATAACTTCCCACATTTAAAAAAAAATAATGTGAATATTTAAATAAAATAGGCCAGTAGATTATAGATTCTAAGAAATTCCTTAAAATCCTTTTAGATACAAAGTGGTCTACACAAGATAGTGTGTGAAAATTTTCAAAAAAAAATTATATTCCACTCCCAGGTAAACATATTCTTATCACTTGGTCATTTCAAATTGTCTACATATAAGTATCTTCCCAAATGTAAAATATTGATTTATATTTAAACCTAAGAATTTTTTGGCCACATGTGAGATTGGAATTGAGAGTTTATCATAAAATTCACTATGTCTACATACCAGGGAACTTCTACTTCAATAAAATATAACTAATCTCCTAGAATGTGATAATTTAGCATGTTTTTAGATGGAATTTCTACCTTAAAATTGTGGGGTAGCCTTATTAGGTGTTTAAATACTTGGTTTTCAGTACCTTTTTCCCTTGATTTTAAAATTTAATTCTTTAAGTATAATCATTTATCTGAACATCATGCATTTTGTTTTATCTTTATTTATCAAGTATTGAAGTGATGCATGATTAGAAATTTTTTTGACTTTTTTCCTAATAAAATTGGACCTGAATGTATCTAAAAAAATATCTATAAGTAACATATTTTCAGTGGTTGTTTAGTTTAATTGGGAATATCTAAAGTTCTTGAGGCCTAGATAATGAATTTTGGGTTGCATTTAATTCTCTAGGAAATAAATTCTTCAACATCTTGGTTGGAATCATTACAAAGTAAATCAAAAGGTTTCTCTTAGTAGGGTGGTTGTATCACTTGTGGGGTGAATAATATACTCTTTAATTCAACAAATATTCCTTTCATACATCATTGAAATAAAATTCAACATCCATCAAAAGTAATCTAGATACTGGAAGAGAAATAAAACTGAAGTCCTTGATAAACATCCTATATAATATTGCATGTTTAAGGAAGGATCTAAAATTTTTCATACAATTTGGGAAAGGAAAAGAATGTATTACTTCAATCTTTCAATTATCCATACCAATGTTTTTTTAAATGACATGCCCTATAACAATTACTTTTACCATGAGATCAAACTTCTAAAAATTGAATTCCAAGTTATTTTCAATATAAGTTTTTCAAAAAATTGTCTATGTTTTTTAAAAAATGATAAAAATAATTACCAAAAATAGTGAAACCATCCAAAAATATCATCGGACATTCATTAATGCAGTAAAAAAATAAAATTAATATACACCTATGAAATGTTCTTAGTGAATTAAATAGTCTAAAATAAATCCTCTTATAAGGAAAGGTCACAAATGGATATGTAAGAGTAGCCTTACCCAAGTCCTCTAGAATTATGGGTACCTAAAAATAACTTGAAAACCCATATAAAAAGGAATAGTGAGTTTTCCCTACCAATCTTTCTAACATTTGGTTGATGAAGGTATTGAGGAAATAATATTTCCTAGTGACCTGATTAATATTCCTATAACCTATAAAAACTCTCCAGCTATTCTAAATTATCATAGGAATTAATTCATTTTGGTTATTCCACACAATAGTTAGTCTAGTTTTCTTGGTAATAATGTGAATGGAGTTGACCCATTGTGAGTGAAATATGGGGTTGATGATGGATTCTTCTAGTAACATCTACATTTTCTTTTTGAATATATCTATAAAAAGTGGGATTTATCATTATTCTAGGATACTTAATATATTTTTAATTATCCTTAATAAGAAATTTATATGAGTATATTTTGGGGTTTATACCTGGGATATCTTCTAAAATACAACCTATTTTTTGTAAATTTTATTTCAAAAGTTCAATTAATTCTTATTATTTGTGGGGGGGGGGAGGTTTTTAGAAATGATGATTCTTAAATTTCATCCTTATATAAATTAAACATACTTTAGATCAGTGGTGAAAGATTTTAATTATATATTTAGTGGTTTTTCTAATGATGAAATAAATTTTGGGTTTATAACTTCCACTGTTTGGACTTCCTTCACATAACATGAAATATAAGCCACCTAATCCTTGAATATATAATTAAATCCATAACAAAACAATAATTTACACCATCCTCAACACATAAAACATGTTCTTTATAATTTTTGATAAATTTATCCTCTATGGAGTTTTCAATCATTAAGTGTTTCTCTAATTCTAAAAATTAATGTAAATACTTGAGTATTGAACAGATTCAACATATTTAAAGTAGGAAACTGTAAGGAGTGAATAGTTAACTGAAAAATTCCCTATAGATTAAAATATATTGAAATGGACTATGCTTTTTCCAAAATCCATGGTGATTTTTTATTCATGTACATTGATGATTGTCTTGGATGTCTTCAAGAAAGGTATTCCCAAAATAATGGGAAACTATGTTGGGATACTATCTTTTTCCATGTTCAACACATAAAATATAGCTATAAAAAATAGATTTTTGACTCTAAATAACAAATATTCCAGGAATCATTCTAAAAAATTAGATATATTTGAAAGCTCCACAACCACTCTTGTGAGATTCAAATCTTATATTGGTAAAGATTTAAACATTGAGTGTAGAATGAAATTTATAGAAGCACCTAAATCACATAAATCATCTGAAAAAGTTATGGAACCAATTTTTCAAGGGATATAAAATTTTTGATGCTGGGTTGACCATGTTTTAGTTTGTTGAGGTGATGGTAATAAAAAAATCCTCAATGTTGTTTTGGTTGTGGTCTTTAGGCCCATGAGTTTCTTAGTTTTGGGTTGGAACTTTGGATGATTAGTTTTTTTTTCAGATATTTCCTATAACTGAAAATTTTTATAATGGTATTAGGGGATTATTTTTATAACATTTTTTGGATAATATTTTGAATTGATTTATTTTTTCATGATTGAGTATGTGTTTGTTTTTGTTTTAACTTGTGTGTGGTGGTTTTAGAGGCCCCAAAGATTAATCTCAGATCTATTTGGATTTTTCATGGTTCATTGTATTTTATTTTTGTACAATTTTTTTAATTTGTTCAAAAAAATATAGATAATTCCTCAGGATATTGACATTTTGTTAAAAGATATAGAGTGATAATGGCTAATACACTTCTCCCTAGACTGATCCTCCCATTCCCTAAAAGAATAATTTTCTTGGTGAAAAGTTATTTAAGGAACTTAGTACACTTTTGGGTTTTCTTGAGTGCCTCAAGAATCATAATACGAATCTCAACTTTCTAGAATGTTTCCAAAATTTCTATTTGATTTTATTACTCTTGATTCTTCAATGACTGAATCATTCTTGATGAGAAAGGAAGTAAAATTTTATTCTTATCTATTTATTTCATTTTCCATTATGTCACTTGTTTCTTTCCTCTTGGCCCAAATTTATACTCTTTAACCTTTTCTTCTTCCTAGGGATTTTTGTATTGCCTCCCAGGTTCTTCCAAAAATGGTTCTTCTTGGCTTTGTTCAGCTTCCTCTCTAACACGCTCTTCAATTTTGAGCTGTGCTTGTTCATGTTTAGGTGTGGTCATGGGGTGAATATTTTTACCAATTCTTGTAGTTATAAAAATCACATTTTCATTTGGATTAGGTAATATTTATAATGGTAGTTTTAATGGGTTTTTGGATAGTATTTTTATTAAACTGATGAACTCATTCCCCAAATTCTATTTTTTAGTCCTTATATTTTCAACTCATGGTTCTTATTGGTTCCATATACAATATTAGGAACTAGTGTAGGGTTGATCAAATTTTCTCTTTTGGAAGGGAGGGGGATGTTGGTAAACATGTTGGTTATAGGGTTTTTAAAGGGTTCTAGAATGGTGATGTTTATTAGAACTAGATTTGTTTCTGGTAAGGGGGATATTGTTGGTGTTAATTATGATAGGGTGACATGGTTTTATCTTTTTGATTTCCAAATCCATAATGGACTTGTGAATTAATCCTATATCTTTTCATTGGTTGCTAAAAATTCCACAGCTAAAATGTTGCTGTAAAACTCTCCATACCCTATACTTCATTACATTGTTCAATGAAATGGTTATGCAATGAACATAAAACACATACCTTTGTTAGATATTTTTGTTCACTGGTCTATTTCAAATCCATTTATCTTAAAAGTATTTTTAGGTCTTTAAGTATAGATTATAATAATGAAGATGAGTTATAAGTTATTAACTCATGTATTCCACTTATACTAGTACCTCTTATGATAAATTATTATAAGTCATGTTAAATTTTCATAATCAATCTATTGGATTCAATTGGTGACTTATATAATATGGATCCTTTAGATTATGTATCCAAAAAAATCCTAAATATTATGATGTGATACTTCTCTACTTCTTGATGTGGGAAGATAACACATAGTTTTTTAAACCTCTCCTAGTACTCATAGAGATTCTCTCCAAAATATTTTTTGATGTTATACAACTCCATCCTGATCACTATGAACCTATATGAAATAAAGAATCTATAAAGAAAGGTTTTCTAGATCATCCCAATAATTCATATATCATGGTTATAGGTTATAAAGACATTCTTTGGAATATCATTCAATTGAAAAGTGGAATTCCCTCCACTTAACTTGTTCCTAATCTGATTCTCAAGGCTTAAAAGTATAGAACACCAATGTGAACTCCTTGATATATTTGTTTGAGCCTTATCTTAAAATAACATGGGAATTAGTTAGTAATTAAATCAGTTTAGTTTTTAATTTTAATTTTTTTTATAATGGAGGAATATTAATTTGATTATTATAATTTATGAACTAAGATGCATAGTAATCTCTCAATGTCTAGTTGTGATTATCATCCATGATTTTAGGATTAAGGTGAACACTTGTAGTTACATTCAAGTATTTAAGGATTATTCGTTTATAATTATTTGGAAAACTGAGGTTCCTAAGTTAGTTAGTAAAGTTTATTCAATTTTAGGTTCAAATTCAAATATTTGGTGATTGGAAGAACGAGTTAGGAAAAATATAGGTTATATTTTTTTAGCACCGCCTAATAAAAAATGATGCCAAGTTTTGATGCAAAAATATCATGAGGTATGAAAGAATAAATTATTTCTTCTAAGTTTAAAGTAATATTAGTTATATCCCTAGGTTTTATTAAAATAGGAGTACTCAAATTAGTTATCACTTTATAGTTAGAAAAATAGATTATTTTTGAAATTATTTGGTTATAAAAATAAAAGAAAAGGAATGAAGTAAGTGGATTTAAAACATTTGATGAAAAAATTAGTGGTTTTAGGGTTTTATATTCATTTTTAATGTCATTATAGTCTTTAAAATAATTCTAGTTCTCTTCTAATTAATTGATAAATGAAAGACTCCTCAATTGATTCATCAATCACCCTTGGTTGAAGGTTATTATAGATAATTACCTATAGTTACAAATTTTTGGTTATCTCCCTTCCCATGTATGTGAAAAGTCATTTAACACTACCAAAATACCCAAGAAATACCACATTGGGTATTGGTGTTCCTTGGAAATTCAAAAGTAACTCACTACTTACACACATGTTCCAACAATTTCTAAAAACACACCACCTAACACAACCCACACCTTCAAGATAAGAAAAACTAAGTAGAGGTAGATAATAGATTATCTACCTCAGCAGTAATAACGAACGAGTTTAAAACCTTAAATAGGATTATATTAAATGTATGAAATATACATTGAAAAGAAAAATTAATAAACAGAAGAGAGTCTTTATTCATTAAGGTGAGAAGACTCAAGCATTAAAAAGGATATCCTCCCCTTTCTTGATCAATAAAGTTTTTAACCCTCTATTAAAAGGGTAAAATATATGGATATGAAGGAGAATACATTAAAAACTGAGGAAAAATTGAAAAAAATTGAAAGTGATAAACAACATTAGTAGAGGATGAGCCCGAGCCTCCTTTCCAAACTTTACTCCTCCTTCGACCTCTTCCACTTTTTATAGATCCTTGATTTCCATATTTTTTGGTCATGGTTAAACTTAAAAGATTATTTAACCTTTTAATATTGAATATCTTCTACTTTCATTATGTTCCTCCTGTAAACTTCCAGTTTGGAATCACCTAGAAGTTTCAAGCATCCTACTTAGAGTTTTCTTATTTTGGTGAAATTATTAAAAATGGAATTTGATTTTTTTTATTTTATGTATTCCACATGGAAGGTAGTGGTTAGATCACATGTATACTCATGTGGCTACTTGAAACTTTAATTAAATAGAAAATGAACTTTATATAGGTTTCATATCACCCTTACATAGCCCATGGCATGTTCTCTTAACCTTTATGCAATGGTTTTTTCACCTTGATGTAGCAAAGGAAGTACCTTGATGTATCATGATGGATGAATTTTATAGCCATATTTGGTATGATGAATGAATCACATGGATACCTTTATAAATTGGAAGAATCCATATAATGGGATAAAATCCACAAAACTCCGTAAAAAAGTCACATTATCAATCTCTTTTTCAATTTCTAACCACCTCAAAATATCCTACGGGCTATTAAAATATCACACAGGTAGGATAATTCTCATACACGTAGATAAAATCTCATACACGCCTAATTAAAATTTCATATGGGTAGCTTAATTTCATATACATATACTGGACAAAAAATATCCTATGCAGATTGTGCCTTTACCATTTCAACCAAATCAAATGTCTTCTAGGATTGAAATGTTCTATGCACAACTAAATTGACTTACGTGACCTTTGATTATCACGTGGGAAGATAAAATGTATCATTCCATATGATAATTCCATTTTCGAAATTTTTTAACTTTTGAAATCTCTTACATAGGTTCAAATGTCTTACATATAACTAAAACCTCCTAAGAATAGATGAATCTCCAATGCAGGCTTAGAAAAAATCCTATGTAGGCTCTGTAAGATAGTTCACTTATCCATATTTCCAACTTCTACATAGTGTTTCCAGAACCTCTTCTAATATTTTTTGAGATTTAGGCCTTCAAGATCTCCTCCAAAAATCTTGTAAAAACTTAAAAGCACCTGATATTAAGTGTGAGATTTATTCAAATAATTCAAAATATGCAATAAATAATTCAAAAATAAAGTTTTAATACATTTAATAATTAAACATTATATTATTAACAAAACCGATAAATGTGATATTTACATGGAAATTAATCAAAATAGTCGGATAAAAATCATTGAAACATAAGAAAAAATGTATAAAAATATTGGATATTCATATCATTGTCTCTATAATTTTTCTTTTCTATTATACAGTTAATTCAAAGAGAAGATATGAATTATGGATGTTCTTATTTATTTATAAATTAATAAAAAACATTTTATTTAATATCCTTATGTATCATTTCATTAAAAAAACACCTTATATAAAACAAAAATCACAATAATAAATAGAAATTACTCACAGAAATAAGTAAACATAATATAAAGATAAATGTTTTAATGGTTAAACTCTTCACACAAATCAGATTCATATACACATAATTTTAAAAGGGTGGTGAGAATTTTATCATATTTACCCATATTTGTAAATCTAATGAGTGTATCTTTGGGTTTTATAAGTCAAAATTAAACCCTAAAAGTGTTTTACCTATTTTTCATTCTCTTAATTTTACTTAATTCATGTTTATGAGGCTTAAAGACAATTAATCATACTTTTTATCTCGATTACATTTATGAGTTTTCAATTTGATAAGTATTATATTAATTTTACCCAAAAGGTATTATATAATTTAAGGGATTAAAACTTGGAATAATTTTTTCCTTTTAGTTTAGGTCACAAAGCTTAGAACAATATGTCATGAAATTAATGATCTTGTGACATTAAGCATGATCCACATAACATAAGAGAGAAATTAATGTGAAAGGAAAAGGTGAGGGTACTATTTTGAAACTCCATCATGAATTAGAAGTAAAGAATAAAAACTAAACATGAATTTTATATTTCTAGCTTTATTAACATGCACGATATGCAAGGGAATAAACCCAAGTCATTCAAATAAACTTGAAAAATGGTAAATTAGATAAAGTAAATCATGAATTGAGATGATTGAATCAAATATAATGAGATAAAAAGTGATAGTCTAGGAAAACTATTGACTATGTTTGAATGAAGTATCTATCACTATACTATTAGAAAAATAAACTAAGGTCAATAGTTGAACAAGTTTGAAAAATTAGTACAAAAATAATGTTATCAAAGGCATACAAAATTAGATATTCTTTCCTTTAAATAGTATATATTCCCTAGGAGGTTATTTTTAGGTCATATTTTGGGTTCCTATTTCATCACCATGCCAATGGGGGTTCTTCTATATAATATAAACTCATTACCAATAACTATGAAGAGTTTATGGTGATTTAAGAATTTCAAGAATGAGGTAGGTTGGATGTAAAACGAAATATTTGAAATGTTTTGAATATTTAAGGGTTATAATTATCTATATTGGATTAATTATTTGGGTAGATACCAAAAATAATGCACAAATAATAAAATACCAATACCAGTAAACATGTGATTCCAATGATTGGTCATGTTAAATAAATAAGAAGGTGAAACTAGCATGAATTGTTATAAATATTGATAATATCAATATATGGAATAAATATTTAATGTAGTAGAGACCCACACTTATATTAAATAATGGTTTATCCAAAATATACATATCCACACACACTTTCTCAAGTATAAAAGTTAAACGAAAATAAACCTTAAACTGGGTGAGAAGAGTCAACACAAAGTAATTGTTATTGGTCCCAATTTATGAAGTCTAGACATCACTATATATCCTATGAAAATAAGAATTAAGAAATAAATAATTTTAAAATAAATATTTTTTAGTATAGAAAAGGAACCAATGAATAGCCAAAGGAAGGGGACCCCAGTGTTAAATAAATGAAATATAATTAAAATGAATAGGTAAAGTATGAAAAAATAAAGGTGAAAAGAGAGAAGGAAAATGGAGAAGATAATGGATGAAATTGAGACTAAGATAAAAGATCCAAGAATTTATAATTATCTTATGAAGAAAATAATCAATTCATACATATTTATAGAGACACTCTCACATGAAGGGTGGGATAAAATCATCATAAATGAGAAATATATCAAGATCAAAAGTGGAAGAAATAAATAAGGTGGAAAATTTGTCTAGTATTGAGATAGGAGATCTAGGAAACACTATGTATCTTATGAATAATCCACATGCAGTTCTATATGACCATGAAAGAGGAAAACTGATTTGTATTAAAGAAGTGATAAATTTTCACCCAAGATTAAAAGGGACATATCATACCCAATGTGAATGAGATGAAAATTAGAAATTAATGAGTGATTATGTAAGGAAGAATCATATATATGTGCTTGAGAAAATAGGTTTATGCATCATTATGTATCATGTGAAGACTGGAATCAATCCACAGTTAGTTCTGAATTAAGGGATATTTTTTCATTGGTTTGGATAAACTTGATATTAATGAGGGAAAAGTAAAATGCTAGAATATCATAACACACATGGTTCTATATGTTAAGGATCTCGACATGAATGAAAATAGGTAATTTCTAACCTGACTACTGGGTTTCTATAAAAGAAATTTTTTTATAGATTTTCCTCATATGTAAGAAGATTCATAATTCCATATGGCATGTTTTCATGTGATGAAAACAATTTTATAACTTATTGTTCATCATCATGTATTATAATTGGATAAGATACCATGTAATTTAAGTTCATGTGGAATATACCACTACATGTAGTTTAATTTCATGCTATAAGGATAAAAAATACAATGTAATTTAACATCATATATTAAATAAATTATTTCATAAAATTTGAGGTGTGTGACAATGAAAAAGAACTAGGCCATGAAAAATAAAATTTAATACTTCTTGGGGAATATTTCATTTATGAGAGGTAAAATTTTCTCTCTATTTAATATTATTAAAGAGTAGGCACCATTTAAGTAAACCTTATGTGTATTGAAAGTTCATTCTCATTTGAGTTCCCACTTAGGGGATTTTTTCCCATTATAATTGGTGATGTTAAGGCTTGCACCAATTTTCCTTGAATGGAATAGTGATGTAGAACCTTGTTATAACATTATTATGTTTAAATGGTTTTATTGAACCTATAAATTATGTATTTCTCAAATACTTTTATCATCTAGGACTTCTAAATCATCTAGTTATATATGTGACCCTTTATCATAAGTTATTTTACTATATAATAGTCTAGAGTGCGGTACACTAAACCACAATGAGAAACATTTCTTTAGTCCCATTCACTTGGGAATATCTAGTTTTCTGAGTAAGAGTGAAAGTTTTGGTGAAATAATCCTACAAACCATTGAGAATTTTATCTAGATAAATATTTTTATTTTGTTTTACCACCTTCTTTAGGAAACTTGAGTGATTATTTATTGAATCCATTTATTTTTCCATTAGTAGCAATGCTATAGAGAGAATAGTGGTTGGTATATATCTTATACTTATAGTATATTTTATTTAAATCACACAAAAAATTATTCCCATTATCCATTAGGATATAATGAGTAACTCTAAACCTATTAATGATGTTAAATTTTATGATGGTATTCATTAATTTTATTCCAAATTATTTCAAGGGTACAACTTATTCCGATTTTGAGAAAATTCCAGTGACAGTAATGATAAAATTGATTAATAAATAATAATTGGATATAAATTCCCTAGAAAATAAATCATATATTTATAAATAAACCAATCATACTTGGTTATATATAAAAACTCTAGTGGTTGATGAATGAAGTTAGTATATATTTGGTAGCAGTGATACTTATTTGAAAACTCCAAAAAATTACACATCCGAGTTGGAAAACAGTAACTAAGTATTATAATTCATTGATATAGTTTTATTATTTTATGATGGGTACCACATGAACCAAAAATAAATTCTATATTATTGTATAAATTTAAGTCTAAGAATAATTCTATAAAATCTCCATTTATAAATAATTTTCTTGGAATTTGGACCATTATAAATAAAAAAATTGGCCACTAGTATATGGATTATATCTTTTATAGATCAATACTATAACATTATACTATTCAAAAGATATTTAAAAAATGGGGTTTTACAACCAATTATTTCCTTAACCTGTGATAATGAATATTTTTTTACAATTAAGTGGAATTGATTTGATCCACCACTTCCATTTTTTTTATCAAAAAGGGAAATAAATCCTCAATTTTACACTTAGATAAAAATATCATATTGTTTTGGGAAAGAATAATATGTGAATAGATTATATAGAGAATTAATTTGGGAATTAAAAATCCTTGTAACATCATAAAAATTTATCTCAAAGGTGAAACATGTTGAACCTAGGGTTGTTCAATGCTCCCCTTGGGTGTTTGTGATAGGGCCTTAACCAGAATCCTGCATGGGTGTGTGCCTGTTATAAATTACTGAGACCCACATTGGGGCATGGGGAGAGTAAATGTTTACCTGATAATAAGGGTGAGTCCCTCTCCATATCATGTTAAATTTTCTTTTTGTAAGGGTGGGATGCCCTAGGGATGAAAACCATGAGTGTGGGATTACAAAAGAAAAAAATATCTTGAATTTTTGAGTGATGGTATATGGGAACATGTATCTTCACTAGGTATTAGAGCTATGGGGAAGGTTATAACCCCCCTTGGGTAACACTAAGGAGGATATTTTTGGACTTGGGGTTACCAACACTCCCCTTAGTTTTTCGAGATAGGGCCTCAACTGACCTCATTCTTGGGGGTGCACTTGTTAGCAAGTCTTGTGTCCCACATTATTCCTTCCATGTTTTCTTTTTCCCATTGTAAAATTGGGATTTTATATGGATGAAAACCCTTAGGGTGGGATGCCTAGAATTGATAGTATCATGATTTTGTGAGTACTTGTGATGGTCACATATATATTTACCTGGTAAGTCTCGTGTATTACTTGAAAATTCAATCTTAGGATATATGAGATCACTAGGGGTGAATATGTGATGTATAATTCTTTTTATTTATTTTTTTCATTTAAAAATTTTCATCTACTAATAGAGTTATGACTTCATTATTACTGTACACACAAAATCACACATAAATGAGCATAACATATTTATAGTGTTCACTACACAATAAGAGTATCTAATCCTTAATATGATTTAGAAACAATCCAAGATCATACTGGCCATTGAAAATAATCATGTGTTTTACAACAAGAAGGGTTTATCCATTACCTATGTTACAATATAGTCTTCTAATAGTATATGTGCAACCCACATTTTTGTTAAAATTTAGAAAGTTTTTATAATAAAAATAAAGGTTTCCATTGATTTAAACTTAAAATATATTGTCACGGTGCTGCTTCATTTTCCCCAAATTGCACTACCACAAGCCTCTGCTTTATCTTCTTTAATCTATTAAACAAAAACAATCAAGAATTGCTTCTTCTTCTTCTTCTTTCTTTTTCTTTTCTCTATCTTTGATACAACATATGTTCCTCACTGTAGTGTATCCATTATTCTCACAAAAATTAGACACAAATTTCTTATTAATTTTAAACTTTTATATTTATTAAAAATTAGTGAATATTATTTCCCTAATAAATTATGGAAATTCCATGAACTTTTGTCTCCTCAAAAACCCAAGTAAACTACTTTTAAATATTTATCTATTAATTTATCTTTGTTGAATCTAAAGTAATTTCATTTGAAATTACCTCCAAGAATTAGATTTAATATTATCCTCCACCTATTCCACAAATCTTGACTGATTTTTCTCTTTAAACCTTCCATGAAAATTGTAACATATATTTCCTTTATTTAATCTTCAACACATGCATTTAAGCATTTAGAATACAATGTGGAACTCCCTTTGTATCATGGAACCCTTGAATACCAGAAACAATGAAAATCCTTTATAATTGAAATTTATTTCACTGTTGACCAAATAAAAAAGAATCAATTGAATTAATTTTATTCTTTAGAATATTAAATTATTAAAACTGAAATTATCCTTTTTTAAAATTCCAATATTTTCTCTAAGTGTTTGACTCATACTCATTGACAAATTACTTGTACGCATAGTCCAATAACTCATACATAGTTACAAATGAATCGTACTCAAGTATATATAACTTGTACATAGAATAATATCACTCAAACACTAGATAAAAATAAATCATTTGAAATATTGAAGGACTCATGCACATATTGCCAAAATTAAACATACCCAAGTTAAGAATTATTCATATGTGCCTCTAGACTTAGTTAACTTTTATCTTAACTCCATATTGTAGAATAATTAAAAAATAATTAAAAATTTGTTCCAAACACTTCAAAAATGATTCCAATAAACTTTAAAACATTCCATAAATATTGGAATAAACTTCATCTCAAATGAATAATCAACCATCACTTGATTTTGAAATTAATTTATGTCTTGAAAATAAAATATAACACAACCTTCATATCTTCATCAAAACTCTCCAAAACATTTTCTATAGATAATTTCCATGTTCTAAAGGGAACTTATTATCTAAAAATCTTCCCAAGTACACAAAAACTTCAAAAAAGTGATTGGAATAAATAAAAAGTTCCATTAAATTTCGAATACAATAAAATAATATTTCAAATTATTCTTTCTTTATGGTTTAGTCTTCATGAAATTTATTTATCACTAAATTTAAATCACTATTTACATTAAACTAGATAATTACTAGTTTAAATGATAACTCAAAACTTGAAAGAAGGGCTTAATACTCTTCCTTATTTTTGGTAAAACTCTCTGATAATAGTAATATGCAAGGTATAAGTTCCTTTTCCAGAGAAATGAAGATGACTTCAAGGATGAACCTTTTAATATTAGTGTTCTATATTCTCTTTCTAGTTGGGTTATAGTGAATATATCACAAAAGAGGTGTATTTTCTTGATAGTGAATACTTCTTCATCTAGAGATTCTATGTCATGGGGAAGTTCATCAGATGTTGGATGAGTTATCAAGAAACATGTTATTTTCTTCCCCATAATTTCATTCCAAGGGATATATTATTTGTAAAATTAAATAAGTATATCAACCAATATTATCACCCATATAGTAAACTTCAGGTAATTTAGGATATACTTTTATTGATCAATGTGTTAATTTTTTCAGACTTTATGATTCTGTAAGTAATGACACAATTTTTTAACCACAAAGGCTAAAGTAAAAAAATTCTTTCGAGGGAGGTATATCTAGTCTCATAATTCAACATAGTATAGTTGAGAAAATTTTAGGTGCACTATATATTATACTCTAAATGGGAGGTGAAGTAGAGCATGTCAATTAAAATTATACCCTTCAAAAATATTGTTCTGTAGTTAATGGGAACTCATATATCTTTCTTATTGAGTACGAACATATTATAGTGACCTGAAATAAGAAATTTTAAATAGTTCACATGAATTAGGCCACATCCAAATAGAATGAACTAATGATTTGTTAATGTTCCAAAATCTAGTAGCATATTACTTATTTAAATGTTTATATCAAGCTCACCATCCCTATCTATTTTCAACCATTAAAACTTAAAAATATCACTAATCTCCTTTATAAATTAAAACACATAGTAAAAAAAGTGAATGAATTGATTACCATGAATCAAGGTTTAAAAATTTCACCTTAAATAGAGTAGTAATACAGATTGTTTTTATCAAGCCACTAAACTCCACATTCTTCTATTATTTCTAATGAGCAATAAAATATCTTTTTCTTCTTTCAAAAAATTCTCCCCTTTTTCTTATCTCACTAGATATCTATGTTAATTTTCACACATTATTCTCGTTTTCTAAATATCACAGTATCCATTTTATTTTGTCTATGGGATATAATTAATGTTTAGAACCATTTGATGTTATTTTTTTCTTCTCTGATCATGATTTATTTTATTTTCATTTAATGGGTATTCAAATCCATCCTATAGAGATTAAGTATATCTCTTTATCTTATCCTAAATATTCAAATTTCAAAATATTTAAAATTTTGAAAATTTTGTAAATATTTACCCCAACATGGTTTATAGAACCAAAATTTAATTACTTCTGTAACACCTCGAGATTTTAGGATATATTTCTCTTTAAATAAATTTTATTTCTTAGATAGCTTGTGTTACATGCGATCCTGAGTTTAAACGAACCACGATACACTATTAAAATATTTAAACATGACATTTATAACCTAGAAGTTGAAATTGGTGGTATGAATAAGAATAATTTTTTTTAAAATTATGTATAAATATTTTAGATAAATAAAACATATTGGTAAATAAGTATTCATTTTTAGTAAAGTCTTTCATGCTTCAAAAATATATTTTTTGTCAAAAATGTTTTCATTGTTTGTTGTGATAAAATAATATAATTAATTTTTGATAATTTTTAAAATTTTATTGTAAAAAATGAACATAATTTTTAAAATCATCATATTAAAATTAATTTAGTGTGAAATATTCATTTTTTTAGAAAATATTAATTTTTCAATGAATAGTGAAAAATATCGATATTTGTTAAACAACAATTTTTTTCATTAAAAAGCCCCATAGTATTTTGAATTTGATCTTAAATTAATATAAGACTAATTTAGTTATAAATAATATAATTAATTACATATAAATCAACATTATATGTGCTCTTGGTATTAAAATAATTTTAGACTTAAAAAGGGATTTTTTTTCTTCATAAAATCATTTTTTATTGTGCTTTATGGGATACTTATAAAATTAATTTATACCACTTATAGAGATTGAATTAGATAAAATTGATTCCATATTTGTAATCAAAAAAATTAATATTATTTAATAATTTCAACTTAAATTTTAGTCATAATTAATAGTAAAAATAATAAAAATCTTCATCACCAGAGTAAAAGGGTAAATCGTGTTAATCTAGATTAAAACTAAGTGATGAGGCCACCCGTTTTCATATTCAATCTTATTCGATGAAGGTATTTCAATTATTATCACTTTTTTATACAATTTATTTGTTTATGAGAAACGTTTCCATGAAAGTGACCTATATAATAATTTAATTGAAGGAAAAGACAGAATGTTACTCTCTTACTTTAAAAAAATATATTATTTGTTTACAAAGTGAAAAAGTAAGTTGTGAAAAAAATATTAATGGTTATTTTTCAAATAATTTAATTATTTTCATGATGGAAATTTATTTATAATTTTTATTAATTATATAATTATATTAAATGCTTACGCAATAGTGACACAATATTTATTAAACTAATAGGAAAATAAAATAAATGATTTTAAAAATATTAAAATTAATATAATTAAAAATAATTATTACATTCCATTATTTTTTTAGATAAATATAACATTTTATATAGGATTAAAAAATATATTCAAATTCATTTTCTTTCATTTTATTTTCAAATTCAAATTAAATGAATAGTTTAAAAATGACATTAATGTTAATTTTTAATAAATAATATTTTATTAAATGATTTAAAATTCATAAAAATATTCTATTTGTCTAAGTGAATGGAATATGGTTTAAAATATTTACCATAGTTCATTTATTAGTCATGAATATTATTCTGGAGATAATGGAACAATGATCTATTTTACAATTTCCAACCTACCAAAGTCATTTTGGACATATGAACCAAATATCGTCAAAACATCCAACGTGAACATAATTTATTAAGTAAAGAAATATAACATGGTAATAAATAAAACAAAATAAATAATAAACTTGTAAAAGGTTATTAATCAAGTAAATAATTAACATAATTTTATTATTCAGGGAGATAAAGAACTTACGTGATGGGTCATACATGAGGTATGTGATTTCATCTCAATTTTCCTTTATTGAGGCATATTTTATTATTATGAACCTAATTTATTTTATTCGATGTATATACTAACCATTTTACATTTAATATCATGAATCCATTATAATTAATGATACTTTATGTTTTAATTAAAATTATTTCATCCAATGGGATTTAACATGAAATTTACCAAATGGTAAGTGTTTTATAACCCAATTTTTTTTCAATGATTATATTATTTCAAGATTATGTGTGAAATGGTATTTACTTGATTTTTTATACATTTAAATTTTTGTGTGTGTATTTTTCAAAACCTTCCTTCTTCAAGATGAGGGAAGGGATAGTAAGATGTCGAGACCTTCCTTTCTCAAGATGAAGGAGATATAATGACCCTCGAGTCCCGCCTCCAATAGGCCCTAGGGTGGTAACCAACAACAGAGGTATATAATTCTCATGAAAGCAGGAGGCATTACCCCTTTTTATAGTAACCAAGACCGTGAGATAATTTGTATCAAACTCAAACAACTCCAAGACACACACACACACACACACACACACACACACATATATATATAAAGAAAACAAAATCCATCCCACATGCATGTTTAAGTAAAACTACTAGAAATACAAAGAAAACTCCAAAGTACCAAAATTAAACTAAGCAGCGAAACAAAAACCATCCCCAACGTATAATCTAGTAAGGTCTAGAACGGTCCACATAATCTCCCTAGAAACTTGAAAACAATTTTATATTTTTAGGGTGAACATACATGTATACTCAGTAGGGAAAAACCAAAGTTACCAGTGCACAAGTGAGAGAAGCATACTAATGACCCCATGAGAATAAAATAGAAACTAAAAATCACCTAACAAGGTATACTATCCACCCAACCTCATCAAGGAATGATCACCAAGTAACACAAGTAAAGTAAAGTAAGTTATAATCACATCAATATTTGGGTACCCCGCACCACTTCCCAACAGTTAACTACTCATCCCTAACGGAGAACATCCTGATGCTACCACGCTCTTCCACAAGACCCACAGTCATAACCTACCCACACACACCTGGGCCAAAACCACATCACATCCTTCCATCAGACACCTAGGCCACAACCACCATACATCTCACCCGAAAACACTTAGGCCTCATCCTGAAGACACTTGGGAAACAAACCACCTCTCACACAACCAATACCATAAATCTAGTATTAAACCTCAATCCATTATAGCCTACCCAATGAATCTTTGGTGATAAATTCCTAGAAAGAGTAGGGTAAATTCAGTAACCATCCATCCATCCTCCCATAAAGATGTTCGGAAAGACACCCTCCCCTATAATAATGGGGTGTTCATCACATAGTGCTCAACACGGGTGGGGTGTGTATAGAAAACATAAGGAACTGAAATTTTATACATATAGGTAAAAAATTATCAACCCATCCTATGGGATTCCAAACATAAAACCCGCTCACTCAAAACCACCTTTGCTACTACCCCTACATTCACCTACCACCACGAACGATGGTCACTTGAACACAACTTCACTAAAAGCCCCAATTCAAAACATACCCCGAATCGATTATTTAACCAATTATCATTATTCATTATCAAATCATTCATTTATTTATTTCCATACCTAGAAATATAAATACCAAACACCACAAATATTATAAGACAAAACAACCATAACAACCACTATCCAAGCCAAAAAGGAAAGAAGGAACCCATTCTAACACTCACAAACATGAAATCACAACATAGCCCAGTCCTAAAGTCCCGATACCTAGCCACTACCCAGATGTAGTCCCACTACATAACAAGTCCATTCACTTCACAATCAATAAACCTTTCAACCTAAGATTCCATCACACCTCCTTCACCACCTCATACACAAATCCCAAAAAAACCACTATATAACCCTCAAAAAGCACAAATCCCAACAAGGCCCACATAAAACATAGCCACACCAAAACAAGATGAGTATATTTTGATTTATCCAACAAATTTTATTTAATTACACTTTGATAAACAAGTGTGATCACAAATCAGGTTTGATCCTGGGGCATCCTTTTCATTTAACCGGGTATACGTAATTAATCAGATTTCATGTTTACAAGTGTTTTAAGAGAGAATCACCAATAAGAATAAATAATCATGGGTGTGCAAGAAAAGAACAAAAATGAACATGATTTTAAGAGGGAAAAAACCCATACAATCCACATTACAGATCAAAGATAACAAATAAAAGAAAGCAATCATCAATATCTTCCCCGTCCCTATTTATTCCTTCCTATTATATTCTTTAAATTGGTTTCAGATATATTTACAAGAGGAAATAAGTACAACCAACCCACATGATACATAATTAAAGGAGAGAAGAAGAAATCCCTACTTGGAAAAAAGGCGACCAATGATTCTTCCTTGTGCTAAAATAGGGGGTGCACGAGTAGCAGGAAAACTCCAAGGAAAACTGGATCGATGGCTACAACACAACACATGACTCCATGGGAAGGGAAGGATCTAGGTGAAAAAAGAGGAAATAGAAACACACTGGTAAGAGAAGGTCTTGGCTTAGAAATTCTAGATCCTATATCAACGGAATGAGAAATAGTTACAAGGGACATTAAAGTTGTAACGTGGCCAAGACTATATGGTTTGAATATTTAAAATTTCCCAAAGCATTAGGATATAAAGATATAATTAATATCCTTTGAAAATATTTTAAAAATTCCCAAACAAGGATTTAAACTCAATTTACGTCAAATAAAATGTAAGAGGGATGAAATTAGAAAAATTGGGAAACATTAGAAAATGAGTCACCGATGGGCGAGTCACCGACAACAAGCCACCGATAGTGAGCCACCGATAGTGAGCCATCGAAAGTGAGCCACCGACAGTGAGCCACCGACAACGAGTCACTAATGCTAAGCCATTGATGCTGAGCCATCGACGTGACCTACCGACATCTGAATCACCGATGCCCTAACTCACCGACACCTTGACACACCGATGCCCTTGACCTACTGATGCCTCGACCTACCGACGCCTCTGAACTACCGACTCGACGACCTACCGGTGCCTCTGACCTACCAGTGCCTCTAACCTACCAATGCCCTGACTTACCGATGCCTCGTCCTACCTACGCCTCAACCTACCGATGCCTCTGACCTACCGATGCCTCGACCTACCGACGCCTCTGACCTACTGATGGAAAAACTTGAAAATTTGGAAAACTCTTGAAATAAGATACCGTTGCCTCCCAAAAAACCCCAAACACTATATTTTTACAAAGTAATAGAACACGGGGGTCTGGAAAATTATATTATTTAATTTTTTTTTACACATAATCACTTTATTGATTAATTCTCACTTTAACATTATGATCATTGTAAGGGTTCTTCATCTAAAACTGTCTTCTTTGGGATATATGTTATGTTATAACACTATCTTATATTATGAGGTATATATACTACCCCTTTGATATGATATATCATGATTCATTTTATATTAGTGAAATTTAAAGATTCATTTGAAGTGTTTTGGCACCAAAATTTTGGACAAACAATAAAAAATAGAAAGCATTAGGGGATGCCTCACGAAGCCTTTTCACAGAGACCTTGGGGCCCCACACCGGCGTAAAGATCCACCTTTGTGGAGCCACCATGGAGCGAGGAGGTGGGATGCTCCGTGAACCCCTTTGACGTTAAAAAACCCACCGTAGAGAAAGGAGGCAAGATGCTCTGTGAACTGATTTGACGTTTGTGAACCCTCTATGGAGTGAGAAGGCAGGATGCTCCATGAACCGATTTGATGTTCACGAAGCTGCTATGGAGCATGGAGGCAGGATGATCCATGAACCCATTTGATGTTCTCAAACCCGTTGCAGAGCAAGATATGTCTTCGCGCTAAGAGGTCTCTACTTCGCAGTGCCTATTGCCTATAAATATCGGGCTCCCCCTTGATCCCAAAGGACGAATCATCTAAACTTTCACCTTCTTAGCTCTCAAATCGCAAGGCAATTTCTGATTTGTGAACCATGAGCTTCTCAAGGTACTTTTGAATCACAAAGTGCCTCCCCTTTTCTTGAATTAGGCCCCTCTTCAAGGAGGGATTCCCTTTACAGAGCCCACGGGACTTCGCGAAGGAAGGGGATCCCTAAGGGGAATTGGGTCTTCGCGGAGCACTTATGCTTCGCGAAGTACCCTCCATGCACATGTGACCCGCATGCTAAGGTAGGGTCACTGTGCTTCATGAAGCACATTGCTTCACAATGATATGCTTCACAAGGAACCCTTACTTTGAAAAGTACTACTCCGCGAGGGCCTTTTCACTTCGCGAAGAACTTTATATATGCAACTATACCCTACCCCTAGGATAGGACACTTCACTTTGCGAAGCATACCCCTTTGTGAAGACCCTCTCCTATATGAATCATCAAACCCTCATGAGGCTTCTACCTATGAGCCCCTTTACTCTGCAACTCCTTTTCTCGTGCAACCTTTTAGGTTCTCACGAAGTAACTTCAAGGTCCCTTGGGCAGTGCTTCACGTTGCATTGATTCACCTCATGCTTATTCTCATAGGAACGCTAATGACTATTGCTTCTTCGCATAGCCACGCTAACGTGGACCCCTCAATGGATCAATCCATAACACCACCTCACCACATCATTTCTGATGCCTTTCCTTCCCCAAGGGGTGAGAGGTATCAGTTATGTAAGTCCTAAGGGGTGCTGAGTGAACCCACCTCGTCCGAGGTGCATGACATTAAACTGGAAAGTGACATCATCCTCAGCACATGATGTTAAAATGTGACCTCGCACCATGTGTCTTACGAGGGGTGCCCTATCTCAGACATTCTCTACACCCACTAGTCTCCACGGGAGTGAAATCATTCCTCACATGGAATGAGATCCTCTTTATCAGAGCGACGTCTGTTCATGGGGAAAGGGAAACCACCTTGGTGTAAGCCCCTAGCTTTTCTTGTAGGGGTAGCATCCCTGCTCCTCCTCTCTTCCTCGGTTCCAAATCCCCCTCCCTTTGGGCTTTGTCACCACTTGGGCCTCCATCCTGGAGTAAGTCCCAAGCCCCTGTTTCCTTTTTGGGCCACTAACCACACGTAAGCCCCGTTCCACTTCCCATGGATGCACCTTCCACAATGTGATCGTCAGGTCTTTACTACCTCTTTTTTCTCACACTGACCATGACTCATGTGGGCGTAGAGTAAGCATCGACCATGACATCCTCTCTAGGAATCCTAGAGTGTAATCCTTAAACACTCTATTCTGAACTACGTGGTCTTTGATTCTTTATAAGGCAAGGTACATAGGAAGCCTCCCTGAGGTCCAAGCCCAACAACCATTGGTTCCAACCCCCTTCACGTCAGTTCCCACTCCATCCTGAACTATGTGGTCATTGATTCTTTATAAGGAAAGGTACGCAGGAAGCCTCCCTGAGGTCCAATCCCAACAACCATTGGTTCCGACCCCCTTCACGCCAGTTCCCACTCCATCCTGAACTATGCGGTCTTTGATCCTTGCCACGACAAGGTACATAGGAACCCTCTATGATATTCAATCCCACCACCAATGTTTTTTATTGGAACTATGGGGAATTTTATCCTTGCCAAGACAAGGTACATAAGAAGCCTCCCTAAGGTTTAATCCCACCAGCTAACGGTCCCGATCATCTTCACGTCAGTTCACTAAACACTCCAAACTAGGTGGACTTTGATCCTTATCAAGGAATGGTACATAGGAAGCCTCCCTGAGGTTCAAGCCCAACAACCACTGGTTCTGACCCCCTTCATGTCATACCACCTTCATATCACATGACGTTAAACTGCATGCCCCCATTTTCATCTTGCACAACATTAAACAACATCCACAAATCCCAAACTACGTGGGATTTGATCCTTGTTTCCTTGAAAGGGTACATAGGAAACCTCCATGTGGTTCAACCCCATCCAGCAGTAATACGTTGTGCCCCTATCCAACGGTAAGCTGTTGTGAACCCCATTCAGCGGTAAACTGTTGTTAACCCAAACCTAGCGGTAATCCACTGTCATCTCTTCTGTTGAGACCCATATCACTGGTATGTCCTAGTGGTTTAAGACCAACCTTGAGCTTCTAACCACACGTAAGCCTCAATATTTCATCGGGTCGCTGTCCTCTGCACACACCCTGATTCTATACCCCCATCATGAACTATGTGGAATTTTATTCCCTACCATGTGGATACGTAAGAGGTATCTTCGAGGATCAAGACCAACATCACCGTCGTCCTCGAGTCGACTCCATCTCATTCTACATCCACTCCACTTAACCATCCACTATCCATCTTGATTTTTACCCGAGCCACCACATCTTGGTGGGATCATGCCACCTCATTCCCCATTCCCTTAAACAACAATCGGGTAGCTAACCACATTTTATCCCTGACATCAGTGTTCCCTATAGGGGTTGAACCCATTTGATCCACTATAGTCAGTGTTCCAATCAGTCTGATCCGTCTCCACTAGACGTTAAACTCGTGGCATACCCTGTGTTAAATATGGAAAGATGAGGAAAACCTCAGATACATGCCTACGACATATAATTCCCCGCATTCGACGTGGGATGTATCGGGCTTCCGTGCCATCTAGAATCCCTATATTAAGGGGAAGAAACCCAGACGTGCTAGTTTCCCAACGTCCAGACACGCCAGTGATGTCAAATGTGATTAATCCCCCGACCGAAGGTTGCTTCCCTGACTATAACCCTTGGAATATCCTGATAGAAGAAATGTAATTAACCAGCATCCATAGAGACATGGAACTAGGAAGAGTTTCACAAACAAAATCTTAGTCTATAAGGGATACCCGGACTAGGTAAAAAGTTATGAGGAGGAATCCATGGAAGGAAGAACCGAAATCCCATCATCCCATTTTGATTAAGGATCAAATGTCTCGGAATAAGCGACGAATGTTGGCCGCCTTGGGAAAGAATAAATGCGGGGAAATAACTGCGTGCCCTCCATGGACGGATGCATGTGCCCCGACAAAAGTGTCAGAAAAAGAAATGGTGAACCCAACTTGAAGTTCTTCTTCTCAATGTGGAGATTAGTAGTGTTCGTGACATCAGTAGATTAGCGTGTCATCAGATCCAGTTATTTGGTGCCGGGTCCCACCAAGAAAATAGTGGGTCTGGCGTGAAACTCACCAGAAGTTGGGGAAATCGAAACATTGGACATCTCAGTCTACGACGTTGTCAATGTGGATCCTTCTTACCATACATGGGATATGGAATGTCATTGGGGCTCTGGACATCAATTTCTTTGTTTTAGCACTAATGACTTAATCTCCCTACTTTCCAGGAACCAAGCTGCAGCACCAGGAACCCGATCTCCACCTGCCCACCGATGTAGGGGCAGGGATAATGCCAACGCAGAAATCCCGCATGGCTCAACTGCTTCTATGATGGATTCTACACCCACAAATTCTGGGCACCCACACCCCATCTCCCCTTATGAATTCATACAATGAAGGGTGATAAGCGAGCTCGTACGCCGATATGAGGAGGAGGGGATTATCCCGACTTAGGATATGGAACGCCAAGATTTAGAGGTGTCTGCGCCTCGTCACCATTACCGCCCCCAAGGTTCGCACAGGGAGCCACTGCTCCCAACCCTAACATCCAATCATTTCGGGAGCCTCTCCCCAGAATGTCTCGACGACTCCCTCCCCTACGCCGATGAGGTATGGGATGTCTGGGCTAGCCCAACTGGGATCCCATTCTAGGGGCCCCCAAGAAGGGCCCCCACTAGGCCACGCCGGTTCCACCACCCAGTCCCATGGGATGAAGAATAGGTAAGCTATGTACCTGCACCACCGGCCCCGGTCCGGCTGACCCAATGCCAGCGTCAGGCGCAGACCAAGGAGGACACCCGCCAAGGGGCGTCGATGTTAGAAACTACTGTGGCTCGAGCCACCACCGACGTGTATCATCAGCCTACTATTCACACTGAGCAGGGGAAATTATATACCCGGTCTGGATAGAGGCCCCAACTTCACCACGAGCAAGCTAAGTCAACTATCATGGCTGTCGGCATAGGGAGCACCCACCGCGAACCGACCCGCAGCAGTGACACCCAGTACAAAGGTCCTCCCTGTATTGCCACCATAGAGAAAGCAAGTCCTCCACACTTCCAAGCTCGACATGGAGGTCCGCCCCATGCAACCTTCAATCTGAACGAGGGTCCTCCTCATGACAGTGAAAATCAGTATGCAAGCATCTCTTGTGCTCATTACATTGGGTATGGGGTCATTCCTCCTACCACAGATCTCCGATATGAAGATGTTATGCATCCGAACAATCTCTAGTATGGGGGGATTCCCCATGTCCTTGCAGCAGCTGGTGAGGGTCCTCCTCGCCTCAACAATCAGAGGAGTGAAGGTGAACTTTTCTTCACCAGTGCCCAACATGAAGGTCCTACATGTGTCTGGCCTAACCAGTACGAGGACCCTCCTCGCGCTGACGTTGCCAGGGGAAGAAAGCATGGAGGTCCTACCCGTGCTCCTATCAGCTCCAGCGCGGAGGTCCTACCCACTCCAGCGTTTCCCGCGGAGATTCCCTTTACACGTTAGTTGGTGGGTACAATAGTCCTCCCCGTGTTACCTTTGATATCCGTCTGGGTTCTCCTCGCACCCCAGCTCACTCAGGAGGAAGTCCTCCCTACCCCAACACCAATACGACTAAAGGACCTCCTCGTGCCAGAAATATACCCTATATCAAAGTACCATCCTGGGGTATAATGGTGGGTCGTCGCCGCTATAAAGAAAACGCCGAGAAGATTTAGACTGGGATCAAACCAGTTTGCTTCTTGGGTTCTGAGGCGGAATACGACTCAACGATGGAGCCCTCTCCTAGATCCTATGTGTTGAGGGCCGGGGCAGGAACAAGGTGCATCAGCCTCATAATTCTAGAATATTAGGTCCATCAGATTCTCACCTCCCTCTGTAGGTATATCCAGGAGGAAAAAAATTTGGCAACCCCACAAGTTACAGCCATGCAATCGTCACCATCGTCGCCAGAAGCACTATCTACCTAGACTAGAGATCACTGAGAGCTATTCTGGGGAACAATGGTGGATGAGAAACATCATAACCCATCACCAGTGGCCATAGTCCCTGTGCCAGAAACTGTGGTCGTCAGCCTGTCTTACCATGATGTGGTTTCCAAGTCACTATACTCTTCGAAGGATAGCCCCAGATGCGGTGGCTTGTTGGCTCCCTCGCCATATTCTCCACCGGTCGGCCTCCCATCTCAGAAGTCTGCATCAGTACCACTATTGGTTCCCTAGACACCTCCAGTAGATGAGTGGGATAATGAAGGTCCATACCCTGAATCTAGACCAAGGATCTTGTGGGATATCTTCGCAGCGGACCATTTCCCCGAGATGTTATGGACAGTTTTAGTGCCAGATTTTAGGGCACCAGAAGCGCTCACCCAGGAGGAGGTTAAATGTTTTCACCAGACCCTCTAGGCGACTCATTTCCACCTTTGTCTATAACTCCCCAAGCTTCCATGGTACGTTTCCCTTTGAATAATACAATAGCTTGTGTTGTACACAACTTCAAGTTCAAACACACCACAACCAATAAAACTAGCCGTTAGGAATGGTAATACCCAATTTTTAAAATTTTATAAATTTTATCTTTCAAAATGGACTTCATTTTTGGATTCAGAATATTGAAATTATCATAGGGTTAATTTTTGGTATTTTTCTAAAAACTTTCAATTTTTGATGAATAGTGAAAAACTCTGCGTTATTGGTTAAAACGGATTTTTTATTTAAATAATTAGTTATTTTAATTTAATTTATTTTAGATTAAAATAGATACATAATACCTATATATGTTCAATTAAATTCATCAGAGTAATTTTATAATAAGTTTAGATATATAAAAGTTTATCGAACTTTTTACTGACTTTTACCCACCTCCTAGGAGCATTTGCAAATTTGCATAAAACTTAATTTTACCACTTATGTGAGTTGAATTTCAAAAATCTGCGGAACATGGTTAATATTAGTAAGTAAAATGTGGTTCAATAAGATGAAAATATTTTTTTGGTGAATAGTAACTTTTGATTTTTATTTACCACGGTTAAAAGTAAATAGGGTAATTAAGGGTAAAAATGATATCATAATTACCCCAACACATGTACTAATTCTATTGGATAAGTATAATTAGATCAAAAAAAACTTAGGAATAAAATATGATACTTTTTGGTCCACTTGGATTAGATTAAGACATTTATTATTAAGATTTAAAAGAGTTAAATTCAAAGTTTAATAACTAAAACATTTTCAATATAGGGTTACACACAATATAAATTCGACTATAAATATTCATTAGAAAGATAAAAAGATTTAATACATAATGGTATTTTATTTATAATTTTTAGACATTATATAATTTAATTTATTTATGACACAATGATGATGCAGTAATTACATTATTAATAAAATATTAAAATAATTGATATTACAAATATCCAAATAAATGTAAATTGAGACTTATGATGAATTAAACTAATTTTATAGGTTAATATGACATTTTAGGGTTTGTTAAATAAATTTTATTCGAAGTTATAAAGTTTTTATGGCTTTAAAAAAATTCAAATACTAAATAGTGTCAAAATTGACCTAATTGAGTTTAAAAAAAATATTATATTATTAATTGATATAATATTCCTAAAAATATAAGGTTCAATAAAAGGACTTAGATAAGGTTATATATATTAATAATTAACCACATGGGGTTCTATTTTCTTGTTATAATATGTTTATTAACCATATAATATAAAAAGACAAAGAGACATGGTAAATGTCAAACTATTTAACTAAGAGTTAAATCTAAAAGATAAGGTTAATATGATGACCTAAACCTATCTAAAACCTATTGGTTCAGAGGTTTTCGACCCATAACCACCTTATACTTTATATAATTCATTTTGTATCCATTATAAACCGAAAATTATTTTATTATAAAATAATATTTCAAGATTTTCCTAAAGTGTCCCTCACCTCTCTTATAAAAGGGCACTTCCCCTTATCTTAATTTCAGACCTCCAAAGCCTTTTGTCTCGGAAAAAACCTTCCCAAATATCCTCCCAACTATACTACCTTCAACCTAGAGGCCTTAATTTGATCAAAAATCCAACCTAAGGATCCCTTTTGATCAAATCAAAAGGAAGAACATGAAGAAGAGATAAATATTTCATCACCTCTTTCAAGTTCTTTTCTTCTTCCACTTCCTATTTCTTTGTTTTTTCCATTATAAAATAATAACTCTAGTATATTCTATATACTGTGATGTTATTAAAATGGTACAACCATATTAATTATTCTATCCATCATATGAATTACAAAGTCACCATATGTGCGTACGTACGACTTACCGTCTCCACGTCATGGTATAGTTTGTTATTCAAACACTTCATTATTTGGATGGGTATAATAATTATTATAATTGATGTAAATAATAGATATTGAATTTTATTGAGTTTTTATATATGATATAATATCCAATTACATATTATTTCACCATCAATATAATGATATTGTCGCTCATGCGTATGTACGAATTACCATCTCCACGAACGCGATGAGATTCATTCCCCGTCGTAATAATTCAAGAATAATTTTCATTTTATGATTAAAAATAATGTTTAAGAACTTAATATCATTATGGATATGAATAAAATACATCCTATACATAAAAAACATGGCTTATGTAACCGAGCATATAAAAGAAAACCGACCAGTTAACACACGAAATGATGATATTACTAAAATATTATTAACAAAGAAATATTAGAGGATAATATATGATATAATATTTATGTATATAGTTTTTGTATAATTTAATAACAATTATTTAACTATTATAAAGGAGGTTAACGTACCCCCGGCCAAGGAAAAGTACAAGGTAAGGGTTAATTTCACAATCTCTTTATTATCTGAGGTTGTTTTTACGTAAGTATCTACTGGGATCTCTTTATCATCCACATCCATGTTTTCTTAAAAAATGTATTTCAAAACATTTTTAATATTTACTAGACAATGGGTTAAATTCATTTATAACCTTATTTTACCTTATATGTTTTGAAAGGAATCTTTCCGTCATTTTCCAAACAAAGTACTTTATGACATTTTCAACAAAAATTAGGGTAAGAATGTTTTTTTAACTTATACAGTGAGTGTGGCTATTTTCTGCCATTATAACATCATCAAAGATTCCCATAAAATCTTATAAGAATATTTTCAAAATAAATGTTTCCTTTTATAATTATTTTACTTTTAAATAATTTCAAAAATAGAAATAGATATTTCTCTAATTTTTTTTTGATTTCATATATGTCAACATCTTTTGATGGATTTTAAAATTGTTTGAAGTTGATTTATTATGACACACAACTTCCATATTGTATTGAAGGTTTTGTGATATGTTTGACTATGGATGTGTTATTTTTACACCATTCATGGTTTATGGATAAAGTATTGACATTTTGTATGCTAGTTTTAATATGAATGTTTATGTTATGTTTAAACCTTTTCATATGAGGAATGCATTGGACTTAGTAAATTATGGGTGGAGCCCACTATAGCTCCTCGATGAATCAGTAGGTCTCATGAGACAAACTAGTGTCTTGGAACAAGGCCTTGACAAAATCTTTTTTGTAGTCTTGGCACAAGGCCTTGACTATGTGGTTATGAAGTCTGGCATTATGCATTCCATCATTATTAAAGTGGCTATTGATATAGAATGTGATTATTCGACTAGTATAATATCCATGTGAATAATTAAATATAATTATTTGATTTTATCTTTTTTATAATATGCTAAAGTTTAAGTTTAAAAGGATTTTGTTTTAGTCTTATATATTGCCTTAAATTTTTATCCTTATTTACAAAAGTTTCCTCTATATTATTATCCTTACTGAGCATATGAGATCACCCCTTTCTATGTTTTATTTTTCACAGGATGTGAACAAGTTATTTATGGTTGAACTACAGGGATAGGCTAAGGATATAAGTGTGTTCAAAATGGAAAAAATGTTGTTGATGTTTTTATTTCATGATGTAATGTAAAACTTATGAATGTATCTAGTACTTCAAAGGCTACTAAACTGATCGTTCTTTCGGGACATGATTCCTTGTATCATGACAATGTTATGTAATAATTCACCAACTCTAGGTAATTGGGGTCAGGGTGTTACATCGGCATCGACGAGTGACCTACCCCAAGAGTCAGAAACACTTCGAAGATATCAGCCAACAATTCCGTTTGGTCGATTTGGCCGCACTCCCCGTGGCCCAGTGCCCTGAGTCATTAGGCCGCCATAAGACCCTCCAAAAACGATGAGTCCAGATATTTAAAGTGCTCTATAGGATAATCAAGGATGCTTTGCTCCATGTTCAAATTCATGGTTGGGGGCAGTACATGGCCCTTCATTTTAGTTCCATCTGACGCCAGCCCAATTTTCTAGGCGACATAGAGGATATGCCTCCAGTCAGGGTCGAGGTTAACATGGATGACTTATTAGAGGGAGATAATGAGCTGGATCTCCTTAATGGATACTTACCACATGAGGGAGTTCCACAACTATTGGATCCATTGGGAAGGGTTACTCACCAGCAGAGAAATCTACAGGGTCTTCTCGTGCCCACCGAGGCACTAGTCCTCGGTCAGAATCCCAACAAGGGAAAGGAACTCCTTGGAGCCGTCAAACCTCTAACCCATCTAGATCAGTGCAGAAGGTGGAAGATGACCCCAAAAAATCTGTGTTGCATCAGCAACTCACCGGACAAAAGAAGGTGGTCGACAACCTTCTTACTAAATGTGATGCGGAGTGATGACCAGACTACAATGATCCTTGGCCAGGGCAGTAAGGTCTAGCACAACATCCCCTTGGCAAACTGCCCCTAGGTGACTATGACCATACTCCCCATGCAGATAGGGTTGAGGCTGGAACTCATGACAAGAGGGCACAATATGTGTCACCAAACCCTTTGGAATGGCGTGAAAATCCTCGAGACCCAGCTTAGATTCCCCCTGCTGCTCCATAGGTTATTCCACCAGCCACTCCATGAGCTGATGGGCCTTTTTATTGTGTTGAAGAACCCACCAACAGACTGGTGGTTAGGAATCCCCTACAGGACAAGAATTCCTACCTAGAGGATCCAATGTCGGAACTCATCGCTTTCCTCGAAGCCTTAGAGAATCGACAGGTGGAAATCCCACCTGATGGAAATCCATACCTGGCATGGGTGGATGATATGCCAGCACCCCTGGGTTTTGAGAATCCCACCTTTTCCCCCTTAAACGGGACAGGGGAACCTCCATAACACTTGGCCCACTTTATCTCATGGTACGGTCCCATGTTGGGAAATCCAGCACAGCAAGAAGCCTCCAAACTCCAGTGTTTCGTACAAACATTGGAAGGGCCGACATTTGTCTGGTATAGCCAACTCCCCATTAGGTTAGTGGCCAAATGGGAGGAACTCTATAGTCAATTCTTCAATCAGTTCAGTTCCACCACTTGGAAGATGAGTATCACAGACCTCTTCAAGTGAAAGCAAAGGCCTGATGAGCGCGTTGCCAACTAAATCATCTGGTGAAAAGGACTCACATACTATCTTGACATGCCACTAACTCAGGACTAATTACTGACGATGTGCATAGGGAACCTCAAGATGGAACCGGTCCCCTCTCTGATCACCCAGAACTACCTTGAGGGATTCTGAGACTTCTCTAATAAAGACCATCACTTAGAAGAAGCCTTACAGTAGGCTAAGAAGGCACATCCATTGCCTCCTGTGATCCCCGTGAGAAGGGCTGAGCCCACCGCATTGGCTCAAATAGAGCCCCCATGAAACTAGAGTTGTTACCAGTGGAGACACCTCCACAGCCTCACAAAGGCCCTCCACCTCAGGTGCAGCCTTTGGCCCAGTATCGCCCACCTCAGAATCAGAAGGTACCCCCACGCAATGCGCTGCCACCACCTATGAGAGATCACCAAGATCCACCTCCTCAGAAGTCTTCTCCAGCCCCTCGCTAGAGTCAGGCTCTAAGGACCCCATTCCCGAACAAGAGGAACTAGACCTACTCATTCAACGAGGCACAAGTCCCTGGTTATTTCCAATGTTCCCTGGAGTAGAGTATTGTACGATTTCCTGAGTTCAGAAGGCTAGAAGAGGAAAACCTCACTAATCTCCCTAATTACTGCCCCTACCACCAGATACAAGGGTACACCCTCAAACAGTGCTATGTGTTCAAAGACTGGCTTCAAGACCAGGTGGATAACAACATAGTCTGGTTGGCCCCAGCTTCGACACACGTGGCATGCGTCTTCATGAGGCCAGACAGCTGTAGTGACAATGAAGGCGAGTGGAATCAGTTTTCCAACCACAGGTCCTAGAAGTATAATGAATGGATGGCTCATAAAATAGCGGCCCATGCCCATGGTGTTATCCATGCATGCATGAATCAGCCAGAGCCTTCAGAAGACACAAAAACTACTTCTGCATCATCACCTCATCTGACCTTTTCTCAAAAGAGCAAGCACCGACGATATAAGGGAAAGAAAATTCCCTCGCTGATTCCATCATCATCCTATACTATTGGAAACTTCATGCCCTTGGAGATGGTGATACCTCCCAGAATCCATCCAATAGTGGACGGCTCTTCAAGTGAAGATCAAGGTTATGCCTCAGTTAATACCGTAAAGTTGGTAAATCCATACATGATTCATGAAAATGAGAAGATCCAGGAGGATCCTCCCAATGTCCCCAACCATCATCAGAATCGATGGAGCTGCGATAATATGGGTTGTCAGAGTGCCTTAGTCAATACTTCTAGCCAGGATGTGCATGCGACCAAAACTAGGTGGCAAGCCTAGTGAAGAGTTCAACATACACAACCTTCTCATTTGGTGACATCAAGCCCGCCTTCACCACCATTCATGTTGTTGGATAAGGCAGAGTCACCTCGACTGCGCCGTGACCAGCCACGCTCTGCTACAGGACAGTCTCAGTCATTTGGCCCTCATCCGATAGTTACTCCGCAGGCTTTGACTAGTGAGAAGTGGGATATTCCTAGCACCAGTCAGCCATCGGCCTAGTCAGCAGGGCCCACCATACTTCCTGTCATAGAGAGACCTCCTGTAAGAAGAATTTCATGCCTGGCATAGAATTATGATGTTATTAAACATCTTTCCAGCATTCTAGAAAATCTCTCCATCCTTGAGGCCCTTCCCTTGTCATCAGATATGTGTGAAGCCCTTTCTGAGGATTTAAGAAGCCCCCTCCAATTTGAGATGGAGATAACAGCCGTAGAAGCCTTTCATGATAAGGCGGTTGAGAATTATGAATCCCAGTCCATCATATCATTCTCTAGAGAAGATTAAGGCTCTACCATATAGGGGCACATTCAACCACTATACATCACCGTCCAGTTCAATGGCACAGAGGTTCATCACTGTCTTGTCGTGATGGGCTCTGGAATTAACCTAATCCTGACTCGAACACTGTGAAAACTAGGATTTTTCGAGGATAATCTGAATCCCTCTGACTTAAGAATCCAAGGTTATAATAGGAAGGAGTAGACATCGGTTGACAAGATCTATTTGAAGACCCAGTTCGGTGGTCTAATTTCCAGCACCGAGTTTATGGTTGTCTCCCAGGACACCACCTACATTGCGTTGATGGGTAGGCCGTGGCTCCACCTGCATGCGGTAGTTCCTTCATCATATCACTAGTGCCTTAAGTACTCCATTAATGGTCAAGTGGGTGTGATTCAATGTGACACATCCCTCTTTTACTCTTGTGAATCCCGATATCAGGATGCCGACTACTACAAGAGCAAGGACAAGCGGATTCAGACTAATGTGGTCGAGCTTGCTATGGTTGCGACCGACCCATGGGAAGACCTGGATGATGCATACATCTTTCCAGTCCATCGATTGGAGGATACAACACTAGAAATGGGGAAACACTTCATTGTTTCTGGAATGAGGGGGGAAGATATTCCCAAGTCTAAGCGATGCTGTAAGATCACCTCATACTCCTACAAAAACTAGGCTCAGGTGATCCTGGAACCTCCAACTCCCATAAGGTATTGGGATGTCCACCCCATGGAAACAGAAATATGTTATAATTTCTTGTTTCACTGGGATAGAATTAATCGGCTCAAGATAACATGCCACTATTGCATCAATATCATCAAGCATGGCCCCTTGGGCTAAAGACTAGATGGGATTGGATCAACAACCTTCATTGCTATGGTTGCGTTAGCACAGGAGTTCCCCGATGCAGTGTCCATTGCCACTCAAGCTGGTACCATCCTCCAATAGGGATCTGTCGATGCAGAATAATCTCCTCCCACTGAGGATTCCCCCTCTATAAGTGAATAATAGGATTTAGAGGATTCTCCCCCCACATTTGAAGAGGGCATCTCTGCCACTGTTGACGGGTTGGTACTGGTGAACCTTAGTAGTGAGGCAGACCCAAAACCCACATTGATCAGTGCTTCCATGCACCTCGAGGAGAAAAAATAGTATATAGACTTCCTTAAACAACACTGTGATGTATTTTCCTAGAGTTATAATGAGATTCTAGGACTAGATCCTTAGGTATCCATCCACCTCCTCGGTCTCCCGACAAATCATTGTGGGTTGAAGAAACCTCCCAAAAAGATGCACCCTTATCATGATGCCATGGTTGAGGAAGAATTTAATAAGCTCATCAGATGCAATTTCGTTAAGGAGGTCTAGTACCCCAAGTGGCTGTCCAAAATTATGCCAGTAAGGAAGAAGAACAGAGAGATCAGGGTCTGCATCGAATTACGGGATCTGAACCGTCACTGTCCGAAGGATGATTTTCCCCTTTCTATGACAAAATTGTTGATCGACGCTATAGCTGGGTTTCAAGCCCTCTTATTCATGGATGGGTACTCTGGTTAGATCTAAATGGACCCTGAGGATGAGGAGTCTATGGACTTCAAGGTACCACAAGGTACTTTCTGTTACCAAGTCATGCCCTTCAGTTTAAAGAATGCAGGTGCCACCTATCAGCGGGCTATGCATCACATATTTAAGACAATCCTTAGAACGTTGGTGGAATGGTACGTAGAAAACCTGGTGGTCAAATATCTCCTATGTCAGGACCATCTCAAAGTCCTTGAGAAAGTGTTCAACTTCCTCCATTCCCATCACCTGAAGATGAACCCATTGAAGTGTGCTTTTGGGGTCACCTCTGGAAAGTTTCCTAGTTTCGTTTTCAGATACATGGGAATTGAGATCAACCTAGAGAATATCAATTCCATCAGATAGATCTCTCCTCTGAGAAAAATTCAGGAGATTCAAGGATTTCACGTCCACCTAGCCTACATACGCCGATTCATCACGAATTTGGTCAGAAAGTGTAATCCATTTTCTCGACTCATTAAGAAAGGAACCATCTATGAGTGATACGAAGAGTGTCAAAATGCTTTTGAGGAAATCAAGCGGTATCTGATCCAACCTCTCGTCTTAATGCCACCCATATCCAGAAAGCCACTGGTCCTTTATGTGACTTCCCTGGAGTGATCACTCGGCACCCTTCTCACCCAGAAGAATAATGAGGGAATGAAGAATAGCCTCTACTACCTCAGCCACATGCTCCTCGATACAGATACCAGATAATTCCCTATTGAGAAGAGCTTCCTTGTGCTCGTATTCACAGAACAGAAGTTGTGACATTACTTATAGAACCACGAGGTACAACTAGTGTCCCGAGTAGATCCGATGAAATACATCCTGAACCGCCCCACGTTGACATGCCGTCTAGCTCGGTGGACAGTGATTCTACAGCAGCTCGACATTAAGTTTTTCCCTCAGAAGGATATTAAGTAGAAAGCATTGCCAGACTTCCTTGCGGCCCATCCAGCCCCCATGGACCAGTCCCTAGACCTTGATTTTCTTAAGGAGGCAATCCTCTCGGTAGACCAAGCTATCCCATGTTGGCAAATTAACTTTGATGGTGCTTCTCGGATCCCCACTGGAAGAAGGCTCAATGACCCCAGACTCTACAGAGTAGATATGGGTATCATCTTCATTACCCTAGCACAAGATGTTCTACCGTAATCATTCTTGTTGTCATAAGGCTGCACCAACAATGAGTTGGAGTATTAGACTCTCATTACTGGCCTCGAGCTGGCCCTCGAGATAGACATTCCCCATTTTCATGTGAAAGGGGACTCTGAACTGGTTATCAAGTAGATTAACTGTGACTATGTTGTCAGAAATATAGAACTCGTGCCATTTTTGGAACACACTCTCCAGCTAATGGCCCAATTCCCATTTCATCTTGAAGTTACTCATGTCCCCCAATCTCATAACGGTCGAGCTGATGCCCTGGACGAACTAGCAGCATCACTTTCCGAGCCCGAACAGGATGAATTAATTATCCACGTGGCACACCGAAGAGTCATTGATCTTATCACTCCAAGTGACAATGACAGCCTGCAGGTAATCAACATTACCACCAACGCCTCCATGTCAGGACCCCCAGGTCCCCTGGATGGAGTGATTGAAGTGAATCCCGACTGGAGAACCTCCTTTGTTGAGTATCTTCAGAATGGAAATATCCCGACAGATCATGCTAAGCGTAAGAGAATCCAACATCGTGCACTATAGTTTACCCTCTAGGATGGCCCTGGTCATGAGCAAATCCTCTACAAGCACAGGTTTGATGGGTTACTCCTCCATTGAATTCAAGGAGCAGAGATTTCACAAGTCATGCAGGAGGTTCAAGACGGTTCCTGCGGGGCTTATCATACCGGGCCAAAGCTATCTCACTAGATCCAGAGACTTGGGTATTTTTGGCCCTCCATGATCCATGACTACATTTAGTTCGCCAAAAGATTCCATACATGCCAAATTCATGCCAACTTTATGCATTGGCCGCCAAAGCCACTCCACTCCACCAAGTACTCTTGACCATTTGTGGTATGGGGATTCGATGTCGTGGGATCATATCCATCGATGACAGCTTGCCAGTGCAGATTCATCCTGACTGCTATATATTTATTCTCTAAGTGGGAAGAGGTAGTTCCACTCAAGGAGTTCAAGTCCCGTTCCATCATTGACTTTGTGAGCTCCAACATCATCTACCGATTTGGAGTCCCTCACGCCGTCCTCACCGATAACGGCATGAACTTCCGAGCAGCTGAGCTGAAGAAATTGTATTCTAAGTATAACATCTATTCTAACCACACCTCATGCTATAATGCACAAGAAAATTGACAGATCGAGGCATTCAAAAAACACTCTCTAACATTCTGCAGAAAATGGTTGGTTAGAATAAGAAGAGTTGGCCGGACAAGCTCCCCAATTCCCTCTGGGCTTATCGGACGATGACTCGTAATTCCACCCAGGTGACCCCATATTCCCTAGTATACGGAATGGAGGCCGTATTTCCCATTGAGATTCAATTTCCCTCACTGCACACAGCTGCCTATGATTAGAAAGCTCTAGATAAAGTATCTGAAATCCGTCTAGCTGAGTTGGAAGCACTCAACGAGAACATTCTTCTTTCCCTGAAGACTCTAGAAAGGCATTAGAATAAGATAGCTAGAGATTTCAACAAGAAAGTTCACCTATGATCCTTCTTGAAAGGAGACTTGGTGTTGGTCCTGAGGGAACCAATGATACCTGGCAGGAAACCACCCAAGTTGGAGCCCAAATGGGAAGGACCTTACATCATTCACAAGGTTTACTTCAATGGCGCATACTCACTGGTTACCATGGATGGTAAGCGTATAACTCCCCCAACCAATGATAAGTTCCTCAAGCAATAATTTTCTTGAGTCCCCCATTCCTACATGATCTTAAACTATATGGTCCTACACGACCCCAAACTGTGTAATGGTCCTACAAGACCCCAAACTGCATCAGGGTCCTACATGACCTTAAACTGTCTTGTCCTATATGACCTTAAACTGTGAAATGTCCCGCATGACATTAAATTGTGGGTCGTCCTGAAAGACGTTAAAATACACCTTCAGAACTACATGTTGATTGATTCCCATTTTCATGGGATACGTAGGACCGCCCAGACATTTCTTCCATAGTCCTAGCCCCAAACTTCGGTACCTCTCATTAGGACAAAACACATGGTGTGGCACAATATTTTTCCCTCATTCATGTCGAGTTCATCATGACCTAACATGTTACACAATGTGGATGCTGTGTTTCGAACCTGGTCAACAACTATCCTTGGTTGTTGTCACCACCCCCATATTTCCCAAGAATGGAGTGTGGTGGTTCATTTTGCCCTTTTGTCTCTCCAAACCTCAATCTACCTCGAGCAGGAGCGTAATTCCAATTGTCGGACCCTTACGCAATGGGGAGAGCCTAGTCCTACTCCTTGTTTCCCACACCGAGCATTGCTCACGTGGTCTTAGGAACTATGATGAGGCAATGCTTGCATGAGAGGTCATATGGCTATAGTGGGATGGGGAACCCAGCCTCAGGTCCTTCGACCCCTTCAGCCCCTTAGCCCGAGTTCTCATTTGGGATTGTGCGGAGTGGTATGGACTCACGTCCTTATTCATGTTAGTCTATTTCACCACACCACATATCCCTTTGAGACATCCCTCCTTTAATTTATCGTCCGTCCTGCGAGCACCGACCCTTCCATGATTCACGAGCACCATCATTTGGGTTTCCATCACCTTATATATCCAAAAGGACCTCTGAATGGAATGAATGCTCGACCCAAGGTCTCTCCTAACATTAAAGGACAACGTAATCGATGATTGAGAGCATCAAATTGATACAAGTCCCGTGTTATGAATATGGTCAACGGTCGACACTCAATTGTTCACCCCGAACTCCAGTTAGATAAGGGTGGATACTGTGTTGCAAACCTAGTCAACAGTTGTCCTCTATCATCATTGCCTCTTTGTGGTATTTCATAGGCATGATGATTTTACCTCTCTGTCCCACTCATATGAAATTAAACTAGGCATCTGCAGTCTGAGCTCTATGACCTTAAACTAATATCACCATCGTCCTCACCGTAAGACGTTAAACTGCAAGATGGCTGTGACATTCTGTCCGTGGCCCAGCCTCAGGCCCCTTGTCCTTTTTGGCCCCCTATCCCAAGTTCTCACTTAGGTTTGTATGGTATGATATGGGGTTACGTCGGGTTACTCATCGTGCCGTACACATCCCTCTTTGGGGTATCTTTCCCTTATTTTCATCCTTGCTGCATGACGATAAACTGCACGTATCAGAACTACGTGTGGCTTGATTCCCATCCTCATGGGATACGTAGGAATGACCGAATGTTTAGTCTTCGGGTCCAACCCCATATCTTAGTGACCTCCCTATCATTTTGGACCCTTTTCCTTATTTCTTCTAGGAGAGGGGTATATGGTGTGGTATGGGATTATGTCCCCATTCACGTTGGTTTTGTAACAACGATGCTGCATACCTCTCTCTCTTGAGTGCCCTTATCTTCCTTTCCCTACACTCATCTCTTTGAGTCGGCTGCCCTTAAGTAGGGTCCCTCGACCCTCTTCGGTGATTCACCAATGTGCCCATGAGTACTCAAGTTTAGAGCTTGGAGTGTTAGATTCTGCCTGGACATGATTTCACCCATTTTTCAGGCTTCGTGTTCCCCTTAATTTGGGCTTCCGTTATCTTTCACATTCAAAGGGACCCCCCAAATGGCATGGATGCTAGTAATAAGGGCACTCCTACCATTACGAGCCAATGTCCTTGAGGGTTTCAGACAAAAAATCAATACAAGTCCCGCATTGTGGATATGGTCAGCAGTCGATGCTCATTTGTTGTTCCCATTTTAGGCCACACGATATGAATGCTGTGTTTCGAACACGGTCAATAGTTATCCTCCATCTTCACGCCAACCCCTTCAATCCTTGAATGTTGGTTACATGATTCAAATTATTTTCCACCCCATCATGTCCAAGTGTAATTTTGACACCCCTGGCGCTATCCCTCAATGCACATTTTCACGTCAGGGGGACATAGCTATGTTAAGGAATCATTCGGGGCTCCGCACTGACTTCCCTTTGGCGTGCATTCCAGATATTTCAAAAATATCTTCCGCCCTTGTTTTCCACACTGAGTTTGACTCACGTGGGCTTAAGAATTGGATTGAGGTCTGCACCTACTTGAAAGAGTTCTGCTTCTCCATGGTCCGAGCTTTAAGACCTTAAACTAAGATCTCTTTATACGTCACCCTCTTGAGAACTAAGAATGGATTACTTCCCATCCTCATGGGATATGTAGAAACACCCAGACATCTCATCTTTGGGTCCAGCTTGAGTTCCACTAATTTGCCTCTTCTGTTCTGCCTTTTAGGCCCCAACTCTTATAGGACCACATGATGTGGCATGTGTGGGATTATGCCTTCGTTCACATCGGGTTTACAATTTCCACATCACATACTCCCTTTCAAGGAGCTAGTCCCTCTTACCTACTGCCCCGTATTCTCTAACCTTTTCCATCCCCCTCTTCCTGAGGTTTCTTTCTTGGAATTGCGCACGGTGTGAAATGGGATTATGTCCTCATTCACATTGGGTATACTTTATTATGCTGTGCACATTCCCTTTTGAACCTCATCTTTCATGTATATGTTTGAGCCATATGAATTTAAACTATTCTACCTAGTCCCACATGACTTTAAACTGTTATGTCTATTCTGCATGATGTTAAAATGTGTGGTTGGTCCTATCACATGACCCTAAACTGTGACATTATCGTCTTGGATGCATGATGAAAAACGACACTGCATCGTGGTGTCCTCATTCGAGGGGACATCATGTTTGGTATCAGTTACACACCATACCATTTGTCAATGCCTGTACATAGCTTGATTCTTGTGGTGATGCCTGGACTTTACATCCTAGGTCCACCGCTTCACAAAAACAAAAAACAAAAACATACATCCATCCTAAAGGACAAACAAGATCAATAAAATGAAACTTCATTTGGTGAAAGGTCTAGACCCGCACAACATTATTATCTCTGGCACTGGTACCCTACCATGCCACCTTCAGAACTATGTATGGCTTGATTCCTATCCTCATGGGATACGTAGGAACACCCGTGCAATTTTCCTTGGGCCCAACCAAACTTTTGTTTTCGGTCCCTCGACCTAAAAACTTTCCAAAAAACACATGGTGATCTGGACTCTAGGTCCTCATTCACATCGGGTTTCATAATTACCTCACCATGTGTCTCCCGCATTCCCTACCATCTCTGGTCCGAGTTCTATGTCCATAAAATAAGATCACTCCGAGTCCTTTTTTCAAGACATTAAACTGTATGAAATATTCCAGAACTACATATGGATTGATTCCCATATTCATGGGATACATAGGAACATCCAGAGATATTGTCCTTGGGTCCATACCCAAGAATCTAAAATCTCGTCCTCTCATTTTCGGCCCCTAGGCCCGACCCCTTTTGGGAACATGTGGTGTTGCGAGTACCTCATGGGTTCGCATTCATGTAAGGTTTTTCAATAGATGTACCATGTTCCCCCATGCCTTTTCCCAACCTGGTCCGCGTTCTATGACCCTAAACTAAGATCTCCCTATGGAAACTATGCATTGGGTTTGGCTACTTCGCCGCCCTGTGCCCAGTCCATTAAATCAATCTCCCCTTAATGGACCAACCTACGACCATTAATTTGGGGAGCATGCAACCTCAGGACCCTTGTCCTTGGAGGGTGAATCGACTCCCTTTATCTGATATGTCTTGTTGTCGAACTCAGATGCATTGTGGCCACACCTGAAGTATGGAATTTTCACAGGGACATTACCTCGTTCAATGTCCAAGATTTTTGAGCCCTTCATTTGGATCCTCACCCTATTCCATGTCTGAAGGGACCCCCTTTATGACCTGGTCTCATGCCACACTGGCTTACCTACCATCTTGGGCCAACTCCCCTGAGGACCCCAGATGAAATTTGCAACAGGTCCCGTGTTTCGAACATGGTCAGCGGTTGACCCTCATTTGTCTGTCCCCATTCCAGGATAACATGAAGTGGATACTGTGTTTCAAACATAGTCAATAGTTATCCCCTATCATCATTCCATCATCATCATGGTCCAGATCTCAAGCATCATGATTCACATATTTCCACTTCCTTATGTCTAAGTGGAATTCCAACATACTCAACTTTAATCCTTCATGCATCTAGGTAAGTTGTATAGGAAGGTCAACATCATTAGGACATCATTCACCTAGTGTCCCATTTCCCCTGACATGTGCCTTCATATGTTAGGAAAGTCCCATCACTAATCCTTTATTCCCATATCGAGCATGAATCATGTGGGTTTAGTAGTTCTGGTAGGACTTGTACTGGTACAACCATGCCACACATGCCTTTCATCGTCCCACATAACGTTAAAATGTATCCCCAGAACTACGTATGACTTGATTCCCATCCTCATGGGGTATGTAGGAATGCCCGATCACATTGCATTGAGCCTAGCCTAACTTTCACTTTTGGTCCCTTGACCTAAAGAACTTCCTCCGGGGATACGTGGTGTGGTGCAGACTTCTTATGTCCTCATTCACATCAGGTTTATAGCTACCACACCACATAATCCATTCTTGGGATCTTCCCTTTCACCCCTCATCCTATCATATGAAATTAAACTACACAAGCCCACATGTCCTTGATGTAGGAAACTAAACAGCAGTTCTACCCTGAATAGGTTCAGGATGCCCTTTGTTAATCATGGGATGCATCAGCTTCCTCTCCAGAGATGATTCTCCCTACCAGCGTCAGTCTCTAACCATGCCGTGCTTCAAGAACTATGTATGGCTTGATTCTCATCCTTATAGGATACATAGAGACACCCATTCATTTTTCCTTGAGCCCATCCCTAGGGTCATTAACCCTTTTGGCCCCTTATCCCCGATCTTGGTCCAGGAAGTATGACCTTTAGACTATGTGAATCATCCTCACTGTATGACATAAAACTACGTGTCATTCCAGGTCATTACCATATAGGTCCTATTTAGAAGTAGGTATGATCCATGATCAGACTGATGCGCCCACCTAATGTTCCTTCACCACGGTGGCATAATTTCAAGAGTGTTGGACTCCATTCGAACAACCCATCACGCCACACTCCACACTTTGTGTGCCCTTTATTCAGAACCTCATACTATTTAACATATAAAGGAACCCCCTAATAGTATGGATGCTCTACCTATGGCTTGCCTACTATCCTGGGCCAACATTCTGGAAGACTAATGGATGACATTTTGAGTCAAGCCCTGTGTTTCGAACATGGTCTCCGGTCGGCCCTCATTTGTTATCCCCATTTCAGGATAACACAATAAGGATACTGTGTTTCAAACATGATCAACAATTATTCTTCATTGTCACACCATCCATATAGTTTTCTGAATTTTGGGTATCTTGATTCACACTTTCTACTCCCCAATGTTCAGATTAATTCCAACGCCCCTGGCATTACCCCGCTCATGCACTAGCACACACTGGGAAAGTGATGATTCAGCTGTTCTGAGAGCTTCATCCTCCAATCGGTCCTCTCCCTTTCTTCTTAGAAATATGTATTGGTTGTTCAAACCCCATATGCCCAGAGCTTGGTTTGCACTCTTATATTCAGGTGGAATGATAAAGTGGCTATCACTTGTTTCTTGCATTGGGCTCGAACCACGTGAGCATAGGGACTGATTGCTATATATTCCCTAAATATAACAAAAAAGAAATAAACCAAACGAAGAACCGAACTCATGCCTTCATCTAGAATAAATATTCAAATCATGAAATTGTGTTCAAAAGTTTCATACATCACATTATCCAAGGATCGACCCCTCCCATGGATGGGTTGACCCCATCAAAAGAACGTTGCAGCTCTACCACCCTCTGGATTGTGGTATCCTGGATGCACTACCACTGCCTCTCTCTCAACAGGTGCGGACCTCACCGGCACGACTGCCCCGCCATCGTGGGATGTCCTTTCCATCTTCTGGCCCCGACCTCTAGGTGGTACACCATCACTGACCTGAATGGTTTGCTGCTTCAGCATCTCCCCTGGGTAGGCCACCTCCCATCTTTTGGTGTACTTTTTCACCAACCCAAAGATGAAAGTGGGTAGAGGAAGCTCATTCTGTATCTTCCCATATTACCGTGTGAATATGTGCCACATCTGCCTCATCACACACAAATGTTTCTCATGGCACATCCCCAAATAGACCTATGGGGTCAGTCACTGCATGTACCGAAATTGCCTCACAAATCGGTGCACGGTGTATGGATCACAGAGGGGCTCACGGTCCACTCTTGCCACCAGGACTCCACCTCGAAAGTCCAGGACGTAGAACCGATGCTCTTCCGTTCCCCGAACATCATTAGTGAATATACCCATTGGCAATGGGAACGAGGGAAAATTGAAATCCTCCACCTTCTAGACCGGGTTTAGTACTGACTATACGACCAGATTGGCTGGAAAGATCCCTACGGCATTTAGGATAAATGGGAAAAAGTTAGATTCTAGAGGGGATATGGGGTTCAGATATTCATAGACCCCCCTAACGTGCACTGCTATCCACCCATACAGGAGGTGGAATGGCTTGCATATCCTCTGTGGCCTCTTCACCTCACTGATGTGACACAACATCTTGTACAGATTGGAGAGAATGGGGATCCCGATGTTTACCCGCCCTCCTATCGCCGACATGGATGCCAAGATAAACATGCTTGGTTGCACGCCCATGTTCATATTCCTCACTGGTAGGATCCAACTGTAGATGAGGCCTACAATGAATCCAACCAACCTGACTACCAGTTGCTGCTCGATACTGACACTGAATCCACATGTCTTCCACTGGATATCCTCCAAGATCTTCCAGTACGAGTTCCTCTTGCCTCGTTGATCCCCCTTCGGGAAAGTTCGAGGCCTCACTGGAAATTGCCTATCTTCCGAGAAGTTCAGGAACTGCTTGAACCATCACCTGAAATGGACATCCCTCACTGCTTCCTTGTCCTCTCCCGGAACCAGCTCCATCAAATCCATTTCCAGTGGTAGGATTTTCTCCAGATCCTCCCACGAACCCATAATGGGGAGGAATTCATCGTACATATCCCCCATTATCGGGACCCCTGAGATCTGATGCACGTACCATAAACTGATGCCAACCTCCCCATGGTGTAAGTGGAAGGTATTGGTCCTCGATGACCATCTGCTTAGAAACTCTGGCATCAGCTGCTTTAGTTGATAAATATAGAATTAGGAAGCCCAAGACACCTCATACATGACCACTATTCTCAGATCTATCCTGAACTCTTCACACAAGGAACCTACCCAGTAGGCCCAGGCCCAGTCGTTTGTGAAGTTACCTCCCTGATGAAAATCCCACTCATCGGACTACCCATTTCCTAGGTTCCTTAGAGCTGCCTTCAAGATAGTTTTGTGTAGAGGAGGTGATGTATTCGATTGTAGCTCCTTCCCGTTAATTTTGTTTAGGTGATTGTATAGGCATTCAGAATTAACAGGCATGAAGTCCTCCCAGGCATGGCCGTCAGCCGCCCTGAACCACTGGAGTGGGCATGGAATGTTCCTAAACCAGTAAGCTAGCTCATACCTACTTTCTTTAGGGATGAATACGTCATCCCTAATTCCAAATCCATATAGAGTCATCCTATTACACTATGTATAATTCTTTTTAATTTCTAACAGTAGCTTCACCAATAAATCATAGTCAGAGTGGCTTCGTACCAACTCCCATAGACCTAACCTATTTGCCATCTCCTCCCTTCGGGCATCATCTACAAGGAACCCCCTAGTAGCCTCTTTGTGAGCCATTCTATTTTTAATATTTGGACACGTTTCATTCTGGTTCATGAAGCCCTTTCACAGAGCTCATTCGCAGAGATCGTTTGCGGAGATCGATCCCAGTAATAAAATCATGAAGCCTTGCACCGACCTTTGAATGCAAGCCACAGAGCACACTATTGCGGAGTCAAAATACTCTCTGTGTTCCATGAAGTAGAAATCCCAATTCGTGGAGAGAAATCACAGAGTACACAGAGCTTTTCGAATCGAGAGTGCTAAATGCCAAAAATGTAGAGAATAGAAAGGAAAAAAGAGAGGTCATCTCCCCTATTTATAGGTGAGGAACCCTGGTGGTTCGCGGCCCGCTCGGCCTGCCCGTCACCTCTCCACTTTGCGAGCCTCCTTCGCGAGTCAGCTTCGCGATTGGACAAGGGATTTTAGAGATTGACCCTCATAATTTAACCTTCGATTTCTCCTCAGCTCCAAGTCTGAGGGGAGAATTTGTTGGAACCAAAATTTGGGACGAATAAGAAAAAGCAGAAATCATTAGGGGCTACCTCACAAAACCTTTTCACGGATCCCCTTGGGCCCCACACCTGTGAAAAGATCCTCCTTCACGGAGCCACCATGGAGCAAGGAGGCGGGATGCTCTGTGAACCCCTTTGATGTTCAAAAACCTATCGTGGAGTGAGGAGGTGGGGTGCTCCACGAACCAATTTGATATTCACGAACCCACCACAGAGTAAGGAGGCAGGATGCTCTTTGAATCAATTTAACGTTCGCGAAGCCAATGTGAAGCACAGAGGCGGGATGCTCTGTGAACCCCTTTGACGTTCGTGAACCCACCATAGAGTGAGATTTGTCTTTGCAGTGAGTGGGCTCTACTTCGTGGTGCCTCTTACCTATAAATACCGGGCTCCCCTCAATCCCAAAGGATAAATCATCTGACCGTTCACCTTATTACCACTCAAATTGTGAAGAAATTTATACTCTGCGAACCATGAGCTTCTCAAGGTACTTTTGCATCACGAAGTGCCTCCCCCTTTGCTTTAATTCGCCCCCTCTTCAAGAAGGGATGCCCTTCACGTAGCTCACGAGCCTTCGTAAAGGAAGGGGATCCCCAAGGGGAATCGGGTCTTCACGGATCACTTATGCTTCACGAAGTACCCTCCATGCACATGTGACCCGTATGCTAAGGCAGGGTCACTGTGCTTCATGAAGCACATTGCTTCACAATGCTATACTTCACATGGCACCCTTGCTTCATGAAGTAATTCTCTACGAGGGACTTTCCACTTCATGAAGCACTTTCCATATGCACCTATACCCTATTCCTAGGTTAGGCCACTTCACTTCATGAAGCATACCCCTTCGTGAAGCCCCTCCACTATATGAATCACCAGCGCCTCACAAGGATTATACCTATGAGCCCGTTTACTCTACAACTCCTTTTCCCATGAGACTATCTAGGTTCGCACGAAGTAACTTTAAGGTCCCTTGGGCAGTGCTTCCTGTTGCGTTTCTTCGCCACATGCTTCTTCGCATAGGCACACTAATGGCTATTGCTTCTTCACATAGCCATGCTAACACGGACCCCTCAATAGATCACTCCCTAACACCACCTCACCATGGCATTGCTGAAGCCTTCCATTCCCCAAGGGGTAGGAGGTATCAGTTATGTAAGTCCTAAGGGGTGAGGAGTGAACCCACCTCGTCTGAGCTGCAGGATGTTAAACTTCCAAGTCCATCATCCTCAGCACATGATGTTAAACTGTGACCTCGCCCCATGATTCATACACATGGTTCCCTATCTCAGACATTCTCTATGCCTAATGGTCTCCACAGGAGTGAAATCATTCCTCACATGGAATGAGATCCTCTTTATCAGAGTGATGTTTTTCCGCGGGGAAAGGGAAACCACCTTGGTGTAAGCCCCTAAATTTTCTTGCAGGGGGTAGCATCCCTGCTCCTCCTCTCTTCCTCGATGCCAAATCCTCCTCCCTTTGGGCTTTTTCACCACTCGGGCCTCCATCCTGGAGTAAGTCCCAATCCCCTATTTTCTTTTTGGGATGCTAACCACACGTAATCCCCATTCCACTTCCAACAGACGCACCTTCCATGACGTGATCTTCAGGACTTTGTTGCCTCTTTTTTTCTCACACCAAGAAAGACTCACATGGGATTAGAGTAATCATCGACCATGAAATCATCTCTAGTAACCCTAGAGTGTAAGCCCCAAACAATCTATTCTGAACTACGTGGTCTTTGATTCTTTCCAAGGAAAGGTACGTAGGAAGCCTCCCTGAGGTCCAAGCCCAACAACCACTGGTTCTCACCCCCTTCATGTTGGTTCCAACTCCATCCTAAACTATGTGGTCTTTGATTCTTACCAAGGAAAGGTATACAAGAAGCCTCCTTGAGGTTCAAGCCCAAAAACCATTGGTTCCGACCCCCTTTACGTCAGTTCCCACTCCATCCTAAACTACGTGGTCTTTGATCCTTTCCAAGGCAAGGTACGTAAGAAGCCTCCCTGGGGTTCAAGAACACCACCCATGTTTGTTATTGGAACAATGAGGACTTTGATCCTTGCCAAGGAAAGTTACTTAGGAAGCCTTCCTGAGGTTCAATCCAACCACCAATCGGTCCCGACCATCTTCACGTTGGTTCAACAAACACTTCAAACTACATGGAATTTTATCCTTGTCAAGGTACGGTACGTATAAAGCCTCCCTGAGGTTCAATCCCAACAACCACTATTTCTGACCCCCTTCATGTCATACCACCTTCATCCCACATGATGTTAAACTTCATTCCCCCCTTTTCATCTTTCACGACGTTAAAATGCATCCACCATCCCGAACTACATGGGCTTTGATCCTTGTCTCCTTGACAGGGAACGTAGGAAGCCTCCATGAGTTCAAACCCATCCAGCTATAATCCGTTGTTCCCCCATCCAATGGCAAGATGTTATAAACCCCATTCAGTGTTAATCCATTGCCAACCCAAACCTAGAGATAATCCACTATCGTATCTTCTGTTAAGATCTATATCGCTGGTCCGTCCTAGTGGCATAAGACCAACCTCAGGCAGCTAACCACATGTAAGCCCCAATATATCATTGGGCCGCTGTCCTCTGCGCACACCCCGATTCTATACCCCCATCTTGAACTACATGGACTTTGATTCCCTGCCACAGGGATATGTAGGAGGTCTCTTCGAGGATCAAGACCAACATCACCGTCGTCCTCGAGTAGACTCCATATCATTTTCCATCCACTACACTTAACCATACATTAACCATCTTGATTCTTACTCAGGCCACCACATCCCAGTGGGATCATGCCACCTCATTCCCAATTCCCTTCAACAACAGTTGGGTAGCTAACCATGTGTTATCCCCGAAATCAGGGTTCCCTCCAAGGGTTGAACCCATCTAATCCACTCTAGTCTGTGTTCTGATCAGTCCGATCCATCTCTACTAGACATTAAACTCGCGTATACCCTATGTTAAACATGGGAAGCTAAGGAAAACCTTAGATACATGCCCATAGAATATAATTCCCCGCATTCGACGTGTGATGCCTCAGGATTCCGCTCCCTCGAGAAGCCCTATAATAAGGAGAAGAAACCCAGACGTGCTAGTGTCCTAGCATCCAGACATGCCAGTGATGTCCAATGTGACTACTCCCCCAATCTGTAATGCCCTGACCCCAGAAGCCCAGAGTTGGTGCATTATTATATAACATTGACATGATTATAAGGAATCAAATCCCTAAATACCGATCAATTTAGCAGTCTTGTAAAATAGATTACATACATAAACATTAAATTACACATTAGAAAATAAAATACAACATAAATGATTCTTTGATAATGCCATTAATCCCTTAGCTTAACCCTTCTTATCAATCATAACACACTTCTTGGAATCTGGGGAAAATAAAACATAAGAAAGGGGTGATCTCAAATTCTCATTAAGGATAAAAATATAGTGGAAACTTTCAAAAATAAGCATAAAAATTTAAGGCAATGTATAAGACTAAAACACAATCCTTTTAAACATAAACTTCATCATAGTATGGAAAAGATAAATCAAATAATTCCATTTACTTATTCACATGTATATTCTAGTAGTCGAATAATCACATGTACTATCAATAGACAATTTCATAATGATGGAATACATAATGGGAGACTTCATAACAACATAGTCAAGGCCTTGTGCAAAGACTACAAATAATTTTTTTTTCAAGGCCTTGTGCCAAGACACTAGTTTGTCTCATGAGACCTACCGATGCATCGAGGAGATATAGAAGGCTTCACCCATCACTTAATAAGACCAATTCATTCCTCATATGAATGGTTGAAACATAAAATAAACATTTATATTAAAAGTAGCATATGAAATTTCAAATACTTTAACCATAAATCATGAATGGTATAAAAATAACACATCCATAGTCAAACATATAACAAAACCTTCAATACAATATAGAATATTTCTATCATAATAAATCAACTTCAAACAAGTGTATAATCCATCAAAGGATGTTGACATAGATGAAATCAAAAATTATTTGAGAGAAATATCTATTTTTTAAACCATTTAAAATTCACATAATTTAGAAAGGAATAAATTTAAAGGCATTTTGAATCAAAGTGTTCTATACCAGTTTGAAACTTTTAAAGGAATTAAGATTTTAAAACAATTATTTCCATATAAATAAATCCTTAAAATCACTTTGAAAACATGAACATTAATTAAAAAGATTTAGAAAAATAAATATTTAAAATATTTAAAATGATGATATAGTTAAATAGACCCTTCCATAAAACCTTAAAATATTCCTTTTGAAGACATTTTTATGAAATATGGGCATTGATGATAAATATGTACCAATAAATACTTACTCATAAACAATCTCGGATAATAATGAGATTGATGAATTAACAATTACCTTTTACTTTTCCTTGGTCGAGGGTAAGTTAAAATTCTATATAATATTTAAATAATTGTTATTAAATTATACAATAACCATATAGGTAAATATGATATCATATATGATCTTCTAATATTGTTTTGTTAACAATATTTTAGTAGTATCATCATTTCAGGTGTTAACTGATTCATTTTCCTTTATATGCTTAGTTACGTAGGCCATGATTGTAATGAATAGGATTTATTTTATTCATATAAAAATTTATATTATGTGCATAAACATTATTTTGAATCATAAAATGAAAATTATTCTTGAATAATTACGATGGGGAATGAATCTCATCACGTTCGTGGAGACAGTAATCCGTACGTATGCACGTATGGTGACTTTGTCATTTATAGGATGGATAGAATAATGAATATAGCTGTACCATTTTTATAATAACATCAAATTATATATAGGATATTGGATTTATTATTTATAATGAAACAACAAAGAAAGAGTAAGTGGAAAAAGAAAATAACTTGAAAGAGGTGATGAAATATTTACCTCTTCTTCAGGTTCTTCCTATTGATTTGATAAAAAGAGCTCCTTAGGTTAGATTTATGACCAAATGAAAGCCTCTAGGATTAAGGGAGAAAATTTGGTAGGATATTTGTGTAGGGTTTGGCCGATCCAAAAGGCTTTGGAGGTGTGAAATTAAGAGAAGGAGAAGTTCCCTTTTATAAGAGAGGTGAGGTTCACTTTAGGAAAAGTTTGAAATATTATTTTATAATAAAATCATTTTCAGTTTATAATGGCTAAAAAATGAATTATTTATAGGATAAGGTGGGTATGGATCAAAAAAATCTCAACTAATAGGTTTTAGACAGGTTTAGGTCATCATATTAACCTTATCTTTTAGATTTAACTCTTAGTTAAATAGTTTGACATTTACCATGTCTCTTTGTGTTTTTATATTATATGGTTAATAAACTTACTATAACAATCCAAGAAAAATATATTTGGTTCATTAATAATATATATAACCTTATATAAGTCCTTTTTCCAAACCTTATATTTTTAGGAATATTATATCAATTAATAATATAGTATTTGTTTTAAAAACTCAATTATGTCAATTTTGACACTATATTGTATTTGATTTTTTTAAAAGCCATAAAAACATTATCACTTGAAATATAATTTACTAAAACAACCCTAACACGTCATATTAACCTATAAAATTAGTTTAATTCATCATAAGTCTTAATGTACATTTATTTGGATATTTATAATATCAATTATTTTAATATTTCATTAATAAGGCAGTTACTGTGTCATCATTATGTCATAAATAAATTAAATTATTTAATATATAAAAATTATAAATAAAATACCATTATGTAGGAAATAATTTTATCTTTCTAATTAATATTTATAGTCGAATTTATATGGTGTGTAACCCTATATTAAAAATGGCTTAGTTATTAAACTTTGAATTTAACTCTTTTAACTAATAAAATAATAATAAATGTCCTAATCTAATCCAAGTGGACCAAATAGGATCATATTTTATTTCTAAGGTGTTTTTTGGTCGAATTAAAATTATCCAATAGAATTATGACATGTGTTAGGGTAATTATAATATCATTTTTACCCTTAATTACCATATTTACTTTTAACTGTGGTAAATAAAAGTCAAAAGTTACTATTCACCAAAAATTATTTTCATCATATTGAACCAAATTTTACTTACTGATGTCAACTGTGTCTCTCTTATTTTTTAAATTCAACTCACATAATCGGTAACATTAAGTTTTATGAAAATTTGCTAACGTGCCTAGAAGGTGGGTAAAAGAGGTTAAAAAGTTCAATAAAATTTTATACATCTATTTTTTTTATAAAATGACTCCAATAAATTAAATTGAACTTATATAGGTATTATATATCTATTTTAACTTAAAATAAATTTAAATAAAATAAATATTTATTTAAATAAAAAATCAATTTTAAATAATAATGGAGTGTTTTTCACTATTCAGCAAAAAACGAATGTTTTTATAAAAATACCAAAAAATCACCCTATGATAATTTTCATATTCAAAATTAAAAAATTCAGTCTATTTTACCAAATTAAAAACATAAAAGTTGAATTTATTAATTTAAAATTAATTCCCGTTGTCAAAACCAAAAAGCGGGTTTTTAAAAAGTAAAAACTATGAAAAGATTGACATGTGTTATGTCAAATTTAAAGGTAAAATTAGTTATAATGACCTAAATTGTATTAAATGATAAAAATATAATCTAATTTTACTTCAAAACCATTCAAATTCATTATTTAATACTATAAATTATTTCTATTAAAAAATTTGTTTTCAATTAAAACATAGTATTTTTCAATATTCGTCAAAATATGAAAGTTATCAGAAAAGTACCAAAAATTTACCCAAACTAAATATTTATGTCCCGATTCTAAATAAGAATTTAATTTCATTAAATTGAATATATAAAAGTGTCAAATATTGGTTTTAAAAAGAGTTTTCCATTAAAAGACGGTAAATAGCATTTTTTAAAAAATACTTATTTTATCTGAAAAAAATGATTTTGTTCTTATATTATGTCTAAGAAACACATAATATGGATATTAAAATTATATAGAGTATATAAGATTCAAAAATCAGTTAATACTATTCATAACCGCTTTTTGAACGACTAGTTTGGTTAGTTGTGGTGCGCTCGAACTCGGTGTTGCTTGTAGTGCAAGCTATTGAATTAATTTAATGAGATAAATTACTATGAAGTATTGGGGTGTTACTTTCTTTCCTACTTAAATAAAATATGTCCTTACAATGTGAAATTTTTTTCAAAAATAAAATGTTAAAAATAGAAAAATACCTTTGTATAAAACCCACATCAGAAATTGGGTTAATAAAATTTAGTCTTAATAAGAGGGAAATGGAAATGAAAAAGTCACCACCAAATTATTATCTCAATTAGGATAACATTGGTGGAAATTAGGGACACATAATTGGAGGAAAAACGTAAATATTTATAGGGAGTGATTGTGGTCATCAATCCCAAACAAGTGTAAAATTGAGGACCTCAAAGCCATCAATCTAGGATGATTTAAAATATTGTTAGTTCAACAAAACATAAGGTATTATAATAACACATTTTTGGTTTTAAGATACCTTCTCTAAAGTTTAAGAATTAATTTATTCATATAATAAGAGGAAAAAAATATACTTGACAAGTAGAGTTTCATCCTTCAACTAATTCTTACCACAAACTCATCTTTCACTTCAAAATATAATATAATTCAAAAATATTCTATTTATCCTAATCATATAGGGTTTCAAAAATAATGAATTTATAATTCATTTTTCAAAATATTTAAAAGGATACATTATAAAAACCGGGACATCACATATGCCAGTGGTAGGTGATGCACCCTTGTCGCCCTTCGGTTGAAGGTTCAAGTCTCACGACCTCGCCGGACACGACGGGTTGTCGCCCGACCTCTAGGTTGTCCTTTTTATGACAATACAAAAATAATCTTAAGAAATGTTTTAACCTCAATAATAGTATCCAATTTCAAACATAATCCATTCCAACATTTATACTTATCCAAAATACTTCTGTCCAAATTCACAGTCCAAAATTTATATGGAAGGTAAACACAATGAAGAATCTTTTTTCCACGTAATAACATGTGAATACCTTCATCATGTATTCTTTTAAAACATGGTAACACCCTAAATTATCATAAAACCATATTTATTACATTCATGCTCCCTTATTCCTTATAGAATACTGGATATACTCCTTATATTCAAAAATGTTGTAAACTCCAACAATGATGGAATAAACAAACCATTAATCAGTTCCAAGAATGTCAATAATATTCAATATAATTTATCCAAATCAATCATCTCTTATTCAAAAATCAACATCTCAGTATCAGGACCATATTAAATTTTTATCTTTCCTTCAACCATATATTTTCCAAAAAGTTTAAATTGCTATTGAGTCACTTTTCTTGGTACCACACAATCTCAAATCCTTACTGAAATAGTACTGCAATACAATCCTGATTTATTTCTATAATTAATATAGCCAGTACATCATTGATACAACACTCAGATGAAATAATTCTTTAATAATAATGTAATAAAACTAGTCATTCCTTTTCATCTTTGGTAGTATCATAACTTGATTATTAACCAATAGCATAATTTGGGGTATACTCTGATGATTTGGAAATTGATTCGCATATGGTTCCAAATCCTTGCAGATGAAGCATTGTACATTTGAAACCTTTTTCTTAACCTTGCAATCACGCACACGATGTCCTTTTTCTCCACACTTATAACAAACTCCCATTCCCTTTAAGCTTCACCAAGGTGATTCTTTCTACACTATTCACATATGAGAAAATCCTTCTTTCCACTCTTCCCTTTATCCATCTTTCGCTCTTCTATCCTTTTCTTCTATTGCTTCCCTTCAAAGCTATAGGACTCAAGGAATTATTTACTTATCTTATTAACACATGATACTATTTCTTAATATGATGAGAATACATGAGAGAATATTTACTTTTTAAATGTTGGATTAATACCATGAAATATATGATCCTTCTTAATATTTCGATCATGCGTATTACTGGAATTCTCATTCCTTCTACTAGGTAGCATTTCTAAACAATGGCATACACTAGGTTAGTTTATGAATTGCAATGCATAATTCCAAACTTGTAAAATACCTAACATAAATTGAAATGATTATGAATAAAATCTATAATCATAACAAGTTTTATTTTAGGAAGTATTTACTCTTAAATCATTTATAATAGATTGTAATGAAAATGAGAATTATCCTAAGAATATCCCCCGGGAGTATCGTAACCAAGAGTGCAGTAAGGCCCATTGTCGTGCACCGGTTTCCATTTGAGTCTAGATCAAAGTGGTGTTTTCGGGTTTTACCCCTACGTACATATATTCTAGAGCCATCTCTACCAGCTCATATCTATACAGGTTTGTATTTCTTGGAAAACTCACAAAATCCATACAATACCAAAATTCTAGAAAGTTCTTCTATACTAATCCTAAAATTTTATCTTAGGGTAATGTTCTCTAATCAGAGTTTATCTAAATCTATTTCCAAGTTTTTTGCTAAACATCCTCTAATAACAACTATAAATCCCCAACCCCAGAAGCTCGGAGTCGGTGCATTATTACATAACATTGGTATGATTACAAGGAATCAAGTCCCAAAAGACCGATCATTTTACCAGTATTGGAAAATAGATTACATACATGAACATTACATTACACATTAGAAAATAAAACACAATATAAATGATCCTTTTAGAATTCCATTAATCCCATAGCTTAACCCTTGTTATCAATCCTAATACACTTCTTGTAATCCTTAGAAAATAAAACATAAAAAAGGGGTGAGCTCAAATGCTTAGTAAGGATAACAATATAGCAGAAACTTTCACAAATAAGCATAAACATTTAAGGAAATGTATAAGACTAAAACACAAGTCTTTTAAACTTAAAATTCATCATAATGTGGAAAAGATAAATAATATAATTCCATTTTCTTATTCACATGGATATTCTACTAGTCAAATAATCATATGTAATATCAATAGCCAATTTCATAATGATGGAATGCATAATTCCATACTTCACAACCACATAGTCAAGACCTTGTTCCAAGAATACAAATAAATTTTTTGTCAAGGACTTTTCCAAAGACACTAGTTTGTCTCATGAGACCTACCGATGTATTGATGAGCTATAACAGGCTCCACATGTCACTTACAAAGTCCAATGTATTCCTCATATGAAAGGTTGAAACATAAAATAAATATTTGTATTAAAACTATCATACTAAATGTTAATAATTTAACCATAAACCCTAAATTTTATAAAAATAACACATCCACATTCAAACATATCACAAAACCTTCAATACAATATGGAATATTTGTATCATAATGAATCAACTTCAAAAAAATGTAAAATCAATCAAAGGATGTTGACATAGATGAAATAAAAACTATTTGAGAGAAATATCTCTTTCTTTTTTTTGAAATCATTTAAAAGTCACATAATTTAGAAATGAAGAAATTTAAAGACATTTTTGAATCAAAGTATCCCATACTACTTTGAAACTTTTAAATGAATTAACATTTTAAAACAATGATGTCCATATAAATAAATCTCTAAAATCATTTGGAAAACATGGACATTAATTAAAAAGATTTAGAAAAATAAATATTTAAAACATTTAAAATGATGATATAGTAAAATATAATCTTCCATTAAAACTTAAAATATTCCTTTTGAAAACATTTTTATGAGATATGGACATTGATGAAAAATATTCCCCAATAAATACTTACTCATAAACAATCTCGGATAATAATGAGATTGAGAAATTAACCCTTACCTTGTAATTTTCCTGGGTCAAGGGTATGTTAACCTATTTTATAATAGTAAATCATTGTTATTAAATTATATAAGAACCATAAACATAAATATGATATCATATATGATCTTATAATATTGTTTTGTTAATAATATTTTAGTAGTTTCATCATTTCAGGTGTTAACTGATTCGTTTTCCTTTATATGCTTGGTTACATAGTCCATGGTTGTAATGAATAGGATGTATTTGATTCATATACAGAATTATATTATTTTCATAAACATTATTTTGAATCATTAAATTAAAATTATTCTTTAATGATTAATATGGGGAATGAATCTCATCGCGTTCGTGGAGACGGTAATCCGTACGTACGCACGTATGGTGACTTTGTCATTTATAGGATGGATAGAATAATGAATATAGTTGTACCATTTTTATAATAACATCATAGTATATAGAGGATACGGGATTTATTATTTTAGAATATAAACAACAAATAAAGAGGTAGTGGAAAAAGAAAAGAACTTGAAAGAGGTGATGAAATATTTACCTCTTCTTCGGGTTCTTCCTATTGATTTGATAAAAAGAGCTCCTTTGGTTGGATTTATGACCAAAGTAAGTCCTCTAGGATTATGGGAGGAAATTTGGGAGGATATTTTTGTAGGGTTTGGCCGAGATAAAAGGCTTTGGAGGTGTGAAATTAAGAAAAGGGGAAGTGCCCTTTTATAAGAGAGGTGAAAGTCACTTTAGGAAAAGTTTGAAATATTATTTTATAATAAAATAATTTTCGGTTTCTAATGGCTCAAAAATTAATTAGTTAGAGTATAATCTGGGTATGGGTCAAAAAAATCTCAACCAATAGGTTTTAGAGAGGTTTAGGTCATCATATTAACCTTATCTTTTAGATTTAACTCTTAGTTAAATAGTTTGACATTTACCATGTCTCTTTGTATTTTTAAATTATATGGTTAATAAACTTACTATAACAAGCCAATAAAACCCCATTTGGTTCATTAATAATATACATAACCTTATCAAAGTCCTTTTTCTGAACCTTATATTTTTAGGAATATTATATCAATTAATAATATAGAATTTGTTTTAAAAACTCAATTATGTCAATTTTGACACTATTTTAAATTTGATTTTTTTGAAAGCCATAAAAACTATATCACTTCAAATAAAATTTACTTAAACAACCCTAACATGTCATATTAACCTAGAAAATTAGTTTAATTCATTATAAGTCTTAATGTACAATTATTTGGATATTTATAATATCAATTATTTTAATATTTCATTAATTAGGTAGTTACTGCATCATCATTGTGTCATAAATAAATTAAATTATTTAATGTATAAAAATTATAAATAAAATACCATTATGTAAAAAATATTTTTATCTTTCTAATTAATATTTATAGTCTAATTTATATTGTGTGTAACCCTATATTAAAAATGGTTTAGTTATTAAACTTTGAATTTAACTCTTTTAACTCTTCTTTAAATAAAATAATAATAAATGTCTTAATCTAATCCATGTAGAACAAGGAGGATCATATTTTATTTCTAAGGTGGTTTTTGGTAGAATTACACTTATACAATAGAATTATTACATGTGTTAGGGTAATTATAATATCATTTTTACCCTTAATTACCATATTTATTTTAACCGTGGTAAATAAAAGTCAAAAGTTACTATTCACCAAAAATTATTTTCATCGTATTGAACCAAATTTTACATACTGATGTGAACTATGTCTCTTATATTTTTTAAATTCAACTCACATAAGTGGTAAAATTAAGTTCTATGAAAATTTTCTACCGTGCCTAGAAGGTGGTTAAAAGAGTTTAAAAAGTTCAATAAAATTTTATACATCTATTTTTTTATAAAATGACTCCAATGAATTACATTGAACTTATATAGGTATTATATATATATTTTTACTTAATTTTTTTTTAAATAAAATAAATAATTATTTAAATAATAAATCAATTTTAAATAATAACACAGTGTTTTTCACTATTCATAAAAAATTGAATGTTTTCCGAAAAATACCAAAAAATCACCCTATTATAATTTTCATATTCCATATTCAAAAATTAAGTCTATTTTACCAAATTAAAAACATAAAAGTTGAATTTATTAATTTATAATTAATTCCTGCCGTTAAAACCAAAAAGCGGGTTTTTAAAAAGTAAAAACTATCAAAAGATTGACATGTGTTATGTCAAATTTAAAGTTAAAATTAGTTAGAATGACCTAAATTTTATTAAATGATAAAAATATAATCTAATTATACTTCAAAACCATTCAAATGCATTATTTAACACTATAAATTATTTCGATTAAAAAAGTTGTTTTCAATTAAAACATAGTATTTTTCACTATTCGTCAAAATATGATAGTTATCAGAAAAGTACCAAAAATTTATCCAAACTAAATTTTTATGTCCCTCTTCTATATAAGAATTTAATTTTATTAAATTGAATATATAAAAGTGTCAAATATTGGGTTTAAAAAGAGTTTTCCATTAAAATATGGTAAAATTGCATTTTCTGAAAAATACTTATTTTATCAGAAAAAAATGAATTTGTTCTTTTATTATGTCTAAGAAACACATAATATGGATGTTAAAATTATATAGAGTATATAAGATTAAAAAATAATTTAATACTATTTATAACTGCTTTTTGAACGGTTAGTTTGGTTAGTTGTGGTGCGCTCGAACTATGTGTTTCTTGTAGCACAAGCTATTGATTAACATTAACGAGATAACATACTATGAAGTCCTGGGGTGTTACATTATCCCCTCCTTCAATAAATTATGTCCTCTAAATTTGAAATTGTTCTTTGAAAATAAAAGGTTAAAAATAGAAAAATACCTTTTTGTAAAACCCACATCATAAATTGGGTTAATAAAATTTAGTCTTAATAAGAGGGAAATGGAAATGAAAAATTCACCACCAAATTATGATCTCGATTAGGATAACATTGGTAGAAATTAGGGACACATAATTGGAGGAAAAACATAAATATTTATAGGGAGTGATTGAGGTCCTCAATCACATACAAGTGTAAAATTAAGGACCTCAAAGCCATCAATCTAGGATGATTTTAAATACTGTTAGTTCAACAAAACATAAGGTATTATAATAACACATTTTTGGTTTTAAGATCCCTTCCCTAAAGTTTAATAATCTATTTATTCATATAATAAGAGGAAAAAAATATACTTGACAAGTAGAGTTTCATCCTTCAACTAATTTCTACCCCAAACTAATCTTTCACTTTAAAAGATAATATAATTCAAAAATATTCTATTTATCCTAATCGTATAGGGTTCCAAAAATAATTAATTTATAATTCATTTGTCAAAATATTTAAAAAAACTACATTATACAAACCAGGACTTCACATAGGCCAATAGTAGGTGATGCACCCTTGTCTCCCTTCGGTTGCAGGTTCAAGTCTCGCGACCTCACCAGACATGACGGGTTGTCGCCCGACCTCCAGGTTGTCCTTTTTATGAAAATCCAAAAATTATCTTAATAAATTTTTTAACCTGAATAGTAGTATCCAATTTCAAACTTAATCCATTCCAACCTTTAGACTTATCCAAAATACTTCTTTGAAAATTCACAGTCCAAAATTTATATGGAAGGAAAACACAATGAAGATTATTTTTTCCACGTAATAACATGTGAATACCTTCATCATGTATTCTCTTAAAACATGGTAACCCCATAAATTACCATAAATCCATATTGATTACATTAATGCTCCCTTATTCCTTATAGAATAATGAATATACTCCTTATATCCAAAAATGTTGTAAACTCCAACAATGATAGAATAAAAAAACCATTAATTAGTTCCAAGGATGTCAATAATAATCAATATAATTTATCCAAATCAATCATCTCTTATTACAAAATCAACACCTCAGTATGAGGACCATATTAAATTTTTATCTTTCCTTCAACCATGTATTTTCCAAAAAGTTTAACTTGCTATTGAGTCACTTTTCTTGGTATCACACAATCTCAGATCCTTAATGAAATAGTACTACAGTACAATCCTTATTTATTTTCATAATTAATTTAACCAATACATCATTGATACAACACTCAAATGAAATAATTCTTTAATAAAAACGTAATAACACTAGTCATGCCTTTTCATCTGTGGTAGTATCATAACTGGATTATTATCCAATAGCATAATTTGGGGTATACTCTGATGATTTGGACATTGATTCACATAGTGTCCCAAATCCTTGTAGATGAAGCATTGTACATTTGAAACCTTTTTCTTACCCTTTTAATCACGAACTCAATGTCCTTTTTATCCACACTTATAAAAAACTCCCATTCCCTTCAAGCATTCACCAAGGTGATTCTTTCCACAGTAATCACATATGAGAAAATCCTTCTTTCCCCTCTTACCTTTATCCATCTTTCTCTCTTATATCTGTTTCTTTTATTGCTTCCCTTCAAAGCTATAGGACTCAAGGAATTCTTTACTTATCTTATTAACACATGATACTATATCTTCATATAACGAGAATACATGAGAGACTATTTACTTTTTAAATGTTGGCTCAATACCATGAAAGATATGATCCTTCTTAATATTTTGATCATGTGTATTACTAGAATTCTCATTCCTTCTACTAAGCACCATTTATAAACAATGGCATACACTAGGTTAGTTTATGATTGCAATGCATAATTCTAAACTTGTAAAATACCTAGCGTAAATTGAAAATATTATACATATAATATATAATCATAAAATGTTTTCTTTGAGGAAGTATTTACTCCTAAATCATTCATATGTCTTGTAATGAAAATGCGAATTATCCTAAGAATATCCCCTGGGAGTGTCGTAACCAAGAGTGCAGCAAGGCCCATTGTCGTGCACCAGTTACCATTCGAGTCTAGATCAAAGCAGTGTTTTCAGGTTTTACCCCTAGGTATATCTATTTTAGAGCCACCTCTACCTACTCATATCCATACAGGTATGTATTTCTTGGAAAACTCACAAAATCCTTACAGTACCAAAATTCTAGGAAGTTCTTCTATACTAATCCTCAAAGTTTATCTTAGGGTAATGTTATTTAATCAGAGTTTATCTAAATCTATTTCCAAGTTTGTTTCTAAACTTCTTATGATACCAACTATAACTCCCTGAGCCTAGAAGCCCGGAGTTGGTGCATTATTTTATAACATTGGCATGATTACAATGAATCAAGTCCCCAAAGACCGATCAGTTTAGCAGTATTGGAAAATAGATTACATACATGAATGTTACATTACACATTAGAAAATGAAACACAACATAAATTATCCTTTGAGAATTCCATTAATCCCCTAGCTTAACCCTTCTTATCAATCATAATACACTTCTTGTAATCCTTAGAAAATAAAACAAAAGAAAGGGGTGAGATCAAATGCTCAGTAAAGATAAAAATATAGCAGAAAATTTCACAAATAAGAATAAACATTTAAGGAAATGTATAAGACTAAAAAACAAGTCTTTTAAACTTAAAATTAATCATAATATAGAAAAGATAAATAAAATAATGCCATTTTCTTATTTACATGGATATTATAATAGTCAAATAATCATATGTAATATCAATAACAAATTTCATAATGATGGAATGCATAATTCCATACTTCATAAACACATAGTCAAGGCCTTGTTCGAAGAATACGAATAAATTTTTTATTAAGGCCTTGTGCCAAGACACTAGTTTTTCTCATGAGACCTACCGATGCATCGAGGAGATATAGAAGGCTCCACATGTCACTTACTAAGTCCAATGCATTCCTCATATGAAAGGTTGAAACATAACATAAACATTTGTATTAAAACTAGAATACTAAATGTTAATATTTTAACAATAAACACTAAATGGTATAAAAATAACACATTCATAGTCAAACATATCACAAAAAACTTTCAATACAATATGGAATATTTGTATCATACTAAATCAACTTCAAACAAGAGTAAAATCCATCAAAGGATGTTGACATAGATGAAATCAAAACTATTTGAGAGAAATATCTCTTTATTTTTTTGATATCATTTAAAATTCACATAATTTAGAAAGGAAGACATTTAAAAGAATTTTTGAATCAAAGTGTGCCATACCACTTTCAAACTTTGAAAGTAATTAACATTTTAAAATGACGATGTCCATATAAATAAATCCTTAAAATCATTTGGAAAAAATGGACATTAATTAAAAATATTTAGAAAAATAAATATTTAAAAAATTTAAAATGATGATATAGTTAAATAGAACCTTCCATAAAACCTTAAAATATTCCTTTTGAAAACATTTTTATGAAATATGGACATTGATGATAAATATGTCCCAATAAATACTTACTCATAAACAATATCGGATAATAATGAGATTGAGGAATTAACCCTTACCTTGTAATTTTCCTTGGTTGAGGGTTTTTTAACCTATTTTATAATACTAAATCATTTTTATTAAATTATACAAGAACCATATATGTAAATATTATATCATATATGATCTTATAATATTGTTTTGTTAATAATATTTTAGTAGTATCATCGTTTCGGGTGTTAACTGATTCATTTTCTTTTATATTCTTGGTTACGTAGTCCATGGTTTTAATGAATAGGATCTATTTGATTCATATAGAGAATTATATTATGTTCATAAACATTATTTTGAATCATAAAATGAAAATTATTCTTGAATGATTACGATGGGGAATGAATCTCATCGCGTTCGTGGAGACGGTAATCCGTATATACGCACGTATGGTGACTTTTTTGTTTATAGTATGGATAAAATAATGAATATGGTTGTACCATTTTTATAATAATATCATAGTATATGTAAGATACTGGATTTATTATTTTAGAATGGAAAAAACAAAGAAATAGGAAGTGGAAAAAGAAAAGAACTTGAAAGAGGTGATTAAATATTTACCTCTTCTTTGGGTTCTTCCTATTGATTTGATCAAAAGGGCTCCTTAGATTAGATTTATGACAAATTTAAGGCCTCTAGGATGAAAGTAGGAAATTGTTTAGGAAAGTTTGGTAGGGTTTGGCCGATCCAAAAGGCTTTGGAGGTGTAAAATTAAGAGAAGAGGAAGTGCCCTTTTATAAGAGAGGTGAGGGTCACTTTAGGAAAATCTTGAAATATTATTTTATAATAAAATAATTTTTTGTTTTTAATAACTATAAAATAAATTATTTATAGGATAAGGTGGGTATGGGTCGAAAAAATCTCAACCAATATGGTTCAGAGAGGTTTAGTTCATCATATTAACCTTATCTTTTAGATTTAACTCTTAGTTAAATAGTTTGACATTTACCATGTCTCTTTGTATTTTTATACTATATTGTTAATAAACTTACTATAACGATACAAGAGAACCCCATGTGGTTCATTATTAATATATATAACCTTATCTAAGTCATTTTTTCGAAAATTATATTTTTAATAACATTATATAAATTAATAATATAGTATTTGTTTTAAAAACTCAATTATGTCAATTTTGACACTATTTTGTATTTAATTTTTTTAAAATCCATAAAAACTTTATCACTTTGAATAAAATTTATTTAACTATCCCTAAAATGTCATATTAAACTATAAAATTAGTGGAATTCATCATAAGTCTTGATTTACTTTTATTTGGATATTTATAATATCAATTATTTTAATATTTCATTAATACGGTAATTACCGAATCATCATTATGTCATAAATAAATTAAATTATTTAATGTATAAAAATTATAAATAAAATAAGTTTATGTAGGAAATATTTTTATCTTTCTAATGAATATTTATAGTCTAATTTATATTATCTGTAACCCTATATTAAAAATGGTTTAGTTACTAAACTTTGAATTTAACTGTTTTAACTCTTCTTTAAATAAAATAACAATAAATGTCCTAATATAATCCCTATAGACCAAAGAGGATCATATTTTATTCCTAATGTGGGTTTTTGTCGAATTACACTTATCCAATAGAATTAGGACATGTGTTAGGGTATTTATAAAATCATTTTTACCCTTAATTACCCTATTTACTTTTAATCGTGGTAAATAAAAGTCAAAAGTTACTATTCACCAGAAAATATTTTATCTTATTGAACCAAATTTTACTTAATGATATCAACCATATCACTTGGATTTTTGAAATTCAACTCACATAAGTGGTAAAATTAAGTTTTATGCAAATTTGCTAACGTGCCTAGAAGGTGGGTAAAAGAGGTTAAAAAGTTCAATAAAATTTTATACATCTAATTTTATTATAAAATGACTCAAATGAATTACATTGAAATTATATAGGTATTATATATGTATTTTTACTTAAAATAAATTTAAATAAAATGAATAATTATTTAAATAAAAAGTCAATTTTAAATAATAACACAGTGTTTTTCACTATTCATCAAAAATTGAATGTTTTCATAAAAAACCAAAAAACCACCCTATGATAATTTTGATATTATGAATAAAAAAATGCAGTCTATTTTACCAAATTTAAAACATAGAAGTTTCATTTATTAATTTAAAATTAATTCCTGTTGTCAAAACCAAAAAGCGGGTTTTTAAAAAGTAAAAACTATCAAAAGATTGACATGTGTTTTTGTCAAATTTAAAAGTGAAATTAGTTATAATGACCTATATTGTATTAAATGATAAAAATATAATCTATTTATACATTAAAACCATTAAAATTCATAGTTTAACACTATAAATTATTAGGATTAAAAAAGTTGTTTTCAATTAAAACATAGTATTTTTCACTATTCATCAAAATATGAAAGTTTTCAGAAAAGTACCAAAAATTTATCCAAACTAAATTTTTATGTCCCAATTCTAATGAATAATTTAATTTCATTAAATTGAATATATAAAAGTGTCAAATATTTGTTTTAAAAAGGGTTCTCCATTAAAAGACTGTAAAATTGCATTTTTTGAAAAATACTTCTTTTATCTGAAAAAAATGAATTTGTTCTTTTATTATGTCTTAAAAACACATAATATGGATTTTAAAATTATATAGAGTATTTAAGATTCAAAAATCATTTAATACTATTCATAACCACTTTTTGAATGGCTAGTTTGGTAAGTTGTGGTGCACTCGAACTCGGTGTTGCTTGTAGCGCAAGCTATTGAATTACTTTAATGAGATAACGTAGTATGAAATCTTGTGGTGTTACACGACTGAAGGTTGATGCCCTGACCGATCCCTTTGGAATGTCCTAACAGAAGCAGTGTAATTAACCGGTGTCCATAAAGACATGACACTGGGAAGAGTTTCATGAACAACGTCTTAGTCTATAAGGGAGACCTAGACTAGGTGACGAGTTTTGAGGAGGAATCCACGGAAGGAAGAACCGACATCCCATCATCCCATTTCAATCAAGGAGAAAAAGTCCCTAAATAAGCGATGGATGCTATCCACCTTTGGAAAGCAGGAATGAGGGGTTACAGTGGCATACCCTCCTCGGACGGATGCGCGCGCCCCGACGAATGCGTCAGAAACAAAGTTATTTATTTAATAGGGATTATGATTCAAAATTTACCGAAATGGTAAGAGTTTATTTCAAGATATCTTTATTATTAGAGATTGTTTATTTTTAAGTGTTTTTTGGGGGAATTATAATATATTTTTATATTAAATCCAGTATATTTTCTTCTCTGTTTGTTATTTTTTAAAAAATTAAAAGTTTCCTTTAATTTTACACATAAGTACTCAAAAGATCAAAAAAATGTTTTAAAGAAGAAAATAATTTATTTCCTCTTTAGTTGGGAGTCTTTTTTATCCTGTCCATGTTTTCTAAAAATGTTTTTAAGTATGTTTTATCTATTCTATAATAGTTTATTTAAGTTAATTTTACCCATGTCTTACTTTTTACAAAATGGTTTAAAAATGAATTTTCCTATCATTTTCTAGATACGACACTTTTTATTTTTTATAAAAATGTAAAATGAACCATTTTTAACTTATATCGATTGAAAGAAATTCCCCGACATCATGAACACTCAATGTTTTGAATATTCCATTATAAGTTTCCATGTTTTTTTTCAAAGAAAAATATTTTTCCAAATATTCTAATTTTTTTAGTTTTTAAAAGTGATTTTCAAATTGAAAAGTGTATTTTCCTAAAGGATGTTTTAATGATATTTTATGGTATTTATATTCATCAAGGAAAATAAACCTTTATTTTTCTTATACTGCACTATGGATATGTTGTACTGATACTATCTTTATCATTTATATGGATGGTTCCAGATCAATTTTACTGGGAAAATATTAGCATTTTGTATGCTAGTTTTTCAATATGAATGGTTATGTTGATTATATATTTAATTGTTATTCCGGACTTTAATATGATGAATTCATTGGTCTTTTTAAGTGGTAGATAAGGCCTGGTAGGTAGGTCTCATGAGACAAACTAGTTTGTGTATTTAGATGAGGCCTTACCCATTTATGTAAAATGTATTAGCATGTGGCCTTGATGGTAAGTTTATGATTTCCGAAATTATGAATTCCATCATTATGAGATTAACTATTAATACCCGTTTGATTATTTTAATAGCTATGATATCCATTGATAGGTTAAAATTTCATGTGATTAGTCATATGGAGTAATTTGACCATCATTTATTACTATCATATTATTATACATGTTCATTTTTTTGATTAAATGAAACATGTTTTTAATTTTTTACCTTTCTATATTTATTATTCCTTATTTAATCATGATAGTTTCTTCTGTACATAACCCTTATTGAGTATTTGAGCTCACCCCTTATTCTTTTTCCTTTCCCCTAGATTTAAATAAAGAATCTTTGAATGAATTCAAGGATGTATAATATTTACTTTCAATATGTTGTATTTTTATGTTTTAAAAAATAATATAAGATTCAAGTATATATTTAGTTTAACAAGACTACTAAACTATTTTGTCCTTCAAGATGTTATTCCTTGTATCTAGTTCCAATGTAATAAAGTAACCACTAACTATGGGATACTAAGGTTGGTGTCTTTATAGTTAAAATCAGGGGAATTTAAGTATAATCCTTGAGAAATAGATTTAGGAAAACATATATTGGGAAACATAAACCTACGAATAACTTTGAATGTAAGCCTAAATATAGGATAACATCATAAAATTTTGTCAAGGTAGAGATTATATATTTTTCCTATAAATACATCCCTATCTGGATACTACACATGGATGTGGTTTTAGAACTAATTCATATAGGTGTAATAACCCCTAAGAGAGTTGGTTGAGTATATATTGAACATCATTCTGGTGCATGATGAGTGTTACCTTACTGTGCAAATGGTTTGAAACACTTGAGAGATATTCTTGGGTTAATTCACATTTCCTCTATAAATCATTATGAAGAATCAAATAATAGAACCTATAGAAACCTATGATATTACATAGTGATATGGGATAAACCTAAAGTGTCTTGGGATGAAAATATATGGTTGATCATATGTTTAAATGTATAAATACCCTTTTTTAGGTTATATGTGATGGGAATTTAAGATGATTAAGGATATTTTAGGAAACATTTATGGGAATAAAAACTCTTGGTTTATTTTATGTTTTAGTGAAAATGTTATTTTTGTAATCATCATTTTATATTTTTTGGAGATAAGTTTAAAGTCAATGATAACCTTTAGGGTTAATATGATCATTGACATTAAAGTAATAATATTTAATTAAGATTATTTGATTTTTTAGAAAAATAAGATGTATAGAAAACCTTAGTGGTTAAAAAGTGATTTCATGATTAATATTATTTTTGGGGATTTTCATCATATTTTTTCTAATGTTATAAAAATTATATAGTTTTAGTAAAAAGGAAAACCTGTCATATCTGATAAGGCTGCAAGACGTGAACCCACAAGCAAAGGGTGACAAGTTAGTAGTGCCACCAATAGCCTACATGATTTCATGGTTAGTATGACATATTATTTACATAAACAATTTGAAAAATAAAGATTAAGTTTATTTTTGGAAACATATTATAGGATTAAATCATTTTGAATTTTTATTAACTTTGAGGTGATAGATGATATTTCAAGAGACATATTATTAGATTGAGGTATATATAACATTTAAGTTTAATGTAAATGATTATTTGGTAAGAATAATATTTCATTTTTGGATATGTAATATGAAGGTTATTGTAACACCCCGAGATTTTATGAAAAATATTCTTTTTAATTTCATTAATGTCTTGTGTTATACGTTACACCAAAAGGAGCTTTCACAACACACATCACTAACCTGGCTTGAATTACACGCAATCACGACCTTCCACGATAGCGTGTGTTGTACGCAACACCAAGTTTCGCTAAACAACGATATGCTATTAAAATATTATTAAAACTAGACGTTATGAATAGTAATAACCACTTTTTGAAATTTTGTAATTTCTATTTTTCAAAATGGACTTCATTTTTGGATTCGGAATATCGAAATTAGCTTAGGGTGAAATTTTGGTGATTTTCGGATAACTTTCATATTTTGATGAATAGTGAAAATTACTAAATTTTAATTAAAAACAACTTTTTCAATCGAAATAATTAATAGTGATAAATTATTAATTTGAGTGGTTTTAAAGTATATTTAGAATATATTTTTACAATTTAATACAATGTTGGTCATTGGATGTAATTTCACATTTAAACCAGTTATAAACAAGTGTCAATCTTTTGATAGTTATTATCTCTTAAAAACACGCCTTTTGTTTTGACGACGGGAATTAATTTTTAAATTAATTAATGCAACTGATATGTTTTGAATTTGGTAAAATAGAAATCATTTTTGAGTTCATAATATCAAATATATCTTATACCTAATTTTTGGTATTTTTCTGAAAACTTTCAATTTTTGGTGAATAGTGAAACCACTAAGTGGTAGTTAAAAAAAACTGAATTTTTCATAAAACTTAATTTTACCGCTTCTGTGAGTGGAATTTCAAAAATCCGAGAGACATGATTGATGTCAGTAAGTAAAATGTGGTTCAATGAGATGAAAATAATTTTTGGTGAATAGTAACTTTTTACTTTTATTTACCACGGTTAAAAGTAAATAGGGTAATTAAGGGTAAAAATGATATTATTATTACCCTAACACATGTCCAAATTCTATTGGATAAGTGTAATTCGACCAAAAACAAGCTTAGGAATAAAAAATGACCATTTAGGCCCACTTGGATTAGATTAGGACATTTATTATTATTTAATTCAAAGAAGAGTTAAAAGAGTTAAAATCCAAGTTTATTTACTAAAGCATTTTTAATATAGGGTTATACATAGGATAAATTCAATTGTAAATATTCATTATAAATCTAAAAAGATTTACTACATAATGGTATTTTATTTGTAATTTTTAGACATTAAATAATTTAATTTATTTATGACACAACGATGATGCAATAATTATCTTATTAATGAAATATTGACATAATTGATGTTATAAATACTCAAATAAATATAATTTGAGACATTTTATGACTTACACTAATTTTATAGGTTAATATGACATGTTATTGTTTATTTAATTAACTTTTTTTGAACTTATCATTCTGTTATGATTTTCACAAAAATCAATTACTAAATAGTTTCAAAATTGACATAAAATAGTTTCTAAAACAAATATTATATTATTAATTGTTATTTTATTCCTAAAAATCTAAGGTTCGGCCAAATGACTTAGATACGGTTATATATATTAATAATAAACAATTTTGGGTTCGTTTGGCTTCTTATAGTAAGTTTATTAACCATATAGTGTAAGAAAACAAAAAGACACGGTAAAAGTTAAATTATTTAACTTAGAGTTAAATCTAATTGATAAGGTTAAAATAATAACCTAAACTTGTCTAAATACTATTGGTTTATAGGATTTCGACCCATCCCCACTTTAGATTCGAAATAATACCCTTTGGAACCATTATAAACCGATTTTGACTTTAATATAAAATAATATTTTGAGATATTCCTAAGGTGCCCCTCTCCTCCCTTATAAAAGGACACCTCCTCCCCCTCCTCCTCACACCAATTTGAGCACTCAAGCTCGTCCAACCCCTGACAAAATCCCTTCTCCACTTCCCTAGAATAATCCTAGAGGTCCTGGTCTTCTTCAAAGACCAATCTTAGTTCCCTAAGTGGAGGATTCAAAGAGGCGTTTCAAAGAAGAGGTAATATCCATTACCGATCTTTTCAATTTCATTCTTCTTCAACTTCTTCTTATTTAGTTGTTTCATGAAAAAGTAATAACATCAGTATTACTTACATACTGATATGTTATTATAAATATGAAACAACCCTAATTCACCATCTATCCATCCTACGGAAAACGAAATCACCGCGCGTGCGTACGTACGGAATACCGTCTCCACACCGTGGTGTAATCTGTTTTTCCACCAACACCTTACATGGATGGATATTATGGTGTAAAGAATAACTATACATAGTTATTATAACATAATAATGATTTTGATATATTGTATCATCCACTCCAATTCAATCCAATAATTATGGAAATGATATCATCGCTCGTGCGTACATACGGACTACCGTCTCCACGACGCGATGAGATTTATTCTCCATGTTAACCATTTAAGAATGATTATAAAGTATATATAAGCAATAATAATGAAATATATGAAATTATAAAGCTACTGGATTTATGTGTATATATATGTATGTCATCTACTTAATTCCACTCGATTCAATAAGGAAACGAAAACAGCGTTCATGCGTACGTACGACCTACCGTCTCCATGAACGGTGTATTTCTTTCCATTTATCGATCCATTATATATATGTATATTCTGAATATATATTATATATGAATCATGTTTTATATTATATAATTAAGTAATAATGATTTAAGTAATCATATTAATAATTACAAGTTAAAACACGAATGACAAATGAGACGATTTTACCCAAAACGCTACTTTAACATGAATTTAAAAAAAAGAACGGGTAATATAAAGTCATAAGTGAACCATATATGATATAATAATAATGAATATGATTCTATAATAAGTCAATGAAATTATTTAAATCATTATACAGGAGGTTCGGACACTTACGAAGCAAATCGGACCTAAGGTAAGGGAAATATCACAATCTCATTTTTATCCGAGATTGTTTATACTTTGGAATTTACTGGGGTGTATTTTATCATCCACATCCATGTTTCCTCAATATGTAATATTATTTCCATCCACCTACAATTGTTTAAATCCAATTTTACCCTTTTGTGAGTTTTTAGTAAAAGATAAGAAAGAAATCTTTTTTCGTTTTTCGTATGAAGTACTTTTTTGAATTTTCCGACTAAAGTACGAGAAGAATGTTTTCTTTTAACTTATACGACATGAATGGATTTTTAAAACATTATTTCCAAAAAGCTTCCTTTACAAGTTTTCAAGTTTATTTTTAATCAACTTCTTTTAGTTTAAAGTTGTATGACATGTTAAGGAAAGAAAAATGTTTTTTTAAAGAAGAAAGGATATTTTCCTCAAGAATGGAGTTAAAGTGTTTTATCAAAATTATTTTCTATCTAAGATAATAAAGGGTTCTGTTTTATCCTTATTATTACATTGATTTGATTATGTTGTGATGGAATTATTTTTATGAATTCCTTTATGAATTTCTTTATGATGTCATGATGTTTAAGATTCCCATTTGTATTACATGGGTTATGCAATGATGTATGATTTATGATTTTGTGGCACACATAAGAATGGTATCATTATGAGATGGGTGGGACCTATATCTCCCTCCAATTCATTGGGTAAATATTTTATATCTCATGATATAGACATGGCTGGAATGGTAGGTTATACCGGTTCAGTGAAACAGGACTGAAACGAGGGTGACTCGGTTCAGAAAGGGACTTTGTCCACTAAGATAGTCTTGGCAATGAGTCTTGACTAACAAGAAATGATTCTCTATGATTATGTGTGTGTATGCCACAAGGATTAATGTTTTAAGTTATGATTATTGTGATTACATTTCACTTCCATGAGTTATCCCAGGTTATGAAATTATGATCTCTTTTACAGGTTAAGATTTCCAAAAGTTATGTGCTTATGTATATGATGTGATTGATATTTCTTTTGTTTACCCTTACTGAGAATTTGAGCTCACCCTTTTATGTTTTATTTTCCCCAGGATATAAAGAAAGGTTTTAGGTACAATAAAAAGGAAGATCTTTATGGGAGATGTTGAAGATCTTTCACCAGGATTAGAGGATTAGATTCCGAGTTTCCAAAGACACTAAACTATTACGGTCCTTGTGTGTGTGTTTTTGTTATGTACTAAGTATTCTGCAAATGTAATGTAATGTCAATGTACGTCAAGCTTCGGGTCTCTACAGTTGGTATCAGAGGAAAGGTTTAGTCAACCTTTGGAAACTAGGATGCGAGAACTTTAGTGAGATCCCTAGAGATATTTATAAGGTATATCTAGGGATGTCCCTAAGGATAAGTATACGTATAGGATACAGTCCTATAACTACGGTAACAATCATAGAATTTAACCTAAGAAGTTAGATATTGAAGTTACTCCCCCTTTATTATGATTTTTTCCTCTCACACTATTCTTTTTGGGTTTTAGACGATGGCTGGAACCCGAAGGAACTGTGTTGATCAATGCAATGGACAATGCAATGATTGCCCTCCTGAACAAACAAATTTTATGGGAGATGGAGTGCAAAATCTTATTACTATACTTACACAAGCTATGAATCATTCTGGACTTCCAAATGAGCAGAGAAGGGAACAATATTCTATTGAGTCCTTCATGAGGCAACGTCCACATTATTTCAGTGGGACTTCCGATCCACTTGTTGCTGAACAATGGATCAGTACCACTGAAAAGATATTTTCAGTTCTTCAATGTTCTGAACATGATAAAGTCATCTTAGCAGTATATCGTTTGGAAGGTGAAGCTGATCAATGGTGGAATCTTAACAAGAATACGAGGCCAAGAGATGAAATTGAGTCCATGGAATGGGACGAGTTCAAGAACTTGTTTTTCAGTAAGTACTTCCCTCGTATTCTTCGAACAAAGATGGAAAAGGAGTTTCTTGAGATGAAGTAGAAGGATGATGAATTTGTTGGTATATACGAAGTGAATTTTACAAGACTTGCAAGGTATGCATCTGGCATTATCATCCAACCTGAAAGTAAAGTTGATCGACTTTTCAGTGGCTTAAAACCAAGTCTTCGAAGGGAATTAGCTATAAGAGACATCAATATCTATGAAGAAATTGTGCGTTGTGCTATCAAGGTAGAAATGGAAGTTGGTGTTACATATCCATCTCATGGTTTTGACAAGAAACGAAAGATGGAGTTCAAGGAGAAATCTCAGAATAATGGTGAAAAGAAGATGAATGGTTCCTTATGCTCAAAGTGTGGAAAGAATCATGGTGGAGATTGTCTTAAAGGGACTATAAAATGTTTTAAGTGTGGAAAAGAAGGTCATCGAGCAGCTGAGTGTTGAAGTAATGGAAAAAGGGTTTCTAATGATGTGAATAAAGAAAACACTGCAGAGAACGCACCACCAACACTTCAATGCTTCAAGTGCAAGGAAATGAGGCATTATGCTAATAAATGCCCTAATCCAAGGGTTAGTGATGATCAACATGAGCAACCACATAAGGCAAACGACAAAGGGAAGTCACATGATATCACTATTGGCGATGTTGAATATGACAACGATGTGGTGGAATGATTAAGTGTTTATGTAATGGGATTCCAAAATAATGTTGTATCATGGAGTATTGGAATATTTATGTATTGGTCTAATGTGGTATTCAAAGTGATTGAGATATTTTTGGAAATAAGATGATATGCGCATAATGAAGGGAAAACGAGAAAATGAAATGTTTAACAGTATTCATGAGCTCATGATTGATATAAGGACTAAGTGATGTCATGGTTTGAGTATATAGAATTTTGAGGATTTTGGTATGTGAAAAGTGTTAACTTTTAACTTCATTCAAGTTTTCACTATAGTTCAATGGGTATTCAAGGGAATACATTATTAAGGCCTTTGAATGTTTGGAATTTGACCAACAAGACATATCTTATGAAGTATGGGGATCAAAGATGGTATTAAATCACTGGTAATCATTTTCACTATATTATGAGAGTGGACTGCAGTATTATGGATAAGCCTAAAGATTAGAATGGATTATGTTGGACATAAGTTAGTATTGTTTAAGGATAGAAGATTTTCAATATTATTGATGGGATGTTATAGTAATGTAGTTTTAGAAAAAGGACAACCTGCAGGACGGGCGACAGCCCATCGCGTCGGACAAGGATGTGGGAATCGAACCCACAACCGAAGTGTGACTGGACTTTATCGCCTACCACTGGCCTACAGGAAGTCCCTGTTTAGTAGAAACTAGTTTTATTAAGCAGTATGATATATGAAGTATAAGTCCATTTTAGGAACCATATATGATTAATATCACTATAGAATGACTTATGTATATTTAATAACTTTTGCTAACCGTTTGTTTGAGACAGATGGAATGACCCGTCATTCTATCACATGATCTGCTAACACTTCAAGAATAACAAATTCAACTTCATTTATTTAAGAGATGAATTGGAAATTGTTCAAGGCACGAACAACAGTGAGATTGTACCAAAATAATGTAAGTATTTATTCTAATTCAAATTCTTCAACTTTAGGGAAACGATCTTGAAAACCAAAAATGTTGTCCTAGTGCTCTTATATCTGATTAATCAGATGGTACCTTAGATCATCACAAATTTATGGATTTGTGATTGTTGGCTTTTCCATAGCCATGTTCTCTACCACTCTTCATCAGAACATGATGGTTAGATTTTTCTTCCATATCCATATTTTCACCTATGTGGAAACCCAGTGATTAGTTTATTTGGGTAACCATTACGTTTCATACTTTTGTTTTTAAAGATTGGTTTTGGTATTCCTTTTTACGATGTGGGTTTCTATTAAAGAAACTTTCGAATAGTAAACCATTTATAACCCTGACGAATTTCGAGGGCGAAATTCATTTTAAGGGGGGTAGAATGTAACACCCCGAGATTTTATGAAAAATATTCTTTTTAATTTCATTAATGTATTGTGTTATACGCTACACCAAAAGGAGCTTTCACAACACACATCACTGACCTGGCTTGAATTACACGCAATCGCGACCTTCCACGATAGCGTGTGTTGTACGCAACACCAAGTTTCGCTAAACAACGATATGCTACTAAAATATTATTAAAACTAGACGTTATAAATAGTAATAACCACTTTTTGAAATTTTTTAATTTCTATTTTTTAAAATGGACTTCATTTTTGGATTCGGAATATCGAAATTAGCTTAGGGTGAAATTTTGGTGATTTTCGGATAACTTTCATATTTTGATGAATAGTGAAAATTACTAAATTTTAATTAAAAACAACTTTTTCAATTGAAATAATTAATAGTGATAAATTATTAATTTGAGTGGTTTTAAAGTAAATTTAGAATATATTTTTACAATTTAATACAATGTTGGTCATTGGATGTAATTTCACATTTAAACCAGTTATAAACAAGTGTCAATCTTTTGATAGTTATTATCTCTTAAAAACACGCCTTTTGTTTTGACGACGGGAATTAATTTTTAAATTAATTAATGCAACTGATAGGTTTTGAATTTGGTAAAATAGAAATCATTTTTGAGTTCATAATATCAAATATAGCTTAGGCCTAATTTTTGGTATTTTTCTGAAAACTTTCAATTTTTGGTGAATAGTGAAACCAGTAAGTGGTAGTTAAAAAAATGAATTTTTCATAAAACTTAATTTTACCGCTTCTGTGAGTGGAATTTCAAAAATCCGAGAGACACGTTTGATGTCAGTAAGTAAAATGTGGTTCAATGAGATGAAAATAATTTTTGGTGAATAGTAACTTTTTACTTTTATTTACCACGGTTAAAAGTAAATAGGGTAATTAAGGGTAAAAATGATATTATTATTACCCTAACACATGTCCAAATTCTGTTGGATAAGTGTAATTCGACCAAAAACAAGCTTAGAAATAAAATATGACCATTTATGCCCACTTGGATTAGATTAGGACATTTATTATTATTTAATTCAAAAAAGAGTTAAAAGAGTTAAAATCCAAGTTTATTTACTAAAACATTTTTAATATAGGGTTATACATAAGATAAATTTGATTGTAAATATTAATTAGAAATCTAAAAAGATTTACTACATAAGGTTATTTTATTTGTATTTTTTAGACATTAAATAATTTAATTTATTTATGATACAACGATGATGCAGTAATTATCTTATTAATGAAATATTGACATAATTGATGTTATAAATACTCAAATAAATATAATTTGAGACATTTTATGACTTAAACTAATTTTCTAGGTTAATATGACATGTTATTGTTTATTTAATTAACTTTGTTAGAACTTATCATTCTGTTATAATTTTCACAAAAATCAATTACTAAATAGTGTCAAAATTGACATAAAATAGTTTTTAAAACAAATATTATATTATTAATTGTTATTTTATTCCTAAAAATCTAAGGTTCGGCCAAATGACTTAGATAAGGTTATATATATTAATAATAAACAATTTGGGGTTAGTTTGGATTCTTATAGTAAGTTTATTAACCATATAGTGTAAGAAAACAAAAAGACACGATAAAAGTTAAATTATTTAACTTAGAGTTAAATCTAATTGATAAGGTTAAAATAATAACCTAAACTTGTCTAAATCCTATTGGTTGATAGGATTTCGACCCATCCCAACTTTATCTTCGAAATAAGACCCTTTGGAACCATTATAAACCGATTTTGACTTTAATATAAAATAATATTTTGAGATATTCCTAAGGTGCCCCTCTCCTCCCTTATAAAAGGACACCTCCTCCCCCTCCTCCTCACACCAATTTGAGCACTCAAGCTCGGCCAACCCCTGCCAAAATCCCTTCTCCACTTACCTATAATAATCCTAGAGGTCTTGGTCTTCTTCAAAGACCAATCTTAGTTCCCTAAGTGGAGGATTCAAAGAGGTGTTTCAAAGAAGAGGTGATATCCATTACCGATCTTTTCAATTTCATTCTTCTTCAACTTCTTCTTCTTTAGTTGTTTCATGACAAAGTAATAACATCAGTATTACTTACATACTGATATGTTATTATAAATATGAAACAACCCTAATTCACTATCTATCCATCCTACAGAAAACGAAATCACCGCGCGTGCGTACGTACGGAATACCGTCTCCACGCCGTGGTGTAATATGTTTTTCCACCAACACCTTTCATGGATGGGTATTATAGTGTAAAGAATAACTATACATAGTTATTATAACATAATAGTGATTCTGATATATTGTATCATCCACTCCAATTCAATTCAATAATTATGGAAATGATATCATCGCTCGTGCGTACATACGGACTACCGTCTCCACGACGCGATGAGATTCATTCTCCATGTTAACCATTTAAGAATGATTATAAAGTATATATAAGCAATAATAATGAAATATATGACATTATAAAGCTACTGGATTTATGTGTATATATATGTATGTCATCTACTTAATTCCACTCAATTCAATAAGGAAACGAAAACAGCGTTCATGCGTACGTACGGCCTACCGTCTCCATGAACGATGTATTTCTTTCCATTTATCGATCCATTATATATATGTATATTATGAATATATATTATATATAAATCATGTTTTATATTCTATAATTAAGTAATAATGATCCAAGTAATCATATGAATAATTACAAGTTAAAACACAAACGACAAATGAGACAATTTTACCCAAAATGCTACTTTAACATGAATTTTAAAAAAAAGAACGGGTAATATAAAGTCATAAGTGAACCATATATGATATAATAACAATGAATATGATTCTGTAATAAGTCAATGACATTATTTAAATCATTATACAGGAGGTTCAGACACTTACAAAGAAAATCGGACCTAAGGTAAGGGAAATATCACAATCTCATTTTTATCCGAGATTGTTTATACTTTGGAATTTACTAGGGTGTATTTTATCATCCACATCCATTTTTCCTCAATATGTAATATTATTTCCATCCACCTATAATTTTTTAAATCCAATTTTACCCTTTGGTGAGTTTTTAGTAAAAGATAAGAAAGGAATCTTTTGTCATTTTTTGTACGAAGTACTTTTTTGAATTTTCCGACAAAAGTACGAGAAGAATGTTTTCTTTTAACTTATACGACATGAATGGATTTTTAAAACATTATTTCCAAAAAGCTTACTTTACAAGTTTTCAAGTTTATTTTTAATCAACTTCTTTTAGTTTAAAGTTGTATGACATGTTAAGGAAAGAAAAATGTTTTTTTTAAAGAAGAAAGGATATTTTCCTCAAGAATGGAGTTAAAGTGTTTTATTAAAATTATTTTCCATCTAAGATAATAAAGGGTTCTGTTTTATCCTTATTATTACATTGATTTGATTATGTTGTGATGGAATTATTTTTATGAATTCCTTTATGAATTGCTTTATGATGTCATGATGTTTAAGATTCCCATTTGTATTACATGGGTTATGTAATGATGTATGATTTATGATTTTGTGGCACACATAAGAATGGTATCATTATGAGATGGGTGGGACCTATATCTCCCTCCAATGCATTGGGTAAAGATTTTATATCTCATGAGATAGACATGGATGGAACGATAGGTTATACCGGTTCAGTTAAACAGGACTGAAACGAGGGTGACTCGGTTCAGAAAGGGACTTTGTCCACTAAGATAGTCTTGGAAATGAGTCTTGACTAACAAGAAATGATTCTCTATGATTATGTGTGTGTATGCCACAAAGTTTAATGTTTTAAGTTATGATTATTGTGATTACATTTCACTGCCATGAGTTATCCCAGGTTTTGAAATTATGATCTCTTTTACAGGTTAAGATTTCCAAAAGTTATGTGCTTATGTATATGATGTGATTGATATTTCTTTTGTTTACGCTTAATGAGCATTTGAGCTCACCCTTTTATGTTTTATTTTCCCCAAAATATAAAGAAAGGTTTTAGGTATAATAACAAGGAAGATATTTATGGGAGATGTTGAAGATCTTTCACCAGGATTAGAGGATTAGATTCCGAGTTTCCAAAGACACTAAACTATTAAGGTCCTTGTGTGTGTGTTTTTGTTATGTACTAAGTATTCTGCAAATGTAATGTAATGTAAATGTACGTCAAGCTTCGGGTCTCTAAAGTTATGACATAAAATTTTAGGTTAAAACCTTATTTAATGTTGATTTATTGAGGTTATTTGGGATATAGAGTTATTTATTTAAGGAATTATCTAATTTAAAACTTTGTTTTTATTGTTTAATTTTGATGATTAATGTATTATTTCTGTATATGAAGGTTAATTCATATTTTATATCATATTAAATTGTACTAATCATTTTGGATTTATTAAATATAGTAAGAATATCTTGTTATTATTTTTTGGATTATGTGATCCATTAGATGTTGATTTTATTACTTCAGACAAAAAAAAACATCTTGAATACTCATCAATTAGAGAAAGAGATGTGATTGTGGTGGAAATTGATTAAAAGATGAAATTATAATTTTCAAGAAATTATAATTCATTATGTTCTTAGTATATATGGTAAATGAATTCCCCAATTCTAGGAAAAGGATCTTGAAACAAAAATGCCATCCTGTTACCATCATTTTCAATGAATCAATGGTCTTTTCACCAATTACAGATTAATGAATTTATGGTCATTAAATTTATCATGATCATTCTACATATCAATCTATTTCAGTCTTTTGTCATTGGTCTTCTCTTATATATCTATATTTTAACTTCCCATTAATTTTTTCTTTATCTAGGTACTTGAATACGTGATATTTATGATAAACTTTATGATGTTTAATTTTTTTAAATAATTTTTAGTATCCCTATGTATGATGTGGGGTTTCAAAAAATGTCAGAAATTTTATAACCTAAATATAATTGAAAGTATTCAATTTATTTAAGGGGTAATAATATAACATCCTGATATTTTATAATATATTTCTCTTTAAATAAATTTTATTTCTTATATATGTTGTGTTACATGCAACACTAAGTTTAAACAAATCGAGATATACTATTAAAATAGTTAAATATGACCATTGTAACCTAATTATTAAAAATGGTGTTATAAATAGGAATAAATTTTGAAAATTATGTATAAATATATTTTATAAATTAATTATATTGGAAAATAATTACTCAATTTTTAGTAAAGTCTTTACATGCTTTAAAAATATATATTTTCTCCAGAAATGTTTTCTTTATTTTTTGTGAGAAAATAATATAATTAAGTTATTCAAAATTTTAAAATTTTATTATACAAAATGAACTTAATTTTTTAAAATAGCATATAAAAATTGACTTAATTTTGAAATTTTTGGGTTTTTTAGATTTTTTAAGGAATAGTGAAAAATACCGATTTTTGTAAAACTGTCATTTTGTTTCATTAAAGAAGCCCCATAATATTTTTAATTTTATCCTAAATTAATATAATACTATTTATTTATAAATAATCTAATTAATTACATATGAATCAATATTGTATGTGATCTTGGTATAAAAATACTTTTAGACTTCAAAAGGCGTTTTTTTCGAAAGACCATTTTTCGTCGCACTTTGTGGGATACTTATAAAAAGAATTTATTCAACTTTTAAGGATGGAATTTGGTAAAATTTATTCCATATTTATCATCATAATAATTAATATTATTTAATATGTTCAACTTATTTTTTTTTTCATAATGAATAGTAAAAACAGTAAAAAAATTATCACCATGTTAAAAGTGTAAATCGGGTTAACCTAGGTTAAAATTATCATCTTAGGCTTGATATTTTTTTGGGACACTTTTTTATGATAGTGACCTATATAATAATTTAGGCAAAGAAGAGAATAAAATATCACTCTCTTACTTTAAAAAATCTATTATGTGTTCACAAAGGAAAAAAAGAAAGTTGTAAATGAATATTAATAATTATTTTTATAATAATAGAAATATTTTAGTTATGGAAAATTATCTTTAATTTTTAGTAATTATATAATTACCTTTAATGCTTATGCAACACTGACACAATATTTATTCAATGAATAATATAATAAAATAAATGATTTAAAAATATGAAAAGTAATATAATTTGAAATAATTATTGTTTTAAATGAATTTTATAGATACATATAACATGTTGTATTGGTTTTAATGTAATATATTTTAATTCCATTACTTTCATTTTGTTTTCAAAGTCAAATTAATTAAATAGTTCTAAAAATGACATTAATGTTAATTTTTAATAAACAATATTTTATTAAATGATTTAAAATTCTTATAAATATTATATTATGAAAATTTAATGTAATATAGTTTAAAATATCAACCATGGTCCATTTATGAGTCATTTTTCTATTTCAGATAACATTATTAAGCTTTTGATATTGAAATAGTTGTTACCAGGATTAATGTTAAAACCGGGTTTTGCATGTTACATGCATTTGTGTTAAAATTAATTTTCCACACAAATTGGTTTTTTATTTTATAAATTAGATTTAATATTTATAATTAGTGGTAAAAATTACCTAATGAGGCTCATTTTATTTTTAGCTTCAAAGGATAAATTACCCTGGTAAAAAAAACTAGTTACCATGGTAAAAACTAAAATAGAAAAGTGGGAAACCGTAGAGGTAAAGGGAATAACATGTTTAAAATATGTATTTTTTAACCTAGAAGATATTTACTGGCCTAATGTTTCTTAAAATAATTTATTTAAATTTTTTTGGCACTTGATTTGAGTATGACTTCCCATTATCAAATAGTTTGGGTATTTACAAAAATGTTACTCCTCCTCACTTATAAAAGGGAACCTCCTCTCCTCTTTTATTCATACTTAAAAATCATTTTTGTTCTATCAATACCTACCAAAATAAATTTATTTATTCCATTAAAATTTCCTATATTCCTTGGTTTGGTTATAAAAACCTCATAAGAAGGATTTTGGTTTAAACCTAAAGTGGCTGTCCAAAGAAGAGGCATCATTCTTAATTGAGTATTTTTGTTTTATTTATTCTTAAACCTAATTAAAATATTATAAAAACATGATAATATAATAAAATAAGTATATACCATTTAATGATATGTTATTATTTTAATTTCATAACCTACATACATCTCCTCTTCCATTAAATGGGAAACAAAACCACCATTCATGTGTACGGCGGACTACCGCCTCATGAACCAATGTAATTAATTTTCATCATCAACTCTAAAGGATATTTGTGATGATATATTTAATATATTTATATCATATATATAATTCTAGAAAATTAATATATCATATATTTTCATACCTTTCCATTCATTGAAAGATGATAACGTCGTTCATGTGTATGTGTGGATTACCACCTTCACGAAGTGATGAGATTCATTTTTCATTACCACATAACATGGATATTATATTTAAGTGAATTTAAAGATATAATATTGTATTTATTATATAATCATCATTCTATAAAATTAAAATAATACTTACCTTCTTTCTTTCATGATTATTGAAAAATGGAAACGTTACTCATGTGTACGTATGACTCACTGCATCCATGATTGTAACATAATTCATTTTATAACCATATTTCATGGAAGTTTTTAAAATTATAATTTATTTATAAAAATTATAATTATGTAATAATTATTATTCTGGAGATTATGGAACAATATCCTTTTTTTACCATTGCCAACCTACCAAATTCATTTTGGACATATGAACCAAATATTATCAAAACATCTGACGTGAACTTAATTGATAAGTAAATAAATATAACATGATAATAAATAAAATAAAAGGAATTATAAACTTAAAAAAGGTTATTAAGAAATTAAATAATTAAGATAATTTTATTATTTAGGAATATAAATAACGTTCATGACGAGTCAGGCCCAAGGTATATGATTTTGTCTCAATTTTCCTTCATTGAGGTATATTTTATTGTTATACACATAATTTATTTTATATTGTGTTTATAATGACCCTTTTACATGTTATATCATAAATACTTCATAATTCATGGTATTTTAATTTTAAATTCAAATTATTTTATCCAAAAGTATTTTACTTGAAAGTTACCACGTGGTAAGTGTTTCATAACTCAAGTTTCCTTCATTGGGTTATATCACTTCTTCATTGATTATATTATATAAAGATTATGTGTGAAATATAATTTGTTTGATTTATTTTGTATTTAAACTTTTTTTGTTTATTTAAATTTGTTACACATAATTAGTTCATTGATTAATTCTCACTTCAATGTTATGATCATTTAAGGGTTATTTATCTCAAATTACCTTATTTAAGACATATGTTATATTATACACCTATCGTATTTTATAAAACGTATCTACTAACCCTTTTATATGATATAACATGATTAAATTTATATTAATGGTATTTAAATATTCATTTAAATTTATTTCTTTCATGGGGATTATGATTCAAAAGTTACCAAAATGGTAAGGGTTTAATTCAAAATCTTCTCATTATTTGAGATAATTTATTTTTAAGTCTAGATTTAGAAAATTATTAGATATTTATATCTTAAACCTGATATATTTTATTCTCCTATGGTTATTTAAGAAAATTAAAATTTTTCCTTAAATTCTCCTCTTTTAAGTACTCTATAGATCAAAAAAATGTTTTTATGAAAAAAAGTCTATATTTTATCTTTAGTCGAGAATATTTTTCTTAAATGTACAAGTTTTATAAAAATATTCTTAATTATATTTTTAATATTTTCCAATGATTTATTTAATAATTTTTTACCCATGTTTTAATTTTTAAAAAATAGTTTAAAAATGAATATTCCTGTTGTTTTCCGAATAAGGAACTTTTTGAATTTTATCAGAAATATGAAAGGAATCTTCTTTTAACTTATACTGAATGAAAAAAATTCTCCACCATCATGAACACTCAATGTTTTTATGCTTCCTTTATATGTTTACATGGTTCTTTTCAAAGAAAATATTTTTCCTTATATTCTGTATTTTTTTCAGAAGATATGTTCAATGTGAAAAGTGTATTTTCCTCAATAAAATTTTAATGATTGTTTATGGTATTTTTGTTCATCAATGACAATAACCATTTGTTTTTCTTATACTTCTACATGGATATGTTTTATTAATAAAATACTTATTCTTTTTATATACAGTTTATAATCAATTTTATTGGGTAAATATTAACATTTCATGTGATAGTTTTTCAATATGAATGTTTAGTTTGATTATGTATTGAAATGTTATTATCCTCTTTTATATGATGAATAATTTGGATTGAGTAAGTGATAGGAATCACCCTATATATCCCCTAAATCCATCCTTAAGTCTCATGAGACAAAATAATTTGGTAATTGGGAGGACACCTTACCCATTTTTATAAGATATCCTAACACATGGCTTTGACGGTAAGTTTATATAGTATAACATTATTATTTATATCATTTTGATTTTAGTTATTAATTTAAATGTGATTACCCATATTATTCTTTATTTTTAAGGTATTGATTGAATGGAATGTGTTTTTAGTTATTTACATTTCCATATTGATTATACCTTATTTAATCATGATATATTTCAGTGTACGTAAACCATACTAAGTATTTGAGCATACCCCTAATTTTGTTTCCTTTACCCAGGATACAAAGAAGGAATATTTTAATGAGTTAAAGGATATAGAATATTTACTTTAAACATGTTATATATTTATGTTTTAAAATGTAATTATAGATTAAATTAGGTATCTAGTTAACAAAAACTACTAAACTACTTGGGTATTTAGGATACAATTCCTTGCACTAAGTGTCATGTAATTAAGTAATCACTAACTCTGGGATACTAGGGTCAAGGTTTTTACACCTCCAAATGAAAGATACTCTGAAAACCAAAACCCAATAAATATATTATCCTAAATTTAATGTCATATTTATATTTGGAAGATATATTTAAAAAAAAAATTATGTTATGATTGAAAAATACCATAGTGTAATATGATCCTTCACAAAAGTTTTTGACTTCCAATTATGGAATAATGTTTTTTAGTGTGTTGATTAGCCCAAAAACAATTATTTGGAAAAAAACTTATCTAAAAACCATGACATCCCATTGAATAATAATTTGTATCCCGTGTTAGACATATTTTCATACTTTTAAAATTTCTAACTTCCAACCTCATACCACTAATCCAAAGTGTTATGAGGAAAACTCATAAAACTATGTGACTCTATAAATAACACAGTTTACCATTATAATGTAATTATTAAATTATGTTTATTAAATTTAATATATTCCTCCACCTTATTCAATTAAACCAATTATCTAAATTATTAAATATAATAATTATGCAATACATTTCTTTATGAAATGATTTTTTTCTCTTTTTGAAAAATGATCCCTCAACTTCCTCCAAACATCATAAAACTCTACATAAATATTTATTAAAAATAATATTAGTGTATTTGAATTTTTTTAATTTTTTTCCATAAACAAAACCCATAAAAACTTACTTTATTTTTTCCTAGAAATACCCCCTTTAGGTTTATTAACAACTACTTATTCAAAAACCATAACAAACACTTTACACTATTAAAATAAAACCTTAAACTTTATTGGTAAAAAACTTCAACATTATAAACATGTTATTTGTAATGTATTAAATTATTTAAAAATAATACAACTATGAGAGTCATACTCATTATGAGAAACATGAGTCAAGAAAAAAGTATTTCATGAACTACTTAACTAAACATATGAACCATTAGAATAACCCCCGATTGAGGATCCTTATGAAACACTATATCCTTCCTTAAAAAGTATTTCATGAATCACTTCACTAATAATATGATCATTCAGAATAAACCCCAACTGAGAATCCTTATAAACCACTATATCCTTCCTTCTCAACTCATCTTAAGATATTCTCACCCTCATGATAAAAAATGTTAGTTACTTACCCCTAATTAAACTCTCCCCCATTTAGAAACTCCTACCTTTGTGAGAAAACACTTGATTCCCTAATGTACTAAAATTATACATATTTTACTCATGTATTCTATGATACTTTTTTCTCATTTATGTTAAAAATGGGATATAATTGTTATATTTTAGAAGTTTTAATTATTTTTTGTCAAAGTTTGACATTTATTGAATAATTTATTTGATAAAATGACTCTAGAAAATTAAAATATCTATGTTCTATGATAATAATCATTGAATATTCTATGAACATACCTGGGTTATATTTTATTAAGAATCCTAAATATTCTGAGCTTTTAATATTCTATATTTTTTATTGAAATAAATTATCTTTTGAAAATTTTAGTTGAATTTATTTATTATTGGACTAAGTATATTTTCAATGTATTAAAAGTATCTGGAAAATTGAAATTTTAATTATGATTTTAGTGAATTTAATTATTTATTTTTTAAAAAATTTCTTTATATTGAGATATTAAATTTTTATTTTGAATAATATATTTGAAATTTAATTTTTATAAATAAATTTAGTTGGATTTTCTGTGTGTTGGTGGATTTTTTAATTGGGATCACGAGACTTATAATTAGAGAATAAATTATTTAGACTATTTATAAATTATTATGTTGGAAATTTTACAATACAATTATGTTGTATGATTTTTTTTCCATATGATATCAAAGTCATTGATCATATAACACATTCTACAAATGAGATAACAGAGAGTGGTTATCTACTTGAATAACCTCATGGATTACTAATTATATCTAATTAATATTTTAGTTTATCCCATGATGGATGATATAATTTCTTCAATTACACTAGGTTGGAGTTCGAATGCTATTTTGGTCTGTTGATGTTTGAAGATCAAGATTCTGTTTTGGAGTATGTTTCTACTTGTGGGAGTTCATAAAAAAATATGGAACATATACTCACTTAATAGATTTTTATTGACCTAGTGAGAAGCTTAACTTGATGCAGATCTGAAGGTTTCAAAAAACATAAATTTATGACCTGGATTTGGGGGTTTTTAGTTTTTTTATGTTTAATTTGGAGGCTATGTTTCTACTTTTGAACTTCTTGATAAAGGTCTAAAGATAAGGAGGCTCAGTTCACTACTAGTTCATCACATAAAGGGTTATTAGTTATAGCTAGTTCAGATAAATATTGATGAAGTGGATTCTATTATGAGATGTTATTGGTTCACTCATTTATCATGATTGTATGTTTAGACAAGTGATCATATGAATTAATAGTGTAGCTTAGGTGTTCAGGACTAGGTTCTTCCCCTTAGGGTCATTGAAGCCTAGAACTGACCAAAATAGATTCAAGAATCTATTTATTTATACCATTTTAAAATTTTCTTTCTGGATAAATAATTAAATAACCAAGGAATGTTATAGTCTGATAAATCATTTCTCCATTCTTCTATATTATTCCATGATTTCTTATTCATTCTACTTTTCATTTCATTTCTTTTATCAGTAATATTTTCTTGAAATTTATTGAAAAAACTATTATAGAATATCATTTTTCAAATAATTTTCAATTAAATTAATCATTTTAATTATTTGGTAATAAATTGATAGTTTCAGTTTTATAATCATTTTATAACGAACTTTTTTAAAATAATCGATAGTATAGTGAAAAATTTACAATAAATAACCTTTATTAACTGATGATTTGACCTATAACTTGACAGGTAAAGAGAAAAAGTTCAATATAATTTCAAAAATACCCAATGCAGAGTTCTTGATTCTTTTGTAATTTATTTTTTAGTTAAAATAAAATACCTTTTAATAATGAGGATATTTGTTTATTAAATAAAAATAGTCCTATCTACTCTTATCTATCCACAAATATCATTTTTAATTGGTGTCATTTAAAAATTATAAAATCCCATGAATACACTATTCCTTCCCTATAGATATAATCATTCATTATTTTACTAGTTACCACAAGTTTATTTTGATAGTGTATAATGACTAGGTTTTGATCAAAATTTGGAACTATTTCAAGTGTAGACATCAATGTATTCTTAGGAAATTATAAATTATTCATTTTTTTATTTTAAAAAATGAACTATTTTTATTGTGATATGTATAGAGAATAATCATGTGCTATTTTTTATTCTTGAGGAAATTTTTATTACCTCTTATTTTTGTGTACACTACAAATCTAATTTTTTATTAATCATACTAATAGTAAATGGGAAAATTATTTAATTCTATATTTTTACTATTTAAATTTTTTTGAATACTACTTGATGGTGTTGATATATGAGTGCTGTTAAATTTAATCTTTATTACTGGTTTTGGTTGTTTTTTCCATTGATTTGGAAATTCACCTCACTAGAAATGTTGTTTAAACTAAAATACTATTTTTTATGCTAAAAGCTTTGCTTTTTTGGAATTAAATACCATTTTAGAGCATTGGGTTCCATGTAAATTTTTTTTATGAAATGATTCATGAATAAGAGTCCTAAATAAGTGGATTTTCTCCCTTATTGTAGCTATTATAGACACAATTTATGGTAGTGTGTGCATAAGAGAACCTACAATCCATTCTGTCTTGAATAAAATTAAAAGTTTTGAGTATAAAATCAAATTAAATTGACTTTAAAATAAACCCTAATATGTTAAATATACAAACTTAATAAAGATCAAGATCACATCTAGGGATTTCAAAATAAAATATGAGAATTTATTAGAAAATTAAAAGAGTAATTAGAGAAATATTGGTTAAAATAATAATAAAAGGAAAAATATTTTTTCCCACAATAAAATATTCAATAATATAAGAGTTTGAAAATGATTAATTTAAGAGTTAGGTTTAACATGATGAGGAAGAGGATGAAACCCAGGAGTTAGAGTATGTTTAAAAGGGCAGTGAGATTCATAAAATATGAAAAGTTTATTAGTTAGTATAATATAAATATATTTAAGAGGTTAAAAAAGAGAGATTTATCATGAATTTCACATCCAAAAGTGAAAATGGTTTTGTTTTAGGTTTTTTGAGGATGAAATAACCATGGTTTAGAAGGAATTTTATAATAAGAATTCATTATTAAAAACTATTATAAACATTTTTCTAGAATTTATGAGTGGTGAGAGAGAATTAGATGTTAGGGAATTTGAGGCAGATAAAATAAATTTTGAACACATTGATTCTATAAATGTTTATGCTGAATTGAAACATTATATTCCTAGATAGGACAATAAAAACCTATCATTTGTTTTGAATTAGCTATAGATTAAGAAGATGAGATGGTGAAATTTGAATAAAAAATAATGGATGTCATCTCTCAAATCTCCTACTTATGAATTCTATAAATAATTTCATAATGAAAAGGTATTATAAATTGATCATTTTTGGTAATATCATTTAAATATAGTGTGTTTTTTGGAATGTATTATTAAAATTAAATTGTTATTTAATTTTTTGATATTCCTTTTTTAATCTCCATATTGCATGATTATTTTAATTCCCATGAAAATGTGTTGGTATTTATTATATTATAAAAAATTTATTAAATGTTATTGGGTTATTTTTTTGTGGGCCTATTTATTGGGGATCCTATTTTGGGATGATCTAAGGACTGTGTGTGATAGCCATCTTCCTAGATGATATTCTCAGAACCTTAAATTTTTTCATGGAATGATACACATGTTATACCAAGGCTAGAATGATGACACCAAATTTTCTTAGAAGAACTATATCCTAGGTCTACCAGATGTATAATTTCCTCCTGAAAATATTATGGTAGGGAAGGTTTCCATGCTCTAACAATCCTTTACCCACATTTTATTTATTTCCTTCTTATGTTCTTTAGTTTCTCCTGTCTTGTTTAGCCAATGTTTTTCCTCCTTATTATTTTTCATTGTGTTTTTTATTCCTCTGGTGTTCAATGATGTTATCTACCATTAAACTTTCCCTTTTTTCATAACCTGCTATGCTTAACCCCCTCCTTATTTAGAAATAATGGTGTTAGTGCTGTCTTTCAACTTTGGAAGGATCAATTAGTGATGGTCTCACATTTCATTGGATTCTTTATTTTTTTTGTCTTTGATTTTAGGCTTGGATTCTCATCTTTGGTTCAATTGTTCCTATTTCCATTAATCTCATACTCTATTATTAATGTATAACCCATTTAATTAAACTCCATAATGGTATATTGAGATGGATTTTTATAGATGGTTTGGTGATGGAAGAGATAAAAAATATTTTGTTTTAGTTATTCTTTTCAGGGTGTCTCAATTATTATTAGTGGCTTTAGGCATCCTATTTCATATAATGAAGGTATTTTGGGGTTTTTATTCATTTTCATCAGTGAAAATGTTAATCAAACACCCCCAATAATGACCTAGGATCTCGAATAGATTATTGGTTTCAGTTAGGTATGTTTGATAGGAATTAAAATGGCCAGGGAAGAAAATTAAAATAGAGATTTCTTAGAGTATCAAGATGATATTAAGCATAATCAGTAAAATTATAATAGAAATGAAACATAAAAAATGTACGAAAGAAGAAATAACATGAGTATTTAAGTTCTTAGGACCCATTTTGGACCTATGTGTATAAAAATAACACCAACCACACACATGATTTATTGATGGTGAAAAAAATGACATACATGGTATAACAGGAAATACATCAAGAATGTAATATTGAAAAAAGATAATAGTAAAATTTATAAAGGGTATATTGAGATGAATATAAATATGAACAACTTACCATTGTCTGGAAGTTCATCAAATATTCTTTGAAGGAGACTGAAGAGAAGCTCTTGGTTCTGGAGTCATGCACCAACAATGTGTGAAAAATTGTTCTCTACTAGAATTTTTGATCAAGATTTTTTTAAGATTCATAATCATGAAATAAATCCATTGAGACTCCACCCGAATCAACACCAACAACTTGGAAGGAAATACTACTTCTTCTCCCAATTCATTTAGAGGATTGAAAAATAAAATCACTATAGTTTCTCCACACTAGAAGAGATAAAAATCTAGGGAACCAAATGAATGAATAAGGGGGAAGAAAGTAGGTATATGGGTCATTAATCCATCAACACATCACTAAAGGCACCAAGAAGCCTAAATGACTTAGGAAAATCAGCAAAGGGTTCATGGTAGAGCCTACAAAATTGAGAAAAATGAATAAAATAGGGGGAATACCCTGATCAAAAGGGTGGAAAATATAATCAATGGATTTGGAAAGTCCTATCCAAGATTAATGAGTTGGAAAAGGCTAGTAGTGGAGTAAAGGCTAACAAAAATAGTCTTGGGAAATAATAGGCCTAAAGGAAGGAGCCCAAGAAGAGATCCTATGAGGAAATAAATCTTAATTAGTAGAAAATTAATGGAGAAAATATACAAAATAGGTATAATATTTCATGCATGTTTAAAATAATATAAATGGGAGAATGAATAAAAAAAATTTATATGAAAATAAAATATTGGATGTATCCTTATTTGTTTGATGGAAGCACTCTACTATATAACAAATGACTTTTGAATCTTATGCTTCAGATTCCTAGTTCTTAGATGGGAAGATGTCTAAGGTACATTCGATTCTTGGGTGTTTTGTTTATACTTGTTATTATTCATTTTTTATCATTACATATGTCTTAATTTGGTTTTGTTTCCATTAGTGTACTCATTTATGGTGAATGAAGTTCTGATGATGATGGTGGTGATGATATCAGGTGATGAATGATGGAAAAAGTGCATCAGTCATTGCTTATGGTGGAGGGGTCAAGGTGTTCCTATCATTATTGGTTCCTTGATTGTGACTCGATCCCACCAACTATGCTATATATTTAAATTTAAATTATGTTTTATTGTGTTTTATTTTTAAATTTTGGTTATTAATAGTGATTTGAAAAATATTAGTATCATATGTGGGTTTCCACTTAACCAAAAAATGGTTCTTATTCAAAAATAAAAAAATGGATTAAGAGGATTATACCAAGGATTGATCTCCACTATTGATCACCTTATATACTATAAATTTTAAGTTAGATATGTGTATTTATTTTTTATGTAAATTCATATGTATGGGTTGATATCCACTCCTAGCATGACAAATATCCCTATGATCATTTGAATTTATTAAAACAACCAAGATTCTAGATCCTTCAGTCTTACCTTTACTGAACACATGTATCACCTACTCTCAAGTCATATGATACCTCTTCCATTCCATTAGATTTACTTTGGGATCATAATTACCCTTTCATTTTGTATTCTTGAGGCTTAATCATTGATTTATATGATTTTTTACTTATTTGGATTCATGCATCAAAAAAAATATAGAGAGAGATAATGGATAGAGAATAACTGCCCCAGTGGTACGTGGTCCCTATTCCTTTGCAACTATTTCCATTACTAATATATTTTGGTGGAGTGTTTATATCTAGTGTGCTTATAGTAGGATGAAATTTTATAGAGGTGAATTTATAAATCCATAATAACCGATCATTTTCTTCAAATAACACATTTATGTTTTTGGTGTAGGATTATGGTTGTAAGATTTCTCTTTATTTTTCTATTTGGGTTTTTCTATTTAAATTTGTTGTACATTATACCACTATGAGTGTCAAGTCAGTCCGTCTAGGAAGGTAGTAATCCCAAACTCCTCATGAAATGGTTCATCAGTGCTTCCTAGTTTAACGAGGACTACTCCTCTAATAGTTTGTTTGGTCCTATGTGATTTATTTCTTTCTTACTTCTATTTTATAGCTCACCTGTGTTTGTTTTCCTAATTAAGAATATATGGGATAGTTTTCTTTCAATACATGATGTTCAACATAATTTGAAGCACATAAATTCTCTATATTGATTTGATTCTGTCTCTACTACATTCCATTTATATTTTTAGGTTTTATTTTATGTAGTAAAGAACACTAATAAACTCAATTCCCTTTTATGTGTCACTACCAACACCCCCCAATAATTGGTATAAAATATTGTATTGAGTTTAATAATTCCTTTTGTTAAGTTTGAAATCAAGAAATTCAATGGTTATAATGATTATAATTTTTAGAGAATTAAGATACGTGCACTTATTATCCAAAATGGATTCAAAGATGCTTTATGAAATTTTAAGAAGAAAGTAACCAATATGTCTATCAATGTACAGAGCATAATTTCATATGTTTACAACTACTTGAATGTTTTTGAAAAATATCACCACCAATTATTATTAATCCTATGAGATAAATTCTTTAATGAAGTAGCTTATAAACCCACTACTCATGTTATCTGGCTGAAGTTAAAATACTTGTATATGACTAAATACCTTTTTGTAGGATTTATAATAAGATGGAACTTTTCAATTTTAAGACGATTCTTATAAATTATATCTGGGATAATATTTATAAATTTTAAAAAGTCCTATTATATTTGGATAATATATATGTGAAAATACGAGATGAAGACCATATAATTATTTTGTCAAATCTCTTAAACTATTTAGAGAAGTCATTCAAATAATATATGTTATATGGTAGGGAGTCAATTAACCATGAGGAAGTGAAGGTTGTGTTACTATATAGGGAGATTCAAACTAATGGTTTAAGGGTATAATCTAAGTCAAATTTGATTAGTGTGAAGGGTGACCTAAAAACAATAGAAAATTAAAAAATATATAAGTTGGTTTAGTAAATTTATAAGATAACAATGTAATAAAATTGGTCACATTAAGAGACGATATCTTGAGAGAGATATGTATTGAGATAGTGGCACCCAATAAAATGTGGTATACCTTGGTTTTGATAGTTTAGATATCATGTGATCATGTTTAGTTCCTTTTAGAGTAGAGATAGTGTGTAACAATTGTTTATGTTATTTCTTCAAACCTATGTATTTGTATATGACTTATAGGTGCCACCAGTTTGAAGGAAGTGTTATCTATGTAGGTATAAAAATCATTATTCCTATAGTGGGGGTTTTAAATTTTGGTTATAGATTATAGTAAAGTGTGCTGTATCTTTTTTCAGCTTTCTATATTTATGTTTTATGTTTATTTTTAATATAAATTTATTATTTTTACCTTTTTATATATGAGTTTGGAGATAAATATTTTAACTACCATGGAAGGTACTTCTTTATCTTGTGTTGAGTTTCAAGTGGTGGTAAACCCTTTTAGTGATTTTAGTGGAAATATATCATTTAAAAACTTAGTTATATAGTGTGGTAATCTTTATTATTATCTTAGATTAGGATTAAATTTTCTAGTCATTTTTATGTAGTTTGAATTAGATGAATCAGTTTGGGTAGACATTTGTCACTGTGACACATGATAAGAAAGTGATCAAGAAGGAAACATTATTATCATACATGGGTTTTTCTATTAGATTGAAAACTACCCAAATAAATTGATAGTATAGGTTTTAAGAACATATCCCATATATTACAGTTTTATTTTTAATGAAGAGATTTATGTTTTTTGGAATGTGTTATTACAAATTAAATTCTAGTGTATTTATTTGATTCCTTATTAATCTCTATATTTCATATTTATATTCATTTATATGAAAATATTTTAGTATTTATTATATTATTAAAATTATATTAAATTTTGTGAGTTATTTTTGTGTAGCCATTTTTTTGGGTTTCTGTCTTGAAAAACTCATTGGTCTATGTTTACTAGCCTACTCCTTACCCCATTTTCTCATGACCTTTCCCTTTTTCATGGTGAGATCCATCTACTTATTCCAAAGCTTGATCACCCCTATCAATTACCTTTAATCCTATGATTTTCAAGGTGGATTAATTTGTTTTTTATTAGTGGTCCATTTAAATTGGTTGATATCCTCTTATGTGGTTCTACATGTCTATGAAAACATTATAATTTGTCGAAAAGGTCAAGATTTAGGATCCTTGAGGCTACCCTAGACTAACCACATGTCTCGTATAATATCTCAATCTAGCTTACTCAATAGTAAATGGATCAAAGATCCATTAGAACTTATGAGTGCCACACATACTGAATTTTAGTTGGGGTCACACCCCTCGCCATAAAACAATGGATAACAAATAATAGTAAGAGTCTGTGAGGTGATAACAAGGAGACTATACCCTATTATGATTGTTACACCCCAAGACTTTACGATATTTTTGTTTTAGGATAAATTTAATTCTTATTCCAAGATTTATTTATACCAAACTCCATGTTAATATTATTTTACACATAACATAAATTTTATCTTACTCTATATGGAACACTGAGGTTAGCCTGTGTTACATGCAAGACTAACTTTCCACGATGGCTTGCGTAACACGTAATATTGAGTTTTATCTAATAATAATATATTATTAAAAATATTATTAGATAAAACATAGACATTAAATTTATTTTTAATAATAATATTAACCAACTTATGAAAATATATGTCTGAATTCATTGGTTATGAATTAATTATAAATGAATATACGAACCAATTGAATATAATGAGAATGTTTTTATAAAAAACCATTTTTATTCTCATAACGTTGTTTTATCATAATAAATTAAATTAATTACAATTAGTGACTGATATTAATTTAATATATGTATTATATATTCAATAATTTTTTTTACATTCATCTAATATTTTTGATACGCATAATATAAGAACAAACCCAATATTTCACATAAAAACCAATATTTTTCTAAAGGCACTTTTATCGCCTTTTGATGGAGAACCTATTTTAAATCCATTTTTTTTTGAAAATTTTAAAATTTTATATGTAAAAATAAACATAATTTTTTAAATACAAGCATAAAAATTTTTTTAGGGTGACTTTTTTGTAGCTTTGTTGCGAATTTTAATTTTTTAATAAATAGTAAAAAAATACTGAATTTTAACTCAAATTTTTTTTTTCATCTAATTTATTTATAATGTTAGATTATATTTTAAATTGGTTTTAAATTTTAATTTGATCAATATTTTATTAATTAATCCAATTTTTTCCATTCTAATCAATTTACATTTAAAATTAGATATAAAAACTTACCGAACTTTTGAAGTTTTCTACTTTAAAAACCTGCATTGTTGTCATGTCTACGAGATTAAATTTAAATTATTTTCTAAAAATTAAATGATTAGAGTTTGGAAAAATGGATTCCATATTTAAAAAAATCATAATTTATAATTTATAATAATTTCAAATTAGTTTTTGACCAAAGTGATTAGTGAATGTTATTAAAATTAAATACAGTTATTAAGAGGAAAATTAGATTAACAAGAGACTAAACCTTAAAAATAAGGTCCAAAATAACATATAAACTTGTAAAAAATACATTTCATGGAAATATTTATACAATATCCTCCATTTTATTGAATATGGAACATTATTAGAGCCACTACTTTTTAGGAAAAACATAGGTGGAATTCCCTTTTACAAAATTTACAAGAATCCCACTCCTCCTGCACTGTAAAAAGGCACTCACCCCTCCCACTTCCTCAAACCTATCAAGACAATTTTTATCCACCAAGATCTTCCACAATAGATCCTGAAAATACATCCTATAAACCTATAATCCTAAAATTGGGAAGAAATCTATTCAAGGAATCCCTTTGGTGGAAACCAAAAGGATTTACCCAAAGAAGAGGCAACATCCTTCCTCAAGATCTTTAATTTTATTTTCATTCTCCACCCCCTAAAATATTATTATTTAAAGATTATATAATAAAATAAATATCCTCAATATAATGGTATGTTTCTATGTTAAGGGTTCAACCTGAAATTACACATACACCCATCTAATGGGTAATGAACCTAATGTTTATGTGTACGATGAATTACCACCTCATGAAATAATGATTGTTTGTTTTTACTTTACCACCTCTCATGGTGGGAATTATGATGGAAAAACTATTTATATATGACATATATGATATTTATAATGTCTTTATTCTTCTTTAATTTTTATATAACACATTACCTTTTGATTTTCATTTTGTGTAAATATGATAACATCGTTTATGGAAGTGTGGACTACCGCCCCTCAAAGCGATGTGATTTGTTCACACTATACATTAAATGTATAAAAGATGGTTTTATTAAACCTATGAAATATATATGAAATAAATATAATACTAGAATTATAATATACATATATATATTATTTACGTTTCATTCTTTTAATATGACATAGAAATGAAGGTAATATTCATACGTACGTATGTCCTACCATTTCCATGAACAATCATTTCATTCCTATCTAAAAATATTATGAATTACTATAAATACATATATAATGAATATATATTTTAATTAAATCATGTTTTACATTATTTAATTTATGAAATCATGATCTAATTAATATGAAAAATAAGTAACAAGTTAAAATATACTCAACAAACCTGGGAATTAACAACCAGAATAGTTAAAATAAAGAATGATTGTTATCAAATGAGAAATAAGATATAATAAGAAGATAATATATGATATTATAAACATGAATATGGTTATTTAATAATTTAGTAACACTATTAAAACCATTATAAAATAGGTTCAAGGTTTTTCACACAAAAGGGAACTCATGGTAAGAGATTTCATCTAAATTTACATTTCATTGAGACTTATTTGTTATTATGCATCGATTCACTTTTATATGGTGTTTATAATTCCATTTGAAATGTTATATCATGAATATAATTATTCTCATGACATTATAAGTTTAATTTAATTTCATTTCTTCATTGGGATTATGATTTAAATGTTTCAAAATTGTATGAGACACTTTGGAATGTTTAAAGATTATTTTCCTCAAGAATGTTCTTAATGATTATCTTGGTAATATCACTTAATTTTTTTATTTTTAAATTTATCTTGAAACAATTACTTTATTTTATTGTTTTTTTGAAAATTTATTTGAATATCCATATTATCATATGATTGATATCATTATTTCCTAAACCTTATATCATTTCACATATGATGTTTACTTTGATAGGTATTTGACTATCTGAGAAAATAATGATAAATATGTATTCTTTATTCAATAAAGATATTTGGTAAGTCATATTATATATTAATTAAATTTATTATTTTATATGAAGAATGATTTGTATAGGGAATGACATGGGGCCCCTGAATTTATATAGCCTCTCAATGCATCAACTGGTTCTCATGATACAAATAAGTTGTCCAAATCAGAATAGTTTAAACCATCTTGTGAAAGGTCTTAACAGTATAGGTTTTCATGTGCCTCAGACATGACATCCAAAAATTAACCATTTAATTAATTTAAATTATTTTATTATTCATCAATGATATTTTTGTGTTGACATATCTATTTATTCTTTATATTATCATTTTATTGATTAAATTAATTGTGTTTTAGTTTCTTACCTTTCCATATTGATATTTCCTTATATAGTTATTTGAATTAAATAAGTTATTAGTTATTTAACTTTCCATGTTTATTTATTCTCATTTATTAAGTATTGATTCCTCTTTTAATACCCTTACTGAGAATTTGAGCTCACCCTTATTATGTTTCCTTTCCCCAGGTCATGAAGAAGAAAAATTTGAATATGTTTCAAGGATGCTGCTTATTTCATTTTATATTATATCATGTTTATATTTTATATTGCCAAAAACATTATGGGTATCATGTATGTAATATGGATTTACAAAACTACTAAACTGACTAATCCTTTGGTATTTAATTCCTTTTAAACATGCTAATGTAATAAAATAATGTATCAGCTCCGAGATTCTGGGGTCAGGGCGTTACAATTGGTATTAGAGGAAGTTTAAAATTAACCATAGAAACTAGATTTAGAAAAATTATATTAGGGAATATATACCTAATATATACTATAAGGATAAGTATATAATAATATACTAGAATTTTGGTAAGGTAGAGATTATGCGTTTCTTCCTAGAAATACATCCCTCTCTGGATACTATAAGTGGACGTGGTTCTAGAATAGATGTACATAGGGGTAAAAAATCTAAAAAGGTGTGTCAGGCCTAACTCAAAATAACCTAGTGCATGACAACGAGACTTACTGTTCATTTATTTTTACACCCCCTAGGGATACACTTAGTATAATTAACATTTTATTTACAAACAATTATGATGGATTTGAAAATAAAGATATACCCGAAGAAACGATGTTTATTATTATGATATTAGTTATGGTAAACATTTTAAATTTATGATTATTGTTTCACTATTTTAGGGATGATACATTATGTTACATAATGTTATGATCTAATCCAATATATGATATTATTTAGAAATGCCACATGGAAGGAAGAATCATATCAGTACTCATAGAAAATGTAGAGATTTACATGCTAAGGAAACCGATACAGATGGTATTAGAACAGAGAATGTTTTGGAAATATTATGAAAGCTTAATTAGGTTATGATATATAACCTTACTCAAATGGATCAAACTATTCCATAGTGAGATTATCCAATGTTGGATCACTTTATGCGATAGAGGCCCCCCAACATTTAGTGGGACTACTGACCCAATGATGGTTGAGGAATGGATTAAGTATTTGGAGAATATATTCATGGAATTGGGATGTGCTGAAATGGAAAAAGTTACACTTCTAGTATATTTTATATATAATGATGTAGATCAATGGGGGTCATTGATCTAGAATGATAGAGAGGAAGAAGAAATAGAACTCATGGAGTGGAGAACTTTTAAGGATACATTCTTTGATAAATAATCCCCTCATGAGAAAAAAAATAAGATGAAGAAAAAGATCCTAAGTTTAAATCAAAAGGAGGAAGAAGGTATTGAGGATTATGAATCCACCTCTACCAGGTTAGCAAGGTATGCTATGGATTTCCTATGCAACATGGAATACAATATTGATCATTTATTTGAAGGACTTAAAAAAATTTTCCAAAGGGGATTGATGTATCAAACCTTTTATTTATACAATGAAATAGTTTTATATTATATCAAGATAGATAAATAATTATCTAAGTTTTATGGCTTCAAAGGGAATTAAGGGAAGAAGACAAAAGAATAGAAAATGATAGATAAAGTGAGTAAGGGAAAGACGGATTTTCCCACATGTGATAATAGGGGAAAGAATCACCCAGGTAAATGCTTGAAATGATTGAGAGTTTGTTATTAGTATTAAGAAAAGGGTCACCAAGAAAAATAATGCAAAGGGAAGAATGAAAAAACATCTATCAGTGTTACAAAAATAAGGATATGGGGAACTATGAAAACGAATGCCTCAAGAATCAAGAGAATATACCTCAGAAGAAGGTAAGGGGTCAAGGTTAGGCATATGTTATTAATAAAACCAAAGTGGAATAATTAATGTACTTTTGTATTTGTATCTAATAAATATGTTGTAAAATTATTTTATTTATGATGTTCTCATCATAATATTTATGAAATATATAAGGATTGTATTTTAATACTTTTTCGTTAAGGATTTGAGATCATATGAAGAATGGTACCAAGAAAATTTATTTTGTAGAAAGTAAAACTTTTTGGAAAATAGATGGTTGAGGGAAAGATAACCCTTAATATGTTCATAATGTTAAGAAAATTATGTTTGAATATAGAAATGATTGGTTTGGATAACATAAATCAAATAAGTTATGACTACCTTGAAACTGAGTAATGATTTATTTACAAAGTGGTTTATGTTATCATTGATGAAGTTTACATCATTTTTAGATTTAAGGAATATGTCCAATAATATATTTTATATTAAAGGAATAAGAATAATGAATGTTTTTGAATAAGGTTTTATGGTAATTAAATTTATTACCATAGTCACCTGTTTGGCATGTGATTATTAAAAGAAAATTCTTGTTATTTGATATATTCATTTTGAAAATTTGGTGAACTTCATTCTAAGTGTTAGATAATAATATTTTGGAAAATTTATCCATTTATGAAATGGTTAAGTTTATCTTTTGATGAGGTTTTAGAGGTTAATGTATTACTTTACCATATGATGCATCCTGTGCTACGAAATGAAGTAGAAATATTTCAAAGCACAACAAATGTATAATATTGTGTTTCTGAAATAGAAACATATATTTACTTATATTATTATAGAGTGAAATAATTCCTCAACTGTAGGAAAAATAATCTTGAAATAAATATTTTGTCCTATTATAATAATTTTTGATGATCTAAATGACCTTTTTTATAAAAGTGGCTTAAGGATTTTTGGTCATCAACTTTAAGCTGAACATGTTCTCTTTCACTCTCAAATATAACTTGATTGTTATATTTTTATTTTATATCCATGTTTCCATTTCCCACATATGTTCTCCTACTAGGGAGCCTAGTTACATGACCATTATACTTCACTTTCTATCTTATTAGGAATATGTGTTATTTAATCTATTCTTGATGTGGTTTTTTAGATTTTTTTTTTCAAATATCAATCTCTTGATTACTGATATCAATTTTTAATTAAGAGGATGCAATTTATTTAAGGTGGGGTGAATGTAACACCCCAAAACTTTATAATATTTTCCTTTTAGAATAAATTTAGTTTTTGTTTAAAGATTTATTTATATGAAACATCAAGTTAATCTCATATTACACATAACATAAAGTTTATCTTGATCTATATTGAACACTGAGGTTAGCTTGCGTTACACACAAGATTTACTTTCCTCATTGGCATGCGTAACATGAAAGATCGAGTTTTATAGAATAATAATATATTATTATAAATATTATTAGATACAACCTAAACATTAAATTTATTTTTATTAATAGGATTAAATAACTTATGAAAATATATGGTCTAATTCTTTGGTTAAAAATTATTTATAAAAGAATATACAATCCAATTGAATATAATGGGAATGTTTTTATAAAAAACTATTTTTATGCTCACAAATTCGTTTTATCCTAATAAAATAAATAAATTATATTTATTTATTGATATTAATGTAATAATTTTTTTACATGTTTAGTAAAATATTTTTTACAGTCATCTAATATATTTGATAAGTATAAGATAAGAACAAACCCAATATTTCACATAAAACTCAATAGTTTTCTAAAGGCACTTTTACCACCTTTTAACGGTGGACCTATTTTAAATAAAATTTTTGGAACTTTTATAAATTTTACATGAAAAAATAAAATTCATTTTTTAAATAGAAACATCAAAATTAGGTTAGGTATAATTTTTCATATTTTTCTGTGAAGTTTCATTTTTTAATGAATAGTAAAAAAATATTGAGTTTTAATTCAAAAATGCGTTTTATTATAATTTATTTATATATTTAAATTATATTTTAATTTTTTTTAAATATAAATTAGATATTTTTTATTAATTAATCCAATTTAGGTTATTTAAATCAATTTACCTTTAAATTTGGATATAAAAACTTAGTAAACTTTTGAATGTTTTTACTTTAAAAACTCGTATTGTCCTCCTATATATGGGATTAAATTTTAATTAAATTCATCCACATATGTAATTTTAATTTTGAAAAATTGATTCAATATTTATAATAATCATAATTTATAATTTCTAATAATTTAAAATTAGTTTTTTACCAAAAATATTAGTGAATGTAATTAAAATTAATTACAACGATTAAGAGGAAAATTAGCTTCACAAGAGACTAAAACTTAAACTTAAGGTCCTAAATAACCTATAAACTTGTCCAAAATCCATTTTATGGCCATATTTATACCCTATCCTACATTGTATCTACTTTGGACCATTATTGGAGCCACTTTTCATAGAAAAAACATTGGTGGAATTCCCTTTTCTAAAATTTAGAAGAATGTCCCTCCTCCTGCACTATAAAAAGGCACTCACCCCTCCCACTTCCTCAAAAATCTCAAGACACTTTGGATAGACCAATAACTACCCCAATATATTCTAAAAAACTCTCCCATAAACCTATAATACTCAAATTTTTAGTAAATACATCCAAGGAATCCCTTTGGTGGAAACCAAAAGGAGTTACCCAAAGAAGAGTAACATCCTTCCTCAAGCTCTTTAGTTTTATCTTCATTATACAACCCCTCAAATCTTATTATTCTAAGATTATATAACAAAAAAAGTATTCTAAATATTTTGGTTTATTTTTATGTTATGTGTTTTACTTGAACTTACACATACATCCATCTAACAGGTAATGAACCTACCGTTTATGTGTACGGTGAGCTACCACCTCATGAAAAAATGATTTTTCATTTTTCCTTTACCACCACTCATAGTATACATTATGATGAAAAAAATATTTATATATTATATATATGATATTTATAATGTATTTTTTCTTTTTTAATTTTTATATAACACATACCCTTATTCTTTTTATTTTGTGTAAATATGATAACACCGTTTTTGGAAGTGAGGACTACCGCCCCCTCAAAATGATGTGATTCGTTCACACTATACATGGAACATATAAAGGATGGTCTTATTAAAATTATATGAAATATATGAAATAAATATAATAATATAATTATAATATTAATATATATCACTTATGTTTCATTGTTTTAATACGACCAAGAAATGAAAGTAGTGTTCATGCATACGTACGAACTACCGTCTCTATGAATGGTGCATTTCATTATCTATCTACAAATATAAATAAATATTATAAATAAATATATAATGAATATATATATATATATATATAATTTAAATCATGGTTTTATTTTTTGATATGATGAAACCATGATCTAAGTAATAATAACAACAAGTAACAAGTTGAAACATACTCGACAAACTAGACAATTGACACCCGAGATAGTGAAAATAATGAAAGATTATTATCAAACAGGTAATAAGATACTATAAGAAGATAATATATGTTATTATAAACATTAATATGGTTATTTTATAAGTTACTAAATCTCTTAAAACCATTATACACGAGTTTAAAGTTTGTTCACACAAAATAAAACACATGGTAAGAGATTTTGTCTCAATTTACATTACATTGAGACTTATTTATTATTATACACAAATTCAATTTTATATGGTGTATATACTACCCTTTGATATGTTATATCAAGTATATAATTATTCTAATGATATTATAATTTTAATTTAATGTCATTCCTTTATGGGTATTATGATTCAAATGTTTCAAAGTGGAATGAGACGCTTTGAAATATTTAAAAATTATTTTACTCAAGAATGTTCTTAATGATTATCTTTGTAATATCACTTAGTTTTGTGATTTTTAAATTTATATTAAAAAAATCGCATTATTGTAATCATTTTTTGTTGGAAATTTTCTTGAATATACATATTCTCATATAATGGATATTATTATTGTCTAAACCATATATCATTTTACATAGGATGTTTTCTTTGATAGTTATTTCACTATATGAGGAAATATTGATAAATATGTATTCCCTATTCAATGAAAATATTGGATAAGGAATATTTTACATTAATTAAATTTATTATTGGATATTATTAATGAATTGGACATGATATTATTGTTGGGCCCAGAATTTATATAGCCCCTCGATGCATCAAAAGGTTCCCACAAGACAAATAAGTTATCCAAATCAGAATAGTTCAAACCGTCTTGTGAAAGGTCTTGATGGTATATGTTTTCATGTTCCTTATATATGAAATCCAAAAATTAAGAATTTACCACATTTAGATTCGATTATTATTCATCCATGAGATTTTTTCATTGACATATCTATGTATGCATTATATTCTTAGTTTATTGATTAAATGAAACATGTTTTAGTTTCTTACCTTTCCATATTGATATTGACTTATATAGTTAATTTAATGGAATGAGTTTTCAGTTATTCACCTTTACATGTTGATTTATTCTCAATTATTAATTATTTCTTCTACTTTACTTACCCTTACGGATCATTTGAACTCACCATTATTATGCTTCCTTTCCCTATGTTATGAAGAAAAAAAATTTGAATGAGTTTCAAGGATGTCATTTATTTCATTTTATCATGTGTCAGGTTTTTATTTCCTATTTTAAAATGTATTATGAGTATCATATAGGTTATATTGATTTACAAAACTGATAAACTGATCGGTCCTTTGAGATTTGATTCCTTGTAATCATACCAATGTAATAAAATAATGCATCGGCTCTACGATTCTAGGGTTGGGGAATTACAATGATAAATAATAACAACACATAATTACTATAGAATTAATTATAAATATCAAGAAATAAAAAACAAAAATATACATATAAAAATAAAAGTAAACATCTACCATTTCGTAATAGTCATATAAAGATAAACCAGATCACACATAGGTTGATCAAGTACCACCTTAGACTGGGTTTAAGTATGAACCATTTTCAATTCTTATTGAAAATATAGGTTTGTTAGAATATTTTCCTAAATTTATTATTTTTATATATTTTTGGGATTTTATGTAAATTTTTAGGGTTTTTAAATGGTGTTAGAGTATGGTTTTTTATGTTTCTTTATGCATCGATGCCTGATTGAGGTGTTGATGGTGTTGGTTAAGGATATAAATCAAGTATCGAGAGTATGACCAAGATCAGGGGTTGAGTGATTTCTTTTTTGAATGAATCTACTATTTTTTCAGCTATAGGTGTGTTTGGGGAAGTTGTGTAGGTGTTGGTAACATTTTAGAGTAAATTTGGGCATATTTCAAGTTAATTTTTTTTAAATGGATATGTAATAAATTTCACTTATGGAAAAAACCTTACTTATGGGAAAAAATTACTTATGGAAGAAACTTTACATATTGATTTTTCATTTAAGATAAACACCTAACTTATAGTAAAACCTTACTTATAGGGAAGAAACTTACTTATAGGAAAAAGCATTACTCATGGGTAAAACCTTATGTATAGGTTTTTATATAAGAAAAAAATATTACTTATAAGAAAAACCATATGAGAAAAAACCTTATTATTGGGAAAAAAATTACTTATGGGGAAAACCTTACATATAGTTTTTTCATATAAGGGGAAAATATTACTTATGTGAAAAACATAATAATGGGAAAAAATCTTACTCATATAGAGAGAATATTACTCATGGGGAAATCCCTACAAATATTATTTTCATCTAATGAAAAAAACTTACTTATGGAAAAACCTTACTTATTAGAGAAAAATTACTTATGTAAAAAAACATTACTTTTGGGGAAAACTTATGTATATGTTTTTAAGGGAAAATCCTTACTAATGGGAAAAATACCTTAAGGGAAAAATATTACTTATGGAAAAAATTACTTACGTGGAAAAACTTAGGTATAGTTTTTTCATCTAATAAAAAAACCTTATGTGAATATTTAAAAACCTTAATTATATAAAATATTTAAGAAAAATATTAATTTAATTAAAATTTATATTATGGATCTATAAAAATCATGGTGGGGGATCGTTATTCACTATACAACAAAGTGTATTCTTCCCTTTAGGTTTCTTTATCGACTATCCCTCTTATAAGAGTGATCTTCTTCACCCCTCAATGATTTCACATTTTGTCTATTATAGATTATATATAATAGTAAATCTATCAATATATTTCAATTATTTCTCATTTTTTCATAACATTTTAGAGTATTATACTAGTTAGGACCATTTATTCCCTATTTCATGTTTTTTGTTATATTTTATTGTTTCTCTCATTTGAGCTCAGATTATCTATCAAAATTCAATGAGAAGGGTTTTATAAGAATACAGTAAGTGGTTAATAAGTTATCTATATTACTACACTCATTTTCTAAGTGCATATGATGTGAGGTTGCATTGACATGATATTTTCTTGACCCAAACTTAATAAAATGGTTTAGGTCTTGTCCATGTAAAAATAATTGTTCGACCCATGAGTAGTCCATTGATAAATATAAATATTAAAGCTTTAGCTTCTAAGGAAGGTGTGACCTGAAATATTGTAAGGGATATATGGGAGGCAACCCACATGGTTCCCTAAATGGAATTATATGATATATAATGATATACAATGTTGAGAACTATTCCCCCTAATGATATTTAATGATATTATGGGTAGGGTTCTATTCCCACCAATGATATTATATGAATATATATTGGTCAGGGAACATATATTCCCAATGATGTTATATTGAGATATACTAGGAGAGGCCCATATCCCTAAATAACCTATATATATGGAAATGTACAAGGTGGGGAACATATCCCTCTAATGACATACATAATTATATGGACATATATGGGGATGAAACCATTCCCACTAATTATAATATATAGAGATATATGGGGTGGGTAATATCCCCTCTAATTATGATATATAATAGACAAATAGGGAGAGTTCTATTCCAATCAATGTTAATTAAATGTTGTTGATATTTAGGGTGGGAACTTATCAAAAACTTAGCTTAATTATGTAACATTCTTAGCATCATCCAACACTTTATGATGCAGATATGGTCATTCTCGAGTGTCACCATGGAACCTAATGATTGATATTTTTTATTTATTATACTTTCAATTATTTACTTTGGCATATCAACATGCACTTTGATAGAGTAGATGTATTTCAGGGACATCGTTGGAGGTCTCCTAATGAGTTATACTCACAATCAACTTGGGTTATTGTGGTCACTCAAGAAGGCTTCTTGGTTATAGGACATGATAAGGGAAAATGCTCTATGATATATGTATGATCAAAGAGTATGGTATGGAGCATGGTATATGGGATTGATCTAAGAATCAAGAATATTTTTATGGATTTTCCTAGTTTTTTGTTATTTTTGGACCTCAATATATATGATCCTCCAAAGAAGGATTCATATTATGCTTGTCTAATTTGTGTGACATTCAAAACATTCATTTTTGTATGACATGAGTTGATTATTTTATTTATTGGTGTTGATTTATGATGTTGACTTTTACTAGTTACCAAAATTATTTTTATTGTTATTAATTCCTATATTATTTATAGTAATATAATCTCTGGGTATAGTATCCCCAATTTATTATGAGATCCCCACTAATAGTTGGTAGCCTATATTATATGGTAATATGTTCTAGGGGTTATATAGAACTCCAATCCAGTTATTATAGAGTGATCCATGTTGGAACGTTACAAAGTAGTTTCAAAGATTTATTTCTTTTCTTTTTATTACTATTTAGGGTATGGTTGATAGAAGTTTGGATGTCATTGTAGCTTATTAGGTATCTTATTCCTTGGAGTATCTAACCTATATATTATATATGTTCAAGTAACTAGGTATGGGACTGTTATTCTTGGTTTTCAATTTTATAGTTGAGCTACTTCACCTAGTATGCTGTGCTTTGATTTTTGGGTTTATGATCTATAAGATTTATCTCTTGGAATAAATTGGAAAGAGGGTGTGTGTTAATATTATTCACATTTCATTTATGTTATTTCCTATTATTAGTCACCTTTTCTATAGCATAGGGGTCAATTGTTTAAAATGTTAGAAAAAATTTATATGATGTTTTCCTATATAACTTGATGGTGGAACTAATCTAACCGATTCTTTAAATAATAATATTATAATTGGTAATGATTAATCACCCTATTTATAAATGGTATGAGTTAAATAAAATGTTAATGTAAACTTGTAAAGTGTTTCATTCTATTAATTTTGAATGGAATTTCAATTAACCGAACTATAAATGTGATAATTTTATATGGGTAGATGGGGATATAGAGACCCATTAGGTTATAAAACTTAGTATGATATGGGGTGAATAGGATAAAAGGATACTATAATTGTTACCAATTTCCTTAAAATTATAATAACAAAAACTATAATAGAAATGTGTTATGAGGCGTGTGTTTTCCATTATAGAGACCTACCATATAACAAGATCTAGAAGAGCATCAACAGGGTGGGGACAAACATGACCAACTGATAGTTGGGATAGATCCTCCTGTTATGATGGGGATGATAATGGATGATCAAATCCAAGGTATATTTCTATGAGTTATGAAGTACTAAGAGAGAGAAGTACTTTACAAGTTTCTCTTACTATGTATAATCTAATGAGAGAATTCCATATGCATCAACCACATTTTTTATTAGGTATGCGTGGAACCTAGGAAGATGAGCTCTAGGTTGAATCGATTTAGACAATTTTAACCACCTTGAGACACCTCTTGAGATGTGGTTGAATTTGGCAGTCTATATGCTTTGAGTCCTAGTAGAGCATTGATGATATATTCTTATCTTGGTAGACCAACACATTGGGTTTTCTTGGAAGGAATTATATGTTTGGGTTTTATCACTTATTTATAGAGATTTTGAGGGTATATAGGGACCTATATTTTATACACCTCACTTAGATATGGATGATAGTTATGGAGTATGCTACTCATTTTATTTATTTATAGTGATTTCCCTAATTCTAGATGGGGATGAGGTATCCAGGGTAATAAATTTTGAGTATGATCTTAGGTTTGTGATTTGGGTATAAGTAAATATTTTTCACATTCTTTATTTTTCAGAGGTCATGAATTGAGCCCTCATCACTGAGTAAATTTTGATTGAGGTATGTGACTCATGAAAGATGAATTTTACTAGGGAGGTCAATAGTGGATCCTTAGGTAGTAGAAAGTATTAATTTTAAGGATCACACTAGGGTGGTGATATAAAGAGTAAGAATAGTGGTGGGTGATCTCTCCCTCCCATGGGAGGTAGTTTTTCAGTGTGGCACTAGTGTGGTTGGGATAGTCATGTTCATCCTTATCATACCATACCACTAGTTGAATGATATATTTAAAGATTAAGAACCTACAATGATATTCTAGGACTTCTTAGTGATTACCCATTGACAAAATAGATAAATAAGAAAAGTATTTTATAAGTTGGATCAGGGGCCCCATAATAGACTGGTAGTTGGTGTTCTACCAACCGTTCATGCTATGGTGGAGGAAATAGTTTCCAAGGGTAGGGGAAATAAAAATAGTTCTAATTAAAATTTTAGGGGAGTCAAGCAGGTTCTCAAGTATGAGGTAAGGATAATTTAATTTCCTTGATTCTACTCCTACTGATCAGGATACCGAAACATCTATGGTTTGAGGTATAATTTTAGTAGTATCTACTTTTCATATTATTTTTTCAATAAGGGAGAATAAAATACCTTCATATATTCTTAGTTTATTAATGGAATGGGGATAGCCATTTAGTATTTATATAGAGTGATGTTGATCAATATGCGTTTAGGGGTGTGATCTGAGGGAATTAATAGGTGTCAATATTTTTCCATAGTGATCGGTGGGTATAAATTCATTTGGGATTTATTTTTTATGAATATGATTAGTTTTGATATGATCCTTAGGATGTATTTTATAGTTATATTTTTGATACCATATAAAAGTTATCATTGATGTGTTTCATTTACATATCTCGAGGGTGATAGTTATGTCTACGTTAGATAGTGGGATATATAGATTGTTTGTATATAACCCAAACATCAGCAGTTAGGCGGAATCATGACCTAGTTTGATACTATTATTATGGATGATGAGAAGATGTATCATGTAGTGATTCCTCTTATCATTGACATATTCTAGGATTTTTTTTCCTGTATATTCCTTAGGATTACCACTTGATCATTAGATTGTTTTTATGATTGAGATTTTAATAAGTGAAATGCCCATATATATTCCTATTAATAGTATGAATATAGTATATCTCTGAGAGAGGAAGTAATAGATGGAGAACATAGAGGTGAAGTGGTTCATATGACAAATCATGACCCCATGGGTTACTTTAGTTCTATTTTCCAAGAAGGTGGATGGATCCTTGATATTTTGTGTAGATTATTGGAAGCTAAACCAAGTGATAGTTAAGAACTAATATCCACTCATATGTATCAATTATTTATTTTATTATATTAAGGGATACAAAGTGTTATCCAATATTGATTTGAGATTAGGGTATCATCCACTGATAGTGAGGCCTTTTCACACGCATCATACTACATTAAAGAGTTGGTATGACCTATATGTGTACCTAGTGATGCCAATCATCCTAATGAAAACATCAATAATATTTATAACCCTCATGAATAAGGTCTTCCATCCTTACTTAGATACTTTTTTATCCATATTTATAGATGATATTCTTCTATAATCTTTGTTAAGGGAGGATCACTATTGATATTTGGATATTGTTTTGAGTACACTTATGGAGCATTGAATATATGCAAAGATCTAAAAGTGTTACTTTTTATTCAACCAAGTACAATTATTAGGGAACATGATATCAATGGATAGTGTATTGGTAGACCCTAAGAAGGCCAGGGATGTATTTTCTTGGGAGAATCCCAAAAACGTATTTGAGATATGAAGTCTTTTTGGATTGGATGGTTATGATTGGAGTTTCATCCAGAAATTTTCTTTGCTTGTAGCACCAATGATGACCCTGATCAAGAAAGGGCTAAAGTTACTATGGTAAAATTCTTGGGAGGGATCATTTAATGATTTAAAAGAAAGATTAATATCTATTCCAATATTTACCCTACCAAAATCCATACAAGGCATATACCTTATATTTTTATGCATCAAGAGTTGGGATTTCGGTATTTCTGATGCATGATGGTTTTGTAGTGGCTTATGGATCTAGGATGTTGACACCATATTAGAAGAACTACCTTAATCATGATTTGGAGCTTAAAAAATTATTGAATGTCCTGATTTTTTTGTTCCACTATATATTTTTCAAGATATTTTTGGTATATAATGACCATAAGAGTTTGAGGTTTATTTTATCATAGCATGAATTGATCCTTTGATAGTGAAGGTGGGTGGAGTAATTTTAGTCCTTAAAACTTTATTTGGAATATATCCCCATGAATTATAATTTTATTACTGATACACTGAGAAGGAATATTAAGGATTAGGTTATACATGAGTCAAGCATCAATTGATAGATGATTCCCCTATTTGCATAAATATGTCTTGATGTTCATGAATATTAAGGATGAGAAACACTTATGTCCTTATCTATAACCTCCTTATTCCTTAGTAGGGTAAAGATTATTTAGATATTATATTCATATTTTCTAGTGACAAGGGATAATATATATATTGGGGAGCCACTAATATATTCATTACCTATTAAGGATGATACCCTTTTTGTCAAAGGATGTGTTCTAGTCTCTATGTTCTTTAATGAGGAGTTGATAAAGAAATCACATACCTCGAGGTGGGTTTTTCATCCAATTTCAACCAAGATATACCAAAATATTTGTAGGTAATATTGATGGCCTAATATGGAGAGGGATACTATATGTTTCATTACATGGTTCTCTACTTATCAATAAGTGAAGGATGGGAACCAACACGTCTTATTTAATCACTACCCATTCTTAAGTGGAAGTGGGATGATGTGACTATGGATTTTGTTTTGGGGTTGTTAAGGATACCTCAAGGTAATGATGTAGTGTGGGTTATTATGGACTAATTTTTTAGGTATGAACATTTCTTATCGATATGAGATATGTTCTGTATTGATGATATGAGAAATATATATGTGTGATATATAATACACCTATATGGGGTGCCTCAGAGTATCATTTTAGATCAGGATTCCCACTTTACATCGCACTGTTGGAAAGGCTTGAAGAAGGTGATTATTACATGAAGAGAATATGATCACACCTTATCATCCTTTGAAAAATGAGAAATCTGAGCATACTATATGAATATTAAAGACCATTCTACAAGCATGTGTCCAATATTTTAGAGGTTTTTGAGAGAACCATTTGGTGCTTATAGAGTTTTCCTGTGACAAAATTTATCAAGCATTGATTCAAATGGATACTTTTGAGTATTTATATTGTAGGAAATTCTATTCACCCCTATGTTGGCAAGAGGCTAGAGAATTAATAGTTATTGGATTTCTTCTCACATAGGATATATCAGATCATACTTGGTTAATCATGAATTGATTAGTGACTACTCAAATATAGTAGTGGTCATATGCCGATTGGTGATGCCATTATATAGATTATTAGGTGTGATATTAGCTATTTGTACAAGTGTCACCTATATTAGGACATCATCACATTTAGAGGTAGGGAGAATTAATACCCAGATATGTGGGGCTATTAGAGATTGTGGAGAGAATTAGTATAGTGTCATAACGATTATCTCTTCCTAAACATTTCAATGATATGAATTATGTATTATATGTATCATATCTTTGGTCATATTATTAAAAACTTTAACATATGAAATGTACTAAATATTTATAGATCATGGATGATGCATCATTTGAGGGGTGTCTGATTTTTATTGTGGATTAGACTATGAAGACTCTTTGTGGGAAGATTGTTCCACAAGTATGAGTGTAGTGATACAACAAGCATATTTAGGAGGATATGTGGGAGAAGGAGTTTGATATATAGGTATAATAGCTATATTTATTCATTGAAGAGGCCTGATTATGTATGGTAATGTATATTGGGAATAAGAACCTATATGATTTGGAAGTTATAATACCCTGGACTGGGCTGAGGTATAATCCAGTTTGAATTATTTTTGAAAATATAGGTTGATTTTATATTTTTACTAAAAACAATATTTGTAAATGTTTTTGGGATATTATTTAAATATAGGGGGTTTAGGAATGGTGTTCATGTCAAATTGTGGTTTGTAATTGTGCATTAGGACCCAATAGAAGTGTTGAGGCTGTCAATTTAGATCATGATTTGGGTTGTTGAAAAACTTCCATTGGAGTGTGTTTTAGGTTGTGTTTATTGACAATAAAGTGAAAGGAATCTTCAATGTAGTCTCTATCTATGTTTGGATCATACATGTTGAAGGATGGAAGAGATTTAGAAGCAAAATGGATGAATTGTTTGTAATCTTCCATTCTAAATATTTTTAGAAAAATATAAAAGTCCCCACATATGAAAATCTGGCTATTTGAGGGAGCTCACATAAGTGAATCAATCGTGTAAGGGAATTCAGATATACACATAAGTTAGATATTTAAAGTAATTTTGGTTTGTAAAAACATAACATATGTGAAACTACCATAGAATGGAATTAAGCTATGTAAAAGAACTCAGCTATGTAAAGGGTCATGTAGGAAATTTACAGAATGTATCCACATATGGGATTCTTAAGGAATCCATATACATAATTTTATGATGGGATTCATGTAGGTTTTTTTCATAAGGTTGTAGGAATGTAATTTATACAGTTTCATGGATTTTCTAGAACAAGGTGACCTACAAATTCTCATGTATTACATCATTGTTCAAATATGATTTTTATAACCTAAATAAAAAAATATAATGTTCAAGGGAAATTAAAGAAAACTTATTTTGATTTTTTTAATGAATATTGAGTTTATTTTTGTGAAAAAAATGTCACATCACTCTTCATGGGGAGTGAAGAAAATGGTGTGGAGAATGGTGAAATGCATGATGAGAGTATTTTTAATACATTATCTAATGGGTGGTTTAGAAGAGAAAATGGGTGATTTGTTTTGTGATTTTCTAAATTAGAGTTGGCTTAGTGTTGACATGGGCTAAAAATAGAAATCCTTTTTCACATGAAAAACCAATGAATATATGTTTCATAAAAATAATATGTTTGAAGATAACATGATAAAGCAGGAGAAAAAGACCCACTTGTTTTCAAATTTTGATATTTTGGAGAAAATAATAGTGATGATACACAATAAAATAAAGATAAAGATAGAAAAAGAGATTTCTAGGATATATGATGGAAGTTTGAATATGTGGAAGAAGAAAATAGATGTGTTCCCAAAGAACCACTCACTATAAGTTTGTGTAGAGTTCATCAAACTAAAAAAGATACAATAAATTGATACACCACTATAGGTGTAACCTCTAACTACAGTTCATGGGAGAAGAATGTTTTTTATCTAGATTAGTGAATTTCACTCTATGAGGAGAATAGTGAGATTTATTATGTTCTTGGTTGTAAAATATAAGGGTTTTTGAAACCACTCTGAACCTTATAACCCAAAAGTAGTGAGATTTAGTGTTTCAGGTGCACTGCCTTATTTCCTTGCATGCTCCTTGAAGTATCTAGTTTGGGTGAACCAAGTAAAATATCTTGTGTATCTCTTTACTGCTTTCATCATTTTCATATAAATTTTTAGGGAGAGAGAAGTGTTCTTGATAACTATGGAATGAGATGTTGACAAGGGGTAAACTTTAATGTTTATTATATCTAGATTCACCCCCATCTTAGGGTACAAACCTTTTATGGTGAACAACAAGTAGAATAAGAGTTATGGTTCTTATGTATTTTCTCCCTGAAAAGTAATGGAAGTAGTTTTAAACTACAAAGGGATTTATATCATTGAAGGTAAAAAAATATAGATATGGAAAAACTAGATGAAAAATTATTTATGATCATTGGGGATAGATATGGGTATGAAAACCATTCACAGGATCCAAACTAGTATGGATAGTGTGGATTTATTTTAAAAAAATATAAATAGCTAGATGTAGATTCCAAGGAAATTAATTCTTTAGGGGGAGATTTGTAAAACCCTATTTACACAAAAGTGATTTCATGAAAGTCTTACCTTTCTATGCACGAGAAGCTTCTGAATATCTATATATGATACTCAAAAGTTCCAAAAGAAAAGCTTCAAGTCTTGTGGAATAAATATGATGACTTGAGAATGATCCCAAGTGAATTAGTTGATGTATTTTTTGATCATTTGAATATCCTTATTTAAAACATGAAAAGTCTCAGAAAAGTCACTGAGGATGTATATTTCTTTAAAATACTCATGATTAGAGTAGCATCATGCTTTAATGATTTTTTTGGGTTCTTGAATATAAAAATTTGAAGGAGGTGACATTGGGTATCCTCCAGAACATACTTGTGGCATATGAAATGTGAAACAATGACATTGAGTTTATGCTAAAATAAGATTATTAAGAGATATAATTCAAAGATATAAAGAAAATTTATATTAAAGAATAATATAAGGATGAAAGAGTTGATGGGATTATGTAATTTCCCTTAAACAATCTCAAAATAGGAAAGGGTAAGATCATAGGGAAGCTACCCCTCACTTGTTTCAAATGTTGAAAAGTTGGTAATCTTTATACTAGATGTCCAAATAACATATAGGATGATAATAAATAATAATATCCCATAAATAAAACTTTCAAGGTTGATAAGGGAAAGAGAATAGTGTAATGAAAATTATTTAAGAAAAATAACCTTCTTTATAAGAAAGATAAGGAATTAGAGGAATATGAAGTTTAGAAGATGACTTCTTTATTGTCTTATCATAAGTTTATAACAATTTATGAAACATATGAATACTAAAACCAATATAAATAAATCTATTAGAACATTGAATGGGTATTCTTGAGTAAATATGAATCATCGATAAATCCATCATCTTATACATGTGACTTTGTATGGGTATAATTTGGTTGTATATTGTGGAATCTCTTTCATTACCATACTCTTGGGTGAGTTTTTGAGATAAAAAATATCAATTTGGATCCCTACAGAGTGTGTTAATTTATATTGATATAATAATATTGAATATAGTGACATATACACCATCAATATAAAGAAAAGTTATCTCAAACATGTATGATAATTGATTTACTCTTGGATGTATGCTCTCAGATCGGTAAAGGTGAGAAAAATATGACAAAAAATACACCATAATTGTACATTAATTTGGTATATTTAGATATAATAGAGTTTAATTAATTATCATGATGAAAACCATAAATGTATTTTTCAAAAAATGAGGGTTCCAATACTCAGGAGGTCTCAAATACCTTGAAATTATGCTTTCATTAAATTTTCAATAGTCATTCACACCATTATTCCATGAATAGATGGGTGCTCTTATTTTTCCTAGGTTAAATAACCTAGAGATAATAAATCATATTATTATAGGGTTATATGATGTATCCCCCGAGTTTCATTTTTTTTGTCTAGCCTCATTTTTTAATAATCCTTATATGGGGGAGACTCAGTGGGTCGGAAATTGGTTTCTTCTCAGACCGCCTTTTGTGTGGTTTCAACCTAACAAGTTTTATTACTTTTACTTTTTAAATGCTTAATATTTCTTGGGATATATTAGGTGAATACCTAGATAGTGGATACTCAACTTTTTAAAAGGACACCCTTTGCAAGTTTTCAACCTATAGAGTGCTACATTTATTTTCATAGGGATTTTAATGTCTTGTAAGCTAGATCAATGTAACCAGTGTTTAAGGTTAAATATATTTGACCAAAAAATGTATGATAAATTCAATTTAATAAGGTAAAAGACAAACCCAACATGAATAAATAGCCCAATTCTAGTATAGAACATCTCATGGGTGCATTCATGAAGTTTATGGTCATGGTGCTTGGATAGTAAAGTTGATATTTACAGATGGAAATTTTTTACCAAAAGATGGTACAAAACATATAGTAAGAGAATGGTGAAAACCCAATGTGAGTAAGGGCCCAATACTCATATAGAACATCCCATAAAGAGGGTAATATTTTTTAAGGTTATGGTTCTTATAATATCATCTCATGTTTTTTTGGGTTATATGATGAGGGATAAAAAATTTCTATAATAAGATGATATATTATTGATTTGAAAATGAGTATGATGCACAAATATGTTGAATTAAGGAAACTAAAATCTACTTGAATAATTGAACAATAGTCTATATAAATCATAACTTATATATTTGAATCAGGGTATGATGATATTTAATGGGTACATAAGGGATGATCATTGAAAACATACAAATAACAGGTTCTTCTATAATGAATCAAAGGAGATGATTAAAGGGACCTTCTCCTTAGAATGAAGTATTCCTATAGTTGGTAGGGATGGATATAATGACATTGGTATCATTATCATTCTGAGGTGAATCTTGGATCCAAACACACTCATTACTGGTATCCATGGAAGGTATGAAAGTATTCAAACACTTGGGGAATTAAGTAGGTTTATAGAGAGAAGGGAACTTAAAAAGGTTTTAGGAACCCTAAAGCTTAGACATACATGTATTGAACCCATATTCAAGGACAAAATATATAATGTGAAATTAATCTAACTTTTTCCTTGACCAGTAGGTCAAATGAGCGCAAATAAACTTTTATAGGGCCATATAGTGGGACCTATAAGATTTTTTCATTGTTCAACTTGTGCTCTAACTTTTTACTAAGTCATAAAATAAAATGACTTATCAATAATAGACTTATATTTTTATTAGGATTCCCCTTAAAAGTTTTTGAACTAATAATTTTTATATCTATTTCACTTTTAATTTAAGTTCTTGATTACAATTATGACCATTGATGCTTGGAGTTTATGGTCATACATTTTTGACCAAAATATGAGGTGTTTTACTCGACAGTGGTTGAAAGATTTTTGAGATAATGACTCCTTTATATCTTTTTTTGTAAATATAAATATACATATTAGTGAGTTTATTTAATTATAATTTTGTTTTTCACTTATTTTTGAGTTACAAGAACAAAATCCAATGAACTAAATTTCATGTTATATTTAATTTCATTACATGCACGATCACTATAATAGTGCATGATTAAATTCATCAAAATATGAGAATCTAAAATATGTTTATTAGAAGATTATGTGGATGATTCCAATATAGTTACAATTAAACCCAAATAATACAGATTTTAAAATTTGGAATTTTTTATAGATTCATATATAAATAGAATAACAACATCATGGATTGAAAGAAGGAAAATTAATCTGTTTTAAAGTATCTATTAATTCTTAAGTTTTAAAACTTGTTGTTGTTGAGAGTGATTCTGATCAGTGTAATATTTTTTTCTAAGTATTTTTTCTAAGAGATACCACTGTGTGAGATTTTTAGTATAATTCTATTCAGAATTTTCTATTTAAATTCATTCTATTTTTGATCTTTATGATTAAAGTCATATTGGAATAAGAATAAATAGAACCTTTCAATGATTTTAAGTTATGTTATTCTGAGGATATGAAGATAGAGAACTTTATGATGGGTTTACGTCAATGGATTCTTGGGATAGTATGAAAAATAACTTTATGACGAGTTTAAGTTATTGGATTTAGATAACCTTATAATAGGTTTAAGTTAAGGGCTTCTAGGTATAATAAGACATAGAACCTTTTGATGTGTTTAAGTTAAGTGATTCTGAGGATATAAAGATAAGTAAATTGGATTAGGTTGAAAGACACTACTTAAACTTAAGATATAAGTGTGGAATTATAATATATTTTAAAGTATTATTTGGATTGTGATCCAATACTACATGTTTTGTTAATTTTTTTTCTATATATATTTTGTGCTTTTAAATTTTTTCATTTTTTATACAGTTCTGAAAAGTTAATTTTTTTGATTGATTTTTTTATTTTTTTTCTATTGAATTTATATCCATTATATTAATTAATAAATTTCTACTATATTTTCGTTTTCTATGATATGTTATTATTTTACTAGAATATCATATTTTCAATAAACCTACATCTTAAGGTGTAATAAAATTTTAAGTTTTGTTTTTTACCACAATTCATTCCCTCTTGTAGTTTACGTACATTATATATATGGTAAAACAATTAGTAATGTTGAGGATTAATTGATGTGAGTGGAATCCCAAAAACACTAATGTAGATACTCTCAAGAGAAGCTTCACATAGTTTAAGGCAATGGCATTTGATCCAAAGAGTGAGATAATCTATCTAATGAGGGGTAGGTAAATCTTGACTTAAAGGAAGATACTAATTATAGTATAGAGTATCTTAGAGGGGTTAATATAATATATGGTCATTATTCTTGGACCAAATGATAATGGTGAAGATATGAAAACCATTATGGGGTTCAAAGTTAAAGAGTATGCCAAAACTTTTGAACGAGGAATGGAGATGATGTAAATCCTAACATGAGGCATTTGAATTAGGAAAATGGGATTGAACAAGTATACTAAGAATGAATGCAAAATATATTCGAATGATGGGTTACACTATAATATTAGAAGGTGGGTAATAGTATTAAAGGACCTTATCTTTAAGATGAAAAAATTCCTCTAGTTTATAAGGATGAATTTAGTGGCACTGATATCACTACTAAGAAGTAGTGTCCTTTGTATCTTAATTCCATTGTTACTAATATCCATGAAATGTTTATCATGATTAAAATGGTTAATTTAAAAAATATGATTGGTGGAAGAGTAAAATTCAAAATGCAGTGGAGGAATTTTATTCATGAACCAAGTTGGTCCATAATTATCTTTTGAAAAGGAGTGTAAAATGGATTATTTTTTTCTTCTAGATTTAAAGTATATCATTTATATGTCACTAAATATCCTAAGATAGCCATAATATGGATGCATATAATTATTATAAGGTAAGTCCCAAAGAAATCTAGATCTGTTTTAGGGTAGGAAAATTTTTTATATTCTTTTATAGGATTGAATGTGGATGAAACTCCAAGGCTTTTACCTAAGATAGGATGTATGAGATACCTCAAAAAGTAGGGGTATCACATCATATTATGGACTAGAACCAAAAGATACCCATTATTATATCTATCACAATTCCCTAGTTCATAGTTGAATATGAATACAGGGATCCCAAACACAGGGATTCTTTGGGTACATAATGGATTTTTACCCTAATATACGATACCATATTCCATGAACTCCTACATGGATCTGACTCTCATTTAGGGAAATTAGGTGATATTGAATTAATGGATTTAAGAAGTTTAATGTAATATTGGATGGACCTATGTCATATAGTTTATCATCATGCAATAAGGGATCAAATGTTTTTCAGTTTAGGTTCACATGGTGAGGACTTACCCATTAAAATTTCTCACAGATCAAGCTCAGGTGTAAGATAGAGTTGTTTCAATTCAATAAAAAATCCATAAAGGAGAAAGGGGAGAAACACTCAGAAAAAACATTTAAAAATGGGGGTATATCTTATAACATTTTTCTAAATGAATAACCATATGTTGGGAGTCTTACATATATTTTATTTGTGCGTGAAATAAGTTAACCCTTCCCTAATGCCGAGTAATGGGAGAAAAACCCAAAACTAAGGTTGAGGCAGTATGAAAAGGTTGGTTTTGATCAAAATATATGGTTATACCAATGATTGGGGATCTAGTAATACCTATGTATATTGAAGAAACATGAATCAATCAACACAAAATTATGATAAAAATGACTCTTATGTAATTCAGGATCTTACAAAGGGGGAATTTTTACTAGCAGTGCACATTAAAAAATAGAGAAAACATGCACTGATAAATCCTAAAAAAATTTAGATCTCATTTAGGGAGAATAATTATCACCACATGAGTTTATAAGGACATGATCCCTAGTAATTGAATCAATAGGCTTTTCTACTTTGATCAGAATAGAAAATCATAACATCATTGCATTGTTGGAATACCAGGAATGAATTCACTATTATAAGGACCGAACCTTAAACATTACTTAATCTTGAGTTACTTCAAGAATACGCATTGAGGATCTTTTCAGGTTTAGAGTTTTAGAGAATTAGATCATAAAACATGCATTACATTCCACATTTAAACAAAGTGGTTACATAAAAGATAGTACTCATTTTTCCCATCAACGGAAACATATTTAAAATAAAACATGGATTCTTTCTTGACACTTCCTTGACACTATCATCACATCATGTACCTTTCCCCTGACCTGTGAAAATCATTTCAAAAACATGGGATGAGAATAAAAAGATCAGTAAGGGATATAAAAGTACAAAATTAAAACATTAGTCCATGTATTAAATCATACTTAACTCATAAAAAATAATAACTGTTTCCGACGCTTTTCCACCGGGGCGCGCGCGCGCATCCGTTCCGTCCGCGGAGGAGGACGCGCGGCGCTTTTGTTTCCCCGCATTCTCGCTTTCCAAAGGCGGGCGGCATTCGCTCTTTATTCAGGGACGTCTACTCCTTGATCGAAACGGGATGATGGGATGTCGGTTCTTCCTTCTGGGGATTCTTCCGCATAACTCGTCACCTAATCCGAGTCTCCCTCATAAATTTAATAAGTAGTTCATGAAACTCTCCCCAGTTCCATGTTCCCATGGTCACTGGTTAATTACATTGCTTCTGTCGGGACATTCCAAAGGGTCCAGTCAGGGCAGCAACCTTCAGTCGGGGGAGTAGTCACGTTGAGGCATCAGTAGCGTGTCTGGATGCTGGGGAACCTGGCATGTCTGTCTGTTATCCCTGGTCACAAGGCTTCTCGAGGGCGTGGAAACCCGAGGCATCCCACATCTAGCGCGGGGAATTATATGTCATAGACACATATCTGAGGTTTTCCTCAGCTTCCTGTGTTTAACACATGGTATGCCGCGAGTTTAACGTCTAGCGGAGACGGATCAACCCAACCAGAGCATTAACTAGGATAGATCGGATTGAGGGATCCTCCTTGAAGGGATGTTGATACCGGGGCCAGCCCATGGGCGGCTGTGAAGAAGAGCGTACCGACATGGTCTCACCGGGATAAGACGGTCCAGGCGAGAATCGGGATGGGTGATAGGTTGATTAATGGAGTGGAGGGAGAGTGAAATGGGACCATCGCAGGGGCGACAGTGAAGTTGGGATTGAGCCTTGACGAGGCTTCCTACGTATCCCCGTGGTAGGGAATCAAAGTCCGTGTAGTTCAGGATGGTGCCGGTAAACCGACGTGAAGATGGACCTTGGCCCGATGGATGGTGGGCTTGATCCTCTGGAAGGCTTCCTACGTACCATGCCTTGACATGGATCAAAGACCCCGTAGTTCAAAGGGTTTCATCGGCGAACCGACGTGAAAGTAGACCCGTGGGTCCACTAGTGGTGGGCTTGAACCTTAGGAAGGTTTCCTACGTACCATGCCTTGACATGGATCAAAGTCCCCGTAGTTCGGATGATGGAATACAGTTTAACGTCATGTGGGACGATAGTGAACCCTGACGTGAATAGACGACGGGTGGTGGGTGTCGGCGAATCAACGTAAGTGAGGGACCTTGGTCCGATGGGAGATGGGCTTGAAAATGGGGGGCCTGGCACACCGACTAGGAGACGGTTTGGGCCAATGATTGTTGGGATTGAACCTCAGGGAGGCTTCCTACGTACCATGCCTTGATATGGATCAAATACCTCGTAGTTTGGGTTGGGGAATGCAGTTTAACGTCATGCGGGACGGGGGTGAACCGACGTGAATGAGGTCGGAATGACCGGACGGTGGGTTTGAACCTCGTAGAGGCTTCCTACGTACCATGCCTTGACATGGATCAAAGTCCTCGTAGTTCGGGTTGGTCACAACGGCTTACCGTCGGACGGGAATTGCAGTTTAACGTCGTGATGGACGTAGGTAGAACTCGACGTGAATGATGATAGGTGGGCTTGAACCTCGTGGAGGCTTCCTACGTACCACGCCTTGATATGGATCAAAGACCTCGTAGTTCAGGTGGGTGTGCAGTTTAATGTCATTCGGGACAAAGGGGGCATACAGTTTAACGTCATGCTGGACGAGGGCGAAACTTGGCGTGAATGAACAACTGAGCAATGTGGCTTGGACCTCATGGAGGCTTCCTACGTACCATGCCTTGACATGGATCAAAGTCCTCGTAGTTCAAATGGGATGGGTCGCAATTGCTTTCCATTGGACCGGAATGCAATTTAACGTCATGCTGGACGGGAATGAGACCCGACGTGAATAAATGACGGGTGGGCTTGAACCTCATGGAGGCTTCCTACGTACCATGCCTTGACATGGATCAAAGTCCTCGTAGTTCACTAAGGGTGGGGGGTCAGGGTCGGTGGGCACTCCAAGCCCACGTGAGTCATGATCGGTGTGAGAAACAAGAGGTTGCAAGGACCTGACGATCACGTCGCGAAGGATGCGTCTGTGAGAAGCGAAGATGGGCTTACGCGTTAGGCGGCCCATGGTGCTGGGACTTACTCCAGGATGGAGGCCCATAGTGCGACAAAGCGCAAGAAAGATGGACCTTGGTCCAATGATGGGAGGTGCCTCGTTACCTATCACGCCCTCCACTGACCTTGGTAGTGGGGAAGTACGGAGATGCAGAGGTGCAACCATCCGTTGGGGAACTAGGGTCGCCCTTTTCCTATGAACATACGCCACTCTGATAAGGAGGATATCATACCTTGTGGATGGGTGATTCCATTCCCGTGGAGACGAGTGGTGTAAAGAATGTTCGAGCTGGGGGGACCCTTCGTGAGAGGCACGAGATCGGGTCACAGTTTAACGTCATGTGTTGAGGATGTGGTGCTTGGCAGTTTAACATCCTACAGCTCGGACGAGGTGGGTTCACTCCACACCCCTAGGACATACATAACCGGTACCCTCTGGTCCTTGGGGAAGGGAAGGTACCAGTAAGGCCATGGTTAAGGGGGGTTGTGGAACGAACCATCAAGGGTTCCAGGTTAGCGTGGCTATGTGAAGAAGCAATAGCCGTTAGCGTGCCTATGTGAAGAAGCATTAGGCGAACCAACGCTACGGGTGGTATTTTCCATGGGACTTTGAAATCACATCGTGCAAACCTGGAGGGTTGCACGGGAAGAGGAGTCACTAAGAAAAGAAGTGTGCTTCGCGAAGTGGAGTGCCTTGGCCTTAGCATGGGGCATAGGTGTGAGTGGAAGGTGCTTCGCGAAGTGGAACAGTATTCGCGGAGCACTGCCTCGTGAAGAAGGGGTTCCTCGCGAAGTAGGGTCCTGCGAAGCAGTGTGCTTCGCGAGGTGAAGCGATCCTGCCTTAGCATAGGAATCACTAGTACAGGTTGGGTGTTTCGCGAAGCATAAATGCTCTGTGGCTGCCCGGGTTCCCTTGGGAATCCCCTTTCTTCGCGAATGCGCTTGAGCTTCACGAAGGGCATCCCTCTCGGAAGAGGGGCTCAAAACGAGACAAAGTAGAGGCATCTCGCGAAGTAGAAGTACCTCGCGGAGCTCATGATTCCCGGGGAAAAGAGTGCTTCGCGATTCGGGAGAGGAGAAGCTGAAAGGTCGGATTATCCATCCTCGGGACTCAGGGGGAGTCCAGTATTTATAGGTAAGGGGCGCCGCGAAGTAGAACTCACGCGCTGCCTCTGGGGCTTCGCGGCGCGCTCGCGAACGTCAACGTCGTCCGCGGAGAATTACCGCCTCGGGAGCTTCGCGGCGGCTCGCGAACGTCAAATGCGTTCGCGGAGCATTACCGTCTCCGGAGCTTCGTGGCGGCTCGCGAACTTCAAATGCATTCGCGGAGCATTACCGCCTCTGGAGCTTCGCGAGGCCGCAATGGTCGGGGTGCTTCGTGGTGGGGCTTCGCGTGGGTGCTTCGCGGCGGTGCTTCGCGGGGTAGCACGCCAGCCTTCTTTTTCCTTCCTTCCTTGCGGGCCATATTTTGGCACCAACAAATGCCCCCCCTCATAATTGGAGCCGCAGAGGGCGAAGGGTCGAAGTCTGAGGGAAAATCGCCAAAATTGTCGGTGGTTCGCGATGCGGCTACGCGAAGGGGCCCCGCGGTGCTCACCAGGGCCGCGGATCCGGACGCGCTGCGATGCTCCGTGCGGGTGAGGCATGCCGCGATGCTCCGGGGTCACTGCCTATAAATAGGGGGTCGACCTATTTTGTCTTCACGTGAGGTCCTTGTATTTTTTCACTCTCGACTTCGTGAAGCTCCGCGTACGCCGTGACAGCCCTCCGTGAAGTGAGCTTCGCGGCGAACCGCGGGTCTCCGACTCCGCGTCCGTGCCAAGATAACTTCTGCTTTTCGGCCTTGGCCTGACTCCGCGACTTCACCTCACGACCGATCTTCGCGATCCAGCTTTGCAGTCGAGCTTCGCGGTCCAGCTGAAAAAATTCTTTTCTGAGGGCCAGAGTTGAAATGGCCCATCAAGAGGCTGTATTGGGGGTGCTTGTAGATGCTGCTCGGCGGGATGAGATGGACAACTGTCCAGGCCTGGGGTAGATGGTCCGAAGCCACTCGGATCACACTTATTTGACAGATCTTCTATCGGAGGGTCAGAAGGATTATCCGCAGTGCATGAAACTGACATTGTACGGATTCGGGCTGAGGGATGACGTCTTCATCCCTGAGGCGAGTAGGGATGAACCAGCTTGCTAGTTCAGGAGCACACCATGCCAGCATCAATTGTTCAGGGCGGCCGACGGTCACGCACAAGAGAACTTCATACCCGTCACCGTTGACTGTCTCTACAACCATGTGAACAACATTGACGGGAAGCCACTGCAACCGGAGACGTCCCCTCCTCTCTACCGTACCATGCTGAAGGCGGATTTGAAGGATTCAAAGAAGGGATGGTCCGATGAGTGGGACCTACGCCAGGGAGACAACTTTACTGATGACTGGGCCTGGGCCTACTGGGTAGGTGCCTCATGCGAGGAGTTTGGGGCCGAGCTGAGGAGAGTGGGGTTTTATGAGGCGGCATGGGCCTCCCAATTCCACATTTACCAACCGAAGCAGCTAATGCCGGAATTGCTGAGTAGATGGTCGTCTAGGACCAACACTTTTCAACTGCATCACGGGGAGGTGGGCATCAGCCTGTGGGATGCCCACCAGATTTCTGGGGTTCCGATCTTAGGGGCCATGTATGAAGAATTCCTCCCCGTCGTCAGCGCGTGGGGGGATACGGAGCAAATGCCACGACTGGCATCGGCGCTGATGACACTCGTCCCTGGAGAGGACAAGGAGGCAGTGAGGGATGTCCATTTTAGGAGATGGTTCAAATGCTTCCTGAATTTCCCAGAGAATCGAGAGTTCCCTCCGAGGCCTCGAACTTGTCCAAGGGCGGCCCAACAGGGCAAGGGGCACTCGTATTGGCGGGTCCTGGAGGACAGCCAATGGAAGACTTGGGGTTTCAGTGTCAGCACTGAACAATAGCCGATAGTCAGGCTGGCGGCGTTCATCGCGGCACTCATCTGTGGTTGGATCCTACCGGTGAGAGATACAAGCATGGGGGTATGACCCAGCTTGTTTATTATGGCGTCGATGTTAGCCATGGGGCAGCTGATCAATTTGTGGATTCCGATGCTCACCAAACTATACAGAATGCTGCGGAATATTAGCGAGGGCAAGAAGCCGCCAAGGATATGCGGGCCCTTCCACCTCCTGTATGGGTGGATCGCAGTGCATATCAGGGGGATTTACGAGTATCCAAACCCCATTTCGCTGCCGGGATCGAACTTCTGCCCTTCCATCCTGAACGCGGTCGGGAGCTTCCCGTTCAAATTAGTCGTGCCGATGGTGCTGAATAGGGTGTGGAGGGCGGATGAGTTTAACTTCCACACCTTCCCATTGCCGACGGGGATGCTTACTGATGACGGACGGGGAACGGAAGAACATCGGGCTTACCTCCTGGCCTTCCGAGGTGGAGTTTTGGTGGAACGAATAGATCGTGAGCCGCTCTGTGAACTGTACACCCTGCATCGGTTTGCGAGGCAGTTCCGGTGCCTCCAGCGGTTGACCCCGCAGGTCTACTGGGAGGTGCGTCACGAGGAGCACCCGTGTGTGATGAGGAAGCTGTGGCTCATGTTCACACGGGAAGATGGAAAGATGCGGATTTCATTTCCTCCATCCACCGCCGCTTTCGGATTGGTGAAGGAGTACGCCATCAGTTGGGAGGCTGCTTACCCAGGGGAGATGCTAAAGCAACCAACTATCCGGGTCGGTGATGGTGGGCCTCCTCTATCTCGAGGTCGGGGTCGGAGGGCAGCTAGGGTCGCTCGCGGTAGCGGGGCTTCCATGGCGGCGAGACCCGCACCGGCCGAGGGTATGGTAGCAGTGGTGGATCCGGTGATTCCGGAAGAGCAGGGTCATCCAGAGGGGCGGCCACCGAGGGGATTTCGTAGGATATCCACTCAGGCTCCGGGGAAGCGCCTGCGTTACATTGACATGGCAGAGGATGCCGTCTTCCCGGAAGCTTGGGACATTTGGGATGTCAACCGGAAATTCCTCAGCCCACCCGAGATATGGGCTCACCTGAATCGCCTCAGGATGGAATTACCGGGCATAGGCCCAGTTCGGGCTGGATTCATGGCGTCTCCGGCAGAGGCGGAACAGTAACTGGATGAGCTGGAGGATTACGTCCACTCCAGTGGTGTCCCTCACCCAATGACAGACCGGGTGAGGGTACTGTTGAATCAGACGGTCCCCCCACAGTTATCGGCTGTCGATCTGAGGGAGCGCTTCCCCTTGCCGGAGGAATCAGAGGACTCCTCTCGGGAGGATGAGGCTGGAGGAGGGAGCCCGTTGGAGGAGGGCGAGGTCGGATACCGAGGCTCAGAATCTGACGATTTCGTGGAGGCTCTCGAGGTAGCATTCCGAACTTCTTTCCTTACAATCTGTTCTTGGGTCACTATAGAGTTCTCACCGATGTTTGAGCCATGCAGAAGGAACTTGTTCGTAGGCCTCATTCTCGCTCCTTGGCGGGTGATGATGCGGGACCTTCGGAACCTGCGCCTATGGTTGCGTCCAGTTCCACGTTTTGTGGGACCAAAGCACCCAAGGTGGCTCCTCCGGAATCTCCAGACCTTCCAACAGTATACGGAGGGCCTCGCCTCGGGGTCCCGTCAGTACCGGCTCAAGAGAAGCGCCAGGAGGCCGATCTCCGTAAGTCTCCTCTACCGGCCTCCTCGTTGTCACATGTAGACCATGCCAACTAACGTGTATGTCCCTCTCTGTCGTACAGTTCTTCGACTGGCGTGGGCTGCTGCGGCAAGACTGGTCGGGATGTCTGGTGGCGTCCCTCCTAGGGGCATGCCAGTGATGGTGGCGATAGTCCCCCCATCTCCTCAAGCCGCGACGTACACCATCACTGGCGGGACCACCAGCAGGGCCGTACCCAAAGTCATTGAGGTGGACTCCGAGGGAGAGGATCAACCGGTCGGTCCCAGTCCTGTCGCGCCTGCTTCAGCGCCAGGTGTCGCACTGGATTCAACACCGGATGTTGATCCTGCCGAGGATTTCTTGCGGGCGTACCCCGCATACGAGCCTGCCAATCGCACAGACTGGGACGAAACGGCCTATGACGAGGAAGACAACAGCATAGTCTGCCGCCGGTCGTGGAAGCTGATCACGCATTTTATCAAGGACACTCCCCAAGCGCAATGGCTGGCCGAAATGGATAGACTCCACTCGCGGTTGCGCGAACTGTGTGCTGGGGGAGTGGATGCCCAATGTCCTCACGCACTCATCCGCGATCTTATGGCTGAGAAGATCCGGGAGCATGATCATGGGCTCAGCGTGGGCCAGCAGCGGAGGAAGGCGACCAACATCAAGAAGATCCAGGAGGCTGAAAGCGAGGTCCAACAGATGCAGACCTGGGAAGATGAGGTTTCAACCTCTCTCAATGCACAATATGAGCTGGTCTCACGGTTGAAGGCCCAGCTGGCAGAGGCAGAAGAGCATATGAGGTAGACCTCCAGAAAGATGGCTGCCGTTCAAGCTGGCGTAGAGAGGGCCAAAGCCAGGACTGACGAACTGCGCCCCGCCGCTGATGAGGAGGAGCGGGAGCTAAATCAGCGGCAACAAGCCTTGGATGCCACAATCCAACGGGTGGCGGAGCTGCAAAACTCTTTTGACGGGGTCAACCCGTCCGTGGGGGGAGTCGACCCCCGAGTATAGTAACAAACCCAGAAACCTTTTATTGGTACTTTTGTGATTCAATTTTTTTTCTTTTTTTTGAATTCCGTAGCACACACGATTTCCACTGTTTGAATTGCCTTGTTACACCCTACAATGTTTGCGGGACATTAGACGACAATTCCCCAAGCCCACGTGGGTCGAGCCCGATGTGAGAAACAGGAGATAGTTTCCCTCTCATCCCACCTAACATGGGAGTGGGTATCATGCTCCGGGCATCCGGGATTCAGATTACCAGTCCGGATTCCCGAAAGATGGGAGAGGATTGATCGGAGAAGGAATTTCCAGGATAACCGAATTACCGTTTCTTCAGCGTGCTCTTATGCACGAACGGGGCAATGCCAGAGGTGCTGAAATCAGTCCAAACAGATGGAAATGGGAAGTGTGAATCACGATACCCGAGATTCGGAACACTGTGGGGATGGCGTGATAATAAGGGACAACCGTTAACCTTGGAGGAGAAGCGGCATCCTTACTGTGTTAGCCTGTAATGGAGACAACAAATGAGGGTCGACCGTTGACCATGTTCGAAACACGGGACCATGTCACAAATGTTGTCAAATATCCGTAGGGACGTTGGCCCAGGACAGTGGGCGGACTATAGGTCGAGCATCCATACTGTTAGGGGGTCCTTCCAAACATGACCCGTCTTCCGGAACGTTGTTCCAGGACGGTAGGTGAGCCGATGCGGCATGATACCAGGCCGTTAGGGGGTCCCTTCAGACATGAAAGGGGACGAGGGTCCGAATAAGGGGCACGCAAAGCGTGGAATATGGAGTGATGGTTTTCCCGAACAGAATCCAACACTCAGGTAGTTACACCACCGTGGTGGGAGTACGCCATATGGGTGCATTGGTTTGATCATGGATCATTCCTTCTTTCAGTCAGGGCCTCTCTGGAGAGGGGATCTGTCACTTCCCAATGGGATCTTTGGGCATCTTGAACTTGTTCGGGGTAGAACCGCAGTTTAGTGTCATGCGCTGAGGACAGATGGACTCCTGTAGTTTAACGTCATACGATAGGACGTGGTATAAAAGGGAAGATCCCAGGGAGCGTGTGGCGCGGTAAGTATGAAACTGACGTGAATTAGGACATGGAGTCCAGATCATACCACATACCCCTGGAGGAAGCTCTTCAGGTCGAGGGACCAAGAGTGAGGATTAGGCTGGGCCCGAAGCAGAGTGGTCGGGCGTTCCTACGTACCCCATGAGGATGGGAATCAAGCCATACGTAGTTCTTGAAACGCAGTTTAACGTCATGCAGGACGATGAGAAGCCTAGCCGTGTTGGTACACATCCCGCCAGAACTACTAAGCCCACGTGAGTCGTGCTCGGTGTGGGAAACAAGCAGTAGTGGTGGGAGTTTCCCGACACAGAAAGGGGCAGGTTAGGGCAAAGGGACGCTCGGTAAATATCAGCCCAATGACACTAACACGATCTTGTGGCGCACCTAGATGCGCGAAGAGAAAGAGCCGAGTATGATGGAATTCCACTTGAACATTAGGAAGTGGAAATGTGTGAATCATGGTGCTCGAGATTCAGATCACGATGATGACGGCGTGACGATGGAGGATAACTGCTGACCATGTTCGCAACACAGCATCCTGTCGCGTTAGCCTAGAATGGGGACAGACAAATGAGGGTTGACCGTTGACCATGTTCGAAACACGAGACCATGTCACAAATGTTGTCAAATATCCGTAGGGATGTTGGCCCGAAACGATTGGAGGGCCCTTAGGTCCAGCATTCATAGAGATCCCTTAATCCTAGTATCCATGTCGTCCGGGGGTCCTTTTGGATATGGAAGAGGATGAGGATCCAAATAGCGAGCTCACGAAGCTTGGTCGTGGGACGAAGGGAATGTCCGTATAAAAGTCCCACACTTCGGGCTCTTTGTCGAAACACATCAGAATACGGCAACGAGACGTATTAGATAGATGGAGCAGATTCCTTTCCCATAGGGAAATCTTAGTTTATGGTCGTAGAATTCAGACCATGGATGGAAGGATACATAAGAGGTACATGGTGGAGTAACTCAAACACCTGGTGTGAGTGGGAATAGGGGGTGTGTACGGTGCGATGAACAGCCTGACGTGAATGAGGACGTAATCCCATATCATGCCGCCCGAACCCCTCAGGAGAGGTTTTCGGTCAAGGGACCGAAAGCGAAAGTTAGGCTGGGCCCGCGGGGAAGTGCCCGGGTGCTCTTACGTATCTCATAAGGATGAGAATCAATCCTCACGTAGTTCTGAGGGGCCTTAGACCATAAATGGGTAAAAGGAGCAGGGGATGCATGGCGTTAAGACCCGACGTAAAGGATGACCTAAGCCCTACTTACCATGCTTTATCTTGGGAAATGCTCGAGTCGAGGGACCGAGCACGAAGGTTAGGCTGGGCCTGCGGAGAAGTGCCCGGGTGCTCCTACGTATCTCATAAGGATGAGAATCAAGCCATACGTAGTTCTGAAAGGCGGCACGATAAGGTAACAATTCCAGGGGAAAAGGGGAGTGCGGCCGTGGCCCTTGCACTAAAAGAAGCGGAATTTGATAAATATTGTTTGTTCTTTAAGGTGAATGGGGTTTTTTTGTGTGTGATGCGACAGGCCTAAAATAGTAGGCCGTGATGTCGCCACAAGGATCAAGCCGTGATGGGCATTGACAAATGGCATGGCACGTGACCAATACCCAACGTGATGTCCTCTACAACGAGGTCACCACAATGCAGTGCCGTTTTTCGTCGTGCGGCCAGGACGATAATGTCCCAGTTTAGGGTCGTATGATCGGACCAAGCATGCATTTTATCATCATGCAGCGCAGACGTAGCAGATACGATGCTAGGCGGGCAATGTGCGCAGTGTTATAAAACACAATTGATGGAGACATGATCCCACATCAAATTGTATGCCATTAGGAGAGGAAAACCTTAAGCCGAGGGGCCTATATAGAGGTAAGAAGTGAAACCGGGGGAGGGACTTGCTCCCTAAATGGGCTGTACCCGAAGACAAGGCGTCTGGGCAGTCCTACGTATCCCATGAAGATGAGAATCAAGCCATAAGTAGTTCTGAATGGATCTTAGTTTATGGTCTTAGAGCTCGGACCATGGGAGCCCCGAAGGACGCCATATTGCAGCTTTGTCCCCCTGACATGAAAAGGTGCACTGAGGGATAGCGCCAAAAGTGTCGAGATTCCACTTGGACATGATGGGGTGGAAAATGATGTGAATCATGCAACCAACATTCGAGGACTGAAGGGGCTGGCGTGACGACAGAGGATTACTGCTGACCATGTTCGCAACACAGCATCCTGTCGTGTTATCCTGGAATGGGGACAAACAAATGAGCATCGACCGCTGACCGTATTCGCAACGCGGGATTTTATCGATTTGTTGTCCAAAACCCTCGGGGGCGTTGGCCCGTAACGGTAGGAGAGCCCTTGGGCATTGTATCCAGGCCGTTCTTGGGGGTCCCTCTGGGTGTGAAAGGCGATGGAAGCCCGAATGGAGGGGAACACGGAGCTTGAAAAGTGGAAGGAACTTGATCAAGTTGAATCTGACACTCTTGGTCCTAGGCCAGAGTACTTTTAACACATGGGTGAACCGCCGAAAAGGGATTGACGAAACAGCTCAGTAGGGTGAGGTACATGGCGTGGTCATTACGGGAACGACGTGAATGAGGACATAGTCCCACACTACACCATATCATCCTCTCATGGAGGAAGGATGGGCCAAGGGGACAAGATGGGATGAGGATTCCCGAGAGATGGGGCTGGACCAGAATCTTGGCCATTCAGGTGGTCCTACGTATCCCATGTGAATGGGAACCAAGCCACACGTAATTCCCTAAATGTAGTTTAACATCATACGAGACGAGAAGGGGAGTAATATACCCTTAAACAAGGGAGGTATACGACATGGCGAAGAAGCCGACGTGAATGAGGACGTAGTCCTACACCACACCATACACGCCTATAAGAGAGGACCTGGGTCATGGCCTGAAAAGGCCAAGGGGCCTGATGGTTAGCATTGGTCAGGATGGACGGACTGCAGTTTATCGTCTTGCAGTGAGGATGAGGGTCGGGAACCCAAGAAGGCCGAGGGGCCTGAGGCTGGGCCTCGTAAGAGGGGGCGTACGGCATGGTACATGATCCCGACGTGAATGAGGAAGTAGTCCTACACCACACCGTACACTCTGGGTAAGAAGTTGGGCGTAGGGGCCCGAGAAGGCCAAGGGGCCTAAGGTCAGGTATCAGTCAGGGAGGCTTGACGGGTTTGCAGTTTAACGTCTTACATGAGGACGGGGGTCGGGGACCCGAGGAGGCCAAGGGGACTGAGGCTGGGCCTCATAAGGGAAGGCGTACGGCATGGTACATGATCCCGACGAGAATGAGGACGTAGTCCTACACCACACCGTACACTCCTGTGGGGAATCAGGGTCGTGGGCCCGACTGCTAGCACCACCCGGGGGGGGGGGAGTTTGTCACCTCGGGATGTGGCAGAATGAATCACTGCACTCGATGTCTGGGACATCTCGGGGTGGACCCGAAGATCCAGGACACTGTTGACCATGTTCAAAACACAACATTCCTATGGTGACCTGGTATGGGAGCAACAAATGAGCATCGACCGCTGACCAAATTCGCAACGTGGGACTTGTATCGGCTTGTTGCCTGAAAACCCTCGGGGGCGTTGGCCCGTATCGGTAGGAGAGCCCTTGGGCGTAGTATCCAGGCCGTTCTTGGGGGTCCCTCTGGGTGTGAAAAATGATGGAATCCCAGTCAAGGAGTGGGTGAAGCATAGCTGTATCCATCCACGAAAGAGGCAAACATCTCCAGGGGGGATGTGCAGCCGGGTCGAGGCTTGCTCGATGTGAGTTGGGGCAAAAGTGTGCACCCTGCCATGTCTTAACCTGAGGGGAAGATTTTGGATTTTGGGATGGGCCCATGGAAGAAATGCCCGGGCGTTCCTACGTATCTCATGAGGATGAGAATCAAGCCATACATAGTTCTGGAAGGCCATGCAGTTTAGCGTCGTGCGGTGAGGACGTGGGAGGATAGAAGAACGGGAGTGGGCACATGGTGCGACCCTTACGATCCTCGTGTGAGCGGGGTTGTATGAGCGGGGCTAAGAAAGCCTACTCCCTGCTACACGAAGATACCCCAAGGAAACTATTCCCAAGGGGGATAGTGGGAGAAAAAAGCTTGGGGCTGGGCTCAAGACGAGGCGTCCGAGCATTCCTACGTATCCCATGAAGATGGGAATCAAGCCACGCGTAGTTCTTGAAATGCAGTTTAACGTCATGTGGGACGAGGATCATCTCATTTGGGGGATATGTACGGTACGATGAGTAAATCATATCGTACAATCCATCAAGAGGGTAAATCGGGGAAAACCAGGGGGCCTGGGGCCGGGGGCCCGAGGAGGACAAGGGGCCTGAGGCTGAGCTTCGGTCAGGAAGGACTGACTGGCTTGCAGTTTAACGTCTTGCAGTGAGGGCGGGGGGCCAGGGGCCCAAGGAGGCCAAGGGGCCTGAGGCTGAGCCTCGGTCAGGAAGGCCTGACCGGCTTGCCGTTTAACGTCTTGCAGGATGAAGATGTAGCTTATGGTTGTGCAGGACTTTACAGTTTAGAGTCATGTTGGACCATAATGTGCAGTTTAAGGTCCTGCAGAACCGTTTCAGAGTTTATCATCTTGTAGGACGAAGATGCAGTTTAAGGTCGTGCGGGACCATTTTGCAGTTTAGGGTCGTGCAGGACCTTTTTGCCCTAGGAAAAGTATCGTTTGAGGAATTTTGCATTGGTGGGAGGGGTTATACGCTCTCCATCTATGGTCACCAAGGAGTATGCTCCATTGGGGTAAACCTTATGGATGATATAAGGCCCTTCCCATTTGGGTTCTAATTTGGGCGGTTTTCTACTGGGAATCATTGGCGCTCGAAGGGCCAGTACCAAGTCGCCCTATAGAAAAGAGCGGAGACGAACCTTTTTATCAAAGGCCCTCGCTATCTTATCCTGATGCCTCTCTAGATTGGTCAGGGAACGAAGCCGGTTCTCGTCCAGTACTTCTAATTCAGCTAGACGGATCTCAGCTACCTCATCTGATGTCTGGTGATCATAAACTGCAGTGCGTAGCGACGGTAGCTGGATATCAATGGGTAGGACGGCCTCGGCTCCATACACCAGGGAATATGGGGTCACCTGGGTAGAGTTGCAAGTCGTCGTCCGGTAAGCCCAGAGGGTGTTGGGGAGCTTTTACGGCCAATTTTTCTTGTTCTGGCCAACCATCTTCTACAGAATGTTAGAGAGGGTCTTGTTGAACGCCTCGATCTGTCCATTCGCCTGCCCGTAGAAGCGGGAGGTATGGTTCGACCGGATGTCATACTTGGCGTACAATTTCTTTAGTTCACCCGCTCGGAAGTTGGTGCCGTTATCGGTGAGGACGGCGTGAGGGACTCCAAACCGGTGGATAATGTTGGAGCTCACGAAGTCAACAATGGAACGGGCCTTGACCTCTCTGAGCGGAACTGCTTCGGCGCACTTGGAGAAGAAATCTGTAGCAGTCAGGATGAATCTACACTGGCGGGCCGTTGCCGGTGGATACGGTCCCACTACATCAAGTCCCCATACTGCAAATGGCCCAGAGTACTTGGTGGGGTGAAGGGGCTCCGGCGGCCGATGCAGGAAGTTGGCGTGAACTTGGCACACGTGGCATCTCTTGGCATACCCAATACAATCGTGGATCATAAGGGGCCAAAAGTACCCCAACCTCCGGATTTGATGGGACAGTTTCGGCCCAGCTTGATGGGCGCCATAGGAACCGGCGTGAACCTCTTGCATAACTTGAGGTATCTCTACTCCTTGGAGGATGCAACGGAGGAGGACACCATCGAAAATCCACTTATAAAGGATTTGTTCAAGACCGGGGCCTCTCTAGAGGGTAAATTGCAGCGCGCGGCGACAGATTCGCTCGCGCTCGGCCTGGTCGTCCGGGAGGCAACCATTTTGGAGATACTCGACAAAAGGTGCCCTCCAGTCGGGAGTGGCTTCAACCACTGCGTCTGACGAACCAGGGACCCCTATCGTGGAGGGTCCGGTGGTGAGATGACCCACCCACATGCCATCATTGTCCTCTTGGGTGATGGGGGCAACGACTCTCCGGTGTGCCACATGTATGATCAAATCATCTTTCTCGGGTTCTGCAAGCGACGCGGCTAAACCAGCCAAGGCGTCTGCTTGACCGTTCTGCGACTGTGGGACATGGGTAACCTCTGGTCAAGAAGAGAACTGGGCCATTAGGTGGAGGGTGTACTCCAGCAATGGTGCAAGCTCCGGATTCCTAACGACGTAGTCTCCATTAACCTGTTTGATTACCAGCTTAGAGTCTCCCTTCACATGTAGATGGGGCACATGGATTTCAAGGGCCAACTCGAGACCGGTGATGAGGGCCTGGTACTCTGCCTTATTGTTCGTACAACCTTCTAACAACAGAAACGAGTATGGCAGGACGGCTTGCGCTAGGGTAATGAAGACAATACCCAGGCCCACTCTGTTGAGCTTGGGATCGTTGAGCCTCCTACCGGTGGGGCTCCGGGAGGTGCCGTCGAAATGCATTTGCCAACACAGGAAAACATGATCGACTGAGAGGATCATCTCATCAGGGAAATCTAGGTCCAGGGATTGATCCGCAGAGGTTGGATGGGAAGCTAAAAAGTCTGCCAACGCATGTCCCTTAATGGCCTTCTAAGGTACAAACCTGATATCAAACTGCGGGAGAATCACTGCCCACCGTGCTAGTCGGCCAGTCATCATGGGACGGTTCGGGATGTACTTCAGTGGGTCTACCCGGGAGACCAATTTCACCTTGTGGTGCTGCAGGTAATGTCGCAACTTCTGCATGGCGAAGTCGAGCGCAAGGCAACTCTTTTCGATAGGGGAGTATCTGACCTCCGTATCGAGAAGCATGCGACTGAGATAGTAGAGACTGTTCTCAGTACCCTTGTTATTCTTCTGGGCGAGCATTGCACCGAGGGATCTTTCCAGGGCGGTCACGTAAAGGACCAGTGGCTTTCCGTAGACGGGTGGCATCAAGACCGGAGGTTGGAGCAGATACTGCTTGATTTCCTCGAAGGCGGTCCGACACTCCTCATCCCATTCATTGGAGGCACCCTTCTTCATGAGCTGGGAAAAGGTCTTACATTTGCCGGCCAGATTCGCGATGAATCGGCGTATATAGGCTAAGTGGCCTTGAAGGACTCAAAGCTCCTGAATGTTGCTCGGGGGAGGCATTTGGCCGATGGCCTTGATCTTCTCCGGGTCGATCTCGATACCTCGGTATCTGACAATAAAGCCCAAGAACTTCCCGGAGGTGACCCCGAAGGCACACTTCAGCGGGTTCATCTTCAGGTGACGAGAACGGAGGAAACCGAACACTTTCTCAAGGTTTTTGAGATGGTCCTGGCGCTGACATGATTTGACTACGAGGTCATCCACGTAGCATTCCACCAATATCCGGAGAATCGGCTTGAATATGCGATGCATGACCCTCTGATAAGTGGCACCTGCATTTTTCAAACCGAATGGCATAACCTGGTAGCAAAAGGTACCTTGGGGAGCCCTGAAGACAGTGGACTCCTCGTCTTCGGGGGCCATCCGGATCTGGTTGTACCCGGAATACCCATCCATAAAAGAGAGAGCTTGGAACCCAGTCGTGGCGTCAATCAACAACTCCGTCACCGGGAGTGGGAATTCATCCTTTGGGCAGTGGCGATTAAGATCGCGGAAGTCGATGCAGACTCTGATCTTCCCATTCTTCTTCCTGACCGGAACAATGTTGGCAAGCCACTTGGGGTACTGGACCTCCTTGACGAAGTTGGCTTTGATTAGTTTGTCAAATTTGGCCTCAACCATAGCACCATGAGAAGGTTTCATCTTCCTGGGAGGCTGATTAAACCCACAGTGTTTTGCCGGGAGGCCCAAATGGTGAACGACTACCTGGGGATCTAGCCCTGGCATCTCGTTGTAACTCCAAGAAAACACATCACGATGCTGTTTGAGGAAGTCTACGTACTGCTGCCGCTCCTCGGGGGACATGGATGCACTGATCAACGTGGGTTTCAGATCAGCCTCGCTACCAAGGTTCACCTATACCAGTTCATCAACCGTGGTAGAGACGCCTTCTTCAAAGGCTGGGGGAGAATCCTCTAAGTCTTCCTCCCCACCCGTGGGGGGACTTCCCGCGACGGAAGATACTTCTGGGCTATCAAAATCCGAGGGGCAGCTGGTGTCGGCTTGGGCAGCAGTGGTCATCACATCAGGAGACTCACTTGCCATTGAAACCATAGCAATGAAGGCGGTCGAACCTATCCCATATGGCCTTCGGCCTAAGGGGCTGCGTTTGATAATATCAAAGCAGTGGTGACGTGTTGGCCTGAGTCGGTTAATTCCAGCCTGGCGGAAGAGACACGTATGGCGCACCGCCTTTGTCATAAGCTTGACGTCCCGGTACCATACAGGGGTAGGAGGTTCTGGGATGACCTGAGCCTGGTTGATGTAGGAGTACGAGGTGATTTTTCATCATCGCTTGGACACGGTAACATGCCTTCCTTGTGTACCCGAAACAACAAAACATTGCCCCATGTCGGGGGTCGTGGCCTCCAACCGGTGGATTGGGAGGATGTAGGCATCATCCATGCTTGCCCAGGGATCACTTGTGACCAGGGCGGGTTCATCCTCGCTTACTAGGATTTTATTATCCTTACTTTTGTAATAACCCGCATCCAGATAGCAGGCCTCACAAGAAGTGAAAGGGGACGCATCTCCTTGGAGCACGCCTACTCGACCGTTGAGCGAGTACTTGAGGCACTGGTGATACAACGAAGGGACTGCTGCATGGAGATGGAGCCATGGCCTACCCATCAATGCGTTGTAAGCGGTGTCCTGAGAGACTACCATGAACTCGGTGCTTGAAATTAAGCCACTGAACTGAGTCTTCAGGTGGATCTTGCCGACTGGGGTTTGCTCAGTCCTGTCATACCCCTGGATTCTGAGGTCAGAGGGAGTTAAATCACCTTCAGACAGACCCAACTTTCACAACGTCCGGGTCGGAATTAGATTGATTCCGGAACCCGTGTCCACGAGGCAGCGACAGACTTCCACGCCATTGAAGTGGCTAGTGATGTACAGCGGGCGAATGTGCCCCTGTATAGGAGGGTCCTCATCTTCACCGGAGAACGAGATAATCGCCTGACATTCAGCGTTTTCAATCCTCTCGGTATGGGAGGCTTCTGCAGCTGCTACCTCCATCTCAAACTGGAGGGGGCTCCTTAGGGCCTCGGCAAGTGCCTCGCGCATTTCGGATGACAGGAGAAGGGCCTCGAGGATAGAAAGCCTCTCCGGAATGCCGTCCAGGTGCTTCAGGACATCATACTTCCGTGCCAAACGCGAACCTCTTCTTACAGGAGGTCGTTCGGAATTTGGAGGCATAGCGTATCCTGCCGGCTGAACTGGCGATCGACTAGTACTGGGTACGTCTTTCTACCTACTATTGGAAGCCTGGAGAGTAGTCGTCGGACTAGGATCGGACAGCGGAGGCTGGCCTATAGCTGGGCAAGACTGACTGTGATACGAACGAGGAAGCTTCCACCGATCCAGTAGCACGAACGACGGTGGAGGTAGAGCCGAGGGCGTTAGATGGGTTTGCGCGTGCTGAGATCTGCGCTAAGCCTGCTGCCTGGTCTCAGTAGCGTGCACGGCTTGGCCAAAAGTGCCTGCTGATGTACCTCGATGACCGGCGCGGTTGCGATTCCGCTGACGTTGACGTCGGCTGGAAACGTTGGGGAGGTCTGCCTGGCGTTCCCCCTCGTCGGGGGTCATATAGGGCTTTACCAGCTCCACGGTGTTAACCGAAGCGTACCCCTGGCTATCGCTCGAGGAGTCATCCACCACTGGGCAGATTCTGGGAGGAATCCCCATTTCAGGGGGAATAAAGTCGCCGAGGGTGCGGGATGACGATGACATCGGCGGTGCGCGTTGCTTCTTCTTGCGTCGCCGCTGCTTGCCCTTTTGGGAAGAGGCCGATCGTGAAGACGATGCGGAGGCACCGACTACTTCTTCTGAAGGTTCTGGATGCTTCAGGTGCTCTTGGATGATACCATGGGAACAGACGACGGTTTTTTGAGCCATCCAGTAGTCGTATTTCCGGGATCCGCGGCTGGGGACCTGCTGCCACTCGCCTTCGCTGTCGCTGCTGATCTCTGATCCTGCAAAGACACCTACCACTTGTGCTGGTGCTGGTCCCAACTTGACTATGTTGTTGTTGACCTGGTCTTGAAGCCAATCTTTAAACACAAAGCATTGCTTGAGGGTGTGCCCCAGGATCCGATGATAAGGGCAGTAGTTGGGGTGATCGGTGAGATTCGCCTCTGCCGGCCTTCTGCACTCAGGCAGACGCACAATCCCTTGCTCTAGAGCACTTAGGAAATAGCCAGGGACCTGATTTTCGTTGAACGAATAAGTCTGGTGCCTTCTTTCCGAATAGGGGGCCCTGGGGGCCTGGCCCTGATGAGGGGCCGGAGGGGCCTGCCGAGGAGGCGACGCCTGATTGTCTCACCTAGGTGGAGGTGGCGCATTGCGCGGGGGAACTTGTCGGTTCTAAGGCGGTCGCTGCTGGGCAGGAGCCTGTGCTTGAGGTGGAGGACCTCTGCGGGGTTGCGGGGGCGGTGCCGCCAGCAGTAACTCTAGCTGCCTGGGGGCTTCTACTTGGGCCACCGCGGTGGGTTCAGCCCTAGCGGTCCTCCTGACCGGGATCATAGGGGGCAACAAACGTGCCTGACTAGCCTGTTGCAGGGCTTCCTCAAGGCACTGAGACTTATCTGAGAAATCTCTGAACCCTCCAGCGTAGTTCTAGGTAATCAAGGAGGGTACCAGCTCTGTCTTGACGTTACTGACACACATCGTCAGTAATTTCTCCTGAGTCAGTGGCATATCGAGGGAATACGTAAGTCCCTTCCACCGGGCGATGAAGTATCCGACTCGCTCATCAGGCCTTTGCTTGCACTTGAAGAGGTCTGCAATGCTAGTCATCCGCATGGTGGAGCTGAACTAGTATAAGAACTGCCGGCGAAGATCCTCCCAACCGGTCACCGATCCGATAGGGAGCTGGATGTACCAGACGAATGCCAGACCTTCCAATGTCTGTACGAAACATCGGAGCTTGGCGGCTTCTTGCTGAGCCGGGGTCCCCAGCATGGGGCCACACCTAGAAGAAAAATGATCCAAGTGCTGTGGCGGGTCCCCTGTTCCGTTGAAGGGTGAGAAAGTGGGGTTCCCAAAACCCGGAGGTACGGGCATATCATCCACCCATGCCGGATAAGGCTTGCCATCTGGTGGGACTGCTACCTGCCGCGTTTCCAACGCTTCGAGGCGGGCTGTGAGCGCCGTGATAAGATCATCCGGGTGGGGGTCCCTGTCTTGATAGGGATCCCTAACCAAAAGTTCATTGCCAGGTTCTTCAACATGGTAGACTTCCTTGGCCGCTCGTGGGTCAACTAGCTGGACGACCTGCGGGGCGGCTGGGAGAACCCGGGTTGGATTCTTTATATTTCCCCGTCGTTCGGGGGGATTTGGCGAGACGTATCACACCCTCTTTCCATACTTTCTGGCTTCTGCCCTGTCTGCGGCAGTAGCATGATCAGGGTTGCCTGGAGGCATCTCACTGGGGGGAAATTGTTCCTACCCCTTCTGCCCCAGCCTGGGATTACCATAGTCGGGTCGCCGCTCTGCGGCGCGCTCAGCCAAGAGTTCGTCAACCAGCCTCTTCTGCTCAGCAAGCAGCTGGCGTAACGTGGCCTTCTCGGGATCTTCGTCCGTTTTAAGCATAGAGGCGGACAGGTCGGAGTGCTTGACTATTCCGACGTGCTCCTTACCCTTGCCGGTGTTTCGATCGAGTACCAACGACTCAGTGGGTACGAGGAGGCCTAGAAGGTTCCTCTGCTGACGGGAAACTCTCCCTGATGGGTCGGGAAGTGGCGGTACACCCTCGGGGGGTAAGTCTCCATCAAGGAATTAAAGCTCATCTTCCTTGTCCACGACATCAGCCATGTGGACCGCAACCCCGCTCGAGGGCATGTCCTCAATGTCGCATAGCGAATCGGGATGCCATCGGATAGGGTTGAAGAGGAGAGCGGCATAGTGTCCCCAACCACAGACTTGCACATGGGGGGGGGGGGGTGGCTTACCTGACGATTCTGCGGAGTGCTTTAAAACTATGAACGCATTTCCGTTGAAGGGCGCTCTGGCAGCTTGGCGACTCAGGGTGTTGGGCCGCAAGGAGTGCGATCGTATCGATCAGGCGGCACTGCTCGCCGATTTCTTCGAAGTGCTCTCGACTCCTGGGGTACGCCACCCGTTCATAACGAAGGCAGAAGTGTGTCGCTCATAGGGTTTGACAAAAGAACCCCACTTCTTCAAGGGTAAGAAACTCCGGTACGCGAAAATTCAGCGCCGCCGTCGGCCAGAACTTCTCCGGGAAGTAATCCGCTGTAAGAATACTCCAGATGCTCCTGGGCTCGGACTCGGGGTCTGGCCCTGTGTTGCCCCACTCGCCAACCGGGGGCGGCTGAGGGACCAGTAACGGTACCGAGGCGGACCTCTGGGATAGCAAGCTCGGCGGTGGAGAATACGGCGAACGAGCTGACTGACCGCTGAACTCCGAGCCATCCTCCGAAGAGTGAGGTGACCTGGCCACGATGTCACGATATGACGAGCTGATAGCCATAACTTCCGGCATAGGATTTGTGGCTAGCGGCGACAGTTCGTGTCGTCGCTCTACCGCCGTTGGCCCCCAAAATAGCTCCCCATGATCTCTAGTAGAGGTAGAGGGCACTTCTGGTGACAAAGGCGGTGATTGCGCGGTCGAGACCTGCAGAATTACGAAGATTTCTTCCTCTTGGATGTACCTGCGGAGGGAGATGGGAATCTGGTGGACCTCAAATTCCGGGAGAATGAGGCTAACGCGTCTGGTTCCTGCCCCAGTCTTTGATACGGAGGAGCGGGGAGAAGGTTCCATCGCTGAATCGTATTCCGCTTCTGAGTCGGAGAAGCGGGCAGGTTTGATCTCCACATGGGCCTTCCCAGGGTTTTTCTTGTGGCGGCGACGACCCGCTCTCCTGCCCCGGGGTGGCTCTTCGGGACAGGGTTGACCCCTATCAGGCAGCCTCGGGGCGGCGCTGGCGCCGTGGTGGAGAGGGCCCCCACTCGAGATAGCCGGGGTGCAAGGGGCACCGAGGCAAATGTCGAAGGGTACATGGGGAGGACCTCCATGAACAACACCCATATAGGCGGAGCCTCTGTTGGAACCGGCAGGAGCATGGGGAGGACCTCCTTGGTCGATGCGAGTGGAGCGAGGCTGACCTTCACTCCTCGAGTTGCTGGGGCGAGGAGGACCTTCGCCGGTTACAGAGAGGATGTAGGGAGGGCCCCCACGTTGGAGAAGGACCGGATGGATGGTGCCTTCAGGTTGGCTGTCGGGGGCAGGAGGATGGACTCCATACCCTGTATAGTGGGAACGTGAAAGTTTTCCGCGCTGAGCATCACTGCCGCGGGGCAGGTCTTCCTTAGGGATAGGGGTAGCACGAGACATGCCTCCATGACGAAGTTAGTAGCGGGGAAGGCCCACGCTCTATGGAGTAGTGGTACGGGGAGGACCTCCGTACAGGGTGACATTACTGCGGGTTAGCTCGCGGCGGTCACCACTTGGGCCTGCAACCCGGAGTGTCAACCCAGCCTGCCCGTGGGGTGGTTGGGGTCTCGATCCTGGTTGGGTGAAGAAGTGCCCCTGCTCAGTGTATGCAGGGGCTTCATGATGCACGTCGGAGGTGGCTTGGGCCACTGTAGCTGTCGACGTTGACATGCCTGGGCGAGCGTCCTCAGCCCGGGCCCGGCGCTGACGTCGGGTTAGGCGGGCTGGTGCAGGTGGTGTAGGGACGTAGCCTGCCTGCTCTTCCTGCGGGGCCGGATGGCGACGCTGACGTGGCCGGGCGGGAGCTCTCTCCTGGAGCCCTCGGGTCGGGACCCTGAGTGGGCTGAGCCGGACGGCGCCCGCCTCTTCAGAGTAAGGCGAGGAGTCGTCAAGGCGTTCCGGAGACAGGCTCCCAAAACGGTTGAACGTTGGGGGGGGGGGGAGCAGGGGCTCCCTGCGAGGCCTGTTAGGGCGGCGTTGACGGCGGGGCCTGGAGGCCTCCAGGTCCAGCCGGGCCATATCCCGAGTTGGGATGACCCCTTCTTCCTCGTACCTGCGCACGAGGTTGTTGATCACCCTTCGCTGGATGACCTCTGATGGGGAAAGGGGACGCGGGTGCCCCGTATTCTACAATGTGGCGGCCATTGTGGCGGTAGCGGCGCCATGTGGGGTGGCTGTGGCGATGTTGCCCCTGCCCCTGCGTAGGCGAGCGGGCGGTGATCACGTCTCTGTAATAGCAACCTGGTTCCTGAGAAATGAAGGGATCAACTCATCAGTATTGAGAGGAAAAGGATTGACAGCCAGTGCCCCAGCGTCCTTCCATTCTTCACGTCTGTAAGAAGGATCCACACCAACACGCTGCAGAACGGAGTGCCCCACGTTCTACTGCCCCGACTTCCGGTGAGTCTCACGACAGGCCCGATATTTGCTTTGCGGGACCAGGCACTGGATATCTGGATCCGGTGACACGTCAATCTACTGGTGTCTCAAACGCTACTAATCTCTATATTTAGGAGAAGAAATTCACGTCGGGTTCACCATTTCTGTTTCCGACGCTTTTCCGCCGGGGCGCGCGTGCGCATCCGTTCCGTCCGCGGAGGAGGATGCACGACGCTTTTGTTTCCCCGCATTCCTGCTTTCCAAAGGAGGACGACATTCGCTCCTTATTCAGGGACGTCTGCTCCTTGATCGAAAAGGGATGATGGGATGTCGGTTCTTCCTTCTGGGCATTCTTCCTCAGAACTCGTCACCTAATCCGGGTCTCCCTCATAAATTTAATACGTAGTTCGTGAAACTCTTCCCAGTGCCATGTTCCCATGGTCACCGGTTAATTACACTGCTTCTGTCGGGACATTCCAAAGGGTCCAGTCAGGGCAGCAACCTTCAGTCAGGGGAGTAGTCACGTTGAGGCATCAGTAGCGTGTCTGGATGCTAGGGAACCTGGCATGTCTGTCTGTTATCCCTGGTCACAAGGCTTCTCGAGGGCGTGGAAACCCGAGGCATCCCACATCGAGCGCGGGGAATTATATGTCATAGACACATATCTGAGGTTTTCCTCAGCTTCCAGTGTTTAACACAGGGTATGCCGCGAGTTTAACGTCTAGCGGAGATGGATCAACCCAACCAGAGCATTAGCTAGGATAGATCGGATTAAGGGATCCTCCTTGAAGGGATGTCGATACCGGGGCCAGCCCATGGGTGGCTGTGAAGAAGAGCGTACCGACATGGTCTCACCGGGATAAGACGGTCCGGGCGAGAATCGAGATGGGTGATAGGTTGATGAATGGAGTGGAGGGAGAGTGAAATGGGACCATCGCAGGGGCGACAGTGAAGTTGGGCTTGAGCCTTGATGAGGCTTCCTACGTATCCCCGTGGTAGGGAATCAAAGTCCGCGTAGTTCGGGATGGTGCCGGTAAACCGACGTGAAGGTGGACCTTGGCCCGATGGATGGTGGGCTTGAGCCTCTGGAAGGCTTCCTACGTACCATGCCTTGACATGGATCAAAGACCCCATAGTTCAAAGGGTTTCATTGGAGAACCGACGTGAAAGTAGACCCGTGGGTCCACTAGTGGTGGGCTTGAACCTTAGGAAGGTTTCCTACGTACCATGCCTTGACATGGATCAAAGTCCCCATAGTTCAGATGATGGAATACAGTTTAACATCATGCGGGATGATAGTGAACCCTGACGTGAATAGACGACGGGTGGTGGGTGTTGGCGAACCGACGTAAGTGAGGGACCTTGGTCCGATGGGAGATGGGCTTGAAAATGGGGGGCCTGGAACACCGACTAGGAGACATTTTGGGAAAATGATTGTTGGTCTTGAACCTCAGGGAGGCTTCCTACGTACCATGCCTTGACATGGATCAAAGACCTCGTAGTTCGGGTTGGGGAATACAGTTTAACGTCATGCGGGACGGGGGTGAACCGACGTGAATGAGGTCGGAACGACCAGACGGTGGGTTTGAACCTCGTAGAGGCTTCCTACGTACCATGCCTTGACATGGTTCAAAGTCCTCGTATTTCGGGTTGGTCACAACGGATTTCCGTCGGACGAGAATTGCAGTTTATCGTCGCGCTGGACGTAGGTAGAACTCGACGTGAATGATGATGGGTGGGATTGAACCTCGTGGAGGCTTCCTACGTACCACGCCTTTACATGGATCAAAGACCTCGTAGTTCAGGTGGGTGTGCAGTTTAATGTCATGCGGGACAAAGGGGGCATATAGTTTAACGTCATGCTGGACGAGGGCGAAACTCAGCATGAATGAACGACCGAGCAATGTGGCTTGGACCTCATGGAGGCTTCCTACGTACCATGCCTTGACATGGATCAAAGTCCTCGTAGTTCAAATGGGATGGGTCGCAATGGATTGCCATTGGACCAGAATGCAATTTAAAGTCATGCTGGACGGGAATGAGACCCGATGTGAATAAATGACGGGTGGGTTTGAACCTCATGGAGGCTTCCTACGTACCATGCCTTTACATGGATCAAATTCCTCATAGTTCGCTAAGGGTTGGGGGTCAGGGTCGGTGCTCACTCTAAGCCCGCGTGAGTCATGCTCGGTGTGAGAAAAAAGAGGTTTCAAGGACCTGGTGATCACGTCGCGAAGGATGCGTCCGTGAGAAGTGAAGATGGGCTTACGCGTTAGGAGGCCCATGGTGCTGGGACTTACTCCAGGATGGAGGCCCATAGTGCGACAAAGCGCAGGAAAGATGGACCTTGGTCCAATGATAGGAGGTGCCTCGTTCCCTATCACGCCCTCCACTGACCTTGGTAGTGGGGAAGTACGGAGATGCAGAGGTGCAACCATCCGTTGGGGAACTAGGGTCGCCCTTTTCCTATGAACATACACCACTCCGATAAGGAGGATATCATCCCTTGTTGATGGGTGATTCCATTCCCGTGGATACGAGTGGTGTAAAGAATGTTCGAGCTGGGGGGACCCTTCGTGAGAGGCACGAGATCGGGTCACAGTTTAACGTCATGTGTTGAGGACGTGGTGCTTGGCAGTTTAACGTCCTACAGCTCGGACGAGGTGGGTTCACTCCACACCCCTAGGACTTACATAACCGGTACCCTCTGGTCCTTAGGGAAGGGAAGGTACCAGTAAGGCCATGGTTAAGGGGGGTTGTGGAACGAACCATCAAGGGGTCCACGTTAGCGTGACTATGCGAAGAACCAATAGCCGTTAGCGTGCCTATGTGAAGAAGCATTAAGCGAACCAACGCTATGGGTGGTATTTTCCATGGGACTTTGAAATCACATCGTGCAAACCTGGAGGGTTTCACGGGAAGAGGAGTCACTAAGAAAAGAAGTGCGCTTCGCGAAGTGGAGTGCCTTGGCCTTAGCATGGGGCATAGGTGTGAGTGGAAGGTGCTTCGCGAAGTGGAACAGTATTCGCGGAGCACTGCCTCGTGAAGAAGGGGTTGCTCGCGAAGCAGGGTCCTGCGAAGCAGTGTGCTTCGCGAGGTGAAGCGATCCTGCCTTAGCATAGGAATCACTAGTACAGGTTGGGTGTTTCGCGAAGTATAAACGCTCTGTGGCTGCCCGGGTTCCCTTGGGAATCCCCTTCCTTCGCGAATGCGCTTGAGCTTCACGAAGGGCATCCCTCTCGGAAGAGGGGCTCAAAACGAGACAAAGCAGAGGCGTCTCGTGAAGTAGAAGTACCTCACGGAGCTCATGATTCCCGGGGAAAAGAGTGCTTCGCGATTCGGGAGAGGAGAAGCCGAAAGGTCGGATTGTCCGTCCTCGGGACTCAGGGGGAGTCCAGTATTTATAGGGAAGGGGTGCCGCGAAGTAGAACTCGCGCGCCGCCTCCGGGGATTCGTGGCGCGCTCGCGAACGTCAACGTCGTCCGTGGATAATTACCGCCTCGGGAGCTTTGCGGTGGCTCGCGAATGTCAAATGCGTTCGCGGAGCATTACCATCTCCGGAGCTTCGCGGCGGCTCGCGAACGTCAAATGCATTTGCGGAGCATTACCGCCTCTGGAGCTTCGCGAGCCCGCAACGGTCGGGGCGCTTCGCGGCGGGGCTTCGCATGGGTGCTTCGCGGCGGTGCTTCGCGGGGCAGCGCGCCAGCCTTCTTTTTATTTCCTTCCTTGCAGGCCATATTTTGGCGCCAACAATCAATTTAACATACCTCATCAAATCATGAATAAATCATAGAAATCATAAGACATAAAGGTAACTTGAGGCATTCATAACATTCTTACATAGGGAGTAACCCTCATGGTTACGTTTCAAATACCCATAATAGTATATTCCCTAAATCTCTTCGGATAAACCTTAACATTTAACTCCTTCGCATCACCCAATGCATTGGAGAGCTATATCGGGTTCACCCTCCCTTAGTTTATCACGTAACCACTCGTCTTCATAACAATGCCCAAGAACCATAACATAATCCTATCACATAAATCATGCATAAAGGAAACATAACATTTCCACTTTTCAATCACAAGATATCAATACAACACATTGATATAAAAAAATTATGAAAAACCTTTTCAATACAAAAATAAAATAAAAGTAAAACATGGTATTTATTTTTCATTCAAAAAAAAGTTATGGCTTGTAGAGGAAGCCGAAACTCAAATAATGGTCACAGCGGCGGAGAAGTCGTTGTCGCCGCATACGTATGACAAAAAAAACATTCCCTTTTTTCATTTAGTAAACGATTCGTATAAAAATATTTCTTTTGAATAAACATAAAAGTCAAAGGGGTTTATACACCGTATAAAATAAAGTTGTGTATAAAACAAAATATGCCTCAATGAAAGGAGATTGAGACGATGTCCCTTACCTCGTGTCCGACGTGACTCGATTGCTCTTTAATCTCCTGAATAATAAACTAAAGTTAATTTCTACTTGATTAAGAACCTTTTTCAAGTTTATTATTCCTTTTATATAACTTATTTCCATGTTATAAACATTATTTAATCATTTAATTTAATAAAGTTCATTTATTCGATATTTGGTACTTAAGTAAAAAATGGACTTCTTACAATTACATGTTGTTTATGTGGTCAAAGGTACATTATATCCAGAATGATATTCATGATTTCAATATCATATATTTCATATATATCCATCATATACATGTATTTATAATAGTACATAACATTTAGAGGTAAGAAATGAAATGCACCGTTCGTGGAGACGGTAAGCCGTACGTACGCATGAGAGCTACTTTCATTTCTATTTCACATTTAATGGAGTGAAATCATAATGATATAAGGGTATATTATAATTCCTGTATAACATCATATATAATAACATTTACTCCATCCTTTATATGTCCCATATATGGCATTAACGAATCAAATCACTTTGAGGGGGCGGTAGTCCGCACTTCCTAAAATGAAATTATCGTGTTTACCCACAATGGAAACCATAAAGGTATGCCACAAATGAAAAATACAGAAGCATAAGGAAAACATAAACATAATATATATCATATATAAATATAGTGACATCTTAATGTCCACCATGAAAGGTGTTAAAATAATATTGAACAATCATCGTTTTGTGAGGCAGAAATTCGCCATCCATAGAAACATTATGTTCTTTAACCATTAGACGAAGGTGTGTGTAATTTTAGCTAGAATAATTCAAATAAAAACATCCTAGTATATTTAAGATACTGGTGTTTTTACAAAATAAAGTAATAGAAAGAGTTTAGGGGGTTGTAGAAGCAAAATAAAACATAATAACACAAGAGAAGACACTACCTTTAAATCGGGTAACTCTTTTTGATTTTGAGCTCAAAGGCTTCCTTGGAAAGACTTATGCCCAAAGTGAGGCTTCTAGGAGTAAGAGAGGGATGTGGAGAGACAAAATGGTCAGGGGTTGGCCGAGAAAAAGGCTTGAGAGGTGTGGGTAAGGTGGTTGAGGTGGGGGCCTTTTATAAGAGGAGAGGAGGGGCACACTTGGAAAGGTATAAAATGTTACTTTATTTTCAAATGAGTTTCGGATTTTAAAGGTCCCACATTGATGTATTTTGAGGATAAGGTGATAAGGGTTATAGATAAACTCATATAATAGGTTTTGGACATGTTTAGGTCTTAGATTTTACATTATCTTTTCATTTTATTTAAATCGTTAAATAATGAGGTAAGCGCTGCATGATCATGATGTCATAAATAATTTAATTTATTTAATGTCTAAAAATTATAAGAAAAATAATATGATGTAGGAAATCATTTTATCTTTACAATGAATATTTATAGTCAGAAATATGACTTGTATAACCCCATGTAAAAATTGTTTTAGTAAAACAACACATGTTTGTGACATTTTCATTTTAACATTAAATAAAAAGTTATTAATGTCATTTTCCTTCCAAAGTGGCTCCATGGGGTCCCCAAGTTGACCCATGGATTTTCTTGGTCAGACATGACACATACAATAAAGGTAAGACATGTGTCAAGGTCATTTCATATTATTAAAACATTATTTTTACCTTAAATTACACTAATTACCTCTAATCGCGATTAAAAACTTAAAAGTTACTATTCACCAAAAAAATATTTTAATCCCATTGAACCAAATTTTACTACTTAATGAAAACCATGTATGTCGGATTTTTGAAATTCAAAACACAGAAGTGGTAAAATTTCACTTAAACGAAAAATCAGTTTTTTAAGTACCACTTAGTGGTTTCACTATTCATTAAAAATTGATGATTTTCAGAAAAATACCAAAACTTCACCCTAAGTTATATTTGATATTAAAAATTTAAAAATGATGTCTATTTTACAAAATTCAAATCATATAAGTTACATTAATTAATTTAATAATTAATTCCCGCTGTCAGAACAAATAGCGTGTTTTTATGAAATAATATATATCAAAAGATTGACACTAGTTTATGTCCAATTTCAAAGTGAAATTAATTTCAACGACCACTATTGGAATAAATGGTAAAAATATATTCTAATTTCACTTTAAAACCAATTAAAAAGATAATTTAATCATATAAATAAATTAGATTAAAAATTGGTTTTGAATTAAAATACAATATTTTCACTATTCATTAAAAAATGAACTTTATTGGAAAAATACAAAAAATTTACCCAAAGTAAATTTCAATATCCCAATCATAAAGAATAAGTTTATTTTTCCAAATAGAGCTTATAAAATTGTCAAAAGTTTGATTTAAAAAAGGTTTGCCACCAAAAGGCAGTAAAACAATCTTTTAAAAATATTAGTGTATTCCATGCTTAAGATTGGATTTATTCTCGTTTTAAGCCTCTAAAACACTATCTAATTCATAAATAACTATATCTATTATTCATTACTTACTTGGGATGTTACATACTTCCCCCCTTTAGAAAATTGCGTCCCCGCAATTTATCTACTTATCGAATAAGTGGGGGTATTTATCCCTTATAGCATTTTCAGATTCCCACATTTCCTCTTCAACCATATGGTTTTTCCACAAAACCTTTACCTGATGAATCACCTTATTCCACAAAACTTTCTCCTTGTGGTTAAGAATCTGGACTGGTTATTCCTCATAAGATAGATTCTCTTCCAGCTTAACTATCTCTGGACTCAAAACATGAGATGGATCTGGAATATACTTTCTCAACATCGAAACATGAAAAACATTGTGTACCTAAGATAAACTTGGAGGTAAAGCCACTCGGTAAGAAACTGATCCAACTTTCTCCAGAATTTCATATGGTCCAATGAACCTTGGACTCAGATTTCCTTTCTTACCGAATCACATCACACTTTTCCATGGTGAAACTTTGAGAAAAACATGATCACCTACCTCGAAAGATAGATCCTTCCTCTGGTTATCCGCATAACTCTTCTGACTTCTCTGAGCTGTTCTCATGTGTTTCTGAATCAACTGAAATTTTTCTGCCATCTCTTCTACCAATTCTAGCCCCATCAACTTCCTTTCACCCACCTCATCCCAAAAGGCTGGAGTTCGAAACCATTTACCATATAATTCCTCAAATGGATCCATCTGTATACTGGAATGAAAACTGTTATTATATGAAAATTCAACCAAAGAAAGATGTTGGTCCCAACTTCCCTGATAATCCATCAAAAAAGCACGTAGCATATCTTCCAAAGTCTGAATTGTTCATTCTGACTGCCCATCTGATTGAGGATGAAAAGATATACTAAAATTTAATTCAGTAACCAATGAATTCTGAAGGCCTTTCCAAAAGTTAGAAGTAAACCTGAGATCACGATCAAATACAATGGAGAGGGGAACTCCATGTAACCTGATTATCTCTTTAAGATACAAACGAGAAATTTGATCTAGGGAAAAAGTATCTCGTATAGTAAGGAAATGAGCATATTTAGTCAAGCAATCAATAATAACCCAGATTTCATTATTACCTTGAGGTGTCTTCAGCAATCACACAACGAAGTCCATGGATATATTCTCCCATTTCCACTCTGGAACTGGTAAAGCCTGAAGAATCCCTTTCGGTAACTGCCGCTCTGCTTTAACCTATTGACATGTCAAAAACTTCACAGTAAAATTAGCAATATCCCTTTTCATTCCGTCCCACCAATAATACTCCCGAAGATCTCTATACATCTTAGTACTTCCTAGATGAACTGAAAAAAGAGAACTATGAGTTTCACATAACAACTCTCTCTTCAACTATGAATCACAAGGCACACAAAATCTCTTCCCAAATCTCAAAACATAATCATTATCAATGTTGAATTCAGGCAACTTACCCTTATGAACCAGCTCTACCTTTTTCTGCAACTCGATGTCTTGCTTCTGTGCTTTCTTGATTCTGTCTGATAGAGAAGATTTCACTAATACCTGAAACAAAATAGAAGGACATCCTGCACCAACAACTTTTATGCCAAATTTCATCAAATCCTTAACCAAAGGATCACGTTCTAAATGCAACATTGTTAATGAAGCATTACTTTTTCGACTCAAAGCATCATCCACTTTATTTACCTTTTTCCGGATGGTAATGAATTATACAATCATAATCCTTGATTAATTCTAGACATCTTATCTGTCTCATGTTCAATTCTTTCTGAGTGAATATATAGTTTAAACTTTTGTGATCGATATATATTTCACACTTTACTCCATAAAAATGATGCCTCCAAATTTTTAAAGCGAAAACAACAACAACTAATTCCAAATCATGTGTAGGATAATTTACCTCATGAGTTTTCAACTGAAGTGAAGCATAAGCAATTACCTGATCATTCTGCATTAGGACACAACCAAGTCCTTTCAATGAAGCATCACTGTAGATAACAAACTCACCATTCCTGTAAGGTAGTGCCAAAACTGGAGCATTCACCAATCTTCTTTTCAATTCCTGAAAACAATCATCACATTCTTTTGTCCAGATAAACTTAACACCCTTATGAGTTATCCTAGTCATTGGACTAGATAATTGTGAAAAATTTCTAACAAACCTTCGGTAATAGCCTGCCAAACCAAGGAAGCTATGAATCTCAGTTACATTTGTGGGTCTTGTCCATTCTTCAACAACCTTTGTTTTTGCAGGATCAACAGTTATCCCATCTTTAGAAACAATGTGACCAAGGAAAGAAATTTGTTGCAACCAAAACTCACACTTTTTGAATTTCCCATACAATTTATTTTCTTTTAAGGTTTGAAAAATAACCCTTAAATGACTTTCATTATCCTCTTTACTTTTAGAAAACACCAAAATATCATCAATAAAAACAACCAACATTTTTCACCTGAGTCAACTAAGCCATCACTACAACAAACTGTTTGGCTATGATTCTGACTATCTCAGGATACTGATTTGAAAGGTTATTTCCTTCTGTATGCCTTCCTAGCATTGCTTCCCTATTTCCTCTACGGAAAACCATTCTAAACAAACATGTCTTAGATGACGCAACATGGTAATCTTCTAATGATATATCATTTCAATTTGACCATAAAAAAATATTTTTGGATAATCATTTAATAGAATTCTAACTCCTAAAGTTATCTAAACCGACCTTTGATACCAACTATAAAGCCCTAACCTTAAACATTAATTAATCTTGAGTTACTTCAAGAATACACTTTGAGGATATTTTCAGGTTTAGAGTTTTAGAGAATTAGATTATAAAACATGCATTACATTCCACATTTAAACAAAGTGGTTATATAAAAGATAATAATCATTTTTCCCATCAACGGAAACATATTTAAAATAAAACATGGATTCTTTCTTGACACTTCCTTGACACTATCATCACATCATGTACCTATCCCTTGACCTGTGAAAATCATTTCAAAAACTTGGGATGAGCATAAAAAGATCAGTAAGGGATATAAAAGTATGAAATGAAAACATTAGTCCATGTATGAAATCATACTTTACTCATAAAACATAATCACTTTAACATACCTCATCAAATCATGAATAAATCATAGAAATCATAAGACATAAAGGTAACTTAAGGCATTCATAACATTCTTACGTAGGGAGTAACCCTCATGGTTACGTTTGGAATACCCATCAAAGTATATTCCCCAAATATCTTCAGATAAACCTTAAATTTTAACTCCTTCGCGTTACCCAATGCATTGGAGAGCTATATAGGGCTCACCCACCCTCAGTTTATCACGGAACCACCCGTCTTCATAACAATTCCCAAGAACCATAACATAATCGTATCACATAAATCATGCATAAAGCAAACATACCATTTCCACTTTTCAATCACAAGATATCAATACAACACATTGATATAAAAACATTATGAAAAACCTTTTCAATACCAAAATAAAAGAAAAGTAAAACATGGTATTTATTTTTCATTCAAAAAAAAGTTATGGCTTGTAGAGGAAGCCAAAACTCAAATAATGGTCACGACGGCGGAGAAGTCATTGTCACCGCATACATACGACAAATAAAAACATTCCATTTTGTTGTTTAGTAAACGCTTCTTATAAAAATTTTCCTTTTGAATAAATGTAAAAGTCAAAGGGGTTTCTACACCGTATAAAATAAAGTTGTGTATAAAACAAAATATGCCTCAATGAAAGGAGATTGAGACCATGTCCCTTACCTCGTGTCTGACGTGACTCGATTGCTCTTTAATATCCTGAATAATAAACTAAAGTTAATTTCTACTTTCTTAAGAACCATTTTCAAGTTTATTATTCCTTTTATATAACTTTTTTCCATGTTATAAACGTTATGTAGTCATTTAATTTAATAAAGTTCGTTTTGTCGATATTTGGTACTTAAGTCAAAAATGGACTTCTTACAATTACATGTTGTTTATGTGGTCAAAGGTTCATTATATCCAGAATGATATTCATTATTTGGATATCATATATTTCATATATATCCAGCATATACATTTTTTTATAATAGTACATAACATTTAGAGGTAAGAAATGAAATGCACCGTTCATGGAGACGGTAAGCCGTACCTACGCATGAGCGCTACTTTCATTTCTATTTCATATTTAATGGAGTGAAATAATAATGATATAAGGGTATATTATAATTCCAGTATAAAATCATATATAATAAAATTTACTCCATCCTTTATATGTCCCATATATGGAATTAACGAATCAAATCACTTTGAGGGGGCGGTAGTCCGCACTTCCTAAAATGAAATTATCGTGTTTACCCACAATGGAAACCATAAAGGTATGCCACAAATGAAAAATACAGAAGAATAAGGAAAACATATACATAATATATATCATATATAAATAGAGTTACATATTAATTTCCACCATGAAATGTGTTAAAATAATATTGAACAATCATCGTTTCGTGAGGCAGAAATTCTCCATCCACAGAAACATTATGTTATTTAACCATTAGATGAAGGTGTGTGTAAGTGTAGATATAATAATTCACATAACAACATACTAGTATATTTAAGATACTGGTTTTGTTATAAAATAAAGGAATATAAAGAGTTTAGGGGGTTGGAGGAGCAAAATAAAACATAATAACACAAGAGAAGACAATACCTTTAAATCGGGTAACTCTTTTTGATTTTGAGCTCAAATGCTTACTTGGAAAGACATGTGCCCAAAGTGAGGCTTCTAGGAGTAAGAGAGGGATGTGGAGAGACAAAATGGGTAGGGTTTGGCCGAGAAAAAGGCTTTAGAGGTGTGGGTAAGGTTGTAGAGGTGGTGGCCTTTTATAAGAGGAGAGGAGGGGCACTCTTGGAAAGGTATAAAATGTTACTTTATTTTCAAATGATTTTCGGATTTTAAAGGTCCCAAATTGATTTATTTTGAGTATAAGGTGATAAGGGTTCGAGATATACTCATCCAATAGGTTTTTGACTTGTTTAGGTTTTAGATTTTACATTATCTTTGCATTTTATTTAAATCGTTAAATAATGAGGTAATCGCTGCATCATCATGATGTCATAAATAATTTAATTTATTTAATGTCTAAAAATTATAAAAAAAATACTATGATGTAGGAAATATCTTTATCTTTCCAATTAATATTTATAGTAAAAAATATGACTTTTATAACCCCATGTAAAAATTGTTTTAGTAAAACAACACATGTTTGTGACATTTTCATTTTAACATTAAATAAAAAGTTGTTAATGTCATTTTCCTACCAAAGTGGCTCCATGGGGTCCCCAAATTTACCCATGGATTGTCTTGGTCGTCCATGACACATCCAATAAGGGTAGGACATGTTTCAATGTCATTTCATATTATTAATACACTATTTTTACCTTAAATTACACCAATTACCTCTAATCGCAATTAAAAACATAAAATTTACTATTCACCAAAAAGTATTTTAATCCCATTGTACCAAATTTTATTTATTAATGAAAACCATGTATGAAGGATTTTTTAAATTCAAAATACAGAGGTCGTAAAATTTCATTTAAACGAAAAATCAGTTTTTTAAGTACCACTTAGTGGTTTCACTATTCATTAAAAATTGAAGTTTTTCATAAAAATTCCAAAACTTCACCCTAAGATATATTTGATATTCCGAATTAAAAAATGATTTCTATTTTAAAAAATTCAAATCATATAAGTTACAATAATTAATTTAATAATTAATTCCCACTGTCAGAACAAATAGCGTGTTTTTATGAAATAATATATATCAAAAGATTGACACTAGTTTATGTCCAATTTCAAAGTGAAATTAATTCCAATGACCACTATTGGATTAAATGGTAAAAATATATTCTAATTTCACTTTAAAACCAATTCAAAAGATAATCTAATCATATAAATAAATTAGATTAAAAAGAGGTTTTGAATTAAAATACAACATTTTTCACTATTCATTAAAAAATCAACTTTATCGAAAAAATACCAAAAATTTACCCAAAGTAAATATCAATGTCCCAATCATAAAGAATAAGTTTATTTTTCCAAATAGAGCTTATAAAATATTCAAAAGTTTGATTTAAAAAAGGTTTTCCACCAAAAGGTAGTAAAACAATCTTTTAAAAATATTAGTGTATTCCATGCTTAAGATTGGGTTTATTCTCGTTTTAAGCCTCTAAAACACTATCTAATTCATAAATAACTATATCTATTATTCATTACTTACTTGGGATGTTAAAACTGTAGTTCACATTTCATGTGGTAATTTTTCAGTCCATAGGTTAGTTTAACCATGCCATCAATATAGATGAATGAAACCATAGTTATAGAATATTTTAAGAAAGATATATCTTACATATGGGGGATTTTGTAGATTAGGTTAAAGGATAAATATTTTTTTACTAAAGGATCTCTTGTATATCTGGATTATACATTGGAGAGAAGATATTTTTATATCACCATGGAACAAATGATAGGGAAGCATGGGATGGTTTTATTTTTACATAAATTTGTATCTTATGTAAGGAAATTAATTTACATATGGTATGACACTATAATAAGTTTATGGTCTTAAAAGATAGACCACACATCAGGAAGTTTATCATCATGTGACAAGGAATTATTACACTGATTTGGTTTATGTTTAAAATAATATGGATTCATCTCAGTTTAAGACCCATTGATGGAAACCCATCATGAATTAAATGGATAATAATTAAAACTAAGTAGTAATTTTATTAAAATTTGTGGTGGGACATGAGATAAGATATTCATGTTTCACTATATATATTGAAAAAATAGCAATCAATCCACACAAAATTCTAATTTTATATGGGTATTTTATCATTGTATAGATTGATAAATGGAGGAAGGGAAATTCTCCAAGAACTCTTACTCAGATATAACTCTCATGTAAGGAGAAAGGGTCTCATGAATTTATGATCAAATTTTTTTATAAGGTCCTATATGGTGGAACATAGTGCATTTACTTTATCATAAAATAATAAGAATTGTGAACCGTACTATTGAACGTAACGTATCTTAATCATGCTAATCATGAAAATAAACTAGAACTCCTAAGCTTATGTGAGTCGTGAAAAGTGTTATAAATAATAGATAATTATTAGATCACCCATATCACATGATAGAATAAGATAACGATGAAATTTTAACCATATAGTTTAGTATTTTGTGAAAAGGATGTGTCATATAGTTTAATGTCACGCGATGGGGACCAACTCACAGTGGTTTACTATCATGAATAATTGATGTTTTCATGTAGTTTTACATCAATAAATAGTGACATTGTTGTGTAGTTTTACATCATATGACCAGAAAAAATCATCCAGTTTTACATCATGTGACCATGATGTTGGAACCACCCATAAATTTATGAAAATTATTTCTTGGGAAACCTTAAATTGGTGGCTGGTGTGATATGATTTCTGTACATTATGATTAGGGAGTAGGCTATATTAGAGTAGACCTTATGGATGACGTAGGGTCCTTCTAATTTTAGTTTAATCTTTGGAAGATTATTTACAAGTATTATGGGGGATCTCATGGATAACTTCAATTATCCTTAGAAGAATGGATAGAGATGGACTTTCTTGTTAAACAATAGTGCGACCCTATTCTGATATATTTCTAGGTTGTTCAATGTGCATAACATTGTCCCATAAATTTTCTTTAACTCATCCATATTCTTTTGAGACTAATCATATTTATACAACTTATTGTAGATGATAATATAGAATGAGGGAAAATAAACCTCAATGAGAAGGACTACCTATGTCCCATATACAAGTAATTATGAGGTTGATTAAATAAAAGTATGAGTTATGATGTAATAATCCAATAAAGAATCCAAAATTTTATCAGTCTAAGACTTATTATATTTTTTCACCATCTTATAAAGGATATTTGATAGAGTTTTATTTAATGCCTATATCTATCCATTTTTCACGACATGGTAGTGGGATGAGTGGTTAGACCAAATATTGTATTCCTATTAAAAGTTATTTAATTTGAATGTGTAGTAATTTATTCCATTTTACATCCATATTGTGCCATGGAAACAAAATATGGTGATTATATATAGCTTTATAAAATTAAAAAAAGCCCTTTTTCATCTTCCTTGAGGGATATAGCCTCGGTCCACTTGGAAAAAAAGTTAGTGGAAATAAGGATATACTTGAATTACAAGAATATGGATGAGGTATATATTCCTATAATATCTAATACATAGATAGAAAATGACCAAGATTATTTGGTGGTGTATAACATATCTAAGGTTTAGTGGATAAAACTAGTATTTATTTGATATGAATGGAATTTTCTGGTAAATTCCATGACGTATTACATCATTGATGGCTACATGTAACTAGCTTATTGATTTGATGGAAGAGTTTGAATCATGATTGATTGGAACCACAAGTGACTATATGGAATTCATTCATAATACTAAAGGTTTATCCTCCTTTGATACATATTAGGAGGAATCCATCAAAGACTATATTATAGAATACTTTATAAGAGTTTGGGCCATTACATAGAGTTAATATCATTACCCAGTGTCATATTTATTTCTTCTTGGCTCGATCCGATAGATGAATTCCTATTTAGAGGTTGCCTACTATAGAAACATTTATATGGTTGTGGTATTAGTTTGAAAGGATATCATATCACCATATTTTGAGGTGGTTTTAATCTCATTTATTTATTCTAGTTGATCACTGGTGCATGGAGAGACCACCCTATGGTGTGAAATGTAGATTATTGTATCATCCTATTCTGTATCCACTAGGTTTATGGAATAATTAACAAATTCATCAGATTAGGAATTATTTGAACATGGTATATGATAAAATGTTGTATCAAAGGGAAATTCAACCATCAAAGCACATATGTAATCACGAAAAGGTATTTAGTCATCATTAATAGCATATTTACCATTGATCTGCTTGATCAATAACTCAGAGTCACTAATAACATTTAAGAAATTAATTGAAAATTATAGGTATAGTTGACATGTCTAGAAGAAATCATTAAATCCTCTAAGAATGATTAAATTATAAATTTATATTTCTCCAAACCGTAATAACTATAAAGGTATAATAAATTGTAAGTACGGGGTTAATCCCATAGAGAGAAGGGAACACATTATAATACTTTTGACCAATGTCTAGGTCATCCTAATTTAGTTTGATTTTATTAAATTAATGATGAAAATTAAATAATTAAAATACATGCACAGTGATAGAAAATACAAAATATATATAGAGAGAGAGAGTTCAGGTCAATTTTAAGGTAAATGAAAAGGATAATACTAAATCTGTATTTGGATAGACATTTGGATTCAGATGTGAATCAATGAAAAAGTAACTAATTGGTTAAGTTTAAATCAACTAAATATACGTATTATAAATCTATTACTTGGTCCAAATATAGATAACAACATATATGTAGAACTATTAGTATCTATGGTAGAAAGTGTCAAAATTTAATGGTCATAGACTACTCAACTCCAAAAAGTCTAGGGTCCTTTAATTGAAACCCATGACTAGGGTTGTGCAAATTAATGAGATATAAATTTTTTCTTTAACCTAATTAATAGATCTAGGGTTACCAAGTTTTAATTTATAGATTCATTATGATTAATCACACCCCTACTCTCAACCCCTAACCCTAAGTGGATTAGCCATGCATGAATAAATTGAATGAAAGAAAGGAAACAAATAAAATTCTCAACATAATGACTTAGTGATTCAAAATCCAATGATGAATAATCCATTTTCAATAGGAAATAGAATAGACGATAGTGAATGATAAGGAGAATGAATTAAATAGAGATATTGATATTAAACTAGAAATCATTAAACACTACATTAAAGAAAGAAAAGGAAAACAAAAAAGCAAAAAAGAAAACCTATATTTGAAAAAATCTAGGTTAGAACCCTATAGTAGCTTCCTAGTAGTTGGGCCACTCCATGCCTAGAATGGAATGCTTTTCTCTTAGACAGAACCCATATTTATAATCTCAATATCCATCTATAGTGTTTGATCGGTAAAAAATGTATTTTAATGGCCATCCATGTCAAATTTGTAGGGTCTCCATCATAGATATGATGAAAATCAAGGTTTTTAGTATGTTAGACACTTTAACATTGTGTTAAGTTTAAAAGATGTGTAATGTTTGGGCCTTGAAATATTCAGGAAATGTTGTTTGATGTGTAAAAATATCTATAAAATTTTATGAAGTTTCATGGTGTAACATATTTGTGTCATGATATGACATAGGTGGTCTCCATTATAGGATCTCTTCTTCATCGTCATTACCTGTAAATGGTTTATTCCTTGTATTATTTCATGTTGTGTAATAATTACACAATGGGTAAAGTGCGGTCACAATAAATCTTGAGGGGGTTAACTTGATTATAGGGGATGCCCTCAGTTTGCATTATTTTAGGCCTCCCTAGCTTCCTGTGGTGGTGGTGGGGGTGGGAGGGGTGTCTTATTTGTTTTTATTTTTTCCCTTTCCTTTTCTTTGAATAAAAATTACATATGATGATGGTAAAGTGTGTTTATAACTTTGGATGCTTAGTTTTTCTCTATTTCTTCAGTTTTGTGCCTCCAAAACCAACCATGATCATCCAAATTCATAGGAAACCTTCATTCAATAAATGTATTGGTATATTTGGATTAAATCTTTAATATTAACTTCATAAAATTTTTATTATCATGTTGCTTCATAGAACTATGTGAAGTGCCTTAATATTCTTTAGTTCCTGTGTTCCTTGATATTACTCTAAATTCCAGTCCTGCATAAGAATACAAAAATCATCAATATCAGAAATAAATATTATATTTAATAAATTAATATTTAATGAATTCATATAAAATACCCATCAATAAATAGATATAAAATAGAGATATTAAATATATACTCAGATATTTACCCTTCCTTGAGTAAGACCTCAACATAAAAACACGAAGGATATATACATCAAAAAGAGAATTTTCAAATTTCGATTCTCATAAAAACAATTTATAATTGAACATTATACAATCCAAAAACATACCCATTAAATAATAAAAAAATCATGCCTCATTTTTAAAGTGAAATTCAATACATTCCCCCCTTTTCACACATAGTTTTCAACCTTTCATCAACACCCATTCCATTTATGATTTACCTCAAAATTTATTTTTACACTCATCAATCAAGTTAACAATTTAATTAGAGTTATTATCACACCTCAAGTACATTCTACTAACCATATGCTTGAATTAAATATTCATTATCCACCCCTTAAAGACATGTATCAAAATTAATCATAGACAATTTTAAATTAGAATCAAATAACTCTAAGGCTAAGGGTAAGTTGGTAGTAATGTTGAAAATAAAGAAAGACTCAAAGAGGAGGCAAAAATATAATGTATAATTCATAATATTAAAAAGGAAATCTCAATTAGATGCTCCTCATAAAACTAATGTCATCTCATACACCCCCTAAAGAAGAAATTAATGGCGCATGGATGATGTAATCATAATGAAAAATGAACCTCTCTTATTGTTAGTTTTTTTTTTCATTTTTTCCTTTAAAATTAATGATTGGAATGAATATCACAAACACCCACTAACCACATATGATAAAAATCACTGGTATGGTAATAGTGATTTTTGATTCTCCCAACTCACAACCCATTTTTTTGGAAACTATATATAGGATAAGTCTCACATTGACTACCTAACCACATATGATTCTTATATCATTGGGATAACAATGAATATTTTCAATTATCCCAAGTCATATGCCATTTTTATTTTTAAATTTTTTTTCTTTTTTTCAAAAAATAGGGATAAACAATGAATTACAATGCATGTAGATATGAAAATTCCCCCCAAAACCCATATAAACACCCTATAGTTTCCTCTAAAGAGAAAACATCCCATCTCTACCATGAATAGTAACTTCACAACACTCATTAAATTGAATATAATTAAAAATACAATGAGTAGGGTAGTAAATGAAAATAATGGATTTTATTGTGGCTAAATACTAACATGGTAATCCATAGATTCTATAGGATAAAGAATGATTAATGTGTAGGTGAGTCTCTAGGATAAATGGGATCATAAAAAAATTCCTCAAACATTTCAAAAGTGAATTTATTCAGTCATATATTTAAAAATATAATAATACAATTTATATTAGGTTTACATTCCCTAAGTTTCACTCAATAAATTTACTTAGAAAAATAGGAAATATTTTTTCCAGAATCCTCTTGGGAATGGGAATAAAAAATAAGTAAATCAGGTCGTGAAATGAAAATCAATAACCATTTTACTCAATGAAATCTTCTAGGAATCCGTATTGAGAATAGAAAAAACATCACCAGTCATTTTTAAGAAACAAAAAATTTAAGTAAGAGCGTGACTTTCAAAATGTCCATTTATACATTTTTAATTTATGGGAATTATATTTCAATGTTTCCAACATGTCAAAATATTTCTCCTAAGTGCTTATGTATCCTAGATTATCAAGTAAAAGAAAAATAATTCAATAATTTAATGGAGAATATAATTAAATTCGTCTTATGAAACAATTAAAATAATTTTTTCTTTATAATAATATTACAAAAAAAATATGGGTGAAAAAATATAAACAAGTAAAAATTAATCCCCTTGAATTGATGCTTTTGAATGATTTTATCAGGTTCTATATGACCCAGGTTCATGTCATGAGTTGCTTTCATGTTGTATATTTTCTAGAATTCACGATTTGAGTGAGGTTCACAACATGTATTGAAACTGTATACAACACTTCAGTTGCATCATAGTTCTTGCTTCCAAGGCTTGAAAAATAATAATAGACAGTGAAATTACATGCCCATTTTAAAATTTAAAATATTTGAATAAAATAGATAAAGGGGTTAACTATAAGGAGAGTTATTAAAATTATAAAATAAAATAAATTTAAGTCTTAAAAAGTAATTCTAAAATTTGGGTTTACTCCCAATAGTGATGGTTTAAGGTCTATAGCTTGACCTTTTACTTTTTTTAGAGAATTGGAACACGATATAGAGCTAACCATCTTAGATTTACCCATATCTTAATTTGTTTTTCATCTAGGGTAGTCTTTAGATTCCTCATCTATTGATTTTTCTTGAATGGTGCTTGTTGTGGGATTCAATTTGAGAATAATTTATTAAAAATAAAAGGAAATAAAAATGTGGATAGATTTTATAGTTCTACTACACCACCAATACCACTTCCTTATTTTTCTTAGTATGAGCTTCAAGAATGAATTCTTAACTTGGATAATTTGTGTTCTCCTATTCTTCTGGAAATTTTACGAGGGAGTCCCATTCTTCATAAATCTTGAGAATATTAGTGAGGATGATTCATGACTGATCAACATCACTTTCCTTCACTTGTTCTTCTTGATTTGATTCTATGACTTATACTACATCAACCTCCATTGGTTAATCTTCTATTACCATTTATTCCTCCTCTTTAACCATCCAATAAAAAATTCCAATAAGTTTTATTTCCTCTTCTTCTCAAAGTTTCAAAAGGTATTATCATTGTTATTCTTGGTATGTTTTTATGCGTATAATCTATGCCTTAGGTTCTGATTCTTCTTATTCATAATTTAGAGGTTCATCACATTGATAAATTTTAGCACGCTCTAAATACTATTCTTTGATATCTTACTCTATCTTTTTATCATTTGTTTTTTAAAATATTAAACTTCCTAAACCTCTCCTTCATTATCTTCATCTTCAAACCACTAAATCTATATATATATATATATAAAGGTAGATTATTCACAAGATAATTTAAATTCAAAATAATTTGGGAAATTTTTTCAATCAATTCTCCCCATTCGTTGAGATGGGCCTCATGATTTTACATCCTTTTATCCAATACTAGATTAAAATTTTTCTACACAATGGTAATTTCTTCTTCTTATCTCTTCTCGTGATTTTATAAAGTGAGGGTTTTCTTGAAGGTAATTCTCTTAAGGTTTCTTTGTGTTAACAAATTTGACTTATTCAACATCTTCATATACTTCTTCAAACTAAACTACACCTATATTTGAAACTATTGGTATGATACTAACAATATAATTTAAATTTGAAATGATTTTATAATGTTGAGTAGTAAATTATCCCTATTCATTGAGCTCAACCTTGTTATAATATATAAATTTATCCATAAATTCAACGTACTACATGAGAAATCCTATTAGTCTATATTCTGAGTGATTTTATTCAAGTTGTTGGAGGTAAGGGTTTTCTTGATCATAGTGCACATCCCAGTAGTCTCCTTGGTATCCTTGATAGTGGGGAGTTCCTCCATAGGCCTAACAACAGGTTTCATTCAATAGTGACCTCCCATCTCAATCCAACACTATCTATGTAGTTAGTTATCCTTGATATTCAATGTACTATGATGGTGGTGAAACATGATAATGATATGTCAAATAATACATCCCACAGAATACCAAAAACTACCAGAAACGTAATATTGAATAATAATAATAATTTAAAGATATTGAGAGCCAAAAAAATACCTAAACTAAAATTATTAAATATAAATGGGATAAGAAAAGTATTTGACCTATGAAATTTATCTCAAGTCATCTACAACGCTCTAATTCTCCTTAAAAATGGTGATAAAATTTGATACATATAGAAGAATTCATTAAATCCTTTGGTTTTAATCAAATTATAAATTTACATTTTCTTGAATCGCAATAACCTAAAAAGTGGACTAAAGTTGAAGTGCATGGTCAACACCACATAAAGTGGGGAATGCGAAAAAAGACTTTCGAGAAAAGGAAAGTTCACCGCAATTCAGTTGGATTTTATTAAATTAATGACACAAATTAAATAATTAAAATATTGGAATAGATATAGAAAATTCAGAAGAGAGAGAGAGAGTTTAAGGTCAATTTTAGGGTATAAGAAAAGGATAATACCAAATATATCTTGGGACAGACCTATGGCTTGGGCTAGGAAGCAGTGAAAAGTCACCAATTGGTAATGGTCAAACTAATTGTATCTACCTAAGATGAAACTATTACTTGTTCTAGATATACCTAACAACCTAGATATAGTACACTTATGTTCTATTGAAAAAAGTGTCATAGGATAATGGTCATATCCTTCTAAAATATAACTAGGCCAGGGTCTTTCAATTTCACCCCTAATGGTCAAGGTTGTGTAAAGGAATGGAATAAAGCAATTTTGTTTAACCTAATTACTAGAAAAAAGGTTACAAAATTTCAATTTATAGATTCATTATGATTAAGTGAACCCCTAATCTTGACCCCTAACCCTAAGAGGATTATTCGAAAATTATGGAATTGAACGAAAGAAGGTAAAGAAATGTATAGTTCAACATAAAAATTAAATGATTCAAAATCCAATGAAAAATAAAACATATTCCATAGTCAAGAGAATAGATGAGTGAAAATGATAAGAGGAATTAATAGAAGAGATATATTGGAATTAGACTAGAAATAATTCAATATTACCTTAAAGAAAGAAAAGGAAAAAAAAGAAAACCTATCTATGAAAAACTATTAGTCAGAACCCTATGGAAACCTTATGATAGTATAGCCTCTCTATTCCTAGAATGGAATGATTTTCTTTTTTCCTAATCAAATATTTATAAGCTCTAGGGCCATATATAAGTTTTTATGGTTCAAAAATGAGTTTTCATTGCCATATAGGTTAAAGTCGTAGGGTCTCTATTGAAGATACACTGAAAATTAGTATTTTTAGTATGTTCGATGTTTTCATGTCATGTAATGTTTACTTGAAATGAAATTTTTATGTCTCAAAATATTCACAACATGCTGCACGACCTGCATAACTCTTTGGAAAAATTTAGGAATTGTCATGGTGTGACATATATGTGTCACATCGTGACATAGATAGTCCTAATTATGGGATCTATTCTTCCTCTTCACATCCTATAAATGGTTCAAACCTTGCATTATTTCATATCATGTAATGATTAACTAATGTTTAAACTGTGTTTACAGCTTCAGAAGCTCCATTTTTCTCCACTTCTTCAATTTTGTGCTTCCGTAACCTCCCGCGATCATACAAAATCATGGGAAACCTTCATTAAATGGATGTATTAGTCCCTATGGATTTAATATTTAATCTTAAATTTGTTAAATTTTTGTTTTCATGCCGATCCACTTCTCGACTCAGTGTGAAGTACCTTTATATTCCTAAATTTCCATGTTTTTTTAATATTACTTCAAATTTCAGTCCTACACAAGAAAACAAAAATCATTAATATCCACTCATGGATATTATATTAATAAATTAATATTTAATGAATTGAAATAAAATACCCATCAATAAATTGATATAAAATAGATTTATCAATAGATCCAAAATGATAATGAGTGCTTGATATTCTTTTAAATTGTTAGTGAAACCTTATGATAGAAGTAAGTATTAAGGTAACACTACCTTGGATAGGGATATGCATACAATCCCCAAGCCAACCTGGTTGAGTTTTAAGTTTTCCATCCTTTATCCCATTGGGATCATGGAGGAAATTTTAAAGTATATTTTCTACATTTGAGGAGTGTCATGGATCAAGAAAACCTCCTTATCTTCTATATTTGTGTTCAAAAATGATTTTCTTACATGGGATACACTATAATAATGTTTGATAATTCTTATTCATTAGTCACCTTATGAAACATGAACCATATTTAAAACTACTTCATAATTATTTCCCATCGTGATCGATACCCATTTAATAAAGGGTGACCTAGAATATACTTGAGTGAGTTGATAAAAGAGACCATATGGCCCTCATGGAGTTGAATGTAGTTCCTCAACTGTAATAGAATGAGGATCAATTCCAAGAAATAATTCTCAATACTATAGTATGGAGTATTAACATAAAACATTTTCTTCATAAGATAATATAGGATGCTCTCCTTTACCGCATTATTATTTTTGAGCAAAGAGTATACCAATTGATCACTCTAGGGCCACTACATAGAGAATAATAGTTTTTCTTCCATTGAGAAATATTAATACTAGAGGAATCACGATGTATCACTTGAGATCATCAAAGACTCTTTTTAAATATTTATCCCACTAATATAAGTCCTCCTTCTTCATATACTTTTGTGAATGGAATACAATTTCCCATGAGTTTGGGGATAAAATGATTAATAAAAGAGAGGAATCATTGGATTCCCCTTTTCTTCATGACATTTTATAGAGGGGAATAATGATATTTTAATTATTCTTTTTTAATTGAATTTTATCTCATAGTGGAGTACCATGAATCCAAATTTTCTTACTGATGTTACCTTGAATGTAAAATTTAAGGGGTTTATATTTTGTTTATGCTGCCATAGTTTGTTAAAATCTGTCTTAATATTGGATATATTATGAAAATCCATATCTTTATTAAAATTTATTTCATGATTTATTATATAAAGATAAACTTAATACAATCCTAAAATATCGAAAGGACTAGTGTATTTGGGTAATTATATACATAACACCATAACTTAGAATAGGGATACGAAAACATTATTGAAAAATGTCATAAAATGCATTTAAATTCCATTGATCTTCTAAAATTGCACTAGAAAACATAAGGATGTTGATAAGAAAGGGGTGAGCTATAAATACTTGTAAGGGAATAATAAAATAATAACATGATGAAAGTAATACATGTTATTCAAGAGGAATATCAAGGTGACATAAAAATGGGTGAGAATCATACACATGAAAATCAAAGCATGATATAAGATGATAACATCAAGGAAACACACGAATGTGGAAACAACATAAAACATGATATAATAGGAATAAGTCAAGTATAACCTCTCAGATATCATAACATAGTGTGCTTATTATAACCTCCTATGAACCATAAATGGAATCTCATTATATAGAGACATTATCCAATGCATTGGAGAACTATAATTTCAGGTCCACCCATCACATTAATATCATATACATGCATTGGTGTGACACATAGAATATAAATATAATAATATATTAAATAGTGTGTGTTAAATAATTGAAATTTTATAATAAATTAAGTATTGTTACATCTAGGTGAATATAATTTATGATAAATGGGGACAAGTATTCTCAATATAAAAGTTTGTCAAGGAAAATCATGGGATAATTTCAGTAGAATAATGATTATAAATAAAGGTTCATTGAAGGGTTTAATGAGAGTGAAAGGTGGTCTATCATTACATGTGTATCATAAGTAAAATAAAGGTATGCGTAAAAACACATTACAACATGAAAAATTTCAAATAAAAAAGCTTAGTTCAAAGAAGGTACTTGAAATGAAAAAGAATAGAAGAAGATCCCTTACCTTGAGAGGAAAGTTATAAAATCTTGGGAGGAGCTTCTTAAGATATTGGGAACAACTTGGGAGGGATTTAGAGTGGTTTAGGGAGATTAAATTCATATTTATTAATTTTTAGTAAAGAGGAGTGGTAGGCTAGGTGAGAATTTATAACAAAAGAGAGAGAAATTAATTATTAATTTCTAAACATAGGTTTTGGAGTCTATATAATAAAATAATCAAAACCATAAACCTTCCACTGGTTTTTTCCTTTGGTTTCTAAAAAAAGTAGTGGTTTTCAATATTTTATAAAGAAAATATTTAAAAATATAAAAAAATACCACTAGTGATGTGGAAGTGAGTCATGTTCATAAACAATTGATTTTAAAACCTAAAAATATAATATAGGTTTTTGAGGATTCAATAAGGGATTATAAAATTTTAAAAATAACTTAAAAAGAATTATTTAAATTGAAAAAATATATATTTTTATGGATTCATTTTATTTTATTTATTATATCACTTTTGGATATTATGATGTTATAATAAAGACTATATATTTATATAGTATTTAATTTTAACCAAAAAAATTCATCTATCTTAGAAAATTATGAAAAATTTACCATTGGATAATTTCAACATACCGATTTCAAAAATAATATTTATTTTAATAAAATAATTTTTTGAATATAATAATATTTAATTTTAAATAAAAATCCTTATTTATAGGAAAAGACTAGTTTTTACAACATGAACAACTTTCTGAACCTTATAAAAATTACATTGGGATTCATTAAATTAATTTATATTTTATATTTAAATAAATATTATTTAAGTAGAGGATTTAATTAAAATAACATTTATTTAAAAAACTATTGAATTTTTCAAAATAGAGCCTTAATTGAAAATATATATTTCTCAGAAATATAATTTTGATTTCTTTATATCAAAATCTAATCTTCATCAAACTCATTATATTATCATTTATAAAGTCATAATTAAAAGGGATAAATAAAATCATTATTTCATTAAAATGAAAATATAAAAATTCATGTTACTAGGTTCTATATACATAGCCCCTTATTACACTAGTGTATTCCATAAGGGTAAGGTGTACGATAATGGTGCTTTCTTGGGGTGATTCAATGAACTTGGTTTGGGAATTGATCTTTATAAGCATGAACTTATCCCATAAATGGTTTTTCTTGAGCTTTAGTTGGTGAATCTCATCTTTGGCTTGGTTAAGGGAAAATCCTAGTGATACCATCTCCTTCAGAATATTTGATAAATCGGCTTCATAGGGTATGATCTTAATAGTTGTGGTCATCACTTCTTCCACCTATATAAATTAAACTTTGTCATAATTCTTAATATATACTAATATTAACGGTTATTTTACAATGACTATATTATCAATGGTTATGATTCCTAATGGTATTTTAAATCTGACATGCTATATTTTATAATTGTAAAAAATAACCAAAGTATTATATGTTTTTTATATAACTAAATTACTTAATAAGTAATTTATTCATTCAAAAGGGAATTCCATTTATAAAAGTCTCGGTTATTATATTATTCCCCTTTAGAAATTTCACCTTTGAAATTTCATTTTTTACACTAGAACAGATAAGGGTACTTCTTTTCCATCACCTAATTGTATTCCCATGTTTCCACCTCAAAATTTTTCTTCCACCATGACACTTTAACTTGGTGAGTTTTATTTTTTCATATAACTTTGTCTATATAATATAAGATCTTCACTGATTTCAACTTGTATGAAAGATCATTTTCCAAGGGTATAACCTATGGATTCTGTACATGTGTGGGGTATAGTATGTAATTTCTCAAGATAGAGACATTGAACACATCATGCACATGAGATTGATTAGGTAGGAGTGATATTGGATAGGACACAACTCGAATGTGATCAATAATATCAAAGGGGCTTATGTATCTTAGACTAATCTTTCCCTTATTCCAAAACCTCGTGAATTTCTTCCATGATGATATATGAAGGATCACCTTATCTCTGAACTCAAACTATAGGTCTCATAAACAATTTTCTTCATATTTTTTCTATCCATTTTTCGGATTTTATATTATGATTAATGGTTTCAACCTTCACTGTCATCTTTTATATAATATCATGTCCCATAATCTTCCACTCTCTAACTTCATCCCAACATGTTGGAGTCTGACACCCTTTTCCATACATATCCTCATAAGGTTCCATTTTAATGTTAGAATGGAAACTCATATTATACAAGAACTCCACTAGGGGAAGGTATTGATCCCAACATACAAAAAAATAAATTTAACATGATCTAAATATATCCTATATAGTTTGAATGGTATCCTTAGACCGGGCATCCTATAAGGGTGACTAGTAGTACTATTACTCAACACTATACCCAATGCTTGTTGAAGGATTCTCCAAAACCTTGAGGTAAACCTCATATCTCGATTAGATACAATGGAGAGTGACACACCATTAAATTTTACCACATAACCTATGTATCTATTAACAATTTAGTTTAAAGATAAATATTAGTTGATTATAATGAAATGCACTAACATTTTAAGGTGATCAACTAAAACCCATATAGAGTTATTGAATTTAGATGTATTGGGGAGTCCTATAGAAAATCCATGGTTATGTTTTACCATTTATATACTAGTAGAATAACTGGTTACATCATATCCTTATACTTCTATCATTCATCCTTAACTTGTTGGCATACCAAGAATCAGGATACTAATTCTACAATATCCCTATTTATGTCATTCCACCAAACGTTTTTCTTTAGATTTATATACATCTTAGTGCTTCTTGGATGAATATATAAATATGACATATGTACATAATACAAAAGTTCCATCAAAATATATAGTTTTTATGGGACACATATCCAAGTTCTGAACCTTATGACTCCATATTTAGTATAGTTGAACTTTGGAATATTTTCTACCATTATATATAGATCCTAATCTTTTTAGGTTTCCTTGATCCTCTTAATAAGGTATGGTTGAGAAATAATTTCTGAAAAGTAAGATAAATATTATTTTATTATTCCCATGTCCATCCTTTACATGTCCAAGAAGACTATATCCCTTTCAATCCTCATCATGGAAAGGGTTTCAAGATCCTTTCTACTAAGATTATCTGTTACTTTTTCATCTTCCTAGGATAGTAATGGATTGAAAAATCATAATACTTGATTGAATATAACCACCTTCATTGGTTCATATTTATATCCTTTTGTGTGAATATATAATTGAGGATTTTATGATATTTATATGTGTCATACTTCTCCTCGTAGAGATAATTTCAAAAAATCTTCAATGTGGAGATCACTATAGCCAATTCCAGATCTTGTGTCTGGTAGTTCTTCTCATATACTTTGAATTAGCAGGAGGAATAAGCTATCAATTTTTAATATTTAATGATTAAAAAACCCAATCCCTTTTTGGTTGCATAAATGTAGATCAAAAATACTTCTCCACTACTGGGTAATGTGAGAATAGGTTCATTGATTAACCTTTTATTCAACTCTTTAAATATATATTCACATTCATCAGTATATAGAAACTTAACTCTCTTTTTATTTAACTTAGTTAGTGGGATTTAAAATCATGACAAGTTTCTCAAAAATCAATTATAGTACCCAGATAATCTAAGGAAACTACAAATCTCTATCACATATGTTAGTCTAAGAAATCCTTTAGTTGCCTCTATTTTTAAAGGATCCATAGATATCCCTTTGCTATTGATAACATGCCTCATTAATGTTTCCTACTCTATTTAAAACTCACATTTATTATACTTCACATATAAATTTTCCTTTCACAAGGTCTTTAATAAAAAATTCAAATGATCCTCATGTAACTCTTTTATTTTGTAATTGATAAGAATATCATCTATAAATACCCCCACAAGTTTGTTAAGGTAATCCTTAAAGTTACTATTAATTAAGATAATGAAGATAGTTGAATCATTAGTGAGTCCAAATGGAATTACTATAAACTCATAGTGACCATAACTTATAAGAAACGATGTCTTGGGGATATCCTACTTCTTCACTTTTACTTTATAATATCCTGATCAAAGATCCACCTTAGAGAAGTACTGAGATGCACATGGTCGATTGAACAAGTCTTTAATCCATTTAACTGGATAGTTGTTCTTTATTATGTTCTTATCGATCTCACTATAATTAATGTAGAGGTGAATTAACCCATCCTTATTCTAGAATAAATAGACTAGTGTACCCCATAACGAAGCACTTGGGAGTATAAACCCTATATCTAAATTCTATTATAATTGTTTCTTTAACTAATAAAGTTAAATAGTGACCATTCTATATATAATTTTGGATAATGGAAAATATGAGAGTATAATTTTGATTGAGAACTCATCCTCTCGACTAGAATAAAGAGCAGGAAATTATTTGGGAAACACATAAGCGTATTTCCTTATAATGGGAATGTCATCAATGATGATATATTTTTAGTCTCTATAATTTTATAAAGATATGATTTCTCATAAGGAAATGATATTAATTCTTGATACAATGATTTCAAAGGAGATTCACCCCACTCCTTTCGATTGTATAGAATTAGAGAGATATTTTCTATATGAAGGTTGATTTCCTTCACCAAAAATTTTATGTTGAATCTATGCAAGAAAATACAATATATTCCCATAATAGCATAAAATTACACTAAAGGGGATATCATAGTGTTCTCTAGGAAATTAATACTATAAATATTGATATAGGATAATTTATATACTGGGATAAAATAATTTCCCCATTTTATGTTTTCAACGATAAGTTGACTTTCATGTTTTGAGGTGGTATTTTAATATTTATACTAAACATTAATGATATAAAATAATGCATAGAACTATTTTCACATATGAAATTTGATGTTCCTAAAGGGATGATAAGCCTAGATTTCACTATTTAATCCTGGTTCTAATCATTTAATTTATCCAAATTGACTTAGGGATGAGAATTTTGTAAATATTAAACATATAAAAGGGACACTATGAGAATTAAAGGTATAATACATAATTGACATGTATTCCTTAACCTATAAATTTCTAGGTTTCAATCTAAGTCATCCATGGTCTATTTTATATCATAAAATTTTGTGGGATTTTTTGTTCCATTGATAATGGTTTGTAAAGAGCATATGAATTTAACAAATCATATCCATTGAGAGGGTCAAACTAGGTGTGAAACAAAACCTATTTATCATGCACAAGTTGATGATTGATTTAATACCCAATGTGCCCTTTTTAGGGTTATTACCCCTGGGTACTACTATTCCAGATCCACATCCACTTATAATATATAGACATGGATTTTTTTTGCATGGAAACATCTTACTATATACTTTACCAAAATGTAGGGATGTTTTACTATATTAGTCTCATCCTGAAGGCATTCACTAAGGTTTTCTAATCCCAATCCCCAAAAATAACTAGACCTTTATATGATATGATCTATGATAACCCATATCTTAAATATACTTTATTTTATGATTTATTATATAAAGATAAAATTAATAAAATCCAAAAAGATCAAAATTATAGTGTACTAGGGTAATTAGATACATAACACCATAACTTGAAATAGGGATACAATAAAATTATTTAAAAAATTCCGTAATATTCCATCAAATTCCTTTTATCTTATAAATCTTCACTAGATAATTGGGGGACATATATAAGAAATTGGAGATCTATAAAGCTTTGTAAGGGAATAATAAAATAATAAAATGAACACAGTAATAAAAATTAGCCAAAGGCATATCAAGGCAACATAAAAATGTTGAAAATAATAATCATGAACAACAAATCATGATATAAGATGATAACAACAAGGCAACATAGAAATGTGGAAACAACATAAAACATTACATCATAAAAATAAGTCAAGGATAACCACCAAGACATCACAATATAGTGTGATTAAGATAACCTACTATTCACCATTCATGGTATCTCATGATATAAAAACATTACCTGGTGCATTGGAGGGAAATATAATTTTGGGCTCACCCATCACATTCTTATCATGCACATGCATTTGTGTGCCACATAGATCATTCAATATAAGAATGTGTTTCATAAATTTTAATCTCATGATTAAAGAGTGTATTTTACATACATGTACATTCTAAATAAATAATTATAGTTACATCTAGGTGAATACCCTTGAGTGTAAATGGGTATGTATATTCACAACATAACATTTTGGCATGAAAAATCATAGGATAATTTCAGCAGCATAATGAGTGTACATAAATGTTCATGGAAGGGTTTAATTATAGTGAAATGTTGTTTATAATTACTTTGGAATCATAAGGATATTAAATGGATGCATAAAAAAAAATTATAAAATGAAAAATTGAAAATTAAAAGGCATAGTACAAAGAAAGTACTTGAGATAAAAAGGAAGAGAAGAAGATCTATTACCTTGAGAGGGGGATTATAAAATATTTGGAAGAGCATCTTAAAATACTGGTAACACCTTAGGAGGGTTTTAGAGAGGGAGAAAGAGAATAAATTTGGGCTCAATGGGTTTTTAGTGAATAGTATTGGGAGGTTCTATTGGTATTTATAGAAAAATAGAGTGGAATTATTTATTAATTCCAAAACATAGTTTTTGGTATCTATATAATAAAATAATCAAAACCAAAAAGATTCCCATGGGTTTTACACATGGTTTCTATCAAATAGGATTGGTTTTGAATATTTTATAAGTCTAAGAACTGAAAAATTTAAAATAATCCCATTAGTGTTGTGGAAGTGATTCATGTTCATAAAGAGTTTATTTTAAAACCTTTAAAATATAATATAGGTTTTGGAGGATGTATTAAGGATTTATAAAATTAAATAAATAAATTTAAAAAAAAATTATTTTAAAGGGAAAATATATATCTGTCTGTTTATTAGTTTTATAACATTTATCACATCTATTTTTAGCAATTATAATGTCATAATATAGATCGAATATTTATACTATATTTATTTTTTCCCCAAAAAATTATATTGTCTTAGAAAATTATGAAAAATTCACCATTAGAAAATTTTGGCGTACTAATTTTAAAAATAATATTAATTTTACCAAAATAATTTCTAAATATGACAATTTTTTACTTTAAAATAAAAATACTTATTTACTAGAAAATACTAGTTTTTATAACATGAAAAAATTCCTTACCCTTATAAAAATTACATTGGACTTTATTAAATTATATTATAATTTGTATTCAAATAAATAATATTTAACAAGAATTGTTTTGCAATAATAGTTATTTAAAAATTTCTTGAATTTATCAAAAGTGTGTCTTAATTTAAAATATATATTTCCCAAAAATAATTTTTTTATTTCTTTATATAAAAATATAATTTATATAAAAATATAATTTATATAAAAATCATTATATAATCATTTATAAAGAAATAAAAAATAATAAAATAATAACTATTTCGTCAAAAAGAAAATATATCATATTACTAGGGCCATGATACTTAACCCCTTATAATGGTAAAGTGCACGGTGACAGTGCTTTCTTTGGGTGGTTAGAAGAACATGGTTTGGTCCATGATATCGATAATAATGAACTTCTCTTATTAATATTTTTGATCAATATTTTGTTGCTGAATCTTAGATTGATCTTGGTAGGGGAAGATCCCAATGATTCCTTCTCTCTTAGAAGCTCCGATAAATGGGTTTCATAGGGTATGATCCTACTATTTGAGGGAATCACTTCTCCTGTCTGTGTTAATTAGACTTTATCATAACCCTTAATATATAATAATCTTAACAAACATTTTACAATATATATATTATCAATTTTTATGATTATTAATGGTCTTTTATATTCTATGGGCTATATTTTATAAAATTTCAAAATAACCACAGTAGTAAATGTGTTTTCTATATTTTACATCACTCAATAAGACATTTATTCATTCAAAAAATAATTTTATTTATAAAATCTCAGGTTTTTATAAAGATGATCCCAATGTTATCAATACATAATAACTAATTCATAAACATAAAATTACGTGATTTTCCACATAAGATGCTTGAAGATACGACCTCACCTGATAGTAGTATACCCCTTAGGGTGCCCTAAAGGTAGTGACCTTCTCTTTACTAGGGGCTATTCAGATATTTTTATGGCCTGTATACTCATCCATGAAAGAGAGGGCCTAAAAGTTAGTTGTTTTATAAATAAATATATCTATGATTAGTACCATGAAACCATCCTTTGTATAGTTCCAATTGATATCCCTAAAGTAATTTAAAAATCAAATTTTCTTGTTCTTTTTCTTGATAGGGAAAATATTAGAAGGAAATTTTTGGTATTGAATTTCCCAAATGAATTTATCTTTAATTATCTTATCTACATTAGATAATACCTTGGTAACATGGTTTTGGAAAATCATCTTGATACATATTTAGAACCATAATGGTTTTATGAAAAATACAAATATTGGGTAGCCACATTGGGATTAAATCAAAGATTTTTTGTGTATTTCTAGTTGAATACATATTAGTATTGTTTTACAAAGTATATGTAATTATAAAATTCATTAGGATCTATGGAATCATTGATCAACATAGGCCACAAATACTTCTCTATACCTAGATTTACTTTCCTGAGATCATTAATGGTGGTTAAGATGCCATCCTTAAATGATAGAGGTGAATTTATGAGGCCCTCTTCTTCTTCTACTAAAGTACTATCAAGGAAAAAGGACAAATAATCATTTTGAGCTCGGAAAGATCATATGGAGACATTTTTATCTATTTTAAATAACAAGGAGGAATCTTTAGATTATGAGGGTGTTGATATGGGGGAATCATCATTATTAGAATCTTTGATACTTTCTCTTTACCTCTCAGAATCATCAGGGGAAGAAGATTCCTTGATATATTAAGATTTAGGGGTTGATGTGATGATTTTTAATGTCCCAAAAACGATGAGGAATATCTTTAGATTATAAAGATAATTATTTAGGGAAATGATTAGGTATTAAATATGACGAGGGAGTAATTTTACTATATGAAATATTATATCCATCTAAATTACACACCTCTACCAAATGGTAAGGTTTGGATGAGACAACTGATATCATGAGGATAGGGGAAAACATTCCCAGGCTTGGTGCCTACCTCCTTTTCTGAGAGTTGAGGTCTACTTAGTTAAAGAGACTTGTCTATATGGTCTGAATATTTTTTAGAGTAGTCCTCATGTAAAGGTGTTCATGAGTAAGACTGATCCTCATAAATGGTGTGGTGGAATTTCCCTCTATTGGCGGTGGGTACTTTCATATGATATGAGGGTGACTAGATGCCTTGTCCTACTGAATAGAACTCTCGTGTCTCGATGATTTACTAAATCAGGAATTTTGGCCTCAATTTGAATGATCTGAAACATATAATCTTCATTGATTTCACTCTATGTGTTGACAAGATATATTTAAAAATCATTTGGAGTAGCAACTTGGATGGAATTGTCTACCATAAACTGCTTCCCCCTCTTATAAAAACATACTTCTACGTTTTAGGAATGATATGATTCAAATGAGACATTAACACCATGAAGAACTCTAACTCATCCATTAACAGAATTTTTGAGGCTCTGGGGGTTTAATGAGGGTTCGTACACATGCTTATGGATCCAAAACCTCCCCCAAAAGACATTAAAGGATGTTTCCTTGTGAAACAACATGAATTTAGAGTCCTATATAAGATAATAAAATTGGGATCTGAGTTTGATCCTCCCATGTATATTTCACTTACTCTTGTTATACCATTGAATTGTTAGACTAGTGGTATATAGGCTAACCTCACTATAGAATAAGTAGTGGAGGGGTCAAACTGGTATGAGATTAATACTAGAACCAAATTCAATTAGAGACTAAAAAATATAAATATCACCCAACTTTGATGATATTTACAAATGCTTGACTTTCTTAGGTATGAAAACTTCTTGGTCTTATTTTGTGATGGATATGAAAATGTTACATTTAACTGGGTTAGTCTCTACACAATACACCTCAGTTGTAGAAACATCAACCTCAAACTCTTGAGGGATTAAAAGGACCCCAATGAGAATTTATCAAATATCTTTAGAGAGGTAAATTGAAACTTGGATTCATATAAAAAAAATATTTTTATGATGTTATACTTTTGGACCAAGGACCCATGCTTCCTATAATGAGGTTTCTATTGGGTTTGAGGCCTAGAGGTTGAGTTTTCTTTTACTGGAGGTTCCCTTTCCTATCCAAGATTAAGGTTTTTTGTGGTAGGAAGGTTTGGATAAGCTGTTCTACCCATATTTTGATGTTGACCAAACAACTGTATGAATTTCATCTAGTCTTATAACATGATTAGATTTTAGCAAGTCCTGGATGACTCAGGATCAAACCTATTCTCCTGTTTGGCACATTATAATTATTACCCTTAGGTGTCTATGATATATATAACCTTAGTAGAAATGGAACCTGATTGTTAGGTTCCATTTCATCTTCTCCTACCTCAACTCCTTGGCCTCTATAAACTATTATCTTATTATGGGTTAGGTGTTCAAGTTTGTAAAAACACTCATCTATATCAGGGTTTATGAAATAAATAACATTGACCAAGATATATTGAGAATTCTAACTTGAGGAATGTTTTTTTTGTTTGGGAAAATCCCATTCTGAAAGTGATGGAGGTATATAGTATGAAAGTGTATAAATTGTCTTAGGTACTAGTAATAATTTCTCTTCCCATGTTTTATTTCATATATAGTGGTTTCATCAGATCATGGAGGAATGATACAATGAAAATGTTTCCTCAAGCATTTTAGGGGGGATTAAGGTTACCATTGGTTGGTTTAGTTGAGTTATAAGTTCGAGTTATTCTTTATTGATTTATTTTCTAGACATCATCACATTTAATTTCTATACACACCTATTCAATATTTCTTATTATTATTACTTTTCTCCTAATAGGATTGTAGAAATATGGGTCACATGCATCAAAGGTTTTTCTAATTTGAATTATGTAGAGTCTACCATCTTTTGAAGTATATAATTAAATATAAATTAGTCTTATATATTGTTTCCCAGCATTTTATGGAAGGGTGTATAATTTGGGTGGTAATTTCTATATTCTTCATTGGGATTATTATCCTTTTGTAGTTTGAGGAGGTTATTTTCTATAACAACTATAAATTTCTCTAAAAATATATCTCTTTGGAAAGAATAAGTTTCAATATTATGATCCTAAAACTTTAGAAAATTTTAATCTTTCCTTCCTTAATTTTATGCATTTTTTTTATTTCTATTATCATTCAAGGGAGGAACCATTTGATATTACATGATCTTAGTTACATGATCTGGTATTGGTGATGGTTTGAGAATGATGGTTGTGGTCTTCTTCTACCCATATTTTCCCTCGTGTTTATGTCATCAAATAAGAATTAGCCTTAAAAAATCATATGGAATCCCCCAATCACCACGTAAATATGAAAAACTCATAAAATCCAAAAGGATATTTCATTGAAATTATAAGTGTTTGAAACTCATCATATAGATTTTTTATACATATCAACTACAAATTCTCTTGAGGGAGTTGCATGTTATGTGAATTAGTCAACACTTTCCACCTGATGATAAAATATGATACTCTCTAATTTTAACATTGTTTTCATTTTTAGAGGTCAAGGATAACTATCTTATTCAACATTAAGCCAAACCGGTGAAGGAAATTTTGGCATATATACTCCCAACCCTCCATCAACCATACTTGAAGATTTCTATACCTGATAGATTCCATTCCTTTCAAGGTCTGGATGATGTAAATACGTTTATCAATGTATTATTATTCACAAATTCCCATTATGGTCTATATTGAAATTTGTAATGTGTTAGGTACTTATCAAGATATCACATTCCTTTAAAAATGGGGAAGCTGGGATTCGAAAAATTAGTAGAGGAGGATTAAAATCTTCCCAATCAGGATATAAATTCCTCTATGGATGCACTGGTACACATCATCCATCTATTCCTTCCATTAAAGAATCAATAGACTCAATGTAATTTAGGAGTTTTGATAATAGTGTCTCCTAAGCTGATTCCTTAGTGGAAGAAGTGGGTGGAGCCTGATATGGATGGAATTCTCATGCCTAGTGTTGATATCTAGTTTTATCCAAACTTGAGCAGCTTTCTTGAGATAAATAAATCTAATGTACTACTATAAGAAAGTAATGATAAACTTCACCTACCAGTTTTATATAAACCGATGGTCTATCTTTAGACCTATCCAAGTGATTAGACACTAATCTTATTACTTATTCAATACCTTCCTATTAGAGATATAATGGATGGGAGGAATTATACTCCTCTTAGGAATTTTAATTAGTATGTATATTTCCTTTGATTAGTTCATCATTGAGTAGCTTCATCTCCTCTAGTCTAGATTTATATTTGGTGGATTTTCTTAATGGAAAGGGGAATAACTTACTTGGGTGGTGGGTAGGCAGTGGGCATATCCACACCTTTTCCTTTTTGTTCGACTAAATATTATCATAGAAATAGTAGTTGAGTATTTCAATGAACTACTAGGTTCTGAGTTTTCCTCTTATAATAGGTATGTATGCCTTCTTTGAGCATTTCACTGTAGGCCATGTCTCAAATAGAGGCTTCGCTAACACATTTTTCTATGTGAGTATCATGTTCCACATTTTTTTAGGGATAGTTCAAATAAAATTTACCAATGTATAACATAAATCAAGGATCATATCCTCCTCAGATTGATAGGGAGATTAATCATCTATGGAATGTTCTCCAAGTGCAAAATTACAATCCTTCTTAATATTTACCTTTTTGGATGGTCATTTTAGCTTACAGACCCTATGAGGCTTTGCCTACCCTCCTTGATGGATGGTGACCCTAACAGAATATATATCATCTTGCATTGAGTGGATTCATAAGGAGGTGGATGGATCATGAAGGGGGTGAATCATGAGTTTTTTTTTGAAAATCCTCCCATAGCCTGAAGAAGACTGATTTCTTTAGTGTTTGGGGAGGAGGTAGTATAAAAGTTCCCATGTCTACATGATGGGGTTCACTTGCTTCCACCACCATAATTTCTTGGATCAAACATGACTTTGATGACCCAAGAGGTGGTGGAAGTGGTAAAATTTTTACCTGATCTATGGTTCAAGGTTTCTCTTGTATTGTTTTAGAGGTAGAAACTATTGTAGGATTCCTGATTTTCCAAGACCCTATTCAAGCATGAGCTGGATGAAACATCTTTACGGGGCATGATCTACCTACTATTTAGGGATGTTTTATGGTTGATGGATTTCATTACCTCGGATGGTATGACTATTTAATTTTCTTGGTTATTTGATGAAAGGGCCTATCAATGGATTTCTACCATTAAGTATGCCACTTTCGGGCCTTTGGAATGGAATGGATTTTATTAAAATACCAAATAGAGTATGTGGAACTCAATATTGAAAGTTTTTAAAAGAAAATAACATTAAATTTTGTTCTCCTTGATGAATTTGATTGACCAATTATTGCTGTGAAGGGTAAGGATCTATATTCTCCACATCCTCTGATAGAAACATGTTGTGGAAAATCTATGACTATCTAGAAAAGAGCCTTTATGATATTGAGGTAGACCTATTGGAGGAATGAATGCTGCTTTTCTAACTTTGGATATCTTACACCAAAGAAGGTGGATAAGTCAATTCGGTTGTAGAGAACACTTATTTTCATGATGTTATTGGAATAATCCCCATAAGATAAGTACTAATTCTTGAGATGATGAAGAGTTATCCATATATTCAGGAATATATAATGTTTAAATTCCCCTTTTATCAATTTTGGAATGTCATATCAAGGAGTGGACATGGTATAAAATATTACTGGCATGTTACCTTTAGACAGTTAATTCCATATAACCATGATATTCTTCTTACCCTCAGAAAGAAATTCCTTGAATTTATCTAAAAATAAATATTTTTTCCCTCTCATTTTTTAAAAGTAAAAATGTTCATTCAGGATCTTGTTTTCTATATCAAAGTTCTAATGATTTGATGGTGGGGTAGATGATGACCAACAACTCAGACTATCCATCAGTTGTGATGATATTTCTACATTCATTTATGAGGCATATAATGTGTTCATTCTTGAACCATCAAGTGAATCTTGATATGAAGGTAGTCTCAGAGTGGTTTCGACATAGGGAGGACCTTTATAATGAACACCACATGGAAGACCTTTATGTAAGTGTTAATATTCATCATCATGGGGGGATCCATTCAGGTTTTATATACAATTGAAGGGATTAATTATGAAAAATATACCCTATAGAGGACCCTTAGGGTGGAAGATCAAGTTTAAATGGAGATTACCTCTATGGTTACCAATATCTAATGAATTTTCAAGGTTAGGACCTCTTTACCCTTCGATCTTAGGTTGGGGGGGGGGGGGTGAACCTCCAAAACCGACATCACAAGGAAGAATTTTATGATTGATCTTTATATTTTCATGGGGAGTACCTTTATAATGGATAATTTAGTGTATAAATATAGAGATACTAGTCATGGTACCATGGGGAAAATACCTATAGTTATTGGTGCCTTCTCCTAGTGATGATGAGTTAGTGGATTATTGTGTCGCCATTGAAAGATTCTAGAGGTCATCAAGAATATAATTGTTGATTGAGGAAGAAATATGAGCCTCATCCTAAATTATATATTTAAATTTATGAGACCTTATATATTTTCCTGAATGAAATACTTTTTTTGAATCCTAATAATGGGATTTACATGGTTTGGAAAGCAACCATATTTCATAGCAACCCTCCTAGAAGACCTCCGACCCATTTTCAGGATATATCGATAAATTTATTAGGTAGTTGGTGGAATATTTAGGGGTTATTTACAAGTATGTAAATATATGGGTATATGATATCAGTTTTTATATTTATTCATTATTATAATATGATTATAGACCTCGTGGATGAGAATATGAATATTATCCTACTACTTGACGAGCGACACCAGAATACACTAATGAACTTCATGCATAAGATAATGAATATAAAATCAACCTAATATTATATTTCAAACATTATATTAATATATTTTGGTGGGAGTTTGAATATGTTACCAATTTTTAGTGACCATAGAAATATTCCATCAACCTATTATGATGTTGACAAGGATATGAGCCTTCCCCGAAGTGAATGTCAGGATATCCCAAAGAACTCCACTAGGAAAAGAAATATGATCTTGATCCCAATCTTCATTATTCCCCAATATATACTAAAAATACTTCTAAATGGGAGTGGTAATATGGTCCCAATATTGAGTAGCTATCAGTTTTTATTAAATATCTACTTTAATATTGTCGAGGGTAGGAATATATAATTTTCCCATAGTGGCTATTGGAATATGTTGTCAGACATTTTTTGTTACTGCTAGAATATACTGGAATATTATAAAGATGCATTTAGGTATACAATTCTTATATTAAATTTTATTTAAGATGTGGTGATAATATTATGAAATATTAATATGAATATAAGCCTACTCTTCAATGGGAATTGGAATATGGTCTTATTCCTATCCTCCAACTAGCATCAAGGTGTGTTGATGTGCTTCATATACCTGATAAGGATTATGGGATTACTTTATATTTGTTACAGAAAATTTCCAAAATGTTCTTTTTAATTTTTCCATAATATTTTGGAAGTCTTTTTACGTATGATTATGAATATAAACCTACTGTTCAGCTACATCTAGCATATGATGGAAAGGTTCTTTGGAATGAAGGGGAATATAAGCCCATTTCCTATATTCTTTGGTTTTACATACTCAATGAAACCTTTTGCGATCCATGGTCAAGGTGAATGGGGAAAATACCTCCTGGGTGTACTACTTATAGGATTCTTGAGGGTTCGGGTCTATTCAGTGTTGAAGTAGATGGTGATTGATAGTATATCTCATAGGTGTCCCCTAGGTGATAGTGTTGATGTGACCATCCTATTCCACTATCTCCATATCCCTAATATAAGGAAGGGTTTTATTGTCACATTTCAAGGATAACCTATCAAAAAGATATGTGGTGGTGACATATGTCACCGAATTTTCCACAATCCTCCACTGATGAGCTGATCTGTGAGGCTTGATAGCCTGGAATATTCCTCGACCATCCACCAAAGTTGGGATAATAACTTTTATGTGGAACTATCTAACCACATAAATCCCTAATTTTTTATGGAGATACTTATTTTATGAAAGAATTATCCTAGTTTGTGGTTATATAGATTATACAGTGGTTGAAGTAGGCATGGGGTGCCTTAACTATGGATAAGTTGCCTGAGAGGCACCATGATGACCACCAGTTTGTCCCAAAAGATTAGTGTGAAATGATAATGAGCTAAATGTTCCCATTTTTTGGATTATAGATATCTCTTATTAGGGTTATTAAACTCTTAAAGAGTTTAATAAACACACATAGAAAAACCAATTAATGCAACATATCAAGTAAGAGAATTCTCAATCGATCACTTTTATAGGCAAAGGGTTTACATCGGGTACACTATTATATTTCTAAAGGCTACTCGAACATGATGTTTTGAGTCAACATGGATCCAATTTCTAAATTAAGGTGGTCAATGAGACTTTATTAGTGACAACGTTGAATGAAAATTGGTCAATAATATTGGTGGCTAGGCTCATTTACAACCTTTTGAGGGGGAATTATTTTCTACTTCGGGACTCTGTTAAAGAGTGAAGGCATGTTCATGAATCCTTCCCAATCCTCAGGGATGGATTGGTCACCACTATGATAATTATTGATATGTGACTAAAGTTTATGTGAATATATATATATTTTATAGGTTCACTATAAATGGGATCATTTTTATATATCATCGGTTCTCTATTGGTGGTACTATCTTATATATCATTTGTTCTCCATTGGTGGTACCATATTTATATATATATATATTAGAGGTTATCCATATTTATCTTATTTATTTTTATGCTATATTTTAAATCCAAAGAGCTAGGAACTCTAGAATTTAATTCTACCTAGGGCGGTGGTAAGTATGGTGAAGTTATGATCAGGACCTTGAGATGGGATTGATTTTTATGTATCCCAATGAGGGTATTCATAATCCACATAGATTGGTACACTTTTTACCTATTTAGGTCATGTGATAAAGAACATAATTGTTCATTTTAAGGTTGTGCATCCATGAAATATCCAAAGCAGTTTAAAGTAACATATAATAGACTACTAGTAAAAAGGTACCTAATAATGGTTGGGGTGGGGCTTACCAAAAATGTCCCTTTTGGGATTTTATTGTAAGGAATATAACCCTTTGAGGAAGATCATGGATCATTGGGAATATGAAATGGCGAGGATTGGTTCCATGAGAAATATGACTCAATGGGGATGTGTATCGCAGTGACTATAACATAACAAGGATAAGTTCCACAAGGAATATGGGCTAATGGGGATATGGGGACGTAGTTTGAGTTTCACAGTTTAAGATCATGTGACAAGACCATACCATGTAGTTTAAAGCCATATGGTAAGGAAATTGACTTCCAGTTTTACATCGTATTAATTGGATGTTTATGTCATGAAAAGGGAGACAATAAAATATTGAGTAGGTCTTATTCATGGTCTACCTAGATGGGTGTATCCGTCTCTCTTTCATGAGTGATTAGTAATAGGGTGATGACTAGACCCACAAGAAATATGTCCCGATGGGGATTGTTGGGGATTACACTTTATAGGAGGACCATATCCTATCTCTATGGATTATTGATGAATCATGGAGATGAATTCATCAATAAAAACATGGTTGGGTATTTTATCTGAGGAGGAGTCACATTCATTAATAGATCATTGATTGGACCTAGTTGTCCAACTCAATACTTCAAAAACCAAAATGAGCATCCTTATCTAGAGAAGCTTTACTAGTATCCTCATGAAAAAGACATTCGTTTTCAATGGAGTGTATGATCACTACTACCCTGAGGGTTCTATAGGTATAGGAGAAAAAAATAAGAGATTCTATTTATCAATAGAATACATGATTGAAAAGTTTCATGCTACTATACATTACCCAGTCGTGTAATTCATGAGGCTAAAGAGGATTCCTAGAGGAGTGTCACCCAGTTATGAATTGGTCGAGGATGACGATTTTACAAAAGGTATTTTGGATAGCCTTATTTTACCATTTAAGAAATATAAATGAATGTGGTTCCTCGATACACTATAAATAAGGAAAATAGATCTCTAATAAAGGTCCAGGAAAAGTGCCTCCCAATTAAAGGTGGTTTAAGAAAAGTGTAACCCATATATGAGATTAGAGAAAATTAGCCACCATAGTGAGGCTTGGGAGAAGTATTATCCCTAATAAAGAAATCATGGATAAGTTTTCACCTTATTATAGAGGTAGGGTAAACATAGTTCCTTAGTTATAGTCTAGGGCGAAGCAGTCACCCTAGTGTAGAGGATTGGTCGAGGGTTCACTCTATTGTATGGTCATGAATGATGATTGGACCTAGTAACTAGAGTATGGTGAAGTGTCACCCAAATCTTAGTTTAGGGTGAATATTATTCCTTGGTGAGGTAGGGTGAAGTATTCAACCTAATAAGGAGACCTGGGAAAGGGTTCTCCCTAGTGAAGATGCCTCTAAGTATGAATTTGGATAACGGAACCCTAGCATGTCATCTGATATGAGGTCTTTTAACCTAGTCTAGGAGAACTGGGGTATAATTGTTCTACCATGAAGTTTTTAATGCATTAAAATTTTAGGTAATATAATTACCCACATTTTGCTCTAAATTCCCTTAGGTTTTGGGATTAATTAAGAAGCATGAAGGGAGGTTAATGATTATATAAAACAAATATCTTTGGGTATCTATTCATCTTCCAAAAGTTCAATCCAATAGGGTATATTTACAAACAAAAAAGGGGACCTGGGTTCATGAATATTGGGTGCAAAGGCATTACACATAAGTGAATTGGGCATGAAACATGGGAACAAAGGTGAAATCATGCATAAAGACCTTGGCACACACAAAATAACACTGGTGATGACTCATATTAGTTGGAAAGAAACTTGGATAGGGATAATATTCATGGAGGGGAACCATTTGAAGCAATTCAAAGATCATAAAAACCTCTACAATCCGCCCCTTCACAAAAGGGAGCTCCAATAACTGCCAAGGAGAAAAACCTAATCAAGCTTAAATAGGTCAAAAAACCCAATGAAGTTATTATTTATAAACACCCTAGTTATTAAACCTTCTATTAGATTTTGGGACATGATATTTAGTATTTCTTCATATTTAAGGATATACTCTATATGGTGGTTAACTCTTGGAAGGTCAAGTTGGGTAAACCCTTGGCACGGGTGGTGTGTGTCTTTGCTAACTCACTCAATGAATAAGAGTGCAAGAAATTCTCAGACACATGTGTGTAGAAATTTCAGGATTGAATGAAGTATAAATTTGTTATCCAAGCACAATACACACTCATGACTTAATTTAACTAGCCAATTGTGACCACGATCCCCTCTGTGAATCCAGATATGCGACCTTCATCCTCATTATCATCATCCAAAAGTAGATTCAATAATTTTCTGTAGAAATATGGATAGTAAGAAGATCGTTTTATATAAAAAAATATAGTTCAAACACTTCTAGACTCCTTACCACCATCACTAAGAGGATGGACACCACCCCCCTAAATGCTATAATGGGAATCACCCTTATAAATGAGATTATCACCCGTTGAAGAGTCAAAATACAATATAGTCAATGTCATTCACCTGATAGACCCCTTCACTAAGAAGGATTATGTATATGAGCCCAAGAGACCTATACTCATTGGAGATGAGATCATATAGGCTAACGAGGATAGGGAATACAAAGTTATAATATATCATAAAGTTTATAAAACATTTCCATTAAAGCTATATATTCGATTGAAATCCAAATAAAGGTGCTCTAATGATCCAAATAGAAACACCAATATGATATTGAATCATACAGATCTTGTTTGGGTACAATTATACTAGAGGAACAACTAGACGACATGCTATTGTCTAGTCTGAACTGAGGTATAGGATGATCGTTTATGACTAACTCACAAATCATAAATATGTCCCCAAATTTTGGTTGGGGAAAGGATCCACCAACATTGTTAGATTTGGCCTAAAGGCCTTGGTCCAAAAAACAACCTCATGGTAAGAAACATCGATCCTTGGTCTAGAAGTATAACATATTCAAGAATTTAGTCATCATCTTAGCTAGGATATAAATTCTAGATTCCCTTTACCTATCAACAGATCTTATGTAGGTCCTTATTAATGCTCTCTTAATACCATAAAATTTTGATGCTAAAATCACTATAGCTGAGACATGTCACATAGAGACTCGATGTACAAAATTCCAAATATTCAATTACTTTATAGAACAAGAATGAAAAGACACCATATTGAGGAATGTCAGATCATTTTACATCTTTTGTATACTTGATGAAATAGACCTTCATAGATCCCTATTTAATAATGATTTTGGGATAAATCTCATCCTAATTAGGTTATAGTGAATTTGAATTTTCTCTTTCCAACCTAAAAATCCAAGAACATGACAAGAGAAAAATAGGAACACCTGATAAGATTAAGTTGAGGTTATAATTTGGACACCTGATGTCTAACTCTTAATTCATGTTCGTTAACAAATACATGACTTTCAACATCTTTCTGGGTGGTCATGGATCTATATGCATACAACAATGCCCTCATATTACCACCAATTCCTAAAGCATTATTTTATTAGAAAAGTCTATGTGCTGTATAAATATAATTTCCCCATTTATTCCTATAAGTCTCAATACATAGAAACATAGTTTTATAAAATGAAGGGAAAGTAGACGATTTTAAATAATTGTAGTCATATTTATACCCCTAATGGTTTGGAAATTTATCCTTCTAGCCCATGGAGCAAGATTTCCAAAGACTACATGTTTACCATCAAACGAATTGAGGAATACAATCTCAATCTAGGAATTCATTAGGTCACACATGTTACATTAGATAATGGATTTTATAACCCAATAAATTTTCTCTCATATGATGGTTGGGTGGATATTTTCATTGAACAACATCCACCAAGGAAGGGAAATGTTTACAGATAGTCCATATGAATCAACATTACCCATAAGCATCTTTATATGAGGGCATGATTGATTGAAATTTAAAAACATATCCAAGGATATTTGATCAACTGAATATAAATCCCAAAATAATATGATCATGGGATTTGAGAACATTCACTCTCATTCATTAGTATTGGTTGTATTAGATAATTCCAACCATTTAGAAGAGGGATGTAATTCTGATAAAAATAATAGTGCCCCCATATCATCCACTTGATATCAAGATTCCAATCCATATTTTTCTTATGATAATAATGAATTAGTTGAAGAATATTAATAAGAAGAAGAAGAATAAGATATCAGGTATTCCCCTATACAATTTTAAAAATAAGTCTCAACCATCACCAATGAACTGAAATAGATTATTCTGGGTATATAGAATTACCTACAAACAATATTGAATAGTTATCTATGAAATTTTAAGAATAAGATAAGTACATATATTTCCAAAAAAATTAAGATTTTTTTACATAGGACTATACATAAATCACTATATTGGATCATGATGTATCTATGCTACAACTAAGTAGTTGTGTGTTTGATTTTTTGAGAATGTGCTGAAGTTGGTATGGACATTGAATAACATGGGATGTGAGGATTTTCATTGAATATCTGAATAATAGGTTCACATGTCAGTGATAATGGATTAAAAATATAGAATTAGTGAAATTAAATCTATATAATCCAATGGAATATCAGAATCTATTGACCGAGAGATGTGCTTGAAGATGGAAAAAATAACCTGAATATATTGTCTAGAAAAGTGAGATAAATTTGTGGAATTCATTAGATGATATGAAAATAGAAGAATAAAGTTTATTTTATAGATATATATATTTATATTTACATAATATGGATGTTTTGTTGAAGAATTTGTAAAGTTTTTACAATAACGTTATTTTCTAATGATTTAGAAATTTTCTAGTGTAAAAAATAGATATTTTAGAGAAGTTTCACGTTTTATTGAAGGTTAAGGAAGGTCATCAGTGTAGTAAAGTATGTGGTTCATGTAGTCTAATACAAGAAATATATAAGATGTTTTTGGTGGGGTTTCTTATTTTAATGACACTTAATTTTTTACATGATTATTACATCATTTTAAAGATAAACAATGTAACAACGTTACACAACTAGGATCCAGAGGTTTAGTTTCTTGGGAAAATTCGGACCATACAAAACATATACATAATAAAACATAAAAATTATTTAATTATTTCTTTTCTAGATGCTTATTGTACCGCATGTTCTCTTTAGTTCAAGTATTCACTTGAGGATATAAATCAAAATAAGAGGAGAGATAAAAGACCAATAGAAGTAAGAATAAAAGACCTGAAACATGGGTGAGAATAAAAATCACCCTCATAACCTAATAAAATGAATAATCATCATAATTGTGAGAGGATTCATTAGAAAAAAGTAAAGGAATGTGGAAATTCATAAAAATGAAACATTATGGTTTAGTGGTCAACTACCACACAAAGTTGTGAAAAAAGCTATCATTATGTTCACACATAACATATGTGTATCATCATAACATAATAATTGTGAAAAAATATAGAATCATGTTCATGAATATTTCATATTATCTAATGAGATACATGACATTACCCAATTCATTGGAGCAATATATAATTCCGAGCACACCCACCACATCTTAACATTTACATTATCATGCACGCCACATAGAACATATATCAATCTCAGACATAAAATAACCCATGGAAAGGAATGAGTTTCATTTCATAAAGAATACATTCATGAATAAAACTGTTGGTTCCCAAAATAAAAAGGTAATAACAAACATGGTATAAGAATCATTAATTTTGTTTGAAGAAGAAATAATCTCAAGATAAGTAAAATATATGTTTTTAGAAAGAAGAGTTCTTTTGAAAAAATATTTTCACTTTTCATAAAATTAAATTGGAATGATATATATCCCATAAAAGAAATGGTAATAACAAAGAAATTATTTTTGAGTAATATTAAAGAACACCCACATAGAAATTTGGCATGAAAGAGGAATAACCCAAAGAAAGGAAATTAGGTTTGAGAATCCTCGTACCTTAAGTCCGAATTCTTTATTCACTTTAATGTCTTAGATAATAAAATTAGATTAATTAATTAATTAATAAAAAACATTTTCTACATGTTTTTATTCATTATAATTTTATTACATTCATTTATGGTCATTATGATGAGTTATAGTGTTCACTTTCATCATTCAAGAGTGTTCGTTTTCTTGGTTTTCAAGATCGGTTCGCTTGTATACATGGATGGAAGTTCATGTAAAATGGATAAAATTAAAATGAATTGATATTATCTATTATTAATGAACATACATAAGTATAATTTTTCTTATATATCATTGGTTATATGGTATACAAATGATTCATTAGATAAAACTTTAATGACAATCATTTGGATTAATTTGGCGGTTTTTCGATCACAATGAACCTATTTTGTTTTTTTATTTAATATTATATATATATGTTATTTATAAAACATAAAAAAGGTTGAAAAATAAATTTTAAAACCCATTTCAACCATTATAATGGTTTTATTACCATACTTTAAGGTGATAGTGAAAAATGAAATCACATCGTCCATAGTGGCGGTAAATCGACACACTGTGGATGATATTTTCATTTTTAGAATTAAAGGAAAAGGAAATATATTTGAAGATGAATTATTGAATTAATGTAATAAAAATTTAGTATATAAAATATACTATAGTTATCATTCCACTTTGATAACTGGAGGTGAGGATAACATAAGAAAAGAAATGAAATTGAAAATAAATTAAAAGAAAAAGAAAGATGATTTTACCTCTTGAATCATTCTCCTTGAGAACTTGCTTAGGGGGATTAGTTTTGGTCTTTTGTTGAGAAAAAAATGCTTATAGAACTGGGATATGGGGTTGGGAAGAGGATTAGGTAGAATTTGGATAAGGATAAAATCATGGAAGGTGTGAAGATAAGAGGTGGTGAAGGGTGGTATTTATAGGGGAGGAGAGGGGTGTTTTCTCATTATTTTCTTCCTTAGTTTATTTTTTTGGCTCCAGAATAGGAATATTTTAAACTTTATCACTAAATATATTAAAATTATGAATTAAAATTCTAGATTTTTGGCTTACATCATCCTGACATCAATAATGACTAAAAAATTTATGTATTTAGCTTTTATTTTGAATTATCATATTTTACTATTCACAAAATTCAAATATTTTTGAAAAATCCCAAAAATTCAACCTAACCATTTTTCAAAATGTATAATTAAAAAATAAACTCCATTTTATGATTTTTTTTCCAAATATGAGATATTTATTTTTTAATTATAATAATCATTTACTTGGAAAATACTTATTTTCAAATTATAACAGATTTTATAACACTTTGAAAAATTATTTAAGGTCTCATAAAATTATATTATAATAATAAGACAACAAAATGTTAATTTATGAATATATTTTATGGAAATAAATTTTCATTTAAATAATTATATTAATTATAAAATTATAAATAAACATTTACATTTTATAAAAATACCAACACTTAATTAATAATTTTTTAAAATATTTATTTTCTTATGCCATGATATAATTATATCATATTATCATTTGTGAGATGACTAAATTCTATTTATACTTTTATAGATGAGGTTAATATTATATTTTCTAAAATATTATTCTTAATGGTTATGTTACTAACCCAAGGGTTAGGTTACCATTCCATCACGATAGTTTCCTTAATTTATAGAAATACCTCTTATTTAATTCATTATTACTTTATAAAGTTTGTATTGTGTTCTAAAAGTGATTTTATGTGGTTAATACTATATGAAATAATTATAAGAAATAAATTTCTGTTGATAATATTTTGGGTTGTTAAATTCTCCCCCCTTACGAAATTCCACTCCCAAAATTTTGTTTCACATCTATGGTGAAAACAAGTGAGGGTACTTATCCTTAATTATTCCTCTAGTTCCCATGTCACCTATTTATACTTATGGTTTATCCATATTACTTTGACCAGGTGAGTAGTCTTGTTGTGTAGAACTTTATCTATATGGTCTAAGATCTTCACCAGCTTCTCCTTGCAAGAGAGATCATCTTCTAACTATACTACCTATTTGTTTAGTACATGTGAGGGATCTAGTATATACATCCTCAAGAGGGATACAGGGAATACATAGTGTAATTGAGACATGGTAGGTAGAAATTTGAGTCGATGGGGAACAACTCTAGGATACTCAATAATACAGAAGGGGTTGATATATCCAGGACTCATCTTTCCTTTCTTCCCAAATCTCATGATTCTATTCCAAGAATATATGAAGAGGAATACCATGTCTCTGAACTCAAAATCTAGGTACCATCTATGATTTTATGAATATCTATTCTATTTACTTTGTTCTACCTTGATGTGTTTCTAAATTTTTTTCACCTTTTCCATCATTTATTTGACCATTTCAGGTCCTAGCAGCTTACGTTCACTGATTTCGTCCCATAATTCCAATATTCGGTATCTTTTCCCATAAATGGATTCATATGGAGTCATTTGGATTCTCAAATGGAAACTGTTGTCGTTAGAGAAATCGTCTAGAGGAAGATGTTGGTACCACCCTCCTTTGAATTCCATAGAGCATGCTATCAACATGTCTTTTTGTTTCTAAATAGTCTACTCTGACTGGACATAAATTTGAGGATGATAAGCCATACTAAAGTCCATCTCAGTGTTTAGAGAATGTTGAAGACTTTTCCAAAACATGGAGGTGAATCTCTGTTCTTAATTAGATATAATTGATAGTGGTTCTCCATGAATCCTTACCACTTAGCTAATGTATTTCCATGCAATTTTACACAATGATATGTTCTCTAGAATTCTAAAAAAGTGAGATATCTTTATGAGATGATCCAAAATAACCATTATAACATTGTTTCTTTTGGATGTCTTTATAACACCCCAAGATTCCATGGTACGCTTCTCTTTAAATAATAGAGCAACGTGTGTTGTATGCAACCTCGAGTTCTAACACACCGCGACAAATAAAAGTATCCGTTATGAATAGTAATACCCACCTTTTTAAATTATATAAATTTTATATTTCAAAATGGACTTCATTTTTGGATTCAGAATATCGAATTTATCCTAGGGTGAAATTTTGGAACTTTTCGGATAACCTTTATATTTTGATGAATAGTGAAAATAATTAAATATTAATTAAAAACAACTTTTTTAATAAAAATAATTAATAGTGATAAATTATAATATTTAGTGGTTTTAAATTATAATTAGAATATAATTTTACCATTTTATCCAATGGTGGTCATTAGAATTAATTTCACTTTGAAATTGGACATAAACAATTGTCAATCTTTTGATTGATATTGTTTCTTAAAAACACGCTATTTGTTTTGACAATGAGAATTAATTATAAAATTAATTAATGCAACTTATATGTTTGGAATTTTGTAAAATAGACACCATTTTTGAATTCATAATATCAATAATATCTTAGGGTGAATTTTTGGTATTTTTCTGAAAAACTTCAATTTTTGATGAATAGTGAAACCACTAAGTGGTAGTTTAAAAACTAATTTTTCGTGTACATGAAACATTACCACTTCTGTGATTTGATTTTCAAAAATCCGACATACATGGTTGTATTTAGGAAGTAAAATGTGGTTCAATGGGATTAAAATAATTTTTTGGTGAATAGTAACTTTTAAGTTTTATTAATCGCGATTAAAGGTAATTAGTGAAATTTAAGTTAAAAATGATATTATAAAAATATAAAAAAATCTTGAAACTTTTCCTACACTTATTGTATGAGTCATGGCCGACCAAGAAAATCCATGGGTCAACTTGGGGACCCCATGGAGCCACTTGGGTAAGAAAATGACATTAATAACTTTTTATTTAAAGTAAAAATAAAATTGTCACAAACATGTGTTATTTTACTAAAACAATTATTACATAGGGTTATATAAGTTATAATTTTCACTATAAATATTAGTTGGAAAGATAAAAAGATTTCCTACATCATTGTAATTTTTTTTATAATTTCTAGACATTAAATAAATTAAATTGTTTATGACACAATGATGATGCAGCGATTACCTCATTAATCAACGATTTAAATAAAATGAAAAGATAATGTAAAATATAAGACATAAACTTGTCAAAAACCTATTGTATGAGTATATTTCGAACCCTTATCACCTTATGATCAAAATATATCATCGTGGGACCTTTAAAATCTGAAAATCATTTCATAATAATGTAACATTTCATGACTTTCCAAGAGTGCCCCTCCTCTCCTCTTATAAAAGGCCCCCACCTCTAACACCTTATTCACACCATCAAAGCCATTTGTCTTGGACAACCTCTGCCAAAATACTCTCTCAAATTCCCTTTATTACTCCTAGAATCCTCAATTTGGGCAGAAGTCTTCCCAAGGAAGCCTTTGGCTCAAATCAAAAGAAGTTACCCAATTTTAAGGTAATGTCTTCTCTTATGTTCTTTTGTTTTATTTTGCTTCTCCAACCCCTTAAACTATTTTTATTTATTTCTTTTGTAACAGAAACAGTATATTAAATATACTAGGATGTTTTTATGATAAATATTTGAGCTACACTTACACACACCTTTGTCTAATGGTTAAAGAACATACTGTTTCTGTGGGTGACGAATTACTGCCTCACGAAACGATGATTGTTCAATCTTCTTTTAACACCTCTCATGGTGGCCATTATGATGAAAATATTTCTATATATGATATATATTATGTTTATGTTTTACTTATGCTTCTGTATTTTTCATTTATGGAATACCTTTATGATTTCCATTATGGGTAAACACGATAATTTCATTTTAGGAAGTGCGGACTACCACCCCCTCAAAGGGATTTGAATCGTTAATGCCATATGTGGGATGTATAAAGGATGGAGTAAATGATATTATATATGATATTATACTGGAATTATAATATACCTTTATATCATTATGATTTCATTCCATTAAGTACTAAATAGAAATGAAAGTAGCGTTCATGCGTACGTACGACTTACCGTCTCCATAAACGGTGCATTTCATTTATTACCTCTAAATGTTATATAATATTATAAATGCAAGTATATACTGGATATATATGATATATATGATATCTAAATCATGAATATAATATTGAAGATAATGGATATTCTACCACATAAATAAATTGTAATTATAAGAAGTTTATTGTTGACTCAAGTACCAAAGATCGAAAAAAACAACCGTTATTAACATAAATAATTACCTAATGTTCATAACATGGTAATAAGTGATATAAAAGGAATAATGAACTTGAAAAAGGTTCTTAAGAAAGTATAAATTAACTCTATTTTATTATTCAGGAGATTAAAGAACGATCGAGTCAAGTCGGACACGAGGTAAGGGAACTTCTTAACCCAATTTCCGTTCTTTGGGTTAATATCCTACTTTCAAATTATGTCATGATATAATTATGTCCTATCTTGTATTTTTACTTTATTTATGTGTAATTATAGTGAATACACATAATAAATCTATTTTATTTAAAAAATGATCTTTGTAAGGGTCTTCGTCTCAATCTCCTTTCATTGAGGCATAATTTGGTTTATATACAACTTTATTTTATACGGTGTATAAACCCCTTTGACTTTTACGTTTATTCAAAAGGAATATTTTTTATACGAAGCATTTTACTAAACGACAAAAGGGAATGTTTTTTTGTCGTACGTATGCGGCGACAACGACTTCTCCGCCGCCGTGATGATTATTTGAGTTTCAGCTTCCTCTACAAGCCATAACTTTTTTTAAAAGAAAAATAAATACCATGTTTTACTTTTCATTTATTTGTGTATTGAAAATGGGTTTGATAAATTTTTTATTATATCAATGTGTCGTATTGATATCTTGTGATTGAAATGTGGAAATCTTATGTTTCCTTTATGCATGTTTTATATGATACAATTATGTTATGGTTTATGATATGTTTAAACCTTTTCATATAAGGAATGAATTGGACTTAATAAGTGATGGGTGGAGCCCGTTATAGCCCCTCGATGCATCGGTAGGTCTCATAAGACAAACTAGTGTCTTGGAACAAGGCCTTGAAAAAATCTTATTTGTAGTCTTGGCACGAGGTCTTGGCTACGTGGTTATGATAGTATTGAATTATGCATTCCATCATTATGAAAGTTGTTATTAATATTGCATGTGATTATTTGACTAGTAGAATATCCATGTGAATAAGTAAATGGAATTATTTCATTTTATTTTTGCCATATTATGCTGAAGTTCAAGTTTAAAAGGCTTTTGTTTTAGTTATACATTTCCTTAAATGTTAATGTTTATTTATGAAAGCTTACGCTATATTGTCATCCTTACTGAGCATCTAAGATCACCCCTTCCAATGTTTTAATTTTTCCTAGATGTGAATAAGTACATTATGAATGACTTGTAGGGATAGTATGAGGGGATATGAAGGCAAGATGTTGTTGTTGTTTTGTTTTACTTTATGATGTAATGTAAGACTAATGAATGTATCTAGTGTTTCCAAGGCTACTAAACTAATCAATCTTTCGAGACTTGATCTTTTGTGATCATGACAATGTTACGCAATAATGCACCGACTCTGGGTAACTTGGGTCGGGGCATTACAGTTGGTATCAGAGGTAGTTTAGTAATAACCTTGGAATCTAGATTTAGATAAACTCTGATTAGAGCACATAGCCCAAAGATAGACTTTGAGGATTATTATAGAAGAAATTCCTAGAATTTTGGTATTATAGAGATTTTGTGAGTTTTCCAAGAAATACATCCCTATCTGGATACGAGCAAGTAGAGGTGGGTCTGGCACAGATATACCTAGGGGTAAAACCCAAAAACACCACTTTGAGCTAGACTTGAACGGGAACTGGTGCACGACAACGGGCCTTGCTGAACTCTTGGTTACGACACTCCTGGGGGATACGCTTAGGATAATTCTCATTTTCGTTACCAACCATTATGAAGGGTTTATGAGTATATACTTCCTCAAAGAAAACATTTTTATTATTATGGATTGTATCCATAAACTGTCCAATTTATGTTAAGTGTTTTACAAGTATGGAATTATGTATTTTGATTGATAAACTAATCAAGTTTATGCCATTGTTTAGAAATGGCACCTAGTGAGAGGAATGGAAACTGTATCAATGCACACACTCCATGTAGGGATTTCCCTCATGCTCAAGATAATTATAGTGGAGCTGGAGATACAACTGGTGATGATCAACTTATCACTATACCGGGACAACTCACTCAGGTTATGAATAATAACCTTACTCGTATGGAACACCCTGATCCGCAACGTGGAGGATAAATGTTAGACCGCTTAATGAGGCAACAACCACCAACATTCAATTGGAGTTCAAATCCCTTAGTAGCTGAGAAATAGATAAATTCCTTAGAGAAAATATTCCATGCCTTGGGGAGTAGTGAAAGGGAAAAGGTTATCATGGCAGTTTACCGCCTCACTGGAGATGCTGATCAATGGTGGTCATTGATTCAAAATACAAAGGAAGATGAAGATGTATCAAGTATGGAATGGAGAGAGTTCAAATGGATTTTCTTATAAAAATATTTTCCTCGTGACCATCGAGCAGATATGGAAAGGCAATTTCTCAGTCTGAGGCAAAAGGATGATGAGAATTTCACAAAGTATGAGGTCAACTTTACAAGGTTAGCGAGGTATGCTGCAGATTATATACATAACCCAAGAAGTAAGATTGATCTTTTCTTTTATGGGTTAAAACCATTTCTCTGTCGAGCATTAGTATTACAAACCTTCTTGTCGTACGAAGATATTGTCTCATGTGCTATCAAGACGGAAATGGAATTCTCTAAATCTTATGACAATAAAGTAAAGCAAGATAAGAAGAGAACAATGGAACAAAAGACAGATAAAGGGAAAAAGGGAAAGAATGATTTTCCATTATGTGATAATTTTGGGAAGAATCACCCCAGTACTTGCCTAAAAGGAATGGGAGTTTGTTACAAATGTGGAGAAAAAGGTCACCAGGCTCATGATTGCAAGGGAAAGAAAGAGGCTATCAATGTTGAATGCTACAATTGTAGGGAAATAGGGCATTATGAAAATAAATTTCCTAAGCATCAGGTAAACTTACCTCAGAAAGGGCCAAGGGATCAAGGACAATCTTATGTTGTTACTACAGTTGAAGTGCAACAATAAATGTATTGGTGCTTTTGGACTCAAGGATTATATTCTGGTTATAAGAATAATGTGATATATATAAGTATTGTACTGCATCACTTATTGTTTTCATTAAGGTTTTAATATGATGAAGGTAATCATATTTTTAGTATGTGACAATAAGAGAAACTTTACTTTGTTAGGGGAATCTGATGAATTGATTTTGGAATTTAGAGACCTTTTAGAGAAAGTCTGGAAAGAGGTATTTTGGATAACTATAAAGGTTGGAATGGATTAAGTTGAACTTTGGATAGTATTGTTTAAGGTGAAAACATTTATGAATATTATTTTTTGGAATATTATTAGGAAAAGGACAACCTGCAGGTTAGGGGATAAGCCGTCGCATCGGACAAAGCTGCAGGAATTGAACCCACAACCATAGTGAGCCAGGCCTTTATTACATACCACTAGCCTATAGGAAGTCCCTAGTTATTAAAAAATAGTTTTCATAATCTAAATGGTATGTGATAATATTTGGAACCTTGTACGATTAGGATAAATATAATATTTTGAGTTCTATTACCTTTTGGAGTGAAAGATGGGTTTGTGGTAAAATTTTATTAAAGAAAGAAATTATACATGACAAGTAAGTATATTCCCTTACATTCTTAGTAAATCTCTTAAATAAATTCCTCAACTTTATCAAAGGTAACTTAAAAAAAAACGTTGTCGGTTAACTTTTCCTACTGGGGAGTCAATGATCGCATAACCAATCACAAGTTTGTGATTTTATTGTATTTAAATTTCTTCTAATCCTGTTTTCTACAACTCTCCATCAGACCTTGATGGTTTTTTTCCTCCATATCCATGTTTTCATAGAATCCTAGTATGGGCTATCTCAGGTGACCTTTGTACTTCTCTTTCTTTCTTTTAAAGTTATATTTCTATTAACCTTATTTCCGATGTGGGTTTTGAAAAAAGGTATTTTCTATTTTCAACCTTTTATTTTCAAAGAAAAATTTCAAATTGCGAGGATGCAATTTATTGAAGGAGGGGAGAATGTAACACCACAAGCTTCCATGGTACGCTTCTCTTTGAATAATAGAGCAGCATGTGTTGTACGCAACCACGAGTTCTAACACACCGCGACCAATAAAAGTAGGCATTATAAATAGTAATACCCACTTTTTGAAATTATATAAATTGTATATTATAAAATGGACTTCATTTTTGGATTTGAAATATCGAATTTAGACTCGGGTGAAATTTTGGAAGTTTTCGGATAACTTTTATATTTTGATGAATAGTGAAAATTATAAAATTTTAATTAAAAACAACTTTTTTAATCAAAATAATTAATAGTGATAAATTATAATATTGAGTGGTTTTAAAGTATAATTAGAATATAATTTTATCATTTTATCCAATGGTGGTCATTAGAATTAATTTCACTTTGAAATTGGACAGAAGCAATTGTCAATCTATTGATTGATATTGTTTTTCTTAAAAACACGCTATTTGTTTTGACAACGGGAATTAATTATAAAATTAATTAACGAAAATTATATGTTTAGAATTTTGTAAAATATACACCATTTTTTAATTCAGAATATCAATTATAGCTTAGGGTGAATTTTTGGTATTTTTCTGAAAAACATCAATTTTTGGGGAATAGTGAAACCACTAAGTGGTATTTTAAAAACTAATTTTTTGTGTACATGAAACATTACCACTTCTGTGATTTTATTTTCAAAAATCCGACATACATGGTTTTCATTAGTAAGTAAAATGTGGTTCAATGGGATTAAAATAATTTTTTGGTGAATAGTAACTTTTAAGTTTTATTAATCGCGATTAAAGGTAATTAGTGAAATTTAAGGTAAAAATGATATTATAAAAATATAAAAATATCTTGAAACTTGTCCTACACTTATTGGATGAGTCATGTCCGACCCCGAAAATCAATGGGTCAGCTTGGGGACCCCATGGAGCCACTTGGGTAAGAAAATTACATTAATAACTTTTTATTTAAAGTAAAAATAAAATTGTCACAAACATGTGTTTGTTTACTAAAACAATTATTAAACGGGTTTATATAAGTTAAATTTTTCACTATAAATATTCATTGGAAATATAAAAGGATTTCCTACATCATGGTAATTTTTTTAGAATTTTTAGACATTAAATAAATTAAATGTTTTATGACACCATGATGATGTAGCGATTACCTCATTAATTAATGATTTAAATAAAATGAAAAGATAATGTAAAATATAAGACTTACACTTTTCAAAAACCTATTGGATGAGTATATTTAGAACCCTTATCACCTTATCCTCTAAATATATTATTTTGTGACCTTTAAAATCCGAAAAGCATTTCATAATAATGTAACATTTCATGACTTTCCAAGAGTGCCCCTCCTCTCCTCTTATAAAAGGCCCCCACCCCTACCACCTTATTCACACCATAAAAGCCATTTGGCTCAGAAAACCTCTTCCCAAATAATCTCTAAACTTCCCTATATTACTCCTAGAATCCTTACATTGGGCATAAGTCTTCCCAAGGAAGCCTTTGGCTGAAATCAAAAAGAGTTACCCGATTTTAATGTAATGTCTTCTCTTATGTTCTTTTGTTTTATTTTGCTTCTCCAACCCCTTAAACAATTTTTATTACTTTATTTTGTAACAGAACCAGTATCTTAAATATACTAAGATGTTGTTATGATAATTATTCTAGCTACACTTACACACACCTTCGTCTAATGGTTAAAGAACATACTTTTTCTGTGGGTGGCGAATTACTGCCTCACGAAACGATGATTGTTCAATCTTCTTTTAACACCTCTCATGGTGGACATTATGATGAAACTATTTCTATATATGATATATATTATGTTTATGTTTTAATTATGCTTATTTATTTTTAATTTATGGAATAAATTTATGATTTCTATTATGGGTAAACGCGATAATTTCATTTTAGGAAGTGCGGACTACCGCCCCCTCAAAGTGATTTGAATCGTTAATGCCATATGTGGGATGTATAAAGTATGGAGTAAATGATATTATATATGATATTATACTGGAATTATAATATACCTTTATATAATTATGATTTTATTCCATTAAATATGAAATAGAAATGAAAGTAGCGTTCATGCGTACGTACGACTTACCGTCTCCATGAACAGTGCATTTCATTTCTTACCTCTAAATGTTATATAATATTATAAATTCATGTATCTACTAAATATATATGATATATATGATATATATATCATGAATATAATATTTAAGATAATGGATATTCTACCACATAAATAACTTGTAATTATAAGAAGTTGATTGTTGACTCAAGTACCAAAGATCGACAAAACAACCGTTATTAACATAAATAATTATCTAATGTTAGTAACATGGTAATAAGTGATATAAAAGGAATAATGAACTTGAAAAAGGTTATTATACAAGTATAAACTAACTCTAGTTTATTATTCAGGAGATTAAAGAATGATCGAGTCAAGTCGGACACGAGGTAACAGAACTTCTTAACCCAATTTCCATTCTTTGGGTTAATGTATTACTTTCAAATTATGTCAGGATATTATTATGTCTTATCTTGTATTTTTACTTTATTTATGTGTAATTATAGTTAATGCACATAATAGATCTATTTTATTTAAAAAATGATCTTTGTAAGGGTCTTCGTCCCAATCAACTTTCATTGAGGCATAATTTGTTTTATATACAACTTTATTTTATACGGTGTATAAAAACCTTTGAAATTTACGTTTATTCAAAAGGAATATTTTTTATACGAAGCATTTTACTAAATGAAAAAAGGGAATGTTTTTTGTCATACGTATGCGGCGACAATGACTTCTCCGCCACTGTGACGATTATTTGAGTTTCGGCTTCCTCTACAAGCCATAACTTTTTTTAAAAGAAAAATAAATACCATGTTTTACTTTTCTTTTATTTTGGTATTGAAAATGGTTTTGATAAATTTTTTATTATATCAATGTGTTTTATTGATATCTTGTGATTGAAATGTGGAAATATTATGTTTCCTTTATGCATTTTTTATGTGATACAATTATGTTATGGTTTATGATATGTTTAAACATTTTAATATAAGGAATGCATTGAACATAATAAGTAACAGGTGGAGCCCGCTATAGCTCATCAATGCATTGGTAGGTCTCATGAGACAAACTAGTTTCTTGGCACGAGGCCTTGAAAAAATCTTATTTCTAGTCTTGGAACCAGGCCTTGGATATGTGGTTATGATATTCTGGCATTATGAATTCCATCATTATGAAAGTGGTCATTGATATTGCATGTGATTATTCGACTAGTAGAATATCCATGTGAATAAGTAAATGGCATTATTTCATTTTATTTTTTTCCATATTATTCTGATGTTCAAGTTTAAAAGGCTTTTGTTTTAGTTATACATTGCCTTAAATGTTAATGTTTATTTATGAAAGCTTTCGCTATATTGTCATCCTTACTGAGCATCTGAGCTCACCCCTTCCAATGTTTTAATTTTTCCAGGATGTGAAGAAGTATATTATGAATGGCCTGCAGGGATAGTATGAGGGGATATGAAGACAAGATGTTGTTGTAGTTGTGTTTTACTTTATGATGTAATGTAAGACAAATGAATTTATCTAGTGTTTCCAAGGATACTAAACTAATTGGTCTTTCGAGACTTGATCTTTTGTGATCATGCCAATGTTACGCAATAATGCACTGACTCTGGGTAACTAGGGTCGGGGAGTTACAGTCTTCATAAGTATTGTGACAAAGTACATAGTGATTTTTCCCATTTAAATGCTAGTTTGGGTAATGGTTTCATCATCCCCTTATACTTTTGTCTTCCATCCTTCACTTTCTAAAATTCTAGGAACTTTTATGTATATTCATTTATCTCCTTCTTTATATTGTTCCACCAATAGTGCTCTCAGATATCTCGATACATATTTGTGATCTCTAGGTGAATAGATAAGGTTGAGCTATGTGCATCATTCAGAAGTTACTTTTTTTATCTAGATTAGATGACAGACATAGACATGAAAAAAATCTTACAATTCCTTCCTCATAAATTTTGAACATTTAGCATTTCCATTTCTGACAACTTCCACCTTCTTTTGAATTTCCATATCATTTATCAGAGTATCCTTTATTTTCTCCATGAGGGATGGTTTAGAAATAGTTTGAGTAAGGATTGATGATATTCCTTACGTAACTATTCCCATGTACATCCATTGAATTTATATGAATATTATATCCTTATTAATTCTCATCATTTATAATGTTACATGATCCTTTCTACTTAGAGAATGCACCACTTTATTTGCCTTTTTTGGATGGTAGTGGATTGACAAGTAATAATACTTGATTATCTCTAACCATCTTTGAGGGGTAATATTAACCTCATTATGTGTGAATATATATTATGATCAATATATATTTCACACTTCTCCCCATACAGATAATGAGACTATATTTTCAATACAAATATCATAGTTTTCAAATCCAAATCATGTGTGGGATAGTTGTTCACTTGAATTTTCAACTACCTTTAGGTGTAGGATATCACTTTATGATTTCTCATTAGTACATAACCTAATACCTTCTTATAATAATCACTATATACCTTAAAGAGTTCCACACTTTTCAAAAGTGTGAGTATCGATACCATGATTAGCCTTCTTTCTTACTCTTTGAAGAAATATTCACATTCACTAGTACAAACAAAATTTTATCCCTTTTGGGTATTCTTGGTTAGTGGGATTGAAAATCACGATAAGTTCTTTAAAAATCGCTGGTAATACCCAACTAGACCAAGGAACCTATGGATCTCTATTACATATGTTGGTTAGGGCCACTCTTTGATTGAATTTATCTTAGAAGGGTCCAAAAATATTTCTTTAATAGTGATAACATGCCCTAAGAATGATACTTATTCTATGCCAAACTCACATTTACTACACTTTTCATAATGATTATCCCTTATCAAAGTCTGCATCACTGTATTCAAATGCTCCTCATGTTCCTACATTCTCTTGGAGTATATCAGAATATCAATAATAAAGACTAATACAAATTTGTTTAGGTAATCTATAAAGAATCTATTCACTAATTCCCTGAAAAATTTTGGATCATTTGTGAGTCCTAAGGGAATTACTATCAACTCATAGTGTCCATACCTCATTCAAAAGGCAATTTTTGGAATCTCTTCCTTCCTCACATTTAATTGGCGATAACTTGACTGAAGGTACACATTAGATAAATGCTTGAAACCACGCAGTTGATCAAATAATTCATCTATTAGTGGAAGGGGATACTTATTCTTTATCATGATTTTTTAGTTCATGATCATAAATGCATAGGTTCATTTATCCATCCTTCTTCTTGATGAAAAGGGATGGTGCACCCCATGGTGAATCACTCGAGCATATAAAACCCTTGTCCATATTCTCTTATAACCACTTCTTTAGTTCCTCCATCTCAATGGTGGACATTATATAAGGTGTATTTGATATAGTAAGGGATCTAGGAATAAGTTAAATTGAGAAATCAACCTCTCATTCATGAGGAATATTCTGAAATTCTTTAAGGAACACATCAGTGTAGTCCCTCACAATGAGCATGTCTTCAATCATGATTCTCTCATTTGAATCAATCATTTGAGATGGATATGATTAATCATAAGTAAATAATATCCACACTTGAGATGATGGATATGAAGAAGATTCATCATCCTCCTTAAATTTGTACATAATTAGTGGATGCCTTGAGATGTGAAGAGTGATCACCCTTTCCTGATTTTTGATGGGGGATTTGTATAATGGCAACCAATCTATGCCCAATATAGTATCAAACTCCACCAAATTATGTAAGAAAATATTTGATGGAAGGTTCAATATAAAAACATTAACTGGGGAGTAGTTATATACTTTGGATTCAACAATTTCCCATTCACAATTCTCTTAGATAACTCATCCTCCATATTTTGAGGTGGCGTTTGAATCGGTCTACTAAAATTTCAAGATATGAAAGAATACATAGAAATAGAATCAAATAGAATTATCACTATTATCTAATGAATAACGAGTTTACCTATAAACACATCATTGTTGGGATACACCTCAGAAGTTGTGATGGAATAAGATTTCCCTTTCTCCTTTGAATTTGGTGGCTACTGATGCTGATTACCCTCAAGAAATCTAGGTTTAGTGAACTGGCTTTCATAGTGCCCTTTCTCCCTATATTTGAACCATTTAATTATAAGTGGTGATCTCCTTTAATCCACCACATTGTCCAGTTTCTTCATATATATTCAACATTCATGATCTTAGTGTCCTTCTCTCCCACACCTGAAGCATCCCCCCATCCCTTTGAGGCAATTTCCATGATTCTTATTCCCATATTTTTGACATGTGAGTGGTTGAGTTTTTTTACACCTTTATCATTAGATCCTTCCTATTGAAACTCCATATTTATTTTCTTATATATATAGTCATGGGACTATTCACCAAACTCAATCTCCACTATGAGAGAAAATAAAAAAACATCTTCATAACTCCCAAACTCTCAAATTGCTAGAGCCTTCGGAAGGTGTGTTTTTAAAACAATAAAGAATATATTTATTTTTATATCATTGATGATAATAAAACTTGAGGTATACCAATAAAGTCTTGTGATTTTTTTTTCATATTCCATGATAGATTCACCTTCCATTTGATTCAGCTCTAATAATTCTCCCTCCATCTTTTTCTAAAGAGTTAAAGGTAAATACTTGTTAAGAAATATTTTAATAAATTATTACCACTCCATATCTTCTATTTTATCCTTTGGATTTGTGTTATTAATCAACTACCACCATCAATTGACCTCTTCATCAAAATTATAAACAATCAGAGTCATATTATCTATCTAAGAATAGTGAATCACCAAAAAGATCTTCTCTATTGAGTTGACCCACTATTCTGCGACTAGTGGATCAGAAGATCCACTAAATATCGGTGGTCATTTCCATATTAAAGAATCAATAACCAGTTTCTCCACCTTAGGTGAAGGAGGAAGTTATAAATTATTTTGGTTATTATTCATATCTTGATATTGTTGTGTAAGTATCACCATGAAATTTTGAACTCCACCTCCCAATGCATTGGGGATGTCGTTTGAGAAATCACTACATTGCCCCTTGCACATGTTTTTAGCCTAGTTTCTCCCAGTTGCCACCATTTTATAAAATATATAGGGTTTGAAAAAAACATAAGTATACAATTCATGAATAAATAAATTATTCCTTTCTACAATTAACTTTAAAGACATATCTTGTGGAATCCTTACGTTTAGAAAATTTTCAAAACAAAGCTTATTTGGTTCTTAATTAGTCTCATACTAAGTGTTTTCACTATGTTTCTCTAATAATTATTCCCAAATTAACTAAACCATGATTTGATACCAACTATATAGGCCATTATTTTCTTTCATGACTATTATATAATTTTAAAGATATATAATATAAAAATTTTACACAACCAAGATTCAAAGGTTTAGTGTCTTGAAAAAATTAGGGCCACATAAAACATATACATAATAAAGCATAAAAATTATTTAGTTAATTATTATTTGGATTCTTATTGGCCCTCATGTTATACTTAGTACAAGTATTCATCTGAGGATATACATCAAAAGAAAGGGTGAGCTAAAGGCCAGTAAGAGGGTGAATAATATATATAAGATAGGGGTGAGCATAAAAAATCATCACCATAACATAGTAAAATTAATCATCATCATAATCATTATAGGAAACATTAGATAAAGGAAAGGAATGAGGAAATTTATAAAAATGAGACATCATGTCTTAGTGGTTAACTTTCACACATAGTTGTGAACAAAGATAACATCATATTTAAGAATAAAATATGTTCATCATCATAAAATCATCATTGTGAAAAAAATCATGAATCATATTCATGAATATTTCACATTATTTCATGAGATATATCAAATTACCCAATTCATTGTAGTGCTATATAATTCCAGGCACATTCGTCACATCATATCATTTACATTATCAAGCATGCCACATAAAACGTCTATCAATCTTTAACATAAGCTAACCATGGAAGGGAATTGTTTTAATTTCATAAATCATAAATCCATGAATAAACCTTATTTTTCCAAAAATAAAAAGGTAATAAAATACTTGTTATAATAATCATCAATCTTGAGCGAAGAAGAAATAATCTCAAGAGAAGTAAAATAGGTGTTTTTAGAAAGAAGAGTTCTTCTAGATTTATTTTTAATTTTTTACAAAATCAAGTTGGAAACATGTATATACTATAAAATAAAAGGTAAGAACAAATAAATTTATTTTATGAATATTAAATAATATACAAACAAAAATTTGGAATGAAAGAGGAATAACCCAAAAAAAGGAAATTGGGTTTTAGAATCCCCTTACCTTAAGTATGAATGACTTATTAACTATATTGTTATGGACAAAAAATTTGACTAATTAACAAATAAATAAAGAACCTTTTATAAATATTTTTTATTCGTTATAATTTTATTAATTTTATTTATGGTCATTATGATGAGTTATAATGTTCAATTTCATTATTCCAGAGTGTTCGTTTTCTTGGTTTTCATGATTAGTTTATTTGTATACATGGATAGAAGTTCATGTAAAATAGATATAATTATTTAGAATCGATATTATATGTTATTAATAAAATTATATGTGTTTAATTGATCTTATAAATAATTTTTTTATATGTTATGTGGATGAATCATTATATAAAATGTTAATGATAATCATTTGGATTAATTTGGCAGTTTTGCGATTACAACGAACTCATTTTGTTTTATTATTTAATATTATGTATATAAGTTAGTTACAGAACTTAAAAAAGGTTATAAAATAAATTTTACAATAAATTTCTACAATTATAATATTTTTATGATCAGCCTTGAATGTGGTAGTGATAAATTAAAACACATTATCCACGATGGTGGTAAATCGACACACAATGGATGATATTTTCATTTTTAGAATAAAAGTAAAAGGAAAGAGATTTGAATATGAATTATTACATTAACATAATAAAAATACAGTATATAAAAAATAATGGCTTTATCATTCCACTTGTATAAGTGGAGGTTAATAGAGGATATGAAAAGAAATTAAATGAAAAAGAAATAGGATTTTACCTCTTGAATCATTCTCCTTGAGAACCTCATTAAGGGGATTGTTTTTAGTCTTTTGTTAAGACTAAATGATTAAAAACATTGGGGAGGGGTTTTAGAAGAGTATTGGGAATAATTTTTATAGGGATGAAAGCTTGGAAGGTTTGAGGAGATGAGGTGGTGAGGAGTGGAATTTATAGGGGGAGGAGAGGGGTGTTTTCTCATAATTTTATTGATTAGTTTATTATTTTGGATCAAGAATTTGAATAGTTTGAACCTTATCACTAAATATATTAAAATAATGAAGGATATTTTGAAATTTGGGGCTTAAATAAATCTTACATAAAAATTAGTAAAAAATTCATGTATTTTTTTATTGTAAATTATCATATTTTACTATTCACCAAAAATTTGAGTATTTTAGAAAAATTACAAAAATAAACCTAACCATTTTTTGACATATATAATTTATAAAATGAAATAAATTTTTTGAAAATAATTTTATAAACTTTAGAAATTTAATTTTTAATTAAAATCACTATTTTCTTGGAAAATATTGATTTTAAAATTATAATTGAATTTATAACATTGTGAAAAGTCAATCAATGTCTCATCAAATTATCTTATAATCACAAGACATAAAAATGTTAATTTATGAAACTATTTATGGAAATAAATTTTATTTTAAATAATTATATTAATTATAAAATTATAAACAAACATTTATGTTTTATAAAAATACCAACAATTAATTAATATATTTTTTAAATATGTATTTACTTATACCATGATATAATTATATCATATTATCATATTTGAGATGCATAAATTTTATTTATAATTTTATAGATAAGGTTACTATTATATTGTCCAAATTACTATTCCTAATGTTTGTGTTACTATTCCAAGAGCCAGGTTACTATTTAATTAGGATTGGTTCCTTAATTTCTAAAAATACCACTTATTTCATTCATTCTTCATTTATATAGTTTATATTATGTTCTAAAAATTATTTTATGTGATTTATACTATATTAAATACTTATAAGAAGAGAATTTCCATTGATCAAATTTTGGTTCATTACACTCATGCTGTAAGTACAGGTCTCACAAAGTGGATAATGTGGCTTTCATAGTCAAGTATGTTGTTTTTTAGTGTGAGTTCACAGTTCAAAATAGGAGAACACGATCTCAAAACAATGATTTTGGAATTAATGAAAATGTTGTACAAGATTTTAATGGGAGGTCCATGAATGAAAGTTTTCAAAACCATTTATTAGTGATAAAGTCCATGAAGTAGTGTATGCTGTCACGTAATGGAGTAAATAGTAAGAATATGATTTTTTTTGGATAACTGCTAAGTCAATACATGGTGGAGTTTGAGAAGGGTATTTACCAAAGTGTAGAATAGTAATTTATAGTATTATAAAGATATATGGTGGGATTTTCCTATAAATACCTCACTAATAATTTCATGATTTATTGATTATAAGTGAAAGAAAATATAGAGATTGATGAAAGAGAAATAATCTATAAAGTTGGATCCATGTAGTGAGTACTTAGGGAAGAGTTCCATGAAGTCAGTTCCATGAGGTCAATTTTTCTACCACATTAGTTCCACGGAGTCAGGTTCATAGAGGAGGAATTCACAATGTATATTTGTGGAGGAGAAAACCACAAATTTTATTTATGAAGGAAGGAAAGACATGAAGGAGCTTTGTAAAGTAGAGTATACAGTTCACAAAGTTGAGTACGTGATTCATAAAGTGTATGCAGTGATCTATCTTCCACATGTTTTCCTCATGTAAGAAAGATTCAGGTATATATTTTCACATGAAATTATATCATTATTATTTTAGAGATAAATTAGAAAATTATAGAATTATGAATAAATTCATTTTAGAAGGAAAAAATAGATATTCAAAAGAGTAATTTGAGTGTCACAATTGGTAGTTGAATAAGGGGATAGAAACATGGCTTTTATAGTGAATTATTATCCTAATATGAAGAAGAAGTACTAATTAATTGGTTTTATAGATGAAAAAAAGACCAACTATCACATTTTGGAGATGATATTATCTATAATTTAAGAATATGGGTGAAAAAAAGAGTAAAATAGAGAATTATATTTGGTATTATGATGCAAGAAAAGTCTCATGTTGATCAAAGGTAGACCATATCATCCACCATCTATTGAAGAGACTTATAAGTCCACAAAAATTGGAAGAACCTTCTTTAAATCAGATTGCATAAGTGAATAAGAGGTAGTTTTCTTGGGTAAGGAGTGGCCAAACACATAAGATATTACAATAGAAATGATCTTGGTATTGAGTGACCATGAAAGAAAATTGTAACCATAAAACTAGTGATGATTAGTGGATTCTGATACACCCATACAATACCATAGGTATGATCCTTGGACTAATCCTTAGTGGTGAAACAAGTAAAATCTAGGTGTTTTATGATTACTTTAATTTCTTATATACTTGTGGTTATTTTGGTGAATTCACCGTTAAGAGTGATAAGTTAAACATAGTTACTACAACCATGGAACTAAGATCAAAAATAAAATATAACAAATTAAAGATAAAATATTATTTTGTATTTTACCATAATTTACCTCCCCTCTTAGGATGTTTTAGGGTATAATAGTATACCCATCAGCTATGTTTATCAGGATATCATCATGGTTATAAGTAAGTAGTGAAGAGAATTCATCCAACCCAAGCTTCCAAAGTTGAAGTTGAGTTTGATAATATTATCAAATAAAACTTCATTAGGGAAGTCCAACACCTAGAGTGTCTCACCAATATCATCCTTATCAAAAATAAGATTGGGAAAATTTGGATTTTCATTGGCTTCAGGGATCTCAATTGACACTACCCAAAGGAAAATTTCCTAGTTCTGATCATAAAATTGTTGATTGATGTAACAACCATATTCTAGGATCCCGACTTCATGGATGGATATTATTATTATAACTAGATCTGAATGGTCCCTAAGGATGAGGAAGTTACTAACTTTAATGTACCCCAAGGGGTATAATTCTAAAAATTAATTCCCTTTATCTTGAATAATTTTTCTACCACATACCAATTTTCAATATACCATATTTTCAAGACCTTTTAGAGAGGATCATAGATTTCTTCATAGATGATCTGGTTTTCAAGTATCAATAATTTTGTGATCACCATACCATTCTTGAAATAGTTTTCAAAAAATTAAGGAAACACAACTTGATGATGAACAAATATAAATATGATTTAAGTGTCACATCACATAATTTCCTTGTCATTTTGGTAATAAATGACAACATCAATGTTGACCCTAAAACCACCATGGTAATATTCGATATTCCCCCTTCATGAAATCTAGATTAATTTATATGAATCTAGGGATATCTCACCTAGAAAATATTATTTATATTTCATCTTTATATAAAATAGTTTCCTTTAAAGAATATGATGAAGAAATAGTTCACCTATTAGTGGGTTTAAACTTTCTAGAAAGCCTTTGATGGTCTCAAGCAGTATCTCCCACATCCACCAATATTGATGATACCTATAGAAGGGAAGGAAATCATATTCTATGTGGAAACCTCAGAATGATCTCCCAAACCCTCATTACTCTTGAAAATGATACAATTGAAAATAAAATCTCATATTATCCTTACAGAACAATGTTGGATACTAAGACTTGATACTCAGATATTGAAAAGAATTTTCTTACATTGATATTGGTAGTTAATAAACTATGAAATTATTTATAAAACCATGAGGTCCATATAATCTATGAGGTATATATTCTCAAATACATCATAAACCATATAATGTTGAATAGGCATATAAAATAGTGGGTGGTCATTCTGAAATTATTTGGTATCTTGTTCGTGACCCAGAAGGAGTTCAAAGGGAAAACATTAGAGGATCTCCTTACAAATCACCCTATCATATAGAAGTCATTATTGAGTATGTATTTTCATAATTAAGTGATCCTCTAAATCTATAAAACCTAAAATTAATGAGAGATATAATTTTATGGTGCCTCTAGAAGCCTAAAATAGAGATGGATGGAAAACCCAAAGCTCAACCATGTTACCTGGGGATTTTACTCATCTCCCCAAAAAGAGTAGTTATGACATATTACTTTTCACTATCACAGGGATTTAAAAATAATGAGGTATAATATCAATCCTTCATTGTAGGATTGGAGTAGGCCTTATAGACACTAATGACTCGATTGAATATAAAATATGAGTTAGAGTTGGGGATCATGAAAATCAATAGTGACTATGGAATAAAGAAATAATATTCGATTACTTATCTTGATTATATGTTAGGGTTGATGTATGAATTACCATTAGAACCAATATGGTCTTACATTTCATGTTCTTAAAATACCAAGTGAATGCAGTGGCCAATGTAGCTATGGTCTTGATAGATCCTGATCAAGAAAAAATGGTCATTCACATCACACATCATAGGGTGATATCTCTATCCATCCGTAGTGGAATGAAATAAATAAATGTGGTGTCACGAACCAACCCAGGTCGACCCTAAACCGGTCACCCGGGTCACCCGAGCCGGCCAGCGACATGGCCTCAAGCGCGTCTCCCCTTACGCTAGAGGTTTCCGACTAGAGGAGAGGGTGTAAGGTAAGTCAGGGGGGAGACTATACCCTCTTATCAAAGTGATGAAAAGGGACCAAAAATACAGCAGCAACGGAAGTAGGGTAAATAAGAAGAAAGTAGCAGAAAACATTTTTCATTTATAAGGTTTGAATAAAATTGGCGAATGTCAGTTTATATAGGAGATGCATGCATGACATGATAATGATACAATGGAAACATTAAACCACACAACATACTTACACATCAATGAAAAAGTAAATAAACAAAAGTCTCAAGCCCCTAGGGCAATCTCCATGAGCATCCCGAGCCCCAACTCGGTCCTTTGCTCCTAACTCCAAGTACATGGAACAACAACGACAAGGTCCTGCAACCAAATAGAATCTACTCGGGTACCCCAGTGCAATGGCGTCCTGAGTAGGGTGTGAGATATATATCTCAGTAGGCCGGAACCACCGGGTTCTAGCCCACTCTAGACCATGAAATATAATTAAACAATGTGCTGGTATTTCCAAACAAAAGCGATATAATATAAACAATAAACGCCCGTCCAGGTTCTAAAAGGACACCTGACGACAATACCTGCCTTGGACCATAGCCGGAATAAGAACCTGTTTAAAACAACACAAGTAAATTTGGTTCAAGCATAAAAACACTTTTAATCATTTTTATCACTTACTCTATTTATTCACTTATCATTTCAACTTAGATTGGAAATCCATTCATTCTTACCTTTCTTTATTTGATCACAATTCACTCGGGTTTTACCCACATATCTCATTATTTTCATAGTTCATTATTATCATTTGTTTGGTGTTGAACTCCATGTCAAGAACCCCAATTATCATTTGTTGTAGATCACCATGTCTAACACCTCGAATCACATTTGGTGTAGATCACCATGTCTAACACCTATATAATTATTCGGTGTAGATCGCCATGTATAACACCCCAAATCACATTTGGTGTAGATCGCCATGTCTAACACCTAGATAATTATTCGGTGTAGATTTCCATGTCTAACACCCTATATCACAAGCTTGGATAACCATTGGGAAGGAACTCCATGTCCAAACCCAATGTTTAAATCGGTCTAGAACACCTTGTCTAGGACCCAGAATCTAATTTATTTATTAACATTTATCAATTAATTAATCAGTCGACACAATTCCCATTTCATAATTAATTCTTCAAATTTAATTATCCAAATATGTTCTCATAATTAATTATCTTTAATAAAAATTCTGGAACTTGCATGAGAAATAGAAGGTAATAAAAGTGTATGGCATCAACATGCCTCAATGGTGGGTTATTAATGACATTAAATGCTACAAGATAACAAGAGGCATTCAATTCAAACTATCGCATTACATTTATAACTTAAAGAACATGGAAGAAGGGGAGGGGGTGTTTAGGCGGGGCACACCCAAGGGGGGTGTCCAAGAGGCAAAGCGAGAACCTAGGATGGGCTTCACCCTAAACGAAGGCCACAATGGGCATGAGAGAACTACCCAAGAATTTCACTAAGAAATAACGAGGCATCTACAGAGGGTTGCGACAAGCAGCACAAGACGTGGCATGACATAAGCACCGTAGTAAAAGGGGAGAGGGTAAACACTCTACCCTAAAAGTTCTAATTACATGTTAAGCCATGAACTTAGGAGGTGTCATGGATCATTTATTATTTTTCAAGAATCAAAATAATTTGAGGTAACCAGTAAGGTACAAGTACAAGCATGTAATTTATCAAGTATAATGTCAAGCATAAAGAGTCATAAGACATTTAAGCAAGCAATCACAAAAAAGAAATCTACTACTACACGTTTATTTTGAAGGCATCTCACCTCCATTGGAGGAGTTTTATTAGAAAACATGTCATTACTTTATCAAAAAATTCTTTTAGTGATATTTAGCATTTACTTTAAAACTCATTCAACACTTAACAAAGTTAAGAAGCCAAAAAATAAGGAAGGCAATCATGAAACACTATTGCTACATTTTTAGATTGAAGGCAGGGCACCTGAAAAGAGGGGTTTTATTATTAAATCGTTTGTTTAGTGACCAAGCAACCTCTTTTATCTTATTCCTGCAATTCACATGATTTGCACAGAAGCATTTAATCGGAACTAAACTTGCATAATTAAAATGATAAGTGCAATATTAGGCTCACTATTACTTTACTTAAATTTAAAGGGTAAGGAGAGGGACCCTACCTCCAGGTGTATCCATCCGTCCAATCCGGCTCTTGGCGCTTTCTAACTAAAGCTGCCGCAGCAGCTCCCCCACGAGGCATATGTGATTTCACATACGTATAAGGACACCTAGCCTTTATGCACACGCTCTTCATGGCCATGAGCGTGCACAAGAGGATCCTTACACATATGCTTATACACATACACCTGTCTCCGCTCACATGTGCATGCCCTTTTTATATATGTAATGGGGAAAACTCGCCCTGTACATGTATATTCGATACCATGGACAAATATACGGATGCCGGGGGAACCCACGTACAAATAAATACGTACCTATGCCTGCGCAGGTGAGTCGCCTAAGCTCCAGCAACCCAAAACCATTCCAAAACTCAAACGCACTAAACCAAACCAACCAGGAACCTCTAAAACAACCTGATAAATTAATTTAGAGGCTGCGCAAACCAAAAACAGGTAGAAACCTTACCTCGAAAACCAACCGGCGGACCGAAATCACCAAAAACTGCCTCACCTTCGGCGAAGGACACCAAACGCTCACCCACGAGGTCCCGAGAGACCTTCCGCATAACCCTAGAGTAGGCGAAACAAGAAAAAGGAATGAAATCAAAAACTAAACCCAACCTAGGGGTTGACCAAATCTCACCGGGCGACTATTATGCCGAAATAAAGCTGAAAACAGGGAGGATAAGGGAGAGAAAGACTCACCATTGAGATTTGGAGGATGAAATCGCCAAAAATAGGGAGAAATTAGGGGAATGAGGCGGCGCTGTGGAGGGGGGTCGCGCGCGTGGCTAAGGGGAGAGGAGGGGGGTGTGCACATTTCCTAGATGAGAGAAGGGGAGGGAGTGTTAGTTGTAGATTTTAATTTTAATTTAATTTTTTTTATTTTAATTTTAAACAAAAAATAAGCACACCCAACCCGCACGGTTTTACCCGCACCATCTGAAAAACTGTGCGCAACCCACATGCCTGCTACCGGATACCCGGGGTACCCCGCATGGCTGACCCACACAGTTAACCCTACCGTGAACAGTCTAATATCACCACTTAAAATGGCTCCAGAACTCGGGACCTCATTTCGAAGATCGGTTTTAAAACCGACCTGCTGATAAAAGAAAAAGTTCAAAAACCTTCGTATTTTATCTGCTCTAAAAAAATGGTTCGTTACATGTGGTTAATACCACCCTTGAAAAAATCAAGACTATACCATTGTTAGTCGATTCCATAGTTGGATGGATGTATCCCATAATAGAATACCTATAAAATAGGATTCTACCACTAGATCGATCCAAGAAGGAACTGATCCAGGGGTGTTTAGTAAAATTCATCCTCTATAATATCCCAATTGTTTAGAAATTACTCTTAAAAAGTGTCTTTGATGGATTCCTCCTTAGAAGCATTTAAAGTACATATGTAATACACTAGACCCACACTTCCAGATCTAGTACCATAATCAAATACTTTACATACTAGTTTTGATACCAACTGTAGATTCACAAACACAACTATCCTATAAATTAAATGAAATAAATAAAAAAATCATTACATATATTTTGGATAAGTTTTAGGTTTATAGATTTATAGAATTAATAGAAATCATAAAATAACAAAGCCTATGTATATCTCAACTAAAGGATATTCTTTCCACTATACATAAAACTAATTAATCCATAATAGGTCTTCAATATCTCCCACAAATCTCTCACACATGGTATTATTTTAGTCATATTATGTGTAATACATTTATTTATAACTAGGGGAAATGAATACATAAGAAGTTTCGAGCTCAAATTTCTAGTAAGGGAAAACATAAATATGTGGAAATCATGGTGTAAACATGGAATAAATATTATATAAGTAATAAGAGTCATCATAATTCCATAATCAACTTAATTATAGATCATAATATATCCACAAAAAAAGGATGGAAATAAATAGATCACATGGATAATAATAACATGTACCTTAGTGATGAAATGAATAATTCCATATAGTTAATTCCATACCATAAGCTAAAACATCATGATCTTAGACATGCTGATCTTACCGTAATGATAATATATTGTTCTTGAAAGACATACACCAAAATATTAAAACATGTTTGTCTCATGAGACATACTGATGCATCTAGGGGCTTCATAATACCAAGACCCACCCATCACTTGATTAAGTCTAATAAATTCACTATAAGAGTCAATAAGACATTTTATAAAATTCCCTAAGAAACTCTATTTGAAAAAATAGGGATATCCATATAATGAAAAATATAGAATATGAATATATAATAAACCTATGTTATTAGTTAATAATCATCAAGGATATCAATACTTTTACCCATGTTAATAGAAGGGATAACATGATCATAACCCATTAAGAGAAAGAAGGTGGATTGTCACATATTACATAGTCAACTTTTCAATAATCTTAAATATTAGAATAACAACATAAAAAATACCTATACATTTCCACATGATAATAGAATATCATTATTTCAGGGTGAACATCATCCAATTTGAATTAGGTAAAATGTGATTTTCACAACATATAGAGAAATGAGTACACGAATAAGTCAATATTGGAATAATATGATTATAATCCATCCAGAGAAAGTATGTGGATGGTTTTAAGATAACATATCCTCGAAATAACAAATTATACCAATAAGGATTCTTATATTGATAAAAAACATTCTTGTAAAATAATTATTGAATAATAACACCCATTAAGGGATCCAGAATTGGATTTTTTGGTAGTGTGATTTAATTCACCCAGAATATGAATATATATATATATATATATATTAATGTATAAATAGTGAAACATAAAACCTGTTATGGTAAATCCTTTTGAAAATTCTAAGGTATATATAATTTAAAATATAAAAAATATTTTATAATACATTTTAACATTGGAATAAAATAAAATGTTACAGGTCCCAACCAAAAGTATTATTTTTTTTAAAAAGTGAAGTGAAATTTGTTTTAGAAACAATTATTTTTTTAAAAAAATCTTTAATAATGGGAATTTTAAGAGGAATAAATTTTATCTTTGATAAATGAAGAGAGGAAGAAAAAACATATGAAGGTGAAATAAAAAACCCCTTCTTCTTATTTTTAAAATACATATGTTTAAAACTCACATTGTAAAAAGAGTAAAAAAATTATTGGGTTTAAAAATATATTTCTCACTATAAAGGTAGATATATTACCCTAGAGTAAAAATTTATGTCTGGAGAATATAAAAATGGAAGAAATAACTTCATGATAAAATAATATAACTCAAGCAAAAGAGACTTGGGTTATCAATATTCCTTATGATAAACAGACTCCTTGAAGTAAGAAATATTTCCAAAAGGAGAATTATATTTCTGAAATGTAAATTTTTAGAACAAATATAATACCACATAATAATTGTTTTTAATATAGTCAAATTTTAATTCCATGAGTATGATCATAACTTAATGAAATAAAATTGGGTTACAAAAAGCTTTACAACTAGGGTAGTAATTAAGTAAAATCCATTTGATAAAAAAAAACTGATATGGATTAGTAATTACCATGAATTAAAATAAATAATATTACAAATATATATCCATGTGTAGTGAATAGACCATTAAAAAGCTAAAATGGTGCGTAACATAAACATGTCTCTAGGAATTAGAGTTTGAGAGAAATAAACCTTGTGACATGAGTAATATTCTAATAAAAACCCCTTGAATGAGTGAGTTTGTAATTAAACTTAAAAAAGAATTATTAAAATAAAATTCATGATATTGAATCTCAAATAGGTATTATATATAAAACATAAAGTAAATTTGGTTCATAATACTAAACATGTCTTAAAGAGAGTAATTTGGGTAAAAAACCCTTACCTTGGTCCATATTTCTTATACATGTGTGCCTAACTTCTTGAATAATGAAATTAAGTTTATTAGATATACTATAATTAACTTTATTATTATATATTTAATTTAATATGGACCATTTATTATCATATTCTATTTATTAATTATATTATTTTTTTCAGAATATTGTGTGAAAATTGACTCATTTCAGCTTATTTTGGTAATTTTAGCGATCAAAGATGATATTTTAATAATAAGTTAAATACTTATTATAACCATTCCTTAAAGGATTTCTCATAGGTATATGACCAAAAAAACTTTACACCCTTCTTATTCAAGCCTATAAGAGGTGCTAATAAGCATAGTAAGACCTGTATGAAATGCCTTTAGTAACTAGCTATCCCTAAGAAACTATATATATCAAAGACCTTCTTGGGTTGTTCTCAGGAAACTATAGATCTCACCTTCTCCGAGTCAACTTATATTACTATATATAAGATAATATTACCCAATAAGTAAATCGTATCCATTTAAAAGTGTAACATTGTGATCTTATCATATAAAAAATTCTCTCTTAGTGTATCCAATACAATATTAAGATGTTTGGCATGGTTGTGTTGAGTGTGAGAATGAACTAAGATATCATCCAAAAATACAACCACAAATGAATCCAGATAAGGATGGAAAAATCGGTTCATAAAATACCTAAAAAATTCTAGCATGTTCATTAGATCTAATGACATAACCATAAACTTATACAGACCATACTTGATATGAAAAGCTATACGAGGTATGTATGCTGGTCAAACATGCACCTAATGATAACTCAATCTCAGATCAATATGGGAGAACACCCGAGGTCCTTAAAGACGGTAAAAATATCATATATCTATGTGAAGGGATATAGGTTCTTAACCATCAACTAGTTAAACTTCCTATAATCCACACAAAGCCTGAGGGTACCATTTTCCTTCTTGGTAAAAAGGTCTGGTGAACCCTATGGAGAAGTACTGGGCTAGATAAACCCTGTTTCATCCAAGTAATCTAGTTTCTTCTTGATCTCCTAAAACATATTAGTATCCATCCTATAAGATGGATTGGGTACCAGTGTTACTCTTGGAACTTGTTCGATGGAAAACTCTACCTCACTCTCTGAGAAGGTAGTCCTAAAAAGTCATTTGGGAAAACTTACCTGAAATGATCAAACACTTGAGGGAAATCTTCCTAACATGATCCTAGATCATCTATATAAAATATAATAGTATAGGCTGTCATCCCACCCATCCCATGATGCTCTGGTCCCGCTTGAATTACATGGATATCCCATTCACCCTTGTGAATAAAAAATCATCCCTATGGTGATGTGATGGTCTCCCTCCAGTGATAGAAATCAACAAAATCAATAAAGGAAACTGATAATTCCATCCCAAGTATAATGTAATTTTTTTCAATCTTAGTGGAAAATAGGTCCTATACAAAGTGACACCCACCTATCTTAATAGGGCACTCCCTTAATTAGAATCAGTATTTGATCTAATCCCCAACAAAGTATTGATTGTCATAACAACATTAGAAAACTGTACATCAATCCTAAGGATCTTCACAATAGGTATAAATATGAATCTATTAGAAACACTTACATCACAATGAAGATATTAGAGTAGCAGATACTAAGATCATACCTCTCACTGTAGATGGCCCGATTCAATGCCCCTCTAATATATGTTGTATTGAATATATCTGTCTCAAACTGTGGCTCTAATAAATATCCTGACTACCCTGAGTAGGCCCACTCTTCTATCATGGTGGAACTAGTGTATAGATCCCCCATTCATGATAACCTCCTCGGCCTAAAGGAACGACAACACTCCAGCTCCTAGAATAACATAGAGCTATGAATCTCACTCCTAAACCTTGATTCAATGTCAATTGATTTTCACTAGATGCTGGAGGGAAGTTGTTCAAACATGTTGTAGATGACCCATACTTCCGCAATCTCATCACTCTACTGGGTCTCTATCACATTAGCTCCTCATGTGTCCTTGCCTCCATCACTAATGATAGAATACATAACTACCATCACTCTCACTCTGGATGGTATTACCCTCATGAGAAATATCGAAACACTACTTCCTGCTAGATGAAACTAAACCACTAGGTCTAGAGGGTTCACTACCTACTTTGAGACTCTTGCTTCCCTCAGGTTACATTCAGTAATCATTGCCTGACTCACTATCCTGAATATATTAGTCAACCAAATCACATTAACCTATGATAAAATGAAATGTTTGTGACTTTCCTTTAAGCGTATCGCCTTATATATCTCCTCAGTAAGATACATAAGTGAAAATCACTAAAGCTCTATAATGTGATCCGATTACTCCATAATGGTCATCGTACCCTGCTCCACACACATAAAATGACCGAATCGTTCATCTTTTAGAGTCTTCGGAAATAAATAATCATAAATTTTTTATTTTAAATCCCCCTAAACCATATCTCAAAGCCTATCATCCTAGTTCAAGACATCATACTAGTTCATAGAGGATCCTCAAGGCATATACGTTTCAATCTTGTCTCTCTACTCTGGAAGAATATCCAAGTGCTAGAAGATCAAAAAAATTATTTCAATTTATAGCTCAACAAACTATAGACCACCATTCCCCTAAAACATGGGATTATTATACTACTAGAACACTCGTTTTTACTCTTACATAGATGAATTAGGATGCATGGATCCCTGAACGATATTTATAAAGAACATGAAACTCTCTCAGAACTGGTAATTATCACCCATATTAGAAAAAAAAAGTAGTGCTGCAAGAGGAAATGCTAGAGGTTCAACTGGTGGATTAGGGCCCACCACCTATAGAGAATGGTCATAACCACCCTCTGGGAACATGAATAGATACTTTCATTGTATAATATCTCTATAAATTCCAGTCACATGCCTCAAAAATGATTCATTGACAACCCAATCACAAATATAAACACACAAATGATGCAAGGATTCCTATAACCAATCCACACCCTTATACATGATTCTAAAGAATGGAATGGGTAACAAAACCCATAAAGAACACCAAATTCACTTCTAACTATCCAAAACTAAAGTTGGGTCTGGGTCAATCTCTTTGTTTCATAGAATGAGTCTCAGTATTTGGACTATCAAGTGCTATTGGAAATTCCATTTAACGGAGGACTTTCCTTTTCAGAAGATAATTTATTTTATGTTCGTTATCATTTATTTAATAATTATCTTAAATGGTTGAATTATATAGATCACCACTTCCAATTTATAAGGGCCCATACACCATATAAAATGAAATATGGTTTTTATTTAATCCCAATGATAACATGATCCAACCCACACGACCAATGATCCATGTCTCAATGTTTTATAATTGACCACCTACGGTGTCTGCTGTAACCTATGAAAGAAAACACTATTTAAGTCATGATTGAAAATTTAAATAAAGATCATGTTTCTAAATCTCCTTAATAAACTGTTATTCAAACAAAATTTATATCACACATGGAACACATAATTATTTCATGTAGTTAAGTAGTACATCCTACATGGTATGACATATGCATGACATGGGAATCCTGTAAGGTGGCTCAAATGATGCATGATCTATAATTGATTTCTATATCAAGCTATGTATAAAATGAAATTCCTCAATCATAGGAATAATAATATCACATATAATGTGCATCACCTAATGGTGGAATCAAATCAATTGTAATTGAAAAAACATCGAACAACAATTCCTCATTCCTGAAAATTTAGACTTTCATTGTATATGGGTTGGATACTATCAAGAATATATCATTACCAAATTCCAATAAATTCTTAATATATTGTCTATTGTCTCAAAAATTAAGGGGAATAAAAAGAAATGTTCTAATACCACTTTGTAAGATCCTAACTTGGGATCCACTTAATGGCACCCCGAGCTGGTGGATCACATGGCCTTAAGAATGCCTCCTAGTATGTTAGAGCCTCCTAACTAGCAGAGATAGTATAAGAAGGTATAGTGGGTAGACAATACCCTCATAATCAGAGTGTAGCATAATGGTTTAGTCACCTCAATTAAAAGATGAATAATAATATAAATTATTCACAGTTGTAAATAATCATCCAGAGAACAAGAGTAATAAAAAAAGAAAAGAAAAATGAAATATCATATACAACATGAGTATGTCATGTATATATAAAAAATGGAATAAAATACTTGGGAAAATATAACCATCACAACACATGTATCAAAGTACAAAAGGCCAAAAATTACTGTTTCTATATAGCATCATGATCCTAGCTCGGTCCTGTGCTCCCATACTCTTAAGCATAACCAATCAAGCTTTATAAAGTGCACAATTTCATTGATCCCTACTTGTATCCATGAATTCTATATGGGTACCCAATAATGGCCTAAATAGGGTGTGAGATAAAAATCATTAAGCCACCACCGATGGTTTCTATAAAAAATATAATATGTGTATATAAGAAGAAAAAGTGTGCAATATATAACAATAAGATAAATGAATAAGCGAGAGTGATAAATGTAAATTTGATACTTTACAGCATACCAAGGATCACTATAAAAAAGAAATCATAAAAGGGGATATCTACAAAGCATGGTAAAACATCCACTGAAGCCTATGCCGAGTAATCCAGTGTCAGGTCTACATGTCCCAAATCCAAGGAGTATAAATGTCCAAGGCATCCTCAATGAAATATTATGTTTAATAAAGTGTCAGAACCAATAACCAGATCCAAGGATTAGTAATGTCCAAGTCACCCCATATAATCCAGATCCATGAAGTAGTAATATCCATGGAATCCAATTTAATCACAAATCTATGGAGTAGAAATGTCCATAACATTAAATTTAGTTCCAAATCCATGGACAATAAATGTCCATGAAATTCAATATAATCCTTAGTGACATACTGATCCATACATAATTAATATGATAACATATTAAAATCAATGTTCATTCACTAACTATTACCTTCATCTGTTAACCTATTTCATAATCCATTACATAATCATACACAAGACATGAGTTCATCTGACTCATTAAACATTTCCATTTAAATATGTTAATCAATTTAATAACATGTAAACACATGGAAATGAGTCATAAACTCACTCTTAATATCATATTTAATTTTTAAATGATCCCACTATGATGATGATGTCACACACACGCACACACCCATCGGGGTGATAACTCATGGCAAAAAATCATAAACACACCTCATGGGTGGTTCGGGTTGAGGTTGACAAACTCCAATAATATTGTGGTACTAATTCGGAAACCTATCAAGTTTCTAAAAATTTAATCAAGTAATTTAATTAATTTTAAGAGAAATCACTAGAAGTTCCAAGGTGTGACATAATGGAAACTAGTTATAAAACCACTATAGTTTTCAAGAAAAGGTATAGACCACCTAACTTATGCCTATGGTAGAATAATCATCCAATATCTTCTCTTAACCCGATCCAGATCAGATAAAAATAGAAGAATGATCAAATACCATGGAAATAGGGAATAATATTTTTAACCAAAATAACTCCATTTATATGAAGGAAAATTAAAAAAGACACAAGATGAATGTAGAAATTACCGGTACGGATCCAACAAGGAAATTATATATCAATTATGAGGCTGGAAAAAGAATTGGAACCAAAGACTAGGTTAGGATAAAGAAACTCATACGATATGAGAAGATCCATTGGAAAAAATAAAAAGGAAATAGGGGTGTAAGTTATTAGAGATCCTAGTTGAAAACGGTGATTTCCCCTTTGAAAACTAGGCTGCATGTTTTGGCCACACAGTTGGCTAGACCATGCACCAACCATCTTCACATCTCTAACTCAAACCTCCCTCACACAGTTCATGTGCACAATTTATGAAACTATGTAAAAACAATTACTACTTCCTCTGTTAAAAATTAAAGTGGTTCACATGAGCATGTAACCCTAGTAGAAGGATTTAATCAAACCGCATAGCCCTGGACAGAGCCTTGGACCACCTCTCTTGGTTTCCCCAAACTATGAGACTTGTGATTCATAGTTTATAATAATCATGTGGCCTAACTATATTTTCAAAAAACAAATCCTTCAGGCTATGAATAATCCCCAAACACCCTCATTTACTCTATATCCTCACCATGAATTAAAATCAGGTCAAAATTAAGCAATTAAATTGAAATTAAAAAGATCCATACCTAATAGGAAAACTTGAGATCTTACACAAAACTAAAATTAATTAATGTCATGAAAAATACAAAGAGTGGTATATAAAATTATAATATAGGATTTTATTGTAGAACATCTCTATAAAAGTACATTCATGGATTCAGTGGTCTTAAATTAGGATAAATTCCCTGACATGTGTAAGGAAAATGGTCTTAATTAATAAAAATACATCAATCATTTTAAAAGTGACTTTTTACTGTTATATATTTGATAAGATGCAAAGAATGTTATAGAAGAAATAATACTTGAGTATCTTAAGAAATATGAACAAAAAATGAATGTAAAAATTATTCTTATAATCTTATTAGTAATGAGAACATATAAAAATATTTAATCACGGATGGAATACATGCCAATAACAAATCAATCAAGAAAATTTTTAAAAATTCAAAATATATTAAATCTAAAAAGAATATCATTTAACTAAATTTAGAATTATACCTAAATCATGATTATTTAAATCCATTTCCCATATTTATATCTACTTATTCATTACAACATTTTACTCATATAATTTCATTGATAAGGAAATATAAAACATGGTATGATATTTATCCTAAGTGAATTTTGTCTCCTAGATTAGTGAATAATGAAAAAATTCTAAGTGAGGGGAATGAAATTTTAACTTAAATCTCAAAAGTAGATTTTAAATAACATAGGGGATTCAAAAAAAAAATATAATTAAAACTCTTACTTCCATTTTTGCATGTTGGATTAGGATTTATATCATGAACTCTGATGATTCCATGTACAAATTTTATTTTGTAACTGTTCACAATGTGAAATCACCTTCCATGATATGAGTCACATGAAACCCAATCATTTTCCTTCCCGTTACATTCCTTTTAACATTTATTTAAACATAAAAAATTAAACAACACATCAAATCACATGCTACATTCACTAAATCTTATTAAGAATAATGGGAATTGAAAATATAACCTAATATAAAACTAAAGTGATTACTAGAAAAGAAATAACATTTATAGTCTTATAAAGAAATAAAAACTCATGTTTCCTCTTAAAATATACTCTTTTCATTGTTTTTTAGATTGAATTACCTTTTTAAGCTAATTAGATTTGATAAAAAGTTAACCATCTTGGATTTTCCCAATTTTAAATTTGTAGTTCATTCAGTGTAAATCTTCTCCTCATCTTTGTTGAGACTATCTTGAAACTATGCGAAGGATTGTCCCAAAATAAATACAGTTTCATTGTTTGGAGAAAAATTTCACATTCTATCCAAATTTGGTAGTGTTCATATTCATCTTCAACTTCCAGCTGCATTTTTTCAAATTCTATGAAGACTTCATCCAGTTTAACAGCCATCTATGCAAATTCCTCTTCTTTTTCCTTAGTTTTAGGGGATTTCTCTTGTTCTTCTTCTTCTTCTTCCTCCATCTTATTAGGGTTGAACGTTTCTTACCTAGAGATTTAATAAATAGTTCAAGAATTATAATTAGGGATAAGGATTACCTTAGGGTTAGCTTCAGGATTATATCTTGTGGACCGATCTTCAATTTCATCTTTTATGTAGGCTTACTCTTTGGACTCCTCCACATCTATTTCCATGTTCTTTAGAATATTTAGTCCTTTTTTTATCATTTTCCCTTTTCTGATAGGATAATATCATCTAGAATCAAGTGTTACTGTGGTATTCGTGATTGTATTTTTTTCTACCATCTACGAATTTTTCGTTTTCATTGATTAGATAAATATATTGTGATAAAATTTCCATTCAGATACGGGGCTTCATTATGTATTTAAACTGAAATCACAACCAAAATCACCTAATCATGTAAAAAAAACATACATTAAAATTAGAAAATAAGAATATATGAGAAAATAAATTGCCTAAAATATTAAACTAATGTAGTCTCCTAACCCCATCCTTGAAAATGGATTCATAAATTTAATACCTCCTAAGGGAATTAATAATTCCAACAAGGATATTGAATTTATAATTCTATAAAATAATAACCACTAAACCCAAAAATAGTAATAATTAATTTAGGAAATATGATTCCAAGGTTGATATCATGTGGATAAGGTGGAGAGTAACTTTAATAAAATATAAAATACCTAAAATAAATTATGAATAATATCTAAACTACTTTAAAACAAAAGATAAAATGATAGCGAGTGTTTAAAGTTCAAGAAGAAAGAGAAACGTTATAGGTAGTTGAAAATATAGGTTTATGAAGCATCAAGATATTAAACGATGAAGTGTTATCCAAGTGTTTTCAAAATCAATTCCAAGTGAATCCAATGGTCTTGGTAAACACTCTCCCATAACCAAACTCACATTTTCTCAATGGCCACAGTACATTGGATCCTTAATTGATTGGGTGACTTAAACCCATGTTTAAAAATAGTTAACATCCTACCCACTAGTCATGGTGAGTGTTATCTACTAGTTAGTGCATCAAAAGTATCAAATCCTCACTAACCACATAATGATCATGCATGGACTAAGCAATTAAGAGAATTAAGAAGTGAAAGTGCAATAAAAGACCTGAATGGATTATATTGAAACATTAAATCCATCAAAACATTAAATCATTTTTTTAAATTTACTTGAATAATGTCTACCCCCTCAATATATCAATGAGTGGGTAGGAAAAAAAATACATAATCGACCCAGTAGCAGATTTCTTCTTGTAAGTCTGGTCCTATCTGATTGATCCCCCCTTCTGGAGACAATCCTTCCTAGCTGTAGTTAAAAAATTCACTTTTAATTAATCCATGTTACACTTGATATCCTATGTTAAAATAAGAAATAAATCCCCTTGAAATCACAGAATACCAGGTCTTTAATTTTTTTATTAACTTGAGGTTATAGTGTAATAATGTGGTCTCTTATCTAGAATTTCTTCTCTCAAACTTGTCATGACATAGTATCTCCTTTCATATCTTAATAGGTAAACTTGAACTTCAATAGATATCTATCTCTACCCATTCATAGAGTGCCCTTGTATTCATGGTGTGAACCATCACTTGCCTACATTCTTCAACTTATTCACATGTGGCTTCTAAAAATCCATATTTTCCATTTTTCTTAAAATTTTAGATCCAATACTAACCTTCTATAAAATTAATAAAACAATGAGTATCAAATAAAAATCGATTATTTAATTAACAATATCTATAAAATAAAATTATAAAAAATGTATACAGTATATGAAAGAATCACACAACCATATTCATAACTAGTAACCATAGGAATAATTTTATCTTGAGGAGGATATCTACTAAACCTATGTGATATGAACAATACTTCCATGGAACCCTCAATTTGAATGTTTTATAATGGTCATCCTTAGTAGGTCCCTTCTATCCCATCATATTTGGATTCAAATGTCTCAAGTTATGATTTTCACATTCCACAATCTAACTATTCAACTGAAATCAAATTTCCTCGATAATACACACTTGGGCATCATAACCATTTTTAAAGAAATATTATGTAACATTGTTCTTTTACCCCATTATATATTTTAGAATTCATCTTTTTTGAAGAATAAAATCCCAAGAGTTGAGAAAATCCTCTTTGAAATTATATAATCATTATGTTGAGAATAATTATTTTTATTCTATGTATTATAACGATGTTCGAATTCAATGTATTAGGTTCATCAAGAAAATATTATAATCACTCTATATTAGTGTAATTTGTCCTTAACTTATGTCATGAGCTCTACAATGGACATTCACTATGAAATAACTATTCCATATCCCCTTTACATGAGAAGACCTATGCCATGACCCTACTTAATGGTTATTATCATTAGACCTTAATCCCAATGACACCTAAGTCCATTCTATATTACTCTTAGCTACTTAGAATAGGTCCTTGTTGAATGAAATTAAACTTCAAGATGTTTGAGTCCTTTTTTATGACATTACACTACACAACATAGGGTCTACCCTGAAATAACTTTAAACTGCTTAGAGTAGTCTAGGCGATATGAACTAATTTTCCCTACACGAGAGCTATATCTATAAAAGGGAGCCTGATATATGGGTTTTATATATAAAAATAAACAATTTAAAAATAATCCTTTCATAATGACTATTTATTAGTTTTTAGACTACCTGTATTTACATTAGGTTTATTACCTTGACTACACACCAAAACACTATCCTGGGTATGACTAAGGAGGCTCTTTGGGTTTGAATTACACACCAGAATAAAAAGATTACCCATATAATAAATACATGTGGACTGATACCTACTATTAAAGGACACATAGTAATATCTAATACATATATATTATACCTATCCATATACCATCATCCCTTTTAACTCCTTGTTCAACATTTAATAATTGCCCAATCTTAGATGACTTTGGACTGGAGTGTTACAATCACCTCTTGAATATCTCCCCCTATATATCACAATTTATTCGTTAAGTTATTTGGTCACCATAAACCATTCACATCTACTATTAATGATAAAATTTAACTCTAAAATAAAACCTCTACTTGGAAATAATATTCATGCCACTATATTCAGCACTTCCAACCAAAGGAATATATTATCCTGGGAAAGAGGTCTTCTTGCACCATGTTCCCTTGAAAAAATTTCCATGGAACCCATAATTCAAATATCAATCAATATTAATACATATAATGTTTTTTAAATATCTAATTTTCCTGATTCATGTACCCTTGGTCATGATTAACCTCATTTTCACTTCTTATTCAAAAGGTGTTTGAGAAATCCGAGATCATGAGTCCCATTTGGGTTACCACATCCTCTATACTTTGGTCCAAGAACTATAATCGTAAACTACAAGAAAATATCCCTGAGATAATATATAATAGAATTAGTAACTCTATTCATTCTAGATTTACCTTAACCATCCTACAAAGACCATCTCACCATTTGGTCATGGCTGTATGACTTTAATCTTAGACTACATTTTCTAGTCCAAGCTATGAGACCTTAAACTTTATCAAACCTTGGTCTAATTAATATTACCAAAAACTATATGTACCTCTTTTTAAACAATATATGTTAGTGTAATTGGGATTCCATTCATGTTAGGTCAATATTTTTTCAACCTCTAGGTAGTCTTTCTTACCTTTTCATTAAAGTTATCTAACCTTAATCATCAAACTTCATTGGTATAACTTGAATGCATTTGAACCACTTAAGGGGATATTCATATTACTTGTTAGGATGAAAAATAAAAAAGGTAATACTAGGAAAAAATAGAGACTTAACTAGATAGACATAAACCTTACATCACTTAGGTAAAATCTTGAGCATTTGGGAGAAAAAGGAAAAAGAACAAAACTTGTCTGATTGAAAACCCAAAAGGGGAAGCCTAAGAAAAATCCAATTTCTTACTTAATAATCCTTCCCCATTTATGAATTAAAAAAAATAGATGAAAATTTGAAAATATATAAAACGTGTAGGTTCCACCATATGACCCTGGAAATAGTCAAGATATGATCTCTAGGTCCTTCGAGCATGAAAAAATTTGAGAAACATTCTGTTCCTCAAATGTATTAGTCCATATGATTTATATTAAATGCATGAATGTTTACTTTTAGGGTATTTGAGATTTTTTAAACATTGGAATAATTATTAAAAAATTCCCATTCATATGAATCAACCTTTTTTGGTGATTATACATGTTCTATTATATTCATCCCACCTATATATATATATGAAAGCATATATTTAGGAAGAAAAATATATCTATATTCGAATAAAAAAACCATGTATTACAATGATAGTATATGTTCCACCATATTAATCCTGCATATAAATATTCAAGAGATTTCATTTTGGAGGAAAGCGACTTACATATCTAAATGAACCACATTGTCTTACGTTGATGGTACACACGACACTATATTTTTCCAGCCTATATCCATATGAGTGAATATGTACTAGAGGAATCTAGTGGTAATTTTCCTCATGTATTTTCCTTGAATTACGAAGATGGTATACATGCCACTATATATGGCCTATCTATATGCACAGGAGGGTATATGTTCAGAAGATAATAGATTGATTAATATATTTTATATTTGACTCAAGCATTTTAAAGATATGATTTACCTAGTCCATATTTATATAATATTCAAATGGATTCAGTTAATATTGATATTAATCTTTGTATGTTTCATATATTATCAGGGATAAATGATTGAGATTATTCAATATATTGAAAATAGTTAAAGGAAAAAATAATCCTTTTTAATCATTAAAAAAGAAGAAGAGGAAAAATCCTTAAATCAGAGTCTATATTTGGTTTAAATAATGAAGAAAAAATAGGATACAAGTCATGATATTCTATAGAATATAAACTAACATTTTTTATGGAATAATATTCTCATTTTATATTATAATAAAATATTTAATATTAATAATTATTTTAGTACTTTTATTGAAATTTTTATATGAATTTATTTTAAATGAATATCAAAGAAAAAAAGTTTTTAACTTGATATTAAAACATATAGTAGCTCTTCTCATTGTTTATAATGAATAATTTACCTTCAATAATTCAAAAATATTTCGATATTTGTTTCTTCCCATGCCACATCTCATAAAGTGTATTTTATTACTGGTGCATAGAATTTTTTTTAATATAGGATAATGTCAAGATATCTTCCTTCAAAAATTTCTTTGATGGGTCATTTTAATTAAGCATCCCATCTTCCATATTGTGTCTTATATCATTTATCCTTTTGAAAACAATTTTTCATTGAGGTGTTCTCACAAAGAAGACATGGTTCCTTATCTCATGTTTTTAATATAATATTACCCATGGATATTTAGGAAATGCAAACCAATATAAGTTTAGAAATTTAAAATTTTCTTCCTAGTAATATTTTTATCAAAACCTTTGTTATTTTATACTATAATAAAACACCTATGATTTATCAGTGATCCCCATTAGTCATGTTGTATATTATAGTCATTTATAAAAATTATATTATACCATTTTAAATAAGTAGAACTTATATTATTGGCCTATAAACATCCACATACATCAATTTAGGTATATAATAATGTTCATAGATAAATATTGTATTTTATATAATATGTAAGGCTTCCATAATAATGAGAAGCTATCAATTTGGGATGGGAAATATGTAATGGATAAGTGAAGATTCTTCCTATGAATTAGTTATAAAACTAAGTTGAGGATGGTGATTGGAGATATCATGTTGATATATTCAAGACAAAAATAAAATTATTATTTAGTTATTATTCAAAAATATTAGTGAAAAGTACTAAAGGATTATGGATGCACAACCTATAACATGTTAGATAATATTGAGAGAAATATAGCTACAGAAACATCATGAAGAACTGATATTTAAGAAGTAAAATATGGAAGAAAATTAAAGAGACCATCCTAGTGTTATCATGCATGAAGGATTTTGGATATTTTTTAAATATAATTTAGATTAAGGTTTAATAGATCTGGTCTGAAAGGTGAAATGTGAAGATAATGTGCCTTATTGAAAATATTATACATTGTATTTATATGATGTAATATATTGCGAAGGGTTATAAAGTGGGTTGGTAAGGTTTGATATATTACTAAAAGTATTTCAATATATTTTATAAATCCATGAGTTGATTTTAATTATCTCAGAATAAAACTAATGAAATTATGAAATACAAAGATAAAATTGATATTTGGGTAATTCTAGAACTATTGAGCTAGATTTTGAAAAAGTTATGAAGTCACCTTTATACTAAAGAAATGGAAATGTTATAGTGAGTCATTTTATTTGATATGAATTAATTCTAAATTTATAAGGTTGATTTATGAATTTGTAGGGATATGTGTTGACTTTAGAAGGATAATCTATTGTTCATAAAGATCAATTATATAATTCCTAAGGATCTAACTTGGCAATGATGATCAATTAGTTCATAAGGATATGTATAATGTTTGTAAGGATGATTTTGAGATTTAATAAGGATGGATACTATTACTAAGGATCATATGTAACATTATAAGGGTGAAATCCTACTTCCAAAGGATTATTTAACCATGAAAAATGTTTTATGAAGTGGAGAATTCACAAATTCATAGTGGTTCATTTTACTTTGTAGGGATCATTTTATCCTTATGAAAAAATAACTTGTGCCTAAAAATATAATGAAATAATTGACTCACTAAAGTTACAAAGAGTAATATGATACATATAAAGGGTATCCAAGACTTCAAAAGAGTTCCTAAGACTTCATAGGAGTAATCTCAGTGTTTGTAAGAGTTTGTAAAAAAATCAAGAAAAGTAAATGGTGGCTTTATAAGAGTATATGTTACATCATAAGTGTAAGATGAGACTTTGTAAGAGTAATCCAAAAATCATAAGTTTAATATGGGAGTTTAGAATAGTCTATGGGATCTTTTTAAGAGTAATAATATACTTCATAAAAGTATTCATCTGATACCTATGATTATTTTATAGTAAGTGTTTATTCCAAAAGAAACAATAGTATAATGCACATATCATTATTCAAAAATATGATTAAAACTAATTTATCAAATTTTATAAAATTAATTTGATGATATTAATTTCATTTTTGAAGTCAGTATGTTAAAATTATCTTAGAATGAATTTTTGATATTTTTCATAAATAATTATTTTTTAATTGGAGTTTGAAAAATAAAAATTTTATAAAAATGTCAATATTAGGAAATTATAATTACATAAGATTAAATTTTAGTTTTAAGAAAAATAATTTCTAGATTTTTTTTAATAATTAATACAATGAATATTAAAATATAATTTTGAACTTAGAAATATATTCTTAACATTTATAAAATTGAACCATTTTTTTATTCAAATAATTTTTTTATTTTTTCTCTATCAGAAAATTATTTATATGTTTTCTTTAAATTTTGGTTTGGTTTGAAATAAAAAAAATCACCATTTATTTTAAGTAATCCAATTAATTACATTTCAATTTATAATAAACATTTTTTTCTATAAAATTATTTTTATAGTTAAAAATTTATTTATAGGAAAATAATTGTCCATCGTGTTTTTAAGGTTAATTTATAAATTAATTTCATCCAATTTTAGAAATTAATTTTAATAAATTGGAATTCATTTTTTTAATCATCATTTTCAAATTAAGTAATGATGAAAATTTCATTTCTGGACATTGTGAATGGTAACTTTGGTAAAATTTTAGTGGCCATAGTAAGAGTCAAAATTGGATAACAGTGTTAAAACTAACATTATAAAGGCTAAAATGACTTAAAAACTTGTATATATACTATTTATTTATTCATATGTAGAACCTATATTATATTATCTTATAATATCAGTCATTTTGGAGCTATTTTTATTTATTAATCCCTTAATATATTTTAATCTTTTGAAAAATTTCAATTACATCATCTATCTCACTTATAAAGGGAAACACCATATCCTCTCTTATCTGCACATAAAAATACTATTATATCTACCAATACATAAAAAATAATTTATTAACTTTCCTAAAAAAGTCCTACAGTTCATGTTTTGATCATATTGAAATCCTATGATGTCTTTATGTATAAACATAAGATGGTTGTCTGAAGAAGTGGCATTGTTCTTAAATGAGTATTTTATTTTTATTTATTATTTTATGTCATTATAAAATATCCCAAACATTGTGATATAATAACATAAATATCTCCCATAGATGTATTTTTTTTAATTTTTATGGTATAACCCTTTTTAATCTACTTATCAATATAATAGAAAATGAAATCATCTTTTGTGAAAACTTGTGGACTACCGCCTTACAAATATGGTGTATTTCATTTCTCAACACCACCTCTTATGGTTGGTCATAATGATCGATCAAAATGATATAATATGATATTTATTATATTTATTAAATAATCATTATTCAGTAAATATAATATACTATTTATCTTCTTAACATTCTTCCAGTTAAAAAATGATAACGTAGCTCATGTGTATTTGTGAAGTACCACCTCCATGAAGACATGTGATTCATTTTTAATGTATCCTTTTAAATAATGGTTCTAAATATTTATATAATTATTGTATATTATATTAATAAAAATATTAACATTATGATAATAATTGAACCATGAGAAATATGTATGTACCAAAATTACTGAACCAAATCATAAATGAAAAATGAAGTATATAACATTAAAAAACGATGCTTATAATATCGAATTTTTAATAAAATAGTGTTGAAAATTTTTAAGTGGATAATATATGATATTATAAGTATGTATATGGTTATTTTATATATTTATAATAAATTTAAATTTATTATGATGGATTTTATAATCACATTCAAAGAACTTCGAGCATAAGGTAAGGGTTTATTTCACAATCACATCCTTATTCGGGATAATTAATATTCAAGTTTCCTTTTGTGGAATTATATTATCATTATATCTTAAAACATATATATTTTCATCTCACTTATATATTTCTAGAAATTAAAATTTTTCCCTTTAATTTCCTCTTTCTATGTAATCAAAAATCCGAAATAATTTTTTTAGGGAAAACCAAAATTATTTTTCTATTTGGTTAGGAATCATATTATTCCAAGTAAATATTTTATTTAGAATGTTTTGATTAATATATTTTATTTTATCCAAATATTGATTAATGTAATTTTAACACTTTTTAATATTCTAAAGTTTTTTCTAAATGAAAATTCTTTTTTCAAATTTTTTTATCAAATTCTTGAATGATTTTTTTTAACACTGACCGCAAAAATGACTTTTACGACTAACAATGAAATTATTTTCTTTGAAACTATATTTAAAAATCTCCATGTTTTTTTCCAAAAAATTTGATAATATTCTATAAATTTTAATAATTTAACTATGTGGTTTCAAAATAAATCAATTATTTTACTCATGAAATTTTCTATGATCTTTTAAAAGTATTTTAATTTATGTTAAAATATTTTAATAGTTTTTTTACTAAGAGTATAATCTAATGATACCATCCACCTTATTTATCTTGATGGAATATTATCTTGTTATATTTAATTATTGAGGAAAATATTAACATTTTTTATGAAATTCTTTCAATATGAATTTCTATATTGATTTTGTATTGAATTTATTTTCTCCCCTTTCATATAATGAATGCATTGGAAATATTAAGTTGAATGCGGAGGCTATTATATCACTTTTATGCATCAATAGTTATCCTAAGACAAACTAGTTTGAGTATTTGGATTACACCTTACCTATTTATGTATGATTTATTGTAACAAGGGCTTGATGACAACATCATGATGTTCAACATTTTTCATCATATCATTATGAAACAAGTTTTCATTATCCAAGTGACTATTTATATTTTGATGTCATCCATGGATTTTTACCCATTTTTGATAATTGATACATGGAATATTTGATCATTATTTATCTCTATAAAGTTATTCATGATTTATTAATTCTATGATTTATTCTATAGTATTATTTCCCTTATTGAGCAGTTGATCTCACCTTTTATTATGCTTTCCTTTCCCTAGGATACCATAAAAGAATATATAATTGATTTTATGGATTTAATAGAAGAAATATTTAAGTACCCGCTAGAATTTTTAAGATGTATATCATGTTTCTAAATATAATGTGTGAATTATTTATGTATATAGTCTCCCAATAATACTAAACAATTTATCCCTTAGGGATATGATCCCTTGTATTTTGTTCCAATGTATTCAAATAACCACTATGTCCAACTTATTGAAGTAATGGTGTTATAGTTGGTTTGAACGAAAATTTAGTATAAACCATGAGAACTATATTTTGGTAAACATATATTGGTGAACATAAAAATATATCAAAATATGAAGATAATTCTATGTATATGATAATATAATAAAGATTTGGTAAAATAGGTATTTTTTTGTTTTTCTAGAAAATTCATTCTTTTCTGGATACTTGAATGTTGATGAGGATGTGGAATAGATGAACCCAGGGGCTGCAAATATGAAAGAGGAATATTTGTTATTAACTCGATCTTCACCGATTCATGATGAATGATCCCGTGTTAACAAAATCATCTAGAAAATACATAGGGATTTGATTTAGTTGATTTACATTATATTTTAAAACCATTATGAAATATTTGAAAATATTTTTTGGATTTGAAGATATTCGTAAATATACTAAGCTTGAAATTATGATAATAGCTATGAATAAATTTTCAATCCATGTTAACTGTACATTGGATTTAAAATCATATAGATTTATTTATGTTTTATAATATTATGGACTAATTCAGTATATTCCATTATTTTTAAATCATTCTAATAGGAATGAATGGAAACTGTATCAATTCACACAATCAAAGTAGGTATTTCACTCTTAGGAAGGACAATGATGCTAGAGTTAGGGTGTTAGTTGGATATAGAGTTGAACAACTTATAATTATATTAGTTTAATAGACTTGGGTTATGACTAATAACCATTCCCTTATATAGAATACTATTGAAAACAAACAAGTTGAACAAATTTTGGACCACTTCATATATTTGAAACCTCCATAATTCAAAGGGGATACTAACTATTAATATCTAAGTAATTGATCAAGTCCCTCAAAAAAATATTTACCACTTTGGGAAGTAGAAAAGGGGAGAAAGTTATCATGTAATTTTATTATCTTAAAATAGATGATAATAAATAGTGGTCATTGGTCCATAACACTAAGTCTAAGGAAATAAATTTTATCGTGTGGAAGAATTTCAATGAGTTTTTTTTTGAAATAATACTTTCATGATGAGAAGTGAGCTAAGATGGGGAGAAAATTCCTCAATATATAGAAAAAGAAAGGTGAAAATGACATTGAATATAAATCACACTTTACAAGGTTAGGAACTATAGTTGTGTATTATGTATGTAATCTAAGGATTAAAATTTATTGTTTATTTTATGGGAAAGATCATATAATTCCAAGGGATTAGTCTATCATACATATTTCATATATGAGGATATAGTATCAAGTTCCACCAAGATAATAAAATAATTATTCAAGTCTTAAATTTTACTAGGAAAATAAGAAAATAAGCGGCATACTTAGTATTCTGAAAAGAAAAGTGTAAAAAGTGTGAATGGGAAGGGGTAATTTTAAACTTGTAATATTTGTGGAAAGAAACACTACAGAACATAATTTTTGGGAATGGTTTTTTTTTCACTTGTGGAGATAAATACCATCATATTCTTGATTATAAGGGTAATAAAGAAGCTTCCAATATTCAATGTTTTAACTATTAGAATTTAGGGTGCTATTAAATTGAATACCTCATGTGTCAAGGGAATTTTCCTTAGAAAATACCAATATAGAAAGTCCAATATTATGTGATCACTAAGCTCTAGTTGAAGTTCATGAAGTTGTAATGGAGGTTATAATTATTACAACCTTAAATTTAACTAATTATTTCTTTGATTAGATATCTTATCACACTTTTATATCTTCCATATTTTCCAATAAAATTATATATTTCCCTATAACCTTATAAAAGAAATTTTCAATCAATAATCCTAGTGTAAATTTTATTAAAATTAGGATATGTTAGTTAGTTCCCATTATGACACATGGACATACCCTATTTGAAAACATGATCAATATACCTATAGATGAATTTTATATAATCCAAGATATTAATTGTATTTCAAATTATAATTTGAAATTTTATTTTCTAGTGAAGGAGAATAATGTTCGTTTAGTCTAGAAATTCCATATTTTAATAATCTAAAATCATGTTTCTCTGTTTTAAATAATTTTTTTTTGTTTTTTTATGTTAAATATTTTTCTAATAAAATTAAGAAAATTTATAGATTCTCAGATCAATTATAAATCTAATCAAGAAAGATTCTAAAGAGGTAAAAATTAATTTATTTCTTGATTGACCTCATAAAGAATCTACCAACCATATAAAGAAACATGGATAAGATGAATTTCAAAAATTACCAGAGAGAATGATAAGATATTTCATCAAAGGTTAAATAATTCTTGTAAATTAATCAAGAAACTGTAAGGAGAACTAATTGTACATAAGATAGATTTGATAAAACACTTAAAACCACATGAAAATTTCAATTTTTTACAAACATTAGAAGAAACCACACTACAGATTGGATGGAATTCACTCATATGTGATCGAACATAGAAGATCTATTTAATTCACCAATTAATCCAACATGAATCAACCACATGTATTATACATATATCATATTTCTTACCATGTATTGAAGTTACCTCATTTCTTTTTCAAAGAAACCATATGTCAATTTGAGACCGTGATAAACCGTTGGAGTTATTGTGACTTTAATCTACCACACTTTGAACTGAATCAACCACATGAGAATTGAATTTTGGATAACTAAAAAAGTAACCATAAGTTACCACATTAACTTTAGGAAAGTATTAGATCACACATGAGTTTGATTAATTAACTATATTACCTTTAAAGGAATCAAATTAAAATTGTTTGTTATGTGTTGGACCTAGCCTGAATGAAATTACATGGCACACTAAAGAGTTCATGCCTGAAAGTGGGAATTAAATTTTAATATAATATATTTCAATGAATTTAGGTATTTAATTAAATGACAATAAGATACATTTATCTCTCCCAGATTTCATACTGAGTATGAGGATCACAATGATGCATTTCCAATGGATATTTTTAAGAATATTTTTTATAGAATACTAAAGTATGATAAAGTGATGAAGTTTTCAAAAGAATTTTTATGATTCTAAAATGTGAACTATTTATCTATTATTATAAATCATACTATATTTTCATCATAAAATTATTTCAAGATCCGATTACATCCTCATGTATTCATATCTCAACTATAAACTAAAAGAATACATCAAGAATAGAGGAAACATCTGAAGAACAATAAATCTACAACTATTTGATACATCAAATTATTTTCACTTCACTTCCTCTCTATTTTTGTTACTATTGAGTTGTTTTATAACCATATATAAATATTTTATATTATAAAATCTTTTAGAGAATCATAGAGTACTCAGATACTTTTACACTATTTTCCTTCACATTTGTATTCCCATTAATACTATGGAAGAGGCTGTGAATGAGATGGGATAGCCTTGTGTGCTACTGTATGTAAACACTCGATCTAGGACATGGATAAGATATTTATTTTTAAAAAAATTTATTTGAGATGGGGGACTATAAAGTGGATATGATTTGGTATCAGTTGGGGACTGAACATATTCTTTTTAATCAGCTGTGTTTTAATGTTTTTCATAATTTTTTTAAACTAATTTTAAAATACAACTTATGAAACTATAATTAGATACATAACATTTATAGGTGTTAAATATACTATGTTTAATGTGACTAGATTTATTTCAAAATATAATGTGACTTTAAAATTATTTTTACTATGTTTCGATTGAGCCTTTGAGAAATATTTTGAAAACATTAAAATATTTTTTATAACTTTTTAGTTAACAGGGCTATATTTATAAATTGGTGGATTTTTATTTAATTTTTTTAAAAATAAATTATTAATTAAAACTCAACTCACCCCATATTTAGTTTTCCACATAAAATAATAAATAAATTTTTTAATGTTGATATGGAATCCCTCATATTTATAGGGGAGACTATATAATCTAAATCTTTTATAAATCCACCTATATTAGCAATAATTAAGGAAATTATAGTAGAATAATAACATACACAACCTTTAAATATAAAAGGTATTCCTGGAATATTGTATTCACCTATTGTGTAGAAATTCATTGATGTGTTCCAAAACAAAACTACCTTAACACCCACCTAGGAATAAATTTGAGATTTACATTGATATTTTCCCTAATGAAAAACTTATATCTATGACTCCCTATAGGATGAACATATTAGATATAGTGTATTTATAGAAACAACTGTATGAGTTTTGTGATAAGGTATTTATACTCCCATGTTTTTCATAGTGGGGATCTTATATTATGTTTATAAAAATAATGATTGGACTATGAGGCTGTGCATTGGTTTCTGGGAAATCAATTCCATTACCATGGAGAAAAATTATCCTCTTCCCCGTATTGATGAATTAATTAATTATATTCAAGGATCATAATTTTTTTTAAAGATTTATATATGTTCTAACTATCATAAATTGAATTTTAAGAAAATGGATATTCTTTATATGGAAATTTATATGATGTATAGAAATTATGAATTTATAGAAATTCCCTTTTGGATTAACTGATGAACCCTATATTTTTATTATTATGATGAATATATTATTCAAGTATTTTCTTGATAATTACATTATAACATTTATTGATAATTTCCCTATACACTAAAATACATGATGAGCATAATATTCATTTGTGAATTATTATTAAGACTCTTAGAGAAAATGTGTTATATGGAAAATTTTAAACATACGATTTATGGATTTAGGGTGTTTAGTTTCATTCCCATATTGTCTCTAAGTATATAATATCAGTTAATCCTTCCAATAAAAAGGTAATTATGGAATTTCCAACCCCAAAAAATAAATACTTGGCACAATATTTCCTTGGAATAGTTGGTTACTATTGAAGATTTTTTCAAACAAATTTCTCGATTAGCTAACCAATCAACCATGTTGAAATTTAAATGGGTTAACTTTATATAGTTATAATAATTAAAGATGATATTTTTCAAAGTATAAATATTGAATGCACCATCAAGATGGGATAGTTTTGTGATATATAATAATTCATCAAATAAAGGACTTATATTTTCCCTTATACATAACAATAGAGTTGTATCATATGAATCAAGGAATTTAAATATTTATGAATATAATTACCTAATCAGTGATCTTTATTTGGAAGTTATACAATTTTCATTTAAGATATGGTGGTATTATCTTAATGTTTATAGATGTGAAATATAAATTTATCACAAAAGTTTTAAATACATCTTCTCATAGAAAGAGATCAATATGAGGAAATTGTGATGGTTAGAAATACTCAAAGATTATGTTTTATCAAAACACTACCACCTAAGAAGGAAAATAATGTGGTTGCTACATTGATTTTCAAAGATCATGTAGTTTTGACTGAATGATGATTGCCAATGAACTTATATTCAGGGATTTAATAAAGTTGAATATTGAAATCCTTAAATAATGGGAAACATCACATATATTCCAAATGATTACCAAACCATCCTTATTAGAGAAAATAAAATTTTCTCATATTAATGATGTCAATATTCAAAATATAATCCAAGTCATGAATTATGATAAGTTTATAGACTTCATCTATGAAGATTATATTTTGAAATTTACAAAGAGGATATGTGTTCCCTCCGTGCTTGAGATGAACATAGAATTATTTGATGAATGTCATAGATCAAAATTTTCTATACACCCATGTATCAATAAAATTTATAAATATTTAAAGTAATATTTTTTTGGGATAATATGAAATGGAAAATTTTATACTATGCATCAAGATACTTGGTTTGTAAATATGTAAAGGCTAAGAGACAACATCATAAAGTACTCATGCAACATATTCCTATTCCTATGTGGAAATGGGTTGAAAATATTATGGAAAATATCACTAAATTTCCAAATAATACTAGAAAAAATTATGTCATATGGGTTATTTTTCATCACCATAACAAGTGCACACATTTCCTTACTATAAGGGAAGATCTACCTCGGGAGTTCCATATTTAGTTTACATTGATAAATTTGTGCGACTTCATGGTGAACCTCAATAGATTTTATCTGATCACACTTTGTGGTTTACATTGATATTATAGAAAATTATTCATAAGACTCTCAAAATGAATATATACTTGAGTGCAACCTATCATCCTCAAATTTAAGGGTAGTCTAAAAGGACTATTAATACATTACAAGAAATGTTCGGGTCATGATCAATTGACTTTCAATGTATCTGGAATCTATATTTTCCTTTTATAAAATTTATATATTATAATAACATCCATTAAATAATTCGAATGACACCATATAAAGTATTTTATAGTAAGAGGTGTTATACCCCAACTTTTTTTGGGTTGAAGTTGGTGAATAAAATTTTGTAGGCTCATATCTTGAAAAGTAAATGATAGTGAAAGTGAATAATATTAATAATTATATTTAGGTTTCTAAAAGTAGATAAAATAGTTATACATACTAAAAAAGGGAGGATTTATAATTTTATTTGGTATATCATGTTTTCTTGAAGGTATCTTTGTGAAAATGTGTTATAAGGGTCAAAAAAGTAATGGAAAAAAAGTCCTAGGTACATCATGCCTTTTGAAATTATTGAAAATAATAGAGATATGAATAACCATTTAGTAATGTAACATATCCTCTATATATTTCATGACGTGTTCCATATCTCTTTATTATGGAAGTACATGCAAGTCCCATTTCATATTCCGGCCTCTAAGAAAATTGAATTGGGACAAAATTTATCTTATTTCGAAAATCTAAACCAGATTCATGACACTAGATAAAAAGTGTTTTGAAATCATAAAACATGGATGGTAAAGGTTATACTGACCTAGGATTAACATACATGAATATTAAATCATTTTAGATGAATATTCATCACATTACAAAAATACATGCCTAAGGACCATAATAGTTTAGTGTATTTGGAAACCTGGAACTCATTATTCTAATTTGGTGAAATATATTAAACATATCCATAAATATAAACCCTTTATAAATCCTACTTAAAAACCTTTATTCATAATATGGGGAAGGAAAACATAATAAAGGGGCGAGCTTAGATTCTTAGTAAGGTTAAACAAGGAGATATGTAAGCATAGTCATGGGAATAAGGGTATGAGAACAAGATCATATCATTAAAATATCATACCATGCATATCAAAGATCATAATCAAGAGTCATGGAATACAGATTGATAGTTTATAAGACATGATTGAAAAGGTAATCAAGAGCATAATACATGAAAGCATAACATAGGAATAAGACATGGAATTGTGGAATACACATCAACTTATAAAATTATGAACATGTATAAGTATAAAAAAGTTCACTCATTAAGTTAAGGACATGAAATTATACCCTCACATAAACTTATGGATATAAAACTAGGTTCATGCATAACATTGTGAACATTGTGATCAGGTTGACACATAATATTTTGAACACGTAATCAGGTTCATGCATAAACTTATGCACATGCAACCAGGTCCATGCATAAAGTTTTGAACATGTAATCAAGTTCATTCATAGCATTGTGAACAAGTAATATGGTTTAGTATTAACACAATGAACATGTAATCAGGTTCACGTATAAACTTATGGAAATGAAACCAGGTCCATTCAAAAAATTGTGAACCTGTAATCAGGTTTATGCATAATATTGTGAACACATAATACATTTCACTCATAACATTTTGAACATGTAATAAGATTCACACATAAAATTATGACCATGAAACCAGGTCCATACATAACATTTTGGACATGTAATCAGGTTAATTCTTAACATTACTATCATTAAATAAGGTTCATGCATAACTTTATGAGCATGTAATCAGGTTCAAGCATAACATTTATACTCATGATCCATCAATCGTTACCAAATTCATTGGATGGTCATACAAGTCCCAACCATCACATAATAAAATCATATATACATGTTATAAAAGAATATAAAAAAGAATCATATCATAAAAAATGAAATGAAACGGGTCGCATAAACATTCCATCATATCATTGCCTAAAGAAAAGAGATAGGTCTCATAACTATTTAATCAAAGCATAACCTGTGAAAAGATGTGGGTTTCAATATCCTATAACCCATGGAAGAGAAATGAGTGTCATAAATATAATTCAATCAAAAAATATTCCATTAAGGAAATAATATAAATGGTATTTTTGGATCATATCCACATAATATTATAAACTACAACAAATTATGTCCTCTTATATGGAGAAGGATTTTTAAAGATCACTTGGAATGTAACTTTTCTTTCAAAATATCATTTTAAAACATATAGAATTTTGAAAATAATTTTATTTGAAACCACTTTGAAAACATATATAAGAATCATGAAAAATAATTTCAAACATTTCTTAAGGAAAATATCCTTTCCAATTTTTAAAACTATTTTTAAAAAATAAATATTTTATAAAAAATTCTTTGAAAATAACCATGATAACATATTAAGGAAACTTTGAAAACCGTATATATTTTTTTTGAAAACCTTTTACTTTAAAAAAAAAAATAAAAAAATGAATTTATAGATCATTAAGAAAATAATTTTCTTTATAAAATAACTATTTAAAATTTTAATGAAATCTTCATGGAAATGACGTCTTGTAAATCCATATGTGCCAAACATTTCATTTTCACCGTAATTTTTTTTAGAAAAGTGCCTTGATCGAAAAATGACAAGGATATTCATTTTAAACCATTTTTATTAAAATTTTAAACCATGGGTAAAAATTTATTTTAGAAATCATAGTAAGAAATTGTTAAAAATATATTTATAAAACATGGTTTTGTGAATAAAACAGATTTCCGACCTAAGAGAGAGATAAAGTTAGTTTTTCTTAAAACACTTTCTTAATTATATTAAGTAAGGAGTAGGGAAATGGTAGAAATATATGGAGATATAATGAAAAACCTGATGGTAATAAAATTTATGATATTTATTGAGATATTGATCATAATATTTCATTAATGGAAGCTTATTCATAAACAATCTGGATAAATGAAGAGATTGTAGCAAAAAATCGCTACCACTATGGTAACGTTGAATCATAATATTATAAAAATAACAGCATTACATGAAGATTAAAAATATAATGAAAATAATTTTATTCATGATATATGTTGTTAATGGGAATTATACACACCTCATAGAAAAACATAGGTTCATTACATGACATGTGTGTAAAAGAAGTAAATTGAGAAAAAATTACATTACCGATTTAGTAACTTTTGAACCATAAACCATATGAAATAAATATCATAAATTGGATATTTAGATACCTATAAATTTAATTATAATAATTATATAGTACATTAATGGTCAGTAAATATACCACAAAAAAGGAAATGAGTGGTGAATAAGGCATAAGTCTCACAAAAATAAAAGTGAGATGAGAAAATCCTTACCTTATATCTTGAATTTATTCATAGTCGTTCAAACATCTTGTATAATAAATAATGATTTATTATAAATCTACAAAAAAACCATATTATTATATATAATACCATATATTACTTTATATTACTCACTTATTAACAATTACATGTTAATTTTATTCTTTAGGTAATACTCGCTTTGTTTTTCATACATGTTTTGAATTATTATTCTTGATACTCTTACTTAGATCACAATTTAATTATTTAAATAATGTAAAAAATTATATAAAAATTATATATATTCATTATATAAAATTTTATAATAATATATAAATGATATAAATATGAAATGGAATACACCATTAATGGAGATAGTTGGTCGTACATACGATTGAACGTTGTTTCTGTTTAATTATCATTTTGATAGAAATAAATTAAATTTAATATATGTATATATATATAACAATAATAATTAAAATTAAAATTTTATGTAATATAAATCATATAAATTTACTAAAATTATCCTTAATACATTCCATGTATAGTGCGAATGAATCACATCACTTTGAGGAGGCGACAATCCTCACTTCCACAAAAAAAGTTATCATATTTTCAAAAAATGGAAAGAATGAAGGTATGTGTTATATAAAAATTACAGTAGAATAATACACCATTAATATCATATATATCATTTAAAAAACATAGTTTCTATCATAATACTCAACCATGATAGGTGGTAAAGTAAAAAACGAAAAAGATTGTTTTGTGAGGTGGTAGCTCTCTATACACAAGAACCATAAGTTAGATACCCATTAAATGAAAGTGTGTGTAAGTGTAGGTATAACCATTAGAATTAAAAAATATCAGTATATTTAGGATACTGAGTGTAGAGACCCGTATCCTGACGTACATGGACATTACATTACATTTGCGGAATACTTAGTACATAACAAAAACACACACACAAGGATCGTAATAGTTTAGTGTCTTTGGAAACTCGGAACGTAATCTTCTAATCCTGGTGAAAGATCTTCAATATCTCCCATAAAGATCTTCCATTTTTTTTACCTAAAAACCTTTCTTTATATCCTGGGGAAAAGAAAACATAAAAGGGTGAGCTCAAATGCTCAGTAAGGGTATACAAAAGAAATAAAAATCATATCATATCTTTTTGAAAATCATAACCTGCAAAAGAGATCATAATATCTTAACATGGAACAAATCATAGAAGTGAAAATGAGATCACCATAATCATAACATGAAACTTGAAACTTTGTGGCATGCACACATAATCATGGAAAATCATTTCTTGTTAGTCATGACTCATTGCCAAGACTATCTTAGTGGACAAAGTCCCTTTCTGAATCGAGTAACCATCGTTTCAGTCCTGTTTCACTGAACCGGTATAACCTACCATTCCAGCCATGTCTATCTCATGAGATATAAAATCTTTACCCAATGCATTGGAGGGAGATATAGGTCCCACCCATCTTATAATGAATCCTTTCTTATGTGTGCCACATAATCATAAAACATACATCATAGCATAACCCATGTAATAAAAATGGGATTCTTAAACAACATGACATCATAAAACAATTCATATAAGATAAAGGAATTCATAAAAATAATTCCATCACAACATGATCAAATCAATTTAATAATAGGGATAAAAACAGAACCCTTTATTATCTTAGATGGAAAATAATTTTGATAAAACACTTGAAATGAATTCTTGAGGAAAATATCCTTTCTTCTTCAAAATCAATTCCTTTTCACAAAACATCATGCAATTTTAAAAGAAAGAGATTTTATTGAAAATAGTCATGAAATATTTTGGAGGAAGGTTCATGAAAATAAGGCTTTATAAAACCGTAAAAAAACCGTTCGTGCCGTATAAGTTAAAAAAAGCATTCCTCTCGTACTTTTGTCGGAAAAGTCAAAAAGTACCTCGTACGAAAAACGACAAAAGATTCCTTTCATACATATTACTAAAAACTCACCGAAGGGTAAAAATGGATTTAAACAATTTTAGGTGGATGGAAATAATATTACATATTGATGAAACATGGATGTGGATGATAAAATACACCCCAGTAAATACTTACGATTAAACAATCTCGGATAAAAATGAGATTGTGATATTTCCCTTACCTTAGGTCCGACTTGCTTTGTAAGTGTCCGAACCTCCTGTATAATGATTTAAATCATGTTATTGACTTATTACAGAATCATATTCGTTGTTATGATATCATATATGGTTCACTTATGACATTATATTACCCGTTCTTTTGTAAATTCCATGTTAAAGAAGCGTTTTGGGTAAAATCGTTTCATTTATCGTAGGTGTTTTGACTTGTTGTTCTTGACATCATTATTACTTATATCATGATGTACTTACTTCCAGAATATAAAATATGATTCATATATCATATATATTCAGTATATATATATATATATATAATAGGTAGATAAATAAAATGAAAAACACCGTTCATGGAGACGGTAGTCCGTACGTACGCATGAACGCTGTTTTCCTTTCCTTATTGTCTTGAAATGGAAGTAAGTAGATGACATACATATGTATATATATACATAAATCCAGTAGATTTATAATGTCATATATTTCATTATTATTTCTTATATATACTTTATAATCATTCTTAAATGGTTAACATGGAGAATGAATCTCATCGCGTCGTGGAGACGGTAGTCCGTTCGTACGCACGAGCGATGATATCATTTCTATAAATATTGAATTGAATTTGAGTGGATTATACAATATATCAGAATCAATATGATGTTTTAATAACTATGTATAGTTATTCTTTACACCATTATACCCATCCATGTAAGGTGGTGGTGGAAAATAGATTACACCACGGCGTGGAGACGGTATTCCGTACGTACGCACGCGCGGTGATTTCTTTTTCCGTAGGATGGATAGATGGTGAAATAGGGTTGTTTCATACTTATAATAACATATAAGTATATGAGTGATACTGATGTTATTACTTCATAATGAAACAACCTAAGAAGAAGAAGTGGAAGAAGAAATAAAGATGAAAGAATTGGTAACGGTAATTACCTCTTCTTTGAAGCGCCTCTTTGAGACCTCCTCTTAGGGCACTAAAATTTGTCTTTGAGGAAGACCAGAACCTCTAGGATGTTTCTAGGGAAGTGGAGAAGAGATTTTGGCTGGGTTTGGCCGAGCTTGAGTGCTCAAAGTGGTGTGAGGAGGAGGGGGAGGAGGTGTCCTTTTATAAGGGAGGAGAGAGGCACCTTAGGAATATCTCAAAATATTATTTTATATTAAAGTCAAAATCGGTTTATAATGGTTCCAAAGGGTCTTATTTCGAAGATAAAGTGGGGAAGGGTCGAAATACTATCAACCAATAGGATTTAGACAAGTTTAGGGTATTATTTTAACCTTATCAATTAGATTGAACTCTAAGTTAAATAATTTAACTTTTACCATGTCTTTTTGTTTTCTTTCACTATATGGTTAATACACTTACTATAACATGCCAAACTAACCCCAAATTGTTTATTATTAAAATATATATCCTTATCTAAGTCATTTGGCCGAACCTTAGATTTTTAGGAATACAATAACAATTAATAATATAATATTTGATTTAAAAACTATTTTGTGTCAATTTTGACACTATTTGATATATGATTTTTGTGAAAGTCATAAAAGAATTATATGTTCGAACCAAGTTGATTAAATCAACACTAATATATCATAGTAACCTAGAAAATTAGTGGAATTCATAAAAAGTCTTAAATTACATTTATTTTGGTGTTTATAACATCAATTATGTCAATATTTCATTAATAAGATAATTACTGCATCATCATTGTGTCATAAATAAATTAAATTATTTAAAGTCTAAAAATTACAAATAAAATACCATTATGTAGGAAAGCGTTTTATCTTTCTAATGAATATTTATAATCTAAAATCCAACATATATAACCCTATGTAACAATTGTTTTTCTAAAAGATATATGCTTGTGTCATTTTTGTATTCATTTTAACTTAATTAAAATAAAGTGTCATTATCACTTACAAGTGGATCAATGGGGTCCCAAAATCGACCCAAAGATGCCCATGGTCGACCATGTATCAACCAATAGGTTTACGACACGTTTTAGGGTAATTTAATATTATTATAATATTATTTTTAACCCTTATTTACCGGATTTACCCTTAACCATGGTAAATAAAATATTTACCGCAGTAATTATTCAAAATGTCTAAAAATAAAAGTTACCTATTTACACAATTTGAACATCCTGATTCCAAATATGGAATCCATTTTTCTAAATTCAAAACACCGAAGTGGCAGAAATTAATTTAAAATTAATTCCCGCTGTCAAAACAAAAAGCGTGTTTTTAAGAGATAATAACTATCAAAAGATTGACACTTGTTTATGTTCGGTTTAATTGTAAAATTGTGTCTAATGACCAACATTATATTAAGTGGTAAAAATATATTCTAAATATACTTTAAAACCATTCAATATTATAATTTAAACACATAATATATTACGATGAAAAAAGTTGTTTTTAATTAAAATATAGCGTGTTTTTACTATTCATTAAAATATGAAAGTTGTCGGAAAAATATCAAAACTTTATCTAATGTAAATTTTTACATCCTGATTCAAAAGAAGAATATTATTTTGTCAAATTGAACATACAAACATGTCAAAAACTATATTTAAAGTGGGTGCGCCATCAAAAGGCGGTAAAACTGCATTTTTTGAAAAATACTTATTTTACCCGAAAAATTTATTTTGTTCTTATACCATGTTCTAGAAATGTGTAAGATGAATAATAATGTTAAAATTCAAAATTTAGTTAATACTATTCATAATGGCTAGTTCATGACAATATTATAATAATATAACATTGTTTATTAAAACCCGGTATTGCGTACAATACACGCTATCGAGGAAGGTCGCGATTGCGTGTAATGCAAGCCAAGTCAGGGTTGCGTGTTGTGAAAGAATCCTTCATTGTTTCGTATAAAAGAATCCAACCATATTTCATTTATACATTTAATATATATATATATATATATACTCAATGTTTCGTAGAATAACTATTATCAAAATTGTGTGTAACACGATCCAAGAATAGTGTTGCGTATACTGCAAGCTAATACGGTGTTGCGTATAGCGCAAGGTAATCTTGGTGTAGAATACAACACAAGACATTAATGAAATTAAAAGAATATTTTTCATAAAATCTCGGGGTGTTACATTCTACCCCCCTTAAAATGAATTTCGCCCTCGAAATTCGTCGGGGTTATAAATGGTTTACTATTCGAAAGTTTCTTTAATAGAAACCCACATCGTAAAAAGGAATATCAAAACCAATATTTAAAAACAAAAGTATGAAACGTAACGGTTACCCAAATAAACTAATCATTGGGTTTCCACATAGGTAAAAATATGGATATGGAAGAGAAATCTAACCATCATGTTCTGATGGAGAGTGGTAGAGAACATGGCTATGGAAAAGCCAGTAATCACAAAGCCATAAATTTGTGACGATCTAAGGTACCATCCGATTCATCAGATATAAGATCACTAGGACAACATTTTTGGTTTTCAATATCATTTCCCTAAAGTTGAAAAATTTGAATTAGAAGAAATACTTACTTTATTTTGGTACAATCTCACTGTTGTTCGTGCCTTGAACAATTTCCACTTCATCTCTTAAATAAATGAAGTTGAACTTGTTATTCGTGATGTGTTAGCAGATCATGTGATAGAATGACAGGTCATTCCATCTGTCTCATACAAAAGGTTAGCAAAACTTATATACATAAGTCAATCTATAGTGAGATTAATCATATATGGTTCCTAAAATGGACTTATACTTCATATATCTTACTGCTTAATATAATAACACTAGTTTCTACTAAACAGGGACTTCCTGTAGGTCAGTGGTAGGCGATAAAGGCCAGTCGCACTTCGGTTGTGGGTTCGATTCCCACAGCCTTGTCCGAAGCGATGGGCTGTCGCCCGTCCTGCAGGTTGTCCTTTTTCCAAAACTATATTAATATAACATCCCATCAATAATATCGAAAAAAAAATTTCTATCCTTAAACAATACTAACTTACGTCCAACACAATCCATTCCAATCTTTAGGCTTATCCATAATACTGCAGTCCACTCTCATAACATAGTGAAAACAGTTACCAGAGATTTAATATCATCGTTGATCCCCATATATCATAAGATATGTTTTTTTGGTCACATTCCAAACATTCAAAGTCCTTAATCATGTATACTCTAGAATACCCATTGAACCTTAGTGAAAACTTGAATGCAGTTAAAAGTTAACACTTTACACATACCAAAATCCTCAAAATTATTTATACTCAAACCATGATATCACTTAGTCCTTATATCAATCATGAGCTCATGAATACAATCAAACATCTCATTATCTTCTTATCCTTTCATTATGCACTTATCATCTACCTTCCAAAATATTTGAATCACTTTTCATAGTTATTGGTACCTTAAAATTATTGAAAACCACAATAGACCAATACTTAAATATTTCAATACACCATAAAAGTACCTCAACAACATTATTCTTGAATACCAAAACACTTCAGTCCATCCACATCAATTATTATCCTGGAATAAGTCCTTCCTTGATTTAGAAGTAACTTTTTAGGTCAGGGCATTGAGTTGGGTAATGACCATGTTCTCCACAAATAAGACATTGAACTCCATAACAGTCTGTCACTCTATGACCCTTTTCTCCACACAGATAACATCGGTCCCTCCATTTGAGGTATTCCTCAAGGTTCTTCTTCCCTTCTTTAGAAATCTCAATCTTCCTTTCTTTATGCTCCTCAACATGCGAACATGCATAATAGTCTATCTTCCTCTTCTTTGAAGAATTAGGCATACCACTAAATTTCACCTTGTTAATCATATATCGCGATGATTGATTCGGCATAATCACAACATCTTTCTCTCTAGGCATTACACAATTTTGTTTCTCATAGTCACCAATTTGTCCATTGGATTCAATGTTAACTGAATTCCTTTTGGTTCCCTCCATTAACTAAAACACAAAAATAATTTTGTGAGAATCAAAAATCATGCTAGAGAAAACAACATAGTAAAGGGAAAGTATCCCCAATACCTAACTTCTTAGGTTTAATCTAATATCATTACCATAGTTCTAGGAATATATCCTATACGTATACTTATCCTTAGGGACATCCCTAGACATACCTTAGAAATATCTCTAGGAATCTCACTAACGTTTTCGCATCCTAGTTTCCAAAGGTTGACTAAACCTTCCCTCTGATACCAACTGTAGAGACCCGTATCCTGACGTACATGGACATTACATTACATTTTCGGAATACTTAGTACATAACAAAAACACACACACAAGGATCGTAATAGTTTAGTGTCTTTGGAAACTCGGAACGTAATCTTCTAATCCTGGTGAAAGATCTTCAATATCTCCCATAAAGATCTTCCATTTTTTTTACCTAAAAACCTTTCTTTATATCCTGGGGAAAAGAAAACATAAAAGGGTGAGCTCAAATGCTCAGTAAGGGTATACAAAATAAATAAAAATCATATCATATCTTTTTGAAAATCATAACCTGCAAAAGAGATCATAATATCTTAACATGGAACAAATCATAGAAGTGAAAATGAGATCACCATAATCATAACATGAAACTTGAAACTTTGTGGCATGCACACATAATCATGGAAAATCATTTCTTGTTAGTCATGACTCATTGCCAAGACTATCTTAGTGGACAAAGTCCCTTTCTGAATCGAGTAACCCTCGTTTCAGTCCTGTTTCACTGAACCGGTATAACCTACCATTCCAGCCATGTCTATCTCATGAGATATAAAATCTTTACCCAATGCATTGGAGGGAGATATAGGTCCCACCCATCTTATAATGAATCCTTTCTTATGTGTGCCACATAATCATAAAACATACATCATAGCATAACCCATGTAATAAAAATGGGATTCTTAAACAACATGACATCATAAAACAATTCATATAAGATAAAGGAATTCATAAAAATAATTCCATCACAACATGATCAAATCAATTTAATAATAGGGATAAAAACAGAACCCTTTATTATCTTAGATGGAAAATAATTTTGATAAAACACTTGAAATGAATTCTTGAGGAAAATATCCTTTCTTCTTCAAAATCAATTCCTTTTCAAAAAACATCATGCAATTTTAAAAGAAATAGATTTTATTGAAAATAGTCATGAAATATTTTGGAGGAAGGTTCATGAAAATAAGGCTTTATAAAACCGTAAAAAAACCATTCGTGCCGTATAAGTTAAAAAAACATTCCTCTTGTACTTTTGTCGGAAAAGTCAAAAAGTACCTCGTACGAAAAACGACAAAAGATTCCTTTCATACATATTACTAAAAACTCACCGAAGGGTAAAAATGGATTTAAACAATTGTAGGTGGATGGAAATAATATTACATATTGATGAAACATGGATGTGGATGATAAAATACACCCCAGTAAATACTTACGAATAAACAATCTCGGATAAAAATGAGATTGTGATATTTCCCTTACCTTAGGTCCGACTTGCTTTGTAAGTGTCCGAACCTCCTGTATAATGATTTAAATCATGTTATTGACTTATTACAGAATCAAATTCGTTGTTAGGATATCATATATGGTTCACTTATGACATTATATTACCCGTTCTTTTGTAAATTCCATGTTAAAGAAGCGTTTTGGGTAAAATCGTTTCATTTATCATAGGTGTTTTGACTTGTTGTTCTTGACATCATTATTACTTATATCATGATGTACTTACTTCCAGAATATAAAATATGATTCATATATCATATATATTCAGTATATATATATATATATAATAGGTAGATAAATAAAATGAAAAACACCGTTCATGGAGACGGTAGTCCGTACGTACGCATGAACGCTGTTTTCCTTTCCTTATTGTCTTGAAATGGAAGTAAGTAGATGACATACATATGTATATATATACATAAATCCAGTATCTTTATAATGTCATATATTTCATTATTATTTCTTATATATACTTTATAATCATTCTTAAATGGTTAACATGGAGAATGAATCTCATCGCGTCGTGGAGACGGTAGTCCGTACGTACGCACAAGCGATGATATCATTTCTATAAATATTGAATTGAATTTGAGTGGATTATACAATATATCAGAATCAATATGATGTTGTAATAAATATGTATAGTTATTCTTTACACCATTATACCCATCCATGTAAGGTGGTGGTGGAAAATAGATTACACCACGGCGTGGAGACGGTATTCCGTACGTACGCACGCACGGTGATTTCTTTTTCCGTAGGATGGATAGATGGTGAAATAGGGTTGTTTCATACTTATAATAACATATCAGTATATGAGTGATACTGATGTTATTACTTCATAATGAAACAACCTAAGAAGAAGAAGTGTAAGAAGAAATAAAGATGAAAGAATTGGTAACGATAATTACCTCTTCTTTGAAGCGCCTCTTTGAGAACTCCTCTTAGGGCACTAAAATTTGTCTTTGAGGAAGACCAGAACCTCTAGGATGTTTCTAGGGAAGTGGAGAAGAGATTTTGGCAGGGTTTGGCCGATCTTGAGTGCTCAAATTGGTGTGAGGAGGAGGGGGAGGAGGTGTCCTTTTATAAGGGAGGAGAGGGGCACCTTAGGAATATCTCAAAATATTATTTTATATTAAAGTCAAAATCGGTTTATAATGGTTCCAAAGGGTCTTATTTCGAAGATAAAGTGGGGAAGGGTCGAAATCATATCAACCAATAGGATTTAGACAAGTTTAGGGTATTATTTTAACCTTATCAATTAGATTTAACTCTAAGTTAAATAATTTAACTTTTACCATGTCTTTTTGTTTTCTTTCACTATATGGTTAATACACTTACTATAACATGCCAAACGAACCCCAAATTGTTTATTATTAAAATATATATCCTTATCTAAGTCATTTGGCCGAACCTTATATTTTTAGGAATATAATAACAATTAATAATATAATATTTGATTTAAAAACTATTTTGTGTCAATTTTGACACTATTTGATATATGATTTTTTTGAAAGTCATAACAGAATTATATGTTCGAACCAAGTTGATTAAATCAACACTAATATATCATAGTAACCTAGAAAATTAGTTTAATTCATAAAAAGTCTTAAATTACATTTATTTTGGTGTTTATAACATCAATTATGTCAATATTTCATTAATAAGATAATTACTCCATCATCATTGTGTCATAAATAAATTAAATTATTTAAAGTCTAAAAATTAAAAATAAAATAACATTATGTAGGAAATCTTTTTATCTTTCTAATGAATATTTATAATCTAAAATCCAACAAATATAACCCTATGTAACAATTGTTTTTCTAAAAGATATATGCTTGTGTCATTTTTGTATTCATTTTAACTTAATTAAAATAAAGTGTCATTATCACTTACAAGTGGATCAATGGGGTCCCAAAATCGACCCAAAGATGCCCATGGTCGACCATGTATCAAACAATAGGTTTAAGACACGTTTTAGGGTAATTTAATATTATTATAATATTATTTGTTAACCCTTATTTACCGGATTTACCCTTAACCAAGGTAAATAAAATATTTACCGCAGTAATTATTCAAAATGTCTAAAAATAAAAGTTACCTATTTACACAATTTGAACATCCTGATTCCAAATATGGAATCCATTTTTCTAAATTCAAAACACAGAAGTGGCAGAAATTAATTTAAAATTAATTCCCGCTGTCAAAACAAAAAGCGTGTTTTAAGAGATAATAACTATCAAAAGATTGACACTTGTTTATGTTCGGTTTAATTGTAAAATTGTGTCTAATGACCAACATTATATTAAGTGGTAAAAATATATTCTAAATATACTTTAAAACCATTCAATATTATAATTTAACCACATAATATATTACGATGAAAAAAGTTGTTTTTAATTAAAATATAGCATGTTTTTACTATTCATTAAAATATGAAAGTTGTCGGAAAAATATCAAAACTTTATCTAATGTAAATTTTTACATCCTTATTCAAAAGAAGAATATTATTTTGTCAAATTGAACATATAAACATGTCAAAAACTATATTTAAAGTGGGTGCGCCATCAAAAGGCGGTAAAACTGCATTTTTTGAAAAATACTTATTTTACCCGAAAAATTTATTTTGTTCTTATACCATGTTCTAGAAATGTGTAAGATGAATAATAATGTTAAAATTCAAAATTTAGTTAATACTATTCATAATGGCTAGTTCATGACAATATTATAAAAATATAACATTGTTTATTAAAACCCGGTATTCTGTACAACACACGCTATCGAGGAAGGTCGCGATTGCGTGTAATGCAAGCCAAGTCAGGGTTGCGTGTTGTGAAAGAATCCTTCATTGTTTCGTATAACAGAATCCAACCATATTTCATTTATACATTTAATATATATATATATATACTCAATGTTTCGTAGAATAACTATTATCAAAATTGTGTGTAACACGATCCAAGAATAGTGTTGCGTATACTGCAAGCTAATACGGTGTTGCGTATAGCGCAAGGTAATCTTGGTGTAGAATACAACACAAGACATTAATGAAATTAAAAGAATATTTTTCATAAAATCTCGGGGTGTTACACTGAGGTTATTATATATTCATGGAATACAAATATTTCATGGGGTGGAGAATGAGTATAAAACAAAATATCTTAAGGAAGGATGTTACCTCTTCTTTGGGTAACTCCTTTTGGTTTTCACCAAAGGGATTAATTGGATGGATTTCATCTTAAATGGAGGCATATAGGATTATTTTATTGATTTTGGGAGGATTTATTGGTAGGTTTTGGCTGACATATAGGTCATGAGAGGTGTGAATAAGTGAGGTGGGCTCATGCCCTTTTATAGTGGATGAGGAGTGACATTCTTGAAAATATAAAAAGGTAAACATTATTGAGAGGTATCCATTACATCATGAGAATACAATTATAGTAAAAATTATATAAAATATGTTAATTGGTCTAAATATATCCATCTAATGTCTTTCTTACATGTTTCTAGGTCATTTGATGCCTTAAGATTAAAATTTAACCATTAAGTAAACTAATTTTTACCTTAATCATTGTAATTAATTTTAATTACATTCACTAAAGGTTTTGGTAAAAAGACTAATTTAAATTATTAAAAATTAGAAATTATTATTATTAAAAATATGGAATCTATTTTTCTAAATTATATTCAAATAATTGGTAGAAATTAATTGAAAATTAATCCCGCAGACATAACGCAATAGTAGGTTTTTAAGTGTAAATGTTTAAAAGTGTGAAATGTTTTTATATCCAATTTCAATGTAAAATTTGTTAGTGTGACCTAAATTGTTTAAATTTATGTAAAATTTATTTAATTAATATTTAAAACCAAATTAAAATAAAATTTAACTATATAAATAAATTAGACGAAAAAACAATTTTGAATTAAAATTCATTATTTTCATTATTCATCAAAAAATGAAACTTCTCAGAAAAATATGAAAAATTCATCCAATTTAAATTTCAATATCACACTTTCAAAAATTATTAATATTTTTTCAAATTAAAATTAAAATTATGTCAAAGTGAATATTTTAAATGGTTTTTCCTTTAAAAGGCGGTAAAATTACCTTTTAGAAAAATACATATTTTTATTCATAAAATTGGATTTATTATTATCTTATAAATATAAAATCTACTAGTTGTATATCAAAAAATTTATTGAATATATAAAATATAAATTTTATTTAAACCATTAATAAAAAGTGGTTTGTTTAATTTATTGAGATAAAATTATGTTTTTATATAAAAACTTTTTTTCTTATAAAATTAATTTATTCATTTTTAAATAGTTTTTTCATTAAATTATTCAAATTAATAACCAAATGATTCATTTTATATACATGTATAAATAATGTTTTCACAATTTAGTTAATATTATTCATAACTTCCATTCTAACGACTAGGTGGTAGATATAATAATATTTTAATAATAATATTAATAGTTTATTGTAGTTAGGTAAAATTCAGCCTTGTGTGTTATGAAAGCTATCAAAGAAACTCAAAATTATGCAAAACATAAGCCAAATATAGTGTTTCGTGTACCGAAAGTTAATCTAAGTGTTGTGTGTAGCGTAAGATTAACTTGTTCTTGTGTATAATGTAATCTAATCATAGTTCTTTCATATTGCAAAAGAAATATTCAATGTTTCTTGAAATTAAAAATATCAAAAATATCAAATTAATTTGAAAAATAATAATTCAATAAATAACTGGGTGTTATAAAGGTAATTTTAAATAATCTAAAAATTGAATAGTAAATATATGATCATGAAGAATTTATGATGAATCACTCTAAACAAATGTTCTTGAGGTGATATTTTGAGAATTTTGAGGGTAAATGTTTTGAAGGTGGCAAGAATGTAACTCTCGATATTCAATTATTGCAAATAGGTTTATCTTCATAAAAACAATAGTATAATGTATATATCATTCTTTAAGAATGCGATTAAAAAGTAAATTCTTAAATTTTGTTAATTTAACATAAATAATTTTTTTTATTTTTTAATTTATCATGTTAAAATAATCTTAGAATGGATTTTTTAGATATTTCAGAATTAGTTGATTTTTTGGTGAATAGTGAAAATACTGATTACAAAAAACTATCACTTTTATGACATTATAATGATATAAGAATAAATTTATGTTTATAAAACCATGTTCTAGAAAAAATATTCATTTAATAATTAATATAATAAATATAAAAATATAATGTTGAACTTAGAAATATATATTTTATATTTGGAAATCTATAAAATGTTTGTATTCAAATAAAAACAATTCTCGATTATTAACTTTTAATAAAGTATTAGTAAGGTTTCTTTTGTTTTTATCTATATTTTAATAAATTAAAATTTTTATCTTATTTAACATAATACAATTAATTATAATAGAATCAAGAGTATACTTTATTTTGTTGTAAAACCATTTTTATACTTACAAATTCATTTTTATGGAAACAAGTTATTCATCGAATTTTGAAAATATTATTTTTAAATTAGTTTCTTAGATTTATATAAATTCAAAATGTTAAAATAGAATCCATATTTAAAATCAACATGTCTATATTTGGTTATGAGGCCACATTCATTTTTGGTGATTATGAATAGTAACTTTGGTAAAAAGTCTACTACCATAGTAAGAGTTAAAAAAAGTTAAAATATCTAAAACTATGATAATAAGGGTTTATAAAACCTAAAAACTTGTCTAATTCTAATTGAATGATCATATTTTGACCCTAACTCATATCTTCTTCAAATATGATTTATTTTAAAGAAATTTGGATTGAGCAATACATTAATATATTTTAAGCTTTTAAAAAATTCCATGTTAAACCCCCTATTTAAGTTAAATTACCATTTTATTAAGTATTTTGAAGTTGTATAATTTTTGGGTTGGGTTATAGAAGTTTATGGTTGATTTTGCTGAGTTCTAGAAGGGTTTTAAAGGGTCCATGGTTTGATCATAGTTAGGGGAAACTGTGAAACTTCTTCAGAAAACAAAGAAAGAGATTTTGGGGTCAATGGTAAGGATCAAGGTTTGGATAAAATATGTGATGAACCATAAAATATAGACATGATTTGGATAGGGTAATTTCATATAGTTGGTGCACAATTTACTAAACTATTTTTCACAACCATGTGGCCACCTAGGTATTATTCAATAGCACTCACACCATTGGCAGGTGATTTTTAAACTATGTGTCCTAACCATGCAACATGAATTAATACAACAAAAAATTAGTTTTTTATTACATTTTCACCCAAAAACTCTTATTTATATCTACTAGTCTTAATCAATCAAACATGAGTTTTCTACTTCATGTTCTTGGAATCCACTCTCACTCCAGAATGTGGTTTCAATGGATTTAGGGGTGTTGGATATAGGAGATTCAAAGTAAGAACCCAATTCTCTCATCATTTTTTATTATTTCTAGATTCATTTATTTTTCATGAAATAGAAAGTTAAATATTCTATATTATATATATATTTTTGATCTGTGATATGTTTTTATGGTATCTTTATTGGATATATTAAAGGAAAAAAAATTCAATCCTAGATCTAGATATTTCATTATGATGTTTATCGTTCTCAACACCCATTGTGAAGTTTGTGGATTCCCTCTCTTCCCTAATTAATCTATAACTTATAGTATTGAATATTTAAATTAATTTATTTCAATATCAAAGGAAAATCGTGTTTATTTTTATTAGATATTCCTTTTTTTTAATTTTGAAATCATAGAATTTGAATGGTTTTTGGAAAACCCTTATGATTTATGGTTTTAAATTGTGACATCAGTTAAACATAAGAAAATATGTTTGATTAATGTTTTTAAATGGTAATAATGCTTGTATGTGAAATAATGGAAGTAAGAAATTAGAATATAGGGATTGGTGTGTGTGTGTTCATTTTTATTGGATGTGACTACCAAAAGGGGTGTAGTTCCATACTAGAGAAACTCAGGGAATGGTCATCTAGTGATGAATTGGTGGATGATTAGTAATCCCTCACGAGTATGGGAATATCACATGGAAACCATGTGTCTTTTAATTTGTAATGGGTATTCCAAGTAGGATAAGTGGATAAAATAATTTTTCATTCAAGGTGAATTGTTATAAATTTGTAAACTGTATTAATATATCTCTTCTTTATTTTAAATGACAATTTAAACTATTATCTGGCATGTTAGTATACTAGTGGCCTGATTTGGAAATTATCATGGGGAAAACATAATGGGTATGATTACTCACCCTATTTATATTAACTTTGGTTCATATTCATGTGTTGTTCTTCATAAAATAGGTAAAGGAAAGGTCTCTTATTTCCTTAGTGGTTCATCATGATTATAATTTACCAGGATTGTAGATGAATATTAGAGTCATATTAGGGAGTGGTCAGAGTGATTCCACATTAGTGTTGTTGCATCATTGTCTCTATTAGTTTTTCTTTTAATGTCATTTTTCTCTTTTTTATATTAATATATTTTTATTTGGATGGTATTCCATTTGGGTTGTATCATTTATAACTCATAAATAATATAGTTTAGTTTTTTTGTTTTTATTTTTTCCTTACAAGTTGTGGGTTTTAATAATGGAAAATTATCCCCCAATATTTTTAATAAGGCCTTTGATTTTATTACTAACCTTTGGTATCTTGGGTATTTCACATATGCTTAGTGGTACCTCGGTTCTTCCCAAGACAATGGTCAAGGTTAAGATGTTAAAAATGGTATCGTTTTTGTTTAGTCATTCATATTGGGATGATATCATAGAGATAAGAAATGTCAAGAAAAATCATAAAATAAAAATCATAAAATTTCAATATTTACCTATACCCATAAAGAAATTGTTATACATAGTAATGGATTTTTCATAGGTTTACTAAGAACTATTCATAATAATGATTCATTCTGGGTGATTTTGGATAGACTCAAAAATTTATCCCACATAAATTTAATTTTTGAATATAATATGGTAGAATTCATGTAAATTATCTACATTCATGAAGTAGTAAAATTTCACGGGATGGCAATTTTTATCATCTTAAATGGAGATCCATGTTCTGCCTCTTGGATTTAGAAGTCACTTAAAAAATATTTCAGTACTCATTTGACAATGAGCACAATGTATCAACCTTCAATAGATTAGAAATCAGAAGGAACCATAAAGAAAATTTAAGTTATGATCTAATATTTTTTATGGATTTTGGTGGCTCTTGGGATGATCATTACCCCATAGTAGATTTTTTTAGAATAATAGTTATCAGGCTATGATAGAAATGGATCTATTAAAGGATTTTTATCATCGTCGTTGTCTTTCTCTGTTTTTTTGGGTAGATACTAGAGAAAATTCAATATTGGGACCTCGCTTTATTCATGATATGATTTAAGAAACTCAGATGATCAAAAAATGGATGGTATTATCCCAAATAAAATAGAAATATTTTGTGGATAATTTTCAATAGCACTTATCCTTTTTCCATGGGACATCACGTGTTCTTAAAAGTATCTCTATGTATGGGGAGTTGTAGATTAGGAAAATAAGTAAAGTTGTCAACTCATTATTTTAGACCTTCTAATATAAATGAATTAGTTGGGGATCTTACATATCATTTGACTATACCTTTATGGTTTAGTTTTGTTCATAACATTTTTAAGTATACCTATCGAGGAAATACACACCCGATCCTAAACATGTGATTTGATAGTATCATATTGATCTTGAACTAGATGCTATATTTATTCATGCACTAATTCATATCCTAGATAGATTGGATAAGGTATTTAATGAAAAAATTATTCCATTGCTTTGAGTTTTATTTAAAAATTGTGAAATTAAACAAGATACATGAAAATGTGTGAGATAGATTATAAAACAACAGACATAACTATTTTAATGTACCAGAAAACTATAACATTTTTAGGATGGAATTACTAAGGGTGTGTAGAATGTGACACCTATTTTTTGAGGTAATTAACTCTTTTATTTTTTATTTATAATTCATATAATTTTTGAGTTGAGTTTTGGGTGTTTCTAGTAAGTTTTGTGGTGTTTTGGAAATGTTTTTAAGGGTGAATGTTTTTAGCATGGTTATAGTAAACCATGGAAATTCTCCAAGAAACTATTTTATAGATTTGGGAGTTATAAGGTTGGTGTATTGTTTGTCCAAACCATGTGAAAAATCATGAAATCTTGAAATTCATTGGATAGAGGAGTTTCACACATTTGGAACATGGTTTTCCAAACTGTATAGAACAACCATGTGACCACCTAGGTATTTTCCAATATCACTCACTTGGTTTGTGAATGATTTGTTAAACTATATATATTAATTGTGTGATGTTCATTAATACATCTGATAATTATATTTTTTTCCATTTTCAGCATAAAACACTCATTTATCTCCAATTTTCCTAGGATTTATAACCTTAGGATTCCTCTTGGTGTTATTGGTATCTCCTCTCCCAATGAAACTCAATTTCAATGGATATAAGGGTGTTGGATCTAGGAGATTCATCTTACGAACTATTTTATCTTCTTTTTTATCTATTTATTCTAGATCCAACCATTTTCCTCAGAATATAATGTTATATATGATCTATTATGGAAGTATCTATGACCTATGTTCTATTTTTATGGGATTTTGACTGGATTTGTTGATGGAATGCAATTCTAAGCTCAGATCTAGAGGTTTCTTATGTCATTCCTTATTCTCATGACCTATTGTGAGGTAAGTGTCTTTTCTCTCTTCTCCACATGATCTAGAACATAAATTATTGAATTTTCAAATCAAATGGTTTGAATATAAATGGAATATTGTGTTGATTTATTTTTTTGATAATTTATAAGTCCTTGAATTTGAATTGTTTTTGGAAAACCATATTTATTTATGGTTTTATGTTATGATATTAGTTAAATGAAAGAGAGATGTTTGATTAAATGTTTTTAAAATTTAATAAAGGTTCTATATGAAATAATGGAAATGAGAACTTGGAAAATGAGTATTGGTGTGTGTGTGTTCATTTAAACTATAAGTGACATTTAAAATGGGCGTAGTACTAGACTTGAGAAACCTAGAGAATGGTCACCTAGGGATGAATTTTTGGATTGATGGGTAACATAACATGAGTATAGTACTATCACATGGAATTCATGTGTGTGTGTGTGAATATAGAATGTTTATTCTATATTGGATAATTTTATAATATATTTTTTATTTCAAGTTATTTTTTTAAAAATTGGTAAACCACATTGATAATTATCTCATTTTACTAAATTATATTTTTAAATTAGAGCTAACGTATTATTTTCCAAGTGGAATGAGTTGGATTTTATACTGGGGAAATCCAATTGTCTATGATTACATACCCATTTTATATAAACCTTGGTCTATTTGTAGTCATTTTTCTTCATGTCATAGGTAATGGAAATGTCTTGTTTTTATCTAGTGGAGAATCCTGATGCTACTTTCTCAGGATAATGGTTGGTTCTTTGAGTCCTATTAGGGAGTGGTCAAAGTGATGATACATTTGTATTGTTTCATTAAAGTTTATTCAAGTTTTTATAATTATTTCATGTTTCAAATTATTTTACGAATATGATATTTTCATTTGGTTAGTAATCAATTTGGGTTTTATCGTTTATACTTTATGAATCACATAATTTTATTTGGCTGTTTTTATTTATTCCTAAATGTTTTTGGTTTTTAAAAGGTAAAATCAACCCATAATGTTTTTAGTAATCCCATGTAGTTTATTTCTAACCTTTAGTGTCTTGGAGATATGACATATGGTTTGTGGAACCTCTAATATTTCCATGCCATTGGTTAGGTTTAGGTTGTTATATTCTATGTGTTTCCTCTACCTCATATATAAAAGGTCAATACAACTCCTATTTTCACTGCAATTCCAAAGAATCTTCACTTAAAAAACCAATTGGTTATTGAAAACTACGCTAAGGCTTATGAGGGCGGGATTTAGTTCTTAAAATTTTATTAGCATATATTCCACCCTCTTTAAGGTTTTAAAGTTTTAATCTTTTCTTGACACATGCAGGCAGAAAAAATAAAAAAATAAAAAAAAATAATTATACACAATAGTTTTTTAGTGGTTTGTAAAATAAAAGTTATCAATTCCACTCCACAAATTCTCAACTCCTATATTATGGAGATTTTTACTAGTACCAATCCTTTTAACAGGGACCACCCGTCCTTTATATAGGGGATTCCTGACTGAGTGTAAGTATCCATCACTTGGTACAAAACCAAAAACTTTTATTTGGATCCTAAAATACATTATAATAAACCATCCTTCAACACTCACTATAAATATTAACCACATCCAAAAGTAGAAAATAATAACAAAATATTACAAATAAATCTCACTATTTCAATATTCAATTGACATAAGAGAAGTGACCTCTAGGAGAGATGATAACAATGAAGATTAGCTCTAGGATATTCTTATAAATCACGAAAATAATGATATTTTAAAGCTTAATTGTATAAATATAAAATATTATTTTTATTTAACATGGAACAGATTAGTAGCATGAATTATTCACGACATTAGATCCCATAAAATCCATGCTCAGAATTATATTTCATATGTCATTTTCTTCAAAATACCTTAAAAACAAGACTAATCATTAAAAATTTCCTATACGGTTTTATTCTCTTAGAAGTTATATCCTTTAAAAAACAATTTTACCATAAATAGGTTGTTTAATAATTAATTCAAGCATACAAGCATTAAATTTCACTAAAATTACACTAATGGTAATAAATATATAGGCTGTAGAACCACATAACCAACTTTGGATCACCACATAGATGAATTTATTCATTTGATTTAATGTATATGACTATATCCATGTAGTCATTCATCACATCTCCAATTTACTCATACATAAAAATCATTTAGATGTTCTTTACAATGTTAAATTATTCATGTAGCCATGTAGCCAAAATTTATGTAGCTGGATGAATCAAATATCCATTTAGATCCATGTAACTGAATTTTCCATGGATCCATTTGAAATAGCTGATTAATCCATGTTTTCAATTCATATAGCTGTTTTATTAACATATATGTTTCTTCATGTAGGAAATTCATCCCCAAAACCAATTTTCATAAAGATAATTTCACAATGTAGCCAATTTACATAATATATTCTTTCATATATCTTGTTGATGTAGTTAGATCAATGCATCTAAAAACCCATATAACTAATTACCACACATAGAATTTTTTTTAGACTTTTTAAAATTTCAATAGAAACATCCATAATTTTATACTAACTATACATTGGATTAAATAAAGATAAAACCTATTAAACAAACTTAGAGAAAAAAACATTAGAAACATATGAATGGATTTTTAGATAACTAAAGCATAATTTACATGGGTTATGTCATAAAAACGTTAGTAGTCCAATAATCTCCCCATTTTTGATGATCTCCAAACCCATTAAAAATAAACAAGAATTTTTTATATAATTAAGGATATTTATAGAAAATTAATTTAATATATATTTCATTTAATTTTTTTTAGTATTCATTTTACCCTCTCTACACCTTTATAACCCTTAATATTTTAAATAATTTTTTTCTCCATTTTTATGAAAATAAAAACGGAATGGTAAGGATAAGAAAAACACATTAAATTGAGAAATTTTAGTGATAAACTATTTAAGTATAATGTTGGTTGTGAATTTAAATTATGGTAGGACTAAATATCAAAATATTACAACAAGTAAAAAATTAATATGGATGAAAAAATTAAATGGAAATAACTTATTAAGAAACAAAAAGGAAGATAAAATGAATAAAAAAACAAAAAATCACTTTATATAACAAAAAATAGATAAAAATGTACCTAATTAATCATGAAAAATTATAGAAAATTAAAAAGATCCATTAAATATAAATTCACTTAAAAAATAATTCAAATGTTATTGGTATTTATATTAGCTTAAAATTAGAAGAATGTTTGGGAAGATGTTTCTTGTAGTTTAGATATTTGGAATAGGTATTTATAGGGAAAACTTTTAGAGGTAAAAATAATATCCCAATCTATACTACCGAAGCATCCACTATTCCAAAAACCTGATTTATCTTGTGGTATATGGATGTGTTCACTTAATATCTTCTCAATATTTCTAAAATCTTTTCTAAAATCATATGAACTGGCACTATAAAATTTAGCTTCTTGATAGCATCTGAAGATGTCACTCTTTTATCTGTAGACTGAACAACAACTGTAGCTACAGAATTAGCATGTTCTTTCTGGTAAATAATGTCTGGGTCAAAAAAAAAATCCACATTCTTCTCGGAACCAACATAGGTATTTGATGGTGAAAGGTCAAGATATTTTCTCCTTCTGGATGAAAACATAGTATCATCACACATATCAATTCTATTTATGATATCTAATTTACAAAAAAATCAATAATGATAGTGGATAATTGTATATATAGCTAGGAAGCTATTTCTAGACCATTATTCAACATCCCTTAAAATGATAGAATCTAATAAAAATAAATAACTCCAAGGGTCACTTATCTTCACAACAGGTTGAGAAAAAGGTCTTGTAGCTAGAGACTCTAAAAACAACCTTTTTTTGAATTCCTTCAATCTATAATTACAAGTTAATTATACTACCTTAAAAAGAAAGGAATTTATTATCCATGTTGTATAATTAATCCATCGGGATATGTCCTACATCATTTAAAGAACTAGACAGAACTTGAGGCACTAAAACACTAGGAGCAATAGCTAGTATAATAGAACTGACAATAGCTAGCACTGAAACAACTGGCCAAAATAGTTTATATACCCTAGCATCTATCCCTATTAGAGAAGTTGGCATAAAAGGAACTTACAATGAATTTAAGGAACTATATTCCTTTTATGAATATCCATAAAAAATTTGTACAACTCCATAAATATTATGTGGCATAGTGGTAAGAAACTGTTGGTTTCTATTCATTGTACAGAGGGAACATGAAACCATATCTCTAATTTTTTTGAATACTCCTGATAGATACCAGATTTCCAAATTTCTACATATGTTTTTAAATGATTTAATCTCTTCCCATTAACCAATTTGAGTTTCTTTGGATCATTTCTTGTGTGTTTTGAGCTTAAATGTGAAAATTGGTTAATTATGAACATTTAATAGTTTTATGTTGACTCTTTATTTTGAGCATAACGACTAAAAGTTTCATCAGATTCATGTGATTGATTCTTTTAGGATGAAATGATTCGTGGGATACGAATAATTATTCTGTACCTAGAGCCAATTTGAACTCCAACAAGGGAAAAAAATTGTACAATGTGAACACATAATCTGGTTGGCAAAATGGACCATGCCTCATTCAATGAGCCATATCTTGGGATAACGACCTCTATATTGAATGTTCCCAGCTGAATTTGAAATAAAACTAAATGGTGAGTGTTAAAATTAAATTTAATGGAGAAATAATTTCACTAATACCTCCCTTCAACCGGTCAAAGTTGGGTTGGTGGAATAGTTTTTGGCGGATAGAAAAAGTCAGGTCTAGTAATTTGGATATAACTCATTGAAAACAACTCCAAATAATCTAAAATTTCAATGGTAGATATAAAATTACATTACCCACATGCTATAATAAGGTACCTCAGAATTTTTTGGCTATATGGTGGGAGAATAGAATATAAACTTATGGCAGACAGATTTTAGAGGATACATTTTTATGTTCTTCTTTTTATCTATTTTATATCTTTTAGTTTTTTAATTTATTATTCCTATAAATTATTCTAAATTACCCTTAACATGGTGGGGTAAATATTATGAGTTATTGGGGAAGGTTAGTTTCTACATTTTGTTATTTTTGAGTTCATTTACTTAATATTAAAAAAATCTTTCTCTCTTTCAAGTTGGTTTTAATTGTAATAGCGGGTTTTATTATCCTATGTGATCATATATGATTTTAGATTCTATTTTTATAATTTTTTTAAATGATAATTATCTCCCCCCTTTATATTATGATCTATATACAATGTAAAAGATCACAACTTATTGGATAAGTACTTGGAGATCGTCAGTACGTGTGAGAATTGTAGTAATTATTCTTAATTAATTGGGATAAACAAGACCCGATCAGGAATTGCCTAAATCAATTGAGGGTATTTGTTACACATCTTTCACAAAAAGAATGATATTAGACCAAACTAAAATTTTGGTAAGGTTTAATATCACTAACACCGTTTACTATGGGATTGATAGGAAGCGATCGTGAAATATCACTTAAACTGACTTAACATATGAGGATTGAATAAAATTGGAACTACGATAACATTACAATTGAAAAACCAACCCCAACCCGATCACTCAATTCATACAACTATTTTTAATCACATTATTTATCAATTTATCTTAATTATTTTACTTTATTACTTTCCTTTTTTTTCAATGCTTTGTTTTCAAAACCAAACCAATTCAAAAATAACTCCACATATGTCTCATATTTAAAGTGAAAACATGATTGTTATGCACTTATCTATGTAGAAAAACTATGTTAACAACTATACTATATTTTAACTTAGTAAATAACTGTTTTTCCACACCCCATGACAGGAACGTGTCAAAAAATGGCACCGTTTTCTGGGAGGTAGTTCCACAATATCATTATAAATATAGGACACTTTTCAAAAAAAAATTTAAAAAATATATTTCCATGATTTTTTCAAATGATCATATCTCTAAATTAATAAAACAATTAACCATGAGTGGAATAATAAGATGAGTTTGGTTATAATATAGTTCAGATTCAATAACTTAGAAATGACATAGAAAAACTAGAGAACAAAGTATAACTAGCATTCGAATATGTTAGTGCATTGATGAAAAAACTAGAACCTAAACACCAACATGAGGAGTCCAAGAAGGAAGAATTTTCTATTGAGCTACATGTGGGTGATCAAAAAGATATAGATTGATTTTGGAATGAGTTTTAAGGACTAATTGATCCAAATATTCCTTAAAAAGTATAAGAACCAGAACCATTGAAGGAAGATACCACCAAAGTGGTGGAATTTACAGAAAAGATGAAGGACCCTGACTACCTACGTTTATCTTGTGAAATTAAACTACAAGCAGCATCTCCCATTAAATAACCAATTGAAGCAAAAAAAAAAACTCAGGGAGATAATCTTTTCTTATAATCTTTTCATTCTAATTTTATTAAATTTGCATTGAGTATTATGTCACGACCCGTCCTCGGGGCCCGTGATGTGACTACCCCAAGCCCGCCTTCCATAGGCCAGAGGCTGGTGACTAGCACCAAAGGAGTAAATCCCAGTAAAAAGGGAAGGCATTGCCTCTATGAAACGCAAAAAAACACACAACCAGAGTAAAAGCGGAAGCAAACACTAAGTAAAGCAATAAGACAAGTGTGCTGAAATTACAAAGGGGGCCGGAAATACAAGCCCAATAGTAAAGTACAAGGAAAATACAATATAGCAGGAAGGTGTCAAGCTGCCCCTGGATCATTCTCTGGAGTTCCTACCTGAAGGGTAGGTAGAGATGGCCACCTCAGCTCTCCACGTCTGTCTGTCACCTCCGGGTACTGTCTCGTTGTGAAGTCCACCTCCGGGTACCGTCTCGTCATGAAGTCCACCTCCGGGTACCGTCCAGCTCTACAACCCTCAACCATGATCAGTGTTGTCTGTCGTCTACATCCAACACAACAAGGTGCGGGCATAGCCCACGTAGGGGTGATTATTACGATACTTAGTAGGGACCCCGAGAACCTCAAGGTCTCACTAAATCCAACAAGGATAAACCACAAAGGAAGATCCCAACAGATAACCTTTACTTAGATATATGCCCATACATATACCTAATTCATCATGTAACCCATCTCAATCATTAGGAAAACAAAAAGGACATTGACTCAGCTCAAACCAAGATTTTTATTCACGATGACGAAAAACATGGATGCTGGATAACTCCTCCTCTGTCGAGTGCAGTAGTCCTGTCACGACTCCGAGGTGTCACTCACTAACCTTAGACTGCTGAGGTACTCCTCCCGTCGAGTACCGCAGGTCTGCCACCTCACAAAGTAGTGCTCCTCCGCCATGGGTCTGCCACCTCACACAGTAGTTCTCCCCCTCATAGCCTACAGAGGTACTCCTCTTGTCGAGTACCGCAGGTCTGCCACCTCAAAAAGTCGTGCTCCTCTACCATGGGTCTGCCACCTCACAAAGTAGTGCTCCCCACTGGGCTATGCAAGCATCTCCGAATAAAATCAGACAAGCATTCATCAGGTCTAAGCCAGCTACAAGGCCACCGTACTCCGTATGCTCGCCTCTGGGAGGATCCTCTACATGAGCCTATGGTCGATACTACAAGTATCACAATGTCCCACGAAGAAGTATCCCAAAGGACCGTCTCGTCACAGGGGTCTTAACGTAACAGACGACGCGTCAATCAGATGCCCGGTTCGTGAGTTATTAGCCTCTTTGTTTTGGGGGCCCGATTGGTTTTGTATATGAACCAACCCGGTAGTATTTCAACTGTACCCCGAACTCCCATGGTGTATACTCAAAGGGACGACTATGCTCCAAGAGTACCGGCATTGCTGATGGTTCGTCAAATGGACATCCAGTGCCAAAGATATGGCCCAAGAAGGTAATGGGCCAGTAATGAGCCCGGATCCGGTCTGACCCGGTGAGACCAACTCAGCCTCACCCCAAACTGAGCCGACCTAGTCTGGGTCGATCCGGTTAGACTCGCTGGGTCCGACCCAACCCATTGGGCGAGGCAGCCTGCTAAGTTTTGACCCGTTCCGCTGGGCCCGGTCCAGCAGACCGTGAGAGCGGTTCAGCCTGATAGTCGCCATGTAGGTGGCTCGGTAACTCAGCCCGGGAGACCGGGCTGGTTCGAACAGTGAAACCGTGGGGGCGTCACGGGCTGATTCAGCAGGCCAGTGACCGGGAGACCAGCAGGCAGACCACGCGGGGCGCGGGCGGGCCGGCTGGGCTCCGGCTGGGCTCCTTCTGGCCGCGGGTGCACCGTGCAGGGCACGGGTGTGCCAGGAAGGGTGACGAAAGCTGGGCAGTGTGCGGGGGCCTGCCGGGTAGAGCGACATGGCGCCGCGGGGGAGCTGGGGTGCACCGGGAAGGCTGTCGGCAGGGGCGCAGGGTAGGACGCCGGTAAGGGCGCGGGGCTCCGGGCTGGCAGTGCAGCACGCTGGGGGGCGTCGGGCTCCGCCGACAGGGCGCCGGGTGCACCGGCAGGGCACCGGGGGTGCGTCGGCAGGGCACCGGGGGTGCGTCGGCAGGGCGCCGGGGGTGCGCCGGGGGTGCACCGGCAGGGCGCCGCGGGGGCGCCGGGAGGGCACCGCGGGTGCATCGGCATGGCGCCGCGGGTGCACCGGCAGTGCGCCGGAAGGGGCGCGACGCACCGTGCGCGCGCCAGGGGGCCGCGGGGGCGGCGTAGTTCACGGAGGTCGCGGGTAGCACTGCCTTTGTTCGCATCCTTCGTCGTCGTTGCCTCATTGTCATGCCGTCGTGGCATCAATACAAAAAGAAAAACGAAGGGTTCGGGCCACGTTGGTTTGGCCCGAACCCTCCACCTTTAAGGTGGTAGCAATAGGTTCTCACAAGTATGAAGCACAACAACCACCATTCTTCATTTTGAGAGAAAGGAAGAACATGGGAAAGGTTCATACTTTAAATAAGAAGATAAACCCCTACCTCTTGCTCACCGCTCGTTGGCGGAGTCGTGGAAGGAAGACGATGAAGACCGTCGTTCGTCGCGTCCACCACACGTCCCCAATTCCGAGCTGCGTCGGTTCATTGACGATGTTGCAGTGGATAGGTTTTTGGGGAAGGAAGGTCGAAGAAGAATCGCGTAGAAGATCTTCATTGGCGTTCTTCACGTTCTTCGTTGGAGAGGATAAGATTTCCCCAAGTGTTGGGCATGAAAATACTTTACCAGCGCTTCGTCGCTTGGTGAAGCCGTCCCAAAACCTTTTCCCAAGCTCCCTATATTTAATAGAGGGGGAGAGGCATGTAACCATCGTGGAATTTATGACGGTTTATTTAATTGGAACCTTCCTAAATTTCAACGATGTGGTTACTTAATTTAAAAAGGGGGTTGGGAAAATTAAATTGAGTTGGCGCAATTTAAGAGGTGCGTTTGCACAACTTAAGAGTGGAGTATTCCAAGAAGTTTCCCCCACATAGCCTACGTCAAAAAATATGACACGAATTAATTTTATGTTGACACATAAAATTAATTGACAACAATTAATTTCATTTCGACACATAAAATCAACTCACAACAATTAATTTTTACGTCAACCCATAAAATTAACTGAGAAAAATTAATTTTACGTCAACTCATAAAATTATGTGAGAGCAATTACTTTTATGTTGACACAAAAAATTAACTGACAACAATTAATTTTACATCGACACATAAAATTAATTGAGTGAAATTAATTTTACGTCGACATATAAAACTAATTGATGGGGGGGTTTGAGAGGTTTCCTCTCCCTCCCCATTAAATTGGAGGTTAGGGTGTGGCTGTTCCACCACCAACTCCCAAGTGGAGCTTCTAACCACTTTATCCACACTTCATGTGTTTAACAAAATAAAATAAATTATTCACTTATTTTATTTTATTAACCCACGTAAAACCCCAAAAACTAACATTCATACCCGATCATCTGCCATTGAGGTGAAAGTCTTCCTAAGAAAATATCGGCACTGTGAGTTCAACAGTGCACTCAGAATTCAATTCCGAGCACCGGTTCAAAAGTTATAAAACGCCGCTTGTACGTTTACTGAATGTACCCGAAAAAAAGTTTGGAAAATTATTATCAGTCACCCTCGACCCACTGTGGTAAAGGTTAGGCTCTTCCTAGGAGAAAAACTCCTCAAAAAACTCAACGGTACTCTCATTTTTTCAATTCGAGTTATAGTTTAGAAGTTATGAATTTTACAATAAAATAATTTTTACTTAATTATTTTATTTACGGCCAAAAACTAACTTTCTCAGGTGGCTTGCGCCGGCCAATGTTAGTATCTGCTTAAAGGAAGCATACCCTCACGAGTTCAGCAGTGGTATCATATTTTTAATCCGAGTTACCATTTGTGAGTTATAAGAATTTGAAAAATAAAATAACTTTATTTAATTATTTTATTTACGGTTATGCCATTTTCGAGTTTTCTCACAGGATGCATGCGCCAACTAAACTTAAGTCACACCTAGGGTAAACCCGCTATCCTAAGCACAACGGTGCCCTCATATTTCTGATCCGAGTAACCGTTTAAGAGTTATTCCACTTTTTCAGGAAAACTGCTTACGTGCGTTAATTTAAGCTTAACAAAACTTCAGAAAATTATTCCGGGCACACCGGGCCTCATAATCAGGTGCTGTCAGAAACTGTGTACTCGTAAAATTCCAATGAATTTAAGAAAAAAAAATTCATTGAAATTTATGGGTCTTTACATTACTCCCACCTCAGGTATTTACGTCCCCATAAAGCTACAACACAAACTAGGGAAACTAAAGGAGGTACCGAGCACGCATCTCATCCTCCTGCTCCCAAGTGCTCTCCTGGAGGTTCTCATGCTACCAATGAACGTGAACTAGAGGAACCGACCATCCACGAAGGACCCGCTCCAGTCGATCCTTGATCTTTACCGGAATCTCCGGGAAGGTCGTCCCGTCGTCGATGTCCATCTCCCCGTGATCAATGACGTGGGTCGGGTCGTGCACATACCTCCTCAGCTAAGATACGTGGAAAGACATCATGCACTCGATGCAACTGAGTTGGAAGGACCAGATGAAGCGCGAAGATAACTTGCTGCCCCGGACAAATCTCCGTAGTCTACGTCGAGGTGAGACTCGTAAGAAAACGTGGTCACTATCCTCGAACTCCAGTGGTCTCCGTCTCCTATCAGCATAGGAATTATGTCTGCACTGTGCAGTCTTCATCCACTCATGGATGATCTACACCTTCTCCATTGTAGCCTGCACCATCTCTGGTCTTACAAGAGTTGCTTAGATTTACCCTTTGCCGAAAAGAGAAATCTAGTCTCATCCCCCCTGGATGAACCACGTTCTTTGCCTAATATAGTCAATCCTAACATGAACAGTACATTTCATGTCTTGGATGACGTCGTAAGGCCTCGACGCTACTACCAAGAGATCCAACTGTTACTCTCACCTCCAAGGGTCGAGTCACACTGTCAGCATCAGTGCGTGGTTACTGGGTCTCCTCCAGTAGGAATCTCGCAAGTGAGGTTCAAGTCAACAGTTTTAACTGAAACCTCTTAGTATTAACCATAAAAAAGGACAGGAAGGTAAACACTACAAAGATAAGTGCCTTTTATTAATGCAGCTCAAGTAAAAAGACACACAAAAACCACAAACAACAACAACATGGAACTTAGAAGCCCATGAACAAAAGGCCTCCATGCCTGGATCTAGTCTCGCTCCTGTCCACCTGCTTTCGGAGCTCCATAGTCGTAAGCTTCATCTGCCTGAAGCTATGCTCTCCCCTGTCCACCTGTTCCCTGTGGTCGGGGTGGACCTCCTGGTGGTGGTGGTGGCAACACCTCGAAGCGTTGTCCACCTCCAGCTGCACGGCCAGCTCCCCTGCCTCGGTATCCGGATCCTTGCAGTCCGCCTCGATCGAACCTCTACCTTTTCCTGGGAGGTCTTTCATCTATCTGCTGATCATCCGAGCAGTGGGTTGGACAGTCAAGAGCCATGTGACCCTGTCCGCCGCACGTGTAACACAGTGTGGCAGGTCTGGCTCTGTCACTCCCCTTGGTGCCTCACACTACCGACCTTGAGTCGTGTGGCCGACCACCTGTAGGTCTGGCCCTCTTGGACCTCAAAATGATCTGTCTACTCCTAGCTGCAGAAGGTTCCGATGCATACCGACTAGTAGTGGATCATGCTGCTAGAGACTGCTCAGCAAGGAAACTCTCCACTAAGAGGGCTCGCTCCAACACCCCCGTCTGCGTCGTGATACTGTGAGAAACAACTTAAGATCTAATCTCTCGCCTGAGCCCCTACTTGAAGGTCCGGGCCCTGAAGAACAGGTCCCGTACCATATCGGTGGATTATCACGAGAGGTCGGCGAACCTTGCTGAATACTGCGCCACTATCATGCTACTCTGCTGAAGATACATTAGATCCTGTATATGCACCGTTTGAAGGGTGGTTGGTAAAAACTCTGCATGGAACAAGATCTCAAAGTCTTCCCACAGAAGTGTCACCTCGTTATGCATCTGAAGTATCAGGCTCCACCATCTACCTGCTGCTTCCTGAAGGAGGTTGGCAGCAAGGATCACCATAAAGTCTGATGGTGTCCCTACTAACCTGAAGACTCTCACCACAGCCTCTAGCCAATCCTTAGCCACCTGTGTGTCCGTCTCTCCCCGGAACCTGGGTGGCCTCTGGCGCTGGAACTCATGCAGCGCACTCAAGCGGCATGCATCGACTGTTGCCGGGGCCGGTGGCATCGGTGGCCCAACAGGTGGTAGTACCGCTTGTGCCTCCACTGGTGCCTCAACTGAAAAGGGCCTTGTATTGAGGCCTCGTCGCACGGCGGCCTGTTAGTACGTACAACTCTCGGGGATCTAGCTGGTCATCCACGGGGAGTCATCCTGAAAGAATAGATGTGACACGATCAAAAGACTATACCTAGTGAGCTGACCTGGTTTGAGCTGATTTAAAATAATCTTTTGAAAACACACACTCAATCAGTGTTTTCGTGCACTGATTCAAAAATCAGAATTCAGGGTCCTGGTGTATGGATACGTTGACTTCCACACCAACACTGGACTCCCTGAACTGAAAACCACACTTAGTACCCTTAACACTATTGCTTCACAGAAAGAAAATATCAGAGTTCTATATTCTATGGTAGAACCGACTCCTCTGATACCAATTTGTCACGACCCGTTCTCGGGGCCCGTGCCGTGACTACCCCAAGACCGCCTTCCATAGGCCATGGGCTGGAGACTAGCACCAAAGGTGGAAATCCCGATAAAAAGTGAAGGCGTTGCCTTTATGAAACGCAAAAAAACACACAACCAGAGTAAAATCGGAAGAAAACACTAAGTAAAGCAATAAGACAAGTGTATTGAAAGTACAAAGTGGGCCAGAAATACAAGCCCAATAGTAAAGTACAAGGAAAAGACAAAACAGTAGGAAGGTGACAAGCTGCTCTTGGATCGTCCTCCGAAGTTCCTACCTGAAGGGTAGGTACAGATGACCACCTCATCTCTCCACGTCCGTCTATCACCTCCGGGTACCATCTCATCGTGAAGTCCACCTCCGGGTACCGTCTCGTCGTGAAGTCCACCTCCGGGTACAGTCTCGTCGTTAAGTCCACCTCCAAATTCTTTCCATCTCTATAAGCCTCAACCACAATCAGCGTTGTCCATCGTCTACATCTAACATAAAAAGGTTCAGGCATAGCCCGTGCAGGGGTGAGTATAACGATACTCAGTAGGGACCCCGAGACCCTCAAGGTCTCACTAAATCCAACAAGGATAAACCACAAAGGAAGATCTCAAAAGATAAACTTTACTTAGATATATGCCCATATATATACCTAAGTCATCATGTAACCCATCTCAATCATTAGGAAAACACAAGGGTCATTGACTCAGCTCAAACCAGGATTTTTATTCACGATGATGAAAAACACGGCTACTGGAGAACTCCTCCTTTGTCGAGTGCAATAGTCCTGTCATGACTCTGAGGTGTCACTCACTAACCTTAGATTGCTGAGGTACTCCTCCTGTCGAGTACCGCGGGTCTGCTACCTCACAAGGTAGTGCTCCTCCGCCATGGGTCTTCCACCTCACATAGTAGTGCTCCCCCTCATAGCCTATAGAGGTACTCCTCCTGTAGAGTACCGCGGGTCTACCACCTCACAAAGTAGTGCTCCTCCATCATGGGTCTACCACCACACAAAGTAGTGCTCCCCACAGGGCTATGAAAGTCACTCCAAATCAAATCGGACAAGCAGTCATCAGGTCTCAGCCATATACAAGGTCACCGTACTCCGTATGCTCGCCTCCAGGAGGATCCGCTCAACGAGCCAGTGGTCAATACTCTAAGTATCACAATTTCTCATGAAGAAATATCAAAAAGGACCGCCTCATCACAGGGGTCTTAACGCAATAGACGGTGCGTCAATAGGACGCCCGGTTCGTGAGTTGTTAGCCTCTTTATTCCGGGGTCCCGGTTGGTTTCGTATACGAACCAACCCGGCCGTATTTCAATTGTACCTCAAACTCCCATGGGGTATACTCAAAGGGACGAATATGCTCCAAGAGTACCAGTGCCACTGACGGTTCGTCAAACGGATGTCCGGTGCCAAAGATATGGCCCAAGAAGGTAATGGGCCAGTAATGAGCCCGGATCCGGTCCGACTCAACCTAACCCCAAACTGGGCCAACCTGGTCTGGGTCGACCCGGTCAGACTCACTAGGTCTGACCCGGACCATTGGGCGAGTCAGCCCGCTAAGTTTTGACCCGGTCCACTGGGCCCAACCCAGCGGACCATGAGGGCGGTTCAGCTCAATAGTCGCCACGTAGGTGGCACGGTAACCCAGCCTGGGAGACCGGGCTGGTTCGAACAGCGATACCGCAGGGGCGTCACGGGCCGGTTCAGTAGGCCGGTGACTGGGAGGCCAGCGGGCAGACTGCGCGGGGCGCGGGCGGGCCGGATGGGCTCCGGCAGGCCACGGGTGCACCAGGCAGGGCGCGGGTGCGCCAGGGAGGGTGCCTAATGCCGGAAGCACATGGGGGCATGCCGGGTAGCACGACAGGGCACCGCGGGGGCGCCGGTGTGCACCGGACAGGCCACCGGCAGGGGCGCCGGGCATGACGCCGGTAAGGGCGCGGGGCGCCGGGCCGGTAGTGAAGCACGCCGGGGGGCACCGGGCTACGCCGACAGGGCGCCGGGTGCGCCGACAGGGCATTGGGGGTGTGCCGGCAGGGCGCTGGGGGTGCGCCGGCAGGGCGCCGGGGGTGCGCCAGTAGCGCGCCGGCAGGGGCGTGGGGCACCAGGTGCGCGCCAGGGGGCCGCAGGGGCGGCGTAGATCACGGAGGTCGCGGGTAGCGTGAACTTTGTTCGCCACCTTCGTCGTCGTCGCCTCATTGTCATGGCATCATGGAGTCATTACAAAAAGAACAACGAAGGGTTCGAGCCATGTTAGTTTGGCCCAGACCCTCCGCCTTTAGGGTGGTGGCAATAGGTTCTCGCAAGTATGAAGCACAACAACCACTGTTCTTCATTTTGAGAGAAAGGAAGAACATGGGAAAGGTTCATACTTTAAATAAAAAATAAAACCCCTACCTCTTGCTCGTCGCTCGTTGGCGGAGTCGCGAAAGGAAGACGATAAAGACCGTCATTCTTCACGTCTGCCTCACGTCGCCAATTCCGAGCTGCATCGGTTCATTGATGATGTTGTGGAGGATAGGTTTCTGGGGAAGGAAGGTCGAAGAAGAATCACGTGGAAGATCGTCATTGGAATTCTTCATGTTCTTCGTTGGAGAGGATAAGATTTCCCCAAGTGTTGGGCATCACAATACTTTACCAGCGCTTCGTCGCTTGGTGAAGCCGTCCCAAAACCTTCTCCCAAGCTCTCTATATATAGGAGAGGGGGAGAGGTATGTAACCATCATGGAATTTATGAAGGTTCATTTATTTGGAACCTTCCTAAATTCCAACGATGTGGTTACTTAATTTAAAAAGGGGGTCGGGCGAATTAAATTGCGTTGGAACAATTTAAGAGGTGCGTTGACACAACATAAGAGTGGAGGATTCCAAGAAGTTTCCCCCACATAGCCTGCATCAAAACATATGACACGAATTAATTTTATGTTGACACATAAAATTAAATGACAGAAATTAATTTCACGTCGACACATAAAATTAACTCACATCAATTAATTTTTACGTCGACCCATAAAATTAACTGACAACAATTAATTTTAGGTCAACTCATAAAAATAATTGAGAGAAATTAATTTTATGTCAACACAAAAAATTAACTCACAACAATTAATTTTACGTTGAACCATAAGATTAATTGAGTGAAATTAATTTTACATTGACATATAAAATTAATTGATTGGGGGTTTGAGAGGTTTCCTCTCCCACCCTATTAAATGGGAGGTTAGGGTATGGCAGTTCCACCACCAACTCCCAAGTGGAGCTTCTAACCACTTTTTTTGCACTGCATGTGTTTAACAATATAAAATAAATTATTCACTTATTTTATTTTATTAACCCACATAAAACCCAAAAAACTAACTTTCATACTCGATAATCTAACATTGAGGTGAAAGTATTATTATGCGAATATCGGCACCGTGAGTTCAACGGTGCACTCAGAATTCGATTCTGAACACTAGTTCAGAAGTTATAAAATGCCGCTCGTACGTTTAATGAATGTACCCGAAAAAAATTCGGAAAATTATTATTAGTCACCCTCGACCCACTGCGGTCAAGGTTAGGATCTACCTAGGAGAAACATGCCCCAAAAAAATCAACGGTACTCTCATATTTTCAATTCGTGTTACCGTTTAGAAGTTATGAATTTTACAATAAAATAATTGTCACTTAATTATTTTATTTACGGCCAAAAACTAACTTTCTCAGGTGTCTCGCGCCGGCCAATGTTAGTATCTGCTTAAAGGAATAATACCCTCATGAGTTCAGTAGTGGTCTCAGATTGTTAATCTGAGTTACCGTTTGCGAGTTATAAGCATTTGAAATATAAAATAACTTTATTTAATTATTTTATTTACGATTATTCCATTTTCGGGTTTCTCACAGGAGGCCTGCGTCGACTAAACTAAAGTCACGCCTAGGGTAAACCCGCCATCCTGAGCACAACAGTGCCCTCAAATTTCTGATCCGAGTAACTATTTAAGAGTTATTACAATTTTTTAGGAAAACTGCTTACACGCATTAATTTAAGCGTAACAAAACTTCAGAAAATTATTCCGGGAACACCGGGCCTCAGAATCAGGTACCATCAAAAACTGTGTACTCGTAAAATTCCACAGAATTTAAGATAAAAAATTTCCTTGAAATTTATGGGTCTTTACATATTACCTCTACTTGATATAAATTTTCAGATTTGGGAAACAATTGTATTTCCTTTGTGGATGATTATGAAAAGAATATTCACTTGATGAAGAACATCTGGAGCTCCCTGAACTTAATGAATGATTATTGGAGGAATTTCAAGAGGGTACAAAAGTTTATTTTCATGACGAAAAAGAGACACAAGATGCATACTTTGAAAGGGAATAAGTTGACATTTAATAATCATGCTTTAATTTTTTTCAAATTGAATTACTATATGATTTTCTATCAGACTATTCCTTTGATGAAAAATTCCTTGAGAAACAACTGGAGAATGAAGAAGAGGTTATTGAAGAAGAAACCATGAAATAGGAGGACTCATTATTTATCTTAACCCCACCATACCAGATTCATATCATTTTCATTAGGGTGGATTTCGTGTACTATATCCATGTAGTCCTCAATAATAAGGAAGAAGTTCAAGATGGAAAGAAGAAGTGTTGGTGGTTTATCTCAAAAAAACTCAACCCACCATCAGATTGGGGATAACAAACTGAAACTACACATATGGAGGTAGTCAAAACCCAGGGCCCACTTGGGGGATTAAACCAAGATCTATCTTTATTTTCTCACTCTATTTATATTTTATTTTTCTTTTAATAAATTTCAAATATTTTTTTCTCTACTTTTTGTTGTAGGTTTTTAGTGTGAAACAAATAAGAGCTTAACTCAACATTGCATTTACAATAAGCCATGTTGTAACTCTCCATAACAATTTCTTGCCTATTGTGATTCAATTTATAATATTCTAACATGTTAAATCCACTTGAATGAATTATGTACACAATATAATTTATGTGTGGGGGAGGAAACCTTTGTAGTTTATTATTTTCAATTATTTTTCTATTTTCCACAAAAAATGTTTATTTTCAATTTTTTGTTTTTTTTAAAATTTTGAGTTAAAATGATTATCATAACTATTTTTAAAACCCAGGTTTATGAGTGAAACTATTTATTCCATAAAACTGAGCTTAAATTATCGCTAAAAATGACTTTGTTTCATGTTCATATCTTTATGAATTTCATTAAATGTATAGTGATTTTTTAATCCCATGCCACAATTCATAGTCTTTATCATTGAAATCACTTTCCCATGATGCTTCTAAACCTATTTTTCATATTATTTTAATTCGCCTCACTTCTTGAGAGAACCAAAACTTGTTTTATTTAATCACAATTTGATTTATTTATGTAAAAATTTGAGGGTTTGAGGTACAGGTGTTTTAAATGATTGCATAATTTATTTGGTTTTAAAGCCCCCTTTTCAAAATAATTTTTTTAATTATCGCCTACCATGAACATTTAATACCTGTAGCCCTTAGAAGCTATGAACATCCTTTTACATTAGCCACATAATAATCCAATTTTCCCCATCCAACCCGCTCTTAAAGGGAAATTACATAATCTAGTTGAATTTATGTGTGGGGGAAGCTATCTTATATTATGTTACTTCATTTGGTGATACTTTGGGTGGAAAATAAAATTTCTAAGAGAATACCTTGAGGCTGGAAAAAAAATATTCTGGTGAAAGTTGTTCCTTATATGTAGCTTTCATATATGAGAAGTTGGCATTTATAGAGCTTCCAATGAAAAAAAGAAAGTTGTGCCTATTTGGAGCTTTCAATAAAAAACATGTTTGATATGATTGACATTGTTTCTATATAAATGATAAATGGTGTGAAATTTCATTGATTTTTCATACTGATGGAGAAAAATCTATACTAAGGGGAGTGAGGAGGAGACCATACTTGAGTAAAAATTAGAATAATGCAATTTTACTTTAAAAAGATCCAACCCCTCCTAATTCAGCGTCATAATTTTTCACATCTAAATCCTATCAACCTAAATCCAAAAAACAACCTTGAAATTTCATTATGATAAAAATATATCCTTGAATCAGATTGGGTGGAGATGTATAAATTTATCAAGCCTATGGTGACCCTTGTATGAGTTCAGATGAGAAATACATTTTTAAAAAAATTTACATTTGTTTGATAAGAGAAAATGAAAGTGAGTTAAGTGTTTTTTGTGCATGGGAGGAGAAATTAAGAAGAAATATATTAAATGATCTTAATTGAGAACTTGAAATAATTTTTTTTGACGAGGTGTGATATATTTTTCTTCTTGGTGTTTAATTGTTGGATCTCAATGATACGTGTTTTAAATTTTATTTGATTATATTTTGATATTTACTTGTCCAGGAGTCCAAGTGATAAGTGTGGGGAAATTGTTAGAAATCATATTTCCATAATTCTACATATGTTTTCAAATGATTTAATCCCTTCCCATTAAACAATTTGATATTCTTTGGATCATTTTATATTTTTTGGTGAGTTTTGAGTTTAAATGTGAAAATTGGTTAATTCTGGACATTTAACAGTTTTATGTTTTCTCAGTATTTATAGAATAACTCATAAAATTTTCATCCAATTCATGTGATTTATTTTTTATAGGATGATATGATTTGTTGGCTATATATAATTCTACTGGACCCAGAGCCAATTCGAATTCCAACAAGGCAAAAAAAAATCGGTCAATGTGAACACAAAATCTGGTCGGCAGAATGGACCATGCCTCATCCAATGGGCCATATATCGGGCTACTAACCTCCAAATTGAGTGATTCCAGTTGTGTTTGAAATAAAACTCAAAGAGATAGGATAAAATTAAATTTAATAGATAATTTATTTCATTAATATTTCCCTTCAACCAGTCAAAAACGGGTTGGGGAATAGTGTTTGGCGTCCATAAAATGCCAGGTCCAGTAATTCAGCCATAACTCATTAAAAAAGGATCCAAATGCTCTGAAATTTTGAGGGTAGATGGAAAAGTACATTAAAAACATCCCATAATAAGAAAATTATGCATGTTTTAGCCATAATTTTGGAGAAAAAAAGCTATGATTATGGTGGAAAGATTCTTGAGGATAAATTTTTATGTCATTATTTCTCTCTCTTTTATTTCTTTTAGTTTTGTAATTTATTCTTCCAAAAAATTATTCTAAATTACCCTTACCATTGAGGGTTAAATATTATGATTTATTAGGGAAGGCTTGGATTTACATTTTTTTATGTTTGAGTTCATGTGCTTAATGTTAAGAAAATATTTCTCTCTTTTGCATGTTGGTTTCAATTGCAATTCATGTTTTTATTATCTTGTGCGATCGTATATGATTTTATATTCTGTTGTTATAATTAATTTGTTAAATTATAATTATCTCCCTATACTATATTATTATCTATATACAATGGAATAGATCATATATTAGTGGTGAAGTACTTGGAGATCTTCAGTACTTGTGGGAATTGTAGTAATTATTCTTAATTATTTGGAATAAATAAGACCCAATCGGGAATTTCCAAAATCAATTGAGGGTATTTGTTACAAATATTTCACAAAATGAAGTATATTATACCAAAATATCATTTTGATATCATAATAATATTGAATAAAATTGGTACTATGATAACATTTCAATTGAGAAACCAACCCCAACCTGATCACCCAATTCATAATACTATTTTTAATCACATTATTTATCAATTTATCTTAATTATTTTACTTTATTACTTTATTTTGATTCAATGATTTGTTTTCAAAACCAAAATAATTAAAAAACAACTCCACTTATTTCTCATATTTAAAGTAAATAAACATGATTGTTATTCCCTCCTCTTTATAGACAACCTTGGTTAACCACTATACAATTTTTTAACATAGTAAATAATTTATTTGTCCACATCCCATGACAGGAACATGTTAACTCCCAAGGTAACTCCTACATGAGCACAAATATTTTCTTGAAGATGACTAACCATGTTATCCAAATAAACATAATTCCCTTTACACGATCTTCAGATAACTTATTTGGTCTCATAAAACTCAACTAACAATTACCTTTTTATTTATTCTATTGGAACAGGGGTGAAAATTTCACACTTTAAAGAATATATTTGAGAATGAATTTATTTCAAATCATAAAAAACTTCTTCAAACTAATATTTGAGAACTATAACAAAAAAAATTTCAGATTTTTCTATGGTAGTTTGTTGAAAGATCTTAGGGAACTAAAAATGACACACTACTACACATTTCAAAGTGTTCAATCTCCCCATCATCTCAGTATTGAAACATTAAATATCATCAAGATAATCCATTTAAACATCTGAATAAACTAATGAAGTATTTTGATCAATATCCTTCTAAGATACCATAATATCACCTACCCCATTGATCTCATACATGGAAGGAAAAACTCATATAAGATCATTTAATAGATATTTCACATCCTAAATATCCCCATCATTTATACCAGTGACAATAGCTTTCACTAGTTTTAGGTTTTGGACTAAAGTGGTTAAGAAAACTATCATCTTATCAAGTTTATCAAATAAATTTATAGAAACTGACTTCTTCATGAGTTGCCTTATTCCATAATTAGAAAAAAGCAGCTCATTTTTTAACTTCACATAATCTCCCTAGAGATAATAAAATTCAATCATCACTATAGAGGAGAAATTATATATATTCTATTCAATAACAAAAATTTTAGAAATCCATATTATAGATGGAGAATCCTATAACACATGAGGAGTTGATGGAATATTCTCTATAGTATGTGAGGGAGACACATATTCTTCCAAAAATACATCTACAACTCTGTATATTTTAGCAGTGGGTGATCTAAGAGGTGGATCAACTACTTTTTTCTCAAACATATGCTCCTATATAACCCCAAAAGAAAGAAAACTAGGAACATTCTCAACTAGACTTTCTTCATCAGCTCCAGTAGCTATCTCAATATATTACACACCTAGATGAATAGATTCAATAGTAAGAACTACCTTAACTCCTTCAATATTAAATTATTATTCCATAAATTATCTTATATATTACTCTTTTGGCTCTATTATATCAAAAAATGACTCATAAAATTCCATGACAGTAACCATCTTAGTAGGTACAACATCCCAAGGAGGTGAGGTAGATGATGACTCCCCTTGAGTTGATGATGAAGGTAGTATAAATAGAAAAGTTGTGTATTTCTATCTAATAGTATTTAGAGAGTTTGAGGATGCAATAAAATTATAATCAATGTTTATTAAGATAATATTAGAAAGGGTGTTTCTTTTATGACACTTCACAACTTCACTTTTATTCATGTCTGCTACTTTCTTCTTCAAAAACCAGAGAGATTATCCTTCTATAAGGGAAATAGTTTAGATTCTATTTACCTTGGAATTAGTGGTGCATGAATAACATTATGTATCAATATAGATACATTATAATATTATTGATCAATAAATATAAGTGTTACATTTCTTGAAACACCACTTCTTCCATCTCACTGACTCTTTGAGCAATACCAATCTGGATAAACTTACAATGCAGTTTACATTCACTATCTAGTTCTTTAACATATTTCTTCTCAAAATTAGATGTTCCAAATATAAACATAAAATTTTAAGTTGGTATTATAGAGCTCATAACTACAAAATTCTAATGGATGTTTTACTCTCTATTATGAGGATAATGAAAAAATGTGCTATTTCCAAAGATAAAATTAGAACGTGTTTTCCATTTTATTTAAATGAAATGAAATCATTTGTTTTTCTAAAGTGTATATCATCATTTTACATGAAAATTTTCACCTCTAAATCAAATATAAAGTCCACTATAATATCATTCAATACACATTATCATATTTAGAACTGAAAAACTTTCTTTAAAATCATCTCAGTTCCTTTAAACTAGGTCATATACACAAATTTTTCCACAAGAACTCGACGCACCACACCACTAGTCTTTGGTTTCATATAATTATAGGAGCCACCATTATATCCTTTATTTGACTTCACCATCATAGAAGGTTGGTTATAGGTTGAGATAACAACAATGTTATAGTTCCACTTCTGGGATTAAAGGAAATTGGCAATTGGTAAGGGAGGACATGTGTTATTTGGTTTTTTAGGCATTGTACGTGATTCATAAAAGGGTTGTGTATCCAATTAGGATTAGTGGTCAATCCAAATTAAAATAAAATAAATAAAAAACATATTTATTTTGAAATAAAATCACTCTATTTCCTAAAATCGAATAAGGCTCAATTAAATATAAACACAGAATAAATTTTGAAAATAAAAAAACAAAATAAATTCCTTTAATTTTCATAATGCATTAAAATATAATAACATTAATAAAAAAAATAGAAAAATATATAAATTAAAATTTAATTAGAATTAAAAGGAATTAAATTTTACTCATTTATATTAAAATAACCCTAAATCCCACTAAATAAAATCAAAATATTGATAAGAAAGGGAATTAGTAAAAATATCCTCTAATTGGTTATCATTATAGATAAATTAAAGAGATATATAACCTTTTGGATGTGATCTATTTGGAAATTATTCCATATATCTATATGATTTATTCATTAATGGTTTATTGGATTCTTTTAAATGTTTATAACATTAATGTTATTACATTTAATTATCACTTGATTATAATTGAATCCAAAATCCAACAAGGTGTGTTTCATCCAAAAAACATGTTCACATCAACTACTAGTATCCATGTATTCTACTATTGTAGAAGATAATAAATCTGAGTGATATTTATTACTAGACCAATATACCAAGATTTTTTATAGAAAATGTATGGTTACTAAATTACTTTTCCTATCTAGTAAACAACCACCAAATTCAGAATCAGAATAATAATTCAAATTTAAATCATAAGATTTTGGAAATACTCAGGAAAGAGACAATGTTCTGTTTAAATACCCTAAAATCATTTTTGTATTGTTAAAATTCAATTTTTTTATTATCTTTTAATCTAGAACATAAATATACCAAAAAAATAATTTTGTGTCTAAAGTAGTTAAATATATTAGACTCCAAATTTTTTATTTGTAGTACATTCTATCCACTAGTCTCTTAGGTTTATTCAAATTTAGTTTTTTATCTGAACTCATATGAGTTATATATCATTTACTACTTTCAAGTCAAAAAAATTAAGTAAGAAAATTATGCATTTACTTTGATTTAGAATATTCCCAAAACCTTTTTGATAATTCTAAAAACTATAAAAATAATTTAACTCACCCATAAATATCATTTAAAATTCCTTTTTCATGTATTTTAAAAAATAATTAAATAGTGTTTTTGTTTCTTGAACCCAAAATCACATCATAATAATATATTTCAACTAATAAGATATCCTAAGATGATGTTTTATTAAAAAGAGTAGGATCTTCTCTTCCCACTAAAAATCCATTTGATAAAATTAAATAATTTAAACTTCTATAACATACTCTAGGTTATTGTTTATATCCATAAATAACAATGGTTTGTTTGAAAACAAAATTTGGAAAATGTGATTTTTTAAACCAAGTGGTTGTTCATCATAAACGTTCTCCATTAGAAAACCATTAAAATAGATATTTTACATCCATATGATATATTTTAAAATTCATGTGTGATGCATAGGATATAGTAATCCTAATGGAATCTAGTCTAGCTTTAGGTTCAAAGGTCGCTTCATAATCTATCCCTTTCAATTGGTTATACCCTTCAGTTACTATTCTAGTCTTATTCCAAGTGATCACACCATTATCATCCATTATATTTCTAAAAAACCATTTTTCCCTATAATAGGGTAACTAGGTAGTCAATCAACTAATTGTTATACCTTGTTATTTTTTAACAAGTTTAACTCTTATTACATAAATAAAAACCAACTCTTATTTACTAAGTATTCTTATATAGTTTTATGAACATTTTTATACAAAAGTCATAAAATTATTCATGTTTTTCCACACTTAACCAGTCTTAATCCCTTTTTATAATCATCCTATAAAATTATCTAATGGATGGTTTTTTGTGGATCTAGACTACCTTTTAATCACACTTTCCAGTTTTTTATTTTCTATATTTCAGGATTTTATTCACTAAAATCAGGCTCCAAATTATCCTTCATATTTTCAAAAATAGTTTCATGTATCATATTTTCAAAATAATCCCTTATATCATCAAATTAACTCATTTTAAGATAAACAATGTCACTTTAATCAAATTTAACATGTGTTTATTCTTCTAAATTTTTTGACTTTTTTTGAAAAATCTATAGTCTTGGAAGTAATATAATATCCAAGAAATATTTCTTAATCCGCCCTCAAATTTACCAATATTAAAGTTGGTCTTTAGAATGTAAAATTTGAATCTAAATACATTGATTTATCCATATTTTTTCTTTATATTATTACATTGTTAATTTTCTATTTTAATAAAAATAGGCCTAATTAGGACTCTGTTTATGGAATAACATATTGTATATAAAGTTTCCACACTAAAATGAGTGGGAAAGTTATATTGAGATAACATAGTTTTAGAAATGTATTTAGAGGTCTTATTCCAGTTTTCAACAAGATTTTTTTAAAGGTTTCATGGGGTAGAAAAATTAAACTTGATTCCATGTTTTGAATAATAATAATTGAACACATGGTTTTAAAATTCTTCTCCATGGACCCTTCTCAAAGAAATAATTTTGAAATAATTCACTTTTTGAAAAAATTAAGAAAACATATAAATATATAACTATAATCACTTTTAGTTATTATAAATAAAGTGCAAGTAAATCATGATAAACCATCAACTTATATATTAGAAAATGGTTTTACACTTAGGATATATATCTAGATGGCCCAAAAAAATCCATGTGGATAAGTTCAAGAGACCTGGATAAATAAAACTCATTAATTTATTTAAAATATGACATTTATTGCTTTTTAATTTGGTATAAATTACATAAATTATCTTTATTCTATTTAAGTTGAGGAAAATCTAAAACTAATTTTCTCTTAGAAAATTTTCTCTATGAATAAACATTTCAATGTTTAAGTCTTCTATTGAAAACCCAAGATTCATTTGTTTTATCATTTAAATAGTTCATTTTTTATACAATAAAAATTAAGATATTATGTATAGGCACATTTAGATCTAGGTTACTTAAATATTTTAATTTTATATTTGAAAATCGAATATGAATTATTTGAAAAATAAAAAAAACCTTCATCACAAATTTGGGAAATACTTATAAGATTATGATTAAATCCTTCTACATTTTGTTAGTGAGTAATATTCATGAATTTTGAACTGATATGACTCCCATAATCCTTCATTTAGCATTTTCACAAAAAGTTACATATCCTCCATCAATTTTAATTAATGTTTGGAAATTAGATAATTATCTACTAAAATCACATGAGTATTTAATTTCCATATACAATTTCTCATCGATTATCTTGGTAAAATTTCCCTATAAAATAAAATAAAATAAGAAATTATTTTGGTGCCCATATTTTCTTAGGATATGAAATGTGAGAAACTGATGATTCTGGAACCCAAATATATTAATTCAATCTATAAATCGAAACACTATTTTTTTAAATATTGAATAAAAAGAATATTTAACTCTATAAAACTGTTGGTTTCTTAAAATAAAATTATTAACATAGTTACCTAATTATCAATAGTTAAAAAGCATTGAAAATGTTTTTATTCTGGGAATTAGGCATGAAATAATTTTTCTTAATGTTTTGGATTTTCACCCTGTCTTCCTATTCCAAAATTAGTTTTCTAGAATTTAATATTTCCAATGATTTGGTTTAAGTAATATTCAAATTTAAAAAAATTACATAAAATTTATAATCTTGAACTTATTTTTGTAAAGTTTTAATTTTGTTATCATGATCAATAAAATATGTGGTATAATTTTTGACCTTTCTATTAAATTATATAATTTTATTATTTAAGACAACTTTTTCACTAACACCAACATTTTAAGAATTCTCAATGAATTTTTTTGTTCTTCAATGTTTCATATTTAGTTTCAAGCGTGGTATGTTGTAAAATTAATTCTTCAAACTATCATTTTTAATTTTCAAACTCAAAGTCATGCTTAGAAGAATAAAATAAGTTTATGTTATCTAAATGTCGAATAAAGATTATGTTGGCCTTTTGATTAGATATTTTATCTTCTTATATTTAAGATGTATCACCTCTAGAATATTCATAGGCACTCAATATTACTTTCATTTATTTTTTATATTTATTTTTATAGACATCCTTCTTGAGATAATTTTTCTCAAATTTCATATTATCTTGAAACTGAGGGCCTATTATCTTAATCTGTCTGATATTTTTACACTTATAGTATCCGACCTCTTTAGACTTTTCCTCACACTTATTATAATTATTTAAGAGTTTTATATAACCAAATATTTTGTTTTAAAACCTTTTTGACTTCATTATAATGTGATATAGTTCATAATTTAATTTTGGATTGCATGAGGCATCTATTTATCTGGATGATTCATAAATTTGTATATAATTGTTCTTCATACAATACATAGAAGTTGAAACCTTCATGGTAGAATTTTACTTTTTAATATGATTTTTCTCACATTCCTTATATTTCATTTCTAATTCTTAAATTATATGTACACCAATAAGATATCTAATTTTGAAATAATTTATTGTGGTGTATTTACTAATTAAAGAAAAAAATACACCCCATTTGGGTAATAAAATTATGATGATTTTCATAGAATATAATTGTTCAGGGATAGGTGTTCCTAAAGAATAATTTTTTTCTAACCTCAATAATATTCTTGTTATAAAATTGAGTCATTATCTTTCCATATTTCTAAAAGTATCAAATGTAATCCTATAATTATTATATCAAAGAGCTCGAAAATTATCAGTTCGTTCATAAGACACTACTACAGTAATATGTATCTCATAAGTTGTTTCACATTGTGAAATATGGACAAAATCATCAGGACCTTGTCCATATATTATTGTGTTCATGAATTTTTATTTTAATTCATAGATGGATTCAGTTTTAGTGTCCTATGTTTTGGGTTCTATCATGGGAATTCTATAAGGCTGCACAACATTTAAATAAACCTTCAAACAAAGGCCCTTGAAATATATTATTATCTATTCCTTCTATAAAAAATAATTTTCTCCCTTCATATTGGGAGATCTTACTGTAGATTTATCTTCTCCATTCTTAACCACTTCATTCATTTTAAAATGATCTTAATACTTCGAAATGTTAAATTTTATAACTCAGAAATCACTTTTTGATACCAATTATCAGTCATATATTAGTAATAGTGAGACTCAAGAGGGGGTGAATTGGGTTATTTAAAATTTTATGGTTAGAAACCACCATCTATAAGGTATAATAAGTTCTGATATTTTCTTAAAACATACTAGTAGTAGAAATAAGAGTAGGGAGAAAAATATCAAACATTGGATTTTTATAGTGGTTTGGGGAACATAAATACCCCATTCCACTCCACAAACACTCAATTCCTAGAGTTTGGTGATTTTCACAAGTACCAGTACTTTTTCTATGGAATTCCAATACTTTTCCTAGGGACTAAATGACTGATTGAAATCCACCTCCACGTTTTACAATACTAGGAGATTTTACTAGGATCCTACAAGGATTTAAAATACCCCATCCTTTAGTACTTAGTACGAGGATTCCTCACTATAAAAGTAGGAAATAATAAATAAATATTATAGATGAAGCTCACAGTTGCATGATAAAACAGAAATAATATAAGAGATCTCAAAGAGAGAAGATAAGAGTAAAGTGTGGCTTGAAGAGAATCTTCAAAAATGAAAAATATAATGGTTTGTGTTGAGAGTATATATTTTAATATTTTAATATTTTTATTTTTTCAATTTAAATCCCTTCATTTTCAGATTTATTAATTTTTGATAGTTCATTTTATTGTTTTCTATAATTTAAAATTTTAATTTAAATGTGTTAATGTTTTTAATATTTTAATTTTACTTTATAAATTTTTACATTTACTAATTTTGCTAAATATAATCATAGAATTAACATTTTATCTCTTATATATAATATCTTATTTTATATTTATTGATTATCATAATATTTTTTAATTTTGTTTCATTAGTATTATAATTTTAAAATACAACTTTTACATCATGCTATTATTATAATTTTAAAATACAGATTTCATATTATTATTTTTTATTTATATATATATTTATATATATGTGAGTGTATATATTGTCTCATGTATAAAAAATATTTAGTATACATATACACTCTATTTTATCTTAATTGGGTATCATTCAATATTGCATTGTATCTCCATTTATCGAGTTTATCAGTACAGCGTGACACTGGAATCCTATAAATTCAAACACTATATGTGAATAATTCCCCAACTTCTCAAGGTTTTTACTAGACTTTGTTATAAATAATTACAACTCCTTGACCATGAAACCATCTCCACAATAAGTATAGTAGTGGATCGAATCATATAGAATCTGTAGTGCATCCATGTGTTTATGTCGTACTACTATATGCACCATCCACTAGATTTCCCTTATCCACAATCACCTACTCGTCTGATACTAACCTAATTTATGCGGAATTGAACTTACCCTGATGCTTATTTGAAGTTACCACAAGTGGAAACCCCACATAATGTGATTTCTAATATGAACCTACCTTTTGATAGTTATCACAACTTTGTATTATGGAAACCTACCACAATGTCTTATGGAAGTGACCATGAATATAATTTTTCTACCTACCATGAGTTTGATGTAGATTTCCATGAAGTAAGGGTAACTGACCACAAGTGGAGATTCTTATTCCTAGCGCATGAGTAATAAAAACTTACTATATGATGAACATCGAACCTATTATGAGTATATTTGTAAATCATTCAAAAGAAAGAGTACAAACCTACTAAGAAGGTATGTTACCATGAGGTAATATTTATAACCTACCATAAATTCCTCTTCAAGTTAACATGAGTTATAATTTTAAGAAACCATATGAAATAATTAGTTTTTCAAAGTGGTCCTATGGCTAATTTTCAATGTGACCACATGATTATTTCAAAGTGATCGAAAGAAAAACCTATCACAATTAACTGACCACATGTCCATTTTGTTCACATATTCCGTACACCAAACATGCACTATGATGAAATGATGAGTTAACCTAGTACATTAAAAATGTCTCATGGTTACTTAATGAACATAGTCAGTACATTAATTGGTTTCTTTTGAGAAAATTTATATTTTCTAGTATGTTTTGTTTACCTGTTATTTTTATATTTTAATTAACTATAATTTTAAATAATATGTCTTAATTATTCTACTACTTTGAAAAATAAATATATATTATAATGACTATATTGTAAACTACTTTGAAGAGAAATGTCAAGGAAATAATTTTAGAAATAATTATTTTTATATTATTTATTTTATACTTTATTTTTATAGATATTGAATTATCAAATTAATGTATGTTAGTGGGATACTTTTTAATTGTTTTAATTATTTTAAAATCTATCATTTGTCATAACGATCTTATTGAATGTGTTTCAAATATATTCATGCATGAAAAAAACAGTGTGATACCTCTTACATTTTGAGCATGATAATTCAAAATTATAGGCAATATATATATATATATTCATGGTTTATTATTTTCTAATATAGAATTTCATGATTAGTTATCTTGAATATCCTTCATATATCAAGAATATATCCGAACATTAATGAAACAGATGGGCTGATGGAATGCAATCAAAAAATGTGATTAAATAAACTTGAGATAGTTTATTAATGATGATGGTGACATATGATCATAGAGATATAAAAATAAAAAATCTATATGAGAATTGAAATGTTCTAAATTTATTCCCTGACTATTATTCTATTGATGTGATCATGAATAACTTCATAATTTTTCTCATCTACAACTGAAGTGATTGAAGTTATTGAGTTGCATCAATATTCATCATCATTTTTTTTATTTCTATTCTTAATTATATAATGTATTAATTGTATTATTTCATCTATCTTCTATTTGATCTTCTATATTTGGTATAATATTTTCTCATCCAAAATTTTTCTAACTAGGTTATTCCTCAAATCGATAAGGAAAGTCAGGATATGACTCCTAGAAAAAATTCAGGTGTATTGTGAATTCTTTTTAATGTCAGTTAGGGTTATACTATAAGGTGAGGAAAATGTACATATTTAACTAGGTTATCACTCACTATAAAAGGTGAGGATTTAGTGAATACATATCTTCTCATCTAGTAAAGAAGACTGATGATTGGACTAATATCTTGGTGATCTAATCTATAATAAAAATACTATGTTTGTATTTTTATCTTCTACTAAATAATTGGAATTTATTATTTCTAAGATAATTATATTTTGGTTCCTTAATTTTTGAAAAGTACTATTCACCCCTCACTCTAGTCAATCATTCCATATCACTAAGACCTAAAAATTTGTATCATAGGGTGGTTCTTTTTAAGGATTGGGTTATTAATGTTTCATTATGTTTTTAAACCAACCATTATCCTTGAACTAACCATATACATAATGATCTATTTATTTGTTATAGAAATTCAAGAATTTGAGATGTTGAATCCCATCAGACCACCATAATTCAATGTAAATAACTATGTTTACATGAAGAATCTGATGAATTTATTTACAATAAATACAGGTCTTGAAATTTGTGCAACCATGTAAAAACCTTATAAACTACCTAATGTATGTTTAGAAACTCTAATAAGAAATGATTCAACTAAAAGTGTTCTAAACTAAATATTTATGAATTACATGATTTTTTTATTAAGAAGAAATATATATATCAATATGTATTCATGTAAAACTAGACATGAAATTTAGATGACTTTAATTTTCAATCATTAATGAACTAATAAGTTGCAAAGAACTATGTTGGGCATTCACAGTTTTAGGATTCCTAAATTCAAATTCACTAATCAAGAGATCATAAATGAGTTGTAAAATAAATTTACTAAAATTAAAGATAACATAGTTTCACATGGAGAGACAATGGACAATAAATTAATAATTTAAATAATAATTTTAACTCTACCTAAAAGTTGAAACTCAATGAAGGTTGTGATTAAAGATTGTAAGGATTTCACTGAGTATTTAATATATCAACTAACATGAACACTTATTCAATACAATTTTAAGATAAAGAATGATATTGGTGAAGAAAATTAAAAGTGGAAATGTATAGTATTCAAATATAATATAAATATTTCAACTAATTCCTATGATTCTGGGTTGTAGAAAAGTAATAAAAGTGATGTAAATATTTTTACTAAAGAACTAAATAAGTACAAGAATAGAAATATAGGTTTTCAGAAGCATTAAAGAAAAGATCATGAAAATGATTAAAGAAAGGGAAATAAGAAATATAATAAAAGTAAATTCATTGTTTCAGAATTAACATGCTTTGAGTGTAGAAAAAATTGATATATAAAACCAGTTTGTCTAAAATTGAAACAAGAATGGAAATACATGAAATATATATAGGTTTAAAAACAAAAATATGTTTCTAGATAGAGTATCATATAGTAGTCCAACTTAGGTAGTGATTATTTTGAGAGTGAAAAAAATTATTAAATCCATATTTAACAACAACAAAAATAAATTTGGTAATACTGATTATCATTATTATTTAGGTTAGGAGTATAATTTTGAAATCAAATTTAAAGAATTAACTAAAGGAAATATAATGTTTCAAAGTGATATTTTGAGAATGGATTAACAATATAAATAATTGAAAAGAGATATTATTAATGTTAAATAAGAAAATAAAAAACTAAATGTTTCTTCTTTATGTATTGTATAAGAGAAAATGGTTACAGATTTTGAATTGGTAAAGTTCAATGATGAGCATGAAAGAAAAAACATTTTCATGTAAAAAAATGAATATAAAGACAAGATATTTAAGATAGTTTTTTGTGATTTAGATAAAATTGAAATGTAATGTAAGAATATTAAACTTGAAAATAATAAATTTAGAAATATGGGATCATGTCCAAATATAAAAATATGTGATAACTTGTATGTTATTTAAAAAAGAATGAAAATATTAAAATGTAAATTACTTGATTAAAAGAAACCTTATTTAGTTTTGTTTAATGATTTTTTATAAGATGATGGTAATTAGAAAACCCAATAATGATAAAACTATATTTGGTAATAATCAGTAAGGATTCCAAAGATGTTCAAAAATTATTTCTTTTAAGGAAGTAAAGGGAATATATCAACTATTACTTACTCTAAATGTAATCTCAATGGAAATCATGAAAATTTATTTTAATTTATATTTAATCATTCACTAGGACACAAAATAATTTTATTTCAAATAATATATCTTATATATTACAAAATAATAAATTTCATAAATCATTATGGGTTTCTAAATTATTTATTACTAGTATTGTTGGACCCAAAAAATGATTGGGTACTAAAACAATTATATGTATAATCTATTTTACAGGAAAAATTCTAATTTTTTTGTAAATATACATTGTATAGGGAGAGTGGTTTCCCCAAGAACATTACTGGTGATATCTCTAACTTTTTATCTTTTTATTTATGTGATAAAGGAACTTTTACCTTTAGTAATGACTCTAAACGAAAATTCAGAGGATTTAGAGAAGAAGGAATTTTCAATTTTGTTATAATTTATAAACTATTGTATATAGAGGGATTAAAACACAATATAATTAGTATTTAACTGATTTGAAATGATATAATGAGTTTAAAGTTTGTAGATAATAATTTTTTTTGTTTATAATGAATTTTTTACTTATTTTTTTCTAATAAAAATGAAAATATAAATTTTATTGATTTTTAAAAACAGACCTAGAAAAATGTAAAGTGGTTCAATATTTTAGAAAAAAGACATATTATTTGGAATACAATATTGGGACATGTTCATCTTCATCAATTGTACATGTTGGAAAAACATGAATATGTTCTAGAACTTCCAAAATTCAAATAAGTTATTTTTAGGTGATTCTTATCTAATGGGTATGAATAACAAAGAGACTTTTAGATATGTTAACAGTGTCAATATTCTTATATGTTTATAAGTGCTTCATCTTGATTTATTTTTACCCATAACAACTTGTGGTTTATTTTTTAATAATGATTTTTTTTAATTTTATATGATTTTAGTAGATTCACATGGAGTCATTTCTTATCTCATAAAAGTGAAAACCTAAACAAGTTTATTACTTTTCATAAATAGATTCAAAATAAAAAATTTTATTTAATATAGTAAATTATATGTGATAATGGTGGATAATTTTTTAAGTTTTATTTTGATAAATTTTTTATAATAATTGATTATTATATAATTTTTACATCCCTATAATACCACAACAAAATGGTTTTGTAGAGAAAAATGATTGAACTATTAAAAAAATGGAAAAATAATATGCTAAATGAATCCAACTTAACAAAAATATTTTTGGGACGAATCAGTTAATACTTATCGAGACTTATAAAATTTAGTTTAAATTAAAACCATATTAAATATAACTTATATGATATTGTTAAAGAAAAGAAACCTTAGATTGGTTACTTTGAAGTTTTTAGTTATAGAGTTTATGTTTTAAATACTAACTAAAATAAGAAAAATTTTGATGATAAAAATCATTATATAATTTTGACATGATATTAAAATAATAGTAGAGATTATATAGTTTTTAATAAAAGAACCATGACATTGGAAGAATTTTTCTAGGTAAATTACATTGAAAATAATGAAAAACAAAATATAGATTATGATTATCCAGTTAATGAATTTAATAACTTCAATTTTGATGAAGATAAATCTGAAAATGATATTTCATGAGTTGAGGGGGGAAAAATCTCTTCTCAACATGATTCTATGTATTAAAGAACACATAATGATCATTCTTTAGAAATTTTAATTGAAAATGTTGAATATGAAATAAGAAATAGAAAAATAAGTTTTAAATTCTTTCCCTATTTAATCTTTTTTTTTCCAGATTGATTCCTATTAATATTAAAGAATCATTAAAATATTTAAATTGGATAACTTTTTTCACAACCCAACCCATTGGGGATGACTTGGCTGACAGAAAGTTGACCCTTAACTACCCCAATCCTGCCTCCATTGGCCATGGGCTGGTGTCTTGCACCAAAAGGCATAACTAAAATGGGTAGCCTATTCCTAGAGTACCTTTATGCACACACCCATACTTCTCCATGAAAAATGTATATTATTAAATCTAAAATAAAATATCATATAGACTAATAAACATGTATGTAAAAACATATTAGGAATACAAGTGGATGACAGTTTAATATGACAGGTAATGGGAAAAAATAAATGTCCAACCATGAAGATGTCTCAACCTAACAAAAACTATAAAAGTAAATTTTAAGAGAGCCCAAATCAAAATATCCATGATCCAACCATCATACATGGTCAAATGAATTAGGTTATCCTTATTACCATCTAAAATCACCACTGACATATCCATATTATACATAAGACACAATACATGTGGGAAAATCCCATACAGGGGTGAGTCTATACATACCCAGTAGGATGTTCTGAAAACTGGACGGGGATTAATAAGAGAAAAAATAGAAGTAGAAATGTTAACACATATAAAGTGAGAAATGGAATCCAAAAAAATTTATATGTATATATATATTCTCATAAAAATCTATATGAGAGAGAAATGGGATCTCCATCTCACATTCCATCCTTGGAAAAGAGTATACCAACAGTTCCAAAGTTCTATTCTCGATGCCTAGAATATTGTGTGTTTGTCTTAATAAGTAACCATGTTGAGGGACCACACCACTGCATGGTTCCCCACAATCAAAGGGGTATAATATCCAAGTATAGGACACACCCCCAAGTGTGTCAGGGGTACTAATCAGTAGATTGAGAACCAATACCCTAGTTTGTTAGGGGGATACCACTCAGTATATAGAGTACCCACACTCTACTCCACAAGGGGTACCACTAAGTTGATAGAGGAACTAGGACCTAGTATTTTAGGGTGTAAAACCCAGTAAATATATAACCCATATACTAATCCATAAGGCAGATACCACCCAATATACAGAGGAACCCTTCTTTAGTTTATCAGGGAAAACTACTTAGTATGTAGAGGACCCACACCCAAGTTTTTAAGGGGGTACAACTCAGTAGAAAGATAGAGGACCCATTACCTTGTCCACTAGAGAGTATCACTGAGTATTTAGAGGTCCCAATTCCAAGTCTGTTAGGGGGGGGTACCTCTTAGTAGATAGTAGACCCACACCCTAGTCCATTAGGGGGTGGCACTCTCTGATGATCTTGTTTGATCACTGCCATCATTGAGCATTGCCTAAAGAAGATCCATGATCATAAAATCTCACAACATATCTAAAAATACACTATGAGTTCTATCCTCACATTATAAGAGAAAAAACACCATTGATTGGGTACTCACAGGCTGAAATCTTAGTCCAAACGAAGAAGATACAATAGGTAGAAATTTCCTCGAAAAAGAGGTACACATGTTGTATCCCAGCTCATTGTCCTGTCCATTTTCTGTACAATACATAGCTCACTACCCATATATAACAACACATAGTATATAATTAATACACAAAATGTCTTAGCCACCAAGGCCCTTCCCATTTTCTCCTGTCCTTTCACATGTACACAGGTCGTGTGCCTATATAGGGTGTGTTTTTGGTCATGACCATGTTTGTGTACTCTTGAAGTACACGTTGGTTCTTAAACACTGAGTCACATGTCATTTTGGGGTATGACATAGTTTGTGATACTTATTTTATCCCAGAAACCCATGAAACACATATTTCTAAAGAACACATCGCGTGTTCTTCCAAACTACATGATGAATAGTCATGATTTTTTTAGAAACTCTATATGTCCAGGTCTTTCTCTAGATTTGTCATTTTTGTCTCAAATTATGCCTTCTGTCTACCTGTATCCAACATTATTCACCATCAACCAATGATTTTGGACCTCTGGTGGTAGAAAAACAAGTTTTAGGTCCCTCACTCAAAGCTATCGTGTGCCTCACGTGCCAATCATACCGCTACCATATCCACTTCAGATACCAGATCAATGAATCAATCCATGATACCCTCAATCCTCACTAATAAATATTAATAAATTCAATATGATCATTTTTTCACATCCACCATTAATCTGAGGGTATGATTTCATTCAGGCTCATCTATTAATAGCCTAATCGTGACCCTATGGTCCAATGACAAAGAACACCAAGAAATGGTGGGGGAAAAGAATAATAAAAAATGATATCATTATGTACCAATAATTATTGGTTTATGATCACAGAATCATGAATTTATAGGGTTTAATTGATGTAATAAACAGTAATAGATATAATAATTAAATTAATTTGATGTACATGCTCATGATAAGGATTTATTGAAATGAATATCAAAAAATTATGTTTTGAACATGATTAATATTTGAATTATAAGGGTGTAAATAAAAAATGATGAGTCCTAAGTTAAATCAAATCAATAATTGGTGAAAAATTAAGTCTCCAATGAAGTATATTACTAATTACATTTATTGTGCCATGATTCACTTGGATTAGGAAGTTGGCCATTGTCTCATATTGATTTGACAATGAGGAATGGTAGATTCCTCCCAAAAATCCTCCCTATGTTATGTGATGATTCCCTAAGAAACTTTATAACAACTTATTTATAGAGTTTTATGTTTTAGGTCATTTAAATTCAAATAAAAAATATTTATTTATTTTCATTAAATCCACCTGCCAATGACCGACTCTACTAGACGTCTCATAACAACCAACTTTAGGTTGTTACTAAGGTAAATACCACACTCCATATTCAACTATGGTCTCAAATGTTTTATATGAGACTCTATTTATGACACACCCTTTATTTCTGAAAAACTATGTGATCTTGAAATAAAAAATTTTCAATATATTTATAAAAATAATTTTGGGAATACCGAGCCTCGAAATCACACACCTTTTCAGTTCCTAGCTTTGAAAATATTCCTCAATGTATTTCAAAGAATTATAAGGAAAAAATCTCTACATTGTTCCTTCCTTCAATATTTTTATCCTAGATAATCAAAAACTAATAAATAGGTTGGGATACTAATCCCTCATCTTTCTCTCTCACTCCCAAGAGCTCTCTGACATTCTCTCATGCAACCACAAAACACAAACCAAGGGAATGGACCGTCCACACATGATCCTCTCTTACTGATCCTTGATCCCCATTGGGCACTCCAGGAAGGTAGATCCATCATCAATATTCATCTTTCTCAAGTCAATATATATTTTTGGGTTCATGCACATTTTTCATCAGTTGTAACACATGGAAGATTCTTAGAACCCGGTTCAATTATGTGGGTAGGGAGATATGGTAATAAATATTTCCAAACCTCTATAAGATCATGAATTACTAGATAAAAATCTGGGAAATATTTCCTCTTTAGGGTAATATTTTCAATACCCATCACATAGAGACTCTTAGGAAAACATGGTCTCTCTGCTTGAACTCTAAGGGAATATGACGTCGATATGCATTATATTTATTCATACTCTTAGATTTCCCAAAAAATAGAGTGCATAAAGGTATGTGTTATAAAGTAATTAAATAAGTATAAATAAATTATTAATATCATATATAAAATATAAAAATATATTTTATATCATAATTCCTAACCAGGAAAGGTGGTAAAGGAAAAAATGAACAATCATCATTTTGTGAGGCATATGTTCGCCGTACATATAAAATGTATGTTTGTTACCAATCAGATGAAGGTGTGTATAAGTGTAGGTATAACCCATCAATAAAAAATTATTATCATATTTAGGATAATTTTTTTATATAATCCTGGAATAAGGATATTTTAGGGGGTGTAGAATGGAAATGAAACTAAAGAGCTTGAGGAAAGATGTTACCTCTTATTAGTGTAACTCCTTTTGGTATGCACCAAAGCGCTTCCTTGGATGAATTTATTACCAAAGTGAGGGTTCTATAATTAGGTTATGAATGTTTAAAAGATATTTGGGTAGATCTTGGTTAAGAAAAAGTGTCTTGAGAGGTGTGGTTAAGTGGCAAGAGAAATGTATTTTTATAATGGATTAGTGACACTCTTGAAAATTTTGGTAAAAGGAATTCCACCCACATTTTTTCCCATTGAAAGTGGATCCAATAATAGAAAAAAGTATATAAAAGGGATTTAGGGTCGATATATGTCAGAAAATGGATTTTTACATGTTTTTTGATCATCTGGTCCCTTAAGTTTAAGGATTAGTCCTTTGTTAAGATTAATTTCACCTTAATCGTTACAATTAATTTTAATTATTTTCACTAATAGTTTTGGAAAAAACCTAAGTTGAATATATTAGAAATTATAAAGTATTTTTATTCAAAATATGGAATCTATTTTTTTTAAAATTTTAAACACAAAAAGTATCAAAAATTAATTTAAATTTAATCCTGCAGAGGGGAGGACAATGCAGGGTTTTAAAGTAAAAACATTAAAAAGTTTTCTATGATGTTATACTCAATTTCAATTTAAAATTGACTCAAAATACCTAAATTATATTAATTAATAAAAATATAACTTATTAAACATTTAAAATATTTAAAATATTATTTAACCTTATAAATAAATTAGGAGAAAAAACAGTTTTGAATTAAAATTCAATATTTTCACTATTCATCAAAAAATGAAACATCACAGAAAAATAACAAAAATTCTCCCTAATGTAATTTTTATGTTATTATTTCAAAGATTATTTTTATTTTTACATATATTATTTATAAAAGTTCCAAAAAATATTTATAAAATAGGTTCTCTATTAAAGTGTGGTAAAAGCGCCTTAATAAAAAATATATATTTTTATGTGAAATATTGGATTTATTATTATCTTATGTATATAAAATATATTTGATGAATTTCAATAATATTTGATTTAATATAATATATATATATATTACATTAATATAACTCACTAATATTTATTAATTTAATTTATTAAGGTAAAACACCTTTGGGTTCATAAAAATAGTTTTTTATAAAAACATTGCATTATATTCATTTGGAATCTATATTCATTTATAATTAATTGGTAACCAATGATTTAAACTATATATTTTCATAAGTTAGTTAGTCCTATTTATAACTACTAACTTAATGTCCAGGTTATATCCTATTATATTAAATAATATTTGTTAATTATATATTTTTTGTTTGGTAAAACTCGGTCTTGCGTATAACGCAAGCCATTGAAGAATCTCAATGTTGAGTGCGATGCACATTAAATCAGTATCATGTGAATTGAAAGATATATTATATAATTAATTTATATTAAATATTAAATATATTTTAAATATCAGGGTATTACATCCCCTTATGCGCTTGGTGATGCGTGTGATACATGCTATCAAATACAATACTCATACTTTAGAATTTCAAGGTGTTGCATGGGACTAACTAGAATATTCCAAAGAGAGCCATGATTAAGGAATCTACCATGGAGGTCCATCTTCTATCTCTCTTCCCCCCTCATCACATCATGTTGGGGAATCATGTGCCATGTGACCTTGACCAACACATGCATAACATCACACTATCTGGGCTTCCATAGTCCTTTTTATGATCTTTGAACTGTATAATGATATGACTGGGTTTTTCCATGAGTAGTTATCATATTCCAAGACACTACCGAATGATGGGTGCTAGCTGCTGCTGAAGAATCATCCCTATAATTCCCACTATAGTTCCAACTTCATGGTACCCCTATAATAGGAATATCATTTTCACTATCACCCGCCCTATCAAATATGAATAAGTGGGAATGCATAGAGGTACCAAATTGGAATGAATGTATCTATGGAGAACCTGATCTAGCTTCCACACCTGGAGGTAACTATCCGGAATCATGTTGATACAATATCATATAAGGTCATTGAACCTCTCCGCATACTCAACAACCATTATCCATCACTTCTATATCTCTTGATGCCCCTGAATAATTATTAATAACTATAATGAGAGTTATTACTACTAAAAAATAGTTTATGGATTTCAGACAATGAGAGTTTCAACTCATCATATATATGTGTGACTAGACTCCACTAGTGCCCAGTTGCTCCATGGAAAGAATTGGCAGACAACACCACCACCTGATCAGTCGATGTCCGAATAAGTCTAAAATTATAGATCACCAAATAAAGCTAAAAATACTATAAAATTGGATTTATCCATTCTTATATCTTTAACAACTCTATCTAAAAACACTGTTAAAGACCCCCTATATCTGCGCTAAAAAAGCACCGTTAAATGGGGTCTTTAACAACACTTTTTTTAACACTGACAAAGGGGGTCTTTATCAGCCTGAAAAAAATCATTGTTAAAGGGGGAACTTTATCAGTACTTTTTTAAAAGATCTGATAAATTGTATCTTTTTACAGCACTAGTAAAAAAGTGCTATTAAATGGGGGGGGGGGGTTGTTATCAACACTTTTTTTGAAGTGCTGATAAAGACCCCATTTATTAGCACTTTTTTAGTGGAAATGATAAAGGTATACTTGAAAAAAAATACATTAAGAATAATATATAAATATATAAATATATTTATATTGATATAAATCAAATATATAGTTTTTAAAATATGTTTTAGATAAGTTAAATCAGCATTTACAGTTAATATATTGGATATTTTGTGAAAATGGATTATAAAATAATTTAAAAAATATTTTTAATTTTTAATTTTCTTATTATTACAGATTAATAGTCATTTAATATCAATTCTAATATAACAAAAATAAAAAAATTAACAAAAAGATATAAAATAAGCTAAAAACATAACTCCAACTTCAAACAACGATAAATTTTGATTCAGGTGTCTGTTTGAGCTCTACCGTATATCAAATATAAGCCTCTGATGCGATTTATGCTTTAAATAATACATATTAACATTTTTCACATTTTTCAAGGCCAAAAAAGACCCAGAAGGCCTCCAAAATTGAGTTTTTAGTTGGGGTACCCAGATTTTTCAACATTAAATAGATTTCACCCTCATTTAAGTGGGTATTATTTCCATTTTTTGGTTAATAATGAATTTATTCCTAGGCATTACATTTATATTGATATTATTCTTTTGAAATTTTATCATTTTACACAATGTAATTTTATTTATAATTAAATATATGCTTGTTTTCTTATATTTAATTATAATAAATCACTCGGTAAATAAATATATCAATATATTTATGTAAAAAAGTATATTCTAATATATGTAAATAAATAAATATTCTAAAAATGTATTTAAAAAAATATCTATTTTTTTATATTATATATACATATACATCTGTGTGTATTAATAAATTTATATAAATTTATATTATATTCTAGTATATATAAATTAGTTTAATATATAATACATTTAAATAAATATAAGTATATATATATTACACACACACATATTGTATAAATGTATTTTAAAACAATTATATAATTATATGTAAATATATATATATATATATATATATATATATATAAATAAATATCATTAAACAGACAGCAAAACAACATGGTGTAGTGGTAAAGGCATTCCATCTTTGAAGAAGAGGAGCATGATTCGAATCCAGGTAGACACACATAAAGAGAAAAATTACCAAAGCAATGATAAAAGGTGGTGGGGTTGAAAGTGCTGATAAGAGGTGGATCACTGTTAAAGGTGTTTTGGAAGCACTGATAAAGGGGTTCATGCTCATTGGTGTCCGAAAAAAATATAATTTTATCCCCATTAATAACACTGAAAAAAACACTGTTAAAGGGGTTCTTTAACAATTTTTTTTCAGGGATGATAAAATTTTTAGGCATTTAACCGTGCTCAGATTTTCAGCACTTTTTTGGTGATAATAAAGGTCTATTCTGGAACTTTTAATGGACTATATTTAGTAGTGAAATATTTAACTACCTAAGGATATGGCTCACTATGTAACCTCAATGGCCTTTGGCACTAGAACTTGTGGAGTGTGTAAAGCCTACGTGCATCCTCACCTTACACTCCTTGAACAATTTGTTTCTCAATAGGTAGGGTTTATGCTACCTGCACACTTAAAGAAAAGATATTACATGATGGACCCTAAAATTAGGCCTTATCCAACATTGTATCGTTATCACAAAACTAAATCAGTAACTTGGATGGATGTATTTCTGGAGGTATCCTAAAATTAATCAATATTTACTACAATCATATGAGATTACATATATGGGGTGATAAATCAAGAAGGACAATCAAAAGACTCCATCTTATATGATGCATGTAACAATGTTCCCTATTACCAATGTCTTAGTATGGTAAGTCAAAAAGTAGGTGGTCATAATCCTAATGTATGGATACATTAGCTTCGACACCAAAATTGGGTTCCCTAGCCTAGAATCCATACTCGAGACAGATTTACATAATTTTACTATGTCCCGAACAACTTCTCATAATGAGATAACTCCAAACACTATCCTAATCTTTCATAACCCAACCCACTAGGGCATACCTGAATGGCTAATGGTCGAGCCTCAACTAACACAATCCCACCTCCATAGGACAAGGACTAGTGAAAAGTGTTGAAAGGAATAACTAAAAATGAAGGCCTTTTCCTGGAGTACCTCTATGTACATACCCAACCGTCTCCATACAGAAATTTTGAGGAATAAATATAAAATACAATGATATATAGATTGAAAAAAATGCATGTAACAATCTCTATAGAATACAAGATTTTGTTAGTGTAATCTTAAAAGTAAAGGGGAAAAATAAATGCCCAATCATAAAGTTGTCTTAAAATGATAATAACTTGAAATGTAAATTTTGAGAGAACCCAAATCCAAGTCTCCAATATCCAACCGCTGTATTCATTCAAATGCACTGGGGTATCCATATTATCCTCCAAAATTTCTTCTAACCTGTCTATCATCTGTGTAAGACATGAAACATACGGGAAAATTCCATAAAAGGGTGAGTATATATATACCCAGTAGTACACCTTGAAAATTGGAGGGGGGACGAGAGACATAATATAAGTTGAAGTCTAAACCTATAGCAAGAGTGAAATGGAATCTAATGCCAACGATATATATATACTCACAAAAGAAACCCATACAAGAGAGAAAGGGAATCTCCATCTCAAATGACAACCTAGTAAAATAGTCTTCCAAAAATTTCAAGGGTCTATCAATGATGCCTAGCATCTCGCATGTATTTCTGAATAATTTACCATGTATATGACCCATACATCACCAATATTCCACACAATCAAGGGAGAAAATTCTCTAAATAGGGGATCCATTCCCTAGTTCATCAGGGGGTACCATCCTGTATATATAGGACCCATGCCAATGTCCTTCAGTGGGGTACCACCCAATAGATAGAGGACCCATGACCTAATCTGTTAAGGGTTACCAGTTAGTAGATAGAGGACCCACACCCTAGTCCTCTAGGGGTACCACATAGTAGATAGAGGACCCACACCCTACTCCATCCAGGGGCACCACACAGTAGATAGAAGATCCACACCCTAGTCCACTAGGGTGGTGCCACACAGTAGGTAGAGGATACATAACCTAGTCTATTAGGGGGTAAAACTTAGTATAAAGATAGAGGACCCAATCCCTAGTCCTATATGGGGTACCACTGTGTAGATAAAGGACCAAAACCCTAGTCCATTAGAGGGGTACTATTCAGTAGATTGAGGAACCAAACCTTAATCCATTAGGGGGTTCCACTCTCTAAGGATATTGTCCAATCACTACCCTCATCAACCACCACATAAATAATAATCATGCTCATAAAATATCTCTCCATATCTAAAAATACCCTAAAAATTCCACCATCATGTTCTATGTGAAAAAACAATGAGGATATGCTACTCGTAAGATAAAATATGAGTCCAAATGAAAGAGATATGAGAGGAATGTGTTTCCTTATAAAGAAGGAACATGATGAGTAATGGTTACACACGGAGTGTTTCACCACTCATATTACTATTAGTTTAATCATTAATACATGGATCTATAACCATGTAGCACTATATGGAATATCAGAGTACTAGATGATGTGTCTAGGCCACCCGAGCCCTTCCCGTGTTCCATTGGTCGTGCCCATGTGCACTGGACATGTGTCAGTATATGGAATGTGCCTAGACATTATCATCTCTATGTACTCTCAATGTAAACGAAGGGATTTCAGCACCACGTCACATGGAATTTTGGGATCCCAAATGGTTTTTGGTACTTATATTCTCCCAGAAACCCCAGCATCATGCATTTCTGAAGAACACGATGTGTGTTCTTCCAAACTACAGGACATGTAGTCATGATTTTTCTAGAAACATATGATCTCTATAAGATTACATATATACACATTTTAAAAATATAAATAATATTTTTGGTCACCTTTAACTAACGGTAGTATCCTCTGTCCAATGATTCTAGCCCTCTCGTGGGTGGAAATTAGGTTACTGATCCCTCATGTGAAGCCAGTGAATCCCTCACACGACATCTGTGCCACTGCCATATTTTCTTCAGATCTCAGATCAACTAATACTTCACCACTATACTCAACCCCCACTGATACATCCTCATATATCAAATCTTCTCATTTCAAACATATTTAGTGTGAATTTTGAGGTTTGATTGTGTTCAGACCCACCAAAAAATAGTTGAATCATGACCCCGTGGCCCAATGATAAAAATCGCGAAGAATGCGCGGGGAAAAGGCACAATGGTTAGATTTATTGAATGATGATCCCAAAATGAGGATTGGAATGGGTTATTTCTGGGCATAACCAATAATATATCAATAAATTAGTTGATTCGATACATAGGATGATGCAAAAGATTTATTTAAACACAGATCAATATATAAAGTTTTTATTATTCTAAATATTTTAACTATAAGGGTGGAAAATGGTGAGTCATACCTCGATTTAGACCAATCATAGGTGAAAAATCCAATATACAATGAATAATATGACCTATTTCATTCATTTCACATTGATTCACCTATATTAGAAAGTCAATCGTCATCTGATATTGATTCACAAATGAACAATTGTAGATTCCTCACAAAATCCTCCCATGTTTATGTGACTAAACCTAATGAAATCTCATTACAAAATATTTATAGTGATTTATGTTTTAGGTAATTTAAATTTAAATTAATAATTGTTTATTTAATTTAATTAAACACACCCATTAATAGCTGCCTCTACCAGACATCCCGTTCCAACAAACTATATGTTGTGGCTAGGGTAAATCCCGCTCTCCAGCTTGAAATGTGGTCTCAAATTTTATATACAAGACTCTATTTAAGAGAAATCCCATTATTCATGAAAAAAATTAATGATTGATATAAAATATATTTAATATTTTTAAAAAATTATTTTCTAGTACACTTGGCCTTAGAATAGCATGTCCTCTCAAGGTCTAAATTCTAAAATATTCTATGATGTATTTCAAAGTATTAAAAGTAAATAATAGGTTCACTAAAAATAAATATACAATTAAATTAATTATATTGATAGAAATAAGGTCTAGAGTCTGTTTGAGTTAACTAATGATAAAAAATCCATTGGATCCAAATGAATTTTTCAAAAATAAATTGGACGAGTCTGGTAACATAGTTAGAAAAAAGGCTTCACTAGTTTCCCAACATTATTTACAATAATAAGGTATTGGTTTTGATGAACCATTTTCACCATTTTCTAGAATATAAGACATTATTTTTCTATTAATTTTTTATTGTTATCAAAATTTTAAATTATTTCAAATGGATGTAAAAATTGAATTTTTAAATGGAGTAATTTTTGAAGAGATATATGTTAATCAACTACATTGTTTCACAAATAATGAATTTCAAAATCTTGTTTTCAAAATATGAAATGAATTTTATGGTATAAAACATGTTAAAAAATATTTTTATGATAATATTACTATATTTTTGTTTGAAAATTATTTTAACTAAGGAAAATATGTTCCAAAATTATTTAAAAAGAGTTTTTCTAATGATATTTTAATTGTACATATATATATTGATGATATTTTATTTGGATATAAAAATGATATACTATGTAATTAGTTTTCATAATTACTATTATGTGAATTTTATATGAGCTTAATTGATGAATTAAATTTTTTTCCTTGGTCTTCAAATTTAAGAAAGAAAATATGGGATTTCTATAAATCAAAGAAAATATGATAATGATTTGGTTACAAAAATTGAATATTGACTCATGTAAAATGATGAGAACTCAAATGAGGAATAATTATAAATAATTTGTGTATGAATCTTGAAGATATATGAATGATAAACTGTATAAAGGAATGATTGGAAGACTGCTTCATTTGACTATATCTTGGCCTAATATTATGTTTTTAGTCCATATGTGTGAAAAATATCAGTCTAATCCAAAATATATCCATTTAAAGGTTGTTAAAATAATAATTTTATATGTTAATGTAACTTTTAACAATAGTTTATTTTACTCCATTATGAATTGATTTAATTTGTTATAATTTTTTTACTATAATTCTAGAGGTGGCTGACAAGATAGAAAATGAAAATAAGGTACATGTAACTTACATTGTAAATGTTTAATATAATGTAGTTCCAATAAATAATTTTGGTCTCATTTTTCATATATAAGGATGAGTAAATTTAGTTTATAAATTTATGTTCTCAGGTTATTTCAATAATAAAACTCTATATTGTTTCAAATTTCAATTAGATAAAATTCCTACATTTTGTGATAATATATCTATTATATTAATATCTAAAAATCCCTTAAAAACATTATAAAACAAAACATATAGATGTCAGTTTTCATATTTTTAAAGATCAAATTAAAAAATGGGGTATAATTAATGAATAAATTCCAATATAAAATCAACTTGAAGATATATTTACTAAATCATTATATTATATGATGTTTGAGAAATTAATGTTTGAACTAGGGACGATGGATATTTTTTTTGAGAGATTTCTATTCTTTGTTTAATTATTCTTATATACATGTTAGAAACTAATGAATTCAAGGTGTACTTATAGGTTTTTTGATAGTTTTTTAAAATTATTTTCATAATAATATTTTAGTTTGAAGATTACTTTTTAAATTTTTGATAATTTTTTAAAAGGGGGAGAAAATTTGCAATTTTTGAATTAATTAAAAGTTCAGTATTCAGTTTTCAAGTTTAAAAAGGCTTAGAATGTTTGTTCTAAGTGTTTATGTTTTTGTTAGATTTTTTTTTGTAAATTAAAATCAATTTAATATAAAATATTATAATTTTTAATTCTTCATTTTATTATTTTCATTTATTTAAATATCTAATTGTTAGTTGTGTTATTGTTTAAAATATTTTAATTTTAATTTATAAATTTTTAATTTTACAATTTTTCTTAAATATAACTATAACATGAATATTTTATCTACTATATAAAATATATTCCTTTATATTTTTTATTTAGCATAATATTTTTTACTTTAATTAGTATTATAATTTTTAAATTAATATTTTATATTTAGCAAAAAATTTAATTTTAAAAAACATATTTTATAATAGTATTTGTTTGACACACACACACATATATATATCATCCCTTATATAAAAAACATTAGCATACATATATTTATACAATCTGGTTCATCTTTTTTGAATATCATTAACTAAGTCACTATATCTCTATGCTTCAACAACATTAGTGCAGTGTGACACCAATATCCTAGCACTTCAGAAACTCCATGAGAGTGATGAATCAACTTATCCATGTTTTAACTAGACTTTCTTACAAATCATTGAAACTCCTTGATCATGTAACCAACACCACGATTAGTATGGAATAATCTCAAATTAGATAACATTGGCTGTTCATCCATGTTTCAACTTTATACTGCAGCATACACCAGCCACTAGCTTCACCTTCTCGATACTTTCCTACTCATCTAACACGGACATACCATGAAGAGAGAGTGAAGTTACCATGAGGGTTATTTGAATTTACTAGAAGTGTTGAACTAAACTATCGTGAATTCCAATAAGAAATAACACATGTGGGTATTATGTCATCCTACAACAAAGGATTATTGAAGTGATTATGAACATAATTTTATAACCTACTGTGAGTTTGGGGCAAATTACCATAAAATAAAGGTATGTGATCAAAGTGGAAATTATTATAACTATCATATGAGTAATATAAACTTATTTCAAGAAGTAGATTGAATCTAACACTAGTGTATTATAAATCATACTTCAAGAATGAGAGTCAACCTACCGTGAAGGTAAGCTACAATGAGGTAATATTTTTAACCTATATTGAATGCCTTTTATATTACCATGAGTTATAATTTTGTGTAACCATATGAAATAATTATTTTTTCAAAGTGTCCACTTGACTAATTCTAAAAGTGACTGAATGACTATTTCAATGTGACCAAAAAACTAGGCCTTCATATGTATGTGATCATATAATTTTTTTTTCAAATGGTCAGTATAATAATCATGTACTACAATTGTGCAGTAGGTAAACCTATTGTGAGAAAAATGTCTCATGTTCTCTCAAAAAACATAGTCCGTTCATTAAATTTTTTATTTTGAGAAAAATTATATTTTCCAACATGCTCTTTTTAAGGAATATTTTGATATTTTAATTAATTTAATGTTTAATTAAATTGTTTTAATTATTTATTTCATTTTAAAATAAATATATATTATAACAACTATGTTTTTAACTATTAAGTAGAAAAATATTATTGAAATAATATTGATTTCTTTTATATTATTTATTTTTTACTATTTTTTATAGTTTTTGAATTATGAACTTACTATATGTTACCGAAAGTGTTTTTAATTATTTTAATTATTTTTAAATCTCTAATTTATCAAAATTATCTCATTTTAAGTGTTTTAAATCATTTAATGATGGAATAAAATAGAAATATAAATATCTGATTATGAGTTTGATAATTTAAATTATAGGTAATAGATATATTTTCATAGTTTATTATTTTCTAGCATCACATTTTTTATTAGTAATTCATTATCCTCTTCATATATCAAGAAGATATTGGAATATTAAAAAAATTAGTCATTATAATGTGATTAATGAATATGATAAAATAAAATAGAAATTGTTTGATCATGATAAAAATGATATAAAATCATAGAGACATAAAAATATGACATTGATATGAGAATTTTGTAGGACTAAATTTTTATTATGACTAATATTCCATTGATACGATCATAAAGGACTTCATAATTTTGATCATCTACTAAGGAAGTTATTGATGTTCTTTAGAATCCTTGAAATTCATCATCATCTGATCGACTGTTGTTCTTAATTCTTCCTGATTTTCATTACTATATTTATTCTATCTTCTATTTTCTATTCGTGAGTCATTTTATGATTTTCCCATCCAAAAATCTTTCTAACTAGGTTATTTATCCTATAAAAATGGTTGCTTGGGTTGTAATTCCTAGAAAAAAAGTCATTTGGGTTATAACTCCTTTAAAATTCAGTTAGGTTTATACTACCTAGTGAGAAAAAGGCATGTTTGTAATTTAATTATTATTCCCTATAAAAATTTATGAATTAATAAATACTATTCTTCTCATTGATTAGATAATATTAAATATTGGACTATGATCTTGGATATCTTAACCACTCTAAAAATTCTGTGTTCATATTTTTCCCACTACACATTTTTATTTTCTATTACTTAGACAATTATATTTGGGTTGATTAATTTTTGAAAATGGATTTTCACACCCCATGTAGTCAATCTTATTATATCAAAAAGACCTAAAATAATGATCATTAAAGGAATTTTTAGGGGAAGTTTGAATATTAATCTTCTTTATCAAGTCACCTAGTAGCAACACAAATTCTTTAAGAGAGATATTTGATAGTGAAGGCATTTACTTATATCCATCAATATCCTAAGATATATTCTTATTGATAAAAAAATCTTGTATATACTCTTTCTTAATCTTAAAATATTAGATCCCATAAAATTAATTCTTATGATTAAATTCAAGATTTAATTTTTTTTGAAATTACCACAAAAATAGGACTGAAAATATTATTTTTCTACATTCTTCTCTCAGTACTTTCAACATTTTAGAAAATAATTTTACCTTAAAGAGATAATATAATATTTAAGACCAAAATAGAAGCATTAAATTACAATTAAATTAGATTAAATGAAATAATTTTTTATGTTTTGGAGCTACATAACTGACTCTAGATCACCACATAGCTGATTTCCAAAGATTTTAATTCATTTTGGAGAATTTATGAACATAACCATTCTTCACATAGTTAGTTTCCTCACATAGAAAAATCTGATTGGTGTTCTTCATGTTTCTAGATTATTCACTTATCCTTCATTCTCATGTATCAAAATTTTACTTAGTTTAATGTATCACATATCCAATTGGAACCATATATCTTAATTTTCCACAGATCAAATAAAAATTTCTAATTACTCCATAAAGATGATTTACATATCCATTTCATCGATGTATAAATTTCCTCACATTATTTTCATCAATGTAACTTATTTTCCAATATTAAATTTCCCAATGTAACCAATTTTCCTAGGTGATACTTTAGATATCCAATTGATATATCTAATTGATCAAGGTAGCCCAAAGCCCATGTAATATTATTTTCTCACATATCTAATTTTTTAGACTTTTCAAAACTTCAACAGAAACCTCCAAAATTGAATACTAATTGTAGAATGGTCTAAATAAAGACAAATCATATATATATATATACACGAGGTTATTGGGGATAAAATTACATTAAAACACACACACACACACACTAAACACGCACAAATTCCTGAAAGGAAAGATATATCCCCCCTAAAGGGATAACCCACCCAACCAGCTGCTTTATTACATTATATATTTTTAGCCCGATGGCCCAGTGGGCATGAAACCCATTATATAGCCCTTAGGCCCACAATTGGATTGTCCAAAAGACCCTTCTTACATAATGCCTACATCACCACATAAAATTCATTCCTATATAGCCACCCCTTGATGGACAGAAGACCTAGTGGCCCAAAATCCTATTCGGGATGAATAGTAATGCTATTATAGTACCCCACTATAGTACCTTCTACAGTAACCACACCGATACAGTGCTACAGTACCTTATATAGTACTTATACTATGATATAATAACTATAGTTCCTTCCATATTATAATATACCATTATATTAATTCTATAACCCTTTTCCAACAACTTATCCATCAAATGAAAAATGAAAACATCTTTCAATAGTATGTACGAACTACCGCCTCATGAAGAGGATATATTTCAATTTTCATCACTACCTATTATGTTAGTCATAATGATGTATATAAATGAAATATTATGATGTATATGATATTTTTGAAATAATTTTTATTCTATGAAAATAATATATCATTTACCATCTTACCCTTACACGAGTTAAAAAATGACAATGTCACACGAGCGTACGTGCAGACTTCCACCTCTACAAAATGATGTGATTATTTATTCATGTACACATTTAAAGAATGATTATAAATATGTATATAATGAATATATATGATATTTATATCAATATTAACATTCTAAATATGATGGAATTATAAGATACATGGAAGGAAAGAAACCACCAAACAAAAACTTACATTAAAATTGAAATACTTGACACTCAGAAAGGGAAATATTAATTAATAATTTTCAATAAAAACGTTTTGAAATTTTATTATTTGATAATATGTGATATTATAAGTATTTATATTATTATATTATATAAATATAATTAATTTCAATTTATTTTATAGTAGTTTAAAATCACTTAGAAAGCTAGCTGGATCTAAGTAAGGGTCTATTCCACAATCTCATCCTTATTCAGGATTTTTTATGTTCAAGTTTCTATTGGGGGGATTATATGATCATTATATCTTAAATATAATTTATTTTATTATCCTATAATTATGTTTTTGGAATTTACAAGTTTTAATTTCTTTCTTACCTATCTAGGTTATCAAAATACTGAGAGAATATTTTTAAGGAAAATTGATTTTTTTTTCTATTCATTCAGGAATATTTTTCTTCAAAATCAATTTTTTCATTAAAAAGATTCCAATATTTTTTATTCTACTATAAAATGATTTATTAAAGTCATTTTTACCCATATTTAACTTTCTATGAATTTTTTTAAAAGGAATCTTATTGTCTTTTCTGAAGGAAGTACTTTTTACCAATGGTGGGAAGTGAATCTTTGTTTTAAATATTATCATAAAAATTATTATTTTTTGTTTTAATTACTATTATTTAATTTTAAGACACCTTTACAAGTTACCATGGTTATTTTAAAAAAAATTCTTATATTCTTGGAAATTTTATGTTATTATTTATTTGTTTTAAAATAAAAAAGGGATTTTACTCATGAATTGTTTTTGTGAAATTTTAAAAGTATTTCATCTATATTAAAATAATTTGATAAATATTAAGCATTAATATGCATATAATCTAATTACACCATCCACTTTTTTCTCTCTCTATGGATTATGATCACATTTTATTTATTGATTTGAGAAAATAGTAACATTTCTTAAGTTAGTTTTTCAATAAATATGTTTATGTCAATTATATATTTTATTATTATTCAATCCTTTGAGATGATGAATGAAATATAAATACTAAGTCAGAATATGGGTCTATTATATCCTCTTGATGCATTAGTAGGTCTCATGAGGAAAACTATTTTAGGTATTTTTAATATTAATTACCTATTTATATATGATGTCTTGGAACCAAGAGTTTATTATTAGATTATGATGTCTGACATTTTGCATTCTATCATTATGAAAATAGTTTTTATTATCCATGTGATTATTTATGTTTCTATTTCATCCATTTATTTCACTACATTTTTTATATTAGATAAATTATATATTTGATTATTGTTTATTTATTCCATATTTTCCATCACTTATTCATTATAGGATAGATTTTGTTGTATGATTTCCCTTAAAAAGAATATGAGATCACCCTTTATTAGGTTTACGTTTACATAAGATACCAAGAAGTGATCTATGAATGATTTCATTATTTAAAAGGTGGAGGCAGTGCCTCTTAAAATAAAAGCAAACAAAAGAGAGTACCCAAAAAGATAACAGGAAACATGGAAAAGCCCAAGGAATAAAACTATATACCTATCTTTTTCATTAGTATGGACGTTAGTTTCCTTTATTCTTCTTGAATTACATGCCATTATACCCTTCCACGACCCTGACCCCGACCTCTTGATCTTTATCTACTAGAAGGAAGAGCTTGTAGACTTTATAAAAGTGTATCAGCTTCAATGCTATCAGAATCAGAGCTGTATTCTTGATCTTTGTGTTTTCCAAGAGAAGAAACCCCCTCAACTGAAGTAGACTAGACAAGGACATCCTGAGTCTCATTAAGAGAGACCTAATTGGTATCCTGCATCTTAGAATCCTTACCAATATGTTGACTAAAATAAGGGTTACCTGAAATCAATACAGTTTAAGGATTTTCCTTCGTGTAATAAATGAGCTAAAAGCCTTCAATATCCATAGTGATTTTTGAAGAAGTATGACTAGGATTAGAAACAACTGGGGAGACAGTTTCTAATATTTTCTTATTCTTTTGGATATCTGAAGCAACCATCTCATCATTCAAAGGTGGATAGTAAGCTTCGTTTTGAGTGACATCTTTAGTATGTTTTCCAAAATAGGAGTTATAAACATGGATTGATAGTTGAGGAGATGAAGAAATTTTAATTTTCTATAAATCAGCACATTTTCCTTGATATTGAGTATCAACATTTTTCAGATTCTCATCTTCAGAAAAGATGATAGCCTGATATTTTGGCTTGTTCTCAGAAGTAAAGGCATAGATGTGAACTTTCTCATAAATTATAGAATGTACAACATCCTCAAGAACACCACCATGCACTTTTCGATTATGAAAAAGGAATGTAAGGTCCATCATTGACCTTCTGAACATGTTTACTTTTAATATTTTTAGGACAATTTCTCATTTCATTTCTACACAAAGCAAAATAGCTAAAAAAAGTTGAGCGCCTACATGTTGAAGAGTCATGACCTATAATGCTATAATCTTTGTAGAAATTTGACATTTTTTCATATGTGATATTCAATTCAATAATTTCATCATCAGTTGTAAGCATATCCTTATCAAACAGAGTTGATCCCAATTCAACCCCTACTAAGAACTGGGCGTAGTGACCAAATCAAGCCACTTTTGTTTCCTTGTCAATTTTAATAGGAATACCATTTGAAAAAGCAATATCATACAAAATTTTGGGGATGCCAATGAATCCAATTAAACCCATACACTCTTACCCAAATTTGTGTGGTGGTGTTAGTAACCTCAAATGGATTGAAATTTTTATCCCATTCTCAAAGGTGAACAATTCCTGGTTTGAGCACAATAGAACCAAATCCCCAAGATCAAATTTTCATTTCCTATGTGGGGAAGAACATATGAAAGTATCCTCATCCTAGAGAGACACATTTCCAGGATATAAATCCCCAAATTGATGAGATACACTTCTTAAGTTCATTAATTCTAAAAGGTTGAGAGCCTTTAGGAAGAAATAATCATGCAATTATTGAAAACTCAACCATTTTAAGCCACTCAGAAAAAGCATCGAGATCCTCTTTGATGTGCACAATGTTCCCCTTTCTTCAGACAGAAGAGTCTCGTACACCTTTAAAGAAAGAAAAAGATCTATTCAAATAAGGCCCTTCCACATAAACATTTCTTGCCTGAATCTGGTTCACGAATTTTGCTGTCAAATCAGAGTTCGACATAATGTTTTCCCCGAACACTCTCGCAAATGTGGGATTTTGGAGATTGACCGCAATTTCAGAATCCAAAGAGAAATTTTGGACCAGTCTTGTAGCAACACATGCATGAAGAAAATGATCTACTTCTACCACTAATTTCATCGTACCATGCTCACCCAAATATCTAGGTCGTGCCAAAAATCCTCTATTCACCACTAGGTCACCATCATCGCAATCCAAATCTTTTGCAACCATCTCCACAGGCCTTACAGCCATAGAAGTTGGTGCCGAGACTCCATTATATGCTGGCGCAAGCTTTGCATTAATAGCTCGAACAAAATTAGTCGAATCCATTCCTCCATTAATCTCCACAAGGTCATCTAATGCAATCACTGAATGCTGCTCAACCACGGAAGTTAGTGGTATGTCTCCACCGACACCATCGCATGATTAACCCAAGAGAGTATATTCCTTAGAGAATTTCTGAGAATTTTTGAGATGTGTAAATACTGTTCTTTCCAAAATAAATAAATTATGAAAAATGATTCAAAAGTAGAGGATCCTTAGTAAAATAATCTACAATTAATAAAATATTACAACAAGATATTTTAATTAAAGATATGAATAAGAAATAAACCCAATTATAATTCTAATATGAGTTGATTCCCATACAATGAATGGATGTTCCATGTCATGATTTATGATTCCTTGTACATTCAAGGGGATTTTTAGAAGGAAATAAAAGTTAATGATTTTTTGGTGCTTTTATGAAGTATATTTCCTGAGTCCAAGGAGGATTTTTAGAAATACATTGACTCATAATTATAATGAGAATACCATACCATAATTTAAGAGAGTTTCTATATTATAAATATGGAAATAACATTCGAACAATATTTAAGACTATGTGAATATAAATAAGCTAAAGTATAATAGAATATTGGAGGGTTAGTTATGTGAATTTTTTATAATAGAGTAAATAAATATTAGAATAAATAGATGAAAACAATGATATTGAATGTAGTGTAAAAATACTTCAAAGAAGATTACAGAATTATTAGAAGAATATGTAAAAGGAAAAGAAGTAACTCTACAAATAAGATTCTCCCCAAAGCCCAAGGTGACCTCCCAAATAGTTGAACTATAACCAAAAGAAATATAATATTCTTCCCCCCATATTACCAACTCCCTTATTTATTAACCCCAACCACTACTGGAAACCGATATATCATTAGTGTATAATCCTTCCCCTATAATCTAGATGCAAATTCCCCCTCCCTTAGTCAGACATCCCCAAATAGAATAACCCTCTACTCACCCACCAATAAATTCTACCTACTTAAAAAAATTATATTGAAATAAAGGTTAAAAACATGTTGAACTATATTATTTTATCATAGATATTCTAAACCCATCTTTCTAAACACACTCCATCTGTTGGGAAAATTTCCCACAGTATTATCAAGAAGATAATAGAAGTACTTCCTCTCCAATGAAAACCAAAACCAATATTGTAAAGATCTAAATCCTAGTATCCCAAAGTCAGTGGTTACATTATTACATTGTAAGATATATAAAATAGATCATGTCAAAAATTACCGATTTTTTTTATTCTTTAAGAACCATATATATAAAATATTCCAATTTTTACATTGGAAATAAAATATAAAACATCTTAATATTAAACATTATTTTCCCCTAAAATAATTCAAGGATTCCTTCATCATATACAAGGGAAAGAAAAACAGAGTGAGATCAAACACTATGTTTGGGTTAGATATATCAGAAACTATCATGAGTAAATAAAATATAGTTAATATTATTGGGATAAAAAATAATCAAATATTATAAATAACTAATACCATAAAAGGGGACTAAATCCATGGATAACTTAACAATTTAAATAAAAATATGGATAAAAATAAATATATTCATAATTAAAGAATTAATAATATCAGATATCATAGTCATATCGTCAAGTCCTTGTGCAAAGACAATATATGTAAATAGTTATGGAATATACAGAATAACCAAACTAGTTTGTCTGATGAAACCTACTGATGTATCCAGGGGAAACAATAGGCCTCTCCAATCAATTACTATGTCCAAAGAATTCTTCATATGGAATGGGTAAAAAAGTTCAATACATAATCAACACAAAAATTCATATTGAAAAATTAGAATATTAAATGTAACTATATTCCCTAATAAATATAATATGATCAAAAGTCATTCAGAATAATATGGTGGATGATACAAAAAGTGCATGTTCTCAATAAATCAATTAACTTTCACAAAAAAACACCATATGTAGAAATGGTATACAATTTTGGCAATAATAAAATCTATTATACAAAAAATATGAATATTTTAGAGAAATTAATTTTTCTCTAATAGTTGATCAAAATAATTTGAATGTTTCAAGAGAAATAAAATTACTATAAAATTAACAAGATAAAAAATATGTCTACCAATACATAAAAAATATTGTGTTTGAAAGAAATTCATATCTTTTAAATAATAAAATTAATTTTAAGTGAAACAATTAAATATTATTTAATTAAAGAGTTTTATTTGAAAACCCATTTAAAATATGTAGAATCAGTTAAATATAAAAAAAATTATTTTGAATGTGGGAATGTTTGTTAATGTCGTATATGTTTAAAAGAACAATTCCATTTGAATTTTTTGTAAAGAAATTTCAAAATGAACCCTTTACAAAAAATTAGAATACTACTTTAAATCCTTTTAAAAACTAAACGATACATTAAAATTTCCTCAATTTTTTTGAATAAATAAAATGGATTTTTTATAACAACTTTAAAAAATATGGGCACAGAAGAAAAATATACCTCATCAAAAAGTGAAATAAGAACAAGTTCCTTTTACACATTTCTTTGCATGATTTAAGTAAAAAGAGATGAAAAGATGGAAAAAACAAGGGAACTATTTAAATATAATATAAATATGTTAGGTTTAAGTTATATTGGTGTAATATTTCCCCCAATAAAGACTTAAACATAAAAAATTTTGAATAATAGAGAGATTGTGAAATAAACCCTTACTTGAGGTTCAATATTATTCATAAGCATTTTTAATCTCATATATAATAAATTAATGTTTATTATAATTCTATATAAGAAAAAAATACATACTTATCATATCATATATGATCCACTTATAACATTTCAATTGTAGTTTATTAATAATTCCTTATTAAAATTGACGTTTTCAAGTGATAACTACCACATATTTCATGTAAGTTTGGATTTAGAAGCGATGCTACATGTACATTGATAATGGTTCCATAATATAAATAATTATAATAATGATATATTTTTCATATATATTCATTAAGTAAAAAATTATAATCATCCATGAATGGTGGATATAGAAAATTGAATTTCACCATTTATTGAGACGACAAGTCATATGTACGCATGAACGTTGTTTTTACTTTTCGACGAATGGAATGAAAGAATGGTAAATAATAATTTACCTTTATAGAATTATTATTATATATAATATATAATATATATTTATTAAATATATTCTCATTACCATCCATTTAAATTAGAAATGAAAAACAGATCACATCGGTTTTTGGAGGTGGTAGTCCACACATATGCACTAGCAATGTTATAATTTTATAATAGATTATAAAGTAATAACATAGATATGATATTATAATTCTAGAAATATAATTTTTAGATAAAAAATCTAAATTAATTATTTGTCTTTATAAAAATCCTTGTAGAGTGGTGATGAAATACAAATTACATCACTACGTATAGATGGTAAGCCGTATATATGCATGAGTGATGTTTTCATGTTTCATGTAATGGAAAATTGATATAAATTGGTTTTTAAATAATTATAATAACATATTTTTATATATTTTATAATTTAATTATTTATTTAGTTTGGATAAAACATATTTATAGGATATATAAGAAGGATTAAATTTGAAAGAGTCCATATAGATGATTACATCTTATTCCGTAGACTTCATTTAGACCCATTTTCAAGGACCCTTGGAATGGTATTCAATGAGGAAAAAAAACTATAATTCCTGGATAAATTTTTTTTAATGTAATTTTTCTAGTTCTGGTTGATATATTTTTCCCAATAATTTCTAAGGAAAGGAGAGAGGTGGAGGTTTACTTTTATAAGTGATGATAGAGGAGCTCTTGGAATTACATAAAGTATTATATTAATATAAATTAAATCTATAAAAAAATGAATCCAAATTATTATAATTATATTATGATATGATTATGCGTCTAAATCCTCTAATAATTTTTTTTTACATTTTTTGGTTATTTTTTTACCCTTATCACTTTGTTTAATCCTCTCATTAACCCTTCAGACTATTGTTGTGATAGTAATGTTTTTTACAATTTAGGGGTCAAAAAAGTAACTATAAAAGAACAAGTAACCCATAAATAAACAATTATTTATATTTTAAACCATATACCAATCATTTTTTTGATTATATTATTTTTATGAACTTTTAATTATTTAATAATATATATTTTTATAAAATGTTATGAATGTCATTTTTGGAAATACATGAACTATTATAATATAACATTTTTCTAACTCATGTAATATAGTCACAAAATATATTTTCATATATTATTATGAGAATATGGTATTAATTTAATGCTACAATCAAATTTATACATGTTTAGATATTATTTTAAACTTTTTCAGTTGGTTTAACACCTTTGTTAACAAATTTTATCTTTAACCATGGTAATGACTTCTTCAATATTAAAGAATTATAATTTTACTTATTAGGTTATAATTGGATCATAAATGACCAAGGGTTAATTTATTTTTACTATTTTCATCCAAATTTTCATCTTTATTCATTTTTATTATTATTTTTAAGTAATATAATAATATATTATTTAACATAAAATATCATTAATGTCATTTTGGACACTATTAATTTAATTTGACATTGAAAAAAAAACAAACAAAATTAATTAGAATATAAACCATTGAAACTTAAATAATATTTTATATCAATTTATAAATTTCATGGGGTGCGATAACCCATCTATAAAAAATTAATTTTAGTGTTTTAAAAATCATTTACATTATTTTTCTACTACCTACACAAGTACTATATCAGCCTTATGTAAGAATTTAAGCTAATTATTTCATCAATAAAAATTTAAAATAAATTAATGCGATAAATAAAATCAATTAATATTTAATAAAATCATTTATAAATGAATTTATCCTTTATTTATCCCTATGATAAAATAATATATATATTAAATTCAAGAGAGTGACATTTTGGAATATTATTTACATAAAACAATATAAATTTCATTATCAAGGGTAAATGGAACTAAAATGAAATATATTTGAATTTTGGATGAATACGGTCAAATTTTTCAAATACAATGAAATTATGGTGACTGTTGGGTTGATTTGGAGACCTTATTTCATGGTTATAACACTGTTTTAACCTTTTTACCCTTTTAAAGGTGACAAATATTTACCATTAATAATATTCATAATGAATAAAATAAAAGAGACCAAATTAAAAAAATTAAACTTATTGATTCCAAATATGATATCCATTTTTCAATTTTTAATATTTATAAGTGAGGTAAATCAATATAAAAATATATACAAAACAGAACAAACAATGTCTTCTTAAGAACAAAAAATAACATATAACAAAATCATAAATATTTCATATTTAAATGAAATTAATTAGATTATTATATATAAAATAGATCATATACCAAATATAAAACATAATGGTACTTATAAATTACTTGATTTAAGGATAATAAATGATATCATTTAAAAACATAGAATTTTTTAGTACTCATTGGAAAATCAATTATTTTGGAATAATCCCATAATTTCAATGTATGATAATTTTAATATGATAGTTTCAAAAATAGTGTTCATTTTATAAATATAAATTTCTAAATGTGGATGAAATTAATTATAAATTTCATGAACTAAATGAAAAAAATCATTTTTTGAAAAAAATTTATTTTTCAGTCATAAAATGCAACTAAAAATTTAGGGATTAATTATTAAGAATAATTTGATAAATTGATATTAAGTAGGTAAATTATACATATATTTTATGAGACATTTAGACATATCTATACCCAACAATTCAATTGTAATGTTATAATGATCACTTTTAAATAATAATATTTTAATAGTATATCACAGTTCATTTAAACCCAGTGTTTCATATAACACAATATATCATAGAAATTAAATTTATTTAAAGATAAATATATTCTAAAATATCATCTTGTTACATTATAACCCCTTAAATAAATTTCACCCTCAAAAATTTATGTCAGTCATCAATGGTTTAATATTTTAAAATACTTTTATTGAAATCCATCATTATACTGAGGGATAATAAAACATCATTTAAAAAGGGGAAGTGGGGAACATAATGATTACTCTAAATAAAACACAATAAAGTTCCTAGATAAGTATAACATTAGTGGGAAGTTAAAATATAAACATGTATGAGAAAAATAATATTTAATGACTAATAAAGAAAGATCAAGATCTTGGTCATGAGAATGTTAATGACCACAAAAGCATAAATTAGTAAGGTTTGAAAAAATATATTGATAAATCATAAATAAATTTAATATAATAAAATTATAATTTAGAGTTTCCTTTCCAATAGTTAAGGAATTACTTTACCATACCTAAAAAGTATAATTTTATCCTTTAATAAATTTCTTCAAAAATATCATCTTCTTTACTAAATAATGAGTATTCAAGATGAATATTTTATATCTGAAGCACAAAAATAAACATATAAAAAACAACTAATTCATAATTGAATAACAATATATTCCTATCATATATAATAAAACCTAAATTGATAGTATAAGGTAATATAATACCCAAAATTAATAAACATTCATATGATTAATTAATAAAATAATTTTCTAAAATCAACAATAAATAAAAGGTATAACATAGAAAAATCTATAAATAATTTACCCATATCCATAATAACCTCAATAACCCCAACATTAATGAAAATTTTAACCTCAATTGTTATCTCATACCACTAACCTAACATATCAAAAAATATAATATCATTCTTCCTAAAAAATATTTTATATTAAATTGAATGGATATATATACCTCAACACAAATAAACCATCTTTTGAAATTTCATTAATCAACAAAAAATCCCAAAAATTAAAAAATATTTTATCATATAATAAGTTTCTCAAAATAAAAGTATTCTTTTTTTGTCCAATAGATTAAGTGAAACAACTATCATACTAACCAGAAAATCACCTAGGCCAGTGGTTGTTGTCGTAAACTTATTGTCATTCAGTTGTGGGTTCAAGGATCGTTTCCTTACTGAATGTGATGGGTTTCCCCTAGCCTGTGGGTTTGTCTTTTTATAAAAATATATTTATATAATTTTTATAACATTAACAAAAATATTATGAACATATTCAAAAATAACATTAATCAAAAAACCACTTTTTAACCACTAAGTTTTCCTATACAACTTAATTTTTTCCATAAAATCAAGTAATATTAATTCATTATTATTACCTTATCATTAATTATCATATTAACCATAATGGTTATCATCAAATTTAAACATATTTGAAAAAAATATAAAATAATTATTTATCAAATAACCATATCACTAAAATATATACTAAACCAAAGAGTTACATTCCCATAAATGTTTTCTAAAATATCCTTAATCATGGTAAACATTCATCACAAAAAACATCGCAAGGGTTATATATACATTTAAACCCATGATAAAAAATAGAAATATTAAACCACAACACAAATTGGAATAATTTCCACACTCCATGAAATTATATAATAGGATTATGGGTGTCTATTCAGTCGGTATTTATCTACATATGTTTCATTGTATGACTTCTTTACATCACTTTGGCATGATTTTTATCAAGGGACTTATTTTACACAACTAAAAAAATTTACCAAACCCCTTATGTATATTTACATCATGCTTGTTTCCCAACTTTTTACATGAACAAATATTAATTTTCTTTCATCTTTGGATCATATTATTTTAATTTTCTAAAAATACATCTTTATTCTATTATCTCCAAAAGTAAGAGAATAATGAGATTCTCTAATATCTATTTATATTTGAGACTGTATATAATTATTTCTTCATAGATATTTAAATATCAAAGTCTTTTATATCCAATTCAATTTGGATATTTGGTCTTACGTTACTAAATAATCGATCAAATTTTCTTTCCGAATTGATGATAAAACAAAAATAATGCCTTGAAAGTCATGTAATTTTTTTTCTCATTGGTACCAATTGATTTATCATCCCACTAATTTAGTTTAATAAATTCACTCCCTATTTTAATTTGAGGTTTTTAAGGAAAATATTTATTTAAAAGTACCTTTTTTATACTTCCCATGACATGGAGTAGATTTAATCCTCTTTCCTTGTATTATTAATAAGAATCCATGATTGAACAGTTTAAAATTTCAAATGATACACAACAAAAATAACTTATTCATGAATAGAGAAATAGATAACGAAGAATATTTTTTTTATCGAATTGATAAATTACCCAATTATAAGTATACTAGAGGAACCACTGAAGGATAGTGGATGTTTCTCTATAAAAGAATCAATGATGAGTTTTTATTTCTTATGAACATTTAGAAGTTCAACATGATTAAGGTTACTATTCATAGCTTATGATATTTGGGTGAGAATATTTCAAATATTTCACATCGTAGTTCCCATTTACTTTGGTTTCTCAGAAGTATGGTTGTTGTGTTCACTATCACATTAATTATTTACACAATTTCTCCAGGTCTAGCCATTGACTAAAATATGAAAGTATTGGGTGAGTATAAAACATCAAAATCAAACATAGGATGATAAAAATCATTATTATGGTTCATTAAATAATTCAACATTATTTAAACCCAATGACACATAAAGTTAATTCCATACCAAATTGATTTATAATAGGTTGTCATATATTTTATCTTCTCAATCACTATAGTAGTTCATAACTATAATGTGAATTAACAAAATAAAACCCCAAAAGAGTATCAAACCATGAACAATTAGAACTATTTTCAATGAACCATGTGAATATTGAGTTAATACCTAAACAAAATTTTCAGGTTTATTACCCCTAGGAACATCTATGAAAGATATTACATCCACTTATTTGTATCCAGAAAAGGATGTCATTTCTTAGAAACAACATAGCATCTTACTTGAAAAAACTTGTGGATGTTATCTTATACATAGTCTTATGCTTTAGTTGGAAAAGAGTTTTTATAATAATAATATCAAAAAATAAGTAAAATCTTCTATGATAGAAATTGAGGAGACCCAAGAATCACCTAAATAGTTATAATATAATTTTAGATTAATATTCCATACATATCACAATAATACATGCCCAAGGACTATAAAGGGTTAGTGTATTTGGAGAGTAGATATGTATTTCAATTATTTAATGAAATATATTCAATATCTACCACAAATATCTTCTCACATAGTACCCTTCTTAGATATAATATATTTAATTTTTTTTTCATAACTTGGGGAAATTTAAACATAATAAAGGGGTAGATCAAATTCTCTGTAAGGGTAAACAAATTAGTTATCAATCAATGGTAAGAAGTGAGCATAATATAAACATAAAGATTTGATAACATGATAATATCAAATGATATTCATAACCAACCAAATAAAATATCATAAATAACGAGTCATGGGATAAGGAATTTTCATAAAAACATAAGACATAAGAGTTTGAAATCATCAATAATCAATCATTATCCATGATAACACATCATAACCAAAAGATATAATTTATTTGTGTAAACATAATCATAAAAAATTATTTACTTAGTCAAGTAGGAATTCTAATTTTATCATAGTGGATATTTTCCCATAGTGGATTGAGTTTACTTATTATTCCATCATTTCCTTAGTCAAGGTAAAATTCCATGACTATCAAAGTGGATAGAGCCTCTTATCAAACTAGGTTCACTCTCCAATCTGGTTCAGGTTATCTCATGAGTTATATTTTTTCCCCAATTTAGTTTAGGTCAATATAATTTTCGTCTCACCCATCACATAATGAAAACCAGACATAAATATTCAAAAATATCATAAAAACAGTCATCATAGAATAACTCATGGAAAAGAAATGGGTTTCATAATGATTTCATAATATCTTAATTAAACCAAGGGAAAGTAACAGATTTCATATGTTCATACTAAAAAATCATAATCATAAACTATCCAAATATATAAAGTGGACAATATAATAAGATATTATCCCCATTTAATTATAAAAATATATAATGTATATTTAAATAGATGGAAAATATATTTTATAAAATCATTTAAAATATAAATCAAAAATTAAGATAAAATATCTTATTTTCATTGGTAACATTTAAAAATGAAAATTTATAGAATAATAAAAATATATTTTTTAAAAAAACATTTAAACATATAAATAGAGATTCATATTAAATAGCTCTAATTATTTTGGGAAAACCAATTCATTCTGTAAATAATAATAAAATATTCTATTCAAACATTTTGTTAAATGTCATAAGAAGCAAGTTTGAATATTTTTTGTGAAATTCATTTTTAAAACCATTGAAAATAATTTGAAATATGGTTCAATATGGATTTAAAATATCATTGGATCATAGGAAATAAAAATCATTGAAAAAATAAAAATCAAGCATAAATAAAATAAAAAAAATTCCGAACTAAAAAGAGAAATTAGGTTGGATTTTCATTAAAAAAATTATCAAATTTTTTGATTGAAAAAGAGAGTAAAAATAGAATGTATACTTGAAATAAAAGGAAAACTATATTATAAGAAAATATATTGGTTTTATAGGATAAAGATCATATAATTTCCTTAAGTGGAAATCTAACATAGACAATCTTGAAAAGAAATTAAGTTGTAACATTAATACTTACCTCAAGTACCATATTTCTTCATACATATTCCAAAATAATGTATAACAAATAAAAATTTATGATAAATATATTTCCAAAATCTATCCATATTTAAATTACTATATATCATTTTCTTATTATTTCCAATTACCCTTTTGTTAATAATTTCTTACTAAAATCATTATTCTCATGAAAACTGGTCTTTTTTCTATGCGTGTTTTTGTTTAATGGATTTGGTCCTTATACCTTGTTCATGGTTTAATAATATATATAATATCAATAATCTCATTAATATAAAATTTATTCATTATATACACTTTTATCACCATCCATATAGTATGGTGATGATAATAAATTACATCACTATATGGATATGGTTGCCAGGTTGTATGCAGAAGTCATGTTTCCACTTTTTAATGGATTCAATGAAATAAATGTAAATAAAAAATCACCTTTAAGAGATAATAATTATTATATAAACATCATATATATAACTTAAAAAATCATCTATATTACCATATAAGAGGATGAAGCTGATGAATAATAGAATGAACCACTTCATGGAGACAATAGATCTTATGTAAGCATGTGTGATATTTTTATTTTAAATTAAAAGTAAAGGGGATATAAAATAGTTATACTTGTAACATAAAAACAATATTATAATGGTAAATATATCAATTTCATAACATTAAAATTGTTATAGAGGATTTTTAGGAGGTCTGTGGATAAAGAAACATGAAAACTGTCGGTAAGAATATAAATCTATTCTTTAGGTATCATGCTTTGAAAGGTACCATGAGGATTAGTAGATGGGTCGTTTTTGAATAACTACAGATAAAAGTAGTGTATAAGGATTTTGGGAGGGTATTTTGTTAGATATTGGTTGAGCTAAAGGCCTCTAGTGATGTGGAAAAATGAGAAGAGGAGGTTCCCTTTCAAAAGTGATGTGGGTGGAAAACTTGTAAAAACATTAAACTTTATTATATAATATATTTCTTATAAAAGTAAAGTGAATAAAAATAAAAAAAATATTAAAATATAATAAGGGTATGTTTTAAATACAATAAATTGATAAAATTAAATAAATTATTCTATGGTATTTCAAGCCTTATCTCTTAGGTTAATCACTCTTTTAACTGTTTTAACAATTATCATGGTAATAATATTTTTACCATGGTAATTGTTCATTGTGGGAAAAAATTATGTTGAACTTATTATCTAATTTTAATTATAATGATTCTAAATATGGTATCTGTTATACTAGATTCAATTCCTAAAATTATCAAAAAATAATTCTAATTTAAATGTGTAAAACATAAGAAAAAAATATTTAAGAAAAATGTATTTTCCAATAATAATATTAATTTCCATTCCTCCTATGAAAAGTAAATATAGTTACCCTAACACTAGAAACCAAGAGTCCAATGTTACATTATTTAATTTTTATAAGATATGAGGAATCCAATCCTGAATGACTATATAATTCAGTAGTCTTGGTAAAATAGATAAATACATGACTCCTATTTTACATTTGAATAAAAAAATTAAAACATATTTTTTTGGGAATATCACTATTACCTCTAGAATATCCTTACATATCATTCATAGTACACATCCTTGATTCCTTGGAAAGTAAAAAAATAAGGGTGAGATCAAATTCTCAATAAAAATTATGTATAGTTGAAGATATCATGAATCCATAAGTATAATCAACATAGAAATGTTAATAACAAAACAAAAATTCCATTTAAATAATTTAAATATCATGATTTGATAAGGCATAAACAATATAGTAAGGTAAATAATGGAAGAGCATTCCATTTAATCAATAAAATGAGAATGAAAATGAATCCAGAGATCATATCATTACAAATATTTCATGTATAATAATAACTAAATTCTTAATGAAGGAAACTATTAATTATTATATTTCATTATCTTATGAATTAGGATACCTCTACTATAAATACCTTCCACAAGATAATTTAAAACTGATGGGTCGGTATAAACTAGAAACACATAGATCTAAGTCTATCCAACTGATTCATCTCATGAGACCAATTGATGCATCGAAGGGCTCTCTATAAATAGGAACCACCTATAACTACATGTCCCTCCAATTCCTCATATATCAAATAATTGATTTAATTTTTGAATCAGTATTCCTTATATTGAAATATCTATATTGATTAAAGGATAAGGATTTAAAAATATTTCCCTAGTTAATAAAATTACATCAAAAGTAAAAACTATATGTAATAAATGGTATATGATTTATGGAATAATAATATCTTTCATAAATGAATATTTATATTTAATAAAAATATCATTGAAAATGGAAAATGATCATATGAAAGTGACTGTTTCAATCAAAAGTAAATAATCAAAAAAGAAAGTGAGATTGTATAAAAAAAATTTCAGTATTTGGTAACAATTAAATTGTAACCCCATATGGTATAAACTTGAAACAAAACATTAATAATCATGAATAAATAGGTATTCATGTTAAATACATTAATGGGGTAGTATATAAACCATATATTAACAAATATGTCTTAGTGAAATGAAAATTGAGAAAAAATCCCTTACATCACACCTCTATTTGGTTGAACATGATTTAACCTCATATATAGTGGTTTAAAAAATGTTATTAATTTATACTAGAACCATATTCATATTTGTAAAATCATATATTATCTCATTATAAAATTGTACTTCCTGTTTGTTAATAATATTTCATTATTTTTTTTATTTTGAGTGTTAATTGCATTCTTTTCACATGTATTTTTTATCATGAAAATTACAGTTATTTAAAATATTATATAATTACATCATATATATAATTATACTAGTTTTATAATTTTTTTTTCATTTTATACATTTTATAATAATTATTTAAACTGTAATGTGTAGAATGGACCAAATCACTTCATGGAAACGGTAGGTCGTACTTATGTAGGAGTGACATTATCATTTCCTTAATAGGTGAAAGAGTAAATACGTAGGTGATATATTAATTTATCATAATAAATATCATGTCATATATATCTCATATATTCATCAAATTTATCTTTATTATATTCTATGTAAAGTGTAAGTGAAAATTGAATCACATCGCTTCATGAGGCGGTATTCCGCCATACACACGAGCGATGTTATCATAATTTAAATAGCATGGAAAGTATGAATTTATATGTGCTGTTATATTTAAAAAATTATAATAATTTCATAAATATTATATATATATATACACATTAAATCCATCATTATATACAATTTTGAGATGTGGTTATGGAAAATGAGTTACATCCGTTTGTAGGGCGGTATTCCACCGTACATACGATTGACGGTTTCGTTTCCCATTTCATAGAGGATAAGATGGATAAAGTTTACTAAATTAAAATAATAATATATAAATATATGGTATGTAATACTTATATTATAAAAAATTATTTAATAAGATTTTAAGGATGTCGAAGAAGAAATAAAATAAAAACTGTTGTTTAATAATGTTACCGCTTCTTTAGACGACCTCTTTCGGTTTGCACCAAAATATTTCCTAAGATGTATTGATAATCCAAGAATGGATCTATGATATTTTTATAATATTATGGAAGTGATTTGGTTAGGTATTTTCTGATCCAAATGTCTTTGTAAGTTGGAATAGGGAAGAAGAGTTTGTGGCCATTTATAAGTGGGTCCATAAAACACATGGATTTTTTTAATTATTCAATTAAAACCATATTTATATCATGCCAAAACCCTAAAAAATAGGTCATTATAAACCATTAGAGGTGATAAAGTCGAAATATTTCTAGAAAACAAATGTTGGTTATGTTGGTTGGTCATTTTAACCATTATCTTTTTAGTTTAACCCTAGGTAAATCAGTTTTTACCTTAATTGAAATAATGAATATTTACAAATATTACTTTTTGTAATTCTATAAAATATTGTTCATATTAGGTCCACTAGGTTAAATATCCTAAGAGGGTGGGTGGGTGGGTGGGTGGGTGAATCAGGGTATGATAGATTAAAACTACCACCCCTTTTGATCTTTTTTTGTCATTAAACAAAACACACTTCTCTCTTTCTCTCATACGAAATATATAAACAGAAATTAAATCATGCACGAGACACAATTATTTGACATTGTTCACCCTCACTAGGTTATATCCAAGGAGAATACAATGATGATGTGATTATATACCAACTACACTATAAGTGAACTATTTTTTACAACGTTTGGGCTTGATCTTCTATGCCTAGGCTCGTTGACTTTAAAAAGTTTAGGGTCTGCTCACTACATTCCCAAGGGTCACTCTTTATGTGTCTTCCCTTAGAACACTACTCGTGGGAATAATCACTGTCTTATTCTTCCTTCTCTCACTACGCTTAGAAGGGATCCACTCACAATTTATGGACTTATAGGTCCCTTCATTTTCAAGAAAAACTGTATCCTCAACTCTAGATAGATTCTCTATTGAAGTTACACTTTCATCCATAGATGAATACTGCTTTACCAAAGACGCACTAGGAAACTACAAATCTTTCACACAACCCTTAATGTATCTTTCATGCACTTTAAATCCCTTATCAAAAGATTGAACTTTTGTTTCAAAACACCTTTTTCACGCAACTTAAATGTTGAGCGCAACTCAAATCGTACGTGCAACTTCCTTAGCTTCACACAACTCCAATTATTTCCTATTACTCCCTTTAATTAATAATTATACAAACTTCAGAGCTTAAATTTCCTCTAAGTATTGATATCCCTTGAATGAGGGGTGGTTATATATTATTTTTAGGCATCAAAGACCCCTGTGTGGAAGATTCAATGCGTCACACAAGATCCTTTCTGAGTGCACAAAACTCAACTTGACATCGCATTGGGCGCACAAACAACTTTCGTGCAAAATCATATTTTACACACATTTAAAATCATTCAAACACTTAATTAATTTTCCATATTTTAAAGTTTTGATCCTAAAACATTTCTTGCATGAAAATTTCTAAACAAACTTCAATCTTTCATGAAACTTCCTTTTCTAAAAACACATTTCTTCATTTTCTTAATTTTCAGGCCCAAAAATATGGCAAATACTGGGAAACATCGCCACCTTGTATCTATTATTTTTGTACTACCTCTAGATCATCCATTACTTTTTCATGGTTATTTTTCAACATATATATTCAATAATATCTCTGAAACACCACAACAGACCAAGGAAACCCTCTTTGTCAATAAACACAAGCAACCCAAAAATGCTTCAATGTTATCTTGAGGGATTTTTTCCTAATAGTTAATATTATTATATTATATAAATATTTCTAATTCCAAATATGTAATTCATTTTTCCATGATGAATTAATATAATTTAAAAAATCCAATTTAACATTATACCCATATATGTGATGAAAAAGAGGGTTTCTAAAGTGAAAATTCTCATAAGTGAAGAACGCTTTAATATCAAAATTCAATATAAAATCGATTCTAATGATCTAAATTAGATATATTTTAATATAATTGAATAATATTTACATTAAAAAAATTAAAATATTATTTAACACTATAAATAAATTAAACAAAAACGTGTTTTTTAATTAAAATAAGTATTTTTACTATTCATTAAAAAATTATTCTTTTCATAAAATTCTCAAAAATTAATCCAAAGATAATTTTGACATGATTATTTCAAAAATGAATTTAAATTTTGAAATAAATTTTAAAAAAGTGTTAAATTTAATTTTAGAATAGCTATACAATATGCGATAAAACCACATTTTATAAAAAATATAGTTTTTAGAAAACATATCTTTTTATTTAAAAAGAATATTATTTTATTATAATAAATAGATATCCAATAATATTTTTATAAATTTTTTAATTTTATAATTTACATAATTTAGTTAATATTATTAATACTCACCGACTCAATAGTTGGGTTATAACATTATACTATATTATGGTTTATTTATACTTCCGGTTGCGTGTTCTGTAAGCTACCAAAGAGGTTAATATTATTTATGAAGAAATATATCATAAATTTTTTAGGTGATGAAATATATTAAAAGATTAGTGTTTCATGTCATATATTCCATCAAACCCAATATTATTATTTTAAAATACAATGGCATTACATTCTCCCCACCTTCAATAAATTGTTCCATCATAATTTAAACTTGATATCAATAATCAAGGGTTTGGAATTTGTAAATACCTTTGTTGGAAAAAAAATTCTTAAATGTTTTAATAAAACATCATCTTAAAATAAGTAAATATAAATATGAAAGTTCTTATCTAATAAAAAATAATTTGTTTTACATATAGGATAACATATTTGGGAACTTAAGGTATAGACCTGGAAGAAACTATAATGCCCAAATAATGGTGGAAGATGATAGAGTTCATTGTTCACAAGAATACGAATGATATTTTGAAATCTATAATTCTCAAAACCATAAATCTACAGTGAGTCAAAATAGCATTGATTCATCACATATGAAGGTAATCAGACACTATTATTTCTTTAATATATTTTTCCTAAAGTTGAGGAATTATTTTAATATATAATAATATAAGGAAATATACTTGATAAATTTTTATTTGATAAGAACAATTTCATCATTTTGTTGGTCATTGATCAATTTTCACTTATACTCTTACTACATGAAATGAATTTCTAAAATGATCATTATTCTCGACTCACTAAAATTAAATTTAAACTGATCATAAGATATATAAAAGAGTTACAAGTCATTCCACCCATTTATAAAATTTTTCCCAAGAAAATATAGTTAAACAGTTTATTAACCTCTAAAACTCAACAATAACACCAATAGTTCATAATTTATATTTATTCACCAAATTGTTTATGTAAAAAAGTACATAATAACCAGAACATCATGTACAACAGTGGTAGGTTCTAAAACCTTATCATCCCTTAGTTGTGGTACCAAGCCATAGGGCCTTCATCGGGTGTTATAGGTCATCACTCGTCATACAAATTTTCCTTTTTCTAAAACTATATTCAAAATAATTCCTATAAAATTTACAAAATTTTTTGACCCAAAATTAGTAAAACATTAATGAATCCCTAGTATTAAATTTATTTCATTCCATCAAACTATTTATGTTTCATCAAAAATTCATTTCTCTATGCCCTTCTTTTCCACACATAAAACATTTACTTAATCTTTTGAGGCACTTTCTTAGGTGTCCCTTTCAACATGTCAGATATTATTTAAATTGATACTTCTATCCTCTAGGGTATCCATCATTTGATCTCTTAGAGAACTATATACTTCTCTTATTTGGTGATTTAGATAGTTGGTTGAGGTGTAAGTTGTTAAACTTATTTTGGGATAACATATTAGGAATAATCATAATATATATCATTATTATAATTACACCTTATTTTCACTCTTAGAAAAATTAGTTTTAAACTAGGTCTTTTATTTTCATTATATATTCAAATCCTTCATAATGGTTTGTAAATAAAATGTAAATTATCTAATGAATATACACTAGGAGTGTCAGACCAGGTGAATTGTAAGGTCGGTTGTCATGTACTAGGTAACACTTGAGTCACAACCAATGTTCCTTTTTTTGAGTTATTACCCCTAGGTATATTTTTTTCTAGAACCACTTCCACTTGAAGTATCTATAGAGGGATGTATTTCTCATAAAAAACACATATATCTACCTTACCATTCCATTAGGATATTATTATATAATAATATTGAATGTCTATAAGAGGGTTATTTTCCCTAATATATATTTTTCTAAATCTAGTTACCATGGTTTCTACTAAAATTCCTTTAATAACAACTGTTGTGGCCCTTACACCAGCACACTACAGTTTGTGGTAACTTTATTAAATTGGCATAAGATATAAGGAATAACATCCTAAATGACTATATGGTTTAGTTTTCTTAGTAAACTAAATACATATATTATTCCCATATTACATTTGAATAAAAAATTACAATTTATTTGGTAATATCATTATTCCCTCTATAATATCCATGTATAAAATTCATATTAAACTTCTTATATTCTTGGGAAAAGAATAAAAATAAGGGTTAACTCAAATTCGTGATAAAGGTTAAGTACAGTGGAACCTATAATGAATCAATAAAAATAATCAACATGGAATGGTAAATAAATGAAAAAACATTCCATTTAAATAATTTTACTATCATTATTAGATAATACATAATCAATATGGAAAGGTAAACAACTGAAAACACATATAATTTAATTGAAAAAATGAGGATGAAAATGATTCTAGAAATAAAAATAATATTCAAAATCTATAGGATAATAATAAATAAATTCTTAATGAAGGAAATAATTAATTATTAGACTTAATGATCTCATAAATCATGATACCTCTTCTATCAATACCTTTCCCAAGACATTTTAAAACTAAAGTGTATGTATACACCAAAATCCCATTTAACTAATACTATTCAACTAATTCATATGATGAGACCTGTCAATGCATCAAGGGGCTATCTATAACCCACCCCCACCCATTACTACATGTCCAAATAAATCCTTATATAAAAAATAATCTATTTAATTCATGAATCAATATTAATTATCCTCAAATATACATATTTAGTAAACGATACATATTTATCAATATTTCCCTTTTTAATCAAATAAATTTCAAAGTAAACACAGTATGTAAAAATGGTATTCAATTTTGGAAATAATCATATCCATAATAAAATAATATGTATATTTCATATGAATTTAGTGTCCATTGAAAAATTATCACAATAAACTGATTGTTTCAATATAAATAAATAATCACAAAAAAAGATTACACTATATAATAATTTTTAACTCTTATGTAAATTTAAGATTTTAACCCATTGAAGGATAAAAATAAAAAAAAATTAATCATAACAAATACCAATTTATTCATGTTAAATATAGAAAATGTTTATTGTATAAACCATATAAAAGTGAATATGTGTATATTAAAAAATATGTCTCAATGAAATGGAAATTGAGATGACATCCCTTACCTTACACTTATTTATGAACGATCATTCTTCAAACCCATGTTGAGTGGTGTCAAACGTGTTATTAATTTATAAAAAAATCATATTCATATTTATAATATCATATACGATCCCCTTACAACATTTTACCAGTTATTTGTAAAAAATATTTCATTATTTTTATTCGTTGGCGTGTTAATTTCCTTTTTTTCTCATTTGTGTTTTGTCATGAAAGTTATAATTATTTTGTAATTATATACTTTCATCATATAAATAATTACATTAATTTAATAAATATAATTTTTTTTCATTAGTTTCATTTTATAATCATTATTCAAATTTTAACACGGATAATGGATCACATCCCTTCGTGATTACTGTAGGTCGTATGTACACATGAGTGATGTTATCATTTCATTAATTGGTAAATGTGTAAAAAATTAGGTTATATATTAATTTTACAAAATCAATATAATTACATATATATCACATATATTTATAAAATTTATCCTTATTACATTACATTTAAAGCGTAAGTGAAAAAAAATTACATCACTTTTCGAGGTGGTAGTCCCCTATATACATGAGCGAAATTATCATAATTTTGAATAAATGGATAGTATGAATGTATATGAGATATTAAAAATCCATAAGTATAATATTATCATAAAAATTATATATATATATACCTTAAATATAACATTATATAAAATCATGATATGTGTTTATGGAAAATGAGTTACATGAGTTCATGATGCGGTAGTCTGTCGTACACATGGTCGATGATTTCACTTCCCTTTTGATGAAGGACTAGATAGATAAAGGGTTCTAAAATAAAATAATAAAATATAAATATATGGGGTATATATGTATTCATGTATGTTATTATACAATAATTATTTAATATGATTTGAATGTGGTGTAATAAAAAATAAAAAAATGATCGTTTAAGAGTTTTACCTCTTCTTCGGATGACCTATTTAGGTTCGCACCAAAATCCTTCCAAGGATGTATTTATAATAAAACCAAGGCCTCTAAGATTTTTATATGGGAATAATTAATTTATTTGGGTAGGAATATTTTGAAAAAAAATGTCTTTTTAAGTGTGAATAGGTGAGGAAAGGTGGTGGCCTTTTATAATCGGGGCACATAACACACATGGAATTTTTGAAAAGATTTAATTACACCCACGATTTTATCTTGCCAAAAGAATAAAAAATTGGTCATTATGGAACCTTATAGTTTATAAGGCTGAAATAAGTCTATAAAATTGGTTTTTTACAAGGTTTAAGGTCATTTAAAACCTTATCTTCTTAGTTTAACCACCATGTAAATCATTTTTACCTTAACCGTGGTAATTAATTGTTCTACTTTTACTTTTCATAATAGTAAAAAATTAAGTAGACCATATTGGATAATATAAATTTTTTGAATTCCAAATATAGAATCTACTTTTAAAAATTCAATTCACATAATTGGTATAATCAAATTTACAATTATACCCGTAGATGCGATGGAAAAATAGGTTTCCCATTAGAAAATTCTTTTACGTGAAGAAGAATTTAATATAAAAATTTAATATGAAATTCATTAAAATAAAATAAATTAGTAATATTTTAATATATTTTTACAAATTTTACTTCTCAACAAATTTAAAATATATTTTTACTTTATAAATAATTTAATAAAAAATTTAGTTTTCAATAAAAATTAGAATTTTTCACTGTTTATCAAAAAATTATTCTTTTTGGAGAATTATAAAAAATTAACTCCAACATAATTTTGATATTCTAACTTAAAAAATAAAATTTATTTTTTTAAATTACATTTTATAGAAGTGGTAAAAATTAATTTTAAAATAGGTTCACAAAACATGATAAAACAACTTTTTAGAAAAATACAATTTTTTTAGAAAATAATTCATTTTCTTTAAAATGATTATTATTTTATTTATACTCAATAGATAACCAGTTATTTTTTTTATAAATTTTTAAACCATATAATTTTTTAAAAAAATAGTGTTATTTATACTCATAAATTTAAGGGCTATTTTATAACATTATAATATATTACAGTTCATTTAGACTCGAGGTTGCGTGTTCCAAAAACTATCAAAGTGATCAAATTTATTTATAAGGAAATATATCATAAATTATAAAGGTGTTACATTCTCATATAAAATCAGTGTTATGTGTTATATATGCTCCCAAACCTAATTTCATTCATTATAAATTTTTGGTTGTTATAATAACAAGTGTTAGGTGAATGTTAATTTATTTATTAAATAGATTATATACACATTACATTTAAATAATTCATCAGTTTTGATCAATTTAATTTTATAATATAAAAATAAATTATTCACATAAAAATAATTTATTGAAATATAATTCTATTTACATTCAAATGATCTTATATTACATTTTATCTAATTGATAATCAATGTATAAATAATTATTAGTTTTTTTAAATTAAATAACAATATATTTCATAAAAATAATGTCTCCTTAGTGATCAAGATACATAATATATAGAAAATTACTATATATTAAATAATAGATACTTTAACATAATATAAAATTATTTTTAACATTTAAAATTGAGTACTTATTTTCTAGGAATAAATTAATACTTTTTCATAAAGTAAAAAAGTTATACATATTTTTCATAATTTAGTTAGTCCTATTAATACTCATCAATCCAATGGACAAGTTATAACATTCACATTTAATTATAATATTTTAGAATTATATCACGGTTCATTAAATATTGGTGTTTTTTATAAATAAATCTATCAAACACATAACGTTTATTTAAAAGAAAAGATGTCTTAAAATCTCATGGTGTTAGAAATTAACTTGAATAAGTCAAAATATTTCACATTAATGAAATTTTGATAAATAATAACACTAAAAAAATAATTCATAGAACCACGTAATGTGGCCAAAATATTTTATAACATTTAATAAAATTTTATAATCTATCATATCATATGTTTTTTCTATGTCCACTTTCTGCATGATGTTTCATCCAAACAATTTTCTATCAAGATCCATGATCATATCCATATAAAGAGTTTTATCCCCTAGATAATCCACCCTTGGAAATCCATGAAGCACATTTAAGAATATGTTAGATTTGGGGGGTATCCTATCATTAAAGATCTTATTTAACACTTTTTATATGGACTTTCACATATGGGTGGGATGATGTTATTAGAAAATGTGAGAATGGTTCACCTCTAATATGAGGACAATTGTGGTTGCACAAACTTCCTTGGTAAATGATGCAACACTAAAATTCTTTTGGATCACCACTATGATCTCTTTTTTGATACACTCCAACACAAAATGAATAATTATTTAGAAAATACATCAAGGATTGGTGTGCTATCTAGATTCGACCTTTTTATAAATTTTAAAATTCCATTTTCTTTTATTTTGGTTTCAGGAAACATTTTTATTGATAATTGATGGTTTGATGGATAAAATTATATAGTTAATATTGAAAGGTGTTGTCGTGGGTTCTTTCAAATGATGTTTAGTTTCAGGTTACTTAGGTGTAGCAGTGTGGCTGACCAAGGTCGTCTCTCAATGGAAGAAGAAAATTATAACAACTCCTTAAAGGTATTCTAAAAATAAAATAAAAGACAATAAAAACACTACTTGTAAGGATTGGAGGTTTTTTATAATTTATAATCCTAGAAAAAGTTTTCTGGAAGAAGATTTCATTTTTTTGTTTTTATTTTTGAAATGAAGTTCGATTAAAAATACACAACAAGAAGATGTTTTTTTAGAAAATATTTAAAAGGCCTAATAGGTATAGCTCTAACTCTTCACTCAATTATTTATCATTATAATTTAAATTAACATTCAATTAATTGTTATCCCTTAATTTGTTAAATCCCAAACCCTATGAGAATTACCTTTACCACAAAGATGAAATGAATTTAACCCTAGGCTAACTTCGGAACATGCAATCGCAGAACCCTGCTTTGATTGATATTATAAGGATAGCTTATGGTTAGTGGTAAATTAAGGCAAATTTCTATTCTGGATAATGATTATGAATTGTGTTTATGGAATATATTTGAACTCTACAAACTTATCCTGTGTGGTCTTGTATTACCGATTAAATTTTCCCTCTCACAATTTAAACCAAACCTCGACCTCACGTGTTTTTGTGTAAATTGTTCAATTAATTTATTAGTTTCTTATAATTTAAGAACACAATTCATGGATCATATTATCTGAATTATAGTATATAAATGATTCTAAATAATTAAATGAAGAGGGTAAAAGATAGATCGATCACTAGAAACCCACTTTTCCATGGGCGGTGTGGTCATCGTGGTGACGTTTTGAATGAGCAAATGATTGAAAGGGTAGAACCCAATATAGTCTCCAATCATGATTACAAATCAATTAGGAAGATTAATAGAAGAATAAAATTGAACAAAACAGAAGAAAATATAAGAAATAAAAGAATAACAATGAAGTTTATTACACAAATGGAAACATTACAACATGATGAAGAGAAGAAGGTTTCAATGAGGCGATCCTTGCTTCAAGTGATAACCCTCTTACAATGATTGTATAATTTGGTTGAAACCAATTCTATTCTGCCTACAATATCCTAATTCACGTATCAACCCCTCCAAATGAGAAGAAAACTAACTTATAGAGTTGAGGGGTGGCTAGGTTACAAGTGGTTTCAAGTGCGAATGGGGAAATTCAGACAAATATTTTAATCCAAATTTCACCACCCATTTGATCCCAAAAACATGTGAATATGCTCTCCTTATAGAGGTATTATTTGTGATAAATTAAATCCTTGAGCTCCTATCAAAATTTAGGCCCAATCCAAGCACGAGTAAAGAAGTTATGACTCAAATACAAAACCCATGTCCATTCTGGTGAGTCCATCACACCATTGAATTAATGGCCCATTTACTCCATCCAAATGCACTCTTTAACTCTAATGTCCTGAATAAAAGTTGTATAAAATTAGTTGGTGAACATTGTTACAAAACATTACGTTAAAATAAGTCATATTAAAATATTTATGTTCTAAATACTACAGTGAATTTTAAAATGGTAAAACTTGAATTTTCATCAAATTTTCAAATGAATGATCTAATCCCAAATATTTCATAATGAATATATTTAGCACAATGTGAAGAAATTATGTCATTTATTATCAATAAAATATTCAAAAAAATAGTGTTTTATAAACTCCTCCACACTTACCCTTTTTCACTCCTGGGAAAAACCTCATCTCAAGTAAACATCAATATCAAATCAAAACAAATTTTAAAACACTATTCCTTGAGATCCAAAAATTACACACTAAGAAACAAAAGATATCATGCCTCATAAAAAAATATTATTTCATGTTCTCCATGTATATCATTCAATATATTTCCACCTCATTTATCCTCCCATGCACAAAACACTTACCTCACTAGAATTTTCTCTTATCACACAAATGTAAATTTTTTAGCAATGTCTTTCTCATTGAAACTCATACAAGGGTCACCATAGGCTTGATAAAATACTACATCACCACACAATATGAGTAAAGGACATATGTTTATCATGAGGAATTTTCAGGGTTGTTCCGTTGATTTCAGTTGGTAGGATTAAGATATGAAAAATTCGGAGGCTGAATGAGGGGGACTTGACTCTTTTTGAAGCAAAGTTTCATTAATCTAATTTTCACTTAAATATGGTATCTTCCTTAAACCCCATAGCATCAATTCATGTTCATCATCATGAATGTTTACACCAATAAACATTTTAGCAGTAAAAATTTCAATTTTCTCAAGAATTATTTTCTTGAAAGCTCTTGATAGGCACAACTTTCTTCCTCTACTAGAAGCTCCAGAAAGGCACAACTTCAGTTATCATGAAAGCTCTAAAAAATGCACATCTTTCAATATAATGATTTTATTTAACAGAAAACACATCTATTTAGAATTTAATTTTTCAACCAAAGTATCAAAAAATGTGGTAGCACAACACAAGATAGCTTTCCCCACACTTAAGTTCAACTAGATTATGAAATTTCACTTCAAGAGTTGGTTGGATAGGGAAAATTGGCTTGTAATGTGGCTCACCTAACATGATATTCATAAATTCTAAGGGATAAAAGGATTAAATGTTCAAGTTATTCCATTATAAAAAAGGATTCTTTCAAATAGGGTCTTTAATACCAAACAAATTTCTCAATCATTTAAAACATAAGTACTTGAAACCCTCAAGTTTTGAGAGGAATAAATCAAATTTTGGTTAAGTCAAGCATGGTTTGGTTCTCTCAAGAAGTGAGGTGAAAGTGAAGAATATGAAAACAATTGTGTAGAAGCCTCACAGGAAAGTGATTTCAAATATAAAGACAGTGAGATGTGACATGTGGTTCAAAATTCAGAGTACTTTTCATGAAATTACTAAAGATTTTAACTTAAAACAAAGTCATTTTCAGCATTCATTTAAGCTCGGTTTTCTGGGAAAAATTGTTTCACTTATTGATATGGATTTAAAAATGGTTATGAGAATCATTTCAGCTTAAATGTTTCAAAAACACACAAAAAACTGAAAAATAAAAACACAAAATTTGGAAAACACATTTTATTTGAAAATCATTGAAAAACAGAAAAAAATTGAAATTACTAAACTGAAAGGTTTCCTCTCCCAAACTTAAAATATTTCATTGTCCTCATTGTGAACCCAATATATGATATATGCATATGAAATGTATAATTTTAAATAGGACTAAGAATAAAAAATTGAAAGGGTTTGGAATAGCCTGATATGCTTAAGTGATTATGGGGTCATGTAGTGTGATAAAATCCAATACATCAGTAGGAAGTCCCTCAATGTATTTCTTAAAACGTTTCCCATTGACTGAAAATCTTTTTCTAGTGTCCTCTTGTGTGATCTCAACTGCACCATAAGGAAAAACATTAGTCACAAACATAAATAACTAACCACCTGGAACGTAACTTACTATGCATCAACTTCAGTCGTGAACTATAGAGCAAGACTTTCTCTCCAACTTGAAATTATATTTTCGGGATCATTTTGTCATGAGATGCTTTTGATCCTTCCTTGTAGAGCCTTGAGTTCTCATATGAAGACAATAGAATCTCCTCAAGCTCGTGAATTTACAGCTTCCTTTGGATTCCATCTTGGGCCAAATCCATGTTGTATTTATTTATATCCCAAAAATCTCAATGATCAACTTCCACAGGGAGATGGAACACTTTCCCAAAAACAATATGAAATTGGGACATACCATTGGGAGTTTGTTATGCTTTCTTATTTGACCACAGAGCATTATCTAAGCGCTTGCTCCAATCCTTCCTATTTGGCTACACAGTTTTCTCCAAAATCTGTTTCAACTCATGATTTGAAACCTCGGCCTAGGGTGTGGTATGGTGTTGATGTTTTGTATGTCACCACATAATTTTGGAGGAGGGAATCCAAATTCCGATTACAGAAGTGTGTCCCTTGGTCACTGACGATGACCTTCAGTACTCCAAACCTGCAAAAAATCCATGCTTTGACAAAGTCCACAAACACATGAGAATCATCAGTCCTAGTGGCCTTATCCTCCACCATTTGATCACATAATCAACAACAATTAAAATATATAAGAAACCAAATAAACTAGGAAAAGGACCCATAAAATCAATTCCCCATACATAAAAAATTTCATAGAATAATATGGGTTGTTGGGGAATCTCATGTCTCCGAGAAATGTTTCCCGTGTGTTGGCAACATGAGCACGAATTACAAAACACATGGGAATCATGGAATAAGCTAGGGCAATATAATCAAGAGACAAAAACATTCCTAGATGTCTGTTGGGGTCCAAAGTGTCCACCACAAGAAAATGTATGACAAAATTTCTGAATAGACTCAAACTCATCATCAGGAACACACCTCCTAATAACATGGTCACTACACATGTGCCATAAGTAGGGATCAAACCACACATTAAATCTAGACTCAATTTTTAACTTTTGTACTTGATGTTTCTTTAAATTTGTTGGGATTTCGGATGCAAAAAGGTAGTTCACTAAATCTGCATACCAAATATGCATACCTGAGATGGAATAAAGAATCTTATCGGGGAAAGTGTCCTAAAGTGGTACCTGGTCCAAGGTGTCATCCTTTAGTGTGTGTGTAAGACTACTCATGTGGTCCACCACCAAGTTTTCTGACCCCTTTTTTCCATTTATATCAATGTGAAATTATTGAAGAAGGATCATCCATCAGATTAGCCTGGGCTTTCATCTGGCTTCTTCAAGAGGTACCTCAGAGCTGCATGATCAGAAAAAACAACTACTTTAAATCCTAATAAATATAAATGGAATTTATCTAAAGAGAATATAACAGAAAGAAACTCATTTTCCATGGTTGTGTAGTTTTATTGGGCGAAATCTAGTGTCTTTAATACATAGTCAATCACATGTGAACGTCCCTCCACCCTCTAAGATAGGACAACTCCAACCACGAAGTTGGAGGCATCACACATAAGCTCAAATGGAATCTCCAACCGTGGGGGATGTATGATCAGTGGAGTGGTTAGAAACTTCCATAGATCATTAAAGGAAGTCCTGCAAGAATCATTAAACACAAAATCAGAATCCTTTTGAAGTAATCATGACATAGTAAGAGAAATATAACTAAAATCTTTGATGAAGCGTCGATAAAATCCTATATTCCCTAGGAAAGATCTAACATCTCACACACATGAATGATATGGTAAGGATGAAATAATATCTACCTTAGATCTATCAACCTCTATCCCATGTTTTGACACTAAATTCCCTAAGACAATGTCGTGCTCTACCATGAAATGACACTTTTCAAAGTTCAAGACCAAATTCTTCTCAATACAATGATTTAACACCTTTTCCAAACTACTTAGACATTAATCAAATTAATACCCATAAAATGTAAAATAATCCAGGAATACCTCCATGTAGATCTCAATAAAATTAGGAAAAATACTCACCGTGCATCTCGGGAAGGTACCTGGGGCTTTGCAAAGTCCAAAATGGAATCCTTTGTTAGGAAAACATTCTAGAAGTACAGGTAGATATAGTCTTCTCCAAATCTTCTGGAGCTATAGGAACCTGAAAATATCCAGAAAATCCATCCAAGAAACAATAGTGTGCCTTCCCTGATAGTCTCTCAAGTATTAGATCAATAAATTGGAGGGGGAAATGGTCTTTTCGAGTGGACTAATTTAGTTCCTATAATCAATACACACTCAAAATGTTTAGTACCCTCATCGGAACTAACTCCTCTTTATCATTTTTTACAACTGTAAAACCACTTTTCTTAGGAACAGCCTGAATAGGACTCACCCACTGGGAAAATGAAATGGGATAGATTATACCCGCCTCGAGCAATTTTTCAACCTCTTTTTTAACAACCTCCAAAAGTGTTGGATTGAGTCTCCTTTGTGGATTCCTATCCGGTTTAGTCCCATCATCCAAAAGAATCCTATGCATGAAAATAGAGAGGCTAATACCTGATATGTCAGCCAAGGTCCACCCAGTTTCCCTGATGTTATCCCTCAAAATATTTAAAAGTATTTCATCATGTTCAAAAGGGATTTTGTTAACAATGATAACAGGTAATTTCTCACCACTTAACAAGAATGAATATTTGCGATTTGGGGGAAATGGCTTGAGTTATAGTGTAGGGGGGTGGTGTATGGATGAAGACATATAAGGAACAGAAATATGTGCACAAATAGAATCGGTATCAGAATATACATCATCAAAATCAGAGAATAGGGCATCAAATCCATCAGCATACTCAACAACCATGTCATAATTAGAGTTCACATGATCAAAATCAGAATATGATCCCATTTCAAAATCAAATATAAGAGAGTCAAGTGCATTATAAAAAGGTGTGGAAGTACTCTTAAATATCAAAATAGAACCAATACTCATAATCTCCATAAGAAAAGAACAATCAAATTCCATAGGTTTTTTATTTGGTGGTTCAAAATTGGAGATAACAAATGCAGAATGATCCTCTGATGGGTACTTCATGGAATACATAACATTAAATATCACAACTTCATCCCCAAATTCCAATAAAAGTGTACCCTAATTAACATTTATGATTGTTTTTTCAGTTTTGAGGTAGGGTATACCTAATATAATGGGGGAATGAGAACTTACCTGATCATCCTCCATGTTGAGCACATAGAAATCTACTGGAAAGATCATGTCTCTTACCCGTACAAGTACATCCTCAATAACTCCCATTGGATATGTCAAATCTATATTCACCAAATACACCACTAATCTTATGGGATTCAACTCACCAACCTACAAATAAGAGAATACAGAGTGAGACATCACATTTATGGAAGCTCCCAAATCACAAAGTGCATGAGAAAAGTGAAACTCCCCTATGGTGCATGAGACGATGAATTTCCCTAGATCCTTGCACTTTGTTGGCATTTCTAGTGTTTGGTGTAATGAGTGCTGACACATTCCTTCCATGATTGATCCTTTCATTTCCATTGAGCCCTCTTTGATTGTTACAAAGTAATTTTAAGAATTTTTAATACCTTGGGATTTTTTTGACGGATTCATGTAAAGTGATGTTGATCTTGATAAGATTTAATGTACCCAAAAATTCTTTTTTTCATCGCCTCTTCAGCCGTCTTATTGGTTTGTACAACTTTAATTGGAAATGGAAGGGTTTAAGAGGAACATAATCTATCTTTTTCTTTTTTTTATCTTTCTCCTTGGATTGATCCTCAGTTGGTATGGAATGCGACTTCTACATATTTGAGGTGAATCCCAGTGGAATAATAGGTGAATATGTATCAGTTGTTTGCTTCCCACTTCTCAATGTTATGGAACTTACCTTACCCTTGGGATTTGGAGTTGTTTAGTATGGTAGATTTTCAGAATTCTTACAAACCAGTTCATAGAGGGCAGTGGAAATATGGCTCATTTGAGTCTTCAACTCCCTCTGCTCCGAACCCTAACTCTTCAAATCATTCTGTTGATTAAGAATTTTTTTTTTCAAAAGGTCATTAGTGTTAGAATCTACCTTGGATAGGGTATTCCCTAGTTTTTGGATTGTTGATGTTTTGGTTTCTAATCTCCTTTGGGGTTTTTGGAAACCCTGTTGGTAAGGCGGAGGCTGCTGGATATTTTTTTGAAAAGGGGGCCTTTTGTGGTATAGAGCCATACCTCATGTCTGATTGATCTTTCCCCCCTTGGTTTTATGTTGGAGAAAATGAATCAAACTTTTTTGGGGGGTATTTTTGTTGTTGCTGCTGATATGGTCTCCATGGGAATACTGCTACGCAATCCTCTATCTCTCGAAGTTGTGGGCAACAGTCAGTTGGGTGTCTTGTCTTAGTGAATATGCCACATGGCCTTGAAGGAGGGGGTTGGGATGTCTTCTGAGCCAAAGAAATCAATATCACCATAGTTTTCAATTCTTCCAACTTGGTATCAATCAAATGACTTTCAAGAGAAGAAGTACTTACCTGATGTACTCCCTTGACATGCAGTGTAACTCGATCAACAAATTGTTGAGAGTTTTGGGCCATCTTGTCGATAAATGCACGTATAGCTACTGGTGTCTTTTCCACCAATTCTCCTCCAACCACAACATCCAAAATTATTTCCTCCATAGGTGTGATTCCTTCGTAGAAGTACTGGATGAGGATTTTCCCACTAATTTGGTGATGTGGGAAACTTACACACAACTTCATGAATCGCTCCCAGTACTCATACATTGACTCCCCTTGGGCTTGCTTAATCCTAGAGATCTTCTTACGAATGTAAGTGGTCCTTGATTCTAGAAGAAATATTTTCAAGAAAAGACGTTTCAAATCATTCCAACTAGTTACATCTTCGGGTTGTAAATAATACATCCAATCTTTCACAGCTCCATCAAGTGAAAATGGGAATGCTCTTAGTTTGATTTTATCTTCAGAAACATTTATGGGTTTTTAGGTTGAGCAAACCACATTAAATTCTTTAAGGTGTTTATTTGGATCCTCAATAGATAATCCATGAAATTTTGGAAGATGGCGAATTAATCTAGATTTCAGTTCAAAGTATGATTCGAGATTTGGGTGTGCAATACAATTTGGTTGATAATTAATATCAAGTGTAACCAATTATCGAATGGTTCTATTAAGTTCATTTATATTATTTTCAGACATTGGTTGTTCTTTTATGTTTTAATTTTAATTACTTCCAATTCCAATGATCTTGGAGTGGAGGAATTCTCTTACTGGTTGAATGTCAAAACTTCCCATAGACTGAGAATGTCTGATTCGAGCCCTAAGGTTGCGTTCAATATGAGGGCCAAGATATAAGAGATCTTCAGGATTAGTTCATGTCATAAATCAATGAAAGGTAAAATGGAAATGAATAAAAGTGGACCATAATAAAAATAAGATAAGTTTTAGTTGGTCTGATAAAAATAAAAGAAGAGAGTAAGAGAAAAAAAACTTGAGAAAGGGGAAAGAAGAAAGAAAGAGGAGAAGAAAAGAGTTAAATGAAAAATAAAATAAATACCTCTAATTGGTTGAATAAGTTAATTTAGTCCCTGGAAATGAGGCCAATTTTAATGGTGCTATCATGGGCGCTTTAAAAGTATGTTTGGTTTCGGGTTACTTAGGTGCAACAGAGTGGCTCACCAAGGTCATCTCTCAAAAGAGGAAACGAATTATAAAAACATCTTAAAGGTATTATAAAAATAAAATAAAAGAGAATAGAAACACTACTTGTAAGGATGGGGTGTTTTTTATTGTTTTTAAAACTAGAAAAAGTTTTTTGGAAGAGGATTAATTTTTATTGTTTTTATTTTTGAAATGAAGTCCGATTAAAAATACACAACAAGAAGATGTTTTTTAGAAAATATTTAATAGGGGTAATCGATCTAACTGTATATCTTTACTCAATTATTTATCAGTATCATTTAAATTAACATTCACTTAATTATGATACCTTAATTTGTTAAATCCCAAACCCTATGAGAATTAAATTTACCACAAAGATGAAGTGAATTTAACCCTAGGCTAACTTCAGAACATGCAATCGCAACACCCTGCTTTGATTGATGTTCTAAGATTAGCTTATGGTTAGTGGTAAATTAAGTCACATTTCCATTCTAGATAATGATGATGAATTTTGTTTATGGAATATATTTTATCTCTAAAAACATATCCCATGTGGTCTTGTATTACCAATTAAGTTTGCGCTCTAACAATTTAAACAAAACCTTAACCTCGCGTGTTTTTATGTTTATTGTTCAATTGATTTCTTAGTTTCTAATAATTTAAGAACACAATTCATGGATCATATTATGTGAATTAAATTATCTCAATGATTCAAAATAATTAAATTGTAACACCCCAAGCTTCCACAGTACGTTTCTCTTTCAATAATGCAATAGCTTACATTGTACACATGTTCGAGATTCTAACACCCCGCGACCAATCAAAATAACCGTTATGAATATTAATACCCACTTTTTGAAATTAAATAAATTTTATATATCAAAATTAACTTCATTTTTGGATTCGTAATATTCAAATTAGCCTATGTTGAATTTTTGGTATTTTTCTGAGAACTTCCAATTTTTGATGAATAGTGAAAAATACTTAAAAACAACTTTTTAAATCAAAATAATTTATAGTGATAAATTATACTATTGAGTGGTTTTAAAGTATAATTTGAATATATTTTAACTGTTTTATCCAATGTTGGTCATTCGAATTAATTTCACTTTGAAATTGGACATAACCAATTGTCAATCTTTTGATTGATATTGTTTCGTAAAAACATGCTATTTGTTTTGACAATGGGAATTAATTATAAAATTAATTAATGAAACTTATATGTTTGAAATTTTTGAAAACAGAAATAATTTTTGAATTTGGAATATCAATTATAGATTAGGGTTAATTTTTGGTATTGTTCTGAGAAACATCAATTTTTGATGAATAGTTAAACCACTAAGTGGTAGTTAAAAAACTAAATTTTCGTTTAAATGAAACTTTACCACTTCTGTGAATTTATTTTCAAAAATCATACATACATGGTTGTCATTAGTAAGTAAAATGTGGTTCAATGGGATGGAAATAATTTTTGGTGAATAGTAACTTTTGAGTTTTATTAACCGCGATTAGAGGTAATTAGGGTAATTTAAGGTAAAAATGATATTATAAGAATATAAAAATATATTGACACATGTCCTAATATTATTGTATGAGTCATGGCCGACCAAGAAAAACCATGGGATGATTTTTGGGACCCAATGGATCCACTTCTGTAAGATAATGACATTAATATCTTTTATTTAAAGTAAAAATAAAAATGTCACAAACATGTATTGTTTTAATAAAACAATTTTTAGAAGGTGTTATACAAGTCATATTTTTAACTATAAATACTAATTGGAAATATAAAATATTTACTACATCATGGTAATTTTTTTATAATTTTTAGGCATTAAATTAATAAATTTATTTATGACACCATGATGACGCAACGATTACCTCATTAATTAACGATTTAAATAAAATGAAAAGATAATGTAAAATATAAGACTTACACTTTTAAAAAACCTATTGGATTAGTATATTTCTAACCCTTATCACCTTATCCCCTAAATATATAATTGTGGGACCTTTGAAATCTGAAAAGCACTTCATAATAATGTAACATTTCATTACTTTACAAGAGTGCCCCTCCTCTCCTCTTATAAAAGGCCCCCATCTCTACCACCTTACTCAAACATTCAAAGAAATTTTGCTAGCCCAACCTCTTCTCAAATACTCTATCAAATTCCCTATTTTACTCCTAGAAGCCTCACTTTGGGCAGAAGTCTTCCCAAGGAAGCCTTTGGCTCAAATTAAGAAGAGTTACCCGATTTTAAGGTAATGTATTCTCTTATGTTCTTTTGTTTTATTTTGCTTTTCCAACCCATTAAACTACTTTTATTCCATTATTTTGTAACAAAAAAAGTATCTTCAATATACTAGTATGTTTTTATGATAAGTATTTTATTTACACTTACACACACCTTCGCCTAATGGTTAAAGAACATACTGTTTCTGTGGGTGGAGAATTACTGCCTCACGAAACAATGATTGTTTAATCTTATTTTAACAACTCTCATGGTGAAAATTAATATTTCACTATATTTATATATTATATATATTAGGTTTATTTTTTCCTTATGATTCTATATTTTTCATTTATGTCATACCTTTATGATTTCCATTATGGGTAAACACAATAATTTCATTTTAGGAAGTGCAGACTACCGCCCCCTTAAAGTGATTTGAATCGTTAATGCCATATGTGGGATGTATAAAGGAAGGAGTAAATGATATTATATATGATATTATAATCTAATTATAATATACCTTTATATCATTATGATTTCATTCCATTAAATACGAAATAGAAATGAAAGTAGCGTTCATGCGTACGTACGGCTTACCGTCTCCATGAACGGTACATTTCATTTCTTACCTCTAAATGTTATGTAATATTATAAATGAATATATATACTGGATATATATGATATATATGATATCTACATCATGAATATAATTATGGATATAATGGATATTCCACCACATGAACAACTTGTAATTATAAGAATTTTATTTTTTACTCAAGTACCAAAGATCTAAAAAACGACCATTATTATCTTAAATAATTACATAATGTTCATAACATAGTAATAAGTGATATAAAATAAATAATGAACTTGAAAAAGGTTCTTAAGCAAGTATAAATTAACTCTAGTTTATTATTCAGGAGATTAAAGAACGATCGAGTCAAGTCAGACACGAGGTAAGGGACTTCGTCTCAATCTCCTTTCATTGAGGCATATTTTGTTTTATACACAACTTTATTTTATATGGTGTATAATCCCCTTTGACTTTTACTATTATTCAAAAGGAATCTTTTTTATACGAATCGTTTTTACTAAATGACAAAAGGAATGTTTTTTCTTACGTATGCGGCGACAGCGACTTCTCCACCGTCGTGACCATTATTTGAGTTTTGGCTTCCTCTACAAGCCATAACTTTTATTTAAAAGAAAAATAAATACCAAGTTTTAATTTTCTTTTATTTTGGTATTGAAAATATTTTTGATAATGTTTTTATTATATCAATGTGTTGTATTGATATCTTATGATTGAAATGTGGAAATGTTATGTTTCCTTTATGCATGTTTTATGTGATACGATTATGTTTTGGTTTATGATATGTTTAAACCTGTTCATATGAGGACTGCATTGGACTTAATAAGTGACGAATGGAGACCACTACAGCTCCTCGATGCATCAATAGGTCTCATGAGACAAACTAGTGTCTTGGCACAAGGCCTTGACAAAATCTTATTTGTAGTCTTGGTACAAGGACTTGACTAGGTGGTTATGATAGTCTGGCATTATGGATTATATCATTATGAAAGTTTTTATTAATATTTCATGTAATTATTTGACTAGTATAATATCTGTGTGAATAAGTAAATGGAATTATTTCATTTTATTTTGCCATATTATGCATAATTTCAAGTTTAAATGGCTTTTGTTTCAGTTATAAATTGCCTTAAATGTTTATATTTATTTATGAAAGTTTCCATTATATTGTTATCCTTACTGAGCATCTGAGCTCACCCATTTCAATGTTTTAATTTTTCCTAGATGTGAAGAAGTATTTTATGAATGACTTGTAGGGATAGTATGAGGGGATATGAAGAAAATATGTTGTTTTAGTTTTGTTTTACTTTATGATGTAATGTAAGACTTATGAATATATCTAGTGTTTCCAAGGATACTAAACTAATCGGTATTTCGAGACATGATCTTTTGTGATCGTGAAAATGTTATGTAATAATGCACTGACTCTGGGTAACTGGGGTTGGGGCGTTACAGTTGGCATGAGAGGAAGTTTATTACTAACCTTGGAAGCTAGATTTAGATAAACTCTGATTAGAGCACATATCTCTAAGATATACTTTGAGGATTAGTATAGAAGAACTTCCTAGAATTTTGTTATTATAGAGATTTTGTGATTTTTCCGAGCAATAAATCCCTGTCTGGATACGAGCAGGTAGAGGTGGCTCTAGAACAGATGTACCTAGGGGTAAAAACAAAAAACACCGCTTTGAGCTATACTCGAACGGGAACTGGCGCACGCCAATGGGCCTTGCTGCACTCTTAGTTACGACACACCTGAGGGATATGCTTAGGATAATTATCATTTTATTTAAAAACCATTATAAATGGTTTATGAGTATATACTTCCTCAAAGAAAACATTTTTATGATTATGGATTATATCCATAAATAGTTCAATTTATGTTAAGTGTTTTTCATGTTTGCTGTTATGTATTTCGATTCATAAACTAATCTAGTTTATGAAATTGTTTAGAAATGAGGCCTAGTGTATGGAATGGAAACCATATCAATGAACGCACTCCATTTAGGGATTTTACTCCTGCTCAAGATAATTATAGTGGAGCTGGTGATACAACTGGTCTTGATCAGCTTATCACCATACTGGGAGAACTCACTCAGGTTATGAATAATATCTTTTCTCGTATGGAGCACCCTCACCTGCAATTTAGAGGATCAATGTTAGACCAATTCATGAGGAAACAACCACCAACATTCAATGGGAGTACAAATCACTTGGTAGCAGAGTAATGGATAAATTCCTTAGAGAAAATATTCCATGCCTTGGGGAGTAGTGAAAGGTAAAATGTTATCATGGCAGTTTACCACCTCATTGGAGATGCTGATCAATGGTGGTCATTGATTCAAAACACAAAGGAAGATGATGAAGTTTAAAATATGGAATGGAGGGAGTTCAAAGAGCTTTTCATAGAAAAATTCTTTCCTCGTGACCATCGAGCAAATATGGAAAGACAATTTCTGAGTATGAGACAAAAGGTGGATGAGAATGTCGCAAAGTATGAGGCCAACTTTACAAGGTTATCGAGGCATGCTGAAGATTATATACGTAACCCGAGATGTAAGATTGATCGTTTCTTTGATGGGTTAAAACCATTTCTCCATCGAGCTTTAGTATCACAATCCTTCTCATTGTACGAAGATATTGTCTCGTGTGCTATCAAGACATAAAAGGAATTCTCTAAGTCTTATGATAACAAAGTAAAGAAAGAGAAGAAGAGAACGGTGGAACAAGAGAAATATAAAGGGAAAAATGGAAAGAAGGATTTTCCATTATGTGATAATTGTGGGAAGAATCACCTTGGTACTTTCCTAAAGGGAATGAGAGTTTGTTACAAATGTGGAGAAAAAGGTCACCAGGCTCGTGATTGTAAGGGAAAGAAAGAGGCTATCAATGCTGAATGCTATAATTGTAAGGAAATGGGGTATTATGAAAATTAATTCCCTAAGAACTAAGGAAACATACCTCAAAAAAGGTAAAGGGAGCAAGGCCAAGATTATGTTGTTACTACAGATGAAGTTGAATAATTATTGTATTTGTGTTTTTGGACTCAAGAACTATATTATGGTTATAAGAATAATGTGATATATATAAGGATTGTACTACAATACTTTTTGTTTTCATTAAGGTTTTAATATGATGAAGGTAATCATATTTTTAGTATATGACAATAAGAGAAACTTTACTTTGTTTGGGGAATCTAATGTTACAATTGATTTTTGGAATTTAGAGACCTTTTAAAGAAAGTCTGGACATAGGTATCTTGGATAACTATAAAGGATGGAATGGATTAAGTTGAACTTTGGATAGTATTTTTTAAGGTTAAAACATTTCTGAAGATTATTTTTGGAATATTATAATACTATAGTTTTAGGAAAAGGACAACCTGCAGGTCGGGGGATAACCCGTCGCGTCAGATAAAGCTACAGGAATCGAACCCACAACCACAGTGTGACAAGCCTTTATTACCAACCACTGTCCTACAGGAAGTCCCTAGTTGTTACAAAATATTTTTCCTAATCTAAATGGTATGTGTTATTAATATTTGTAACCTTGTACAATTAGGATAAATATAATATTTTTGAGTTCTATTACCTTTTGGAGTGAAAGATGAGTTTGTGGTAGTAATTAGTTGAAGGTTGAAACTCTACTTGTCAAGTATATATATATATAACTCTCTCTTATTATATGAATACATTAGTTCTTTAAACTTTAGGAAAGGGATATTAAAACAAAAAAATGTGTTATCCTAATACCTTAAGTTTTGTTGAACTGATGATATTTTAAATCACCATAGATTGAAGGCTTTGAGCCCCTCAATTTTACACTTGTTTGTGATTGATGGCCTCAATCACTCCCTAAAAATATTTATGTTTTTCCTCCAATTATGTGTCTTTAATTTCCACCAATGTTCTCTCAATTGAGATCATAATTTGGTGGTGACTTTTTCATTTCCCTTTCCCTCTTATTAAGGCTAAATTTTATTAACCCTATTTCCGATATGGGTTTTCCACAAAGGTATTTTCTACTTTCAAACTTTTATTTTCAAATAACAATTTCAAATTTCAAGGATTTAATTTATTGAAGGAGGGTAGAATGTAACACCCCAAGCATCCACAATACGCTTCTCTTTCAATAATGCAATAACTTGAATTGTACGCAAGTTCGAGATTCTAACACACCGCGACCAATAAAAATAGCCGTTATGAATAGTAATACCCAATTTTTGAAAGTATAAAAATTTTTTATTTCAAAATGGACTTCATTTTTGGATTCAGAATATCGAAATTAGCCTATGTTGAATTTTTGGTATTTTTCTGAGAACTTCAAATTTTCGATGAATAGTGAAAAATACTTAAAAACAATTTTTTTAATCAAAATTATATATAGTGATAAATTATTTGATTGAGAGGTTTAAAAGTATAATTATAATATATTTTAACTATTTTATCCAATGGTGGTTATTAGAATTAATTTCACTTTGAAATTGGACATAAACAATTGTCAATCTTTTGATTGATATTGTTTCCTAAAAACACGCTATTTGTTTTGACAATGGGAAATTATTATGAAATTAATTAATGAAAATTATATGTTTGGAATTCTGTAAAATAGACATCATTTTTGAATTCATAATATCAATTATATCTTAGGGTGAATTTTTGGTATTGTTCTGAGAAACATCAATTTTTGATGAATAGTTAAACCACTAAGTGGTAGTTAAAAAACAGATTTTTTGTTTAAATGAAACTTTACCACTTCTGTAAATTGAATTTCAAAAATCCGACATACATGGTTGTCATTAGTAAGTAAAATATGGTTCAATGGGATGAAAATAATTTTTGGTGAATAGTAACTTTTGAGTTTTATTAACCGCGATTAGAGGTAATTAGGGTAATTTAAGGTAAAAATGATATTATAAGAATATAAAAATATATTTACACAAGTCCTAATATTATTGTATGAGTCATGGCCGACCAGGAAAAACTATGGGATGATTTTTTGGACCCAATGGAGCCACTTTTGTAAGATAATGACATTAATACCTTTTATTTAAAGTAAAAATAAAAATGTCGCAAACATGTATTGTTTTACTAAAAAAAAATTAGAATGGGTTATACAAGTAATATTTTTGATTATAAATATTCATTGGAAAGATAAAAAGATTTCCTACATCATGGTAATTTTCTTATAATTTTGAGGCATTAAATAAATAAATATATTTATGACACCATAATGATGCAACGATTACCTCATTAATTAACGATTTAAATAAAATGAAAAGATAATGTAAAATATAAGATATAAACTTGTCAAAAACTTATTGGATGAGTATATTTCGAACCCTTATCACCTTATCCTTGAAATATATAATCTTGGTACCTTTGAAATCCGAAAATCACTTCATAATAACGTAACATTTCATTACTTTCCAAGAGAGCCCCTCCTCTCCTCTTATAAAAGACCCCCACCACTACCACCTTATTCACACCTTGAAAGCCATTTGGCTCGGCCAAACTCTACCCAAATACTCTTTAAACTTCCCTATATTACTCCTAGAAGCCTCAATTTGGGCATAAGTCTTCCCAAAGAAGCCTTTGGCTCAAATCAAAAAGAGTTACCCGATTTTAAGGCAATGTCTTCTCTTATGTTCTTTTATTTTATTTTGCTTCTCCAACCCATTAAACTTATTTTATTCCATTATTTTGTAACAAAAACAGTATCTTAAATATATAAGGATGTTTTTATGAGAATTATTTTATTTACACTTACACACACCTTCGTCTAATGGTTAAAGACCATACTATTTCTATGGGTGACGAATTACTACCTCACGAAACGATGATTGTTCAATATTCTTTTAACACCTCTCATGTTGTCCATTAAGATGTCACTATATTTACATATGATATATATTATGTTTATTTTTTCCTTATTCTTCTGTATTTTTCATTTATGGCATACCTTTATGATTTCCATTACGGGGAAACACGATAATTTCATTTTAGGAAGTGCGGACTACCGCCCCCTCAAAGTGATTTGAATCGTTAATGTCATATGTGGGATGTATAAAGGATGGAGTAAATGATATTATATATGATAATATACTGGAATTATAATATTACTTTATATCATTATGATTTCATCCCATTAAATATGAAATAGAAATGAAAGTAGCGTTCATGCATACGTACGGCTTACCGTCTCCATGAACGGTGCATTTCTTTGCTTACCTCTAAATGTTATGTAATATTATAAATGCATGTATATACTAGATATATATGATATATATGATATCTACATCAATAATATAATTCTGGATATAATGGATATTTTACCACATGAACAACTTGTAATTATAAGAAGTTTATTTTTGACTCAAGTACCAAAGATCAACAAAACGACCATTATTAACATAAATAATTACCTAATGTTCATAACATGGTAATAAGTGATATAAAAGGAATAATTAACTTGAAAAGGTTCTTAATAAAGTAAAAATTAACTCTAGTTTATTATTTAGAAGATTAAAGAATGATCAAGTCAAGTCGGACACGAGGTAAGGGACTTCGTCTCAATCTCCTTTCATTGAGGCATATTTTATTTTATACACAACCTTCCTTTATATGGTGTATAATCCCCTTTGAATTTTACTTTTATTCAAAAGGAATATTTTTTATATGAAGCATTTTTACTAAACGAAAAAAGGAGTGTTTTGTCTTACGTATGCAACGACAACGACTTCTCCACCACTGTGACCATTATTTGAGTTTCGACTTCCTCTACAAGCCATAAATTTTTTTAAATGAAAAATAAATACCAAGTTTTAATTTTCTTTTATTTTGGTATTGAAAATGGGTTTGATATTTTTTTTATTATATCAATGTGTTGTATTGATATCCTGTGATTGAAATGTGGAAATGTTATGTTTCCTTTATGCATGTTTTATGTGATACGATTATGTTATGGTTTATGATATGTTTAAACCTGTTCATATGAGAAATTAATTGGACTTAATAAGTGACGGGTGGATCCCTCTATAGCTCATAGATGCATCAGTAGGTCTCATGAGACAAACTAGGGTCTTGGCACAAGGCCTTGACAAAATCTTATTTGTAGTCTAGGCACAAGGCCTTGACTATGTGGTAATGATAGTCTGACATTATGAATTCCATCATTATGAAAGTGGTTATTGATATTGCATGTGATTATTCAACTAGTAGAATATCCATGTGAATAAGTAATTGTCATTATTTCATTTTATTTTGCCATATTATGCTAAAGTTCATGTTTAAAAGGATTTTGTTTCAGTTATACATTGCCTTAAATGTTTATGTTTATTTATGAAAGTTTCCACTATATTGTTATCCTTACTGAGCATCTGAGCTCACCCCTTTCAATGTTTTAATTTTTCCAGGATGTGAAGAAGTATTTTTATGAATGACCTATAAGGATAGTATGAGGGGATATGAAGACAAGATGTTTTTGCAGTTTTGTTTTACTTTATGATGTAATGTAAGACTTATAAATATATCTAGTGTTTCCAAGGTTACTAAACTAATCGGTCTTTCGAGACATGATATTTTGTGATCATGCCAATGTTATGTAATAATGCACCGACTCTGGGTAACTGGGGTCGAGGCATTACATAAATGAAGAGGTTATAAGATAGATCGATCACTAGAAACTACTCTTCTATGGGCGGTGTTGTCATCGTGGAGACATTTGGCATGAGCAAAGGATTTAAAGGGTGAAACCCAATATCGTTTCCACTCTTGATTCCAAACCAATTAGGAATATTAATAGAAGAATAAATTTGAACAAAACAGAAGAAAATATAAGAAATAAAATAAGAACAAATAAGTTTTTTTACACAAATGAAAACATTACAACCTGATGAAGAGAAGGCTTCGATGAGGGGATCCTTGATACAAGAGATACGCCTCTTACAATGGATGGAGAATTTGTGTGAAAAAAATTGTATTATGCCTTAAATATTCTAATTCGCGTCCCAACTCATCCAAATAAGAAAAACACTACTTTATAGATTTTAGGGGAGGCTAAGTAACAATTGGTTTCAAATGTGAATGGGGAAATTCGGCCAACTATTTTAATCCAACTTGCACTGCCAATTTAGCTTCTAAATAGCGTGAATCCTCTCTCCTATAGAAGGATGAATTCTGAGAAATTTAATATGGGAGCTCATCTCAAAATTTGGGCCCTATCCAAGCATGGATGAATATGTTATTTTCCAAATACAGAACCCATGTCCATTCTGGAGAGTCCATCCCACCATTGACTTAATGACCCATTTACTCCATCCAAATGCACTCTTTAGCTCTAGTGTCCTGAATAAAAGTTGTGGAAAATTACGTGAGAAACACTTAAAAAAAATTTAAGTTCAAATAAGTCATATTAAAATATTTATGTGTGACATACTACAGTGCATTTGAAAAGGGTAATACTGGATTTTTCATCAAATTTTCAAATGAATGATCTAATCCCAAATATTTCATAAATGAATATATTTAGCACAATGTGATGAAATAATATCATTTATTATAAAGAAAATATTAAAAAATAGCGTTTTATCAAATATCATTCATTGATTCGTTGGTATAAAACTCCCTAGTTATGTCCCATTCTAGTAAGAAAGTATGAGAAATGTTCAACAATGTGGGGGGGGGGACATGGTGTTGACATATCTTAGGATTGACCCATAATCTATTTATAGATTACGGATTCCTAGAGATGTTATATCCTTTATTAATGGATGATAATAAATTAAATTTTTATCACCCTACTTATGTTAAATGTTCTTATATTTTTCCCTTGTGAAGTTATATTATTTTAAAAAATATTTATGGTAAGTGTTTTTTTGAGAGGAAAATTATTAAATAGGACATCAAACATAATATAAAGTAAGATTTTGTAAATTTTTTGAATCTATTTACTCATTCCTTAAATATGAGTATTTTTAATGCTTATTTCGCACGCCTCGTATTATTTAAAAATGAAACAAACTTCTTGTCAATTATTATTTTGTATGTGTATTCTTCATGTGTTTATAATTCACCCTTATACATTTTTTGTAGTTTTTTAGTCAATATTTATCACTCTCGATTTAATATTATATGTGTTTTCTTTGAATATAATGTTATTCCCCATTGTTCTATTCTTACATGTGGATTTTGTGGTTTGATATCACACTACATGGAATTTATTAATCTCAACTAACATGAGAATAATATATTTTGAAAATAGACTATGTTAATATAACATGATCTTTGAATCAAGTAATTAAATTATAAGAGATATAGGTTTCTCTTGACATGAGTGTTTGGTTTCACTTGACACAAGCTATTTTTCTATCCATTTAATATTATGAACATATTAATCATTGGTATTTATAGTATGTGAGTTGTTTTACCTAGTTTTAATCATATTCCAAAGGATTTATCGAATCAAACATATAATTAGGGATATAATCACACAAAAAACCTAGAACCACCATTCTCATTTATTATTTTCATGTTTCCTTAGGTATCTACTATTAGATGAAGGTTGCTACAAATGGTTTGATCAGAGTCACAAACCTATTTTGATGTAGTTAAATCAATTCCTTGAGAACTGAACCATCATTTATACTGGTTCTTAAACACTTCAAGGAATGAAATCACTGATTCTATTAACCATTTTTTCTTCAAGATTGATATATTAAGAGAGCGGAAAGTCACTGGATCTAGAGATTTCTATCATTTAAAGTAAGGTGTCTAATACCTTTCCATTCGAAAAAACAATAGATATCAGAATAGTATTTTGGTAGAGATATTTGGGTTAAACCACCAAGGATACACTTGATTTCTCTTTTTGACACCATGCCTTTATAATAAATACAATGAGCCAGTTGATTAATTAATTTGATAGGATTATTTGTGTTTCTTGTTTATTTTAGGTTCTTTTAAGAATTTATGCTTATGGTTTGTTCTTAATTTATATTTTTACACAACTGCAATATTTATTTCTATATATATTTGAACATAAATAAACCATATGGTAGGGTGGTGTTCTTTCCATAGATATAGGGATAAACTAGTTTGAACCACGTTATATTATTATGTTCTTATCTTTTATATTATCTTTATTTTCTATGTTTTCTTCTTGAATCATCAAAAAATCAATTATACCTTTTTTCTTCTCATCTTCGATTTATCAACGAACAATACTCTACCAAAATTTTTTTACACCGTAGGCTATTTAATAAGGGACCACAATAAGTATTTTCTACCACAATAAGTATCAAACCCTCCTAAAATTTTCAACAGAATTTTCTAAGTATCAATTCGATAAGTTCAATGAAGAGAATGATTTAAATATTTTTTTGAATAAATATGTGTGTTCTTATAGGCTATTTAGTATTTTAGGATGTGATTCATGGGCCTAAGAATATCATTCTTAGTTAGTATCTAATGGAATGTTTTTGACCATAAATTTTGATAAATATATTGATATTATATTGACATCACATTACTCCATTAAACTATCTAAGTATGATAAGGCATTGTTTTAGGTTTATTATGAAACCTATTCCATTTTTATATGGTCTAAATATAAGAATTTATTCATTACAACTTCATTATTTTGTAATATAAATAAGATACAAAATCTATATAACATTATGCTAGATATGATAATCCTAATTTGGGAATATCCTGATTAATTTAGTACGATTGTGGTTGGAATGAATAATATTAATTTTAAAATGAAATATAATGAACAAGATTTAATTTTGTTGAAATCCCTTGATAGATATTATGATAATTTATTTGATGATATTTTTTATGGTAAAGATTATTTATCTTTTGATGAAATTCAACCTACATTGATTTTATAGGAATTCCATTGTAATCCTAAAGTTAATCCCAAATTAGAAAGTCTTATATTTAACGATCGGTCTAAAGTTGATGGAAAAAGGAGAATATAAAGGGAGAAAGATTGGAAATAACCATAGTTAATCTTGGGATAATCATTTTAGATATAATTCATGATATGTTACTTACTATTATTGTGGGAAAACTGGACATGTTAGATAGATGTTTCGTAAACTAAAACCATGTTGGAATTCAAAATAATATTCTATACATTTAATATATTTTAATATTATATATGATATAATTGATTTCCTAACGATGTATAATCATTACATGAGTAATGAATGGGTCCTTGAAATAGTTTTCTCTTTCCATTTGGGCCTAGATAGATATTCATTTTTTGAATTTTTTTGGGGAGTTGAATGTGAGGTTGTTCTTGGAAATAATAAGAAATGTAGTGTTATATAGAGAGGAATTGTTTTGTTAGAGCTAGATGATAACTCTCTTTTCAGATTACATGATGTATGGTGGGTACCAAGAATTCATATAAACCTTATTTTTTTAGGATTTGTATATCAAAATGGTGTTTACCTTCAAATATAAAAAGTTTACCTTAATATAACCATTTTTTCTTGATTAGTTAATAATGGATCTCTTTTTAATGGGATGTATTTGAATGTAAGGTCTCATACCATGTTGTTGGGTGTCACCTAGGTCATTAATAGTGATAACACTATAATTTAGAATAGGGAATTTTTGCACATGAGTGTTATGTGACTTGGTGTTTTACATAAGTAGGTAATATTATCTTAGGTTACAATAAAATACATACCATTCCGCAAGGACAATTTTCATGGTAAGAATAATATAATCATATTCTATTGGTCCATATTTAAGTATAGTTACCCATTATAGTATATACACTTTAATTTATGGGGTCCTTTAAGTACTTATTCCCATGATGAAGGCTCATAATTTTTCACTTTTAAATATGGAATTTCCTGGAAGGTCTGGATCTATATATTGAGTAATTTTCCATTTTTAATTAAGGTGTTTAAAATATGGAATACCATTATTTAATATTAATATGGGATGAATCATAGGTCAATGAAATCTAATAATTTTTTTGGATACCTATCAACCACGTTCACTTAGTTTTGTGAGTATGAGGGAATTCTTTAGAACTTCACTATCAGCTATAATCCCCAAAAATGGGTATTGGAGTATATGAATCACACTATTTTGGAATGTATTTATAGAATTATTTTATTCTAAGGCCTACAAAAATATTTATTGGCCATGTATTCCACTATAAAATCATACCTTATAAACTAGTTACCCACATTAGTAAATCGGTTTCAGGATCTATAAGAACTCTAGAGCAATCAACCTTTATCCTACAAACATTTAAGGGTGTTTGGTTGTAATTCCTATGACCATATCAATACTTGTATGCTGAAATATAGGGCTGTCATGTTCATTCTAATAGGATATCCTGAGAGAGTGAAAGTTTATAAACATTGATCTCACAATCCTAGTTTAAAAAATATATATTATAAGCTAGGATTTTGTGTTCCATGAGTCAGTTTCTCCTAAGTAGAAACCATCCATTAGTGTGAGTACCCTGAACTAGAGACATCAAGGATGATCCTCCAGAAGAAATAATTTCTCCAATTTAGACTTATCCATGTGATGTTTAAACCTGTAAATTTTTTAAATCTAATTCTAATAATGGTTTATATAATGTATCTTCTACTGATATTATGGATTTTAAACTCACTCAATATCATGTTTGAATGGTGATAAATATTATATCTCACTATCTTAGGTGGTTTTAATGATCACAAACACCAAATTATGTTGATAAAAATTTATTTAATGAATTTTAGTATTTCTATTTTAATAAAAATTAATGAAGGTACTGGACCAAATATAGGGTTGAATAGAAGGGTGGATGATATGTTTAGAGTCCTTCACTTATAGGGACCGACAATGGAATTGTGGGGTTCCATAGAATGGATGGTGGTATCTTGAAAGAACATTGGTTCTTTACAACTACCATCAGTTGGAAAATGACACTCAAAATAAATCTGGTGGCATTATAGTAAATAAATAGTATCAATTATAATGGGATATAGATGTCTTAATTGGACATATAATGGATCTATTCGACAGTAAAATCCTCATGATTTTTTACAAGATATATAGCTGATCTAAATATAGCCTCAAGGGTTCTTGGATGCTTGTTTATGCCTTATGGATCATTTTATTCCACTATTATACTACTTTTTTTTCATTTTCACAATATCACTCACTGTTTTCCCTCTTCCTACCATCTCTTCTTATTTTATACTTACAGGAAGATCATGAGTGTGTTTCAGAGAGATTTTATAAAGAAAGTATTTTTTTTGAATCTTTTTTGGTGCTCACTACCATTGAATGTGATAAGGATAAAAGATAATTTCCTTTAAAGTTTGGGATTGGTTTCTCACTACCATTGAGTGTAAGGGGATTAGTGATCACTACCTTAAAAGTGGGGGAGATTGGGTTTCTATCCATAAAAACTAAATGTATAATAGATTTTTTACTACAACCAATAAAAATATAGGGAGGTTATGATTACTTAGTACAATAACTAAAAACCAAGTGTGTTACTTCTCATAATGGGTTTCATTCTAAAACTTCTAAAAAGAAAGGGAGATTAGGTTAACTTAGTATAACCAGTAAAAACAATGGGTATTACTTCTTATAATGAGTTTATTTGTAAAACTACGAAAATACAAAGTTTTGGATTTCTTTCTAAAACCATTAAAAATCAATGTTTAAACTAAAACCTCTCAAGGATCTTGAGGGGGGAGACATATAGATCCCTTAATAGATTTTTACCAAAATCATTTATCAAATTGTGCCTTGCATTTTATTTATATTTATATTATTCTAAATCATTTATTTAATTTTTTCCTCTTATAATTATTAATATTCATTATTAATTCAGGTAATTTAATTTTATATCATTAATTATTCTAATTCATCTATTCTATGTTTTTAATTTCTGAAATGATTTTAAAAGGAAATAAACCCATTTCTATCTTAACAATAACCAATAATTTGAATGAAAGGGTTCCATGATTTTGAAAACTTAACTAGTTTTAGGGATAGATCCTTTATATATATTCTCTACCAAAAATGACCAAGGTTATATATAAGGACACTAAATGGGAGGAGCGTTATATTTTTATTGATCATAATATAGTCATTGGAAAACTATGATGTCTACTTTTATTATATTCATATTATATCTAGTTTGGAGGATTTTTATTCATGGTTGTACCTCCACTCAAGAAAAATAATAAAAATAGACCCTCGATGATATAATGGAATTGGATCTTGATGTAAAATCCATGAATTCTCTACATTTGTGGTTATAAAGAAATGAATTTAGTATAATTTATATGTTTAAAACTTATCAAGAAATTTGGAAATTATTATAAGTTACACATGAAGGTACTAAAAAAGTGGGGGATACTAGGATTGATATGTATTTACATGATTTTAAGGAAATAATATATATTCTAATGAGTCTAAAACTGAAATGGTTACTCATATAATCTTTGTTATGGTTGGAAGTATTTAGGTGAGGTTCATTCAATGGACACACTTATGAAAAAAGATCATTTGGGTATTTCCATGATATTGGGAAACCATTGTAAAGGTGATTAAATAAGTGAAGGAAATAAAGAATATATTGGTTAAAGTGATCATTGTGTCACTCATGATCTATGAGATTATAATTATAATTATATTTTTGAATGAAGAATAGGAATTCAAAGAGAAAAAGAAAATCATTTCCTTCAATACAATTGATTATGATTCATCTAGAAGTGATTCTAATCTTGAACACTTAGATACAAAGTTGTAAAACTTCATGAAAAGGAATAAATCCACTTATCATTATAAAAAGGAGAATAAAAAAGTTTTTATTGAGACATGGTACTATGGTTGTAAGAAATAGGGTCACATCTAACTAGATTTACCTTTATCCAAAAAGAAGGTGTACAAGAATAAAATATATATTAAAGAATTAAAAGTTTCAACTTAGAGTGAAAGTGATGATTCCATATCCTCATCTGTCTCAAATAATGAAAGACCTAAATGCCTCATGGACCAAATAGAGGTATCTAGTGAGATATTATCTGCCTATTTGAGTTATTCCTCTAGATATATCGATTATGAATATTTCAAATATGATACATATGAACTAATGGAATGATTTTTTTAACTCTCCAAAAAAATAATGGACCTTAAAAAGAAATATAATCTTGTTTTTAGTGATAAGGATCCATTATAAAAATAAAAGGATGAGTTATCCTTGAAATTAAAAGAGAAACTAGAAGTTAAAAAATTAGAATCAATAATTGTAGTGTTTAAAATATTTATTTCTGAGTTCACCCATGGATGGAAAAATTAAATATACTTCTTGAACCAAAACCCATTATAAAAAAATAATTACATCCTTGTTTATAATAAATCCTCCACTAAAATACCATTAATATCATTTTTATTATAGGTATATCTCTATATAAATTTTTCAATTTTTATGGAAGAACTAAGAACTTTATTTATGAATGTAATGGTAATAATTACCAACATGGTAAAACAATATCAATCAACCTCTAATCATATATATTTTCTACAATATATCATATCACTTACATTAATACATATATGAATTAAGTCTGTGTTTAAAAATAATTGGTAGATATTAGTTTTGGACCCAAATCTAGGGTACCAAAATATGTAGTTTATTGACTATTATTTAGGAAGAAATTATTAAGATAAATTCACAAGGAGAAACATGGTAAATAAATAGTGGTCATCCTAGACACTTATGTGGATACTTATTAATTGTTTTTTAATTGTTTAAATCCATGTAAAATTAAATGTCTTAAATCTTGTCTTTAAGATTTTTTAAACCCATTACCATAAAAAATGTTTCTATTAAGGTGGAATATATCTAGTTTTTACTTTAATGTTTCTTGTGAAATCATAGTTTGAAAAAAATTAATTTTGATAATGTTGAAAACTGTACAACAAGTAATATTTACATCATGTTCAATAGCTTTGAATTATGTTTTTTTCATGATAATCTATTTATTTAAATATTAAATTCAACATTTTATTTGTTCAATCCTAGTTTGAATCCTCTTTAACATCAATGATATAAATTTTACCATTTTCTTATGATTTTCACATTTTAATGATTGTTTTGAAAAAAAATAAATTCGTAATGGATTTCCTCTCCTTGAAAATTTATTACCATGAGATTTATTGAATTATATGCAATATTCAAAATATTGAACTCATTAATATTCATATGATCCTTTTATTTTCATCTTGATTTAATTTTTAATTTAAATCATGTATTTTCTATAAATATTGAATTCATTAACCTCATTGGCTAGTTTATTTTTTTTTTAATCTTGATATCCTTAATATATTTATCTCCTTTAATTAAATATATAATTGATTGATCTATTTTTTTTCACTCTCTTTGTAATTTTTAATATGTTTTCTATTTTTTTCATTTAATAGTATATTTAAATTTTTTGGTGCAGCCTTATTCATTAAAAATTATGTATCAATTGAATGAGATCCTAACCTTTTGTACTATAAAATTTCTCTAAAGAAAAAATATTTTTTCCTATAAATTCATTCATGATAAAATCTCTTTTATACTCTAATTATTTTAAAAAACACATTTTAGAGGACTTGTGTTCAAATTTTTTAATCCCTAAAATATATTTTTAATTTTGGGATATTTTTTAGTACTTAAAATTTAATTTTAAATACTTCTTTGGTTTGAATCATTGAATCATTTCTTTAAAATAATTTTTTCCATCTTGAAAAATTTTCAATGTGGTTTATGTAAACTTTTGGTTTTAGTTATCCAATTTAGGGGGATAAAAATTTCTTTTTACAACTTAATAATTTCCCAGAGACACTCCTTTTAAGAATGTTAGGAAATTTATGTTATGTTTTTTCTAAAACATACTCATTTTATCTTAGATTTTAAGGATGTTTATTGAATGTTTGAACACATAGAATGTTCTAATTTTAGTTTTCTAAATATTTTTCACTGGTTTTAAATTTTTATTATTTAAAATTAATTTTCATATTTGAAGCTTCATGATGGAACATTATGGGTTATAAAAAAATTTATTTACATTTTTTCTCTCTTATGCCACGAACCAATCTTATTATGAATTCATTAACCTTATTTCTCTAAATATTTTTTATGATATTCATTATAAATTAAATAGGGGTTAGATATTGAAATTAAAGTTATGATTTATTTAATACCCTTTTTGCGCTTATTTTGGGAAAATTTAATATGAAATATATGTTATGGTTATATTATATTATCTCAATGAATATTTTCAAATGATTTAAAATATTTTTCAAATTGGTTTAATTTCAAGAATTTATATAGTTATGTTCTTATATATTCAAATAAGGATATAGGTGTGACATCAAATAAAAGTTTGGTTTTATGAGAGGAAAGGTAATAGTTTCAAAGGTATCATGATTTGTTTCAATTATTTTGAAAATTTCTTGTTTTTAAAATTGAATTATTTTTGAATTATTAATGTTTTGTGATTTTGAATTTTTGTTAATAGAAAAGGGGGATATGTTTTGAAATATATTTATTTATGAAATCATTTTTTAAATAATTATTTGATTACATTCAAAAATTTAATTTTTGAATTATAAAAATATTTGGTTAAATTTTATTATAGGATATTGAAATCCTTTTTAATTATATTCCTGATAATTTTATCATACCCAAATTTATATTTATTATTTTATAAAAATTTTTAGATCATTAAAATCGTGGATAATTTTGTAAAAATAAACCTCTTAAGTGGTTTACCCAAATTATGTTTCAAATGTTTTCATTTCACAGATTTCAGTGTTTCTATAACATACATTTAATCATAAAGTTTATAGAACAAATAAAGGGATTGGTAGGAAATTATATGACATTTTTAGAGTCCTCCACCTAAAAAAACCAATGGATAAAAATTAGGGTACCACCAGATAGCTCGTGAAACCCACCAGCTATCAGGTTGTATTATCATAGACAACAATAGTCACTAGAATTGTCCCCATAATACTTAGTTGAATCTCTAATGACTTTATTCGACCCCAAGGCCCCTAGAATAATACTCAAACATCTAGAGGCCTTAAATACACCCAAAATATTTCTTGTATTCTTATGGATATCTTCAATATAATTTTAAATATATGTTGTGTTATATTTTGTCATTCTAAAGATCTCTCTCATATTTGTCTCTCTTACAATCATATCTTATTATTGTATACTTTAGAGATAATTATGACTGTGCTTTAAAGGTATTGAATAAATATACTATATTCTACTTCTTTTTTTGTGTCCATTTTACCTTTAATGTGAGTGGGATTAGTGATCACTACATTTAAAGTGGGAGATTGGGTTCTCAATACCATGAGTGTGAGGAAGAAAGGTGACCATTACCTTAAAATTGAGGGAGATTGAGTATCTCTCTACAAACTCTAAAAGGATAACCATTTTATTATTAAAACCACTAAAAATACGTGGATATTGGGTTTACATGGTACAAAAAATAAAATACAAGGGTCTTGATTCTTATAAGCATTTTCTTCTTATAACTTCTAAAAAATAAGGGTGACTATATTTTCATTGTAAAACCACTAAAACCGAAGGGCCATACTTCTTATAACATGTTTAATGCTACGAATTCTGAAAAAATGTTTGGGTTTCATGCTAAATCTATAAAAAATAATAGTTTAAATCAAAACAAAATTAATTATTTTGAGAGTAAGATATATAGTGATTACTTAGTGGATTATTAGAAAAATAGTTTATTAAATTATGCCTTGTATTTTATTTATACTTTTGTTATGATAACTCATTTATTTAGTTAATTCCTATTATACTTATTTATTTTGTTCATAATTAATATTTTTTATTTTATATATTTAATTCACGAAATTCATTTATTCTAGGTTTTATATTTCAAAAAATTATTAAAAGGAAATTCACCACCCTCTTTCTATCTCAAATATGAAAAACAATTTAGACCTTCATCATGGTATACCTTGCTAATATGGCATCTTTTTAATTTTATATTTTCTAGAATATTTGTAATTAGAAACCTTAGACTTATAAAAAATAAGAAAATATTTTTATTTTTGGAATTTGATCACATCCATTCATGCTAATATGCATTCTATGAAATAGATTATACACTGTACATTGTGAGTATGGTACCTACTGGATAGGATATAGACTAAAAATTGATATTTAATAGGAAATAATATAAAAATGGATATAAAATTAATTATAGGTTTACATTTATGGCCATGTAATTCCTACAAAGTGATGAGATTGATTATTATAAAATCCATCACCCATGGTTGAACATTTTTTTATTAGACTATTGTAGGATTTTGCAGCTTACATTGAACTTAATATTGAAAAAATTAATATTAAAATTGATTTCTTGTTTGGTTATTTTGGTGAAATGATTTACATGAAACCTTATAACAGATCTTATCATGAATTAAAGAATAATTAGGTGTTTTTAACAATTATTTATATAGTTTAATAAGTTCTATAGGAAGTGGAATAAGAAATTTTATTTATTCATGCTGTATAATAAATTCACTACAATTTTGACGAATGAGTTTATTTAAAATCTATTCAAAACTACATTCTCTACTTTCAACATTATGTTGATGATATAAATATATATTTTTAGTAATATAAAATTTATCACTAATACCAAGATGTAATTAAATATAGTATTTGAAATGAAATATATTGGTTATGCTAAGAAAAGTTTAGGTAAGGAAATAGTTATAGATAAAAAAACTAAACATCATTACTTGTATCTATATGATTATGTTCTTAAAGTGATTAATATATATATATATATATATATATATTTTATTCCTTAAATACTATTAAAATCCCATATTCATATCATTTCAAACAATATCTTTCATTGTCTCCAACCATAACAAATAATATTTATTACATGAATATAATTCCATATTCTAATGTTGTGGGTCCAATAATTTATGATTTGATTTTTACTAGAATAAATGTTTATTTATACATTTTTTACTTTAGGTTGGTATATGGGTAATTTTGGTTAGCCACAATGGAATTACATTAGGTGCACATTGAATTAAGTTTCTTTTATTGCATATGTTTTAACATGTCATGGGAAAAATATCAAGATTTATGAGCTAATGACTGGATATGTGGAATCTTACTATGTTCGAAATATAAAATTTCCAACTAAATATGTTTTCAAATCTTGTGGAGTTTTCATATCCTAGAAATGGAACATGTAATCATTTATGGTCCTCTCAACCATTGAGGACGAGAATATTTCGTTGAAAGAAGTAATTAAAGAAGCAATTTGGATCAAAGTTTTTAGTTTTTTAATTAAAATTAAGTATTTCTAGTATTACTCTTTACTCACATTCTCAATATACTTTGAATTTCTTTAAAAACATAGTATGTCATGGTCAGTCTAATCCCATGGATATTAGGACATATTTTATCATGAAATTTATTAGAATTTTAATAGTGTGTGTTAATAAGGAAACAAGTAATGAAAACCCAAATAATAGTTTGAATATGTTTTTTTTATTCATAAAAATTTAAAAATTTTATAAATATTATAAATATGGTTCCAATTTAGTTTTATTTGGTGAGATGACATTATTCTTAGCCTCTTTTGTAAATAGTAGAGATTTGTTAAAATAGAATTCCTTATTTAATTTACAAATGAAAATAATTTCTTATTAGATCATTGTTTTTATTTTCATGCTTCACATATTTATAATTCATCATGATATATTGTTAGTTTTTATTTAGTATATTATGGTCATTTATGGTTTAATATTATGTGATGTTCCGTTGAATTTTATGTGAGGCCCATTTAGTTTATTATTATGTGAATATTTTGTGGATTGATCTCACCTAACATGTAACTTCTTTATATAACCTAATTTAGAATCATTCCTTATGATGTGGGATTATATTAATTTTACATGAGCCATGAATTGAGTGATTTAATCACACAAGATTCAAGTTTCACCTGAAACTATTATTTTTTTTCATCTGAAAAAAGTTTTTTTATTATTGTTTAATCATAAGTTCCCTATTTATTCTATAGTATTAATATTATATGAGATAATTATACTGTTATTTAATATTACACTATATGTTTTATTGAATCTTTTATAGTGAATGAGATTTATTATCAGATGGAATCTAGCACATCATTTTCATTTGTTGGTGTCATATGTCCCTATGTATATACCATTAGATACATGATGTTACAACTAGTTTGATCACTAACATCCACTTTTTGTGAGGATATTACATTGATACCTTGAGCGCTACCCTTTCATTATTTCCGAACCATTAACTTTTTAAGGCATTTTACCACTAATTCCATTTGAATTGTTTTTCTTCCAAAGATAAGAGAGATCGAGAGAGAGGATCCTCACCTAAGATGAAGCATGACATCATCCCTATAGAACTATCATTAAAAAATCAACTATATGATTTTATTGAATTAAAATGGATATATATGGGTGGAACCTACAAGGAACTCCTTTTTTTTGTTTCATGCATCAATCATTGCTGAATAATTTGAAGAGCTAGTAGGTTGGTGGAACTGATAGGTGTATAAGTGTTTCTTTATATTTTCATTCTTTTATATATTTTTATTTAATATTTTTCTTCCTCTCTACTTGTATACCACCACTATCTTCTTTTTGTACCTTTTTAGATTTAATAAAAATTAGGATATGGTGGTGTATGACCAATATACTCTGAACCACATTATATCACTATCTTCTTCTCTTTACTATTATATTTATTTTCATTATGAATTTCATGAAATGTAAAATGATCAATTCTAACTTTTTCAATTTCTATTAAACAATGATTTATTCACATAAAGAAATCAATAAAAATTTAGTTCTTCAAAAGCTATTGTATTAGGTTATTTGACTGGTGTTTTCCCCAACATGTACAAGTAGGTATTTTAACCACATTATAAGTAAATCTTTCTTCCATCTTAACATCTTTAAAAAAAACCTATGTTATCCTAGCATCAAAACATTCCATGTGGTCTGAGTAGCCTCCATAAAATTAATTTCTAGGAAACACAGGTTATAAAATGATAAGTGAATAATATTTTAAGAACTATTTTTTAATCTAATTAACAAGGGAACATGGTATCATATGATGTGGGGAAATGATTTAATAAGATGTTATGAAACTAGGATAACCTTAATAGATTTTATAGGAATGTTATTGGGTTAATTAAACATTAATTGTTGGAATTATTTTAACTTTCCATTATTGATGATAAAATTTATAAACAATGTGTAGTTTTATATTATTTTTTAAGATCTAAAATGCTATGAATCTATACACATTGTCTCTATTAAGGAAAACACTAGTCATACAAACACATGAAATTACCCGAGGTATACCGTACTCATGTATGGTTATTTTAATACAATAAATAAAACTCAAGATGAAAATGAAAAATTAAAAACGATCCTTTGATGATTCAATAAGTTTACGAGGAAAACAAGGAAAATAATAAATATAATGAAAATGAGGTATAACATGGTTAAAACTAGTTTTTTCCAATATACATAGTAATAATACCACATTATCCTATGATTTATTAATACTTGAACAAAACATATATAAAGAAGAAAATCATTTCACATGTAGAGAGGAAAAAATATAAAATAATAGGTTCATGAAAGAACCTAAACCAAACAAAAAAACAATTACATGCCCATCATATTGATTAATTTACTAGATATGGATTTCAATATTTTAAGAGGTTATCAACTATGGTTTAGCAATGCAAATAACCAATGATAAGGGTGATTATAAGTCCCCAACCTTAAACATTACTTAATCTTCAGTTACTTCAAGAATACACGTTGAGGTTCTTTTTCGGTTTAGAGTTTTAGAGAATTAGATCATAAAACATGCATTACATTCCACATTTAAACAAAGTGGTTACATAAAAGTTAGTACTCATTTTTCCCATCAATGAAAGCATATTTAAAATAAAACATGGATTCTTTCTTGACACTTCCTTGACACTATCATCACATCATGTACCTTTCCCTTGACTTGTGAAAATCATTTCAAAATCATGAGATGAGCATAAAAAGCTCAGTAAGGGATATAAAATTATAAAATGAAAACATTATTCCATGTATGAAATCATACTTTACTTATAAAACATAATCACTTTAACATAACTCATAAAATCATGAATAAATCATAGAAATCATAAGACATAAAGGTAAATTGAGGCATTCATAAAATTCTTACGTAGGGAGTAACCCTCATGGTTACGTTTGGAATACCCATCACAGTATATTCCCTAAATATTTTCTTAGAAACCTTAACGTTTAACTCCTTTGTGTTACCAAATACATTGGAGAGCTATATCGGGCTCACCCGCCCTTAGATTATCACGGAACCACCCATCTTCATAACAATGCCCAAGAACCATAACACAATCGTATCACATAAAACATGCATAAAGGAAACATAACATTTCCACCTTTCAATCAAAAGATATCAATACAACACATTGATATAACAACATTATGAAAATCATTTTCAATACCAAAGTAAAACATGGTATTTATTTTTCATTCAAAAAAAAGTTATGGATTGTAGAGGAAGCCGAAACTCAAATAATGGTCACGGCAGCATAGAAGTCGTTGTCGCCGCATAGGTACAAAAAAACATTCCCTTTTGTCTTTTAGTAAACGCTTCATATAAAATGATTCCTTTTGAATAATCAGAAAAGTCAAAGGGGTTTATACACCATATAAAAGAAATTTGTGTATAAAACAAAATATGCCTCAATGAAAGGAGATTGACACGGATTCTCTTAACTCGGGTCCGACTTGACTCGATCGTTATTTATTGTCCTGAATAATATACTAAAGTAAATTTATAATTGCTTAATAACCTTTTTCATGTTTATTATTCCTTTTTATATAACTTATTTCCATGTTATAAACGTTATGTAATCATTTAATTTAATAAAGTTCATTTTGTCGATATTTGGTACTTAAGTCAAAAATGGACTTCTTACAATTACATGTTGTTTATGTGGTAAAAGGTTCATTATATCAAGAATGATATTCATGATTTGGATATCATATATTTCATATATATCCATAATATACATGTATTTATAATAGTACATAACATTTAGAGGTAAGAAATGAAATGCACCGTTCATGGAGACGGTAAGCCGTACGTACACGTGAGTGCTACTTTCATTTCAATTTCGTATTTAATGGAGTGAAATAATAATGATATAAGGATATATTATAATTTCAGTATAACATCATATATAATAACATTAACTCCATCCTTTATATGTCCCACATATGGCATTAATGAATCAAATCACTTTGAGGGGGCGGTAATCCGCACTTCCTAAAATGAAATTATCGTGTTTACCCACAATGGAAACCATAAAGATATGCCACAAATGAAAAATACAGAATCATAAGGAAAACATAGACATAATATATATCATATATAAATAGAGTTACATCTTAATGTCCACCATTAAAGGACTGAAAATAATATTGAACAATCATCGTTTCGTGAGGCAGAAATTCTCCATCCACAAAAACATTATGTTCTTTAACCATTAGACGAAGGTGTGTGTAAGTTTAGCTAGAATCCTTCACATAACAACATCCTAGTATATTTAAGATACTGGTGTTTTTACAAAATAAAGTAATATAAAGAGTTTAGGGGGTTGGAGAAGCAAAATAATACATAAGAACACAAGAGAAGACACTACCTTTAAATCAGGTATCTCTTTTTGATTTTGAGATCAAAGGCTTCCTTGGAAAGACTTATACCTAAAGTGAGGCTTCTAGAAGTAATAGAGGGATGTTTAGAGACAAAATGGGAAGGTTTGGCCAAGAAAAAGGCTTGAGAGGTGTGGGTAAGGTGGTAGAGGTGGGGGCCTTTTATAAGAGGGGAGGAGGGGCACTCTTGGAATGTTATAAACGGTTACTTTATTATAAAATGATATTCGGCTTTTAAAGGTCCCAAAATTATATATTTCTAGGATAAGGTTATAAGAGTTTGAAATACACCCATAAAATAGGTTTTTTACAAGTTTAGGTCCTAGAGGTTACATTATCTTTTCTATTTATTTAAATCGTTAAATAATGAGGTAATGGGTGCATCATCATGGTGTCATAAATAATTTAATTTATTTAATGTCTAAAAATTATAAAAAAATATCATGATGTAGGAAATTTTTTTAGATTTCTAATGAATATTTATAGTAAAAAATATTACTTGTATAACCCCATGTAAAAATTGTTTTAGTAAAACAACTCATGTTTGTGACATTTTCATTTTAACATTAAATAAAAAGTTATTAATGTCATTTTCCTACCAAAGTGGCTCCATGGGGTCCCCAAGTTGAGCCATGGATTATCTTGGTCAGCCATGACACATCCAATAAGGTTAGGACATGTGTTAAGTTCATTTCATATAATTAAAACATTTTTTTACCTTAAATTACACTAATTACCTCTAATCGCGATTAAAAACGTAAAAGTTACTATTCACCAAAAAAATATTTTAATCCCATTGAACCACATTTTACTTCTTAATGACAACCATGTATGTCCGATTTTTTAAATTCAAAACACAGAGGTGGTAAAATTTCATTTAAACGAAAAATCAGTATTTTAAGTACCACTTAGTGGTTTCACTATTCATTAAAAATTGAAGTTTTTCAGAAAAATACCAAAAATTATTCCTAAGCTATATTTGATATTCCGAATTCCAAAATGATTTCTATTTTAAAAAATTCAAATAATATAAGTTACATTAATTAATTTAATAATTAATTCCTGCTATCAGAACAAATAGCGTGTTTTTATGAAATAATATATATCAAAAGATTGACACTAGTTTATGTCCAATTTCAAAGTGAAATTAATTATAAATACCACTATTGGAATAAATGGTAAAAATATATTCTAATTTCACTTTAAAACCAATTAAAAATATAATTTAATCATATAAATAAATTAGATTAAAAAAAGTTTTTGAATTAAAATACAACATTTTTCACTATTCATTAAAAAATGAACTTTATCAGAAAAATACCAAAAATTTACCCAAAGTAAATTTCAATGTCCCAATCATGAAGAATAAGTTTATTTTTCTAAATAGATCTTATAAAATTGTCAAAATTTTGATTTAAAAAAGGTTTGCCACCAAAAGGCAGTAAAACAATCTTTTAAAAATATTAGTGTATTCCATGCTTAAGATTGGATTTATTCTCGTTTTAAGCCTATAAAACACTATCTAATTGATAAATAACTATATCTATTATTCATTACTTACTTGCGATGTTACATCCTTCCCCCTTTAGAAAATTGCGTCCCCGCAATTTATTTACTTATCGTATAAGTGGGGGTATTTATCCCTCATAGCATTTTCAGATTCCCACATTGCCTCTTCAACCATATGGTTTTTCCACAAAACATTTACCGGATGAATCACCTTATTCTGCAACACTTTCTCCATGTGGTCAAGAATCTGGACCAGTTGTTCCTCATAAGATAGATTCTCTTCTAGTTGAACTACCTCTCGACTCAAAACATGAGATGGATTTAGCATATACTTTCTCAACATTGAATCATGAAAAAAATTGTATACCTGAGATAAACTCGGAGGTAAAGCCACTCGGTAATCAACTGATCAAACATTCTCCAGAATTTCATATGGTCCAATGAACCTTTGACTCATCTTTCCTTTCTTACCGAATCCAATCACACTTTTCCATGGTGAAACTTCGAGAAAAACATGATCACCTACCTCGAAAGATAGATCCTTCCTCCGGTTATCCGCATAACTCTTCTGCCTGCTCTGACCTGTTGTCATGTGTTTCTGAATCAACTGAACTTTTTCTACCATCTCTTCTACCAATTCTGGTCCCATCAGCTTCCTTTCACCTACTTCATCCCAAAAAGCTAGATTTTGACACCGTTTACCATATAATTCCCCAAATTGAGCCATCTGTATACTGGAATGAAAACTTTTATTATAAGAAAAACCAACCAAAGGAAGATGTTGGTCCCAACTTCCCTGATAATCCATTGAACAAGCACATAGAATATCCTCCAAAGTCTGAATCGTTATTTCTGACTTCCCATCTGATTGAGGATGAAAAGCTGTACTAAAATTTAATTCAGTACCCAATGACTTCTGAAGGCCTTTCCAAAAGTTAGAAGTAAACCTGTGATCACGATCAGATACAATGGAGAGTGGAACTCCATGTAACCTAACTATCTCTTTAAGATACAAACGGGAAAGTTGACCTAGGGAAAAAGTATCTCGTATAGCAAGGAAATGAGAAGATTTAGTCAAGCGATCTACAATAACCTAGATTGCATTATTACCTTGAGGTGTCTTCGACAATCCCACAACGAATTCCATGGATATATTCTCCCATTTACACTCTGGTACTGGTAAAGGCTAGAGTATCCCTTTCGATAACTGCCGCTCTACTTTTACCTATTGACAAGTCAAACTCTTCCCAGTAAAATCAGAAATATCCATTTTCATTCCGTCCCACCAGTAATACTCCCGAAGATCTCTATACATCTTAGTACTGCCTGGATGAACTGAAAATGGAGAACTATGAGATTCACATAAAAACTCTCTCTTCAACTGTGAATCACAAGACACACACAATCTCTTCCCAAATCTCAAAACTCAATCATTATCAATGTTGAATTCAGGAAACATACCCTTCTGAACCAGCTCTACCTTTTTCTGCAACTCGTTGTCTTGCTTCTGTGCTTGCTTAATTCTGTCTGATAGAGAATATTTCACTGATACCTGAAACAAAACAGAAGGAAATCCTGTTCCAACAACTTTTATGCAAAAGTTCATTAAATCCTTAACCAAAGGATCACATTCCAAACACAACATTGTTAATGAAGCGTTATTTTTCTGACTCAAAGCATCAACCACTTTATTTTCTTTTCCTGGATGGTAAAGAATTGTACAATCATAATACTTGATTAAATCTTGCCATGTCCTCTGTATCATGTTCAATTCGTTCTGAGTGAATATATACTTTAAGCTTTTGTTATCGGTACATATTTTACACTTTACTCCATAAAAATGATGCCTCCAAATTTTTAAAGCCAAAACAACAGCAGCTAATTCCAAATCATGTGTAGGGTAATTTACCTCATGAGTTTTCAACTGTCGTGATGCATAAACAATTACCTGATCATTCTGCATTTGGACCCAACCAAGTCCTTTAAATGAAGCATCACTATAGATAACAAACTCACCATTCCAGGAAGGTAGTTCCAAAACTGGAGCATTCACCAATCTTCTTTTCAGTTCCTGAAAACAATCATCACATTCTTTTGTCTAGATAAACATAACACCCTTCCGAGTTAGCTTAGTCATTAGACTGGATAACCATGAAAAATTTCTAACAATCCTTCGGTAATATCCTGCCAAACCAAGGAAGCTACGAATCTTAGTTACATTTGTTTGTCTTGGTCATTTTCAACAACCTTTGTTTTTGTAGGATCAACAGTTATCCCATCTTTAGAAAAAATGTGACCAAGGAATGAAATTTGTTGCAACCAAAACTCACACTTGCTGAATTTCCCATAAAATTTCTTTTCTTTTAAGGTTTGAAAAATAACCCTTAAATGTCTTTCATGCCCCTATTTACTTTTAGAAAAGACAAAAATATCATCAATGAAAACAAACACAATCTTATCCAAGAACTCATGGAAAATTCTATTCATAAGTTCCATGAATACAGCAGGTGCATTGGTTAGCACAAAAAGACATTACTACAAATTCATAATGACCATATCTTGTTCGAAATGCGGTCTTCAAAATATCTTCTTCCTTTACCTTCAACTGATGGTACCCCGATCTCAGGTCAATCTTCGAAAAAAACTGAGCTCCCTGGAGCTAATTAAACAAATCATCGATATGAAGCAAAGGATACTTGTTATTAACAATGATATTATTCAAGGCTCTATAATCAATGAAAAGTCACATAAAACCATCTTATTTTTAACAAATAAAATAGGAGCACCCCATGGTGATATGCTAGGTCGAATGAAACCTTTCTCTAATAAATCTTGCAATTGATCCTTCAACTCTAAAAGTTCATTTTGAGCCATTCAGTAAGGGGGTTTTGAAATAGGCTTATCATCAGGAACTAAGTCAACAGTAAATTCAACTTTTCGATCTGGTATTATTCCAGGCAACTCATCAAGTAAAATACCAGGATACTCATTTACCACTGGCACATCATTAATATGAACACTTCCCTTGTTTTCAACGATATGTGCAAGGTAACATTCATTTCCATCTTTTACAAGTTTCTCGGCCTCTTGATATGTGATAAACAGTAAGGGTTCATTCTTGTACACAAACTGAAAGTATTTCTGAAAAGAAACTTCTTTAGCTCTACAGTCAATCTTAGCATGGTAAATAGAGAGCCAATCCATACCCAGGATAACATCAAACTCCACTAGAGGTAAAACAACAAGGTTTTCAAGTAGGTTCTTTCCACGGATAAGGATAGGAATATTCTTATAAATTATTTTTGCCTCAACATTTCCCCCAGGTGTTTTTACCACAAGTTTAGGAGTCATTTCTTGAGATGTTATTCCCATTTTACAAGAAAAGTATTCATAGATGAAAGAATGTGTAGACCCCGAATCAAACAACACACTGACATAATCTGAAAAAACAAAGTACCTGATACAACTTCATTTGATGGCCCGACATCTGCTGAAGTAGTTTCAAAGGATTTCACCACCCCTTTCTGCATGTAGTCTAACTGCTTCCCATCACTCATGTTCTTTTTCAGACACTCATTTTCATAGTGACCCATCTCATTGCACTTAAAACATTTCACTAACTGTAAATGAAATTTAGTCTTATCATCACCCTAATCTTTTTCAGTGCAATAACGAGCCTTATGTCTCATCTAACCACGTCGATAGCACTTTCTAGAATTCAGAAGACATTCCCCAGCATGCCTTTTACCACATTTATCAAAAACTGGAAACCTGGTTTTCTTACTGTCAGACCTTTTCGATGAATTCATTCCTTTCTCCTGCCACCTCAGTCTCTTCTTCTGCTAGTTGTTATAGAAAAATTGATCATCCGGAAACTCCATTTCCAACTTCTCAGCACATCAAACAAGATTTTCATAACTCTTGAACTTGTGAGAAGCTAAATCCCTATGATATTTTGGCTTTAATCCTTAGTAAAAACAATTGATTTTACTATCAAGGTCTCAGATAAAATTTGGAGCAAACCTTTCCAATCGAGTGAACCTTTCTTCATAGGTAGCCACCGAGTCCTCCTCTTTCCTCAATTCCAAGAATTTTTTTTCCATCCTAAGTTGAACATCCTTAGGAAAATACTTCTCAAGAAACATACCTTTGAATTCATCCCAGTTGAGAGCATCAATCTCATCAGCGTCCATGATATTTTTAACCATCGACCACCACTGATCTGCTTCACCCTCTAAACAGTAAATATCAAGACTAACCTTTTAATTGTTTGAATACCCCATGACATCTAATATCTTCTATAGTGATTTAATCCACTCTTCAGCTAGCACATGGTCAGATGATCCTCTGAATGATGGGGGATGTTGCCTCATGAAAGTTCCACTACTGACATGATCCTCTGTGGTTGATCTGGCTGATCTCGTGCATGGATACCACCACCATTTATCGCTTGAGTCAACTGTGCCATTACTGCAACAAACTATTCAGTTCCAATTCTGACCATTTCTGGATGCTGATTTAGAAGGTCATTTCCTTCTGTATGCCTTCCTAGCACTACTTCCCTGTTTCCTCTGCAGAAAACCATTCTGAACAAACATGTCTTAGATGAAGCAACATGGTAATCTTCAAATGCTATATCAATTAAATTTGACCATAGAAAAAATATTTCTGGATAATCATTTAATAGAATTCTAACTCCTAAAGTTATCTAAACCAACCTTTGATACCAACTATAAGGCCCCAGCCTTAAAACTTACTTAATCTTGAGTTACTTTAAGAATACACATTGTGGATTCTTTCAAGTTTATAGTTTTAGAGATTTTGATCTTAAAACATGCATTACATTCCACATTTAAAAAAAGTTGTTACATAAAAGATAGTACTCATTTTTCCCATCAACAGAAACATATTTAAAATAAAACATGGATTCGTTCTTAACACTTCCTTGACACTATCATCACATCATGTACCTTTCCCTTGACCTGTGAAAATCATTTCAAAAACTTTGGATGAGCATAAAAAGCTCAGTAAGGGATATAAAAGTACGAAATGAAAACATTAGTCCATGTATGAAATCATATTTTACTCATAAAACATAATCACTTTAACTTACCTCATCAAATCATGAATAAATCATAGAAATCATATGACATAAAGGTAACTTGAGGCATTCATAACATTCTTACGTAGGAAGTAACCCTCATGGTTATGTTTGGAATACCCATCACAGTATATTCCCTAAAAATCTTCAGAGAAACCTTAACATTTAACTCCTTCGCGTTACCCAATGCACTAGAGAGCTATATCGGGCTCACCCGCCCTTAGTTTATCACGGAACCACCCGTCTTCATAACAATTCCCAAGAACCATAACATAATCGTATCACATAAAACATGCATTAAGGAAACATAACATTTCCAGCTTTCAACCACAAGATATCAATACAACACATTGATATAAAAACATTATGAAACCATTTTAAACACCAAATTAAAACATGGTATTTATTTTTTATTCAAAAAAAAGTTACGGCTTGTAGAGGAATCCGAAACTCAAATAATGGTCACAGCGGTTGAGAAGTCATTGTCTCCGCATACGTTCGACAAAAAAAACCTTCCTTTTTTTCATTTAGTAAACGCTTCTTATGAAAAATATTCCTTTTGAATAATCGTAAAAGTCAAATGGTTTTATACACCGTATAAAAGAAAGTTGTGTATATAACAAAATATGCCTCAATGAAAGGAGATTGAGACGGATTCCATTACCTCGGGTCTGACTTGGCTCGATCGTTCTTTATTGTCCGGAATAATAAATTAAAGTTAATTTCTACTTCCTTAAGAACCTTTTTAAAGTTTATTATTCCTTTTATATTACTTATTTACATGTTATAAATGTTATGTAATCATTTAATTTAATAAAGTTTGTTTTGTCGATATTTGATACTTAAGTCAAAAATGGACTTCTTACAATTACATGTTGTTTATGTGGTCAAAACTTAATTATATCCAGAATGATATTCATGATTTGGATATCATATATTTCATATATATCCAGAATATACATGTATTTATAATATTACATAACATTTAGAGGTAATAAATGAAATGCACCGTTCATGGAGACGGTAAGCCGTACGTACACATGAGCGCTAGATTCATTTCTATTTCATATTTAATGGAGTGAAATCATAATGATATAATGGGATATTATAATTCCAGTATAACATCATATATAATAACATTAACTCCATCCTTTATACGTCCCACATATGGCATTAACAAATCAAATCACTTTGAGGTGGTGGTAGTCCGCACTTCCTAAAATGAAATTATCGTGTTTAGCCACAATAGAAACCATAAAGGTATGCCATAAATGAAAAATACAGAAGAATAAGGAAAAAAAACATAATATATATCATATATCAATAGAGTGACATCCTAATGGCCACCATGAAAGGTGTTAAAATAATATTGAACAATCATCGTTTCGTGAGGCAGAAATTCGCCATCCATAGAAACATTATGTTTTTTAACCATTAGACAGAGGTGTTTGTTAGTGTAGATAGAATACTTCACATAACAACATCCTATTATATTTAATATACTGGTGTTGTTACAAAAGAAAGTAATAGAAATAGTTTAGGGGGTTGGAGAAGCAAAATAAAACATAAGAACACAAGAGAAGACACTACCTTTAAATTGGGTAACTCTTTTTGATTTTGAGCTCAAAGGCTTCCTTGGAAAGACTTCTGCCCAAAGTGAGGATTCTATGAGTAAGAGAGGTATGTGGAGAGACAAAATGGGTAGGTTTTTGCCGAGCAAAAGGTTTTAGAGGTGTGGGTAAGGCGGTAGAGGTGGGGGCCTTTTATAAGAGGAGAGGAGGGGCACTCTTGGAAAGTTATAAAAGGTTACTTTATTATAAAATGATTTTAGGATTTTAAAGGTCCCAAAATTATATATTTAGAGGATAAGGTGATAAGAGTTTTCAATCCAACAATAAAATAGGTTTTTGACAAGTTTAGGTATTATATTTTACATTATATTTTCATTTTATTTAAATCATTAAATAATGCGGTAATCGCTGCATCATCATGGTGTCATAAATAATTTAATTTATTTAATGTCTAAAAATTATAAAAAAATATCATGATGTGGGAAATCTTTTTATATTTCTAATGAATATTTATAGTAAAAAATATGACTTTTATAACCCCATGTAAAAATTGTTTTAGTAAAACAACACATGTTTGTGACATTTTCATTTTAACATTAAATAAAAAGTTATTAATGTCATTTTCATACCAAAGTGGCTCCATGGGGTCCCCAAGTTGAACCATGGATTTCCTTGGTCGGAAATGACACATAAAATAAGGGTAGGACATGTGTCAAGGTCATTTCATATTATTAAAACACTATTTTTACCTTAAATTACACTAACTACCTCTAATCGCGATTAAAAACTTAAAAGTTTCTATTCACCAAAAAATATCTTTATCCCATTGAACCACATTTTACTTCTTAATGACAACAATGTATGTTGGATTTTTGAAATTCAAAACACAGAGGTGGTAAAATTTCATTTAAATAATAAATCAGTTTCTTAAGTACCAATTAGTGGTTTCACTATTCATTAAAAATTAAAGTTTTTCAGAAAAATACCCAAACATCACCCTAATATATATTTGATATTCCAAATTCAAAAATTATTTCTATTTTAAAAAATTAAAATCATATAAGTTACCTTAATTAATTTAATAATTAATTCCCGCTGTCAGAACAAATAGCATGTTTTTATGTAATAATATATATCAAAAGATTGACACTAGTTTATGTCCAATTTCAAAGTGAAATTAATTCAAATGACCACTATTAAATTAAATGGTAAAAATATATTATAATTTCACTTTAAAAACAATTCAAAATATAATATAATAATTTAAATAAATTATATTAAAAAGAGGTTTTGAATTAAATTACAACGTTTTTCACTATTCATTAAAAAAATGAACTTTATCGGAAAAATACCAAAAATTTACCCAAAGTAAATTTAAATGTCCCAATAATAAATAATAAGTTTATTTTTCCAAATAGATCTTATAAAATTGTCAAAAGTTTGATTTAAAAAAGGTTTTCCACCAAAAGGCAGTGAAACAATCTTTTAAAAATATTAGTGTATTCCATGCTTAAGATTGGATTTATTCTCGTTTTAAGCCTCTAAAACACTATCTAATTCATAAATAACTGTATCTATTACTCATTCCTTACTTGGGATGTTATAGTGATACTTACAAGTATCATCTAAGGATATCAATAAAAATATATATTTGTGATTAGATATATAGATGAACAATAAAGACACATGAACATGCTCCATCAACGGAAAAAATACTCTATATTTGGTGGTAATATTCACTTTCTTGATCCATATATTTCTATAGTTTTATCTAAAATAGTTTAAATCCAAAATATCCTGACAAATAAGATACAAGTTTAATGATGGATATTTAAAATATTAGGTTTTTATATAGTAAACCCAGGATATGTTGAATATCATGGTCAAATATGACATAAAAATGCATTTACAACAGTATCCATGGGATAAATGTGAAAATCAAAAATTAAAATAGTGCTAAGATACAAAATATGAGTGATTTAGAGAAGAAAAACACAAGATCTATATAAGGTGAACCTAAAAAATAATCATTCGCATGATATGAAGAACATACCATGTAAGGTGAGAAGAAATGGAAGAGGGTTCATTTATGATGATCTACAAAGATGAATAATTAACATAAGGTTAAATAAGTGTCACATTTAAATCCATCAGACAATAAAGGATCCACATAAGAATAACAAAAAAGATAAAGGCCTCATTTCAGTTTAAATAGAAAAAATATCAACATAAGATTAAAAAGAATGAATAAATACTCACGTAATAGGGAATGAAATGAGTATAATAAACTTAAAAACCCCAAAGAACATATCCTGGTAGATCACAAACATATAAACCATGAAAATGAAAAATAAAAAATAGAAAACTAGTTTCATTTATAAATCAATTAAAAAATTCTAAACCAAAAAACACCACCATTTATAAAGGAAACCAAGGGTGATTTACTTTCAACTAATGTTATTGAGGTGATACCATGTTCATAATATTTAAAAAAATATCTAAATTTTGAAAAATCCTCATCTATAGTCTAACTATTAGTTCGGTTGTCATAAGTGAGTATCTTGTTGACACACACTAATCAAATTTTAATAACTTATTTAATAAAATAAAACATTATGCCTATATTATTATTCATACCATGAAAATTTATCTTTATATACAAATTAAGGCTAATGGTGAATTTATATAAATAATAATACCAAAATTACATATATTCAACTAAAAAAGAAATTTTTTAATCAAAATGTATAATTTATCTTTTTATATCAATGAAATATACTATTCCATAATGGTTTAGAGGACCAAAATTGATTTTATGTTTTAGTTCCAAGAAATGGGATCTTTTCAGGATGTAGAACCATATCCTGTTGATAGGGACAAAAATAATTATGATGTGGTTGTAGTGATACTTTATTATCAAAGATATAAAGAATACCTAAGAACATGGATTGGATTTTTCATGTCGTGATAATGAATTGACATGAACAATATATTTTTAGATGAATTGGGTTCACACCACGATCCATTGTATGCTCCATAATAAACTATATCTGACCATATTTACAGATTTGAACTTTTTTTATCCAAATGCATGATTTTGAGTTATATGTTTGATATATTGGAGGCAGTGTTATGATTCAATTGTTGTAGATATCTTTATGGAAGTGGAATCTATCTTAAATAAGTAAAAATCCATGGAGATATTTTGAGATATACTGAGATACAAGTGATGATATTTTACCTATATATTGATTGGATCAGTGCACCAATAAAGATCATTAAATCCTAGGAGTAACACTACTTCAGATTAGATTAAGGTTGTGGTTGGAGTCTTTTAAGATTTTATTTTATTTTATTTTGTTATATCCCTATCATGGATAGCATTAGAGGGTAGGTTTAGTGACATGGATTTTTTAATTAATGAAAATTATGGAATTGAATTATTCTTATTATTTTCTAATATTTCTTATTGGTTTTTTTTCATTTAATTGAAAATGGCCATTTCCTTTATATGAAATAGTTCCCTTTGGTGCATTAAATAATATTTACTTTTTACTAGATAAATTTTATTAATTATATTCTATGATTAAACAAGGTTTCAAGTTTCTTGATCTATAAGTGATCCAATATACCTCACCATGGGAGATGAAATTATAATTGATGAGAGTGTGCATTATTAGACTAAGGAATAAACTTAAAATTAATTATGATAACTTCATGGACATTATTTATTTATTTTACACTTAATTACTTCATGATCTTATATTTATAATTACTTAGTACACTCATCTTCTTCATTCTATTCTTATAGTTTAGTGTTATTTGTCTCTTTGTCATTAATTTTTAGTATTAGGTATTGAGTTTAATTTTTTTTATAGCTCATATATTTAGGTTAATCATCAGTACAAACATTATTATGCTTTGTTTTAGTAGTTTTATTGTTTTTATTACATGGTTTATAAATTCTAAAATTAATTAGTTCATGGGATGAAATTACACCCATTGGTTAGTTAATGTTTTTTTTCACCACTATCAGGGAATTATTTGTAGGAATATTTAATTTTATAGTTTAAAATAATTCTTTCTCATATATTTCCTATTTGATCATTTTAGTTTAGTTTTATAATTTTTTTATTTTATGTGATGTGAATATTTTTTGATGATATGTAATAAATGAATATGAGTGAGGATATTTTCTTTTCCATTGAAGTGATGGATATTACACACCAAATTGATCAACTAAATTTGAAGATCCAAAGTCAATGAATATGTGGACCACAACCATACCCTAGTGACGAAGTCTCACTCATCCCTAGAATAGAGTATGAATTCAATAAGGAATAATAAGGCATGAAAAAGTTACCAAAGAATGTTGAGGAATACAATGAAGCATCCAAGAGGGAATCCAATTTTGAGGTAACAATAGAAGAGACATCCTATGGTGATGTTGAGATTGAGGCTGAATCAGTGGTAAATTCCCATGATAAAGTTAAATATGAACCCAAATAAGGCACCCTCACAAGTTTTAAACTAGAGGGAGAATAAAAAGTACTCAATAGAAGAGAAATCGAAATAATAAAAGGTATATGTGACAACTACTAAAACATGAAGTAATTATTAATATTCTAAAGATAAATGAGAAAAAGTAAAATAGTTGTATTATCAAATTTATAAATCCCATAATATATTTCTCAATTATTTAAGATAGTTAATATTTTGGTTTTATCCACCACATTGTTTTAGATGATTTGATAGAATAGGAAGATATGTGCTACACCGAATGGGAACCAATTTCATACTTGGTTAAATTTGAACCACACAACTTCTCACCATACTCTCATTATATGAGATAAATAATAAATTTCTAGATAAAATACCTTAACCAAATCAATTTGTAGGATTAATCCCATGCTTTTTATTTCTTTATTATAAAAAATCCTTAGTAAATTGTTTAGGAATTTCTTTGGATATATATTCAATTCCATTAATCTTTTTTAGCTTAATAGAAATTGATCTTGCATTGTCACCAGTTCAGTTGATTTTATTGGTCCCTGATAATGAAAGAACAAGAGAAAGTATACATACTAAAAGGAATAAATTTATTAAATATGGGAGTACTATTTTTACATTATTTATATTTTCTCTCTCTCTCCCTCTCTAAAATTTACACGATTTCTTATTTTTTGGTTTTAAAGAATATTACATGCTACACTTAGACATTTTCTATATACTTTTATATAAAATGAATAATTTATTAGGAATCAGATAATTCCATGTTTTATATACCATTGTTAATAAGAGTCAATGATTAAAATGGGGGATGAATGAGTGAAAATAAGAATAAATGTATTAATTTGACGAATAATGATTTGGGGGACTAGTTGATTTATCTAGATTAAATTAATCTAACAAGTTCCATGCCTTGATTTTATAAAATTCATGCTGATTAGTCGGTTATCATTATTCCTACCATGAGTGATTTTTCTAATTAATTATTATTCATTCTTGATAGGGATCTAAAGAAATTTTTAAATATTTTTTATAATTACCTATTTCTCGAGATATATTTTTTGCATGAAGACCTAATAGAACATAAAATGAGATCCTTTAAAATTTGTAAAATATCATTGTCAAATAATTATGATTGCTGTTTTTTAGCCCTTATTCCTTTGAGACTGAAATTTATATTTAATTTTTATTTTAATCCGATAGAATATAATTTATTTTAATAGGGAGGATTTATTTCAAGCCTATTATATCAATCCTACATTATTCTATATATTTTAACATGATTTTTAATGGAATAAGATTCAGTTAAGTGTTTGTACATGGGGTGAAGGGGGTGTTTGGTATTGGAAAATGTGACATGAGGGGTATTATTTTGTGGGTGTGGAGTAAATTTTAATGATTGATATTACATCCCAATATAATGGGGCCCCACCCAGGTTAGTGTTATGATAGAAGTGACCCACCAATACAATCTACATTAGGAAAAGGGATGGAGACTAACACAGAGTAGGGATAACACACACATGGGAGTCTATATCCTATAACAACCTGTAATAGGTTCATATATACCCAATGAAACATATAACTAACAACATTATAAATATATATAAAAATGATATAAAATGAACTGAATGTAACACATGTATGACATATCTATTAAGGTATCCAAGACAACCAATATGAATAACTTATAAAAAATGATAAAATATATGCCCAATAGCCATAAAGGGAATGAAATCCATCCAAGGGGAATATGAACTTTTTGTAACATGGTTCTAACACAAATATATTCTCCAACCGTATTATCATATTACCTCCAATACTAAGCTAATACTACATTCATAAAGGTCACAAGGTACCAACTATGAACAAGTTCTTCCAAACCAACTCTCACAAGTTTTTCTATGACATTTCCTTCATCTAAAATGACATAACACATGTAGGCCCAAGGCCCATGAAAGGGTTAGTATAAAAATACTTAGTTGGAAGCTATGAAAACCATAAAGGGTAAAATAAGGATAATCAACTAGACTCCTAGAACTAGAGGATTCATAGAGGAGGACAATAATGATATCCAGAAAATAGGTTATCTCAAAGATTCCATCACTAATTATAATTTGAAAGGATATTAAGAAGAATAATCTAGATATTACCAAGCATTAGAGGACCTGAGGAATGAGAATTACTACTCATCAAAGATCAAATCCCCAAAATCTACCTTTTATGGGTAGTTGGTGGTACGTATAACACTAGAGAATCCCTAAATTCTGATATCGATAGCTAACTGCCACATCACAACTTAAAGGAAATCCTTAGGGTTCCAAAAATCACAAGGAAACTTGTAAGGTCCCTAACCTTATAGAAAATAAACTAATATCTACATTTACCTCTCTTGATTCAAAATATATAAGAAATATATGTGGCCATTACTTCATATAATGTTGAACAATCTCTACCATAGGACTATGGGTGAAATAACTGAATCCATAGGAGGATCCATACCCCATCTGAACACTATGGTTGTGTGAAATTCCACTTTTATGGAGGATCCCAATCCCATATGAGCTCTATGTAATGTATACATTATAATCAGGATATATAATATCCATTTCATATTAAATTGGGTGAAATAACTTACTCTATATGATTATGTAGGTAAAGGATCCCATAACCATACTTGCATGGGTGAAATTATATTCCCCAGTAGGATCCCTTTCTCAGTGGTTAATACTAAAAAATCCACATAGGCATTATGAGGGAAAAATATATGACTTAATAAAGTATATCAAATCCATAGGAACTACATATCATGTAATAGAGGTACATGACATGTTATCTGAAGTCATCCACCTAATTTTGTTTTATCATTCTACATGGCATGTCTTTTCCTAACTACTAGACCTGTAAGAGGGTGTAATACTGTGTCCTTATATATAGAGCCACTCGGTGTGTTCCTCATCTACCCAAAATTTGTTCTTATGAATAAACATGGGGTGTTTCTTAGTAGACATGGTGTGTAGAGAAGCAAATTTCCCTGGGAATGTATATTTGGTACACCCTAAGTTGTTCATCCCAAATCACATGTTTTGTGGGACTGACCACCTTACTGAGTATTATTTAACTCAGTAGAAACCCTAGAACCATCATGCGATAAACACAACATATGTTATTATGAACTACTGACTATGTATTCATGAATTTTACTAAAAATATTCATGTTTAATATGTCTTAACTTCTATCACCTGCTTCTATGAATCAATAACAAATCACAATGAAAAAAAATCATCCATTTCAAGGAAAATATTTGGTGGTAAGATTCCAACCACTATTTTCCCAGAAAATTGACCGCCATCATCACCTGAAATACCCTAACTCCTTGGTTCTTGAAAAATATCCTTTATGATTTTTACGAAATTTTTATGTTTTTTATTTTAAAAAAAACCTGAAAAAGTTTGTAATCCCTTAATCCACCACAATAATTTTTTTTCCAATGATCATCGAAATAATCATTTCATTTTGCGACACCAATGGCACACACAACATTGAATGTGTATTGCCATAAATTTGTCACCACCTCACATTCTATAATAATTCATGATTAATCAATATAGAATCATAAACATTGTTATCAAACACTAACCAATGATCAATGATATGATAATCAATTGATAGTGGTATCAAAATTCTAGGGATAATATAATATTCATCCTAAAATGAACAATGATAATCATAAGTTTATGAATAGAGGAGGAAAATAAAATAAAAACAAAATTAGTTAATGTGGAAAACCTCACACAATCAGTATTCATATATAGTATAGAGATACAAAGGAAATAAGAAATAATCTCAATGTTCATCATCAATAAAAAAAATTAAAAATTAGAAATTAAAATCAGAACTCATCCTTTAATGTGATCATTGTATTTGGATTTAATCTAACATAGCATTAAATATGAATTTTAAAGAATAAAAAAATAAGAAAAATACAATAATAACTAGTCATTCCTTGAATTATAATGTCAGATACTTAGATCAATTGGTTCAATTTTATGTTAATTCATCATCATCCTCAAAATATATCCAAAAATATCATCTTTGTACCAATATTTCTCCTTGATCTGATGTCACAATGACCACATTCATCCTCTCCTCTCCTCTCCCCTCTTCTCTCTACGAGTTTTCAATTAAAACAGTGACTATACTTAGAGAGGCTATATAAAGAGTAATAAATATACCTGTACTAAGTGTTTATACATAAATTAGAACTATTAATTATATAATTAAATTATGTAATTAATTCTCACATGACACTGAAAATAGAGAATCTTTATGTTACCCAATATAATGCCAGACTTAGGCTAAACACCGTGTTTTGGACTAAAAAATTGTATTACGTTTTCAATATGAGGTATTGATGAAGAGATAAAAGTATTTCTTCAGAAAAAATCATGAATAGAATTAAAATAAGATATTAGTTTTGATGATTCATAATGATTACATTTTCACAGTAACTGAAACATGAGATGAACCCCATATTTCGGAACAAATGGAACACTTAGAAATTTTTTATAGGGTCAAGTGTTAGGGTATAATGACCATTTTACCCTTATAAATTTCGTAGGATTTTAAAACTCAAAATCAAATTTACTCCCAATTGGGTAAAAACTTAGGATACTACCTTCTCCACACCTTAAAACGTGTCAGCCTTGATAAATAAACAACTTGGATAAAGAAAAAAAAGTCTCAAGGTTGAATTTGTGAAGAATATATAGATCAAATATCACAATAACTTCTTCTTCAGGTTGTGGGATTTAAGTTAACTCATTACATCACTGATAATGTAGGAGGATACCTTCCTATATCTATGAAGACAATAGCCTCAGTCCATCTCAATGTATAAAGAAACGTGCATATATTTATACTCAATTCATGATTTACCCTGCCTCTAAACATCAATCAATTATCATACTAACTCACGGGATAAGTTAAATCCCACAAGTCTCTAGTTGTCGAACCCAAAGGATCTGTCACGACTCGTTAAAGTGGGGCTCGTGCTGCAAATCCCCAACCCCTCCTCCAATAGGCCAGGGGATGGTGACTAGAACCAAGTAGGCATAACACTAAAATGGGAGGCATTGACAATGTACCTGTACACATGAACACATCTCCAATCCCACAATGCTGAAAGTAAAAACCACTAAGGAACAAAATTCATGAATACAACTAAACCCAACAAACAAAGTACAATGTAAGGTAATGTGCTAAAAGTAAACTAGGCTAGAATACCAGCCCACCAAAATATAGAGTCTGAAAACTAAAAAGTACAACTTGTAAGAACAAAGCGGTACCGGGACTACTGCTCGTAGCCATACGAACACCTTGGTCTGCAAGGAACATAGAGAGGTCGGTCTGGTCCTATTCTATCCAAGACTTCTTCAAAATGCCACTCGCCTGCACAAGACCCAACATGTGAGGGAAAATCCCGGGCATCAGTGAGTGAAAGAATACAAAGTAGGGGACCCTGAAAACCACAAATCAAAACAAAAGGTAAATGTACAATCATCTCTACACAATATATGTATACTAAACATATAGCAAGAGAAACACATCTAGATATACTTGAATCATAGACCCGTAGTCTTCAGAAAAGTCACAAAACCACATACCCACAATAGGGATTTGGTTCAAAGATTCCACAAAGAAATTATCCAAGAGAACTCACTTCACGAGACTGATAGCTCTGATAAAGTCCATCCTTGAAGTATTGTTCTTCGGGAACGGTAATGATAGAGATAGATGCACTTATAGATCTGAAGAGAGAACAAATACACTCAATTTAGGGGAACACACTCCTGAGTGGGAAAATATCACGATACACAGATGAGGATCACTACCAGGGACTTGGAGGATACCGCGACTCACCCAGATTTACCTGCTAAGTTGAGTATCAATGTCATGTATGATTGGTCACGTCGATACCTGACTCTATCTAGGGTCAAGAATAGATAGAGGATCTCACTCTAGGCCACTTAGAGGGATACCTGGCTCTATCTCTGGAATTCCTGCTAAAGGGATCATAATTTTGTGGATGGAAATGATACATGATCTTCAGGGAAATGAGAAAGGGGAACTAACCCAAACAAAACCTGTCGATGGAACGGTGGACTAGAAGATCAGTCCATGTACTGAGAAGTACACATCCTATAGAAGGGGTCACATGCCATGTCCTATGACCCCTGTTAATTCCTGTGTACAATGGCCCATTTCATAAGGCTTGTCGTGTAGAAGAGGGTATACATGGAGTGTAAGATAACGACACACCATGTTCCACTATCTGGGGAAGACTCTGTGTATGTTATCCATGTGACCATACACAACTTCAACCCATGTTTCTAAGACCATGTATCGGTATATGAGGTAGTCTGAATATCCGGCTGTTTCTGGACATGTGGTGGAGTACATGCAGTGTACTCCACCTCATGTTCATGTATCTTCTAAGATACACACCGAGTCCGAGTAAGGTCCCACACGCCATGTGACAATAGTCAAACATCGTGTCTACACTTCCTACCGCCCAGAAATCCAGCCGCTACTAGGTGGGGTCCACATGCCATGTCTTCCTAGAGGCATGCCATGTTATTCCCTGTGTGCAGCATGGAAACCCTAGTTGCTACCATGTCAACCACACATGGCGTGTTCTTTGGAGAACATGTCGTGTTCTATAGGATTTTCCAGAACCAAGAGTTCTTCATTCGACAACTCCATTGATCTTCTGATGCTTATTCCAGAAATTTTTTTTCCATGGAAATCAACATCCATTGTCTCCCCACCATGGAATTGACATTTCAGGAGGTTTCCAGTGTTTGATTATCCCCAAAAGAACATTTTGATCCACCCGTGTAAGGAACGATTGAAGAACGATTTCTCCCGATTCGAGCCGATTGGTCATACGCCATCACCATCTCATCTATGCTAGGTCATTTCAATGTTTGATATCCAATTTGGGATCTCTTTTTTGAGAAATGGATTCTCAATGATCCGTTTTTTGTTGCACCATGAAGAATGTGAAGAACATGGGGCAGGGGAGGAAGGAAACAATAAGCAAAGGAGGAATTCACCTCCTCCATTGTTCGTCACAATGTTGATTCCATCCCATTAATAGGAATAAATATGTATAATCAAAAAAAATCTATCATGAATTAATTCCCTGAACAAAAAAATCACAAAGTAAACGAAAATAAACACCCTCCTATAAGAACACACGATCCGTGGATCAACCTGTTTGTGGGTTGATTCACACTCATTGTTTAATCGAATAATGGGGAATAGAAGAATCAAAATAAAAACCCTACCTAGATTAGATAGAATAATTATTGTCACGTCATGTCTTTTGGAAAGGGTTGTCGAATCTGAGATGCATTGATCGATTGCACCGTCATCATCCACTAGTGGGTTCTCCTCTAAAGCTCCAATGGGAATCGTCAAATTGTAGTGTTATGTGGATAAACCTACAAATTTTCCATTAGTAGATATTTATAAGGGATGAATTATTTCATTATGTAAAAAATTAAATCTAATTAAAATAAATTGTTTATTTATTTTATTTCCTTTAAAAAATATGAAAATTAACTTTCACAGCTGACCCACACTAGTCAATGTTAGGCCTAGCCTAAGTTAAAGTTGCTGCTTTGAACACAAAGGCCCCCTAATATTTATGATATGAGAACTCATTTAAAAATTATTTCACTCTTTCAGGGAAAACACTTGCACGTGCTATTTGAAAGTTTAAATTATTTTAAACATTTATCCCGGGCACTCTGGGCCTCAAAATTGCATTCTTTGACAAATCCTGGTCTCAAATTAATTTTATATAACATTTAAAAATAATACATAGAAAATATGAGACATTAAATTCTCCCCACCATAGGGCTTTACGTCCCCGAAAATCCAAAACAAAAGGATACTCAAATAGATGGGTATTATGCCCAAATCTGAGACTCCTTCTTCCACGTGCTCTCCTAAATATTCCCATACTGCCACCAGACATGCACTAGGGGAATCTATCTCCCATGAAGGATCATATCCCATTGATACTTGATCTCTACTGGGTACTCTACGAAGGTCTCTAAATACTTGATGTCTAGTTTTTCCCATTTGACGATGTACGGTGGGTCATGCATGTACCTCCTCAACTACAACACGTGGAAGACATCATGTACCCAGTGCAACTGCGGTGGTAGACATTGGCGGTATTCCACCTCACCAACTCTGTGCAGTATCTAAAAATGACCGATGAACCTTGGATACAACTTGTTGCCCCTACCAAATCTCTGCAACCCTCGTCGAGGTGAGACCTGAAAGAAGACATGGTCTCCCTACTCGAACTCCAGATGTCTCCTCTATTTGTCATCATAAGACTTATACTAGCTCTGTATAGTGTTCATATACTCTTAGATGATCTATACCTTCTCAGTAGTATCTCGTACCATCTCTCGACCCATGAGTGCTGACTAAACATGGTCGGTCCATCAAAGTGGTGACCAGTAGGGTTGCCCATATAAGGCCTCAAATGATGCCATGGAAATGGTGGTGTGGAAGCTGTTATTGTACAAAAACTCCACCAGTGGTAGGTGGTCCTCCCAACTGTGAACAAGGTCCAAGATACAAGATAAAAGAAAATCCTGCAGAACATGAATTGTCTTCTATGTCTGACCATCAGTCTAGGGATGGAACCTCATGCCCAAGCATAGCTGAGTCCCATAATCCTCCTGTAATCCCTTCCACAACCAAGATGTGAAGCATGCATGTCAATCTGAGACTATAGTCAAAGGGAATACATGAATCTGAACTATCTACCACACATAGAGGTGTCCCAAGATCTCTATGAAACTCTCCTCCTTGATAGCTGGGAAGTGGGCTGACTTAGTGAGTTGGTCAACGATCACCTAGATGGAATCATGTCCCTTGGACGTTTGTGGTAATCCCATCACGAACTCCATCGATATTCCATCCCAATTAAACTCTATCACTTCTAGGGGTGAGATAACCATGTTGGAACCTGGTACTCAGCCTTCACCTACTTGAATGTAAGTTTTTGAGAAACAAACTCTGCTACTACCTTTTTCATTCCTGTCCACTAGAACAGATGCCGAAGATCCTGATATATTTTTTCTACTCTCGGATGTACTAACAAGGGGGATGTATGAAACTCCCTTAGAAAATCCTCTTAAAACACAATGGGTACAACTGTGCACCATCTGAAAAGTACTACGTGCCCGCTACATTGAAAATATCTATTAGGAGCATGTCCTATGGATAACTGAGCACCTAAAGTCTCGCAGTCAAAATCCACTTGTTGTGCCTCCATGACTTGTTGTAATATTGGATGGGTAAAAACCATCGACTAGAGATAATCTAAATCATCTCCATCCAAAAAGTATAACTATAGAGAGGCCAACTGCTCTGAAGCCTCACTCAGTAGCTGCACACTCAATCTTCTGCTAAGAGCATCTTTCGCAATGTTCCCCTTTCCAGAAGTATAGATGATCTCAAAGTCATAATCCAAGAGAAACTCTAGTAATTTTCTCTGCCTTATTTTCAGATCCTTCTATGAGAAGATGTACTTGAGGCCCTTGTGGTTAGAGTATATGATAAACCATTCACCCATCAGGTAGTGTCGACACATCTTCAATTTGAATACTACCGTTTCTGAGAGAAATGAGGGATAAATCTCCAGTAGTATTCTTCCGGGCCAAGGAAGCTATGCACCTCTGTGACACTCTGAGGTTTCTCCCATGCTATCATCTCCTCGAACTTGGTTGGGTCTACTACTACTCTATCTACTAAGATAACATGTCCCAGAAAGTGGACATCCTATATCTAGAATTGGAACTTTGAATGATTCCCATAAGGCTACTGCTCTCAGATTACATCAAGAACCATCTGTAGGTGTCTTGCGTGCTCCTCCTTTGACACTGAGTACACTAGGATGTCGTTGATGAAGGCCACAATGAACCGGATTAAGTATGGATGGAAGATCTAGTTAATAAGTCCCATGAACACCGTAGGGGTGTTTGTCATGCCGAAAGGAATAACTAAGTAATCATAGTGACTGTAATGGTATCTAAAAGTCATATTTGGTATATCCTCATCCCATAATCATAACTGATGGTAACCCGATCAATGTTCAACCTTAGAGGACCACTATTACCCTTTCAGCTGATCAAAGAGGTCGTTGATCCTAGGTAGCAGAAATTTTTTCTTAAACATTACCTAATTCAGGCACCAGTAATCCACGCACAACCTCAAACTCTCGTATTCCTTCTTGGAAAACAAAACTGGGGCTACCTAGGGTGAAACACTAGGTCTTACGTTTCCCTTACAATGAATATCCTCCAACTGCACCCTAATCTCCCAAATCTCTATGGGAGCCATCTGATATATCGGTGAAGATATCAGTGTTTTCCTAGGGTGTAATTCAATACAGAAGTTGATCTCCCGGTGAGGAGGTAGTCATGAAACATCTTCTAGAAGGACGTCATTGTACTCCTCCACTACTGCTGGAAACTGGAAGATCATAACATCTGCTTCTCCGAGGGTATGTCTAGCCAACTCATGAGTGAATGATTGCACCCTCCTATGCATGATCCCATTCTGTGCTGCCTGGGTTTCCTTTTCATCAACAAGGGAAAACCTCGTTCCACCACTATGGACAGACCACACTCATTGCCTAAATCAGTCAATCTGAGCATGGACCGAAGATATCCAATCCATACCATGAATGACATCATAAGGCCTTGACGCAGCCACCGAGAGGTTCCAAATGAAACTCTTTCTTCCATGTGAAAGATCACACTGTTTGCAAAGATGTGTGATCATCGAGTCACCTCCTATAGGTGTCTCCAAGTGAAAGGGTCCAGTAAACGACTCTAACAGAATCTCAAGGTTTCACACAAGTCATGTGGCAAGGAATGAATGAATAGAAGATGTGTCTATAAGTACGACATATAATGTAGAAAAGACACATATTGTACTTTAAAACATCCCTGGAGTCCCTGGGTCATACACCTCGACCACATTCAGTTATCCCCACCTTGTCCCCCAGCTCCCTGAGCCTGGTGCAGACCTCCTGGCAGTGGTGATAGAAGTAGATCAAATCGTCTGCCACCACTTAAAACTCTTGCTACTCCTCTTCCATGTTCGCCACCTTGCGGGTCTATCTGCTCCACTATCTACCTATACATTGGTGGTCCATCCATCACCTCCCTATCAACAGCTCGACAAGTTGGACTCTCTATAGTGAGATTTCCTCTACCGTTGCACGTGTAGCATTGCCTCTCTCTAGGATGACTGGATCCAGCCTCAGAGCACTGGATTTTCGATCCCCTATACTAGGTCCTCCTGTGACATATCCCATGCCCTGATCCCTATTCCTGATGTCAATTAACTATTTCTGAGGTCTCTGCACCTGTCTTCCTACTATTGAATGCCACTGGCTATCTCTGCTCCACCAAGAATCTCTCGATCACCAAGTACCAATCGATCACTCCAACATAAGTCAAAATGTATATAGGCACAACTCTTTCTTGGATGTCCCGTTATAGACCCCACTCGAAGGTCCAAGCTATGAATTACCGATCCTTGACCATATCCTTTGAGTACCTGGAGAGGTTGGTGAACCTCAATGAATAGTCATTAACCATCAAAATGGCCTGCTGGAGCTGAAGAAGCTCTTGGATATGCACTTCTCTTAGCGTAACTGGGGAGAATTCTTCCCTAAAGGGTCAATTGAACTCCATCCATGAAAGAGTATCTATATCGTGGGTCTACATGGTAAAACACCACCATCGTCCTACTGAACCCTGAAAAAGGCTAACTCCTTGGATCACCATCTGCTCTGTTGGTGTCCTCACTCAACAAAAAATTTTGGTCACTACCTCAGGCTTGTCCTCAACCACCTGAGGGTCAGGCTCGCCTTAGAACCTAAGGGTCCTCTGTCTCTGAAAATCATGGAGCACACTCAGTCTACGTTCCTTATCTTCTAGTACCACATGTAACATGTGTTTCTCCACTGGTGGTGTTATAGAAGGCACACCCCCTGAAGGTAACACATGGTGAACTAGACCATGTTTCAAAGCCTTGTCCCTAAGGGGGTCATTCTCATGATCGTGCAAATGAATCTTAGTGGGTATGCATCACATAGGGATCCTCAATGGAAAATAGATGTACCATGTTCAACGAATATATCTAGATATCTGACACAAAGAACATGGAAAATACAACCCATTCTTACATGATGCATGTACAATTCGTTTATTTCCCCAAAACCATTGTTTCCATGTACCGAGTTGAAAAGTAGGTTATTAAAGTCCTGTTGTATGAATATGTCAGCTGCCTGCACTAACACTGGAGTCCCTGGCCTGAAAGCTAGGCTCGAATCACTTAACACTATTTCCCTAAACCAATCTCACAGAATCTTGGTCCTAAGGTTGAACCGACCACCTTTGATACCACTCTGTCATGACCCGTCCCAGTGGGGCCTGCACTGTGACTCTCCAAGCCCTCCTCCAATAGGCTAGGGGAAGGTGACTAATACTGAGTAGGAATAACACTAACATGGGAGGCATTTACTAAGTACCTTTAAATACACACACACACAAATCTCCAAGACCACAATTCTGAAAGTAAAAAACCACTAAGGAACAAAATGCATGCATACAACTAAACCCAACCAACAGAGTACAACAGAAGGTAAATTGAGGAAAGTAAACTGGTCCAGAATACAAGCCCACTAAAAAAAGTGTCTAAAAACTACCAAGTCCAAACTCTAAGCATAATGATATATAGGGACTACTGCTCATAGCTGTAGAAACACCTCAGCCTACAAGGAACTCAGAAAGCTCAGTCCAGTCCTTGTCCACCCTGGACCCTATCAAAAGGTTGCTCATCTGTACAAGATAGAACATGTGTGGGGAAATCCCATGCAGAGGTGAGTATAACAATACTCAGCAGGGCACCATGAAAACCACAAATTAATACACAAAGTAAAGGTACATTGAGCTCTACACAGTATATATCTACTGAACATATAGAAATAGAAACACATCCAGATATACTTGAAACCCATACCCATAGTCTAGAGAAAAGTCACATGACTGTATACCCATGCTAGGGATTCAGTTTGAAGATTCCACAAAAGACTTGTCCAGGAGAACTCACTCCATGAGTATGATATCCTTAATGATGTCTCTCTGAGAAGTACTGTTCTTCGGGAAAATCCATGTGATAGATAGATACACTAATAGTTCTGTAGAGAGAAAAAATACACTTATTCCGGGAGAGCACACTACTGAGTGGGAAAATATCACAATACATGGATGGGGATCACTACCAGGGCCATGGAGGATACCACAAATCACCCATATTTACCTATTATGTAGAGGATTAACATCCTGTAGGATTGGTCAAGTCAATACCTGACTCTTCCTAGAGTCAATAATGGATAGAGGATCTATTTCTAGTCCTCTCAGAGGGATACTTGATTCTATATCTGGATGTCCTACTGAAGGGATCATACTCTTATGGATGGAAATGATACATATCCTTTAGGGAAATGAGCAAGGGGGTACTAACCCAAAAAAAACAATCTAAGGAACAATGGTCTAGGGGATCAAGCCATGTTCTGAGAAGTACTCGGCATGTAGAAGGGGTCACACACCATATCCTCTGACCTTAGGTACTATCTATGTACAATGAACCATGTCGTAAATATTGTTGTGTAAAAGAGGGTATTCATGACATGTAATAAAATGATGCACCATGTTCCACTATTCAGGGAAGACTCTATATACGCTGGCCATGTGCCCGTACACAAATTTAACCTATGTGTCCAAGACCGTGTACCAGTAAATGGGGTAGTCCATGTATCTGGTTGTGTTTGGTCATGTGGTGGAGTACATGTCGTGTACTCCACCCCATTTCCATGTATCTTCCAAGATACATGATGAGTCTACGTAAGGATCCACACGATGTGTGACAATGGTCACAGGCCGTGTCTACACTTCCTGCTGGTCAGAATTCTAACTGCCACTAGGTGGGGTCCACATGATGTGTCTTCCTGAAATCACACAATGTTCTTATCCGTATCCAGTGCAAGAACCCTATACTCTACCATGCCAACCCCGCATGGTGTGTTCTTCAAAGAACATGCCATGTTCTTCAAGATTTTCCAAAACCATGAGTTCTTTATTTCACGCCTCCATTTATCTTCCTATGATCATTCTAGCAATCCATTTTCCATGAAACTTTATATTCAAGGTCACCTCTACATTCCATTGACGTTTATAGAGGTTTTGAGCGTTCAATCGGCCCTAGAACCTCATTTCGATCCACCCTTGTGAACAATGGTCAAAGAAATATTTCTCCTAATCTGAGCTGCTTAATCATCTTCTATCGTCGTCTCACCTTCTATAGGTCGTCTTGATGTTTAATCTACGATTTGGGATCATTGAATTGTGAAAAGGATTTACAATGATCTATTTTTCGTCGCCCCATGAAGAACACGAAAAACTCAGGGTCGAGGAGGAAAAAACAATAAGAAAAAGAGGAACTCACCTCTGCTGTCATTTTTCATGGCGTCTATTCACTCCCATTAGTAGGATTAAAAATGTAGAATGGATACAAAAAAATAATCTAGAATGGAATAATTACCCAAACCAAAAATCCCCAAAGAAAACGAAAATACCCACCCTCAAGAACGCACGATCCACAGATCAACCTATTCATGGGTTGATCCACATTCATCATTTAATCTATGAATGGGGAAAAAAGAATAAAAATAACAACCCCTACCATGATTCGATTGAATAACGATCATCACACCGAGTTTGTTGGCGAGGTTCGTCAAATCAGAGATGCATCGATCGATTGCGTCATTGTCATCTTCCAACGGGTTATCCTCCAAATCTATAATGGTAATTGTCAACTCAAAGGGATATATAGCCGAACCTGTGAATTTTCTATAAGTGGATATTTATAGGGGATCAATTATGTCATTGCATCAAAAAGGAAATCAAAATAAAATAAATAAATAAATTATTTTATTTATTTTAATATTTATGAAAATTAACTTTCGCAGCCAACCCATGCCAATCAATGTTAGGCTCCACCTAAGAAAATTCACTACTCTAAATGCAACTTTATCCTCAGATTTATGATCTGGACACCCATTTAAAAGTTATTACATTTTTTTAGGAAAACCGCTCACACGTACTATTTAAAAATTTAAATTATTTCAAACATTTATCTTGGGCACTCCTGACCTCGGAATCACCCGCTGTTGTAAATAATGGTCACAAAATAATTCCATATAATATTTAAAAATAATACATGGTAAATCCGAGCCATTATAGGATCCCTGAAAAAATAAACCCTAGTGGGAGTACATTTATACACACCTTTTAAAATGTATTCTATATGTCCATCATATAGAGAAACCCTTCAACACCATTAAACCATACAAGGAACATAAATTTTTTCCAATTACAATATCGGAAAATTAGAAAGGACACAATCCTGTTAGGATTTACTTCATAATCCTCTTCCAAAAACATCTAACAATACACATGCCCATAATTGTTAGTTTTTAGCCTCGGGAAACACGAAACTTTCATCCGAACCTCAGCACTAACATTCTGAGGATTTCTATTCATAGTAATATCTAAAACTAACTTAAATATTCTTTTTAAGGTTTATTGACATGTTTTTTCACTTTTGTTTTTCAAAATATCCTAATGAAAACATCATTCACAATAATTACATTAGATATATGGTCAACACCACTATATAGCTCATTGTGTGACCCAATACAACACTATCTAATATAGATGGTAGTGAAAATTTTCAAAACACTGATCCATCATCTCTAATCCCAAATAGAGACCCTACCGATTAAATAAACAATAATAAATCCCATGAAAATATTCAACACTATGTAACTAGGTCCACCAAGGGATGAATGTACACTTACACAACCAATGGGCATGACAGACCAAGGTCCATGATTTACTTGATTATTCCTCATTTATGACTCCTATATCAAAAACCATCATGCAAACAAAGAAAGAATATAGGTCATGTTAGATATTTTATTAAGTCAATAAATCAATTATTTCTATATATCATGAATCACAATACACTTCATAAAAGAATCTGACCTGTGTTTTTTTTAAATTGTTTTGTTTATGCAGTTGGAACTTCAAATAATTTAAATACTGGATCACTAATCTAATTTATTATTGTTATCTAAATATAAAATATAAAATTACTTCCATTAGATTAAAAATAACTATAGTAGTGATGATCTAACTCATAATTATATGAGGCATCATGCTGAGATTGTTTTTAGTTGAAGAGGTTATTAGCGATGTAGTTACAACTTATCCCATGTTATGTGGAATTAGACAAATGGAGTTTATTTAAAAATTAACTATAAATGAAGATTCACCTATAGAATCAAATTTATATTGTTACATGAAAATCAAGAAATCTACTAGTTATTGTTCTTTTAAATATTTTTAATTTCCTATTCATAAGACCACTTCCAACCGTGTAATATTTTTCTTTATAATTGTTTCTTTTAAGAGTTTCCATTGTGTAAGGTTTTCCTTATAAAGATATTAGTATTTAAATTTAAATAATTTTTATATTGATCCTACAAGATCAATGGACTCTATGAATAGGAATATAAAAAAATGATCAACTATTTGGGGATTTCATGTCCTAGAAGATAGAGCTCATGTAATTCTAGTGTGTGAAGTGAGATAATACCGACATTTATAGTTGAGGGCTTCCATGGTTAGGATGACATACCTTCTAGTAGTTATAAAAATAAAGGATACCATAAGAAAAGTTTAAAATAATAGATAACTTCAATCAATTCTATAGATATATCATTCTCTTTGGTTTAAAAGTGTAATTTTCATATATTTCTATTTTAAAAGAGTATTTTGTTTTTAACCAACACTCTGTGTTTTGTTTTCAAATTATCACTATATTAAATATTTTTATTATTAAATTAAAATACCAATAATATTTCAATTATGTTATATTTTATTTATAATTTAAAATATCGATTAGTTTCTGTATTCCTTCTAATATTATATTTGAGTTTATTATTGTATCATTTTTATAATAAATATAGTTTAATTTTTTTTTGCATCAACATTTCAATTATTAATAAAGAATTATAATAAATTTATTTACCTTGTGAATATTTTAATTTAATATAGAAAATATTTTCATTAATCTAATAGTTAATTTCATCAATAATTTTAAAAACCATTCAACCATGGCCATCATAATTATTTCAAATATTCATTCATTTTAATATTTAAAGGGAATGAAAAGTTTATATTTGTTTTAGAAATATAATTACCCCCCTCTCATATTTTAATCCCCATAAATTCTAGTGAATGAATTTGGTATCTAAGAAGGGATTTACCTTGATTTTAGGTTATCTTTATTCAATTTATATTTATGTTTTGTTTATTAAAATTTCAACTCAGTTTCCTTAAAATAAACCTAATAGTAGAGTAAAGACTCTTTTTGATGGAAGGAGTACCAATTGGAACACTTCAAAACAAAAAATACGAACATACCACCTATTTTTAATGGAGATAATTATAATTATAAGAGTAATCCTTCGAAATCCAATATCTTCAATATTGGATTTGACAATATTATTATGAAAGAATGGAACCATTTTTTTTGATAAAGATATCATTTAATTATATCATGATGAAAATCTACAATATTAGGTAAACCATAAAGATTGTAACGCCTTCTTGTGTTCAATTATTATGAATTCACATATCTGTATATATTCATGTGAAATGGAAAATAGAATATAGAGGAATCTGTAGATAACACATTTTTAAGCGTAAATATTTTTATAAAATATTATAGATATAATTATAGGTGACACACATGATTTTTATTTTCCTCCTAGAGAAATTATAACACAAATAAATGAAAAAATATAATAATACTAAATAGTTTACAATACTTAGGACAAAAATAGTTACCGAATGATCAAATAATTAAAAATATTCTATATATGTTTTCCAAAAGAACGTGATTCCATGAGGACAATAATTAGTGATACTAAAAATTTGAAAAATTTAACTCCAGGTGACTTAATTGGAACATTAATAAAATTAGAGGGAGGGAATTGATGATATATTGGGAAAGATAAAAGGAAAAATGTAGTATAAGCTTCTTAAAATTCTGGTAATACAAATTCCAAAACTTTAAATAATTATTCTAACACTTCTAAATATCTTTTTTCCAGGAGAAAATAAAATAATACAAAGAAAAGTGATTCAGAATATAGAAGAAAAGAAACTTTATAAAATTTAAATATGTATGAATAAGATTATCAATAATTCATAGTTTTAAATTTTTTATCAAAATGAAAATAAAATATATAAATGTTAAGAAGTAATCTTCAAAAGATATATTCTATGAAGGTTTGAAGGATGGTCATATTAAATATGATTTTCATAAATTAAAAAATAAAAATAAAATGTTAAGAATTTATTCTATAAAAAGGAAATAAGAACTTTAAATCCTTAGATACTTCTAGAAATAGTAAACATAACACATCTTCAGATTTTTCATTGAAAGAAAGTGGAATAGAAGATCAAATTGTTTTTAAATTCTATTTAAATATTTCATGAAAAAAATGTTTCATGGAAGGTGTAATGGAGATATCCATTAAAAAAATTTAAGATATGATTCTAAATTTACTTACAATACCAAATTTGATTATTCAACATATTCAGAAGATGAAAAAATTGATCCATTGGAAGTTGAAAAAGTAAATTCATTAAAATATAAAGAAACAATACCAAATAAAACTAAAATATATAGATATGAAACTAATATTAATCAAGAAAATAATAAACTAAAAAATTCAACATAGTTTACTGAAGAAAAAATTATAAAATAAAATAAAATAATTTCAAAATTCACAATATAAAATTTAAAAAATTCAACTTAATGATATTAAAAAAAACAATATGTTTACTATAATTTAGTTGATCAAAAAGTGGTTGATCCAAATTTAGATTATTAGAAATATGATAAAGATAATTGGGATTTGATTGTTCAAACAAATATGAATATTGTTATCAAAATAAAATTTTATCTAACTTAACTATAAGTAAATAAATTTTTGATAAAATATATAAAAAAAATTAAACCCTCCAGAACTTCATGTTTAATAGGTTTTACTTATGAAAAATAGTATTTTTAATAAAATAATTATATAAATAAATTTTAAACATTTCATACTAGATGTCAAAGTTGAGGTCACTAGAGTTAATTTTTTTTTCTGAACAAAATCTATCTTTTTGTTTCCACAAATTATTTATTTGATAAAAAGTATAAGCTTTACAACAACAAAAATTTGAACATATGTGGGTCCCTAATTTTGTTTTTCTAACGTAACTGTAAGAAAACATGTGTGGGTGATAAGAAAATAAGTTTACATTTTTTAGGAAAATAATATGAGTAGAAGTAGAAGAAAATATTGTACATGGATGATAGTTTTTCTTTGTATATTAATGGAGAAAAGTCAAACATCCAAAATTTAAATAAATTAAAATGTTTAAGTGTACTTTTAGAAATAATACACAAGGGGGAAACATTGAAAATAGTGATAATTATTTTCTTGGAAGAATCTTATTTCAAATTTTTTATATGTTTCAAGACATAAAAAAACCATATCATCATAATTGAGTTATGTGATGAGGGATATATTCTCAACTTTAGGAATGATACATGTGTTGGAAAATGTTTATAAGGTAATTTAATTTTATCTTTAGATAGACATGAACATTCTTACACACTTGACCTAGAATAATAAAATCATTATAATTTTACTTTTTTAGTGAAACTGAAAACTTCTCTTGACATGTCATAGTATACAAGGGCACTATAACTTCTAGGCATTAAATAAAATTTCTAGGAAAGGATGCGTTAGAAATCTACCAAAACCCAAATTTAATTTTACTGAAACCTATAATCCTTGTTAATTTGGTAGAAAACATAACTAAAGTTTTAAATTTAAATGTGAAGTATCAACAAAATATTATTTATAGTTAGTGAAAATATGATTGTCTTGCTTCTGGTGGATTTAATTTACTAGAAGATAATTTAAAACTATTAATTATAAATCCACCAGAAGTAAGACAATTAGTCTTTCAAAACTCTGAATCTACTTGAATAAAGACTTATATATGATATCTAAAGAGAATCCCACTAATTTACCCAAAAATTAGTTGATCTAAAACAATCCTTCTTCCGGTTATATTATTAGAGATGTAAGTTAACCTATGAAAACAAGATGTTTCCTAAAAAACATTATGATCATTATTCCATCTAACACATTTTGAAAATAAAATAGTAGATGATGCTTTTAGGTGATGGAGGTTGGATAAGCACTACGTATGGAGATATTAATTATTTTGAATAGGACAGAGTTTGGACCTCAGTTGAACATCAAATAGATATAATAGTAATAAGAGTAAAATGGGGATTTTGAAACAAATGTGTTGGAAATAGAATAATTATTCAAAATATAGAATGTATCTTTGTGAAAGGTTATTGTAAAGAATAAGGCATATATTGTGGTAATTTTTTTCACTAATATCTAGATTAGAATATATCTTAATATTATTATCCTTTATAGATAGTATGAAATTTACATTATTTAAAATGGATTTTTAAAGTGATTTCCTTAATATACATGTTCAAGTAGAGGATCAAGTTAAACAACCTCATAGTTTTGAATATACGAAATCCTTAAACAAAGTATTTAAACTTACTAAATAACTCTATGTTATTAACATGAACTAAGATCTTGGTATGACAATTTTAATAGATATTTTAACTAAAACAATTTTATTAAATGAAGTGCTAGTAAAACCATTTCCATAAATAAATTTACCAAAAAAACTATCATTATTCAAATATATGATGATGGAATTATCTTTGGATCAATACATAAATCTCTTTCATATTTTTTATGAACACGTGAAAACTGATTCTGAAATGAGCAGGCTTAGAGAACAAAAATATTTTCATGGATTTCATATTTTATAAAACTTAGAGTGACATATTTTAAATCAACCTAAATATGTTAAATATTTAATCAAAAAAATTATTTTCAAAATTAATCAAACATTAGTACTCATATAAAAACATCTATGAAACTCGATCTTAATAAAATTGGTAAATCAATAAATTAAAATTTATAAATTTTTGATAAAACAAGTTTATAATATCTTACTGAAATTCAACAAAAAATAATTTTTTAATTATATTTTTTTGAGATACATAAATATGATCAAGATTATATTATTTTAAAGTGGTAATAAAATTCATATAACTTAAAGGTACTTCAGAACATGGATTATTTTATTCTTATGGATAGGATTTTGTTTCAAAAATATACAAAGATTCTGAATTTAGAGGTTATTTTTTAAATAGAAAATATACATCCAAAAAATGTCATTTATTAGGAGATTATTTAGTCTTTTGGTCAAGAAAGAAACAATGTTAGGTTATAAATTACACTATTATATCAGAATATGTTGTATGTGGAAGTAATTTTTCTAAAGTGTTATTAATGCAACACACACTCACATATTTGGTTTGAGTTTTACTCAAAATCCAATTATTTTTAAAAATACTAGTTCCATTTACTTATCTAGAAACCCATTTCATCACTCATAAGAAAATAAGCTTGATATAAGACACCATTTCCTTAGAGATCACACAAAAAAAATTTAGTCTTGGATTTATTAGAAAATAAAACCATCTTGATGATATTTTTACAAAACCTATAAAATATAATATATTCAAATTCATTAAAAAAATTAAGAATGATCAAAAATAAGTGATATTCAATGCAATTCTTGTATCAACCATCCCCTTATATTATAAACTCCTAAAATAAATAAAAGTGATAGGAATTATTTTCTGATCTATCAAAATTTAAAATATATATGATTTTAAAAAATATCAAATTCTCAATTCAATATGATTTTTCAAATATATATAAATTTTTAATTTATTATATTCTACATATTATTATTTTTTCAAATTTAAAAAAATTTCGATTTTTTTACTAATCCTTTTCTTTAACCATCCTTGAAAGAGGAAGATCATCAATTATTAATGGAATATAACATCAAGAATATATAATAATTTCAAATATATATTTTCCTATTTATTTTATATTATTTTTAAACATAAGGGGGTATTTTTATTAAGATTTTATTAATTACTTTTATCTGTGTATTTTTTATTAATTCTCAAAAAGGTAATCATTTTATTTTCCATTCAAGGATATTGAAAATTTACTCTTAAGAAAAACTAGATAAAATGTGTTTCAGACTTTCATTTTCTGAAAAAGTGTTTTAGATCTAATCTATAAAAAATAACATCAATGTAAATAATTTTGGATAATGGAAATATTAAATTCATTTACAAGGAATATAATATCAAATATTTTTTGTATTCAGTCTTATTTTATAATAAAATATTTGTTACCATAATTATCTTTGTAAAAGTTTATCTGATGAAAAATAGAAAACCATCCATGAAGATTAATTATTCCCTGATAAAATAGTAAGATAATTGAATGTATCCAAATATATATCTTGTATTATTTGTGCAGAACATGCATCTCAAAGTCTGATTGTAAGGACCCGACCTTAAACATTTCTTATTATTGAATTAAATGAATAATTCACATTGAGGATCTTTTCAGGTTTAGAGTTTTAGAGAATTAGGACATAACTATTACATCTCAAATATTACAAAGTAGACACATCTACTCAGCTTCCATTTTTTTCACAAAAATAAAAACTCTTGAACAAAATACTCATTCCTAGTTCCTTGTTTTAGATAGCCTGACATTTCCTTGATCCCATCCTTGACCCTATTCAACTTTATGTCCTGTGAAAACATTTCAAAAACCTGGGATGAGCATAAAAAGCTCAGTAAGGGTTATAACTGTATAGAAAGAAAACATCAGTCCATGTATACATAAGAATCAATGAAATCATACTTTACTCATAAAACATAAGCAATTTAACATACCTCATGAAATCATAAGATTTATGCACAACTCAATAGAAATCATAAGGCATAAAGGTAACATGAGGAATTAATAACATTCTTACATAGGGATTAACCCTCATGGTTACGTTTGGAATAACCATCATAGTATATTCCCTAAATCTCTTCAGAGAAACCTTAGCATTTAACTCCTTCGCGTTACCCAATGCATTGGAGAGCTATATCGGGCTCACCCGCCCTTAGTTTATCATGGAACCACCCGTATTCATAAAAAATGCCCAAGAACCATAACATAATCATAGAATATAACTTAAGCACAAAGGAAAGATAACATTCCCACATCGTAATAACAATATAACATTTTAAGATATTGAAATAATGAATCCATTCAAAAACCCATTTTCAAAGCCATTTAAAACATTTAATAAACAGATTTTTGACTCAAAGTGTCCCATACCACATTGAAGCTTTTAAAATTTTAAAAAATTAATATCCATATAAATAAATCCATAAAACCATTTTTAAAACATGGATATTAATGAGAAATATTTATAAGAATAAATCATTAAAACATTTAAAACGATATTTTAGTTAAAGGGGTTTTAACAAAATGAGAGACACTAGAATACAATAATTGAGGAATAACAATTAATCAGAACTTTATAATATCATGAGAATAAAGGGATTCATTATATATTAATCCAAATGACAGTATATACACCATATAATATTTAATTGGTGCATAACAACAATGAAGTCTCAATAGAATTGTAAAATGAGATGAAATCCCTTATAAAGAAGGTATCCTTAAATTAAGGATAAATCAATCTCATAATTATGTGTGAAAAATATAAATACACAAAATATTAGTGTATATTAAGTTTAAAACAACCATAGTTCATTCACACATATTCATAGGATGACATATTCAATAACTACAAGTTGAACCCAAAGAAATCAAAATTGGGTTAAGAAGTTCCCTTGGTAAAATTCGACAGCCTAACGGCGTCACTTTAAAATTCATAACATTAGTTGATGAGAGAGAAAATGGTATCTCATCACTTGGACATAAAATTTACATCAATAAGGATATATAAGAATATATCCCAACATAAAAAGATGTAAATTAAAAGACATAACAAAATAGGTCTTTTTAAAAGAGGAGTGTGAAAGGTTACCTTACCGATTTGGGCAACTTTCGAAACATACACCCCATGAAAGAAGGGTCATAAAATGAAGATTTAAATACCCATAAATGAGATTATATTATACAAATAGTAAAATAATGGGCATTAAATACACCAAACAAAAGGAAATATTGGCAAATGTAGCATGAATCTCACAGGAATAAAAAGTGAGATGAAAATCCCCTTATGAAAATTCGACAGCCTAACGGCGTCACTTTAAAATTCATAACATTAGTTGACTAGAGAGAAAATGGTATCTCATCACTTGGAAATAAAATTTACTTCTATAAGGATATATAATAACATATCCCAACATAAAAATATGTAAATTAAAAGATATAACAAAATAAGTCTTTTTAAAAGAGGAGTGTGAAAGGTTCCCTTACCGATTTGGGAAACTTTCGAAACGTACACCCCATGAAGGAAGGGTCATAAAATGAAGATGTAACTACCTATAAATGAGAGTATATTATACTAATAATAAAATAATTGGCAGTAAATACACACACAAAAGGAAATAGTGGCAAATGCAGCATGAATCTCATAGGAATAAAAAGTGAGATGAAAATCCCCTTATGAAAATTCGACAGCCTAACGACACCACATAAAACATCCAAAAAATGGATTGATGAGATAAAATAGGGTCTCGCATCAGATTAACATAGAATTTATAGAAATAGGAATATAAAAGAACATCCCCCAACATAAGAAAGATTATCTTAAAGTAAGTTACATAAAAAAGAGTACTTAAAAAGAAAGAGAGAGGTATGATCCCTTACCTCAAGTCCGACTTGTCTTGTTCGTATCTTTATATTATTGAATAATAAATGTTGGTCAATTTATAATTTCATAAGGTCCTCCTTTTAAGATTATTATTCAGTTCATATCACATATTATAATGTTATAATAATTGTATAATAATGTGAGTTCATATAAGACGTTTTTGTCGATGTTTGGTACATGAGTCAAAAATGAACTTGTTTGAAAATGTTTTTCCATGTAGTTATAAGTAAATCATCTCAAGAATAGTATTAATGATTTAAATATCATATATATCCGGTAAATATTTATTTTATACTATTACATAACATTTGGAGATAAAAATAAATGAAATGCACCGTTCATGGAGACGGTAGGCCGTACGTACGCATGGACGCTACTTTAATTTCTTTGACATATTAATGGAATTAAAAATAATTGAGAGATATATATATTATAATTACAGTATAATTTATATGTTTTATAGGTCACATATGTTCATTAATTTCGTTCTTTATACATTCCATGTATTGCATGAATGGGCCACATCACTTGAGGGGGCGGTAGTCCACACTTCCTCATATGAAATTATCGCATTTGCACAACATTTAAAGCATAAAGGTATGTTTTAAATATAAAATAAAGAAGCATATGGAAAAAATAAATACCATATATATCATATATAAAATACAGTGACATCATAATTTCCACCATGAAAGGTGTTAAGAGAAGATTGAACAATCATCATTTCGTTAGGCAGTAATTCACCATCCACAGAAACAGTATGTTCTTTAACCATTAGACGGAGGTGTGTGTAAGTGTAGCTCGAATCATTCACATAAAAAAATCCTAGTATATTTAAGATACTGGTGATGTTACAAAATAATGGAATAAAAATAGTTATGGGTTCGGAGAAGCAAAATAAAACAAAAGAACACCAGTGAAGACATTACCTTTAAATCAGGTAACTTTTCTTGGTTTGAACCAAAAGGATTTCTTGAAGAGAATTCTGCCAAAGGTGAGGATTAAATGATGAATATAGGGATGTGTAGAGATTAAATGGGTAGGGTTTTTCCAATCAAAATGCTTGAGAGGTGTGGGAAAGGTGGTAGAGGTGGGGTCCTTTTATAAGAGAAGAGGAGGGGTACTCTTGGAAAGTTATAAAATATTACTTTATTATAAAATTATTTTCGGATTTTAAAGGTCCAAAAGGGATATATTTCAAGGATAAGGTGATAAGGTTTCTAAATCAACCCGTCCAATAGGTTTGTGACAATTTTAAGACTTAGATTTCACCCTATCTTCTCATTTTATTTAAATCGTTCATTTATGAGGTAATCTCTACATCATGACGGTGTCATAAATAAAACAATTTATTTAATGTCTAAAAATTATATAAAACTATAATGATGTAGGAAATATTTTTATTTTTCCAATGAATATTTATAGTCTAATAGATCAATTTTTTAGACAAAATTAAAATTATTTTACTTAGGTGTTACATACTTTGGTTACATTTTCCTTTCTTTAAAAAAAATATGATAAAAGGTCACTATCACACTAAAGTGATTCCATTGGGTCCCAAGATTGGCACAAGGAATTAAATGGTCGGCCATGACACAAAAAATAGCATTAATACACTTTTTGGGTCATTTTATATTTTTATGATATTATTTTCTTACGCTTAATTACCTGATTACTAATTAAACACGATAATTACATATAATTACCGTCGTTACTATTCATAATGTCCAAAAAAGAGTCTTAATTAAATAATTTGGACCTTCTGATTCAAAATATGGAATCAATTTCATCAAATTAAAAATACATAAATTGTAGTAATTAATTTAAAAGTAAATCAAGTTGTCAAAACAAAAGACTGGTTTTTAAGAAGTAAAATTTATCAAAAGATTGACTTGTTTTTACATCCAATTGAAAAGTGAAATTAGTTACAATGAACAAAATTGTATTAAGTGATAAAAACAAAATTCAATTATACTTTAAAAACAATTAAAATGACAATCTAAATATATAAATAAATTGGATGAAAAGGCAGTTTTGAATTAAAAACTGTATTTTTCACTATTCATTAAAAAAAGCATTATCAGGAAAATACCAAAAATTAACACTAAGATATATTTGATATTTAAAATTCAGAAATGATTTCCATTTTAAAAAATTCAAAAAATATAAGTTTCATTAATAAATCATATAGTTAATTTCCGCTATCAAAACAAATAGCGGGTTTTTTGGAAGGAATATCTATGAAATGTTTGGCACTTGTTTATGTCCATTTTGAAAGTGAAATTAATTCTAATGACCACCATTGAATTAAATTGTAAAAAGATATTCTAATTAAACTTTAAAACCAATTAAAATTATAATCTATCCATATATTTAAATTAGATGAAAAAGCAGTTTTGATGTAAAATTCAATATTTTCATTATTCATAAAAAAGAATGAACATTATCAGAACATACCAAAAATTTAACCAAAGTAAATTTCAATATCCCAATAATAAATAATAAGTTTATTTTGACAAATAGAGATTATAAAATTGTCCAAATTTAGATTTAAAAAATAGTTCGCCATCAAAAGGCGGTAAAACAATCTTTTAAAAATATTAGAGTATTTATTCTTAAAATTGGATTCATTTGGATTTTAAGCCTCTAACATTTATTGGATAAATGTAAAAATATTTGACAAACATATTTAATCATTTTGTAGTTATTTCTGTTCATTACCTCCGTTAAAACAGTTAGGCGTTAACTATTATAATATTATTATATTATTAGTGTGCAACGTAAGATTTCAAAGAAACTCGTTGTTGCGTATTAGGTACGCCATAGAGCATAGCATTCCCTTTAAAATAGTATTAATAAATTATTCACAAATATGGATAAATATGAAAATTTCATATTCTTTATTTACCTGGGGTGTTAGACTGATAATATAAAATCATGTATTTTATTATATGTATTTTCCTAATAAGATCCATAATACTACTAGAGAATGTTAAGTTCAACATAACCCCACTTTATAAAAAGATCATATAAGACTGTAAATCATGGTCTAAATTAAATTTATGTAAAAAAATTAAATTAGATAAACCATGTTAATTTTTTTATGAAAGATATAAAGTGTTTCAAAAGTTATAAAATAAACCAAAACCTATGATCATAAAATAATATAATAGAATTAAAATTTTAATTCCTAATTGTATTTTTATCACATGTATTTATTTTTAAAAATAAAAAAGTGTGGAAATTAAAAAAACTATTGTTCATCTGTTGTTTATCTTCTTCTTTATAAAATATTATTTTAAGTGGTAAAGTTAAGAAATTATTTTTATTTTCTATTTTTTATCTTAATTATTTTTAATTCGGAACATTTTTTATCTTAAAAGGAATATAAATATTATTATCAAAGGGAAGAAAATTCTCTATTATAGATACTACAAGGAGATTAATGTTTAAATTCATTAATGCTTTGGAAATTTTATTGAATGTTTTGTTCTTTCCTAAAAAGGGGATATTTTTGGGATATTGTTAAATTAACGACTCACTTATTGAATTATATTGGAAATTAAAATATACATTATAAAAAAATAATCTAACTTTGTAAAATGAAATTTTAGTAATTGAAATAACAGAGCTCTAAGCTAGTTTTTAAAATTTTTATGATATGATGATCCCATATTAGACTACTTCAATCATATTTAGAAGCATTGTAGTGGTATTGATATGATAATCAATAGACAAAGAAACATGTCGAGTTCATCGGTATATGAATAATTTGTTATTGATGAAATTACAATTGAACCCAAGTATTATGACATTTGTTCATTTTATGTTGTTACAAAATTACATATAAAGAAAATTATACCCCAATAATCATAAGAACATAGTTACAATAAAATTAATCATTTTAAAACTTATTCTTCGATATGAATATTTTTTATTTATTGTTACTAAAAAGGCTTTCGATCAGTATAATTGTTTTCATTCTATGTGTTTCTAAAGAGAATTAATAATTTTGGAGGTTTTACTTATAAAGTGATTAGTATTTTTTGGTAATCATTTTACTACCAATACCACATGATCAATAGAATCTGTGGATATGAAGATAGAAAAATTGATCATATGATCGTGGAATTCCATGACTAGGAAGATATAACTCAAGAAATTATAGTATATAAAGTGAGTTACTACCAACAAATATAGTTTATGGATTTTGGGGATAGGAGAACATACCTTTTTATATTTATAAAATCATGGAGACCTTATGATAGGTTGAAAGTTGTGGATACCTTAGATCAAGTCTATATATTTTCTTTTTCATTTTGGTTTAAAATATTATTTTAATTAATATCATATTTAAAGAAGTATTTGGTACACTAATTAGTACTAAATATTTTGTTTTCAAATTTACATTGTTCTAAATTATTCAACATTGATTTAAAATATCGATTATTATTTTTATTCCTTCTAGAATCATATTTTTGTTAATTCTTGTATCAGTTTACCTAATACCACTAGTTTAAATTTTTGATGCATTAACATTTCCATACATAATATAAATATTTATTACTTTATTTATGTTGTGTGAAATTTATTTTTATAATATATATTTTCATTTTTTGGATCATTAACTTAAGAAGTAATTCCAAAAACAATCCAATATTTTACTTAATCAATATATACAAAGTTTGTTCATCTAAAAATTTAAGACGAAAAAATTGTAAGTTTATTTTAAAAATATAAGTCCACCCACTACCCACTACCCCACCTATTTACTCTTTTATTTTATGTGTCATCATACGTTAGGAAAACATGACCACACTAGAATGTGGATGATATTCTTCTTTACCTTTTTACAAAAAACTATTCTAATATACTATTCAAGAACATCTAGTCACATGGAATCATTACATCGACACCATTCCATAAAACCCCTTTGGGTAAAAGAAGGTCCTAGGATTCCACTATCAAACAATAATTAAAATCATCTCCCATTATTTTCTTCCATCAATAGAAAAATTATTATTATTCACATTCTACCATGATTCTTTAACAACAGATTCATTCATTGGGGAACTCCAAACATCGTGAAATGGTTTCACTAATCTAATACCATAAAAGTCCATAGACTCGGTTTGTGAAGGTCTAATATAATCCATTAATTATGGTCCCATAATGCCATAATCAAAAGTCCTTATTGGATCAACCATGAAGCATCTCACGGAGAGATTTGGTTCACTACATGACAACTCTAAAAAGGTGATCAACATTCCTAATATGTGGGTCGATGCATACACTGGCATCTCGCTAATAGTTAAACATTGATCATCCTACTATTGAGTCCTTACATTACCTAAAATTACTGGGAATGAAATTTATTTACCACATATATATATATATATATATATAATTAGGACCAATGCACACAAACAGAGAAGAAGACAACTCAATACCTAAATCATTGGATATGCTTTTCACCTGAGGGGTCTTTCCCTCTATTATGGATAGAACCTACCCCATTCATGAAATCATCATCACCTCATAATTAACATATTGTATAACCACTTCACACTAAGGTGGGTACCATCAAACCTCCTCCCTGCCATGAATACATTCTCAAAATGTTTTCTTTCACCATTAGAGGTAATCTCACTCAACTAAATGGATGGGTGATTAACTCTCAACATCAATGGAAGATTTATGGCTAATCAAGATGTAACCCAAAGTCCAACTGAGGTATCCAACTCCTAGATATATAGAATAGTGTGAATAGTGTTTTCCTGCATAAAACAACAAAATTATCTATGAGAAAAAATTCATGAATCACACTATGGTTTTCTGGAATTGTTTCCCAAGAATAAGTATCAATCATTTTTAGCATCCACAACCCAAATCATCTTCACTCCATGTTATTCTCCACAAATAACCTATTAGAAAAATTATGGGTGTAATACAAGGATATTATTACATATGTTATCCCTGATATAGAAAATCCATCCACAACACCACTCTAATTTCTTCTAGGTGAATAGATGATATTCTCATGTAGTTAGGGTGCAGTTCCACCCAAGTTTCTAATTTGTAAAGGCTCACTCGAGGGATATTGAAAAAATTGGCATATCAATAATCCTAAAACACAACCCAAAATAATTTTCATCTAGAGTCCTCCCAATTCACTAAGCTCAAACAACCACTTAATAGAATATTCCAAGAAAAAACCTCACAAATCCCATGTGCTCTAGTGTGTACCTACCATTGTCTTTCTACCTTAAGAAAGGTTCAATATCCTCTAATTATAACCCCATATCAAAAAAGAATCAAACTCTAACCATATAGTAGTCCCATTCGGTGTTCTAGAAATTCAATATCCACTTAAATATTATAGTTCCATATAAAAAGATCAATTCATGAACTAAAATTTAGTTGTACAAATCTTAAAAAAATGATGTAGTGTGACCCAAAATATAGTTGATCACCTACCACCCAAGGGTTACACCTGACATGAAAACTCATTAGTCCATATCTATATAACTTATATAGGATAAAAAACCTACCAATAGTATCATCTAAGCTATCGAAAAAAACATCCACTCCATGAGAAATATCTACATCAAGTGCATGGAAAAAGAGTCCACCTAAAATCCTTGGTCAAGAACACATCTCATCTAAATATCTAAAAATAATTCCCCACCAATCACTATTTAGTCATCATAGTACCAACTGTAGGCATATGATTATCATAACCCTACCTCTATATAAAATATGGATTTTAGTGGGTGGGACCCTATTAGTAGGTCTTACCTAAAAAGGTTTAAAAATATATGGATATTTTGACAAAACAAGTACATGAAAGATCATAAAAACCCATTATATGATGTGTGTAACAATATACATGTTCGTTGAAATAAATTTCTCAATGTTATGGGTTGACCAACATGTTATTAGAATCCAAATAAAATGATGTGTTATCCACCACACCTTTGTTGGTTTATCTAATTTTTTAACCAAACCCAAGACCCCCTTAGAAACATTTCCCTATGTTCTAAATCCAACATGTACAGGGGATGGGGACTAACCCTGAGTAGAAATAACACATGCAAGGAAGATCCCCTATAAAAACCTACAAAAAATCCATATATCTAATGAAATAAGTAAGTATTAACATTAACATGGTATATATAAATGTGATAAATTGAAATGAATAAAACACATTCATGATATGTCTACTCAGATCCACAAGATAATCATTATGAAGAAAATAGAATAATAAGGGTTAAAATAAACTCCCAAAAACCATGAATGGAATAAAATCCAACCACGGTGAATAGTCCCTCACAGTAAGATAACTCTAAAATTATGAAATCTATTGACCATCAGCTCTTGGTATAACCATTACTAGGCCAACACAATATCCACAATGTTTTATAGATTGCAACTCTAAATATGTTAGGATAAAATAACTCTCACAAGTCTAAATATAACCTTTCCAAGTGACATAAAATTTGTTAGATCAGAGATCATATTGAGGTGAGTATAAACATACTCAGTAGTTTTCCCTAAAAACCATAACGGGATCAATAAGGATAATCATCCAGACTCTAGGAACAATAGTTTTTCCATAGGGTGACAATAAGAAAATATATAAAACAAGTAATTTTAGGGATCCTAATGCTAAGATGTATCCAGAAAGAACTCAAAAAGAATAATCCAAATATTCAAAAACACTAGAGGACCCAGGGATGCAATGAATTCTTAATCATCAAAGCTCCATTACTCAGAATCCACCCCACTTGGGTAGTTGGTGCTACTTCAAAATCATTATAATCCACAAAGCGTAAAGCCAATATCCATCCACAACATCACGAATCAAACGAAAACCTTGGGTTTAAAGTAAATAAAAGACATCTGTTATGGACCCATACCTTATATAAGATCAATAAACCTTTTTAGTCCCATATATTTATTTATAAGATCATGAAAATTGCACGGTTATTCCATCATAGGATGTTGGAGGATCCATATCCCATGATTATGATCATTAACTTACCCTATTTGGTGCTCAATCCACAACTACACCAAGACCAACTCCATAGGCTAGGGAGTGGAAATAAGCGATGAAAGTCATATCCTGAATTGTAGAATTTCATAATATACCATTACACACACCTGACCTTCTAAATGAAGAAATGTAGAGGAATTAGAATAAAAAGCTGAAAAATCTTGAATATAAACGAATCATGAAAACCTATAGGTTTTACAAGTGTATGAAAATGAAAAATAAAAAGTAAAGGGAAAAAATACATGCAAAAAAAAAAGATATCCCAACCTGAAAAAATAGAAAGTAAAAGTTCTGAGAGAGTCCAACTCTTGATCTCCAGGCTTCGACCACCATACATTTTCCAATGCACCATATATCCCAAGGATCCTCTAAATTCACCACCAGCATTTCTATCATCTGTATAAGACATGAAATTTTTATGAAAATCCCATTCAATGGTTAGTATATAAATAGCCCGTAGGATTCCTTGAAAGCTGAATGGGAAGCAGTAAGAGATACAATAGGAATATATAGACAGTAAACAACTCAAACCAAATCAAGAGAGTAAATAGTATCCAATTACATGGATATATATATATATATATATATATATATATATTCAAACCAAATAAACCCCAAATGAGAGATATGTGGATCTATATCTCATATCCCGTCCTATGGAAAGAGTTCCAAGAGTTTCAAAAGTCCATCATTGATTCCTTGCATCCTGCATGTCTACCCAAAATTAATCAGGTAGAGGCTCATACCTCACCACTATGCCACATAGTATATGGGGAATAATCTCAAATTAGATGGCCCACACCCTAATATGTAGGGGGTTCCACTCAATAAGTTGAGGAACTATTCCATGGTGCGTTAGGGGGGTTATTGTTAGAGAAAATATTTTTAATTATATTAAATTGGATTTAAATTTTTTAAATCCCACAAAAGCATTATTTTAAGTGAAATTTGCACATTTTATGATTTTAGTATTATTTTAATATTAATCCAAAAACTGATCCATTTTATATTTTTAATAGTTTTAAAATATTTATATATTTTGGTTTTAATATTTCTTAAACTAATCCAAATAATGAAATTATTTCTTTTTAGGATTATTTATATAATGTTCTCCATTTGAACCTTCTGGACCACAAGCTAAATCTATTAATTGGAGGCCCAAAAGTAGCTCACAACATAGGCCTCAAAAACTATTCCCAGATCTGGATGGTTTTAAATATGAGCATATATATCAAAGTTGGACGACCCAATGTAGCTTAAATTCAACATTGAGCAATATGAGGAATTTATTAACAACTTTAATTAAAGAGGAAACATGTGAATAATCCTTTTCTAAGTCCATTAATTCATTAAAAACTAAAGATATTGAATATGGAGAGTCTATCTAGGAAGATTAAATTCTCAGAGTGAAACAAATATAACTCTCACTACACATGTCCCAATACATTGATATTTTAAGGGTATACGTGAAACACAATGTGAAAAAACTTTATTAAAGGTTAAACACATGAATTGTCCATTTAATGGGTCTAACACATGGTTCATTTTGATGGGAAAATGTCACATATAAAAGGAAGATAAATCCTCATTCCCAAATCATTCCATTCAATCTCATTCCATCTGAGGAACCAAGGATGAGATCTCTATCGAGGGATTAAGACCACAAACCTCCCCCTTATCTTCTTATTCATTTATTTTTTTCTTTATTTTTGTTTTAGTTTTCAATTTTAATTTATATTTCAGATAAATTCATGCAATGTTTTAATTTTTTCCCATCTTTTTCACCCTTATTTCTCTTCCATTATACTTCTTCTTCTTCTCTTTTATTCTTATCATATTACCATCACAAACTCTTATAATCATGATCAAAGGTGACTAAATTGAGGAATATACTAGAATATTAATCAGGTTCATCCACCAAAGTCCATATTTTATTATATTATTTTAGTTAATTTAAGGATAATTTATAGTGGGTGTAATCCTCAAAATGGTTATCTAAATTTAACTTCTTAATCTACAACCATTTTCCCTCGATATAAGAGGTGAATGGAGGGTGATCTTGGTGATCTCTAAGTAGACTTTTAATTCATAACTGTGGTATTTTGAGGTGTGTACACATATGATGGATTGTGTTCACTAAGTTATTTTGATGCTAGTTAATAAAGGTGCTCCCTGAAAATTTTCTCAAGAGAATTTCCTTACTTTTCTAATTCCACTTTTTTTAACATTGCATAGTAAATTAGAATTGAATGAAAATTTTATTTTATTTTTTTAATTAATTTATTTTATTATTTCCATTTATCTAATTCAACATAAATTAATTAAAATAATTAGTTCTTAGGTGAATTATACTAATTATGTAAACAAACTAAGAAATCACCTCAAGTGAGATCACATTGGTCATCCACTTTGCTGAACTTGTAAAACATAGAAATTTTCTTTTGCCACACCCTATGATAGGTGTGTGTCAAAACTAGTGTCATTTCATCGGAGATAATTGGTTTCTTACTTTATTTTTTTTATTTTTAGATTGTTTTCATTGTTTTCCAAATAAAAAACAAAAAAAAATTATTTCTTTCTTTGAAGTATCCAAAATACAACTACTATGAATGTAATAACTACTCATAGGTTAGACATCGAGAGGAGACATCTATTTTAGAGTACAATAGAGCTCAATTAATATAACTTACAGATTTCATAGAAGAAATACATGAAAAAATTATAATGCTAATAGAATATATTGATTCTACCCAAGAGAAACAAGATCCTAAACTGTATATTGGAGATCAAAAATATTTGGTTGACTTTTGGAATAATTGTGAAGAACAACATGATCACCCCATTACTTACAATGAACCTGATCCATTGGAGGAAATAATTTCACCACTCGTCTTTGAAATTGAATAAATACTAGAGGATCCTGACTACCTACCCCCATCCAATAATAATCAACTCCAATAGGCACATTCCATCAAAGAGAAGATTCAATACAAAACAACTCAGGGAGATGATAAACTCTTGAAATAAAAGTCATTTAAATTTATCAAAAAAAATTAGTACTACTCATAAATATTTTGAAGTTTTAGAATTAGATAAATCTTATTATGACTTAGAGGATGAAGGGGAAAAATAAATTTATCCGGTTGAGGAACACCTGTAACTCCAAAAAGACATTGAACATTTACCAAAAGGAGTATAAGAAGGGACCCTAGTTTATTTTCCCAAATAACAAGAGAAATAATTTTCCTACATTAAAAAGGATTATTTTGAAATTAACAATTCAAATTTAAAGTTTCAATCCATCTTTGATTATTATTTTAATGTAGTTCATCTAGAGAAACCACTGGATAGGGAAGATAAGGTTGCACAAGTAGAAACCAAAGAGGAAGAGGTTCCATTCCACATCCTACCCCTACTATGAAAGTTGTACCACATTACTAAGGGGGAATATCTGGTTTAATATATCCTTGTAGTCCTCATCAATATAGAATAATAATTCCAATCTATAAGGAACCACATATGGTGGCTCAAATCAAAGAAAATACACCCATCGATAGATTATGGATAAAATCTATTACTATCGTTTAGAGGTAGTAAAGGAAGCCAAAGACCACTTGGGGGGATAATAACAAGATTTATCCTTTACTTTTTTCTAGTAAATTTATTTTCAATATTATGAATTTAGATTTCAAATTCAGTTAGAGGATTTATTCCAGCATGTATCCCACTTTCTCTTATCTTTTTGAGCTTAAATGAAATGATCCTTGTGCTTAATTGAGTAATTTTATTTTATTAGTTAATGATGACACAAGAAAGCACCAAATATCCAAGGAGGATAAATGAATAATCTTTATTTAAAAAGGGAGTTCAATTTTAAAATTTTATCTTTTAAACTCCTTACATTTTCATCCTAATCCTGATTTTATCTTTAAAGTCAAAAATTGTATTCCCATTCTTGAATTGATGATTTACTTGACTTATCTAGGAGACATAAGTTTCATAGAAATCTATTTATTCCATATTTTATATTTCAATTCTAATGAAATTTAATTATAAAAATTTAAAACTGAATATTTAATGTGATGCATGAATATTGAAATGAGGACTCTTGATTAGGGTGGATCAATTGCTACTTGTAAATGAAATTTCACCATCAATTTTCCTGCTTTGATTTTATAAAATTCATTTGAATTGATTTATTATTATTAATAATGCCTTTTTTTATTGTCCAATATCACATGTCTCATTCCCAAGAGGATTTCTAGACCAAGTTCTTCCAAATTTATCTTGGTCATATTTCTTGAGTGATCTTGGGACATGTGACATACCATAATTTGCATTGGAACTTGTCAAAGCTATGACTATGAAAAAACACATTTAAAATGATTTAGGAATATTTTTAAAAACCTGTTATAATTAAAATAAAACATTTACATAAATACTTCTTTATCCCATATAGACCATGAATAACCTTGTTAGGTATGAGTTATGTTTTAATCCATTTTTATCCATTCCTACCATACTCTTAGTAATTGAATGATATTTTAATGATGAGGTGTGGGGGTAATGTAAATAATGGTGGAATTAATGTTATACATTGAAATGTTTAAGTATGGGGGTGATATTTTGGGTAATTAGAAAGGTCATTTTTTTTCATTCATTGTACTCTTTATTGTTTTCCACCTCTTTAATAAACAATAAAAAATAATAAAAAAAATAAAAAATACTAATTGTTTGTGATTTGGGAAAAATAAAAATCACCATTACCAGACTGATTATTTTTATCATATCTGGTTAGGTGATGATTATGAGTTTATTTTTCAAGCATAAATTTCAAAAAAAAAGTAAAAATTGTAAAAACTTGTTTGGAAAGAAAATTCAAGAGGGTGCAAAAATCATTCATTATGAAAAATTTAATCATGACCTTTTTTGAGTTTGGGGAAGTGGGAGTTGCTACATTTAAGGGGGTAATTTCATTACACTATTATTTTTGATATCATTCATTGTACTTATTATATAAAACTTCCCCTTGAGCCTTAATTTTTAAAGCATCAAATCCTACCAACATTAAGGTTTAGAGTCATTTGATCCTTTATTGAAAGTCCTCGTGATTTTATGTTCCTTTTGTCTTTAAGAGTGGAGAAATTAGTTCATTTATAATACTATGGATTAAGAAAATTTTATAATGATATGAGCCTAACTCCACTTGAATTTTATCATGAGAGATGAGAGAAAAGATTCAAATGTGACGTAAATCATGATTTGGCATGTTGAATAATAATGAATTGAGAAGCTTGAATGATTGAAAGGAGAAGTTCTATCATTTTTCAAATGGGAAAAGTAAAATAAATGAATTGATTGTTTAATTTAAAAATTATAAATTAAATTTATATTTAATGTGGATTTTTAATGTTTTATTTGACATTGGTTTTTTTTGATTTTACTGTTTTGAAATTTAAATATTGGAAACATTGGTGCCCTCTGATTCTCAATGTTGAGATTTTATGCATGAGGAAAATCATGGTTTAAGTGTGGGGGAATTGACAAGGAAAATATTTTTAATTATATTAAATTGAATTTAAATGTTTTAAATCACACCAAAGTGTTATTCTATGAGAAATTGTCACATTTTTTGATTTTGGTAATATTTTAAGCTTAATCGAAAAAATGAACCACTTTTTATTTTTAACAGTTTCAAATTATTTCCATATGTAGTTCATAAAATTCTATATGATGATCCAAATAATTAAATTATAAATTTTTGGATTTTTTGCATCCTGATATGAATTTCATCTATATATATAACACAAGATCAATCTATCAATTGGAGGGTCAAAAATAGCTCACTACACAAGCCTCAAAAACTATTCACAGATATGGAAGTTTTAAATATGATCTTTTATCTCAAAGTTGTATGGACCAATGGATATCCAATTATACATGGATTTGTATAAGGAATTTATTAAAAAATTTCATTAATGAGGACATGGGTGAATCATCTTTTTGGAAGTCCATTAATGCATTGGAAACTAGAGACATTGAATATGGAGAGTATGTTTGGGCATATTAAATTCTCAGAGTGAAATGGTCATAACTCACAATAAAAATGTCCCAATATGATGAACATTTAAGGGGATACGTAAAAGAAAATAAGGAACACCTTTATTGAAGTTTTCCATAAATGAACCAGCCATTTAATTGGTCCAACAAGGAGTTCATTTCAAAGGAAAAATATGGCCTATAAAAGGAAGAGAGATCCACCTTCCCTAATCATTCCATTACATCCCATTCCATACAAGGAAGCAAGGAGGAGATATACACCAAGGGGGGTCAGCATAAAATCTCCCAATTATATTATTCTTCATTTATTTGTTGTCTTTGTTTTGTTTTAGTTTCCAATTCTAATTTATATTTCTAATAAATTCATGCATTGTTTTTACTTTTGGTGTCCATATTCTTTACCCTTATTTTTCTCCCATTCTTATTCATTATTTATTTTATTCTGATAATATTAATATCACGAACACTTATACTCATGATGATGAATAAATAACATGAGGAATATCCTGGGGGTGTAATCTGGTTCCTGAACCCGAGACCATGTTTTTGATCTTCTTTTAGTTAATTGTAAAGATAATTTATAGTGGGTACAATCTTCATTGTGGTTATATAAAGATTAACTTATTAATATTCATAATGTAGAGGGTGCTTTGATATCTCTATGTATACTTTTCACCCATAATCAGGGTATATTTTGGTGTTCACTGATAAAATGGAGTGTGTTTACTATGTAATTCTAAATCTGGAAATGAAGGTGCTCCCTAAAAATTCTCTCTGGAGAACTTCCTTTCTTCTCTAATTCCATTCTGTTTAGCATTGCATCGTAATTTATAATAGAATGTTTGTTTCATCTTATTTTTTCATTTTATTTATCTTTTCATTTCCATTTATTTAATTCAATATAAAATTATAAAAAAATTATTTCTTAGGTGAATTAGATTAACTAGGTAAATAAACTAATAAAGCTCCTCAAGTGTGATGACTATGGTCACCCACTGTACTGCACTAGGAAAACATAGAAAATTGATTTTTCCATGCCCTATGATAGGTATGAATCAGTTACACTGATGTGTCATGAGGACATGTTCCCTATCTGATATGGGGGTTCTACTCGATAGGTAGAGGACCTGTGCCCTGGTGCGTTGGGGGGGGGGGGTTCCTCTCTATTTGTCGAGGAACCACACCATAGTGTGCGTGTGTGTGTGTGGGGGGTATAATATAGTTTCATGAGGGACCGTTCCCTATTCGATAGGTGGTTACACTTTCTAGATAGAGGATCTGTTCCTTGGTGTTTCAGGTGGGTTCAACTTTATAGCTCAAGGACTCGTGGCCAAGTGCGTCATCGGGGTTTGCTATAGTGTCATGATGACCCATTACCTATCTAATTGGGGGTTCCAATTATTAGATAGAATACCCATTATAAAAACTAGGACCTACTAAAAATACAAACACCTCACCTTAAAATGTTTATCCAGTTCTAGCCTGCCAGGTACCACTAGTTTCCCCACAGACACGTGGTCCCCTCCTTAAGGACCTCCAATGTGCCAGAACAAGTCATCAGACTAGTGACTGTCCCAATAGCCTAACAAATATTCCTTCTAGTGTTTTTACCTCACTCACACACACCCTAGGAAACTTCCCATAAGGCTACCCATCATGATCACTACACCTGGACAAGTATGCATATCTACAGAGTTATAATCATGTAGTCTCCCAAAAAAGAAAGATGAACCTTGTTGACACGAGGCATATCATTTAGTATTTTTTCCAATTATCATTATGGGGTGTTACATTCACCCCCCCTTTAGAAAATAGTGACCTCATTGTGGACCCTAAATCTCAACCCAAGAAGTGAACCACACTTAAGGCCAGTTTCCTCCTCTGATATCAATGAAAAAAATGAGCCCCACTGATAAAATAGACACCCCTCCTTAACTTGGTCACTAGTTTTTGGCCCTCCAGGTACCAACACTTTCCTCTTAGACAAGTGGTTCGCTCCCCAGGTCCCACCCATGTGTCTGAATGGGTCATCAGACTAATTAATGTCCCCCAAATCCAATAAATATTCTTTTTAGTGTGATTTATCCTCACTCACACATACTCAAGGAAACATCCTAGAAGGCCACCCATCTTGATCACTAATTCTAGAAAACCACACTTATCTGTGGAGTTCTAATCAGGTAGGCTCCTAAAAAATATACACCTTTTTGACATGAGTCATATCATTTAGTGTTTTAACCATTTATCATTATGGGGTGTTACAAAAATGCCTCAGTGTGTCCGGGGGTTCCACTCAATGGGTCATGGACTCATGCTCAAGTGCACAAGGGGTTTCCACTCTGGTGTCACTTGGACCCATGTCCTATCCAATAGGGGGTTCCACTCTATAGATAGAAGACCTTCACCTTAGTACCTTACGGGGGTTCCATTCTATAGGTCAAAGTCCCATTCCCTAGCATGTCACGGGGGTTATATTGTAGTTCCATACAAAACCACACCATATTTGATAAAGGTTTCCGCTCGATAGATAGAGGACCCGTGCCCTAGGGTATCAGGGGTGTTCCATTGTGGTGATCATATACATGATCAATACTATCATCAAGTGACAACTAAATAAAATTCACTACAAAAACATATCACATCACATCTCAAAATCCACTACATAGGCCACCATTGCATTCAACATGGAAAACACTTAGGATATGCTACTCATGGTCCAAAAATCTGGGCTCAAATCAAGGAGATATGAGAGTTTGATGTTTCCTTTGATGGAGAGAAGGGGAACATTCCATACACACAGAGTGTGCGGTCCCAATCCATTTCCTAGTCATGTTATTGATGGGACATGGCTTGCTTCCCATGTATGGATAAATGTAATGTAGGGGGTATACATGGCATATCCGAGCCACTCAAGGTTTTTCCCATAATCCATGTCTTTTTCTATGTATCTCACCCATGTCTGTGCACTTAGGTACATGATATGGGTCAGGCCATGTCCTACAAAATTGGGTCTAAGATCCACAATATATAATTTACACCAAGGGAGGGATACACGACATTAATGTGAGATTTATGTCATTAAATATTTATATTTTACCAAAATCTAGCCAATGAAGCCTAGGGTTCACACGCCATGTGTTCTTACAAACTATATGAAATGTAGTAAGGATTTTTTCAAAAGTATTGATATATGGATGCATGATCTGATCTAGATCCTCCTCCATTGATCTAACCTCCATGTAACCTTGAATCAATGAGTAAGCCCTTTATTCATCGTTTTTAGCCATCAATTGGTTGTAAATTAGATTTTTATTAGTCCCAGTGGTTCACTTTAGGAATCATGAGACTCCCATCATCCCTCCATTATATCAAATCCCAAATCAATGAACAACATCACCCCTTATTCAAAAATTTATCCCCAAACTATTCCTTGATCACCAACCCATTCACTAAAGTTGAAAGTGACCTAAATTTGGGGGTTTGATTGGTCTCAATCTATCCCAGTAAAGTTGAGTCAGGACCACATGGTCCAATGATTATGAATGTACAGAAACATAGGGATAAAGGAATAAAAAAGTTTTATTAGTCATTTCCACATTTTATTATCCAACTATCACGAATAGGGATATCTGGGTTGAGAAACAAAATTATAACCAATGAAATTTCAATACATGGGTGAATTAAATTGTACACAGTTGGTGTAGATTAAAAAAATAAATTGATCTTGAATTTTTTTTATAAAATGGGGTAGAAACCGAAAAATATCAGTCCTATATGGTGATTGGATATTTTTTCATCAAATAACACTATTTCTAAGGATTGAGAAGAGTCATTGTGTTTTCTGCACTCTCATCATATTTGATATGGAGTTTTGTCATCATCTGATTCAATTTTACAATAGATAGAGTGTATGAACACTCTCTATCCTACCAAGGTTTGTGTGGATAAACCTCGATGATTCTACATATTGGTATATTTATAAGAATTATATTAGGTTAATTATATTAAAATAAATAAATAAAATTATATTTTTAACTAAATTCACATGCCAATAGTCCCTATTTCCGAACGACTTGTGCTAACCTATTTTAGGTCACACATATGCTAAATAAAACGTTCCAAAATCAACAATGATCTCATAATTCTGATATGAGATTCTTTTAAAGAGATATCATATTTTCTTTAAGAAACAATGCACTCATAATATAAAATATATTTAATATTGTTATAAAATTAATTTCAGGCCTCAGAATTGCATGCCATCTCAGTATCCAGCTCTAGAAAAATATATTAAAATATTCCAATGTCTTATAAGAAAAAAAGGTCTCTATATAATTCCCTCCTTCAACATCTTCATCTCATAAAATAAAAACTACAAACAATTCTCCAAATAATGAGCCCACATCTGGATATCATGCTCCCAGGAGCTCTCATTCATGTTCTTGTGCTTCCATAACACAGAAACCCAGGGGATGGTTCATCCATTCAAGGTCCTCTCATGTCGATCCTCGATCACCACCAAGTGCTTTATAAAGGTGGATCCATCCTTGATGTTAAGATCACCCCAGTTGAAAAAATGCATAGGGTCATGCATGTATCCTCTTAGAAGTAACACATTGAAGAGGTAGTGCACCATATTTAACTGTGGTGGTAGGATGAGGCAATATGCAAACTATTCAATCATTTGTAGGATATCAAATATCCCAATGAACCTTAGGAATAACTTGCCTCCCAACCCAATCTCTACAATCCTCATCGTGGGGGGACTATTAGGAAAACAACATCTCTGTTATCGAACTTCAAGGGATAATGACATGGATATGTGTAATATTTATTCCTACTATGTATTTTCCTCATCCACTTATGGATTACTTGGACCATCTCATATGTTTCCTGAATCAAATCTAGACCCAAAAAATTTTCATATCTGATATATTTCCAACATATTAGTGACCTATATGGTCTCCTGTATAGGGCCTCAAAAGGTATCATTACAATAGTATAGTGTTATCTATTGTTGTAAGAAAACTCTTCCAAGGGCCATTGATTATCCTAACTTTGACCAAAGTATAACACACAATCCCTCATCATATCCTCCAAAACCTGGATAGTGTGCTGGGTATGCCCATATGTATGTGGGTAAAATGTTGTAATCTTCCTAATATAGGTTTCAAAGTCCTTATGTAGTCCTCTCCACAACATTGATGTGAACTGCACATCATGATCGGAGAAAAATACAAGGGAACCCCATGAAGGTAAACAATATATTATACATACATCTACCAAAAACTCTCTAGTGAACTATTCCCTAGATAACAAAGAATTATTCAAAATTACTGAGACTTTAAACTATCACCCAAATGGTTTCATGGTCATTATCTATCCGTGGAAGACCTATCACAATGTACATTGATATTTTATACCACTTCCATGATGGGATATCAAGGGGCTGTAACAAACATGCTAGAACATAGTACTCAACCTGCACCTGCTGACAGGTGAGACACTATGAGATGAACTTAGTCATCCTACATCTAATGAAAGACCCCACAACTACTATTTAATGTGTCTATGAATTTTACTCACTCCAGGACACACATCTAAAAGAGAAGTGTGAAACTCCCACATTACCTCCTCCCACATCTTGATTGGGAACACAGACTATCCCTAGAAAATAATGATGTGATTACTTCCTTTAGATTATCCATATGGTAAATACCCTAAGGATATATTGTCACATAAGATATCACATTTAATGTCTCCTAACTATGAATCTCTCACTTTTCTAAGAAGTAGAGGATTCAACACCATCAACAGAAGAAAAATTTTCACACTTCTGCTCCACTATGGTTAGCTTCAATGAATACAACTACTCAAAAGCATCCTCCACCAAGTGATCTTGGTACTTCATACTCAGAAAATATGCTATCACATTTCCCTTACCAAATTTTTAGACTATCTCGAAGTCATATTCTTATAGGAACTCCAACTAGTTCTGATGTCATATGTTCTACTCTCTATATGAGAGGAATTACATGAGACTCTGATGGTATGAGTAAACCAAAATAGAATATCATAGAAGATAGTTCATCTACATCCTTAGGGTGAATACAAATTTTAGAATCTATAGGTCATGAGTAATGTAGTTATGATCATGTGGTCTCAACCGCCTTAACCCAAATGCAATAACTACTTGCTCCTATGTAAACATGCATCTAATCCCAGCTCATGATGCATTACAATAAACTACTTAATCAATGCACTCCTATAGTTTTCTGAACACATGGTCACTTATTATCCTCAATAAAAACTCTTTTAAGGCCCTATGACACTACTAAGTCCATGATAAAATCTTACCTTTTCTTGTTAAGGCGGTTATAGGGGATTCAATCTTGGAGATGTATTCCACAAATATTTTACAGCATCCCTCTTAAGAAAGAAATCTTTTCACCTCTAAAACTCTCTTAGGTTTATTCAATAAATAACTATATCAATATTCTCCAGATCGATGACAAAACCATGTTTAGAAACAACACGTTCTGGAGAGTTAAGCTCATGAATCTAGAACTAGAACTTTTATAGTTTACCATAAATACGGTTCCCCCATAGAAAATCTAAGACAATCTTCAAGTTCTCTACATGCTCCTCCTCTGAAACAGAGTATATGAGTATGTCATCGATAGGGAAAACACAAATTGTTCTATGTACATCAATAAAATCTGGTTAATTAATTCCATTAACATGGTAGGAGAATTCATCAATCCAAATGGAATCAACATGAACTCATAGTGTCTATAGCGACATTATGACACCTGAATGTTTTTATGAAATATTTTCTTTAAGTAATTTTTTTATTCTTCAGTAGCTTGCTTTGCATGAAATCATATGTTTAAAAGAACCACAAGATTCTCTTAATATAAAACTACCCTTATATCCTAGATGTTAGGTTAGCAGGAATAATTATAACTAACTTATGAAAATGAATTATGAATTCATTGTCTATTAATTATTTATGAAAAATAAAAATCAATTAGATATTTTTATTTTTGAGTGAATTATATTTGGAAATTAAATTAATGATATATATGTGTTATATAGTTAATAAAATTTTTTTTATATTCATCCAATGGATATTTTAGTCAAACGGTATGAATAAAACATTATTTTATATATAAGAACCTATTTTTAGGTTAATTTTCTCCTTTGAATGGAGAACCCATTTTAAATTAATATTTTTGAAAATTATAAATATCTATGTGACAAAATAAATTTTTTATTTCTAAGAAGTATATAAAACTTACTAGGGATAAATTCTGATATTTTTCAGATAAATTTCATGTTTTTGTGAATAGTAAAAACACGCTAAATTTTAATTTAAAACAACTTTTTTATCAAGATAATTTATATGGTAAAATTATACCATTGAATGGTTTTAAAGTATAAAAATAATATATTTTTACTGTTTAATAAAATTTATGTCATTATCATTAATTTTACATTAAATTCATAGGTAAAAACATTTCAATATTTTGCAGTGTTTTAACTTTAAAATTCATTTTCTCATTTCAACAACGGGAATAATTTTAAAGTAATTACTAAAACTTATTTAATTTGAATTTTTAACAAATTGATTCCATATTTGTAATCAAAACTTCCAAATTATGTGAATAGTTACCTTTTATTTTTGGACATTATGAATTGTAACTTCAGTAAATATTTTATTTACCTTGGTTAAAGGGCAAATCTGGTAAATAAGGGTAAAAAATAAAATTATTATTATATTAAACTACCCTAAAACGTGTCCTAATCCTACTAGATGAGAAATTTACTACCATTTTCATCCTTGGGTCGATTTTGGAACCCCATGGATTCACATGGATGTGAAAATGAAATTTTATAAAAATTAATTTAAAGTAAAGATAATTATAACCTAAACATATATCTTTTACTAAATAGATTTTGATACAGGGTTATATAACTTAACTATATTTCTATAAATAATCATTAGAAATATAAAATAATTTACAATATCATGGTATTTTATTTATAATTTTTATACATTATATAAATATATTTATTTATGACACAATTATGATGTTGTGATTACCTCATTAATGAAATATTCAAATAAATGAATTTCTAAATATTAAAACAAATGTAATTTGGTTATTTTGATGTCATAAAATATTTTTATGGATGATATTGACATATTAACTTTGAGTTAATGTCTTAGTTTCCATGGAATTAGGTTATGAATTTTTTAAAAAGTCATGTATGAATAGTGTCCAAAATTGACATAATTAATAACTTAAAACATAAAATAGTTTATTAAATGATATTAAATTATTTAAAATATAATATTTTTTCAAATGATTAATAAAAGTAATAATATTTCATAAATAACTTTTTTGGGTCTTTCGAAATGATATGGTAATTACACTAACCCACAAGGTGTAAATAACATGATGTCACGGTAATATTAAAAAGGGAAAAATAAGGGTTAAACCAAAAGGATAAGGATAAAAAATATATTCAAAACATGTCTAAAAATAAATGGACGATGGGATTCGAAAAAAATCATCTTATATTTGAATTAAATACGTTTTTAACCATTTTCATTTGAAAGTCAATTTATAATAAATTAATATTTTGAGAGTTTCTTAAAGTGCCCCTCTCCTATCTTATAAAAGGAAACCTCCTCTCTATACTCTTCACTCCATCTTGTGTAGGATCGAAATAATGATGTAGATGCTCAATATACAAGAGGGGGGGGGGGGTGAATTGTACACTTTAAAAATTTCCTTAAACAAGGAATGATCTACGTTTAACAGAGTTAAACTAAGAAAATTCACAACCCCTCTAACACCAATTGAAAGATTGGGAAAAAGTATGATGTTAAAAACTTATAGTTCTATAAACTTACTTAAATGTGGAAAGTGATTCTGAGAAACAGCTTTCAGAAATATGGATCCAGAAAATGAAACTTAACCAAAGTTTACAATATGAGATTCTACCTTAAAGCGTATAGAATCTAACTAAATCAGAGTACATGTAAGGAAGTATAAGAAAGTTATACTTTCCTTAGTAATAAAAAATGCAGCTGAAAAACATGTAGTAAAACTACAAGTAACAAACAATAACTCTTTTAACCAAAAGTGAAGGGTATCTAAAAACCTTGGATTCTTGATTTATACTTTCATGTAAGTCTGTCTTACCCACACCACGGTAAGACCTCGATACGAAGATCAGAGTCTGTCTTGCTATCCCCGCAATCCCTCAACTTCAATGTAGTTGGAACCTCTATTTTCCTCAACAAGGAAGCCCTCAACATCAAGGTGTTGGAACCTCTGTCTTCCTATCCTCAGAATCCCTCGATTGTAATCACTAACAATCAGAGTCGCACAAAGCAAGTCTGCACAAAGCAAAGTTTGAACAAGTCGTTCAAACTTTCTACACGAAGCCTGAGAGTTGATAAGAGCCTCCTCTCTAGAAATCAATTCAACTTCATGTAAGCACAAGTTGTGTCAATGTTGTCACTTATTTTCAAATGATATTCTATTTATAGGAGATGCTCCAACGGTCCGCTCCCTCCCCCAACAGTCATATTTCAGAGGGAACTGTACACGTGTCACATAACCAACGGTTAGTTAGAAACAGAATGGCCAAAATCGTTTTATAACAAAACATGTGTAACTGAATGGACGACATCGTTTTGTAATGAAAAAACTATAAGAATAAGTAGAAATGAAGTTCGGAATGTAAGAAAATAATAATTCAGAGTCTAACCAAAATGAAATTCAGTGTCTATAATAAAGAGATATTCAGATTCTGCTTTATAGGAATTCAGAACCTGAATTCTGTAGAAATCCGGAGTCTGGATTTCTAAGGAAATTTAGAGTCTGGTTTAACCAGAATTTAGAATCTGAACTTACAGAGTTTGGAGTTGAACTTGTAGAAGTTTAGAGTCGAACGACTAAAAGTTCGAAGTCGAACTCATAAAATTTCTGAGTTGAACTAGTAAAAGTTTGGAGTCGAACTCATATAAGTTCGGATTTGGACTCATATAAGTTTAGAGTTGAACTCATAGAAGTTCAGAGTTTAAATTATAGATGTTCAGAGTTGAACTCATAGATGTTTGGATTTGAACTGAAAGAAGTTCGGAGTTGAACTCATAAAAGTTCAGAGTGGAACTCATATAAGTTCGGAGTTAAACTTATAGAAGTTCGGAGTCTAGAATTCGGAGTTGAACTTTGTTAGAGTTCGTATCTAGAATTTGGAATAGAAAATTATTAGAGTTCGTATCTAGAATTCAGAGTGGAACTTTATTAGAGTTCATATCCAAAATTTGGATCCTAAAACAGAATGCTTCATACCTAAGAATTATATGACTCTGAGGTTTTGGGTATGAAATTGATTTTTATATTTAATAAAAATATTGATATGTATAAGGAAATCTAGGTTAGGGTGAATTTCTTTAAGGAAGGAAATTTTCCTTAGAGAAGTAAAATATATATTTTCTTAAGTATAAGGTGTTTGTGATTTTCAAAACAAGAAGAAATGAAAAAATCATAAGGAAAACCTTATTGACTCAACAATCTCCCCCTTTTTGGAAAGCACAATAAACCTTACGAAAAAGAATATAAAAGAATTTGGAAAAATTTCTTTGGACTTTGAAATTTAAACTTATCTCCCTTTTCTCATTGATGATAGTGAATACAACTAACTCCCCCTTAGGATTTGGGAATCTAAGGATTGTATTCTGAATTTCCGGAGAGGAATTTTTATTATAATGAAGGGATTATAATGAGAACTCCCCCTTACTTACGGATAGTTCTTCTTAGTTTTGAAATTTTCCTTCTCCCCCTTAGGAGTAGTTCTTTTTCCTTCTCCCACATTGTGATTTTCAAAAATAATTGTGGGAATGGAAAAAATAAAGTACCTGAAACATTAGTACAAAATAACACCAGATACAAACAACCAGAGATTTCATTAGAGTTGAAAGAATTTTTTACAAGGAAAATAAAATCCAACAAAAGATCGGATTGAGTTCATTTTCTTTCCCTCTCCTTTGGAATTAATTTTTTTATGAGAGTTTTCAGATTCTTCAAATCATTCTGATCTTCCTCAGCTTGCTTTTCCAAAGTTGTGATCCTTTCTTGTTGAGCTTTCAACACCTCTACCCGAGCCTTCATGGCCTCATCCTGCATCTTTACTAACTCATTCTACTTTACAAGATTTTCTTCAAGCTCAATCTGGAGATCTAAATCCATTTTAAAATTTTGAGCAAGAGAGTTAACATTATCATTCAAGTCTTTCACTTGTTGATTCCGAGAATTTTGCTCAAGGTTCAGCTTTTCCTGAAGATCTTTCACTTTGGAATCCTCGGTGTCAAAGGCATCTTTAACATCATTCTGAAAATGATCAAACACAGCCATGTATTCTTCAACTTTCCTAGACCACAAAGTGATTTTGATGCATGATATCCTGTGTACATCAAAATTTATAAGGAAATTTCAATGGTCGGCCTAAATCTTGACACACTTATCAATCACCATAGATAAGGATTCTAATTTCTGATTCATGCTATGTTGCAGCATCTGACATCTAGAGTCTATAGAGGGAAATATCGAAATGGTGTCCACCAACTTTTTCAATGACTCGACAACAAAGTCATGACCCTGTGCTGATGATTCTGAATCAAACACTTTGCTTAGGGATTTTTCTTCTTCAATTTGCACCATATTCCTTTTAGAAGAACCTTCAACCTCCTTCTTTCTTATAACATCTATTGTTGGTGTATCCATGAGCACTTTCTTACCTTTATCAGTTTTCATAATGGGTTGATCATTTGGGGATTCTTCCTCACTGTCTGATAGTTGAACAATCTTGTCTTCATCTATCTTATCCTTTTCTGCTCCTTCCTTAAGAAAATTATTCTCATAGGATTATTCTTCAGATAATACATTTTCCTTCTCTTCTGCTTCCTTATCATCATCCTTCCTACCTTATTTCTCAACTCCCTTTCCCAGAGTGATAATTTTTGTAGATTCAGCCTTTTCTTGATAATCCTCAACTTGTTTAATTAGGTCATCTAGATCAGCACTTCCTTCTTCTACTACTTCTTCTTCCTCTACAACTTCTTCTTCTCTTTCAACAACTTCTTATTCTACTCTCTCAACAACCTCTTCTTCTTCTATTTCAACAACTTCTTTCTCTTTAAGCTTTTCTTGAGTGAAGTAGTTCTTTCCAGGGATCTTTGGTAATGGATGAATATCAAAAGTTTCTGGAATGGGGATCTTCTCAGATGCTAATTCTGTACCTCTCAATAGATATTGTACAAGCTCAGCTTCATACATCTTTTTCTTCATATTCTTCTCTTTTTCTTGCATTTCTAATTCAACAGAAGCTTTATCTTTTAAGGCCTTAGCCTCAGCAGGATCTAATCCTAATTGAGGGTCCCCTTATTTTCTCTTCTCCTTGTCATCCCTCCACATAGAAACCACATCATCTGGGTAGGATTTTTGTTTCTTTGGCTTGGGTGGTGCAGATTGAGTTTCCTTAGCTTTCTAGGTCTTGTCTTCAGCCACCACTTCTTTCAACTTTCTCTTCTTCCCTTACTTTTTATATGGTTCTAGAGTTTGCTGATATTTCTGAGCTGCCTCAGCCTCTTCCTCTGGTAAAGGGTAAAATTCTACAGATTCAACAGAAAAACCCAACTTCATCCTCTTTAATGTATTAGCACTAACCAGAATTACCTTGCAATTTATTTTCCTGGAAGTGCACGCAAATTTAAATGAATCAAGACATATGATAATAAGCATAGAAAGAAAGGCCGGATACATTATGATCTGAGCTTTCAGATTCCCTTCTTTAATATTCTTACTTGTAATCAAAACATGCCTTATCAAATTCAGCTTCCTTAGATTTACCAAAAAATCTAAGATGTATATATCAATTTTCTTGAGATTATCCTTATCACCCCTTCTCGGTACGAGAAAGCCTTATAGCCATAGCTATAGAATCCGATTATTCGAAGAGAGATGAGAAATATTATCAGTCTTGGCATCTTTAAGTCCAATGAATTTTAATTCCTTCACTTTTTGGAAACTTCTTTGCTCATCCGGAAGCTTATGTGAACAAAACTCAGTTTCACCTTCATAAGATAGACCCACCAAGCTTGCAGCCTTGGTGTAAGAAAGAAAATAAGTCTTCCCATAAGACTTGAAAGAAAACATCTCTCTACCATCTTCCTTAAGGAAGGAAACAGACTCGTAAAACTCAACAAGCAAATTTGTATAAACCGTATCCTGATTCACTGGCTTTTATAAGCAAACATCCTCCCAACCATTCAATCTGATATTCTTAGATATAAGAGAATAAAACTTATAGAAACTCGGATGCACTAACCTCTCCCTGTAAACTAACAATTTTGATATTGGATTTGTAGTTGACATATCCTGAAAAGTAGCTTCAACAGACATTCTGAATGAAGAGCTCTGGAAGATTTGGAACGGGCCTTAAGAAGGGAGGCAGAACTTCAATACGCGAGAGATTTAAGATCGACGTGGTACAACCATCGGGGTTCCCCTTTATATAAGCGATGGATGTGACATTTGAGCTTCCAAAAACCATATAACAGTTGGAAAACTCTCTGATTTAATCTGAAGATTGAGAACATACCCTCAAGGAAATATTGAATCTGATCTTTTTAGGTTTTAAGAAAAAACAATCGGATTTAAGAAAACAAGAATCTGAGAAATTTTAAAACTCATAGGAAAATACCAGTATGAAAAATATGACAACGAACACATAAGTAAGAAAATCATACCTTTCGGATTGGACATGAAGTTTATTCATAATAGGTGATATTCTTCTTGAAGAAAAATTTGACTACGAAAAACTAACTATGGAAAACATAAAGTTAAAAGTACTTTGAGTACCAAAACTCCAGTATGAAAAGTATGAGTACGAAAATACCAGTATGAAAAGTATGAGTACGAAAAATTTCAGTACAAAAAGTATGAGTACAACAAATTTTCATTACAAAAGTTCCAGTTACGAAAATTTCCATTATGAGAATTTCAGTTATGAAAACTTGATTACGAAAATTTCAGTTCCAAAAACATAATTACAAAAATTTTAGTTACAATAGTTTGAAAAAATGAGTATGAAAATTTTGATTATGCTGACAAGAAAATGTACGCCCCCTATGAAAAGGTGTTTATTACTGTAAGGAGATTATTTTAACAAAAAATTAATGAAAAAAGATTACCTCATGATTATCATTCCTATATTCTGTTTAATGTATTCAAATCTATCGGAAGGTAAACATTTTGTGAAAATATCACAAAGTTGATCTTGAGTTCCGATAAAATGAAGAATGATATCTTCTTTAAGTGTGTGATCCCTAAGAAAGTGATGCCTAATATCTATGTTCTTTGCACGAGAGTGATGTTCATGGTTTTTACTAAGGGAAATGGCACTTGTGTTATCACACAAAATTTGATTCTTAGTATAACTCAAGCCATAGTTTGTGAGTTTGTGTTGCATCCACAACACTTGAGCACAACAACTTCCAACTGCTACATATTCAGCTTCAGCAGCGGAGAGTGCTATAGAATGTTGCTTCTTGCATGACCAAGAAACTAATGAATCTCCGAATAAATTACAAGTCCTAGATGTACTCTTTCTATCCATTCTACACCCACCAAAGTCAGCATCTAAAAAACTTTTTAAAACAAAATAACTTCCATAAGTATAAAATAGTCCTAGATCCATGGTTCCCTTTAAGTAGGGAAAAATTATTTTCACTGCCTTTAAATGAGATTCCTTAGGATTGGATTGATATCTTACACATAAGCATACTGAAAACATCAAGTCTGGTCGACTAGCAATCAAGTAAAGTAGAGTTCCTGTCATACCTCTAAAAGATGTTTGATTTACTGGTTTTCCAGCTTCATCAAGATCAAGTGTGTTTGAGGTACCAATAGGAGTACTTATACTCTTAGTATTGTCATAACCATACTTTTTAAGAAGATATTTAATATACTTATGCTGGGATATGTAGATTCCTTCTGGTTTTTGAGAACTTTGAAAACCAAGGGAAAATTTTAACTCACCCATCATACTCATTTCAAACTCAAATTTTATTAGATCCGCAAAAAAACCAGTTAAAGATTGCTGAGTTAAACCAAATATAATGTCATCAACATAAATTTGAACAATTAAATTTTTTTTCTTATCTTTCTTTATAAAAAGGGTTGGATCTGTATTTCCCTTAACATAGTTATTTTGAAGTAAAAATCCTGTAAGTCTATCATACCAAGCTCGTGGGGCTGGTTTAAGGCCATACAAAGCTTTGGTAAGTCTAAAAACATGATCAAGATGTTTTGTATCTTCAAAAACAGAATGTTGTTCAACAAAAACTTCCTCTTGAACATAACCGTTAAGAAAAGCACATTTCACATCCATTTGGAAAAGTTTTAAATTGAATAATGTTGCAAAGGCAAGTAGAATACGAATAGATTCAAGTCTAGCTACTAGAGCATAGTTTTCTTCATAGTATATTCCTTCTTGTTAATTATTGCCTTTATCAACTAGTCTAGATTTATTTCTAACAATGAATCCATTTTCATCACACTTATTTTTGAAAACCCACTTTAATATAATAATAGATGTTTCGTTAGGTCATTCAACCAAGGTCCATATTTTATTACTTTCAGATTTATTTAGCTCATCTTGCATGGATTTGATCCAATCATGAGCACATAAAGCTTAATTATTGTTTTTTGGTTCTAATTGGGAAATAAATGCTAGATATTCTACTTCATTACTCAAGGAACTTCTAGTCCTTACAGGTTGATTGGCATCACCAATGATACTATCACTGGGATGATTCTTTTGAAATGACTCGTTTGGGTTTTTTAAAACATGTTCATAAACATAGGGTAGGAAATTTTCTGGGGTAAATGTTTCAAAAGTATCTTCTTGAACATTTTCCTTATCAGAAGGATCTTATATCAAAGGTTGATAATCAGTTTTTGAAAACACATCTGAGGATGTAGGTTGGGATGGTTTAAAAAAAAGGACCAAACTCATCAAATTTTACATGTACTGTTTCCTCAACAGTACAAGTGTTTTTATTGAAAATTCTATAATCCTTAGAAGTTGTGGAGAAACCTAATAAAATTCCTTCATTAGATTTTGGTGTGAATTTGTGTAGATTATCTTTAGTATTCAGGATGAATACCTTGCAACCAAAAACATTGAAGTAGGAAAGTCTTGGTTTTCTACCATTCCATAACTCATAAGGAGTTTTACTAAGAAAAGGTCTAATCAAAACTCAATTTATAGTATAACATGCAATACTTACAGCTTCATCCCAAAAATGTTTGGCAACATAATATTCACTCAACATGGTTCTAGTTATCTCTTGAAGAATTCTATTTCTTCTTTCAACTACACCATTTTTCTGAGGAGTTCTAGGTGATGAAAAGTTGTGAGTAATACCTTTTCTACTACAAAAAGGTTCAAAATCAGAATTTTGAAATCCCTTACATGATCACTATGAATAGTTTTGAATGGAAAGTTTTTCTCATTTTTTACTTGGGCTCTAAAACTTTTGAAATAAGAAAAACCTTCAGACTTCTTTTCTAGAAAATAGACCCATGTAAATCTAGTGTAATCATCAACTAGAACAAACACATAGTATTTGCCTCCAATTCTTCTAGTTTTTGTTGGACCAAAAAGATCCATGTGCACCAAATGTAATGCATCAGTTGTTAAGACTTCACCGATTGATTTAAAACTAGATTTATGTTTCTTTCCATATTGACAAGGATCATAAACTTTTGAAGAATCAAATCTAAGCTCTAGTAGATCCTTAACTAAACCTTTCTTAGAGAGTTTGTATAAGTTCCTAAGGTTACAGTGTCCTAAACTTATATTCGATAACCAATAATGATCTTCCATTACACTAGGCAAGGTAAGTCTTGTCTCCTAAGGTCTTTTATGTTCAAAGTGTAAACATTCTCTTGCCTATGGTCAGAAAGAATAAACTCTTCCTTGGAATTGTGTACTAAGAACTTATCATTCCTAAAATTCACAAGGTATCCTTCATCACACAATTGACTAATGTTAATGAAGTTGTGATTAAGACATTTAACAAATAAAACATTTGAAATCAGGGTTTTTCCAAGAAGCACAATGTTACCTATACCAACAATTTCTCCCTGAGAATTATCTATGAAATTTACTTTTCCTCCTTTCATCTTGATAATATTTTCGAAATATATTTTGTTACCAGTCATGTGTCGGGAACATCCACTATCCATGTACCAAGTATTTCTGTTGGTACTTTCCCTATTTTCTTGAAAATAAGAGACAAGTTAGGTTTTCGGAATCCAGACATGCTTGGATCCATAATTGTTAGACAACAAAATTTTGGGTATCCACATTTGTTTAGAAAAATATAATTTATGAAACCCTAGAGATTGAAATCTATTCAAAGAATAGTTTTTCTTCCAATTCCCACCACATTGACACTTAGCGTAAAAAGGATCTTTAGAAGGAAAAAAATAGTTGTTTTTGAAAACTAATTTTTGGTGAGTATAACCTAATCCATTAGTGTTTCCGTGAGGTTTAATTTGAGAATACATCTTGTCAAAATTTTTATTCATAGAAGTAAAATTTTCAAGGAGCTTCTTGAGAGAAAATATTTCAGATTTTAGTCGGATGACCAAATTCCTATCCTCAAGAATCATTTCCTTAGAGTTAGATTTTTCCTCAAAAAATTTCATCTCTAAAATAGAATTCTTAAGATCTTTAGAAATTTCTTCCTTATCAGAAATTTCTTTCTCAAGGTCTTCTAAAAGCCCTTCTTTATCTTTAAGATCTGAAGAAAGATCTAAAATATCTTTTGTAATAATTTCATCCCTAGTATTTTCCGTGTTTAATTTCTTAGAAATTTTACAATTTTTTGATGCAAGTAACTTGGAAAATTTTGATACTTCTTCATATGAGGGTTCTTCATTTTTCTGAGGATGAAGTATCTTCATTAGAAGTACTATTTTTAGAATAATAATTCTTATCAAGAGATAAATTTGTTAAAGCCTTGGCAGAGCATACCTTGGCCATAAGACATGTATGTGGAAAAGAAATATTAGCAATGAATCCCATATTCTTCTGAGCTAAAGAATCATATTATGAAGATTCACTTTCTGAAGAGACTCCATAGATAGCACTCCAAGTAGTATTAGTTTTCAGACTTTTCTTAGCATTAGATTTGTAAAACCTCTTCCAGTTCCTTTCAGAATGCCTCTATTTTCTTTCTTTCTTTTTAAGAAAGGGACAATCCAATCTTATGTGTAAAATTCTCTTGCATTCATAGCATGTGACATCTGAATCGTTCTTCTCTTTATTTTCCTTCTTCTTATGCTTGGATTAGAAATTTCTTTGACCAGCTATCTGGTTCATTCTTCGAGAAAGATTTGCTAACTCGTTCTCTGAGACTTCACTCTCACTAGATTCGGATTGAATAGTAACCTTCTTATACTTGGATCTAGTTACTCTCTCAAGAGTCTTAGGTTTATTGTGATTTGAAGTTGTAGTAAAAGCAATAGTACCATTTCAATTATTCTTTTTGATGTTGTCAGCATCTCTCTTCATTCTTGTTTCATGTTGGAGAAGATTTCCAAACATCTCATCTAAAGAAATTTGAGTATCATTCCTATTCTCATCAATAGCTGTTCTATTTGATTCCCACTCATTTGGCATTATATCAATAATCTTATCCACAAGAGCTTCATCATCTATACCTTTCTCTCCCATAGATTTTAGACTGTTCATGATAGTCATAAATCATTGTTTCACCTTACAAACGGGCTCTCCATAAGGAAAATTGAAACCATGGTATTCAACTCTAAGAATGGATCTTCTTTTCTCTGACTTTGGATTTACCAAAATGTGTAACCTCAAGTTTCTTCCATATACAGTTAGCTGTTTTACAAGAAAAAATTTGGCAATATATGTTCCTAGTCATTGAACATAGTAGAGTATTGCGTACCTTATAGTTTAATTGATAATCATGCTTCGCTTGGTTTGTGGAAGTACTAACTTCCTTATCAGGAATTTGACAACCTCCAGTAATCATAAAAAAATTTTCTACTCAAATATTGATAACGAAAGACTTCACTTGATCTCTCCAATACTCATAATCATTGCCATAAAAAATTGATGGTCTTATAGGATTTAGGTTGTCGATGAAACCAACATTGATTCCTACCATCTTAAAAATATTTCTACATAGAAACTTGTTAATAACAAAAGTTTGGATTCAAGGAGAATATTCCTAAGCGAGAAAAATATAGAAAAATGAAAAACTAAGTAAGAAAAACTTATATGTGAGTATAAGTATTTCAGAGACCTCCTCTGATACCAATTGAAGGATCAAAATAATGATGTAGATGCTCAATATACAATAGGGGGGGGGGGTGAATTTTGAACATTAAAAATTTCCTTAAACAAGGAAAGATCTAAGTTTAACAAAGTTAAAATAAGAAAATTCACAACACCTCTAACACTAATTGATAGATTTGGACAATGTATGAAGTTAAAAACTTCTAGTTCTATACACTTGCTTAAATCTGGAAAGTGATTCTGAGAAACAGGTTCCGGAAATATGGATCCAGAAAATGAAACTTAACCAAAGATTACAATATGAGATTCTACCTTAAATCATAAAGAATCTTAATAAATTAGAGTACAAGTAAGGAAGTATAAGAAAGTTATACTTTCCTTAGTAATACAAAATACAGCGGAAAAACAAGTAGTAAAACTAAAAGTAACAAACAATAACTCCTTTAACCCAAAGAGAAGGGTATCGAACAACCTTGGATAAAGGTTCCTTGATTTATACTTTCCAGTATGTTTGTCTTAACCACACCAGGGTAAGCCCTCAATACGAAGATCGGAGTCTGTCTTGCTATCCCCGCAAGCCCTCAACTTCAAGGTAATTGGAACCATTGTCTTCTTCAGTAAGGAATCCCTCATCTTCAATGTGTTGGAACCTCTGTCTTCCAATCCCCGGAAGCCCTCTATTGTAATCACCAAAAATCAGAGTCACATGAAGTATGTTTGCACAAATCAAAGTTTGAAGAAGTTGTCCAACCTTTCTGCACGATGCATGAGAGTTGATAAGATCCTCTCTCTCTAGAAATCACTTCAACAGCATGTAGGAATAAGTTGTGTCAAAGTTGTCCCTTCTTTTCAAATGATATCTTATTTATAGGCGAAGCTCAAACGGCCAGATCCATCCTCCAACAGTCATATTTCTCCTTGAATTTCAGAGGGACCTGTACACGTGTCACTTAACCAACGGTTAGTTAGAAACAAAATGAATGACATCGTTTTATAACAAAACATGTGTAACTAAATGCATGACATCATTTTGTAATGAAACAAGTGTAAGCATAAGTAAAACTGATGTTCAGAATATAAGCAAATAATAATTCTAAGTCTAACCAAAATGAAATTTGGAGTCAATAATAAAGAGATATTCAGATTCTATTTTATATGAATTCGGAACCTGAATTCTGTAGAAATCTGGAGTTTTAATTTCTATGGAAATTCAGATTCTGGTTTCACCAGAATTCAGAATACGAACTTACAGATTTTAGAGTCAAACTTGTAGAAGTACGGAGTCAAACTAGTAAATGTTCGGAGTCGAACTCATAAAAGTTCAGTGTCAAACTAGTAAATGTTTGGAGTCGAACTCATAGAAGTTCGGAGTTGAACTCATAGAAGTTCGGAGTTGAACTTATAGAAGTTTGGAGTTGAACACATAGAAGTTCAGAGTTGAATTTATAGAAGTTTGGAGTTAAACTTGTAGAAGTTTGGAGTTGAACTCATAGAAGTTCGGGGTGGAACTTATAAAAGTTCGGAGTCGAACTCATAGAAGTTCGGAGTTCAGAATTCGGAGTTGAGATTTGTTAGAGTTCGTATCCAGAATTCAGAATGGAACTTTATTAGAGTTCATATCCAAAATTCGGAGTGGAAATTTATTAGAGTTCATATCCATAATTCGAAGTGGACCATTATTATAGTTCGTATCCAGAATTCAGAGTGGAACTTTATTAGAGTTCGTATCCAGAATTCAGATCCTAAAACAAAATGCTTCATACCTAAGAATTATATGACTCTGAGGTTTGGGGTATGAAAACAATTTTTATATTTAAGAAAAATATTTATATTTATAAGTAAATCTAGGTTAGGGTAAATTTCCATAAGGAAGGAAATTTTCCTTAGAGAAGTAAAATATATATTTTCTTAAGTATAAGGTGTTTGTGATTTTCAAAACAAGAAGGAATGGAAAAATCCTAAGGAAAACCTTATTGACTTGACATCATGAGCCCTCAATCTCACCCAATCCCTACCCATTTCTCTTTTTAACTTATCTAGTTACATTTTAGAGGTTATGGTTTTCTCAAAAGACCAACTCTAGTTCCCTAATAGGAAATTTAAAAGAGGCACGTCAAGGAAGAGGTAATCTCTTCTACCGATTCTTTCAAATTTGTTTATTATTATAAATATTATTATTTATTTGTTTTATTATAAAGTAATAAAATAAGTATAAAATAATATACTGAAATTTTATTATAAATATTAAACAACCATATTTCACCTTATATCCATCATACAAAAAATGAAATCACCGCGCGTGCGTATGTACGACTTACCATCTCCACGCTGTGGTGTAATCTGTTTTTCTCCACCACCTTACTTGGATGGGTATAATGGTGGAAATAATAACTATATATGATTATTATAACATGATACTAATTTTGAGATACTATACCCTATCATCTTTAATACCATTCAACCATTATGGGAACAATATCATCGCTCGTTCCTACGTACGGGTTGCCGTCTCCATGGTGTTATGTGATTCGTTCTACATAATTTTCATTAAACCATGATTTTATAAATTAATTGAATGAATTGAATGAATAAATATCATATATAGTATACTAATACCATGATTTAAATTATATAACTAAAACCTAAAAATATAAATAAGAACTTATTCTACAAAACATACTTAAGAACATAAAGTAGTTAATACCCTAATGATGAGTAACAATGAAATGTTACTAGAAAATTGATGAAAATATGATCATACATGTTATCATAAAAATGAATATGATTATGGAATAAATTAGTAACATTATTTATATCATTATACAGGTGTTTTGGATACATAAAAATCTTATCAGATATAATTTAAGTGAAAACTTTTCCAATCTCGTTTTATCCGAGATTGTTTATTCGAAAGTATCTAGTGAGGGTATATTTATCATCCATGTCCATGTTTTCTAAAAAAATATTATCATATAATGTTTACTATTCTTATATGTATGTTTAAAGTCATTTTTACCCATTTTTACTTTTACTAAATGGTTTGGAAGGAATATTTTTTTTTTACCCTACAAGGTACTTTTTGACTTTTCTGGAAAAAGTACAAGGAGAGTGTTTTTTTAACTTATACGACATGACTAGGTTTTTAAATATTCATAATGCCTTATTTCTATGACTCTTCCAATAAACATTTAAAAGTGTATTTTCATATCAATTCTTTTTTTTTAAATTTTAATGACATTTTGAAAAAAGAAAACGTTTTTTAAGAAGAAAGGATATTTCCCTTTGGAATGAAGTTCAAGTGTTTTATCAAAATTATTTTTCATATAAGATTACGTAGGTTTATGTTTATATCCCTATTTTTACTATGATTTTATTGTGTATATTATGGATTGTTATTTAGGAAATACATTTGTTTTATATCAATTAATATAGACTGAGGTTTAAGAAACCCATTTTATTTCTTGGGTTATGCTATGGGGAATGTTTCTATATTTTTTTAGAACACATAATAATTGTTTAATTATGAGATGGGTGAGACCAATATATGCCTTCAATTCATTGGGTAATTATTTATATCTCATTATATAGACATGGATTAAATGAAAAGTTAATCCTATTTAGTGATACATGGTTAGAACTAGGAGAAAACATTGTTCAGTAATGGAATTTGACCGCTATGATGGTATTGGAAAAGAGCCTTAACTAATATACATTTTTTTCTATACTTATGGGTGTATTACAAAAAATTTCATGTCTTATGTTATTAATATTGGTATTAAATTTCACTTTTTTGATTTATCCCACGATATGATATTGTGATCTTTTATATGGAGGATAATATTTTCAAATGTTATGTTCTTATGAATATGATATGATTTTTATTTCATTTGATTACCCTTACTAAACATTTTAGATCACCCTTTTATATGTTTCTTTTCCCCAGGACATGAACAAGGTTATTAAGTATGATATGCCAAAAAGGATTCTAGATATGATGAAATAAACCGGAGACAATGTAGATGTTTTATGAACCAGTTGTTTATGCTTCCCAGTTTATAAAGAAACTATACCTATATGGTCCAGTCATGGTTTTGTTATATGTTGTAATAAATATACTTCAATTATTAATTGATATGAATGTATGTAAATAACGGATCGCTATAGGTGGTATCAGAGCAATGGTATAGTTATCCTTTGGAAATTAGAATGATAAATCCTTAAGGACATTGTTTCGGTGCGGATGTGCGTCGGGTTACGCTGTTCCGCCAGGACGCGTTCGCGCGTGCACCCGTCAACCCGAGGGGATGGGCGCGCGGCTGGTGGTCCCGCAATCCCGCTTTCCAAGGGCGGGCGGCATTCATCCCTTATTCAGGGGCGTCTGCTCCTTGATCGAAACCGGGATGATGGGATGTCGGCTCCTCCTTCCTTGGACGTCTCCTCGGAACTCGTCGCCTAATCCGGGTCTCCCTCATAGACATAAGAATGTTCGTGAATCTCGTTCCCGGCGCCATATCTTCATGGACACCGGTTAATTACGCTGCTTCCGCCCGGACGCTCCAAGGAGTCTGGGCGGGGCAGCAACCTGCAGTGAGAAGGTCGGGTGGCTCTGGGTGCTGGGGGCGTGTCGTGACACTGCGGCTCTGCACGTCTGTCTTCCGTCCCTAATAGGGCTTCTCGAAGGCATGATGGCCTGAGGCATCCCATACTAGGTGCGGGGAACTGCGTCACCTGAGGTTTTCCTCAGCTTCCCATGTTTAACACGGGGTATGCCGCGAGTTTAACGTCCAGCGGGGACGGCATCGGACCGATCAACACGAAAAGTGGATCAGATGACAGAACCCCTTGCGGGGAACCTCCGACGCTGGGGCCAGCGCATGGGCGGCTTCCCAAGTAATGTGGAGTGGAGTGAAGTGGCATGACCCCACCGGGATGTGGCGGCCCAGGTAAGGATCAGGATGGATGATGGAGTGAAGAGCTTGGACCCCGTAGAGGCTTCCTACGTACCGCGCGTTAGCACGGATCAAAGTCGACGTAGTTCGGGTATACAGTTTAACGTCATGCTGGACGTCGGCAAGCCGACTCACGAAGAGGTCTAGGCCGCCGGGCGGAGGATTGAACCGAACCACCTCGCACAGAGGGGGATGGGACGGCCGGGTGGATCACAGTTTCACGTCATGCTGGACGATAAAAGGAGAAATGGAAAAAGGGGCTGTGGGGAGGCACAGTGGAGATACACACGGGCAGTCTCCCACAGGGGCGGATTCATAGGTGAATCGACGCAAGCGTGAACCCTGGAGGGGTCCACTGATGGACGAACCGACGTAAATACGACCGGGACGGCCAGGTGGTGGGCTTGGACCTCAGGGAGGCTTCCTACGTACCCTGTTTAGAAGACAGGGATCAAAGTCCACGTAGTTCATTCTGTCAGGACTTACGCACTTGAGGCAGCCTGGATGCGGCAAAACTCAGTTGGAAGGGACTTGGACCGAAAGTAGGAGACACCTCGATCCCAGTCACACCCTCTACTGGCTTCAGCAGTGGGGGAGCGCAATGGAGATACACATGTGCAGCCCCCCACAAGAAACTAGGGGTTTGTAATACCCTACCCCCGTAGGGAAAAGCCGCTCCCATTAAATCGTCCCTAAAGAGGGGCAATCCCGACATCCCTGCAGAGACGAGCGGGTGGGGGCCACATCCAAACCGGGGGGGACCCTGCGTGCGAGGCACGGGATCAGGTTGCGGGCGGTTTAACGTCTTGCCGGACGAAGTACAGTTTAACGTCGTGTGTTGAGGACGAAGCGGACGGTTTAACGTCTTGCCGGACGAAGTACAGTTTAACGTCGTGTGTTGAGGACGAAGGTGCCTGGCAGTTTAACGTCTTACAGCGCGGACGTGGTACAGTTTAACGTCATGCTGGACGAAACACTTGGCAGTTTAACGTCTTGCAGCGCGGACGATATGCTAGGCAGTTTAACGTCGTGCAGCTTGGACGTATGCAGTTTAACGTCGTGCAGGACGTGGTGCAGTTTAGCGTCATGCAGGACGAATATGCAGTTTAACGTCATGCTGGACGAATGATTGCCGCCGATGGGTCCGTGTCACTTCGCACGAGCCTGGAAGGCTGCACGGGAAGACAGCGCACGGTTCGGGCACCCAAGATGAGGATCATCGGGCGCCACGCAGGCGGGTACCCTCAGGGGGTCAAGGGAGGCGACCCTGGCGGATTGCGCGCAAAAGAGGAGCTTTGCGCGCAAAACCGCGGGCCGGCGCGCAAAATGGCGAGCTGGCGCGCAATTGGGCCAGCGCTTCGCGCGCGGATGATTGGGATTGCACGCACCGGGCTTCGGGTAGCGCGCGGGGGCAACGGCTCATTCTCTAACGAATGGCCACTTTGAAGATGGGGGGTGCGCGCAATCGGGTTGGATTGCGCGCACCCGGGGGCAATTGCGCGCAAGAGGCTTCTTTTGCGCGCAAAGACCTTCGGGATTGAAATTTATTCAAAGGAAATGAGCCAAGGGGATTGCGCGCGAAGGCGGACCCCAAGGCTCTATTGCGCGAAAGAAAGGAGGTTACCTGAAGATCGGCATTTCGCGCGGAAGGGGTTGGATTGCGCGAACGAGCGACGCTTCGGATTCTGGCAACCTTCAAAACTTCGGGGGTCGCCTTATATTTATAGGCAACCCCGGGCGCGGAATCCGGTCTCGGGCGCGCAATTCGCTTCGCGGGCGCGGAATCAGGACCCGACGCGCAAAGGAGCCGCGCAGGCCACGACGCATTGCGCGCATCCCGGGAGGATTGCGCGCCGCGGGTCAACTTTGCGCGCGAGCCTCTGAAATTTCGCGCAAGTCCTCCGGGCCCTCCGGAACGTGCCTCTGACTCCAAATATCACTTCGCTTTCCGCATCCGGAGCTTCGTTTGGGAAAAACGAACTTTTCCGGCGTCTACAAAAGCCCCCCCTCGGAATCTGGTCGGCGAGAGGTCGCAACGATCGGGTTCCGAGGGAGACGCCGGAATGCCGAAGTCCTGGGCTGTGCGGGACTTAGGCGCGCAAAAAGGGGCGCCGGGCGCGAAATTCGCCGCTGCGGTCGCGCAAAGCGCTTTCCGCGCAGCGCGGACCCCGGCCTCGCCTATAAATAGGGGCCCTGGGTCCCGCGTTCCGTACTCCGGCCTTCCGCGCGATAAGCTTCAACGCTCTCGTGCGCGAAATTGCCTTTTCCGGCGCGAAATTCGCCCGATCGGCGCGCAAAACCATCCGGATTTCGCCTGTCTTTGCGCGAAAACCCGGAACTCTGCGCGACAGTCTTCCCAATTGCGCGCCGTCCACTTGGATTGCGCGCCAACCTTCAAACTTCTCTACCAGCCTCGTCCGATCCCGCACGCTTCATCCCTTAACCCGCACGACTCCCGAAACTTCTGAGATGGCCGCGCACAGAGGAAATGAGGGGGATGCCGCCACTCGCAGGGCTGAGATGGCGACGAACGAGGAGGTTTACGGAGCCAAGGAGATTGTTTCCAACAATCAATCCTTGTTCGACTTACTGACGCCGGCCCAGAAGACATATCCACTGTCGGACAACCTGCCGCTCTGGAACTTCGGCATCCTAGATGAGGTTCCGGTGCCAGGGTTCGAGATTGATGCGCCGCGGACCTGGGTGACCCAGGAGGACGAGCTTCTCCGCTATAACATCACCAACAATGGGCATCCTGCCAGGGAGACCAGACACTTGGATGCCTATGTCCTGAACCCGAGGACGCGGACCATTGATGGGGGTGAGCCTACTGCGGAGAATTCTCCAGCCCTCTACTCGAGCATATATCGCCAGAGCGTCACGGACGACACCAAGGGCTGGCTGAAGGACTGGGACTTGCGGTCTGGGGGCAATTTCACCAGTGAGTGGGCCTGGGCGTTCTGGGTACGCCACACTTGCGATCACTTCGCAGAGGAGCTGCGGTACATCGGCCTGTTTGAGGCGGTGTGGACGTCGCAGTTCCACTTCTACCAGTAGTCCGAGCTCAGGCCGGAGCTGTTCACCCGCTGGTCTCCGGATACCAACACCTTCCATCTTCACCATGGGGAGGTCGGCATCGGTCTCTGGGACATCCACTGCATCGGAGGTATCCCGCTGGAGGGCTACCAATACGATGAGTTCCTGCCACCGAAGAACACCTGGGAGGACAGATCACAGACTCCCATCCTGACCTGGCATCTGCTTGACCTGGCTACGCAGCGGCTCGGAATCAAAGACTTCCAGAAGGACATAGCCTACAAGGAATGGTTCGGCCAGTTCTTGGAGCATGACCCGGCGGTCAAGATGCCAGGCAGGGGGAAGCGGTGCCCGACCGCAGCTCAGAGGAGCCGGAACGGGTCGTACTGGCGGGTCCTGGAGACGGGTGACTACCGCTCATGGGGGTACCGCGTCATCGAGGCCCGGGACCCAAATGTCCGGTACGCAGCGTTCCTGGCCGCCTTTCTGAGTGGGTGGCTCCTGCCAGTGCGGGACGCGAGAATGGGCGTTCGCCCGGCGACACTGGCGGTGGCGGGCGCTATGGCCGCCAACAAACGATACAACCTCGGGGTCCCAGTGCTGGCGAGGCTGTATGCCATCCTGGGACGCATCTCACGAGGGGGGTCGCCACGAAGGATCTGTGGGCCCTTTCAGTTCTTCCACGGCTGGGTGGCTGCTCACCTCGGTGGGTACACATTTCCGAAGGCCATCATTCCTCCGGGCAACGGCCTGCGACCCTCCCTGCTGAACATCGTGGGGGTCGCTCCGATGACCCTAAGTGAGGAGGGCGTGCGGATCCGGATTGGCAATCATGCCAACTTCAACTTCAGTCCGTTCCCCACTCCCGTTGGCCAAATGATCGACAACGGGCAGGGTCCGCTGGAGCAGCATGAATACTTCCTGAACATGCGGGGCGGGGTGCTCGTGGCTCGGATCGACGGGAAGGTGATCTGCGAGCCTTACGTGCCGACCCGTTTCGCCAGGAAGTTCGGGTGCCTTCAACGGATGCCGAAGAGGGTATTCACTGCTGTCCGGGAGGAGACGAACCATGGCGTCCTTCGCCAGATGTGGCTGATGTTTGCCGCTTTCGGCTCTGGCGACGTCATCACTCACCCTCCTACCGGAGTTGACACAGGCTTGGCAACCGAGTACGCCGAACACTGGGCCATCGCGTACCCCGAGGGGCTCTTGCGGAAGCTAATTCGGCGGCTCAATGTTACCCGTGCGGAGATCGGGCGTCAAGGAAGGAGGCGAGGCGCCGCCACACGGGGGAGAACGGAGGCGCGCCAAGCAGCGGAGCCGGCGCGGGCAGGGACTTCGGCGGCGGGCACATCGCGAGCTGCCGCTACGACCTCGGCACCCAGAGAGGGGGCATGCGTGGTGGTCGAAGAGCGGCCCGGGAAGCAGGTGAGACGTCTGCTCGAACCCTCCCACGATGCAGTCCTCCCGGCGCTGTGGTCGGCCTGGATGACTCTGCGGCAGTCACTGGGGACCGACGCCATCTGGCGAAAGATACTCAGAGAAGGAATCTATCTGCCAGAGGTCGGGCGCCTCCAGATTGCCGACAGAGTGGACTTCAACCGGCAGTATGCATATCTGACGGCCATGGACGAGTACGCGCGCCAACGTGGTCAGCGCGCGGAGCCATCCCTTCTGGTGAAGGTGATGCTCGGTCTCGAGCCCGCTCCGGAACAGATGCCGCCGGAAGAAGATGACAGTAGCAACGACTCCGAGGAAGAGGAGGAAATGGGGGAGGATGAAGGCTCCGAGGGAAGATCCCATCAGGGGAGTCCGCGGGAGAGCGGCGAGGTGGCCGGCTCTGACGACGTTGATGTCACTGAGCTCCTCGAGGTCCGCTTCCATCCCTACTCAATCTGCTTCATCCATTCTCTTATGCAGCTTCTAACCCATTTCTCCATCTTTCTCAGGAGCGCACGGATGTTGGTCAGGCGTCCTCAGCGGGAGTAGGAGGGGCGCCAGCAGGACAAGGCGGGGGCCAGGCACCCATTATTGATTTGACAAGTGCGGAAGGGCCCCCTGCTGAAACTGTTCCTGCGGCGGCCGGGATAGCGGAAGATGACGCTCTGACCTCCCGTAAGTCTCCTTACTTTACTGCTGGTGCCTGCCGTTGACGATCCGTGACTAACCATGGCATGCCCCACGTAGTGATCTCAACACTGGAGGCTCATCGGGTTGCCGAACCCGGGCCATCTACGAGTGGACCAGTGGTGGACATGCCGCCTGCTCCGGAACAGACTTCCCAAACCGAGCCGGCCCCACCAACTGCTGATCAGGGGGCTGCGGACGCCGGCGGTGCTGACATCGGAGAGAGGTTGGGGGCTGACGAGGGTGTCAGCGCCGCTGGGGAGAGAGAAGAAGGTCGCCCGGATGTTGGGGAACCTATCCCTCGTGAGGACCTCCCAGGGGCGGACCCTGCAGCAGACCTGCTGGCTGCCTTCCCTGCCTACCGGCCTGCCGATCCCGAGGAGATGGACGACTCAGACACGGAGGCGGTCGAGGAGAGCCGGATAACGCGCCGTAGGGGGTGGAAGTGCATCCAGCGCTTCCTCAAGCGAGACCCGTCGGAGTGGCTGGGGCGCATGGGATCACTTCAAACCTGGCTGCGCTTTCTGTGTGCCGGGGGAGCTGATGCTCAACGCCTCCATCTAACGGTCCGTGATTTCATGGCCGAAAAGATGCGCGAGAGCTGCCGGCGTGCCGACGTCACACAAAGTCGGGACATGTCGGAGAGCACGCGGTCGCTCCTCGCGGCGGAGCAGGAAGTCCGGCGCCTCGAAGGGCAGGCGGCAGAGAAGGAGGCCTTCGTCGCAACGTGTACCGAGCTTGTGGAGCAACTAGCAGCCCAGCTGGTTGACGCCCAGGTACATCTGACGGAGGCGGGCCAACAGATGGTCACAATTCAGGTCGAGCGGGAGCGTGCACAGGCCAGAATCGACGAACTGCGCGCTGCGACCGCCGACGAAGAGAGGGCACGCAGAGAGCGAGAAGCCGCTCTGGAGGCCACCAGCCAAAGGGTAGCGGCATTAGAAAGATTCATTCAGCACGCTAATCCCTAAGGGCTTTGTTTTTCCATTCCCAAAACATTTTCTTCCGCTACTTTGATCCATCTGTATGAATCAATATATTTATCTGCATCTTTTGGTTTAACATGCTCAACCACAATTCGTTGTCTTGCGGGAGTGTTAACCAAGCATCAGGCATCCATAATCGGGCCTGGATTTCTGGAGAAAAGAGGGAGGTCATTCCTAGGAAAGGAGACCTCAGACCTAATCAATGTATCATCCCCCCAACTTGTTCCAACACACGAGCGGGACAATGCTAGGGGCGTTGAGATTTTATCCGAACATAGGGAAATGAGAAAGGGTGAATCGCGCGTCCCGAATCCAGACATCCACAACGGTCGGCCTTCCAGGAAATGCCCAAGACGGTAGGCGGACAGTGGATCGACCATAACAACTGCAATAGACGGACCGAAAAAGGCCATCATTCATATTGCAGGAGGCGGACCACATGTCATCATGAATACCGCTTTGGGGTTCCTTCAGACACAAGGGTGGAAATCCCGATCAACAGGGCATGCGAAGCGTGGGGCGAAGTGACGGTTTGTTCGGACAGAATCCAGCGCTCTCAAAATTGCGCCACCGTGGGGAAAGCGTATTAGGCGGATGCACTAATCTGGCCGTGAGTCACCCCAATTCTCAGACAGCACCTCTTTGACGAGGAAACCGTCGCTTCCCACCATTGCAATGGGGCATCCCGAGCTGAATCGGGGAGAATATCACAACTGCACCACTCTACCAGAAGCCAGGCCAGACGGCCGGCGACGAGGAGGGGCGGGACTTAACGATCCCTAAGGCTAGACCCGAGTTGAGATGCCCGGGCGTTCCTACGTACTCCATCAGGCTGGAGATCAAGCCACACGTAGTTCTGAGAGTGCAGTTTAACGTCATGCAGGACGTAGAATCCCGTTTAGGGGAGATCTTAGTTTAAGGTCGTAGAGCTCGGACCATAAGGGTAGATCTTAGTTTAAGGTCTTAGAGCTCGGACCATAAGGGCTAGATCTTAGTTTAAGGTCTTAGAGCTCGGACCATAAGGGGAGATCTTAGTTTAAGGTCTTAGAGCTCGGACCATAAGGAGAGATCTTAGTTTAAGGTCTTAGAGCTCGGACCATAAGGAGAGATCTTAGTTTAAGGTCTTAGAGCTCGGACCATAAGGACCTCAAAGTACGCCGCATCGTGGTCCCATCCCCTGGGTATGCAAAGATGCACTGAGGGATAGTGTCAAGAGTGTCGAGGTTTCGCCTGGCCAGAATGGGAGGTGGAAAATGTGAATCATGCGGCCATTCACTCAAGGACTGGAGGCAGCGGAGTAACGATATGGGAGTACTGCCGACCGTGGCAGAAAAGCAGCATCAATATCGCACTAACCGTTGGTGGAATGAGGCAGCAAACGAGCATCGACCGCTCAATCACAGGATTCATATCGATTTGCTGCCCGAGGCCATTGGGGGTACCGGCCCGAGTCGGTGGGAGAGCACTGAGGCATTGTGTCCGAACCGTTCACGGGGGCTCCACCCAGGGCGTAGACGATGGGTCCGAATGAAATGGGGCACGAAGCCTGAAAAGCGGAAGAAACCTGACCAAGCGGATCCTGACCCTCCTGGCAATAAACCAGAGTACTCTTGACACCGGTGTACCACTGCAAGGGGTCGGGGAACACGCCTTGAGGGTGACCTGAAGGCGGCGGATTCCCCAGAGAAGGGGGAATCTCTAAGAGATGGGGGGCTGGACCCGAAGTTTCAAACATTCGGGCGTTCCTACGTATCCCATAAGGATGGGAATCAAGCCGCACGTAGTTCTTGAAGCGCGGCGCAACACAATCGGGCACCAGCGCGGGGAAGAGTGCGGGTCTGACCCTCGCACACAAAAGGAGCGGCATTTGATATTTTCTTGTTTGTCCTTAGAGATGAATGGTTTTTCGTGCGGCGACATGCCTGTGATTGAGAAATCTCCGGCGTCGCCACAATGATCAAGCCATGGAAGGCATTGATGAATGGCGTGGTTATTAACCAGCGCCCAACATGAGTGTCCCCTGAGGGGAACATCACGATGCAGTGCCGTTTCTCGTCGGGCGGCCAAGACGATCACAGTTTACGGTCGTGTGGTAGGACCAGACAACACAGTTTAAGGTCGTGTGGTTCGGACCAGACAACACAGTTTAAGGTCGTGTGGTTCGGACCATGGAGGAATCCGCTTACCGCGGTACGGCGGACACGGCGGAGGTGGGAACATACCCAGCCCTGCGGTCACGCACGATTCCAGGAAAAGAGTCTTGGGATAGGGGTCTGCGTATGTCCATCACCCGAGGGGAAGAGATGCTAGCCTCCAGACATACTGGGCTCAGAACGCGATTGTTCGAGCGACTCCTCCCTCCTTATGGGGACGAGGGTCCAGCTACGCATGGCCCTTGGGGAGAACATCCGCATATATCCTTGGTGCTCATATCATGGGAGCCTCGAACGACATCATTACCCTGGTTGGTCTGCCTAACGTGTAGAGGTGTACTGAAGGTCAGTATGAAGAGTGTCGAGATTCCATTACAACGCACAAAGGCGGAGTGTGATGAGGACTGCGCAACCAATGTTCAGAGCCTGAAAGAGCCGACATGGCGATCAAGGATGTTGCTGACGCATTCGCAACACAACATCCGATCGCGTCAGCCTAAGACAGGGCAAGCAAACGAGCATCAACCGCTCAATCGCAGGATTCATATCGATTTGCGGCCCAAGACCCGCCGGTAAATCGACCCGGAGCGGTGGGAGAGCACTGAGGCATCGTACCCAAACCGCTAACGAGGATCCCTTTGAGTGAAGGCTCGAACAAGAGGAAGCGCGAGGCCTGACAAGCAACACATGACTTGTCGGGATTGAATCTGACACTTCGAGTCATAGACCGAAGTACCCAAAACATGTTAACAGATCTCCGGAAAGGGTCGGAGGACTCACCCTGAGAGCAACCAAAAGAGGGCAGATCCCCATGATCAACCGAGAGACGGGGCTGGACCTGAAACACAAGCGTCCAGGCGGTCCTACGTATCCCATAAGGATGGGAATCAAGCCATACGTAGTTCTGGAGAGGCAGTTTAACGTCATGCAGGACGATGAGGGAAAAAGAAGGGGGGAGCAGAGGGCATCCCCAAACGTGGGGGGCGTACAGCGTGGCGAGAAAACCGACGTGAATGAGGACAGAATCCCCCGCGCACACACCATACGCCACATACCCAGAGGTAACTGGACCAAGGGCCCAGGATGAGATGGAAATTCCCGAAGGATGGGGCTGGGCCTGAAACATGAATGTTCAGGCGGTCCTACGTATCCCATAAGGATGGGAATCAAGCCATACGTAGTTCTTGAGGGGCAGTTTTACGTCATGCAGGACGAATGCTGAACAGTTTAACGTCTTGTAGCTCGGACGTAGTGCAGTTTAGCGTCATGCAGGACGAAGCACTTGGCAGTTTAACGTCTTGCAGCGCGGACGAATGCTGAACAGTTTAACGTCTTGTAGCCTGGACGAGGTACAGTTTAACGTCATGTTGGACGAATGCTGAACAGTTTAACGTCTTGTAGCTTGGACAAATGCAGTTTAACGTCATGCAAGACGTGGTGCAGTTTAACGTCATGCAGGACAAAGTGCAGTTTAGCGTCATGCGGGACGAAGTGCAGTTTAGCGTCATGCGGGACGAAGTGCAGTTTAGCGTCATGCGGGACGAAGTGCAGTTTAGCGTCATGCGGGACGAAGTGCACTTTAGCGTCATGCGGGACGAAGTGCAGTTTAGCGTCATGCGGGACGAAGTGCAGTTTAGCGTCATGCGGGACGAAGTGCAGTTTAGCGTCATGCGGGACGAAGTGCAGTTTAGCGTCATGCGGGATGAATGAACACTCAGGCAAAGTATTGCTTGAGGAACCTAGCGTTGGTGGGAGGAGTGACACGCTCACCATCCATAGTCGCTAGGGAGTACGCGCCATTGGGATAGACCTTGTGGACAACAAACGGTCCCTCCCACTTGGGCTCCAACTTGGGCGGCTTCCGGCCGGGGATCATCGGTGCTCTTAGGGCTAGCACTAGATCACCCTGCAGGAAGGAGCGGAGGCGAACCTTCTTATTGAAAGCTCGAGCCATTCTGCTTTGATGCCTCTCCAAGTTGTGCAAAGCGCGAAGTCTATTCTCATCCAGTGCTTCCAACTCGACTAGACGGGCTTCAGCAACTCTGTCCGGCGCTTGCTGGGCGTAGACCGCAGTGCGCAAGGACAATAACTGGATCTCGATGGGCAGGACGGCCTCAGCTCCATACACCAGGGAATAAGGGGTCATCTGGGTGGAATTGCGAGTCGTCGTCCGATAAGCCCAGAGGGTGTTGGGGAGCTTGTCCGGCCAACTCTTCTTGTTCTGACCAACCATCTTTTGCAGAATGTTAGAGAGAGTTTTGTTAAACGCCTCGATCTGTCCATTCGCCTGCGCATGATAGCGAGATGTATGGTTCGAGCGAATGTTATACTTGGCGTACAACTTCTTCAACTCGGCTGCTCGGAAATTGGTTCCGTTATCCGTGAGGATAGCGTGAGGCACTCCAAATCGATAGACGATGTTGGAGGTCACGAAGTCAGCGATCGAACAGGATTTGACCTCTCTGAGCGGAATCGCTTTTGCCCATTTGGAGAAGAAGTCCGTGGCGGTCAGAATGAACCGGCACTGGCGAGCTGTCGCCGGCGGGTAAGGTCCCACAACGTCCAGTCCCCAGACTGCAAAGGGCCAGGAATACCTTGTAGTATGGAGAGGCTCCGGCGGCCGATGCACAAAGTTCGCCTGAACCTGGCACGCATGGCACCTCCTGGCATACTCGATGCAGTCATGGATCATAGAGGGCCAGAAGTATCCCAACCTCCGAATCTGGTGGGACAGCTTCGGCCCAGTCTGGTGGGCGCCACACGAACCAGCATGAACCTCTTGCATGACTCGTGGGATCTCAACTCCCTGAAGGCAACGGAGGAGAACACCATCGAATCCGCGTCTGTAGAGGATCTGCTCCAGGCCGGGACTGCTCTGGAGGACAAACTGCGATGCGCGGCATCGAACTCGCTCACGCTCGGCCCGGTCCGATGGAAGAATGCCATGTTGGAGGTACTCAACCAAAGGCGTCCTCCAATCAGGGGCTGATCCGACTGTCATATCTGGGGTACTCGGGTCTCCGGGCATAGGGGCAACCGTGGTGAGATTACTTACCAACGGGCCGCGATCTTCTTCCGGGATAACGGGAGCGATGAGCCTGCGGCGCGTCACGTGGATGATCAGGTTGTCCTGTTCAGGCTCCGCAAGTGACGCAGCAAGGCTGGCCAAAGAATCTGCTCGACCGTTCTGCGACCGGGGAACATGGACAATTTCCGGCCGAGAAGGGAACCGGGCCATCAGAAGGAGGGTGCACTCCAACAATGGCACAAGTTCCGGCTTCCTGACAACGTAGTCACCATTGATCTGCTTAACGACCAGCTCGGAGTCCCCTTTCATGCACAGACGGGGCACGTCGATCTCGAGAGCCAACTCGAGGCCGGTGATGAGGGCATGGTATTCCGCCTCATGGTTGGTACAACCCTCTGACAACAGGAACGAGTATGGCAGCACGACTCGCTCCGGGGTAATGAAGACGATGCCCAAGCCCACTCTATTGTGCTTAGGATTATCGAGTCTTCTACCGGTGGGGCTCCGGGAGGCACCGTCAAAGTGCATCTTCCAGCATGGATCGGCTCGATCAACCGAGAGAATGGCCTCATCAGGAAAGCCTAGATCCAGCGGCTGATCCGCGGAGGTCGGGTGAGCTGCCAGAAAGTCTGCAAATGCTTGCCCTTTGATGGCCTTCTGAGACACATACCTGATTTCGAACTGCTGGAGAATCACAGCCCACCGCGCTAGACGGCCAGTCAACATAGGCCGGCTCAGGATATATTTCAACGGGTCTACCCGAGAAACCAAATGTACCTCATGGTGCTGCAAGTAGTGCCGTAATTTCTGTACGGCAAATACGAGCGCCAGGCAGCTCTTCTCGATGGGGGAATACCTAACTTCCGCATCGAGGAGCATGCGACTGAGGTAATAGAGGCTATTCCTTGTTCCCTCGTTGTTCTTCTGGGCGAGAAGGGCACCCAGGGACCGTTCCAGGGCGGTCACATAAAGGACCAGCGGCTTTCCGGATACGGGCGGCATCAGGACCGGAGGTTGAAGCAGGTACTGCTTGATTTCCTCGAAAGCGGTCTGACACTCTTTATCCCATACATAGGTGGCACCTTTCTTCATGAGCCGAGAAAAGGGCTTACACTTGCCGGCCAGATTCGCGATGAATCGGCGTATATAGGCTAAGTGGCCTTGGAACCCTTGCAGTTCCCGGACGGTACCTGGGGGAGGCATCTGGCTAATCGCCCTGATTTTCTCTGGGTCGATCTCAATACCCCGGTATCTTACCACAAATCCAAGGAACTTTCCGGAGGTGACCCCAAAGGCACACTTCAACGGGTTCATCTTCAGGCAATGAGACCGGAGGGAGATGAACACTTTCTCAAGATCTTTGAGATGGTCCTGACGCTGGCGCGATTTGACAACCAAGTCGTCGACGTAGCATTCCACCAGTGTGCCGAGGATTGGCTTGAATATGCGGTGCATCGCCCGTTGATAGGTGGCACCTGCATTCTTCAGGCCGAAGGGCATGACCCGGTAGCAAAAGGTACCTTGGGGGGCCCTGAAGGCAGTGAACTCCTCATCCTCAGGGGCCATCCGAATTTGGTTGTATCCGGAGTATCCATCCATGAAGGAGAGGGCTTGGAACCCTGCCGTGGCATCAATCAATAGCTCTGTCACTGGAAGGGGAAAATCATCCTTCGGACAGTGGCGGTTGAGATCGCGGAAGTCGATGCAGACTCTAATCTGCCCGTTCTTCTTCCTGACCGGCACAATTTTGGCCAGCCATTTGGGGTACTGAACTTCCCTCACGAAGTTGGCTTTGATAAGCTTGTCAACTTCGGCCTCAACCATGGCACCGTGGGACGGGTGCATCTTCCTGGGAGGCTGCTTGAACCCGCGATGGTTCGCCGGGAGACCAAGGCGGTGGATGGCTACCTGAGGATCTAGCCCCGGCATCTCGTCATAGCCCCAAGCGAACACATCACGGTGCTGCCTGAGAAAGTCCACGTACTGCTGCCGCTCCTCAGAGGGCATGGCAGCACTGACCAATGTGGGTCTTGGATCGGCCTCGGTTCCAAGGTTCACCTGTATTAACTCATCGACCGTGGCGGGGACGCCCTCCTCAAAGGCTGGGGGTGCGTCTTCCATATCCTCTCCACTCGGGGAGGGATCGTCCACGGGAGAGACTGCGTTGGAAACTGCATTGGGGCTACCAGATCCTGCTGGGCCACTGGTGTTGGCACGGGCGGTCGCGGCCATCTCATCAGGAGACTCGCGGGCCGTCGAGACCATAGCGACGTCCAACCGGTGAATCAGGAGGACGTAAGCGTCATCCAGACTTGCCCAGGGATCGCTTGCAACAGCGACAGGCTCAACCTCACCTGCCAGGATCTGCTTATCCTTGCTCTTGTAATAGTCCGCGTCCAGATAGCGGGCTTCACATGAGGCAAAAGGAGAGGCATCTCCTTGAAGCACGCCTACTCGACCATTAAGGGAGTATTTGAGGCATTGATGGTATGACGAGGGAACCGCCGCGTGAAGGTGAAGCCATGGCCTTCCCATCAATGCGTTATACGCAGTGTCCTGAGAGACTACCATGAATTCGGTGTTGGCAACCAAGTCACCGAACTGGGTCTTCAAACGTATCTTGCCGACCGGGGTTTGCTCGGTGCGGTCGTACCCCTGGATCCTGAGGTCGGAGGGAATCAAGTCATCCTCAGACAACCCCAATCTCCGGAGCGTCCGAGTTGGAATCAGGTTAATCCCGGACCCCGTGTTGACAAGACAGCGCCGGACTTCAAGGCCATTGAACTGGCCAGTGACATACAGCGGACGAATGTGTCCCTGTATAGGAGGGTCTTCATCCTTACCAGAGAACGAGATAACTGCCTGACATTCGGCGTCCTCGATCGTTTCGGCGTGAAAGGCCTCTGCAGCCGCAACCTCTGTCTCAAACTGGAGGGGGCTTTTCAGGGCTTCAGCGAGTGCCTCGCGCATCTCAGATGACATGCGCAGAGCCTCAAGGATGGAGAGCCTTGCTGGGATGTCGGCCAAGTGATTCAGGACATCATACTTTTTGGCCAAGCGCGAGCCCCTGGTTGCAGGAGGTTGCTCTGCGGTTGGTGGCATGACGGGCCTTGCCGGTTGGATCGGCGGCCGACTGGTACTTGGCGCATCTCGCTGTTCACTGGTCGCAGTCCGGGAAATGGTCACCGTACTGGAGTCAGGAGGCCGGGGTGGACTCGTGGCAGGGCGGAGCTGGTCGCGACGCGGCTGAGGCGGTTCTGCCTGGTCCCACACCACAAACAGTGGCGGAGGCGAATCCGTCATCCCCGGATGGGGGGGCGGCGCACGTTGAGCTCGGTTTTGAGCCTGCTGCCTAGTCTGAGTGGCGTGCACGGCCTGGCTGGAGGTACCAACGGCTGTGCCCCGGCGACTCCTGCTGCTGCGGTTCTTCCGACGGTGGCGACGACCGGGGACACTAGGGAGGTCCACCTGGTGTTCTTCAACGTCGGGAACCGAAAAGGGATTTACCAGCTCGACGGTGTTAACCGAAGCGTACCCAATACCATCATCGGACGAATCATCCATCACCGGGCGGATCCGAGGAGGGACCCCCATCTCCGGGGGCATGAAATCGCCGAGAGTGCGGGATAGTGGCGGAACCGGCAGGGCGCGCTCTTCCTTCTTGCGCTGCCGCCGTTTGCTCCTCTTGGAAGAGGCAGGCTGGGACGACGATGCCGAAGCAGCACCCGCAGATTCTGGGGGCTCAGGCTGATTCAAGCGCGCACGGATGATTCCATGGGCGCGAATGGTCGTCTTACGGGCCATCCAGTTATTATACTTCTGGGATCCGCGGTCGGAGACCAGTTGCCATTCGTCCTCGTTTCCACTATCGTCATCTGATCCCACGAACACGCCCGCCACTTGTGCTGGAGCTGGGCCCAACCTGATTACATTGTTGTTAATATGGTCTTGGAGCCAATCCTTAAACACATAGCACCGCTGGATGGTGTGCCCCAGGGCCCGATGGTAGGGGCAGTAGCGGGGGTTATTCGTAAGATGTGCCTCCTCTGGCTTCCAACACTCAGGCAGTCGCACAATCCTCTGCTCCAGGGCGCTCCGGAAATAACCGGGGACCTGATCCTCATGGAATGAGTAAGTCAGGTGTCGCGGGCCCCTGGGGGCGTGGTCTTGACGAGGGGCTGGAGGGGCCCGCCGAGGAGGTGGACCCTGATTATCTCGCCTGGGTTGTGGCGGTACATTACGCGGAGGGGCCGGCCGGTTCTGAGGCTGCCGCTGCTGGGCCGGGAACTGAGCCCGTGGAGGCGGATTCCTGTGAGGCTGTGGAGCTGGCCTCGCCCGCAGTAGCTCCAATGGCCTGGGGGCCTCTATCTGGGCAACAGCAGCGGGCTCAGCCCTACTGACTCTCCTTGCAGGAATCATAGGAGGCAGCGGGTGTGCCTGGCTGGCCTGTTGCAGGGCTTCCTCAAGACGTTGAGCTTTGTCCGAGAAGTCCCTGAACCCTCCGGGGTAATTCTGAGTGATCAGGGAAGGGACCAGCTCGGTCTTGACGTTCCCGACGCACATTGTCAGCAACTGCTCCTGAGTCAATGGCATGTCAAGGGAATACGTGAGACCCTTCCATCGGGCGACGAAGTCCGCGACTCGCTCATCAGGCCTCTGCTTGCACTTGAAGAGGTCTGCGAGACTTGTCTTCCGGGTCGTGGAACTGAACTGGTAGAGGAACTGTCTACGGAGGTCCTCCCAGCTGGTTACCGACCCGACGGGGAGCTGGCTGTACCAGACAAATGCTGGCCCTTCCAGTGTCTGAACAAAGCAGCGAAGCTTAGCGGCCTCTTGCTGCGTCGGAGTCCCCCACATAGGCCCGCACCTCGAGTTGAAGTGGGCTAAATGCTGTGTTGGATCTCCAGTCCCGTTGAAGGGAGCGAAAGTGGGATTCCCGAATCCCGGAGGCGCCGGCATGTCATCCACCCATGCTGGGTAGGGCTTGCCGTCCGGTGGGATCGCCACCTGCCGAGTCTCCAAGGCCTCCAAGCGGGCAATGAGTGCCGCCATCGGATCGTCCGGACATGGGTTCCAGTCCTGGCGGGGATCTCTAACCACGAGCGCATTGCATGGCCCTTCAATCGGGTCGTCGACCGGGTCGTCGAACTCGGCGGCTCGTGGGATGGCGGGCGGAGCGGCCCTTGGGGCAGCGGGAGGAATCCGAGCGGGGTCTCTCAGGTAGTCACGCCGCTCGGGAGGGTGCGGCGAAACATACCGCGCCCTCTTTCCGTAGGCAATGGCCTCTCTCCTGTCGGCGAACACGGCGTAATCACGGTTGCCCGGGAGAGTCTCGTCGAGGAGCGGTTGTTCCGGCCCCTGCTGTCCTGGCCTAGGATCACCGTAGTCAGGCCGCCGTTCTGCAGCGTGCTCGGCGAGGAGCTGGTCAACCAGATTCTTCTGTTCGGCGAGCTGCTGACGTAGCGTAGCCTTCTCGGGATCCTCCTCTGCCCTCTGCATGGAGGCAGATGGGTCAGCGGGCTTTATAGCCTCGCTGTGCTCTTTTCCTTTGCTGACGTTTCGGCTCAACGTCAGTGCTTCAGTGGGCGCGGGGAGCCCCAGGAGGTTCCTCTGATGACGAGTAACTCTCACCTATGGATCTGACGACGGCTTGTCTTCGGGGGGGAAGCCCCCGTCGAGAAGTTCCAAGTCGTTCCCCTCTCCCGACAGGTCAGCCATATTGACCGTTCCTGTCCCTGGGGATATACCCTCAGGGCCACCCAGCGAATCGGGCTGTCGGCGGATCACACTGAAGCGTAGGGCAGCATACTGCCCCCATCCACGGATATACACGTGGGGAGTGGCTTCCTCGATAACTTTGCGGAGTACTTGAAAACACTCAACGCATCGTTGTTGGAGGGCCTCGTGGTGCCCAAATGACCCGGGGTGCCGAACCGCGGGGAGCATGGCCAGGTCAATTTGACGGCACTGCTCACCAATATCCTCCAGGTGCGCTTGACTCCCGGGGTATGGCATTTGTAGGCGGTGAAGACAGGAGTGAGTCTCCCGGAGAGTTCGGCGGAAGCATTCGAACTCATCCGGGGTGAGCGATTCGGGTGCATCAAAGCCCGGTCCTGCGACTGGCCAAAACTTCTCAGGGAAGTGGCCCTCTGCAAGGATGGTCCAGAAGCTCCACGACTCAAACTCGGGACCCATATCTCCTTGGTCCTCTTCAATGGCTGGGAACGGACGGGGAACTGGTAGTGGTGCCGAGGCGGGCCGCCGGGCCGACGGGCTGGCCGGCGGTGAATACGGCGAACAGGCCGATTGGCCTCCATATCCCGGGCCGCCCTCTGAGGGTGGCGGTGCCCTGGCTACCACATCACGATAGGACGGGCCGGCGAGCGAACATCCTGCCGTAGCATCGGTGCTCGCCGAGGGTGCACTAGATCGTGGTTCGACCGTCGGTCCCCAGAAAAAGTCTCCGGCTTCTCTGATCGAGACGGAAGGCACTTCCGGAGGGGCCGGTACCAACCGCAAGCTTGATCCTTGGGGGTCTACCAGGCCCTCGTTACTCTGGATATACCTTCGGAGAGAAGCGGGGATCACATCGATCTCGCTCTCGGGGAGCACGAGGCTGACGTGCCGCATTCCTACCCCTGCCCTTGACCGGCGGGATTGGGGAAGGGGCTCTGTCGCCGAATCGTACTCCGCCTCTGAGTCAGAGAAGCAAACCGGTCGGATCTCCGTCCGGAATTCCGTAACATTCTTCCCTCGGCGTCGACGCCTTGCCTTCCTGCCCCTGGGTGGTTCTTCGGGGTAGGGCTGATCTCTGTCCTGGCGTCCTCCGGCCGCACTGGTGCTGGGGCCAAGAGGACTGGGAACCAAGGTGCGAGGGGCACCGGGACAGATATCAAAGGGGACGCGGGGAGAGATGATTCCGGGCAGGCCTCCGGGCCGGGATCGGAAGGTGGGATGACCCATGCCTCCTGGATCGGCCACACAGAGTAGATCCTGCCGGTGAATAGCGCAACTGCGAGGTGGTCCGCGGTGGCTACTGCTAGTGCCAGCAACCGGGAGAGTCAACCCAACCTGCCTTTGGGGCGGTCGGGGCCTCGATCTAGGTCGGGCATAGGAGTTCCCCTGCTCAGGATGCGTAGAGGCCTGGCGACTGGAGCCAGCAGTGGCTTGGGCCAATGCGGCCGCTGTTGCTAGAGCCCCAAGGTGGGCATCCTCCTCCGCTCGTGCCCGACGTTGGCGTCGAGACAGACGAGTCGGGATGAGCGGTGCGGGCAGGTGGAGAGCCCGCTCTTCGACTGGAGAGGCCTGGCGGCGGTGTCGCCGTGGCCGGGCGGGAGTCCTTACCGTAGATCCCTGGAGCGAATCTCGGATAGGGTGATCCCGGGCATCTTCCACCTCATCCGCATAGGGAAGGGAACTGTCAGAGCGCTCCGGGGATAAACTCCCGAAGCGATTGGACGTTGAGGTAGACAGCGGTGCCTCCCTGCGCGGCCCTCGGGGGCGGCGGTGGTGGCGAGGCGCAGCCTCCTCAAGGTCTAGGCGAGCCATTTCCCTAGTGGGGATGACTCCCTCTTCCTCGTATCTCCGCACCAGGGTGTTGATCACCCTTCTCTGGATGACCTCTGAGGGGGAGAGAGGGCGTGGTCGTCCCGCAATTGCGGCTGCTGGGACGACTGTGGAACGGGCGGGACCGCGCGGAGTAGCCGCGTCGGTGTTTCCCCTATCCCTGCGCCAGTGGGCGGGTGGCGATCGGGCACTGGATCGGGCGACCTGATTTCTGAAAGCAGGGAGAAGAACCCATTAACACTGACAGGAAAAAGGAATCGACAACCAACCATTAGCGCCACGACGCCTTCCGTGGGGGGAACCCAGGCCCTCGATGTTGCGAGTCGGAGTGCCTGATTTCACTTCCCCAGCCCCTGGCGGGTAAGACTGAATGCTTGGACGGGCAACACGCCGGTCTTCCAACACCTCTGAAAGCCATCGGTCTTCGTATCGAGGAGAAGAGATTCACGTCGGGTTCACCATTTTTCTGTTTCGGTGCGGATGTGCGTCGGGTTACGCTGTTCCGCCAGGACGCGTTCGCGCGTGCACCCGTCAACCCGAGGGGATGGGCGCGCGGCTGGTGGTCCCGCAGTCCCGCTTTCCAAGGGTGGGCGGCATTCGTCCCTTATTCAGGGGCGTCTGCTCCTTGATCGAAACCGGGATGATGGGATGTCGGCTCCTCCTTCCTTGGACGTCTCCTCGGAACTCGTCGCCTAATCCGGGTCTCCCTCATAGACTTAAGAATGTTCGTGAATCTCGTTCCCGGCGCCATATCTTCATGGACACCGGTTAATTACGCTGCTTCCGCCCGGACGCTCCAAGGAGTCTGGGCGGGGCAGCAACCTGCAGTGAGAAGGCCGGGTGGCTCTGGGTGCTGGGGGCGTGTCGTGACACTGCGGCTCTGCACGTCTGTCTTCCGTCCCTAATAGGGCTTCTCGAAGGCATGATGGCCTGAGGCATCCCGTACTAGGTGCGGGGAACTGCGTCACCTGAGGTTTTCCTCAGCTTCCCATGTTTAACACGGGGTATGCCGCGAGTTTAACGTCCAGCGGGGACGACATCAGACCGATCAACACGAAAAGTGGATCAGATGACAGAACCCCTTGCGGGGAACCTCCGACGCTGGGGCCAGCGCATGGGCGGCTTCCCAAGTAATGTGGAGTGGAGTGAAGTGGAATGACCCCACCGGGATGTGGTGGCCCGGGTAAGGATCAGGATGGATGATGGAGTGAAGAGCTTGGACCCCGTAGAGGCTTCCTACATACCGCGCGTTAGCACGGATCAAAGTCGACGTAGTTCGGGTATACAGTTTAACGTCATGCTGGACGTCGGCAAGCCGACTCACGAAGAGGTCTAGGCCGCCGGGCGGAGGATTGAACCGAACCACCTCGCACAGAGGGGGATGGGACGGCCGGGTGGATCACAGTTTCACGTCATGCTGGACGATAAAAGGAGAAATGGAAAAAGGGGCTGTGGGGAGGCACAGTGGAGATACACACGGGCAGTCTCCCACAGGGGCGGATTCATAGGTGAATCGACGCAAGCGTGAACCCTGGAGGGGTCCACTGATGGACGAACCGACGTAAATACGACCGGGACGACCAGGTGGTGGGCTTGGACCTCAGGGAGGCTTCCTACGTACCCTGTTTAGAAGACAGGGATCAAAGTCCACGTAGTTCATTCTGTCAGGACTTACGCACTTGAGGCAGCCCGGATGCGGCAAAACTCAGTTGGAAGGGACTTGGACCGAAAGTAGGAGACACCTCGATCCCAGTCACACCCTCTACTGGCTTCGGCAGTGGGGGAGCGCAATGGAGATACACATGTGCAGCCCCCCACAAGAAACTAGGGGTTTGTAATACCCTACCCCCGTAGGGAAAAGCCGCTCCCATTAAATCGTCCCTAAAGAGGGGCAATCCCGACATCCCTGCAGAGACGAGCGGGTGGGGGCCACATCCAAACCGGGGGGGACCCTGCGTGCGAGGCACGGGATCAGGTTGCGGGCGGTTTAACGTCTTGCCGGACGAAGTACAGTTTAACGTCGTGTGTTGAGGACGAAGCGGATGGGTTAACGTCTTGCCGGACGAAGTACAGTTTAACGTCGTGTGTTGAGGACGAAGGTGCCTGGCAGTTTAACGTCTTACAGCGCGGACGTGGTACAGTTTAACGTCATGCTGGACGAAACACTTGGCAGTTTAACGTCTTGCAGCGCGGACGATATGCTAGGCAGTTTAACGTCGTGCAGCTTGGACGTATGCAGTTTAACGTCGTGCAGGACGTGGTGCAGTTTAGCGTCATGCAGGACGAATATGCAGTTTAACGTCATGCTGGACGAATGATTACCGCCGATGGGTCCGTCTCACTTCGCACGAGCCTGGAAGGCTGCACGGGAAGACAGCGCATGGTTCGGGCACCCAGGATGAGGATCATCGGGCGCCACGCAGGCGGGTACCCTCAGGGGGTCAAGGGAGGCGACCCTGGCGGATTGCGCGCAAAAGAGGAGCTTTGCGCGCAAAACCGCGGGCCGGCGCGCAAAATGGCGGGCTGGCGCGCAATTGGGCCAGCGCTTCGCGCGCGGATGATTGGGATTGCGCGCACCGGGCTTCGGGTAGCGCACGGGGGCAACGACTCATTCTCTAACAAATGGCCACTTTGAAGATGGGGGGTGCGCGCAATCGGGTTGGATTGCGCGCACCCGGGGGCAATTGCGCGCAAGAGGCTTCTTTTGCGCGCAAAGACCTTCGGGTTTGAAATTTATTCAAAGGAAATGAGCCAAGGGGATTGCGCGCGAAGTCGGACCCCAAGGCTCTATTGCGCGAAAGAAAGGAGGTTACCTGAAGATCGGCATTGCGCGCGGAAGGGGTTGGATTGCGCGAACGAGCGACGCTTCGGATTCTGGAAACCTTCAAAACGTCGGGGGTCGCCTTATATTTATAGGCAGCCCCGGGCGCGGAATCCGGTCTCGGGCGCGCAATTCGCTTCGCGGGCGCGGAATCAGGACCCGGCGCGCAAAGGAGCCGCGCAGGCCACGGCGCATTGCGCGCATCCCGGGAGGATTGCGCGCCGCGTGTCAACTTTGCGCGCGAGCCTCTGAAATTTCGCGCAAGTCCTCTGGGCCCTCCGGAACGTGCCTCTGACTCCAAATATCACTTCGCTTTCCGCATCCGGAGCTTCGTTTGGGAACAACGGACTTTTCCGGCGTCTACAGACATATCTAAGTATAAGATAAAATTTTAGTTTTTTAGAAATGACCATGAATAACATAGGATAAAATATAAAGTGTCCCAAATTAATGTATTATTCTCTATTATGTGGGTTTACTGTTGTAATTAGTGTTTCTTACACTATGATTCTTGGTTTTAGTTAATGGATGGAACCCAAAGGGACCACGTTAATGCTGAATGCGACAGACAATTCAATGATTATCCCCTTGAGCAAAAAAATGTTATGGGAGATGGAATGGGAAATCTTATAGCCCTTATTACAAAACTTTCTCAATATTTGAATCATTTAGAACTTCATAATGAACAAAAGAGGGAGAAACATTCTATTTAATCCTTCATGAGGCAGCTTCCACCTTCATTTAGAGGGTCTTCTAATCCATTAGTGGATAAACAGTGGATCAGTACCACTAGAAATATATTTTTAGTTCTACAATGTTTTGAACATGATAAATTCATCTTGGAAGTATATTATTTGGAAGGTGAAGCTGATCAATTGTGGGATCTTATAAATAATATGAGTCAAAGAGATAAAATTGAGTCTATATAATGGGACGAGTTCAAGAACATATTTTTCAATAAGTAATTTCCTTGTATTCTTCAAACAAATATGGAGAAGGAGTTCTTTGAACTTATGAAAAATGATGATGAATCCATTGGTACCTAATTTTTTTTACAAGACTTGAAAGGTACACTTCTTGAATTATTATCCAACCAGAGAGTAAGATTGATAGATTCTATATTGGCTTAAAACCAATTCTTAGAAGGGAATTATCTATAAAGGACTTCAATAGCTTTGAGGAAATTGTTTGATGTGATCTCAATGTTGATATGGATACTACAGTAATACATTAGACATATGATTTTGATAAGAAGAGAAAAATGGAATTCAAAGGAAAATATAAGGACCACACTGAAAAGAAGATGAGTTTTCCATTATTCTCAATGTGTGGAAAGAAAAATCGAGGGAATTGTCTTAAATGGACTAGTAAATGTTTTATGTTTGGAAAATATGGTCATTGGGAAATTGGATGCCAATGTGATGGGAAAAAGATAACTAATGATGCGAACAAGGAAAAGGATACATAGAATGAACCTCATACACTTCGATGTTACAAGATCAAGGAAATGGGGAATTATTCCAATCAATTCCTTAATCCATTGGTTATTGATGATAATCAACGTGAACAAACTCTTAAGGAAAAAGGAAAAGGAAAGTCACATGAAATTACTATTGGAGACGTGGAGTACGATAATGAAGTGGTAAAGGGTACACATACCATCCATTCTAAAGTAGAAAAGTATTTATTTGATTCTGGATCTTCCTAATCTTTTATTTCAAAATAATTTTCTAAGGGTATCCCTATATTACCTCAATAATTAGATGTTGAGTCATATGGGAGAACTCCTAATGGAACAACAGTCACATAAAAAATTTTAAATTCTTCTATAATTGATTTTTTTGGAAATTACTTCCTATAAATCTTGTGATCCTTCATATAGTGTAATTTTATGGTAATCTTAGATTATATTGGATTTATTTATATAGATCTCATATCAATTTACAAAGAAGGGAAGTCACATTTCATATTCTAGATCAATCTATGATCATCTATTAATGGAAGGATGAATACAACCTTTTAGTAGAAATTTATTCCATCTTATGGGTATTGATTCCAATAAATTAAGGTTATTTATCTCAAATAGTTGGGGAGAAACTCATGATTAAGAATACTCCCATTGTACGGGGGTTTTATGATGTATTTCCAGAGAAATTTCCAGGTCTTTTACCTAATTGTGAAGATGAGTTTTCAATATAACTCACACCGGGTTCTATGTGTATTTCAAAGACATATATTAGAATGTACCCAATTGAGTTGCAGGAATTGAAGAAGAAACTCCAAGAGATTATTTATAAGGGATTCATATGCTTTTATGCGTCACCTTGGGCAGAACCTGTTCTATTTTTTAAGAAGAAAGATGACTCAATGAGACTTTGCATTGATTATTGAGAACATAACAAGATTTCTATCAAGAACACATATCCTCTACCATGCATTGATGACTTATTTGACCAACTACGCGAAGCTCAATACTTTTACAAGATGGATCTTCATTTAGGGTATCGTCAATAAATGGTCAAAAAGATGGATATACCAAAGATGGAATTCTGTACAAGGTATGGTCGCAATGAATTTTTAGTGATGCCTTTTTGTATTACTAATGCCCCTACTATATTATTGGATATAATGAATAGAGTATTTAGAGACTATCTTGATCAGTTTGTGGTCGTCTTTATATATGATATTCTTTTCTATTCAAAGAGAAAGGAAGAACATGATGATCACTTGATAATTGTACTAAAGACCCTGAGAAAGGATAATATTTATTCCAAATCTACCAATTGTGAATTCTGGATTCAAAAAGTTTCATTTCTGGGTCACATAATCTTAAGAGAGGCGATATCTATGGATGAAGCAAAAACAGAGGTAATTAAAAGATGGTCAAGACCAACAATAGTAATTGAGATCTAAAGTTTTCCGGGTTTTGCTAGATATTATCGACGTTTTGTGAAAGATATTCACGATTATATAATCTTCTAACCAAGTTGACTCGGAAAGGAGTTAATTTTGTTTAGATAGAGTAATTTTAAGGGAATTTCAAAGAGCTAAAAATAATGTTAGCCAGTGAACCTATTCTCACACTGCCTTGTAGTAAATAAAGGTTTTTGATACACAGTGATGCATCCAAGAAGGGGCTGGGGAGTTTTCTCATGTAAAATGATATGGTGATATCTTATGCCTCAAGATAGTTGAAAATCATTGAGCAATTTTACCCAAATAATGATTTAGAGTTATCTGCTGTAATATTTTAATTAAAATTTTAGAGGAATAATCTTTATAGTGAAAGGTGTGATATTTATACTGATCATAAAAGTTTAAAGTATATTTTCACACAAAAGGAGTTGAATATGTGCCAAAAAAGATGGTTTTAGTTGATTAAAGATTGCGATTTCTCAATATATTACCACCCTGGGAAAAAGAACAAGGTGGCAGATGCTTTGAGTCAAAAAGACCATGTTTTCTTTTCTATGATGAGGATCATGAAAGATACAATATTTATGGATTTACAAAGGATTGATCTTGAAATTTAATAGAAGGGGAGAAATATTATCTTTATCAAATGAATGTTCAACCATATATACAAGTGAAGATTAAATAGGCATATAAGGAAGATGTAGTGTTACAAAAGAAGGTGAGAAAAGTTCCTGAATTTAACATTGATTATGATGAAATAATAAGTTTCCAGAATCGGGTTTGTGTTCCTCCCATACCCAAATTAAAGAACGAACTATTGGATGAGGCTCATAGTTATTCATTCTATATTTACCTTAGAAGTACAAAGATGTATAGGGACCTGAAAGAGTACTTTTGGTGGGATGGCATGAAAAAGGATGTCGCCAAATACGTCTCTCGATGCTTGGTTTGTCGGCAAGTTAAGGCTGAGAGAAAAAAGTCTAAGGGGATGTTAAAACCATTACGCATACCAGAATGGAAATGGGAAAACATAACTATGGACTTTGTCATAACATTTCCCAAAACATCCAAGGGAAATAATGCTATCTAGCCTTTATTTGATTGACTTACAAATTCGGTACACTTCATTTCTATTAGGGAGGATTTATCTCTTGATCAGCTTGCCTGGATATATGTAAAGGAAGTGGTAATATTGAAAGGAGTACAACTTTCCAATATATCTGATTGGGATCCGAGGTTTAACTTGAAATTCTAGAAAATTATTCAGCATGATATGGATACAGAGTTAAGTTTCATCACTGCTTATCATCCTCAGACAGACGGTCAGTCTGATGGGACAATTCAAACTCTGGAAGACATTTTGGTATATTTCTCTATGGATTTTAAATGTAGTTGGGATCAACACCTACCATTGGTTGAATTTTCCTATATTAATAGATTTCAGTCAAGTATTCATATAGTTAATTATGAATACCTATATGGAAAGAAGTGAATAACTCCAACTTACAGGGATAAAGTTGGGGGTAAAACCTATTAGGACCTGATCTTGTTGATGAAATGGTAGAAAAGGATAGATCTATTAAACAACACGTAAGAGAATCTCAGATTCGAGAAACAAGTTATGCTAAAAAATGAAGAAAAGACCTGGAGTTTGATGTGGGTGATAAGGTATCTTAGGAATATCTCCCTGGAAGAGAGTAATGATATTTGGATATAAGGGAAAGCGGGGCCCTAGGTATATCAAACCTTTTGAAATAATAGATCTTTTTGGGAAGGTATCTTACCGATTGGTGATTCCACCTAATCTCTATCAGGTTCATGATGTTTTACATGTATCTCTCCTGAGAAAGTACATACCCGATACATCACACATGTACTAAGATCAGAAGTCGTACCGCTGGATAAAGATAATTCTTATGAAGAACAACCGATTGAGATTCCGGATCGTAGAGAAAAAGTTCTAGAAAACAATACCACTCACTTGGTTAAGGTTTTATAGAGAACCACCAATTAGAAGAATCTTTATGGGAACTCTAGGATATGATGAGGGAGAGTTATCCTCATTTTTTTATTTCCTAGTGACTAATTTTGAGGGTGAAATTCAATTTAAGGGGGGTAGAATGTAACACTTGGATGTTTTTATGAAATATTTTCTTTAAATAATTTCTTTATTCTTTAGTAGATTACTTTTCACATAATAATAAGTTTAAACAATCCACAAGATGACCTTGATATAAAATTACTATTATATCATAGCCATTGGGTTAGCGGGAATAATTATAACTAACTTATGAAAATACATTATGAATTCATTGGCTATTAATTATTTATGAAAAATAAAATTCAAATATATATTTGTATTTTTGATTGAATTTAATTTGGTAGTGAAATTAATGCGATATATGTATTGTATACTTAATAAAATATTTTTGATATTCATCCAATGGATATTTTAGTCATAAGGTATGAATGAAACCCTATTTTATGTATAAGAACCTATTTTTAAGGTTAAATTTTCACCTTTGAATGGAGAAACCATTTTAAATTATTATTTTATAACATTAATAATTTCTATATAAAAAATAAATATGATATTTTTAAGTGGGATATAAATATTTACTTTGTATAAATTTCTGATATTTTTTTGATAACTTTTAGTTTTTGATGAGTAGTAAAAATATGCTAAATTTTAATTAAAAACAACTTTTTTCATTGAGATACTTTATATGGTTAAATTACAGAATTGAATGGTTTGAAAGAATAAAAATAATATATTTTTACCATTTAATATAATTTTTTTCATTATCATGAATTTTACATTGAATTCATAGGTAAAAACATTTCAATCTTTTGCAACATTTTAACATTTAAAACTTGTTTTCTCATTTCAACAATGGGAATAATTTTAAATTAATTACTAATACTTATGTGTTTTGAATTTGGAAAAAAATAATGCATATTTGAAAAAATAAGGTCCAAATTGTGTCAATAGACCCCTTTTATTATTGGATATTATGAATAGTAACTTGAGTAAATATTTTATTTACCATGGTTAAAGGGTAAATCTAGTAAATAAGGGTAAAAATAATATTATAATAATATTAAACTACCCTAAAACGTTTCCTAATCCTATTGGATGAGATATTTTTGACCATGACCATCCTTGGGTTGATTTTGGGACACCATAAATTCACTTTGATGTTAAAATGAAATTCTATAAAAATTAATTTAAAGTAAAGATAATTATATCCTAAACACATATCTTTTACTAAATCAATTTTAATATAGGGTTATATAACTGATATCTATGTCTATAAATAGTCATTAGAAATCTAAAAATATTTCCAACATCATGGAATTTTATTTACAATTTTTAGACAATATATAAATATATTTATTTTTGACACAATTATTATGTAGTGATTACCTCATTAACAAAAAAAATCAAATAAATGAATTTATAAATATTAAAAAAAATGTAATTTGGTTATTTTGATGTCATCCATGAATTTTATGGATGACATTTACATATTAAATTTGAGTTAATGCCTTATTTTCGAAGGAATCGGGTTGTTATGAATTTTAAAAAAAGTCAAGTATGAATAGTGTCCAAAATTGAAATAATTCATAACATAAAATATAAAATAGTTTATTAAAAGGTATTAAAAAACCTAAAAATATAAGATTCTTCAAAATGGCTAATATAAGTCCAAATATGTCATAAATAACTTTTTTGGGACTTTTGACATGATATGGTAATTACACTAACCCAAAAGGTGTAAATAACATGATATCATGGTAAGATTAAAATGGATAAAATAAGGGTTAAAAAAAGATAAGGATAAAAAAAATATTCAAAACTTGTATAAAAATTATTGGATGATGGGTATTATGACCAAAATCATCTTATCATCAAATTAAATAAGTTTTGGACAATTGTTAGTTGAAATTGAGTTTATAATAAATTAATATTTAGAGAGTTTCCTAAAGTTCCCCTCTCTTATCTTATAAAAGGGAACATCCTCCCTATCTTCTTCACTCCATTTTGAGCCTTCAATCTCAGAGAACCCCTACCCATTTCTCTTCTCAACTTCCCTAGTTTCATTATATGGGTTTTGGTATTCTCTAGTGACCCACTCTAGTTCCCTAAGTGGAAATTTAAAGGAGGCGCGTCGAGAAAGAGGTAATCTCTTCTACCTATTCATTCAAATTTATTTCTTCATCTACATGACCATATTTAGTTTTTTCATTTTAAAGTAATAACATAAATATCAATAATATACTGATATGATATTTCAAATATGAAACAACCCTATTTCACCTGTTATCCATCCTAGGGAAAAAATCACTATGCGAGCGTATGTATGACATACCATCTCTACGCTGTGGTGTAATATGTTTTTCACCACCACCTTACCTGGATGGGTATAATGGTGGAAATAATAACTATATATGATTATTATAACACAATTATAATTCTGATATTCTATACACTGTCCACTTCAATACTATTCAACAATTATGGTAACAATATCGTTTCTCGTGCGTACGTACGACTTACTATCTCCATGGTGCGATGTGATTCATTTATCATAATCTTCCTTAAAAAATGATTATATAAATGAATTGAATGAATAAATATGATATATATTACACTAATATAATTCTATAAATGATATAACTATAGCATAAAAAGAGGAATATGAACTTCTCTGACAAAATATACATAAGAACATAAAGTAGTTAATATCCAAATAAAGAATAACAATGAAATGTTACTAATAAATGGATGAAAATATGATCATACATGTTATTATAAAAATTATTATGATTCTATAATAAATCATCTACATTATTTAAATCATTATACAGGAGGTTCAGATACATACAAAGAATATCAGACCTAAGGTTTGAGATAACTTTTCCAATCTCATTTCATTTGAGATTGTTTATTTGCAAGTATATACTAGGGGTATATTTATCATACATGTCCATGTTTTCTAAAAAATATTCACAAATAATTTGTACTATTATTCTATGTAGGTTTAAAGTAATTTTTACCCATTTTGACTTTTACTACACGGTTTGGAAGGAATCTTTATTTTGTTTACCATATGAGGTAATTTTTGACTTTTCTAGAAAAAGTATGAGGAGAATGTTTTTTAACATATATATATATGAATGAGTTTTTATATCTTCATAATTCCTTATTTACACGAAGATTTATCTACACGATTACAAGTTTATTTTTAGATCAATTATTTTCTTTCAAAATTGCATGATATTTTGAGAAAAGAAAATTCTTTTTAAGAAGAAAGTATATTTTCCATAGGAATGAAGCTCAAGTGTTTTATCAAAATTATTTTCCTTCTAAGATTACACAGGTTTATGTTTGTATCCTTGTTATTACTATGATTTTATTGCGTTTATGATGGAATGTTATTTAGGAAATCCATTTATTTTATATCAATTATGATTGAATGATGTTTAAGAAACCCATTTGATTTCATGGATATTGCTATGGTGAATGTTTCTATATTTTTTTAGTTTACGTAAGAATGGTTTAATTATGAAATTGGTGAGACCTATATCTCCCTTCAATGAATTGGGTAAAGATTTATATCTCATGCGATAGACATGGATGGAATGAAAAGTTAATCCAGTTCCGTGATATAGGGCTGGAATGAAGAGAGAACTCGGTTCAGTAAAGGACTTTGTCTGCTATGATGGTCTTGGAAAAGAGACTTGACTAATATGAAATGATTTTCTATGCTTATGTTTTTATGACACAAAATTTCTTGTCTTATGTTATGACTATTGGGATTATATTTCACTTTTATGATTTATTCCATGATATTATATTGTGATCTTTTATACACATGATACGATTTTAAATATTATGTTCTTATTAATATGATTGATTTGTTATTTCATTTATTTACCCTTACTGAGCATTTTATCTCACCCTTTTATATGTTTCTTTTCCCCTAGACATGAAGAAGTGTATTGAGTATTATATTACAAAAAGGAGTTAAATATGATGAAATAAATGGGTGAAAATGTAGATGTTTTATGAACCGGTTGTTTTTGTTACCCAATTTCTAAAGACAATATACCTATATGTCCCTCTCATGTTTTTGTTAAATGTTGTAATAAATATATGTCAATTCTGAAGTGATATCAATGTATGTAAAGAATGGGTCACTATAGACATCATAATTCCATCGTTAGAATATCAACCTCCCGAATCCTAAACCTATGATAATCGAACTTGAGATCGATCTTTGAGAACCATCTTACCCCACAAAACTGGTCAAAGAGGTTGAAAATTCTCGACAATGGGTAATTTTTCATTATTATTTCATGGTTCAGGTTATGCTAATAAACATAAATCCACAATATTTTGTCTATATTTTTTCTAAAAAAAACAAGAGCTTACTAGGAGGACACACTAAGTCAGATATTCCCTCAAATATCCTCCAACTGCCACCATAGATGCTGGAGCTTGGATGGGGCCATCTGATATTTTGAAGAAGATATCAAACCAGTTATAGAATGCATGTTGATACAAAAATCCATATATCACCTATGAGGTTGTCCCGTAATGTACTATGGAAAGGCATTAATAAAATCATCCATAATTGAAGAAATCCAGAATCCTAAAGATCCTACCACACCATGGGATATACTCACCAACTAATGGGTGTTGGGATATGACTATCTATTCGTAGAACCCACTCATCCAATCATAAGATCTATCTTTCACATTGATATAATTATTTCATGCATACATTTTATATTATTTTAATTTATTGAGATCTATGTTCAATTGATGAATTTTGTGAATTCTTAATGGTTTGACTTGTTTTATGTTTTATAGAAGGATACGATAGGTATTTTTAGAATAGAAAAAATAGAATGATTTTGGATATAAAAGACACTTATCTCCATGAGTTAGGAGAATCAACATGAAACCATATTTTTGAGGATATAGAAGAGATGTGGAACTAGAGTAAGAAATTTACAAATCATGTATTTCATTTACAATTTGTGATTTCATCATGTGAAGTATCTGCTACTAGTTCAAGTCATGAAGTTATTTCACACTTTAAAAATCCATTACATGTCATGTACACTATACATGTCATGAATGTTCGATATAGATAAAGATTCGTGAAATCCAATGATGAAATGGATTACTAGTTGGGAAAAACATTACACATTGTGATGGTTTTGGAGAATAGAAACATAAATATTCCGTTTATAAGGAATTCATGAGAGGGGTTATAGAATACCTACTTGGACACACAATAAGAGGCGTCTTGGAATGAGGGAATTGATTGAAGACTACTACAGTATGCATCATGATATGGATCCCTGCTTTCCCTTTATTCTTCACCGACATTCTTCCTTGGGAATCCATACTGCATGTTATCATAATTCATACCATGAGTGAGATTTTTTATTTGTTTTAGGTGATGTTATTATAGGGTGAGGTTCTCTTAGGCATTCATTCTTTTTATTATTCATGTTTTGAATTTCTACAACACCATTTATCAATTTTAATTCACCTTATTTTTAGAATTTCATTACCATTTCTTGTAATTTGAAATGTTTCATTTCACATAATCAATTAATTAACCTCTATTGTGTATGAAAATTATGAGATATTGATTAGTGATGTTTAAATAGGGTTTTGGGTCACCTAGTTTTGTGATTTTACCTAGTAGATGTGTGAAACTAGGTTTTCGTATAAAGTAAACATCCTTTTAATTTCAGTCTTAATGTTTAAATGTGTCCTAATTTGAATTCCCTTTGAGTTCATAGAGGTATTGGGGGTTTTCAGGTCTTGTTTAGAGCATAGAAACCATGTTTATGGGTGGATTGGGCCTAGTGCATGGTTAGATTAAACCATGCAGGGAAGGCCACACGGTTCTATCAAACAATGTAAGGTTGGATAGTGGGGAGCTATAAGCTTCACAGTTAGTCCAACCCATGTGATTTGGGATGGATAGATTTGAGGAATTATCTATAATTTTTACACTGAGTTTTGGTATAGTTTTTGTAAATTTATTCAAAACGTGCAAGGAAACCATGTGGGTTCCCTTCTCCTATAACTAACCATGCATGGTTGGAACATGGTTTTTCAAACCATGTGTTGAAACCTTGAAATCACATTAATTTGTGTAAATTTTATAATTTTAAATTAAATTAAAATATTTTTAAACCAAAGTTTCATTTTTATTCAACACACAATAGAGAAACATTTGGAGAGCCTCCTTTGAGAGAAAATCCTTGGATTTTAGGTAATATATCTATTTGATCTCTAATTCAAGTGTGAAATGTCTTTTTGGATATACCTTAGTTAGTTATCGATTCCTTTTTATCCATTCATCATTGTTATTCATATCAAAGACACTATATAGGTGCAAGTGGATTTTCCCTAATTTCATGTTCTTCGTTCATTCTTTATTTTTCTCCTGATTCGAGTCGAATGAAGATGTGATACTAGAGGATCACTCAAATACTGAGATATGGTAGGTGATCAATACTTTTCTTATTGGTTTTGTGCTTTATAGACCTAACTTCCATTGTTCCACCCACCAAACATTCCGTGCGACCTAGAAATTGAAATTTTTTATTTAATTAAATGGATTTTAACCTATTGTGGATGTTATTAGGTTTTGTTGTGATGTTTCAGTGGTTATTTTCTCACCAAAGCCTACCCATGGGGTGTTCCATATGAATTTTCCCTATTTATTATTTATAAAACCACCCATGGGGTGATTTGATGCTTTTCTAGTTTGAGGAAGATTATTAATAAATGAATTGAATCACATTGGTTGAATAGGATATGGGTTACCTCTTTTGCACGTTGATGAGTTTGATTAAATTGTTTATATGGACCTTATATTTCTTAAATGATTTTTTAGAAATTTGGTGAATGAGTGGTTATACTCATCACTTTCCTTGATTGTAGTTATTATTAAATGAGTTGGTATACTCATTGTTTGTATTTGGATAAAATTGGTAATATGAATGGGTAGACTCATATGGTATGAAATGGCATATGGTTTGAAATGGTGAATGAATTAATATAATTCTTGGAAAATTATCCTTGGATATTGAACATAGTAGTGGATACCTTGGATAGAGTATGCTACTTGTGTCTTGATTCCATGTGATACCTTGGGCCTTTCTACCCCTTGGATCTGACTTTCATGGACTCATGTAGGAGATGTTCGGTATGACATGATTATTGGGCTCCAACTAGTGCCTAACTGACTTTCCATTTAGATAATCACAGGACTTTATGAGGATTTGTTGGATTTATACACCTTGGATACGAATCTTTGTGGTCTAACACTTTTATTATACGGAGTGTCCATGGTAAATATGACATGTTTGGTTATACAGTTCATCCATGGATTTTATGATTCATATGGTTATATGGAAAGACCATGGTTGATATGGTTCTATGGTTTATACGGTGAGGTCATGGTGATCACTCCATTTTATTTATAACTTACTTGTTAGTAACTTGACACTTGTTTTGTAGGGAGCAATGATAGGATAGTTAATATCACATTCGTAGCAGTGTATATTCCATGGTAACTTTACATCTCATTACTTCTTACCTACTATACTTGCACACTACATAGATTGTTATATTTCACATCTTTGTATTCTGTTGATCTTTGGGTGGTTAGTAACTAGGATTGTATATCAAACCCTATTCGGGCTGCCATTGGGTACCAAAATAAACTATTTGGATGCAGATAGAGACTGGTTCAAGTGCCCATAGTTTGAGAGTGGATTTTGTACCATGCTTAGAAGAAGGGGAGAACAAGACCGTGATGAGGGTCATGATGCTATTTGGAGATAACACATTTTTTTTTGATATTTTGGGAAATTTATTATACTATACTACTTTGTACCTATTTTGGATAATTTTTAGATACATTAAATGATCATCGTTGTGTATGAGATAATTTATTTCACTGTTATCTATTCCAGCTATTCAACTATTGTATGCTTGTTATAATTATTTTTCAACTTGTATGTTATTGAAATTTCTCTTTGTTACACTATTATGATGAGGGAATAATCATCCCATGGACACACCCTAGGCTCTCGTTTCTAGTTAGCACCCTCAGAAATTCAGGGAGATACGCTTAATGCCATATGAACAACCGAGATTGGGGAACTGTTGAGTGGAATCTGAGTTCAAGATGTTACAAAGTGGTGTCAGAGGAGTTATTTTCTAGTTTTATTGACTAATTGGTGACAATATATATGGATAGAAAGGAAATGGAGTTTGTTAATGATCCGTACTTGGGAATAGCTAACCCACTTATAGTAAAAAAGGGAATTTTTTTTTGAATTTTTTTTTTGTATTTTGAATATTATAGTTGATTTGAATCCACTATTGGGTGAAACACTTACATTATGATGCTAATATTGATATGAACGAGGGTTTTTTTGTGTTTTAACCCAGTGAGATGAGGGTATTCCATCTCATTCATCATATAGAAACTTGTAATAAACCACATTCCATTCATTATGCCTTGCCATTTAAGAATCCTTACTTATTTTCATGTTGTTGTAATAGGTGTTTTGATATATGTTCCTACTGTTGTGATATATTTTTTATTGTGGATAAAGAAGGTGATGCAATATTAAAATTCATAAAGAGTATGGTCCCTTATTTACTAGAAAGTGATGTACCTTTTGATTTAATTATTTAAATTGAATTTGATATGGTATAGATTATATGTACACCAAAATTTGATTTATGAGGTGTTATGGGCTCTCATGGATTGGAACTTGGTGAACCATTTGGTAAACCATTTGAATAAATTAAAGATAGAAATTAAATGTAAAATAAATATGAATTGAAATGGAAAATTTAAATGATAAACATAGAGTTTACCTAGACCTAGTTGTTGATTGGGAATGAGGCAGAGTCTCTAGTGGGTTTTGGTGACTATTCTTTTATAGTCATGGATTTTGGAGTAGTATATGTGGTATGATTTGGTTATAGGAGGGTTGTTACCTATCTAATGATGTTTAGATGGGAACCTTGATGTTGTTATTTTCTAAGGTTTTTGTTTGGCATTGTAGAATCTTCCCAGCACAAAGAAACCTAGTTGTAGGCCATGAGAGTATCCATGATCATGCTCAAAAGGTGGTGGGTCATGGGATACCAATGGATCCTCCTTTAGTTCCATCCATGGAACTAGATATTGTCGCAAACATAAGTGCTGAGGCACTATTCCCAAAGGGGTTAAATCACTTAATGCAAACTATTTAGGGAGCACTGAAACATACCTTTTGTATGGATGAGATGAAGCATGTGTTTCAATGGTAGAATACTCCCTCATTATCAGGGGATGGAAGTCCATAGGCTACTGAGATGTGGCTAGATACTATGTTGTCTATATTCAAGAAAATTGATACACCTCCTGATATGAGAGTGAATCTGACGACCTACATGCCTTGTGGAGAAGAAAAGCACTGGTGGGATGTTCCGAATCAGGATGATATGATATGAAATATGGTTTCGGCTAATTTAAAAACTAGGTTATATGACTATTTATACCCCACGATTCTGAGCGCATAGTGGGATAGTGAATTCATGCATCTGGAGAAAGTCACGATGATGGTTATGAGGTACTTGGAATAATTTTTATAGTTTTAGTGTTTTGCACCGACGTGCCTACTGATAAAATATCGAGGGAGAGAAACAGTGAAGAAAGTCTTCGAAATGCTATCATACTTAGGTTAAAAAAATTTTATTACCTTTATTACATAAATTTTTAATCAGGTGTTGATTATAGAACATAAACCGAGGGAATCTGGGGGTGTAGAGAAGCATAGTGTAGTCTCTCGACCTAGTGGTATAGCTTATTCAAGAAGGAAGCACTTCTTTGAGAATTTTATGAGATGAGTACCAGCCGTGTTGTGAGTAATAGTAGCTATGTGTTCTATTATCAATATAGATGATAAGGCCACATGAAGAATCAGTGTGACCATAACCCAGTCGATTATCGAGTTTGCGGCAGGATGGGCTACATGCAACATTTCTATAGGAACATTCCTCTAGTAGTGAGTGTTGGGGGTCGCTCTGACACTAGGTTCATGATACGGTTTCTCAAATGTATGTTAGGAAGTGAGATGGGGGAGTACTGGACGATCGGGCTGAGGTAGTGGTGGTCATGGATGAGGTTTCTAGACACTAGTAACACTGATACATCAGAGTGGGCCTACTCCGGGAAGTGAGGTTGTATCACAAGGTCATGGTTTGGGCCAAATCATTTATGTGCAACCTTGAACCATAGGGAAAGGTGCCTGATAATCTATGGTGAGAGGTATGATCTTAGTATCCTATACTATTTCATATTCTCTTTTTCATATAGGTGAATCACATAGTTTAATATCTGTACCTTTGGTGAAAAGCCTTAGGATCATTATACTGTCTTTTTAAAGAATTGTGACACTAGACACTCTATTGAGAATTATAACAAAGGTTATATGATAGTTCAGGTAGTCCCCCCTTGAGTTTGGTGGGTGTCAATCAAAGAATATTTATGTCCTAGAGATGATAGGGTTTGATGTTATACTCAGGATAGACTGGCTAGTAGATTATCAAGCTTACATTGACTTCTATCACAGTAGGGTGACATTGAAATCACTAGAGGGTGCAATTTATACTCACAAGGGTGAACGAGATGTTAATGTGAGCTGAGCTAGACCAAAGCATCATGGGATGGGTGGGATGATAGCCTAGATTGTTATTTTGTATCTATATGATTAGTGAGTGTGTCAGACGAAATTTTCTCTAGTGGTTTATAATTTTAATGATATGTTCCAAAATTACTTTTCCTGTTTACCTCATAAGAGAAAGGTTGAGTTCTCCATTGAGGTAGTGACCGAAATAGAACATGTATGCATTCCTCCTTATAGGATGGATATGATGGAGTTATATGATCTCAAGAGGAAGCTAGAGGATTTGTAGTCAAAGGGGTTCATTATACCGAGAACTTCTTGAGGGGGGTTCACAAGTCCTTTTGTGATTAATGCAGATCGTACCCTTGGGCTATGCATGGATTACCAAAAACTGAACTAGATGATGGTTAAAAATAGTTATCCCTTCCCAAAAATAGATTATATATTTTATCATCATCAAGGATCTTGAGTGTTCTCAAAAATTGATTTTATGTGAGATATCACCAGGTATGTGTTCGACCTACAAACATACATCATATAGCCTTTCATAGAATGTATGGTCTATATATGTATATGGTTATGTCATTCAGTCTTATGAATGTGCTATCAATTTTCATGGCACTGATGAACTGTGTCTTAAATCATTATCTGGATTCATTTGTGGTGGTTTTCATGGATGATATCTTGGTGTATTCTCACAATTAACGCAACCATGCCAAGCATCTTGAGATCATATTGGATACACTAAGAGATCATCATTTATATACTAAAATCACAATGTTACATTTCTATATGGATGAAATTTGATTACTAGGTCACAATATATTAGTTATAAGAGTATCGTTGGACACAAAAAATTTGAGAGATGTATTTTACTAGGAGTATTACTAGATTTGTTTTGATATACAGAGTTTCTTGGGGAAAGTTTAACATTACAATAATTTCATGCAAGAATTATCAGACTTAGCAGCATCATTAACGATCTTGACTAAGAATGGTGTGATGTTTTTTTTGGTCAGATACCTATGAGACAACCATTCAGAAGATGAAAGGGAAATTGAATTTAGCACCAGTTCTGATACTACTAGAGTACGGAAGGGTCAACTCTATGTTTTGTGATGCATGAAATTTCAGAATTAGATCAGTGTTGATGCAGGGGAATATATTTTCCATATACGGGTCTTGGTAGCTATGGCCACATGAGATTAATTACCCAACATATAATCTTGAATTTATCCATTGTTGTTCATGCATTGTTCTCTTAGATACATTACTCTTGAGGAGAGAATTTTTTGGTGTAAAAAGATCACAAAAAACCTTATGTAAATATTTAAATATCCTGATGTGAATCTGTGGCAGTGAAGATGGGTTCAATATCTACAATATTTTGACTTAGAGATTAGATAAATGCCTGGTAAAGTAAATGTAGTGGCTGATGCACTGAGTTAGATGACTCAAATACTAGCAATTCAGTAGGACACTAGCGAGTGGAAACTGATGGCTTTGTTTTCTGCGATGTAGTTGGAGGTGTAGGATAGTGAGGGATATACTTGGCTACCATCTTTAGCTATGACCTCTACCCTACTAGATATAGTGAGGATTAGGCATCTATTAGATTGAAAGGGCCTAGTCCTGTGGGAGAGTGTGTAAGGTGAATATCCACATCCTAGTTAGACCATAGAAGAGGATGAGATCATGCATATACATGGTCATGTTTGGGTTATAGTGAACATACACAAGGAGTTGATGTGGGGGTTGCATGCCTTAGCTTTGGAATTCTATACTAGTGTCACTAATATGTACTATGACTTGCATCATCATTACTCGTGGCTAGGTATGAAACAATATGTTGTTGTTTTTGTCATGAGGTGTTCCAATTATCAGTAGTTGAAGTCTGAACATCAATGAAAAAATTTAATTTTATAGTAGATACCTATTCCAGAGAGGAAATTGTATGATGTTGTGATGGATTTCGTGACCGGTTTACTGAGGCCACCATGAGGTAGCGATGTTATATGGGTTTTTCCTGATAGGATCATAAAGGTTTCTAATTTCATTCTAATCAATGATACCTTTAGTTTAGATGAGATTGGGAGGTTTTATATTCATGATATAGTATTATTTCACAAGAACTATCACTTTGGATAGGGACACATGATTTACATATCTTTTCTGGCAGAGTTTTCAGAGGGCACTAGGTACACAAGTGATTCTGACCACAACATAAAACCCTCATACTGATGGCTAGTTAGAGCATATGATACAAATTATTAAGGATATACTGTGAGCATGTGTCCTAGATTTTTTGGTCTCTTGGGTGATTAATATACCCCTAGTTGAGTTCACCTAAAAAATATCTTTCAAGAGATGATACAGATGGAACCTTATTCGGCTTTATATGGTAGGCCATGCCGATCACCCCTATGCGGGTTAAAGGCTGGTGATGAAGCTTTATTGGTACCACATCACATGTATGAGAATTCTGAGTAGGTCCATTTGATTTAGTAGTGAATTTATACCACATAGTATTAACAAAAATCTTATGTCGATCAACATAGATGACTTCCAGAGTTTGAGGTTGGGGATCGACTCTTTTTACTTGTTTCACCGAGGCTAGGACACAAATGTATCAAAATACAAGGTATGATTTAATCAAAATATGTCGAAATTTTTGAGATTCTAGAGGGAGTTCGGTCAACAGACTATAGGTTTAAATTACCTCAATGGTACTATGCCATACAAAAAGGATTCTAAGTATCTCAGCTATGTTGTTATCATTCGGACCCATCTCATGATTTTCAACCTGAGGAGATTGAGTTACAAGTAGGTGAATCTTATGTGGATAATATTGTTCAGATCATTTATAGGTGAACAAAGGTTCTCTGAGGATATTTAGTGCCTCTAGTATGGGTTCTATGTTATAATAACAATTCATAGGACTAGTCATGGGAGTGGGAGGCCGATGAATTTGCTCAGTGGCCAGATTTGTTCTTAGAAGAATCTTGACCACCCTTAAGAGGGTAATTTTGGGATGAATTACATTAATATGAGAATATTGTAAGAAACCATGTTTTATTTTGTGATATGAATCACATTATTTTGAGTTTTAATGTTTAAACATTCCCTAATGTTAATTCTCTTTGAGGTCATAGAGGTATCAAGGGGTGTTCAGGGCTTATTCATAGCCCAAAACCTATGTTTATGGATGGATTAGTCCTAGTGAAGAGTTATAGTAAACTATGTGGGATAGTCCACATAGTTAGATAAAACTGTTCGAGGATGGATAATTGGATGTTACAAGATGCATGGTTAGGTCAAACCATGCTATTTTTTCCACACAACTGCATGATAACCTCTTCAATTTTTATGGTGGGTTTTAGAATGTTTTGGGCATGATTAGTCAAACTGTGTGAGGGACCTATGTAGGTTCCCTTATTCTATAGCTAAACATGCATGGTTGGTGCACGATTTTTCAAACCATATACTGAAACCATGCGACTAGTTTCATTTGGGTAAATTTTTTAAATTTAAATTAAATTAAATTCTTTTTAAACCTAAGTTTCACATTTCCTCGATTCACAATAGAGAAAAATTTTGAGAGCCTTCCTTGAGCAATTATCCTTGGATTTGAGCTATTGTCTTTCTCTGTTCTCTGATTTAAGCATGAAATGTCTCGTCAGATCTACATCTTGAGTAGTCATATCCATTTTTTTCGTTCTTAATTCTTCTTATAATGGACGATGCTATTTAAGTGAATGTTGTTTTCCCTTAATTATAGGTTCTTCATCCGTTATTCATTTTTTACCGATCCGAGTCCAATTAGGAGTTGATACTAGATAAGAACTCTAAAACCAATACATGGTAGGTGATCTATACTTTTCTTGTTTTTTAGTTCTTTATAGACCTATTTGTCATTGTACCACCTTCCAAACTTTCAAGAGATACCCTAAAATTGAAATGTTCAATTGAATTAAATATAATTTAACTTATTAGGTATTCTATTAGGTTCTGTTGTGATGCTTTGGAGGTGGTTACTCAACCCAAGTCTACCCATGGTGTGTGAAATATAAATTTCCCCTCTTTATACCTTATAGAACCACCCATGGGGTGAGTTGATGCTTTCCTAGTTTGAGGAAGCTTATTAATATATTTTTTGAACTGAATTGGTTGAATAAGATATGGGTTACCTCTTTTTTCACAGTGATGATTTTGATTAAATGTTATATATGGAACTTATATAGATTAAATGGTTTCTTTAGAAATTTTAAAAAAATTAGAGGATATACTTATTCCTTTCCTTGATTGTATTTATGGTTAAATGAGTGGGTATACCCATTGTTTGAATTTGGATGAAAATGGTAATATGAGCGGGTATATGGTATGAAATGGAATATGGTATGAAATGATAAATGGTTTGAAATGGTGAATGAATGAATGATTATGTGGTATTCCTTAGTATTTTCTACCCATTGGATCCAGATTTCTTAAACTCACGTAGGGCATGTTCCTTGGACTCCAACCAGTGCATAACCATGTTTCCATCGAGATGCTCCTGAGACTCGATGGGGATGATTTTTTATTATACCCCTTGGATATAAATATTCTTGGTTTGACACTTCTTATATACTATGTATCCAGGGTAAATGAGACATGTTTGGTTATACATATTAGTCGTGGATGTTCTGATTCTTATAGTTATATAGAAAGGTGGTAGTTGATAGTGTTCTATGGCTTACATGGAGAATCCGTGGTTATTACTCCCTTTTACTTTTAGCTTCCTTTTTAATAGCTTGACACATTTTTTATAGGGTTACCTGAGAGGCTAGTTAGTATCACATGATTAGTTTTGGATATGCCATGTGAACTTTACATTTCTTTATTGCTTTCTTGATTTACTTAGACAATGCTTATCTTGTTATATTGGACATCATAAATTGTATAGATTATTGGGTGGTTTCATATTGGGATTGTATCTCATGTAATATTCATGCAATCATTAGGTACTAGAAATGTCTATTTAGATATAGGTAGATATAGAGGCAAGCTTCCATAGTTAAAGATTTGATTTTGAAACATGCATAGGGGAATTAGAGTAGGGTACCGAGTTAAGGATCATGATTCTATTTAGAGATATCACATTTTGTTATTTTTGGAATTTTGGGACATGTATTATATTGTACTTCTTTTGTACCTATTTTGGATATTATCTATATATATTACATGATCATCATTGTGTATGAGATAATTTTTTACATTGTTATCTATTCTCGTTGTTCATATATTGTTTGACTATTATAATCATTTTTTGACTTGTATGTTACTTCCATTACCTTATGTTACAATCTATTAGTGAGGGAATAGTCTTTCCATAGACACACACTAATCCCTTTCTTCTTTTTGGAAGCCTCTAGAATTTGGAAATATGTGCTTGAGGCCATGTGACCAACCATGATCGGGGGACTATTGAGTGGTGTGTGGGTTCATGACGTTATAATAGATGACCATTCCAATGGTTAAATCATAGGATTAATATAGGTTACCCAACACAAAGATTCCTTGCTGAGCTAATTCTAACACCAAGCTTGAATAAAACCATAATCAATTGAATCCCTAGCATAGAAACATTAATATCACTAAACCTAGCATGTCTCCTATACTGATATCAAACCCAATATTTATTGCAATTTCGTTATCTATCTTAAAAAATAAAAAAATTGAAAATATTATATATTTAATTAATTTAGAACGCATGAATGATACCCATGTGTTCGATACTTGATATTTCTAAATACTATATTTTTAGTTGGGTTGTATGAGTTTTATAAATTATTAAATTTGAGTATTCCCATAAGAACTTAACAATTCCCTATGTACTATCACATTTTTTTCATTACTGAGGTTGTTTCCCTCTATGATTAAGTTAATTAAAAATATTGATATATTTTTTTATTTTAATTCATTATTTTACACACCATTATGACATTATGTAGTTTTAGGTAACAGTCTATTACAATAATACTCCACTGACTGGAAGAAAAAATGAATGATCACTTATTCAACCTAGAGATGGAGAAGTCCTTTTATAGGAAAAGAAAATATTGGGAAGAGACCAAGAAAGAACATAACATCATGACCGGTTGAGATCAATTTCAAGGAGCTAATCATGAATTAGGGTAGAAATCTGGACCACAACTCCAAGGAATAAATCAAGGGGGAGGGGAATCAATGATAAAATAAATAGGACCCTCAAACATGTGGTTTATCCAAGTATTCTCATACCCACCATTGCTTCTCAACATTTCATGAATAAGATTGTAGTCATCCAAATGATCACACATTCACTCAAAATTTCTAGGGTACCTCTTGAAGACCTAAACTCACACCTTGGGAGTTTCCTATATATCTACAACATGTACCAATTTAAAAATATCATGAACAATGTTTTAAGAATATGAATATTCAGATTCTAATTGAAGGACAAGGAATGAGAGTGGATCCAAAGTCTTCCTCAACATTTAACCACAACCTAGGAGGATATGGTAAGAAAATTCATAAAAAGGTTTTCCATACCCTCAATGTCTATGGATCTTTAGGTTAGTAATTTAAATTTTGAGCAATTAAATGAATAGTATTTATATATTTAATGTGAATGATTTAAAGGTTTAATAAGATGATTCCCTCATCATGGTATCAAAATGTGGTTATCATATAAAATATTTTATAAAGGATTATTGTAGGGAAACCATTCAATCATTGATGATGTTGCAGGAGGTTAACTTTTGAGAAAGTCATCGAAGGAGAGATTTGAGTTTTTAGATGAGATTTCAGCAAAAGATTTCAGTGGCTGCCAAAAGAAGGGCGATCAAAAAGAGTACACATGGTATAAAATAGTTGGATGGCTGCTCAAATGAATGTCTTCTCAATGAAACTTGATGCAATGATGAATAATAAAAATACCCCAGGTATGTATTGTGAAGATTTAAATAATATAGATTATTATTTTCAAAATTATTTGTAGGGATGGAGGAAAAAAACTAAAATAGTATAATGAAAATCATGTCCAAGAATCTAGAAAAGATAATAAGGTTTTTAACCACAACACACAGGTTCAACACTGACCAATAAAATCCATTCAATAGAGGATACCCTTTCAACCTTTATGTCCATCATAGGATCTAAAATTAAACAATTGATATAATACTCAAAGGATAGTGGAATAATGATTATAGAAATAGGAACCACATCACAAAACCAACAAACTGTAATGAGAAACCTAGAAGTCTAGGTTGGTCAGATTTCTGAGAAACAAAAGGAAAGGCCTAGAAAAGTACTTCTAGGATTCCAGAGATGAGTCCCCATGCAAATTTTCATTTTTTACTACTTTGAAGAGAAAGTAAGACATAAAGAATTGGTATATAATTTAAAAAAAAATATTTAAGAACAACCTATTGGAGTGAGTAAATAAAATAATATATAATATAAAGAATATAATCAATAAGAAGCCCCACCACCATACTGATAAACACTACAGTATACAGATTTTCTTAAGTAGGAAAATTTTGATGAAAGGGAAAAAGAGTTCTTATAAATGTTCAAAAAGATACACATCAACAACCAATATATTGAGGAAATCACAAACATGACTATATATGAAAATTTCATGAAGGAGTTGGGGATGAACAAACATATTCAAGATGAATTATCCACCTTTCCACTAATTGGATAATGTTTTGCATTAGTTTAAATCATCCTAACAAAGAAGTAAAGTGATCCATGTAGTTTTTAATTATTATTACTATTTATTCTAATGAGTTTGGTAATGCTTTATGTGATTTAGGTGCCAGTATAAAAATAATTTCATATGAAAGATTCAAGATTCTAGAGTTGAGAGAGATGCAACCAACTCAAGTTATGATTCAACTAGCCGATACAATAGTGAGATGACCTCAAGGACTAATTAAATCTGTCATTGTCATGGTAGAAAAGTTATATTTTCCAAAATATTTTGAATATAAGCTCCCAATAATCTTAGGAATACCATTTATAGCTATGGGAAGATAACTGATTGATGTTAATAATGGGGAACTGAGTTTAAGAGTTGGAGGATCATAGGTGAAGTTCAATTTTTACCATGAAATAGATTAATTAGATGAAAAGGTTGATTAATTCCTAGAAGATAGTATATTGGATTCCAAGGATGTTGTTTTCCATGGAAGAAGAGATAAAGTAGATGTTGTAGAAAGTATATAATGAGGTAATAAAAAGCTGAATAATGGTATGAAATTAGATGAAAATGATGAATATTGTAGAGAAACTTTCATCCAAGTTGAATTAAAAGAAGGAGAACTAGTTTGGGCAGTCATTGAGCTACTGTTTTATTTTTCAAGAAGGGCAATGATCCAATGGATTGGTCCCATGGAATTTGAGAATGTATTCCCAAATGGTAGAGTCGAATTTGTTTTATAAAAAAGTTAGAAGACCCATATATACATAGGAATTACGTCGTTGAAATTTTATCAATCCATATCTGGTAACCTACTTGTAGCCATCAACCATATGAGATAAATGAGATATGGACAATCCAATTATGGTAAACAAAATAACATCAAGGAGGAAAAATATGTTATTTAATTTTTATTTATTTATTTTTTAGTTTTAGAATAATGCACTCTTCCACTAAAATTTTAAAATTTCACTGATATGGTCTGTGCTTTCACATGTGAATTTTTATTTTATAGGAACATCACGACCCTAGAAGTAGAAATAAGGAGGAGGCTCAAAATGAATATACATGAAGAAATACAAGCCATGAAATATATACACATTTTTAATTAAGGTAGGAAGAACATATGCAGCCAACTTTGAACCACTAATTTTAAGGGGAGTAATGTTTCAATTATGAAATTTTCAACTATATCACCACATTTAATTTGTTTTAGAGATTTAATTACCAATTTTAGGCCCACATTTGATTCTTTCTTTTATCAACTAAAATATGAGACATAAAATTCCTAGTATAATTTTTATTACATGAATTTAAATTTCATTATCAATAAATTTTAATGAGAAAAATTGGGAAATGAATTAGTAGGGACAAAAATGGTGATTAGTTTTGGGGAATCATTTAGATTATTATAAATTTAATTTGTCTTATATTTGGCTAGCTTTGAGTTTCTAATATTTTTGTTGTTTTATTTTATTATTCATATGCATTTTCATAAGTGATTTTCCAACCATTTGTCTGATTCATGAGACATCCTCTGAACCTAATATTTACCATTCTTTATATAGTATATTTCTTGAGAAACTCAGGCATGTTTTACCTAGAACATTTTTTACATATTATCAAAGCCATGATTGAACATAATCACTTTTAAAATGATTGAGGAAATCTTTTTTTTAGACCTTTATCCTTATAACCACATGAAATCAATAATTTTTAATCATGTATAATCCATGAACAACCTTGTTTGTAAATAAGTTATGATATCAGCCTATCATATCCATTCTTACCTTCCTCTAAAAATTATGCATGGTATTTAAAATAATAAGTGTGGGGGATGTATTTTACAGAGTATACCGATATATATTTCCCTAAAGAGAAATTTTTGAGGATTATCTTGTGATTTGGGGAGAGGCCTTGTATTTTTCATTTTATTTTATTATTCACCTATATTTCTTAATAAATTTTTTTAAAAAAATTGATTGAAATAAAACATGCATTGTGTATTGGGAGGATAAAAAATCACCACTTCTAGAATAACGATCATTTTATCATATGTGTTTAGGTGGTGAATGTGATATTTTTCTTTAGCATGGATTTTGAAAAAATAGAAAAGAAAAAATAAATATCAATTGAGGTTTATTCAATCATTGTTCTTACATATATCATGATCTCACATTGAGCTTGGGGGGGATTTACATCTTTAAAGGGAGATTTTTATTGAAATTATATTTTGATATCATGAATTATGATTTAAATAAAGAATATTTTCTAAGAATTATTTTAATATCATTTACCCACCTTCCCTGGATCCTCCAAGTCACTCAATCCTAAAAAGATTAACCCCACATGATTAATTTTGATATCTCTCTTTACATAGTGGAGATTCTTGATGAATTGAAAATGTATAGAAGGTGACATGTTTTTCAGGTATGTGGTGAACTCAATTTGCATTTTTACCCAGATAATGTGAGGAAAAATTCAAGTGAGTTAAATTGAAAATGGATTGCATATTAATAATGAATTGAAAAATGAAAATGGATGATTAAAAAGGATTGGATATTTTAATGGAGAAAATTAAAATACTTGATTGATTTTTTTCTTTGAGAAATGAGGTATTGATGAATTTTCATATTTGATGGCAGAATAAAAAACTTTCCATTTGATCAATTAGTTTTTTTAAATTGAATTTGAATCATGGTAGAGTTAACATTATTTATAGTCTTTTGAGATTCCATCATTGAGGAGAAGTCTTATTTCAAGTGATGGGGTATTTGAAATATGTATTTCGTGCATATATTTCATGGTATTTTAATGTAATGATTTAAATGTTTAATTGATGAATATTTTAAATTTGTTAATGGTTTTACTTTTTTCATGTTTTGTGGAAGGATATAATAGGTATTTTTAAAATAAACAAAATTAGATAGATTTAGGAGCTACCAGACACTTTTCTCTACTAGCTTCACTCATGGTACAAGAATTGATTTTTGAGGATGCATCAGAGCTATGGAAATTGAGTAAAAAATTTATAGGTAGTGTATTTCATTCAAACATATGTATTTGTTTAGGATAAGAAACTAAAACTAGGACATATCATGAATTCGTCACACACTCTGAAAATCCATTACACATCATGTACACTATGCACGATGTGAATATTTGAGACAAAGAAATATTCAAGAAAGATAAGTTGACATTGATTTCACATTGTGTAAAGCATTACATGTAATGAATTATTTGTAAAATATAGAAATAAATATCGCATTTAAAAGGTTTTTATGGGAGGGGTTATAATATACATACTCAACCGCACATCAGAAGACATCTTGGAATGAGGGAGCTAACATATGACTGGTGGAGGGAAATGCCCTGATCTAAAGCCTTTATTCACAACCATTATTGGTCTCTATTTTTCCTTGGGTATCAATGCTACTCATTCTAATCATGCTTATAATTATCAAGTAGTTTCTTTGTGTCGACTGACATGATTATAAGGGGTAGTTTTGTAATGGAATGTTTCTTTTTATTATTCATGTTTTAGATTATTGAAACCATTTATCAATTCCAATTAATCTTATTTTTTTCAATTATATGACCAATGCTTGTGATTTAAGGTTTTTCATTTCATTGATTCATTTAATTAACCTATTTTGTGTATATACATTATGAAATATAGGTTATTTATGTTTAAATAGATTTTTTGTTGCACAGTTCTGTGATTACACCTAGTAGATGACCATTACAATAGTGCAATCACATAATTGGATCAGGGTACCCAACACTAAGGATCCATGATTATTGAATCCTAATACTAGGATTAAATAATACCATAATCAATTGAATCCATAAAACATTAACATGAATATAATTTAACCTAGCATGTTTGGTTTCCTGATATCAAACCCAATCTTTACTACACCGACTTTCCCTTTCTTCAAACAATCAAACAATTGGAATTTCAATTACTTTAATTAATTTAGAACATATGAATCAGCCCTTAGGATTTGAAACTTGGGATTTCTAAATAACACATTTCTGTCTAGGTTTTATAAGTTTTAGAAATTATTAAAAAAATTAGCCCCATAGTAAATTAACGATGCCCTACTAGCATTCACCCATAAAGGTGAATATTGTCCCATTAGTGTGAAGTCATTTAACTTGTTTGTAGTGAAAGTCAACCCGAGATTGGAAAATGGAAAACCAATAAATTCCCAAGATGACTCCATGGGGTTCCTTTGTGACATGTAAAAGTTCCCATGTGAACCTCTCTTCACTATGTGATGGATTTCAGTGCTGGTAGATAAAAGATACATAAGAAGTGTTCCTTGTGGGAACCTCAAGACAAAGCTGTTGGCCTAAAGCCTCTACATGGATATCCACCTTCCACACCAGAAGTATAGATATAAAATAATGAATCTCACCTATTTCTACTAAAAATAAATATTTATCATAATAACCACATTTCATACCACTAATCATATCATGCGCTATTAGGTCATAATCCTCTATAGCCGGCAGCTGTCCGTGGCCCCAACTTCCAGTTCCCTGATCCTGACATGGTCCACCTAGTGGTGGTGATGGAAGGATACCATAGAATCTTCCACCACCAATACATCCTCGTCTTGTATATCCACCTGATCCTTTTCCTGATCCACCTCCATTAGGACCTATTTTACATCTCTTAAGAGATCCCTGATCATGGTGTTCTTTCTATCGCGGTGGTCTATCTGCTATCTACATACATTCCTTAGCATTTCTAGTTAGGTAGTCATGTGCTATGTAAACAATCTCATAAAATAAGTAGTACCACTCCTCTATGGGCTTCTAGAGTCCTCTATGCTACCCCTAACCACATGGTTATGTCTGATGACTGGGAGGTCTCCTGCACCGAGATCCTATCGACTAGCGCTAGATAGGTACTATAGAATAATAATACCTGTAACACCCTATGATAGCTCAAGATACCAATAATCCCTCTAAAAATAAAATCTATAACATCAGTTCCTTATAGAACACCCTGGCATTATAACAACCCTTCTCTTTATTACACTCTTAAAAATGATTTATTACATAAACTTGCACTTAAGACAACTCTAAGCATTGATAGGTCTAGTGTCTTGGGAAATTAGGGACATTACATGACAAATTAAGACATAAAAATTCAACATCTTTATTGAAAACTTCTTTTATATTACAACAACATTCCCTCATACTTATCATTTCATGGGATATCCTGAGGAAATACATGTGAAAATGGGGAGCTATAAAGCTCTGTAAGGGAGTAAAAAATGCATAGCCTGAAGAATACAATACATGTTAGGTAATATTCATATCAATGGATCATAATAGAAACATGAACATAAAGGCATGATATAGCATGATTATCATAACATGGAATTGTGGAAACAACCTTTAAAATGATATTAGCATGAGCCATGGCTCATTACACCTAGAACATGTGTAAACCCTCATTGCACTTGAATTAACATGATTAAACCCTCATTTTACATGAATTATCTTGATTCAAAAATAATTGCATAGTATTTATGATGATACTATTTTTTACTCAATGAATTGGAGCACTATCAGGGCACACCCTTCTAAATCATTTCATTCCAAGCATAAGTGTGCCACATAGAACATAAAACATGGATTCATTAAACATCATAATTTAGTCTACGAATAAGATATGTGGAATTAATAAATGTAATTACTTGATCAAAAATTACACATTATTAAGGGTGAATAACTTTGATAGAGAAATGATTATCGTATTCACTTACATGATGATTTTTTCATGGAAATTTTGGTGTAACTTCAGCAGCATAACGACGTAAAATAGAAATCATAAAATGGGTTTATGAGAGAGAAAGGTTACTATAATAATTTATTCCTGAAACAGAATGTAAGGGGGTAATTTAACATAATATCCAAACATATTTAATGGAATTTAGATGCATAATATTAAATAATTTCTTGAATGTAAATGAGAATAGAGAAATTTCATATGAAATATAGGCATGGTAAAAGGTGTACATGGGAGTCATTAATGAGAGATAAATATATATATATAATAATTAAAAAATTAGGAGGGAAGTATTTGGGATGTGTAAAATCATACCTCAACATTTTAAATTGAAAATAATAATGTATAATAGCACAATGAAATTTGGAAAAAAATGAGAAAGGAAGAAATCCCTTACTTGGAAGTGTGATCCCAAAGTATTGGGAGAGGATTCAGAGAGGCTTATTGGGAGATTGGGGAGCCTTAAGAAGATTATAGATAGAGTGGAGAAGGTGTTGGTCTAGATCCAAATGGTTTTAGTGAAGAGGAATGGGATATTTAGTGGGTTTATATAGGAAATGATAGGGAATTATTTATTATTTAGGTTTTGGACACTACACATTAAACTAATAAATACCACAAACCATATCATGGTTTTTTTCCAATGGTTTTTTCCTAAGGCGTGATGAAAACCATTATTTTATAATTAAAATGTCCCAAATTATTAAAATATTAGGGTTTCTTATGTGGAGGTGAGGCACACTCTAAAGGAAATCATTTTAAAATGGTAAAATGTTTTATAAGTCTTGGAGGGTCCACTAAGGATTTGTAATATAAATAAAACACATATAAAATATCATTATTTTAAATTTAAAACATATATGGACCAAAATTAATTTTTATATTATTTTATTACATCACTATTGGGTCATTATGATGTCATAAAACACATTATATATTTAAATTATATTTAATTATTATCCAAAAATTCGACTGTCTCAGAAAATTATGAAAAATTCAACATTGAATAATTTTGACGTCCTGATTCCAAAAATAATATTAATTTCATCTAAATAATTTTCTAAATATGTGTATTTTCACTTTTAAAATAAAAACTAACATTTTTTTTGAAAAATCATGGGTTTTGACAAAAACAGTTTTCAAACCATAATTAAAATTACAATTGTATTCATAAAAATTATACGATAATTTATATTTAATAAAAATTAATTTAGTAATAATAATATTTTATTAGAATATTATTTAATTTAATATCCATTAATTCATCAAAATATATTTCTCAATTGGATTTTGATATTAACTAAAAATACTATTTATGATTTAAAAATCACTTACAAAGTAAGAATGATAATATGAATGTATATTCTTTATAAAAAAAATTCAATTGATCATATTGATAGGGTCTTGTAATATAAATCTTTATAACACCCACATAAGTCCTAAGGGTATGGTGTGTGATGGTGAAAAACTCTTGGGGCAGATCGGATAACATCGCTTGAGTGATAATCTCTATTAACTTCCACTTCTCCCGTAGGTGATTCCGTTCAAGCTTAACGTGTTGAAGATCGAATTGGGATTTGTCAAGAGAAATTCCCAGTGTCATTACCTCCTTTCCAAGCTCCAAAAAATGGGATTTGTATGGAGATATTCTACTCGATAAGGCCATCACATTGTTTTTCTGAGTAAATTAGATGTGTTAAAGCCCTATATTAATACTAATCATGTGGTCACTATTCAATGACTATATTGGAATCTGTAAAAATTCTTTAAGGTACTTTAAAATCCAAAAACATAAAACCAAGTAAATTAATATGTTTTATATAACCATTTAACATAATAATCTATTTAATTAAATCAAGATAAATTTTTATTAATAAAATCTCGGCCCGTTACAATCTTCCCCACTTTAGAATTTTTCCCTCAATGTTTTATTTTCCCACACTAAAACAAATTATGGTAACTCTGCATCATCACTTCCTCTAATTCCCACATTGCCTCTTTAAATTTGTGGTTTCTCCACAACACCTTGACGAGGGGCATTGTCTTATTTCGTAGAAATTTTTCCCTACGATATAAGATCTTCACTGGATTTTCTTCATAAGAGTAGACAGTCTCCAATGATACCACCTATGGATTGAGTACATAAGATGGGTCATATACATATTCCCTCAAGAGGGATACATGGAATACATCATGTACTTGAGATAGGGTTGGTGGGTGTGCCAGTTGATAGGCCACTGCTCCAATGCGATCAAGGATCACAAAAGGACTGATGTACCTTTGATTAAAGTTTCCCTTCTTCCAAAATCTCATAAATCTCTTCCATGGTGATATATGGAGGAATACCATTTCTCTAACATAAAACTATAGGTCTAATCAATGATTATCAATATAAAACTTTTTTCGACTCTGAGAAACTTTAATGTGCTCCTGGATGGTCTTAACCTTCTCGACCATTTCTTTGACCATTTTTGGACCTAGGAGTTTTTGGTCCCCAACTTCATCTAAACATGCTTGAGTTATTTACCTCTTACCATAAAGGTATTCATAAGGATCCATTTGGATTCTTGAGTGGAAATTGTTTTTGTAAGAGAACTAGACTAGAGGAAGATGTTGATACCGTCCTCCTTTGAAGTCCATTGAGCATTATTTAAACATATACTAATGTTTTTGGATTGTATACTCAGATTGGCCATCAGTTTGAGGATGATAAGCCATACTGAATTTCAGCTCAGTATTCAGAGCATGTTGGAGACTCTTCTAGAACATAGAGGTGAATCTTGGATCTTGATCGGATACAATTGATAGTGGTACTCCATACAAACGTACCACTTCTCGGATGTATATCCATTCCAGTTTATCCAATGAGAATTCCTACCTAATTTCACTGAAGTGTGAAGTATTTGTAAGGTGATCCACAATAACCTAGATAACATTATTTCCATTGGATGTCATCAGAAGTCCTGTGAGAAAGTCCGTGGTGATGTTCTCCCATTTCCATATTGGTATGGGTAATGGTTGCATCATATCTTTAGAATTATACCACTCATCCATCACCTAATAAAATATGAGGCACTTTTATGTATACTCAGAGATCTCATTCTTCATGTTATCTCACCAATAATGCTCTCGAAGATCTCAAAACATCTTCGTGTTTCCTCGGTGAATGGAGAAATTCAAACTATGTGCATCATCCGAATGTTCTTTCTATATCTATGGATTTTATGGAACATATATTTTAGAACCAAATCTCACAATTCCTTCTTCATTAACATTGAACGATGAGGATTTCCTTTTTTCGATAGTTTCCACTTTCTTCTGAATTCCCACATCATCCATTTGAGTATCCTTTAACCTTTCCAAAAGTGACAGTTGAGAAATAATTTGTGAAAGTATTGATGATGTTCCTTTATTTATGATTCGCATGAACATATTTATGAAATCTAATAAGATTGTATCCTTTACAATTATAATCAATGAGGAATTGTTGGGTCATTTATACTTAGAGCATTCACCAACTTCATCTCTTTCTTCAGATGTTAGTGAATTCAGAAGTCATATTCTTTGATCAGATCTAACAAACTTTTTTGGTTCATATTCATCTCTTTATGTGTGAATATATACTTGAGGATTTTTTGATCTGTATATATTTCACACTTCTCTTCAAATAGGTAATTTTACCAAATTTTTAAAGAGAATATTACTACAGCAAACTCCAGTTCATGTGTTGGATAGTTTTTCTCATTAAACATCAATTGACCTGAAGAATAGGCAATGAATTTGTCAATTTGCATCAACACACATCCCATGCCCTTCTTTTAAGAATCACTGAATACTATAAAAAGTTCTCCACTTGTGGGTAGTGTGTGCATGGGCACAGTGATAATCCTCCTTTTCAACTCTTTGAATCTTTCTTCACATTCATCAATCCATTAAAAAATGACTCCCTTCAATGTTATCTTGGTAATAGGGTTTGAAAATCATGAGAAATTTCTCAAAAATCATCGATAATATTCAGCTATCCCAAGGAATATACATATATCTATCACAGATGTGGGCCCCAGCCATCCCTAAAATGCATTTGTCTTGGAGGGATCCACATATATCCCAATGCTTAGATGCTCCTCATTCATCACCTTGGTTCTGGAGTATATTAGAATATCATCTATAAAGAATGCCACATATTTTTCAAGGTAATCTCTAAAGACTCAATTCATCAAGTCCATGGAGATTTCTGGAGCATTAGTGATTCCTAAAGGAATTACTATGAATTCATAGTGCCCATATCTTATACGAAAAAGTAGTCTTGGAGATATCCTCATTATTAACCCTTACTTGGTAATATCCCAACCGAAGATCCACCCTGGAGATGTATTGTGCTTCATGTAGCTAATCGAACAAGTCATCAATTTGTGGAAGACGATACTTATTCTTTATCATGATTTTGTTGAGCTCACGATAATCAATTCAAAGGCTCATTGACCCATCCTTCTTCTTAACGAAGAGGATCGATGCACTCCATGGAAAAACACTTGGGGGGTATAAACCCTTTATACAAATTATACTGTAGTTATTTCTTTAGAACCTCAAGCTCCAAAAAAACCATTCTATATAGAGTCTTGGATATTAGAAAATCCCCAGGTATAAGATAAATCATGAACTCAACATCTCTTCTAGAAAGAAGACCAGACAATTCCTCACGAAATACTTCAACGAATTCCCTCACAGTAATAATGTATTCAAGGATGGTTGCTTCTATAAAATCAATCATCTGTGAAAGATACACATGTTCATAGGGTATTAATATCCATGCTTGAGATGATAGTGGTAAAGAAGAATCATTCTTTTCCTTGCACTTGTGCAGAATCAGGGACTGATTCTCTATATGGAGAGTGATTTCCCTTTCATGGCCATTTATGTTGGCTCTATATAGGTAAAGCCAATCCATGCAAATAATTTCATCAAATCCCACCAGAGGGAGTATGAAAAGGTTCATTAGGAAGATCAATAAACAAATTGTGTTAGTGGAGGAGTTATATTCAGGGGATGCAATAATTTCCCCCCTTTCCATTCTCAGCAACATCTCAACTTTCATGATCTGTGGTGGTGTTGGGATTGTTCTACTAAAATTTCGCAATATAAAAGAATATATCAAACCAGAATCAAAATTTATATTCACTATTCTTGAATGAATAACTAGCGTACGTGTCACCACTTCTTTGTCGGGATTCAATTCAGAAGTAGTGATGGAAAAAGCTTACCCTTGTTGCCTTGGAGGTTATTGGTTGCCTCCAAAAACCCTTTTCTTAGGGAACGGGTTTACAAAGTGCCCTAGTTATTTGTAGTTGAATCAATGAACAATGCGTTGAGGGTCTAACAGAGAATTCCTATCCTCTGTCATAGCAGCAGGTTTTTCTTGTCAGCAGTTAATGGCTAGGTGCTCTTCTCTTTCACACCTAAATCATTTCCTTATCCCCTTCTGGAATTTTTCAGGGTACTTATTTCCGCATCTTTGGTATGTGGGGTGTTGGAACTTATTATTACCGTTAGATTTTTCTATCATACCACTAGAATTAAAGTTCACTTTCTATTTATTATCCCCATGATACCCCTGAGATTCACCGATCTATATTTTAACTTTGAGGGAACATTAGACAATTTCCTCATAGCTATTGAAGCCACAGATCCCTAGGGATTTCCATAGACTAGGTTTGAACCCACTAAAGAAGAATTCCACCTTGAATTCATGGGTAATGATAAATACAAAGGAATATCATGCAAGACTTTTGAATTTTGACTCGTACACTCTGACGAATTCATTGTCTTTTTTTCTCAAGGTCAATAAAGTCCCTTTCCATCTTATGTCAGAGGGGGCAAGGAAAATATTTATCGAAAAACATTTTTCTGGAATCCTTTCATTCCAATGCCTCAATATCTTCCTCAAGATTTATATTTTTGATCAATATATACCATTGATTATCTTAACCCTATGTATGATAAGAAGTTAGAAGAACCTTCTCTTGTTCAAAACATTGAATGATAGAGAATATCTTCTCAATGAAGTTGATCCATTGTTCAGCGATTGAGAGATAAGACGATCCATTAAAAGTAGGAGGTCATTGTCTCATGAAGCTGTCAATATCAGATTATTATTTTTTTATTGGGTGTTGTACATTTTTATTGACCCATGTTTATATTAAAATTTTGAGTTAACTGAGAGAGTATTGAAATAATGTTTGTGATTCCCACTCCTATCAGATTGGGCATCTCATTAGAACAGTCATCACATTGATCTTCTCATTGGTTCTACGACCGTGTCCTCCTATTTTTGGTCATTGGTTGGAATAAAAGGAAAGTTAGGGGTAACACATAAAGGGAAATACAAATACAAAAAGGGATGAATTATAAATTACTTTTATTTATGTAACTTATGAATTAATAGGCTTCAATCTATGTTATCCATGATCTACTTCCAAACAAATATTCTTAGGGGTATTTTTTTATTCCCTTAATAATGGTTGACATAAACCTTCATTAAAGTCAGTCAATGTTTAATATTTATATTCCTACTAACTACAGTATATGTGGAAAGCAGGGTCAAACCCACATGGAAGGCAATTCTAACCACTATTCTTCTAAAAACATTTAAAAACTTTACTTTTGTCTACGGTGGAGTGGATAATATATTTTATTTTTCATTTTATAAATAAGTAAAGTGAAAATATACTTCAAAGAATGTATCTAAACTAAATTGAATGTAGATACAGTTGAAAACAAAGAGACACAAAGATATAGTATACTGATAAATGAAAAATCTTTTAAAATGCTCGGGGACAAATCTTCATTATACTGGTTTTAAAGGTATTCTAATTCATTAAAGTTTATTATAGAGTACCACCTTAAAAAAGAATGACTCAACTTCCTCGCCAGGAGTTAAGCCACACCAGACAACCAATTTAAGAGTTTTCCACTGCAAAATTAATCAACTAGGAACCGTTTGAAAAAAAGAAGACAACAAGATGAACTCACCATAAGTCTTGAAGTCTTTTGAATTTTTTATCCTTTAAAACGTGTTTCCAGAACCAATCTAGCCAAATGACTTGGAAATCATGATATTATGTTCTAGTGGTACACGAAATTGGATGAACTCAGTATCGATCTCACTGATCAATACTGAAATCATCAAAATGATTAAGTGAAAAGAGATTTAAAACATAGCTATAAGAACTCCAAATTATCCCTGAACATTATGATTTATCTAGAAAACATGTTTATTATCAACACAGCAACAAGGAACAAACTTACACAGAGTACTAATAATAGATTTAAGATGGAAGATAAATTCCTGAAATAATGCTCTGCTCCTGAACTCCTCCAACTCTGGAAAGTGGTCCCAGAGTCGCCCTCTGGTCTCCTCTACTTGGAAATGGATCCTTCAATGTTTCGAATGAATGTTTCTCTCCAATGAATGTCATACACCCCATATTATGTTTTTGCTCTATTTTTGTATCCTCTATCATCTTCTTCATGTCACCTATCACTTTCCACTGACTTTAAGTGTCCATCATGTTTACAACACACACGTGTGTTTTTTCGCGACGAACACGCCGTGCTAGTTTTTCTCTCATAACTAACTCTGGATGAGTCGGTTGAGTGCACATGGATGATTTCATGTTTCTTAAATGAGCCTTCATATTTTAAACAAAGAATAAATAATTCTACATTAAATAAATTTTTTTAAATTTTATAAATAAATAATCAGCTTTTTTATCAATTTAAGATTGAAAGTTATTTAATTTATATTTATAGTTATTATTTTATTTTATTTAGAACAATGATCAAATTATTTTAGTAAAGATAAAAATTTTAATAATGTTATATAATATTATCTAAATATTATGTAAAATATTTCATTTGATTAAGTTATTTATTAATTATATTTATTAATATTATTAATTTTAATTTTAATTAATATGATTATTATGTTAATAATAATTTTGAAAATTATATTATTTAAACTAATTAGATTGGTTTATTAAGTATTTTAGTTGTTTTAAATTAAATTTAATTACTTTTATACCTTGGTTATTTACTTAATAATATTACTAATTATTTATTTAGTGTTAAGTTTTTCTCTTTATTACTATTATTTATAAATTAATTTTTTTATTAAGACCATCCCCTTCCCCATTCTCGGTGAAATTCCATGGGAGGGTTTATTCTTTCTCCTGAAGGCTATGCCGGCCTCCTCCTCTTATTCCATGGTGGTGTGACATCCCGGCTCGAGCTCCCATTATAGGTGATACAACTCTTCAGTAAGGCATCATGACATCCTGGCTCTCCAGATCAAGCGCGACAAAGGGTTGTGACAGCTTCAAACTATTCGTAGCGACAATGCGGACCTGATTTGTATCACTGAAAGGGTTCTACGACACCTCCTACTCATTCATCAAGGGGGAGATATCTAGTTGTCATCCTCCTAGAATCATCTTTACTAGAGGAGTGGCAAAGGGTTGAATTCTAGCTCCTCCCTCGAACTGGTGCAGAAAATCAGGGTTTACGGATCTTCAATGGACCCTCACAACTCCATCTGCGTCAGTGAGGCTCAACCAGATGGGGAGATTCGGAGTCTCCTCGGTGGAGAAACCCTCTTCAGTGGTGTCCTCCTACTCGCGGCCTCAAAAAAGAGTGGAATAACCTCTTCACAGTTCTACAAAAAAATTGAAAAATCATGTTGCACAGGGTGCAAGTTCTATGAAATGTGGATGGTTTTTATTTGGTTCGAGTCTAAATCTATTCTAAAGATGAATATATTTTGCAATTTTTAAGTTTGTAGTGATTTTAATGTGGTAACTATTATAGACGAGCGCGAAAAATGGTGGGTAATGAAGAAGTGGGGGAATGAGGTCAAGATAGATGGGTGAAAATGGTGAGAAGCAATGGAGGCACCAGTCGAAGAAAACTAACAGTGAGGTGTAGAAGAGGAAAGATATCAGTGAGATGAGGAAATTAAGAAAATTATAAGGGTAAGAAAATGGTGATAAGCAGTTAACGGTGAGAGTGAGGGTCATCGATAAAATTAAATGAAAAAGAGAGGTCACCGATAAAATAAAAAAGGAAGGGTCACCGTTAGTTGAGAAAAAAACAAATTAGGAGCAGCGGTGTGGGGGTCACCATTGGATTAAAAACAAAGGGTCACCTATAGAGAGAAAATAAATAGAGTCACTGATAGTTTTAAAAAATAAAGTTCACTGATTAGCTAAAAGAACACCAATGCAGATAAATCCAAAGGGTCACCGAAGCAATTAAAAATAAAGGCTATCGGTAAAATAAAAAGAAAGGATACCGGTAGCTAAAAAAATAAGTTCACCGCTAGTAAAAAAGGTCACCAATGCACACAAGGGTCACCGGTAGTTAAAAGGTCATTGATAGATGAATAAGCCACATCGGTGACAAAAAAACTAACGCTTACACAAAATACAAATAATTGACTAACGGAGAGATAAAAACCAGAACTGCAAAAATTAAACTTTAAATTAAAACTTAAGTTAATTTATATTAGATATTAGACAAAGGCTAAACAATAAGAAATGAAAATAGAATTATTAAACATTAAACTTAAAAAGTACAATTTAAATTATTAATTTTTAACACTTAAAATAAAAATTGGATAATTATTAACTATATTGAAAAAAATTCTTAAATTAAATAATTATTTAATAAATTATTTACAGGGTAAAAAGTGAGTAAAAAAGGATAGAATTTGTGACTCAATAGGTCACCGATGCTCATATCTATCTCACAGGTAGGCTAAAAATAAGAGTTAATAAATAAATAATCAACTAATTACATAAAGTTAAATAACTAATGTTTTAAAACTCTTAATTAATTAATGAAACAACTATTTGAGTACATAAAAATAAAAACACAATATTACATTTAATTAAAACTCAAATATTTAACTTAACTAAATAGCAGGATAATTAAGCACATTATTTAACGAAGATAACGTATTATAATGAAAATAAATTAAAGGATAAAAGTAAAGACTATTTGATAAATAGATATACATTGATTATATAATTGGTTAATAAAAATTGTTAATTTATTAATAAGTCAAGCATTTTTTACTTAACAAAACCAATTAAAGAATAATAATTAAATTTTAATAGTAATATAAGATGAAAATTATTAATTTAAAGAATAAAAATACTTAATTAATTATAAAAAATTGATTAATTGACAAATTTAATTATAAAAATACAAAATTACAATTATTTAGTATAAGGTCCTTAAATAATTAAATAAATCATTAAAAATAAATTAAAAAGATGTGGAAAAACTATGTAAAAATAGAGCCACATCAAATTCCCCCACACTTAAGCATTGTTTTTCCTCAAACAATCCCATGTTTTGTAATATTTGAAAAATAGTAAGGTGTTTATTATTTAGCTTAAACTATAACATATCTAGCCATTTGAAAACAGAGGACTGAAAATTGATTTAGGATTTAGAAAAAAAAATTCAGATCAAATATTGCCTAAAACAAATACTTAAAGTTAAATAAGAAATCAAAGACCATCCATCAAAAAAGATGTCATGCCTCATTTGTGAACCTACTTAATGAATTATTTCAATCCAAGATCATGTTCTAAATTCAATGTTGACATGATGTAAAATATCAATTAAATTAAGGCCTTAACAGAGGATCTTTGTATTTTTATTTTTCACTTAGGTTCCAATTTTTTTTTGAATCACCATATTGATACTACCTAAATGACTCCCATAATAACCCAATTGACCCCTTCTTCATCTGACGTTCATCATTCCCCTCACCTTAATGAACTCATTTTTGACCCTAAACACTTTATTTAATTTTTCCCAAGCCATGTATCATGTGCTAAGCATTGTGAAATGCACTTATTCAAGGTGTAGATATGGATTTTAGTAAAAAAAAACGCACCCAACATCTAGGGTCTTAGAGACTCACCATGGGATCCTAGATGCCTAGACTACTCCAGTTCAAAAAGATTTATATAAAAAATTCTTTATATTGGATCATTAAGGTGATTAATTTTTATAAATAAAAGATGAATAAGGCCCCTAAGGTCAACTCAACTTCCATTTCCAAGGCTATGATCATAACTCCACAAACATGTAACCCAATTCACTATTCAAAGATAGTCCCCAAACCAAGTTTTCCGTAAAAACACTAAGTAGATATCACTCAACAATCATCCATTATAATTACTTTCAGAATCAATGCACAGCTTTCCTACCAAATAAATACCATCCTTTAGCAAGACCCAGTTAAAAAATAGTGTAATGCCTAATATTGTTGAAGATTTCTTTAAGAAAATTACCCATTTTTTGACAAAATGTTCTAAATTGCAGTGGGAATTTATGGACATTCAATTAAGAACAGTTTAGCACAATCAAAAATTCACCCCCTCCCCCACACTTAAAACCATCTTTGTCCCCAAATTTGACTTCTAATGTGGAGAAAAATAATTTATCAATTACGGTTTAAAATAGATTTTTAATTAAGTAGATTTATGAAACGTATAAAGGGTCTCTTTTGAGTTTAAGAATATTGTATGCCACAATGAATAAATTATCAGTAGGTTCATATCAAGATACATGCGTTAACACTAAATCCTATGAAAAATATCTTCCAGTAAAGAACAAACATGGAATCAAACTTGGAAGTGCACAGTGAAAAGGGTATAAGAATTTTTAAATATTGAGTTCAATAATATGTTTGCTAGAGAAGAAAAATGAATGATAGAACACCCCAAACTAAAGAAAAATCAATAGAAAATTTTTTAGCCTGCAAGTACCTCCCCCACACTTAGTTTCAAGTAGTGAATGGTTTTAATAAAAATTAAATTCCATTTTCAGTAGAAAAGTAAATGAAGATTTTTTTAATTTACACATAGAAATACAATAGAATTTCATTCCAATACAAGAAGAATTTTAAACATATGCAGATTTTTTTAATTCAGTAAGAAAACAAGAAGCATAATTTTATATAGTAAACAAAATTTTCAAAAGCAGCAACATATAGATCCTAATTTTTTCATGCAAGAAAAGAATCATATTTTTTTAATGTAGTAAGGAGAAGAAAAATTAAATAGAAACTAATTAATAGATTACTTCCCTCAATAGGTTTGTCATTAGTCCTCATCTTGGGAATTTCACTCTTTTAATGACACAACATCAGCCACATTTAATCCTGAAAAAGGACCAGGAGACAAAGAACAAGAAGTAAGTGGTATTTCACAAAAACAAAGCATAGAAGAAGCACATTATTCATGGTAAAAAAGAAACAACATAAAGACCAAAAGAACCATGGGTTGTCTCCCATGCAGTGATAAGTTTTAAATTCTTCAGTCAGAATTTATTCAAGATGATTTTTCCAGCACTGTGAAGGTATCCAAGCCCTTCGACTGTCATTGAAAATAAAGTTTCACTTTTTCCCATTAACTTACATTGGTTTATTTTCTTCACCTACAATTTCAACAGAACCATTATTCAGCACTATCACTATAGTAAAGGGTCCGAACCACTTGGACTTAGGTTTTCCAAGAAAAATTTTAAGTGTATAGTGAAAGAGGAGGACCTTCTATCCAGGTTTGAATGATAGAATCATGAATGATTTTAGTTCTCTCTTTATAAATTCTTGAATTATCCTAACTCTCTCTCCCAATTTCATCATGTTCACTCAGCTCAAGTAATCTTCTCTCACCAGCACTCTTAAAATCAAAGTTCAAAGCCTTAACTGCCCAATAAGACTTGTGATACAACTCCACAGGTAAATGAGAACATTTCCAAAACAACAGCCTATAAGGAGACATACCTATTGGGGTCTAGAAAGCAGTTCTATATGCCCATAAAGATTCATCCAATATAAGAGACTAGTCTTTCTTAGAGGTTGATATAGTTTTCTCAAGTATTTGTTTAAGTTCTCAATTTAAAATTTCCACATATTCACTAGACTGTGGATGATAAGGAGTACTTGTTTTATGAACACAACAATATTTTTTCCATTAAATATTTGAATTTATAGTTCTTAAAATGTGTTCGATTATCAGTGACAAAGGCATTGGGAACTCCAAATCTTGTAAAGATATTCTTTTTAACAAATTTAATTATAGAATTAGCTTGATTACTGGGCAGTGACATTGCCTCAACCCATTTCGAAACACAGTCAATAGAAAGAAAAATATATTTATTCACATGAGATGATGGAAATGGACCCATGAAATCTACACCCCAGAAATCAAAAATTCCAACTTCTATAATTCCTTTTTTTGAAATTTCCTGCTTCCTACCATCATTTCCTGGCATCTGACATCTATCAAAACCAACCACAAAGCTTCTTGCATCCTTAAAAAGTGAAGGCCAATAGAAACCAGATTGTAAAACTTTTTGAGCAGTTCTTTCACCACCATGGTGACCTCCCTAAGGTGAGGAGTCAAAACTCTCTAAGACAGGTAAAATCTCTTCCTCATGTACACATCTATTAATAATACCATCAACACATCTCTTAAACAACACAAGATCATACCGATGATAATAATTAAGCTCAGAAATGAATTTATTTCTTTGGTTATTGGAAAAAATTGTAGGAAAGACACCTGCTGAGAGGAAGTTGGAAAAATATGAAAACCAAACAGATTGCCTGATAGAAACAATAAAAAACTATTCATCATAAAAGAATAGTTCATCTCTCTAGGATCATAAAATTTCTATTGAGTAAGAAGTAGACTAGAAAGGTGATTAACAACAAAATTTTCAACTCCCTTCTTATCCCTAATCTCGAAATAAAAATCATATATCAATATAATCCATATAATCAACATGAGTTTAGTTTCCTTCTTAGACATTAGGTATTTTAAAGCAGAATGATCAGTGAAAACCATGACTTTTAAACCTAACAAGTATTTTATAAACTTATCTAAAGAAAACACAATAGCTAGAAACTCTTTTTCAGTAGTGGTATAATTATTTTGGGAGTCATCTAAAAATATACTAGCATAATACACCACATGTAACTTCCTATCTCTCCTATGTACAAGGAAAAAACCTATAACCATATCACTAGCATGAAACATATGTTCAAAAGGTAGTTTCGAGTTAGGTGGAATGATTATTGGTGATGTAGTGAGTTTATATTTATACAGATTAAATGATTTCAAATAGTTTTCATCAGAATTGAAAGTTGCTTCCTTAACCAGCAAGGAACACAAGGGATTAGTTATTTTTGAAAAATCTTTTATAAATATCCTGTAAAAGCCGACATGCCCTAGAAAACTTCTAATACCTTTAACATTTACAGGAGGTGGAAATTTTTGAATGGCATCAATATTAGCAGTATCAACTTCTAAATATCTTTTGGACACCTTATGACCAAGCACTATACCTTTTGTGACCATGAATTGACACTTCTCCCCATTAAGAAGAATATTGGTTTCAATGCATCTCTCTAGGAATAACAAAAGATTTTCTAGGCAAGTGTCAAAAGTGTTTCCCACAATGGAAAAGTCATCGATGAAAACCTTAATGATTCTTTCAATCATATATGAGAAAATATCCATAATACACCTTTGAAAGGTGGATAGAGCTCCACACTACCCAAAGGGTATCCACCTATTGGAAAATGTCCCAAAGGGACATGTGAAAGTGGTATTTTCTAGATCCTCTCGAGAAACAAGAATCTGGTTGTAACCAGAATACCCATCCAGAAAATAGGAAAACTCATTCCCAAAAAGCCTCTAAATCATTTGATTCAATAAGGGCATTGGAAAATGGTCTTTCCTAGTGGATTCATTAAGCTTCTTATAATACATACAGACTCTCCATTTTGTGGCTTTCCTAAATTGGATTTCTTCATTCTTTTCATTCTTAATTACAGTGAAACCTCCCTTTTTAAGGAAAACCTAGACAAGGCTAACCCAAGAACTATTAGAAATAGGATATATCATTCCAGTGTTCGACAACTTAATCACTTATTCTCTCACAACTTCTTTCATGTTCAGATTGAACCTTCTTTGACACTCTACCCTAGGCTTATGATCAGGCTCCATAGGTATTTTATGTTAACAAAATGAGGGACTAATACCCATGATATCAGATTTTGTCTAGAAAATGGCAGTTTAAAACTTCTTAAAAACATTTTATAATATTTCCTCTTGATTTTTTTTAGTTCGGAAGAAATTATAACAGGAAAAGTGGAGTTCTCATCCAGAAATGAATATTTAAGATGGGAAGGGATTGGTTTCAGTTCAAGAGTGGGTGGTTATACACTGGAAAGAAGACTCTTAGGCCTGGGAGGTCAAATATCTTCAACATATCTACTGTAAAGAGTTTTTAAAGTTGAAAGATTTTCAATTTCATGCTCATATTTAGAAATAATAGTGTTGCTGTCCAAAGTGGGCAGTATGCTGTCCAGCCTTTCTAGATCATATTTTAACAAGATAATCAAAGAAGAATAATCTAGTTGTATTATGAGTTCTACCACTACATCATCAAAGTGTTTATAAAGGTTTCTGTTAACAAAAAAACCTACAATTCACTCAAAAAGCTCATAAGTCCAGAAACAGAGTACCCTTCTACAACAGAAATTGGACAGTTTTCCAGTTCTGGAAAATTTTCCAGATTTAGTGTTTGAGAATTATTTCAACTTTTAAAATATATTCAATAGGATTTTAAGATTCAAAATTATTTTTTTCAGAAAAGAATTGATTTTTTAGATTTATTAGAGTTTCCAATTGAGTTCTCATTCTCCAAGGACTGTACCATTTAAAAGTTTTCAGAAAAAGTTGGTCCTTTATCATTTTTAAACACATTGAACTCTCCTTTTTGGTTTCCAATTTTAATGATTAATTGACCCTTAGAAACATCAATAATAGCACCACCTATGACCAATAAGGGCCTACCCAAGATGATGGGAACCTCATGATCACACTCCATGTCTAAGAATAAAAAGTCTATAGGCAGAACAGCTTCCCAAACCCAACTAGAAATTCATCTACCCTACCCACAAGATAAGTGTAAGATCTATCAACTAATTGTAGTATGACTGTGTTGGGTTGAAGATCACCCAACCAAAACTATTGAAACAGTGAGTATGAGAGCAGATTAATTATAGCACATAAATCACACAAAATTTTAAGATGATTAGAGTCTCATAGTGTGAAAGGTATAATAAAACTACCTGGGTCAGTCAGTTTATGTGGGATTTTCTTTTTAAGTACAACGTTGTACTCTTTAGTGAGGCTATAAGTAGCAAATTCTTCAAGGGTTTTTTTGTTTGAAATAATTTTATTCATATATTTAAAGTAATATGCAATTTGAATTAAATCTTGAATGAATGGAATGTTCACTTGATGTTTGGAAAGAAGACCAAGGAATCGAAGAATTTCAACCTTGGTATTACTTTGTGGTTTCAGCTTATCTAGGAAAGAGATGGGTGGAGGGAAATGTTTAAGGAAAGTAGGTATACCCCTCACCTCTTCCTCAACTTTTACCTTTCCTTTATTCCTTTTATTTTTAGATGAAGTTCAGCTTGAGTTTCAGGTAAAAAATTCAATTGTTGATAATTTTCATTACTTTTCATTGAATTTCCAGCATGTGAACAAAACAGATTTTTATTTACATATTGAAGTGGATTTTCTTTTTGGGTATTTTCAGGGAGTTTTTAGAAACATCTTGAGTATTAAGACCATTCTAGTGACAATAGCCATAAAATTCTCTCTAATATTTTGTTTAGTGGTACTAGGAAGTCTACCTTTTTACCTAGATGAAAAATCCCTAGCAATTTGACCAAGTTGTGTTTCCATGTTCTACATTCTAACATCAGATTGAATTTTGTCATACTTATATTGATTTTGATGTTTGGACTTATGAGTCATGTATCTTTCTTCCTAGGAGTTGATTTTGTTCAAAATTAGATCAAGATTAGAAGACATGTGACTATCATTGTTTCCTTGTACATTTTATGACTCACCCCTTTGTTGATTTTGAAAGTTTGGTCTTGGATGGTAAGAGAAATTAGGGGTAGTGGATTGTTTTATTATGCCTTGATCTTTTTAGGACAGATTAGGGTGGTTCCTGTAGCCTTGATTGTAATTATTTGAAAATGGATCTTCTTTAAGAGGCATTCTAGAACCATAGTTATCAAAGTTCAAGTTTTATTGTTGTTGGGATGACATATCAAAATTAGGATAAAAGATTTAAGTATGCCCAAACATACCACACTGGACACACTGTTACCTTAAATATTGGTTGGTATTTTTATATCCAAGTAGGTTAACAGTTTTTTTGAGTTCTGGTTCATTAAGGACTGAAGTATGTTGGTGATTTCATCCAGTTGAGCTTGAGTTTCATTCATTGAACCAGTGCTTGAATTAACATTTCTATTGACTCGTTTATTTCTTGAATTTTTATGTTGAGAGTTCAAAGAAAGATTCTTAAACAAAATCTATGTTATTCATCTGTCTTATCATTATAATTTCCCATAGAAGATTGGTCTACTAGATTCTATCCATAGGATGATAGCCCTTCATAGAAGGTATCCATGAGAAGGTGAGAGGGATTTGATGATAGGGACACTACCTAAGAAAATTCCTAAACCTATCCCAAGAATCATGAAAATCTTCTCCATCCTCTTGATAAAAACTAGTTATCTTTTTTTCTATGTTCACCTTTAAGTCTTTGAGGATAGAATTTCATTATGAAATAATTATACACTTGATCCAATTTTTCAAAAATGTTCTCATCTAGACTCAGAAACCAATTCCTAGAATTCCCCTTTATGAAAAGGGAAAGAATTCCATTATTAGTTCATTTTCCATGATTCTTATAAGAGGTAATTGTTGTATAGTATTATATAAGTCTGTAATGAAGGCCATAGAGTCCTCATTAAAGAGTCTATTAAAAGTAGGCAATAGATAAATGTGTGACTCTTTCAATTCATAGTTTCTGGATCTAGGAGACAACCTAATGGATAATGGATTGCTTGAAACTTAAGGAATTTGGAACTCCATCATCCTAGGACATTCATTTTTATCAAATAATTATGGTTGATTTTGATAGTTGTTTGGTGCAGGAACTCTATTATCTAAGTTTTCCATTTCAGTTTTGTTCTTCTTTCTTATAGCAGTGAGATGTTTGTCTATTTATAAATTCGGTGGCTCTAGTCTAATAATAGAGTGTCATGTGCTCATACAAGGAATATTAGAAATTCAAGTTGAACAAAAGTATAACTAAATAAGAACTCAATAAATACAGGAAGCAATAGAAATTCAGTATAATATGAAGCAGATTTTTTTAAATAGTTTTCATTTTTTTTCAATTTTTTGAGTTTTTTTATAATAAATTTTTAGTGTTTTTAAGAGTAAATGGCTCTTGACTTCCCTAGAAATGGTGAAAAAATCATGACATAAACTTTTTTTGAATTCAGTAAAAGATTAATATTTATATTCCTACTAACTGCAACATATGTGGAAAGCAGGGTCGAACCCACAAGGAAGACAATTCTAACCACTATTATTCAAAAAACATTCAAAAACTCCACTGTTTTCTAAAGTGGAGTGAATAATATATTTTATCTTTCTTTTTATAAATATGTAAAGTGTTAAAATACTTCAAAGAATGTATATAAACTAAATTCAAGTTAGTGATATTTGAAAACAAAGAGACACAGAGATATGTTATGCTGATAAATAAAAAATCTATTAAAACACTCAGGGAAAAATCTTCATTCTACTGGTTTTAAAGTTATTTTGATTCAATAAAAGGTTGTTGCAGAGTACAACCTTAAAAATAATGACTCACCTCCCTCACCAGGTGTTAATTCACACAGGACAATCAATTTAAGAGTTCGCCACTCCAAAATTAATTGAATGTGAACCGTTTGGAAAAAATGACAACAAGATGAACTCACCGTAAGTCTTTAAGTCTTTTGAATTTATTATCCTTTGAAAAGTGTTTACAAAACCAATATCGCCAAGAAACTGTGAAATCTTGATATTATGTTCTAGTGGTACACATAATTGGATGAACTCGGTATCGATCTCACCGATCAATACTGAAATCATTAAAATGATTAAGTGAAAAGAAATTTAAAATATAACCATTAGAACTCCAAATTATCCCCGAAATTTATGATTTCTCTAGAAAACATGTTTATTATCAACATAGAAAATAGAAACATACTAACACAGAGTACTAATTATAGATTTAATATGGAAGATAAACTACTGAAATAATGCTCTGCTTTAGAAGTACTCTGGATCCGGGAAGTGGTCCGAGAGTCACCATTTGGTCTCCTCTGCTTGGAACTAGATCCTTCGATGTGTCGAATCTATGTTCCTCTCCAATGAATGTCACACCCCCAGATTATGTAGCTACTCTATTTTTGTATCCTCCATCATCTTCTATATGTCACCACTCACTTTCCACCGACATTAAGTTTCCTTCATGTGTGCAACACACACATGTGTTTTTTCATAACTAACACGTCGCATTAGTTTTTCTCACATAACTAACTCTGGATGAGTTAGTTGAGTGCACCTGGATGATTTCCCATTTCTTGAATTAACCTGCATAGTTTGAACAAATAATAAATAATTCGACGTTAAATAAAAAGTGTTAACTTTTTAAAAAGTAATAATCTTTTTTATAAATTTAATATTAAAAGTTATTTAATTTATATTAATAGTAATAATTTTATTTTATTTAGAAAAATTATTAAATTATTTTATTAAAGTTAACAATTTTAATAATGTTTTATAATATTATCTTAATATTAAAGAAAAGATTTCATTTTATTAAGTTATTTATGAATTTTATTTAATAAAATTATTAATGTTAATTTTAATTAATATAATTATTAAGTTAATAATAATTTTGAAAAATAAATTATTTAAACTAATTAGATTAGTTTATTTAGTATTTTGGTTTTTTTTAAATTAAATTTAATTAGTTTTATATATTTGTTATTTACTAAAAATATGACTAAATATTTAATAAGTGTTATGTTTTTTTCATTATTACTATTATTTATAATTTAATTTTTTTATTAAGACCATGTCCTCCCCCATTTTTGGCACAGAGCTAGGGGAGGGTTTCTTCTTACTCCCAATAACTGTGGCGACCTCCTACTCTACTTCTAGGGTGGCGCAACATCCTGGAACAAGCTCCCATTACCGGTGACATGACTCTTCAGTAAGGCCACACAATATCATGGCTCTCTAGATCAAGCGCGACAAAGGGTTCTGACAGCTTCACACTCCTCACAACGGCGGTGCGAACCTGATTTACAGCACTGAAAAGATTCTGCAGCTCCTCCTACTCCTTCAGCAAGGCGACAATATCAAGTTGGCATCCTCTTGGCGTCAACTTCTCCAGGGGAGCAACAAAGGGTTGAATCCGAGCTCCTCCCTTGAACTGGTGCGAAAAATCAGGGTTTATGGATTTTCAGAAAACCCTCAAAACTCCATCTGTGGTGGTGCAGTTCGACCCGATGCGGTGATTCAGAGTCTCCTTAGAGGAAAAACTCTCCTTAGTGGCATCCTTCTACTCACAACCTCACAAAATAGAGTACTAACCTCTTAGCAATTCTTCCAAAAACTGGAAAAATCATGTTACACAGGGTGCGTGTTGTATGAACTATGGATGGTTTATATTTGGTTCATGTCTGAATCTAGTCCAGAGATGAATCGATTTTTCAATTTTAAAGTTTGTAGTGAATTTTATATGGTAACTATTGTAATAGAGGGTGAGAAATGGTGGTTTATGAAGAAGTAGGGAATGAGGTCAAGATAGATGGGTGCAAACGGTGAGAAGTAGGGGGAATCAGTCGAAGAAACCTAACAGTGAGGTGCAGAGGAAGAAAGCTATCAGTGAGATGAGGAAATTAAGAAAAGGAGAAGTGTAAGACAACAATGATAAGCAGTGAACGATGAGAGTGACTATCACCAATAAACTTAAACGAAAAATAGAGGTCACTGATAAAATAAAAAAGCAAGGGTCAGCGTTAGTTAAAAAAACAAATGAGGAGTAGCGGTATGGGGGTTACCGTTGGATTAAAAACAAAAGGTCATTGGTAGAGAGAAAATAAAAAGAGTAACTAATAGTTTAAATAAATACAGGTCACTGATGAGCTAAAAGATCACTAATGAAGATAAATCTAAAAGTTCACTGATGCAATTAAAAATAAAGGCTACTAGTAGAATAAAAATAAAGGCTACTGTTAGATAAAACAATAAGGTCACCACTAGTACAAAAGGTCACTGATGCACACAAGGGTCACCGGTAGTTAAAAGGTCACTGATAGATGAATAATCCACATCGATGACTAAAAAAAATAATGCTTAGAAAAAATTCAAATAATTTACTAACGTAGGGATACAAACCAGAACTGCAAAAATTAAACTTAAAATTAAAAATGAAGTTAATTTAAATTAGAAATTAGACAAAGGCTAAACAAAAAAAAATTAAAATCAGAATTATTAAACTTTAAACTTAAAAATTACAATTTAAATTATTAAATTTTAACCCTTAAATTAAAAACATGATAATTATTTAACTAAATTGAAAACAGTATTAAATTAAAAAATTATTAAATAAATCTTTTATAGGGTAAAATGTGAGTAAAAAACGGATAGAATCGGTGACTCAATAGGTTACAGATGCTCATATCTGTCTCACCAGTAGGTTAAAAATAAGATTTAATAAATAAATAATCAACTATATACATAATTTTAAATAAATAATGTTTTAAAACTCCTAATTAATTAATGAAACAACTATTTGAATACATAAAATTAAAAACATAATATTACATTTAATTAAAACTCAAATTCTTAACTTAACTAAATAGCAGGATAATTAGAAAAATTATTTTAAAAAGTTAACCTATTCGAATTAAACTAAATTAAAGGATAAAAGTAAAGACTATTAGATAAATATATATACCTTGATTAGATAATTGTTTAATAAAAATGGTTAATTTATTAAAATGTCAAGCAGTTTTTACTTAACAACACCAATTTAAAAAAATTAATTAAATTAGAATAGTAATGTATGATTAAAATTATTAATTTAATGACTAAAAATACTTAATTAATTATAAAAAATTGATTAATTAACAAATTAAATTGTAAAAATACAAAAGTAAAATTATTTAGTATAAGGTTCTTAAATAAATAATTAGATAATTAAAAATAAAGTAAAAAAGATGTGGAAAAACTATGTAAAAATAGAGCGACATCGATGGTTCATATTAATCTTATGAATTTACCAAATAATATCTCTCAGGAGTGTCGTAACCAATAGTGCAGAAAGTCTTGTTTTCATGCACCTGTTATAGTTTGAGTCTAGATCAATGTGGTGTTTTCGGGTTTTACCCTTAGATACATCTATGCTAGAGCCACCTCTACTTGTTTGTATCCAGACAGGGATGTATTTTAATGATAAAACACTTACTCTATACTCTCCAAAATTTAGGGATGTTTTTATTATACTTAGTCTTATCAATAAGGCTTTCACTAGGGTTATCAAATCTTAATCCCAAAAATAAATAAACTTATCCTCTGATACCAACTATAACAACCCTTCTCTTTATTACACTATTAAACATGATTTATTACTTAAACATGCACTTAAGAAAACTCTGAGGATCGATGGGTCTAGTATCTTGGGAAATTAGGGACATTACATGACAACTTAAGACATAAAATACAACATCTTTATTTTAAATTTCATTTATAAGACCACAACATTCCCTCATACATAGCATTGCATGGGACAACTTGAGGAAAAACATGTAAAAATGGTGAGATATAAAGCCCAATAAGGGAGTATGCAAGTAATAACATGAATAATACAATTTATTTTAGGCAATAATCATATCAATGAATCATAAGTGAAACATGATCATAAAGTCATGATATAACATGATTATCATAACATGGAAATGTGGAAACAACATTTAACATGTTATTAACATGATCCAAGGCTCATTGCACATTGATCATGAGTAAACCCTCATTAAACATAAATTAGCATGAGTAAACCATCATTTCACATGAATTAACATGATTCAAAACTCATTTCACATGAAGTATCTTGATAATATTCGAAACCCAATTCATTGGAGTGCTTTTTGAGAGAACCCTTCTAAATCAATTAATTTCATGCATAAGTGTGCCACATAGGTCATACAACATGGATTCATTAAAAATAATAATTTATTCCATGAATAAATAATGTGGAATACATAAATTTATGTCCTAAATCAACAAGTACATGTGAATAAAGGTGAATACCCTTGATAGGGAAATGGGTATGGTATTCACTTACATGATGATTTTCGCATGGAAATTTTGGTGTAACTTCAGCAGCATAACGACATCAAATAGAAATAGTAAAATGGGTTGATGAGAGAGAAAGTGGTATCTCATAATCTCTACACTAAATGGACAGTAATAGGTCATTTAAAAAAATATCCCAATATATGTAATGTAATTTAGATTCATAATATAAAATAATTTCTTGAATGTAAATGAGAAGAGAGAAACTCCTTACCAAATTTTGGCATAGTAACAGGTGAACATGGGTTGCATTAATGAGAGAGAAATTGGTATCTAATCATTCAAACATAATGATGGAATTTTGAGGAATGTGAAAAACCATACCACAACATTTTTAATTGAAAATAAATGGGTATAACAACATAATGAAATTTGGGAAAAATTAGAAAGGAAGAAATCCCTTATTTAGATGTGTGATCCCAAAGGCTTTGGAGAGGCTTGAGAGAGGATTATTGGGATCTTGGGGAACTTTGGGAGGATTCTAGAGAGATGAGATAAGGGTTTGGTGGAGCTAAAAATTGTTTTAGTGAAGAGGAATGGTATATTGAGGGGGTTTATATAGGAAAGATGAGGGAATTCTTAATTATTTAGGTTTTGGACAGTACACATTAAACTAATCAAAACCAATAACCATACCATGGTTTTTGCCCATGGTTTTTACCAAAGGAGAGTGTAAAACACTATTTTATAAGGAAAATTGTGGAACTTATTAAAATATTAGGCTTGTTTATGTGGAGGTGAGTCACACTCTTCGGTTAATCATTTTAAAATGTTAAAATGTTTTATATGTCTTGGAGGGTCCACTAAGGCTTTGTTAAATAAATAAAACAAATCTAAAATCATATTATTTTAAAGTTAAAAAATATATTTTCCATACATCCCTTTTATAGTATTTTATTACACTACTATTGGGTCATTATGATGTCATAAAACATATTATCTTTTTAAACAGTATTTAATTTTACACAAAATTTGAATGTCTTTGAAAATTATAAAAAATTCACCATTGGATAATTTTGAGTCATGATTCCAAAAATAATATTCATTTTATTGAAATAATTTTATAAATAAGTGCATTTTTACTTTTAAAATAAGAAAAGACATTTATTGAAAATTTAAGGGTTTTGACAAAACAGTTTTCAAACCTTAATAAAAATTACAATTATATTCATAACATTTATACAATAATTTATATTTAAAAAATAGTAATAATAATATATTATTATAATATTAGTTAATTAAAAAAATCCATTAATTCATCATAATATATTTCTCAATTTAATTTTAATATTAACAAAAAAATACTATTTGTGCTTTAAAAATAACTTACATAGTAAATATGATAAAATGAATGTATATTATTTATACAAAAGTAATTCACATGATCATAGTGCTTGGGAATTTTTACCCAACCACTTATAAAATATTCCTAAAACCTATGTGTAAGGTGTACGATGGTGACAGACTCTTGGGGTGGATCGGATAACATCGTTCAAGTGGTAATCTCAATTAAATTCAACTTCTCCTGTAGGTTACTATGTTAAAGATTAACGTGTTGATGCTTGGATTAGGGTTAGTCAAGATCGAAGACTAGTGATGCTAAATCCTTTCCGTGATCCGAAAAATGGGCTTTGTATAGAGCAATTCTACTGGATGAGGTCATCGCTACATTTTTCGAGTAAATTGGATTGGTTAAAGCCCTATATTTATACTAATCATGTGGTAACTATTCAACAACTATATTAACCATGGTAACAATTCTTAATGGTATTTTAAAATCAAAAACATAAAACCAAGAAGTGCATATTTTTTATATAACCATTTTATATAATAATAAATTTAATTAAATCAATAGGAATTTTCCTTAATAAAATATCGGATCGTTACAGGAATAGGTGGGGATTCACAAGGGAACCACCCTCGCATAGATATCTCTACAGAGTCCCTTTACAAAAATTTGTGATTTGATGTAACCATCACGATTCATGTTGAGGAAGTATTGTGTAAGGTATTTGAACCTCACTGCATACTCAGTCAATATCACGTCTCCCTAATGCATCTCTATAATATCCTAAATCCAAAGTAAGTGAAAATAGGAGGGGTAGTACTCCTCAAGAAGTAGCTACTGAAATTCAGTACATGAGAGTGTCGACTCATCATGCATCTGGGTAACAAGACCCCACCAAATCACAACAACTCCTTAGAAAAGTCTATATGAAATGGAAACTGCCTGATCTATCGGCTTCTAGATAAGATTGAAGATACGAACCAATGAATCTTGATAATCCTCTACTACCTCTAGATCTATCTCACCATAGATCCTCAACAGCCTCTGGTACTAGAACTCATAGATCATGCTAAGCCTATATGAATTCCCATCCTTCTATGATGGAATGATTTGTTTCTCAACAAGTGGGGGTGATGCTATCTATACACCTAGAGGAAGGGACTTGTGTGATACATACCAAATTAAGGCCTAATCACTCATCAGATCATTGTCACAATTCAAAGCTAGTATCCTAGTATTCTGTCATCTCGAAGGTATTATAAAAATTAATCAAGATGTACCATGGTCAGATGAGTATATATATATACAATGTGGTAGATGAATCAAGTGTTGGGACTAAGTTGGATGGAAAAGGTTTTTTTGATGTTATAAGAAGTTTTCTTGAAACTATGTTGACTTTTGGTGTCAAAAAAGATAAATCAATTCATTTTGTAAAAGTTGAAAATCAGAATAAGCATTGAATTTAGAAAATCATACTCAAAAATATTAAGAAAGTACATCATAATGGGAAGATGTTTTCATAAAATAAAAGGTTAAACATATTCAAAATAGTACTATAACTAAAGTAATATTGTAATGGGGTGCTTCTTTAGAGTATAATTGACTTTGATTAAAATATGAAAATAATTTTTTGTTTTTTAATTCCCAAAAATCATTTATTATCTAAAAGCCTATGGTGACCACTTGATGAAAGAAAGGGGAATTGATTATAATCATATTTAGGTGGATGGAATGAAATATGTTGTTGGAATAATGGGAAGGTACAATAAATTTTCTTATATGTTAGATGATTCTACGTTGATCGTCAATGTATTCAAATTCATGAAGGAAATCATGATATAAGGAGAAGTTTCTTGAAGAAGGTAGTTGGTGAAGAAAAATATTTCCATTCTCATTCCATCAGTAAGAGATCATCAGACTCAAATTTGTTTTTAGGTCCGAAAGCTTCATCATAATGAAATAATTTAAATATATTGAGTTTCATTCAGGCCAAGATCCAAAAATTTAAATCCTCTAAGAAATAAGTTCATTGGAATCATATTTAAAAAATAAATAAGTTGTTGAACTCAATGATCCTAATAAGAATTAATCAAATTTACTATCCCATCATAATCATCATAGGTATAATTTTTTACATTGTTAGTTGTTAGGACAAATGAATAGGAAATTAAGTAATGTTGTTGGGGGCCGATATAAAAAGAAATTTAGAGAGTGATAAAAAATTTAGTCAACCATTCATCAGGTTTAGTTGTTTTGTATCTCTTTTTGGTATCAGGTATGTCAAGAGAAAAATAATAATTTTCATAAAAAGTTGTTGAAGAGAAATAAGGACTCTAATATACTGGTTCAAGAGCCATCAGATTAGAGTTGAAACTAATAACATGATCAGGCACATGATATTTGATTTGAAGAAAACATGAAGAATAATCATTTTTAAAGAGTTTGAAGAATATTTAAAAGTATTGTCATGTGGATCTTTAAGTTTGAATATTATGTTTTATTTTGTTTTCATTGGCTGGAAAAAATATCATTTTGATAAGACATATGTTTTATATTTGTTACATTTAGTATAGAGAAACATATTAAATTATTTTTTTTCTTCATCGTAATAGGTAAATAATAATGGTTATATTAATATTTCAATTGGTGTGGAGAAGCATAATGGGATATCATTAGTTCTATTTTGTTTACAATAAGGTATTCACATCATATTGATAATTTTTCTATTTCTTCATATAAACAAGTGTAAACAATCATCATAATGAAGAAATTAGAATAAAAAAATCAGAATTTAACGGAATAATTTTAATAAGTTTGAAGTGATATTGTGTTTAAATAATATTATAGAATGTTTGAGAAGAGTTGAAAAGAATTTAAGGAATTATAAATGCATCTTAATGGAAGGGAAATAAATATTTTTTGAATTTTAGATGAGTGGGAAAACATTCAGAATCCCACCAAAACCATTTTGGGTTTTATATAAAAGAAGAATGTACTTTGTACTTTTTCTCACATAGATGTACTATTGATAAGAAGAGAGAGAATCTCTAAATTTCTTTGGAGAATAAGTTTCTAGATTTAGAATAGCTGAGGATGTTTTCCATATAAAATAATAAAGGATAAGAGACAAGATTGTATTCAGTTGATTATTTTATTTAGCGGGATAATCAGACTTAGAAAATCATAAAAATATTTCCAGACCTAAGAAGAAGATGTTTAGAATTTTTTAGTAGTATTTATATAGTTATATTTCTGTGTTAAGTAATCAGACATGGGAATCAGACTAGGAAATCAGGATGATTATCATTATGAATTCCAAAATAATTTATTTACTGCTTATACATAATAAAGTGGAGTTTTTTTTTGAATAATTTTATTTGGATTTTGATCAAGTAGAACTGTAACAAGTTTTTTATAAAAACATTATATTACATATTTGTGATACTTAAAGAATATGAAATGTTATATTTAACATATTTCTAAATTAATGTAAGGTAATATACTACCCATTTTATTCCCCACAAAAGAATTGTTTTCTAGTGTATTGTGTCGTATTTGATTATTTGTAAACCATAACAATGACATAACAACTCTTGTTGAGTAGAGAACCTTGTAAATTATTATGTTATGGTGGTTGAGTGTTTTTTTTGTTTTTAGTAGAGAAAGAAATATTTAACAGAAGGAGAAGGCTAATTTATGAAGAAGGGAAATTAAAAAAATCACTTGTTTACCCCTCCCCATATCAATGATACAACAATATTGACTGAACAATTACAATTGGTATTATAGTCGAAGGTTATCCTGTGTGTTTTCTTTTCTAAAGTTTTGAAGAGAAGTTGATGGAGAATCTAAATAATGTCAACAATAAAGGTATTCTAGTTTTTATGGTAATATTTATCATATCTAGAAAGGTAAAATGTTTTATTATCTTATTTCCCTTGGATATGATGTTCTTGAAGCTGCAAAAAATAGATTTCCTCCTCTTGATGATAAAGTTAATCCTATATCTTTTAAAAAGAATAATCTTGAGAATGATGTAAGAGATAAGAATTATTTACTAACATCACTTTCTGATAGTGAGTTTATAAGAGTAAAATCTATTTCAACTACCAAATGTTTCTGGAATAAGCTGAATAATATTTATGAAATAAATAAAAAATTTAAGAGGAAAAAATTAAAAATATGATGTTTGAAGTATGAATATATAATGATTGGTGAATACAAATATGTTGGTGACTTCTTTACCATGGTAAATGACATTTTCTATAGTATTTGATATCTTGGTGAAAATTTATATTATTATACTATAATTCAAAAAATCTTTATAATTCCTCCCAATAAGTTTGATGAGAATGCTTCCTCATTGAAATATAGAGAACCTGAAAATATATATATAGATTATCATCATAGTAATATCATTACATATGAAATGAAAAGGGAGATAATAATAAATGGAAAAACATAAGTTGATAGATAAATGTATTTTAATCTGGTAATAAATAAAAGTTTTAAAATTTTCCTGAGGAAGATGATGTTGCTGACTCTAACACTAAAAATGTAGTATGTATAATCCTTGATGAATTTTTATCCTTGTATTCTAAAATTCTGATAAGAGAAATAGGTAAACAGAAAGGGAAAATTTTCTTTAAGTGTTTTGAATGTGAATCCATTGGGAACTTTATGGATAATTTTCCCTGAAAAAATAAAGAGGATAATGATGAAGAATAAAGAAGGAAAATAAGTTCATGGAGAAAATAGGGTGATAAAGGTAAATATTTTTCCATAGGGAAAGATAGAAAATTATTCAAATCTAAAAAGATAATTTTATTATCTAAAGATCATGATGAATAAAATAGTGAAGTTGAATCTGAAATATCTACTAAGCATGCTTGTGAGAATAAATTTATTGTGAAAGAGAATAATGAATAATTCAAAAGTAATAGTTCTCAAGAATAAGAAACCCAATTTTAATTCCATATTAAAGATGAATTTAAAGAATTTATGAGGAAGTTTGGGAGGCTTGAAAAAGAAATTAGTAAGATTAAAAGATAAAACATTTCAAAAAACAATCAAGAAGGTTTTCCAGATGATAATGTCAAGCTGATAAATGAAATTGATGATTTGAAGAAATCACTGGATAAAGAATATGATTGTAATAAACATATATAAGTTATGTGGAAGGAAAAATAATATGATTTAGAACATTTCCAATAAAACTTTTCAATAAATGAACATAGAGGTTCATATTTTAAAAACTGAATCTCTAAAGGGGGTGAAATTTCTCATTAGGAGGACCATGTGATGGATAAAAACGTTACCTTCAAAGGATGAGAAGAATGTTGTAGTTTTTTTTGAAAAGGACAAAATCTAAGAAAAAAATTTATGTGGCCAATACCAAAAAAGTTGAGAAGTCAGAAGTTTATAAAAATTCTTAGTTCAAAAAAATTTCTATTTCCTTTGGTTCCGATACAGCTGAAAATAAAACCAAGATGAAAAATAATATTTTAATTGAGAATAGAAAGGTTGGTGGTTAGGAAATTTCTAAAAACAAAAAGAAAAGATGGTTGTTGAGAAGTGTGTTCTTAACTTCGATCAGTATGGAAGTTTCAGAGGAAAATATTCTTTTAATTAATAATGTTGGAATTTTGGTGGATTCGGCCATACAAAAAAATATGTGTCACTTTAATCAAAAAAATTATCACTATTCCACAAATTTCATAAGGAAAAGTATGAGGGGGATTCAATCCACTCAATGGAAGAAGGCCGAGAATTATATTCAGAAAAATATGAGAAGGATGGTGTGAAAATTGAAAATAGGTTCCAACTAGAAACTATTTATGAAATATGTGAAAAATGGGACATCTTTCTAAAGGATGTCTTATTTTTTTTCTGTTGAAAAAAAGTTTGTTAACAATTTTCAGAAGTTATAGATGAAGAAATAAAAAGAGAAATAAAAACCTACTTTTGTTAAAACTTTTTTAAAGTTATAGAAGTAGAAAAACCATGGAGTCTTGATAGTGGGTATTCTTCTGATATGACATGAGACATAAAATTGTTAAAAATTTGAAATAATTCCAAGAAGAAATATTTACATTTTGAAATGAAAAATTTGTCATAATTAAAGGTGTTGGATCATCCACCATTCAGAAATACAAGTTCAAGTACAAGAAATATTTTTATATTGATGGGTTGAAACACAACTTGCTAAGTGCTTCAAAACTTACTCACGAAGGCAATAAATTTATTTTCATAAAATATAGATTTTTATTTGAGAAGTTAGTAAGATATAAATATTGTTACAAGAGGAAAAAATACAACAGTAAAATATTTACAAGTTGGTGAAATAAAAAAAATATTGTTACTTAGGCAAGGTGGAATATAATCATTTTTGGAAGAAATGGTTAGGGAAAATGTGACAGAGAAACATGAGAAATTTATCAAAGTGAGAAAATGTATGTGGTATTCTTGATACGTTATAAAAAGGATATTGGTATTGTATGATTTTCTAGAAAGAAAATATTACTAACTCATTGCATTAAAAGGTAATGATTTGTTCAAAACCCCTGAGAACTATTTCATTCTGATATCTTTTAAAAAATTAGAAAATAGTCAACTAACAGAGATAAGTACTTGATTAATTTCATTAAATATTATACCCATAATACTTTTGTTATGTATATGAAACATGATAAGATTTATTTAGAATGATTAATTTTTTAAGAGGAAATATGATAAGAAATTTGAGTTTTCAGTAAATAATTTGAGAACTGATAACTGTGGTGAGTATAAGAATGAATAATTTGAATGTTATGTTGAGGAGTATGGAATTCAGCATGATTATAGTTCCCAATACCCTCCTATAAAACTGGGGTTACTAAAAAGAAAAATATAATTTTGGTAGAAATGGATAAAACTACATTACTTGAAAATTGTCTCACTCCTTACCTTTGGAGGCAAGATATGAGTATTACTCAGTATATTCAAAACTAATGTTTCTATAGGCCATGTTTAGATATGACTCCATACGAAATTTTTTATGGAAAAAATCCATGTTTGAAACACTTAAGTGTTTTTGGGAGTCCATGAATTATAAATAAGAAATGCGAAAACCTTGGAATGTTTGATAAAATAGGTGAAGATGGAATTATTCTTAGCTATGCTCTAGAAGGAAGATGGTATATATGTTTAAAAAAGGGAAAAAAACAATTTTTGATTTTTTTTGTGAAAGTTATTAAAAATTTTGAGAAAGGTAAATAGACTAAGGTAGATAATGAAGCGGATTAGGATGAATGAAATTTTGATAACTCTGATAAGGATGCCGATTGTGGTAATCCTACTCAAGAAGAATAATTAGGGTCATATTTTTCTAGTGATGTGTAAGAAACTAGAAAAATATCCTCCTAGGATGAGAAATTGTGTAGAATCTCAAAATTATTATGGTAGATCGACATCATAAGGTTCAAATAGGAATAACATACATTTTTTAACACATACCCTGTTGTACTCAAAAGTGGTTCTGAAAGCGTGAATGAATATTTTGTGCATCTAGAATGGGTTTAGGCTATAAATTAAGATCTTTATCAGATAGAAAAAATGATACATGGGAACTCATACACAAGATGGATAACAAAAAGGTTATTGGTAGAAAATGGGTTTTCCGGAACAAGCTAGCTGGAGAAAGAAAATTGATAAAGAACAAGTCAAGATCAGTGTAAGAATTTTACTATCAAATTGAAGGTGTTATTTTTATGAGACTTTTTCTTCGGTGGAAAGATTAGAAATAATCAGATTTTTTCTTACTATTGACTCAAAAACAAAGTAATTTTTTTTTGCAAATACATATGAATTCTAAATTTCTGAATGGGGATCTTGATAAGGAAGTTTATATTGAACAACCAACTGGATTTGTTTTTGGGAAAGATGAATGTTATATGTGTAAATAGAATTAAACCTTGATTGGAGTAAAACATTCTTTCTAGGTATGGTATTTCAAATTAGATACTTTCCCATGGAAGATGATATTTATTAAAGTAATATTCGATAGAAATCATTAAATTAAATAATGTAAAAAGTTTTAGCTTATCATAATTTTTTATGTTGATGATATTATATTTGTTGGGAATGATAAAAGAACTTGTGAAATATTTGATGAAGAGATGGGAAAGTTGTTTGAGATGTACTTTATAGGGGAAATGAAATACTTTCATTGGTTACAAATCTTACAAAATAATAAACACAATTTTATTTATCAAGATAGGTATACTAACTAACTTATGAATATGTTTGGAATAGAAAATTCAAAACTAGTATCCACTCCAATTTTAAAGGTAATGAAGTTGTCTAAAGATGGGTAAGGCAAGGCAGTTGATCATAAGGAGTTTCAAAATATGAATAAAAGATTATTGTATTTGACTACCTCAAGACTCGAAATTTTTTATTATATTACTTTATGTGCAATATTTCAAAGTGCTCTTAAATAATCAAATTTAATTTTTGGAAAAAAAATTCTAAAATATATCAAAGGCACAACAAATTTCAGAATTAGCTATGATAGCTCAAAAAGTATTGATTTTTTGGGATATTTAGATGCTATTTGGGTAGGGAATATTTATGATAGAAGATCCATATCTGGTGGACTTTTCCTTTTGGGGAAGTGTTGTGTTAGTTAGAATATAATGAAACAAAATTCAATAATACTTAGCATAGATAAGTATGAGTCTGTTGTTTCCACTCAATCCACTACCCAACTTTTGTGGATGAATACATAGTTGTAAGAATTGTTGAATTAATGATACCCTTTCTCTTGGGCTATGATAGTCAAAGTCAAATCAACCTTATAAGGAATACAATACACCATTATCATTCAAAACATATTTATATCAAATAAAATTTCACAAAATATCATGTAGATAAGAATGAATTGAATCTTGAGTATGTTCCTACATCAAAAGAAGTTGCTGAAATTTTTAGAATACCTTTAAAAAAGGAAGACTTCTCAAAATATAGGTTGAACATGTGTGTCCAACATCTTTCTCATCAAGGTCGAAATATGTATTATTGTTCACTCTCTCATCTTACCTTTGAATAGTGTTTCCAAGGGGAAGAATTGTTTCATAAATATATCCTATAGAAGCATTAATAAAGGGGGGAGGAATTGTGGGTATGTTATGAATTTATAATGTAACTGTGTGAACTGTTCTAAATATTCTTTAGAGTGGTTATTGGACACCTTTTGGGGCATAAAAGTTGAATAATTGAAGAAAGATGAAAATAAAATCTAAAGATGTTTTCACGATCACTAATTTTGGAAAAAATGGATTTTATATGATTAATAATTGTTTCCTACTATGTGTTTTCTCATGTAGACTGAGAATAGTTGATAAGTAATCCATAGCATGAGGTTACAAAGTTTAGGGGTTTATGAATCTCAGTTGACAAAAATATTCAAAGGGGGATATTTTTGGGAATAATTTGGATGAAGAATATTTTTTGATGTTAGAATAAGATTTTTTTACACGTTTGTTGTATTTTTTTGTCAAAAATATAAATAAATTCACTTTTTAAAAGTTAAAAATAGGACTCACCATCATATTCATGAAACTGGACTCACAAATCATAAGAAATTCCATCAGAATAGAAATTTGTTTCCCTGAATAAAAGCTTCATTGGACTCACCTTGGGTTTGGAACAAAAGGAATATCATAACGAGGTTCTGATTTAAAGTCTGAAAGGATTTGAATAAAATCTAACGATGCTTTGATATTTTGTAATTCCCAAAAATCATAGGTTGTTTAAAAATTAATGGTTCTAGGTTGATGAAAGAAAGTGGGAGTGCTGTTAATCGTATTCAGGTGGTTAGAAAGAAATATGTTTTTGGAAGAATGGGAAGTTATAATACATTACATTATAAGTTAGATGATTCTATGTTGATCCCCAATGTATTCAAATTTATGAAAAAACTCATGATACAAGATGAATTTTGTTGAAGATGGTAGTTTTGGAAGCTGATGATTTCCAGTCTCAGTCCATCAATATTAGACCATCGAACAAAAATTTGTTTGTATCCTGGAAAGGATGATCAGATTGAGAGAATATGAAGATGATGGATTTCAGTCAGAACAAAATCTAAAATATTTAAATCCTATGAAAAATAATTTCATTGTTATCATATTCAGAAAATAAATAAGTTAATGATTTCAAAGCTATTTATACTGATCCCTCAAATTATCTATTGTATCCAAATCATTAGAGGACGAATTGTTTTCAGTAGGAGTTTTTGGGACCAATGGAAATGAAAATAAGGAAAGTTTTTCGGGGGGGGGGGGGGGGTTTGATAAAAAAGAAAGTTATAGTATGATCAATAATGTAGTCAACCATTCATTAGTTTGAATTGTTTTTTCTCTCTTTTTGGTATCAAGTATGTCAATAGAGATGGAATAATTTCCTTAAAAATTGGGTCAAGTGAAATAAGGAATCTGATGTGTTGGGTCAAGATCCATCATACTAAAGGTGACACCTATAACATGATTGAACGCAGGATCATCGGTCCAAGGAAAAGAAGAAGAATAAGCATTCTTGAAGAGTTTTAATAAGATTAAAAACTATGGTCAATGGGAGCTTGATGTTCTAAGAATATGTTTGATTTTGTTTTAATTAGTTCGTACAGAGCTTCATAATGAGAATACATATATTTTATTTTTTTCACATTTTATAAAAATCATTGTATTGAAGAATCTGATGTCTTTATCATAATGGGAAAATCAGAATGGGATGATTAGTATTTAAATTGGTGTAGAGAAACATAATAGGATATATTCAGTTCCAATTTTTTAGCAAGAGGGTATGAACATCATTTTGAGAAGATGTCCATTTATTCATATATGCAAGTGGAATAGAGCATTTTAATGAAACAATTAGAATGAATAATCATAATCAGGCTGAATAATGTTAAAAAATTGAAAGTGATTTTAAGTTTTAAGAATATTCTAGAAGGTTCTAGATGAGTTTAGAAGCATTGAATAAGTTATAACTGCATTTAGAATTGAAGGGAAATTGAGATTTTGGAAAATTTTGCTGAGCAGGAAAAACTTTCAGAATCACATGCAAACCATTTTGGGTTTCCTATAAATTAATAATGTACCTTTTACATTCTTTGAAATGGATTTACTATTGATAAGAAGAGAGAGAAGCTCTGAATTTCAAGGGAGAAGATGCTTTTGGATTAAGCATACCTAAATATGTTTTCCAAAAAAGAAGATAGGAGAAAAGAAAAGATCATATTCAGTTGATTATCATATTGGGATTAATCATTAGACTAGGAAAATCATATTGATATATACAGACCTAGGAAGAATAAGTTTATAATTATTTAAGTAGTATTCAGGAATTTATATTTTTGTATTGAGCAATAAAACTTGAGAATTCGACAAGAAAATCAAAATGAGTATCATTATGAATTTGATAATAAGTTCTTTCCTGATTATAGGTTGTAAAGTGAAATATTGTTTTTAATAAAATTTTTGTGAAAGTTGAGTATCATTTTTGTAAACTGAGTATCATTTTTTTGAGTATCATTAAGTTCTTTCCTTATTATAGGTGGTAAATTGAGTATCATTTTTGTGTTCATATAGATGTATGTTTGTTTTTTTCACCATAGAAATAAATATTTAACATGATTTGAAGGTTTCTTCAAGAATAAGGAAACTTAAAAGAAAAATATTTCATTGATTCACCCCCTCTACCTCTCAATAATACAACAATATTGATTGGGAAATTACATGTATAGTAAAAGACTCAATCTGATATGATGCGTGTATTACTGTTCCATGAAATCTTTTCATAGTATACCAAGTTGACAAGAAGGTACTCATGGTCCTCGTGAATGGATATTTAGGTTACCCAAACCATCATCGAGTTACCTGGCCTAAGAACTGTACTCGAGATACTTTGAAACTATTTCCCTAAATCCCAACTGAATCCATTTAAGGGGACTACACCTAAAAACATCCCAAGGAGTGAACGTCTCGAATACCAATATGACATGACCTGACCCTAACTAGGGCTCGATTTGAAACAAACCTCCTCCTGCCTCCATAGGCCAAGATTTGTGATAATCAATGAAAAGAATACAATGAATGAGAGGCCTTTTCCTATTGGGTATGTATGCACACATTTGTCCATCTAATTTAAGAAGTGTATAGAAATGGGAATTAGATTATGTTCTAGAATATAAACCAAGCATGAAAAATCACTATGGTGTAAAAGAGTATTATAGTTCAAACAAAAAAGTAAAGGGAAAAAATAGACACTCGACTACAAGATGTCCCAAACTGAAAATAATGGAATGTAAAAGTGTCGAGAGATCCAAGCTATTGAATTCTAAGCTTCGACCACAATGTGTGGTCCAATGCACCAAGAATCCCTATGATCCTTTGAATTCACCACTAACATGTCCTTCATCTATATAAGACACGACATGTGTGGGAATAGCCCAAGCAGTGATGAGTATATACATACCCAGAATTATTCTGTAAAAACTAATGCGGGGACTATAAGATATGATAGGAATATAAAGATAGTAAAAAGGTCAACCCAAATCAAGAGAGTATACAAGATCTAATAACATAGACACACAAAAACATGCATATATATGCTCAAAACAAAGAATCCAAAACAATATAGAAGGGGATCTCCACCTCAAAACCTATCCTAGGTAAATATTTTCAAGAGATCCAGAATTCTATCACTTATTCTTAACATCCCACATGTCTATATAATTAACCACGTGGAGGCTCTCACATGTCCACTATGTCTCATGGTTGAGGGGGTCCAATCTCCGTGTTGAGGACCCACACCCCAATATGTCTGGGGGTACCACTCAATATGTCAAGGACCCACACCCTGGTGCATCACATAGAGGTTCTAATTTGGTTTCATGAAGACCCACATCCTATCCGATAGGGAGTTCCACTATGTAGATAGAGGACTCATACCCTAGTGCATTAGCGGGTCCCACTTTATAGGTTGAAGACCCACCCTCTCATTTGTTAGGGGGTTCTACATTAGTGTCATGTGGAATCACACCCTATCCAATAGGTGGTTATAATCAATAGACAAAGGACCCATTATCCAGTGCATCAGGGGGTTCCACTCTATAGGTTGAGGACCCATGCCCTTGTACATTAGGGGGTTTCCACTCTAGTGTCATAAGAACCCACACCCTATCAGGTAATGGGGTTCTAATTGGTCCTGAAATATTCTATTAGGGGTTCTAAAATATAGATTAAGGGCCTAATCCTTGGTGAATCAGGGGGTTCCACTCATGTTTCAGGATGAACCACATCATATCTGACTGGGGGTTCTACTTGGTAGACAGAAGACACATGCCCTGTTGTGTTAGGGGGTTCCACTCTATAGGATGAGGACCTACACCATGATTTATCAAATGAGTTTTAATATGGTGTCACAAGAAACATCTCGCAATTCTATAGGGGTTACACTTGGAAGGGAGAGGACCCATGCCCTGGTGTTTCAGGGGGTTCCACTATGATGATCCTCTACATGATCACTACCATCGTCGACTGCCTCATAAGTAATATTCATCCCAATAAAATCTCACATATCATCATAAAATCTAATTTTTAATCCACTATCATGTTCTATATGGGAAAACACTCAGGATAGGCTATAAGGCCCCAGCCTTAAACATTACTTAATCTTGAGTTATTACTAGATTACACATTGAGGATCTTTTCAGGTTTAGAGTTTTAGAGTGTTAGATCATTTAACCTGAATTACATTCCACATTTAAACAAAGTGGTTACATAAAAGATAGTATTCATCAATGGAAAAATATTTAAAATAAAACATGGATTCTTTATTGACACTTCCTTGACACTATCATCATATCATGTAACATTCCCTTGACCTGTGAATAACATTTCAAAAACTTGGGATGAGCATAAAAACCTCAGTAAGTGTTATAAAAATATGGAAAGGAAAAATGAGTTCATATATACATAATAATGAAATCATACTTTACCCATAAAACATAAGCACTTTAACATACCTCATCAAATCATGAATAAATCATAGAAATCATAAGACATAAAGGTAACTTGAGGCATTCATAACATTCTTACGTATGGAGTAACCCTCTTGGTTACGTTTGGAATACCCATCACAGTATATTCCCTAAATCACTTCAGAGAAACATTAAAATTTAACTCCTTCGCGTTAACCAATGCATTGGAGAGCTATATCGGGCTCACCCGCCCTTAGTTTATCACGGAACCACCCGTCTTCATAACAATGCCCAAGAACCATAACATAATCGTATCACATAAATCATGCATAAAGGAAACATAACATTTCCACTTTCCAATCACAAGATATCAATACAACACATTTATATAAAAACATTATGAAAAACCTTTTCAATACCAAAATAAAAGAGAAGTAAAACATGGTATTTATTTTTCACTCAAAAAAATTTATGGCTTGTAGAGGAAGCCGAAACTCAAATAATGGTCACAATGGCGGAGAAGTCTTTGTCGCCGCATATGTACAACAAAAAAAACATTCCCTTTTGTTGTTTAGTAAACGATTCATATAAAAATATTCCTTTTTAATAAACATAAAATTCAAAGGGGTTTATACACCGTATAAAAGAAAGTTGTGTATAAAACAAAATATGCCTCAATGTATGGAGATTGAGACGATGTCCCTTACCTCGTGTCTGATGTGACTCGATTGCTCTTTAATCTCCTGAATAATAAACTAAAGTTAATTTCTACTTTCTTAAGAACATTTTTCAAGTTTATTATTCCTTTTATATAACTTATTTCCATGTTATAAACGTTATGTAATCATTTAATTTAATAAAGTTCATTTTGTCGATATTTGGTACTTAAGTCAAAAATGGACTTCTTACAATTACATGTTGTTTTTGTGGTAAAAGGTTCATTATATACAAAATTATATTAATGATTGGGATATCATACATTTCATATATATCCTACATATACATGTATTTATAATAGTACATAACATTTAGAGGTAAGAAATGAAATGCACCGTTTATGGAGACGGTAAGCCGTACGTACGCATGAGCGCTACTTTCATTTCTATTTCGTATTTAATGGAGTGAAATCATAATGATATAAGGATATATTATAATTCTAGTATAACATAATATATAATAACATTAACTCCATCCTTTATATGTCCCACATATGGCAGTAACGAATCAAATCACTTTGAGGGGGCGGTAGTCCACACTTCCTAAAATGAAATTATCGTGTTTACCCACAATGGAAACCATAAAGGTATGCCAAAAATTAAAAATACAGAAGCATAAGGAAAACATAAAAATAATATATATCATATATAGATATAGTTCCATCTTAATTTCCACCATGAAAGGTTTTAAAATAATATTGAACAATCATCGTTTCGTGAGGCAGAAATTCACCATCCACAAAAACATTATGTTCTTTAACCATTAGACGAATGTTTGTGTAAGTGTAGCTAGAATTATTCCCATAAAAACATCCCAGTATATTTAAGATACTGGTGTTGTTACAAAATAAAGGAATAGAAAGAGTTTAGGGGGTTGGAGAAGCAAAATAAAACATAAGAACACAAGAGAATACACTGCCTTTGAATCGGGTAACTCATTTTTATTTTGAGCTCAAAGGCTTCCATGGAAATACTTCTGCCCAAAGTGAGGCTTCTAGGAGTAAGATAGGGATGTGGAGAGACAAAATGGTCAGGGGTTGGCCGAGCAAATGGCTTTAGAGGTGTGGGTAAGGTGGTAGAGGTGGGGGCCATATATAAGAGGAGAGGAGGAGCACTCTTGGAAATTTATAAAAGGTTACTTTATTATAAAATGCTTTCCGGATTTTAAAGGTCCCAAAATTATATATTTTGAGGATAAGGTGATAAGATTTCGATATATACTCATCCAATAGGTTTTTTTACATGTGTAGGTCTTATATTGTACATTATATTTTCATTTTATTTAAATCTTTAAATAATGAGGTAATCGCTGCATCATCATGATGTCATAAATAATTTAATTTATTTAATGTCTAAAAATTATAAAAAAAATAACATGATGTAGGAAATATTTTTAGCTTTCCAATTACTATTTATAGTCAAAAATATGACTTTTATAACCCCATGTAAAAGTTGTTTTAGTAAAATAATACATGTTTGTGTCATTTTTACTTTTACTTTAAATAAAAGGCATTAATGTCATTATCTTACCCAAGTGGCTCCATGGGGTCCCAAAAATAGAACCATGGGTTTTATTGGTCGGCCATGATACATACAATAAGTTTAGGACATGTGCCAAGGTCATTTCATATTATTAAAACATTATTTTTACCTTAAACTACATTAATTACCTCTAATCGCGATTAAAACTTAAAAGTTACTATTCACCAAAAAATTAATTTAATCCCATTGAACCACATTTTAATTCCTAATGACAACCATGTATGTCGGATTTTTGAAATTCTAAATGCAGAGGTGGTAAAATTTCATTTAAATGAAAAATCAGTTTTTTTAAGTACCACTTAATGGTTTCACTATTCATAAAAAATTGAAGTTTTTCAGAAAAATACCAAAACATCACCCTAAGATATATTTGATATTCCGAATTCAAAAATGATGTATATTTTAAAAAATTAAAAACATATAAGTTACAATAATTAATTTAATAATTAATTCCCGCTGTCAGAACAAATAGCATGTTTTTATGAAACAATATATATCAAAAGATTGACACTAGTTTAAGTCCAATTTCAAAGTGAAATTAATTCAAATGACCAACATTGGATTAAATGGTAAAAATATATTCTAATTTAACTTTAAAACCAATTCAAAAGATAATCTAACCATATAAATAAATTAGATTAAAAATAGGTTTTGAATTAAAATACAACATTTTTCACTAATCATTAAAAAATGAACATTATCAGAAAAATACCAGAAATTTATCCAAAGTAATTTTCAATGTCCCAATCATAAAGAATAAGTTTATATTGGCAAATATATCTTATAAAATTGTCAAAAGATAGATTTAAAAATGGTTCTCCATCAAAAGGCAGTAAAACAATCTTTTAAAAATATTAGTGTATTCCATGATTAAGATTGGATTTATTCTCGTTTTAAGCCTCTAAAACACTATCTAATTCATAAATAACAATATCTATTATTCATTACTTACTTGGGATGTTACATCCTTCCCCCCTTTAGAAAATTTCATCCCTGCAATTTATTTATTTATCGAATAAGTGGGGGTATTTATCCCACATAGCATTTTCAGATTCCCACATTGCCTCTTCAACCATATAGTTTTTCCACAAACCTCTACCTGATGAATCACCTTATTCCGCAACACTTTCTCCATGTGGTCAAGAATCTGGACTGGTTGTTCCTCATAAGATAGATTCTATTCCAGCTGAACCACCTCTGGACTCAAAACATGAGATGGATCTGGCATATACATTCTCGACATCAAAACATGAAAAACATTGTGTACCTGAGATAAACTCGGAGGTAAAGCCACTCGGTAATCAACTAATCCAACATTCTCCAGAATTTCATATGGTCCAATGAACCTTGGAATCATCTTTCCTTTATTACCGAATCGTATCACACTTTTCCATGGTGATACTTTGAGAAAAACATGATCACCTACCTCGAAAGATAGATCCTTCCTCCGGTTATCCGCATAACTCTTCTGCCTGCTCTGAGCTGTTCTCAAGTGTTTCTGAATCCACTGATCTTTTTTTGCCATCTCTTCTACCAATTCTGGTCCCATCAGCTTCCTTTCACCCACTTCATCCCAAAAAGCTGGAGTTCAACACTGTTTACCATATAATGCCTAAAATGGAGCCATCTGTATACTGGAATGAAAACTGTTATTATAAGAAAACTCAACCAAAGAAATATGTTGGTCCCAACTTCCCTGATAATCCATCGAACATGCACGTAGAATATCCTCCAAATTATGAATCGTTCTTTCTGACTGCCCATCTGATTGAGGATAAAAAGCTGTACTAAAATTTAATTCAGTACCCAACGACTTCTGAAGGCCTTTCCAAAAGTTAGAAGTAAACCTGGGATCACGATCAGATACAATGGAGAGAGAAACTCCATGTAACCTGACTATATATTTAAGATACAAACGGGAAAGTTTATCTAGGGAAAGCGTATCTCGTATAGAAAGGAAATGAGAAGATTTAGTCAAGCGGTCAACAATAACCCAGATTTCATTATTACCTCGATGTGTCTTCGGAAATCCCACAATGAAGTCCATGGATATATTCTCCAATTTCCACTCTGGTACTGGTAAAGGCTGAAGCATCCCTTTCTGTAACTACCACTCTGCTTTTACCTGTTGACAAGTCAAACACTTCACAGTAAAATCAACAATATCCCTTTTTATTCCGTCCCACCAGTAATACTCCCAAAGATCTCTATACATCTTAGTACTGCCTAGATGAACTGAAAACGGAGAACTATGAGCTTCACATAACAAATCTCTCGTCAACTGTGAATCATAAGGCACACACAATATCTTCCCAAATCTCAAAACACAATCATTATCAATGTTGAATTCAGGCAACTTACCCTTCTGAACCAGCTCTACCTTTTTCTGCAACTCGCTGTCTTGCTTTTGTGCTTGCTTAATTCTGTCTGATAGAGAAGATTTCACTGATACCTGAAAAAAATAGAAGGACATCCAGCGCCAACAACTTTTATGCCAGATTTCATCAAATACTTAACCAAAGTATCACGTTCCAAACACAACATTGTTAATGAAACATTACTTTTTTGACTCAAAGAATCAGCCACTTTATTTTCTTTTCCTGGATGGTAAAGAATTGTACAATCATAATCCTTGATTAATTCTATCCATCTCCTCTGTCTCATGTTCAATTCTTTCTGAGTGAATATATACTTTAAACTTTTGTGATCGATATATATTTCACACTTTACTCTATACAAATGATGCCTCCAAATATTTAAAGTGAAAACAACAGCAGCTAATTCCAAATCATGTGTAGGTTAATTTATCTCACGAGTTTTCAACTGTCGTGAAGCATAAGAAATTAGTTGATCATTCTCCATTAGGACGCAACCAAGTCCTTTCAATGAAGCATCACTATAGATAACAAACTCACCCTTCCTCGAAGGTAGTGCCAAAACTAGAGCATTCACCAATCTTTTTTTTTTCAGTTACTGAAAACAATCATCACATTCTTTTTTCCAGATAAACTTAACACCCTTCAGAGTTAGCATAGTCATTTGACTAGATAACCATGAAAAATTTCTGACAAACCTTCAGTAATAGCCAGTCAAACCAAGGAAGCTACGAATCTCAGTTACATTTGTGGGTCTTGGCCATTCTTCAACAACCTTTGTTTTTGCAAGATCAATAGTTATCCCATCTTTAGAAACAATGTGACCAAGGAAAAAAATTTGTTACAACCAAAACTCACACTTGTAGAATTTCCCATACAATATATTTTCTTTTAAGGTTTGAAAAATAACCCTTAAATGTCTTTCATGATCCTCTTTACTTTTAGAAAACACCAAAATATCATCAATGAAAACAACCACAAACTTATCCAAGAACTCATGGAAAATTTTATTCATAAGGTCCATGAATATAGCAGGTGCATTGGTTAGCCCAAAATGCATTAGTACAAATTCATAATGGCCATATCTTGTTCGAAATGCGGTCTTTGGAATATATGCTTCCTTTACCTTCAACTGATAGTACCCTGATCTCAGGTCAATCTTTGAAAAAAACTGTGCTCCCTGGAGCTGATCAAACAAATCATCGATATGAGTAAAATGATACTTATTCTTAACAGTGATATTATTCAAGTCCCTATAATCAATGCAAAGTCTCATAGAACCATCTTTATTTTTAACAAATAAAACCGGAGCACCCCATGGTGATGTGCTAGGTCGAACAAAACCTTTATCTAGTAAATCTTGCAATTGCTCCTTCAACTCTAAAAGTTCATTTTGAGCCATTCGATAAGGGGGTTTTGAAATGGGCTTAGCATAGGGAACTAAGTCAATAGTAAATTCAACTTCCTGATCTGGTATTATCTGAGGCAACTCATCAGGAAAAACACCAGGATACACATTTACCACTATCACATCATTAATCTGAATAGTTCCCTTGTTTTCAACGATATGTGCGAGGTAACATTCATTTCTATCTTTTACAATTTTCTCGGCCTCTTGATATGTTATCAACAGTAAGGGTTCATTCTTGTACACAAACTGAAAGTATTTCTGAAAAGAAACTTCTTTATCTCTACAGTCAATCTTAACATGGTAAATAGAGAGCCAATCCATACCCAGGATAACATCAAACTCTACTAGAGGTAAAACAATAAGGTTTTCAAGTAGGTTATTTCCACGGATAAGGATATGAAGATTCTTATAAATTATTTTTTCCTCAACATTCCCCCTAGGTGTTTTTACCACAAGTTCAGGAGTCATTTATTGAGATGGTATTCCCATTTTATTAGAAAATTTTTCAGAGATGAAAGAATGTGTAGACCCCGAATCAAACAACACACTGGCATAATATGAAAAAACAAACAATGTACCTGATAAAACTTCATTTGATGGCCTGACATCTGCTGAAGTAGTGCCAAAGGATTTCACCACCCCTTTCTTCTTGTAGTCCAACTGCTTCCCATCACTCAAGCACTTTGTCGGACACTCATTTGCATAGTGACCCATCTCATTGCACTTAAAACATTTCACTAACTGTAAATCAAATTTGGTCTTACCATCACCCTAATCCTTTTCAGTGTAATCACGAGCCTTATGTACCATATTACCACATCGATAGAACTTTCTAGAATTAAGAAGACATTCCCCAGCATGCCTTTTACCACATTTATCACAAACTGAAAAACTAGTTTTCTTACCGTCAGACCTTTTTGAAGAATTCGTTCCTTTCTCCTACCACCTCGGTCTCTTCTTCTGTTGGTTGTTATAGAACACTTGATCATTAGAAAACTCTATTTCCACCTTCTCAGCACATCGAACAAGATTTTCATATCTCTTGAACTCGCGAGAAGCTAAAGCCCTTCGATATTTTGGCTTTAATCCTGAGTAAAAATGACTGATTTTACTATCATGGTCTCGGATAAAATTTGGAGCATACCTTGCCAATCGAGTGAACCTTTCTTCATATGTATCCATTGAGTCTTCCTCTTGCCTCAATTCCAGGAATGGTTTTTCCATCCTAAGTCGAACTGCCTTAGGAAAATACTTCTCAAGAAACATACCTTTGAATTCATCCCAGTCGAGAGCATCAATCTCATCAGCGTCCCTGCTATTTTTAACCATCGTGCACCACTGATCTGCTTCACCCTCCAAACGGTAAATAGCAAGACTAACCTTTTGATTTTCTGAACACCCCATGACATTGAATATCTTCTCTAGTGCTTTAGTCCACCCTTTAGCTAGCACATGGTCAGATGATCCTCTGAATGATGAGGGATGTTGCCTCATGAAATGTTACACCACTGACATGTTCCTCTGCGGTTGATCTAGCTGATCTCATGCATGGATACGACCACCATTTATCGCTTGAGTCAACTGTGCCATTACTACAACAAACAGCTCAGTTCCAATTCTGACCATCTCTAGATTCTGATTCGGAAGGTCATTTCCTTCTGTATGCCTTCCTTGCACTACTTCCCTATTTCCTCTACGGAAAACCATTCTGAACAAACATGTCTTAGATGAAGCAACATGGTAATCTTCAAATGCTATATCATTTAAATTTGACCATAAAAAAAATATTTTTGGATAATAATTTAATATAATTATAACTGCTAATGTTATCTAAACTGACATTTGACACCAACTTTAAGGCCCCAGCCTTAAACATTACTTAATCTTGAGTTATTACAAGATTACACATTCAGGATCTTTTCAGGTTTATATTTTTAGAGAGTTAGATCATAAAACTTGCATTACATTCCACATTTAAACAAAGCGGTTACATAAAAGATAGTATTCATCAACAGAAAAATATTTAAAATAAAACATGGATTCTTTCTTGACACTTCCTCGACACTATCATCATACCATGTACCATTCCCTTGACCTGTGAAAAACATTTCAAAAACATGGGATGAGCATAAAAAGCTCAGTAAGGGTTATAAAAATATAGAAAGGAAACATGAGTTCATATATACATAAGAATGAAATCATACTTTACCCATAAAACATAAGCACTTTAACATACCTCATCAAATCATGAATAAATCATAGAAATCATAAGACATAAAGGTAACTTGAGGAATTCATAACATTCTTACGTAGGGAGTAACCCTCTTGGTTATGTTTGGAATACCCATCATAGTATATTCCCCAAATCTCTTCGGAGAAACCTTAACGTTTAACTCCTTCACGTTACCCAATACATTGGAGAGCTATATCGGGCTCACCCGCCCTTAGTTTATCACGGAACCACCCGTCTTCATAACAATGCACAAGAACCATAACATAATCGTATCACATAAATCATTCATAAAGGAAACATAACATTTCCACTTTTCAATCACAAGATATCAATAAAACACATTGATATAAAAACATTATGAAAAAACTTTTCAATACCAAAATAAAAGAAAAGTAAAACATGGTATTTAATTTTCATTCAAAAAAAAGTTATGGCTTGTAGAGGAAGCCGAAACTCAAATAATGGTCACAGCGGTAGAGAAGTCATTATCGCCGCATACGTACGACAAAAAAACATTCCCTTTTGTCGTTTAGTAAACGCTTCATATAAAAATATTCCTTTTGAATAAATGTAAAAGTCAAAGGGGTTTATACACCGTATAAAACATAGTTGTGTATAAAACAAAATATGCCTCAATGTAAGGAGATTGAGACAATGTCCCTTACCCCGTGTCCGACGTGACTCGATTACTCTTTAATCTCCTGAATAATAAACTAAAGTTAATTTCTACGTTCTTAAGAACCTTTTTTCATGTTTATTATTCCTTTTATATAACTTATTTCCATTTTATAAACGTTATGTAATCATTTAATATAATAAATTTTGTTTTGTCGATATTTGGTACTTAAGTCAAAAATGGACTTCTTACAATTACATGTTGTTTATGTGGTAAAAGGTTCATTATATCCAGAATGATATTCATGATTTGGATATCATATATTTTATATATATCCAGAATATACATGTATTTATAATAGTACATAACATTTATAGGTAAGAAATGAAATGCACCGTTCATTGAGACGGTAAGCCGTACGTACACATGAGGGCTAGTTTCATTTCTATTTCGTATTTAATGGAGTGAAATCATAAGGATATAAAGGTATATTATAATTATAGTATAACATCATATATAATAACATTAACTCCATCCTTTATTTGTCCCACATATTGCATTAACGAATCAAATCACTTTGAGGGGGCGGTAGTCCGCACTTCCTAAAGTGAAATTATCGTGTTTACCCACAATGGAAACCATAAAGGTATTCCACAAATGAAAAATACAGAAGCATAAGGAAAACATAAACATAATATATATCATATATAAATATAGTGAAATCTTAAAGGCCACCATGAAAGGTGTTAAAATAATATTGAACAATCATCGTTTCCTGAGGCAGAAATTCGCCATCCAAAGAAACATTATGTTATTTAACAATTAGACGAAGGTGTGTGTAAGTGTAGCTAGAATAATTCACATAACAACAACCTAGTATATTGAAGATACTGGTTTTGTTAAAAAATAAAGGAATATAAAGAGTTTAGGGGGTTGGAGAAGCAATATAAAACATAATAACACAATAGAAGACACTACTTTTAAATCGGGTAACTCTTTTTGATTTTGAGCTCAAAGGCTTCTTTGGAAAGACATCTGCCAAAAGTGAGGCTTCTAGGAGGAAGAGAGGGATGTGGAGAGACAAAATGGTCCGGGGTTGGCCGAGTAAAAGTCTTGAGAGGTGTGGGTAAGGTGGTAGAGGTGGGGTCCTTTTATAAGAGGAGAGGAGGGGCACTCTTGGAAAGTTATAAAAGGTTACTTTATTATAAAATGATTTTCAGATTTTAAAGGTCCAAAAATTATATATTTTGATTATATGGTGATGATATTTGGATATATACTCATCCAATAGGTTTTTGACATGTGTAGGTCTTAGATTTTACATTATCTTTTCATTTTATTTAAATCATTAAATAATGAGGTAATCGCTGCATCATCATGATGTCAAAAAATTTTTAATATATTTAATTTATAATAATTAAAAAAATACTATGATGTAGGAAATATTTTTATCTTTCCAATGACTATTTATAGTCAAAAATCTGACTTGTATAACCCCATGTAAAAAATTATTTAGTAAAAAAATACATGTTTGGGTCATTTTTACTTTTACTTTAAATAAAAGGCATTAATGTCATTATCTTACCCAAGTGGCTCCATGGGGTCCCAAAAATAGACCCATGGGTTTTCTTGGTCGTCCATGACACATCCAATAAGGGAAGGACATGTGTCAAGGTCATTTCATATTATTAAAACATTATTTTTACCTTAAACTACACTAATTACCTCTAATCGCGATTAAAACTTAAAAGTTACTATTCAGAAAAAAATTATTTTAATACCATTGAACCACATTTTACTTCCTAATGACAACCATGTATATCGGATTTTTGAAATTCAAAATGAAGAGGTGGTAAAATTTCATTTAACCGAAAAATCTTTTTTTTAAGTACCACTTGGTGGTTTCACTATTCATCAAAAATTGAAGTTTTTCAGAAAAATACCAAAACTTCACCCTAAGCTATATTTGATATTCCGAATTCAAAAATGATGTCTTTTTTTACAAAATTCAAAACATATAAGTTAAAATATTTAATTTAATAATTAATTCCAACTGTCAGAACAAATAGCCTGTTTTTATGAAACAATATATATCAAAAGATTGACACTAGTTTAAGTCCAATTTCAAAGTGAAATTAATTCCAACGACCACCATTGGATTAAATGGTAAAAATATTTTATAATTTCACTTTAAAACCAATTCAAAAGATAATTTAATCATATAAATAAATTATACTAAAAAGAGTTTTTGAATTAAAATACAACATTTCTCACTATTCATTAAAAAAACGAACATTATCAGAAAAATACCAGAAATTTATTCAATGCAAATTTAAATGTCCCAATCATAAAGAATAAGTTTATTTTGACAAATATAGATTATAAAATTGTCAAAATATAGATTTAAAAATGGTTCGCCATCAAAAGGCAGTAAAATATTCTTTTAAAAATATTAGTGTATTCCATGCTTAAGATTGGATTTATTCTCGTTTTAAGCCTCTAAAACACTATATAATTCATAAATAACTATATATATTATTCATTTATTACTTGGGATGTTACATAGGATACTTGCGGTCCAAAATCTGAGTCCAAAAAAAGGACATATGAAAGTATGAAGTTTACTTAGATGGAAAGATATGGGTACATGGTGTGTGGTCCTGCTCCATCAAATATCCCCATCCCTAATGGTAAAATTATCACTTACCATTTATAGATACATGGAATTTAGGGGGTCTACATGGAATTTATGATCCACTCAGAGTCTTGCCCATGCTCCCTATCCATGTCTGTATATCCAGCCCATGTTCATGAACATTGGTACATGGAATGCACCTGGCCATGTCCCCCCACATAGAGTCTTCCCAGTGTGATCCTCCACATGTAATTTCCACCTAGGGATGGATAAATGGTGTGTAGGTAGGCTAAAAATTGTGTTATACTTATCTTTTTTACAAACCCTAACTACAACAACATATGGGTCACACGTTATGTGTTCTTCCAAACTACACGATGTGTGGTCACAATTTTTCTAGAAGTTTAGATCTATGACTGATCACTCCATATTCAGATTATCTTCCAAGTATCATACTTCCATGCTTATTGAAATTGAAGGGTAATCCCTTGATTCTTCATTCTGAGCCATCTATTGACCAGAAATTGGATTGTGATTTGTCCTCATGGTTCTCCATAGGCACCACACTCCTCCCATCACAGCTCTATCATCTCAGATCACATATCCACAAACAGAATCAACCCTTATACCATTATTTTTACTCTAATCCATCCTTGATCTCTAATCCTTCCTTTTGTATGTGATACCGTCATGAATTCAAGGGTGTAATCTGCCTCGGTCATGCATGGTAATGTCGAATTGTGACCCCGTGATCAAACAATGACCAATGAAAAGAAATTTAAAGAAGAAGGAATCAAAAACAATGTTTTATGGATCGTTTCCATGTTTTATTAGAAAAAAATGATGAATGAGGATTTATGGGGTGAGAAACAAAAGTTTTACCAATAAAATTTCAAAACATGGGCATATGAAATTGTCCACAATTGGCACATATCAGAGAAAAAATTGATCTCTCTCCAAAATTTAATCAAATAATGTGTAAACCTAAAAATATGAGCCCCGTCTTAAATCATTTTTCATCAAATAATTTTCTTGTCAATGATTGATAGGAGTTCTTGGATTTATTTTACTTGAATCTTTTTTGATCTAGGGTTATGTCGTCCTCTGATTCGATTCAACAATGGAAGGAGACAAAGAATGATCTCGATCCTCTCATTATATAAACGGATTATTTTAAAGGATTCTATATAGTGGTTGATTTACAGTAATTAGATTAGTTTAATTTTATTAAAATAAATAAATTTAATTATTTATTTTAACTAAATGCACCGGGAAATGGTCGATATTTCCGAACGCCCCATGTCAGCCTGTTTTAGGTCGCACCTAGTGTAAGTATCACATTCCAGACTCAATCATTCTCTTAGATTTCTAATCATTGATTCTATTTAATATTTATCTCTTATTTATTAAGAAAATTAATTTGAGTAATATAAATTATATTTAATTTTTTAATAAAATTAATTTCAGGAACACAAAGCCACGTAATTTCAAGTCATCTCAGTTCCTTGCACTGGAAATATATATAGAAATAATCCCAAGTATTAAAAGAAAAAAACATGGTTTCTACAATTGTGGATAAAATACCTGACTATAGCGGAGGATGTATATCCATTCAGAGCTATATGTATGGGTGAAATTTAATTCTATTGAAGCATCCCTTTCATGTCTAAGATCTATGTACATGGGAAATTATAATCTATATATAGAGGATCCCTACCACATAAATTTGGTTGAAATATTCGACTCTATATAATTTTGTATCTAAATGATCCCAAGCCCATACATATATGGGAAATTCAACTCCTTATGAGGATTCATTCCCTAATGGGTGAGATAAAAACTCCACATAGGAATTATGAGGGGAAATTTTGTGATTGGAAAAAGTATCTAAGGTTAAAAATAAATACACAACATGTCATAGGGTACATGATTTTCTATCTCAATATGAAGAAATGGTTTTGCTATGTCATTCCACATGGAATGTATTATCCTAATTATACATTTTGTAAAAGTTTTACATGTTGTGTCATTTTCTAATGATGAACAAATTTTGTGTCACATTTTATCAAGTCATGTTCTTTTGAAGGTATACAAGGTGTGGCCTAGCACACATCACATATAGGTCTACATGGTTCCCTAGGAATATACATTTAGTATACATCGATCTATTCATTATATATCATATGGCGTATTGGACCGGCCACGTGCCAGTGTGATATTTAACTTTGAAAAAACCATAGCATCTCTATGAAAGACTTTTTGCGTGTGTTCTTTTTAACCACATTCTATATAGATGTTAATTTTCAATAAATTATGTATGTTAAATGTTTTTATAAAAATATCGCATCCTCCTCTTAACCAATCATAAATAATTCCCATTAGAATTTCAAATCACATCATGTGTTCTAGGAATGTCATTAATGGATGTATTTCGACACTGTTTGAACCACAACCCATATATTTAATATACATTAATTCGTGATTAATTATATAAAGATACACATAATAGAAAACCAAAATATCATGGGTCCTAGTTCTGTGGAAATTATAATCATACATGATAACTGGAATGGGGATACAACATCAGTAATTAAAACTCTTTTAACATGATCTTAAAAACCTGTTGCACTTATAAAACTGGATGTGATAACCATGGGAAATACATAAATAAGGGGTTATCTATAAATACTGTTAATAGAATAATCAAATCATAAAAATATGAAATTAATACATGTGGGTAAATTTGAATATCAACAAGTCATAAAAGGGGTGATATTCATAAACATGAAAATTGAGGCATGATATACGATGATAACATGAAGGAAGCATTAGAATGTGGAAACATCATAAAACATTACATCATAAGCATATGTCTAATTTAACCACTAAGACATCATAACACATTATTCATAGTATAACCTTACACACACCATACATGGAATATCATGAGATAAAAATATTAGCCAATGCATTGGATGGCTATATAATTATGATCCCCCCCAAACATCTATAACATGTACATGAATAAGTGTTCCACATGGAACATTCAACATAATGATGAATTTCAAAAGTTTTAATCCCGTGATTTAAGAGTATGGGTTACATACATGGATGTTCCCTATAAATGAATCATATTTACATAAAGGTTAATACCCTTGAGTGGAAATGGGGACAAGTATTCACTGTATAAATGTTTGTCACAGAAAATCACAGGATAATTTTAACAGTATTACATGGTTACATAATGTTTTGTCGAGGGTTTAACGAGATTTAAGGGAGTTTATAATCACTTATAAATACTAAGGACAGTAATAGTGATGTTTAATAACATATCTAATAATTAATAATTCTAAATCAAAAGGACTAATATAAAGAAGGTTCTTGAAGAAACAGGAGAATGAGAGGACTGCATAACTTGAGAGGGAGCTTCTAAATGTCCAGGAGGAGATATTTGAGAGAATGGGGGAACCTTAAGAGGGATATATAGAGAAAAGGAAATATTAAATTCATGATCTGAATATTTTAGTGATGTTTGATGTTATTTTGGGTGGGTTTATATAGAAAAAAAGAGTGGAATTCTATATTAATTTATAAACGTAGGTTTTGGACACCATATAATAAATTAATCCAAACCAAAAACAATGTAATGTGTTCCCCTTGTTTTATATGAAATAGGATTGGAGTTCATTATTTTATAATACCATGAAAGAATATCATTATAATAATACCCTTTTTGATGTTAAAGTGAGTTGGTTTTATAAAGAATTGATTTTTTAACATTAAAATATTATATATGTTTTGGAGGATTCATTAAGGGTGTATAAAATTAATCATATAAAATCAAAAATAAATTATTTTAAAGGTAATGAATAATTGTTTATTTGGATACATTTTATAGTATTTATTACTTTCCTTTTGGGATTCTATGATGTCACAGTACAAATTGTATATTTATTCTATATTAAATATTGACAAAAAATTCAAGTTTCTTAAAAAAATTATGAAAAAATCATTATTGGATAAATTTTACATGAAAATTACATAAATAATAATTATATTTATCAAAATAATTCCAAAACATTTATAATTTATAATTTTCAATCAAAATTATCATTTATTAAAAAATACCGTTTTTTTACAATAACTGATTCCTGACCCTAATAAAAATTATGTTTTATTTTTTAAAATAATAGTATAATTTATATTTAAATAAATATTATTTAGTAATAATATTTCATTAAAATAAATTTTATATTAAAAAATATAATTTATCAAAAAGAGTTTCTTGGTCGAAACTATATATTTCCTAAAAATGAAATTTTTGTTTCATCATGTTAAAATAATTTTTTTTTCAATCTTAATATCTAATCATTTAAAAACTAATAATAAAAGGATATAAATAAATAAATTATTTTATTAAAGAAATATAAATATTCACACTGTAAGGGTATATATATACCCTTATTACACTAGTGTGTCCCTTGAGAGTATGGTGTGTGATAGTGGAGAATTATCAGGTCGGTTTATAGCACATGGTTTGGGTCAGGATCTTGATAAGATTGATCTTCTCATGTAAATAGTCTTAGTCATTCTTTAGTTATTTAATCTCAAATTAGGATTGGTCATGGGAAAATACTAGTGATTTCATATCCCTCAAAAGCTCTGATAAATGGTTTTATAGGGTATGATCCTGCTGGTCAAGTTTGAATTTGTCATAACCCTTAATGTACTAATATTAATAGTCATTGAACAATGACTATATTATCAAAGGATATGGTGATTAATAGTATGTTGAATCTAAGAGACCATATAACAGCCCAAAATAACAAAATTACTACATGTATTATCTATAAATACATTACATAAAAATTAATTTATTAATTAAAGAAGTTAATTTCATTTATAAAAGTGTTGGTTGTAACATTCTTCCCCCCTTTAAAAATTTCACCGTCAAAATTTCCCTTTCATACACAAAAATAGATTTGAGTACTTCTATTTTATCACTTATTCTGATTCAAATGTATCATACTCAAACTTGTGCTTCTACCACAACACTTTGATTAAGTGAGTTGTATTATTTCAAAAAATGTGGACTCTATGGTCTAAATCTACACTCATTACTCCTCATATGAACGATAATTATCCCACTATACCACCTCTAGATTCAATACATGTAAGGGTTATGGTATGTAATTTCTCAAGAGTAATACATTGAAAACATCATGTACATGGAATAACTTAGGTGGGAGTGCCGGTCTATAGTCCACATCTAAAACGTGATCAAGGATCTCAAAGGGGGAGGTGAATATTGGGATAAGATTTCCCTTCTTCTAAAATCTCATGACTTTCTTCCTCGGTCATATATAAATTAACAACTTACCTACAACCTCAAACTCTTGGTCTTGTTAAAAAAATTGCATTAGTTTTCTGTTGACTTTACTTTGATTTCATATGAGGGTGAATGGTTTCAACCCTCTCTGTTATCTTTTGTATAAGATCATATCCCATTAGATTCCACTCACTAACATCATCCAATCATGTCAAAGTCTGAAATATCTTCCAATATATATCCTCATAAGGTTACATTTGAATTATTTAATGGGAACTGTTGTTATATGATAGCACCACTAAAGAAAGGTTATGACCCCCACATCCCAATGCATGTTGAAGGATTCCCCAGAACCTCAAGAAAAACCTCATATTTTGATCTGATACAATAGAGAGTGGAACTACACATAGTCTTATCACTTTTATTATATATATCATGGGAAGTTGTTTAAGAGTGGAATCTTTTTTGGTAGTAATAAAATGTGATGACTTGGTAAGGTGATAAACCTCCACCCATATGTAATTATTTCCAAATGGGGTTATTGGGAGTCCTATGATAAAATCCATGGTTTTGTTTTCCAATTTATATAGTAGTATGGGAAATGGTTTCATCATAACTGTATACTTGTATCCTTCATCCTTAACTTATTGACAAAACCAAGAACCATCATAAAAATTTTGTAATCATCCTTTTTCATATTATCTCCCAAGAAGATTTCATTTAAATATATAAATATATATATATATTTTAGTTCTTCTTGGATAAATAAAAAAGGTTGATCTATTTATATCATCCACAAGTTCTCTCTCTAGTTAAGGTTTTTATAGGACACAAATCCAGGTTAAAACCTTATAACTCTATCTTCAGTAATGTTGAACTCCAGAATATTTTATAATTTTTTTTATCTCCTCATCACCCTTATAATCCTCAATGGGACACTCATGAATAAATGGTTGAGCAATTATTTGAGCAAGGTACAATGATAATAACTTTACTATTCCTATTTCCATCCACTGTATGGATATTAATATTTGATATTTTTCAATCATCATTATGGATAGGGTTGCAGGATCCTTCCTCCATTGTGCATCTGTAACTTTATTCTCTTTCTCGGGATGGTAATGTATTGAAAAATCATTATCCTTAATCGAATATATCCACCTTTTTTGGAACATATTATTCTCATTTTATGTGAACATATACTTTTTTATTTTACGATCCATATATTGTTCAAACATTTCTCCATAGAGATAAAATTAAAAAATATTCATTTGGAATATCACTTTAGGAAATTATAGATTATAAGGTGGGTATTTCATCCGATGTGTCTTTAATTGTAAGGATGCATAAGATATCACTTTTTTCATATTTCATGAGTACAAAACCTACAGCCCTTTTAGACAAATCATTGTGTATCAAAAATACTAACCTATTAGTAGGAAATGTTATCATAGGTTTAGTGAATAGCCTATTCTTCAACTCTTTAAAGCATTATTGAAATTCATCATTCCAGACAAGCTTGACTCCATTCTAAGTTATCTTAGTTAGTGGGATTGATATTCATGAGAAGTTTCTCATATATCAATGATAGTACCTAGATAATCCAAAGAAACTATTGATTTCCATCACATATTTTGGTCTGGGACATCATTAAATTACCTATATTTTTCATAGATACATATATATCCCTTTTTTAGTGATAACATGCGCCAAAATATTTATTCCTGGCATAAGTTATATTGAAAACTGACCCTCTAGGTTTGGAAGAATACCAGGGCATTCCTTGAGTAACATGTTCTCTCACAATTCAAATTTCATCAAGGATGATGTTTTCCTTAGTCTTGATCATTTTATCTAGATAAACATAATAATCAATAAATAATAGCCTTGTTTGAGACGTTGAAAACAAAAGAGATTCACCATCCTCCATATAGTTATATAGAATCATTGGATGATTCATGATACAGTGGGAGATTTCCTTCTTTGAGAAATTTATTTTGGATCTATATAAGAAAAGATAATCCATACTTGGGAAAATATAAAATTATACTAAATAGAGAAGGATATTATTTTTAAAAAGTAAATACCACAAAATTCAAATTGTGATACAACAATCATTGACATTATCCCTGATGATATCAAATCTACAGGGGGTGGTGACTCAATGTTCTTAGATAAAATACTAGATATAAACTAAAATAAATCAATACATACACAACTATATAGTGTATCTTATGTATACATCATTCAACATGATCCATCTTGGTCATTTCTATATCATATGACATGTATTTTTCCCTTGGAATCCGGGATTGTTGGTGCTCATCATCCTTGTTATCCCCTAGAATAGTGCGTTATCTTGGATAATGCCTATCTTCTTTACATTGATAACATTGAACTATTGATGGTACATTAGATTTAATTTTAATTCCATCTATCATTTTCTTTATTTTTCACATCAATTAGCTACCTTATGATCTATTTTTTCAAACATAAAACATCTTCTAGTCCTTTTTGACAATTCCCTTGGTGCTACATTCTATATTTTTGACTCATATGAAATTGAATGTTATGTTATTTAAACAGTTTATCACATGAACATACATGAGACACTCTCTTACTCTAATTTAATTTTGTTGGAGATTAAACTATGATTTAGTTTATAATAATAACTTGTAATATAGTGTTTGTAATAATAAAAAGTCTACTTAAATTATCTACCATAAAGTTATTCATCTCATTTGGGTTGTCACCATGTTTCTCATCATAGTGGCTGTTGACTCGGTTCCTCTTATTTCCTAACATTGACTAAAAATAAAGGGAAAATTAGTGATGAGAATTTAAACTATTAAACACAAAAAATTGAAACTATGAACATTATATGCGATATATCACAATTGACAGGTATTCCTTAACTTATAAATTTATAGGTTTCAATCTAAGTTATCAATTTTCTATTTAATAAATAAATATTTTATAAGAATTATAATTCAATTCATAATGGTTCAGAAAGAGATTTTGAATTGACCAAGGAATATCCCCCTGGAGTGTCAAAACCAGGTGTTTCAAAATTCCTTTTTTTAGGCACCATGTGAAAATAAATTCCAACTCAATACATCCTTTTCAATATTTTTATCACTAGTTAAAACTATTTCAGAGCCACATCCCCTTGAACTTTCCATAAAGGGATTTATTTACTTGGAAACACATTACTCTATACATTAAAAATATTTATCAATGTTTTAATCGGATTATTCTTATACCTAAGGATTTAAAAATATTTTTCTAATCATAATTTTAAAAAAGAACTAGAATTTACATAGATATCAATAATAAAAACCTATATCTTTAATCCACCTTAATTTATGATTTATTACATAATGATGTAATAAATACATCCCAAAAATTTCATGAGTCCTATTATCATTGAGAAATATGGTACATAACATAATAACATGAACATAGACACAACACCATTATTTAAAACTATATTAACATGTTCTTAAAAGTTTATTTCCCTTAAAAAACTATGTGGTATAACCTGGGAGCATATAAAAGAAAGGGGTGAGATCTAAATCCCACTAAGGGAATATAGAAACCATAAAAGGATGAACATAATACATGTGCGTCAATATTGTAATAAAAAAACATAATAGTGGTGAGAGTAACAAACATGAACATTGAACCATGATATATGATGATGACATGAAGGAAACATAGGTGTGTGGTAACATTGAAAACATGAAATCAAAAGATAAGTCAAGGCTAACCAGCAAGAAATCATAGTGTTGCGTGCTTAGAATATCCTACCATGAACAAAACATGGAATCTCATGTGATAAAAACACTACAAAATGTAATGAAGGTATATATAACCATAGGCTCTCCTGTCACATTCATAACATATACATCCATAAGTGTTCCACATAGATCATACAATATAATGATGTATTTCATCATTTTTAATCTCACAATTATGTAGTTTTGGTAACATATATGGATTTTAACAATAAATTATGTATATTTATATCTAGTTGAATACCCATTAGTGGAAATGGGGATGGGTATTCAACATACAAATTTTTGTCTTGGAAAATCACTGGATAATTTTGGTAACATAATGAGGGTGTATAAAGTTTAATGGAAGATTTTAATGAGAGTTAAATGAGAGTCTAAAAACATTATAATCATAATGAAAGTGATAGGGTTGTATAATATCATATTCAAACATGAGAAATCGAAAATCAAGATGCTTTATATAAAAACAGTTCCAGAAAAAAGAGGAGAAGGATATAATACCCTACATAGAGAGGGTGCTTCTAAAATAATGATAGGTTATTATTGAGATCTCATGGAAACCTTATAAGGGATATTGAGAGGTAAGGGAAGAGTACATTCTTTATATAAGGGTTTTTAGTGAAGAGGAGTGTGAGGATGTGTTGGTTTATAAAGAAAAATAGATGGGAATGCTTTATTAATTTCTAAACATAGGTTTTTGACTCTATATCACAATTTCTTCCAAACCAAGAACCATCCCGTGGTTTCCTCCCAAGGTAACCCCCAAAGACGAGTGGATTTATTTATTTTATAAGGATATTAATTCATCACATTAACATAATATCCCTGGCTATACAGAAGTGAGTTATGTTTTCAAAGAATTAATTTTAAAAAATTGGAATATAACATATGTTTTTGAGGATTTATTAATGGTATATAAAATTAATAAAATAAAATAAAAACACATTATTTTGAAGTAAATACATAATTTTTCTTGTTTATACTCTTTATATAATTTACTAAATCACTTTTGGTCTTTTAGGATATCTTAAAACACTCCATATATTTATACCATATTTAACATCGAATAAAAAATTCTTCTGTCTCTAAAAATTATGAAAAAATCACCACTGTATAATTTTTACATTACAATCTCAAAAATAATATTTAGTTTTATCAAAATTATTCTATGAATTTAGAACATAAACTTTTAAAAGAAAATAGAAATTTACTAAAAAAATAATGGGTTTTTATAATAATAGTTTTTCACCCTTAAAAAATTACATTTTATCCGTCCATGGAACCCATAAAAAATCCATCCTCACCTAGAATCATCTCCCCAAACACCTTATGGGTTTCCTTGAGGCCATCAATGGTAGGATAAAGAACCTGTATGGGATTAGGGAGCTGCATTTCTTCCATATAATACAATTTCTGTTTCATCATATCTAAATAAGCTTTTTAGTAAACTCATTTTTAATCATTTAAAAAATAATAATAAAATGTAATAAATATAATAATAATTTTATAAAAGAAATATATAAATACATATTATTAGGTTCTAGATACATATACATTTATTACACCATCAAATTCCCTAATATTAAGGTGTGTGATGGTGGTGATTTCTTTGGGTGGTTCAAAGAACATGGTTTGGGTAATGATCTAAATAAGCTCAATACTCTCCCATAAATAGTTTTATTCATGTTATATTTATTGAATCCCATCATAGGAATAGTCAAGGTATGATCTTAGTGATTTTATCTCCCTTAGGAGCTCTGATAAATTGAATTTATTGGGTATGATCCTACTAGTCGAGGCCATCACCCATTCCTTCTGTGTCAATTGGACTTTATCATAAGACATAATATACTAATATTAATAGTCATTTTAAAATGGATATATTATCAAATTTTATGATTTTTAATTATATTTTAAATCTGACAGACTATATAACAGTCTAAAATAACCAAATTAATTTGTTTTTTTCTACAACTACATTACTTAATAATTCATTTAATAATTCAAAAGTGAATTTAATTTCAAAAAGTTTTGGTCATTACATTCTTCCCCCATTCAAAAATCTCACCCTCAAAATTTCCATTCCATACACAAAAGGAGATGAGGCCCCTTCTATTTTATCACCTCTTGTAGTTCCTATGTCGCTTCCTCAAACTTTTTATTCTAGCATAATACTTTTACCAGGTGAGTTGTCTTGTTCCACAAAAACATTTCTCCATAATCTAGTACCTTCTCCGATTTCTCCTTATATTAAGGATCATTCTCCAATTGTACCACCTATGGATTTATTACATGTAAGCGGTTTGATATGCACTTCCTCAATAGGTATACATGAAACTCATCATGCATTTGAGATAACTTAGGTGGGAGTGCTATTGGATAGTCCACATATCCAATTTGACCAAGGATAATAAAGGGGGAAATATATATTTTGATAAAATTTCCCTTTTTCCCAAACATCATGACATTCTTCCATGGGGATATATGAAGTAACACTTTATCCCTAACCAAAAACTCTAAGTCTTTTCCACGATTCTCTTCATATATTTTCTTTTAATTTTTCATGGATTTAATATAAGCAATAATGTTTTTAACCATTTCTATTATCTCTTGTATAATATCATTTTTCATCATCTTCCTCTGTCCAACATTATCCCAATATGTTAGATTCTAACCCAAATTCCTATAAAGATCCTCATAAAATACAATTTTAATGCTTGAATTGAAACTATTTTTATATGTGAATTACACTATGTAAAGGTTTTGATACCCACATATCTACACTTATTTAAGGATCCTATAGAACCTTGAGATAAACTTTATATCTTGATCAGATGCAATAAAGAGTGGCACTACATGCAGTATTACCACTTCTTTTATACGTATCCCGGTGAGTTGGTTGAGAGAAGAATATTACTTGGTTTTAATAAAATCTACAGACTTGGTAAGGAGATCGAATACCAACCGGATGGTGTAATTTTCTTTAGGGTTCAAAGGTATTCCTATAAATAAATTCATGGTTATGTTTTCCCATTTTCATGCTGGTATGAGAAATGGTGTCATCATACTCTTATACTTCTGTCATTTACCCTTGACTTGTTGTCATACCATTAATCATGACAAAATTATTTAATGTTCCACTTCATATTATCCTATTATAATTATATATATAAATATATATTATGGTACTTCTTATATGAATAAATAAGAATGACCTATATGCATCGTCCTAAATTTCCCTCTTCTTTTATGGTTGTTTTGGGACATATATTCTAGTTCTAACCCTTACAACACCATCTTGGAAAAAGTTAAAATCCATAATATTCACTACTAATTTTGGTTGCACCTTAACATCATTCTATTACTCTTTGATCCTGTCACGAATTGATGGTTGAGAATTCATTTGAGAAATTAAGGATGGTAGTCATTTTTTAGTTCCTATTTTCATCCTATGTATGTCTAAGAATATTAGATATTATTCAATCCTCATTTTAAGTTATGTTGAAAAATCCTTTTTACTCAATAAATCAGCCAAATTATATTCCTTCCTAGAAAAGAAATGTATTTAACATTCATAATATTTTATTTGTTTTATAAACATTTTTTTGGAACATATTATGACCCTTGTGTGTGAATATATACTTGAGTCTTTTATAATATGTATATTTTCAGACTTTTTTCTATAGAGATAATGTCACAAAATCTTAAATTTGAATATCACTATACCCAATTCTATATAATGATATAGGGACTTCAACTCATGGGTCCTTAATCAATGGGAGGAAAATGCTATAACTTCTTCATATTGCATGAGTACCTAACCAAAGCCCTTTTTTAAGAATATCTATAGACCACAAATCCTTCCCCACTAGTGGGTAATGTTAGCACAAGTTTTTTGATTAGCCTATTATTTAAATAATTAAATCGATCCTCAAATTCACCATTCTAGAAAAAATAGAATCCCTTCTAATTTATCATGGTTAGTAGGATGGAAACGTGTGATATGTTTCTCACAAATCAATGATAATACCAAACTAATCCAAAGAAACAATGAATTTCCACAAAAGATGTTGGTATGGGACATCATTTAATTGCCTATATTTTTGAATGACTCAAATATATCTTTCTAATGGTGATAAAATTCCACAAAAATATTAATGAATCCATCTATAAGTTTGATTGAGAACTCAACCACAAGTTTTAGAGGAAGACTAAGACATTCCATGAGGATCATATTCTCTCACAAGGGGAATGTCATCAAGGATGATTATTTCCTTAGTCTAAATCGTTTTAGTTTGATAAACATACTAATAAGTAAATAAAATACTTGTATGAGATGATGATACAATGTAAATTGATCCATCTCCTTGAACATATATATATCTATAGGATGATTCATGATATTAATGGTGATTTCCTTCTATCAACAATTTATTTACGCTCTATGTAAAGAAATCGAACCCATAGCTAGGATATCATAAAATTCTACTAAATGGATAAATATATTATTTTCAGGAAGTATATCCCCCAAACATCAAATTGTGGTACAAAAATAGTATACATTATCCTTGGTGATATTAAATAAATTAATGTTGGTGGCTCAATGTTCTAAGACAACATACAAGATATGAATTGAAATACAACAATACATACACAACTATAGAATAGATGTAATGTATACTTAAATCATCATAATTCATCTCAGTAATTTTAATAACATCAAACCTGTATTTTTTCCTTTGGAATTGCATATTTTTGGTTCTCATCATCCCTGTTAGCCCTTGGAATAGATCTTTGTCTTAGTTAATGCAAAATTTCTCCAAATTTACTACATAAAACTATTAATGGTACCTTTGATTGAAATTTATTTCCCTCCATCATGCTATTTATTTTTTCTTGTTTATTTGAAAATTTTCCCCAATTTTTCTACACTTATAAATCTTCTAGTTTCTTTATAACACTTTCCTTGGTGCCACATTCTGTATTTTTGACACGTAGAAAATAAGATCTTCTTTCATTTATAATTTTTATCACAAGAAATTACATAAGAGACTTTCCTCCTACTATTTAATATTTTTATAGATTCAAATATATTCCATTTTTTATTGTATATTATGATAGTTAGTTTAGAATAGTCACAAGGCATATTACATTAGCTCCCATAATGTTAAAAATATCATTTGGACTCTCATCATGTTTCCCATAACATTGGTTATCGACTCGGTTCCCCCTATTTTAATCCATTGACTAAATATAAATGGAAAATTAGTTATTAGAATTTAAATTATTAAACACATAGAATGGAAACTATGAACATTTAACGGATAAATTATAATTAACATACATTCTATAGCCTAGAAATTTCAAGATTTCAATATTAGTTATGAATGTTCTATTTCTTAACAAAACAAATTGAAGGCATTGGTGTTATGTTTATAATGGTTTAGAAAGATCTTCTGAATTTACCAAATCATATCCCTAAGAGTGTAAAACTAGGTGTCCTAAATGTCCTTTTTTATGCACTAATGATGAAGAGTCTAATACAATGCACCCTTTTCTGGGTTATTATCCCAAGGTACAGTTATGTCAGAGTCACATCCACATGTACTATCCATACATGGGTGTATATATATTGAAATCACTTACTCTGTACTTTAACATGATTTAGGTACCTTTTCATATAATTAGTATAATATTTAAGTTTTTAACTTTCTTTTTTCTGATTACAATCATTATATATTACTATAAATTCCTCTGATACCAATTATGACAAAAAAATATATTTAATACGCCTTCATTTATGATTTAATACATAAAGATAATCATAATACAACCAAGAAATATCATGATGTCTAATGTATTGTGGAAATTGGGTACATAATATAATAAAATAAATGAGGATATAACATCATTATTTAAAACTCCATTAACAAGCTCTTGAAAATATATTTGCCTTATAAAACTGGATGGGATAACATGGGGATGTGAATAAGAAAGGGGTGAGATATAAAGCCTCGTAATGGAATAATAAAATCATAATAAGATGAAAGTAATAAATACGAGTCAATAGAAATATCAATGAATCATAAAAGGTGTGAGAGTCAAAAACATCAACATTGAAGAATGATATATAACGATAACATGAAGACAACAAAGGTATATGAAAACAACATAAAACATGACATCATAATAATAAGTCAAGGAAAATATCCAAGAAATAAAAACATATTTTGATTATAATAACCAACCATTAACTATACATGGAATCTCAAGAGATAATAACATTACCCAATGCATTGGAGGGCTATATAATATTAGGCCCACCCGACCCACCCGTCACATCATACCACGTACATGCATAAGTGTTCTACATAGATCATACAAATTAAAGATGTATTTCATCAATTTTAATCCAGGAATTAAGGATTGTGGGTTATATATATGGATTCAACCCTTAAAAGGAAGTATATTTACATCTAGGTGAATACCCTTGACTGGAAATGGGGATGGGTATTCACTATACAAATTTTTTTCAGGGAAAATCACAAGATAATTTCAACAACATAACAAGGGTATGTAAGGTTTCATTGAAGGGTTTAATGAGAGTGAATGGAGTATATAATCACTTATAAACAATAATGAAAGTAAGAGGTATGTGTAAGAACATATCCCACATGAAAAATTGGATATAAAAAGTTATTGAACAATGATGGTGCTTGAATAAGGAGGATAAGGATAAGACCCCTTACCTAGAGAGGGCGCTTCTAAAATATTGGGAGAAGCTTATTGAGATATTGGGGAACCGTGGGAGGGATAATTAGAGGGAAGAGATGATTAACATAGTGATCTAAAGGGGTTTTTTTGTGAAAAGGAATGCTAGGTTTTGTGGGTTTATGTACCAAAATAAGGGGAATCCTTTATGAATTTATAAACATAGTTTTGGCACTCTATATCATAAAATAATTCAAACCATAAATAATCCCATGGTCTTTCCCATGGTTTCATCCTAATAAGAGTGGATGTAATAATTTTATAATTCCAAAAACATAAATCGTTAAAATAATACCCTTGTTCATGTGTAACTGAGCCATGTTTATAAAGAATTGATTTTAAATCCTTAAAATATAATATAGGTTTTAGAGGATTTATAAAGGGTTTTTAAATTCAATCAAATAAAATAAAAAATAATATTTTAAAAGTAAAGCATAATCTTCATAATGGATACTATTTATAGTATTTATTACATCACTTTTAGTCTTTTATTATATCATAATATATACTGTATATTTATAGCATATTTTATTTTGCCCCAAAAATTTGAATGCTACTGAAAATTATAAAAAATCCACTATTGGATAATTTCAACATGATGATTTCAAATATAATAATTATTTTTTCAAATTAATATTCTAAATTCTATAATAACATTTTAAATTCAAATCCCCATTTATTAAAAAAATGTTTTTTTGACAATAAATGTTTTTTGACCCTTATAAAAATTACATTTTAAATAAAAAAATTATTTTATAATTTAAATTTAAATAAATATTATTTAACAATAATTGTTTTAAAAAAATTAATTATTTTGAAAAATATTTAATTCATAAAAAACAGTTTTTGATCAAAACTTTATATTTCCAAAAAATACAATTTTCTGTTTCATCATATCAAGATTTAATTTTCATTAAAAACATTATTTAATCATTTAAAAAGTAATAATAAAATGTAATAAATATAAAAACTATTTTATTAAAAAAATATAAAAAATCATATTGTTGGGGTTTAGATACATATCTTTATATTACACAACTATATACCCTAAGAGTAAGGTATGAAATAGTGAGTACTTATTTGGGTGGTTCGGCAAACATGGTTTTGATTTTCATCTCGATAATATTGAACTTCTCCCATAAATGGTTTTCTCTAGTGCTTTAGTTATTTAATCATAGCTTGTTCCAAAACAAGGGAAAATCCCAGTGACGTCATCTCCCTTAAATCTTTGATAATTGGGATTTATAGGGTATGATCCTACTATTCGAGTTCATCACTCCTTATGTCTTTTTCAATTGGACTTTATCAGAACCATTAGTATAAAAATATTAATGGTCACTATACAACTTCAATATTATCAATGGTTATGATTATTAATGATCTTTTTAGTATGAAATACCATATAATGTTCCAAAATAACCAAATTAGTGCATGTTTCTTCTATATATAAATTAGTTAATGATGTATTTATTCCTTAATAAAGGTAATTTCAATTTTAAAATTTCAATTCATTATAGATTTCTAAAAATTTTGATCATCAAACTCTCCTAAAACACTCATACTCCTTAATTTTTGGGAAATTTCCTTCCCCAGTTAATCCCAATATTTTTTTTAATATTCATTATCATATGATGATCACCCACCAAATGAGTCACCCTATGATCCACCATCATAAAAAAATGATTTGTTCCATCGACACTCGAAGGAATGTTTATTGATTATGACACCACTATCGCACACACCATCAAATATGCAGCACCCCAATTTTGTTACCACTTTTCATTCCATCATTATATGAGATACATCTACATGAAATATTCATCCCTGATATCAAATACAAATCATGGATCATGGATCTAATAGTCAATAAATAGTGTTATCATACAGTGGGGGATAATTAAATCACCAACCAAGAATAAGCATCGATGATTATTACAAGAAGAAACGAGAAGTAAAACCCAAATAACACTGATAAGGGTAATGATAAAGACTAAAAATGATCATTATGAATCTATAGTGGTTAGATCCAATGGAGACAATGAATAATCACAATGTTCATCATCAAAAAACAAAATGGGAAATTGGAAATTTAAATCAGAATTAGACCATCTATGAGATCCTGGAATTCTGATTTAATCTAAGGTGGGATTAAATATGAATTCACAAGAATATAAAAATAGTTAAAATAAAAGAGTGACACATCCTACCTTGATATATAATGGTTTATTCTTAAATATTCTTATGTAAATGTAGATTTTTTCACCATCTCCATCGAAATCTGTCTACAAATGTCATTGCAGATCCACTATAACTCCTTAATCAAACATCACTACCCCCACATTCATCCTATTCTCCTCTCTCCACTCTCAAGGGTTTTTAGTGAAAAAGTTTCTAAACCAAGAGATCATACATAAATAGTTATAAATTGACATGGACTAGAGATTTAACCAAGAAATAGAATAATTAATTAAATAATTAATTTATTTATTTAATCTTCACACAGTAGTTTACGCCTAAAAATCTACTTGTGAACCAAACTAATAACAGACCTTTGTGAAACACCCTATTATATACTCAATGATGACATCATTTTTTCTATATGAGGTCATGATCAAGATATTCAAGAATTTCCCCTATAAAGATCATGTACATAACAAAAATAATAAAATATTTTTTATTATATTATTATTGATTCCACGTAGTGGTAACATTTACACGTTGTCTCAACCTCAGGGTAAAGCTCATATTTCATAACAAATATAACACTTAGAAAAAAATTTGCATCAAAATTTAGGAGAGAATGGATTTTCAACCCCATGGAAGGTATGAGGGCTTTGAAACTCAAAATTGAGTTGAGTCTCACTAGCATAAAAACTTATGACATTTCAATTTAATTTAATTATGTATAATTTTAGACTCTCTAAAAAAATTACTATTTAGATTCTATAAAATAAAAAGGAAAATCCTTATTTTTTTTAAATAATGATTGAAAATGAATTTTTGAAAAGGTGGTTATTATTCATTATACTTATTTTCACGATTTGTAAGCCTTTTTTTTCAAGGTAAGTGAGTGATGTCATTTTCATTAAGGATGAGTTTTTAATTGTGTTGTATTATTTTTTCATTAAATGTGATTTAGATTCAACCTATTTTTGATATTTATTGTTTTTCATATCATTTTTCTACCAATATTCTATCTCATAGTCATTTAAAACTTATTGTGAAGTTCTCATGATTGATACTGATATTTTTCTTTAGATGGTGAATATTTGATATTCATGATAAATATATGGTTATGATTAATATACTCATGTTATAAACATAAATCCAGTAGATTTTTTAACTTAAGTGATGAGAATGAATATTTTTCATGGTCTAGTAGATCACAAAGTGGCATTCTTAGTAATGATAAACTAAAAATGTTAATTGAAGTTAAGAGAAACATAATAATTCAAAATAGGGATAATAAAATACATGGTTTAGTTGGTTTTATTAAAAAGTGATGAATTGAGTATATATTTTATTTGAAGTTTGAAATTTTTTCTCTTGTTTATAATTGTTTATTTTTTTGAATATGATGTTTGAAACTTGTTAGGATGAGTTTTCTTTTTTTAATGGTGTTTTAAAAGTTATGGTTTATTTTAAGATGTTATGGTAGAAAAATACCTCTATTTGAGTTTGAAATAATTATGGAAAAGAAAGTAAGTGGAAGGAATTTTCATGAACTTCTACAAAGGGGCCCGTGTCATGACTACCCTAAGCCCTCTATAGATAAGCCAGGGATTGATGACCAGTAATGAGTAGGCATATCCCAAAAATGGGAGGCATTTTCCAAAGTAACTATACAGATGCACACACCTCCAAGACCAAAATACAGAAATTTAAAAACACTATGTAAACAATTCATGCATACAATATGATAACAACCATAGATTACGAGATTAGGAAAAATAGAAAGTAAACAGGACCAGAATACAATACCACCAATAGAAAGATTCTTCCGAATTGAATGTACGAGTTCCTGAAACTCATTTGTGGAAAACCCTACCTGAAGGGTAGGTATAAGAAAACTGTCTAAAGCTATATGAGCACACCTTGTCTATCTGGTCACTCTATGAACCACCTGGTCCAGGTCCACCTAGGACTCTATCAAAGTGTCGATTATCTACATAAGACATGACACATGTGGGAAAATCCCATGTAGGGGTGAGTAAAAGAATACTCAGTAGGATACCCAGAAACCACAAAGGAAAAATTAAAAGTACACCACAAATGAAACAAATAAAGTAAACCACAAAGTAAACACATGAAGTACACCACAAAGGAAATAAAAAATGTACATCACAAAGGAAACACATGAAGTATAATCAACATGGTCAGCTCACATAGGTATAAGTCTAATGTACAAATAGAGGGATTTTCTATTTTAGTCCACTGATCTCTTAGTTTCCATAAAACCTTGAGCATAATGGTTCATGGAGTTTAGATGGAACACATAGCATTGATAGTGAACGGATCATCGATGATGCATGGATTGTTGATGGCACACAGAGCATTAACGGATGGAGCCTGAAACGTCGATGGCACTCAAAGCGTCGATGGTGCTTCGAGCTTCGATGACGTAGGGAGCGTTAATGACACACAAAGTGTTGATGGTTCATGGAGCGTCTATGTCAAACAGAGTGTTGATGGGTTATGCAACCCCCAAGTCACGTAGTCACCAAGTCATAACCAACCGCATGATTCTGCTCGTAGTATGCTTGTACCTGGAGAACCTACTCCTCAAACAAATATGTTATATTCCCAAAAATCACAAAGACTCACTTAGAGTATCACAAAAGGAACATATCATCATAGTGGTCCCAACGCTGCAAACAGTTAGTCAAAAGGACACATAGTCGGAAAGTTAATATTGTTTTTCTAAAACGGGATGACTAGGGTTTGGCCAAAACTACCCGATCCGGTCCGGCCGACCTGACCCGATCCGGCTCAGTCTATAGGGCGCAACTCATTTGGAGTGGGCCAGTGGTATTGGATTGCTAAGACAATCAGTCTATCCCATTGGTTTGCTGGAGTGGCCAGTTATATCCAGTCCAGACCACACTATGGGCCTGTTTACTCCCTTGGACGTAGCCCACCTTGGTCGTGCCCCTAGTCCATGTTGTCTACCCTGACCACACGACTACCACGTTGCATCCCGTTGTCCTGTGATCCCCCACACACTCTTATCCTCATCCCCACATGTCTCCAAGCTACATACTACTTACACCTATGCGGACTCCTACATCAGCCCCTAGTCACTGCCCACAACCTCTACTGTAGAGGGCTCCCCCGATGTGATCCCTCTTAGATCACGTCCTTATTCCAATACCAACCACCCCACTGGTGGCTCTTCCTTCCACAATTTTCCTAGACCATCCTCCCCTATCGGGCAGGTGCGGCTTCCACTATAGGCCTTGCCTTTCCACGCTCTTCCGGAACTATTCAGAGTCACTGCCTCCGTCCATTGCCTCCTTGTTCTACCACCGCCTTGCATTTTCGTCATACCTCTGTAGTGCCGTAGCGGGATCGACTCATGATTTGGATTTGTCATGGAGTTTAAAAATGGAAGAGATAAGGCTAAGAACACATGATGAATGTGATAGATTGCGGGAATTAATAAAGCACACGAACACCCCAAGAACAGATCTTCACATTTTTCGTGTTGACATTTATATGTTCATGTTATCAGGATCATGAAGAAACAAAAACAGATAAACACCAAGATCTATTCTTCCTTTAACCCCAAAATAATTATCCATCCTTCAAGAATTATCAAACCATAGATCAACCTATTTTTGGGTTGGTTCACATTCGTCGTTTGAATCTAATAAGGGAAAATAGATCACAAAGAGATCAACACCCTACCTCAGGGTTGGATCAGTTGTTGATGAAGAAAAAGGGTTTGTGTCATCATGGATCCTCAATCCACTGATGTTCATTGTCTAGAGAGTTTTCTTCCATGCATTAGAGGAATTCCAGGGTTATAGTGATACCCTTAAATTCTTGAAAAAGGTTTCATTAAAAAGACAAACTCAGTTGCGTCCAATAAAATATTTTTATTAAAATATTTTAATAAAAGTTACGTCCAAATTCTAACATTCACAGTCAACCTATGTTGGTCGATGATAGACCCAAGATAAAGTAAAGTTTTTTACTTTGAACACAATGGAGCCCTCATATTTTTGATATGGGCACCTGTTTACAAGTTATTCGTGTTTTAAGATGAAACTACACATAAAATTTATTAAAAAAACTACATTTTTTATTGTATCATTATAAGCACAATAGGCCTTGAAATTTTACGCCTTCTTAGTGCCTAGTATCATAATTTTCTCAAATAATTTATAAAAATAGAACTGGATAAAATACGAGTCATTAAATTCTCCGCACCTTAGGGCCTTACGTCCCCGAAATCCAAAACAAGGGCTACTCAAAAAATATGAGGGTACTAAGCACAAATCAGATCCCACTTCTCCTAAGTGCTCTCCTAAAGATTCTTGTTCATCCACTAAATGCACACACGAGGAATCAATCTCCCATGAAGGATATGCTTCTATCAATCCCTGATCTCCACCAGGTACTCCACAAAATCCGCCCCATCATCAATGTCCTGCTCGCCCCAGTCAAGGATGTGTGATGGATCATGCACGTACATACTTAGAAATAACACATGGAAGATATCATGAACTTGGTACAACTATATGGGTAGAGTTAGTTGGCATATCACCTCACTAACTCTACACAAGATCTTAAAAGGGTTTATGTATCTCAGAGATATGTTGCCACTATGGCCAAACCTCCACAATACCTATCGAGGGGAAACCCAAAGGAACACAAGGTCTCACTCCATGAAATAAAGAGGCCCCCATATCCTATCAACATATGACTTATTATAGATTTATATAGTCCTCATCCGCTCCTGGATGATCTGTCCCTTCTCAGTGGTATCTCACCCCAACTTTGGACCCATGATTACTAACTCCCCTGGGTTCGTCTAGATATTGGTGACCTCCATGGTTTCCCATATAAGACCTCGAATGGTGATATACCAATATTGAAGTGATAGTTGTTTTTGTACTCAAACTCCATCAGTGGTATGTGATCCTCCAAACTATGACCAGAGTTTAAGATGAAAGAACGTGTCATGTCTTCAAGAACCTAGATGGTCCTCTTAATCTGGCCATCTGTTTAAGATAAAACACTATGGTCAAGCATAACTGAGTCCACAACACCTCTTGTAATCCCTTCCATAACCGGGATGTGGAGTTAGAATCACGATCTGAGATAATCTTTGATGGAACTCCATGGATCCGAACAATCTCCTATGCATAGAGGCATTCCAATCTCTCTATTGAACTCTGATCATGGATTAGTAGGAAGTGGGTCAACATGGTGAGTCATCAAATGATAACCCATATGGTATAATGTAGCTTGAAAATTCATGGTAAAACTGTAATGATGTCTATTTATATCCCATCCCACTTTCACTATGGTACCTTAAGTGGTTGGGTCAAGCCCACTAGAACTTGGTGCTCAACCTTCACTTAATGGAATGTGAGTCATCTAGAAATGAACAATGCCACTACCTAGTTCATTCCCAACCACCAAAAATGACAATATATGTCCTGATACATCTTTTTCACTCTTATATGTACTACCAAAGGGGATGTATAGAACTCCCCCAAGACCTCCTCCCACAACATTATTGGTACTACTGTGTATCCTCTAAAGATAGAGACATGCTCCCCACCTATCGAATATCCATCACGGGCATGCCCCATGGACAACTTTGCACATCCAGTATCCTAGTCGATATCCCCAAGTTGGGCCTCCTTGACTTACTATAAGAGTAGAGGGGTGAGAACCATCTAATGAAGGTAAGATTCTCCATCCCTATCCACAAAGGATATCTATAATGAGGAAAACTTCACTAACACCTAACTTAGTAGCTACAAGATGGATCTCTTACTGAGAGCATCCACCACTACATTCCCCTTTATAATAGTAAGTCTAATCTCAAAGTCGTAGTCCTTAAAAAAATCTAGCCATCGTCTCTGTATCAATTTTAGATATTTCTGAGAGAATATATACTTGATACTCTTATGGTAAGAGTAGATAGTAAACTGCTTGCCCATCAGGTAGTGTCGCCACATCTTCACTGTGAAGACTACCATTGTAAGATCAAGATCATGGGCTACATAGTTCTACTTATACTGACTCAACCGGTGAGAACCAAGGGTAATAACTACTTCCCCCTACATCAGGACACAACCATTCTTGGTCCTTGATGCATCACAAAACACCATGTACTCAACATCCTCCTATGGTAATCTCAAAATAAGAGCACCCATAAACCTCTGCATCTGCTCTTGAAAGTACTACTGGAACTTCTTTTTCCACATAAATTGATACCATTTCCATGTCAAGGCCTTCAAGGGTTCATCTAATCTGGAAAAGTTGGGTACCAATATCCGATAGTACCTAGCCAAACCTAGGAAACTCAGCACCTCTGTAACACTCTTGGGTGGATCCCAAGCAAGCACGACTTCAATCTTTGTCAAATCCACTGCAACTCCAGCCTATAAAATGATGTGTCCCAGAAAGTGGACCTCGAAAATCCATAATTGGAACTTTGAGGGATTCCAATAAATCTAGTGCTCTTGAAGTATGTATAAGACCATCCACAAATGTATCTCATGCTCCTCATCTATTTCCGAGTACACTATGATATCATTAATGAAGACCATGATGAACCAGTCTAAGGATGGAAGATTCTATTCATGTGTCCTGTAAACACTATTGGAGAATTCTTTATGCCAAATGAAATCACCAAGTACTCATAGTGTCCATATCAAAATCTAAATGTTTTCTTCGGTATATCCTCATCCCATACATGAAGATGGTGATAGAAAAATTTGAGGTCTATCATTGAGAACTACCTTGCTCCCTTCAGATGATCGAAGATGCCATCGATCCTCAGCAGTGGATACGTATTCCTCATGGTCACATGGTTCATGAACCAGAATTACATACATAACCTCAATCTCTCATCTGGCTTCTTAGAAAACAAAAAATGGGGCTTTCTAGGGGGAAACACTGGGTCTCACGAAGCCCTTCCTCTACAGGTCCTCCAACTGTACCCTCAAATCACGAATCTCTATGGGACCCATCCGATATGCATGTATAGATATTGGTGCCATACTGAGGTATAGGTCAATACAGAAATCTACCTCTCTATAGGGAGGTAATCTAGGGAAATCCTCAGGAATGATATCCTCATACTCCTTCACCACTATAGGAAACTGAGGACTCATCTCATACACTATGTCAAGGGTCAGACTATCCAACTGATGTGTTATTGGATGCACCCTCCTATGTGTGAGTCCATCCTGCATTGCATGTGTTTCCCTTTCGTAGACAAAAGAAAACATGGTCCTATCACGATGGACACACCACAATCTGTTCCAAAAACAATCAATCTGGGCATGGACTACTGATTACCAGTACATACCAAGAAAGATGTCATAAGTACTCGACACTACCACCAAGATATCTGAACCAAAACTCAATCCCCATAGATTAAGGGAACACTATAGAAACCAGTGTTTGATCTTCGAATCCCCCCATATAAGTCTTTCAGCATAGGGATCGAGTCAACAGTCCCATTGGAATCTTTGAGTCTTGAACAATGATCATGGAGAGAAAATAGTGAATGGAACCTGTGTCAATCAAAACTGCAACTAGGGTGGAAAATACATAGGTAATACCTTTAATCATCCTTGGAGATCCACGTTTTTAATCCTCCATCACATGAAGCTAGCCGCATCCCTATCCACATACTCCATGAGCCCACAGTGGACCACCTAAGGGTGGTGGTGGTAGTACATGAACTCTTCACCCACTGCATGCTGCTCTACCTTCTCCTCTACCAAATCTGATGCCTTGAAGACCAACTTGATCCTACCTCGTAATCTACCTTGGTTGTCCCTCGAACATCTTCTAATCATCATCATGATGTGTCAGGAAATCTCGGTCCATATGTTCCTAGCCACCACACCAGTAACATAACATATCCTTCAAATGACCCGCTCTACCCTTGGATCCCTGCACTACTTACCCTATATCCTGGGGTCATCCCCTAGAGTTATAGACCTTCCTGGGTACCTTAAACTACTTTTGGTTACCCACCTCCAAATACTTAGCTACTTGGTGCTTTCTGGTGGATCTCATTGCTAGCGTCTGTTCCGCTAGAAAGCTCTCCACTAGTAGGGCTCACTCCAGTACCCCAACATATATAGGTATGAAAATGGATATCATAAATTCCCTAATCTCTTGTCATATCCCCTTATTAAAGGTATGGGACCTAAATAACAGGTCATATATCATATCCATTGAGTAGTGAGAATTATTTCTAAATCTCGCTGAGTACTCTGCTACTGTCTGACTGTCTGAATGTAGATGTAGGAGGTTTCGTATGCACATTGAGCATAACTTTCTTGAAAAGAACTACTCCCGGAAGAGGTGCTCAAAGTCTGCCTAAGAGATATTAGTCTCTCCATGCATCTATATCACTAAGCTCCACCATCTCCCCAATTATCCTTGAAGAAGGCTCATGGAAAGAACTTCCATCTGATCAAAATGAATCCTCATAAGGCAGAAGACACATGTAACTGCCTCCATCCAATCATCAGCTACCTGGGGGTCTAGCTCACCACTAAATCTAGGAGGTAACTACCTTTGGAACTCATGAAACACACTCAACCTACATGCATACTCTTCTAGTAGCACAAGTGGTAATTTTTTCTCTCCGAGTGGTGGTATCATTAGTACACAACTCAAAGGTGATATCCCTGGAACTTCTCCCTTTATTGATGCCTCATCGCATGGAAAATCAACCTCATAATCACTCATTGGAATCCTGGATGGCTATCAGCATGAAGGAATCCTGAAATAGATCAAGATATACAACAATCAATAGAGTATACCCAGTGAGATTACTCAATAAGGACATGAAAACACACTAAAAATATTATATGATGAATGTACCATTTATTTTCCCCACAACTAGAGTTTTTATGTATCGAGCTGGAAAGTAGAATTCAAAATCATGGTGTACGGATACGTTAACCGCCGCACCAACACTAGATTACCTGGCCTAAAAGACAATCTCTAAACACTGGACACTGTTTCCCCAAATCAACCTCATAGAATCTTGGTTCTTTAGGTAGAACCAACCTCACTTAGATATGACTCTATCATGACTCTTCCTAGAGGTTCCCATTCTGTGAATACCCCAAGACCGCCTTCGATAGGCTAGGGGCTAGCGTCTAGAACCGATTAGGAATATCCCACAAATGGGAGGCATTTTCCTAAGTACCTATGCTCACACACACACACATATCCAAGACCAAAATGCTAAAAAGGTAAAAACACCAAGTAAATAATGAATTCATACACTAATATACCAACCACATAGTATGATAGTAGGAAAACGTTTATATAAATGGGGTAAAAATACAAGCCCACATAAATAAAGAGTCAACCAAAGTGAATTCATGAGTTCCTGAAACTCATCCAAAAAAACCCTACCTGAAGGGTAGGTGAAGGAATGTTGTCTGAAGTAGTACAATCACACCTCATTTGTCTAGTCACTCTAAGAACCACATGGTCCTGGTCCACCTAGGACGCTGTCATTGCGTTGATATTATGTATAATACACGAAACATGTTGGAAAATATTGTCTTGGAATGAGTAAAACTATACTCTGTAGGATACCCTAAAACGACAAGGAAACATGTGAATTACACCACAAAAGAAACACACGAAGTTAACCATAAAGGAAACACACGAAATACACCATAAAGAAAACACATAAAGTACACCACAAAAGAAAACACACAAATCACAGTCAATGGGGTCATCTCACATAGGTATAAGTCTAAAGTACTAAGAGAAGGATTTTATATTATAGTATACAAATTTACTAGTTTTGATAACACCTGGAGTATGGATGATGAACGGATCGTCGATGGTAGATAGATCATCAATGGCGCACGAAGCATTGATGGATCTCGTAGCTTCGATGTCACCCAGAGCATCAATGGAGTATGAAGCATCGATGGCACACAAAGTGTTGATGATGTAAGAAGTGTCGATGGTGCATAGAGCATTGATGGTGCCTGGAGCATCAACAGTTCATGCATCCCCAATGTCACAGCCAGCCCTATGATTCCACTCATAGTGCACTTGTTCTGGGAGAACCTACTCCTCAAGCCAATTTTTTGTATTCCAACATTCACAATGACTCACTTAGAGTTTCTCAAAAAGGCCATCTTGTCGTAAGGGTCCCAAAACTACCAATAGATCGTCAAACAGACAGACTATTTTAAAGTTAAGGTTTTGTTTCTAAAAAGGTCTGACTAGGGTCCAGTTTGGGTCTGATCTGGCCTGCCGAACTAGACTCGACCCATCGGTCGACTCGACTCGGCCCGACATACCTAACCTGGGTTGTCCAACCTGAACTAGGCTGAACCAGCTCGGCCCAATAGACTTGGCCCTTTGGGCTGTGGGTCCAACCCATAGGGCTATTGGAGTGGCCCAACTTATCTGGTCCAGCCCACAATGCAGGTCAATTTACTCTATTGAACATGCCCCACCCTGGAGACACCACCTAGTCTATGTGGTCTGCCTTAACCGCGTGGCTACTGTTTCACAGCTGGCCGGTGACCTCCCCATGCGCTCCCTGCCTCTGCTCCACACACCTCCAAGCCACATCCCATTATCTCTGCTGCGACCTGTTGACACTAGCCTTGGTTTCCCCCTGTGGACTCCACTATCGTGGGATCCCTCTGATACGGTCCCGCCTGGACCACATCCCTCCGCCACTGGCTGCCCCACTGGCAGCCCTATTTTCTCATGCTCCGCCTGGCATGGCCTACCCTATTGGGCTGGTACTGCCTCTACTTCCAGCCACCCCGCTGGTGGTTTTGTCCTACTACACTCCGCCTGAACTGTCCGGTGCCACCGCCTTTCTCTACCACCTCCTTGCATTTTCTTCAAACCTCTATGGTTCCTTTATAGGATCAGCTCACGATTTGGATTTCACATGGGGTTTCAAAAGGGAAGGGAGAAGGCAAAGAACACATGAATAATGCGAGAGATTGAGGGGAGAGGTAAAGCACAAAAAAACCTCAGGAATGGATCTTGGCCTAATTTGTGTTGGCCTTGATCTGTTCATTTTACCACAATCATGAAGAAAAAAAAGTAGATAAAAAACAAGATCTATTCTCCAATTAACCCCACAATAGTTACACATCCCACAAGAATGATCCAACCATGGATCAACCTGTTCATGGGTTGGTTTGCATTCGTCATTTAAATCAATCGAGGGAGACGAAAATCACAATGATATCAACACCCTACCTCAGTATTGAATTCGTCATTGATGAAGAATAGAGGTTCGTGTCATCATCGATCCTCGATCATTAGAAGTTTTTCATCGAGAGTGTTTCCATCCCTGCCTCAAAATAATTCCATTGTTATATTTATAACCTTGTATTCCTAACAAAGGTTTCATTAAAATGAAAAATTATGATGTGTCTAATAAAATATTTTAATGACGGTTACGCCCAAATTCTAACTTTCACAGTCGACCCACACTGGTCGATGTTAGGCCCTGCCTAAGGTAAAGTCATTGCTATGAATGCAACGGTGCCCTCATTTTTTAGATTTTGTCACCCGTTTAGAATTTATTCCCATTTGAAGAAGAAACCATCTGTGCACTTTATTAAAAAGTTAACATTTTTCACCGTATCATTACAGGCACACTGGGCCTCAGAATCTCACATCGTCTCAGCACTGAGTCTCATAATTTTCTCAATTAATTTATAAAAATAAAATGGTATAAAAAACAAGTCATTACAGTATTTTTTAGAGTAAATATGTTTTGAGGATGTGAAAAAATGAAAACCCCATAGCTAGTACTACTTTCATTACCATCCACCTGAGTGAAAAAAACAAATCTCAACAGTGGCATGTGAATGGGGGGTATGAGTGAATATAATATAATAGGACTAGTGAGGTTTTGTTATATGTGGAGAAATAGTAAGTTTGAAACATGGAGTGAAACTTGATGAGAGGTGAGGTAAGTGTTCAGGGTGCTTGGTGGCACCAAGGGATATTTTTGATACTAGGATGACATATTGAGTATGATAATTTAGAGGCTAACCAACTAGAAGTTTAATGTGGGATGATGTTTATAGTGGAATTGTTCAACCATTATGAAGTACAAAAACCTATCCAATTTGACATCATGTGGGTGTTTTCCTTCGCATGTTTTATGTTTTCTTTTTTTCATAGGTTGTCTATTACCAGTTTCATTGTGTACCACCATGATGTTGAAGAGGAGATCTAGTTAGAACTCTATAAATAAAATACATACCATGAATATAAAATGTTGTTCCATAGATTACATTGAAGATATAATATCAATGATATTATTTTTCCATGGTGGATTAGATTCATGATCATGAAGTTAATTATGAGTTGAGATAGTATCAAGATTGAAGATCACATGGTTCTCATTGCATGGTAGAGATCCTCGTTACATGAATGAGAAAAACGATTTGTTTAATGGGAGTTTTTTTGGTGTTGGATATGAGGGTGAAACATGTATATGTATATAGTGTGGATATAGTAACAGGTTTAGAAAAAGAAAATTTTTTATGCCCTATGCATGAAATTATTTTGGGGAAGTTTTGGGGATACTATATTATCAAAGATATGATGAAGATCTCAGATCATAGAGTGGATATTCTGCACCATGATCATACATGGTCACAAAAAAAAAATATTTGATATATTGGGTTTGATCTATGATTAAATATATTCTTTGAAAAATACTATATCTAAACAGATTTACAGATTTGAAATTTTATCTCCCATTTCATAATTTTGAGTTATATCTTGTGAGAGTTAGAAGTAGTGTTGTAATCATATTTTATTTTCCATCTACAAGTAAAGGTAATAGTACATGAATAAGGAATGATTAGTGGATATAAATTTAATTATATTAAATTATAATTAATGGGATTCATCCTATAAATTGAAGGAATATTAGTAGTACTAAAGATCATTGAATCCTGGGAGGACTACTACTCATTTTTAGATAGAGGAAACTTCAGGATTCTTCCATGGTTTTTTTATTATCTCCCCTCATGGATAGAAATTATAACGACCCATACTTTACATACATTGTTAATACTTCAAAATTGAAGCACACTTATTACAACATATGAAAAAACCACAAAGGACCATATAGGTATAGTGTCTTTAGAAAATGGGAAACATAAACAATTGGTTCATAAATCTTCTACAGTGTCTCCCATTTATTTCATCATATCTAGGGTCCCTTTTAGCATATTCTACTTAATATCCATCTTCCTGACCTGGGGAAAAGAAAACATAAAAGGGTGAGCTCAAATTCTTAGCAAGGGCAAATAAAGGAAATAAAAATCATATCATATCTTTTTGAAAATCATAACCTGCAAAAGTGATCATAAAATCTTAACATGGAATAAATCATAGAAGTGAAAATGAGATCCCCATAATCATAACATGAAACTTGAAACTTTGTAGCATGAACACATAATCATGGAAAATCATTTCTTGTTAGTCATGACTCATTGCCAAGACTATCTTAGTGGACAAAGTCCCTTTCTGAACCGAGTCACCCTTGTTCCAGTCCTGTTTCACTAAACCGGTATAACCTACCGTTCCAGCCATGTCTATCTCATGAGATATAAAGTCTTTACCCAATGCATTGGAGGGAGATATAGGTCCCACCCATCGTATAATGAATCCTTTCTTATGTGTGCCACATAATCATAAATCATACATCATCGCATAACACATGTAACAAAAATGGGATTCTTGAAACATCATGACATCATAAAACAAATAATATAAGGGAAATGACTTCATAAAAATAATTCCCTCAAAACATAATCAAATCAATGTAATAATAGGGATAAAAACAGAACCCTATATTATCTTAGATGGAAAATAATTTTGATAAAACACTTGAACTCCATTCTTGAGGAAAATACCCTTTCTTCTTCAAAAACACTTTTATTTTCTTAACATGTCATACAATTATAAACTAAAAGAAGTTGATTAAAAATAAACTTTAAAACTTGTAAAGGAAGCTTCTCGGAAATTATGTTTTTAAAAATCCATTCATGCTATATAAGTTAAAAAAACATTCTTCGTACCTTTGTCGGAAAAGTCAAAAAGTACCTCGTATGAAAAAACGACAGAAGATTCCTTTCATATTCTTTACTAAAAAATCACCGAAGGGTAAAATTGGATTTAAACTATTGTAAGTGGATGGAAACAATATTACATATTGGGGGAACATGGATGTGGATGATAAAATACACCCCAGTAAATACTTACGAATAAACAATCTCGGATAAAAATGAGATTGTGATATTTCCCTTACCTTAGGTCCGATTTTTCTTTGTACGTGTCCGAAGCTCCTGTATAATGTTTTAAATAATGTTATTGACTTATTCCAGAATCATACATATTGATATGATATCATATATGGTCATATTCTTAGCTTCTTGTTAGTAATATTTCATTGTTATTTGTTACTCGGGTCTTTATTGCCTTTTGTTCTTATGCGTGTTTTGCCGAATACATTCTTATTCTTCTTTTAAGGTTATAGATACCTTATATCCAGAATGGTATTAGTGTAACATATATCATATTTATTCATTCAATTCATTTATATAATTACTATGTAATGATGATCATGTAGAACGAGTCGCATCACATCGTGGAGACGGTATTCTGTACGTACGCACGAGTGATGATATCGTTCCTATGATCGTGGAACTGTATTGGAGTATATATATTATTTCAGTATCAATATTACTTTATAATAATCATAAATAGTTACTCATTACACCATTATACCCATCCTTGTAAAGTGATGGTGGAAAAATAGATTACACCACGGCGTGGAGACGGTATTCCGTACGTACGCACGCGCGGTGATTTCATTTTTCCATGGGATGGATAGAAGGTGAATTAGGGTTGTTTCATATTTATAATAACATATCAGTATGTAAGTAATACTGATGTTATTACTTTATCATGAAACAACTAAAGAAGAATAAGTTGAAGAAGAAAGAAATTGAAAAGATCGGTAATGGATATTACCTCTTCTTTGGAACGCCTCTTTGAATCCTCCACTTAGGGAACTAAGATTGGTCTTTGAAGAAGACCAGGACCTCTAGGATTATTCTAGGGAAGTGTAGAGGAGAAAATGGCAGGGGTTTGCCGCGCTTGAGTGCTCAAATTGGTGTGAGGAGGAGGGGGAGGAGGTGCCATTTTATAAGGGAGGAGAGGGGCACCTTAGGAATATCTCAAAATATTATTTTATATTAAAGTCAAAATCGGTTTATAATGGTTCCAAAGGGTCTTATTTCAATGCTAAAGTGGGGATGGGTCGAAATCCTATCAACCAATAGGATTTAGACATGTTTAGGGAATTATTTTAACCTTATCAATTAGATTTAACTCTAAGTTAAATAATTTAACTTTTACCGTGTCTTTTTGTTTTCTTTCACTATATGGTTAATACACTTACTATAACATGCCAAACGAACCCCAAATTTTTTATTATTAATATATATATCCTTATCTAAGTCATTTGGCCGAACCTTAGATTTTTAGGAATAAAATAACAATTAATAATACAATATTTTATTTAAAAACTATTTTGTGTCAATTTTGACACTATTTGATATATGATTTTTGTGAAAGTCATAACAGAAATATATGTTCGAACCAAGTTGATTAAATCAACATTAATATATCATAGTAACCTATAAAATTAGTGTAATTCATAAAAATTCTCAAATTACATTTATTTTGGTGTTTATAACATCAATTATGTCAATATTTCATTAATAAGATAATTACTGCATCATCATTGTGTCATAAATAAATTAAATTATTTAATGTCTAAAAATTACAAATAAAATACCATTATGTAGGAAATATTTGTAGCTTTCTAATGAATATTTATAGTCTAATTTATCTTATGTTTAACCCAATATTAAAAATGATTTACTTATTAAACGTTGATTTTAACTATTTTAACCCTTCTTTAAATAAATTAATAATAAATGTCCTAATCTAATCCAAGTGGGCCTAAATGGTCATATTTTTATTCCTAAGTTTGTTTTTGGTTGAATTACACTTTTCCAATAGAATTAGGACATGTTTTAGGGTAATATTAATATCATATTTACCCTTAGTTACCCTATTTACTATTAACCGCGGTAAAAAAAGTAAAAAGTTACTATTCACCAAAAAATTATTTTTATCTCATTAAACCACATTTTACTTACTGATATCAACCGTGTCTGTCGGATTTTTGAAATTCCCTTCACAGAAGTGGTAAAATTGTGTTTTATGCAAAATTCAGTTTTTAACCTACCACTTAGTGGTTTCACTATTTATCAAAAATTGAAAGTTTTCAGAAAAATACCAAAATTTCACCCTAGGCTAATTTCAATATGCTGAGTCCAAAAATGAAGTCCATTTTGAAAAATAAAATTTATAAAATTTCAAAAATTGGTTATTACTATTCATAACGGCTAGTTTTAATAGCATATTGTTGTTTAGTGAATCTCGGTATTGCGTACGACGCAAGCTATCGAGGAAGGTCGCGATTGCGTGTAAAGCAAGCCAAGCAAGTGTTGTGTAGAAAAAGATTCCTTTGATGATTTATATAACATAAAAGTCTCGGGTGTTTCAGAAATGTTGGATGGGGTTTGTTCCAAATATTTTGTAATGATTGTAGATTGATAAATTTAATTAGTCCTATTATTAGGTGATATTTAATATCGGGTTATTTTCATTCGTTGTGTTTTTCTATATTGAATTTTCATCTATTTGATCATGGCTATTTACTTTGAGGGAGGGATTGTGCTTCAGTGAATTAAATAGTATGTGGATTCTACCATGACCATTGGGTTAATTATATTCCATGTTTAAACATGATTTTTAGTCCATAATTATCTTTGTGATTTGAGATACTTGACCATGAGAAAAGGAAATATTATTGATTTTAAAATGTCTACCCATATTGATGGATTCAAATGAACCTAATTCTGATAACTTCATGCACATTCATCAATTATTTTATGATTTATTAATTTGTAAACTCTGATTTGAAATTTATAGGCCCACTTATGTCCTTTTTTAGTTTATTTTTTTGTTAATGGTGGTTTTCACTTTTTTAAAATTATAGTCTTAAATATTGAGTCAAACTATTTTACACCTCAACCCTATGGGTTTGAAATTGATAATCAGATCAATATACTAAACCCTATTAGTTTTAGGGTTTTGTGAGTTTTGATTTATAAATTATAAACATGATTAGTGTGTGGTAAGTGATGATGCCTTGAATCTAATCATATTTCAACTATAATGTAGTGAAAAGGGAGTAAGATTCATGTAACGTAACAAAAACATGGGAATTTTAATTTGTATTACTTATATTTTCTATTAACCTACTTAAAGTAAAAACATGGAAATAAAAATCCAATCTAATATATATCACAACACACACTGCGCTATAGATTACATCGTTTTAAGGCATTCTATTCAAAAGATCAATATATATTGCATTGGAAGGGGACTAAGAAATAGATCATTTAAAATTATAGAAAAAGGACATTATTAGGATTTATAGAATCAAAGAGTTATCATTTAGGAAATTCACGAACATAAACATGATGATAAAAACAAAATTGTTTATGTCTTATATCTATAAATATTTTCATGCCTAGAATACACTTAGATTGAACTTGATCCTTAATTTGAAATATTGTTTTCAATTTTATTTTGACAGTAGTTATCAATCTTATATTACTAAATAAATCATAATATTATCAATATGAATTAGTAAGTAGTGAATGTAGTTTTTGATAGGATTAAAATAAACACATGAAACAAACCTACTTCTAGTGATTTTTTCATGAATGAATCAAATTTATTATACCAATTTCTAATGTCATGATTTATATCATAAATATATTTACTAAGAAATCAAAATCATATTGATTTGAATTTATGAAAAAAATTATATAGAGGTTTCATGTAAATATATGAATTCATGAGAAAAACCTTCTCCGATGATTTTTGGAGTCAACATTCATTATAGATTGATCCATTCAGTGATTAATGACCATAGAGGTTGGTTTTCATCTATTTGGGGATGTAATCCATTTTTTATTCTTCATTTCATTGATTGTGGAAGCATCGTGACATTGTGTTATCAGATCTGTTGACCTGTTATGATGTTTCTTCTTGATTTCATCTAGATTTGTGGTGAGACCTTGTTCCGAGGGCCATTTTATTTGTTAGTTATGATGTGGTGGGTGTGAATTATTTATATATATGTCATTTACTCTTCTTTTAAAAAACTTTTTGTAAACCATAACAATTATAATATGTGTATATTTATCCTAGTACCTTTGTCATCATTATTTCATTCTCTTATGTGTGGATACTTTGAGGGTGTGGGCAGCCATGAGTTTCGAGGTAGGTGGTTCCATCTCTATCCTATGTTAGATGAAATGTATTGCTCCTAATTTTTTAAATTTATTTATAAATATAATATTCTTGTTTTTTTGTGCAATAAAATGGATTTTTTATAAAATGTGGTTTTGATTAGTTTTTTTGTAAATTGAAAATTATATATTTTTAAAGCATTGAAATGAATTTGAAATGATAGGCATGGGAAGCCTTGGTTCATTGGTGGAAGGTTTAGATTAGGGTCAACTTCCATATTACTGTTAAGAGGTTAGATCATGGGGATTTTTTATGCTCTCTATTCATGTGGTTCTAGGGACTTATTCTTGACATTTGGGGGGGGGGGTTCACCCATGGGATGTTCCTCTACTTTTTTGGCCCGTGTTCTAGGGACTTGTTGTGTACTAGTCATTTTTATGGTACAAGTATTCTTCTATCCTAACCTATTGAGTTCCTTGGAATGATTTACCTATAGTTGGATTTATTCTCTTTTGGATATGATATGCATGCTTTGGATTTTTTTAAAATGTTAAATGTAAAATTATTCTTGAAATTGATATACCTGCCTTTGTTTTGGAATTGTTGAAAAAAAATATATATATTTACCACGAATTGGTATCATTTCTTTACTTATTACCATGTTGGGTTTACTATCACTGATCATACTTGGATTATTACAAAGATAATATTTATGGAAAGCTATGGTGGGATCCTACTAATACTATTAGCTCACACCCTGCACACTTATTTGATGGTGCATAAAACTTTGTATGTCGTTGAATACAGGGAAAGAAAATGTTCCATAGTGAGGTAGTGAAGTTTTCTATCAGCTTGATGGGTAGGTGGTTGTGAGATGGTGGGAGTATTACCATGTTATCACATAGAGTAGATGTTTTTCCCTACTTTAGTTGTCCTTTATTGTTGGGATTGTACGTGTATTTTGTTTCTACCCTTGAGTTGTTTGGTTATAGTTATGGATAATATTTATCTTCCTCTGTTCCTCTTTATCATATATATATATATATGTGTGTGTGTGTGTGTGTCTATGTCTGTGTGCCATGTCATTGCTTCAGGTTGGAAAATACTATTCCATCTAGTTGTTGTTTGATTCTCAAGTGCTAGTCTCTAGCCCATGGGGATAGGGAACACCCTTAAAGTTTGTTGTGGGTTAGGTAAGGTATCAGTTTGAGATGATATTCATGTTGGTTCATTACAATTTGGTATTAGAGGAGGTATGTCCTAAAGATTACTTGTCTTGAAAAGTTTATTAGACTAGAGATAGGATTTTTAGGACTTGAGAGGTAAAATGTAGGAAGTTCTTGGCCGGGTCTTGTCCTAACGAGACTCATGTAACCTTGGGATGTTTGGATGTGTGTCTCTTATACTGAGTTCTTAATATAAATCTTAGTTTTTTCTTACTTATTTTCTAGTTTGAATTATGATCATTTTCCATGGTCGGATTTTTTTGCTGATTTTAGTGTGAATTAGTATGCCTCCAAGACATGTTCTGTGAGTTCCTCAGGAGGGTTTAGCTGATGATCCTCAAGGGAATCCTCAAAAGGAAACCAACTTTATTGAGGCTATCATGTGGGTTATTCATTTTGTCAACCAAAATTCACTACAAGTTCAGATTATAGTTGTTGAGGTACAACCAAAAGATGGAGGAGATATAGATCGATCACATGTTTTTTTTTTCAGAAGAAACGACCATCCTTTTAAAGGTATGGATGAACCTATATATTCTAAAAGTTGGATTGAAAAGACTGATCAGATTTTCAACTTCCTACAAACACATGAAGATATCAAGGTGAAGTGTGTAGAATTCAGACTTAAGGGCCCTAGAAAGTGTTGGTGGGATTACATGGTATAGGTTGATAAGCATGTAAGTTTGGACTAGAAGGGTTTAAATACTCACTTCTTCCAATAGTTTGTCAATAGTTGTTTATGGTCATGAAATCTCTCATGTTACTCTCCTTGTAGCAAGGAGAACATGTGGTATCAACATAAAACAATCAGTTTACTAAGATTTTTCATTTTAAACAAAAAGTTGTAAATAATGACCAGTTGAAAGCTCAGAAGTACCTACAAGGTTTGTGACTAAATAATAGATCATAGGTATTTATTTTGAAGCTTTAAACCTATGTTGAGAAAGTGGAGAGGATCATCACAGTATTAGTGAGGATTTTTCTCGGAAGTTGGCCTCTTTAATACCTCCAGTTGCAGCTAGTGGTGTGCCTCTGACATGCTATTACTATGGAAAGGACAAACACATGTGGTACTCTTATCCTACATTAGAAAATTTGGGTAATATTTGTAGGTGTTATGGTCATATACATTGCTTCTATTAGGATATGTGTACACCGTGATATGTATAGGGATCATTGGGTCTAAAGGATACTATTGTGTAGTCAAATTAATCAAAGACTATAAGGCTCTAGCCACAAGCCTCAGGGGTGCAGCACAATCACACAATATATTAGTTTCTAGAAGTTATAGATGCAGGTCTAGTGATTGTGAGTGGTACCATCTTTATTGAATCATTAATAAAATTTTTTATTTGATACTCATTCTTCAAAGTCATTTATATCTGAACATTCCATTGACATTCTTAACCTTCCAATAGAACTCATGTAATTTTTTTATGGCACCTCCTGGGAAGTGGAAGGAGTAGTGGTTTTTATGTCCTTCCTTTTCAATATCCATATCTAATATAGTGATTGTTTGGGATTTTCATATTATTGATTTGGATATTTTGAATGCCATCATCAGGGTGTATTGGCATGTTTCTCACCAAGATGAGGTTGATTATTATTATCAGTGTGTCATGTTTCTTGCGACCAATGGGATCTCACGAGTGTTTTAGGGAGAGTGGGATATGAGGTTTGGTTGTGAAAGACCTTCCCACCCAGATCTTAAGAGTTTTTTTCTTTTTATAGTTGATCCTAAAGATGTTTCTTTTTTTAATCTTCCAACTGATGTTCGAGGTTTTTCTGATGCTTTCCGAGATGTTTTCTATGGGTTTCCTCTAGAAAGCAATGAGAAGTTTAAAATTGACTTGGTGTAAGGTAAACAAATGATATCGATACCTTCCTATCATATGAAACTAGTGGAGATGAAAGAGAACAATATTCAGTTGGACAACGTGGTGAAAATGTATTTTCTTCTCCCCAATGTTTTTTCTTGGAAATCCCTGGTTCTCTTTTTCAAAAGATAGATGGCTTACTCCGATTATGTGTTGAATATTAGAAGTTGGACTATATAACGTTTAATAAAAAGTATATCCTTTCTCATATGGATGATTTGGTTGATCATTTAAAATGGAAAAGGTGGTTTTCAATGATTGATCTTCAGTTGGGTTAATATCAGCTCATAGTTGGGGAGTCTGATACATTGAGTAAGAATTCTAGGTGAATGCATTGATATTATGAATAAATTTTCATGTCATCTGGTCTGACTAACAATAATACTATTTTCATAGATTTGATGAAAAAATATTCCATTAATATATCACCACTTTTGTGTTAGTGTTTACAGATGATATTTTGGTTTATTCTAGATCCAAGCTTATTCACGAGCACTATATGACTTTAGTTTTGTAAGTCCTGAGAAGTCACCATTTATATGGAAATATTTTTAAATTTAATTTTTGGATTTGTGAAGTGAAATTATTGAGGCACATAATTTATGATCATGGATTTTTAGTTGATCCTGAAAAGGTATATGTTTTTTCTTTAGGGGAATAGACATGCAATGTATTTGAAATTCAGATCTTCCTTGGAATATATATATTTTATTGACGGGTTTTCAAGGATTTCTCTAATTAAGTGTTACCTTTTACTTCTCTTACGAGTAAAGTGGTGATTTTCATATGGGATGAAAATTTTCATTATTCTTTTGACGATCTGAAATGACTTATAACATTAGCTCATATTCTAATCTTTCCAAATCCCGATAAGCAGTATTTGTATTTTTATGATTCTTATAGTGTTGGTTTGGTTTGTGTGCTCACGAAGGATGGTCATGTGGTGTCTTATATCTCTATTAACATTCGAATACATGAGAATAATTACCCCACTCATGATTTATAGCTTGTGACAGTTATAAATTCCCTTAATTATTAGAAGCATTGTATTTTTAGGGAAAGGTTCATAGTCTTTTTTAACCATAAGAGCTTGAGTTATATATTTTATAAAAATTCTTAAATATGAAATAATGGTGGTGGGTGGAAAACTAACATACATTTGACATTGATATCACCTTTACTCTGGGGAAGGGGAATGTCATTGCAGACGCTCTTAGTAGGAAAGTGTGATCGCAAGCTATTCCGGAATTGAATGAATAGTGGAAACTTATAGGGATTTTTACTATGTTTCATATGGATGCTTAGAAATATTTTTTAGGTATGGTTCTAACCAATGTTGATTTATCATTTTACCTCCATGATTATATTCAATAGAATCAGCAATAGGATGTCGAGTTCAAGGGAATTAGAGAAACCCTATTTGGTGGGGAGACCATTTCGGTTCAGTATATCTCTTTATATGGTATTCTTAGTTTTGGGAATCAGCTTGTTATACCAACACCAATAAAGACCTTAATATTTTGACTATCATAATACTTTTTGGTCTTCTCTTTCAAGAACTACATCGATTTATTATTACATGAGATTTCAATTATGGTGTCCAGGTATGAAGCATGACATTGTTGATTATGTGTCCCACTATTACAAATGCTAGCAGATAAAGGCATATGGTATAAAAACTTATGGTTTTCTTGATCCCCTTGTGGAGCCCATATGGAAATGGGATAAGGTATCCATGGACTTTTTTTTGGGTTTCCAAATACTCATGGGGGAGGAAATCTATCTGGGTGGTAATTGATCAATTGAAAAAGTGCGTTCATTTTATTTTGATCAAAGTCACTGCAAAAGATAAAGATCTAGGTAAGATTTATGTGCATGAAGTAGTGGGTTTACATGGGGTTCCTTCAAATGTTGTTTCAAATAGGGATCCTATGTTTACTATGAGGTCCTGGATAAATATCTAAGAGGTGATCAGAGCTGAGGCCAAATTGAATGCAACTCATCATCCATAGATAGATGTTCATACATAGTATATTATTCAGATTCAAGAGGATAAGATTTGTTCATGTCACTTAAACATTAATGAATCATGGGATAAACATATAGAAATGGTGGAGTTTTCTTCAAAAAAATAGTCATCTATATTTAATCAGAATGGATCCCTTTGAGGAATCATATGGTCAGTCATGTCAGAAACCTCTTTGTTGGGAAGTGGTGGGCAAAGATTCTTCGGTGGAGATGATTTTAGTACATGAGACATCCACAAGGGTTTAGGATATATGTCATCATCTGGTTACATCACATAGTCAATAGAAATTTGACGTTGACAAATGAAATCATCCTATAGTGTTTTCTATAGGTGAATGGGTTTTAATGAAGGTTTCTCCTCAGTTGGGTCACCATCATCTTAGGAAAGAGGTAATGTTTGCTACAAGTTATTTTGGACTACTTTAGATCATTAAGAGTCTTGGATAGGTTTTTTTATCATTTTTCATTGTCATCTTAGTTGAAAGAATTATTGATGTTTTCCATGTATTACATCCTAGAAAATATCTTCCTAACCCCTCTCATGATATGATATTGGATGATATTGAATTAGAGATAGAATTTTATATCTTGGGTAAGTTAGTAGAGATCGTGGAATCATTGGTGAATGTATTGTGCTGGAAGTCTATTTCGTTTGTTAGAGTGTTATGGAAGCACATATCAGATTATCATGAGACATGGAAGCATAAATCTTTGATGAGGGAACATTGGCCTCCACTCTTTACTGGACTTCATTCTTCCACATGACATTCTGGGGATGGAAATTCTTATAGTGGGGAGATTTTAACATCCCGTTACCCGATTTTATGTAATTCCATTCAATTTAATTTTTTATTCTTTAATTGGGAGTATATTAGGACACCCGAGGATGAAGATAATTTGTTTTTTTAAAATGAATTAATATTTGGGGATGGATTTTTCATTTAACTGATGGTGTCCGGTTATGAATGTGTTAGTTAGTTTTTGGTGTTCTTCTTATGTCCATAGAATACTCGAGGTGTTTTTTAGATTTTTTTGTAAGAAATTGGTATTTTTGATGTGTTCTAGGAAATTACACGGTGTGTGAGGGGGTTACACAACATTTAATTGGTCTCTACACACAATTAATGAACGGTTTACACAATGTGAAAGTAGTACACATTGTGTAATGGTTCCATTATGTGTAATAATAAAATGTTAGTATTTAATAAAAAGGAGATGGGTTTTTTAATGTAATTGATTGTCATGGATTAAAAAATGTTTAAATTACTTAAATTTCATGTAACTATCATGAGGTTAGAGTTTAGGGTGCCACTCGGCTAGAATTTTATTTCATTCTCTCGCATCTCTCTTGAATCTCAACCTAGAACCCTTCTCGAACAATTTTTTGAGTCACCATTGGATCGAGATTGGTATGTTTAGTGATTGATCACCATAGATGTGGGTTTGTATATTTTTGGGAATGTAAGCCTTTCTGATTATTCATTTCATTGACCATGTTAGCTTCGTGATGTTGTATTATTGGATCTGTTAACTTGTGGTGATGTTTCTTATTTCTTTCTTCTATATCTATGGTGTAATATTATTTCAGGGGATATTTCCTATTAGCTGTGGTGAAAAGGGTGTGTGTTCTTGAGGTATATGTCATTTCCTCTTCTATTATAATAATTTTTATAAATATTATAAATTCTAAGATCTGTAGATTTATTCTAAAGCCTCCATCATCATTGTGGCATTCTATTGTTTGCATATCATTTTTCAGCATGTGCGACCCCAAGTATTGAGGTTGGTGGTTCCATATCTAGCTTGGGTTGGATTAATTGTATGGATCCTACTTTTATAAATTGATTAATAAATAAATTTCGAATGGTTTTATGTGTAAATGTATTTATTTTGATCAATGGTGGGTTTTCCAGGGTTTTTTGAAATAAAAAAACGGGTATTTTCAAATCATTGAAATGATTTCTAAAATGAACCACATTTAAATCATTTGGTACGTGGGTGGAAGGTTTATATTAAGGACACAACCATAATACCATCAGGAGGTTAGTTCGTGGGTATTTTCTACTCTCCCTATGCATGTTGTTCTAGGGAATTGTTCTCGACATTGTTGGGGGGTTCACTCTGTGGGTGTTCCACTGCTCCTTAAACATGAGTTCTAGGTACTTGTGGTATACTAGTCATTTTTATGGTATGAGTAGTCTTCAATCCTAAACTGTTGAGTACCATGGCATGATTTACCTATTATTGGTTTTATACAATTTTAGATATAATATGTGTAATTTTTTTCTTAATGATAAATGGAAAATTTTACTTGAAATTGATATACATGCGTTTGTTTTGTATTGTTTTTGTAAAAAATGAAATATTTACCATGATTTGATGTAACTTATTTACTACTTATCATTCCATGATTTATTATAAATAATCATACTTGGAGTATTTTATAGAGACTTATTATAAAACACCTAGGAGAGATCCTACTCAGCTTGTTTGCTCACACCCCGAACTCTTCTTTTGTGGTATGTAGACATTTGAATATTTTTGATGTAGGAAAAGGAAAGGTGCTAGAGTGAGTCAAAAGAGTTTTCTTTCAGCTGGATGGGTAGATGGTTGTGATATTGTGGGAGTATACCAATTCTTTCACAAGGAGTAGTTGGTTTTTCTTACTTTAGTAGTTATTTCTGGTAGGAATTTTACTTGTAAATTGTTTCTAATATTGATTTGTTCTGATATAGTTATAAAACCTTTTTATGTTCCACTCTTCCTCTATTTAATTTTCAAACACACAAACACACACACACACACAAACATACACACACACACACATACACACACATATATATATGTATATATATATATATATATCAATGTGTGTGTGTGTGTCATTTCTTTGCTACACATTAGAAAACATTTTTCCTTCTAGTTGTAGTTTGATGGCTGGCTACTAGTCACTAGTCCATGGGGACCGGGACCTCCCTTCAGGTATGTTGGGGGATGGTTCAGGTACTAGTTTGGGAGGATATTTGGACTGTTTTGTTACAAATGATCTCTAGAAGTTTACAGAACACGATTTCGATCAATATTGAACTTGGTATTTTTTTGGTTTTAGTTTTTTTTAATTATTTAATTTACATGATATCATAAGGTTTATATTTGTGTAATTTGATTATATAGAAGGCATTAAAACATTTATATAGTGTAAAATATTTATCTTCCACCAATTTTACACTTTAATTGTTTATCTTTTACTAACAAGTGGCATTAAAGAAATTGTGTGATTTCATAAGTCAAAATCAAAATTAAATTTTCATTATTTTTTGTTGAGGGGTCATTACAACAATAGAACCACTGAGAATTCTTCAATACTAGGTCATATGATTGATATATGGTCATATGAAGATAAAAAAAATTCTCCCTAAAAACCAATTAAAAAAATTAATACTATATATATTTATAAAAAAGAAGTGTGTCGATGTGGGATGAAGTTGTTCCCCCTAGCAAAAATCATCGCTAGTGTTCATGGATGGAGAAAACCCTATCAGGGTTGGATAATGCATTATCATTTAATGTAGAAAAAATAAAAAAAGGTGATAGTCATGAGTGGATTTACCAACAATTTGTTTCCCTTCCCCATCAAAAAATTGAGGGGGATAGAGAGTATATCCCTGTGAGCACCACTTTATCTAAAAAAAGTAATCTTTTTTTGTTAAATCAGTAGCATCACATGGGATCCTCCCTCTTTTCTAGATCACCCATATTAAGGCTTCTTAACTCCACCAACCCGGCTACCCATATGATCCAAGATATTCCCAAACATCATAGCCTAACCAGATCTGTCTTGGGTCTAAAATCTCTATAGGGGTGGGGAGGGGGGGTAGGTAAAATACCTAGAAATCCCAAAAAAGGTAAAACAATTTTATAAAAAATTAATAAAAATATTATAATTTTTATAAATTTCTTTTCAGGACCCCGAGATAAGTAAATTATGAGTAAAAATGATTTCAATTTATCTTAATTAATAAATAATTTCTTCAAGTAGAATTAGCATAAAATATTATTTTATTACGTGATTTCCGTGCTTTTCAACTTATCTTGGACTCGACGAGCCAATGTATGTTTGGTATTTTTATTTATTTATTGATTCATAAAAATAGTTGATGATTTTATATAATTAATAAATAAATAATGGTCTATTAACCACCCCTTTACATAATTATTTAAATAATTTTTTATGTGTCTATAAGTGATATATTTTTTTGTATCCAACATTCCAGTGACCCCATAACTTGTGTATGAGTATTATTGTAAAATGAGGAATGTGAAAGGAGACCCAATTCATGACAAGACTTGGTGAAGTACCAGATGAGAGTAAAATATATTAAGTTGGGTGGGATCGATAACTTTAGTTAAATATGACTAAAGGATTTTTCTTTGGGGGTTGATTAATCTATAAATTTCTCGATGATCAACCATTTAAAACAACTCATGATCATATCATTGTTTATTTATTTTGTTATGTAAGTTTAATTAATTTAAATGTTTGGATGATATCTGATCACATACTATAGTTAATGATAACACATTGATTAAATAAATGACCATGCACAATGAATAAGTACTATTTATGAATGGTTAAAGTTATGAGCATGATCATATAGTAACAAGAATGACAAATAGAATCAGATTTTAATCAACAAGATAAATAAATTAATTAAAATCCCTCAAGGAAAATATTAACTCATTAACACCTTTTATAAGATAAGTTTGATAAGAACCATTGTACTGGGTAAACATCAACCATATTTATGGATTCCTTCTCATATAGGGGAGTTCCAAAAAGAGTGGTGAGTCAACCTAACTAATATTAGAATCAATAATATATAATCTAGTACAATTTAATTTTATTGGAAATTATTGAGTGAATATAAGTTAAGGATTCATAGGATATAGAACTCCACTCAATAGATCAACCATCCATGAGTTAATGTGGTTCAGTATCCAAAAGAATACTTTTAATTTTTTTGAGTAGTGACGTAGGCATACCTTAGACTATAAGGGGAGGTTTGAAGGATCCTTAGAACTAGAATACTCTTGCAACCAAGTGTTCTAAAACTAGCAGTTAAGGGATAATAGTATTTGATAAAAAATGTTGGAGACATTTAAGATAAATTAATCTATTGTACATAATAATTGGTAATCAAGATAAAAGTATTAGTATGCTAACGTTTTATTTTGTAGAAAATGCTAAGTCTTACCATAATAACACTATGATAAATATTGGATAAAGAACATATCCTTACCAACAATAATTTGCATGAATGGTATATGAAATTATGAATACTACTATTATATTAATGGAAGGTATATGCGATGTAGTCACCACTACCTGATAACCCACCTCATAAAGTGAGTGAGGGTGAAAAATGATTCTTACGGGAGACTCATGGATAATTAATTTTATCTTTACATTATAATTTTATTATCAGTATATAGTAAGATGTGAAAAAACATGATTCCATGTATGCTTATACTATTGTGACTCATCTTGATGTTTAAAAAGACAAATTGAATCAATAAATAAATGATATTGTTATAATAAATACATCAAAGTTAAAAGATGGAATTTAGGCTAGTAATAATGAACTTATTTTGACAGAGTACATTAATTAAATAATAATCATTTAATAAATCTCATTCTCTCTTCCCTTCACCCTTATAATCCTGTTTTGGTTTGTATTATAATATTAATAGTATAGAGAGAAAGTTATTTAAAATAATTTTTTATGGTTTCCCTTGTTGATAAGAATATAAAAAAGGTCAAAACATTAGTTATTATGGTTAAAGAGTATAATGAAAAGGAAATAAGTCAATTTAATTTTTAAAATTGAAATAACTATTTCAAAATATTTCTAGGAAACCAAATTTAGAGATAGAGCATCGAAAATGAGGCTATTTTCATCACATAGGAAAATAAAGGCCACTTTAATAGAAATTGAAATATTTATGTTCTAATTTTTGGTTATTAGATATAATATGTGTCTTACATATTTATATTCAAATATGTGAACTAAGGAAGCTAAAAAACATTATATAAAGAACGTGAATTCTCTCAAAAGCTGAGAAAGGGTCATTCCTTTGTCATCACTCAGAAGAAATAATTCTTTCCCATGTTGATTGATTCTATTTGAGTTATACATGAATTATTGGAAATAAATGACAAATATAAAATATAATAATCATACCTCATTTTGGAAACATAATTCTTTATTTAGATAAGAAAACCTTTTGAAATAAATGTGTTCTACAAAGCTCTATATTTAGTTAAAATTGGCCTCATAAATTATTATATGGAGAAACTAGTAGTAAAATTTTTATGCTTTATGATATTCATTTATGGAATTTAAGGAATAAAAAATTGATGAAATGAATATTCATGGTTAGAAGATATTTTTTATTTTTGTTGGTGATCCAAAGAAATATTTTGACAAATAATTCATGAACCATATAAATGTAGAGTTTATTTATTCCTAAACTCAAATTTCCCGATAGGAATAAGACCCTCAATGTAAGAAAAAAGAGGATCAATTATGAATCTAAAAATAATTCATCGATCATGAATATTATATGAAGAGTAGGCTTTCTATTATACATTTCAAGACATTCTTAACAAATAGTGGTGCTAACCCTTAAAAATATTCAAACTATAATGAAAAATGGATATCATATGAGTTATCATCTTAAATAAATCCATTACCTCCCAAAATATATGTTTATATGAAAGTAGTTTGTAAGGATAAGTCAATAAATAAAAATTCATTATGAAAAACTCAAAGTGAATCTTAATTAAATATCTTAAAATTTTACAAATATTAAATATATATGTATGACAGAAAAGTTATAAACAAGTGAAATAAAACATTTATATAATAGGGTACACATATCTATTTGATATAGTGGGAGTAATATTAATGTTGATAAATTAAATTCATGAGTTGAATATGTAGTTTTCATAGGAACAAGTTCTACAAGAGATCATGGAAAATGAATGTTCTAGAGACACATACTACATTGAAATTATAAAACCAAGAGAGGAAATTTTATATCACTAAGTTAAGGATATATATTATTCTATTAGAATAATAAATATTTATCATAAAATGAAGTAATAAAGGGAAATAAGATAAAATGATATGTGAATATGAATATTACAAAATGGATTCCACGTACCAATACTGTTTTTTCTATTTTCCTAGTTTCTTTAATTTTGGTAATGTTATTTGTGGGTATTCAAGATAAACATTTCATGGGAGGTACAAGTATTGACTAATAATATAATTTTATTGATAACATGTTTGGATGATTAAATCCATTAGAATTATACTTGTAATAACAACATTTTATGACAATTATATTGATCATTGAAAGGAAATACCTCCTTTATTTGAAAAATCCTTTTTAAATATGTTTATATGATTCCCCTAGAAAGGTTTAGTGACACTATAGAAAGAAAATAAGGTTTTAGAGTTTTATAATTTCACTTATGGTAAAATAAAAATATCAGGATCATATAAATTTCATTTTGAATGATATTATACCAAGTTCACAAAAGTGGTTAGTGGGAGTACAATAGTTTTCAGAGAAAAACATGTTGATAAAATATGGAAAATAATTCGAAGTCTTATAATTAGTTAATACTGCATTTAAAGTAACTATATAAAGATTAAATTAACATAACAACCTAAGTTATAGGGAAAAAATATTCAATGATATATCTCTATGGGTTTCTTAGACTAAGTCCAAGTATATATATTGGAATGGTATTGAAAATTAAAATTTTGAAAAATATGAGAGAAAATTGTTGACAATATCACATGGAATAAGTATCTCCAATAAGACATGTATATGAAATACGAGGAGAATAAAATGGTGATTATAAATATATATGATTCATAGAAGGATCTATCACATATTTCATACTATATAATAGATATGATATTTGCAACACATACATTATTGTTGGAAAATATTAGATAAATCTAGAAGAATTACACAGTAAGCAGTAAGAATTATCCAGTAGTACTTGAGAAAGTGTAAGTGATACATTCATGTTATTTGGAGAGGAAGCAACAATAGTTATCAAGGGGATGTAAAACTAGTCTTATTATGGATCAATTAATCTAGTATCATAGCTTAGATAAGTAAATAACCAAGTGAAGGTCATTGAATCCAATGGTGGCCATATCTATAAATACTAAGTATGTTGTGGCTTCTTATGCAACTAAATGAATCATTGAAATATATAAAGACTATTTTTGGATCTTGGAATAATACCTAAAAGTAAATTACTATCCTAATAAGAATTATGATAAGATCATAATGATAATATTATACAATAATTCAAAGTTATTATAGATGGGCAAAGAGATATACCCAGGGATATCATCTCTTGAGGTATTTTTTCTCAATGTGGGGATGTTGTCGATAGAAGAGTTTCTGTGAAATTAAATATGGTTGGCCTTATGACATGATATGTTACTCAATATAATCATGATATTATCATGTTAGAGATAACAAGTTGATAGTTATAAAGTTTTCTCTAGTGCAAGAGGGAGTGTTGTAAAATTGGGTTCCCTAGACCCATCTTGAGAATTACTTATCAATTACTATATCATTTATTTATAGAGATATGAATGATGTTCTCTTACCATGATAGTGTTATTACTTATGTGCACACTCACATGATAATTTCCTATAATATTTTTGTATCAAAATGTTATAACAATTCCTAACTATAATGCGAACCTCAAGATACTATGATAAGATTTTAAAACATATGTATTGTAGTCTAGATACATCACACGGTTGGTATATAAAAATTTCTTTATGATTAGGTGTTTAGGTATTATAAGAATTAAAATTTATTCCCAATAGGTTCATACTTGGTTGTATCATGGAAATGAGATCATTAAGACTGGTCTACTAACATGAACACTGTATATTTTGGGTGTTATTTGATTTCTTATCAATTATAATGTGTATTGATCTATCATGTTGATATCATTTTTTGTGTGTTTAATTTGATCTCATAATTTGATGAAAGGTAAAAACCATGAAACATGTATTTTTAGGGGGGTTACTTGCGTCGGGCCTATCATTGGTGTCCTGACATTGGTTAAATGAGAAAGACCTATTTTTTCACTTCCAAGTAGAGGAAAATATATATTAAGACTAATTTACTATGATGGTAGTTCCTTTTTTAAACTAATGTCCATAATATATGTAGGTAAGTCTATCCAATAAATTCATTAGATTAATAAATAAATCAAGTAAGGTTGGTGACATAAGATATGTATCATTATTTATGAGATATCATGAGACAAAGAGATTAAATAACATGTTGTGTGTTTGTATGATGTAATCATTATTATGGATAAGCCATGTCTCTTTAGGGTACTTGATGTTTTTCTATAGACCACTCATATTCTACAAGTTACACTTACTGTAATATTGATAGGGGCCTATAGAGTCATGAAAAAAGTGTACCTAATTTTTTTTTGTTATATTAAATTAGATATTATGTTATGGTGGGTCCCATGGTTAGGGTAAGGTAATGTCCTAGTTTGAATAACATAGAAATAAATAAATTTGATATTATTCATGTTTAGAATAATAAGTGTTGAATTTATTTAATTGGTGTCATAAAATGTTACTATGTTAATACAGAGAAAATATTTTATAAAGAAATATTATTTATTCAATGTTCTTCAAATATTTTGTTGGGGAGATGAGTCAATTTAGTGACTCTTGTATTATCATGTAACATTATATTGATGTTACAATTAAGTCATAATTTACTTATTAAAATTGTGATATTTTCAAAAGATTAGAAGTTTAATTTTGGGTTTATTAATTAGGTTATAATTTTAGTGGACATAAATTAAATTTTAAATGTTTAAAACATAGATAAATAAATATTAATAAGACCAAATTACAGGGAACTATTTATCCCAAAAAATTGAGTTGTTATCCCTCTTCTCTCTCAAGATCCTATGCAAGAAAATAAGGTTTTGGGCACCCCAACTCATGAAATCTCACTTCAATTGAAGAAATATTTTATCTTGTGATCTTATAGACATAAAAGTGCCTCCTAATATTCATGATAACACATGAAGATAAAAGATATACATTCCAAAAATATTTTAATGTTCATGTGGTTAAACTAATGGGTTATATATTTGGTTCATTCAAGTAAAGATTACGAAAAATGAGTGAAATATTACTTTGATAAAAAATAATGACATATTGTTCTTGATCCAATTTTTCATTTGTATTTAATTCTAATCTGATCCTAGGTTTGATAAATGGGTACTTCTATGTCCAATATCATGTAATGATGGTGGTGAAATGTAAAAAATAATTTTACCCTACTTTCATTCTTTCACTATGCAACTGGTATCAATAGACTAGTGGGTGACTAACATTAAAACTAGACCCAGAGAAGATGACTATCTTAGTCATACCTAGAACTTAGACATCAAAACATGGTAAGATGATTGGTTTAACCTGATATAACATCAATTTATTTCAAAACACTTCAATACCATTGACATTCATGTGCTCCAACCTCCAATGAAAAAGTATAGTGGTGTCATTCTTAGTGGAATAGGTATTTACAAACTTCCTAGTACGACTATTCCCTTTCAAAACATATATCTCATACAAAAGAAATAACATAATGATCATACATGAACCTTTGAAGATCATAAGGAAACATGATTCATATTCTAAGGTAAAACCAAATTTCTCTAGAACTCCTAAATAAATGTTTTTTCTATAAAAGCCAGGGACCCATCATACATCATGTAAGAATCCTAGAGTGTTCTTTTCGAACTAAAAACATAGAGCATCTTCCTATGAGTCTACATCTCTGGTTATTTCCAATGAAACCATAACTTTAATCCCCTCAGTCCTTTTAGAAAGGGAAAATGTAATAGGGAACATATGGAATGAGAAACCCATGTCAAGGACCCATTTATTACTCATGTAATGATCTGACAGTCAATAAATCATCACTATCATAACCAAAATCTACATATAGGTAATGTCCAATAAATTCTTTTGAATTCTTAGTATGTTTCATTTTAAGTCACTTGGTCCTTAAATGTATAGGTTCCCGTAATGGTAGTTATAATCATCTCTAGACGTAGATCTAGAATGATTTTACTGAGACTGAATATGATTCTTTCCATTATTTACCTTACTATCTTTCCTTTTTTACCATGATATCAATATCAACCCCTAACTACAAGACATAATTATTTAGGATTAACATAATGTTTACCATGCAATTCAAGAAAAATCAAGGAAGATTAAATTTCTTATAACGATATTGAATCAATACCATATATAATACCCTCAATAAAATTATAACAGTAGCTACAATGGGAGGTAAATAAAATTAAATCTTGGTATTTTTAATTTACTATAACATTAATATTAGTTCAAGTAATATTCTTCTAAATTCATTAATATATGCTAAGATTGGGTCTCATACTACATGTTGAATTTATACACTTTATGTTTCTTATGAAAACGCCCAACTAAAGTAGTATTCATGTACCATTTATCATTTCTAGACCATATACCATAAGTGGGGGTTTCATAAAGAGCCTAATGAATGAACATACCACCAAAATACAATAAAATAGAGCTATGTTCATTCATTATAAGTCTATTAGAAACATTTATGTTGGGGAGCACAACCTTTACATCAAGGGACTGACTAACCACATACTTATTTGGTATGTTGATAACATCCTAATGTTCATATTTCACCAAGTATGGACTTATATTTATTCACTAAATATTGAAGTAATTATCTCTATATAACTTTTTGATTTAATTCATAGAATATTGCATTATATCATTTAGGAGGATCTGTTACCAATTGTAAAGGACCACATTAGTTGTATACCCTCTTGTAATGAACCAAATATTATTAAACTCATGTGTGGTATTTTTAAATTTACAAGAGAATAAAATATAAAAAATATATAATTTTAAGTTTAAATGATATATTGTAGAAAATTAAGAAAATATTAATGTGAATAACATAGATATATAACATGGTTTTGAACATTTTGGGAGTAAGTTCATGTCAATATCACAACCCTATCTTTTTTCTTGTTAAATCTTAGAAAATATACATCATGAAAGAGTTAAATAGTTTACAAAAAATAAATATAATAATATAAAAGAACAAATTCATGATTGAACTGAAAATAAACAAGATATTCTGACACACCAGTCATATTTATAAATTTACTGTATTTGGATTCCTTTTTGTGAAGAGGTTCTTAGATAGGTTTCTAACAACAACAAAAACTCATGCGTATGGAGAACCATAAAATTATCATCCATGATTTCTATTATAATCCATCCTAGATATTAGTTATATACTATAATAGTATAGACAAAAATGTAATATCCTTCAAGGAATAGTGAACTCGAGCTTCGTTAATGGTCTTCTATCTCTTCATAACTATGTTTCTTTAGTTTTAACTAAAATTTAGTGAAAACCAAATCCACTATCAATTGTATAGTGAGGGTAATGATGAAGCCTCATGAGATGATGTTGTGATGTGAGAACCTTTGTAGATATGGATGGTCATGATCAAACTCGTTGATACAACCTATGACCTATAAAATTCCAAATAGACACATTGAATCCTCAAATTAAAAGGGTGATGAGATACAAATGGTGATTGAGGTGAAGCATCACAACATAAGTGGTATGTATAGTGAAAATAATTAAAAATTTTCATGTCAGAATATTTATATCCAATGTAGGTTGAGAATAAATGGAATGGGGATCATTTCCGGAAATATGAATGTTGAATAATTCAAACAAGGTCAAATAACTCTCCCATAAGAATCATGAAGATATTAAATACACTATTTAATAATAATATAAAGGTGAGTTTCTCATGTTGTATTAAACAAAATAAAAAAATACATATTCAAGATTAACTAAAATTAATAACTATATATATGAGAGTGAATAAAATGAGAATAATAAACATTAAAGAACATTTCACGGTAGATCATAAACATATAGCATGAAAGTAAAATTAAAAAAATAATAAAAAATTATTTTCAAGTGAAAATCAGTTAAATAATGTTAAGCCTAAACTTTTTTGCAAATAAATTATGATTTTTTGTTCTTGGAAAATATTTATGTTCTACCCTAAAAATTGTATGGAGGATGGTTATTATTTCAAAAAAATAAATGATAATTATTTTACCATGAGTTCAAATGTCATAGAGTGGTAATTGATCGCCTCAATTTATAGTATAAATATTACGTATTTTTAATAGTCCATAATCAAAAAATAGTAAACTAAGACAAGTTTCAAATTTTAAGTGTTATTCGTAATTTTTATTTTAAATTTGGAAATAATCTAATATATTTATTTTTTAAAAAATTATTACATAGTTTCCCATGATATAAAAATTTAAATTTCATTGTTATGTTTTTTAAAATACATTTTTGGAAGAGTCATAATAAAATTTATATTTCATATGTGTGTTACCCATTTCAATTAGTCTACACCACTTCAATTGGAGGTTAATTAAAATATCACATGATCAATAATCCACACACTACAAATAAATACTAAAAAACTATCTTGTAACCCCTTTCAGTTTAATTGGTCACATGTTCAAGATATTAATATCACACTATAAATTAATAGCCTTATGTAAATTATGAAATATGATCCATCACCTTGAAAATACAAGGTGATTTTGATCTTAATACCATGAATCACTAATTTATCACCGTTTTAGAAGAAATATAATGAAATGTGAAATATAACCAAACTGAATAAAATAACATAATCTAACTATGGTAGGCTGAAAACAATCCTAGCACTAAACTTCATAGAAATTATATAGTTTCATGACCATTAAAGTTCTTGACTCCCAACAACTCACTTGGTTACATCCATTAAGACCACTTATCACACTATGTGACAAAAATATAGTTCCTAGACTCCACATTACATAACAAAAAAACTCCTTTTTCACCTTTATACATACCCTAATCATTCGAGCATGTTAGAATATGTGATATAGAATCCAAGTCAATCTAATAGCTCTACTAAATTAGTTTAAATAAACTAGATAAAAATACCAATACATAGGTATTTTTATAATAGATAAATATCCAATTATAATATTATCACCACATATTAGCATACTATCTCACCAATATCCAAATACTAGATTAAATTTCAACAAGTTCACCACACACTAGGTGTTTTTGAAATCTCTCAATACATATGACTCACATTCCTTACCTATTGTAGTAGCAGTAAATATCTACTAGTAGTACGCATGAGGGATGTCTCAATGCCTTAACACAACTAAGATATCATTAAATCATACTCTAATAAACTCTAAAAATTCCCTTATAGTATGTTTAAAGTTAAAGCATCACATGAACTTGACCTGGCCAAGTGAATCACGATTTTACATAACCATTTAATGCCATATCCTAATATCTTCACAACCACACATAGTTTTTAATTCCCAAATTCAGTCTAGGTTCCCACATTAAAAACTAAATATTAGTGATTCCACTATCCCTCCACCCATTTAACAAAATTTTTTGGATATCAATCATAATAGTAGTTGAATGAACCAAAATATCAACATATATATGATACATAAGATCCAAACTGGTTTTATTGGGATGAAATATTAGTGAATTTTCTCATGGAGGAATTTTTTTGAAACTTCAATCTTTGTATCGATTTATTATTTTATTTTAGATACTTTAAATTATTTAAAATTATGGGGATGGTATGTGTTAAAAATGTGTGAGGTAGGTTGTTTTAGGGTAGAATAATTCCATTTTAGTGGAAAGATATGCCTTTTCCCCTATTTTTTTCTCTTTTTTTCTTCCTATTTTAAAAATTTATTAAAATTCCAATATACTTTTATTTTCATGTTTGGTTGATTTTTTTTCAAGGGGGTTTTACTATTAATGGATGATGTTTATATTTTCATATTTATTATTTTTAAATTTTATATAATTTTTTGAATTTTTCTTCAAAAATTATTCATAGGTAAAAACATACATTGAAACATGTTTTTTTCATTTCCTCTTAAGATAATTTATTCTTTTACTACTTGATATTGAAACATATATATAATTAATCCATGTTATAACAATGGATATAGCTCATTAAAATTATTTATTACTATGTTATCCTTTGCTCTATTATGTCAAATTTGATTATGAATGAATACAAATAGTACTAAATTAGATGGATGTGTTCAAATTTTTTAAATTATAATGAAAATTTAATTTTATAATCCACGAAACCTTTATTATTCAATTTTATTTCGTAAAATAAAAAATGTTTAAGTGAAGAAATATATTTATTAGTTTACCATCACAATGATTATTCTAATGTTAACTTACATAGTTTAGTAATCAAGAAGTTATTATAATATTATAATGTTGAATCATTTTAAAATATTGAGTCAGTTAAATTACCCCTTACACATACCCAGTAATTTTATAATATTTTATTTCCATGTTTATCATTTTAATTAATTTTTCCATTTATTAAATAATATACATTAAATAATATAAATAAACATTTCATTGAACCGTGTAATTGATCATTTACTATTGTAATAATTAGTGTAGATAATATTATTTTTTACCATTCCTTGAAAACATGTATAACTTTTAACCCTAATAAACCACCATCGATCTATAGTAAAAATTAGTTAAGCATCCTATCAAACTATTATTATAATAAAATCAATAATATCTTGAGTTGTATGTCATATCTAGCCACCCCCTCTATGTTTATAGATCATGTACATTGGTATAAAAAACAATTAATGAAACATTAGTTCTTCTATATAATACACTATTTGGTCACATAAAAGAGATAATATTTTCATAATTATTTCCATGAAACATAATGTTTTAATTCCCATCATTTTTTAAATTTTTAGAGAAATCAATACATTTTTGATATTTTGAGATAGATCTAATTTGAAAATAGATTATATCTTATATTTTTAATTTATTGAATTATTTTTAAATTTGATAGAAAATAACCTACATTGAATATTATGGGTTTGATGAAATTTTTGAAAAAATCAAATGTTGGAAAAAAATCAGTAAACTCCCATATGTAAGAGTCCCTATTGCATTTAAAATTTAGAAAAGTATCAATAGATTCTTTCTAGGAAAATGTAAAGGTAAGATGTGTAGTCGTAGAGTAAAATTGGGTAAAGTATGGGGATGTGTAAGAGTAAAATTCATGAAAAGTAAAAGTCCACAAGATTAATACATAACTATAACTATGAGGACACATAAAAGTAAGAAAACAGTTGTGTTGATATGTAAAGGCCTTTTCCTTTTTCACTATAATTTAAGTTATTATCTCCTTAAGAATACGTAAGATAAAATTTCAGGATACATAAAGGTAATATGATGATACATAAATGTCATTTTTTGTAGAATATATGATACATATGATTTTATTTTAATATCATGGGGAAGAAATAACTGATACGTAAAGGTATCATACATGGTGAAATTTCAACTCATGTATTTAGGGATTGGAATACATCCTATAGCTCTTGGTAATTATAGACATATTTATATCTTGATTCAATTTTTTGAATTCATTCAAATATAAGGAAATAAAAAATATAGTTGAGAGATTTAATGAAGGAATACTAAAGATGATGGATGATCTGGATGTCTTTAAATGTGAATAAGAATTTGAAAATATTTACCATATGGAAATATTATACTACTTAAACCACGAAGACATGGAATTTGTTCCCCATTATTCCATCAAATATTTTTATTGGAACCTTTTGTTGTTGGTTTAAATAACTCATGTTATTCATTATATAAGGTGAGATAAATGTTTGTGTTTTTTTGTATCAGTAATTTCTAATTTTACATTTCCCACTACCTCTTACAATTCACGTGGAGGGGTAAACCTTTATTGGGATTAGGATAGGGGGATTTAGAACTTAGTAATTCTTGCATCTATGTTTTTATGAATAAATTATTCTTATATTGATTGATTCTAATATTAAATGTCATATTTTTATTTTTAGTAAAATTATTTTCATTGTATTATCCTAGTAAATTATCAATTGATTATTTCGATAATAATTGTTCTCCACCATCTTAAATATACTGGTATATGATGGAATATGTATAATTTCGAGCTGAAGTATCTTGAGATTTTCGATTCATGTGTATAAGGTAGAGAAATTATTTTAAATTACTTAGGACCAACATAACCCGAATACTACTTGCATGAGTATTTTGAGGATAGTTTATTGTGTAGGTGTTATTTAATACCTTTTCACACATGCTGGGAGGAGAATAGGTTTTTAGTGATTATTGATTGGTTACACCACACCATTTATCTCTGCCTAAGATTAAGGATGAGGTTATTGTGGTTTTTTATTTATAAATTAATAATAATAATAACGTCTCCTTTTTAAGATTATGATAACATTGAAATTAGAAATTGACCCATTGAACCAATCACCTTTAATAATTTGGATAAATCTCATTTTTATTGTGTTTTCATGTTCTCTAAATATGAAATTTAGTAAAATATCATTTTTATTAATTATTAAAAAATAATTTGTACCCCTCCTTGGATAATACATATGGTTTTTTCTAAACAATATATAATAAACATAGGTTATAAATTTATTTTTCCACACTCACAAATTTTGGGTAAAAAACATTTCATAGTTACTAAGGAGGTGATATCAAGATTCCAAACCATTAGTTCGTATGAACCAATCTAACATTGACCAATTATTTCCGGTAAATCCAGATATCAAGACGAAGTTTCTAATTAAACAATGATACATAATAAACATAGAAATTTTTTTAACAAATTTTGAAAATATTTCTCTAGAAAAGTGAAAAACGTAATCATGTTTTAATTTTGAGTCTATAAACTTAGGGTAAAACATTAGATAAACACTGAGGTACCCTTGTGAACCTCAATTCATTATATATAATAACTAAACTGTCCTATCTATAATTTATTATTATTTTGAATTAATAATTGGTATGATTCAATTACTACCAAGTTTTCATGGAGTAGTAGGTGATGACCCTAACAGGAATATCAAGGTATTCACCGTGGTATGACCAATTCTAAAGCCAAGGGGACTAGATAAAGAGATAATAAAATATAGATAATTTCTACTATCATTTCAAAAAGAATCTAAATAGAGGCTATATAGTCCATATCCTAGATAAGTGAATGATTTATTTGACCAGCATAGAATCTTCCCCTTTAAGTTCTTCCAAACCCCAATGTGAAATTGTACAATATATATATATATATATATTATAAAATATCCATTAGGGGATATTATCTATGTGTACTGGGAAATATTTAAGAAGTCACGTGCACCATTTTATACTCTTATTCTGTCAAAGTATGCTTAATTGTGATAAAATATATTGACGCGTCATTAAAAGGTTCATTAATTGAAATGTCACTTGTAGAAACTAGAGGATTGATTAAGAAGATAATAATTAATTATGAATAATTTGTCATAATAGGCACTGGTATAAGAGTATTCGATGTGATAGGATCTTATGAATCATGAGATCTTGATTCTAACCATGATGGAGTTACCACATAATTATAAAGATGTATCATAATCAATAATCTGGGCAATAATCACCAGAAAGAGTGTGTTGAATTTATTATTCTATCAATAATTATTCTCATCAATGTTATAAAGTTGATGGAAATGAAAGTTGTGCCACTTTCTATCAATAGGGAAAAATTCAGTAGACCATTCAAGGAATTAGAGATTGTTCCAATGTTTAATATAGATTTGGGAACCAAATAATTCAACCTAGACAACCCTTTTAACAGTAATATCAACAACCCATACCATTCCAATGACTATATAAGAATACATAAAAGTAAAAATAGTTTCAATAACCACACTTCAAATAAAATAAAACCATTGAATACCCTCAACCAGTTCATCAACACAAATAGAAAATAAACCAATACCTAGGATTAAAAATTTTCAAAGTAACATAGAAGAGTTAAAAATAAAATAGGTAGCTTTGTGGATATAATGACAAAAAACCCAAGAAAATTACCATCTCAACCCATTAAAAATCCCAACGGTAATGTTATAATTTTAATAATAAGTAGTGTATGAGATATTATGTTGGTCCCTTATCAGAAACATTACCCTAAGAAGCGTGTTAATCGTAGTAAATAAATAACAACCCCTATTGAATATTATATTGTTCTCATAATGTGTGGACCACTCCTTTATATCTCTTCTTTATCTTTATAATAAATAAAATAAATAAATATTGAAAATAATTTTAAATGGTTCACCCTAACTTGTTTAGTATAATTTTCATGAAAATAAGTTGTGATTATACAATTAAAACACAAGAGTTTGCATCTTCTCTTGGTTTTACACAATAGAGTAGTCTATCCAGTCTTTTGAACTCACTATTCTCACAATTGACAAAGATTCACCTATCCTCCCATTACACACTTATTATTCACTAGATATGTAAGTAAAACTACAACTAGAGTGTTGTGTCAATTATTCACAATCTTATGGTGTTCCAGTAAGATTAATCCTTGAGAATATCATTCATCTTTCTCATTTTCTAATTTTTCATTCAGTCTAGAAATCAACTCTAAAATTTGGATTATTTATGTATAAAAATGTGTAATTTATCTATACCGTATGAAATAGTATATTATTGGAGAATTAAATAACCATATATTGTTCCAAAATGGTTCTTCAAAACTATCCACAACACCTATATGGTTCCCTCAAATATCAAAAACTTCTTCATGGCTAACCATTCTACAATTTATAGCTCATATTTAATTACAATTAATCCATTGATTAAAATAATACGAACTCCCTTTGATTTACTACCTAATAAAATAATAAACTCATGTTCCATGGTATTGAGACACTAAAAACATGGTCCATGAATCTTATTAGTCAACATCTCTAGATATGAAACATCTATATCTGAAACACTATAAACAATTATTTATTCCAGACACTATGGTGTGTCATGTGTATTTCAAGAAAAAATCCCCTTAAAATTATAATCATTTTTTATTTTTATCCATTTTTCATTTCACTATAGAGTAATATACATATATTCTAATTTTTGTAACAAAAATCACCTCCATAGTCACCCCAACCCTATTTTCTATTCACTATTTCTCACAAGTGATACTTTAATTCAAAACATCATGAACTACAACATGGTAAAAAACCACTAGATATTTTGGGTGGATACAGCTACCGATACAGTGTGGCCCAGATCAGATGTTACTTTTATTCACAATCTCCACAATACCAATTCTTGGGTTTCTCATTTCATGTAGGTTTACTTCCAATATGACACTCCTAGCTCTACGTCAAGTTAATCTCAAGATGATGGTTTTGTATCTCCAAATCTACATTATTTTTAATTCTTTTACCAAATCTAGTGAAATCCCCAAATTGGTATTCAACATTTCTAATTTGTGATATGTAAATATACAATATGTATTAACACAATTTGGTCCTTTACATTTTTATTTTTGGGAATCTTCAATACAAACCACTATGTGATTTGGAATGGCCAGCTACACTCGATGTTCTCCAGAATTGACCATGGAAACCTTTATGGAATGATGATCACTAGTTTTTTCCATTTAGGACACCTATTCAAATTTGTTTCATAAGAACAACTTTAATATAAATTTATGGACTTCAATACTTTTGTTCTAACTTATCCAACATTCTAAACACTTTTTGTGGACAATGAGTCCAACACAAAAACCTTCAAACTAATCAACAAGTACAACATAAGAAATAAATTTCCTTGTAATAAATTAACCTATAATTACCTTTAGGGTCTTCTCCAATCACCATATAATATTTTTAACAACAAAAATAAATAATCCTAAAATTCTTATTAATATACCCTTTTGGGTTTGTTGAAAATTCCATAGAAAAACATAAATTTCATCATGAAAATTTTTATATTGAACTTTTTCATCAATGATTCATAAATCATTAAGTCTAATATCATTTGAGACAAGGTTTAATGTAGGAAACAAGAGTTATATTAAATATGTATCCTGATATTATAGTATAGAACTTCATTTTTTGGACCTTTAATTCTTGAAACCTAAAATATGTGATCAAATATTATTTAATTATATGGATACACATCCTTTATAGATAATGGTTATCCATTCTATAAATTCCTCTCTTAATAACACATGAGTAATTTATCCCCTAAAAATAAATTTCAACAATATATTTCCTCCCTTTTCAACAAATCCATTAAGAAATTCCATAGAGATTCACAAAAATAATTTAGAAAAAAAATAATGGAAAAGTGGAGAGAAATCATAACTTTCTAAAAGATAAATTTACATGGAAATGTGGGGTATCATTTACAATTCTATCTTAATATATGGATTCAAAAATAGTTGAAGAGATAATAGGTGATGTCCAAAATACACTTTGGATAAATTATTTCACATAATATCAATGACTACATCCCGATTAGGAAACCATGCTAACCTAAAAACATGTTGTTTCACTTTATACATTAAGTATCAAATTTGATCTCAATGTGAATCATCTTGGAGTATTGATTGTGAATTTTGATAATTTTTCTAATAATTGAGTTCTCACACAAAATCAGTATATAATAGATCAGTGAAATTAGAATATATTAAATTTATTGTTACATCTATATAAGCTATGTGAAATCATGATTTGTCTCAAAATATTCAAACTATATAGTGTTTAAAGATATATAGACTTTATAATTAAATTTATAATTAAATTAAAGTTATAACTATGTAGAACACACCCCAAAAATTTGATTTTCAATCATCAATAAAACATGTTTATTCAACATCCATATAACTGATAGATTTATTCTATGAATTTATGAAATCACACACACGAAAATCTATTGTTTTGTGGATATAATATTGTATTCACTTAAAAACCTTCATGTTACTTTCCTTTATAAATATATGAAAATTGGAATCTGGATATCACTTGTGAAAATACAAGATTTAACTTCAGTTATTTTTGAATTTTAACGTCAGTTTTTAATCAATGTCTATAAAGGTGATGTTGAAAATAAGGTTTTATGTGTAATTTTTTTTGGAAATTTGATGCAAAAACTGAGAATGAATATCATTTTTTGCATCAGTTTTTATGAATACTAACAAATAAAACCCATATCTTTTTTAATGTTTCGGCCCTGATTTTGATGAAAATCGATGCTGAATGTTAAAAAAATAGAAAATTTTGAATATTACACCCCCAAATAAATAAAATTCCCTATAATAGAAACAATAATATAAAAAAATCAAACAACATGTATCATTAACTAAAATTCTATAAAAACAAACATACTTTTATCAAGTTAATAAAAAACATATCTATGAATTTGTATTATAAAGAAGAATTAAGAAACACATACCTTAAATTTACAACATAATCATTTTCGGTTGATGTTGAAGAATTATTTTGTGATCATTATGTTAAAACACCTATTATAAAAAAAGAATTATTTTTTGAACACTAGTTATTAGGAAAATGTAATACTAATCATAAACATTATAATATAGATAACTAAATCGTAATCATACTTAACAAATAGTTCACAAACAAAGATTAAAGATGGGTATGTTCATATTTCATATAATACTCGATATCACTGAATTTCTACAAAAACATTGAATTATATAAGATTAAAAAAGTAATACTATGAAAAAAATATAAAACAATTAATATAACTAACCTTATCAAATTATGTAGTTACCCCAGATGGGATTATCTCATACATGAATCATATAACATAATAACCACATTCAATATATACATATTGATAATGAAACCATGGTTATGAAACATTAAGATGATAATAAAAACCAATATATATATAAATATATATCTATACATATAATAATATCCAATATAAAAAATAATTACCATTACTTTCACATATTGGATTGCATTTGGTTTCATTATCGACAAGTGATCTTTGTTAAATATTTTTGAGGACATAAATTTTCCTATATATTATATAATAATACATGAATATAAAATAAGTATTAAATATAATAAAATTATAAAAAATATGAAAACCTACATGTCTAACATGTTGATAATTTTTTATAAACATCACCAAATAAAGAGAAAAATGAATATAATGTGCATTCACTTGGGTAGAATACACCTAACGTCCAATGACCCTTATAATAAAAATATTTCACAATTAATGAAATTATAATGAAAATTGGTTCATGATAATTTTTTTCTTCTTAACCATGATGAAATGGACAAAACCGACACCCAATCACAATTTTTGATAGTATCTCACATATATATGTAACTCTATTAGTAGTGTTGACATGTTTCACAACCATTGAAATGAATTCTAGATCTATAAACCATACACGTCTATGGACTTATTTTGAATAATAAGCATTTGTAGATACCAAATTTAAAAATAAATATAGATATTCAATTTAAACCATTTTTAATTAAAGAAATAAAAACTAACACGTCAATATAATTACAAGGAAAAAAACTATAACATAGGCACACTAAGCTCTTTAAATTAAATTAGATCCATGATATATTTTCTAAGTATTCTAAAGGTATGGTCTCTTCCAAATATATCTACATCATCCGACACACATATTTATTATTCATGGAAGAAGAATCCTATAATAATCATTCTATATCTTCAGAAATATCATAAGTATCTACAATTGTTTGTTCCTAAAACTTTTGTTTCCTTTATTCTATTTACGTTGAAATTAAATACTCCAATATAAGTTAAATTCTAGAAAGAATTATAATCAATATTCAATTAGATGTAATTAATATTAAAAAAATGTATACCTTGTATGAAATGTAATAAAGAAGGCTAGATGGACAATTTAAAAAATGACCCATACAATCCCCAACTTTGGTAACCTCCTCAATAAGAAATGGTAATAGAGCATTAGGATCAATAATATCATGTACTCATACTCTTATCTAACCCATCTACATTGGCTTGTGATTAACAAGATCCACAAAAAATGTGCATGAATTGTAACATCTCAGGTAAATAAAGAATAATACATTTTTATACTTATTAATATTTAAGAATTAAATATTAATTTTACTTTAAATGGGTTTCTATGTTCGATAGAATACCCGATACGCAACAAAGAGTTTCTTTGAAATCTTACGTTGCACACTAGTAATAAATAATATTATTTTAAATGGTTGTTAACACGTAGCCATTGTATTGGCGGGAATGAATAAAAATAACTAAAATATGATTATATATGTTTGTTAAATGTTTTTACATTTATCCAATAAAGGATAAAGGCTTAAAATACGAAAATAATTCAATTCTAGGCATATATACTCTAATTTTTACTAAAGGTCCACTTATCACCTATTGATGGAAAACCCTTATTAAATATAGTTTTGATCACTCTTATACATTATTTTGGACAAAATAAAATTCTTCTTTAGAATCGGGACATCAAAATTTACTTTGTGAAAATTTTGGTATTTTTCCGATAGAGTTTATTTTTTAATGAATAGTGAAAAATGCTGTATTTTAATTCAAAACCCCTTTTCAATATAATTTATTTATATGATTATATTATCTTATGAATTGGTTTTAAAGTGAAACTAGAATATATTTTTACCATTTAATCCAATAGTGTTCATTGGAATTAATTTCACTTTGAAATTGGACTTAAACTAGTGTCAATCTTTTGATATATATTGTTTCATAAAAACACACTATTTGTTCTAACAGCGAGAATTAATTATTAAATTAATTAATATGACTTATATGTTTTGAATTTTTTAAAATAGACATAATTTTGGAATTCTTAATATCAAATATAGCTTAGGGTGAAGTTTTGGTATTTTATTGAAAAACTTCTATTTTTGATGAATATTGAAACCACTAAGTGGTACTTAAAAAAATTTATTTTTCGTTTAAATGAAATTTTACCACCTCTATGTTTTGAATTTCAAAAATCCGACATTCATGGTTGTAATTATTAAGTAAAATTTGGTTCAATGGGATTATAGTTTTTTGGTGAATAGTAACTTTTAAGTTTTTAATCGCGATTAGAGGTAATTAGTGTAATTTAAGGTAAAAATAATGTTTTAATAATATGAAATGACCTTGACACATGTCCTACCCTTATTAGATGTGTCATGGACGACCAAGACAATCCATGAGTCAACTTGGGGACCCCATGGAGCCACTTTGGTAGGAAAATGACAATAATAACTTTTTATTTAATGTTAAAATAAAAATGTCCAAAACATGTGTTGTTTTACTAAAACAATTTTTAAATCGGGTTATACAAGTCATAATTTTGACTATAATTATTCATTATAAATATAAAATTATTTCCTACATCGTGATATTTTTTTTATAATTTTTAGACATTAAATAAATTAAATTATTTATGACACCATGATGATGCAGCGATTACCTCATTATTTAACGATATAAATAAAATGAAAAGAGAATGTAAAATCTAAGACATAAACTTGTCAAAAACCTATTGTATGGGTGGATTTATAACTCTTATCACCTTAGCCTATAAATATATAATTTTGGGACCTTTAAAATCCGAAAATCATTTTATAAAAATGTAACCATTTAAAACTTTCCAAGAGTTCCCCTCCTCTCCTTTTATAAAAGGCCCCCACATATACCACTTTACCCACACATCTCAAGCCTTTGGCTCTGATAAACCCTGCCCATTTTGTCTCTCAACATCCCTCTCTTACTCCTAGAAGCCTCACTTTGGGCAGAAGTCTTTCCAAGGAAGCCTTTGGGATCAAATCAAAAAGAGTTACCCGTTTTAAAGGTAGTGTCTTCTCTTGTGTTCTTATGTTTTATTTTGCTTCTACAACCACCTAAACTCTTTTTATTCCTGTATTTTGTAACAAAACAAGTATATTAAAAATATACTAGGATGTTTTTATAAGAAGGATTAGAGATATACTTACACACACCTTCATCTAATGGTTAAAGAGAATACTGTTTCCGTGGATGGTGAATTTCTGCCTCACGAAACGATGATTGTTCAATATTTTTATAACACCTTCAAAGGTGGCCATTTATATGACACTATTTTTATATATGAAATATAATATTTTTTATTTTTTCCTTAAACTTCTCTATTTTTCATTTATGTCATACCTTTATGGCTTCCATTATGAGTATACGTGATATCTTCATTTTAGGAAGTGCGGACTACCGCCCTCTCAAAGTGATTTGATTCATTAATGCCATATGTGGGCAATATAAAGGATGGATTTAATGATATTATATATGAAATTATACTGGAATTATAATATTCCTTTATTTCATTATGATTCCATTCCATAAAATACGAAATAGAAATGAAAGTAGCGTTCATGCGTACGTACGGCTTATCGTCTCCATGAACGGTGCATTTAATTTCTTACCTCTAAATGTTATGTAATATTATAAATGCATGTATATAATTTATATATATGATATATATGATATCTACATAATGAATATAACTCTGGATATAATGGATACATTAACAACTTGTAATTATAAAGAGTTTATTTTTGACTCAAGTACCAATGATCGTTAAAACGACCGTTATTGACTTAAATAATTACATAGTGTTCATGACATGGTAATAAGTGATATAAAAGGAATAATGAACATTAAAAAGGTTCTTAAGCAAGTTTAAATTAACTCAAGTTTATTATTCAGGAGATTTAAGAGCATTCGAGTCACGTCGGACACGAGGTAAGGGAACTTCTTATCCCAATTTCGTTTATTTGGGTTAATATCCTACTTTCAAATTATGTCATGATATTACTAGGTCCAATCTTGTATTTTTTACTTTCTTTATGTGTACTTATAGTTAATACACATAATAGATCTATTTTATTTAAAAAATTATCTTTGTAAGGGACTTCGTCTCAATCTCCATTCATTGTGTCATATTTTGTTTTATACACATCTTTCTTTTATACGGTGTATAAACCCCTTTGACTTTTATGCTTATTCAAAAGGAATCTTTTTTTTATATGAAGTGTTTTACTAAACGACAAAAGGAATATATTTTTTTCGTACGTATGCGGAGACAAGGATTTCTCCACCGCCGTGACCATTATTTGAGTTTTGGCTTCCTCTACAAGCCATAACCTATCTTTTTCTTAAAATGAAAAATAAATACCATGTATTAATTTTCTTTTATTTTGGTATTGAAAATGGTTTTCATAATGATTTTATTATATCAATGTGTTGTATTGATATATTGTGATTGAAATGTGGAAATTTTATGTTTCCTTTATGCATGTTTTATGTGATACGATTTTGTTATGGTTCTTGGGAATTGTTATGAAGACAGGTGGTTCCGTGATAAACTAAGGGTGGGTGAGCTCGATATAGCTCTCCAATGCATTGGGTAATGCGAAGGAGTTAAACGTTAAGGTTTATCTGAAGAGATTTAGGGAATATACTATGATGGGTATTCCAAACGTAAGCATGAGGGTTAATCACAACGTAAGAATGTTATGAATGCCTCAAGTTACCTTTATGTCTTATGATTTCTATGATTTATTCATGATTTGATGAGGTATGTTAAATTGATAATGTTTTATGAGTAAAGTATGATTTTACACATGGAATAATGTTTTCATTTCATACTTTTATATCCCTTACTGAGATTTTTATGCTCATCCCAAGTTTTTTAAATGTTTTTCACAGGATTTAATGTGGAATAGGGTCAAGGATGGGATCAAGGAAAAGTCATGCTATCTAAAACATGGAACTAGACATGTTTCTTTTTAAGGGATTTTATTTTATGGAAACTTAGTAGAAGTGTCTACTTTGTAATCTTTTGAGATGTAATAGTTATGTCCTAATTCTCTAAAACTCTAAACCTGAAAATATCCTCAATGTGAATAATTCATTTAATTAAATACTAGGTAAGGTTTAAGGCCGGTGCCTTATAGTTGGTATCAGAGGTCAGTTTAGATAAATTTAGGTGTTAGAATTCTATTAAATGATTATAAAAAAATATTTTATTTATGGTCAAATTGAAATTATATAGCATTTGAAGATTACAATGTTGCTTCATCTAAGACATGTTTGTTTAGAATGGTTTTTCATAGAGGAAACATAACAGATTTTCTAGGAAGGCATACAGAGAGAAATGACCTTTCAAATCATTATCCTGAGATGGTCAGAATTCGAACTAAACAGTTTGTTGTAGTGATGGCTCAGTTGACTCAGGTGAAAAATGTTAGTTGTTTTTATTGATGATATTTTAGTGTTTTCTAAAAGTAAAGAGGAGCATGAAAGTCATTTAAGGGTTATCATGAAAACCTTAAAAGAAATGAAACTGTATGGAAAATTCAGAAAGTGTGAGTTTTGGTTACATCAAATTTCTTTCCTTGGTCACATTTTTTCTAACGATGGGTTAAATGTTGATCCCGCTAAAACAAAAGTTGTTGAAGATTGGCCGAGACCCACAAATGTAACCGAGATCCGTAGTTTTCTTGTTTTGGAAGGTTAATACTGAAGGTTTTCTGAAACGTTTTCACGGTTATCTAGTCCAATGACTAATCTAACTTGGAAGGGTGTTAATTTTATCTTGAAAAAATAATGTGATGATTGTTTTCAGGAGTTGAAAAGAAGATTACTTAATGCTCCAGTTTTGGCACTTCCTTCCAGGAATGGTGAGTTTGTTATATACAGTGATGCTTCGTTGAAGGGACTTGGATGTGTCCTTATGCAAAATGATCAGGTAATTTCATATTCTTCACGTTAGTTGAAAACTCCTGAGGTAAATTACCCTACACATGACATGGAATTAGCTGCTGTTGTTTTTTCTCTAAAAATTTGGAGGCATAATTTGTATGGAGTAAAGTGTGAAATATATACTGATTAAAAATGTTTAAATTATATATTCACTTATAAATAATTGAACATGAGATAGAGGTGATGGATATAAATAATCAAGGATTATGACTGTACAATTCATTACCATCTGGGAAATGCAAAATAAAGTGTCTGATGCTTTGAGTCGAAAAAGTAATTCTTCGTTAACCATGCTACGTTTAGAACGAGAACCTTTGGTTTTTGATTTGATGAACTTTGGAATAGAAGTTTTTGGTTCATGAAGTTCTTATGTTTTGTTTCAGGTTTCAGTGAGATCATCTCTATCAGACAAAATTAAGCAAGTGCAGAGGAAAGATAGTGGGTTGCAGAAAAAGGTAGAGGTGGTTCAGAAGGGTAAGTTGCCTGAATTTAATATTGATAATGATTGTGTTTTGAGGTTTGGGAAGAGATTATGTGTTCATAGTGATTCACATTTGAAGAATGAGTTGTTATGTGAGGCTTATAGTTCCCCGTTTTCAGTTCATCCTGGAAGTACTAAGAAGTACAGAGATCTGCGGGAGTATTACTGGTGGGATGGAATGAAAACAGATATTGATGATTTTACTGTGAAGTGTTTGACTTTTCAGTAGGTTAAAGCAGAGCAGTAGTTACCGAAAAGGATGCTTCAACCTTTACCAATGCAAGATTAGAAATGGGAAAATATATCCCTTGACTTTTTTGTGGGATTACCGAAGACATCTCGAGGTAATAATGCAATCTGGGTTATTGTTGATCGCTTGACTAAATCTACTCATTTCCTTCCTATTCGAGATACTTTCTCTCTAGATCAACTTTCTCGATTGTATATTAAAGAGATAATCAGGTTTCATGGAGTTACCCTATCTATTGTATCTGATCATGATCTCAGGTTTACTTCTAACTTTTGGAAAGGCCTTCAGAAGTCATTGGGTACTGAATTAATATTTAGTACAGCTTTTCATCATCAATCAGATGGTCAGTCAAAATGAAAAATTCAGACTTTGGAGGATATACTACATTCTTGATTGATAGATTATCAGGTAAGTTGGTACCAACATCTTTCTTTGGTTGAATTTTCATATAATAACAGTATTCATTCCGGTATACAGATGGAACCGTTTGAGGCATTATATGGGAAGCGGTGTCGAACTCCAGCTTTTTGGGATGAAGTGGGTGAAAGGAAGTTGATGGGACCAGAATTGGTAGAAGAGATGGAAAAATAAGTTCAGTTGATTCAGAAACACATGAGAACAGCTCAGAGCAGGCAGAAGAGTTATGCTGATAACCGGAGGAAGGATCTATCTTTCGAGGCAGGTGATCATGTTTTTCTCAAAGTTTCACCATGGAAAAGTGTGATGCGATTTATTAAGAAAGGAAAGCTGATTCCAAGGTTCATTGTACCACATGAAATTTTGGATAAAGTTAGATCATTTGCTTACCGAGTGGCTTTACCTCCGAGTTTATCTCAGGTACACAATGTTTTTCATGATTCGATGTTGAGAAAGTATATGCCAGATCCATATCATGTTTTGAGCCCAGAGGTAGTTCAGTTGGAAGAGAATCTCTCTTATGAAGAACAACCAGACCATATTCTTAACCATAGAGATCAAGTGTTGCGGAATAAGGTAATTCATCAGGTAAAGTTTTTGTGGAAAAACCATATGGTTGAAGAGGAAACATGGGAATCTAAAAATGCTATGAGGGATAAATACCCCCACTTATTTTGATAAGTGAATAAAATTCTTAGGATGCAATTTCACAAAGGGGGGAAGGTTGTAACATCACAGGTAAAGAAAGAATAATACATTTTCATACTTATTAATATTTACAAATTAAATATTAATTTTACTTTAAAGGGGTTTCTATGTTTGATAGTGTACCCGATACGCAACATAGTTTCTTTGAAATCTTACGTTGCACAGTAGTAATAAAATAATATTATTTTAAATGGTAGTTAACACGTACCCGTTGTATTGGCAGGAATGAATAAAAATAACTAAAATATGATTATATATGTTTTTTAAATGTTTTTAGATTTATCTAATAAAGGATAAAGTCTTAAAATATGAAAAGAATTCAATTCTAGGCATATATACTCTAATTTTCACTAAAGGTCCACTTATCGCCTTTTGATGGAGAACCCTCTTTAAATATATTTTTGGTCACTCTTATACATTCTTTTGGACCAAATAAAATTCATCTTTAGAATTGGGACATCAAAAATTACTTTGTGTAAATTTTTAGAATTTTTCTGATAAATTTTATTTTTTAATGAATAGTGAAAATGTTGTATTTTAATTCAGAAATCTTTTTAATATAATTTATTTATATGATTATATTATCTTATGAATTGGTTTTAAAGTGAAATTAGAATATATTTTTACCATTTGATCTAATAGTGGTCATTGGAATTAATTTCAATTTGAAATTGGACTTAAGCTAGTGTCAATCTTTTGATATATATTGTTTCATAAAAACACGCTATTTGTTCTGACAGCGGGAATTAATTATTAAATTAATTAATTTAACTTATATGTTTTGAATTTTTTAAAATAGAAATCATTTTTGAATTTGGAATATCAAATATATCTTAGGGTGCGGATTTGGTATTTTTCTGAAAAACTTCAATTTTTGATGAATAGTGAAACCACTAAGTGGTACTTAAAAAAACTAATTTTTCGTTTAAATGAAATTTTACCACCTCTGTGTTTTGAATTTCAAAAATACGACATTTATGGTTGTAATTAGGAAGTAAAATGTGGTTCAATGGGATTAAAATAATATTTTTTTGAATATTAACTTTTAAGTTTTTAATCGCGATTAGAGGTAATTAGTGTAATTTAAGGTTAAAATAATGTTTTAATAATATGAAAAGACATTGAAACATGTCCTACCCTTATTGGATGTGTAATGGATGACCAAGACAATCCATGGGTCAACTTGGGGATCCCATGGAGAAACTTGGGTCAACTTGGGGACCCCATGGAGCAACTTTGGTAGGAAAATGACATTAATAACTTTTTATTTAATGTTAAAAAAAAATGTCACAAACATGTGTTGTTTTCCTAAAAAAAATTAAAAGGGGTTATACAAGTCATAATTATGACTATAAATATTCATTATAAATCTAAAAATATTTCCTACATCATGATATTGTTTTATAATTTTTAGATATTAAATAAATTAAATTATTTAAGACACCATGATGATGCAGCGATTACCTCATTATTTTACTATATAAATAAAATGAAAGGATAATGAAAAATCTAAGACTTAAACTTGTCAAAAACCTATTGGATGGGTGGACTTAGAACTCTTATCACCTTATCCTTGAAATATTTAATTTTGGGATCTTTAAAATCCGAAAAGCATTTTATAATAAATTAACCTTTTAAAACTTTCAAAGAGTGCTCCTCCTCTCCTCTTATAAAAGGCCCCCACCTCTACCACTTTACCCACACCTCTCAAGCCTTTGGATCCGCCAAACCCTACCCATTTTGTCTCTCCACATCCCTCTCTTACTCCTAGAAGCCTCACTTTGGGCAGAAGTATTTCTAAGGAAGCCTTTGAGATCAAATAAAAAAGAGTTACCCGTTTTAAAGGTAGTGTCTTCTCTTGTGTTCTTATGTTTTATTTGGTTTGTCCAACCCCCTAAAATCTTTTTATTCCTTTCTTTTGTAACATAAACAGTATATTCAATATATACTAGGATGTTGTTATGAGAAGTATTAGAGCTACACATACACACACCTTCATCTAATGGTGAAAGAGAATATTGTTTCCGTGGATGGCGAATTTCTGCCTCACGAAACGATGATTGTTCAATATTCTTAGTATACCTTCAAAGGTGGCCATTAAGATGACACTATATTTATATATGATATATAATATGTTTATGTTTTCCTTAAGTTTCTTTATTTTTCATTTATGGCATATCTTTATGGATTCCATTATGGGTATACGCGATATCTTCATTTTAGGAAGTGCGGACTACCACCCCGTCAAAGTGATTTGATTCGTTAATGCCATATGTGGGACGTATAAAGGATGGAGTTAATGATATTATATAGAAAATTATACTGGAATTAAAATATACCTTTATGTCATTATGATTCCATTCCATAAAATACGAAATAGAAATTAAAGTAGCGTTCATGCGTACGTACGGCTTACCATCTCCATGAACGGTGCATTTCATTTCTTACCTCTAAATGTTATGTAATATTATTAATGCAAGTATATAATGAATATAAATGATATATATGATATCTACATAATGAATATAACTCTGTATATAATGGATACATGAACAACTTGTAATTATAAAGAGTTTATTTTTGACTCAAGTACCAATGATCGTTAAAACGACCGTTATTGAGTTAAATAATTAAACAGTGTTCATGACATGGTAATAAGTGATATAAAAGAAAGAATGAATATGAAAAAGGTTCTTAAGAAAGTAGAAATTAACTCAAGTTTATTATTCAGGATATTAAAGAGCAATCGAGTCACGTCGGACACGAGGTAAGGGAACTTCTTATCCCAAATTCCGTTCTCTTGGTTAATCTCCTAATTTCAAATTATGTCATGATATTATTATGTCCTCTCTTGTATTTGTACTTTCTTTATGGGTAATTATAGTGAATACACATAATAGATCTATTTTATATAAAAAATGATCTTTGTAAGGGACTTCGTCTCAATCTCCATTCATTGAGGCATATTTTGTTTTATACGGAACTTTCTTTTATATGGTGTATAAACCCCTTTAACTTTTATGCTTAGTCAAAAGGAATCTTTTTTTATATGAAGCGTTTTACTAAACGATAAAAGGAATTTTTTTTGTCGTACGTATGTGGCGACAACGACTTCTCCACTGTCGTGACCATTATTTGAGTTTCAGCTTCCTCTACAAGCCATAACCTAACTTTTTTTGAAAATGAAAAATAAATACCATGTATTACTTTTCATTTATTTTGGTATTGAAAATGGTTTTCATAATGTTTTTATTATATAAATGTGTTGTATTGATATCTTGTGATTGAAATGTGGAAATGTTATGTTTTCTTTATGCATGTTTTACTTGATACTATTATGTTATGGTTCTTGGGCATTATTATGAAGACAGGTGGTTCCGTGATAAACTAAGGGCAGGTGAGCCCGATATAGCTCTACAATGCATTGGGTAATGCGAAGGATTTAAACGTTAAGGTTTCTCTGAAGAGATTTAGGGAATATACTGTGATGGGTATTCCAAACATAACCATGAGGGTTACTCCATACGTAAGAATGTTATTAATGCATCAAGTTACCTTTATGTCTTATGATTTCTATGATTTATTCATGATTTGATGAGGTATGTAAAAATACATATGTTTTATGAGTAAAGTATGATTTCATACATGGACTAATGTTTTCATTTCGTACTTTTATATCCCTTACTGATCTTTTTATGCTCATCCCAAGTTTTTGGAATGTTTTTCATAGGACGTAATGTGGAATAGGGTCAAGGATGGGATCAAGGAAAAGTCATGCTATCTAAAACATGGAAGTAGACATGTTTCTTTTTAAGAGTTTTTATTTTATGGAAACTTTGTAAAGTGTCTACTTTGTAATCTTTTGAGATGTAATAGTTATGTCCTAATTCTCTAAAACTCTAAACATGAAAAGATCCTCAATGTGAATTATTCATTCAAATAAATATTAAGTAACGTTTAAGGTTGGGGCCTTATATGAATATAAATGCTACAATATGTACATGAGGATATCTAGAATAAAACTCATATTATAATTTTTGGTCTGAACGAGGAGGTGGAGGACCTAAGTACGAAGGCGGGGAAGGAATGTTTGGCTGGGAGGGATGTATAGGCTGTGCAGTAGGCTGAAAAGGTTGGGAAGGCTGTGTAAACTAGGACTATCTAATCTATTATTTTATCATTTCCTGCAAAGTTGATTGAATTTGGTCGCCCTTGGTCAATTTTATATCTTTCAGATCATGTTTTAAGGATTTGATTTCTGGATCTCTTGATTTCATACTTTGATGATAAAAAATTTTAATAATACTAACACCCGCCTCATATCCTCTTATGCGGCCAGGGTGTTCTGGCTTTCCTAAAGAAGTGGCTAGAATTTCCATCCTACCCTTAGAGATAAAAGTTCAATGTGAAAATTTATCCGGAAGTTCATCCTGAAATAAAAATGAAAATGATATAATATTGTTGTTAATTTATAAAATAGTAAAATTCATGAAAAAAAGTATTTACTCTTAATTATTTATGCTACATCCTTAGATTTCCCTTTAAGATAATTTTTAATTTTTCTTCTTCTAGATATTTTTCAATTTTAATGGTAGGTTTGGGGTGACAGAGGATGGATCAGGACATCATCAAAACCACTAGCGGACTAAGCTCTTAATGCTTCAAACATTTCCTTAATAATTTTTTGGTTCAATAAATGATACCCTCTACATGATAAAGTATGAAGGTATACATTCTGTAACTAGATGCCTTGATGGTATTTCAAGGAGGCCTGTTATATAAAAATTAAACTATAAAGTAATTAGTTACATATATAAGAAATTTTGAAATATAATATAATTATCATACTAGAAAGGATTCATCATGTCAGAGGGGATCAAATTTTTTCCTTGTATTTTCATCTAATAAACAATACTTGAGGTATGAGTTTTCATTTTTTCTTTATCCAAAAAATTATATTTTTTGTCAAATTTGTTTTAAAATCACTCCATCGTACCACCATTAGTGAAATACATCTCTTTTTAATTATTTTTTTCTTCAAAATTGAATGTCATCTGGAATTGTATAATTAAATATTAGTCATTTAAAATATATCATATTAAAAAAATGAGATAAAATAAATCAATTGAAGTAATTTACCATTACATTCTTCCAATGATGTTTTATCATTATCTTGTAGACGAACTTCATATCAAGATATATAATAATAATCTTGAAATGACTCTTCATAGAGATACGTGTGATAAAATGTGTTGAATTTGGACTAGTTTCATTATTGTTATCATCAAAACTAATATGAAATCACTCCTCTCCATGAGAAAGTGATATTTTGGTTAATGTGTAATGCCACATTTTCCATCTTCAGAACTCAATTTCTTAATATTAAAAGTAGAAGACTCCCTCTCTAAATTCTCATCAGTAGTTCTGCAATTTTTTTGGAAAATTAATTTTTTTTCAATGAATAATTATATTAATAAATATTTAATAATATGAAAAAATATAAATACCTCAGTACATGTTCCTTTTCCTCTATATTTATATATTTCATTGAAATATGAAAATGTAATGAAATTATTGTGTAGCTGCATATTATTAGACAATTAAATAATTTCTAAATAGGAAAACAAAAATATGGAAGTATTTAAAGTGGAACACATGTGTAAGTTTAGAAATAATAATAATTTATTGATTCTTTTCCAAAAAAACATTCAAGGTAAACTATTAAATATAAACATTACTTCTAAAATGATATAAACATTAATAAATTTAACTATAAATGTTTGAAAAAGTTTTCTCATATGCATAACTGTAACCCAAATATAATAATTTCTATCAATTATTTCAATGAGAAAATTGTTAACCATAACCATATAATATAAAACTTTAACACAAAAAATCATATAAATAATAAAATATATATAATTAAATATCTAATAATCATTAAATAATATAGTTTTTACACATGTAAATTTCTAAAAAAGTAATATAATGTAAATAATTTCCAGATTAATTAAGAGAGTAATTTAGTGTTTTCCCACATCCCTTTAGCATGATCATTTCACATTTCATACACTATGTCTATGTTAGTGTCATTGTTATCCAAAAATCATGTAAAAGAAGAATAAGCCTAATATAAATCATTAACATCATCATCATCCTCATTATCAAAATGGATTATTTTCCCTTTCAAAATGGTGTACCACTAATCATTCTATGGATCAATGACATAAAATATTTTTTTCCTTGTGTATCCATGATAAATGGTTCTTCATTGCAACTAAATATTTTCAAATAAACCAATTTAAACACATAAACATTATGTTTCACACCACTATTAATTTCAACCCAATTACACTTAAACAAGGTGACTTGAAATTTAATATAAAAAATTTCCCATATGGCTTAAAGAACTCTAAAATATGATTTTGATTAAGAAATTAGGTTTTAATCGTTTTAACTCGAAAAATTTAGTGCTTCCGTGATAACCATTACACTACTATTTGGAATGGTAGTATTATCATCCAAATTTTTTGTGTAAAATATATACCCATTAATATCAAAACTAGACCATGTGATCACATTAAGAGATGGCCCCCCTACCGACCATTTCAGTGTTTCTGATGCAGATATATCTGTGATGAATTTATCATTAAACCATGAAACAAATGTATTTTTATGCTCAATCATTATCCACTTTTCATTTCTTTTTTTAATATCGTGACTTTAATTTAGAAATATGTGATGATATATATTATTGAACCTCATATATGTTGTTAAAAATGTATAAATATGCTTGCATCACTTCATCATGTGGAATGAACATTACCCTTAAGCCTAAAATACCTCTACATTCACTATTAACTATTATATTTTGAGATATAGGGATACCAATATGCTCCAATTCAAAAAAGTAATCCGTACAAAACTCCATCGCCTCTTCTGATACATATTTTTGAACCAAAGAGTCCTCTGTTCAATAATTATTTTTAACATATCCCTTCAAACTTTTATTATATCTTTAAAAAGGATACATCCATTTTAAATAAATTGTCCGAGATATTATTATCTCATTCACCAAATTCATCACCATATAAACCATTATATCAAAAAACATAGCTCAGAAATACATTTCTAGATGAAAAAGAATAAGAGAAGCTTCATTATCCAACATATCTAACAAATTTGGATCAAGTAATATTCTACAAATAGTTTTGAAAAAATTTCATAACCTGATGATAGTCTTTTTAATATCTATAGGAAATATACCACGTAGTGAAATTGATATAATTTATTACATCAATACATGAAAATCCTGATATTCCACACCTATTAATTTACAATCCTTCAATGATACCAAATTCTTCACATTTGAAGAATAACCACTGGGTACTATAATACCATGAATACACCAACAAAAAATCATCGTCTCAATCTTGATTAATGTGTGACAAGATGGAAGTAAATATGTTCCATTCCTTTCATAGTTATGATGACTCTAAATGTATTCCCATTGATATCAAGTCTAATATATTATGAAATAAATATTTTTTATTTCCTTTTATGTCTAAGAAATTTCTAATAAAATTGTTACATATGTTTTTTTCAATATGTAGAACATCAATGTTATGTTGTATCTCTAAAAATCTTTAATAAGGTTGTTTGAAAAGGACATAAAGTTTCTTTTAGGTATTTTTTTGAAGATAAGATCTTTTTTCCCAAAAGTCGAATCAATATTTTCAACCGTGTCATAATTTTCTTCAAATGAAAATGGTCATGGGGGAATATTGTATTCGATTATGCCATTAAATTATTTTTTCAATCTACATTAAGGATGATTAATTCTAAAAGAACATTGATGTCTTATATACGCTGTCTTTCTTCCATTATGCAATTTATAATATGAAGTATCTTTTCCAAAAATTGGACATGCTTTTTGTCCCTTAACAATGTATCTAGATAAGTTTATATTTTTAGGAAATTAATTTATAGTGAGCATTAACATAACACAAAGAATAAAATACTCTTTCTTATATGCATAAAAAACATTGACACAAGTCTCCCATAGTAGTTTCAAATCATCAATAAATTGTGAAAGATAAACATCAATGTCATTACCCTGTTGTTTTGGTCCAAAAATCATCAATCTCATCATAACATATTTTTTATTTATATATATATATGTGGGGACATGTTTTAAACTACAAACAAAATAGGCAGTAAACTATGATGGCTACTTATGCTCCAATATGGATTCATTCAATCAGTACAGAATCCGATTTTGATATTTATAACCTCACATACAAAATCATGAAATTGTTTATAAATATATTCTACTGTGGTGAATCAGTAGGGTGACATACTTTAACATCAGATATATGATCATCTTATTTCAATATTATACTTTTTTACACCAATTGAATTTGAAAATTGACGCTTCAAACGAGGAATTATTGGAATGTATAAAATTAATTTAGTAGGATATTTGATTCAAGTACCTAAGAATGAATAATAGTTAAATTATAAGATTTATATGAAAGAATTATTGGATTAAATTATTAGAAATTATACAAAATTGATTTTTCATGAGGTTATATTCTAGTACCTGAGAATGAATCTGAATTGAATTTTACATCTATCCAATATCATGATGTCCCAATATTGGATAGTTTGATAAATATTCATATTATTTCTTATAAAACTCAACATAATTGGGGAAATCATGTATATTTTTATACCCTAACCCCATTTGGCATAATATTTTATTCACCTCATAATTAGAATCTGGAAGCCCATTTCATTCTAGAAGTAGATCTTTAAAAAGATTGAATATGTTAGAGAAAATTTCTATCACTGGACCCATTTATTTCTTTCAAGTCAACTAATCTCAAAACTGATGACAACACTATATATTTACTACAACCTAGGAATAATGGTTTCATATAATCTCTATACAATCATTCAATAGTTGTTCTTTTTTTCAATGATTTCAACACCTAAATAATGAATTAATTATCTAATACTATCCATTATTTAATTATGAATATTTTCATCAACATTAGATGTTGAATTTTCAGTTCTTTCCCAAGCCAAATCCAAAATGTATAATAATGTTTAAAAACATTGTAAATGAGATGATCCATGATTTCTCTGGAGTTTAATTTTCTCATATTCAAAAACATCACACATGTACATAAAATCAAATCTATTTTTTGAATATTTTGTTTGGAAAATTCAAATAAATAATAAACTCCTTTTTCATATTCACTAGTGCTTCTTCATAAATTTATCTAATTTTTATCCATTAAATACATGGTATTGAAATATAATCGATGAATATATTACATAATATAAACATTTAAATATATATATATATATATAAACAGATAAATATTAAACATATATACATTCCAAAAAATGATTGGTAGTTTGATAGGAAGTATCAACGATTATTAGGAATAAAATAAAAAATAATATACTAAAGGTATTTATTTTTCATTATGTGGGTCATGCTGATCCAATGGACATAACAAGTAATGACCCCAGTATAAATTTAAAATAGAAATTCATGTTTTTTAAAACATTTTTTATTCAAATATGAGAATTAGAACATTTATTGTTAGTAATATTATTAAAAAAGAATATTAATTTTAATTAATGATAATATATTTGTTCGTATATGGAAATATCATATATTTTTTTAATAATTTAAAAGTTGTTAATTTAATTTATTAAGAAAAATTACAAAAAATGTTAACATATTTTATTTGAAAAAAATCATATTTTAATATAAATTATATATCTCTTGAATTTAAATACTGTAATTTTTTTATTAAATAAATATGGTTTATTGATATTATTATTTAATTAATTTCAATCTTCTCACATGTACTAGTTCATATTACAAAGTTGTTACATTATTTCAATGTCGCGTGTATCAAAAGTTATTGATGATTTTATTAATTTAAGGGGTCAAAAATATGGAGTCATTACATATGGTATACATTGTATTGATGAATGATGACACCATATATCATTGTTCATATCATAATATCATCAATACCATTATATAATTTCATGAAATAAAAAAATAATCAAAATAAACCAACTTTAACAAAAACATTTATAAATAACAATAAACTAAACACAGATATTTGAAACAATAACTCAACAATATAACTAAATGATAAATAATTTAACTTCAAAATTTTAAAAAAATTACAAAATTTAGAGTTCATCAAGGAAAATGGATCCTTAATTTCATCTTTCTCTCTCAAATATTTTTGGAATAATAAACACAGGAAGATCTAAACAAAATGCTTATTAAAATGAACAAAAAAAGAACAAAGAAATAAAATCAAATTGCCGATGATGGTAAACTGTAAAATGGTTTCTAAAGAAAAATAATTACATGGATAATGAAAAAAAGATAGAGGATGAGGAATGGGGACCACAGATCATAAAATGATGATAAATATCAATGAAAATTAACAACAATGTCTATTGAGGATCAGTGGGTCACTGTCAGGGTCATCACGAGTTAAGAACAAAGATTCAATGATATAAAAAATAAGGGTTTTGTGATCCCTTGTTTTTTAAAAAATGTCATCAACATTGGTTTTTATAGAAATCAATTCCCAAATCTAATTTTTAGTGTCATTTTTTGTAAAAACTAATGCAAAAAATATATATATTTAAAATTTATCATATCCATTTTTGTAAAAAAACTGTCACGATAAATATGTTTGATAGCATTATTGGTGTTAGTTTTGTTAAAATAGAACATCAAAAACTAAATATATTTATTTGGTGTTGTTTTATGTTAAATTGGATGCCAAAAAGTTCCCTCAGATACATTTTTTATTAGTTTATAAAAAACTGATGTCATAGCTTTGACGTTGAAGACACTATTTACAATAGTGCATGTTTCAAACACAATTTTTGGTTGATTATATTTCAAATAAAGTAAACTACTAATAATTTGAAATATAAATAGTAACAAAAAATTTCACACCTTCACCATCTTTTGATGATTTCATTCGTGTCTCCCCTAGAGTATCCCTAAATTTAGAACCATCGTTCTAAAATCACTTCACCACCTCCTTGGAATATATTTTAGGATACAAATGTCACATGAATTCATTGAATCACTTACAGAACAAGAAAAAGTATAATTCACTAATTAATGAAATCTCAAATTCAAATATAATATGTTCTTAAAACTTCTTACATTGAGTTTCAACTGAGCCTCTAAATATAATGTGAAAAACATATATAATTACTACCATCCACTTCCCTTTCCCCAATTTGATGTAGAGGATGTGATACACCCCTACTCTATGATAATTGACCTTCCTTGGGTGTGGATCTAGCAATGAGTATGAGGATTTTGGTACTTGATTCATCCTATAAAATGATTTATTTTACCGTCACACATTTCTCTCACCATCATTTAAGGAAAATCCATCTATATTCTTTATGTAGACATCCTCTTCAAAAAAACATTCAAGAAAATTAATTTGATTTATATTTGATACAATTTAAAACACCTTTTCAGAATCATAGTTAGAAATAATATGATAGATTTAGGATAATCAACTAGTGAAAATTTTTCATCAACATCGATTCCATCAATTTGGGAATATCCATTACAGACAACATGTGACCTATTTCTTATCACTACTCAATCTTTATTGAGCTTATTTCAAAAAACCCATTTTATTCAAATCATTTTTTATTTTTTATCCTTGAAATTGTTTTCCAGGCCTTATTATTCTTCATCACGTCATGAAACTCATCTATTTATTTGAACAAACATTTATCTATGGAATCTTTTTTAAAGGAATTCGTTTTTACCTATGGTAATAATGCTATTTGTTATTTTTCCTTTATCCTTATTGTTTGAACTAAAGCTATCCCACCTCAAGAAATATTATTATCCTTGATATCAACTCTAAAAAATGTATATTTTAATGTTTTATCATTTTTTTGTGTTATCATAATTATTAAATCTACCATTAGAGTTTATTTTGGCCCATTGAACACCCCTAGGCTATAAAAATCATCACAACTTCCCTCCTTGAGAATTGGATTTATTTTTTGTGAATTGTGATCATTTTAAGGTAAAATATGTTTAACATCATACACAAAACATCATATATTTCAATGGTTTTTCTTAACCTTTTATTATATAATATATATTCCTTTCTACATGATATGTATCCAAGAATGATCCATTCATCCCCTTTTACTTGAAACTTTATATGTATGTCTTTATTCACAATAAATCACTTACTTCTAAACACCCAAAAGTATTTTAGTGGGGGGGATCTTTTCAAAAAAATTTTTTAATGGATCCTTGTCTTTATTATAATAGAACAGTTCCAAATTGAAGATATATACCATTTGTTGAACATCTTCCTACCAATATTTCTCTTGTAGTGATTTTTTAAAAAGAATAGTCACTTACATATTATTGATGATTTGATTTATTCTCTCAATAAAAATGTTTTGTAATTGATTTATTACTTCTAAAACCTGATATTGAATCCTATGTTTTTTTGGTTTATTAAACATAGGTATTTTTATATTCTATTCCATTTTTACTGTGATACTTTTGAATTTTTACACCATGAATTTATTCATCCACACATAGATATTGAGTAATAAAATCTAATTTATTTGATTAATTACCATAAAAAATCATTTATTCTAAATTTATTAACAAACAAGAAAGAATATATTTCTCTATAAAAATTTTTAGGAGTTATTATCTGATAAAAATACACATGAAAAAGCTCTAATACTCTTAATGATATTCAATTCTTAAACTTATAATTCTTCAAAACAAACTTCTCCTTTTAATAAGAATCAAATCTATCAGTATTATTACATGTGATATTGGGGGAATCATACACTCCATTATTCATCAAAAAAATTCCAATTATTGTTTTCTCATTATCTTGAACTTCTTATACCAAAATATATTTTTATCCTCCCTAGAAAACATACCCCAATTTTATTCACCAATAAGATAATGATTTCTCTTGATTAATCTTCCCTGTTAAACAAGTGAAACATATATATATTTAATATTGAATCCCTTTTTTCAAAATTCCATAGCATGACCTAAGTCAAATAATTGACACACACATAGTATATTAAAGTTATTTCCTTTTATTGAGATTATATCTATTTTTATGAGATCATTTCCATCGATATTTTTTGTAACATCCCAGGTAAATAAAAAATATAAAATTTTCATATTTATTAATATTTGTGAATTAAATATTAATTTTACTCTAAAGGGGATGTTATGTTCAATGGATTACCCGATACACAACAACGAGTTTCATTTAAATCTTATGTTGCACACAACGTTGGGTCATACTGAAAAATAATAATATAATTTTATTTTAAATGGTAGTTAATGTCTAGTCGGTGTATTGTTGATAATGAATAGAACTAACTAAAATATGATTATACATGTTTGTTAAATGTTTTTTTAACATTTATCCAATAAATGTTATAGGCCTAAAATGGGAATGAATCTAATTTTAAGCATAAATACTCTAATATTCTTTAAAAGGTCGTTTTACTACCTTTTGATAGAGAACCATATTTAAATAAAGTTTTGGTCACTTTTATTGGTTCTATTTGACAAAATAAAATTATTCTTTAGAATCGGGACATCAAAATTTACTTTGGGTAAATTTTTGGTATTTTTCTGATAAAATTCATTTTTTAAAGAATAGTGATGAAAACTGAATCTTAATTCAAAACTGCCATTTAATCTAATATATTTATATGGTTATATTGTATTTTTAATTGTTTTTAAAGTTTAATTATATTATAGTTTTACTATTAAATCCAATTTTCTTCATTGAATTAAATTTTACTCTTAAATTTGATATAAACAAGTGTCAATCTTTTAGTAGTTATTATTTATTAAAAACACGATATTTTGTTTTGAAAATGGGAATTACTTTTAAAATAATTTATTCAAATTATATGTTTTAAATTTGTTAAAATATACATCATTTTTTAATTCAGAATATCAAATATATCTTAGGCTGAATTTTTGGTATTTTTTCAAAACCTTCAATTTTTGATGAATAGTGAAAACACTGAGTAGTAGTTAAAAAACCGAATTGTTCATTTAAATGAAATATTACCACTTATGTGAATTTAATTTTGAAAATAATACATACATGTTTGTTATAATTAAGTAAAATGAGGTTCAATAAGGTGAAAATAATTTTGGGTGAATAATAATTTTTGACTTTTATTTACCGTGGTCAAAGGTAAATAAGGTAATTCAAGGTAAAAATAATATTATAATAACATAAAATTATCTTAACACATATCCTAACCATATTGGATGAGTCGTGGGAGAACCATAAAATCCTTGGGAGAGATTTTTCGTCTTTTAAATCCATTTGGGTAAGATAATGACATTAATAATATTTTATTTAAAGTGAAAATAAAAATATCATAAACATGTATTGTTTTGCTAAAAAAATAATGTGGTGTTATATAATTGATATTTTTACTATAAATATTCATTATAAATATTAAAATATTTCATAAATCATGTTATTTTATTTATAATTTTTGGACATCAAATAAATAAAATTATTTATGACATAATTACGATGCAGTGTTTACCTCATTAATAAATGATTTAAATAAATAAGATTATAAAATTTAAAACAATATCCAAAACCTATCCAATTCTTATTGGATGATTTTATTTCGAACAATAGTAATCTTATCATTGACTTTAACAAGTATTGGACATTTAGAAACAGATAATCATTAAATAATAAAATAATATTTTCAAACATTCCAAAAGAGCCCCTCCCCCCTTATAAAAATCCCTCACTTAAAACCCACTAACCACACCTCTCAAGACCCATGGATCATCAATTATATGCCCAAATAAGCTCTTGATATTCTTATCTTACACATATATTCATTATCTTAGTCATAATTCACTTCAAGAAATCATTTTGGTTCAAACCAAAGGGAGTTACCTGATTTAAAGGCAACATCTTCTCTTAAGTTCTTTTCATTTATTTTACTTCTCGAACCTAAAAAACTCTTTTTATTCCTTTATTTTATAATAACACCAGTATCATAAACATAATAGGTTGTTTTAATGAGAATTATTAGAACTAAACTTACACACACCTCCTTCTAATGGGTACAGAACATACTGTTTCTGTGGATGGGGAACTACTGCCTCACGAAACAATGATTGTTCGATTACCTCCTACCACCACTCATGGTGGCCACTATGATAGACCTGTATTTATATGTGGTATATATATATATTCTTTCTATTCTTTTTTATTTTTAGTTTATATCATACCTTTATGGTTTTCCATAATGGGTAAATACGATAATTTGATTTGAGAAAGTGCGGACTACCGCCCCCCAAAGTGATATGACTCGTTCATGCAATACTTGGAATGTATAAAAGATGGAGTTAATGCAATTATATATGATATTATACTAGAATAGTAATATACCTATGTATCATTAATTTTTCATTCAATTAAATATGAAATAGATATTAAAGTAGTTTTTATGTGTACGTACGACTTCCCATCTCTATGAATGATCAATTTCATTTATTATCTCTAAATGTTATGTACTATTATAAATACATATATATACTAGATATATATTATATATATGATATCTAAATCATGAATATAATTCTAAAGATAATGGTATTTTCACCCCATGGACTACATGTAATTATAATAAGTTCATGTTTAACTCAAGTACCGAATATCTTTATTCCAGAAATTAAATAACGAACGAGTCAAGTTAGATACGAGGTAAGGGTTTTTCATATCACTTTTTATTCCTATGAGATTCATGCTATATTTTCCACTATTTACTTTTTTGTGGTGTATGTACTGACTATGATTACATTATTTGGGTAATATACTTCAACTTATGGGTATTTATATCTTCATTATATAATCCTTCTTTCATGGGGTGTATGTTTTGTAAGTTACCAAATCGGTAAGGGAACCTTTCAGAGTACACTTTTATTTCAAAGACATCTTTTATGTAATGTATTTTAATTTAATTTTTTTATTATATTGGGATTTTTTATTTTATATCCTTAGTTCTATAAATTTTATGTTCTATGATGAGAAACCCTTATCTTTCTCATCAACTCATTTTTTGAATTTTAAAGCGACGCTGTTAGGCTGTCGAATTTCTATAAGAGAACTACTTAACCCAATTTCAATTCTTTGGGTTAAAATTATACTTGTTGATTATGTCATGATACGAATATGGGTGAATGAACTATGATTGTTTTACACTTAATATCAACTAATATTTGGTGTATTTTCATTTGTCACACATAATTATGTCATTGATTTATCCTTAATCTAAAGATAAAATCTTTGTAAGGGACTTTTTCTCAATTTACATTCCATTGAGACTTATTTGTTGTTATACACCAATTCTCTTTTAAAGGGTATATATACTGCATTTTGACATATTATGTCATGAATCTACTTATTCTCATGATATTATAAGAATTTTTTAATGTTATTCTATAATTATTTTTATTCAAATACTTTCTCAAGTGTTAAGGGGCTCTTTAACTAAAACATTGTTTTAATTGTTTTAAAGATCTATTATTCTAAATATTTCTCATTAATTTCCATGTTTCCAAAATGGTTTTAAGGATTTATTTTTTTGGACATTAATGTTTTAAAATGTTAATTATTTTAAAAACATCAAAGTGGTATGAAACACATTGATTCAAAAATCACATTATTATATTTATTACATGGTTTTGAAAATGGTTTTATAAAGAATTGATTATGTCAATATCTTGAAATAGTATATTTTGATTACAATGTGGAAATTTTATCATTTCTCTATTCTTTTTTTATGTGTTAGGAATATTTTATGGTTATTGGGAAATTTTTACATATATGGGTGGTTCTGTGATAAACCTAGGGCGGGTGAGCCAGAGATAGCTCTCCAATGTATTGGGTAACATGACAGTGGTAAAAGTTAATGTTTCTCTTAAGAGATTTATGGAATATAATGTGATGGGTTTTCCGATTGTAACTCCCTATGTAGCTGTGAAAGCTACAATGTATGTATGATATGGATGCCCTTTTTTACCTTTATGATTTATGATATCTATGTTTTATTCATAAATATTATTATTTCATGAGGTATGTTGAAGATATTATGTTTTTTATGTATTGATGAACTCGTGTTTTGATTCTTTATTTTATAACTCTTACTGGTCCTTTTATTCTAATCCCACATTTTTGAAATGTTTTTCACAGGGTATAAGGTAGGTTAATAGAAAGTAATAACTTAAGAAGATTTATATCAAGAAAAGAATTATTGTTTTCTTTAAGAATTATTATTTTATGAAAGAATTGATACTAAGTAGAAGTGTGTACTTTGTAATTTTTGAGATGTAATGTAACAATTATGGCCTAAATCTCTAAAAATATAAACCTAAAAAGATTCTCAATGTGAATTATTAACTTAATTCAATATTATTAAATGTTTAAGGTAGGGGAATTATAGTTTCTATCAGAGGTCGTTTTAGAAAACTTTAGGGATTATGGGTTTTTGTTAGACACATGGTTAGTCTTTATTTCTACTCTTTCTGATAAATCCTTATATTGTAACTTTTTCAGGTCATGGAATGTTTGTTACAAATGGAAGGAGAAGGATCTCAAATGACATTTTTATCTCTTCCTGATTACTTCCTTGCAATAATTATTTCAAAGTCATGCCTAGATGATTCTGAAACATTTTCTATCAAACAAATCACATGCAAGAAATTGTTTAAGATATCAGACACCTCCGCTATACCTCAATACCATCATGGATCATGGGTTGTGTTTAATAAAATCCTAATTTTTTTAATATTTTTATATTTCAATGAAAGGTAAATATTATCACGGCATTATCAAATATTTTACCTTATCATAAGATTTTGAACCATATTATGATTTTGAAAAAGGTGCTAAAGAAAGAGACTGTTGTGTGACATATTTATATTTGATTTTAAATTATAGTATTTTAGAAAATACTTTTGGTATTTTAAAAGGACCATTGATTGAAAGTTTCAACTCAAACTCAGACTGACTATTTTATAAAAATCATGTTTTATCAAAAAAAAATTAAATTACATGTTATACTTGATTATTTTCTGAAACTATTTTACTGCGAACACCCATATGACCCATGTAGTACAAGGTGTATTTGGATTAAGGAAGAAAATGATTTTAAAGGATATCTAAATAATTGTTGCAATTCTTGGACCTTCTACCCGTGTGAACAAGATGACGATGAAACCATGTAGACACCATGATCAAGGTATGATGTTATTTCTTTTGGGAATTATTTTATTTTATCATATGGAGGTGAAATAAAAAAATGAAAATATTTATAAGTGTTTATTAAGATTTTGAGGTCCTAATGAGTCAGGATGAAAATGATAAGTATAAGAAAATCTTGGAAGTTAAAATATGTTAGGGTTATTTTTGTGTTTTATAAAAAGGACAACCCATAAGATGGGTGACAACCTGTCATGTCTGACAAGTCCATGGGAATCGAACCCACAACCAATGGACAACAAGGGCGCATTGCCTACCACTAGCCTATGCGAATTCCCTAGTTAGTATGAGTTATTCTTTTAATTAAATGATTTTATGGATCAAGAGTCAAATGATTTTTGGAACTTATGTTTTATCAAATGGATATCCTTAGTAAAGGAAGATGTTTTGGTGATTAAGTGATAAAGGTTATTTTGGAAGACATTCTCTCTTTTGTGGAAACAATATATGACTAAGAAAAATAGAATACTAAGGGATTTGATTCATGTAATAATGGTTGAAATTTTATTTAGGAAGAATATATATTTTATGTATATTTGGGTTTTTTATGGAAATGATTAACCTATCATAGAGAATATGTGATTAGGTTACTTACACTTTAGTATGAGACATTAAGAGTAGTCGATGTTATTTGGAGATAAATGATATGATTTATTATTAAAGACTATGAGATTAAATCCTTATGAGTTTTGGGTTTCAATCCTAGATTGGTTTACATTGAAAAATATTATGGATAGTTGTTTATTGAATGGTCTTTGTTGAACTTTGGGTATTGTTTTTCGAATTTTTTAGACTATGAATAATATTTGTTTTTTTAAAAGGATTATCATTTTTTGGACTATCATTTTTTAGACTATGAATAATATTTGTTTTTTTAAAAGGATTATCATTTTTTAGACTATGAATAAACTTGAATACTTGTAAAGGAAGCTTCTTGGAAATAATTTTTTAGTAATCCATTCATGCCGTATAATTTAAAAAAACATTCTTCGTACTTTTGTCGGAAAAGTCAAAAAGTACCTCGTATGAAAAACGACAAAAGATTCCTTTCATATATTTTACTAAAAACTCACCGAAGGGTAAAATTGGATTTAAACAATTGTAGGTGGATGTAAATAATATTACATATTGAAGAAACATGGATGTGGATGATAAAATACACCCCAGTAAATACCAAAGTATAAACAATCTCGGATAAAAATGAGATTGTGATATTTCCCTTATCTTAGGTCCAATTTGCTTCGTATGTGTCCGAACCTCCTGTATAATGATTTAAATAATGTCATTGACTTATTACAGAATCATATTCATTGTTATGATATCATATATGGTTCACTTATGACATTATATTACCCGATCCTTTGTAAATTCCATGTTAAAGAAGCGTTTTGGGTAAAATCGTTTCATTTATCGTAGGTGTTTTGACTTATTGTTCTTGACATTATTATTAATTATATCATTATTTAATTACTTCCAGAAAATAAAATATGATTTATATATCATATATATTTATTATATATATATATATATAATAGATAGATAAATGAAATGAAAAACACCGTTCATGGAGACGGTAGTCCGTACGTACACATGAACGCTGTTTTTCTTTCCTTATTGTCTTGAATGGATGTAAGTAGATGACATACATATATATATATATATACATAAATCCAGTATCATTATTATGTCATATATTTCATTAGTACTTATTATATATACTTTATAATCATTCATGAATTGTTAATCATTATGAATGAATCTCATCGCGTCGTGGAGACGGTAGTCCGTACGTACGCATTAGCGATGATATCATTTCCATAATTATTGAATTGAATTGGAGTGCATTATACAATATATCAGAATCAATATGATATTGTAATAACTATGTATAGTTATTCTTTACACCATTATACCCATCCATGTAAGGTGGTGGTGGAAAATAGATTACACCACGGCGTGGAGACGGTATTCCGTACGTACGCACGCGCGGTGATTTCTTTTTCCGTAGGATGGATAGATGGTGAAATAGGGTTGTTTCATACTTAAAATAACATATCAGTATATGAGTGATACTGATGTTATTACTTCATAATGAAACATCCTAAGAAGAAGAAGTGGAAGAAGAAATAAAGATGAAAGAATTGGTAACGGTAATTACCTCTTCTTTGAAGCGCCTCTTTGATACCTCCTCTTAGGGCACTAAAATTGGTCTTTGAGGAAGACCAGAACCTCTAGGATGTTTCTAGGGAAGTGGAGAAGAGATTTTGGCAGGGGTTGGCCTAGCTTCAGTGCTCAAATTGGTGTGAGGAGTAGGGGGAGGAGGTGTCCTTTTATAAGGGAGGAGAGGGGAACCTTAGGAATACCTCAAAATATTATTTTATATTAATGTCAAAATCGGTTTATAATGGTTCCAAAGGGTCTTATTTCGAAGCTAAAGTGGGGATGGGTCGAAATACTATCAACCAATAAGATTTAGACAAGTTTAGGGTATTATTTTAACCTTATCAATTAGATTTAACTCTAAGTTAAATAATTTAACTTTTACCGTGTCTTTTTGTTTTCTTTCACTATATGGTTAATAAACTTACTATAACATGCCAAACGAACCCCAAATTGTTTATTATTAATAAATATATCCTTATCTAAGTCATTTGGCCGAGCCTTAGATTTTTAGGAATAAAATAACAATTAATAATATAATATTTGATTTAAAAACTATTTTGTGTCAATTTTGGCACTATTTGATATATGATTTTTGTGAAAGTCATAACAGAATTATATGTTCGAAACAAGTTGATTAAATCAACACTAATATATCATAGTAACCTAGAAAATTAGTGTAATTCATAAAAAGTCTCAAATTACATTCATTTGATCATTTATAACATAAATTATGTTAATAATTTATTAAAAGGGTAATTACTGCATCATCGTTGTGTCATAAATAAATTAATTTATTTAAAATCTAAAAATTATAAATAAAATATAATTATGTAGGAAATTGTTTTAGCTTTCTAATGAATATTTATAGTCGAATTTATCTTATATATAACCCCATATTAAAAATGTTTTAGTTATTAAACTTTGATTTTAACTATTTTAACTATTCATTAAATAAAATAATATTAAATGTCATAATCTAATCCAAGTGGACCTAAATGGTCATATTATATTAATAAGGTTGTTTTAGGTCGAATTACACTTATCCAATAGAATTAGGACATGTGTTAGGGTAATAGTAATATCATATTTACCCTTAGTTACCCTATTTACTATTAACCGTGGTAAAAAAAAGTAAAAAGTTACTATTCACCAAAAATTATTTTCATCTCATTGAACCACATTTTAGTCCTTGATATTAACCGTGTCTGTCGGATTTTCAAAATTTCATTCACAGAAGCGGTAAAATTATGTTTTATGCAAAATTCAGTTTTTAACCTACCACTTAGTGGTTTCACTATTCATCAAAAATTGAAAGTTTTCAGAAAAATACCAAAATTTCATCCTAAGCTATATTTCATATTCCGAATTCAAAAATGAAGTCTATTTTACCAAATTCATAACATAGAAGTTGCATTAATTAATTTTATAATTAAATCCCGCTGTTAAAACAAATAGCGTGTTTTTAAGAAACAATATCTACTAAAAGATTGACACTTGATTATGTCTGGTTTAAATGTGAAATTACATCCAATGACCAACATCATATTAAATTGTAAAAATATATTATAAATATACTTTAAAACCACTCAATTTAATTATTTATCACTATTAATTATTTCTATTAAAAAAGTTGTTTTTAATTATAATATAGTAATTTTCACTATTCATCAGAATATGAAAGTTATCCGAAAAGTACCAAAATTTCACCCTAAGCTAATTTCGATATTACGAATCCAGAAATTAATTCCATTTTGAAAATTAAAATATACAAAATTTCAAAAAGTGGTTATTACTATTCATAACAGCTAGTTTTAATAATATTTTAATAGCATATTGTTGTTTAATGAAACTCGTTATTGCGTACTACACACGCTATCGAGGAAGGTCGCGATTGCGTGTAATGCAAGGCAAGTCAAGGATGTGTGTTGTGCAAGCTCCTTTTGATGTAGCGTAAAACACAAGACATTAATAAAATTAAAAAGAATAATTTTCATAAAATCTCGGGCTGTTACATTCTACCCCCCTTAAAATGAATTTCGCCCTCGAAATTCGTCGGGGTTATAAATGGTTTATTATTCGAAAGTTTCTTTAATAGAAACCCACATCGTAAAAAGGAATATCAAAACCAATCTTTAAAAACAAAAGTATGAAACGTAACGGTTACCCAAATAAACTAGTCACTGGGTTTCCACATAGGTGAAAATATGGATATGGAAGAGAAATCTAACCGTCATGTTCTGATGGAGAGTGGTAGAGAACATGGCTATGGAAAATCCAGCAATCACAAAGCCATAAATTTGTGATGATCTAAGGTACCATCTGATTCATCAGATATAAGATCACTAGGACAACATTTTTGGTTTTCAAGATCATTTCCCTAATGTTAAAGAATTTGAATTAGAATAAATACTTACTTTATTTTGGTACAATCTCACTGTTGTTCATGCCTTTAACAATTTCCACTTCATCTCTTAAATAAATGAAGTTGAATTTGTTATTCGTGAAGTGTTAGCAGATCATGTGATAGAATGACGGGTCATTCCATCTGTCTCAAACAAAAGGTTAGCAAAAAAAATTATATACATAAGTCGATCTATAGTGAGATTAATCATATATGGTTACTAAAATGGACTTATACATCATATGTCATACAAAATAATATAATAAAACTAGTTTCTACTAAACAGGGACTTCTTATAGGCCAGTGGTAGGCGATAAAGGCCAGTTGCACTTCAGTTGTGGGTTCGATTCCCACAGCCTTGTCCGACGCGATGGGCTGTCACCCGTCTTGCAGGTTGTCCTTTTTCTAAAACTATATTACTATAACACCCCATCAATAATATCGAAAAAAACTTCTATCCTTAAACAATACTAACTTATTCCAACATAATCCATTCCAATCTTTAGGCTTACCCATAATACTGCAGTCCACTCTCATAATATAGTGAAAACAATTACCAGAGATTTAATAACATCGTTGATCCCCATAAGATATGTCTTGTTGGTCACATTCTAAACATTCAAAGTCCTTAATCATGTATTCTCTTGAATACCTTAGTGAAAACATGAATGCAGTTTAAAGTTAACACTTTCCACATACCAAAATCTTCAAAATTTTATATACTCAAACCATGATATCACTTAGTCCTTATATCAATCATGAGCTCATGAATACTATTAAACATTTCATTTTCTCTTTTTCCCTTCATTATGCGCATATCATCTTATTTCCAAAAAATATCTCAATCACTTTGAATACCACATCAATAAATATTGCAATACTCAATGATACAACATTATTTTGGAATCCCATTACATAAACACTGAATCATTCCACCACATCGTTGTCATATTCAACATTGCCAATAGTGATCGCATGTGACTTCCCTTTGTCCTTTGCCTTCAGTGGTTGCTCATGTTGATCATCACTAACCCTTGGATTAGGGCATTTATTAGCATAATGCCCCATTTCCTTGCACTTGAAGCATTGAAGTGTTGGTGGTGCGTTCTCTGCAGTGTTTGCTTTATTCACATCATTAGAAACCCTTTTTCCATTACTTCGACACTCAGCTACTCGATGACCTTCTTTTCCACACTTAAAACATTTTCTAGTCCCTTTAAGACAATCTCCACCATGCTTCTTTCCACACTTTGTGCATAAGGAAACATTCATCTTCTTTTCACCATTATTCTGAGATTTCTCCTTGAACTCCATCTTTCGTTTCTTGTCAAAACCATGAGATGGATATGTAACACCAACTTCCATTTCTTCCTTGATAGCACAACGCACAATTTCTTCATAGCTACTGAAGTCTCTTATAGCTAATGCCCTTCGAAGACTTGGTTTTAAGCCACTGAAAAATCGATCAACTTTACTTTCAGGTTGGATGATAATGCCAGATGAATACCTTGCAAGTCTTGTAAAATTCGCTTCGTATATACCAACAGATTCATCATCCTTTTTCTTTAGTTCAAGAAACTCCTTCTCCATCTTTGTTCGAAGAATACGGGGGAAGTACTTGCTGAAAAATAAGTTCTTGAACTCGTCCCATTCCATGGACTCAATTTCATCCCTTTGCCTCGTATTCTTAATAAGTTTCCACCATTGATCAGCATCACCTTCCAAACGATACACTACTAAGATGACTTTATCATGTTCAGAACATTGAAGAACTGAAAATATCTTTTTAGTGGTACTGATCCATTGTTCAGCAACAAGTGGATCAGAAGACCCACTGAATGAAGGTGGACGTTTCCTCATGATGGACTCAATAGAATATTGTTCCCTTCTCTGCTCATTTGGAAGTCCAGAATGATTCATATCTTGTGTAAGTATAGAAATAAGATTTTTCACTCCATCTCCCATAACATTTGTTTGTTCAGGAGGACAATCATTGCATTGTCCATTGCATTGATCAACACGGTTCCTTCGGGTTCCAGCCATCATCTAAAACCCAAAAAGAATAGTGTGAGAAGCAAAAATCATGATAGGGAAAACAACATAATAAAGGGGGAGTACCTTCAATATCTAACATGTTAGGTTTAATTCTATGATCGTTAGCGTAATTCTAGTACTATAACCTATACGTAACTTAACCTTAGAAACATCCCTAGACATACCTTAGAAATATCTCTAGGGATCTCACTAAAGTTCTTGCATCCTAGTTTCCAAAGGTTGACTAAACCTTTCCTCTGATACCAATTGTAGATACCTGAAACTTGACGTACATTGACATTACATTACATTTGCGGAATACTTAGTACATTCACACAAGGATCGTAATAGTTTAGTGTCTTTGGAAACTCGGAACGTAATCTTCTAATCGTGGTGAAAGATCTTCAACATCTCCTATAAAGATCTTCCCTTTTTTTTACCTAAAACCTTTCTTTATATCCTGGGGAAAAGAAAACATAAAAGGGAGAGCTCAAATTCTCAGTAAGGGTAAACAAAAGAAATATCAATCACATCGTATTCATAAGAACATAACATTTTGGAAATATTAACCTGAAAAAGAGAGCATAATTTCATAACATGGGATAAATCATGGCAGTGAAATGTAATCACAATAATCATAACATAAAACATGAAACTTTGTGGCATTCACACATAATCATAGAGAATCATTTCTTGTTAGTCAAGACTCATTGCCAAGACTATCTTAGTGGACAAAGTCCCTTTCTGAATCGAGTAACCCTCGTTTCAGTCCTGTTTCACTGAACCGGTATAACCTACCGTTCCAGCCCTGTCTATCTCATGAGATATAAAATCTTTACCCAATGCATTGGAGGGAGATATAGGTCCCACCCATCTTATAATGAATCCTTTCTTATGTGTGCCACATAATCATAAATCATACATCATCGCATAACCCATGTAATAAAAATGGGATTCTTAAACAACATGACATCATAAAATAATTCATATAAGATAAAGGAATTCATAAAAATGTTTCCATCACAACATAATCAAATACATGTAATAATAGGGATAAAAACAGAACCCTTTTATTATCTTAGATGGAAAATAATTTTTATAAAAAACATGAACTTCATTCTTGAGGAAAATATCCTTTCTACTTCAAAAACACTTTTCCTTTCTTAACATGTCATACAATTTTAAACTAAAAGAAGTTGATTAAAAATAAACTTGAATACTTGTAAAGGAAGCTTCTTGGAAATAATTTTTTAGAAATCCATTCATTCTGTATATGTTAAAAAAACATTCTTCATACTTTTGTCGGAAAAGTCAAAAAGTACCTCGTATGAAAAACGACAAAAGATTCCATTCATATCTTTTACTAAAAACTCACCGAAGTGTAAAATTGGATTTAAACAATTGTAGGTGGATGTAAATAATATTACATATTGAAGAAACATGGATGTGGATGATAAAATACACCCCAGTAAATACCAAAGTATAAACAATCTCGGATAAAAATGAGATTGTGATATTTCCCTTACCTTAGGTCCGATTTGCTTCGTATGTGTCCGAACCTCCTGTATAATGATTTAAATAATGTCATTGACTTATTAAAGAATCATATTCATTGTTATGATATCATATATGGTTCACTTATGACATTATATTACCCGATCTTTTGTAAATTCCATGTTAAAGAAGCGTTTTGGGTAAAATCGTTTCATTTATCGTAGGTGTTTTGACTTGTTGTTCTTGACATTATTATTACTTATATCATGATTTACTTACTTCCAGAATATAAAATATGATTTATATATCATATATATTCAGTATATATATATATATATAATAGATAGATAAATGAAATGAAAAACACCGTTCATGGAGACGGTAGTCCGTACGTACGCATGAACACGGTTTTTCTTTCCTTATTGTCTTGAATGGAAGTAAGTAGATTACATACATATATATATATATATACATAAATCCAGTATCATTATTATGTCATATATTTCATTAGTAATTATTATATATACTTTATAATCATTCATGAATGGTTAATCATTAAGAATGAATCTCATCGCGTCGTGGAGACGGTAGTCCGTACGTACGCACGAGCGATGATATCATTTCCATAATTATTGAATTGAATTGGAGTGGATTATACAATATATCAGAATAAATATGATATTGTAATAACTATGTATAGTTATTCTTTACACCATTATACCCATCCATGTAAGGTGGTGGTGGAAAATAGATTACACCACGGCGTGGAGACGGTATTCCGTACGTACGCACGCGCGGTGATTTCTTTTTCCGTAGGATGGATAGATGGTGAAATAGGGTTGTTTCATACTTAAAATAACATATCAGTATATTAGTGATACTGATGTTATTACTTTATAATGAAACAACCTAAGAAGAAGAAGTGGAAGAAGAAATAAAGATGAAAGAATTGGTAACGGTAATTACCTCTTCTTTGAAGCGCCTCTTTGAGACCTCCTCTTAGGGCACTAAAATTGGTCTTTGAGGAAGACCAGAACCTCTAGGATGTTGCTAGGGAAGTGGAGAAGAGATTTTGTCAGGGTTTGGCCGAGCTTCAGTGCTCAAATTGGTGTGAGGAGGAGGGGGAGGAGGTGTCCTTTTATAAGGGAGGAGAGGGGCACCTTAGGAATACCTCAAAATATTATTTTATATTAATGTCAAAATCGGTTTATAATGGTTCCAAAGGGTCTTATTTCGAAGATAAAGTGGGGATGGGTCGAAATCCTATCAACCAATAAGATTTAGACAAGTTTAGGGTATTATTTTAACCTTATCAATTAGAGTTAACTCTAAGTTAAAAAAATTAACTTTTACCGTGTCTTTTTGTTTTCTTTCACTATATGGTTAATACACTTACTATAACATGCCAAACGAACCCCAAATTGTTTATTATTAATACATATATCCTTATATAAGTCATTTTGCCGAACCTTATATTTTTAGAAATAAAATAACAATTAATAATATAATATTTGATTTAAAAACTATTTTGTGTCAATTTTGGCACTATTTGATATATGATTTTTGTGAAAGTCATAACAGAATTATATGTTCGAACCAAGTTGATTAAATCAACACTAATATATCATAGTAACCTAGAAAATTAGTGTAATTCATAAAAAGTCTCAAATTACATTCATTTGAGCATTTATAACATCAATTATGTTAATAATTTATTAAAAGGGTAATTACTGCATCATCGTTGTGTCATAAATAAATTAATTTATTTAAAGTCTAAAAATTATAAATAAAATATCATTATATAGGAAATCGTTTTAGATTTCTAATGAATATTTATAGTCGAATTTATCTTATTTATAACCCCATATTAAAAATGTTTTAGTTATTAAACTTTGATTTTAACTATTTTAACTATTCATTAAATAAAATAATATTAAATGTCATAATCTAATCCAAGTGGACCTAAATGGTCATATTAAATTCATAAGGTTGTTTTTGGTCGAATTACACTTATCCAATAGAATTAGGACATGTGTTAGGGTAATAGTAATATCATATTTACCCTTAGTTACCCTATTTACTATTAACCGTGGTAAAAAAAAGTAAAAAGTTACTATTCACCAAAAATTATTTTCATCTCATTAAACCACATTTTAGTCCTTGATATTAACCGTGTCTGTCGGATTTTCAAAATTCCATTCACAGAAGCGGTAAAATTAGGTTTTATGCAAAATTCAGTTTTTAACCTACCACTTAGTGGTTTCACTATTCATCAAAAATTGAAAGTTTTCAGAAAAATACCAAAATTTCATCCAAAATTATATTTCATATTCCGAATTCAAAAATGAAGTCTATTTTACCAAATTCATAACATAGAAGTTTCATTAATTAATTTTATAATTAAATCCCGCTGTTAAAACAAATAGCGTGTTTTTAAGAAACAATATCTACCAAAAGACTGACACTTGATTATGTCTGGTTTAAATGTGAAATTACATCCAATGACCAACATCGTATTAAATTGTAAAAATATATTATAAATATACTTTAAAACCACTCAATTTAATTATTTATCACTATTAATTATTTTGATTAAAAAAGTTGTTTTTAATTATAATCTAGTAATTTTCACTATTCATCAGAATATGAAAGTTATCCGAAAAGTACCAAAATTTCACCCTAAGCTAATTTCGATATTACGAATCCAGAAATTAATTCCATTTTGAAAAATAAAATATACAAAATTTCAAAAAGTGGTTATTACTATTCATAACAGCTAGTTTTAATAATATTTTAATAGCATATTGTTGTTTAATGAAACTCGTTATTGCGTACTACACACGCTATCGAGGAAGGTCGCGATTGCGTGTAATGCAAGGCAAGTCAAGGATGTGTGTTGTGCAAGCTCCTTTTGATGTAGCGTAAAACACAATACATTAATAAAATTAAAAAGAATATTTTTCATAAAATCTTGGGTTGTTACATGTTTTTTGTTTACTTTTCCTACATAGAAACCAAAGACCTTTTAACCTGTCACATGTTTGTGATTTTTTGGTATTTAACTTTCTATTAATCATGTTTTCTATCACCCTCCATCAGAACATGACACTTATTTACTCTTCAATATCCATATTTTCCTAGAATCCTAGTATGGGTTATCTCGGGTGACCTTATTAATCCTCTTTCTTTCTTTTAAAGTGATAGTTTTATTGACTCTTTTTCTGATGTGGGACTTTAAATGAATTTTTCGTTCCCAATTTTAAAATTGCGAGGACTCAATTCCCAAATTGGGGGAAGGATGTAATATACCAATTAAATAAAGAATATAAAATTTTCATATTTATTAATATTTTTAATTAAATATTAATTTTACTTTAAAGGGGATTCTATGTTTTATGGCATACCCAATACTCAACAATTGGTTTCTATGAAATCTTACGTTGCACACAACATTGGGTCATACTGAAAAAATAATATAATATTATTTTAAATGGTAGTTAATGCCTATCCATTTTATTAAAGGGAATGAATATAACTATCTATAATATGATTATACATTTTTGTTAATGGTTTTTTTACATTTAACCAAAAAAATTTAGAGGCTTAAAAAGTGAATGAATCTAATATTAAGTATAAATACTCTAATATTCTTTAAAATATTGATTTACTGCCTTTTGATGGGGAACCCTCTTTAAATATAGTTTTAGTAAATTTTATATGTTAGATTTAAAATAAATTCCTTTTTAGAATCGAGACATCAAAATTTACTTTGGATAAATTTTTTGGTATTTTTTTGATAAAATTCATTTTTTAATGAATAGGGAAAAATAATGTATTTTAATTCAAAACCGACTTTTAATGTAATTTATTTATATGGATAGATTATATTTTTAATTGGTTTTAAAGTGTAATTAGATTATATTTTTAACATTTAATCAAATTATGGTCATTGGAAGAAATTTCACACTTAAATTGGACAAAAACATGTGTCAGTCATTTGATAGTTATTATTTCTTAAAAACACGTTTTTTGTTTTGACAAAGGGAATTAATTTTAAATTAATTAATGAAAATTATATTTTTTTAATTTGGTAAAATAGACATCATTTTGGAATTAGGAATATCTAATATATATTAGGCTGAATTCTCGGTATTTTTTTGTAAACCTTAATTTTTGATGAATAGTGAAAACACTGAGTAGTAGTTAAAAAACGGACTTCATCATTTAAATGAAATTTTACCACTTCTATAAATTGAATTTCTAAACTTTGACATACATGGTTGTTATCAGTATGTAAAATGTGGTTCAATAATGTGAAACTAAGTTTTGGTGAACATTAAATTTTGACTTTTATTTACCGCGGTTAAAATTAAATAGGGTAATTCAAGGTAAAAATAATATTATAATAATATAAAATTACCTTAACACTTGTACTAACCTTATTGGATGAGTCATGGGGGACCAATACAATCCTTAGGTGAGATTTCTGGCCTTTTAAAGCCATTTGGGTAAGATAATGAAAAATAATAAATTTTTATTTAAAGTAAAAATAAAAATATCATAGACATGTATTATTTTGATAAATAAAAATTAATACAGGGTTATATAATTGGTATATTTGACTATAAATATTATTTAAAAATCTAAAAATATTCCCTAAATAATTGTATTTTATTTATAATTTTTATACATCAAATAAATTCAATTATTTATGACACAATAATGATGGAGTGTTTCCCTCATAAATGAATGATTTAAATAAATAATATTATAAAAATAAGAAAAATATCCAAAACCAATCCAATTCTTATTGGATGATTTTATTTCAAACAATAATCATCTTATCTTCAACTTTAATAAGTTTTGGACCTTTAGAAACTGATAAAAATTATATAATAAAATAATATTTTCAAACTTTCTTAAAGACCCCATCCTCCCCCTTATAAAAATCTCTCACCTATAACCCATTACTGAAACCTCTCCAGCCCCTTGGATCATCCAAAATCTTCACAAATAAGCTCTAAAATTCTGTCTCTACCACCTATAAGCTTTATCTTAGGAATAAGGACCTTCAAGAAATCCTTTTGGTTCAAACCCAAGGGAGTTACCTGATTTAAATGTAACAACTTCTCTTAAGTTCTTTTATTTTATTTTACTTCTCAAACGCCGTAAAATATTTTTATTACTTTATTTTTTTAACAAAACCAGTATCCCCAATATATTAGGTTTTTTATGAGATTTACTCGAACTACACTAACACACACCTCTATTTAATGGTTAAATAACATATTGTTTTTGTGGATGGAGAACTATTGCCTCATGAAACGAGGATTGTTTGATTATCTCTTACCACCTCTCATAGTGTCCATCATGATGGAACTATATTTATATGTGATATATATTATATTTATATTGTTTCTATTATTCTGTATTTTTCATTTATATCATACCTTTATGGTTTCCATAATGGGTAAATTTGATAATTTCATTTGAGGAAGTACGAACTACATCCCCTCATAGTGATATGACTTGTACATGCCATACGTGGAACATATAAAGGATGATGTTAATGAAATTATATATTATATTATATTGGAATAATAATATACCTATGTATCATTAAGTTTCATTCCATTAAATATGAAATATAAATGAAAGTAGCATTCATGTGTACGTACGACTTACTAACCCCACGAACGATGCATTTCAATTCTTATCTACAAATGTAATATAATATTATAAATACATATATATACTAGATATATATGATATATATGATATCTAAATCATGAATATAATTCTGGAGATAATGTAATTTTGACCCAATGGACAACTTGTAATTATAAGAAGTTCATTTTCGACTAAAGTACCTAATATTGAAAAAACGAACGTTATTAACTTAAATGATTATGTAATGTTTAAAACATAGTAATAAGTGATATAAAAGGAAAAATAAACTTTTAAGATGTTATGAATCAATTATAAATTAACTTTAGTTTATTATTCAGGAAATTAATGAATAGACGATTCATGTCGGATACGAGGTAAGGGGCTTTCATCTCACTTTTTATTCCCATGAGATTCATGCTATATTTGCCAATATTTCTTTTTTGGTTGGGTATGTACTTCCCATGATTAAATTATTTGTATAATATACGTCAATTTATGGGTATTTACATCTTAATTATATGATCCTTCCTTCATGGGATGTATGTTTTGTAAGTTACCAAATCAGTAAGGGAACCTTTCACCGTACTCTTTTAGTAAAAGACTTATTTTATGTCATGTATTTAATTTTTTTTTATTATGTTGGGATATGTTCTTATATATCTTTATATCTTTATATTTTATTTCAATGTGATTAGAGACCCTTTTCTCTCTCATCAACTCATTTTCTGAATTTTAAAGCAACGCTGTTAGGCTGTCAAATTTCTGTAAGAGAACTTCTTAACCAAATTTCAATTATTTGGGTTAAACTTGTACTTCATGATTATGTCATTATATGAATATGTGTGAATGAACTATGATTGTTTTACACTTAATATCCACTTATATTAGGTGTATTTTTATTTTTCACACATAGGTATGTCATTTATTTATCCTTAATCTAAGGATACTATCTTTGTAAGGGACTTTGTCTCAATTTACATTCCATTGAGACTTATTTGTTGTTATACACCAGTTTACTTTAATATAGTGTATATGCATACCTTTGACATATTATATCAGGAATATAGTTATTCTAATTATATTAAAAGAATTATTTAATGTTATTCTATAATTATGTTTACTCATGTATTTTTTCATCTGGAACGGGACTCTTTAACTAAAACATTGTTTTAATTGTTTTAAAGATTGATACTTATAAATATTTATCATTAATGTCTATAATTTCAAAATGGTTTTAAGGATTTATTTTCATGGAAATTAATGTTTTAAAATTTTAATTCTTTTAAAAACATCAAAGTCGTATGATACTCTTTGATTCAAAAATATATTTATTAAATGTTTTAAATGGTTTTGAAAATGGTTTGATAAAGCATTGATTATGTAAATATCTTGAAATGATATATTGTAATTTCAATGTGGAAATTTTATCTTTAATTTATGCTTGTTTTATGTGTTATGAATATTTTATGGTTATTGAAAATTGTTAACGTATATGGGTGGTTCTATGATAAATTGAGGGAGGGTGTGCCTGAGATAGCTGTCTAATGCATTGGGTAATGTGACTAAGATAAACATTAATGTTTCTCCTAAGTGATTTAGGGAATATACTATGATGGGCATTCCAAGTGTAACTCCCTATGTATCCATGAAATCAACAATGTATGTAGGATATGGATGATATATTTTACCTTTATGATTTATGATTTCTATGTGTTATTCAAAAATCTTATGATTTCATGAGGTATGTTAAAGGGATTATGTTTTGTATGTATTGATGAAATGATGTTTTATTTCTTTATTTTATAAAACTTACCGATATTTTTATGCTCATCCCATGTTTTTGAAAAATTGTTTCACATGGTATAAGGTAGGGTAAGATAAAGTAATAACTCAAGAAGATTTATATCAATAAGAGAATTATTGTTTTCTTTTAAGAATAATCATTTTATGAAAAAATGGACACTGAGTAGAAGTGTCTACTTTGTAATTTTTGGGATGTAATGTAATAGTTATGGACTAATTATCTAAAAATCTAAACATGAAAATATCCTCAATGAGAATTATTAAACTAATTCAAGATTAGGTAATGTTTAAGGCTGGGGCCTTATATTTTCATTCACAGATCCAATAATATTGAGTCCCTCATCATTTTCCAATCGAAATACTCCTCCTTTTTCATATTTGATGTTGGTGATAAGATTGTTATTTTTAGTCATGTATAAGGTAGAAATAATATCCTAACCCATAAAGAAAACTAAGACATTTATTTTAAATAAATTTCAGTAACATTTTCCTTCTCGTGCTGTTTTTTATTCTTTCGTGGTCATTGATGAACTTATCTTGATCATTGATATGACTATTTTTCCGCTTGTTCAATAAATTCCTCCTCATCATAAAAAATAAAGAATTCATTATCAGTTTTTTAAGTATGTATTGATGTTTCCTGTTGATAATTTCATCCTTTCAGATTCTCATGAGTTACATCTCATTAAACCCTTGAGGAACAATATCCTACTTTATTCCCAAAACCATCACACCAAATGTAGTAACAATTAAAATCATAAAAATTCAATGTAAAACAACATGAATTTATTTTGTTTTGATTATATCTAAAAAATATTTTTCTATTTGAGAACATATCTTTAATGTGACCCATTTTTCTCTAATAATAACAACTAATTTTTGGTGTCATGTTATCACTCTTTTCTAATGGATAAGAAGCCCAATTTACTATGAGGGGTTCATGCGTATGGTCTAGCATGGTGGATGACTATCTTATCTTTATCATAATGCTCCACTATATCATTGAAAATGTTTATAATTTTCAACCCCTATGGGAAGGGAATATTCTATTTAGTAGTCACAGTAAGGACAAACATATCTTTATTTGGGGTTATTATTTTGGAGAAATTAGATACCATTCTTGGTGTAAGGAGTATTTCTTGGTCGAAATAATTTCATTAACAATACATGAACTTTTATTTATGTTATTCAGTTATTTAATACCTTTCATTCACTATATTATTTAATCCATATGTGATGTGTAAATAATAGTGCCGATCTAACTCATCGATGGATGTGGCAACATGATGAGTTCATTTGTAGATGATGAAGATGTTAGTGATGTAGTTACAAATGATCCTGGTTTTTTTGGAATTCTACCATTAGACTGTGTTACAACATTACCTATAAATGGAGATGAACCTTATGTATCTAAAGTATATAGTTATATAGAAATCATTAATTCTGAAATTTATTATTCTTTAAAATCTTTGAAATTTCTTTTTTATAAGATAACTTCTAACTAGTGTAATATTTTTCTTTATAATTGCTTCTGTTAAGATCTTCCATTATGTGAGGTTTTCCTTTTAAAGATCATAGTATTTTCATTGTATTCATTTTTGTACTGGTACTATGTGATCAAGGGAATATGAGGATATGAATATTGAAAAACTGATCAACTAATAAAGGGATTTTATGGCTAGGAAGATAGAGATCAAGTACATCTAGTTTGTGAAGTGAGATAATACCAAAATTTATATTCAAGGGATTCTAGGTATAAGAGGACATAAATTGAAATGTTTATAAAAATAATTTATACCTTATAACATGATTAAATTAATGGATACCATAGATAAAAAATATAGATCTACCATTCACTTTGGTTTAAAAGTGTGATTTTCATAAATATCCTTTTTATATGAGTATTTTTTTTTATAACCAATACAAAGTGTTTTTTTTCAAATTTATTCTAAATTAATTTTTTATCTATAATTTAAAATATCCATAAAATTTCAATTATGTTAAATTTTTCATCGGTAATTTAAAATACTAATTATTTTATGTATTATTTATAACGTTATAGTAGAAATAATTCATTTATCAGTTTTTGTAATACATCTAGTTTAATGTTCTCTTGCATAAAAATTTTAATCTATAATATAAAATACCAATGACTTTATTTCTGTTGAGAAAATATTACATTCACATAATATATATTTTCATTTCTATGATATTTGATTTCACTAGTAATTTGGAAAACAATTCAATCATTAACTTCATAATTATTTCAAAAAAAACATTCAAGTTAATACTTAAAGAGGATGAAAAAGTATGTTTTTTTAAACTATAATTATCCATCTTCATGTATTTTATTCAAAATAAAATTATTTGAAACCATTTGGTATCTGAAGATGGATTTAAGTTTATTCTTATATTATCTTAGATCAGTTTATATTTATATTAGTTTATTATAATTTTAAATCTTTTTCCATACAGTAACCTTGGTATTAGAAGAAATACTCTTTTTGATCGTAGGAGTACCAGTTGGAACACTTGAATAATTTAATCTTGCCAGACCATCTATTTTGTTAGAGATAATTGTAATTACTGGTGTAATATAATAAAATTATATATCATAAATACCGGAGTCAACAAATTTTTTATGATATAACGAAACAAAAAAGTTTTATAGAAGGATATCATTCAAATCTCTCATGAAGAAAAACTAGAATATTTGTGTAGTACCCCCAGTTTCTAGTATGTAACCCTTACTTGATGATTTTCTTGGTTTTAAAAGTTATGGGTGACGTATGGGAGAATCGGGAGATCCTGGAGTGACGTTTGAAGAAAAAGGGAAGGCGAACGGGCGGCACACGGTTTGTCAAACCGTGCGTGTCTGACAGGGGAGGCAGTGGATTCTGCACGGTCAGTGCATGGTTAAGGGAAACTGTTCTATGAGGCCGTGCGTGAAGGATGGATGATTCAGAAGCTAATGCACCGTTAGCACATGGTTTTTCAAACCGCGAGGACTAACCCTGCGGTCACTTAAAGTTAGATCGTATAATTGTGGATGTAACTCGTTTTGCCTTTAATTGCCTTATTTTGACCTCCTAAGAAGCCCTAACTCAGGATTACTCTCCCTTGAAGGTTGGAATACTTCTCCTAAGCATTCCGGAGGTGATCCGAAGGATTATCTTGGAGAATCGATGCAGGATTCTAAAGGTCTGTGATCGTTCTTGATCAGTTTCTCAGATCTACTTAGATCTACTTCTCCTCTTCTCTCATTTTCTAAGATCTATGCCCGTTATGGGTTGATATGAGGGTGTGGATGCCAAATATGACAATATTTGGTCTTGGTTGTGTTTGGAGAAGAGATCTATGGAGGGTTCTCAGTGTTTTTGACCCGGTGTTCTTGAGCGTTCTTCCTCCGTTACTTGGTTTCACCATTTTTGTTGAGGTAGGTGGCTTCACTCTCACTTCCTCTTTCTTAGAACTTGAAGTCTTAGTTCAAATTGATTTAATCACTTGTTTTTGATTGTGAAATTGTGGTGTAAAGTATGTTATAAATCATCTTTAGTGATGATTTATGGTTTTTGATGAAATTGTGGAAATTGAAAGAATGGTTTGTGAAAAGTATTTTTGGATTAGTTATTTTAAAATATGGATTTGCAGGATTTGGAAAATGGTTTGTGAGAACAAGGTTTTCAATAAAAGGGTGTTTTATTGAAATGGTTTTGGCATGGTTTAAATGGTGTGGTTTTTGGGCATACTTGGTGTGTGTGTTCATATTGCATTTATGAGGCTTAGTTGAAATATGAACTTGTGCTCGATGCCAAAAGTGTAATGGAACATGGGGAATAATTACCTTGTGACGACTTGGCAGATCGATGAGAGGCCGCTCATGAGTATGGAACTGTCATAACGATGCATGCATAGTGTATTTCACGGGTTGTGATATGGTTGGTTTTGTGGATTTGTGAAATGGAATGAAAGTGCCAAAAATGGAAATGTGAATTTGATTGGGAAACTTTTCTTGGTTTCTTTGTTGGAAAATGGTTTTGTTGGAAAATGGCTTTGATATGGAATTTTCTATATTGTGAACTATTTTTGAATTGGTTTATATAAATAGTTTTATATAAATGTGCAAACATGTTTTATCCTAGAAGCATGGGTTGAGAAGTCATCGGGGAAAAGCTACTGAGTTTCATTACTCACCCCCTTCTTTGGCACATTGGTGCTTTTGCAGATTTCATATACCAGGACGTTAGCAAAGGTAAAGTGTCACATGTTTAGAGCACTACTTCGTGATACTTGGGCTGGTTCATGATGTTGAAGATTATAGCTTGTGGAGCATGGTGTTGGGTTGTTGTCATGTCGTCATTGAGTTTTCTTTCTGCTATTTACTCTGATGTTTAGTGTTGGTTTTCACTGTGGTACTTTTGGTTGGTTTTTGATAAAATTAATGGTTGAGTTGTTTTGGTTTTAAATCATGCATCATAGAGTGGTTTCTAGGAGATTTTTATCTAGTTTTCTCTATTTTTTGGTTATTTCCAGTTAAAGGGTAAATCGTCCCCCATGTATTTTGAAACCCTTCGACATTTATTGCCAGCCTTTGGTGCCTTGGGGATGTCTCTTAAGGCCTAGTAATGACTTGTTGAATTCTTAATCCAATAAGGATAAGTGGGTCATTACAAATGGTATCATCTTGTTCGGTCCTTGACTAACAATTAGTCATCGATGTTCTTGGTCTTGGATTTCAAATTACTTCTTTTCTATTCCTTTGGTGGTCATCTAATACAGGAGTAGGATTGTCAGAACTTGAAATGTATAGCATAAAAGGCCATATCTAACCTGTTTATGCTGAACTTGAAGTTACCAGGGTGTTGGGTACATAAGTGTTTTGGATACACTTCTAGAATGTTGGAAATATCATTGTAATGGGTTTAGATAATGAGATGATCATGGAATGAATTATAGAATAATGACTTCCCACTAGGATTGCATAAATCATTCTGAGAAATGAATTATGGTTTGATGCAAAAGCGTGATTTCTGAAAATTTTAAGAACGTTTTCAAATGAATGATTTTGAAAAGATAATGGTTGATGTATTTTGAAAATATATTGATTTTCAAAATAAAGAGAAGATCTATTTTAGAAATGGTTGTAAATCGATGTTGTGATAGTGGTGTAATATATATTGAAATGCTAAGCCTTTAGTTGCTAAGAAGTGAGACTAACAATGTGCATTGTTTCTATAGAAAATGGCACCCGTTAGACATCGTAGAAAACAAATGGAAGAAGCTATGGAGAATGTGGTTTCACATGAACCACGTGTGAACCAAGAGCTGATTTAGAGTATTGTTCAATCATTTCAGGTAGTGGGCACGGGGAATCAGAAGGATGAGTCAAGGCATGTAGACCATTCCGTCCAACTCCAGAAGTAGAATCCACCCATCTTTCAGGGTGATTCTGAACCAGAAAGGGCATATCTGTGGCTGAGTAGGATGAATCATATCTTCCATTTCATCAGCACACTAGTAGAGCTGAAATTAAAGATGGCGACGTATATGCTGGAAGATCTTGCACGACAGTGGTGGGAGATGGTGGTGCATGCTATGCTAGATCAAGGCCTGGGATGGGGGGAATTTGAAGAATTGTTTAATAAACAATTCTATCCTCACACATTCAAGATCCAAAGGACAAATGAATTTTTCAGCATGAAGCAGGAAAATCTCTCTTTCACAGAGTATGTGGATAAATTAATTAATTTAGTATGCTTTTCACCGGATGTTGCTGCAAGTGCATCACTGAAGGCAAGCATCTTTGAATCAGGGTTGTGACATGAGATTTGTTCGAAGATAGTTGGGATTTGTATTACAGATTATAAGGAGATAGTAAATAGAGAAACAGTAGCAGAAAGAGACATCTCAGGAGTTACGGGAGGAGGAAGTATGATGATACCCATAGGAACAGGTGGTAACTCTAATGCTGAGAACAAGTGGAAGAGGGACACCTACTTCCAAGGTGGGAGTGAAAATCAGAATCAGATGGTTGGATCAGTGAATCTTCCTCCATGACCCATGATGAAAGCTGGGTGTTTTCAATGTGGCACGATTGACCACATGAAACGAGAATGTACAGCACCACTAAAAGCATGTCACAATTCAAACAAGATGGGGCATCTTTAGCAATATTGTCACAGTGCTCCGAGGTCGGGTGCGCGTGACACCTCCCAAGCGTCACAAGCATCTTATGCTTAGACAGGGTGAGGACAGCAAAATCAACCTCACCAGCAGAACAGATCGAGTTATGGTGATTCCAGGAATACCATGACACCTCAGGCAAGGCAATCTCATCAAGGCAATAAGGAGAAAAGTGCAGGAACAAAGAAATTGTATGGAGCGGAACAGGTGATTGTGGATGACCAGTCTGGACCGTATATGGTGAGAGGTAAGATTATTTTGAATTCCTCCATCATTCAAGTATTGTTCGATACTGGCACATCCCATTATTTTCTTGCTTCTCGGATTGCTGATTTGCTGAAATTAAAACATGAAATGATGTCTTCTGTGTTCAAACTGCAAACTCCTCTTAGTGAAAGAGAATGTTAAGCCTTCGTGTGTAGAGCAGGTACTAAAACGGTTGATGGAGCTAAGATGAAATGGGACTTCTCCATGTTGAAGATGGATGTCTATGACATAATCCTGGGTATATATTGGTTGACAATGTTTAAGGCTCACATCGATTGTTATGGGAGAATGGTTAGTTTCACGATGGAGGACGGAATCAACCATCTCTTCAGATGAGAGAGGATGGTAAAGAAAGGTGCAAAGAGCTTGTTGTCACCAATGGTGGGAACAATATCTTACCAATTGGAAGTGTTGACTTTGGAATCATTGGAAGAGATCACAGAAAATTGTTTTCCTGCTGTAGTGGACCAATTTCCTGATGTTTTTCCTGAAAACTTCTCAGGGTTACCACCTCTAAGAGAAGTAGATTTTATGATTGATCTCCTTCCGGGGACCAGTCCTGTCTCACTTCTATATTATAAGATGTCACCAACAGAGTTATAGGAATTTAAGGTGTAGTTAGATGAGTTGGAAAGAAAAGGTTTTATTTGTCCAAGCGTGTCTCTATGGGCAGCACCAGTTTTGTTTGTAAAAAAAGAAGATGGAACTTTGAGGCTATGTGTGGTTTACCATAAACTTAACCAAGTTATGATAAATAATAGATATCCACTTCCACGCATTGATGACCTGTTTGATCAATTGAGGGGAGCTAAGTGGTTCTCCAAAATTGAATTACGGTCAGGATATCCCCATTTGTGAGTTCGGAAGGAGGATATTCCGAAGACATCCTTCAGAAGAAAATATGGCCACTACAAATACGTAGTCATGCCTTTTGGTCTTACGAATGCACCAGCGGTCTTCATGGCTTTGATGAATCAGATATTTCAGACATATCTGGATTCTTTTGTTTTGGTGTTTGTGGATGACATATTGGTGTATTCAAGAACAAGGGTTGATCATGAGCAACACTTTGCGATGGTGCTGGAAATCTTGAGGGACCATCAGTTGTTTGCCAAATTACCAATGTTCGATTTATGGATACTAGAAGTACGTTTTCTAGGCCATGTCATTTCTAAGGAAGGTGTTTTAGTGGATCCAGAAAAGATAAAAGCTGTTCTTTCTTGGCAACTGCCAAAGAATGTCTTTGAAATACGAAGTTTTCTTGGTCTAGATTGTTATTACCGACGCTTTGTGCATGAATTCTCATGACTATATTCGCCTATGAAAACATTGAAAAAGAAAAATAGCATATTTCAATAGACTGAGGAATGTCAGAGATATTTTCAAGAGTTGAAAGTTCGCCTTACATCAGCACCCATCATGATTTTTCCAGAATCAGGACAAGGGTATGTGGTGTATTGTAACGCTTCAGGAACAGGGTTGGGTTGTGTTCCCATGCAAGTGACCATGTTGTTGCTTATGGTTCAAGGCAGTTGAGGGTGCATGAGAAGAATTACCCAATGCACGATTTGGAGTTAGTTGCAGTTGTCCATGCCTTGAAGACTTGGCATCATTATCTCTTTGGTGAGAAGTTCATTGAGTTTACGGATCACAAAAGCTTGAAACACATTTTCTCACAGCAAGATTTGAATATGAGGAAAAGGATATGGATGGAGTATCTTCAAATGTTTGACTTTGACTTGATGTATACACCGGGTAAGGGAAATTTGGTGGTCGATGAATTAAGTAGAAAGTCGTATGTTAAGTTGGCGAAAGAAGCTTCAGATGAATGGAAGTTGATGTTGGTCATAGAAGTCATGCTTGTGTAATGTGAAAACCAAGGTGATGTTGCAGTTTTCTTTTTAGCAACACTTGTTCATGAACTGGTAAAAGTGGTCAAAGAGGCACAAACATATGATGCGGAATATCTGATAATGAGTTCAAAACTCAATGGTGGGGAGACCATTGATGGATGGAAACTAGAAGCGGGTTCAGTTTTGTGTTTCAGATATCGGATGGTTGTACCTATTGTTTATCAAGAACAAATCCTTAATGCTTACCGCCATTCATGATGGGATGTATATCCGAGTACACAGAAGATGTTTAAGGTGCTAAAGGCACAGTTTGGGTGGAGCGACCTGAAAAGGAAGGTGGTCGAATTCGTCTCATGATGCTTAACTTGTCAACAGGTTAAAGCAGAGCATCAGAGACCAGAAGGTATGTTACAATCTTTACCTATCCCAGTATTTAAATGGGAGCATATCGCAATGGATTTTGTTACAGGTCTTCCAAGAATGGTCAAGAAACACGATTCAATTTTGTTGATAGTGGATCGTCTAACAAAGTCGACCCATTTCATCCCAATTCGTGAAACCCATATGGTGGAAGATCTTTAAAAAATCTATATTCGGGAAGTTGTAAAGAGACATGGTGTACCAGTGTCTATCGTCTCAGATAGAGATCCGAGGTTCACATCTCATTTCTGGAAATACTTACAACAATCCCTTGGGAATCAGTTGACTATGAGCACGACGTATCATCCAAAGATGGATGGGAAATCTGAGAAGACAATACAGACGTTGGAAGACATGTTTCAGGCCTCTGTAATGGATTTTGTTGGCTCATGGGAGGATCATATAACCTTAGTGGAGTTCTCATATAATAACATCTATCAAGCCTCGATACGCACGGCTCCGTTTGAAGCATTGTTTGGGTGTCCATGTCGTTCTCCACTATGCTCGGTGGAAACTGGTGAAACTTCACTATTCGGGTCAAGCCTTGTCCATGAAACAACTGAGAAGATTCATTTGATTAGAAAGAGTATGGAGATGACTCAAAGTCATCAGAAATTTTATGCGGATCATCGCCGAACACCACTATCATTTTCATTGAGTGATCATGTCTTCTTGAGAATCTCTCCACGACTTGGACAACGTCAGTTTGGGAAGCAGGGAAAATTATCTCCTCGATATTTAGGCCCTTTTGAGATACTAGAATGGGTTGGAGAGGTGGAATATCAGTTGGCATTACCACCATGGTTCAGTGCAGTGCATAATGTGTTCCATGTATCTCTGTTGAAGAAGTATCAGCCTGATCCTAACCATGTGATTAGATGCGATCACATTGACCTAGATCCAGATGCTTCGTTGATACATATCTCTATGCGGATTGTGGACAGGCAAGATAAAGTCTTACATGGAAAGAGAATCGGCCTAGTGCGGGTTTTGTGGCAACATGGTCAGATTCAAGAATAGACTTGGGAATGCGAGAAAGAAATGAATGAGCAGTGGCCAGAAATCTTTCAGTCAAGCAATGGTTTTCTGCTTTCCGGGGATGGATAGGCCAATGGTGGGGAGAATTTAGTACCCATGGTTTCTAGTATGTAACCCTTACTTGATGCTTTTCTTGGTTTTAAAAGTTATGGGTGACGTATGGGAGAATCGGGAGATCCTAGAGTGAACATTGAAGCAAAGGGGAAGGCGCACGGGCGGCACACGGTTTGTCAAACTGTGCGACCAAACCGTGCATGTTTGACTAGGGAGGCAGTGGCTTTTGCATGGTCAGTACACTGTTAAGGGAAACCGTGCGATGAGGTCGTGCGTGAAGGATGGCCGAGGCAGATGCTAATGCATGGTTAGTGCACTGTTTGTCAAACTGTGCGGTCACATAAAGGCAGATCCTAAAATTGTGGATCTAACTCTTTTTGCATTTAATTTCCTTGTTTAAATCTCCTAAGTGGCCCTAAGTCAGGATTAGTCTCCCTTTAAGGTTAAAAGAGTCTCCCAAGAGTTCTGGAGGCAATCTGAAGGCTTCTCTTGGCGAATCGAAGCCAGATTCTAAAGGTATGTGATCGTTCTTGATCAGTTTCTTAGATCTACTTAGATATACTTCTCTTCTTCTCTAATTCTCTTAGATCTACTCCCTTTATGGGTAGATCTATGGGTATGGATGCAAAATATGACAAGATTTGGTCTTGGTTGTGTTATGAGAAGAGATATAAGGAGGGTTCTTGGAGTTTTTGACCCGGTGTTCTTGAGCGTTCTTCGTCCATTGCTGGGTTTTGACTTTTTGGTTGAGGTATGTGTCTTCACTCTCGTGTCTTCTTTCTTATAAATTTAAGTCTTAGTTTAAATTGTTTTAATAACATGTTTTTTATTGTGAAATTGTGGTGCAATGCATGTTATAAATCTTCTTTACTGATGATTTATGGGTTTTGATGAAATTGTGGAAATTGAAAGAATGGTTTGTGAAAAGTATTTTGGTTTCATGATTTTAAAATATGTATTTGCGAGATTTTGAAAAAGGTGTGTGAGAAAAATGTTTTCAATAAAACGATGTTTTATTGAAATGGTTTTGGCATGGTTGAAATGGTGTGCTTTTTGTGCATACTTGATGTGTGTGTTCATATTGCATTTACGAGGTTTGGTTGAAATATGACCTTGTTCTCGGTGCCAAAAGTGTAATGGAACATGGGGAATAATTACCTTGTGATGACATGATAGATCGACGAGAGACCACTCATGAGTATGGATCTTTTATAACAATGCATGCATAGTATATTTCACGGGTTGTGATATGGTTGGTTGTGTGGATTTGTGAAATGGAATGAAATTTCCATAATGGAAATGTAAATTTGATTGGGAAACTTTTCTTGGTTGCTTTGTTGGAAAATGGTTTTGTTGAAAAAATGGCTTTGACATGGAATTTTCTATATTGTGAACTATTTTGGAACTGCTTTATATAATTTTTTTTATATAAATGTGCTAACATGTTTTATCCTAGAGGCATGGGTTGGGATGTCATTGGGGAAAACCTACTAAGTTTCATTACTCACCCCCTGCTTTGGCACGTTGGTGCTTTTTCAAATGTCATATACCGGGACGTTGGAAAAGGTAAAGTGTCACATGTTTAGAGTTCTACTTCGTGATACTTCGGCTAGTTCGTGATGTTGGAGCTTGGAGCTTTTGGAGCATGGAGTTGGGTTGTAGTCTTGTCATCTCTGAGTTGTCGTTCCGCTATTAAATCTGATGTTTAGTGTTGGTTTTCACTATGGTACTTTTGGTTGGTTTTTGATAAAATGAATGGTTGAGTTGTTTTAGTTTTAAATAATGCATTATATAGTGGTTTCTTGGAGATGTTTATCTAGTTTTCTCTATTAGCTGGTTATTTCCAGTTAAAGGGTAAATCATCCCCCATGTATTTTGAAACCCTTCGGCATTTATTTCCAGGCATTGGTGACTTGGGGATGTCTCTTAAGGCATAGTAATGACTTGTTGTATTCTTAAGCCAATAAGGATAAGTGGGTCATTAAAATTTGGTAAAACAATAATTTTTTAATACATTACCTTGTTATATAACTATGAATTTCAATAAATAGATATCTTCATTGGAAATTGACAGTATAATTTGAAAGAATCTGTAGATAACACATTTCAAATAATCCAAATTTTTAGTAACTAATAGAGTTATAATGAGTGTGACTATCATGATTTTTATTTTCTTCTTGGAGAAAATGAAACACAAATGAATCACAAATTTATAATAATATTGAATATTTTAAAATCATTTGGTAAAAATATTTATCAAAATATCAACTCATTAATTTTTTTTCGAGATTATGTCAAAAGAATAGGAGTCCAAGAGGAAAATAATTGATGATACTAAATGTTTAAAAATATTAACTCTAGATTAATTAATTAGAATATTAATGAAATATGAGATAATATGTAGATGATATACTAATAAAGAGAAAATTAATAATGATGTAACATCTTATTTAGCTTCTGGAAATCCAAATTCTAATACATGAAATACTTGAGCCAATACTTCCAAATCTCTTATTTCCAAGAGAAATATAATCATATAGATCTAAGTGATTCCAAATATAGAAAAAATGAGAATTTTTAAATTTAAATATGGTTGAATAATCTCATTAGTAATTCATAGTTATGAAATTTTTATTAGAAGAACAAGAATGACATAGAAATATGAAGGACACCTCAAATGATATATGATATGTAGGTTAGAAGGATGGTCATATCATGCCTGATTTTCCTAAATTAAAAATTAAAAATAAGAATTCAATAAGGTGTTTTAAAAGAAAGGGAATTAATAGCCTTAAATCCTTAGATACTTAGAGAACAATAGACAGTGACACAACCTCAGATAGTTCATCGGAAGAAAGTGGAATAGAATGCCAGAACTTTTTTGGATTTTACCCAAATATTCAATGGAACAAAGAACATTGAATGGATATGGTATCTATAAAATCTATTATAAATTTAATATTTTATTATAAATTTACTTTCAATACTATATTTGATTATTCAACCTCATTGACCGATGAAAAACATGATCCATTTTAAGTTGAAAAAGTAAATTCACTGAAAGATGAAGAAACATTACCAACTATATCTTTAATAGATAGATATGTTACTAATATTAATTAATAAACTAATAAAAATACCTTTGAGTTAACAAAATAGAAACATATTAAGTATAATAAAAGAATTTCAGAAATAACATTATAAAATTTAAAACATTCAACAAAATTATATTCTAATATTAAATATGTTTATTAGAATTAAGTTGAATAGAAATTGGTTGATCCAAATTTAGTTGATAAAAAACAATCAGTTTAAGATAATTGGAATTTTATTGTTCAACATAAATATAAATGTTTTTATAAATACACTATTATCTAAATTTACATTAGGTAAGGAAAATTTTGATAAAATTAATAAACAAATAGGACCCCCTAGAACATCATGTGGAACAGGGTTTACTTCTGAAAAAATAGTACTTTTAATCAAACAATTATGTACCTAAAAGTGAACCAATTTGAACTAAATGTCAATGATGAGGTCCATAGAATAAAATTTGTTTTCCAAATAATGTTCGGTATTTTTTTTCTATAATGGTTTTATTTTATAAAAACTATAAGTTTTATAAAAAAAGTGTTGGAGAGATGTGGGTTCCTAATATTTTATTTTCTAATGTAACTAGACCCAAACATATGTGGGTGCGAAAAAATTAATTTTTTCCTTTTTAGAAAAAAATAAGGGTACAAGAAGAGGAATAAAATAGTACATAGATAGTAGGTTTTATTAACATATGAATAGAATAAAGTCATACTTCCAAAATTAAAATAAATTAAAAGGAAGAAGTGTTACTTTGGGAAACAATTGACCTAGAAAAATCCTAAAAATCAGTGATATTTCATTTCTTAAAAAACAATTATTTAAGAAAATTTATATGTTTCACGAAATAAGTACAAGAATATTATCATAATTTAGTTATTTGATGAGGGATATATTTTGGACTTAAATAATGATAAATATGTACTTCAATGTTCATAATGTATTTTTATTTTACATACATATAGGGATGATTTTTTTTTTAAACTCGACCTAAAATAGTTAATACATTAGAATTTTCCTTTTTAAGTGAAATTGAAGACATATTTTGGTTATGTAACATGATACCAAGACATTGTAACATCTAGATGTTAACTAAAATTTCTAGGAAAGGGAATTTAAGGAATATAATAGAACGTCAATTTAATTTGACGGAAGTCCATGATCCTTTTAAATTTGGTAGGAAACATAAGTAATTTTTTTAAACTAAAAGTGAATAATCAACTACTGTTTCTTTATATTAAGTTCACATGGATCTATTTATTCCGATAAAAAATAAAATATTTGTAGGAAAAAACTATGCATACTTCTTGGTTGATGATTACACTCGATTTATGAAGGTATATTTTCTCTCTAAAAAATCATAAGATTTTAATTATTTTAAGGAAGTTCATTCTTCTGTTAAAAATGAGAAAAACTGAAATTTGAATGCTAGCTAGAATGATCATGGTGATGAGTTTTTCAACTCTAAATTTGAGTTTTTTAATAAAAATTGTATTTATCATAATTTTTCAAGATATATAACACAAAAAATGGCATGGTTGATTGAATAAACCAAATTTTTTAGGAAATTACTAAATAATTAGTAAGGGAGTATTCTATTTAAAGGTATATATAAGATGAGGCTTTGAGTATTTCTTATTATAATATATATCACGTTTTAATCTGACATTTTATTAATAAAACTTATTATGGGTTATGGGCTAGAAGAAAGCCTAAAAACTCATACTTTTGGGGTTTGGGAAGTAATGTATTCATCGTAAATATAATGTAATAGTTATATAAATTTTATACATAAATAAATATTGGAATTAGTATGGGTTATTCTATAACTAGTGTTGAGTTTTTAATAACAGAACCAATGATATATAGGAAATAGTTAATGTAATGCCTCATAAACCTGATTTTTTTATTTTTGTAAAACCATCAGAATTTCAAAATACCAATGATATTTAAAAAATATATTAAATTTACTATAATATAGTTTAGTAGTATAGATTATATATCCACCAGAAGTAAGTCCATAAAATTTATAATGTTTAGAAGAAATTTAAAAAAATGTACATCTAATAGCTGAAGATATTTTCACTACTTTACTGAAAAAGTAGTTGATCTTAAATAATCCTCTTCTAGATTATATTATTGGAGATATAAGTTAACTAGTAAAAATGAGAATTACCCTTCGAAACTATTATGATCACCATTCCTTCCTATCAAAATTATAACATAAAATAGAAGATGATTCTATAGGTAATGGAATTTGGATAAATTTATACAAGAATAAATTAATTATTTTCAATAGAACTATGTTTAGACCACAGTTGAACATCATATATGTCACGAACCATCTTGGATACCCCGGTACCTAGTTACCCAAGTTGGTACTGAGATGTCCTGAAGGGCATTCCTAATCCCCACAGGTTAGAGACCAGTACCTAGCATCATACAATATGAAATTGGGAATGAATTTTTCACAAACACAATGGAAAAAGCGATATAATTCAGTATGTACAAAAGAAAACAGTATAGGGAGAACTATACCAGAAGCCAAATAGTTAAAAAAGCAATTTATAACCATAATATAACAAAAAATAGGATAATAACCTAAGTAATAATGGATACAACTCTCCAATCCCACAGATCAGCAAGAAGAACAACCTCTAAGTAACACCTTTTCCTTTCTCAAACCTAGAAAAAGAAATATTAATACACCAGAAGGAAAATATGATGTTTGAGCTAAAATATCATTATATTTTCACCAAATGCTTCAATATGAAGATACCACAATTCATTAAAAAAATAGATATTACAATTTTAAATAAATCGACATGGTACATTAAAAGAATATTTTAATAAAACCATGCTCTAAATTTCAATTGATGCAAATACTTTAGAAAAATGGAATCATAGACATTTTATATAAATTCATAAGGCATGTGTAAATTAGATTACATGTAATGGAATATAAATCAAAACCTTACCATTGAAAAACATGTTCATTTACTAGAGGTATGATAGTTCTAAGTTATTGGATCCTCATATCCTAATATAATAAAAATGACAACGTGCACATCTGTCCCATTGACACTGGTCAAAGAGGACCAACCAAAATCCTACCAAGGATAATATCTACCGATATTTTTATTTTATTCTTTTAAAGCATCAATCCATTGCTTAGGAAATTCTAACCTATCATATTTCTCCCAAATAACTCAATATCTATTAAGGCTTTCATGTTATTAATAATAATTAATAATGGGTAATTTATTTAAAAACTATTCAAAATAAAATTCAAACTATTTTTCCTTTTCAATATACCGATTTCCATTAAAAAACATAAATAAGTTTTTAATCCAAGAGTGATTTTTCCAAGATAAAACCAATGGGTTTCTATCAAACAATTTAAGCCATTTTTCTCAAATAGAAATTTGAAATAATTTTTTTAAAAAAATTTACAATTCAATATAAAAATTTAAATCCCACAATTTAATTTCAAAAATTTTCATCAATTCCCGAAACACACCCTAATTCAGTGGAATTTGGGGGGGGGGTCTCGATTTTCTACCAAATCGAATAAAAACCCCCAATTCACTAGAATTTGGTTTTTAACAAACCAATTGAAAACATTAATTTTAAAATAAATAAATTTAATTTAAATCATGCAATTTAGGGTTAACCCAAAGGGAAAATCTTAATGGAACCACCCTACTTGGGATCACGAGACCATGAATCAAAAAAATCCTAAATATGAAACTCCAACAAAAAATTCCATCAATGAAAATCCAAGAACCCAACCTATATTCAAGATATAAAACAATTAGTATTAGATCATTGAATAAAATTGAGATCCATTAAACCCTAAGTCATAGATAAAAAGTAATCAAGAAATAGAGAATAAGGAGAGAAATCTTACTAGGAAATAACTGAAAAAAGATCGTCTATCTTTGATCCTCTATGGATGGGATTCAGATGATCCAAAATTGGTTCATGAGAACCATGTAAACTCCGGAAATCTTAATAGGGTTACTTAGGGTTGAGTGTGGGTTAAGTGGGGGGGGGGGTTGAAATTTTTTAATCAAAATTGAGATTAAATAAAAGTCATGTGAACTGTTAGGTGGGAAGGGCCAAAACGTTTGAAAAAACATGAGACCTAGCCATGAACTCCTATTGGTGCAGTTTCATGGTTTCTCTTTGGTGGGTGTACTATTTTTTAAACCGTATGCCAACTGTGCAAAACCCCATGGCCTTGGTTTTCACTATTTTCACTAGTGGGGTGCAAGGTTTTGGAAAAACATCTTCAAACCATGAATAACCCAAGAACTTCCAAATTTTTCCAAATTTTGACTTGAATCATCCCTAAATGAAACCCAACCAAATAATGATAAAAATATGAGTTTTAGAGTACCAAAAAATAGTAAAAGGATGTTACAAATTCCCACCATAGAAACATTATTTCCCTCATATTCCTGTTAAGAAGCATCCATATAAAAAAACATGGACACCGCTTTCTCATCAGGGAATATCTCCCCCACATCTCATGAGTATCATAACCATGCTACCATAATAGTTGAACCAAACGTATCTTCCTCCCAATAAGTATCTTGGTTTCAAAATTGACTATCTTGACTTGATGATTTGTAACATATAAACCTTACACGACATCGATATTGCTCTATCTCAAAATATTACATGGCTCAAAAATATACTTTTAGAGTTGTGATACATAGAACTCATTATATATCAACATTAGTTTTAGTTGAATTGCTAAATGGAATGGAACATTCCCCACATACTCGACAACCTCAAAAGGTCCCACAAAAAAATCAAGTATCCCTTTCCCTTCAATCCATCGATGACTCAATTGGGATTAATATTTCAAGAACACCTAACAAAAAAAATGAAAATTCCAATATCCTACAACAAAGATAAGCATGAGACTTATACCATCTATGTGTCATCAAAATTATATAACAAATAAAAATAATCTTTGATGTTGTCTCTTGAACCAATATTGGTCCAACCAAGAAACTTTCACCGATCATTGACCAAAAAAATTTATATTTACAAGGACAAACATACAAGACCTTAAAAGGAGTCTTCTTGATCAAGGACTCATAACTATTATTATAATAAAACTCATCCAACCCCAAGTAATCATCCTTAGCTCCTCCAACATGAAGAACGTAGGTGTCATGCATATCCTCAAGAATATCTATAGCTCCTTTTGTGTGTCCATATGAATAAGGATGGAATGCCATTGTCAAATGAACCTAAGACACCTTTGCCTACTTAAGTCCTCTCAAAAAATTATAAGTAAATTGAGGATCCCAATCAGATACAATAAATGATGGAGCTCTGTGAAAATGAAGAATCTCTTTTATGAAATGATTTACCAACTCCAAAACATTGGTTGTATCATGAATGGGTATAGAGTGAGATTATTTGGTCAGCCTGTTGATCACATCCCATATCACATTCTACTATCTTGGGTTATATAGAAACCCAACCAAAAAGTCCATGGAGATATCATCCCACTTCCAAGTTGGGGGGTGAAAGTGGTTGTATCTAACATAAAGGTCTCATGTGTTTGGTCTTGACATGTTGGAATTTATAAATATGAGAGGCAAAATAATAAATATCTCATTTTATACCCGGACACTAGAATCTATGCCGCATATCATAGAACATATTCTTGGTCCCATGGTTCACAACCCACTTATAATGCCCACCCTAGTGAATGGCCACTCAACCATGGTCACCCCACCATAAAAAAGTCTCTAATTAAACAAGAATAATTTTAAAGATATTGTTCCTAAAAAATCATTTCGAGAAGAGAAGAAATCAATTGACCAATATAAAAAACAACATTATCTATTGATTTCTAATCTCCAATACGCAACTACGAAAAAAGAGCCATCATGTTCCACTCTTCCAATGATTCATTCAAGGTCTGGGTAAAATATTTCCTCCTCAAACCATCTGTGACAACATTCTATTTCTCTGATGTATAGGAAATGTCAATGTTAAGGGATTTCAAGTACTTCCCTAAATGCCTCTAGCGGATATTCAAATATTTTTGTGAGAATATATAAGTAATTATTTTGTGGTCAAGATACAGGTTAAACCATTCTCTAAAAAATTAATGTTGTCAACTCTATAGAGTGTGAATCACAGCTATGATTTCATGGACATGGGTTAGGTGATTATTTTAATGTGGCCAAATATGTCAAGAGCCATAAGAGATGACATGATCACCCTACATAAGAATGCACCACAAACTAGAACCCAATGCATCAGAGAAGTCCAAATATCCATTACCAACCTTTTGAAGAGTTAACGTCAACCTAGTATTAAAAAGAAATTTCATCTCAACAAAACAATTTTGAAAATTTTCTTCTGAAGAAAACATTACTCCCTTCCGAGTTAGAGTATTCAACAGAGAGGAAAAAATATAGAAATATTTAATAAACCAGATATAATATCCAGCCAAACCCAATAAGTTATGAATCTCAAAGACTTTTCCTGGTTGATCCTATTTCATAATTGCTTTCACCTACTCAGAATAAACAATGATACCATGTTCTGACACCACGTGTCCCTAGAATGTCACTTATTGAATCGTGAAATCATATTTTAATAGCTTGGAATATAGTTTGTGTTTTCTCAACAATTCCAAAAATTCTCTTAGATAACGCGCATGATCCTTAGACCTGGAGTAAATTAGGATGTCATCCACAAAGACAACTAAAATGTATCAATATACTCACAGAAGATTATATTAATTAAATCCATTAAAACTATGGGATTATTGGTTAATCCAAATGGCATGATTAAGTACTCATAATGGTCATACCTTCCCATAAAGGTAGTTTTATGAATGTCATGTTTTTTATGCTCAATTGAAGGTCACTAAACTAAAGATCAATCTCCAAGAACCACTAACTACTTTAAACTGATCAAATAGATCCCCAATCTATGGAAATGGATATTTTTTCTTTACCGTGACTCTATTGAGTTTTTAGTAATCAACGAAAAGGTGAAGTGAGCCATCAGATTTCATCGAAATAATAACAGGGACCACCCTAGGTGACATAATCGAGTGTATAAATCACTTCTATAAAAGATCATCTAACTAAGTATTCTAATATTTCATGTCAGTTGGTTCTATGAGGTTATAAGTAATAAATACTTGTTGAGTACTAGACACTAAATCAAAAAAAACTATACCTCCCTTATTAGTCAAAAACTTGAGATGTCGGATGAAAAAACATCAGGAAACTCAAAAACAACTTGTGGGAGATACCCACTCAAGGATTCCCACTCCAGATAAAATGAAAACATTGATATTAATCTCCCCACTCTGGATAATAATGTTCATATCTACTCAAAATTGTGTCCCATTCTCTATGAAATACATGGACCACCCTATCAGGTGATGTAAAAGAGACTCGTTCAGGATAACAATCAATTAGATATTTATTTCCAATGAGTCAAATCATTCTGAATATGATGTCAAGAGGTTTCATGTCAATAACCAAAAAATCTCAAGAAAGCGCAGTATATTATAATGAGAAAACACAAGAAAGACTATAGAGACCCTTCTCTCTCTTCGTTATAAGGGGTTTGGTAATATCCATCACAAAAGATAAAATCTACATAGAAAGGTTTAGCGTATTGACAATAAGAGTTTATGTAATTGAATGAGATACACCAGTATCAAATAAAGAAGACACTAATAATGAATCAATAGTGATGGTACATATTACAGTCACTCGACATGTATCCACTTCCTCTAGATAATCCTACACAGCATGAAGAAGATTTATTCTAGGTTCATGTGGTAGGAACCCATTTACTCGTGATGCATCTAATTTCACCACAATTTTATAAGGCACTGAGGATCCCATTCCACTAAATTGAGTGTAATATACATGGCATAACTTCTTTAGGTGACCTAAGAATCTACAATAACCATATATTTTTAGTGCCTCAATGAATCTTTTATTTGAGTACCGTAGCATACACAAATTATAGTAAATAAAAGGTAATCTTAAAAGAACATAAGGAGGTCTAGAAAATCCATACTATTGAGAAATATCATGATAATTATCATGCTTCCTCTTCCATTTAGAGGAATTCATAGAATCCCCACTAGAAGAATAACAAACTCTAATCAACCCTAAGTTACCATCCAAGTCCATTTTTTATCAAGAACATTATCATAAGAAGGAATATTCAAAAAAAACTTGAGAATGAATATCATATCAAATACCCATATCAAATTTTCTAATCTCTATCTTTTCATTTGACACTATCTCTGGTGAAAACTGAACAAGAGTTGCAAAACAGGTTGAATACTCCGTCACGGTCTTCTTATCCAATACTAGTTTTAAAATATCAATAGCCTTGGACAATACCAAAAAATCTAGAAATATTGGTTGGTGAAAAGAACGTAAAATTATTTCCACTCTAAGACCTCATGCTTCTTCATCATCACCATCATGTCCCTCCTTCTCCTACTTGTCCATTTTAGCACGAAGGTGGCACACTTCAACTTAATCTCATCATGTGTTTCTAAGAAATCAAATGGGAATTCAATCCTTCTTAACTAATCCTCAACTTCTTGAGGGTTATTGGAGCCTTTTAAAGCTGGTGGATTCTAGATAGGGAACTATTCAGCATGACTCTGGAAGACGTACCTATGTGTTTCCACAACTGGAGCCTGAACAGGAACTGGTGGTGGCGCCTATCCAAGAGACATGATAGTACATACAATCACCCCAAACAGACTCGATTCCACAAGAGGATTTTTTTTATGGTTCATCAGCAGCTTCCACCGTGATCTGATTCTCACATCTTCCTGGAGAAATGATGCTACACAACATCAACAGAAGACATTGAAGACATCATATTAACTCTCAAATAGACAAACAAGGGAAAATTAATCCCTAAAGATAACAATATAAGATTTTTATTCATTCAAATCCATATCAAAATCATAGAAAAGACTAGATCTAATATTCAACACATCTTTCTGAAACAGAGGTTTATTACAGAGAGATCTAGCGAGGAACTTAGTCACAATTTTCTCCTATGTCCCGACATGATTACACCACTGTATACTGAAATCAAGGAAAGATTCCTATCCTCCCTTTGATACCACTTTTTCACGAACCATCCCAGATAACATGGTACCTTGATACCCATTACAGTCTATGCATGGCCTAAAGGGAATTCTCGATCCCCACAGGTTATCAATTTCCATTTGGGATCACACAATATGAATGTTGGAATGAACTTTACACAAAAACAATAAAAGAAAGGGATACAGGTCAGTATTCACAAAAGAAAAATCCATAGGGATAATGGTACCAAAAGTAAAATAGGTAAAAAAACCCAATGTATAACAAAAAAATACTAGAAATTATGATAACACCCCAAGTCCCAATGAAAAAAAAAACTCAAAGACCAAGGATCAATAATAAGAACAACTTCCAAGTGACACCTTTCCCTTTCTCTAACCTAGAAGAATAAATATACAAACACCCAAAGGCATAGGTAGGGTGTGAGATAAATGCTCAATAATGAGTCATTAAGGATTCCATAAGAAGTTTCCAAAATTCATTATCCAAATAAGCCTTTCAATATTAAATAAATGTGCACGGGAGTTCAAAATAATATTGAAAACAAATCATGATTTACATTTCAATTTATGGAAAAAAATTAAAAAAAACATTAATACATTTTTTATATTAAATAGTTTATATAAATTTATAAGGCTTGTGTAAAATAGTTTACAATTAATAGAATATATATCAAAACATTACCAATGAGCAGCATATTCATATTACTTAGAGGTATGATAGTTCCATGTTATGGGATCCTCACACACTTATATAATGAAAAAATGTGCACACACGTTCCTTTAACACTGGTCAAAGAGGACCAACCAACATCCCACTAAGGATAATATCTTCGAATATTTTTATGTTATAGTTGTAAAGTTTAAATCTACTTCCACAGAAATCCCAACCTATCATGTTTTTTCCAAATAACTCATTAACTACCTAGGATTTCATGTGTTATAATAATAATATATAATGGGTAATTTATTTCAAAACTTTTAAAAATACAATTCAAACCATTTTTTCATTTCAACATGCCAATTTACATTAAAAAACCAAAATAGATTTTTAATAAAATCACACCTTTTCCAAGATAAAACCAATGGGTTTCTATCAAAACAACATAACCCATTTTTTTCAAATAAAATTTTGTAATAAATTTATACATTCAATATCATAATGTAAATTCCAAAATTTCAATCCGACAATTTAAGTTCACAAATTTCCATCAATTCCATAAACACCCTCCAACTCAATAGAATTATGGGGGGTCCCAATTCATTCCAAATCCAATAAAAATCACCAACTAAATGCAATTGGGTTACCAAAAAACCAATTAAAATTAATTAATTTAAAATAATGTAATTTTATTTTAATTAATAAATTTAGGGTCAATCAAATTAGAAAATCCTAATAGAACCAAATACCTTGAGATCCCATGACCGTGAATAAAAAATCCATTAATGAGAAACTCAAATGAAGAACATTGGAAATGAAGATATGAGAATAAAAACTATACTCAGGATGAAAAAACAAGGATTATATCCTCCAAAAAAATTGACATCCGTTAAACTCTAGTGAGGAGATATAGAGAGTGATGGAGATAGAGAATGGGGAGAGAAATCTGGTTGGGAAAGGACCAAATGAAGATTTCCAAGATTTGATCCTCCATGGACGAGGTTTAGAGGCACCAAAATTGTTCCTTGAGATCCCTCTAAACCCTATAAAATTATAATAGGGTGGGTTAGGGTGATGTGGGGGTCAATAGAGGGATCAAAAAAATTTAATCAATATTCATATTAATTAAAAGTAGTGTGTTGGGTTATATGGGAAAGGCCACATGGTTAGACAAACTATTCACCTTAGACATCCACCCATGTTGGTGGAGATTCATGGTTTCTACTCTGTGGAAGCACATTTTTTCAAATAATGATCCAACTATGGAAACCCTGACAACCTTAGTTTTCATGGTTTTCACTAGCAAAGAGCATGGTTTGTATAAACTGTGCACCAACTGTGTACAAGACAAGAAATTCAATTTTTTTTTGAAATTATCACGTGAAGCGTCCCTGAATGAATCCCAAAAAAATCATGATCAAAAGAGGGGTTTAAGAGTAACTAGAAACATTAAAAGGATGTTACACAATATATATACCATTAATTAAAGTACATTAGGTTTTTGAAATAAATTTTTAATGAAATGGAATCACTATTGTAAATAAATAAAAGCATGTTACAAAATTCTATTATCAATGATAATGCATAGATTAAACTGAAACATTTACACCAACAACTAAATTAGAATCTATCATAATATTATTAGTCTTTGAAGCTCATATGAACATTAAATTATTTAAAATGAATATGTGAAGTGTTTTCCATAATTTATCTGTTTAATAAGATGTTTATGTCAAACAACCTCCATGTTTTAATGATACTAAATTTATGAACAATTTATTTAAACATACTAAAGAACTCTATAGATTTAAACAAGCCCCATGATCTTGGTATGATAATCTTAATAGATATTTTATTCAAACTAATTTTGTTAAATAATGTTTAAATCAAACACTTTTCATAATGAAAATTCCCCAAAAAACCGATCATTGTTCAAATATAGTTTTATGACCTTATTTTTTGTTCAATACAAAAATCACTTTCAGATAGAGTTTTAAATATTATGAAAATTATTTATAAATTACCATGACGGATGAACTCAAATATTTTATTTTCATTAATAATATTTAAAAATTGGAATGACATATTTTAACTCAACATAAATATATTAAATATTTAATCAAAAAATTTGGTTTTGAAAATGCATAAATTATTAGTGCTCCTATAGGAAATTCTACCAAACTTGCTCATAATAAATCAAAAAATTGGTAAATTATAATTTATAGATGTATGATCAAAAGTTTAAAATATCTTAATACAAGTTGACAAAACATAATTTTTTTTAGTATTTTTATGTGAGAGACATGAATCTAATCCAAAAGAATATTATTTTGAACAGAAAAATGAATTTTCATACACCTTAAATGTACATAAGAACATGGAGTATTTTATTCTTCTAGATTTGATTTTGTTTCAAAAATATATTCAAATGTAAAATTTTGAGTTTGTAGGTTAGAAATAAAATATAATTCCAAAAAAATTATTTATTAGGATAATATTTAGTCTTTTTTAGTAAGAAACAATGTTATATAACACTTTACACTATTATAATATAATATGTAGAAATTGGAAGCTGTATTTCTCAAGTGTTATTGATGAAACACACACTCAAAAATTTTGTTTTTAGTTTTACTCAAAATCAAATCCTTTGTGAAAATACTAGTGTCATTTATTTATCTATAAATCTAGTCAATCAATCATATGAAAATAACATATATGTAAGAAACTATTTTCTTAGATATCATAAAAAATGAAAATATTATTCTCGGCATTATCAAAACATAATATCATCTTGCTAATATTTGTACAAAAACTATTAAATATGATATATTGAAATTCATTACAAAAAATTTGGTAATGATCAAAATTAAGCAAACTTAAATAGACTTCTAGTATCAACAAACTTCTTACATTTAAATACTCATCATGGTAAAAAATCATTGGGGAATTTTTTTCAAATATTTCTGAATTCTAAATCTATCATATATTCAAATCTACATGTTTTTCAAATATAAATTATTCTCAAATCAAACTAAATTTTCAATTCTATCAACATTTTTAATCTATCTGATTTTTAAACTTATCATTTTTTCAAATTTAATAGCTTTTAATTTTTTACTTTTCCTTTTCTTGAACAATCCTTAAAATAAGAATATCACCCATTATTTGTTAGAAGATAACATCCATAAGTTGAATCTTTTCTAATATATATTTTACTAGTTATATTCTATTATTGTTTGAAATAAGGGTATATTTTTTATTAAAACAATAATTTATTTTTATATGGGGATTTGTTATTATTTCTCAAAATGGTAACCTTTTTCTTTTCCATTCAAAGATATTATAAATTTAATTTTATATACAATAAAACATGTGTTTTGACATTTTATTTTTGGATTATGTTTTTGAGAACGACTCATACAAAAAAATACATAAATAGAATACATTTGGATAATAAAAATATTAAATTCCATTACAAGGATTTTAATCTCAATGGTTTTTTCATTCAGTATTCTTTTTACTATGATGTTTTTCATTAGAAGTATCTTTTAAAAATTTTATCTGAAGATAAAAATGACCATCCATTAAGAATAATTTTTTCTTTTCTAAAATAGAAATAGAATTAGTTGTTTACAATGATATATCTATTTATTTAGGAATAAGGTTAATTTCAAAGTCTGATAATATAAAATCATGTCTTTTATTATGTGAAGATTCCTGATAAGTTCTATAAGATTGGCGGAGAAATTTAAGTTCAACTTAATCTCACTTTATAATAAGATTATGTTAGATGGGAAATAATTTTCTAAATTAAATTGATGTAAAAAAATTTGATCACATCAACCATTCTAAACGTATTTTTCTAGAAGATCAGAATTGATGTAGAATATACAAAATTAACCAAAAAAATGATTACAAAATTCTCCAAAAAATTAAAATTTTAATATCTGATTTTATTTTTTCTCCTATTTAATTTATTTTTGAAATAAAAAATATGGGAAATTTAAAAACAAATATTTTTTATCTATTTTTATCTTCTTGTTTATCTCTGATTATTTTATGAGATAAAGTTAAGAAATTATTTTTATTTTCCATTTTTATCTTGTTAACTGGTTTTTTATTTAGAAGTCCTTTTATCTTAAAAGAAAGTGAAATATTAATATCAAAGGGATAGAAATTATATATCCTGGATTCTACAAAAATATTTCTTTTTAAAATTTAGTACCTATTTTTAAATTTTCCTGCATGATTTGTGCTTTCTGAAAAGGGGGAAATGTTTGGGGATATTGTTAAGTTAGTGACTCATTTATTTTATTATATTTTTAATTAAAATAAACATCATACAATAAATAATTAAAGTTATTTTTTGTTCAAGTTATTATGTTTATATAAAATAAAATTTTAGTAATTGAAATACCGAATCTCTAAACTATTTTTTGAAAATTTAATAAATTTAATATCCAATATTAGATTACTTCTATTAGATTTATAATAATTGTAGTGGTATTGACCTAAAAATTGGTAAAGGAAGCAAAATACTATGTTAATCAGTATATAAAGAATTTTTTGTTGAATCAATTAAAACTAATCCTGAGGTTTTTGGAATTCAACCACTGGAGTGTGTTACAACGTTAATATAAATGAAATTATACCCCAATAATATGAAGAAAATAGTTAAATGAAAATTAATCATTCTAAAACTAAATTGCCATTTTAGGATTTCTTATTTATTTTTATTAAGAAGGATTATGATTAGTATAATAGTTTTCATTCTGATTATTTCTAAAAATATCAAATATTCTGGGAGGTTTTCCCCAAAAATCTCATAGTTTTTTACAATCATTTTACTAACAATCCTAAAAATTTAAGGGATTTTGAGGAATGTAGGATTTAAAAATAGATCACGTGAATGAGGAAATCCATGCCTAGGAAGATATATCTCAAGAAATTATGATATATGAAGTGATCTACTATTGAAAGATATGATCAAGGGATTGTGGGTATGTAATGATAGATCTTTTTATAGGTATAAAATTAGGGATACCATAAGATATTATGAAATTCATGGATACCTTAGATCAAGTCTATAAATTTATCTTTTATTTTTGTTTAAAATGATTTTTTAATAATTATCCTTTTTATAAAAAGTATTTGGAACACTAATCATCACTTCATGATTTTTTTTCAAATTTAAATTATGTTAAATTATATATTATTAATTTAAAATATCAATTTGTTTTTGTATTCCTTTCTGGATTATAATTTTATTAATTTTATTATTATTTTTAGTAATAAATCTAGTTAATAGTTTCACTACATTAACATTTACATCATAAATATAAATATAGATCAATATATTTATGTTGTGTAAAATTTATTTTAATATAGTATATAGTTTCATTTTTCATATCATTAATTTAATCAGTAATTAAAAAAACAATTCAATCTTTTACTTCAGTCATATTTCAAGAAATTGTTCATCATAAAATTTGAAGAGAAAAAAATAAGTTATTTTTAAAACTAAAATTCACCCCCTCTTTTCTTTTATGGTCCATCATACCTTAGGAAAACACGTCCACTATATAATTTAGATGACATTATTATCCAAATTTTTTTAAAAAAAAATTGGTCTATAATCCAATAACATATAGTTACATGGAAGCATTATACCGACATCATTCAATAAAACCCTTCTCAGGAAAGGTAGGTGTCAGGGTAACACTATAAAGAAGGTAAAAATAAACTCTCATTTCAGTCTAGAATCAATATAAAAAGGATAGCTATTCACATGCTCCCATGATACTTTAATGGTGTAGTCATTTGCTGGAGAATTACAAACATCATTCCACAGTCGCATTACTATGATCTCCCAAAACTCTATAAAATCAGTTTCTAGTGATCTATTTCAATCCATGAATTTTGGTTCTATACTAAAATAATATAAATGCCTGATGGGATCCACCAAAAACCACCTCAAGGATGTATTTCATTCACTACATTACAACTCTCAAAAGATGCTCATAATTTCTGATATGTGGGTTGATACATGCAACGACTTCTCACCAAGGGTTAAACATCGATAATCTTATGGTAGCATCCACATATTCCCTAAAATTAATAGGTAGGTAATCTATTTTAAACACATATAGAATATGATCCAATGCTCACCAATTCAAGAGAGTACAACACAATATCCAAAAAGTTGGCTTTGGTTTTCAAATCTGAGGGGTCTTTCCCACTATTGTGGATAAAACCTACCTAATTCATGAAAACATCAATACCTCATAACTTCCACAGAGGATAACTATTTCAAACTATGCTGGGTAACATCACACCACCACCCTCCCATGAAGGCATTATTAAAAAGTGAACTTTATCCACTAGAGGTAAACTCACTCTACTAAAAGGATGGGTGATTGGTATTACATATCAATAGAGTCCTTCTAATTAACTCGGATCTGTTCCAAGGTCCCACTAGGGTATCCAACTATTATATATATATAATTATGTGAATATAATTTTCCTTCATAAAACAAAATGAGGGTCTGTAAGGAAACATTCATGAATTTCACTCAGGTTTTCTTGAATTATTTCCCAACCATAAGTATCCATTTTGTGAAATATCTATAATACACATCATATTCACACCAAGATGGTCTCCACAAATAAACTCTTAAAAACATCTGTGACTAAAATAAGGAGATACCAATATATCTTATACATGATAAAGAAATTCCATCTACAACACCACTCTGATTGTCTATGGGTGAATAGTTTCTTTCCTCTCATAGTTAGGCTCCATTTTCACCCAAGTTTCTAATCTTGTATGGATCACTCATGTGACTCAAGAAAAGTGAAATTTCAAGAAATCACAACCACACCCAAAATAAATTTCATCCAGAGTTTTCTTGAATCACTAATTTCAAACAACCACTCAATTGAATATTCCTAGAAAACACCCCACAAATCCCTTGTGTTCTTCCACGTACCTAACAAAATCATCCTAACTTCTGAAAAGTGTAATATCCTATAATGATAACCACATATAAAAAAATTGATAAAACTCAAACCAGAATAGTGTAGTCACATAATTTTTATAGGAATACATCATCAACTGAAATCTTTCATTTTCATATAATAAGTTCAATACATGCACTAACATTTAGTTGTTTGAGTCTGAAAAAAATGATGTAGTGAGCCTCAGAGTATAGTCGACCCCTTATCACCCAAGGGTTATTCCCACATCACAAACACATGGGGCCATTTAAGTTTAACTTATATAGGATAAAAAACCTAATAGTAGCCTCATCTAACCAATCAGGAACAACCATCCAATCAATGAGAAAGATCTACATCGAGTGAAAGGAAAAAATAGGTTACCTCAAATCACAGTTCAAGAACCCCTCTCATCCAAATATCAAGAAATAATGCCTCACTAGTGACTATATGGTCATGAGATAACCAAATATAGGTATATTATCATCATATCCCTGGATTCATATACAATATGGAAATCATCGGGTGTCACCCTATAATCAGTAGGTCAAATCTAAAAATGTTTTAGACTATCTAGATAATTTAAAAAAAATAAGTACATGGATGACCATAATGGACCACGAGTTGATTTATATACCAACTTAGTATTTCCTAGAAATCAATTTCTTAATGTTATTGGTCGACCAACATGTTATTAGAGTCATGGTGAAATGATACTTCATCCATCACACTTTGGCTGGTTTCATTGGTTTGTTAACCGAACTGAAGACCCCCTTAACAACATTTCAATATGTTCTAAATCCAATATTCATGTGACTACTATCTCTCATCATTGTCCCTAGTACACTCCCACTCTAATACCGCTCAACCACATTACTAAATTTTGGGTCCTCTCTCAAGCTTCCATCATGTAGGAATTGGAAACCCTAGTCGACCTCAAATAGGATAGGGGTTAGTGACTAACCCAAAGTAGGCACAACACATACATGGGTGGTCTTAGCCTATAAAAAAATACAAAAATTTCTTATCTCCAATTAAATAAGTAAGTAACAACATCATCATGATATATATTAATGTGATAAACTAAAATTAATGCAACGCATACCTAAGATGTCTACTGATATCCAAAATATTACAAGTTCAAATAATATAGAATAATAATGGTCAAAATACAATTCCAACAAACCCAAATGGAATAAAATCACTGCAATATTGTCTAATAAGAAGAGATATAGAGACCATCATCTCATGGTACCAAAAATAATAAGCCAACACCACATCCAAAAAGTTTTTTATACTCCAAATCCAAACATGTTAAGACAAAACCACTCTCAAAACTCTATCTCTATCTTTTCCATCATTTTCAATGATATACAATGTGTGGGATCAAGACCCGTGTATGGGTGAGTATAAAAATACTCAGTAGTGTTACCTTAAAATCCTAACATGATCAAGATGTATAATAAAATCAACTCCATGAACTATAGGTTTTCTGGAGGAGGACAATAAGGAAATCCACCAAAACAAGTCATTATAAGTATCCTGACACTAAGGATTTGCTAGAAGGAACTTAATATGAATAATAAAGATATTCCAAAGAATTGGAGGACCCATGGATGCTAATAATTCATATCCCTCAATGTTACAATCCTAAAAATCCACCATGAATGGATATCTTGTGGTTCTTGATACATGGGATAATCCACAAAGCCTAAATTCATTATCCATCCACAAAAACATGACTCAATGGAAACCCCCAATTTGTTGAGGAATCAAAATAATTATAGTAAGGTCCAAGATCTTAAAGCTAATCAATTGAACTCCATAGTCCCAGATCTCAATTAATTAGTCTTAAGAAGGACTAATTCCTCAATGGGTTAGAGAACAACTCCACATGGGAATTATTATGGGATAATATGCGGTAAGACAAAGTATCTAATGTCAAGAGAAAATACCTAACTTTTCATAAGGTCAATGAAATTCTATTCGATGTAATAACCTGGTTGTGTTATGTTTTTCCACGAGAAATGTCTCAACCTAAATACACATTGTGAAAAAGTGTCGCACAATGTTTCATTGTCTATAGAGTTGCCTAGTTTGTGCCTCATTTTCTAGAGCCATGTTCTTTCGAAGGTATATGTGGTGTTTCCCCTCACACATATAATATAGATGTACATGGTTCCCTAGGATAACTCATTTAGTATACATAGATCTATTCATACTACATCAAATGACATATGGGGCTAGCCATATGCTAGTGTTATATTTAACTCAGTACAAACCCTAGAATCACCATTCATGAAAAACAGTGTGTGTTCTTATTAACTACATTCTATATAGTCGTTAATTTTCTAGAAATTCTTTCTGGTAAATGTGTCTCTAATTCTATCTCCTCTTCCTATGAGCCAATCACACATCATTCCCAAGATAATTTCAAAACATATTATATGAGATATGAACATCAGCATTGGATGCATTTAGGAAACCAATTTTATGACAAACCATATATCTAATAGACATTAATTTGTGATTATTTTCATAAAGATACACTTAATACAACCCCATAAGATCACATGTCCTAATGTATTTAGGAATTTATAAACATGACATAATAAATGGAATATTGATACAACATCATTAATTAAAACTCCTTTAACCTGATCTTAAAAATCCATTACACTTTTAAAATTGAATGGGTTAACCTAGGGATGTACATAAGAAATGTGTGAGATATAAAGCCCAGTAAGGGAATAATTAAAGAATAACAAGAGAAAATTACTACATGTGGGTAAATAGTCTTATTTGTGAGTTATAAAAGTGGTGATATTCATAAACATGAACATTGAGGCATGATATATGATGATAACATGAGGGAAACATGGTAATGTGTAAACAACATAAAACATGACATCATAAGCATAAGTCAAATTTAACTACCAAAACATCATAGCATATTTTTCTTAGGATATCCTACCATGCACCATATGTGGAATATCGTGAGATAAAAACATTACCCAATGAAATGGATGGCTATATAATTATAATTTTACCCATACATTGATAACATGCACATGTATAAGCCTGCCACATTGATTATACAATATAAGGATGAATTTCATCAGTTTTAAACCCATGATTAATGAGTGTGGGTTATATACATGGTAATCCCCTATAAATTAATTATATTTAAATCAAGGTGAATACCATTGAGTTAAAATGAGGATGGGTATTCCCTACATATATTTTTATCATGAAAAATCGTAGGATAATGTTGGCAGCATAATGGGGTTGCATAAAGATTCATGGAGGGTTTAATGAGATTGAAAAGAGTTTCTCATCACATTTAAATCATAATTATAGTAAGAAGAATATGAAAGAACATATCCAAAACTAATAATTTCGAAATAAAAAGGATTAATATAAAAAAGGATCTTGAATAAAGAGGAGAAGAAGAGGGTCCATTAACTTCATAGGGTGCTTCTAAAAGTTTAGAAGACATAATTGAGTGACTAGGGCCACATTAATAGGGACATAAGAAGGAAAGGGGATAATAAATTCATGATATATCGGTTTTTATTAAATTTTAATGTGAGATTGGGATTGTTTATATAGAAAAAGAAGGGAAAATTATATATAAATTTCTAAACATAGGTTTTGGACTCTATACCATAAATCAATCCAAACCACATACTTTCTCATGGGTTTTCCCTTGGATTCGACCAAAAAAAGTGGACTTCATTATTTTATATGGGAAAGAACTTAGCTTATTAAAATAATACCCTAGGTGATATTGATGTGACTCATATTTAAAAATAATTGATTTTAAAACATTAAAATATTATATATGTTTTGGAGGATTCATTAAGGGTTTACAAAATTAATCTTTTAACATAAAAAATAAATTAATTTTAAGGGAATACATAATTTTGGTTTTGTATACACTTTATAGTATTTATTACATAAATTTGGGGCCTTTATGAGGTCATTATACATACCATATATTTATTATGTATTTAATTTTGATTTAAAAAATCTATTATCTCTGAAAATTAATAAAGATACACTATTTGATAATTTCAAAATGATCATTTAAAAAATAATGTTTATTTTTTACAAATAATTCTCTAAATCGAATAATTTACTCATTTAAATAAAACCAACATTTATAAAAGAATATTGGTTTTTTGACAGTAATAGTTTTTTGAACCTTATAGAAATTAAATTTGACTTCATAAAATAATGTTATCATTTAGATTTAGATATATATTATTTTATGGGAATATTTTATTCAAATAAAATTTATTTAAAAAAAATTCATAAAAACAAGTCTAGACTGAGAAATTATATTTCCTAAAAATAAATATTTTATTTTATCATATTAGAATCAAATTTTAATCAAACCAACTATCTAATCATTTAAAAACAAAAAAAATTTAATATGATAATTATTTTATTAAAGAAATATAAAAATCTATGCTATTAGGGTTTATATACATATCCCATTATTACTGTAAGAACTGGGCATGCGGCGGAAGCCCAAAAAGGTGGGATTTTAAAATTTTCACCGACGATCGATGTAATCTTATCGACGTCAGTGAATGGAATATCAGTTTAAGCTAAGGATCACGCGTGAAGTGTTTTAAGCACAAAATAAAAATTGTAAAATACCTGGTTTAGATCCAAAGCCACACACAAAGTCTGCTTGTCATTAGTGACCACTACTTGAAAAATATGAAGCCAAATTTCTCTAGATCATCAACATGTGCATCAAGGAATCCGCGAGAGCACTGGTCAATGTAATCAGGGTGCTAGCCCAATGCTAGGACAACTCCTTCCACACTCTGAAGATCACTACATCGCTCTGTTTGGGATGCCTGAGGTTGAGCTTCATCGGAGCTTCTTAGATCCAGAGCCTCTCTCTCTAGGATATGAGAGAGAGATGAGTAGAGAGAGTGGTAGTGAATAGTACATGGAAAACTCCTCTCTTCCTATATTTATAGAGTGTTAGTAAAATATCCGGTATTTCCACCCAGCCTCCAGAATTCATAACCCACTATTAAATAATATTTTTACAACTAAACTATGTCAAAAATATTATTCATTATTATTATCAAATTTCTATAATATGTTAAATATTTTATGTGATAATAATTAATCCATTAACTTGGCTCTTACTCCCCCAAATATTAATGAACTTGAATATTTTAATATTCATTCAAATAATATTTTTCTTCTATTTACCTAATACTGGTAAATACATCTAATAAATAAATTAAACTCCAAATATTCTTAACTTTAAGAATATTAATTTATTTATTCCTTGGTAATCATATCTCTATGGACAAATCCCAGACCCCAGTAGTGGGGCCCACCATTTCCAAAACTTATATTTGACTGAAGATGGCATATTCTCGAATACGCTATTATGCATGACCCTCTATGACCATATCTCAATAGTAGTGAATACCGTTTACATGCCAAGAGTGGGATCTAGAAACCCATCATGGCCCCTAAATAGATGAGGGTTTTCATAGTAGTGACGACCAACCTACGAACATGTACTCTGTAATATAATCCCTTTGTCATTAATATCTCATAAAGTGGGATGCACACATGTGTCATCATCCTTTTCTGGCTTAATTGTCTGTTGATCCCATTGGACGAATTTACCCTCGACTGCCATGGCCATAGTCTTGTGAAGGTACTACCATCCTTATCAACATGGAATGATATATATTACTTCCATAACCCGGAAGTGACAAATCCTTTCTAGACCATTCAATCAATGTCATTCCATCAATGACACACCCAACACAAACTACCTCGACATGATTTAAACATCATGGTTTTCATCTTGTATCAATGTACGTGATCAAATGACATACATTGGAAATGATCTCAAGTACAGAGACCATTACACATATTCCTAGATAGGAACACCAATGACACCTGAAACACATGGTGTTCCTATTATCAGGTTTTTCCTCATGATCTCACTGCTAGAGATCACCAAATATGAACTTCATGAGAAAAAGTCTCAATGATTATGAGCCCAAAACACCTTATAATCAAACATCTACTATGTCCAATCAGTAAGATGTATCTAGACCATATAACATATATTTCAGATTAATTTCATAGTATCTTGAGGTTCTCATTATAGTCGAGGATCTACTATAAACTCTATACACAGCAATTAATCTATAGACATTACAATTATATAGTGGATGCATTAATATCTACACTATAATGGTAATAATACATCATGTATACCTAATTATACACATGATATGATAATAAAAATGTGATGAGTTTTGGGTCTAGGGAACCAACTATTTAAAAACTCCCGATTACAGTAGATCTAACTTTCTAACCAAACTTGTTAGATAATCACATGATGAACATCATTATTCTATTGAGTAACGAATTTAGCCACTATAGCTGCTACAGTTCCAATGTGTGGCTATTCAGGTATTGTGACCTCATCTGGTTGAGTAAAACTCTTGAAGAGATGGTATCCCAGAGTATATCCCTTTTTTTCCACTAACATAAGTTGATATCTTCACTGGTAATAATATCATAATTTACATTAGGACATTAATTTTCTTACGAGGTGTGATTCCATGAACTGGAACATATTGTTTCATTTATCTGCTTCTTAGCTTCCTTAAAATCTGTAATGTACACGGTATTTGTAAGTATGTCTACCACTGAATGATATGAGCTTTAATCACTCATCATATTTAGCCTAACTACGATACTAGATCACATTTGTATTTAGAAGACTAGTTTGTATCCCTAAAAACTAGTATCCTTTCTTCTCTACTTACCAAGTACATATCTTTTGTACTTGGCTATGTATAATTAGATTGTTCTGACTGATTCACTTGTAGTGATCCTGGATATAACTTATATTTTCATACTATAAAGTATATTATGGTAGTATCAGTTCTTGTACATATCATGATATATTTGATTGAGCCATCACTAAAGGTTATGGAACTCAATTCAAAAATTTACTCTCCTCCCATGTTCTTAACATGACAACCTAGAGAGATTATGTCATGTGACAATGGAAACAATTAATCTCTTGAATTGTTCCAACTTGTATTTTTCAATACTATGTCACTATATGTATTATTAACTAGGTCCAAGAAACCAATAGATCCACCTCAGTAGATCCAATTCCCTAGAACATAGGTTTCTACTTTAAGTCAATCACTGGAGAAAAGATTTAATCCCGGTCTTAACTAACTGTAAGTCCAATGTCTGTTTTCCATATGTTGTCAAACATACTTTTCCTGGAAAACAATAGCGCTCCCACTAACCTTTGGTAGACACATGAAAAAATTATTGAAAATGTATAATCTATGATCGCATTGCTTACTTCAATCCTAAACTGGATTTCAGTAACTTGAAAACTTTATTAGCATTATGTGACATGACCATCCTTTTTTGGTTGCGTCATATAGACACCATCCTTGATTGGTTGTCATGAAATTAAATTCATAAAAAATGATCATAGAAATTATCTATGGAAAGTAAAAGTCTAATGGATTCAGCCATACCGACTTGGTATATCCAATCGAGCCTTATCAGTACCGCACTTGTACCATCCATGTATCAACTCATTTGAATAGACGACGTAGTATTGAAAATTATAATCCCCTTTTCTCTTTGATACATGGAATTCATTTATGGAATATTAATTAATCTTTTCAATTTTAGATAATTATAATATATTTCTCACATTCAGGAAATATTATTCGCAATGAATAATAGATCACTGGTTATAGTGAATATAATACAATCACCATGGTTATAACCTTATTACACAGTATGTGTCTATAAGGCCCCAGCCTTAAACCTTACTTAATCTTAAGTTATTACAAGATTACAAATTGAGGATCTTTTCAGGTTTAGAGTTTTAGAGAATTAGATCATGAAACTTGCATTACATTCCACATTTAAACAAAGTGGTTACATAAAAGACAATATTCATTCTTCTCATCAACGGAAACATATTGAAAATAAAACATGGATTCTTTCTTGACACATCCTGGACACTATCATCACATCTTGTACCTTTCCCTTGACCTGTGAAAAACATTTCAAAAACCTGGGATGAGCATAAAAAGCTCAGTAAGGGGTATAAAAAATGGAAAGGAAACATGAGTTCATATATACATAAGAATGAAATCATACTTTACCCATAAAACATAGGTACTTTAACATACCTCATCAAACCATGAATAAATCATAGAAATCATAAGACATAAAGGGAACTTGAGGCATTCATAACATTCTTACGTAGGGAGTAACCCTCTTGGTTACGTTTGGAATACCCATCACAGTATATTCCCTAAATCTCTTCGAAGAAACCTTAACGTTTCACTCCTTCGCGTTACCCAATTCATTGGAGAGCTATATCGGGCTCACCCGCCCTTAGTTTATCACGGAACCACCCGTCTTCATAATAATGCCCAAGAACCTCAACATAATCTAATCACATAAAACATGCATAAAGGAAACATAACATTTCCACCTTTAAATCACAAGATATCAATACAACACATTGATTTAAAAACATTATGAAAACCATTTTCAATACCAAAATAAAAGAAAAGTAAAACATGGTATTTATTTTTCTTTTAAAAACAAGTTATGGCTTGTAGAGGAAGCTGAAATTCAAATAGTGGTCACAGTGGCGGAGAAGTCGTTGTCGCCGCATACGTACGACAAAAACATTCCATTTTGTCGTTTAATAAACGCTTCGTATAAAAAATATTCCTTTTGGATAAATGTAAAAGTCCAAGGGGTTTATACACCATATAAAAGAAGGTTGTGTATAAAACAAAATATGCCTCAATGAAAGGAGATTGAGACGAAGTCCCATACAAAGACGGTATCCTTGGTTTAAGGATAAATCAATTACATAATTATGTGTGACAAACGAATACACCAAATATAAGTGGATATTAGGTGTAAAATAATCAAAGGTCATTCACACATATTCAAAGGATGACATATTCAATAACTACATATTGAACCCTAAGAAATTGAAATTGGGTTAAGAAGTTCCCTTGACAGCCTAACAGCGTCACTTCAAAATGAGTTGATGAGAGATAAAAAGTGTATCTCATCACTTGGAAATAAAATTTACATCCGTAAGGATACATGAGAACATATCCCAACATAAAAATATGTAAATTAAAATACCCAAAAAAAGAAGTCTTTTAAAAAGAGGAGGGTGAAAGGTTCCCTTACCGACTTGGGTAACTTTCGAAAAGTACACCCCATTGAAGAAGTGTCATACAATGAATATGTAAATACCCATAAATGGAATTATATTACAAAAGGAGTGTAATAATGGGTAGTACATAAACCACTAAAAGGAAATTTTGGCAAATGTAGCATAAATCTCACGGGAATAAAAGTGAGATGAAACATCTCTTACGAAAACTCGGCAGCCTAACTACGCCACTTAAAACTTTCAAAATGGATTGATGAGATGAAATAGGGTATCTCATCACATTAAAATAAAATGTACAGCAAGAGGAATATAAAATAACTTCCCCCATCATAACACAGTGGAGTTTAAAATAAGTGACATAAAGGAGAGTACTTAAAGAGAAAGAGAGAGGTTAGATCTCTTACGAAAATTCGGCAGCCTAACGGCGCCACTCAAAACTTCCAAAATGGATTGATGAGAGAGAATAGGGTCTCTCATCATATGAACATAAAAATTACAGTAAGAGTAATATAAAAGAACATCCCAATCACAAGAAAGATTATCTTCGAAGGAATGACATAAAAGAGTGTACTTAAAAAGAAAGAGAGGAGTAGGATCCCTTACCTCAAGTCCAACTTGTCTTGTTCATTTCATTATATTCCTGAATAATAAACTTTGGTCAATTAATAATTTCCTAAGTACCTCCTTTAGAGATTATTATTCAGTTAATATCACATATTATAATGTTATAATAATTGTTTAATAATGTTAGTTCATATCAGACGTTTTTTCCGATGTTTGGTACATGAGTCAAAAATGAACTTGTTTGAAAAAAATATTGCCCATGTAGTTATAAGTAAATAATTTCCAGAATAGTATTAATGATTAAAATATCATATATATCTAGTAAATATTCATTTCAAACTATTTCATATCATATGGAGATAAAAAACAAAAAGCACCGTTCCTGGAGACAGTAGGCCGTACGTACGCATGAACGCTACTTTCATTTTTTGTCATATTAAAGGAATTAAAAAAATGAGAAAGATATATATATGTTATAATTCCAGAATTATATCCATGTTTTTGATGTAATATATTACATATATATCCATTATATATATGTACTTATAATATTACATAACATTTTGAGATAAGAAATGAAATGTACCGTTCATGGAGACGGTAAGCCGTACGTACGCATGAACGCTACTTCCATTTATATTTCATATTTAATGGAATTAAAACATAATGATACATAATAGTATTTTAATTAAAGTATGGTATCATATATAATATCATTAAGTATATCCTTTATATGTACCACATATGGTATTAACGAATCAAATCACTTTGAGGGGGCGGTAGTCCGCACTTCCTAAAATGAAGATATCGCGTTTACCCATAATGGAAACCATAAAGGAATGCCCAAAATGAAAAATACAGAAGCTTAAGGAAAGCATAAACATATTATATATCATATATAAAAATATTGACATCATAATGGCCACCTTTGAAGGTGTTAAATGAGTATTGAACAATCATCGTTTCGGGAGGCAGAATTTCGCCATCCACGGAAACCGTATGTTCTTTAACCATTTGATGTAGTTGTGTGAGAGTGTAGCTCGAATAAATCTTATAACAACATCCTAGTATATTTAAGATACTATTTTTGAAATAAAAGAAGTAAATAAAAGGAGTTTATGGGGTTGGAGAAGCAAAATAAAACAAAAGAACATGAGAGAATGAATTACCTTTAAAAGTGTAACTCCTTTTGATTTGAGCCTAAAGGATACCTTTGAAAGGATTATGCCCAAAGGGAATCCTCTTGGATGAGGAGAAGGATGTGGAGAGAGTAAATGGGTAGGTTATTGCCGAGCCAAAGGCTTTAGGAGGGTGTGAAATGATGTAGAGGTGGGGGCCTTTTATAAGAGGAGAGGAGGGGCACTTTTGGTAATCATGAAACTATTATTTTATTTTCAAAAGTGTTTCGAATTTCTAAGGTCCCACATTGATATATTTCTAAGATAAGATGATAAGGATTCTAAATATTCCCATCCAATAGTTTTTGGACATGTTTAGGTCTTAGATTCTATATTATCGTTTCATTTTATTTAAACTGTTCATTAATGAGGTCATCCCTGCATCATCATGATGTCGTAATTAAATTAATTTATTTAATGTCTAAAAATTATAAAAAAAATATCCTGATGTAGGAAATATTTTTATCTTTCCAAAGTGTATTTATATTCAAAAATATGATTAGTATAACCCCTTCTAAAAATTGTTTTAGTAAAACAATTTATGTTAGTGTCATTTTCACCTTTATTTAAAAAAAGCATTAAAGTCATTATCTCACCCAAGAGGCTCCATAGGGTCCCCTAAATCGACCCATGGGTTGTATTGGTCGGCCATGTCTCATACAATTGGTGTAGGACAAGTGTCATGGTGTTTTCATATTTTTATAATATCATTTTTACCTTAAATTACACTAATTACCTCTAATCGCGATTAATGAAAAAAAGTTACTATTCACCAAAAATTTATTTTCATCCCATTGAACCACATTTTGCATACTAATGACAACCATGTATGTCTGATTTTCAAAATTCAATACACATTAGTGGTAAACTTTCATTTAACTGAAAAATCAGTTTGCTTGATTACCACTTAGCGGTTTCACTATTCATCAAAAATTGAAGTTTTTCAGAAAAATCCCAAAAATTCACCCTAAGCTATATTTGATATTTCGAATTCAAAAATGAATTCCATTTTAAAAAATTCAAAACATATAAGTCACATTAATTAATTTAATAATTAATTCCCGCTGTCAGAGCAAATAGCGTGTTTTTATAAAACAATAAGTATTAAAAGATTGACACTAGTTTAAGTCTGATTTCAAAGTGAAATTAATTCCAATGACCACTATTGGATTTAATGGTAAAAATATATTCTAATTTCACTTTAAAACCAATTCAAAAGATAATCTAATCATATAAATAAGTTAGATTAAAAAGAGGTTTTGAATTAAAATACAACATTTTATACTATTCATTAAAAAATGAACTTTATCGGAAAGATACCAAAATTTTACACAAAGTAAAATTTGATGTCCCGATTCTTAAGAAGAGTTTTTTTTGGTCCAATATAATGTATAAGAGTGAACAAAACTATATTTAATGACGGTTCTCCATCAAAAGGCGATAAGTGAACCTTTAGTGAAAACTAGGGTATATACGCCTAAAATTGAATTATTTCCGTATTTTATGCCTTTATCTTTTAATGGATAAATGTAAAAACATTTAAAAACATATATAATCATATTTTAGTTATTTCTATCCATTTCCACCAATACAACGGCTACATGTTAACTATGATTTAAAATAATATTATTTTATTATTAGAGTGCAACGTAAGATTCCCAAAAAACTCGTTGTTGCGTGTTGGGTACGCCATCAAGCATAGCGTCCCCTTTAAAGTCATATTAATACTTTATTCAAAAATATGGATAAATATTAAAATGTCATATTCTTTATTTACCTGGGGTGTTACATCCTTCCCCCCTTTTGGGAATTGCGTCCTCGCAATTTTAAAATTGGGCTTGGAAACATCCTTGAAAGTCCCACATCGGAAGAAGAGTCGGTAAAACAATCATTTCAAAATAAAGAAAGATAAGTACAAAGGTCACCCGAGTTAACCCATACTACGATTACATGTATGAAAATATGGACACGGAGGAGAAAACATAGGGTCGTGTTCTGATGAAGAGTGATAGAAAACATGTTTAGGAGAAACTTAACCATGAGAAAATCACAAACTTGTGATGGGTTAAACGGTATTCGATTCCCCAGTAGGAAAAGTTAATAGACAACATTTTTGTTTTAAGATACTTTTTATTGAGGAATTTACTCATAAGGAAACATAATAACTTATCATGTTGACTTTCAACTTTTACTAGATTCCTTAATCAAACTCATATTTTTTCCAAAAGACTAGTATTTAGGGAGACTTGTTCGCATTAAGAGTACTATAATAAACTTCTAGAGAATCACCTAATCCACAAAAGAGAACAATATACTGCCCATGTCTTTAGACTTTAACCAAAACCAAAACCAAAAAGGTTAGTACAAGATTAGAAAATCCAGAAAATGATAACCCTTTATAAAAAGAAAATATATTCCTAATCTCCAAAATTTGTCCAACAAACCCAATGTTCAACGAGGACCATTCAATAAACAATTTGTCCATAAAATCCATCAAAGTAAACCAAACTAATATTGAAACCCAAATATTTGAAGGTTTTAGTCACATAGTCTTCCAAGTTAAATCGCAACATTAATATCCAAACAACATCAGTTGCTCCTAAAGTCTCGTATTGAAAAGTAATTAACCTAATCACATATCCTCCATGATAGGTTAATCATTTCCATAAATAACCCAAAATCAACTTACAATTAATTCATAAAATCATATAACTAAAAAGAATCAGTCAAACTAACCTGGGACTTTACGTAGTCCAGTGATAGGCGATAAATACCAGTCGTACTTTGGTTGTGGGTTCGATTCCCGCAGATTTGTCCGACGCAACGGGTTGTCACACGGTCTGCGTGTTGTCCCTTTTTTGAGAACTATATAATTCTAAAAACATTCCCCAAAAAGGGATAAAATCATAAAAAATAACCATAACATAATTTAACCTCAATTTTATCTCATGCCTTTCACTTCAATCATAACATATAGTAACCCATAATTACCTCAAAAGTAAGGATCATATAAACCCAAATGGTTCTTTATAACTATTTCCACAAAAGAAAAGATAACTATTCCTTGAATAAAATTTGCCTATATTAAACATCAGGGTTACACATAATATAAAAAGTCTTCTAATGTAACCCCATCATCAAAAGAGACTTAATACTCTTAAGAATTTCACCATAACTCTTGAAGCCCTTATATGTTGACATCTTACTCATTCAACATTCTTCATGATTCATTAACCATTCCTTTCCAACTTATTCTGAAATACTTCTTTCCTATAAACAAAATCATGAATCATATCCTAAGATTCCAAAATAGGAAAACAATAGTCATGAAATAATACATACCTTTGATTGGTCATTGTCAGTTTCTTCTTCCTCAATTGGAATGGCATTTGGTATTGGTAAACGAACATTTTTACGCTCTTGGTGACCCAATTAACGAAACTTCTTCATAGGACATGTGTTTTCATAATGACCTTGCACACCACATTTAAAACATTCAATTGATCCCTCAGAAAGAACTTCTTTCCCTTTCCTCGAGTCAACTGGATGCTTCCTTTTTCCATGGTAGGTTCTTTCTTTATGACCTTCATTTCCACATCTATAACATATTTCAGTCCCTTTGAAACATTTTCCTAGGTGTTTCTTTCCACATCATTGACACATAGGTTTTTGAACACACTTAACTTTATGATTATTACCTGTACTTCCGTAGGGATTTGTTTCTCGCATATATGATGCCTTAGAGAAATCTCCAAGGTTTAGGAGGTCAATAATGACTCTAGATAGTTGGTTGAGGATAATCACAAGAGTTATCATTGCAGCTCCCATATCATTCAGTTGCTTTCTCAAAAAACTGTCACAATTTCCTTCATATCCACTGTTACTTTGGTGCCTTCTAGATCCAGCCATTTACTAAAACCAAAAAGGTCAGTGTGAGTATATCAAAAACCATCATGTACTAATGAGGAAGGTAAACACTAAGATATACTTACTCATTCACTTTATCTAAAACTAGGAATCTTTCTAAAATCCTAACCATTATAGTAATGCCACTTATACTTAAAGAATACCCTAACCTCTAAAGTTATCTAAACCGACCTCTGATACCAACTATAAGGCCCCAGCCTTAAACCTTACTTAATCTTGAGTTATTAAAAGATTACACATTGAGGATCTTTTCAGGTTTAGAGTTTTAGAGAATTAGATCATGAAACTTGCATTACATTCCACATTTAAACAAAGTGGTTACATATAAGATAGTATTCATTCTTCTCATAAATGGAAACATATTGAAAATAAAACATGGATTCTTTCTTGACACATCCTTGACACTATCATCACATCTTGTACCTTTCCCTTGACCTGTGAAAAACATTTCAAAAACCTGGGATGAGCATAAAAAGCTCAGTAAGGGGTATAAAAAATGGAAAGGAAACATGAGTTCATATATACATAAGAATGAAATCATACTTTACCCATAAAACATAGGTTCTTTAATATACCTCTTCAAACCATGAATAAATCATAGAAATCATAAGACATAAAGGTAACTTGAGGCATTCATAACATTCTTACGTAGGTAGTAACCCTCTTGGTTACGTTTGGAATACCCATCACAGTATATTCCCTAAATCTCTTCGGAGAAACCTTAACGTTTCACTCCTTCGTGTTACCCAATTCATTGGAGAGCTATATCGGGCTCACCTGCCCTTAGTTTATCACGGAACCACCCATATTCATAATAATGCCCAAGAACCTCAAAATAATCATATCACATAAAACATGCATAAAGGAAACATAACATTTCCACCTTTCAATCACAAGATATCAATACAACACATTGATATAAAAACATTATGAAAACCATTTTCAATAACAAAATAAAAAAAAGTAAAACATGGTATTTATTTTTCTTTTAAAAACAAGGTATGGCTTGTAGAGGAAGCCGAAATTCAAATAATGGTCACGGTGGTGGAGAAGTCGTTGTCGCCGCATACGTACGACAAAAACATTCCATTTTGTCGTTTAATAAACGCTTCGTATAAAAAAGATTTCTTTTGGATAAATTTTAAAGTCAAAGGGGTTTATACACCGTATAAAATAAGGTTGTGTATAAAACAAAATATGCCTCAATGAAAGGAGATTGATATGAAGTCCCATACAAAGACGGTATCCTTGGTTTAAGGATAAATCAATTACATAATTATGTGTGACAAACGAATACACCAAATATAAGTGTATATTATGTGTAAAATAATCAAAGGTCATTCACACATATTCAAAGGATGACATATTCAATAACTACATATTGAACCCTAAGAAATCGAAATTGGGTTAAGAAGTTTCCTTGACAGCCTAACGGCGTCACTTCAAAATGAGTTGATGAGAGATAAAAAGTGTATCTCATCACTTGGACATAAAATTTACATCATTAAGGATATATGAGAACATATCCCAACATAAAAATATGTAAATTAAAATACCCAACAAAATAAGTCTTTTAAAAAGAGGAGGGTGAAAGGTTCCCTTACCGACTTGGGTAACTTTCGAAAAGTACACCCCATTGAAGAAGTGTCATACAATGAATATGTAAATACCCATAAATGTAATTATATTAAAAAAGGAGTGTAATAATGGGTAGTACATAAACCACTCAAAGGAAATTGTGGCAAATGTAGCATAAATCTCACGGGAATAAAAGTGAGATGAAACATCTCTTACGAAAACTCGGCAGCCTAACGGCGCCACTTAAAACTTCCAAAATGGATTGATGAGAGGAAATAGGGTATCTCATCACATTAAAATACAATTTACAGAAAGATTAATATAAAATAACATCCCCCATCATAACACAGACGAGCTTAAAAGAAGTGACATAAAGGAGAGTACTTAAAGAGAAAGAGAGAGGTTAGATCTCTTACGAAAATTTGGCAGCATAACGACACCACTCAAAACTTCCAAAATGGATTGATGAGAGAGAATAGAGTCTATCATCATATGAACATAAAAATTACAGTAATAGTAATATAAAAGAACATCCCAATCACAAGAAATATGATCTTATAAGGAATGACATAAAAGAGTGTACTTAAAAAGAAAGAGAGGAGTAGGATCCCTTACCTCAAGTCCAACTTGTCTTGTTCGTTTCTTTATATTCCTGAATAATAAATTTTGGTCAATTAATAATTTCCTAAGTAACTAATTTAGAGATTATTATTCAGTTCATATCACATATTATAATGTTATAATAATTGTTTAATAATGATAGTTCATATCAGACGTTTTTGCCGATGTTTGGAACATGAGTCAAAAATGAACTTGTTTGAAAAAAAGATTTCCCATGTAGTTATAAGTAAATAATTTCCAGAATAGTATTAATAATTAAAATATCATATATATCCAGTAAATATTCATTTTATACTATTCCATATCATATGGAGATAAAAAACAAAAAGCACCATTCATGGAGACGGTAGGCCGTACATACGCATGAACGCTACTTTCATTTTTTGTCATATTAATGGAATTAAAACAAAATGAGAGAGATATATATATGTTATAATTCCAGAATTATATCCATAGTTTTGATGTAATATATTAAATATATATCCATTATATATATGTACTTATAATATTACATAACATTTTGAGATAAGAAATGAAATGTACCGTTCATGGAGACGGTAAGCTGTAAGTACGCATGAACGCTACTTCCATTTCTATTTCATATTTAATGGAATTAAAACATAATGATACATAATAGTATTTTAATTCCAGTATGGTATCATATATAATATCATTAAATATATCCTTTATACGTACCACATATGGTATTAACGAATCAAATCACTTTGAGGGGGCGGTAGTCCGCACTTCCTAAAATGAAGATATCGCGTTTACCCATAATGGAAACCATAAAGGAATTCCCAAAATGAAAAATAAAGAAGCTTAAGGAAAGAATAAACATATTATATATCATATATAAAAATAGTGACATCATAATGGCCACCTTTGAAGGTGTTAAATGAGTATTGAACAATCATCGATTCGGGAGGCAGAATTTCGCCATCCACGGAAACCGTATGTTCTTTAACCATTTGATGTAGTTGTGTGAGAGTGTAGCTCGAATAAATCTTATAACAACATCCTAGTATATTTAAGATACTGTTGTTGTTACAAAATAAGTAAATAAAAAGAGTTTATGGGGTTGGAGAAGCAAAATAAAACAAATGAACATGAGAGAATGAATTACCTTTAAAAGTGTAACTCCTTTTGATTTTAGCCTAAAGGCTTCCTTTTAAAGGATTATGACCAAAGGGAATCCTCTACTATGAGGAGAAGGATGTGGAGAGAGTAAATGGGCAGGGGATGGCCGAGCCAAAGGCTTGAGGAGGGTGTGAAATGAGGTAGAGGTGGGGGCCTTTTATAAGAGGAGAGGAGGGGCACTTTTGGAAATCATGAAACTATTATTTTATATTCAAAAGTGTTTCGAATTTATAAGGTCCCACATTGATATATTTCAAATATAAGATGATAAGGCTTAGAAATATTCCCATCCAATAGTTTTTGGACAAGTTTAGGTATTAGAGTTTATATTATCGTTTCATTTTATTTAAACTGTTCATTAATGAGGTCATCCCTACATCATCATGATGTCATAATTAAATTAATTTATTTAATGTCTAAAAATTATAAAAATAAATATCCTGATGTAGGGAATATTTTTATCTTTCCAAATAGTATATATAGAAAAAAATATCATTATTATAAAACCTTTTAAAAATTGTTTTAGTAAAACAATTTATGTTAGTGTCATTTTCACCTTTATTTAAAAAAAGCATTAAAGTCATTATCTCACCCAAGAGGCTCCATAGGGTCCCCTAAATCGACACATGGGTGGTATTGGTCGTCCATGACTCATCCAATATGGGTAGAACAAGTGTCATGGTGTTTTCATATTTTTATAATATCATTATTACCTTAAATTACACTAATTACCTCTGATCGCGATTAATGAAAAAAAGATACTATTCACCAAAAATTTATTTTCATCCCATTGATCCAAATTTATCATAATAATTACAACAATGTATGTTGGATTTTCAAAATTCAATACACATTAGTGGTAAACTTTCATTTAACTGAAAAATCAGTTTGCTTGATTACCACTTAGCGGTTTCACTATTCATCAAAAATTGAAGTTTTTCAGAAAAATACCAAAAAATCACCCTAAGATATATTTGATATTTCGAATTCAAAAATGAAGTCCATTTTACAAAATTCAAAACATATAAGTCACATTAATTAATTTAATAATTAATTCCCGCTGTCAGAGCAAATAGCGTGTTTTTATAAAACAATAAGTATCAAAAGATTGACACTAGTTTAAGTCTGATTTCAAAGTGAAATTAATTCCAACAACCACTATTGGATTTAATGGTAAAAATATATTCTAATTTCACTTTAAAACCAATTCAAAAGATAATCTAATCATATAAATAAATTAGATTAAAAAGAGGTTTTGAATTAAAATACAACATTTTAAACTATTCATTAGAAAATAAACTTTATCAGAAAGATACCTAAAATTTACACAAAGTAAATTTTGATGTCCCGATTCTTAAGAAGAGTTTTATTTGGTCCAATAGAATGTATAGGAGTGAACAAAACTATATTTAATGATGGTTCTCCATGAAAAGTTGATAAGTGAACCTTTAGTGAAAACTAGGGCATATACGCCTAAAATTGAATTATTTCCGTATTTTATGCCTTTATATTTTACTGGATAAATGTAAAAACATTTAAAAACATATATAGTCATATTTTAGTTATTTCTATCCATTCCCGCCAATACAATGACTACATGTTAACTACCATTTAAAATAATATTATTTTATTATTAGAGTGCAACGTAAGATTCCCAAAAAACTCGGTGTTGCGTGTTGGGTACGCCATCGAGCATAGAGTCCCCTTTAAAGTCATATTAATACTTTATTCACAAATATGGATAAATATGAAAATGTCATATTCTTTATTTACCTGGGGTGTTACAGTTTCTCTAGAACATCCTTTTCTCCACATGCGCATGTAGAACTAGTTCCCATGACAACTATTTGTGCATCTAAAGCATTGACTAATAACATCAAAATCTAACTCCCACTACCTTTAATAGAGAAATGAACCCTTTTATAAAAAAATAATTCCTATTTAGGCTTTGGAAATTAATAAAAATATTAATATATTATTAAAAAAACTATAAAATTTAAATTATTATTAAGATAAAACTATTATTATTATTATTCAATTATTATTATAATAATAATAATTAAACTCACTGGAAGATACTATTATAGTGACCCGCCTGATTAATGATTGTAGAAAACCCATAAAACAATGTTCTTAAAAATACTTTTCAATCTTAATTCTTAAATTCAGATGTCCACAGACTGGACAACTGATATCCAATTCAGATTCGGTTTGTGGCGATGGGACCGTATTGACTCCCTCTTCATATCTTAATGAAAATTTAATTTTTCAATTGATTTAAAATATTCATGTTTCTCTCTGATACAACTTGTAGAAACCGGTCATGCAATAGAATCCCCAAACAGGTGGGAATTTAAAAAATTCACCGACAATTGACGCAATCTTGTTAAGGTCATGTAATAGCATCTTGATTTAAGTTTATGATCATGCGTGAATAGTTTTTTGAACAAAATAAAAACCATATAATACCTGGTTTAGATCTGAAGTCACGCACGAAGCCTTCTCATAGTTGGAGATTACTACTCTAAGAATCTGAAGTCAAATTCCTCTAGATCATCCACACACACTTCAATAAATCAGTAGGAGTGCCGATCATCGTAATCCGAGTGCTATCAAGGAGCTACAACGACTCATTCGACACTCCAATGATCACTGAATCACTAATCTTGCAATGCCTGAGAGAGAGCTCCATCCAAGATTCTTGGATCCAGAGCCTCTCTCTAGGATATTAGAGAGACAAGCGGATAGAGAGAGAGAGATGAAGTAAATAGTACATGGAAAAAACTTCCCCTCTTCTATTTATAGAGTGTTAAGTAAATATCTGGTATTGCCACCCGGCCACCCGAATACGTAACACATAATTAAATAATATATTGACTAATAAAATATGTCGTAAATATTATTCATTTTTATTATCACATTTCTATAATATATTAAATTTATTATGTGATAATAATTAATCCATTAACAAGTCTCTTACTCCCAAAAATATTAATGAACCTTGAATATTTTAATATTCATTCAAATAATGGTTTTCTTGTATTTACTTAAAACATGTAAATACTTTTAATAAATAAATTCAACTCCCAGTATTCATAACATTTTTAATATGACTTTATTTATTACTTGGTGGTTGTATCTTCATGAAAAAATCCCAGACCTCAGTGGTGGGTCCCACCATGTCCAAAACTCATATTCAACTGAATTGGAAAAATTCTCAAATATGCTATTATGTGTGACCCTCTAGGACCTTATCTTGATAGTAGTGAATACCATTCACATACTAAGATCGGGATATAGAAACCCATCATGGCCCCTAAAGAGATGTTGATTGTCATAGCAGCGACAACCAACCTATGAACACGTACAGTGTAATATAAAATCTTTTTCATTAATATCTCATAAAGAGGGACAGACACGTGTGTCATCGTCCTTTTCTTTCTTTATTATTTATTGATCCAACTGTATGGATTTACCCTCGACATTCATGGAGATGGTCTTATGAAGGTATTGTCGTCCTTATCAACATGGTCTGAGATATATTACTTCCATAACCTGAAATCAAAAAATCCTTTATTAACCATTCAACCAATGTCCTTCCATCAATGAAACACCCAACACAAACTACCTCACCATAATTTCAATGTCATGGATTTTGTCTTGCATAAAAGTACACGATCAAATGAAATACATTGGAAATGATCTCAAGTTAGAATACCATTACACGTAATCATATATAAGAACATCCAAAGACACCGAAAACATGTGGTGTTATTATTGGCAGGTCTATACTCATGATCTCATTACTAGAGATCGCCATGTGTGAATTTCATGAGAATAAGTCTCAATTCTTATGAGGCCCCAACACCTGATAGTCAAACATATACTATGTGTAATAAGTAAGATATATCTAAACTATAGAACTTATATTTAAGATTAATTTCATAGTATCTCAAGGTTCTCATTATAGCATGGGATCTGTTATAACCTCTCAACACGACAATTAATCTATGAAGATTACCAATATATAGTGGATGCAGAAATATCTACACTATAATGGTAATAATACATCATGTATAACAAATTGTACATGTGAAAAGGTAATCAAAATTCATTGAATAGTTGGGTCTAGGGTACCCACTATTACAAAAATTACTCCAATGTATCCCTTTACATAAGGGTGCGATAGTTGGGGTATTGTTGTGGTGGTTCAACACACATGGTTTGGGTCATGATATCGATAAGATTGAACTTCTCCTATAAACTATATCACTTATAATTTAGTTGTTTAATATCGACTTTGGCCAGGACAAGGGAGAATCCTAGAGATTTCATCTCCCTCAAAAGCTGTAATAAATGGGATTCATAGGGTACAATCCTACTGTTTAACTCCATATATCCTTCTATTAGTGTCAATAAGACTATTTCAAACCACTTAATATACTAATATTAATATTCATTGTACAATATCTATATAATAAATGGTTATGATGATTAATGGTTTTTTAGTCCTAACTGACCATATAACCATAAAACAGCAACCAAACCAATGCATTGTTTTTCTATAACTACATGAATTAATAATACATTTATTAATTCAATAATTTAATTTAATTTATAAAAGTTTAGGTCGATAAATTATTTCCCCCTTAAAAAATTTCAACCTCAAAATTTCCATTTCATACAAAAAAATAGATGAGTGTGCTTCTATTTTATCTCCAATTCCAGTTCCTATGTCTCTTTCTCATACCTTATTTCTACCACAACACATTGACCAAGTGTTTTGTCTTATTTCATTAAACTATGTTTCTACAGTTTAAGATCTACAGAGGATTATCTTCATATGAAAGATCATTATCATGTTTTAACACATCTAGATTTAGTACATGTAAGGTGTTTGGTCTGTACATCCTCAACAGGGATACATAGAACAAATCATATACATGATATATCATAGGTGGGAGTATAGGTTAATTGGCCACATCTCTAATGTGATGAAGGATATCAAAGGGTGTGATGTATCTTATGTTAATATTTCCCTTATTTCCAAACCCCATGACTTTCTTAAATGGTGATATATGAAGGAAAACCTTACCTACATCCTCAAACTCTTGGGATTTTCAACAATTATCTGCATCCCTTTTCTATTTACTTTTATCTGATTTCATATGAGACTGAATGGATTGATCCTAATCTTCTACCATTTATATATGATCATATGTCATAATATTACTCTTTCTAACTCTATAACATCATGTTAGATCCAGAAACATCTTATCATACAAAGCCTCATAATGATCCATTTGAATTATAGAATGATATCTATTATTATATGAGAACTCCTATAGGGAATGGTGTTCATCCCCGCATCCCAATGCTTATTAAGAGATTCTAAAAAAACTCAACATAAAACTCATATCTAGATCAGATATAATAGAGAGTGGCACTACATATAGTCTTACCACTTCTCTTATATATAATGTGGAGAGTTGGTTAATAGAGGAATCTTTATTAGTAGGAATAAAATGTGCTGAATTGGTAAGGTGATTGACTACCATCCATATATAATTATTTCCATTAGGGGTTAGAGCGAGTCCTAAGATGAAATCCGTGGCTATTTTTTCCCATTTTCATAATGTAATGGGAAATGGTTTCATCATACCCTTATACTTCCATCCTTCATCTTTGACTTGTTGTCATACCAAGGATCATGAAACATATTATGTCACCTTCCACTTCAAATTATCACAAAATAAGGTTTTCTTCAAATATATGTACATTTGAGTGCTTCCTGGATTAATAGAGAAGAATAATTTATGTATATCATACAGAATTTCCCTCTTCAGTTCTGGTTTTTATGGGATACGTATCCTAGTTTCAAATCTTATTACTCTATCTTTAGAAATGTTGATCTATAGAATATTTACTACCATTTTCTGTAGCACTTCATCATCCTTATTATTATCCTTTCTCTCAAGAATAGATTGTTGAGTAGTTGTTTTTGAAAAGTAGGATGATAATCATCTTATTATTTCTATTTTCATCCTCTGTATGAGAACTATTCATGATACAGAGGGTGATTTTTGTAACACCTCGAGCTTCCACAATACACTTCTCTTTCAATAATGTCATAGCTTGCATTGTACACAAGTTTGAGATTCTAACGCACCGCAACCAATCAAAAAAGCCATTATGAATAGTAATACTCACTTTTTGAAATTATATATATTCTATATTTCAAAATAAACTTCATTTTTGGATTCGGAATATCGAAATTATCCAATGTTGAATTTTTGGTATTTTTCTAAGAACTTCCAATTTTTTTATGAATAGTGAAAAATACTTAAAAACAACTTTTTTAATAAAAATAATTTATAGTGATAAATTATACTATTAAGTGGTTTTAAAGTATAATTAGAATATATTTTTACCATTTTATCCAATGGTGTTCATTAGAATTAATTTCACTTTGAAATTGGACATAAACAATTGTCAATCTTTTGATATATATTGTTTCTTAAAAACACACTATTTGTTGTGACAGCGGAAATTAATTATAAAGTTAATTAATGCAACTTATATGTTTGTAATTTTTTAAAATAGTCATCATTTTTGAATTTGTAATATCAATTATATCTTAGGGTGAAATTTTGTCATTCTTCTGAAAAACTTCAATTTTTGATGAATAGTGAAACCACTAAGTGGTAATTAAAAAACTGATTTTTCATTTAAATGAAACATTACCACTTCTGTGATTTTATTTTCAAAAATCCGACATACATGGTTGTAATTAGGAAGTAAAATTTGGTTCAATGGGATTAAAATAATTTTTTGGTGAATAGTAACTTTAAAGTTTAATTAATCACGATTAAAGGTAATTAGAGAAATTTAAGGTAAAAATGATATTATAAAAATATGAAAATACCTTTAACTTGTCCTACCCTTATTGGATGAGTCATTTCCGACCAATAAAATCCATGGGTCAACTTGGGGAGCCACTTGGGTAAGAAAATGACATTAATAACTTTTTATTTAAAGTAAAAATAAAATTGTCACAAACATGTGTTGTTTTACTAAAACAATTTTTACATGGGGTAATATAAATAAACATTTAGACTATAAATATTCATTGTAAAGATAAAAAGATTTCATACATCATGATAATTTTTTTATAATTTTTATACGTTAAATAAATTAATTTTTTTATGACACCATGATGATCCAGCGATTACCTCATTAATTAACGATTTAAATAAAATGAAAAGATAATGTAAAATCTAAGGCATAAACTTGTCAAAAACCTATTGGATGGGAAAATTTCAAATCCTTACCACCTTAGACTCGAAATATATCATTGTGGGATCTTTATAATCCAATAATAATTTCATAATAAAGTAACATTTCAATCCTTCCAAGAGTGCCCCTCCTCTCCTCTTATAAAAGGCCCCCACCACTACCACCTTATTCACACGATAAAAGCCATTTGGCTCGGCAAACCTATGCCCAAATACTCTTTCAAACTCCCTCTCTTACTCCTAGAATCCTCAATCTTGGCAGAATTATTCCCATGGAAGCCTTTGGATCAAATCAAAAAGAGTTACCCGATTTTAAGGTAATGTCTTCTCTTGTGTTATTTTGTTTTATTTTTCTTCTCCAACCCCCTAAAATATTTTTATTCCTTTATTTTGTAACAACACCAGTATCTTCAATATACTAGGATGTTTTTATGAGAATTATTTGATTTACACTTACACACACCTTCATCTAATGGTTAAGGAACATACTATTTCTGTGGGTGACGAATTACTGCCTCACGAAACGATGATTGTTCAATCTTATTTTAAAACCTCTCCTGGTGGCCATTAAGATGTCACTATATTTATATATGATATATATTATGTTTATATTTTCCATATTCTTCTGTATTTTTCATTTATGGAATACCTTTATGATTTCCATTATGGGTAAATGCGATAATTTCATTTTAGGAAGTGCGGACTATCGCCCCATCCAAGTGATTTTAATCGTTAATTCCATATGTGGGATGTATAAAGGATGGAGTAAATGATATTATATATTATATTATACTGGAATTATAAAATACCTTTATATCATTATGATTTCATTTCATTAAATACGAAATAGAAATGAAAGTAGCATTCATGCGTACGTATGGCATACCGTCTCTATGAACGGTGCATTTAATTTCTTACCTCTAAATGTTATGTAATATTATAAATGCATGTATATAATGGATATATATTATATATATGATATCTACATCATGAATATAGTTCTGGATATAATGGATATTTCACCACATGAACAACTTGTAATTATAAGAAGTTTATGTTTGACTCAAGTACCAAAGATCTACAAAATGACCATTATTAACTTAAATAATTACACAATGTTTATAACATGGTAATAAGTGATATAAAAGGAATAATGAACACGAAAAAGGTTCTTCATAAAATAGAAATTAACTCTAGTTTATTATTCAGGAGATTAAATAACGATCGAGTCAAGTCGGACACGAGGTAAGGGAACTTCTTAACCCAATTTCCGTTCTTTGGGTTAATCTCCTACTTTCAAATTATGTCAAAATATTATTACATCCTATATGGTATTTATACTTTCTTTATGTGTAAATATAGTGAATACACATAATATATCAATTTTATTTAAAAAAATGATCTTTGTAAGGGAACTTCTTAACCTAATTTTCGTTCTTTGGGTTAATCTCATACTTTCAAATTATGTCATGATATTATTATGTCATATCTTGTAATTTATTTATGTGTACGTATAGTGAATATACATAATAGTTATATTTTATTTAAAAAAATGTCCTTAGTAAGGGACTTCGTCTCAATCTCCTTTCATTGAGGCATATTTTGTTTTATACACAACTTTCTTTTATACGGTGTTTAAACCCCTTTGACTTTTATGTTTATTTCAAAAGCAATCTTTTTATACGAAGCGTTTTACTAAATGAAAAAATGGAATGTTTTATTTGTCGTTTTTATGTGGCGACAATGACTTCTCCACCGTCGTGACCATTATTTGAGTTTCGGCTTCCTCTATAAGCCATAACTTTTTTTTAAAATGAAAAATAAATACAATGTTTTAATTTTCTTCTATTTTGGTATTGAAAATGGTTTTAAAAGTGTTTTTATTATATCAATGTGTTGTATTGATATCTTTTTATTAAAATGTGGAAATGTTATGTTCCCTTTATGCATGTTTTATGTGACACGATTATGTTATGGTTTATGATATGTTTAAACCTGTTCATAAGAAGAATGCATTGGACTTAATAAGTGACGGTTGGATCCTGCTATAGCTCCTCGATGCATCGGTAGGTCTCATGAGACAAACTAGTTTCTTGGCACAAGGCCTTGACAAAATCATATTTGTAGTCTTGGAACGAGGCCTTGGATACGTGGTTATGATAGTCTGGAATTATGCATTCCATCATTATGAAAGTGGTTATTGATATTGAATGTGATTATTCGACCAGTAGAATATCCATGTGAATAAGTAAATGGCATTATCTCATTTTACTTTTTCCATATTATGCCAAATTTCAAGTTTAAAAGGCTTTTGTTTTAGTTATACATTGCCTTAAATGTTTATTTCTATTTATGAAAGCTTCCACTATATTGTTATCCTCACTGAGCATATGAGCTCACCCCTTCTAATGTTTTAATTTTTCCAAGATTTGAAGAAGTATATTATGAATGACCTGCAGGGATAGTATGAGGGGATATGAAGACAAGATGTTGTTGTTTTTTTGTTTTAATTTATGATGTAATGTAAAACTTATGAATGTATCTAGTGTTTCCAAGACTACTAAACTAATCGGTCTTTCGAGACTTGATCTTTTGTAATCATGCCAATGTTACGCAATAATGCACCAACTCTGGGTAACTGGGTTCGGGGCGTTACTGTTGGTATCAGAGGTAGTTTAGTACAAACCTTGGAAGCTATATTTTGATAAACTCTTATTAGAGCACATATACCTAAGATAAACTTTGAGGATTAATATAGAAGAACTTCCTAGAATTTTGTTGTTGTAGAGATTTTGTGAGTTTTCTAAGCAATACATCCCTGTCTAGATATGAGCAGGTAGAGGCGGCTCTGGCAAAGATGTACCTAGGGGTAAAACATGAAAACACCGCTTTGAGCTAGGCTCGAACCGGAACTAGTGCACGACAACGGGCCTTGCTGCACTCTTGGTTATGACACTCCTAGGGGATATGCTTAGGATAATTCTCATATTCTTTACAGACCATTATGAAGGGTTTATGAGTATATACTTCCTCAAAGAAAACATTTCTTTTTATGATTATGGATTATATCCATAAATCATTCAATTTATGTTAAGTTTTTTACAAGTATGGAATTATGTATTTTGATTCATAAACAAATCTAGTTTATGCCATTGTTTAGAAATGGCGCCTAGTGGGAGGAATGGAAACCGTATCAATTCACACACTCCATGTAGGGATTTTCCTCCTACTCACGATAATTATTATGGAGCTGGAGATACAACTGGTGCTGATCAACTTATCATCATACTGGGACAAATCACACAGGTTATGAATAATAACCTTACTCATATGGAGAACCCTGATCCACAACGTGGAGGATCAATGTTAGACTGCTTCATGAGGCAAAAACCACCAACATTTAATTGGGTTACAAATCCATTAGTAGCTGAGCAATTGATAAACTCCTTAGAGAAAATATTCCACGCCTTGGGAGTAGCGAAAGGGAGAAGGTTGTCATATCATTTTACCGCCTCACTAGAGATGTCGATCAATGGTTGTCACTGATTCAAAACATGAAAGAAGATGAAGAAGTATCTAATATGGAATGGAGGGAGTTCAAAGATATTTTCTTAGAAAAATACTTTCCTCATGACCATCGAGCAGATATAGAAAGGCAATTTCTGAGTCTGAAGAAGAAGGAGGATGAGAATGTCGCAAGGTACAAGTCTAATTTTACACGGTTAGCGAGGAATGCTCCAGAATATATATGTAACCCAAGAAGTAAGATAGATCATTTCTTTGATGGGTTAAAACTATTTCTCTGTCGAGCATTAGTCTCACACACCTTCTCGTCGTACGAAGATATTATCTCGTGTGCTATCAAGAAGGAAAATGAATTCTCTAAATCTTATGACAATAAAGTAATGCAAGAGAAGAAGAGAACGGTGGAACAAGAGACATATAAAGGTAAAAAGGGAAATAAGGTTTTTCTATTATGCGATAATTGTGGGAAGAATCACCTCGGTACTTGCCTAAAAGGAATAGGAGTTTGTTATAAATGTGGAGAAAAGGGTCACCAGGCTCGTGATTGCAAGGGAAAGAAAGAGGATATCAATTTTGAATGCTACAATTGTAGGGAAATGGGGAATTATGCAAATAAATTTCCTAAGCGTCAGGGGAAATTACCTCAGAAAAGGCCAAGGGATCAAGGAAAATATTATGTTGTTACTACAGTTGAAGTGGAATAATTAATGTATTGGTGCTTTTGGACTCAAGGATTATATTCTGGTTATAAGAATAATGTGATATATATAAGGATTGTACTGCAGTACTTGTTGTTTTCATTAAGGTTTTAATATGATGAAGGTAATCATATTTTTAGTATGTGACAATAAGAGAAACTTTACTTTGTTTGGGGAATCTGATGTTACAATTGATTTTGGAATTTAGGGACCTTTTAGAGAAAGTCTGGACAGAGGTATTTTGGATAACTATAAAGGTTGGAATGGATTAAGTTGAACCTTGGATATTATTGTTTAAGGTAAAAACATTTCTGAAGATTTTTTTTGGAATAATATAATACTATAGTTTTAGGAAAAGGACAACCTTCAGGTTGGGGGATAAACCATCGCGTCGGAAAAAGCTGCCGGAATCGAACCCACAACCATAGTGTGACAGGCATTTATAACCTACCACTAGCCTACAGGAAGTCCCTGATTATTACAAAATAGTTTTCCTAATCTAAATGGTATGTGGTAATATTTTGAACCTTATACAATTATGATAAATAGAATATTTTTTAGTTCTGTTACCATTTGGAGTGAAAGATTGGTTTGTGGTAAAAATTTTAAAATCTACATGACAAGTAAGTATATATCTGTACATTTATATTAAATCTCTTAAATAAATTCCTCAACTTTATGAAAGGTAACTTAAAACAAAAACGTTGTCGGTTAACTTTTCCAATTGGGGATTCAATGACCATTTAACCAATCACATGTTTGTGATTTTCTTTTGGTTAACTTTCTCCTAATCCTATTTTCTACAACTCTCCATCAGTCCTTGATGAGTTTTTTCCTCTATATCCGTATTTTCATATAATCCTAGTATGGGCTATCTCAGGTGACCTTTGTACCTCTCTTTCTTTCTTTTAATGTTATATTTTTATTAACCCTATTTATGATGTGGGTTTTCCACAAAGGTATTTTCTATTTTCAACCTTTTATTTTCAATGAAAAATTTCAAATTGCGAGGATGCAATTTATTGAAGGAGGGGATAATGTAACACCCTGAGCTTCCATGATACGCCTCTCTTTCAATAATGAAATAGCTTGCATTGTATGCAAGTTCGAGATTCTGACGCACCGCGACCAATAAAAATAGCCATTATGAATAGTAATACCCACTTTTTGAAATTATATATATTTTATATTTCAAAATGTACTTCATTTTTGGATTAGGAATATTGGAATTATCCTAAGTTGAATTTTTGGTATTTTTCTGAGAACATCAAATTTTTTATGAATAGTGAAAAATACTTAAAAACAAATTTTTTAATAAAAATAATTTATAGTGATAAATTATACTACGGAGTGGTTTTAAAGTATAATTAGAATATATTTTTACCATTTTATCCCATGGTGTTCATTAGAATTAATTTCACTTTGAAATTGGACATAAACAATTGTCAATCTGTTGATATATATTGTTTCTTAAAAACATGCTATTTGTTGTGATAGCGGGAATTAATTATAAAGTTAATTAATTCAAATTATGTGTTTGGTATTTTGTAAAATAGACATCATTTTTTAATTCTTAATATCAATTATATCTTAGGGTGAAATTTTGGCATTGTTCAAAAAAACTTCAATTTTTGATGAATAGTGAAACCACTAAGTGGTAATTAAAAAACTGATTTTCATTTAAATGAAACATTACCACTTCTGGGATTTGATTTTCAAAAATCAGACAAACATGGTTTTCATTAAGAAGTAAATTGTGGTTCAATGGGATTAAAATATTTTTTTGGTGAATAGTAATTTTTAAGTTTAATTAATCGCGATTAAAGGTAATTAGTGAAATTTAAGGTAAAAATGATATTATTAAAATATGAAAATACATTTAAACTTGTCCTAACCATATTGGATGAGTCATGGCCGACCAAGACAATCCATGGGTCAACTTGGGGAGCCACTTGGGTAAGAAAATGACATTAATAACTTTTTATTTAAAGTAAAAAATAAAATTGTCACAAACATGTGTTGTTTTACTAAAACAATTTTTACATGGGTTTATATAAGTTAACATTTCGAATATAAATATTCATTGGAAAGATAAAAAGATATCCTACATCATGATATTTTTTTATAATTTTTAGACAATAAATAAATTAAATTTTTTATGACACCATGATGATACAACGATTACCTCATTAATTAACAATTTAAATAAAATGAAAAGATAATGTAAATTCTAAGGCTTACACTTGTCAGAAACCTATTGGATGGGAATATAAAGAACCCTTATCACCTTATCCTCAAAATATATCATTGTGTCACCTTTAGAATCCTAAAATCATTTCATAATAAAGTAACATTTCAATCTTTCCAAGAGTGCCCCTCCTCTCCTCTTATAAAAGGCCCCCACCACTACCACCTTATTCACACCATCAAATCCATTTGGCTCGGCCAACCTATGACCAAATACTCTCTCAACTTCCCTCTATTACTCCTAGAAGCCTCACTATGGTAATAAGTCTTCCCAAATAAGCCTTTAGATCAAATCAAAAAGAGTTACCCGATTTTAAGGTAATGTTTTCTCTTGTGTTATTTTGTTTTATTTTGCTTCTCCAACCCCCTAAAATATTTTTATTCTTTTATTTTGTAACAACACCAGTATCTTAAATATACTAGGATGTTTTTATGAGATGGATTTGATTTACACTTACACACAGATTCATCTAATGTTTAATGAACATACTATTTCTGTGGGTGATGAATTACTGCCTCACGAAACGATGATTGTTCAATCTTCTTTTAACTCCTCTCATGGTGGCCATTAAGATGTCACTATATTTATATATGATATATATTATGTTTATGTTTTCCTTATGATTCTTTATTTTTCATTTATGTCATACCATTATGATTTCCATTATGGGTAAACACGATGATTTAATTTTAGGAAGTGCGGACTATCGCCCCCTCAAATTGATTTATATCGTTAATTCCATATGTGGGATGTATAAAGGATGGAGTAAATGATATTATATATTATATTATAATGGAATTATAATATACCTTTTTATCATTATGATTTCATTCCATTAAATACGAAATAGAAATGAAAGTAGCATTCATGCGTACGTACGGCTTACCGTCTCAATGAATGGTGCATTTCATTTATTACCTCTAAATGTTATGTAATATTATAAATGCATTTATATAATGGATATTTATGATATATATTATATCTAAATAATGAATATAATTCTGGATATAATGGATATTTCACCACATGAAAAACATGTAATTATAAGAAGTTTATTTTTGACTCAAGTACCATAGATCGACAAAATGACCGTTATTAACTTAAATAATTACATAATATTCATAACATGGTAATAAGTGATATAAAAGGAATAATGAACCTGAAATATGTTCTTAAGCAAATATAAATTAACTCTAGTTTATTATTCAGGATATTAAATAACGATCGAGTCAAGTCGGACACGAGGTAAGGGAACTTCTTAACCCAATTTCCATTCTTTGGGTTAATCTCCTACATTAAAATTAGGTCATGATATTATTATGTCCTATCCGGTATTTATACTTTATTTATGTGTAAATATAGTTAATACATATAATATATCTATTTTATTTAAAAAAATAATCTTTGTAAGGGAACTTCTTAACCAAATTTTCCTTCTTTGGGTTAATCTCCTACTTTCAAATTATGTCATGATATTTTTATGTCCTATCTTGTACTTTATTTATGTGTACGTATAGTGAATACACATAATAGATATATTTTATTTAAAAAAATGATCTTTGTAAGGGACTTCGTCTCTATCTCCTTTCATTGAGGCATATTTTGTTTTATACACAACTTTCTTTTATATGGTGTATAAACCCCTTTGACTTTTATGTTTTTTTCAAAAGGAATATTTTTATACAAAGCGTTTTACTAAATGACAAAATGGAATATTTTTTTGTCATACGTATGCAGTGACAACGACTTCTCCATCACCGTGACCATTATTTGAGTTTCATCTTCCTCTACAAGCCATAACATTTTTTAAAAATGAAAAATAAATACAAAGTTTTAATTTTATTTTATTTTGGTATTGAAAATGGTTTTGAAAGTGTTTTTATTATATCAATGTGTTTTATTGATATCTTGTGATTGAAATGTGGAAATTTTATGTTCCCTTTATGAATTTTTTATGTTACACGATTATGTTATGGTTTATGATATGTTTAAACCTGTTCAGACGAGGAATGCATTGGACATAATAAGTGACGTGTGGAGCCCGCTATAGCTCCTTGATGCATCGGCAGGTCTCATGAGACAAACTAGTGTCTTGCCACGAGGCCTTGACAAAATCGTATTTGTAGTCTTTGTATGAGGCCTTGGATACATGGTTATGATAGTCTGGAATTATGCATTGCATCATTATCAAAGTGGTTATTGATATTGTATGTGATTATTCTACCAGTAGAATATCCATGTGAATAAGTAAATGGAATTATCTCATTTTACTTTTTCCAGATTATGCTGAAGTTCAAGTTTAAAAGGCTTTTGTTTTAGTTATACATTGCCTAAATGTTTATGTCTATTTATGAAAGCTTCCTCTATATTGTTATCCTTACTGAGAATCTGAGCTCACCCCTTCCAATGTTTTAATTTTTCCAGGATTTGAAGAAGTATATTATGAATGACCTGCAGGGATAGTATGAGGGGATATGAAGAGAAGATGTTGTTGTAGTTTTGTTTTATGTTATGATGTAATTTAAGACTTATGAATGTATCTAGTGTTTCCAAGGCTACTAAACTAATCGGTCTTTCGAGACTTGATCTTTTGTGATCATGCCAATGTAACGCAATAATGCACCGAATCTCGATAACTGGGGTCGGGGTGTTACAATTTTTTTATCTTGAAAATTTATTTTAGATATAAATAAGTAAAGACAACCCATACCTAAGATAAAAAATTTCTTCTAAAAATAGAAATATGTGATTTTCAAGAAGTACATCATAAAAACATCAAACTTTGATACAAAAATCATAGAAATTATCACTAATGAATACAATTAGATTAGTGGTGGTGACTTAATATTTAAAAAAATACTAGATATGAATTGAAATAAAATAATACATATAAAACTCTAGAGTAGATTTTATGTATACTTCATTCAACATGATCCATGTCATTCATTTTTATATCATATGAACCACATTATTCCCTTAACATTAGATATTTTTGGTGCTCATCATCCGTCTTCACTCCTAATAATTTTATTATTATTTGAAGAAAGAGACACTTTTAAGGGGTTTAGTGGAAACCCTCACAAAATCAACTAGAACAAAACGATCATACAAGAAATAAAAAAAATACCAAAATTAAAAAAGGTGGAAAATTTCACCTAACGAGAAAAGAAATATGAAGAAAAACTAACCAAAAATAATGTGATACAATATAAAAGAAGGATTCAATGATCCCCATTACTCTTTGATCTAGGGGTTACTCATGTTTTCTAGAATATGTATCTTATATAATTTCTAGGATGAGGTTGGATACTTTATTCAATTTTATAAGTGATAAAATCCACAACCTCTATGTAATCATCAATAGGGAAATAGTCTTGATAAACATCCTTGGAGATGTAATAAGTTGAGATTCAAACCATAGTTAACATGGTTATTCAAGAGCCTAAGGAAATTTATTCTCTAAAATTCTATTACACTCCTCTTTGGTCAGACTGGTGGTGGCATGGGTTGCATCACATTCCTAATGTGAATCCATAACAAATTATTGATAAGAAGACTTCATTTGACAATAAAAGTTTTCCGAAAATAAGATATCCCATGTATCCTGCTTTTTTAGTCCTGCATCCTTCGAAAGAACATTATATTATTTTTTGAAAACACCCTCTTCCTCTTATAGAACAACCTCATCACAAGGGGTTTGTTCATGCCCCTTCGTACATACAAGCTCCTTCTGTGAACCATTTTCATATATCATCAAATCTGACCTTATGTGTACCTCAATATTTGACCCTTTGATATTACTGAAGTATATGGTGTTCATAGGGTTTTTAGGTTAGAATAGTCTATATGATGTTTGGATCTCATCTCTCAACTAACGAAAAATTTCTATAATCATGGATTACATTCTTCCCATTCCTTAAGCTTGATCCTAAGGACAAATAATCTTGATGAATTTGGTAAACTTTTGAAGTAGATTGAGAGTCTATATCTATGTCATTATAATTATGTTATGTCATTTTCTTTAAAATATCTAGATTCCTTTTGAACATTGGAGTGACCATCTTCCAATGTTCTGGGTCAATGTTTCTCTCAAAATTTTCATTCAATGTATTGAATCGGTTGTCAAGATAGATTGAGGAAGGGGGGTCTACATGTTAACTAATGGATCCAAAAACACTTCTTCTGGCTCATGGTCAGTGTAATCTTGCATGAGTTTCTAAGACTCAACACCCATAGCTACTAAACTATGTCATAGACTTTAAATTTTGGAATTAATATTCTCAACCAAACTTTATACATAGGTAGACTAAGAAAGATGAGATATTTCCATTGAACCGACCACAACAGTGTTTGACTGAGATAATTCAATAGTAAGGCTCGGAAGAAAGATCCTCCAAGCTATCACACATTCTTTCGATAGTAGATTTAGACCAACTGAATCAAATGGATAAGGAGTGATGTAAGGGGACTTCTGAGAGGTATCAAGGTTATGTACCCGTTGATCAAGAAGTGGGTTGCTGGTGATAATTTCCAAACAAGTATCTACAAAACATGGATCGAACCAGGCTAGTTTCCTAGAAGTAATCCCCATGAATGATTTCATCAGTGGTAGTATTTTTAAAAATTCTCTAACATGAAGCAAAATGAGTAGTGATAATTCCAGGAGTCAAATAACACTACTTGATTGAAAAGAAATTCCTTATTGATTATATGATAAACAGTCTCGACAGGTGGTTTAGACAAATATAATTCGATGCAGATGTGTGGAGAAAAGGGGTGTCCCATAGATCTAGACTTTTTATAAAAGTTTAATAAATGACATACCGTGTTTCAAATAATATGAAGAATGAATGTATTTTAGATGGGGAGAGTCATTTCCGGGAAGCGAACCTAATTTTTCATCATCGGGGGGTCCCTATGCATATGAAATTTATAGGCCTAGTGGAATATAGAGAATAGTGCCCAATAAGTTCTCATTTGGAAGCCAATAAATGGAATGAAAAGAAACTATTTGAGTGTATGAGAATCATTTCCCCCATTTCGGGAGTCTAATGAGACTGAGGAAGAGATTTAAAAGGAGGAAACAGAGAGAAACATTTCTCCCCAATGAGTGGTTTCTAATCATCTGAATAGTGGGAGGATTAAGATGTGTTTCATTGAGAGTGTTTTATAAATTTATCATATTACCACTATATATAGTAGATTTATATATCTCATTCCTCATCACGTTGTACCTTTTCAACTTGATGTCGTCTAAATCCTTTGTAGCACTTATCCTCTGTTGGTATTTCATGAGGTTGAGACGTCATATTCCTCATGTTTTTCATCATTTTACTAGTTTCATTATGAATATTTTAGGTTTTCATTTTAAATTTTATATGACTCTGTTAAGTTTTTATTGAATTATGAATATTTTTGGTGTTCGGTTTGAATGCTATACAAGCGTGTTGAGTTGTTTATTCATTCATGTTTAGATCACAAAATTTTTTAAGATAATTTATAAATACTTTTTTTCTAAGTTCATCATAATTTATAAATAATAATAACAATCATATACAAATAATTTTGATTATATTTATATAAATAATTTTAATTATAAATACATTTGTGTATATAAATAATCATAAAAATTTTATAAATAACTTCAATTATATATAATTTTGATTATAAATAATTATGATTATCTTGAATTAATAATTTATAGATATTTTTTAATTAACAATTTTTAATTAATATCTATTTTGAATTAATAATTTTTAATTAATAATTATTTTGAAAAAATATTTTTGGTTATATAAAATTAATATTTTTTAATTAAAAAAATTTATAAATAATTTATAAATAATTTTGATTATCTTGAATTAATAATTTTTATTATCATTAATTAGTTTTCTTAAAATTTTAAAAATTTTATTAATATATGTTTGTTGTTTAATGTTTACCTAATTTTGATGATATGAAAGATAAATATTGATTAAAATTAAATTTCTTTTTGATTTGTTATAAAAAAGGTAATAAAAATAATGTTTTTAAAGGGTTATTTGTGTAATTTAACATAAATTATAGATATAAGATATACATTGTTCTAGGTGTGCTATCTGTGGGGATATAATATATGGTTGTTTTTTGTCTTGGGAAAGTATTCCATTAATCTTGTATGTATGTTTTATTTTTTAACAAAATGTTATTTGTGTCATTTGCATCAAAACAATTTCTTCTATTTTCTTTTAAAAACTATCACCAAACAAAATGGTGAGAAATGAAAATCATTTCAATTTATTTTACTAAATTTCACATAAAAAAATGAATAGTAAAGAAAATAATTTATTTTATTTTCTTTTATGAATTATGAAATAATTTCATTTCTTTTACTAATCGATGAAAAAACATAGATTCAATGAGCTGGGAAGACTGGGACCAAGAAAATGAAAGTTATCCTTCATTATCTAAGAGAACTATCATATGTAAATAATAAAGAATAATACAACTACGTTCCCTTTTAATCCCCAAGAATTGATTATGAACTTGTCTAAGGTATCCATTGACATACTTATCTGACTGAAGCAAGAGACCAATGAGTTGCGAAGAAGATTCAAAGCCTTATAAAACTATAGAAGGGAGAGAGGGAGCTGGGGAGTGCCAGAGTTGAAAGATGGGACCTTTGGGATTAGTGAAAGGGATGGAAAATCTAGGAGAAAAGATGGATTTGTGAAAGGGGAAAATGAAAGAGGATGCGGGGAGGACACCAGGAAGACCACCCCCTTGGTGGATGAGTGAGAGGTGGATGGAATGGTTATCGCCACTCTCATCATCCTTATTATCCCTTTGAATAGAGATTTGTCTTTGATAATTACCAACTTCACCAAATTTATGACATATAATTGTTAATGGTACCATATATTGAAATTTATTTCCTTCCATCACAATCTTTATTTTTTTCACATCAATTAGGTATTTTATTTCCTTTTTTTCAAACTTAAATCAACTTCCAATTCATTTGTGAAATTTTCCTCTATACCAATTTTCATATTTTTGACTCATATGAAATTGTTACTTCTTTCACTTACAACCTTTATCACAAAAAATTCCATGAGATTCTTTCACCCTATTGTTTAACATGTTTAGAGATTCAACTATGTTTTAGATAATAATCATAACTTTTGATAGAGGTTTTTCAATAGTCACAACACATCTTACATTATCTCCCATCAAGTTATAAATCTCTTTTGGGTTTTCATCATGTTTCTCATCACATTGGTTGTTTAATTGGTTCGTTATATTTCTAGACATTGACTAAAAATATTGGGAAAACTAGTGATGAGAATTTAAAATATTAAACACATAAAAGGGAATATATGAATATAGGTGGAATAACTCATAATTGACATATATTCTTTAACCTATGAATTCAGAGGTTTCAACCTATATTATCTAATTTATATTTTCTAACAAATAACATTTATAGGGATTATTTTTCAATTCGTAATATTTTAGAAAGATCTTGTGAATTGACCAATAAAAATCCCCTCGGAGTTCCAAACCATGTGTGTCAAAAGGATTTTTTTTAAAACACCATGTGATGATCGAGGGTAGCTCAATTCACCCTTTTCAATGTTATTATCCCAAGGTATAATAGTGTCAAATCCACATCCACTTATAGTATTCATACATAGATTTATTTACTTGGAATCCAATTAATATATAGTTTTCTAATATTTTCATATTTTATCCTATGATTTTACTTATCCCTAAAGATTTAACTATATTTTTTTAATCATGTTGAAAAAAATAACAAGACTTTCTTTTGATATAAACTATGCAAAACCATATCTTTAATACACCTTAATTCTTGATTTATTATATAAAGACACCCTAAATAAAACACCAAGAAATATGATTCCTAGTTCCTTTGGGAAATTAGGCACATAACATAATAACATGAACTGGGATAAGTCAACATTATTTAAAAATCCTTTAATATGCTCTTAAAAATATATTTACCTTATAAAACTGCATGATATAACATGGGGGCATACAAAAGAACAGGGTGAGCTTTAAATATCTAATGGGAATACTCATATCATAACAAGAATAACATAATACATGTGAGTCAATAGTCTTATCAATGAATCATAATAGGGATGAGAGTAATGAAAATTAACATTGAATAATGATATATGATGATAACATGGGGGAAGCATAGGTATGCAGAAACAACACTAAATATTAAATAATAAGCCTGGGTTAAGGATAATAGCCACGACATCATGACATAGTTTTTTTAGGATAACCTCCCAAGAACCAAACATGGAATCTCAAGAGATAAAAAAATTACCTAATGTAATGTATAGATATATAATATTGGGCCTACCTGTCATATTCATAACAAGCACAAACATAAGTGTTCAGTATAGATCTTACAACATAGGAATGAATTTAATCACTTTTAATCCCCTAATTAAAGAATATGGGTTACATATATGGATGTTACCAATAAATTATGTATAGGTACATCTTAGTGAATACGGATGAGTGGAAATAGTGATGTGTGTTCACTATAAAAATGTTTGTCCGGGAAAATAACAAAATAATTTTAAAAGAATAATGAGGGTACATAATGTTTCATGGATGAGTTTATGAGTGTGATACATTATCACATCACATGGAATTCATAGTAAAAGTTATACAAATTTGAAATAACATATCAAAAAATTAAAAATTGGAAATAAAAAGTTATAATATAAATAAGGTGCTTGAAAAAAGAGGAAAATAATAGGGTTCATTACCTAGAGAGGGTTCTTTTAAAAGCTTGGGAGGAGCTTCTTGAGAGGTTGGAGAATCTTGGGAGGGATACTGATAGGTAATGGTAGTTTAACTTTATTATATGATGTATTCCAATAAAAATTAAGTTTAGTTTGGTTGGGTTTATATAAAAAAAGAGAAAAGAATTATATATTGATTTCTAAGCATAGGTTTTGGAGACTATCATAAATTAATCCAAACAAAAATATCCCATTTTTTTAAGGATTTCTACCAAATAAGAGTGGATATAATTATTTTATAAGTCTAATAAAAGAACTCATTAAAATAATACCCATGGTTATGTGGTGGTGAGTCATGTTTATAAAGAATTTATTTCAAACCATTAAAATATTATATATGTTTTTAAGGATTAATTATTGTTTTATAAGATTAATAAAATCATATAAAAACAAATTATTTTAAAGGGAATACATAATTTTGGTTCTGGATAATATTTAAAGAATTTATTACATCAAGTTTAAACTTTTATGATGTCATAATACATAACATATTTAATTTTGACCCAAAAATTTCACTCGCTCCAAAAAGTATGAAATTTTCATTAATGGATAATTTCAACATAATTATTTCAAGAATTATATTTATTTTTATCCAAATAATAATCAGTACATTATAACATACACATTAAAAAATTCTTATTAAAAAATAATGGTTTTTTACAACAATAATTTTTCGACCATTATAAAAATTAAATTTGAATTCATAAAATTATATTACAATTAATATTTAAAAAATATTATTTAATGGGAATATCTAATTAAAATAATATTTATTTCAATGATTATTATATTCATCCAAAATAACCTCTTGATCTAAACTATATATTTTCTGAAAATAAAATTTGTGTTTCATTGTATGAAAATAAATTTTTTATCAAACAAATTATCTAGTAATTTAAAAACTTTTATTAAAAAGGAATAAATATAATAATTATTTTAATAAAGAAATATAATAGTACATGTTATTAGGTTCTATAAACATGTCCTCTTATTGCACCGGTGTATTCCCTCAAAGTAAGGTGTGTGATGGAGGGGCTTTCTTGGTGGGGTTCGACACGCATGGTTTGGGTTGGGATCTTGATAAGCTTGAACATAACCCATATACAGATTTACTCATGATTTAGATATTGAATTTAGTCTTGGGTTTAGTCAAGGGTAGAGTTCAGTGATATCATGTCCCTCAAAAGATATGATAAATAGGATTTATAGGGAATAATCCTACTGAACAAGTTTGTCACTCCTTTTGTCCTTGTCAATTGGAATTTTACACAAACCTTAATATAATAATCATAATAGACATTATAAAATGTATATATTATCTAAGGTTATGATTCGTACTGATATATTAACTTTGAAAGATAAAATTCACATAAATAACCAAAGTAGTGTGTGCATTTTATATTACTACATTACTTAATAATGATTTTATTAATTCAAAAATCAATCATCATTTATAGAATGTTTGGTTATTACATTATTCCCCCATTCTAAAATTTTACCCTTGAAATTTACATTTCATACAAAATAAAGTGGTTAGTGTACATATATTTTATTTCCTCTTCTAGTTCCCATGTCAATTCCTTAAATGTGGGGTTCATCCACAATACATTGACCTGGTGAGTTGTATTGTTCCATTGAATATAGTCAATGGGATCTGATATCTTTATCGGAATCTCCATGTTTGAAAGATCATTCTCCAACTATACCACATATTGATTCGTTAAATGTAAGGGGTCTGGTAAGTACTTCCCTAAGAGGGATACATGAAACTCATCATGTACATCAGATAACTTAGGTGGGAGTTCTAGTCGATATTCCACATCTCCAATTTGATCAAAGTGCTCAAATAGGGCAATGTATCTTGGGGTAATATCTCTCATATCCCCAAATATCATGATTTCATACCATGGTTTTATATGATGGAACACCTCATCCCTGACCGTAAACTCCATGTCTTATAAAGGACTATTTTCATTGGTTTTCTGTCAAATTTTTATGGACTTCATATAAGGTAGAGTTATTTGAACCTTCACAATTATATATTGTATAAGATCAATTACAATCAACTTCCAATCTCTAAATTCATCTTAGTATGTTGGAGTCTGACACCTCCTCCCATGAAAATCCTCATAAGGTTCAATCTGAATTCTAGAATGAATTTATATGTGAATTCCACTAGGTCAAGGTGTTGATACCCACATCCTCGAACTTGTTGATGGATTATCTAGAACCTCAACATAAACCTTATATCTAGATCACATACAATGTTGAGTGGTACTCCATTCAGTCATAACACTTATATTATATGTATCTTGGTGAGTTGTTTGAGTGATGAATCTTCATCGGTTGTTATGAAATGAAATGACTTGGTAAGGTGATCGACCACCTCACAGATGACATTATTTTATTTAGGGGTCATAGAGAGTCCTATGAAGAAATCAATGGTTATGTTTTCTCATTTCCATATAGGTTTGGGAAATGGTTATATCATACCCTTATACTTCTTTATTTTATCCTTGACTTATCATCATTCTAAACATCATGACAAAAAATAGGTAATATTCCTCTTTATATAAACTCCCGTATATTTTTTTCTTCAAATATCTATACATTTTGGTTATTCCTGAATGAAGAAAGAAGAACAAGATATATGCATTATCTAAAAGTTCCCTCTTTGGTTATATTTTTTATGGGAAACATATCTGTGTTCTGTACCTTATAACTCTATATTTAGAGAAGTTCAAATCCTGAATATTTGATACCAATTTATTTATCGCCACACCATCCTTATAATCCTCCTTGACCATTTCATGAATATATGGTTGAGCTGTTATTTGAACAAGGTAGAATAATAAAATTTTTATTATTCCTATTTCCATCCAACTTTTTTCTAAGAAGATTAAATTTTTCTCAAAACTCCTTATATATATGGTGGTATGATCCTTTAAAATTATTAAATCTTCCACATTCTTTGTATTACCGGTATGGTTATGGATTGAAAAATCAAAACCATTGATCAGTTCTTTCCACATTTATTTGCACATATTACAATCCTTTTCTGTGAATATATATATAGGGATTTTACGATCCCTATATTTTCAAAATATTATCTCTATATAGATAATATATTCAAATAAAAAATGTGAATATCACTAAATCCAATTAAATATCATAATATGGGGAGTTCTACTCATGGGTCCTTAATTGATAGGACGCATAGGCTATAACTTTTTCATCTCTCATGAGTACACAACCCAAGACCATTTTGGAATCATTAATATAGATAAAAAATCCTTCCCCATTGGTGGGTAATGTAAGCACATGTGTTTTGATAAGAATCACCTTAAAATAATTTAATATTTCCTAAAATTAGTCATTCTAGAAAAACATAACTCTCTTCTAAGATATCTTGGTTAGCTGGATTGAAATTCCTAAGAATTTTCTCACAAATTTATTAGGATAACTAGTTAATCTAAAAAAATATGGATTTCCATCAAAGATATTGGTTTGGTCTATCTGTTAATGGCATATTTTTTTGAAGGATCCACATATATCTCATTGATGGTGATAATATTAGTCAAATTGTTAATTACACCCTTTATATGTTTTATTGAGACCACAACCACTTGTTTTGGAGGAAGACTAGTCCATTCCATTAGGAACATATTACCCCATAAGGGGAATTTTATCAAGGATGATGATTTCAATCGTCTGAACCATTTTAGTTTGATACACTTACTCATTATTAAATAAAATCACTTCCTAATATGATGATACTAAAGAAAAATCATCCTATTTTTTAAAGTTATATAGAATTAGAGAAATATTCATGATATAGAGAGTGATTTCCTTATATAAAAAATTTATTTTAGCACTATATAAGGAAATATAATCCATTACTAGGATTTTATCAAATTTAGATAAAGTTATATGGGTGTGATTTTCAAGAATTACATCCCAAAACATCAAATTTTTATACAATAATCATAGACATTATCCTTGATGTTATCAAATCAATTAGGGGTGTTGGCTAGATGTTCTTAGAAAAAAAATACTAGATATTAATTGAATCATAATAAGAAATATAAAAATATTGAGTAGTGGTTATGTATAATTCAGTTATCCTAATCCATATTTTTCATTGTCATGGGATATGACATATATTGTTCCCTTGGCATTGGAAATTGCTAGTTCTCATCATCCTCGTTAGCCCTTGGAATATAGAATTGTCTTAGATAATGAAAAAGTTCTCTTCATTTACAATATAAAACTATTAATGGTACCTTAGATGTAAATTTATTCCATGCCATTACATAATTTATTTTTTATATCAATTAGCTATTTTTTACCAATTATATACACTTCAAACATCTTGTAGTTCTATTATGAAACATCCCATGGTTCCAATTTCCACATTTTTTACATGCATGAAATTTGATCTCCATTCATTTATAACCATGATCTCACTAAATTACATGTGATGCGTTACTTATTTTATTTAAGGTGTTTTGAGATTCAATTATGCCCCATTTGTTAATTATAACTTGTGATTTCTAGTTTATAATATTCAAAAGTTTTCTTACATTATCTCCCATTAAGTTAGGCATCTCATTTGGGTTGTCATCACATTTCTTATAACATTAGTTATTGACTCGGTTCCTCTTATTTATATACATTGAAAAAAGGCAAAAGAAACATTAGTGATGATAATTTATACTATTAAACACATAAAATAGAAACTGTGAACATTTAGGGGATAATTTATAATTAATATATATTCCCTAAATAATAAATTTGTTTGTTTCAATCTATATTATTCATGTTCTATTTCCTAATATAAAATTTTATAGGAATTATCGTTCCCTTCATAATGGTTTAGAAAGGTATTCTAAATTTACCAAAGCATATCCCATTGGAGTGTCAAACTGGTTGTGCCAAATGACATTTTTTCAAGCAACATGTGATGATAGGGTCCAGTTTAATGTGTCATTTTCAAGGTTTTTATTCTTAGGTACAACTATGTGAGATCCAAATCCACATGTAGTAAATTTATAAGGATTTATATACATATAAACCACTTACCCTATACTTACAAATATTTAAGGATGTTTTCCTATAATTAGTCTTATTATCAAGTATTTCACTATATTTTATTAATAATTGACCCCAAAAATAACTACACATTCCTCTGATTCTAACAATGACAAACAATATCTTTGATAATATTTAATTCATGATTTATTACACAAAGATACACTTAATACAACCCCAAAATGTTGTGAGATCCTCTGTATTTGGGAAATTAGGTAAATAAAAAAAATAACATGAATAGGGATATGACATAATTATTTAAAACTCCTATATCATTATCTTAAAAATATATTTACCATATAAAAATTCATGGGATGACCTGGAGATGTACATAAAAAAAGTGTAACCTATAAATCCTATTAAGAGAATAAAAGACTAAAAATACGAACGTATTACATGTGAGTCAATAGAAAAATCAATTAATCATAAAATGGGTAAGAGTAATAAACATGAAATTTGAAGCATGATATATTATCATAACATTAAGGAAACAATTGTTTGTGGAAACAACATAAAACATAACATCATATGCATAACATAATTATAACTACAATAAATCATAACATAGTATGCTTAGGATATCCTCCCATGAACCATTCATGTAATATCAAGAGAAAAAACATTACCCAATGAATTGGAGGGATATGTAATCTCTGAACCCCCCGTCACATTCATAACATGTACATACATAATTGTTCCACATAGATCATATGACATAAGGATTTATTTCATCACTTTTAATCCCATAATTAAGAAGTGTGGGTTAAATATATGGATGTTCCCAATAAAGGATGTGTAGGTTAATCTTGGTGGATACCCTTGAGTGGAAATAGGGATAGTTATTCACTATACAAATGTGTGTCAAGGATAATCACTGGTTAATTTCAACAACATAATGAGGGTACATAATGTTTCATAGAAGGGTTTAATGAGACTAAAAGAAGTATCTAATCACTAAAAAATTATAATTAAAGTATTAGGGATGTTTTATAATTGGTCCCAGCATCAACAATTGGAAATAAAAAAGGAATAATATAATGTTGTTTCTTGAATGAAGAGGGGAAGGATAAGATCCCTTACCTTTAGAGGGTGATTTTAAAATAATGGGAGGTTCTTATTTAGCAGTTAAAGAACCATAAGAGGGATCTTGAGATGGAAGGGTAGAGTATCTTAGTGATCTAATGGGTTTTAGTGAAGAATAATGTGAGGTTGTGTGGGTTTATATAGCATAAGATAGGTGAAGTCTTTATTAATTTCTAAACATAGGTTTTGGACTCTATATCATAAAATGATCCAAATCACAAATCATCTCCTCGGTTTTTCTAATGAATTCTTCCAAATAGTAGTGGATTTAATTATTTTATAAGTACATGAACCGAAATAATTAAAATAACACTCTGGGTGATGTGGAAGTGGTCCATGTTTATAATGAATTTATTTTAAATAATTAAAATAAAATATCAATTTTGGGGGATTTTTAAAGGGTTTGTAAAATTATAAAAATAACATAAAAAACCCACAATTTTAAATAGAAAAATAATTTTGTTCTAGGACAGTATTTATAGTATTAATTACAACACTTTTAGAATTTTATGATGTTATAATACATATTGTACATTAATACTAGTTTTAATTTTGACCCAAAAATTCGACTGTAACTAAACATTTTGAGAAATTCACCATTGGATAATTTCAACATGATGATTTAAAAAAAACTTTTTATCCAAAAGTTATACAAACTTTATAATTTACACTTTTAAATTAAAATCGTCAGTTATTAGAAAATAATGGATTTTTTACAATAATAGTTTTATGACCATTAAAAAAATTACATTTGGATTCATAAAATTATATTATCATTTATAATTAAATAAATGTTATTTAAATAGAATAATTTATTAAAATAAAATTTATTTTAAAAATATTTTGAATTTATCAAAAACAGTGCCTTGATCCAAATTATATATTTTCAAAAAATAAAATTTGTGTTTCATCATATCAAAATATTATTTTTATTATACTTATTATCTAATCATTAAAAATGTTAAAATAAAATGGAATAAATATAATAATTATGTTATTAGAAAAATATAAAAATTCATACTATTGTGTATTAGATAATTATCCCCTTATTAAACAAGTGTAAGCCCTATGAGTAAGGTGTGAAATGGCAGGGCTTTCTTGGGGTGGCTACAAAAACATGGTTTGGTCCGTGATATTGAAAATATTGATCTTCTCTCTTAAACAGGGATTCTTTTTTTAGTTGTTGAATCTTGGTATGGTCCTGGTCCAGGGAAAAGGCATGTGATATCATCTCCCTTAAAAGGTTTGATATATGGGATTTATATGGTATAATTATAATATTTTAGGTCATCAATCATTCTATATGTGTCAATTTTAATTTATCACAACCCTTAATATACTAATATTTATGGTCACTATACAACTTCTATATTATCAATGGTTATGATACTTAATGATATTTTAAGTCTTATAGACAATATAATGTTCCAAAATAAAAAAATTATTTTATTTGTCTTATATAAATACTTTACTTAATAATTCATTTATTCATTAAAAAAAGGAATTTCATTTATAAAAGTTCAGTTCATTGCATTTTTCTTAAAATATAGATCATCATCCTCTCTTGAAGTACCCAAACTCCATGAATTCTGAAAATTTTTCATTCTGTTTTTATCCCTGTATTTTTTATTCTTCATTATCAGATGATGATAATACAAAATATATGGCATCCAATGATCCACCATCATCAAAAAATTATTTTATCCATCAATCATCAAAGGAAAGGTTACACATTACAACACCACTACCACACACACCACCATAATTTTAGCTCCACAAATTCGTCACCTTTTTCCATTCTACTATCATATGAGATAAATATATACAACATAATAATCCTTGAAATTAAATAAAAACTAATGATCATAGTTCTAATAATAAATAAATAGTGGTATTAGACAATGAGGGGTAATCAAATCACCCACCAATAATAAACATTGATGATGATCACGTGATGAACGGGGCAAGAAATCCCAAGAAACACATAAAAGGGTAACTATTAATACTCAAAATAATAATTTTTAATATAAGGGGGAGAGATATTAAGGAAAAAAATAAATAATCACAACTTTATTCATCAATAAAAAATTCACAATTCAAAATATAAATCATAATTTGGCTATCTACAAGATCCTTGAATTTAAATTTAATCTAAGGTGGAAATAAATATGAATCCACAAGGATATAAACATAAGGTAAAATAAAATAATAAAAATTCTTATATTTATATATAATGGTTTGTGCGTCGATATACTTGTTTAACTATAGATTAATTCATCATCACCATAAAAATCTATCCACAAAGGACACTACATATCTGGTCTAACTCTTTAATCTAACATCACTACCACCACATTCATTATCTTATATATTCTCACCTCTATTATGATTTCACTGAAATAATTGGATAAAACTTAAGAGTATACATAAGGAGAAATAAATATAAATTTCTTAGAAATTTCCCCATTAATTTGAATAATTAATTAAATAATTAAATTATTTACTTAATCTTCTCATGACAAAAAACACCCAACAAACCATTTGTCAACCAAAATAATGTCACACCTTATCTAAAAACTTTGTTACAGAATCAATATGGTCTCATTTTTCCTATATGAGGTCTTAGTCATGAGATACAATAATTGCATCAAAAATTATCATGCCCAAAAGAAAAAATAAATAAAGTATTTTTACTATATTATATTTCACTCCGAATAGTGGCTACACTTCCACACTAGATCTACCATTAGGTAAACCCCATATTTCATAACAAAAAAACTCATAGAAAAAAAATTGGTATCAACATTTAGGAAATAATGACTATTTGACCCAAAGGAAGGTCCTAGGACTTAAAAACTCAAAATTCATTTGAGTCTCACTCATGTAAAAAACCTATTACATTTCAATTTAAATTCAATATGTTTCATTTTTTACCCTCTAAAAAAAGAAAAAGAAATATTCCTTTACTAAAAAATAAAAAGAAATATACTTATTATAAATTATTCAAAATGATTGATACACAATTTTTGGAAAAGATAGTATTATTCATTATACAAAATTTTCATGATTTGTAAGTTTTTTTTACCATAGGGATGGTTACTATTTCCATTTTCGTAGAAAATTTTTTCATTTGGTTTTCCTATGTTTTCATTTAATATAATTTATATTCAACCCCATTTGAAGATTTTTTTTTTCACATCAACATCCTTCAAAAACTTAATTTCACAGTAATTTGAAATTTATTGTGAAGTTATCAAGACTGAAACTAACATTTAACTTTACAGATTAGATATTTGAGTTTTTTTAATTATATGGTTATGATGAATATACTGTAGTTATAAATATGAATCTAGTAATTTTTTACCTTAACTAATGAGAAATAAAGTTTTTCACAGTTTGGTAGATCACGACCTAGCATTCTTAGTAATGATGAATTGAAAAATGTGAATAGAAGTTAGTCGAAACATCATAATTCAAAAGGTGGATAATAAAATACATGATTTACATGGTTTTCATAAAATGTGAGCAGCTGAAGATATATTTATCTGAATCTTGAAAATATTTTCTCTTACTGATTGTTGTTTATTTTGTTGACCATGATCTTTGAACCTTGGTAGGATGAGTTTTTATTTAATATGTTATTGTAGGAAAATACATATCATTTACTTTGGAATAGTTATATAAAAAAGAAAGGAATTGTAAGATTTTTATAAACGAATTTAATTTTTAAGAAGTAAAAAATAATGAAATCCCATAAGCTAGAACCACCAGAGCTTCCAGACACCTGGGAGACAGTGAAAAATCTCAGTTGTGGAACATGCATGGGGTGAATGGGTGAGTATAAAAGAATTGGCCACATTTGTGTCAGTTATAGGTGGATAATGAGTAACTTTCTATCCTATAGTGACACTTGGTGAGAGGAAAGATAAGTGGTAATGGTCCAGGGTGTCACCGAGGGAAATTTATGATGCTGGGATGGCATGCTTAGTATGACAATATAGAGGCTACCCAACTGAAAGTTTTATATGTGATGTAGTTTTGAGGGGAACTGTTCAACCTTAATTAATCAAACATAGCTATCCAATATGATGTAATGTGGGTGTTTTACATTACTTTTTTAGGTTTTCATACATTCATGGTGTATTTGTTATTGGTTGTGTCGCATCCCACCATGAAGTTAAAGGGGAGGTCAGTCTCGACCACAATAAAGTTAATGCATACCCGGACAATGAAATTCTGTACCATAGAGTACATTGAAGAGATTATATCAAGGATATTGTTGTGGCATGGTGGATGAGATTCATGATTGTAATGTTATCGATCATATGAGACAATATCAATCTTGAGGATCATGGGATTGTCCTTGTGTCATACAAACTCTCACTACATGCATGTAAAATATGGGTTGTTTGAAGGGATATATATTTTAATGTGTAGGATATGAGTGTTCTTCATTTCTATACATATATTGGGAGGTAATAAAGGGTTTTGGAAAAGAAGTGTTATGTAGTGGTGTGTATCACACTATTTTGGGGAAGTTGTGGGGATACTATATTATCGAAGATATAAATAAGATCTCACATTATATAGTAGATATTCTACACCATGATCATCCACTAGTATAAAAAATAAATTATTAAATATAATTGGTTTCACTATAATCCAATGTTAGCATTTTGAATTACTATATCTATATAAATTTACACATTTGAACTTTTCTCTCCCATATCATGATTTGGAGTTATATCTTGGAGGAGTTAGAGGCAGTGTTGTACTCATATTTTAGTGGCTATATACAATAATGGGTAATACTACATGAATATGGAATGATACATGGAGATAAATTTAGTTATATTGAAATATAATTGATGGATTTCTTCTTATTAATTGAGATCATCACATTAGTACTAAAGATCATTGAATCTTGGGAGGACCACTGCTCATGTTCAGCTAGTGGTAACTTCCGGTGCCTTGATGTTTTTTTATATCCCTCTCATGGATAGAAAGGGAGAGTTGGTTTGGTTGCATGTTTTCATTGAAATGAATGATTATTGATTAATTGAATTAGTTTTATTATTAAGTGATATATAATATTGGGTTATTTTAATTCACTTTGTTTTTATATCAAATTTTCATTTTTTTGTCCATGGTTATTTCCATTGAGTGAGAGAGTGTTATTTAGTGCACTAAATATAATAAGGATTCCACTATAATCATTATGTTAACTATATTACTTTCTTAAACACAGTTTCTAGTTACCTAACATCAATATGATCTAAGAAAATTTACCATGAGAAATGGAAAGATTGGTGATTGTAGATTATCAACCAATACACATAGATTTAGATGAACCTGATTCATATAAATTCATGGAAATTAATCATTTATTTTAGGCTTTATTACTTGAGAATCATTGATTTGAAATTTCCAGGTTTATTTATCTTCTTTGTTTGTTTATTTTATGTTAATGTTTTTTTTATCTTTATAATTAAATTGTAGTATTAAATATTCGGTTAAAGTGTTTTCCCACCTCGTCTATAGGGGTATGATCTTTATACTCACATATATATTCTACACCTCAGTGGTTTTAGGGTTTTTTGTGTTAGGATTTACAAATTATAAATATGATTTGGTTGTGGTAAGTGATGATGAATTACATCTGATCATATTTCTACTATAATATAGTGAATAATTAGTGGAATAAATGTAACTTAACAACCACTTAAGGGAATTACAATGTGTATTAACTAGATTTCCCATGAACCTAGTTAAATCAAAAACAAATAAAGAAACATCTGGTCTAATATATTTCACAACATACATTATGCTACACATTACGTCAATATAAGTATGTTTATTTATAAACTCAATATCTATTCCGTTGGAAGGAGACTAGGAAATAAATCATTTAAAATGTTAGGGAAAAGGTAATTTTTTTCATTTAAATAATCAAATTGATATCATTTGCACACTTTAAGATCCTAAACATGTTGAGAAAAATAAATGAGTTTATGTATTCTATCTATAAATATTTTCATACAAAAAATCCACTTGGAATAACCATGATCCTTCATTTCAAGTATTGTTTCAACTATATTTTGACAGAATTTTTCAATCTCATGTAATAAAAAATTATCAAAATATTATTGATGTAATGAAGTAAGTAGAGAATGTAGTTATGGATTAGTATAAAATAAACACATGAAACGACCCTACTTCTATTGAATTTATTTTTTAGTATGAATGAATAAAATTTCTTATACCATATCTTATAGGCCTACATTAAATAATTAAGATACTTATGAATAAAAGAAACATAGTTTTACTTGAATTCATGGGTAAACAATCTTGAAGTTTCATGTAAACGTTTTCATGAAGATCACCATGAAATAAAGTAGTTTTATCATATTCTTATTCAATATAAGTATCAAGGTAATTTTAAAATCTCACAAATATTCTAATGGGAAAATGTTTAACAACATGACATAAAATTACAAAATAATGAATCCCTTATAATTGAAGTAATCAATTTTCTACAAGTCTATGTAATATTTTTTTTTCTGTTATATCCTTTTTTTAATATCCAATTATATCTTATAACCTTAGAATAAGGTAGATTATTTACAACATACCAGATATTGTTATTCTTAAAGGAATTGATCTCATCATTCCTGGAAATGATATAATTCATTGAATTGAAATTTGTACCATACTTTTTATCGGTTTATGGGGGCCTCAATACAAGGATCTTGGGCTATATGAACAATAAAATTATCCTTGTCATCATGGGTATACCATCATGGATGTTTTATCACCCTTAAAACATGAAATTTAGTGATATTATGTTTTCTAATATCATTATAAGGTTTAATATTTAGACCATTATATAAATTAGATTCATAATATGGATTGGGTTGAGGACTGGATGGAGGAGTCTCAACCAAAGACTCATTTATAGCTGGAGAATAAATCTAAATATCCCTAGTTTTAGGTTTATAGCCACAATCATTATTAAAATTTGTATTATTAAGATAAAAATACTCATGGAACACAACTTCCTAATTTAAAATAAAATTTTGTAAAATTGGGTTTTCAACCAAAAGATTATAACTTTTTACTCCCTTAGTATAACCCTTCAAAATGAATTTTACAACCCTAGGTTTAAGCTTATCATCATTGATATGGGTATAAAAAAATTAACCCAAACACCATTAAATGGTCATATTTTGGTTTTTAGTTCCTCACAATTATTTTTGGACTCTTAATATAGTTAAAATATGATTAGCACTGATTAATAAGGTAGACTGTCATTGTGGAAACCATAGACTGTAAATATTTTTGGAATGATTGATCCTTCGATCATGTCACAAACCTGTTCCAAAATGTTGTGATTAAAATTATATGTCAACCCATTTTCTTGTGTATTATGGCTAACAATGTGGTGCCAAATGATATCCTTAAACTCATAAAATTGAGTGAACTTGGATGAAAAGTATTATAAAACATGTTTGGTTCTCATGGCCTTAATATTCCTCCTAGTTTGAGTTTTCACATAGTACATCCAACTTCCAGGGACATAAAATTCATTGGAATTATTCATCATGACATAGATCCAAATATTTTTTGAAAATCCATAAAAATGTGACAATTCTTGATACCCCACCATAGGTAGTAGTCCTAGAGGGACCCCACTAGATTGAGTGGACATAATATATGTTATAAAATTGGGTTCTGTAGACCCATCTTGATTAGTACATTTTTATTACATTATCACGTGTACAAATAGTTGTTAATGATGATATCATACTATAATAGTTTTTTTTACATCTGTATACACAATTTATATGTTAATTTCAATGGATTTGTTTTATGTCAAAAGGTTATAATAGTTATCATCTATAATGTGATCCTTAAGATATTTTGACAATAATATTAAACATATGTTATGTGGTCATGATAAATTATACTAAAGAGAAACAAATGATGTATTATTATTATGTGTTATAGGGAAATAAGAAATGATAATTCTTCTAATGAAGTTAAAACTGGATGATCTAGAGTTAATTAAATCACGATTAAAAACCCACTAAATGGAACACCATAAGTTTTGTGTGTCATTGGATGTTCCTTTCTATGAGAATGTATATTCAACTGTCGACTTGACATAATTATTAGTGTGTGTATAATTTGATCATGTACTTTGATGGAAGAAAAAAACCATGAAATTTATGTTTTAACATGGTAACTTATGTCAGGTGCATCATTAGTGGTATAAAAATGGATAAATGATCACGATAGGATTTGTTACACTCAAGTAATTGAAATTATATCTCAAACCTAGTTGAATAGGATTACAGTGCCTTAATTAAAACCATTTCTATGGTAAAATAAGATGATCCTATCTAGAAAGGTCATTAAAAAATAAATAAAACAAGGATGGATGGTGGCACAAGATATGAATCTTCTTTATGATATATAATGAGAAAAAGAGACAATATTACATGATTTCTGTCTAGAGGGGGTTTATGTTTGTAAAAATAAACCTTATCTATCTTGGGGCCTTGAAATATTTCTAAATACACTACTTTGATACTGTGTGTGAGATTCACTATTATTGAGATATGGTCATAGAAGGTCATACACAAAGGATATTCAGAAGCATGGACAATTATAATAAATTTAATAGTATGTCATAGTGGGCCCCTTTATGGGGGTTGGGAAATTTACATGTTTTAATGATCACATTAAACTAAATAAATTCACTATTGTCCATATTTAGTATAGTAGGTGTTGTATTTATTATCTAAGTATATTTAGAAGTTATTGAGGGGATACAAGAAAAGTATTCTATGAATGAATATTCATTATTCAATGATTAGAAAATATTTTATAATAGATATTAATTGAATTAATGAACAATTTATTATCACAAATCTTAATATTGATATTTAATGTAATTGATAATTTACTTATTATAATTTTGACTTGTTCAATGGGTCATAAGTTTCATTTGTTTTTTATTTTTAAGGTTATACTTGTTAAAAGACTTTACAGAAATTTTAAAAAGTTATAACCTACCTATATTAATAATAATCAACCCAAATTATATGGGACTATTTCTCTAAAAAATTTGACAGGCTCCCTCACTTCTCCCTTAATTTGCAGAGAAAGAAAAGGGAGTTTAGCAGACCCAAATCCAAGAAATCCATACAAGATCAAAGAAATAGGTCTACTGTGATTGTATGGACATAAAAAATCAACTTATCAACTTTATTATATATCTAAATAAGGATTATAAGAGTTACATTAGTCTTTTGAAGTGAATTTAGATGATATTGATGGTTTTTTATTTAATTCATTCAAGAAATGATAATTGGTGGTGAGCATAACACATGTTCAAAAAAATACATTTTGGTATTTTTTAGGTTTTGTATTTTCAGTTTTATTGTATTTGTATGATATCTTAAGGTTTATAATTGGGTTATTTTATTCTCAATATGACATTACAACATTGATCCATTTTAAAATATTTAACTTCCCCTGATTTTATGATTTCATTTTCCATCTGTTACTAAAAAGTGGGGTCAAATAAATTCTATGATTTCTTAAGACAAACTAAAAAAAATTCAGTAATTTGAGTCGATGGAATCATTATGACCACATCACCACTTGAAATCCATTAATCCTATGTCCGATGATTGATATATGGTCATCCGAAGATATAAAAAATGATTTTGGGGCATAAAAGTCAATTAAAAAATTAATAACATATATATGAGTAGGATTATACTAGTGTGGGTTGGAAAAGGTTCCACCACTAAAAATCATCACAGGTGTGTGTGTGTGTGTTTAGAGCAGAACTAGTTGGGGTGAATACTACATTATCTTTATATATATAGAAAAAATGATAGAAACTGTCATATCCATGGTTGGATTTATAGCTAATGGTTCCCCCCACTTATTGAGGGAGATAGAGACTGTAGCCAAGTTGGAATCACTATATATATAAAAAATACACTTTTGTGTTAATTCATTGACACCACATGAGTGCCTCCCTCTTTAATAGAGCACCCAAATTAGGGCTCCCTACCTCTACCAATCCAACTACCAATCTGAATTAGGCATTTCCAAAACATCATGGCCCAATAATATCTTTCGTGGTTCTTAAACCCATATGGGGGATGGGGGTTAAATACATAAAAATCCTCAAAAATGAGGAAAAATTCAAAAAAATGAAAAATATTTTGAATTTAATAAAACAATTTGGAACCTTTAAATAGGAAAATTATTAGTTAAAATTAGTTTAATTTATTTTAATTAAAAAATAATCTCCTAAAGTAGGGTTTATAGAAAATTTAATTTAATTATGTGATTTAAGTGTATGTAAACTTATCACCAAGTCAGGTGCATAATGTATGTTTGGTATGTTTATTTATTTATTTATTTATTACAATGGGATATGGTTTTTAATAATTAATTAATAAATGGAATTATATGGATCTTCCCTTTAACTCATTATTTTTATAAGTTTATATGTTTCCACAAGTGGTATATTTACTTTTATACAACATTCCCTAGACTCCATAACATGTGTGTGAGTATTATTATATAATGAAAAAAATGAAAGGGTACATAATCCATTCCAAAAATTGGTGAAGTAACATATGAGAGTTATATAAATTTAGTGGGTTGGATGCTAAAACATAAGTTGGATATGACTCAAGGTGTTACATATAGGGTCTCAGTTAATCCATCATTTACTCGATGGATCAACCATTCGAAACGATTCGTGATCATATGTAATGACACAATGTTTTATCAATGGAATTCCCTTATTATAATTATTTTTTATAGTATAATCACATAATATTACTTATAGAACACGATACATACCTTCTAAATAAATAATGAGTGAAAGAAAAGGTATATCTTGATGTTAATGAAAGTATAATAATGAAATAGTAACTTGACCTTTGGAAAAGTAATGTGTCCCTTATGAATAGTAAACCAACCAATGTAATAGTAGCCTCACCAATGAATGTATAAATAAAATTTATCTAACTTATAAGTGAACAAATGGAATAATTATATCTTAGTATAGTTAAAAAAATATTTTAAAAATTATTTATTCGGTGTCGGTATTTTTGTAAGCCATAAATATTTAATTACAATTTAGTGATTTTTTTAATAAATTAAAGTAAAATTTAATTTCATAAAATTAATTCCTAAATTATTATTATTTTTTTCTCATGATCATAAGATAATTTTATGCGACTTTAATTAATTTTTCAAAGTGTTAGAAATGCAGTTTTAATTTTAAAATATGTATTTTTCAGGTAAATTATGATTTTAATTAAAATTTAAATTTCTCATATTTAGACAATTAACTTTGAAAAATGGAGTTCATTTTTGGTTTCTGCACATTGAAAAATGATTAGGGTTAATTTTTGGTATTTTTATGAAATAAATAATTTTTATGAATAACGAAATACATTAATTTATCATATATATACATTGTGAGTTAAATACGCTATTCCTAACATCATGGATGATGTAAGAATCCTTAGTTCAAAATCACATGCTCTCTATACTATTTTGGTCACAATAATTCAAAAGGATCACAAGTAGTTTAGAGAACTTGTGATGTAATATTTATGGAGGAAAGTGGACGAAAAATTGTTGTTAATCATCTTGGTTGGTTTTTTTGAGGTAGGTGTCTATGGTGGAAAAAATTTCCAGTGTTTTCCAAATTTTTGGGGTCTAAAATTTGGAGTTTGAATAGAATTTTGAAGTATGGATTTCTTTTAAGATCCCAAAGAAAAATGAAAAATTCATGAATTTTATAGAGATGGTATTATTGAAGTGTGAATCACAAAGGTTTAATGGATTCTGATGGGGAACTTTACGAGTACGATGAGCTTTGCGAATGGTAGAGGAAAGGAGCATTATGTGTGAGCATTTCAACAAGGTGAAGATAATTTAGACGGGAAAATGGAATTAGAAGCATCATGATGGTGTAAAGGGTTTATAAGAATGATCTATCATTATGAAGAACATTGTTATCTCGAAAATAGCCATGGTGCTTCGCCAAATGGAGGGAATTTCGGCAGAATTTTCGGAACTCTGTGATTTGGTGCTGACGTGGAACTAAGGTGGACATAAGGTTCTATAGTTAGTGGAAAATGACTATAAATTGGCCCCTTCCCCCTTGATAGAAGAAGAGAGGCCCAATGAGGATTTTAGAACTCTAGAATTGTGAAGAAGGCTCATAAAGACAGTAATCTCGGTGAAGGGATGGAGCTTCGTAGTGGTTTGTTGATATTTACAAAAGAAGTGAACATTGAAAAGAGAAACTTGTGCTCTATGGAATAGTGAGATCTGTGAACTAGTGTGCTCTGTGAACTGGAGTGCTCTGCGATGTTGGGAGCTTTGCGAAGGGGCTCTATGAAGGAGCTCTCTGAGTTGAAGATATGATTACCCAATTTAAGTGGGAAGTGCTATCTAAGTACATCAAGATATGACTAGGGTATAATACTATATATCATTATGAAGTCCAATAAGTTCCTTCCAGCTTATGGGTTAGAATGAGAAGAATTTTTTTAGGAGATTATATTTGTGAAATTTTTTCAATAAGCATAGAAACATTGCATTACCCTATTTGTGCGAGGTGGGAGCACATGTGATCAATGGTTGTTTTAAATTTGCTACATGAGTGTAAGGGTGTATCCTAATCGTTTTATTCCACACAAGAGGATTTTTTTCTAGTGGATTTTGTGGTATTAGATTGTTTCCATACCAAACAAAGGGTGTAACTACTCTTGTTGAGTAGTGAAGCTTATAAATTCTTGAGTTCCTATGGATGTGTGTTTAGATTGTTTTCAGTATAAAACAACACTTTAATAAAAGAAGAAGGTTTTTCATAAGTAAGGAAACATAAAAGAAAAATATATCACTGATTCACCCCCTCCCCTACACAGTGATACTTGAATCCTGACCGGGAAACATCACTCGCAAGCCTTGTGCCTTGTCAAAATTCTACTAAAATCTCCTCCCAAGATCCTCCCCACATCCATAAGCCCTTGATCTCTTTAAAAGACTAAATCCTCTCCCCCAAATAGGCTCTCAAGGAAGATAAATTTAAGAGGTAAATTCATCTTTTCATTTCTTTTTTTTTTCAAGTTCCTTTGTTTATTTTTTTTTCCTCACATCCTTTAATGAAAATGTTATTACAGCTCTAGTACCTTAAATTTATTGGATTTTTTTATGGTAATGTAATAATTCATCATCATTTATCCTTTAAATTCCTTTTATACTTGAATAGAAAACACCATCCAAGATGTGTTAATTTATCACATTCCATGACTATGGGGTTTCAATTTCTATTACCATATTTGATTCTAGTCATGAAACCATTTTTATGGTTGAAACAGACAATAATAAATGTATTATGTCGTATGTAAGGTTTTGGAATCTTTTTTTCATGTAATATAAATTTATAAATCAAAATGAGTTCATCGTGATCTAAGAACTACCAAATAACAAAATGGTTATCATTAAATTTTTATATAATTATCCATCTTCACTCAAAAAAACCAAATGAATTTTATAACCATGTAATCTAAGTATGTTCAGTAATAACATGAAACTTCAATTCTTGTCGAACCATTATCATCTTACATGTTTATCCTTACATGTATATAAGTTAACCAACCATGAAAATCATGGAAACAAATGCTCCCAAACAATGAAATTGAACCTATTAACCCATCAAAAATGCCATGAATGATATTAATAAGGTTATAATAAATAAATTTCATGAAGAGGAGGTTCTGGAATAATTAATTAATGAACCTAATTTGATTATTCAGGTCATTAATATCAAGTTAGAAACACCATCAGACTTAAGTTAAGGGATTCTATCAGAACCTCTTTAAAAATTGGAAATCCTATTAGTTCAAAATTATTGAGAATGTAGGTGTAAGATTTGGTCCCTATTATGTGTACCATATGATCTATATACAAAGAAGGATCTAATGAATGATGTACATATCTCAACATTCTCAATTCGCCCAGGGAAATCGAGATCTCTAAGAGAATTTTTGGTGGGACAATATAATGAAGAAGATTTCAGAATATTCATCAAAATGCATGGTATGTCCACAAGTGAATGCAGAAAGAAAAAATTACAAGGGGATGATTAAACCACTATCCATACCAACATGGAAGTGAGAGAACATTATGATGGACTTTTTCATTATACTTCTGAGGACATCCAAGGGAAACAATGCTCTATGGGTCATTGTGGATCATCTTACAAAGATAGATCACTTTATCACAATTTGGGAGGACTTTTCATTCGATCAACTTGTACGGATACACATCAATGTGGTGATAAGAATGCATGGAGTAACACTATGTATTGTATCTGATTGAGATATTAGATTCAACTTAATGTTTTGGAACAGTCCCCAACATGATCAAAGAACTATGATGAACTTCAGCATGACCTATCATCCTCAAAATGATGTCCAATATGAGAAAACTATTCATACACTAGAAGATATTTTGATAGTGTGTTCTATGGAATTAAAAGGGGGATGGGACCAATATCTTCCACTATTCAAATTCTCTTAAAAGAATAGTTTCCACTCCATCATCTGAATGGAACTATATGAAGACCTTTATGGGAAAAGGTGCAGAACACTCATGTGTAGGGATGGATTCAGTGATCATAAGATGCTTGGACCTGAAATGGTCAATGAAATTGTGGAGAAGGTGAAAACCATTCCATAGTACATCAAGGAAGCCCAAATTCTACTGAATAGTTAGGCATACAATCATCTACGAGACCTTGAGTTAAAATTTGGAGACATGGTATTCCCTTGCATATCCTTATGGAATAACGTCATGAGATTTGGGAAGAAAGGAAATCTAAGTCCTTGGTACATTGGAACCATCAAGATTATTAATCATGTTGGAGTCGTGGACTATCGACTTGCACTTCCACCTACTATTTCTAAAGAATACAATGCATTCCACGTATCCCTATTAAGGAACTACATACCGTATTCTTCCCATTTACTCTCTTCATAGGTGATATATTTGGAGAATGATCATTCTTACGAGGAGAAACCAGTGAAGATCTTATATCATAGAGATAAAGTTTTACCCAAGAGGACTAATAACCTGGTCAAATTATTATGGTTTAACCATAAGTATAAATATGTGACATGATAATTGGAGGAAGCAATGAAGGAAAAATACCCACACATATTTACGACTTAGAATGTAAAATAAAATTTCGGGGGGAGAAATTTAATAAGGGGGGAAGAACGTGATGATCTAATGTTTTATCAATGGAATTCCCTTATTATAATTATGTATTATAGTATAATCACATAATATTACTTATAGAAAAAATAAAAACCTTATAAATAACGAATGAGAGAAATAAAAAGTATCTCTTGAAGTCAAGGAACATATACAAATGAAATAGTAACTAGACCTTTGGAATAGTAATGTGATCCTTATGAATTGTAAACCTGCCAATGTACTATTAACCTCACCAATTAAAGAATAAATAAAATTTATCTATATAATGAGTGAAAATATGGTTTAATTATATCTTTTTATAAGTAAATAAATATTTTAAAAATTATTGATTAAGTGTCGGATTTCTTTTAAGTCATGAATATTTAATTACAATATTGTGGTTTATTTTAATAAATTAAAATAAAATTTATTTTCTTAAAATGTATTCATAAATTATTATTCTATATTATTCTTTTCATAAGATACTTTTATCAGACCATAATTAATTTTTCAACGTGTTAGAAAAGTAGTATTAATTTTAAAATTTGTCTTTTTCAAGTAAATTATAATTTTAATTAAAAATTAAATTTATAATATTTATAAAATTATTTTTGAAAAACTGAGTTCATTTTTGGTTTCTACACATGGAAGAATGGTTAGGGTGAATTTTTTGGATTTTTCTGAAATACTTGAATTTTTAATGAATAATGAAATATGGTAATTAACCGTATATATAAATTATGAGTTAAATAAACTATCTATAACATCATGGATGATATAATAACCCTTGGTTCGAAATCAAAATCTCTCTTTAATATTTTTGGTCATAAGAATTAATAATATTAATATTCATTAGCAAAAATATTATATAAATGATTAAAATAATGTTAAACCCCTCCTCTCCTCCACTTATAACCACCCTCACCCACTATTCTCTTCACTCCTCTCAATACTTGTAACTTGTCTAAATTTTAATAAAATCACCTCCCAAGAACATCCCCATGTACATCTTCCATTGGTCTCATAAAAATAATGAATCCTATCCCCTAAAGAGAATCTCAATGAAGATAAATTCAAGAGGTAAATCCTCTTTTCATTTATTTTATTTTCTTTCAAGTTCCATTCATCATTTTTCTATCCTAACCTCATTCCATCCAAATTTTATTAGAACTCCAAAACCTTACATGTAATGGAATGTTTTTATGATAATGGAATAATTCATCATCATCTCTCCCTTCTCCTCCTTTTATACTTGAACTGAAAACACCATCCTAGATGTGTTAATTTATCACATTCATGGATGATGAGTTTTCAATTTCTATTACCATCATCAATTCAGGTCATGAAAAAAAATTTATGGTTGAACCAGAAAACAATAAATTTATTATTTATTATTTAAGGGTTTTCTATATTTTATTCACATGATATTAATTTATAAATAAAAATAAGTTCATTGTGATCAAAGAACAGCCTATTAATCAAAACAGTTGTCATTAAAGTTTTATATAATGATTTATATACACTACAAATAACCAAATGAATTCTATAGCCATGTAATATACTGAATGCTCACTAATAACATAAAACTTTAATTCTAGAAAACCATTCGCATCTTAAATGTTTATCATTACATGTATATAATTATACCAATCATGAAAACCAAGGAAACAAATTCTCAAAAATAATGATATTGAACCTCTAAACCCATCAAAAAGGCTATGAATGAATTTAATAAAGTTATAAAAATAAATTTCATGTATAGTACATTCTAGAATTATTAATTAATGAAAAATATTTTATTATTTAGGTCATTAATATCAAGGGAAGAACACCATCCAACTTAAGGTATGGGATTCTACCTGAACCTCAATTATTCCATCAGGTTCAACTATCTTTCTTTTTACCCAAAATGAAGTTATATATTTGTTTTAGGTAAATTTTCTAAATTCTATGAAAATTATCAAAAATCATGTATCATGTTCTATTAATCATTCTCTTTCAGATATATAAATGCATTTAAATGGTTCCCTCTTCAATAAATCATGTTAAGAAACCCCATTTAAGGGAACTTTACGAATTCATACTCAATTTCAAGTGCACTCTATAATATGTTTTAATACACCATTTTTTTTATAAAACCATTTTTTATAAATCCATTATTGGTTCACATCTGGTTATATATAAAAGATTATTTTCTATACTATTTTATGTGATCTTTGATATTTTCCTTAAACCACAATAAAATTTTTTAATTGTAAAATTTCTTAAATGCTATTTTTTCATGTTATCACTTAAAATTGACATCACTTATAATGATATATTCCTATTGAAACTTATTAATTTCCATGAATGATCTATGTAATTTCTTTCATGCAAACCTTTAGGATACTATTGTTACCCTCTCTTTTAAAACATTAACATTACATAACTTTTTTGGAATACTTAAACATTATACAAATAGATGCAAGAAGATCATACTAGTATAGTACCTTTGTAAACATGGAAACATTAACATTGAGACATTAATGAGATACATTATATCCCATTAGGTTCTCCTTGTCTACATCCCTTCTTAGAAACATCAAACATGATACATATCTTCACAACCTGGGCAAGGAAACATAAAAATGATTGAGCTCAAATGATCAAAAAGGGTAAACATGGGAGACATGTAAGTATAAACATGTTCATAAGGGTATGAGAATGTGATCATGAAAATACAAGATCATACCCTACATAAAAAAGATCATGGAATAAATATTGGCAGCTCATAAGACATTTATCATAAATAAATAAAGGGAATATTCCATGAAATAATAACATATGAATAAGACATGAAATTATGGAAACACATAAGAATATACTGATTTTCATAGTAGCCAAGGCATCACTGCCAAGACCATATTAGTAGAGAAGTTCCTTTATTGAACCAGTTAACCCCCATTTCATCCATGTATTATTTAACTAAGAGACCCTTGTTCCAGCACTATTTTATCTAATGAGATATAAGTCTTTACCTAACACATTAAAGGGAGATATAGGTCCCACATTTCACATGATGAAATCATACATACATGTTCCACAAGATCATAAATGAACAAATCATAACCCATTAAATGAAATGGGAATCATAAACATGCAAACATATCATAACCTGTGTTAATATACAAGTTTCATAATCATTTCATCATAAATATAACCCGTGAAAAGAAGTGGGTTTCAAAAGCATCTAACCCTTGAAAGAGAAACATGTTTCATAACATCATGCATTCAAAACATAATCCATTCACTGAAGTAATATGAATGGAAACAATGAATAATTTCCCCATAAATTCCTGATCAACACCAATAGATGTTACCCTATATGGGAAATAATTTTGTAATATATTTTTAAAACATTTCTTGATGAAAATATCCTTTCTTCTTTGTAAAGTGATTTTTATTAAAAAAAATTAAAACATTTTTCATTGAAAATATATTTGAAAAAATATTAACGAATTGTATAAAACAATAAAAAAAATTAAAATCCTTTTTTACTTGAGAATTTTCAACAAGAATCCTTTGAATTTTTTTTAAAAAAAATGGTTTTTGAATACAATAGATTTCTGACCAAAGAGAGAGGTGGTCAACTTTTACTAAAAACATTATCTTAATTACCAAAGAGAGAGGTGGTCAACTTTGGAAGTATATACACCTCGAAAAAAGAGTTTTTTTGAATAACAAAACACGAGTCTCAAAGAAGGAAAATTGAGACAAAACTATTATACAGATTTGGTACCTTTTGAAATTTAAATCCCATGAAATTATGATCATAGAATGTATATGTGAATACCAATAAATTTACGAATAATATACATAGATTTTAATCATGATAAAAACATACACCACACAAAAGGAATGAGTTTTCAACAAAAATTGTATCTCACAGAAATTTAAAGTGATATGAAAATCCCCTTACCACGTGTCTTGAATATTTTATTACTCATACAAGATTCTTGTATAATAAATATAAGTTTATTATAATTATTATAAAAAACAATATTCTTATATCTATTACCATATATTATTTTATTAGGACCATATATTACCCATTTCTTAAGGATCCTTTGTTAAGGTTTCACATCAAGTAATATTCTCTTTATTCTTCACATGTGTCTTAATTTGTTGTATCATTGATACATATTATTATATAATGATTAAATAATGTATAAAATGATATAAATATAAGGTATATCCATTATATTTATATTTTAACAATCTATCTCATAACTAACTATGTAGTGCAATACACCGTTCATGGAGACAGTAAGCTGCATGAACGTTGTTTTCTGTTTTTATTGTCGTATTGAAAGAAAGTATGTAAATGAAATATGTATATATATATATTTATATTTATGTATAAGGCCCCATCCTTAAACCTTACTTAATATTGAATTAAAAGAATAATTCACGTTGAGGATCTTTTCAGGTTTAGAGTATTAGAGAATTAGAACATAACTATTACATCTCAAAAGATTACAAAGTAGTCACTTATATTAAGTTTCCATAATAAAAAAAACTCTTGAAAGAAACATTTCTAGTTCCATGTTTTATATAGCATGACATTCCCTTGATCACATCCTTGAACTTATTCCACATTAAGTCCTGTGAAAAACATTTCAAAAAAACTTGGGGTGAGCATAAAAAGCTCAGTAAGGGATACACAAAGAATGAAAACTGTTAGTTTTTCAAAATCAAGTAAACTATGTATACTCTATCAAAGTAATACCTTCACCTTCATGAATTAGTAAAAACTCTTCACTGAATAAAGTATCATTACTTACCTTTTTGTAACCAAAGTATTACCATAAAACCCATATAAAGAACACATAACATATATAAAGGTAACTTGGGACATAAACATACTTAAGTGGAATAACTATACGGTCGACTTCCACACATATCACTTAATGGAATAGCCATACGGCCAATTTCCATACATACTTAATGGAATATCCATACGGCCGACTTCCATACCCAATTCTTTGGAGGTTATAACGTAACCACCCGTCCTGGTATTCTCGGCACCACCCGTCATATGGTTTATAACGTAACCACCCGTTAAAATGTCCAAGTACCAGTATAAAATCATAAAACATAAAACCAATATAAAGGAATGATAACATTTCCACATTTCAATCACAATATATCATAAATATATTGACATAATATAATCCTTTATCAAAACCATTTTCAATTCCAAAATACATAAAAGAGTATATGGTATTTATTTTATTCTAAAAAAATTATGTCTTGTTGAGGAAGCCACAGACCAAATAATACTCGCGGCGGCGGAAAAGGTTGTTGTCGCCGCGTACGTTAAAAGAAACATTCCTTTTTGTAGTTTTGTAAAACGCTTCGTAGAAAAAGATTCCTTTTGTATAAAAGTAAAATTCAAAGGGGTTTATACACCGTATAAAAGAAAGTTGTGTATAAAACAAAATATGCCTCAATGAAAGGAGATTGAGACGAAGTCCCTTACCTCGGGTCCGACTTGACTCGATCGTTCTTTAACGTCCTTAATAATAAACTTGAGTTAATTTATACTTGATTAAGACCCTTTTTAAAGTTCATTATTCCTTTTATATCACTTATTTCCATGTTATAAACATTATGTAACCATTTAAGTTAATAATGTTTGTTTTGTCAATATTTGGTTCTTAAGTCGAAAGTTGACTTCTTACAATTACATATTGTTCGTGTGGTCAAAAGTTCTTTATATCCAGAATGAAATTCATGATTTGGATATCGTATATATCATATATATCCAGCATATACATGTATTTATAATATTACATAATCATTTAGAGGTAAGAAATGAAATGCACCGTTCATGGAGACGGTAAGCCGTACGTACGCATGAACGCTACTTTCATTTCTTTGTCATATTAATGGAATTAAAACTAAATGAGAGGTATGTATATTTTAATTCCATAATTATATTCATCATTTAGATATATCATTAATTATATATATCCATTATATATATGTACTTTTAATAGTACATTACATTTGGGGATAAGAAATGAAATGCACCGTTCATGGAGACGGTAAGCCGTACGTACGCATGAACGCTACTTTCATTTCTATCTCATACTTTAATGGAAAGAAATAATAATGATATAGAGGTATATTATAATTCCAGTATAACATCATATATAATAACTTTAAATCCATCCTTTACACGTCCCACATATGGCATTAACCAATCACATCACTTTGAGGGGGCGGTAGTCTGCACTTCCTTAAACGAAGATATCGTGTTTACCCATAATGGAAACCATAAAGGTATGCCCAAAATGAAAAATACAGAAGCTTAAAGAAAAAATAAACATATTATATATCATATATAAAAATAGTGACATCATAATGGCCACCTATGAAGGTGTTAAATGAGTATTGAACAATCATCATTTCGAAAGGCAGAATTTCGCCATCCACAGAAACCGTATGTTCATTAACCATTTGATGTAGTTTGGTGAGAGTGTAGCTCGAATAAATCTTATAACAACATCCTAGTATATCTAAGATACTGGTGTTGTTACAAAATAAGTAAATGAAAATATTTTAGAGGGTTGGAGAAGCCAAATAAAACAAATGAACAAGAGAGAATGAATTACCTTTAAAAGTGTAACTCATTTTGATTTGAGCCTAAAGGCTTCCTTTGAAAGGATTCGTACCAAAGGGAATCCTCTAGGATGAGGAGAGGGATGTGGAGAGTGTAAATGGGAAGGGTTTGGCCGAGCCAAAGGCTTGAGGAGTGTGTTAAATGAGGTAGAGGTGGGGGCCTTTTATAAGAGAAGAGGAGGGGCACTTTTGGAATGTAAAGAAATATTACTTTATTTGAAAACGTGTTTCGGTTTTAAAAGGTCCCACATTGATATAATTCGTTGATAAGGTGATAAGGGTTCTAAATCCACCCATAAAATAAGTTTTGGACATGTTTATTTCATAGATTTTACATTATCTTTCCATTTTATTTAAATCGTTAAATAATGAGGTCATCGCTGCATCATCATGATGTCATAAATAATTTAATTTATTTAATGTCTAAAAATTATAAAAAAAAATACTATGATGTATTAAATCTTTTTATCTTTCCAATGACTATTTATAATCAAAAATCGGACTTGTATAACCCCATTTAAAAATTTTTTTAATAAAATATATCATGTTTGTGTCATTTTTACTTTTACATTAAATAAAAAGTTATTTATGTCATTTCCCAACCAAAGTGACCCCATGGGGTCCCCAAGTTGACCCATGGCTTGTCTTGGTCGGCCATGACACAACCAATGAGGGTAGGACATGTGTCAAGCTCATCTTATTTTATTAAAGCATTATTTTTACCTTAAACTACACTAATTATCACTAATCACGATTGAAAACTTAATAAGTTACTATTCACCAAAAAATTATTTTAATCTCAGTGAACCACATTTTACTTCTTAATGACAACCATGTATGTCGGATTTTTTAAAATCAAAACACAATGATGGAAAAATTTCCTTTAAAAGGAAAATCAGTCTTTATAAGTACCACTTAGTGGTTTCACTATTCATCAAAAATTGAAGTTTTTCAGAAAATTACCAAAAATTCACCCTAAGCTATATTTGATATTATGAATTCAAAAATGAAGTCTATTTTACAAAATTCAAAAAATATAAGTCACATTAATTAATTTAATAATTAATTCCCGTTGTCAGAGCAAATAGCGTGTTTTTATGAAACAATAAGTATCAAAAGATTGACACTAGTTTAAGTCCGATTTCAAAGTGAAATTAATTCCAACGACCACTATTGGATTTAATGGTAAAAATATTTTCTAATTTCACTTTAAAACCAATTCAAAAGATAATCTAATCATATAAATAAATTATATTAAAAAGTGGTTTTGAATTAAAATACAATATTTTACACTATTCATTAAAAATGAACTTTATCGGAAAGGTACCAAAAATTTACAAAAAGTAAATTTTGATGTCCTGATTCTAAAGAAGAGTTATTTTTGGTCCAATATAATTTATAAGATTGATCAAAACTATATTTAATGATGGTTCTCCGTCAAAAGGTGATAAGTGAACCCTTAGTGAAAATTAGGGTATAAATGCCTAAAATTGAAATCTTTCCGTATTTTAAGCCTTTATCTTTTATTGGGTAAATGTAAAAACATTTAAAAACATATATAATCATATTTTAGTTATTTATATCCATTCCCGTCAGTACAACGGCTACTTGTAAACTAATATTTAAAATAATATTATTTTATTACTTGTGTGCAACGTAAGTTTTCAAAGAAACTCATTGTTGCGTACCGAGTACGCTATCGAACGTAGAAACCCCTTTTAATTAAAATTAATATTTAATTCGTAAATATTAATAAATATGAAAATTATTTATTCTTTATTTACCTGGGATGTTACATCCTTCCCCCCTTTTGGGAATTGTGTCCTCACAATTTTATTCACTTATCAAAATAAGTGGGGGTATTTATCCCTCATAGCATATTCAGATTCCCACGTTGCCTCTTCAATCACATGGTTTTTCCACAAAACCTTTACCTGATGAATCACCTTATTCCGTAACACCTGTTCCCTGTGGTCAAGAATCTGGACCGGTTGTTCCTCAAAAGATAGGTTCTCTTCCAGCTGAACTACCTCTGGACTCAAAACATGAGATGGATCTGGCATATACATTCTCAACATTGAAACATGAAAAACATTGTGTACCTGAGATAAACTCGGATGTAAAGCCACCCAGTATGAAACTGATCCAACTCTCTCTAGAATTTCATATGGTCCAATAAACCTTGGACTCATCTTTCCTTTCTTACCAAATCTCATCACACTTTTCCGAGGAGAAACCTTGAGAAAAACATGATCACCTACATCGAAAGATAGATCCTTACTCCGGTTATCCGCATAACTCTTCTGCCTGCTCTGAGCTGTTCTCATGTGCTTTTGAATCAACTGAACTTTTTCTGCCATCTCTTCTACCAATTCTGGTCCCATCAGCTTCCTTTCACCCACTTAATTCCAAAATGCTGGAGTTCGACACCGCTTCCCATATAATGCCTCAAATGGTGCCATCTGTATACTGGAATGAAAACTGTTATTATATGAAAATTCAACCAAAGAAAGATGTTGGTCCCAACATCCCTGATAATCCATCGAACAAGCTCGTAGCATATCCTCCAACGTCTGAATTGTTCGTTCTGACTGCCCATCTGATTGAGGATGAAAAGTTGTACTAAAATTTAATTTAGTACCCAATGACTTCTGAAGGCCTTTCCAAAAGTTAGATGTAAACCTGGGATCATGATCCGATACAATGGAGAGAGGAACTCCATGTAACCTGACTATCTCTTTAAGATACAAACGGGAAAGTTGATCTAGGGAAAAAGTATCTCGTATAGCAAGGAAATGAGAAGATTTGGTCAAGCGATCAACAATAACCCAGATTGCATTATTACCTTGAGATGTCCTTGGTAATCCCACAACAAAGTCCATGGATATGTTTTCCCATTTCCACTCTGGCACTGGTAAAGGCTGAAGCATCCCTTTCGGTAACTGCCTCTCTGCTTTAACCTGTTGACATGTCAAGCACTTCACAGTAAAATCATCAATGTCTCTTTTCATTCCATCCCACCAGTAATACTCCCGCAGATCTTTGTACATCTTAGTACTGCCCGGATGAACTGAAAACGGAGAACTATGAGCTTCACATAACAAATCTCTCTTCAACTGTGAATCACAAGGCACACATAACCTCTTCCCAAACCTCAAAACACAAACACAAACTTATCCAAGAACTCATGGAAAATTTTATTCATAAGGTCCATGAATACAGCAGGTGCATTGGTTAACCCAAAAGGCATAACTACAAATTCATAATGGCCATATCTAGTACGGAACGCAGTCTTCGGAACGTCTACTTCTTTTACTTTCAACTGATGGTACCCCGACCTCAAGTCAATCTTCAAAAAATACTGAGCTCCCTGGAGCTGATACCACTTCATTCGATGGCCCAACATCTGCTGAAGTTGTTGCAAATCATTTCACCACCCCTTTCTTCTTGTAGTCTGGCTGCATTCCCCCAGTTGAGTTCTTCGTTGGACACTCGTTTGCATAATGACCCATTTCATTACACTTAAAAAATCTTACTATTGGATTTTCATTTCCTGCTTGATCATCTTCCTTACAGTTACGAGCAATATGACCAGACTTACCACACCGAAAGCACTTACCAGACTTGGATAAACATTCTCCAGGATGCATTTTACCACACTTCTCACAGGATGGATATTTGGTTTTCTTACCTCCTTGCTTCTTTGATGAATTCTTCCCCTTTGCCTGCCAACTAGACCTCTTATTCTGTTGTTTGTCATAGAACACCTGATCATCAGCAAACTCCATTTCCACCTTCTCCGCACATCGAACAAGTTTTTCATAACTTTTGAACTCATGAGAAGATAAAGCCCTTCGATAATTTGGCTTTAACCCTGAGTAAAAACGGTTTATTTTAATATCATGATCTCGTATGAAGTTTGGAGCATACCTTGCCAATCGAGTGAACTTTTCTTCATAAGAAGCCACTGAATCATCCTCCTGCCTCAATTCTAGGAACTATTTTTCCATCCTAAGACGAACCACCTTAGGAAAATATTTCTCAAGAAACATACCTTTGAATTCGTCCTAGTTAAGATCCTTAATCTCATCACTATCCCTTATATTTTTCACCATCGACCACCACTGATCAGCTTCACCTTCAAAACGGTAAACAGCAAGACTAACCTTTTGATGTTCTGAACACCCCATGACATCAAAAATCTTCTCCAGTTCTTTAATACACCCTTCAGCTTGCACAGGGTCAGATGATCCTCTGAATGATGGGGGATGTTGCCTCATGAAATGTTCCACCACTGACATGTTCCTCTGCGGTTGATCTGGCTGATCTCGTGCATGGATACCACCACCATTTATAGCCTGAGTCAACTGTGCCATTACTGCAACAAACTGTTCAGTTCTGATTCCGACCATCTCAGGTTGCTAATTTGGAAGGTTATCTTCCTCCTGATGTCGTCCCAACATAGCTGCTTTGTTTCCTCTGCAGAAAACCATTCTGAACACAGAAATATCTTAGGCGAAGCAACATGGTAATCCATAAATGCTATATCATTTCAATCATATTATAATTTAACACTTTTCTAACTCCTAAAGTTTTCTAAACCGACCTATGATACCAACTATAAGGCCCCAGCCTTAAACCTTACTTAATATTGAATTAAAAGAATAATTAACGTTGAGGATCTTTTCAGGTTTAGAGTTTTATAGAATTAGAACATAACTATTACATCTCAAAAGATTACAAAGTAGTCACTTATACTAAGTTTCCATAATAAAAAAACTCTTGAAAGAAACATGTCTAGTTCCATGTTTTATATAGCATGACATTCCCTTGATCCCATCCTTGACCTTATTCCACATTAAGTCCTGTGAAAAACATTTCAAAAAAACATGGGGTGAGCATAAAAAGCTCAGTAAGGGATACACAAAGAATGAAAACTGTTAGTTTTTCAAAATCAAGTAAACTGTGTATACTCTATCAAAGTAATACCTTCACCTTCATGAAGTAGTAAAAACTCTTCACTGAATAAAGTATCATTACTTACCTTTTTGTAACCAAAGTATTACCATAAAACCCATATAAAGAACACATAACATATATAAAGGTAACTTGGGATATAAACAAACTTAAGTGGAATAACCATACAGTCGACTTCCACACATATCACTTAATGGAATAGCCATACGGCCAATTTCCATACATACTTAATGGAATAGCCATACGGCCGAATTCCATACCCAATGCATTGGAGGTTATAAGGTAACCACCCGTCCTGGTATTCACGGCACCACCCGTCATATGGTTTATAACGTAACCACCCGTTAAAATGTCCAAGTACCAGTATAAAATCATAAAAAATAAAACCAATATAGAGGAATGATAACATTTCCACATTTCAATCACAATATATCATAAATATATTGACATAATAGAATCCTTTATCAAAACCATTTTCAATTCCAAAATACATAAATGATTATATGGTATTTATTTTATTCTAAAAACATTATGTCTTGTTGAGGAAGCCACAGACCAAATAATACTCGCGGCGGCGGAAAATGTCGTTGTCGCCGCGTACGTTAAAAGAAACATTCCTTTTTGTCGTTTTGTAAAACGCTTCGTAGAAAAATATTCCTTTTGTATAAAAGTAAAAGTCAAAGGGTTTTATACACCGTATAAAAGAAAGTTGTGTATAAAACGAAATATGCCTCAATGAAAGGAGATTGAGACGAAGTCCCTTACCTCGGGTCCGACTTGACTCGATCGTTCTTTAACGTCCTGAATAATAAACATGAGTTAATTTATACTTGATTAAGAACCTTTTTAAAGTTCATTATTCCTTTTATATCACTTATTGACATGTTATAAACATTATGTAACCATTTAAGTTAATAATGTTTGTTTTGTCAATATTTGGTTCTTAAGTCAAAATTTGAATTCTTACAATTACATATTGTTCGTGTGGTCAAATGTTCTTTATATCCAGAATGAAATTCCTGATTTGGATATCATATATATCATATATATCCAGCATATACATGTATTTATAATATTACATAATCATTTAGAGGTAAGAAATGAAATGCACTGTTCATGGAGACGGTAAGCCGTACGTACGCATGAACGCTACTTTCATTTCATTGTCATATTAATGGAATTAAAACTAAATGAGAGGTATTTATATTTTAATTCCAGAATTATATTCATCATTTAGATATATCATTAATTATATATATCCATTATATATATGTACTTTTAATAGTACATTACATTTGGGGATAAGAAATGAAATGCACCGTTCATGGAGACGGTAAGCCGTACGTACACATGAACGCTACTTTCATTTCTATCTCATACTTTAATGGAAAGAAATAATAATGATATAGAGTTATATTATAATTCCAGTATAACATCATATATAATAACTTTAAATCCATCCTTTACACGTCCCACATATGGCATTAACGAATCACATCACTTTGAGGGGGCGGTAGTCCGCACTTCCTTAAACTAAGATATCGTGTTTACCCATAATGGAAACCATAAAGGTATGCCCAAAATGAAAAATACAGAAGCTTAAAGATAAAATAAACATATTATATATCATATATAAAAATAGTGACATCATAATGGCCACCTTTGAAGGTGTTAAAGGAGTATTGAACAATCATCGTTTCGGGATGCAGAATTTCACCATCCACGGAAACCGTATGTTCTTTAACCATTTGATGTAGTTGTATGAGAGTTCAGCTCGAATAAATCTTATAACAACATCCTAGTATATCGAAGATACTGGTGTTGTTACAAAATAATTAAATAAAAAGAGTTTAGAGGGTTGGAGAAGCAAAATAAAACAAATGAACAAGAGAGAATGAATTAACTTTAAAAGTGTAACTCCTTTTGGTTTGAGCCTAAAGGATTCCTTTTAAATGATTCTTCCCAAAGGGAATCCTCTAGGATGAGAAGAAGGATGTGGATAGTGTAAATGGTAAGGGGTTGGCCGAGCCAAAGGCTTGAGGAGTGTGTGAAATGAGGTAGAGGTGGGGGCCTTTTATAAGAGGAGAGGAGGGGCACTTTTGGAAAGTAAAGAAATATTACTTTATTTGAAAATGTGTTTCGGTTTTAAAAGGTCTCACATTGATATATTTAGTGGATAAGGTTATAAGGGTTCTAAATCCACCCATCCAATAAGTTTTGGACATGTGTAGTTCATATATTTTACATTATCTTTCCATTTTATTTAAATCGTTAAATAATGAGGTCATCGCTGCATCATCATGATGTCATAAATAATTTAATTTATTTAATGTCTAAAAATTATAAAAAAATACTATGATGTTGGAAATCTTTTTATCTTTCCAATGACTATTTATAATAAAAAATCTGACTTGTATAACCCCATTTAAAAATTGTTTTATTAAAATATATCATGTTTGTGTCATTTTTACTTTTACATTAAATAAAAAGTTATTTATGTCATTTCCCAACCAATGTGACCCCATGGGGTCCCCAAGTTGACCCATGGCTTGTCTTGGTGGGACATGACACAACCAATGAGGGTAGAGCATGTGTCAAGCTCATCTTATTTTATTAAATCATTATTTTTACCTTAAACTACACTAATTAGCACTAATCGCGATTAAAAACTTAATAAGTTACTATTCACCAAAAAATTATTTTAATCTCATTGAACCACATTTTACTTCTTAATGACAACCATGTATGTCGGATTTTTTAAAATCAAAACACAATGATGGAAAAATTTCCTTTAAACAGAAAATCAGTCTTTATAAGTACCACTTAGTGGATTCACTATTCATCAAAAATTGAAGTTTTTCAAAAAATTACCAAAAATTCACCCTAAGCTATATTTGATATTACGAATTCAAAAATGAAGTCTATTTTACAAAATTCAAAAAATATAAGTCAAATTAATTAATTTAATAATTAATTCCCGCTGTCAGAGAAAATAGCGTGTTTTTATGAAACAATAAGTATCAAAAGATTGACACTAGTTTAAGTCCGATTTCAAAGTGAAATTAATTCCAACGACCACTATTGGATTTAATGGTAAAAATATTTTCTAATTTAACTTTAAAACCAATTCAGAAGATAATCTAATCATATAAATAAATTATATTAAAAAGAGGTTTTGAATTAAAATACAATATTTTACACTATTCATTAAAAAATGAACTTTATCAGAAAGGTACCAAAAATTTACACAAAGTAAATTTTGATGTCCTGATTCTAAAGAAGAGTTATTTTTGGTCCAATATAATTTATAAGATTGATCAAAACTATATTTAATGATGGTTCTCCGCCAAAAGGTGATAAGTGAACCCTTAGTGAAAATTAGGGTATAAATGCCTAAAATTGAACTCTTTCCGTATTTTAAGCCTTTATATTTTATTGGGATAATGTGAAAACATTTAAAAACATATATAATCATATTTTAGTTATTTGTATCCATTCCTGCCAGTACAAAAGCTACTTGTTAACTAACATTTAAAATAATATTATTTTATTACTTGTGTGCAACGTAAGTTTTCAAAGAAACTCATCGTTGCGTACCGAGTACGCTATCGAACGTAGAAACCCATTTTAATTAAAATTAATATTTAATTTGTAAATATTAATAAATATGAAAATTCTTTATTCTTTATTTACCTGGGATGTTACATTATGTGTATATATAAAAATAATTATTAAAGTAGATTTAATATATCATATATATCATATAATTTTACTAAACTCATTCTTAATTCATTCAATGTGGTGTGTGAATGACTCACATTGCTTGGAGGGGGCGGTAGTCCACACTTTCTCAAATGAGATTATCTTATTAACACCAAATGGGAGGTAAAAAGATGTGTATTTTAAAATTAATATAGAAGATAAAATAAATAGTAAAAAAATAACATATGAAATATATAAATATATTTTCCATCATAATGGCCACTATGATTGGTGGAAAAGGAGAAATGAATAATCATCGTTTCATAAGGAAATAGTTCAATGTACAAAACTAAAATATGGTGAACATCCATTAGATTGATTTGTGTGTAATTATAGGTCATAACCTTTACATAAAAAAATAATAGTTTATGTATGATACTTCTTTTTTCACATAATAATATAATAAGAGAGTGTAGGGTGTAGATACGGAAAACAAAGGGAAGGATCTTAAGAGAAGATGTTACTACTAAATCAGGTAACTCCTTTTGGTTTGTTCCAAAAGTATTACTTGAGAATAATTCTTCCCAAATTTAGGATTTAAGGTAAAAGGGAGTATTATTGGGAGTTTACATGGGTATATATTGGACTATATTAAATGGTTAGAGAGGTTTCAGGAATGGGTAGAGGTGGTGGCCTTTTATAGGGATGAAAAATGACTCATTTGGAATTTCTATAAACAAGTTAGGTGTGTCAATGGTCATACCTAATACAAGTCAGAAACAACAAACCCAAAATCAATAATGTAATGTTTATGGACGAAATATAGACATAAAATGGGTTTTGTAAAAGTTCTTAGGTCATTTGGGCCCTTAATTTTAAGGTTTAGTCCCTAATTAACTTTAATTTGGCCTTACACACTATATTTAATTTTAATCACTTTTACTAATCATTTTGGTAAAAAATTAACAGGGTAAAATTTGAATATAAATATTAGACTAAATACAATATTTTATATTGGATATTTGAAATTCACATCATAGAAGTTTCAAAATTAAGATTACTGTTAATCTAGCAGACGGAATGAAATAATGTGGTTTTAAAGTATGAAAACGTTCAAAAGATTGTTAAGATTTTATATTCAGTTTCAAAGTGAAATTGATTCTAATGAATGATATTTTATTGGTAGATATAATATTTATCTAAGGTTATATTAATACTAATTTATAATATCATTTATAATTAATTATTAATTATAAAAAATGATGTTTTTAACTAAAAGTAAGTATTTTTCACTATTTATAATAATGATGTTTCTCAGAAAAATCCAAAAAATTAACCCTAAGATATTTTCGACATTATGAATTCAAAAATAATGTTTAATTTATCAAATTAAATTGATCAAATTAAATTTATAAATTTTTCTAAAATTGATTTTATTATTAAAAGTTATTTATTAGATAAAACTGTGTTTTTAAACATAAAAAGGACTTTACAAAAAATCATATATTTTATTATCAAAATATTTTATTTATATAAAAAATTTTAAAAAAACTTTAAAAGTAATAATTTCTATTCATATTACTATGTTTAATGGATACGTTATAATTATATTATTTTAATAAATAAAGAAATAAAAAGGGACGTTTTGTACAAACTCAGTGTTGTGTGTATCATACGCCAAGTTAGTGTTGAAAGTGAATGAAATATTTGACTTAGTGAAATGAAAGATATAAATGAAAATTTAAATATATTAAGAAAAATACGTCCATAAAAACTCAGGGTGTTAAACTCTACCTCCTTTAAAATGAATTTTTCCCTCAAAATTCGTCACTCATTTAAAAACAAATGAGGATACTTATACTTCATTATATCCCCAAGTTCCCATGTAGCTTCATCTAACTTGAGATTTCCCCAAAAATCATTGATCCGAAAAATGGTCTTGTTTCATAGAAGTATCTCTAATCAGACTATAATTTCAACAATTTTTTCCTCGTAAGAAAGACATTACTCCAATGGTATGGCCTCTAAGTTTAGTACATGTGAAGGTTCGGGTATGTACTTATCGATGAGAGATAAATAGAACACATCATGGAAAAGAGGGAGATTTGGAGGAACTTTCAGGATATTGACTACCATCATGATATGATCAATAATCTAAAAGGGACCAATATACCTAGGGATTAGTTTCTCTTTCTTCACTAATCTCATAAATTTCTCCAGGGCAAGATTTGTAAAAAGTACCTTTTCACCAACTTCAAATTCTAGATAACATATACAATTATCAACATAACTTTTCTGCCGACTTTTAGATTCTTTGATATGTTGTTCAATGTTTATAACCATATCAACCTTTTATTCAGTGATCTTAGGTCCCAATATCTTTCACTCTCTAACCTCATCCCAACATGTTGGGGCTCTACATTTCTTATTATAGAGGGCTTCATATGGTGCCATTTGAATGCTAGAGTGAATGATATTGTTGTACGAAAACTAAACTAGAGAAAGGTGTTGATCCCAACCACCATTCAAAAACAGAGAACAAGATATCAACATATCCTATATGATTTGAATTTTTCTTTTAGATTGACCATCTATTTGATGATGATAATCATAGCTGAATCTCAATTAAATATCAAGTGATTTATGAAGACTTTTCCAGAACATTGAGGTAAACCTCAGATCTCGATCTGAGACAATGGAACATGGTACTCCATGAAACCTTACCAGTTCTTTAATATATATTCTGGAAATCTGATTAAGAGATAAATCGTCTCTAATAGTAATGAAGTGTGTTGACTTAGTAAGGTGATCCACTACTACCCATATAGAATTAAACCCCTTAGAGGTTTTGGGTAGTCCAAAGAAAAAATCCATAGCGATTTTCTACCATTTCCATTATGGTATGGGTAATGGATCAAAAATCCCATTAGAATTTTTTCATTCAGACTTAACTTGATGGAAACCAAATGCCAAGATACAAGCTATGTGATATCTCTCTTCATGCCATCCCATCAAAATTATTCTTTTAAGAACCTATAAATCTTTGTACTTCCAAGATAAATAGAGAATGAAGAACTATGAGATTACTCTAACATCTCCTTCTTCAAATCTAGCATGGAATGAACACATACATGGTTTATGAACCTTATCATTCAATCATGATCAAGGTTAAACTCAGGAACATTTCTAACATTCATTTCCAACTCTTCATCTTCCTTCTATGCCTCCTTAATTTTAACTTGGATAGATGGATGAACATTGATTTGAAAAATATAAGATTCTCACCTTCCTTTAGGATTTCTATATCCATCATTTTCAAATCTAGAAATTTTTTATCTTTATTTATTCACATCATTGATAAGATAGCATGATCATTTTTACTCAAAGCATCAACCTCCTTGTTCACTTTCCCAGGGTGGTAATGTATAGAGAAGTCATAATCCTTTATCAATTCTTACCATATTCTATGGTGCATGTTAATCTCCTTATAGGTGAATATATATTTTATAATTTTATTATCAGTATATATATCATAATTTTCCCCATAAAGATAATGTCTCCATATCTTTAATGTAATGACTAACACTGATAACTCCAAATCATGAGTTGGTTAATTTTTCTCATGAATCTTTAACATTCATTTAGGATTGTCTATAACCATGTTATTTTTCATAAGAACACTTCCCAATCCCTTCTTGGATGCATCACTACAGATTATAAATCCTTCTTTACTACAGGGTAGTGTAAGAATAGGTGCACTGACCAAAATTCACATCAATTCCCTGAAATTTTCCTCACATTCCTCTGTCTAGAAGAACATGACGCCTTTATGAGTTAACTTGGTCATAGGATTAGATATTCATGATAAATTATACACAAACCATCAATAATATCAACCTACAATAAGATATATATGGATCTCAGCCACTGTGGTTGGTCTAGGCTAGCTTTTAATAGTCTATGTCTTTGATGGATCTACTACTATACCATATCTTAAGATTATGTGACCTAAAAATGAAAATTTTTGTATCCAAAATTCACACTTGGAAAATTTTTCATACAAATTATCATTCATTAGGGTATTCAGTAAAATTATCAAGCGATCTTTATATCTTCTTTTCTCTTTGAATCGATAATAATATCATCTATAAACACTACCATAAACTGGTGGAGGTAATCTCTGAAGACTCTATTAATTAAATCCATGAAGATAGAAGGGAAATTAGTAAGAACAAAATGAATCACTGTATATTCATAGTGACCATAACTTGTATGGAATTCTATCTTGGGTATATCCTCCTTCTTGACCCTTAATTGATGATATCTAGAATGAAGGTCAATTATTGAAAAGTATTGAGATCCATAAAATTGATCAAACAAGTCATCAATATAGGGATGATGATACCTTTTCATGATTCTGATCTTGTTCAACTCTTGATAATTAATGTATAGTCACATTGATCCATATTTATTTTTCACAAAAATAAACGGTGCACCCCAAGGTGACAAAATATTCTGAATGATTCCCTTATCAGTATTTTTTAGAGTTTCTTATTTAATTCTTGTAATTCAATCAGGGCCATTCTATAAGGAGTCTCTAAAATTTGTGTGGAACCAGATATAACTTCTATCAAGAACTCAAGTTCACATTTTGGTGGAACACTAAGAAACTCTTCCATAAATACATCCACAAAATCCCAAACAACATGCATATCATCAATGTCTATCTTCTCGTGAAATTAGCCATGTAGGCACAAACTATAACACCCCAATATTTTGTGGAATGTTTCTCCTTAAATAATATAGATTAATTGGATAAATTATAATGCATGAAACACTGAGTATTTGTGAAACAACACTTGTTCATAAGAGATAGTTATAACCTATCCATTAAACTAAAACATTCCACTTATGTGTTTTGAATTTCGAAAAAACAAACATACATGGCTTCAATTAGGGTATATTTGGAGTCCAATAGAATTAACATAATTTTTGTCAATAGTAATATAAACATATGAATAGAAACCTACCCTAATGAATAGTAATATGATCCTTATTAATAGTAAAATAGACATAAGAATAGTGACATCATCTATGAGTGTATAAATAGAATTTTGGCACCTTATAAATGAAAGTGAATATTTTTAATTAAGTGTTGGAATTTTTTAGAGTAATAAATATTTAATTACAATTTTATAACTAATAAAATGATTTCGGAGATAATTAATTTCCATAAAATGTATTCCTAGATCAATATTTTATTTCCCTATGATTTCAGGATAATGTAACGAGACCTTAGTTAATCTTTCCAAGCTTCATAAAATCGGTCATACTTTTAGAATTGGTATTTTTTTTTGATTAAATGATGATTCTAATTAAAAATTAAATTTATATTATTTATAAAATTATTTTCATAAAATGGAGTTAATTTTTTTATTCTACACATCTAAAAATGGTTAGGGAGAGTTTTTGGGATTTTTCTAAAATACGTAAATTTTAGGAAAATAGTAAAATACAATAATTTATGATAAATGCTAAATACATGATTTATTGAGTCATGGATGATGTCCTATCGAGTTAATCACTCTTGGTTAGAACTCACATAAATTTATTACTTTTTTTCACAATAATAGATACTATTCTTTATCTTGGGAAAAATAATAAACTAATGATTAAAATAATGAAAAAAACCATCCTCTCCTCTACTATATAAACCACCCATCACCCCCTCTTCCACTCACACCATTCATACTTTTATCCTTACCTAAAGTTCTACCAAATACACTTAATAGGCCCTCCCACCAGTTTTAACACTTTCTGGTCTCACCAAAAGGACAAAAACAAAGTCCTTAATGAGATTTTCAAGGAGGTGTACTGAAGAGGTAAACCTCTCTTCCTTTTTTTGTCAAATTCTATTACAAGTTCCATTATTTTGTTTCTCTATCCTCACCTACCATCATCAAAATGATGTGATAATTCCACATGTAAGGTAATTTTATTATTCTATTGTAATATTTCTTCATCATTTCTCTTTCCCCTCCCATTATATTAAAAATTGAAACACCGTTCGAGATGTGCTAATTTATCATATTCAAGGACGACGAGTTTTAAATTTCCATTACCATATTAAATTTTCGTAATGAAACAATTTTTATGGTTTAAAAAGATCATAATATATGTAATATATCATATTTAATGTTCTAGAATCATGTTTTTATTCATGGTATTTAATTATAAAACAAAATGAGTTCATGGTGATCGAAAAACCATAAAAACAATCCAAGCTTTTATCATTAAAATATTATATAATGATTCATCCTCTCGAAAAATAACCAAATTCTTAATACAATCATTTAACCTTATATTTTATCATTAGTAAATTATAACTTCAATTATATTTTTGAGTTTCCATTTTACAAAAACATACATACTCTTATACAAGCGAACCGTAGATGAAATATAAGAAAACATGCACTTCCAAAAGATAAAATTGAATTTATTAACTCATATAAAAGGACATAAATGAACTTAATTAAGATATAATAAATCAGATACATTTATATAAATTTATTTACTTTAAAATTAATTAATATAATTTTACTATTTGGGACATTAAGATCCAGTGTGGAATACAATTGTGCTTAACGTAAGGGGTTTCTCATCTCACTTTTATTTCCATGATATTTCCTTTGTTTGCCACTTATTTATTATATGTGGTGTATGTTTACATCCATATGATATATAATTTCCTAATTATATTTATATTCATGGTGTTTAGTGATTCACTTGATGATTATTAACTTGATTGATTACAACGTTGTAAGGGACTTTGTTTCAGTTTCCATTACATTGTGATTTACTTGGTATTGTGCACCTAATAATTCTTATGTGGTGTAACTACTACCCCATTGAGATATTTTTTCACATAGAATTGTAATTAAATTATATATCCATATTCTTGTTGCATGAATTCAATTATTTACTTATCCGTATACCATTTTACATGCTGTGTTTATGTGGAATGTTTCTTTAACTGTGGAAATACTGACGAATATTCATCCTCTACCCAATATGAATATTGAAAAGGAATATTGTTCTTTTATTAAATATTTTTATTAATAATTATTTAGACTAGAAGTGATGGTAAGGTCCTACTATATCCTCTTGATTCATCGACAGGTCTCATGAGACAAATCAATTGGCGATAAACCATTCGATTTTGTTTCCAAAAGAAATCAGACGGGTTTCTACCCACAAAAATAAACCATATAGATGATATAATGGTTCATGTTCTTGATACATGACATCCAAATAATAATAATTATCTTTATTTAATATTCAAGTTTTACTTTCAATGAGGTTTTCACTAAGAAAAAAAATCTATGGATGCATTTTTATTCTCATCTTATTAATGGAATGTGTTTTCATTTATTCAACTTTCCATATTAGTTATGTCTAAGTGATTATGATTCAATTAGTACTGATTCATGATTCCTCTATGTGTATCCCTTACTGGTCATTTTATCTCACCCTTATTATGTTTCATTTCCCTAGGTTATGAATAAGAGAACCTTGAATAAACTTTCAAGGCGGTAGTTTATTTCAGTTTACTATTTATCATGTTGTTTTTTATACTTCCTAGTGTAATATGGGTATCTTATATGTAATATGGTATTCAAAAACTATTAAAATAATCAACCCTTTGGGACTTGATTCCTAGTAATCATGCAAATGTAATAAATTAATGCAATGACTCCAGGCTATAGGGGTCGTGGCTTTATAGTTGGTTTCAAAGGAAGTTTAGAAGCAACCTTAGAAACTATATTTAGGAAATATTTCTTAGAGGACACAACCCTAAGATATAATTTGGTGATAATCATGGAGTAACATCCTATAATTTTGGTAAGGTATAGACTATGTGGGTATTTCTAGAAAATACATCCATGTTGGATAGTACAACCGAACATGGTTCTGACATAGATGTACCTAAGAGTAACAACTCCGACGAAGAGTTTCAGGCTTGACATGAGGTATCTTGGTACATGACAATAGGCCTTACTACACACATGCTTTGAAACTCCTAGGGGATATTCTTAGGATAATTAAAATTTTCGTTAAAAACAATTGCGATGGATTTAAAAGTAAATTGAAACCAAGTTTATGACTATGATATTAGCATTGCATAATTTTTTAAATTATGTAATGTGTAGTAAGAAATTATGCATTATAACCTAATTTAGTGTATTCCATTGTTTAGTGAAGGAACATAATATAATAAAAGTATTCAATACCCCTAGATAATGTATGGATTTTACCACTAATAAAGTCAACACAATTGGGGTTAGAGCGGATCAGATCATGACCCTATTGGGACAACATACTTAGGTTGTGATGAATAACCATGATACTCCTATATTGGATTATTTCATGTGACATAATCCCCCATATTTTAGTGGGACTACTAATCTAGTGGCATCTGAGCATTGTATCAAGTCCCTTGAAAATATATTTATCACATTAAGTTGTAATGAAAATGAATAAATAGTACTGTCAGTATATTTCCTCAAGGGTGATGTTGATCAATGGTGGTCCTCGATAAAAAATACCACAGAGGAAGAAGAAATAGAATATATTTAATGTATAAAATTTAAGAAAATATCCTTCGACAAATATTTCCTTTATGAGATGTGAACTGAAATGAAGAGAAAATTCCTTAGCCTAAAGAAAAGGGAAGAAGAGAGTGTTGTGGATTATGAGGCTACCTTCCTAGGATTAGCCACAGATGCTATAGATTACATTTGTGATTGGGAAGAAAATATTGATCATGTCTTTAAAGGTATTAAGACATGTCTTTGAATGGGACCAGTATATCAAACCTTTTCATCATATGATGAAATATTATTAAATTCCATCAAAACAAAAATAAAATTTGATATATAAAATTTATTCATGGGAAACCAAGATAATATGTGGTACTCTGACAACCATGGAAAATTTGAAGCACCAAATAATAAGGGAATAAAGAAATTCCCATTATGTGATAATTTTGGAATTAAATATCATGGTAAATTCTTGAAATTCATGGGAGTTTACTATAAGTGTGGATAAAAGGGTCATCGATATAATGAATACAAGGGGAAGAAACAAGTCAATGACGTTCAATAATACAATTATAGAGAGATGGGACACTATGAAAATGATTGTCCTAAAAGCCATGGAAACTTTCCTTAGAACAGTCCACGAGTGAAAGGGAAAGCTTATTCAATTACAACTGTGGAGGTTGAAGTTCCTAATGATATGTCGGTAGGTACATTAATTTTTTCTTCAAACTTAAGCAATGTATTATTTTATTCTAGATCATCGCATTCATTTATATATTCCTAGTTCTCTAAGAAAATTAGACATTTTCAATTTGATTTAATAAATGAGTTGTCAGTAAAAACTTCTAAAGGAAGTATATTTGAAAAAAATGATATGTCGGTATATCCCCTTTATGACACATAAATGCACTTCAGTGGCCGACCTTATCATTGTACCTATGATTGACTTTGACATAATTCTTGGTATCAATGAGATTTCAAATTATGATGCAAAAATCTATTACAAGAAGAAGAAAGTTAAATTTTTTAAGAATAATATAGAATCCCATATCTTTAGAGAAGAAACATCATTATATGGATCATATCCAAATCAACCTTTAGTAGCTCTTCTAAATGATTTTTTGTGGAGGAAGTGAAAACATCATCTATGGGTATTCAAATTGAAGATGTGACTATTGTGTAAGATTTCATTGATGTATTTAGAGAGGATTTACATGGAAATCCTCTAGAGTGGGAAGTTGAGTTCTCTATTGATTTAATTCCTAGTGCAAGAACTATATCATAGAATCCTTATATAATGGAAACTGTGGAATTAGTAGAACTCAAGAAACATCTAGATGAATTGAGTGATAAAGGATTTGTCCTCCCTAGTGTTTCTCTATGGGAAGCCTTTTTTCTCTTTGTCAAGAAGAAATATTCATCTATAAGGATCTACATTGACTATAGAGAGATCAATGTTATTATGATAAAGAACAAGTATCCTCTTCCTCACATTGATTATTTGTTTGATCAAATTCACAGAGCCCAATAATTTTCAAAGATTAAACTTTGATCTGGAAATCATCAACTGCGTGTGAGGAAGGAAGATATCCCTAAGACGGAATTTCAAACCATGTATGAGCATTATGATTTTATAGTAATGCCTTTTGGACTGAATAATGCACCCTCTATTTTCAAGGATATAATGAATAAGGTTTTAGAGGAATATCTTGATGAATTTGTTATGGAATTTATCAATGATATCTGGGTATAATCTAAAATCTATGAAGACCATGAGAATCAATTGCGGGTAATTCTGAAAACACTTAGAAGAAATGAATTATATGGGATGTTTAGCAAGTGCAAATTTTAGATTCAATCAGTTTATTTTCATGTCCATATCTTCTCTAAATATCGGATATTAATTGATCCTATGAAGTCAAAGGAAATCCAAAAATGGCCCACACCAATGAACATTACTGAGGTATGTTGTTTTATAGGAATAACAGGTTACTATCGGTGTTTTGTTTAGAATTTCACCTGATTGAATAACCCACTATCCAAGGACACATGTAAAGGTGTTTATTTTGTATGGAAAAAATAATGTACAAAGTGATTTGAATAATTGAAAAGAATATTGGTCAATTCCCCAATTTTGAATCTTCCCTCTGAAAATGATGGATTTTTGATATACAGTGATGCATCTATGAATTGAATGGGTTATGTCCTTATGAAAAATGATAAATTTATTTCTTATGCATCATGGAAGTTGAACACTCATGAGAAAAATTTTCCAACTCGTGATCTTGGGTTATCACCCATAATCATTCCTCTAAAAGTATAGAGACATTATATCTATGGTGAAAGATGTGAGATATATACGGATCACAAGAGTTTGAAATAAATTTTTACACAGAAACAACATAACATGAGGGAAAGGAGATGGATCGAGTTACTCAAATATTATTATTGTTCAATACACTACCACCTAGGAAAGGAAAACAAGGTTAAAGATGTATTAAGCATGAAATATCATGAAATTTTGACCCCAATGAGGATTGAGAGATATCCTATATTCATGGATATTCTAAAGATGGATACGGGAAATGTTAAGGAAGGGGACACATATTTCCTTTTTAAAATTATTGATAAACCATATTAACTAGAGAAGATAAAAAGATCTCAATATGATGACTAAAATATAAATATGAAAATTAAATTTGTTAAGGAAGGAAGATTGGTAGAATTTTTGTACGAAGATAAAGTTATAACTTTTGGAAAGTGGTTATGAGTTCCATCAGTACCTAAGATAAAAAGGGAACTATTAGATGAATCTCATAGATCAAATTTCCCTATACAACCTAGTAGCACCAAGATGTATAGAAATATGAAGGAAATTGTTTAGTGGGATAACATGAAGAGATAAATTTATAACTACGTGTCAAGGTGTTTATTTTGTCAACAAGTGAAGGATGCGAGACAACATTTTAGAGGGGTTATGAAACCTATACTTAATGCTATGTGGGAAGCATTATGATGGAATTTGTCATAGGACTAATGGGGAAACCTATAAGGAATTATGCAATATGTGTAATAGTTGACCATATTACAAAATTGGAACATTTCCTTACTATAATAGAGGATTTACCACTTGAGTTCCAGGAAAGACTTTATATTAATTAAGTTGTAAGAATTCATGGTGCACCTCTATCAATTGTGTTTGATCGAGATACCTGATATAAATCAAAATTATGGAAATGTCTTTAGAACGTATTGGATACTGAGCTTTATATGAGTACTATTTATCACCCCCAAATAGATGAATAGTCTTAAAGGATTATTCAAACCCTGGAACACATGTTGAGATCATGATCTCTTGACTTTCAAGGTATATGGGATAAATATATTCCCTTGGTGTAATTTTCCTTCAATAGTAGTTTCCATTCTAAATATCAAATGGAACCATATGAAGAATTATATGAAAAGAGGTGTCGAACTCGAACTTGTTGGGATAAATTCCCTGAGAAGAAACTTATAGGCCCAAAACTTATTAAAGAGTCAACTGTAAAAGTAAAGAAAATTTAGGCCCATATTAAAGAAGTACAATGTAGGAAAAAGAGTTATCATGACCACCAGTGAAAGGATTTAAAATTTTAAGTGGGATATGATGTCTTTCTAAAAATATCTCTATGAAATAGTGTCTTATGGTTCTCTAAGTAAGGGAAACAGAGCCCCAGGTACATCGGACCACTTGAAATTTGGGATAGAATTGGAGCTTTAACTTACCATTTAGATATGTATCCGAGTCTCTCCAAGGTTCATAATGTGTTCCACATGTCATTGTTATATAAATAAATGCCATACCCAAAGAATGAACTCACCTATGGAGAAATAGAGTTGGAACTTGATTTGTCATACTATGAAGAGCCTATCAAGATTCTTGACATAAGGGAGTGGGTATTGAGAAATTAGAAAACTCGACTGGTAAAGGTCCCCTAGAAAACCAATAAAATGTAATAATCGATGTGGGAACCAGAGGATGTTATAAAGAAGAACCAACCACGTATTTTTAAGAAGAAATATAAATGAAAATTTCGAGGACGAAATTTCTAAAGGAGGGAAGAATATAACAACATAATATTTTATGGTATGTTTCTTCGTAAATAATTTCAATTAATTAAATATATTATAATGCATGCAACACTGATTTTTTATGAAACAACACTTGGTTATAATAGATAGTTATAACCTAGCCATTAAACATAAATTTCCCACATCTGTTTTTTGAATTTCAAAAAACGGACATACATAATTATGATCACGGTGATATTTGAAGTATGATAGAATTAACATAATTTTTGACGTATAGTAACCTGCCCTTATGAATAGTAAAATACAAATGAATAGTAACCTCACCCATGAGTGTATAAATAAAATTTAGGCACCTTATAAATGAACGCGAATATTTTTAATTAAGTGTTTGAATTTTTGTGACTAATAAATATTTAATTAAAATTTTATAATTAATAAAAGGATTTCAAAGATAATTAATTTTTATAAAATTTATTAATAAATCAATATTTTCCTTCCATCAGATTTTAGGATAATTTAACAAGACCTTAGTTAATTTTTCAAATTGTCATGAAATCGGTTATAATTTAAAAATTAGAATTTTTCTATTAAATGAAGATTTTAATTAAAAAAATAAATTTATCATATTTATTAAAAAAATCATAAAATTGAGTTCATTTATGGATTATACATGTCAAAAAATGGTTTTTGTGAATTTGTGGTATTTTTTTGAAATAGAAGAATTTTTGGTGAACAATAAAATATGATAATTTTGGATAAATGATAAATACATTATTTATGGAGTCATGGAAGATTTCCTACTAAGGTAAGAACACTTGTTTTGAAATAAAATGCATTTATTACTATATTGTTTCATAATAATAAATACTACTCCTTATATTGGGTAAAATAATAAACTAATAATAAAAAAACGCAAAAACCCTCCTCTCCTCTACTATATATATCATCCATCACCCCCTATTCCTCTCATAACAGTCATGATTTGAGACTTGCCTAAAGTTCTTCTAAATAAACTTCCCAAAAGCTCCCCCCATAATTTCCAAGACCTTATGGTCTCACAAAAGGTCCAAAAACAAAGTCCTTAAGGAGATTCTCAAGGAGGTGTACTCAAGAGGTAAACCGCTCGTCATTTTTCTTTCAACTTCTTTTCAAGTTCAATTTTTTGTTTCTCTCTCCTAAACTCCTATAATCTAAATTATATGATTATTATATTACGATAAATATACTGTCATTTTATTATTCTAATGAAATATTTCAACATCATCTCTCTTCCCCCATCCTCTTATATTAAAAATTGAAACATCGTCAGAGATGTGTTAATTTATAACATTCAAGGACGATGGGTTTTCAGTTTCTATAACTATCTTCAATTATGGACATGAAACCATTTTTATTGTTGAACCAGGTCATAATATATTTTATATATCTTATATAATGTTTTGGGAAAAAAAATTTATGCATGGTATTTAATTATAAAACAAAATGAGTTCGTGGGGATTGAAAAACCATCAAAATATTCCAAACATTTATCATTAAAATTTTATATAACGATTCATTGAATACAAAAATAAAAAAAGGATTTATACAATAATTTAACCTTTTATATGATCATTAGAAACTCATAACTTCAATTTGGGTTTTCAATTTCTATTTTACACGAACATCCATACTCTTATACAAGCGAACCGTACAAGAAAAATAAGAAAACCTATACTCTGAAAAGATGAAATTGAATATCTTAAACCATATAAATGGACATAAATGAACTTAATAGAGATATAATAAACAAATTAAATTTAGATAAGGTTCTTTAATTCATAATTATTTAATGTAATTTTATTATTCACAATTATAAGATCATGTGCAGAATACATTCTGGCTTAAGTTATGGGGTTTCTCATCTCAATTTTATTTCTGTGATATTTTCATTGTTCGACACTTATTTATTTTTTGTGGTATATGTTTACTAACATTTGATATATAATATCATGATTATATTTAAATTAATGGTATTCATAGATTCACTTAATGATTATTAACATGATTGGTTAAAATGTTGTAAGTTAATTTGTTTCAGTTTCCATTTCATTTTGATTTACATGGTATTGTGCATCAAATAATTCTTATGTGGTGGAACTAATAAAAATTTGAGATAATTTTTTATTTGGAATATTAATTAAATTATATATCCATATGGTTGTTACATGGATAAGATTATTTTCTTAGTTGAATACCATTTTACATACTATGTTTATGTAGAATGTTGCTTTAACTGTGGAAATATTGATCAATCTACATCCTCTACCCAATACAGATCTTGGAAAGGCATATTGTTCTTATATTAAATATTTTTATAAAGAAGTTTTTGTACTAGAAGTGACTATAAGGGCCCTCTATATCCCCTTAGGGAATCAACAGGTCTCATGAGACAAATCAGTTGGCGATAAACCCTTTGAGTTTGTTTATAAAAACATTAGATGAGTTTCTACCCACAAACATAAACTATTTGGACGGTATAATGGTTCATGTTCCAAATACATTATGTCCAAAACAATAAGCATTTTATTTATTCAGTATTCAGGTTTTACATTCCATGAGGTTTTCACTAAGACAAAATCTATGGATGAATTTTTATTCTCAGCTTATTGATGGAATGTATTTCCATTTATTTACAAAGCCATATTAGTTATGTCTAATTGATTATGATCGAAATATTATTGATTCATGGTTATAATATTTGTAACACTTAATAAAAATTTTATCTCACCATTATTATGTTTCCTTTCCCTGGGTTATTAAGAATAAAACCTTGAATAATCTTTTAAGGAGGTAGTTTATTTTAGTTTATTATGTATCATGTTGTTTTCTATCATTACGTGTGTACTACGGGTATCATGTATGTAATCTGACCTTCCAAAACTTATATAATAATTGTCCCTTCAGTATTTGATTCCATTAAATCATGAAAAAGTAATAAATTAAAGCACTGTCTCCAGGCTATAGAGATTGGTGTGTAACAAAAACAGACTCATCACTGCATTGCTTCAACTCAAGGAACTCTATCTTCATCTTGGTACGATGAATTTGAGGAAAGTACGTATTGAAAAATAATTTATTGGAATCATCCCAAACCATGGATTCAATCTTATCATTCTTCCCATTATTATTGATTAGGGTCCACCACAGATTTTCTTTAGCTTCTAACTTACAAATAGCCTGAATGAATTTCGCATTCTCCAAACATGTAATAATGGAGAATATCATTTCAGTGGTACTTACCCATTATACAAAAAACAAGTGGATCAGAAGACCCTCTGAAATAAGGTGGATGTTTCCTCATGAAAGACTCACTAGAATTTTGTTCCCTCTTTTTCTCATTTGTAAGTCCACCATGATTCATAGCTTGAGAAAACTATATGAGAATAGTAGTGAGGTTTTTCATTCTAGATCCCATATCATTCGGTGGTTCTAGAGGACAATCATTTCATTATCCATTTTAATCACTATTAACATGGCTCCTTCAGGTTACATCCATTGACTAAAACCAAGATCATATAGAAGGAAATAGTAATTATAATGAGGAACTAGATAATCATGAAAAATAACTTACAGGATGTCTAACTTATGACACCTTACTTAATATATGACACATTATGTTTATCCTAGTTTATTCATTTCCAACATATATTTAAATCCTTCATAATGGTTCATGAAAATTTTCTGAATTCCCAAAGAATATCCCTTTATAGTTTCAAACTAGGTGTGTAGCGAGGCCCATTGTCGTATACTAGAATACATAGAGTCAAGACCAGAACATCTTATCGGAGTTGTTACCCCTAGGTATATATGTTCTAGAGCCATATCCACTTTTATTATCTAGATAGAAATGTATTTCTAGAAAACCACACACTCTATCCTTCACCAAAATTCCAAGACATGTTCTTATACATTGACTCAACCCTATAATAATAGTCAGACATGTCCTTAAGGTTCTCACCAAGGTTTTATCATCCTTGTTTCCAAAGGGTAAGTAAAATTTTCCTCTAATACCAACTATAGAGACACTTGATTTTCAAACATTAACATTACATAAATTTCTTGGAATACTTAAACATTATAAAAACAAACGCCAGAAGACCATACTAGTGTAGTGCCTTTGGAAACATGGGACCATAAACACAGGTACATAAATGAGCGACATTATCTCCCATTAGGTTCTCCATGTCTAGAATCCTTCTTAGACACATCAAATATAATACATATATTTACAACATGCGGAAGGAAATATAAAAAAGAGGTGAGATCAAAGGATATTTAAGGGTAAAAATGGGATACATGTAAGTGTAAACATGATAATAAGGGTATGATAATGTGATCATAAATATATAAGACAATACCCTGCATAACAAAGATAATGGAACAATAATTGGAAGTTCATAAGACATGAATCATAAAGAAATAAATATAATATGCCATGAAATCATAAAATAGAAATAAGACATGGAATTGTGGAAACACATAATCATAAATTGATATCCATAGTATCCAAGGTATAACTTTCAAAACCATATTAGTGGGCATAGTCCTTTACTGAACAAGGTAACCCCCATTACATGCCTATATTACTGAACTGAGTGACCCTAGTTCTAGCCCTATATTATTGAACAATGTAACCCACATTCTAGAAATGTATTATTGAACAAAGTAAACCTTATTATAGCCTTGTTTTATCACATGAGATATAGATATTTACGCAATTAATTAGAGTGAGATATAGGTCCCACCCATCACATAATTAAATCATACATACATATGTCACAAGATCGTCAATGAACATATAATAACCCATGAAATGAAATGTGTATCACAAACATGTAAAAATATCATAACCTACATAAATAGACAGGTTTCATAATCATTTCATCATAAAAACTTCCTTGAAAAGAAGGCGGTTTCAAAATCATATAACCCATGAATGAGAAATAGGTTTCATAACATCATGCTATCAAAACATAATCCATTAAAAGAAAGAATATGAATGGAAACATTGAATAATTTCCCCATAAAGTAATGACCAACACTAATGGATGTTATCTTATAAGGGAAATAATTTTTAAAGATCCATTAAAAACATTTCTTGAAGAAAATATCTTTTTTTCTTTGAAAAACGAATTTTATTACATAAAAACTTTTTAAAACCTTTTTCTTTAAAATAACTTTAATAACATATAAATGATTCTTCTAGAACAATAAAAAAAATTTAAAAATTATTTTTTACTTTATAATTTTCTTGATGTATCTTTTGAAAACATTTTTTAAAACATGGTTTTTGAATACAATAGATTTCCAACCAAAGAGAGATGTGGTCAAATTTTACTAAAAACTTTATCTAAAGTTCCAAATAGTGGATAAATGGAACTAAAAAATGAGGATACCTTGAATAAACATAATATATAGAAACTGGTGAATATTGTTGAATGATGGATCATAATATTTCATCAAAGGAGGCATTAACATAAATAAGATCGAAAAAAAATAAAGAGATTGTCTCAATAAACTCTTATAACACGGTGACTTGAAATCATACATTACGTGAAAGAAACTAAAATTAAATGAACCTTAATATACCATGAAATGAATTATATTCATGATATAATATATAAAATTTAATTATATACACTTCAAAAAAAGATTCTATGTTTATAACAAAACATGAGTCTCAAATAAGGCAAATTGAGACAAAACTGTTTTACAGATTTGGTAACTTTTAAAAGTTAAATCCCATGAAAGAAGGATCATAGAATGGATTTTTGAATACCCAAAAATTTAATTATAATATAAATATAATTAAATAATTATAATAACATACACTACACAAAAGGAAAGTGTGGCAAACATAGCTTGTATCTCACAAAAATTTAAAGTTTGATGAAAATCCACTTACCTTGTGTCTAGAATCTTTCAGTACTCGTACAAGTTTTTATATATATTAAATATAAGTTTATTATAAATATTTTATAGAATAATATTACTATATCAATTACCATATATTTTTTATTATGACCTTATACTTCCCATTTGTTAACAATCTTATTTTAAGGTTTTACTTCGAGTAATATTTGCTTTGTTCTTCACATGTGTCTTAATTTGTTATATCGTTGATCCTTATACTTATATCATGATTAAATAAATTATAAAATTATATAAATTTCTGGTATATTCAGTATATTTATATAATAATAATCTATATCATAATGAATTACATAATGAAATACACCGTTCATGGAGACAATAAGCCGCATGAACACTATTTTTTGTTTTTTATTGTTGTATTGAAAGAATGTATGTAAATGACATATGTATACATATATTTATATATATATATATAATTATAAAATTCACATTTATATATAATATAAATCTTATAAGTTCATTAAACTCATACTTAATACATTCTATGTGGTGTGTGAATGAGTCAAATCGCTTTGAGGGGGCGGCAGTCCACACTTCCTCAAATGATATTACCATATTAGCAAGAATTGGAAGGTAAAAATATGTTTGTTGTAAAATGAATATAAAACTTAAATAAAGATTAAATATAATATATTAAATATATAAATATATTTTCTATCATAATTTCCACCATGATCGGTAGTAAATGGGAAATGAACAATCATCGTTTCGTGAAGCAGTAGTTAACAGAACATAGAAATTGTATGTTCGACATCCATTAGATGGAGGTGTGTGAAATAGTAATTTAGAAACTTTTAATAAAAATATAGTTGTATATTGATTATACTGGTTTTGTCATAGAATAATTTAATAAGATAGTGGAGTGGGGGGATAAAGAAAATAAATGGAAGGAGCTTGAGAGAAGATGTTACCTCTAAATTGGGTAACTCATTTTGGTTTGTGCCAAAATGCTTCATTGAAAAAATTTCTTCTGGAAAGGAGGATTTATGTTTGAAAGGAGGATTTATTGGAGGATAATTGGTTAGATAATGGATGAAAATAAAAGGTTTTAGAGGTGTGAAGAATGGATAGATTTGGTGGCCTTTTATAGGGAAGGAAAAGGAATCATTTGGAATTTCTAGATACATGTTAGGTGTGCACATGATACTACCTAAAAAAGTCATAAAAACAAATAAAACTAATTAATGGAAGTTTTAAGGCCTAAATAAGGAAATTTAATGCGTTTTAGACAAGTTTATAGGTCATTTGGGCCGTTAATTTTATGGTAGTCCCAAATTAAGTTTAATTTGGCCTTAACCATTGTGATTTATTTTTATCACTTTTACTAATCATTTTACTCAAAAATTAACATGGTATTATTATAATATAAATATTATACTGTATAAAATGGTTTATGTCTGTTTTTTTAAATTCACTTCATAGAAGTGGAAAAATTAAGATTAGTGATAATCTTGCAGATAGGACGAAATGACGGGGTTTTAAAGTTTGAAAAAATTCAAAAGTTTTTTATGATTTTATATTTTGTTTCAAAGAGAAATTGATTATAATGAATGAAATTGTATTAATATATGTAATATATATCTAATTTGACCTTAAAAATAATTTATAATTTCATTTATCTTTAATAATTAATTAGACAAAAAGCATTTTTTTACTAAAAAGCATAATTTTTCACTATTCATCAAAAACAGAGTTTCTTAGAAAAATCCCTTAAATTCACTCTAAGATAATGTCAAAATTTTGAATAAAAAATGAAGTTTATTTTATCAAATTTAATTTATAAATTTGTCTAAAATTAATTTTATTAATCAAAGTGGATCATTCGAGAAAATACTATTTTAAACATAAAAAGGACTTTACCAAAAATCATATCTTTTATTATAAATAAGTTTTATTTATATAAAAAAATTATAAAAAATACTTGAAAAGTAGTTATTAATATTAAAATTACATTGACATATAGTTTATAATTATCTTATTTCAATAATTAAAACAATAAAAAGAGCTGTTTTGTAGAAACTTAGTGTTATGTGTATCGTATGACAAGTCAGTGTTGCATGTGAAAGGATTCATTGACTTTGTTAATTGCAAGATATAAATGAAAATTTTAATTTATTCAAAAAAAAATACGGTCTGAAAAAACTCAGGGTGTAATAGATATGTCCATTTATTATTCTTAATGACATGAATAATATTCCTAATTCTTTCCACCCTTATGTTTATTTATGATTGATTATGTATGGTTTTGTATGTGGAAATCCTATTCATGAACATGTTATGATGGGTGAGACCAGATAGCGCTCTAATTTATTTGGTAAAGTTTAGTCTCACGATTGGTTATGTGAAATGCTCTTGGCTGTTAGCCTTGAATCGTGCTACCATGTGCAATGGTCTTGGTGGTTAACCTTGACATGTGATACTCTATGTGAAAAGAGCCTTGACTCGTGTTTAAGTAATGATTTATGTTGTTGAAACATTACTATGACTCCATGTTTATATGGTCCCATAATTATCTGTTATGATTAAAAATGTTCCATGCCTTTTCATATCATTATGTCATGCCTTCAAAACCATGTGCTAAATCTTTATTCTTATTTTTATTCCCTTATAGCGATTTTTTAGCTCATCCCTTTGTTCATGTTTTCATCAGGTTATCCTATGAATATGTATGAGAACAATGGATGTTATGATATCTTTATGAAGATTATATAAATAAATGTTTTATATCTTCAGTTTTATGTACCTATTCATCCCAGACACTCGACATCACAATCCTTGTCTTGTAATATGATGCTTTATAATGCTTAAAATAATGTAATGATATGTGTAAATGTTTAGGGTCGCTATATCTTATCATTGTTTATTTATTTTGTTGTTCATGTTTAATTATTTGTGAATGTGTGGATGATATGTGATCACATAGTATAGTTAATGATCTTTAATAGATAATATAAATGAACATGTGAAATGAATGAATAATATTTGTGAATGGTTAATGTTTTGAGAATAATCACATAGTAATGAACAATATAAATACAATCAAATTTCTGTCACCACTACTAAAAGATAGGATTTTAAAAGAGCTGCTATTTATCACTGCTAGAAAAAAGAACTAATAATGGGTACCTTTTATTAATGTTTTTTATCACTGATAAAAGATACCCTTTATTAGTGTTTTCTTTTTGCGCTGATAAAGGGTAACCTTTATCAGCACTTTTCTTTAGCACAGATAAAAGTTACCCTTTATTAGTGATTTATTTTTTAGCACTAATAAAGGGTACCCTTTATTAGCTCTTTATTTTTAGCACACATAAAGGGATCCTTTATCAATGTTTTTAGTACTCATAAAGGTCTCAAATAAAATAAAATATTTAATTAAATAAAAAATATAAATGAGTTTATTTAAAAAATATTATGTTTTTTGTTAACTAAATACTTATAAATAAAAATAAATGAATTTAAGATACTATATATAAATTATAAATAGTAATACAAAGTATATATTACATATATTTGTATAAAATTAAATAAATAAAAATATAAAAAATAAGAATAAGTAAATTAAGAAAAATATTAAAAATTCTCTTAATTCAATAATTATTGATAATATTAATAAATAGTATATATTAAATATATATATATATATATGAATATATATATATATATATATGAATATATATATATATATGAAATATTAGTTATAAAATATTTATGCTTTACATTATATAAGTTATATATTAGTGAAGAATAGTTTATAATTTAAAATTAATATGGATTAAAAATACTGATTACATCGAGTAATAGAAAAAATTGAATATTATTTTATTTTTTTATTTAACATATATCAAATGTGAATTACATTAAATTCACATACATATGTAGTTAATTCATTTTTATATACAACACACACACCCAAATATTTACGTAATTGATGAAATCTTATATAAAAACACATACATGTAATATTTATTTAATTTATTAAAATTTTTATATTCATTTTAGAATTTCATTATAACATGATAAAATTAATATATCATGTATTTAATTGGTAAAATTAATTTATTTATTTTTAATTTTATTACAGTTAGGTATTAGTTCATTTCTAATATTTTTATTTATTTTTTATGGAATTAAATCATTTTCTATTACTTATTTTTAATATTTATTTACTTTGTTTTAATATTTTCAATATGTATTCAATATATATTCATATTGTTTTAATAATTTATATATAATTACTAAAACTTATCTATTTTTTCAATATTGTTAAAGTGTACCTATTTTTTATTTATTCAATTTTACACATTTTAACGCAGACCAATCCTTTTTTTAATTTTAATAAAACTACTTTTAGTGTTAAAGTGGGAACCCTCACATCTTCCAAGTAATTCCAAAAACTAAACAGTATCTCACAAATTAAAAATTCAATAAATGAAATCCAAAACTAGAAACAGGGTGGGAAGCCATGTGAACATCACACCATAATCGAGGTGAGTCACATCAAAAACGATTCATTGTCCTCATCACCTTCACTGATGTCTTTTCACCGTCATCATCATATCATATCCATTTTCATCATCCACTAAGAGAGAGTGTAGTAATGAAGAATAGGAGTCACTCATTTTTAGCATGCACACACTTAAGAGTATATATTAATGAATATTATAAAAATATATTTGTAATTAAGTATTTATAAATAATTATATTTTTAAATGTATACTGTTACGACCCAATGTTTTATCAATAAAACTCATTTGTTATAATTATGTATTATATTTTAATAATATAACATTACATATAGAATAGAATAAAAACCATATAAATAAAGAATGAGTAAAAAAAGATATCTCTAGAAGTTAAGGAATGTATAATGATTAAATAATACCTTGACCTTTGAAATAATAATGTGACCCTTATGTATAGTAAATTGTCCAATTGAATAGTAATGTCACTAATGAAAATATAAATAAAATTAATCCATCTTATAAGTGAATATATCATATAATTATATCATAGTATAAGTAAGTAACTATTTTTAAAATTATAAATTAAGTGTTGGTATTTTTTAAGTCATGTATATTTAATTAATATATTATGATTAATTTAATAATTTAAAATAAAAACTATTTTCATAAAATGTATTCATAAATAATTATTTTTATGAATTATTATTATAAGATAATTTTAAGAGACCTTAATTAACTTTTTTAAAGTGTTTGAAAAGCATTTTTAATTTAAAAATTTGTATTTTCCAAGTAAATTATGATTTTAATTAAACATTAAATTTATCATATTTAAAAAATTATTTTAATAAAATGGAGTTCATTTTTTAATTATAAATTTTTAAAAAAGGATTGGGTGAAATTTTTTATTTTTCTAAAATACTTGAATTTTTGGTGAATAGTAAAATACGCTAATTTGTGATAAATGCTAAACAAATGAATTTTTGCATCATGTTTGAGTCATGGATGATGTAAATGGAAATTGGTTCAAACTCACATGGTCTATTTACTATTATTGGTCATAGGAACCAAGACTATTAATAGTCTTGAAAAACATTATTAAACTAATGATTAAAATTATCGAAAACCCCTCCTCTCCTCCACTATAAATACCATCCCTCTTTACCTCCTCTCCTCACACCTCTAAAGCCTAGTTCATAGTCCACATTCTGTAGAAATATCTCCTTAACACCCTATACCACCTTTATAATATTTTTGTATCTTCAAAAGAAAAAATACCCCCCCCCCCCAAAGAGGTTCTCAAGGAAGATACATTCAAGAGGTAAACTCCTATTTTCATTTCTTTTATTTATTTTATAATGCCTTTATTTATTTGTCGGTCCTCACATCCTTTAACCCAAATGTTATGATAACTCCAGTACCTTACATGTACTATAATTTTTTTTATGATAATGGAATAATTCATCATCAAATATCATTTCCCCTGTTTTTATAATAGAAACGAAAACACCATTTGAGATGTGTTAACTTATCACATTCAAGGATGATGAGTTTTCAATTTCTATTACCATCTTAAATTATGGTCATGAAATAATATTTATGGTTGAAAAATAATATAATATATGTATTATGTCGAATTTATTATTCTGGAATATTTTTTACACATGATATTAATTTATAAAGAAAAATGTGTTTGATGTGATAAAAAACACCCAATTAACCAAAATGGATATCATTAAAGTTTTATATAATGATTCTTCATAACTCCATATAACCAAATTAATTTTATAAAAATTTAATCTTATAAATTTTCACTAATAAGATGAAACATTAATTTTGGAAAACCATTGCTTCTTAAATGTTTATCCTTACATGTATATAAGTAAACCAATCATGATAACCAAGGAAACAAATGCTCCCAAACAATGAAATTAAACCTCGTAACCCATCATAAAGGGTCATGAATTAACATAATAAGGTTATAATGAAAAATTAAATGAAAAATAGGTTATGGAAATATTAATTAATGAATTTAATTTGGATATACAAGAAATTAAGATCAAGTGAAGGACACCATCAGACTTATGGTAAGGGATTCTACCCGAACCTCCATTATTCCTTCGGGTTTATCTATATTTATTTTTACCCAAAAGAAGTTATATTTTATTTTTATATACATATTATAAATTATATTTAAATTCTAAAAAATCAAGTATCAATGTATATTCATCATTATATTTTGGGTATATACATGTTTTTAAGTGGTTCCCTCCCCAATACTTCCCGATAAGCAAACTTGTTCAAGGGAACTTCTCAAATTCTTAGCCACTTTCAAGTACACTATATTATATATTTTTATAACACCATTATTTTTATAAAACCAAAGTTTTCAGTATTAAAACCATATTTTTTCACTTATGTTTTTATATAAAATATTATTTCATTTTATGTTTTAAAGGACCTTTGATATTTTCTTTTAACCACAACAAAATGTTTTAATTCTAATGTTTCTTAAGTAATATTTTTACAAGTTAATAATTTAAGTTGAAATAAATTTTCATGATATATGACTATAACACCATAAGATTTTACATTAATGATATAATTCATTTCCTCCGTGGAAATTTTTATGATACTCCCATTTATTATTCTTCATGACATGATTATGATACTCAATTCTTACTATGGGTTACCCTTATGTTTATGTATGATTGATTATATATGATTATATATGTGGAAAGAATATTCATGAAAATATTATGATGTGTTTGCATATATAGTGCTCCAATTAATTGGGTAAAGCTGAGTCTCATGAGACGTTATGTGCAATAGTCTTGGCGGTTAGGCTTGACTCGTGCTACTAGGTGCAACGATCTTGGTGGTTAAACTTGAATTATGCTCCAATATGTGTAAAAAGCCTTGAATCATGCTAAAATAATTCTTTATGTTTATTCCACTCCATTTTTATATTATTATATGTTTAAAAGTTATGAATTCATATATTCCATGCCTATTTATATCACTATGTCATGCCTTCTAACCCATGTGATTAAGCTTTATTCTTATGTTTATTCCCTTACTAGGATTTTTGGCACATCACTTTTTCATGTTATCACCATGTTATCCTATAAATATGTGTGGTCATAATGGAAGTTATGAGCTCATTATGTAGATTAAATAAATGTTGTTTTTATGATGTTTAATTTTGTACCTAATCTTCCAAGACACTAGACTTTACGATCCTTGGCTTGTAATATGATGTTTTATTATGCATAAAATCATGTAATAATATGTGTAAAAGGATATGGTCTCTATATATATTTTATCTATTTATATATTTATAATTCTAAATAAATAAATATTATTTTTATAATTATAAATAAATAATTATATATATTGAAATTGTTATAAAAAGATAATAAGTTTGAGTAAATAATGAATATATTTTCTATATTTATATTTATATATATGTTTATTAAATATATGTAAAATTATATTAATATAAATAATTATATAAATATATAAATATGTAAATTTTTCTTTTTTAAAAATTATTTTTATATTTATAAATAATTAGATATATCTTTAAATAATTATAAAATTATAATAAATACAATTAATGAATGAATATATTTACTATTTTTAAATTTATATATATTTATTAAATATATATATACATTTATATAAATATATTTATAAAAAATTATTTATAATTATAATTATAAACCGTTTTTTCATTGCTTAAGTAATAACCATGACATATTAATAACCGCTTTTTTAGCATTAAAAAAGATACATTTTATCATCATTTATTAATTTACCACTGAAAAAAATATATTTATCAATTCTTTTTTAGAAGCACTGATAAAGGTTTCCCAATATATTTAATGAACAATAACTAATCATGTAGCTGTTGTGATATCTGATGCTTTTTGTAGAAGCAACCTATAGTCAACGCTCCTCCATGCTGAATCCAATCTCGAATCAAGACTTGAAAAAATTATAAGGCACTAAGCCATGGCTTGAATTATTCAAGGATCTAATGAATCCAAGGGTCAAAATAATTCTAGGGTTGGAGATATCTCTAGTTTATATCGAAAAATTCAAAGCTTGAATCCCAGGTATGTTACATTCTTCTCATTCTCACTCTTTTATTACATTTTTTGTGACATCTATTTGTGTTTTTTTATTCAATATATATTTATATTTATTATTCATCTTCGATTTACCTTACATAATGAATTTATAATTTTGGTTTCTAGGATGTTGTTTATGTATCGAACCATTAAGGGCTTTACTAAATACTTTTTAGCATATTAAGAATTCCACACACCGATTTCATCCGTGTAGCATATTAAGATTAAATGTTTTGAACTTCATTCCATGGAAATAACACACACAAAGTGTTTGTTAAAATTCAACCCATGGTTTTTATTTAATAAATTGAAATGGATTTCATGTGATTATTTCTTGAATTTGAGGTGTGGTTTTTTTGAGTTTTTTCTATTTTGAATCTTAAGTGGTATTACATCGATATTTTTATGTAATGCTAAGTAACCTGAATTTTAACATTTTTTCTAGATATCCAATATAAATATCTATATATATATATGAATTTGTAAATCTACAAATATATATATATATATTTATTTATTTACACGAACATATCATTTCATGTATATATGTAAGTATGTAGTCATATGAAATATAGTTAGGATTCATTCAATAAGGTAGATTATTTTTTTTTATTGGTTTCAAAAATGAATTCCAAGAGATATGTAAATGTGATTTTTTAAAAATTATGAATTTTAGGAATGTTTGTAACTTTTTCAAATTATATATATTCTCACTTTTATATTTAGAATAATTTTTAAAGGAATAAGTGTTTAGTTGAAAATTAGTATTAGTATCATGTGTTCTGGATTTTTTGGTACCATGAAATAGTTTTTATGAAATGTTTTCACCAGCTATAGAAGATTCTTATTTTAGTCTTCATGAGGTATGTTTTTTTTAAATATAGAGATTGTATTGATGGTTTTTAGAAGGATGTTTGAATATACATGTTTGGGTTATGCGGTTTTTCTTATGATATGTTTTCTAAAAAGGTGACCACACCTCCCAATACTATCATAATATAGATTTCATGCATCTTAGTGAGGGATGAGAGATAGTTAAAATGTATTACTAATTAGATTGTATGCGTCCACACTTATATAAAATTCTATTTAGGAGTACAATAAGATATGCTAGTAGTGGGTGTCTAGTAGGTTATAAACATAGTAACTCATCATCATGGTTATTGGTGGCTCCAACCCAATTATGTCTAGAGTCACCTCACATGATGATTTTTAATTTCCCAAGATTACATATTCTTCATTAACTACTGTTTACATGTATATTATTTTGGAAGATGGTTAGGATTATAGTTATTTATAAATTTCACCTTTGGATTATTTCATAGGATAAGAACTACCATAGTGGAGTAAATATTTTCTTCAATTCAATAACCCATTTTATTCAAAGCATACTAAAATTCTTTAAAACAATCAAATTTTGGGTTTACCTTATTAAAATTTTCTATAAATATGACCTTTAATAATGAATATCTTATGTTTATTTATTTATTTTGTTTAGATAATGAATATTTTATGAACCCAATATAATTTATATGAATCAAAAATGGATGAATTTTAATCATTTGACAAAAGAGTATGAATATGAAGTTAAATAGTTCATTAAGTTTGTAATTGATCATGCATCGAAGCCTTCTCGAATCCTTTTTCCATGTTTATGATGTGGTTATTCAAGAAAATTAGTCTATAAAAGTGGGAATAACATTTGATGTATCATGGAATAGATCATAGCTATAAATTTTTTAATAAACACATGGAAAAAATAAATGTTCACACTAATTGAGATGAAATTACAATTTATGGATCATTTGATATGAATACCTATGTAAATAATGATGTAGATAACATGGAAAGAATGACACTGGAAATTGAATATGAACTTACTGATTTTCCAAAGATGCATGTGAAGTTAAATAGTTGTGAAAAGAGATCATTTTATACTAGTTTCACTAAATACACAACATTGTCACCTATATTGAAATTAAAAAATTTGAAAGTTGGCAGTGAATAGAGTGACACTAGCATTATAGTAATGCTTAGTTTCCTAAGTGATATGCGACTATAAGAAATTGAACCACCATGTCAAATATATGATGCTAAAAAAATTATACATTCAATGGGAATGAGCTCTAAAAGAATACATGCATCTCAAAATGATTTTATATTGTATCACAGTGACCCTAGATCACTCATTGAATTCCCTAAGTGTTGTGAAGATCAATACAAGAAAAATGAATCATGTACATTGAAATATTTATTATAATTTCCAAGCATTACATGGTTTGGAAGACAATATGGATGTTTGGAAACTGTAAGAAAATTGACATGGCATACAGATACAATAATTAAGGATGGGAACCTACATCATCCAATAGATTGTCCTCACTGAAAGAAACTTGATTATGAGTATCCTGAATTTGTAAATGATCCAAGAAAATTTCGTCTTTCATTATATAAAAATGGAATATGTGTTTTGGGTGTACAAAGTAGTACTCACAATTCATGGCTGACCGTGTTGGTAAATTATAAATTTCATCCATGGTTATGTATGAAGCAAAAATACATTATGTTTTCTGTGATTATATCTATACCAAATAAACCAAGTTATGATATTGATGTCTATTTGGATCCACTTATTGAAGATCTAAAATTAATGTGGGATACAAGTGTTACAATTTATGTTTCCTGTAGAGGTAAAAAATTCACAATATGGGCCACGTTGTATGGGGTGATAAGTGAATTTCTTGATTATGGAAATTTATCAGACTATAATGTTAATGGAATGTTGGGGTATCCCATTTGCGAAGAATGCACACACTCAGTTTAGTTGAAACATTCCTTCAAGAATATTTTTTAGGACATCATAAATCTATACATCAACAACATAAATACTGATCCTAGATGATATAATTAAATTGGAATATTGAACAATTTAAAACACAATATCCACTAATTGGTGGTCAATTGTTCGATAAAGTAATAGATATTGAAACTATTGTCAGTAAAAAAATTGAAAAAAAAACATTTGAAATAAGGTTGGAAGAAGTTATCAATATTCATTGAATTATGGTAATGGAATTTTTTGATCATAAGAAATTTTCTTGATGTCAAGCACGTAAAAAAAATATTTGATAGTGTTATTATAACATTACTAAATATTCTTGGAAAACACAAAATATGGAATCAAGGCTAGGTTGGACATGATTCACAAGGGGAAAAGAGAAGAGTTGGCATCAGTAAAGGGTAAATGGTGGCCTTTACTTTGTCCAGCAACATAGACATTATCTAGACAGGATCAATTTCAATTTTTCCTTTTCTTTAATAGTGTGAAATTTCTAGAGGTGTATTAATAAAATATAAAAAATTTGGTTTTAATGACTAATGTGAAGTTACATCGAATAAAATCACATGAATTTAATGTTTGATAAAATATTTCATGAATGTTTCTTTCAGTTGAATTCTTCCTAAAAATGAACAACATACATTAATGAGACTCTGCTTCTTTTTAAAATCCAAATCTATTAAATTAATAGACGCAATGAAGTTTCCAATAATGAATAATGAGGTTGCAGTTATATTAGGGGAATTATTGATGTTATTCCCACCATCATTCTTTGATTTAATGTTCTATCTAATAGTTTTATTGGCTAGAGAGGTTCACTTATGTAGTCCTATCAATTATATATGGATGTACCCTAATAAGATGAATTCATATATACATTTTTCGGCCATTTACTTAAGGATTTTAATTGTTTAATATAATAATGTTCTTGGTATGTGTTTAATATTTCCATAATGAGGCTTCATAAATTCTCAAAGGAAAAAACCCATAAGAAGTTAAAAATTCACCTATTACATGTCATGAACCATTAGTACATGTTGTGTAACAGGATTTCACTACATATAACAAGTCATGATCCAATCTGTAAACCATTTCATGAAGTTTTCAAAGAGAGAGGAATTGTAAAGACCCGTAAAATTCAAGGGAAATTTTTTCTTAATTTTCTTTGGAATTTTACAAGAGCGCGGTTTCTGACGGCACCTGATTCCGAGGCCCGGTGTGCCCGGAATCAATTTCCAAAGTCTGGCTCGGGTACGTTCAGTGAACGAACGAGCGGGATTTTCTAACTTTCGAACCAGTGCCCGGAATCGAATTCTGAGGGCACCGATGGAACCGTAGCGCCGGTAAACGCTTAGGAACTCCTGTTCTGGAGTTGCGTTCATGCGAGTGTTGATAATAAAAATTGTGGATGTTTACTTTGTAATTACACTACAATTTTTATTATTTTACTCTAAGTGATATCTCTTGTTGGAATTTGGGTAACCACCCAACCTCCCTTGGGAGGTTATGAGGGTGGTGGGGCCCACACGAACCCCACCTCTTCATATCCTCTAAAACCCCTCAACTCCCTCATAAGTTATGATATCTTAAGTTATAACTTTAGAATTAAATAAGGAGATTTGTGTGTGTGTTTTGAATTTCAAACTCTTGAAATTCTAGTGTGTTGTTGTGTTAATAAAATAAGATAGAGTCTTATTTTATAGTTTTGTCTCCTTGAGAGAGTTGGGAAGGTTCTTCTTGTTTCTTCATCTTCTTCAACCTCGATGAAGAACACGAAGAACGCCGTTCTTCAACGAAGAACTTCTTCGCCGAAGAACACGGTTCTTCCACGACGCCATATCCACGACGTGACGTTCTTCTTCCGCATCATCTCTTCCGCGACGGTTTTCCGCGACGAACGCCATCGACAACGACTCTTCCTCCGACGTCAAAGGAATCGACACCGATATTCCACGACTACGTCAACGTGCGACTATCAAGGTAGGGGTTCTTGAGATCGTTGTTTACATTTTATTTGACATTCCTCAAGTATTTCTAAGACAATTGATAACAAACTAACGGGAGGAGGCCGGACCGCACAAACACGGCTGATCCTCCTCCCATCATGGTTTAGTTTTATTGTGGTTTGAAGCGGGGTAACGCGGTACCATTGTACCACGCGAAAAGATTTATTTAAGGCCGGTTTAGGTCACGACGAAGAACTGCGACGCTATAATGTCATGCCTTTGAGATCGGATGAGACCGCGGCCGGAGTCGGGCCGCGGCGGTGGGGCGCGACGTCGTTACGCTGCGCAAATCTTACAAGGACCGAGCAAGAAGGGGCGGCCGGAAAACTGGCCACCGGCGGAAAAATAAGAACCGCGGCCGGACGGCCACGGAGGAGCTAGGGGCGGCCGGCCTCGCCGGCCGCCGGGAATCATGAAGGCCCGCGGCCCTACGGCCGCGGCGGAGCAGCAAGGGGCGCCGGCCTTGCCGGCGCCGGAGATCAGATGGGCCGCGGCCCTACGGCCGCGGCGGAACAGCCAGGGGCGGCCGGCCTCGCCGGCCGCCGGAGATCAAAGAGGAGCCGTGGCTACGGCTGCGGCGGAGAAGAGGAAGGCGGCCGGCCGCCGGCCGCCGGTTTGGACAGGAGGCGGGACCCGCGGGTCCCGCGTGTGTAAAGAAACGGCCGGCCTTAGGCCGGCCGAGATCCGGAAAAAGGGGGGGTTTCACCCCCCGCGTGCGGCACATGCGTGGCACGCTGGCCGCGCCGCCGCTGGCCGGGCCGCGCCGCCACCGTCCGGGCCGGGTCCAGTGGACTGGGTCGGTCCGACCCGGTTCAGGTCGTACCTGGGCCGGGTCGGCCCGGACCCGGACCCCCCGTTTCGAATCAGATTCGGTCTTTTGGGCATATCTTGAGCCACGGACCTCCGATTGACGAACCGTCTGCGGCAACGCGATCCTTGGATCGAGATGGTCGTTTTGGTATATCGCACTCAAGGGTTAGGATTACTTTGAGTTCGGCCGGGTTGGTTCGTTCACGAAACCAACCGGGCCTTCGGAGCGGAAACGCTCATATCTTGAGCTACGGACGTCCGATTGACGTGTCGTCTGCCGTGTTGTGTTCCTCTTAGTGAGACGGATATTTTGGCATACTCCGCCTGAGGTTTGGACGTAGGTGGAGTACAGTCGGGTTGGTTTTGCCTTAAAAACCAACCGGGCCCCGGGGACGAAAATGCCAATAACTCTCAGACCGAGCGTCCGATCGACGCGCCGTCTATTGCGTTGAGTTCCTGTTGTCGATACGGAACTTTTGGATACATCAACTATGGAATTTGTGACAGTTGATGTATCAGCCTCTCGGCTCGTGGAGCGGACCCTCCGAACGAGCTTGCTGTGTGCGGGAACCCTAGTGCTGGCTGCGACTGTTACTGTGACTACTGCTGCTGCTACTGCTACTGTGACTGCGACGACGAAAGTACAGAGATCCTGTGTGGATTCGACGACGACGACTACAGCACTCAGCGATCCTACGTGGATCAGTGCTACAGGTCCTGTGTGGGCCCGATCCTGTGTGGGTCCGATCCTGTGTGGGTCTTTGCGCTCAGCGGTCCTGTGTGAACCAGCGCCTACAGGTCCTGTGTGGGCCCGATCTTGTGGGGGTCTTTTGCGGGGGTTAGTTACCTATCGATCTTTCGTGTGTCCGACAACTTAGATGGATCAGAGATCATCTTTATCGTCCTTTGAAGTTGTATACCTGTGTGAGCTGAATCCTGTTGCTTCCTGTGTGGATTGTGTTGTGCTATCCTGTGTGGATTACATTATGCTTACCTGTGTGGAATACGTTTACTTTCTTGTGTGGACTGAGTTGTACTTAGGCTCGAAGGTTGGAGCGTATTTGAAATTGATGTCTTAGGTATATGTATGGGCATATACCTAAGCAGTGTCGGTTGTTATTTCGTGATTGTACCTTTCTTCGTGGTTTATCCTTTGTGGATTTGAGAGACCTTCAGGGGTCTCAGGGTCCCTACTGAGTAGCTTATACTCACCCCTGCACGGGCTTTGCCCGCACTACGTTGTGTTGGTTGCAGACGACGGACAGCGTTGACCTTAGCTGAGGCTTGCAGAGCGGGACGGTACCCGGAGGTGGACCACTGGGCGGGACGTGCTCGGAGCGGACGACGGGACCCATGGAGCTGTGGAGCTATCTGTACCCACCCTTCAGGTGGGATTTCCGGTGGACATCTCAGTGTAGCGGCTTTTACTTTTTAGTTGTTGTTTTCCATTTCGAGTTGTACTTTACTTTCAGTTTGGGTTTGTATACTGGCCCATTTACTTTTCCGCACTTTCAGTTGTACTCTACTTTTGCTTAGTGTTTACTTTCCGCTTGCTTACTCTGTGGTGTTTGATTACTTTACAAAGGCAATGCCTTCCCTTTTACCGGGATTTACGCCTTGGTGCTAGTCGCCAGCCCCTGGCCTATGGAAGGCGGGCTTGGGGTAGTCACGGCACGGACCCCGAGGGCGGGTCGTGGCATATTGGTATCAGAGGAGTTCTGTTCTACCGCGAACTCAGATCTTTTTTATGTGAAGCAATAATGTTTAGCATATTGAGTGTGGTTATCAGTCCAGGGAGTCCAGTGTTGGTGCGGCGGCCGACGTATCCGTACACTAGGACCCTGACTTCTGATTTCCGACTTAATGCACGAAAACATTGATTGTGTGTGTGTTTCAAATTTTTCTTTGTGATTTCTTTGTGTCAGCTCACCAAGTATACTGTTTGACCGTGGCGCACCTGTTTCCTTTCAGGATGGCCCCACGACGGCAGCCAGCTAGGGTTCCGAGAGTCGAGTGTGACGACAGCCCACCGAGCGGCGAGGCTTCGGTACAGGGCCCTCTTGCAGTTGAGGCACCAACGGAGGCACCAGCGATACTACCATACGTTGGGCCATTGATGCCACCAGCCCCAGCAGTAGACAGATGATGCAGAGGTCCAGGAGGACCAGACTAGCAGTTGGAAGATCTCGGGATTTAGGACCGGTGGTACGGGGCACCTGAGGTGGGGTCAGAGCCAGGCGTTCCAGAAACGGACAATGTTACTCCTGCGGCGGGAAGGGTCACCTGGCACGTGACTGTCCGACTCCTCGTACGATTGATCAGCGAGTGTTAGAGGAGCCACTGATACAGAAGCAGCGGCGAGTGCTTGAGCAACAGCCGAGTAGTGGACAAGGCAGTAGAGCTCCTAGAGCAGGTGGACCGGAGAGGAACTAGTGGATACATCCCTTGTACTTCTAGTTCCATTTTTCTTTTGTATTCGTGTATTGTACTATGAGCTGCAATAATAAAAAGACACTTATCTTTGTTTTCTTTACTGTCCTTTTGTTTGATTGATACTGAGTGGTACCGGTTAAACTGTTGACTTGACCCTCACATTCGAGATTTCAACTGGAGGGGACCCAATAACCTCACACTGATGCCGACAGTGTGACTCGACCCTTAGAGGCGAGAGTAACGGTTGGACCTCTTGGTAGCAGGGTCGAGGCCTTACGACGTCATCCGTGCCATAAATTATCTAATCATGACGGAATTGACTGTATTTGTCAAGGAACGTGGTTCATCCAGGGGATGAGACCGGATTCCACTTTTCGGAAAAGGAGAAATCTTTGCAGCTAGCCTCTTTGCAGATATCCTTCGTGGATAGAGATGGAGCAGCCTTCCTTCAGTCTCTCACAGTCACTCCTCCACTACTGCAGCGAGTCAGGGAGGCACAGCGTGGGGACGTTGACTGTGAGACACAGCGTGCACAGATATCCTCAGGACAGGCACCTGATGGTTTCTCCCTTGGAGCAGAACACGACATCCTTTTCAGAGGACGTACCATGGTACCAGTCGCTTTGCGAGAGGAAGTGCTGAGAGAGTTTCACACTTCTCCTTTGGCGGTACATCCTGGAGTGGCAAAAATGTACCAGGACCTCAGACGACAGCACTGGTGGCCGGGCATGAAGAAGGCAGTAGCAGAGTTCGTTTCTCGATGCCTCACCTGCCAGCAGGTGAAGGCAGAGCATCAGGTACCAGCGGGCTTGGTACAACCCTTGGAGTTTCCGGAGTGGAAGTGGGACGACATAACTATGGACTTCGTGACTGGACTTCCACGCACTTCCAGAGGTCACGACTCCATCTGGGTGATTGTTGACCGACTCACCAAGTCCGCACACTTCTTACCCATCAGAGTGCAGGGCTCAGTGGAGAGCTTGGGACGTCTCTACGTTCAGGAGATTGTGCGGCTCCACGGTGTTCCATCATATATCGTCTCTGATCGAGATGCTCTCTTTACTTTCCGGCTTTGGAAGGGGTTACAGGAGGCGTTCGGGACGCAGCTACGACTGAGCACAGCCTTTCACCCTCAGACGGATGGTCAGACGGAGAGGACCATTCAGACTCTCAAGGACATGCTCCGCGCATGTGTCCTCGACTTTGGTCGTAGCTGGGAGGACCACCTACCCTTGGTGGAGTTTGCGTACAACAACAGCTACCACTCCACTATCGGGATGGCACCGTACGAGGCATTGTACGGCCGACCTTGTAGATCTCCTTTGTGCTGGACAGACCCTGGAGAGTCAGCACTCGTGGGAACGGAGATGGTCCAGGCCACGACAGAGAAGGTCCAGGTCATCCAGGAGCGGATGAGGACAGCACAGAGCCGGCAGAAGTCATACGCTGACAGGAGGCGGAGGCCACTAGAGTTCGAGGATGGCGACCACGTCTTCTTGCGGGTCTCACCTCGACGTGGTATTCGGAGATTTGGCCGAGGCGGCAAGTTATCTCCGCGCTTCATCGGACCCTTCCAGGTCCTCAGCAGGATTGGTGAGGTGGCTTATCGCCTGGCTCTACCACCTCAGTTGCACCGGGTGCATGACGTCTTCCATGTGTCTCAGCTGAGGATATACGTGCACGACCCGACGCACATCATTGACCATGGGGAGCTTGACGTAGATGATGGGGCGACTTTTACGGAGGTCCCGGTGGAGATAGAGGATCGACAGGAGCGGGTCCTGTGTGGCGATCGATTCCTCTTGTGCGCATCAGATGGAAGCACGGGAATCTCCAGGAGAGCACATGGGAGCGGGAGGCTCAGATGCGTGCTCAGTACCCTCATTTGTTTCCCTAGTTTTTTATGTATCTTTACGGGGACGTAAAGCCCTGAGGTGGGAGTAATGTAAAGACCCGTAAAATTCAAGGGAAATTTTTTCTTAATTTGCTTTGGAATTTTACAAGAGCGCGGTTTCTGACGGCACCTGATTCCGAGGCCCGGTGTGCCCGGAATCAATTTTCGAAGTCTGGCTCGGGTACGTTCAGTGAACGAACGAGCGTGATTTTCTAACTTTTGAACCAGCGCCCGGAATTGAATTCCGAGGGCACCGATGGAACCGTAGCGCCGGTAAACGCTTAGGAACTCCTGTTCTGGAGTTGCGTTCATGCGAGTGTTGATAATAAAAATTGTGGATGTTTACTTTGTAATTACACTACAATTTTTATTATTTTACTCTAAGTGATATCTCTTGTTGGAAGTTGGGTAACCACCCAACCTCCCTTGGGAGGTTATGAGGGTGGTGGGGCCCACACGAACCCCACCTCTTCATATCCTCTAAAACCCCTCAACTCCCTCATAAGTTATGATATCTTAAGTTATAACTTTAGACTTAAATAAGGTGAGTTGTGTGTGTGTTTTGAATTTCAAACTCTTGAAATTCTAGTGTGTTGTTGTGTTAATAAAATAAGATAGAGTCTTATTTTATAGTTTTGTCTCCTTGAGAGAGTTGGGAAGGTTCTTCTTGTTTCTTCATCTTCTTCAACCTCGACGAAGAACACGAAGAACGCCGTTCTTCAACGAAGAACGCCGTTCTTCAACGAAGAACTTCTTCACCGAAGATCACGGTTCTTCCACGACGCCATATCCACGACGTGACGTTCTTCTTCCGCATCATCTCTTCCGCGACGGTTTTCCGCGACGAACGCCATCGACAACGACTCTTCCTCCGACGTCAAAGGAATCGACACTGATATTCCACGACTACGTCAACATGCGACTATCGGGGTAGGGGTTCATGAGTTCGTTGTTTACATTTTATTTGACATTCCTCAAGTATTTCTAAGACAATTGATAACAAACTAACGGGAGGAGGCCGGACCGCACAAACACGGCCGATCCTCCTCCCATCATGGTTTAGTTTTATTGTGGTTTGAAGAGGGGTAACGCGGTACCATTGTACCGCGCGAAAAGATTTATTTAAGGCCGGTTTAGGTCACGACGAAGAACCGCGACGCTATAATGTCGCGCCTTTGAGATCGGATGAGACCGCGGCCGGAGTCGGGCCGCGGCGGTGGGGCGCGACGTCGTTATGCTGTGCAAATCTTACAAGGACCGAGCAAGAAGGGGCGGCCGGAAAACCGGCCACCGGCGGAAAAAGAAGAACCGCGGTCGGACGGCCACGGAGGAGCTAGGGGCGGCCGGCCTCGCTGGCCGCCGGGAATCAGGAAAGGCCGCGGCCCTACGGCCGCGGCGGAGCAGCAAGGGGCGCCGGCCTTGCCGGCGCCGGAGATCAGATGGGCCGCGGCCCTACGGCCACGGCGGAACAGCCAGGGGCGGCCGGCCTCGCCGGCCGCCGGAGATCGAAGAGGAGCCGCGGCTAGGGCCGCGGCGGAGAAGAGGAGCCGCGGCTACGGCCGCGGCGGAGAAGAGGAAGGCGGCTGGCCGCCGGTTTGGATAGGAGGCGGGACCCGCGGGTCTCGCGTGTGTAAAGAAACGGCCGGCCTTAGGCCGGCCGAGATCCGGAAAAAGGGGGGGGGGTTTCACCCCCCGCGTGCGGCACATGCGCGGCACGCTGGCCGCGCCGCCGCTGGCCAGACCGCGCCGCCACCGGCCGGGCCGGGTCCAGCGGACCGGGTCGGTCCGACCCGGTTCGGGTCGTACCCTGGCCGGGTCGGCCCGGACCCGGACCCCCCGTTTCGAATCATATTCGGTCTTTTGGCCATATCTTGAGCCACAGACCTCCGATTGACGAACCGTCTGCGGCAACGCGATCCTTGGATCGAGATGGTCGTTTCGGTATATCGCACTCAAGGGTTCAGATTACTTTGAGTTCGGCCGGGTTGGTTCGTTCACGAAACCAACCGGGCCTTCGGAGCGGAAACGCTCATATCTTGAGCTACGGACGTCCGATTGACGTGTCGTCAACCGTGTTGTGTTCCTCTTAGTGAGACAGATCTTTTGGCATACTCCGCCCGAGGTTTGGACGTAGGTGGAGTACGTTCGGGTTGGTTTTGCCTTAAAAACCAACCGGGCCCCGGGGACGAAAATGCCAATAACTCTCAGACCGGGCGTCCGATCGACGCGCTGTCTGTTGCGTTGAGTTCCTGTTGTCGATACGGAACTTTTGGATACATCAACTCTGGACTTTGTGACAGTTGATGTATCAGCCTCTCGGCTCGTGGAGCGGACCCTCCGAACGAGCTTGCTGTGTGCGGGAACCCTAGTGCTGGCTGCGACTGTTACTGTGACTACTGCTGCTGCTACTGCTACTGTGACTGCGACGACGACAGTACAGAGATCCTGTGTGGATTCGACGACGACGACTACAGCACTCAGCGATCCTACGTGGATCAGTGCTACAGGTCCTGTGTGGGCCCAATCCTGTGTGGGTCCGATCTTGTGTGGGTCCTTGCGCTCAGCGGTCTTGTGTGAACCAGCGCCTACAGGTCCTGTGTGGGCCCGATCCTATGTGGGTCTTTTGCGGGGGTTAGTTACCTATAGATCTTTCGTGGGTCCGACGACTTAGATGGATCATAGATCATCTTTATCGTCCTTTGAAGTTGTATACATGTGTGAGCTGAATCCTGTTGCTTCCTATGTGGATTGTGTTGTGCTATCCTGTGTGGATTACAATATGCTTACCTGTGTGGAATACGTTTACTTTCCGGTGTGGACTGAGTTGTACTTGGGCTCGGAGGTTGGAGCGTATTTGAAATTGATGTCTTAGGTATATGTATGGGCATATACCTAAGTAGTGTCGGTTGTTACTTCGTGATTGTACCTTTCTTTGTGGTTTATCCTTTGTGGATTTGAGAGACCTTCAGGGGTCTCAGGGTCCCTACTGAGTAGCTTATACTCACCCCTGCACGGGCTTTTCCCGCACTACGTTGTGTTGGTTGCAGACGACGGACAGCGTTGACCTTAGCTGAGGCTTGCAGAGCGGGACGGTACCCGGAGGTGGACCACAGGGCGGGACGTGCTCGGAGCGGACGGCGGGACCCGTGGAGCTGTGGAGCTATCTGTACCCACCCTTCAGGTGGGATTTCCGGTGGACATCTCGGTGTAGCGGCTTTTACTTTTTATTTGCTGTTTTCCCTTTCGAGTTGTACTTTACTTTCAGTTTGGGTTTGTATACTGGCCCATTTACTTTTCCGCACTTTCAGTTGTACTATACTTTTGCTTAGTGTTTACTTTCCGCTTGCTTACTCTGCGGTGTTTGATTACTTTACAAAGGCAATGCCTTCCCTTTTACCGGGATTTACGCCTTGGTGCTAGTCGCCAGCCCCTGGCCTATGGAAGGCGGGCTTGGGGTAGTCACGGCACGGACCCCGAGGGCGGGTCGTGACAGGAATGTACATATCGTGAATAGATATCATATTATGTGACCCTAGTCAAAGAAATTGAAGGAGAAATCCTTCCACAAGGAATAGATGGAAGGCCAATACACATCGTGAGTCATAGTTACATGATGTGTATATAGCCAAAACAAAAATTTCAAAAAATATAGGCATTGGATACATGAAAGATTCAAAATACGTGGAGGAGTACCTGGATATGAATTACATGACATGTAATATATTATACATCGTGACCCATTTTACCAATATATATAGTATCCCGGAAGCAGATTCCAGAGCCTTCCATAGCACTGATCTCTATTTTTTTTTTGGTTCCCTCGAAGTTTTCTTCATCCCTTTCCCTCTCAAACTCAAATTTATTTTTTGTTTCATACTCTATTTCAATTCAACATATGTGGATCTTGTTTTTATTCACCGCCTTCTAATTTCCATCACATTTCTTACCTTCACTCATCATCAAACTAGTGTGCAATCCATTTCTGATTTCATTACAAGTAATCATTTTATTATGTTGTGATATATATTTTTGTAATTTCATTTTCATCCCCACATGTGAATTTAAACCATTTTTTTATTTTTAATCATTTAAATTAGAACATTCCTATTATGTCAATCATTTTATTTATTTATTTATTTTCATCCCAACCAACTATGAGTGGATAAACCACCCAGGGGTAAGGATCGAGAGTGTATGTATCTGAATTCATAATAAATATTTAATTATACTTTTGGTAACCCTAATGGATTAGTAATCAGAATAAATGATAAATGTCTATCCAATTCATTTAAATTCCCCCGACCATGGGATATTCAATTAAAGGACCATATATTGGTTGGATTAGATTAGGATATGACCACTAGCCCAAGATGATTTCTTCCATAGAATCTAAGATTAATGTATCTCGGTTATTGATATCTCCAGATCAATGAATATTTACCTACTAGGTAGAACTAGTTGACTTGACCAATGTCAAATAAAAACTTATGCTTTCTTCATAGCCGAAACTTTAGGACACTATAAAGATTATAATTGAGACCATCTTTCATACAGATACTTGAATTTGATCTTGGAACCTCTTTAATAATTTAAATAAACCATCAATTTTACTAGTTTTAGAAACACCCAAACTAAAAGCAACTAAAAAGGAATCATACCAAAAGGGTCTCAAGATTAATACCTCCAAGAGCTAGATTCCTACCTCTGGGATCAACCTTGGATGATCTCTATGCTATGCATGAGTAGTAAGTAAAATTTGTGAAATCAAGAAATCTAATTTGACCATGGCCCATACGAAACCAATGTCGCATGTGGGCATGTCAAAATTTGGCACTGTTCTGGGGGAAGCAATGATGTGATTTTTAAAACCTATGGAAAAATTTCTCTGATTTAGTTTCCCTCCCCCCTTTCCTTCATATCTTTTGTGATGCCCTTGTGTCCCCTTTTTTATGGTATTGTGCCCATACTAAGGTCATTTGACTCGTTCAAGGAACCTTGAGTCAGAAGAGCCTTTAATCTTTGATACTGAGATCAAAAGGAACCTATTTTCACACCACCAATCAACTATGGATGGTCAACACCACCAAGTTGGACCCAATCCACCGAACCCACCTAACCCTCATCAACGTATTCTCAAGGAGCACCTAATGTATCAATAGAAGATAGTCATAGATTATGGTTTCCCATCAATCCATGGTGGAACCCTTAGCATAGTGTATCCCTCCATTCAAGCTCATACATTTTAAAATAAATATAGACTCATACACATGAACCAAAACATGGATAAATTCAATGGTCTCTATATAGAAGACCCACATGAACACATATCTAACTTCCTAGAATTTTTTAATACCTTTCACAACTAGGGAGATTCTTCAAACACAATTACACTATGTGTATTGATATTATATTTAAGAGACTGAGCTAAGGACTAGTTAAAAAGTTAATCTCCTGAGTCAATCATGACTTGGGACAACCTTTCCAAGAGGTTCTTGGACAAATATTTTCCACCAATATGGACTTGAAAGATCTGAAACAACATTTATAAATTTTCTCCGACTAATGGGGAATCAACATGGGAAGAACAGGGTCAATTAATAGAGCTGATGAAAAAGTTTTTACATCATGTTTTGAACATATGGATTCAGTTGCAGACATTCTACCAAGGAATCATTCCAGCTGCATGAACTGTTTTCAAAGAATTTAATGATGGAGGACTAATGTTTAAGGACCTAGAAGTTGGGAGATCCATTCTTGATGAAGTTTCTCACAATGAAATCATGTGGAAAAGTGATCATGGAATGCCTTATCATAGTATCCACTAGGTGGATTAGAAAAACATATTAGAAGTACAAGTATAAGCACTCACAAAGAATATGGAATCATTCCAAGAGCTTGCTATAAAACCCCATCCTACCACCATTATGGAATTATAATCCTACAATATGTGTGGTGTCCCATATATCTACTAATAATGCAAATAAAGTGTTGAAAAATCACAAGACTTATATTTTAATTATATCAACTACAATACAAAACTTATCTGTTTCAACAAAAGAAACAATATTACCAACAAAGACCTACTCAGTAGCAGCCTCAGAACAACCAATGATATTTTCAAAATTTTAGTGTTCAAGAATTATTCTGAAATCAAGGACTACTAGGGTATCCTATAAACCCAATACCAATAAATCTTCAATAGATGCAACAACATCCCATCCCATAAATACCTCAGCAACAATTCCAACCCACCCTACTAAGACCTCAGCAACCACCTCCTCCTATTGAAAGTAACATGGAGAACCTCTTGGATACAATTGTTCAAATGGCTTACTAAAGAATTAATACTTAGGAAATGGAGATGCAGAACCAATGATATTTCTTGAAGAACCTTGAATTACAAATTGGCCAGATCTCGAAGACGTTGTCTGATAGATTTTCAGATTCCCAACCTGGTAATATTGAGACATACCCAAGGGATAAATCCAAGGTTATAGTTCTAATATGCAGGAAGATTTTTGATTTTCAACAACCCAGTGGAAGATATTAAAGGCATATTGAGGTGCCTAAAAAACAAGCACATGTAGAAGGATATGCTAAGAAAACCGCACCTAAAGAAGGTTCACCTGCCAAAATTAATCACACTCCTAAACATCCCAAAGAACCATTTTATGGTTCCCACTTAAATACAAGACCCATCTTCCCTTCCTAGAATGATCATGAAAAGGATGATTGGAGGGACAATACAAGAAGTTCTTGGATATGTTTAAGAAACTACACATCAACATACCATTTGCAGAAGCCATTTCCAATATGCCAGTTTATGAAAAATTTCTCGAGGATATACTATCCAATAAAAGGAAAATAAAATATCATGGGGACATCTCACTATATGAATAATGCTCCTCTATTGTGTAGTATAAAATCCCATAAAAAATGAGAGATCCTGGAAGAGTTTTAATTCCCTGTGCTATAGGAGATTTCATGTTTGGAAGGGCCATGTGCGATCTTCCATCCAACATCAACTTAATGACAATGAGTGTTTTCTACAAGATAATACCCCAAAAGATAAAAACAATGAGTGTAAAATTGTATCTCACAGACCAATCAGTAACGTACCACGTGGTTATTCTGGAAGATTTGTTTGTTAAAGTAAAAAAAATTATATTTCTAGTGGAATTCCTCGTTCTGGACATGGTATAAGAAGGTGAAAACCCCACTATACTTGGAAGATCATTTCTAAAAATGGGAAAGTATTTGATAGATGTGAATAAAGGATTCCTGATCTTCCATGTTGGATAAGAACAGGTAGTCTTGAACCTTTTTAAAGTTTTCTAATAATCATATGAGGATGTCTATTGCAATCCCATATCTCTCACACAAAAAAGAGATGAATACATGGCCATTGAAGAATGAAGTGAATAGTTTCTATCAAAGGAGTAACAATACAATTTTTTAGAAATAAGATTCATTGAACCTCTCATGAGGGACATCGTTCCACCTTTCATTCCCTCCATCATTCAACCACCCAATATGAAACTAAAATACTTACTCATTACTCTAAAGTACTCATTTTTAGGAGTTTAATCCTCTCTGTAAGTTATTATCAACTCTAAACTATCCTAAGAACAAGAAGAAAAATTGGGTGAAATTATGAAGAGACATAAATAGTTAATTTCATGGGGATTTTCAGACATTAAATGGATCCATCCTACTGAATGCACTCACAAGAACCTACTCAATGTGGATGCAAAACCAAAATGACAAACTCAAAGGTAGCTCACACCACCGATGAATGAAGTCATCAAAAAGGAAGTGTTGAAACTCTTTGATGTAGGGATAATATTGTATATATTAAATAGTGAATGGGTGAGCCCCATAAAAGGTGTTTTTAAGAAAGGAGGACTCACAGTAGAAAGAGTTGATGAGAACAAATTAATTTCAATACACCCCATCACTAGATAGAGAGTCTGTCTGGATTAACGATGCCTGAATGCAACAACCAGAAAGGATCATTTACCTTTAGCTTTTATGGATCATATGATGTAAATAATTATAGGACCAGAATCATAATATTTCCTAGATGGATATACAGTATACAACCAAATTGTAGTTGATCCCATTGATTACCCAAAGACCACATTCGCATTCCCATTTAGTATGTTTTCTTATAGGTGAATGTCATTAAGAATGCGCAATGATCATGAAATGTTCTAGAGATGGATGAATAATATTTTCATGATATGGTCTAATAAATCCTTGAAATTTTCATGGATGACTTCTCAATCTATCGAATATCAATTAAAGTCTGTTTAAGAAATCTGGAATTAGTTCTCCAACACCATGAAGAAAAATTCATGGTTATGAATTGGGAGAAATTCTATTTCATGGTGTAGAGAGGAATATTACTTGGTCATAAAATCTATAAGGAAATAATTGAATTTGACCCAACCAAAGTTATATTCTTTAAGGATCTAACAGAACCCTTCAACCGTCAATGGTATAAAGAGATTTTTGGGCCATGCTGAATTTTATAGAAGATTCATCGAAGTATTCTCCAATGTATCTCGTCCATTAACACATATATTTTAACAAAAATTCTTTCAAATTCCCTATGTACTACCAGAATGATTCAAATATGTTGATGAAAAGTTTTACAGCAACACCATTCATCATTTCACCCAACTGGGATAAGGAATTTGAGTTAATGTGTGATGCAAGTGACCTTACAATTGGTGTCATATTAGGACAATGAGTTGGTAGTATCTTTTGTCCAATATATTATGAAATCCACACACTGAGTAAAGCTCATGAAAATTAAACGACTACATAGAAGGTAATCTTAGTAGTTGTGTATTCCTTTGAACAATTCTAATCCAATATGGTACTTTATAATGTGATTCTTCATATTGATCATGATGCCTTAAGATTTATGATGAAAATTAAGGATTCCAAGATGAGGATGATATGGTATATCCATATTCTATAGGAATTTCATAACGTAATCAATGATACAAAAGGTATATAGAATTTTATTTTAGATCACTCCATTATTAAAAAAGATGAGGAGACTGATATTGAAGTAGAATTCCTAAATGAAACCTTTATCAGTATCAAATTCTAATCGTGGTTATTTGATATTTCAAATTATCTAGCCATGGATTTTTTACATCAGGATCTTTCCTACCAGCAATGGAAAATTTTTCTAGCTACTTCCAAGAATTACTACTGTGATGAACCACTTTTGTTCAAGAATTGTGCTAATGGATTATTAAGACACTATATCCCCCAAGAAGAAACCCATAATGTGATTGAGATTTTTCACACATCACCAATTGCAAAACATCACAGAACTAAGCATACAGTAGAAAAAAAATCTAAAAAGTACATTTTTCTAGACCACACTACACCAAAACATAATCGAATTTTCCAAAAATGTGATAGATTCTAGTAGACTAGAGAAATTGAAAAAAAACCGAGATGCCAAAAAATACCATTATGGATGTTTATATATTCAATTTTTGGGGAATATACTTCATGGGTCCATTTCTCACATCATATGGAAAATCCTACATTTTGGATAGTGCTGAATCCATCTCAAAATGGGTTAAAGCTAAAGAAACCTCAAATGGCATAAAAAAGTGGTCATGAGATTTCTAAAAATAAATGTATTTACATGACTTGGATTTTCAAGATTACTCACCAGTGATAGAGGAATGCATTTCTAAAACCAATATGTTAGAGGATTATTGGAGAAGTATGAAATAAAATACAATATAGGGACTCCCTATCACCTAAAAATAGGTGGTAAAGTTGAACTGTAAAATAAGGAGTTAAAGAAAATTTTGGAAAATACTGTGAATACAAATCGAAGTGATTGGAGTCTCAAACTGGATGATGTGCTAGGAGCTTACTAAAATTCCTGAAATACACCCAGAGACAAAATATCGATTAGACTGGTTTAATGGAAACCATGCCATCTCATATTATAGATGGAGTATCATTTGTTTTGGGTGGTTATGAAACTAAATTTGAATTCTAAAAAGAATGAAGAATCCATGATGCTATAATAAACTGCATTAGAAGATATTTAAAGAGACACATATGACAATGCAAGGATCTACATGGAAAAAACAAATAAATATCATGATCAGTGCATCGCTAAGAGAATTTTTGTACTAGATAATAAGGTCATGTTGTTCAACTCAATATTGAATCTATTCCCTAATAATCTGAAATCTCAATGGTCATGCCCATTTATGTTTTTGAAGTCTTTCTTATGGGACTATAAAAATCCAGAGAGAAGGAGGGCCACCCTTTAAAGTAAATGGTCAAAGACTGAAAATTTTCCAAGAACCTTTTTATGAAGGTCATTCCATCAACTAAAAAAATCAATTGAGCCTTATCTATGTCAAGCTCTCAAATTAAAAGGAAGTGCTAATTGGGAGGAAACCCAAGTTAGGACATATGATCATAGAAGAGAATAGGATATACATTGGAAAGTTCAATGGAATTCTAGGAGTTGAAATCAAGGAATGAAAAAAGTGTGAACTAAAACTCCCAATTACACATCATGAAATCATATTACACGACGTGTAATCATTCTACCAAAAATTTATTTTAATTTACCATTACGTGATGTGGACTACAGTTTCACATCATGTAGTGAATCAGAGCTAGTTTTTAAAATAAGCAGGTCATTAACCCTAGGTTCACGATCTGCCTCACCCATCCCCTCACCTCCTCCACCTCCTCTCTAAATCCCCACACCTCCATTATTCAACACCTAACCCCATGCATTGTTTCCCCTCTCCGGATCTCAACCCTCCACCCACACTCGCCCATCTCTCACAGCGTACACACACCACCTGCACCCTCCCCTATCTCATCGAGCAAGTGAACCCACCATCCAAACCAATCACTCCCTTCTACCATGGAATGAACCAAGAGACTCCATCCATCCTCCTCTTCATTATAAACATCTGTAGAGAAACCACCTCCCAAACCTCTCCATGGCGCTACATATACATCAGTTGTTACACCTTCAACATAGCCTATAGTGACACATTAGCACCTGCTACTCAGGTAGAGTCCACCTCAACCTCCAGTGAGAAAAACCTACACCTACATCGCATCCTGTGTTCTTCCAACCTGTATCATCTGGTGAATATTCTATGATTTCAAGCTAATCCAATTCACATGAATCAAACTCTCTAAATGCCCATCCTTTCTAGGATGAACATCAGCGATGCCATCCTTGACCTCTTGGAGACATTCCATATCGATAACATTATTCAACTTCATGAGGAGACCTATAGGGATTTGTTTCTAGAGTTCCAATCCACTTTAGAGATGACTATAGAATGCCTATGATTCTTCCTCATTGGCCGGCCCCATGAGCTGTCTTTTGCAGAATTCAGTGTTGGGCTTGGAATTTACACTGATGAGTTTGTCACATCAGATATCTATATGAATCTCCACATCTCTAAGAAATGATTACATGAGATACGCAATTACACCTTGAACTGCCCATCATGAAGTCCACCAAACTATTGGACCATGCACTGTATATCCTACAGAGAGCTATGATGCATGGATAGTTTTCCCAGGTTGAGTCTCATGGGAGAGTTAACCAACTGGATGTGTTGATTCTATCAGTAGCCAGGGGTAGCCCAAAAATCCACATGTATACCCACAATTCCTATTATTACAAGGAATATTCCTAGAGGTAGAATAATACTTAGATGGGTGGATCTTCAATTATGAATCTCGCTAGACACCTCAGAATGTTTGATACAACACTTCCCCTCATTTCCCTCGGACCAGTTGAGGTCATCAGCTTTGTGATGCTAAACATGAAGCAGCTACCGGTGAAGGAGGATGACCTATACAATTGGTCATTCGAAGTGCAGGAGGTCGTACCACCAATACCACCATCACCATGGGATGTAACACAATATACATTTTTGGAAAACACACCCATTAATCCGCACACCACCTGTGCCTCCAAACCACATATTTTAACACCACCCCTACCCACCATTTCCAATATATAGGTGACCCAATAGTGAAACTTGGCTAACCTACACCATATATCCACTCACCTCAATCTTCAATTTATTGATCTCACACGAATTAACCACACCACCACCACCCACACTGATAGGCCCCTCCACATCAAAGAACGAAACATCACCCATAGATCATCCCAACCTACTAATTGACAACACTGATCCTGCCACCCGACATGAGTTTTGAGAAGACATGGAGAGGTAATGTAATGGTCCGAACATCTCTAGCCCATTACTTTGATGCAATTTGGTGTTTATGGTTTTTTTGGAGGTAAAGGTGGATTATCCCCAACACTTTTCTAAATTTCTAGTTCTGTGAACAGTGTTTCTAGTTTTTTGAATAGTGTTTCTAGACGTTGGTAGGTGTGCAGTGTTGCCAGACATCGGTAGGTGTGTAGTGTTTCCAGACATTGGTAGGTGTCCAATGCTTCTAGGCATTTATATGTGTAATATTTCTCTAGATTTCAGTACGTGTATTGTGTTTCCAGATGTTGGTAGATGTACATTTTTCCAGACATCAGTAGGTGTAAAATTTTTCTAGGTGTTGGTAGGTGTACACTGTTTCTAGACATTGGTACGTGTACAGTATTTCTAGGAATCAGTAAGTGTACATTGTTTCTAGGTATCGATAGGAGTATAGTGTGTCAAGAATTCATTAGGTGTACAGTGTTTCCAGGTATCTGTAGGAGTACAGTGTAACACCCCAAGCATCCATGATATGCTTCTCTTTCTATAATGCAATAGTTTGCATTGTACGCAAGTTCGAGATTCTAACACACCGCGACCAATCAAAGTAGACATTATGAATAGTAATACCAAAATTTTGAAATTATAGAAAATTTATATTTCAAAATCGAATTCATTTTTGTATTCGGAATATCGAAATTATCCTAAGTTGAATTTTTTTTAATTTTCTGAGAACTTCTAATTTTTATGAATAGTGAAAAATACTTAAAAAAAACTTTTTTAAACAAAAAAATTTATAGTGATAAATTATAATATTGAGTGGTTTTAAAGTATAATTAGAATATATTTTTACCATTTAATCCAATGGTGGTCATTAGAATTAATTTTACTTCGAAATTGGACATAAACAATGGTCAATCTTTTGATATATATTCTTTCCAAAAAACACGCTATTTAATGTGACAGCGGGAATTAATTATAAAATTAATTAATGCAACTTATATGTTTGTAATTTTTTAAAATATTCATCATTTTTTAATTCGGAATATCAATTATATATTAGGGTGAAATTTTGTCTTTATTCTGAAAAACTTCAATTTTTGATGAATAGTGAAACCACTAAGCGGTAGTTAAAAAACTGATTTTTCGTTTAAATGAAACATTACCACTTCTGTGATTTCATATTAAAAAATACGACATACATGGTTGTCATTAAGAATTAAAATTTGGTTCAATGGGATTAAAATAAATTTTTGGTGAATAGTAACATTTATGTTTAATTAATCGCGATGAAAGGTAATTATTGAAATTTAAGGTAAAAATGTTATTATAAAAATATGAAAATACATTTACACTTATCCTACCCTTATTGGATGAGTCATGGCCGACCAATAAAATCCATGGTTCAACTTGGGGACCCCATGGAGCCACTTGGGTAAGAAAATGACATTAATAACTTTTTATTTAAAGTAAAAATAAAATTGTCACAAACATGTGTTGTTTTACTAATACAATTTTTATATGGGGTTATATAAGTTAAAGTTCCAACTATAAATATTCATTGGAAAGAAAAAAATATTTCCTACATCATGATATTTTTTTTATAATTTTTAGACATTAAATAAATTAAATTTTTTATGACACCATGATGATGCAGTGATTACCTCATTAATTAACGATTTAAATAAAATGAAAAGATAATGTAAACTCTAAGGCTTAAACTTGTAAAAAACCTATTGGATGGGCCTATTTAGAACCCTTATCACCTTATCCATGAAATATATCATTGTAGGACCTTTATAATCCGAAAAATAATTTCATAATAAAGTAACATTTCAATCTTTCCAAGAGTGTCCCTCCTCTCCTCTTATAAAAGGCCCCCACCACTACCACCTTATTCACACCATCAAAGCCGTTTGGCTCGGCCAAACTATGCCCAAATACTCTCTAAACTTCTTTATCTTACTCCTGTAAGCCTCTATTTGGGCAGAAGTCTTCCCAAGGAATCCTTTGGCTCAAATCAAAAAGAGTTACCCGATTTTAAGGTAATATCTTCTCTTGTGTTATTTTGTTTTATTTTGCTTCTCCAACCCCCTAAAATATTTTTATTCCTTTATTTTGAAACAACACCAGTATCTTCAATATACTAGGATGTTTTTATGATAATGATTTGATTTAAAATTACACACACCTTCGTCTAATGGTTAATGAACATACTGTTTCTGTGGGTGACGAATTACTGCCTCACGAAACGATGATTGTTCAATATTCTTTTAACACCTCTCATGGTGTCCATTAAGATGTCACTATATTTATATATGATATATATTATCTTTATGTTTTCCTTATGCTTCTTTATTTTTCATTTATTGCATAACTTTATGATTTCCATTATGGGTAAATGCGATAATTTCATTTTAGGAAGTGCGGACTACCGTCCCCTCAAAGTGATTTGAATCGTTAATTCCATATGTGGGATGTATTAAGGATGGAGTAAATGATATTATATATTATATTATACTGAAATTATAATATACCTTTATATAATTATGATTTCATTGCATTAAATACGAAATAGAAATGAAAGTAGCGTTAATGCGTACGTACGGCTTACCGTCTCCATGAACGGTGCATTTCATTTCTTACATCTAAATGTTATGTAATATTATAAATGCATGTATATAATGGATATATATGATATATATGATATCTAAATCATGAATATAATTCTGTATATAATGGATATTTCACCACATGAACAACTTGTAATTATAAGAAGTTTATTTTTGACTCAAGTACCAAAGATCGACAAAATGACTATTATTAACGTAAATAATTAAATAATGTTCATAACATGGTAATAAGTGATATAAAAGGAATAATGAAAATAAAAAAGGTTCTTAATAAAATATAAATTAACTCTAGTTTATTATTCAGGAGATTAAAGAATGATCGACTCATGTCGGACACGAGGTAAGGGAACTTCTTAACCCAATTTCCGTTCTTTGGGTTAATCTCCTACTTTCAAATTATGTCATGATATAATTATGTCCTATCTGGTATTTATACATTATTTATGTGTAAATATAGTTAATACACAAAATAGATCTATTTTATTTAAAAAAATGATCTTTGTAAGGAACTTCGTCTCAATCTCCTTTCATTGAGGCATATTTTTTTTATACACAACTTTCAATTATACGGTGTATAAACCCCTTTGACTTTTATGTTTTTCTAAAAAAGAATATTTTTATATGAAGATTTTTACTAAATGAAAAAATGGAATGTTTTTTTGTCAAACGTATGTGGTGATAACGACTTCTCCACCGTCGTGACCATTATTTTTGTTCCGGCTTCCTCTACATGCCATAACTTTTTTTAAGAAAAATAAATACAAAGTTTTATTTTTACTTTATTTTCGTATTGAAAATGGTTTTGAAAGTGTTTTTATTATATCAATGTGTTGTATTGATACCTTGTGATTGAAATGTGGAAATGTAATGTTTCCCTTATCCATGTTTTATGTGATACGATTATGTTATGGTTTATGATATGTTTAAACCTGTTCATATGAGAAATGCATTGGACTTAATAAGTGACGGGTGGAGCCTGCTATAGCTCCTCGATGCATCGGCATGTCTCATGAGACAAACTAGTGTCTTGGCACGAGGCCTTGACAAAATCTTATTGGTAGTCTTGGCACGAGGCCTTGGCTACGTGGTTATGATAGTCTAGCATTATTAATTCCATCATTATGAAAGTGGTTATTGATGTTTCATGTGATTATTCGACCAGTAGAATATCCCTATGAATAAGTAAATGGCATTACTTCATTTTACTTTTGCCATATTTTTATGATGTTCAAGTTTAAAAGGCTTTTGTTTTAGTTATACATTTCCTTAAATTTTTATGTTTATTTTTGAAAGCTTCTGCTATATTGTTATCCTTACTGAGCATCTGAGCTCACCCCTTCCAATGTTTTAATTTTTCTAGGATTTGAAGAACTATATTGTGAATGACCTGTAGGGTTAGTATGAGGGGATATGAAGACAAAATGGTGTTGGAGTTTTTTTACTTTATGATGTAATGTAAGACTTATGAATTTATATAGTGTTTCCAAGGCTACTAAACTAACCGGTCTTTCGAGACCTGATCTTTTGTGATCATGCCAGTGTTACGCAATAAGGCACCGACTCTGGGTAACTGGGGTCGGGGCGTTACAGTTGGTATCAGAGGGAGTTTAGTACTAACCTTGGAAGCTAGATTTAGATAAACCTTGATTAGAGCACATATCCCTAAGATAGACTTTGAGGATTAGTATAGAAGAACCTCCTAGAATTTTGGTATTATAGATATTTTAGGAGTTTTCCGAGCAATACATCTCTGTCTGGATACGAGCAGGTAGAGGCGGCTCTGGCACATATGTAACTAAGGGTAAAACCCGAAAACACCGCTTTGAGCTAGACTCGAACGGAAACTGGTGCACGACAACGGTCCTTGCTGCACTCTTGGTTACGACACTCCCGGGGGATATGCTTGGGATAATTCTCATTTTATTTACAAACCATTATGAAGGGTTTATGATTATACACTTCCTAAAAGATTTTTTTTTATGATTATGGATTATATCCATAAATTGTTCAATTTATGTTAAGTGTTTTACAAGTATGGAATTATGTATTTTGATTCATAAACTAATCAAGTTTATGCCATTGTTTAGAAATGGCACCGAGTGGGAGGATTGGAAACCGTATAAATGCACGCACCCCATGTAGGGATTGCCCTCCTACTCAAGATAATTATTGTGGAGCTGGAGATATAACTGATGCTGATCACCTTATCACCATACTGGGATAAATCACTCAGGTTATGAATAATAACCTTACTCGTATGGAGCACCCTGATCCGGAATGTGGAGGATCAATGTTAGACCGCTTCATGAGGAAACAACCACCAATATTCAATGGAATTACAAATCCCTTAGTATCTTAGTAATGGATAAATTCCTTAGAGAAAATATTCCATGCCTTGGGGGGTAGTGAAAGGGAAAAGTTTATCATGGCAGTTTACCGCCTCACTGGAGATGCTAATCAATGGTGGTCACTGATTCAAAACACAAAGGAAGATGAAGAAGTATCATGTATGGAATGGAGAGAGTTCAAAGACCTTTTCATAGAAAAATACTTCCCTCGTGACCATATAGCAGGTATGGAAAGGCAATTTCTGAGTCTGAGACAAAAGGAGGATGATAATGTCTCAAAGTATGAGGACAACTTTACAAGGCTAGTGAGGTATGCTGCAGATTATATACGTAACCCAAGAAGTACGATCGATCGTTTCTTTGATGGTTTAAAATCGTTTCTCCGTCGAGCATTAGTCTCAAAAACCTTCTCGTCGTATGAAGATATTGTCTCAGGTTCTATCAAGACAGAAAAGGAATTCTATAAATCTTATGATAATAAAGTAAAGCAAGAGAAGAAGAGAACGGTGGAACAAGAGAGAGATAAAGGGAAAAAGGGAAAGAAGGATTTTCTATTATGTGATAATTGTGGGAATAATCACCCCGGTACTTGCCTAAAAGGAATGAGAGTTTGTTATTAATGTGGAGAAAAAGGTCACCAGGCTCGTGATTACAAGGGAATGAAAGAGGCTATCAATGTTGAATGATACAATTGTAGGGAAATAGGGCATTATGCAAATGAATGTCCTAAGCATCAGGGAAACATACCTCTTAAAAGGCCACGGGATCAAGGCCATGCTTATGCTATTACTACAGATGAAGTTGAATAATTATTTTATTTGTGTTTTTGGACTCAAGAACTATATCATGGTTATAAGAATAATGTGATATATATAAGTATTGTACTGCAGTAATTGTTGTTTTCATTAAGGCTTTAATATGATGAAGGTAATCATATCTTTAGTATGTGACAATAAGATAAACTTTACTTTGTTTGTGGAATCTGAGGTTACAATTGATTTTGGAATTTAGAGACCTTTTAGAGAAATTTTGGAAAAAGGTATTTTGGATAACTATAAAGGTTGGAATGAATTAAGTTTAACATTGGATAGTATTGTTTAAGGTTAAAACATTTCGGAAGATTATTTTTGGAATATTATAATACTATACTTTTAGGAAAAAGACAACTTGCAGGTCGGGGGATAACCCGTCGCGTCGGACAAAGATGCAGGAATCAAACCCACAACCATAGTGCGACAGGCCTTTATATATTACCTACCACTAGCCTACAGGAAGTGCCTGGTTATTCAAAAATAGTTTTCCTAATCTAAATTGTATGTGGTAATATTTTTAACCTTATACAATTAGGATAAATAGAGTAATTTTGAGTTCTGTTACCATTTGGAGTGAAAGATGGGTTTGTGGTAAAAATTTATTAAAGAATGAAAGCCTACGTGACAAGTAAGTATATTTCCTTATGTTCTTACTAAATCTCTTAAATAAATTCCTCAACTTTATTAAAGGTAACTTAAAACAAAAATGTTGTCGGTTAACTTTTCGAACTAGGGATTCAATGACCGTTTAACCAATCACATGTTTGTGATTTTCTTATGGTTAACTTTCTCCTAATCCTGTTTTCTACAACTCTCCATCAGACCTTGATGGTTTGTTTTTCCTCCATATCCATATTTTTATATAATCCTACAATGGGATATCTTGGGTGACCTTTGTACCCGTCTTTCATTCTTTTAATGTTATATTTTTATTAACCCTATTTCCGATTTGGGTTTTCCACAAAGGTATTTTCTATTTTCAACCTTTTATTTTCGAAAAACAATTTCAAATTTCAAGGACACAATTTATTAAAGGAGGGGAGAATGTAACACCCCAAGCTTCCATGATACGCTTCTCTTTCATTAATGCAATAGCTTGCATTGTACGCAAGTTCGAGATTCTAACACACCGCGACCAATCAAAGTAGACGTTATGAATAGTAAATACCAAACTTTTGAAATTATAGAAATTTTATATTTCAAAATGGACTTCATTTTTGTATTTGGAATATCGAAATTATCCTAAGTTGAATTTTTTGTAATTTTCTGAGAACTTCCAATTTTTTATGAATAGTGAAAAATACTTGAAAACAACTTTTTTAATCAAAATAATTTATAATGATAAATTATACTTTTGAGTGGTTTTAAAGTATAATTATAATATATTTTTACCATTTTATCCATTGGTGGTCATTAGAATTAATTTCACTTTGAAATTGGACATAAACAATTGTCAATCTTTTGATATATATTGTTTCTTAAAAACACTCTATTTATTGTGACAGCGGGAATTAATTATAAAATTATTTAATGAAACTTATATATTTGGAATTTTGTAAAATAATCATCATTTTTGAATTCAGAATATCAATTATATCTTAGGGTGACATTTTGGCATTGTTCTGAAAAACTTCAATTTTTTGATGAATAGTGAAACCACTAAGTGGTAGTCAAAAAGCTGATTTTTCGTTTAAATGAAACATTACCACTTCTGTGATTTGATTTTCAAAAATCTGACATACATGGTTTTCATTAGGAAGTAAAATGTGGTTAATGGGATTAAAATAATTTTTTGGTGAATAGTAACTTTTATGTTTAATTAATCGCGATTAAAGGTAATTAGTGAAATTTAAGGTAAAAATGATATTATAAAAATATGAAAATACCTTTACACTTGTCCTAACCTTATTGTATGAGTCATGGCCGACCAAGACAATCCATGGGTCATCTTGGGGACCCCATGGAGCCACTTGGGTAAGAAAATGACATTAATAACTTTTTATTTAAAGTAAAAATAAAATTGTCACAAACATGTGTTGTTTTACTAAAAAAAATTTCACATGGGGTTATATAAGTTTACATTTTGACTATAAATATTCATTGTAAATATTAAACGATTTCCTACATCATGATATTTTTTTTTATAATTTTTATACATTAAATAAATTAAATTTTTTATGACACCATGATGATGCAGCGATTACCTCATTAATTAACGATTTAAATAAAATGAAAAGATAATGTAAAATCTAAGGCATACACTTGTAAAAAACCTATTTTATGGGAATATTTATAACCCTTATCACCATAGCCTCGAAATATATCATTGTGGGACCTTTAGAATCCGAAAATCTTTTCATAATAAAGTAACATTTCAATCTTTCCAAGAGTTCCCGTCCTCTCCTCTTATAAAAGGCCCCCACCACTACCACCTTATTCACACAATAAAATCCATTTATCTCGGCAAAACTATGCCCAAATACTCTTTCAACTTCCATATATTACTCCTAGAAGCCTCACTTTGGGCAGATGTCTTCCCAGGGAAGCCTTTGGCTCAAATCAAAAAGAGGTACCTGATTTTAAGGTAATGTATTCTCTTGTGTTATTTTGTTTTATTTTGCTTCTCCAACACCCTAAAATATTTTTATTACATTATTTTGAATCAATACCAGTATCTTCAATATACTAGGATTTTTTTATGAGAATTATTTTATTTACACTTACACACACCTTCGTCTAATGGTTAATGAACATATTGTTTCTGTGGGTGACAAATTACTGCCTCATGAAACGATGTTTGTTCAATATTATTTTAACACCTCTCATGGTGGCCATTAAGATGTCACTATATTTATATATGATATATATTATGTTTATGTTTTCCTTATGCTTCTTTATTTTTCATTTATCTCATACCTTTATGATTTCCGTTATGGTTAAACGCGATAATTTCATTTTAGGAAGTGTGGACTACCGCCCCCTCAAAGTAATTTGAATCGTTAATTCCATATGTGGGATGTATAAAGGATGGAGTAAATGATATTATATATTATATAATACTGTAATTATAATATACCTTTATATTATTATGATTTCATTCCATTAAATACGAAATAGAAATGAAAGTAGCGTTCATGCGTACGTACGGCTTACCGTCTCCATGAACGGTGCATTTAATTTCTTACCTATAAATGTTATGTAATATTATAAATGCATGTATATAATGGATATATATGATATATATGATATCTACATCATGAATATAATTCTGGATATAATGGATATTTCACCACATGAACAACTTGTAATTATAAGAAGTTTATTTTTGACTCAAGTACCAAAGATCGACAAAATGACCGTTATTAACATAAATAATTACATAATGTTCATAACATGGTAATAAGTGATATAAAAGGAATAATTAAAATGAAAAAGGTTCTTAATCAAATATAAATTAACTCTAGTTTATTATTCAAGAGATTAAATAATGATCGAGTCAAGTCGGACACGAGGTAAGGGAACTTCTTAACCCAATTTCCGTTCTTTGGGTTAATCTTCTAATTTCAAATTATGTCATGATATTATTATGTCCTATCTGGTATTTATACTTTCTTTATGTGTAATTATAGTGAATACACATAATAGATTTATTTTATTTAAAAAAATATCTTTGTAAGGGACTTCGTCTCAATCTCCTTTCATTGAGGCATATTTTGTTTTATACACAACATTCCATTACACGGTGTATAAATCCCTTTGACATTATGTTTTTTTCAAAAGGAATCTTTCTATACGAATCATTTTACTAAATCAAAAAATCGAATGTTTTTATTGTCGTACATATGCGGCGACAATGACTTCTCTGCCGTCGTGACCATTATTTGAGTTTTTCCTTCCTCTACAAGCCAGAACATTTTTTTATGAAAAATAAATACAATGTTTTAATTTTCCTTTATTTTGGTATTGAAAATGGTTTTGAAAGTGTTTTTATTATATCAATGTGTTGTATTGATACCTTGTGATTGAAATGTAGAAATGTTATGATTCCTTTATGCATGTTTTATGTGATACGATTATGTTATGGTGTATGATATGTTTAAAAATGTTCATAAGAGGAATGAATTGGACTTAATAAGTGACGGGTGGAGCCCGCTATAGCTCCTCGATACATCGGCATGTCTCATGAGACAAACTAGTGTCTTGGAACGAGGCCTTGACAAAATATTATTTGAATTCTTGGCACAAGTCCTTGGCTACGTGGATAAGATAGCCTGGCATTATGCATTCCATCATTATGAAAGTGGTTATTGATATTGCATGTGATTATTCGACCAGTAGAATATCCATGTGAATAAGTAAATGGAATTATTTAATTTTACTTTTTCCATATTATGCTGAAGTTCAAGTTTAAAAGGCTTTTGTTTTAGTTATACATTGCCTTAAATGTTTATGTTTATTTATGAAAGCTTCTGCTATATTGTTATCCTTACTAAGCATCTGAGCACACCCCTTTCAATGTTTTAATTTTTCCAGGATTTGATGAAGTATATAATGAATGGCCTGCAGGGATAGTATGAGGGGATACGAAGACAGGATGTTGTTGTAGTTTTGTTTTACTTTATGATGTAATGTAAGACTTATGAATGTATCTAGTGTTTCCAAGGCTACTTAACTAATCGGTATTTCGAGACTTGAACTTTTGTGATCATGCCAATGTTACACAATAATGCACTGAATCTGGGTAATTGGGGTCGGGGCGTTACATATAGTTTTTCTGGACATCTATAGGAGTACAATTTTTCTAGACATTAGTAGGTGTAAAATGTTTCTAGACATTGATAGGTGTACAGTGTTTCCAGACATCGGTCAGTGTATTGTGTTTCCAAATTCCTACAGTTTCACCCATTTAGCATTTTCTTTGATAGAAAATTAATTCAAGTCCTTGTTTTAAGGTATTTAAGGCCTATTCCAAGCCCATAACTCCTATATTAATTCCCTTAAATCTCAAGAGGCCTATACTTTGTCAAACTGCATGGTTTAATGTGATATGTTTTAAATGGAAAATCCAACGTATCTTAAACCAACTCTGTTTTATCCTCTAATTAGAAGGGATATCTTCCTCCCTTGTTTAACCTTCTTCTTCCCTGGTGTGAGATTCTTTAACCATTCCTTCTTCCCATTGGAGTGGTTTTATTGATCCTTAATCATTGGATCGTTTCCCCTTGATGTTTCTTCCGGATTTATGTGCACCCCATCTTTTGGTGCAAGCAGCAAGTGTCGATCTGTCATCAATAGAAGGTATGATATACCTTTGTTTTTGTGTTTTCATTGATACTTATTCTCTTGTTTCTAATTTCCATTTTATGTCATGTGATCTCCATGCTTCTAATGGTGTTTTATTAGGTTTCAGTTGGTGTGGTCATGTAGCGACATCCTCGGGTGGATGCAGTTGTCACGAGGGAGGCGATTGTAATCTATTGTGTAGATCGTTCTCATATAAATAATGTCAATAACCTTTTGATGTAGGGGATTCATGGATTCTATATTCTTTTACATGAAATCCTATACTTAGAATGATTATCCACTGGATCATAATGGAATTGATATAATAAATATTTGAACTGGATAAATAAATTGGTATTGGTCATATGTTATTGACTTTTATTTTTCAAGATAGTGTGATATCTATGCTTTCCTTGATTAGCATGAAGTTTTTATGGAAATTGGTAAAACATAAATTGGAATTAATTGTAATTATTTCTCAATGATAAAGAGGCATTTAAATGAATCTTGTTGTTATTGTAATTTGATATTAATAAAATTTATGCAGTAAGAATGTTTAATTATTTTTGATATTTTACTATTTAGGTTTCCCATAGTTGGAACCTAAAAATAATAAACTGGTTAATTATTGATTGATTAAAGAACTGTATATTTGATAAAAAGATAATTCCTAGTTGCGTTATGAGTTACCCTCTTGCTTTTACGGCTAAGTGCCCTGTGCTTCGGAGCCATGAGTTCTCGTTATATTTATAGGCTTGATGCCTTGTTTAGGGTCTAAGATCCCAGTAGATATGATGTTTGTTTCTGATTTCTTATGATGTGTTATGAGCCTAGATGGATGTTGTGAGATGTGGGGGTAGGTAGGCCCCTTGGGTGTGGTATCATTTGACACCAAGAGTGGAAAGATGTATCGGTTTATGCATGTTTGTGTTAAGGAGGACAATAGAGATGATGAAACGGGTTGGATATGAATGTTTAGTGTTTTCTGAATCTTTTTTATTGTTTATCTTCTTTACTTTCTCCACATATCAAGGAAGCTGGTCTTTCATACCCTCTTTCCAAAAGGGGTGAAGATGTACGGGATATGCCACATCCATTCTGTGGTTAGATTCTCAAGGGAGGATGGGTCTACTCACTTTTTATTGGTGAAAAAGACTTAATGGGTAGTTCAATAACTCACTGTGTTGATCTCCCTCGTGTTAAGTAACCTAGAATGCTTTCTAGAATTCTTGGTAATATTGGAATGTAAAAATACTGGCAATAAATGATTGAATAAATGATTCTAACCCATGGGGTTGTATCTTGATGGGATTCAATGCTGAGGTAATATTTCTAAGAAGCTGTGGACTTGGTTTGGATATACTTAAAGGGAATGAACCTTCGGTGTTATTTTAATGAAATATAATGTGGAATTGTTACTGGTTATTTTATTTTTAAAAAATTAATTAACATAAAGTGAAACATGTAAAAAGGGAATGAAGTAATGTAATAAAGATCTTTAAATGGTTGAGTGATTATAGGATACCTACACTTAGAAGTGGCAGCCCGGAGTCGGAGAGAAATTAGATCTAGTTGAGTCTAATACTAGATTATTTCCATAGTGTGGTTATGAAATATAGTATATTATGTACTTTTTGTGTTTCTATACGCTACTCTACCTGGTCAGTTAGGGAAACTGACACCCCAGGGATTTGAAGCCCTGGGGGGTGTTTTCCCCAACATTATGATGCAAGGATGGATGGTTGACTACCCCTTTTGGCCCCACTCGCTTCTCTTGGTATTTACTTGTTTTGGTATGATAAAAATTTAATTTTCCCTTTATAAGTCAGTAGAGGGATGTAATGGATATTGGTTATTAAAATACATATATTGTGGATATAGTTCCTTATTAACTGCAATAGGTGTAATTTGTATAGGTTTTGATGGATTGAGGATCCTTACTCAGTGTATGGGATGTAATGGTTTGTGGAACAATGTCTGACACATGATACACATTATACAAGATGTGCTGGATCCTAGAAACTACCTGGTTACATTGGTTACATGGATTTAGTGGTTGTGTTGCACGAGGTGAATATTTTGGTGCTTTTCTCAGGTGTTTGTGGGAAAGCCTTTTTGGAGAGAGATGGCTCTGAAAGTGTGATGTTGGGGAAAAGCAGAAAACCATTAGGAAAGTAGTAGTGGGGTACCCTTGATATTATTTATTGTATTATATACTCTTGTATGTGATATTTGGTGAGATTATCCATGGTGAGGATAGGAACATAGTATATCTATTTAGCTGATGAGTTAGTTTCACTTGTTGTTCATTTTGCTTTAGCGTGATTTCTTTAATGTTTCATGAGAGGATATCTGGAGGATCTTACTGGGTATACTATTATACTCACCCTACACATATATAAACTATTTTTAGGTCACTTTGAGAAGTTCGAAGATCAGGTTGGATACTACTAGCTTGGGGTTGTATGAGCTGTTTGGGATTCGTGGTCACTACTGTTTTTACTTTCTTTTGGTACTTGCAGTATTCTGTTTTAGTGGTTGTAGTTCTTGAATGAAATTGTATCTGTGTACTTGGGTATTATTTTAAATTTCTGCCTAAGTTGGATTTATCTGGTTTATGTCACATCTCTCTCTACATCATGTGTTCTCTTAGAGGGTAATGCCTCCCATTTGTGTGTTTACTATACCATCGGTGCCTTTCACCAACCTGAGGCCTACTAGAGGTGGGACTTGGGGGGGTCACTATTTCCCTTCTAACATTTCCGGCTCAGGAGGTGTACTCCATGTGGGGAGGGGGTTGTGACAGAGTGGTATCAGAGTTATGTTTGAGGGATGGGATGGAGTTTGGTGTTAATCATATGAGACATTGCATGTGTTTTTAGGGTGATGGTGTCAGTAAAGTTTAGAAAGTGATGTAAAAACTAGAGACTGGATGAGACATAGGCATTTAGGGGCCCATGTGATATGATGCACATACCATTATGTTTATAGTGACTACTAAATGAGGGGATACGAGTTTCAAGGTAAATACCTAGAAAAGGATCACGCATCATTATTATTTGTGCCTATGTTTTAATGGGTAGACATTGGAATATGTTAACCTAAAATGAATAAAATTAAAAAATTAATTAATTAACGTCGATTCTTCCACATTCCAGGTTTAGGATCACTAATTTTTTGTTATTTTTTTGGTATGGCTCCAGGTCAATGTCCTCGTCAGGTTTTCGTAGATGATGTCTAGTAGGTTGTGCCAGCAGATAGTTGTTGGGTAGAGGTAGATGATGAAGAATCATGGAGGAAGAACCTTTGAGGATTTTAGTACCAGAGTATACAAAATTATGTAAGCCCCATTTCAGATGTAGTCCTAGAAGACTGGTTGGAGGAGGTTTATAGAGCCTTCACATCGATCTGTTCTCAGAATGAACATTGTGTGTCTTTGGTTGTGACGATGTTGTGTGGGCCTGAGAGGTAGTGGTGGTTATTGTTCCTCAGAGATCGTGAGGAGTTGGCAATATCATTGGAGGAGTTTTTATGGAAGTTTAGAGCCGAGATTTATACTTTTACCGAAAAGGTGTCCAATCGCTCAGACCTACTTACCGTTCGAAAGGGGAGATCTACTGTGCGAGAGTTTGGAATCCCTTTCGGAAAACTTTTACGATATTCTTCGAACCTATTTATAGATGAGGAGGCCTTAGAGAAGAATTTCTAGGAGGCTTTACATCCAGATATCCAGTGCCGGGTCACACCGTTTATGCTGAAGTAATATCTTGAGGTTCTAGCATGGTTAAATGTCATCAAGAGGATGTTAGCCAGAATTGGATCTTCACGATAGGGGAGTCGTCAAGATTTATCACGAAGTAGAGCTATGTTATGGTGTTCCTGGTTTTCCTGGTAGAAGAGTTTATGTTCGATTGGGAGTAGGTACAAGTCCTCATAATCTCATTTCTCTAGGGACAACGAATATTAGGCCTATACTAAGGGATCATGCTCTTGTTTTTTTATGGAGCCTGAGATCATCAACAACGAGAGTGCCCGACCATAGAGCAGTCATCGTGCACTAGGTGTTTTGCTCGAGGTTCGTCTACGGAGGAGGTTCCAACCAAGGCAGCAAAAGTAGGTTGCACCAGACTTGGATCATCATAGAGTATATGGGGAAGGAAGAGGATAGCATTGGTACTCTCATCATCCTCATATAGAAAAGAGCAACTGTTGTGGTGGTCATCATCAGTGTCAAAGAGGCTTTGGAGTAGTTCGTGGTCAGCTTCATGATTTAGCATTGCTAGATCTAGGTGAGCCAGATGTCATTTCAAGTACCCATTTCTTGTTTTCTTCTTGGGTGTATTCCTTGTTTGATTTAGGGGTGACCTTCTCCTTCATATCACCTACCCTTGTACATGCTTTGGTACTCGAGGTAGGGAGGCTTCCGGGGGCGTTGGCATTGAATAATCCAGTTGGATGTCGAGCTGACTTGTTTGAAGTATGTAGATACAATGAGTTAGTGTTGCGGTAGAACTGTTCTTGGGGAGATTTCATATGTTTACAGATACAACCATATGATTTCATCCTCATCATGGATTGGTTGTATCCAGTACAGGCTATCTTGGATTTCTTTAGGAGGTAGGTGGTGTTATTTGATGTTGATGGAGATCCAGCGGTGTTTTTTGGTGAGCAAGACCCTTGGATGGGTCATAGGCATGTTCTATTCTTATCATCCTTGATGGATGAGCTGATTTTGAGTTCTTATGAGGTTTAGTAGTTGTAATTTTACAAGGGTGTTGAAGAATACCCAGATGTCTTTCTAGAAGTGGTTGTAGCATTACCTTTTCAATGAGAGATCAATTTTGGGATCGAGCTATAGCTATGAGCATCTCATATCTCTATGTCTCCATATTGGATTCCCCATTTTCAGTTATGGGAGATGCGTATACATCCTGATAGTTTGTTACAGTGTAGTTTTTTTTGGATAATTGTGTCACCGTGGGGCGCAAAAATTTTGTTTGTGAAGAAGGCTAAGAATAGTTTGTGTTTGTGTATCAATTATCATCGCTTGAACAATGTGATGATAATTAATCGTTACCCTCTTCCATGGATTGATGGTTTATTCTATCAAATTAATGGTGCATGTTGGTTCTCAAAGATCAACTTGCGGTCATGATATCATCATATGCGTGTGAAGGATGATGATATTCCGAAGATTGCTTTCTTTTATTGTGATGGGTTTTATGAGTTCGTTGTAATTCCATTTGGTATGACGAATTCTCCATATATTTTCATGGGATTGATAAACAAAATATTTTGTGAGTTCCTAGATATGTTTTTGGTTATTTTCATCGATGAAATCCTTATGTACTCCACGTATGGGGAGGATCATGCAAAGCATCTGCATACCATTTTGGGAGTTCCTCATCGGCAAAATCTATTTGGGTTGTTGTTGAAGAGTGTGTTTTGGGATTAATAAGTTCATTTCATGGGGAATTTTGTATCCTAGTGGGTTCTATCAATGGATTTTTTGAAGATAGTAGCGGTTGTCTCTTGGGCAGTACCCAAGATAGTGACAGAGGTATAAAGTTTCCTTGATCTTACAGGCTATTATAGGAGGTTCGTAGCCTATTTATATCGAGTTGTGACTGCTATGAAAGTATTGGCTAGGAAGGATTACGCGTTCGTGTGGACCGATTAGTGTTTACGTATCTGAATGAGAAGTTGGCCAGTGCTCTGGTTTTTTGACTTCCTGCAGAGAGTGTTCAATTTGATGTTTTATGTGATACTTTTCATCTAGGGTTAGGCCGTGTTCTGATGTAGTATAAATCAATATTTTTTTATGGGTATCGGTAATTGAATCCCAATAAATATATCTATGACACCCACAATCTTGAGTTGGTAGAAGTGTTGTTTGATCTGGAGTTGTGGAGACATTACCTCATTAGAGAGTGCATTGTGGTTTTCACCAATCATAAGAGCCTGAGGTATGTTTTCTCCCAGCAGGAGTTGAACTTGCAACCGTGTCGGTGGATGGATTTATTATATAAATATTACTTCAAAATATCGTATACACCTAGAAATGGGAATGTTGTAGCTGATTCACTGAGTAAAAAGTCACGTAGTGATGTAGTTCCTGAATCTGGTGATTGCTGGAGAGTAATGGAAGAAGTTTGAGAATTACATATCGATATGGGAGAAGTTGGGGAAAAGGTTGAAATTTTTAGATGAATATTTATTCATCTCAGGTGAAATAGGTTGAAGAGTCCCAGTTGATGGATCTCGCAGTGGAGTTCTAGAGAGACCGAGTTGTTTGTGGCGAGGCGCTTGATTGTGGTTCTGAGGATGAACAACACCGAGTGGTGTATCGGGGAAGTATTTTTGTTCCTTTGGAGATTTGTGAGAAAATTCTCATTGGTTTCCATAGTTATGCTTTAGCAGTTCATACAGTCATGAAAAGGTTTTAATGAGCCTTGAGGAGTATGTTTTAGTGTCCTAGGATGAAGCGTGTAGTTTCAGAGTTTGTATCTCGATGTTTGGTCTGCCAGAAGGTGATTTCTGAGCACTGTGTCCTCAGTGGTTTTCTCCAGCTCTTAGATATTCTACATTGGAAGTGGGATGACATCTCAATGGACTTTTTTATTTGTTTACCTCGATCTTAGGGAGTCCATGATGCAATTTGGATGTTAGTGGTTCATTTAAAAAAATTAGCCCACTTCATATCGATCAAGGAGTTAAGCTCAGTGGAGGTTTTTTCAAGGTAGTATCTGGAAGAGGTGGTGAGACTTCACAGAGTCCCGAGGATGATAAATTACAATTGAGATCTATGTTTTACCTCTTGGGTGCGGAGCAGTCCCCAGCATACTTTTGATTCTCAGCTATGCCTTAGCACTGCTTTTCATCCAAATAAATATGGTCAGACAGAGCTGACTATCCAGAGCCTCGAAGACATGTGTCACTATTGTGTCCTGGATTTTGGAGGTTCGTCGATGAGGTACATACCGTTTGTGGAATTTTCCTTAAAATAATAGTTTCCACTCCACCATCGGTATGATTCCATTTTAATCCTTTTATATCCATCATTTATTTTCTCCGTTGTTCTGGACAGGGGTTATATAGTAAAAAATTCTTGGTCTGGAACTAGTACAGAATACGATAGAGATTTTTTAGGTGATTCACGAGAGGATGAAGGCAGTGCATGATCGTCATAAATCATATTCTGATCAATGGAGGATACCATTGTAGTTTTATTTTGGGGATCACATGTTTCTAAAGGTGAATCCATATCATGGGCAGTGAAGGCTTGGTCATGGGAGTAATCTGTCTCCCTAGATTGTTGGGCCCTTTGAGGTGTTGGATCGTGTTGGAGCCATGGAATATCAAGTAGTACTTCCCCCGTAGATGAGCCAGATACACAATGTTTTTCATGTGTCACATCTCTGTTGATATCTTCATGATGACTATCACATCATTTATTGGGGTGAGATCGATGTAGACGATGATGCGACCTTCGAGGAGTGTCCTGTAGAGATCCAGGACCTCAAGGATATGGTCTAGCATGGGCATGCTATCCCCTTGGTTTGTGTCTTGTGGCAACACAGTGGTGTGAAGGAGAGTACATGGGAATGTGGGTCATAGATAAATGCTCAGTACCCCATGTTTTTTTATGTTTAACCCATTTCTTATAATGATGTTAACTTTTTGGTCGTAGACCATTCATGTTTATAAGAAAGCTTTATTTTGTTGATTATTTTGGCATTCTCAATTTTGAGAGGTATCTCTATGGGTGGTTGTTCAAACCCCTTATCTATTTTTTAGGTTGTTTTTGAATTCTATATGATGAGAATGTTTTGAGAGGTATCTGATGTAATGGCCCGGACCTCTCTGGTCTATTCCTTTTCTGAAATTTGGTGCGTGATGTTTTCTAGGAGGTCAAGGTGGCTTATCCCCAACACATTGCCAAATTTCTAGTTTTGTGAATAGTGTTTCCCATTTTTTGTATAGTGTTTCAAGATGTCGGTAGGTGTATAGTGTTTTCAGATGTTTGTAGGTGTACAATATTTCCAGATGTTGGTAGGTGTACAGTGTTTCCAGGCATTGGTAGGTGTATAATGTTTCGAGGCATTGGTAAGTGTACAGTGTTTCCAGACGTCGATAGTTGTACAATGTTTCCATATGTCAGTAGGTGTATAGTGTTTCCACGCATCGGTAGGTGCACAATGTTTCCAGACTTCGGTAGGTGTACAGTGTTTCTAGATGTAGGTACGTCTACAATGTTTCTTGCCATCTATAGGTTTATAGTGTTTCCATATATTGGTAAGTGTATAGTTTTTATAGGCATCGATATGTGTAAAATGTTTCCAAGCCTCAATAGGTGTACAATCAATCTTGACGTCGGTAGTTGTACAATGTTTCTAGACGTCGGTAGGTGTATAGTGTTTATAGACGTAGGTAGGTGTACAATGTTTCCAGCTTCCTACACTTTCTCCCATTTAGCATTTTCTTTGAAGAAAAATGCATTCAAAGCCTTTTTAAGGGATTTAAGGTCAATTCAAAGCCCATAACCCCTATATTAATTTTCCTAAGGATTGGGATACCTTTACTTCGTCAAATCATGTGGTTTAATGAAATCCTCTTTTAATCGAAAATCCAGAATATCTTAAACCAACTCTATTAAATCTTCTAAAGGGACAAGATATATTTCTCTGTTGCTCATCCTTCTTGTACCCCAGTGTAGGATTCTCGAAACTTTCCTTATTCTCATAGGAGTGGTGTCATCGAACCTTATTCCTTGGATTGTTTTCCTTTGATGTTTCTTTCTGCTGCATGTGCACCCCCTATTTTGGTGCAAGTAGTAAGTGTCAATTCATCATCAATAGAAGGTATGATATACCTCAATTATGGTATTATCATTGATCCTTATTCTCCCGTTTCCCCTTTCTATGTTATGGAATGTGATCTCTATGATTTTAATTTAGTTTTCTTGGGTACCGGTTGGTGCAGTCGTGCTACGGCATCCTCTGGTGGGTGAATTGGTTACGAAGATGGAAATTGTAATTCGTTGTGTGGATCATTCTCGTATAAAGAACATCAAGAACCTTTTGAGTTAAGGAATTCATGGATTCTCTATTATTCTACGTGTAATAGTAGAGTTATCATGATTTATCCACTGGATAAAAATGTAATTGATATAAAAAATATTTGAACCAGATAAATAAATTGGAATCTATTGCATGTTATTGCCTCTTATTTTTCTAGATAGTGTGATATTTATTCTTACCTTGTTTATCAAGTTGTTTTTTGATATAAATTGTTAATGAATGTAATTTGGGATTAATTGTAATTATTTTTCAAAGATAAAAAAGGCATGTAAATTAATTTGTTTGTTGTTGTTGTAATTTTATGTTAATCAAATTGATGCAGTAAGCATGTTTAATTATTTTTGATAGCTTACTATTTAGGTTCCCCATAGTTTGAACCTAAAAATAATAAATTAGTTAATTCCTTGTGAATTAAAGAACTTTCTATTTGATAAAGAGATTATTCCTGGTAGGGTTATGAGTTACCCTCTTGATTGTAATGCAGAGTGTCTTATGATTTAGAGACATGAGTTCTCATTATGTTTTAATGTTGGATGCCTTGTTTAAGGGGTAAGTGCCCAGTTGATATGATGTTTTTTTCTTAATACTTGTGATGTGTTATAAGCTTGGATGGATGTTGTTAGATGTGGGGGGCAGGGAGGACCAATGTTTATGGAAGCAGTTGACACTTAGAGTGGCGAGAGTCATCGGTTTATTCATGTGGGTGTCGAGGAGGACACCAGAGATGATGAAACAGGTTGGATATGAATTTTATATGTTTTCTAAATCTTACCGGATGTTTATATTATTTACATTACCCAATAATCAAGGAATCTGGTCTTGTATACCCTCCTTCCAAAAGAGATGAAGACCTATGGGGTATGCCATGTGATTTCTGTGTTTATCTTCTCGAGGGAGGATGGGTCTACGCTCTTCCTATAGGTATAAAATATATGACGGGTAGTTAAACTACTCACTGTGTTGAGCTCCCTCGTGTTTAGTATCTTATAATATTTTTCTAGAATGATTTGGAATATTGGAAAGTAATAATGATATTAATAAATTATTGAATAAATGATGTTAACCCATGGTGATGGAGCTTTCTAGAATGCAATGCTAAGGTAGTATTTATGAGAAGCTATGGACTTGGTTTGGTTATTCCTAGAGGGCATGAAACTTTGGTGTGATGATAATGAAATATAATGAGTAATTTTTAATAGTTAATTAATGATTAAAGAATTAATTAATGTAAAGTGAAACTTGTAAAAAGGGAATGATGTAATGTAATAAATCTATTTAAATGGTTGTGTTCTTATAGGATACCTAGTCTTAGAACTGGCATTTGGGATTCTGAGAGACGTTAATTGCAGTTGAGTCTAAGAATAGTTTATACACATAGTGTGGTGGTGAGATATAGTATATTCTATAATTTTTGTGTTTCTATATGCTACTCCACCACGTCAGTTAGAGAAACTGACATCCCGGGGATTATAGGCCCTGAGGGGGTGTTTTTCCCAACATTCTGGTGGGAGAATGGATGGCTGACTACCCCCTTTGTCCCCACTATTTTATCTTGGTAGTTACTAGTGCTGTTAGGAAAAATGGGTAGTTTTTACCTTATATGTTTGAAGAGGAATATAATGTCTTGTGGTTATTCACACACATATTTTCTGGATATAGTTTCTTATAGACTACTATAGGTGTAACGTGTATTGGTTGTGATGGATTGAGGATCCTTACTCGGTGTATAGGATGTAATGTCATGTGGTATAATTCCCGACATATGATACGTGTTATACAAGCGATGGTGGCTCTTGGAAACTAGATAGTTATTTTTTTTACATGGATGTAGTGGTTTTGTTGCATGAGGTGCATATTGGGGTGCTTCGCCTAGGTGTCTGCGGTCAAGCCTTTTTGGAGAGAGATGAATTAGGATGTGCGACATTAGAGAAATGTGTCAAACCAATGGGGAAGTTGTAGTGTGGTACTCTTGATATTATTTATTATACTATATAATATTTTATGCAATACATGTTGAGAGTATCCATGGTTAGTATGGGAATATAGTATACCTATTTAGATGATGAGTTAGTTTCACTTATTGTTCACGGTTCTTTAGCATGATTTCTTCACTTTTGTATGAGAGGGCCGAGGGAGGGTACTACAAAGTATACTGTTATAATCATCCTACATATATATTAACTATTTTTCAGGTCACTTGGAGCATGTTGGTGATCAAGATGGCTATTAATAGCTTGGGGTTGCAAGAGATGTTTGGGCTTCATGGTCGCTGCAGTTTTTACTTCATTTTGGTACTTGTAGTTTTCCATCTCAGTTGTAGTAGTTCTTGTATGAAATTATATATGTGTACTTGGGTTTTATTTTATATTGTAGTCTGAGATGGATTTGGTTTGTGTAGATATTATGTTTATATTCTTCATGTGTTCTATTAAAGGGTAATGCCTCCCATTTTTGTTTTTCACTATACCCTCGGTGGTAGTTGCCCACTCGGGGCCTACTAGAGGCAGGAATCGAGGGTCATTGTCTTCCTTCTCACATTATCAGACTAAGAGGGGTACACATTATGGGGAGGGGGTCATGACAGACAAGGGGCTGACCACTAACTCCATCGCTGCATCCGCATAGGTCCCTTTCATTGATCTACTGACAGACCCACAACCTCATTAAGGATCAAGACCTATCCACCACGCACCCCATACCATTTACCTAGATCCACCTCTCCACCGTATTTTCCTTCTCTCATTCCCCTACTGTAGCTGCTACTTCTAATCTGACAGCCCATTACCCACACCACCCACTGGTGGCTTGATGATGGAGGAGATATTTGGCACTGAGGATTGATGTGTCATGTCTATTTCATTTTGGGTTGTAGAATTTTTGTGATAGGTCTCTCCATTTCATTATATCATATGTTTTCACTATTTTTTTACTATTTATTTATAAATATATAAATTAATTTTTTTTCATTATTTTGGGGCTTGATTTTAATTTCTGTTATATTGTTACAGAGCCATGTATATCTCCTTCACATAATCTAGAGTTTTTATGGACCCATTCCACCCTATGTTTTGTTCTAAATAGATTCCAAGAGAGTAACCGAAAATTGAAAGACAACATCATGAACTATCATTTGAGATACATGCATAGAAGTAGCTGTCTAGAGATATGATTCCATTCCTTACACATCTAATTTAGTATAACTCTACTACCCCATAAGTTATAAACTCGGTTAAGTGGCCTCTAAAACTTGAATACACGACAACAAGTAGTTTTAAGTGGAAAAGGAGAAAATGAGCCGATGGACCAACTACATGCTATTTAGGCCCATCTATCTAGCTAACAACGTATTGTAAGCACTTTATGGGAGGCAACCCATAGTTGATCTTTTTTATAGATTGAGTCATCCTAGTTGATTCTTTTTCATTTTCATGTTAGTCTCTTATTGAACTTCCCTTTAAAATTTTCAAATAATTGAATAAAAATGGTTATTGTTGTTTTTTATTCCGTGAACCTACCTATTATTTATCTATTATAATGTTTAAACTTATAGACTAATGTTTTATCTAGTATAGTATTTTTTATCTAACCCATTTTTTAGGTGACTCGAACCCAACATTGAAACATCCCAAATTCTTGCATAGAATGACACTTTCTAGGGAGCACTCAATTACCGTAATTTTAATGTGTTAAATTCCATTTTAATTTTTCTTATTTTCTTGTTGTTCCACTCTCATAAGAATTTCATAGATAGTGCAGACACTATATCTTGATGATTTTGGGGGAGTTTATTGTGATTTTCATAGTCAATACACTTGATTTTTTGTTTGTTCTCACCTTTATAGGAGATATTTTTCAAATTATAAGCGTGATTTAAAATTGAAAAAACTTATTCCCATTTAAATAAATGAAAATTTTACATTTGAATGTGTTAAAGTCAAGTTTATGTCTCTATTTATAAATTTTATATTGATTCCTCAGTTTTTGGATTTAATTATCATTAAACATATTTAAAATTAGGGTCAATTGAATTACTACTTATTTTATACCCTATGTGATTGTTAGTTTCTATTGTTATTCTTTATACCTAATATAAATATAATCCTACAATTACATAATCTTTTATGAGAATATTTCTTGAGTGATAGATAGGATATATCAACCTATCATAACTTTCATTGAAATATTATTGAGGCTATGATTGAACATGTAAAAATTAAAAATGATTGAGGAAATATTTTTTATCCACATTTCCATGAGAACCATCTTACATATTTCCATCATTGTCCTGTAGTTTCCCAGAATGACTTTTTTGGATGAAGCTATTTCAAGACAATTTTTCCTTCCCACCCTGCCCCTTGTATAATGCATGATGTTACTATTGAAGAAGTGAGGGGGAAGAATTCTGACAGCACAAGATGTTTCTATTTATAGAGATTCATGGTGTAATTGTTAGAATATTAGGTTTCAATGCATAACTACTTTGAAACATTTCATTTATATTTTGTTCTTTTTCAAAATACAAAAGAAAAGAAAAATATACATGAGTTGTGTACTAGGAAGTTCAAAAATCACCATTTCTAGACTGATGAATCCATTGAAATGTCATAGTGGTTAGGGGATGGATATGAGATCTGGTTTAGAAATTAATTTTGAAAAATATAAACACAAAAGATAAATTAGAGGAATAGAATACTCATTTTGTAATTACTTAACCTATATATGGATCCAACTAGAGCTACTAGAGTGTGGACTTGATTAGCTGGGAGGAAGAAATTTATTACACTTATATTGAGATTCATGCATTATGATTCAGATATTATCCTCCTTTTTAGCTTTATTTTTACATTTTACCCACCTACCCCCAGCCTTAGAGTCATCAGAACCTAATTGTTGAAGCCCTCATGATTAATTTTGTACTTGTCTTTACAAAGTTGAGATGATAAAACCAATGTAATTTGTGGTTAGGAGAAAGTTCATAGGGTATGAGAATAACTCCAATTTTATTTTACCCTGAGTGATGAGAGGAAATTCAATGTGATATAAATTAAAAATTGGTATATAATTCAAGGAACAATTAAATGATTATAATTAAATGATTTTAAATTGTTTAAGGAACTGAGCTATGAGGCATGACTAGTTTTCTATATAGGTATGATTCTAGAAACTAGCTTTTTCTAATTACAGTTAGTTTTATTTTTCTGTACATAATTAATGTTTCCAATTTTAGAAATTTATTATCATTTTGAAATCACTTTTAAGACCTTTTTGGTTGAGGACAAGAAATTGTTCAAGTGTGGGGGAATTTGATAAGCTGAATTCATATATACATTTTACGTTCATTTACTTATGGATTTTAATTTTTTTACCCTATAATACGCTTAGTATGTGATTAATTTTGCAGGAATGATGCTTCAAAAGGTTTAAATGGAAGAAATTTTCAAAAAATATAGAATCCACCTATTACACATCATGAACCATTAGTACATGTGATGTAATAGGATTTCATAGAATGTGACAAGCCTTGAGCCAAGTCGCGAACCAAGTCCTGAATTCTATAGAGAAAGAGGCCAGTACACCTTATGAATGGATGGTAAACAATGTGACCCTAGTGAAAGCCATTGAATGAGAAAGAAACACAAGAGAAATAGAAGGAAGGCCAATACACATCATGAGTCATCGTTACATGATGTGTAAGCAGTAAAACCATAGATTTTAGATGAGATACGAGCATGATACCTGAAAAACAGAATCCCTAGATGGGGATTCAGAGCAGGTGCACTCACCAGAGCAGAGCCAAATGGATTGTTAGAATGAGAGGGTATGGATATGAAATCGTTACTAGCCTATGCTTGCATAGGAATCCTAGCCAGATGTTCATGAAAAGGTGGAGAGCTACTACCAGGATGCAGATGCTGGGGAGGGACATTTCCTTTTAGATAGTCTGGTTGAATTCCCTAAGACCTTCAGGTCATGTAATCTCCTAAGCCTACGGGCCATGTAATATCTGAGCCTACGGTCCTTGTAAGGGTTCCCCCTCATCCCATGAAAGGGGGGTTATCAAAAATCAATAAAAATGAAGGCCTTCAGGCTATTCAGGCATAATTTGTTGGGAATTAAGTGGATTGGCGTTACATGAAATGTAATCTATTACACTTCATGACCCGTTTCACCTTTATATATAACAACATTGCAACGGACTCTAGAGCATTCTAGAGAAGAGATCTCTCTTTATTTTTGTTCCCTTTGAGTTTCCTTCATCCCATTCTATCTCAAACTCAAATTTATTTATTGTTTCATATTTTATTTAGATTCAAGAGATTTGGATTGTGTTTTTATTCAACACCTTCTAATTTCCATCACATTACTTACCTTTTCTCATCATGGAACTTTCTCTCAATACATTTATGATTTCATTAAAAGTAAGAATTATATTAACTTTTGATTTATATTTTCATAATTTCATGCTCATACCCACTTGTTAATTTAAACCACTACATGACTGTGAATCATTTACATTCGAACATTATTATCATGTCAAGCAAGGTTTCTATTCATTTGCATCCCAAACTACCATGAGTGACCAGACCACCCAGGGGTAGGGATCGAGAGTAGATGTATCTGAATTAATAATAAGTCATTAATTGTACTTTTGGTAACCCTAAATAATTAGTAATCGAGATAAATGATAAATTTCTATCCAATCCATTTAAATACCCCTGACCACGGGATATTCAAGTGAAAGACCCTATCCTGATTGGAGTATATTAGGCTACAACCACTAGCCTAAGATGATTTCTTCAATAGAAGACATGATTAATGCACCTTGGTTGTCGCTATATCAGGATCAAGGAATATTTACCTCCAAGGATCAGACAGTTGACATGACCAACATTAACTAAGAACATCCTATTTTTTTGTAGCCTAATCATTAGGACCCTTCCAAGATTAGAATTGAGATAATCCTTCTTACAGATTCTCAAAATAGATATTGACCCATCTTTAATCATTTAAAGTAGCCATGAATTCTCATAGGTTTAGAAACTCCAAAATTTAAAGAACCTAGAAAGGAATCCTACCTAAAGAGTCCCAAGCCTATGACCTCCATGAGCCAGCCTCCTCCCTGTAGGATCAACCCTAGACTATCACTATAACATGACTAAGTAGTATGTGACGTTTGGGAAGTCAATAAATCAAATTTGACCATGACCCGTATGAAACCAACAACACGTGCGGGCACATCATACTCCATTAAATGGTATATGAATATTTTGAAATTTTATGTAAAAACAATTCATCCCAAATATTGTATTATATAATGATATATTTTTGAAGAATCCATTGAATTCTATACTGATTACCTGTGAGATGTTGATAACATCAGTCTCCCAAAGTCTCATAACAGCAGACACCTTATGGGTGAAGGGATTTCTGTAAGAGATGTTGTTACAAATTAATTTATGGATCTAGAGTTAATACCTTTAAATTTTAAATAATAATTAATATGATGATCTATATATTGAATCCAACAAATAAATTCCCAGAGATTTGAATTAATCAAGGGATGGAGGATTTAAATCAAATACATAAAATCAATAGTTTATAGGATGGTTTTGAGATCAAATTTATAAGGAATTATCTAAAAATATAATTTCAATTACCGAACGGCATTGATGGATAGCCCGAGGACTAAATGAAAATGTTATATTTTACACTAGTTTTGTAATAAATGGCTATGTGTTCTTTATAAAAGCACATTACGATTGTAGTACGATTAATAATAGTGGTGCTACACTTATGGAGACAACAATGCACATATTTAATTCCAATAATAGAAATATAATTGATGAAAATATGTCATATTTTGGAATTATCAAACCAATATATGAGTTGGATTGTACTACATTTCAAATTCTGATTTTCTATTGCAAATGGGTCTATAAAAGGTTTGTGGTGATATTTGATGAAATGGGATTCCTGGAGGTGAATTTCATTGTGGAAGGGGATAATGATGATCCATTCATAATGGATTCGCAAAAAGTGTAAGTATTTTAATTATTATATCTAGAAAACAAGAATTGGTTGATTGTCCTTCTAGAGACTAAAACAAATGTCGAGTGAGATGAAAATTCAATCGGGGACGAAAATTCTATTGGGAGATCATAATCATTTCAAACAGATCCGAATATAGATAAGGTCTTGTTTGTTAGAAGGGACCATAAAGAGGGGATTTTTATTATCAAAAGAGGTTTCAAATCACTAAATCCTTTAAAAATAGTGTTAAATGAGAAGTTAAAAATGATTTTTAATATAATATTTTATTTTAAAATAATATTATTTGTTCTCTACATCATTAACATAATCTAAATTTAATGTTTGTCTAATAATTTTGAAAATGTATTCTTCACATGATGATGTTACCAATCCCACAGAATAATAGACTAAAATGAAGGAAACCCTTTGGGAAGATGTAAGAGTGAAGTAAGGACATAATTTATCTATTTTTCTGAAAAAATATATAATGAAATGCTGATTTAATTTTCAATATTCAATGAAAAGTTTATTTATTTTATAATATTTATGTCTAAATTTTATGACTTTATTCACCAAAGCTCCCATAGATTCTTTTCCCAAAAAATCTTTTTCACCTCTGTAGTGTTTGTATTTGTCACATTCCTTCAAGTCCCCACCACAAAATTTATAGAGATAGAAATGAAACTTCCTTTTATCAATTATAGAGGTAATATTTATTATTTCATAGTAAAATCATTGTCCATAGAATTAATGTATTTTCTCATATTTATGTTTAATTTTTTATCTTTTTAGTATTACTCATAGAAGAATATTTTTCTTATAAAGATGGATTCTTTTATTCAAGTTTGGGTGTTTTGTTAGAAGATACTCATTCTCAATAGTGATTGGACATCAAGGATCCAACTAATATAATGACAAGGAAATGGGTAAAGAATGTATACAACCATCACGAAAAGGTGAATTCCTACTACTTATTTAATTAATATTATCATAATTTTATCTTCAATTTGTATGTTAATTTCTTTATCATTTTTTATGTAGTACTTATTAGTTTTTTCATAGATCTTTAGAGAAGTCATATTTTTACAATTAATTTATTTTAAAATATATTTTTTTGATATTTCATGTCATTCTACAGAGAAACATCCATAAATATATTCTCCCTCAAAAACATTTCCCCTATGTAGTGTTGTCATTTATCACATTCCTTAAAGTTTACTCTACTACCTTTGTTGGAAGAGAAACAATGTTACCTATAACCAATCATAAAATTAATATTGATGTTTTCATAGTAAACTAATTATCCATTAAATTAATTTATTATTTCCTATTTATTTTTCATTTATTTCTCTCAAGTATTACTCAAAAAATAATTCTTTTTTTATATAGGTGGATTATTTTGTTTAAGTTGGGATGGTTTATTTGAATCTACTCATGCTCATGAGATATTGTAATTTTATGACACAACTATGACGATGACAAGGAAATGGGTTATGAATTTATATGACCATCATAAAAAATTGAATTCTTACAACTTATTTAATTAATTTTTTCATCATTTTTTCTCCAATTTTTAATTTAATTTCTATATCATTTTTTCTTGTAACTATTTAGTTTTTTCCATATATATTTTCGGAAGTCATATTATTCTAGTTCACTTATGTTAGAATATTTTTGTCCATCATTCATGCCTCTTTTCACCAAAACATCAACATAAATTTTCCCTCAAAACCCTTTCACCCCTATAGTGTTAGAATTTATCACTTTCCCCTAAGTTCTCTCCACTTCCTTTCTCAGTAGAGAAATGATGTTGTCTCTACTCAATCGCAGAGGTGATCTTGATATTTACAAAGTAAAATCACTATCCATAGAATTAATATATTGTTTCATATTTATGTTTAATTTATTTATTTTTTGTATTAATCACATTATAATTTCTATCTTAAAAATGTGGATTCTTTTGTTCGATTTATGGTGGTTTGATTTATTATACAAATTCTCTTGAGATATTGGACTTAGATATTTCAATAGAGATAATGAAAATAATGAAATGGGTCGAGAATGAATGCAACAATAATAAAATTGTGAATTCATAACACTTATTTAATTAATTTTGTTATCATTTTATCCACTATTTATAAGTTAATTTCCTTATAATTTGTATCTTATACTTATATAGTTTTTTAAATGATATTTTGGGAAGTCATATTTTACATTAAACCTACTACAGTATGCCACAAAATAGATAAAATGTTCTCGACTATCAATGTTTACATGCCTTCCATTGTATTTATTTTTTGAATTTCCAAAACATCATATTGAGTCGATGTTCTTAGCCCGAAAACATTTATTTGGATAATAACATTGACTAAATATGTATTTTTGGGAGTTATAAAAAGAAATAAAATTTAATGTTTGGTAACATTGGTAGTTGGGTTTTTTTTTGACATTGGGACTTGTAGGAATCAGCTGCACCTCAATCTAACACACGGTGTGTTCGGTATGACTCCAAGTGCTTCATTTTATTTAAAATTAACATTAGTTTTAGTAAAAAAATAAATTACATACTCAAAATCAAGAAAACACATTCATATTATTTATTTTATTTTAAAAAAATGACCCATATGTCATTTTTAATGTGCAGTAACTCGACTCACATCAATATGATACACGATATCCCCAGTATGACTCAAAGTATATGTTATCAGTTTAAATCGATATTTTATTTGAAAAAATTTCACACTGAAAATAAAGAAAACATGCTCAGATTGTCATGATAATGTATAAAAACAATTCATAAGTCATTTTTGGCATGTAGAAATATTTTTCATGTCAAACCGATCCACGATGTGATTTTTATGACTCCAAATGTGTGTTTCTAGTTAAAAATGACATTTATTAAAAATGAAAAGTGACGTACCCAAAATTAAGAAAAATAATTCTTATTATTTTGATACATTAATAAAATTATCCATAATTAATTTTTATGTGTATGAATCTTCCCCACCTCAATCTGATGCCGGGTGTGGCCGGTTTGACTCCGAGTTCCTTTTTGTTTAAAATTGTCATTAATTTTAGTTGGAAAGACATTTTACTTACTCAAAACTAAGAAAATGAATTATTATTATTTTGGAAATTTATAAAAATGATCTAGAAGTGATTTTTTATGTTTAGGAATCAACCTCACTTCAATTTGATACACGATGATCCTGTTATGACTCAAAGTGTCTGTTATCAATTTAAAATTGACATTTTAGTTTAAAAAGTATCGCTCAATGAAAATAGAAAAAATGTGCTCAGATTGTCTTGATAATTTTTTAAAATTATTCATAAGTCATTTTTCCCATCTAAGAATCAATATCACATCAAACGAACACACTATGTAATAGGTATGACTCAATGTGTGTATTCTAGTTTAAAATGAAATTTTTGTTAAAAATATAAGTGACATACTCAAAACTAAGAAAACACGTTAGTATATTTTTTATAATTTACTAAAAAAATAATTAATTTTCGATGTGTAGGAATTAGTCAAATATCAATCTGACACACGGTCTGACCGGTATGACTCAAATTTACTATTTTTATTTAAAATTCACATTAATTTCTGTAAAAAAACTACCGACATTATAAGAACTCGGGATTTAAGCCTATAAGACTTTGAAATTTTCTTGATGTTATTCCATAGTAGGGCATTCAGACGGCGTGTGGTTCCGAGCCAGAGTGTGGTAGGAATTAAATTTTAAGTGTGTTCACACTAGACACCCCAAATAAACAGAATAAACCCTAAACGGTTGCTCGGATGGGAAAACCAAGGGAACCGTTGAGTTTGGAGTGTGCCGTTTACCCTAAGAGGGGTGTAACTTTCGCGGGCGCGACCCTTCTGTGGAAAATGCCACCAGGGGCGTTTTCGTAATTTAGCAGCCTCGGTGTGAACATTATAACTTCTGAACAGAGTCTTAGATTAATCTTTCGAGACTTCTGTTGTGCTCATAACATGGATTTTACTCTAGGGGTGGCTTAACCCTGACCCCGTCAAAAGTTCAGGTAGGGGCCTACTGGTGGGTGTTTAAAAATTAATTAAATTTTAACCAATTCCCTACTTAAACACCTCCACTCCTCTCTTCTTCCCCTTGAAACTCCTTCTCTAGAAATAGGTCTCCCAAAAAGGGAGAAACCTCCTTCAATATCCTCCTTCTTTCTAGAAAGGCGGTGGCAGCTCCGGCGGACCGTTCGTGAAGCGACGAGCTACGCCATGTGAGGCAGGTTCGTGTGTTTTGTTTTTAAATTCCGCATCTACATCGAACTGAAATATTAGTTTCTAATTTTTTTTAGTTGTTGAGGGAATTCAATAGATATGTAGGGATCGATCTGAGCCTTCCAATGAGCCTTTCAGATCAATTTCTCAAGTCGTGGGTTGTCCAGGGTGACCTCGGGAAGTTTTCCGGCAAATAATTCATCATTTTTAGCGGTTCTAGGGCGGTCCGGCGGGTGAGGGCGGCAGTGTGGAGGGCTCCCAGGTTGCTGCACAGTGGGATTCTGATGCGGCGTTTAGGCGGGATACCATAGCAGCGGCGCGGCGGGCTCCCAGGCGGCAGCACGACAGGTGGTTGAGAGGCGGCCCCGCAGTCCGGGCTGGGGGAGGCGTGTGGGCCAGTTTGGCCGGTCGGCGTGCTGCGCGCGAGACCATGGTCGTCGTGACCCTAGGAGCCGACCAAGACCCGCGCCTTGTGGGTCTCATTGAAAAGGGGTCGGACCGGCTTTTACTGGTCCTAGTAAAGCCGTGCGGCCCGCGTGGTGAACCGTGGGTCGCAGTGGACCGGGCGATCCGGGCGGCCAAGGCGTGGACTGCCGGTCTGAAGGGGGTGGACCGGCCAAACTGGTCCGGCCCACCCCGTCTCCATCCATAGGCATTTAAATGCCCGTAAATTTGAAAACAAAATGTCGAATTCGCCCGCTGTCTATGGAAATGTGATCCTCGGCTTAAGACAAATATTTTTAGAAGTTTTTGGGGATTTTTAATTCCTGAAACAACAGTTCTGTGGCGTGACCCGTCTGCTATGTACTGTTTAGCACCTCACCGAGATTCATCTTTCAGAGGGCGCAAGCACATAAAATGTCCGTTTTAGGTGACGTTAGCGGCATTGTTACCCTGGAATCGAGACGATGTAGTCTAGGGTGGTTTCAGGCATTGAATCCAGAGTTGAGGCATGGGCCCCACGGTCCATTTTTTAAGTTGTGTGCATCGTACTGCGAATTTTTCCCCAGACATCCGTTCGGGGCAAATGAATAGTCGATTTTGTGTGTTTTTAGAAGAGCATCGCGATGGTGTAGTTTTCCCGACCTTTTTTGGGATCGATGTGTGGGACCCACAAGATGTCGTATGTGCATAAAGTGTTGTTGGATAACATTTTCGTCGGGAGTCCGTTTCCAGCGAATATATAGCCTATCTCGTGTGTTTTTCCGTGAGGATTACATCGTTGTAAAATGTTTGGGCATGTGGAGCCTCTTTCATGATTTCATTAAATTTGGAAACATGAATGGGAGTTAGTCAGAGGTTCCTTTGATGCACACTGTACTAACACACGGTAGCGATGTTAGTAACGCCCAGTGATGGCACAGACAGTGTAGAGTTATCAGACTAGTTCCAGGTTAACCATCCATTGGGGTTGGGCGGTGGGTTACCCACCGGAATATTTGGGTTTACCCTCCTACAAGGCTAGGCAATGGGTTACCCTTTAACCTTGGGGTTTACCCTTCAGTGGGGCTGGGAGTGGGTTACCCATTGACTTTGGTGTTTACCCTCCAGTGGGGCTGGGCAGTGGGTTACCCGACGACCTCTTAGGGTTTACCCTCCAACTGGGCAAGGCAGTGGGTTACCCGATGAATTCATTCAAACTTAGACCTTTCTATGAGGCTAGTCAGGGACTTTTCTCCGTGATTACCAGAGCGGGATCTTGGTTGTACAGTTTAGCGATGAGATTGCTTCTAGTGCTGGATTTTTGGGGCATTAGTGATGGATATCCTTAGAACTGTTGGATACTTTTCCTGGGCTGAGCTTGGAGATAGGGATCCCCTTACAAACTCGTTTAGGTTTCTTGTGGAGAATATATATATATATATATACCCTACTTTTGTTCCTAGTCCATGGGTTCAGTTACTCTCCTTCTAGGAGGGGCAAAGACACGCCGGGTATGCCAAGTGCTTTCCATGTCTAGCCCCTCTTGGTTGGACGAGTCTACTTCATTTCTTTTGTGGGGTTGAGCTGCACTCTATTTACTTTACTCTTTAACTATTCCTTGTTCTATCTACTGCTCACCATTTTGGTTCCTCCTTTGTTGCTCTCTCAAGATTTCAGGGCATCCTACTAAGTATCTTTATACTCACCCATACTTACGCTTTTCCCGCACTTGGTGTGCCCTTGCATATGATGGATAGGTCGATCGAGACTACGGAGGATCATAGAGGACACAAAAGCTTGGGCTACATTCAGTGGTCGTAGTAGGATGTTTAGGTGTGAGACTCACTAGCTATTTACTTTTGTTTACCTGTTTCCAGTTTGTGGCACCTTTCAGTTTGGGCGCATGTTTTTTCCTTTTTTTGTTCAGTTATCTTGTCAGCACTTTACATTTTCTATTTTGAAGTTGATGCATGATTGTGGTTGGGTTATTGTTGTTTGTACTTTGGTTTTATTTTTTACTTGGAACTTCTGCATCGATTGGGATGTGTGTGTGTGTGCAGGTACATAGGCGAAGGCCTCCCCGAGATCGTTACACCTTCAGCACTTGTCACCAGCCCCTGACCTATGGAGGCAGGACTGGGGTAGTTGCAGCCTGAGACCAGAAGGGTTGGGTCATGACAAAGTGGTATCAAAGGTTGGTTCATTCCTTGAGGCGTTCTTCCAATATCCCTAAAAAGAAATTGGTTGGGATTTAGGGAAATGGTGTCGACGTGTCTCAAGAGTGGCTATCAGGCCAGGGAGTCCAGTGATGGTACGGGCGGCCGACATATCCATTCACCAGGACTCTGATAACCCTCTTTTCGACTCAACATGCTGAGAAATTTGTTGCAGGGAACTTTGGAACATGCATCTGGTATGATTGAGTCATTGACTATCCTTGTTGAGTTAGTTCCCCTTTGTTATTACTGTTATATATATATATATATATGATCATCTGATCGTGGTAATCCTTGATAATTTTCAGGATGCCCCCATGATAGAAGCCAGCCAGGTTATCCTGTCCAGTTCGTGACTATGACCTGGAAAGCGAAAAGGTGGCAGTTTAGGGACCCTCATGTGATCCCCTTCCACCTAGTGATTTAGCAGTAGCCCCTCCACCTGGAGAGCGATAGTTAGTACTAGCTGCACATGCTGAGTTTGAGTGAAGGCTGAGTGTGCTCTGAGACTTCCTGCGTTAGCAGCCACATAAGTTCCACGGGGACCTGGATCCCCAGGAAGCGAAAGACTGCCTAGAGTCTGTGGACTGACTTTTCAGGCTGGTGCAGACACCAGCGGACCATATGGTAGCCCTAGCTGCCAGCCATTTCCTTGGGATGATCGGGCATTGGTGCAGGTGGGTTACACAGACCCATGATGATTCGTCTCTCGTGTGGGATAACTTTTATTATCTCTTCCGAGAGGGCTAATCCCCCTCTTGTTTATGCTCTGTTCGGTTTCATGATCTTTTGGAGATGAAGCAGGGGGGATGATTGTGGCGCAGTATTTGGCCCGGTTTACCGATCTGAAATTCTACTCTCATGATATGGTCCGCGATAGTTACTTTCGGGCACAAAAGTTTGAGCAGGGTCTTCGCAGGGAGATCTGTACTAGTGTAGTTCCCCTTTGAGTCCCTACATTTGCTGGGGTGCTACAGTGGGTGCTCATGATAAAGAGATTCTTGGTTGAGGGATGCCAGCTGATAGGGCCTAGGAGTGGCCGCTTCAGAGGAGAGTCTTCTATAGAAGGCAGGTGACAGAGAGCAGAGCCTCAGTCGAGGAGACCCTTCCGTGAGCAGACTCCGGGGTAGGGTCGTACACCGTAGTGGTGTCTTAGAGCACTGGGGAAGTCAGGAGAGATTTGGTGCTATACTTGTGAAAGAGGGGGTCACCTAGCACGGGATTACCCAACCAGGCATACCCAGCAGTCGTGGAAGGCAGTCGGCGCACCGTAGTGGAATAGGTAGTGTCGTGACTAGGTATCCCCCAGGTGAGGATAGGGTGGTCCTCTGGGAGGAATTGCCGGTAGAGAGGTAGGGCCTGGAGGTGGGGGACGACGTTTCGAGGTCCTTCCACATCCACCACCGGGCGGCCCATGTCAGGATCAGGGAGCTGGTGGTAGGGGCTATTGGCAGCTTCAGTTTTGAGTGTCCGTGACCCCCCAACACACGAGATGGTATGATGTACACTTTGTGTTTACTCTATGCTTGATTCAGTACTAGTAGACACATGTTACATCCACTCTTTTATATCACTGCTTTTGGTACGGGAGTTGGAGCTTCCAATAGAGGCACTAACACTAGCACTTAGCCTCTAGGTTCCTACGGGAAGTGCCTCGTTGGTGACCTTTATCTGCAGACAATGCGAACTATCATTCTGAGGAGAGAGTTTAACATGGGACCTACTTGTCATAATTATGGAACCTTATGACGTCATATTGGGAATGGATTGGATTTCCATGGTTCATACCCATATTGATTGTTAGCACACACTAGTCAGATGCATTCATTCTGATGGGATGAGGTTCACCATCCTTGGTGAACGAGACCTCGTGGAAGAGCAGACAGGTACTCTGACCAGGAGACCATGACCTTTTTCTCACCAGTTGGAGAGCATGGCCCTCGAAGCAGCAAACGCTACATGCACCTGGATCCCTACCATTGTAGAGTACAACATGGACGTCTTTCCCGAGGATGTCCGGAGACTACCTCTGAGGTGAGAGATGGAGATTTGCATTGACTTTTAGTCGGGGACTTCCCTGATATCATGTGCAGCATATCAGATGGAACCCATAGAGATTTGGGAGCTACGACTTTAGCTGGTTGACCATCGTGAGATGGGATTCAACAGGCCTAGTTTGTCCCCCTGATAAGATTCGGTTTTGTTTGTGAAAAAAGGCATATGGGAGCCTACATCTTTATGTGGATTATCATCACCTGAACAAGTCCAAGATAAAGAAAAAGTACCATTTTCCAAGGATTGACGATCTCTTGGACTTTTTGAGGGGTGTGAAATGGTTCTCCAAGATTGATCTTCAATCTGGATACCACTAGTTGCGGGTTCGTGATTCTGACATCCCGATGTTGGTCTTCCATTGTCGTTATGGGCATTACGAATTTATGGAGATTCCCTTTGGTGTGACGAATTACCCCACCAGTTTCATGGATTTGATGAACCATATTTTCTATCTGTACTTGTACTGGTTTGTGGTTTTATTTATTAATGAAAAATTCATCTACTCTGCAATGGAGGAGGAGCACGCGGAGCATTTGAGGATGGTCCTAGACTTACTACGAGAGCACTAGCTGTATGGGAAGTTCTTAAAGTGTAAGTTATGGATTCATGAGGATAATTTTATGGGTAATGTAATTTTAGAATAGGGTTTGGTCGTAGATCCCACAAAGATATAGGGAGTGCTTGCTTGGGAGCCACACAAGATTGTGTTAGAGGTGTGGAGCTTCCTTGGTTTGGTAGGGTACTACAGGAGGTTCGTGGAAGATTTTTCCAGGATTGTTGTCCCTTTGACTGCATTGACGTGGAAGGGATGACCATTCACCTGGGCTGATCAGTGCCAGAAGGCCTTCATGGAGTTGAGACAGAGGCTGACTAGTGCTCCAGTATTGAGGCTTCCAGAGGAGGGCGTTAAGTTCTTGGTGTACTGCGACGCTTCAGGAACTGGGCTCGAATGGGTGATGATGCAGCAGCGGTCAGAGATTGCATATGGGTCAAGGTAGTTGAGGCCCCATGAGCAGAATTATATGACTTACGATTTGAAGTTGGTAGCAGTGGTCTTCGCCTTAATTTTATGGAGACACTACCTTTTGGGTGAGTGTTTTGTGGTCTACTCAGACCCCCAGTGCCTCAAGTACATCTTCACTCAGAGGGATTTGAATCTGAGGTAGAGGCACTGGCTGGAGTTTCTACAGTACCATGATTTCGAGATAGTATACACTCTTGGGAAGGGAAACGTAGTAGTAGATGACCTTAGCAAGAAGTCCCAGGTTCGCCTAGTGTGGGAAGCTTCAGAGAAGTTGGCTTCCCTACGGCTGACCTTGGTGGAGCAGGAGGGTACGGCTGTCCTGTAGTTGATGGTGTTGACTCCTTCTCTCTTTGAGCATGTGAGAGAGTCACAAATGGGGGATGTTGACTGTGAGGTATTGCGTGATCAGATATCCATGGGTGAAGCACACGATGGTTATTCTGAAGGAGGGAATCACGAGATCCTGTTCTAGGGGCGAGCTGTGGTACCTGTGGAGTTGTGGGAGGAGGTGATGTGGGAGTTCCACACTTCTCCTGTAACACCCGAGAATTTTATGTGAAATATTTTGTTTTTATGTTATATAAATCATCAAAGGAATCTTTCACTAACACTGGCTTGGCTTGCTATACATGCAACTGCGGCCTTCCTTGATAGCTTGCGTCGTACGCAATACCGAGTTTCACTAAACAATGATATGCTATTAAAATATTATTAAAACTAGCCGTTATGAATAGTAATAACCACTTTTTGAAATTTTATAAATTTTATTTTTCAAAATGGACTTCATTTTTGGATTCAGAATATCGAAATTATCCTAGGGTGAAATTTTGGTATTTTTATGAAAACTTTCAATTTTTGATGAATAGTGAAACCACTAAGTGGTAGTTAAAAAACTGAATTTTTCATAAAACATAATTTTACCGCTTCTGTGAGTGTAATTTCGAAAATCTGAGAGACACAGTTGATGTCAGTATGTAAAATGTGGTTCAACAAGAAGAAAATAATTTTTTGGTGAATAGTAACTTTTTACTTTTTTTTACCACGGTTAAAAGTAAATAGGGTAATTAAGGGTAAAAATGATATTATTATTACCCTAACACATGTACTAATTCTATTGGACAAGTTTAATTCGACCCAAAACAACCTTAGGAATAAAATATGACCATTTAGTCCCACTTGGATTAGATTAGGACATTTATTATTAATTTATTTAAAGAAGGGTTAAAATAGTTAAAATCAAAGTTTAATAAGTAAATCATTTTTAATATGGGGTTATAATAAGATAAATTCGACTATAAATATTCATTAGAAATTTAAAAAGATTTCCTATATAATGGTATTTTATTTTTAATTTTTAGAAATTAAATAATTTAATTTATTTATGACACAATGATGATGCAATAATTATCTTATTAATGAAATATTGACATAATTGATGTTATAAATACCCAAATAAATTTAATTTGAGACTTTTTAGGAATTAAACTAATTTTATAGGTTAATATGACATGTTAGTATTGATTTAAGTAACTTGGATCGAACTAATAATTCTGTTATGATTTTCACAAAAATCAATTACTAAATAGTGTCAAAATTGACATAAAATAGTTTTTAAAACAAATATTATATTACTAATTGTTATTTTATTATTAAAAATCTAAGGTTCGGTCAAATGACTTATATAAGGTTATATATATTAATAATAAACAACTTGGGGTTCGTTTGGCTTGATATGGTAAGTTTATTAACCTTATAGTGTAAGAAAACAAGAAGACACGGTAAAAGTTAAAATATCTAACTTAAAGTTAAATCTAAATGATAAGGTTAAAATTGATACCTAAACTTGTCTAAATTCTATTGGATGAGAGTATTTCGACCCCTACCCACTTTATCTTAGAAATATATCAATTTGGATCTATTAAAAACCGAATTTGACTTTATAATAAAATAATATTTTCAGTTATTCCAAAGGTGCCCCTCTCCTCCCTTATAAAAGGGCACCTCCTCCCCCTCTTCCTCACACCACTTTGAGCCTTCAAGGTCGGAAAAACCCTACCAATTTCTCCTCTCCACTTCCCTAGAAACATCCTAGAGGTTCTGGTATTCTTCAATGACCTATTTTAGTGCCCTAAAAGGAGGTCTCAAAGAACCACTTCAAAGAACAGGTAATGTCTATTACCGATTCTTTCATCTTTATTCCTTCTTCCAGTTCTTCTTCTTTAGTTGTTTCATTATTAAGTAATAACATCAGTATCAATCACATACTGATATGTTATTATAAGTATTAAACAACCCTATTTCACCATCTATCCATCCTATGGAAAAAAGAAATCACCGCGCGTGCGTACGTACGGAATACCGTCTCCACGCCGTGGTGTAATCTATTTTCCACCACCACCTTACTTGGATGGGTATAATGGTGTAAATAATGACTATATATGACTATTATAAAGGGATATTGATTCTGAAATAGTATACATACACTCCAATACAATTCCACGATCATAGGAACGATATCATCACTCGTGCGTACGTACGGAATACCGTCTCCATGATGTGATGTGACTCGTTCTACATGATCTTCATTTCATACTGATTATATAAATGAATTGAATTAATTAATATGATATATATTACACTAATACCATTTTGGAAATAAGGTATCTATAACCTAAAGAGAAGAATAAGAAGTTATTCGACAAAAAACGCATAAGAACAAAAAGTAATAAACACCCGAATAACAAGTAGTAATGAAATATTACTAATAAGAAGCTAAGAATATGACCATATATGATATCATAACAATATGTATGATTCTAGAATAATTCAATAACATTATTTAAATCATTATACATGAGGTTCGGACACTTACGAAGCAAATCGGACCTAAGGTAAGAGAAATATCACAATCTCATTTTTATCCGAGATTGTTTATACTTTGGAATTTACTGGGGTGTATTTTATCATCCACATCCATGTTTCCTAAATATGTAATATTTTCATCATTATACAATAGTTTATATCCAATTTTACCCTTCGGTGAGTTTTTAGTAAAAGATATGAATGGAATCTTTTGTCGTATTTCGTACGAGGTACTTTTTGACTTTTCCGACAAAAGTACAAGAAGAATGATTTATTTTAACTTATACGGAATGAATGGATTTTTAAAACATTATTTCCAAGAATATTCCCTTACAAGTTTTCAAGTTTATTTTTAATCAACTTCTTTTAGTTTAAAATTGTATGACATGTTAAGAAAGGAAAATTGTTTTTGAAGTAGAAATGATATTTTCCTCAAGAATGGAGTTCAAGTGTTTTATCAAAATTATTTTCCATATAAGATAATAAAGGGCTCTGTTTCTATCCCTATTATTACATGGATTTGATTATGTTGTGATGGAAATATTTTTATGAATTCATTTATCTTATATGAATTGTTTTATGATGTCACGATGTTTAAGATTCCCATTTTTATTACATTTGTTATGCTATGATGTATGGTTTATGATTTTGTGGCACACATAAGAACGGTATCATTATGAGATGGGTGGGACCTATATCTCCCTCCAATGCATTGGGTAAAGATTTTATATCTCATGAGATAGACATGGCTGGAATGGTAGGTTATACCGGTTGAGTGAAACAGGACTGAAACGAGGAGTGAACTCGGTTCAGAAATGGACTTTGTCCACTAAGATAGTCTTGGAAATGAGTCTTGACTAATAAGAAATGATTCTCTTTGATTATGTGTGTATGCAAAAATGTTTCATGTTTTATGTTATGATTATTGGATTCCATTTCACTACTTGGATTTATCCCATGTTATGAAATTTTTCTCTCTTTTGCAGGTTAAGATTTCCAAAAGTTATATTCTTATGAATATGATGTGATTGATATTTCTTTTGATTACCCTTACTGAGCATTTGAGCTCACCCTTTTGTATGTTTTCTTTCCCCAGGTCATGAAGAAGGTTATTAAGTAAGATATGCCAAAAGGGACTATAGATATGATGAAATAAATGGGAGACAATGTAGACGCTTTATGAACCGGTTGTTTATGTTTCCTAGTTTCTAAAGACACTATACCTATACGGTCCTTTCGTGGTTTTGTTATATGTTGTAATATGTATGCTTCAATTTTGAAGTATTAACAATGTATGTAAAGTATGGGTCGTTATATCTCCCTTGGTTGTACATCCCAGTGTGGGGAAAATGTACAGAGAACTTCATTGCCAGTTTTGGTGGTTTGGGATAAAGTGGAGAATAGCTGAGTTCCTTTCTCGGTGTCTTACCTGTTAGTAGGTGAAGGCAGAGCATCGGGTTTTGGAAGGGTTGTTGCAGCCTCTTGATATCCCAGAGTGTAAGTGGGATGGAATATATATGGACATCATCATAGGACTTAAACGCACAACGAAGGGCCATGATTCCATTTGGGTGATAGTGGACCGACTCACAAAGTCAGCGCACTTCCTTGCCATCAGAGAGTAGAGCTCGGTGGAGAGTCTAGGGCAGTTATACATTCAAGAGATCATCGACCTTCAGGGATTACCCTCAACGATCGTCTCCGACCGTGATGAGCATTTTTCATTACATTTGTTGAGAGGCCTACAGGAGGCATTCAGAACTCGACTGCGGATGAGTACAACTTTTCACCCCTAGACTGACAGGTAGACAGAGCGCACTATCCAGGTGTTGGAGGAGATGATCAGGGCGTGCATGTTAGACATTGGCCTAAGTTGGGAGGATCACCTGCCCTTGGTGGAGTTCGCATACAACAACAGTTACCATTCTACTGTCGACATGGCACCTTTAGAGGCCCTCTACGGGAGACCCTCCAGGTCACCGTTGTGCTGGTCGGAGGTTGGGGAGACCTCCCTTGTGAGACCAGAGTTGGTGTGGGTGACGACAGAGAAGGTTCTGGTCATTTGTGAGCGGATGAGGATGGATCAGAGTATACAGAAGTCCTAGGCACACCGTCGTCGTAGGCCTTTTGAGTTTGAGTAGGGGGACCGTGTCTTTTTGAGGGTCTCCCTGTGGCGTGGAACACGGAGGTTCATCCGGGGAGGCAAGCTGTCCCCGAGGTTCATTGGGCCCTTTGAGATCATGTGCAGGGTTGGTGAGGTTTCCTACCATCTTTCTCTACACCCATAGCTGGAGAGGTCCCATGATGTCTTCCACGTGTCACAGCTGAGGAAAAAAGTGAACAACCCCATGTACGTTATAGACTGGGGAGAGCTGGACATTGAGAATGGAGCCACCTTTGCGGAGCACCCAGTGGCGATTGAGGACCGGAAAAAGCGGACACTGCATGGACAAACCATTTCTTTGGTACATGTGTTGTGGCAGCACGGGAGGGTGCAGAAGATCACCTGGGAATGGGAGAGCCATATGCGGGCTCAGTATCTCGAGTTGTTTTTGTAGTTTTGTTTTTCAGGGATGAGAAACATGAAGGAGGGAATGATGTAATAACTCGGGTTTTGAGCCTGTAAAACATTGAAAATTTCTTGATATTATTCCAGAGTAGGGCATTCAGATGGCGTGTGGTTCTGAGCCCCGGTGTGGCCAAAATTAAATTTTTACTGCGTTCACACTAGAAACACCAAATAAACAGAATAAATCCTGAAATGTTGCTCTGATGGGAAAACCAAAGACACTGTTGAGTCTGAAGCATGGTTTTTACCCTAGGAGGGGTGTAAATTTCACAGGCGCGACCCTTCTATGGAAAACACCACCAGGGATGTTTTTGTAATTTAGCATTCTCCGGCATGAACTTAATAACTTCTGAACAGAGGCTCGAATTAAAATTTCAATAACACATTTGCGCTCAAAATGTGGATTTTACCCTATGGGCGGCTTAACCCCAAACCCGTCAAAAGTTCGGGTACGGGCCTACTGGTGGGTGTTTAAAAATAAAATAAAATTTAATTCATTCCCAACTTAAACACCTCCACCCCTCCCTTCTTACCCTTGTAACTCCTTTTCTGGTGAAAGCTCTCCCAACAAGGGATAAACCTCTTTTAAGCTCCTCCTCCTCTCTAGCAAGGCGGTGGAAGCTCTAGCAGACCTTTCATGAAGTGACGGGCTACGCCCTGCGAGGTAGGCTTGTGTGTTTATTTTTCAAATTACTCATCTACTTTGAACTCAAATATTAGTGTCTATTTTTTGTTTATTTGTCTAGTGAATTCCATAGATGTGTAGGTCTCGATCTGATCTTTCCAATGAGTCTTTTGGATTTATTTTTCAAGTCCCGGGGTGTCCGGGGTGATATCGGGAAGTTTTCTAGAAAAACATCCCCATTTATGGTGGTTCTCGAGAGGTCCGGCTGGAGATGGCGGTGGCGCGGAAGGCTCCCAGATGGTAGTTCGGCGGGCTTTCAAGGTGGCAACAGAACAAGATTTCTAGGTGGTGGTGCAGTGGGATCCAAGGTGGCGACGCTGTGGCCTCCCAGGCAGTGGCGAGTGATCGAGCGGCAGCCCAGCGGTCCATTCCATAGGAGGCTTGTTGGCCGGCTTTGCGGGTTGGCATGCAGCGCATGAGATCAGGGACGTCGCGACCCCGAGAGCTGGCAGAGACCCGCGCTTTGTGGGTCTTATGGAAAAGGGGTTGGACCGTCTCATTCCAGTCTGGGTAAACCCGCGCGATTCGTACCAGGAACCGCGGGCCACGGTGGGCTGGGTAGTCCGGGCGGTCGAGCCGTGGACCACCAGTCTCAAGGGGGTGGACCAGCCGAACCAGTCCAACCCACCCCGTCTCCGTCCATATGCGTTTAAACACCCCTAAATTTCATACTGAATGTTGGATTCAAGTGTCATCTACAGTGATGCGATCCACTGCTCAAGATAGAGATTTTTAAATGGTCTCGTAGATTTTTAATTCCAGAGATGGGGGCTTGGTGGCACAACTCGCCCTCTAAGTATTGTTTAGCGCCTCATCGAGATTCTTCTTTCGGATGGCATGAGCACATCCAGAGTCCATTTTAGGTTCCGTCAGTGATGTTGTATCCCTAGAATCGAGACGATGTAGTACAGAGTTGTTTCAGGCATCGAATCCAGAGTTGAGGCATGGGCCCCATGGGATGTCTTTTAAGTTGTGTGCTGCGTACTGCGAATTTTTCCCCAAACATCCGTTCGGGTTGAATGAATAGTCGGTTTGAGGTGTTTTCTAGAGAGCATCATGATGATGCAGTTCGCCCAACCTTTTCCGGGATCGAGTTGTGGGCCCCACGAGATGTCGTATGGGCATAAATTGGCATGGGATAACTTTTTCATCAGGAGTCTGTTTCCAGCGAGTAAATAGTATATCTCGCATGTTTTTTCACGATCATTACAATGATGTAATATTTTTGGGTGTGCAGAGCCAATATAAAGATGTCATTAAATGTGGAAACATGAAATGGCGTTAGTTGGAGGTTTCTTTGATGCACACCAAACCAACTCACGGTAGCGATGTTAGTAACGCCTAGTGACGACACAACTAGTGCGGAGTTATAGGACCAGTTCTGGGTTTACCCTCCAGAGGGGCTGGGCAGTGGGTTACCCACTAGCGTATTAGGGTTTACCCTCTAGTGAGGCCAGGCAGTGGGTTACCCGTTGAACTTAGGGTTTACCCTGCAACGGGGCTGGGTAGTGGGTTACCTGTTGACTTTAGGGTTTACCCTCCAGTGCGGAAGGGCAGTGGGTTACGTGATGACCTGTTAGGGTTTACCCTCCAGCTAGGCTTGGCAGTGGGTTACCTGATGACTTCTTTCAAACTCAGCCCTTTCTAAGAGGCTTTTTAGTGACTTTTCTCTGTGATTACCGGAGCGGGACCTTAGTTGTATGGTTTATCGATGATGAATCTTCTAGTGTGGGATTGTTGGGGCATTAGTGATGGATATCCTTAGAAATATTGGTGACTTTTCTTGGGCAGAGCTTGGAGATACAGATCCCCTTACACACTCATTCAGGTTTCTTGTTGACCATATATATATATATATACAACCTACTTTTTTCCCAATCCTTGTGTTTAATTACTCTTCTTCTAATAGAGTCAAAGAAATGCAGGGTATACCACGTGATTTCCGTGTCTAGCCCCACTTGGCTGGATGATTCTACTTCCTTTCTTTTGTTGGGTTAACCTACACTCTATTTACTATACTCTTTCACTATTCCTTATTCGGTCTACTACTCACTGTTTTGGTACCTCCTTTTTCGCTCCATCGAGCTTTTGGGGCATCCTACTGAGTATCTTTACTCACCCCTACTAGGGCTTTGCCTGCACTTGGGGTTCCCTTGCAGACGAATGACATGTTGATTGAGACTAAGGAGGAGCATACATGACACAAGATCTTCAGCTGTGTTTTGTGGTCGTCGTAGGAATTTTAGGTGTGAGACTCACAAACTATTTACTTTTGTTTACCTATTGTTGGGTTGTTGCACATTTCGAGTTGGGAATGTTTTTTCCTTTTTCTGTTCAGTTATCTTGTCAGCACTTTACTTTTTTCTATTTAGAAGTTGATGCATGACTATGGTTGTGTTATAGTTGTTTGTCCTTTGGTTTTCTTTTTTTACTCTGCACTTCTGCATCGAGTGGGCTGTGTGTGTTTTTGTGTGTATAGGTACTTAGGTGAAGGCATCCCTGGGATCTTTAGGCCTTTGGCGCTTGTCGCCAACCCCTGGCCTATGGAGGCAGGCTAGGGGTAGTTGTGGCCCGGGACCAGGAAGGTCGGGTCGTGACAGACATGATCAATACTATGAAATCACATTCATAATGTTTTTATACTTTATTAAAATGATACATAAGTTATATTTCAGATGTATGAATTAGACTCACCTCAATATGATACCCCATGTGCGCAGTATGACTCAAAATGCTTGTTATCAGTTTCAAATTGACATTTCAGTTCAATGTTTCACTCACTGAAAACGGACAACATAAACACATATTATCATGATAATTTTGTATAATGATTTATATGTCATTTTCAACATGTAGGAACTGATCTCATTCAAAAAAACACATGATGTGGCTGGTAAGACTCATAGTGTGTGTTTTGAGTTTAAAATGAAATTTTGGTAAAAAAGAAAAGTGATGTACTCAAAACCAAGAAAACACATTTTTAATTTTTTGATACATTATAAAAATTATTACTAAATCATTTAGGATGTGTATTAATCATCCACACCTCAATATGAAACATGGTGTGACCTATATGACTCCAATTGCATATTTTTATTTAAAATTGACGTTAATATTAGTAAAACAGACAACTGACATACTCTAAACCCAAAAATATCATTTTGATTGTTTTGATACTTTTGTAAAAGGATACATAGGTCACTTTTATGTGTAAGAATAATTAATACCTCAATTAGATACATGATGTTCTTGATATGACTCAAAGTGTCTATTATCATTTTAAAATTGACATTTTAGTTCAAAAAGTGTCACTAACTAAAAATAGAGTAAACATAATAAAATTTTCATAAAAATATAGGAAAATGATTCACAATCCATTTTTTATGTGTATGAATTAGTCTTGAATCAAACTAACATATGATGTGATTGGTATAACTCAAATTGCATGTTTCCAGTTTAAAATGACAGTTTAGTAACAAAACCAGTGATGTACTCAAAACAGAGCCCAAAATTAGGATTATTTTGATAATTTAGAAGAATGGTCCATAATTCATTAGAAAAATTTATGAATTAGCCTCAACTCAATTAGACTCATGGTCTTATTGGTATGGATCCATGTGCATATTTTCAATATATAAGTGCCATTTACGTTTAAAACGAACATCATATCACCAAAACCAAGTAAACAAGCCTGGGGTGTTTTCTCAAAATTATATCTCATATTGCATAATTAATTGAATTTTTATTTTTATTTCATACTTTTTTAGTTAATTTTCACAGATATAATTCTTGAAAACAAAAAATAAATAGAGTGATGTGCAAGAATAGACTACAACCCAATCTGATACATAGTGTTCCCACTATGAATTAATGTTTACGTTAAAATTAACAGTTTTTGTTAATTTATTTATTGATATTATTACTAACATAGAATTTTTTTCTTATAAGAGTTTTTTCTTTCGATCTATCAAGGGTGGTTTGTTCAGCAATATCATCAGTCGGGTTTGGATCAAAATACAAAATAACATTTATGTTTTTGAATGCATGTAATAATTTATACTTATGTAATTGTATAAACCAATGTTTAAAAAGTGTATAGTAGTGTTGTTTCTTATATTTTTTTGAAAATATTACAGCATTTAAATTATATATTGGTAGTTTATTTTATTGATTTTTGGTGTTGTTTCTGGTGCTGCAGTGTGTTATTATAGCTCACTCCACTGGGGATGTAGTTTGTTTTTATAGCACATTGTTGTATGCTCCTTTATAAGTTTTTTTATAAGATAAAAATAATAGGTCATTTATTCTTGATTCGGTATTCAACACTTCTCAAGAATTGATAGTGGCTATTTATAGCACTATCAAAAGGCCTATTTTTTATTAGTGCACCAATATAAAAGAACATTAAATCCCTCAAAGATAATATTAATTCATTAATGCCTTTTATTACTTGATTTTGATGTAAACCATTGTTCTGGGTTCTTTTCAGACATTATTAAGGATATCTCCTCATATTGGGGAGTTCAAAAAAGAATGGCTGGTCAACTTAACTAATATTAGAATAAAAAAGTATCCATTTCTAGTTTGGTGAAATTTTAGATGAAATTGTTGAGTAAATCCTTGTATAGGATACATAATAGATGAAACTCCACTCAACAGATCAATGATCCATGAGTTAATATACTTTGATTGCTAAAATAATACCTTGAAATTCTTTAATTAGTGATGTAACCATAATGTAGACAATAAAGATATGTTTAAAGTATCCTTGGAACTACAATATTCATGTCACTAAGTATTCTTAATCTAGTTGTTAAGGGATGCTAGGATTTGATAAAATCATGGGAAACATTTAAGATCAATTAATCAATAATTCTTAATAATAAATAATCAAGATGAATTTATTAGTCTGCTAAATTTTTCTTCTCCAGGTAATGCAAAGTAATACCACCGAATCACTGTGATTAATATTTTACAAATACATGTCCTTTCCTACACTAATTTTCACGAATGGTATTGGATCATAATAATAATACTGTAATATGAATGGAAATTGTTTATTATAGAGTTCCCACTACCTAATAAGACACCTTATAAAGTGAGTGATGTTTAAAAAGGAGGCTTACAAAAGACTAATGGGTAATGAATTTGATATTTACATTCTTATGTTATCAATATTTTTCTACCGAGTTGTGAATGAAATAGGACAAAATGGATGGTTATACTACGTTGAATCATATCAAATATAACAATGGAAAATTTAATCATTAAATAAATGTGATCATTGCACTAAATACATTTAAATTGAAATATGGAATTCAGGTTGGTCATTATGTACTTACATTGACATAGTATAATGATTAATCATAATCATTGAATAAATATCATTCTCTCATACCATTATCAAGTTAACCCAGTTTTTTGAGCATTATAAAATTAACCATATAGATAAAATACTTCAATATATTTTGGGTAAGGTTTTCCATGTTGAAAATAACTTAAATAAAGTAAAAAACATTAATCATTATGTTAAACAAGTATTAATACAAGTAAAAAATCCATTATGAAGATTAAAATAAAATACAACTTTCCAAAATCTTTCCAGGATACCAAATTTAAAGATGGAGAGAATAAAATAGAATTCTATGTTCCTCACATAGAAAAATAAGTTCCATTAGAGGATAAATTAAAATAAATTGAACAAGATATAATAATTTTCTTATAATTTAGTAATGCTAATAATTAATTGTAATATTCATGTTTTAATTTTTGGGTATTATATATAACATGTGACTTACATATTTTTACCTAATTATGTGAACCAAGGAAGTTAAAAAAATTATATGGAAAAGTTGAATTCTCATGATAGCTAATAATGGGTGATTCATATGTTAGCAGTGAGAAGAACATGAATTGTTTTTTTCCAAGTTGATTAATCATAGTTTAGTAATACATGAATATTTGGAAATAAAAGAAAAATATAAAATATAATTTCTATACCACATTGTGGAAACATAATTCTTTTTTCACATAAGGAAACCTTTTGAAAAAAATGTTGGTCATAAAGCTTTTATAGTTAGTTCAACATGACCACATAAACTATTATATTGATAATATAGTGTAATAATTCATATACTTCATGATATTCCATTATGGAATTTAAGGAGTGAAAACGTGAAGAAAATAATATTCTTGGTTTGAAGATATCATTTCATTGGGATGGTGATCCAAATAATATTTTAACGAAGGATTCATATTTGATATAAATGAATAGTGGATCTATTCCTAAACTCACATTTCATTATATACATCAGATACGTAATTTTAGAAAAATTATAATCAATGATTAGTCTTACAGTCTTTCATAAATCATGAAAATTTAGAGTAGATTTATTACTAAAATAAAATTTCCTTATACATATTAGAGCCTTGATATTAGTAAAAGTAAGATTAATGATGAGTCGTATAGGTAGTGCAGGTATTCTATTATCCCTTTTATGACCTTCATTAAAAATAGTGGGGCTAACCCCTATCAATATTCAAATTATAATTACAAATGGATATCATATGAATTATTTTATGAAATAAATCCATTATGTCCCATAATTTGTGTTTAGATGAAAATATTTTTTAAGGATAAGTCAATAAACAAACAGGAATCATAAAAAAATAATGTTCATATTAGGTAAATATACTAAAAAATTACAAATATTAAATAAATAAATATGATAGACTAGTTATGATCATGTTAAATAAAATATTTCTTTGAGAGGATACACTTCTCTATTTGATATAGTATGATAAATATTTAATTTGATAAATTCAATTCACAAGTGGAATATATAGTTTTATAGGAAGAAGTTCTAAATGTCACAATAAAAAATTAATGTTCTAGAGACACATAGTGCATAAGAAGTATAAACACAAGAGATGAAATTTTATAATCAATATGTCAGGGGGATATATTATTGAATGAGAAAAATAGAAATTTATTTCAAATTGAAGTGGTAAGTGTAAATATGATAATATGATAAGTCAGTATGAATTCATATAAATGGATTCCATGTTCCAACATTATATTCCTTATTTTAATAGTTTCTATAATTAATATAATGTTATTAGTGGGTATTTAAGAGAAATAATACATGGGCACTATAATCATTAAAAAATAAGGCTTTTTTTGTTATACCAAGTCTGGATGCTTAAGTCAATTAGAATTATACTTTTCATAAAAACGTTCAATGATAATTATATTGATCATTAAATGTAAATACCACCTTCCTTTGAGAAAATATTATCGAATATTTTTATAAGGTTAAACTATAAAGGGTTGGTGACACCATATAATTCTAATAAGGTATATAATTTGTATAAATACCCTTATGGAAAAAATGAAAATACCAGTATCATAGATATTTCATTTGGTATGAAATAATCCCAAGTTTTTATATGTTTTAGGGGGAGTAACATGGTTTTCATAGTAAAATATGTTTTCAACATATTGAAAAAATTAGAAGACATATAGTTAGTTAAAACTTGGTTTAAAGTAAAGATATAAAGATTGATTTAACATAGTAACCAAAGATATAGGGGAAAATATATAGTGATATAGATATATGGGTTTCTTATACCATTTAAAATTATATATACCAAAAAGTTATTGAAAATTACAAGTTAAAAAATTTGAGTGAAAATTGTTTACAATATCACCTGGATTAAATATCTTCAAAATGACATGTATAAGACATAAGAGGATATTAAAATTCTATGTATAAATCTATACTATTTATTAATGGATATATCACATATTTTATACTATATACTAGAAATGAAATTTCCAAGACATATTTTATGGTATGCAAATATTAGATAAATCTAGAAGAACTACACGGGAAGTGGTAACAACTACCCAATAGCACTTGAGAAAGTTTAAGTGATATGTTCCTGGTATTTGGGGAAGATGAAACACTAGTTATAAATTGTATTTAAAACCTTTCTTCTTATGGATCAATTTTTTTAATATCATGGTTATTTTAAGGAAATAATTAAGTGAATATCATTGAATCTAACAGTGTCCATATCTACAAATACTAAGTATGTCATGTATACTCATGCATTTAAATGACTAGTTGAAATATACAATGATTTTTTAGGTTTCTTGGAATCATACCTGGAAAGTAAATTATTATTATTATATAAATAATTATAAGCTTGTAACAAAGGTATTAGAAAATATTTAGAGGTAATGATAGTGGGGAAAAGGGATATACTCATGCATATAATCTCTTTAGGGATTTTTTCTCAATGTGTAAAAGTTGCAAATAGAATAGTTTCCATGAAATATACTATTGTAGGCATGATGAAATTATCCATTACTCAACAGAATCATGTTATTATCTTGTGAGGGATAATGATTTTATATTTAAAAAGTTGTCTTTGGTTCAAGTGGGAGTGTTGTAAAAGTGAATTTTCTAGACCCAACTACATAAAATATACTCAATTAACATAATATTTATTTAGATATTTATGCATGGTGGCATGTTACCATAATAGTATTGTTACTTCTATTAAAAATATTTACAAGGTAATTTCCTTGAATTTGTTATTGTATCAAAATTTTATAACAGTTCCTAGCTATAATGTGAACCTCAGAATACTATGAAATGAATCTAAAACATAGGTAATACGGTCTAGATACATCATACTTTTGGTGTAAAGATTATGTTTCATGATCGGGATTTGAGGGATTATAAGAATTAATATTTCTAGTAAAGAATTTCTCACTTTTTATCTCATGTAATAGAGATCATGAGGACTGGACATCTAATAGTAACACTATATGTTTTTTCTATTATTGGACTTCCTATCAATTATCATGTGTACTAGTCTCTCAAATCGAGATCATTATTAGTGTGTATACCAGAGAAAGCGGTTAGAGGTGGACCCCTGACTATTTATTTAAGTAAAATAAAAGTACAAAAAGCATGAATCGCAAGGAAAAAAGCCGATTACATGTAATACATATCATACCCATTACCACCCCCATGATAGACTTCCTCTGTAGTAGCTGACTCCCATTCCAAGCTTTCATAGTGCTTAAGTATTTTGGCATACTTCCTTCTGAGGTTCAGTTTCTCCAACGAGATAAGCTCTTTCGAATATTGCTCTAAGGGTACCGAGTAGAAAGTGGCATCGGAAAATCAGAGTAGTCTTTCCACAGCATTCGTCTTGTTGTGACAGACACCTCCTTTTCGGGCTTCCCCTTCCCATCCTTTAGGACTGCACTATAAGACGGCCTGACCATTACATTTTCTTTATCACTGTCTGAGACATCCCCCCAATTTACAGCGATGACATCATGGGAACCACCAACAACCGCCCGAGCTGTGGACATGCTGTTACAGGAAACCATCGCCAAGAAATGTGGATGTCCCCCAAAATCTTGGCCAACATTCTTTTCCTTCACTTCATCAGCTAGAATAATTTTAAAGGATTTCTATTTTTTCATTGAGGAACCCACCTCCCAATTAGAAGCCTCTTCAGTCACCAATTCTCGGAACTGATTAAATGTCTCAACCGCATTTCCAGAATTAGAAGATAGCATTTGCATCTTGGACCCCTTACCAGGAGGAGATGAAACTTTTTGGTGCTTCCAAACATCCGAGTTCAAAATCCTCCCATATTCCTTCGGACAGGATGTGACTTCAATAGCACTATCAGCACACCCAACTTCCTTCGGACGAGATGTGTCTTCAACAACACTAACAGCACACTGCCTACCTTCATTATCCTCATACCCAGCACTGGAAACACAACCAACTCGCGCCACCATAGCATTATGCCCGACACCACCTCCAGAAATAACAGCATCTACATTCACTTGGCACACACCATACTAGAGATCCTACTTCAGCCTCTCGAACACCACCACAACAACTGGATTCCCCAAGGCCGAGCCACCCACGCCATTTCCAGACTTAGAAACATCACCATTCTTCTACCCCTGGCCAACATACTTACCACGACGCTTAAGCGGTACTGAGATTGCTCTACTATGACAGTGACCGTCCCGATGACCCAAATGATGGCACCTCGGACAATAATCAACACAAGATTGAAATACCACTGCCTACTTCCAGCGGAATTCCTCACCAACTGTGATCCAAATCCATTCTACTGGCGGCTTCAACGCATCCACCTCCACACAGAGCCGCGGATTTTCAGGATGACTTACAGACGAGGAGAGAGCATCAGATCAAAGAAATCGCCTGACCAGATTCCCTATTATTCGAATTATGGATGGATTCTAAAATGGAACAGGAAGATGGGGAAGACTAACCCAGGTTGTAGCTGAGGGTGAATCCCGAGTCACGAAAAGGTCAAAATTCCATCGTAGGAGAAAGAAACGGCATCCATCGCATCGACAAGGAGCTCTAGACCAAGTGCACACCAAATCTTCCTCTGAGGAGAATCGTTGTCACGACCCATCCTTGGGACGCGTGCCGTGACTACCCAAAGCCCGCATTCCATAGGCCAGAGGCTGGAGACTAGAACCAAAGGCATGAATCCAAACAAAGATGGGAAGGAATTTCCTTTATAAGGTAAACAAGCACCATAGAGTATGCCAATAGAATTAAACACTAAGTAAACTGAGTACAACAGTAAGTGCGGAAAAGTAAGTGGGCCAAAATACAAACCCAAACTGAAAGTAAAGTACAATTGGAAAGGAAGTATAGCAGATGAAAAGTAAAGCAGCAATGTCGAGCCGTCCACTGGAAATCCCACCTGAAGGGTGGGTACAGATTGCCTCCTCAGCTCCATGGGTCCTAACGTCCGCCCCATGAATATCCCGCCCAATGGTCCAACTACAGGTACCGACTCGTTGTAAATCCACCTCCGGGCACCGACTCGTCGTGTGTTCCTCCTCCGGGAACAGTCCAACTCTACAAGCCTCAACCTCAATCAGGGATGTCCGTCGTCTGCAACCAACACAATTTATTATGGGCGAAGCCCGTGCAGGGGTGAGTATACGATACTCAGTAGGGACCCTGAGACCCCTGAAGGTCTCCCAGAATCGACAAAGGATAATCCAAAAAGAAATGATACAATCACGAAGTAACATCCAACACTGCTTAGGTATATTCCCATACATATACCTAAGTCATCAAATCTAGTTCGGCTCCAACATCCGAGCCCAAGTTCAATCACGTCCACACAGGATAGTACAACCCAATCCACATAGTAAAAGAAGTCAATCATATCGAAGATAATGATTGAAAGCCATAACTCATCTCACACAGGTATACTTTTTCGTAAGGTGATAGAGATTATCAGATGTAGCCACTGATTCATCTAAGCCAGGACCCACGTAGGATACTAGACCAGCTAAGCTGTCAGACCCACTTAGGATACTACAATATAGGTCAATACTGTTGGACCCATGTAGGATACAAGTATAGTAGTCGTCACCGCCGATCCCACGGAGGATTCTCGTATGGTTGTCGTCGTCATCTAACCCACAGAGTATTCCGGTACGAAAGTCTTCACCGTCGAACCCATAGCTGCTGGGGAACTCCTCCTCTATCGAGTACAGTGGGCCTGCAGCTACAACCATGCGCTTCCCACTAACCTTGGACTGTTGTAGTACTCCACCTGTCAAGTACTATGGGCCTGCTGCTACAACCAAGCCCTTCCCACCATGGGTCTGCCGCTACAACCAAGCGATCCCCCTCAAAGCCTACATAGGTACTCCTTCTATTGAGTATCGCGAGTTTGCCGCTACAACCAAGCGCTCCTCCACCATGGGACTGCTGCTACAACCAAGCGCTCCCCCCAGGGATATCGAAACACTCTAAGTCGATCGATCAGCAGTCGTCAAGTCTCAACCAGCTCTAGGGTTTCAGCACATAGCACGCTCGTTCCGGGAGGGTCCGCTCCATGAGCCAAGAGGTCGATACATAAACTGTCATTTAGACTAGAGTTGATGTATCTCCAAGTTCCGCCATGTTAGTAGAAACACAACGCGACAGGCGGTGCGTTAATCGGACGCCTGGTCTGAGAGATAATGGCTTTTTCGTTCCAGAGGCCCGGTTGGTTTTTAAGTCAAAACCAACCCGACCATAATCCAACTACGTCCAAAACTCGAGCGGAGTAAGACAAAAGGTCAGTCTCACTAATAGGAATCGGAAAAAGTCGATTGTACGTCAATCGGACGTCCGGAGCTCGAGTTATAAGTGTTTCTCCTCCGAGGGCCCGGTTGGTTTCGTGTTCAAACCAACCCGGCCATAAAAATATTTTTCTGAAACCTTCAGTGTAATATACCTAAACGACCATCTCGATGCAAGGATCGCATTGCAACTAACAGTGCATCGATTGAAGGTTCATAGCCCAAGTTATGGGTGTTTGAACAAAACTGCCCGAGAATAGGGGGTTCGGGCCCGGCCCGACCCCCCTGGGTCGGCACGAACTAGGTCGACCCGACCAAGGTCTGAGTCCAACCCGGCTGGCGCGGCCAGGCCCAGACGACGCAGCCCAGCCTGACCGGCACGTCCCAGCCTGGCGCGGGGGTCCGACTCAGCGCAGGCGGTTCGACCCGGTGTAGCAGGTCCGGCTGGTGCGGTCGGTTGGCCCGGCGCGGGCTCGGCCCGCGTGGCCAGTGAGGAGCGGGGGGTTACAACCCCCCGGTTGTACGAACCGGTGCGGCAAAAGCCACACCGCCCAATCCGGAACCACTTTGGTCGTTCCGGTTCTGCCTCCACCGCCGCGGCTCAGCCTCGGCAGTTTGCTCCGGTGGGTGGCCACCGCCGCGCCGGCGTGGCGCTCCGCAACCGCCTTCTGCGGACCACCGGACGTGCTCTGGTGGTCTTCTTCACCTGCCATCTTCGCCAGCGGTCCTCCCAGGACCCGATCTTCACTCCGACGGCCTTTAAACGTTGTTGTGGTCCCCTCTCACCATCACCGTCAATCCGCGCACCAACAACAAGATATCGAGGGTTGTCGAGCCATGTTTGTTCGGCCCGCACCCTCCGCGTTAGGTGTTATCCATTGAAAAATAATTTTAACGCAAGATCCTAATCATTGACGAGGGTATAATTTATTCAAAATAAATTATACAAACACCCTACAATTAAATACCCATGCACAAGGGTATAATTCACATAAACACTATATACGAAAACCCCATACCTCGATTCAAGGTTCATTCGTCATCGGCGCAGAAATCGGCATCACGGAAGATGGTCTCGTTCCATCAACGTCGGAGGAAAAAGAATGCTGTCGTTGGTGATGATCACCACGGTCAGCATCTTCTCTCTTGAGGTGAAGGAAGACAAGAGAGTATGGGCATTATTCGTGGGTGTCGTCGTTCTTTGTCAAGAGATGTTCTTCGTTGGGAGAGGATTATTCATTCAAGAATTCTTCTCCTCTCCCTTGTTTCCCTCCAACTCAAGCTATGCCAATCCAAACATAATAATATAACTCTTATTATTATTCTCACCTAATGAATTCAAAATAATTCAAAATTGATGAGCCAACTAATTTAATACCTTAACTCAAGTGTGTTGGCATATTAAAAGAGAGAGAGAGAGTAAAATGGGAAGGTTAAAGGTTTAAGGAGTTTAAGGGGGGGGGGTTTCAAGGAGTTAAAGAGAAGATTAATGGTTGGGCTCATGTGGGCCCCACCTCACAAATACCCTCTCATGGGAGGTTATGTGGGTGTGGGCCCCACCAAAAACCTCCCCCTAGTAGGATATAGCCAACTTAAAATAAAAATGTGTGCAACACAATTTTTATTTAATTTATGGTTAAACATTAAAATACAACTTCAAACCCGCATAAAACGCAACTGTAGAAAAGGTACCCTTAAGAGAAAACCGGCACTGCAAGTTCATCGGTGCCCTCAGATTTCAATTTCGAGCACCGATTTAAAATATTGAAAAACCAGCTCGTTCGTTCACTAAACATACTCGAGCTAATCTTCAGAAATTAATTCCGGGCACAACGGGACTCGAAATCAGGTGCCGTCAGAAGCTACAGACTCAAAAAATTCCAAAGAAATTAAGAAAAAAATTTCATTGAAATTTATAGGTCTTTACATTACTCCCACCTCATGGAATTACGTATTCGTAAAGCTATAACACAAACTAGGGAAACAAAAGTGGTACAGAGCACGCAACTCAGCCTTCCGCCACCATGTTCTCTCCTAGAGGTTGTCGTGCTGCCACCAAAAGCAAACAAGAGGAGTTGACCATCCCCATAGGACCCACTCAAGTCAATCCTCAACCTCTACTTGAACCCTGTGAAAGTCACCCTGACATCAATGTCTAGCTCTCTGTGATCGATGGTATGGGTTGGGTCAAGCATGTATCTCCTCAGCTGAGATACGTGGAAGACGTCATGCACCTGGTGCAATTGAGGGGGATGGGTCAAGCAGTAAACCACCTCGCCTACCCTGCTGTGGACCTAGAAAGGTCCGTTGAACCTCGGAGATATCCCGTCGCCTCGTCTACATCTCCGTAAACCTCATCGAGGTGAGAACCCTATAAGAACGTGGTAGCCATCCTCGAACTCTAGAGGCCGCCATTTACTGATTAGAACTGAAACTCAAAACTCCTACAGCCATGAGGGTAAGCTTGGCCGACCCAAGAGTGATTGGCTACACCCTCCTAAGCATGAGTTAAACTGTGCTGGTTGGGGTTTCCTTTTCGCCGACCAAGGAAAACCCATCCCGACGTCTGCCTAATACCATCAATTTGTGTATGAACTGTGATTGCCCAGTCCATACTCAAACTAACATCGTAAGGCCTTGACGCTGTCACCAAGATGTTCCAACCGAAACTCTCGCGTCAAGGGTCAGATCACACCGTCGGCGTATGTATGATTATCGAGTCTCCTCCCAAAGGTATCTCCAGACGTGAGGGTCAAGTCAACGTCTTAACCGGAAACTCAAGGTCTGGGACAAGATTTATGGAAGGATGGGATGATTCATATCGATGTTTGTTGCTACGACAACTAGAATAAGACACAGTCTGTACTTCGAATCATCCTTAGAGCCCCTTTCAGTCGCACTCCTTGACCGCATGTAGCTACTCTTTCCCCTTCCCTACATCTCCCTGAGCCTAGCATGGATTACAAAGGCAGGTGGTTGCAACATGTAAAAATGTTCACCGCCCCACGCTGCTCTCCTAGATCTACTTCCACATCTGCTGCCCTTCAGATTCATCTATCCTTTTCACTTATTCTACTTGAAACATTTTACACGCCCGAGTCTCCGAGACTGGCACCAGTTTCCTGCATTCCCACTACTAACCTTCACTGACTGCATCCATTCAGCAAAATAATTCCCAACCACAAAGGTTCTTTCTAGCACCCTAGCATAAGAAGGAATTCATAGAGAAAAGTTCATGGCTCGGATGTCCTTAAATATACCCCGCTTAGAATTCTATGCCCTGAATCACTGATTACATCGTATTCCTCGAGTACCAAGAATAGTTTGGTACGCCCCGATGAATTCTCACCTACTGACATGTCATCCCGCCGAAGCTGTATAAGCTCTAGGAAACTCTCAGCCACCACCTCAAGCCAGTCCTCAGCCACTTGTGAGTTGGGCTCGCCTCGAAACATGAGGGGTATCTGATGCTGAAACATGTGTAAGGAACTAATTCTACATGCATCCTCTACCGGTACTCCCAGTTGAAACTGCTGACCAACAGGTAGTGATATAGCTTGCACACTACCCGAAGGTACTATATCAGGCATTAGTCCACGTACCAAAGCCTCATCACTATGCAGACCAACCTCATGGCCACTCACTGGAAAAAACCAGTAGTTAAGATCACCATCTGCTCTACTAGCTCTAAACTAGGTGTAGAACTCTAGAAATCGCCTCCATCCAGTCCACTACTGTCTGGAAATCTATCTCTCCTCGTAACCTCGGAGGCCTTTGCTACTGGAACTCGTGAAACGCGCTCTGCCAGCGTGCACCACCCACTAGTATGGCTGGTGGCATCTGCTACCTAATGGGTGGTGGTGTTACTGGTACACCACCTGAAGGAGGCAACATAGGAAGAGGTCCATGCACCGGAGCCTCATCGCTCGGTGAGACGTCATAGAGTACTCTATCAGAAACTCCAACTGACTGTCTGCGTGGAGACATCCTGAACAGATGTGACATGGTCAAACAATTTAATCCTGTTGAGCTAACCTGGTTTGGGATGACTTAAAGAAAACTTTTGAAACACACACACAATCAGTGTTTTTGTGCACTATGTCGGAAATCAGAAGTCAGGGTCCTGGTGTACGGATACGTCGGCCGCCACACCAACACTGGACTCCCTGAACTGAAAACCACACTTAGTACCCTTAACACTATTGCTTCACAGAAAGAAAATATTAGAGTCCAAAGTTTTGCAGTAGAACCGACTCCTCTGATACCAATTTCTCACGACCCGTCCTTGGGACCCGTGCAGTGACTACCCCAAGCCCGCCTTCCATAGGCCAGGGGCTTGCGACTAGCACCAAAGGCGTAAATCCTGAAAAAAAGGGGAAGGCATTGCCTTTATAAAGTAAACAAACACCACAGAGTATGCTAGCAGAAGTAAACACTAAGTAAACTGAGTACAACAGTAAGTGCAGAAAAGAAAGTGGGCCAGAATACAAACCCAAACTGAAAGTAAAGTACAACTAGAAAGGAAGTATAGTAGCTGAAAAGTAATGCAGCAACATCGAGCCGTCCACTAAAAATCCCACCTGAAGGGTGGGTACAGATAGCCTCATCAGCTCCTCGGGTCCGGCCGTCCGACCCATGAACGTCCCACCCAGTGGTCCACCTCTAGGTACTTACTCGTCGTAAATCCACCTTCGGCCACCGACTCGTCGTGTGTTCCTCCTCCGGGAACCGTCCAACTCTACAAGCCTCAACCTCTATCAGTGATGTCCATCGTCTGCAACCAACACAACGTAGTGTGAGAGTATCCCGTGTAGGGGTGAGTATACGATACTCAGTAGGGACCCCGAGACCCCCGAAGGTCTTCCAGAATCCACAATGGATAATCCACAAAGGAATGATACAATCACGAAGTAACATCCAACACTACTTAGGTATATGCCCATACATACACCTAAGTCCTCAAATCCAGTTCGGCTCCAACATCCGTGCCCAATTTCGATCATGTCCACACAGGATAGTAAAACCCAATCCACATAGGAAAGAAAGTCAATCATATAGAAGATAATGATTGAAAGTAAAAACTCAGCTCACACAGGTATAATTCTTCGTAAGGTGATAGAGATGATCAGATGTAGCCACTGATTCATCTAAGGTAGGTCCCACGTATGATACTAGACCATCTAAGCTGTCAGACCCACTTAGGATACTACAACAGAGGTCAATATTGTTAGACCCACATAGGATACAAGTATAGTAGTTGTCACCGATGAACCCACGGAGGATTCCCGTAAGGTTGTCGTCGTCGTCGAACCCACGGAGGATTCCAGTACGAAAGTATTCACCGTCTAACCCATAGTTGCTGGGTTACTCCTCCTATATCGAGTATAGTGGGCTTGCCACTACAACCAAGCACTTCCCACTAACCTTGGACTACTGTAGTACTCCACATATCGAGTACTGTGGGCTTGCTGCTACAACTAAGTGCTTCCCATCATGGGTCTGCCGCTACAACCAATCGCTCCCCCTCATAGCCTACAGAGGTAATCCTTCTATTGAGTACTGTGGGTCTGCCGCTACAACCAAGAGCTCCTCCACCATGGGTCTGCCGCTACAACCCAGCACTCCCCACTGGGCTATCGAAACACTCCGAGTCGATCGATCAGCAGTCGTCAAGTCTCAGCCAGCTCTAGGGTTTCCGCACAAAGCACGCTCGTTCCAGGAGGGTCCGCTCTACGAGCCAAGAGGTCGATACATCAACTGTCACGTTGACCAGAGTTAATGTATCGTAAAGTTCTTTCATGTAAATAGAAACACCACGCGACAAACGGTGCATCAATCGGACGACTGATCTGAGAGTTAATGGCTTTTTCATTCTAGGGGCCCGGTTGGTTTTTAAGTCAAAACCAACCCAACCATACTCCAACTGCATCCAAACCTCGAGTGGAGTAAGCCAATAGGTCCATCTCACTAAGAGGAATCCAACAAAGTCGACGGAACGTCAATCAGACGTCAGGAGATCGAGTTATAAGTGTTTCTGCTCCGAGGGCCCCGTTGGTTTCGTGTTCGAACCAACCTGACCATACAAAAAGTTCTCTGAAACCTTGAGTGTAATGTACCAAAATGACCGACTCGATGTAAGGATCACATTGGAACTAATAGAGCATCGATTGGAGGTCCTTATCCCATGTTATGGTCATTTGAATGAAACTGTCTGAGAATAGGGGGTTCCGGCCCGCCCCACCCCGGCCCACCCCCCCCCCCCCCCCGGGGTCGACCCGGGTCCGGGTCCGGCCCGGCTGGCGCGGCCTGACCCAGCCGATGCAGCCTGGCCCAGCAGGCACGACCCTGCCCAGCTTGGGGGTCCGGCCCAGCGCGGGCGGTCCGACTGGCGCAGCCGGTTGGCCCGGCGCGGGCGTGACCCGCGTGGCCAGCGAGGAGCGGGAGGTTACAACCCCCCGGTTGTACGAACCGACACATCATAAGCCGCACCGCCCAATCTGGAATGGATTCGGCCATTCCGGTTCTGCCTGCACCACCGCGGCTCAGCAGCGATGGTTTGCTCCGGCGGCGTGCTGCCACTGCCAACTTCTGCGGACCACCGGACGTGCTCCGGTGGTCCGTTTCGCCTGTCGTCTTTGCCATCAGTCCTTCTAGGACCCGATCTTCACTGCTACAACCTTGAAATGTTTTTTCGGTCCTGTATCACCATCACAGTCAATCCGCGCACCAAGAACAAGCTTCGGAGGGTTGTCGGGCCATGTTTTTTTGGCCCGCGCCCTCTGCGTTAGGTGTTATCCATTGAAAAATAATTTTAACACAAGCTCTTAATCTTTGACGAGGGTATAATTTATTCAAAATAAATTATACAAACACCATGTAATTAAATACCCATTCACGAGGGTATAATTCACATAAACACTATATATGAAATCCCCCTACCTCGATTCAAGGTTCGTTCGTCGTCGGCGCAAAAATCGGCGTCGCAGAAGACGGTCTCGTTCCATCAACGTTGGAGGAAAATGAACATTGTCATTGGCGACGATCACCGCGGTCGGCATCTTCCCTCTTGACGCGAAGGAATACAAGATAGTATGGGCGTTCTTCGTGGGTTTCGTCGTTCTTTGTTGAGAGATGTTCTTCATTGGGAGAGGATTATTCATTCAAGAATTCTTCTCCTCTCCTTTGTTTCCCTCCAACTCAATCTATGCCAACCCAAACATAATAATATAAGTCTTATTATTATTCTCACCTAATGAATTCAAAATAATTCAAAATTTATGAGCCAACGAATTTAATACCTTAACTCTAGTGTGTTGGCATATTAAAAGAGAGAGAGAGTAAAATGGAAAGGTTGAAGGTTTAAGGAGTTTAAGGGGGGGGGGGGGGTTCAAGGAGTTAAAGAGAAGTTGAAAGGTTGGTCTTGTGTGGACCCCACCTCACAAATACCCTCTCATGGGAGGTTATGTGGGTGTGGGCCCCACCAACAACCTCCCCCTGGTAGGATATAACCAACTCAAAATAAAAATGTGTGAAATACAATTTTTATTTAATTTAAGGTTAACCTTCAAAATATAACTTCAAACCCGCATAAACGGAACTGCGGAAAAGGTCCCCTTAAGTGAAAAATGGCCCTGTGAGTTCATCGGTGCCCTCGGATTTCAATTTCTAGCTCTGGTTCAAAAGATAGAAAAACCCACTCGTTCGTTCACTGAACGTACCCGAGCTAATCTTCGGAAATTGATTCTGGGAACACCAGGACTTGGAATCATGTGCCGTTAGAAGATACAGACTCGTAAAATTCCAAAGAAATTATGAAAAAAAATTCATTGAAATTTCCAGGTCTTTACAATTGTATCATCTGATGATTCTTGTCAAGTAAGCCCACCACCGCGCAATCCTGCAAGTCCCATTTACTGAACATGAATCTATCAAAATCATCAACTGAAGGTCTTCAGTGATTAAATCAAGCCACCGGGGTCATGTTCAGAAGATTCGATGTCGTAGAGAACTCTGGAAGAGAACTCGAGAGTTGAGGGTCCCCAAGATGCATATTTGGAACCTTCGGACTCAAAGAAATCCAATGAAATTTAGGTAGAAAGTTAGGGTTAGAGAAAGGTACAAACACCGCTCGCTGATTCGGAGGTCGTGGATGAACATCCTCCCCCCGCCCACCTCCAGGGACGGGGGGAAAATTCATCTGCATTCATGAACTAGGGTTCATCGCCAATCCTCGAGAGCCATCGCCACGCCGAGAAAAATCGCACTCTCCATCTCCCCCTGCTCCTTATTAGTGTGTATAATTTTATCATGTCATTTGATTAAAGATAAAAACAATGAAATTTAGGTTATTAGTGATTTAACTAATGCCAGGTGTGTCATTGGTGGAACGACATTGGTTAAATGATCAAGCCATTATTTTTCATATCTGAGTGGAGGAAAAAATATCTCAGCCATTTTTGACTAGGATGTTAGTTACTTTTTTCAATTCATGGTAATTATATAAGTCAATACATCTATCCAGTAAAGTAATTTAAAGAATAAATAATTCATGTAATTATGGAAATATAAGATATACATAACAAATTATGATATATCAGGATAAAATAGATTAGATCACATGGTGTGTGTTCATAGGAAATTTTCATTATTATGGTTTAGACATATCTTTTTAGGGACCTTGATGTGTTACTGGAGACCACTTCTGGTCAGTGATTTACACTCACTTTAATATAGATAAAGGACTATAGGGACATGAACATAGTGTACTTAAAATATTGTCAAATTATAATGAATTATAGTTTAGTATATGGTGGTACACATGGTTGGGGTTAGTTAATGAATGATTTTGAATGATCACATGGAAATAAATAAATATTATTTTCGTTTAGAATTATAAGTGTTGAATTTATTAAATTTGTCTCTTCACAAGTTATTAAGTGAATGAAATTAAAATATTTTGAAAATGAATATTAATTATTCAATGTTCATAAAATATTTTATAGGGGAGATGAGACAATTTATTGAATCTTGCATTATAATTTAATATAAGACTTATGTAACAAGTAATAATTTACTTAGAAAAATTGTGAGATGTTCAGTAGATTAAAAGTTTCATTTTAAGTTTTATTAAGAAAGAGATATTTTTTAATGTAAATATATAATAAATTAAAAAATTTATAACCAGGATAAATAAATAAAACTAACATCAAATTAGAGATAATTATTTATCTATCAAATTTGAGAGTATTCCCTCTTATCTCTCAAGTACATGTGGAGAAAACAAGGTTAGGGTAATCCCAACCCAATAACTCTCACTTGAATCAAATAAATCTTCCTCATTTTATCATGTAGACATCAAAAGTCCCTTATAATATTTGTGATACTACCAAAATATCGAATATTTATATGAAAAAATCGTTTAATGTGAATGAAGATAAACTACAGGTTTATATATTTGATTTCTTCATGCCACAATCACAAAACAATTAGTGAAACATGCCTTTTATAAAAATTTAATTAGATATTTTTTTCTGATTTTTCATTATTATTTAATTATCATGAGATACTCATGTTAATAAATGGATACATTTATGTTGGATAGGACATTATGATGGAGATCTTATGTAAAGAAAATTTATTTCCCCCTACATTTATTCTTAACTATCCACTCAATACCAACACATTTGTGGGTGACGAGTTTTAAAATTGGACTCATAGAAGATGAATCTCTTACCTTTACCTAGAAATTAGACCTAAAAAATGTTAAGTTATTGTATTAACCTGAGATAACATCCATTGATTTAAAAACTCATCAATTCTATTAAAAATCACGTGTCCTAAACTCCTATGATAATTCATATTGGTGTCATCTTTAGTGACATAGGGAATTAAGAAGATCCTAGTATAAGTATTTCCATTCAAAAAAATACATCTCATTAATAAAATATACTATAATGATGATTTGTGGACCTTTAGAGATCTTAATGAAACATGATTTAATATTGAATGTAAAAACCTTTTTCTCTAGAACTCATAAATAAATATGGTTTCAATACTGGCCAGGGACCCACCATACATCATATAAGAATCTAAAAGAGTATTTTTTTATATCTAAAAACATGGATCCTCTTCCCATGACCCTATATACTTATTATTTCTAAGGAAAACAATAACCTTAATCCCGTAAATCCATTTATAAAAGGAAAATATATTATTGAACATATTAAAAGAGAAACCCAAGTTAAGGATCCATTCATTACTCATGTCATGATCAGACACTATCAAGGCCTTATCAGTATCATAACCAACATCAAAATATAGGTAATTATCATCATATACTTTTGAATTATCACTAGGTTTTATTTTACGTATCTTAGGTCTTACTTGTCCGTGTTCCCAAAATGGTAGTTGGGAACATCTATAGACATAGATCTAGAATGATTATCCTTAGTTTAAATATGATTATTTCCATTCTTTCCTTCATTTACTTTCTTTTTTAGAAAAAAAATCATATCGAACCCTATCTATAAGAAACAATGATTTTGGATTAGGATAAGGATCACCACCCAATTCTAGTAAAAACTAGGTAGATTGAACATCCTATAATGATATGAAATCACTACCAGACATCATAGCCTCATAAAATATATTATAATAGATATCAAGGTAGGTCAATAAAATTAATGTTGGGAATTTATCATTTATTGTAATATTAATATTATTTAGGTCCAAGATAATCTTTCAAAATTAATTAATCCATTCTCGGATTAGGATCCCTTGTTGTATCGTGAAGTTATAAAATTTATTGTTCTTATGAAAATGCCCAACTAATGTTGTATTAATGTATAATTTATCATATTTAAACCATGTACGAGTAGTGTATGTTTTATAAGGAACATAATGAAAGAAAATATCACCCAAATAAAACATAACAGAACTTTGTGCTTTAATTATATTTTTTTTAAGAAAAGTAAATGATGGGGACTACAACCTATTAATTAAGGTATTGAATAACCACAAGATTCTTAGGCCTATCAATCATATCCTAAAGTTATTATTGCACCAATAATGGAAACATATTTATTAAATAATTATTTAAATCATTATATCCATATATATTTTTTATTTCATGCTTAGATAATTCCATTATATAGTTTAGGAGGCTCTAATACCAATAGTTAAGGACAATATTAGTTGTACACCCTTTGGAAATGAACCATGGAATAATAAACTCTTTTATGGGTTTTTTAAGTTGAGAAGAAAATAAAATATATAATAGTGACCATTTTTTATTCAATAATTTCTTTTATAAATGAATGAAAATAGTAAAGAAGATAACATAGAGATATAATGTGGTTTAGACCAGTTTGGGCCTATGCTAATTTCGAAAACACCACCCTATCCTAGGCCTTATTTAAGCTCTGAAAATGTCTAAAATGAAATAGATAATCAATATAAAAACATATAAGGAGAATAATAAAGAGTCCTAGATTCATGATTGAATCTAAAATAAACAACATAAACTAACATACCAGTCATATTTATTAATTAACTAAATTTTATTTCTTATCTATGAAGAGATTGTCATCTAGGATTTCTACAATATAAATATATGTTGAGGACTAAGATCTACAAAATTATCATTCAATGATCTCCATAGGAATAAAGTATTAAGAATAGTTATGTACTATAATAATATAGAAAATTGTGTATGAAACTTCAATGGATAGGGAACTAAAGATATGGTGATAGTATTCTCTTTCTAAAGCACTCTATTTCCCTAGTTTGAACTGAAATATATTGAATCCCAAATCAACTATCAATTGAAAAATAAGGGCAGTGATGAAGCCTAAAAAAATTAGGTTGTGATGTAAAAACCCTATGACATGTTGATATTCTTTATGAAATTGTATGTAATAACCTATATCCAATAGAATCCATGATAAACACATGAAATCCTCAAATTAAATGGGAGGTGAAATAAAAATAGTATGTGTGGTGAAGAAACACAATATAGGAACTATATATAGTGAAATTAAATATAATCCTTTATATCAAAATAATAATATCCCATGTAATATTAGAATAAATGGAAAGAGGATCATGTGAGGAGAAATTAAAGATGAATAATTCATTTAAGGTTAAACAACTCTATGTAAGAATCATGTTTTCAAGTAAAGTCTCTTTGTAATAATAATAGATAGGGAAAATTCCTCATGACCGATTAAATAAAATCTAAAACTACCTATGGATGATTAAATATAATGAATAACTACACAGATGAGACTGAATAAATTGACTATAACAAACTGAAAAACGTCAAATAATGTATCTTTGTGGATCATAACCTTATATCATGAAAATAAAAAATTTAAAAAACATTAAAAACTTATTTTAATGTATAAATCAGTTAAATCACTTTAATCTAATATTATCTTGCTGAAAATCATGATTATTGTTGTTTGATCTTATCTGAGAGTTATTTTATTCCCTAAAAGGTGTATGGTGGATGATATTTTCTATAAAATTTTTGATGATGATTTTATAATGATATAAAATGTCAAATTGTAGAGGAATTGACCACCAAAAATTTTAGTTTATATATTAAGTATTTATACTGATAAATAATACCATTATTTTTATGAAATTGTGATAAGTGTCACATTTTTAGTGTTTTTTGAAGTTTTTATTTCAAATTTCAAAATCATATAAGTTATTTATTTTTTCTAGAAATTATTACACAATTTTCCATGATATAAAAATTTTAATTTCATCAATATGTTTTTAAAAAATAATTTTTGGCTGTGTGATAATTAAATTTATATTTATGATGTGTGCTACCCATTTAAATTAGCTTATCCAAATTCAATTGGAGAATTATTATCCTATCACATGAGACTCAATCCAAACAATACATTTCATGATCGGGAAACCATCTTGTCACCTATTACAGTTTTATCCCTTATATGTTCAAGATATTTTTATGACCCAAGACTCCAATAGCTTTGTGGAATGTAAGAAATCTAATCCATCTATTTGAAAATATATTCTACTTACAAACCCAATAACATGGATCACCATTATATCACCCTTTTTGATGAAATCCAATTATTTTTTAAATATAACCCAACTAAATAAACTAAAATAATATAACTAGGGTAGGCCAAATAGAATCCTAGAATGTGACATCATAGATCACACACGTTTTCTTGTCCAGTACAGTTCTTGACTCACGAAAACTCACTCTGTTAAACTCGTTAAGGACACTTATCACACTAAGTGACCATTATACAATTACTATATTTCAATTTCCATACACATAAAAACTCATGTTTTACATTGATGCATACCTTAATCATTCAAGAATTTTAGCATATAGGATATGAAATATGATATGATCTAATATATCCACCAAATTAGTTTAACTAAACCATATCAAAATCCTCAAAAATATGATTTTTTATTCTAGATACATAAACAATTAAATTATTGTCACCATATATTAGTATACTATCTCACTAATATCCCAAGACTGAAGTAAATTTCATTAAGTTCACAACTCAATAGGTGTTTCTGAAAACCATGTAATTCATGTGACTCACATTAATTGTCTACATGAATTGCACTAAATAATTACAAGGAGTATCCATAAATATTGTCTCAATGCCTCACTACTCCTATGATAGAATTAAATCAAAAATTTATCAAATCTAACAACACCCTTATCATAAGTTGAAAGGGAAAGCATCACATGAACTTGACCTTTCTAAGTAAATCAATATTTCACAACCCCATTTAAAGTCATATTCCAATATCTTTAGAACCTAACATAGAAAATAATGACCAAATCTAGTATAGGATCACTCAATGAACACTAAATAATATGGATATCACTACCCATTTACCAATTTAACAAATATTTATGGATATCATACAGAATGGGACAGAAAAGCAACCAAACATCAACATCCCTATGATTTAGAATATTCTAACTGGGTTTGTTTGAATATAAGAGAATTGAATCCTTTCATGGAGGTATTTTTTTTAGAACTTAAATATGGGTTTCTATTTATCATTTTATTTTAGATAGTTTCAATAACTAAAAAAGAGGGGGATGGGTTGTGTTTAAAAAGGGGATCGGCAGGTTGTTCAGGGGTTGAATAATTCATTTTTAGGGGAATAACACACCTTATTTACTTTTTTTTCTTTTCATTTCTTCTTCTTATTATGAAAAATTAATTTTGATTTCTTTATACTTTAATTTTCATGTTTGGTTGGTTTTTTTCAATGGAAATATAACTAGTAATTAAGGAATTATTTGTTTTCATATTCATTATTTGTTTCCAGATTATCTTGAAATTTTTATATACATTTATTCATAGTTTTTAAACTTAAAAGGACACACATATTTTCATTCCTTCATGGGATAATTCTTTAATTCACTAGTTGATATTAAAAAAATATAACTAGTGAATACATGCTAGAATAATGTGTATATCTCATTACGTTTCAGGATTACTATGTTATCCTATGTTATTTTATACCATATATCATTATGAATGGATATAACTAGTATTAAATAGAGATAGTTTTTTCCAAAATTTTGAATGAAAATGTCCATTTATTTTTATAATCCAAGAAACCTTTATTCAAATATTTTATTAGATAGAATAATCTATGGGAGGTGAGTAAAAAACCCCATTAGTTTACCATGAAAATGATCATTCTAATTAAGAGTTACATTGTTTAGTAATCATGAAATTATCATAAATTTAGAATTTTGGATCATCTTTTTGTAATGAGTCTGTTAAATTACCCCTTACCCTTTCCCATTATTTTTTATAATCTTTTATTCACTTTTTAATCAATTTACTCATTTTTTCCTTTTGTTAAACTAAATACATTACATCCTATAAATAAAAATACCATATCCCCATGGATATGATCCATTTACATTGTACTAATTAGTATAGTTAATAATAGTTTTATTATTTTCTGAAAACATGCATAACTAGTTTTCCTCACAATACATCATTCTTCTATAGTAAAAATAGGTGAAGTACCCAATCACACTATTAATATACTCCACTATCTAATATCCTAAATAATATCTCATATCTAATAATCCCATTCATGTTTATAGTTAATACACTATTGTATGAAATAAATCTTAAAGAAACATCAATGTTTATATATCAGACACCATATGGCCTCCTAAAAGAGATAATATTTTCATAATTGTTTCCAAGTAACATAATGATTTAACTCCAAAAAATTTATACATTTTAGGGAAATTAATATATTTTTTGATATTTTGGGTATAGATTTAATCTGATAATGGATTATATATTTGGTTTTTAAGTGATTGGTTGATTTTTATAATTGTTCTATCAACCTACATTGAATTTTGTGGGATTTATGGTATTTTAGAAAAAATACAAATTAGGGAGAAAATCGATAAAGTACTATATGTAAGATTCCCTATTACATTGAAAATTTAGAAAAGTATTAGTAGGATATTCCCAAGTACAAGTAAAGGTTAGTGGAGTAGCGGAAGTAGAAAATTTGTAGAATTATGGGGATGTGTAAGAAAAAATTCATTAAAAGTAAAATTCCACAAGATTAATACATTTATGTAACTATGAGGATATATAAAAGTAAATACATGGTTGTGATGATATGTAATGTTCCATGCCTTTGTCACCAGAAGTGATGTTATGGGATCCTCTAGAATACATAATAAAAATTTATTGGATACATAAAGGCAATACAATGATATGTAAAAGTCATTTTGGAAAAACATATGATACATAATAGTTTATTCCACTTTCATGGGGATAAAATACCTGATATGTACAGGTTTCATACTTGGTTAAATTTCATTTGTTGTATTTATGTAGTGGAATACATACAAAAACTCTAAGTCACTAATGATATATCCACAGCTTGATTGAACATGTGAATTCATTCAAAGATAAGGAAGGAGACCATACCCAATGGATACTTAAAGAAGAAACACTGAAGATGATAGAAGATATTAAAGTCTTCAAATATAGAGAATCATTTGAAATTGTTGATCATATGGAAATATCCTACTATTAGAACTATGAAGATATAGAATTTATTCCCCATGAATTCATAAAATATTTTTATTAGTACCTTGATTTTTATGGTTTAAACAACTCATCTTATTCATAGTTAAAGGGGGATCAATGTTTGAATTTTTTTAATCACTAATTTCTATTTTTTCATTCCCTAATGCCTCTTAACATCCACATGGAGGTGTAAAACTATATATAGATTGGGATGTGTGTAGGATGACCTTATTAATCTTTGATAATAATTTCAATGATCAAATTATTCTTATGTTGATTGATTCTAGTATTAACTATTAAGTTTTTATGTTTAATTAAATTGTGTTTATTGTATTATTCTAATGAATTTTATAATCATTGGGTTGGAAATCAACATTCTCCCTCCTCTTAATTATAAATATATATAATTGAATATATATAATTTAGTGGTGAATTATCTAGAGATTATTGATACATGTATTGAAGGTAATGAAATACTTTTGAATTTCTTAATACCAACTTAACCTGATTTGTAATTTCCCGAGTACTTTAAGTATAATTCATTGTATAGGTGTGATTTTATACCTTTTCAAACACATGGGTGGGAATATTGGTCATTTTTTATCACTAATTGTTTATACCATGCCATTATGATCTACCTAGAATGAAGAATGAATTGATTGTGTATTGTTTCATTTATAAGTTAATAAGAAAAATATTAGAAAAAATATTTAAAACCAGGATATAATTTCAATTAAAAATTAGCCATTTGAACTAATCACATTTCATAATTTTGATAAATATAATTAGTTTATTCTTCATTAAATTATCTAAATCTGAAATTCAGTAAAATATTATTTTTATTAATTATAAAAAATATATTTTTTTACCCCTCCTTGGAGAGAAAATTTGGTTTTTTCTATACTATATATAATAACATTTGGTTTTTAATTTTTTCCCAAACTCAGAAAAATTAGTTAAATAAATTTGAATCATTAATGAGTAGGTGGTACCAAGATTCCAAACCATTATTTCACATAAACCCCTATAACATTGAATAATTATTTCCTATAAATCTATATATTGATAAAAAGTTTCTAATTAAACTTAGAGACTTAATAAACATATAAAGTTTATAAAATAATTGAAAATATTTATCTTACAAAATCATATAAATAATCATTTTTTGATTGTGAGTATATAACCATGAAGGAATTCCCAAGTTAAATATTGAGGTACCCTTTTAAACCTCACTTAAATATATAGAATAACAAAATTTTCCTATCCGTAATAGAGGATTATTTTGAATTAAAAATCTGTCTGATTCAATTGCTACCATGTTTTCATGAAGCAACTAGTGAATACCCTAACAAGAATATCAATGTGTGCACCATTGAATTCTCAACCATAAATCCAAGTGGACTTTCTAAAGAACTAGTAAAATGTATTGAATTTCTATTATCAGTGATAATAATAGCTAAACAATGGAAATATAGTATGAATCCTAGTGAAGTTAATGATTTATTTGAATTGTAGAGAATCTTTATCTAGATATTTTTACTAACCTTGAGGATATATACTATAAAAATGATATATATTATGCAAAGAAAACATTATGTGAGATGCTCTATGTGTACTGGGAAATATTTGAGAAGTTTTGTGCACTATTATCAAATCTTTATATACCATGGTCTCTTAAATTGTGATATAAATCTATTAGATGTGTCATTGAGAGAATAATTGATTGAAATTACATTTGAAGAAAATATAGAATTTTTTGAATGGATATTCCATAATTATCATCATTTTGGAATAATATGTACTAGTATAAGAAGATTTTATGGGATTCGATCTTAAGCATCACCACTTCTAGAGTCTAAACATAAGGAAATTATCACTTTAGTTATATATATGTCTCTTAATCAATCATGTAGATAATATGAACCAACAAGAGTTTAAGGTATTTATTCTTCTCAAAATCATTATACTGATCAATGTGAAAATGTGCATAGAACATAAATTTGTACCACTTTTTATCAATAAAGAAAGTTCCAGTTACCCAATTAAGGTATCAAAGACACTTTGTAAGTGCAATATGTATTTGGGAACTAATAAATTCAAGATAGAAAAACCTTTTAGAAATAATATCAATAACCTCCACCATTACAAAAAAATATAATAATCCATACAAGTAATAATATTTCCAAACACCTATATTTAAATAAAATAAACCCTTTGAATACCCTCAATCAGTTCGACACCACCAATAAGAAATAAACCATGACTTATGATTAAAATTTTTGAGAGAAATATTGAAGAGTTAAAAATAAAATATGATTCCTTGTGGAGATAAAGACCCAAACCCCTAGAAAACATCAATATTGTCCAATTAAAAATCCCAAGGGTAATGCGATAATGGTATTAATAAGAATTTTTATAAAGATTATGTTTGTACATTATCAGAATGATTACACTATGAAAGGGGAGAATTAGGCTAATAAAAAAATTTAAAAACCTACCCCCTTGATTATGATCTCGTTCTCTCGGTGTGTGGAACACTCCTTTCTATCTATTACTTTCTCTCTAAGATCAACCAAATAAATGAAGCATGAAATGAATTTTACATTATTAACCATGAAAAATTTAGTCTAATTTTTATGAAAAGAAGGTGTGCTTATACACATAAAACACTAGATTACACTACTTCTCCTTGGTTTATATAATATAGAAATCTCTCCAATACTCCAAACTCACTATTTTCGCAATGGTTAAAGATCCACTACTCCTACCATTACTCGCTTATTATTCATGAGATAAGTAAGTAAATATACACCTAGAGTGGTGTGTCAATTATATACAATTTGATGATGTTCCAGAAAGATCAAAATTCTAGAATCTCATTCAACTACTTCATTTTTTAATTTTTCTTCGAGTATAGAAATCACCTTTGAAATTATAATTTTTGAAGTACAACCATGTGTAGTCTATATATCCCATATAAAATTTGAGATAATTTTAGGATTAACTAGCCTCCTTTTTTTCTATAATGGATCTTCAAAAACCACCCGTAACAGCTTCAGTATTAACTCAAAGCTTTGTTACTACTTCATGGATAACTTTTCTATCATTTATAGCATGGATTTAATTACAAATAATCCATTTATTAAAATAATAAAAACCCCATTTTATTTATTATTTAATCATAGAATAAATTCTCGTTCAATGATATTTAGACATTAAACACTTTTTTCATGCATCTTCTTAGTTAATATATCAAGATTTAGAACATCTACAGCAGAAAAACACACCAAAATGCCTTGCCTATGGAGACCATAGTGTGTCCTATGTATTTCATGAAAAAATATCCATTTAAAAATATTATAAACATATCCTATTATCCATTTCTCCTTTTACTAAGGAATCAAAAAAATATCTTCTAATTTATATAGCCAAAAACACCTCCCTAGTCAACCCCACACCTATTTTGTGTTCACTATTTCGCATAAGTGAAAATAAAATTCAAAAAATAATGAACTAAATCATGGTAACAAAATAATATCTATTTTTAATGTATAAAACCATTGATATATTGTGGTACTCGTTATATGGCTATTTTTTCACAATATCCATGAGACCAATTTTGGGATTCCCATTTCACCCAGGTTGTATTCCAAAATGAAATGCCTAGATCGATGTCATATTAATCTCAAGATGACTATTTTGAAACTTAAAATCCCCCTTTTTATTCATTACTCAGCCATGAATAGTTAAACTCCAAAATTATTATTCATAATTTTCACATAGGTGATCTAGGAATCTACCATGTGAAGTACCATAGTTTGGTACTTTATAGTTTTCTATTTTGGGCATGTTTATTACAAAACAGTTTTTTCAACGGTTTGTCCTATTACATTTCATGTTCTCCAAACACATCCATAAAAACCTCTATGTCATGGTGATAACTAGTTTTTTCATTTAGGAATCCTGTGTAATTTTATTCCATTATATCCACTTTAAGATAACTTTATGGACTTCATTTGTTTAGTGTTAAGTTATCCAACACAATAACCACTTTGTGTGGACAATGAGTCCAACATAAAAACAGTAAAACTTATTAGAAAGTCCAATATAATAAATTAAGTTTTTTATAAAAAATTCACCAATCATCACTGTTGGGGTCTTATTCAATCACCTACACTTATTGTCAACAAATCTAACACCTAAAAATACAATGCTTATTGATATACCCATTTGGGTTTGTTGATAATTACATAACAAAAATAAATAAATTTCATCATGGACATTTTTATAATGAACATGTGAGTCATTGATTAATCAATAAAAAATTATTGGTTATTGTAAGGAAATGATCAATGTGTGAAACCAGAGTTAGATTAAATAATTCTCATGACATCATAGCATGGAACTTAATTCTTAGAACCATAAATTCTTAAAATACAAAAAATTTTAATCAAATACTCTATACCTAGATGGATACTAATCCTTTATCAATTGTGGTTCTACATTTTCCAAATTCTTCAGATGATAACACATGATTAATTTCTCCACTAAAACTACTTTTCAATAAAATAAATCACCTTTTTAAAAATATACAATGATAAATTCAATAAATATTCACAAAAGGATGATAGAAAAAATAAGGAATAGAGGATAGAAATCCTAACTTACTAAAAGAGAAATTTCCTTGGGGAAGTGGGGTATCGTTTAAGAATCCATTTAAAGAGATGGACTCATATAGAATAAAAGATCAAATCAATTATGTTTGAAATACAATTTGGATAAATTATTTTACACAATATCAAAGATGTGATCTAAAGTAGGCACGAATGCTAAAATTACAACTTGTTGTTTCACTATCTACTTAAAGAATCATATTTGATCCCAATGTGATCTATCCATGAGTATTGAATTATATTTTTGATTGTTTTTATAAAAATCGTGTTTCCATACAAAATTTTATAAGACAAAATAGTTTAATTAAAATATATTCAATCTATTCATGAATCTATATCAACTTAGTTCAATATTTTCCCATCACAACATATTCCACCTACAAAGTTCTTAAGGATATAAAGTCCATATTTTTTAAATTATCAATAAATGAAAGATACAACTATAGAGAAAAAACCCCAAAAATTATATTTTCATTCATCAATAAAATTATTCTATTTTATATCAATATAGCCCACCATTTTATTCTAGGATTTTCTATAATCATACAATCCAAAATCTATTTCTTGGTTGATATAACATAGTATCCAGTTCATAACATTCATTTTACATTGCTTTGGACAACTATTAAAATTTTAAGCCTGATATGTATCAGACACAATGTCGTGTCTCATATATTTCAAATAACGTAAACTAAAATTAATTGGAAATATAAATAGTAACACCAAATTCCACACTGAGAACATATTTTTAAAATCCCATTTAGGTCTCCACCAAAGTATCCATCAATTTTGAAAATTCCATCTAAAACTGTTTTATCACCTCCTTTGACTATTTTTTAGGATATAAATATCCCAATATTTTACTGAATTACTAATAGAATAATGAAAAATAAAAATTCACCAATTATGGAGACCATGAATTCACACATTATATGTTCTAAAAACTAGTTACATTGAGTGTCAATCAAGACTCTAATAATAATTTCATTATCATATATGAGCACTACCATCCACTAAAAATTCATCTACTGATGTAGTGAATGTGATCAACCCCTCCTATATGATAATTGAGCTTCCTTATGTGTGGATCTAGCTGTGAATATGAGGATTTTGGTACTTGAATCAGACCATACAATGATTTCTTCAGCCGACACACTTTTCTCCCATCATTATGAATATGAAATCTATATGGATTCTTGTAACAACTCCGATTTTCCCAGTTCTATTTTTATGAAATTCTTGGGAAAATTATGAGACCAGGCACTAAGACAGAGTGCGATTTTGAGGCCTAATGTTATCAAAATTATCAATAGAAAAATGTAATGTTTTTAAATAGCACATGTGAGTGGTTTTCTTCAAAAATCATGAAAACTCTTAAACAGGTAACCGAATGAGAAATATGAGGGCATCGTTGCATTCAAGATTGTGGTCTTTTCCTAGCATGATGTAAGTTTAATCGATGCGGGTCTCTAGTGAGATAACTAAAAAATGAAATAACAATTAATAAAATAACTAAGAAAAAATATTTTTTTCAAATTCTTATAACTCATAAATGGTAACTCGGATTGAAAATCTGAGAGTGTTGTTGATCTCGAGAGGATGTTCCTTCCTTAGGCGGAGCCTAGAATTGGCCGGTGCGAGCCAACTTTGGAAATTAGTTTTTGGGACATGACAATAAATAAAATAATTATATAAATATCTTTTTTATTTTCAAATCATTTAAACCCATAAAAGGTAATTTGTATTGGAAATATGAGAGTACCGTTGAGCTCATGAGGGTCCACTTTCGTTAGGTGGACCCTAAAAATGACTATCACGGGTTGAGGGTAAAAGTTAATTTTTTTTAGTTTTTAAAGGAGAATAAAATAAACTAAATTATGTTTATATTATTTTCTTTTAATGTTTCTCACCATGGAAACACTGCGATGCAACAACAGAGAAACCCATTCTCCTTTCATAAATGAAGTAGTTTGGCAACTGTATTTCAATGAGAAATAGTAATGCTAAAATGTGTAAATGAGTTAACATATTTCCTATATTAATTAGGGATAGGGTCCAACATTAAAATTCATAATTCTGAATAATTTCCCTCGAGTTTTACTATGGAAAGGAGGGGGACACTCTCTCACCGGTGATGATAGATCATAGGTCGTTATTTGATCAAGTAACGATGAATCATCAAATATTGGAAAAACAAGTATAGAAATTGCAATGCGACTTCAATCAATATCTACAAGCAATCCAACTCAAGTTAGGGGTTATTATTTAAATTTCATATTTTCCCCATCATTGAATTCCTACGACAAATGTGAATCTATCGATGAACTGATATATTCATGGATCATGTGTATTTTTTTAGGATGGGTTTCTCCTTTTGGGTTTTATTGGATATTGATGATCGTTTGATTGATTTTTAGTTTATTCATCATTTTCTTGATCCATCTAATAGATCAGATCGAGGCCAGAATAAATAAATGACCAAGGTTTGATCCTCGAGTTGCATATTGTGATTTTCTCCCCCATGTTATCCACATTATTCATGGGTTGACAAATGGTTTATCTTTTCACAACCATTTATTGGCGCAACAATTCGACGTCTTGGATCTGGAATTGGAAAGACATGATGGTGGAAAAAAGATCAAGGTAGTGTGGGAGATATCTTTGCTCGAACATCATTGCACCGTAGTGGATCACAAAGAGGATTAAAACCCATGGAGATGAAGTATAGGATCCGAGGACACCAGAACGTCTTTTAGATTGATGAACGGACCACAGGAGGACTTCTGGTGGCCTGTATAATACCCCGTCAGCGCACCGGCACCGACGATGTGTGGTGGTTGTAGCCTCATACGGGAGGTGGCACATTCCAGCAGTAGAGGGTGTGAAAATGAAATTTGTTGTAGTACGAAATATTGATGTTGGAAGGGCACCACATCATGCCTGAAGACCAAGGGCTGGGCTGTGAGTGTGCATTGGCATGCGGTCTATGAAACCACGTTTGAGGGGAGGCAGTAGGCCGAATACTGGTCATATGGTGTGAAGGGGATGCACTGAGCTACGATATCCATGATGGAAAGGTTCATCCCATTGCGTGGCCCGACTAGAAAAAAACTAGCCCACCAGTGCAGGTCGGGCTGGAGGAGGAACAGACCAATGGGCGGCCCGACGGGCTGGACCCACAGCCGAATGAGCCGGGTCCAGCAGGCTCAATGGGCACAGACCATGGGCTAAGCTAGATGTGGTCAAACCACATATAGATAGGTTGGGCTAGGATGGAAGACCCGATTCCAGGTTGGGTCATGTAGGTTCGACTAGGTCAGAGTGGACCTGGATCCCACCAGTTCCTTTCTCACTAAAATACCCATAACATTCAAATGGAGCATCCGTTTGATGAACCATCTTTAGTTTTGAGACACTTTCAAAGAGACAATATTTTTTTGGATATTACAAGTGAGTTTTTGTGGATGTTTAAGGCAGGCCTAATGGTTTGAGATGTCAGTCCTCCAGTACAAGCACGCTGGAGGAGGAATCGGCTTGTTTCGTAATGTTGGTACTCCCCACATCGTGGGAGCGGGTTTGTTTTCTTTTGAAAGATTTTTTCAGGGGTGATAATCCCCCGAGAGACTAGGGTTCGGGTTCCTAGAGATGTTCGTGAAGAAATAGGAGGTACTCCCCTATGGGACTAGGGATCCAGTCGTCTATCCGTTGAGTTGGTACTCCTATATAGGACTAGGGCACTGGTACTCCACATCTAAGGTACATATAGTCAGAACACCCCTAAAGGGTAGGGTGCATGTCTTCTTTTATAGGAGTCAGTACTCCCCTATTGTTCCAGAGTGCGGGACATCCAAATGTGAACTGACAGGGTCAGTACTCCACTTTCCTACCAGGGTGCGGGTCCTCTAGTAACTGAATAGTACTCCCCTACCGGGTTGGGAGCGGGTACTCAACTTACAAAGTGGTACTCCCCTATGAGATCAGGGTGTGAGTCATTCATTATTTTTACTCCCCTATGGGATCAGGGTGTTGGTCCTCACATACGGAGTTTCAGTCCCCCATCCTGAGTATCAATAGGGAGCAGGCCCTCCATTGTAGTTGGATCTCTATTGGGTGTTAGACACTATTGCGAGGAGTGTGACCATCCACTTGATGATAAAGTTGCCTAGATAGGAGATAGAGCTCCCTTGAGGGAAAGAGGTTTGGGACACTCCTAATAGGAGTGACGGAGGTTTTACGAGATATTTAGGAGTAGGGATCCATCATCTTTGGTATATTTGTGGGGGTGTTGAAATAGTGGGTACCCTAGACCCAACAATACATCACCATTGATTACCATATCATGTGTACAGTTATTTATACATGATGTTATCTTACCATTATAGTTTAGATATTTCTACATCCACTATGTAATGGTAATGTCCAAATATTAATTGTTGTTTTGATAGGTTAAAATAGATCCCAGGCTATAATGAGATCCACGAGAAACTATGAAATTAATCTTAAATATATTTCTATGGTCTAGATACATCATTCTTCCAGGACACAATAAATTTTTGACTATTAGGTGTTTTGGGTCATATGCATTGATACTTCCTCTCAATAAGTTCTCACTTGGTTATCTCTATTAGTTATATCATGAGGACATATCCACCAATAGGAACAACACATGTTTTGGGTGTCATTGGTGGTTTCTATCTACAGTCATGTGTATTGGTCTCCTGACTTGAGATCATTACTAGTGTGTACCATTTGATTGCGTACTTTGATGCAAGGAAAAAAATCATGGTATTGAAATCATGGTGAGGTAGCTTGTGTTGCGTGCGTCATTGGTGGTATGACAATGGTTGAATGGTTAAGAAATTATTTTTCACTTCCATGTTTAGGAAGTTGTATATCTCAGGCCTAGTTGACCAGGATGGTGCTGCCTTCATAAGTCTTTGACCAAATAAGTTCCAAAGTAAATCTATCTGGAAAGATCAATAAATAATAAAGAGATAAAAGGATGATGAGGAAACTCTGCATCCTGCTTTTTAAAATATTTAATGACAAAGAGTTTATAGTAATCGGTTAGTGTTCGTAGGATGGTAGTCATTTTTATGACTATCCTTATCTCTTTAGGGGCCTTGATGGGTGCTAGAATCCTCTCTTGGTATGTGGAATTTATTCACTGCTATCGAGATAAGGGCCTAGAGGGTCACACACAATAGCATATTCAAGAATCCTCTCTATTCAGTTGAATATGTATATGGACATAGTGGGCCCCCCATGGGATCCAAATGTTGTCCAAGTTTTTCATCACCAAAATAATTAAATAAATTCATTAATATTCATGTTATGAATATTTTTGGATTGAATTTATTTAATGTATTTTCCAGTTTAGTAAATACAAGATCATATTAATTGAATGAATATTATTTTAACATTCACAGTTTGTTTAATATTAAGAGAGACAAAAATTCGAGTAAAATGGATCAGTTTTTATCACGTAATAAATGTTATATATATTAAAAGGATGTGATAAAATAAAAAACAATATTTCAATAGTTTAGTTCATCAAAAATATTTATTAAGTGGGTGTCAAAATATCTAGAGGTGGGGAACCCCACCGGGTATTTACCAACTCCACTATAAACAAAAGAGGAGGCTCTCTCTCATGTGTGGCCATTATTACTATTCATTCATTTTTCATGGAATGAAATTGAGAGATGTTATCTCCTCCCACTTCCTAGAGTGAGAATCTATTGATTCAAGAAGCACGAATCAATATCTCTTTCAACCATCAAATGGATATTGACACGGTGATCGTCGAGACATGAAATAATTCATTGGATCTCCGCACTAGCACCCATAATTTGATGATCGATGTTCCAACAGATTTTTGAAGCATGTTTCTATGATCTAGATGGATACTACTATAGATCCTTCAAGCGATGATCTCCATCAACTAGTTACAGTCGACCATGGATTTGGATTTGAAATAGGTACGTTTTCATTTCATTTTTTATCCTTATAATTTACGTGAGATCCTCGGACCTTTCTAGGGCTCAGATTGCTGGAATCGACAAGTACCATCGAACCGTCGACGAAAAACAATTTAAAATCCCTGACCCACTGTCTTCCACTATGAGCCCTAGAGCCTTTCAGTGGTGTCAAAGTAATCATGTAGATTTTCTGAGCCTATAAAATTAAATTAACATTAAAATTAAGTAGAGAGTCCAAAAACGGTCCTATCGGTTCAAACCTCTCATCAATTCAATCTAGAACTACCAAGTTATGGCCATTTTAATTTTTCTGATTGGATCAAATTTTCATTTTTGACCATGAGTATTAATTTTATTCATTCCTAAGAACCAAGAAAGTTTTGACCAGTTCATGAGATATAGTTAAAATTATATATAAATTATAAATTTTTCATTTTTCTAATTTTCCAAATAATTTTTTTATTATAATAATATTTATTTTATTCTTATAATAATATTATAATAATAATAAATAATTATTTTCTTAAAATAATTTTATTATTAAAAAATTAAAAGTCTATTTGAATTTACTTTAGGAAGAAAAATTTTGTGTGGAAAACACACAAGAAGAAAAATTTGGGGCAAAGAGGACTTGACTTAAAAAATAGAGGGAAGACTAAAAAAACTAAAAGGTATGGTGGGGCGGGATTTCTGGAAAAGAAAAAGAAAAACAATCTGAAAAGGGAGTCTGCACATACCCCCTAATTGGTATTCCTCAGAATGCCAGGCAGAGGAACTACACCCCTCTACCTCCAGATCTCGACCACCAGCCTCCACTTAGCCAGCCAACTCGCAGACCACCCTATCCCCAACTCCTGCTCTAGGTCACCGCCGACTTCCATGCACCTCGTCGCGCCATGTAACGACCCAAAGTTTTATCAATGGAATTAACTTTTTACAATTATACCTTATAGTCTTATTAATCACAATGACATATCATGATACTAAATACTACGTGATCATTAGACATAATATTTCCACTTCTATGTTTTGAATTTTAAAAATCTAACATACACAATTGTGATCAGTAGGATGTTTGGAATCCGATAGGACAAAATTAATTTTTAGTGAATATTAATTTACCATTATGAATTTTAACCAACCCTTATGAATATTAGTAAAATCCTTATGAATATTAAATCATCCAAAATAATATTAACCTTACCCATGAATGATTAAATAAAATTTAGGCATCTTATAAGTGACAATTTTACTATAGTAAAAGTATTGGTAATTTTGTATGTGATAAATAATTAATTATAATTAATTAATAATATATAAAAATTATTCCAGTAATTTGTTTTCATAAATTATCAATTCAATGTCTTTTGGGTTTTAATATAAGAACTTATGTAATTTTTGGAAGCATTATGAAATCAGTTTTAATTTTAAAACCTGTGTTTTTCAAGTAGATTAGGATTTTAATTAAAAAATAAATTAATCATATTTATAAAAAAATTTCTGAAAAATAGACTTCATTTTTTGATTCTAAATGTCAAAAAATTGTTATGGTGAATTATTTGGATTTTTCTAAAATACTTCAATTTTTGACTGAATAGTAAAAATACAGTTTTTCACATGATCGGTGTATCTTAAATTGCATCATTCATGATGCAATAATGAAATAAATTTTATAGAACATTATATTCACCCATGTTACATTTAATTTAAAAAATGGTTTTTTAAAATACAATAAAATCAATTTACAAACCAAAAATGAACTTTCCAAAGCCTAAAGTCCAATGATGTTTCCTTAAAATATCCTTTTCTCTTCCTTTCACATTCATTTTAATAAATTAATGAATTCAAATTATAAAGATGAATTAAAGTATAAAAATAATTATATTATATAATTATATGATTTATGATGTCAAAAAACTACTATTACAAGTCTATCATTTGATATATTATTTTATTTAATATTTTATTCTAAAAACACCACCTCCTCATGTATAAATAACCACTCCCCCTCCTCTTGACCTCTCAAGAATAAATACCTATCTAAACAATATCCAAGCATCATACGTATCCCTTCTCCCACTTCCATCAGCTTATGTTCTCATCAAGAGACCAATCCTTTCTTCCTTAAGGAGGATCTCAAGAGAAGGATTCAAGAGGTAATTCCTCTCTCTCTCTTTTCCTATAATTTCCTTTCAATTTCAAGTTCTTTTCTTATTCTCTACCCACATATCTTCATAAAAATGTTATGGTAACTCTATAATCATAACTATAGTGTTATTGTATTTTACTAATTTGATATTATATCATCCAACCCTCTTCTCCTCGTATTTTTATTTTAGAAAGAAAAATGTTGTTCATGAGGTGTTAATTTATCAACTTCAAGAACGAGATGTTTTATTTTTTACTTGACCACCTTCAGATCTGGTCATGAAACCATTTTTATGGTTTAACAAGAATATTTTATATGAATTATATTCTATTTAATACTCTGTAACTAACTTATGTGCATATTAATAAATAATTAGAATAAACAAGTTCGTTGTGGATGAAAAACCACCAATTTAACCTAAACAATCATCAATAAGATCATATCTAATGATTCATCCACATGGTATATAATATAATAAATTATAAGATAATTTAAAATACTCTAATATAATTAATGACATGTAATATCAATTTTTTATGCTTACTTAAGTTCTACATGAACTTCGATTTTTGAATACAATTGAACATCTCAAGAAAACCATAAAAATGAACATTTTTTAACAATATTTTTAAACTCTATAACTCATCCGAAGACCCATAAAATATCTTAATGAAACCATAATGAACTATATTCATGTTAAAAAGGTTCTATAATTGATAATTATTGAATCTAATGTGGTTATACAAAACATTAAAGAGAAGAAAGTGTTCAAATACAATGTAAGGAGAAATTCTCGAACCCAACTTTCTTTCTTTGGGTTCTCCCTCTTTCACTCCATTATTTGTATGGTCACTCCTTAAAAATAATTTTTTTATCATTATATTACCTTTTCTAGGATATACATGGTTTTCAATCGAGTTTATTTCAATCAAATGTTTCCCAAAAAAAATCTTCTTTCAAAACCACACCTTTTACTTGTCCCTCAAGGTTGATGGTTCTTATATCATGTATGTTATTCCCTCTTTCTTTTGGGAATCCAAAGTTTATGAATGTTTTATTATGTGATGAAACACATTCCTTTACATGGTTTATTTATGTTCATTTATTGATATATGTTCTATGTGGAATGCATGATAATGAGAATGTTATGATGTGATGGGTGCGCCCAGAATTATATAGTTCAAAATCAATGTTATGATGTGACGGGTGCGCCCGGAATTATACAGCACTCTAATGCATTGGGTGAAGTGATTAATATCGTGATTTAAATTGAAATTATGTGTGAAAATGATTATATCTTTGTTCCCAATTATGTGTGGTTGTTTACCACTAAGACATAATGTTTCATTTTTATGCATTGCCACATTCAAAGTCTTTTATTAATGCTTCATCTAATGTTCATGATCCTTTTCCTATATTATGATTTTTATCACCCATTTTTTTATTGTCCATATCTATACACTTACAGGTAATTCAGATCACCTATTTTTTATGTATATCCTTAGGCGACTACATGTACTAAGTAGGGGTGAAATCCCCATAAGAAGCTAGAGAATATGGCATTAAATAAATGGTTATGTTTGATGTTGTAAATGTTATGTATGGTCCTAGTTTTCCCAAGACACTAAACTCTTAGATCATCTATTTTTAATCCTGTTATGTTGTATATCTTTATAATGATGTAACAATAATATACGAAATGGAAAAGTTTCTATACGCCATCTGCAACTGGGATCCCATAGGAGATGGTCTCCACATCCTGCCTGGATCAATGCCGCAGTGCACAAGGCCACCGTCTTGTTGAAAATCGGCGGCTCCGGCCTCCTCTCACACTGCCGCCCATACAGCCCGATGACTGTACCCTGCACCCCATCTAGACACCATGTTCTCCCCTCCACGACACCACTGATGGACAAGCCTCATCCACTTGTATCCCCCCCTCCTCTATAGCCAAGCATGAAACCCAGCCCTCGACCCCCCTTGCCTCACCCAGCCACCTCCCAACCAGAACGACGACACCCCCTACACTCTTTGTTCCTCCCCTCTGAACTGAGGTGTCCCCACGGTAGGTGCCATTGCCCAGCTCCAGACGCTGGAGCACCAGTAGCATCCATGACATGCCACAGTCGGGCGCTGCTCCCGGTCACTGACTACCTCACATTTACCGCAGTGGTGCTACTCCCACCTCACCTGCAATCTTCACAACATCCCTCATACCATATTCATCACTATTCCACCTGGTAGGCCATGCCCTGCTAGCTTCCCCTAGTTATGGCTGCCGACCTCAACCGGAACCACAACCCCATCGAATTTCGTCTTCAGCTGGGAGGTATCTGTTTGACCTGCAAGTTCCTTTTTTTGCAAGGTAAATATGGCCTTGAAACGGTTTAGGCAGATCGACCCAACCTGGAATGGGTTTGGGCAGATCAGTCTGGCCCAGTTTGACCCTTGTATGGTCTGGTAGGGTCCTGTGCGGGTTTGGTCCGACCCGCACAGGCCATGCAGTATCGTTTTGGTGACCGACCATTTAAATTAATCATAAAAAATTAATTTAATCAATTTTTAGTATCTAAATTAAATTAATTAAAATTAATTATTTATTATTATTTTAATACTTAGAGATGTAAATTAATTTAATTTTTTATGAAATGAAATTAATTAATTGATTTAATTTTGGCATAAAATATTATAGTAAATAGTGGACCGATGAATAATTAAATTATTAGAATTTATTAATTCATTTAATTTAATTATATAACCCTCGTACTTATTTAATGCATTTTATTTTTATCGTAGTTTATTTACCCATATTCTTGTCTTGAGCACCAACCCATGTAAGTCACATTTAATTAATTAATTATTTAACTGCGTGCGATGATTGTCATTAATTAAATCGATGGTATGTGCATCATCTTTCTTTTTGGTTAAAATTTATAAGGGAATGCATGCCCAATTTACCTAATGTTGATTTATACCCCTACTTCCCCTCACCAGCACCTGAGTACTTTTGTACTTCAGACGAAGATGGTGGTTGACACGTGGACCCTGCTAAGACGAGGTGATACTCCAAGATATGATGTGGATCCCACCCAGATGAAGTGATGATTCATAAGAGATTTGAACATACAAGACGGGGGGGAGAAGAATTATTAGTCAAAAATTGACTCAGATATGATGCCCTTAGGTCATTTAGATGCTCAATACCAGTCAGGTAGTAGTTTACCTTTATGAATTTATTTATTATTTTATGCATTTTAGAACAGTAGGAAAATACATAATATAATAAATAATAAGATGAATAAAGAAGAAGCGTGAGTTTTTCTATTAATGTCTAGTTGTGGGAATGATGACATATATGAACATGATTAATAGAAATGGATCATCAAGAGAAACCAATAAAACTCTCAAGGAAATATTAAGTCACCACAACCTTCCATCATTCATGTTTGAATAAAACTGGGTGTTTGGGGTGTCGGTCATGCCATAGCTGATGGTGCCTCTTCCTACTGGGGAGTACTTATTTGGGTGGTGGGTTGACAAAACTAAAATTGAAGAAAATAAATAGTTACATATATCTTGTTGTAATTTTGGAGGCAAGCATTGAGTAAATTAAGTAATGTTTTTTGAATCTGGGACTCCACTCAACAGATCACAGAACCACGAGTTAATATGGATGTCTAGTCAAAATCCAACCTTGGACCCTCCGAGTAGTGGCATAGCCATATCTTATAGACTACGAGGGAGGTTCAAGAATCCTTTCCACTGTAGCAATAAAATGATAGAGTATTATGATTCTAGTATAGAGCGTTCCTAGAATTCTAAAAAAAATAGTGGGAGACATTTAAAGATTAAATAAATATGTAGTGTCGCATTTGGTAATCCCGTTAAAGTAAAATCTGCTAAAGTTTATTTTGTAAGAAATGGAAAATAATACCACAAGTAATAACTGCGATAAATATTATACAAAATTAATGTCTAAAATATGCACAAAATTCAAAAATTTTGTATAGGTACTTGCACACATTAATACTATATCAGAAATTCAAGGTGCTTGTGTCCCAACCCGTTAAGCCACCTCAGGAAGCGAGGGTGTAAAAATTAGTTACAGGAGACTCATGAATCAAGCAGACAATGGTTCTATCATAATTACATAATCAACATCTGATGTTATTAGAGGTTTCTAAATAATTACATGGATGATGTTACATGTAGTCTCATCTCCAAGAAGTTTCCAAGGAGAAAGTGAAGCAAGATTTGAATGTGATGATTTCACTCAGTTTGTGTAAAGTGAAAGATAATATATCAAGGCATACCATTATTATACACTTTTTACACCCAATTACTCTAGTTTCATTTAAGCATATAAATGAACAGTATAGTGTAAGCACTTCATTTCCTTTAAGTTAACTTTTTTCAAGTAATAAAAATATTAAAGAAAGTATCATCTTTTGTTCCTATGGAGAATTAATAGAATAACAAGGAGAAAAGGCCTATGGAATGTCACACCCAAGGCACCTTCTTCATGTCCTTAAAAGAAATGAGGTTGGCTATTTAATAGGATTTCATTTGTATCACATATTGAAATAAATTTATGGAATTTTTAAAATGCAATAAACTGTGATAAAAGAAGCAATTACCCTCTTCTCGTTCAGGTATATTCATCAATATAAATCAATGTTTCTAACATACATATTGGGTATTAAATAAAATATGCTAATAACATTTTTGTATTTAAATAATGTAACCAAGAATTTATAGGATCATTATAATAAGTGAAGTGTCTTATCCAAGTAGCTGAGAAAGGGTGATTCCAAAGTCAATAGTGATAAATGCATAAAATCTAATTTCCAGGTGATTGATTAAAATTGAACATGTTTTTGAGTATAACCAAAACATTAATCTCACATGACCATTGGATATAATGAGACATTATTCCATGTTTTGTAATGAATGTTGTTTGGGGTGTCTCATACTCAACAAATTCTTCATATATACTTGATTCGTTAGAAATACATGATGAATATACAATGTAAGAATTACCCAGTTGTGGCAAGATGATTCTTTGTCAAGTAAAACTAAAAGTGGTAGTCAATGATATACCCAGTTTGGTATTCAGGATTGACATAGATAAACACCTATGGTATTATTAGCACCTTTATTTTAGACAAAGAAACCTTTAGAAATAAAGGTATTCCACAAAGACTCTGAGATTTGTTCAACAAGAGAGTGTGAACTATTCCAAAGAAAAGCTAGAGGTAAAGATACTTCATAATAATCCTTTAAGATATTAAAGAATGTAATAGTGATGTATATGTATGGTTAGAAGATATGAGTTGCTTCAGATCGACATGCCGAAGAATATCTGGACAAAGCATTGATCGATCATGACAATGTAGCATGGAGTAATTCCTAGACGCATGTTACCTTATCTACATCATGGTATTGATGTTCATAAAGAGGGTCGATGATAAAGTCTTACATTACATCATTGATCAAAAAAATATATCAAGGAGAAATTTCTAAACACACATCTTATAAATCAATGTTATGATGTATGGGGTATTGATGTTACAACTTGCAGTAACTTCAATTTTATTTCAAGACGTTCTTTGAAAATAACGGCGTAAACCCATAACCAATATGCCAACTAAAATAAAAAATGGATATCATATGAGTCATAGTATGATGAAAATATATTATATCATAGATCATGTGTTAAGATGCAAAAAGTTTATTAATATATAAACAATCATGCATGAAGCTAAACACATGGTGCATCTAAGTTAATATACTAAAAGTTTATTTGGATATTACGTAAATCCCTAAGATAGAAAAGATGTAGTCAAGTATTAGACTACATTTCTATATAAGGACATCTTGATTAGAGATAGTGGGAGCAAGATTGACTTGGGCTTAGTCAATTCCCTAGAAGCAAAAATGGTTGGCATAGGAACAAGTTTCACAACTACATGTGGAATAGGAACATTCTAGAGACACATACTGCATAGGAAGGATGAAACCATGGTGATGTTTTTATATTCACCATTGTCGGTCATAAATAATTCATTAAGAATAATAAATCCTACAAGTAAGAAATATATTTAAATAAGCTAAGATTGATCATTCAACAACAGATTCCATGTAACAAATTGTAAAGGGGGTTATAAATTGAATACCATCGTGGGTATTCAAATGAGATGATGCATGGATGGTACAAGCCTGGTAACAATATGGCTCGATTTGTCATACCAAGTCGATATGCATAAATACATTATAATTTTACTGGTCCTAGATAACTTCTATGATCATTATATTGGACATTGGATATCAAGATCATCTTTCATGGAAGGTATCTATACATCACTACCAGAAAGAGTGGATGACACCTTCTAATTCCAGTGAAGGTTGAATGTTACTGGAATCTAGTTCAAGATTAATGTATGAATCAGGATCTTAGAGAATTCATTTAATATGAATCATTACCTTGTGTCTACCAAAGGTTGGTGAGAAAACCAATGTTTTCAATGAAATATATTTGGCCACATATGGAAAATTGATCTTGGTCTTATAGTTATATAAGATCATGTTAAAAGTAATTCTCCAATGATTGACATATACTAAAAACCTAAATTCTAGGGAATTGGATCTATCAAAGTAGATCTAACGGTTGATTGAACCTAGTCAATCATATATAAAGTGAAATTGTGTTGAAAAATACAAGATGAAACAATTCAAGTTCTGTATTGTTGTCAATGTCACATGGCATAATCTCTCCAGGATGACATGTTCGGAACATGAGAAGAGATTAACGTTGTGAAATGAGTTCCATATGCTTATTTGATGGATCAATCACGTATTCCATAATATGTACAATAATTGATATTTATAGAATATAATTTATAGTAGGAAGATATCAATTGTTTCCAGGAGCATTGCAAGTGGAGCAGTAAGAACTATTATCTTGTACTTTGGAGAGTGCAAATGATATGTGCCAGGTATATGGAGAAGAAGGTATAATAGTTTTGGTGGGATAAAAACTACTAATCCTTAGATAGATTTGATCTAGTATCATAGTTAGGCTAAGGCGTTGAGTGATTCAAGATCATAAAATCTTGTGGTAGCCAAATCTATAAATACCGAGTATGTTGAAGATTCTAAGGTAGCTAAGAAGCATTTTTCAAATGCAATGATTTTCTCCAGTTCTTGGATTCATACCTAGTGTGAAAATTATTATCGTAACTTAAATTATGATATTCTTACTAGCCATGTTGTAAAGTCTGGAAAATAGAAAAAAGTAACATACTCAGGGATACCTTATCTTGAGAAGTTTTACTGAAGGAGATGAGGACGCATTGAACATATATTCCCAGTGGCGAAAAAGTGGCAGACCCAACAGTTAAAGAAATTACTCACCAAAAGAATGATCATTATCATATGAGTATCTAACAAGTTTGGATAGAAATTTGTCTCTTGTGTAAGTGGGAGTGTTGAAATAGTGGGTTCCCTATACCCAACTATATAATAAATTTGATTTACATATAATTTGTATAGTTAGTTGTTGAAATGCCCCAACCCCAGTTACCTAGAGTCGGTGAATTATTTTAATACAATGGCCTGATTACAAGGAATCATGTCTGGAAGGACTGATCAGTTTACCAGTTTTGGAAAATAGATTACATATATAAATTTTATAATGCACATTAATACCTACAAAAAACATAAATAATCTTTATGAACGCCATTATTCCCTTGGCTTAACCCTACATATCAATCACAATACACTTCATGGAATCCTGGGAAAAATAAAACATTGAAAGGGGTGAGATCAAACGCTCAATAAGTGTATGTAATACAGCGGAAAATGATATAAATAGTAAGCATGGTAAATGATTGAAACCACACGCCCTTACCAATAATCAACATGAATACTTTTATGGAAATAATATTAGATGAGTAAATAATTTCATAATAAAAAATAATCATGGGTATTCTACTAGTTGAATGACCACATGAACCATCAATATTATTTCCATAATGAGGGAATGTATAATGCTGAACTTTAATTTCTTTATCAAGGCCTCGTGCCAAGACCTAGGGGCTACTATAACCGGAACCCAACCCGGAGTGCGTCTAATAACCGGACACCAACCCAGAGTGCCTCTAATAACCGGACACCAACCTGGAGTGCCTCTAATAACCGGACACCAACCCAGAGTGCCTCTAATAATAGGACACCAACCCAGAGTGCCTCTAATAACCAGACACCAACCCGGAGTTCCTCTAATAACCGGACACCAACCCGGAGTGCCTCTAATAACTGGACACCAACCCCGAGTGCCTCTAATAACTAAACGCCAACCCAGAGGGATTACTTTTACTGGTCCCCAACCCAGAACATACTAGTCCAACACATTCATCTTAAGAAGAGGATGAAATATAACACAAACAATCGTATAAAAACTAGCATACGAAATGACAAAACATTAATCAAAATCCATTAATGACATAAAAATAACTCATTCATAGTCAAACATATCACAAAAACTTATATACATTATGGATGATTTGTATCATAATAAATCAACTTCAAATAAGTGTAAAATTTATCAAATGATGTTGACATAGATGAAATCAAAACTATTTGAGAGAAATATCTCTTTTTTGAAATCATTTAAAAGTAAAATAAAAATAAAATATTTACTTTGAAAATATACTTATTATCTTGTAAGGGAAGCTTTTAAGATTTTATAATGGCAGAAAATAGACGCACCCGCCGTATAAGTTAAAAAAACATTCTTACCTTAACACTATCGAAAATGTTAAAAAGGACCTTGTTTGGAAAATGACGGAAAAAATCCTTTATAAAAATCTTAAAAAAAGTAAAAAAGGGTATAAATGACATTAAACCATAGTATATAATATAGTAAGAATTATTTGAAATATTTTTTAAGAACCATGGATGTGGATGATAAGGAGAACCCAGTAGATAATTACGTACAAACAACCTCAGATAATGACGAGATTGTGAAATAAACCCTTACCAATTTGGAAAATTACGAAACATACATCCCATGAAAGAGGTATCATACAATGAATATGTAGATACACATAAATTAAATTTTATTACACAAATAATAAAATTATGGGTAGTACATACACCACACAAAAGGTAATAGTGGCTATATGGCATGAATCTCACGGAAATAATGAGTGAGATGAAAACCCCTAACCTTGTACTTTTCCTTTTTCAAGGGTAGGGTAATATCATATATAATGTTTAAATTATTTTTATTAAATTATACAAGAATAATATACATTAATATGATATCATATATGATCTTTTAACATTTCTTAGTTAATAATATCTTAGTATTATCGTCGTTTCGGGTGTAAAATTATTCGTTTTATTTTATATGTTCTGTTACATAAGCCATGTTTTATATGGATAGTTTGTATATTATAAACATCCAGAATTATATCAAGTCCTTAAACATTATTTTTAATCATAAAATTAGAATTATACTTGAATGGATATGATGGGGAATGAATCTCATCGCATTCGTGGAGACGGTAGTCCGTACGTACGCATGAGCGACAATATCATTCTTTTAATATTAAAATAATATTTAATTGGATGGTATATCATATATACAGAATCATTATCATGTTATATTTATTATTTACATGAATTACACATCATTATTATACCCATCCAAATAATAATGTTTTGAATAACAATTACACCACAATGTGGAGATGGTAAGCCGTACGTACGCACGTATGGGGACATGTCATTCAAGGGATGGATAGAATACTGAAATATGGTTGTACCATGTTTATAATAACATAAAAGTATATATAATATACTGGATTTATTATTTTAGAATGGTAATAACAAAGAAAGAAGAAGTGGAAGAAGAAAGGAACTTGAAAAAGGGTGGTGAAATCATTACCTCTTCTTTGGGTTATTCCTTTTGATTTGTTCAAAAGGGATCATTAGGATGGCTTTCTGACTAAAGGAAGGCCTCTAGGATGAATTGGGAGAAGTTGAGAGAGTATTTGGGTAGGTTTTGGCCGAAACAAAAGGCTTTGAAGGTGTAAATTAATGATAAGGGGGAGTTCCCTTTTATAAGAGGGGTGAGGGGCACCTTTGGAAAAGCTAGAAATATTTTTTTATAATAATTTCATATTCGGTTTCTGATGGCTCCAAAGTGTATTATTTAAAGGTTAAGGTGGGGATAGGTCAAAAAACACTCATCCAATAGTATTTATACAGGTTTGGGTTACTATATTAACCTTATCATTATGTATTAACTCTTAGTTAATTAGTTTCACTTTTACAATGTCTCTTTGTATTTTAATATTATATGGTTAATAAACTTACTATATATATACAAGAGACCCCAAAGTGTTCCATTAATGATACACCAATCATGATATAAGTCTCTTTGGAGAAACTTATATTTTTAGGAATTTAATATCAATTAATTATATAATATTTTGTTAAAAAACTCTTTTATGTGAATTTTGACACTATTCAATAATTGATTTTTGTAAAAATCATAACAGACTTATTACTTAAATAAGTTAATTAAATCAATCCAAACATGTCATATTAACCTATAAAAGCATTGTTATTTATAAAAAGTCTCAAATTACAATTATTTGGGTATTTATAATATCAATTATTCTAATTTTTATTAATCAGGTAATTACTACATCACCATTGTGTCATAAATAACATAACTTATTTAATGTATAAAAATTATAAATAAAATACCATTATGTAGGAAATAATTTTATCTTTCTAATTAATATTTTTAGTTTAAAATAAAACATATATAACCCTATGTGAAAATTGTTTTTCTAGAATATATATGCTTTTGTCATTTTTGTATTTATTTTAACTTAATTAAAATAAAGTGTCTCTATCACCTACAAGTGGCTCCATGGGATCCCAAAATCGACCCAAAGATACCCATGGTCGGACATGTATCCACAAATAAGGTTAGGACACGTTTTAGGGTAATTTATTATTATTATTATATTATTTTTTAACCCTTATTTACCGGATTTACCCTTTAACCATGGTAAATAAAATATTTACCGAAGTAATTATTCAAAATGTATAAAAATAAAATTTACATATTTAAAAAATTTGTACATCTTTATTAAAAATATGGAATCCATTTTTCCAAATTCAAAACACAGAAGTGGAAGAAATTAATTTAAAATTAATTCCTGTTGTTAAAACAAAAAGCGTGTTTTTAAGAGATAATAACTATCAAAAGATTGACATTTGTTCATGTCCGGTTTAATTGTGAAATTATGTACAATGACCAACATTGTATTAAATGGTGAAAATAAATTCTAAATATACTTTAAAGCCACTCAAATTAAAAATTTATCACTATTAATTATTTCGATTAAAAAAGTCGTTTTTAATTAAAATTTAGTAATTTTCATTATTCATCAAAATATGAAAGTTATCAGAAAAGTACGAAAAATTCACCCAAAGCTAATTTCGATATTCTAAATCCAAAAATGAAGTCCATTTTTAAAGATAATATGTATAATATTTCAAAAAGTGGGTATTACTATTCATAATGTCTAGTTTGATTGGTTGTGGTGTGTGTTAGAGCTCGAAGTTGCATACAACACATGCTATTGTATTATTCAAAGAGAAACATACCATGGAATCTTGGGGAGTTACATTCTACCCTCCATAAATAAATTGGATCCTCGCAATTTTTACTCGATATTGGAAACTTGGGGTTGACATTTCAAAATATCTTAGTTGAAATCCCACATCGAAAAATGGATTAATGAGGCGTCTATTTAAAATAAAGAGTGGTATGTATGAAGGTTACCGAAAATAACACATACTAGGGTTCCATGTATGAAAAATGGATATTAAGGCGAAATACAACCATCAATATCTGATGGAGAGTGGTAGAGGACATGGCTATGAAAAGGCCAATAAATCACAAAGCCATAAATTTGTGATGATCTAAGGTATTATCTAGGACAACATTTTTGTTATAAGTTCCTTTTCTTAATGTTGAGGAATTTATTTATGAGATTGGATAAAATCATTAGGAGATATACTTACATTATAATTAGAGTTTTATGCATTATTAAATTTCTACCACAAACTCTTCTTTCACTCCAAAACATAATACAACTCAAAAATACTCTATTTATCCTAATCGTATAGGGTTCCAAATATTATGAATTTATATTTCACTTATCAGACACTTTTTAAAAAAACTAAATTATACAATCCAGGGACTTCACGTAGTCCAGTGGTAGGTGATAAATCCCAATCGCACTATGGTTGTGGGTTCGATTCACACAGCTTTGTCCGATGCGATGGGTTGTCACACGGTCTGCGTGTTATCCTTTTATAAAAATCCAAAAATATCCTTTCAAACATAATCCATTCCAACCTTTAGAATTATCCAAAATACTACTATCCAAACTCACAGTCCAAAATTTACAATGAAGTTAAACATAATGAGGATCCTTTTTTCCAGGTAATAACCTGTGAACACCTTCCTCATATATTCTTTTACAACACCGCCAGAATTACCAAAATCAACCATCTCTTATTCCAAAATTACTACCTCGTTATCAGGACCATATTAAGGATTACCTTTCCATAAACCATTAATTTTCCATAAAAAGTGTAGCTTACTATTAAGTCATTTATTATAGAAAAATATAATCTCAAATCCTCAATAAAATAGTACTACTGTACAGTCCTTATTTATCTCCATAATTCATGTAACCAGTATACTGTTGTACAACACTCAAATAAAATAATTCTATAATAATAACATAAGAACACTAGTCATTCCTCTTCTTATGAGGTAGTATCATAATTTGATTATTATCCAATAGCATCATTTGGTGCATACTCTAATGATTTGGACATTGGTTTGCGTAGTGTCCCAACTCCTTTCAGATGAAACATTGTACATTTGAAAAAAATTTCTTACCCTTTCAATCATGTACTTGGCGTCCTTTTTCTCCACACTTATAACAAACTCCAATTCCCTTCAAGCATTTACCAAGGTGATTCATTCCATATTTATCACATATTGGAAAATCCTTCTTTCCCTTATTCCCTTTATCCATATTTCTTTCTACCATCCTTTTCCTCTCTATCTTCCCTTCAAAGCCATAAAATTCAAAGAGTTCTTTACTGATCATTCTATACTATTTATTCATATGATGATAATACGTGGGAGGCAATTTCTCTTATAAATTCTGGCTTAAGACCATGAATGATATGATCCTTCTTTCTCTTTGGATTATGTGCATTGCTGGAGTTCTCATTTCTTCTACTGGGCGCCATTTCTAAACAATGGCATACACTAGATTAGTTTATAAATAACAATACCTAATCCCAAACTTGTAAAACACTTTACATAAATTAAATAGTTTATGGATATAATCCATAATCATAAAAATATCTCCTTTGAGGAAGTATATACTCATAAACCCTTCATAATGGTTAATAGAGAAAATGAGAATTATCCTAAGCATATCCCCTAGGAGTGTCATAACCAAGAGTGCAGCAAGGCCCGTTGTCGTGAACCAGTTCCCGTTTGAGTCTATCTCAAAGCGGTGTTTTTGGGTTTTACCCCTAGGTACATCTGTGCCAGAGCCACCTCTACCTGCTTGTATCCAGATAGGGATGTATTGCTTGGAAAACTCACAAAATCTCTACTATACGAAAATGTTAAGAAGTTATTCTATACTAATCATCAAAGTCTATCTTAGGGCTATGTGCTCTAATCAGAGTTTACCTAAACCTAGATTCAAGGTTATTGCTAAACGTCCTCTAATACCAACTGCAATGCCCCAACCCTAGTTACCCAGAGTCTGTGCATTATTTTAATACATTGGCATGATTAGAAGAAATCAAGTCCCGAAGGACCGATCAGTTTAGCAGTCTTGGAAAATATATTACATATATGAATATTACATTGCACTTTAAAACATACTAAAAAAGATAAATAATCTTTATAAACACCATTATTCCCTTATCTTAACCCTGCATATCAATCAAAATACACTTCTTGGAATCCTGGGAAAAATAAAACATTGAAAGGGGTGAGCTCAAATGCACAGTAAGGGTAAGTAATACTGCGGAAAATGACATAAATATTAATCATGGTAAATTATTGAAACCACATGCCCATACCAATAATAAACATGAATACTTTTATGGAAATAATATGAGATGAGTAAATTATGACATAATAAGACATAATTATGGGTATTCTACTAGTCGAATGACCACATGAACAATCAATATTATTTCAATAATGAGGGAATGTATAATGTTTAACTTTAATTTCTTTTTCAAGGCCTCGTGCCAAGAACTAGGGGCTACTGTAACTGGAACCCAACCCGGAGTGCCTCTAATAACCAGACACCAACCCGGAGTGCCTCTAATAACTGGAAACCATCCCGGAGTGACTCTAATAATAGGACACCAACCTGGAGTGCGTCTAATAACCTGAAACCAACCCGGAGTGCCCCTAATAACAAAACACTAACCCAGAGTGCCTCTAATAACTGGACACCACCTGGAGTGTCTCTATTAACCAGAAACCAACGTGAAGTGCCTCTAATAACCGGACACCAACTGGGAGTGCCTCTAATAACCGGACACCAACCCGGAGTGCCTCTAATAACGAGACACCAACCCTGAGGGCTTACTTTTACCGGTCCCCAACCCGGAACATACTAGTCCAACACATTCATCTTAAGAATAGGATGAAATATAACACAAACAATCGTATTAAAACTAGCATAAAAATTCCAAAACATTAATCATAAGCCATTAATGACATAAAAATAACTCATTCATAGTCAAACATATCACAAAACCATAGATACAGTATGGATGATTTTTATCATAATAAATCAACTTCAAATAAGTGTAATATTTATCAAATGATGTTGACATAGATGAAATCAAAACTATTTGATAGAAATATCTCCTTTTTGAAATCATTTAAAATAAAAATAAAAATAAAACATTTACTTTGAAAATATCCTTATTAGCTTTTAAGGTAATCTTTGATGATTTTATAACGGCATAAAATAGCCGCACCCAACGTATAAGTTAAAAAACATTCTTACCTTAACTCTGTCGAAAAGGTTAAAAAGGACCTTGTTTGGAAAATAACGGAAATATTCCTTTATGAACTTATTATAAAAAGTCAAAAAGGGTAAAAATGACATTAACCCATATTAAATAATATATTAAGAATGATTTTAAATATTTTTTTTAAGAAACATGGATGTGGATGATAAGGAGATCCCAGTAGGTAATTACATATAAACAACCTCGGATAATGACGAGATTGTGAAATAAACGCTTACCAATTTGGTAACATGCAAAACATACACCCCATGAAAGTGGTATCATACAATTAATATGTAGATACACATAAATTAAAGTTTATTACACAATGAATACAATTATGGGCAGTACATACACCACACAAAAGGTAATAGTGGAAATATGGCATGAATCTCACAGAAATAAGGAGTGAGATGAAAACCCCTTACCTTGTACATTTCGTTTGTCGAGGGTAGGGTAATATCCTATATAATTGTTAAATTATTATTATTAAATTATACAAGAATAATATACATTAATATGATATCATATATGATCTTTTAACATTTCTTTGTTATTAATATCTTAGTATTATCGTTGTTTTGGGTGTTAACTTACTCGTTTTATTTTATATGTTTTGTTACAAAAGCCATGTTTTTTATGGATAGGTTGTATATTATACATATCCATAATGATATCAAGTCCTTAAACATTATTTTTAATCATAAAATGATAATTATACTTGAATGGATACGATGGGGAATGAATTTCATCGCATTTGCGGAGACGGTAGTCCGTACGTATGCACGAGCGACAATATCATTCTTTTGATATTAAAATAATATTTAATTGGATGGTATATCATATATACAGAATAATTATTATGTTATATTTATTATTTAAAATAATTACACATCATTATTATACCCATCCAAATAATAATGTTTTTAATAACAATTACACCATGACGTGTAGACGGTAAGCCGTACGTACGCACGTATGGTGACATGTCATTCAAAGGATGGATAGAATACTGAAATATGGTTGTACCAGGTTTATAATAACATCAATGTATATATAATATACTGGATTTATTATTTTATAATCGTAATAACAATGAAAGAAGAAGTGGAAGAAGAAAGGAGCTTGAAAAAGGGTGGTGAAATCATTACCTCTTCTTCGGGTTCTTCCATTTGATTTGATAAAAAGGGCTCCTTAGGATGGATTTCTGACTAAAGTAAGGCCTCTAGGATGATGTGAGGGAAGTTGAGAGAGTATTTGGGAAGGTTTGGACCGAACCAAAAGGATTTGAAGGTGTGAGTTAATAAGAAGGGGGAGTTCCCTTTTATAAGAGGGGTGAAGGACACCTTTGGAAAATCTAGAAATATTATTTTATAATAAATTTATATTCGGTTTAAAATGGCTCCAAAGTAGATTATTTAAAGGTTAAGGTGGGTATAGGTCGAAAACCACTCAACCAATAGGATTTATATAGGGTTGGGTTTCTATATTAACCTTATCTTTAAGTATTAACTCTTAGTCAATTAGTTTCACTTTTACAATGTCTCTTTGTATTTTTATATTATATGGTTAATAAACTTACTATATACATACAAGAGACCCCCAAGTGGTCCATTAATGATAAAAATATCATGATATAATTATATTGGGCGAAACCTAGTTTTTTAGGAATTTGATATTAATTATTAATATAATATTTGTTTAAAAAACTCATTTATGTCAATTTTAACACTTTTCAATATTTGTTTTTTTGTAAAAAACATAACAGAATTATTACTTCGAAAAAAGTTAATTAAATCAATCCTAACATGTCATATTAACCTATAAAATTATTGGTATTTATAAAAAAGTCTGAAATTACATTTATTTGGGTATTTATAATATCAATTATTCTAATTTTTCATTGATTAGGTAATTACTGCATCACCATTGGGTCATAAATAACTTAAATTATTTAATGTATAAAAATTATAAATAAAATAAAATTATGTAGGAAATCTTTTTATATTTCTAATTAATATTTATAGATGAAAATAAAACATATATATAACACTATGTAAATATTGTTTTTCTAAAAGATATATGCTTTTGTCATTTTTGTATTTATTTTATCTTCATTAAAATAAAGTGTCCCTATCACCTACATGTGGCTCCATGGGGTCCCAAAATCGACCCAAAGATGACCATGGTAAGAAATGTATCCACAAATAAGGTTAGGACACGTTTTAGGGTAATATATTGTTATTATAATATTATTTTTTAACCCCTATTTACCGGATTTACCCTTTAACCATGGTAAATAAAATATTTACCGAAGTAATTATTCAAAATGTCTAAAAAAAGTTAACTATTTATAAAATTTGGACAACCTTATTCCAAATATTGAATCCATTTTTCCAAATTCAAAACTCATAAGTGGCAGAAATTAATATAAAATTAATTCCCGTTGTTAAAATAAAAAAGCATGTTTTTAAGAGATAATAACTATCAAAAGATTGACACTTGTTCATGTCCAGTTTAATTGTAAAATTATGTCCAATGACCAAAATTGTATTGAATTCTAAAAATATATTCTAAATATACTTTAAAACCACTCAAATTCATAATTTATCACTATTAATTATTTCTATTACAAAATTTGTTTTCAATTAAAATTTAATAATATTCACCATTCATCAAAATATGAATGTTATCAGAAAAGTATCAAAAATTCACCCTAAGCTAATTTTGATATTCCGAATCCAAAAATGAAGTCCATTTTGAAAGATAAGATGTATAAAATTTCAAAATGTGGGTATTAATATTCATAACGGTTAGTTTGATTGGTTGTGGTGTGTGTTAGAACTCGAAGTTGCGTACAACACACGCTACTGTATTATTCAAAGAGAAACGTACCATGGAAGCTTGGGGTGTTACAATTTTAGATGATGTTATCTTAACATTATATTGTAGATATTTCTGCATCCACTATGTAATGGTAAAGTCCAAAGATTAATTGTTGTATGGAGAGGTTATTGCAGATCCCAGGCTACAATGAGAAACTCAAGATACTATGAAATTAATCTTAAATATATGTTATATGGTCTAGATTAATCTTACTGACTAGACATTGTAGATGTTTGAATATTAGGTGATGGGGGGTCATAAGCAGTGATACTTCTTCTCATGAATTTTTCACTTGGTGATCTCTAGTAGTGAGATAATGAGGACAAACCCACCAATAAGAACACCACATGTTTTGGATGTTATTGGTCATTCCTATCAATAGACATGTTTATTGGTCTCCTAAATTGAAATCATTGTCAGTGTGTAACATTTAATTAAGTACTTTTATGTAGGGAAAAAACCATGATATTGAAATCGTGGAGAGGTAGCTTATGTTGGGTGTGTCGTTGGTGGTATGACATTGGTTGAACGGTCAAGAAAGTATTTGTCGCTTCCATGTTTAGGAAATTTTATATCTCAGGACTGGTTGGTCATGATGGTGCTTCCTTTATAAGTTTTTGTACAATGTAGTACAAAAGTAAATTTATTCGGAAATATCAATAAGTAATAAAGCGAGAAGAGGATGATGACACAACTGTGCATCCTTCTTTATAAGATATTTAATTAAAAAGAGATTATAGTACACAATCAGTTTTCGTAGGATGGTATTCATTACTATGACTATCCTTATCTCTTTCGGGGCCTTTATGGGTTTCTAGACTCTGCACTTGGTCTGTGGATTTTATTCACTACAATCGAGGTAAGGGCCTCGAGGGTCATACACAATAGCATATTCATGAATTATTCCTATTTAGTTGAATAGGTATATAGACATTGTGGGCCCCGCCATGGGGTCCAGGTGTTGTCTAAGTTTTTGATAACCAATATAATTAAATTAATTAATTAACATTAAATTTTTTAATATTTGGGATTGAATATATTTAATGTATTTAAAAGTTTAGTAAATATGAGATAATATTAATTGAAGGAATATTATTTAAACATTCAAGGTTTGTTTAATATTAAGCGGGACAATGAGTCTAGTTAAAAGGATCAGTTTTTTATCACATAATATAATTTATATATATTATATGTTTGTGATAAAGTATTAAATAATATTGATGCAATTTAGTTCATCAAAATTATTTATCAAGTAAATGTTTAAATATATGGGGGACAGGGAACCCAACCGATTATTTACCAACTCCAATATAAAAAAGGAGGAGGATCTCTCTGATGTGTGGCCATTCTTACGATTCATTAATTTTTCATGGAATAAAGTTGAGACCTCTCTCCTCCTGCTAGCTATAGAGAGAAGCAGTTGATTCAAGAATCACTGATCAATATCTCCCTCAAGCATTGAAGGGATATCGATTTGGTGATCGTCGGGATGTCGAAGAAGTTGTTGGATCTTAGAGCTAGCACCAGGAATTTGACGATCAACATTCCAATGGATTTTTGAAGTGCTTGTGGATGATCTAGAGGGATTATGTTATGGATCCTTCAAGTTATGATCATCATTAAATAGTTGCAGTCAACCATGGCTTCAGATTCGAAATGAGCACGTTTTTATTTTATTTTGTGCTCCTTATAATTTAGGTGAGATCCTCATACTTTTTTGGAGCTCAGTTCATCACCGTATACAAGTACCGTCAAATTGTCTATGATTTGTTTTTAAAATCCCTAGACCACTAGATTCTGCTGTGGGCCCTAGAACCTTTCAGAGGGCGGGTCTCTCCACTTGGATTTCATTATTATAGAATTTGGGGAAAGAAAAAAATTACTGAACCTTTGGTGTGGGAAACTAGAGATGGACCTAGTAGGATGTTCATAATAGATAACATTCTATTGGATTCACCATTATAAATGGTGGAGTTGTTCTCGATGGAATGTACCACTCATATGGGTTCCATCATGGATGTATGAGCTCATAGAGCATGTTTCTCGTGGTATTCTGTGTTTCATTTCTAACCTACAATGATAATCTTGTTTCTGGCTATTAGATTGGAACCTTATGATTGTTAGTGTCTGAAACAAGTATTTTTGGATGTTCTTGGTATATTTATATGCATATACCTGTGTGGAGCTGACTGCACATTTCTTTGTGGGTTTTCCATGGAATTTAAATTTTTGGTTTTTGGGGTCCCCTATTGATTATTTTTTTACTCACCTCTGCATGGGCTTTTCCCACAAGTGTTGTGTCTTATGTATTCTACTAAAACCTTTGTGGAGTCCTAGGAGGAGCTGGACTAGAACTAAGACCGAATGCTGTCTTGTGAGATCAGATGAGCCAATGTGTTTCTGGTAACTTCCTACATGAGATTTAGTACCCATGTTTATAGGTCAAACATTGGGTGTGTCTTTATTTTAGTGGTCTTGTATTCTAGATCGTTTGTACTTTACTACTTTACTTTCTATCATACTCTGTTGTTGGGTTGTAGTGGTATGCATGAATTTTCATTATCCTTCTCCATTACTTTGTCTTGGAGTTCAATGTGTGTGTACAGGTTTGTAGGAAAATTCCACCCATTTGTAGGATATGACTACTCAGTGCTAGTCACCAACCCCTGGCCAATCAGAGACGGGCATGGGGTAGTCAGAACATGAGCCCTAGGGGCCGGGTCATGTCAATACTTTTTGTAGATTTCCACTTCAATGAAACCATTCAATAATATTGATTTTATTTTTATTCGATACACATTAAAACTTCTTTTCAAAATCATATTCATAAATAATATGATGGTTTCAGGATAATTCACTGGTAAAATGTTTTCATCAATGTCAATTCCATAAATTTGGGAATAAATTTCACATAGAAGATGTGTCTTATTCCTCATCACTACTCAAAATTCATTGAAATTGTTTTAGAAAAACCATTTTATTCTAGTCATGTTCTTATTTTCTTATCCTTGTGAAAATTTCCCAAGACTTACTATTCTAAATCTAGTCAAGAAACCCATCCATCATATTGAAAAAACATTAATCTATGGCATATTTATCAAATGAAATTTTTTTGTAACTGTAATAAAAATGATTTTTTTTTGTGTCTTGATCCTTCTTGTTTGAACTAAATGTATCAAATCTTCAGTAACAATATTATAGGTGATTTTTTATCTGAAAAACTTTATGATAAAAGTTTTTATTACTTTTTTCACTCATCATCCGAGCTACAATTAGATTTTATTTGAGCCTCTTGAGATCCCCCATGTCTAGACACATCCTCATCACTTTCCTTCTCAAAAATATGATTGTTTTTTGTGAATTATGATCATTTTATAGTAAAATATATTTAAATTCATCAACATAATCATCCTAGATTTCAATGATTTTTCCCAAACGTTTATTGTAGAATCTATATTCCTTTATATAGGATGAGTATACCATAATGATCCATTCATATCCTTTTAGTTAAAACGATCCATGCATATATTTTTTATAATAAATCACTTTCTTCCAAATATCTAGAAGTATTTCATTGTGGGATTCATTTTATACCAAGTTCTTAATGCATTATTTTCTTTATTAGAACACAATAGTTCCCAATTGAAGATATAAAACATTGTTAGAACATATTTCATCTAATATTTCTCTTGTATATATTTTTTAAATAAGAATAGTCATTTTTATATTGTTGATGATGTGATATCATCTCTCAATAACTATATTTTAAAACAGATTTCTTACTGTTAAACCATGATATAGAGTCTCGTGTTTTTTTAGGTGTTCTCCAAATTAGGTATTTGTAAATTGTATACCATTTTAAATTTGAAACTATTGTATTTTTACACCATTCATTTTTCAGCCCCACTTAGATATTGGGTGATAAACTTTAGTTTTGTGTGTAATCACCACCATAGAATCCATTATTATAAGTTTATCAGAAACCTAGATGTAATAAATTTTTAGAGAAAATTATTAAATATTTATTATCCCATAAGAATCTACATGAACAATCTCTAATACTCATAAGGATTTTAACTTCTTCACCTTATAAGTATTCTAAACAGTCTTCTCTATCTTATAAAAATCACATCTATGAGTATTGTCACATGTGAGCATGGGGAAATCATGAACTCCATTAGTCTCCACCATATTTTCGAATGATTTTTTTCTCATGTCCCCATTCTTATTGTTCTAAATCATAATTTTATCTTCTCTAGGCATAATACACTAATTTTCTTCACTAATAAGAAAATTATTTCCATTGGCTAATCTTCCCGGTAAAAAAATTGTATTACTTATACATTTAATAGTGAACCCCTTTTTCCAAATTATAAAGCATGTACTTAGTCACACGATTGACACATAGAAAGTAGATTCAAGTTAAGTCCTCCAACATAAGTATATCTATTATTTCGAGATCCTTTACACCAATAATTTTTTTCATAGATCCAATAATGGTAAGTCCTTGATCATTTTCAAATTAAAATACTCCTCCTTTGTCATATTTGATGATGGTGATAAGATCAATATTTAAGGCCATGTATAAGGTGCACCTGATGTCCATAACCCATAAAAAATAAAAATCATTACTATTAAATAAATTTCACAAATATTTTCCTTCTCATGAAATTTTTTATTCTTCCATGGTTATTCAAGAACATATCAAGATGACTGATGTGCTTTTATCTCCCTTGGATCAATAAATTCATCCTCCACATAAAAGAATTCAAATCTATTATTAGTTTTTACTATATTTATGGAAATTACCAACTACCAATTCCCACCTTTCAGAGTCTCATTAGGTACTTGTCATTTGATCCTTGGGGCATAATAGGTTTCTTTATTCAAAAAACCTTCACACAGAAATTTTTAACCATTAAAATCTTAAAAATTAAATGGAAAACTACTTTCATGTATTTGTTCATAATTCTCTCTATAAAATATTGTTTATGGAACATATATATTTAATTTTACCCAATTTTACTGAACAATGACACTTAATTTTTGTGTCATATTTTCACCCCCTTGTACGGGATTATAAGTCGTTTGAGATTTACTAAGTTTTAATTTCCTCCGAATGGTTCTTTCTTGTGGTATAGCATGAGGCACAAATTTCTTATCATTATGACCATGCTCTATTATAGATTTATCTATGTTTAAAAAGTTCCAAACATGTGGGATGCAAATAAGCACTTCTATATTCATATTAGGGACATCAATAAATTCATTTAGGGTTATTATTTTGGAGAAAATAGATATTTGTCTTCGTCTAATGGGTTATTATTGATCATCACACTTTCATCAATAATATATGACTTTTTCATTGAGTTATTAAATTATATTAACCTTTTTATTAATTATTTTAAAACATATATGATTCATGAATGGTAATCCTATTTTATCTTGATATCCACTTTCTTTTCTATGTTTCTAAAAACTCAATATTTTAGTTTTTCAATCATTTTTTCTTTTCTGAATTCTCTTCCTCATTTTTTTATTATTTATCTTGATTCATGATTAGTTTCACATCATTTATTGGTATAGGGCCTCCATATTAAAATTTATTTTGGGTCTTCCTCAATATCAACAGGAATATCACTTGTACAAAAGACGTCATAATTTTTAGTATCCCTATCATCCATTTTGGTCAATAAATAAAGTCTACTAAACTATATTCCTTGGGGTCCCTAGAGTCACAAACTTCTTCAACATCAGACTCATTTGATCTTTTGTCTTCATGAAATGGATGATTTTTCCCCTTAAATAATTTCAACTTTGATTTTCTCATAAATTTGTTTCCCACCAAAGGTTTCTTCAAAGAGTCTTCATCCTCATCACCTTTAAGAACTTTAATGCACTTATAAGAGATATTTCCTACCTTAACACATAAAAATAAAGAAGGTGAAATATTTCCTATGAATTTCCTTTTCTCCTCTAATGGTTGTAGGGATGGAAATCCATCACCCTATTTACCACATCATTAGTTAGATCTTCTTTAACATAACATATCTTCATTTAATATCCTTAACATGCCCTCATGGTTTTTTCATATGTGAAAATTTTATTCTAAATTCAATCCATATATACTTATTTTAGATCCTTATCATCAGGTATAAAGACCTTTTCATTGAATCACAGTGGAAGTCTCATAGTTATTCTCTTAATGATCTTTAAATATTCACTATTTTCTCTAGGACTAAATATTTATTATGATATATAATTTATATGATCAAATAATACATTAACTATTTTATTTTGACTCATTCTAATTTATTTATATTTATTCCACAACATTTTTAGCTTTGCATCCCAAACATCTGAATAACATTAATAAAAATTTAAGATATTTTTTCAAATCTAATAATACATTTTATAGGAAATTACCTTGGTATGTATAGGGTTTTCCAGATTTTCCTCTAATGAATTTATTATCTTCTCATACATATCTAACTATTTTTGGTCTCTTTTGGATAATTCCCCACCTTCCATGTTCATTATAATTCAATCAATGTATAATTTGTAAACATCCATCCCTAAACACCTTATGTAGTGTTATATCATGTTCCTCCATAATTATAAAGTATTGAAGTCTAAAGTTATTATTCATTTATGATTCACAACTTCCATATCTTCCCTGATTTTTAGTTGGAAAATATCACCCCAAAAACCCAATCCCTGATTCCAGTTATTATTCTCTTATTAATGAGATTACCATATAAAGGGGGATAAATCAGTATAATATATAATTTAATAATATACACCCTTTATTGGGGTATTTTTACCTCTATGTGAGGAAAACTCCTTTCACTCTCTTACTTTATTAATATGAGGAATCATAGAAATAAATCTCATAGAGAATTTTACTTGACTCATACAAATTCAACTACTCTAAGAAACAAGAAAATGTGGTGTTCCTATACAAATGAAACACTAGAGTACATTGATTATGTTTGGTTTACATAATATAATGTTCTCACTGAACCAATAAACACATTTTTCATACAATTGATAATTAATAACTACTCCATTAATGAAACTATTATTCTTCATGAGATAATAATATAAACATACACCATGATTATTGTGTCACTTCAGCACAATATGATGATGTTTTAGTGAGATTATCCTTCTGGAAAATACATTTTCTTCTTCTTTTTATAATTTTTCATCTCTTCTAGACATATCATTTGAAATTAATAATATTAAAATACAACCATGTATTCTCACTCAATAACATATAAAATAAGGGATCACGTGTGAATTAAATATCCACCTATCACATCATAATGGTTCTCAAAAAAATCACCCGTAAAACCTCCATGATGTTATCCAAGCTCTGTAGCTACTTCATGGATAATTTCTCTTTCCTTTGTAGTTTGTATTTAATACCATTTATGAAATTGATGAAATTAATACAAACTCTCTAAAATTTTGGATTGACTCATGGCTTAATTAAGAGCTCATGATGATATGGAATTGAATTATTGGTTCATAAATCATTAAATTAAACATATCTATATTTATCACATCTATGAATAACAAACCCACCAAAACACCTAGTTTCTATGAATTACAGTGTGGCCTATGTCTTTCAAGAAAAAATTACTTTCAAAACACCTATGAACATGAACTATTATCTATTTTATACTTTCACATTAAAATTAAAAAATTCTCCTCTAATAGCCATAACAAGAATCCCCTCCCCATTTATCACCAAGCCTATATTTCACTTACCATTTCTCATAGGTGAATCTCAATTTAAAAATTATTTTTTCTATGATGTGGTAACTATCTTATGGATATTTTAAATTCAAAAGGTCCAATGATATATAGTGTTCCTCTTCAGAAAGTCATTTTTGACCCTAGCTCCACATTTCCAATTTTTGGATTCCCATTTCACATAAGAGGAATTCTAACATTCCATACCCAGTGCTTTAGCGTGATGATCACAAGATGGACATTTTGAATCACCATACCATCTATGTTATTTAATACTTGACAACAAACAGTAAAATTCATATACTAGGATTCACCATTTTTTGTAGGAGATTTTATAAATCCACCATAGGGACCACCATAGTTTGGTACCTACCTATTTCCCATTTTGGTTTGGATTAACAAAAAACACCATACTCTATACCATGGTTTTAAAAAATCCATTTCCTTGAGACTAAATTATGGACACCTCTACAATGTGATGATCAATTTTTGGTCATTTTGCACTCCTGTGAAATTTCCTTCCATGAGATCCTCTTCTTGAAATTTTTTCAGGAATTATTCCTTTACCACTAACTCACCCAACACCATAAACACCTTTTGAGGAAAATGATTCTAAAAAACCTTCAACATTTTCAATAAGTCCAATATAAGCAACAATTTTATTTTTCAATAGTTCATTAATCATCACAGTTAGGGTCTTCTTCAATCACCATCTCATATTGTTAACAAATCTAACACATACACCTTATAGGTTTAAAATATTCACACTATTACAAAATCCAACACTAATAATGATCTAGAATATACTAGGGAAAACAACATGGATGAGGAAATGATCCCAATATTAATGTAAATAAATCATAAACACATGAAAAAAACATCTTTGGGAAAATACAAACACTCTAATACATTTCCCAGAAGAATGATCCCATAAATTTTGATATTGTTTGGTGTCTAAAGGCTTGATAACTATTAACTAAACTAGTGGAAACTATTTAGAAACCAAAAAAACCAATATCACCATGTTTTGATAAACATGAATCATAAACTGTAAACCAATAATATGTTTACCTTTAATTGTCATCATGATTTATATATTTAAAACATTATATTATCAATGATGACCAAGAAAAGAATAACGAAATTGTTCTTCCCTATAAGGTGTATCTTTAGAAATAAATTAATCACCCAAATTATTTGGTTAGGACTTCTTAGACCTTAAATATTTTTTAGTATCTTGAAAAGCGAATAAGGATGTACATAGAGCTTCAGGAGGGAGAGTTTCCTAGATGAGACTTCTCAGGAGGATTCACCCCAATGAACGATGAGCTCGACCACCATTAGATAAGATGTAGGGACACTAATTGATACACAGAAATTTATTGGTAAATTACTTATATGTTTTATAAATGTGTGTGTAATGGTTTCAATCACATCACATGAAACTCTAAACCTTTACTCTCCCATCAGTTTTATTCCATGAAATATTAAATTAATGATATCTTATCATTGATGAGTAGAGGAATGTTAAAATCTCACATGACTAATTTAAAACAATGTTCAATAATTTGTTGTGTAATATAGCCACATGAAATACATCACATGTATTTCTTAATATTTTTGAACCAAGGAATGATCAAGTCACCACATAATACTTTTTATGTCGGTGGCATATCATTGACCCTAATGGGAATATAAAATATGAACCCAATCATACCATGCAATCAGAATGAGAAGTGACATGTAATCCTATTCCATATATTATTATATCCTAATATTAAACGATATGATATAACATATTATATCTTATATTAATACGTATTTATGGAATATCGCTTTCAATCACTTACTTTAACTAAAGAATAGTACCTTTCTTCCATTCCACCTTGTATCATATAATATTAAATAATTTGGGAAATAATATTAAAAACTCTTTATATATATTTGACCACACTCTTTAATGATATCATTAACTTCATCATGTTGTACATCATATGCAGTACCTTGTGAAAATACCATCTAAAAACCTTTTAGATGAAATCCTATAAAAATTTAATAGATTCTGTCTAAATCAATCTCAATACCAATTTAGTAAAAAACAATGTTTGAATCCATGGGCCTTTTAGTGTTTAAAACAAATATGATTTACCTAGTCAATAAATTTGATAAACGAAAATACTATCACGAAGAGTCAATGATACTCAATCTAAATTGGGTTGTGATATGATCCATATAAAACACATGAATCACTATACATTTTTTCACTATCCACATCAGAGGATGGTATTCATTTTCATATGTTCCCATTTTCCAAGATAGAGTGTGACCATGGAACATAGAGCATGTCAACCTTATTCATACTTCTCATATGATGTCAATTTTTGGGAATAGACAAACCTTTTTTTATGAATACATCACATATCATTCATCTAGTAGATGAGTACATCACATGGACATAATATAAGTATAAAATTACATCATGTACACCTTATATTTATCAAAATACATTTTCTCAGTATATCTAAACCAAGGGCCCATACTTAATACTCATCATATGATATAAAAAATGTCAACTTGGTGGATCTCCAACTGATGAAAAGTTCATCATCAATCTCACCCACACACTGATTATCTAGGAATCAAGGATTTCACAAAAAAGGTATCAAAGTAAGTATTATGGAAACTTATATCATCAAACTTGAGTAATGATGAATCATTAATGAACAATTCACCCATGGTATCCCAATGACATAGGGTATGATATTTCAAGTTGTATACATCATGGGTTATCCAGAATAAAGAACATTTCTATGTCACATGAGCATATTATTTATCATAATATATGAATAATACACCTAGTAACCTTAAAATTTCTTTATAAACTATAATACTTCATGAAAAAAATCGATAAGGGATAACTCAAAGTCAAACTTTAAGAGGTTAACAATCATTCCAATTCATGAAATGTATATATATATTTACATATATACATTCAACATGAATAAATGATAAAGTAAGTATTACATAGAGTATGATATTTTTTATATTTTTAAATTTTTAAATAATATTTTACAAACCTCTTCATAATCACTTTTATAACAAATCACATATGATAGACTATCAAATTTTCCTAGTGTTTTCTACACTTCAAGTGGATTTATTAACAAATTTCATCTAAATGTAATTCTTTCCACATGTCTAAATGTCCATATGTGACAACCCAACCAATAATCTCTTTAGTGAGTTATAATATATGAATTAATCCAATTTTGAATAATCTTGAGACTCAGGATTCATATTCTTAATCTTTATCTCCTTGAACATATTCAAACACCTTACCTCCACAAAATCTAACATTATTATTTTAATAATTTTTTTCCTCATTAGACTTTTATATGTTAATTATCATAATTAATGACCATTTTCAATAAAACATTTTACATTAAATATGGTATTAAATATTTTAATTAATTATATTATCACTTTCCAAAATATCATAAACTTATTTTGGATAAATTGACATTTACATTGTCATGGTAACTAAATATAAGTTTTAAAATTTCATTTACCAACATACCTTAATTATATTTTATTATATTAAGTAAAATTCACTTTCTAGGTTTGGATGGTACAATAGTTTATATGTTATATTTTAACTTCTGATGTATAATCATACTCTCACCAACCTCTTATAAACATATTCATTTTATAATTTCAAGCCCAAAAATAAAATTTTTTATGTTAATAAATAACTCATGTTTCTTCTTGATGGAAATTATTAGAAATTAAAGTTTTATTTTCATATCATATATAATATTCTATGTGTTTGGAAATATTATTCAAAATAATACTTTACAAAATATTCCATTATTGGTGGTGGAATCATATTCCTTCATATTCACGAGTGAAAATGTTTTTCTAGATAAAATTCCTTTTATCCTAGTCTTATTATTATTATTGTCATAGTACATTGGATAAATTATAAACCACGTGTATATAAAACACCCATATAATTTATTTAAATAACCTTTGTTTAAAAGATATTTATAGGATTGAAATGAGATGAAAATAATTTTTTTTAAGAAATTCATCCCATATTGAAGTATTTCATCAGTCCAATTTTTCAATGAGATTAATCCTTTTCTCCATCGCTTGAAGGAAAAAATCATTCTATAATATTAAATAATTTTCCATTTTTGACCTCTTGTATATTTACAACACTTTTAAAAGAAATGTTTTTGTATCATTTACATTTTAAAATAAATGAATTGAATTCTTTAACATTAATACCTTAAGTTGAATGTCCACATGGAATCATAAATCCATTTATATATTATATAGAATTCCTTATATAGTGAATATTATTTACACAATGAAACAATTATACCTCATTACTTTTATTAAACTAATCCAATATTGTGGGCTCTGCATAACCTATCTCATCCCCTTTTTTAACGTTGGTTTTACTATTCTTTATTGTACTATAATCATAAAACCTGATCCAAAACTACTCAGGTCATGTTCAAATATCAAAAACATATTAAAGAGATCATGAAATGGTTTATTGAATTCATTCAGGTTATAAGTCACAAAAAACAACTAGTACATTTCTAATAGTTATTTCATAAAATAATGTATAGCCAAATAATTTTTTAGAGGTAAACCGAGCCTCTCCAAATCATTAATATGACCAATAAAATCGATTACATAAGTTGAGACTGAGGTTACTTCCTCTATTTCTCACTGAAATAAAGCCTTTAATTCTTCATAACTTTCATTCCTAGCATTCTATTAACAAATCCTTTTTAGTTTATATGTCATTTGACTGGTATCTAGGGTCTCATATCATTTTTGAAACATAGACAATGCGTAATAATCATTAATGTTGATAATTCCATTAAATCCATTATATTCTTATCATTGGAAGCTAAATCCTTTTATTGAATAAATTAACTAGTATGTTATTTATTTTTTGGTTTTTTGAACCCAAATATTTTTCCATCTTACTTGATAACTATTCTCAATTTCTAATTTTAATTGAGGAAGTGACTTACATTTAGTTTTTATGTAACCAATATAGATCTCATGGTAAAGATTGATGATGATGATGATGGTTTAATTTTATACAAAAAATATTTATCTGATTAGTATCATATTTTATAACCATTTTAGAAGAAAATTTATTAAATGGGATCCCACCAAAATGATGACCCCTTTTAAATTTCATCATATCCATCTGTAGAACAAGACTTATATTTCACTAGTCTTTGTGTTACTTTATAATTTCTGGTAGTATGTAATTATTTAGATAGGACATCATATCTATAATATCATATCTTATTCTTAGATAGTCGAGAAGATAAAACTTTATCCAATCCATAATATGTATAAACACTATTAAACTAGTTAAATAATTATATTATGGTATCCCAGCTAAGAGTAACCTAATTAAAACACCAATAATTATCACATAATCCTATTAAAGACACTAATTACATTATTTCCATGCACTAGATAATCTAGGGTCACCCAAAATTATTATTTCCCACCTAGTTGGGTGATCATGGTCTCGAAAAATGCCACCTTAAAAAGAATCCAACACTTATTATTTGAGGGGTTTCTTAATTTAAATTTATCACTAACATAAAATACATCATATGAATATTAAATTCACAACTATTTCATCACATGAAACATTTATGGTCTCATTTTTTATTCATATTTTATTAATGATTCTAAATATTTATTTTTAGAATCCCTATTCCATATGCCAAATTAATATGTTCACATAAAATTAAAGTTTAACTCCTTACACAACGAACCAGTTTATGTTACTCATAAAAAAATATATTCCAAACATTTTCAAACATATGTTAGTTAATATTATGAATAAACTAATTAAACTATTCATGTAATGATTTAAAACTATATGATATTTAGAATATCTATATGAGTAAGACCAGAACCACAAATAAACAACCCCCACTTTTCTAAAATAATGCACAATCCTCTAAGACAATGGAAATTCAAACCCAAATTACCTCTACCTAAGGATATTAAAGTAAATTAAAATACAATTCATAATAATTCCAAAAACCAATACTTACTAGCTATTTCTAACAACTAAATTCATGTCATAAGTTTAATTAAATATTTTGTTCATGGTACATGTCAACTAAATCTAATTGTGTTATACCAAGGATGAATTTTAGGAAATAATTTTATATGATAATAAATTTATCACATAAATTTATCATATGAAATATTCACAATTTATAAATATTTATAAAAACGAATATTCTAAGGAATTAATATATATATAAACAGTATTTATTTTCAAAACAAGATATAAAAATATAAAAGTTTCATTTTTTTGGCTGAACAAATTATATTTTAGAATGAACAACACTTATCATTTATAAATAATCTATAAAATATTTAAAAATATTTAAAAAATATTAATTTTTCTAAATTTTGGTTTTTAAACCTCACATAATTATACATTAACATTTAATGTATTATCATGGAAAAAACATGAACTACATTGTCTCAAAATGGAATGTCTAGAATAATATATCACATTATGGTGTCTCACAATTTAATTTCAAGCAGTGGTTTTATGATATTTTTTATGTGGTTAAGGATGTAGTATAAGTTATCATATAACATCTTTTGTTCCTTAAAATCCATATTGTTTTATAGTTATAATGTAATATTGAAATCCAATGAAAGTTTTGTTATTGAATAATCACAACATGAGAGACTAACATGAGAATATGTTATTTAATAACATAATGTCAATATCATTCAACATAGATTACAATATCATTTAATTTAATTTATAGATCTATTGCATGTTACACTATCATATATTCATATACCAGGGTCTCCCTTGAGAGACTAAAATGAGAATATGTTATTGCATAACATAATTTCAAGATCATTAAACATAGATTACATTATCAAATAATTTAATTTATTGATCTAGGATATGTTACATTATCATATACTCATAATATCAGGGCCTCCCATGAGAATAAATTATAATATAATTCATTTTTATGTAGTCTAGTTGATATTATATTATCTTTATAACGTAATGTTGGTTACAGTTCTATATTCTCAAATCAGGATTTCAATGAATTAAATAAAATATAAATTTTTGATTACACTATACGGTTTATAAAAATTGGTTCACCATTAACTAAAGAAGTGGAAGTTATTTAGAAACTCTAACATTAAATATCACCATGTTTTGATAAACTAAAAACATAAATTTTACATAAATAACAACAATAACTTTTTCTTTCATAATGCTTCACCAATTTTCAAACATTTATGTTTGATGATAATCACCAAATGAATATCCAAATAGTTCATCCCTGTTATTTTTATCCACATGAAGCACTGAATCAAACAAACACTTTGGTTAGGTCTTCTTATACCTTCACAATATGCTTGTATCTCAAATAACGAAGAATAATGGAGATAGATCTTTTGGAGAGAGAGTTACTGGATAATGTCTTATAAAGAGGATTCACACCAATTTAGAAATAGGTTAGCCTCATTTTATAGGCTATGTGATGCTCCCCATTCCATTAAAACACATGAAACATATACTCATATGTTTCATAAATGTTTTAGTAAAGTATTTAACTAAATAACATTTAGATCTACGAATTTACTCTCCCATTTCTCTCATTCCATGAAATAGTTTATTAGTGATAGATAACTATGGTAGGTTTGATGAATGTTAAAATTGGAAAATGATAAATCATAATACCATGATACATTTTGGAAATTGTCCTTGATATATGAATCTCAGTCTTATCATAGTATGTTGGAACCAATATATACACAAGTCATTGCTTATGATTACACTATTCCATAACGTATCTTTAACCATAATAGTGAATTTTGTTATGCCCCCCATAATAACATATAATTAGAATAATAAATGAAAGGGAATTATATTCTATTTTTTATTATATCACTATATTATATGATATGATATTGCCTCATATTTCAAATAAAAATAAGGATTTAGGTCATATCCCTTTTATATATAGGATGGAGAAATTGAAAGGGAATATTTTTAATCTTTTAAAAAGTATGAAATTTATAAAACTATAATTTAATATCTCAAACATATTCCAAGATATTATAAAGTAAATATTCACTAAAAATGATACTTTAATGGAATGAGAGAGTTAATTTATGGAATATCATTTCATGTTTGATCATACCACAACATCTAAATAAATCTCAAGATCTAGGGATATATTTATCCCTTTCGCAATTTGGTCTATGGCTTTTAGATAAACCTTGTGTGATCGTGGATCATATATTAATTTAATACCTCATTCAACGTTTTTAATTAATTTTATATGGGGGAGCTCAAACAAATAAGAATGGTAATTCAACTTTCCAACGGATCCCCCACATTATCAATAGAATTTTTTGAAATACTTCCTAGTCATAATGTAGAATGTGATCTTCTTAGTTGATTTTTATGTGCTGAATAAGGAAGAGAAAATGAAACCAACTCAGTAACACATAATTTTTCAAATACACATTCTAAAAAAATAAAATCATCAATGTACATGAAGTAACTCTTAAAATGGATTTTGTTGATAAATATTTCAACTTCATTATGTTTTTATTCTATAAATTATCAATGTCATGTGAATTCAATTTTCAAACATTCATAATCTAAAGTACCTAATATATGTGAGGAATCAGGTATGTTACTAGAAATATTGAGTTTGTGTAACGATATAAGATTTAAAAATTCTATAACAAAATTGTTAAAAACTGAAAAGTATATGCAACCATCTATATATCACATAACTTTTTATCTATTTCAGGGTTTTATTATTTATTACATAATGATGGACCTAAAACTTTATCCTCTGTAAAGACAATTCAAGATATTGATGTTGGTAGATTAATTTTGATCTTATATTTAGTCTTTCTCCCAAATATTTATTTGAAACCATTGACCAGAACTTTAAAGTATGTTCTTCTAATTGAAATATGAAATCATCATGTTATTATTACTAGAAATATACCTTATGATAATCAAAAAATGATGAAAAATATTTTTTAAAAAATTGAAAGAGATATAAGTCAGAGTTTATTTTATATCCCTAAACATAGTTCTAATATATATATATATATATATATTATTATAATATAAGTATATCTAAAAACTATAATATAACCCCATATAAGGCTCAACATGAGTATAATGGAGTAATTTAAGAAGTATATTGGAATAATTTTATAAATAGACATTATCTATCCCATTTCAAACTCATAATAGATCAAGACAACTCATATAGTGCCAAAAAAATCTGGACAAATCTTTTTAAAAAATGAAAAAAAGAATTAATTCCTATTAAAGTCCAAAATATGTAGAGAGTTTACAAATAATATAAGAAACTGAATTACGACATAATAAAAGATCATTTTCTCATTGAATTTATTGACTAAATGATATAAATATCATTAGAATAAAACTTATTATTATTTTCTAGATGGATTTTTAGGATATTTTTGGGTACCCATAGTACCCTAGGACCATGAGAAGATAACCTTCTCCTATAATTATGGTAAATTTATGAGACTATAATTCCATTTATCATATTCAATGCACCATGTACATTTTATAAATATATGTTAAACATTTTATATAATTTTTTAGACAATTTTCTTTTTTTATTTTTTGATGATTTCACTATATTTGGAAATTATTTCTATCTCTATTCAAAAAATATGAAAACTTTATTGAAAATAGTATTGAAAATAATCATGTTTTGAATTTTGAACGATCCATTTCATTGTGTAAAGAGGTATTGTTCTTGTACATGTACTTTCAAAACATGGAATTTATAATGATATGTCTAAAATTGATTTTATTTTTTCATTGACATACCCAACTTCTGTGAAACATACTAGGTCATTTTTGTCACATGAAAAATTCTACAGATGAGTCATCAATGACTTTAGTAAGATTAGTTTAACACTTTCTACATTACATTAAAAAGATTTTGAGTTTACTTTTAATGGTCCTTATTAGAAATATTTTGATGTGTCAAGGACTAATGTGACCACACCACTAGAATGGAACATAATAATTACTCAAGCTACTATATTATTATTAAAACAATTCTATTATAATATTGTTATCTTATAATATTTAAGGATGACATCAATTTATTCACTATGATTGAAGAATATTGAACGTATCCCTAAACCATTATACAACAACTAGAAAGGATATTTAAATAGTTTTTTATTTGGATAAATTCACATCATATATTATTGGTTATAAATTGACTATTTTTCAATGATATTAAACCCCTTAGGTACCTAATGAACAAGGAAAAAAGAAAATATAAGTCTGTTAAAATAGATAATGCTTCTCTAAGCTTCTGAGTGGGAATTAGAAGAAAATATATGAGTAAATATTCATGTAGTAGATAACTTTAGTAGGCTATCCTATACATCCAAGGTGTAAATTCTAAGAAAAGTTCCATTAAATGACATCATTATATGTGAACAACATTATTTGATTAAAGGAAGGTTCCATGGTATTATGATATAACAAACTTTTTGGTAACTTCACATGTTCCATCACATCTAAACCAACAACTGGTTTTTAGACATGAATCTATATCGATATATTATATTTGATATGATCCCAATTTGTAGAAGATTTTTAAAGATAAAATGAATAAGAGGTGTTAAAATGGAAGTGAGGTACAAAATATCTAAGTTATTGTTTCATATAATAGCTTTTGGAAACCACTTTTGATCTCAAATAACTTCTATAAAAGACTTAAATTCCAAAATATAATTTCCAAAACTATTTAAATATACCCATGAATTAAATAAATAATGTTAAAAATTCAAATTCTGTTGTAATATATTGAAGATACAATAAATGTATCAAAACCATTTACCTTTTTTTAAAATCCTTGAAGTTTTTATGTGACATTCTTCTATTTCATTTTTAAATTCTTACATATTTTTAGTTTTATAGTACGTTTTCAAATGGGTTTAATCTAGAGACTCTAAAATTTATGATTCTATTGTTTTGTATGCTTTTTTCAAAGCTAATCTGTTTAACATATTTTTCATTCCATGAATAATCATTTGTGATCAAGTAACCCATTTTTTCAATAATATAATGAAAACCATAATGAGGACGTATGGAGTTCATCACAAAATATAAACACCTTACCATACAAAAACTAATTAATTGAATGATGTTTTTGACATAGTGGTTTATGGGATCCAAGATAATATAATCAAAGAAAAAATTTAAGTATTGGAGTCCAATGGTTGGAAGACACCTTTTTGTTTTATGAAACATCTTCAAAACCTTAATTGAAATGAAACAATACTAGTCAATATATCATAAATGTTTTCATCTATCTATGGAGGTAGAACACAAGGATTATTAGGTTGTTAAGGAGATGAATATGGTTCCAAAAAATTAGATAAGAAAAAATATTTCATATTTATGAACTATAAGATATAAAGTGATAAGATTTTTTATTTCAAAAATCAACAAGAAGAAAAAAGAGTAGAATATAATAATATGATTCAATTAAGAGACATTCATATAAGGGATAAAGGGATTATTTACAGCTCAAACTGAAATTGATTCTTGGTAAAATTTACTACATATTTTAAGGCCTATTTAAAACCACTCATGTGTATCTATTTAGTTATATGAAGATAAAAAAATCAAGGTATATAAACCCATTCACCGTTAATATACACTGGATAACGATGTATCATATAAATCTTTCATCAGTACTAGAGGTTTATATTACACTCCTCTGTCCCTTCTACCAACATAACACCTAGGTTGATCCTTTCCTTAAATTTTTTTATTGTTAACCTTATACTATATTTTCTCAAAATACAATTTCTATTTTAATGTAATGTTGAAACTTCATCATTCAAGTGTGAGGGATAGAAACCTCTATCTGTCAAGGAAATTAAATTTGTAGTGATTTTATTTTTCATTTTAATGTATTTATATTTAATTTTGGTGTACATTTAAAAACATTTGAGGTATAATTAAATACCTTTGTAAGATTATAACCTGTTCCTCATGTTAGAAACTAATATTACCCTATAATACCAAATTTGATGAATATTGAAATAAATTTATCTTCAAAATCATTATTTGGGAAATTCAAGAGAAGACTACTATTTTTTATTCACATGCTGTGAAATACAATCCAAATATTAAAATCACTCCACTGAGATACTTCTAACTTATTATTGAATTTTTTTATAGTTACCGCTTTTCATGAGAGAACTAAACCATTCTTGAATAACTAAAATTTTAAATTAATTTTAGCTAAAATATTAGTGACTTGTGTTTCTTTTGTTAAAAATTATTTAGACTTATTCGATTGAAAATAAATTTTTACAATAAACATATATTCAAGAAAACCTAAATATATAACCCTTTTCAGACCCTATAAGCCCTGAATTGCCTTGTTATGAATCCAAATTACAAACATATAATCCATAACTGACCTATACTAAAATTAAATGTGTCATCATTATTGAACTCATGAGTGTGGTGTGGGTTGTTTGGTGAAAAAATGCATTAACTAGAGCAGTTTGGGATCAAATTTTGGAATATAAATCCAATCAAAGATATGATGTGGGAAGTTTTCTAAAAAATTAAATACCATGTGTGGTAAAATATAAGGGAAATAAAATTAAATATTTACCAAGTAATTTCAAAAAAAAGATTTCACTTTCAAGGATACGTCTCTATCTTTGAAAAAAAATTACGATTAGAAAACAAAGATAAGAAAAAATACTAAATGGAGAACAGATAATAGTCTAAATTTCCCAGTGTTGAATTGATTCTTGTTTGAACATTCCATGAGATTATATTAGGAGTTGGGTGTTGAATAATTTCATGTAAAAGTGAGTGATGATTCTATTATTGATTATAAACCATAAATCATGTATTTAACTTTATATTAGAGATAAAACACCTCATTCCACCTCTAAATGTTTATAACTAGAATCTACCAACCATTATCCACAAAATAACCCTGAAATTTACTTATGATAATAAGAATAAAGTTACTCATTGGGAAATGATTTATAAAATAAAAAAGCATGAATAGACTAATGAATGATTTTGGAATGAGAGATTTCTTTCTTGAAATTCATACTTTTTTTATGAGAGATATAATTCTCACCAGGTTGATATAAATGAGAACTTTAGGATAAAAGAAAGATTAAATAAATTTAATATACTATTTTAAAAAATAGAATAAAAAATATGTACATAATATGATTAAATTGAGTGATATTTATGTTTAAAATAGACCATATATTGGTTAATGATTTAAATTTTTATTGGGTAATATATTTTATGTTTACATATCTTGGGGTATAATGTTTGAGTATGGAAAAATTGATAGAGATAATACTTTCCTAATATTTTATTTGAAAAGCTAATGATTTATTTCCCATTATTTTTAAATTTCAAAGGAAATTAATAAATTTTTATACATTTTAAATAATCTATCTTTCATATAAAAATGACACAAATCCTAGTTTTTTAATTATTTTCTTTGGAATTTGTAGAAGAAAACTAATTGAACTACATAGATTTGATGATCTTTCTAAAAAAATAAAAATGAGGGAAAAATTGATAAATTCCCATATGTATGAGTCCATGTTACATTAAAAATATATAATATTATTGTTAGAAGATTCCCTAAGATATGTAAAGTTCAATTGATAAATGAAAGAGAGAAAATTGGAAATGTATGGGGATATATTAGAGTAACATCTCTGGTAAATATAATTCCCCAAGATATATATATATATATATATAATTACCTCTGACTATATATAAAATTAACCTCATGGTAATACTCATATAAAGATTAACTTTAGTTTAGTGCTAGATGTATAGTTATAATATCTCCTAAAATATATAAAATTAATATTTTGGACACATTAAGGTAACAAGAAAAATACTTTAAGGACATTTTAAAATAGAATTTAAAATGTAATAGTCCACACACTTGTTTTAGGGATGAAATACCAGATACATAGAGGCCTCATACTTATAAAACTATTAAAATAAGTATTCCTATAATGACATGAATCCTGAAACCCTTGGATATTAAATATATTTATATATCTTGACTTTCATGTGAATTAATTCAAAATGAAAGAATAAAATGATATATATATATATATATATATTAGATTTGAAGATGAAAGACTGAAGATAATAGAAGATCTATAGTCTTTAAAGCAGGAGATAATTTTGAAGCTACTTCCCATGTGGAAATATCCTAGTAGTCAATCCATGAAGATGTAGAAGTCAATCCCTAAACTTATTGAATCTTTACATTGGAACTTAATAGATGATTATTTAAATACCCCATCTTTTTTAATGTAAAAGGAAGGATCACATTTTGAGTTTTTTTTTCTATATCTATAATTTCTAATTTTATTATTCCCACTGCCACTTACTGTTTTAATGTAGGGGTAAACCCTTTTTGTGATTGCGATAGGGGTAAGGAGGATATTTTTATTTATTGAGTCTAAGATTAAATGAAATCCCATTATTTTATCTATTTATTATAGTATTTAGTTTAATAGTTTTATTTTGAATATTATTGTGTTTAGTGAGTATAATTATAAATTTTTTCTATTTCCATTGATGATTTTAATATTCCCCACATGTAATTTTACTTATATAAGATGTTATATATAGAATTGAGTGGTAAAGTATCTAGTTGTTTATAATTCATGTGTGGAAGGGGGTGAATTTATTTTAAATTATAGAGGACTAACGTAACACAATTAGAGTTTTTCTAAGTACTTTAGGGGTAGTAAATTTATTATATGTCATTTTATATCTTTTACCACACATATGAAGGAGGATTAGTCAATAATGATCTCTTCTTGGTTACACTATACCATTTCTCTCAATATAGATTTAAGGATGAAGAGGTTGATTACTATTTCAATTATAAATTAATAAGAATAAGACTAAAATAATTTTAAGACTAACGTTGAATTAAAATTATAAATATACAACTTGAACCATTTACCTTTTATAAAATTGATAAATCCCATTTGTTTAACCCATTTTTATGTTCACTGAATCTAAAGTTAATCTAAACCCCCTTTCTATTAATTATGAAAAAGAAATTTTTATAACCCTATTTTCATTGAACATATTGTTTCCATTATTCTATATATATAAAAACAATAGGTTTTCAATAGGTTTTTTACACCCATGATAGTTGCATCACCAAACCTATTCTAATACACCTTTTACATGACTATCATCTATTTTGGGTGTCCCCAAACCAATACTTCCCACTCTAGGGTAAGCAACATTACACACATATGAATCTTAAGGATATATATATATATATATATATTGATTCTTATCAAATAATTCATAACAATATTGTTTAATTAAGTATAACACTATCTAGGACTTATATATTAAAACTCCAAATAAGCTATTAATGATTCTTTAAGTAATATAATATTTTCTCACACTTATGTAAACATTTTTTTGTCACATACATTAATGAAAATATCATGTGATCCTATGTGATAGGAAATAAGTATGAACATAAACTTCTTGTCAGATTGTACCAATATAAAACCAATATATAATAACTATAAGATCATACTTTGTCAAGGTTAACTCAACTATAATAATTAAAAGTAGTAACATATATATTTACTCCCAAACAAGAGGGATTTATACACATAATTGTGTTTAAGGCACATATATGGTTTCTATACCATGTTTAACCCTATCTAATCTCCATATACAATGTTCTAAATAGTAAGATAACCAAAAAAATACTTTAATACCACTTCATAGCACCCCCAACTTCGCCAACCTGAACATCGTCGAGTTAGAGATCCTCAAAACCATCTGATTAAGTCCCCATATAACTAAGGCTATGAACCAGAAGTTAGGTTTTGTTTCTACCATGTAGATAATATGGAATCTATCTCACAACCATAAATTATAGTATAAAAAATAATAAACCATTATCTATTATATAATAGAAAAATATAGATATTATATTGATAATTTGACCACAACCAAACATATCACATGTTATAATAAATAAACATATATCAAATTTAATTAAACTCATACAATAAATTCGTGTTAAAACCATGGGTTGATTATGTACAAACCATAATCCATAATATAGAAAAATAATTCATATATTTATAAAATATTGGTTTGAGGATTTTCATAGTATAATTTTTATATCTTGCCATACATCTCACTTTTCCATCGAGCACTAGTAATTTTACATTACCTATATCCCTAGCCATAAAATCTCTATGGACACTAAGGTACATGTGCATTTTATTAGAAATATAATCAGTAAGAAACCACCATAAATGTTTCAAAATAAATTAGGAATATATTTATGTACATGAAGATATGGAAGTGAAAGAATCATAAATAAAATAAAATCTTCTCATCGAATACTCATAAGTAATATTAATGAGATATCATAAACGGTTTACCCAATAATAATTTTGAGTCTACAAAAGTCACCATTAAACCAGAAGATTGATGAATACTGTACCCACAGGGAAATGATACAGTAACCAAAGGTTGTAAGTTATCAAGGTACCCAACCAATAAAAAATATCAATACATTGGGTTGGGATCTCTCCCAATACATTGTAAAAGTCTAGGATGTTGGATTGGAATTTCTCCCAACCATATTACCATGTTAAGAATTAGGTTGTAATTAAACCCAACCTAAATTCTTATGGTTTTGAGCATAATATAATTGCTTATCGGGATTGGTCCCCACTCAAAAAATGTTGAATTTTAAAGATCACTTGTATACTGTGCAGACATAAATAGCATATCCAATTAAAGTTTTCCAACAGAATATTGATAAAAAAGGTCATTGAAACTAAGAGAAGTCATTTTCAAATTAAATTTTCAATTAATTTAATTAAAGAGGTTCAAATATTTTCTCATTCTTGAGATCCTTTTTCATAGTAGATGTTGATCATCTGAAACCATTTATTGTAATATGTCATTGTGATTATATGATCAAAATTTAGAATCTATCTATAGGTGATCCACAATGTCTTCTATGATCTCTTAATGTCATCAATGAATAATTGGGTACTATAGAAGTCAATTGATCCCTCTGTATTTCTCTTATTGATCACTTTATGTTTCTTTGGTCATGAAGAAAATTATCTAGATCTTCTCATTAAAGAAAGTATCTAAGAATGAATAGGAATATTCTAGGAATAAATATTATTTTCAAAATAATTTTTCATCACCCTATCTAATAATTCATTAGATGTCTATTTATAGACCTAGGTTTAGGGTTTTTAATTTAATTAATTTCATAAGTTCCACTAATAAAATGTTAAACCATTGTCTTACCCCATAACATGTATTCAAATAATGTTATATTATTATTATTCCACGGTGTTTTATAACTATTGTAATGATAAATAATATTTTACCCTCTTTCAAATTAATATTTATCAACAGTAATAGTCAAGGTATGATATTACTCATTAGAATTTATTGAATAACTGAATAAATATCATATTCACTAGTTAGAGAATAAATATTTAATAAACATTAAAAAAAATATATATATATATATATTAATAATTTAATAATTACCTCTTTGAATAAATATTTTTTTTAAATTTATTTTGACATTAATTAGGAATAACATTATTCCTTGGTTATGATAATAATATTTATTCCAATAATTAAATTCAAATACAATTTAATTTAGATCAAAGGAAATACTTAGTGCGTGACCCTTTAGGATTATTTGTCGTTGTCATTATGTGAATTGTAAAGTGTCCATGATTACTATCTAGAAACAAGATTAGAAACAAAATAAAAACAAGTAAATGTAACATCATCAACTACCACATAAAAGATCTCACTCTGTAATATAATCTTTTATCACTATATCTCAACAATTCGGGTTTACAAACATCTGTTCAAGATATAATCTTTATACATATCTCTTTGATTATATAATATAAAAAAATTGTTACACCCTCAAAATTGAATTTAGTGTGATAGTTATATTTCAATCAAAGAGTCCAGATATTAACTTCCCAAAATATGGACAAGAAAAATCCTTCTTCAACATATTAATGAATAACATGTCAATAATGATTCACCCAACATAACCTATTTCTAGTGATCATATGGTTTCATGTTTTGGGGGGAATAAATCTATGTGTGTGCGTCATAAAATGAATTAATAATAATCTTAATGTCTAAGGACCATTAAACACACATGTAGAAAGGAATATCAAATGACACATAAAAATAGGGAATTTCTACAATAGTTATTGTTCTCATAAACATTCAATCTACTAGGCCTCACAGGAAGATCATGTTTTTATTGAGTTAAGGCTTTATTCAAGGGATCTACTATGTTGTCTTCCATGTTGAATCTATACACTACAAGTTTAAATTTATTAGAAAATTACTTTATGAGATGATAATTATCTATTATGTCCTTCTTCAACTAATGTGACCTTGGATGATTTTCAATAGACACTACTATATTATTATCATAATATAGTGTGATAGGGTCTTTACTTATAAGAACCACATCATGATCATGGATGAGTTTTTGTATCCAAACTAATTCATTAGCCACCTAAAAATTATAAATATACTCTATATCTATTATAGAATTTATAATAATAGATTTATTTGAGATCTTTCCTCTCACAGCACCTCTAGAGATGGTGAATGTGAATATCGATAGTGATTTCATATCATCTTGATCTAAATGGAAACTAGAATCTATATATCCTATGATGACTAGTTCTTAACATCCTTCATATACTAAGAACATAATCTTAGTTCATATCATAAACATAAGGATAGTCTTGACTTCTATCTAAATGGAAGTAACCTGGGTCATCTTGATATATTCCTACTGCACCTAAGGTGTATCTGACATATATCCTAGTATATAGAAAAAAATACATGACTGCCTTAATCACTAATGTACATAGATACGTTTCCATATTTAATATTTCCCTATATGTCTGAGGATAAATTTTCTTTTAAGGATGAATTCCATGTGACATTGGATACAATCCCATCTTCTATTTTTATGTACTGAATCTCAATAATATTTTTCAATATATACACCTTGATTTATATCAAGTTACCTCATGGATTAATCATGATAAATCTTAATCCCAATAATAAATGACACATCACCAATGTCCTTATAGAGATACATGTCTTCATCCAGGTTTTAAAATACAGTAAGACTAGTATCTCATTTCTAGTAAGTAGCATTTAATTGAAAAAAGCTGTTAATAAGATGATTGTGCTCCCACTAAAACCCTTATAGACACAAGGCTCACATTCATTCCTTATAATGTCAAATTCTATTATCAATTCATCAAATGAAATGTTCCATGAATTAGATTTTTGATTTAATCCATAAATTTAGTTGTACAATTTGTATACCTTATTGGAATACTTTAGAGTCAAAAACCCTTCGGGTTGTGTGATATTGATATATTACTAAAAGTTCCTATTAAGGAAGAATATTTTGATATCCATTTTCCAAATCTCATAGTCATGGTAAGACACTATAGAGATGAATTATGATGGATTTAATCAATGTAACTGGTGAAAAGGATTCGTAATAGTTTATTTCTTGATGTTATTTAAAACATTTTGCAACCAGATGTTCCTTATAAGTACAAACTTTCCCATTCATGTCCATTTTCCACTTGAAGACCCATTTATAACCAATTGGATTTAGATCCTCTGGATGGTCTACTATAATATATATTTGGTTTTGGTACATGGAATAATTTTTAGAATTTATAGATTCTTTCAACTTAGTATCATCTATGCAACTTTATACTGCATTATAGGTTATATGAACATTAAAATCAACTAATAATGAGTTACCATCCTTAGTTACTAGAAAACTATATAATGCAGGCTCTTTAACCTCTCTTCTACTACTATGGAATACTTTTCTCTTTGGAACTTCTTCTTCTATAGGGATTTTTGTAATATATTCTTATGAAAACTATTTTTTACCATGAGACTTGATTACATAAAAGTAAATATTTCTCCTACTATCACATTTAGTTATGAAATAGTTCTCAAGAAATATGGAATTCCTTTCCATAATTACGATTTTTCTTTGGGTTCATATATGAAACATCCCCTTGTTTCCTAGAATATCCTATAAAGGTACACTTTGTGCATTTAGATAAAATTATTTTCCCTTAAGACTCCTTTATAAATTCTCCACACCGCTTAACATGAAAGTATTAGAAACAGTTTCTTTCAAATAAAAAATTAGAATAGTATATTCCACATTAGTCAGAATATGGTTTAGTATTTGTGTAATTTTTTGTAATGTGCATCCCCAAAAGGATAATGGAAGACTAGCATGAGATATCACTGATAACATCATATCTAATTGTGTGTAGTTCCTAATTTCACTAAGACTGTTTCCTTATGATGTATAAGGAAGAGTGAATTGGAATAAAATCCCACCCTAATAAACAATCAATTAATTCCTAATTAATATATTCTCCACCATAGTCTGAGTGTAGTTTATTAATATTCTTAGTAAGATAGTTCTCAACATCATTCATTTATTATTTGAATTTATCAAAATAATATTACTTATACCTAATCATGTTGACATATCTATACAACTAATGTCATTAGTAAAATTTATGATGTATTAGTACCCACCAATTTCTTCAACTAGAATTTATCCACCCACATTAGAATGAACTAATTCAATAATTTCTTTATCCCATTCACATTTTCCACTAAACGTGGATATATTCATTTCCCTTATAAATATTTTTGACATACGAGAATTGGTTTTAGTACAAATGACTATAAATATAAATATATTTGTATTTTAGTCAATCAATTTTCATTTACAAGACCTTGTCATTTATTCCAAAGTTTGGTGCGCTATGAGTCAAGTATACTAGTTTTTTTATCGATTTACATTACCTGGTTCCCATAATCCCATACGTAAATAACGTTGTTTAAATATGACTAGCTATGACATATAATTTACTCCTAAAAGAATCAACATTTGTTCTAATAATTGAAAATAAATCAATTTGTATCAAATCTGGATAAAGATATAATGTTTTTTGTAATTGATGGCACATAATAACAATATTTTAAAACCAAGATTAGTTTCAATAAGAATGTGAGGTGGTAGTCCCCAATAGTCACAGTAGTCAGTATAGATCTGTTATATTATCATTGGTCTACCTATCCTTGATGTTTTATTTTGAATTCACTTGGTTACTATATTTGAATATATATGTGATCGTTACATGTAATATCTAATATCCAATTTTTAGAAATAGATAAAATAAAATCAATAATAAACACTCTTTAAGATTATCCGTGCATCATTTTCTAGATGCATTTTTTCTCTCAGTGGCCATTCTTTCAAAATGTGATATAGATAGCAACATGTTTCCTTAATTTCCACTTGACCTATCTCTTCTTGAAAGGGCAGTGCAAATGATCATTGGAAGTATAAATATTTTCATTTCCATTAATTTTATTCACTATATAGACATAAATATTTTCCCAATTCATTTATTTTTAATCAAGGAAAATTAGATTAACAGTGTCTAAGAGAGACTTATATATGTTCTCCATATTGAAATTAACAACAGATATCGTGATTCTTTCAGTTAGTGATAAAATAATTAGATCAGTGTGCAATTCATTGGGCAGTTTAAACCCTAGAACCCCTATGTACTCGATGTATTTAATTATTTTGACTACATGAGGCCTAAATGATGCACCTTCTATAAGATTACTCTAAATTAGAGCCTTGGAAATCTCAATTTTTTCTTATATAGCTCGTTAATGATAAAAACCATTGATATGATGAATAATTCTATAATACACCATCTATTCACATGACTTCATGATTCTATTTGATATGGAAGAACACATTAGACATTGAATGTAAAATTTATTGCTAAAATTTTTATGATAGAGAGTAAACTTCTCATCACTAAACCCTTTTACATGCAGACCATTCAATGAGGATTCTAGAAAATTATATTTCTGTTTACAGTGCAACACTACGCGTAGTCATCTGAACCAATCATAGAAATTAATGCATGTTTGGAGATGTACTTTCTCCAAAATTGATAATGAGGACAATTTTTTCAGTAATTTTTTAATTATTTTAAAAATAATAATATATTAGTTTAGTATTAATTTAATTTGTTACAATTAATGCGAGAAAAAATAATAAATTTAATTTTATTAATTCTCCCAATATTTTATCCAATAAAAATAGACCTCATTGTTGGAATCAAAATTTCTAGTTTTTGGGATATTCTAGTCGAAAGGAACCATATTACCCTTCTCATAACTCATGTTTGGGATTAGTAAAATACCACAAGTTATTTAGATAGGTAGGTATTTTCCAATTTCGATTTTTCAGCTCTATGATCTATTGAGTGGACTCCCAATACTGAAATCCTTACTCATATTTCCTCAAACATTTCATCCAAGTTAAATAATTTATACTGAGGCATACTTCTCTTGATATAAATTGTTTAAATAAACCCAATAAATTTGTAATAAATCCTAGATAAAATAATGTTTCCAAATGAGTTTTGGAAAAAAAAATTAATTCTATTATTGCATTTTTAATTATGTAATAGTAGAAGTATTCTAAATTAATAGTAACATGAGGGATATTTTTTTTATTTTGTGTAAATTTTATTATTTATAACATTAAATAAATTATTAGTATTAAATATATTTAACTTATTTGATTTACCATGTTTTTTAAGACAATTATTCATAATCCATTTATTTAAATTACATATTTCTACATTAGTCAATTTTTTTATGTGATCATATTTTTTAATCCTTAAAATAAGTAATGATTAAGATATAAATAAATAAATAAATACATGACATAATAGTTAAATTATATAAGGGTTGATTTAGTAAGAGGACAAAAAATCAACATATATTCATAGGGATAAACTCTTTGTGTCAATATTGGAATGAGTTTGAACATCCCACCTATCCACCCATTCATCTCATTTTTTGGTTTAATCTCAGTAACTACGTGAAACACCTTCACCTTGGATCCACAATAAATTGAATCCATGTGCATTCATATACTATTTTTTTATTACATATGTTTTAGAACAAAAAAACAAGTGAGGGGAACCAAAGGATTAATTAAGGGGGGATTTAATAGAATAGCATTGTATATGATAAAATATGGGGGAATGACTAAAAATCCATAATATTTAATTTATTAAAAATTAATTGAATAAAAATGAAATTAAATTAAATTAAAAACATAAAAAATACATTGTTATGGTTAAGAACATGATCATTCAAACACATGAAAAGATTACACATTAAGAAAAAACAAGCTAACTTTTATTTCAATTAATTATTTAATAAAATAAAATGTGAACGAATTAAGATGTTTAATAATAATATTTATAAATTAATTGATTTTATATTATCTCATTGAATAATCCATAAATTCTCACCAATTTTTATTTTTAATATAATAAATAATTTTATTTAGGTTAAAACTCATTAAAATAGTATAAGGATTTATTATTGGAAGCAACTCAGTGATTAACTGTCTGAAATACTTAGTATGGTATTAAATGTAAATTATGAACTTATATGATATATTTTAAACATGTCATGGGTCATAATTTCATATCATGTACATATGATTTCATACCATTCAGAACACATAAAAATTACATATCTTTTACAAATTAATGTGTTGATTCCTTAATATACAATAACCCTAAATGATTCATAGTTTTCAATACTATTCATAGTTAATTAAGAATTTAGTATAATATAAAACCTAACTATTAGTGTGTACTATCAACTAAATTACCCATGGAACATAGGATGATTATTTTTAATGGAGAAACTAATTAAACATAATATTTCCATAAAAAGAGTTAAAGTACATGACATGTGAAATCCTCTAATATGGAGTGTACTTATCCTTATTGAATATCTATTGTACATTAATAAGGAATTTCTATGTAATTATCATCAACATTTATGAAATACAGAACATATATAAATAAAACATGTGTTTACTTCAAGTTAAATGGTATCAAGTCTATACACATGGTGTATTAATTACACAACACAACTTGACCCCATGTTTTCAACCATTAAAACATGTGGACTAAAGAGTTGTACTTAGGAAAAGTTATGTGCCACATTAGGTAGTATTCAAGTGGTGAATTTATTACATGTGGTTTGTACTAATTTCATGATGACCCAAAAACTATGTGACCACTACGATACCACTTTATTACATGTGGTTCATACTAAGTAATTATAAATTTGAATGTGACTGCTCGAATACCACTATAGGTTTCCACAAATAGTGGAAGCACTTAACGGGGATGATCATGACTCATCAAGTTTTATATTCAATATATAATTAGTTTATAGAAAAAGACATAAAATTCATGACCAATAATTTTTTTCTAAAAAAATATTGATAAGTAAGGTCACCAGAACCAATAAGAGATATTTTTATTTTAAATTTATAATTGATTTAATTAAATCAGATGAAATGTTACCTCATTCATGAGATATTTTCTCATATTAGATGTTGATAATCTAAACCCCTGTTCATTAATCTGTTATTTCACTTGTAGGATCCAAGTATATAATCTCTAAAACATTGATCCACCTATACTCCTATGATCTCTGAACAAAATTAATAAAACCTTCGGTGCTAGAGTTATTGATTAATAATATTGTTTTTTATCTCTTAACATTTAATTGTTCTTGGTGAAATTTTATAGATATTTTCATTATTGAGTGGTAATGAGAAGGAAGAGGAGGATTCTAGAGGTAAATGTATTTTTTCACAATGATTTTTGATTAACCCCTCCTATAATTTATTTGTGATCTATTTGTAGACCTAGGTTTAGAGTTTATAATTAAATTAATTAAAAAATACCATTAATAAAATGTTAAACCAATGTCTCACCCCATAAAATGTAATAAAATAATAATATATTATTTTTATTCTATGTTTTGTGCTAACTAGTGCAACAAATAAATATTATTTTATTAGCTGGACAATTAATATTTATCCCCAAACATAATCTTGGTCTTCTCATCCACTGAATTTAACTAAAATAAAAAAAATATTTGATTATATATTTATTGATAAAATAAATATTATATTTATAGTCTAAAAAATAAATATTTATTGAATATTCAATAAATAAATAAAAATTATACATCCATGTTATTTAACAAATACCTTTGTGAATAAATATTTATTTAATTTATAAGATCATTAATTCAAAATAAGATTATTCTCAGTTCATGAGGAAAATATTTATTCTTATAATTAAATTCAAATAAAATTTAATTTTGATAAAAATGAAAAATTGTGTGTGTTACACTCTAGGATTCTTTCTCATTTTCATTAGATGATGTTGACTAATTTCCATGATTATTGTCTTTCAATGTACCAAGGAATACAAGAGAAAAAATTTAATGTCGCAACATCGAAAACCACGTATAAGAGCTCATTGTATAATATAATACCTTTGTCATAGTATCCCATCAAGAAGTTTTCACACCCACGTAATCAACCTATATTAATCATAAATCTTTATTTTACTATCTAAAATAAATTCATTGATACACCATGGAAGTGGAATTTAATGTGACATTTATATTTCAATCAAAGGGATGATATATCAACTTCAATGAATATTAGTGGGACAAATCCTTCCACAAATTATTAATTAATAACATTTCATTCATGATGCACCCAATACACCCTACTCCCCATGAACATATGGAATCACATTTTTGGTTATTAAATCTAATTGTATGATTCATGACATGAATTAATAATAATATTAAATTCTAAGGACCATTTAACACACTTAAAAATAGGAAAGTCCAATGACACATAAACATGTGAAATTAATACAGGGGGTTATGTTCTCATAATCACCCATCTTGGAGAATAAAAATTGTGAACATCATTCAAATAAGTTTCATCTTATTATGAGTACTCACACCTAACATCTAATAGACTATGTTCCTTATCATATAATATTACCCAAACACAGAATTGGGATTAAGAATTTCATCTAACATTTCAAGGTACTCATAATAGTATAGAACTATTATACCCTTTTAAATATGAAATATACTCTATGACATTATTTAATTAAATTTATGATGAAGAATAAACAATATGTAATAATATGTTTAATTAATATTCACTTCTTTGAATGTAAATATAATCTAAAGAAAAAACAGTTGGTTCTAGAAAACCAACTTCAACAAATACCAAATAGAAGACATGATTGGAATCATAACCAACCAAAATACCAACTAAGGACCACTTTTGAAATCATAACCAACCTAATTAAAAACTAAGAAACATGGTAAAAATAAATACCAAACTAAATATTTTTAGTCTAAGTAAATATAAAATGAGCGGGACTGAAATTAATTTTAAAACCTTCTATTAATTAAAACTAATTTTTATCGAATTAAAACAATTGATTAAATAATACGATTTAAGAGAAAGAATAAAAATTATGAGTAAAAATAATTAAATAAATAATTTATCACAAAAAAAATATAAATGAAGTCAAATAAAAATGTAATTGGTAATTAATTTTAGAAATAATCTATAAGGTATTCATATATCTTATCTTCTCAAGTGTCATTGAGAGGTTTTTTTTAAACCTTACATTTCAATTGTTTTAGAAATAATAATGAACCTTTATTTTTATAAATTACAACAAGAAGCCTATTATAATAATTAAGACCCCTGAGTTTCAGTTTTTGGTACTAAGATACCAAAAAACATAGTTTTTCTATTAAGTGTATAGCTTGGAACTGAGTCTTACCTTTATTTAAAGACCGAACAAGAACAAATTCTCACCTTTCTTTAAGGACTAATAATCAACAAAATAAACATTTTCTTCAAGGAACGAGAAATAACACAATCCCCCTTGCTTCAATGACCATGAAATAATCAATAATGAAGTAGTGAATAGAGTTATTATACATAAGACCAATAAAGTGCACTATCTACCCCATAGTATGATTCAAACAAGAAATGAATAGAGAGACAAGAGAGTAATATATATTGATAATGATGGCTCTACGAGAGTCCTAGAGACTATGATGGATGAGTGGATCCATTAAAAGTTTAATTAATAAATGTGGGTACCACATCAAATGGATAGAATTTGAGTCAGTATTGGTTGCACTGGGTAGCTATTGGGTCACACTAGACATCTAGTGGTACCCATTGGGTAGCCACTAGAACCTTCTATTTGAAGGCTGAAAAAAATTCTTCTATTCACCTCTTGAGTCTTCTATTTTTTCTAGAACTTCCATAAAAAATCCTAAAATAAAAACATTGAAATAAATCAAAATAAACCATTAAAACCACAAATTTATGTTTCTGATCATTCAGAAAACCAAATATGTTGTGATATAAAACATTCTTAACCATTTTTATGTTAAAAAACACATGATAAATATAAATAACAATGATTGGCCCGAAATTAATAATTACAAAAAAGAATTTAAATATTTCAGAATAAAATTCATCCTAAAATTTTTCATACTTTTAAAATTGAATTTTTTAAATAAATCTGATTAATTATTTCAAAAATTATTTCATAAAAAACAAGATTTTAAAACTCATCCCACTTTGTGATGATCAGAAATCCAAAATCACAAAATTTTCTCTTTCATGATTTAGGAATAACTCAATTTCAAAAACCACATAATTATCAACAGTTCAAAAATAATTAAAAATTATTTCTCCCTTTGAATTTATGAAAACATAATTATACAAATGCTTGAAATAATTTTAACCAGATTTAAAATAATTTGAATAATTATATCTTAGATAAATAATAAATTAATATTTCAACATCTTTTCCCACAAATTTATTTATCATGAATCTCGTAGATGGGGTTTTAGAGAAAAAAGGTAATATATTTATAAAAAAATAAGATCTAATAAAAATTTTAATTGAAAATTTTATATCATAAAAAGTTCCATCAAGAGAGCTAAAAATTTAAAAAGAAAATATAATCATATTTTAAAAAGGAATATAAATTTCATATCGAACCTTTCTTTGAAGGAGCATCTCTTTATAAATTGAATGATTCTTGTCTCCCCATAAAATATATCATTAAAACCCAAAGTATTTATTCCTATACAAGAAGATTATGAAAATCCAATTCAATTAATAAAAGGATTTAAATGGTAAAAATATAATTTAAGATCTAAAATATACACATTCCTGCACTTTACTAGATTAAAAACTGATTTATAATTTCAAAAACAACTAGAAAATTAAATAGAAAATAAATTCATCTTTTTAGAAATATTTAATATAAAAATGTTTGGCTCTCCCTTAAATGATGTATACTTTTAAAAGTATAAAGTGTTCTATAAAAATAAAAAAGTTAAATAATAAGAAAATACACACCTAATAGAGTAAAAGAAGTCAATCAATCAATTTATAATTTAAAAAAATGAAAAAAATTAATTAATGATATAAATATTTAAAGAAATAATAAACTAACGTAAGAATTAAATTAAGGGGAAATTAAAAGGATCACATGAATATCTGTGAATTCATGATAATTGATTCAAATGGTCTAAAAATAAAAGTAGTTGATAAATGGTTTCAAAAAGATACAAAATTCAATAAAGTTCCCTGATGATGGAAAGGAATATTTAATACATGAAAAATTAAAAGAGGAGTAAAACCCCATGATTCAAAAGGATCAGAAGAGATAAAACCCCTTTACTAAAATAACCATAAAGGTAAATTATTAAATATGTATCTTTTAAAATGAAACATTTATTTATAATGAAGCTCATAAATCAAGAAGGAGAAATGTGAAAAATTAAAATGATTGGGAGACGCACGATTATATCTATTTTTCAAAACAAACAATAAAACTTTAAAATCACACGAAAATGAATAAAGACTTATATTTTAAACTCAAGAGTCTTTAATCTAAGGATAAATAAAATATTCAATTCAATATTTATAAAATAATTAAGTAACTACATAATCACATTAAATAGATATATGTGAATATACCTTAATTTCATATCCCTTTTATATTTTTTTAATAAACAATGTTTTGAAAAAAATATAAATAACTCATGTAGATATGAAAACAATGTGTAAGCACTCTACATAAATAATTTAGACATAAAATATCAGATAATGTAAAATAAAATCCACACTAAAATAAAAACATCATATTCCCTCTAGGTATCACATGAGATATGTCCAAAGCATGAGGTGTCATTATAGAGGGATTAGACAATATCGTTGGTCTCCTATAATATCCACTCCAACAAATTGTGATGTGATGAAGTGGTACACTCTGTGTTTGTGAGTCACATTCCACATTGTTCTCATGGGATGTGATATATTAATCAATTCTCTCTTGAAAAAATTTAATATCGACTTTGAAATCTATTTGACACAGTGGTAGATTTCCCTTGGCATCACCGTCATCTTGAGGAGGCATGTATTTGTCACTAAAAACATTGTCTTATCCTTTATATTATTGTCACACCCTGACTGTGGATACCCTTGTTTTTAATCTTTTCTTGGTCCCGGTTTGAATTTTTCTAAGTTTAATTGTGTTGGCGGGTTTCGCGTCGGTGCACGGTCACCGCATTGCTAGAAGTGACGGTGTGTTCAGCCCGGGTGACCGCGTGTTCGCCCGACGTTTAAATATTAATTTTTTTATGTTCAAAATTAATATAATTCATAGTATTAAATTATTATAAATATTATTATTATTATTTTATTATTACGATTGTTAAAGTATTATTATTATTATAGTTGCGATATATTATTATAATTATAAAGATTTATTATCTTTATAATGTTTTATTAATATTATCAGGATTTTGTTTTTTTATTTGATTATTCTATAACTATTATTATTATTATTATATTATTACTATTAATTTTTTTATTGTGTCAATAAAATGAATTTTTTTTTGTTGGAACCCTAAACTCTCCCCCCCTTTTTCCTTTCTCCTATGCAGCGCCCGAACCCTCCCATTCCCTCCTATGTGTTCCGGCCTCCCCGCTCCCTGTTGTCGGCGTCTCGGCCCCCTCTTCCCCTTCATCGCACCGCCGGCCCCCGCGCGGCTCCCTCATCCATCCCGGCACCCTCCACCGTCCCGACTCCCTCCGTCATCCCGACCCCCTCCGCCGTCCCGGCCTCCCTCCCCTTCTATCGTCCCGGCCCCCTCCGCCATCCCGGCACCCTCCGCTATCCCGACCCCCCTCCATCATCCCAACCTCCCTCCGGAGCCGCTCCCTTACCCGGCCTCGCTCCGCCCTGAAGCCCGGCTGCACCACCCTGCCCTCTGGTGCCTCATCGTGCCGCCCTCCTGCTCCGGCGACCCCGCCGCGCCGCCCTGCCACTCCGGTGACCCCGATGCTCAGCCCGCTCCTTCCAGCATTTCGGCCTCGCCAGCCAACACCACTGGTGAGCCCCCGCCTCCAGACAGACTGGTTCCGGCTGCCCTGCACCCCCCCCCCTTTGAGCCGCTCCGACCCGCCGGCCTCCTCCATTGTTCCCCCTTGTTCCGGCCAACAACCCTTTGTCCACCGCCTCCTCCTTCCGGTTCGAGTTTCCCCTCACCGGCGATTCAAACACCCTACACGGTGCCTTTGCCCTGCCCCGGCGTGGCTGCTTTTCTCTTTTCCGGCAATCACCTCCTTACACGGTATATTTTTGTTTCACCTGTTATTTTATCTATTTATTTGTTTGTTGTTTTATTTATTTGTTTATATATTTGTTCACTTATCCTTTTATTTATTTATTTATTCTTTTATTCATTTGTTTATTCATTTATTCTTTTATTTATTAAATTATTTATTCTTTTATTTTTTTATCTATTTTTTTCCTTCATTCCATCTTGGTGTTTTATTTAATTTGGATAAATCCTAATGTAGTCGCGGATTGGGTGTCTTGTGCTTTCTGTTCAGCATGCGCGGTTGGTCCGCAATGGTTTACTCTACCTCTCGTCAGAGTTTCGTCATGGTCACTCACCTTTGAGGTAGGTGTTTCCTCGATTCTCCTTTCCGAAGCAATTTATTTGATGCTTGAGTGTTTTAATAAGATTTATTTATATATGGTCTTCGCCCTTGTAATGTGTGTCATTTAATTTCTATGGTGTTGTTATAATAGTTGGAGTTGCTAAAGATAGTTAGGAATCAACTCTTTATCTATGTATATGCACTTTCACCTGTTTTAATAGATCTATGGACATGTTTGAAACGTTTTATAAAATACAATGTTTTTACGAAAGTTTGAAAATGCTTGTTAGATAAACCCATGGGAAAGTGGAGTTGCACACGACTTTAGAAACATCTTGGAAATTCCATTGGAAAGTGTATTCTGGATAAAATTTGTTTACTGTGTGAAACTTAAGGAACATGTATTTTATTGGTTGCTTGAGAATGGTTTGGGTGTGGGTTTGGCGTAGAGGATTTCTGGCACATTTCATAGAGTGACATGTTTTACTCAAAGCTGAAAAAAAATGTTTTAAAAGGGGAAAACCGTCTGAAACATTGAAATGTTTTGAAAGGTGATAAAGTAATTTTCGAAGGGTTTGAGTTTTTAATTGGTTTAAAAGTGGAATCCGCTTGTGGAATCGGTGGAATTGTGATAAAAAAAACTTTGTTTTTTTTTAAACCTTTTTATTGGTTAGACAAATGATTTATCAAATGTTTCTTGCGATGTGAAACATGGGTGGAAAGTGTTTTGGGGTATGTTTAGGTTTGGTTTTAAAGTGAATTGTAACTCTGTGAAAATGGTCCTTGTTTTCAAAATGATGTTTCAGTCCCTTTGTATGATTTACTGGAATGGTTTTGATGTGTTCGTTAAAACTTGGTTATTTATTTTTGAAACATGTTCTGTGTGAGTTTGAGAAAGTTAAAGTTCCATTTGATATATTATGCATGGAAATGGTTTTAGAAATGATTTGGTACTATTTGATAAAGGTATTTGGGTGTGTAAACTTGAAAGACGATGGGGTGTTGTGATTCTAAAAGTGATTTCTTGTGGTGATTTCTGAAAAGATTGTGATTCAGAAAATGTGAATGCCCGGTTAGCAACTTGAAGTCTTCAAAAATATGTTTTAAAAGCTTATGTGGTGTGACGGCCCAGTTGGAACTTTGTTAATTTGAAATGTTTGAATGTGTATTTTGGGGGTGCTCCTGTCTAGGGTAACCCTTTATGGGTGAACGCACAGGAAGTGTCCATGTTTGGGGAACACCAGTGCGGTGAGATTAGTCACGCATGTGAGGAACCTCCTACTTACACAGTATTATTATAACCATCATGGTTTCCTGGGCGTCTTTTATAGATCGAGTAACGGTTGCTGACCAACCCCAATTAGACGAGTTGGTACCCCCTGAATTTATTGTTATGCCAGGTGGGCTTTTCCACTGGATTGGTCAGTTAGGGTGGCCAGTTGGTTATAGACCTAGGAGCTTCACCATACGCCGGAAGGTGGTTCCGAAACCGAGTACATCCAGGGGTCTTCTAGGGATGTTTAAGATCGCCCATGGTTATTGGATTATTTTCATTTCTTGATTACTTTCGATGCACGAGTCTTGTTTACTTTTCGTGTACTAGTTTATTTTTATCTCTCACTTTTACTTCTTTTACTCTAGCCCAGTATTGATATATTCTATTTTGGATTTTGTTCATAAAATGAAAAATGATTTTGAAAAAGGGCATGTAGCGTGTATTGGTTTTTCTTTAAAATGGGAAAAACGTGTTTCTATTTTAAATAGTGAAAACCCTACCTTTATAATTGTATTTTCAAATTTGCATTAATGGATTGTTTTGGGAAAGGAAGGACTTGTATTTAGTGGTTTACCTTGGCATCCCTACTGGGCATTTTTTTGTGCTCACACCTATTTTATCATTTCAGTTTCAGGTTTTCCCTTGCTCAGGTTTTTCTGGTTTGAGTCGCTCAACGATGGAGCAAGGTTTCTCTTTAGTTAGGTGGTGACCTGAGAGGTCACATGGAGGTACGTTTAGTCATGTGACTTCTATTTCATTTCCGCTGTTAGTGTTTATTTGTTCTCTTTAGTTGGTTTTTTGCCTCGATCCTCCTTTTTTCTGGGCTGAAATCGTTCCAACGATCAATTTTTGATGCCAAGAACTTGTTGCCAGCCCGTGGGGATCGGGAACGCCCTTCAGGCCATGTCGCGGGCCGACTCAGGTGACTGGTCCAGGGTCGACCTTGGTCGGTTCGTGACAAAATGGTATCAGAGGAGGTTGGTTCTTGTTATTTGGGTTGTTCGGTAGAAGGAGATTAGGACTGTCGGGACTCGAGAGGTAGGTGTAGGAAGAGCGTCGCGAATTTTTTCTCGCGCTGATCCTCGAGTTACCAGGGGTAGTCCGGAAATTGTACCTTTTGACCTCGTTTTGAATTTAGGAATGAAAAATGAGACGATCTAGTGTCACGTCACAATTTCACTTGGAGTAGTGACCCATGTGGAGTCTGAGTACACGGTTTATGTTCCTCCTAATTGTTGATGCTTACTTGGGGCGTGGCTCACTACCAGGTCATCTGGTTAAGCGTAACTGCTAGTTCCTCATTCTGGTGATGCTTTGTAAGTTTTACTATGTTTGGTTCTGGTTGGTGTGATCGTGTTTTTGAAAATTAAAGTTGAATTTTGAAATCGAAGTGTTTTCCTTAAAATGGGTTTCAATTGGTAAAGGGATTTTTTAAATTTAAAGTGTTCTGGTTTTAAAAAAAATGGGTGTTTTCTTGGAATTGGTAGGGAAATGATTTGGGTGCGACCCTTGGTTTTCCTTATGAATGATCTTATGTGTGCGGGTTTGTGCTAAAAGTGCATTAGAGGCACTTGTTCATGGATGACGTGAGTGGAATGGATGGACACACATGCGACGTTTAATGAGATACTATGGGTGTTTGTTTGAAACCAAAGGTTTGAACTTGTCTTTCTAAAATGATTTTTGAAAGAGGAAAATGATTTTGGAAATTGGATTTTGTTTCAGAAAGTTGGTTTTGGGTTTGGAAGTAGTCCTGAAATGAAATGGTGATTTTTGAAAAGTGGATTTTTGGCGTGCGAGACAGTTGTTGGTATGTGATTGTCCTTTTGATTAAGATTTGATTGGATGCTGATTTTTGGCTTTGTGTTTTTATTGGTTGGACAAATGATTTATCAAATGTTTCTTGCGATGTGAAACATGGGTGGAAAGTGTTTTGGGGTATGTTTAGGTTTGGTTTGAAAGTGAATTGTAACTCTATGAAAATGGTCCTTGTTTTCAAAATGATGTTTCGGTCCCTCTGTATGATTTACTGGAATGGTTTTGATGTGTTCATTAAAAAATGGTTATTTAGTTTTGAAACGTGTTTTATTTGAGTTTGAGAAAGTTAAATTCCCATTTGATATATTATGCATGGAAATGGTTTTAGAAATGATTTGGGACTACTTGATAAAGGTATTTGGGTGTGCAAACATGAAAGACGATGGGGCGTTGTGCTTCTAAATGTGATGTCTTGTGGTGATTTCTGAAAATAATGTGATTCAGAAAATGTGAATGCCCGGTTAGAAACTTGAAGTCTTCAAAAATATGTTTTAAAAGCTTATGTGGTGTGACGGCCTGGTTGGAACTTTGTTAATTTGAAATGTTTGAATGTGTATTTTGGGGGTGCTCCTGTCTAGGGTAAAAATTTATGGGTGAACGCACAAGAAGCATCCGTGTTTGGGGAAGGAAAGTTCAGTGAGATGAGTCACGCGTGCGAGGGCCCTCCTACTTACATAGTATTATTATAACCACCATGGGTTCCTGGGCGTCTTTTAGAGATCGAGTGATGGTTGCTGACAAACCCTGATTAGACAGGTTGGTTCCCCCTAGATTTATTGTTAGTCCAGGCGGGCTTTTCCACTGGATTGGTCAGTTAGGGTGGCTAGTTGGTTATAGACTTAGGAGCTTCACCATACGCCGGCAGGTGGTTCCAAAACTGAGTACGTCCAAGGGTCTTCTTGGGATGTTTAGGATCGCCCATGGTTACTGGATTATTTTCATTGCTTGTTTACTTTCGGTGAACTGGTCTTGTTTACATTCCGTGTGCTAGTTTATTTTCAGCTCTCACTTTTACTTGTTTTACTCTAGCCCAGTATTGATATATTTTGTTTTGGATTTTGTTCATAAAATGAAAAATTATTTTGAAAAAGTGCATGTAGCGTGTATTGTTTTTTTTAAATGGGAAAAACGTGTTGCTATTTTCTAATGTGAAAACCCTAACTTTATAATTGTATTTTCAAACTTGCATTAATGGATTGTTTTGTGAAAGGAAGGACATGGATTCAGTGGTTTACCTTGGGATCCCTACTGGGCATTTTTTTGTGATCACGCCTATTTTATCATTTTAGTTTCAGGTTTTCCCTTGCTCAGGTTTTTCTGGTTTGAGTCGCTCAACGTTGGATCGAGGTTTCTCTTTAGTTGGGTGGTGACCTGAGAGGTCACATGGAGGTACGTTTGGTCATGTGACTTTTATTTCATATCCGCTGTTAGTGTTTATTTGTTCTCTTTAGTTGGTTTTTTTTTGCCTCGATCCTGCTTTTTTCTAGGCTGAAATCATTCCCAATGATCAATTTTTGATTCCAGGAACTGCTTTCCAGCCTGTGGGGATCGGGAACGCCCTTTGGGCCATGTCGTGGGCTGACATGGGTGACCAGTTCATGGTCAACCCGGGTTGGTTCGTGACGAAATGGTATCAGAGGAGGTTGGTTCTTGTTATTTGGGTTGTTTGGTAGAAGGAGATTAGGACTGTTGGGACTCAAGGGTAGGTGCGGGAAGAGCGTCACGAACTCTTGCTCGCGCTGATCCTCGAGTTACCAGGGGTAGTCCAGAAATTGTGTCTTTTGACCTCGTTTTGGATTGAGGAATGAAAAAGGAGATGAGCCAGTGTCACGTCGCAATTTCACATGGAGTAGTGACCCATGTGGAGTCCGAGTACACGGTTTAAGTTCCTCCTAGCTGTTGATGCTTACTTGGGGCGTGGCTCACTACCTTGTCATCTGGTTAAGTGTAACGTCTAGTTCCTAATTCTGGTGATTCTTTGTAAGTCATACTATGTTTGGTTCTGGTTGGTGTGATCATGTTTTTGAAAATTAAAGTTTAATTTTGAAATGGAAGTGTTTTCTTTAAAATTGGTTTAAATTGGTAAAGGGATTTTTGAAATTTAATGTGTTCTGGTTTTAAAAAAATGGGTGTTTTCTTGGAATTGGTAGGGAAATGATTTGGGTGCGACCCTTGGTTTACCTTATGAATGATCGCATGTGTGCAGATTTGTGCGAAAAGTGAATTAGAGGCACTTGTTCGTGGATGACTTGAGTGGAATTGATGGACACGCATGCAACGATTCATGAGATGCTATGGGTGTTTGTTTGAAACCAAAAGTCTGACCTTGCCTTTCTAAAATGAGTTTTGAAAGAGTAAAATGATTTTGGAAATTGGATTTTGTTTCAGAAAGTGGGTTTTGTGTTTGGAAGTAGTCTTGAAATGAAATGGTGATTTTTGAAAAGTGGATTTTTGGCGTGCGAGCCAGTTGTTGGTATGCGATTGTCCTTTTGATTAAGATTTGATTGGATGCTGATTTTTGTCTTTGGGTTTTTATGTTGTTTAGAGAATGTGGCCCAGAAAGATCCCCAAAGTTTCTAATGAGTCATGCCGAGTTTCTGGTCCTTCTCGGATGTTTCCTATTCTTCGTGGTGATCAAGGCCCGTTAGAAGCAGTAGAGTGGCTTGAAGAAGTTGAGAGTATCTTTAGAACGTTGGGAACTCCCGAGACTGTTAGGGTTCGTACTATTATGGGATTATTTGAAGGTCCATCTATGGACCAGTGGAAGGTGGTTGCCCCACCATCAACGCAAGTCAAAATAGTGTGGGATGTCTTTAAAACCATCTTCATCCAAGGATTTATACCTGAAGAAGTGAAGGCCAAGAAAAAGGGAGAGCTCGTGCATATTCAACAAGGTCAACAGACGGTGAAAGCATATGTTGACCATTTCAAGGAACTGATTGCCTTTTATCCAGAGGTGCCATCGCATGAGCTCGTGAAGGCATATATTTCTACCGGGGGTATCCGTCCAGAAATCAAGGAGCGGGTCCTCCCTCCTAAAGACCATCATTTTGAGAAGCTGGTAGAGGAAGCGTTTTTAGCTGAGTTGGTGTCCAGAGCACATGTGGTTGGCAGTCCAGCGTACCCAGTTGTTCGTGGGGTTTCTCCATCTGGCGAGGAAAAGATGCCTGAGAAACCTATTCCTAAAGAGTTATCTCCTTTGGTCCCAGCTCCCGGTTCATCAGATCGTTCAGTGGTATGCTATCAGTGTGGTCGTTTCGGACATTTGGAGCCATCCTGTCGCAACCCTCCGAAGAAGTGTCATCGTTGCGGCTGTCTAGGTCATTTAGAGAAGTTTTGCAAGAATCGTCGCTTGAAGAGGACGTTGTGATTGGAGAGTGTCAATACCTGACTGTGAGGCAGGAGATGCTTCAGCCATCAGATCCCCAACCATAGGTCTCGGGGTGAAGCCCGCACACAATTAGGAGTCCCTGGGGGTGTGAAGCCTTGGTCCGGGTTTTGTATTCCGTGTTAATGGTGGAACAATTAAAAATCTTTTCATATTTGTTTTTCTACTACAAAATTTTTAACATCATTGTAAGTGTGTTGTTTTTCCATAAAGTTATGATGGACATGTTCCATTATAATCCAAGTAGTCTGGTTTGTGTGGATGTGATTTTCTGAATTGTGTGTCTTTCTTAAAAGTGTGTTTGACCCTTCGTTGGGTTGGCCATGATTTAGCAATGCTCGTCAGATGTGGTTTTGTTTCGTGGATTTCAATGGGTCATGTTTCCGACTCGATGTCAGGGTTAAGTCTTTTCGTGGGTTTCCCCTAGTATTGAAGGTTGTTGTCTTTGGTCAACGGTTTAATATCTCAATGGAGGTGTTGTTTTAATTGTGCTATAAGAGTTGGATTGAAACATTTGTGAGTTCCTGTACATGACCCGCCTCCCTGTGGTGGTATGTTTTGGGGTGTTAAATTTTTGAACTAGTTAATTTCTTGTGGTGGGGAGAACCCCTTCGTGTTCTCCCCTCAACCTCAAACTTCAGTTTTCTCTTGAATTGGTCGGGTATGACCCATGTAGAGTAAGCTCATCCTGAGATTCTCAGTTCTCTTCGGTTCCTTTAGTTCCGTTTGGGCATAGACTTGAATCATGGCCTACTTTTTCCTTGGTGACTTTCTGGGGGCAGAAAGTGTCTGTGGTGGGGAGATTTATCACACCCCGACCGCGGATACCCTGGTTTTTAATCTTTTCTTGGTCCCGGTTTGAATTTTTCTAAGTTTAATTGTGTTGGCGGGATTCACGCTGGTGCACGGTCACTGCATCGCTAGAGGTGACGGTGCGTTCGGCCCGGGTGACCGCGTGTTCGCCCGACGTTTAAATATTAAATTTTTTTATGTTCACAATTAATATAATTCGTAGTATTAAATTGTTATAAATATTATTATTATTATTTTATTATTAGGATTGTTGAAGTATTATTATTATAATAGTTGTGATATTATTATTATTATTATAAATATTTATTATCTTTATAATGTTTTATTAATATTATCAGGATTTTATTTTGTTATTTACTTATTCTATAACTATTATTATTATTATATTATTATTACTATTATTATGTTTATTGTGTTAATAAAATGAAATAAAAATTTGTTGGAACCTTAAACTCCCCCCCCCCTTTTCCTTTCTCCTGTGCGGCGCCCGAACCCTCCCTTGTCCTCCTGTGTGCCCCAGCCTCCCCGCTCCCTATTGCCGGCGTCTCGGCCCCCGCTTCCCCTTCATTGCACCGCTGGCCCCCGTGCGGCTTCCTCCGCCATCCCAGCTCCCTCCGCCGTCCCGACTCCCTCCCCCGTCCCGGCACCCTCCACCGTCCCGGCCTCCCCCGCCATCCCGACCTCCCTCCGGCACCGCACCCTTACTCGGCCTCGCTCCTCCCTGAAGCTCGTCTGCGCCGCCCTGCCCTTTGGTGCCTCGTCATGCCGCCCTACCGCTCCGGCGACTCCGTCGCGCCGCCCTGCCGCTCCAGCGACCCCGACGCTCAGTCCGCTCCTTCCAGCATTTCCGCCTCACCGGCCAGCACCACCGGTGAGCCCCCACCTCTGGCCAGACTGCTTCCGGCTGCCCCGCACCCCCCCCCTTTGAGCCTCTCTGACCCACCGACCTCCTCCCTTGTTCGCCCTAGTTCCGGCCAGCAACACTTTTTCCACCACCTCCTCCTTCTGGTCCGACATTCCCCTCACCGGTGATCCAAACACCCTGCTCGGTGCCTTTTCCCAGCCCCAGCGTGGATGCTTTCCTCTTTTCCGGAAATCACCTCCTTACACGGTATATTTTTGTTTCACCTATTCTTTTATCTATTTATTTGTTTGTTGTTTTATTTATTTTTTTATGTATTCGTGCGCATATCCTTTTATTTATTTATTTATTCTTTTATTCATTTTTTTATTCATTTATTTATTAAATTATTTATTCTTTTATTTTTTTATCTATTTTTTTCTTCATTCCATCTTTGTGTTTTATTTAATTTGGATAAATCCTAATGTAGTCGCAGATTGGGTGTCGTGTGATTTTTGTTCAGCATGCGCGCTTGGTCCATAAGGGTTTACTCTACCTCCCGTCAGAGTTTCGTCATGGCCGCTCACCTTTGAGGTAGGTGTTTCCTTGATTCTCCTTTCTGAAGCAATTTATTTGATGCTTTAGTGTTTTAATAAGATTTCTTTATATATGGTCTTCGCACTGGTAATGTGTGTCATTTGATTTCTATGGTGTTGTTATAATAGTTAGAGTTTCTAAAGATCATTCTGAATCAACTCATTATCTGTGTATATGCACTTGCACCTATTTTAATAGATTTGTGGACATGTTTGACACGTTTTATAAAATAGAACGTTTTTACAAAAGTTTGAAAATGCTCATTTGATAAACCCTTGGGAAAGTGGAGTTGCACACGACTTTAGAAACATCTTGGAAATTCAATTGGTAAGTGTATTCTGGGTAAAATTGGTTTACTGTGTGGACCTTAAGAAACATGTATTTTATTGGTTGCTTGAGAATGGTTTGGGTGTGGGTTTGGCGCAGGGGATTTCTGGCACATTTCATGGGGTGACATGTTTTACTCAAATCTGAAAAAAAAAATGTATTAAAAGGGGAACACCGTCTGAAACTTTGAAATGTTTTGAATGGTGCTAAAGTAATTTTCTAAGGGTTTGAGTATGTAATTTGTTTAAAAGTGGAATACGCTTGTGGAATCGGTGGAATTGTGATAAAAAACATTGTTGTTTTTTTAAACCTTTTTATTGGTTGGACAAATGATTTATCAAATGTTTCTTGTGATGTGAAACATGGGTGGAAAGTGTTTTGGGGTATTTTTAGTTTTGGTTTGAAAGTGAATTGTAACTCTGTGAAAATGGTCCTTGTTTTCAAAATGATGTTTCGGTCCCTTTGTATGATTTACTAGAATGGTTTTGATGTGTTCGTTAAAACTTGGTTGTTTAGTTTTGAAACGTGTTCTGTGTGAGTTTGAGAAGTCCCATTTGATATATTATGCATGGAAATGGTTTTAGAAATGATTTGGGACTATTTGATAATGGTATTTGGGTGTGTAAACTTGAAAAACCATGGGGCGTTGTGCTTCTAAAAGTGATGTCTTTTGGTGATTTCTGAAAAGAATGTGATTCAGAAAATTTGAATGCCCGGTTAGAAACATGAAGTCTTCAAAAATATGTTTTAAATAGTTATGTGGTGTGATGGCCCTGTTTGAACTTTGTTAATTTGAAATGATTGAATGTGTATTTTGGGGGTGCTCTTGTCTAGGGTTACCCTTTATGGGTGAACGCACAGGAAGCATCCCTGTTTGGGGAAGGCAAGTGCGGTGAGATGAGTCACGTGTGCGAGGGACCTCCTACTTACACAGTATTATTATAATCACCATGGGTTCCTGGGAATCTTTTAGAGATCGAGTGACGGTTGCTGACCAACCCCGATTAGACGGGTTAGTACCCCATGGATTTATTGTTAGGGCAGGCAGGCTTTGCCACTGGATTGGTCAGTTAGGGTGGCCAGTTGGTTATAGACTTAGGAGCTTCACCATACGCCGGCAGGTGGTTCCGAAACCAAGTACATCTAGGGGTCTTCTAGGGATGTCTAGGATCGACCATGGTTACTGGATTAGTTTCGTTGCTTGTTTACTTTCGGTGCACTGGTCTTGTTTACTTTCCGTGTGCTAGTTTATTTTCAGCTCTCACTTTTACTTGTTTTACTCTAGCCTCGTATTTATATATTCTGTTTTGGATTTTGTTCATAAAATGAAAAATGATTTTGAAAAAGGGTATGTAGCGTGTATTGTTTTTTTTAAATGGGAAAAATGTGTTGCTATTTTCAAATGTGAAAACCCTACCTTTATAATTGTATTTTCAAAATTGCATTAATGGATTGTTTTGGGAAAGGAAGGACTTGGATTTAGTGGTTTACCTTGGCATCCCTACTGGGCATTTTTTGTGCTCATGCATATTTTATCATTTCATTTTTAGGTTTTCCCTTGCTCAGGTTTTTCTGGTTTGAGTCACTCAGTGTTGGACCGAGGTTGCTCTTTAGTTGGGTGGTGACCTGAGAGGTCACATGGAGGTCCGTTTGGTCGTGTGAATTCTATTTCATTTCCGTTGTTAGTGTTTTTTTGTTCTCTTTAGTTGGTTTTTTTTGCCTCGGTACTACTTTTTTCTGGGCTTAAATCATTCCCAACGATCAATTTTTGATGTCAGGCACTGGTTTCCATCCCGTGGGGATCGGGAACGCCCTTCGGGCCATGTCGCGGGCCGACTCGGGTGACCGGTTCAGGGTCAACCCGGGTTGGTTCATGACAATGATTCTTCTACTTTTCCATCATCCTCATCAAGATAATAGGCCTTGGTGATGGTTTTATGCATATCAAATTCTGAAATTCCATGCTCTCTTTGATGGGAATAATTCTTAAGGAGCCCTAGATGGTCCTAAATATATTGTTAGTTCCACGATCTCCATTAAATATAGATTTTTTCAACCATTTAATGGTTTAATATTCTATCCATTGATGGATTCTCAAAAGTGAAGCATTACACCCAATGACATTATTAGAGAAGATTTGATAAAAGAAACATTTAATAGGAAAAGCTTTGGACTATCATGTTAGAGAAGCAAAATATAAAATGACTCAAAAAAATCGAAAGAGATTAAAGTGAAGTTATATTGTAATAAAATATAGAACATAAATGGTAATTTATTTTAAATTATCATGGTCTCCAATATGGGTTATAATCAATGTTTTGATTATTCTTTTGATGATTCAATGTTGATCAGAAAGGTCTGATTGCTTGAAAATGGAAGATTAATTTTTCTAAGATAAGAATGGAAGGTAATATTAAATATTAAAAGAGGAATACATTAAAATTTTCCTTGAGTGAAGGCTTAAGGAACTAAGTCTATAATATCAATATAATTAGATATTTTAAGAGAGGTGATTCTGAGAGGTTTTTTGTCAACCCTGGAAGTGATGGTATAAAAATCATTCTCATATTTGAACAAGATATAGGTGTATAATTCTTTAATAAATGTAGGATAGAAAAAAAAATTAGTGTAGTTGAAACAAATAGCTCCGCCCTTGGGAGTAAATAAATATTTTGAGATTACAGTGGGTCGTTTTATCCATTGAGAATTAATGATTATATCTCACATAATAATGTTTTCATAAAAAAATATGCCTGATTTTATTAGCTAGAGGCGGGGGTATTTCTTTTACATTTCCTTTTCAGTTTGAAGAATATTATCTTGTTCTATGAGTAGTAAAAGTACATTTGATTAAAAATTCGAGTTAAGTTTCTTTGTCGTGATGAATAAGGTGATGATCAAGGAAAACAAGTATAGGTGAATCAAAAAGTCTTGTAAGATTCACGAAACATACCAAGGAGTGATGATCTGTAGGATATAATAGGTTGGGGATTTAGAGTGATGGAGAGGATAAATTTTCAACTGAAACCAAAGTATAAGGAGGGGTTTTTTTATAGATGAGCCCCCGACCAAGATTAATGAGCATGGCTTGACACCTCCTATGATCTGGTTGGGGAAACCGGCTAGCATGTGGGACATTTTCTGAACTGAAGTTCTATAATAAACCATTGGATATTCGGTGAGGTTACACCACAAAAGCGGTGCGAACCTATGTAGTTTAAATAGAAATATTCAATTTTAAAAAAATTACACTCGAAATATTAAGTAAAAATTTATTTAAATTAAATAAGTAAATAGATTATATAATAAATATCACTTTTATTCAAATGTGTTTCATAAAATAACACACAATAATTAATATTAAAGGAGAGGAAATGTATGATTCGAGATAAATAGAATGTTTAAAACATTAAATAATTATATTTAAGGCATCATATATTCTATGAATGAATTTTAATCTAGACATAACAATCAAAAATTTTTATTTCATATGTGTCTCAATAATTTACCTCATAGCTCGGTGGAATTATAATTGATGAATACTACCAAAAAATGATTTTTAAACCCATATTTACTTGATATATGAGTTTGTATAAGAAATACAAGATTTCTAGATATGATATTTCATGATATGTGGACCAATATTTGTCTACCATATCAAGAATATTTATAATTCCACTCATAAATCATGTTCCCAGACTTACAATAATAATAATTTTTTTTTTCAGAGTAATCCTTTATAAAATATTCATTCTTAGAAGGTCTTGATTGATTTGAATAACCATAACTATAATGGTACTTTATAATCTTTTATAAACCCAATATATTTTCTATATTTTGTTCAATTTGAGTGAACTTATAAAGAGTCTCCTTAGGATTTTTTTGGTTAATTCCAAATTCTCAATATAAGATCGAATCTAAAAATGATTATTATATAATACAATTTTCAATTTAATCTTTTCCTTTTAAATCTACTCACATTCACTCTCAATTTTAGACATATATTATAAAACAAAACTAATCATTTTCTCTTGACCTTTATTTTTTAGAAAGAATTTCATTATTTCTTTTAATATAATTTTTAATCTTTTCATTTTATTTTGTAATAATATCATTCTCACTCACAAATCGATTTCATTTTTTTAAGCTCCATGAATTTTTTGATGAGTTAAAAAGCACGTTTTGTTGTTCTCCTCAAGAATATTTGATATATTCATAATTTAAATTAATTATAGAATTAAAATAAAAAAGAGTAAAATACTTTATTAAAAACCTCTATTTGACAGATGATATGTTTGGATATTTTATTTCTTGAATTGGTTGAAGATTGAGGGATGTCACTAGTACTCTATTTTTATACTATTATTGTCATTTTATTTTTTTATTTTTTTTGAAGACTCAAGCTTAATATGTTCCCCATGTTTTTCTTCAATAATCAACCAAATTTAATGAGAATTTTTATAGTTAGAAATACGATTAAATTCATTTTTATCTAATTCAAAATCAAAACCATTCATGGATTATCCATAAATATCAAAATAAGTAATATCATTGATAGTCTATTTTCTACTAATGGGTTCTAAAATGGTTATCCATTTATTACAATGTCATGAATGGGATATCCAATAATTTTAAGAAATGTAGACATGGATATTTTTAAATAAACATAATTATTTATATCATAGAAAGAGAATTTACACATTAAGTGTCCCTTGGGAGCACCTTGGGTAAAATAGATTGTTTCTGCCATTAATTGATTGTTCAATGAAATAGGTTATGGTTTTTAGATCTAGTTTGGCATTCATTCTAATATGTACAAAGAGACAAGCATGTTTTACATTACACCTAATATAATTACCGAAAAAGAGACATGGTTTTCTTTACACCCATCCCAAATACAATAAATGAAACATGTCGGACCTTACAACCAGTTTAAATATTAAGTGAGAAACATGGTTTGAATTAAACGTAACATAATTACTAAACCAAAATAATGGGTTTCATTACACCTAACCTATATATCACATAAGAAACATTGTTGGAATAAAACCTAAAATAAATTTCAAATGAGAAATATTCTTAAAATTACACCAAACCCAATTTACAAATAAGAAGATTGGTTAGCCTTAAATCCAACCACAAAAAATGTACCAAAACATGGTTGATGTTGACCTCACATAAACAACAATTAGAAATTACAATTGTAATTACACCCAATTTAATTACTAGACTAAATTCATGATTGAAAATAGACCCAAACCAATTACCACTTCCTTCTTCCACTACTACACATGGATATGATCTCCACTATACCTTGTAATGCCCCGACCCCTCTAGATAGAAGCCGGTGTATTACTTGTGATATTTTAATGGTTAGAAGGAATGAAAATCTTGAAGGAACGATCAGTTTTTTAGTCTTAAAGAAATGAGATACATAGATGTAACACAAATTACATTGGAAAGGGTTACAAAATACAAAACAAAAGCTAAACACTACAACCATAGGAACTCAACAAACGATCACCACTTCATCGCTTGTAGAAGGTAAAAATGAAAGGGGTGAGCTCAAATTCTCAGTAAGGGTTAAAAATAGCAGAAGTATGAATACAATAATAACTAATTTGTAAACAATTTTTCATAATCAATATGGCATGGTGAATAAATGAAAAACTAATGTCGTTAATAAACTGAGAATGAAACTGCATCCATAGATTTTGTCATAGTGAAAACCTCAGAGATAGTAATAAATGATAATGAATAAAATGGATGATTATTAACTGGACATCATGTATCTGGATCATGAACCATAATACTGTAAAAACAGTTTAGTTCTATGGGTAGAAACCCGCCTGATTTTTGGAAACAAACTCGAAGGGTTTGTCGCCAAACTGTTTTGTCTCATGAGACCTACTGATGCATCGAGGGGCATTAGTGGGCCCTACCCACCTCTAGATTTAAATCATTATTTAAAAATATATTCAATACAAGGGAAATATGTATTTAAATTATCCATATAGAATAGAGGATACAGACTTATCAACATTTCCACAATCAAAACAACATTTAAAATAAATACCGTATGTAAAGTGGTATACAGCTTACACAATAATAATATCCATGTTATGAGAATATGGAGATTTAAATGGAATATAATTTCAATTTAAAGGTGATATAAAATGGTCAGTATGTACGCTACATAAGAAAGAGTAGGTGCACAATACAAAGTAAGTCACAACTATGTGAAAATTGAGACGAACTCGTTACCACGTAGTAATCAATTGAGTTGTATGAACAAAAGTTAATAACCACAAAATGAATAGTATAATACCATTAATGTAAATATAATAATGATAAGATACATAAAATGGCAGTACACCTATACTACTTATTAGAAATAAGAGGCGAATAATGAAAATCCCACAGAATTGATGGTGAGATGAAAAACCTCTTACAAACATTTCGTCATGGTATCGAGTGTTACTGCAAGGTATTAATGAGAGGTAAGGGTGTATACCATTATTTATATTCCACAAGGTCAGTATGGGGGAGGTGAAAAAACATTAACCAACATTATAAATTAAAAAAAATCACACAAGATAGGGTGGATTCTTGAATAAAAGTGGGAATGAGTATCCCTTACCTTATGCTTGAAGGTGTTCTTGAATTGTTATTAATGACCTGAATAAACAAATTAATCTTATTAATTCATAATTCCAGAACCTATTTTATATGTAAATGATTTATTATAATCCTTCATAGTTCATTCGAGGCCTTTTTTATTGTTTATAAGGTTCTATTTCATTGCTCGGGCTCATTTGTTTACTTGGTTTTAAAAGATTGGTTCACTTATATTCATGTTCGGATAAATATGAAAGATGGAAGTGGTTGTCCAGAAATGAAGTTATATACTATTAGTAAACCTACAGGATATTAGATGGGTTTAAATTAAATTTGGGTTACATAGATTTAAGCCGAATTATTATATAACCTTAGTGATAACCGTTTTTGTTAAATGGTGAGTTTGATTACGATGAACATGTTTTTCTTTATAAATTAATACCATTTGTACAAAATAATTAAAGAACTAAAAATAGGATATATTACATAATAATATGGTTCAACCATAAGACAAATGGTTTCATGGCCATAATTAAATATTATAATAGAATTTGATAAACCGTTTTCCTTCAATGTGCTAAATTATCCCATCTCAAATGGTGCTTTCATTTCATTCAAATAAATGCCGGGAAATGAGATAAGATAATGAAATATATACACCATTATTATGAAAAAAATTCCATTACATGTATGTTACTGGATTTTTCATACTATTTTGGTGAAGGGAGGTGAGGAAAGAAACAAAAATAAAATAACTTAAAAGGAAAGAAGTGATTTGAAAGAGGAATTTACCTCTTGAGATTTCATCCTTTGAGAACCTCTTAAGGGGAGAGTTTTTTGTATTATGAAGAGGCTAAGAGATTTTTAACATGGGGGAGGATCTTGGGGAGTGTTTTGGGCAGAATATTGGCAAGTCACAAGGCTTGAGAGGAGTGAATAGAAGAGGGAGTGAAGGCAGTGTTTATAGTGGAGGAGAGAGGAGTTTTCTTAGTATAAAATTCATTAATTTATTATTTCCTCTCAAGAAAACAAATAGTGAGTATTCCATGACCAAGAATAGTAATATATGAATTTTAATCCGAATCAATTGGGCTTACATCAACAAATCATCATCGATGACTCAATTAATCCATTATTTAGCATTTATTGTGAATTATTAGATTTTATTATTCATAAAAAATTTATGTAATTTAGAAAAATCTCAAAAATTCACCCTAACCATTTTTTGATGCATAGAATCCAAAAATGAATTCCATTTTTCAAAAATAATTTTTTAAATATTATTAATTAAATATTTAATTAAATCATTATTTAATCGAAATATATAAACACTTAAAATATTCATCTTCATTTTTAAGGTGTCTAAATTCATTTATACACTCAAGGGTATGGATACCATTCATAAGAGTCATATTAATATTCCTAAGGTTAAGTTACTTTTCATAAGGGTAGGTTACAATTCACTGAAAATCAAGTTAATTCTATCATATTCTAAATACCATCTTGAATACAACTGTGTATATCATATTTTTAAAATTCAAATCACAGAGCTGGTAAATTTAAGTTTAGTGGCTAATTTATGGATATCTTCTATTAGTAACCATTTTTTTTTCTATAGAGGTTAATTGATTCATAAAATATAGGCTATCTAATGAATACAGTGTATTTAAAAGAAACATACCATAAAATGTTTGGGGTGCTACAATACCTCTTATTTTACATGATTCCTTTTTTTAAATAATTTCTTATGGAACGTTCTAAGATCTTGAAACTCATCTCATACCCATTAACACCTTTATCTATTACTATGCCAATAGTTTTCAACATATTCTTTGAGGTTCATGACCATTTGTGATCATTTAATCATGGATACATTCATTGGACTTATAATGAAACTAAAAAACTTTACATAACTCCAAATATATATGAGAACCCAAAATTGGTTATATTTTGATCTATTTTCAATCACTCTCCAATAACCACATGTCTAATGATGAAAACAACCTACATAAAACAATGAAAAAACCTAGGTATCACCTACCATAAACTAAAATTAACCCATTTATATCAATTATTACTATATAAAACCAAGATCAGGATATTAATTTCTATATCCAGGAGGTCCAAATGATTCATACTTGTTAGAAACACCAATAAGTGGATTAAAAACCAGTCTTAAAATGCATTTGAACTTACATATGAGAAAAATCAATAAATTAAATCAGTGATTCAACTACTAATTTAATATAATTTTTCCAAAAAATATAATATTTTTTGTTAAGAAATATACCTCTATTTAAATAGAGGGAAGTGATAATAATTTCTCACTCCTCAAAATCCACTTGTTATTCCATAATAAATACCTCGTTTGGGGTTTTGATTTAACATTTTTCTAGTGAAATTTTATCTCCAATACCAAAATTAGTGAACCAACATGATTAAATAATCATGGATAATGTGGAGGAATAAGGGTGTAAGATATGAGAATATGAGGTTCCAACTCCCTCTCACATCCAATTGAAGAAAAGAAAATACACATGGGTCTTTTAGGAAAACCCAAAAATTACTAAACCACCACCACTTAAAAAGGAGGTTGAGGAAACTAATATCTGGATGGTGGGGGAATTGTTGCAGTTACATTTTATAACCCACCAAACATTAGGTAGATTTTCTCTATGGTTTATGATAACTTTAATTATCCACCAACTGACCCAAATCATATATCCTCTGGAGTAATTCCTCAAACAAAAATATCCAATATCATTGATATGCAAAAATATGTTAGGTTCAACTCCTAAATGACATATAAATATCATACCACTTAATCCAATTCTAAAAATTCAATTTCGCCCCTTTATTTAACTCAATAAGAGTTTTAATAGCCTATTATTTCATTGATACACAAGGATGTGAGCTATTATAAATTCATCATTTTTAGAAAAATATATAATTAGATCATTACTATGATTTAAAAACCAATTCAGATATATAATATTCCTTAAACATTTCGAATAATGGTTTAAAGATATGACACATGGACCTTTTTAAATTCTCACAATCATTATATAGACTATAAAGCTTCACCTTATAGTTTACCCTCATTAGTGTGTTAATAATACCATGCATTACTCATCTTTTGGGGCCATCTATATTGGAAAGTATCTAGAAAATATATCCATGGTGGATAGTTCTTGATAACATATTGTTGTATTGTTAAGAAAAATAGTGATTAGAATTTAAAAGTCGTCACTTAAAAAATAAATGTTGACATCCTAAAAGTATATATAATTATTTATTTATTCATTCTTCAACATAACTAGGGAAACCTTGGAAAGAAATTTCTAAGATTGGACTCCTCTAATGAGGTTATCTTTACTATGTTTTTCTAAATTTTTCTCCACCATGGAACTATGATTTTGTTGAATACTCATTATAGATTTTATATAACCATGGAGATTAATTTGTAAGGCTAAGGGATGAATATACATCTACGGATTCAACATTGGAATTTCTATATAATTCTACCTAAATATTTCCTAGTGACTCTTAAGGAATAAAATATATTAGTCTTCCCCATTGGGATGAATGATTATAGTAATAATAATGGGTTAAGGATCTTTATGATTCACTAAATACTCCTTGTTTAGATGATAAAAAATGTTATGTTTTCCTTCATAAAATATTGGATTTGTCTCACCCAAATATTTTATATATAAATGTTAGTGGATGGATGATTGATCTTGAGTTTTATCGACAATTGATGGTTTTATTGAGTCATTGTCTTATTTTTTTAGGGAATGGACTTTCATATGAAAAATATAACATTCATATACTGACCATCTAGGGCCCATCCTCAGTTAGTTACATGCCATAAGTGGCACCCAAAGACTACCTCCAACACTCCATGGGAAACTGACTAGCACCAAGTAACTATATTTGTCATAAGGGATTCCTTATCCTAATGAGCATGTATACATTAACAAGTATCTCCTTACACACTAGAGTAATGCAGAAATTAATCAATGTAAGTAAATAAATTCATGAATATCCTTTAATATCCAAAAAAGAGACTAACAATACATAGTCAAAGTAAAGAGGGAAAATATAGTCCCAACAACCGATAAGTAGGTCTAACCAGACAACAATATGGAATGTAATCTCAGCACAAAACCACTAGTATCTCAAAAATTCTCTCTACCATATCCATAAAGAGACTCTAAGAACCTCACAATCTATGTCCTTCTAAATCATCATTAAAAAACATGTCATCTATGTATCACATAATAAGTTTAATTAGAGCTTATGAAGGGGTGAGTGTATACATACCCAGTAAGAAACAAAAAATAACCAAGAATAAAAATATTCAAATTGAAATAGTTATCTCAAAACTATAATCATTAGGGAAAAGAAAATTAGAACCCTAAATATTCTTATAGAAACAAATATTTCTCAGGGTGCAGTTTCGTACTCATGGATAGATAAATAACTCAACATTTCATTTTTTAATTCAGAAGTCTCAATAAACTCAAATGACCATTCTCTCATATGATTTTGGAGGATTCTTGGCCCATTTATATGGGTGAAATAATGACTCTAGTAGAGGATCCCTTTCTGGTTCAGGCTCAGTGGAAGATATAAATACAACTCCATAGATATAAGATACATTTATTATGAACATGGTTGAAATACCAAATGTATCATATTTCATAGGTAGAGGATCTAAACCATTGGCTCACATGGGAGAAATACTAACTCCCCAAGAGGATCCCAATCCCTGCATGTCAGATAACCAATACACCAAAGAATAATTAGGGGAACAATTCATGCATGACCCAAGTATCCAGTGTTAGGTGGTTATACATGACTTGTCTTAAATGTACAAGATGTGTAGTCCAAATTAGCCACCTGGTTGTATTATTATGATCCACATGGCATGTCTCAGCACAAATATATGTTGTGTAAATGGTTCACATGATGTGTATGGATCACACATTATACCCATTTTTCACACATATGTTTGATCCTTATCTCTAATCAAAACCCGAACATTGTATAAAAAGGCTCTACATTGTGTGTATTATTATGAAACACATCGCATGTAGTCGTAATATTTCTAGAAATATCACTCATTCAACATGTCACTAATATTCAATCCTCCTCAAAAAATATATATCATGAATAATTCTTTAAATGTTCCCCATAAACGTCAATCACTATCACTACCCTATTGGAAGACATATTTCAATCACTGTTTGTGAAAAAATGAAATCGACATTACCTCCCCTGGAAGAATATCATCTAGCATGCACTCCCTAAAAAATAAACCATTAGGAAAACCTCCAATGAATTTCCAACATCACTAAAAAACCATTTTCATGTTGATATTTACATTTATAGACCATTAATAATAATGTTCAAAACTGATGATTAGTCTGAAAAGAAATTGGTTCTACAAAAATAGTTGGACTATTGACCAATTGAACATCAATGATGAACACACATATAATTTTGGGATAAATCAAAAAAACATAAATATTAGGATTCAAAAATAGTCATATTCATTTTTGAAAACATCATTGATAAATATTAGATACATGGATATGATTATAAATAATAACGATAAAAGAATACCCAATTCGTAATCTTGAAATAAGTTATGATATGAAATAGGCAATCCAAACAGAACACAAAATTAATTAAAGAGTAATTAACTCATGTTTTAAATAGAAATTATAAAAGGTATAAACCTAATAAAAAAATACACCTTAAGAGAAGATCCATAATTGTAAAATTACATGTTCACTATCAAGGGAATAAAATATTCTACTATGTTCTTTATTCCCACCATGAAGATCCATAGTTGATTGATGATGAAGTGATACCCATGTTGTCACTGGTGGTGATTCCCCAATCTTGAGTTTCCCTTCTACATCAACACCCACTAAATGAACAATTTCTACCTCTCTAAAAATCTATAGGGTTAGATAGTAAACCCAAGATATCCAACATATAGAGACATAAATAAGAAGAATCTAGGTTAAAAGGTATAATTAATAAATTAAATAATTATTTTAATTTATCCCTATTATCAAATAATGTGGTTGTACATCATCTTGGGACCTGATAAAAATGAATATTATGTTGTTACTATGGTAAATTCTATGTTCTATGCTCATATAGTATCCCAGTTTCTCCATTAAAGGCTCTATTAATATGATATAAAAATTCTGTGAGAATAATAAATATTTAAATAAATTAAAATACGCAACATCTGATTCAAAAAACCTCTAATCATGAGGCCATATCTAAATAAAAGATTAAGGGAATTCATAAAAAATTAAATGGTAGAAACCCAAGAACTAGGGATATTTTTCTTTACCCACTTTAGATATTTCATACCTGAAATCATAACTCACTTGAAAAGGTGAAGCTGGGTTTCGTGGTTTTGGATGTGGCGGCGAGGGTTGGTGGTTGATCGCCATTGATTCAGACATATATGCGGTGATGTCAGGGGAATGGCTCGAGGTGGTTCACTGATCAAGACACCTTGGTCATTGTGTCTATGATGATGGGTTCAGTTTTTTATTTTGAAATTTGAATATGATGTTGTTGTGATTTTCTTTCTAGTTGGAGTTATGTTGGATCAGTGTCTGTATGGTTACCGATAACCCATAAACCGGCTTTGAGAAAAAGAAAAAAATGGATTGCAGGACTTGAAAATGTGAAGGTACTGAGCTCACATCTAGTTCTCTAACACCCATGATCTCTCCTAGATATCCCCATGTTTCCACATGACACACACTAGGGTAATAGATTTCCCCTAGATTAACATGTCCTTATAATTCTCAATATCCATATATTACACCAAAAAGGTTCCTCTATCTTCAAAATTTAACTCTCCCTAGCCAGTAATATTGATTGGATCATGCTTGTATATACTCAACTGTTAAACATGGAAGATTTCATGAACTCGGTCTAGTTCTGGGGGGAAATCCTTGAGGTATGCATACTTACCGACCATGTGGAGAGTCTAGCATGGATTGATGTACCTCAGATATAGCCTTTCACCTCAACCAAATCTCCACAATCCATGTTAAAGTGATACATTCATATATATATTATCACCCTCCTCATGTTCCAAGGGTCTTATTCGAATATCCAAATTTGAATTATGACTTCTCTATATTGTCCTCATTCACTAATGAATAACATGCACCTTATCAGTCATATCATACAACATCTTTGTTCATATGATTGAATGCTCTGCCAAATAATACTAGAAGAAAGGTAACATATAGGGTCACCCATAAATGGCCTGAAAAGGCACCATTACAATCATGTAGTGATAGCTATTGTTATACAAAAACATTATCTGGTAAATATTGTCTTCTTATTTCCAGATGAAATATGAAACACTAGCTATCAGGATATCCTCTAGGAAATAAATATTCCACTCATTATGTCCATCATTCTATGGGTGAAAATTCATACACATCCACAACTAATCCTATAAAGGCTCCTTCAAACCTCTGAACAACTAGTATGTAAATCAATAATCATTGTATGAGACAATTGTCGAAACTACTTTGTCAAGTTGTATGATAACCAACATATAGAAGTTTTCTAGGATTTGTACCTAAATCTGATATCTAATAGATAAGAATTGGGCCTATATGGAGATTCAATCAGAAATGAACGAGAGACCATCATGGTCTCTCATTGATCATGGTACTCCATCACATAAATAATTGGATATTCTATCCCATTTCAACTCGAAAAAATTAAGAGATTGAATTAATCCTTCCAAAACATGATGCTCATCCTATACCTACTTATAAATAAGGTATCATGATATAAACATTACAACACTCCCCTTAATCATTATCCACCAAAACTATCATAGATGATCATGGTAAAAATTTACCACACCATGATATACCACTAATAGAGATACATGAAACTATCTCAAAACCTCTTATTAAAGTGAAAATGACACCACATTCCTCCATCAAAAAATGGTGGAATACTCCCCACCATTACAAACTCTATCAAGAGAATGTCGTTTGAGTATATAATCAATCAAGACCACAAAATAAGCATCCTCATGATATGTTTACCTTACATGTTGGAGGGCCATAGGGGTTACAACCATCGATAGAAGGTATGCTAAAACATACCCATCCACTAAGGATAATGTAATGAGGTCATCTACTCTAACACCTAACCCATTAGCTAAGAACAAGAATTCTTATTAAGAGTATCCTTCACCATATTCCTCGTTCAAAGATTATAAACTATCTATAAGATATACTATTAGATGAAATCCATCAAATCCTATCTATTTTAGCTTTATATCTTAGTGAATTATGATATAACTAAGACTCATGCGGTCAAAATAAACAAAAAACTACTCATGAAGAAGGTAGTGTCCTCATGTCTTTGGGGACAACACCATAGAATCCAACTCCAATTCATGGGTTGTGTAGTTATAATCATGGAGTCTCAACTACATAGGTATGTATGTCATCACCACCTTATTTTCATTAACATACACTAAAGATCTATTCCAATGGAATCACATAACACTATGTAATCTACTCACTTGTTTATATACCTTAGTATGGGAGAACTCATCAACGTCTTTCACAACTCCTCAAAGGCCCTCTAGAACTGATCATAATTGATAAAAGGATTCCCCTTTGAATCTAATTAAGTCAAGGGATCTTAATTATAGGATAAATATAGAAACAATACCTTGTAATATCTGGCCAACTCAAGGAATATTCTCACCTTTGAGAGGTTATTGAGTGGTTTTCGTGTAAGAACTATCTCAATATTCTTTGGGACTATAGATATACTCTTCTCTAAGATAATATGTCCAAAATAGTAGACTTCCCTAATCCAAAATTTTCCCTTTAAGAGCTTATCATTCAGTTGATGCACTTTATGTATGACCTAGACCATCCCCAAATGTGTTGTTTTCTTATCATAAGATGCTAAGTAAAAAAATAATTTCATCAATAAAAACCATGAAAATCTACTCTATGAAGTACTAGAAGATAATGTTCAAGATCATCATAAACAATTTCAAAGTATTCATCATGCCTAAGGAAATAACCAGGTTTTCATAATTAATATAGTAACATCATAATGTTATCTTAGGTATTTCCTACTCATTTTCCCATTTATGATGATAACCTAGATGATGGTCAATCTTAGTGAACCACTTTTCCCCTTTTAACTACTTTAAAAGGTAGGTAATTCTCATTAATTTATAGTTATTATTTTTGTTCATCTATTTCATGTGATGCTAATCAACACACAACCTTAGGATCCAATCCTTTTTATAGATGAAAAATAACAGAGTTTAGGAGAGGGACACACTAGGTTGAATAAATAATTTCTTTTGTATTTTCTCCAACTACAGCCCTATCACTTAATGATTTGTGAGATATATCTGATATTCCACTGAAGATATCATAGCATTCCTAGGATGCATGTCGATATAGAATTTTACCTCCCACAAAGATGGTATCCTATTTATATCCTCAAAATAGACAAACAATTACTCCTCATATACTATATTTAATTGAACATCAACTAAGTTTTATGAACCAAGATTCATTCTCACCATCTAATAATAGATTTTACGTAATATCCTATAGACAAGGCCATCCAACTCTACTAATTACCCCTTCTCACTAGAAAAGGAAAATCTTAACACATCATACCAGGTCCACTGAATTCATCAATGGAAATAATCAATCTGGGCATGGATGGTGGATTATTAGTCCATAATAAGAATAATATCATAAGGATTCATTGTACCCCCAGAAAACGTCCCACTTTAATCTCTCTCTACTAAATTTCAAATCAAAATATAGACATAAGAGTGTGATAATAGAATCTCATCCACTAAGGGTCTCTAATTGTATGGTTAAAGATAGATGACCTACTGGAATATTTAGTTCTTGAATAGGGGATAAGGCTAGAAAAGAATGACCCAAACCTATATCTATCAAAGCTGAAGCTGGGGTGGATAATTCATGGGTCATTCCACATATCATTTGGGGATCCTCTGGGTCATAATGTTCATCTACCTTTAACTAACTATGTTCGAACCCTCCAAATCACTAATACTGATATATAAAACTCTGAGGTTTTGGTGTTGGTATCATATCATAACATCGATCACCTCATTTTTTTATTATAAATTATATAACATGACCTCCTCCCTTCGGTTTCTCATACTGACACCATAGCCTCTTACATAGTGGAACATCCACTATATCACTATCCTCTACAGTAAGGTGGATTAGGAATTTTTAGGTGATATAACATCAACCATCATAGGAAAAACATTTTCTCTCCCTCAATGGACTAGAAAAAATCTATAAAGCATGGTCTATAGAACCATGAGTCAAATCCTAGACATGTTGATGCATTGAGTGTCATGACCCTGAAGCCTAAATTCATTCACTAAATTCTTAATAATCTTCTACTAGGTGACTTTTTTCAACACAAGGTGTTTGAATATTCTTTTTATAAAATTTCCCTACTAGAATGTTGTATTTGATATCCCCAATAAATAAAGAGATATAAAGGAGAACAACTTCAGATAAAATATATGTTTTCATCCCTCGCTCAAGAATCATTTCCTTAAAACATGTATCTTGAACCATGTCCTGAGTGTATCATGTGGGGTTGGTAAAGATCAACACATAACAATCAACTGACATGTTCCCCTAATGAATATCAAGGAGATCATGTTTATGCAATAATAATACATTCCTTGAAATTTACTCCTGTTGAATTTTTTTTCTCAAACTCAATTCAAGGAAGAGTTTCCCTATCATAGGTTTGGGTCACCATGTTCCACCATCATCTTTCTGATCCATGAATTTGACTCTCTATGAGCACCAACATCTAATATGATGGTGTTCATATGAGGAAAAAAACTAATTCCATGGACTTTAACTAGACCTATATTGATTGTTGTTATTGATCATCTAAAAACCTAGATGTTATCTTACTAAAAAATCAGGATTCATTTTTAGCCTCTATGGGTCATCATCATGAAGCACTATAATGATTTGGTGTCCAGTAATAGGTAAAACATTATCCTGCACTATTAGAGGCAGTTCTTCTCACTAGTTGATCTGTGGAAGTGTCCCTTTCTATCCACCTAGAAGGACTAACTCTTGAATAGGCCCTTAAACTTGGCCTCATAAAAAATATGATCCTTATCATGAAATAGTCATAGGATCTAAGTTGTATATCATTATATAGGAATTTTTAAATAGTTAAAATGTGCCTCGTCAAAAAGATAATATTGGGGGAGCAAACATAGGAAGGATATGGAAACTACAACCCATTCTTATACCAGACATGTAATATTATTTTCCATACAACCAGTATCTCATTGTACTAAGATGTCAAGTGGGTAATAAGAATCGTGATGAGTGTATATATTGGTTATCAAAGAACCACTAGGGTCCCCATTCCAATAGATAAACATGAAAGACATAAAAAGTGTCTCCCTAAGTCCCAAAACATTCCTCACAACGATTCTAACACAAAAATTAATCATAGAAAAACATCCGATGTGACACCACTCTATTATTTCCTATCCAACCAAGGGCCTTCCCAGGTTATCGATATGCTAAAAGTGACACCCTAATCCTGACTCCAATAATCCAAGCTCTGGTGAATATCACCATGTTTTCATATCATACATATGGTAGGCCGTAACCAAATGAACTTGTTTACATGCACATGTATCTTCGTACAAATCGGGGTGATGTGGAGAGTAAAAAACTATAAGAAATAAACTAATTCACAACCTCTAATATCCCACAACTGTATAAAATAATACATAATCAATGAAAAGACAGAAAATTCAGGTGTCTATGAAACAACCAATCTGTCAATAATCCTACTACCCCAGACACCATGTGCCTCTAAGAACCACCCACTATGGGTCCCCTAAAATCACCATAAAAAATCACGTCATCTACATCATACATGACACATATAAGAAAATCCCATCTATCATTGAGTATATACATTCCCATTAGGAAACCCAAAAATAACCAATAATAAATGAATGAAAATTGAGACAGTCAAGATAAAACCATAATCGTGGGGGAAAATAATAGAGGAAACTCAAATTATCTCATATAAGGATACACACCCCATAGTGCAGTCTCAGACTAACATTAATCCAAAGAAGTTATAAATTCTATATTTTAATTTACAAGTCTCAAGAATCATATAGGTTAATTCCCCCATAAGATGATAAAGGATCCCTACCCCATTTATATAAGTGAAATAATTACTCCATTGGAGTATTCATGTCCCATATGAGCTCTATGGATAGGAAAAATACCACTCTAGAGTTAGAGGATCCCTTCACCATAAATATAGGTTAAATACTGACTATGTCTGATTCCAAAAATATAGGATCCCAACACCATTCTCATGTGGGTGATATATCAACTCCCCTAGAGGATCCTAGTACCAATTGGTGAGATACAAAACCCACCTAGGAATAATGATTGGAAAAAATCATGCATGTAAAAAGTATCCAAGGTCAAGGGGTTGTACACAGTGTATACTAGAGGTGAACAATGTGTGTCCTAAATTAGACACCTAGTAAAGTCTTTTTTATCAAATTTTCATGTCTTGACCCAACTAGATTATGTATATAGGGTTCACATGGCATGCCATATCCTTAGTGTAGTCAATTTGTACATATTCTACACGATCCATGTATCTATGAAGGTAAATGGGGTGTGGCACAACAAACATGATGTGTGAATTAGTCATCGATCTTTGTAATAATTAACTCCAACCAAAAACCTTATTCTAAAAGGCAAAGTACTATATGATATGTGTTATTCTAAAACACATGGTGTGTAGTTAGGAAATTTCCAGAAACTATACCCATTCAACCCATCACCGATCTTCAAGCCAATTTCACTAAATCTACTCCAATCACACCTGATATGTTCAGTGTACATATTTATCTCTATCAATGACTCACTAGGACTAAAATTATAGAAATTTATTTTCATATAATCAAAAAATTAGTACCTTTCATAAAATTATCACCATACCAAATGTGTCAACTCATTAATCAACCATCATTCAATCCTCCTTGGGATTTCATTCATCATATTCTAACCTTTATCAGGTCAATATACATATTCATAAACCATCAAAAGTGATCAATATGACTAATAATTAGTCAAATAATGAAATAGTTATGTGGATATGGTCAGACCTATGTTCAATCAAAAGTAAATGATGAAGACACATCTAATGGGTGAGAAATACACAAAACATAAAATTAAGTAAATAATTAAGGTGGTGTAAGGATAGATCAAACTCATTGATGGAAATCAGAGGCAAGTAGTTGAATCAAAATAAACCAGATAAAATAATTCTCAATTCCTCTGTTAAGAATAAATTCTCATTTAATAGAGGAATTCTAAGGTGAACATAAAATTAATTAAATATTAATTAGTCTATGTTCTCATCAATAATTATAATGGGTATAAATCCAAAAAAAAATTCTATCGGGAGAATGAATAGATCATTAGAGAAGAACATATTCAATAGTGATGTAGTTGAAGAATCAATTGAATTCATTTTTCACTCAATGACTTCAATGATCTATTAGTGAAGAATATATACTCATGTTTTAATCATCAGCGATTCCCTGGCCCCAAGCCATCTTCCAATGTTAATGCCAAACAAAATATCTCTTTCTCCCTCTCACATTATTAGGGGTTAGGTAGTAGACCCTAGTGATCTATCATAGAGATATATAAATATGAAAAATCTAGGTCAATGGGAATTATAAAAAAAATTATATAATTATTTTAATTTATTATTTTTACCCCATTTGACAACTACGCATCATCCAAGAACCAGAAGAAAATGAAAGTTATATCATATGTAGAATAAAACCTGCATTCCAGACTCAATTTTAGTAGGAGTTTATCTATCCAAGAATTTACTTATTTGTCATGGAATAATTCATGAATGGGAATAATAAATATTTAAATAAATTTAATTACAAAACATCAGGTTTAAATAACACATGGAGATCACACAATATCCAAACTAAAGATCGAGGGTAGTCAAAAAAGTTATCAAATGGTCCAAACCCAACAACAAGGGTTGTTACAATAACACTCTGACTATACAGATACAATATTGATTGGTGAAAAAAATTCCAGTCCTTACAATTTTTATTTAATTATTTCCTTATAATATCAATTTATATTGGTTGGGATACTAAATATCAAAAAAACATGTCATTTGGTATAGACATATTGTGTATGGATTTGATTGTATAGGGTGAACATAATTTCTTTAAAGGAGTGACAGTGTTTTATAGATCATATAAACTGATCCATCATATCAGAAGAGATTAATTAGAGTATCCTTTGTTGTTTGGTTAGAAGAGATTATTTCCTAACTCAAGAATATTATTTTTAATTTTATGTATTAGAAATAATAGAATCTCTTTTACTATATCCTAAGTGATAATTGTGGATACCTATAAGTGTTAAAAAGAAATTTTATCACCATGGAGTACTTTTATATGTCCCTTAATGGATTATATAAAACATTGATGATATGAGGAAGATATATTTCTATGTGTGTGTGTGTTTGTGTGTGTGGAACCATAGTCTCCTAAGAAGATTGTAGAAGGACGTGTCTTGATTGATCATCATGAACTTGGTACTAAACAATGGATCTAAAAACTAGGGTTTGAAATGAATATTCCATAGGGGTATTTATTGGATTCTATCATAACCATAAATTATCAAATTATTAAAGAACATGTTCGTTTTAATATACCTAAGATAGTGAATTGTTTATAAAGAAATATGATTGATTTAATAGAAATTATCTATTAATTCCTTGATATTACAAAAGATATAAAGAGGTTAAACATTTCTTTTTATGTTTCCATCTGTTTATTGACTTGAAATTAAAATAACCACATTACATTTATTTATTCCACTTTTTTATTGTTAAAAGTTTTAGAAATTAGCACATCAATACTATGCTCTTATGGATTGATTAAAACATCATTTAGGGATTCAATAAGTTATGTATAAGGGATAGGATAACAGAATACTAAAATCAGTACTATAATAGTATAATTATTTTAAACATGACATACTTCTATACTAATTAATTATACATCTCAACACGATTTTTTCCTCTGACTCAAGGGGAAATTATTTTCTTTGGCTGAGAGGGTAATCCATTTGGTTCCTGATACATTTATGTTTCCACTAACTATGAATTGTAATGATTATAATGCTTAGAATTTTGAGGTTATATATATTATTATGTATCAACTGTCCAATAAAATAATTCAAAAGTGGAGAAAGATCAACAAGGGTCCTTATATCTGACTACTTTTCCCTCTTAGCTCTCAAAATATCCTTCCTCCTTATTTTGTAAATATAAATAATGTTATATATGATGGATAAATGATTATAAATCATCTATATAATTTTAATACATATTTATTGAGATCATTAATGAAAAGTAACAAAATATATTGATATATATTCTTTATCTGGTGCCTTTTCATACATATATTTTAGAAGGATAACATTAATAAAATACAAGATTTGTTATTTTTTAGGAAAAAATATAAACATTTAGTAGATATTTCTTTTATCCTCGGTGATTGGGGAAATAATTCAAAAGTATTAAAAACTATCCAAGGTGCATGTAAGTGTTTTTCTATATTTTTATAATATTTTCATCAATTATACCTCATCTAATAAGATTTTAACCTATTTGTAATAAATATGGATGCGATAGAGGTATAATGATTCTTGATGACTATTTTATTTGTTCAATAATTTTCCCATGGACATGAGTGATTCAATTCTCACTTATCCATTCATTATGGAAGAATCCATTATTTTCAAACATCACTTCTATCACCCTTCCTCGTCATTCTCACAAATATTTTGTGTAAATAATATACAAGACACTTAGCTCTTATATTTTACCAATTTCAATTGACCTTTATCCACTGTATTATAGAGATAATCTATGTAAAATAAGTATTATTAGGTTTTTATCCATTTGAATCAATATTATATTTAATAATTATCATGATTTATTAATTTTACCACTTCCTTTATCTTTATTTCTATAATTTTGAGAATGTTATTTTCCAAGGAATATATGAAATACACTAAAACTTAATCTTTTTAGAATGAATATATATGTATTTTCTTATCCTAAAAAGCATGATATATTTGTATCTTTCACCCAGCCTATGTATTTGGGCTAACATGCGCATAGAACTGTTGAGTTTTAGGTGCTTGTAATTCCTAAAAAATGAATGAACATGGAGTGAGAGTCAGAGTTACTACAAATAATTCAAATTTTTTAAGTAACCCCAATTACAATGGTAGAACTATATAGGGTATTCATTTTTTCTAAAAAAATTTATATTCTAATTTTTTATCCATTTTGTAAACATCAAAAAATCTACCTTGATATTTTCAAGGATTTTTTGGTGGAGATAAATCTTTTCATAAGATATAAACATAGATTCACATAAACTAATCATATAATATTTTCATATAAAGTCAGTATGTCAATCCCTCACACTGAGAAAATGGGTTTGTTTTTGTTAAATATCTTACCATTTATAACTCGATAGATATTGAATTTTCATCTTCCTTAGCATAGAGATGAATTAATAATGAAACTATTTATAATGATACTCCTAACTTTTGAGGGATCATGCTACCAATTTTTTATACCAGTGAAACATGGGGACTTATAGAGTTTCAATAAAACATCCAATATTAGTTTTTTCCATTTTGATTCATTGGATTCCCCTATGGAGGGATAAATTTAGAGCCCATGTGTGTAAGATGTTATTCTGAGTCACCTGTAATATTAAAGGATGTGAAGCCGATATTATCATTATTTAGGGATGGTATGGTAAAATCTACCCATGTAGATTATGTTTAGGGAAATTATTATGATACATGAAGGTAATATTTGATTTATCACAGGGTTTTTTGTGTTCAGTGGTGAAATTGGGTGAACTTGTGGGATATGGTGGACTTTAACAGTCATATAACGGTCCTTGGGACAATGTAGGATCCTCATGTGGGACCGTGAAATGGTATTGGGGGAGGTAAAATGCATTTCATGGTAGGAATTTATAGTTTTAAAATTTATATGAGGTTTTTTGGGGACTATGGTCTCTTCAAGGTCACCCTAGATCATTCCTCTAGGTCATGAAACCACCTAAACCCCCTCATGAAACAATTTTTTTTACCAAATTTTGGTTATTTTTTCCCCATTCCTCTCACCTAACTCAACTATCTTAGCCCTAAAGCAAAAAAGTGAATTGGAATAAAAATTTTATCTTGGGAAAGAATTTATATTAGTATTTTTGAGGTCAAAATATAATAATAGGTACATATATATTTTATCATATGACTCATTCTTCATCACTTGTTAATAGAACACCACATATGATTACCTACTCAAAATAGCCTCACTATCCAAGGAGTTACTTTTCAGATTATTATTAATGGGATCCCAACTGCCTTTTTACCTTCATGACCAGATTTTGAACCTATTGTAATTAATACATTACTTGAAATACATTGATAGAACGCTTGCTGAATGTGTCTCAGACTGATGCAAGAAGAGTGTAATTCACAACTGAAATCAATGTGTACCATCTGAAGACAAAACAAAATCCACACCAATGCTAATATACATAGACATTAATTTAGGAATTATAATGAATCATCTAGGTCTACGCCTGAATCAGGTTCTCAAGTCATCCCACCAATAGGCATGGAGGGATTTCCCAATCCCCACAAGCTAAAAAAGTGCCTAAGAATAAAAACATATACATTGGTAACACTTTCATATGATCAATCATTAAAAAACTAAATGAATACCAATTTTTTATCCAAATTGAGAATTATATATTCCATATTGAAACACATATTTGATAATAATTTTTCAATATAAATAAAGAACAAACTTTATATAAATGATAATCATCACTCATAAACAATGAGGAAAGCTAGAAAATAAATCAAACACATTCAAAAACTAAAACAATAATGAAATGTAATAAAAGTGAAATAGAATACATAAAATAAGTGTGGAATACAAATTTCGACATGGGAATATACAAAAAATTAATGAAATTACAAAAATAAAACTAAAGACGCCACTTCCCAACTCCAACCACCAATTGAATCACCCTCACTTATTACCACCAACATGCCCAAACTATGATTTAAAAGATCACCCAATACCTCTATGAAAAATCTACTCAACCTATAATATGATAGGTATGTGAATAAACTACAAGTATTTAACTAGTGTACACACCATGTGTAACATTTAAAGATAAATCTATTCCATGAATGTTTAAAATACAAATTAATATGTAATTTTTCCACCATCATAAGAAACCAAAAAAATCTTATCCTCATTTAATCCAATTATATCTTAATCAAGGTGGTCTAAACATTCAAACACTTTCCATACTAAATATTTAAATTTACTATTAAAATTAATGTAATTTTTTAATACCTTAAAGTAATTAACTTCTCTATTTCGGTCCATCAAGATTTTTCACAAACTCTCTTTTTAAAACCAATTTTAAAAAGGAAAAATAAAACATATGAAATAAAAAATAGAGGGTTTTCATCCAATTTTCAAGATTTATAATATGAAAAACATAATATTAATGTTTCCATTAAACCAAATGAGTATAATTGGATAAAATCAAAAAATTGATTGGAAATAATATAATAGAATCGTAACAAACAAATATACATCATGGGAAACTCAGGAAGTATTAGTTGTCACATGTTACTAGACTTGTCTTATAGAAATTTTAATATGGAATAATCTGAACCTAGTTGATCTTAACCACACGCAACCCTAGGTTACCCTCATGGTATCCCCAAGTGGAAACACGTAGTAGAACACAATCATACCATGGTCACTATCCCATGAATAATCTATTATATTGGTGCACTCATCCTGATATTCCAAATAGTAAATAGGGTTCTCATAACATGAAACAATGGGGGTTATCACTAAAAATTAAGAAATATATTCATTTATTGAATCAATAACAAAATATAAATAGAGAATCTCATCTCACCTTACGTACCCTTATATTAAATAGCCCTTTCTCACATCATAAGTATCAACATGGAATAAAAAAAACACATTTTTTTGCAATAGGTGTGATAAATTATCATGAAAACCTTCTCATTAAGTGTTAAACAAGACTTATAATATGATTTGAGAAATTAATTTATCAGATACCCTTTGAAATAAATACCATACTCAACATCAGTAACTACCATAATTAAAAATATACATAACAATAGGGTTAAATAATCACACCCTTTTATCTAATATATATATATAATGTATCTTACCTCTTTCATAAATAAAGGAAACTGGAAACACACATTTCTCATAGTAATACCATTTTCTAAGAATCCATATAGAATTTAAATAAATATAAATTGTTAAAAAAAATTATAAAAAACAATTTTAAGCACAAAAACATTCAAAATACCCTTAACACTAGTTAGAAACCAAGATGAAAACAATTTCTTTTAGCATAAAAAAGGAACCATATTTTATCATTAAAAAACAAGGATAAATGGAAGGAAAATAATAAAGAAATTGGTGATTTTAAAATTAAAATATCATTTATGGTGAAACATACCTAAATTATTATTGTTTCACATAACACCATTTCAATCCTATATAACAACATCAAAGGGGGCATATTAATCAAATATGAAACCTGAAACAGACAAGAAACATGATAAAAATTAATCTAAGGCAAAACCTAGGTATCCATGACCATTCAAGCATGAGAAACAAAGAGGAAAAGAATAGAAACTAGAGAGGTTGAGGTTTAGAAAATATTTGTCACGAACCAACCCGGGTCGACCCTGAAACGATCACCCGATCCGGTCCACGACATGGCATGAGAGGCTTTCCCGATCCTCTTGGGCTGGCGACAAGTGCCAGGGCATCAACAGTGACTATGAGAACGATTTTGCCGATGAAAAAAAATAAACAAAAGCAGTAGAAATTATAAAGAGCAGCGCAGGATAAATAAACCAAATAAAATGACTAAACCAGGACAAAAGTATTTAAAACTAACTAAACATGAAGTCCTAACTAACTCTGTGTGACATCGCGGGTCACTCTCCAATTAAACGATCAAGCATCATCCAGGGTGAGTGAACTCAAGCTATAGCCTGCACAAACACTAAAAAAAGAAAAAAACTATAGGCATGAGTGTTAAAACTCAATAGTCTAGCCCAATATCTATTCACAATGCACTACCTTTAAAATAAAAGAAAAATCATTTCATGTTTGAAATATGATTTATGAAAGTATTTTATTTCTATATATTTTACTGGAAAAAAAGTACGAACCATTTCCTTTAACCATTTTCAAATCTAGATCCATTTCATTAGTGTAAATGGATTTTTAGAAAAAGAAAGTGATGTTTATATTTATAAATTTATACATTGAGGATTAAATACATTCATTTCAAAACCATTTTTAGAAACCTAATCAAAACCAGTTTACCAGTTTCCAAGGAAAACAATACACAAAAATGCACAAATGAAATCACACAGCAAGGGAAATGTAGGTATACATCTAAGAATCATAATCACTACTTCATAAAACAAAATCTGAATTGACATGGGTGAACCTAGGAGATCAAGAATAAACCAGAAGACACCAATACATGAGACCTCATCCTCATTGACATGTCACACACGATGAAATAAAAATTCCCAATACACTCGAACATCCTTTCTCAGATAGGCCGAGGGAAAATCCCATATTAATAACCCCAATATATCCAACTACTATGGGCCACTAGTCAGTACCATAACCTACCAGTGTAGTAATTATTCTTATAACATTCTCTCAATATGCCAGATTCCCATGTGTCAAGTATCTGGAAAGGGGGTGAGCCAACTGATTCCATCCGAGCATCCAATCACATACATATATATATATATATATATATATATATTATTAATCATGCAGAACATGCATCACCCCGAGCCACTCCACGGGACAACCTCTTGCATTTAAACCATTCGAGCACCCGGGAGACTCTAAGCGTGGGCCTCCCAAACAATCAGTTGTAACCAAGGAAGGAGAGTTACCATAGGAGGGTTTTTATCAAAATAATAATAATTTTTCAAGAAGTTTAAAATGGGAATTAGACACATTTCACAATCACCACTTTTAAAAGAACAAAAACGAGTTTGAAACTATTTAAAAAGCCTCAAAATAACACTCCACAAGATGCCGGTATTTTTATAAAACCCAAACCAAAACATTTAATTTTTTCTTTTACAGATTAATTGTAAGAGCCAACCGCAAAATTTATGAGTTTCCAATGCAACATTTAATAAAACAGTTTCCATTTAAGACTCAAATAGGAGAAAAACACCAATTTAATGGCGCAAAACAATTAAAATTGATTACCCACGTGCACAATTAATAAAACATGTATATGAACAATTACCGTGCAAAAACATAACCAAACAAAGACATTTTGCACACAAAAAAATTGATTTATATATTTTTATAATAAATCGATTAATCAAATATTTCAAAATTATATTTAGCATATATATATATAGGGTTCAAATATCAGGAAATAGACTCAAATTAAATTGTTAAAGCATTGCAATGGGAACCTACATTGAGATCGAGGTGAAATGGAAGACTCATGTCCAAAGCCATGTAGTAAGGTCCAACTCTCTACAAAAAAATATCAAGGACCCAAACACATACAAAAACCTCTACCAGAGTATGCGAAAACAAGTGATGAGGAGAAACCTAACCTTGAAACTGAAGCCCGATGACAATGAAAACCCCGAGACTGCTTCGCGAGGGTTTCAAAAATCATAAACCTATCAAAATAACAACTATCAATAAAACCCCCAATCTAACTAAAATAATACAATGAGAAAAAATGATTATATCTAAGGGGAGGGCTGGTCGAAGAGGTTTTGGTGAACCAAACATGAAGTCTGAGGGGGTTGCACACTAGGTAAAAACTTTCTCGGCACTGATGGGTTGCTCGAGCACAGAAAGGGAGGGATATGGGGTTGGAGCAGGGTGTCGTGCTGCAAGGCTGAGAGCGCACCAGTGAATTCACTGAGGGGTGCTACTGGGAAGGAGGGAAACAGGAAGCAGGCGAGTAGGAGGCTGATCATGGTGCAGGTTCACTGAGTCGCTTGGCTGTGGTGTGCTGCAAAAGAGATGGCCAAGGTGAGGCGGGTCAGGTATTGCAAGGGAGGAGGGAAACAGCACCGAAGTGCGTGAGCTACAAGAATATATGAGTGTCGGTGGTGGATGGGTGTGGTGGAAAACAATGGAGGGAGGATCCAGCTGTGGGTGTGGGTGCTGGCTGTGGCTGGGTCGAGACCGGATGAGTGGGGTGCACTAGCTACTGCAAAGGGAAGCAAGTGGCGGGCGGCTGCACCGTGTGGTGGATGAGGCAAATTCAGAGAGCGGGTGTTGGGTCACTACAGAAACCAGAAGAGAAGGATAGGGACGGTGTGGCCGGTGCAGGCGGCCGGTGTGGGTAGGAGTGCCGGAAGGAGGCTGGGGCGCTTAACAAGAGGAGCACCGAGGGGAATACTAGGGTGGTGTGGCACTGGGAGAAGGCTGGTTGGGAAAAGCTGTGAACGGAGGGGAAGGAGGCCGGCGCGCGATGGAGGGCAGAGGCCGACTTGGTCGAGCGCCTCCAGGGGAGAAAATAAATGAGTCAGGTAGATTGGACAGAGGGGGGTACAACGAAACCCTAAAAAAATTAAGAAAATAAAATAATAATAATAATAATTAAAAATATAATAATAATAATAATAATAAAAAAAATAAAAATAATAACAAAATCTTGATGCTAAAAATAAAAATAATAAAAGAATCTTTTTATTTTAATGATAATAAAATCTTTAACAATAATGAAGATATTAATTGACAAAAATTGATGTGCGTTTTAAATATAAAAACTTTTTATTTCAATTTTTTTGAAGACACCGAGATTCACAGTTTTGTGGGCGAGGCCGTGAGACTCCAAATTCACACTCCACCCATGCGTCTGGCGACGTCGATGCCCAAGAGTGCATGTTTTAACATAACTCAAAGAAAAAATTCATCCGAGACACACCCAAACCATAGAAAAGTATATTTAAGGCCGAAAATAATAAAATAAATCTATACTCATGGGTCGGGGTGTAAAAATTCTCCCCATGATAATTCTTTCTGCCCCCAGAAAGCCATGACACCATCCATCCAATTGGTCAACACCTAAGGACTCCATATTAACATGATCCAACTTCTTAACCCACAGACATTCCATCGACCAACTACAAGAATCAACCTCATTTCGCGAAACATATCACCAGTAGGGGGGAGGCCTAAACAGACTCCCCACTATAAAGACTCAACTGGAACCTGATAACGACTTAATAGAAAACTCAAAGAGATGATGGGTCTCCCCATGATAAAGTACCAACCTACTAACATCTAAATGGAAATCTAACTTAGACATGCACCAGGCCTTACTTAAGCTAGAAAGAACAAAACAAGGAAATTTAAACTACTCAATCGTGTTTGAAAGTGATAAAAGTTTAAACCAATGTTTGTACAAACCAAAATCCCTTACCCCCCAGGCGGGGAGGTAGGGCCCAAGGATTGGATCAATGTAACCAGGACGGACAACTACTCATGACCCATCACTTCAGGATGGACACAAACCAAAGTCACAAATGATTCCCATGGGTGGTCCACGTAAGGTCACTTCTTAGCATCATGCATCCAAAAATAAACAATTACTGAAATTGTGTGAGGGATAAGTCTATCGAACCCTTTTTCGACGACAGAGAATTCACAACCACCGAGAAACCACAATAGAAATGCTAAAACTATCTCACTGTGACGATAGTGACAAAACCTTAACCAAATTCTTTAAATACCCCCCCTCCCGGTGTTCCTGAATACATTCCAGCTTCACTGCGAGGCCTTTTAGCTAGAGTTCTGATGGATGAACCATATCCTGCCTCAAAGTTAGGTTCTTACAATCCCAATAGGAAACAAACACGTTTTTATTTTACAAAAGAAAGCACAAGATTTTAAAATAAAAAATTCATACTGGCATTGATGGTTGTAGTTCATCAAAAGACCCATGACATCCCAAACATTTCAAAATCCAAAACACCACCAGAAAAACTTCAGCGATAAAATATCACTTACACTAAAAGGAAACTTATACAAGAAACTTTGACCAAAAACCCAATAACACATCACTTATGAGAACTTCATCTACAACGCTTTCTAGCAATGCCCCGACAGAATCGTTGCATGTGACCCAGTCATCCACAGGCATGGCAGGTTTTCGGAGCACTTGGGCATGAAGGATTCTTGTGACCCAGCTTGCCACACAAATAATACACGAGGATCTCTCGCTCTGAAGAGGTTGATAAAAGATCCCGAGGCCTTTTGATTCCACGACCTACTCCATTTATTCTCAATTTCTTACTCATCTCTTTTCCAGAATCTTCACCACTGATCATAGGGATATAAGGAGGGAGGACTACTACGGTCACTCCTGCCATCACAGCTTAGACATGAAAGGATTTTCTCACCACATCGACAAAAGAAGTTTGGTTGGACTCTGACACCTCCGACTATAGATCAGGGTGGAGACCCACCTCGAAGCGTCGATCCTTCATAGGGTAATCTATGGAATACACTGAATCAAAAGTGTCTTTCTCTACAAAGCGGTGGAAATATTTCAACATAGATCCATCGGCCTGCTATAGACAACACATCTGCATCCCCTTTCTCATCGTTTCTTATTCAGATAATTTCTGATGAATGAAAAAAGCCTTGATGAATTCCCATGTAAGCCCTTGATGGGGCTTGTTCCGAGAAACAGACTTCCACCACATCCACGGTAAAACATCAAGCATGAAGGTTTCCAACTTGACCTTCAACGAATCGGGAAACTCAACGAGGTTGAAGTCCCTTTCAATCTTCGGCATCCACTCCTCCACTACGGAAGGGTCTTCTTGACCATAAAAGATAGGTGGACCCATCTTCTGAAACTAAATCTTAAAATTCTTAGGTTGATCGACCTTACTACGATCACCCATCAAAGCTTTGAGGGAATAACCACTGGACAAGAATAGTCAAGAACCCAATCATGGATAAATAAATAAATAAAAATCCTCAAAATCAAAAACCACACAGGTTACATGCTCTAAACACAACAAAACAAGCGATCATAACACCAAAACAATCCTTAATGAAAACATCATTAATTTTAATCTAACTTGGTGGGTAAAACAGTCTCCATTGGTATTCCTTAGAGTCTCACTCACACACATGTTTTCATGCCACCATAAGCATCCATCCGCCATACCAGACATCTGTTAATATTTCAATTTACCACTATGCATGTGAGCACCCCTAGGAATACCAAATCCAAAAAAAACAACCTCATTTTTTCGAAAGCAAAACATTCATCCCATTTATTTTAAAGCAGACCACAAATTAAACATGTCATTTCAAACAACCGATTTTCAAAACCAACTTTACGAATTCAAACCACTTTCAAAAATCAATGGAAACTCAAAAAAACTCATACGGGGAACTAGTGTCAGTGGGTGACTTGACTATATGGTTGGAGGCCATATGCCAAACACGTCACCAACACAGAAAGCCTTTTTGGACCATGCCCCTATCTCCACATGGATTTCTAGACCGTGTGGGTTAGGTGGACTATTAGCCCAACTCCCTTTGTCGTATCCTAATAAAAGAACATTCCATAAAAAACACAAAGAAACTAATTAAGCAGGACTTCCCATAGAAACCTGAGAATCAGAAACGAGCAAAATTCGCGACGCTCTTCCCACTCCTACCCCACAAGTCACGACAATCCTAATCCATCTACCTTGACACCCAAAATAACAATCAGCGCTCTAAAAAGTGAGGTAATCTAAGTGCCAACCTGCCTATAATAGCATTTTTTTCACGAACTAACCTAGGTAGAACTTGAAACGATCACCTGAGCTGGTCTGTAGCCTGGCCCGAGAGGTGTTTCCGATCCTCCCGAGCTGGCGACAAGCTCCAGGGAATCAATAGAGACTGTGGGAACGCTTTCACCCATGAAAAAAAATAAAATTAGTAGAAAACATAAAGAGCAGTTCAGGATAAATAAACCAAATAAAACAACTGAACAAGAACAAAAGTAATTAAAACTAACCAAACTCAACGTCTGAACTTACTTTGTGTGACCTCGCGGGTCACTCTCCGAGGAAACGATCAAGCGTCACCCAAGGCGAGTGCACTCAAGCTGTAGCCTGCATAAACACTAAAAACAAAAAATAACTATAGGAATGAGTATAAAAACTTAGTAGGCTAGCCCAATATCTATTCCTAATGAACTACCTTTAAAATAAAAGAAACATCATTTCATGTTTGAACTATGATTTACAAAAGTATTTTTTTTCTATGTATTTTACTCAAAAGAAAAGTATGAACCATTTACCTTAACCATTTTCAAATCTAGATCCATTTAATTTGTGTCATTGGATTTTGGGAAAAGGAAAGTGATTTTTATATTTTCAAATTTATACATAGAGGATTAAACACTTTCATTTGAAAACGATTTTTAGAAACCTAATCAAAACCAGTTTACCAAGGAAAACATTACACAAAAACACACAAAAGAAATCCCACAGAAAAGGAAATGTAGGTATACATCTAATAATCATAATCCCTACTACAAGAAACAAAAATCAAATAGACATGTGTGAACCGGGGAGATCAATAATACACTAGAAGAATCCAATACATGAGAACTCCTCCTTGTTGACATGTCACACATGATGAAATCAAAACGCCTAATACACTCGAACATCCTTTCTCAGGTAGGCTGAGGGAAAATCCCATAGTAGTAAACCCAATATATCCACCTACTATGGGCCATTGGTCAGTACCATAGCCTACCAGTGCAGCAATCATTCTTAGAATATTCTCTCAATATTCAAGATTACCATGTCTCAAGTATTTGGAAAGGGGGTGACCCAACTGATGCCATCCAAGCATCCAATCACCTACATACATATATATATATATATATATATATATATCCAATAATAATGCACAACATGCATCACCCCGAGCCACTCCACGAGACAACCGCTGGCCTTTAAACCATTCAATCACCCGAGAGCCTCTAAGCATGGGTCTCCCAAACAATCAATCGTAACCAAGGAAGGAGAATTATCCTAAGAGGTTTTTCATCAAAACAACTTCATCATTTTACATAAAGTTCCAAACGGGCATTAGAAACATTTTACAATCACCACATTTAAAAGAACCAAAACCAGTTTCAAACCATTTAAGGAGCCTCAAAATACCACTTCAGAAGATGCAAATATTTTTATAAAACCCAAACCAAAACATTTTATTTTTCCTTTCCAGATAAACCATAAGTGAAAACCAGGAAATTTATGAGCGACACCTGAAAAATTTAATAAAATAGTTTCCATTTATGACTAAACCAGGAGAAAACACCAATTCCATGGCGTGAACCCATTAAAATTGTTTACCCAAGTGCACAATTAATAAAACATTTAATTGAACAATTAGCGTGAAAAAACATAACGAAACAATGGAGTTTTGCACATAAAAAGAATTGAATTATAAATTTTCATAATAAATGGATTAATATAAAATTTCACAATAATATTTAGCCTATATATATATATAGGGCGCAAATAGAAGGATATAGATGAAACATAAATTTTTAATGTAGTGCAATGTGAATTTACCTTGAGACCGAGGTGAAACGAAAGATGCCCGTCCAAAGCCACGCAGTATGGTCAAATGCTCTACAAAACAATATCAAAGACTCAAACTCATAAAAAACCTCCACTAGAGTATGTGAAACCAAGAGGTGGGGAGAAACCTCTCTTCAAAAGTAATGCATGATGACAATAAAAAACTTGAGACCACTTCGCAAGGGTTTTAATAATCATAAACCAATCAAAATAACCACTAACAATAAACCCCCCCAAACTAACTAAAATAACACAATGAGAAAAAAATTATTATACTGAAGGGGAGGGCTGATCTAAGAGGTTGCGGTGCACCAAACATGAAGTCCGAGGGGGTTGTGAACTAGCCAGAAATTGGCCCAGTGCTGATGGATAGCTCGAGAGCAGCAAGGGAGGGACCTGGGGTTGGATCAGGGTGTCGCGCTACAAGGCTGAGAGCACACCGGAGGATCCGCTGAGGGGTTCTACTGGGAAGGAGGGCGACGGGCAGCGGGCGAGTAGGAGGGCGAGTAGCATGCAAGGGTGCTGAGTTGTCGGGGCGCAGCGGAGGTGCGTGGTACCTCAAACACACAGAACAGGAGGAAAAACGGAGGAACACAAGATTTGTAACGTGGTTCGGTCGTATGACCTACATCCACGGGAGAATAAGGCTGGTTCACTATTTCATTTCTCTCCGGTTTTCATCGGAGGATCACAACACACACAGCTCACACACATATTCTCTTCCAAACAATTGGAATACAACCCATTTAAATAGACAGATGGAAACACATATCTTCTCCGGTTGGTGGGGTGGTTCAGCTACCCTTGAAAAAGGTCCAGCCATCCGATTCTCATCCACTACGTCGGCTGCCCACCATGGAGGACTTCCACAGCCGCCTGAGTTGGTTGTCGTCCAAGGAGACTTCTGCTGCTGCCGACAACAACGACTTCCTCCCCTGTAAAAAACCATCCCATATTGGGAGTGGCCCCCACAAATCTCCCCCTCACGACCAATTTGGGGTAGAAACAAGACCTGCATTCTCCTTGCAGGTTTTGAAAACTTCATCGGCAAATCGAACATGCTTCTTCACGCCAGATGACGCGGCACTTACATCATCTTCACTCGATCTCGGGCTGACTGCGGTCTCCATCAAATGATACAACCCTTGAGACTCCTTCCCAGTAAGCTTCACTACATCCCCACATGAGACTTCCAAAACTCCACCTGCTATGGAAATCTTGAACCCTCTCGCATCGAGCCTACTCAATGATATCAAGTTCCGCCTCATCCTCGGAACGAATTTCACATCAGCCAGTGTACGAATTCCTCCATCGGGTGTCTTCAATTTCACTATCCCGACTCCTCGAACCTCGCATGTTGACCCATCACCAAGTCTCACCGAGTCCTGCACCTGCTGAAAAGTATCAAATGTACCTCTCGTCGTACATATGTGTGTCGAGCTCCCCGAATCCAGAACCCATCCGTCTTCTTTTGGATTTTGAGCCCGCTCGTTCTTCCTCTTTAGAAATCGGCATTCCCGCTTCATGTGCCCGAATCTTTTGCAGTAATGACATTGCACTTCTCCCCGTTCAACTCTCTCATATGAGTACATGCTTCCCGTTGTCACACAGATTTCATCATCTGCTGATAATCCTGTGATGTTCACATCCTCCTCTTCAACTTTCTTCTTCCCAGCAACGTACCGTTTGCGCTCTCTACAATCACTTTTATAGTGACCCTTCTTCTCGCACCAGAAACACGTGATTTCGCTCGGATCACGTCTCCTGGATTTTGGCCGCCATTCTTTACCTCTTGACTGTCGATGTCGGCTCCTCCCACGCTGATCATCTCGCATCGCCATGATTTGCTCGCCTGAATGCGTCAAAGGTCTTCGGAATGCCTCCGAATCTTGAAGTGACGCCATCACATCGTCCAGCTTCAATGTATCCTTCCCCACGAGCAATGCAGTCACAAGCCCATCAAATGAGCTTGGTAGTGATGACAAAAGCAAAAGTGCTTTGTCTTCCTCTTCAACCTTCACACCGAGCCCCAATAACTGCGTCAGGATCTTGTTGAATTCATTGGTATGATCCAACAAATTCGGTCCCTCGTCCATGCGCAATTGGTACAGTTTCTTCTTCAGGAACAACTTGTTGGTGAGTGACTTCGCCATATATCGCTGCTCCAACTTCTTCCAGATCTCCTTCGGTGATGTCTCGTCCAACACCGAGTACTTTACCCCATTCGCCAAACACAGTCGAATTGTGCTGACGACCCGCATCTCGAGCTCTTCCCAATCATTGGCACTGGTTGTCTCGGGCTTTTCTCCGATCAACGGTCTGATCAGGCCCTGCTGCACCAAAAGATCCTTCACCGTGCTCTGCCACAAGCCGAAATTGTTTCGACCATCGAACTTCTCGATGTCAAATTTTGGTAGTGCTCCGCCACCAGCCATCGTCGTCGTCGCAAAACGCGATCACCACTGTCGATGTCGCACCCTTTAATCACCACCTGAAAGATTGCGAATTTTCAAAAACTAACCGTACGGATGCGTCCGGAACGGTCGAAATAGTTGGAATCGACTCCTGGATCGCCGAAATCGGACACCAATTGACCGAGATATGGTCAAAACACGTTCAACGCTCCAGATCACTCGCTAACGTGACGCTGACGTGGCGCTGACGTGGCACGCCGGAGCACTTGCCGGAATTGTCGCCGGCGGCGTGAACAGTGACTTCTTCTCCGGCACGGGGTTACTGTTCACCCGCGGGTTTGACCGAACTTTGACCGGCCATATCTTCTTCGTTTCAACTCCGTTTTTAACGCCGTTTGCGCCGTTGGACTCGTCTCGTCGTCCTCTTCACGGATCTGGCCTCGGAAAAATTTTCCGACCACTTTCAATTTTCCGGCCACCGGAAAATTTGACGTCGCCTCGCCGGTTCACCTCCGTTCGCTCCCCCTCGCCTCTGATACCACTTGTCGGGGCGCAGCGGAGGTGCGTGGTACCTCAAACACACAGAACAGGAGGAAAAACGGAGGAACACAAGATTTGTAACGTGGTTCGGTCGTATGACCTACATCCACGGGAGAATAAGGCTGGTTCACTATTTCATTTCTCTCCGGTTTTCATCGGAGGATCACAACACACACAGCTCACACACATATTCTCTTCCAAACAATTGGAATACAACCCATTTAAATAGACAGATGGAAACACATATCTTCTCCGGTTGGTGGGGTGGTTCAGCTACCCTTGAAAAAGGTCCAGCCATCCGATTCTCATCCACTACGTCGGCTGCCCACCATGGAGGACTTCCACAGCCGCCTGAGTTGGTTGTCGTCCAAGGAGACTTCTGCTGCTGCCGACAACAACGACTTCCTCCCCTGTAAAAAACCATCCCATATTGGGAGTGGCCCCCACATGAGTCACTCGGTTATGGTGCACTGCAAAGGGGGTGGCCGAGGTGAGGCGGGTGAGGTGCTGCAAGGGAGGAGGGAAATGGTGTCGGGGTGCACAAGCTACAGGAAGAGAGTAGGGTCGACACTGGATGGGTGTGTCGGTGAACAGAGGAGGGAGGATCTGGCTGTGGGCTGTGGGAGCTGGTTGCGACTGGGTCAAGACCGGAGGAGTGGGGCGCACTACCTGCTGGAAATGGGAGGAGGAGGCGGGATTCTGCATCTGGTGGTGGAAGAGGCAGATCTAGATAGAAGGTGCTGGGTTGCTACGACAACCAAAAGAGAAGGATGTGTAAGGTGTGGCCGGTGCAGGTGGCCGGTGTGGGCAGGAGCACCGGAACAAGGCTGGGGCACTGAACAAGAGGAGGGTCGAGGGGAATACTAGGGTGGTGCAGTGTTGGGAGAAGGATGGTTGGGAAAAGCTGTGAACAGAAGGGAAGGAGGCCGACACGTGATGGAGGGCAGAGGTCGGCTTGGTTAAGTGCCACCAGGGGAGAAAATAAATGAGTCATGTTGATCGGAGAGAGGGGGTGTGCCGAAACCCTAAAAAATTAAGCAAATAATAATAATAATAATAATAATTTCAAATATCAGCACAATAATAATAATAATAATAATAATAATAATAATAATAATAAAATCATGATGCTAAAAATAAAAATAATAAAATTATCAGTTTATTTTAATGTTAATAAAATATTTAACAACAATAAAGATATCAATTGACAAAAATTGATGTGCGTTTTAAATATATAAACTTTTTATATCAATTTTTTCGAAGACAACGAGATGTGCAATGGTCAGGGAGAGGTCATGCGGCTCCAAATTCACTCTGAGCCCCTGCTCCCAGTGACATAGATGCCAGAGAGCGCACATTTTAACAGAACTCAAAGGAACAATTCATCCGGGACACACCCTAACCACAGAAAAATTTATTTAGGTCCAAAAATAATTAAATAAATCTATAATTATGGGTCAGGGTGTGGCAAGGTTACATCAAGAAAAAGACCTCAATGATTAAATAACGCCCATGGAATCATCAAGGGGGAGAGGAAAACGAAGGGGTAGATTTTCATATGTTGAGGGAGATGAATGGGGGGATGAGTGTTTTTCGGTTAATAATTCATGGTGTATGTAGGTAAATTCATCTTTTTAATGAACCTATGAATATTTAATTGGGGTTGTATGGTTTACCAAACTATTCTCCAACCATGGACCACCGACTGAATACATCTTAGATAAATTCATGATTTGGTCACATAGTTAGGTTAACCATGAACCAACCATGAAAGAAAAATATATTAAAACTATGAAACCATATGCACATTTTTTTTCTCAGTTTCTACTGACCGTGTGTAGACCATGTGATAGGAAAAATACAATTTTTCCAAATAATTACATGAAGGTATAGAAATTGATGTAAAGGGAATAAATTAATCAAGTAAATAACATGAAATGGTAAAATGAGGTTGGGTTGTCAAAATTCTCCCCACCATAATTATTTTTCGCATGAAAGCTCCTGGTAAAAAAGGTAGACAAAAAGGGAACAATGGTAACTTCACATTCAAGGAATCTATTTAAAAAACCTAGGGAGACCATGACACTGACCATAATGAACTTACTAACACCATCTGAAATGAATTACCCCAACTAAATATGTACACATCCCCCAAATAAGCTCAAATTATTAATTCTATGATCATGAATTTAGTCATCAACACGGAGGTTGAGAATTCAATAAGCGTCCGACCTTCACAAAACATGGGTAGATAAAAAATATCCGCAAATTAGGCCACCAAAGGGACTCAAGTTTAATGAAATTATAATCCATAAAAATTATTTTTGGTTTAGGGAATTTAGGCCCCATAAAAAATAGAAAAATGACGGAAAAAATAAAATTCATAGTGTTACTTTAACCATTTAATAATTTTATCAAATCCCAATATCCTTAAGAATAATCAATCATCACAAAAACTAATAGAATAATGATTCTTTGAAAAATAGAAAAAACACCAAAGGATGAAAAGATTATAAATTAATTCATTTACTCCCAAATGGTATAAAAACACCATCTACAAAATAATTTATGTTGTGGGATCACTCATCCCAGTTACCCTAGTACCCACCAAATACTTCCAATGAACAACCTCTCAAAAGAATGATTCCATCAAAAATCTGACATCACATCCAAACCTAATGATACAACCAAAAATGAGGAATGATAATCATTAAAAAAATAAATAATCTATAATTAGTACAAAGTGCACTTCCAATGAATATATCAATCCCCAATTTCCTCAAAACAATTCCTCTTCTTTATACTTGACATAAATAAACCCTAATACAAGTATTCATCGACATCCCAAACCGAGTCATTACAAGTAAATATATATCATTAAATATTCTAATATTCACAGCCTCTAAGGAAATTAACTTAATAATTAGTAGGAATTATTCTGTGGATCATCCCTCAAAATAGAGGTGTTACTAATTACCAAGTATTTTACATAGAATACTTGAATTAACATAAAATATAAATCATCCATCATTGTTTCCAAATAATTTAAAATATTCCCAACATATACCATTGGAAAATAAAAAAATGAAACTCACAAAGATAAAATATATGTAAAAAAATTATTTTCATTAAAGTCTTTAATATTGAATTGAATATTTAAAACTAACCTTACAAAAGCAATCAATGTTTGAAAACATTGTCTAAAATATAGAATGAATTCAAACATTTTAAAGAACATCTCATAGATCAAATTATGTTTCAAGTAACTCATCAAAACATAAAACACAATATAATATGCTTTTAAAACATTCCAACTCATTTCGATAACTAAATTAAATTCTTTTCTTAATTCTATCGCTAATTAAAATACATTTTCCTTACTTGGGAACTTAAAACAATTTATAAAAAATAACATTATTTTCACACAACTACCCAAATTTCATATTTAATCCATCCCCTTTTTCCACCACAAAAAAATCCTTTAAAATGATTATAATAAAAAACTTCCATGTTATTTCAAAATTTATAATTAAAAAAAAAACCCTAAACTCTTCACAATAAATCACATTAATAACACTTTTAAATTAAAAAAATGTACACATTCATCTTTGGAAAAAATTAATACATAAAAAAAATTAAGAAGGCTAAAGGGATTTCAATTTACCATATTCAAATATCCTTGAAACTTGTTAGACATCTTACTTCAAAATAAAATCGATTTCGAATTTAAAATATTTGACCACGTTCATTGAAAATTATAAAACCCACATATTTTTTTTCAAAATAACAGTGTGGTTTTCATTTCTATATTTTCAATTAGAAAACAAAAAAATTTCCAATAATACTATGAAAACACATAAATCTGTCTTAAATAATAAATAAAAAGGAATAAAAAAAATTAAATCATCAACAAACTAATAAATATAAAATATAAAAAATTCAAAACTGTGTATAGTTTGGCCGCATGATCTAGAAAATGGTGTGATCTATATTAAAAGCCTTCCAGTCCCAGTTTTTATGGCCTATGTATGTTTTTTCAAATAATTTATAGTAACCATGATCCCCTGTATTCCTTCTAAATTCAAATCCAAAACATATAACGTCTAAAAATATATCTTAAATCTCAGACAAATAAAAATAAATACTTAAAGTGGGATGAAAGATATCAAAAATAACCAAGAAAAATGCTCCAATTCAAGGATTCCAAATATAAAAAATCCATGGTAACTAAAGTTTCATCCTAAAAGGTTATGATTAGGAACCTAGTTTGGAATAATAACTTTAATTTCTATATTTATTACTAATGAACCCGATTTTACTCAATAACAATCGGGTTGTGACACAAATTTTAATGAACTACCATAGGATACCCATGATCCGAGTCCTCGATCCATCCCACCACTAGGCCTCAAGGGAGATCCTAATCCACATAGTCTATAATATAGCATCTGGGAATTGAGAAATGTATCTTTAGATCTCTTACACCCAATAAATTTATAAAAACTGAGGTAATTCTACACAAGAATCTGGTGTGACCATTAAACTTAGATAACATAAGCAATGTTCAAAATAAATAAGGAAAAAATGGGGTATAAATGAAAATCATCAGTCATAATCAATGATGAAGGGTGAATAGAAATATAAAAAATTTTAAAACAAAAGAAAACATAAATACAATAAAAGTGATGCATAATTCATAAAATAAATCTACAATTTAAATGTAAATAGGGAATGGAATAATAGATCAAAGGGATACCAAAAATAAAACATGAGTCAACCCTTCACAACTCCACATGACTATTGAACCTCCCTCACATGTCGCCACCATAATGCCTAAGATGATAACCAAAGGATCAACAATAACATATAAGAAGAATCAACTCAACAAGTAATATGATATTCTTGAGTAAACATTTAGAGTGAGTAACCTCCCCACAACATATGTGTAACCTTTGAAGACAAATCTAGTCCATGCTAGTTTGTAATAAAAATATAAATAAAAATACTCCACCACCATTAAAAACTAATAAAATTTTATCCTCATTTAAAACAATAATATTTTAATTAAATAAAAAATATCATTCAAAACAATTACTTGTTAATGATTTTAATCTACTATTTAAAATAATGAGAACATTTTAAAACCATAAATTGGAAGATTTTCTAGTTTTTTTAAAAAAAATCAACCATTTTCCTTCCATAAATAATTTTATTAATCACATTTTTAAACCCAAATTAAAAATAAAAACAAAACCATAAGAAATAAAACATACAAGGTGGGGACTCGTATATAAATAGGAATAATATAAACAAAGAAATATAATTGGTTCCACTAAACCAAACAAAGATAAGATGATACTACGAAAGAATGGATTTGGAATCCTCTAATAGAATTATTAGGAAAAAATAATAATAATGTAAAACTGAATAGGTTCTAATTAGAACTTGGTACTTGAATTCTCTTATGGAAAAATTATTATAAAATCATCCAACCCAAGATGAGATTAACCAACCTCAACATCAGGTTTCCCTCACAGTCTCAGAAGGTGGAAACCCCTTGTAAAACACAATCATACCAAGGCCCCTAGATAGTACATAATATATTCTACTAGATCACTCATCCTAATCATTCACATCGTACCTAGGGTTCCCATGACTTAAACTGAATAGAGGTGAGAATAAAATACACAATTGATATAGTCATTTCTTCAATCGTTAACAAAATATAATCACAAAATCTCAACTACTCTCCTACACCATTTTATTAAACAATACCTTCTCAAATCATAAGTATCAATAAGAAATAACAATGTATAATGATATTTCAATTGGGGTGCAACAATATCAATAAACGCATCCCATAAAGTGCCAATCAGGCCTTGAAATATCATTTGAGAAACCAATTTATGAATTCATATTTGAAAACCAAATCTCATGATTAACCTACAGTAACTAACAAAATTGTGAAAAATTATAGGGTGAACCCATCACACCCTTTTTATAAAAACAAATCCATAAAACTTGGGTTATATACATTATAACCTACATAAACATTAAAAACCGATTTTTTATAGTAATTTTTTTAAATAATCCCTATTGTAATTTAAATAAACACAAAACACCCACATTTTCATATATCACAATTTTAATCACAAAAAACATGGGTAATAACCCTCCCACTAGTAAGTAACGAAGATAAAAAACTTATTTTGTGACAATTAAATAGTAACTATATGTTATCATTCAAAACATGGAAATCATGCTAACAAAACAATCATTAAATTGATGGTTTTAGAATTAAAATCCTATGCATGGAGAAACTAACCATAATTCCTTTATGTCTACAGCTAGCAGTGTGAATCTGATTTAACAACATCAAAGGGGACCTAACAAGCTAATACAAAACCTAAAACCAAGAAAACCCATAATAAATTTTTCTAATACAATTGATAGGTCTCCATGACCTTTTTAGGGAAGAGAAAAATAGGAAAAAGAAGAAAACAAGATAGAATGGAGTTTAGACATGCTTGCATTAAGAAATAATCCTCCAAGCCAGAACAACACTCATGGAATCATTACAGTGGAAGAGGAAAATTATGGGGGATAGGTGCATGGGTCATGAGAGTCGAATGGGGGAAAATGAGGGGATTAGGGAAAAAAATTTGAGAGGATGGATAGTTAATTTAAGAATTTTAATGAACTTGGGTAGATTACACAGGTGTCACATGGTTTACCAAACCATGCAATAACTTTGTTCCTTCCATTGAAAATATTTGGAAACAAAACATCATTAGGACACATGGTTAAGAAAACTATGTAATAACCATGTGAGAAAGATATACTAGAACTGGATCCAAATGTACGGTTTCCATGTGTTTTATTCCAACCATACACTACCAGTGTGATAAGAAAAACTTATGTTTTTAGAAAAAATGTAAGAGGAAGGATCCAAAACACAACAAAAGGGATAAAATCCAAAAATAAAATAAAATAATAGGTTACAATAAGGATGGGGTGTCATAGACTTGGACGCATCCACACCAAAAAAATAAGAGGAGATATTGGGAAACTCAATGCCTTCACCATACTATCAACGCTTATTAATCTACCCACTAGATTACCTAGAATTTACGGAATGTAATGAACCTGACTCTAGAAACCTATTGTTGGTTCCTACATTATTACATTGGCATATATAAAAAGTTAAAAATCACAAATGAATGATCATTTTAATAGTTTTTTTGAACGAGATACATACACAAGGGGAAATTAAACTAAAAATTCATGAAAGAAAATGATCAACATCATTGAAACACATTCACAGGATCTATCTTCATAACCTGAGGTAAGGAAAAAAAATTAGTGTGATCTCAAATGCTCTTTATTGGTTACATACATTATAAGCTACCATGAGAAAAAAATTATATTAAGCAAGGAGAGATAAATAACTTAAAACACATTCCATTTAATCAATAACACAAGCATGAAATAAGGCATATTCAATATGGTAAGGTAAATAGATAAACACACATTCTATTTAATCAATAAAAATATAATAAAATGAATACAAGGATAATATTAATGTGAAAATATAATACATAATAATAACAACTGAATTCTCAATTATGTAAATTAATAATTATTTGATTTCATGATCTCAGGAATCCTGACACCTATACTATTAAGACCTTTCATAATATAGTTTAAATATATGGGTAAAAACCAATCCAAAATTGAAAATAGATTATTTGCAACAGGTCATTTATGATGGGATCCCTTCAAAAATTCCCCATAATCAAAAATGGTGTCGAAAAAGATAGATTTATCAATGGGCCTTAATAAAAACTATCTTTTATAATGGGGATATTTCCCTTCACAAATAGTTTTTTAAAGAGGTAATTATTTAAGATAGGTTAATTTTACCATAAAAATGATTAATTGAAATAGGTTAACGAACCATTGAAAATATGTTTAAAAAATTAAACATGATTCAATAAAAATATCAAAATAATATCAAAATAATTTTAAAAATTTTAATAAATAAAATTATAAAAATCTAAAATAATAAAAATATTAAATAAAATATTTTCATTTACATTTTAACATAATAAATATGTCCATAATTTATCCATGATTGTAGATGTGGAGGGTAGAATGAGGGTCATCTACAAGAGGAGGGCGAGAGAAATCAATCCCTATTCCATGAATAAGATGTCACCTGTACTCATTTTTTTCCTTCTATCATCACATCTCTCTTACTACTACAAGTGTTGTTGACAGAGCTCATTCTACTCCCTACACATGGCCTCAATAACCTTGAAACTACTCCTTATATTGATACACCAATGATGATGACTCTCCATGATCTCCTCTTGAGCTATACATAGAACATGCAATGTACAAAAAAACATCAAGGCATCCATGGTGAATCGATACCTATAAGAACCTAGATCTTTTTCGTGGGTATGTTTTTCCTTTTCTGGTCATTTTTGGAAAAAATAGGAAATTTTGGAAATTTTCAATGTACACGTTGTGTACTTTATGAGTACACGCATTGTACTTCTTTTCTGTAGGCATCCAGGTGTCGGGCGTGTAGCGGCGCTGCACACGGCTGTGTGGGGGTGTTCGGAGGCTGCTTAAAGTGGAGTACGGAAAAGGCGAGTACACGCCATGTACTCCAAAAGTACATGTCGTGTACTTTTTTTTCTTTAAATGCATTGGGGTCATGTCTGACAAACAAAAACCAATCCTTCTAGGTTTTGTTCGTCCGAGAGCGTCGAGCATCTGTGGATATTCGATGATCCCCTGAGCCTCCGTTCATCCTCTAAATCGACCGCCATCAATTGTGTTGGAATCACAACGGTAAGCACTCTCTTTTTCTAGAGAATCTTTTTCCAATTCCTCCTCTTTTCCAAGTTATCGTGGGTTGAACATTTTATGTGTTTTTTGTAGATCTATAGTGTTCTAAGGAGATTTAATCCTCGTGGGTCAAGTATATTGATCCCCTACCCCGAGGAAGGTGGTTTGTGCCTTTCCGTTGAAAGTCATTGAATATTTTGTGAAAATTCCACCAATACCCTCGAACGAGGTGTTTATTTTTTACCATTTTATCCCTATTGTTTGCCTTCTTTTCTTATATTCTAGAGTAAAGGATATTGTTTGTGAATAGGGTGAATTGTTGTGATTTAGATGCATTGCCCATGCATGCTTACCTGTTTTGACCTTTGGGTCTTGTTTTCCGGATAGGATTTTGTTTACTACCAATGCGTAGTATTATAGGATGGTGTTCCTATTGCTCTGATATGCTATTATGATGTTGAATGCTACCCAAGTAGTGCTTGAGGTTTACTTTGGCCGTTACGTGATGCTATTCTTGTTGACTTAGATAGGGCCGTGATAACCTGCTGTATAGACCATAGATAGAATTGAAGTTGATGGATTCTCCAGAGTGTCTTATAAATTACGATGCAAGACCACATGGGGAATTGACGTTGAGTTCTTCCTCATAGTGTCTGTAGTTCCTCGACGTGGGCCATAAGGGTAATGCGACATTGAGTGCTTCCCCAGAGCGTCTTTAGTACGATACGAGACTATAGTGGGAATTGGCGGTGAGTGATTTCCTAGAGTGTCTACACTTTAGCTGAACCAGAGGGGTGAGATTGTGTGTGCCTCCCATAGGGTTTCTATTGCTTGTTGGTTGAACCAAAGGGGTTAGGCTGGGAGAACTACCCAGGGGGTTATCCATTTGTTTCCACTTTCTTGAGTAGCATATTACCTGTTTGTAAACCAAATGCATGAAACTGTAGACTGTTTACTATTGAGTAATTTCCTTGTTTACTAATTTATGTACTTTTACCAGCCATATATTCACTGACTGTTAGACACAGATCTTGTGGTGGTTGTATACTGGGATTTGGTCTCACACCCTATTTGGGCCATGCTTTTGGGCCCAAACAGATTATATTGGCGCAGGTATAGACAATGGAAATCTCCCTTTGACTTCATGTACTTGATTATATTGGAGCTGGAGAGTATGGGACCAATCCAAGGCTTGCGATGCTGAGGAGTTTCTCATCTATTTTTCTTTTGTACTTTGGTTTTGTACTATATTCAGCATTGTGTCTTGTCTGGATGCTTTCCTAGACATACATGTATCATGCATCATTTATATATATTTACACTCCAGTTGTTTCTTTATCAGTCTTCTGTTGTTTACTGCTGTTGGATATTTACTACTTCCACTATTTCTTTTGTTTATTTTCCACTGTTTACTCTGCCAATGAGGGCATAGTTTTTCCACTATCACACCCAAGTCCCTTGCTACTAGTAGGTAGCCTCTGGCATTTGGGGAAATTTGCTTGATTCCATGTGACCAACCGGGTACGGGGCGCCTCTAGGTGGCTTTCAGAACCAGGACGTTACAAAGTGGTATCAGAGGGATTCTTTTCACTTGACTTACTTTTTGGAGCCTATAGACAGGGATAGAAAAGAATAGGTACTTGGTAATAATTTGTGCCTGGGATTAGCTAACATGCATACAGGGAAAATCCATTCTACCTCATTTATTGGAATTTTAATGGTTTTCAATTTTACAGTTGATTTGATTTCACCGTTGGGTGATTTACATGTTTTGTGTTGTTACCATTGTTGTTATTGCGGTTCTATTTCTATAGCAATCCGATGAGATGAGGGTATTCCATTTCATGAATCATATAGGCACTTGTTAGAAATAAAATTTCATGCATTCTTTCCATTCCATCTATGATGCATTAGAGATGGCATGTTGGTGTGATAGATAATGTGTAGACTATGCATGTTGTTGTGATAGATGATTGATAGAATATCTGTCGTTTGATAAGGATTTGTTTGAGTAGTTCTTTTTTTGGATTAATGCCAAACATTGGTTCTTGAGTTGTTATGGTCCCTCATGGACTTGAATTTGGTGGATCATCACTTTGTTTCCTTGTTAAAACTTGTATAAGATGCCAAAATTTGATTTTCAGGGAGTATGGGCCCTCACAGATTGGAATTTGGAACCTTCAATGTTTGCTTCTATGTTTTTCTGGGATCCAGAGTAGTTTTTGAGGCTACTATCCCGAAAAACCTAGAATACACGACATGTACTTTATGAATACACACTTTGTAGTTCTAAAACTGTATCCCTGACTGTGTGGGTAGGGACACGGGGTTGTGAAAAAAAAATCATGTAAAAATACATTGTGTGAAGTATGTAGATGCCGTGTTGTATTGACAGTGTGTGTACCTGTGTGACTAATGACAGAGATGGATGATACTTCATTTTTACATGTCGTGTCCTGACTTCACATGTTGTGCAGCATAACCTAGGTACCCGGCCATGTCATGAACAACACGGGTAGGTGTTATCTTTTCATAGTACAAGTCATGTTTGTTTGGAACACACCGTGTAGTGTAACCTTGGTTCACGGGCTGTGTCACTAACAAGACGGGAATGGTAAAGATTGTCCAGTACATGTCGTGTCTACCTTTAACATGCCATGTAGTTTTGTCTTAGGAGAGTTGTGTTGCTTAGTCGTGTAGAAGGACCCGGGCATGGGAAGAGGATTCAAGTACACTCCGTGTGTTTTGAGAACACACCATGTGTTTGGGGTGTTACACGACCAGTTTAGGGAAAGGTACATTCCCAGGTGAATGGATTCAGGGAACATGTCGAGTTAGTAGTGTACACGCCATGTAGTCATGTTTTGTTAAACATGAATGTTTTATTCCTCTAGTTCCCCTCTTACACCCCCTTGTTTTCAGCCCATGATAATTCTGATCTAAGGTGTGCACTTGTCCTTGCAGAGTCCTTCCACTAATACATCCTCAAGTTGTATGCCAGTTTCCATGCGATGATCTTGCACCGTACCTAGATGATCAGGGAATTTCTTCATATCCTCCTATTGTGCCAGCCTTGGCACCATCAGTTATACTAGTTGAAGGTGCCGATGAACAGTATAGGGAAGGCTTTCTGAGGATGATGCAGATCTTCTAGGGATCACCTCATCCTGCCTTGTCTATGGTAGACATGACGTGGGTTTTCTAGCAACAGAATCCTCCCACCTTTTGAGGGGAAGGAGGACATCAGGATACAAAGTCATGGCTAGAAGCCATGTTGATGATCTTTGACCATCTGAAGATGCCTCTAGAGAGGAGAGTCAAGCTCGCTACCTATATGCTATGGGATTCCACCAAGAGATGGTGGGATGTGATCTCACGAGTGGATCATCAATAGGTCATGGCTTGGGTGGATTTCCAGTGAATCTTATATAATTACTTTTATCTAGAGACCTTGAGGGCCGATCGAGGCTGGGAGTTCATGAGTCTGGAGAAGGGTACTCTTTCAGTTATGGAGTATTCATCTCGTTTCACCGAGATTCATCATTTCACACCCCTCCAAGGCGAATATGGTTTGTTCTTGGAAAGGATGTTTGAGGCTGGTCTCAGATGGGAGATTCGATCACAGGTGAATATCTTCAGGTTGACGTCCATCGCTTCCATCGTCAACTACGCACTAATTGCGGAAAGCAATCTCAGAGATTCCAAAGCTAAGGGCCAGGGGGTTCCGCTTCCAGAGTTAGTTCCTTTTCTACTGATAGCAGGAAGCACCATAGGGAGTCTACAAGTGGGGATTTGAGGTAGCAAGACACATCTTCAGGTATCCAGGTGGTATGATATCAGTGTGGAAAGGCTGAGAATACGAGGCTATACTACTAGAGAGACCTGATGGAGTGCCGATCTTGCAGAATGATGGTTCACCATCCATGTTTTTGTCAGGTTTTCTCACCGGTAGTTGGTGACAAGGGTTCATCCATGAATCCTCGTTCATGAGTAGCTCCGCCAATTTCTCACCAGTCTGGGAACTAGAGTTGTTACAGACGTTCGGGACGCGGTGGTGGTCGAGGCCGTGGTGTTCAGTCACTGTTCGTTCAGTGAAAATAGGGAAGATCATCTCAGAGCAGTCAGGAAGGGTCACAGGGCCATTGTACAGGTTAGACTTTTACAGTGTAGCAGACCTAGCAAGAGTAGGATCCCAGACCCTCTACAGATCGAGGTACAATCTTAGTAGCCTCAGTTTTATCTTCAACTCTTTTTGATACTAGTTCTACAGATAGCTTTATATCTGTCTTTGTTGTGTAGAGCCTTGGGATCTATATCTTTTCTTCTGCCGATGTTTTGACACTAGACACTCTGTTGGGGAAAAGAACATCTAGTGTACGTCAGTGAAGGGAGTTCCCTCTAGAGGTTGCGGGGTGTCACTTCTTATGGGACCTCTATGTTCTAGAGATGAAAGGATATGATTTCATCCTTATTATGGAATGGTTAGTTACTTTCCAGACATTCGTTGACTGTTCTCGTCACATGGTGAGTTTTATATCACCAGAGGGTGGATCTTTTCTTCATAGGGGTGAGTGGGATGTCCAGGTGAGTAGAGTAGATAGAGTTGATTCCGAAGAGGATTGATTTTGCACAGTCTCGACAGAAGTCATATGCTGATCAGAGGAGAGGACCTTTGGATTTTGAGGTCGGGGATTAGGTTTTTCTCCAGGTCACACCAAGGATGGGGAATAGAAGGACTAGGAGGTAGGGTAATATTTTGTCGAGGTACGTCAAGCCATTTGAGGTATTAGAGAGAGTTGGGTTGGTTGCCTATTGGTTTCAGTTACCTCAAAGGTACTGGGATATGAATGATGTTTTCCACATTTCTCAGCTCCGAAATTACTTTTCAGACCCATATCATACTTTCCAATCTGAGGAATTTGATTTGGATGTGAATGAATCTTTTGAGGAGCATCCTATCCGGATTGTTGATCTTAGTAAGAAGGTTCTCTATGGAATATCTATTCCTCTAGTATGAGTTCTATGGCAGCACGGACAGGTGCAAGACAAGACTTGGGAGAGGGAGGCCGACGTACGATCACAGTGGCCGGAGTTGTTCGGGGTTTCTTCTTCTATGTCATGCTATGGAAATTTGGGGATGAATTTTATTAATGGGGGAAGTTTTTAAGAACCCAGATCTTATTCTCGGGTATGTTTTTCCTTTTCTGTTCATCATTGGGAAAAAGAGGAAATTATGGAAATTTTCAAAGTACACACCGTGTACTTTATGAGTACACGTTGTGCACTTCTTTTCTGCAGGCAGTCGGGTGCTGGCCGTGTAGCGGCCACACACATGGCCATGTGGGGGTGTTCAGAGGATACTTAAATCAGAGTACGGAAAAGGCGAGCACACTCCATGTACTCCAAAATTACATACTGTGTAAATTACTTTTTTCATTAAATGCACCGGGGTCGCGTTTGACGGAAAGAAACCACTCCTTTTAGGTTTCGTTCATCTGAGAGCATCAAGCATCTGTGGATCTTCAAAGACCCCCCAATCCTCTATTCGTCCTCAGAATCGACTGTCGTCGATTGCATTGGAATCTCAACGGTAAACTCTTTCTTCTTCTATAACATTGTTTTCCAATTCCTTCCCTTTTATATGTTATTGCGGGTTGAACGTTTTATGAGTTTTTATAGATCTACGACGTTCTAAAGAGATTCAAGCCTCGTGGTTCAAGTATATTGATCTCTTAACCTCAAGGTAGGTGGTTTGTGCCTTTCTGTTGTAAGTCATTGAATATTTTGTTAAAATTTCACCAATACCCTCGAATGGGGTATTCCATGTTTACCGTTTTAGCCCTATTGTTTTCCTTCTTTTATTATATGCTAGAGTAGTGGATATTTTTTTGAAGAAGGTGAATTGTTGTGCTTTGGATGTGTTTCCCATGCATGCTTACCTGTTTTGACCTTTGGGTCTTGTTTGCATGATAGGATTCTGTTTACCATCCATGCCTAGTATTATAGGATGGTGTGCATGTTGCTATGATATCATGTTATGTTGTAGAATGATAGCCAAGTAGTTCTTGAGATTTACTTAGGCTGTTATGCGATGCTATACTTTTTAACTTACACAGGGCCATGAGAACCTGGTGTATAGACCATAGGGAGAATTGACATTGATGGCTTCTCCTGAGTGTCTTATAAATTACGATGATAGGCCACAGGGGGAATTGACGTTGAGTGCTTCTTCAGAGTGTATGTAGTTCTTATATGTGATCCACAGGGGGAATGAGATGTTGAGTGCTTCCCCAGGGCACCTTTAGTACGATATGAGACAATAGGGGGAATTGATAGTGAGTGTTTCCCCAGAGGGTCTATATTTTAGTTGAACTAGAGGGGTGAGACTGTGTGTGCCTCCCATAGGGTTGCTAGTGCTTGTTGGTTGAACCAGAGGGGATAGGATGTGAGAACTGCCCAGGGGGTTACCTGTTTGTTTCCACTTTCTTGAGTAGCTGATTACTTGTTTGTGAACAAAATGATTGAAACTGTGGATTGTTTTCTGTTGAGTACTTTCCTAGTTTACTACTTTCTGTACTTTTACCTTCCATATATTCACTGACTGTTAGGAACATATCTTGTGGTGGTTGCCTACTGGTATTTAGTCTCACACCCTGTTTGTTCCATGATTTTGGGCCCAAATAGATTATATTTCCGTAGGTATAGAAAAGGACAAGCGTCCTTCGACTTCAGGTACATAATTGAATTGGTGGTGGAGAGAATAGAACCAACCCAAGGCTTATTATGCTGAAGAGTTTCTCATATGTTTTTCTTTTGTACTTTGTTTTAGAACTGTATTAATCATTGTGACTTGTTTGGCTGATTTCCTAGAAATATATGTATCATGTATCATTTATATATATTTACACTCCAGTTGTTTCTTTATCATTCTTCTGCTATTTATTTCTGTCGGATATTTACTACTTCCACTATTTCTTTTGTTTATATTCCACTGTGCACTCTGCCAATGAGGGAAGAGTTTCCCCACTATCACACCCAAGGCCCTCACTGTTAGTCGACAGCCTCTGGTGTTTGGGGAAATGCTCTTGAGGCCATGTGACCAATCGAGTATAGGGCGCCTCTGGGTGGCTTCCGGAACCGGGACGTTACAATACCAACCACTCTTCCCTTTATGAAAGCATACTATGATACCTACATATGTTTTATATCATCGAATCCTTCTGCACCGGTGGTGTGACTCTTAGCCTCATCCTAAATCTCATCTTTTTTCTAAGAAGTCACTTCCTTATATGACTCCTTCAATTGGAATTTGAAATTCAAATAATTAAAATATTAAATTCATTTAATTTTTATACTAAATAAATTATAATGGCCACAATCTGATGCTGGTGACCACCTATAATCTCTCAAGTGATAGGATCAATGAAAATCCTATTATAAACATTGAAGACAATAATATCGGGATGTTAAACTTCTTATATGAGTATAAAATAAATACTTCACATTTAATGTTATATAAATTATTAAAAAATTACTTACCATATGTCTTCGATGCATACTAAATGTACTACTACCAACACTATTTGTCACCTCCTTCCTCCCTTAGTTATAATGACATTATGACACTCTCCTCTAAAAAATATCTCCCATTCAATATGAACATGTTACATCCGAAAACCTGAGATGAAATGTAATCAGGATGATGGGCACATAAATACTGATCAAAATATATGAATCCCATTTTATTCATAGATGTCCTCCTTAAATTTAGCAAAAACTAACGACATCACTCATGCATACACACCTCCTAGTCCTCCATGATATAACTCAACATGCTATCATCAATGAGATACCATAAACCCTGTAATTTTTAATAATATAAATTTTATAATTGAATAAATTTCAAAATAGATATTATTCATTTACAAACCATACAATGATCAAACATACATTGTTGGATGTCAATGGGAACCTGATCCCACATCACCCATGCCTTAGAAAAATAGTTTAAAAAAATAGCACTCCCCTTCACAACAACTATATGTGAAATTTTTTAAAAATATAGGAAAAATAATCAAACAATTAGTACATAAATAAATTAGTGAAAATTATTGAAAACTAACTAAAAATAGAATTTAACATACATCTGCATGTGTGGATTGAAGTCAAGACCTATACATCACTTGGGAATAGGGCCGAGAATCATCATTCTTACCAGAAGCCGACCCCTCCTAGTCAATGGGGAAATTCTAGGAACCTGAGGCTCTGATAAAATATCACATGGCTCATCAACAAGTATTACAGCCTCCTAGAAGTCACAAAAGATTTCATCACGAATCTCATCATCCATCTAAAACATGAAAACAAAGCTTTCATCAAATAATTGATAAAAATAATTATATATATATATATTGACTATAAAAAATAATTAATTGTGTCATTCTCCATCTTCATCCTCATCTTCATATATGAAATTTTCAATATCTTCATCTTCCTACTCAGGGTCATTAATTTCCATAGATGCTTCCTCTCCATCATCACTTGTTAATTAATTTTTTTTTGTTACATCACCAACATCATCATGACCATCAAATCGTAACTATTGGGTTTCATCATGAATCTTTAATTCTCTTCATTGAAAAGATATATTTTGAGCTATATATTAAAAAAATTTATTTCCTTTCACTTCAATTGAACCACATTCACTTCTCATAAATTATTTTCATGGTATTCCATTTTTATAGTGATCCAAAAATCAATTTAGTCTCTTAAAGAAGCACAATAATTGGAATAACATATTTGATTTGCTTTATGAGATAATAAAAATAAATCATTTACTACAATAAGGATTCAATATTTAATATCAATGATTCTATGGTGTGGATTAACATGCAAGACACTATCATCAACAAAAAAATAACATTTAAACATTGTTACATAATTCTATCTCAGATAACACAACTCAATTATTTCATCAAGCATGCCATTAAATTTAATTTTAATTTCTCTTTGATGATATTTACTCAAGAAAACACCATTATTCATGGTTTTTTAATTCACCGTATGCATGAGTATAAAATCAAAAACCATTTAACACATCTGCATTATAATATTTAACCATTTTGTATAATGGGTTACTCAAAATACACAATCTATTATCAATTTTTTCAGTATGTTATGATAATTTAAAAACATTAAAAAAAATTAATAATATAAAAAATAATAAATTGATTTCATATGTTAAACCACAAATAATTTACTATACTAGTCTTTGAAACTAGTTTAAAAAATTATGTTATTAGAATTCTTCAAGAGAAGCTGCTATAATTTGTGTAAACTGTTTCTTGATATGATCATCATATAATAGAAAAATAAAATAATATTAATTAATAATTTTTTTAAAAAATAAATAATATGTGGTAGAAGCACTCACTATACAAATTATTTCATTTCTTCATAATTGAGAAGAACATATTTATGATTCATGTGGTGTTCACGATATGAAATCCATTGTTAATGAACTCCACCAAATCCAATATCAGGATGATAAAAAATTGATAATTGAATGTTTAGTGAATTCTAAACAGTTACCTCATTAAAACACATTCGATTATGTTTTTAAGGATATTTAGCTTAGAAATAATGGGAGTAGAAAAAAAATCCTCCAATAAATAAGTTTCTGCAATTGACCCTTCAATTGATGCTTTATTACATACCTTTTTATTCAGTTTTTTCAAGCATATCTCAAATGGATATATCCATCCAAATTGTACTATCTATCCACATTTTGATTCATGTGGAAAATGTAAAATCAAATGTTCCATTGAATCAAATAATACAAGTGGAAAGTTTTTTCATTTTAAATATATTTAAAACAACATCATCTTGCAGTCTACTAAGTGAATCATAGTATGTTGTCGCCGCATTGATGTCTCTAAAAAATATGATATTTCAATTATCACAGCCAAAATTATTTAATTCAACAAACCTCTAAATCAAATTTATAGAATTAATATGACTTTTTATAACACACCTTGAAAACTTATAAACATAGACATCCAGTAGTCTCAAATCAGTGATCCACTAACAAAGTAATAAACCATTTTATTTGGAAAGTTTGAAAGATTATTTTGTCTTAATTAACTTATGTGATATGAAATTTTCAAAAAACTCATGTTTTGGTCACCTACATATTTGAGAGAGATCTAATCATTCCACTATAGTATATTTGGTCTTACAAGGTGTGTCCGACACTATATAAAATATATGATCAAAATAGTTTTTCTCAAAATGAACAACATCTAACATGTCATAAACTAACAAATCAAATCAATATGAGAGATCTAAAAAAATAATCCTCATTAACCATTTTTTATTTCCCAAACCCATCTATTTTTTATTGGTTTATATTAAGTCTAAAGGTAATGATAGGTAATGAAGGGACAATATATTTTAACTCAATACCTAATATCATTATTGGTGGTCCATCTCTATCAATTATATCTTTTCTAAAATGATATTTATTCCTCTGAAAAGGATGATCAGTAGGAAGAAATATTCTATGATAATTAAAAAACAATTATTTATTCCATTGACAAGTATAAATGCCTTTTTACATCTCATACAGTATGTATATGATTTAGGATCATGTGTAATCTATCTATATAACATTTTATATATAGGGAAGTCACTAATATTCTATATTAATATATATTTCATTAGAAGATTGTGTTTTTCATCAACATAATTTGTACTAACACCATTACTTCATAATAAATATAACTCACAAATCAATGGATTCGAATATAAATTGAAATTATTTTTTGGATTCCTTGAAATTAATAAGGTTAAAAAGATATATTCCTCATTCATCAACATCCAAGGAGGTATGTTTTATGAAATTATAAAGATCAGCGAAAAAAATATTGACTATTGTAAGAAACAAATGTATATAAACCATCAATAGAAAGACCCAATAACACGTTTCAGGTATCTGAAGAAAAATTATCATGTACATGGTCAAAGATATTTCCTGATTCACCATCAGAATGATGAATTAAGCTTTTACCATTTGGACAATTGGTGTTTTTCATGAAATCAATGACATTGTGTAATGAGACATAAATAAATGCTACAATCTGGGTGTAACTAAGAAATACCTCAACTGTTTAATAGGAAAGAATACATACTTCCCTATTTGGGCCTCTTTGTACATTGATTTTATACATGTAGGAAAACTAACTAAAGAATCATTTTAATTATAGTATAATATGAAATCATTTGAACATGCATGAATCTTCTGATAACTAATACCCATTTTATGAAAAACCACTTACTCTTAGAGAAATATTTAGGCAACACACTTCCTTCAAATAATAGTGATTTAATGAAAGATAATATCTGAAAAAAACATCTATTTGACAATCCATTATCTTATTTAATAGCCATAAATTTTTTAGATTCTTCAAATTTTGTTATCTTGTGACCAGGATATAAGGTCTACTCAAAAAGCATCAAAACAAATAAAATTGAGATGGTTCTAACTCAAGAGATAAATCAATATTAGTTTAAGTTCTAGACTATTGAAAATATGGACCACCACATCATGTTCTAAATTTTGAAACTATGATAGATATGGAAAAAAATTATTAATATCTTTTATGGAACTATGTTCACCTTGTTGATAAAAAAACACAATCTTTTAGAAAACCAAAGTGCAATTGATGACCCCAAACATTTTCAAGTGTGTCAAATCACCTCTGATCACATTTCTCACATGGAAACATAATTTTTCCTACTAAATCAAATTCTGGTTTTGATGATGAAAAAAAATCCTTAGAACCCTCAATATATATAGGATTTATACGAAAACTCTTTGGATTCTAATGATGATTTATCCAATCACGATCATGTCAAAGAGACTTTTCTTCAATTTCCTTGTTCCATATTACTCTATTATAATATAAAATAAATAATTTTTTTTGATTAATTCTATATAATAAAAAGATGATCCGAAAAAGAGTACACAATTATAAAACTATAATTTACTTGTAAATATTGTCAATTTTATAAATTTACCACTAATTTTAACTAATTATCACTAATTTTTACTAATTATCATTACATTTTACTAATTATAGTGATTGGATGTTTAATTTTTTAATCTTTAATAAATACCACTAATTTTTGTTAATTTCATCTAATTAACACTAATTTTTAGTAGTTTTAGTGATTTACCTTTCATATTTAGTAATTTATCACTAATGTTTTCTAATTTATCTCTAATTTTTACTAATTAAAACTAAATATTTCTAATTTATAGTATCTATCGCATGTACTTCATCGTATATGCATGTTTCTACTCCTGTCATTAACACATCTCCTCTTCCTCCTCCTCTTGTAATCGATGTGTCATATCTTGTCTGTCTCGGTTCTGGTGAGCTAAAGAAATAATCAGACATGGTTGGAAAAAATTAGTCATTTAAAATCACATGAAGATCGAAAATTCTATGATTTACTAAAATTTATAAATCATATATTTAACAATATTTAGCTGATTAAACCAATTTATTATTACCATGTATAAAATTTTAATTTTACTAATTTATGACAATTGTGTACTATCATCAATGCGTCACCTCCTCTTCTGAATGCTTCTATCATCAATTCATCACATCCTTATTTCCCTAGTTATGGCGACCTAATGACAAATTTGGATATGGGTGGCACTAATTGGTCATTTATAATGACTTAATGATTGGAAATTCAATGATTTTATAAAATGTTTTAAATCGTAGATTTTCCAATATTCAGGTGATGAAACTAATTTATTCTATCCATGTCCAAATTTTTCATTGTACAAATTTATTCTAACCATGTCCTATAAATTATTAATCATCTCCCCCTATTGTGGTTACTTCCATCAATTTGTCGCATCTTCCTTACTCCAGTATTGGGGACTTATTGTAAAATTTGGACATGATAGGCATAAATTGGTCATTTCTAATCACTTAATGATTCTAAAATCTATTATGTATTGTTTTTAGTAACTTATAATATATTTTAGATCAATATATGAAATTATACTAAATATTAATGGTGATTATTGGTAATTATAAATAATTACCACAAATTACCGCTATTTTTTATATAATTTAATATAAATTATTAATATGTATTATAAATTACTAAAAATGTGTAAATCATAGATTTTATAATCATTAAGTGATGAAAAAAATTTATTCCAACAACGTCCAAAATTTTCATTTCACCAATTTATGTCAACCATGTCAAAATTTTCCATTGGTCATCACCTAAAAAATGACGACCTATTTAATTTTCATTTTTCCTGTAATTTATACTGAAAAATACTATGTATTACTAAGAACAAACAATTACCACTAATTATTACTATGTATAGATAATTACCACTATTTATTACTAATTTTTACTAATACCTACTAATTATTACTAATTTCAACTAATTATTACTAATTATTGATATTTTTTACTTAATTATAGTGGTATGCAACTAATTATCAGAAATTTTTACTAATTACCACTAATTTTTAATAACTATATTGATTAATCACTAATGTTAACTAATTAGATCTAAATTTTACTAATTAACATTAATTTTTACTAATTATAGCGATTTAATATTCATTTTTACTAATATTTACTAATTATTGACAATTTTTACTAATTTTGACTAATTACCTATGATTTTGAATAATCAAAGTGAATTAATGTTAATTTTTTAATAATTACCACATATTGTAAATAATTATAGTGATTTTCCTTTACTTTTTTAGCAATTACAACTAATTATTACTAATTATACATTTTACCTTAACTTTTTACTAATTTTTACTAATCATCGGAATTTTAACTAATTTTTAGTCATTGCCAAAATAATTTAATAATTTTTACTATTTAACTATTTTTTATTAATTTTGACTTATTTATGGATTTTACTGATAATCTTTAATAATTACCGCATATTTTTACAAATTTTTAATCATTACCAAAAAATTAAAACAATCATAGTAATTTATCACTAATTTTTACTTATTACCAGTAATTTTTACTAATTATAGTGATTTAAGACTAATTCTTACTAATTATCATTAAATTTTTATAATTATAGTGATTTATCACTAATTTTTCTATTATAGCTAATTTTTACTATAGTGATTTAATGTTCATTTTTACTAATGTTTACTAATTTCTAATAATTTTTCTTAATTTTGACCATTTAAGAGTAATTTTTAATAATTAAATTGATTTAATCTTAATTATTAAAAATTAAAATCAAAATTAAATAATTATAGTGATTTACCATTAATTTTTACTAATTATTTCTAATTATTACTAATTATACTGTTTTACCTCTACTTTTTACTAATTTTTACAAATCATCGCTAATTTTTAATAATTTTTAGTCATTACCAAGAAGTTTTTGTAATTTTTTCTAATAGATACTTATTTTTATTATTATTTTACTAATTATCATGTTTTAACAACAATTGTAATGCCCCGACCCCAGTTACACAGAGTCGGTGCATTTTTGCGTAACATTGGCATGATCACAAAAGATCAAGTCTCGAAAGACCGATTAGTTTAGTAGTCTTGGAAACACTAGATACATTCATAAGTCTTACATTACATCATAAAGTAAAACAAAACTAAAAAAACATCTTGTCTTCATATCCCCTCATACTATCCCTGGAGGTCATTCATAATATACTTCTTCACATCCTGGAAAAATTAAAACATTGAAAGGGGTGATCTCAGATGCTCAGTAAGGATAAAAATATAGCGGAAGATTTCATAAATAAACATAAACATTGAAGGCAATGTACAACTAAAACAAAAGACTTTTAAACATGAACATCAAAATAATATGGCAAAAGTAGAATGAGATAATGCCATTTACTTATTCACATGGATATTCTACTGGTCGAATAATCACATGCAATATCAATAACCACTTTCATAATGATGGAATGCATAATGCCAGACTATCATAACCACGTAGCCAAGGCATCATGCCAAAACTATAAATAAGATTTTTTCAAGGCCTCATGCCAAGACACTAGTTTGTCTCATGAGACCTACCGATGCATCGAGGAGCTATAGCGGGCTCCACCCGTTAGTTATTAAGTCCAATGCATTCCTCATATGGTTAGGTTTAAACATATCATAAACCATTAAATAATCGTATAACATAAAACATGCATAAAGGAAACATAACATTTCCACATTTCAATCACAGGATATCCATACAACACATTGATATAATAAAAATAAACTTTCAAAACCATTTTCAATACCAAAATAAAAGAAAATTAAAACTTGGTATTTATTTTTCATTTTAAAAAAATAATGGCTTGTAGAGGAAGCCGAAACTCAAATAATGGTCACGGTGGCGGAGAAGTCATTGTCACCGCATACGTAAGACAAAAAATTCCTTTTTTCATTTTGTAAAAATGCTTCGTATAAAAAATATTCCTTTTGAATTAAAGTAAAATTCAAAGGGGTTTATACACCTTATAAAAGAAATTTGTTTATAAACAAATATGCCTCAATGAATGGAGATTGAGACGAAGTCCCTTACAAAGATCATTTTTTAAATATAATAGATCTATTATGTTTATTCACTATATTTACAAATAAATAAAGTATAAATACAAGATAGGACATAATAATATCATGACATAATTTGAAAGTTGGAGATTAACCCAGAGAATGGAAATTGGGTAAAGAAGTTCCCTTACCTCGTGTCCGACTTGACTTGATCGTTATTTAATCTCCTGAATAATAAACTAGAGTTAATTTCTAATTTCTTAAGAACCTTTTTCAAGTTTATTATTTCTTTTATATGACGTATTACCATGTTATGAACATCATGTAATTATTTAAGTTAATAACGGTTGTTTTGACGATCTTTGGTACTTGAGTCAAAAATAAACTTCTTATAATTACATGTTGTTCATGTGGTAAAATACCCATTATATCCATAATTATATTCATGTTTTAGATATCATATATATCATATATATCCAATATATACATTCATTAATAATATTACGTAACATTTAGAGGTAAGAAATGAAATGCACAGTTCATGGAGACGGTAAGCCGTACGTACGCATGAAGGCTACTTTCATTTCTATTTCATATTTAATGGAATGAAATCATAATGATATAAAGGTATTTTATAATTCTAGTATAATATCATATATAATATCATTTACTCCATCCTTTACACATCCCACATATGGCATTAACGATTCAAATCACTTTGAGGGGGCGGTAGTCCGCACTTCCTAAAATGAAATTATCGCGTTTACCCCTAATGGAAATCATAAAGGTATGCCATAAATGAAAAATAAAGAATCATAATGAGAACATAAAAATAATATATATATCATATATGAAAATAGTGTCATCATAATGGCCACTATGATAGGTTTTAAAAGAAGATTGAATAATCATCGTTTCGTGAGGCAATAATTCGCCACCCACAAAAACAGTATGTTCTTTAACCATTAGACGAAGGTATGTGTAAGAGTAAATAAAATATTTATCTTGAAAACATCATAGTATATTTTAGATACTGGTTTTGTTACAAAATAAAGGAATAAAATGTTTTTAGGGGGTTGGAGAAGCAAAATAAAACAAAAGAACCCAAGTGAAGACATTAACTTTAAAATCGGGTAACTCTTTTTGATTTGAGCCAAAGGATTACTTGGGAAGACTTATAAACAATGTGAGGCTTCTAGGAGTAATATAGGGAAGTTGAGATATTATTTTGTCAGAGGTTGTCCGAGCCAAATGGCTTTTATGGTGTGCATACTGTGGTAGAGGTGGGGGCCTTTTATAAGAGAAGAGGAGGGGCACTCTTGGAAACTCATGAAATGTTACATTATTATGAAATGATTTTAGGATTTTAAAGGTCTCAAAATGATATATTTTAATGATAAGGTGATAAGGGTTCTAAATATACTCATCCAATAGGTTTTTGACTAGTGTAAGTATTGGATTTTACATTATCCTTACATTTTATTTGAATCGTTAATTAATGAGGTAATTGCTGCATCATCATGGTTTCATAAAAACTTTATTTTATATAATGTCTAAAAATTATAAAAAAATTACCATGATGTAGGAAATATTTTTATATTTGAAATTAATATTTATAATCAAAATTTTAACTTATATAACCCCAGGTAATAATTGTTTTAGTAAAACAACACATGTTTTTGAAAATTTTATTTTTTCTTTAAATAAAAAGTTATTAATGTCATTTTCTTACCCAAGTGGCTCCATAGGGTCCCCATGTTTTCCCATGGATTTTATTGGTTGGACATGACTCACACAATAAGGTTAGTACATGTTTAAAGGTAATTTAATATTTTTATAATATCAGTTTTACCTTAAATTTCACTAATTACCTTTAATCACGATTAATAAAACTTAAAAGTTATAATTCACCAAAAATTCATTTAATCCCATTGAAACACATTTTAATTACTAATGACGACCATGTATGTTGTATTTTTGAAATTCAATTTACAGAAGTGGTAAAGTTTCATTTAAACGAAAAATTAGTTCTTTTAACTACCACTTAGTGGTTTCACTATTCATCAAAAATTGATGTTTTTCCGAAAAATACCAAAAATTCACCCTATAATATAATTGATATTCCGAATGCAAAAATTATGTCTATTTTAAAAAATTCCAAAAACATATGTTGCATTAATTAATTTTATAATTAATTTCTACTGTGAAAACAAATAGGGTGTTTTTAAGAAGCTATATATATCAAAAGATTGACAATTGTTTATGTCCAATTTCAAAGGGAAATTAATTCTAATGACCATGATTGGATAAAATAGAAAAAATATATTCTAATTATACTTTAATTTCACTCAATTTTATAATTTATCACTATAAAATATTTTGATTAAAAAATTTCTTTTTAAGTATTTTTCACTATTCATAAAAAATTGGAAGTTCTCAGAAAAATACCAAAAATTCAACATAGGCTAATTTCGATATTCTGAATCCATAAATGAAGTACATTTTGAAATATAAAATTTATATAATTTAAAAAAGTGGTTATTACTATTCATAATGGCTACTTTTATTGGTCGCGGTGTGTTAGAACTCGAGGTTGCGTACAACAGACACTGCTCTATTATTCAAAGAGAAGTGTACCATAGAAGCGTGGGGTGTTACATTCTCCCCTCCTTCAATAAATTGCGTCCTTGCAATTTGAAATTTTTCTTTGAAAAAAAATGGTTGAAAATAGAAAATACCTTTGTGGAAAACCCACATCGGAAATAAGGTTAATAAAAATATAACTTTAAAATAAAGAAAGAGAAGTACAAAGGTTACCCGAGATAGCCAATACTAGGATTATATGAAAACATGGATATGGAGGAAAAACAAACCATCAAGGTCTGATGGAGAGTTGTATAAAACAGGATTAGGAGAAAGTTTAACTATAAAAAAATCACAAACTTGTGATTGGTTAAACGATCATTGATTCCCCAGTAGGTAAAGTTAACGGACAACGTTTTTGTTTTAAGTTACCCTGCATAAAGTTGATGAATTTATTTAGAAGATTTAATAAGAACATAAGGAAATATACATACTTGTCATGTAGACATTCATTATTTAATAAATTTTCACCACAAACCCATCTTTCACTCAAAAAGATAATAGAACTCTAAAATATTATATTTATAAAAATCTTATAAGGTTCCAAATATTAACACATACCATTTAGATTAGGAAAACTATTTTGTAATAACCAAGGAATTCCTGTAGGCTAGTGGTAGGTAATAAAGGCCTGTCACACTATGGTTGTGGGTTCGATTCCTACATCTTTGTCCAACAAGACGGGTTATCCCTGGACCTGCAGGTTGTCCTTTTCCTAAAACTATAGTATTATAATATTCCAAAAAAAATCTTCAGAAATATTTTAACCTTAAACAATACTATCCAAAGTTAAACTTAATACATTCCAACCTTTATAGTTATCCAAAATACCTCTGTCCAGACTTTCTCTAAAAGGTCTTTAAATCCCAAAATCAATTGTAACATTAGATTCCCCAAACAAAGTAAATATTTTCTTATTGTCTCATACTAAAAATATGATTACATTCATCATATTTAAACCTTAATGAAAACAACAAGTACTGCAGTACAATCCTTATATATATCACATTATTCTTATAACCAGAATATAATCCTTGAGTCCAAAAGCACCAATACATTAATTATTACACTTCAACTGTAGTAAGAGAATAATATTTTCCTTGATCCCTTGGCCTTTTCTGAGGTAATTTTCCCTAATGATTAGGAAATAAATTTTCATAATGCCCCATTTCCCTACAATTGTAGCATTCAACATTGATATCCTCTTCCTTTCCCTTGAAATCACGAGCCTGGTGACCTTTTTCTCCACATTTATAACAAACTCCCATTCCTTTAAGGCAAGTACCGAGGTGATTCTTCCCACAATTATCACATAATAGATAATCCTTATTTCCCTTTTTCACTTTATCTATCTCTTGTTCCACCGTTCTCTTCTTTTCATGCTTTACTTTATTGTCATAAGATTTAGAGAATTCCTTTTCTATCTTGATAGCACACGAGACAATATCTTCGTACGATGAGAAGGATTGTGATACTAAAGCTCGACGGAGAAATGGTTTTAACCCATCAATGAAATGATCAATCTTACTTATTGGGTTACATATATAATCTGCATCATGCCTCTCTAACCTTGTAATGTTAGCCTCATACTTTGCAACATTCTCATCCTCCTTCTGCCTCAGACTCAGAAATTTCCTTTTCATATCTGCTCGATGGTCATGTGGAAAGTATTTTTCTAAGAAAAGATCTTTGAACTCCCTCCATTCCATATACGATACTTCTTCATATTCCTTTGTGTTTTGAATCAATGACCACCATTGATCAGCATCTCCAGTGAGGAGGTAAACTTCCATGATAACCTTTTCCCTTTCACTACTCCCCAAGGCATGGAATATTTTCTCTAAGGAGTTAATCCATTGCTCAGATACTAATGAATTTGTACCCCCATTAAATGTTGGTGGTTGCTGCCTCATGAAGAGGTATAACATTGATCCTCCACGTTGCGGATCAGGGTGCTCTATACGAGTAAGGTTATTATTCATAACCTCAGTGAGTTGTCCCAGTATGGTGATAAGCTGATCAACACTAGTTTTATCACCACCTCCATTATAATTATCTTTAGCAGGAGGGAAATCCCTACATGGAGTGCGTGCATTGATACAGTTTCTATTCCTCCCCTAGGTGGCATTTCTAAACAATGGCATAAACTAGATTAGTTTATGAATTAAAATAAATAATTCCATACTTGTAAAACACATAACATAAATTGAACTATAATCATAAAAAAGCTTTCATTGAGAAATTATATACTCATAAACCCTTCATAATTGTTTATAAAGAAAATGAGAATTATCCTAAGCATATCCCCCCGGGAGTGTCGTAACCAAGAGTGCAGCAAGGCCCATTTTCGTGCACCAGTTCTCGTTCGAGTCTAGCTCAAAGCTGTGTTTTTGGGTTTTACCCCTAGGTACATTTGTGCCAGAGCTGCCTCAACCTGCTCGTATCGAGACAGGGATGTATTGCTCGGAAAACTAACAAAATCTCTATAATACCAAAATTCTAGGATGTACTTATGTACTAATCCTCAAAGTCTATCTTATGGCTATGTGATCTAATCAGAGTTTATCAAAATCTAGCTTCCAAGGTTATTACTAAACTGCCTCTGATACCAACTATAACACCCCGACCCCAGTTACCCAGAGTCGGTGCATTATTGTGTAACATTACCATGATCACAAAAGATCAAGTCTCGAAAGACCAATTAGTTTAGTAGTCTTGGAAACAATAGATACATTCATAAGTCTTACATTACATCATAAAGTAAAACAAAACTAAAAAATATCCTGTCTTCATATCCCCTCATACTATCCCTGTAGGTCATTCATAATATACATCTTCACATCCTGGAAAAATTAAAACATTGAAAGGGGTTATCTCCGATTCTCAGTATGGATAAAAATTTAGTGGAATCTTTCATACATAAACATAAACATTTAAGGCAATGTATAACTAAAACAAAAGCCTTTTAAACTTGAACTTCAATATAATATAGAAAAGTGAAATAAGATAATTTCATTTAATTATTCCCATGGAGATTCTACTGGTCGAATAATCACATGCAATATCAATAACAACTTTCATAATGATGGAATGCATAATGCCAAACTATCATAACCATGCAGCCAAGGCCTCGTGCCAAAACTACAAATAAGATTTTGTCAAGGCCTCATGCCAAGACACTAGTTTGTCTCATGAGACCTAACGATGCATCGAGGAGCTATAGTGGGCTCCACCCATCACTTATTAAGTCCAATGCATTCCTCATATGAATAGGTTTAAACATATCATAAACCATTACATAATCATATAACATAAAAAATGCATAGAGGAATCATAAAATTTCCATATTTCAATCAAAAGATATCAATACAACACATTGATATAATAAAAAAAAACACTTTTAAAACCATTTTCAATACCAAAATAAAAAAAAATTAAAACATGGTATTTATTTTTCATTTAAAAAAAATAATGGCTTGTAGAGGAAGCTGAAACTCAAATAATGGTCACGGCGGTGGAGAAGTCATTTTTTCCGCATACGTAAGAAAAAACATTCCTTTTGTCATTTATTAAAAATGATTCATATAAAAATATTCCTTTTGAAAAAAAGTAAAAGTCAAAGGGGTTTATACACCGTATAAAATAAATTTGTGTATAAAACAAAATATGCCTCAATGAATAGAGATTGACACGAAGTCCCTTACAAATATCATTTTTTAAATAAAATAGATCTATTATGTGTATTCACTATATTTACACATAAAGAAAGTATAAATACAAGATAGGACATAATAATATCATGACATAATTTGAAAGTTGGATATTAACCTATTGAATGGAAATTAGGTTAAAAAGTTCACATACCTCGTGTCCAACATGACTCGATCGTTCTTTAATCTCCTTAATAATAAACTAGTGTTAATTTCTACTTGCTTAAGAACCTTTTTAATTTTCATTATTCCTTTTATATGACGTATTACCATGTTATGAACATCATGTAATTATTTAAGTTAATAACGGTTGTTTTGTCGATCTTTGGTACTTGAGTCAAAAATAAACTTCTTATAATTACAAGTTGTTCATGTGGTAAAATATCCATTATATCCAGATTTATATTCATGATTTAGATATCATATATATCATATATATCAAGTATATACCTTCATTCATAATATTACGTAACATTTAGAGGTAAGAAATGAAATGCATAGTTCATGGAGATGGTAAGCCGTACGTACACATGAATGCTACTTTCATTTCTATTTAGTATTTAATGGAATGAAATCATAATGATATAAAGGTATATTATAATTCCATTATAATATCATATATAATATCATTTACTCCATCATTTACACATCCCACATATGGCATTAACGATTCAAATCACTTTGAGGGGGCGGTAGTCCGCACTTCTTAAAATGAAATTTTCGCGTTTACCCATAATGGAAATCATAAAGGTATGCCATAAATGAAAAATACAGAAGCATAATGAGAACATAAACATGATATATATATCATATATGAATATAGTTTCATCATAATGGCCACCATGAGAGGTGTTAAAAAAGGATTAAACAATCATCGTTTCGTGAGGTAGTAATTCGCCACCAACATAAACAGTATGTTCTTTAACCATTAGACGAAGGTATGTGTAATTGTAAATAAAATACTTCTCATGACAAAATCCTAGTAAATTTTAGATACTGGTTTTGTTACAAAATAAGGGAATAAAAAAGAGTTCAGGGTGATGGAGAAGCAATATAAAACAAAAGAACCCAAGTGAAGACATTACCTTTAAAATCAGGTAACTCTTTTTGATTTGAGCCAAAGGATTAGTTGGAAAGACTTCCGACCAATTTGAGGCTTCTAGGAGTAATAGAGGGAAGTTGAGAGAGTATTGGGGTAGAGTTTGGTCGATCCAAATGGCTTTTATGGTGTGAATAAGGTGGTAGAGGTGGGGGCCTTTTATAAGAGGAGAGGAGGGGCACTCTTGGAACACATGAAATGTTACATTATTATGAAATGGTTTTCGGATTTTAAAGGTCCCACAATGAAATATTTAAAGGTTAAGGTGATAAGGGTTCGAAATATACTCATCCAATAGATTTTTGACATGTTTAAGTATTATATTTTACATTATCCATCCATTTTATTAAAATCATTAATTAATGATGTAATCGCTGCATCATCATGGTGTCATAAAAAATTTAATTTATTTAATGTCTAAAAATTATAAAAAAATTACCATGATCTAGTAAATATTTTTATCTTTCTAATGAATATTTATAGTCAAAAAGTTAACTTATATAACCCCATGTAATAATTGTTTTAGTAAAACAACACATGTTTGTGACAATTTTATTTTTACATTAAATAAAAAGTTATTAATGTCATTTTCTTACCCAAGTGGCTCAATGGGGTCCCCAAGTTGACCAATGGATTTTATTGGTCGGAAATGACTCACCCAATAAGGGTAGGACAAGTGTAAAGGTAATTTCATATTTTTACAATATCATTTTTACCTAAAATTTCACTAATTAACTTTAATTGCGATTAATAAAACTTAAAAGATACTATTCATCAAAAATTATTTTAATCCCATTGAACCACATTTTACTTACTAATGACGAACATTCATGTTGGATTTTTTAAATTCAATTCACAGAAGTGGTAAAGTTTCATTTAAAAGGAAAATTAGTTCTTTTAACTACCACTTAGTGGTTTCCCTATTCATCAAAAATTGAAGTTTTTCAGAAAAATACCAAAAATTCACCCTAAGCTATAATTGATATTCCGAATTCAAAAATGATGTCTATTTTAAAAAATTACAAACATATAAGTTTCATTAATTAATTTTATAATTAATTCCCGCTGTCAAAACAAATAGGGTGTTTTTAAGAAGCAATATATATCAAAAGATTGACAATTGTTTATGTCCAATTTCAAAGTGAAATTAATTCTAATGACCACCATTGGGTAAAATAGTAAAAATATATTCTAAATATACTTTAAAACCACTAAATTGTATAATTTATCACTATAAAATATTTTTATTAAAAAATTTGTTTTTAAGTATTTTTCACTATTCATCAAAAATTGGAAGTTCTCAGAAAAATACCAAAAATTCAACATAGGCTAATTTCGATATTCTGAATCCAAAAATGGAGTCCATTTTGATATATAAAATTTATATAATTTCAAAAATTGTTATTACTTTTCATAACGGCTACTTTTATTGGTCGTAGTGTGTTAGAATCGAGGTTACGTACAACACACGTTGTTCTATTATTCAAAGAGAAGCGTACCATGGAAGCTTGGGGTGTCACAACAATTTATACTAATTACTGCTTATTTTTAATAATTTATATTCATTTCCACTAATTTACAATAATTATAGTAATTTATCACTATTTTTTACAGGTTGCTGTTAATTTTTACTAATTATAGTGATTTGATGTTAATTTTTACTAATACATATTAGTTAATGCTAATTTTTACTAATAATGTTTATTTTAAAAAATCATGGTGATTTATTGTTAATTTCTACAAATTACAAATAAATTATACTAATTGTAGTGGTTTGACATTCATATTTATTAACTACTATTATCTACTAAAAATAGCTCCAAATTATTACTACTTATTACTAAGATATCTAAATAATTATTAAGTATTTTAAATTATAACAATTTATCAATTATAAGTAATTACTGTAAATAACACCTAATCACTGATAATTAAAAATAATTATTATAAATAAAATCTATTAACTTTTTAATTAAAAATAGTAATTCTAATTAAAAATAAATATTTCTAATTTAAAATAACTACTACTAATTATAAATAATTACTTATAATTATAAATAATCACTTCTAATTATAAATCATAACTTTTAATTAACACTAATTAATACAAATGAATAATTTTAAAATTTAATATAAAATAAAATCAATAATAAAAATATTAAAAACAGTACACAAATACCAAAAAACAAATCTTTTGCGCACTCCAAAAATCAAAATTCTATTCTCTGTCAAAATTTAAACATCTAATTGAAATATTACGGGGAAGAAGAGAAACATTGAGTGGAGAAAATCTCAAATAGAGAATGAAGAGAAAAAATTTATCTGGGGGTATATATAGATTAGATTAGTAGTGATAGGACTATTTGCGATGATACCTGTTGTAAATAGTTCCCATAATAAATAATCGAGACAACAATCAAAAAATTATTTGTGCCTATATCTGTTGTAAATAATCAATTGTTTATAGAGTATTTCTGATGGGCATTAATGCATGCTACAAATCACTATAATTGATGATGGTTATTTGCAACGGGTGCCAAGTCTCTTCACAAATACCCTTTCCCGTGTTATGGCGGCAACGCGTGCCAAAATTATTTTTGATGGGTTGTTTATCCCATCACAAATAACTCTTTACTTAATTATGTTTATGAAAAGATTCTAATCCCATTGCATGTAGTCCTTCAAAAGGTACTATTTGTGATGGGCGATGGGACTTTAGCAAATGGCATGTCGCAACCAGTCATTTTTTCCATAGTGACTCGTATTTGGCCAAAGGATTTGTCTCATGAGACCTATTGATGACTCAGGGGGATATATATAATTTGTCCCCAACCATAACTACATGTCCAAATTATTCATCATATATCCACTAATATATTTAATTCATCACTCAAAATGCCCTGTCATCAAATATCTATATTGAGTAAGGGAACCTATTTATCATTATTTCCTTAGTTAATAAAAAAAAATTCAAAGTAAACATCATATATAAAAATGTTACAAATTTTAGTAAGTAATAATATTAATCATATAGGAATATATATATTTAATTTATATGTAATATCCAATGAAAATGACCCCAATTAATTAATTGTTTCAAAAGAAATTAAAAATTCACAAATGAAATTGGGATTGTACAATAATTTTTACATCTTTGGTAACATTTAAATTTTAACCCCATGAAGAATAAACAGAAAAAACATCAATCATCATGAATAAATAATTACATATGTCAAATTCATAAATGGAACCATATATACTCCACATAAAAGTGAATGGCTGCATGTTAACAAATATGTCTTAATGTAATGCAATTGAGATGAAATCTATTACATCACAATTTACTTTAGTTAATCATACATTAAAATTATGTTTAATGAGTTTTAATCATGTTATTATATTATATACTAATTATACTCATATTTATAATATCATATTTTATCCTATTATACCATTTTACCACCGATTTTTTAATAATATTTCATTATTTTCATTATTTTGGGAGTGAGTTGCCTTGTTTTCTCATGCATGTTTTGTCTTGAAAGATCCATTTCTTGTACATAGGATACAAATTCACTAGTTAAATAATAACAGTAATTTTAAAAATAACATATTTACTCATTATATACATTATTAGAACCATTCTTAAAATTTGTTCCTAGAATATGAATCGCATCACTTCGTGGAGATTATAGGGCGTACTTATACACGAGGGATTGTATAATTCCCTTGACGGGTGAAAGGGTTTGTAATTTTATGAAATATTGATTTTATAGAATCAATATCATGTCATATATATCACATATATTCATTAAATTTATCCTTATTACTTTCCATGTAATGAGCCTGTGAAAAACGAATCACATCGCTTTGCGAGGCGGTAGCCTGCCATACATAAGAGCGACATTATCATATTTTGAAAGGAATGGAAAGTAAGAAGTTATATGTGAAATTATAATTACATAAGTAAGATTATATTAATAATGTATATATATATATACACGTTAAATCAATCATTACATTCAACTGTGAGTGGTTCTGGTGGAAAGAGTTTAATCGGTCCGCGAGGTGGAAGTCCATCATACACATGATTGATGGTTTTATTTTTAATTTTATGGAAGGGGATATGCATATAGGTTATAAAATTAACATAATAAAATCTAGTTATTTTGGAGATACTTCTGTTATTATACTATATTTATCGAATAATATTTTAAGGAAGTGCAAGATGAAATTAAATAATAACAATCATTTAAGAATGTTACCTCTTCTTCAAACGAGCTCTTTAGGTTTTCAACAAAACCCTTACTAAGATGCATTTATGATCAAAATAAGTGCTCTAGTAATTTTTGAGTTGTGTAGAGATTTTATTTTGGTATGTATTGGTTGAACCAAATAAATTTGGAAGTGTGAAGTGTGGAGAAGAGTGAGTGGCCTTTTATAAGTTTGGGAGTGGATGCACATGGAATATTTGAAAATAATCAATTACACCCAAATTTATATCATACCAAAAGCCGAAAAAATGTTTTATTATAGAACCTTATATGTTATAAAGTTTAAATTATTCAATAAAATGGGTTTTATAATAGTTATTATGTCATTTTTACCTTTATATTTTTAGTTTAACCATGAGTAAATCAATTTTTACCTTAACCATGATAATTAATTTTTAATACTTTTACTATTCATAATGGTAAAAAATTACGTCAGAATTATTTTATAATATAATTTGTTATAATTAAAAATATGGATAAACTATTCCATAATAAGGAAATATAAGTTGAATAATCCAATTTGAAATTATACCCACAGATGCAACGAAAAATCAGGGTTCTAAAGAGAAACTTCTCATCAGTAAATAAGGTTTTAATATAGAAATTAAATGTAAAATTTATTACAATAACCTAAATATTATTTATTATAATATATTTTTACTAATTATAATTTAAATCCAATTTATAATATTTTTTATATTTTTAAATAATTTAAATGAAAATATGTTTTTCATGAAAAATCAGTATTTTTCACTATTCTTCGAAAAATGAAATAATTCAAAAAACACAAAAAAATCACCCTAATATAATTTTGATGCAATGATTTAAAAAATTAATTTCATTTTATCAAATAAATTTTCAAGAATTGTTAAAAATTAATTTCAAATTATGTACACAACGCGCGACTAAACCGCCTTTCAAAAAAATATAGTTTTTTTAAAATCATTTTTTTCTATCAAGTGATTCTTATTTTATTTATAATAAATATATATCCTTTTAATTTAATTTATATATTTATAAACCATAAAATTTTAATAATTTATTTATTATGATTCATACCATCCAAAATAACAGCTATGTTATAATGATCATGATTAAATAATATTTTAATATAGTATTTTCGTTTAAACCCAGTGTTGTTTGAATCACAAGCTAGCGAAGAGACTAAATTTATTTAAATGAAAAAAATACTAAATTTTCAAGGTGTGATAGAAAATAATAGGTTTTTCGAAAGGAAGGTAAAACTCATGTAATCTTACAGAAATCACCATGGAAGGGGGATGTCATTTCATGTGAAATATGTATTTCCTTCTAAACATTGAAAAGAGAACACCATAAATAAGAGGTTCTATAAGGGACCAAGAAAAAATGAGTTCATCTTCATCCTCAAATTTAATTATCATATGGTGATTTTTTAATAACCCAATAATCAGAGGCTCCATTATTACCCAATAATCTTTGACAAATCTATAAAATCTATCTATTATCGGTCATCTTCGTCCAAATTAGACTACCAAAGAAAGATCATATAGGGTTAATGCCACTGTAAATTATAGAAGAAATAGAGGGAGCTTCAAATATCCCAAATAAATAGAAGATTCATTTGAGAATAGGGAGATTATAGGAAATCCGAAAGATCTGTGTGGTTAGTGAAAAGAGAGAAGGATAACTATGTATATGTTATGAAACAGAAAAGCTCCCTCCCACCTTGGAAAAGGGTAAGGGAAGTGGTGTGGCCATCACATCCATCTAAGGCATCACCATCATAGGAACATGGTGAAGTAGAAAATGTAAATTTTTTATAATTTATATGAACAATTCAAATAATATGTAAATAATTTACTTAATCAAAATAATGTACATTTAATATTATTTAAAACATGATCAATCAATTATTAAAAATACTTTTGATATTGTTTAAACAATGTTTCTCCAAAAAAGAAATTTAATTTTATCAATTCCAGTTAATAATTATGATCTATTCATAATTTAAATTTATACACTTACATTTTTCCTATTTCATAATTTATAAAAAAAATTAAATTGCCTAATAGTTTCTATATAAACACTATATAAAAAAATTATATGGCATTCCAGATAAGGAAAATGTATTTTCAATTTTTGATATTTATTTATTAAATTTTTTAATAACATTCACTAATGAATTTTTTTTAAAAAAATAACAAATTAATTTATAAACACTTTATAAATTAAATACATCTCCCAAAATACATTTTACTATAGTTTATGATAGGGGTATGGTGGCCGACGATATAACCTTTGGTGTCTGAGAAGTCATATTTTATAAGATATGTTATATAATATAAGATATATGATGCTCTATTTTGATATTTATTGATTACTTTTATCATAGGCTATGAATGATTATATCATACATTATGATATACAAAAAATTAAATAATTTTCTCTATGTCCCCAACTAAGGTATCCTATTTTTTATGGCTTAATAGTATAATTAATTATGTTATCATATATCATAAGTAATGTGACAATTCAATATCTATATTTTATTCTTATAATAAAGAATATGATATCCATTTACTCTTCATCTTTAATACAATTTAATTACTCAATAAGCATATCATTCCTCTAATACCAATGTTGGGTTTCATAGGAACAAGTAACTATTATTCAAGTAGTGAAAGACGTAATAAAACCCTACTCCATGTTCTTCTTGTATTGAAACCAAAACCATGTTTCATAAAAAAGGAAGAACACGCATACACCATGAACCAAAGATGGTCAAATAGTTTATATTATAATACGAGTTCGATAAATACTGTTAATAAGTAATTGCATGAATCATTCTCTTAGTTGTATCCACATGTTAATGAATCACCAAATATTTGGGTGGAATCCTCCATATTTTCCTGGTATGATATTACCTATAAAGTTAGTGGAATAAAGAGAAGAAAAATTTGGTAGAAAAAATTTGTAATTGCCTTGGACACCATTTCATGGACTTCATCATCTTTGTATAGGCCTCAGTGACACTCTTCAAGCCTTAGATGAATTTTTTTGAATATTATTAAATGTTTGAGTAATTTTACTATTACAAGAGTTATAACCCACATCCAATATGTTTCATTATTAAACACTCCTTTAATTATTCTAAACACTTCCTCATTTAAAATGTGCATTATTAATGATAACTTAAATTGAAGAGAAAATAAATGTCAATATTTAGCATTCATTTGTAATAATAAATTATACAACACAATGAAAATTTTAGAATATTATTAACTCACATTATAATATCATGATATCATATCATATGATATATAATGGTAGTGGAATGGTATTAATATATCATATCTTTCATTATTCTAATAATAAGGCATATGATAAGAATTGATTTTCTATATTTCATACCATATGAAATAAAAATATTGAATACTATGATATTAGCCAAAACATTATATGTGTATAGGATATTGGGAATATCTCCATTATATATAATGAGACTGCACATATATTTTACACTTTCCTAACTAATGTAGTGCCTGACCTACAACAAATTTCCAAATTTTATCCATTTAGACTCTCAATCATACCAATTAACTAGCGTATGTTTCTTAAATTACACCAGTAATACCTAACAAAACTGAAGGTGTACCTTGTTTCATCCTGTATCCATTCAAGAATGACCATACATAAGACATTAAAACCAATACCACCCTATTTCTCTTCCAAATTAGTACAATTAAACCAGATCAAAGTACCATAACATAGGATTTTTCTGAAATATAATTTGATAATTGTAGTATTTTTATAATAAATCAGTGAACCCACTCACTATTATCTAGTTAATGAAGAAAATTAAATAAATTTCACTACATTATAGGTGCTTGTGGAAATTTCTCAACACTATATCGACTTTTCTTCCCCTACTGACTAGTAAGTATTTACTTCTATGATTAATCTTCAAGTCAAATTTAATGAAGAACCCCTTACATGATATCATTAAATCATCTTTGGATGAACTCTAATAACCACCTTATAATAAGTTTTAGTTATCTAGTTAAATCACTACATGAACATGACCAAACTATGTGATGAAGCTAGTCACAACAACACTGAAAGTCCCAAGAAAACAACTTTAAAAACTAACTAAGAAACTAAAATAAAAATACAATTCAATATCACACATTTAATATATTATAATATTTATTCCGTAATTTTTCTTCCATTAGTTCAACCACAATTTGGGAAAACTTCACATAATGAATGTAGAGGGAAGAAAACATAAACATCCTTGTGTTTTTGAAGATCTTATGTATTTTTTGGATGGATGATGATAAAATAACCATTTTAAGGAAGTTTTTTCCAACCATAGGAAATGTATGTATGTCTAAAATTATAATAGATATTTTCACTTCATACACATTTATGATATGATGTGTAAAAATGGGGTTAGGTAGGTTGTTTGGGGGTAGAATAATTCCCCCATTGGGGAAAGATGCTCCTTATTCCTCTTAATTTCTTTTTTTAATTAATCTGAACATATATTTGAAATATATAATAATTTTAATTTCATTATTGATTTATTCTCAAGAGATGGTTTGAATGGTAATATAGTTTATCTTCTCTTAATCATTCTATTTAATATTACAAAATTGTCTTCAAATTTATAGTAATATTTAATAATATGACTAAAATTGTGGAATACATGTGTATTTTAATTTATTCTTGAGATAAATATTTCATTCACCGGTTGATATTGAAAATTAAAACAAAAACATCAATAATATAACATTTCAATCAGACATTACATTTCATGATTACTAAGTTATCCTCTCAATTTTTACGTATTCAATGATTATGAAGGGATATAGATAATAATAAATATATATGGTTGTGCCAAACCTTATGAAAAAATGTAAATTTATTTTCATTATCAAAAAAACATTCTTTTGTTCTATTTGATTGAAAAACATTGAAAAAAAGAAAGAAAAACTCATTAGTTTATTATGATAATGATTATTTATATAATTACTATCATTGTTTAGTAATCATAAAACCAACATAATTATATATTGTTGAATTATTTTTAAATATTTATTCAGTTACCCTTTTACCTTTCCATTTCCCTTTCCCTTTGTCAGCCATTATTTACTTGTTTTTCATTTTAATTTTGTATTTATTTTTTTAAATAAATTACATTAAATCCGTAGAATAAACCCCTTTACTTGAGGATATAATCCTTCACTATTGTAATATTTATTATAGTTAACAATATTTTTGGAATTCCATGAAAAAAGGAATTAAGTATTAAAATCATAAATCAACATCAATCTAGAAAATAAATTAGTAAATCACACTCTCACACTTCTAACTTACTCGACTAACCAACATCCTAAGTCATATAATTACATCACATGGAACCCCAATAAATTTTATAGACCATAAAATATTGTATGATTTGTAATATTAAGAAGAATCATTTATTTTTTCATATATCCCATATGGCCATCACTATATAAATACAAATACTCTGGGACAATGATTTATTTTGAGTATCCCCATACCCATACCACCCAAACTAAGATACAAATCATCATACACATATATATCACAATAATAGATCTATATAATAATTTATATCCATTATTTTATAATAGTTATTCGAGGTTAAGTGGGAAAAACAATATGTTATTTTATAAAATACCTAATAAGTAATTGTTTGTGTTTTAATGAATCGAAAAATCATTATTCTTTTAAGAAATATTTTACAATCACATATAATCATGAAAATTCAATATAAATTTTAATGTCTTTGTTTGAGATAGGTAATACATTTAAATATATCTATTAATATTATTTGAGATAGAAACTAAGATGATGTGAGATTCTAGCACCCAATAAACCCAGAATTGATATTTTAAAATATTTAATATAATAACATTACACTCACACAATTTTATGAAAATAGTATAATAACACTTCAATGGAGTATTAAATTAGAAATATGGGACTGTCATTGTGTTTTGAATGTGGGCTTATCCATAGGAACAACATATTATTTTTCATTATCTGGCTTTTGTGAAAAATTATTCTTGGGAGAAAATAATAAAATTTATTTATTTATTTATTATTTTTGATACAAAATCCTAAGGCTCCTCTATAAATACCCTATTACGGGTGAATCTCATGGTTAGCTGCATAACCTTAAAGACCTATAGAGGAGAACTTTGATTGGTGTTTTTAAATGACATCAGATTAGAGGATATAACCATTATCACAAGGATCACTAATGATATTAGAGTTTTTAGATCTTACTAATGACTATGATGTGAGATTGATCTTCATCAGAAACCGATCTGAATTTGAGGTAGGATATTGTTCTATGTGGATTTATCCCCATTTTATTATCCTGTTATATTCATTAATATACCAAATAATGGATTGATTCATGGATCTATCATGTTATGTGTATGGGATTATTATTCTAGGAATTTATGGATTAGTATTACTCTTTAATTTATATCTATTCGATCGATTTTATAATGGAAATGAATTTAGGCCAACGAAAATGTTTCCCACGGTCCATTCCTCAGGTTTTTATTTTGTGAATTTTTTCCCCTGTTCTTTGTTTGTTCATCATTGATGTTTGTTTTGGACAGTAGATCAAAAAATACCCAGTAATCAATCATTACACAAATATTTCTTATAACATATTGATACAACATATTCAAGTTTAAGGAGATGTTGGGATTGGTCAATGATGGTGATGATGATAAATTGTGACCAGATCAAAGTTCTTCATATGGTATTTTTCATGTGACTATTGTATGGTGTAACTGGATGGTTTCCTAGGAAAATTTGATGAACAAATTCCAACGAGCAGTGATGGAAAGTCTCAACTAGACCATATATATGATTTCTGGTGGGGATCATTCTGTTATTAGAGGATAGTGGTTTAGGTAAATACATGTGAATCATATCTATGGTTTCAGTAAAATCTCAATATACACTATGTGTAATCCAGATATACACATCATGTGGGGCCCTAGTTGCAGGGCTAGGGTTTCTTTGAAGAAAAAAGTATCACATGCCATGTGACATGTGTCCTACAATGTGTGACCTCTACCTAATGGATCAAAAATGTATCTTATAAGATGCATATCCCCAAAAGTTCCCAAGTTTATAGAAATAGGGAGAGTACATAGCCCAAGTCATCTACTCTAACACGACCAGACACATAGATAAAAGTAGAGTACAAAGGAATGGAATGGTACTCCGGGATGGAACAATGTACATGATCATGGTTAGAGGAACATACGAATGGATAGAAGAAGGTTCAAGATTAGTTGTACAGACTATTGACCTTATATACATGTCATGTACTTATTCAAAGATGACTTGGATACATTGTTCACCTTTGCATGGAATAGTTTCCTTAAAGGTGCATTCCCTTCATCCATTTATATGAGGGTATAGTATAGAATTTTATTCTGATCATAGTATTATGTTCCTCTCTAATCAATTATTTTTAGATAGAGTTTTAGTAATCCCTCCCATAGTTTGATATGGGATCCTCTATAATCTTACTCCCTGGGTTGGATTCTCAAAATCGATGTGTCCAAATATATATGGGTGATGATCCCCTACACAATAGTCTAATCCATATTGGGTTGTTGGTATAGCCCATATCCATGGGTGTGATCCCCATATATGTATCAATATCCACTGAAATCTTGCATGTACTTCCTTATGGTGAGACCTGAAGAGAACCAAATCTCAAATGGATTCCATTAGTGCTATCAGACTCGCTGAGTGAGTTCTCTTGAGTGACTATGGTTATAGACTATCGAGAATAATATTAGGATGTAAATGTGCTTGTGACCTTACCTTGAAACTTAGTATCAACTATGAATATATATCGATGTTTTATTATATGTATCTTATTATGATTGACATATATTGGGATGAGGTATCTAATCTTGATGCTTTATGCTTAGTGATTTTGGGTTGTCCTACTGGGTATTGTTATAATCGCCCCAATATGGACTCTACCTACACATGTCACATCTTATGTTGATGAAAAACCATTCCATGGGGTTCTCAATCGACCAAAAATAAAAAGAACTTAGATTTTGTTAACACAGACCATGGTTCATACCAAGAGTCACATTTCACTATTGTCCCCACTTTTTAAAAATTTGGACTTCCTTAAATTTTTAGTGGGCTTGTATTTGGTCCTTTATGCTTTCTAGGGTTATTTACATACTCTAATTATGGTATATGTACATATGCATGCATTTTCTATGAGTTTTATTTTACATTTCATAATTTTATAGTCACAGAGATGTGTGTGACCATACAGGTCTCATAGGATAAGGTCTCCCATGTTAGTGTTATGCCTACTTAGTGTATGTGGCCAACCCCTTTCCTATTAGTAGAAGGCTTGGGGTATCCACACTAGGCTTATCACTCACCTGGCTATCTCTAGGGTGTCAGGTCATCATAGATTTGTATTAGATAAATATTCAATATTAGGACAGTAGTTTGGAGTTTTTTTCTATATGTGTGATTGGTTTCTATTTTATAGAAATGGTGTTAAGTGTTTAAAGTTCATCTTTCAGTCCATAGACTCCAAAATTGTTGTGGTGGTTGGAATATCTATACACCATGACTCTGATCACCTTCCATTCTAATTGGTATATGTAGACATTGGTTGTAGGGAAATACATTGTTACATGAATCATATAGGAATGGTTTATGTTTCCACGTCCATCTTAAGTTATCTCCACTAATATACACATTGACCACGGTACATTGTGTCTATTATAGGATTCCTCCAAAATGATTTATATCTAGGATTTATAAGAAAACTTTTGAGGATGATCTTCTCAGTCAGGAGGCTTCAATACAAGGACCTATTCCAGATGTAGTGCCTCCATGTAGTTTTCTAGTCATACCTCCTCCCATAGAGAAGTAGATGTTACCAAGAATACCAATATATGAGGTGTAATGGATGATCATGCCTCATGGATTTCAGCATCAGAGACTCCTCGTGTTCAAGGGAGATCTAGAACCACATTAAGCTAGGTATTGGATAGAGACGGTTACGTGAGTCTCTCATCTAATTAGGACACCACATACTATATGGTTGTCCAATAGAAAAGCCTTCTTTATGGATCTATAGGGAATTGGTAGAGCCCATTGGTTCTATAATATGATGGGATGAATCTTTCATAGAAATATTTTCACTGTATATTCATGTAGGAGTACTCTCTAACTATTATGTGAGCATTGTGCATCCAAGAGCTTTTACAGCTACAAGATGGCAGTATGACTGTGTTTGAGTATTCATCAAGGTTTACCAACCTATCATGATTCCTGATGGATATGGTTTATAATCCATTCATTTAGGTGAATAAATGTGAGATAGTTCTATGTTGAGACATATGTTCAATTGTGATACCTATATAAATTCATACTTATAATGATGTGATAGATAATTCTTCAGTGATAGAGATTTTTTGGCCAAGAAGACCCTGATAGTGGGTTCCAACAATGGTCACATAGGGGAAGACACATCTGTATCAGGTATCTGATAGTATAAAAAAGGATCTAGATGGGAAAGAAATTTCAATAGGTGATATTAGGACCATTATTCTATGGTTAATGAATCTCATGATGGGTACAGTAAGCCTAGGGAAATTTGGTTATACTCTTGTTATGGTTGAGGATATCTCATGAGAGAATGTATGACATATCATACAACTAATAGAAAGAGGGTGGATGTGATGCTTAGGAAGAGGGACCAATAGGATCAGGGGAATCCCTAGGAAGGTGGACATGGTATAGGAGCATGCGATACACTTAAGGATGGTTCCAGACACACTTCGAGCGAACAAAATTTATAGAAATATCTACAAAAGATAGCTCTAGATTTAGTAGTTCCACTTTCTTGGAAATGTTATCTTAGATAATGGTGTAGCAGTGGACACAAAAATGGTCAAGGCAGTGTTAACTTAGGAGCCCCCCAGGAGTGTGACCAAGGTATAGAGATTCCATGGTTTAGTAGGCTACTACAACTGCAATTAGAAGGGAGCCTCTGAGCGGCATCTCCTTCCCATTCCGAGGCGACTAGGGTTTTCTCCATCCTCGCGCTCCTTCCCTCTTCGGCCACCGCTGAATCCCGAGTCTTCTTCATCGGGTTCACCTCGGTGCTTGGGTGATGCTACGCGGCTGGTCTCAACGCGACGGTGTCTCTTTGTAGTTTGACGACGGAGCTGGTTTGGTCCGGGGAGGGGAGGTCTTCACTTCATTGTTTTTTTCTTTCTGTGATTTTCTTTATGGTTGAAGGTTCCCTCTCTGTGAAAGATGCGCTAGGGTTTCTCTCTCTAGTGGTGGTTTTTCTTCGATCCCTCTGTGCTCCCTGCGGTGGTACCGTGGCTTCCTCTCCTACTGTGGATTTTCGCTATGGGATTTTGTGGTTGCTGATTCAGAGCTGCGGGTGTAAGACCGAGTTTTCTCCGGCATACTCTTCGGAGCGCTCCAGGTTTGTTCTCGGCAGCTCGTTGGTCCTGTGGTGAGGTCTCAGCTTCTGCTGGTCGCCATTATCCCATTGTGGTTGAGTAGTTTGAGGATCTTAAGAGACATTTCCCAGCGGTTTGGTTGACAGCTTTGGATTTTTGGTTCCTTTCTCGGTGGTTCTTTGATGTTTGTGAATCACTATAATTTTTCATGTTTTATGGGTGATTTGGTTCGTGTTGCGCATCAGTGGCGTTTGATTTTCTGGTTTTGTGATTTTCTGTGGTGCGGGTGATGGTCTCGTTGCCCCCTGAATTTGCGTCTGCGACGTCGGGTTCTCGATGGCGTTGCTGGTGATGGCGACGACGGACGCCGGTGATGCTCGCCGGCGATCCAGTGGTGGCGCTCGAGGCAGTGCAGGCTCACGGCTCGAGGGTTTTGGTGATGATGGTGAATAGTTTGATGGGGACGTCGGTTCAGCAGACGAGGTGCTCTGGAATGCGTGATGGTGGATGGTGGATGGTGATGGGATTTACTGTTGAGGGTTCTCGTGGCTCGAGGTTTCCTCGGGTCCTGTAACTTTTTGAATTTTGAATTGTTTTGTTATGGTTACCGCTTACCCATAAAGCGGGTATTTTGAAAATCCAAAAAAAAGAGAATTTTCAGCCAGTAGGCTACTACAACAGATTTGTTCCATATTTATCTATGATATTGGACCCTTTGGATACATTGACTATAAATAGTCAACCTTTACGATAGAATAAAAGGTTTTAGAATAAATTTCAGTAGTTGTGGAAGAGGTTGATGAGCTCCCCCATCCTGATGTTGCAAGAGGAGGGTGTCGACTGTGTAGTAATTTGTGATTCTGTAATAAAAAGGCATGGTTTTGTGGTCATGAATAAGAAGGTGGTGATTTCTTTTTGGTCTGAGTATTTGAGACCACATGACTTAAAATACATGACACCTGATCTTGAATAGAAAAAGGTAGTATTTTCCCAAAAAATATTGTGACACTAACTTATGGCTCAATAATTTATCATTTACAATGACTACAAGATTCTCAAGTATATATCCTCTAGGAAGGATCTTAACATGATAGATTGTCGTTGGATAGATTTACTCCAGCACTATGACTTTTAGATATTCTATATTTCTGGGAATGGGGAACATGGTAGAATATAATCTTGGCAGGAGATCGTTTTATTAGTTGTCATCCAAGGTATCAAAGAATTTAGCCTCATTGCAGTTATCCTTACTGAACAAGGATAGTTCTTCATATCTTTAGTTGATGGTTGTTACCCCGATACTTTTATCACATGTTAGGGAATCTCATAATAAATATACCAAGTATGAGACCTTATGAACTTAGATATTACTAAAAGTGCTCCTAATTGATTTTATGAAGGTGGTGATCACGTTATCCTTTTCATGGGATGGACGATGGTACTAGTGTAATTGTAGGAGGAGGATATGAGGTATTTTCATACGTCCCCTTTGGAAGTACATCCACGTGTTTACACGATGTAATAGTACCTATATAATCTATTATGTTGGCCATAACTAAATAACGGTGTATCAGAGTTTGTGTCTTCATACCTCACTTGTTAGAAAGTGAAGGATGAACACCAAGTTCTAGTGGGTTTAGCACAACCCCTTGAGGTTATAGAGTGAAAGTGGGATGGAATATCTATGGAATTCAAGAAGGGGTTATAAAATACCTTTAAAGGATAACATGCCATATAGGTGTTCATGGGATGACACTCTAACTCAGCCCATATCCTAGATATTTGAGAGAATAGTTTTGTAGAGATCATTGGATGCCTTTACTTTCATGAGATAGTCCAACTCCATGGAGTTTCCATAATGATTATTTTAGACAATGATTCTCACTCCATATCATGGTTATGGACCTTATTGTAGGAGGCCTTTGGGACTCACTTGTTTTTTTGAATAGAGTTTTACCCCAATACTGAAGGCCAGATTGAACAGAACACTCAGGTTCTGAAGGACATGTTATTGTCTTTCATGGTAGACTAAGAACACTACTGGTAGGATCATATATCATTGGTGGATTTTTTTTCAATAAAAGATACCATTCCCCCATAAATATGGAACAATTTAAGGCCTTATATGGATAACCTTATAGGTCACCACATTGTTGGACTAATCCAATTGAGTTAGAACTCATGGGACAAGAGTGGGTGTGAGATATTTAAGAGAATGTAAAAATCATAGAATATAATATGATAACAACACATATCCATCAAAATTCTATGGGTACTGATGATAGAGTCCTTCATAGTATAAGGAGGGGACCATGTGTTCTAAATGGTCTCACCATGAAGTGAATTACAGATATATTCATGGGGATGAAAGTTATCTTGATGGTTAATTGAAACTTTACAGATACTATGTAGAGTCAGTGAGGTGGCATACCACTTGGATTTATAACCATAGTTATACCAAATACAATACACATTCCATATATCATAGTTGAGGAGATATGTTCATGACTTATCACATGTTATCAACTAAGGGGAGATGTACATCAAGGATAAAGATAAATTTTCAAAGGTCCCTATAGATATTGAGGATTGGAAAGATAAAATCATCCATGGGAATGCAATTTATTTGGTGGATTTCTGAGGGAAGACCATGAATCTTTTGGAGAGAACCTGAGAGTAAGAGATGATAATGCAAGATTTGTGCCCACATCTTTTTGAGTAGTCTCTTCTTTCATTTGATTATGAATATACTAAGGTATGGAGAATTTAATGTCTCGGTTTTTCAATTTAAATATTCTAAATATATATGGTAATATGTTTTTTAATATTTTACACTGAGATAGTCTGAGATTTTTTTGCCTCGTGATCCCATAATTTATATTTTAAAAATATTAAATATATTAATATCACACATGTTATTTTTTTTAAAAAATTGGAATATCCCAAACATGGAGTCTCTAATTAGAAATATGATATCTCCATTGACTCTGGAATGTGAGATTTACCCTTAGTGGGGAATAATCTTTTTTTGGTGTTGGTATTTTTCTAAAAATTCTTTGCTAGAAAAAATAACAAAATAAATAAATATATTTATTTTTTTATTCTCACATAATGAACTAAGAATCCTTTATAAAAATCCTATTATGGGTGAGTCCTATGGATAGATAAATAAACCTATCAACCAAGAGTAGAGAGATTTTATAGGCATTGGTGATTGACATCAGATATGAGGAACAAACCATTATCTCATGGATCGCTAAAGACATCTGAGTTCATGGATATCACCAATGTCTAAAATGCATGACAATTCTTCATTAAAAATTGATCCAAAATAAAGTTAGGATGGTTTTTATGTTACTTAATCCCCATTTTCTTATACAATAGTGAAATCACATCAATAAAATAATGGATTTATTCACAGATCAATCATATTGGTGGTATGAGATTATTAGGATGGGAATTTGGGGAATTATATATTTTTTTTAATTTATATCTTTTTTCATCATTCTAATGGAAATGAATCAAGGGAAAATGGAACATTGGAAATGGTTTGTTGCTCATGTTTGTGTTTTGTGAATTTATTCCCCCACACTTCATTCATTCATCATCAATGCTATTTTTTCTGTTGGTTAAAAAATACATAGTAATCAGTCATTGCACACCCATTTCATGACGTAAAATGTTGATACAATTGATTCGGGTTTGGGGTGATAGTGGGATAAAACTATGAAAGTAGTGATGATGGATCCATACTTCATCATAGTTCTTCTCATGGTATTTTTTATACAATTATAGGATGAAGTCATAGGATAGTTTCTAGTGAGAGTCATATGAATGGATTCTTATGAGTAGTGACAAAAATATTTATCTTTACCAAATCCATGAATTCTGGTGTGATTCATGGATAGATCAAAGGCTGTATGTACCAGAGAATACATGAGAATATAATATTTTTTTCTAGTAAATACATATATAAACGACATGTAAACTAGAAATACATGTCGTGTGGGCCCTTGAGTGTAATTCTAGGGTTTACATGGAGAAGGAGAAAGTATCAGACAGCATGTGAAACATGTCACACACCGTGTAACCTCTACTTGGAGGATCATCATGTATCTTGGAAGATATATGTCTCCATACATAGCTCGGTACATCGAAACGAGTATATCATATGGGTTAAGTCATGTACTTGTACATGACTAGGACCACATACATTAATAGAGTACACAAGAACGAGATGGTACTCTATCATGGCATGATGTACATAAGAATGGGTAGAGGAACATGGGTATGGATGCAGGTATGTATGGGATTAGTGGTATATACTGTGAACCCTACATATATGCCTTATAATTTTAACGAGATAACTTAGACACCTTTTTTCCCTCAGTGTGGACTGATTTCCTTTAGGGTTTATTCCCTTGATCAATCCCTTTGAGGTTATAGTATGAAATTGCTTCCTAAGCATATTATTTTGGTCCTCTTTATTGGATTAGTTTTTGATAGAGTTGTAGGAATCAATACAAGATGTAGGGATATGATCCTCTATCTTCTTCTACCCTATGAGGGGTCTACGAAATTGGTGTGACCAACTATACATGGTAATCGATCCTCTACAAAGAGGGTTAATATAGATTGGGTTATTGGTACACCTCATGGCCCTAGGTGTGATCCCCAAATGTGTATCTATCTATTAAAAATTAAGTAAAGTACTTCCTGATAGTGATACCCAACATGAAAAAAATTATGATGGACGCCATCAGTGTTATCAGACTCATAGAGTGAATTCTAGGGAGAAAGTGTGGTTACAGACTCTTGAGAAGAATCTTAGAGTGATAATGTTGTTGAGAGCCTACCTTCAAATGCAGTGTTTATTATTAGAATATATAGATGTTATATTTTATTTCTCTTATTCTGGTTGAATTATAGTATGATGATATGACTATTATTGATGGTGTATTCTTAGTGGCATCAAGGATCCCTATTGAGTATTTTTATACTCACTCTTCCATAGGCTCTGCCCGCATGTGTCATGTCTTATGTAGATGAAAAAACATTTGATAAGGTTCTAGATAGACTAAAGTCATACATAGATTATCTTTGGGTTACAAACACCATGGTTTGTACTATGAGTCACATTTTAGCTTGGCTTCCATATGATTTTGGAATATTATGAGTATCTTTATCAGCTAATATATGAGCCTGATCTAAGGTGATTTCAATATTTTAGTAATTAACTTTTATTGGAGAGGGTATATGATCTTGGAATGATGACTTTATAGTATTCCCTTTTCCTTTTTTAATAGGAAAATATTCTTATATCAAGGAATGTTCCAATCTAAGATGGTGAGTCCCAATCAGAATAGTGATATGAGCCCAATCTTGTGCCATGTATTTTCTCAAAATATATGAAAATATTCCTAGATGGGTAAAAAGAATGTGTTCTTGCTTCGGAGTATCCAAATTTTCATACTGATCATGGTGATATGATATTATGGCTATTGGGATAGAGATATTTTCATGTACCTACATCTATACCAGTGAAAAAATATTCCAACAGAGTTCTTTTTTTTCTAGAATGTAGTGACACTTTATAAAAGTGTTTACAAGAATGTAGGCCTGCATAATCTTGGTCTCCAATATATAATGGAAGATATATTTGATTTAATGGGGTTTATAATCACACTTAACTGCCCCTTATTCCATCAAAATATTCCAATCAGCTTTATGCATGGGGGAATAAATATGTGTCTCCCCCATGCTTGTTGTAGTAATTTGCACGAGGACTTGATATGAGTGGATAGATATATGAGCCTGACCATTAGCCACCACCAAAATAGGCCGACGAGATTTTTCAGTAGAACATTGGATATTATCCCACTCCCATTTATCCATATCTTTATGCACCAGTTGAGACCTCCTTAGTACCCATGCATGAGTCTCAAGGGTGGAAATATTTTGAGTGGTTCTCTCAATAGGTGATTGAGGGGAACTAGAAGTATGAAGCTGGTGATGGAAATTGACAGGATCGCTCCTAAGAAACTCATAAAGTAGGATAGAGTCATAGCCATCTCTTTGACCCACATTCCTAATATTAGGATGGTCTTGATTTTCTTTCTTTGGGGATAATCTTCCTATGTGATTGTTGGTGGTGACCGGTGCTAGTAGTTTCAATGTATCTTTCCCTGAATGATGTTAACTTATCAAATGCATCATCTGATTGTTTATAAATTCATCTTTAAGGGTCAAGATCATACCATGACTATGGTATTATTAAAACTTCATGTTTTCCACCTAAAGAAAAAGGCTTGGTGGGGGTGAAGTTTTCATGTAACCAACAAAGGTTAAAATTCTAGCTGAGGTTCCCAAACATTCACTTTAGGAAGAAGGGATCTCGGTTCATGATTTTTGAGAGATTATAAATTTCAGTCATAAAGGAAATAAGTAACAAGGTTGCTAATCAACAAATCATTGTTTGAGTTAATCTTTACCAATAGGATATGCATAGGTAAAAAAGTTATCCTTTATTGTTCCCAATTTTAACATTTTCCTCATGCATAATTTACATGGTGAGAATGTCCTATTTCTTGGTAGCCTTGGTAACATTTTTTTTATTTAAGTATTTCACATCGGGTGTATAATTTTCATTTGTGTATGGGATATGAGACAAAATGGCTCAATGCTGGATAACCAATAATTTTAATTATTTGATAGGTTAACATCAGATTCAAAATTTTTATTCTCATTCAAGAGGTGGGAACAAAATGAAATGATGTGAATAATTGTTTTATTTTTTTAACTTCGAGGTTCATGTTGGGTTCACCATTTTTTCCATTAATGATTTGGTAAAAAATTGACCAATGTTCATAAACTAATTTTATTTTTTGAATATGAGGTTCATGTTAGGTTCCCAATTTTTGTTTCCTTCACAAAGGTGCGGTTCCCTGGGTTTAGGAAAAAAGATTCTTGATGCCTATAATGATTCATTTATTTTTTTGATTACATGATTTCAGGTTAGATTTACCATTTTTCCCATTTGAATATTGGGGACTGAAGATTGATTAGCAAAGGTTCATGAATGGTTTCACAATCATTCTTGTCAAGTTTACCAATTTATCTATCATAGAAACTCTCAATAGCTCCCAAATCCATAAAGAGGTAAATAACTACTTTCCCCAAGCAGTTATACATTTGGGGTTTTATAAACAAAAACACGTAGTAACTCACATTAGTTGACAGGATGGGAGGTCTGGCTCGTCACACACTTTGTTGGGTGGATTATTACCTAATCTCAATATCTCTTATGGATTAAGGATATGTACAAAAATATCTTTTAAATCTGGATATAATATTGTTTACCCTAATAAAATGATTGTGTTTTGAATATTTCTACATGTAAAGGGGGTTATAATGATGAGATAATCTGTATTTATTTGAGGTTATCCCTCAGTTTTTCATTATTACTCAGTAATGGGGACTTGTTTATATTTTGAATAAATATAACTGGGAACTCTAGAGTTTACTAACATCTAGTGAGGTGATTGTTGTTTTGAGGATGGGATTAAATATTTATGATGTATCCTACGTATCATGTTTATAATATGAATTGAAACCCACATAGTCCGTCTAAGTTCAATCCATATAGTTCAATTTTATACAGAAAGGAAATATATGAGGGAAAATAGGAACTAAGTATAGAGCTCAAGGCATAAGAAAAAATCATACATATCCTACTTATAACTAGAATTATGTTATTCATAGTTTTATCGTCCCTCAACCTACTAATGGGAGGTAATAGTTAATTAATGCTTGTGAGGGTTATTTCCCCAAGGTTTACCAATATGGGATTGCCTTCGAGCCATACACTAAGGCGGATTACCTTGTATTGGGGTAGTTATATCATGTAACTGAACAGGGAATACACACTGAGGTTCCCCTATATGGGGAGAATTTTATGTTGCTGGTGATATGATCATTGAAAATCCCTAATCTCACTTAAGTTATACAGTGCGTAAGAAATAGGTGATAACCAATGAGTAGAGCCACTACATATGGATATGGTACATATGAATTATGGTGGATCTAATAGAGAGTTTTATAAGCATTTTATTACATTAGAATAATTCCTACATATTCTTCTTATATTATGAATTCGAGTCCTCGTAATTAATTTTTTCCTAACCCGCTGATGGGTTTAACATACTCATGGGCTTGGTTGGGGCTAACAATGAAATGGTTTCCCACATAAAAACGCACCATGTATGCTGATAGCTGAGGAAGGAGGATAGAATCAAAGAATAATTTTCGTTTTATGATCCAAGGTAATTGGAATATGTAACAAATTACATCTAGGTGGATACCCATGTCACATATACATTATTTTATCCTCTGATGGATAAAGAGAAATAATGGCCATGAAGGGTCAATTAGATGTGTTTTTATAGTGAGAAGACCTATTTTGGAGTATGATGTTAATAGGTTTTAGGTGTGTGTAATCCTAATCCATTAAGGACACTCTCTTGGTAAGGGGGTACTTGGACGAAGGTTCATGGTCAGAATTTTACATGGTGTATGATCAAGTGTGTCTATCAAACACGGTTGATGTATCATGGGGTGTCTTCATGACATTCTTGACATGTTAGAGGGTCTATTCCTTACATGGTTGACATGTTGGGGATGTCTTATAGGCATATCCTGGTTGTCTTCCAGATAATATTAACATGTCATAAGCACTACTCTTGACATGGTTGACATAATGAGTATGTCTTTTGGACATGTCCTAGTTGTCTGCTTGAAATTTCTGAGGATGTATGGACATTTTCTAGTAATTTTCGTGACATGTATAGGGATATATAGACATGTCCTAGTTGTCTAATATAGTTTTATGAGGATTTTCACATGATCCAAATCACTTATCCAGAAAGTCTTAATGTGATCGATGAGACACATCCAAGGGTGTTTCTTGATCATGGCTTACATGTCGAAGGGTTGCTGCATGGTCTGGATGACAAATCTAGAGGACATCACATTTCAAGGACGATACGTCTAGAGGGATTCACATGACTTTGATAAAATTTTTGGTGGACTTCACATGACTTGAATGACATGCCCAGGTATTGTCACATGATCTAGATGACATATCTGGTTATTGTCACGTGACTAATGAATAGGTCACAAGAAGCCCATGGCCCCTTTTCATTAAAATCAACATATCAATATCTACATATGGATTCTAATTTTTTTATACATTATCAAATATGTGCATCAACGTTCATCGGGAATTGGCCTCTTGATACCTCATGAAACCAATTCAACATGAAAAAACATCTTCGCGTAATCATGCTGGTGCACTGGAAGTCCTTCACATGACCAAAGGAGTGATCACATGAAGCGTATATACATTTAAATTAATCTCTTACATGGTTCACTAGGTTTTAACTGACGTGTGACTCTTTCAACTCTGTGTATCTTTAATATTAGAAGTCCAATCTCACCCCTCCACTCCCATGTGAGAGTTTATTGTGTTGTGAGAGAGGAATTTATTGGTCTCTCCAGCCTATATCTATATCACATTGAACAACCTGTATTGCATATATATTGTATTGTCTTAGTGGAAGGTGTGTTATATCATGTTTTTTGCATGATCCTGTAGTGCGTTATTCATGACATCATATTTGTATGACATGATAAACTGAAACTGCATGACCATTCCACCTTTTCAATATTTATTGAACCCATCTATTTTCAAATTCGTTCACATATTCTATTTTTTTGGTCAAATGACCTTCATAATATGGGACTGATATGTTTATGAGCCTTTACAAGAATAGGACGCATGTCGAATACTATTTTTTCATGATCAATGAATTCATGTTTGGGGTCCTTCATGAGATACATCCAAAATGTGAAAGGTCAATATCATGATCAATAGGCTGATCACATGAGTCACCTAATTCCTTCAAATAAAAAACAACACAACTTTTCCTCACATGAGGCTATTTTTCTGCTTTTATTCATTGTTTTATAGCAATATTTACATTTTCTCATTTATTTTTCATTAGGGAATCGCAAGATAGAATGGATGTGTTTGAGGGACTTCATATGATGATGGTGACATGCCCAAAGGCCTTCACATGGAATGGATGACATAGAGCAAGGTATCTCACTTGTTTGGTAAACTATTAATGTGATCTTTATAAGACCTTCACATAAAAATAATCACAACTTCTATCACCTTAAGATACCACATTTTAAGAATTTATTTTACAACAGTATTTAGGTTATTGCCAAATGCTTATCAATTTAAATTTTTAAAGATTGTAGGAACTCATCTAAAAAGGTTATTATAATCAGGAATACTTTTCATATGGTTTTCACATGATGTTGTGGGAGATCTGATGGGACTTTGAATTATTAGAAATATTAACTAATGTGGATTCATGTAATCATTATTAGATCATATGGAATTCATCATTCGACCACATGAAATTTCTAGGGTCATCCGATCACATGTCTTCTTATGGCTAATGTGATTCATATAACCTAGCTACCTAATATCCATATAGTCATACTTCACCTTCCATTCTTTTCAGGAGGAAATAATACCTATTATTTATGAATTTATTCAATCCAAAAAATATTTATGCTCATTTGGAAGGTATAAACACTTTTTTCAACCATTTTATTGAGTGAATCCTTTAAATAGTGTTATTCTTAAATCCATCTGCCCTTTGGAATTAAATTTTTGATATTTTTGATTGCAGATGGTTTCCTTATATCTCTATAATGTCCTAGTTGCAGTGATGTTTGGACTTATCTGACTCCCAACAAATCCAGAATTTTTTTTATTTCAGCTGCAGTGGAGCTCCTATATGTGATCTGGTATAAAAGAAATGAATATATTTATTCTAATAAATCTTTTAAGGTTAATGCAGGAGAAATGAAAATTCGAATTGGTATTTGGGAGGCTGCTCTACTTTAGAAGGATCATTACAACAAATCGGTTAGAGATCTTGGGATTCTCAGGCACATCAGTGTAGATGAGAGGTACCCTCGACCTAAATACACCATGGAATTATTTTGGCAATATCCACCTCCAGGTTGGATTAAAATCAACATTTATGGGTCTTCTAATGGAATCCTAGGCCCCACGGGATGTGGATCCATCTTTAAAAACCACATACACCATGTTCATGGCAGCTTCTATGGATCTTGCAGCTTCACTTCTTCCTTAGAAGGTGAGATGATGAGTGTGATTTACACTACTTATTTTTCCAAGCTACATAACTAGAACAACATCTGGATTGAGAGCGACTCAACTAATATAGTCCAGGCCATTTGGAATGGCATCATTTACCTAGCTTGGACTCTCACTCTCCACTGGATGGACTGTTTGCACTCTCTATCAAATCTCAACTTCATTTCCACCCATACCTACCAGGAATAAAACAATCTCACAGATGGACTTCCCAACATGGGAGTTAATCACGAGGTTTCCTGGAGGGATTAACTTCCTCATGAGTTACTCCCTCTTTATGTCTGGGATGTTCAAAAAAATTCTTATTTTAGACTCATGTAATACTTTCTTGTTCCTTCCTTTATAATAAAGACCATGGTTTTGGTCTTTGATAAGAACACCAACTAAAAAAATTATTATTCTTAAATTGTGTACCCTTGGAATCAATGTTATATGAAATAATTGGGATCATAAATTAATTTTTTCACTTTAATTTTCACGGGTTTTGAAAGTTTGAGAAATTAATTTTCCAAGGAATATATAAAACACCCTAAAACTTATTTTTACAAAAATAATATACTAAAATTTTTAAATCCTTAATTGATTAATGAATTCGGACCTCTCAATAATCCTCTACTGGTGGGACAAGATATGTGGGTCTATTTAGTTTTAAGAGGTGTTATTACCGAAAACATGATTGGATGAGGGGTTGAAGCCAAATAAAAAACCATTGAATCAACTTTTATATGTATATATTTTTAGGGGGTGGAAATGTATAAAGTATTTAATTTGTCAGATATATGTTATGTTCTAATTATTGAGCCATTTATGTGAACTTGTGAAATATAATTTAATGATTTTGATGAATTAGTGTCCAAGAAAAAATTTCTCAGAATTTCTCCACATATATTTCTAATAACTACTCTAATGGGAGTTTTATTTAAAGAGAGTATATTAATCCCTTCCACTGAGAAATTATTTTATATATTTAATCATTATATCACTATTTATAGTTGTAGAGGTGAAAATAGTCATACTTCTTAGAATATATCTTAATTGATAATGGAATTATCATTCAAGGTCCTACCAATATGTGATAGATCTCTCTAGCAATCTATTATACTAAAAAAATAAGGGGTCATATTGATTTTGAATAAAACATCCGAGCTTGATTACTTCTTCCAACTCAAAATTCACCTATCTTGGGAGACTATAATAACAAAAGTGTATAGGATGTTATTCTAATTTTCTCATACCTATCATAAACTAGTTTGGGTCTAGTTTCCTTATAACCTAAGTTGGCCAGTGACAAGGATCAAAGAGCATCATTGATCCCCATGGGATGGAAACTTCATTCAAAGTATCAAATGACTCAACACGTGGGAATGGATTCACACGTGAATAATAATAATTAAGCAGTAGATCTTTACCAAAAAATCAGCATGTTCATTCATACATTGAATATATATGCATAAGAAATAAATAATAAAATTACACATATTCAAAACAGAAAATAACACAAAAAATATCTTAATGGTACATAATCAAAGTACTATTCACATTTAAATTTTAAAACAAAACATCCAAGTTAAATGTAGTAAGGTCTTGATATTATGAAAATTGAAGCATATATATGTTGGATTGGTGTATCCCAAACCAGTTAGTCTAAATGCTTATGGATTGCAATATACAATGAGGACTTCCAGTCGCCATTCACTATAGCTCTTTGGACTTCTAACCAAAATCCATTGTATCACTTTTGACTGAAGTAGCCACCTTTCACTGTAGCGATGTAGACTTTCTAATGGTTGGTGGAATAGTGATTCATCCTGTACATTAGCCCATTTTCGGGCTAGTGTTTCTGTGTTTCTGTGTGTGTTATAGAGAGAGTTAGAAACTCCTATAAATTGGTCCCCTGAATTAGAGTGATATTATACCTCTCTATGAACATAGGGATTATTCATGAACCACGTAAATCCTTGTGTCCTTTTTCTTTCCCCCATTTTACTCTTCTGTGTTACATCTTTTCTTTCACTACAACTCCTCACATTTCCAAATAAGGATAAACTACTACCCAAATTGGTGGATACATAGTCATATAGATAAATAAATCCAAAACCCAAAATACTATTAATATCACCTTCATGTATCCCAACATATCTTAATACACCCCAACACATCCATCAACAGATCAAGGGAACAACATCAAACATATCATTACAAACTAGGAACCTAAAAATAATCATAATATTTGAAACCACAAAATGGTGTCTGTGTAGGTGTAAGCTAAATCGAACTAGTGGGATTTCACAAATGTGTCTATGAATTTTATTTATAAATAATTTCATAAATTATAGTTTGAACTATATTTAAAAAACAAGGTTTTCCATTTGAAAACTATTAATAAAGTAATCTCAAAAATGATATAAAGAGAATATAACTCAAGAATGAATAATTATATTATGGAAATATAATAATGTCAAATAATGATGACATAAATAGTGATACAACACATGATGAGAACAAGGGGTGAAATCAATAATGAAATAGGAATATCTGAGATAACATCATCATCATGTGAATAAATTTTAGGGGTAACTCCCAAGGACATAATGTTTGATAACCTTAAAAATACATACATTGAACGAACTATAAACCTATGTTGAGTTAATAATGAAGTCAATATTATTCACTCAATATTATTATAGGGGGAACTTCCGAATTCAAGTCATAAAATATAACTAGGGGACACAAACTAGTGATTAATATAACTTGTATAGTACAGATCAAGATCACTCACCCAACTACTCACTTTACCATGATAGAATTGAATTAGAGGTGAGAAAAAATCATGGAATGAACAACATGCATTAAAAATCATAAAAAATAAAATTCATCTCACTTATGAAACCCTTAAACGGAACAAACCCATTCCACATAAAACAAGAATCAAATCATTCATATCCCATAAAGGGGAAAAGGTCTATAAAATAAATTCACAGGGGGCACAATTGAGGGTTCTCATGAAAGTTCCAGGAACAACAGAAGCGTGGTTGGGACGGGACCCAACATTGATTTTTACCATGATCAATGATTATTTTGGGATCAATACGACGATGAATTCCAATCCCTAGGGAATATAATCAAATATTTAGATAAATAAGGAAGAGGCCTGAATCCATTATAGAGGATATTCCACATCATGTTTTTAACTAATTTAACTAATTTCATAAAGAAAATAATTCTTGTATCTTTAGTATTTTCTTTTTTGATGATGTTGATCATTCGAAATGACCCTTCCAGATTATCTTGTTTAACATGTAAGGATAACAGCTAGACTACCTCTAGCGATGATCCACACGTTCTCCGATGGCCTCTGATCGACACTACTCATTCTCTGGGTGCTAGCACAGTGAAGCGAGTGTCTTGTGTCGGTCGTTCTTGATCACTTGTTCTTTGGCCCTGAAAAACGTCTCTTGTTCTTGAGAGGGTGAAGAAGAGGATTCAAGAGAGAAATTGTTTGGCTCAAATATTCTCAATTCACCAAACTTGTAGTGTCATTTTGTGTTTGGGACAATAGGTGTACTTGTATATTTATATGACTGGAACATCAATTACAATATTTAATTTCATAACAACAATTAAATAAATTCATTAACATAGAGAAAACCAATTCTCATAATAATAATATCGTGTCATTGTTTATTGTGTGCCAACTTGCGCAAAACAGAGTTATAAATAAAATTCTGTGTCACAAAATAATAGCAGCATCATTTTTATTTTAACTTTTTATAACTAGTTAAATAATTATTTACCATCTTCCAAATAATTATTTTACTACCAGACCGGCCTTAGTCCACGTGAACTTCACTTCCATTTATTGAACACCCGATAAATCAATAAATAATTTATTCTCTTAAATAAATATTTTATTTTCAAAAAAGTAAATAAATATTAATTAAATTTTCAACAAAATAAATAAATATATTTTTCATAATTTAGGTGATCATTTTAACTGGAATAAAATTATTCCACAGTCTTGAGAATAATATTTATTTGATTAATTAAATTAAAATAGAATTTTACAAAGACCAAAAAAACACTTAGTGTGTGACCCTATAGGATTTTTTCTATTTGGAATAAGGTAGGTTTGCCTAACGTCCAATAATAATGTCTAGAAATGGGTTAAGGAAACCAATAGAAAGAACATAAATTCACAACAAAACTATCCACATATGAACACTCATTGTGTAATATAATCCCTTTGTAGCAATATCTCACCAAGAAGATTTCATGATAGGGTCATCAACTTTTATGCTTGATACGTCATTATTTGACAACCTAAAATAAACTCATAGTTACACAATGGACATAGAATTTTGTGCGACAGATCTATTTCATTCAATGGGCCTAGATATCAACTTTCTTAAATGGATGGGACAAATCCTTCATCGACTTACCCATTAATAACATGCAACTCCTGATGCACCCAACATACCCTACTTCCCGCCAACTGCCTGCATGACAATTTTAATCAATAAATCAAAGTGTGTGAGTAATGACACGTATTAATGATAATATTAAAGTATAAGGATCATTACACACACTCAAAAATAGAAATATCTGATGACACCAAAACATGAGGAATTTCAACTAGCAGGTCTGTTCTCATAATCCCTTATCTTGGATATTACCAACTGCGAACATCATGAGAGGAAGTCTCATCTTCTTACAAGTACTCACACCTAATGGTATGCATACTAGGTGTCCCATCATAGTATGTCATCCAAACTCAAAACTATATTTTAGAATATTGTTATTTCATTTCGTGGTTCTCATCATTGAGAGGAACTACCACGACCTTATCAATGAAACAAATACTCTAGGACATTCTTAAATCACAGTCATGAAGAAAAATGAACAATATTTAATAATACATTAAATATCCATGTAATCAAATTATAACCATTTGGTTCTAGGACACAAACTTTTATATACTCCCACATAGACTAGAGACAACTTCCAACAACTTTCATTCTGCTACACCTCACATAGGGATCATGTTTCTGCTAAGTCAAGGTTTTAGTCAAGGTGTCCACCACGTTCTCTACCAAGGAAATACTGCTCACTGCAACTTAAACTCTCTAAAAAAATCCCCAAGAGATGATACATCCGAAGTATGTGCTTTTTCCACTGATGTGACCATGGATCTTTTGCGAGATCCACCACTACATTACTATCACAGTATAGTGTGATTGGATCTTTATGGCTAAGTATCACATCTAGCTCTTGGACAAAGCTTTGCATCCAAACGGCTTATTTAGCTACATCAGATGTTGTGATATACTTGGACTCTGCCATATAATATGTGACCACACTCTACTTTGAGATCTTCTATCTCACTGCACCTCTATTCAAGGTGAATATATATCCTTTTTGTGACTTCATGTCATCATGATCAGTCTGGAAACTAGAATATGCATATCCTCCGATGAATAGTTCCTCTTCTTCTCCATGAACTAAGAACATATCCTTAGTATGCCATAGATACTTTAGGATAGTATTGACTGCCATCCAATGGTGAATCCTGGGTTAGCATGATATCTTTCTACCGCACTCAATGCGTAGTTGACATCAAGCCTAGTACATAGCATGGAAAACATGATTGACCAAATAACTGAGGCGTACAGAGTCCTTTCCATTATATTTATTTCCTCATGTGTTTGAGGACACATTTTCTTGGAAAGATGAATGTCATGTGATGCTGGAAACAATCCCCTCTTGGATTGTTCTATACTTAATCACTTCAGTATCTTATCAATGTATGTACATTGACTTAGGCCTAGAAATCTATTTGATCTATCACGATGGATCCTGATCCCAAGAATATATGTTTCCCCACCGAAGTCATTCATGGAGAATAATTGATTCAACCATGCCTTAACAGACTATAATAAGGGTATATCATTTCCAATAAGTAATATGTCATTAATATATACTATTAAGAAAATGATTTCACTCCCACTAATCCATTTGTATACACAAGGCTCACATTCATTCATGATAAACCAAAATTCTATTATGGCTTCATCAAAACAAATGATCCATGACCTGGATGCATTCTTTAATCCATAAATAGATTTCTGTAACTTTCATACCTTATTGGCATCCTTTGGAGTCACAAACCTTCAGGTTGTGTCATGTAGACATCTTTCTGAAGGTCCCCGTTAGGAATTTTGTTTTGACATCCATTTCCTATATATCATAGTCATGGTAAGATGTAATTTCAATTATAATTATGATGTATTTCATCATTTCAATTGGTTAAAAGGTTTCATCGTTGTCAATTCCTTGATGTTGTTTAAACCCTTTTGCAACCAGTCATGCCTTATAGGTACTGACATGTACTTCCATGTACAGTTTCTTCATGAATACCCATTTTCAACCAATAGGCATTACATCAACTGGATGATCTACAAAAATCCATACTTCATTTTGGTACATAGAATCCATTTTAGAATTCATGGCTTCTTGCCACATGGAAATGTTTGTTCCACTTACTGCTTCCTTGTAGGTTAGAGGGTCATTATTATAAACTAATAATGAGTCACCATCCTCGGTAACTAGAAACCTATACCGTTCTGATTCTCTAACCTCTCATGTACCCCAACATAGTACTTGTTGTCTCTAGAATAGATTCTTCTTCTATAGGGCTTTATCGAATTTGGCTATGTACAAAATCTTGTGTTCCTTAAGCCTTGACTTCATCGAAGTCTATCTCTCTCCCACTATCTCTTTTGGATGTTTTCTCCCTCTCAAGTAATATGGAATGTATTTCCACTATAACATATCATCTGAGGGTTGTATAGGCAATATTCGCTTGTTTCCTTAGGGTATCATATAAAGGTAGTCTTTGTGCCTCGGGGTGAGAGTTTGTTACCTGAAGAGGTCTTAACAAACACTTTGCTACCACACACATGTAAATTCAATAACATGGTTTTTCTTCCACTCTATAACTCGTATGAAATACCATTTATCAATTTAGTTGGTACTTGGTTTAGTATGTTTGTCGTTGTTTCTAACACATACCCCCAAAAGGATAATGAAAGACTTGCGTGAATCATCATTGTTCTCACCATTTCCAACAAGGTTTGGTTCCTCCTTTCACTTACACCATTCCATTGACGTGTGTGTGTATGAGTGATTTCGGATAGAATCCCAAGATCCCATAGGGAATCGATGATGTCCTTATTATGATATTCATCACCTCGATCTGAGAGGAGTTTCTTAATGTTCTTACCAAGATGGTTCTCAACTTCATTCTTGTTTTCCTCGAACTTATCAATGGAATCTGACATATACCTCATTAATTAGATATATCCACATATACTAAAATCATCAGTAAAAGGTATTAAGTATGAGTACCCACCCTGTTTTTCAAATGGAAATGGTACACACACATTAGCATGAACGATTTCAAGAATATCATTAGCACTTTCACCTTTCCCACAGAATGGGGCTTTGGTCATTTTGCCTTGTAAACATGCATGACATATGAAAAGTGGTTTTAGTTCAAAAGAATCTAAATATCCATCTTGATGTAACTTTTTCAAGAATTTATCATTTATATGACCTAGCTAGTGAGGTCAAAGTTGGGTGCGGTATGAGTCCTATGAAGTATCTTTGTTCTCTATTGCCATTACTTGGTTTGTGTAATCCAACACAAAAAAAACTATCATATAACTGTGCCTTACCGAAACAAATTCTATCTTTATAAATGAAGAAACATTTATTTCAAAACATGAATAAAATACATCTATATCTAGTATGGATATAGAATTTATGTTTCTGGTTACATAAGGCACATAAAAAACCCTTTAACACTAAGATCATCCTAGTTTTCAATGTGAGGTGGGAGTCCCTGACAGCTACATCATCAAATCTTTCTTTGTTGGTTGCTCGTAGATCTAACTCCCCTTGATCAATCTTCATGAATCTACTTGGTTCCTGTATTTGGATACATATGTGAGAACCACAAGCTGTATATAATACCCAAATTATATAAACATATAGATTGAATTTGAAAAAAATTGATCTGGATGCATCCCCTCTCTTCTTAGGCTGGGGGAAGTTCTTCTTCCAGTGGCCCATCTAGCCACATGAAAAACAAATAGCCTCTTATTCCCTGGCCACTCATTTGATCTTTCTTTTCATGGATGTTGATGAAGAATCTTGGGGCTTAAATATCTTCGCTTTACACTTTACACTTCTTCACCCTAAGGACATAAGGCTTTTGGCGCTTCATATCCTTTTCCACATGACAAATGAGGATAAGAATATCAGATAGAGACTTCTAAATGTTGTTCATATTGAAATAGAAAACAAAGTTAGATAAGATCTAAGGGGCTGATGTGAGAATGAGATTGGTGCCCAGTTCTTCGGAGATTTTAAACCCTAGAACCTCCAGTCGCTCAATATAGATAATGAGCTTGGCTACATGAGGCCCAGATGGAGCACCTTCTCCAAGATTACTTTGAAAGAGTTCGATAGAGATATCAAACATTTTTTTCCTTTCTCTCTCATGGTAAATACCAGAGGTTATCGATCATTATATAAGCATCCACATTTTCATTAGACTTCATGATATCACTAGACATTGATGATAACATCAAACTTTGAACATCGAACGCGTCATTCATATGTTTCTCATAGACCAGGAAATACTCATAAGTCACCTCTTTGGTTGGTTGATTAGGTAATGCTGACCCCAACACGTAAGAATTCCGTTCATGTCGTAGGATAACCTGAAGGCATCTATCCCATTTCTGGAAGTTACTACTAGTGAGGATATTGTCTTTATCTAGAATTGATCTTAGGGATAGAGTGGTTGACGAGCTTTTCATTTTTATTTTACAATTTAAAAGAGCATATCATTAGTAATTTCTTTATTACATTTTATGAGAATTAATAAATTTTATTAAGTCATCAACTATTTTATCAAGTCCAAATGGCCCTCACCATTGAACTCGAAATGTCCAGTTTCCATGAAATTCTAGTGGAAAGGATCCATATTCACCATTTCATAACCCTAAAAAGGGGCGGTCAAGCAATTAGATGGTATTTAGATAGGAAGGTCATTTCCAACTGTGGGATTTCAACTCCTTGATTCGTTGAGTAGACTCGCCAATCCAAAAATCATGACTTTGGATTTCCTCAACTATTGCCCCCAATATTACACCAAGCCCAGCAATGGCTACTCCTCTTGATGTAATATGGTTAAGTCAACCCAAAAACTTTCATAAGGGATTCATGTATAACAGTAAGTGTCCCAAAAAGGGTTAATCAAACACATTATTTTAGTGAGTTTTTCCCTTAATCAAGTAACATAATGCTTGGTCTAACTTAATGTTTTATTCGAGGTATTTTTATCTCTTATGCAAGAATTTATTATTATCATTATCAAGAACTTGTTAATATTAAGTGGGAATTAATTTTGTTATTAACCATGTCTTGATAATATTTATGCATAAGTATGGTTTATTTTAGTCCCATCTAGCATGATTTTTTAATTCATTAATTATGTGATCGTGAAAACACATCCATAATGATAAACCATGAAACTAACAGAAATAAAATAAAGTAATTGGCATGATCATGAGCTTGTATAATGTTTAGTTTATATAGCGGTTGATAAAATAACCCTAGCCTAGGGGATAAACACCAAGAACCTTTTGGGTTCATGTTTACAGCTTCCACTTCTCCACCTCTGTATCTTCTAGGATTGGTTTCTTCTCAGCTCTAGCTTGAATGCATCCACTAGGTTAGGAGTTCCATCCATCACATATTCTTTTTTTAACACACATGTAGGTGATGGGTAAAAATGTATTTTACATAAAAGAAACATTTTTCACGCAAGCCCTACATATTAATTAGGAGAAGTCTTGTAGGCCAACAAATAGAATTCAAATAAACAAATTCAAAGAAAACATCCACTTACAAAGGACTTGGTCTAGCTCATGATCATCCCTAAATACAATGATATTTAGGTATAAATAAAACTAGCATTAAATTCTTTAATAATTCTTATTTAAGATAAATCACACTTGAATCAATTAATTTTCATCTTTAATTAACCATTCCTTTTATCTTAAACCCTTTTCTAAATTTTCTTTAGACTCTCATCTATCATAATTTTAATCAAATAAATTCATTTAAAATAATCTTTATACATAACGTGTTCCTTGGAGGTAGCCTAGTAAATTCTTATTCATAACTACCCAATGAATAGAAATAAACATTATGCAGATGTTAATTTAACCACATATATATAAAACACTTATCCCGTGTTATGCCTCATCTTTACACCCACACGATGGTACACGTATCAATGGTTTCTATAATATAATAATAAATTTTATTAAATATGAGTAATTTGTATGAGTACATAATGTGTAGTTACAACTACACATCTTGTACTATTATTCACCATCTATCTGATGTACACACCTAGGGAAATAGTGTGTGAGTGTACTTCAGAAATCATCAGAGTACACAAAGTGTCTAGTGGGCCACATGTCGTGTTGTTCCTCATTACATGGTCTCCAGCCTGGCAAGATGTATATGGGGTACACGGTCCAACCCTAACCCGAAGGGACTACACACCATGTCTATTGGTCCACATGACATGTAATCCAAAAACCGTGTGCCACCTGTTCCTGGTCAATACATGGAGTCATTCAGACTTAGAAAAACTCCAATGGCAGAGCTTGGTTTGGTGGACCAGACCCGGTGCATTGAACGTTGACTACACGACATGAACTACCGAATACATGCCCTGTGTTCTAGTGTTGTCCGACCAAGAACCATTGGCACCTCTAAATGAGATCCTCTATTTTATTTTTATCAAAATTAAAAGAAAAAATCATTTTTGTAAAGTGAGCGAAAAATAAAAGAGGATGAGAAGATATCGAGATTAATATTTTCAAAATGATTAACTTGAATTGAAACAACTAAATTATTAATTGTGTAAATAATCAACAAATTATTTAAATACTTAAAAACTATGATGTAACCTCCCTCTGATAACTCTTAAAGGTTCGAGGAACAGTAGAATTGTGTTTGGGATGGGACACAACTTTGATTTTTACAATGATCAATGATTATTCTGGGATCAATATGATGATAAACACCAGTCTCCATGGAATATAATCAATGATTTAGATAAATAAGGATGATGCATGAAACCTTTAGAGATGATATTGCACATCATGTATATAATTAATATAATTAATTTCATAAAGAAAATAAAACCTGGATCTTCAGTATTTTCTTTATTGATGATATTGATCATCTAGAATGACCCTTCCAGATTATCTTTTTGCGCTTGTAAGGATCCAAACTAAAATCCCTCTAGCAGTAATCCACACGTGCTATGATGGCCTATGATCGACACTGCTAATTCTCCGAGTGCTAGCGTGGTGAAGCGAGTGTCTTGTTTCTATCGTTCTTGATCGCATGTTCTTCGGACTTGAATAACAACTCTTGTTCTTGAGAGGGGGAGGAAGAGGATTTGAGAGAGAAATTGTTTGGCCCAATAATTCTCAATTCACCAAGCTTGCGGTGTTGTGTGGTGTGTATCACAATAGGTAAACTTATTTATTTATATACCTGGAACTTCAGTTACAATATTTAATTTCATAACATCAATAAAATACATTCATGAACGTAGATAAAACCCGTTCTCATAATAATAATAATACTACACCATTATTTATGTTGCACCAACATGTTGAAAACGAAATTATAAATAAAACTCTGCGTCAAAAATTAATAGGAGTGTCCTTATTATTTTAACTTGTGTCAAAAAGTAAAATAATTATTTACCATCTTGCAAATAATTATTTTACTACCGGACAAGACTTGGTCTTCTCAAACTCCACTTCCATTTATTTAACACCTGAATAAATAAATAAATAATTTTTTCTCTTATATAAATATATTATTTAAAATATAGTAAATAAATATTTATTAAATTTTTAGTAAAATAAATAAATATATTTAATTTAATTTAGGAAATCATTTTAACATGAATAAAATTATTCCACTATCTTGAGAATAATATTTATTTAATTAATTAAATTAAAATTGAAATTAACCGAGACCACCAAAAACACTTAGTGTCTGGCCCTCTAGGATTCTTTCTCATTGGCATTAGAGGAGCTTTATTAAAGTCTAAGTGTACTGTCTAGAAATGGGTCAAGGCACCCAAGATAAATAAAATAATGACACAACAACAGAATCCACATACGAATGCTCACTATTTAATATAATCCTATTATTTCAATATCTATTCAAGTATTTTTCATGATAGTTTCATTACTTTTTATGCTTGATACGTCGTTCTTTGACTACCTAAAATAAACTCATCATTACACCATGGCCATGGAATTTTGCACGAAGGTTCTATTTAAATCAAAGGGATGAGATATAAACTTCCATAAATGTAAGGGAAAATCCTTCCTCGACTTATCTATTAATAACATGCCACTCGTGATGCACCCAACGTACCCTACTTCCCGCCAACTGTTTGTGTGATGTTTTTGTCAGTAAATCAAAGTGCATGATTCGTGATACATATTAATGATAATATTAATGTCTAAGGATAATTACGCATGCACGTAGATAGAAATATCTGATGACACCAAAACATGGAGAATTCCTACTAGCGGGGTTGTTTCCATAATCTCCTATCATGGATATTACCAAGTGCAAACTTAATGATATTAACTCTCATATGCGTATGAGTACTCGCACCTGACGGTCTTCATGCTATATTTCCCATCATAGTATGTCATCCAAATACAGAACTATATTTAAGAATATTATTATATAATTTCATGGTTCTCATCATAGCGGGGAACTTCCATGACTTTATCAATGAAACAAATACTCTAGGACATTATTACATCATAGTCATGCAGAAAAATGAACAATATGTAATAATACATTAAATATCCATGTAATCAAAGTAAAACCAATTGGTTCTAGGACATCAACTCTTACATATCAAATATTATACAAACATATAAAACTGTGTAATAAAAAATCCATTTGAAAAAAGAAACAATAAACACTTCAAAACCAGTGATTTCCTTATCTAGATGTAACATAAAATAGAAACACACCATTTATTTGAAAAAAACAATTATAATTTGTTTATTTTAAAATAAAATATTTATAAATCCCTTCATTAATCATAAAAACCATTTTAAACAAAATTGTAATAGGAATTTTCATAGACTCTTAGCATTTAATAAAATTTAATTCAAAATATACACTATAAATCCACATAAAAAACCTTTACACTAAGCTTAGAATTAATGAAAAATATTTCATAAACCCATTATAGGTATCATAATTAGATATAATGTATATAAAATATGTTTAAAATTCCCAATAATTTTGAGACTTTTTAAATAAAAGAATGTCACAAAAACACCTAACTTGGTTAAGAAATAACTACCCACATTTAATGGTGAATGTAAAACAAAGAAATAAGATCCCCTATAAAATATAAAAAAAATATATCCTGAAGGTTATAATAACCAAAATCCAAAATTTGACCCATAAAATGATTAAGGTTTCTGAGAGAGAAGAAAACCCAGAGGAAATAGAGGATGGGATATGTGAAAAATGAAAAAGTGGGTTTACCATTCAAAATCACATAGAAACCATGGGGGATCTCAAAATCTAATGGGAGGCAAGGAGGAATTGGATATGAGATCCATTATGCATTGACTAAATGAAATAAGTAAGGAGGTAATATCAAAACTCATAATGACAAATGGGGTATAAAGAGAATTTCATATTTTAAATGAAATATTGTAACCAAAATAATTTGGATGCACAATTTTTCAAACATTGCACTAACAATATAGCTCACACTGAAACTATATTTCACCTCTCACAAAGTTACCCAACATGGTTTTCCCTAATCATGTAAAATATTTACACCAAAACTCCATACTTATGTTTTTTCACTGAGTTTGGCCATACTATTTGGAAAAATATGTGCCAACCATGAACAATTCACAAGAAGTTGATCCACCTCCCATGTGATTTTCTCACAATATTTCCCCTCACAATGTGATAACTGTGCATCAGACAAAATACTTACAATAATTACAATTGAACAATAAAAACTCCCAAAATTTTAAAATAACCTTAAATCATATCTTATTAAATAAAATAGTGACATAGGAGTGTCACTATTCATCATACCATAACACTTTATTCCCCAAAGAGTCATATAAAGAGTAAAAAACAATCCAAATTAAGAACATATACACCCTGTTATTAAAGGTGGGTGTTTTGGGGTAGGGGTTCAATAAGTCCCTAAGGAAAGTGAACTCTAGGAATAAAATTACTACCCATTATTAATAGATTAAATCTAAAAAATCATGCATAATTCTAAGAATAATGTAAGGGGACACCAAGAGATAAAAATACTAAATAAAAATAATAAATATTATAGGTCTCCCCACAATTTATAATTTATCTTGAATGGTTAAATAGGTGAAAAAAACTCTTATGAGAATGTTTTCACAAAAAAAAACATGTATCTTCCTAGCACAATGAGGATAATAATTCTCTATAATCCACAAATATGCACCTGAGAAACTAATTCAAAATACCAAAAGGACATAAACCCCATAAGAAAACACAAACAATTATAAAAAATATTATATAATTCTTCAACATGCAATAAAATAAAAAGGTATTAATTATTCAAAAACATTCCTCGATAAGGAACAACATGGGATCTAGCATCGAGTCATGAAGCCAAAGGAAAAAAATATAAGACCTCGAAAATAGAATACAGACCCCTAGGTATGTTAACAAAATATCAAATAGGTACCCTCAATTTTCTATCCTAAACTAGAAAAAAAATCATCAAAATTAATAATGCTTTTACCAATGGATTTCTATGTAAAACTCATCAAAATATAATCCTAAACAATAGGATAACATCACATAGAAAAAATGAGTAAATAATAAATAATGTATAAGTATGAACAGAAACAACCAAAATCTCATGAACAAACATAAATAGAGGAGATTCCAAAAGAAATATAAAACAACAATTACCCCAAATCTTTATCTACCATAATCTCAATGAGAATTAATCCTAAAGTATATCATCATAAAAAATTGAATTACATATAATACTTCTTATTCTTATTCTAATAATTTATATTATAGGATCTATGAGTATGTAAAAAATGACCACATCAAAAAAAATACTCAAATTCATTAAGAAAGAGTGCTTGGAATTTCTATGTATTCAATACAAAAAATAAAAAACTGGCATGTTCTTCCCGTAAGGAGAAGCAAGGTTCTAAAAAATATTAACCATCATTAACCTACCAAACACTAAATGATATATCCTTATTCACACAAGACGAAACCAAGGAATAACCCCTCATGTTTTTTATCATATAATTAGGTTCCACTGACGCAACCCTTTAAACCACTTCCTTATAAGATGTCAAGAAAAATCCAAATATAGTTGATCCAGGGATCAGTAAAACAACTCCTCTGAAGAATCAATATTTTATAGTGAATTTAGAGACTACATATGGATAATAGAATACAATATTTTTGAAAATATCAGCCTAATTATTCACCAATATTTCCTCTTTTTGATGACTTGTGGGTTTAATGTCCTTCTATACCTTCATATCAATGAGATAATTCCACTAAATGAACATTTACTGGGATATTTTTGATGACATAACATCTTGTAGGTGAGAAGAAACTATGATATTCCACCTCACTATGATCGGTCGATAAAACAATCCCATAAAAGCCTTTACCATTGAATCTTAAGAAGCCTCTAGAAAAATTATGATTTATTAAATCCTCTCTATATAATCTTATACCTGAATAAAAACATGATTATCAGGAAAATATGGAAGAATTTGATTTAAAAATACCTATATAAGATTCCATAGCACAAAAACATCTAACTCCACCACTTTATTCGTAGTTAGGGAAGATAAATAGTAGTAAGAATCATTCCTAAGAAATGTGAGTAATCACCTCTAGAAATATTATTTACATATTCCATCGATATTATTATGGAAAAACACTACAAATAACATTTCACATTAACATAATAAATTCATCATTATTAAATTAAATCAAATAATCCTAATATAAATCCCATGGGATCAAACCCCAAAGTACAAATCAACCAAAAAAACATGTTATAAAAGGTTATTTTCATTTTAAACATCAAAATTTAAATAAGGGTCTAAAAATTATCTTAAACATATAACACATTTTAACCCCCTAAATAATATCATCTGGACTATGATAGTGTGAAATATAACCTTATAAATGGTTTCTGGCTTGGAGTGGGGTCCTAAATTGTTTAATGGTTTGACTAAACCCTCAATATCAACAACAATAGAATATAATTACAATAATAATAATATTATCCAAAAAATCAATAAAAAAAATAATGATATAACATATGATATTTTAGGTATCTCAAAGTAATACAATGTAAAACCAAGGACCAAAAATTTGGTAGGTTGAATTAGAATGTAATAGATTAATAGAAAAATAAATAAAGACCATTCATCATCACTTTGGTGTCTACCATGGTACCACCTCTAAACACCAATACCAATCTCCTCACCTCTTTATGACTAATTTGATTTACTTTCCTAGATTCTTTATTATGAAGTATGTATGCACATCAAGATTCTCATTCAGGGTGTGGGTATAACTCAGTTGGACAACAATATGTTCTTAACATAATTTCACATGCATAATATGTGTTTTACATAATAATAGATAATTTTGAAATAAAGCAACAATCAATCATGTTTCATGTAGTCATATGCTGACCAAGCCACCAAAAATCCCTATGCATATCAGATTAGTCTCTATTCTAGAAGAAGGGTCATAATAGAAGTCCTGATAATGGGGAAACCAAAATGAAAAAAATATAAATTTCAGCATCCACATGGATAATAATCCTTGTGTTATCCCAAAATCTCTTCATGTCCTATGACATTTATGGGTCAGACCTTGAGGCTATCATACACCTTCTCTATCATGGGTGAGGCTATAAGGTCTGCATGCCCCATATTTATGTCAGATCTAGCCACAATGCTATCATACTCCTTCTCCATGACTAGGTCCCTCATCACCATTGAAGCAAGACACATATAATCCCCCCTCCAAAATGGATAACCATTCCATGATGGTCCCCCTATCACTTTTTACTAGAATTTAAATCCCCAAAGTCTATACATTCTCACAAATCGTGGAAGGAAACATATAGGTACAAACATAACACATATAGTATGAGTTTCATCATCCACACACTCATAGACATGTTTGATCACTGTAAAGAATGGGTCTCATGGGATACACACTCAGACATAAAAAATAAATATAAAAAATGGGTCATATGGGCTACACACAAACAGACATGGTAAATACCAAGATAATGAATTTATAAAAGTGATCTATAATGTAAAGAACTTCCTACCTCGAGTGTATTTATGTTAATCAATAATATTGTCAAGTGTCGATACTGGATTCATGGCTATGAACCAACTGGATCAAACATTCATTCTAAGAATCCATATAATCAATCCTAATTCTTCACAAATGTGCTTCTAGAACAATATTAATGAATAATATTGAGGTATATTCTTATAATTAGTTCAACTTACACAACAAAAATCACCATTAATAAAAGATATAGATCCAGTCCTAGGAATAGTCACAAATTTACTAAATCTAATGAAAACCATCATTAGACCAATAATATTTAATTAGATCATAAAAAATTGTTAAATCTAGTTATTATATATCAGATCCATGATTTATTTGAAGAATAGAAGATAATATCTTGAAGAAAGTCAAATAATGGGATATAAAAAAAATTACTTAAAATTTTCATGAGATAAGGATTCTATATCTACAATAATTGGAGTCTATACGTAGACGAATTTTTAGAAACAACCATTCAAGTACAAATATTTGACATCCCAGGTCATTAGAGGAGGAATAAGAAGTTTAGAGAAGGTTTTGGATTCAAAACACTATTTTGTTCATGGGGTTTATCAAACCATGCACAAATTTATCGTGGATCACATCCACGTTTGGGCACCAATAGGATTTCTCTACAATTTTGGTAAACTATGCATCATCCGTGCTTCTTGCCTCTATCTCATGTTTCATAGTTTCTTAGAGAAGGTTTTGGGATTTTCTCTAATTGATAACAATGTGAAACCTTATTCCCATCACCAATAAGACACATTGTTTATTGGGGATAATTTCATGGTTTTCACAAATCATGCTCAAACTTTGAACCCCATTAAAATCTCATCAATTATAAAAAAATCATCTAGATGATTCCTAATATTTCCCTCAAAAAAAAGAATAACTCAAATAAACTAATGTATTGATAAATGAAAGGTATAAAGTACCAGAGATGTATGGTCCATTTCAATCCCCTTCTTTAAGGACATCTCATTATCAAGAATTCTCTCTAGAGTTCCTGCTCAAAAAACCCAGGTCATTTATCTCATAAAATATACTTCCACTCCCATGACTCCGATAAGATTCACCCATGTTTCCAAATAACTACAAAAAGGAAATTTTATTCCTTTAGGGAGCCTTCCCGCTTGGAACCTCAATTCGTATTAATCATTCCATGAATGATACATATCATTAAAAATCAATGTCTTTTACGTCAATCACATGTGTGGTGTTGGGATTATAACTCTGATGTTAAGACACATGGAACATGTTATGAATTATTTTAAACAATGGAGGATGGTCTATTTAGTAAACAACTACTCTATTACACATGATGATCTCAATTTTTACAACAAACCATAGTGCCAACTTCCTTTACCACCATAAATGATGATGTCCCAATAGAGGTGACACCTGTAAGAAAACATGGTCTGACAAAGTGAAATCCAAAGGATATATCCTATGTTCTACATAAAATATTCTTATACTTTGAGTATTAAAAAACCTCTCCCATATCAACTGCACCTTATAGGAAGTCTCTTGTACCATACTCGGCCCAATGATAGCTGCTTCTCCCACCTCATACCAATACAGAATTATGTGAAACTCTCAACAATAGATATCCTAAAAATCTTCCATATAAATGAAAGAATATAAATCATTATTTTATGTGAACTCCACTAAGTCTATATGATCATACCATGCTTCACCAAAACCTTGTACTTATTCTCAAATCATATCTTCCAAAATATAAATTTGATTCTCTTATTTTCTTTCAGTTTTTGGATGATACACATAAATAGTTTTAATTGACTCCTAAAAATAATTCTATAATACTTCACTAAACCATGATGTAAAAAGAATTTCATTTTCTAATATGATACTGGATGGAACACTATGAAGTCATACAATCTCAAAAATATAAATATGATCCAACTCACTTATAGATTGAGTATCTCAGATCGGTATGAGATGTGGAAATTTGGTCAGTCGATCAACTATCACCCAAAAAATATCTTGTATTTTCTAGGTATTAGGAAAACCCCTAATGAATTCCATTATCACTTCATACCACTTCTACATAGGTTGTGGATGAAGAAAACTTCATAGTCGTTGATGGCCCCTCTTGTTCTTATTGAGTTGAAGGAAATTGAGGAGAAACTATATATTTTTTCCTTAAGTTACTTCAAATCAATAGGTTACAAATAATTTGAAAGAATAGATATTGGTTTCACTCTTATAATTAGTTCTATATAAAATTAAAACCATCTATCAAGAGGGATTCCTAAGAAATCATCTGGAAAAACAACCTCGCAACGGTTCACCATTCGAGGAAAAGAGGAGAAAGCTATTACATTCTCTAAAATAAGAACTATGGATGATAACTATGTCATGATGGACCTAAGATGAATTTGGTCTAGATGCTTTATTACTCCTCCAACATCTCATTCGCTAGAAATAAAAATACTATCCCTTAGTCATGGAAAACAATAATCATCTCATTTAGTGGTCGAGGTGTGTCTGGTAACTAGTTTACTAGTCCATGATGAAAATAAAATCACATCTATTCCTCTTAATAATCATGAATTTCGATAGATTTTTATATCCAAAAAACCATTATGGGAAATTATTGAAATCTCTAGATATAATCCACATTCATTCCCAAGGGTATTTCAAGACATAATAACTCAGAAAATAACTTGAACAATAGGTCAATCCCAGAAACAACTTAAGAAAATATAAATGTATTAGAAGATCCTATATCAAAAAGATAAAATATAGTGTATATGTGATAAATATTGTACCGTGAATAGTTGATTGTCCCTCTACAATGTCATCTTGGACTTAGTCCACTACATGAAATCTTCATGTCTCAACTCTATGGGACTACCTCAAATGTGCATAACGCGCATGGGTTGCCGAAGTATGTGGGTTTAGAGTACGGTGTTGAAGACCTCGAGAAGATATATCACATTTTTTTTCTTTAACACACTAATAAAATATCCTAACCAATACTCCCTTGAATAGAACTACTAAAGATGACATATCTTTCCACACCGATGACACTAACTCGGAGGTCCTATTAAAAATTTGTGATAACACATACTCTATCCAAATATAAAACAATGGGAACCTACTCCTCCCACATAGGGGTGTGAAGAAACCAGGATCTACTCAAATATATTTCCATCACCCTATTATAACTCCTCTATATTCCCCTTTTTATTACCAAACAAGACACCCACAAATACATTGGAATGTACTCTATAAAATACACTAAATGCTAGAAGACTACTTGTAGCTCTATCATCTTATATACCTTTCCCGATCATCAAGTCCTTATGAAGAACTTATGGATATTTCATCATCTCAAATCTCTTGATCTTACACCACAACTCTAGTTGGAGGCTAATAGAAAATTTATAGGCCTTATTCTGGTTGTTCTCAACAAAGAGAGGGAGTGAAGAAAATAAAACCTATGAAATGAGAAGAGTAAGTAGCCCCAAATAGCGATCCTTTTTATAGGTCCATAAACTCTTAGGCATTATCTAGATTCATTTAATCCAAAAATAACTCCAAAACTAAGGGATACTTGAAGATAAAGCAGGTAATACCCTAAAGTTTTCCTTCCATGTCCATAACACTCCAACATATCATGGTGGGTCCTTAAATAAACAAAATAGCCATAAATACCCATTGATCCTCTAAGGTCTACAATATATAAAATATACCCTTGATGACGTTAATATAATCTGTGGTATCCTATTAACCTCTAGTCTTCTATAATTATAAGTGATACTGAAGTAGGAAGACCCATGAATATTCTAATATAGTCTTGAAAACTCATCTCCCTTAATAAAGAACTATGTAGAAGACTCTCGGATGTATTGGATCTATTGCATGAACCACTATTGAAGGTAAAAGAGCATCTTCCCTTGTGGGATCATTCTGACATGCACCCGTCGACAGTCCCCTTGAAAGTTTTATTGGTGGAATTTTCTATAATGTTTAATAAACACTTAAAACTCTTATAATAGTGTACTAAAGATAAAAATATTTTTTGTTCATAGGCACATAAATTGGGTCTCTATAAGAGAAATATATTAGGGGGCTTACCATTATAATAAGGCATAACCCTCCTTATACTACTCAAGTCTCAAGCATGGTATTCCATACATACACTTTAGTCACATCAATAAATATATATAACAGATAAAAAGAATTCTCATATTCAAGTAATCTAAATTTCATGTGATTATATCAATAAATCAGAAATCATAGATCAAGACATTTCATTAATTTAATTACCATGAATAGAAAAAATAGTCATATACATGACATGTGATCCTATGTTTTTATCAATGATGCAAGAATGCACCAAAATCCCATAAAATATAACAAAACAATATAATGAATATCAGCATGAACTATAAGATGTTATTTATAGTAGATAAAGTTAAAATGGTATAATGGGGATACTATAACCTCAGTATCAATAGTTTGATACCAGAACAAAAAAATTAAGAAGAATAACCCAAAAATTTATTTTTGGACAAAATGATAACAACGATACAATATATGACATGTCAGCTATCTCAAAGTCATAAAATATAAAACCAAGTACTATCAATGTGATATGTCTAACAAGAGTATAATAAAGAATTAAGAAAATAAATAAATATATTTTGGATTCCCTTTAGATTCAAACACAGTACCTCTTATGGAAACCAAGCTTCATATCCTCAACACCTATTTGTTGAGAACTTTCCCTTTCCCAGGTCCCTAATCATAAATTATCCTTGTGTATCAAGATGCCCATATAGGTTGTGATTATAAACCAATATGACACCAAAAACGTTACCTTAACATAAGTTTACATTCATAATAATTTAACACCAAAGTAATTAATAAATGTGTAATCATGTTACAATAAATAATTTTCAAAGAAATTGTATGCTGACCAAGCCACCATGAAGCATGATCATACCTACTTCAAAATCATGATAAAAGTAAGGCCATAAAAAAATTCATGACCACATGTCAACCAAAAGGCCACCATATAACTCTGATCATCAACATTTCTAATAATCCCTTGGTTGGGAAAAAAGTTTTCATGTCTCATATCTATCACAGGTCTAGACAAAAGGTCAGTGCACACCTTCTCTTTCATGAGTTAGGCCATAAGGCCATCATACCTCATTCATGCCTCAGGTCAGACCATAAGTCCTTCACACCCCTACCCCATTCTAGGTCTATTATCTTCATTAATGCAAGAAACACATGTTCTACCCTTTAGGGATAAAAAATCCATGATAGTCCACCTTTCACATTCTACCAAACTAAAAACCTCTACATACCATATATTCACAAAAAAAGGAATATCACATATAGGAATTGACATATCCTTTCAAGCATGAGTCTTAGTATCCATACACACTAACACATGTGATCACTATCAAACATCGGTATAATAGGATACATACACACAATCATGTGGTATGTATCAAGGAAATGACTATATAAAAAGGATAAATATGGTTTAGAACCTACTACCTCAAGTGTGTGGATTCTAATCAAAAATATTTTCAAGTGAAAATACAAGACTCACACCTATGCATTAACTGGATCAAACTCTCATTCCAAGGATCTTTAGAACCAGTCTCAATTCATCATAAATGGGATAATAAAACAAGATTAAATATGGAGGTGGAAACATATTCTTAGAATCAATTCAACTTACACAAAGAAAAAACCCACCGTCAATAGTAGATCTAGAACTATAATAAGGAAATACCACAAATTCACTATATCCAATGAAAAACAATCAAAATATAAATAATAATTCATTAGATCACAAAATAAACCACAAATATATCTATTTTAATCTATATATATGAGTCTATAAAATATTATAATATAATATCTAGTAAAAATAAAAATAACAGGAGGGAAAAACCACTTACTTTGAATTCCCACAAGCCAAGGATTCTAGATGCACCACAATTGGAGTTTAGAGGGAGATGAATCACAAATTATCATCATAGGATCCCCTAGGTTCAAGAGACCTAGGAATAGAAGGATAAATGCATATTTTAAGATGTTTTTGGATTAAAACCCAATTTTTAGTTTAATTGAAAATCTAACCATGGGTTTTGTACATGATTTAAAAAACTATGTATAAATGAATCATAGCTAACCGCCTCTTATGGGAACCTTCATGGATTTTCTACATGGTTTCTTAAACCATGTTCTTATTTTTCTTATTTCATTTATCATGAGTTTCATGATTTCTTAGAGGATGTTTCACTATTAACTATAACTATGCACCGACTATGTGCCACATTTTTCCCTCACCAATAAGCCACATGGTTTCCTGGAGAGAACTTTAGAGTTTTACCAAACCATTATCAAATTATATATCATCTTAAAATCTTCTAAAACCCTCTAAAACAATCTAGAAGTTACCCAAGACATCACGCAAGAAAATCATAACTCAAACACACTCAATAAAGGGATGAAAACATGGTATAAAGTACCTGATATGTATGGGTTGTGGTAGAGTACTTTTAAAAAACATCACCCCTTGAAAACATTACAAAGTAACTCTTGGGTTATCACTTTAAAAAATTACCACATTGAAAACATTGTATGAAAAGAAATTCTTTTTTACAACCACCACCACACTATTTTTAAAACCAAAACATTACATAAAATTACTCTTTTTCCAAAAAACCATCTTCTAAAAAGAAAAAACCAGACATTAATATAAGAAAACTCAATAAAAACTCTACCCAATGACATTAATTCAATGAAAAAAAACACCTTTAAGAGATTTATATTGAAAATAAAAAATCATTATAATCAATTTATAAATTTGATGAAAAAAAATAAATTTTTGCATGATGTAGATCTCTGTATGGTTTTTCCACATGTTATGGTGGACCATGCTCCAACCATGCAAGAACCACTGATGAGTTCATGGAACTATGTAAACTGGCTCTACATGGTAAACCAAATCATATGAGCTAACCATAAACTATGGGTTTTCTTATATTGTCTCCCCAATACTGATGAAACCCCAAAAATATTTCATAAAAATAAATGAATATTGAAACACCATCAAGATAATAAAAATGTAATTCAAAAATAACACTCAAATCCAGACTACCCACTGAAACTGAAGGCTTTGAATGAGAAAGATCTACAAAGACTCTCCCTACACCAACCTCTTCAGTTATAAAATTCCTATCTCTATACTACCATGATATAACCAAATAACAATAGGTCCCTTCAATACTATCTTATTTTGATCTAGCTAGGTCAACCTACCATGCCCCCCGAGTTGGCCTAAAACCGGGCCAAAAGTGAATTTTCAATAACTATAGGATTGAAACTAGTGTCGAGGTATCAAATGAGTCCAGAGATGGGAAGAGTTTCACCCTAAAATAACAATGATTAAGCATCACATAATTATCGAAAATTCATCATGGTTATTCCATAAAATGGACTTCCATTCATTTGAAATAAATAGATGCAACTACATAAATAAGTAAAACAAGTCATAGAATAAATAAATATCCCAACAAGACATAATCAATATAAAAAAACTTATATTATAATACAATACACTATTGTAAAATGTATAAAGTTATCAACATAAAGAAAACTCAAATAAAAATAATCCTTGGAATGGAGTAGAAGATACATACACAGACAGAGAAATAAAACCATAACCTAAATAATATTTAATATCACGTACATGCATCATATGTTCTCTCACCACATACTAACACATCCATAACCTCACTCTGACCCATGGGATCCTTAAAATAGAAATAAGATATGAACACAATCATAAGTGTATATATAGGGTATGATCTAAAGCAGCATATTAGGGTTTACAAGAGTATATAAAGTTATTTTTTTAATGAATTTAATAATTTTTAGCTTAAACCATATTTAGAATATATGATATTATTTTTGAGAAAGTAAAAATGATAACCAAATAGCATACTCTTATCAAAAAATATAATTTCACTTATTTTTATATAAAACAAGTGGGATCACCATGTAGAATATAAATACACTTTAAAACCCCAAAATAAATACATTTAATTCTACATAAACAAAAAAAAGCTTTTTTACACATTTTAAAACCTTTCTAAAAATTTCATCTAAAAAATTAACATTTCCTTCGAAATATAACTTTCAAATCCATATTTGAAAAATATATACTAATTAATTCCAACCATGAAACAAAGAGAATATTACTCTAGATGTAACCATTATATCAAGGAAAAATTACATGGAAAAATAATGATAGCATAAATAATGCCAAAAAAACAAGGTGAGAATAAGGGGATGCAATTGAGTGAGTAATAGGAATCCTGAGAAAACATCATCATTGTGTGAATTAGTTTCATGGGAAAATCCCTTGGTTCTAATGTTAGATAAACCTAACAATACATAAATTGACCCAAATACCAGCCTTTGTTGTTTTCCTAGATAAATCCTCTTGAGTCACTCTCACTAGTCTTATAAGGGGCACTCCCCAATCGATTTTATAACATAAAAATAGGGTACACCGACCAACTTTTAATCTAATTAGTGTAGCGCAAATAAATATCTCTCACATAACTAATTAGGTCCCCATGACATAATCAAAGTCGAGGTGAAAAAACAATCAAGAAATTATCAATGAGCATCAAATAGGCTAAAAAAATAATCCTCATCTCACCATTGATTCCCTCACAAAAAACATCCCCTTTCAACAACATAAAAATATTAAATAATTCACATACCATTATGGGTAATAATTCAATGGAATATATATACATGCGTTTTAAATGATGGAATCACAAACATCAAATAACCATATAATAAAGTTCCAAATGGACCTTTTAGACCGACAGAGAAAAAAATATTATAAGGTATCCTTTGAAAACAAATCAAGAATAAAATCTTTATACCCAAGTATTTACTCCCTTGTGAGTCTCTTTAAAATCGGAACACCTCCTTTATTTAAAATAAACAATTGGAAAATGGGTTACTCCTTTTAGAAATAAAACAGGGTTAAATCCCTTCATTTATCATCAACCCCATTTAAAAATATCGTTTTTGTAATTTTTACAAACACTTGGAATGTAAAAACATTTAATTCAAAATATAATCATTAATTCCATAGGAAAAACCTTGAAGTAAATCCTAAAATTAATTAAAAACATTTCATAAACCCCTCATGGGTATCATAAATATATATAATTTGATATAAAATTAGATTATATAGACAAATAATATCATTAATTGTAAAATAATATAACTTCATAGAATCAACTACCCTAGACATGTGGAAACCACTCTCCTTTAGTAGATAAAGCTAAACTAATTAATAAGAAACCATCTACAAGCCCTAAAAAACAAAAGACCCATGGTTAGATAATTTCATACCCTAAATATAACTCATACAATGATAAGGGTTTTTAATAGAGAATAAAAACTAATGAAAATAGAAGAATGGATAATATGATAGTAAGAAAGAGGGTTTTACCTTTCAAAATTTCTTGGAAACCAATGAGTATGAGAACAAATCCCAAGGGAAGCACAGAAGAAGAAAGGATGTGCTCCCCTATAAATTGAAAAAAAATGAAATTATGAATTAGGGGAAAAGAATAAAATGTAAAGTGTGAATAATGATCATTTCTCATTTTTATTTTAATATAGGTAGCCACATGGTTTGGTCGCAGATTTCACCAAAATGTGAAGTGACCTTGCAGCTCACCCTGGAATTATGATACACTTATCTTGTGATTATACCACACGGTTTTCCCTAAACTGGTACCATAATTCCAAACATAAGGTTATATTGATGGTCTGGATATACTATTTATAAAACCATGTTTTAACCATGCACACTTCATTTGAAACTCATCCCCCACTTGGGTTGAATACTTATTAATCTTTAAGGTATTGTAATCTAGTTTTTGAATCAATCGATTAATAATTTTCTAATGCAACCCAATAAGTTAGGATTTTCACTATATGAATTTCTTGAAATACATGTTGGTTATGAGTTATATGATGAAACTATAGTAGATCCATATGGGTACTTGTGAATTCAATGTCTTGATTATATCCAAGGGTTTCTTGAAGGAATAAATTCAAACCATACTAAAAAACACTACCCTTATTCATGTTACATTTATTAAAGGGAAATTGTTTCTATATATAAATTACCACTAAAAAAATACAAGATGAAAATAAGTTCTATATTGAGTCATATGAAAACAATGATGTTTGTATAAGCATATATATTTACATATCTCTAAAGATGGATTTAATTTGTTTGGTTAAATGAGGTAAAGAAGATGTATTCACACCCTTTTATTTATCCTAATTACATTGGGTTGTTGGATATAATGATTTTTAGGGACCATAATGCTTAGGTTTTACTTTTTCATTGATTGTAGACCCCCTATTAATGTACTTTAACTTTTAAATGATCCATCAACTTGGATTAAACTCTCCTTACTTGTTATTAAAAAAACATTTAATGGGGATCAATTGGGACATTCATAATGACATTTACCAATATAATACATGGTTACCCAGGATCATAATATATTTAAAAATATTGGATACCATTGATATTTGAGTCACTATTACTGTCTTCTTCTCTGAAATTAATTTTAGGTGACCCCTATATGGGGTTCAAAATCTTTATACCATAGTGATGCCCTATATTTTTGTTTTATCACATTACACTGGATATTGATCTGACCAACATGGATTTTGTCTCTATATGTTTGGTGGTAATGACAGGATTACCTTGAATTATTATCGATATCTAATTTGAAATAATTATTCATCAATTTTTTTCCACTAATTTTTTCCCTAACCATGAAAATACTTTTTTTCTTGAAGACTATGTGGTGATTAATGGGAATATCTCTAGTGTATTGTAAACCATTTCTTAGAATTTAGAATATAAAAAGGCATAACCCAGTGGGATGAGGTCACCCCAAGTGTAATATCCTATATATATATATATATATATCCTTTCACTTATATGTGTATAACTTATGTACAATTTTTTATAACTGAAAATTTATTTACTATATTTCTTAATTAGATAAATAATATCGCTAATAAATTAAAGATTAAGTATATACTACTAATAAAACACATGCACCCCATAATAAATGAAATGAACATCATTTTATTTTTTCAATAAAGAACATTATATATGAAGGATGAATACAGTTCATAAAATTAAAAATATTACAATGGGAAAAAAATCAATAATATGTGTAGAATTTGAAAATACATAGTCGAGGTCTCCCATAGATATCCAACCTATGGACTCCATGATAAAAAAAGAAAAGATAATATTAGAAATATGATTTAATTTTTTTAGAATATGTATATAACCATTACAGAAAAACTATAAATGATTAAAAAATTCAATTTTTTTATTTATAAGATATTTAAAGATAATATGGTCATTATATAAATTAATATGACCATTAGAATAGTAACCATACAATTATTATTGCTTCATAAATGTTATAATAGTAACATGAACATTAAAATAGTAAAATGGATAGTTAGTAATATTTAAAATAAATAAAATAAACAAATATTCTTAAAATGACATAAAATAAATATTTAAATCAAATAAAGTATAAGGGTATATTTTTAACAAATTATGTTTTAACTTATTTAGTAAAAACATTAATTTATTTATTAATATGTAAATATTAAAACCATAAAATTTGGAAAATAATTTTTCTCAAATGAATTTAAATTTTAGAATTAGAATGTTGAAATTTGATAAGAGTGCCATTTGGTATTTTTTATGAAAAACTTGAATTTTTAGGTCGTTAGTAATAATATAATTTTTGAAATAACATAAATTTTATGAAATTATATCAATTTAAAAATGATGTAAAAAATAATAAAATAGTTATTGTAACAAACCAAGATTTTATAGTACGTTATTTCTTCAAAGTAATTCAATAACTTGCACTACACGCAACACCGAGTTCTTGCGCACCATGACTTACTAAACAAGTCGTTCAAAAGCAGTTATGAATAGTATTAACTGAATTTTGAACTTTATATAAGCCTTATAATTTTGGACTCTATATTGTGAGTTTTATAGACATATTGTAAGAATAAATACATTTTTTCAGATAAAAGAAGTAGTTTTCAAAAAATGTTATTTTACCGCCTTTTAAGGAAGAATCTTTTTTAAATCCAGTATTTGAAAATTTTATATATTCAATTTGACAAAATAAAATTCTTATTTATAATTGGGATATAATAATTTAGTTTCGATAAATTTTTGGTGTTTTTCTGATAACATTCATATTTGGGTGAATAGTGAAAAATACTATATTTTAACTAAAAACAACTTTTTAAATCAAAATAATTTATATTTTTAAATTATAAATTATAATGGTTGGGAAGTATAAATAGATTATATTTTTACCATTTAATCCAATGATGGTCATTTTATGTAATTTCACTTTAAAATTGGACATAAACAAGTGTCAAACTTTTGGTAGTTATTATTTTTTTAAAATACGCCTTTTGGTTTTGACAGCGGGAATTAATTTTACATTAATAAATTCAACTTCTATATATTTAATTTGGTAAAATATACTTCATTATTGAATTTGGAATATCAAAATTACCTTAGGGTAAATATTTTGAATTTTTCTGGAAACTTTTAATTTTTGATGAATATTGAAAAACACTGAGTTATAGTTTAAAACCAAATTTTTATTTAAATAATTTTTTATTTTATATAAATTTATTTTATGTCAAGATAGATACATAATACCTATATATGTTCAATGTAATTCATTGGAGTCATTTTATAATAATTTTACATATATGATAATTTTATTGAACTTTTCACCGTCTTTTACCCACCTCCAAGGAGAATTTGAAAATAACTATAAAACATAATTTTACCGCTTCTATGAGTGGAATTTAGAAAATCCAAGAGACACAGTTAATATCAAGGAGAAGATTGTGGTTCAATAAGATAAAAATAATTTTTGGTGAATAGTAACTTTTTGCTTGTATTAACAATGGTAAAAAGTAAATAGGGTAATTAAGGGTAAAATTGATATTATTATTACCGTAACACATGTACTAATTCTTTTGGCTAAGTATAATTCGACCAAAAACAAACTTAGGAATAAAATATGAACCAATTTGGTCCACTTGTATTAGATTAGGACATTTATTATTATTTAATTCAAATAAGAGAAAGAAGAGTTAAAATAAATGTTTAATAAATAAGACATTTTTAATATAGGTTTATACATAGGATAAATTCTATTAGAAATATTAATTAGAAATCTAAAAAAATTTCCTACATGGTGGTATTTTATTTATAATTTTTATACATTAAATAATATAATTTATTTACGACACAATGGTGATGCAGTAATTACCTAATTAATGAAATATTAAAATAATTGATATTATAAATATCAAAATAAATGTAATTTGAGACATTTTATGAATTCCAATAATTTTTTAGGTTAATATGACATATTATTATTGGTTATATGAATTTTATTTGAAGTAATAATGCAGTTATGAATTTATCAAAAACAAAATACCCAATAGTGTCAAAATTGGCAAAAAAGAGTTTTGAAAACAAATAATATATAATAAATTGATATTATATTCCTAAAAATATAAGGTTATACCAAAGTACTTATATAATGATATTTGTATCATTAATGGACCATTTGGAGGTCACTCGAAAGTATATAGTATGATTATTAACTATATAATATAAAAATACAAAGAGATATGGTAAATGTCAAACTATTTAACTAAGAGTTAAATCTAAAGGATAAAGCTACTATAGTGACCCAAACCTATCTAAAATATATTGGTTTAGTGTTTTTTGACCCATACCCACCTTAGTATTTTAATAATCCACTTTTGATCCATTATACACAGAATATAAATTTATTATAAATTAATACTGTAAGTTCTTCCTAAAGAGCCCCTCCTCCCCCTTATTAAAGGACACCACTTCTAACCAATTCCTCACACCACTCAAGCCTTTTGGCTCATCCAAAATCTTCCCAATTAAGCTCCTTAAATCCCTATCCTCCTCCTAGAAGCCTTACCTTATGTACAAGGAACTTCAAGAGTCATTTTTGGTTCAAACCAAAGGGAGTTACCCAAATTAAAGGTAACGATTTCTCTTAGCTTTTTGTCTTTTATTTTACATCTCGAACCAATAAACTATTCTTATTATTTTATTTTGTAACAAAACCAGCATCCTAAATATACTAAGATATTGTTATCATAATTATTATTACTACACTTACACACACATCCATCTAATGGGTGAAGAACATAATGTTCTTGTGGATGGAAACCAAACGCCTCACGAAACGATGATTGTTCAATTATCTTCTACCACCACTCATAGTGGCCATTATGATGGAAATATAATTAAATATGATATTAATGATATTTATTTTATATATAATCTTATGTAATTCCATTTTATAGCATACCATTATTCGTTTCATGTTGTATATATATATATGATAATTTAATTTGAGGAAGTGCGGACTACCGCCCCCTCAAAGTGATATGACTCATTCATACCATAAATGAAATGTATAAAGGATGGTGTTAATGAAAATAAGTAACAAATATAAGATATTATATTGTACTGGAATAATAATATACCTATGTATCATTTGGTTTTGATTCCTTTTAAAATGAAAACTGAAATGGAAGTAGCGTTCGTGTGTACGTACGGATTACCGTCTCCACGAACGTGATGAGATTCATTTCCCCATCATATCCATTCAAGATAAATTCTTGTTTGATGATTAACAGTAATGTTTAAGGAATTTATATAATTCTGGATATGAATAAGACACAACCTATCCATAACAAACACGGATTATGAAATGAAGCATTTAAAGGAAAATGAATCAGTTAACACACGAAATGACAATAATACTAAAAAATTATTAACAAAGAAATATTAAAAGATCATATATGATATCATATTTATGTAAATGATTCTTGTATAATTTAATAACAATGATTTAACTATTATACAGGAGGTTAAACTACACTCTATCAAGGAAAAGTACAAGGTAAGAGTTTATTTCACAATATCTTCGATATCTAAGGTCGTTTATATGTAATTATCTACTCGGACTTCATTATCATCCACATCCATGTTTCCTAAAAATGTATTTCAAAACATTTTTACTATTTACTAGAATATGGGTTAAATTCATTTATACACTTTTTTTACTTTTTATAAGAAGTTTATAAAGGAATATTTACATCATTTTCCAAACAAGGACCTTTTTAACATTTTCGACAAATTAAGGTAATAATGTCTTTTTTTAACTTATACAGCAGGTGAGGCTATTTTCCACCATTGTAAATTCTTAAAAGCTTCCCTTAAAAGATTATAAAAATATTTTCAAAGTAAATTTTTTATTTTATTGTTATGTGACTTTTAAATGATTTCAAAAAATGAGATATTTTTCTCAAATAGTTTTGATTTCATCTATGTCAACATCATTTGAGGGATTTTAAGCTTATTTGAAGTTGATTTTTTATGATACAGAACTTCCATATTGTATTGAACGTTTTGTGATATGTTTGAATGTGGATGTGTTATTTTTATACCATTCATGGTTTATCTAGAAATTATTTACATTTCGTATTCTAGTTTTTTTATTAATTTTTATGTTACGTTTAAACCTGTTCATATGAGGAATGCCTTAGACTTAGTAAGTGATGGGTGGAGCCTACTATACCTCCTCGATGCAGCGGTAGGTCTCATGAGACATACTAGTTTCTTGGCACAAGGCCTTGACAAAATCTTATTTGTAGTCTTGGCACAAGGCCTTGACTATGTGGTTATGATAGTCCGGCATTATGCATTCCATCTTAATGATATTGGTTATTGATATTCCATTTGATTATTCGACTAGTAGAATATCCATGTGAAAAAGTAAATGGAATTATTTTATTTTATCTTTGCCATATTATCATGATGTTCAAGTTTAAAAGGCTTTTGTTTTAGTTATACATTGAATTAAATGTTTATGCTTATTTATGAAATTTTCCGCTATATTGTTATCCTTACTGAGCATCTGATCTCAACCCTTTCAATGATTTATTTTTCCCTAGATGTGAAGAAGAATTTCATGAATGACCTGAATGGATAGTATAAGGGGATATTATTTTGGAGACAAGATGTTGTTGTAGTTTTCACTTTATGATGTAATGTAAACTTTATGAATGTATCTAGTGATTCCAAGGCTACTAAACTAATCGGTCTTTTGAGACTTGATCTTTTGTGATCATGAAAATGTTATGTAATAATGAACCGACTCTGGGTAACTGGGGTCGGGACGTTACAGTTGGTATCAGAGAAAGTTTAGTACAAACCTTGGAAGCTAGATTTAGATAAAATATTATTAGAGCACGTCCCCCTAGGATGGACTTTGGGGATTAGTATAGAAGAACTTCCTAGAATTTTGCTATTGTAGAGATTTTGTCATTTTTCTGAGAAATAAATCCCTATCTGGATACGAGTAGGTAGAGGCGGCTCTGGCACAGATGTACCTAGGGGTAAAACCCAAAAACACCGATTTGTGCTAGACTCGAACGGGAACTGGTGCATGGAAATGGGCCTTGTTTCACTCTTGGTTACGACACTCCTGGGGGATATGCTTATGATAATTATCATTTTCATTACAAATCATTTTGAAGGGTTTATGAGTATATAATTCCTCAATGAAAACATCATTATGATTATAGATTATATCCATAAACCATTCAATTTACGTTAGGTATTTTACAAGTTTGGAATTATTCATTGCAATTCTTAAACTGACCTAGTTTTTGCTATTGTATAGAAATGGAGCCCAGTAGAAGGAATGTGAACTCCAGCAATGCGTATGATCTAAAGAGTAAAAAGGATCATATCTTTCACAGTATTAAGCCAACATTTCGATGGGAAATAGTCTCCCATGTATTCTTAACATATGAAGAAATAGTATAATGTGTTCATAAGATAAGTAAAGAATTCTCTGATTCCTCTGGGTTTGAAGGGAATTAAGAGAATAAATGGATGGAAGAGCGAAATATGGATAAAGGGAACAGGGAAAAGAAGAATTTTCCCATATGTGACAACTGTGGGAAGAAACACCCTGGAAATTGCCTAAAGGGAATGACAGTTTTTTATAAGTGTGGAGAAAAAGGACACCAAGTACGTGACTGCAAGGGTAAGAAAAAGGTTTCAAATGAACAATTATTCATCTGCAAAGAGTTGTGACAATATGCGAACCGATTTCCAAATCATCAGAGTATTCTTCAAATGATTCTATTCGACAATAATCAAGTTTTGATACTACCACATATGAGGAGGAATGATTAGAGTTCTTATGTTGTTATTAGAGAATTATGTCATTTGAGTGTTGTATCACCAATGTACTGGTTATAATAATTATGTAGTATATAAGGATTGTACTGCAGTACTATTTCATTAAGGACTTGAGATTGTGTGGAACCAAGAAAAGTGACTCAATAGTATGTTTAATTTTTGGAAAATATATGGTTGAGAGAAAGATAAACATAATATGATTCTGATACTGAGGTAGTGATTTTGGAATAATACATGATTGATTTGGATAAATTATATTGTATATTCATGATTACCTTGAAACTGATTAATGATTTGTATATTCCATCATTGTTGGAGTTTACAACATTTTTGGATAGAAGTAGTATATCTAGTATTCTATAAGGAATAAGTGTTCATGAATGTAATCAATAAGGTTTTATGCTAATTCAAGATATTTCAGTGTTTTGAAAGAATACATGATGAAGGTGTTAACATGTTATTACGCGGAAAAAAGGATCTTCATTGTGTTTAACTTCATTATAAATTTTAGACTGTGAGTTTGGACAGAGTTATTTTGGATAATTCTAATTTGAGATAATTTTTGGATTTCCATAGAAGGACAACCCGGAGGTCGGGTGACAACCTATCGCTTCCGGTAAGGCCGCGTGAATTGAACCCGCAACCGAAGGGCGACAAGGGTGTATCACCTACCACTAGCCCACGTGATGTCATGAATTGAATAATGTAGTATTTTTTTAAAAAAATTCTGGTAGATGAATTATAAATTCAATTTTCTAACCCTATACGAATAGGATAAATAGAATATTATTTTTAAGTTCTATTATCTTTTAGAGTGAAAGATAAGTTTGTGGTAGAAATTAGTTAAAGGATGGGACTCTACTTGTCAAGTATATATTTTTCTTCTTCTCTTATTCTATGAAGAAATTAATTATTATACTTTAGTGAAGGGATATTAAAACAAAAAATGTGTTATGTTAATAACATATGTTTTGTTGAATAGATGGTATTTTAAATCATCATAGATTGATGAATTTAAGGCCCTCAATTTTACACTTGTTTGTGATTGATGTCCTCAATCACTACCTAATAATATTTTCATTTTTTCTTCCAATTATATATCTCTAATTTCCACCAATGTTCTCCTAATCGAGATCATAATTTGGTGGTGACCCTTTCATTTCCCTTTCCTCTTATTAAGATTAAATTTTATTAACCTAATTTCCGATGTGGGTTTTCCCAAAGGTATTTTCTATATTCATCCTTTTATTTTTGAAAAATAATTTCAAATTTTTAGGATGTAATTTATTGAATGAGGGAAGAATGTAACACCCCAAGATTTTATAGTATGTTATTTCTTCAAAGTAATTCAACAACATGCACTACACGCAACACCGAGTTCTAGAGCAACATGACTTACCAAACAAGCCGTTCAAAATCGGTTATGAATAGTATTAACTGAATTTCAAACTTTATATAATCCTTATAATTTTAGAATCCATAATATTAGTTTCTTATACATAATGTAAGAACAAATACATTTTTTCAGATAAAAGAAGTATTTTTCAAAAAATGTAATTTTACCGCCTTTTAATGGAGAAACCATTTTAAATCCAATATATGAAACCTTTATATATTAAATTTGACAAAATAAACTTCTTCTTTAGAATAGTTACATAATAATTTAGTTTCGATAGAGTTTGGGAGTTTTTCTGATAACTTTCATATTTGGGTGAATAGTGAAAAATACAATATTTTAAATAAAAACAACTTTTTAAATCAAAATGATTTATATTGTTAAATTGTACATTTTAATGGTTTGGAATTATAAATATATTATATTATTACCATTTAATCCATTTATAGTCATTGTATGTAATTTCACATTAAAATTGGACATAAACAAGTGTCAAACTTTTGGTAGTTATTATTTTTAAAAAATATGCCATTTGGTTTTGATAGCGAGAATTAATTTTAAATTAATAAATGAAACTTCTATTTTTTGAATATGGTAAAATAGACTTCATTATTGAATTCGGAATATCATAATTATCTTAGGGTAAATTTTGGTATTTTTCTAAAAAAATATTAATTTTTGATGAATATTGAAAAACACTAAGTTATAGTTTAAAGCTGAATTTTTATTTTAATAATTATTTATTTTATTTAAATTTATTTTATGTCAAAATAGATACATAATACCTATATATGTTCAATGTAATTCATTGGAGTCAGTTTATAATAATTTTAGATATATAAAAATTTTATTGAACTTTTCACCATCTCTTACCCACCTCCTAGGAGAATTTGCAAATTCACATAAAACATAATTTTACCGCTTATGTGAGTATAATTTTGAAAATATGAGAGACACACTTAATATCAAGGATTAAAATGTGGTTCAGTAAGATAAAAATAATTTTTGGTGAATAGTGGATTTTTACTTGTATTTACAATGGTAAAACGTAAATAGCATAATCAAGGGTAAAAATGATATTATTATTACCCTAACACATGTATTAATTCTATTGGATAAGATTAATTCGACCAAAAACAACTTTAGGAATAAAATATGAACTCTTTGGTCCACATGGATTAGATTAGGACATTTATTATTATTTAATTCAAATAAGAGTTAAAAGAGTTAAAATCAACATTTAATAACTAAGACATTTATAATATAGGTTTATACATAAGATATATTAGATTATAAATATTCATTATAAATAAAAATATATTTCCTACACGATGATATTTTATTTATAATTTTTATACATTAAATAATTTAGTTTATTTATGACACAATGGTGATGCAGTAATTACCTAATTAATGAAATATTAAAATAATTGATATTATAAATTTCCAAATAAATGTAATTTGAGACTCTTTATGAATTAAAATAATTTTATAGGTTAATATGAAATATTATTGTTGGTTATATGAATTTTATTCGAAGTAATAATACTTTTATGAATTTATAAAAATCAACATACCCAATAGTGTCAAAATTGGCATAAAAAAGTTTTTAAAACAAATATTATATTATTAATTGATATTATATTCCTAAAAATACAAGGTTTGGCCAAAGGAGTTATATAATGAATGTTTAATCATTAATGGATGACTTAGGGGTCTCTTGGAAGTATATAGTATGCTTATTAACTATATAATATAAAAATACAAAGAGACATGGTAAATGTCAAACTATTTAACTAAGAGTTAAATCTAAAAGATAAGGTTACTATAGTGACCCAAACGTATCTAAAATCTATTGGTTGTGTGGTTTTTGACCCATCCACACCTTATAATTTTAATAATCCACTTTTTAGCCATTATAAACCGAATATGAATTTATTATAAATTAATACTTTAATTTTTTCTTAAAGAGCCCCTCCTCCCCCTTATTAAAGGACACTATTTCTAGCCAATTCCTCACACCTATAAAGCCTTTTTGATCATCCAAACACTGACTAATTAAGCTCCCTATATCCCTATCCTCCTCTTATAAGCCTTACCTTAGGCAGAAGTCACTTCAAGAGTCCTTTTTTGTTCAAACCTAATGGAGTTACCTAAATTAAAGGTAACGATTTCTCTTAGCTTCTTTTCTTTTATTTTACTTATACAACCCCTAAACTCTCCTTATTATATTTCATTGTAACAAAAACAGTATCCTAAATATAATAGGTTATTGTTATGAGAAGTATTTGAACTACACTTACACACACCTTCATTTAATTGGAAAAGAACATAATGTTTCGGTGGATGGAAACCAAACGCCTCACGAAACGATGATCGTTCAATTATCTTCTACCACCCCTCATGGTGGAAATTATGATGGAAATATAATTAAATATGATATTTAGGATATTTATTTTATATATAATCTTCTTTAATTCCATTTTATATCATACCATTATTCGTTTCTTGTTGTATATATATACGATAATTTTATTTGAGGAAGTGCGGACTACCGCCCCATCAAAGTGATATGACTCGTTCATACCATACATGGAACGTATAAAGGATGGTGTTAATAAAAATAAGTAACACATATAAGATATTATATTATACTTTAACAATAATATACCTCTGTATAATTTGGTTTTTATTCCTTTTAAAATGAAAAATGAAATAGAAGTAGTGTTCGTGCGTACGTACGGATTACCGTCTCCACGAACACGATGAGATTCATTTTCCCATCATATCCATTCAATACTAATTCTCGTTTGATGATTAAAATTAATGTTTAAGGACTTTATAAAATTCTTGATATGAATAAGATACAACCTATATATAATAAACACAGATTATGTAACAAAGCATATAAAGGAAAACGAATCAGTTAACACCCAAAATGACGATAATACTAAAATATTATTAACAAAGCAATATTAAAAGATCATATATGATACCATATTTATGTATATTATTCTTGAATAATTTAATAACATATATTTAACTATTATACAGGAGGTTAACCTACACTCTATCAAGGAAAAGTACAAGGTAAGAGTTTATTTCACAATCTCTTCGTTATCTGAGGTTGTTTATTCGTAATTATCTTCTGGGACTTCTTTATCATCCACATCCATGTTTCTTAAAAATGTATTTCAAAACATTTTTAATATTTACTATAATATGGGTTAAAGTCATTTATACACTTGTTTTACTTTTTATAAGATGTTTATAAAAGAATTTTTACGTCATTTTCCATATAAGGACTTTTTTAACCTTTTCGACAAATTAAGGTAAGAATGTATTTTTTTAACTTATATGGAGGGTGCGGCTATTTTACACCATTGTAAAATCTTCAAAGATTCCCTTACAAGCTTATAATAATATTTTCAAATTAAATGTTTTATTTTATAGTTATGTGACTTTTAAATGATTTCAAAAAAAGAGATATTTCTCTCAAATAGTTTTGATTTCATCTATGTCAACATTCTTTGATGGATTATAAGCTTATTTGAAGTTGATTTATTATGATACACAACTTACTTATTGTATTGAAGGTTTTTTGATATGTTTGAATGTGGATGTGTTATTCTTATACCATTCATGGTTTATAGAGAAAGTATTTACATTTTGTATGCTAGTTTTAATACGAATGTTTAAGTTATGTTTAAACCTGTTCATTTGAGGAATGCATTTGACATAGTAAGTGACGGGTGGAGCCCGCTATAGCTCCTCGATGCATCGGTAGGTCTCATGAGTAAAACTAGTGTCTTGGCACAAGGAGTTGAAAAAATCTTATTTGTATTCTTGGCATAAGGACTTGAATATTTGGTTATGATAGTCAGGCATTATGCATTCCATCATTATGAAAGTGGTTATTGATATTGCATGTCATTATTCCACTAGTATAATATCCATGTGAATAATTAAATAGAATTATTTTATTTTATCTTTTCCATATTATGCTTAAGTTCAAGTTTAAAAGGCTTTTGTTTTAGGTATACATTTCCTTAAATGTTTATTCTTATTTATGAAAGTTTCCTATATATTATTATCATTACTGAGCATCTGAGCTCACCCCTTTCAATGTTTTATTTTTCCCAGGATGTGAAAAAGAATTTTATGAATGACCTACAAGGATAGTATAATGGGATATGACTGTGGAGACAAGATGTTGCTTTAGTTTTCACTTTATGATGTAATGTAATTTTTAAGAATGTATCTAGTGATTCCAAGGGTACTAAACTAACCGCTCTTTCGAGACTTGATCTTTTGTGGTCATGACGATGTTATGTAATAATGCACCGACTCTGGGTAACTGGGGTCGGGGCGTTAGAGTTATTAACCCAAAATACGTTTAATAAGATAGATATTTTATTTAAAAACAATAAATTAAATTTATAAACAAAAAAAGTAGTTAATATTTTCTAAAAAGATAATTTATTTGATTATAAAATTATTTTTTATTTTTTATTTGTTTTATATAAACTAATAATTTCATTGATGATAGAATTTAAAAGTCATAAAATCATGTATTTTTATGAAATACTATTCATAGTCTCAAATAATACAGTGATTGTAAGTCATGGTCTTAAGATAATATTTTACAAAATATTTTAACCCAAAATACCTCTCCCCTCAAAGTATAAAAAGCCCATCTCACCCCTATGAATAATAACATCTAAAATCCATCCATTTACCAAATTTTTTATGAAATACATTCTCTTTTATCTCCCAGGTGTTTGATAGATATTCTAGTGTAACCGACTCCAAGCCATCAGGGCCTTAGTCTCAAATAAAATATGTGAACATCAAAGAAGAGGTAACTCTAGCATTATCATTATTTCATTTTTCTCCTTCTACTCCCATATTATATTTTAATTTTGAACCTTCTTAAACATATTAATTAATAATTATATAAGATATTGATGCTATTTTGTTATGATATATATATATATATATTCTCCCCCTATTTTGACACATCCCATTAATGTCTTATAAGCCAAATATAAGAGTATTATGAATTAATTATTTATTAATTCCTTGTAATGCCTCGACCCTAGTTACCTAGAGTCGGTGCATTACTACATAACATTTTCAAGATACAAATAATCGTATCCCGAATGATCTATCAGTTTAGCAGCCTTGGAAGTACTAGATACATTCATAAGTTTTACATTACATCATGAAATAAAAATAACAACAACATTTTTTTCGCTATTGAGAAAACTTATATACTTATCCTATCCCTATATGTCAACCATAAAATACTTATTCACATCCTATAAAAAACAATACATATAAAGGGGTGAGCTCAGATTCTCAGTAAGGATAGCAATATAGCAGAAACATTCATAAATAAGCATAAGAATTTAAGGCAATGTATAAGACTAAAACAAAATCATTTTAAACCAAAATATAAACATAACAAGGAAAAGTGAAAATAAAATAATTCCATTTACTTAGTCACATGGATATTCAACTGGCCAAATAATCACTTGAAATATCAATAACCACTTTCATAATGATGGAATGCATAATTCCAGACTTCATAGCCACATAGTCAAGGCCTTATGCCAAGACTACAAATAAGATTTTGTAAAGGCCTTATGACAAGAGACTAGTTTGTCTCATGATACCTACTGATTCATCGAGAAGTTATTGAGGGCTCCAGCCATCACTTACTAAGTCCAATTCATGCCTCATATGAAAAGGTTTTAACATAACATAAACATTCGTATAAAAACTAGTATACAAAATGTCAATACTTTATCCACAAACCATGAATGGTATAAAAATAACACATCCACAGTCAAACATATCACAAAACCTTCAATAAAATATGCATGATTTGTATCATAATAAATCAAACATGATCAATAATAACATTCCATAAAGGATGTTGACATAGTTGAAAATGATCTGTAAAAATATTTGAGGGAAATATCCCTTTTTCATGAAATCATTTAAAAATCACAGAATTTATAAAGGAATTCATTTAAAATATATTTTTTAATCCAAGTGTCCCATTCCACTTTGAAACTTTTTAAAAAAATTAACATTTTAAAACATTCATGCCCCTAAAAATAAATCCTTAAAACCAGTTTATAAACATGGAAATTAATGAGAATGATTTAAAAGAATACATATTCAAAACATTTAAAATGATGTTTTAGTAAAAGTGTCCCTAAAAAATAATCCCTTTTAAAACTCTTTTATGAAACATGTACATTGATAATAAATATGTCCCATTGGATACTTACGTAAAGACAACATCGGATAATAAAGAGATTGTGAAATTACCCCTTACCTTGTAATTTTCTTTGGTCAAGGGTATGTTAACCTCTTTTATAATAGTTAAATAATTTTTATTAAATTATACAAGAACCATATACATAAATATGATATAATATATGATCTTCTAATATTATTTTTTAATAATATTTTTGTAGTATCATTGCTTTAGGTGTTAAATGATTCATTTTCCTTTATATGTTTGGTTATGTAGGACATGTTTGTAATGAATAGGATGTATTTTATTTATATACAAAATGATATTATGTTCATGAAAATTATTTTCAATCATAAAATTAAAAGTATTCTTGAATTAATACGATGGGAAATGAATCTCATCGAGTTCATGGAGAAGGTAATCTGTACGTACGCATGAACAACAATATCATTATATTGATGGAGAAATTCGATGTAATTGGATGTTATATCATATATACAGAATCATTAACATGTTATATTTATTATTTAAATCAGTTATATTCATTTTTATACCCATCCAAATAATGAAGTGTTTGAATTACAAACTACAACACAACGTGGAGACGGTTTTCCATACGTACGCACGTATGGTGACTTTTTCATTTATAGTATGGATAGAATAATTAATATGGTTTGAACATATTTATAATAACATAATAGTAAATAGAACATACAGTTTTTATTATTTTAGAATTGAAACAATAAATAAATAAGAAGTGGAAGAAGAAAATAACTTGAAAGAGGTGATAGAATATTTACCTCTTCTTCAGGTTCTTCCTTTTGATTTGATCAAAATGGATCCTTATAATGGCTTTATGACCAATGTAAAGCCTATAAGATGAAGGGAGGACTGTTTGGAGGATATTTAGGCAGGGTTTGGAAGAGCCAAATGGCTTTGGAGGTGTGAAATTAAGAGAAGGGGAAGTCCCCTTTTATAAGAGAGGTGAGGGTCACATTAGGAAATTCTTGAAATATTATTTTATAATAAAATCATTATCAGTTTCTAATGGCTCAAAAATGAATTATTTAAAGGATAAGGTGGGGATGGGTTGAAAAAATTTCAACAAGTAGGTTTTAGACAGGTTTTGGTCCTCATATTAACCTTATGTTTAAGATTTAACTCTTAGTTAAATAGTTTGACATTTAACATGTCTCTTTGTATTTTTATATTATATGATTAATAAACATACTATAACAAGCCAAGAGAAATCCATCTAGTTGATTATTAATATATATAACCTTATCTAAGTCCTTTGGCTGAACTGTAGATTTTTAGGAATATTATATCAATTAATAATATAATATTTGTTTTAAAAACACAATTATATCAATTTTGACACTATTTAGTATTTGATTTTTTTGAAAGCCATAAAATCTTTATCACTTCGAATAAAATTTATTTAACCAACCCTAACATGTCATATTAACCTATAAAATTAGTGGAATTAATCAGAAGTCTCAATTTACATTTCTTTGGATATTTATAATATCAATTTGTTTAATATTTCATTAATAAGGTAATTACTGCATCATCATTGTGTCATAAATAAATTAAATTATATAATTTATAGAAATTATAAATAAAATCCTATTATGTAGGAAATCTATTTATATTTCTAATTAATATTTATAGTCGAATTTATATTGTGTTTTACCCTATATTAAAATGGTTTAGTTAATAAACGTTGAATTTAACTCTTTTAACTCTTCTTTAAATAAAATAATAATAAATGTATTAATATAATACAATTGGACCAAAGAGGATCAAATTTTATTCATAAAGTTTTTTTGGTCGAATTATACATATCCACTAGAATTAGGACATGTGTTTTGTAAAACACCGAGATTTTATGAGATATACTATTTTTTTAATTTCTATGACGTCTTCAATTATACACTACACCAAGATTAGGTTGTACTATACGCAACACCGTATTAGCTTGCAGTACACGCAACACTATTCTTGGCTGGTGTTACACATAATTTCAAGTTAGTTTTGTGGAAATTATTTTACGCAACATTATGTATATATTTTGTTTAATGTATAAATGAAATAAGTTTTGATTATGTTATACGCAACACCAAACGGAGCTTTCACTATACCCAGCTCTGTCTTGGCTTGCATTACATGCAATCACGACCTTCCACGATAGCGTGTGTTGTACGCAATACAGAGTTTCACTAAACAATGATATGTTATATAAACTAGCCATTATGAATAGTAATACCCAGTTTTTGAAATTTTATATATTTTATCATTCGAAATGGACTTCATTTTTGGATTTGGAATATCGAAATTAGCCTCGGGTGACTTTTTGGTATTTTTCTAGAAACTTTCATTTTTTGATGAATAGTGAAAACACAAGGTTACAATTTAAAAACCAAATTTTTATTTACAAAATTATTTATTTTATTTAAAATTATTTTACATCAAAATTGATACATAATACCTATATAAGTTCAATGTAATTCATTTGAGTCATTTTAGAATAATTATAGATATATAAAAATTTTATTGAACTTTTCCCCGTCTTTTACCCACCTCCTAGGAGAATATGAAAATCTACATAAAACATAATTTTACCGCTTCTGTGAGTGTAATTTTGAAAATCTAAGAGACACTGTTAATATCAAGGAGTAAAATGTGGTTCAATAAGATAAAAATATTTTTTTGGTGAATAGAAACTTTTTACTTTTATTTACCACAGTTAAAAGTAAATAGGGTAATTAAGGGTAAAAATGATATTATTATTACCCTAACACATGTACTAATTATATTGGATAAGTATAATTCGACCAAAAAAACCTTAGGATAAAATATTACCCTTTAGGTCCACTTGGATTGGATTAGAACATTTATTATTATTTTATTTAAAGAAGAGTTAAAATGGTTGAAATCAAAGTTTAATAACCAAAACATTTTTAATATATAGTTATACATAAAATAAATTTGACTATAAATATTCATTATAAATATAAAAATGATTTCCTACCTAATGATATTTTATTTATAAATTTTAGACATTAAATAAGTTAATTTATTTATGACACAACGGTGATGCAGTAATTACCTAAATAATTAAATATTAAAATAATTGACATTATAAATACCAACATAAATGTAATTTGACACTTTTTATGAATTAAACTAATTTTATATGTTAATATTACATTGATTTAATTAACTTTTTTAGAACTAATCATTTTTTATAATTTTCAAAAAAATAAATTACTAATTAGTGTCAAAATTGACAGAACATTGTTTTTTAAAACAATATTATATTATTAATTGTTATAATATTTCTAAAAATATAATTATTGGCCAAATGACTTAGACAAGGTTATATATATTAATAATTAACCACTTGGGGTTCTTTTGGCTTGTTATAGTATGTTTATTAACCATATAGTGTAAGAAAACAATAAGACACGGTAATGGTTAAATTATTTCACTTAGAGTTAAATTTAAATGATAAGTTTAAAATAGTAACCTAAGCAGTCTAAAACCTATTGGTTGAGAGGATCACAAACCATCCCCACTTTATCTTCGAAATAAATCAATTTGGAGCTATTATAAACCGAATATGACTTTATTATAAAATAATATTTTATGTTTTTCCTAAAGTGCCCCTCTCCTCCCTTATAAAAGGGCAGCCCTTCCCTCTTCTCTTCGCACCCTTTTGAGCCTTTAATCTCGGCCAACCCCGGACCATTTACCTTCTCATATTCCCTAGAAACATTATAGTGGTTCTGGTCTCCTCAAAAGTCCAACCCTAGTGCCTTAAGAGGAGGTTAAGAAGAGGCGCGTCAAAGAAGATGTAATATCCTTTACCGATTCTTTCCAATTTATTTCTTCTTCTACTTCTTCTTCTCTATTTTTTTCATCATAAATTAATAACATCACTATCACTCATATACTTATATGTTATTATAAATATTAAACAACCCAATTTCATCTTCTATCCATCCTACGGAAACAAAATCATCGTGCGTGCGTATGTATGGAATATCGTCTCCACACCGTGGTGTAATCTGTTTTCCACCATCACCTTACTTCGATGGGTATAATGGTGTAAATAAATAACTATATAAGATTATTGTAAATTTATATTTATTCTTAAATATTATACACACACTTCAATACAATTCCACGATCAGGGGAATGATATCATCGCTCGAGTGTACGTACGGACTACCGTCTCCACGAACGCGATGAGATTAATTTTCCATGATTAACCATTCAAGTATGATTATAAAGTATATATAATAAATAATCATGAAAGATATTACATAATAATGATACTGGATTTATGTACATATATGTTTCATTTAATTAATTCTATTTAATTCAATAAGGAAACGAAAACAGCATTCATGCGTACGTGCGACCTACCGTCTCCATGAACAGTGTATTTCATTTCATTTATATACCTATTATATATATACTGAATATATATATGATATATAAATCAGGATTTACATTCTGGATGTAAGTACATCAAAATATAAGTAATAATAATATCATGAACAACATGTCCAAACACGTATGATAAATAAATTTTTTATCCAAAACGCAGCTTTAACATGGAACTTACAAAAGAACGGGTAATATAGACATATAAGTGAACCATATATGATATAATAACAATGAATATGATTTTTTAATAAGTCAATTACATTATTTAAATCATTATACATGAGGTTCATAAACGTACGAATCATATCAGACCTAAGGTAAGGGATAACTTTTCCAATCTTGTTTTTATCTGAGATTGTTTATTCACAAGTATTTACTAGGGTTATATTTATCATCCATGTCCCTATCTTCTAAAAATGGTTTCATGTATGTTTAATGTCTTTTCTACCCATTTTTGACTTTTACTACATGGTATGTAAGGAATCTTTCTTTTTATTACCATACGATGTACTTTTTGACTTTTCCGACAAAAGTACAAGAAGAATGTTATTTTTAACATATATAGCGTGAATAGATTTTTACGGTTTCATAACGCCTCATTTTCATGAAACTTACTCTACAAGATTTTATGAATATTTTTAGCGAAATAATTTTCTTTTAAAATTGCATGGAATATTGTGAAAAGAAAATGATTTTGAAGAAAAAAAGGATATTTTCCTCAAGAATTCATTTCAAGTGTTTTAGCATAACCATTTTCCATCTAAGATGACATTATTTCATATGTGTATTTTTCAAGTATAATGTCTCTATGATTTACATGGTTTCACTTTTCTTATGATGAAATATTCATTTGTTTTATATGGATTATGTGATTATGAGATGATGTTTATGGAACCCATTTTATTCATTGGGTCATGATGAATGCTTTTAGTTTATTTTGTGGAAAAAGTAAGAATGATTTCATTATGAGATCGGTGGGACCTATATCTCCCTCCAATGCAATTGGTAAAGATTTATATCTCATGAGATAGACATGGATGAAATGGTATGTTAACCCGGTTTAGTGATACAGGAATGGAATGAGGAGTGAACTCGATTACGAAAGGGACTTTGTCCACTAAGATGGTCTTGGCAGTAATGTCTTGGCTACTATGGAAATCATATCATGTGATTAATTTTTGGCCACAATTAAATGTTTTACTCCCATGTTATTTTATCATGATTGATGTTCCTTTATGGTTTATGCCTTACGTACTGCCCAGATTTATTTCACAACTAAAGATTTTGATGATTAAACTTTATGTTCATGTTTTGAAGTTCAATTGTATATGGTTTGTTTTATTTTTTTCCATGATTACCCTTACTGAGCATTTGAGCTCAGCCTTTATATGTTTTCTTTTCCCCAGGATATAAAGAATGTTTTTAGGTAAGAAAAAAAGGGACGATCTTTATGGAAGATGTTGAAGATCTTTCACCCAGGTTTGAAGATTATGTTCCAAGTTTCCAAAGACACTAAACTATTACAGTCCATTGCTGTCTATTTTTGTTATTTATTAAGTATTACGCAAAAGTAATGTAATGTCCATGTACTTCAAGCATTGGGCCTCTATAGTTGGTATCAGAGGAAGGGTTTTGTTAACCTTTGGAAACTAGGATTCGAAAACTTTAGTGATATCTCTAGAGATATTTCTCAAGTATGTATAGGGATGTCCCTAAGGTTAAGTATAAGTATAGCTTATAGTCCTAGAATTATGGTAACAATCCTAGAATTGACCATAAGATGTTATATATTGAAGGTAATCCCCCTTTATTATATTGTTTTCCCTAGCATGATTTTTTCCTCTCACACTATTCTTTTTGGGTTTTAGACGATGGCTGGAAACCGAAAGAACCGTATTGATCAATGTAATGTACATTGCAATGATTGTCCTCCTGAACTACCAAATGTGATGGGAGATGGAGTGAAATATCTTATTGCTATACTTACACAAGCTATGAATCATTCTAGATTTACAAATGATCAGAGAAGGGATCAATATTCTATTGAGTCCATCATGAGGCAATGTCCACCTTCTTTCAATGGGTCTTATGATCCACTTGTTGTTGAACAATGGATCAGTACAATTGAAAAGATATTTTGCAAACTTCTATGTTCAAAACATGATAAATTCATTCTATCTATTTACCGTTTAGAAGGTGAAGTAGACAAGTGGTGGACTCTAATTAAGAATACAAGGCCCTAAGATGAAATTGAATCCATGGAATGAGATGAGTTCAAGAACTTGTTTTTTAGTAATTACATCCATCGTATACTTCAAACAAAGATGGAAAAGGAGTTCCTTGATCTTAAGAAGAAGGATGATGAATCTGTTGGTATATACGAAGCGAATTTTGTAAGACTTTCAAGGTATGAATCTGGCTTTATCATCCAACCTGAAAGTAAAGTTGATCGATTCTTCAGTGGCTTAAAACCAAGTCTTCGAAGGGTATTAGCTATAAGAGACTTCAGTAGCTATGAAGAAATTGTGCATTGTGCTATCAAGGTAGAACTGGATGTTGGTGTAACATATCCATATCATGGTTTTGACAAGAAACAAAAGATAGAGTTCAAGGAGAAATCTCAGAATAATGGTGAAAAGAAGATGAATGTTTCTTTATGCTCAAAGTATGGAAAAAAACAAGGTGGAGATTGTCTTAAAGGGACTAGAAAATGTTTTAAGTGTGGAAATGAAGGTCATCGAGCAGCTGAGTGTTGAAGTAATGGAAAAAGGTTTGTTAATGATGTGAATAAAGAATAGACTATAGAGAATTCAGCACCAACACTTCAATGCTTCAAGTGCAAGTAAATGGGGCATTATGCTAATAAATGCCCTAATCCAGGTGTTAATGATGATCAACATGAGAAACCTCTTAAGGAAAAGGATAAAGGGAAGTCACATGGGATCACTATTTTTGATGTTGAGTATGAGAATGATGTTGTGTAATGATTTAGTGTTTATGTAATGGGATTTCAAAATAGTATAATAGAATCTCATTTATGGTATCGTGGAATTTTGGAATATCTATGTATTGGTTTTGAATAATTATATGGTACCGATAACCATGAAAAGTGTTTGAAATATTTTTGGAAAGAAGATGATATGTGCATAATGAAGGGATAAAGAGAAAATGAAATGAGCTTATGATTGATATCATGGTTTGAGAATATATTAATTTTGGGATTTTGGTTCGTGGAAAGAGTTAACTTTTGACAGCATTCATGTTTTTACTAAGGTTCAATGGGTATTCATTTTTTAAGAGAATACAAGATTAAGATATTCACTTGTTTAGAATGTGGCCAAAAAGATATATCGTATGATATATGGGGTATAAAGGATGGTATTCAAATGATCGGTAGATTTTTAGTAATTGTTTTTTTATACTATGAGCTTGGACATATGTATTTCAGATAAGAATAAAGATAGGAATGAATTATATTAGACATAAGTTAGTATTGTCTAAGGCTAGAACTTTTTTCGATATTATTGATGGATTGTTATAATAGTGTAGTTTAAGAAATGGGACAACATGCAGAACGGGCGACAACCCATCGCGTCAGACAAGGTTGTGGGAATCAAACCCACAACCGAAGTGCGACATGCCTTTATCGCCTAACAGTGGCCTACCGGAAGTCACTGGTTAGTAGGAACTAGTTTTACATTATTAAGCGGTATGATAGATGAAGTATAAGTCCATTTTTGGAATCATATATGATTAATCTCACCGTAGATGGATTTATGTATATTAAATAACATATGATAATCTTTTTGTGATAGAAACAGATGGGATGTCTTATCATTCTATCGCATGATCTGCTAACACTTCATTAATGAAAAATTCAGCTTCATTTATTTAAATAGAGATGAAGTGGAAATTGTTCATGGAATTAACAACAATGATATTACACTAAAATCAAGTAAGTATTTCTCCTTATGTAAAATTTCATCAATGTTAGGGAAATGATCTTGGTAACCAAAAATGTTGTCTAAGTACTCTCATATCCGATGAATCAGATGGTACCTTAGATCATCACAAATTTCTAGCTTTGCGATTGTTGTCTTTTTCATAGCCATGTTCTCTACCACTCTCCATCAGAACTTTACGATTAGATTTCTCTTCCATGACCATATTTTCACCTATATAATCCTATGTGGGAACCCAAGTGATGAGTTACTTTGGGTATCCGTTTTGTTTCTAAATTTCCTTTTTAAAATGATGATTTAGTATTCCTTTTTACGATGTGGGTTATTATGAATGAAACTTTTAAATAGTACATGATTTATAACCCCGACGAATTTTGAGGGAGAAATTCATCTTAAGGGGGGTAGAATGTAACACCCAGATATTTTATGAGATATATTATTTTTAATTTCTTTGATGTATTCTATTATACACTACACCAAGATTAGCTTGTACTATACGCAACACTTTATTAGCTTGCAGTATACGCAACACTATTCTTGGCTTCTGTTACATACAATTTCTAGTTTGTTTTGTGGAAATTATTTTACACAACATTAAGTATAGAATTTGTTTAATGTATATATGAAATAAGTTTTTATTATGTTATACGCAACACCAAACAATTCTTTCACTACACAAAACCCTTACTTGGATTGCATTACATTCAATAATGACATTCCACGATAGCATGTGTTGTACACAATACTGAGTTTCAGTAAACAACGATATGTTATATAAACTAGCCGTTATAAATAGTAATAACCACTTTTTGAAATTTTACAAATTTCATCTTTTGAAATGGACATCATTTTTCAATTCGGAATATCGAAATTAGCTTAGGGTAAATTTTTGATATTTTTCTAAAAACATTCAATTTTTGATGAATAGTGAAAACAGTGGGTTACTATTTAAAAAATCACTTTTTATTTAAATATTTATTTATTTTATTTCAATTTATTTTAGGTCCAAATTGATACATAATAGCTATATAATTTCAATTTAATTCATTTGAGTCATTTTAGAATAATTTTAGATATATAAAAATTTTATTGAACTTTTCACCATCTTTTACCCACCTGCTTGGATAATTTGAAAATCTACATAAAACATAATTTTACCACTTCTGTGAGTGGAATTTCAAAAACCTGAGAGACACGGTTATTATCAAGGACTAAAATTTGGTTCAATGAGATAAAAATGATTTTATCTTGAATAGTAACTTTTTACTTTTATTTACCACGGTTAAAAGTATATAGGGTAATTAAGGGTAAAAATGATATTATTATTACCCTAAAACATGTAATAATTCTATTGGATAAGTTTAATTCGACAGAAAACAACCTTAGAATAAATTATTACCCTTTAGGTCCACTTGGATTGGATTAGGACATTTATTATTATTTTATTTAATGAAGAGTTAAAATGGTTAAAATCAAAGTTTAATAACTAAAACATTTTTAATACAGGGTTATACATAAGATAAATTCGACTATAAATATTAATTAGAAAGATTAAAAGATTTGATACCTAATGGTATTTTATTTATAATTTTTAGACATTAAATAAGTTAATTTATTTATGACACAATGGTGATGCAACAATTAAATAAAATAGTGAAATATTAAAATAATTTATATTATAAATACCCAAATAAAATCAAAATTGACATAAAATAGTTTTAAAAAAATTATTATATTATTAATTGTTATTATATTCTTAAAAATATAATTTTCGTCCAAAGGAATTATATAAGGTTATATATATTAATAAGGAACCACTTGGGGTTCTTTTTGCTTTTTATAGTTTGTTTATTAACCATATAGTGTAAGAAAACAAGAAGACACGGTAAAGGTTACATTATTTAACTTAGAGTTAAATCTAAATGATAAGGTTAAAATAGTAACCTAAACTTTTATAAAACCTATTGGTTAAAATTATTTCGACCCATCCCCACCTTATCTTCGAAATAAATAAAATTGGAGCTATTATAAACCGAATATTACCTTATTATAAAATAATATTTTAAGTTTCTCCTAAAGTGCCCCTCTCCTCCCTTATAAAAAGGGCACCCCTTCCTTCTTCACTTAACACCCTTTTGAGCCTTTAATCTCGGCCAAAACCTGCCCATTTCCCTTATTATATTCCCTATAAACATTATAGAGGTTCTGGTCTCCTCCAAAGAACAACCCCAGTTCCTTAAGAGGAGGTTAAGAAGAGGCGCGTCAAAGAAAAGGTAATATCCATTACCGATTCTTTCCAATTTATTTCGCCTTCTACTTCTTCTTCTCTATTTGTTTCATAATAAATTAATAAAATAAGTATCAATAATATACTGATATGTTATTATAAATATTAAACAACCCAATTTCATCTTCTATCCATCCTATGGAAACGAAATCACCGCGCGTGCGTACGTACGGAATACCATCTCCACGTCGTGGTGTAATCTGTTTTCCACCACCACATTACTTGGATGGGTATGACAGTGTAAATAAATAACTATATATTATTATATTAAAGTGATATTGATTCTGAAATATTATACATACCCTTCAATACAATTCTACGATCATGGGAATGATATCATTGCTCGTGCGTATGTACAGACTACCATCTCCACGAATGCGATGAGATTCAATTTCCATGATTAACCATTCAAGTATTATTATAGAGTATATATAATAAATAATCATGAAATATATTACATAATAATGATACTTGATTTATGTAAATATATGTTTCATTTACTTAATTCCATTTAATTCAATAAGGAAACAAAAACTGCGTTCATGCATATGTACGGCCTACCGTCTCCATAAACTGTGTATTTCATTTCATTTATATATCTATTATATATATATATATATACTGAATATATATATGGTATATAAATCATGATTTACATTCTTTATGTAAGTAAATCAAGATATAAGTAATAATAATATCAAGAACAACAAGTCCAAACACGTATGATAAATAAAACGATTTTACCCAAAATGCTGCTTTAACATGGAACCTACAAAAGAACGGTTAATATAAAGTCATAATTGAACCATATAAGCTATCATAAAAATGAATATGATTCTGTAATAAGTCAATGAAATTATTTAAATCATTATACAGGAGCTTCGGATACGTACAAAGCATATCAGACCTAAGGTACGAGATAACTTTTCCAATCTCGTTTTTATCTGAGATTGTTTATACGTAAGTATTTATCGGGGTTATATTTATCATCCATGTCCCTATCTTCTAAAAATGGTTTAATGTATTATTAAAGTATTTTCTACCAATTTTTTAATTTTACTACAAGGTATGTAAGGAATTTTTCTTTTGATTACCATACGAGGTACTTTTAGACTTTTCCGACAAGAGTACAAGAAGAATGTTATTTTTAAATTCTATGGCGTGAATGGATTTTTATGGTTTCACAACACCTCATTTTCATAGATATTACTCTAAAATATTTTATGAATATTTTCAAAAAAATACATTTCTTTTAATATTTAATGGAATTGTGTGAAAATAAAATGATTTTGAAGAAGAAAGGATATTTTTCTCAAGAATTCATTTCAAATGTTTTATCAAAACCATTTTCCATCTAAGATGAAATTATTTCATATGTGTATATTTCAAGTATAAAATCTCTATGATTTACATGGTTTCACTTTTCTTATGATGAAATATCCATTTGTTTTATATGGACTATGTGATGATGTTTATGGAACCCGTTTTATTCTTTAGGTTATAATGAATGTTTTAAGTTTATTTTGTGGCACAAGTAAGAATGATTTCATTATGAGATGGATGGGACCTATATCCCCCTCTAATGAATTGGGTAAAGATTTATATATCGTGAGATATACATGGCTGAAATGGTAAGTTAATCTGGTTCAGTGATACAGGACTGGAACGCGGAGTGAACACGATTCATAAAGGGACTTTGTCCACTAAGATGGTCTTGGCAGCAATGCCTTGGCTACTATGGAAATCATATCATGTAATTAAGGTTTTTCCACAATTAAATGTTTTATTCCCATGTTATTTTATCCTAATTGATTTTTCTTTATCGTCTATGCCTTATGTACTGCCAAGATTTATTTCACAACTCAAGAATTTGATGTTTAAACTTTATGTTCATGTTTTGAATTTTAAATGTATATGGCTTATTTTATTTTTTTCCATGCTTACCCTTACTGAACATTTGAGATCACCCTTTATATTTTTTCTTTTCCCCAGGATATAAATAATGGTTTTATGTAAGAAAAAATAGAAGATCTTTATGGGAGATGTTGAATATCTTTCACCAAGATTAGAAGATTATGTTCCAAGTTTCCAGAGACACTAAATTATTACAGTCCTTTGGTGTCTGTTTTTGTTATGTATTTTAGATTCCGCAATAATAATGTAATTTCCAGGTACATCAAGCTTTGGGTATCTACATGTTTGGGTAATTATGAAATAATTTTTACCCTTAATTTCCCTATTTACTTTTAACCGTGGTAAATAGAAGTCAAAAGTTACTATTCACCAAAAATTATTTTCAGCTTATTGAACCACATTTTACTTACTGATATGTACCGTGCCTCTATAATTTTTTAAATTCAACTCACAGAAGCTGTAAAATTATGTTTTATAAAAATTTTCAATTGCTCCTAGGAGGTGGGTAAAAAATGGTAAAAAGTCAAATAAAATTTTATATATCTAAACATATTATAAAATGACTTCAATGAATTATGTTAAACATATATAGATATTATGTATCTATTTTTACCTAAAATAAATTGAAATAAAATAACTAATTAATTAAATAAAAAGTTGGTTTTTACCAATAATTCATGTTTTTTCACTATTCATCGAAAATTGAATGTTTTCAGAAAAATACCAAAAATTCACCCTTAGATAATTTCAATATTCCAAATAAAAAAATTATGTCCATTTTAAAAGATAAAATTTTAAAAAATTTAAAAATTTGGTATTACTATTGATAACAGCTAGTTTGATTGGTTGTGTTGTGTTAGAATCTTGATGTTGCGTACAATGTAAGCTATTGCATTATTCAAAGGGAAACATACTGTGGAAGCTTGAGGTGTTACATTCTCCCCTCCTTAAAATAATTTTGTCTTCTAAATTTCTAGAATATTACTTCATAAACTGATTTGAGTGGTTCTTCATCATATGTTCCTCGAGTTCCCACATTGCCTCTTCCGTATTATGGTTTATCCATAGAACTTTTACCAGACGAGTCGTCCAGTTTCTCCAAACTTGTTCTCTTGAATCAAGAATATTTACAGGCTCTTCACAATAAGACAGATCAGGTTCCCGTTCAATTTACTCATATGTGAGTACATGCGTTGGGTCAGACATGTATTTTCTCAATTGTGATATGTGGAACACATCGTGACCTTTGGAAAGACTTGGCGGCATGGCCAAACGGTAAGCCACAGCCTCAATTCATTCTTGAATTTCGAAATGTCTGATATAACTAGGTCTTAATTTACCCTTCTTACTGAATCGTATATATCCCTTCCATTGAGATACCTTCAAGAAAACATAATCTCCAACCTGAAATTCCAAATCCTTCCTTCGTTTATAGGCATTTCTCTACTGCCTAATTTGAGCTGCTTTGATGTGGGTTTCGATGACCTTTACCTTTTGCATCGTTTCCTCAACACATTTTGGGCCTACGAGTTTCCTTTCACCAATATCATCCTAACAAGTTGGTGTGCGACATCTCTTTCCATATAACGCTTTATATGGTGCCATATGAATACTTGAATGGAAGATATTGTTATAGGAAAATTATACCAGAGGTAAATATTGATCACACATACCTTAAAAGTCAAGGTAGAAATATCTCAACATGTATTCTATGGTTTGAATTATCTGCTCTCATTTTCTATCAATTTGATGGTGGTAGGCAATGCTGAAAAGAAGTTCAGTATCCAGGGCCTTCTAAAGAATTTTCCAGAATCTTGATGTAAAATGGCGATCACGATCTGAAACAATTGATAGGGGTATACCATAGAGTCTTAAAAACTCATTAATATATACTCCTTCTAGACGTTCAAGTGGTAAATCTTCTCTTATATAAAGAAAATGTGGTGACTTGGTAAGACGATTAACAATGACAGATATTGCATCATTCCTTATAGGAGTCTTTGGTAGCCCCATGATAATGTACATCATAATATTATCCCATTTCCACTCAGGTATGGTAATAGGTTGCATGACTTCTCTAGGCTATTGCCTTCTAGCTTTTACCTGTTGACAAACCATACATCTTGACACAAAATCAGCAATCTCCCTCTTCATATTGTCCCAAAAATAATTTTCCTTAAAATCTCTATACATCTTAGTACTACTCGGGTGTATAAAGAAATTGGAGCTATGAGGATCATCCAACAATTCTCTTTTTAGATCAGGTATATCGTGAAAACAAATTTTTTTCCCAAATTTCAAAATTCCATCTTCATATATGAATTCAATCAATCTCCCTTCGTTCACAGCTTTAATTTTCTTTTAAAATTCCTCATCATTAGTCTGAGAACTCTTTATCCTTTCTAGTAAAGATGGTTTGGCAACCATTTGAAAAAGTATTGATGTTTCACCTTTCATGATTATTCCCATATCCATTTTTACTAGATCTATGAAAATAGGATCCCTTTCAAATCACATCTTGTTCAAAATTGCAGAATCCTTTCTTCTCACAGTATATGCCACCTTATTTTCCTTCCCAAGGTGGTAGTGTATTGTGCAATCATAATCATTTATTAGTAAAAGCCATCTCCTTGCCTCATGATGAGTTCTTTTAGTGTTAAAATATACTTAAAACTCATGTGATTGGTATAAATCTCACATTTTTCTTATAGAGATCGTGTCTCCATATCTTTAGAGCAAAGATTACAGATTCTAACTCAATATCATGTGTGGGATAGTTCTTCTCATGAATTTTTAGCTGTCATGATGGATAGGCAATAACTCTATCATTACGCATAAGGACACAACCAATTCCTTTCTTTGATGCATCACTATAAATAAAAAACTCATCATTCCCCGATGGTAGAGTCAAGATAAGAGAATTAACTAAAATTCTCTTCAGTTATTCAAAAAATTCTTCACACACTTTTTTCAAAACATATTTAACCCATTTACCTGTGAGATTGGTTAATGGGTTATCCAATCAGGCAAAATTCTGGACAAAACACCGATAATAACCTGCTAAACCAATAAAACTTCATACCTTAGTTATAATCATTGGTTCTGGCCATTCTTGGATTTCCTTTTTCTTAAAAAGATAAACAGAGATTCCATCCTTAAAGATAACATCTCCAAGAAAAGAAATATCCTAAAGCCAAAATTCCCACATGCTTAATAGCTCATATAATTTATTTCTTCTATGATTCTTTAGGATAATGCCCATGTGATTTTTGAGATCTTCATAGATTTTTGAGTATACCAAGATATCATCAATAAATACCACGAAAAATTAATCAAGATCTTCCCTGAATGTTTTTTAAATTAGATCAATGAAAATAAAGGGTGCATTAGTCAGCCCGAAAGGCATTGCTGTAAACACATAATGCACATAGCTAGTTCAAAATGTTGTTTTTGGAATATCTTCCTTATTCACACACAACTGATGATATACAGATCAAAGTTCAATCATTGAAAAATATTGATCTCCATGAATTTGGTCGAATAAATTATCAATGCAGGGTAGGGGATACTTGTTCTTTATTGTTATAGCATCGATCACCCTGTAGTTAATGCACAACCTCATAGATCTGTCATTCTTATTATCAAAAAAGACAGGGGATCCCCATAGATAAACACTAGGGAAAATAAATCCCTTATTACTCAATTCCACTAGTTTTTTCTTTAGTTCCACTAATTCCATAGTGGTCATTCTATAAGGGCTCTTTGATATGGGCCTTGAACCATGAATTAAGTCAAAAGAAAACACAATATCTCATTTTGGAGTATGTACAGGTAATTCCCTTGGAAACACATCATCATATTCTTACACAATAGGTGCGTCCTCTATTCAAAAATTCTTTTCCTGACCCATAGTTATTTCATTATATTCTTCCCCAATAATTAAATTTAGTTGAGATAATGGGGGTGGATCTTAATAAGAATTGGGTGGTGATGTTTCTGCTCTAAAGATAAGGTAATCTTTATCATCATCGAAAATTGTAACCTCCTTCTTCTTACAATAAATTTTTGCATCATGGTTAGAAATCCAATCCATTATAAGGATTATATCATATTCAATCATGGGTATGATGATGAGATTAGTAGATAAAGAACATTTATATGCCCTAATGGGAACTGATTCACTAAACATTTTTGTGATGATACTTTCCTTAGGTGTTTTTTCTGACAACTCCCTTGTTAATTGAAATTGAAAATATCTAATTTTCTTAGAAAACTGAGAAGATATGAAACAATTTGATGATCTAGAGTCAAATAAAGCATTGTCTAAACATGAGTAAACCATTAAATTACCAGCCACCACATCTTTATGATCTTCAACCTTTGCAGTAGTGATCGCATAAGCTTGGTCTTGTCCCTTGGACTTTTCTGAGGTAAGTTCCCTTGGTGCTTAGGGAATTAATTTTCATAATGCCTCTTTTCTCTACAATTATAGCATTCAATATTGATAGCCTCTTTCTATCCCTTACAATCATGAGCTTGGTGGCCTTTTCACCACACTTATTATAGGATCCCATTCCCTTTTGGCAAGTACCGGGGTGTTTCTTCCCACATTTACCACAAGATAGAGATTAAAATTTTCCCTTCTTCCCCTTATTTCCATTTCCATTGTGTTCAACAGATCTCTTCTTCTCCTTGTTTGCTTTAAAGTCATAAGACTTAGAGAATTTTTTTCTGTTTTGATAGCACATGAGAAAATATCTTTATATGATAAGAAGGATTATGAGACTAACGCTCGTAAGAGAAATTGTTTTAACCCATTAATGAATCAATCAATCTTACTCCTTGGGTTACGAATATAATTTATAGCATGGCTTTCTAACCTTTTATTGTTACCCTCATATTTTGGGACATTCTCATCCTCTTTCTGCCTCAGTCTCAGAAATTGCCTTTCTATATCTACTCAACGGTCATGAGGAAAGTATTTTTCTAAGAAAAGCTCTTTAAACTCCCTCTATTCCATATTTAATACTTCATAATCTTCCTTTGTTTTTTAAATCAATGACTACCATTGATCTGCGTCTCCCATAAGGTGATAAACTTCCATGAAAACTTTTCCCTTTCACTACTCCCCCAAGCGTGAAATATTTTCTCTAAGGAATTTATCCATTGCATAGCTAATAATAGATTTATACTCTCATTTAATGTTGGTGGGGTTTTCCTCATGATGTGGCATAACATTGATCCTCCACTTTGTGGATCATGGTGGTCCATACAGGTAAGGTTATTATTCATAACCTGAGTGAGTTGAACCGGTATGGTGATAAGCTGATCAGCACTAGTTGCATCACCATCTCCACTATAATTATCTTTAGTGGGAGGGAAATACCTAAATGGATTACGTTCGTTGATATGGTTTACATTCCTTCTACTAAGTTCCATTTCTAAAAAATGGCATAGACTATATTAGTTTATGAATCACAATACATAATTATAAACTTATAAAACACTTAACAAAAATTGAACAGTTTATGGATATAATGCATAATCACAAAAATGTTTTCTTTGAGAATGTATAAACACATAAACCCTTTATAATGGTTCTTAAAGAAAATGATAATTTTTCTAATCATATCCCTTGGAAGTGTTGTAACCAAGACTGCCGCAAGGCCCGTTGTCGTGCAACAGTTCCTGTTCAAGTCTATCTCGAAGTGGTGTTTTTGAGTTTTACCCCTAGGTACATATGTGCCAGATCTGTCTCAACCTACTAATATCCAGATAAAGATGCATTGCTTGAAAAACTCATAAAATCTATACAGTACCAAAATTCTAAGAAGTTCTTGTATACTAATCCTCAAATTCTATCTTAGGGTAGTGATCTCTAATAAGTGTTTTTCTAAATCTAGTTTCCAAGGTTTGTACTATATTTCCTCTGATACCAATTATAATGACCCGACCCCAATTACCTAGATTCGGTGCATTATTATATAACATTTTCATGATTCAAATAATCATGTCCCGAAATACCGACCATTTTAGTAGCCTTTGAAGTACTAGATACATTAATAAGTTTTACAATACATCATGAAATAAAAACATCAACAACAATTTTGTCTCCTTTTGAACACACTTATATACTTAGCCAATCCCTGCAGGTCAACCAAAAAATAGTTCTTCACGTCTAGGGAAAAATATACCATATAAAGGGGTGAACTCATATGCTCAGTTAGGATAATAATAGAGAAGAAACCTTCATAAATAAACATAAACATTTAAGGCATTGTATAAGACTAAAACAAAATCATTTTAAGCTTAAACTTCAGAATAATATGGAAAATATACAATAAAATAATGCCATTTACTTATTCACATGGATATTCTACTAGGATAATAATCACATTCAATATCAATATCCACTTTCATAATGATGGAATGCATAATTCCAGACTTTATAACCACATAGTCAAGGACTTGTTCCAGGACTAAAAATAATATTTTGTCAAGGCCTTATGCCAAGACACTATTTTTTCTCTTGAGACCTACCGATTTCTCGAGGAGCTATAGTGGGATCCACCCGTCACTTACTAAGTTCAATTCATTCCTCGTATGAAAAGGTTTAAACATAACATAAAAATTTATATTAAAACTAGAATATGAAATATCAAAAATTTATCTATAAATCGTGAATGGTATAATAATAACACATCCACAGTCAAACATATAACAAAGCCTTCAATAAAATATGGAAGATTTGTAACATAATTAATCAACCACGATCAAGAATAATATTCCATAATGGATGTTTACATAGTTCAAAATGATCAGTAAAAATCTTTGAGAGAAATATTCATTTTTATTGAAATCATTTAAAAGTCACATAATTTATAAAGTAATTCATTTAAAAGATATTTTTGAATCAAAGTTTCTCATACAACTTGGAAACATTGGAAAGGAATTATCATTTTAAAACATTCATGTCCATATAAATAAATCCGTAAAACCATTTTAAAAATATGGACATTAATGAGAAAGGTTTAGAAGAATAAATCTTCAAAACATTTAAAATGATGTTTTAGTAAAAGAGTCTCTTAAAAAGAATCCCTTTTAAAACTCATTTATGAAACATGGACATGGATAATAAATATGTCCCAGGAGATACTTACTTAAAGATAACCTCAGATAATAAATAGATTGTGATATTAACCATTACCTTGTACTTTTCCATGGTTGATGGTATTTTAACCTCCTGTATAATAGTTTAATCATTTTTATTAAATTATATAATAACCATATACATAAATATGATGTCATATAGGATCTTTTAATATTGATTTGTTAATAATATTTTAGTAGTATCATCGTTTCGGGTGTTAACTGATTCGTTTTCCTTTATATACTTGGTTACTTAAGCCATATTTGTAATGAATAGGATGTATTTGATTCATATACAGAATGATATTATTTTCATAAAAATTATTTTGAATCATAAAATGAAAATTATTCTTGAATGATTACGATGGGAAAATGAATATCATCGCGTTCGTGGAGACGGTAATCCATATGTACGCACGAGCGACAATATCATTATATTGATGGAGAAATCATATGTAATTGAATGATATACCAGATATACATAATAATTAACAAGTTATATTTATTATTTACATTAGTTGTACTCATTATTATACCCATCCAAATAATGAAGTGTTTGAATAACAAACTACACCATGATGTGGAGACGGTAGTCCATACGTACGCATGTATGGAGACTTTCTCATTTATAGGATGGATAGAATAATGAAAATGGTTGTAACATATTTATAATAACATCACAATATATAGAATATACTTGATTTATTATTTTATAATGGAAACTACAAAGAAATATGAAGTGGATGAAGAAATTAATTTGAAAGAGGTGATGAAATATTTACCTCTTCTTCGGGTTATTCTTTTTTATTTGATCAAAAAGGATCCATATGTTGGCTTTATGACCAAAGTAAATCCACTAGGATGAAGGTAAGAAGGTTGGGAGGATATTTGGGCTGGGTTTGGCTGAGGCAAAAGGCTTTGGAGGTGTGAAATTAAGATAAGGGGAAGTTCCCTTTTATAAGAGAGGTGAGGGGCACTTTAGAAAATGCTTGAAATATAATTTTATAATAAAATCATTTTCTATTTATAATGGCTCAAAAATAAATTATTTAAATAATAAGGTGGGAATGGTTCTATAACCTCTCAACTAATATTTTTTAGATAGTTTTAGGTCATCATATTAACCGTATCTTTTAGATTTAACTCTAAGTTAAATAGTTTGACATTTACCATGTCTCTTTGTATTTTTATATTATATGGTTAATAAATATACTATAACAAGACATGAAAACCCCATTTGTTTTATTATTAATATATATAACGTTATCTAAGTCCTTTTCCCGAACCTTATATTTTTTGAATATTATATCAATTAATAATATAATATTTGTTTTAAAAAATAAATTATGTCAATTTTGACACTATTTAGTATTTTCTTTTTTTGAAAGCTGTAAAAAATTTATCACTTCAAATAATATTTATTTAACCAACTCTAACATGTCATATTAACCTATAAAATTAGTTGAATTTATCATATGTTTCAATTTAGATTTATTTGGATATTTATAATATTATTTATTTTAATATTTCATTAATAAGGTAATTACTACATCATCACTGTGTCGTAAATAAATTAAATTATTTAATGTCTGAGAATTATATATAAAATAAAATTATGTATGAAATATTATTATATTTCTAATGAATATTTATAGTATAATTTTTATTGTGTGTAACCCTATATTAAAAATGGTTTAGTTATTAAACATTTAATTTAACTCTTTTAACTCTTCATTAAATATAATAATAATAAATGTCATAATATAATCCATGTAGACCAAAGAGGATCATATTTTATTCCTAAGGTTGTATTGGGCCAAATTATAATGATGCAAAAGAATTAGGACAAGTGTTCGGATAATTATGATATCCTTTTTATCCTTAATTTCCCTATTTACTTTTAACTGTGGTAAATAAAAGTCCAAAGTTACTATTCACTAAAAATTATTTTCATCTTATTGAACAATATTTTACTTTTTGATATTGACCGTGTCTCTCAGATTCTTGAAATCCAACACACAGAATCTATAAAATTAAATTTATACAAATTTGCAAATGCTCATAGGAGGTGGGTAAAAGACGGTAAAATGTTCGATAAAACTTTATAAATCTAAACTTATTATAAAATGACTATAATTAATTACTTTGAACATATATAGTTATTATATATCTACTTTAACCTAAAATAAATTAAAATAAAATAACTAATTATTTAAATAAAAATTCGGTTTTAACCAATAACGCAGTGTTTTTCACTATTCCTCAAAAATTTAATGTTTTCAAAAAAATACCAAAAATTCACCCTAAGATAATTTCAATTTTTTGAATCCAAAAATTATGTCCATTTTGAATGATAAAAGTTATAAAATTTCAAAAATTGGGTATTACTATTCATAACGGCTAGTTTGATTGGTTGTGGTGTGTTAGAATCTCGAAGTTGCGTACAATGTAAGCTATTGCATTATTCAAAGGGAAATGTACTGTGGAAGATTAGGGTGTTACATTTATAGATATTTTGTGTGTGTGTGTAAATTTTATTGTAATACTCTTCTATTATTATAATCTATTTTTAATATATAAATTATTTTTCTCCCTTTTTCTACAAATATCATTAATGATCTGTTTAACATCCCATATAAACTATGTTATTTTTTAAATTATAAAAATATTCATGGATGGTTAGTGTAGATATATAATATATAAATATATAATTTTATTTATTTTCATAATTTTTGTGGTAATTTATTTCATTGATAAATTATAAATGGAAATTTTGATCTCGAGAGAAGAGATATCCACATTCCCTCAATGTTTCCCTCACATCTCATGTTATGGATTCCTCATCAAGGTTTCACTCAATTTCCCTCACCAATAATTCTCCTTCACCACATATTTATCTTTTTATTCTATTTTTATTCTTCCATAACATAGTAATGTTGTTATATTTATTAGTTCTTTCAGTTTTTAGGTTTTCCCTTTCATTTTTATTCCATACTTTTCAATGTGTATGTTTCTCTCTTTGAAGGTCTCTTCCACCCTCTACCACTTATCTGGTTACCCAAATCATAATTCTAGACCCCATAATTCATGTAACATGATAGTGTTTTATTGGTTTGATATATTTTTGGTATACTATTTTTTCAACGGGACTCTATGTGTAATAGTAGATTTCAACCTTCAATTTTTTTGTTCTTTGGTTTTTGGTTTATTTTTCTTATTTGGAGATGATTTTTATTCATTTACTTATAGATAAGTGTCAAAGGCCTTGTCCTCCCCAACGCTAAACTTTATGACTGACCCATCACTCTAGAACCCTTATTTGGTCCCCTATTCTTGTGTTAGTTGGCCATTCTTACAACAATTTTCACTAGGTTACCCATGTTGTTCTCGAGTTATCAAATGGATCTCCATGATGGGTTCAATCACCAGTTTTCCCTATATCGAGTTCCTCCCCACACATAGTCCTCTTTATTTATAAAGACATCTTAAAGTACAATCCTAACACTCATGTAAATTCTATTCTCTTGATATTGGTTTGGGATATTTCTTCAAATTAGCTCAAACTATTCTTCAACAAATCACAACTAGAAAATGGAACTACAACCATGGATCTATAGCCACAGTTTTAAAACCATGGCTATAGGTGTATATAGACATGGTTTGAAAAACCGTGGCCATAGGCCAATTTTTTCATTACCCTATGGCCATGGTTCTCCAAAACCATGGCTATAGGGTTCCCACGCTTCCACGGGAAAAACAATTCCCGCCAAAAATTTGGCGGGAAGCCCTATAGCCACAGTTTTGAGTCTATTACCATAGTTTATATATATATATATATATATATATATCATTATATATATATATATATATCCAAATTTTGGTTCGGTGTAGTGGTAAGTGTGCTGGACTGCATGATGGAGGTGTAGGGATCAAAACCTGTTGGGGACATTTATAATTTTGGCTGTTTCCATGGTTTTTTGAGGCTATTGTGATGGTTTAAACTGTGGATATAGGTCAAGTTCCACCGTTTCAAATTTGAAGTTCTATTGCCATGGTTTTCAAAACTATGGAAATAGGGGCGGGACCTACTGCCACAGCGATAACGACCACAGTTTTGGGGCCTATTGCCAAGGTTTTGAACCGTAGAAATAGCCCTTTCTTCCAGTTGTGAATGTGTAGTATCTTTTGGTGTTTATGTATGTTTTAGGAGCAGCGTAAGTGTGGTTGGGATGTTACCCAACTTTATATTTTACCATGATCAATAATTATTCTTGGATCAATACAAAGATGAATGCCAGTATCCACATAATAAAATCGAATATTTAGATAAAGATGATAGATGCCTAGAACCCAAAGAGAAGATCAACACATTTTGTTTAAAATAATTTTCATTAAATTAAATAAATACCTCCATGGTTTTCTTTCTTCATTTATGTGTCTAATAATGGATCTATGATGATACTTTTGTTGATTTGTATAGATCAAGAGTATATCTCCTCTATGTGTAATCCACACGTACTCCGCAAATCTATGGACATCACCAAATGAGTCTTCAGATGCTAGCACAAAAGGTCTTTGTGCTTGTGTCATCTACCATTGATCACCTTTAGAGACACCTCCAATGTGTTCTCTGATCTAGTGAAGGATGGCCACTCTCATTCTTGAGAGGGTTCTTCGAAAAAATAAGAGTTCTTGAGGCTTGATATATTTTTTTCCAAAATGTTCTCCACAACCAAAATTGGCTATCTCGCATGTAGTTTTCCCCATTGGATAATAAGATAATACTATGTAACCATTAATTTAATTCACTAGATAGTAATAAATAATTATCACAATTGTCATTTCTTATTTTATTATTCCATGTGAAAGCTCTATATTAAATAATAACATCAATAGAATTATTTCAATGATTTTTTCTTAGGTTGGAAGTAAAAATTTAATATTATTTTAATAAAATAATATTTAATATTATTTTCTCACCACACTCTTTAACATGGTTTTCCCATCCTCTAAAATACTTTTAAGACCTTGAATAATGACTATTTATTTATTAAATAATTAAATAAATATAACTAAATTATTCGCCAATAAATTAATAAAATGTGATCTGGCATACCTAAATAATTATGAAACTACAACCCGAAATATTATTTGTTAAACGTGATAAATAATAAATTATTTAACTATGATTTTGGATATGCTTTGTGTTTGACCCTCTAGGCCTCATTCTCTGTGGCATTTGGTGAGCCTTCCTAAAGTCCAAGGTTATCATCTAGTAACACTCCAAGGAACCCATAGAGAAAGAATTAATGTTGTAACAACATGTCACCTAATACAAATTCTTACTACAAAATATAATCCATTTGTCACAATATCTTCAATCAAGAAGGATTAATTCTAGTTTCATCAACCTATATTCTCGATAAATCACTCATTGACTTTACAGAAATAGAACTTGCCTAAAGAACACCATGGCCAGAGATTTATTTAGGCTAGATCATTTCCATCAAATTCCCTGAGATATTTAATGAACAGAAGGTATAAATCCTTTCTCACCATATTCATTAATACAATATTATTTATGAGACCCCTAATGTATCCTACCTCACCATGAGCATATGTCATCATGGTTTTCACCAATACATCAAAGTGTAAAAATCACAATATCTATTGATAATAATCTTAATGTCTATTGACCATTACACACATCCACAAAATAGGAACATCCAATGGCACTTATAATGTTGATTTCCTACTACCGGGTCTCATTCTCATAATATCCTACTAGATATTACCAGAGGCATACACCATGAAAAGGTGCCTCAAAGTCCTATGAGTTTCCACCCTTGATAGCCATCATCATTTTTTCCCTTCAAATGATATCATCCGACCAGAGAACATTTATTCAATAATAGTGTCATGGCACTTCTGGGTTCCCATCATATCAGGGAACTACTATGACCTTTTAGTTCAACATATACTCTCAGGACATTATCACATGCTATGTTATGCAGAAGAACAATAATGATGTGATAAGGAATTTATTAATATTCAAAACCATGATTATAAGTTTATCAAAAACTACATAGAATTTAGTTCTAGGGCACAAACTCCAACAGACTCCCACTTGCACTAGAGCCAATGACTAATAACCTTCAGTCCAATAGCTCTCACATGATATTCATGCTTCTGTTTAGATAGACCTTTAGTCAAGGGGGTCTATTTCATTCTCCTCCGTGGACACTCTACTCATTATAATTTATCCAATTTGATTAAAATCTCTTAAGATGTGATAATTTTGGAGTATGTGCTTTGTTTTTTGATGTGACATTGGCTCTATTTCAAGATCCACTATTGTAGTATTATCATAATACAATGTGATAAGTCTCTAATGCTAGGCACTGCATCATGCTCCTGGAAAAAGATTCGAATTGAGACAGCTTTCTTGGATGCATCAGAAGCCGTTAAATATTCAGACTCCATTGTATAATCAGTGACAACTAGTTCCTTTGAACTCTTCTAGATCATAGATCCTCTATTAAGATAGAAAACACATCCTGATTGCGAATTTAGATCAGTCTAGTATGTTTGAAACCCAGTATTAGCATGCCCTCTCTTGACATGCTCATCATCTCGTCTATACATGAGGAACATATCCTTAATTCTTATCATATACTTAAGGATAGCCTTAACAGTAGTCTGATGCTATTATCCTTGGACTTATTGACATCTGCCTACCATGATTAGTTCATAGGGAACATCATGTCTAGTAAATAATATGGCATAATTATTGATCATATCACTGAAGCGTATGGGATAATACTCATTATATATTTCTCTAGTTGTGTCTGGGGACACACTTTCTTATAATGATGTAAACCATGTGACACTAGAACTAATCCCCTATTTAATTGTTCCATACTAAATATCTTTAGTATCTACTCAATATATATACTTTGACTTAGTCCAAGAATCCTCTTGGATTTTTTGCGAATGATCTTGATCCCTAGAATGTAGGATAATTTACATTAGTCCTTCCTATAGAATAACATATTCAACTAGTCCTTAATAGATTGTAAGACTAGTATGTCATTTTTAATAAGTAATATGTCATCAAAATATACTACTAGTATAACGACCGCATTCTTATTAAACATTTTGCAAACACCTTCCTCACATTCATTCTTAATGAAACCAAATTTCCTTATGAATTCATTGAATTGATTATTCAATGAACTAGATGCTTGCTTCAATCCATAAATGTACCTCTCTAACTTTCAAACCCTTGTGGAATCACCTGGTGTCACAAACCCTTCAGGTTGTGTCATATTGAAATCTTACTAAAGGTTCCCATTAAAAAATGATGTTTTGACATCCATTTTCAAAATCATATATTCATGGTAAGATGCTATGTAAAATATTATTTTGATGGATTCAAACAGAGAAATTTGAGAAAATATTTCATCGTAGTCAATTACATGACATTGTTTAAACCCTTTAGCCACTAGCCTTGCTTTATCAGTACTTACTTTACCTTCCATGTCCAGTTTCCTCTTGAATACCCATTTACATCCAATAGTCTTTATATCAATAGGAACATCAACCAGAACCCAAACATGGTTTAGATACATGGAACCCATCATAGAATTCAAAGCTTCTAGCCATCCTTCAGCTTCTGTGATCTCTACGTCCTCCTTGTAGAAGGGAGGTTTATCATTTTCCAACAATAATGAGTCACCATACTCGGTGAAAAGAAAACCATATCTCTATGGTTCCTTTACATCTCTTACACTCTTATATAGTACTAGTGTTTCAGGAACTACTTGTTTCATGGGGACTTTTGGAACTTGTTCCTATACCAACTCCTGTGTATCTTGAGCACCAAATTTTTCAGAGTCAATCTTTCTTCCACAATCCTTTTTAATGGAATTGTCCCTCTCAAGAATAAATTATTTTCTAGAAAAAATCCCTTTTTTGTCTGAGGGTATGTATAGGTTGTATCTTTTTGTTTCCTTTGGATACCCTATAAAGATACACCTTGTGCCCCGGGGTTCTAGTTTGTTTCTTGAGAAAGCATTAACAAATGCCTCGCATCCCCATATGTGTGTGTGCCACAAAATGGGTTTTCTTCCACTCCATAAATCAAATGGGATTTCATTTTTCACCTTAGTAATTACTTGGTTTAATTTTTGTTCCATAGTTTGTAATGCATATACCAAAAGGATAATTGAAGGTTTGCATGACTCATCATCAACCTTACCATTTCCAATAATGTACGGTTCTTCCTTTCACTAACACCATTCCATTGTGGTGTATAATTTAGAGTGTGTTGAGATAGAATCCCAAAATCCCATAAAATATTAATGAACTCTTGGTTAATATACTCTCAACCTCGATCCGATTGAAGATTATTTATCTTCTTACCAAGCTGATTTTATACTTCATACATGAATTCCCTTAATTTCTCAAAGGACTCAAAGTTATACCTCATCAAGTAAATATATCCATATCTACTCAAGTCATTATTAAAAGTTAAGAAGTAAGAATATCCACCTATAGATCCTATTAGAAATGGTTCCCACACATTATTATGTACCAATTATAGAGGCTCTATGGCCCTTTCACCCTATCCACCAAATGGAAGTTTGGTCGTTTTCCCTTATAAACAACTATGAAATATATCTAGTGATTTTAGCTCAGAATAATCTAAATAACCATGTTGATAGAGCTTTGTCAGATGCTTCTCATTTACATGACTAAGGTAATGATGCCAGAACTGGGTATTATATGATTCAAGTGAACTTGATTCATTATCTATTTCCAACACTTGGATTTTGTAATTTAATACATACATACCATTATTTAAATATTCCATACCATAAAATTTGTTGTCCTTATAAAAGAAACAAATTTTATTTCTAAATTTTAAAATAAACACAACTGTATCTAAAACAGATATATAAATTATGTTCTTGGAAACACTTGGTACATAATAACAGTCATGTAAAACCAAAATCATCCCAGTTGGAAACAAAATGTGGTATTCAGCAATAGAAAGAGAAACCAATCAAAAACCATTAGAAGCTCACAGATCCACCTCTCCTCTGGAAATTTCATGAAATCTACATTATTCCTATATTTTAATATATATGAGAGAACCACAAGCTATATCTTATACTAAATGTGTATAAATGAAAAGATTACACTCGATAATGAAGGCACATTTGGCTTCCCCTTGCCTCTAGGTGCAGTTCCTCTTCCAGTAGCCTGACTTTCCACATAAAAAACACACTACCTCATTTTCCTTATCATGCCTCTATATCTTCTTCTTCTTGGTTGGATGGTGCTCAGGGGATTTATACTATTTATAAATCTTAGGCCCCTTTTCCTTGTCCCTACACTTCCTATTCACCATAAGGAATGTGGGTTTTTCATGCCCCATGTCTTTATCCACTTTTTGAATCATGGTAAGAGGTTCTGATAGGTTCTTCTCAATATTTCTCATATTATTATTCACAATAAAACTAGATAAGTCCTTTAACAGTGATGATAGTATGAGATATGTATGAATCTGATACTAGAATTTAATCCCTAAGATGTCCATACTCTCAATGTTACCGATAATCATGACTACATGAGGCTCAGCTGGCACAGATTCTCTAAGATTAGTGGTGGAAAAAGCGTTGGAGATATCATACTTATCTTGTCTCACATTCAATTGATAGAGATCCTGAAGGTGAGACATCATGCTATAAGAATCCATTTCATCATGTTTCTTCAACAGCTCATTGGTCAGGGATGATAACATGAGGCACTGAAAATCCGTAGCATTATTAAAATATTTCTCATACACTGAGTGCTCCTCATCACTCACCTTATTAAAAGATGAATCTAGAAAAGGTTCTTCGAACATAGATAGTATCCTTTCACGGTAAAGTATGAACAGAAGTCACTTTTTTTGCTCTAAGAAATTAGTTCCTATGAGAAGGTTTTCCTTCTCGAGTATGAATATCAACAATATGTTTGATGTCATTTTAATGTCATTTCTACAAATATGATTAACAGAGTTTTTTTAATTTATCTGATAAAATTAAGACAAATAAATAAATAAATATTAATTAGTCTCCCACTATTTTATTGAAACCTAATAACCCTCACCATTTGTTTCGAAATATCCTATTGGTTGGATATTCTAGTGGAAAGGATCCATATTCCATTCTCATCAACCAAACATTAGCTAGTCAAGAAACATGAATGGATTTAGATTGGAATTCCAAATCCCAACTACATTAACTCATATCTCCTTGATCCATTGAGTGGACTCCCCAATCTTGATATCATTATTTTAGATTTTCACAACCCTTTCCTCTCAGTTGCACTAAGTCCTAATTTGTTAATCAAACCTTGATGTAAACCATGTTAAGTCAACCCAAAACCTCAAATTAGAATTCCGTGATAATTGAACGCACCACAAAATTTTCTGGTCAAGCACTTTGAACTATTGGTTCAATTTTAACAGAAGTAACGGAAGGCTATACCGAAATAGTATTTTATTGAGGGATTTTATCCTTTATGTGTAAATTTCCTCTAATTATAGTTTCACATTCGTGTTCATATAAAGTGGGATATACTTAACTGACTAACCATGTCTTGATAATATTTCCATATATTCCATTTATTTAGTTCCATCTTTAATTCTTGTTAATTAATTAGTTATGTGACTACAACAATATATCCATAATGAATTATTATCCAACTAACATAAATAAAATAAAGGGTATGATCATGAGATTTTATAACGGTTAGTCTATCTATCGGTTGATAAACTCACCCTAACCTAGGGAAGAAACACCTTTAACCTTTTATGGGGTCTGTTTACATCTTTCCATTTATCCCCCTTTGCATCTCCTTGGATTAGTTTCGCCTCGACTACAGACTTAAACTACCTACACTAGCTTTGGAGATTAATATGTTACATATAATTTTATCTCACATATAGGTGAGGGGTAAAAGGTGGGTTACATAAAAGAAACAATGGGCACGCAGGCCTTACATTTTAAAGATTAGAAGGCACACATGCCAATAATTTTAATTTAACAAATAAATTAAAATGAAACCAATCACATACAAAGGTTTGGTCTAGTTCATGATCATCCACAAACATTCCAAAAATTAAACATTTAATAAAACTAGAATTAAATTCTTTAATAACTCTTATTAAGATAAATAATGGATGAATAAATTAATTATTATCTTTAATTAATCAATCCTTTTATCATAATATTTTTTTTAATTTCATTGAGATTCTCATCCATTATAATTTTAAACAAAAAAAATTCAATTAAAATAAACTGTGTAGATATCTTGTAACTTGAAGTAAGGCCATTGAATAATCTTCCAAAATAACCCAACATAAATTATACTTTTTTACACTTTATTCTTTGTGACATGTAGCATACATGAAGAATTATAATTGTAATACAACTCATACATGATGTGATGATATTTGAACATTATGAAGATGTTAATTAAACAGACACACACACACACACAGATATATATATATATATATATATATATATAACAAAAACCTATCTCATGGTGTGTCCTATCTTTACACCCACATGAAGGTATATGTCACAAGGGTTACATAATATAATAATAAATTTTAAATCTTCATAATTTAGAAAAAGTAAATAGTGTGTAGATGCGACTACACGACATGTACCCTCCCCACTGTCCATCAGAATTACATGCCTAGGGAAATGGTGTGTGAGATGTGAATTTAAAATCTTTGGAGTACATGAAATTTCTACTGGGCCATACACTGTGTATACTCCGCATTACATGATCACCGGTCAGGAAAGCCTTGTATGGGATATATGACTAGACCCTAATCCAAAGGGACTGTACATTGTGTTTAGTAGGCCACACTACATGTAGTCTAGATGACCGTGCACCAGTCTATCGTGGTCAAAACATGGTGTAATAATTAACTACACATCATGTCATTAATGCACACAGCTCGAGTAATTTCCAAATTAATCTCAGTGTGTTGAACACAACTACACAGTGTGTAATCCGGATTAAACATTATGTGTGGAATATTACATGGTGTGTGTGGTAGATTACAATGTGTGTAATTCCAAATACATGATGTATATTATAATGTTACCTAGATACAATCATTGGTGCCTCCTGATGAGGTCCTCAATGTAATTTTAATCCAAAAATTATTTGTTTTGTTAGATCTTTGAGAAATGAAAGAGGAAGAACAGATATCTTAATTCAGATTACAAGAATAATTAAACATGAATTAAAAAACAAAATTATTAAAGGGTAAATCATAAATGAATTATTTAAATAATAATAAATGAAAATATGATCTGTTTGATGCCACCTGTAGCTTCTGGGCGTAGTCGAAGCACGGTTGGGTCGAAACCCAACATTAAATTTTACTATAATCAATAATTATTATGGAATCAATACAATTATGAACCCCAGTATCCAAGGAATAAAAACAATTATTTAGATAAATAAGAAAGGGGTTCAGAACCCAGATAGAGGATAGACATATTTTGTTTATAATTAATTAAATTAAATTAAAGACCATAGATCTGTGGTGATCCTTTTGTTGCTTTATAGAGATCAATAATAGATATCCTCTAGCGGTAATCCACATGTGCTCCACAAATATATATATTTCTCCGAAGGAGTCTGTAGGTGAAAACACGTAATGTCCTTACACTTGAATCATTTTCACTCTATCTCCTTTAGAGTCACTTCTTAAGTGTTCTATGATCTTCTTGATGATGGACACTCTTATTGTTGAGAGCACTCTTTGAGGAAAAATATCTCTCAAGACTTGAGATATTTTTATCCAAAATGTTGTGAGCAACCAAAATTGTATATCAAGCTTGTATGTTACCCCATTGCCTAATAAGAGAATAATATGTAACCAGGAATTTAATTCACTATGTAATAATAAATAATTTTCACAAGTGTCTTTACATATTTTATTATTCCATTTGAAACCCCCATATCAAATAATAATAGAGAAACCATTATTTCCATGACATGTTCTTAGATTGAAAGTTACAGTTAACTATTATTCTAATAAAATAAGATTTAATATTATTTTCCCATTGGACAGTTTAACTCAATCTTCCCATCCTTCGAAATATTTTTTGAACCTTGAATAACAACTATTAATTTATTAAATAACTCAAACTAAATTATTTTCCAATAAATAAATAAAATTCGGTCAAGAATACCTGAATAATTATTAAACTACATCCATAAATAATATTTATTCAAAATTTTAATTAATAAATTACTTAACTGAGATTCTGGATATACTAAGTGTGTGACCCTTGAGGCCTATTTATTAGTGGCATTAGGCAAGCCTGCCTAAAGTCCAAGGTTAACATATAGCAACATGCCAAGGTACCCATAAGGAAATAAGTTAATTATGTAATCAAATTTCACCTCATACGAATGGTTACCATGTAATATAATCCCTTATCACAATATCTCCAATCGAGCAGGTTGTAGGTTAGTGTCCCCAACTTATATGATCAATACCTCATTCTTTGACTTTCCAAAAATAAAACATTCCTAGAGAACACCATGGAAATGGATTTATTTAGTACATATCATTTACATCAAATGGATTGAGATATTTACTTATGTTAATGAAGAGAAGGGATAAATCATTTCCCACATTATTCATTAATACAATATTAATCGTGACACGCCCAATGTATCATACCTCGCCGCGAGCATATGTCATCATAGTTTTTTCCAATACATCGAAGTGAGAGACGCAGAATATCCATTAATAATAATCTTAAAGTCTATGGATCATTACACAAATCCACTGATAGGAACATCCAATGAAACTTATAATGTGGATTTCCTACTATCAGGTCTCATTATCATAATATTCTATTTGATATCACTAGGGGAGTACACCATGAGAAGGTGCCTCAAAGTCCTATGAGTCTCCACCCTTGATAGCCAGTATCATTTGTGTTCCTTCAAATGATATCATCATGCTATAAAACATTTATTCAAGAATATTTTCATTGCACTACCGGGTTCTCATCATAGTAGGGAATTGTTTTGACCTTTTAGTGTGACATTTACTCTAGGGACATTATCACATGCTATGTTATGAAGAATAAAAATCATGATGTGATGAGAAATTTATTAATATTAAAAAACCAGAATAAAATTTTACCATAAATTATATAGTATTTAGTTCTAGGGAACCAAATGTAATAGTATAAACCGGTTTGTTTTAAGGGTTGTAACTTTCTTCTTAGAATTTTTTGAAAATAAAAAGTTACTTTGGGATTAATATGGTGAAGGATTCCTAAAGAGATCAAGCTATATGAAATTGGTTCTAGGTTGGGGTGTTTCTTTGTTTCTTCATCCTTCATTATTTGGATTCAGGTGTGTTAGGTAGCATTTTGAGCGGTTCCAAAGGTGTTTGTGTTGTGTTCTTAACTTATTATGTTTCATGATGATGAGGATTTATGGAGGCAAATAGGCTATAATAGTAACGATGGTTGTTACTGTAGTATTATTTGGTATCTCCATAGTGAATATTTTGGGACTTATGTCATGGAATTGTATATTAAAAAAGTTTCAACTATTGGGTTTTAATTTTTTGGTGTTTGTTCTAAAGGTGGATATGTAATTTTATATATATGGTTCTTTCTAGGTAGGGTTTATCAAAAAATTTGCTCTAGTTTTTCAGATGGTATGAAATTTATGGTGCTGAAGTCATGATGGAAGATAATGAGTTGGTTTTATTGATGTATTACAAGGGTGTGTAGTGTTCTAATGACCCATGTTCATTGTTCTTTTGAAACTCAATAAAATTTATAATTTTTGAGTATGGTGGATTGACTTTTTTGATAGCTATGATCATGAATTGAATTTCAAATTTTCGACACATCCAAATAATGTTTTTACATATAGAATGAGGCTTAGGAGGACTGCAAAGGGATTAGAGGATCCTTAGGAGAGACTAGGTGGATTCTATATCCAAACCTTTAGTAGTATAACTGACATGTTGGTAGCCACTATTGGAATTCTAGTATCCACTAATTGATACCTAGAAGTCAACACTGTTATGCTAGTTTTGTCTGGTAGTAGAAAGTGTTACTTCCAAGGGCTACTTATTAGTTAGTGATCATAAAATATATAATAAGTACATCCCCTATAATGTTTTAAATGGGTAATACCCTTATTTCCCACTAGTTTTTTTTGTGTGAACATGTCGGGCTCCTCCATATTCTTCCTTGGTTTCCCCTTGGTTTAGGGAGGGTTTTATGCCATTATTCGATGATTTTATCTATGTTTCCATCCTTTGATTCCTCTGTTTATCTCCTCCTATATTATTTTCAAATTTTCATTTCTCCCAATTAGGGATTCAGTTCCTATTCCACTATGCCAGAATGGAATCAACCTTGTATCATGTGACATTCATTCATCTTATAATGAGGGTATCCCAAGATGTTATCTACATGCCACTAATTTCCATTTGGAATGAATTATGATGTAACAAATAATTTAATATGTTTTTACTTTAAATTAAATTATTTAAAATGTGAATCGACAAATCATGTTAGATAGTTTTCATGAAATATGTTGAGTGTCCGCTGTGAACCTCCTATGCGTGGTTTCTTATGTTGTTAAAGGGTTGTGTGCCTAGTGATTTAATCAACAATTAATTCATGTTTAGTTAAATTTTAAAATCAATTTTAAATTGTTAATTAGTTGTGAGTTGATTATAATTAATTTACTATTGTATTTGGACATGAGTTAGAGGCTCGAGTTCAAATGTATGTTTGGAATACACATCATCAGGATTTTTGTATCATGGACGGGCCTTGGGAGAGATATCATCCCTTATAAAATAAGTGTATAGTTTCTTAAATGTTTTTTGGTCCTAGGTAATTTTTATATGGAATAACGTTGTTTGTTATATTATTGTGGAAGTGTGTTCTTGACACTATGGTAGTTTTCCATTTTTTTAATTGATTTTTTTGGTTAGTTAAATGGGTTAGTTTAATTTATCTATTGGAATCATGTGAATCACTTGAGATTATATGAATTAAAGTTACTTGGACACCATAGACCTAGTTTAATATCTATTATTCAATGAACATTGATGGTTGACGAATGAATTAATGTTATACCGTAACACATGAATCCCTTGAGTGGTATTGATAAAATGAACTATGATATACGATACTTAGTGGACCCACTCAGGTTAATTTAATATTGATTATCCCGAATAGTCTTTTTCATCACCCTTATGAAACTATGGATTTGATAGGTAAGATAGATTGGAGTTGTGTGAGCGGGTCATCCTAGAATTACCTTTGTCTTTTGGGAGGGGTCGTGAGCCTCCTCTCATGATTGTTTCTAATGCTACAAAGATATTGTGGCCTACGAGGTTGTTCCCTATTTATGAAATTTCCATGGGTAGTATTCCCTATGTGTGGTCAGTGATGAATCAATACTTGACCATGAGCAGGGACACCATGTGGGGTGTGCCAATTTTTGGTGACCCAAAGGACCTAAGTGGGAACCTTGGTGTCAAATTAACCCTAGTGAGTATGTACATGGACCAAATATTGTGATGGATGTTTGGACATTTATACAGAGTGTTCTCTCACATTTTTAAGGATTTCATATGGTATATTCCCTCTGAGATATTTTGATTATGATATAGAAAATGAAAGTAGGGGTGGTATTTTTTATGCTTTGTAAAATTACCATAGGAGTGGTCTTTCATTTTTTTAAATTAACTTCAATAGTATTTTTTTCTAGATAAAAATTGAATATGGGAGTTCTATGTTACTTATGGGAAATGTCCATGATAGAGAATACTCTCATAGGGGAGGTCTATGATACTATTAGTGGGTTTATAATGGATATGTTGTTAAGGTTGATATAGTATAATGGGATAGAGATTTCTAAGAGTATTACCCAAGTCTGTGATACTATTATCTAAGAAAATTTCATAGCCAAAGTATGTGTTACATATTGGATTATTATTCAAGACTAGAAAACTCTTGTAGGGGAGGTCCAAGATATGAATTGGAGCACCAGGGAGACCCAGGTCTTTTATATTGGGAGGAATGGTCGTCATGATGTGCTCAGAGACATCTCACTATTATCATAGACTGAATGATTAATAACTGCATAGGACATGTTACATGGATTGGAATGGTCCATTTGATGTTCATAGAGGAATTCTAGATTCATGAAGAAGTATTTATTTTTTGTTATATATTTATTAATTATAAATTAGTTTATTTTTTATTCTATGAAATAAACATGCACATATCATGACATATTATGGCTAGTATAGGACCACATTGGGGGTTCCCTATTGAGTTTTATACTTAGTTACTACTTGGGATACCATTCCCCATGGGTACCTGAGTAGCTCTCACATGGTTATTGAGAACACAGGTAGGGATGACATCAAAGATCAGGATCTGCATAGTTAAGAAATATATATCTGGTGGTGTTAGGATATTGGGATGTATTTTTTCTCAGAGTGGAAATAGAACCCTTATATTTATTTTCTTTTTTTCTTTTATATATGTTATTTTATAAATGTATGATCATTATTTTATAACTGTATATCTTATATCACTAGTTGTTTATTAGATTGTAATTTATTTTATTTATGTATAATATGATGTTTTATTATTGTGTATGGATGATTTTTTATTTAATCATTACTGTAAACTATGATTCTAGAGGTATATCCTCTCCACAGAACCACCATAGAAGCAATCTTCTTGTTGAAAAATAATGCAATATCGGGAGGTGTTCTATGGGTGAAATGATAGTTTGGTCTAGTTACTGTTTAGAGTGAGTTGGTTTGGGATGTTACGAAGTCATATCAGAGACTTGTTTTATATTGGTATTATTTTGTTAGGTATTTATAGACTAGATACCTAGGAATGTGTCAAATATTTTTATGGAACCTAAACTAATGCATCACGAACACCTTATCCTATGGAAGTTCATGTTACCATGGGTATGACATTGATGTTATTTATATTTGATTCAATAGTTATTTTGACTTTAAAATTGTGTGATTCACATAAGGTTTGAGATTATGATCTGTGAGTTATTAAGTTTTTGGATCATGGACCATTATAAAGAGGAAACTTATGGGATTTTGGATCTTGGACAGTAGAGGTGAGAAGCATTAGACACATCATGTCAGGAATATAGGATTCACATGATATATAGTCCTACAAGTGTGATTAATTCTACTAATGACTATGGACTAGCTGTCTAAACTGTCAGCAACTACTCATTTTAAGATTTCTTGTATACGTACTTGGAGGCATTGTACTTAGTTGAGATGACATGTATAAATCTTTTTTATCATATTGATTGTTTTATTTTTCTTGTAGTGAGAAGTTTTAGGAATATGATGATAGTAAAGTCCCTGTAGTAAGGAATGTATGATGACTCTTGTAGGTCAGTGCAGGCATTTAATGCCTTGACGATAAACCCCTCATGGGTGATTATTTTATTGGTTCAATTATTTAATTTGTTTGTAACAACCTATACTTTATTTTCCCATATAGATTGTAATTGTAGTCTATGTAAATATTATTTTTGGTTGTGATTCACTAGATAAAAACCATCTAGGATAATGACATTAGTTATGGTAGTAATGAAATGTGACATGGGATTCTATAGGGGTTTTCCTGTATATTTATTATTGCAAGAATTGATGTCCATGTGGTTGGATATATTTGTCATGTTATTCCATATTATGTTGTATGATACCATATAAGGGGTTGTGGCTTTGGTAGGTGATTCATGATATGAGTATGTGTGACCCAAATGTAGTTGTTTGTTGAGTTATTTTCCTTGACATAGACCCTCATGAATTTTGGTTAATAGGGTAGGTGGGAGAACATAGTGACCTTGAGGTGTTTTTCATTCTTTTAGTAAGACATTTTATAATTCTATATAAAATTTTGACCTATGATAGTGTTTATCCCAAGTTATAAGTATCCTTAGAAATGTGCAGGATGCTAAATGCTTCAACTTATAGAATCAATTCACTGGTAGTAATTTCAATGCTATGGTAGAGGCATGCTGAAGCCTTAGGGATCTTGATCTTAAAGGAATATTTAGATCTATAATTACGTTTTGATGTTGGTTTTTAGGGGTTATGTGGTCCATGTTTTAACATTTAGACACATCTATTTTGGTGATATATTTGAGTTATTAATGAGAAATGTTTTTAAGGGATAGTTATTGAATATTTGTAAATTTGAGTGAAAAATGTTATTTTTATTTTTATTTTAATAAAATTTATCTTTTTATATCTTAAAAAAGATTAATTTTATTTTATTTATAATTATTTAATTCTATAAGAACATTTAGATTCATTTTTTTCTTTACAATTCCATTTGAAAAAATATTTTCAAAGTGTTTTTAGTTTTTTTCATGGATATTAATTCAATCAAAATTCAATGATTTTTTTTTCATTTTTCATTAGAATAATTTTTTTAAATTAGAAATATAAATGATTAATTATATATCGAATATATGAATTTAATGAATTATAATTTATAAGATTTTTAGAACCTGCTGTGAAATAATGGTCATGTGGTCAATTATCTAACTTCATGCGGTAAAATATACAAAAGGGAGGTTAGGCCTCATGAAGGGCGTGGAACTGTCGTGGTTAATTAACTAACCACAAGACAAGTGACCGCATGAAGGGACTGATTTTTTTCACATGAACAAAACCGTAACTGACCATGATGTGAAGAAAATGGTAGTCCAAAAGTGAATACATGAGTTGTATCAAACTTACCATGCTCAAGTGATGGTGGGTGAGAAATTTGAAGTGACCAAACCGAATGCAAGGAACTCTTACAGTCACTATTCCTACTACAATATGTGCTTTCTAAGTGATCGTTTGAATCAACTTCAACCTATTTCATTCCTAAATTACAACTAAACACAAAGGGAAATAATTCTACCACATTGAACATACTTTGAAGCTACCATATGAAGCATCCAAAATCAGTCAACTAATTGTGCTAGTTTTATTTAACCTACCCATCGATCGTGGAAGATGGGTGAACCATAGATCTCGAAGCCATCATGAAGATTGATTTCATTTGAAGAAAACCAATCAAGTTTGTGGATAAAAGATCAATATGGGATTCTAAACTCAAATAATGAGGAATAAAGTTGGATATATAATATAGAGAACTAAAATAAGAAACAAATATGAACTTGGTATGAAGATCTCAAAAAAGGAAAAATTGAGAAGGCGTAACTTTAATCCATTATAAACACACTGATGAATATGACTCTAAGTTATTCTAATAATGAACTAAGAAATTTATTAAACAAGAGGATTATAATTTTTGATGGATATTTTATATTTCAAGTGTTGTAGTTAAGGGACTGTGATAGCCAAATATTTTTGGTGAATATTTTGAACTTGATCTAGTGACACACTAAGTTGTTAATACAATTGATGCAGATTTTATTCAGAATATAAATACACATAGTAGTCCAATAATAGAGATAAAAACAATGATGAAATAGGATGAATATTTTTAAATTGTATTGAAGATTAGAACAAGAAATGGGGTTTCATGTTGTGAGGCCAAAAAATAGGAGTCCAGTGCACATTCCAAATTGAACCATAGATGAATATTTGAGAATTTAGATGCATTTTTTTGTTCAGTGATCCCTATATTGAAATAATAAATAATTTTGGGGCCTATTTATTCAAGATTATTTCATCCACATTATGAATGTAAACTGCACATTAGGTTCTCAGGATATCCTAGATGGAATTTGAGAATTATTTTCACTGCATTAATGGATTTCTTCCAAAATATTGATCGAATATGATTATAAACTGAAGTGCTTCAATGATCAAATAGTACTAAATTTATTCAGACTTGTATGTTGATTTTGATGACGATATTACCTAAACTAATAAAAAAAGAGTAATGAATTAGGAATAAATGTGTCGTGGTCATTAATTTTAATGAGTGAATTTGTTATTTCTACTTCATGGAAGACAAGTTGAAGGGCTTGAGTTTGGGTGAAAACATCAGCACCCTACCCAGGCTGTGTATGATTTAGAAATAATCATTGAATGGGTATTATTGTAGGTTTATTATGATAATTCAAGGTATAGAGATATTCCATTTATATTACAATATAGATTCCTATGTTCTAAAATTTCAAATCCATGACAAAAAGGGGGAGTTTGATCTCATAAATTGTTGAGGCCACACTATAAGATTATTGAGAATACTATCACTTATTGAGGAGATTAGTCAAATATAAGATTTAGTTCATGGTAATCATGTGGATTTCATATTGATTACAAGTAATATTTTGGTGATTAAATCTTGCAAAGATAATCATGTTCAGTTACGTCTGATCGGGAATATCACCTATAAAGGAGAATGTGTATAGTGATAACTCCTTATGGAGGCCAAGAAGATTATCTCAAAACCATGACTATGATCTTATGACTGAGTTTAATATTAGGATTTATTAAAAGGGAAGTAAAAGGAAATATATATGAGGATTGGAGATATATATGAGAGGGAATCATGAAGTGGAGTACATGATAGAGAGTGGAGTTGAACCAAATGTTAGAGCACACGTGACACAAGATAGAGTGGAGTTTAGGACATAGGAAAAGTTCGATTGCACAATAGGAGATTCTTATCCCTTTTATTATTCCTTGTTTTCCTATAATGATATTTTTTTAATGAAATATATTGTTTCTATTACTTTTACCATGTGTAACTAAATGGTTTAGGGGGATTGGTCTAGATGGATTTAAATACCTCCATCTTATATTCTTGTTTTGGTTTCAACCATTGAGTTATGGTGCCTTCCATATGATTACTCAAATTTTCCCTCTCATGAGCATCCATTTACTCTACTCCAGGAACCGAAAGGTGAAGGGTAGAGTTATTTTGGACTTAGTGACCACAAATAAAGTAATATTTAGACAAGGTTGTGGTCTTCTATTCTCCATGATCAGTCATTATTTTCTTCATATCTATTATAAATAACACTTCTCTAGAAAGAACTCTAGAGTGGTTATTTTATCTAAGGAAAATTTGGTATTTTAATCCACATCACTTTTCTACAAACACTCTATGATTAATTCTATACATGGGGGACATACCATTTCTATCAACTCTATCAAATCCATTTCCCCTAACTCAAACAATTTTTTAGTCCCCTTTTATATTACTATTAACACCACTATTCCATAAATATCATTTAAATATTCATCCATCGCTACACATTCAGTTCAAAAATTCACTACCCAATCTATTTTTTGTTGTTTCATTGACATTTCATGTTTTTTTAGTCTATAAAACTTCATCATATTGGTATTTTGAACCTTCATACCATAATACTAGTAGTAAGTTGTTTATAAATAATTAATTTTACCATCCTCAAGAAAAGGATGTCATAAAATTTTTGTGTCTTTGATGGGGAAGATGTTTATTACACCAAATTAACTTTTTATCCATTTTAATAATCTATGTTTTCCTATACTAAGATTTTTTAATGAATTATAATTTGTTTGTTTGTTTTATTTTTATGTTATTTATATTGTTTTATTCTACACAACTTCACCTTATCTATTATTTAAAATCTCTTACAATAGTAATTGTATTAATTAGTTATATAAATAAATAATTTGACCTTCCTCAAAAAAAATTCATTAGATAAATCCCCATCATCCTAACCTACAAGGGTAGTGAAATTTCAATCGAATTCATCTTTTCAGTTCTCAAAAAGATTAAAATTATATGATTTATAATTTTTTTAAAAAAATATTATTTTCATTGATTTTTTTTGAATTTAATTAGAAATAATATTTGGAAAGTGATTTTGATTTTTGGGCTTTGATATTAACTCATTGAAGATTCCATGATTTTATTTTTTTAAAATATTTATTATTGGAATTATTTCTTTAACAATTAAAACATTAGATTCTAAATTTTATGTTGAATTCATAATTTTCAATGAATTATTATTTATATGGATTTTCCATGACCTACTATGTAAGATTTCTTAGGAGTTCACTTAACTAAATGAATATGGTAACGTTTTGAAATGGGTGGACTAGGTGTATAAAGTACATAGATTTGTCGCGTTAAATTAACTTACTACAAGAAAAGAGGATACATGAAGGGAATAAAATAATAATAACAATAAAAAACCAACTAAATAAACTATAAAAAATGTAATTAAACAAATTAATACATATTTAGTTTCAAATTTACCATGCTCAAGTGACCATGATTGAGAAATTGTTGGTCACTTGACCAACTGTAAGAAAATATCACGATCATTTTACCTACTACAAGGACTACTTTCCAAGTAACTGTATGAATAATATTCAACCTACCACATGACTAAATAACATTTATCAAAAAAGATAAATTAATTTACAATGCTGATATTCCTATGAAGCTACCACATAAATCATCCATGGCCACTAAACTAACTATGCAATTTTTTCAACCTACCGATCAACCACAGAAGATGGTTGAAGCTAAGATCTTGAATCAAAACTAATTGTTCAGAACATTTAATAAATACCATTAGAGGTCATGGATTAAAAATTTTATGGGGATTAAAAACTCAAATGATGATGTCGCAATTTTTCTAGTAGAATCCAAATAACTGAAATAAGAAAAATATATGAAATCTAAATGGAGATCTTCAACAATGCCGAACTGAGAAGGCTCAACCCAAAACTAGTCTGAACTCGATGATGAACATGACTCTATACTATTTTGAAGAAAAACTATGAAATAGATTTACTTTCAGGGAACTAATCTTTGTTATAGATAGTTTATTTCAAGTAGTTTCAAAAATGGACTATAATGACTGAAACTAACTAAATAATATTATGAACTAAATCCAGTGACACACTAAATTACAAATAAAATTGATACCAAATTTTAATGGATAAATATGTCTCAAATAATTATAATACTAGAGATATTGAATCATGGTAAAAAAGAGATGACACACTTATAATTAGATTTAATCCAAACTCATGAAATGGGGTACAAGGTTTCTAGTTCTGAACATAAATGTCTTGTTCACATTTTGAATTGAACTGTCGATAACGATTCATGAATTTTAAATCATTTTTATTATTTTCCATTCCATGTATAGGGTGAATTAAGAAAAATGGGCCCTATTTATTATCCATAATTTTAGATACATTGATTTAGTGGGATGAATAATAGGTTCTAAGCATAGTTCTAGATTTAATTTGGGGTTGAGTTTCACAAAGTTAATGGATTTCATACTCAATGATAAGGGAATATGATTATAAACTGAAGTGTCACAATGATAAGACTATCATTTATTAATTAATTCAGAGTTGGAAGTTGATGTCATATCCAAAATTGGAAAAACTAAGACTAAAAGGAGATGGATATTGATAAGCAATGTGAATGAGCCATTCGATTTAAGGAGTCAATTTTTTTCTATATCTTATTAGAAGACCAGTTGAAGGTTTTGTGATTTGGAGAAAACATTGGAACCATAACTAGTTCATGTATGCATCAGTAAAAGAATTCTAATACGAATCCGTAAGTTCTAAAATTTCAAATCCATGATAACAGGTGGGGTTTGAGAATAAATATGATTGACGGAACACTAGAAGTTTATGGAGAATAATAGTAATTTTTAATGTGATCTATCTAATATAGGAATTAATTCATACTGATTGAGTGGTGGGATACTATTTATGGGGAATGTTTTGGTGATTTCATTATGTATGGAGAAATGTATTAAATTATGGGTGACCTTCTAATGTCACTTGAAAATGATATGTTCTATACTAATAGCACCACATAAAGGCTTGGGTGATTATCTGGAGACTAGGACCATGATCTTGTGACTATCTTTAGAATGAGAATTTATTATGAGATAAGATAGAGGAAAGATACACCATGATGAGAGACACAACAAAGGTGAAATTCAAGGAGAGGAGTACATGATAGAGATTGGATCTAGAATAGGGTCATAACACACATGATTTAGGGTGAATTAGAGTTTGATCTAGAAGAATAGTATGATCATACTAGAAGATCTTATCATCCCTTTTCTTATTCCACATTATTTGTATTATGGTATTTTTAAAGATTTATATTTTTTTCTTTTAATTTTACCATTCATAACAAAATATATTATAGTGAGAAATATGGATAGATTGAAATAATTCCATATGATCTATTATTGTTTTGGTTTTAATTATTGAGTTCTAATGCCTTTCATTTATAGTTTTCGTATTCTCTCCCTTATGTGCATCCTTTCAATATACTATATGAAACGATAAGTGACGTGTAGAGTTCTTTTTCCCCTAGTAACCAAAATCAAAGCACTATTTGGAATTTTTTGTTAAATTCTTATCCATGAAGTAAAATAGTTTTCATGAGATCTATTTGAAATATTACCTCTCAATAAATAAATCTATTGTGGTTATTTAATCTAATAATAATTATGTATTGTAACCATTTTCACTATTATTCAAAACCACTGATTAATTATATGCAGCAGTAGAGTTATTTTTTTATAAAATCTATTTATTCTATTTACCCTTACTCAATCAATTTTTTCCCCCATTTTTGTTTCTATTTTCACTAATGTTTTATATGTATCAAATTAAAAATTCCTACATCACTCCACATTCAATTCACAAATTCACTTCCAATGCTATTTTTTTATTTGTATTGTTTTCCTTATTTATATTATTTTTTAGAATGCACAAATTTTATTCTCTATGGATTGAACCTTATTACCATGCTACTAATTTTAAGTAGGTATATTAATAATTAATTTGACCATCCACACAATGGAGACATAGTTAATAGGTGTGATATTTATGATCCCTAGACATGTTTGTTTTTATACACTTCCAAAATTTGTGTGTGGGTAGATGCTTTTGGTTTTAGTATGGTTCTAGATGGTGGATAAGTGTGTGCTTGATCTTGTCATAGTTTTTATTCATATTTTTTAAATTTGAGTGTCAAAGGTGCTCAGATTAGATGAGACTATCATGTCTGAGAGCCTGATAAGTATTTTATGAATTTGAGACTCTATTCAATGATGTGGGACTCATGGAGTTGTGTGTAGGGTTTCAGTTATCAGGTTGTATTGGAGAATATCCCTTCCATGTTTATGTCGTAATGAGGTAGTGCATATTGGAGGTAAGAATTTTATGTTTAATTGTAAACTAGTTTTCAGCCACGTGTGAGATGAAGACTAATGAGAATTATGAATACTAGAATATATAGTTTCAGTTATTATCATTTTTGGTCATGTATGGTCATCATGTTCAGTGGCGGATGGGTTAGGGTCTATGGAGGTCAAGGGTTTTTACCCAATGATGTGACGATAATGGAACTCCATAATGGGGAGTGTGATGTCAGTTGTTGTGATCCAACCCTAGAGTAGAAGGGTGTGTAATTAATAGAATCGGAAATGGGGAAATTTTTATGGAAATTGGGATTTTTGTATGTAAATAAATATATGTTTATTTATATTTCTTTGTGAATGAGAAATCTGTGTTTATATGTAATATTGATCGGAGTATGATAATGGGAGTCAAGATTAATTTGGTAAGAGATTATCCAAATGTATTGGGATATGAATTCATTATTTTTTGTGTGGTATCATGACTAATTATTTTTTTATGGTGTTTCATCCATGTAATTTTACCAAGAGTTGGGTTGCACTTCAGTATGCATGTAATTAATATCGGGGAGGGGGGCATGTCTCTGAGAGTAGAGGAAGTAGGATTGAGTGGTTGGTAACATGTTGGAAGGTGAAATAGGGTTTTTCTAGGGTAGGTCATCCTAGGGAGGTTTGATGAAATTTCTTCATTAAAAATCTCAATTTTTTTAACTAAGTCTAGCAGATGGGCTCACATAGGTCATTCTCTTGAGGATCTGTTGTGGTCAATCACTCTTAAATTCTAGTTCCCATTTTAATTTTTTTTATTTATGAAATAAAAATAAAAGAAATGGTTATTTTTATAATTGGGAATTAAATACTAATATTAAATATTCAAATTCATTTCAAACAAAATGAAAAAAAATGAATTTAGAGATAAGGAACATATTCATGAGAGAATAACCCGTAGTGAATCTTAATTATCTTAATATTAGTTTAAAATTTATATAATGATGAAAATCCATTGTAGGATTAAAATACTCTTATACATATTTTTTGAATATAAATTACACACAATGATCATTGATACACTTCTCATACACCTCTTTTATCAAGGAAGAATATTACCAAAAAATCGAGGCCTCGAATGGCTTATGGAGACATAAAGGCACCTTAGCCACTATGATCAACCTCATCTAAAATATATGAAAAAAAGAAACATCAATAATAAGTGTTCATATACTTGGGTTCATCAATGGATTACCCCACCTCCCAGGAACATCCTCGGGCTAGTTACTCATGATCCTTGCATTGGAGTTTACTATGTAGATGAAAATGGGAAGAGAAAATGAAAGTGTGGAAGAATATGATATGGACAAGAACACTAAAATTAAAACATGAAATGAAACTATTGAATGAAAATATAATAAAACCCGAGACTAAAATATTTAATAAATTCATCCAAATCTTAAATGGAGTATCTGATCTATTGAATTGTAATGGAAATACAAATTTATAGGGAGAGGAGAAAAATATTTTGGCTCCAACATATTTCTATGAAATATTATGCATGGGAAATAAAATTATGGACTAATTGGGAAATTTTTTATACATAAACTTTGTTCCTCCATATGTCTTCTATGGTCCCGAAAAATTTATTATTTATTCTCTATGTTTGGAGTTATTTATATATAATTTAATCCAAAACATTAATTTTCCATGGGAGACTCTTTGTATTCCACATATCTGGATACCCATCCATTTATGAATATTATTTTGGCAGAATATCATGTGAACATATTTTTCAAAGTTATTCCTGCATATTTTTTTATCCATGTCTAATTATAGCTCTATTAGGATAGTCGATTTAGAAATATATGTCTATATTAAAAAACTTCTAGATCGGTGCATAGATTTTGATGTATGGCTTGTTAGATTCTTTTGAGCCTCCGAATGCAGGATTCATCTCTTGGAAAAGTTTTGATAAATTTATACCAATGAGCATAGAATCCTAAAAATAATAATTAAACAATTTAATTTAGTGTTGAAAATATTATTGCCAAAATAAATAAGAAAATTTATAATAGTTAAAATCCAGAATTAGTCCAGTTTTAAATTAAGCACAAAATTATTCTAAAACCATAAAATGTGACAATTTCAATTAAAATAACTTTGGTGGGATTAAGAAAACTAAAATTTAAAAGTAAAATAATAGAAAATATTGACACTCAATTCCCCCACACATAAACATTGCACTCATGGGTAATCATTTTATACCAATGCAAAAACAATCTTCCCAATGAATATATTAAAACTTAGCTCAATTGTCTCATTAAAAAAATACCATGCTTCCTAAATTGAAAAAGATTCACCGACACCTCAAATATCATAATAATACATTCAATATCATGTTGATACTAATTTTCAAGTTATTATTACCAACCTAAAAAATATTTCTCGCTTCACTCAAGGATTTGTTTTGAGTTGTTATCATTACCAAGAGCATGTGTGATCTCTATAGGTTTGATATACTTCAAGTATCTCTACTTAAAGGAGTAAAAAATGTTCCATTAATGAGGTATTTTGGATGGATTTTTCTAAGGTTAAGAGTTAGCTATTTTTTAATGTAAAAACATTAGAGGTATAATGAAGAGGGTTAATCTCTAAAGTGTAGTGAATGAATGGAAATAGTCTTTCTCGAGAATGTTGTGCTCCTCAATTAGGTCAAAAATGAATCCCCTCCAAACACAACTTGATATTATTAAATTGATCACACATTTTTAATTTTTAGCCTCAATGTTAAATTTCATCCCTCTTCCCCCCAATTTGTATAATTTTTTCAGATTGAATTTAGATTTGTATTTCTCTTCAAAATCGTATTTTTTTTGGAAAATAGAGGAAAATTTTGATCTTCAAATATTGGTGTACAAATTTCTTATATTTGTAATGAGATTTGGGGCCACCTATCAATCTTTAAATTTGAAAATTTCTTTCACCAATGTAGCAATAAATATTAAAAACTTTCAATTTAGCTCAATCAAATTATTCAAAAATGAAAAATACAACTCATTTTCTCCATCCCCACACATGAGTTCAATACTAATCATGAATTTAACTTCTAGAGAAGGTTGGAAGGGGATAAATATATTGAAATTTGTCTTCCTAAAAAGGTATTTCATGTATACTAGAGGATCAATAAAGGATAGATGAAAGTTATGTGAAAATTAGATTTCAATGTAAATAGGGATTTGAAAATGGGGCCCCAATCATACTTGACACATTCTGTTAACTCTAATAGATTTAAAGAAGATAAAACACCAAGTTAAAGATCACATAACATGTCTCATGACCCTATAGAAAAAGTGATAGTTGGTAAATATATAAAAATGGTTTAGTTATATCTTAGGTTGGGCATGATTTTAATTTTATATACCACTAGCACATATGAGTTTCACAGTCAATCAAAATTAATAAAATGAAATGATTGGAAATTCAGAAATAAAATCACCAACGAGGCTATACCCAAGTGGTAGAGGCTCATGATTAGCATCTAAGTGACCCAAGATCAAATTTCGGTGAGGCTAAATATTTGGGTCACTGTAGCAGTACTGTAGTACAACTGTAGTATGTACTATTCTATATTTTATTATCCCGCACTGTTAATTCTATTTGGGCCTCTAGGCCACCCGGTTGGGTCTACAGGTCTCAGGGACTTCAGGACACCAAAGGCCTTCAGTCGAAATGGATTTCGGGTTGTAGGTCCTTTGGTCGACTAATGGACATTAGGCAATAGGGCTTTCAGGGCACAAAAAAGACAAAAAAGAAGCGCGGATCACATAGGAGCAGGCTCAGATGAGGATTCAGATCAAATAAGAAACAACTAGAGCAGAGCTAACCATATTGTAAGAATGAGAGGGTATCGAAACTGCAATTGGGACCAGGTGTCATTCATCTCTACATGGGGTAATTCTAGTTGATCAGCCATGCGAGGTGGGGATCAAGGAACCATCAAGATGAAAATGCCGGGAGGGTTTGTTTCAAGTGTGTCAGGTCTTAGGCCTTTGAGGTCATGTATTGAGTTTTGTATGGGCCTTATGCCTTGGGCCTACCGTTCATGTAAGGGTTCCCCTTCAACCCTTAAAAGGTGTATTATCCAAAATCAAATAAAAATATTGGCTTCAAACCATTCGAGATAAGGTTTCATGCAGCTCTGCAAATGGAAATGCTAGTCGATCCGCCATGCGAGGTGGGGAGCTAGGCACCTTCAATATGAAAATACTAGAGAGGGTTTGTTTCTAGTGTGTCAGGTCTTTGGCCTTTGAGGTCATGCATTGAGTCGTGTATGGGTCTTGTTGCTTGGGACTTTGGGTCATGTAAGGCTCCCCCTTCAACCCATAAAAGGGGGATAATCAAAAATCAAATTAAAATATGGCCTTCAGGCCATTCGTGCTAAGGAATAAAATTCATTTTGAAATAATTTAAATATATAAACATTAAAATCATGAAATTTCCTTAAACACTAAGATGTTATGAATTTTCGAAATTATTAAATTTATCTCAAGAACCTTAAAAACACACCAAAAGTAGAAATGGAAAACATGAAATATTTAAATAAAGATACTAAAAATGTAATCACAGAAAAACCTACTAAAAATTATTTGGCATCCCTCCCCCACACATATTTCATTTACTACCTAATTTTAAGGTAAAATTATAATTTGAGTGATTTGTGTATAGAATTTTAAAGGGGTAGAAAAAAAATAAAAAATAAATAAATACACAACCTAATTTATTTTATAGTGGAATCTAAAAGTTAAGATCCTAGTAGCTAAGACATAAAAAATAAAATAAAGGAAAAAATATAAAAAAAATATTGAAAAAGAAATATAATGGGACAATAAAAGGGATAATTCTTTGATTATAATCCAAAGTGGTTGATAGGTTTTTACTACCCCAAGTTAGGCTGATGTAGTGGATTATCCCAAATTAGATAGCGGATGTGATTTCCTTGATATGAACCCCCCATATGTGACTTTTCCCAGTGTCCCAAAGTAGACACTGATATTGGAGATCCCAAAAGAATATATGAAAATTCTGAAAACCCAAGAAGGAATAAAGTTTGAATTTCAGGTCTGGAGTTGGTGGGGAAAGAATGTAGGGATTCTACCTATTAACTTTAATGGTTTCTTTTTCCATATGGTAGGTAAGTTTCTGTAGAGGAGGAAATCACACTGCATGATTCTCTAGATCTTCTTCTTCTTCCACTACTTATATGACTTCTTCCATTACATACAAGCCCTACTCCATTTGTGATATTATAGAAATTTTTTAAAAAATATAATTCATAATACAATTTTTCTTCATTAAGATTAAAACATTAAGAATAAATAATAAAAATTCCCTTTCAACAAGTTATCGTGGAAATTGATCTCTTTTGGAAGGACCATTGGAACCTAAATATTAATAGGTGAATATTCATCATCATATCACAAATCAAGATAGAGGTAGATATGTGATGATTATTAATTTTCAAGGATGGAAAGATCATGTTTCATGTTATATTCAACAAATCTATTCCATGATTTATCCAAAAATATTTATATCCCATATGTATATTAGAGGGAATGTTTTTTTCAAGGATATCCTCAAGAAATTATAGAGTGTGGGATGATTTTATTAATTAATTTAGTTTTTCCTTCTCAACCACCTCAGGTTGTTTAACATAGAAATTTATTGGTGAAATATATTCCACCACTCATTCTTGTTCTTGTCATGGATCTAGTAGTTTCTCCTAACATGAATGTATATATTCTGCTATCAATTGTAAGAACTTGGTTTTTCATAAAGTTACATGTGAGAAAATATTGAGGACGAGATGTTATAAGGTGGGGAAAATATAATATCCTGACCCTTTATGGAAGAAATTTCATTCTATTTTAGAAGTATTATTTTTATTCAATTTTAGTATAATTTTTTTGGGTCATAACATAGGTGCATTTGGGTAAAAATTGGAGAGTTTTTGGAAGGATGATAGGGGTTTCATGGTTTGAGCATTGTTTGCGTAGGGTTTAACTAAATGTGAATCTTGGTAGTATGGTCCACGCACGGTTAATCTATGTGTGTATCCTATATGTGTAATATGTTTCATGGTTCGCACATGGTTTGTACTAACTGTGCGACTTTTCCCATCAAACCATGCATGCGGAAAATAAAGTTAAGAAAATTGGTTTTAAATCATTTAAACCCCCATATTAACCTAGAATTGAGCCTACATTTCCCCTAATGGATTTCTATCATTCTTAGAGGCTCATGAAGTATTTCTTAAAGATCATGAACTCTATTCTTGGTGATTTGAAGCTTGATTTTTGAATCTACATCTGTTTTGGTATGTGGTTGATTCCTGATATTTTTCTTATCTCTCTTTTGTTCTACTCCCTTTATTTTGGTGGGTTTTTGTCCTCTATTTTTTTAGATTGATGTCTATATTTTTTTAATCTATATCTAGTGGTTTTGGATCGAGATCTAGATTTTTTTAATTTGGATCAAGGCTTTTTCGATCTAGATCTAGAATTAAGATATGTTGTTTTATTAAAATCTTGGATCTAGTAATTTAATCAATATCTTATTTTTCATCATGTTCTTGATAGGTCTGCTTACAATTTCGAATTTTCATTGGGTGGGTGTTCATAAACAAATTAAGGAATTGAATAATGATATTGTGTTATGATCAATTTGAGGATATCTGTTGGAATGTTATCATTTCCATAGTTCTTGAGGTAGGTGGTCTAAAATTCAATATCATATTCTTGATTATAATTATGTGTGGGTAATTATATAATTTCTATTATATGTTTAGAAATTTAATTCTTGATTAAATTAATTAATTTAGTGAATTAATTAATTAAATTAAATGTAAAATTGGGATATTGATATTTTAGATATTGAATAAATAATTTTTAAATTAATTATGGAGTTATAAAGATTATTGAACTTGATTAATTAATTGTATAATTAATTAATGTGAATGGTTGGGATTATTAATTTGTGATAATTAATTTTTTAATTAATTATTTTGAGGTAAAGATTGATGAAATTGAATAATTAATTGAAAAATTAATTATTCTTATATTGAAGTTGATTAATAAGGATAATAAATTTTATAATTAATTATTAGACATCGTTATAATTATTAGATTGATTAAGATGGAAAAATTAATTGAGTAATTAATTGGAGTGGTTGAATTAATAGAGATAAAACAATAAATTAATGAATTATTTGGTGATATTGAATTGTTTTGAGATGGAATTAATTAATGGGTGTATTGTGATTATTTAATTGTTTAATTAAATAGTGGGATTAATTAATTGGTGAATTCATTAATGTGAGAAATGTGATTATTTAATTACTGAATTAAATAATGATATTTTATTAATTGTCTAATTAATTAACGTGTCCAATGAGATTTTTTAATTATTGAATTAAATAAGGGGATTAATTAGTTGATGAATTAATTAATGTGAGTAATGAGATTATTTAATAGTGAATTAAATAAAAATATTAATTAATTTAAGAATTAATTAATGAGAGTTATGTGATTATTTAATTGTTTAATTAAATACATGGATTAATTAATTGATAAATTAAATAATGGGAATTATGTGATTATTTAATTATTTAATTAAATAAATTGATTAATTAATTGATGAATTAATTAATGTGTGTAAAGATAATAATTAATTATTGAATTAAATTAAGTGATAAATTAATTGTGAATTAATTAATGGAATGTGACATGGAAAATTAATAAGTGAATTAATTGAAGAGTTTGGTTGTGTTAGTTAATTTTGGAATTAATTTATTGAATGAGTTAGATTAATTGTTTCGATAATTAATTAATTCATATTGTAATGTTGGAGAAATTTAATGAGTTAGACTAATTAATTAGAGAATTAATTAAATGAGATTATTATGTTGAAGAAATTAAATGTGTTAGATTAATTAATTGGTGATTTAATTTATGGGGATTGTAATGATGGTGAAATTGAATTAATTGGATTGCTAAATGGGTGAATTAACTATTGCGTGTTGTTGGTATATTGAATTGATAGAATTGGATAATTAATTGATATATTAATTACGAAGTATTGAGATTTTATAATTGATATAATTAATTGTGGAATTAATTATAAAGCATTGATAATGTTAATGTGATAATTAATAGTTGAATTAATTATGGGATTTTGATTTTACAGATATTATTTTTTTTAATTGATAAATTAATTATGGGATCGATGTACTTAATTAATTTGGTAATTAATTAAAGTTATTTATGTGACAAACTAATTGTGGAAATAATAATAGAATTAGATGATAATTAAATTGTGATTTAATTATCGAATTGATAAATTGCAAATTATGAATAATTAATTGGTAAATTAAATTTTTATGTTGAGTTTTGAAATGATTAATTAATTATTGAATTAATTAATGTACATCATATGGTTAATTAATAGTTGAATTAATTAACAGAGTTGAAGTGACCAATTAATTAATGGATTAATTGAATGGATTGTTATGATTAATTAATTCAAGAAATTAATTATTTAAATTGACATGATAAATTAATTATTGTATTAATTAATGGATATTAGTTATTATTAATTAAATGGGGAACTAATTAATGGAATGCATTTAGTTAATTAATATTTGAATTAATTAAATGAGACATAATGAAAAATTAATTAAAATATGATTAATTAATTGTGAATTAATTATTTGAATGTTTGGTGCAATGGGAAATAGTTGTGATAATGTTGGCCTGGAGTAGCACATGGGATAATCGGGGTGTGAGAATGAGATTAAAAGGATAAGACCGAGAGAGATCCTAATATTGTTTACATCAGGATCACATGAGCCTTAAGGGAAAAAGACTATGGCAGCTTATAATATTGTTTATTGGAGGACCGTACGAGAATTCAAGTTAAAATATTGTGTTATCCTTTGAGGGGAAGAGACGATGAGAGCTTTCCAATTTTTCCAATGAAGCATTAATACTTCGTTATGTATTACTCAACATAGAACCATCAGGTTTGTGCCCATAGTGCACATTACTCATGCAGAAATTGTTTACATATTTTTTGAATTTGATAACTTCCATATTAATTGAGGTAATGAATCATGAAATGAAAATTAAGATATGTGATATCCCTTGGTGATAGTTCAGACTTCGGCATGATCCGAAGCAATTATTGAGGTTCGGGTGTCCTCGAGAACCTAAGGGTTTATGCGGTTAAATAAAGGATAATTGGATAAACGTTAAATGTTTACTTTATTATTGTATTTTATTTTATATACAACTATATACACTATTATAAAATAGATTTATTTTATATATTGTTGGTGGTGCCCTGCTGAGTTGTACACACACCCTACTTAGGCTGCCTGATCAGTACCCAAATAGACTTTGTGTTTTATGGAAATGTTAATGGAAAAGGACCCATGTTAGATAACTTATTTTGGGATGGAACATGGATGAGAGAACTAGACATGGTTCAGGACCCACTTGGGAGTCATCAGTGTCCTTCTTTTGAATTTTTCATATTTTACACTTGACATGTACTTAGAATGGAATTGATACTATTTAGTTTTGATTCAGCATTTCCATTTTTCGTTTCCTTGTGACATTGGTTTTCTATATGGTTATATATATGATTACACTATTGCTTATTTATTCCCATTTATATATTAAACTGATTAAATAAAAAAGATGGTATATTCTCCCCATGAGGAATATTAGACACTCATTGATAGTCAGCATCCTCTAGTGTACGGGGAGGCATGCCATAGGTCTTGTGATAAACTAGCTCGAGGTATTGTTGCATGGAACCTGGGTCGGGACATTAAAAAGATCTATCAAAGGTCTAGTTTTCATTTATTATTATTTTGTTATTACTATATTTAAAAGGTAGACATGAGACTAGGAAGAGTCAGGGTTTGATTATAATCTCATTCATGGGATTAGCCACCCCTTATATGGGGGAGAACTGACGTACCTGGGGTGGTATTGATTTTATTATTATTTGATTTAAAAGTTGAATATAATTTTACCTTGGGTGATGAACTTGTTGTGTGATGTGATTATTGGGGAGATTTTATATGTTTTCACTCGTTTCTGGGAGTCGAATAAGATTTGAGTCAGCATGCATCATTCTAGGAACTCAGGATAATTTTGTGACATGCATCATTTAAGGAATTCATGGGAAAATACGTTATGGGTTAGTTGTTGAACATGAACTACATTTCCTTCCTTGTGAATAGAAATGAAAATGGTGTCTAACATGAAACTTAGAATGATTTTAAAATGATGAAAGATGATAATAAATGGGTGTATAAATGAGAAAATTGAATAATGATCATGTCTTTACCCTTATTAACCAGGACCTTTGTGTAGGATGGTTAAGGGTAGTGATAGTGCCTCAGTTTTAACTGTGTGCTGGGAAAATGGGGTAAAGGTTTAAAATGGTTTTTTTAATTTTTATTGATAATTGAGATAATGTTTTGAAATGAGAATCCTTGTTTTTTATCCCTTAATGTGGGTAGTTTGAGTAGTGAGAATGCCTTAGTTTGAGAATTTGGTTGTGGGTTGTGCAAGGAACTATTTGGTTTTGGATAAATGTTGTGAGATGTTGGTGGTAAGGTAAAAACAAGACTTTGGAAGGTTAAAGAGTTTCTAAAATGGGAGGTAACATTAGTGATGGAGGATTGGTGATGGTATTCATTGATAATTTCTTATTGTACTTTTAATTAGTGATGATCATGTTCCATCCCTTGACATCATCCTAGGTACACTGAGAATGCTTTTCCTTCATGCATAGCTACCTAAATGTGTTTCTTTTATATGGGGACCCTTGGAGGTTGTGCTTATAAAGAGGTATATATGTGGAAGCTGAATGGTGCAAGGAACTCTATAGATAGTTTATAGATGAGGATCTCATGATTTCCCAATGGTTGATAAAAAATATAGTGTTTGAGTTTATTAATAAGAGGTGTCAACAAAACCCCTAAGGTGGGGAGTGATATGCTAGTAGATGGTGCATGGAGCTCAACCATGGGTTGGAAGTACTGGCATCAGAATGACAATGAGGAGCCTATAAGGATCATGTTTAAATTTGATGGGAAATGTCAGGTGGTCAATGGAGGTGGTAGATGTATGTCTTTATAAGAGATATTTGATGTAAAGTCTTAGTGACAATGTTAAATGGTGTTCTTGTTGTTTTTGGGTATGTTGAGTGGTGAAGAATGTCGGGTTTTTTGGTTATATTGATTATGAGACTGATGCGTCCTTTAAGGAGCACCTTCTACTTGTGTTGGATCGTAGTGACAATTGGTTACGAGGAAAGATTGTGATATTAGTCCATGTATTATGGAAGCATGGAAGTGTGTAGGAAGAAACCTAGGAGAGAAAAGTGGATAAGAGGGAAAAGTGTCCCAACCTTTCTTTGAATTGGAATCTTAGAGAAGCTTGAGAGTAAAGCATTATAATCAGCTATTATAATGTGGGTATATTGTAAGTACCCTATTTTACGTAAAGTTATATTGGAGTACGGCTCGAGGATGATCTATTATAAGGTGATGAGATTGTAAGATCCTAATCCTTTTTGGAAGACATCCCAATCCCTTTTAGATGTACTCTTTCTCTTAACTTTGATTATAATTTGTTTGGGTGTTAACTTGTGTGCATTTGGGTGAAAATTGGAGTGTTTTGGAAGGAGGATTTGGGTTTCACAATTTGAGAATGGTTTTCGTTGGGTTAAACTAAAAGTGCAGCCTACTCTCATAGTCTACGCATGGTTAAAATAAGTGTGCAGACTAAGTGTGCAACCTATTTAATGGTTTGCACACGGTTTTTACTAACCATGCGTCTTTTCCCAGTAAGTCGAGCACACTGAAAATAATGTTACGAAAATTGATTTTAAATTCTTCTACACCACCATATTAACTCAGAATCGACCATAGCTCGACCCTAATCAATTTTTATCATACTAGGAGGCTCCCAAAAAGTTTTCTAAGGCTCCCAACCTCCATTCTTGGCAATTTTAAGGTCAACTTTTATATCTTCATCTCTTCGGGTATGTAGTTTCTTTCGGATTTTTTCCCATCTCAATTATATTATTCTCCCTTTATTTTGGTGAGTTTTTATGCTCTATTTTTTCATATCTAGATCTAGATTTTTTTAATCTTTATCTGGTTTTTTTGGATGAAGATCTCGATTTTTTGAATCTAGATCTAGTATTTTTGGATCTAGATCAAGAATTAAGAGATATTGTTTCATTTAAATATTGGATCTAGGAATTGAATCAAGATCCTATTATTTATCATGTTCTTGAAATATCCGCCTCCAATAGAGGATTTATATTGGGTGGTTTTTCATTAACAAATTGAGTAATTGAATAATGATCTCATGTTATGCAGTTGTTCTAATCAATTTGAGGATATTCACTGTCGAGAATTCTTTTTCACTGTTCTCGATGTAAGTGGTCTAAAATTCAATAAAATAGAATTTATTGAAATTATGTGTATCTCATTGTAGAATTTATATTAGATATTTACCAACTATGTTCTTGATTTAATTATTTATTTTGGTGAATGAATTAATTAAATTAAATGTGAAATTTGAATATTGAGATTTTTTATCTTGAATAATTAATTGTTAAATTAATTATGAAGTCATAAAGATTGTTGAACATGACTAATAAAATGTATAATTAATTAATGTGAATGGTTGGGATTATTAAATTGAGATAATTAATTGTTGATTTATTTATGGTGAGATAGAGATTGTTTACATTTATTAATTAATTCATGAATTAATTAATGTTATATTGAAGTTGTTAAATAGGGATAATTAATTATAGAATTAATTATTGGAGATATTTATTATTATTAGATTGATTGAGATGAAAAAATTAATTGAGGAATAAATTTTAGTGGTTGAATTAATGGAGATAAAACAATTACATGATGAATTAATTGGTGATATTGACTTTTTTGAGTTATAATTAATTGAATGATGAATTAAATTAGGGGTGTATTGTGATTATTTAATTGTAGAATTCAATAATGGGATTAATTAATTTTTTAATTAATCAATGCGAGAAATGTAATTATTTAATGTTTGAATTTAATAGTTGGATTAATTAACTGGTGAATTAATTAATGTGACTAATGAGATTATTTAATTTAATGAATTAAATAATGTGATTTGTTAATTTATTAATTAGATAATGTGGGTAATGAGATTATTTAATTGTTAATTAAATAAATGGATTAATTAATTATTGATTTAATTAGTGAGAGTTATTTGATTATTTAAAATTTGAATTAAATACATAGATTAATTAATTGATGAATATATTAATGTGAGTTATATGATTATTTTATTATTGAATTAAATAAACAGATTAATGAATTAATGAATTTATTAATGTTTGTAAACAAGTTATTTAATTGTTTAATTAAAAAAAGGAATTAATAAATTGTGAATTAATTAATGGAATGTGATATACATAATTAATTGGTTAATTAATTGAAGGGTTTGAATGTTTTAATTAATTGTGGAATTAATGAATTAAATTGATTTAGATTAATTAATTAGACAATTAATTAATAGATATTTTTGTGTTGGATTAATTTAATGAGTTAGATTAAACAATTGGCGAATTAATTATTGGACATTATTGTGTTTAAGCAATTGAATGAATTAGATTAATTAATTGGTGAACCAATTAATCAAGATTGTTACGACGGTGTAATTGAAATAATTTAATTAATTAATGGGTCAATTAATTAATGTGTATTGTTGTGATACTGAATTAATATAATTGGATAATTAATTTATTAATTCATTCTGATGTATTGATATTGGGTTTCGAAATAATGAATTGTATAATTGATTAAGAAGTATTGAGATTTTGAATGCAATAATTAATTGTTGAATTAATTTTGGGATTTTGAGTTTATAGATATTGATTTATTAATTGATAAATTAATTATGTGATTAGTGTAATTAATTATTTTGGGAATTAATTAAGTTTATTTATGTGAAACATAATTGTTGAATTATTAATGGAAGTGTATGATAATTAATTACTGAGTTAGTTATTGAATTGATAAATTCTAAATTGTGAATTATTAATTGGTGAATTAATTATTGATGTTAATTTATGAAATGATTAATTAATTTTTGAATTAATTAATAGAAGTTATATGGTTGATTAATTGTTGAATTAATTAGTGAAGTTGAAGTGACCAATTGATTCATGAATTTATTTATGGGATTGTTATGATTTATTAATTCTCAAAAATAATTAATGGAATTTTTGTGATAAATTAATCGTTGGATTTATTAATGGATATGGGTTATGATTAATTAATTTTTGAATTAATTAATGGAATGGATTTAGTTGATTAATAATTGAATTAATTAATCGAGAGGAAATGACAAATTAATTTTTGAATTAATTGAAGGGTCAAATCAGATTAATTAATTGTGAATTAATTAGTGGAATATTTGGGTAAATGGGAAATGTTTGTGATAATATTATCTTGTAGAAGCACATGGGATTGATAATGGGATTAAAAGGAGAAGACTGATAGAGATTCTAATACTGTTTACTTGAGGACCGTGTGAGCCTTAATGAAATAAGACTATGATAACTTCTAACATTTTTTGTTGAAGGACCATGAGAGCCTTCAAGGGAAAAAACCATGTGAGCCTTTAAGGGATTATACCATGAGATATTTCCCATTATTCATACAATGTATTAATACTTCAGTTTTTATTACTCACTATAGACCCTTGAGGTTAGAGCCCATATTGCACATTACTCATGCCATACTTGACTACATGTTTTATGTATTTGATAAATTTCATATGAATTGTTATAATTAATGGTAACATGGACATTAATATATTTTATATCCTTTGGGGATAGTTAAGACTCCAGATTGATATGAAGAAGGTACTGAGGTTCTGGTATCCTCGGGAACCCGAGGGTTGATGCGGTTAAATAAAGGATAATTGGATAAATGTAAAATTTTTACTTTATTACTTGTATTTTATTCTTCATACAACTACAAACACTATTAAAGACTGGATTTGTTTTAGACACCATTGGTGGTGGCGTTCAGAGTTGTACTCACACCCTACTTGGGTTTCCTGATTAGTACCTAAATAGACTTTGTATTTCTGGATAGGTTTAGGGAAAATGAAAAATGTTGGATAAATTATTTTGTGATGGATTATGGATAAGGGAACAAGATGTGGTCTGGGACCTTCTTCGGATTCTTCGGTGTCCTTATTTTGGGTTTTTCATTTTAGACACCTGACACATACTTAGAATTACATTTATACTATTCATTTTTATTCTATATATTCAGTTTTTGTCATCTTGTGATATTGGTTTTATATATGGTTATATATATATATATATATATATGAATTTTTAAATTTTTAATTTATTCCCGCTGATTAATTAATCTGATAAAAGTAAAAAATATGGTACAGTCTCCCCATGATCGATATTAGACCCTCTCTACATATTGGCAGCCTCTAGAGTATGGTCAGGCATCCCTGAGGTCATGTGGAGAACCGGTTTAGTGCACTATTGTGTGGCACCAAGGCCAATACATTACAAAAATTTTATTTGGATCTCCATGTTTTCCATTGCATTAATAATACTTTCCAATAGAGCTTCAAGATCATTTTGAACTTATCCTTTCACATAATATTGGTCGGTCCATGCAGAATAATATGAATTTAAATACATCATGAACAATGATAATTTTCTAATTTTTTTGAATTGAAAAAAAATGTTTACAAAATGTGAATAGTAATAGAGAGTTAATACCACTTGGATACCCAAAAATGGTTCCAATTTGATTATTCAATATCCTTCACACTTTAAAAATCTTTATAATTTTAATTAAGTGAAGCACGGGGGCTGACCAAGGTCATTCTCTTGATGATATGTTGCAGTCAATCACTCACTATTTATAATTCATTTTTTTCTAAATAAAATAATACTTATATAAATAGAGGTTTTAGAATTGATAATGTAATAATAAAATTATATATGCAAATTAAATGAAAACATAATTAATGGAAACATAATAAAGTTATAAATAAAGAGATATTCTTGAAAGAATCACCCTGTGTGAGCCTTCATTGTTTTATTTTTAGTTTCAAATTTACTTAATAATCACACTCCATTGTATGTATAAACAACCTCTTATACATTTGGTTGTGAATATATATTTCACTCAATGATTATCGTAAGACCACACATCCACCACCTTGATTGAGGGACAATATTACTGATGAAAAGGCTAAGCCTTAGGTTGAAAGTGGACGCACAAAGTCACCTTTACAAATAAGATACCCCTATTTATAACTCTAATAAAATAAGAAACATTAAGAATAAATGTTAAAATATTGGAGTTCATCATTGAATTACTCCCCTGGTAACGTCCTCAAGTTACCTACTCTTGATCATGATCATATGAGTTCACAGTGAAGAAGAAAATAGGGAGAGAAAACAAAATAGAGATAGAATAAGAGAGATGTGAGAACATTTAAATAAAAATATTAAATGAAATTATGGAATGAAAATAAAAAATGATTCTAAACTAAAAAATAACAATACCCAATCATTAGTGTCATGGTTGATCCCTTGAATGTTTATGGAAATACAAATTTATAGGGAGTGGAGTCAAATATTTTGGATCCAAAATCTTCCTCTTAATATTTACGCATCAAAGACATATGTAATGGATGAATTTAGAAATTTTGGATTCTTGAAAGTGGTTCCCCAATTTCTTTTCTATATATCCACAATCTTTTAGCTTTATATGACACATTTTAAGGGATTTATGTCTAAAATAATCTGGAAGCTTAATCTGAAAGGGATGACTCTCAGTATTACACATATCTGGTTTAACATGAATTTATGGACTTGATATTGGTGTAATAAAGTGCGCTTATAGTTATGAAATTTTTTCCTATGAATTTTATATTTAACCATGTATAATTTTAGCCCAATGAGACCATCCATTTGTGATATATAGGCCCATATTCAAAAAACGTTAGATCTTTGCCCAGATTTTGAGGCCAGATTTATGAGCTTCTTTTTAGCCTCCTAATATTTGATTCATCTATTGTTATAGTTTTATTAAATGCATCTCAATGATAATATAATCCTAAAAGTGGAATTACACAATTTAATGCAGTATAGAAAATGTTATATCTGAAATACACAAGAAAATTGAAAACAATTAAAATACAAAATCAGGCCAGATTCCAATTAAGCTCAAAATGATTTTAAACAATAAAATGTGACAATTTAACTTAATATAATGCTTTGGTTGGGTTAAAAAAATTGAACTTAAATGTAAAATAATTGAAAATATTATCTCTATAATGGTATGGATAGTGGTTTTATTAATAATATAATATAGCTTGTTAGAAACCATGTTGGGCATTTTATTTTGTATACGTCGAGTATGTTTCAGGTTGTCTGAGTATTTTTGAGGGAAGTTATCAATTTTAGGGCCTTTAAGTATGAGAAGTGAGAAACATTGGTTTCGGTTCATAATTGAAGATAAGGGGTTCTACTAATGTTTAAAAAATATTTTCATGTATGTTCTCATGTAGTGAATTTTAAACCACATCATGTTCATTATTGAAGTATTGGTAAATAAATTCAATTTTTAATTCTGATGGTGAAGGAACAAAATCCTCAAAAAAAAATTTTATGTGAAATATTCTATGTGGAGTTACATGGGTTGAGTAAATACATGGAAAATTACACCTTTTTTGTCTAGAGATAGATGGGCATAGGAAAGGGTCATCATAGTTTTTCAGTGATGGTTATGACCATTGGATTATAGTTTGGTAGTTTTTGTGTTTTGAATTTGAAGTATCTCTTTATAAGTGTGCTTTGTGATTGAGTTGGGATATGGTTGATTGGTGATGAATTAATGACCTATGTAAGTTGAGTTGTATGGTTGTATAAAAATTGACATTTCTTGAGGATTATAATTGTTATGGTGGGGAATTTTTAATGCCCTATGTCTATACATTCTTTTGGAATTCAAGAGAATTTTGTATTTTTTTAGTCTCGTTGATGGGTCCTTTTGAGAAATAGAATATAGAATTGAATTTTAAGAGATTATAAACATCCACACAATATTTTTGAATTAGTAAAGAGTCTCAAGAGGCATGATGGGGATCATATGTGACTCAATAGAAAAAAGTGATTGTTATAACCAAAACATTAATAGAACCACCAGCTAATAGCCAGGTTCCACTAGTTGGATAGTGGTATCTACAAGTTGTTGGTTCTACTGTCACTGTCCATCAACTGGTCAGTTGTGATGCCCCAAAAACTTAAGTAATAACTTTTTATTCGATAGCATGTATGAAACGTGACACCAAGCATGTAGGGTAATATAATATCCATATAAATTATAATATATTTACTATTTAAAATAAATTATATATATTTTGATGCATGCAACACTGAGTTAGTGTGCATTATACGCAAGAGGACCTTCCTTGATAGCTTGAGTTATACATAATAGTGACCTTCTTCAATAGCTTGCATTATATGGAAGACAAGGTTTCACTAAATAACAATGTATTATTAAAATATTACTATTTAATATAATATGATATAACCTAGTAGTTATGTTATAAGTAATAAATATTATTAACTAACATATGAAAATAAATGTTTTATAATAATATATGATTAATTCATAGGTTAAAAAGTAATTATAAATCAATATAGGAACCAATTTAATATAAATGAAATGTTTTTAAATAAAACTATATTTATGCCCAAAAAATTATGTTATGCTAATAAATTAAATTAATTACCATTATCGAGGGACATTAAACTAATATATATTATATATATTCAATAAACTAATTTTTATATTTATCCATTAGGTTTGATATGCATAAGATAAGAACAAACACTATTTCACCCATAAAACACTATATTTTTATTATGGAAATTTTACCAACATTTAATGGTGAACCAATTTTAAATATAAATTTTTACACTCATATAAATATAATTTTATAAAATAAACTTCACTATTTAATTTATAATATAAAAATTATCCTATAGTGAATGTTTTATATTTTTTTGAGAAACATCGTTTTTTGAGGAATAGTGAAAAATATTTCATTTTAGTTAAAAATTATCCTTTAATTTAAATAATTATTAATGTTAAATTATATTTTAACTTTGTTTTAAAGTAATTTTTGATAAATTATACATCCATTAATATAATTTAGTTAATCAATTTATCTTTTAAATTAAATATAAAAACTTAACAATCATATGAAAAATTTTCTACTAAAACTAGTAAATTCATCCCTCTGCGAGATTAGCATTAATCATAATTTCCTGCAAAAGTGAATTAAATTTAAAAAAAATAGAAATTAACCATTTTAATAAAGAATATATTTTTATTCTAATAATAACTACATAATGTTTTTAAAAGAACTATTAGTGAATGTGATTAAAACTAATTGAAGTGATTAAGGTGTAATTAGGAAAAAATGGACTAAACCCTAAATTTAATGGCACAATTGACCTATCCACTAGTCTAATACCCATTGTATAGAAATATATCGTCAATTAGCCTTACATTATTGAGTATTGTTGGTTTTTTAGTACTTTTCTTAGTTAGGAACATGTGTATATCTAACTTGTTTCCAAAAATTCCAAGTGAGTCATTTTCCTTCCCTATAAAAGGCCACCACCTCTCCCCATTCCTCACACATCTCAAAACACTTAGGTTAGGACAAAACCTGACCAAATAGTCTCTATAAATCCCTCCAATTGATCTCAAATCCTCCCATTTGGCAGAAATAAATCCATCGAAGCTTTTGGTTCAAACCTAAATAAGTTACCCGATTAAAAGGTAACACCTTCTCTCAAGCTTTTTAGTTTCATTTCCCTTCTCCAAACCCTAAAATATTATTATTATATTCTTACCAAAAAACACCATTATCCTAAATATAATATGATTTTTATTATTATTTATCCCTACACTTACAAACATCTTCATTTAAGGGGTAACAAACATATTATTTCTATGTACGATGAACTAATTCCTCACATAATGATGATTGTTCATTTTTTCCTTAACACATATCATGGTTTCCATTATAATGATAAATATGTTTTTAATGTTATATATGATATTTTCCATGTCTTTATACTTCTTTCATCCTATTATAAAACATATATTTAATACGTTTTATTTTTCATTAATAAGATAACATCGTTTGAGGATGTGTGGAATACTGCCACCTCAAAGTGATGTGATTTGTTCACATGATACATAGAATGTATAAATGATGGTTATAATTAAAAATATGATACATAAAAAACATACATATGATATTCAGGACATAATTAACTTTATTTAAATATATATATATATATATATATCATTTTCTTTAATACTATTTCACACACTTAAAAAGTGATAACGTTATTCATGGACGTGTGGACTACCGTCTCATCAACATGATGTGATTTCCATTTCTTCATAATAATTCTTTATATAATAATGTATGATTAAATAATATGGTATTTAATACATAATTATAATTCTATAAATATATAGTGTTACTTACCTTCTTTCCATTATGATCATTGAAAAATGGGAATGTTGCTCATGCGTACGTACAACCTACCGTCTCCATGATTGTAATGTTCATTCATTTTTCATAACCATATTTAATGATTAATTTTAAAAGAAAAATTGTTGTATATATAAAATAATTATTTCATTACTATTATTCTGGATATGTTTATGTAATGACCCCTTTACCATAGTTGACCTACCAACGTCGTTTTTGATACATAACCCGAATTTGATCAAAACACCTGATGTAAACTAAATTGTTTAACTAGTTATATAAAACATAGTAATATGTAAAATAAAATAATTATAAAAATAAAAAATGTTATTAATCAAGTATAAATTCATATATTTTTATTATATATGAAGTTAAAGAATGTTCGCTCAGAAGGAAACTAATGGTAATGGACTCTAGCCTCACTTTTCTTTCTGTGAGGAATACGTTATTGTTGTGAACCTAATCTATTATATATGGTTTAAATACTACCAAATTGACATTTAATATCATAAATTATTTTATCATCATGCTATTTAGATTTTTCAATTCATTATTATTACTTTTGGGTCTTTTAAAGCATGTGTAAGGGAATTTTGTCTCAATTTATATTTCATTGAGGCTAAACTTCTAATATGCACATCATTTATTTTATATGGTGAATTTACTGACCATTTTCATGATACTTCATGAATATCATTACTCCCATGATATTATAATTTTTATTTAATTTTATTGCTTCATTAGGGTATGATTTAGAATTTTTTAAAGTGGTATGTGATACTTTGGAATGTTTAAGGATTATTTTACTCAATACTAATACTAATGACCTATCAATGGAATTTTCATTCGAGGAAATTATATAACCATTTTTCAATAAACCATTTCATTCTTATTTGGTTATTCATGACGATTATAAATTATTAGTACCAATATTCAATTCCTTGGTATTTAAAATGTTTTAGAAGTTTTTTTCAAAAAAAACCCAAATTTATTTCTCCATTTAGTTGGAGAATATGTTTTCTGCTAAAAATAATTTTTTATTAAAAAAATTAAAAAATGTTTTTAAAATTATTTGGTAAATACATTTTACCCCTTTTTTCTTTTACTGATTTTTTCATAGTAATCTAATTGTCTCTTTCCCAATAAGTCATTTTTCTAACGTTTTTACCATGTAAATGGAATATTATTTTACCTCATTTGGTATGTATAGATTTACTCACTGTCATTTCTTTGAAGATGCCCTTTCATGGATAAAAGGTTAGTTTTTACAAAAAAATATTTCTAAAATTGATTTTCAAAGAAAATGATTTTCAAAAGAAAAGTATAATTTCCTTCATAATGATTATAAAAGATATTATTATAATGTATCAATTCATCAATGACTACAACCCTATATTTTTACTCTAACTGGGATTTGTTGTATTGACGTACTTGTTATTCTTTATCTAGATGGTTTAATATTGATTTGGTCCAAGGATGGTATTCACATTCACTTACTTGATTAATTTTTTATTCCCCTTGAAATATTTAATCTCTTATGATATTTTCACATTGAATTTCCCCGAAATTATCCTTTTTATTTATCATGGATATTACTATTGCCTAAATTGTATACCATTTTATATATGGTGTATACTTTGACATTTATTTGATTATTTGGAGAAATAATGAAAAATATATATAATTTATTCAATATGGATATTTGATAAGGCATATTGTTTATTTGTTATGAGGAATGATTAGGACATGAAATTCATGGGTTGGAAACCGGGTTGTCAAATCCCCTTGATGCATCGATTGTCTCATGGGGAGAATTAATTGCAAAAGTTGGTATGGTTAAACTATATCTTGTTGGTACTAGTTATATGTACCAGGGGAAACATAGAATCTTATAATTAAGCATTAGCTCTCATTTAGTTTCAGTTATTATTCATCCATGATATCTTGTATCAAAAAAATCTATGGATACATTTCATTTTTAGTTAATTTCTTAAATGACATGTATTTCAGTTTCTTACATTTCCATATTTATTTTTCTTTATCTAGTTACTTGAATGGAATGTGTGCTTAGTTATTTACCTTGCCTTATTGACTTTATCATTTATTCATTGTTGCTTCCACTATATTTTACCCTTACTGAGAGTTTGAGCTCACCCTTATTATGTTTATTTTCCCAAGAATCCAAGAATCCTACTATGAAAGATATGGAAGTATTTACATGATGGATTAGAGTTATCCTAGATGTTTTTTAGAGAAAAAAATATGTTGTAATTAGTTTATTATTTTTTAATAAAAGACTAATTTATGTATATGGTTTACCAAGAATACTAAACCGATCGGTCCTTTGGGGCTTGATTACTTGTAATCATGCCAATGTATTTTGTACCACACATCAACTCCAAGATATATGGGTCTGGGTCGCTATAGTTGGTATCAAATAATGTTTATTAGAAACCTTGGGAACTATATTTTGGAAAATAGAGTTTAGAAAACATAAACATGATGTAGAATTTGAGGATATGTAAATAATAATATCCTTAAATTTTGTCAAGTTATAGATTATGTGGTTCGTCCAAACAATGAATCCCTTTTCCGATACTACAAGTAGACTTGGTTTTAGAATTGATGTACCTAGGAGTAACAACTACAACATGATGTTCCGATCCTGACTAGGGGTAACCAAATACACAATAATAGGCCTTAATGTGCACCTAGTTTAACACTCCTAGAGGACACAATTAGGAGAATTCACATTTTTCTACAAACCATTGTGAATTATTTGATCATATGATGAAAATAAATAACCAAGGATAAACCTAAGGTTTACTAGATTAAATATAAGGTGTTATGATTTAGAAATATTTGAATTAATATTATGGATACACCCTAGAACAAAGAAGTATCTATGTAGAAATAAGGGTATAAAGTATTTATGTATTGGGGTTGTATTAAAAACCTTAGTTAAAAGGCTATTTAGATATTAACCCTATTTCAAGGATGTCCTTAATATTGATTTTATAAATTATATTAATAATGTTTTAGAAAAGGACAACATGTATGCTGGGTGAAAACCAATAAAATCCAACAAGGTCATTGGTCTTGAACCCATGACCGAAGGATGGTAAGGGTTTTATTCCAACCACTGACCTACGCAATGTACGTGTTACTTTTTCATTGCTTTTAGTTAAAATATTTGAAAAATAAATGTTGAGGATCAACCAGTAGTATCACTTTTTTGGATTATTGACTAATGTATTAATCATATTGGTTTTGGAAGATAGTAAAAGACAAATAGTCAGACTTTTCACTCTTTTATGGTCCTTAAGATCCTTTAGAAATGTATTCTTGTGCTTTATGCACCAATATTAATTTTTGGATAAATTCGAATTTTATCAAAGAACAACCAAAATTTAGTTTTGTTCACATGAAATTGAATCTTATTTGGTATGGATATTTAATTATATTCAAGGTTAGTAAAATAATTTCCCAACAATAGGAAAATTGCATAGAAATAAAATCTCGTCACTATACCTTAATTTAATTTGAATCGATTGTCTCTGAAATCATCCGAGATTTATTGATTTGACACCCTAAAATTTTTGTAGACCATTCACTTGACTTTTATTGATGAACTCATTTATTCCCTATATATATTTACACATTTCCTAAATTTATATATATCTACTTTCCACTAATATTCTCCTAATTATTGATCTGGTTACATGGTAGTCCATGTGACCATTGTATTTTCTATTCTCTCTTTTGTAGAGGATGACTTATGAAACCTTATCATGATGTGGGATTTCAAACATAGAAAGTATCAAAAAATCTATCATTGTGATCTTATTTAAAATTATGAGGATGAAATTTAAATACGACGGAGAGAATGTGATGCCCTGGAAAACTAATGTAAGAATCATGTATTCGATAGAGTGTATGAAACGTGACACCAAGAAAAAAAGATGAACCTATATATTTAAATGTATGAAACACTGAATTAGCATTTGTTACCCACAAGAGCGAACATACTTGATAGATTGAGTTACACACCAAAGCAACCCTCCTCGATAGCTTGCGTAATACGCAAGACCGAGTTTCAAAAAATAACAATGTACTATTAGAATATTATTATATAATATAATACGATATAACTCAGTCATTATATTAATTATTATAAATTTGATTAACTAACTTATGAAAATAAATTTTTTATCATAATATAATATTAATTCATAGCTTAAAAATTAATTATAAATGAATATAGGAACCAATTTAATATAAATGGAATGTTTTTATTTAAACCCATTTTTATTCTCTAAATGTTTTTTACGCTAATATATTTTATTAATTACAATTATTGAGTTATATTAATGTAATATATATGTTATATATTCAATAAAATATTTTTTATATTTATCCATTACATTTTATATTCATAAGATGAGAACAAACTCTATTTCACCCTTAAAACAAATATTTTTATAAAGGAAATTTCACCACCTTTTAATGGAGAAAATATTTTAAATATTAATTTTGACACTATTATAAAATTAATTTTATATAATAAATTTAATTATTGAATTCATAATTTCAAAATTATTCTAGGGTAAAGTTTTAGAACTTTTTTATGAAACTTCATTTTTTTGATGAATAGTGAAAAATACTGCATTTTAGTTAAAAATTGTATTTTTGTTCAAATAATTATTATTTTTAAATTGTATTTTGTGTAACTCTATGACCCCAGTTGACTATATTATTTTCATTATATTATTTTAAATTGACATGATCATAAGAAATCAAATCCCTAAGGACCGATCAATTTAGTAGCATTAGAAATACTAGATTCAAACATAAGTTTTTTAGTACATCAAGACATGAAAAACAACATATTATCCCCTTTGAAAACTGTGACATCCCTTAAACTATCCTTATAGGTCAATCATAATATAATTATTCACATTTTAGGGAAAATGAAACGTAAAAAATGGGTGATCTTAGATGCTCAATAAGGATAAAAAATATAATAAAAGATATCATAAATAAACATCAACTTTTAAGGAAAGGTATAAAATGGAAACACAAGCCTTTTAAACGTAATATTCAGCATAATATAGAATTAATAAATCAAATAATTCCATTCAATCATTAATATTGATATTATACTAGTTGAATAATCACATGAAAAATCAATAACGAAACTCATAACGAGGGAATACGTAATGCGGGACATTTTAAACAGATTGTCATGGCTTTGGCCAAGAAACCATACATAATTGGGTATGAAATTAGCCAAAACCCAAACATATTTGTCTCATGATACCTACTGATGCATCTAGGGGATATAAAGATCCCTTATCAACACTTACAGAGTCCAATGCATTCCTCTTATGAAAGGGCTTAAATATAACCATTATAAACATTCATATTAAAACTAGCATACGAAATGACAATACTTAAACCATAAGATATTAATGGCATAAAAGTAGAACATCCATAGTCAAACAAATAATAAACCCTTAAATACAATATAGAATATTTTATCATTATAAATCAACCTCAATTAAACTTAAAGTCCAACAAAGGATGTTGACATAAATGAAAATAATCTAATAAAATCGTTAAAACTCTTTGAGAGAAATATCCCTTTTTTACTTTTAAGTTATTTTAAAAGCCTTACCCTTATAAAATTTAAAAAAAACCTAAAAATATTATAAGGGAATATTCATAATTTCAAGGCATCATTACGGCGGAAAATAGCCACTCGCACCATATAAGTTAAAAAACTTTTTTTCATTAATTAGTAAAAAAGTTCATAAAGTACCTCGTTTGGAAAATGACAGAAATATTCCTTTAAAAAAGTTTTATATAAAAAGTAAAAAGTGGGTAAAAAGGTATTTAAAAATTTTCAACGGTATTTTGAAATACATTTTATGAAATGTGGACAAGGATGATAAAGATGTCCTGATAGATACTTATGTGTAAATAATCTCAGATAATAATTAGATTGTTAAATTAACCCTTAACATGTACCTTCAAATTTTTTAGGGTGTTTTAACATCCTATAAAATGATTAATGTATGTTATTAAATTATACTAGAACCATATTCATATTTATAATATCATATATGATCCTCTTATATTGTTTTGTTAATATTATTTTAGTATTACCAATTTTTCGGGTGTTAAATGCTTCATTTTCCCATTCTTAATTTTTCATGTATATCATGTTTTTATGTATAGGATTTATTTTATTCATATAAATAATTATATCAGGTTCATAAATATTATTTTTACTCATCGTATAGATTTTATAATCATTCTTGAATGGTAAATGTGGAGAGTGAATCTCACAGTGTCGTAGAGATGGTAGGTCGTACGTACGCACGAGCAACAGTATCATTCCCTTCATGGTTAAATGGTATGGAATTGGATGGTATATTAAGTATAAATAATAATTATAATGTTATATTAATTATTTATATCAATTATACTAATAATCATATCCATCACAATAAATTTTTGTTGAGTAATAAATTACACCACGGTGTGGAGATGATAAGTTGTACGTACGCACACATGGTGATATTATTTTTCGTAGGATGGATAATATGAGTAATATGGTCATAACAAGATTATAATAACACATTAGAATATTTATTACATTGAATTTATTACTTTTCTAGTGAAACAACATAGAATGATTAACTATAAGAAGAAAATAACTTTGAAAGAGGTGATGAAACAATTACATCTTTTTCGGTTATCTCCTTTTCATTTGTACAAAAGGACTCCTTACAATGGATCTATTTCCCAATTATGGCCTCTATTATTCATTTAGGAAAGTTGGTAGAGTAAATCTTCAGGGGTTGGAAGGGAAAAAATGTCTTTAGATGTGTTAATTAAAGAGAAGGGGAAGTGCCCTTTTATAAGAGAGGGGAGGGCCACATTAAGAAACACTTAAAATATTAAATTAAAATAAATTAGTATTCAATTAAAAATTGATCTAAAGTGATTGTATTCATGGAAAATATGAGTATGGGTCTAAATTTTTTCAAAATATGAATTTTAGACATGTTTAGGTCATAAAATTAACCTCATCGTTTTGATTTAACCCATAGTTAAATAATTTAACCATTACCATTAAAACTTGTCCTTTTACAGTATTGGGTTAATATAGTAACTATAAAATGTCAAAAAAATCCCAATTGGATAATTTATGACATATTAAATACTATCCAAATTATTCGGATGAACCTGATATTTTAATTAATTTTATTACATTTAATAAAAAAATATTTATTTTAAAGTATCATTTATATCAATTTTGAAACATATAAATATTTTAATTTAAGAAATAAATACAACAAACATGATAACTTCAAACCAATAATTCCAATATGTTACTAACATGTATATTTTATTTATAAAATTATATGGATTTAATTAATTAATTCAAATTATATTTATTTTAATATTTTTAATATCATGTATTTTATATTTATATTAATAAAATAATTTATAATTAACTATTGTGTCATCATTAATGGTAATTATTTAATATATAATTATTATAAATAAATTTATACAAGGTAGGAAATTCTTTAACATTTATAGATACTATTTATTATATTTTTTAACTTCTAGATATCTCTATATTAAAATTATTATACTTAAATGAAATGAGAGTGTGAAATTTTGTCACATTAATTAATATTAATAATATTCATGACATGTTTTGGGACAAGGATCTGTTAAATGATTACATATAGAAAAATTAGTGATAGGGGACTAATTTAGTCATCCAATGGTATTTTTACAGGTGTTAGAGTGATTTTGTAATATTTTTTTACCTTTAATTACTTGATTTACCCTTAACCATGAAAATAAAAAATTACTAAATTTACTATTCATAATATCCAAAAAAATAAAAGTAACCTATTAACATAATTTAGACCCACTAATTAAAAATATTGAATCAAATTTTTCTAAATTTAAAACACTGAAGATTTAGTAATTAATTAAAAATTAATCCCCATTAATAAAATGAGAAAATAGGTTTTTCAGAAGTAAAACTCACCAAAAGATTGACATGTGTTTGTATCTAATTTTAAAGTGAAAATAATTCCAATGAACTAAATTATATTAAATGATAAAAACTTAATCGAAATATAATTTAAAAAAATTAAAAGTATAATCTATCAATATAAATAAATTAGATGAAAAAGAAATTTTAATTAAAATGCATATTTTTCACTATTCATTAAATTATAATAGTTACATGAAAAATACCACAAAGTTGTAAAAAATAAATGTTTATGTCCCATTTATAAATAAGAAGATTATTTTATAAAAATTAATATATAAAATTGATAAATATTGAATTGAAAAACACTTCTTGATTAAAAGGAGGTGAAAAGTATTATTGGAAAAATACTTCTTTTATTCGAAAAATTGAATTTGTTCTTATATCATGTATAATAAATACACAAGATAAATATTAAAATTATAGGGAATATATAAAATTAATAATTTAGCTAATACTATTCATATATTTTTTTAAATGGCTAGTCCACATGCATTCAAACTTGATGTTGTGTGCATTGTATGTTATTGAATTATTTAAAAACAAGTGTACCATTGAATCTTGGGGTCTACATTCTTCCCTAAATCAAATAATTTTGTCCTAGAAATATCTAGAATACCACTTAATAAAAATTTTCAGGTGGTTCTTCATCTTAAGTTCCTCAGGGTCCCACACGACATCTTCCATTTTATGGGTTCTCCAAATAACTTTTACAAGACTAGTCGTTCGATTTCTCAACACTTGTTCTCTGGTATAAATAATATTTATAGGCTCTTCACAATAAGATATATTATGTTCTAGTTATATTAATTTATAGGTGAGTACATGCATTGGGTCTGGAATTTATTTACATAACATTGATACATGGAACACATCATGTACTTTGGAGAGACTTGGCAGCATTTCCAAACGGTAATCTACAGCTCCAATTAATTCATGAATTTAAAAATGTATGATGTACCTGAGACGTAATTTACCCTTATTAATAAACCGTATAACACCTTTCCATGGAGATACCTTCAAGAAAAAATGATCTGCTACTTGAAATTACAAGTCCTACCTTCAGTTAATAGCAAATCTCTTTTTGCTACTTTGTGCTATTTTGATATGGGTTTGAATAGTCTTTACCTTTTCCACTGTTTCCATAACAAGTTCTGGGCCTAAGAGTTTTATTTCACCAACATCATACCAACAAGTTAGTGTATAACATATATTTCCATATAACACTTCATATGGTACCATCTAAATACTTGAATGGAAGCTATTTTTATATGAAACTTATACCAGGGGGAAATATTGATCCCACTTACCTTGAAAGTCAGATGAGTAAGATCTCAACATGTATTATAAGGTTTGAATCATCCTTAATAATTTTCCATCAGTTAGAGGGTGGTATGCAGTGCTCAAATGAAGCTTAATATCTTGGGCCTTCTGAAAACGTTTCCAGAACTGTGATGTAAAATGGGGATCTCAGTTAGAAACAATCGATAGGGGTACACCTGAAGTCTTACTACTCAATTAATATATAGAATTTCTAAACGTTCAACTGGTATATCTTATCTTATATTAAGAAAATGTGTTGATTTGGTAAGATGATAAAAAAATGACCCATATTGTAATGTCCTGGTTCCGGAAGCCACCCAGAGGTGCCCCGTACCCAGTTGGTCACATGGCCTCAAGCGCATTTCCCCGAATGCCAGATGCTGCCGACTAGCAGTGAGGGCCTTGGGTGTGATAGTGGGGAAACTATGCCCTCATTGTAAGAGTACATATTAGATGTAAACAGATACATACAAGAGTGGAAGCAGCAATAATATCATTCAAAAATAAATAGCGGAAGAACAATAGAAAAAACTGGAGCACATATATAAAATTTTGCATGATACATATGTCTAGGAGAGCAGCAAAACAATGTACGATGTTGAAATACGGTACTAAAACAAATACAAAAGAAAGACAGTAATCAGATCCACAACATCGAAAGCCTAAGCTTGGTCTCGTGCTCTCCAACTCCACAGCATGTCAAGTACCTGAAGTAGAAGGGCGCTTGACCTTGTCTATACCTGGAACAATATAATCTATTCAGTCCCAAAAGCATGGCCCAAATAGGGTTTGAGACTAATCCCAGTAGGCAACCACCATGAGATCCATGCCTAACATTCAATGAGTATATGGGAGGTAAATGTACAGAAAACAGTAAACAAGAGAGTACTCAACAGTAAATAATCCATAGTTTCAATATTAAGAAACCACAAAAAAAGTAGATAAACACAATCGGTAACCCTCTAGTAAGCACACTTAGTCTATTACCTCTAGTCCTACCTAACAGGTACATGCAACCCTCTATGAATTATACTCAGTATAACCCCTATCATTCAGCTTAAGCATGGACTCACTAAGGAATCACTCGCCGTTAATTCCCCCTATAGTCTCGTATCATAACTAAAGGTGCTCTAGGGAAGCACTTATGTCACATTCCTTCTATGGCCCACGTTGAGGAACTACAGACACTCTAATGAAGCACTCAATATCAATTCCTCTTTTGGTCTTGCATCGTAAAATTATAAAGACACTCTATTGATGCCCTCAACGTCCATTCTCCCTATGATCAATATACCAGGTTCTCACGACCCCGTGTAAGTCAAGCAACTGTAGTAGTGCGTATCGGCCAAGGTAAACCTCAATAACTACTTGGCTAGAATTCTACATCATAACAGCATAATAGAACAACAATCACACTATACTACAATACTAGTCATGGGAAAGTAAATAGGCACCTATCAGGCAACTAGACCCAAAGGTCAAAACAAGAAAATCATGCATGGAAAACACATCCAAAGAAAAAAAATTATACCTATTCACAATCAATTATCATCTACTCAAGCATACAAGCATAGCAGGAAAGCAATAGGGCTAAACTGGTAAATTCACAATACCCTGTTCATGGGTATTGGTCAATTTTTCACATAAAACTCATGGACTTTCAATAGAAAGGCACAAACAACCTACCTCGGCATTTGGAGATCGATATAAGTGAACCTCAAAGCTTCAATATCCATATAACTTCAACGATCTACAAAAATGTCTACAATGTTCAACCCATGATATCTCACAAGAGAGGAGAAATCAAAAGATGGTGATCTAGGAGAAGGGATAACTCACTGATGAAATTCCAACGCAACAGATGGTGTTCGATTCGGAGGATAGACGCACACTCGGGGGGTTCGTTAACAATTTTTCGTTGTACGGAGCTCTCGGTCAAACGAGACCTAAAAGAAGATCATTCTGGTGATTAGACGCGACCCGAGTGTGTTTAATGAAAAAAACTACATGGCGTCTAATTTTTGAGGTTCACGGCGTGTACTCATTGTTTTTGTACTCCGCTTTAAAAGGCCTCCAAGTCACTCCCACACAGCCGTGTGTGTGGCTACTACACAGACAGCACACGACCTCCTGCGGTAATGTAGTACACGGCTTATACTCATAAAGTACACAGCGTGTACATAGAAAATTTACAGAAATTTTTCTTTTTCCCAAAACGAACAAAAAAGGAAAACATACCTGAAATGAAGATCTAGGTTCTTACAAACTTTTTCATTAAATAAATTTGTCCTCAAATTTCCCTAGTATGGAATAGAAGAAGAAACATCGAATAGCTCTGGCCAGTAGGCTCGTACATAAGCCTCCCTCTCCCAAGTCTCGTCCTGTACCCACCCATGCTGTCAAAGAACTCATACCAAAGGAACAGATCAGCCACATGGAACCATAGTACTGCGATCAAAAATCTGGATAGGATGATCCTCAAACAACACATCCACTTTGAGCTCAAACTCCTCAGGTTGAAAGTCATGAGATGGGTCTGAAAAATAATGTTGGAGCTGAGAAACGTGAAAAACATTGTGCAATGCCCAGTACCTCTGAGTTAACTAAAATCGATAGGCAACTGGCCCAACTCTCTGCCACACCTCAAACGGCCTGATGTACCTCGACGAAAGCTTACCATGTATCCTGATCCTCTTGTGTCCCAACCTCCGTGTGACACGCAAGAAAACCTAATCCCCGACCAAGAACTCTTGAGGTCATCTCCGCTGATCTGCATAAGTCTTCTGTTGAGACTGTGCAGTACCCATCCTCTTTCGAATCATCTCTATCTGCTCTGTGGTCTCCTGTACAAGATGAGGTCCCAGCATAGCTGCCTCTCCTACCTCCATCCAACATAAGGGTGATCGACATGGCCTACCGTACAAAGTCTTATAAGGTGCCATCTAAATAGTTGCTTGAAAACTATTATTTTAGGAAAACTCCACAAGTGGTATATGCTTCTCCCAATAACCTATTAAACCAAGAATGCATGCTTGGAGCATATCCTCAAGCACCTGAATTGTACACTCGGACTGGCCATCAGTTTAGGGGTGGTAAGTTGTACTCAAATGTACCGGTGTACCCAAAGCTATCTGAAGCCCCTGCCAAACCCGAGAGGTAATTCGAGTATCTTTGTCTGAAACAATGGAGTGTGGAACTCCATGTAGGCATACAATCTCATGGATGTACAATCATCCCATCTCATCAACACTAAAGGTCTACTTGGTCTGTAAAAAGTGAGAAACCTTCATGATTCTGTCAATGAAAACCCAAACTGCATCACTCCCTCGAGGCGACCTAGGTAAACCTATCACAAAATCCATTTTGACATCGCTCAACTTCCACTGAGGAATAGGAAGCTGCTGTAAAAGCCCTGCTAGTCGCTGATGCAATGCCTTCACCTACTGACAGGTGGAACACCACCTGACGAAACTAGCAACATCTCTCTTCATACCTGGCCACCAATACTGACAGTGTATATCACGATACATCTTGGTGACCCTAGAATGAACTTCCCAAACTGAGGTATGAGAGTCCCGCATCAGCTATTCACGTATGTTTGTTTTCACCCATACGCACCCCCAGAAACGCATGATCTCATCCTCACCTATGGTCTATCTAGGAATAAGGTCCTCTCCTGACACGCTCTCTCATAAGACTAGGCCTTCAGCATCTGATATCTACCTCATTCGTATTTGATCAATAAGGGTGGAGGTAACCACTAAAGAAGAAAGGAAAGTCTACCCCTGTCTATCTTGCACCTCCAAATGCATCTCAAAGAATATATCCATAAGCTTCCACTCACTGCTGGCCTCCTGAAATGCCTGTATCAGAGTCCTCCTACTCAAAGCATCATCCACTACTTCGCCTTTCCCAGTCATATAGGCAATATCAAAATCTAGGAATTATTGGTACTCAAACCACCTTCGCTATCTCAAATTCAGATTACGTTGTGTGAAGATGTACTTGAGACTATTTTGGTCGGTGAAAACCACAAAGTACTCACACATAAGATAATTTCTCCAACAACGTAAGGCTTGAACAACTAAATCTAACTCAATATCATGTGTAGGGTAGTTCTTCTCATGTGGCCTCAACTGTTGAGACCCATACGCAACGAATTCATCTCCCTGCATAAGCACAACTCCCAGACTGACACCTGAATCATCACAATACACAGTATAGATCATTCCCAACTCTGGAAAGACTTGTTTCGGTGCTAAAGTCAAGCTCCCCATGAGCTCCTGAAAGGCTGAATCACAAGAATCTGACCACAAGAACTTCACAACATTCTTAGTCAGACTCATCAGTAAAGCTGCTAAGCATGAAAAGTCCTGTATAAAATGTGTGTAGTATCCATACAGCCCCATAAAACTCTGCACCTCAAAGATGTTCTTTGGCTACTCCCAGGAGACTACTGCTCTCACTTTTTCTGGGTCTACTGACACTCTTGCCTCTAAGATGATATGACCCAAGAAGTGAATCTGATCCATCCAAAAGTGGAATTTTGAGATCTTAGCATATAACTGATACTATATCAATGTACTCAAAATGATCTCAATATGGGTATCATTGTCGTGTAGAGTGTGAGAGTACACCAAGATATCATCCACGAATACCACCATGAAGGAATCCAAGTACAGATGGAACACTTGGTTCATCAGTGCCATGAAAACTGTAGGCTCGTTCAGGAGACCAAATGACATTACCATATACTCGTATAGACCATACATGCTCCAGAAGGCTGTGGGAGGTATATCAGATGTTCTAACATGCAACCGATGTTAACCGGACCTCAAGTCAATCGTCGAGAATACCTGGTATCCTAAAAGCTGATCAAAGAGATCATCAATTCTTGGTAATGGATATCGGTTCATGACCATCAACTAGTTAAGCTTCTAATAATCCACACAAAGATTGAGTGTTTTGTCTTCCTTTTTCACAAACAGGACATGCAAACCCCAAGGAGAAGTACTAGGTCAGATGAAAACATTTTCCTACAACTCTTCCAACTGCTTCTTGAGCTCCTGCAACTCTGGTGTAGAAATCATATACGAAGTAATGGAAACTAGTGACGCTCCTAGCATAAGCTCAATAGAAAAGTCTACTTCACGCTCTAGGGTAAAACCTAAAAGGTCTTCTGAAAAGACATCCCTGAAAAAATCTACCACTGGAGTAAAGTCTAATTGAGAAGTCCCCTGATCGTCCAGATATAAACTAGCAATATGGGTTGTAACTCCTCTTAACCCATAATGCTCTAGACCCTCTCTGATCACCTAGAAATCCCACTCACCCTTATGAAGAAACGATATGACCTATAGTTATGTGAAACTCCCCCTACGGTGATAATATTCCACGACAACCTGGAAAGGAACTAGCCAGTCCATTCCAATAATGACATCATAGACTGCCCTATCTTGGAAATAGAGGTCCCATAAAAAGTGACACCCACGAACCACTATAGGTAACACCTTACACTGACGTACACGCATCGTTCTAGTCCCCAATATACTGTCTAGTGTATAGATATCAGAATACCAAAAGATGTAGAGCCTAAGGCTCTCCACAACCATGACAGATATAAATCTACAAGTAGCCCCTATATCGAAAAGAAGAGAAGCTAAAACTAAGGAAACTAGGATTGTACCTCGAACTGTTGAAGATCAGAGATCCTGCTCTTGCTGGGTCTGCTCCACTACAAGGGTCTGGCCTGCCCCACGGCCCTGTGACCTTGCCTGACCACTCTAAGCTGATACACTCTAATTTTTTTGAAAGACCGGAGACTGACCACCACGGCCTGAATGGACAGAATAACTCCAGTTCCCTAACTGGTGAGAAACTGGGGGTGTTTCTCCCAAATGAGGATTCATAGAAGAACCCTTGTCACCATCTTCTAGTGAGAAGATTTGACAGAGGTGCTAAAGGTGACCAACTTGCCGCATGATCTGAACTCCACTGGGTCTCTCAGGAAGTGTGGCTTCATATGTCCGCTCTTCCCACACTGGTAGAACAGCATCTGGCTTCCAGAAGAATTGTCTCACCTCATTGGATCAACTCACAAAGACTCCATGCGGTGCTTCTTACTGTCAGTAGGAGGGATGCTAAATCCAGATGCAGAGCTGCCCTAGCTCACAACTCTGAAATCGCTCAGATTTCACTCCGTGATCAGCTCCTGGTTGACGTTAAAAGTGATAGAAGTCAACTGGAAGATGTTCACATTTGATCGGATATCGTTCCTCAGACCATCCTCGAACGTCCTTTCCTGGAATAACTGATCACCTTATAAAACAGGTGTGAAGCACTGCAGCTTAGTAAAATGGGAGGAATACTTCATAATAGAAAGAGTACCCTGCTCCAGACTCATAAAATCTCGGGCTCAATCGATGATCAAGGTGTTTGGATAGACGTAGTCAAAGAAGATGCGTTGGAAATCATCCCACACCATAACTACGAGTGTCCTGCCTGGGAGATCACATCCCACCACCTCTTGGCGGAGTCCCGAAACATATAGGTAGCGAGCTTGACCCTCCTCTCGGGAGGCGTCTTTAGATGTCCAAATATTGTTAACATTGATTCTAACCATGACCCTGTAGCCTGGGGTCCTCCATCCCCTGAGAAAGTGGGAGGATGCTGCTGCTGGAAAATACACGTCAAATCTGCCATCGACGGGGTAGGAGGCGGTGTTTCCTGAAAAGTCATCATCATCATCATAAAGCCTTCCCTAAACTATGCATCAACACATGCATCTGGTATAATGGTTGGTGCCAAAAATGGCACAATAGGAGGATCTACAGGTAGTCCCTAATCAGCCACATCCAGTGTCCGATCACTACCCTGAAACTGACGCACAACCAGAGGACATCTCGTTGGCATGACTCTACAAGGTCAAATGCACAACATAGATCAATATTATCAAAGATTGAAAACTGGAATTACTAGAAGGGAACATGAGAAGTAAATCATTCGTGTTTTTCCCAACATGACTACACAGCCTGTATGTCCCATACATGGTGTGTTCCCTTAAGTCATTCACATGGTCGTGTACTTATGCCAAAAATGGTCATGTAACGCCCAAACACACTGCGTGTTTTCTTAAAACACGGTGTATACTTGAATCCTCTTTCACTACCCGATTCCTTCTACATGGTTAAATCCACATGGATCACCTAAAACAAGACTACATTGCATGTTCATAGTAGAAACTGTGTGTTCACGGTAGACACAACGTGTACTAGAAAAGCTTCACCTGGCCTGTGTTGTTAGTGACATGACCAAACACACAGATCACACTACATGGCGTGTTCAAGGTGGACTCAACATGTATGTGAAAGGATAACATCGACCCGTGTTGTTGCTTACCTGGCCGGCTACACGTCTGACACTACACGGCGTGTTCCTTTGGAACACGACCTGTTACTACAAGAAAATCCATATCTCGTGTCTCTGCCAACATGGATTATGACATGGTTAGGGAATACACTGTGTGTACATACGGTACATGGCGTGTACTTAAGAGAATTTGTTTCTTCCTGAATAGAAGAACACATGGCATGTAGTCAAAATTACACGGCATGTATTCTGGGTTTTTTTGGACAGTAAGCCTCAGAAACTACTCTAAAAGCGAAAAAAACACTGAAAAGAACATTGAAAGTTCTAAATTCCAATCCGTGAGGGCCCATACTCCCCACAAATCAAATCTTGGAATCATAAACATGTTATAACAATGTAAAGAAGTCAACGATCCACCAAATTCCGGTCCATGAGGGCCCATAACACCTCAAGAACTAATTTTTGTCATTCATTAATACAAAATTTATACAAAAAATACCCTATTAAATAGCATGTAGCCTTATCAATGAATCTATCACAACAGTATTCATTTTCTACCCAACATCTATCACAACAACATGAAATCAGTAATGCATCCTAAATGGCATGGAAAGAATACATGACATTTGATTTCTAATAAGTGCCTATATGATTCATGAGATGGAATACCCTCATATCATTGGGCTGCAACAAAAATAGAACCTTAATAACATCAATAGTAATAACACAAAACATGTGAGTCACCCAATGGTGAAAATCAGTTCAACCGTAAAATTGAAAAACCAAAAGAAATTGCAATAAATGAGGTAGATTGGATTTCCCCAATACACGGGTTAGCTACTCCTAGGTAAAACTTATTAACAAGTACATATTCCTTCCTATCTCTAGATAGAGGCTCCAAATAGTAAATCAAGCGAAAATAATCCTCCGATACCACTTTGTAACATCCCGGTTCCAGAAGCCACACAGAGTCGCCCCATACCCAGTTGGTAACATGGCCTCAAGCGCATTTCCCTGAACGCCAGAGGCTGCCGACTAGCAGCGAGGGCCTTCGGTGTGATGGTGGGGAAACTTTTTCCTCATTGGCAGATTACACAGCAGAAGTAAACAAATACATACAATAGAGGAAGCAACAATAATATCATAAAAAAATAAATAGCGGAAGACTAATAGAACAAACTAGAGCACATATATAAAATGATTCCTAATACATATGTCTAGGAAACCAGCAATACAAAGCATAATGCTGAAATACAGTACTAAAACAAATACAAAAAAATAGTAATCATCTCCATAGCATCGCAAGCCTAATCTTGGCCTCGTACTCTCCAGGTCCATAGCATGTCAAGTACCTGAAGTAGAAGGACGCTTTCCCTTATTTATACTTGTAACAATATAATATGTTTGGTCCCAAAAGCATGGCCCAAACAGGGTGTGAGACTAATCATATTAGGAAATCACCACAAGATCTGTGCCTAATAGTCAATGAGTATATGGTAGGTAAAAGTATAGGAAACTGTAAACAAGAGACTACTCAACAGTACACAATCCACAGTTTCAATATCAAGCAACAAATAAACAAGCAGATAAACACAACAGGAAATCCTATAGGAATATCACTTAGTCTAAACCATCTGGTCTTACTTAATAGGTACAAGCAACCGTCTGGGTAGCAAACTCAGTCAGAACCCTCTGGTTCAGCTTAAGAATAGACTCTCTGAGGAAGCACTCATCGCCAATTCCCCTTATAGTCTCGTATCATAACTAAAGGCGCTCTAGGGAAGAACTTACGTCACATTCCCTCTGTGGCCCATGTTGATAAACTAAAGACACTTTGAGGAAGCACTCAACATCAATTCCCCCTGTGGTCTCGCATTGTAAAATTATAAAGACACCCTAGAGAAGCCCTCAATGTCCATTCTCCCTATGGTCAATACACCAGGTTCTCAAGGCCCCGTGTAAGTCAAGAAAGTGTATCAGCACGTATCAGCCATGGTAAACCTCAAGAACAACTTGGCTAGTATTTTATAGCATAACATCATAACAGAAAAACAGTCACACCATCCTATAATTCTAGTCATGGGAATGTAAACAGCCACCTTTTAGGCAACTAGACCCAAAGGTCAAAAAATGCATAACATGCATGGACAACACATCCAAATCACATCAATTATCCCTATTCACAATCAATTATCATATACTCAAGCATACAAGAATAACAGGAAAACAATAGGGATAAAAAGGTAAACACACAATACCCTGTTCATGGGTATTGGGCAATTTTGCACATAAAACTCAAGGACTTTCAACAGAAAGGCACAAACTACCTTCCTCGGCGTTTAGAGATCAATATAAGTGAACATCAAAACTTAAATATCCTTAAAACGTCAATGATCTACAAAAACTTCGAAAACATTCAACCCAAAAAATATCATGAGAGAGAAGAAATCAGAATATGGTTCTCTATGAGAATAGAGAAATCACCGATGCGATTCCAAAGCAACATACAATGTTCGATTTGGAGGACGGATAGACGCTCAGGGGTTCTTTGAAGATTTGTGGCCGTACCGAGCTCTCAGTTGAACTATACCTAAAAGAAAAGCATTCTGGCGATTAGACACGACCTCAGTGTGTTTAATGAAAAAAAGTACATGACTTTTACTTTTGAAGTTCACAGAGTGTACTCTCCATTTCCATACTCCGCTTTAAGCGGCCTCCAAGTCACCCCACACAGCTATGTGGGTGGCTACTACAAGGTTAGCACACAGCCTCCTGTAGTAAGGCATTACACGACGTGTACTCATGAAGTATACGGCGTGTACTTAGAATTTTTTTTAGAAATTTCTCTTTTACCCAAAATGACTAGAAAATGAAAAAATACCTAAAAAGAAGATCCAGGTTCTTACACATATCACATCATTTCTTTTGGGAGTCTTTGGTAGCCTCATGACAAAGTCCATCATAATATCATCCCATTTCTACATAGGTATTGGAATAGATTTCATGAATCCTCTAGGATATTTTCTTCCAGAATTTACCTATTGAAAAACCACACATCACGACACATAATCAGAAATCTCTCTCTTCATGTTGTCTCACCAAACATGTTCTTTAAAATCTCTATACATTATAGTTCTACCAACTTGTATAGATAAATTAGAGCTATTATCATAATCCAATAATTCTCTTTTTAGATCAGGTATAGCATGAGCACGAAGACTCTTCCCAAATTTCAAAATTCCCACTTTAAATGCAAATTCAATCAATGTCCCATTATTCACAGCTTTAATTATATTTTGAACTCCTCATTATCATTCTGATAACTTTTTATCCTTTCTAGTAAATATTGTTTGGAATCCATTTGAAAAATTAGTGATGTTACACCATCCATGATAATTCCCATATCCATATTTATTAGATCCCTAAACATATGATACCTTTAAACTCTCATATTGTAAAGAAATCCATGCTCATTTCTACTCCAATAATTCACCAATTATTTTCCTTCCATGGGTGGGAGTGTATTTTGAAATCGTGATCCTTGAGTAGCTCAATCCATCTTCTTTGTCTTGTGTTGAGTTATTCCTATGAGAAAATATATTTCCAAATCTTTTGATCTAAATATATCTCACATCTTTCACCATATATATAGTGTCTGTATGTCATCAAAGAAAATATTAGTCCTTCTAACTCAAGATCGTGAGTTGGGATGTTTTTTCCATGGACTTTTAATCTCCTTGATTCATAAGTAATAAATCTATCATTCTATATAATAACAAAACCATGTCCTTTCCTTAATGAATCACTATAAATAAAAAACCCATAATTTCTAGATGGTAAAGTCAAGATAGGAGCATTTAATAATATTCTCTTAAAATCTTCAAAACATTCTTCACTCTTTTTTCCAAACAAATTTAACCCATTTACATGTGATCTTGGTTAATAGGATATCCAATTAGGAAAAATTATAGATAAAATGTCTATTGTAACATGATAAACCAATAAAACTACATACCTCAGTTCCAATCATTAGTGCCAACCATTAATGGATTGATTTTGTCTTTGTTGTATCAATAAGGATTCCATACTTCGAGATAATATAGTCAAGAAAAGAAATTTGCTAAACCAAGAATTCAAACTTTCTAAACTTTAAATATAGTTCATTTCTTATAATACACTTCAAAAAAATCCTCAAGTGGTTCTCATGGTCTTCATAGATTTTATAGTATACTAAGATATCGTCAATAAATTCAACAAAAAAATCATCAGGATATTCCTTGAACTCATTGTTAATTAGATCCATGAAAACATAACTTGCAATAGTCAATCTGAATGGGATTACTGTAAACTCATAATTTCCATACCTAGTTTGGATTTATATTTTTGTAATATCTTAATTATTTATACAAAATTGATGATATCCAAAATGAAGGTAAATCATCAAAAAATATTGAGATCCATGAATTTGATCAAACAAATAATCAATGCGTCACATGGGATAAATATTCTTTATTGTAATAGCATTGATTTCTCTATAGTCAATGCATAACCTCATTGATCCATCTTTCTTCTTAAAAAAAGAATTTGGGATCTCGAAGGAGAAACAATAGTGAGAATAAATCCCTTATTACTCAAATCCTATAGTTGTTTCATCAGCTCTACTAATTCCACAATGGTCATTCTATAAGGAGACATTAATATTGGTCTCACATTAGGGATTAAATCAATAGAAAACTGAACTTCATGATTTGTGGGGCGTCCAGGTAAATCATCAGAAAAAATATCAATATATTCCTTTACAATTGGTACATACTCAATTTGAATATTTCTTTCTTCATCCCTAGATGTTATTTCCTATTCCTCCCCAAGAATCGCATTCTGTAAAGCTATTGGGTGAGGGATTTGATAATAACCAGGTGATAAAGATTCTACTCTAAAGATATTATATTCTATGTTTTCCTCAAAAATAAAAACTTCTTTCTTCTTGAATTAATTTTTCACATTGTATTTTGATATCCAATCCATAATGTCGATTATAAAAAATTCAAAAATAGGTATTATGATAATGTTAATAGATAATACACATTTATATTCCATAATAGGAACTATCTAACACATATTTGTTGAAATGAGACTTCTCTTAGGGGTTTTGACTGTTAACTCCCTTATTAATGTGAATTGAAAATATATAAATTTTAAATAAAATTGAGAAGATATAAAGGATTGAGTGGATACATAATAAAATTAACTTTTGGATAAATTTGAGGAAACGATTAAAGTACTCTCCACCACATCATTTGGGACTTCAACTTCAGCAATTGTGATTTCATAACACTAACCTTTCTCCCATGGCCTTTTCTAGGGTAAATTCCCCTGCTAATTAGGAAATTAATGTGAATAGTATCTCATATCTTTAATATTTATGTACTATCATTGATGATAATACACATTTATCAAATAAATTGTAGAGGCTTAAAATGTGAATGAATCTAATTTATTGCATAATTTACATTAAAAGGACGATTTATTGCCTTTTAATGGAGAACCCTCATTAAATCTAGTTTCGGTTACTTTAATACATTATATATTACCAAATTAAATACTTCTTTAGAATGGGGACATCAAAATTTAATTTGTGTAAATTTTTGGAATTTTTTCGATAAAGTTCATTTTTAATGAATAGTGAAAATATTGTATTTTAATTCAAAACTGTGTTTTAATAAAATTTAATTGTATGGATAAATTATATTTTTATTCGGTTTTAAAGTTTAATTATAATATATTTTTACCATTTAATCTAATGTTGGTCATTGGAATTAATTTAACTTTAAAATTGGACATAAACAAGTGTCAATCTTTTGATAGTTATTGTTTCTTAAAAACACGCTATTTGTTTTAACAACGGGAATTAATTTTAAAATTAATTAATGACACTTTTATGTTTTTAATTTGGAAAAATGAACATAATTTTTTAATTTGGAATATCAAATATAGGTTGGGCTTAATTTTTAGTATTTCTCTGAAAAACGTCAATTTTTGATGAATAGTGAAACCACTTAGTGGTAGTTAGAAAACTGACTTTTTCATTTAAATGAAATTTTACCACTTCTGTGAATTGAATTTAAAAAATCCAACATACATGGTTGTTATCAAGAAGTAAAATTTGGTTCATTAAGATGAAAATAATTTTTGGTGAATAGTAACTTTTGACTTTTATTTACCGTGGTTAAAGGTAAAAAAGGTAACTCAGGGTTAAAAGAATATTATAATAATTCAAAATTACCTTAAAACTTGTAAAAACATTATTGGATTAGTAGTGACCGACAATGGTCATCCTTGGGTCGATTTTGGGACCCCATGGAGCCACTTATGAAAGATAATGACACTTTAGATTAATTAATTTAATGTAAAGAAAAAATTGACATTAACAAAAATCTTTTAGTAATTAATTTTTATATGGTGTTATATAAATTTTCTTTTCTACTATAAACATTCATTGGAAATATAGAAATATTTTTTATATCATGGTATTTTTTTATAATATTTAGATATCAAATAAATTAAATTAGTCATGACACAATAATGATGCAGTATTTACCTCATTAATAAATTATTTAAATAAATAAGATTATAATGATATAAATATTATCCAAAACATGTCCAATTCTAATTGGATGATTTTATTTTGGATATGAGTCATTTTATATTCGGCTATAATGATTTTTGGACCATTAGAAACTGAATATCATTATATATTAAAATAATATTTCACACTTTCCTAAAGAGCCCCTCCTCTCCCTTATAAAAGGAGTCCACTTCTAACCAATTACACACACCTCTCAAGCCATTTGTCTCATCCAAACTCTACCCAATTAATCTCCCTACATCCCACTCCACCTCATAGAAGCCTTAAATTAGGAAGAAGGCACTTCTAGAAGTCCTTTGGTTCAAATCAAATAGAGTTACCCAAATTAAAGGTAACGATTTCTCTTAAATTGTTTTCTTTTATTTTACTTCTCCAACACCTAAATTATTTTTATTCCATTATTTTTTTACAACACCAGTATCCTCAATATACTAGGATTTTGTTATGATAATGATTCTAACTACACTTACACACACATCCATCTAATGGATGAAGAACATAATGTTTCTGTGGATGGAAAACTAACGCCTCACGAAACGATGATTGTTCAATTACATCTTACCGCCTCTCATGGAAGCCATTATGATGGAACTGTATTTATATATGATATATATTATGTTTTTAATATCCTTATGCTTCTGTACTTCCCAATTATATCAAGACTTAATGGTTTCCATAGTTGGAAAATACGATAATCTCATTTGAGTAAGTGCGGACTACCGCCCCCTCAAAGTGATATGACTCGTTTATGCCTTCTATGGGATGTAAAAAGGATAGAGTTAATGATATTATATATGATATTATACTGGAATTATAATATACATATGTATCATTATGTTCCATTTCCATTAAAATAGAAAATATAAATTAAAGTAGTGTTAAAGCGTACATACGGCATACCGTCTCCATGAACGATTCATTTCATTTCTTACCTCCAAATGTTATGTACTATTATAAATAAATGTTTATACTGGATATATATGATATATATGATATCTAAATCATGAATATGATTCTTGATATAATGGACTGTTGACCACATGGACAACTTATAAATATAAGGTGTTTATTTTTGACTCAAGTAACAAATATCGACAAAATGGACGTTATTAACTTAAATGATTACATAATGTTTATAACATGGTAATAATTGATATAAAAGGAATAAAAAACTTGAAAAAAGGATCTTAAGAAAGTAGAAATTAACTTTAGTTTATTATTCAGGAGATTAAAGAACGATCGAGTCATGTCGGACACAAGGTAAGGGACTTCGTCTCAATGTCCGTTCATTGAGGCATTTTTAGTTTTATACACTACTTTATTTTATACAGTGTATAAACCCCGTTGAATTTTCATTTTATTCAAAGGGAATAATTTTATAAGAAGCATTTTACTAAACGAAAAAAAGGAATGTTTCTTTTTTTACGTAAGCAGTGAAAACAACCTTTCAATCGTCGCGAGTATTATTTGATCTTTGTCTTCCTTAACAAGATGGAATGATTTTAAAATGAAAATAAAGACCATATACTCTTTTTATGTATTTTTTTATTGAAAATGATTTTAAGAATGGATTTATTATTTCAATATCTTGAAATGATATTTTATTATTGCACTGTGAAAATGTTATCTTTCCTTTATGCTTATGTTATGTGTTATGATCATGTTATGGTTCTTGGGAATTATTTATGTATAAGATTGGTTCTGTGATAAACCTAGGGCGGGTGAGCCCGAGATATCTCTCCAATGCATTGGGTAATGTGACGGAGGTAAACGTGAATGTTTCTCCTAAGATATTTTAGGGAATATAGTGTGATGGGTATTCCAATGTAACTTCCTATTTAGCTGTGATAACTACAATTTATGTATGATATGGAATTCCACAAGTTCTGTTTATGATTTATGATCTCTATGCATCTTTCATAAATCTTATGATTTCATGAGGTAAGTAAAAGAGTTCTAGTTTTTTATGTATTTATGAACAAATTTTTTTCATTCTTTGTTTTATAACCGTTACTGAGCCATTTATGCTCATCCCAAGTTTTGAAATGTTTTCACAGGACTTAAAGATGAATATGTTCAAGGATGGGATCAACGAAAATTCATGCTGTTTAAAACATTGAACTAGACATGACTCTTTTTATCAAGAGTTTATATTTTATGAAAAAAATGGAATGTGTGTAGAAGTTTCTACCTTGTAATCTTTTGAGATGTAATAGTTATGTCTTAAATCTCTAAAACTCTAAACCTAAAAAGATCCTCAATTTGAATTATTCGTTTAATTCAATATTATATAAATGTTTAGGGTTCGGTTATTATAGTTGGTATTAGAGGTCGGTTTAGACAACTTTAGGAGTCAGGGTATTGTTAAATTAATATCCATAAAGTAATTTATGTTAATATTGAAATCATATAGCATTTACAGATTACCATGTTGCTTCACCTAAGATATTCTTATGTTCAGAATGGTTTTCCACAGAGGAAACAGGGAAGCTATGTTGGGATGACATTAGGAGGAAGACAACCTTCCAAATCAGCAATGTGAGATGGTCAGAATCGGAACTGAATAGTTTGTTTCAATGATGGCACAATTCACTCAGGCTATAAATGGTGGTGGTATCCACATACGAGATCAGCCAGATCAACCACAGAGGGACACGAAAGTAGTGGATCATTTCATGAGGCAATATTCCCCATCATTCAGAGGATCATCCTACCATGTGCTAGCTGAAATGTGGATTAAATCACTAGAGAAGATTTTCGATGTCATGGGTTGTTTAGAACATCAAAAGGTTGGTCTTTCTGTTTACCATTTTAAAGGGGAAGCTGATCAGTGGTGGTTGATGGTGAAAAATATCAGGGATAGTGATGAGATTGATGCTCTTGATTAGGATGAATTCAAAGGTATGTTTCATGAGAAATATTTTATTAAGGTGGTTCATCTTAGGATGGAAAAACAATTCCTAGAATTGAGGTAGGAGGATGACTCAATGTCTACTTATGAATAAAAATTCACTCGACTGAAAGGTATTCTCCAAATTTCATACGAGATCTTGATATTAAAATCAATCGTTTTTACTCAGGATTAAAGCCAAAGTATTGAAGGGCTTTAGCTTCTCGTGAGTTCAAAATTTATGAAAAAATTGTTTGTTGTGCAGAGAAAGTGGAAATAGAATTTGTTGATGATCAGGTATTCTTTGACAAACAACAAAATAAGAGGTTGAGGTGGTAGGAGAAAGGGAAAAACTCTTCAAAAAAGTCTGATTGTAAGAAACTTAAGTTTACATTTTGTGAAAATTGTGGTAAAAAGCATGCTGGGGAATGTCTTTTCAATTCCTGTAAGTGCTACCTATGTAGAAAAATGGGACATAAGGCTCGTAATTGCACGGAAAAAGATCATGGTAATGGTAGGACAAAATCTGATTTACATTCAGTAAAATGTTTTAAGTGCAATGAAATGGGCCATTATGCAAATGAGTATCCAACAAAGAACTCAACTGAGGGAAAGCAGCCAAACTACAAGCAGAAATGAGAGGTGAAATCCTTTTCAACTACTTCAACATATGTTGGGCCATCAAATGAAGTTGTACCAGGTACACTGTTTTTTTGTTCAGATTATCACAATGTGTTGTTTGATTCAGGGTATACACACTTTCATTTCTGAGAAGTTTTCTAGTAAATTGGGAATTCCATATCAAGATATGAATACTGAACATACTGTAAAAAACTTAGAGGAAATGTAGAGACAAAAATAAAACATAAGACTATTCATGTCCTTGTGTGCGGAAAGAATCTACCTGCAAACCTTACTATTTCTCCTCTATTAGATTTTGATGTTATTTTGGGAATGGATTGGCTTTCAATTTATCATGCTAAGATTGACTGCAGAGCTAAAGAGGTTTATTTTCAGAAATATTTTCTTGTTTTATTCAAAAATAAACCCTTTATTTTGATAACATATCATGAAGCTGATAAACTAGTAAAAAATAGAAATGAATGTTACATTTCACATATTGTTTAAAACAATGGAACTGTTCAGATTAGTGATGTTCCAGTGGTAAATGAGTACGTTGATGTTTTTCCTGATGAGTTTCCTGGTATTATACCTGATCGGGAAGTTGAATTTACTGTTGACTTAGTTCCTGATGCTAAGACAATTTCAAAAACCCCATATCGAATGGCTCAAATTGAACTTTTAGAGTTAAAGAAGCAATTGAATGAGTTATTAGATAAAGGTTTCATTCGACCTAGCACATCACCACAGGGTGCTCCTGACTTGTTTTTTAAAAATAAAGATGGTTCAATGAGACTTTGCATTGATTATAGAGCATTGAATAACATCACTGTTAAGAATAAGTGTCATTTGCCTCATATCGATAATTTGATTGATCAGCTCCAGGGTGCTCAGAATTTTTCGAAGATTGATTTGAGGTCGGGGTACAATCAGTTTAAAGTAGAGGAATCATACATTCCAAAGACCGCGTTTCGTAACTTATATTTCCATTATGAATTTGTAGTTGCGCCTTTTGGTTTAACCAAGGCACCTACTGTATTCATGGATCTTATGAATAGACTTTTCCATGAGTTATTGGATAAGTTTGTGGTTGTGTTCATTGATGGTATTTTGGTTTATTCCAAAACTAAGGAGGAACATGAAATTCATTTAAGTGTTGTCCTTCAAACCTTAAATGAAAAGAAACATTAGGGGAAATTCAGAAAGTGTGAGTTTTGGTTACAACAAATTTCTTTCCTTGGTCACATTGTTTCAAAAAATGGAATAATTGTTGATCCTGATAAAACCAATGTTTTTGAAAAATGGCTAAGACCCACAAATATAATCGATATTTGTAGTTTTCTTGGTTTGGAAGGTTATTACTGGAGGTTTGTTGAAAATATGCACGGTTATCTAGGCCGATGACTAAGTTAACTCTAAAAGGTGTTAATTTAATCTAGACAAAAGAATGTGATGATTGTTTTTAGGAATTGAAAAGAATATTGGTGAATGATCTAGTTTTGGCATTGCGATCGAGAAATGGTGAGTTTGTTACCTACATTGATGCTTCATTGAAAATACTGGGTTGTGTCCTAATGCAGAATGATCAAGTAATTTCTTATGCTTCATGTTAGTTGAAACCTCATGAGTTAAATTACCCTACACATAATTTGGAATTATCTGCTGTTTTTTTTCTTTAAAAATTTGGAGGCATCATTTGTATGGGGTAAAATGTGAAATATACACTGACCACAAAACATTAAAGTATATATTCACTCAAAAAGAATTTAACATGGGACATAGGATATGGTTGGAATTAATTAAGGATTATTATTGCATAATCCAATACCATCGAGGAAAAACAAATAAAGTGGCTGATGCTTTGAGTCAAAAAAGTAATGCTTCATTATCCATGCTATGTTTGGAACAATATCCTTTGGTTTTTGATTTAATGAAATTTGGCATAAAAGTTATTGGTGTAGGAAAATATTCTATTTTGTATCAGGTGTCAGTGAGATCATATCTATTAGACAGAATAAAGCAAGCACAGAATGAAGACAATGAGTTGCAGAAAAAGGTAGAGTTGGTTTAGAAGGGTAAGTTTCATGATTTTAATCTTGATAATGATTGTGTATTGAGTTTTGGGAAGATATTATGTGTACCATGTGATTCACAGTTGAAAATGAGTTGTTATGTGAAGCTCATAGTTCTCTGTTTTCAGTTCATCCTGGCAGTACTAAGATGTTCAGAGATCTCTATGAGTATTACTGATGGGATGAAATGAAAAGAGATATTGCTGATTTTACTGTGAAGTGTTTGAATTGTCAACAGGTAAAAGCAGTTCTGCCGTTACTGAAAGGGATGCTTCATCCTTTACCGGTTCTAGAGTGGAAATGGGGAAATATATCCATGGGCTTTGTTGTGGGATTACCAAAGACATCTCGATGTATTAATGGAATCTGGGTTATAGTTGATCAATTGACTAAATCTGCTCATTTACTTCATATTTGAGATACTTTGTATCTAGATCAACTTGCATGGTTGTATGTTAAAGAGGTAGTCAGGTTTCATGGAGTTCCCCTCTCCATTGAATCTGATTGTGATCATAGGTTTACTTCTAACTTTTGGAAAGGCCTTTAGAAGTCATTGGGTACTAAATTAAATTTTAGTACAGCTTTTCACCCTCAATCAGATGGACAATCAGAATGAACAATTCAGAAATTGGAGGATATGCTACGTGCTTGCTCGATGGATTATCAGGGAAGTTGGGACCAGTATCTTTCCTTGGTTGAATTTTCATTTAATAATAGTTTTCATTCTAGAATAAAGATGGCTCCATTTTAGGCATTAATATGAAAGTGTTATCGAACTCCAGCTTTTTTGAATAAAGTAGGTGAGAGGAACCTGATGGGAACAGAATTGGTAGAAGAAATGGCAGAGAAAGTTTAGTTGATTTAGAAGCACATGAGAACAATTTAGAGTAGACAGAAAAGTTATGCCGATAATTGGAGGAAGGATCTTTCTTTTGAGGTAGGTGATCATGTATTTCTCAATGTTTCTCCATGGAAAACTGTGACGCGTTTTGGTAAGAAGGGAAAGTTGAGTTCGAGGTTCATTGGACCTTATGAAATTTTTGAGAAAGTTGGATCATTTGCATACAAAGTGTCTTTATATCCAAGTTTATCCCGGGTATAGAATTTTTTTCATGTTTCTATGTTGAGAAAGTATATACCAGATTCATCTCATGTTTTGATCCTAGAGGAACTTTAGTTGGAAGAGAATATCTCTTATGAAGAAAAACCAGTCCAGATTCTTGACCGTAGAGAGCAAATGTTGCGGAATAAAAAAATTCCCCAGGTAAAGGTTTTGTGGAAAAAACTATATGGGTGAAGAGGCAACGTGAGAATCTGAAAATTCAATGAGGGATAAATACCCCCACTTATTTGGATAAGTGAATAAAAATTTCGAGGACGCAATTTCCAAAAGGGGGAAGGATGTAACATCCCAAGTAAATTAAGAATAAGATATTTTCATACTTATTAATATTGTTTAATTAAATATTAATTTTACTTTAAAAGGGTTTCTATGTTTGATAGCTTACCCGATACGCAACAACGAGTTTCTTTGAAATCTTACGCTGCATACTAATAATATAATATTATTATTTTAAATGGTAGTTAACTCATAGATGTTGTATTGGAGAGAATGAAAAAAACTAAGTAAAATATGATTATAGATGTTTGTTAAATGTATTTACATTTATCTAATAAATGATAGAGGCTTAAAATGTGAATCAATCTAATTTTAAGCATAATTTACATTAAAAGGCCTATTTATCACCTTTTAATGGTGAACCCTCCTTAAATATAGTTTTGGTTACTTTAATACATTCTATATGACCAAATAAAATCTTTCTTCATAATGGGGACATCAAAATTTAATTTGTGTAAATTTTTTGGAATTTTTCCGATAAAGTTCATTTTTAAGGAATAGTGAAAATATTGTATTTTAATTCAAATATGTGTTTTAATCTAATTTATTTATATGGATAAATTATCTTTTTAATTGGTTTTAAAGTGTAATTAGAATATATTTTTACCATTTAATCCAATTTTGGACAATGGAATTAATTTCACTTTGAAATTGGACATAAACAAGTGTCAATCATTTGATAGTTATTGTTTCTTAAAAACACGCTATTTGTTTTAACAACGGGAATTAATTTTAAAATTAATTAATGACAGTTTTATTTTTTTTTTAATTTGGAAAAATAAACCACATTTTTGAATTTAGAATATCAAATATATCTTAGGATTAATTTTTGGTATTTTTCTGAAAAACTTCAATTTATGATGAATAGAGAAACCACTTAGTGGTAGTTAAAAAAATGACTTTTTCATTTAAAAGAAATTTTACCACATCTGTGAAATGAATTTCAAAAATCTGACATACATGGTTGTTATCAAGAAGTAAAATGTGGTTCATTAAGATGAAAATATTTTTTGATGAGTAGTAACTTTTGACTTTTATTTACCGCAGTTAAAGGTAAATAAGGTAATTCAAGGTTAAAAAATATTATAATAATTCAAAATTACCTTAACACATGTCCAAACCTTATTGGATGAGTATTGGATGACAATGGGCATCCTTGGGTCTATTTTGGGACCCCATGGAGCCACTTATGATAGATAATGACACTTTAGATTAATTAATTTTATGTAAAGAAAAATTGACATTAACAAAAATATTTTAGTAATTAATTTTTATATGGTGTTATATAAATTGTATTTTCAACTATAAATATTAATTTGAAAGATTAAACAATTTCCTATTTCATGGTATTTTTTTTATAATTTTTAAAAATCAAATAATTTAAATTATGTATGACACGATAATGATGCAGTATTTACCTCATTAATAAATGATTTAAATAAATAAGATTATAATGACAAAAATATTATCCAAAACATGTCCAATTCTGATTGGATGATTTTATTTCGAATATGAGCCATCTTATCATCGTCTATAATTATTTTTGGACCATTTGAAACTGAATATCATTAAATAATAAAATAATATTTTCACATTTTCTTAAAGAGCCACTCTTCTCCCTTATAAAAGGAGTCCTCTATAACCAATTACACACACCTCTAAAGACATTTGGCTTGTCCAAAAACTGCCCAATTAAGCTCCCTACATCACTCTCCTCCTCTTAGAAGCCTTACCTTAGGTAAAAGGAATTTCCAGAAGTCCTTTGGTTCAAACCAAAGGGAGTTACCCAAAATAAAGGTAACAATCTCTCTTAAATTGTTTTCTTTTATTTTACTTCTCCAACCCCTAAAATCTTTTTATTCATTTATTTTGTAATAACAGAAATATTATAAATATACTAGGATGTTTTTATGAAAATTATTAGAACTACACTTACACACACCTCCATCTAATGGATTAGGAACATAATGTTTCTAGGGATGGAAAACTAACACCTCAGGAAACGATGATTGTTCAATTACATCTTACCACCTCTCATGGTTGCCATTATGATGGAACTGTATTTATATATGATATATATTATGTTTATGATTTCCTTATGCTTCTGTACTTCCAAATTATATGCAGACTTTATGATTTCCATAGTGGGTAAATACAATAATCTCATTTGAGGAAGCGCGGACTACCACCCCCTCAAAGTGATATGACTCGCTAATGCATTCTGTGGGATATATAAAGGATAGATTTAATGTTATTATATATGATATTATAATGTAATTATAATATACCTATGTATCATTATGTTCTAATACCATTAAAATAAGAAACAGAAATGAAAGTAGCATTCATGCGTACGTACGACTTACCGTATCCATGAATGGTGCATTTCATTTCTTACCTCCAAATGTTATGTACTATTATAAATACATGTATATACTAGATATATATGAAATATATGATATCTATATCATGAAAATCATTTTGGATATAATGGATTTTTGACCACATGGACAACTTATAAATATAAGGTGTTCATTTTTGACTCAAGTACCTAATATCGACAAAATGGACGTTATTAACTTAAATGATTATATAATATTTATAACATGGTAATAATTGATATAAAAGGAATAGTAAACTTGAAAAAGGTTATTAAGAAAGTATAAATTAACTTTAGTTTATTATTCAGGATATTAATGAATGATCGAGTCAAGTTAGACACAAGGTAAGGGACTTAGTCTCAATCTCCTTTCATTAAGGCATTTTTTGTTTCATACACAACATTATTTTATACAGTGTATAAACCCCTTTGAATTTTCATTTTATTCAAAGGGAATATTTTTACATGAAGCGTTTTACTAAACGACAGAAAGGAATGTTTCTTTTTTTTACGTAAGCGGTGCCAACAACCTTTCTGCCACCATGAGTATTATTTGATCTTTGGCTACCTTAACAAGCTGAAAATATTTTAAAATGAAAAATAAATACCATATACTCTTTTTAAATATTCTGGTATTGAAAATGATTTTGGGAATGTATTTATTATTTCAATATCTTGAAATGATATTTTATTATTGCAATGTGGAAATATTGTCTTTCCTTTATGATTATGTTATGTGTTATGATCATGTTATGGTTTGTGGGTATTATTTACGTATACGGGTGCTTCCGTGATAAACCTATGGTGGGTGAGCCCGAGATAGCTCTCCAATGGATTGGGTAAGTTGATGGAGGTAAACGTGAATGTTTCTCCTAAGAGATTTTAAGGAATATACTATGATGGGTATTCCAATGTAACTCCCTATGTAGCTGTGATAACAACAATGTAAGTATGATATGGATGCCACAAGTTACCTTTATGATTTATGATTTCTATGCGTCTTTCATAAATCTTATGATTTCATAAGGTAATTAAAATATTTCATGTTTTGTATGTATTTATGAACAACTGTTTTCATTCTTTTTTATAACCCTTTCTGAACCTTTTATTCTCATCCCAAGTTTTGAAATGCTTTCACAGTACTTAAAGATGAATAGTGTCAAGGATGGGATCAAGGAAAAGTCATGCTATCTAAAACATGGAAGTAGACATGACTCTTTTTATCCAGAGTTTATATTTTATGAAAAAAATGGAAACTGTGTAGAAGTGTCTACCTTGTAATATTTTGAGATGTAATAGTTATGTCCTAATTCTCTAAAACTCTAAACTTGAAAAGATACTTAATGTGAATTATTCGTTTAATTCAATATTATGTATATGTTTAAGGCCGGGCTCTTACAAAATACTTAACATAAATTGAAAATTTTAAGAATATATAATATTATAATCATAAAAAATGTTTCTTTGGGGACATATTTACTCATAAATACTTCATAATGGTTTGTAATGAAAATGTGAATTATCATAAGCATATCCACTTGGAGGTCAAACCAGGTGCGTAGTAGGTCCTGTTGTCATGTATCAGGTTATCCGGAGTCTAGCATAGACAACCTTATTAGAGTTGTTACTCTTAGGTATATCTGTTCTAGAACCAAAGTCACTTATAGTATCCAGATATGAATATACATTTAGAAGACCCACATAATCACTACATTACCAAATTTCTAGGATTTCTATCTTAAGTTAATGTTCCATAATCATCGTTTATTTCTAAATCTAGTCATCAAGGTTTATACTAAAATTCATATGATACAAACTGTAACGCCCCGACCACAGTTTCCCAAATTTATTGCATTATTTTATGTTACATTGGCATAATCACACTAAAACAAATCTTGAAGGATCGATCAATTTAGTATCCTGGGAAATACTAGATTCAAACATAAGTTTTATAGTACATCTTGAAATAAAAAAAATTTAATGTCTCGGTTCCGGAAGCCACCCAGAGGTGCCCCATACCTGATTGGTCACATGGCCTCAAGCACATTTCTCCAAATTCCAGAGGCTGCTGACTAGCAGCGAGGGCCTTGGTTGTGATACTGAGGAAACTATGCCCTCATTGGCAGAGTACATAGTGGAAGTAACAACACATAAAACAACGAAAGCAGTAAATATAAAACATCAATAATAGCAGAAGACTGATAAATAAAAAACTAGATCATAAATATATGTAAATGATGCATGATACATATATGTCTTGGAAAACAACCAAACAAGTCACAATGCTGATTAAAATTCTAAACCAAAGTACAAAAGAAAAACAGGTGAGCAACTCCTCAGCATCGCAAGCCTCAGCTTGGTCACATGCTCTCCAGATCCAGTGCAATCAAAAACCTGAAATAGAAGGGCGGTTTCCCTTATATATACCTGCAACAAAGTAATCTATTTTGGCCCAAAAGCATAGGCCAAACACACTGTGAGACAAAGTCAGAGTAGACAACCACCCAATGATCTGTTCCAAATAGTCAGTGAATATATGGCAGGTAAAAGTATAGAAAGAAATAAACAGGAAAGTACTAAACAGTAAACAATCCACAGTTTCAAGGATCTAATCCATAACAGGTAATCAACTACACAATAAAGAAGAACAAATAGGTAACACTCTGGGTATTTCTCACAGCCTAACCCCTATGGTTCAACCTAAAAGTACTAGAAACCCTCTGGGAGTCACATACAGTCACACCCCTCTGATTTTGATAAATAATAGACTCTCTAGGGAAGTACTCACAGTAAATTCCCCCTATAGTCTCGTATCGTACTAAAGGCGCTCTGGGAAAGCACTCATCGTCTCATTCCCCCTATGACCTGTTTTGAGTAACTACAGATGCTCTATGGAAGCACTCAACGTCAATTCCCCATGTGGTATCACATTGTAAATTAAAGACACTCTGGAGAAGCCCTTACGTCCATTCTTCCTATGGTCTACTACACTAGGTTCTCACAGCCCTATGTAAAATCATCAAGTATAACAACACGTAACGACCAAAGTAAACCTCAAAAACTACTTGGCTAGAAGTCTACAACATCTCACCATATCAGAAGATCACAACACACCATCCTATAACACTAGGCATGGGAAACTGGTCATAGCCTAACAGGTGAAACTAGACCAAACAGTCATATCAGACATGCATGGGAAAAATATCCAAAGCATAGAAATTAGCCCAAAACACCTTCAAAATCCTCTACTCTAGCATAAAAGCAAGAAGGAAATAAATAGTGCTAAAAAAATAACACACAGTACCCCGTTAAAGGGTATTGGTGGAATTGGCACAAATACTCAAAGAATTCCTGCAAAAAGGCACAAACCACCTTCCTTTAGGGTTCCTATGAAAACGATCCACAAGCAATTCCACCTCCTCAAAACTGGCGAACACATCACCAGAAACGGTCTAAATCTCCTTCCCTAACATCCACATGTCTTGAAATCAACACCCGAGGCAACCACAACCCTAGATCTACACACAATGGGTGTAGATCTAGAAAACTGGGGGATAGTGGGATTTAGATCTAGATGGAACACAAAGTACCCAATAGGAGAGACTTACCATAAAAGAACTGGCTTTAATCTGCTAAGAAACCCCTTCGATTTGCCTCCAAAATGAGTGGAAGAGATCCTTCAACCTTTGAGAACCCAAAATCACAAATGAGGCTCGAGTGGAAAATATTTTGGAGAATAATTGGGGAATCTTGAGTGGCTCGGGGCTTTAAACCCTAATTTTAAGAGGCCGCACGGTTTCCCCGTATGGTTTGGAAAACTGTGTGCCAACCGTGCGGTTTCCACTGTCTCTCCCAGGGACTTTGCACTGCCTGCCCGCATGGTTTGACAAACTGTGTGCTACCCGTGCATAGCCCAATATCTCCTCTAAGAACTTCGCATGGTTTTCCTGCACGGTTTTACAAACCGTGCGCCTCATGTTCGGTGCCCAATGTCAAGGGTGCATTGTATTTTGGGTTGGTCGCATGGTTTGAAAAAACCGTGCACCAACCGTGCTCCCTTGCATAGCCTCCACAACTTTAAAAGTTTTCTTCCCAAAATTCCCCTTTTTCTCAACAACTAACAGAAAGGAGAAACATACCTGAAAAGAAGGTCCGAGTTCTTAAAAACTCCCCCCCTTAAAGAAATTTGTCCCCCGAATTTCCCTAGCGCGGTGCGGAATAATAAACGCTGAACAGCTCCGGCCACTGAGCTCGTACATTGGTCTCCCTCTCCCAAGTCTCATCCTATACTCGCCCGTGCTACCATAGCACTCGTACCAGAGGAACATACCAGCCACTGAGAACCTTTGTACTATGATCGACCATCCAGATAAGATTCTCCTCGAACGATGCATCCTCATCGATCTCAACATCCTCCGGTTGAAATACATGAGATGGTTTTGAAAAGTCACATCGAAGCTGAGAGATGTGGAAAACGTCATTCATAGCCCAGTACCTCTGAGGTAACTGAAACCGATAGGTAACCGGACCAACTCTCTCCAACACCTAAAACGGCCTGACGTACCTTGGTGAAATCTTAACCTATCTCCTAATCCTCTTGTGTCCCAACCTTGGCGTGACACGTAGAAAAACATGATCCCCGACCTCGAACTCCCGAGGTCATCTCCGTTGATCAGCATAATACTTCTGACGAGACTGTGCAGTATCAATCCTCTTCCGAATCAAATTTATCTTCTCCATGGTCTTCTGAACAAGATGAGGTCCCAACAAAGCTGCCTCTCCTACCTTCAGTAGACATAAGGGTGATCGGCATGTCCTACCGTACAAAGCCTAATATGGTTCCATATGAATAGTTTCTTGAAAACTATAATTGTAGGCAAACTCCATAAGAGGTATATGTTTCTCCCAAGAACCTCCAAAATCCAGGATGCATGGTCAGACCATATCCTCAAGCACTTGAATCGTACTCTCGAATTGGCCATCTGTCCGAGGATGGTATGTTGTACTCAAATGTACCTATGTACCCAAGGCCTTCTGAAGCCCTTGAAAGACCCGAGAAGAAAAATGTGCATCCCTGTATGAAAAAATGGAGTGTGGAACTCTATGTAGACATATAATCTCACAGATGTACCACCATCCCAGCTCATCAACACTGAAGGTCTCCTTGACTGTCAAGATGTGAGAAAACTTCGTAATCCTGTGGATGACAACACAAAAATCATCATTCTGTCGAGGTGATCTTGGAAAACCTGTTACGAAGTCCATCATGACATCATTCCACTTCCACTTCGGAATGTGTAGCAGCTGTAAAAGACTTGATGTTCGCTGATTCTCTGCTTTCACCTGCTAAAAAGTGGAACACATCATTAAAAAACCTGCAACGTCTCTCTTCATACTTGGAAACCAATACCGGCAGTGTAGATCATGATACATCATGGTGATGCTACGATGAACTGCCCAAACTGAGAAATGAAAATATCACATCAGATCCTTGCGTATGTCTCTTGGAACCCATACGCGTACCTAGAAACACAATATCTGATCCTCGCCTACTATCCATCCCGGAATAGGGTCCTATCCTGACACGCTTTCCCCTAAGACTAGGCCTTAAAAATTTGATAGCTACCTCATTAGTACCCGATCAAGAAGTGTAGAGATAATAGCTACAAAAGATAGAAAATTCTACCCTTGTCTATCATTTACCTCCAAATACATCTTAGAGAACAGAACCATAAGCTACTACTCACTACTGGACTATCGAATTTCCTGTATCTGAGTCCTCCTGCTCAATGCATCATCCACAACGTTTCCTTTTCCTGGGGTATAGGAAAGCTCGAAATCAAAGGACTAAAGATACTCAACCCACCTGTGTTTTCCTAGATTCAGATCATGCTGAGTGAAGATGTACTTGAGACTTTTTTGGTCAGTGGAAACCACAAAATTCTCTCCCAGAATATAATGTGTCCAACAGCTTATGGCATGGACAACAACTGCCAACTCAAGATCATGTGTCCCGTAATTCGTCTCATGTGGCCTCAACTGCCGAGACCCGTACACAACTATTCGATCACCCTGCATCAAAACTACTCCTAGCCCAATACCTGATGCATCATAGTAAACTGTATAGCTCTTCCCTTTCTCTTGAAGAATCAGGACTGGTGTTGATGTCAACCTTCCCTTCAGTACTTGAAAAGCAGTCTTGCAAGCTTCTGACCAAATGAACTTCACACCTTTCTTGGTCAGACCCATCAGCGGCACTGCTTAGTGGAAGAAGTCTTGTATAATGTGCCTATAGTAACCAACCATCCCCAAGAAACTCTATATCTCAAACACATTCTTAGGCTGCTTCCAGGAAACTACTGCTCTAACCTTCTCCGGGTCTACTGCAACTCCTGCTTTTGAGATAATATGACCCAGGATGTGAATCTGGTCCATCCAAAAGTGGAACTTTGAGAGCTTATCATATAGGTAAGGCTCTCTCAATGTACTCAATAAGATCCCATTATGGGCGGCATGGTCATGTCAATTGTGAGAGTACCCTAATATATCATCCAAGAAGACTGCCACAAAATAATCCAGATAAGGGTGGAACACACAATTCATCAGAGCCATGAAAACTACTGGGGCATTCATGAGTCCAAACGGCATGACCAAGTAATCGTATAGACCATACCTGCTTCGAAAAGCTGTAAGCGATATGTCCTATGGTCTAACGCACAAATGATGATATCCGGATCTCAAGTCAATCTTTGGGAACACTCGTGCTCCTTGAAGTTGATAAAAAATATCATCAATACTCGGCAAGGGATATCAGTTCTTGACCGTCAATTGGTTCAACTTCTGATAATCCACACACAGCGTAAGAGTACCATCTGCCTTCATCATAAAAAGGATAGGCGAACCCCAAGGAGAAGTAATAGGTCAGATGAAACCTTATTCCTGAAACTCCTCTAACTGCTTCTTGAGCTCCTATAGATCAGGTTTGAACATCCTATGAGGAGGAATGGACACTGGTGCCACTCTTGGCATGAGCTCAATATAAAAGTATTCCACACGCTCGAGAGGCAAACCTGAAAAGTCATCTGGAAAGACATCCCTAAAATGATCCACCACTGAAGGAAAGTCCAACTGTGAAGTCCCCTGGTCATCTAGATATAGACTACCAATCTGGGTTGTAACTTCACCTAGCCCATGATGCTCGGGTCCTGGTCTACTCGCCCAGACATCCCACTCACCCTTATGAAGAAAATATCCACACTATAGTGATATGAAACTCACCATGTGGCGGTAGCAGTAGACGACTACCTAGAAGGGGATTAGCCAGTCCATTCCGAGAATGACATCATAGCCTGTCATCTCTAGGATATAGAGATCCCATAAAAAGTTACACCCCGCAACCTTTAGAGGTCACTCTCTGCACTGACGTACTCTAGATGTACTTGTTCTAAACAGCGTTTCTAGTGTCAATATATCGGCAGAAGATGAGATACAGAGCCCAAGGTTCTCCAAAACAACAATGGATAAAAAAACTATGGAAGCCCCTGTATCAAAAATAGAAGAAGATAAAACCGAGGCAACTAGAATGGTACCTCGAACTGTAGAGGGTCCAGGATCCTGCTCTTGCTAGGTCTGCTCCACCGAAAATGTCTGGCCTACTCTACGGCCCTATTACCCTGCCTGACCGCTCTGAGCTGACCCACCCTATTGTCGCTGAAAGACCGGTGACTGACCACCATGGCCTCGACCTCCACCTCAGCCCGAACGGCTGGAAGAACTCCAGTTCCCAGACTGGTGAGAAAATGGTGGTGCTACTCCTGAACGAGGAGTCATGAAAGAACCCATGTCACCATCTTCCAGTGAGAAAACCTAGAAGAACCCCTGAATTTGACCCATCTTTCCACAAGATCGGCACTCCCCCATGTCCCTCTAGCATAGCGGCCTCGTATGCCCATCGCTTCCACACTGGTAGCTTAACACCTGGCTACCTGAAGGTGTGTCTCGCTACCTCGAATCACCGCACGTAGACTCCCTACATCACTTTATATTGTCAGCTAGTGAAGCACTAACCCTGGAAGTAGAACCGCCCAGGATCTCGGCTCCAGAATCTCTCAGATTATGCTCCGCAATCAGTGCATGGTTGATGATGGAAGCGATGGAAGTCATCCTGAATATATTCACCTATGAGAGGATCTCCCATCTAAGACCATGCTCAAACTTACTTGTCATGAACCACCCATATCCGCCCTGGAGGGGGTGTGAAATGTTGAAGCTCAGTGAAAAGAGAGTAATACTCCATGGCAAAAAGAGTACCCCGCTCAAGGCTCATGAACTCCTGGGTTCGGTCGGCCCTCAGGGTCTCCAGATGGAAGTAGTCATAAAATACGCACTAAAACTCCTCCCATGCCATAACCTGCTGATGACCCACCTGTGATATCACATCCCACCACCTCTTGGAAAAGTAACTTAGCATGTAGGTAGAGAGATTGACCTGCCTCTCTAGAGGCTTATTCAGATGCTTGAAGATCATCATCATGGATTTTATCCATGACTCTGCAGCCTGAGGTACTCCTTCCCCAGAGAAGGTGGGAGGATGTTGCTGCGGGAAAACCCACGTCATGTCTACCATAGTCGAGGCAGGAGGTGGTGCTCTCTGGAAGGTCTGCATCATCCTCATGAAGCCTTACCAGAACTGTGCATCAGCACCTGCATCTAGTATAACCGCTAGTTCCAAGACTGGCACTGCAGGAGGAACTTCCGGAAGTCCTTGATCAGCCATGTCCGGTGTCTGATCGTCACCCTACAGCTGGCAGACAACCAAAGGACGTATCGGTTTCATGACTCTACAAGTTAAAGCACACACCTTAGATCAAGATTAAAAATTACTGAAGCATAGGAGTACACGGAGTGTATAGAGAGAGATTGTTTCTTCCCGAACAGAAGAACGCATGCCGTGTATTCAAAACTAAACAATGTTCTTTCTGGGTTTTTTCAGACAGTAAGCCTCAGAAACTACTCCAAAACCCAAAGAAACACTGAAACTAATATTGAAAATGTTATGTTTCCTTTATGCATGTTTTATGTGATACGATTATGTTATGGTTTATGATATGTGTAAACCTGTTCATATGAGGAATGCATTGGACTTAATAATTGATGGGTGGAGCCTGATATAGATCCTCGATGCATCAGTAGGTCTCATGAGACAAACTAGTGTCTTGGCACGAGGCCTTGACAAAATCTTATTTGTAGTCTTGGCACAAGGCCTTGGTTACGTGGTTATGATAGTCTGGCATTATGCATTCCGTCATTATGAAGGTGGTTATTGATATTATATGTGATTATTCGAATAGTAGAATATCCTTGTGAATAAGTAAATGGAATTATTTCATTTTATTTTTTCCATATTATGCTGAAGTTCTAGTTTAAAATTCTTTTGTTGTAGTTATACATTTCCTTAAATGTTATTGTTTATTTATGAAATCTTCCACTATATTGTTATCCTTACTAAGCATCTGAGCTTACCCCTTCCAATGTTTAAATTTTTCAGGATGTGAAGATGTATATTATGAATGACCTGTAGGGATAGTATGAGGGGATATGAAGACAATATGTTTTTATAGTTTTGTTCTAATTTATGATGTAATGTAAGACTTATAAATGTATCTAGTGTTTCCAAGGCTACTAAATTAATCGGTCTTTTGAGACTTGATCTTTTGTGATCATACCAATGTTACACAATGATGCAAAAACTCTAGGTAACTAGGGTCTGGGAGTTACAGTTGGTATCAGAGGTAGTTTTGTACTAACCTTGGAAGCTAGATTTAGATAACCTCTGACTAGATCACATAGCGCTAAGATAGACTTTGAGGATTAGTATAGAAGAACTTCCTTGAATTTTGGTATTATAGATATTTTATGAGTTTTCCAAGCAATACATCCCAGTCTGGATACGAGCAGGTAGAGGCGGCTCTGGCACATATGTACCTAGGGGTAAAACCCGAAAACACCGCTTTGATCTAGACTTGAATGGGAACTGGTGCATGACAATGGGACTTGCTGCACTCTTGGTTACGACACTCCCGGGGGATATGTTTAGGATAATTCTCATTTTCTTTACAAACCATTATGAAGGGTTTATGAGTATATACTTCCTCAAAGAAAAAAAAAATTATGATTATGGATTATATCCATAAACTGTTCAATTTATGTTAAGACTTTTACAAGTATGGAATTATTATTTTTTTGATTCATAAACTGTTCTAGTTTATGCCATTGTTTAGAAATGGTTCCTAGTAGAAGGAATGGAAACCGTATCAATTCATGCACTCCATGCAGGGATTTCCCTCCTGCTCAAGATAATTATAGTGGAGCTAGAGATACAACTGGTGTTGATTAACTTATCACCATACAGGGACAACTCACTCAGGTTATGAATAATAACTTTACTCATATGGAGCACCCTGATCCGCAATGTGGAGGATCAATGTTAGACCGCTTCATGAGGCAATGAGAGTACTAATCCCTTAGTATATGAGCAATGGATAAATTCCTTAGATAAAATATTCCATGCCTTTGGGAGTAGTGAAAGGGAAAAGGTTATCATTGTAGTTTATCGCCTCACTGGAGATGCTGACCAATGGTGGTCTTTGATTCAAAATACAAAGGAAGATGATGAAGTATCGAATATGGAATGGAGGGAGTTCAAATATATTTCCTTAGAAAAATACTTTCCTCATGACCATCGAGCAGATATGGAAAGGCAATTTCTGAGTCTGAGACAAAAGGAGGATGAGAATGTTGCAAAGTATGAGACCAACTTTACAAGGTTAGAAAGACATGCTATAGATTATATACATAACCCAAGAATTAAGAATGATAATTTCTTTGATGGGTTAAAACCATTTCTCCGTCAAGAATTAGTCTCACAAACCTTCTTGTCGTATGAAGATATTGTCTCATGTGCTATCAAGACAGAAAAGAAATTATCTAAATCTTATGACAATAAAGTAAAGCAAGAGAAGAAGAGAACAGTGGAACAAGAGATAGATAAAGGGAAATAGGGAAAGTAGGATTTTCCATTATGAGATAATTGTGGGAAGAATCACCTCGATACTTGCCTAAAAGGAATGGGAGTCTGTTATAAATGTGGAGCAAAAGGTCACCAGGCTCATGATTGCTAGGGAAAGAAAGAGGCTATCAATATTGAATGCTACAATTGTAGGGAAATGGGGTATTATGCAAATTAATGTCCTAGGAATCAGGGAATCTTACCTTAGAAAAGGCCAAGGGATCAAGTAAAATCTTATGACGTTACTACAGTTGAACTGGAATAATTAATGTATTGGTGCTTTTGGACAAAAGGATTATATTCTAGTTATAAGAATAATGTGATATATATAAGGATTGTACTATAGTACATGTTGTTTTCATGAAGGATTTAATATTATTAAGGTAATCATATTTTTGTATGTGATAATAAGAGAAACTTTACATTGTTTGAGGAATCTGATGATACAATTGATTTTGGAATTTAGAGACCTTTTAGAGAAAGTCTGGACAGAGGTATTTTAGATAACTATAAAGGTTGGAATGGATTAAGTTGAACATTAGATAATATTTTTTATGGTTAAAATATTTTTGAAGATTATTTTTGGAAAATTATAATACTATAGTTTTAGGAAAAGGACAACCTGCAAGTCGGGGGATAAACCGTCACGTCGGACAAAGGTTCAGGAATCGAACCCAAAACCATAGTGTGACAGGACTTTATTAAATACCACAAGCCTACAGGAAGTCACTAGTTATTAAAAAAATATTTTTCTTCATGGTATGTGTTAATATTTGGAGCCTTATACGATTAGGATAAATATAATATTTTTGAGTTCTATTATCTTTTTGAGTGATAGATGAGTTTGTGGTATAAATTATTTGAAGGATGAATTTCTACTTGTCAAGTATATCTATATATATATATATCTTATTTTATGAATAAATTAATTCACAAACTTTAGGGAATGGATATTAAAAAAATGTGTTATCCTAATACCTTATGTTTTGTTGAACTGATGATATTTTAAATCACCATAGATTAAAGGCTTCGAGGCCCTCAATTTTACACGTGTTTGTGATTGATGACCTCAATCAATCCCTATAAATATTTACATTTTTCTTCCAATTATGTGTCTCTAATTTACACCAATTTTCTCCTAATCTATATAATAATTTGGTGGTGACTTTTTAATTTCCCTTTACCTCTTATTAAGACTAAATTTTATTAACCGTATTTCCAATGTGGGTTTTCCACAAAGGTATTTTCTATTTTCAACCTTTTATTTTTTCAATTGCGAGGACACACTTTATTGAGGGAGGGTAGAATGTAACACCCTGAGATTCCAGAGTACGCCTCTCTTTCAATAATGCAATAGCTTGCAATGTACACAACTTCGAGATTCTAACACACCGTGACCAATCAAAGTAGCTGTTATGAATAGTAATACCCACTTTTTGAAATTATATAAATTTTATATTTTAAAATGGACTTCATTTTTTTATTCAGAATATCAAAATTATCCTAAGTTGATTTTTTTTTAATTTTCTGAGAACTTCAAATTTTTTTATGAAGAGTGAAAAATACTTACAAACAAATTTTTTAATCAAAATAATTTATAGTGATAAATTATACTATCGAGTGGTTTTAAAGTATAATTAGAATATATTTTTAGCATTTTATCCAATGGTGGTCATTAGAATTAATTTCACTTTGATATTGGACATAAACAATTGTCAATCTTTTGATATATATTGTTTCTTAAAAACACACTATTTGTTGTGACAGTAGAAATTAATTATTAAATTAATTAAATAAACTTATATATTTTAAATTTTTTAAAATTGACGTCATTTTTGAATTAGGAATATCAAATATAGCTTAGGGTTAATTTTTGGTATTTTTCTCAAAAACATCAATTTTTGATTAATAGTGAAACCACCATGTAGTAGTTTAAAAACTAATTTTTCGTGTAAATGAAACATTACCACTTATGTGATTTGATATTAAAAAATCTGACATATATGGTTTTCGTTATAATGAAAAATGTGGTTCAATGGGATTAAAATAATTTTTTGGTGAATAGTAACTTTTATGTTTTATTAATCACGATTAAAGGTAATTAGTGAAATTTAAGGTAAAAATGATATTATAAAAATATGAAAATAACTTTACACATGTCCTACACTTATTTGATGAGTCATGGCCGACCAATAAAATCCATGGGTCAACTTGGGGACCCCATGGAGCCACTTGGGTAAGAAAATGACATCAATTACTTTTTATTTAAAGTAAAAATAAAATTGTCATAAACATGTGTTATTTTACTAAAACAATAATTACATGGGGTTATATAAGTTAAACTTTTGACTATAAATATTAATTGGAAAGATAAAAGAATTTCCTAAATCATGGTAATTTATTTATAATTTTTAGACATTAAATAATCTAAATTTTTATGACACAATGATGCTGCAGCGATTACCTCATTAATTAACGATTTAAATAAAATGAAAAGATAATGTAAACTCTAAGACTTAAACTTGTCAAAAACCTATTGGATGAGTAGATTTAAAACCCTTATTACCTAATCCTCAAAATATATCATTGTGGGACCTTTAAAATCGTAAAATCATTTCATAATAATGTAACATTTCATGACATTCCAAGAGTGCCCCTCCTCTCCTCTTATAAAAGGCCCCCACCTCTACCACCTTATTCACACCTTCTAGCCATTTGTCTCAGCCAAAATATGCCCCAATACTCTCCCAAATTCCCTCGCTTACTCATAGAAGCCTCACTTTGGGCAGAATTCTTCCCAAGGAAGCCTTTGGCTCAAATCAAAAAGGGTTACCCGATTTTAAAGTAACGTCTTCTCTTGTGTTCTTTTGTTTTATTTTTCTTCTCCAACCCCCTAAAATCTTTTTATTACTTTATTTTGTAACAAAAACAGTATCCTAAATATACTTGGATGTTTTTATGAGAAGGATTTTATTTAAACTTACACACAATTTCGTCTAATGGTTAAAGAACATACTGTTTCTGTGGGTGGCGAATTACTGCCTCACGAAACGATGATTGTTCAATCTTCTTTTAACACCTCTCATGGTGGCCATTATGATGAAACTATTTTCATATATTATATATATATATATATATTATGTTTATGTTTTTATTATGCTTCTGTATTTCTCATTTATGGCATTCATTTATGATATCCATTATAGGTAAACACGATAATTTCATTTTTGGAAGTGCGGACTACCGCCCCCTCAAAGTGATTTGAACCGTTAATGCCATATGTGGGACGTAAAAAGGATGGAGTAAATGATATTATATATGAAATTATACTGGAATTATAATACACCTTTATATCATTATGATTTTATTCAATTAAATATGAAATATAAATGAAAGTAGCGTTCATGCGTACATACGGCTTACCGTCTCCATGAACGGTGCATTTCATTTCTTACCTCTAAATGTTAACGTAATATTATGAATGAATGAATATAATGGATATATATGATAAATATGATATCTAAATCATGAATATAATTCTGCATATAATGGATATTTTACCACATGAACAACTTGTAATTATAAGATGTTTATTTTTGACTCAAGTACCAAAGATCGACAAAACGACTATTATTAACATAAATAATTACATAATGTTCATATCATGGTAATAAGTGATATAAAAGGAATAATAAACTTGAAAAAGGTTATTAATCAATTATAAATTAACTCTAGTTTATTATTCATGAGGTTCAAGAATGGTCGATTCAAGTCGGACACAAGGTAAGGGAACTTCTTAACGCAATTTCCTTTCTTTGGGTTAATATCCTACTTTCAAATTATGTCATGATATTATTATGTCCTATATTGTATTTTTACATTATTTATGTGTACTTATAGTTAATACACATAATAGATCTATTTTATTTAAAAAAATTTCTTTGTAAGGACTTCGTCACAATCTCCTTTCATTGAGGTATATTTTATTTTATACACAACTTTCTTTTTTACGGTGTATAAAATCCTTTGACTTTTACATTTATTCAAGTGGAATATTTTTTTATTCAAAGTGTTTTACTAAACAACAAAAGGGAATGTTTTTTTGTCATACATATGCAGCGACAATCACTTCTCTTCTACCATGACCATTATTTGAGTTTAGGCTTCCTCTACAAGCTATAACTTTTTTTAAATGAAAAATAAATACCAAGATTTAATTTTCTTTTATTTTGGTATTGAAAATGGTTTTGAATGTGTTTTTATTAAATCAATGTGTTGTATTGATATCTTCTAATTGAAATGTGGAAATTTTATGTTTCCTTTATTCATGTTTTATGTGATACGATTATGTTATGGTTTATGATATGTTTAAACCAGTTCATATGAGGAATACATTGGACTTAATAAGTGACGGGTCGAGCCCGCTATAGCTCCTCGATGCATCGGTAGGTCTCATGAGACAAACTAGTGTCTTGACACGAGTCCTTGAAAAAACCTTATTTTTAGTCTTGGCACGAGGCCTTGGCTACGTGGTTATGATAGTCTGACATTATGAATTCTATCATTATGAAAGTGGTTATTGATATTGCATGTGATTATTCGACTAGTAGAATATCCATGTGAATAAGTAAATGGTATTATTTCATTTTATTTTTTCCATATTATGATGAATTTCAAGTTTAAAATGCTTTTGTTTTATTTATACATTTCCTTAATTGTTAATTTTTATTTATGAAAGATTTTAGCTATATTGTTATCCTTACTGAGCATCTGAGCTCACCCCTTCCAATGTTTTAATTTTTATAGGATGTGAAGAAGTATATTATGAATGACGTGCAGGGATAGTATGTGGGGTTATGAAGACTAGATGTTATTGTAGTTTTGTTTTACATTATAATGTAATGTAAGACTTATGAATGTTTCTAGTGTTTCCAAGGCTACTAAACTAATCAGTCTTTTGAGACTTGATCTTTTGTGATCATGTCAATGTTACGCAATAATGCACTGACTCTAGGTAACTGGGGTTGGGAGTTACACGTATACTTTATACAATACAAATATGTTATAAGAAATATTGTTTATTTGATATAATAAATACTTAGGACATGAAATACATGAGTTGGGGACCAGTTAATGAAATCCCCTCAATGCGTCGGTAGTCTCATGGGATTAATTTGTTGCACAAATTGGTATGGTTAAAATGACTCTTGAAGGTACTGGTTCTATGTACCATGGGAAACATGGTGTACAATAATTAGTCATTAGGTCTCATTTAGTTTCAGTTATTATTCATCCATGAGATCTTACGTTGAAATATCTATGGATAAATTATATTTTTAGTTCATTGAAAAAATGGATTGTATTTTAGTTTCTTACCTTGAAATATTTATTTTTCCTTATCTGGTTATTTTAGTGGCATGTTTGTTCAGTTATATACCTTTCCATATTAACTATTCTCATTGATTCATTATTTATTCCACTATATTTTACCTTTAATGATAATTTTAGCTCACCCTTATTATGTTTATTTCCCTAGGAATACAAGAAGACTATTATGAAAGATATATAAGTATTTAGTGGATGGATAAGTTGTCCTAAAAGTTATTTACTTAGAGGAAAACAACATGTTGTAATTAGTTTATTATTTTGTAACAAAATACTCATGTATGTATCTGGTTTAGACAAACTATTAAACTGACCAGTATTTCAGGCCTTGATTATTTGTAATCATACCAATGTATTTAGTAGAAAACATCAATTCTGGGATATCTAGGGATGGTTCACTACATTGGTGGCCTTAAAATAGGTCATAATTAATTTTCTTCCCACCCCACCTCAACTGTTATAAGGGGGTAGACTCTCCTTTTATTATTGTTTATATGTGTGAGTATGTCAAGATCCTCTCTCTTCCTCATTATCGTTCCCTTGTTTTGGGATAATGTTGGTTCTAATGTTTGGTGATTTAGGGAATGATTTAATACTTTACTATCTATGTTGACCCTCCTCTATAATTGTCTAATTTTGGTTTCTCTCAGTTTGGGATTCAATGTCAATACCTCAAGGGTAGGGTGGAATCATCCATGTATCAGGAGGATTTCATTCTTCTTTTGATTATGGTATCCTAAGAATTAATTTTCATGGAACCTATTTTAATTTGGGTTGATCTATGGGGTACTACATAAATAATTATGGTTTTAACTTTTAAATTAAATTAATTTTTCATGTGAATTAGCATTGAGTGTTATATATTTTATCGAGAATGGTTCCAGGAGTCCACTGTGGACATCCTATAGGAAGTTTCTCGAGGATTCTTTAAGTGGTGTGTGCCTTATGAGTAAATAAAAAATTATTTCATGTTGAATTAAAGTGATAAATCAATTTGGAATTTTAAATTTGTTATGAATTGATTATAATTAATTAACATGTGTTCTTGGGAATGATTTAGAGGCTGTGGTGCTTATGCAATCTTGGAATAGACATCATCGGGCTTGGATGAGCTTAGACAAGCCTTGGTAGAGATATTGGACCTTGTAAATAATGTGTATATCTTTTTAAAAGGTAGGTGTTCCTTGGTACTTACCCAATTGTAACAACCCAGATTTTATAAATGATGTTTTTGTCTTAAAACAAATTTGTGATATATTATATTATATATTATTATACACATAAAACATATAGATAAATCGCCAACATTTTATTTCATTAATGAAAATAATTAAATTATTAATAAATTAAACCCATTAAAATTAAAAATATTATAAGGGGAAAAAATATAAAAGATTAAAAATACAATGGGAAAACTTGTATCACCCTAATCTGCAAGAATCATAACTCCTGTGAAAAACATTGTAGAAATGAATCAAAATATTAGTAAGCCAATAGATATTTTATAAAATGGACATATGTAACCTTGAGATAAGTTTATTTTAATAACAAATATTGTAATGTAATAGTATTAATAAGATTTAATGTGACTGTTGGAATAGTAATGTGATTGTTGGAATTGTAACCTAAGGATTGGGAATAGTAATCTAATAGTTGGAAATAATAACCTGACAGTTGAAATAGTAAGTTGACATCAAAATACTAAAATGTAATATAAATAATATTTATCATGGGAAATTTAAGTAAATTGAAATATTATAATGACAAAAATAAAACCAATATTAAAAAACTAAAAAAGTAAAAAAAATTAAATAAACTGTATTTTAAGTTATTTTTTAAAAATCATAATTTTTATATTAAAAATATAATAACCTGTGTTATTAAATTATATTTATATAATTAATTTATTTTTTTAAAAAAACTCATTGAAATTTTCCAAGAGTTTTTTGTTTGGTAATTTTCTGAAATACATCTATTTTCAAGTTAATAGTAAAAATATTGTTTTTTTCGTAACTGATATATCTTGAATTACATCATTCATGATGTAATAATTAAATAATAATTTATATAACATGACTTTCAAACAAAAAATATTGAATTTTATAAATGATTCATTAAAATAAAATAAACATTTTTTCTAAACCAAAAAATGACATTCCAGAATCCTAAATCCAAAATTATTCCTCTAAAATAACACTTTTTTCATTTTTTTTCTTCTATCCTTTTTAATAAACTTCTATTCTTTAACTATAAATGGGATTAAAGTACTCAAAGAATTATATTTTATTTATATATATATAATCCATTATGTAAATAATATTACAATTAAATGGTTTACCTTAGATATACTATTTTATACAATATTTAACTCAAAAATACACCACTCCTCGAGTAAAAATAACCTCTCTCTTTATCATAGTAAAACCACCCCACCCCTCCCTTCACAAAACAAATAAAATTATTTAGAAAAATATAATATATTAATCCCTTATAATCATTAGGCATTTTATGGAGTAAATAAACTTTATTCATCAAGTAATTCTAGTTTTATACCAGAGAAGCAACACTGAGAAGAGAGCAAGCATTTATCAACTCTTCTTCAATTTTCCTACTCTTTTATTTTTTCCCTATATCATTCAAACCTAAATAATCTATTATTAATTTTTATGTATTTTAACATTATATAAATTAGGTTAAACTAATTTAAAAATTATATTTTTGAATTATTTTTATTATATACCTCTCTTTCTATACTTTAGGATAACATTCCTGATAATGGTAAGTTAACCGTCTACGACGACATTTCCATGTGGTTTTATATCACCACCATTATTTATGGTAATATTAAATTATTTGAAATATATATATATATATATTAAGCATCTAGATTAATTATATGTATGTTTAAATGACCTTTAACAAAAATAGTGAAAACCAAGAAAAATGTGAAATTTTTTAGGAAAACATGATATCAAAATATTTTACAATTAATTAATTTAATTAAGAAATTTATTTCATTGTTATAATATATAAATAGTGAAAAAATTTAAATACTTAAATTTTCATTCACTGTTTTAATTAACCTATGTTTATTATTCAGGAGGCATAAAAGTGATGAAATAAAGCAGGATTTAGGGTAAGGGGATTCTCAAACCCATACACTTTCTAGCGGGTTATCTCCTATTTCACATTGATTTCATTATAAATATTCTTATAATATCCTATATATGTTTTTTATATGTTCTTAATATTTTATATATAGGATATACATGTTTCTAACCATCCAAAAAATTATATTGTATTTAGAATTATTTTTCAGAAAGACTTCATTTTTAAAAAAATCTTTGGAATCCTCTTGAGTGATTTCTCCATTTAAATAAGAAAATTATCATTTATGTTACATTATTATCACAATTATTCATATGAGAATAATATTTTTAATTTCATGAATTATAATATGTTAAATACTTTAATAAATCCATTCCATTCCATGGGTTATTTCATGACTTCAATTATAATATGCTACATATGGCATTTACGATTATAAGAATTTATGATGTGGTGGGTGGGACTATAATTATATATCCATATAATTCATTAGGTATTGTGATTTATCTAATGATATTATATGTATTATGTGTGAAAATGATTCGATCTTTGTTCAAAATTATGATGTTATGATCTATGCACATATTCTATGTGTGAAAATGATGCTAGATTTGTTCACAACTATGTGTGGTATTTGACTACTATGACATGATTCTTCTTTTTTATGACTATAACACATTACATGTATATATCAAATGTTTCCCTCATAATTATTATGATAATAATATTCTTATGATGTAATTATTTTTATTATTCTCATCCATGTTTTATTTATTAATTACCCTTATTCCTCCCCTTACTGGGATTTTATCTCACCCTTTTCATTGATGCATATCCTCAAGTGAATACATATACTATGAAGATTTTGATAGAATTAAAATGATAAAAAGAATAATTTAAATAATATTTAGGTTTCATTATGTGCAATTGATATATGAGCATTATTTTTCAGGAAACTAAACATTTTGATCCATGATTTTATTGTTATTATGTTATTTATATTAAAAGTAATGTAATAGTCATGTAAGAAAATTTTGGGTTGATTTAGTTTGTATAAAATAATAGTTTAGTTAACTTAGGAATTATTATTATAAAACATTATTGGAAACCATAATTATAAGTATATGTATATGAAAACTTCCTAGAAGAATCTTTTCAGAAAAATACTTAACATGGTGATCTCGTTAGATATGCCTTTGGATTTAATTTATGCATATGGATAAATTATTTATTCATGATTTTTTAACTTATGTTTTTTTCTAAAAATTTCTTCCAAAGATAATGGCGGAACCATACCCAATTAAAGTAAATGGTGGAAGGTATGCTTAATATTGATTCATTCCTTGTGAAATATTAATGGAGATTTATATAGTTTTTTATATCCTTCTATTTTTCTAGAATTGTTGAATTGATACCCTCATACCTTGATGTAGATATATCTGTAAAAAACTAGTGGTGTGATTATTGCAACCCAAGTGTTGGGATCTTATCCTACTGTCATATATGGGAATATTCTTCAATATAATATACTAATACTTCCGTTTTTTTGAATTTTATGTTATAATGTGCATGGATTGGATCTAATTATATAAATCACACATTAACTTTCATGAAAAAATAAATATCTTTATATAGTCCAAATAATCCATTTCTAGTGTAAAAATGCAAGGAATATTTTTAATCTCTTTTAGAGAATCCCTTGATGGTGTGGGTGATGATACCCTATGAAAAATAATACATGAACCAAATGTTTTCATTGAAGGAAAGCATCAAACTTGAGGAAATTATCATTGTTAGGGAATACACTCATGTATTTCCCAATGTGTTTCCCATACTTACACCATATTTTTAGGTATATTTACTAATATATATTTTACTCGAAGACACTATTATCTATACAATTCCATATGGGGTGTACCCCATAGAACTGGAGGAGTTAAAGAAGAATTTACACAAGCACTTAAAAAAAGGTTTCATATTCCCTAATTCATTTCATTTAGGTGCTCTAGTTTTATTTGTAAAGAAACAAGATAGATCAGTGCATATGTGTATATATTATATGGTCCACAACAAGATCACACTAAAGAATAAGTATTTCATACCAAGGATTGAAATTTTTTTCAATCAACTATGAGAAGCATAGTAGTTCTCAAAGTTTCATATTATTTTTGGAAATCATCACCTAAATGTGAAGTATGATGATATTTAGTATACTAATTTTTTTTATAATGTATGGGAAAATTGAGTGTATTGTGACTCTATTCAGACTTACTAATTCCCTTGAAATATTCATGGATTTTATGATTAGAGTCTTGAGAGACTACCTCATAAATAATTGTAGTATTTATTGATGATATTCTCATTTACTCCATGATAAAGTAGTTACATGATGAACATATAATTATAGTCTTGGTGACATTAAGGAAAAATAAAATATACACTAAGTTTAGAAAGTGTGATGTTTGGATGAAACAAGTCACATTCTTGGGGCACATGATCACAGGTGACAAAAATTATATAGACAATAAAAAAGGAAGAGGCAATTGAGGAATAGTTGTGACACACTAGTGTCATGGAAATCCATATTTTTATTTCCTAACAAGGATTATAATGATTTTATTTTGGAAATTTTTCTCGATTTTTCTGCCCACTATGTTAACATGGAAAGACATAAGGTACGCCTGGATAGAAGAATCTGAGAAAATCTTTCAGGATATCATGTAGAGGCTAATCATTGTACCTGTAGTCAAACAACTATCAAGTGGAGAAGTTTTATGATATAAAATGATGCTTTAAAAAAATTATTCGGTTATGTACACATGAGGAATAATAAATTGTTATACTATGCCTCACTATATTTGAATATCCATTATCATAACTACCTAACTTATGATCTAGAGTTAATAGTTGTAATATTTTCTTTAAATATTTGGTGACACTACCTCTTTGGAGGTAAGTGGGATATATATATTGATCGCAAGAGTCTAAAGTATATATTCACATAGAAGGAGATCAACATGAATCAAAGAATTTGTATAGGCATATTAAAAGACTATGATTTCTCTATTCACTACCATTTAGGAAAGGAAAATATGGTATATGGTTTTCTTAAGAAGAAAATAACATGCTACTCTATCCATGATGTGGTTTGAGAAAGATGATATAATCCAAGATATACAATATATGGATATAAAAATTATAATAGTTGGGAAAAAATCCAACCATGTCCAAATTATTTCATAACCATATATCTAAGATAATATCAAGGAGGTACGAAGAGATGATTTGGAGCTTCGATAGAACGTGAAATATGTTAAGGGAAGAATTTTGAATTCCATTTCAATGATAATGGTGTGATTCTTTTTGAAACTAAATTTTTTTATCCTTTATCTCTTCAAAGAAATAACAAGATATTGAATAATGCACATAAATCATCTTTCCTTATCCATCCTGGAAGCACCATGATGTACTTTGATGTTTGAGAGAACATCTAGAGGGACAACATGAAGAAAGAGATCACTAAGTACACCTGAATGTGTGCTGTATTTAATAAAGTTAAATTATAGATACAGAATTCCAAGGGGATGATGCAAATATTTCATCTTCCCATGTAGAAATGGTAGAACATATCCCTGTATTATTTCACAAGTATCCAAAATACATCCAAAATAAATGATATGATATGAATTGTGGTGGATTACATCTCCAAAACATCCCACTTCATCATTATTTATGAATATTTATTTCTTGAAATTCTTGAAAATATATTTATAAAGTACATGGCGAGGCTATATGTGGAATCACCTTCGATCATCTCTGATCGTGACCCAATGTTCACTTATATGTTTTGGAGAAGTCTTCTACATGCTCTGAATACTGAATTGAATTTCAGTATCAGATCAACATCACCCATTATTTGAGTTCCCATACAACAACAGCTTCCAATCAGGTATTCAAATGGATCCATATGAATCTCTATATCGGAAGCGATGTAGAACTCCTACTTGTTGGTATGAAGTTGGATAATGCAATCTACACAGACCAGATCTTGTGCAAGAGATGACATATAAGGTTCAAGACATCAATAAATATATAAATGTTATGATGATTCTACATAAGAGTTATACTAACAACCATCTATGGGACTTGATTTTTGAAGATGGAGATAAATTTTTCCCTCGAATATCACTATAGAAGATATTTATGTGGTTTGTAATGAAATAGAAGCTTAGACCAAAGTACATTTCCCCCTTTGGGATCATTGATTTCATAGGATTAATGTCCAATCAGATTTCACTCCCACCAAATATTGATCATGTTTATAATGGGTTTCATGTATCTCTATTGAGAAAGCACATACCTGATCCCTCGCATGTGCTAAATCCTGAGGTGGTATAATTGGAGAATTATCTCGCATATGTGGAGAATTTGGTGAAGATATTTAACCATAGAGAAAATTTTATATTCAATAATACAACTCACATTTTCAGAGTGTTGGGGAGAAACCATTAATATAAATAGGTGATGTGGGAACTCGAGAAAATGATGAAGCATAAGTACCCTCACTTATTCTCAACTAAAAATACAAGATGAAATTTTGGAGATGATATTTTAAAGGGGGGATAATGTAACAACCCATAGTTTATAAATTATGTTTATTACATGAAATAAATGTGGGTTATATTATATTATAATGTATCATACTTGTGAAAAGCATAGAGAAATAAACATCACTTTATTTCATTAATGAAAATTGTAACCAGAGTTATCAATTAAACCCATAAAATTATAAATATTAACATGGGAATTTAAATATAAAATAGAAAAACTATAATGGGAAAATTTGGATCTCTCAAATCTGCTAGATTCATCACACCCATTACAAAAACTATAGAAAAAAAAATTATTAACCAATTTTCATTTTTGAAAATGGTAATATTAAACCTTGAGCTAAATTGAGGTTAATGAACATTTAAGGGATGCAATAGTATTTATTGGAGGTAATGTGATTGTTGTAATAGTAATGTGATTATTGGAATAGTTACCCGATCATTAACAATCATAACCTAACTTTGGAAAATAGTAGCCTAACCATTGTAATAGTAATTTGACCTCCTAATAATAAAATTTATTATAAATAATAAATATCATGATAAATTTAATTAAATATAAATATTATAATGAAAAAAATTAAATATAAATATTAAAAAATCAAAGAAAATATAGCCACATTTTTAATAACATTTATTTCAAATTGTTTCATAAAAATACTAATTTTTAAATTAAAAATTAAAATAACATGTGTTATAAAATTATTTTAATAAAGTTAATTTCATTTTTGAGATCAGAATGTCAAAATTTATAAAGGGTGTTGTTAGAACCCATTATTGTGGATATTGCACTTAGGCCTGGGTATAGGGAGCATATCTCTCATGACATGCAGGTAGGGCTGTGTATAGGGACCCTGATTTGTGATCCTAGAGGTACACATAATCTAAGAAAAAAGCTCAATGAGTTGAAGCCTGTGGTGGAGGTGATGAGTATGTTATGGTCACCGACCACATTTCCAAATAGAGAAGAGAAAGTCATGAAGTGTTATATATATCAAAGAAAATGGGGAGTGTGATTTTGACATGGTATCTGATATTTTTCATAGAAATAGAATCATAACCATCCAATCAGGCCCTCTACTGATCCCAGATATCCACTCTTATCTAGCACCACACAACTTCAAACACAATGTGATTCTGTGCCTTGTGAATTTGAACTCACCGGTCCGATGTGGTGAAAACCTTTATGTTTATCACACTGATGCCCTGGTTCAACATCCCAAGGCACACCTGATACTTAATGGTCATCACTTATATATATTTAAACCTTCACTGATAGTCATGTAGGTCTAAGATAGCTAACAAAATCCACCACGAGCTTTGATCAGAGATTCCATCAACCTTCTATGAGAGCCTTTTCTAGTGCTCGAAACCGTCACATTATCACCCCTTGATCTTGCGCCAAAAGCAAGTATAATCACTAAAGATTCCTTAATAATTTTACGATTGTAAGACCTTCCTCCTTTGATATATTTTCCATGTGAATTAACTCATATTTATATGATCATGTGACATAGAAAATGATTGTCCTATAAAGGCCTCTACCACCTCATGCAGTGTGCATGGTTCCTTCTCCATGTAAAGAGGATAGATATTTGGCCAAACCATTCCTATAAAATACTTTCTCCCATCAGGAAAAAATGCATGCAAGGGAGGGGAGAAAAGGGAGATCTAGAAAGGAAAGAGGGAAGGGGAGTAGAACTCATCAGCAATTGTCACCAGAAATCTCTTCCAGGTAAACCAAGGATCCCCCTCATGGGAATATATTATGTTATTTCGTCACATATTTTCTTCACATGATCATCATATGATCACACGATCACATGAAATGACAACCTCATGCTAAATCATTGAGAGGCAGGATCTCTATGTGCCTATGAGTTCTCTCATATATACATCCCAGTCATGTGGGCCTCCCTCTTTTTCATATGTCCTCAATGTGCAATGATATTTTCCTTCATAACTCCTCTAGAATAATGTGATCATGTATACACTTCTCATAGGGATAGTTATGTACATGCACCTTGTATACAGTGTAGGTCATCGTCAATAAAGACAATATTTTTATTTCTCTTTTGTGTCCTAAAGGAAAATTAAAGGGTTTTTCCATGACATGCTTGCACATCCCCATATAGACCATATTATCAATTTGAGGTATCATAAAAATTTGAGTAAATTTCCTTGACATTACTCATACAATTATGCATGAGCCTCGACCTTTGGAAGATAAAAAAGAAGATAAAAAGGATGGAGATAAGAGCTCTGATGGTAATAAAACCCTTGTGATGTGTTGAAGATCCATAGAAAGACCTCACGAGACCCCTTTACAAGTCAACTAGATCCCTTGAACTTCCTTGACAAGCCATCCTCACCTCACAGAATATCCAAGGTGATGTATTGAGCTCTTGCAAAGGCCCTTGGAAATTTCCATGTGATAGAATGAAAGTCCTTCGACTTGATCGCATGATCAAATAAGTCTTCATTGATTGATGATAAAAGGAATAATTGTTGATAGAGACCTATGGATGCTGAAAATCATGTAGCACACTCAGAACGACCCATGGAAAAGGCTCGCAAAAATGTGTGGTGCCAGCCCCTTTCACTGAATCTGGCCTGGATCCACACCAGATATGTTGCAAAAATTGGTGATCAATCGGGGAGTCAATGCCTATACATTGTCCACCCTGACCTCAAAGAAAAGTGTTGTAATATTACTATATGAACCTATATTAACTACCAATGGAAGAACTCTTGGAGTCTTGTACTAGCACTAGAGAAAATTTCTTAGAGAAAGTGGATATCATGATCGAAAAGTGTTATGTCAGGTAATATAGGTGAACATCCCTAACAATCAGGTGCCATATATAAAAGAACTTTGTGTGATCATTTATAGATCACGTAGAGGACTTCTACCAGGGTATGTGAAGAATATATTTCATTTCTTCTAGATCATGTGAGATTAAAAATAAGTTGACACTAAATAGATCTAAGGAATTCATAGTATAAGGGCTGGGATGAAGACTAAAGGTTAGAGACATTGATTGAAACTTGTTCACTAACCCCATGTGCTTCATGTGACACCCTCAAGGATGAATGAAATCACCAGGACATGTCACCCAGATCTTGAGACACTCCTTCGGCATTCTATTTTGGTCATGTGAAGTCATTTGAACATGTCATAAAAATTCACACAGCCCCCTTTGGGAATGTCACCTTAGTCTCATTAAGTCCCCTAGACTTGTCACCCAATCCTCGTGACGTCCTCCAGATTCATCACCTGACTCATATAATGGTGCTGGATCATGTCATCCATGTCATGTGGATGCATCCAGGCATATCGAAACGGTTCTCACAAGACCCTCTGGGTGATTCGAGTGAGACTCTCAACTCCCTCCATACATATCAACTGAGACTCATGATTCTCTCCAGGGATGTTGTCCAAGACATGATACATCCACTTGAATTTTTAGTAGGGAGATGTAGTGTCCTCTAGGGAAAAAATATATATATTGCAATCCCATTTGGACATATCTAATGGGACTCATGATGCTCTCTAGGGATGTAATACAAGACATGCGACATCCTCTAGACATGCCAGCCTAGACATATGGTGTCCTCCATGGAAAACCAGTTGGATCATATGATGTCCTCTAGATAAGTCAATAGACTCATGAGACACCATATATATAAGAGGACCATAATATGAGGGCCTCTTAGGATTCAATAACATTGTCTTTCCTTAGTGTGTTAATACTGATTAATAGGGAAACCTCGTATTGTATGTCCCAATGAAAAGGAACTATAATGACTCTAATTCCTACCATAATCAGGATACATAGGACACATTCCCTTGAGGTTCTATAACCATATTAATCATATCATTATATCCTGATACATAATCCCTATCTCAATAATCAATGAAATTAATCATTTTTCATCCCTTATTTCACACACTGAGCATAGATCACATGGGATTTGGGAGTTTCATTGGTCAAGTCATCTGTACTAAAAATCCCCAATAAGTGAACTATGGGAACTCTAATTCTTATAATGACCAAGTTACATAAGATGAATTCCTAAGGCCCAAGCTCAAAATAAACATTTTCCATAATGTAAACCTCATGTCACTACCGTTTCAACCATCTGAACCCAGTCATTCACAAAGGAGTATTACTGTACTTTATCCACCAGAAGACTGAGAAATAAACTGAACTACAATGAATCTAATTCCTATAATAATCATGATATATAAGACTCCTTTTTAAGGCCTGGTCTTTACAATAACTGGTCTCATGGAAGTCCTAACAAATAATTTAATACCATGAGAATTGAAAATAATCATATGGAATCCCGTGTATCTCTCATTGATCATATCTCATGTGGGATTAAGGAATTTATATAATCATTTAATATTCATCACAAGTCTACAATGATAAGGGAAACCTCAAAGTCAAATCCTTATAAAAGTGAACTAGGACAACTCTGATTCCCACCATAATTGGGATACATAGGACGTCCCTCCCAGACATGATCGTGAGTACCTAGTGTCCCAGAACACTCATATAATTCCTTCCAGCATGACATTAAAATACAAGAGCTCTAAGAACTATGTGGGTTCTGATTCTTTCTATAACCAAAATATGTAGGATGCCTCATAATGGATCAATCCTTTCCACAGAATAATAACCACCTCTTTTCAAGGTAGTATATTCTAAAATACTTGGTTATAATACTTCAGAACATAAGAAACGTTTTAATATTGTAAAATGATAGAGAACCATGGATACATGCAAATGTATTATCTAAATAAGCCACAGTCTCTTCCACATAGAATAGAATTAAATAAAATCATTTTAGGGTAACCAGTTCTTTATTGGAATAAGGAAGAGATTCAAAAACATATCTTAAAACTACAATAGATTCCCAAAGTAGGAAATAATTTCCCGCCAAGAGGGTGTGATGAGACCAAGATCCCATTCTATCGACTAATGTGAGTCCCCAAGAGTTTCTGGGACCAAAATCCAAGATGACCTCCAGCCTTTGGAAATCATGTCTGTACCCAGCTACAGATGAGGGAACCATTTGGAGTTTTCATGAAATGTGAAAAGGGTATATTGATGTTCTTGATTGTGCACAACATATTCCCACCATAATCAAACCTCTAGTGAAACCCATCCCATTCCTTAAAACCCCATGAAAAAAGGTGAACATGATGTGAATATCTCTAAAAACAAAATGATCAGCTAATATCCATCAGGATATTTTTTTATAACACATATGCGATAAAAACTAACAATCCTGATGTGAATCTTTAAGGCCACATTCTTTTGAAATGCCTATATAGAGAAATGAGTGATACTGATAAGATATTATAGATAATCATCTATAACTAGGGTTTTCATTAGTCCATCCTTATTTTGAAAAGTCTAAATGAGCAGAATGGATGAATAGAGAATATCTGGAAAATTATGTTAACCATGAATATCTTATTGAGAACATTATGCCTAAGATATTTCGCTAACTGGTGACCTTTTTCCTTGTCTGTGTGATTGAAGATATTGAAAAAAATCCCGATTTGAGGTAATGTGTTCACCTTCTAGTGTTCTCTCTGTAAAGTCATCTATGACTGCAACCTACACATGCTAGAAGACAATATCACCTACTTGAAAACTCCAAAAATTAGTGGAGAACAAGACGGTTCGGGAGTACCGATGACATGGTATGATCCCAACGATGGTTGATTCCCATGAGGTTGTCTATGCATGATGACCAGTGAGTCTGCATCTCCCGAGAAAGGATGATATTGAGTAAGTATCCCTCGTTTCTACAAACAATCACTTTATGATATTATCCCCAATGCGTGACAACTACCACCTTTCATATCTGATGAAGGTGTAAAAGGAATCCAAATATAGATCCATTTCAGTTTAGGTTCCTCCAAAGAGGGCACCTTCCAACCATCATCACCAAAACCAACCCTCTGGTACCAATCAGTCGTCTGCAAAGGGTACCATCTGACACACATCCACCTCTGATGCCCATGTATGGGATTCAAGGAAGACCCATAAGAGGATTAATGCATTAGATTTTCAAAAGAGGGATCATATCCTCACTCTAGCTGATGATGCCTGCCAGTATCTTCCGGATGGAACCAACATAAGGATCATATCCCAGCTCACTCTGAATAAGTCTGGGGTATATTACCACAACAAGCATGGATGATGTTCATATTTCTACCCCCATGCATGAATCCCATAAACATATTCTAATGGCACAAGGAGGATGAAGTGGGTTCATATTCCTGCTTCAATCGAAGACATCTTCTAGTGTATAATGGTGATGGAAAATGTGTAGTTATATATTCCGGCACACAATTTGATAAAATTCCAATATATTTTACAAATAGTTGAAGATCTCTTCCAGAATATTTCGGCACTATTGCAGATAAAGGGACAGGTTCATAGTCCTATCCCTACAACCATGGCAACTCAACACTCTGTTCATTGTTAAAAAGTCGTTGTACCAGAGAAAGTCCAAATTATTTATCCCATAAAGGAGTATTATTGACATATCCTGATAAAGGATGAGGCTATCGACTGGGATCATACCCCTATTCCAATTGGGGCTCACAAGGTGAGAGCGACACATGCCTGTCGAAAAATTATGTGGGTATAATCCAAAGGCCCGGGATCAGGTTCATACCCCTATTCTAGTCGAGGATAACCAAGTGAGAGAGGAACAAGCCTCAAAACATGCTCATATTCATGTCGATGAAGTTTGGTAGCATACTCCAAAGGCCCAAAAAACTGACATATATCCTTTTTTGGACAGGGATGACCCAGTGGGAATGTAACAAGCCTCGAGACATGATTATATTTATGTCAGCAAATCTGCATAGAGTATTCCAGCAGATCTTGGAAGCCAGGTGCATATTCATACTTCTGTCGATGAACGAATGTATCAACATCATTCCCAGGAAATACATGAGGAGGATCATATTCCTTCTCCCATTCCTGAGGTCCTTTAACATATTCCATTATAGAATTCATATTCAGACTAGGATCATATTTTTATTCCAATAGGGGCTCCCCATGTGAGATAAAAACATGCATTAGGGAAGGCTCATACTCCTACCAAGAAATAAGAGAAACCTAACCCAAAGTATAATGATTAGGCTCACACTCCCGTCTTGACTAAGTCTCACCAAGTGTTATTGGAAAATGCCTTAGGATAGGTTCATATTCTTTTCAATAATGATACATCTCAACATAATATTCCAACAGCTTCTCAATAGTGGTAACATATTCCTATAGCATCAGGTAGTTATATAAAAGTTCCAAAATCCCTAGTACAACATGATCATATCCCTATGCAATTAAAAAATGTAGTTTTACATATTCCAACTGTGACATAGAACATGAACCATATTCGTAATCATCTCAATGCCAGTGTCCTTGAGTTTGTTTGAGACACATTCTCAACACCACAAGGGTCCTTCAACTCTTCTATCGAAGCAGAAACATAATACATTCATTATAGAAATAGCCCTCCTCATTGTAGTGTGGAGATATATCGTAGGGAATCTACCCCTAACAATCACCTTGGTCACCCTCTCCACATAGATATCTACCATGGATAATGAAATCCTCCCCTTTCCTAGACACCTCTGTATATAGAGGTGTTCAAAACTCTGACACCTTTCTATAGAGAGGTGCTCTAATCATCTTGTTCAATTTTATATGGTGCTCCATCAACTTCCAGCATCACCCCACTCCCGTTACTAGGTGAGCATCAGAACCATATTCTATGGTCTGACTGGATGGATGAGTATAAGTCTAATAAGGAGGAGTACGACATTGGCATATGGAAAGATTTAGCTGAAAACATCCTCCCCATCAGGTTTTGGCCCCTCACTACTGCTAACTTTGAGATCCTGAATGATCTTTAAAAGGATTAAATGTCATATCTATGCTATAATATGTGGTATAATCATCAATGATTAAAGGCTCGACATATCCCAAATCCAAGATCTGATTTTCACCTTTAGACAATCAATATAATTTTTTTTAGCTAGGCTAGGATTTTATCTCCATGGCTCGAGAACCAAATACAGAAAATCATAATGAAAATATACAACATGATTCTTGCTATTGCATCATGAAACTTCATTAGTTGATCTTCGAAACCACATCATGAATCTGTATTTGGGGATGGGGATAGTATAGAGAATAACAATTTGTTTCACCCCTATAATAACATAACCCCTCAGATCTGACATCCTGTAATGTTATAGCCTCTAGAGAAATCAGGTTATCAGGTAATGATTAGGATAGTAGGCCCCTAGAAAAGAATGCCCCTAATTCAACAATTCCCAAACATCATGAAAAGAGGAAGAGGATATCAAAAAAAACATCTAACTGGTACCCATGATGCAATAATAAAACATTCAAAACATAGAGAATGAGGTTTTGATCAACTGGACAACTTCCCTTAAATAATGGTTCTCAACATGAGTTTCCATCGCACCCAACTCCTACACGAGCATAGTTTTTTTATATCATTTGGGACATAATAGAATCTTACATATCCTCGCGGTTCATCAATTCCCAAGAGAATTCAGCACAAATTGGTAGCGGCTGTAAGTCAACTCGAGCCCGCTGGGCTAGGGGAATTTATATCTCAATCACCATCTCCTGTCTTATCATCCCCAAAGAGGGACATGGAAGAATTAGTGGTGATTCTAGATCATCCCAAATATATTGATATAGGGTAATTTATATATTCATCTTCATCATGGGAATCATCAAATCCCCAACCATAGTCATTGGACCCTCAACAACAAGACAAATCAGAGCCAGTTGCAGTCCCAAATGACCCCCACCCCACATGGTTGGTGGCATTTTCTTTATAATTATCACTATAGAGAGAATCAGTAATCTCTAGGTTTGGAGGAAGGTGGTCAATGTCCCACCTATGTCTCCTAACATAACACAAACATTTTCCAACCAGGGCCTATTCATAAATCATGATAGGAAATTCCCTTAAGGTCAATACTCATGCAAAACGACTGTAGGAACATACGACAAAGGCAATTAGACCTTGTCAAGGTCACAATCCAAAATTTCCATTAATGTACAAGGGTTCACATAGAAACCCTAATTAGAGATGATCAAAGTAATCATGTTTCATTGAATGTAATGAAATAACCACTGTTGCCCGAGATGCCTCTGTGAATGTTGTCACTATCAACATGGTAGACATTGACCAAGATGAAAGATATAGAGGGTTGAAATATGGAAAATATACCCTGAGTGGAGGGTGATTTGGGTTCACCAAATGAGGTTGCATGCACATGAAATGAACGAAGGATCCAAAACATGGATCCTCCAAACATTTAGTTGTCTCCTCCATGAAGAAACATTGCCAAGGGGGAAGGTATAACAACATATCGATCACCACCCATAAGAAATGACATTATTTCCATGAAGGAACAATTTTCCCAATATTATAGTGAGATACAAGATCTATGAAAACTCAATGATGAGATACACAGGGGAAATATTTCCACTGGGTATCATCTTCATGTAGAGATAAATAATTTCCCCACTATGGGCAATACTACAGCAAGAGGAGCACCTGAATATTAGATTGGATATGGATCCATAAATCTAGTCTAAATAAATGAGGTAGTAAAAAATGATCTTGAGTTCCCTCTATTGTGGTGACAACATCTCCCTTTATAGGGAAATCATTTAGTCCTAAGAAAAATTGAGAATCAATGAGAGATTAAAATTGGGACACCTCATCGATCTCAAATCTATCCCTGTGGATATGATCCAACTCCAAAATTAGTTCCTCTAACATTTATTAACATCATCGAGTCCCTAGCTGGTAGAATGGAAGCCATGGAAGGGAGATGTGTACCTGTGAAGCCTAAGAGAAGTCCATATCTTAACTGGGTGGATGAAACTATGATTCCACCCAATTAGGGAAATACTACCTTTTCTACCTTTGACAGTGCAGGTGATCCTGAACAACTTCTCACACACTTTGTATCCTAATGTGGGATGATGATGGGGCCTAGAGATCCATAGGAGGCAACCAAACTGAGGTTATTTGTGAAACTCTGACTAGGCTAGCCTTTGATTGGTATAATAGTCTGCCATCAAGAACCAATATAGTATGAGAAGAAATTTTTCACCGATTATTTTATCAGTTCAGTTCCACTTTCAGGAAAATAATTATTTTCAACATGATGAACTATAAAAAAATGGGAATGATAGGGTGTTTGAATTCATATAAATATGGAATGGTCTAACCTATTCTCTCAGCATCCCTCACTCGCAAGACCAACTACTGTAACTATGTGATAAAACTCTTTAGGGTGGGATTCAAACACCTATGTTCCACATGACGTTTCCAGGTGGGTTTCATGATTTCAATAAAATTGCATAGAATCTTGACGAGGATATTCAATGAACCCGATCAAAAAATGGACTCATAACCACAATATATGGGGAAAAAGATTAGAAAAATATAATTTGAATCTATCTCTCTCAAACCAACAATAGTGCCCATTTATGCACATAGGCAGGCTCCAAAACAACCAACACCTTCTATCAAGTGGTGATGTCAAAAGAATCACCCTCATCCACAAGTATAGAGAAATCAGGGTCCCTTGGGATTTTAGGAATGGATGAAGAAAGTATACTCCTTACGAAATGAACAAGTCCCCAATTATTTCTTTTATGCCATGGATAATAACATGCTCAGGCTTCTATAGCCTAGAATGTATGATGAGGTCAACCACCCTAATCATCCTAACTACTACCCTTACTATATAATTTTGGGTCATAATATCCAGGAATACTTCATCTTAAAATATCTCCTTCAAGGCATGGTCGATTCTGGATAGGTAGTGTTAGACAACTCTTTGGACTAGGTGGAATGCATAACTATTGTCCGGGTAGAATAAGAATACAGATGGTAGAAAGTATCATCCCAGTGTATGCAAAAGTTTGATAACTTTATGACCCAAAAAATAGTTGATCAATACTAGGTCACCCTGAGAGCACAACTGTGAAGACCCGCAATAGCTCCACCACCTAAAAAGGTATGATCCAATATACCTCCCAAAGGTGGGCATGATCATTGGAAGTGGGAAGAATTAGAAGAGGAAGAGTCATATTCGTCTCCAATGCAAGATCTGAACCTTGTATATTTCTTCCCGAAGACATCCACATCATGGGTATCACCCTACCAAATATAATCATCATCATATGAAGAGGACATCTTTGGTTCTGTCAATGTGATACAATTGCCATACCCATTCCCCAATGAAGAGTACGCCACCGAATATTATTGTCTCACATATAACCGAGGAATGGGAGTATGCATGGACTGAATCTGAGGATATACAGGACAAATATAGTGAACCTTTCCTTTTAAATATAAAATTTCATGATTTTAATCATAATCATACATCAGAGTACAAGACAAGGATCGTAAATTCTAGTGTCTTCGAAGACTAGGTACAAAATCAAACATTATAAAAACATATTTGTATTTAAACTTCATAATGATATCATATCTTCCATTGTGCTCATACATCTACATAAGATATCCTAGAGATAACATGAACAAAGGGATGAGCTAAAATCCTAGAATGGTAATAACCATAAGAACAATGATTTAGAACATGGGATAGAATGCATGACATGATGATATAAAATGGCATGTAATGTATGGAATCATAATATATAAACACGAGATAATTTGAACATGGGAATCATATAAATGTGTCAGAAACATAAAACATGAATTTCGTACGAGTCAAGGCTAACCACCAAGACCGTTTCCTATAGTATCACAAGCTAAGGATAACTGCCAAGACCATTACACATAGTAGCACAAGCCAAGGCTAACCTCCAAGACCGTCTCACATAATCTTCTCATGAGACTTAACATTACCCAATGCATTAGAGTGCTATGTAGGAACACCCATGATAAATTTTATGAATATATTTTCTACAAAAATAATCATACACAATCAATCTTGTATAAACATAAGGGTTGCCGATGAAAGCAATTTGGTACCAGAATCAATAAATAAAGCATAACCAATGACTGTATCATGGAAGTGTCCATGAAGAAAGGAATTAGAAGATACATGGACGTTTATAAGGTAAAATATAATTATATCATGTAAATTGATGTCAAACCTAATTTACAATATGTATGAAATGTATTTGAGAAATTTTAGCATTAAATCATTTTTGTGCGATTTTAAGGAAAATACTATAGAGCTTTCAAAATAGAAAATAGAACAATATTTTTTATAAAACCATAAGAGAACCATGAAGGATTTTATAATAAAAACACTCATTTTATAAATACAATTATGGATTAAAATATAGGATATATTTCACTTAAAATTGGGTAAATATTTGGGAAGTTCCCTTAAAACGAGTTTTCTTATTTGGAAGTATCGACGAGGGAATAACTTAAAAGCATGTATATCCCTAAAAGATAATGAGGGATGGATACTGAAACATGAGTTTGGATAAAATAAACATCATTTTAAAGTTTTACATAGTAATTTATTAAAACTTCATTTGGGTAAAAAGAAAGATAGAGCAACCCGAAGGAATAAAGGATGTTCGGGTAGATTCCTTACAGATTATCAACATGGTATTAGGTGTACTTAAGAGGGACTCATGAGATATAAAAAGGTTTAAAATCACTTATAAATCATGAGGTAAGTATGGGGGAGGTTTTAAATCATCCCCCATCATTAGGTATTACACATAAAATTGAATAGCATAGAGGACATTCATAAATAAAACTGAAATGGAGAGGATCCCTTACCTTAAGTTTGTTGGTGTTATCCAGTTGTTATTAATGACATGAATAAAAAAATTAGGTTTATTAATTATTTATTATATAACCTATTATATATTTAAAGTATTTAGTATAATATTTTAAGTTCATTTGTAACCATTTTCATTGTTTATGAGGTTAAATTTCTTTGTTTGGGTATGTTTTCTTACATGGTTTTAATGATCAGTTCATTTGTATTCATGTTCAGATAAACAATAATGATGAAGGTGGATGTCCAAAATTGAAGTTATATTTTAATATTGAACATCCTGAAGGTTAAATGGTCGAAAATTTAATTTTTTTACTTAGTTTTTAGTTGAATCATTATATAAAACATTGATGATAAACCCTTGGATTGATTTGGCGATTTTGCTCATAATTAACTTGTTTTGTATTATTATTTTAAATAATGAGTTCATAAGGATTAAAGAACATTAAATAATATAAAATACGCATATAATAGTATGTTATAACCATAAAAATGGTTTCATGACCAGAATTGGAGATAGTAATAGAAATTGATAACCCTTCATCCTTGATTGTGCTAAATTAACACATCTCAAATTGTGTTTTCATTTCTTTAAAATAAAAGATCGGAAGGAGATATTATAATTAATTTTCCCATTAGAATAATATAATTCCAGTACACTTATTTTATTGTAGTTATCATACCATTTGGGTGAATTTAGGTGAGGAAAGAAATAAGAAAATGAAATAATTTGAAAGGAAATAAAATAATTGGAAAGAGGAATTTTCCTCTTGAGTTTATATCTTTTGAGAACCTCTTTAGTGGAGTGGTTTTGGAATTTTTAGGATAATAAAGGCTTTTGGATGTGGGAAAAATGTTAGGATGATATTTAGACATAATTTAAGTAAGAAACAAGGCTATAAAGGATTGAAGAGAAGAGGGGACTGTGAGTTGTTTGTATAGTGGAGGGGAGGAGGGTTTTCTTAACATTATAATCATTAGTTTACTATTTTACTATAATACAAGAAATAGTAATGATTATATGACTAATAATAGTAATAAATTCATGTGAGTTTGAGATTTGGGTTCTTACATCACTTATGATGTCAGGCATATTGGATTTAAATTAAAATATATTTATACGGTAAATTAATGTATTTTAATATTCACTAAAAAATTAAGTATTTCAAAAAAATACCAAAAATTTACACTAACCATTTTTCTATGTGTAGAATCCAAAAATAAAATCCACATTTTACCAATAATTTTTTATATATGATTAATTTATTACTTAATTAAAATCATTAAATATTCTAAAAAAACAGTTTTAAAACATTTATTTACTTATTCCAAAATATAGGTACATCATACTTTCACTTAAATATTATTTATGTTATATCATAGGTAAGGTTAATATTCATTAGGGTATTTAACTATTAATAATGGTAAAATTACTATTCATATGTGTATGTTACTATTCACCAAAAATTAAATCGGTCACATAAGACTCCAACCATCTTATTTATCGCAACCGTGAGTGTCAAATTTTCAAAATTCAAATCACAGAAGTGACAAATTTATGTTTAAAGGTTACATAGAACTTAATAGTTCATTATGTTTTGATTTTATGTGATTATATGTCATAATTATAAGAAGTAAATTTCCATCGGATACATTGGGTTGTTACATTATCCCCCCTTATGAAATTTCATGCTTGAAATTTAGTTTTACATTCAAAGACATAAACAGGTGCCTGTAAATTTCCTTCATTGCCTCCTCCAGTTCCCAGGTTACCTCTTCATACTTGTGGTTCTGCCATAGTACCTTCACCAATTGATTAGTCTTGTTACGTATAACTGTATCTCTATGATCCAAAATATTTAGTGGTTGCTCATAAAAATAAAGATCATCCTCCAACTGTACCACCTTTGAAGAGAGTACATGTGAAGGGTCTGGTATGTACTTTCTTAAGATGGATACATGGAAGTCATCATGTACTTTGTCCATGGTAGGTGGAAGTGCTATTAAATAGACCACATCCCCGAAACTATCAAGAATTTTGAAGGGGCCGATGTACCTAGTACTTAACTTCCCTTTCTTCCCAAACCTCACAACCTTCTTCCATGGAGATATGCAGAGAAATACCATGTCTCCAACTTTGAACTCAAGGTCTTGCCAACGATTGTCTGTATAACTCTTCTGTCAACTTTGAGATTCCTTGATAGGATGCTAAATATATTTCACCTTCTCCACCATTTATTTGACCATTTTAGGTCATAGAAGCTTACTCTCACTAAATTCATCTAAACACGTTGGTGTTCTGTATGTTTTCCCATAAAAGGATTCATATAGTGTCATTTGGATGCTCGAGTGAAAACTATTGTTGTAAGAGAATTCAAGCAGTGGTAGATGTTGGTCTCATCTCATTTGAAGGCTATAGAACATTCTCTCAACATATCTTCTAGTTTTTGAAAAGTTCTCTTAGATTGACCATTAGTTTGAGGTTTATAGGTTTTACTGAAGTTCAGTTTAGTGCTTAGAGCATGTCTGAGACTTTTCTTGAACGTTGAGGTGAATCTCGGATCTTGATCACATACTATAGATACTGGTACTCCATGAATCCTTACCACTTCTTATATATATATATATATGTTCTTGTTGATCCAATGATAAGTCCTCTCCAATAATGATAAAGTGAGATTACTTTGTAAGATGATCCACAATGACCCATATAGCATTATTTCCTCTTGATGTCCTTAGAAGTCCTGTGAAAAAATCCATGGTGATGTTCCCACACTTCCATGCTGGCATGGGTAGTGATTTCATCATCCCCTTATACCTCTTCCTCTTAGCCTTCACTTTCTAACATACTAGGCACTTTCATGTATATTCAGTAATCTCCCTTATCATATTTTCCCACCAAAAGTTTTTAGAGAGGTCTTGATACATCTATGTGCTCCCTAGGTGGATAAAAAAGGCTGATATATGTGAATAATTCAAAAGCACCTTCTTTATATCTGGATCATATGGTACACATAATTGTGATTCAAACCTTACAACTCCTTCCTCATCAATCTTTAACTCTAAGGATTTCCCATTTCTGATATCTTTCACCCTTTTTATAATTTCCACAACTTTCATTGAGAATCCTTTATTTTATCCATGAGGGATAGTTGAGAAATCATTTGATAAAGGATTAATGATTTTACCCCCTTAATTATTCCCATTTTAATCCTCTATAAATATAACAAGATCATATCCTTTTCAATTATAATCTTTGATGAAGATGCAATATCCTTTTTTACTTAGATGATCTACCACCTTATTTGCCTTACTGGGATGGTAGTGTATTGAGCAGTCATAATCCTTGATGAGATCTATCCATCTTTATGAGAATATATTAATCTCTTTTTGTGTGAATATATATTTTATACTCTTTTGGTCAGTATTTATCTGACACTTCTTCTCATAGAGATAATGATGCCATATTTTTTACACAAAGATCACCACCGCCAACTCCAGATCATGCGTAGGATAGTTTTGCTCATGGATTTTCAGCTTCCCTGAGGCATAGGCTATCACTTTATCATTTTTTGTCAGCACAAATCCTAATTCATTCTTTGATGAATCAATGTACACCACAAAGAGTTCTCAACTTATTGGGAGTGTGAGTACTAGAACAATGGTTAGACTATTTTTCAACTCCTTAAAATAATCTTAACATTCCTAATTCCATACAAAATATACTCCCTTTCATTTCATCTTGTTCATTGGATTTGAAAATCATGAAAAGTTCTTCACGAATCATCGATAATACCTAGCTGGACCCAAAAAGTAGCGGATCACCATTACATGTGTGGGCTGGGGCCACTCTACAATTATCTTTGTCTTGGAAGGGTCCATAGATATCCCTTTGTTGGTGATAACATTCCCCAAGAATGATACTTCCTTCATCCAAAACTCATATTTACTGTAATTTTCCTAGAATTTCTCCCTTCGAAAAGTTTTTAACACTGTATTCAAATACACCTCATGATCCTCTTTTCTCTTAGAGTATATCATAATATCATCAATAAAGACTACCACAAATTTTTTGAGGTAATCTCTAAAGACTCTATTCATTAACTCCATGAAAATTGTTGTAGCATTAGTGTTTCTGAAGGGAATCAATATGAACTCATAGTGTCCATACCTCGTTCGAAATTCAGTCTTGGGAATGTCTTCCTTCGTCACCTTTAATAGGTGATATCCCAACCAAAGGTCCACCATAGAGAAATAATTGGACCCATAAATCTGATCAAACAAGTCATATATCTGAGGAAGGGGATACTTCTTATTTATCGTGATTTGATTAAGCTCACAATAATCAATGCATAGGTGCATTGATACATCCTTATTCTTGATGAAGAGGACTGGTGCACCCCATAGAGAAGCACTTGGGCATATAAAACTCTTCTCCATATTCACCTGTAATTTCTTCTTCAGCTCCTCCATCTCTACGCTGGCCATTCTATAAGGTTTCTTTGAATTGGTAGAGATCCATGAATAAGTTCAATTGAGAAATAAACCTCTTGAATGGGAGGAAGACCAAGTGACCCTTAAAGGAATACATCAGTGTAATCCCTCATGATGGGCATGTCTTCAAGCATGATTCTATCCTTTGTCCCCATCATTTGAGCTAGACATTATTTCTCATAATAAATTAATATCCACACTTGGGAGGAGTTATAAACAATGGTCACAATGATTTCCCCATTCTATGTTCTCACAGAAAACTTTCCTCCAAATTTTGAGATGGTGGTTGAATAGTTCTACTAAACTTGAAGGATATGAAAGAATATGCAGATCCAGAATCAAATAGTATGTTCACTATTCTTTAATGAATAACTAACAAACCTATCAACACTTTTTTGTCTATCTCCACATCAGAAATAGTGACAACATAAGTCTATATTTGTTTCCATGGAGGTTATTGTTGATTTCCTCCAACAACCCTTGGCTTAGGGAAGTTATTTTCATAATTCCAATAATCCTTGTAGTTGTAACACTACACTATAGGGTGAGTGTTGATCTAAACCTTCCTTTATTCTTCCACATTAGCGGTATTTTTCATATCCCTTTGGTAGTTCTTGGCCAGATGCCCCATCTTTTCACATTTGAAATAATTCATGGTTCCCTTTAGAAAGTTCCCAGGATGCTTCTTCCCACAACTTTTAAAAGTGGGGTATTTAGACTTTTTTCTATCATGGGATTTTTTTGTTGAACTACCCATGTTGTTCTCCATTTTTCACTTCTTTTCACCAGGACCATGAGACCACTGAGAGCCTCCAATCTCCATTTCAACCATAAGGGTACAGTGGATTGTATTCTCATAATTTCTGAAGTCTCAGATCACCAAAACCATTCTTAGAATCAGCTTTATCCTAATAAATAAGTGATCCACCTTGATTTGGGATACATGAAAAATCCAGAGGTATTCCTTTCAAGCCTTGTAAATTTTTCTTCATGCACTCAAATGGAATCATCTTCCTTCTTATTGAGTTCGAGGAACTCTATTTCCATCTTTAGATAGAGGGTTTGAGGAAAATATTTATTGAAAAACATCCTCTCGAATTCCTCCCAATCCATGGAATAAATTCCCTCTTGGGACATTGTATTACTAATCAGTTTCCACCACTTATCAGCTTCCCCATCAAAACGATAGACCACCAATACATATTTGTCTTCTTCCGAGTACTGGAGGATGTAGAATATCATTCCAATGGAGTTAATCCACTGTTGTGTAAGGTGGGGATTATAATATACACTAAACATGGGAGGCCTTTTCTGCATGAATTATTCTACAGAAACTTTCTATTTTCTTGGAGGAGTATGGCATTCCACATGATTCAAGTTACTATTCATAACTTCATCCAGCCGAGCAAGTACTATCATGTTGTTTGGAGAACTAATTCCTATCATATCAGGAATATAAATAGGGAAATATTCACATTTCCTATCACATTTATTGTTGGAATGTTTTCTTCTATTTCATCACATTAACTAAGAAAAATAACGTACAATTAGTGGGATTTGATACTTATTTATTAAACATAAAAAAGGAAAATTTTGAACATAAAAAGATAAAATCCTATAAGAGAAGTATATCCTAACTTGTGATTCCTTATCATTAAATCTTGGTTATCCTCAATCTATTTATTAACTTATATTCTTATTGGATTTTATTATTACCTTAATAATGGTTGGTACTAAGCTAATGAATATACAAAATAATATCCCATGGGAGTGTCAAACCAAGAGTATAGCAAGTACTGTTGTCGTGTACCAGGATACTCGTTAAGGCCGAAACTCTTCTTCAGAGTTTTCACTTATAGGTATATATGTGCTAGAGCCACCTCTACCTATTTTAATCTAGATAGGGATGTATTTTCTTGATAAACCACTTACTCTATAAAAACCAAAATTTATGGATGTTTTTTATACTTCCTATAATATGTAAGGTTATTAATAAAGTTCTCTATTACAAATCTCTAAAAATAACAGGACCATCTGATAATACCAACTATAGCAGCCCTATCCTTTTACACATAACATTTCATGATTTTAAGCATAATAATACATCAAAGTACAAGCCAATGATCATAAAGTCTAGTGTATTGGATGACTAGGTACGTAATCTTACATTATAAAAAAACATTTTATTTAAACTCCCTAATGAGATCCTATATTCCATTGTGCTCATACATCCTCATAGGATAACCTAGGGATAACATCAACAAAGGGATGACTAATATCATTTTAAGGGAATAACCATAATAAAAAAGCATTAGAATATGGGATAGAAGGAATGGCATGATGATATAAAAAGGCATGTAATATATGGAATCATAATATATAAACATGGGATAACTTGAACATGGGAATCATAGGAATGTGGAAGAAACATAAAACATGAATTTAGTATGAGTCAAGGATAATTGACAAGACTGTTTCCCATAGTAGAACAATCCATGGCTAACCGCCAAGACCATTTCAAATAGTAGCACAAGCCATTTCTAAACACCAAGACCATCACATGTAATATTTTCATGAGACTCAACATTAACCAAGGCATTGGAGCACTATCTGGGTGAACCGATACTATATTTCATGAATATTTTTTCAACAAAAATAATCATACATAATCAATATTACATAAATATAAGGGTGATCCATGGAAATAATTAGGTACCACAATCATGACATAAAGTATAACCAATGAGCGTATCATGGAAGTGTCCATGAAGAAATGAATTATAACATAAATTTATTTTCATAAGGTAAAATAGTAATATATCATGGTAATTGATTTCAACTAGAAGTGAAGGCATGTAAGAAATCTATTTGGGAAATTTTAGCATTAAAACATTTTTGTGTGGTTTTAAGGAAAATACTATAGAGATTTCAAAATATAAAATGGAAAAATATGTTATATAAAACCATAAGAGAACCAACAATGTTTTCATAATAAATATACAGATTTTATAAAATAATTTTGTCTTAAAATAGAGGATAGATTTCCCTTGAAATTGGGTAAACAAAATTGGAGGTTTCTTTAAAATGAGTTTTCTTATTGGGAAGTATCAAGGAGGGAATCACTTAAAAGCATGTATATCCCTGAAAGATAATGAAGGATGGATCTTGAAACATGATATTGATTAATAAAAATAGAATTTATAAGTTGTACTTAAGACTAAAAAACAAATTTTTTGGGGTAAAAATAAAGATAGAGTAACCCAAAGGAATAAAGGTGGTTAAGGTAGATTCTTTACGGATTATCGACAAGGTATCAACTGTACTTAAGAGGGATTCATGGGGGAGAATGAGGTTTCTCATTACTTATAAATCATTATTGAAGTATGGGGGAGGTAATAAATCATACCTGAACATTAGGGATTACTCATAAAAATGGCATAGCATAGAGGACATTCTTGACTAAAAGTGTAATGAAGAGGATCCCTTACCTTAAGTTCGTTGGTGTTCTCCAGTTGTTATTAATGATCTGAATAAACAAATTAGGTTTATTAATTAATTATTCCATAAACTTTTATATATGTATAATATTTAGTATAATATTTTTATGTTTATTTATAAACAATTTTATTGGTTATGAGTTTCAATTTCATTGTCCGGATCTATTGGCATACTTGGTTTTAATGATTGGTTCACTTATATTTATGTTCAGATAAACATGTATGATGAAGGTGGTTGTCTATAATTGAAGCTATATTTTATTATTGAACATACATAGGGTTACAAGGTTGAAAATTTAATTTGGTTACTCAGAGTGTAGTTAGATCATTATATAAAAAATTAATGATAAACGCTTGGATTAATTTGGCGATTTTGCTCATAATTAACTTATGTTGTATTATTATTTTAAATCATTAGAGAATAAGGATAAGAGAACATTAAATAAGATAAAATACACATATAATAGCTTTTTTCAACCATAAAAATGGTTTTATGAACATAATTAAAGATAGTAATAGAAATAGATAACCCGTCATCCTTGATTGTACTAAATTAACACATCTCAAACGGTGTTTTCATTTCTTTCAAATAAAAGGTGGGGAAGGGAAGATGATAATGAATTATCACATTAGAATAATATCATTACAGTTCATTAATGTTATTGGAGTTCTCATATCATTTGGGTGAATGGAGATGAGGAAAAAATAAGAAAATAAAAGAACTTGAAAGGAAATAAATGAATTGGAAAGGGGAATTTACCTCTTGATTTTATCTCCTTTGAGAACCTATTAAGGGGAAAGGTTTTGGTATTTTAAGGATACCAAAGGCTGATGGACGTGGGGAAGGATGTTAGGGATATATTTTGGTAGAATTTATAAAAGGAAAAAGGCTTTAGAGGAGTGAAGATAATAGGGGAGTGTGGGTGGTTTTTATAGTGGAGGGGAGGAGGGTTTTCTTAATATTATAATCATTAGTTTAATATTTTACCATTAGACAAGAAATAGAGATGATTACATGACCAATAATAGTAATACAATCATTTCAGTTCTATATTTGGGTGATTACATCACTTATGATGTTAGGAATAGTGGATTTATGTAAAAATGTATTTATACGAAAAATTAATGTATTTTACTATTCACTAAAAAGTAAAGTATTTCATAAAAACCCCAAAAATTGAACTTAACCATTTTTCAATGTGTAGAATCTAAAAATGAAATCCATTTTTCAAAAATAATTTTTTAAATATAAGTAATTTAATATTTAATTAAAATCATAATTTATTTTAAAAAATATTTTTAAAATATTTATTTGCTTACTCTAAAATATAGGTACATCATAATTTCACTTAAATAAAATTTATATACTATCATAGGTAAGGTTAATATTAATTAGGGTATGTTGCTATTCATATGATTAATGTTACTATTCATAAGGGTATGCCGTTATTCACAAAAAAAATTAAGTCGGTCACATTAGACTCCATACATCTCACTGATTACAACTATGCATGTCATATTATCGAAATTCAAATCATAGAAGTGAGAAACTTATGTTTAAAGGTCACATAGCACTTAGTAATTCATTATTTTTTGATTTCATGTGATTATATGGCATAATTATAGGAAGGAAATTTCCAATGAGAACTTTGGGTCGTTACAACAACACTTTTGTGGATAGACCTAATATTTCAATCACATCACCATAGAGAATATATATGAATCTGAGACTCGTGTTAAAGCACTCCAATGGGTCTAGAAGAGGTAGGAAGGTTCCATAGAGTCCTCCAGCTATCACCAACATCCATTTTTTTTTGCATGACTCTTAGTGGGGTTTTAACTAAATCAGCCTAATAATTGGGGAATGTCGATGTGGCCTACACTACTAGGAGCAAATATTCCCATTATTTCTTCAAAAGTACCATACCCTTCTACCTCATATTCCTAAACTCTGAAACTTCATTCCCAATAGCATATTCACATTGATAAGTTCCAAACTTTGGCACAAAATTACAATATTCTAAAATAGCTGGTTATTGTCCCATTCATGTTCTCAATCCTTTATGCACTCTGTATTTCAAAAGAACACAGGGAGGAACTTGTTGAATCCCACAAGAGCCCACATGAGTCTTAGGAAGAAGTCGCTGAGGCCAAGGTCTGTCGAGTGTAGACCATGTCCTTATAATTTCATGTTGTTATCTCATTCACTAATCAAGATTTCTAAGAGGCCGTCCAAGGTCATATCATACCCCTATATGTTTGGGGCAGACTCCATAATGTCGATGCCTAGAGGGTCCTGATTGAAAATATTTCTGGGATAAATATCATCCCAGTTCAAACCCTCTTAAATTTGGGATATATATAGGTATACCTACCACCCACAAGGATACATGTACAAGGGTAAGATAAGAGTGAGTAGGGATATCTCAGGAAGATCAACTCAAATCCCAATTTGGGTAACCCACGTCCGACGATGAGTTTATGGTCATCTAGTAGGAAACTACATATAATGTCTTTCTTGGAAGGTACTGGCTCCATAACCACTTGGCAGTTCCTTCAAAATTCCATCAACGTATGAAGTACCCCATCGATGGGAAAGTAGGAATACTAAATGGTGACAATGCCCCCTTTAAGACTTACAGATACACATATGCTAAAGAAAATTTCTACAAAAAATGATTTAGGCAACCAATGGTGGATGATGATATACATGTTTCATCTCCCAATGGCTTGGGGACCACCCCTATGAATCCCTATAATATAATTTTCAATGACTATGTGCTCCCCATAAATCTAGTCGAGGTAATAGATCTAATACTAGTGTTTTGAGCCCCTCATGTCCTCAGTAATAATCCAGAATACAATCATCTCTGGCATCTCTCTACGATGACTCAGATAGAAAAGGATGATGATTTATCTTTAGATCACCTCCATCACCCCAAAAGTGATGGAGAATTTCCTAGATTTATATATTCTCATGAAAATGTATCCATAGACTCAGAGATAGAATATTATGAGGATGAACCTAGGAATTCCCCCTCTATAATTCAATGAAGGAATATCTACCACTATAGATGAGATCAGATAGATAAATCTATAAAGAAAATTAGACTCACATACTACTCTGATTAGTGCCTCAATGCTCCTCAAAGAGTAAGAGACGTATATTGGATTTCTAAAGCAGCATTGATATGAGTTCACTTGGAACTATATAGAAATACCTACACTAAATACAAATGTTTATATTCACCATCTCGAACTACCTGATGAGAATCAAGGCTCAAAGAAGGCATCCAGGATGATACACCCCTCTCATGACTCCAATGCAGAGGCAGAAGCTGATAAGTTGATTAAAACCAATATTGTCTGAGAAGTTCAATACCCAAGATAGATTTCCAATATTGTCTGCTTCAAGAAAAGTAAAGGTAAGATTAGGGTATGTATTGAATTCAGAGACCTTAATCATCACTGCATGAAGGATGACATACCATTTTTGATCATCGAAATCCTGATCGATGCAACTATTGGCTTCCAATCACTTTTCGTTATGAATAGGTACTCGGGGTATAATCAGATCCAGATGGCCCTGCAAAGATAAAGAAGCCACTACCTTTAGATCACCTCAAGGGATATTTTTCTATCAGGTCATTCCATTTGGAATAAAGAATTCTTGTTCTATATATTATCACGCCATGAATCACATATTTAAGCTGTTCAGGGTAAGAATAATCGAGTGTTATGTCGATGACCTGATTGTTAACTCCCTATAGCGATGAAATCACTTCAAGAAACATCGAATAATATTTTAAATTTTCAATAACATAGTCTAAATATTATTCAATCGAAATGAACTATTGGGGTGATGTTAGGGATGTTTCATGGCTTTATGGTATGTCATCATGACATCAAGGTTGACCCAAAAAAGAATAGTGCTATCTTAGAAATTTCACCCTCCCCCCAAATCTCCAAGTACTAAGGGGGATCCACGAGAAGATCTCCTACATTCATGGATTCATAGCCAACTTGGATGGAAAGTCTCTCCCCTTCACCCATCCAATGAATATGGTAATCCCCTATAAATGGAAAGAATATTTTCCAAAAGCATTCTAAAGTCTCAAGAAGTACCTGCTACAACAACCGATCATGATGCCTCCGTTGAAAGGGATAGAACTCATCTTATAGTAAACATTATGGAATGCTCACTGGGCATCCTCCTCATGCAAAAAAATGATACGGGAAGAGATAATTGTCTTTACTACCTCAGTCAGATAATGCTTGGTATAGAAACTAGATATTTTGATGTTGATAAGAACTATCTTAAACTAATCTTCATAGTTCAAAAGTTGAGGCACTGCTTATAGAACCATGAAGTCCACTTGGTCTCTTGTATCAATCTACTCAAGTATTTCTTTGGTCGCCCTATGTTGTGTGGGTTCTTGGCCCGATGGGTGGTCATTCTACATCAATATGACATTTAGTTCATATCATAGAAGTTAGTGAAAGGACAAGACCTGGTTGATTTCCTTACAGAACATCCTACCCTAAAAAATACACTGGAATACAATGAGCTCCCAGATGAAGAGGTATTCTATTCCCATGACAATCCCAGAACATGGGAGATATACTTTGATGGTGCCTCCAGGAGTCCTGTCGGTACAGGGATGGAAAACCCAAATCTCAATCGGGTTTTTCTGGGGATTCTAGATAAATAGATTCTTCTATGCTCTTTATCACTATTAGAAGGCTTCACAAATAATGAGTCCAAGTATCAAAACCTCATTGACGGGTTTGAATTATCCCTACAGCTACATAAAGCCTACCTGAATATCAGAGGTGGTTCATAATTGGTGATAAAAAATCTCAATGGTGAACATTCCATTAAAAATAAATAACTATCAAATCTCAATGGATACTTCAGGGGTCTAATGGAAGATTTTCCCTTTGAGGAAACATTGTATAATGTTCCCCAATCATAAATTGTCTACGCTGATGCACTGGATAACACAGCCACCGTCCTGGCCAACCCTGATCATGATGAAGCAATATCTCACATCACAAATCAAAGAATGATCTCTTTGATCATTATATACAATATAGAAGCAATCAATCAGGTCAAAATTGCACAAGAGCATAATGATCCAATGACCACAATTGAATGGATGGAGCCCATAATTAGTTAGCTCAGGAATGGGACTCTCCCAAATGATTGTTCTAGAAGGGAATATATTTGACACTACACAACAAACTTCACACTTTGAGATGATCCAAATTGAAAGAGAGTCATATAAGAAAAGGTATTTGATGGAATACTCCCTAGATTCATAATAGAATGATATGTTATCTCCTTCATGGAATAATTCCATGCATGCTCTAGTAGTGCCCACCAATTCTGTACTAGGATCTCTCAGTAAAAAAGGATGTTGGGATATTACTGGAAAACCATGATACGAGACTATGTGAAATTCACCAAGAAATATCATACAAGCCAGATTCATGAATAATTAAACCACAAAGACCTGGAAATTCTACATACAGATAGATATTTCTCGTCATTTTCTATTTAGGGAATGGATGTTGGGGGGCCATATCCCCCAACCGCAACAAGGAAGTTTAATACATCCTTACCGATACCAACTTCTCTTCCAAATAAGATGAGGTGATACCCCTCAAAATGTTTTGGATGAAGAATATCATAAACATCATAAAATCTTATATCATCACCAGGTTTGGGGCCCCTCACACAATATTGACAGACAATGACACCAATTTTTGTTCCATGAAGTTGAAGAAGTTTTACCGGGAGTAAAATATCATGTATAATCACTCATCTTTCTATTATGAAGCGAAAAATGGGAATATAGAGGCCTTAAATAAGACTATATCAAATTAAATATAGAAATATAGTAAACATGGATAAATATACTTCTCTAGACAAACTCCTCCATGATTTATGGGCCTACTGTACCACCACGCGTACTGCCACACAAGCAACACTATATTATTTAGTGTTTGGAACTAAGGAAGTATTTCCCTTATAGGTCTAGTTTCATTCACTGTGAATAGACATATGCACGAATATCTTAGAGGATGAACAATCATATACGAGTTTGGATGAATTATAATGGCTATATGATAACATATTACGCACACTGCACAACCTAGAGATACATCATAATCCGATAACAAAGGCCAATAATAAAAATGTCCTCCACCATTCATTCCTTCAAGGAGAACTAGTGCTGGTTCTTATAACCACAATAATACTAGGAAAGAAGCCTCCAAAACTAAAACCAATTGGGAAGGGCCTTATTTTATACATAAGGTTTATCAAAATGAATCATATTCCACTATTGTAAAAGAATTCTATACCAACGGTTTCGAATCGTTGGTTTAGGTCCCCAAAAGTATTGGAATAGGGTATACCAATAGTTTGGGTGGTTGTTGGCTTGTTTGGAATTGGTATAAAACAATACCAATGATTTTTGGATACCTTTAGAATAGGTGGGATATACCAACAGTTTCCAAAAACATAGGTATATGTAATATGAAATACTTATACCAGCGGTTTTGAAAACCAATGGTATAGTTAAGTCAATATAAACCTCGGTTGGTTTTGATACCCAAACCTCAAATTTATATTTCAACAACCTAAACACTAATATACAATGTTTTTTGAAACATGATATGATAAATATATGTATACCTATCTATAACTAAATTAGGTTTTAATTTATTCAATGTTATTTGATAAAATAATTCTCCAAAAATCAAAATACCTATACCAAAAATTATCCAAACCGTTGCTATTAGTATTTTAAATTTTGGGACATATATCAATGGTTTTGGAAAAAATATTATTATAGGGTCATTAAATAGAGTTTATACCAATGGTTTTAGCCAAACTATTGGTACAGGGTCATTTTATTAAAGCTATACCAAGGGTTTTTCCAAAACTATTGGTATAGGGTGCATATACCAATGTTTTTTCCAAACCGCTGGGATAGGGTCATTTTATGGTACCTATAAAAACATTGTTTTCCAAAATTATTGGCATAGGTCTAGTTTCTAGTAGTTTTCAATGGCCACCATGGGTGGGGAATGTGGAACACCACCCACCCATGAAAGATTTTTCAAGAAATAATCTACATAACTGTAACTAAATGAGAATCCATATCAGATTAATCCAAGAGAGTCATCCTAACCACATGACGTTAAATTGTATGAAGTTATTCCTAACCACACGATGTTAAAATATACAAAATTCATCATAACCATAGTACTTTATGTTGTATGATGTTTGTACTAAGAACACGATGTTAAACTGTACAATGTTCATCCAAACCACATGACATTAAAATGTATGGATTTCATCCTAACCACACGGTGTTAGAATCTATGGAGTTCATCTAGCCGCATGAGTTTAAACTGTATGGAATTCATCCTGACCACATTATGTTAAGTTGTATGAAACTCGTCCTTATCACATGACGTCAAATTATACGGAGACTGTCCTATCCACATGACATTAAAATGCATGGTTTCCTAATAACTATGTATGGAATTATTACTACTATAAAAGGATATTTTGTGATTCCCAAACCATTATTCTTATGTCCAACCATAGGATTTCATTCTTTTCACATTAGGTGATCTAATGTCCTTACCAGATGATGTTAAACTACCAAAAAATGTCTTTATTGCCTGACATAAAACTGCATGAACCTTCAATATTCCCCCCCTCCCTTCACATTGGGTAATCTATCATCCTTACTGAAAGATGTTAAACAACATGACCAATGTCCAGACCACATGATGTAAAATTGCACAGATTCGTGATATCCATGTCCATTCATGTCAAGTCACCCATGTCCTTACAATATGACATTAAACTGTTTGGTTCTTCAAGAACTACATATTTCTTGATTATCATTTATAATGTGATAGGTATGGATGATTTGATCCTATATCTTTGTACTCCACCACATGATAAAAAATGCCCCTTTCCCTACTCTAAATGACACTGCATAGTGAAAGTGGAACATTTTCGTTCTTTTTTCCCACACCAACCATAACTAACGTGGGAATAGAAATCTTGATAATGGATTACCTACATGAGAAATGAATAATAGCTTTCGACAAGATCAACTTAGTCCTAAATTCAACACTATAAAAGGAATACCATGAGTCCTCACCACAAGAAATTAAACAGAATAGTTCATAAAGAAATACATGTGGCTTGATTCTTATTTTCCTGAGATATGTAGTGACCCCCATACTTCCATCCTTAGGCCCACTTGCAACATACCCTCATTTTCACATCAATCCAACATCTCCCATGTCACATCAGGTTAAATTTCAGGGTTTCTTATGAACTATGTTTGGATAGATTTTTGTTTTTTATAGGATACATAGTGAAACCCGGATCTCAAATATTTGGCCCACTTTCAACAACAAACAAAAATAACTCTCACCTCTACATATGGTTTGGACTTGTATATAGTATTTCCCATTTAAGAAATATGTATGGATTGATTCCCAACACCATGGGATATATAGTGACTCCAGTAATTACATCCATGGGTCCAGCCACGGTACCACCATTTCACATCGGAGGATCCACATCCTCACCGCATGATGTTAAATTGCATGACTCTTCAGAAATATGTGTGGTTTGATTCTAATTATCATGAAATATGATGTGATGCATGGAATTTTATCCACAGTCCCAAACACAAAACTTCCATCTATTCACATCTGTTCCCACATCCTTACCACATGATGATAAACTACACTAAACTGTGTCCTTACCGAATGATGTTAAATTTCAAGGAAAATTTCTTGGTCGAAAGACATTAATACTACACGAAAAAGTCACCACTACATGATAATAAATTGTGAAGACCATCACCCAGTTTTCATTTCTTATGAAAGGACCACAAGAGACTTACCACAATAAACTGAAGTATGGGGTGCTACCACCATCTTTTAAAACACCTCAATCCATATACCACACTTCACGTATTGAGAATCTGAGGTCCCTAAAAATCGTTTGTTTTCATGGAAATGTAAATATAGAATTCTTGGTTGGTCTGATATCGATGTAGAAGTGATCAGACCCACCAACCCATGACATCTTGGTCAGATATAAAGGGAATTATGATTCTTGTGAGCTCAACATCACTAACGCCAAACTAGAAATCTTAGGGTGTTACGGGATATACCTGGTCTGACTATCCCATATCATTTCTCATGACTCGAGGAACTTGAGCCGTGATTTACAACATTTCCACTACCCTCATAGAATGATTTTTGAGTACTCTTGACCTTGGGTATCCTTATTAGGATCTTGTGTTACATCTCCCATATTAGGTCCAATTGGTCAAGACCTTGAATTTCATGCACTTTGGTCAAAGATGTATGAGCTTAAAATATATACTATAATGTTCGAAATCAAAATACCTTAAACTAATAGTAAAAGAGACACAAAAATGTTCTTGCTAAAAACCCACAATGGGAGGACTAAAAAATAGTATATTCGTCACTCACTAAACTATTCATCATCAGAGATTAGTAAAAAAATTGGAATCACACTAATAATGAATAAATATCATAGGGTACACTTTGTTCCCCTAATAAAATACAAGTTATGCTCCCTCGACCCATTGGTTCAAGAAAAAATTTGATTAATGATTTTTATCATCTCCTCACTGTAAGAATATTTTTGGTATGAGGTGACACAAAGTTTAGGGTATTCAAACCACTCTTGTATATTACACTTTTCGAAAACCATATTTCATGATTTGGGTGCCTCATATCACTTTAACCCTTTCATAGACTATATAAAAGATATCTGACTTCAAGGGACCCTTTTGATAACTATGCATGCATTCTTATGGATCATGCATATACACCTATGGTCATTAACCAAATGAATCGCACTTAAAAAGAAATTTTTTACCCTTGTAAGCCTTGACATCATCAAAACAGAAATCAACACTGCAGTCTGTTGGAACTAATCCTGGTATGATTGTACCATATCATCTTCCTGATCAACGTACATTGGAAAATGATTTACAATCCCCATACCCAAACCATCTAAGTGGATTCAACATTATCGATGTTATGTCACAGTGTTTTGAACCCTTTATCAAATAAGGGATGTGACACTCCATTCTCAAACCTTTTGATGGCCCACACCTCATTATTAAAAACCATAGGACATAGGCCTAATTCTTCACACCAAGAGATGAATTATCCCATGGTTCCAAAACACCTCCTGGAGAGCCTCCTTCCATACCCAACTTCATAACCTAGATCTTTTTGTTTTCACAAATCATTCATAACCCTCAAAAATAAGTGGAGATAATATTTTCTTTGCCATATTATCGATGCATAAGGGAATAGAACAACAAACTAAAGGAATATCCTCCTTTAAATAAAATTAACTTCAATTCATATGAAACCCAGTGACATTGAGGTGAACCAAAAACATCAAATTGTCAAGTTACATAACTGTCATATATACCCCACTCCACATTACATGACTCAGATTTTGGAATGAGACTTACATCACACATATTACAACTATATAGGCAGGTCTAGAATCCCTATTATTTCAACCGCAACAATATTACCTCCATAAACCTACTATAACACTTGTAAAAGGGTGTAGATTAGATTTTCTTGTCCATGATCTCAATGCATAAATGATTTAAGCCACAAACTAAAATAATATCCTAATTCAAAGAAAGGAACATCAGTCCTTGTGAGCCCTAGAAACACCACGATAGAACCTAGAACTTTAATGTGTTTTAGGTCATTTCTAGCATGTGTGTACCATATTTACTGGGTGTTAATATCTGGTCCAAGATAAAAGCCCCTAAATTAAATCACACCAAATACCAAGCTCAAAGACCCTAAATTCCAGCACACCCAAGGTCCAAACTCATAGACCATAAATTGTAGCACACTAATGGTTCAAGCTCAAAGACCCTAAATTACAACACAATGTTGGTATAGCTTGTAAGACCTCAAAACAAAAAGAGACACAATTCTTTCCAAGTTGAAAACATGATAAGGTAATCCTGGTAAAATTTTGAGTATCTACTCACTATACATACAATTTGTGAATAAAAGAAGCACATGAACATTTTAGGATGAGAACATATAAGAAGGAGGATTGATAAAAATCCAATTCTATGATCTCTAAGTCTTCCCAAATAAAATATTTGGAAAAATTTAGGTAAAAAAATAAAGAGATTAAAAATAATTTGGGTCCCACTAAATGGACTTATAAAAAATCAAGTTATGATTTCTATTCCCCTTGACTTAAGAAAAAATTATAGCATTTAGGAAGGATACCATGTCCAAATTGTCTTTATAAATCAAATGACCTCAAGACTACTAGAGAAGGTGCACCAATGAAGAATGTAATATTAGTGGGAATTCATGAAAATTTTAATAAGAGTAAACTACTTAAATTCATGAACTCAAATCTAAGTAATTGGATCTATTTGGTGTTACATAGAAATGATGGGCATCATGGATGATCTGATCAACATATCCACTGAAAAACTACTATCTACTAGGGATTTCATCACAAAATAGTGAGATCCTCTCTTATATGTTTGAGTTATATCTATATAAGGACATTCATAATATATTTATTTATCAACGAACCTATGTCTCCAATGCACGAGTTAGATTTTTATAGTGATATACTTCAGAACTACATGAATCGTGATTCCCATCCTCGTAGGATATATAGAAACATCCAAGTGAAATACTTTGGATCTATCCAAAAGTTTCATTCCACCCAACCCCTCTCCCATTCTATAATTCATATACATTCTAAATTTAAGGTATTCATTCCCCTAGTCAAAGCTACTTCATATATTGGATTCAACAGAGCATTTGTGTCCAGATGTATCATATTCAAAACACTTGAGAGTTCCTCAAACATACTCAGGATATGTCCTCTTTGGAATTTCAATATCATGGATCACTAGATATTTACATATGCAGAAAATGGATCTATGTTTTCCTTAGAATAATATTCTTTTCATTCCAATGAATATCAATATAAGGGGCGAATTTTTTGGGCACCCATAATTGTGTATATTGCGCTTTGTCATTAAATATTTCAGAAGTTTGAAGACTATATGGATAAAAATATAGTTTTCATGGTATACATGAATAATGGATAGATGAGATATGATTTGAATCCTTTAATTAAACTTATAATTTTAGTATATGTATTTAATAATTTTATTACCACCCTTTGCCAAAAAATATGGCCAGCACACTAACCAGCCAGGGCAATTCGGCCACAGACCCATGTGGGACTAGAGGTCGACCACACCTAGTGGAAGTTAGCTTGGGCCAACCAGTAGATAAGCAGAGGGATAATAGATATCAAGAAATGCGGGTGGGGCCTGTGTATAGGGACCATGGTTCACAAGCTTGAAATTAGGCATATCCCGAGAAAGAAGCTCGGTGGGCAAAAGCCCGCCGTGGAGGATATGTGTATGGTATGGATGCCAACCCTATTGCTGACATAAGAAGTGGAAGTTGCGAAGTGTATTATTTAACAAATGAAATCAGGAATGGTATTTTTATGTGGGAAACAATATTTTTCATAGAAATCAAATATTGGTTGTCTGATCATTCCCTCCACTGATCCCATCCATCAGTTATGATCCATCACCTCATGAGTTCAAACACAATTGAATTCCAAACCTCACAAATTTTAACTCACCAATCCAATGTATCATAAACCTTTATCATTAACCTAATGCAGCCCTGGTTCAACATCCCTAGGATCACCTGACACTCGCTCGTCATTACTAACATCTCACTAAACCTTTGCTGATAGCCACCCACATCCAAGGTAGCAATCATAAGCCACCAGGATCTCTGACTAAAGGTGTCAGTATTCTTCCAGGGAGACCCTTATAGTGCTCAAAACCATCACATGATCATCCCTTGATCATGCAACCAAAACAAGGATAATCAATGAAGATGTCACAATCATTTTATGACCACAAGCCCTTCCGCCTTTGGTTTATTTTCCTTATGAATTAACTCAGATTTATCTAATCATGTTATATCACAAATGATGGTCATACGAAGGTATCAACCACCTCAAGAAGTGCATGTGACACCCTCCCCGTTCAAAGCGGCAGGAGATTTAGCCAGGCCTTGTATAAAGAAGCCTTACTCTTGACAAGAAAAAAACACAAGGGAGGGGAGAAAATGGAGCTCCAGAATGTAAGGAGGATATAGGAGTATAACCCATTAGTGATCATCACTGGATATCTCCTCCATGTAAACCAGGGATCCCTCTCGTGAGAATCTATTGTTGGATGTCATCACAAGTGTCCACCATGTGATCAATATATGATCATGCAATCTCATGATAAGAAAACCTCATGGGAAACCTTTTAGAGGTAGGATCTCTAGGTGGAAATGAACTCCCACATATTTATATCCCTATCAAAAGAACCTAAAACTTCATCATAAGGTTAAAATTTTTAGATAGATTATATTGCATAACTCATATGGAACCATGCGATCACATATGAATTGCTCATTGGGATATCAACAGACATGTGCCTTGTATGCAGTGTAGGTCGTCCTCCTGGAAGAATATTTTGTTCTTACCCATTGGAATCCTTAAAGAAAATGGTTGGATTTTTCAATGACATTCTTTTTCACCCCCATATGACCAATATTGTTCACATGAGGCGTCGTCAAAAAAAAATTGAGTAAATTTCCTTGACATTATTTATTCAATTTCACATGATCCATGAGCTTTGGAAGATGAAATAAAGGGGATAAAAAATAATTGAGGCAAGAGCTCTCAAAATCGTAAAACTCTTGATACACACTGATAAATTCATAGCACAGACACATTAGACCCCCTAACAAGTCAACAAAATCCTGCAAAGCACCTCAGCAAGCCTTATGTACCTCTCCAAATGTCCCAGTCAAGGTATTGAGCTCCCGTGAAGGCCCTTGGGCATGACCATGTGATAGAATGAAAGTACTTATACATTCCCTCATTATCAAATAAGTCGTCGTTAATTAGTGATAAAAGTGTGAATTATTTGGGGAGACTCATGACTGCAGAAAATTAGGAGGAGCACTCGGAACAACCCACAGAAAAGGGTCATGAAAATGTGTCATGTCATCCCATTTCGTTGACTCCATCTTCGATAAGTTCCAAATATGACTCTCAAAGAAATGATAAATTGGGATAGGGAGGTATATAAATTCCCCACCGCGACCTCAAAAAAAAAGGATCAGACTCTTGATCTCTTAACGTACCATGACTATGCATACAAGAACTCTTTGAATATTTTGTCTTAACATGAGAATATTTCTCGAAGATACTGTAGAAAAGTTCAAGAAATAATATTCCATACATTAAAGAACTCACCATGATCATTTATAGATCACACGGAGGACTTATGGCGTGTTATGTGAATATTATCATGTAGTTTGTTGTATCACGTGATATTTGAAATAAGTTGATACTAAATAGATATAATGAATTCGTGGTATAAGGACCTTTAGTAAGACTAAAGGTTGATAACTTTGACTAAAACATGTCTGTTGGGACCCATGCACTTCACATGGCCCCCTCAAGGATGTGCGATAGCACCGGGAAATGACACCCAGATCATAAAATGCTCATTCAACATTCTATTTGGGTAATTAATATTCATATGGACGTGTCATAGAAATTAAAATGGCCCCCCTAGGAATTTCACCTGATTATCATAAAGTCCACAAAGACTTGTCACCCAAGCCTCGCGGCATTTTTTAGATTCATCACTTGACTCAATAATGGTGCCCAATCATGTCATCCAAGTCTTGTGGATACATCCAGTCATGTTGAAACGATTGTCACAATAACCTCTAGGTGATTCATTTGAGACTCATGAATCCATCGGGATATATTGACTACGACTCGTGATTCTCTCCCATGATGACATCCAAGTCATGTAACATCCTCTGGACATGAAATCCAAGACATGCAGTGTCCTCCATGGAAAACCATCTATATGTTGCGATGTACTCCAAAAAAGTCAACTAGGTCATATGAAACCCTCTAGAAAAGAGAACCAAAATTCAAGGGCCTACTATGATTTTATTACATCATCTATCCTTGGTATGTAATATCCGATTCATAGGGAAACCTCAAAGTGTAAGTCCCGATAAAAGGAAAATATGACAACTCTAATTCATACCATATTCAGGATACATATTCCACCTATCGTTAAGGTTCAAGCTCCATATTGATCATCTAGGGTGATCTCAATACTTAATACCTATATTCATAAGTAGTGTAATTGATCATTTTCCATCCCTTGTTTCTCACACTAAGCAAGGTTCACATGGTCTTAGGGAGGTGCATTGGTCCTGTCATTTGCACTGGAAATCCCTAATAAGTGAACCATGAGAACTATGATTTATACCATAACCACGATATGTAGGAAACCTTCTTAAGGCCTGAGCTCAAAATAAACATGTACCTTGATGTAAATATCATTTCAATACCATTTCAACCATCGGGACCTAGTAATTCCCATGATATTACTACTCTACCTCATCAACCAGTGGACTGAGAAATAAACAAAACTATGATGACTCTGATTCTTGTAATAATTAAGATATATAAGATTCATTTCTAAGGCCCGATCTTTATAATAACTCCTCTCAGGGTAGTTCCATCACATAAGTCCATATCAAGAGTAATAAAAATGATCATCTTCCATCCCTTGTTTCTCACAATGGTCATAGCTCCTGTGGGCTTAGGGAATTGCAATAATCATATCATTTTAATCACAAGTCTCTACAATGATAAGGGAAACCTAAAAGTAAAATCATCAAACAAGTGAACTAAGAAAACAATGATTCCCTCCATAATTGGGACACATAGGACATCCCTCTATGACTTGATCTTATGCACCCAATGTCCCATAGAACTTGTATAAGTCCTTTCCTCTTGATGTTAAACTTCATGAGTTCAATTATCTGTGATGGTCTTTATCCCTACCATAACCAGGATAGGTAGGACGCATCATAATGGGTCAATACCGTTCTTATAATATTAACTTCCACCTTGCATGAAAGTATAATCTGAAATACTTAGTTATATGACATAAACCCATAAGAAACCTCATACTCTTGGAAAATTATGGAGAACCTCATATACATACAGATGGATTCTCTAATGAAACCATAGTCTTTTACACATAAAATTGAATTAACTGAAATAAATTTTTTGGGTAACCGGTCTTGTATCAGGATTAAGAAGAGATTCACCAAAATATCATAAATCTATAAGAGAGTCTAAAAGTGTGAAATAATCCCCCCCCCCCCACCAAAGGGTGTGATGATCCCAACCTCCCATCCTCTCAACTAATGAGAGTCCTCAAGATCCATTTGGCCTAAAATCCATGTTAACCAATGACCTTTAGAAAGTAGTTTTGTACCCAGCTTCAAATGAGGGATCCAATGGGAGTTTTTGGGTAAATTTACAATGGTAGACTAACCTTATTATTTGTGCACAACATATTCCCCCCATAATCAAAAATCATGTGAAACCCATTCCACTCCTTAAATCCCACAAAATAGGTGTACTTTTTTTAAATTTTTTAAAATATAATAATTTTCTTGGGAATAATAAAAATAAATCTTTTTTCTATAATTGGTGTATATTGATTTAAATCATTTGGGATGTAATAATGAAATATTCATGTCTAGAACATGATACTTGACCAAAAAATATTTAATTTTTGTTTCTGATGCTTTCGTCGGGGCGCGCACATCTGTCTGTGTAGGACGCGTAGCTGTTGCCCCGCATTACCTCTTTCCAAAGGCAGACGACATCTATTCTTTATTCAGGGATTTTTGCTCCTTGATCGAAATGGGATGATTGGATGTTGGTTATTACTTCCTTGGATTCCTCCTCAAAACTCGTCACCTAGTCCAGGTCTCCCTCAAAGATTTAATATGTTGTTATTGAAACTCTTCATAGCACCATATCTTCATGGACACCAGTAAATTACACTACTTCAATCAGGACATTCCAAGGGGTCTGGTCAGGGCAGAAACCTTCTATCGGGGGATTACTCATGTTTGGCATCACTGGCTTGTCTGTGCGCTGGGACACTGGCGTGTCTGTCTTTTGTCCCCTATTATAGGGCTTCCCGAGGGTGAGGAAGCCCGAGGAATACCATATCCAATGCAAGGAATCATATTTGATGAGAATGTATACAAGGCTTCCTCATCTTCCCATGTTTAACCCAGGGTATTCCATAGGTTTAACATCTAGTGAAGATGGCTCGGATTGATCAGAACACTGAATAGAGTGGATCGGATGAGTGCGACCCCCGGAGGGAACACAGATGTTGGGGCCAACGCATGGTTGACCTCCCAGTTATTATCAAGGGGAATGGGGTATGAGGTGTCATGATCCCACCGGGATGTGGTGGCCCAGGCCAGAATCAGGATGGATGATGGAGCGGTTGAATGAAGTGGATGGTGAATGGGATGGAATCGCCATGATGATGATAGTTTTGGGCTTAAGCCTCGAAAAGGCTTCCTACGTATCCCCATTGCAGGGAACCAAAGTATACTTAGTTCATCTGATGATGGCTTACTGCCGATTGGGGTTCCAATGGATTACCACTGAATGGAGTGACAACGACTTACCACTGATTGGAGTGACAATGGTTTACCGCTGAAAGAGGATGACAACGGCTTACCGCTGAATGAGGAACAAAAAGGGGAATACAGTTTAACGTCATGCAGGACCGGGGTGGTCCGACGTGAAGTGTTCAGGACCATTGGTTTTTGGGATTAAACCTCAGGGAGTCTTCCTACATATCTTTCCTCGGCAAGGATCAAAGTCCACGTAGTTCGGTTATGGGGCAGGAGCCAGTGAACCGACGTGAATAAGGACCTGGGGTCTAGGTGGACAATGGGAAAGAACCTCAGGGAGGCTTCCTACATAACATTCCTTGAAAAGGTTCAAAGACCACATATTTCATGGTGGCATCAGTGAACCAATGTGAAGGAGGACCTCGGGTCCAATGGGTGGTGGTCTTGGACCTTGTGGAGGCTTCCTATGTACCTTGCTTTAACAAGGATCAAATACCACGTAGTTCGGGATATGGGGTCTTGGTGCACCAAAGTGAAGATGGTCGAGACCAGTGGATGCTGGTGGGCATGAACCATAGGGAGGCTTCCTACATACCCTACCATGGGAAGGATTAAAATCCTCATAGCACTGGATGGTGGATAGAGTTTAACATCATGTTTGATGAAGGTGAATCGACGCGAAGGGGTCAAGACAAGTAGGTGTTTAGCATGAACCTCAGGGAGGCTTCCTACGTACCTTGCCTTAGAAAGGATCAAAGACCCCATAGTTCAGGATGTTGGATACAGTTTAACGTCATGCAGGATGAAGGCGAACCGACGTGAAGGGGTTGGGAAAAGTAGGTGTTTGTCTTGAATCTCAGCAAGGCTTCCTATGTACCTTGCCTTAGCAAGGATCAAGGACCCCGTAGTTCAAGATATGGGGTGTGTGGGGCTGTTGAAGCTCCTTTCCATCACAGTGTCTAATGACTGAAGGAGGGAATACCTTAACATAAATAGATTCATCCATTGAAGAAACATCAAAATTTGAAAAAGGAATGAACTAGGATTTGTTTAGGAATTGGCCATGCAAGTTTCATCATGGTCGTGCAAGTATACATGCGCGCCACATATTGTCCCCATAGGTGACTTGCGCGCACTGTTTGATTTTCACCCAAGGTCTTCAATAGCCTATAAATACCCCTTGTGGGGCCCCCATTTCGGGGATGAAAAATTCTAAAAGCCAGATTTAAGATCTCGGCACCCTAGTCATTTCTTGAAGTCTTCCGAACACTTCTAAGGTAATTTCTTACCAAAAATGGAATATCTAAAGAGGGGGAACAAGGCCTAAGTGTTGAAACTCATCAACAATTGTGCGCCTAAGTGTCTAACCCTTAAGGTAAAATGGCCACACTTGTGCACCACCTTATCCCTTCAACAAAACTTGCACACCACCCTTTTGGAAGCCTTTCGGGAAAATAATAAGGGTTTGAGCCAAGTCTCGCCCAAGTATTACCTTATGGATTAACCGTCACCCAAGTACACCCATGTCTCCCAAGTACATTGTGACTATGACTTGCGCACCGAAACAGGACTTGCACGCTTGCCTCTTTTTGGGTGCCTCGCCTGTCTATTCAACTCTTTTCCTCAAATCCACCTATCTTCTTCACGATTTATCCTTCAAAACCTTCTTTAAAGCCACTTATAGCCTGGTTCCTTTGTCAGAATCCTTATCTGAAAGGAATTCTGCGGAACATCTCTCAATCCCTTGTTATTTATATAACATTATATAACTACGGTTAGAGGTTCCCTTAATTCAACCTCATCCCTTAAGATGAGAGAATATTTGATCTGGGCATCCTCTTTAAGAGTAAGCCCCAAGTTCCCTAATCTGGGCATCCTTTTTAGGAGTAAGCCCCAAATCTCAAGTCCCCTCAACCTGGGTCTCCTTTTCAGGAGTAAGCCCCAGGATTAATTTCTTTTGACTTGGGCATCCTCCTTAGGAATAAGCCCCAATCATAAGTCAAATTACCCTTAATATGGGCATCCTCCTCAGGAGTAAGCCCAAAATTATGTATCCAAATCTCCATAAAGCACAACTACCTTTATGGACCCTCTTAATTGGCATCCTCCTTTGGAGTAATCCCCAACTCCCCTTTAACATTGGGCCTCCTTCTCAGGAGTAAGCCTCAAGTCTCAAATTCCCTTAACCTGGGCCTTCATTTCAAGAGTAAGCCCCAGTCATAATTACTTTAAATTTGGGCCTCCTTCTTAGGAGTAAGCCCCAATTATCAAATTCCCTTAACCTGGGCCTCCTCTTCCGGAGTAATCCCTAGTCAAAATTCTTTTAATTTTGGGTCTCCTTCTCAGGAACAAGCCTCAATCATAAGTCCCCCATAATTCAGGCATCCTCTTCAGGAGTAATCCTCTTGTTAGAGTATACAAACCTCCATAAAGCACAAATATCTTTATGGACCTTGTCCCTAGGCTTCTTTCCATAAGTAAATACCAATCTTCATCTATTTGGGGAGTCACACATACATAAGCCCCATATCATTCCTTGTGACCACATCTTTTATGGCACAAACCGTCAGGTTTTACTGATACCTCTTGTTTCTCACACCGAGCACGACTCACATGATCTTAGAGTGTAAAAGTAATTATGAAAACCCTATTTGGGTTGTTAATCATTTGTAAGACCCACACTTCTTAATTCCCAAACTAACTGGGTTCTGATTCCTTTTCTAACAAGGATACGTTGGTAGCCCATCTGTGAGTACGATCCCAACTCTAAAATAATCCATGTCCTTCTGAATGACAATAAACTTCAAGTGCCCCACTGAGTGGCTTTAAAGCCAGTATGGCCATCATAATGACTCGAAGATTTCTATATAATGTATTGGAGGATACCATTCACTAATAATCTCCAATACATATGGATGATTCTCCATTGATGAAGAACCTCAAATACATATAAAAGATTCTCTAAATCTCATACATATCAATCATTGATTGCAAGATCTAATGGAAAACTCATTTTCATGCTTGGTAAATTAATAAGGATTCATGAACATAACTCAAATCTATAAGAGAGTCCCAGAGTAGACAATAATTCCCCCCAAAAAGGTGTGATGAGTCCGACCTACCATCCTCTCGACCAATGAAAATTCTTAAGCCTCATCAGTCCACCACTAATGAGCACCTACCTTTGGAATGTAGGTCCAAATGAACATAGAATCATTGGATGATACTGGTTCTATGAATAAAACCATTAGAAACAGATTTCAATGTTTGAACCTCAAACAAACAAGGTCTTCCCCAATTCCATAAGAAACAAAAATGGTGAACCAGATGTGAATCCTTAACAAAGTTAAATGATGTTTTACTTATTTTTTAGGCCCCTATTTAACTCAATGTGAGGGACAACAAAGCAATCAATAACATATGTGCTCATCCAAAAGATCTAGTGGCCAAAATTATCTTGATTATGTCTGTTATATCATAACAATCACTCTTTTACAAGATCTCTCTATGTTACAGAAATGGCTTCTCTAAAATTCACACCTGTGAATGCCTCTGCTGCTACTCCTGCTGGATCCTCATCCTCTCTGAGGATGACGTCACCTACTCAGCGTCTACAATGCTGGGTTTCAAATTCACTAGTTAAGGAATACCATCAACACATTACCATTCTGACTTTGAGGGATGCTCGACAAGCCCTCTAAGTTAACAACTCACCCTGGTTGTTCGGACAGCGATGACCAATGATCAAGAAGAAAGAGGTGTTGTCCACCGTCTGCAACCGTTTTGGGTCGTTATCCCTGAAACGCAACAACCAATCCCTCCCATATTATAGGTATGTGAATGGAGAGGTCACTCTAGGCCTCTGTTCAAAAATACAAGAGTCCTTCCTGAGGGCTCCCATCATCAATCGCCGCCAGACTCGTGCGGCAGTGCGCCCTCAACATGATGAGGGTATCACCTTTAGGGGTTTGTCCAGGTTCCTCAGACCCGAGCATGCAAGATGAACCACCAGAGGAAATATCTGGGCAATAGGTAGTAGGTTCTTACTTCTTTCTCCTCCGGAGAAGTCCATCAAACCAACTTGATGGCAAACAACGACCATGCATATACACGCATCCGTCCTGATATTGCTGTCTAGCAGACTTTTATGGTAGCAACCCACCAATTCAACCAGGAAATTCTAGTGGAGTATTATAAGCAGGCATATACACCTGTTTATAATTCATCAACCAGTCAGTAGGCTCATCTCACTATACTCAAATAAGCTTGCCAATTTAATATGGTGGGAACTAATAAGCAGGCACATACACCTGTTTACAATCAAAAATTCTATCAGCAATCTCATCTGCCAGTATTGAAGGAAAATAGTCAACCATATTTGAAGAAGAATACAAATTAGGCACATTCACCTGCCAATATTCATCAGGCTAACCAACATTCTCATTTGGTAGCACCTAGAAAAGTCAGTCAGAAAGCTCTGACGACAAATTTGGAGCAGACTCAACTCTCTTTCCCCATACATAAGTATTGTCAGAATTCATTGATAGGAAATGGAGGACAGGAGAATCCACATACACCTACTCCAGACACAGAATGGACGAATATTCCCATTCAAGCCACTGAATTCACAAATCACATTCTGACAATGGTGAAAGAGAGAAGCAAATTTTTTCCCATATTCTAGATACCTGTCAGAATATTATAATAACTTCAGTGGAATCACATGGGAAGAAACATAAATCTATCCCTATCAGTGGATTGACTCATCAACATGTCACTCCTGAGTAGATACGCACCTCTGTTCCAGTCCAGGAGGGTCATGTGGCATACTCCCCCATTTCATGTGGACAATCATGTAAGACACATACACCCGATTTGAATGGAGATTGGCAGCCCAACCGGACCATTTCTCCTGAGAAGGAACATACACTTACCCATAATAACCACTTTCATCAACAAGTTTTTCCTAAAGTGAGTAATAAGGTGTCCAAGAAAAAGTATCATTCAGCACAGTTGAGAAATCAAGAGCCAATTTGCAATAAGGCCTTGCTTGATGCTGGAGTTCTTGATGCACTCAGACAATTATCTGTTGCAAAAAAAGATTCTACTCTCTCACTTCCCAATAGTGGGAACAATAATTTCGATGTTCTTCATCAGACACTTCCTCATAAAGGCTTGCATCATGACATTTTGGTCGATCTCAAAGTATCATCTTCAGATTAGAGCTACGATAACCCTCTACGTGGCTAGAAGACTAAGGAGCAAAAGGTTTCATCTTTTGTTGTAACCCACCATGGTGGTCCTCCCCATGATGATGAATTTAGCTGTGAAATTCTTCTCCATAGTAGTAATTCTCATTTCTTGGAAAATTCTTCAAAGGACAATGCAGTAACGAGAAAGCCCTCTTATCTTGAGGCACTTGAAAATGTGAATCCAATCATGTCTGATGCTTTACCTCTAGCAGGTAAAATACTTTCTCAATCAGAAGATTTCTCGGGATATAGGTCATTCTCCAAACCACCCCTGGGTCATTCATCTTCTAGTTTGATAAATTAATTCTCTACCAATATTTTTGAATCTGAGGAAGCAACAAAGATGCACCAGCTCTGGTCTAATCAGGTAGAAGAATATTCATCGAATGATAAAGAGGAAGTACTGAATATGAGAAAACAACTGGAGAAAGGTGAATCACCAGTCCTGTTTTGTCCTTTGGCTGGCTCTCAGTATGATATTCCAGAAATGTTGATGGAAGATTGTATTCACGATATTCGTCTCAACATGTGGAAAAATCATTGTCAATTGAAAAATAAAATATTATCTTATGATAAATATGAAAATCATGTCAACATAATAGAAGGGTTACAACACCAAATTGACTTAGCATCTCTCTCAGTTTCCCGATATCCAACGTTTGAAAAGCAGCAGAGATCCCATCAACGTTCATGCCTTGGCGCGCTAAAAATATTGTGATAGTTATTTTCCAATGCCTCATCTGGATTTCATATCAGGGGATGCGGTGTTCATGGAGAAATGCATTTCATTGTGCTCTCCAGTCAACAAAGACCTCCAAAATTTGTATCATACAATGTTATTGCCCATGGTCGGCCACAACCAACTGGTTTTGTGTGTAATCTGATGCTTGCTCATGAAAAAGCCTCAATTAGTTCTTCCCAAAGTCAGGCATATACAGAACAAGTTGTCGAATTAATTTTTCATCAAGATAATGATAATATCAAACAAGCTTCCCGTTTAGAGTAGGCGCATCATCATGTGATAGAACTGTCATAAATCATCCAACGGTCATTTGATCCAGGTGATTTGAGTGGATGTAGGTTAATGCATCCAGCCAATTCCCAGACAAAAGTCCTCAAAATCAGGAGAGATTTTAAGAAAGTATCAGATATAGAAGCTCAAGAGCCATTCCATCTTGCTAGACTGGGGACTCGTTTAACCCAACCCTCAGAATCAACAAATAGGATTCGAGGAGTTGAGAAGAAACAATAGGAATAGCCTCAGTCCACAGGACTTGGGACTTTTACAAATCCTCAACCTCTTCCCCAACAAAAGTCATTCTTCTCTCTATTTGGGAAGAAGCCACAAGAGTATTGAAGCGACGAATTATCCGAAGAATCCCTCCAAATTACGGTTCATCAAGTGGTTCATGAGGGATCAACTCAACAAAAGGAAATGTCTCATTAAAGACATGGAAGAATAAAGTATTGTAGAAATTCCGATAGAGGGGATGCAATGTATTATGCATAAATAAATATCATCAATGTCGTTGTTGCAGGTCCTCTAGAACATGAGACTCGTTCAGAGGAATCATATAAATAAGTTCATGTTCAAGAGGATGTGCACACAGAGGAAAATGAAGAAGGTGTGCCTACCCAGAATCAAAGGCTTACCCCGAATCTTGGTATTCTTTCAAACAACCAACTTCCCCCTCTCTAAAAGGCTTCCAACAAGGGGAGAGGAAAATGTCAGGTTGCATTCCACCCTACCTCTGGAGAAATCCAATCACTCTCATTAGAGGAAAGGTTCTCACAAGAAGTGGTGGAAATTAAGGAGTTAAGGAGGTTGAATGCAGAACTACTCCAAAGTAGTCTTCCTCCTTAGCATGTTGGAGTCAGTCAGCCAATGGAATTTGTTGCAGCTACTGGGATGGACCAAGAATATCCTCCTTTACTAGTACACCCTCATAGGTCAAATCCTATGGGTTATATGCAACAACAACCGGAAATACTACAATCAGTGGCAGTCCCAATCGCTATACCTGTTCAAACTCTAGTTCTTTCACCTGAACAGGTCCAAGATCAACCAGATTTTCCTCAAAAATTAATGACTACCATTAAGTCATTAATAGCTTAGTTGGAGTCTAAGGAAGGAAAGTGTGCACTGGTTCAACTGGAGAATAGATCTTACGCTGAATGGGTAGATGCAATCCCTCCCCCATCAAATTTTTCATGTACCAAATTCCCAGTTTATAATGGTTTGGGAGATCTAGAACAATAGTTAACACATTTTATTTTCTCATTGTGATCCCATGATGGGAAATCCTAAAAAAAATAAGCAGATAAGCTTAGGTGTTTTCTACAGTCATTACAAGGGCCTGCTTTTGTTTGGTATACTAGCATGCAATCCCGGTCAATTACTGGGTGGGAGGATTTCCTTCAACAATTCCTTCTTCAATTCAGGTCAATGCTGCCAAAGACAAAAGTTTTTTGATCTCACAAATTGTAAGAAATGATAAAATGAAAGAGTTTCCGATTTCATTGCTCGCTCGAAGAAATTAACATATTCCTTAATCCTAGAACTCCCTCAAGAATAATTGTTTCCAATCTGTGTGAACAATATTTGTGATGAATTACGCACACCGTTGATCCCTGTTAATTACATAGGAGGGTTTCGAGACCTTAATTCAATCACACAACAGATTGAATACTCTCTTATGAAGACTAGGGCTAAAACTCATGTAATTCCACCAGTTCCAAGAAGGTGTATTTGGAAAGCATAGACTGCTATAGTTATGCTTAAACAAGCACCTGTACCTACTTCCACATCAAAACCTTCATCATATGGAAGGGATCCGCCTCCTGAGCGTCAACAACAGAGGCCATTTTGTCAATATGACCAAAGAGATCAAAGATAGAAACAATTTGGGGAGTTAAAGAACAAAGACTATTCTTTACGAAATGAAAATGTTTCTGGTTACTTCATTTCAGCTCTGGAAAATAATTTAGTTCAATTTACAAGGTCTAAAAGGCCAAAAAAGGAAGAAGATGAAGACCTTCCCAACTATTTCCCATTTCATCAGATGTTGGGGCATCCTATTTAGGACTGTTTTGTCTTCAAATACCTTCTAAAAAAGATGGTGGACTCTGGACAGGTGAAACTGAAAGGCTCTTCAGCCCAAGTAGCTTGTGTTACTGCTACATATCCAGAGGAAGAAGGTGAGTGACATGATGTTAAAAACAAAAATGCACAGAAATATGATGATTGGATGGTCAGGAAAACTATCAACCAAACTCATTCCATTTTACTAACGCAATTGAGGAAACTAATTGTGTCTTATACTATGAATGCCACACCAAAACCCCCTTCATCAGAAGGAAAATCTTCAAAGAGGAGGCATAATTCGAAGAAATAAGAACAGTCAAAAGATGGCGATTTCATGTCAAAGCATAAATTTTATTTGACTCTGGAAGATTTTATACCATCTACTTCAAAAGAACGGGCACCATCCCACCAAACGACATAGCCTAAACTGGCTAATCAAGTAGAATCTTCATCAGATGAAGAGTTGATCTTTGGTTCTATTAATATGATTCATTTAATAGATCCTTATGCCAGTCGCAGTTTCTGTCTTGATGAGCCTGAGTTCCCTGTATCAAAAAGCTGAATTAGAGGGAGTTCTAGAGGTCTAGAATATAGGGGAAGACATGGATATTCTAGAAACCACAATTTCAATCCTACCCTAGATAGAACTGTATATACAGCAGAAACTTGTGGAAAAGCCCTTCAGTGGGCTCAACAAGAACAAAAAAGTTCTTCCACGTCTGGAAGATTCAGTCTTGGTACAGTTATTTTGGAGGAACGTTTAGAGGTTACACCTTTTTCCTCTCACCAGATAAATAGACCTATTTAGTCTAATATTCCAAAGCCATAAGTATTTCCAACTCCTACTGCGATACCAGATGCATCTACTTCCAAAGCGTTAACTTCTAAGGAACCTGCAAAACCACATGTTCATGTTGGGAAACGTAGACCTTTGGACCAAAAGTATGATGTCTTGAAACATTTGGCCCAAGTAAAGACCAAGTTATAAAATTTGGATGCCTTGAATCAATCCAAGGATCTTCGGGAGGCACTCATTGAGGCTTTTTCAAGTCCTCAGGAGTTCGAAACTGAAATTGTTGTGGCTGAAGTCTACCATGTAGAGAATGGTCCTGCAGAATGTCATGCAGTGATATCTTTTATAGATGAAGATTAAGATGATTTTGTGCAAGGACATATCAGACCTTTGTATTTATCTGGCAAGGTCAATTATGTAGAAATCCGACTAGCTTTCTTTGATAATGGATGAGGGGTCGACCTCATCCCCATTCGTACACTTCGTCGATTGGGCCTTACTGAATCTGATTTAATTTCTTCTAATTTGATGTTGTAAGGATATGATAAAAATGAACAAGAACCTCTGGGCAATATTACACTATGAACTTAGTTCGGAGACCTTGTATCCAATTCATATTTCATGGTTGTTTGTCATGACACAGCCTTCAGTATTTTTCTTGGAAGACCGTGGCTACATCAACATGCGGTTATACCTTCATCATACCATCATTGTCTCAAATATTGTTTCAATGGTCAAATTGGGCATTGTATGGTGATAAAGCCCCATTAAAAACATGTGAATCTCAATACATTGAGGCGGAATTCTATCGCATGGAAGGGAACGAGAAATCTACGATGAAGGATGTCACCAAAATTAATGCTCCATATGGTTTTGAAAAGATTCCAGTAAACCCATTCATACAAGTGAGTACAAATTATGTGTTGCCTGTCAGTAAAATATACTACATAGAACCAAATCTAAATACTCTTATGGAAACTTCCATAATGTCAATTATGTCAACCAATCTAGAAAGCTTTGGAGAAATTGGTGATTCACCAAGCAATGATGAAAGCTCAAATGGATATGTCTTCATTTCATCCACTGAGATCCAGCAATTTTATACTTCATCAACCAGGCCAGAAGATGTTATAGAAATTTTAGAGATAAATGATGATTTCAATTCTCAATCCATCATCTCCTCTCTATCACCTTAGAAAGACCCTTCATCATCAATAGGGTCAGAAATTGTAGCCTCTTCTTCAAGATGTTCAAATTTTAACTTCTCTCCTGTTCATGGATATTATGCATCATCATCTACTATTAAAGTAGAAATAGAAGAAATAACACATGATGAAGAAGAAGAGGAAGATCTCAAGGATGATCCTTCTTCATTTGAAGAGGGTATCTCTACCACTATGGATGAACTTTGAGAAATAAATCTAGGTACAAAAGAAGACCCATGCCCCACTTTAATTACTGTGGCCATGACTCTTGAAGAGAAATAAATGTATACATCCTTTCTAAAGAAAAATTGAGATGTTTTTTCTTGTAATTATACAGAAATGCCAGGTCTTGATCCCGATGTTGCAACTCATCATTTGGGTTTGTCAGAAGAACATCAAGGATTCAAGCAAGTCGCATGAAGGAGACACCCAACTTATGCATCCAAAATTGAAGCTGAAGTGGATAAGATTATCAAATATAACTTCATCAGTGAAGTTCAATATCCCAAATGGCTGGCTAATATTGTCCCTTTGAAAAAGAAGAATGGGAAAATTAGAGTTTTCATTGATTTCAGAGATCTTAATCGGCATTGTCTGAAGGATGATTTCCCAGATCGGATCACGGAACTCTTAATTGATGCAACAGCTGGCTATGAAGAACTTTCCTTCATGGATGGATATTCTGGGTATAATAAAATCCGAATGGCTCCAGAAGGTGAATAATCTACAGCCTTCAGAGCCCCTCAGGGTGTGTTTCGCTATCGGGTAATGCCCTTTGGCCTTAAGAATGCAGGCGCAACATATCAACGTGCCATGAACTATATCATCAATCCATTTTTAGGAAAATTTGTTGAATGTTATGTGAACTATTTTGTGGTTAAATGCATACAACATTCTAATCAATTGGATTACTTGGAAATCATATCCACAAACTTCGACAATATAATTTTAAGATGAACCCATTGAAATGTGTTTTCAGGATAACCTCAGGAAAATTTCTGGTCTTTGTTGTATGCCACTGTGGTATCGAAGTTGATCCTGAGAATAAAAAATCAATCCTTGGTATGTCACCTCCTTGAAATTTGAAATAATTGAGAGGACTTCAAGGAAACTTGGCCTATATTCAGTGCTTCATCGCCAATTTATTAGGAAAATGTTTACCCTTCACCAAATTAATGAAGAAGGGAGTCACCTACTAGTGGACAGAAGAATTACAAGAAGCATTTGATAACCTCAAGAAATATCTCTTGAGTCCACCGGTATTAATGCCACCTGTTTAAGGAGAACCACTTATCCTCTATGTGACAGCTTTAGAGCGGTCATTGGGTGCCTTCCTTTCCCAAAAGAATGATGTTGGGAATGAAAATAGCCTTGACTATCTCAGTAGGACTATGCTTGAAGCAGAAACCCGATATTCAAGTATTGAAAAGTGCTTCCTGGAGTTAATCTTTTCAGTTCAAAAACTGGACACTACCTGCAACATCATGAGGTCTAATTGGTATCTCACAATAACCCACTCAAATTTATCCTTAGTCATCCAATTCTTATAGGACGTATGGAATGGTGGGCAGTTATTTTTCAGCAATTTGATATCCAGTACGTGTCTCAAAAGGCAGTAAAGGGCCAAGATCTGGCTGATTTCTTTCCTGAACACCCTTCAGTAGAAGATACATCTTTAGATACTGAACATCCTGATGAGGAAGTATTATCTATTAAATAAAATATTCAAACATGGTAAATGTAATTTGATGGTGCTTCTAGAAGTCCAACAGGGAAGAAATTGGAAGATCCTAAATTCCACAAGGTTGGGATAGGAATTGTGCTGATTTCTCCTGAAAAGGAAATTGTACCCTATTCCTTTTTATTATTGGGAGGCGGTACAAACAATGAATCATAATATCAATCTCTCATCACAGGCTTGGAATTGGTGCTTCAGGAACAATTGAATCACTTAAATGTGAAAGGTGATTCGGACCTAGTAATAAAACAAGTCAATGTGGATTATTCCATCCGAAAAGAAGAGTTAATCCCTTTGTATGATTACGTCAGAGTGTTAATAGAGTAATTTACATCAGAATCGACATTTTCTTATGTCCTGCATTCTCAAAATTTCTAAGCTGATGCACTGGCTAATATAGCCGCAGCTCTGGCAGATCAAAATCGGGACGAAACAATCATCACTATTTCCCACCGTCATATAGTTTCACCTTATGTTAAAAATATAACAAAGGAAATCAATGAAATTAGTCCCATCTCTGAAACATATAGTCATACTACAGGGTGGATGACACCTATCAGGGAATACCTTCAAAATGGAACACTCCCACCCGATAGAGCCGGGAAAGAACAAGTCTGGCGACGTGTGGTCAATTTTACTCTTTATGATAGCCCAGATCACCAAAAAAATTCCCTAAAAGCGAGGTTTTGATTGAATTCTCTTCAGATGTATTGATGGTGAAGAGACAATGGCTGTCATGAAAGAAGTACATGCAGGAGTCTGTGGTGCCCACCAATCTGGACATAGACTGTCTAATCATATTCTAAGGCTTGGATACTTTTGGCCTTTAATGATACAATATTGTGTTGATTTCACTAAGAAGTGTCATTCATTCCAAGTATGTGCCAAATTTATTCATCAACCCCCAGATTTTCTTCATACATCTAAATACTCAGGTCTATTTTCCACATGGGGAATGGATGTAGTAGGACCTTACCCTTTGGCTTCATCCAGGCAGTTTAATTATATACATACTGCTACTGAATTCTTTTCCAAATGGGATGAGGAAATACCTCTCAAAGAAGTTAGTTCTAAAATCATTGTTAGCTTCATCAAGTCTAACATCATTACCAGATTTGGTGTCCCTCATACCGTATTGATGGAAAATGTCACCAACTTCTATTCGTCCGAGGTAAGGAAGTTGTATCAAGAATACAACATCAAATCCAACCATTCATCTCGGTATCATGCAGCAACCAATGAAAAAATAGAGGCCTTCAATAAGACTCCTTCAAAAATACTACAAATGATGGTTGATAATGATAAGAAATCATGGCCAGATAAGCTTTTTCATGCTTTATGGGATTATCAGACCACCACCCGCACTACTACATGGTGAACTCCATATTCATTGGTATATGGAACAGAATAAATCTTTCCCATTGAAATTCAATTAACTTCACTGCGAGTATCCATTTGTGATTAGTCGTCTACAGATGAACATTCTCAAAAGCGATTGGATGAATTGGAACGATTAGATGAAAAAAAAATATTGTGCACCCTACACCACTTGGAAGTCTATCAGAATTGAATAGAATGGTCTTTCAACAAAAAAAGTTCATCTTCATTCATTCATTCAAGGAGAATTTCTATTGGTACTCAGAAATCCAATGATACCAGGAAATAAGCCTCTAAAGCTTGATCCAAAATGGGAAGGAACTTACTCAATACATATGTTAAACTCTAATAGAGCTTATTCTTTAATCTCAATGGATGGAGAACTCATCACAACTCCAACCAATGCCATATTACTGAAAAATTATTTTCTGTAACACAAATAATCAAGTCTATAAAGACGTTAAACTGTATAAATATATCCTACAAGATGTTAGACTACATAACCATCATCTCGGGTACACGACGTTAAACTGTACAACCCAACGTCCTACATGACGTAAAACTGTATTGTCCTACATGAAATTAAACAGTTCACATGTTCGTCCAACATGACATTAAACTGTGTCCCCTTCATTTGTCCAACATGACATTAAACTGTGAAAAAGTCCCTTAATAAGTCCTACATAACGTTAAACTGTATTTTGTCCCTGGTACATGACACTAAACTATGCAACACCAATAGTCCTCACTGTAAGACTTTAAACTGCACAGTCCCCTCTATCATCCAACATGACATTAAACTATTCACCCGAGTTGCAAGATGTTAAAATACCATGCATCCCATGTCTGTGACACATGTCATTTAAACAGTGAAACAGTCGCTTATGCGTCCAACATGATGTTAAACTATGAATCATTAGGGTTGTTGTTACCTCTTGTTTATCACACCGAGTATGACTTGAGTGATCTTAGAGTAAGCTTCAACCATAACACCCTATTTGGGTCGATAACCATGCGTAACTCCAAACACCAATTTAGGTCATTGTCATCAAGTACAACTTGATCACCAATTCCTTCTTCAATTAAACTACGCGGACTTTGATCCTTGCCTTCTAGGCTGGGTACGTAGGAAACCTCCTGAGATTCAAGCCCAAAACCAATCTCTTCACATTGGTTCACCTTTGTCCCACATGATGTTAAAATGTGTACATCCCTTTTGTCCCTACTACATGACACTAAACTGTGCAGCACCATCATCCTCGCTATATGACATTAAACTATACAGTCCCACATTGTCTCTCACCTAAGAGGGAATCATCAATGACATTGATCTCCAATCATGTCATATTACAAAGACTACATGCATACATGGTAATGCCCGAACCTTTAATCTTGGGTCAAACCATCATTACACTAAAGTACCCTTTGACCCTTCACTTGTACGAACCAAATCTGTACAGAGGTTATTTTAATAAATATGTGCGGCTTGATTCCCATCCTTTTGGGATACGTAGGAATGCTCGAGCATCCCTCAAACCCAGCCCAAAGTCTTTGGGCCTAACCCCAAATTCCACTCTCAGTCCCTTGACTAAAAAGTCCCCCTGTGAGCACATGAATGTGGTATGAAAACCCTAGTCTTTATTCACATCAGGTTTATTACCAACACACAATGTGTCTCCCTCATTATTGTCTGAACTCTATGACATTAAACTAAGATTTCCTATATTCTCATCCCACATGACATTAAACTATATTTAAAGAACTATGTATGGCTTGATTCCCATCCTTATGGGATACGTAGTGAATTCCTACATCTCAATTCAGGACCCAGTCACAACATGAGTATGGTCAGCATTGGTCTATGTATCTTCTACATACATTGGACAATGCCCATTTTGATGTAATCATACTCCTAAGCTTAAATACTTCCAGATCTCTATAACCCTTTTCCTGAATTCTAGTCACAAAATGTCTGATACCTGGGAATTCTTTTTCCCGACTGTACAGCACGTTCCCTTAGGCGGTCTTGCATAAGTAGTCTACATAATAGACCAATCTGCCAAAGGATGCTATTATTTGACTATACATTCATTGCTCTTAGGTGGACCTGCATAATTGAACCCCCTAATGGGGTTATCAAATAGTGGTACCTTCATTCTTGGGATAAAAACCTCTTTTGTCCTTATTGGTCTTAACGACAATATGTAGGGATTCACAAAAATAGCCATCCTTAATATATTTGTCCCATATTCATTTTCATGATCAGAAAGTATTCAAGTCTATGGTTTATATTTCTCTTCCCTACGTTTGGGTCAGGCCTTTGTAGGAGTTATATTCATCTAATTCTTCTACAATATTGATTGGTAATATCCTCTCCATATTCTAGTACCTCTCTCCATATATCAAACTCTATTCTTTGGAAATTTTGAATCTCCATAAACATCCACTGGCTTTTAAGCAGTAGAAAAGTAAAATTTCTGAGAGTTCTTTTTCTAGAATATGCAGCACGTGCCCTTAGGAAGCCTTGCATAAATAGTTTACATAATGGAACTATCAACCAAAACATGCTATTATTTGACTATGCAACCAATTCCCTTAAAAGGCCATACATAATTCAACCCCCTAACGGGTTTTTTCAAAAAGTGGAAACTTCATTATTAGGAAATACTTTCTCTAATAACTTTTATCCCTTTTCCCATATCATTCCTCAGATTCAAAATTTCTTAAGTCATAGTTTACATTTTTCCCCTCCATACATGTATGTGGTAATATGTTTTCAAACAAATTATCAAGGAATTGAGTCAATTTTAATCCATTCGGTCAAAGCTATTCGACCTTAAACATTATCCTTTTTATGTCTGACATACATGACTTTAAACTGCCAACAAAATACAAGGGAACTATGAACAAAAGTCAAGTCCTAGCTCACTGAACTTACATTTTGTAAGATTTAGGTAATATTGAGAAATAATAAGATTCAAAGATTGTAGTGTTATTTTTATAGTCTTAGTAAAAATCAAACTATGCTTACTAGGCCAATTGGCTTAGGTAAAATTATTTACAGCAGGTAGCAAGAGAATGTAGGCCTAAATGTTTGAAGATGAAAGTGTTTTTCATTGACGAACAATAAATAGAAGGACATCCACATATTGGAGTCTCTTCTCTTTTTCAAGAATTACAAGAGTCTTTCAACATAACTCTTCATTTAATTTACGACATTCCGAGCTTCATCAGAAACCTCCTAGAATTCATTCCTTCAAATGGATACAATAAGAGACATAGTGATACTGGATATTCTTGGAACAATTGTAAAAGAATGTTCTTGAGTGTGGTTTTAGAAAATTTTCTACTGATCAAACAGTGACTCTTTTTTTGTCCAAGAGACTTGGAAGATGGATACATGGATTTGAGAATGGAGCATTGGAAGTAAAGAGCCATTTGGATAGTGTACTCTTTTCAGATATTACTCTAATGTCACGATAGTCTTCTCTCCACAAACCCGCAACGGAAAGCATAATGGCCCATGGATGACCATGGCCATACAGAGGTCGGTAGATACTTTGTGGGAGGTCAAGACGATACTTCTTCAAATACTTCGCCAAATCTGGGAGAGTGCTTTCGTAGATATTATAGTAATCATGTCCAATGATGCTCAACATGTCATTAATCAAATTGCTAGCCAGCTCATTAGCCATTCCAATTATTCTGGGAGCCATTGAATCTGCACAAAGGTCGAATGATTAAGTGTTAATTAAGTTGACTTTTCAAAAAAAAAAATGAATAAATTCGAAATAAATGGCTAAGGCATTAAGGCGTGCAAGTTCAATGTTGGCACGCAAGTGTAATTATGTCGTGCAAGTTTGGGCGTGCATGTATCACTGCGAAAGTCAAAATACCTTTGCAGAAGTGTGACAAGGATAGAAATGTGAAATAGCGGAAAACAAGTCACTTGCGCGACAAGAGAAACCTGCACGGCGAGAGCAGGAAGGTTTGAAATCCAGTTGCTTTACGTGAGAATGGCCACATATTTATAGTCCAAAGCTGTACCCATCATGTCGTACCATGTGAGGCTCACACCTACATGTCGCTACCTGTGTGCCGCAGTTACTTGGTTTTCTCCATTACCTCAGAGTCACATTATCCTTCCTTTAGGATCCAACTCTGAGGGGGGACTTTTGTCGACGCTTATTTCCATCACAGAGTCTAACGACTGAAGAAGGGGAATAACATAGCATAAAAAGATTCATCCTTTAAAGAAACATCAAAAATTAACAAAGGCATGAACTAGGATTTGTTTAATAATGGGCCGCACATGTTTCATCATGGTCACGCAAGTATACTTGCGCGCCACATATTGGTTGCGCAGGTGACTTGCGTGCCCTTTTTGATTTTCTCCCAAGGTCTTCAGTAGCCTATAAATACCCCTTGTGGGCCCCCCATTTTGAGAACAAAAATTCCAAAAGTTATATTTATGCTCTCGACACCCTAGTATTTTCTTGAATTCTTCCAAACACTTATAAGGTAATTTCTTACCTAGAATGGAAGATCTAAAGAGGGGGGTAACAAGGCCTAAGTGTTGAAACTCATCAACACTTGCATGCCTAAGTGTCTAACCCTTAAGGGAAAATGGCCACACTTGCGTGACACCTTATCCCTTCAACATAACTTGCGCGCCACCCTTTTGGAAGCCTTTATGGATAATACTAAGGCTTGAGCCAAGTCTTTCCCAAGTATTACCTCATGGGTTAACCATTTCCCATGTACTTGCGTGACTAGGACATGCGTGCCCAAACAAGACTTGCGCGCATGCCTCTTTTTGGGTACCCCTTCTACCTATTCAACTCTATTCTCCTCTTCATGATTTATCTTTCAAAACATTCTTCAAAGCCACTTAGGGAATGGTTCCTTTGTGAGCTTCCATATCTGAAATGAATTCTGTGGAACTTCTCTCAAAACCTTGTGATTTATATAACGTTATATCACTACGGTTAGAGGTTCCATTCATTCAACCTCATCCATTAAGATGAGAGAATCTTTGATCTGGGCATTCTCTTTAAGATTAAGCCCCATGTTTTCTAATCTAGGCATCCTTCTTAGGAGTAAGCCCCAAATCTCATGTCCCCTCAACCTGAGGCTCCTTTTCATGCATAATCCCCAGGCTTAATTTATTTTGACTTGGGAATCCTCATTAGGATTAAACCCCAATCATAAGTCAAATTCCCGTTAATATGGGCATCCTCTTCAAGAGTAAGCCCCAAATTAAGAATCTAAATCTCCATAAAACACAACTACCTTTATCGACCCTATTAATGGTCATCCTCTTTAGGAATAAGCCCAAAGTCTCCTTTAACTTTGGGCCTCCTTCTCAAGAGTAAGCCCCAAGTCTCAAATTCCCTTAACATGGGCCTCCTTTTCAGGAGTAATCCCCAGTCATAATTCCTTTAATTTTGGTCCCCCATCTTAGGAGTAATCCCCACGTCTCAAATTCCTTTAACCTGGGCCTCCTTTTTAGGAGTAATCTCCAGTCATAATTCCTTTAATTTTGGTCCTCTTTCTCAAGAAAAAGCCTCATTCATAAGTCCCCTCTAATTCAGGCATCCTCCTCAGGAGTAAGCCTTAAGTTAGAGTTTCCATACTTCCATAAAGAAAAAATATCTTTATGGACCTTGTCCCTAGGTTTCTTTCTAGAAGTAAATCATAGTCTTCATATATTTGGGTAGTCACACATACATAAGCCCCATACCATTCCTTGTGACCACATATTTCATGGAAAAAATCATCAGGTTTTACTGATACATCTTTTTTCTCACACCGAGCATGACTCACATGATCTTAAAGTGTAAAAGTAATTATGACACGTCACTTTGGGTTGTTAATCATACATAAGCCCCACAATTCTTAATTACCGATCTACATGGGTTAAGATTCATTTTCTAACAAGGATACGTAGGTAGCCCATATATGGGTACGATCCCAACTCTAAAATAATCCATGTCCTTTTGAATGACAACAAACTTCATGTTCCCCACTGAGTGTCTTTAAAAACAGTATGGTCATCATAATGACTAGGAGATTTCTATATAATGTATTGAAGGATACCATTATCTAAGAATCTCTAATACATACAGATGATTCTCCATCGATGAAGAACCTCAAATACATATAAAAGATTCTCTAAATCTCATACATATCAATCATTGATTGAGAGATCTAAAGGAAAACTCATTTTCATGCTTGTTAAATTAATAAGGATTTACGAACATAACTCAAATCAATAAGAGAGTCCCAGAGTAGACAATAATTCCCCCCAAAAGGTGTCATGAGTCCGACCTCCCATCCTCTCGACCAATGAAAATTCTTAAGCCTCATCAGTCCACAACTAATGAGAACCTACCTTTGGAAAGTAGGTCCAAATGGATATAGAACCATTGGATGTTTCCGGTTCTATGAATAAACCCGTTAGAAACCGATTGGAATGTTTGAACCTCACACAAACAAGGTCATCCCCAATTCCTGAAGAAATAGGGGCTTATGCTCTCAGCATCCCAAGGTAGTTGGCAGGGTCAGTGCTTGCTCTATGCCCATGTGATTCATGCTCGATGTGAGAAACAAGATACAATAAAGACCTGATGATTACATCATGAAAGTTGCGTCTTTGGGAAGTGGGGTGGGGCTTACACAAGGTTAGAATTCCAAAGAGGATATATTGGGACTTACTCTAGGATAGAGGCCCAATGGTGACAAATCCCAATGACAGAGGGATTTGGAACCGAAGAAAGGAGGTATCCGGTGTCTATTCCCCCCTCCCCTGGTCATTGGGACTGAAGAAGAATGGAGGTGCAGGGACACATCCTCCTACAAGAAAAGCTAAAGGGTTACACCAAGATAGTTCCCCTTTCCCCATGGACAAACACCACTCTGAAAAGGAGGATATCATCCCCTATGAGAGAATACCTACTCTTTTTGAAGACCAGTGGGCATGGAGAATGTCCAAGGCGGGGGCACCTCATGTGCGAGGCATGAGGTGAGGTCACAGTTTAACGTCATGTGCTAAGGACGATGCTTCCTGGTAGTTTAATGTCCTGCATCTCAGACAAGGTGGGTTTTCGTCGCACCCCTCAGACTTATATAACGGGTACCCTCTTCAACTTGGTGAATAGAGGGGACAGGTAATGCCATGGATAGGGGGTGTTATGGAGCGAACCATTGTGGGGTCCACGTTAGTTTGTCTATGCGAAGAAGCAAGAGCCATTGGTGTGCCTATGCGAAGAAGCATGAGGTGAAGCAACTCAACAAGAAGTGTCATCCAAGGGACTTTGAAATAACATCGTGAAAACCAAGAGGGTCACATTGGAAGAAGAATTTCAAAGTAGAGGGATTCATAGGTAGGGGCCTTGTGTGGCTTTACTGCTCCACGTGGTGTAGGGTACTTGTGAAGGGGTGTGCTTCGCGAAGTGGGGTGCCTCAGCCTAAGCATAGGGCAGAAGTGAATATAGGGGGTGCTTCATGAAGTAGAAGGGAATTCGTGGAGCACTGCCTTATGGAGCAAAGGTGCCTCATAAAGCAAGGTATCGTGAAGCAATGTGCTTCGCGAAGTACAATGACCCTAACTTAACATGTGGATCATGTGTACATGAAGGGTGTTTCACGAAGCATAAATGCTCCTCGACAGCCCTAGTCCCCTTGGTGATCCCCTTCCTTAGTGAAGGACCTTAGGCTCCACGAAATGAATCCCTCTCGAAATAGGGGGTTAAAGAATGGCAAAGGGGAGGCACTTCGCAAAGTAGAAGTACCTTGCACTGCTCATGGTTCGTAGAGCAGAAGTTGCTTTTCAATTTAGGAGATGGGAAGTTGAATGGTCGGATCCTTGGTCCTTGGGACTTGGGGGGAGGCCAGTATTTATAAGGAAGATGCGACGTGAAGCAGATCTCGCTCGGCGCGAAGAAGGATCATGCTCCGTGGCGGGCTCGTGAACGTCAAGGGCGGTCGCGGAGTGTTACAGCCTCCTTGCTCCGCGGCGGCTCACAAACGTCAAGTGCAGTAATGGAGAGTTACCTAATCATTGATTTATGGTTGCTCACAAATGTCAAGTACAGTCATGGAGCATTACTGCCTCTTTGCTCTACGGTAGGCACGGTGCGACCAAGGCTCCATGAATGGTCTCCGCGAGGCATCCCCTTGAGGCTTTCTGTTTCTTCATCATCTTCTCCCATTTTGGCGCCAAAAAATTCCCCCCTTAGACTTAGATCCGCAGAGAAATAGAGGGTTGAAGTATGAGGGTCAATCACCAAAATCCTCAGTCATTCACGAAGCTTTATCGTGAAGAGTGATTGTGAGGTGGATAGGCGATGCACAAGCTGAGGGTTCCACAAAGCTCATCACGAAATGGACCGGCCGCGAAGCTACGAAATTCATCACCAATATAAAGGGGAGATAACCTTTATTTTGTCCTTTACCCTCTCCACAAAATTGTATTCTTGTGCTCTCGATTCATGAAGCTCCGCGTACTCCGCGATTGCTCTCTGCGAATCGGGTCATCGCTTTGTGGTGCACAATGAGTTTTTTGACATCGCGTCAGCGCTTCATGATCATGTGCCTGAAGGCATTGGCCAGAATCTACGAATAGGCTTCGCGAATTCTCTACGTGAATGAGATTTGATAACCAACCTGAAAATATCCCAAGTTATAAGACTGAATGGCTCATCAAGCAGCTACTAAGGGGGTTCTTTGGGATTCTGCCGAGAGGGAAGAGATGGAAAATAGTCTAGGTATAGGAGAGTTAGTCTGGAGAACCTCTGACCATGATTCGTTGGTGGCGCTACTGTCGGATATGCATAGGAACTACCCACTATTTAAGAGGTTTCCTTTGTATGGATTCGGGATGAAGGATGAAGTCTTCATCCCTGAGGCAAGTAAGGATGAACCAGCTTACAGGTTCAGGAGTACGTCGTGCCAGTGCCAATGGTTCAGGGCGGCTGATGGCCATGCCTGGGAAGACTTCAGACCCGTCATTGCTAACTACCTAAACAACCACCTGAATAAAGTAGACGGGAAGGCATTGAAACCAGAGAGGTCTCCTCCTTTGTACCACATGATATTGAAGGCAGTTTTGAGGAACCCGAGGAAGGGATGGTCCGAGGAATGGGACCTACGCCAGGGCAGAAACTTCACATATGATTGGGCCTGGTCCTACTAGGTAGGTGCCTCATGTGAGGAGTTTGGGGCTTAGCTAAGGATTTTGGGTTTGTATTAGGCGGCATGGGCATCCCAATTCCACATATATCAACCGAAACAGGTAATGTCAGAGCTGTTGATCAGGTGGTTGTCGAGGACCAATACCTTCTATTTACACCACGGGGAGGTCGGTATTAGCTTGTGGGATGTCCACCATATTCCAGGGATCCCAATACTAGGGGATATGTACGATGAATTCCTCTCTATCATGAGAACATGGGAGAATCCTGAGTAGATGTCACGGTTGGAAATGGAATTGACAGAGCTGGTGTCAGGAGAGGACAAAGAAGTAGTGAGAGATGTCCCATTTAAGCAGTAGTTCAAGCAGTTCATGAATTTCATGGTAGAAAGACAATTTCCGGTGAGGCCTCGGACTTTCCCGATTTGGGCTCAATGGGGCAAGGAGAACTCGTACTGGTGGCTTTTGGAGGACAACCAGTGGAAGACCTGGGGGTTTATCTTCAGCACTGAGCAGCAGCCAATAGTCAGTCTGGCGGCATTTATCGCAGCTCTTATCTGTGTTTGGATCCTTCCGGTGAGGGATACCAACAAGGGAGTACGCCCAAGCACATTTATCATGGAATCCATGTTGGAAACAGTAGGATGGGTCAACCTAAAAATCTTGATGCTTGGAAAAATGTATTAGATGATGTGGAATATCAGTGAGGGGAAGAGGCCACAGAGGGTATGTGGGCCATTCCACCTCCTGTATGGGTGGATAACGACACATATTAGGGGGTTTATGAATACCCGAACCCTATCTCTCCTCCGGGCTCGAACTTCTGCGCATAAATCCAGAACGCTGTGGGGAGATATCCTTCCAATTTGACCACACCGTTTATATTGAACCGGGTGTGGAAGGAAGAAGAGTTCAATTTTCACCTGTTTCCATTACCGACGGGGGTATTCACGGATGATGGACAGGGAACAGAAGAGAACTGAGAATATCTCTTGGCCTTTCGAGGTGGGGTCTTGGTGGAAAGGGTGGAATGTGAGCCCCTTTGCGAGCTGTACCCCCGATACTGATTTGCAAAGAAATTTCGGTGCATGAAGAGGCTGACCTCGCGGGTCTATTTGGAGGTGTTCCACGAGGAACACTCGTGTGTGATGAGACAGATGTGGCTCATGTTCACACGGGAAGATGGGAAGATTCAGAATGAACTGCCTCTGCCTACCGATGTCTTTGGGTTGGTGAAGGAGTGTGCCATAAGATCGGAGGTGGCTTATCAAGGGGAGATTCTAAAGCAACCAACTGTTCGGGTCGGTGATGGCGAACCTCCATGACCTCGGGGCTGGGGCCGGAAGGCAGGAAGGGCATCCCGTGGTAGAGGGGCTATTGTGGAGGTGAGGCCCGCACTAGTTGATGGTGAGGAAGCGAACATAGATCCAACGATGGTAGTATACCCAGTAGTTCCAGATGAATAGATTCATCCAGAGGGGAGGCTTCCGAGATGATTCCGCATGATACCCACCCAGGATCTGGGGAAGCAGCTGCACCATATCGACATGTCAGAGGATGCTGTCTTCCTAGAGGCCTGAGACATTTGGGATGTCAAAAAGAAATTCTTTGGCCCCACCGAGTTGTGGCAGCACCTAAACCATCTCAGGATGGATTTTTCGGGGATTAGGTCCTATCCTCGTCGGCTTTGCAGTGCCCCAGGCGGAGGGAAAGTGGTACCTAGTAGAGCTGGAGGATTTTGTGCCTTCCTGTGGTTCCCCTCGTCTAATGAAGGATCGGGTCAAGGTGTTTCTTGACTACACCACTCCCCCAAAATTTTTGGCCACTGATTTAATAGAGCACTTCACTTTTTTGGAAGAATCATAAGAGTCCTCCTGGGGAGATGAGGCCGAGAGAGGGAGCCCATTGGAGGAGGGAAAATTTGGAGATGAAGACTCGGAACATGAGGAGTTTTTCGAGGCCCTTGAGGTAAAAAAATCTGAAACTCACTTCTCTAAGACTTTCTTTGAGGTTATTCCGGACACCTTGTAAACATCTAGACCGTGCAAGAGAGTCTTACATACAGAACTCTTTCTTGTCCCTCAGTGGATGCAGATTTGTTACCTTTGGGATCTACACCTACTGAAACATCCATTGCGGCATCCAGGGTGGCTAGGGTACCTGAGGCGACCCCTCTAGAGTTTTTAGACCTTCCGACCATATACGGGAGTCCAGGATTCGGGGTCTCGATGACATCAACCTAAGAATGAAACCAGGAATTCGATCTCTGTAAGTCCCCTCTACCAATTTTATGACGGTCATCCTCTAACCACGTTTACTGAAGTACATGTCCCTTATTGGCATGTACAGTTCTTTAAATGGTGTTTTTCACCTTGGTGATGTTGGTCGGGGCATCTTACGACATTCTTCCTAGGAGAATGCTGATGATCGTGGAGGCAGGGTACCAAAATGACCAAGCAGCGGTGCTCCCGATCACTGGTGGGATCATCGGCAGGGCTGAACCCAAGATCATTGAGTTAGGATCTGTTGATGAGGATCGATAAAATAGTCAAGATCCTGCCATGCTTGATCAAACACCTGATGTGGACCATTCTGAAGTGTTCCTGGGGTCATTCCCCACATATGATCCTAACAATCCCACCGGCTGGGATGAGATGGCCTCTGACGAAGAGGATATCAAGACAGTCTGTCGCTGATCATGGAAGCTGATCAAGTGCTTCATTGATGACACCCCCAGCACTGTGTTTGGATGATATGGATATGATTCGCTCGTGACTGCGCAAACTATTTGTTGGGGGAGTGGATGCCCAGCATCCCCACATGCTCGTCCGAGATCTTATGGTGGAAAAGATTCATGAGTATGAGAGTGGCCTTGGTGTGGGCTGGCAGTGGAGGAAAGAGGTAAACATCAAGAGGCTCCATGAGGCTAAAGATGAGGTTCAACGGCTACAGGCCTAGGCAGATTAGCATTCTGCTTCCCTTGACGCACAATCAGAGCTCATATCATGGATGAAAGCCCAGCTGGCAGAGGCCGAAGATGGCATGAAGTGAGCCTCTGAGGAGATGACCATCCTTCTGTCCGACGTAGGGTGGGCCAAGATTGTGGCTGATGAATTTCACCCCATTACTGCCGAGGAGCGGGTGCTGAACAGGCTACAGCAACTCCTGGATGCCACCAGTCAGAAGGTGGTAGAGCTACTATGATCTTTTGACGAGTTTAACCCATCCATGGGGGGAAACAACCCTTGGGTACTATAATTATTACTAAACATCAAACTTACTTTCATTATTTGATTTTTTGATGCCATGGAATGCATGATTTTTGTTATTTTCATTAGTTTATTGCATTCTTGTTATATTCGTGGAACGTCCAGCGATCATTCCCTAGGAGTGAAAACCATGATTCGGGCATCTGGGGTTTGAACAACAAGCTCAGATTTCCTGGGGGGAAATGGGAGAGACCCGACTCAAGAATGAAGATCTCAGAATAGCCGAATTACTATTTTCCTAGTGTGCTCTTGTGCATAAATAGGGTAACGCCAAGGGCACTGGAATCAATCTGAACATATGGGAATGGAAGATGTGAATCACTATACTCAGGATTTGGAACACTGTGGCGGTGGAATGACAATAAAGAATAACTGTTGACCATATTCTAAACATAGTATCATCATTGTGTAAGCCTAGAATGGGGATAGAAAATGAGGGCTGACTACTGACCGCGTTCGAAACATGGGGCCTGACTCAAAATGTCATCCATTAGTCTTCTGGAAAGTTGGCCTAGAATGATAGGTAGGCCATAGGCCGAGCATCTATACTATTAGGGGGTTCCCTTAGACATGAAAGATTATGAGGTTCCAAATAAGGGGCATGAAAATCGTGGAATGTGGAGTGATGGTTTGTTCGAATAGAATACAACACTCTTGAAATGACGCCATTTTGGTGGAAGCACATTATATGGGAACATTGGTTTGATCATGGATCATTCCTACTTTTAGACAGGACCTCTCTGGCAAGGGATTTGTTGCTTCCCAATGTCATCATGGGGAATCCCAAACTTGTTCAGGGCAAAGCTGCAGTTACACATTTCCTCACAAGGGGTCAGGCCAGGGGGTCGGAAATGAGCAAGAATAGGATTTATGATTTCTGGGGCTAGACCCGAGGGGAAATGTCTGGGTGTCTCTATGTATCCCATAAGGATGGGAATCAATCCATACATAGTTCTAAGGGGAGGAACGGTAAGGTACCAGTGCCAGGGATAAAAGGGGTGTTTGGGTGTGGCCCTCGCACCAAAATAAGCGGTATTTGATATAACTTGATTTTCCTTTAAGGGGAATGTTTTTTTGTGAAGCGACAGGCCTAGGATAGAAAGTCCCGACATCGCCACAAGAATCAAGCCGTATACAGGAATTGAAAAATGGTATAGCATGTGACCGACACCAAAAATGATGTCCCCTTGAGTGAGGACATCACAATGTCGTTCCATTTTTCATCGTTCGTCCAGGACGATAACATCACAGTTTAGGGTCATGTGATGGGACGAGGCGTTCATTTAGACATAATGTGGCATAGATGTAGTAGAGATGAGGCTAAAGGAGGAATGTTCACGATGTAATAAAACATATCCGAAGTGAATGAGGACATAATCCCATATCACACTATATGTGATTCTGTGAAATAAACCTTGGGCCAATGGGCCAAAATCGGGGTAAGAGGGTAAGGGGCCAGAGAAACTATCTCCCAATTGAGCTGGACATGAAAACGAGAATGCTGGGTGTTCTTACGTTTCCCATGAGGATGGGAATCAAGCCACATTTAGTTCTAAAAGAGATCTTAGTTTATGGTCTTAGAGCCCAGACCATGGAGAAGGGAAGTAGACGTGGAGCCCCAAACGACGCCTTTACCATGACTTTTTCTGCTTAACGGGTAAATTTTCACTAAGGGATACTGTCTGGAGTGTCAAAATTCCACCTGGACATGATGGGGTGGACAATGATGTGAATCATGTAACCAACATTCAAGGCTTAAAGGGGCTGCCATGACGATGGAGGATAACTATTTACAGTGTTCGAAACACATCATCCATACCGCGTTAGCCTGAAATGGGGACAAACAAATGAGCACCGACCACTGACCATATTCGCAACATAGGAATTGTATCGATTTGTTGTCCAGAACCCTGGAGGACATTGGCCTGTAATGGTAGGAGGGACCTTGGTCAGAGTATCCATGACATTCGGGGTCCCATTGGATACAAAAGGTTATGGAATCCCTAATGAGTGAGAACATGAATCCTGAAAAAATGGATGAAAGCATGTCCCATCAGAGTCTGACATTCCAGGTACTAGACCAGAGTACCCATGGGCCAATTGGTGAATCACCGGAGAGGACGGAGGGGCCCGACTTAAGGGCAGCCGACTCAAAGAGATGAGAGTAGGGAAAGGGAGTGAAGGCCTCTCAGGAGAATGATAGAGAGGTATACGGTGTGGTTGTTATAAACTCAATGTGAATGGGGATATAAGCCCATACCACACCGTATACCCCACTTATAAAAGATAGTTGACCAAGGGGCCAAAATGATAGAGAGGTTTCTAAGAGATGGGGATGGACTTGAAGTCTAGATGTTTGGGCGGTCCTACGTATCCCATAAAAATGAAAATCGATCCATACGTAGTACTAGGATGGGGAAATACGAAAAGATCCTAGTTTAAGGTCTTAGAACTCAGACTATGGAGAAGTGGGACTATCCCAAGTAAAGGCAGACCATAACCCAATCCCTAAGCCTATGTGAGTCGAACTCAGTGTAGGAAATAAGGGAGGATAAGGTATTTACAATACCTGAAATATATGCAAAAGGGAAATCGATGGAGCCCTGAATGACTTCCCTACTACAGATTTTTCTTTCCTAAATGTGCGGATGCACACTGAGGAATAATAACATGAATTTCTAAATTCTACTTAGACATGATGAGGTGGGGAAAGATGTGAATCATGTAACTGAAATTTTGGGATTAATGGGGTTGGCGTGACGATGGAGGATAACTGTTTACCATGTTCGAAACACAGCATCCATACCATGTTCGCCAGAAATGGGGACAAACAATTGAGCACCGACTGCTGACCATATTCGCAACGCAGGACTTGTATTGATTTTTTGTCCAGAACCCTAGATGATGTTGTCCTGTAATGGTAGGAGGGCCCTTAGGTCGAGCATCCATGCCATCTGAGGGTCCCTTTGGATGAAAAAGGTTATGGAAGCCATAATGAGGGAGAACATGAAGCCTGAGAAATGGGTGAAATCATGTCCGGGTAGAGTCCTACTTTCTAGGTACTAAACCAGAGTACCCTTAGGCACATCGGTGAATCGCCGAAGTGGGCCGAGGGGCTCATTTTGAGAGCGGCCAGTTTGAAAAGATGAGGATAGCACAAGGGGATGGAAAACTCTCTGAAGGAGGAGGTAAATGGAATGGTTGTTATAACACTCGATGTGAGTGAGAACATAATACCATACCACACCGTATAACCCTAAATATGAACTTGGGTCAGGGCCTAAAAAGTCCAAGGGGCCTAGGGTTGGGGGCCTGAGGATGGGCCTCGATTGGAAAGGCCTGACCATTTTTCATTTTTACGCCTTGCAGTGACAAAGAGTAGAGATAAGGTATCTCATCCTGGGATGTGTACGACTTTGTTAATAACTCGGCATGAATGAGGACATAATCCCATACCACATCATACAATCCCATAAGAGAGAACCTGGGTCGTGGCCCGAGACTAGGCACGCGAAGCACAATAGGGCCTATGTTCATGATATGGATGATATGTGAAGGGAATAATGCCTTAAGGGGATATATGTGGTGTAGAAAAATAGCCCAACATGAATGAGGACATAATCCGGCTCCACACCGCACAACCCTAAATGAGAACATGGGCCAGGGGACAAAAAGGGCCAAGGGGACAGAAAAGGCCAAGGGGCCAGAAAAGGCCAAGGGGCCTAAGGCCGGACATCTTGAACAATGGTAGCCATACGACCTCCTGTGCAATTTATACCTCATCATAGCTCCTAATACCACGTGAGAAGTGATCGGTGTGGGAGAAAACATGTCGTATTCGGCTCTCCCTGCCACACAGGGGTCTAGTAGCAGGCATCGCCTGAGGGGATTTCATCGCATGGATATACAATGTGGCATAATGAACCGCTGCACTCGATGTTTGGGACATCTTGGGGTGGAAAATGATATCAAAGTATAGCTGTTGACCATGTTCAAAACACAACATCCTTATAGTGAAATGTAATGGGAACAACTAATGAGCATCGACCGCTGACCATATTCGCAATACGGGACTTGTATCAATTTTTTTCTCAACACCCTCATCGGTGTTATCCTGAAGTGGTAGGAGAGCCCTTGGGCCTAGCATCCCTACTGTTCGGGGACCCTTGCAGATGGGAAGGATTATGGAGTCCCAATCAATGGATTGGGTGAAGCATAACTGTACCCATGCATTTTAAAGTCAAGCAGGGTGGTGAAAGAGGCGGACACCTCTGGGGAGTGGGACGTATGGAGGATTCTAGATGAGCTGGATGTGGATTAAGGAAAAAAATTGCACCGCACCATATGTCCTGACCCAAGGGGAGATTCCATCATTTGTTTTGGTCCAAGAGATGAAATGTCTGGGCATTCCTACATATTCCATAAGGATGGGAATCAAGCCATACATAGTTCTTGGAGGACATCAATTTTAACTTCATGTAGTGAGGATGTGGGAGGATATAAGAACGGGGATCAAGCTCATGGTGTGACCGTTATAATCCTAGCATGAGTTGGGCTACGTAAACCTACACCATATCATGCAAGGATCCTATGAGATAACTACACCCAGGGGGATAGTCAAAGAGAAGAGATTTTGGGGGTTGGTCTCAAGATGAAATGCTTGAGCATTCCTATGTATCCCATATGGATGGGATTCAATCCTTACGTAGTTATAAGGGTGCGGTTTAACGTCTTGTGGGACGATGCATAGTTTAATGTCATGTAAGATTGAATAGTTTATGGTCACACTGGACCAAATAGTTTAGGGTCATGCTGGACCTATAGGCTCAGGAAAAGTATCACATTAGGAATTTGGCATTGGTGGTAGGAGTGATATGCTCGTCATCCATGGTCACCGTGGAGTATGCTTCATTGGGGTATACCCTATGGATTATGTAAGGTCCTTCCCATTTGGGCTCCAACATGGGTGGCTTCCTACCAGAGATCATTGGCGTCCGGAGGGACAATACCAAGTTGCCTTGAAGGAAAGAGCAGAGGTGATCCTTTTTGTTGAAGGATCTAGATATCTTATTCTGATGCCTTTCTAGATTGTGCAGAACACGAACCCTATTCTCGTCAAGTGCTTCTAATTCAGCCAGATGAATTTCAACTACCTTATCTAGAGCCTTCTAGTCATAGACCATTGTGCGTAACGAAAGTAGTTAGATCTCAATGGGAAGGACAACCTCAGCTCCGTACACCAGGGAGTATGGGGTTACCTGGGTGGAATTACGAGTTGTCGTCTGATAAGCCTAGAGGGTGTTGGGGAGCTTGTCCGGCCAACTATTCTTATTCTGACCAACCATTTTTTGCAAAATGTTATAGAGGGTTTTATTGAATGCCTCGATCTACCCATTTTCCTCCATGTGATAGCGAGAGGTATGGTTTGGACGGATGTTGTACATGGCGTACGATTTCTTCAGTTCAGCTACTCAGAAGTTAGTGCTAATATCAGTGAGGATAGTGTGAGGGACTCCAAATTGGTAGATGGTGTTGGATCTAATAAAGTCAATGATATAACAGGCCCTGACCTCCATGAGTGGAACTAATTATGCCCACTTAGAAAAAAAATCTGGGGTGTTCAAGATGAACCTGCACTGGAAAGCTATCGCCAGTGGGTATGGTACCGCGTTGTCAAGTCCCCACACTGCAAATGGCCAAGATTACTTGGTGGAGTGAAGAGGTTCTGGTGGTTGATTCAAGAAGTTAGCATAAATTTGGCAGGTGTAAAATCTCTTGGCGAACTTAATGCAATCATGGATCATAGAGGACCAGAAGTACCCCAGTCTCTGGATCTGATGGGAAAGCTTTGGCCAAGTCTGGTGAGCCCCACAGAAACTGGCGTGAACCTCCTACATGACCTGAGAAATCTCAAGTCCTTGGATGCATCAGAGGAGAACACCATAAAACCTGTGCTTGAAGATTGATCTGCTCAAGACTCGGACCACTATGGAGGGTAAAATACAGCGTGTGGTCTTGGATTCGCTCAGAATCAGCTCGATCATAAGGGAGGTAACCATTTTAGAGACACTCAACAAAGGGAAATCTCTAGTCGGGAGTAACTTCAACCACTTCATCTGAGAAACCTGGGGGTCATGACATGGGGGCTCCGGTGGTAAGATGACTTACCTGTAGGCCGTTGTCATCATCTGGAGTGATGGGATCAATGAATCTATGATGTTCCATGTGTATAGTCAGATCACCCTGCTCGGGTTCTGTAAGTGATGTAGCCAGGCTGGCCAGGGCATCAGCTCGACCATTCTGAGATAGAGGGACATGAGTAACTTCTTCCCGAGATGGAAACTGGTCCATTAGCTGGAGGGTGTGCTCGAACAATGGTATGAGCTCTGGCTTTTTGACGATGTAGTCACCATTGATTTTCTTGAAGACCAGTTCAAAATTCCCTTTCAGATTCAAATGGGGAACATCGATCTCGATGGCCCACTCGAGGCAAGTAATGAGGGCCAAATACTCTTCCTTGTTGTTGGTGCAGCCTTCCGACAACAGGAATGAGTACGACATAATGGATTATGCCAGGGTAATGAAGACAATACCTAGAACCACTCTATTGAGTCTAGGATCATTGAGTCTTATTCCGGTGGGGCTCCAAGAGGCACCATAAAAGTGAATCTGCCAACATGTGATGGCATGATCTAATGAGAGGATTGCCCTGTCGGGAAAATCCAGGTCCAGGGACTGGTCAGCATAAGTTGGATGGGTCGTAAGGAAGTATGCCAATGCATATCCCTTGATATATTTCTGATGCACAAACCTAATGTCGAGCTTCTAAAGGATTACCACCCACCAAGCTAGATGGCAGGTCAACATGGAGTGGTTCAAAATGTACTTCAGTGGGTCTACCCAAGACACCAGCTGTACATCGTGGGGCTGTAGGTAATGTCACAACTTCTGTACTGTGAATACTCGCACAATTCAGCTCTTTTCTATGAGGGTGTATCTAGTCTTCGTATCAAGGAGCATGCAGCTAAGGTATTAGAGGATTGTTTTCCCCTCATTGTTCTCCTAGGCGAGAAGGGCACCTAGAGACCATTCCAAGGCAGTCACGTATAGGATCAACGGTTTTCCAGAGATGAGTGGCATCCAGACCGAAGGTTGGAGCAGATACTGGTTGATTTCCTCAAACGCGGTCTAGCACTCTTTGTTCCATTAGTAGGTGGAGCCTTTCTACATGAGTCGGTAAAAGGGATTACACTTGCCGTCCAGATTCACAATGAATCGGCGTAAATAGGGTAAATGGCCTTGGAAACCTCAATGCTCCCAAATCTTGCTTGGGGGAGGCATCTTGCTGATGGAATTGATCTTATATGGGTCGATCTCGATGCCCCGATACCTGACAACAATGACAAGAAACATCCCGGAGGTGACCCCAAAGGCACACTTCAACGGGTTTATCTTCAGGTGGTGGGAACGGAGGAAGCCGAACACTTTCTCAAGGTCCTTGAGATGGTCCTGGCACTGGAGAGATTTGACCACCAGATTTTCCACATAGTATTGCACCAATTTCCTAAGTATTGGCTTGAATATGCGGTGCATGTATTGCTAATAGGTGGCACACGCATTCTTTAGGCCAAAAGGGAATAAACTGGTAACAGAAAGTACCTTGGGGCACCCTGAAAGCGGTGGACACCTTGTCTTCATGGGCCATTCGAATCTGGTTGTACCTGGAGTAAATGTCCCATTAAATTGAGGTCTTGGAACCTAACCGTAGCATCGATAAATAGTTCTATCACAGGAAGGGGAAAATCATCCTTCGGACAGTGGCGGTTGAGATCGCGAAATTTGATGCAAACATTGATCTATCCATTCTTATTCCAGTATGAAACGATGTTGGATAACCACTTGGGGTACTGGACCTCCTTGAAGAAGTTGGCTCTGAAGATATCGTCAACTTCAGCCTCGACCATGGCACCATGAGAAGGGTGAATCTTCCTGGGAGGCTTCTTGAACCAGCAATGATTTTCCAGAAGACCGAGGCGGTGGACAGTTACCCGAGGATCTAGTCCTAGTATCTTATCATAGCTCTAAGGGAATACATCACGAAGCTGATTTAGCAAATCTATGCACCGCTACTGCTCCTCGAGGGACATGGAGGCACTGATCAATGTGGGTCTAGGATCTTCCTCGCTACCAAGTTTCACATATACCAGTTCATCGACCATGGAGGAGACGCCTTCTTCAAAGGTGGGGGAGCATCTTCCAGATCATCTTCTTCACTTACGAAGGAGGGATTCTCAGCAGGAGAAGCTTCATCTAGGTCCTAAGATCCTGACAGGAGGCTGGTACCTGCCTGGATAGTGGTGGACAACATATCAGGAGATTTATGTGCTACTGAAACCATAGAAATGAAGTTAGTCGACCTGATCCCATCCGGTCTTTGGCCCAAGGGGCCTCTCTTGATGATATCAAAGTAATAGTGGTGCATCAGATAGAGCCGGTTAATTACAGCCTAGAGAAATAGACACGTAAGATGTACTGCCTTTTCGATGGGGTGGACATCCTGATACCTTACGGGGGTAGCAAGCTCTGAGATTACCTAAGCTTGGTTCGTTTAGGAGTACGAGGTGATTTCCTATCGTCTCTTGCACTTGGGAATATGCTTCCCTCTTGTACCAGATAGAACAAAACATTGCCCCATTTCGGGGGTTTTGGCCTCCAATCGATGGATCATAAATACATAGGCATCATCCAGACCTACCCATGGGTCAGTTGTGATCGTGGCGAGCTTAAACTTACTCACCTGAATCTGTTTGTCCTTGCTCTTGTAATAGTCAGTGTCCAGGTAGCGGGCTTCACAAGAGGCAAAAGGAGATGCATCACCTTGGAGCATGCCTACTCGACCATTGAGGGAGTACTTTAGGAACTGGTGATATGATGAGGGGACTGCCACATGCAGGTGGATCCATGGTCTTCCCATCAAAAAATTATACATGGTGTCCTGTGAGACAACCATGAACTCGGTGCTGGAAACTAAACAACTGAACTAGGTCTTCCAACGGATCTTACTAACCGGGGTCTGCTCTGTCCTGTCATATCCTTGGATCCTTAAGTCGGAGGGTGTCAGGTCATATTCGTATAACCCCATCTTCCGCAGTGTTCATGTCAGGATAAAATTAATCCTGGAGCCGGTGTCAACAAGACATCGGTGAACTTCCACGCCATTAAATTGGCCGATGATGTACATTGGGCAGATGTTCCCCCGTATAGAAGAGCCTTTATCTTCTCAAGATAACAAAATGATGGCCTAAGACTCAGTGTTATCGACTGATTGAGCATGAATGGTTTTTGCAGTTGCTACCTCCATCTCGAACTGAAGGGGGAATCTTAAAGCCTCATCGAGGGCCTCATTCATATCTGGTGACAGGTGAAGGGCTTCGAGGATGGAAAGCCTTGCTGGGATGCCGGAAAGGTGCTTGAGGACATCATAATTCCATGCGAGGCATTGAATTTTTCATTTAGGAGGTCACTCTATGATTGGAGGCATGGCGGGCCCCACCGGTTGGGCCGGTGGCTGAGTGGTGCTGGGCATATCCTGATGTTCACTAGTCGAAGCCTGAAGAGTAGCTTCCGAATGAGGACCAGACTACTGAGATCGACATGTAGTAGGGGCGAGACTGGTCTCGACGTGGTCAAGGCAGCTCTACCTGATCTAGTTGCACAAACGGTGATGGAGGCGGGCCTGACAACTCCAGATGAAAAGGTTGTGCATGCTGAGCTCTGCATTAGGCCTATTTTCTTATCTTAGTGGCATGCAAGACGTGGCTGGAGGTGCCAACCAATGTGCCCCGACGACCCATATGGTCGTGTCTCCATCGACGTTGGCATCGGTTGGGGATGTTGGGGAGGTTCGCCTGACACTCTCCGTCATCAGGAGTCATATAGGGATTTACAAACTCCACGGTAATAACTGAAGCATACCCTTGACTATAACATGAAGAGTCATGAATCACTGGGTGGATTCCCCATCTCATGAGGCATGAGGTTGCTTATATTTCGGGATGATGATGGCATTGGAGGGGCACATTGATTCCCCTTGCGCCGCCGATGCTTGCTCTTCTGGGAAGAGGCCGACTGAGATGATGATGTAGAATTAGTGGACACAACTTCCGAAGGCTCCGGCTGATTCAGGAATGCATGAATTATACCATGGTCATGAGAAATAGTTTTGTGAGCCATCCAGTCATCATATTTCTGAGACTCGTGTTTAGAAACCTGCTTCCACTTGCCTTCGTTGTCGCTACTACTATTTGGCCTTACAACGACGCATGCCACTTCTGCAGGGGTTGGCCCTAGCCTGAATATGTTGTTATCAACCTGGTCATGAAGCTATTTTTTAAACACATAGAACTGCTTGAGGGTGTTCCCCAGGATCTGATGATAGGGACAGTATTTGGAGCAATAAGTGAGGTTCGCCTTCTCTGGCCTTCTGCACTCAGGAAAACACACAATTTCCTATTCCAAGGCACTTCATAAGTAGTGGGGGACCTAATTCTCGTTGAACGAGTAGGTCCGGTTCTTTTATCTGAAAAGGGGAGCCTTGGAGCCTGGACCCGATGAGGAGCTGGAGGATCCTGTCGAAGAGGCAGAGCCTGGTTATCCTGCCTAGGTGGTGGCGGCGCATTTTGTGGGGGCGCTTTCCGATTTTGAGGTAGACACTACAAAGCTGGAGGTTTCCCCTAAGGTGGAGGTCCTCTACAAGGCTGTGAGGCTGGTACCACTGGTATCAATTCTAGTTTCCTGGGGGCTTCTATTTGGGCCACTATGATGGGCTCGGGTCTAGTATGCCTCCTTGTTGAAATCCCTGGGGGCAACAGACGTGTCTGGATGGCCTGTTGTAGGGATTCTTCTAGGCGTTGGGCCTTATTGGAGAAGTCTCGAAACCCTCCAGGGTAGTTCTGCATGATCAGAGAAGGAACCAATTCTGTCTTGACATTCCCTACGCACATCATCAGTAATTACTCCTGAGTCAGTGGCATGTCAAGGGAGTATGTGAGCCCCTTCCACCGGGCGATAAAGACCGCGACTCACTCATCAAGACTTTTCTTGAACTTGAAGAGGTCTGTGATGCTTGTTTTCTGGGTGGTAGAGCTGAATAGGTAGAGGAATTGCCAACGAAGGTCCTCCCAGCTAGTTACAGATACGAGAGGGAGCTGGTTGTAACAGACGAAAGTCGGCCCCTCCAATATCGAAACAAAACAGTGGAGCTTGGCACCCTCTTGCTGCGCTAGAGTCCCTAACATGGGCCCACTCATTTAGTTGAAGTGGGACAGGTGCTTCGGCAGGTCCCTCGTCCCGTTAAAGGGGGAGAAGGTGGGATTCCCAAAAACCGGAGGCGCCGACATATCATCCACCCACATCAGGTATGACTTACTATCAGGTGGGATTTCCACCTGTCGTGTTTCCAATGCCTCCAGGTGGGCTATGAGCACCACCATATGATCATCTGGATGGGTGTCCCGGTCTTGGCAGGGATCGCTATCTATGAGTGCATGGTATGATTCCTCAACACGGTAAACAGGCTCAGCAGATCATGGAGCGGATGGTGGAGAGACCTGCAGGGCATCTGGGGTATCCCTAGCTAGATTCCTTGGATTTCCATGTCGTTCATGAGGTTTTGGCGAGACATACCACACCCTCTTTTCGTGAGCTTCGGCTTCAGCCCTATCTGTGGGAGTGGCATGATAAGGGTTTCCTGGAGGCAGTTCTCCAAGGGGAAGTTTTTCTTGCCCCTACTGTATTGGTCTAGGATTTTCATAGTCAGGTCATCGCTCTGCTGTGTGTTCAGCCAAGAGTTCATCAACAAACTTCTTCTTCTCAGTGAGTTGTTGGCACAACTTTTCCATCATAGGGTCTTCCTCTGTCTTCTTCACTAAGGCAGGTAGATCGGAATGCTTGGCAGCTTCGATGTGCTCTTTACCCTTACAGACATTCCAGCTGAGTACAAATGCCTTAGTGGTTGTAGGGAGACCAAGTAGGTTCCTTTGCTGATGAGTGACCCTTCCTGATGGGTACAATAGTGGTGGAACACCCTTGGGGGGTAAGTCTCCATCTAGAAGCTCCAGCTCGTCCTCCTCGTCCACTATGTCGGCCATGTTGACAGTGACCCTTCCTGGGGGCTTGTCCCCGATATCACCTAGCAGTTTGGGATGCCGCCAGATAGGAATAAAGAGGAGGGAATCATACTTCCCCCAAAGATGGATTTTCACATGGGGTATCCTCCTTGATAATTTGGCGGAGTAACTTGATACTCTGAACGCATTGTTGTTAGAGGGCCTCAGGGTGACCTGGTGACATGGGGTGCTTGGCCACAGGGAGTGCGTCCAAATCGACTAGAAAACATTTCTCTCGGATGTCTTTGAAATGTTCATGGCTCTTTGGATAAACCACTCACTGATTAAGAAGACTAAAATTCATTTCCTAGAGGGTGTGGTGGAAACACTAAACTTCCTCCGAGAAGAGGGATTCCAGTATGCATAAATTATGCGTTGCCATGGGCCAGATCTTCTCAGGGAAGTGGTCTGCTGCAAGGATGTTCCAGAAGCTCCTTGAATCGGATTTAGGGTCTGGAAATTGATTTACCCACTTGTCAACTAGGGGAAGCTGAGGAACTGGCAGTGGTATTGAGTTAGACCACTGGGATGGAAGGCTGGCCGGTGGAGAGTACGGCGAGCGGGCTGACTGCCCGCCGAATCTCGGGCTGTACTCTGAAGAGTGTAGTGACCTGGCCACTACGTCACGATTAGATGGGCTAACAACCACAGTTCCTAGCTCAGGGGCTAGGGATACTAGTGATGGGCCGCGATGCTTCTCTCCCCCCATTATTCCCCACAATATTTCTCCATGATCTCTTGTTGAGGTAGAGAGTGCTTCTGGTGACGATGGTGGTGATTGAATGACTGTAACCTACGAGGTCGCTAGATTTTTATCTTCCTGGATATACATATGGAGGGAGGAAGGAATCCGGTGGACCTCGAATTCCAGGAGCACCAGGATGATATGCCTCATCCCCACCCTAGCCCTTGACTCAGATGGGCGAGAAGAGGGTTCACGTGCTAAGTTGTACTCTGCCTTGGAGTCTGAGAAGAGGACTGGTTTGATCTCGGCCCAGACCTTCTTAGGAGTCTTCTTATGGAGGCGACGACCCACCTTCCTCCCCTTGGATGGCTCTTCGGGATAGGGTAGATTTCTAACACGGGGTCCTTCGGCCGCACTGGTGCTAGGGTGGAGAGGGTTTCCACCTAAAAAATCCAGGTTGCAAGGAGCACTAGGACAAATGTCAAAGGGGACATGGGTAGGACTTCCATGGGTAGCGCTGGAGTGGCCAAGAACCCCGCTAGAACTGGCAGAAGCATGGGGAGAACCTCCACGCATGTTTTCCCTAGAGACCTCAGTATGTGGAGTGTCCTCGTACCAGTCTAGCTGCACATGGGTAGGACCTTCGTGCTTGTTGTGGCTGGAGCGAGGCTGGCCTTCACCCCTCTGGTTGATTAGGTGAGGAGGACCTCCACCAGCTACTGAGAGAGCATGGGTAGGATGACCACATTGAATAGAGACTGGATGGGCAATGTCCCCACACCGGCGGTCGAGGACATAAGGAATGACTCCATACCCTATGTGATGGGCATGGGAGAGGCTTTCGTGCTGAGTATCACCACCACGGGGAAGACCCTCATTCAGATTGTGGGAAGCCCGGGGTAGACCTCCAGGCTGATCCTCGATGCAGGGAAGGCCCACGCTCTCTATGGTAGTGGTACTAGGAGGACCTCCGTACTGGGTGACATCGCTGCGGGTTAGCTCACAGTGACCACTGCTCGTGTCGACGACCAAGAGAGTCAACCCATCCTTCTTGTGGGGAAGTTGGGGCCTCGCCTCTAGATGGGAATATAAGTGCCCCTGCTTAGTGTATACAGGGAACTAATGTTATGCATCGGCGGTGGCGCGGGCCACCGTAGATATCGACGTTGACACCCCTTGGAAGGTGTCGTTCTCAGATTGCGATCGACACTGGTGTCAGGTCAGACAAACTAGGGCTGGTGGTGTAGGTACGTAGCTTACCTGCTTTTCTGCCAGCAAAACTGGGCAGTGGTGCTGGCACGATTGGGTGGGAGCCCTCACTAGGAGCCCCTGGAATGTGGCTCTGACTGGACTGGGTCAGATTTCAACTACCTTGTCAGCGTAGGGTAGGGAGTCATCAAAGTGTTCCTAGGAGAGGCTCCCGAAATGGTTGTCTGTCAGGGTAGGTAGCAATGGATCCCTGCACAGCCCTCAGGGGTGGCATTGGTGGAAAGGTGTAGACGCCTCCAGATCCAGGCGGGCCATATCCCTAATCATGATTATTCCCTCCTCTTCATAACGGCGCACGAGGTCATTGATCACCCTTCTTTGGATGACCTCAGACAGAGAGAGGGGGCATGGGTGCCCCATTGTCGTAGATTTAGAGGCCATCGTGGGAGAGGTAAAGCCATGTGGAACGGCAATGTGGGAGCTTCCCCTGCCCCTGCATTGATGGGAAGGAGGTGATCATGCCCCTGAAGCAGCAACATGATTCCTGAGAGTTGGGAGATCAACTCATCAGTGCTGAAAGAAAAAGCAATCGACGAAAAATTCCCCAGCATCGTCCCTTATTCCATGAACGGTAAGAGGAATCTATGCTGACAACGTCGCAGAAGTGGATGTCCAACGTTCTACTGCCCAAAAATATGGTGAGTTTCATGCTAGACCCAGTATTTTCTTAGCGGGACCCAGTTCCAGATAACTGGATCCAGACACGTTAATACATTGATTCTCAAATGCTACTAATATCTATGTTGAGGAGAAGAACATCGCCTCAGGTTCACCATTTCTGTTACCAACGCTTTCAACGGGGTGCACACATCTATCTATGGAGGACACACAGCTGTTGCCCCGCATTCTCTCTTTCCAAAGGCATGATACATCCATTCCTTATCCAGGGAAATTTGTTCCATGATTGAAATGGGATGATGGGATGTCGGTTCTTCCTTCCTTGGATTCCTCCTTGGAACTCATCACCTAGTCGGGGTCTCCCTCATAGATTTAATACGTTTTTCGTGAAACTCTTCCTAGCTCCATATCTTCATGGAAACAAGTTAATTACACTACTTATGTCGGGAAATTCCAAGGGGTCCAGTCAGTGTAGCAACCTCCAGTCGGCGGAGTAGTCACGTTGGGCATCACTGGCTTGTTTGGGCATTGGGACACCGACACGTCTATCTTCTGTCCTTTATTATAGGGCTTCTGGAGGGCACAGAAGCCCAAGGAATCCCACATAGAACATGGGGAATCATATTCCATGGGAATGTATCTAATGTTTTCTTCATATTCCCATGTTTAACATGAAGTATGCCACAATTTTAACATCCAATGAGACCGATCGGATTGATCAGAACACTGAATAGAGTGGATCTGATGAGTGCGTCCCCTGGAGGGAACACTGATGTTGGGGCCAACGCATGGTTGACCTCACGGTTACTATCGAGGGGAATGGGGTATGAGGTGGCATGATCCCACCGGGATGTGGTGACCCAGGTAAGAATCAGGATAGATGATGGAACGGTTGAAGGATGTGGATGGTGAATGGGATGGAACTGCAATGAGGATAACAATAGTTTTGGGATTGAGCCTCATGGAGGCTTCCTACATATCCCTGTGGTAGGGAATCAAATTCTACATAGTTCATCTGATGATGGAATAACACCGATTGGGTTTTCAATTGCTTACCACTGAATGGAGTGACAACGGCTTACGTCTGATTAGAGTGACAACAGATTACCACTGAAAGAGGCTGACAACGACATACCGCTGAATGAGGAACAAAAAGGGTAATACAGTTTAACTCCATGAACGACTGGGGTGGACTGACGTAAAGTGGTCAGGACCATTGGTTGTTGGTCTTGAACCTCAGGGAGGCATCCTACGTACATTTCCTTGGCAACGACCAAAGTCCACATAGTTTGGGTTTGGGGAAGGAGTCAGTGAACCAACGTGAATAAGGACCTGGGGTCTAGGTGGATGGTGGGATTGAACCTCAGGGAGGCTTCCTATGTATCTTTCCTTGGAAAGGATCAATGACCACATAGTTCATGGGGTCGTTGGTGAACCGATGTGAAGGAGGACCCGGGGTCCAATGGGTGGTGGGCTTGGACCTTGTGGAGGCTTCCTACATACCTTGCCTTAACAAGGATCAAAGACCATGTAGTTCAGGATATGGGGGCTTGGTGCACCAACGTGAAGATGGTTGGGACCAATTGACGGTGGTGGCCCTTAACCTTACGGAGGCTTCCTACGTACCCTGCCTTAGAAAAGATCAAAGTCCTCGTAGTTCGGGATGGTGGATATAGTTTAACGTCATGTGGGACGAAGGTGAACGACATGAAGGGGTCGAGAAAAGTAGGTGTTTTTCATGAACCTCATGGAGGCTTCCTACGTACCTTTCCTTGGAAAGGATCAAAAACCTTGTAGTTCAGGATGGTGGATACAGTTTAACATCATGCGGGATGAAGGTGAACCGATGTGAAGGGGTTGGTACAAGTTGGTGTTTGGCTTGAACCTCAGGGAGGCTTCCTACGTACCTTGACTTTGTAAGGATCAAAGTCCTCGTAGTTCAAGAGATAGGGTGTGTGGGGCTTATGCTCTAAGATTCCAAAGGTAGGTGTCGGGGTCGGTGCTTTCTCTAAGCCAACGTGAGTTATTCTTGGTGTGAGAAACAAGATATAGCAAAGACCTGACGATCACGTCACGAAAGGTGCGTCTGTGTGAAGCGGAGTGAGGATTACACGTGGTTAACAACCCAAAGTTGAAATGTTGGAAATTAATCTAGGATGGATGCCTAATGGTGACAAAGCCCAATGGGAGAGGGATTTAGAACTGAAGAAAGGAGGGGTCCGGTGTCCATCCCCCCCTCCCCATAGTCCTGGGGACCGAAGAAGAAAGGAGGATAAAGGACGCTGCCTCCAGCAAGAAAAGCTAGAGGATTATAGCAAGATGGTTTCCCATTCTCTGCGGACAAACAACACTCCAAAAAGAAGGATATATTCCCCTATGAGGGAATATCTCATCCTCATAGAGACCAGTGGGCATGGAGAGTGTACAATGTGGGGGTACCCCACATGCGAGGCATGGGGTGAGGTCACAGTTTAACGTCATGTGCTGAGGACGATGGTGCTTGGTAGTTTAACGTCATGCAGCTCAGATGAGGTGGGTTTTCTTCGCACCCCTAGGACTTATATAACTGGTACCCTCTTCTCCTTGGTGAAGAGAGGGGAAAGGTAATGTTGTGGCTAGGGGGTGTTATGGAGCGAACCATTAGGGGTCCACATTAGCAATGATATGCGAAGAAGCAATAGCTGTTAGCATGCCTATGTGAAGAAGGATGATGCGAAGCAACTCATCGGTCAGTGTCATCCAAGGGACTTTGAAATCACATAGTGAAAACTTGGAGGGTCGTACAGGAAGAGGAATTTCAAAGCAGATGGATTCATAGGCATGGGCCTTTTGAGGATCTGTTGCTCCGCATGGTGTAGGGTACTTGCGAAGGGGTGTGCTTCGCGAAGTGGGGTGCCTCAGTCTAAGCATAGGGCATAGGTGCATATAGGGGGTGCTTTGCAAAGTAGAAGGGCATTCGTGGAGAACTGCCTTGTGGAGCAAAGGTGCCTCGCAAAGTAAGGTATTGTGAAGCAATGTGCTATGAGAAGTATAATGACCCTGACTTGACATGTGGATCATGTGTACATGAAGGGTGTTTTGCAAAGCATAGACGCTCTGTGATGACTCGGGTCCCCATGAGGATCCCCTTCCTTTTCGAATGCCCTTAGGCTCCACGAAAGGCATCCCTCTCGAAAGAGGGGGTTAAAGAAAGGAAAAGGGGAGACACTTCGCAGTGAAGAAGTACATCGCACAACTCATTGTTCGCAGAGCAGAAGGTGCTTCTTGATTAGGGAGCTAGGAAGATGAAAGGTCATATCCTTGGTTCTTAGGACACGAGGGGAGTCTGGTATTTATATGTAAGAGGCGCTACGAGGCAGAGATCACTCGGTGTGAAGATGGAGCCTGCTCCATGGCGGACTCACGAACATCAAGGGCGATCGTGGAGAATTACCACCTCCTTTCTCCGTAGAGGCTCACGAATGTCAAGTGTGGTCATGGAGCGTTACCTCCTCCTTTCTATGTGGCAGCTCGAGAACGTCAAGGGAGGTCACGGAGTGTTACCTCCTCCTTGCTCTGTGACAGGCGTGATGCGACCGAGGCTCCGCGAATGGTATTTGCGAGGCATCCCCTTGAGGCTCTCTGTTTCTTCATCTTCTTCTCCAATTTTGGCACCAAAATTTTTATAATTATGTCTTTAAAATACAATAAATTATTTTTCCAAACTAAAAATTTAATTCCCATATCCTAAATTCAAAAGTAATCTTTTGAAATAAAAATTTTCAATTTTTTACACTTTCCATTTTAATAAAATATTTTCTTGAAATTATAAAGGTGTTTAAAGTAGTAACATCATTTTATTTTATTTATATATTACTGATTATATAAAAAATGTCACTATTACATGTATTATATTATATATAGTATTTTATTCAATATTTTAACTCAAAAATACTCCTCTCCTCAAGTATAAATAATACCACTCCCTCTACTTGGAAAACCACAGCTTCATCACGTAACAAAGTAAAATATCTATAAAAATACTCTCTATAAATATCTTATCTACCTTATGGATTTTTTAGAGTAAATAACCTCCATTCATCAAGGAATTCTAGGGACGTTCAAGAGAAGAAACATCGAGAAAAGAGTAAGTTTGTATCAACTCTTCTCTCATTTCCCCCTCTATTTTTTCATTCCCAATTTCATTCAAAAACAAATATTCTAAGATTAATTATTTAGTATTTTTAAAATATATCAATTTTTTTAACTTACTATATAATATATATTTATTTATATTCAATACCACTATTTCTCCTCTATTGGACAACATTCTGGATAACGATTAGTTAACTTCCAATGAGGATATTTCCAAATTATTTCATATCAACATCTTTATGGATTTTTATACTAAATTATTATAATGTATAAATTCATAAATATTCTTATTTTAGAATTTAGGAATTAATTATAATTATGTATAAATGTATTTTTACAAAAATAGTGAGAACAAAGAAAAATGGAAAATTATTTAGGAAAACATGATATCAGAATGTTTTCCATTTAGCTGAGGTAATTATGAAATATAATCCAATTATTATAATTTATAAATTGTGAAAAAATGGAAATAATTCACATCTATTTCAATGTTTTAAAAAACCTATGTTTATTATTTATGAGGCATAAAATAAATGAAATAAATAAGGATTTAATGTGAGGGGAATATCAAACCCAAACACTTTCTTATGGGTTATCTCTTATTTCACATTGATTTTAGTATGAATTCTTTTCTAATATCATAAATTTGTCCTTCAAATATTCTTATTCCTTGATTTTATTGATGTACAAGTTTCTACACATCCAAAAAGTTTTCTAATCCATCTTCAATGATTTTTCAAAATGATGTCAATTTCAAAACATCTTATAAATCATAATGAGTTGTTTCTACTTTAAAAGAATAAAGTGATATTTTATGAAAATGTATGATATAACTTATTCAATTTTGAATCCTAATTTTATTTTCATGATGTATTACATGTGAAATATTTTAATAAACCCCTTCATTTTAATGGGTAATTTCATGATTATTCGTGGTGTACCTTCTATGTGGCATTCATGATTATGAGCATTTATTGTGTGATGGGTGGGATTGGAATTATATATCCCTCCAATGAATTGGGTAATTTGATATATCTCATTATATTATATGTATTATGTGTGAACATGATTCTTTCTTTATACAAAAAGATGATGTTATTATTTATGAACATCTGCTATGTGTGGAAATGGAGTTATCTTGGATCAAACCTATATTAGGTATTTGACCACTATGAAAACATGTTTCATTATTATGAATGTTCTAAATTCTATGTATTTATCAAATTTTTCCATCATGACGTTGATGTTGATCTTATGCTTATGATATGAAGATACTAATTTTTCACACCCATGTACTATAGATTCATGTCCTTTATTCCTCCCCTTACTAGGCTTTTAGATCACCCATATATTTTATGTATATCCTCAGGTTAATACATGTATTAGGGAGATCATGAGATAATTATAAGGTTAAAGAAAAAAAATTTAAAAAAAATTTATCTTTTATTATGTAAAATAAGTGTATGATCCTAAATTTTCCATGTAATTAAAACATATGATCCTGTATTGTACAGTAATTTTTTTGTTTATCCTAAAAGTGATGTTATATTCATGTATAAACAAGTTAGGTCTATATACCAATGGTTTAATAAATTCCAAATATTCATGTGGATGTGTGGTCTCTCCAATATGGTGTTTTTTCCTGATATTTAATTGGATTTTTTTAGGTTAATTAAATTTATTTGTATAATATAATTTTTGGAATCATGTAAAATGATTGAAATTGTATGGAGTAATTCTCTTTATCCACCACAGAACTAGTTTACTGGTTGGGATTCCTTGGTTTTTGATGGTCGGGCCATGTAATAATGGTATATCATGACACGTGAACCCTTTGAGGGGTGTTAATCAAATAATCATCGGTATATGAATCTTAGTGGCCTTGATTTTGTGCCCTTGAGATTTATTGACCGTATTAGACCTTATCATGGCCCTTATGACAGAATTGAACCAGTATGAATGATGGATTGAGGTTGGGTTAGTGAACTAACTCGGAATGGACTTTAGCTTTGGGGATGGGTCGTGAGCTTCTTATCTCATCCCTTGCTAATGTTGTATAAACCGGGTGTCTGGCATGGTTGTATCTTGTTTATTAAATTTTCAAGGGGTGATATTCCCTTAATGTAGTGGGTGATGGCCTAATACTTGACTCATACCAAAGAGTGGAAGTTGGGTGCCCATGTTTTTTTGTGACCCTGGGGACCATTGGAGGTTCCATGGTGAAATATTGAACCTAGTGAGGGTGTTCTTGGGACATTTACAATGATGGTGGTTTTTGAATTCATCCATTTCTTAATATTTTCTTTATTTATGATTTGATTTGGTATATTACCTTTTGGTGGTTCCAGTTATGTTCAGTAAAATACATGTAGGGAAGGTCTTTTTTATTCTATTGAAAACACCCATAGGGGAATTTGTTTATTTTTGTTTTAAAAAATTTACGTGGGGTGGACTTGTTTGCTGATTGAGAAAACTCCAAAAGGGGAGTTCCACTTGCTTTAATAAATTACCATGGATGAAAAAACTCATGTTGTGGATTTCTATGATACTATTGGTGGGTATTACATGGATATAGAGATCAGGTTGATCTAATATACTGGGATAAATATTTCTCGGAGCATTCCATAGGTATGTGACACTTTTGGATGAGAAATCTCATATAGAGGAGGTCTGTGATACATATTGTATTATTCATGTGCCTAAGAAAACTATCATTGCGGAGGTCGATGATATAAATTGGTATAATGAGGAGACCCAAGACTATTATATTGGAAGGCATGAACATCACAACATGCTCAAAGACACCCTATAACAAGATGAAGTAGGTACGGTCAATCGATTTCATAGACCTAATTATAGAAAATTGTATAGGTCTTGGTACATGGGAAGACATAGTCCACATTATGTGATTAGATCCATTTCATCATCAGACCAATGTAGGTATTATTGGATCTCTATTTATTTATTGTATACCAATTTAATTTTTTTATTATAATCACGTCACATGAACATATCACAATATATGTTGGCCAGTATTGGGCCAAATATTTGGTTCACTTATGAGTTTTATACTCACACCCTATTAGGGACTATATTGGAAAAGGGTACCCAGGAATCTCTCACATGGTTATTTTAGGCATAGGTAGGGCCATAGACCAGGATCGGGATATGCGTGGTTGAGTGGGATAGCTCAGGTGATGTCAATAGATTGATATGGCGTATGTCTTGTAGTGGAAATGGTTCCCTTATTTTTCTTTTCCTTATTTATTATGTATATGGGTTCTGTCTAGTGGGTGGTTATTATTGTATGATTGTATACCCTTTATATTTAGTATATTATTAGATGAGATGTTATTTTATTTATGTATACTATGATGTTTTCTTATTATGTATGGATTTTTGGTTATTTCAACATTACTCTACACTATGATACTGGGGGTATAGCCTTCCCTTATAACATCCTTAGACAACTATTTATAGTTAGCAACATCAGGTGTATGGGGTGGTTTTCTTGAGGTCACATGATGGTCTAGTCTAGTTACTATTTAGAGTGAGATGGTCTGGGATGTTACAGGTGTGTGGTTCCTTCCACATATAGAACCCGATGTATTCAATTCATACCTAGGGTTCTAGACTCTATTATTCTATGTTTGGATGGGTTATGTCAACTTGGATAACCCAACCCTCTTTTGTATTTATATGTCTAGTTACGGTTTTATTTTTTGGTTTGTAATGTGTTTTTTGATTCAGTCATTTCCTGTGGTTATACTAGTCCCACTTAACCTCAAAGTGTCACTACAATAAAAACAGCATATTAGCAGTGGTTTTTTAGAAGCGGTTACACACAAATCCCTCTAAATTTTATAGCATTTATTTTAATATTTGGTTTGATTTTAGAGGCGGTTATGTCAAAACTATCGCAAATTTAATAATTTTTATGCTATATATTCTGTTAGATTTTAGAGGATATATATATATCATTCATTTTCATACATATATATATATATAGTTTATTTTTAAAAAATGGAAAAGTGGGGGTTCAAAACCCTCTATAATTTAAGATATTATAGGGGAGTTCACGAACCACCACTAATTTATTTGATTAGTGGGGGTTTTGAACCCCTTCTAATTTAAGAAATTATAGGGGGTTTTGAACCCCTTCTAATTGATGACATTAGAGTGGGGATTTAACCTCCACTAATTTGTGATATTAGAGGCAGTTTTGAACCCCTTCTAATTCATGACATTATAGTCTAATTTAAAACATTAGAGGGGGTTTTGAACCCCCTCTAATTTATTACATTAAAGGGTGTTTTAAACACCCACTAATTCAAGAAATTTTATGGGGGACATGAACTGCCGCTAATCCCTCTGATTAGAGGGGGTTTTAAAACCCCCTATTTTTTTATTTTTTAACATAAATCTCGTAACAATTTAAATTTTATAATATATATGTGTCTGTGCGCATGTGTGTATATATATATATATATTACATAAACACATTATATAAATGTATTTAAAGACATTACAAACACATATATATAAGGACATTATAGAAATATTTTAAATATATACTTATACATATAAAAAATGTATAAATATATAAATATTGGTATACATAATATAAATGTAACTATATATATATACATATTTATTCAAATTTATAAAATTTATATATAGTTTTATAAATATTATACATTTATATTATGATTTATATTATCCATATATTATATTAAAAACATTTTTATTGTATATTTATGTACACATAAATTTATATTAAACCATGTACACAAATATATATAATATAGACATAATTAAATATATATATATATTTTTTATATAATAATATTATATATATATAATATTATAATTATTTAATTATATATAAATATATATATATTATATAATTATTTTTTTATATTTTAGTATATCATACTAATTATAAATTAATTGAATATTTATATATCATTTAATTATATTATATATTTCCAATTATATGAAAGTATTTAGTTATATATATATATATATATATGATATAATACAAATTTATTTCATTTAATATATGAATAATATAATTAGTAAAATGTATACATATATAGTATTAATAAAACCAACGTAAAATTTTTATAGTTTAAAAAATAGTTGTAATAATAATAATAATAATAATTAACAATATTATGGTCACACTCACATGTACATATATACAAATATATAAAATTAATATATATATATATATATATTATGATTATATCATATCTATAAATATCATATAAATATATAAATACACACACACAAATATAAATGTATTTACAAATATAAGTATAAATATATATTTATATATCTACATATAATTATTTATGCATATATATTATATAATATATACACAAATATATATATTATACATATTTTATATTGTACAAAAACATATATATATATTATATATTATATACAATATAAACAAATTATTATATTATTTATATTTCCATAACCAAATATATATATATATATATATATATAATATTTTGATATGTAAATAAATATAAGGAATTATATTAAATATGTTAAGAACTTCATAGTATAGTGGAAGATGTGCTACTGCTTCTTCCAACCAGTCATGAGATCGACTCTTGTTAGAAGAAGTTTTACCACCTCGAGCAGGAGGTCGATATCTTGTTGTATTCGAGTGGTCCTCACATTGGTGTCCGAGGTGTATTTGTGGGTGTCGGGGGTCGGGGTCGGGGGTCAGGAGTTTTTTGGTGGTGTCGGTGCGCTGTCAATTATCACAGGGGGTCTAGGTTGTTAGGTGTTCTTGGGGGTGTCAGGTGGTGTCGGTGGGGTGTCCCTTGTCATGTGGTGTTGGGGGTTCTCCTAGGACCAAAGCGGTGTAAAGTGATGTTGGTAGGGTGACCTAGGGGGGGTTATCTAGGGGTGTCAAATGGTTGTGTCAAACGAGGGTTTTAGGTGTTGTCCCGGGACCCAGGGGGTGTCAGGTGGTGTCAGTGGGGTGTCTTGGAGGGTGTTTGGTGGTGTTGTGGGTTGTACCAACGGGGTTTTTAAGGGGTATTGTGGGTTGTCTAGGGGTGTCGTGGGGGTTTTCTGGGGGGGGGGGGTGTCGGTGGTTTTCTCAGGGGGTGTCAGGTGGTGTCCTTGGAAAGTTGTCAAGGGGGACTTGGGGTCTTTCAGGGGGTGTCCTGGGGGGTCCTGTGGGGCAGGTGGGGGTGTGTCTATGCGCATTGGGTGGGAAAAAATATATTAAAATTAGAGGCGGTTGCAGTACAACCACCCCTAAACTATATCCCTATACTCTGAAATAGAGGCAGTTCTAACTTAATCTACTATACTCTTTCAATTATGGTTGGTTAGAAACACATCTAATATAACATTATATCTTGAGTTTATAGTGAAATTAGAGGGGTTTAAGACCCCCTCTAATCTAACTACCACTAAACACGTGCTTAGTTTACTAGCATTTTCCCATAACCGCCCCTAATCAGAGTAAGTGGCCACTTTAGCGTCGGTTATGGGTAACTGCCCCTAAAGTTTTTAGAAGGGGTTAAAACCCAATCTAATCACCCTGTTTTTTAGTAGTGGGGTTATTTAAAAAGTTAAAAAAATATTGGAGAGATAGTAATGGATAAATAATAATGAATAAAAAATATAAAATCAAAATAGAAGGGGTAATTTAAATAAACACAAAATCAAACTATTTTACCACTAATGAAAAGCTTATAATGAAATTATGTCGATTAGAATTGACCAATAATAACCTAAATTAATGTAATATACTTCTAGATTAATTTTTTTATAAACATAAGCTGATTAAACAAGTTGTTTTATTGTGAAGAAACAAAATAAGACCTCACGTAAGGATATTCTTATCTAAATATCATCTATTTGGGTTATATGTTCTCTTCTTTATATAATATCTATTATAATGTGTGTATCATTCAATATAAAATCTCATTAATTTTTTTTTCTGAATTTTGGATTTTTATATTACATTCCTTCTACTTTTATTGATTGATCCATTTTATTTATGTTGCAAAATCTGAAAGGGTTTCTCTTTTGGCTTCTCATCTAATTTAGGATTATATCATTTAACCAATACTATTTTCAAAAAAAATAAATATCATTTACTAAAATAATATTATTAATTTCCTTAATAACATTTTTTTGTATTTAGATTCTATTATTTTAAATCTCACATAATTATTCTCAAATCAAACCTTTTAATATTTATTAAGAGACACTCTCTCAACCCTCATCTTTGGGATTATTATTTGTTTTATAGTCCTATTATAAAATAATTATATATATTTTATACTATAATTTTTATATTAGTTTTCTTTTTTAATTTTTCTCTGGATTTATAAATACATTCATTGAAATCCAAATCATTTAAACACAAATAAAAAATAAAAATATTTGTAAGGGTTATCTCAAAAATTTTAATTTTCCTCTAGGATTATACTCTATCTTTTTCCCACATTTAACTATAGTTATTATAAATTTTCATTACATACACACTAATTACCCTTTTCAATCTTCACTTTTTTATGGGGATATGAATATTTTTATCTTCTTGGGATGAATTTTTGGACAGCTCTAATGATTTTGAAAAAAATTATAATTTTTTAGACTTGTATTCAATTTTGTACATGTTATTTAACATTCTTTTCATATATTATACCCTTTTATTTTTTTATTTTTTCTTTTAATATATAATATAATTAACTCCCTTTTTCATTGGGTTCCATAATGTTTATTTACTAACATATTATTTACGATAATATTATTGAACTAATTGGCTTTTCTTTGGTTTATATTATATTTATGCCTGATGAATGTTTATTTTCTTTGTAGAAAACATAATTTTGAATATACTATGGGGTGATGAGTATTTTAAGAATTATAAAACCCTCTAATTAATTAAATAAATATTTATATCACATGATATCATTATGTGTGGACATGATATTACTAGCATTGTTCATAATGTTTTTCATAAAAATAATGAAATTAGATATGTTTATAGTTTTATAAATGGACATGATGTGGTTGTATTTTTCTATAATGTTATGATGTCTTGGAAATGGACCTTGATTAACAACAGTTCGTTTTTATACATGTTACACATTCCTTCCTTCCATAAATTATTATTTATTACTCCAATGATTTGTCTCATGTTCCTCCAATGTATTGTATTTATGATGTAAATATTTACCAAAAATATTCTTCAAATGATATGATATCACTTCCTATGGGATGATATCATGATATATTCTATTTATTATATTCTTCATGTTTCCCTTATATTCTCTATCTTGGGTTTCTATCTCACGCTTTCTTTGATGTATTTCTCTAGGTGATCGCATGTACTAGGAAATATCAAGTCAACTTATATGAGGTGTTAAATGAATGATCTGGTTATATGATATTGGAATTATGTTGTTTGATGAAGAAACATGTACCTAATTCCAAAATATACTAAACATGGTATTTTTTAATGGTTTAATATAATATATACTTAGTTTTTATATATAATGTTTTTTTTGTGTTGCACTAGATCCAGAAGTGTGGTTATGGGGACATTTTATTTCGTATTTGAACATAGTTTTGTTTTTTTAGAAATATGGTATAAATTTTTTTCGGGTGTAATTAGTTTGAGTAGTCATTTTAACACCCTATGATTTTTAAAAAGAACCCTTTGTTCAATATTGTATACAACCCGCAACACCGAGCTTAAATGACCCACGAAATATTATTATTTAAATGCGATAGTTATAACCTAGATCCTTAAATTTCAGGGATAAATAGTAATAAAAATATTATAAAAAAATATAAAGGTTTTATATATTCCACATTTATTGATTAGCTTATAATAAATAAGTTTTCTATTTTCAGTAAAGTCAGTTTATGCTTTGAAAAGAGATTTTCATCAAATAAGATTTTAATTAATTTTTATGTTTGTATAATATAATTAATTTATTACACTTTTATAAATGTTATTTTATAAAAATGTTATCATTTTTGAAATTATCATATCAGAAATACCCTCGGCTAAAATATTCAGATTTTTCGGAAACGATTTATTTTCTTGTAAATAGTGATAAATACAAATTTGTATAAAACTAAAATATAATTTCATTAAAAGGTCCCATTATAATTTTAATTTGATACCAATGTAAAAAAAATGTTATTTAATTAGATATAGTCTGATTAATTTCATTTGAATCATCATTATACTTGATTTTTTATAAACTCATTTTTGTGCTTAAAAACACATTTTTTTCGAAAAAAACATTGTGTTTTACGCATTGAAATAAAAATTCATTTCTTCCAATTATATAAATTTAATATTGAAAAAATTATTCCATATTTATAATTAGTATGTTAAAATTTGGTAAATATGTCCCTTTCATTTTTGGTCATTATGACTGGTAACCATGATAAAATTTATCACCTCAGTAAGGGTAAAATGGGTAAAACTGGGTTAAAACTGTGATCTATGACATTAAAGTCACTCAAACATTTTCTCTAATCCTATTGGATGCATTTATTTCATCCATAACCATCAAATCCTTTAAAATATTTAATCTTTATTTCATCTTTCCATGATAATGACAAAAATATTATTTAAGTAAAGTATAAAAGTAAAAAGTCACTCTCTTTGTTTTAATAAACATTAATATTTCATCATAAGAATTAAAATGGGTTATTAATGGTATAAAATGGAAAAACTGAGTATGAAAATAATATATTTATGATATAAATTTATTTTAAATATTTAGAAATGATATAATTACATAGGATACTAACATATCATTCATGTTGTGATGTATTAAATTTGATGTGCTTTGGAAAAGTTAGGGTCTTGAATGATTTTTTGGATCTAAATAAAAGATAATTAATGTTTCAAATAGTTATATTCTAAATAAATTATTTTATTGGAGTTTTTAAAGTCATATTTTATTGAATAGTGAAACCATATAGTTTTTATGAGATACAATATATTTTATAAAATCATCATAACATGAATAAGATATATAAATTTACTAATATTATAGAATGAATCATACATGATAATACAATAAAAATATCATAGAAAACTAATTCTAAAAATATTAATTATATTTTATATTCTGATAAATATGAAAACTATTTTCAAGGTCGATGTATTGGTTGCGCAACACATGAAAAGTCAAATTTTGTGTCCTAAACATAATAATTGAGAAGTAAAAAAAGTATTTTCAAAACTTGGGTAGTGAATATTATGTATAAATTATGATTTTGATTTAATTTTTTTTAAATTTTTAATTTATATAACAAGAATAATATCCAAATGTATGTGTAATTCTTGTGGAATATGCGAAAAGTCAAAATAACAAATTTGATAAGTTTTCATGATATAAATATTAACATATAGTACTTATTAGTGAATATAAATGAAAAATATTATTTATAATGAATTTTTTTATGTAAAATTTTATTTTATAATTTTCAAATTGTTATAATTTCAAAAACACTTGCATCACGAAGGCACAATGTATATAGAAACAGTTAAAACAAGTACATAAATAATATTAAAAAAATGATAATATTTAGATTAGTTTGAGTATCCAACAAGATTTTATTAATATTTATGAATAATAAGTTATGATATAAGAGATTTTATTTGAAATTGGTAGTTTTCATATGTTTTTAAAGTCATGTATTTTCAATAGTGATGAAAAATTCCTCAAATAGTATTTAATGTTTAAAAAAAATTTAAATCATTATGAAATTATAAAAAACATATAATTACTCATATATATTGAAATTTGCCAGGGATGTCATTCTGCATCCTTATGGGTGCCACTTTTTTTTATAATTACATTTAGGACCCCTAATTGTTGAATTTATTTTTTGAAAATGCCCATTATTTTGTCTTATAAAAAGTGATTCACTTCAACATTTTTCAAACAACACATGTTTAGGTTTTTTGTCATACTATACTCAAATACCACTATAAAAATATATTTTCATGACTCTTATACAATGATCTCATCAAAAACCACTCCTAAAAGGGCCTTAACATCTATCGAATAGAGGAAACACAATCAATGATTTCATTGGGTTATATGAACTAATCAATGATTTCATTATGTGTAGATTTTGTGTGAAATGAATTTTGTTTGATTTATGTTTTATTTAAACTTGTTTTATCTAGATTTTCATTTGTTACACATTACCTATCGATTTATTCATCTCAATTTCAATGGTATGATCTTTATAAGGGTTATTTATATCAAATTTTAGTTATTTGGGACATACTTTCATGTTATGTACCTATCATCATTCATTATGTGTATATAATTCCATTTTGAAATATTATATCATTAAATATCCTTATGTTAATGATATTTTAAGTTTCACTTTTATTTTTTATTTCTTGGGGATTATGATTCAAATGTTTCCAAATTTATAATTGATTTATATTTCAATCCCATTTTAATTGATATTATTTATGCATGAATTTAAATTGAAGAAAATATATTTCCATTATTTGATAAAAACATTTCAATTTTCTTATCCTCTATATATTTATGTTATTTTGATGTGTATGTACCTATTTTTCCGGTTTGGTACTCTAATGTAAGAACCCGCGTTCTTAGACCAGATAAAATACAAGTTTTTTTTATTTATCGGTGGGTCAGTTTTAAAACTGCGCTTCGGAACAAGGTTCTGAGTGCGCGAACCAGTTCAAGCGGTGACATCGGGCTGCGCATGGGCGGTTAGACCATGCGGGTCAGGTCGCGCAGTTGACTGTTTGTCAAAATAGGTCATCTAATTAATTTGAATTAATGGTTGTTTTAATAATAATAATAGTGTGATATCATTATTATTAAGTGTTGTGAAAACACATTTAATAAAATGATGGTCGAACAAGATTAAATGTGGATGTATTAATAATAATAATTCTGGATTATTATTATTATTAAATATTACGCAGACATGTTCATTTAAGTGGCGGTCAAATGCCATTAAATGTAACGTTACAGTTTGACCAAAGAGTGTCAATTTAAAATCATGGTCAATGGATTTTAATTGACATTGTGGTTTAATAAAAGACTTTCTATTTAATTAAGTCACTCAATGAGATTAAATGGATGTTTAATAATAATAATATAAGGATATTATTATTTATATTCTGTTTTATTAATTAAATTCCTGGAAATCTGAATTTAATTAATTGCGTGAAATAAATTCATTGATTACTTAGGTCAAAGATATTTTATTTTGATGGGAACTTTTAATAATAATAATGTAAGGATATTATTATTATTAAATTTAATGCAGACACATTATTTAATTATTCTAAATAAATGGATGTTTTTAATAATAATAATGTAGGGAGATTATTATTATTAATTGTTGCAAAAAGGATTTTATTTAAATGGTGGTCAAACACAATTAAATGTGAAGTTGCAGTTTGACCAAGAACATTAAATAAAAATCACGGTTTAGTGGATTTTAATTAACGTTGAATTTTTTTAATTAAAGGAAGCGTTATTTTTAACGCATTATCTTAATTGCAGTGGCTTTGTAGTGAAGCATTTAATTAAGCGAGAGAATTTAATTAAATGTTGGTTATAATTATTAGTTTTGATCATTATTATAATTATAATAATTGGGTAATTAAATAAGGGTTATGGTTGACTTAATTAATTAAATATATGGGTGAAGTATCTATTTAAGGATTTAAGTGTAATTAATCCTAATGATAAATATTGTTGACCATTATTATTATTATTATTATTATTATTATTATTATTATTATATTCTTGTGAATGTTATTATAAATATAAGATTAATGATGGAATATAATATATATATATATACATACATAGAGTGTAATATATATATATATGTATATAGATTAGTAGTAATATATATATATATATGAGTAAGAAACAAAAAAAATATTTTTTTTAAAAGAGGTGCTGGGAAAGGGCGGCGTGACTCCCCCTACCCCTTTTTTTTCTTCTTCAATCATGTAGGCCCCCACATGGTGCTCTCTCTCTCTTTTTTATTTCTTCCCTCTTATTTCTTTTTCTCCCATGCGAGGTGACTCCTCCAAAGCTTTGGTGCATGAGGTTTTCCTTCCTCCCTAAGTGCTAGACTTACCACCTGGACAATGCATGTAGCATGACACCCTACTTCGGCTCCACTCCACACAGTGAGACTCTCTGCTGCGCGAATAGCCCCACGACCGGACCTCCTCCTCCCGCGGGTTCCCCTACTGCAGTGCATCGACGGCCCTCTCTCCTCCTATGGAAGCGGCCAACTTTTCTTCTCCCTTGCAGTGGCGCAAGGACTCCATCGACGGACCTCCTTGCAGGGCAGTGCGACTTCGGAACGCGGGCGTGGACCCCCTGTAGCGCGGATCTCCCTTTGGCGCATGAACCAGCTGCCAGCTCCCACTCCTCCTTTGTGCGCCCTACCGAAGTTGTGCAGCGTGACCTTGGTCGGACATCCCGTGTAGCGCAACCCTTGTTGCGGGTTCCTCCTTCACGCATGGTTTTTCTCCACTTCCTCCTTGGTTTGGATCGATTAGCCGAGGTAAGGTTTTTCGTGACATTGTTCTTCGTCGCTTTGAAGTGTTGATGCAATTCCGGTGTTCGGTTTGGAATTGCCCGAAACACACAATTAGTGATTGGTTAATAATTTGTGTTCATATGTTCAAGGATTAGGCAGGAGATGTGTTGGGATCGTTGGACCATGCTCCAACAACCGCAGTTGGGTGAGACTACGTTTATCACCGACATTTGCTTAAGAATATATATATAAATAATTGTTGTATATCTTGCGGCCTTTATCTGATCCAGAGTTAGTTTACCTGAGTTGTTAACTTTAGCAATATATTTCTATTTACGTTCAGGTTATATATATGTATCGCTTTTATGTGTATAGGTATATATATACACAGATATATATATATATATATGCACATCAAAGTCGCGCATGTGCGACTGCGTGACCGGTAAAGCAAGGCATGTTAACCTAGGTCCACACCGAGGTAAAACTGAATGCCAAAATCCGAGTAGATCGTCCTTCTCACCTTGAGGTAGGTGGTTTGTGCCTTTCCATAGAAAGTTGATGAATATTTTGTGCAAATTCCACCAATACCCTTGAATGGGGTATTGCGTGTTCCTGTTTTGCCTTTGTTGTATTGCCTGCTTTTCTTGATTGCTAGAGTAGATATTTTGACTGTGATTATAGTAGCTTTATTGTAAATTGGATGTTTTCTATGCTTGTTCTTCCTGTTTGGCGTTTTTCCAGTTGTCATGCTTAGTCGTAGGACAGTGGAACTTCAACCTTGTTATCCTACTGAGCCTTAGTTGATAGCCAAGTAGTTCTTGAAGTTTACTTGGATGATGTACACTCGCGTTGAGCATGTATTACCTTTCACTCAGGACTGTGAGAACCTAGAGTAGTAGACCAATGGGAAAATTGATGAAAGGGATTCTCCAGAGTGTCTTTTAATTATGATGCAAGACCACATGGGGAATTGACGTTGAGTGTCTTCCTCAGAGAGTCTGTAGTTCCTCGACGCAGGCCATAGGGGGAATAGACATTGAGTGCTTCCCCAGAGAGCCTTTTGTACGATACAAGAATATAGGGGGAATTTATGGTGAGTGCTTCCCCAGAGAGTCTATTAATTTCATATCTGAACCAGAGGGGTGAGACTATGTGTGCCTCTTAGAGGGTTGCTAGTACTTATAGGATGAACCATAGGCGTTAGGCTGTGAGAGCTACCCAGAGGGTTACCTGTTTTTTTCATGTTGCTGGCTGTTTACTTGTGTGCATTATTTGTTAGAACTATGAATTGTATCTGCTGTGTATTTCCTGTTTACTATTCCTGTACTTTACTTGCCATGTATTCATTACTGTGAGGCATAGATCTTTGTGTGGTTACCTACTGGGACTTTGTCTCACGACCTTTTTGGGCCATGTTTTCTAGCCCAAGCAGACTATGTTGCTGCAGGTATAGATAAGGGCAGCCGCCCTTCTACTTCGAGTACCTGACTTGCTGTGGAGATGGAGAGTATGGGACTAAGCTAAGGCTTGTGATGCTGAGGAGACTTTTGGCTGCTTTGTTTTTCCTTTTCATTATTACTGTTATGTTTCCAGCCTATTGTTTGGTTTGGCTGTTTTATTAGACTCATAACATGCCATGCATCATATCTTCAGTTCCAGTTATTTATTATTTTATAAAGTCTTCCGTTGTTAAATTCTGATGAGAATGTTGTTTACTGCTTCCGCTGTTATATATTGTTTCCATCCTTTTATTTACATTACCTATAAGGGCATAGTTCGCCCAACTACCTTACCCAAGGCCCTCGCTGCAAGTCGGCAACCTCTGGCATTTGGGGGAATGCGCTTGAGGTCATGTGGCGAATCGAGTACGAGCACTAGTTGAGTGGCTCCGAATTCGGGTCGTTACAAAGTGGTATCAGAGGAGGTTGTTCTTTCTTTTCCTTTTTTCTTACTGTTTCGGGGTTGGTAGACAGGAGACTATGAATGTGTCGGCACTTGGGTTAATAGTCATGCTTGGGACTGATCATCCCATCTACGGGAAATGACCAAGTGACCAGGTTTGAGATTGATATTTATACTGGTTGCAGTTACAGTTGATATGATTTCACCTTGGATGAATGTTGTACTTTCCTCTGCTTATTGATTATGAAAAGTTTTAAGAAAATTCTCCTTGACCAATTATGGCAAGAAAAAAATTGCATTACATGTATCATATTAGGAACTTAGAGATTCATATGCATGCATATGTGCCATGCCATGTAGTTTCATTAGTAAATTACCTGCTAATATTGATTTTGTTTCTTGAATATGTGACATGTCTTGCATTTATTTAGTATGTATTGATTAGATAGCATGTTTCGGTTCTACAATTAACATTATTTTGTGATAAAATGTCATGTTTCCTATCTTGTTATATGCCATTCTTTTATGTCATAACATGTTTGGTGATTTACAAATTTTGTGTTGGGATAGTTATTTGTAGTGACATTGTATATTGCTAATAAATGATAGGTTGTTATTGATAAATGTTGTTGGTTGCAAATACGACGGAACCAGTTTTTTTAGTTGTAAAGTGTATGGGCGCCTTTTAACTGGGGAAAAGGGTAACCTGTGTATTAGAACTTATGAAAAAGGTTGCTGAAGTAAATCATAAAGTGAAATGATCTTGAATGGGACCCTCGGGGGCTGCCTTTTTTCAGTAAATGGAATTTAGATGCTAAATTTCCTGCTAATGTTTGAATAACATTGAATGATTAAATGTTAAGAGGAAGTTGTTCTAACATTCCTGTTTTGCCATGGGTTTTGATAGAAAACCAAGTGAACTTGTTTTGAACAATACTAGTGTGTTCTTAGAATTCTTTCAAATGTTTAAGGGTGGAAATGAATTAAATTTAAATGGTTAAAATGACAATGGATCTTGAGCCAAGTATTTAAATTGATTTGTGTGACCAAGAGATAGAGTCAACGTGTGGGCTTCATAAGGGGATATCCCATGGTAGATAGCACCCTTAGAGCCTGATATGCCTTGTTTCGGTTGTGAACTTTTAAGGTTGGTGCCTTTCGTGACGTTGTTCCTTGTAGGACTTTTCAGTTTAGAAATACATCCACATTCGGATGGGTGGTCGTTGACCCCATTGCTTCTTATTAAAGGGGTGACTTGTTATTATGTCATTCGGGAAAATCATCATGTGACACGACATGACCATGATGTAAAACTTCTTGTTCTGTTGAGTAAGATTTTCAGGTTTCCTCCGTGGTAGAGTGACATGTGCGTTAAGGAATAAGTTGCATCCCACTGTTCGGGAGAACTTTTTACTCGGGTGTTTTGACATGTCGACCGGTTTATTTATCATCTTCCATGTAAGATGTTCATGTGGTGATCGAGGTTCTCGGAACATCACACATGGATTAAGATATTCTCATATAGCATGCTAGTTAGCGGCTGTTCTCTTTTTGTGACGACATGGAAGATCTTAAGGTGGGTAGTGTCGCTTTTGTTTCCATAAACGTGTCAATACTTACTTGGTATCACGAATAATATTCTTGATGACCTTGATTTCCTCTTAGTGCACTCTCTCAAATGCAACGATCGTGTCCCCCGTCTTGAACTCATGCTAGAGGCACTAGGATAGCGTCGGTTATACGCCACACTAAAGTTTCAAAGCTGCAGGCTTGTCTTGCGATCTCCTTCGTAGTTGTTCCTGGGGTGTGTGTTTCCCTTAATATTTGACCTTATCCATGCTAAGGCATGTTTGTTTTCAATAACCTTGTGAAGTTTTGACCTCGAAATGTCAATGAAGATCAGGTCAGGACCTCGGTTTGCGCACAGGTGGTAATCTAATGGTTTTCAAGACACGTCGTCAGTTAAAAGACGAGTGCAGGTTTTGGGTCAAAGATGTCTTCTGAGGAAGCATGTGTAAACTCTATATGTTGGGTGATTGAGATTGACCATTTTCGTTGATGGGGTCCCTGTAATGGCCTTATATGTAAAGCTTCGTTTTGGTGTTTGAGTTTTAAAGTAAGTGTTGGCTCGGGTTTTAAAAACTCAAGTGCGGTTTTCTTAGGAAACACTTAGAGATGCATTGGGAATTGGGAATGCAATGCGATCTTGTTGAATAGAACTTCAAAACCCTTGTTGGTCAGGTGATGTTTTCATTGGTTTTCGAAGGCTTCTCGGGGATGATAAGTTTTTACGGTGGGTAGTTTGGTAAAAACCCGCGTTCTTAGACCGGATAAAATACATGTTTTTATTTATTTATTGGTGCGTTAGTTTTAAATATGCGCTTCCAAACGAGGTTCCGAGTGCGCGAACCGGTTCAAGAAGTGACATCAGGCTGCGCATGAGAGGTTAGACCATGCAGGTCAAGTCATGCAGTTGAACATTTGTCAAAACAGGTTATCTAATTAATTTGAATTAATGGTTCTTTTAATAATAATAATAGTGAGAGATAATTATTATTAAGTGCTGTGAAAACGTGTTTAATAAAATGATGGTCGAAAAAGATTAAATGTGGATGTTTTAATAATAATAATTTTGGAAGATTATTATTATTAATTATTATGCAGACGTGTTCATTTAAGTGGCGGTCAAATGCCATTAAATGTAACGTTACAGTTTGACCAAATAGTGTCAAAATAAAATCATGGTCAATGGATTTTACTTGACGCTGTGGTTTAATAAAAGACGGTCTATTTAATTAATTCACTCAATGAGATTCAATGGATGTTTAATAATAATAATATAATGATATTATTATTTATATTATGTTTTATTAATTAAATTCCTGGAAAGGTAAATTTAATTAATTGCGTAAAATAAATTCATTGATTACTTGGGTCAAATATATTTTATTTTGATGTGATGTTTTAATAATAATAATAATGTTAGGATATTATTATTATTAAATATAATTCAGACACATTATTTAATTATTCTAAATAAATGGATGTTTATAATAATAATAATGTTAGGAGATATTTATTATTAATTGTTGTAAAAAGGCATTTATTTAAACTGTGGTCAAACGAAATTAAATATGAAGTTGCTGTTTGACCAAGAACGTTAAATAAAAATCGTGTTTTAGTGAATTATAATTAATGTTGATTTTTTTAATTAATGGAAGTGTTATTTTTAATGCATTATCTTAATTGTGGCGGCTTCGCAGTGAAGAATTTAATTAAATGAGAGCATTTAATTAAATGTTGGTTATAATTATTAGTTTTGATCATTATTATTATAACAATAATTGGGTAATTAAATAAGGGTTATGGTTGAATTAATTAATTAAATATATGGGTGAAGAATCCATTTAAGGATTTAAGTGTAATTAATCCTAATAATAAATATTTTTGACCATATTATTATTATTATTATTATTATATTCATGTGAATGTTATTATAAATATAACATTAATGATGGCCTATAATATATATATATATATACATAGAGTGTAATATATATATAGATTAGTTGTAATATATATATATGAGTAAGAAAAAAAAATTAATTTTTTTTAAAAGAGGCGATGGGCAAAGTGGGCGTGACTCCCTGCTGCCCCTTTTTTTTCCTCTTCTTCAATCATGCAGTCCCCCACGTGGTGTTATATCTTTTTTTATTTCACCCTTCTTATTACTTCTTCTCCCACGCGAGGTGCCTCCTCTAAAACATTGGCGCATGAGGGTTTCCTTCCTCCCTAAGCGCTAGACTTCCCTCCTGGACAGCGCCTATAGCGTGACACCCTACTTCAGCTCCTCTCCGCACAGTGAGACTCTCATCTGCACGAACAACCTCACGACCGGACCTCCTCCTCCCGCGGGTTCCCCTAATGCAGCACGCCGACAGCCCTCTCTCCTCCTCTGGCAGCTTCCAGCTTCTATTCTCCCTTGTAGTGGCGCAAGGCCTCCCTCAGCGGACCTCCTTGCAGGGCAGTGCGACTCCAGACCACGGGTGTGGCCCCCTGTAGCACGGATCTCCCTTTGGAACATGGACTAACGGCCTGCTCCCCCTCTTCCTTTTCCCTCCCTACCGAAGTTGTGTAGCGTGACCTTGGTCGGACATCCCGTGTAGCGTAACCCTTGTTGCGGGTTCCTCCTTCGGGCATGGTTTTTCTCCACTTCCTCCTAGGTTTGGTTCGATTAGTCGAGGTAAGGTCTTTTGTGACATCGTTCTTCTTCACTTTGAAGTGTTGATTCAATTCCGGTGTTCGGTTTATAATTTCCCAAAACCCACAATTAGGATTTGGTTAATAATTTGTGTTTATCTGTTCAAGGTTTATGCGGGAGATGTTTCGGGATCGTTGGAACATGCTCCAACAACCGTAGTTGGGTGAGAATACGTTTGTCGCCGACATTTGGGTAAGAATATATATATACATAATTGTTGTATATCTTGCGGCCTTTATCTGGTCCAGAGTCAGTTTACCTGAGTTGTTAATTTTAGCAATATATTACTGTTTACATTGCAGGTTATATATACGCATTGCTTTTATGTTTATATGTATATATACACACACAGATATATATATATATATATATATATATATATATATGCACGTCAAAGTCGCACACGTGCGAATGCATGACCGATAAAGCAAGGCGTGTTATCCTAGGTCCACTCTAAGGGAAAACTGAAAGCCAACATCTGAGTAGATCGTCCTTCTCACCTCAAGGTAGGTGGTTTGTGCCTTTCCGTAGAAATTTGATGAATATTTTGTGCAAATTCCACCAATATCAATGAATGGGGTATTGCATTTTCCTACTTTTCCTTTGTTGTATTCCCTGCTTTGCTTGATTTCTAGAGTTGATATTTTTCCTATTATTAAGGTAGATTTACTGTACATTGGATGTTTTCTATGCTTGTTCTTCTTATTTGGCATTTTTCCAGTTGTCATGCTTAGTCTTAAGACAGTGGAACTACTACCTTGTTATACTACTGAGCCTTAGTTGATAGCCATGTAGTTCTTGAGGTTTACTTGGATGATGTACATGCGCGCTGAGCATGTATTACCTTTCACTCAGGTCTGTGAGAACCTAGAGTAATAGACCAAAGAGAGAATTGACGGAAGGGGTTCTCCAGAGTTTCTTTTAATTACGATGCGAGACCACATGGGGAATTGATGTTGAGTGCTTCCTCATATAGTCTATAGTTCCTCGACGCGGGCTACAGGGGGAATAGACGTTGAGTGCTTCCCCAGAGAGCCTTTAGCACGATACGAGACTAAAGGGGGAATTGACTGTGAGTGCTTCCCCAGAGAGTCTATTAATTTCATAGCTGAACCAGAGGGGTGAGACTGTGTGTGCCTCCTAGAGGGTTGCTAGTACTTATAGGTTGAACCATAGGCTTTAGGCTGTGAGAGATACCCAGAGGGTTACCTGTTTTCTTCTTGTTGCTGGATGTTTACTTGCGTACTTTATTTGTTAGAACTGTGAATTGTAGCTGCTGTGTATTTCCTGTTTACTATTCCTGTACTTTACTTTTCATTATTCATTAACTGTTAGGCACGAATCTTTGGGTGGTTGCCTACTGGGACTTTTTCTCACACCCTGTTTGGGCCATGTTTTTTGGCCTAAGCAGACTATGTTGCTGTAGGTATAGATAAGGGCAAGAGCACTTCTACTTCGAGTACTTGACTTGCTGTGGAGCTGGAGAGCATGGGACCAAGCTAAGGCTTGCGATGCTGAGGAGACTTTTGGCTGCTTTGTTTTTTCTTTTCTTTGTTACTATGTTGTTTCTAGCCTGTTGTTTGGTTTGGATATTTTATTAGACTCATAGCATTCCATGCATCATATCTTTTGTTCCAGTTATTTATTATTTTATAAAGTCTTCTATTGTTAAATTCTAATGAGAATGTTGTTTACTGCTTCCACTATTATATATCGTTTCCTTCCTTTTATTTCCATTACATATGAGGGCATAGTTACCCCAAACACGTCACCCAATGCCCTCGCTGCTAGTCGGCAGCCTCTGGCGTTCGGGGGAATGCGTTTTAGGTCATGTGGTGAACCGGGTATGGGCACCAGTTGAGTGGCTCCGGATTCGGGTCGTTACATCTAAATTGTCCACGAATTTTTTTTAAGAAAGGCCGGTCTTATTTCTATTCTTTAAATAAGAAATATTTTTTCCTATATAGCAATGTTTTATAAAATATTTTACTGAATATTTGTAAATATTGTTAATTATTTTTAAAATTCATGTTAATCATGATTGAAATTTTATAAAAAGGTTTAAAAATAATCTTATTATTTTTTTGAAAAAGGTACTTTTACTGAAGGTATGAACAATATGTTTATTTTAAAAATTACGGAATAACCTAAATTTCACGTCATCACGAACACAAAATAATTTGAATATTCCTTTAAAAAAATTTATGGTTCTCTTTAAAGAATTATTTTTCGTAATATTATAATTTTTTTAAAGTAATTTTCAATGTGAAAAGGGTATTTTCCTCAAAAATTCATTAATGATATTTTTATGGAATTTCGATTAATTAATGAGAACAAATATTTATTATACTTATGATCCACTAGGGATATGTTGTAATGATAGCATACTTATTCTGTATTTTTATGGTTTATGATCATTTTGACATGATAAATTACTGACATTTTGCATGATGACTCTTCTAATACAGACACTTATTAATTATTTAGGCATGTTTATTATGTTTTATTTTTTATTAGTATGATGGATAAATTTTATTTATTATATGATTTTTGGTTCATGATTTTTGATATACTCTCAATGTATCGGTAGGTCTCATGATAAAAAATAGGCTGGGTATATAGATAAGGCCTTTCCTATTTATATAATATGTTTTGGCACAAGGCCTTGAAAATATGATTAATATTTATTTGTATAAGGCCTAGATGGTAGGTTTCATATTTTCCCCATTATGAATTTCATCATTATGAAATCTGTTATTAATATCCATCCAATTATTTTAATAGTTATGACATCCTTGAATAATTTTCAAAAATATGTGATTATTCATATGACATTATTTGATCATCATTTATTCCTTCCACATTATTCTTAATACTCAAGTTATTGATTAAATGGAATGTATTTTCAGTTATTTACCATTACATATTATACATGCCTTATTTATTATATTATAGGTTTTGTTGTACATAACCCTTACTGAGAACTTGAGATCACCCTTCTTATGTTTCCCATTTTTATGTATCAAATTTTTTATGTAATATTTTTTCCTATTTATGACTCTAAACCTAATAGGTATTTTGGTATGTAAGTGATCTAATATTTTCTTTTGATTTTTTTATGGTTGAAATTGGATCACTTTTAATTGTATCAAGGAAAAAACATAATTTTGATGTATTAACACTAGATCCATGAGCATAGGTTTGGGGATATTAAATGTAGGGTTAATATATCCAAGGTTTTTATGTTGAGTAATATCAAGAATTGATAATGACATCATTTATAGATATCATAGTTATAAAATATAGATTAAACATTAATAGGTGTTTATAAATGAATAAAATTTATAAGGACACAATTTATTTATAGGGGGAAGGCTATCACTTCCCCAATTTTGTGTGTGTGTGTGTGCGTGTGTTTCTCTGTTAACATATATGTGTAAAAAATAAATAATTATCTTTAGAACTTGAATGTTATTTATTACAAGATGTGATTAAATAAATACTCTCTTTAAGAAACATTTGTTAATATATGTTATAAATAAATCACATACACCCCATAATAACAACAAACATAATTTTATTTTGTCAAATATAGAACATTACATGTGAAGTATAAATAAACTCGACATAATTTCAAAAAATATACTAAGGAATTAAAAAGTTATGAGAATAATTTGAAAATACATAGGTTCATGGTATCCCATAAATATCACACCTGAAAACTTCACCATAAAAAATGAAAAAAATCAATAGAAATATGTTTAGAATTTTGTAAAATACATAGATAATATGGAGAGAAAAACAAGTGAATTATTAATAAAAGTGGAATTTAAATAAAATAAAATGGCAGTATGATTATTGTAATAATAAACTTGTGATTATAATTGTATTCTAATTATTAGAATAGTGACATGGCCATTAGAATATCAACCCATCTATTAGAATAGTAACATGGCCATTGAACGAGTAAATTGGATAATATGTAATACTTACAATAAATAAAATGAGCTAAAATAAATAAAATGATATAAAATAAATATTTCGGTTATGTAAAACAAATACGTGTATTTTTAATATGTTATTTTTAAACTAGATGTGGAAATTCATGTTCACGTGTCGGGTTCAGATCATGTCAAACATTGAGATACCTATTTACCAATAACCCAAATAAGATCCATTAAAATAAATGGATTGACATGACAAAACCCACTTACAATGGTATTAACTTAAACACATCCAACCTAACTAGTTTAATAAAAATAAATTACAACCCAACCCAAGTTACCAGTTTAACATAAATAAAATGAAATGAATAACTTGAATATCCTAATTAACATGAATACTATAAATAATTCAATTAATAAAATAACATATTTTTGTTAAGAAAATAATGTGATAATAAAAAAAACTACAATCCACATTTGGAAAAAAAATGTTTGAAAATTCCAATTCCAAACTAAAAAACAGTTTCATTCACATCATGCTGAATTTAAGGAAGCATCTATATTGATCAAGAATAAATACTATAATACTTAATTTGTATTTTGAGGTAAACATTGAAATTCAAATACTTAACACATTATGATCCATCAATGCTATTTGGGGACATTTAATCTAATTCTCATTCCACCATGAAAGGATATCCATTTGAGTATTTCTGTTAAATTTTTTTTGATCAAAATAAATTTCCATCACTAAATTTAAATCAGTTGCACAAAATTATTCACTTTCAAATGTGTTAAATTCAAATAATAATATAATAAAATTAAAGAAATAATAATTAAAATTGATTTTTTTTGAAAAAAATATATTTAAAATACAAAAAATTATTATCACAACCTGGTATAATATGGGGCTTGAGATGCGAATAACCCAAGATCAGCTCCATAATCTAGGGGTGTAAAAAATCACTGAAGGTATAATAAGACTTGGGGAGGCCTTTTCCAAAATTACTTGTACGCACGCAACCACAAATACCTCAATGCAATAGTGCATAGTTATAAAATGTTGGAAACTAAAATATATGAATGAATCTATCCAAAAATAGAGTAAAATAGAAGTAATAAATGAATAAAAGAAAAAACATGATCCCACCAAAATAAAACTGTAAAAGCGTCCATCCTAATCTGAAGGAGGCGATTGTTTTCAAATGAAACTTCTAGAAGGATCCTCGACCCAGGTCCGGCAAACACCATGGTCGGTCTGTCTCACTAAACTCCACCATCCTCCAGTCGTTCATGGAATTAATTGAATGGCCTTTGTTTTTTCACAAGACAAAACTCATCCAAGAAAAGATTGTGTAGGGGTGAGTATAAAAATACTCATTAGTTACCCCAAAAAACCAAAAGAAAAGGAAAAAACTATAAGAAAAAAATTATCTCGACCAAGATGCATGGAACCAAATCATGAAAGAAACTTCCTCTCGAACCATCCCTAGTTATACATGACAAGTTAGCTCAGTCCATAAAGGGTTTTGACCCAGATAATTGACAATACCGCATGGACTCTTAAAAAATACCTAGATATACTCGTCTCAGACTCTAAGCCTCATGAGTTTCCAACCTAATAGCTAGAAATAAGATTCTACTCAAGGATATAAAGGTAACAAAAAACTAATAGAACACGCTCCATGAACCCATAATTCCCAGATGGCACCCATCCAAGAGATACACTCCATTGGAAAAAACTCACTAGTTCTAGCTCGTGTTCTCGGAACCAGAGGTCCTCCAACACTAACCTACATCCTACGAAACATTATTAGAAACCCAAGTGGAGAGGCTGACTTTTCACCACTGAACATAGTTAATGGATAATTAATCACAACTATGCACCACATGCATCCTCTCTAAAAATATGGAACGGTGGGACCCACACTGTTCCCCTACGCTATAGTCATGGAGTAATGCTCCTAACTGACCCGTGAAACCTCTATCGCTCTTGTATGGAGTATCCCACACCTCAGTTTGTCGACAGAAAACTAACTCCTAACCAGGTATTGCACGTAACTATTGGAGGGGTCCTCACCTCAAAAATATTCACAATAGATGATGGAGAACTAACTCCAATGGAGGAACTTCTATCTACTTTTAATTGGACAAGGGTTATTTCTAGTCCATAGTTGATGACCTGCACCCTGGTACGATAGAGGAGTAATACTCAAAGGATAGAGGACCCCACCCCAAACATGGGGAGTACCACTCTATGGATAAAGGACCTACACCCTAGAATGATAAGATAGTTCCACTATTCCTACAAGATTAATATGGGGGCCTGTACCCTAACACGGTAGGGGAGTACTGACCCCAGGCTAGAGGAGCCACACCCTAGAATTATTGGGAAGTACTAACTCTGTTGGAACATCACGTATGGAGGAACTGCACCTTGGAACAATATGGGTGTTTTGACTCCATTTATTGAGGACCCAGAACCTAACAAGATAGGGGAGTACACACTATATCTATATATCACATCTGCATGACCTGTAACCCAACACAACAAGGGAGTACCAACTCCATGGATAGAGGTCCTGTATCCTGGTCTAATAGGGGATTAACTACTCTATGTAGCCAACATGTATGGAGGGAATACACCCTTGCATGATAAGGGAGAAATATATGACTAAATGAATGATACGGGGAACTTTTTCCCTAAACCCTCAGGGGATTACCAGCCCCAGAAGAACTACCCAAAGGTATTGAAACCATACCCACGATGTAGGGAGCCTCTTCTGTACCAAAATAAAGAGGTATGGGAAACCCACACCTTGATGCCATAGGGGATTACCAGTCCCAATGTCTCTCTAAAGAATCACTATAATCTCTAGAATTTGTCAATCGCTTCTACATAAGAGTTGTACTCTAATTTCAGAACCACATATCTTATAGGCTTTAACAGAGGCCACCATCATGTTACATGGGAAATATTTCTCAGGATAGGCTACTCACAATCATAAATTTGAGTCCGAGAGAAAGAGATACATAAGTAAGAAGATATTAATAATATCCATAATGAGTATACGGTGTGCACTAGGGTCCACAAGGCATGTGATCCTACCCGAGCACCTGGTCTTTTATCCTTTGTACACAGTTTTCCAACCATGTTGCGGTAAATGGTGTGTAGACTTAGTAAACGCCATGTCCTACTTCACTCAGCCCACTGGCTGTGTTCTAACTTCACGTGGCCCACCCAATGGTGTCTCTTACATTCCGTGCATCCCATACTACATGCCATGTTTTGGATAAATGGAAACCTGGCAATGTTGTTTTCCCATTCCTGTGTACCAGACCTCGTATCCATGCACATTTTTTGTAAACTATTACATGACCATGTTTTTTAACTTGGATAAACCCAAGCCATGTCCCATGGTCACACGTTTTGGGGTACTACACAGTGTGTAACCCTGGTACATGATCTGTAGACCCCAAAAGTATTCTTATCTGTATATTAAGGTATACATGTCCTATCTCTCTAGACTACATGTCATGTAGGCTATAATTTCGACCATAGATTACCTAAAAAATGTCAGAGTCACTCCGTTTTACCCCTAAACCTATATATAATCCTTGGAGGGATCAAATGTTATTGTATTTGGGCTCTAAAAACTTAAAATAAAGAAAAATGAGGGGGATTGGGATTTGAATAGAAAACTACCTACCTAGAGGGATAAACTATGAATCTTCATGTGAAGAAAGACTCCAGAATCATCTTTCTCCACGATTTAATGACATTATGCATCAGAAACTGTGATAAAAAAAATGCTTCGTTGCTTTGATTTTGGTTTTTTTCTATATTTCAAATAGTATGGGAGAGGATAAGGGGTTACTACAATTTTTTCATGCGCACCAAGGTTTGGGGCGGAGGAATTTATTTTAATCTATAAAAATCAATTAACTCCCCTTTAGCGCCACGTCACAGAAACACCCCTGAAAGAAACTCCCTAAACAGACAACATTAGGTCATGAATATGGTAAACACAACATTATATACTCAACTTCGTCCTCAAATTTATAATTAGATACTTCTCTTGAGATTTATTACATGTTTTAAGAGAAATTTCATGCATGTGACAAAATATATTTAATATTTCTAAGAAACACTGCATCAAGGCTCTCTGGGCCCCAGATTCTCATGATGACTTAGTGCTCAACTTTGTAAATATTATTATAAATATTCAAAATTATTATAAGTCAAATGTTGAGTCATTAAATCCTGAACACATTTAAATATTTTTTCTGTGAAAAGAAAAAAGACTAGCCATAAAGAAAATAAATGGAGCTCTACACTATAACTCCCACACCAATGACCTTAATAGGGGCTCATGTGACACATCCAAGCATGAACTATTAGAAAGAACTAAATCAAAACCAAAATAAAATCCATTTAAAACCAATTAAACATCATGAAATAAGCGATCACATGTCACTTCAGCTGCGATAGTTGAAAAATCCCTATACACCACAGTCCGTCTATAGTCATAGGGTCTAACTGTACACCACACATCTAACCTGATAGATATATCGAAGAAACCAATAAGTTCACATAAAAACTTGTATTTATATCTCCATTAAGAACTTAATCATCTTCCATTCATGTTTGATGTCGAGAATGCGATGGTACCAATAAAAAAAATAGGTCTTCCCAAGTGTAAACACTAGTCTTACAAAGCCCTTCGTCTGTGAACCTCTATTTAAATTACTGCTTGCCAAAAAAGAATCACTACCACACCAACTAGTGTCATACCATCTAATTATGAATGGTAGTAAACAAATCCATACTAAAGATATATTATAGTTTCAAACTCTTCCGCAACCGAATTATTTTTTTAAGCAAGGATCTCCCTCCATCGGGGATACCGAGAAAGGGGGTCGAGGAGAGAAACTACACTATAAAGGCCAATACCTAGTCTAAAACACCACCCCAAAAACTCACCCTATATGAATAATTCTAATTAATGTTTCCACCACACCTCGATACTATCCTATTTGGGTGGCACTGACTCACCCGCAAGGTTTTTATCACATCACAAAAATGCACCTTGTTGGGGAATGTGTCCCTCTTCCTCATGAGTAAACAGCTACATCAAATCACACCACGTCTCTCCTCAAGAATTTCATATTAAAAGATGACACCATGTGAACATGGGTAAGAATGTACATCAAAAAGGGAAGCCCAAATGCTTAAACTGGGTCATGTTTGTCCCTTTTTCATAACTGCCAACACATCACCAAACCCCAAACACACAAGTTGGAGAGACTCATCCACCAAAACTCGAGAATATCTTATTGGGTGGTACTAAATCACCCTCATGGTTTTTATCATGTCGCAAAAATGTATCTTGTTTATGGAATGAACACTCTTTCTCATGCATTCAAAACTACATCGAACAACACACACACAAGGTTACACCAACACCCCATGTCACACCATTTTAAACCTTAGGAAAGAAGTGGAAAAATATTTCCTCATACGGTGTCTAATAATTACAAATACAAAAATTAGAAAGTACATAGAGCATACCTCTATTCATCCTTGAATATATTGGGTCAAAGGCCTCTATGGCCGGTAGTTTTCCTCGCTCATATCCTCCAGCTCCCTAAGCTTGGTTTGGAACACCTCGTGGTAGTGGTGGAAACACCTCAAACCACTTGCCAACAAATTCTTCTCCCCCAACTCTTCTACCTCATCTTCCATATTTTGGAACTCACTGCTCTAAACAGTACCTCTACCAAGGAGGCTCATCGACCAACTCCCTCTCAATAGAATTATGGGTTGGAAAATCTCTATCACAATTTCTCTGGCCAACAGAAGCATAAAATCCCCCCTCTTATGGTTGACATGATCCTCAACATGTATCCTACACTATAGGCCCATGGGCCTGAGCATAGGCATGGGTATTACACATGTGTCTTGATTTATTCATCTATCATTTTAGAACTATCTTGGACTCCTCAGCCTCATGACCACCACGACGGGTCACATCCACCTATCTGTCATCCAAGAAGCTCTCTAGGATAACATCTTGCTCATGTACCCCCGTATAAGAGGGAAGGAATAAGGGAACCACACATTCTCTGATGTCTATGTGGTGGCCCCGATCAATGGTCCAAGATATAAATAGTGGGTCTTGCAACATATCTAGAGAGTAACGTGATAGTTCTGTGAACCTCACTAAATACTCATCCATAAATATGATACCCTACCGAAGCTGTATAAGCTCATGGATATGCACCTACATCAACGTTGCAGGGTAGAACTCTTCCCTGAAGAGTTGATCAAACTCTTCCCTAAAGAGTTGATTGAACTCTTCCCAAGTGAGCGTCTCCTCATCATGGAACTGTGTAACTAAAATCCACTATCTCCTTGCCGAACCATGAACAAGACTTTCTTAGAGGACCAACATCTTATCTAGAGGTGTCCTCACTATGTGAAAAACACATGTGGCTACCCTGAGCCAACCATTAGATTCATGGGGATTTGGATCACCCTGCTACGTCATAGGTCACTACCTTTAGAACATGTGTAGTGAACTCAACCTACGCGATTCCTTGGAATACACTACTGAAATAACCTACTGCTCACTGGGTGGTGGTTTAACTAGATATCCCCCTAGTGGTACCATATCAGAACCAGTTCCCCTGACTGAAGCCTCTTCATGGGGTGGATTGTCATCACAATACCATTGTGGAAAACTATCTAGATATCATCATTATAAAGACCCATACTTTACATAAATTGTTATTACTTCAAAATTGAAGCGCACTTATTACAACATATAACAAAACCATGAAAGGATCATATAGGTATAGTGTCTTTAGAAACTGGGAAACATAAACAACTGGTTCATAAATCATTTACACTGTCTCCCTTTTATTTTAACATATCTAGGGTCCCTTTTGGCATATCTTACCTAATACCATTCTTCCTGAGCTGGGGAAAAGAAAAAATACAAAAGGGTGATCTCAAATGCTCAGTAAGGGTAAACAAAAGAAATATCAATCACATCATAACTATAATAACATAACATTTTGGAAATCCTAACCTGCAAAAGAGATCATATTTTCATAACATGGGATAAATCATAGTAGTGAAATGTAATCCCAATAATCATAACTTAAAACATGAAACTTTGTGGCATACACACATAATCATATAGAATCATTTCTTAGTAGTCAAGACTCATTGCCATGACTATCTTAGCGGACAAAGTCCATTTCTGAACCGAGTTCACTCCTCGTTTTAGTCCTGTATTACTGAACCGGATTAACCTGTCATTCCAGCCATGTCTATCTCATTAGATATAAATCATTACCCATTTCATTGGAGAGAGATATAGGTCCCACCCATCTCATAATGATACCATTTTTTATGTGTTCTACAAGATCATAAATCATACATCATAGCATAACCCAAGTAATTAAAATGATATTCTTAAAAATAATTCCATCATAACATATATAAGATAAAAGGAAATCATAAAAATAACATAATCAAATCAATGTAATAATAGGGATTGAAAGAGAACCCTATATTATCTTAGATGGAAAATAGTTTTGATAAAACACTTGAACACCATTCTTGAGGAAAATATCCTTTCTACTTCAATTTTTTTTTCCTTTCTTAACATGTCAAACAATTTTAATCTAAAAGAAGTTGATTAAAAATAAACTTGAAAACCTTTAAAAGAAGATTCATGGAAATAATGTTCTAAAAATCCATTCATGTCGTATAAGTTAAAGAAAAACATTATCCCCATACTTTGGCCTAAAAAGTCAAAAAAGTACCTCATACTAAAAACGAAAAAAGATTCCTTTCATATATTTTACTAAAAACTTACCAATGGGTAAAATTGGATTTAAATTTTTTTTGAGTTTATAAATAATATTACATATTGAGGAAACATGGATTTGGATGATAAATATTCCATTGTAAATTCTGAAGTATAAACAATCTCGGATAAAAATGAGATAGCGAGATTTTCCCTTACCTTAGGTCTGATTTGCTTCGTACGTGTCCGAACCTCCTGTATAATGATTTAAATAATGTTATTGAATTATTCCATAATTTTACTCATTGTTATGATATCATATATGGTCATCTTCTTATCTTCTTATTAGTAATATTTCATTGTAACTTGTTATTCATGTGTTTATTGCTTTTTGTTCTTATGCCTGTTTTGTCGAATAAATTCTTATTATTAATTTTAGGTTATAGATACCTCATTTACAGAATGGTATCAGTGTAATATATATCATATTTATTCATTCAATTCATTTATATAATCATAATGCATCGAAGATGATGTAGAACGAGTTGCATCACATCGTGGAGACGATAGGTCGTACGTACGGACGAGCGATGATATCATTTCCAGGATCATGTAATTGTATTAAAGTGTATGTATACTATTTCAGAATCAATATTACTTTACAATAATCATATATAGTTATTATTTACACCGTTATACCCATCCAAGTAAGGTGGTGGTGGAAAACAGATTACACCACGGCGTGGAGACGGTATTCCTTACGTACGCACGCTCAGTGATTTCAGTTTCCGTAGGATGGATAGAAGGTGAAATAGGTTTGTTTAATATTTATAATAAAATATCAGTATATTAGTGATTCTGATGTTATTACTTCATAATGAAACAACTAAAGAAGAAGAAGTAGAAGAAGAAGTAAAGTTGAAAGAATCGGTAACGGACATTACCTCTTCTTTGAAGCGCCTCTTCTTAACCTCCTCTTAGGGCACTAAAGATGGTCTTTAAAGAATACCAGGACCTCTAGTATGTTTCTAGGGAAGTTGATAAGGGAAATGGGCAGGTCTTGGCTGAGCTTGAAGGAACAAAGTGGTGTGAGGAGGAGAGGGAGGAGGTCCCTTTTATAAGGGAGGAGAGGGGCACCTTAGGAAAAGCTTAAAATATTATTTTATTATAAAGTCATATTCGGTTTTTAATTGCTCCAAATTGATTTATTTAAAAGCTGAGGTAGGTATGGGTCTAAATACTCTCAACCAATAGATTTTAGAAAAGTTTAGTTTACTATTTTAACCTTATCATTTAGATTTAACTCTAAGTTAAATAATTTAACTTTTACCGCGTCTTCTTGTTTTCTTACACTATATGGTTAATAAACATACTATAACAAGCCAAAAGAACCCCAAGTTGTTAATTATTAATATATATAACCTTATATAAGTCATGTGGCCAAACCCTAGATTTTAAGCATAAAATAACAATTAATAATATAATATTTGTTTTAAAAACTATTTTATATCAATTTTGACAGTATTTGGTAATTGTTTTTTGTGAAAATCATAACAACATTATTAGTTCAAAAAATTTAATTAAATCAATACTAACAAGTCATAGTAACCTATAAAATTATTTTAATTTTTAAAAAGTCTGAAATTACATTTATTTGGGTATTTATAATATCAATTATGTTAATATTTCCTTAATAAGGTAATTACTGCATCATCATTGTGTCATAAATAAATTAAATTATTTAAAGTCTAAAAATTATAAATAAAATAGCATTATGTTGGAAATCTTTTTATCTTTCTAATTAATATTTATAGTCGAATTTATCTTATTTATAACCCAATATTAAAAATGTTTTGGTTATTAAACTTTGATTTTAACTATTTTAACTCTTCTTTAAATAAAATAATATTAAATGTCCTAATCTAAACCAAGTGGACCTAAATGGTCATATTTTATTTTTAAGGTTTTTTTTGGTCGAATTAAGCTTATCCAATTGAATTTGGACATGTTTTAGTGTAATAATAATATCATTTTTACCCTTAATTACCCAATTTACATTTAACCGTGGTAAAAAATGTAAAAAGTTACTATTCACCAAAAAATATTATAATCTTATTGAACCAAATTTTACTCCTTTATATTAACCATGTCTCTCAGATTTTTGAAATTCCACTCACAGAAGCAGCAAAATTATGTTTTATGTGAATTTTCAAATTCTCCAAGGAGGTGGGTAAAAGACGGTGAAAAGTTCAATAAAATTTTTATATATCTAAAATTAGTATAAAATGACTCCAATGAATTACATTGAACTTATATAGGTATTATGTATCAATTATGACCTAAAATAAATTCAAATAAAATAAATAATTATTTAAATAAAAATTCGATTTTTAAATAGTAACCTAGTGTTTTCACTATTCATCAAAAATCAAAAGTTTTCAGAAAAATAACAAAATTTTACCCTAGGACAATTTCGATATTCCTATTCAAAAATGAAGTCCATTTTGAAAGATAAAATTTATAAAATTTCAAAAATTGGGTATTACTATTCTAAATGGCTAGTTTTAATAATATTTAAATAGCATATCGTTGTTTAGTGAAACTCGGTATTGCGTACAATGCAAGCTATCGAGGAAGGTCGCGATTGAGTGTAAAGAAAGACAAGCCAGTGTTGTGTGTAGTGAAAGATTACTTTGATGATGTATATAAAATAAAAACAAAATATTTATCATAAAAATCTCAGGTGTTAAATTCTACCACCCTTAAAATGAATTTCGCCCTCAAAATTCGTCACTTTTTAACAAATGGATGAGGATACCTCTCCCTCATCAAATCCTTAAGCTCCCATGTAGCTTCTTCTAATTAGTGGTTCCTCCATAAAACTTTCACCAAGAAAGTGGTCTTGTTCCGTAGTACTTTTTTGCTACGATCCAAATTCTCTATCAGTTGTTCTTCATAAGACAGATCTTTCTCCAGTGGTACAACTTCTGAGCTGAGTACATATGAAGGATCGGGTATGTACTTTCTCAGGAGAGATACATGGAACACATCATGAACTTGAGAGAGATTCGGTGGAAGCACCAATCGGTAAGCTACCTTCCAGACACGATCCTGTATTTCAAAAGGACCAATATACCTAGGGCTCAGTTTTCCCTTCTTTCCAAATCTCATTACTCTCTTCCAATGAGATATTCGTAAGAACACTTTATCACCCACTTCAAACTCTAGGTCTTTTCTTCAGTTGTCGGTATAAATTTTTTTTCAACTCTGAGCTACTCTTATGTGTTGTTGAATAGATCAAACCTTTTCTTCCATCTCATCAACATGATCTGGTCCTAATAGATTTTTTTCCTCAACTTCATCCTAGCAAGTTGGAGTTTATCATTTCATTACATAGAGAGCTTCATAAGGATCTATCTGAATACTGGAGTGAAAGATATTATTATAAGAAAATTCCAACAAAGGTAGGTATTGATCCCAACCACCTTTGAAATCCATAGAGCAAGCTCTCAACATGTCTTCTAGAGTTTGGATTGTTCTCTTAGAGTGACCATCTGCCTGAGGATGATATGCAGTGTTGAAACTCAACTCTGTATCTAAAGTATGCTGAAGACTTCTCCAGAACTTTGAGGTAAACCTCTGATCCCGATCAGATATAATGGAAATTCATACTCCATGCAATCTTACCACTTCCTTTACATATATCCTGGCAAGCTGATGAAGAGAGAAATCCTCTATAATAGCAATGAAGTGTGCTGACTTTGTAAGATGATCAACTATGACCCAGAAAGAATTATTGCCTTTGGATGTTTTAGGAAGTCTAGTGACAAAGTCCATAGTGATGTTTTCCCATTTCCATTCGGGTATGGATAATGGTTGTAACATCCCCTTAGACTTATGTCTCTCAGCTTTAACTTGCTGACAAACCAAGAATCAAAAGACATATTTAGCAACATCTCTTTTCATGCCATCCAACCAGAAGTACTCTTTCAGTTCCATATACATCTCCATGATTCCTGGATGAATAAAGAATGAAGAACTATGAGCTTCATCCAATATTTCCTTTTTTAATTCTGGTATGGGAGGAACACAAAACCGATTCCTGAACCTTATTATCCCATCATAATCAAGGTTGAATTCAGGAACATTTATCACCTTCTTTTGTAATTCTGCATCTTCTTTTTGTGCCTCATTAATCTTCACATGTATAGATGGTTTAACATTCATTTGAGAAAGATAAGATGTTTCCCCTTAGATTATAATTCCAAGATCCATCCTTTGTAAATCCATAAATATTTGATCTTTTGTGATCCTCATCATGGATAAGCTAGCATGGTCTTGTCGACTTAATGTATCTACCACCTTGTTTGCTTTCCCAGGGTGATAATGAACTGAGTAGTCTTAATCCTTAATCAGCTCCAACCATCTTATTTGGTGCATATTTAGCTCCTTTTGTGTGAAAATATACTTTAAACTTTTATGATCAGTATAAATATCACACCTTTCAACATAAAGATAATGCCTCCATATTTTTAATGCAAAGATTACCACAGCTAACTCCAAATCATGAGTTGGTTAATTTTGATCATGTATTTTCAACTTCCGTGAGGCATAAGCAATCACCATATAATTTTGCAGGATAAAACACCCCAGTAACTTCTTTGATGCATCACTATAATTTAGTTATAAACATTTCTCCACTACATTGTAGTGTGAGCACAGGTGCACTGGATAACCTTCTTTTTATCTCCTTGAAATTCTCTTCACACTCCTCCTTCCAAATGAACTTAACTTCTTTTCGATTCAACCTAGTGAGTGGATTATATAATCATGAAAAATATTTCACAAAAACGTCGATAATATCCATCCAAACCGAGAAAACTTCGGATCTCAGTTACTGTTGTTGGTCTCAACCATCTTTCGATAATCTCTATTTTTGATTGATCCACAGATATCCCCTCTTTTGAGATTATGTGACCCAAAAATGAAACTTTTTGAATCCAAAATTCACACATGGTAAATTTGGAATAAAGCTTATACTTTCTCAGGGTCTTCAATGCAATTCTAAAGTGATCTTTATGTTCTTCTTTGCTCATTGAATATACAAGAATATCATCTATAAAGACTACCAAAAACTGATCAATATAGTCTCTAAAGACTCTTTTCATAAGATCCATGAAGATAGCGGGGGCATTAGTAAGACCAAATGGAATCACTATAAATTCTTAGTGTCCATACCTTTTACAAAATGCCATCTTTGGTATATCCTCCCTTTTAACCCTTAATTGATGATACCCTGAACGAAGATCAATCTTGGAAAAGTATTGAGCACCGTGTAGTTGGTCAAATAAGTCATCAATGCGTGGTAGAGGATATTTGTTCTTGATAGTTATCTTGTTAAGTTCTCGATAATCAATGCAGAGTCTCATTGATCCATCTTTCTTCTTAACAAACAGAACAGGTGATCCCCAAGGTGATGCAATAGGGAATATGAATCCCTTATCAAGATTCTCTTGGAGTTTATTCTTCAATTCCTGCAACTCAATTGGGGCCATTCTATAAGGTTTCTTTGAAATGGTAATAGCACCCGGTATGAGTTCAATTGAAAACTCAAAATCATGATTTGGTGGAAGACCTGGAAATTCCTCTAGACAAACATCATCAAAATTTCGTACAATGGGAATATTCTTAATCGTGAGTTTCTCTCCAACCATTTGAGATAAATAACATTCATTTAGTGGAATCAATACCCATATGATGGATGAAATTTCCACTGGAAGGTTATGTTCATCCTTGCATCAATAGATGATCATAGATTGATCTGGAATATGAAATGTGACTTCCATTCTTTGGAAACTGATATGAGCTCCATATAAAGAAAGCCAATCCATGTCAAGAATCACATAAAATTCCACTATAGGAAGGATCACAAGATTTCAAGAAGCACTTTCCCACAAACTTCAATCGGAGAAGAATTATAAACTTTTGATGCGACTGTTGTGCCATTAGGGGTTGTTACAGCTAACTCAACATCTAATTGTTGAGGTAATACAGTGATACCCTTAGAAAATTCTTCAGAAATAAAAGAGTGGGTGGATCCAGAATAAAATATAACATTTTATACTTTAGAGTGGATGGTAAGTGTACCTTTCACTACTTCGTCATCATACTCCACATCGCTGATAGAAATTGCGAGTGACGTTCCTTTATATTTACCCTTGAGAGTTTTTTGACGTCGATCATCATCAACTACCCTTGGATTAAGGAAATGATTGGCATAATTCCCCATTTACTTGCACTTGTAACATTGAGGTGTAGGCGGTGCACTCTGTGTAGCCTTCTCTTTGTTCGCATCACTAGACATCTTCTTCCCACCATTGCAGCATTCAAATGCCCGATGATCTTTTTTTCCACATTTTAAACATTTACTTGTCCCTTTAAGACAACTCCCTCCAGGTTTCTTTCCACACTTTGAGCATAAGGGAAAACTCATCTTCTTTTCAGTGTGCTCTTTAGATTTTCCTTTGAATTCCATTTTCCTCTTCTTATCTAATGCATATGACTGATGGGTTACTCCAATCTCCATCTAAACCTTGAGAGAACATAGAACGATGTCCTTGTAGCTATTGAAGTCACTTATGGATAACGCCCTTCGAAGACTTGGTTTTAAGACACTAAAGAATCAATCGATCTTACTCTCAGGTTGGATAATAATCCCAGAAGCGTTCCATACAAGTCTTGTAAAATTTTCTTCATAGGTACCAACAGATTCATCATCCTTTTGCTTCAGTTCAAGAAAATACTTCTCCATCATTATTTGAAGAATATTTGGGAAGTACTTATTGAAAAATAAGTTCTTGAACTCGTCCCATTCCATGGACTCAATTTCATCTCTTGGCCTCATATTCTTGATATGATTCTACCATTGATCAGCTTCACCTTCAAAACGATATACTGCTAAGATGACTTTATAATGTTCAGAACATTGAAGAACAGAAAATATCTTTTCAGTGGTACTGATCTATTGTTCAACAACTAATGGATCAGTAGACCTGCTGAATGAGGGTGGACGCAACCTCATGAAGGATTCAACAGAATGTTGCTCCTTCCTTTGCTCGTTTGGAAGTCCTGCATGATTCATAGCTTGAGAAAGTTGAGTGACCATGACTACAAGATTTTTCATTCCAACTCTCATAACGTTTGGTTGCTCAGGGGGGAAATCATTACATTTCCCATCGCATTCAGCATTAAAATGGTTCCTTCGGGTTCTAGCCATTTACTAAAACCAAAAAGCATAGATTGAGAAACACTAATCATAATAAGAAACCCACATAATCAAAAATAAAATTTCACACTTATGGTCTTATCATAGGTTATTCATGGCTACTTCTAAAACACTAAGATTATGTTCTATGATTAGAATTATCCTTAGGGTTCTTACTAATGCTTTTAAATCCTAGTTTCAAAAGGTTGACTATACCTTTCCTCTGATGCCAACTATAATGACCCATAATTTACATACATTGTTATTAATTCAAAATTGAAGCACACTTATTACAACATATAACAAAACCATGAAAGTACTGTATAGGTATAGTGTCTTTAGAAATTGGGAAACATAAACAACAGGTTTATAAATTATCTACATTGTCTCCCTTTTATTTTATCATATCTAGGGTCACTTTTGGCATATCTTACTTAATACCCTTCTTCCTGACCTAGGGAAAAGAAAACATACAAAAGGGTGAGCTCAAATGCTCAGTAAGGGTAAACAAAACAAATATCAATCACATCATAATTATAATAACATAACATTTTGGAATTCTTAACCTGCAAAAGAGACCATAATTTAATAACATGGGATAAATCATAGTATTGAAATGTAATCCCAATAAAAATAACTTAAAACATGAAACTTTTTGGCATACACACATAATCATAGAGAATCATTTCTTATTAGTCAAGACTCATTGCCAATACTATCTTAGCGGACAAAGTCCATTTCTAAACTGAGTTCACTCCTCGTTTCACTCCTATATTACTGAACCAGATTAACTTTCTGTTCAATCCATGTCTATCTCATGAGATATAAATCATTACCCAATGCATTGGATGGAGATATATGTCCCACCAATCTCATAATGATACCGTTCTTATGTGTTCCACAAGATCATTAATTATTAATCATAGCATAACCCATGTAATAAAAATGGTATTCTTAAACATCATGCCATCATAACATATATAAGATAAAAGGACATCATAAAAATAACATAATAAAATAAATGTAAGAATAAGGATAGAAACAGAACCCTATATTATCTTAGATGGAAAATAGTTTTGATAAAACACTTGAACTCTATTCTTGAGGAAAATATCCTTTCTACTTCAAAAACATTTTTTATTTCTTTACATGTCATAAAATTTTAAACTAAATGAATTTGATTAAAAATAAAATTGAAAACTTGTGAAGGAAGCTTCATCTAAATAATGTTCTAAAAATCCATTCATGCCTTAAAAACATTCTCCTCGTACATTGGCCGAAAAACTCAAAAAAGTACCTCATACTAAAGACGAAAAAAGATTCCATTCATATCTTTTACTAAAAAATTACCAATGGGTAAAATTGGATTTAAACAATTTTTGGAGGATAGAAATAATATTACATATTGAGGAAACATGGATGTGGATGATAAATATTCCCCAGTAAATTCTGAAGTATAAACAATCTCCGATAAAAATGATATTGTGAGATTTTCCCTTACCTTAGGTCTGATTTGATTCATACATGTCAGAACCTCCTGTATAATGATTTAAATAATGTTATTTACTTATTAAAGAATCGTACTCGTTGTTTTGATATCATATATGGTCATATTCATAGCATCTTATTAGTAATATTTCATTGCTACATGTTATTCGGGTGTTTATTGGTTTTTGTTCTTATGCGTGTTTTGTCAAATAAATCCTTATTCTTCTTTTTAGGTTATAGATACCTCATTTCCAGAATGGTATTAGTGTAATATATATCATATTTATTCATTTAATTCATTTATATAATCATTATGTATTGGAGATCATGTATAATGAGTCGCATCACATCGTGGAGACAGTAGGTCGTACATACGCACGAGGGATGATATTGTTTCCATAATCATGGAATTGTATTAAAGTGTATGTATACTATTTCAGAATCAATATCAATTTACAGTAATCATATATATTTATTCTTTACACCATTATACCCATCCATGTATGGTGGTGGTGGAAAATAGATTACACCACGGCGTGGAGACGGTATTTTGTACGTACGCATGCGCGGTGATTTCATTTTCCGTAGGATGGATCGAAGGTGAAATAGGGTTCTTTCATATCTATAATAACATATGAGTATATTAGTGATACTGATGTTATTACTTCATAATGAAACAACTAAATAACAAGAAGTAGAAGAAGAAATAAAGTTGAAAGAATCAGTAACAGACATTACCTCTTCTTTGAAGAGCCTATTCTTAACCTCCTCTTAGGGCACTAAAGATGGTCTATGAAGAAGACCAAGACCTATAGGATATTTCTAGGGAAGTTGATAAGGGAAATGGGCAGGGTTTGGCCGAGCTCTAAGGCTCAAAGTGGTGTGAGGAGGAGAGGGAGGAGGTGACCTTTTATAAGAGAGGAGAAGGGCATATTAGAAAAAACTTACAATATTATTTTATTATAAAGTCATATTCAGTACTTAATAGCTCCAAATTGATTTATTTCGAATCTAAGGTAAGGATGGATCTAAATCCTCTCAACCAATATATTTTAGACATGTTTAGGTTACTATTTTAACCTTATGATTTAAATTTAACTCAAAGTTAAATAATTTAACTTTTACCGTGTCTTCTTGTTTTCTTACACTATATGGTTAATAAACATACTATAACAAGCCAAAAGAACCCCAAGTTGTTCATTATTAATATATATAACCTTATATAAGTCATTTGGATGAACCTTATTTTTTTTGAATAAATTAACAATTAATAATATAATATTGTTTTAAAAAACTATTTTATGTCTATTTTGACACTATTTGGTAATTGATTTTTGTGAAAATTATAACAGCATGATTAGTTCGAAAAAAGATAATTAAATAAATACTAACATGTCATATTAACCTATAAAATCTGTTTAATTCTTAAAAAGTCTCAAATTACATTTATTTGGGTATTTATAATATCAATTATGTTAATATTTCCTTAATAATGTAATTACTGCATCATCATTGTGTCATAAATAAATTAAATTATTTAAAATCTAAAAATTATAAGTAAAATACCATTTTGTATGAAATATTTTTATCTTTCTAATGAATATTTATAGTTGAATTTATCTTGTTTAAAACCCTATATTGAAAATGTTTTAGTTATTAAACAATGATTTTAACTATTTTAAGTCTTCTTTAAATAAAATAATATTTAATGTCCTAATCTAATCCAAGTGGGCCTAACTGGTCATATTTTATTCCTAAGGTTGTTTTGGGTCGAATTAAACTTATTTAATAGAATTAGGACATGTGTTAGGGTAATAATAATATAATTTTTACCCTTAATTACCCTATTTACTTTTAACCGTCGTAAAAAAGTAAAAAGTTACTATTCACCAAAAATTATTTTTATCCTATTGAACCACATTTTACTCCTTGATATTAACCATGTCTCTAGGATTTTTGAAATTCTACTCACAGTAGTGGAAAAATTATGTTTTGTGTAAATTTTCAAATTCTCCTAGGAGGTGGGTAAAAGACGGTGAAAAGTTCAATAAAATTTATATATATATAAAATTATTATAAAATTAATCCAATGAATTAATTTTAAATTATATTTGTATTATGTATCAATTTTTACCTAAAATAAATTTAAATAAAATAAATAATTATTTAAATAAAAAGTCGGTTTTTAAATAGTAACCTAGTGTTTTCGCTATTCATCAAAAATTGAAAGTGTTTAGAAAAATATTAAAATTTCTACCTAGGCTAATTTCGATATTCCGAATCCAAAAATGAAGTCCATTTTGAAAGATAAAATTTATAAAATTTTAGAAAGTGGGTATTTCTATTCATAACGGCTAGTTTTAATAATATTTTAACAGCATATCGTTGTTTAGTGAAACTCTATATTGCGTACAATGCAAGCTATCGAGGAAGGTCGCGATTGCGTGTAAAGCAAGCCAAGCTAGTGTTGACTGTAGTGAAAGATTCATTAGTTGATGTATATAACGTTAAAACAAAATATTTCTCAAAAAAATATCAGGTGTTACAATCATGAAGGATTATTGAAATAAAATAAAGACACACCATAGTCAAAGAGTATATTTGGGGATATGACTCAAGAAGGAAAAAAAACAAAAACCCAATAATATGTGATGCATGCACCATTATATCCCAGTAACCAGTGTCATATTGTACCGAGTCGAAAATTAGGTTACCAGTGTCTCTATTAATGAATACATTGGCCGTCGCACCAACACTAGAACCTATGGCCTGGGATCCAAACTAGAAATACCCTGAAATTGTTACTATGTAACCCAACCAAATCATCTAAAGGGGATACGTCTGAACAATGTCCCAAGGAATGAACCTACCCTGATAAAAATCTATCATGACCTGACCAAAGCTGGGTCTCAATCCATGACTACCCCATGCCTACCTCCATGGGTTAGGGGTAGAGACAAGCTTCGAAGGCATAACTAAACTAGGGGAGGCCATTTCCTAAATTACTTGTATGCATACACCCATAAACACCTCACTGCAATAGTGAAGAGATATAAAAAGTTGGAAACTAAAATTCATGCATACATCTATTCCAAACTAGATTACACAATATATACTGAAAGGGTGAAAGGTAAAAACCTGATCCCACCAAAATAAAACAATAAAAGTGTCTAACCTTCTCCGAAAGAGGGGATCGGTATCAAATGAAACTATAAGGAAGCTCCTTATCCTTGCTCCAGTAAACACCTCAGTCAGTCTAACTCACTAAGCTTTTCCTACCTCAATTTTTTCATGGACTCTGTCAAAAGGAATTTAATATTCAAAATAAATGAAATGTGTCGGAAAATCCCAAGTATGAGTGAGTAAAAAAATAATCATTTACCACACCGGCAATCCAAAAGAAATGGGAGGAACTAAAAGTAAATAGTGAGCTTGACCTAGATGGAGGGAACTAAACCCATAGAAAAATTCTACCATGAACCATCCTCAACTATACATGATAGGTAAGATCATTCCACTAGGGGTTTCAACCCTGAAACTTGAAAACACCATAATGAATCTAAGAAAACACCTAGATATACTCATTTTAGACACCAAGTCTCCTGATATTACAACCATATATCCAACGACAAGATTCTTCGCAAGTTTGTAAAGGTAACAAAAAACTAAGAGAACACAATCAATGAGATTATCCAACCTATATAGAACTCATATGATAGATATGGTCCATTAAGAACAACTTGGTAGGTCAAGATCTAGTGAAAATCCCCAAACATCCTACCAATTCTAAAATGTACCCCATGAAAGCTTATAAAAAACCCAACTAGAGAGGACCACTCCTCACCACTGAACATAGTTGAGGGAGCACTGCTCTAGACTATTCACTATGTGAATCCTATCTAATGAGTTGGAATAGAAGGACCCACACCTCACCACTACCATTCAGTTGATGGAGTACTTCTCCAAACTATCCCATGAAACCTCTATCGCTCCTATATAGAGTGGACCTCACCTAAGTCTATCGAGGGAAAACTAAATATTAACTGGGTATCAAAGATAACTAGTGGAGGGTCCCACACCTCATAACAATACTCAATAGGCGAGGGATCACTAAATCCATTAGATGTTGTGCTCCCTGTTGCTACTCAGAGATGAGGGCGTTGTACTCCATAGGTGATGACCCAAACCCCGGTAATAAAGGGGTGTACCACTAAAAGGATAGATGACTTCTTCCCCTAACATGGGGAGTACCACTCTATGGTTAGAGGATACTCACCCTGGAACAAAAGGGGAGTTCCACTCTATTGACTTGATTATTATGGGGGACCCACACCCTTACATGATAGGTGAGTATCTTCCCTAGGCTAGAGGACCCTCACCCTAGAAAGAAAGGGGAGTACCAACTCTTTCAGAACAACACATATGTAGGACCCTCACCCTAAATATATAGTGGGTTTATAACTTCAAGGATATAGGAAATTCCCCCTTACATGATAGGGGAGTACCCTCTCTATCTATATGTCATGTTTGGAGGACCTTCACCCTGCCACAAAAGGGGAGTACCAACTCCACAGATAGAGGACCCACACCCTAGTTCAATTGGGGAGTAACTAATCTATCGGTCCAAAACGTATGGGTGTATCATTCCCCAGAATGGTAGAGGAGCACTGTCCAAATATACGAACAATATGAGGAACCTAGTCCCTAAACCATCAAGGTTGTTCCAAACCCCGAATAACTACCCAAAGGTATAGAACCCAATCCAAAAACATAAGGAGTCCCATATCTACCAATATAGAGAGGAAATGGAAACCTGTGCACTAATTCCATATGGTAGTAACAGTCCTAGAAACTCTCTTATGAACCACACTGATATCCAGCATTGGTCAAGCACCATTGCACAAGCATCGTGCTCAAATGTTTCCATCTCATATCATGTAGTCCAAAATAGAGGCTGAAATCGACTTCAACATGGAAAATCACTAAGTATAGGCTACTCAGAATCCTGAATCCATGTCCCAGAGAAGGAGAAACGGAAGGAAAGAGATCTTAATAAGATCCTCAAGGAGTATACTATATGAAATGGGGTCCACATGATGTGTGAGCCTTCCGGATCACCATGTCTTATATCCAATATATATAGTTTTCCAACCCATGTAGGGGTACATGATGTGTAGAGTAGGTACATTCCATGTACCGCTTCACCCGGCTCCCTAGTCATGTTCTTTCTTCACACGGCCCAGCTAGGTGTGTCTCTTATATACCATACATCCCATAATACATGGAATGTTCGAGCCAAATGGCCACCTGGCCATGTAGTTTTCTCATGCCTTTGTACTAGACCATGTGTCCATTTAATTTGGACTTGTACTTTTATAGGTCCATATTCTTTCACATGGTTAAACCCAAGTCATGTCCCATGGTCACAGGGTTTGGGGTACTACATGATGTGTTACCCTAGTACATAGTGTGTATACCCCAAAACTCTTCTTCCCTAGATAGTAAGGGCTACACGACGTGTCTCTTAGGACTACACACCATGTAGATGATAATTCTATTTGGTAATTACCTTAAAAAATGTATGATTCACCCTATTTTACCTTAAAACATTCATATGAACCTAGAATAGATCTCTAGAAATTGTAGTTAGGCTTTAAAAAATCCCAAAAAAATGAGGGTTATCAGGACCAAAAATCAAAACAGCCTACCTCAAATGTTAAATGACAACGCTTTGGGTGAATAAAAACACCTGATTCATGATGCTCTTCGATATAATGACAATCTATGTTAGAAACTAAGATTGGAAATGCCTCATTGCTTCAATTTTAGCTTGTTTCTATCTGTTGATTAAAGGGGGACATGATAAAGGGGTTCCTCTTAATTTTTATTTCACAGAAAGTGTTTAAGAGGGAGGAATTTATTTTAATCAAATAAAATTAATTAACTTCCCTTTTTATGCTGCTAGACCAAAACAACCCTGAATGAAACTCCCGACCTGGACGACTTTAGGTCACGCCAAGGGTAAACACGATGTTCTGAACTCAAATGCAGCCTCAGATTTCCAATTATAGATTCATCTTGGGATTTATTCCACATTTCAAGTGAAACTTCACTCACGTGACAAAATTAATTTAATATTTTTTAAATCACCACTTCGAGGCTCTCCATGCTCCGAATTCTCGAGTTGGATCAGTGCTTAAATTCAAAATATTATTATAAATATTCAAAATTATTATAGGTTAAACGAAAAATCACTAAAATGATAACTTAAATTCATTACATCCCTTGATTGAAATGGAAAACATTCCCCTTCAATTGAGGTGGTTTTATTTTTTTTAGAAACTAAATATCCTATTTAAGTCAAATGTTTCACATATTCCGCAAACATGGAGACCGATTTTTCACAAAGAATTGTAATTTTCAAAAAAATTAATAATATATAAAGTTTCCTATAACAAAAATTTTGAAATTACATTTTTTATGAACTATATAGAATAATTGTAGAGTCCAATACACTATTAAAATTTGTTCAATAATTTTGAAACATATTAAACATTTGAACAATAATTTCTTCCAATTACTCAAACAAACTTTTGACATGTTGTTTCTATATTAAATGATCCATAAAAATAGAATTAAAATAAAATTTTCAAGTGATACATGTGGTTCTAGAAAAAATACATGTTATTTTATAGAAAAAATCTTGAAACATTTAAATTCTTGTCAGTATCCCATTCATGATAAGACCGTAAAAATGTAATTATCATCCCTTATTTCTAAACATTGAAGAGTATATTAGTAATATAAATAACTCTAAAGAATGATAAATCTTGAATTCTATATAGTTGGTAGATAGTTAATTATCCTCTTTTACCATCAAATATGAATTGTATAATCCTATGTTACCACTTTTGATTATTCCCTTGTGAAATTTTAACATATTTCATGCTTAATTTTTTTTTACACACTAATTCATAAATTTCATTAAATACATCTTAAACTAAAATATTTAGTGTATGTTCACAAAACCCAATATGAAAATATTCCCCATCAAATCAGTTTCTTCACCCCAAACCGAGTTATCATTAGATCAACAGAAGTCTTCATGGAATTATCATTTTCCAAAGTGGGTGAGAATATGGTTTTCGCAATTCCCCATTCACATAACAAATTATAAAACATTGCATATAAATTTACAACATTATATTTATGAGGCATAAAGAAAAGGAATACAATATTTTTTTATAATACTAAGTTTTTTTAAATGATATGAGTTGTCAAACATATATAAGAATCAGTTTTAATAGAGCCCTAAAAATCAGATTTCAATGAAGTTTTCCCATCAATTGAATATAATAATGATTTCATCCTATCCTTTTTACTGTTGTTTATGTTAAAAAAATTATCTTACATGTATTTATGGACATATATTTTATATTAAGACATCCATAACTAAGATCCTTTATAATGGATTCATATTGAATAAATTGAAAAGAAAAATCATGCTTTATGATTGCAAAAATCCACAATTCAATGATTATGTCACAATCAAACAAACCATGAATAGATCCAATTTGACCATAATTTTTACCACTTTTCATTTGATACATTTTACATGTATCCTACCTTGGGAATTTCCATATATGTAAATTTAAGGTTCCTTTTTAGTATGTACTTTTATAAATGTATACTTGAGTACACACATTACATGTATCTCATTTCATTCCATCCTCAAATCAATTTTTTTGAGTTTTTGTATAGATAATTTTTATAGTGGAGTGGTAAACCCTATGAAATAAAACAACATACAAACTTACAGAAGATAAATTTCTAAAAAATGAAAGAAAAAGATAATACATCAATAAGAGTCATAAAAATTTTAATCACTAGTATGAAATTAGTCTTTACATGAAAAATCTTTGATATACAGATCTAGAATGAGCCAATGGTTGTTGGAATAATATATATTGATCTTTTTGGGATGATGTTGGGATAAATGATATCAGCCACAAATATAGTAATGTGGTCTGTGGAGATAGTGTTATTGTATGTTCATGGAATTCTAGACTCATGTCACTATAGAAAAATGAACTTTTTATGTTTTTGGTGGCACAGTAGCATCATATTCATTATGATCTCCTTAAATCTAGTGTTTATGAATTTTTTTGAAACACTAAAATTATCCCTATAACTAATCTCTTGATTATAGTGTAATTTTAGTCTTTATATGGACATATGAATCATATCTCAAACTAAGTAAATATTTAGGTCATGAGATCATCTTCTTGTTCTTTTTTTATCTCTTTAACACTTATATGAACCGTTTTTCATTTATTTAACAAGTATTTTCTCAAAAAAAATGATACCAATGGTTTAGTTTGAAAGATCATGTTTTTTTCATGAATTAGATTTGTGTATTGAATATGTCAAGGTGAATATTGATCACATTTATGGAACTAATTTTAGTTACTAGAGGATGATAATCGAGAATTATATTTATCATAAAAAGATGAACTTACCACTTCTGGGTGTAGAACCAATGGATATAGATTATACATATTGGGAAATACTAGATCAATAGTTTCTCGGTGTTGTGTTCCTTACATTGGAGAAAAATGTGGTGTTCGAAATCAAATAGGACAAGAAGATGGATGGGTTAATGAAAGATCCTGTGAATATGTATTATAAGCATTCGATGTTAAAAAATTATACCAATTACTATTAATTTTCAATATAAAAATTATTTATAGTTGTGTTTTTTCTGATCATGTTAATGAATTCAACATAATCATAAGTCAGTTGACATCGGTGGGAGTTAGACTTGATGATGAGATATGTGAACTGGTTTTACTATCTTAATAACATGATGTTTGGGATGAAACACTAATAGTAATGTGTTGTTATTTCAGGAATACAAAGTTGTTTGAGAAGGATGTATGAGATATTATCTATAATGGGGATATTTAAAGAAGATAATCAAGTATATTATCTAGTTATTTTCTAAATGCGGAAGGAGGAGGAAGATATGAGTAGTGGGATAATTGGAGCAGATGATCAAAATAAAGAGGAAAGAGTCGATAAAAGAAAATGGTCATGGTCTTACATACTATATTTGTTGGAATAAAGGACATGTTAAAAAGGAATGAAGTAAAAATGGTGCCTGAAATTAATAAATAAAACACAATAGTGGAATTAACCGATGATGTGTTGATGGTGCATGTGGATAGCACTATGGATTCATGGATTTTAGACATAGGGACATCATTCCATTCCACGTTGGAGAAATTTTTCCTAGATAATATTGTTCCTAGATATTTTTTCAAGGTATAAATTGCAAATGATGAACCCTTTAAAATTATAAGGAAGGGAGATTCGTGTATTTAAACTAGTAGTAGGAGTTTGGTATTCTAGAGAATGTAAGGTATATACCTGGACTGAGAAGAAATGTTATCTTTGTTGGATATCTTTATGATGTATGTTTTTGCCCAAAACTCACTGGTGGTGCATAAAATATTAATAAGGGAGCCATGTTCATATATCATGGACCAATGAATGGTACTCTTCAATGCATGACAGAGACTTTAATGTACATTCTTGCATCAGTAAATTCTAATGGGTATTTACAAATGTGGCACTACATTCTAGACCACATGAGTGAGAAGGGGGAGAAGGGGGTGTCAAAAAAAGGAATACTACTAGAGTTTATATTGGATAAAGTTGTATTGTGTGAATATTTTTTCCTTATAAAGAACAAAAAAATATCCTTTATAAAAGATGATAGACCCCCAAGGATCAGGAAGCTAAAGATGGTGGACCCTAATGTTTTGGAGCCTGCAGCAGTACATTCCCTTAGAGTTTCACAATATTATGTGACATTTATTGATGAATAAATAAGGAATTTATGGGTTTACATTATAAAAATAAAATCTGTTTTGGTTAACATGTTTCAAAAGTGGAAAACCGTGGTGGATAATGAGTTAGGATTAAAGGTGAAATTATTGAGTTTTGATAATAAAAGAGAGTATGAAGGTCATAAATTCAAGGAATCCTTTTATAATAATGGAATTATTTAGTATAATTAATTTTATAGTACACCAAAAAATAATGGTATAGTTAAAAGGATGAATAGTAAAATAAATGAACATTCAAGGAGAATGAGGGAGAACATGGGGTTATACTAGACTTTTTGGGAAGATGTAGTGAAAATGGAAGCACATCTCATCAATAGGATTCCATCTATACCAATGTGATAATTTCTTCCCATGGAGACATGGTATGAAAATGAGGCAATACTTACAAATTTATGAGTCTTTAGTTTTTTGGAATATTTACGTATAAATGATGATTCAAGGGAAAAGCTTGATGCTATGTCCAAATTATGCTTCTTTAATAGTTTTGGTGCTAAGATGTTTGGTTACTTATTTTTCGGACAATAAGAACAAGATAATCATTAAAATATAGAATGAGATACTTAATGAAGGTGTCATGTAAAAGGACCATCATGTAGGTAAAGTTGATAGTGGTAATAAAGAATCAGAGTTCCATGAGAAAGTAGAGCTTTAAGTTTTACCTAAGAATGCAACACCGAAACTAGTGGTCCTACTACTGAAGTAGAGTCGAGGAGATCAATAAGGGTGAGAAGGAAAGTGTATATGTAATCACTATCCTTAAATCAAAATCCATTGAATAAATATGGAGAAAGATAATTTTTTAATGAATCAAGGCATTTGAAGGATCCAAACAAGTGGGAGCTGATAATGATGGAGATGATTTCTTCATTGCATGACAAGAACAATTGGTATTTTAAATCTTTTACATAGGTAAATAAATTATTGAAAAATAGATGGGTCTACATTGTTAAGGAAGTAAATGATGGTAAGAGGAGGTACATGGCAGGATTAGTGGTGAAATAATTTCCACAGAAGGAAGGTGTGGACTTCACCAAAATTTTCTCACCTCTGGTGAAGCATACCAACTTATTGATGGTTCTCAGTATTATTTCATCATAATACATGCACCTTGAGAACCTTTATGTCCAGAAAAATTTTCTTCATGGATATCTTGAGGAGTATATATATATATATATAGTATCCAGAAGTATGTTCAGTCAGAGAAGGAATACCTGGTGTGAAAACTCTAGAATAATTTATCTGGGATAAAACAGGAACCCATGTAGTGGATCGAAAAGTTTGATACATTTATGAGTAATAATTCATATAAATAATGTGGCCTAGATCAATTCTACTACTTCATGTCTTTTGGTGATGAATTCATTATATTAATTTTTTATGTGGATGACATGCTCATTACAGGATAGTGTATGCATAGGATGGATGAGCTGAAAGGGAAGCTAGTTGAGGATTTTGAGATGAAAGATCATAAAGAATCTAGTAATATTTTGTGGATGAAGATATAAAGAGACTACATAGTTAAACCTTGATGTTACCATGGTTTTAATACATTGTAATTTTTTTATGAATATTCAGTATAATGGATGTTATGTCAGTTTCTTTCCCTAGAAATGCATTTTAAACTATCAAAGGAGCAAGAACTAAAGATAATAGAAGAGGCTGAGTACATGGAAAATGTTCCATATGCATCAGCTTTTGGAATCCTAATATATTCCAGGGTATGTAATTGACCTAAAATTTCTCATGAAGTGGGAGTTGTGAGTAGGTACTTGGAGATCCTTGGAAAACATCTTTGGGATGTTAGGCTGAATTCTAGAGGCCTGACTACACACCAGACCACGAATCTCAAGGTTTGACCTTCAGGATGAGGTCACCGGGGTAATAGGGCTAGTGGACCCCTATTCAGGGGGTCTAGAGACCAAATTTTCCCAACCAAATTCATGGGAAATTGTAATTATTCTAAATCACTATAGAAGAGCTCACTGGAGACATTGAAATGGTACTATAGAAGTACTGATGTAACACCTCAATATTTTATGAGATAAATTACTTTTAATTTATTTGATTTCTTTTTTTGTACGCTACAAAAAATTTATCTTGAGATATACGTGACACAGTATTATCTTGCTGTATACGCAACACTATTGTTGGCTTGCGTTACAAAAAATTTCAAGTTATTTTGAAAGAATTCATTTCACACAATATTGAGTATATATTTTGTTCAATGTATAAATAAAATATGTTTGGATTATGTTATACTCTACACCAAAGGAATATTTCACTACACGCAACACTGAATTGGCTTGCGTTACACACAAGAGTGACCTTCCTCGATAACTTGCATTGTAACCAATACCGAGTTTAACTAAACAACAATATATTGTTAAAATATCATGATTTAATTGGATATAAACTAGCCATTATTAATAGTATTAACCACATTTTAAATTTTTTATAACATTAAAATTCATGTTACACATTTTCTATAACATGATACCAGAACAAAATCAATTTTTCTGATAAAAGAAGTAGTTTTTAAAAAATGCAATTTTACCACCTTTTGATGGAGGAGCCATTTTAAATCTAGTTTTTGACACTTTTAAAAGTTAAATTTGAAAAAATAAACTTCTTATTTTTATTTGGGACATAAGAATTTATTTTTGTTGAATTTTTCGTATTTTCTAATAAAATTAAAATGTAAATGAATAGTAAAAAATATTGCATTTTAATTCGAAACGACCTTTTTATCTAATTTATTAATATAGTAAGATTATCTTTTTAATTGGTTCTAATGTGTTATTGGATTATATGTTTATCATTTAATATAATTTTTTCTATTTTAAGTAATTTACTTCTAAATTGGACATAAAAACATGTCAATCTTTTGATAGTTATTACTTTATAAAAGCCCTATTTTTGGGTCTGAAAATAGGAATTAATTTTTAATTAAATACTGAAAATTATATGTTTTGAATTTGGAAAATTGGATTCAATATTTGTAATCATAAGGTTCAAATTTTTTAAATATGTACCGTTTATTTTTAGACATAATGAATTTTAACTTCTGTAATTTTTTTATTTACCTTGGTTAAAGGGTAAATCTGGTAAATAAGAGTAAAACTAAATAATATTATAATGTTATTAAACAACCCTAAAATATATCATAATCTTATTGGATGTGATATTTTTGAACATGGTCATACATAGGTCAATTTTGGGACCCCATGGATTCACTTGGATGTGAAAATGAAATTTTATAATAATTAACTAAGAGTCAAGATAATTATAACATAAACATATATCTTTTACTAAATCAATTTTAATATAGGGTTATATAACTGATATTTATGTCTATAAATAATAATTATATTGAAAAAAATATTTCTTACATCATGATATATTATTTATAATTTTTAGACCATAAATTGATAAAATTAATAATGACACAACGATGATGCAGTGATTGCTTCAATAATAAAGGATTCTAATAAATGATATTGTAACGCCCTGACCCCCGTTACCTAGAGTTGGTGCATTATTACATAACATTTTCATGATCACAAAAGATCAAGTCTCGAAAGATCGATTAGTTTAGTAGCCTTGGAAATAATAGATACATTTATAAAGTTTACATTACATCATAAAATGAAAACTAAAACAACATAGTCTCCATAGTACACACTCATATCCCCTCGTACTATCCCTAAATGTCATTCATAAAATACTTATTCACATCCTGGGAAAAATAAAACATAGAAAGGGTTGAGTTAAAATGCCCATTAAGGATAACAATATAGCGGAAACTTTCATAAATAAGAATAAACATTTAAGGCAATGTATAACTAAAACAAAACCCTTTTAAACATGAACTTCAGCATAATATGGCAGAAATAAAATGAAATAATTCCATTTACGTATTCACATGGATATTCTACTAGTTAAAAAATAACATGCAATATCAATAACCACTTTCATAATGATGAAATGCATAATTTCAGACTATGATAACCACATAGCCAAGGCATCATGCCAAGACTACAAATAAGATTTTGTCAAGGCCTCATGCCAAGACACTATTTTGTCTCATGAGACCTACTGATACATCGAGGAGCTATAGCAGGCTCCACCCGTCACATAATAAGTCCAATGCATTCCTCATATGAATTGGTTTAAAAATAACATAAACATTCTTATTAAAACTAGCATACAAAATTTAAATACATTCTCCATAAACCATGAATGGTATAAAAATAATACATCCATAGTCAAACATATCACAAAACCTTCAATACAATATGGAAGTTTTGTATCATAATAAATCAACTTCAAATAAGCTTAAAATCCATCAATGGATGTTTACATAGATGAAATCAAAACTATTTGAGAGAAATATCTCTTTTTTTAAATCATTTAAAAGTCACATAATTATAAAATAAAAAATTTACAATGAAAATATTCTTATAATATTTTAAGGGAAGCTTCAAAGATTTTACAATGGTGGAAAATAGCCGCACCCTCTGTATAAGTTCAAAAAAAATACATTATTACCTCAATTTGTCGAAAAGGTTAAAAAGGTCCTTGTTTGGAAAATGATGTAAAGATTCCCTTATAAACTTCTTATAAAAAGTAAAAAAAATGTATAAATGACTTTAACCCATTTTCTGTAAAATAGTAAGAATTTTTTGAAATACATTTTTATGAAACATGGATGTGGATGATAAAGAGGTCCCAGTAGATAATTACGTATAAACAACCTTTGATAATCAAGAGATTGTGAAATAAACCCTTACCTTGTTCTTTTCATTATTTTAGGGAAGGTTAACCCCCTTTATAATGGTGAAATAATTGTTATTAAATTATACAATAATCATATACATTAATATGATATCATATATGATCTTTTAACATTGATTTGTTAATAATAACTTAGTATTATCATCGTTTCAGGTTTTAACTTACTCGTTTTCTATTATATATTTTGTTACATAAGCCATCTTTTTTATGGATAGGTTGTATCTTATTCATATCCATAATTATATCAAGTACTTAAACATTATTTGTAATCAACAAATGATAATTATAATTTCATGGATACGATGGGGAATGAATCTCATCGCGTTCGTGGAGACGGTAGTCTGTACGTACGCACGAGCGACAATATCATTCTTTTGATATTAAAATAATATATAATTTAATGGTATAACATATATACAGAATCATTATCGTCAAATATTTATTATTTACATCAATTAAATGTCATTATCAAACCCAACCATATAATAATGTTTTTGAATAACAATTACACCACGACGTGGAGACGGTAAGCCGTACGTACACACATATGGTGACATGTCATTCAAAGGATAGATAGAACAGTGAATATGGTAGTACCATATTTATAATAACATCATAGTATATACAATATACTGGAGTTATTATTTTATAAAGGAAATAACAATGAAAGAATAAGTTGAAGAAGAAAGGAACATGAAAATGGGTTGTGAAAACATTACCTCTTCTTCGGGTTCTTCTATTTGATTTGATCAAAAGGGCTCATTAGGATGGATTTCTGATCAAACTAATACCTCTAGGTTGAATTGAGGGAAGTTGAGAGAGTATTTGGTAAGGGGTTGACCGAACCAAAAGGCTTTTAAGGTGTGAATAATTGGTTAGAAGTTGAGTCATTTTATAAGGGGGAGGAGGGGTTCTTTAGGAAAAACATATAGTATTATTTTATAATAAATTCACATTCAGTTTATAATGGCTCAAAAGTTGATTATTTGAAGTATAAGGTGGGGATGGGTCTAGAAACACCCAACCAATAGGTATTAGATAGGTTTGGGTCATTATGTTAACCTTATCTTTTAGTTTTAACTGTTAGTTAATTAGATTGACATTAACCATGTCACTTTGTATTTTTATATTATATAGTTAATAAAGTTACTATATAGATCCAATCGACCCCCAAGTGGTCCATTAGTGATACAAATATCATGATATAAGTCTTTTGGCCAAACATTAGATATTTAGGAATAAAATATCAATTAATAATATAATACTTGTTTTAAAAACTCATTTATTTCAATTTTGACAATATTTAATAATTGATTTTTTTAAAGTCTTAACAACTTTATTAATTCGAAAAAAATTTATTTAAGAAATCCTAACATGTAATTTTAATCAATAAAATTCGTGGATGGAATCAAAACATTCAAATTATATTTATTTTAATATTTATAATACCAATTATTTGATTCTTTCATTAATAAAGAAAATATTGCATCATTATTGTGTCATAAATACATTTACTTATTCAATGTCTAAAAATTATAAATAAAATATAATTATGTAGGAAATATTTTTAGATTTTTAAAGAATATTTATAGTCTAAAATATAACATATATAACACTATGTAAAATTCGTTTTTCTAAAAGATATATGCTTATGTCATTTTTGTATTTATTTTGACATAATTGATATAAAGTGTCATTATCACTTACAAGTGGATCCATGGGGTCCCAAAATCGACCCAAATATGACCATGGTCGGAAATTTATCAACTAATAGGGTTAGGACATGTTTTAGGGCAATTTATTTTTATTATAATATTATTTTTTACCCTTATTTACCGGATCTACCCTTTAACCATGGTAAATAAAATATTTACCGAAGTAATTATTCAAAATGTCTAAAAAAAGTTACCTATTTAAACAATTTGGACCTCCTGATTCCAAATATGGAATCCGTTTTCCTAAATTCAAAACATAGAAGTGGCAGAAATTAATTTAAAAATAATTCCCATTGTTAAAACAGAAAGCATGTTTTTAAGAGATAATAACTATCAAAAGATTGACACTTGTTTATGTCCAGATTAAATGTGAAATTATGTCCAATGACTAAAATTATATTAAATGGTTAAGATATATTCTAAATATACTTTAAACCCACTAAAATTCATAATTTATCACTATTAATTATTTTGATTAAAAAAGTTGTTTTTAGTTAAAATTTTGTAATTTTCACTATTCATCAAAATATAAAAGTTATCCAAAAAGTACCCAAATTTTACCCTAGGATAATTTTGATGTTATGAGTCCAAAAATGAAGTCCATTTTGAGAGGTAAAATTTATAAAATTTCATAAAGTGGGTATTAATATTCATAACGGCTACTTTGATTGGTCACGGTGTGTTAGAATCTCGAAGTTGCATACAATGCAAGCTATTACATTATTCAAAGGGAAACGTACCATAGAAGCATGGGGTGTTACATTATACCCTCCTTCAATAAATTGTGTCCTCGCTATTACAAATTATTTTTCAAAAATGAAATCTTGAAAATAGAAAATATCTTTTTTGGAAAACCCACATCAGAAATTGGGTTAATAAAATTTAGTCTTAATAAGAGGAAAGGAGAAATGAAAGGGTCACCACAAAATTATGATCTCAATTAAGAGAAAATTGGTGCAAATTAGAGACATATAATTGGAGGAAAAATCTAAATATTTATAGGTAGTGATTGAGGTCATCAATCACAAACAAGTGTAAAATTGAGGGCCTTAAATTCATCAATCTAGGATGATTTAAAATACCATCGGTTCAACAAAACATATGGTATTAGGATAACACATTTTTGTTTTAAGATCCCTTAACTAAAGTATAAGAACTATTTTATTTATTGAATAAGAGAAGAATAAAAATATTTACATGACAAGTAGAGTCCCATCCTTCAACTAAGTTCAACCACAAACTTATCTTTCACTCGAAAAGATAATAGAACATAAAAATAATATTCTATTTATCCTATTCATATAGGGCTCAAAAAAATGAATTTATAATTCATCTATAATAACCATTAAAAAAATCCATTATTCAATCCAGGACATCACATGGGTCAGTGGTAGGTGATACACCCTTTCCGCCCTTCAGTTGTGGGTTCAAGTCTCACGGCCTTGCCGGACGTCACGGGTTGCCACCCGACCTCCGGGTTGTCCTTTTTATGGAAATCAAAAAATAATCTCAAACTAGACTTATCCAAAATACTTTTGTACAAACTCACTGTCCAAAATTTATAAGGTATGTAAACACAATGAAGATCCTTTTTTCCATGTAATAGCATGTGATCACCTTCATCATGTATTCTATTAAAACACTGCAACATCCGGAAATACCATAAAACCTTATTGATTACATTCATGATCCTTTATCACTTATATAATACGTATATACCCTTTCTATCCAAAAATTTTGCAAACTCCAACAATGATGGAATATATAAATCATTAATCAGTTTCAAGTTAGTCAAGAATATCCAATGTAATGTATCCAAATCAATCATGAATTATTCCAAAATCACTACCTCAGTATCAGAAACATATTATAGTTTGTATGTCTCTCAACCATATATTTACCAAAAATTTAACCTGCTATTGAGTCACTTTTTTTTGTTCCACACTATCTCAAGTCCTTAATGAAATAGTACTACAATACAATCCTTATATACTCCATAATTATTATAACCGGGACATTGTTGATACAACACTCAAATGACATAATTCTCTAATAACAACATAAGAACTCTAATCATTCCTCCTCGTCTGTGGTAGTATCAAAACCTGACTATTATCCAATAGCATCATTTGGGGCATACTCTGATGATTTGGACATTGGTTTACGTAGTGTCCCAACTCCTTGCAGATGAAGCATTGTACATTTGAAACCTTTTTCTTACCCTTGCAGTTACGTACATGGTGTCCTTTTTCACCACACTTATAAAAAACACCCATTCCTTTCAGAAATGTTCCAGGGTGTTTCTTCCCACAGTAATGACATATGGAAAAATTATTCTTTTCCATCTTCCCTTTATCCATATTTCTCTCTTCCATCCTTTTCTTCTCTTTCTTCCCTTGAAATCCATAGGACTCAGGGAATTCATTACTTATCTTATTAACATATGATACTATTTCATCATATGTTGAGAATACATGGGAGAATATTTCCCTTATAAATGTCCTCTTAATTTCATGAAAGATATGATCCTTCTTACTCTTTGGATCATACGTATTGATGGAGTTCACATTCCTTCTACTGGGCTCCATTTCTATACAATAGCATAAACTAGCTCAGTTTATGAATTATAATGAATAATTCCAAACTTGTAAAATACCTAACGTAAATTGTAGAGTTTATGGATATAATCCATAATTATAAAAATGTTTTCTTTGAGTAATTATACACTCATAAACCCTTCATAATGGTTTGTAAAGAAAATGATAATTATCCTAAGCATATCCCCTGAGAGTGTCATAACCAAGAGTGCAGCAAGGCCTGTTGTCATGCACCAGTTCCCGTTCGAGTATAGCTTAAAGTAGTGTTTTCTAGTTTTACCCCTAGGTACATCTGTGACAGAGCCGCATCTTCTTTCTCGTATCTAGACCGGGATTTATTTCTCGTAAAACTCACAAAATCTATACAATACCAAAATTCTAGGAATTTATTCTACACTAATCCTCAAAGTCCATCTTAGGTCTATGTGCTCCAATTAGATTTTACCAAAATCTAGCTTCCAAGGTTTGTACTAAACTTCCTCTGATACCAACTGTAACCCCCCGACCCCAGTTACCTAGAGTCGGTGAATTATTAAATAACATTGGCATGATCAAAAAATATCAAGTCTCGAAATATCGATTAGTTTAGTATCCTTGGAAACAGTAGATACATTTATAAAGTTTACATTACATCATAAAATGAAAACTACAACAACATAGTCTCTATAGTCCACAATCATATCCCCTCATACTATCCTTACAGGTCATTCATTAAATACTTCTTCACATCCTAGGAAAAATACAACATAGAAATGGGTGAGCTCAAATGCCCAGTAAGGATAACAATATAGAGGAAACATTCATAAATAAGCATAAACATTTAAGGCGATGTATAACTAAAACAAAAGCATTTTAAACTTGAACTTCAGCATAATATGATATAAATAAAATGAAATAATTCCATTTAATTGTTCACATTGATATTCTACTAGTCGACTAATAACATGCAATATCAATAACCACTTTCATAATGATGGAATGCATAATTCCAGACTATCATAACTAGGTAGCCAAGGCCTCACGCCAAGACTAAAAATAAGATTTTTCCAAGGCCTCATTCCAAGACACTAGATTGTCTCATGAGACCTACCAATGCATCAAGGAGCTATAGCGGGCTCCATCCATGACTTACTAAGTCCAATGCATTCCTTATATGATTAGGTTTAAACATAACATAAACATTCGTATTAAAACTAGCATAAGAAATTTAAATACTTTCTCCATAAACCATGAATGGTATAAAAATAACACATCCATATTAAAAAATATCACAAAACCTTCAATACAGTATGGAAGTTTTGTATCATAATAAATCAACAACAAATAAGCTTAAAATTCATCAAAGGATGTTGACATAGATGAAATCAAAACTATTTGAGAGAAATATCTCGTTTTTTTAAATCATTTAAAAGTAACATATTTATAAAATAAAAAATTTAATTTGAAAATATTTTTATAATCTTGTAAGAGAAGCTTAGAAGATTTTACAATGGTGGAAAATAGCTGCACCCGCCGTATAAGTTAATAAAATACATTCTAACCTTAATTTGTCGAAATGGTTAAAATGGTCCTTATTTGGAAAATGACGTAAATATTCTTTTATAAACTTCTTATAAAATTTCAAAAAAGGGTATAAATGAATTTAACCCATATTCTGTAAAATAGTAAGAATGTTTGGAAATAAATTTTTAGGAAACATGGATGTGGATGATAAAGAGGTCCCAATAGATAATTACGTATAAACAACCTCAGATAATGAAGAGATTGTGAAATAAACCCTTACCTTATAATTTTACTTGGTTGAGGGTAGGTTAACCTCCTATATGATGGATAAATAATTGTTATTAAATTATACAATAATCATATACATTAATATGATATCATATATGATCTTTTTAACATTAATTTGTTAATAATATCTTAGTATTATCATCGTTTCGGGTGTTAACTTACTCATTTTATTTTATATATTTTGTTACATAAGCCATGTTTGTTATGGATATGTTGTATCTTATTCATATCCATATTGATATCAAGTCTTGAAACATTTTTTTTTAATCATCAAATGAGAATTATAATTGCATGGATACGATGGGGAATGAATCTGATCACGTTCGTGGAGATGGTAGTCCGTACGTACGCACGAGTGAAAATATCATTCTTTTGATATTAAAATAATATATAATTGGATGGTATATCAGATATAAAGAATAATTATAATGTTATATTTATTATTTAAGTCAATTAAATATCATTATCATACCCATCCAAATAACAATTTTTTTGAATAACAATTACACCACAACGTGGAGACGGTAAGCCGTGTGTACGCACGTATGGTGACATGTCATTCAAAGCACGGATATAATACTGAATATGGTTGTACCATATTTATAATAACATCACAGTATATAGAAGATACTAGATTTAGTATTTTAAAAATGAAATAACAAAGAAATATGAAGCTGAAGAAGAAAGGAACCTGAAAAAGGGTTGTGAAAACATTACCTCTTCTTCAGGTTCTTCCTTTTGATTTGATAAAAAGGGATCCTTAGGTTGGATTTTTGATCAAAATAAGGACTCTAGGATTAAGGGAGGGAATTTGAGAGAGTATTTGGGCAGGTTTTGGCGGAACCAAAAGTATTTGAAGGTGTAAAGAATTGGTTAGAAGTTGTGTCCTTTTATAAGGGGGAGGAGGGGTTCTTTAAGAAAAACTTAATGTATTATTTTATAATAAATTCAAATTCGGTTTCTAATCACTCCAAAGAGTATTATTCAAATTATAAGGTGGGTATCTATCTAAAACCACCAAACCAATATGTTTTATATATATTGGGTCATTATATTAACCTTATCTTTTAGTTTTAACTCTTAGTTAATTAGATTGACATTAACCATGTCACATTGTATTTTTATATTATATAGTTAAAAAACATACTATATACATTCAATCGACTCCCAAGTGGTCAATTAATGATACTAATTTCATGATATAATTCCTTTGGCCGATCCTTAGATTTTTAGGAATAGAATATCAATTAATAATAAAATTCCTCTTTTAAAAACTCATTTATGTCAATTTTGACAATATTTAATAATTGAATTTTGGTAAAGTTTTAACAACTTTATTAATTCAAAAAAAAATTCATTTAACCAATCCTAAAATGTCATATTATTCAATAAAATTCATGGATGACATCAAAACTCTCAAATTATATTTATATTAATATTTATAATACCAATTATTTGATTCTTTTATTAATAAGGAAAATACTACATCATTATTAGGTCATAAATAAATTTACCTATTCAATGTCTAAATATTATAAATAAAATACCATTATTTATGAAATCTTATTAGATTTATAATTAATATTTATAGTCGTAAATATAACATATATAACACTATGTAATTTTTTTTCTAAAAGATATATGCTTATGTCATTTTTGTATTTACTTTAACTTAATTAATATAAAGTGTCATTATCACTTACAAGTGGATACATGGGATCCAAAAATCTACCCAAAGATGCCCATGGTCGGAAATTTATCAACAGATAACGTTAGGACACATTTTAGGGTAATTAATTTTTATTATAATATTATTTTTTACCCTTATTTACCTGATTTACCCTTTAATCATGGTAAATAAAATATTTACGGAAGTAATAATTCAAAATGTCTATAAATAAAAGTTACCTATTTACACAATTTATACCTCCTGATTCCAAATATTGAATCCATTTTTCGAAATTCAAGACACAGAAGTGGCAGAAATTAATTTAAAATTAATTCTTGTTGCTAAAACAAAAGGCGTGTTTTTAAGATATAATAACTATCAAAAAATTGACACTTGTTTATGTCAGGTTTAAATTTGAAATTATGTACAATGACCAACATTGCACTAAATGGTAAAAATATATTCTAGATATACTTTAAAAGCACTCAAATTTATAATTTATCACTATTAATTATTTTTATTAAAAAAGCTGTTTTTAATTAAAATTTAGTAATTTTCACTATTCATCAAAATATAAAAGTTTTCCAAAAAGTACCCAAATTTTACCCTAGGATAATTTCGATATTCCAAGTCCAAAAATTAATTCCATTTTGAGAGATAGAAATTATAAAATTTCAAAAAGTGGGTATTACTATTCATAATGGCTACTTTGATTGGTCGCTGTGTGTTAGAATCTCGAAGTTGCATACAATGCAAGCTGTTGCATTATTCAATGGGAAACGTACTATTGAAGCTTGGGGTGTTACAGATATTATAAATTTAAAAATAAATGTAATTTGGTAATTTTGATGTTATAAAAGAGTTTTTTGGATTATATTTACATATTATCTTTAATTCCATACCTTAGGTTCGAAGGAATCAGGTTGTTATGAATTTAAAAAAAAGTCAAGTATAAATAGTGCCAAAATTGACATAATTCATAACTTAAAACATAAAATAGTTTATTAAATTATTTTAAATTCCTAAAATTCTAATATTCCTAAAAATGGTTAATATAAGTCTGAATATTTCATAAATAACTTATTTTGGGTTGTTTGACATGATATGATAATTACATTAACCCAAAATGTGTAAATAACATGATATCACGGTAAGATTAAAAAGGGTAAAATAAGGGTTAAACCAAAACAATAAGGATAAAAAAAATATATCAAAACATGTTTAAAAATTATTTGATGATTTTTATTCGAACCAAAATCATGCTATATTTTAATTAAATTAGTTTTTGACAAATTTTAATAGAAATTTAATTTATAACAAATTAATATTTTGAGAGTTTCCTAAAATGCCCCTCTCCTCTCTTATAAAAACAATATATTCCCTCTCATATTCACTCTATGATGATCATTCAATATCGTCCAAACCATGTTCATTTCTCTTATAAACTTCCCTAGTTACATTATAGAGTTTCTGGTCTTTTCAAAAGACAAACTCTAGTGACCTAAGAGGAAATTTAAAGGATGCATGTCGAGGAAGAGGTAATATTTTCTACCGATTGATTCTAATATCTTTCTTCTTCTACTTCCTCTTCATCATTTGTTTCATTATGAAATAATAACATTAGTATCAATCATATACTTATATGTTATTATAAATATGAAATAACCCTATTTCACCTTTTATCCATCCTGTGAAAAATGAAATCACCGCGCGTGTGTACGTACAGTTTACCGTCTCTGTAGAGACCCGAAGCCTAACGTACATGAACATTACATTACTTTTGCGGAATACTTAGTACATAAAAAAAACACACACACAAGGATCGTAATAGTTTAGTGTCTTTGGAAACTCGGAACGTAATCTTCTAATCGTGGTGAAAGATCCTCAATATCTCCCATAAAGATCTCCCTTTTTTTTTACCTAAAACCTTTCTTTATATCCTGGGGAAAAGAAAACATAAAAGGGTGAGCTCAAATGCTCAGTAAGGGTAAACAAAAGAAATATCAATCACATCATATACATAAGAACATAGCTTTTGGAAATCTTAACCTGCAAAAGAGCTCATAATATCATAACATGGGATAAATCATAGAAGTGAAATGTAATCCCAATAATCATAACTTAAAACATGAAACTTTTTGGCATACACACATAATCATAGAGAATCATTTATTGTTAGTCAAGACTAATTTCCAAGACTATCTTAGTGGACAAAGTCCCTTTCTGAATCGAGTAGCCCTCGTTTCAGTCCTGTTTCACTGAACTGGTATAACCTACCATTTCATCCATGTCTATCTCATGAGATATAAAATCTTTACCCAATGCATTGGAGGGAGATATAGGTCCCACACATCTTATAACGAATCCTTCCTTATGTGTGCCACATAATCATAAATCATACATCATAGCATAACCCATGTAATAAAAATGGAATTCATAAACAACATGACATCATAAAACAATTCATATAATATAAAGGAATTCATAAAAATATTTCCATCACAACATAATAAAATCCATGTAATAATAGGGATAAAAACATAACCCTTTTATTATCTTAGATGGAAAATAATTTTGATAAAATACTTGAACTCCATTCTTGAGGAAAATATCCTTTCTACTTCAAAAACTTTTTTCCTTTCATAACATGTCATACGACTTTAAAATAAAAGAAGTTGATTAAAAATAAACATGAAAACTTGTAAATCAAGCTTCTCGGAAATAATTTTTTAAAAATCCATTCATGCTGTATAAGCTAAAAAAACATTCTTCGTACTTTTTTCGGAAAAGTCAAAAAGTAACTCGTACGAAAAAATGACAAAAGATTCCTTTCATATTCTTTACTAAAAACTCACCGAAGGGTAAAATTGGATTTAAACTATTTTAAGTGGATGGAAACAATATTAAATATTGAGGGAACATGGATGTGGATGATAAAATACACCCCAATAAATACTTACGAATAAACAATCTCGGATAAAAATGAGATTGTGATATTTCCCTTACCTTAGGTCCGACTTGATTTGTAAGTTTCCGAACCTCCTGTATAATGATTTAAATCATGTTATTGACTTATTCCAAAATCATATTCATTGTTATTATATCATATATGATCCACTTATGACTTTATATTACCCGTAAATTCATGTTAAAGTAGCGTTTTGGGTAAAATCGTCTCATTTGTCGTTTGTGTTTTTAACTTGTAATTATTCATATGATTACTTAGATCGTGATTACATAATTACAGAATATAAAACATGATTTATATATATATATTCAGAATATACATATATAATAAATCAGTAAATGGAAATAAATACACCGTTCATGGAGACGGTAGTCCGTACGTACGCATGAACGCTGTTTTCGTTTCCTTATTGAATTGAATGGAATTAAGTAGATGACATACATATAAATAATTCCAGTATCATTATTATGTCATATATTTCATTAGTACTTATTATATATACTTTATAATCATTCATGAATGGTTAATAATTGAGAATGAATCTCATCGTGTCGTGGAGACGGTAGTCCGTACGTACGCACAAGCGATGATATCATTCCCATGGTCGTGGAGTTGTGTTGAAGTGTATGTATACTATTTCAGTATCAATATCACTTTATAATAATCATGTATAGTTACTCATTAAACCATTATACCCATCCAATTAAGGTGGTGGCGGAAAATAGATTACACCACGGCGTGGAGACGGTATTCCGTACGTACGCACGCGCAGTGATTTCCTTTTTCCGTAGGATGGATAGAAGGTTAATTAGAGTTGTTTCATATTTATAATAACATATCAGTATGTAAGTAATACTGATGTTATTACTTTATCATGAAACAACTAAAGAATAAGATGTTGAAGAAGAAAAAAATTGAAAAGATCGGTAATGGATATTACCTCTTCTTTGAAACGCCTCTTTGAATCCTCCACTTAGGGAACTAAGATTGGTCTTTGAAGAAGCCCAAGACCTCTAGGATTATTCTAGGGAAGTGGAGAAGGGATTTTGGCAGAGGTTGGCCGAGCTTGAGTGCTCAAATTGGTGTGAGGAGGAAGGGGGAGGAGGTGTCCTTTTATAAGGGAGGAGAGGGGCACCTTAGGAATACCACAAAATATTATTTTATATTAATGTCAAAATCGGTTTATAATGGTTCCAAAGGGACTTATTTAGAAGCTAAAGTGGGTATGGGTCGAAATCCTATCATCCAATAGGATTTAGACAAGTCTAGGGTATTATTTTAACCTTATCAATTAGATTTAACTCTAAGTTAAATAATTTAACTTTTACCGTGTCTTTTTGTTTTCTTTCACTATATGGTTAATACACTTACTATAACATTCCAAATGAACCCCAAATTGTTTATTATTAATATATATATATATCCTTATCTAAGTCATTTGGCCGAACCATAGATTTTTAGAAATAAAATAACAATTAATAATATAATATTTGATTTAAAAACTATTTTGTGTCAATTTTGAAAGTATTTGATATATGATTTTTGTGAAAGTCATAACAGAATTATATGTTCGAACCAAGTTAATTAAATCAACACTAATATATCATAGTAACCTAGAAAATTAGTGGAATTCATAAAAAGTCTCAAATTAAATTCATTTGATCATTTATAACATCAATTATGTTAATATTTCCTTAAAAGGGTAATTACTGCATCATCGTTGTGTCATAAATAAATTAATTTATTTAAAGTCTAAAAATTATAAATAAAATATCATTATGTAGGAAATCCTTTTATCTTTCTAATGAATATTTATAGTCGAATTTATCTTATGTATAACCCCATATTCAAAATGTCTTAGTTATTAAACTTTGATTTTAACTATTTTAACTATTCATTAAATAAAATAATATTAAATGTCATAATCTAATCCAAGTGGACCTAAATGGTCATATTATATTCATAAGGTTGTTTTTGGTCGAAATACACTTGTCCAATCGGACTAGGACATGTGTTAGGGTAATATTAATATCATTTTTACCCTTAATTACCCTATTTACTTTTAACCGTGGTAAATAAAAGTAAAAAGTTACTATTCACCAAAAATTATATTCATCTCATTGAACCACATTTTACTTACTGACATCAACCGTGTCTCTCGGATTTTTGAAATTCCATTCACAGAAGCGGTAAAATTATGTTTTATGAAAAATTCAGTTTTTTTAACTACCACTTAGTAGTTTCACTATTCATCAAAAATTGATGTTTTTCAGAACAATGCCAAAATTTCATCCTAAGCTATATTTCATATTCCGAATTCAAAAATGAAATCTATTTTACCAAATTCATAACATAGAAGTTGCATTAATTAATTTTATAATTAAATCCTGCTGTTAAAACAAATAGCGTGTTTTTAAGAAACAATATCTATCAAAAGATTGACACTTGATTATGTCTGGTTTAAATGTGAAATTACATTCAATGACCAACATTGTATTAAATTCTAAAAATATATTCTAAATATACTTTAAAACCACTCAAATTAATAATTTATCACTATTAATTATTTCGATTAAAAAAAATTGTTTTTAATTATAATTTAGTAATTTTCACTATTCATCAGAATATGAAAGTTATCCGAAAAGTACCAAAATTTCACCTTAGGCTAAATTCGATACTCCGAATCCAAAAATGAAGTCCATTTTGAGAGCTAAAATTTCTAAAATTTTAAAAGTTGGTTATTACTATTCATAACGGCTAGTTATAATAATATTTTAATAGCATATCGTTGTTTAGTGAAACTCAGTATTGTGTACTACACACGCTATCGAGGAAGGTCGTGATTGCGTGTAATGCAAGGCAAGTCAAAGATGCGTGTTGTGAAAACTTCGTTTGGTGTAGCGTACAACACAAGACATTAATAAAATTAAAAAGAATATTTTTTATAAAATCTCGGGCTGTTACATTCTACCCCCCTTAAAATGAATTTCGCCCTCGAAATTCGTCGGGGTTGTAAATGGATTACTATTCGAAAGTTTCTTTAATAGAAACCCACATCGTAAAAAGGAATATCAAAACCAATCTTTAAAAACAAAAGTATGAAACGTAACGGTTACCCAAATAAACTAATCACTGGGTTTCCACATAGGTGAAAATATGGATATGGAAGAGAAATCTAACCATCATGTTCTGATGGAGAGTGGTAGAGAACATGGCTATGGAAAAGCCAGCAATCACAAAGGCATAAATTTGTGACGATCTAAGGTACCATCTGATTCATCAGATATAAGATCACTAGGACAACATTTTTGGGTTTCATGATCGTTTCCCTAAAGTTAAAGAATTAGAATAAATACTTACATTATTTTGGTACAATCTCACTGTTGTTCGTGCCTTTAACAATTTCCACTTCATCTATTAAATAAATGAAGTTGAATTTGTTATTTGTGAAGTGTTAGCAGATCATGTGATAGAATGACGGGTCACTCCATCTGTCTCAAACAAAAGGTTAGCAAAAATTATATGCATAAGTCGATCTATAGTGAGATTAATCATATATGGTTCCTAAAATGGACTTTATACTTCATATATCATACTGCATAATATAATAAAACTAGTTTCTAATAAATAGGGACTTCCTGTAGGTCAGTGGTAGGTGATAAAGGCCAGTCGCACTTCGGTTGTGGGTTCGATTCCTACAGCCTTGTCCGACGTGATGGGCTGTCGCTCGTCCTGCAGGTTGTCCTTTTTCTAAAACTATATTACTATAACATCCCATCAATAATATCGAAAAAAAACTTCTATCCTTAAACAATACTAACTTATGTCCAACATAATCCATTCCAATCTTTAGGCTTATCCATAATACTGCAGTCCATTCTCATAATATAGTGAAAACGATTACCAGATATTTAATACCATCGTTGATCCCCATATATCATAAGATATGTTTTGTTGGTCATATTCCAAACATTAAAAGTCCTTAATCATGTATTCTCTTGAATACCTTAGTGAAAACATGAATTCAGTTAAAATTTAACACATTCCACATACCAAAATCCTCAAAATTCTATATACTCAAACCATTATATCACATAGTCCTTATATCAATCATGAGCTCATGGATACTGTTAAACATTTTATTTTCTCATTTTCCCTTTATTATGCGCATATCATCTTATTTCAAAAAATATCTCAATCACTTTGAATACCACATTAGACCAATACATAAATATTCCAATACTCCATGATACAATATTATTTTGGAATCCCATTACATAAACACTTAATCATTCCACCACATCGTTGTCATATTCAACATCGCCAATAATGATTACATGTGACTTCCCTTTGTCCTTTGCCTTCAGTGATTTCTCATGTTGATCATCACTAACCCTTGGATTAGGGCATTTATTAGCATAATGCCCCATTTCCTTGCACTTGAAGCATTGAAGTGTTGGTGGTGCGTTCTCTGCAGTGTTTACATTATTCTCATCATTAGAAACCCTTTATCCATTACTTCGACACTCAGCTGCTCGATGACCTTATTTTCCACACTTAAAACATTTTCTAGTCCCTTTAAGACAATCTCCACCATGCTTCTTTCCACACTTTGTGCATAAGGAAACACTCATCTTCTTTTCACCATTATTTTGAGATTTCTCCTTGAACTCCATCTTTCATTTCTTTTCAAAACCATAAGATGGATATGTAACACCAAATTCCATTTCTACCTTGATAGCACAACGCACAATTTCTTCATAGCTACTGAAGTCTCTTATAGCTAATGCCCTTCGAAGACTTGGTTTTAAGCCACTGAAAAATCGATCAACTTTACTTTCAGGTTGGATGATAATGCCAGATGCATACCTTGCAAGTCTTGTAAAATTCGCTTCGTATATACCAACAGATTCATCATCCTTTTGCTTTAGTTCAAGAAACTCCTTCTCCATATTTGTTCGAAGAATACGAGGGAAGTACTTACTGAAAAACAAGTTCTTGAACTCGTCCCATTGCATGGACTCAATTTCATCTCTTTGCCTCGTATTCTTGATAAGATTCCACCATTGATCAGCTTCACCTTCCAAACGATATACTTCTAAGATGACTTTATCATGCTCAGAACATTGAAGAACTGAAAATATCTTTTCAGTGGTACTGATCCATTGTTCAGCAACAAGTGGATCAGAAGACCCACTGAAAGAAGGTGGACGTTGCCTCATGAAGGACTCAATAGAATATTGTTCCCTTCTCTGGTCATTTGGAAGTCCAGAATGATTCATAGCTTGTGTAAGTATAGCAATACGATTTTGCACTCCATCTCCCATAACATTTGTTTGTTCAGGAGGGCAATCATTGCATTGTCCATTGCATTGATCAACACGGTTCCTTCGGGTTCTAGCCATCGTCTAAAACCCCAAAAGAATAGTGTGAGAGGAAAAAATCATGCTAGGGAAAACAATATAATAAAGGGGAAGTAACTTCAATATCTAACATCTTAGGTTTAATTCTATGATCATTAGCATAATTATATTACTATAACCTATACATATACTTAACCTTAGGGACATCCCTAGACATACCTTAGAAATATCTCTAGGGATCTCACTAAAGTTCTAACATCCTAGTTTCCAAAGGTTGACTAAACCTTTCCTCTGATACCAACTGTAGAGACCCTAAGCCTAACGTACATGAACATTACATTACTTTTGCGGAATACTTAGTACATAAAAAAACACACAAACAAGGATCGTAATAGTTTAGTGTCTTTGGAAACTCGGAACGTAATCTTCTAATCGTGGTGAAAGATCCTCAATATCTCCGATAAAGATCTCCCTTTTTTTAACCTAAAACCTTTCTTTATATCCTGGGGAAAAGAAAACATAAAAGGGTGAGCTCAAATGCTCAGTAAGGGTAAACAAAACAAATATCAATCACATCATATACATAAGAACATAGCTTTTGGAAATCTTAACCTGCAAAAGAGCTCATAATATCATAACATGGGATAAATCATAGAAGTGAAATGTAATCCCAATAATCATAACTTAAAACATGAAACTTTGTGGCATACACAAATAATCACAGAGAATCATTTCTTGTTAGTCAAGACTCATTGCCAAGACTGTCTTAGTGGACAAAGTCCCTTTCGGAATCGAGTAGTCCTCGTTTCAGTCCTGTTTCACTGAACTGGTATAACTTACCATTTCAGCCATGTCTATCTGATGAGATATAAAATCTTTACCCAATGCATTGGAGGGAGATATAGGTCCCACCCATCTTATAATGAATCCTTCCTTATGTGTGCCACATAATCATAAACCATACATCATAGCGTAACCCATGTAATAAAAATGGAATTCTTAAACAAAATGACATCATAAAACAATTCATATAAGATAAAGGAATTCATAAAAATATTTCCATCACAACATAATCAAATCCATGTAATAATAGGGATAAAAACAGAACCCATTTATTATCTTATATGGAAAATAATTTTGATAAAATACTTGAACTCCATTCTTGAGGAAAATATCTTTTCTACTTCAAAAACATTTTTCCTTTCATAACATGTTATACAACTTTAAAATAAAAGAAGTTGATTAAAAATAAACTTGAAAACTTGTAAAGGAAGCTTCTTGGAAGTAATTTTTTAAAAATCCATTCATGCTGTATAAGCTAAAAAAAACATTCTTCGTACTTTTGTCGGAAAAGTCAAAAAGTAACTCGTACGAAAAATCGACAAAAGATTCCTTTCATATTCATTACTAAAAACTCACCGAAGGGTAAAATTGGATTTAAACTATTGTAAGTGGATGGAAACAATATTACATATTGAGGGAACATGGATGTGGATGATAAAATACACCCTAATAAATACTTACGAATAAACAATCTCGGATAAAAATGAGATTGTGATATTTCCCTTACCTTAGGTCCGCATTACTTTGTAAGTGTCCGAACCTCCTTTATAATGATTTAAATCATGTTATTGACTTATTCCAGAATCATATTCATTGTTATTATATCATATATGATCCACTTATGACTTTATATTACCCGTAAATTCATGTTAAAGTAGCGTTTTGGGTAAAATCGTCTCATTTGTCGTTCGTGTTTTTAACTTGTAATTATTCATATGATTACTTAGATCGTGATTACTTAATTCCAGAATATAAAACATGATTTATATATATATATTCAGAATATACATATATAATAAATCAGTAAATGGAAAGAAATACACCGTTCATGGAGACGGTAGTCCGTTCGTACGCATGAACGCTGTTTTCGTTTCCTTATTGAATTGAATGGAATTAAGTAGATGAAATACATATAAATAATTCCAGTATCATTATTGTGTCATATATTTCATTAGTATTTATTATATATATTTTATAATCATTCATTAATGGTTAATCATTGAGAATGAATCTCATCGCGTCGTGGAGACGGTAGTCCGTACGTACGCACGAGCGATGATATCATTCCCATGGTCGTGGAGTTGTGTTGAAGTGTATGTATACTATTTCAGTATCAATATCACTTTATAATAATCATGTATAGTTACTCATTAAACCATTATACCCATCCAATTAAGGTGGTGGCGGAAAATAGATTACACCACGGCGTGGAGACGGTATTCCGTACGTACGCACGCGCGGTGATTTCCTTTTTCCGTAGGATGGATAGAAGGTTAATTAGAGTTGTTTCATATTTATAATAACATATCATTATGTAAGTAATACTGATGTTATTACTTTATCATGAAACAACTAAAGAAGAAGATGTTGAAGAAGAAAAAAAATTGAAAAGATCGGTAATGGATATTACCTCTTCTTTGAAACGCCTCTTTGAATCCTCCACTTAGGGAACTAAGATTGGTCTTTGAAGAAGACCAGGACCTCTAGGATTATTCTAGGGAAGTGGAGAAAGGATTTTGGCAGAGGTTGTCCGAGCTTGAGTGCTCAAATTGGTGTGAGGAGGAAGGGGGAGGAGGTGTCCTTTTATAAGGGAGGAGAGGGGCACCTTAGGAATACCTCAAAATATTATTTTATATTAATGTCAAAATCGGTTTATAATGGTTCCAAAGGGTCTTATTTAGAAGATAAAGTGGGGATGGGTCGAAATCCTATCATCCAATAGGATTTAGACAAGTTTAGGGTATTATTTTAACCTTATAAATTAGATTTAACTCTAAGTTAAATAATTTAACTTTTACCGTGTCTTTTTGTTTTCTTTCACTATATGGTCAATACACTTACTATAACATGCCAAAAGAACCCCAAATTGTTTATTATTAATATATATATCCTTATCTAAGTCATTTGGCCGAACCGTAGATTTTTAGGAATAAAATAATAATTAATAATATAATATTTGATTTAAAAACTATTTTGTGTCAATTTTGACACTATTTGATATATGATTTTTGTGAAAGTCATAACAGAATTATATGTTCGAACCAAGTTGATTAAACAACCCTAATATATCATAGTAACCTAGAAAATTAGTGTAATTCATAAAAAGTCTCAAATTAAATTTATTTGAGCATTTATAACATCAATTATGTTAATATTTCCTTAAAAGGGTAATTACTGCATCATCTTTGTGTCATAAATAAATTAATTTATTTAAAGTCTAAAAATTATAAATAAAATAAAATTATGTAGGAAATCGTTTTATCTTTCTAATTAATATTTATAGTCGAATTTATCTTATGTATAACCCCATATTCAAAATGTTTTAGTTATTAAACTTTGATTTTAACTATTTTAACTATTCATTAAATAAAATAATATTAAATGTCATAATCTAATCCAAGTGGACCTAAATGGTCATATTATATTCATAAGGTTGTTTTTGGTCGAAATACACTTGTACAATAGGATTAGGACATGTGTTAGGGTAATATTAATATCATTTTTACCCTTAATTACCCTATTTACTTTTAACCGTGGTAAATAAAAGTAAAAAGTTACTATTCACCAAAAATTATTTTCATCTCATTGAACCACATTTTACTCACTGACATCAACCGTGTCTCTCGGATTTTTGAAATTCCATTCACAGAAGCGGTAAAATTATTTTTTATGAAAAATTTAGTTTTTTTAACTACCACTTAGTAGTTTCACTATTCATCAAAAATTGATGTTTTTCAGAACAATGCCAAAATTTCATCCTAAGCTATATTTAATATTCCGAATTCAAAAATGAAATCTATTTTACCAAATTCATAACATAGAAGTTTCATTAATTAATTTTATAATTAAATCCCGCTTTTAAAACAAATAGCGTGTTTTTAAGAAACAATATCTATCAAAAGATTGACACTTGATTATGTGTGGTTTAAATGTGAAATTACATTCAATGACCAACATTGTATTAAATTGTAAAAATATATTCTATATATACTTTAAAACCACTCAAATTAATAATTTATCACTATTAATTATTTCGATTAAAAAAAATTGTTTTTAATTATAATTTAGTAATTTTAACTATTCATCAGAATATGAAAGTTATCCAAAAAGTACGAAAATTTCACCTTAGGCTAAATTCGATACTCCGAATCCAAAAATGAAGTCCATTTTGAGAGCTAAAATTTATAAAATTTTAAAAGGTGGTTATTACTATTCATAACGGCTAGTTATAATAATATTTTAATAACATATCGTTGTTTAGTGAAACTCGGTATTGCGTACTACACACGCTATCGAGGAAGGTCGTGATTGCGTGTAATGCAAGGCAAGTCAAAGATGCATGTTGTGCAAACTTCGTTTGGTGTAGCGTACACCACAAGACATTAATAAAATTAAAAAGAATATTTTTCATAAAATCTCGGGCTGTTACAGTCTCCACGCCGTTGTGTAATCTGTTTTTCACCACTACCTTACAAGGATATGTATAATGGTGGAAATAATAACTATATATAATTATTATAGTTTGATTACAATTCTAATATATTATACCCAATCTAGTTCAATACCATTCATCAATTATGGGAACGATATCGTCACTCATGCATATGTACGGTTTACCGTCTCCATGATGCGATGAGATCCATTATCCATGTTAAACATTCAAGAATGATAATAGAGTATATATAATAACTAATAATTAAATATATGAAATAATAATTATATTCGATTTATGTATATATAAATTTCATTTACTTACTTCCACTCAATTTAATAAGGAAACCAAATTAGCGTTCATACGTATGTACGGCCTACTGTCTCCATGAATGGTGTATTCCATTTCATTTATCTATCTATTATATATATATATATATATTTATATACTGAATATATATGATATATAAATCATTTTCTATATTATGGAAGTAATTAAATAATGATCTATGTAATAATTTCATGAATAAAAAGTCCAAACACATATGATAAGTAAAACGATTATTACCCAAAAGGTTGCTTTAACATGGAATTGACAAATTAATGGTGAATATAAAGTCATATTTAAATCATATATGATGTCGTAAATATTATTATGGTTCTTTTATAAGTTAATAATATTTTTAAACCCACTATATAAAAGTTTTGGATACATACGGAAGAAATCAAACCTAAGGTAAGGGATAATTTTACAATCACATTTTTATCTGAGATTGTTTATTCGAAATTATTTACTAGGGATATACTTATCATCCATGTCCATGTTTTATAAAAATGTTTTCATGAATTATTTAATATTATCCTATGTATATTTAAATTCATTTTTACCCTGTTTTAACTTTTACTACATGGTATTGAAGGAATATCTGTTTTGTTTACCATATGAAGTAATGTTGACTATTCTGGAAAACGTATGAGGAGAATATTTTTTTAACATATACGGCATGAATGATTTTTTACATATTCATAATTACTTATTTCCATGAAGATTCCTCTACAATTTTACAAGTGTATTTTCAAATAAATTATTTTCTTTTAAAATTGCATGATGTTTTAAAAAAAGAAAGTGTTTTTGAAGAAAAAAGGATGTTTTCCTCAAGAACAAAGTTCATGTATTTTATGAAAATTATATTCCATATAAGATGAGATAGGGTTATGTTTCTATCCCTATTATTACTTTTATTTTAAATATTTTATGATGAAATTATTTTTATAAAGTATATTTATCTTATATGGATTATGTTATGATGAAATGTTATTCAAGAACCCTGTTTTATTTCTTTGGTTATCTTATTATGAATGATTTATGTTTTTGTGGAACATGTAAGAATGATTTCATTATGAGATGGGTGGGAACTATATCTCCCTCCAATTCATTGGGTAATAATTTATATGTCATGATATAGATATGAATAGAAAATAAAGTATATATGGTTCAGTAATATAGGGCTGGAACGGTATGTCAATCCAGTTCAGTAATACATGGCTAGAATGGAAAGTAAACAAGCTTCAGTAATGGTGCTTTTCCACTATGATGGTATTGGCAGCAATTCCCTGGCTAATATGGAAATCAGATTATGTGCCTATTAGTTTTACATAATTACATGTTTAATGATAATGATATTATATCATGGTTAATGTTATTTTATGATCTATTCCTTACGTATTACAAATATTTATTTCATGACTCAATATTTTGTTGTTTAAACTTTATATTAATTTTTTTATAATCAAATGTTTATGTTTTATTTTATGTCCTCCATGTTTACCCTTACTGTAAATTTGATCTCACCCTTTTTATGTTTTCTTTTCCCCAAGATATAAATAAAGGTTTTAGGTGGGAAAATAAAAGGGTATGATCTTTATAGGAGATATTGAAGATAGTTTTCCATATTGGAAGATTATTTACTAAGAATACAATGAAAAAAAACTTATATGATTTTTGGGTATCTTTTTGTGTCATGTATGAATTATTCCTCAAAAGAAATGTAATTTCTCATTACATCAAGCATCGATCTCTATAGTTGGTATCAAACCGAAGGTTTAGTCAAACGTTGGAATCTTGGATGCGTAAACTTTAGTGAGATACCTAGAGATATTTCTAATTACATGACTAGAGATGTAATAATGATAGGTCAAGTATAGCTTACAATCCTAGAGTTTTTGTGATAATCATGAAAAAACTAGGATTAAACCGAACATATCATAGATTGAAATATTATAAGTAATTTACCTTACTTATTTGTTTTCGATCTCTCATATTTATTTTTAACACTTCACATTCTAGTCATTTTTAATAATAGTAACTACATTAAACATAGTTAACCATTGAATGTTTCAAATGTGAAAATTGTGGGAACAATGAAGATTTATTTCCTAAGTGAAAATATCATTAAGAGAATCATGAATATGGTATGAGTATTGGTCATACTGTTAAAGATAAAGAGATTTTAAACGATATGTGAAAGGTATGTGATTTTCTTAAAGTTTTTTTTGCATTAAACCGAAGAATATTAAAAGCTTAATCCCTGATTCATATTTTAGTAAATATGAAGATGATGGATCTTGAGTAATTATTTAAGAATAATTTTGGATGATTGAGGTGTATATGGTTCCAATTTAAAAGATTATGTTATATGATTCATGAAATATATAATTGTTTTTAGTATAATAATTTAATTAATGTTTGGTAAGGATATGTTCAATAGTTTCATGGAGGCAGAAAAGTGATTTAAGGGTAAGGTGATATATTTGGATAACACATGATTAAAGGGAAGGTAACCCTTAATATGTTTCTTATGTTTAGAAAATGATATTTGGATAAATATATGTTGGATTAGAATAAGTAAATTTGATGATACTAGTTTCTTGGTAACAAATTAGGGTGTTATTTACAAGTGGGTTATGCTATCATGGATGAAGTATACAACTTTTTGGGACTTAAGAAATATATCTGATAAATTTTGGAAAAAGGTAACATGCTTGTTTTCAATAAGGATATATTGAAATTACCATGATTCAATAGAATGCATGATGAAGTCATAATTTTTTTTGAATGTGGCCAATAAGATATATCTTATGATTTATAGGGGATAAATAAAGGAATACGCATGCTTGTTATATAAGCTTTCTTGTAATTTGTTTATAATGTGAGTTTTTACATAAGTATTTTGTATAAGCCTAAAGGTTGGAAAGGATTAAGTTAGAAATGAGATGGTATTGTTTAAGAATAAAACATTTTTTTAATATTATTTCTGGAATGTTATAATACTATAGTTTTGGAAAAAGGACAACCCACAGAACATGAGACAACCCATCACATCTGAAAATGATGTAGGAATCGAACCCGCAACCAAAGTGTGATATGCTTTCATCACCTACAAATGGCCTATGAGAATTCCCTGGTTATTATAAATTAGTTTTATTTTATTTAAGCAGTATGGTAGATGAAGTATAAGTCCATTTTTGGAACCATGTATGATTAATCTCACTATCGGTTGACTTATGCATATTTGATAACCTTTTCTAACCTATTTTTTGAGATATATGGAATGACCTATCATTATATCATATTATAGGCTAACACTTCAAAAATTACAAATTCAACTTCATTTCTTTAAATAATAGATGAATTGGAAATTGTTCAAGGCATGACCAACAATGATATTGTACTAAAATCTGGTAAGTATTTATTCTCATGTTATTCAAATTTAGGAAAAGGATCTTGAAAACCAAAATTTTATCCTAGTACCTTCTTATCTGATGAATCATATTTTACATTAAATCGTCACAAATTTATGGCTTTCTGGTTGTTAACTTTCTCTAAATCTTGTTCTCTATCACTATCCATCAGAACTTGAAGATTATATTTCTCTTTCATATCCACATTTTCACTTCCCACCAATGTTCTCCTATGTGGAAACAATGTGATGAGTTACTTTGGGTAACCGTTATATTCCCTACTTTACATTTTATAATGAAGTTTTAGAATTCCTCTTTACGATGTGGGTTTCTATGAAAGAAACATTCATGTAGTAAACCATTTATAACCCTGATAAATATCGAGGGTTAAATTCATTAGAAGGGGTATAAGGTAACACTCTGAGGTTTTATAAGATAGATTCATTTTAATTTCTTTTATGTATTGTGTTGTACACTACACAATGATTAGATTTCACTATATGAAACAACGTATTAGCTTGCAGTATACACATCACTATTCTAGGCTTTTGTTATACACAATTTCAAGTTCTATTGATAGAATTCATTTCATGAAACATTGTGTATAGATTCTGTTCAATGTATAAATAAAATATGTTTGTCTTATGTTATAAGAAAAAACCAAAGGAATCTTGTACTACATGCAACACTGTCTTGGCTTGCGTTACAAGCATAAGTGACTGTCCTCGATAGTTTGCGTTGTACGCAATACCGGGTTTAACTAAACAATAATATGTTGTTAAAATATTATGATTTAATAGGATCTAAACTAGCCTTTATGAATAATATTAACCAAATTTTGAATTTTATATAACATTAAAATTCATCTTACACATTTTCTAGAACATGATATGAGAACAAAGTCAATTTTTTGGATAAAAAAGTATTTTTCAAAAAATGTAGTTTTAACGCCATTTGATGGAGCAGTAATTTTAAATCTAATTTTGAGACTTTTATAAGTTAAATTTGACAAAATAAACTTCTTATTTTGAATAGGGACATAAAAATTTACTTTTTTTCATTTTTTGTATTTTTCTAAAAAAATTAAAATTTTAATGAATAGTGAAAAATACTGCATTTTAATTCGAAACTGCATTTTTATCTAATTTATTTATATAGTTAGATAATCTTTATAATTGGTTTTAAAGTGTAATTGGATTATATTTTAATAATTTAATCCAATTTTGGTCATTGGATGTAATTTCACTTTTAAATTAGACATAAACACATATCAATATTTTGGTAGTTATTACTTTTCAAAAACCCACTTTTTGGTTTTGACAACAAGAATTAATTTTAAATAAATTAATGAAAATTATATGTTTTGAATTTGAAAAAATGGATTCAATATTTTGAATCATAAGGTTTAAATTTTGTAAATATTTACCTTTTATTTTTTGACATTATGAATAGTAACTTAGGTAATTATTTTATTTACCTTGGTTAAAGGGTAAATCTTGTAAATAAGGGTGAAACAAAATCATATTATTATAATATTTAACAACACTAACACATGTACTAACCCTATTTTATGACATATGTCCGACCATGGAAATCCTTGGGTTAATTTTGGGTCCCCATGGATTCACATTGATGTGAAAATGACATTTTATAAGAATTAATTTAAAGTAAATATCATTATAACATAAACATATATCTTTTACTAAATAGATTTTAATATAGAGTTATATAACTGATATTTATGTATGTAAATTTTCATTATAAATATAGAAATATTTAATACATCCAGATATTTTGTTTATAATATTTAGACCATAAATTAATAAATTTAATAATGACACAATGATGATGCACTGATTTATTCATTAATAAATGATTCAAATAAATGATATTATAAATGTTAAAATATATTTAATATGGTTATTTTGATTTCATTCATGAATTTTATGAATTATAATGACATATTATCCGTTATTTAATGCCTTAGGTTTGAATGAATCAGGTTGTTATGAATTTTAAAAAAAGTCAAGTATGAATAGTGTCCAAAATTGATATAATTCATTACTTAAAACATAAAATAGTTTATTAAATGATATTAAATTACTAAAAATAAAATATTAATAAAAATGTTTAATATAATTAAAAATATGTCATAAATAACTTTTTTGGTTTGTTTTACATGATATGGTAATTATACTAACCCACAATGTGTAAATAAAATGATATCACAATAAAATTAAAAAGGGTAATATAAGGGTTAAACCAAACATATTAGGAAAAAAAGTATTTAAAAAATTGTCTAAAAATTGTTGGATGATAGGTATTATAACAGAAATCATACTATATTTCAATTAAATTAGTTTTTTGATATTTCTAATCGAAATTGAATTTATAATAAATTAATATTTTGAGAGTTTCTTAAAATGATCCTCTCCTCTCTTATAAAAGGGAACCTACTCCATCCCCCATTCACTCCATTTTGAGCATTCAAGCTCATCAAAACCCTACCCATTTATCTTCTCAACTTATCTAGTTACATTATAGAGATTATAGTATTCAAAAAACACCAACTCTAGTGCCCTACGACGAAATTTAAAGGAGGCATGTCGAGGAAGAGGTAATATCTTCTCCCGATTCTTTCAAATTTATTTCTTATTCCACTTCCTATTAAAAGTTAATTAATTATAAAGTAATAACATCAGTATAAATAATATACTTATATGTTATTATACATATTAAACAACCCTATTTCACCTTCTATCCATCCTAAAAAAAGAAATCATCGCCTGTACATACGTACGACTTACCGTCTCCACGCTGTGGTGTAATCTTTTTTTCACCACCACCTTACTTGGATGTGTATAATGGTGGAAATAATAACTATATATGGTTACTATAATATTATACTAATTATTATATATTATAAACCATCCAATTAAATAACATTCAACAGTTATGGGAATGATATTGTGAGCGTATGTACGACTTACCGTCTCCACGACGTGATGAGATTCATTCTCCACGTTAACCATCCAATAATGATTATAAAGTATATATAATAAATAATCATGGAATATATGACATAATAATTATACTATATTTATTTATATATATATTTCATCTACTTATTTCCATTCACTTCAATTAGGAAATTAAAATAGCTTTCATGCATATGTACCACCTAAAGTCTACATGAACGGTGTATTCCATTTAATTTATCAATATATTATATATATATATATACTGAATATATATGATATATAAATCATTTTTTACATTCTTTAAGTAATTAAATCATGATCTAATTAATAATATCAAGAATAACATGTTCAAACATGTATGATAAATAAAACGATTATTACCCAAAACGCTTCTTTAACATGGAATTGACAACTGAACGGTTAATATAAAGTCATAAGTAAATCATATATGATATCATAAAAATTATTATGGTTATGTTACAAGTTAATAATTATTTTAAACCCACTATATAGGAGTTTTAGATAGAAATGGAAGAAATCAGACCTAAAGTATAGGAAATTTTACAATCTCGTTTTTATCCGAGATTGTTTATTTGTAAGTATTTACTGGGGATATATTTATCATCCATTTCAATATTTTATAAAAAAATCATGAATTATATAATATTATTATATGTATATTTAAAGTCATTTTTCTCATTTTTTGACTTTTACTACATGGTATGGAAGGAATATTTCTTTTGTTTACCATACGAGGTACTTTTGACTTTTCTGGATAAAGTATGAGGAGAGTGTTTTTTTCACTTATACTGCATGAATGAGTTCTTACATATTCATATCACCTTATTTACATGAAGCTTAATCTACACATTTAAAAGTTTATTTTCTACTAAATTCTTTTCTTTTAAAATTTCACGAAATTTTGAAAAAAGAAAACATTTTTGAAGAAGAAAAGAGACTTTCCTCAAGAACTAAGTTCTAGTGTTTTATCAAAATTATTCTCCGTATAAGATGACATAGGGTTATGATTCTATCCCTATTATTAATTTTATTTAATTTAATTTATGATGAAATAATTTTTATGAATTCCATTTATCATAATGGATTATGTTATGATGAAATGATGTTTAAGAAACCCTTTTTATTTCTTGGGTTATACTATGATGAATGATTTATATTTTTGTAGAAAATGTGTGAATGATTTCATTATGAGATGGGTGGGACCTATATATCCCTCCAATACATTGGGTAAAGATTTATAGCTCATGATATATACATTACTAGAATTTTAAGTATATCTAGTTCAGTAAAATAGGTCTGGAATGACATTTAAATCCAGTTCAGTAATACATGGTTGTAATGGAAAGTAATCCTGGTTCATTAGTGGAGTTTTTACAGTATAATGGTCTTGGAAATAGTGCCTTGGAAACTATGGAAACAATATTATGTGTATATTAGTTTTCCACAATTACATGTTTTATGATAATGATATTCTATCATGGTTAATGTTCTTTTAAGATCTATTCCTTATGTACTATGGATATTTATTTCATGATTCAATATTTTGATGATTAAACTTTATGTTAATGTTTTTTATGTTCAAAATTTTATGTTTTATTTTATGTTATCCATGTTTTCCTTTACTGAGTATTTGAGCTCACCGTTTCGATGTTTTCTTTTCCCTGGGATTTAAAGAAAGGTTTTAGGTAGGAAAACAAAAGGGGATGATCTTTATGGGAGATGTTGAAGATCTTTCACCGTGTTAGAGTATTATGTTTGAAGTTTCAAAAGACACTAAACTAATATGATCTTTGTCAATTTTTTGTGTCATGTATTAAGTATTCCAAAAAATAAATTTAGTGTCTCTATACATCAAGCTTGGGTCTCTACAATGGGCATACTAAAGAATCATGTGATAAGATAATTTAGCAGTGTAGAATCGGGAGATAGTCGTACTATAGCTTGATGGACTTCCATCCACTGGTCATTGAAGCATAGTAGAATTTCTGTGTGGTTCTTGGAATAGTGTCATCCTCTTATTTCTAAGATTATTTGATCTAGGGTTTCTGGGTTTGTCTAAAGCTGTGAAATAATCACGTTAATTCTACTCCTGGTCATGGTGACATTTTCACCTCTCCATGGATGCAGGGATCATTTCCTTAACCACATAAATCACTATTTCATGTGATAATCTTATCACCCTTTTGTTTTTTATGTTATAATCTTCAAAAAAACAATTTGACAATTATTTCTCTTTATGTTTCTGCAAAAAACGTTTCCATAAACAACATTCTATGAATTGAAGGATAGAAAGGTAGTGATCTTGAGTGAAAAATAATGATTATTTTTTTCATAGACACCTTCAAATTCTAAATCAAACCATTTTATAAGATCATAATTAATACCACTAGGAAATATTTCCATCTCAAAAATGACTTGATCCTTCAGTTCTAACTTAATTTTTGAATCTGTTTTCTTTCCATCATTTCCACTAATCTATTTCAAAATGATCACACAAATATAGATAGTTTTATTTGAGATTTCTTTTATTCCTAGTGATCCTTTAGAATCTCTCTAATATTCAAAAATATTCATGTGATAGTTATCATTACTGATCAATTTAATTCAATTGTAACACCCCTGATTTGAGGATTTTTTTCTTTTATATCTTTTAGTCATTGTAGTCATTTTTTGGGTTCAGGAAGGGTTGTAAGGGTTCTTGGTGGGTTAAGATGAGTTACGTTCTTTTGAGGAGCACCATGGGTTGTGAAACACCCATGGTAGTTAGTATTTTTCACTGGGAGTTCCATAATGAGAAACTGGGAGAAAAAACCCATCATAGTATTGGGTGTGGTGTCCCTAGGGTTGGGTGAGTCATAGGTTACGTTAGCGCTGTGTAAAACAACATGGGAGGCCTTAACATTCCACGGTACAAGTCATGGTGGGTTGAAAATGGAAATGATTTTATATTTTTCTTGGTGGGTAATCCCAGGTGGGTGAAATCGAATGTGCCAAGGTCTTGGTAGGGATCACCATGTTCTGTTTCTAGTCGACATGATTTTTTAAAAATGGATAATTCTATTTCCGTGTATTCAAGGGGGTTACACACTATTATGAAAATGATGTATGATCTTTTAAGAGGAACATAAGCGTGATTTTTTATCTGATTCTAACACTAATAACCCCCATTCTTCCCCTCCATGATAACCCACATGAAAGAGAAGATTCTAGAAGTGATTTAGGGATGCTTCTCATCATATTGAGGCTCCTCATCTTATACCTTATTGTGATATCGAACATTGGGTTAGGTGGATTCCCTTTCTCTCTCTCCAATTTCTCTAAAACATGAAAGATTTGGATTTTTAAAATAATTATATTAGGTTATTTAATAGATAACCCTTTTGTAATACTATTTGGAAAACCCTCATTGTTTCAAGGCTTGAAATTCTGTATTTTAGGTAATTCCTACAATGTGATTCATATACTAATAAAATTAATTATGGTTTTTAATGTAATGTTTGGGTGTGGGAAATTTGAAAAAAAAAGGGTAGTGTGTGGTCAAATTTCATTTTATATTGTTTTATTAGTTTGGTCTTGGACATCATTTCTAGCTTAAGGCACATAGGGGTACATAGCCAAGGGAAAACTTGGGTCTGGAAGGAATGGTTTTCTACTCATTAATTGAGACTGCTCAAAATAATTATTTCATGCTGGGCATGTGAGTTTTGGATTGGATATTCCAAATGGAAGGAATTTTTCATTTTTTTAATTCTATTTTGGTAAAAAAATGGTTTGATATTATTTTTTCAGATTATATGTAAATTTTTTAGATAACTTATTCTTGTCCTAATGTGAGCATGGGAAATTGAGAATTTTTTTCTAAGTTGATATACTCACTAATTTCGTATGCATCTTGGTGAGTATGTAGACACTATTAATCATGATAAGGGAAATATCCAATACATCACATATAGAGCATCTGACATTATGGTCATTGTATATAGAGATAGATCTTGGTATTTGGTTGAGTATTTTGGTCTAGAGTGGTTCCACCTTGGTGCACTGAGTCTTTCAAGACATTGAATTTATGGTTTCCTATTTTGTATCATTTTATTTTTATACTCTAATATTGTTCAGTTATTTTTTATATTTAGTTGTATTGTTTTAATTTCATGAATCATATATTATCTTATCATTTTTCATTATTATATTAATTGGTTTTGTATGTGTGTAAGGGAAACTCCCCTCCCTGGTGTTTTATTTTTCCCTTGTAATTTATTAAAAATATTTGGTGTATGGGGGAATATAAAATAATATTAGTGACACACCATATATACCCAATCCAATGGGATGTAGTTGAGATATTACAAATGGTATAAATTTGGTTTGGTCATCAGTTGGGATGATAGTCCTGGAGATTTGATATGTCGGAGAAAAAAATGTAGAGCATAAAAGGAATAATGATCCTATTTTTATTGAAATTAAAGTTACCAAGGTTTTTTGGACACAAAATGTGTTCTTAAAACACTTATAGGATTGTCATAAACTCATCATCACGGGTTTAGATGATGAGTTCACAATATCATGATTTCATAAGTAGACTTCCCACTAAGACCGCATCATTAGTATTTTCTCTTATCACTATTGGAAATTAATAATGATTCTTCTTCTAATTATTATTTATATTATCCTAAACCTAAAATTTGATGTTATGTGGTGAATAAAAAGTAATTTCACATTGGTTATAGAGAGATGGAACCATTCATAAGGCCTATAAATCCACAAGAAGCATCCACTAAGAATGTGCTACCTGATACACATGTGAATAAAAAACATTATCACATAATTTTACATGGATTACAAGATATAGAAAGAGGGAAACAAAATAAAAAACCATCACTTGTGAAATTTTTATTGGATTTTCAAAATCGAAACACACCAATATTTTGAGGGGATTTAGGAACTAAACATGTGGGGGCATGTCCTTGTTGAATGAATATAATTTTCAATCTCCTTGGAACCCCATGAGACATTAAGGTAAAGCTGAAATTATACATTTTGGAGGATCTCATAGGTAAATTATGGGATTTATTTTCTCAAACTAAATGATACCAAGGCCTTACACTGTAGGAATTTTAGAAATATTTTAACAAACAATTCTCTATGCATACCTTCAATGTAACCAAAATGATAAATTTCTCTTGTTTTGAGCAATAAAAACTATAAGTTGTGGAATATGTACATAAATTCATTAACATACTTTATTTTGTTTTTCCAAAAGTGGATTCTAGAGAGTACATGAAGGAACATATATTCATTTATATATCGGAACCTGAAATTGTTTCTCAGAGAGTCGTGTTCTATATTGATGATTGTATATAAATGGTCAATAGATTGATATTGGAGGAAAAATAAATCCTTGAGAATGATGTTGAAGGAGAAAATTTTCTCTATATAAACATGAGTGGTAAATCTAGTGATAGAATCAAGTGAAGTGGGAAATCATATTCTTCGATAAGAAAGCTACTAGAGAATCATTCAATGAGATAGGTTTCTTTTCCCCCATGACACAGTAACAATCCATGATGCTTCTGGTGTGGTTTACTAATGCATCTAGACAATCCATATCAATTGGAAATTATATTATATGGGGGTAAAATGTATACTTACATGAGGGGGTATGTTAGACCATGTTGGAAGATATTGGGTTTAAAGTGAGCTGGAGAGAGTTGGGGGAGAATGTTTCTATGACTTTGGGTTGGGTGAGAGAATATCTGGGAAGGAGTATCTTAATGAATTTTATCCTAATCTTATAATTCCATTATTATCTTTAACTTTTGACTCAGTTTATATAGTTTAAATCAATAAAAAGTATTCCTTCAGAGTTGTTTGTTTATAGGTTAGTATTATCTGACCTGACCTACTATTCATCCTCTATGGAAACACATCAACAAACTAGTTTAGTCATCATGGATAAATCCTTAAGGACTCTGGATGAGAATCTTTAGAACCTATATTAATTTATATACACTTTTACATAAGGTCTATATGAATTCTATATGTATATCAATTTCATTTTGTTTCATCTAGATAAACTTCTCCTACATGACATCGTGAATCCTTCCCTTATTACCGATGTTTCATCCATACAATGTTAAAGTGTTACCAATCATTCATGTCCTAGGGACCCTATTATGTCACTCACCTAGAAGAATCCTTTTCCTTAGGATCCTTCAGGTAGTTATTAATATGTTGAATTTCTTATTTTTCATATCACATATCCATGATGTTGGCTCGCTCAAGTGGAACATTATTTTTTAATTCATTATACACCTTAACCTATTATGGTTCAAATTTATCAGGTTTGTATGGAGGGTAATTTAATTCATTGGTTCTCAATTTTAATTTTAGTTCATCAAGATTTTTCTAATATAATCATTAAATAATAAATCATAGATAACATTAGTGGTCTTGAACTCAAAAATATGTACGAGTTAGGTACTAACTTGTTTACCTCTTACATCAGGTTTGTATGTGTTTTATGGATTACGAGAATATATTATTTTTTGGTTTAATTTACAAAACCCAGAGACTCATCTCTAGGATATATTCTTTATTCATCACATCGATTTAGAATTAAAGAAAGATATAGTAGTCCATTTCCATGGGGGGGACATGTCCTCTTCTAGTAGTCATCATGACAGATATTTATTATAGCATCTTAATCAGTATACTTCCTAGAATCTAGTATGATGAATCCTTGACTTTTGTAGCATTAATATTCAGGATCAAGTGTATCTAGAAAATCAACCCCAAGAATCATTAATTTGGAGGATAAATAATGTGACATTTAACATCTTCGGACTGGGATGATCAACAACAAAAGGGTGGGATTCCATAAAATCCTATGCATAAGTCGGTGGATCCTAAAATTTTCATGCTCATACTGGGAGAGGATGAAGACGTAGCAGGATATGAAATGATTCCTTAAGATTAATACCTTATACCTGCACCACCAATAGAATCTAACTGAACAGTGGTGGATTATCAAAATTTATCCACTTCATGCCTTGATCTAATCCACCAGCCTGGGGAGATGGCTTCCATGAAGTTGGAAGAGAACTTTGGAGGAATTATTATCCTTGATTTGATAAAAATTGTTGCTTCCCATATTTTTATATCTCCCATGTTGAATAACTTGTCATTACCTTCCATTCACGGCTACTAAAATATGTGCATAAATTTTAGAATCATACAAAAATTGTAGTCCCAAGGTTTTTATCATCAACATTCCATGAATATGGGGAAGTACACTTCATTTATGTTCATGTTTTTGATCTTGAAATCACAAAAATAATTTTGGGTATAACATGGTTTCACACTCTTAGAGAGATCAATATCAATTGGATGAAATTGAAAATGTGGTTTTCAATTTGTAGGTAGCACTATCTTCTATGTGGGAAATTTCCCCTCAGACCAGTTTCCACATCTTTTCTGAGTTGTCTTATCAGTGTAGCCCATTATGGGAGTCATCAGTTTCTACTTGGGGAAATTCCATCAAGGGAAACCTCTATTTTTATGTGACACAACAAAGGGAAATGTAGACATTATTCAATACAATTATGTAGGTATTTGATGATCCCATAGGTATTCCTCTTACCCAATATCATGACCATTCTATTTTCATTTGGAGAATAACTTCTCTAAGATTCAAGAGAGGAGTGAATTGATTTATTAAAAAATTATTTTCATAGAAAACTACCCTTTTTAATAATATTATTACTTTGGGTATTTTTTGACACATGATTGTAGTGGAAATAAAAGATAAAATAAAAGATATCAGATATTATAAATTTATAGTAGTTCGGGTAAAAGACATCCCCTAGTCTCATCCACCAATTCCCAACTCTAAGAGCATTGTGATTTTCACCAGATCAGTACTTTTTTCAGGGACCGCCACCCCTTTCCAAGGGACTTCACAACTGAGTGCAAACAGTTGAAACTTATTACATTATCATGATCTTTTAATTGGGCCCCATCATGTCTTTAAAAACACTGTCCATCAAGGATATTATAAGAAGATCCTTCATAGTGAGAGTGACAGAATAAAAAATGAGTTTACAACTGAGGATCATAATTATAAGATACAACTGACTGAAGAGAAGAAATCAACTGGAGGGGTGAAAATAATGAAATGTAGATCAAGGATAATCTTATTATGTAGTAATGAATGATTGTGATAGTGCAGCTATAGATTCCAACATTCTTATTTCGTTTTCACATAAAACATAGCATCATAAAAAGATATTTGAGAGTGTTAATAGATCATAGTGTAAGAACATCTATTCTTGTGTACATTCTATTATTTTTTACATAATTGAATTCATTAAAAACTTATATATTAAATCCAAATCATAATATCCATAAAATACTGTCTTGGAATTAAATTTCACATGCCCATTTCTTGAAAATACACTATCAAAAGTAATGAAAAATAATTATCCTTGTGTTGTATTATGTTTTTAGTACTTTCACCTTTATAATCATTTTTAACATAAAGTTGTAATCCAAAATTTAATTTGTGCACAATATCATTACTTTTCATTTAAGGTACACAAACAATAAAAAATATCATGAAAAATGACGTAGCCAAATCCACAAATTTCAATTAATCCATGTAACATATTCACGTAGGTAATTTTTCAACATAGTTGATTTCTCACATAGCTAATTCATCAATGGAAAAGATTTACATGTATTTGATCTTACAAAGTAGTCATTTCATTTAGGAAATTCCTTAAAATATCAGATTGACATATCCATTTCTCTATGTATTAAAATTTATCACATATCCAATTTTCCATACTACGGAAAATTTTCAACAAACATCCAAAAGTTCAATATTTCAACAGAATGAACTAAAAAAAATAAAAAAAAAATAATTTACATGAATAATATTATTAACATATTTTTTAGGACCAATAGGGGCCTATATACCCTGAGAGGGGGGGGGGTGAATCAGGGTATGGATATTATTTTTCAAAGTTCTTCCTGCCCCACTGGATCTTGACATATTTATTACAAGGGTCACTTTGTTTGCACATGTGTGTTTAATATGATTAATTATTTTCTTCTTTATCTGATGATGAAGCTTAAAATGCAATGCATGGACGTAAGCAGACAGACACATAGATTTTTACTTGGTTCACCCTCACTAGGATACGTCCAAGGAGCATACGCCGACAAGTTTCCGGTCATACCAAATTCCAATAAACTTCACTAGCTGTTTATTAAAGGGTTTGGGCACAGTCACTCTTTCCCAGGATAACTACCTTTACACTGATTAGGGTCAGCTCACTGCTTTCCCAAGGGTCACTCCCTATTTCTATCTATTTGCCTCACTGCCGGTGAAGAGGATCACCTTCTTCCACTTCCTTCGCTCACTGCTATGGAAAGGACCCACTCACAGTTTATAGACCTATAGGTATCTTTATTTTCATGAATAAATGCATCTTCCTCTGTATGTAGATGCCCTGTTGAAGTAAAACTTTCACCCTTATATGAATATCTATTAGCACTTAAGGTATTGGGCAAACTTCCAGCTTCTACGTAGCTCGAAAACACTACTGGAAAATCAACAATACTTGGCGTGGAAGTCTAAGACGACGCGCAAGTATCGTCATGAAAGTCACAACTGGCATTCAAGTCTTCCTCAACCACTTTCACGACACAAGATTCTGCAACTCCAAACCTATGCGACTCACTTCCTTCCTCACCTAAACCACCTCAAGTGTGCCACTTCCAAAACTGGAACGCAAGTCCGACTTGCGCGACACACCACCACTTGCGCGACCACCACACCTATGGAACAGGAGCTCTAAATCTTCTAAGTGTTGAACTTTGGTAAAGAATAAATAGGGGTGGTCCAGTATTTATAGTCATTTGGTCACCCATGCGCGACGGTGCGCAAGTCTCTCCTTGGCGCGCAAGTCTCGGCGTGTAAGTCTCTTCTCCTGCAAGTCTCCTGCGCGACCTAATTCCAAACTTGTTCGAACCTCTTTCCTTTTCCATATTTTGATCTTCTAATCTTGAAGAACCATATGCACACAAGTTCTCAATCTTCCAAGTCATCATCGCATAAGTCTCTTTCACGGCGCACAAGTCACTAGAGCAACACCACCAATACTTGCGTGACACTTGTCCCTTTGCCATATTTTGATGATCTGATCTTGAAAAACATATGGTGTTCAAGTTTCCTAGCCTTCAAGTACATGGTGTGCAAGTACCTTTTCTAAAAACCACTTTTCTTCATTTGACGATTTTCAGGCCCAAAAATTTGGCAAACACTAGAAAACGGCACCACCTTGTATTTATTCTTTTTTACCGCCTCCAGATCATCCATTCCTTTTGTCGACTTTCTTGAATCAAACATGGATCGTTGACCTCAGATCTTGAACTCGAAATTCCATCATGAAATCCTCTTTTTCAACAAATTTTTATTTCATTGTTTTACTTTGTGAACAATCACCACTCAGATGTCCACTTTGTCAACAAACACAATCACCTCAAAAATGATTAAATGATACCTTGAGGGATTTTTTCCCAACAATCTCCCCCTTTGGGTTTGTTGAAAAATCTTCCATAAAAAGATACGTCATTGATTCTTCAGCTAAAATTCGCCTCATTAAGATTATGATAGAATTAAAGGATTTACTCAACACATACTCTAAGCCCACAGGAGCAATGCTCGGTGTGAGAAGCCAAAGTAAATGAAAACTTCATCATTGAATCACTTCAACTCTGACACCCTCTATTGACACCTAACTGATACCAATTTTGTCTAAAATGATACCAATTTTTGGAAATATCCTTACCACTTTCCAACACCACTCTTCAGCTTTTATCATGATCCTCATCTCTCGTGATATCTACTCTTTGATCAATCACTTCTAGCATCGTCAGATTTAATACACTCCTCCTTTCTTTTCACAGCTTCAACTATTGTATACTTCAAAACCTATTTATCCCTTTTTCCTATGTTGTACAAGATAAGCTCTGGCTAAGCATGTTCAACTAGCTTCAACTCCCCCTATCTGGCTGCTCCACATGTCAGCTTCTCCCCTTATCTGTCAATATTTCTTAAATAGACACATTGTATCCCCCTTGAACAATCATAATATTCTCCCCCTTTGTCAATGAACCCAAAGGTTACTCCTTTGCAGTCTGTAACAGAGTAGATAACACATATCAGCACATTAGGGAAAACACATCATACCTCGGGGAGAGGGGGTTTCCGCATCCACACTATTTCAAGTGCGGGGAGTCGACTAAACTACCAAAGCCAGTTGATGTCTCTCAAAAGCTTCCTTGGGTAAGGCCTTTGTTATAATGTCTGCAACCTATATCTCGGTAGGCACATACTCCAACTTAACAATGCCTTACTCCACCTTCTCCTTGATGAAATGATATTTGATCCTAATGTGCTTTGCCCTTCAGTGATGAACTGGATTTTTGCTAAGATTGATAGCACTTGAGTTATCACACTAGATTCCAATCGGTGACTTCACTTCAACTCTCATATCTTCAAGCTGCTGTTTCATCCACAATAACTGTGTGCATGCTTGAGTGGAGGAAATATACTTAGCTTCTATGGTGCCTAATAAATGAAATCCTACTTCATGCTTATCCAATCAATACATAGTCCACCAAGATAGAATTCACCTCCAAATGTTGATTTCCTATCATCTGCTGAACCGGCCCAATCGGCATCAGTATATCCCAATAAATCTGTCTGAGATTTGTCATTATATGTCAATCTGAAGCCCACCATGCCCTTGATATACCAAAGTATTCTTTTAACTACAAGCTTGTGGTGTTCTTTGGGATTACTCTGATATCTTACTGCTTGGAATTTGGTGAAAACAATTTCAGGACTTGTCGCGGTAAAGTACAACAAGCTTCCAATAATTTGCCTGTATTCTGTGATATTAACTACTTTTCCATCCTCATCTTTTGATAATTTCATCCAGGTAGAAATCGTAGTCTTCATCTCCTTATAATTATCCATCCCAAACCTTCTTAGAACCTCTTTGGCATATTTGGATTGAGAAATGAATGTTCCATTCCTTCCTTGAGTCACTTGTATACCAAGGAAAAACGTTAGCTCTCCAATCATTGACATCTCAAACTCATTTTTCCTGAATTCCAAAAACTGTCATCACTAAGCTTCATCTGATCTGCCAAAAATTATGTCGTCGGTATAAACCAACACCATCATCCTTTGATTACTATCATTACTGAAATAGAGATTGTAATCAACTACACCACACTGGAATCCAAGCTTCTTCAAATACTGGTCAAGCCTTGAGTACCATGCTCTTGGTGCTTGTTTTTGCCCATAAAACGCCTTCTTTAGTCGACAAACATTACTCTCATCTTCATGAATGAGAAAACCATCTGGCTACTCAATATACACTTCTTCATCTAGAACCCCATTCCGGAATGCATATTTTATGTTTATCTGGAAGAATTTTAACATATGTTGCACTGCATTGGCCAAAAATAATCTGATTGTCTCCAGCCTTGAAACCGGTGCAAATTTCTCATCAACATAAATTCCCTCTATCTAGAAGTACCATATGCACACGAGATGTTATTTTTCTCAAACTACTGCACCATCTTCATTCATCTTGTTACGATAAACCCATTTAGTTCTGATGACATTCTTATCTGCAGGTCTCGAAACAATCTCCCACGACTGGTGCTTCTCACTCTAATCAAGATCTCCATTCATAGCTTGAACCCAGTGCTCATCTTCAGCTGCATCGGAAAAACATTTCGGCTCCACCATTGATAGTAATGATGTCTGATGCATTGATTTCATTCTTCTTGTCTGAACTGGAGCTCACTGATCATTGATGATATTATGCCTATCAATTTCAGCTCAACTCTTTGGTTTTTGTGAAGATAAGGTTTTTACTTTCTCGTAATCACCATCAGCATCCTTCTCTAAATCATCTTCAGCCACATCTACTCTCCCTGAGTCTCTTACCACTTCCTCACTTTTAACAGAAAACATTTTACTGTTTCATTGTTCAATGACGTCATTTCATTGATCACATTCTCTCAGATTTTTGTTGACACACCTTTGATTTTCTCTCGTAGCTTCTTACTATCCTAAAAGCAGTTAGCTAATACCACATTTGTTAGAAAAAAATAGATAAGCATGAGATTTATGATTTTTTTCTGCTTCTTCGGCAATGTGTATTCTCTCAATAGACAACACCTGAGTAGGGTCATATAATTATTTATTTGATAGATCTTGCATCTGATTATGATATTGAGTTCTCTCTCAATGTTATGCAGCACTTCCCCGGATTCGGCTCACCTTTTAGACCCATAAACATTCTTATTCTTCTGCATGATCTATTCTCATCTTCCACTCGAAATTGAGCCATTAACAAAATATCTAAGCCTACTGAGTTGGAAATCAGTGTAGGAAACAAGAGATAAAGTTAATAACACAATCACATTCTATTGTGCTCTATTTATCCCTTTCTTCTCCAACTCTGGTACCTGATTTGAGCCAATTGAAACTCTAGAGCATATCACTTCTCCACTTCGAATCCTTAGATGCCACTTCCCCTTGGATAATATCTCTCTAAAACCTAAAAGACATGAATCATTAGTGTATAGCATTTATATACATAGGGAGAGGGTTTCTTCTGGAGTCCTCAAGAAGAGGATTGTGGTTGATCCGAAGAGGTCAACCCTTTGATTCATTCTTATAGAGAATCACACACTTTCCTTTCTTCTTCTAGCTTCCTATCAAACTTCAACTGCTCTGGCCATATGACTAAGCAATCATTACTCACATACTGAGTCTTTTTCTGATATAAATATTCTGCAGGCCTGGCCTTTCTCACCATTTGGGATTTAAAACCACTAGAACACATTTCTGCCTTTGATGTTCCACCAAAATTCAATTTCCCTTGATTTCTTCCCTGAGCAAGAATATATCTTCTTGTCATCTTCCCTTGATTCTTCCACCATTGCAAGGATATTGCACCTTCCTCCACTTTTCATTGTGGAACACGACATGCGAATTTTTCAAAACATTCTTTGTCCATTGTTTTTTTTAAGATGTCTGAGTCACCACATTCTTTTTCCCTGGTGGTGAGTCATCCATTGAATGTTCATTCTCCCTTATCACAGCTAAAGTAGATATCCCCTTAATCTTCTAGTTTTGTTCACATTCTCTCTTTGAGAGCTGTTGTGAGTATAACCGAGGAGGTGACTGATACACCTTTCTTTTAGCTCCATGTGATTCCTCTAAGGCTCTAAGCCTATTCTTATCCTTACCACGTTGTCTCCAAGTATAGAATTTCTCATTATGAATCACTGGATTTGAGAATCTCCTTTCAAGTTCCTTTTCCTTTCTTGCATTCTTCTTGTTAAAATTTCTTTCCAAATGACCATAATCTGAACATATAAAACATTTTCCATCAAAGGCATATCTCATTTCATCATTTCTATGTCGAGATGCTATTACACCTTGAGTTCTTCTTCTAACACAGGGATCTTGAGCTTCCTGACTCATACTCATGGTGTGTCCCATTCTTCCACAGTAATAGCATCTAACAGATTCTTTCCTCTGAGAGACTCTTCTCTCTGATTTCTCATGACACTTCTTCTTATTATAAGATTTATTACGGTTTCTATCTTCACAGCCTGAAATGTATTCTAGATCCTCTGAACAAAAGCTTGATGTGTGGCCATGAATCCCGCACAAATAGCACATTTCATCACTTCTTTTTGTCACTGTCCTCTTAGGCCTATCTCCAGAACCTACATGTTTCTCTCCACTCCTGGAACTGTTCACAGCTTGCATTCCATCATTCATGGGACGGGATTCATCAAATACAATGCCAAATTTTCCCAAATTATATGTTCATTGAGCTGAGAAAATATTTTTTTGTTTCTCCTCAGAAATATCATAGTTCCTTTTCATCTTATCATCATCTTCCGAAGGACAATTGAATAGTAAGTGCAGTGCATCCTTCAACTTAGGTTTTCTTTTTTCCTTTGCTATCGCCATTTATTTCTTGGATTTCCCTATCACTTCCTCCAATTGTTGATTCTTCTTATTTATTGATTCAATTTGAGCATTGAGTTCTTTTCTGAGATTCTTCCCACTACTCAACTCATCTTCTATTTCCCGTGTGATCTTTTACACCAAGTCACTTTTCTCCTTCACTCTTAATTTTTCTTCTTCAACAGATTCAGAACAACGGGTGTTCTCTTGTTTTAGCCTTTGATTCTTCTGAACTAGTTCAGATAGTTGTGTATCAAGATCATCACATTTAGATTTCAAATTCTGAATATCATCTGAGTTCATATTCTTCCACTTGTCACTAGCTTTTGATTTTTCCACCTTTACAGATCTCTTTCTCAATTATTCTTCTTGAGAATCATTTTTATCCTTCATATCAGTAGCTACATCAGTCAGCCTTTGATTCAAACATCTTAGCTTGTTGATCTCAGTTTCCAGTGCTTGGATCCGAATATCTTTAGTTTTTATCTCTTCATCTAATTTCTGATCCAATTCCTTTTCCTTGTGGACAACTTACACTTTTTCAATTCTTGGGGTTTCTTCATCATCAGCGGTTCCAACATCACTTGGAAAATTAGGTTCTTCACTCATTCCTTCAGCATCATTGAATGAGTAAGTATTTTCATAGTATGATTCATCCAAACCATTCTCCTGTTCACTACATGATTCCTTTAACTGAATCACACTCTTTCCATTGACACTTCCACAGTGGGTAATACCACCAGCCTTCTACTTCTTCTTTGATGTTCTTCCCTTCGCCATGGAACAATATGATAAGAGAAGATTGGATCTTTAACTTGAGCAATCGACTGAACCAAGTCAGAGGAAACAAATATGATAAAAGAAATTTTCCTCTGATACCAATTTCTAGAACCAATAGGGGTCTATATATCCTGGGAGGGGGGGGGGGTGAATCAGGGTATGGATATTCTTTTTCAAAGTTCTTCACGCCCCACTAGATCTTGACCACTTTATTACATGGGTCACTTTGTTTGCACCTGTGTATTTATTATGATTACTTATTTTCATCTTTATCTGATGATGAAGCTTTAAATGCAATGCAGGGAAGTAAGCAGATGAACACATATATTTTTACATGGTTCTCCCTCACTGGGCTACGTCCAAGGAGCATATGCCGACAAGTTTCCGGTCATATGAAATTCCACTAAACTTCACTAGCTATGGATTACAAGGTTTGGGAACAGTCACTCTGTCCCAGAATCACTGCATCTACAATGTTTAGGGTCATCTCACTACTTTCCCAAGGGTCACTCTCTGTTTCTCTCTCTCTGGCTCACTACCGGTGAAGAGGATCACCTTCTTTCTCTTCCTTCGCTCACTTCTCTGGAAAGGATCCACTCACAGTTTATAGACCTGTAGGTATCTTCATTTGCATGAAGGAATGCATCTTTATCTAAATGTAGATGCTTTGTTCAAGTACAAATTTCACCCATAGATGAGTATTTCTTTGCACAAAAGGTATTGGGAAAACTTACAGCTTCCACGCAGCCTGAAAATACTGCTAGAAAATCAACCACACTTGGCACACAAGTCTAAGCCAGTGTGCAAGTATCGGCGCGCAAGTCACAACTGGCATGCAAGTCTTCCCCAACCACTTGTGTGACACAAGGTTCTGCAACTCCAAACCTGTGCGACTCACTTCGATCCTTGCCTAAACCACCTCAGCCGCGCAACTAACACTTGGAACGCAACTTCCAACACTGGCGCGCAAGTCCCACTTGCGTGACACACCTCCACTTGCACGACCACCACACCTACGAGATGAGAGCTCTGAATCTTCAAATTGTTGAACTCCGGTAAAAAATGAATAGGGGTGGTCCAGTATTTATAGGCATTTGGTCACCCCTACGTGATGGCGCGCAAGACTCTCCTCAGAGCGTAGGTCTTAGGGCATAGGTATCTTCTCCTGCAAGTCACTTGGACGACCTAATTCCAAACTTGCACGAACCTCTTTACTTTTCCATATTTTGATCTTCTGATATTGAAAAACCACAGGCGTGCAAGTTATCAAGCTTCCAAGGCATCGGCGCACAAGTCTCTTTCACGGCGCACAAGTCACTTGCACGACACCACCAATACTTGCATGACACTTGTCCCTTTGCCATATTTTGATGATCTGATATTGAAAAAAATATGGCGTTCAAGTTTCCAAGCCTTCAAGAACACAGTGCGCAAGTCCCTTCTCCAAAAACAAATTTTTTTCATTTGATGATTTTCATGCCCAAAAATTTGGCAAAAACTGGAAAATGGTGCAACCTTGTATCTGTTCTTTTGTACCGCCTCCAGATCATCCATTCCTTTTGTCGAAGTTCTTGAATCAAACATGGATCATTGACCTCAGCTCTTGAACTCGACATTCCTTCATGAAATCCTCTTTGTTAACAAAATTTTTATGTCATTGTTTTTCTTTGTCAACAATCACCACTCAGATGACCACTTTGTCAACAAACACAATCACCTCAAAAATGCTTCAATGATACCTTGAAGGTTTTTTGCCCAACAATATTAATGGTACATGAGATCATCAAAACCTAAAGTACATGGGATATATTGGAATAACATTAGTAGTCCAACAATCTCCCTCTTTATAGAGAACACAAAACCCATTACACATTAAACATGAAACATTAAAAAGATTAAAAAGATTTTGTAGAATATTATGTAATTTATATATTAATTTAATTTTTTTTAATCCTTTTATCCCCCAATAATTAGAAACATATATAACATTGGAATACATATACCTATTGGATAAACTTATCATAACTAGGATATTTCAACCATGTGTATTAAACATAAGGAAAAATGTCTCCCTTTTGTTTCATTAAAAATGAAGGTAATAGAGATGAAAACGCATTTAATTTATCACTTATAGTAGTTAACTAGTTATTTATAGGGCTAATACTAAATTTAAATTATAGAAAGACTAAATTTTAGTGTAACAGAAAATAACACATTCAAAAAAATAATTAAATACAGAAAAATAGTAAATAAGAAATCAATGTGAAACAAAATAAAGAGTTTAAAAACATTTATTGAAAACAGCTACTAAGAAACACTAAATAAATGGATTAAGAAAGAATTTATTGATTGTAAACATTGATACAAAAGTACATATACTAAACAATCACATTATTACATATACAAAAAAAATCATAATACTTGGGTTTATGCATTGGGTCAATCTGAGATGGAGGATTGGGTGGAGGAATTTTGAATGGTTAAGAGGTCTGAGAGGTAGGAGGATAATCCATCACTATAAGAAACACTGCTTTCCCAATTTCTATAGTAGCATGGGTTTCAAATCCAACTATTTATCTCTCTCCTTCATCCTGAGTAGGTTGGATGAACACTATTTCATGATTTCATATATCTATATAGAAATAAAAATTATCATTACAGATAAAATCAATTTTATTTGGAGGTTCTGAATGTGAGGATTATTCTCTAGACTATTCTCTATATAAAGTAGAATCTCCCATAGATGGATTATTCCTATAAATCTTATCTTGATCAAGAAATGAATAAACTATTTTAATGGTTCCTAAAAAGTTATATAGAGGATCTAGTCCAAGATACCTTCTACCTCTGAGATGAAACAAATCATCTACACAAATTTCAACTGTCATGAATATATATGACTCAAAAAACATCATAATAACATTAAATGTCTATCTATTAATTTTAGAAACTATTGTTAAACAATTACTCAATAATACTTTGAAATAATAAATTTGTCCTTATAAAAAAATTAAATAAAAATAAAAATATGATCATTCTGACAAATGGATAAAGAAACTAGAATCATTGAAAATAAATTCTATAGATTTCAGTCAATGGATCCTTGTAAATAGATTAGTCATTCATTTATAGAGAAAAACTGTTTTTCTACACTAGCTGATTGTTCTACCAAAAATTGGTCTACCTCATGAAAAAAACTATATGGAGGCTGATGAGATGAGGTACTATCAGAAAAAAATCTCATGTTTGACTAGATAAGGTACAACATGGGCATATGTTTGCATTGAAGGAATAATCATGGTTGGATTGTAGACATAAATCTGCTTTCTTGTTGTAGAAACCAAAACTATTTTTGTTCCCTTAAACTCTAAGGAACTGGAATCATATTATGAAGAGTCCATATATCGAGCTTCAACTTCCTAAAATATAATTACTAACATGTTTTTAAAAAGTTTATGATTTTTGTTTACATGAAAAATTGATCTAGAAATTATACCTTGAACATCCTGAGAAACATTTAGTATATCTTTCAACTTACGAGCAATTGATTTTTAAAGAAACCCCATCATGTCATTCAAAGACATGTCTATTATAACTACAAGCCTTATAAAATGTTTTATGATGTACTATAACTCAACTAAAATATATTTCATGGAATATTTCAATAACACATTTGTGAATATATCTCACTAAATTGAATAAATCTAACATGAAACAAAATTAAGTTTTGAATATATTTGATCAAATTGATTCTAATGGACAAGTACCAATGAAGGTTAAATGAAAGGATCTTAGGTAGTTATTTGAAACCTATTCAGGAATTAAAACTATCTTACTACTACACTCTTCATGGTATATTAATTTTACTTCATTTTAGATGTAAAACTCTAAATCTCATGAATAAATCTTTAGAAATATCAGATTGTATCATAGGGAGATTTTGAATCTTGTATATTTGAGATGTAACATGTAAACCAAGTTCATTGAGCTTTAACATGGTATCACATACATTTCCTAGTCCTCCCACATGAGTTTTCATCACATGAATAAATTTTACACATATCTTAGAAACAACTTATTGTAAGGGACTATCTAAATATTATTGATCAAATCTGTTTAGGTTTCTATAATCCCAACTAGCTTATCAAAATCTACTCTTAATATTAAAATTTATTTGACTGGTTTGATCTTATCCTTAGATAATATAATCTCTTTCATCAACTAATTATTTTTACCTCTTATTTTATCAAACTCAGTCATAATAGTATAAGAAAGTGTATGAATATCAGAAATGACTGACCTTTAATTAGTTGAAGGTTCATCCTCATAAACAATAGAAAGTGATAGAATATTTTCTATAGTATGAGAAAGATCAATAGACTCCATATTCACATCCCCATATTTATCTCTATAAATAGGTGATACAAGTTGAATTCGATCAACCATTTGATGATTAACATTTCTTTCTATTCATCCATCAACATATAACACAATATGAAAAATTTCAACTGGCCTTTAGTCATAAAATGGATTGGTTGTCTCAACATGTTAAACTACTTCAGTTTCTTCAATAAATCTTGCTACTTAGCTCTGAAATAGACCTTCAATAGTAGATATGACATCAAAAAACTGAGGCAATGATCCGAAAACTATTGATTCCTCATCCTACCTAGCATTAACCATCTCAACATGTGTTATATCTCTAAGTGGTGAGGCTTGTGACGGCTTCACCAGATCAACACCTTCCTTTCCAATAGTCCCTAAAGAATATTAAGAATAATCCCAATAGTAGTTAATAGTCTTAACGAGAATGATTTAAAAGGTATCACTTTTATAGAACTTAACAACCTATCCCTCATTGAGATATACCTATTTCTTCTTTAATACAAGGGAGACAGACCTCCAATAAGGGTAATATCTAAACATTACTTTCCCATTACAATATTGATTCATAACCAGCATCGTATACCTCGTAATACTCAACTAAACATTATTAACCAGGAGGTATATGAGTTATATGTCTAAAAATAACACATTTTCCATTTCTCTATATCTACGAGAAATCACAATCTGAATGAATTAACGAGGAACATTCTATTCAGGCTCCATGTCTTTCAAACGATTATTTTTTTTAAAAAAAGAGGGTCCAAACAAGAACATAAAAACTCCATTTGGTCCAACATAACTCACACCAACCAATGTTTTTTCTAAAATTAATCTCCCTTATGGGGAAAATTAAATAATTAAATCATTTAAATATATGAAGAAATAACAACTTTCCCATTCACATTCAATGGCATCACATATTCTTCTTTGGCAATCCATAACACTATTTTCATCAAACAAATCATTCACTTCTCACTCAAACAAGAAACTCCACTTCGTATCATCAAAAATGAACTCCCAACCAAGACAATGACAGTATTTCTTTAGTAGTATCTGAGTTCCTCCTAGAAATAACACATCTAGAGGTTTCCCAGGGATAATCCAACTTGGTGAACCAACTAACATAGATCTCTTTAAAAAACCATAACTTTCATTGCCTCCATGCTTTGAATTTCCCATGGCATAAGGTCAAAATAGAATCGAGAGAGGTGTATGGAATATGGTGATAATATGACTTTTATAGTAACAAATGTAAAAGAAAAAGCAAAGGGACATGTTTTGATTGGTCTCTTAGGTTACTTACTAGATCCTCAAAAAATTTGCATCACCAACTTTGGATTTAGGGTCAATTATGATTTAAAATAAATAAATAAAATAAAATAAAAATGTAATTCAGTTTCATAAAAACACATCATGTTCAACTTAAATAAAAAAGAATAAAATTTAAAAATAAACAAAAACAGAATAAATTCATTTAATATTTAGAAGGAATTAAAATATAATTCTATCAAATAAGATAAATTTATCTTATTTAAATTTGAATAACCCTGACTATCTTTTGATATAGTATAAACGCTCTCATATTTAGAGATTAGTAAAAATACCTTATAACTCATTATCTATAGACATAAATTCATGAGTGATATCACCTTTTTTAATATGATCTCCCAATAAATGATTCCATAGGTCTATATTCTTCATTTATGAATGGTTCATTTGATTCATTGAAATAATAATATCACTAGTGTTATCACATTTTATTGATCCTCGATTATAATTGAATCCAAAATCCAATAAGGTGTGATTCATCCAGAACACCTATGCGCAACAACTACCAACATATATATTATACCTCAATAATAGATAATGAAACAAAGTTTATTTCTTACTAGATAAATATACTAGGGATTTACCTAGAAAATGGATGGTTCCTAAATTACTATTTTTGTATATTTTACACCCAGCAAAGTTAGAATCTGAATATAAAGTCAAATTATAATTAAATGTTTTAAAAAAAGTAAATAAATTAAAATTATTCTATTTAAATACATAAATATTGTTTTTGATCATTTCAAATTAGATTCCATAAGATTATACTTAAATCTAGTATATAATAATATTAGAGCATTTTTTTTGTCTTTTAGCGTTAGATATAGTAGAATCCCAATTATTCTTCTATATATCATGTTGTCAACTTGTTTCCCAACTTTATCTTGGTCAATATTTTCATGAGAAATTAATGGATTTGTATTTACTTTAATTCTTTCAAGTAAAAACCATTTATGTAAGTCATGTATTTATTTAAATTAATTCAACACATTCCCAAAGTCTTTTCAAAACATCTAAAAAATTTGAAAATCATTTAACTCACCCATTCATCTGATTTCATATATTTTTTTAAGGAGTTTATAAAATTCATTATGTAAATTTTATTTAACCTAAAATCACATCATCAACATATATCTAAACTAAAAAAATATCTGAATATGACATTTTCTTAAAAAGAGTTGGATCTTTCTCTCCCACTGAAAATAGATATGATAAAATAAAAGAACATAAATTTCCATTACAAGATCTAGGTGTATGTTTAAGACTATAAATATCTTTGGTAACTTTGAAAAATAAATTTGGAAAATGATGATTTTCAAAACCATTAGGTTGTTTGACATAAACTTCCTCCATAAGAAATCCATTTAAGAAATAATATTTTATATCCATCTGATAAAATTTAAAATTCATATGATATGTATAGTCTAGTATAATCCTAACGTATTATATTCTAGCTACACGTGAATATATCTCTTTAAATTTATACCTTCCACTTGGTTAGAACCTTTAAATACTAGTCTAGCCTTATTTTTAGTGATCAAATCATAATCATCATGTTTATTCCTAATTTTTTTTGTTCCTATAATAGGATAGACAATGGTTCTTTCAACTAATTCTCAAACAATGTTCCTCTTAAACTAGTTTAATTCTTCTTGAATTATTAAAACCGAACTCTAATCTACTATGAAATATTATATCACTTTATGTTCTAGTTGAGATAAAAAATAAAAATATTCTAGAAGATTTAGAAAACTTCTTCTAGTATTAATATCTTCATTCAAAATTCCTATAGAATTTTATAAGGGATGGTTTTTCATGGTTTTTGGCTATCTAGGCATCAAAATTTATGGTTCCCTACTATCAATTATTTAATGATTCTATTCACCAAAATTAGGTTCCAAATCATCATTATTTTTACTTTAAGTAGATATATATATCAGAACTTTTTAAAACGAATCTATTAGCTCACCAAATTAAGTCATTTTGTGATCAAAAGGATCACTTTCATAAAAATTCAAATGCGTTTATTCATTAATAATATTTGACATTTTCCTGAAAACATTATATGCCTTGTAAGTATAAAAATAGCCAATGAAGATTCCTTCATCCGTCTTTAGATCAACTTTTCCATGATTATCCATGGAGTCTAGAATAAAAACATTGAATCAAAAAAAATTAAAGTATCCAACCTCTGGTTTTCTATTATTCTAGATCTCATTAGCTATTTTCTTCAATATAGGCCTCATTATAACTATTTTTATGACATAAAGTGTTGTATCTACAAATTTTTCCTAAAATGGATGGGGGTGTTGGCTGAGTGGAACCCACTGGTTATACCCCTCGCACTCTACGGGAACTAGAACAGACTCATGTCCCACCATATTATTCATAGGGAAATTCAAATCCATTTCTTAGTTGAGGAACGTGGTGTGCACTTGGGCTTTGTCGGGGACCCCACTAGGATTCGGGGTTACCAACCCATGTTTTTCCAATGAGCATGTACCATAGTGGTAGAGGATTCTTCTTGGAATCCATGAGACATAGGATCAAATCTATGTGAGGGTGAATTTATGGTTTGTTGTAGTAGTACTGTATTAGTTACTATAGTAGGTACTATTCAGCACTATATCAGTGAGTACTATTTTTCTGATTTTGGCCTTTAGGACCCCGCTTTGGGCCTATGGATCTCAAGGCCTTCAGACCGCCAAAGGTCTTTGGGCCACATGGCCTTTGAGCTGTAAGGGCCTTCGGGCCCCTAATGGCTTTAATGCCATAGGGATTTCAAACCATAGAAAAGTCCATTAAGTTGGTAGACCACATAGGAGTAGGCCTAGATGAGGATTCAGAGAAAAAAAATAGCAACCACCATCGTAGAGCTAACTAGACTAGAAGAATGAGATGGTATGGTTACTTGCATTGAGACCAAGCACCGTGTAGCTCTACACAGGGAAATGTTAGCCAATCATCCATAAAAGATGGGGAGATAGGTGGCCTTAGGATACATATGCTGGGGAGGGTTTTTAAGTGTGTCTAGTCATGGGAATTTAAGGTCATGTATTGGGTTGTGTATGGGCCTTATTACTTGGGGATATGGGTCATGTAAGGGTTCCCCATCAACCCTTAAAAGGGGGATTATAAAAAAAAAAGACATATTTCATGCCATTTTGGGTATGTATGATACCATGTTATGAAAAATAAGAATTAAACTCATAGTTTTAAATGTTTTCCTTCATATTAACTTATTAAAAAAATTAATTTTGGTATCTTTCTCTTTTTTAACCAGTTTTCAAAAAAAATTATAAAAGATGAATAATATTTACTCTTAATACATAAAAAGAAAACAAAAATAAACATAGAAAACTCAGGAACTAACACATAATAAAATATTTTCCACTTAGACTTGTAGTTCTAGATGAACCAAACAAATATTTATGAATATGTTCTTGGGGTATAGATGTAGAAACAATATTAGTTAGTTATAAATATGACTTCTGTTTCTTTCCCATTTGTCATGTATCACATAGTTTCTTTGTGTTCAATTTCATTTGAGGTAAATCTAAAATTAAATTTATTTCAGAAAATTTTCGTAAAGAATATATATTATAGTGCCTTATCCTTTTATGAAAAATCCATGATTTATTTGTTTCAATATTTGTATTATTCACTTTTTTACTCAATTAATTGATATTTAGAGTATGAAAAAATAATAATTTAATAATCTTTATTTGATGATTTATTACATAATGGTGAACATTATACAATCCCAAAATATCATGAAGCCTAGTTTTCATGGATAATTTGGAACATAGAACATCAAATTGATACATATATAAACTATAATTATTGAAAATTTCATTAACATGCTCTAAAAACTTCATTGATATTTTAAAAATTTACGAAATAACCATGGGACATACATAGGGGCTGAGTTATAAATCCTAGTAAGGGAATAATAAATCATAGCATAAGGTAAATTAGTACATGTGATATAGTAGGAATATCATGGTAACATAATAAGGGATATAATCATAATATTGAACAATAAGGCATGCTATAACATGATAGCATAAAGGCAACATGGGAATGTGGTGAAAACATTAAACATGAAATCATTAGCATATGTAAATGATAAACTGCAAGACATTATAACATGGTTAAAAAGTACCATAATGGATTAGTTTTACTCCCTAATCTCATTCATGATGTTTCATGATACTAAAACAATACCCAATTCTTTTGAGCTCCATATGGGCACACCCATTATTTTCATATCATGTATATACATAAGCGTTCCACATTAATCATACAATATAAAGACGAGTTTCATCAATTATAATACCATGATAAATTGGTGTGAGTTATATACATCTAATTCCCCAATAAATGAAGGATAGGTAAATCTAGTTGAATACACCTAAGTGTAAATAATAATGGGTATTCACCAAAAAAAATATTGTCCTGGAAAAATTATAATTCTGGTAAAATAATAGGTGTACGAAAATTCTAATGGAAATCACAATTTTACAAATTCTTCTATCCCAATGGTTTGATAAACCATTGGGAAAAGCTATTTATAACTATGGTTTTCTTTAAACCATTGGTATAGAAGATTTTGTAATGATTATTACCAACAGTTTTACAAACCATTGGTATAGCCCTTAGGATAGGAACTTTTACCAATGGTTATCAATAACCGTTGGTATATGTTGGCTTTTTACCAACGGTTTGTGTAAAATGTTGGTATAGGCCTCACATTTTTCATTCATTCCCAATGGTTTTTAAAAACCGTTGGTAATGTTTTCCTCTAAATCAGATCGGGCGTCCAGTTCCCCCTCCACTCAATTGCAGCTCCCCCTCAGCTCGATTAGTGCCCTAAATCGAATCTCCCTCTTCCCCAGCCTGCCAAAATTCTTCCACTAATTGATACATCTTCAATCAAGGAACTTTTTTCCTATACACTTCAAATTTGTAAGTGATATCTTGGTTTTGTTGTTCTATAACTATTTTTTATGCCTTGGTTTTGTTGTTCTCTAACTATTTTTTTCTCTTTTGATCTGGCAGAAAGGAGAGATCTGTGGATATTAATCATGGTTGTGGGTGGTCATTTAGGATGTAACATAGTATGACTTCATTTTAACTTATATATCCAATAGTATTATTGATTTGTGTTCAATTTGAATATCTTTGAAAAATTATGTTTGTAATAAGTTGTTTTTAATGGTTGTAATAACGACTATATAGTATAAGGGTTCACATGGTTTGTATAAGGGTTCACATGGTTTGTATATGGGTTTACATGGTGTCTAAAATAATCTAGTGTTCTAGGAATTTACACATAGTACATGACTTGGATAGCCATGTAAATATACATGGTCGATCCCTTATGGTGAAAGGTATGTTTGGCCAAATGGGGTGCTGAAAACATCCAATTTAAACATGACTTTGTTTCATGGGTATGACCACATGATGCATTGGCCATACTATAGAGTGGGTAGTAATTAGCTCACCCAAAACACTTTCATCCCTGAAATCTAATACTACGTGGTTAAATGGAAGAACCCATGTTCTAATGACATGCCTAACTTGGTTTTTAACTCACCTCACCTAAACATAAACTAGAACACTGGTTAAATGCAAGAACTCATCGTAAACATACACTATAACATTGGTTAAATGGAATAACCCATCCTCATTACTAAATTCCATATACATATGGACAAAAAACCATCATTCATGAACATCCCTATAATTCATAGGCTTTTCACAAAACACATATCCCTTAAATGTCATGAAATTCCTATAGGCACTGATATAAAGTTGTCATGTTTATAGGTGGAATCTTCATATCTTTGGATAATATATTGTTCGAACTAGATAGAGGAACCCCATTCAGTGTTTTGAGGTTAACCCAACTCCACACATGAAAAATAAGATCATTATCCATCAATAAAACCAATTTAAACATATAAATGGCCATTAATATCATTATAATTAATAGATTTTCTTTGGTATTCTTAATCCATTTGGGTGATCTCTTGATACCTCCCTTGTTGGCTTTCAAATTAAATTTTCCTCATTTAATGCCACTTTTAGGCATATCTTGATTTAAAATTATGTGTTGGTTATAGGATATTCTGAAATCTTATCTTCTATATGAGTTGGAGCTATTTAATTAGAAATTTCAAAACCCTCCTTAAAAATCCTACTTCTAAAACTTTAATTTTATTTTCTAAACCCACCTATTTAATTTTAGAACACTTTGAAGAGTCTAATTACACAAGAAAAATTTATTTTCATCACCCATTAAGGTCGTGAACAACACCAGAATTGCAAAAAATATGTCATCATTTTTAGAATTTGGAGTAGAGGCGTAATATTTGCATTTTTTTGAAGGAAAAAAAATCATATTTAAGGTATTTATAATTTCAATTTCATGTTTTCAGGGTGGGGAGGGTGAGTGTGTAGGTGGGGTGGGGGATGAGGTGGGGTGGGGGGATATCTAGGTGGGGGGGTGGGCTGTCTAAGTGGGTTCATGGTTGGCCAAGTGTCACATCCATTATTTAATTATGAGGTAATTTTTATGTTTTTTGGTATTTTATTTTCCCTTGTATTTACTTCAGTGTTTTTAGAGAAAGTATAGTATTTTTACCCAACAATATGTGGTTCATGGTTGGCACACAATTCAGTGAAACTGTGCCACATCCCAAGTGAAACTGGGTACCTAGGACAACATTTATGATGTGTACGAGTCAACCCCGCCTCAATCTGATGCACGATGTGGCCGGTATCACTTAAAGTGTCTCAATTTTATTTGAAATGGAAAACATTTTATGTGAAAATAAATAATATACGAAAAAATGATCAAACGCATTTGGATTGTGTTGATAGTTTAGGACAATGATCCATGGGTCATTTTTGATGTGTATAAGTCAACCCCGCCACAATTCGATTTACGATGTGGCCGGTACCACTAAAACTGTCTCACTTTTATTTGAAATAGATAGGATTTTAAGTGAAAACAAAAATTGACATACGTATAACTAACTAAATGAATTTGGATTGTGTTGATACTTTAGCACAACAATCCATGGATCATTTTTGACAGGTACGAGTCAACCCTGCCTCAATTCGAGGCACGATGTGACCGATATCACTAAAAGTGTCTCACTTTTGTTTAAAATGGACAACAATTTAAGTGAAAACAATAACTGGAATACATAAAACCAACCAACCGCATTTAGAATGTTTTTATACATTATCACAATGATCCAGGGGTCATTTGGGACATATACTAGTCAACCCCGCCTCAATATGAGGCACGATGTGACCGGTATCACTCAAAGTGTCTCTATTTTATTTGAAATGGAAAACATTTTATGTGTAAACAACTAGAATATGTAAAACTGATCAAACACATTTATATTGTGTTGATAATTTAGGACAACAATCCATGGGTCATTTTTGATGTGTACGAGTCAACCTCGCCTTAATCCGATGCACGGTGTGGCCGATACCACTCAAAGTATCTCACTTTTATTTGAAATAGATAGGGTTTTAAGTGAAAACAACAATTGGAAACCGGAAAACTGACCAAACACATTCATATTGTGTTTATACTTTAGAAAAATGGTCCATGGATCATTTGTGATAGGTACTAGTCACCCCGCCTCAATTAGAGGCACAATGTGATCAGTATCACTCAAAGTGTTGCAAATTTGTTTGAAATGGAGAAAATTTTGAGTGAAAACAACAACTGGTATATGGAAAACTGACCAACCACATTCAGAATGTGTTCATACATTATCACAGCGATCCATGGGTCATTTTTAATGTGTACTAGTCAACCCTGCCTCAATCTGATGCATGGTGTGTCTGGTATCACTTAAAGTGTCTCTCTTTTATTTCAAATGGACAACATGTTAAGTGAAAACAACTGGAATACAGAAAACCAATAAAATGCAATTGTATTGTGTTGATAATTTAAGAAAATGATCCATGGGTCATTTCTGATGTGTACGAGTCAACCCCGCCTCAATCTGATGCATGGCGTGGTCGGTGCCACTCCAAGTGTCTCACATTTATTTGAAATGGACAGAATTTTAAGTGAAAACAACAATTGGCATATGGAAAACTGACCAAACACATTCTTATTGTGTCTATACTTTATCACAATGGTCCATGGATCATTTTTGACAGGTACGAGTCAACCCCACCTCAATTTGTGGCTTGGTGTGACCAATATCACTCAAAGTGACACACTTTTTTTTTTGAAATGGACAACATTTTAAGTGAAAACAACAACTGGCATATGGAAAACCAACCAAACGCATTCATAATGTGTTTATACTTTATCACAATGATCTATGGGTCATTTTTGGTGTGTAGTAGTCAAACCTACCACAATCTATAGCATAGTGTGACTGGTATAACTCAAATTGTCTCTCTTTTATTTGAAATGGACAACATTTTAAGTGAAAAAAACTTGAATATAAAAAACTGATCAAACACATTTGGATTGTGTTGATAATTTATTAGAACAATCCATGGGTCATTTTTGATGTGTATAAGTCAACCCCACCTCAATCCGATTCACGGTGTGGCCGATGCCACTCAAAGTGTCACTTTTATTTAAAATGGACATGATTTTAAGTGAAAACAACAATTTGCATACAGAAAACTAACCAAATGCATTCAGATTGTATTGATACTTTATCACAATTATATATGGATCATTTGGGACCGGTACGAGTAAACCCCTCCTCAATTCAAGGCATGTTGTGACCGATATCACTCAAAGTGTCTCACTTTTTTTTTGAAATGGACAACATTCTAAGTGAAAACAACAACTGGCATACGAAAAACCGACCAACCGCATTCAGAATGTGTTCATACTTTATCACAACAATCCATGTGTCATTTGTGACATTTACTAGTCAACACCGCCTCAATATGAGTCATGGTGTGAATGGTATCACTCAAAGTGTTTCTCTTTTATTTGAAATGGACAACATTTTATGTGAAAACAACTGGAATACAGAAAACTGATCAAACACATTTGGATTGTGTTGGTAATTTAGGATAATGATCCATGGGTCATTTTCTATGTGTATGAGTCAACCCTACCTCAATCTGATGCACGGTGTGGTCAGTTCCACTCAAAGTGTCTCACTTTTATTTGAAATAGACCGGATTTAGAGTGAAAACAACAATTGGCATACAGAATACTAACCAAACACATTCGGATTGTGTTGATACATTAGTAAAACGATCCATGGAACATTTTTGATAGGTAAGAGTCAACACCACCTCAATTCGAGGAATGGTGTGACTGATATCACTCAAAGTGTCTCACTTTTGTTTGAAATGGACAACATTTTAGGTGAAAATAACAATTGGAATACGAAAAACTGACCGACCGAATTCAGAATGTGTTAATACTTTATCACAATGATCCATGTGTCATTTTCGACATGTACTAGTCAAACTCGCCTCAATCCCAGGCATGGTGTGACCAGTATCATTCAAAGTGTCTCTCTTTTATTTGAAATGTACAACATTTTAAGTGAAAACAACTGGCATACAGAAAACCAATCAAACACATTTGGATTGGGTTGATAATATAGGACAATGATACATGGGTCATTTTTGATGTGTACGTGTCAACCCCACCCCAATCTGATGCACGGTGTGGTCGGTGCCACTCAAAGTGTCTCACTTTTATTTGAAATGGACATGAGTTTAAGTGAAAACAACAATTGTCATACAGATAACTGACCAAACACATTCAGAATGTATTGATACTTTATCACAAAAACCCATGGATCACTTGTGATAGATACGAGTCAACCCCAAATCAATTCAAGGCACAGTGTGACCAGTATCACTTAAAGTGTCTCACTTTTGTTTGAAATGGAAACATTTTAAGTCAAAACAAAAACTGGCATACAAAAAACCAATCAAATACATTTAGAATGTGTTGATACTTTATCACAACGATCCATGTGTCATTTGTGACGTGTACTAGTCAACCCCACCTCAATCTGATGCACGGTGTGATCGGTATCACTCAAAGTGTCTCTCTTTTATTTGAAATGGATAAATTTTTTTGTGAAAAAATCTGGAATACAGAAAACCAATAAAACACATTTTTATTGTGTTGATAATTTAGGACAACAATCCATTGGTCATTCTTGATGTGTACGAGTCAACCCCGCCTTAATCTGATGCACGGTGTGGTCGGTGCCCCTCAAAGTGTCTCACTTTTATTTGAAATAGATAGGATTTTATGTGAAAACAACAATTGGCATAAGGAAAACCAACCAAACGCATTCGGATTGTGTTGATACTTTATAATAATGATCCATGGATAATTTTTGATAGGTACAAGTCAACCCCACCTCAGTTCAAGGAACAGTGTAACTGGTATCACTCAAAGTGTCTCACTTTTGTTTGAAATGTACAACATTTTTAGTGAAAACAACAACTGGCATACAGAAAACTAACCAACCACATTTAGAATGTGTTGATACTTTATCACGATGATCCATGTGTCATTTTTAATGTTTCATAGTCAAACCTGCCTCAATCTCAGGCATAGTGTGACCGGTATCACTCAAAGTGTCTCTATTTTATTTGAAATGGAAAACATTTTAAGTGAAAACAACTGGGATATGAAAAACTGATCAAACACATTTTTATTGTGTTGATAATTTAAGAAAATGATCCATGGGTCATTTTTTATGTGTATGAGTCAACCCCTCCTAAATCTGATGAACAGTGTGGTCGGTTCCACTCAAAGTGTCTCACTTTTATTTGAAATGGACAAGATTTAAAGTGAAAACAACAATTGGCATACAGAAAACTCACCAAACGCATTTGGATTGTGTTGATATTTTAGCACAATTATCCATGGATCATTTTTGATAGGTATGAGTCAACCCTGCCTCAATTAGAGGCACAGTTTTACCGATATCACTCAAAGTGTCTCCATTTTGTTTTAAATGGACAACATTTTAAGTGAAAACAACAACTAGCATACGAAAAACCGACCAACGCATGTATATTATGTTGATACTTTATCACAATGATAAATGGGCCTTTTGTGACATGTACCAGTCAACCCCGCCTCAATCGGAGGCATGGTGTGACCGGTATAACTCAAAGTGGGTCTCTTTTATTTGAAACGGACATGATTTTAAGTGAAAACAACAACTTGCATACTGAAAACTAACCAAACACTTTCATATTGTATTGATACATTAATAAAACAATACATGTGTCATTTGTGACGTGTATGAGTCATCCTTGCCTCCATTCGAGGCAAGGTGTGGTCGGTATCACTCTATGTGTCTTTTTTTTTTTGAAATGATCAATAGTTTAAGTGAAAATAGCAACTAACATACGAAAAACTGACCAAACATAATTGGATTGTGTTGATACTTTAGGACAATGATACATTGGTAATTTTTATGTGTATGAGTAAACCCCACCTCAATCTGTGGCACGATGTGGTGTAATCCTACTCTGATAAATATATCACACCATACTTGTACCATTTAGTGTTCATAGCCTTAAGAACATTAATATTATTCTCACAAAGGTCAATAAACATTCTGTTTCATTCTTTTAGACCATAACAAGTTGATCTTTTGATCATTTCAATTCTGCCAGAATTTTTAATCAATTAAAGAGTTCCATACTTTACTCCTTTTGTAATGACCATGGAACCATGGGTCAGTTTCCATACCCCATTTTCAAATTTAGTTTCATAGCGTGCATCATCAATATTTCTCTTTAGATTTATGAAGAAGAAAACCACTCCCAAGTAAAATCCATTTTCAAACATTTTTCATTTTCTATAAATGTTGCTTTTGTTTGAGGATAGATCATATTTGGGTGTTCTTTAGTTGTCAAAAGATCTTATTATGATCCTAAAAAACCTATCAATTTCAAAAATTGTGGAGTTTTTTGTCACAACATCAAGAAAGTGTAGTAAGGGAATATAATTCAACTTGTCGAAGTCCTATGGTAGGATAGTTGGGTTAAAGAGGGTATTTGGGGCATGATTCAGTTGGATCCAATTTTTTGTGGATATTATGTGTCGTCACTTTTATTCTCACTATTAAGAACGAGAGGGTATCATAAATTTTTTTTATCATGGAATAAATAAGTGTCTCTCTTACATTAACCATTAGTTCACCATGTATGACTATAACCCATCCTAGAAGAGGACTGTTTTTTTTTCAACCTCATATGTATCACGACACACTCTGGATTACACACATGTTCAACATCCATTTATTCAACCAATTTTAACATGATCACTATGCGTATAAAAACAATACCCAAGTATATTATGTTATTACCACTATAGATTCTACCAACAAAGCCATTACCATTCATCCAGTATCTGACATTAACACCCCTACCTCCTTCATCTTCATTCTTAGTGCATGAAAACCGACATTTCCATTAAAAAGAATATATTTCATTTCAAATTTGTACATCTACATGTATTTTATCCAACACATCTGAAAACTATTTAGTTTGCATTAGAATAAATTATATTACTATAACATTCAGTTTGTATATATAATATGTCTCTAATCAAAGAGGTGGTGTCTCTGAAATTTACACTCATCAATGATAGTCACAAACTCTTTTTCATGAGTTGTGTAGTTTCACTCATGGGGTAATAAGTGATGAGACTCCTAAGAAAATACCTTTCCACCATATATTATAAAAAATAAAACTTCAATGAAAAAGGAATCACAAATCCTTACATACCAAATCTAGGATCAGAAAAAAAAATTGTGATTTGAGCCAATTTCAAACTCTTATTCAACTCTAATAAGTATTTCTCATACTATTCTATCGATTAAAATTTGAATGGGAGGTGGGGGTGTTCTGGTTGGGGGGGTTGTGCAGGGTGAGTTGAATTACTAATTAAAGAGTGGTTGTCATACGAAGATTGAAATGGGTTTAAATAATATTTGAGTTCTTGAAACTGTTATTCAACTCTACTAGAAGATTTTTTTCATATGATGATTGAAATAGGGAATTGTAGTACATGACATGGTTGGAAGAGTTTGATGGTTTTATGTGTTTTTTGTGTTATTACAGGTGTTTTTATGCTGTTTTAAGTCTGTTTGTATGTGTTTTTTGTGCTATTTTTTATGTAGGTGTATACTGGAGGGGCTAATGGTGGCTCTGCTATGAAATAGTTTGGAAAATGCACAATACCAACAATTTTAAACCGTTGGTATACATTGAGAAAAAAATTTACCCTCGGATTTGATAAACCGTTGGTAAAAAACTATCCCAACGTTTTTAAACCATTAGTATAGTGTTTAGCCTTCAATATTTACCAACGGTTCATTGAAACCGTTGGTAAAAATGCTATACCAATGGTTTACAATTGTTAGTTTTGATGAAATGTATGGTCTTCCAAACCATTGGGGTAAACATATACCAACATTTATACTACAACCATTGGTTAATCAATCCATATAGTGGACTATACCAACAGTTTAGATCAAATCGTTGGTATATGGCTTTCCTCATGGCTTACATCCCAACGGTTTGGAAAACCGTTGGTATAACCTTCATTTCCAATAGTGAATGGTTCATGGGAGGGATTAATGAGAATAAAATGGGTATCTAATAAGTGGTAAATTATAAGTAATGTAATGTATATGCTTCAAATCATATCACAACATGAAAAATTGGAAACAAATGGGAAAAATATAAAGGATGTACTTCAATAAATAGGAGAATGAGAGGATCTCTTACCTTGAGTGGGTGTTTCAAAAAATTTAGAAGGAGCTAAATAATAGATTAGGAACACATTGTGGTTATGTAGATAGGTAATGGTTAGAGTAATTTCAGGATTAAAGGGTTTTAGTGAACATAAATGAGAGGTTGGGTGGGTTTCTATAGCAAAAGTGATGGGAGTTCTTTATTATTTTCCAAATTTAGATAATGGAATCTATATAATAAAGTAATCAAAAAACCATACAATGATTTTTACCATGGTTTCTACCAAAGTGTAGTGTTTTTCATTATTTTACATGTTTATTAACTTATTCTATTAAAATAATACCTTTGGTGTTGTTTAAGGAGTCATGTTTTCAAATAATTTATTTTAAAAACAAAAAATATAATATAGGTTTTGGGGGATCTATTAAGGGATCCTAAAAGTAATAAAATAACTTAAAAAAACATTATTTTAAACTGGTAATATATGTTTTTCCATTTATAAATTTTTATGGAATATATTACATCGCTTTTGGGACATTATGGTGTCATAATGCACAATGTATATTTTTAACATATTTAATTTTAACCCAAAAATTCAATTATCACTAAAAATTATGAAAGAATAACCATTGTATAATTTTAGTTTATTGATTTAAAAAATTATATTTATTTTATTCAAATAATTCCTTAAGTATAATAATTTACACCCTTAAATTTAAAATCCACATTAATTTAAAATTCTCGATTTTTTTACAATAACGGTTTTCTAACACTTATAAAAATTATTTTTGAATTAAAAAACTTATATTATCATTTATACTTTATAAAGAAATTAATAATATCTTATTAAAATATCATTAATTTCCAAAAGTATAGAATTAAATAAAATAGAGTGTCTATTGAAATAGTATATTTCTCAAAAATTCAATTTTTTTTCCATCATATCGAAATCTAATTTTTATAAAACTCATTATCCAGTCAATTAAAAAGTAATATTAAAAAGGAATAAATTTAATCATTGTTTTATTAAAATAAAATATAAAAATTAATATTTTTATGTTCTAGATACGTATCCCTTTATTACAAAAGATAATTCCCTAAGGGTAAGGTGAGTGATTGTGAGATTTTCTTGGGGTGGTTCAGCATACATGGTTAGGGTAATGATCTTTATGAGCTTGAAATGCACCCATAAAAGTTTTTATTCACCAATGATTTATTGAATATAACCATTAGATTGATCAAGGTAAAATCATAATGATGTTTTCTACCTCAAAATATATCCTAAAATGGCTTTGAAGGGTACAATCCTTCTGTTCGAGGCCATTGATTCTTTCATCAGTACCAATTGAAAATTTTCGTAACCCTTAATATATAATCATAATGTTCATTGTACAATAGCTATATTTACGACAATTATGATGCCTAACTGTAGTTTTAAATTTAGAAGACCATATAACTATTCAAAATATCCAATTTCATGTGTGTGTTTTCTATAACTTCATTACTTAATAAGGAATTTATTTATTCAAAAGTTAATTTCATTTATGAATGTTATTTTCATTATATTATTCCCCCCCCATCAAAATTTTTTCCTCACCTTTTTTATTTCACACAATAAAATAGATGAGGGTAATTTTGTTTCATTATCTCTTTTGGTTCCCTTATCATGTTCTCATACATTTGATTCTATAACAACTCTGATAATTCTATAAATTACTTTAGAATATTATATAGATTATTTTCAATTCTATTCACTTATAAAAATAAGATTTTGGGTCCCGATGAGACCAAAAATAATTTTTGAAACATATTAAATATAACTCATGTGTATTTTTCATAACAAAGTGTAATAACTCTTAAAAGGATGATCATATACAAAATATGAGGTCGTTGTTGAGCTAATAACATGGGATTTACATTAGGTGTTACCTAAACCATTTCATCATCAATCTTTTGGTTATAATTCTTCATGGGCATAAATGATAAAATAAATTATTATTTTTATTTATTTTATTTAGTGACATAGTGGAAAAATTATTTTTCCATGTAAACACATTTATAACCAATTATCTATTTTTTTCCACATAACCCGAATAATTGACGTATATATTTTCACAAGGATACAGAGATCCCTGTGAACATCAACAATGGATTAATAATCATTTATGTAAAAAAATTGAGGATCTCACCAATAACAACAATACAGATTCATTCCTCCTCGGAAATTTATCCTCCTTAATGTATGATATTTTTATTTGGATTTATCCCTATTTTTATTCCTACAACAAACATCAATCAATTTACTAAAGAATTTATTCATGAATAATGCATATTGTGGGTATGGGATAGATATTGTCTAGGATTTTAGGATTATTTTTTGATTGTATTATATCTCTTGATTCATCATTCTAATGGAAATGAATCGTGGCAAAAAAACATTATTCAGGGACCTTTCCTCGTATTTTCTGTTTTTGATTCCTTATTCCATTCTTCATTCTTCCTAGGAAATTATTTTGTCCCATTGTATGATTAATACCTAGTAATCAATCACTGTGTAGCCGTTTCATGGTTCAATAGATTGATACCATAGATATAGGTTCAGTTTGAATATAAAATCGAGCCATGATGGAAATGATAGTAGATCAGTATCATATTTTTGGATCCCTAGATGCGATTCCAGCATGAAATGGTGAAATGCCTAGAAAGTGAGGTTTTTGTGAATGATTTGGATGGTCGGTGATCAGATCTCTAATGGAAATCGAGTGTAGTTGACTCAGATCTAGGTTTAGTGGTGAGAATAAAAGAGAAAATTAGTGTGGTAGTAGTGGAGGATGAATCCACATGAAGAACCTATGGAATATGTGAAATAATTAATTACATAGAGTGTAACAAATGAACACACATCGTGTATGAATACTTGAATGTGGTGCTAGGGTTTCTCATGAAGTTAAGTATCACAGGTTATTTGACCCCTCTCACATGGTGTGTGACCCTTACATAGAAGCTCTATGTGTACTCGAGAGGTACACAAACACAACTACATAGACACAGACATGGAAAACTAGACATGGGAATGACTAGGAGTATATGATAACAGAAATTCCAAGTACATAGAAATAGACACGGGAATGGGACGTGATACCCAAGTTGAAACCAATACTAAAGAGAAACACTATTTATTTATAGTACATCATGTGAACTTTTTGAAGTATGACCTGGATCTCTTTTCCTCTTTATCTTGGACAATTTTCCCTAGGGTTCTTTCCCTTGATCTCTTCACTGGTGATATAGTATAGAGTCATGTCTTATACATAGGATATTGATCCCATTTGAAGAACATTAGTATAGGATATAGTTGTTTGAATCCTTACATGAGGCCTAGATTGAGACCCTTTACCATCATCATTTTCTTATGTGGGGTTCTAGGTATTTTTGTGACCAACACTATGTGAGATTTGATCCCATACTTAGTTGGTTAATCTAGATTAGGTTTTTGGTATACCCCATGGCCTTGTGTGTGATCCCCATATATATATTGATCTCTTAAACTTCAATATGTAATTCTTATGGAAATACATGATAATCAAGAAATATCAAATGGAAACTATCAGTTATATCTAACTCATGGAGTGTGTTCTCCTAGATGAGTGTTTTATGGAACATTTGATAAAGAATGCCAAGTTGGATTTAATGGTTGTGACCTATCCTTGATATTGTGTGTCTACTTTGAGTATATATAGATGTTATTTTTATATATGTTATTGTAATATAACTATAATGATCTGAATACTATTATTTTTTATTCTATATTCTTAGAGATTTTGGGGGTGTCCTATTGGGAATTGTTATACTCACTCCTGTATGGGTTTTACCTGCATGTGCCATGTCTTATGTAGATGATTGATCTTTTGGTAGAGTCATATCTAGATGAAGACCAGGTGGAACTTATTGAGCCGGATATACTGAGGTGTGTTCATGTGGTTACAATTACCACATTTCACTTTTATTAGGTTGGACATTTTCATTTTATTTTGGAGTGCCTATATTTGTCCCTTTCTTTTCGGTAAAAAACATTCTTACTATGATAGTGGTATTTTAGATGTATGCATTCATGGTTATTATATGTTTTACATTTCATTATTTTATTGGCTTGGATATATGTGTGTGTGTGTGTAATTACATTAGTACAATGCCTCCCATGTGTGTGTTATGCCTACTCGACTCCGGTTTCCATCCCATGTCCTATTGGAGGTGGGATTGGGGTAGTCATGGTTTGGGCCCCATTGGGTTGAGGCCATGATAGAGTGGTATTAGAGGGAGAGGATCTACCTTAGGAATAGATTCTATGATATTGGTTTGGGTTTTATGGAAACAATGTTAAGTGTTTTGAGTTCATCATTCAATCAAGGGACTCAATTTTTTGTGAGGTAACTGATGTATCTATACATAAGGACACTAATAAACTACCTTTCAAATTAATACATATAGAAATTGGTTAATGGGAAAACATTGGTATATGCATCATATCGGAATGGGTTGTGATTTCCATTTCCTTCTTATGTTAGCTCTCTTGATATACTCATTGACCGTGGTATATATTTTCTATTTCTGGATACCTCCATGACATTTTCTAACTAGGATTAAGTATAAAATACATAGGGATGATCCCCTAAATGATGATTCTTCAATACAACTACCTATTTAGAATGTGATACCACTAGGTGGTTCACCAGTCTTACCATTACCTGTCAGGAAGAAGAAGTTATCGGTACTTCCAGTAGATGAGGTTTGTATGCTGAACATGTTTCATGAGATTTAGCTTCAGTGACCCCTCAAGTTCAGGGGTGATCCATACCCATAGGCTGCTAAGGTTTGTCTTGGTACAACAACATGATTGTTCCATATTATCCGGACACCTGCATACCAAATGGTGTTCCTAGTAGTGGGCCTTATTTAAGGACATGTAGGATGATATTGGGGCTTAGTAATACAGTCATGTGATGAGGTGACTCTTACATGGTCAGAGTTTAAGAAAATTTTCATTAATAAGTTTTATCCAACTATATTGAGGGATATACAAATCCAGGAGCTTCTATAATGTCATAAATATAGTACAAATGTAGCTAGGTATTCATCGAGTTTCACTAACCAATCTCAATAATCGATGGATATAGTTCATGGTCAGTTATTTCACGCTTAGACCTTTAAGAAAGGATTACTCAGAGGCATCTAGGAAAGTGTGATACCTCTATGAATTCCTACATATGATGGGGTAAAAGATATGCTTTAGTATTCTAGAGTTTCTTGGCATAGTATATGCATACATTTGGTGCCAACATTGGGTAAAAAAGGAGTAGATAATTTATTGGTAGGGATTTGAAAATAGAAATAAGGACATAGACATGTGAGAGGTTTTAGAAGGTGATCCCAGGATATATGGTATATGGTTTATGGATCACCGAATGGATCTAGTAAGCCTAAAGAGAGTCAGTGCTACTCTTATGATGTTCAACATCATGCATGAGATTGTCCATCCAGATGTGTAGATAATAGGGGACAGTGGATGGGCGAGCAAGATAGAGGCAGCAACCAAATAAGGTATGTTTACAGGGTGGATAGAATTGTAGAGGAGTTGTGAGAGGAGTTGGATATGGAAGAAATTTTGACTTGTTTCCACCACCACCCCTAGTGGTCCTTGACTAGCTCGTGGAGCTAGTGGATAGGGGTGATGGTAGCTACAAACCGTCGAGTCTTATGACCCAAAGGCTCTTAGGAGGATACAAGGAATGATCTGTGTCTTCTATACTTTACCTATAGTATTGATATACATTTATACGATTAATTCCTTTATTTACACTTATCTAGTTTGAGACTTAGATATTCTAGTTGAGCCCTTGGCTCAACCCTTTCTCTTGGAGACTCCTACTGGAGGTGACTAAGTGATCACACCCTTCTGTTGATGGTGGGACCTAACTCTTGGAGGAAATATTTTTTTTGGATCTCATTGTAGCAGCGATGAGGTCTTATGACGTAATATTAGGTCTAAAGTGGTTATCTATATTTCATGGCAAGATTGACTATTTTAGTATGAGGATGCAGTGTTTCTATAGTGATGATAATATTTTTTCTTTTATGGATGAAATTAAAACCCAGGTAGTGAAGGAGTGAATCATACATAGGATAGTGCAGTTGATTACACTCAAGTTGGATAACATTACATTTGGTGTAGTGGATACTATGATCATTTAGTTTTGTGCAGTGGCCGCAGATTATGAAGATATCTTCCTTATGGACGTTTCAAGATAACATCCCTGCTAATATGTATAGTTCTATATTTATCTACACCCTATGATGGAACCGATACATTTTTTAACATATTAGATGGCTCTCGTGGAGATTCACGAGCCATGGGTGTAGTGGGAGGACTTACAAAGGAAGAGATTAAGTAGACCTAGTGTTTTACCCTTGGAAGCCCTAGTTTTGTTCACCAATAAAGTAGACTAGGGCATGATGTTGTTTAGGTATTTTCATCACCTAAATGAGGTTACTATAAAGAACATGTATCCATAATCTCGGATCAATGACCTCTTCAATGAGTTAAGAAGGGTGCGATGTTTCTTGAAGATTGACCTCAGATCATGAAATCACTAGATATGAGTATGAGAGGAGGATATAACAAATATGACTTTATGAGGTTGTTTTAGTCAATATGAGTACTTGGTGACACCCTTTGGCATAAAGAATGACATAATAGTGTTCATGGGATTGATGAATCAGATCTTTCATCCTTTCATAGAATAGTTTGTGATAGTATTCATCGATGATATCTAGTGTAATCAACATCTGAGGAAGAGAATATGTGAAACTTGAGGATGGTTCAACAAATAGTCCAATAAAACTATATTTATGAGAATATCTCAAAGTGACATTAAGGTATTCTTGAGGTCCACTTTCTGGGACATATTATCTCAACAGATGGAGTAGCAGTGGACCCAGCAAAGGTCAAGGAAGTTTTATCATGGGATCCACCCAAGATAATGAAGGAGGTGTGAATATTACATGGGTTGGTAGGATACTATCAGATATTAATACCCCATTTCTCTATGATATCATCTACCTTGACAGTATTGACCCAAAAGAGGTATCCATTCATGTGGTCAGAGAGGTGCTAGTAGGCTTTTCAGGTTTTGAGGTAGAGATTAACGATCCCTCCCATCTTGAGACATTCATAGGAGGGTTTTGAGTACTTATTGTCCTAGGATTAATTAGATACTGAGATTATATTTTTTTTTGATATAGATATTAGTGGTGATTGACTATGGTTCACATTAGTTCATAACACATCAACATAACTACATGACCCATGATCTGAAGCTTTCATTAATTGTATTCTCACTGAAGATGTGGTGACAATACCTTATGGGTGAGCTGTTTATCATCTATTCAATCCATAAGCATCTCATGTATATCTTCTCTTATAAGTATCTTAACATTAGATAAAGGAGATGGCTAGAGTTCCCCCAGGATTATGACGTTGAGAGTATCTACACTCTTATAAAGGGGAACATGGTAGTATATGATCTAAGAATAAGATAATATTCATAGTTAGCCTCATTTTTGTTATTATTTTGGGATGGGATAAATAAAAATGCCTTTAATATATGGTTGTTACGCCTCCAGTTTTTAGAGGATGCATAATGGTATGAATGATATTGTGGGATGAGATTCTGATATAAATTCCTACATCTCCCTTACCAGTACATATCGGTTTGGTAAAGATGTAACATGACCTCCAATGTCAGTTTTGGAGGCTAGTGATGAATATGGGAGTTGCAGAGTTTATCTCTTCATTCCTCACGTGTTAGGAGGTGAAGGTTGATCAGTAGTCCCCTGCATGTTTTTATCAACACCTTAAGGTTCCATAGTGTAAGTGGAATTAGATATATATATATATATAAATACTTCATTATGGGGTTACAATGTAAATCTATAGGACGTGATTCCATATGGTTTATCATAGGCTAACTCACCACGTTGGCCCACTTTGCTTTCTGAGAGTATATTTTAGTGGAGAGCTTCATATTCATCTACGTGTAAGAGATAGTTTGACTCTATGGAGTCACATCAATTATAATTTATGATTATGATGCTCGCATAACAGATCAGTTATAAAAAATATTGCAGGAGGCCTTTTAGACTCAGTTACATTTGAGAATAGCATTTCACCACCAAACTGACATCCAAACTAAGTGAACAATTAAGTTTTTGGGGGACATGTTGTGGGATTTATTATTATACTTCCGTCGTAGTTGATAGGATCACCTACCATTGGTGGAGTTTTCATACAATAACAGATACAATTCCACCATTGGTATGGAACCATTAGAGTAGTTATATTGGTAACCCCGCAGGTCTCCACTATACTGGACCTAGGAGAGTGAGTACTTATGGGCCAAGAGATGGTGTGATCCACTACATATAAGTTAGAGATCACCCAGGAGAATATAAGGACAACCCATTGCCTTAAAAATTATTATGCAGACTAAAAACAGAGTCCTTTTGAGTTTGAGGAGGGATATCATGTGTCCCTAAGGGTCTCACCTCAACATGGGTTTTAGATAATTGGTCAGGGTGGAAAGATGTCTATGAGATTAATTACCCCTTTTTAGATACTTTCAAGATTTGGATAGGTGGCATACCAATTATCTTTACCCCTGTAGTTGGACTGGGTAAAATATGTCTTCCATATTTCGTATCTGAGTGGGTATGTGAATGAATCATCACATTTTATCGATTGTGGCGATCTAAACATCGTGAATAGAGCTACTTTTTCAGAGTACTCAGTATAGATTAAGGATCAATAGTAGATGATCCTCTGTGGGTTAGAAATTTATTTATTGTTTGTCTGGTGGTAGCTTGTGAATTCCCAAGAGAGAACCTAGAAGCAGGAGACCCATATGAATTCTCATTGCCAAAAACTCTTTGAGTAGTCTTTTTTTATCATTTTGAGACATAAATACACAAGGTGGGATAATATAATGACTCTATTTTTTCTATGTATTACATTAGAATATTATATGGATTATATTTGGAAGTAGGCACCGAGACAACATGATATTTCAAGTCCTTGTGAGATTGGAAATATTTTTTGAAATATATAAAATATATTAAATATCAGGCATGAATGGTTTTCTTGAAAAAAGTGTAATAACACTTTAATGGAGTCTCATATCATAAATATGGGGCCAATGTTGTGCTCAAAGAATGGTCTTTACCTAGGGTCTGACATAAAAATTTTCATCATCAGATGTTTGGTTAAAAGTTATAGGTGGAATAAATATTAAAATAAATTTATTTGTTAAATTATTTTATTAAGTGACACAATAACTTAATTATTTCTCTATTTAAACATGCTTAATTATCTAGGTTGTCTTTATAAAAATGATAATTAATAGAGAGCATAAGATAGAGAGATAGAGCCTTCACTAACATTTATGAGGGATCAAGGATCCTCTATTCCAATGAAATTTGAGGATCTTGTCAATGAAAATTATGAATATTTTTTCTTCATCAGTGATCGATCCACCTTGAGCAATTTCATTTTTTTTATTTGGATTTATCCATGTTTGTTTAATCCTACTATGAATGCAAATCAATCAACTAATTAAATTATTCTTAGATCTTGCATGTTGTAGTTATGGGAATGATATTATCTAGGACTGGGGGTTTCTTTGTTGATTTTATTATGTATCTTTTGTCATAATTCTAACAACATTGTATCGAGGCCTACATGAACATTCATCATGGTTTTTTATTCATATTTTTTGTTTTTTCAACTTTCTCATATTATTTGTTCATCTCATACAATTCCTTTTTCATAAGGTTTGACAAATACCTAATAATCAATCATTGGACACCCATTTCTTAGAGAAATGGATTGATACCAAAGACTCAGGTTCGGTTTGACGATGACATCAATATATTTTGGAAATGACAACAGATCAGGGTCATATTTTAGGATCCCTAGTTTTAGTTTGGTGTTCAATGGTGAAATGACCCAATGACAATGGATTTCTAAATGATTTGGATGGATTAAAATTGGATCTCCATTGGAGATCAAGTTTTTTTGAATCAAATCCACATTATACGGAGAGAATAATGGAGGAAACCAATCCAACAATGGTTAAGGAGGAACACTTTTGAAGATACTACAAATTCTATGAAATTGTAAACTACACGATTTGTAATGAAAGAACACATGCCATGTATGGATCCCTATCTATGACACTATCTTTTCAAATGGAGTTAAGTATAACAGAGTGTGTGACCCCTATCACATGACATGTGACCCTTAATTGGAGGCTTATTGTGTACCCAAGGAGTTAAATTGAAATAGATGTGGATATTTTTATACAGAAATGGCCAACCAAACATGGGAATGTCCAGGAGTACAAGGGAATAGACATGACATGTAATTAGACACTGACATAGGCATATGCCAGGATTCATGGGTAAAACCTAGTGCTAAAGGGACACACCGTGTACTTCCAGTACTTATCATGTACTTCTTCAAGTATCTATTGGATCCCTTGTCCTCTTATTCTTGTAAAGGTTTCATTAGGGTATGTTACCTTGATCCATTTCATGAGGGTTTAGTATATATTCGCATCCTATTACAAGAATGGTGATCCACTATGAGGAAATTTAGTCTTGGAAAGAGTTGTTGTGATCCTTCCATGAGGCCTAGAGTGATATCCTCTATCATCATATTTTCCCTAGGAGGTGTTATTAGTATTTTCATTAACAACACTACATGGGAATCGATCCCCTACATAGTGGGTTAACTCAGAATGGGTTGTTGTTATACCACATGGAATTTGGTGTGATCCTTATGTGTGTATTGGTCTCTTCATACTTTTAGGGTGTACTTATTAAAACGAGACCCGATGAGCATGATATCTTATATGGAAACCATCTGTGCTATTTGAATCATGGATTTTGTTATCCTATACAACTATTGTATGAAACCATCGAGCAGGAACCCTAGGAAATAATTTATGGTTGTGACCTTATCTTGAAACTGTGGGTCTACTTTGATCATATCTTGATATTATTATTTTATATGTTCTTTTCATATACTCGTGATGAGATTACTAAAATTTTTCTTCATTATATATGCATAGTAATTTTGGGGTGTCCTACAGTGTTTTTTATAAAAAAACCCTTCATGGGTTTTTCACACACATGTCATGTCTTCTAAAGATGAATAAACTTTTAACAGAGTCCTAGAGGGATCAGGTTAAGGTGGATCTTAGTGAGTCGGATAGATGGAGGTTTGTTCCTATAGATTCATTGAAATTGGTTCTCTTCTATCAGGTGGAACTTGCTTTTAGTTTCATCTTGTGGTATTTTATTTAGATCTTTCTTTCTAGTACTTGTTATCATAATTTTATTGTTGGAATATATATATGCATTCATAGTTTGAATATGTTTTACATTTTTTCATTTTATGGACTTGAAGATGTGTGCATGTGTATAGGTACATTATTCTAAGGCCTCCCATATATGTGATATGCATACACGATGCTAGTCTCCATCCCCTGGCCTATTGAAGGAAGGCTTAGGGTAGTCATGATTTGGGACCCATTAAAGCAGGTCATGAGACATTCCACCATAACACTTATAACAGGTGAGTTGTCTTGTTTCTTAAAACATTGTCTCTATGATCTAAGATTATCACAGGATACTCCTCAAGAGGGATACATGAAACACATCATGTACTTGAGTAGGTTAGGTGTGAGTTATAATCAATAGTCCACTTTTATGATATGATAAAGGATATCAAAGGGGCCGATATATCTTGGAGTAAGTTTTCCCTTCTTCCCAAACCCATGAATTTATTCCATGGTAATATACAAAGGAACAACATATCTCTGAACTCAAAATCTAGATCACATTAACGATTGTATGTATAGATTTTTTTGTAAAATTTGTGTGGATTTAATATGAATCTGAATGGCTTGAACCCTCTATATCATATCTTGGATAAGATCCGGTCCCATTAGCATATGCTCTCCAACATCATCCCAACTTTTCAAATTCTGAAACCTCTTCCTGTCATAAGGATCCATTTGAATAATATAATGGAAATTATTATTATAAGAGAACTCCACTAGGGAAATGCTTTGATCCAAACATCCTTGGAATTATATTGAACATGATCATAGAATATCTACTACAATTTGAATGGTTATTTCAGACTGAACAACCATTTAATAGTGATGAGAGGTTATAAAGATCAGTTCTAGGGTGAAATATTTCTGATGGATTCTCTAAATCATCAAGTTAAACATAAGATCTTTATCAAATAAAATAGAGATTGGAACTCCATGCGGTATTACAACTTCCCATGTATATATTTTGGAGAGTCATCCAGGAGACAAATCTTCCGTGATGGAAAGAAAAATTAATGAATTTATATTGTGATCAACTACCGCCTAGATGTCATCATTGCCTTTAGATATCTTGAGGGTCATATGAGGAAATACATGGTTATGTTTCCTCATTTCCATGCTAGTATGGGAATTGGTTAAAACATAACCATAGACTTATATCGCTTAGACATGATATGTTGGAATACCAAGAACCTAGATAAAAACTCAGCAATCTCTATCTTCATGTTACCCCACCAGAATTTTTTCTTTAGATATTTATACATATTAGTGATTCTAAAATGAATTAATAAAAATGATTTGTTTGAAATATCTATAAGATTAATATTAATTTCTAGTTTTGATATGATATATATCCATATTCCAAACCTTATATCTCCATCCTCAGTAATGTTAAACTCTATAATATTTTGTACCTTCTTCTATATCACCTCATCATTTTTATGGGCCTCCTTAATCCTCTAAAAAATTCATGGATGAGTATTTATTTGAAAAAGGTAAAATTAATATCCCTTAATTATTCCCATATCCATCTGTTTCGTGCCTAAGAAGATTGGATCCCTTAAAATCCTCATCATGGATAGAGTTTAGGGATAAATTCTACTATAGGAATATACCAATTTATTTTCTTTCCCGAGATGGTAATGGATTGAATAATAAAAATAATTGATCCATCTAACCATATTTGTTGGCACATATTAATTTCATTTTCTATGAATATATACCTGAGGCTTTTATTGATCGTTTATATGTCACACTTCTCCACGTATACATAATTACTCCAAATATTTAATGTGAAGATCAACACATCTAATTCTATATCATGAGTGTGTAGTTATTCTCATGGATCTTTATATAGTTGGAGGCATAATATATTATTTATTCAACTTACATGAGAACACACTGTAAACCATTTTAGGCTGCATCATTGTATATCATAAATCCCTCCCCACTGGTGGGTAATGTCAGCATAGGTGTAGTGATAAGATTATTATTTGTCTCGTTAAAACATTTCTCACAATATTCATTCCATGCAAACATTACCCCCTTTCTCAGTTATCTTGGTTAGTTATCTTTTAAATCATGATAAGTATATCACAAATTATTGATAGTACCTATATAATCCATAAAAGTTGGGGATATCCATCATTGAGGTTGGTCTAAGACATCTTAGAACTACCTCTATTTTTTGAGGTTCAATATATATCCATTTTATATTGATATCATTCTTTAGGAATTTCACTTGCTCCAACCATAATTTGAATTAATTTTACATGGAACACATATTTCCATTCTACAAGTTCATCGGTATAGTATTCAAATTATCCTCATGTTTCTCCATGGTTTTTTTTGAATTGATGAGAATATATTCTATAAATACTACAAAAAAATTATCAAGGAAATCTATAAAAACAATATTAATCATGTCCTTGAATCTTTCTTGGGCATTAGTTAGTTAAAATGGAATCATTATGAACTCATAGTTCCCATACCTTGTATAAAAATTAGGCTTATAGATATCCCCCCTCTTTGCCTTTACATAATAAGATCCTAACTAAAGATCCACCATATAGAACTAATGGGATCCATGTAAATGATCAAAAAATTCATCAGTCCATGTAAAAGGATTCATTTTCATTATCATGATCCTATTAAGCTCAAATTAATTTACATTGAGGCACATTGACCCATCCTTGTCCATGAAAAATATGATCGGATCACCCCATGGTGGGGGTGTTGAACATACAAACCCTTTATCCAAATTCTCAAACAGTTTCTTATTCTTTTCCTCAAGATTGAAACAATCCATTATATATGGATTCTAAAATATTTTTAATGCTCTAGGAAAAATCTCAGTTGAAAATGGAACCTCTCATCTAGAATGAATACCAGACAATTCCTCTTGAAACACATTACTGTATTCCCTCCCAATGGGCATCTCTTCAATGAAGATCTTTTATTTAGTATCAATCAATTGAGATAGATATTCTTTCTAACAAGAAAATACTATCCATTATTGACATTTTGGTTCCAAAGAAGATTTATTCTCTTCCTTAAACTTGTATATAATCGATGGTGAATTCAAGATATGGAGTTTAATTTTCTTCACACGAAAATTTATGTTGGATCTATATAAGGAAAACAAATCGATGCCCAAAATTTCCATAGAACTCTTATAAATGAAGTATCACAAGGTTTACTGGGAAGTTCATCCCCCAAATTTTAAAAGGGGAGGAGTTATATACATGGAATGAAATAATTTCCCCATTTACTATTTTCATTGAGAGATCAACTTTCATGATTTATGTTGGAATTTTAATAGTTTTTATAAACTTGTGTGATATAAAATAATGTGTAGAACTAGATTCAAAAAGTGCATTCAATATTCTTGAATAAATAACTGGAATGTATGTCACCACTTAATTATCAAGATCTACCTTAGAAGTTGTTATGGCATAGGCTCACCCTTATTTTCATTGAGGATGTTTGCATTGATTGTCCCCAAAAAACCTTGGCTTAGGGAATTTTCCTACCAAATTATCATGTTCCTTTAAAATGTAATTATATTATTTTTTTAGGGTTAACTGGAGAATTATTTTATATCATCACATTGGTGGATTTTTTCAATCAGCAATCGCTTACAGGGATTTATTCCTTTCTGTATATAAATAATTTCCTCTTCCCCCATAAGAAATTTCCAGGATTCTTCTTCCAACACTTTTGACAATTGGGATGTTATATGTCCCTTGCACAATTATATTTATTCATCATACCACTAAAATTAAACTATATTTTATTCATTTTACCCTCATTCAAACCTTGAGAATCACTTATTTCTATTTAGACTTTGAGGTCACATTGGAAAATTTCATCATAGTTATCAAAGTCCCAAATTTTTAAGGATTTTCATAGACTCAACTTCATCCCAAAAAATAGGTGGTCAAATTTACGTTTGGTTGTAATGAAAAATATAGAGGCTTTTCATGCAATTATTTTTAAGTTTGTCTCATACACCCCAATGGATTCATCATCATTTTTCTTGAGATTAAGAATGTATCACTCCATCTTTAGTCAAAGACTGTGTGGAATAATATTTTTCAAAAAAAATAGGTAATTCATTTCACTCTATAGCTTTGATCTCCTCTTCAGGTTTCACATTTTTTTTCAATGTCCACCATTTATCAGCTTATCTCTTCATATTATAAACATCCAATAGAAACCTTCTATTAATAAAAGTATTTAACCATATATAATGTATTCTCAATGGAGTTGATCTATTTTTATGTGATTAAGGGATAACAAGATCCACTAAAAGTCTGAGGCCTTTGTTTCATAAAGGTCTCAAATGAAAAAATTTAATTCCTAGGGGTTTTAGGAATTATTTATGATTTTGGTTTGAGTTAAAGACTTGAGTAAATATGAAATTATTTTCATGATGTTCCCAACTTCTACTCCCATCATGGTGGGAATCACATTTTAGTAGCCATTACATTGCTCATCACAATGGTTGTTGACTCAGTTTCTCCTATTTTATCCATTTAAATAAAAAAAGGGATGATTAGGGATGATTATTTTTTATAATATTAAAACCATAAATATGAAACTTGAACATTAAAGGGATAAATAAAAAATGACATATATTCCCTTACCTATTAATTTATAGGTTTCATTATAAGTTTTACATGACCTATTTTCTAATATAAAATCTTATAGTAATTTTGATTCCCTTAAAAATTGTTCCTAAAGAGCTTGTAAATTTATCAATTCATATCAATAGCGAGTATAAAACTAGGTGTTCATCACATACCATTTTCATGTAACAAGTAATGATTGATTCTGGTTCAATGTGTCCTTTTAAGGGTTATTACCCCTATATACTAATGTTCCAGAACCACATCAACTTGTAGTATCAAAATAGGTATTTATTTACTTTGAAACCACATACCCTATACCAAAATTTATGGATGATTTATTATGTTTACTCTTATACTTAAGGATTTTACTAGAGTTTTCTAATCCAAATCCCAAAAATGACTACACTTTTCACTGATACCAATTATGACAATAAATATTTTAATGCACATTATTTCATGATTTATTACATTAAGTTTCACATTATACAATACAAAAAGTTTTTGATTCCTATTGTATTCAAGAAATTAGGTATATATTACATCAATTTGATACAAGGATAAAAAAATTATTGAATATTTCATTAATATTTTCCAACAATACCAATTCTTTTTTAAAACTACACGGGATAACCTTAAGATATACATAAGAAAGGGGTGATATTTAAAGCTGAGTAAGGGAATAAACAAATAATATAATAAGTAAAATTCCTGTATATGAGACAAGATTAATATAAAGGTAACATAATAGGGGTGAAAATCTTAATATTTAACAATAAGGCATGATATTTCATCATAGCATAAACGGAACAAGAGAATTTGGTGACAAAATTAAACAGGACATCATAAACATAAGTCAAGTATAACATCAATGATATCATAACATGGTAGGGAAAATTACCATAATAAATTTGTTTAACTTAATAATCCCAAACATTATGTATCAAGATACTAAAACATTACCCAATTCATTGTAGTCCTATCTATGTGCACTCATCATTTTTATATCATGTGCATCCATAAGTGTGTTACTTGAATCGTACAACATAAGGATGTCTTTCATAAATTTTAATCCCACAATTAAAGAGCGTGGGTTATATACATGTAATTACTCAATAAATTTAGGATATATATATATATATATATTAATACTATTTAGTGGTAATAAGGATGATTATTCATAAAAAAATGTCTGGCATGGAAAAATCATGGGATAATTCTCGCAGTATAATGAGGGTACATAAATGTTCATGGGAGGGATTAATGAGAGTGAAAGGGGTATCAAATCACATATAAATAACAAGGTAAGTAAGAGGGATGTTTTTAATTTTATAAGAATATGAAAAATTGGAAAATAAAGGGTATAAGGTGCTTTAATAAAGAGGAGAAGGAAAGAATCTATTACCCTGAGAGGAAGTTTTGAAAGGATTGGATGGAGCTTCTAAAGAGCTTGGGGACACCTTAATGGGTATCTACAGAGGGAAGGGCAGGTTAATTATATGATCCAAGGTTTTTTAATAATGATAAATGTAATTTTTAGTGGGGTTATATAGAAAAAGGGAGGATAGTTCTTTATTAATTTCCAAACTCAAGTTTTTGACTCTATATTATAAAGAAATCAAAACCACAAAACATCCCATGGTTTTTTGTCTATATTTTCTACCAAATGGAAGTGGTTTTCATTATTTTATATGTTTTTGAACCAATATTACTAAAATAATACCTTTGGTCATGTACAAAAGAGTCATGTCTAAAAAATCATTTTAAAACCATAAAATATAATATAGGTTTGAGAGGATTCATTAACGTTTATAAAATTAATAAACTAATCTAAAAAACAAATTATTTTTAAATATAACTATATATTTGGTTGTGGATCCATTTTATGAAATATATTACATCACTTTATTTCCATTATTATGTCATAATATACACCTTATATTTATAGTGTATTTAATTTTTACCCAAAAATTTGAATGTCATCGAAAATTATGAAAAAATAACTATTGCCTAATTTTATCATGCTGGTTTTAAAAAATATATTTATTTTTCAAAATAATTCTATATTTATGAGAATTTATGATTTTAAATTAAAAATTCTATATTTATTGAAAAAATCTAGATCTTTTACAATAATAGTTTTCTGACCCCTACAAAAATTATTTATGACTTCATAAAATTATATTATAATTTATATTTAATAATAATTATTGAATAATAATATTTTATTAAAATATAATTTTTTTTAATTTTTTTAATTCATTAAACTATAGTGTCTTTTTTGAAACTATACATTTTCTAAAAATATATTTTGTGCTTCACAGTATCAAAATCTAATTTGTATAAAAAGTCATTATCCAATCATTTAAAAAATAATATTAAAAGGGGATAAATATAATAATTATATTATTAAAAGGAAATAAAAAAATTCATACTATTAGGGTCTAGATACATATCCATTTATTATGTCAGTGAATTACCTAGGGTTAGGGTGCGTGATGTTGAGATTTTCTTTGTGTAGTTTGACGTAAATGGTTTAGTTCATAATCTCGATGGGATTGAACTTTTACCATATATGGTTTCATTAATACTTTAGTTTAATAATCTCATCTTGGGTTGGATCAAGTGAAAATACCAGTGATGTTATATCCCTTGAAATCTCTAATAAATTGGCTTTATAGGGTCTGATGATATAGGTCGAGGCCCTTGCTTCTTTCATATGTGTGGATTGGAATTTTTCATAAACCTGAATTTACTAATATTAATGGTCACTGTAAAATATCCATATTAACAATGGTTATAATGTATAATGGTCTTTTAAATTTGAAATATTGTATAATTGTATTAAATATTAAAAGTAGTGCATTTATTTTCTATAACTTAATTATTTAATAAGGAATATATTTATTCAATATGGGGATTTCATTAAAAAATTTCAGGTAATTACATAGTGTATTAACATTCTCTATTATAGTTGTCTTAAATTTTATATTTTTATCCTTGAAAAAAAAGAGGAAATAATGAGAAAAATCATATAAAAATTAATATTCATCACATAGACTAAAAATAATTATCATATTGTGCTCCAATACTTTATCATAATGAAATTTGTTGATCTGGGCTAAGCTTGGATTACAAATTGATCCTACTCCCATAATATTACCTTTAAAATTTTCACCAAAATTAATATATACTCTATCAATTTTTGATAAGTAGTGAATTTTATAAAAATCTGTAGTCATATTTCTCGAAAATTGGTTGTCTATATATCATTTCTCAATGATATTATTGGACCTTTTCCCCTATAAATACAAATAATGTAAGAAAATCTATTAGTACCCATAATTTCTTTCGTCCAGCAATGTTAGCAACTAATGGTTTGGGAACCCATGTCTATTTATGATATCTAGAAAATCCATCACTAAATTTTGAAGAACTTTTTGAAATAGTAAAATGTTTGACTCCACAAAATTGGGAGTTTCTTAATTTATAATTATTAGCATAGTGCCCTTTTTGTACACTAGGAAAACAAGTAACTTTTGAAATGTTTCTATTAATAGAAATAAATACTAAATAGTTTTTATAAAACTTTGTTTTTTTACCTTGGATTCTTATTCCAAATTTACTGTCCTAGACTTTATTATTTCCAAGGATTTGATTTAAATAATTTCCACATTTTGTGAAAACTCTTGAAAAATATTTAAAATCCTTATTTTTTTGTAATATTTCTATATTGTTACTATATTTAATACAAGATGCAGCAAAAAATTTCATCTTTGATTTTAAATATAAAATTAATTTTTTTAAGTCCCATTTTTCAATTACAACATTATTTTTATGATTTTAGGGATTTTTTTCTTTAATATTTCAAGCTTTGTTTGGCATGGTAAAATTCTATTTAATTCTTCATAAAATGTATTTTAATTTTTAGAGTCATATTAATTTTTATAATAATAAAAATAATGTACATCATCTGAGTGTTTCATAAATCATATATTATCCTTTTTATTAGATATTTCATATTTTGAATTTGAAGATGAATCATCACTAGAATCTTCAAAAGCACTCCATGTTGATTTAATTGATTTCCTGGATTTCTTCTTATAGAAAAAATTATTGTAATAATTATTCTAATATTTTTTATTACCTTGGAACTCAGTATAGTCTGACTTGATGTGTTTAAGCTTCTTACCCTCATATCATATTAATTATTTATAATTTACCTCGTGATTTTTATACTTATATTTAACTGTTTTTGAGAAACCACTTCTTTTATTATAAAAATTTTTTACTTTCTTGAAAAATGAGTATGATCACCATCTAAAGAAAAACTATTTGAGGTATATTAATCATATGACTTAGTTAATTCTATTTATTTAATTTTATTGTCATCTTTTTATGTTGAAACATTAATTGAAAAATTATCTTTCTAAACCAATATACATTCTATATCTTTATCCACCATATCTGCCTTGCAAATTATAAGAGTTCTAATATATTTATTTTCTAAAGTAGTCTAAGATTATACTAAATCTAGGTTATAGAATTATGATCATTTTAAGATCTTAGTCTAGTTCTATAATAATTACTTATAAATTCGAATTATTATTTATAACCTCAATATGTATTCAATTTAGTTGGGTGATGATTTCTCCTTCCATAATTCTAAAATTATAGAACATAATCTTGGTAGTGTTATATCTGAGAGATATAACATTGTTTTTCCCTCAGGAGCCATTAATATAGTTTTCCATGTTTTATGAGATTGTTCACATTGTGAAACTTCATTGAATTCATCATGACCAAGTACACATATTATATATTTCATAAATTTAAATTTTATCCCATTGTCATCATCACCATCACCATCATTTTTTTAGGTTGAGTTTCAAGAATTTCACAAGGCTTCACAGCTTTATAATAAACCTTAATACCAAGGTTCATCAAATTGATTTTCATTTGTGCAATATAGTAACCATAATTATCACAATTGAAATAAATTTATCTAACCATAGAAATATATTCCATATTTTCAATAATAGAATTCATTTTGAAGGTAGTGTTTAGACTTTAGTGTTGAAAATCTAAGAACTCAAAATTACTTACCTATAATACCAATTGTATATTAGGGATTGACTATATTTAGACTCAAGAAGGGTTTGAATTGATTTCATAAAATTTTAAATTCTTATCAAACCACCATATTTAAAGATATGGTTATTTTTTATATTTTCTTAACACATACTTATAGTGTAAATTAAAGACCAAAAAAATATATCAGACATCACAGATTTTTAGCGGTTAGGGGAACATAAATCTCATAGTTGAATCTAATAATAATCAACTCCAAGAGAATGGTTATTTTCACTAGACTATTCCTTTTCTTAGAGACTACCATTCATTTTTCTAGGTATTTTATGACTGATTTAAACTAGTCAAAATGTTTTACAATATCAGTAGATTTTTACTGGACTTTAATAAGGCTTTACAAACAAAATACTTCAAGGTTATTTTATTAGGAACCTTCATAGTGAGAGAGTGAATAAATAGAGATTTAAAAAATGAGGCTCACATTTGTAATATACAACTAATTTTTTTAAAAAAATATCTATAATATATGATAATAATGAAATGATACTCTAGGAGAGTCTTATAAATAATCCACGATTTATTATGATAGTTCATCTATAGGGGAAAATATTCTTTATCATTTTCATGTAAAATAGAGTATCATATAGAAGGATTTGAGAAATTTTATAGATAATTTATTTACCTCTATTATTGTGTGTATTATCTTCTTTTTCACACCCAGTAATTCATGAAAAACATATCTTTTCAATGAATAGATTTTGATCTATAAAATATGGTCTTGGTGTCAAATTCAACACATCCATTTCTTGAATGTACTTTAGCAATAGTATAGACCCTTAAATTATCCTTATACTATATTATATTCTCAGTACTTGGATTCTTTTATAATTTTGTTACCATAAATAGGTAATATGATGTTTAATTCATGCATAGAAGCATTAATTTCCACTAAATGTACATCAGTGGTAATAAATAGAAAGTTACATAATGACATAGCCTATTCGGGATAACCGTGTAGTTAAATTCCATATTTTTGAATTCATGTGGCTAAATTGATCCACATGGTAATTCTTAAAATAGTTTATTTATTTATGTATAGAAATTTGAGTAGGTGTTCTTCATGTAGGTTTCTTTCTCACATAGACATATTTGACATAAGTAAATGAATTACGTAGCCATTTGAAATCATGTAGTTGATTTCACCACATACCTAAATAGTAAAGTTTATCACACCATTAACTGATTCATGTATCTATTTTCTTGATGTAGCTAATTTATCAAGTTGGAAATTTATATAAATAGGTCATTTCTACATAGTCAATTTCATGGCATTATCGTTTTACATAGGAAACTTCTTCACATATTCAGTTGATGTATCCATTTCTATATGTAGTTGAATTCCTCACGTAGTTGATTTTTCATACTTAGGAAAATTATCATCAAACCTATAGATCTATTCATATTTTAAAAATATGAATTTAAATAAATATAAAAACTCAATAACATACTTAAAAACAATAATAACATATGAAGGGTATTTGAGATCATCAAAACTTTATGTACATTGGATATGTTGGAAAAACATTATTAGTCCAACATTTATTTTCTAGAAACCATGTCAATGCCCTTTGTTTGTCCGACCATACATGTATCTACATATCCCAAAGAAAAAAATTTAAAGGTAGGTCCACAAGATGTTGAGGATAAGATTAATTAGGGATAATACAAGTTCTTACTCCAACCAAGTGTATTTGGTGAAAGAGAAATATGGTTATTTGTGGTTCTGTATCAATTATAGGTATCTTAATAAGTTGAAAATCCCAGATCTATTCATTATTATTGTGGTGCAGGAGATATTACTAGAATTAAATGGTGAATTCTATTACTCAAAATTAGACATTAAACCTCGCTATCAACAAATTCAGATGTGATATAAAAACTAATTAAAAGACAACTTTTTCACCAACAATGGTTGTTATGAGTACTTTTTGGTGCCATTCGGCATTAAAAATTCCACGTATACATTAAATTTTACCATGAATGAACTATTTAATCCAATTTTACATAAATTTATTCTAATTTTTTATATTATCTTGATTTATAGATTTTACTGGGCCACACATTTTGTTCAAATTCCGACCACCTTCCTAGTGTTGGATGAAAATAATTTCATTATTAATAGGAATATGTCCCATTTCATCTAGTTGGAGATCGAGTATCCAGGTCAGGTTAATTCAATGGTTGGGATTTCAGTGGACCCCACAAAATCAAAGTCATTCTCGATGTGTTGGACCAAAAATATTTAAGGAATTTAAGGCTTTCTTAGGCTTACTAGATACAATCTCATGTTTATCCATTATTATGGTTTAATTATTCATCCTATCACGGTTTTAACCAATAAAAATGTTATGATGGACTCCTAAGGCACAATAATCTTTCTAGCACTTATTTTTTTTAGTCGATATTCTATCCATTTTTATGCTAGATTTTTCTAAAAACTTTTAAATTGAATTTGATGGGTCAAGGAGGGGGGTAGGAGTTGTCTTCATTCAATATGGACATCTGATTTCTTTCTTCAGTAAGGACCTATAGGCATAAACATTATCCATGTCTACTTATGAGAATGAGAAAATGGATTTGTTCTTAGCGATCCGACATTGACAGTCTTATTTTCTAAAAATATAATTCACTCTCTATTGTGATCATTGAAGCATCATTTTTTTCCTCCAACCACGCATTAGTGACATATACTATCAATATTAGATATCTAAACTTTTAAGATATCAATTTAATGTGAAATACAAATTGGGTTGGGAAATTTTAGTTGTAGAAATGTTGTCCAGGATGGAGGATCCACAAGAATAACAAACTTTACAATCCTCCCCAGTGTGGTCAGATGATCATACTCTCATGGAAGGGGTATCCACTAATTTATACATGGGAAAGATTATAAATTTCATATAGTCTAGTTAGACATATTTCCCCATTTTAACCCATACTTATAGAACTCTAATATAATGAACGGTTGGTTCTTTTGGATTCCTTACCTTGGATACCAAAAATTCAATTTGAATTTCATAGAACTCCTATAACAGGACCCTCTTGATATTAATTGAGTTATTTTTGGCTTAATTACAACCACTATTGGGTGGGAATTAAATAATAAGTTTATGAATATGTGCATTAATGTTTAGTTTTATAGAAAAACAAATACCCCACCTTGTCTCTAACAAGTTATATATAGCCCCTAGAAATCCCTCCAAGTGTTTTAGATAATATCTCAATGTATTTTATTACTGAACTACCAAAATCAAGAAACATGAGTTAATTCTTATACTCATGGATAATCTTTCTAAATATTCCCACTTCATTCTCCTCAAGAATCCCTTTACAGCAGTAGGGGTTGTGGGTTTCGTTGTATGAGAGGTTGTTCATCTTTATGGATTTCGAAATTCCATTATAAATGAATGTGATCCCTTCCTTCTTAGATGAATTTTTCCAATTTTGTAGGAACATCAATAAATTTTAGTTATGCAAACCCCTCAAAGACACATGTACAAATAGAGCTGATTAATCACTTCTTAGAAACCTACAAGTATTGATTTTCAGGGGATCATCCCAAGGGCTGGACTTATAGGACTCCTAGTAAAGATATTTTAATAATATCACATGGAATGTTAAAAATTTAAACTCCCACAATCTAAGTTGTGTATAGTAGGAAACCAACCACAATTATGGATTTTCTTCAATATAAAATCAAAGTAGTTATCATTGCTATAGATCTATCAAAATGAGAAAGAAACTACTGATAATTTTTAGTTTTCATCCATTTTTTCATGCTCATAGAATTATATGCAGTAACAAGTGTACCATCACAGGTCAAACATTTCTTTTTTATGTGGGGGATTTAGTTTATCTCAAACACCAACAACAAAAACAATAGACTTTGGTCCATCCAATCATGTAAAAATTGCCTCCCAGATTTTATGGACCATTATCAATTTTAATGAAAATAGGTATGGTAATTAACTAAAACGATCTTTCACCAACATCCCAAATCCAATAAGAATTCCATATTTCATGGATAAATAAAATGGTTGGGTAATAAGAAGTTTAAACGGCACTAACCCAGGATTTCGTTAGTGGACTGGTAGATTATTTTAAATCAAAATAGTGATGTATGAATTATAATTTCTACAATACATAGAGTAAAACTGTCGTATTTATTCAGGTGGACTTGGCGACTAAAGGTGGATGCATCTTTGGAAGATAATTCATGATTTATAATCAATTCCATAATTTTAGTCCTGAGGAAAATAATAACTTTATAGGAGTTTATAATAATAGATAATCAGACCTATTTGTCAATTGGAAAGTCTTTTATAGGGTGGAATATGTAATTATAGGAGGGGAATATGTTATCCCAAAAGGTAATGTTCTAATTCCATTTAAAGGGATTGATATTGAGAGAGTTGGGTATTTATTTTGTATAGATTCAAATTTTCCTAGAGAATACTCAGTGAGGGGTCTTTTGAGTATTTTCATCCACATCTTATAATTACCTTATCTTTTATTTGTAACTCAGTTTCTATAGTTAAAATTAATACAAAGTAGTTTTTCAATGTGCTATTTTATATATTTGTATTATTCACTAGTGAAAATTTAATAACCTATACAGTACCACCTCTGTACTACCATAGATGTTTTTGAAATGTGGTATCTCTAATTTTATTTTACCAACACTCGAAAGTAAACTAGTTTGAATGGATTTAATGTGTCTTAGGCCTCTCATGCCCAGAGAGAATGATCACATTAGAATAGTTATCAGTCCCAAAAAACTAGTGACTCAGGGTGGTTCCAAAAACACCCAAACAACTCAACCAATGAGACCTCAATAGAGAAGTAAGGATTGCATAGAATTACTCTGAAAGTATCTTTCTAGTACTGATCATATTTTCTTTGATGAATAATCATGATCCTTAATAGTGTGAAGTTCCATCCTTCTAAACTCTACACTTATGACTTTTTATATAGGTTCATCACATTCATCTATTTCTTATCTCCCGATAAATCAAATTTTCTTGAATGTGTAAATTATGTTATGTATGATCAACATTTAGACACCTATTAGTAAAAGGAAGTGTAATGGATTTATGTGTATAACCAACTCTATAAACATCAAAAAAATATTGTTTTCTGGGGAATTTCTATTTTTGAAATGGATATCATTGATTTAATATTGGAAATGGACTGTTAAGTGTCTTTTAAGGTTTATATTGATTTTTATTCTTGGAAAGTGAGTTTGGAATATCCTAGAAGATTGCTAAAAATATTTAAAGGGGACTGGGTTGAAAATTATAGAATAGCAGGACCTTTGGAACAAATTGTTGAAAATATCTCATATTATTTCATAACAGTAACTTTGGAGACTATTAATGAAATTAATTCTAGATATTCTTATTCCATTATAGATCGACATCCTGATGTGATCCCCAAATATTTCTTTGGTTTACCACCTAAATGGGAAGTGGAATTTTCAATTGATATCCTTGTAGGCGTAAATCTTGTTTCCCTTCTATCATATGAAATTCAACAAACCAAATAACAATAGTTGAAAATCTAGTTGTAATAATTAGAAAGAAAAGGATTCATCATACCTAGTTCATCACCTTGGCCTTATCCATTTCTATTAATAAATATGGAATATGGATCACATTGATTTTGTGTTGATTATCAAATAATGAACCAAGTTACGATAAAGAATTTATATCCTCTTTCTATAATGAATGATTTTTCCAATCAATTGAAGGGAGATTAGTGGTTCCTTAAAATTGATCTACACTCAAGGTACCACCAACGTCATTTTTTTAATGAAGGTATTTTGAAGATAACTTTTTAAAGCTTATAATGTCACTATGAATACATGGTCATTCCCTTTGGTCTCAAAAATGTGGCTCTGATATTTATGGATTCTATAAATTTTATCATCCTTAGGTAATTTGACTCATTTTCAATGTATTTATTGATGATATATTGGTTTATTCACAAACTAGAAATGACCATGAGAATAAGTTTGAGATTGTATTGAAAAATTTGTGAAATCATTGAATTTATGATAAATTATCTATGTTTTACTTCTAGAAACACAACTTTTTTCCCTTGAGAATCTCATTTATGAGAAACGTATCACGGTTGACCCATAAAAATTTAAAGCAGTCATTTTGTAGTGACCTCCAAAAAATTATTTTGAGATACACATGTTTTTGAGATTATAAGGTTATTATATTCTCTATTTCTATGATTTATAATGTCTATATTCTCCAATGATTGTATCAAAAAGAAAGGGTATTCTATTCACATGGAATGCTATCTGACGGGAATCCATCCATGATATTATGTTTCAGATCTTTTCGGAACCTATATTTATCTTTTCATAACTAAGATAGGGGTATGTGGTATTTTTTAATTCATATATATTCGGTTTTGGTTTTATTCTTTTGCATGGATAACATGGCAATGCTTATGGCTTTAGGAAATTTTGTACCCATGAAAAGAACTATCCAACACATGATCTAGAGTTATCTTCATTTATCCATTCATTAAATACATGCCACCGCTATATGTTTAGTGAAAACATTAATGTATTCACTAATCAATGGTTTTTGAAGTATATATTCACTTAAATGGACATGAAAATAAGGAAATGACGTTGGATGGATTATCTCAATATGCTCAACTTTGATTTGGTGTACATAACTAATAAACTAAATTTAGTGGTTGATTCCTTGATTCATAAGTCCTATAACCTAGTCTGAGAATTTGATGACCATGTGTTGTTGACGATCATAATCATTGAAATGCACCAAGATTAAGAGGAAAATAATAAAGATGTAGTTTTTTTCCTAAACATGCTTGTTCCTGACTTGATTAACCCAGTCAAAGAGGATCAACAATCAAACCCTAACTTCCTTACAACTAGGTCATCCCTCAATGGTGTCAATGCCATTTAAGGCTGGACAGTGCATACAAACTATGTATTATTAATTCAAGACCAGATTGTTGGTCCTTATTTTTTTCTAGAATATATTCTTCCCAAATATCACCATTTTAAATGGTTTATCCATCTAGGAATTTTGAAAATGTATAAGGAAATGAAAGATAATTTTCGGTGCTCTGGTATAAAGTGGAGGGTATCTTATTATGTTATGGTTTTTCTAACCTTCCATTAGGTAAAGTCTGAAAAAAAACACCCAGGTGGTATGTTATATTTGATGCCCATACTTGTATGGAAATTGGAATATATTTCCATGGAATTTTTCACTATTCTACCATAGAAAATTCAGAATAATGACATTATTTAGGTGATTATTGACCAAATTATCAAGTTATCACACTTTATTCTAATTTGAGATTCCAATAAGGTAGAAAAATTAGTGAAACTCTATATCTTGGAAGTGAAAATTTACATGGAGTGATGGTTTCTATTTTCTATGACTAAGGGACAAGATCCACCTCATGGTTTTAGGATTCCTTGAAATAGGATCTTAGAAATATGTTAAGAATGATAATGGGATATCATCCTCAAATAGATATATGGATAGAACAAATTATCTTTACATTGGAATACATGATATGAGATTATGTTATGGATTTTTGTGGTTCATGGGAAGATCATTGTTCTTTAGTGGATTTCTTATATATTAATAGTCATCAGTCCATGATACATATGGATTAATTCAAGGAATTGTATGATAGCCCATGAAAATATCCACTTTATTGGATAGAAAAGGGATAAACTTCACTAAGTAGGATTATCCCTATCTATGAGATGAGTGATAATATTAATATGATCAAGAAATAGATGGAAACAACATATTGTTGCCAGAAATCATATGAATATCATCATTATTTCACGTTTAATTTTATCATGGGTGATAATGTGTTCTTGAAATCTCTCAAAGGCTAATACATCATCATTTTGGAAAGTAAGTAAATTTGTTTCCTCGTTATGTCGTACAATTTTATATACATGAACTTATTGAAGTGGTGGATTACTAGTTGGATTTACCACCCCAAGATTCATCTCTATTCATAATTTTTATTCCATGTATCTCAATTTAAGATGTACCAACTAAATAATATCCACATGATTAGATGAGATCATGTAACTATTGATCAAGATTCTATATGTATCCACGCACTTATATGTATCTCATATATATAAGATAAATAATTGTTCAGAAAATGTATTTATTTGGATTAGTTATTATAGAAACATTGTGATATTTAAGAGGAGACTTGGGAATGATAGAAATTAAAGTTCATTAAATGGTCATAAATCTTCTAATGAATGACTATAATTCATATTTCTAATTACATAAATCATAAATGTTGTGGATAAAATAACACCACCAGTTTCAGGTATAACCATGTTTTTCTGTGTTGTTTTAAGATTTGTAAATGTTTTTTGTGTTTGGGAAGGGTTATAAGTGTTCTAGGTAGATTAAGAAAATTTTGGGAAATTTAAAGAGAACGAGAGGAATTTAATTACCCAGGGTGGTTGTAATTTTGAGCTAGGATTTCCCCTTTGGGAAATAGGGAGGTCCAACACGTTGATTATTATGAATAGTGGCCTTATGGTAGGGCAAGTCACTGGTGGAATTGGTGTTGTGGAAAATGGCCAAGGAGGCCTCACCATGTTTTTTTACAAGGTTTGGTTGGTTGAAATAAAAATCGATATGATACTTTATCATGGTGGGTCTCCCTAAAATGAGATAAATTTAAGGAACCATGACCATGGTGGGAATCTCCACGTTGTGGTGTTATTCAATGACGTTTTTTTTGAAATGACTAATTATTCTGTCAAGTCATCAGGGGGTGGGTGGGTTACCCACTATTATGGAAATCATGTGTGATATTTTATAAGTAATTGTTTTTTATTTTTGACATGATTCCTCCTTTAATAACCCCTCATTATTCCCCTCCTTGGAAGGCCTCTCAAACCAAATGATTCCAACAGTGATTTTGGGATAGTTTTCATCATGGTAAATCTCTTCCACTTAGCCTTTACTATGCGATGAAACATTGTATTTTATATCTCTTTACTTTCTCTAAAACTTAAAGGATTTGTATTTCAAAAATAAATTGATTGTACTTTTCAATGGAAACCCCTTCAGTATACTCTTTGGAAAACCCAATTTGTTTCATGTCTTTAAATTGTGGGTTTTGGGTGATTCCCACAATGTGTATGACATAATAATAAATGTAATCATGGTTTTAAAATAAACATTTAGTTGTGAAAACATGGCACACACATGGGTTTTGTGGGTTCTTATTATATTGGATAAGGTTTTTTTGGTTAGTACTTTTCTACTGGTACCAACTTGTGGCACAAATGGGTATGTATCTAAGTTACTACATGAGTTTTGAAGGATGATTTTTCTACTCACGAGTTAGTAATTTTCAAAGAAATGTAGAATTCATGGGTGTGTGAGTTATACATTGAGTAATTCATATAAAATTAAGAGTTTACATTTCTTGTTTAAATTTTATTTTTGTAAAAAAACACTTTGATATTTTTTTCTTCTCACATTTATGTAAAATTATGAGATAAGTTATTATTTTCCTAGTTACATGTATGTGAAGTCTTGGAGGTTGCCTTTGGAGTCAATATAATCACCACCTACAAATGAAAAAACTATTTTTCAGGATACAAGGGGATAATCCCATACGTCACCATGTGAGCACCAAGATGTTGGGCCATGGTTAATAGACATGAATCTTTGAAATTGGTCAAGTCCTAATGTCTAGATTGCTTCCCTAAATTGAATTTATTTTTATTTTTGGTTTCCTATTTTGTATCATCTTATATTGTTTCTCTAATATTCTTCTATTATTTTTAATATTGAGTTGTATTGGTTAACTTTCATGAATCATAAAGCATCTTGTCATTTTTTCACTATTGACTTTTACGGGTTATTTTTGGGGGGGGGGGATAATCCCTAGTGTTTCATTGTACCATTGGAATTCATTGAAAAACTTTTTTGTATGGGGAACATCACCTAAGGTCAATAGCACCTCAATCCTACAGAAGTTAATAGGATGAGTTCAGGATGTTACATAAATCATCAATTTTTTCTTCATTATCCTTTTCATTTAAAAAAATGATGAATATTTCTCTAAAAATTATAGGAATAAACTTATTAAGAGAGATAAAATAGTTGAATTATATTCATTATAGTTTAATTAAATACAAACAAGTGGAATGTTGGGGATAATAAGAAAGAATTTAGTGACTCTTATTGAAGGAATTGATCTCAAAGGCCTAGGGCCTTCAACCCCCCCCCCCCCCCACCCACTAAGTTTCTAGCATCAGCTGAAAGAAAATTCAAATCATCTGTAACCCCAATTCCTACAAAAATATATACAGTTAAAATAAATTTTTGAAACCTTATATAGTTTTTAGCAGTAGGTATTTAATAGTCGGAACTACCTACTGTCCATATAGTTGGCACACCCAAATACTAACTACGAGAAACCCAGCTAATAACTATTATGGTATTTAAAAAAATCCCATTAAATTATTATTAGATAACCTACTTAGAATCCCTCATACCATAAACTACAGCACCCTTAGACCCCTTCATAGTAGCTACCCATAATTATAATAACAGCCAAGTTACTCAAAATTCAATACATGGCCTTTATGACTTGCACTTCCATTCATTCCCACCTTCTAGAAAAATATCACCTTATCCTAAAGGTGAAAATATAGGAAAGTGTTAGGAACATGATGTCACTACTTTTCGTATGGATTTTCTTACTCCCAAATGCATTTACTTCTAACCCCATATATTCTAATTCCTTTAAGATATTTATATCTCCCTTTTTCATCCCTAACATCTACCAATTTCCATATGATTTCTTCTCCAACATCAGCAATAACTATCATGAAATGTTCAAATAATTTTGTTTGGTTTAACAACATAAGTGAATAATTACACCACTAGAGTGATTTGGTCTTCTCAATATCATCTTTTATGAATTTAGTATGTTTGTAGCCTCTGAAAAAAACACATCGCTTGTAGAAAAATCTCACTTAATTAGTAACATAATCATGCTCACTAATAGTTATAATTACAATACTTACTTATGTTTTTTACCATAATTCAAATTCCAACACTCATATTTGAATAATTGTAACTTAAATGTGAGCTTCCAATATTCATTAACTAACACAATTGTTATCCCTAATTGAATCATGAAGAACATTTTTGTAAACCAAATCTGAAAACATTTCCACTATATCATCATTATGTTCTTTAAGATTATAACTAGCATTGAGATTTTTTTCTACTGGAATTCCTGGAGTGGGACCAATCTACTCATGCACTTCTAAAATATCTTCCATTCTCTCGGCCTTGTTCTTAGAATGTTTCACCACTACATACTTATAGAGTTGCACCGATAGTCACTTCTCATCCTATTTTTCACACCCATCCTACCCAAATAATAAATCATTCATTCTCTCTACTATAATCTTTCTATACACAGTTTCCTCCTATAGCTTCTCTCTCTATGGATGTACAAGACTAGAATCCTCTATTTCCACCACTTCCATACTATGAAAACTGACAATAATTTATTATTTAAGTTGGTTCCAAGTGATATCAAGATAATATGCTTCAAATTACATAAAACATTTCCCAAAATACCTTTAATACTCAGTCATGCCACCCAAAAAGTTATATCTTCCCATGTTTGGTGAGCTGTAAAATAGTATTAATCCTCATTGATCTAAGACTTGGGATATTCTTCAGTAAAATTCAGTATCAACATAAAAATGGTTTCCTTCCACTACTACATTACTCTTACCAGACAATCCTCTAGCACCTTGAGTTTCTTCTTGAGATCCTCTATGCATGAGTAGATAGTTAGCCGCTACAGGTTGTTTTCCACTACTGTATCTTAAATTGTACTACTATAGTAGGAACTATTTGTTGGGGATCACACTATGTGATCCTACTGAAAAAGAATCTTCCACAAGTTGGACTTCAATTGTAAGGACCCATCCTTAATAATTTAATATTCTATTTTCATAGATCTAGAATTCACTTTCTTATAATCCCAAGGACATTTTCAGTTTAGAGTTTTGAAAATTTATGAAAAAAACAAACATACTAAACCCATACATTACAAGTGGGCACTAATACTTAGTATCCATTTTTTCAACAAAAAAGGTATTTTAAATAAAAAATGATTTCTTTTCATGATAAATCATCAAAATGTTCACCTTCACCTCATCCTTCTCCCTACACATCCTTAAACACTGTGAAAAAAAATTTAAAAACATTTTATGAATACAAAAAACTCAGTAAGAGATAAATAATATACCAATCTAGTGAAAAACACAAATTCCAAAATATATATACATATATCACATTATTCTTTGAGAATATGGGATAAATAATTTCCAAATTAAACACACATAGTTTTTCTTAAAGAAAAATTTTTAAACCCATATCCAACATAGATGAAACATGTTTGAAACATGGTACATCATTGGAGTACCACCGCAGCTACCCATAGAATACCTTCACGGTTAACTTCTGAGAATTAACTTAGAGTAACCACCATAGCTACTCATTGATTAACCATTGAATATTTTCTTATAATATCTATTGCAGTATATTCCCATTATCTCTTAAGAGAAACCCAATTAGTTAACTCTATCTCATATTCAGAACAACCATACGGTCTACTTCCATACCTAATGCATTTGAGGTTATAACGTAACCACCAATACTTGGTTTATCATAGAACCACATTTCATTGGTTAATAACATAACAAAAAATCAGTAGATTATAATGGAACCACCCATCATTATAAAAAATACCATGGACCATAACATAATTATAAATCATGAATGATTGCATCATAAAAACATTATTAAGGAAAATAAAATTTTCATTTTGAATTCACATATTTTTAGAAAATCTACACATGTAATAAGGAAAAAAATTTCCATGAAAATAACCATGTAAACTCATAAATTTATCTTAAAATAAAATATTATTTATGATGGTGTGAAAGGACACTCATTCTGTAATCTTTAAAAAACAATCATTTTACAATTTTATTAAAAAAGTCACAAAGTACCTCTTTTGGAAAACATAGAAAAGATTCCTTTCAACCCATTTTTTAACAATTAAAACATGGGTAAAAATAAATTTAAACAATAATATTAGACTTGTAAGAACATTATCTAAAACAGTTTTAGAAAATATGGATATGTAAGAAAAATAGCATTTTAAGGGAAATATTTAAAATAAAATTCTTTAAAAGAAAGTCCTTTACGTCTAGTATGATTCATCACATATATTCTTTTTATACCTAAATAAAAAAATATTTTAATTATTAACCTATTTAAGAACATTTTTCAATTTTATTATTCTATTTATTTTAGTATTTACCATTCTATATTTAATTACTTAAATAATTAAATTCACATAGTTAGTTTTGATTATCTTTGTTTCATAAGTACAAAATGGCTTTGTTAAGTCAACTATGGTAAAAAAAATCAGTATTCTATCATATATAGAATAATAATCATGAAATAATTACAATTTTAGTACATCAATTTTCTTTCAAATCCATCAGTTAAATACGGTTACAAAAAATTAACTACATTATAATCATAGAGATGGTTGGTCGTACATATTCATGAATAACATTTCCATTTTTCAATGATCATTTTGGAAAGAAGGTAAATATTATTTCATCATTATAAATGATAATAATTTCAAATATATCATATTATTTCATTTAAGTATAATTATATATATTTCATTGATGTGATATCATGATGAAAAACGAATCTCATCACTTCATGGAGGTGGTTGTCCACACATACACACGAATGATATTATTAATTTGAAGTTCATGTAAAAGAAAGAATAATTTTTTAATAATGATTAATATATAATTAATATCATATATAAACATTTATTCCATAATTATAATCTATCCATGAGTTATGGTTGTGTAAAATGAGCTACATCGGTTCATGAGTTGGTAGTCCTCCATACACACGAATGATGATCTCTTTTCCTAGTTAATGGAAGTGGATATAGTTATCGATAATTCCACTAACAAAATAACATACTATTATATGGAGTATATTGGATATATTATTTTATCAAGTATGAATATGTTTTTAAGGATGTGTAATAAAAAACAAATCTAAAACATTCATATAAATACTACACCTATTCTTTGTAAAAGATCCCTTTTTTAATAACATAATAACTACAGGATTGGTATTATTCCTAAACCAAGACATCTGGAGTGAGGGTAGGTATCATAGGAAGGTATTTTGGAAATTTTTGGATGATAAAATAACTTTATGAGTGTGAATTATTGAGAAGAATACGTTCCCTTTTATAAGAGAGGAGAAGGGAACTTTTAGAATTTCACAAAATATTAAATTAATATAAATTATTTTTCCTTTGAAAATGGATCCAAATAGAGTTATTTATAATATAAGATGAATGCAAGTCTAAATAATCCCACCAAATAATAATTAAACTTGTTTTGACAATATTTATATCCATATATTTTTAACACTTATTTAACCTCGTTAACTCATAACAAGACAATATTGATTTTTACACCTTAAGGTTTAATATAGTTATAATAAAATAAAAAAACTACTCATAAAGAGAGTAAGGTTGATATTTTAAACCTTATATTTATCAAATACCAAAAATAATATTTTTTGGAATTTTATATCATTTAATTAAAAATTACATACTATGAAATATCCAAAATGTCATGTTTTAGAACTATTTATAACTTTTCCTTTAATAATATCAAAATAACACTTGAAATTAGAAAAAAATATATTTTTAAATATCCATAACATGTAAAAATCATTGACAAGTTTTTTTCTTACATTTATTAACTCAAATTATGTTAATTGCAATGTTTTTTAATATCATTTATTTTATTTTTTCTTTAATTTAACAACTACTTCATTAGTGTTGTTTAAGAATTTAAGTTAAATATTTTTCAATAAAAATAAAAAATAAATTACCATGATGAATATAAGTATATTATATTTAAAAATAATATTTATAGTTTAAAATATCCTCTAGATAACACCATATTAAAAATATTACACATATTAAAACAAGAGTGTGGTATGTTTGACTTGTCATTAAATAAAATGCTATAAAGGTCATAATATCATCCAAGTTTCCCTAAAAGGTCATAAATTCAACACTGGTATAATTATTTTTGATATATACCTGTATAATAATATTTAACTAATTTTTGGATCATTCTTTGGTTCTATTAATTTTATGTTTAATATAAATTTCCCAATTTACTCATTATCATGATAATAAAAATTACTAAGGTTATTATTCATGTTGTCCAAAAATAAAAGGGGGATATTTCAAAAAATTTGACCCAATGATTCCGAATATTTAATCCATTTTTTGAAATTAAAATTATAGAATTTTCAAAATTCAATTTAAATATGACTACATAATTCAAGAATACTAATTATGACAGACCAAACCGGTTTTCCCTAGAAGTTTAACATTTTTAAATATAATCTTATAAGAAATAGGTTTAATAAAACCATTTCCTATTTTATTTTAAGAAATACATAATATATTTATAATAAATATGACTACATAATTCAAGAATACTAATTATGATAGACTAAATTGGTTCAACCATACTAGTCAACCAAGATAGCACATTACAGGGTGAGGTATAACAATGATAACAAAATAGGACTTGTACATAAAAAACAAGTCATACAACCAGAGTTAAATGTGAAAACAAAGAAAAATAGAACTATGTAGAATGGGATAAACCAGGAAGTATGACAAGTTAAGAAAAACAGGTCCCCATATGGACAAACATCACATCCAAACCATCCCAAACTGAAACAATGAAATACATAGAAGCTTGTATACTATACAATTCCCTTCCCTTTACTAGTGTCTTTCAAAACAAGGTCTACAACCACCCAAATTCAGAAGTAGGTTGTGAGCAACAAAGATGAATAAGAAACCACTAAATAATATATAATAGTTTTAATATCAATAATTTAGAAGTTATAACTTTAAAACAAAATAGTTTTATAGTCATTTTTATAAATAAAACAAATTTATAACATTTCTCAAACTACCCTTGGGTTTTGTAAAAATTTCATATAATTTTTTCCAAATCCAAAAACATGCCATTCATAAAAAAATTTAGGTAAACATAACAAAATATAAATATACATGGGATATGACATCTATGAAATAATTTATCATGTAATAAACATACAAAAAACAATTCACTTTCTAGTTGGTCTCTAGCATATGGGAAAATAAATACTAGACACTCATGATCCAAAAAGAATAAGGTTGGATCCAAGTAATATTGAATCTTTCCATAGTCCATCAATATAAAAGAGGTTACTTCCTAGTGGTATCACACACACTAAGGCAACCCATGTCTCATTCTCACTACACCCAGGGTTCTTTCTATAAAATTTATATCAATTTTTGTTTTAAAATTTATAATAACATTTTTATAAAATCATTTCAAATCCAATCAAATATGCTTCAGGGTTTGAAAATCCATTTCATTCTAAATTAAGAAAAAATATGTTCTCAAAGTAAAACCCCATTTAATATAAGAACCTAGGCCTTTTTAAAATTTCAACACATGAAATACCATTTCAAATATTAAGGAATAAATAATAACAAGATTAAATTAATGAAATTAGAACACTTGGATAAACTCACCTACCTTAGGGACATAGAAAACCTAACCACCATTGACAACAGAAATTGGAAACCAAAATATCTACCATTGGAAGATAAGGCGTAATAAGAGATTGAAGGGACTTATATAAAAAATTATCTAATCACAAATATCTAACACAAATGGTTTCATAACTAGAAACATGGAAGAAACATAAAAAATGCTTACCTAAAGAGCTAAAATGTCGAGCCCTTTTGATCAACTGTCGAATAAAGCAATCCAGAGGGAAAGGAGCCACCCAAAATCACATAGGGTGAGATATACGGTTGAGAGGAGATGGATGTAAATGATAATGAATGCTAAAACCCATAAAACTCCCCAAAAGTTGTAAATCAGGGAATAAACTGGCATATAATACTTTACACATCGTGAAATTAATCCATTTTAAGTTACATTGAAAGAAGCATCACCTTTTTAATTAATATTACTTTTTTACATTACCTGATGTGTAACCATTACACAACATGTACAATTATAATGTTGTTTTTTCAATTAATGTGATCTTTTTAGATGTAGTTGCATGCCATGTAATCCCATTATACATCATGTAACTGAACAATGAACAACAAAAACTACAAGGTTGTATCAAAAATTCTAACAAATCCCTGATATCTCCTTTAGAGGAACCCTCCAAATTTCATGGTCAAAAACACTCTCCCCAAAAAAAGGGAATCCAAGAGAAAATACTAGAACATACCAGATAGAAATTTAATAGGGAGATATGATCTCCCCACTATAAAATATTTATGTCCTCAAAAGGTGATCAAGATCCTGGGTCTACAAAAAGAGATGGGAAATTTTCCATCATCAATGACTCCCACTCCCATGTATTGTGAAGATATTTTCTACACTTCTATAGTACCCAGAACAGGGGGTCATTTTATATCACTGTACCTTATCCTGGTGATCCATAATCTAAATTTGTTGCTCAACCAAAATTGTGTAGGGTTCAAGATTCATAACTCCCCACCTAATCACATGTGAAGGATCCAGTATATACCTCCACAACTGGGAAACATGAAACTTATAATGGATAAATGTAAAACTGGATAGAAAGTCCAACCAGTAGGATACCCTCCCCAGTCACTTAATAATCTCAAAGAGCCCCATAATCCTTAGTTCCATTATACCCTATTTACCAAACTGAAAATTTATTTATAAAGGTGAAACATTGATAATAATATAATCACCAACCACAAACTACAATATTTGATGAAGATAGTATTTCTAATATTTATAATGACTATATTCCATGTTTAATAACCTATGGATCAAATTTACCATCTTCTTCATCTCCAGAATGAGACTATATCCAAACAAGAACCACTCTCCCAACTCTTCCCATCACAAGGTAGATCGACATTTCCACCCATAAAAATCCTCCAAGGGATACATAATGATCAAATCCTAATAACTATTATTATAGGAAAACTCACACAATGTAAAATTCATGTCCCAATATCCACAAAAACAAATCACACAAGGCCAAATCACATCATCCTGAACTTGGATATCCCCCTATATCTATTCATCTATCTACGGATGATAAGTCGTGATCAAGTTAAAATTGGAACCCATTTTCTCATCCATAGCTTTCCATAATCTATAATTGAACTTCATGTCCCTATCAAAAAAAACTCTAGAATAAACCCCATGAAGTCTCACAATCTATCGTACATTTAAGTACCAAATCAATTCCACTTTCTTTATTTCCTTTATTGGTATGAAATGAGATGATTTAGTGAGTCTATTGATAATCACCCCAAATGTATCATTCCCACAAGAATTTTGTAGTAATACAACAATAAAATCTATGGAAATTTCATCGAAATTCAATAGTATAATGGGTAAAGGATTCAAAAAACATGGAGGTCTCGTGTGTTTTTCCTTAACTCTTTTTCAATTGAGACACCGAGATATAAAATCTACTACTAACTTCCTCCTCCTCATCCACCAATACCATCATCTCAAATTGGGGTATAAATTGTAAACCCAGGGTACATAGACTAACATTACTAGTGTCCACTATATAATAACTCATGTCTTAGCGAAAAAGGAACAACCAACCTACTATGAAAGAAAAAATTTCCACTAGGAGCAAGAGACCACTCACCCGAGGTCTCCCAACTATTTAGGATTTTCCCAAATAATAGGATCTCATTTTCTGTCATCTACTCAGGTCAATACCACTCATAAAAAGATGATTCAACCTTTATTGAATCCATGAAACCCTGTCCATTGACCTTATTCACTCCCAAGATCATCTCAGCCAAAAATGTCATCATAGACTACTCTTAAATTGATTCCTTTACTGCTTGGATTGGAACTCTTCTTAATGCACCATCAACCACATTTCTATTCTTGGTGGGTATATATGATATCAAAATCAATGGACTCAAGATAATCAACCTAGAATCTATGTCACATGTTTATATCCCTCTAATTGAAAACATAATTTGTTATTTAACTATCAGAATATAATGTAAATATCTCCCCAAAAAGATAGTGATGCAACATATTTAGTGTGTGAATAATATCTTCAAACTAAAGATCATTGGTGGGGTAGTTATTCTCATGATTTTGTAATTTTCATGATTCATAAGACACAACTTATTTCCCTTTCATCAATACATGTCCCAAACCCATACCTGAAGCATCAAAGAAAACATTGTAACATGAACCAAATTCAAGAAGAAATAATACCAGTGCTGAATTAAACCTCACTTTCAAGTCCTCAAAATATCATTTACATTTTTATTCCCAATCAAAATTTACACCCTATAGGTCCAAGATGTAATTAGATATGAAATCATGGATATGTATTGAAAAACTGTTGGTAATAACCATCCAACACCATTATGCTTTTAATCTAAAACATGTTTTTGGTCTTTTCTAAGGAAAAAACACCCATAAATATTTTTGATCAATTTACATTCCCCTCTCAGATATCACATGCCCCAGAAACATCACCTTATTAGATCCAAAACTCACACTTGGAAATTTTACCATACATATAGTGTTCATTCAATGTTTGAGGAATGACATCAAAATGGTTCATATGCACTTCCTATGAATTTGAGTTCACCGTGATTCCATATACAAACACACCAAAAAATATTAAAATAACCAATGAAATGTCTATTTCATCAAATCCATACATACCTCATGATACATAGTGAGTCTAAATGGAATAACCAGAAAATCAAAATTCCTATATCAACTCTGAAACATAGACCTGGGTTTGTCAACTTCTTGGACTCTCAACTGATAATACCCTGAATATATGTCAATATTATAAACTAACATGAACCTCTCAGTTTATCAAAGAGATTATCAATTCTGGGTAAAGGATATTTTTTCTTGATGGTTAGCCGATTTAACTTTTGATAGTAATTACAATCCCGATACTTCCTTATACCTTCATAGACAAGAGTACAGAAGAAGCCCATGGTGACAGGATATTAAAAATATATCCTTTCACCTATAAGTCCTTATGTTGGAAAATAACTTCCACCAACTCAGTAGGTTCCATTTGACCGGATATAATTGAAATTGGTATTGTTCCAGGGTGTAGTTCAACAGTAAAATTGACCTCTCTCTGAAGTACTAAACCAAAAAAATCATCCAGAAGGTTCTCAGGGAATGAACACATAATAGTAGGTAGTTTACCTCATAAGAAAGGTTAATATACATCAAGAAACATTTATGAAAACAATCATCATATTATATTTATATAAGGAACAACATGCCTCTCCATTCCTAATCTAGAGTCCCACTCACTCTGAAAAACATGAGACAGCCCATCGGTAGATAAGAACACTACTTGATGGAGATAACACATTATATAGGCCTTCATGATGATAATATAATCCATACTAATAATAAATTCAAAGATGTAATGATTAATCACAAAGAATTATCAAACCACCTTAACATTTTCAATCACCACCCGATATATAGGACATGTGAAACCTTGTTCGGGCCTCTTTCCCAAAGTCATGGAAAGATACAACAAGAACGAGATAAGATAATAATGAAAATCCAAAACATAAAACAACTTTGATGATATAAAATAATGAGTATCACCTATATCAAACAAATATAGCACCATAGAAGAATAAATAAAAATTATACATCTAACATAATATAAACCTACATCAGATTCCTTTGGAACACACTCTTCCAAATAATTCTATCCAGACTTAGCCACCTAGGCATACGCTTCTTCTTGAGAATGAGACCCAACACCCATGGGATCATCACCATGAACCAGTGATCCCTTGGTGAGAGTGGATCTCTATTTACTACATTGGGACATATTGTTACAGAAATGATTCATATGGACAGATCACCGAAAATGATCAAAAGTCATGGGTGCCTTCATACAAGGAGGCTTAGTATTACAATGCATCTACACTGGTAGCAGATAACCAATTGCTATAATGAATAATCCCCTTAAACTAGTCCTTCGTAAACCCAACCACTATTGTGCTTCGTTTTTTGACCATAAGAAGTTCCCTTTCTAACTACTGCACCAACTGAAGCTCCTCCCAAACCCTTCCTTCTAGTTATGTCTACCTCATCCAAATATTCTTTATTGACAACCTCTATAAAGGTAAGAAGGGACAAAAGGAACTATCATCTATTGAATATTATCCCTTAGATACATCTCGAACCTTTAAACCTTCAAGTAATCATTACTGACAAGCTATGGTTCTAGATTCACCAAATCAGAAAAATGTGTTGAGTACTCTATAATAGTACATTCCCTTTCTCAAAGATCAAAAAATCTCGGGTCTTTACCACACATAAAGCCTCAGGATAAAATTTCTGATTATATATTTTCAACAAAGAATCTCAGATAAGAACATCATGAAACTTATCTTAAACTATAGAATCTAATAATCTTCTACTTGAAAATCTAAGAATATATATGGAAAACACCACTTGAGAATCATTAGGAGTCTTCAAAAAGTTTAAGATCCTCTCAATACATTCAAGAAACTCCTATGATTCTTGGGTCTCATTGTCACCAAGGAAGATAGTTGGGTTCTTATTAGTAAATCATGAGCCATAATCCACTAATCATCTTGGTTTTATGGCTACCACTATCCCCAAAGTCTGAATGGTATAGATTACTACTTCAATTAAAGAAGGTTCCATTAGAGGATCCACCTAAAGAGCATGCTTCATGTTATCCCCTATCATATTATGAAGACATATTCTAGGATGAGTTTTATATTAAACAAAATACAATAACCAATAAATCATGATAAAACTTCAAAACTATTAAACAAACTTTAATAATCCAAAAGAAAATATTTAAAACAATAATAATTTAATGGAATTGTGAATTCTAGCACAAAATACAACACCTTTTGAAAGGAACGATTCAATATAAATAAACTCTCCACTTAGTTTATTCACAGTAACTTTCACACAGAAATTCCCAAATCATAATAGAAAGGTCAAATTAAACATATTTCTCATTTAATTTAATCATGTAATACAAAAATACCTGGTCTCATACTTAGTAAAGATTTTCCAACCACCCATAGAAACTCAGATTCACTCACATGAGTGAGCTGGTAAGACCCCTTTTCCACACCTACTATATGAATTCTAATAATCCTACTCATGTATACCCAATAAGAAGAACCAACTCAAGTAGTGCTGAAAAACATCAGGCTGAGTAACTCTATTGATATCAAATGGTAACAAACTTACCCGGGTCAACCAGACCAGTCACACAAACTAGCCCATTACGGGGTGAGGCATAACAAATATATCAAAATAAGTCTTTAATATAACCAAAACAAGAAATAAAAAGAGAGTGAAAAGAAGAAAAAAGGGAGATAAAACTAAAAAATCTTGCTAAACCCATAAGTAAAACCAGTAAAGATAAAAAAGTATCCATGTGACAAAACGTCACCTACAAACCATCCCAAACTAAAACAAAAACATAAAGAGAATCTCACATGATATAAAATTTCCTTACCTTTACAACTATCCTATATAAAAATATCTACATCCACCCAAAAGTGGATGTAGGGTGTGATAAATATATCCCATTATAAAACCAAAAAATCATCTATACAAGTTATAAAATCATGAATTGCCATGTTATATATTTAAAACAAAACAGTTTTAAAAGAATTTTTGTTCATTAAACAATTTAAAAAAAACGATCCTTGTGTTTTACAAAAAAATCATATCAAGTTTTCTAAATCTAGTGACAATACATTAAAAAAATGAAGTAGGTAAACATACTAAAATATAAATATATATGTGATCCGATATCCAAAAAATAACATATCATCCAACAAAAACCCCTAAAACAATGCATCTTCTTATCAAGCCCTAGCCTATGGGACAATATATACTATACACTCAAAATCCAAAAAGAAATAAGGTTAAACCATAATAATATTGAGTTCTTCCAATGTTCGTCATTACAAAAGAGGTTATATCCTAGTGGTATCATGCACACTAAGGCTACCTGTTTCTCTTTCTCAATGCACCCATGGTTTCCAATGTGTAATGTTTGTCAATTTATTTTTTAAAAACTATTCTCACATTTCTATAAAATCATTTCAAATCCATTCAATCTAATTCAGGTTTTGAAAATACATTTCATTCTAAATTAATGCAAATTTTATTTTCAAAGAAAAACCCATTTAGAACACGAACCCATGCCTTTTTTTAATTTAAAAAAAATGAAATTCCATTTAAAATAACAAGGAATGAATAATAACAATATGATATTCCTAAAATTACAACATGTGGATAAATAAACCTATCTCAGGGAAGTAGAAAAACTTAATGCCTTTGACAATGTGGATTGGAAACCATAATATCTACCTTTAGAAGAGAAGGCACAATAAGTGACTAAAATGGATTTATATAAAGCATAATCAGATCAAAAATCTATACCACAAATGGTTCCAAAACCAAAAATTATGAAGAAACAGAAAATAACACTAAAACGAAGACATGAAACACCAAGCCCTATTGATCATTAGTTGAACAGAGAAATCCATAGGGAAAGGATTCAACCAAGATTACGTAGGTTAAGAGATATGACCAAGAGGATAAGTATTCAAAAGGTAATGAAGCCTCAAACACACATACGAAACAAAAAATGTAGAAAATAAGTGAATTACATGACATGTAATACTTTAAACATCATGAGATTCATCTATTTTATATTACATAGAAAATGTGCCTCTTTTTTAATTAAAAACTGATTTTTCACATTTCACGTTGTGTAACCCTTACACGATGTAAAAAACTATCAGGTTTTTTATTAAATTGATAGGATCTATCCAATGGAAATTACACAATGTGTAATCCTATTACATGTTGTGTAACAACCTAGTGAACATAAAAAAATATAGGTTTTTGTTGAAAATTCCAACAAATCCATGACTTCGCAATTATAGGTATCCCCCTAATTTCATGGTTGGAAACACTATCCAAAAGAAATGGTAAACCAAAAGTAAATATTAGAAAATACCAACTAGAAAGGTAATGGGGTTCCATGTTAATAAATATTAAAATTATTTATTCTATAATTACCTATTTTATTACATCCTCTCCCTCCCCCCGCTCACTTTTGAAAATTGATTCCTCACAATTTTGAACTTGGCCTCGGTAACCAAGGTTTGTCATTTCAAAATACTTTTATTGAAATCTAACATTATAAATTTTTTTAATAAAACATACCCTTGAAAAGATTGAATGGGAAGTATGAAGGTTATTTGATACATTACATAATATGTTTCCATATATGTGAATATAAGTGGGAAGTGAAAAAATGGATATGGAAGAGAAAACTAACACACAAGGATATATAAAGTGTTATAGGAAACATAGTAATGATAAAGTTATCCATAAAAAATATATAAGTATGTGATTTGTTTAAAGGCCATTGGTTTCTCAATAAGAAAAGTAAATGGATAAAAAAATCATAAGAATTTTCTTAAGGTTGATAAATTATTTCACTACATATAACCAATAAAATAAGGAAATACAGTTACATGAAATGTATAATTTCAAACTTTAATAAATTTCTAGGACAAAATCAACTTTTTTCCCAAATGATGAATCTTCAAGAGGAACTTTCTATGCCATAATCACTAGAATCAACTTCTACATATCAAAAAAATACATAAAATAGTTGCTATTTATTCTTACTTTCTTTATACAATAACTTAAACCAAAATGGTTAGTACAAGATAAAATTATTATCTAGAAATAATAAACCTTTATATGAATAAAAAATACTTTAATCTCCAAAATTCTACAGTAATACCCAATGATCAACACAGATTATTTAATAAATAATTATCCTTAACATTCCTAAAAAATATTCTATACTAGGATTGAAACCAAAAAATAAGAATTTTTTGATCATAGACCCTTCTAAGAAAATTTTTAAAATTTATCACCAAATAACATCAATCACTCTTAATGTCTAATATCAAAAATAAAATTTCCAAAATCAAATAATCTTTAAAATATGATAACCATTTCAATAAATAACCTGAATCCCTATAAATCTATAATAAAATCATATATGCTTAAAAAATATCATTCAACGTGTATTCCTAAAAATAAAATCTCATAGTATTATGTTTACCAAAATTATATAGGGTTCCCAAAATAGGGAATGTTTTCCAAAATAAAAATAATCATGTAATCAAAAAATCATTTTCCAATATCAAGGTTATATATTTGATAAATGATATCTTCCCAAGATGAACTTAATCTCTATTTGTTATATAGTTTAAGAAAATAAAACAATTTCATACTAACCCTGATTTCAAATAGTTCAGTGGTAGGTGATGAACCCCTGTCACCCTTTGGTTGTGGGTTCAATCCTCGTGGGCATTATCGATGTGATAGGTTGTCACCTATCATACGTGTTAACATTTTACTAAAACAATATTAATATAAACCTTATAAAGTTCTAGGAATGTTAGAAACATCATAAAAATAACATTAATATATTTAACATTAAAGAAAGTTCTTAATCAAATAGGCTATCTCATACCTTTGATTTTGTATCTAAAAATGTAAAAAATCCATGATTACCTCAAAAACAATGATATTATAAACCATAAATACTAAAAATAATTTTAAACATGTGTCCACAAAAATAAAATTAATTCTTACTCAAATAACATTTTCAATAAAAACTATAATAAACCTAAGGGTTGTTTCCATAAATGTTACTCAAAATACTCATAATCATCTTATTCATACATCCCTTAAAACCACTAAACGATTGTTTAATACATTCAACATAAAATCAATGTTTAACAAGTAAACTCCTGATGGTTTCCAAAACACTTAATACAACCTCACATGAAAACTTCTTAATATCAAAATTTTTCTAAACCATCCCTTGATGCCATCTGTAAGGACCTGAAATTAAGAATTATATATTATAGTGTCTTTGTGAAAGAATACACATTCTTACAGTCTCAAGGATATTTACATTTTATAGTTTTAGAGAATTATCATACACTCTTAAATATTAAAATCATACATTATAAGTGGAAATTATACTCAATATCCATTTTACCATAAAAAAGTATTTAAAAGAAAACCTTCATTATTTTCATGATAAATAACCAAAATTTGCATCTTTACCTCATCCTTTACATAATATTCTTTAAACCCTATTAAAAACATTTTAGAAACATGGGACGAGAAAAAAAAGCTCGGTAAGGGATATAAAAGAAAGAAATATGTTAGTCCAGGGAAAAACATAAATGTCCATAATATACTTACCTTTTCGCATTATTCATTGAGATTTGGGATTAAATCATTTCCAAACTAAAAACATGAATTTTTCTAAAATAAAACCTTTTCAACCCAGAGAAAAAATTCATTAAAACATTTTTGAAACTTAGGGCATCATTGGATTAACCACCCCAACTACACACGGATCACCTTCACAGTTAATTGTTGAACATTAACTTTCAGTAACAATCATAGTTACTCCTGGATTAACCATAGAAGTTAATATTTTAATAACCATCACATTATATTATCATTATCTTCTAGGAGAAACTAAATTTGTTTACTCTATCTCATATATAGAATTACTATATGATCGACTACAATACCCAATGCATTGGAGGTTATAACATAACCACTCCTACTTGGTTTATCACAGAACCGCTCATAATTGGTTACTAATGTTTCCACACATAATTGGCTTATAATGGAACCTCTTATCATAATAAAAATTCCTAAAAATTATAACATATTTCAAAATCATGAAATCTTGCATTATAAAAACATTCTTAAAAAATATAACACTGTAATTTTGAAATCACATATTTTTAGAAAAACTGTGCATGCAATAAATAAATAAATGTCATCAATAATTACCATGTAAACATGTAAAGGAATATTAAAATAAAATATTATTCATGATGGATGTAAAATCCTCCAATGCGGTATACATTAAAAAACAATCCTTCTCTAATTTTTTCAAAATAGTCATAATGTACCTCATTTAGAAAAGGAAAAAAAGATTTATTTCAATCGTTTTTTTTAAATCAAAACTTGGATAAAAATATCTTTAAACATTCATTTTAGAATAGTAAAAAATATATTTAAACCATTTTTAGAAAATATGGATATGTAATAAAGACGGAGTTTTAATGGAAACTTTAAAAATATAATTTTTTAAAAGAAAGTCTCTTACCTCAAGTATGATTCATCATATACTTTATTTATCATTATGAATAATAATCATAGATTAATTACATACCTATTTAAAAAACTTTTTCAACTCTATCAATCTTTTTATTTTAACTCTTATAATTCTATATTTAATTATTTAATTAATTAAATTCACATCAATTGTTTTGATGATATTTGTTTAATATATCCCAATTGGATTTAGTATGTAAACTTTGGTAAAAAAATTTAGTGTTCCGTTATCTATAGAATAATAATCATGACATAATTATAATTTTTATATATTAGTTATACTTTTAAATAGATCCATTAAATATGTTACAATCGTGGAGATGGTAGGTCATACGTACACATGAGTAACGTTTCTATTTTTCAATGAGCATTATGGAAATAAGGTAAATTTTATTTTATCTTTATAAAATAAAAATAATATCAAATAAATCATATTATTTTTTTAAAATAAACTTATATATATCATAAATGTTATATCATGATGAAAAATGAATCACATCGTTTCGTGGAGGTGGTAGTCCACACAAACTCATGAACAATGTTATAATTTTTTAGTTCATGGGAATGTAAGAAGGTAAATGATATATTATATTATAATAATGAAACATATTTCATTAATATAATAAAAAACATTAATTTAATAATTTTTATACATCCATTGGTGAAGGTGATGGATATAGAATTACATCTGTTCATGATATGGGAATCCACCCTACACATGAACGACGAATATTTTCCCCAATATATGGAAGTGGAGATAGATATTAGTAAATAAACTAACATAATAAAATATTATTATATTGAGTATATTGTAGTTATTATTTTATAATGTTTGAAGAATGTTTTATGTGATTGTAAGAAGAAAAATATTATTTTTTTTTTGACAAAAACTATACCTCTTCTTTGGAAAACATCCTTTTCATAACACCTTAAAACATATAATATTGTTAATATACATATACCAATACCTCTAGAATGAGGTGAGGGATTATAGGAAGGTATTTTGGAATGTTTTTTCTGAACCAAATTGGTTTTTAAATGTGAATGATTGAGAATGTAATAGCCTGAGGCCCGCACTTCTAGATTCAGTGCTAAAAAACATAAACAATCTGTTTCTATATTTGATAAAGATAAATGTGACCCAATTATTCCATAAAAACATACAAACTAAAAAAGTAAACATTGGATCACTTATATAGCCAAGGACCATTTAGTTTTATAGTTTTATATAATTAAGAAAAACGTTAAATATCTTGGAAAAATAAATAATTCGACCATAAATTTTTATATCATATCCCAAAATTTCTTCACATATATCACCCTTTTTAGACATATCCAACTTGAAAACTATCTCCATAACCTGGAGAAACAAAAAGTAACAAAGGTTGAACTCATATTATTAGTAATAGTAAATAATAGAGATATCAATAATCAGATAAGGGTATCATGAGAATAATGGTGTGAGGACATGAACTTAACATTTGAAAATATATATCCTTTACATTATAGATTCATAATCATGAGTAATGGAATAAAGAATGGATGTTCAAAAGACATAAATCATAAAATAAAAAAATAATCCATTAGAGTGTAACATTGATAATAAATATTAAATTTGGGCATACACATAAAATTATAACATTATGGACATGTATAAATAGAAACATATACACTCATTAAATTAAGAACAAGAGATAAGTACCCCACATAAATAAATGGACATGAAAATATTCCTATGAATAATATTGTGTACATGAAATATATTCCCATTAATAAGACTATAAACATTTAATTATGTTCATGCATATCATTGTGAACATGTAATCAGGTTTACACATAACATTCGTGAACATGTAATCAGGTTCACATATAAAATTTTTACTTGGGAGTTATCTATCTATATACAATGCATTGGAAGGAGATATAGGTCCCACTAATAAAATAAATAAAATAATACATATGTGTTCCAAAATATAATAAAACATTAATCATCTTATAACTCACGAAAAGAAATGAATTTCTTCAAAGTATAACCTATGGAAAATGGGAATGAGTTTCATCGATATCTTGTCATCATAAACATAAACCATACAGAAAAAGAATAGGTATGGTATCCTTGGGTAATATTCCCAATAAATCATAAGTAACATAAAATAATATTACCTTAAATAGAAAAATGATTTTGAAAGATCACTTGAAATAATTCCCAAAGAAAATATCCTTTCAATTTTTTAAATCATTTCAAAAACACACTATTATATAAGAAACCAATTTATTTGAAAATATCTTTTTTAGATTACAAAGGAATCTTCAAAACAATAATGCATCATGATGTTGGGAAAATATTTTCATGTTGTATAAGTTAACAAATATTCCTTCCTTGTTTTTGTTGGAAAGGTCATAAAGTAACATGTTTTCAAAACGAAAAAAATATTTATTTTAAAAGGTTTTGTAAAAAAATAAAAGATGGTTTAAAATGATTTCACATAGTAGTAAAACCCTTTTTGAAAATATATTTAGAAAACATGGACATCGAACATAAATATTTGAAATTTATACCTGAATATAAATAATCTCGTACAATGATGAGTTTGTGAAATAAACTCTTATTGTTTTGGTATGATTTCAATTTTAAGACCCATGAAATAAAGAAACCTAAATGGATATAAAAACACCATAATTTTAATGATAATAATCTGAAAATATATTACTAATATGTATATAACCCAAAAACGAGAAAAAAGTAGTGTATAAGGCATGTGTCCCACAAAAATAGAAGTGAGATGAAAAATACCTGACAAATATCATATCATTGAAGTGAGAGTTATTAAAAAAAATTATATAAATAAATCTACTATAAATCCACATAAAAAAAGTTAAAATACAATATAAGATAATAAAAATTAATTACATGTATAATCTTATCATGACATAATCAATGAATTAGAATTTTAACCCAATGAGTGGAAATTGAGTTAATAAATACATTTCCATAAGTCCCCCTTTTCCTTGTTCACATTCAAACCTCCTCTTCTTAAAAAATTCTCCTATGGAACTCATCTAAAGGAATATAAGGCTGATATTTAGAGAAGGCTAGTGTCACAAAATACTCCCTCTAAAGATACCTCAATGAGGGGAGATATATAATGACCCTCGAGTCCATCCTCTAGTAAGCTCTAGGTTGGCCACTAGAACTGGGGGAATAAAAATCACCTAAAATTAAGGGCATTGCCTTCTATTATAATGCAATATCCAGTGATAATATGAATAATCGACAAAAACATCCAATACATAATATGAAATAAACCAAAAAAGATCCTATAATATGTGTATAAATCAAAATGATACATATAAAATTCTCAAAACTAAATACCCAAAAGCTAATATAATGTAATGAAACAACATCTATCAAAACATTAAAGATAATAAGGTGAAACATGGTCCATGTAATCCTCTTAGAAACCTAAAAATGGTTTTTATAAGTTTGGTGAGAAAAAAAGTATACCTAGTAGGAAAACTACAGTCTTTAATGCAAAGTGAAAAAAGAATACTAATGCACCCATGAGTAATCAACAGAACCAAACAATACCTATATATGTATACTAACCAAACCCAACCTCGCCAAGGCTTTCTAAACAAATAATTCAATCCAAGTAATATTATATAACAAGAAGAATATCAGTAAAGAGAACCCCACACATATTTCCCACCGGTATGCTTCTCTTTCACCCTACTGTTGTATGTCCTAACGATCCCATCCATTAAATATATCACATGACCCCACAAGCATGGACACATCACATCACGATTGTAGACACCTAGGCTCACTGCTGCACAAGAATGGCTACATCACATCGTGACCTAAAACATAGGGTTCATTACACACCCAAATCCATAACAATAGAAGAATGGTATCATGAACATGAATGGCATAAAACTCATTCCCCCATCCTATAATGAATGACCCCTACCATAAGAAACCACATCCCATATCATCATGCTCGTGAACATGTGGGATATATCACATCTCACTTGAAGACACCTGGGATCACTAGCCCAGAAGCACAGCCACAAAACGTCTTGCTCGAAGACTCCTAGGCTATCAGAACAACCACCTAGTGCACTAGCAAACCACCATCTAACACATCTTTTGAAATTCCTGCCTATCCTAGAATAGAGAGTTGCAAAGGGTGGCTACCCATTGATCTGTCCACCTCATTGGATATCAGGAAAAACACCCATTGTATGACTATGTGGGTTTCAGTACATAGTGCTTGATGTGGGTGGGGTGCATATAAAAAAAATATAAAAGTATATACATATATACACACACAAACAATCCCAAACTATGTGTTCTAAACGAAACACTAACCAACTCACAACTTCATCACTTTTTTCTACCGCCTCTAAATTCATAACACCAAAAAAACCACAAGCCACATCACACCACAAACCAATTCACTTATCCAACCCATACTTTTTATTATTAAGAAAAAACCCTCATATAACTACATAAATCACCATTTATTTGATCATTATCCATTTCCATCCAATTAAATAAACCAAACCCTAGCCATTTCAATCATTTTTAAACAATTCCATTACTACCTAGACATCTAGCACAAATCAACCAGACATAAAAATCATCTCATCATCCACATCATTCCCCCACCTCACTACCCCAAAAGCACATCCAAACAACCACCTCACTTCCCCAAAAGAACAACAACAAAACCACCTCACCACACCAAAACCACAGAAAAACACCAACCTTTGCACCATAAAATAATGACTATCAAACCATCAACCCCCACATTACCCAACCATAGTTCAAATGCACATCAAGTCGATTTTATATATTTATATTGAGAATTTAATCACATTCCTGTTTATTTTAGGGGTGTTATAAAATAATACATTTCCTTTGAAAAACTATTTTGTTAATCAAATATAAGTGGTTAGACAATTTCCATTTTAGGGTTATATCACAATAATCACAACAAAATCAGTAGTCAAATAACAATCATATAGTGCAAAAAAATCCTCCAAAGTCCATAATTTTTAGCAAGCCATCAAACTCGTATAATGAAAATATCACAAATAATAATAAGGCTGTAAAAACATGTTAATCATATATCTTTACACTTTAATTTTAATTTTACCAATTATTTATCTTTTCTTAAGACATAACAAAAATATCCCATATATAAACATGATAAAACCCCTCATGGGTGTTATATAACAAAAATAAATGAGTGATTCCATACCTCAATGAATGCTTCCATCTTTCTGTGCATCGTAAGGTGAGGAAGAAACTCCCACCAAACACAACTACACCAAAAGATACCATGGATCAACCTACACCGCACCTAAATACCATCAAAGCACATCCTAACACACACCTCAAAAACCATAACACCACCAAAATGAATCCATGGGCGAAGAATGAAATAAAACAACCCAAAAAGTATAAGAACCTACCCCAAGTCAAACAAGGATTTCGAAAAGAGATCAACCAGAACCAACATATAGAATAAAGAGGATAAGAGGGTTAATGGACCTCTCGGGGCACCTAGGGCTTGTTTGGAATGATGGGAAAGAATAGTGTCCATAGGTTTTGAGAGAAACTGAAGCACTATAGAATTAATAAATCATGTTTAATAGGAGATTTACATGAAATTTATTCCCTTCTAATGTCATTTAATTTCATGATTTTATATTCAGCGGAAAAATGTGTCACCTTGAATGATTTATCACTCGGGTTATTTAAAATCCTGAAACGGACCTGAAAAATCCACAAACACCACATTCACATCATGCATACTTTAAACGGTGTGTATTTTCTCTATTTTTAGAATTTAGTAGCTAAAAACATATGGGCCATCTCTAGTCCTCCCCCAAGAACCTACAATACCAAAAATTGGTAGAGTAACAGACCAGAAGGGAACAAAATGATACACTAGTTACCTCTAAAATGATTATCACCCTTGATAATCAAAACCAAACCCATAAATAAAGGGGTCCAAACAAACACCCCCCGAGATGCCTCTTAAGGATCTCATCATATCTCAAATGCAATCAGCAACCAAGCAAATCAAAACAAACTACCACAGAACATCTCACATACCCTCATCCTTAGATAGCCACATCACCACAACCATCCAAACTCCATAAATCCTAACCAAAAACCATCACAACCATCTAAATACACTACCCCGAACATATGAATTTCGGAATTCCATCCTACTAGTCAAGATAATATCCACTATGGGCATCACTAACACACATGCATGTGTTTAATCACATTATAATATTATGCATCTTGAATAGATATAAATCCCTCATAATTTTCATATATTGTAAATTTATTACACATCATATGTCACAATCAAAAGAAAACAGCTCATCTTATAAAATAATATCCAAACATAACATCAAAATAAAACAAAAAAGTAAAAACACAACACAACTTTGGGTACTGGGCATGTATCTATGCCTCATGTTCCCATGTACTCTCCTCCAGGACACCATGCCTCTATATCACACAAAATAAAAGAATGGTCCATCCAGGTAGTGCCTTCCCTTGGAGATCATGGATCTCTATTGTCTTCTCCTTGAACATCATGTCATTCTTGATATCCAACTATACCTATTTAATGAAATGGGAGTCATCATGAAGATATAAATAAAGATGTGATAATGCAAGAAATATTGAATCCTCTCTAGTTTAAGTGGAAGCGCCAACTAATACGCCACCTTTCCAGCACACCCCAACACCTTAATGGTCCCAACAAACCTCAAATAAAGCTTACTACCCCTACAAAACCTTTGTTTCTCTTATCGATGGGAAACCTTCAAGAACACATAGTCTCCAACCATGAACTTCAAGTGCCCCCTCCAATGATCAAAAAAAGACCCTTGTCAATCCTACGTTACTTCTATCCTCCCATGAACAAGATAATCCTTCCCTATCATGCTCTACAAAATGTCGGGACCAAGAACTATTTCCTCCCCTACCATCATCCAACATAATGGAGAATGACATCTGATCACATAAAAATCCTAAAATAGATCCATGCTAATCAAATAGTGGTACTTTTTATTATAAGGAAACCCAACCAATGGAAATTTTTTTAGCCAATATCCACCAAGGTCAAACACGAATTCCCATAATATATCCTCGAGTTTCTGGATGGTTTGTTTTATTATCTGGTCTATTTGAGGGTGGAAAAAAGTGTTGAGGCATAAATGAGTTCCAAAATAATGTTGCAATCACCTCTAGACTCACAAGGTAAAATTTTCATCCCGATCTGAGACAATGGACCTTGTAAATCCATGCAACTGCACAACCTCATCCACATACCTATTAGATAAATCATCCACTACACCTGACTCCTTGATCTCTAGGAAGTTTATTGATTTCATTAAAAAGTCCATGATCACACATATAACATTAAAAATTCTCTATTATTGGGGTAACCCTGTGTAAAAATCCATTGATATGTCATCCCATTTCGACTTGGGAACATCCAAGGCCTACAAAAAACCACCAGGAACATGATGCTCAACCTTTACCTACTGGAAAACCATGAACCTTTCCATAATCTCTACCAAATTCCATTTCATCTCAAGCCACTAAAACGGTATCCTCAAGCCATGGTAAATCTTAGTAAGTCATAGTTATACCCACAAAGGTGATATATAAATCTCATGAAGGACTCTAGTGTTCATCACTACCAAAACAAAAAACCTCCCAATAAACAACATCCAGTTCTAAAAATTCTCTAACCATCCCTATGTAGAATCACCATAGAAAAACTGATCGCTGATCAGCTCCACCTATGAGTCTCCCCACTGAGACTCCTCCACCCTCTGCATCAGAGAATACTACATCGTTATATGAAAAAAAAATATACCATCATCTACCCCAACATCTGATCATAAGGCTGTAAACTTATCCATTTCTCTCTAAGAATCCCAAACTTCTAAACAACATCATTCCATGACTTCTTACTTGAAGTGTCAGCCACAACATTCCCCTTTACTGAGGTTTAAGAGATTAATAAATGATAATCTAGATGAAAATTCTTCCACATCTACTACCAAAAATTCAAATCATGTCGAGAAAAGATATACCTTTATGTCTTATGGTTTTTGAAGACCAAAAACTACACCACAATAAGGTAATGTTGAAAAATATTTATTATAAAAACTACCATGGCCTACTCCAAATCATGGGTGGCATAGTTATACTTGGGGGGATGTATCTGCCTAGACCCATAATAGACCACTTCCAAATTCTACATCAGTATTCATCCCAAGATCATTTAGGAAGTGTCACAAAATTCCTCAATCATCTCCCAACCCCCTCCTCTGGAAACTGAAGCACTGGAGCACTGACCAACTTCTACTTAAAGTAAACAAACACTTCCTAACACCAATAATTTCACAAAAAAATCCCGGTCTTTCTTGATAAATTATTTCAACGGTCTTCAAATCAGGATAAATCATGCACAAACCTCTTATAAGGGCTTACAAGACCATGAAAATTGTGAACTATAGCCACATTCTTGGGTTCTTCCCAAGAAATAACTACCTCTATCTTTTATGGTTCAACTACCACACCCTTATGGGACACCACATGTCTGAGGAAATGCACCTCACATGCCCGAAGCATACACTTGGAAAACTTTCTATATAGTTATTGGTCTCGAAGAACCTGAAAAAAATCTCTAAGTTAATCAACATGATCCTCCTTTGTCATTGATTAAATCAATATATCATCAATTAATACAATGATGAGGTGGTTTAAAAATTCACAAAACAGGGAGTTTATAGGACCCAAGAACAAATTTTGTGTGTTCATAACACCAAATGGCATGAATAAAAAATCAAAGATCATATACCAACATCTGAAGGTACTTTTAGGATATCACCCTCAACTGGTGATATCTGGATCATATATAGATATTAGAAAATCCACTCACCCCTATCATCTGGTAAAAAATATCCTATATCCGTTATAGAGGGTAAAATTTCTTGACCATCACATGATTTAACCTTTAGTATTCCTTAAACAACCTCATAGTACAATCTGTCTTCTTAGCAAACAACATTGGATCACCCCACGATGACACATTGATCCAGATAAAACTCTTCTAAATCATATCATAAATATGAATTAAAATCTCCTACAACTCAGAAGGTGTCATCTGATAAGGATCCATCAAAATTAGAGAAGAACCAAGTTTTATGTCTATCCCAAACACAACATCATGTCAAGGGGGTAGTGTCACAACCTCCTCGGTAAAAATATCCAAGAACTCCCCAAATATCCAGGGGACCTTCACTATCCTAGTGTCCACTAATTTCATCAACAACTCATCCATCAAAGAAATAAGGGGATACAAACACCGATTTCCCACCTAAAAACCCATCTCACAAATGAAAATCACACACTAGAATTCAACATCTGAGAAAAAAACTCTCCTATGGAAGCATTTGATAACAAAACATATGGAATACAACCAGTCAATGTAGAGGATAACATGATATATCTACATCTATATCATTAAAATATCCCCATAGGACTGATGTGGCGCCATCACCATTCTACAACCCCATCACACATAAAACAAGATGGTATGGCCTTCGACAAGCATAGTTAACACCAGGGGCAAGAAAATCCTCTCTACTTATTGTCCCAAAGCACAGGCTAGAGCAGGAAAAACAAAGGAGTGTGAATCTCCTGAATCAAACAAGGCACAAAAAATATTACTAAAAAAATGATCATACCTATAACGATCTCTATCCCTTCTAGTAATGCTACCTATAATACATTCCACTTACCAAGAATACCTCCTCTACCTCTTAACAAATGACCTCCTCAATGACTACACTTATATTGAGGTCCCTAAACATGAGGAACATCTAGAAGCCATCCTCAACCTACATTATCTTCCATTTGAGGAGAATAAGCTTTCTTTCCCTTATATCAGAATGAAATCATTGGAAACTATTACTGAGGATGGTGTTTAACCTATCCACATCCACCAAATTTAGCTTAGGTAACCACTAGGCACTAGTTATAGCGATAACCATGAAAACCACAACCAAAAACATCAGAACAAAGAACCCATGAAAATTATGGAAACCACTAGACCCAAAAAGCTAAAAATAAAGCTATTGAGGTTGATTCCTTATTGGTTGAAACCACGAAGGTCCTGGTTCCTGAGACAGACCACTGAAAACTCTACTCAATAAACCTAGATGATTCACCAATCATTTTAAAACTCCTCACGAGTTCATCTGATTGATCTCCTTCATCTTCTTTTAAACCTATATATATGTTATAAACATAAAATTAGTAACTGCATATTATATAGAAGGATAGAGAACCACCTAAAGACCTCTTGTATGAGACTCCCCGTCTAGAAAATGATATTGGAAAAAACATAGAAGGGAAATGCACTTGATTCCCAACTCTCAAACAAACATACTCCCATACTAAAGAGAAAAAAGCTCATTCCACTTTACTACCTTCATGGTCGACAAATGTAAATCTACTCAAAAATCTTTCTAGAAGTCAACCGATGAAACATCTACCTCCTTACACTCTCCCAGGTATAGTATCCACCACTAACACACAACTCTGTACATCTAACTCAGTGCTAAAGAGACCTAGTACACTATCAGGGACCAGATCAAGCTGAATGTGATATCGAACTCCTCTATCTAGCTCTCTATCTCAAATCTGAAGCACTTCCCTCACACTTTCCCAAATCCTGTAATTGAAAAGTGCATAGTTCTCTTTGCTAAATCTCATACACCTATGTCAGATCAACCCTATGGTGATCAAATATATTAGCCTGCTAAACCACAACTATCGGAGCCACACATAGATAATGAATAGGATACATAGATGAAAGTGGAAATAAATATTTCCTAATACCATGTAGTATGGAATTTTATTAAGATTAATTTTAATTCATTTTAATTCACTTTAATTCATTTAATTTATTTTATTAATTTTATCATTCCCAATAAAACCTAAATCAAACAAGAACACAAGTCATCATGTTTCATAAACCTCTCAAAGGTCTCTACCATACTAATAGTTATGCCTCAGTTGTTCATTCAATAAGCTCAGATTCCATGCACTGGATCTTGGGGGACCCAAAAATCCCATTTCCTAGCTAGTCTCCCTAACCTCTATCAGGAACCAAGTTCAACTAGCAATGTATCCATACCAACCCATGAAATCATCACTATACATGACTCCAAAATCCATCTAATTTCTCAACCATCACCTTTGATTCCAATCTGTCATGACCCCCTCCCTCCAAATATATAGAAATGAAATGAGAGATATAATGACCCCCATAGTAATGCATTTAGTAGGCCACGGGTTAGAGACTAGAACCAAGGGTATAAAAACTCATGAAATGGAAGGAACTACCCACTATAATAATGTAGGATTGAGAGATAAGATGAATCATCCACAAAAAACTCCAATAAATAATGTAAAATTAACTAAAACCATCCCAAAATGCATGTATAAATAAAACTGATATGGAAAATAGTCTCCCAAGTAAATACCCAAAAGAAAATCTAAAGTAATCACATATAATTTATTAAAAGGTCCAAGATAGTAATTTCCAGCATAGTCCATGTAATACACTTGGAAACCTAAAAACAATTTATATACATAGGGTTACCATACCAGTATACTTAGTAAGAAAATCAAAGTCTCTCATGAACATCTAAAAGAATCATAATAATGAACTCATGTGAAAACAGTAGAACAAAACATCACCTATATAGGTATACTAACCAAACCCAACCTCACCAAGTCACGTTCATCGTATAACCCAAGCCATGTAATATAATATAACAAGAATCATATGAATAACGTTACCCTACACCACTTTCATATTGGTATTCCACACTAACAACCTAACTTCATACATAATGGAACTCCCATACCTTCCATGTACCACACTGCCCCATAAGCATAGTCAAATCACATCACACCCACAGACACATTGGTTCAACACCCCACAAGATTGACCACGTCATGTCATGCCTGAAAACACTTGGTCCATTAAACATCTGCAACCATAACTAGGTAAGTGGGGAATTATAAAAAAGAATGAAATCAACCTCGTTCCCTCTTCATACCATACACGACCCCCACCATAATTCACCTCATCGCATATCATCATTTCAAAAAATACCAACCCTATATCACATCCCACCTGAAGAAACCTTGGAATAACACCCCAAAAGAACAACCACATCAAATCTCACTCGAAGACACATGGGCTATCACAACCACCACATCGTGGACAAACAAACCTCTAGCCATCACTACCCATGAAATTCCTACCTGGCGTAGAATAGAGGGTGGGAAAGAGTGGGTACCTAGCCATCTTTCTTCCTCAACAGATGTTGATAAAGACATCCCCCCATATGATTATATTGGTGTCGGAACTAAGTTCTAAACATGGGAGGGGTGCTTATATAAATCACAAAAAATATATAGGTATATACATATAGATACACACACAATCCCAACCTATGGGTTCACAACCAAAAACTTAAAAAATCACAACATCATCACTTTTCCCACCACCACTAAATGCATAACACCAAACAAACCACAAGACACATCACATCGCTAACCAATTCCACTAAACAACCCATTCATTTCTTTATTAATCATCAATGACATTTTACTGCAAATATCATCAATTTTTTATTCATTATCCATTTCCATTATATCAAATTAACCAAAACCCAACCATTTCAATCATTGTTAAAAAATTCCATTACATCCCAGTGATCTAGCTCAAAGAAACGACACATAACTAATAGCTCATCATACACATCATACCACCACCTTTCCATCCCAAAATCATGCCTAAACAACCACCTTATTTCCCCCAAAATCATGGATAAACAAAAACCTCACCACCCCAAAATCAATTCCATAAAACCAACATCCCCCATATGAACCAACCACAAATAAACCACACATCAAATATGTTTTATAGATTTATAAAAAGGATTTTATCACATTCAAATTTATTTTAGGGAAATTATCAAACAATCTGTAACCATAGGGGAACCATTTTATTAACCAAATATTAGTGGATAGATAATTTATATTTTAGGGTGATATCATAATAATAAAAACAAAATCAGTAGTCATAGAAAAGTAATCAAGTAAAAAATACCCTAATGGCCACAATTTTTAGTGGGTCATCAATCTCGTATAATCATAATATCAAAAATAATAATAAGGTTATAAAAACATGCAATCAAACCCCTTTACCCTTCAATTTCAATTTTACCAATTATTTATATTTGTTTAATAAAGGATAACCATATCTCAATGATAAACATAATAAAACCTCTCTCGCATGAGACACAATAAAGATAAAAAAGTGATTATCTACCTCAAGGATGCTTTCAAACTTATTTTATACCATAGGGAAAAGAAGAAACACCCTCCAAACATAACTGAACCATGAGATACCATGGATCAACCTACCATGCACACAAAGACCATAAAAACACATCCCAATACACAACCCAAACCAAAGCAACACACCGTAATTAATCCTTGGGATAAGAATGGAATAAAACTGCTAATAAGGTAGAAAAACTTACCATGGATCAACCCCATATTTCCAATGAAGATCAACTGGAATCGACGTAACGAAGAAAGAGGACATAAGGTATGAAGGTCCACTCAGTGCACTTCGAACTCATCTAAAATGAGAGGAAGGATGATTGGTCGTAGGGTTTGAGAGAAACCTGAGTGATGTGGAATTTAAAAATAACACTGTTTATGGGATTTACAAGATGTGTAATTCGCTTTCATGTCGTGTAATTTTGGAATTTTATGTGCTGCTGAAAAATGTGTCACCTTGAGTTATTTATCACCTGAATTATTACACATCGTGAACTGGCAAGACATAAGCCATAAACCCCACTTTAATATAGTGTAAATTTTTTCATAGTTATTATTTTCTCTCCTTCCATCTTTTAGCAACCAAACTGCTCCAGTCCTGCTCAATGCCTCCTCAACGCACCTCCAACACCCAAAACGGTCAATGTAACAGATTATGAGGGCATAAACTATCACAAACAACACATATAGAATGTTTCTATAGAATTTTAGAAGCGAATATTTTATAGTATGGTCAAGATACAAGGCTCAATGTGGTGTAAATAAGTGAAGGAGGAGGTTTCCTTATATAATTGAGGTGAGGTATACTTTTTTAATTTCTCAAAAGAATAAATTATAATAAATTAATTTCCCATCCAAATAACACTAAATGGTAATGGATTTTAAGATTAGACAAGTTAAGGTTATAGAATCATCAAACAATAGATTTTAGATAGGTTTTGGTATTTTTAGATACCTTATCATTTTAATTAACCCTTAGTTAACATATTTAATTTTAATTGTGGTAACAACATTTTCAATATTAAAAGGTTGTAATTTTTACATATATGCTATCAATTGGACCATAAATGGTTAATTCATGAAATTTTAGACCATATCATAATGATTTTTTACTTTTAAATATTACAAATATTTTGAAAAAATTTAATAAAATATTATTCCCATAAAATATCATTATTCTCAATTTTGATACAATTCACTACTTTGACATTTAAAAATATCAAGACAACATGTCAAAATCAAAAAAAACTATTTTATTATATCCCTAACATGTCAAGTTCATATATAGAATTTTTGAATCACCTTAAATATCTCAAATTGTATATATTTTAATATATCTGTTAATTGAATAATTACTTCATCAATGTTGTGTATGTATTTAGGGTAATATTTAATACCAAACAAATTATAAATAAATTACCATGATGGAGATAAATATTTTATATTTATAGATAATATTTATATTTCTGAATATCTTCATGTTAACCCCATATTAGAAATATTATACTTATTAAAAATAAGAGTGCGATAATTTTTCACTTTCTTTGATTTTAATAATATTTATGTTATTTTCATTTACAAGTGTCCATTAAATAACTAAATTTCAAATCTTAGGTGTTAAGGGTCCATTTTAATTCATCCAATAAAATTGGTTCAAGTGTTACTGTAACATTATATTCCTTATTATATAATTTTTACCCTTAATTACATGATTTACTATTTATCATGGTAATAAAATTTACTACAGTTACTATTCATATTTACTAAAAATGGATCCTTATACTAAATATGAACCATCTGATTCCAAATATGGAACCCAATTTTCAAAATTCAAAATACATAAGTTTCAATATTTAATTTAAAATTAAATTATAAAAATTCAATGAAAAAAGCTTTACAAAAAAATTTCATTTTTAAACATAAAATGTTTTTATACTAAATTCAATAATTAAATCCATTTCAAAAAGAATACTTGGATTATTTTAAATCAAAATAAATAATTTAAATTTAAAAACTAATATAAAATATTATTTTAATTTTTAAATATATGAAAATAAAATACAATTTTTAATAAAAAACATATTTTCCTTATTTACTGAAAAATAAATCTTTTCAAAAAATTCTCAAAATTTCACCATAATATAATTATGATATTCGGATTTAAAAAATGATATTTATTTAAATAAATAAAATTTCTAAAATTTCAAAAAATTAATTATATTATTTTCTCACAAAATAAATAAACATCAATCTTGAAGAAAGTATATTTGAAGAATAAAATGAATTTACTAAAATTAAGTTGTTAATTTTTCAAGAATTAATTGATAAATTATTAATGAGTAGGGACATTTTATATTTCAAAATTTATTTAATACTATTCATTCTCACCAATTTAATAGATTGGTTATAAAGGACACAAAATACTTTAATAGTGGTATGTAGTTTGTTAAAACTCATTGTTGCATTCAACAGAAACTATAAAATTATTTAATGATAAATATTTCATAATGATATATAGGTTTTAAATTATCACCTACCCCCTTTATAAAAACCCATCCTCACAATTGTTTCTCAGTAATAAAATGTTTGACATTTGAAATTTCTTTTATGGAAACCCACATCATAAAAACAGTTAATAAAGATTTTTTTCGAAAATATTGAATGGTATATATGAAGGTAATAAGGAATAATACATAACTAGGTTTAAAAATAAGATAAAATATGTGAGATGTGAAAACATTGATATAGAAGAAAACCTATCTCCCACTGACTGATATATATTGATAGAAAACTTGGTCAGGTGAAAGTTAACCATTACAGAAATAGTAAATCTGTTAATGGTTATATGGCCATTAATTTCTCTGTAAGAATTGTAAACATATAAATTTTTTAATTTTACGATCATTTTCCTAGTTTTAAGGAATTATTTTACTACCTAGAGTTAGAACATATGGAAATATACTTACATGTCATGAATAATTTCATCCTTTAATAAATTTCCATCATAACCTCTTATTCTACTCTAAATTATGAGTATTCAAGATGGATTTTTCTTACCTAAAGAATTATAATAAACCTATATAGATCAAAAAAGACACAAAAGAATAACTACCTATTACTCCTATCTTTTAGCATTATTCAAAATAGAAATTTTTAGGAAAATAAGATAATTCCTAATATTAATAAACCTTCAAATGTGAAAAACTACTTTAATATCCAAAATTCAACACTAACACTCAGAGTTTAATATATATCATTCAAAAAATAACTATCATTATAAATTCCTCGAAATTATTCTATAATAATATTGAAACCCAAAAATCAAAACAATTTTTCCACATATTCTTCTATGAAAATTGTAATAGTTATTTACAGATAATATCAAGGACTCTTAAAGTCGCATACCAAAAAATTAATTTTCCAAATCAAGATTTATAACCATTTCCATAAATACCCTAAATCATTATAAGAACATAATAAAATAATATAATCTTCCTAAATATAATTCAACATTTATTACTTAAATACTAGCCCATAGTTTTCTATTTTCCTTTATCAAATATAGTTCCAAAAATACTGAGCATATTATGAAATAAAATTAACCAGTTAATCACCAAATCATTTTACAATCTCATGGTTATCTATTCCATAAAACATATGTTCCCAAAATTGAACTTATACTTTATCCATAAAATCATTTAACTGAAAAAATGTCATAATAATTAGGAGTTCATGTTGGCTAGTGGTAAGTGTTGAATCCTTGTCGACCTCTGGTTGTGGAATCAAACATTCCATCATTTTTTGATGTGATTGTCAAAACCAGTCCCCTGGGGCCCATGTCGTGACTACCCCAAGCCCGCCTTCCATAGGCTAGGGGATGGAGACTATCACCGAAGTAGTATTTCCCTAAAATAGGGATGGAATTGCCTTTATAACCTATAAACACATGCAACCAAGCACACAGAAAGATACAACATGAGGAAACTGAATAGTAAAATTGCGAGTATAGTAAGAAAAAGGAGACATCATACAAGTCCATCTTGAAAGTACACGAAAACTGAAAAGTACAAGACAACTGGAACACCTCCTGTGAACACCTGCCAAGGATCCTACCTGAAGAGTAGGTACATCTCTCGAATAGTCTCCTCTACGGTGCGCCTCGTCTAATATCCACCTCTGAGCTACCTCCAGTCATGGTACCCTCATCCTCAGTCAGTGTTGTCCGTCTTCTGCACGGAACACAACAAGGTGTGGGCATAGCCTGTGTAGGGGTGAGTATAACGATACTCAGTAGGGACCTCGATACCCTCAAGGTCTCACAAAATCCACCAAGGATAAACCAAAAAGCATGAAATTAAATGACAACCCTACTTAGGTATATGCCCATACATATACATTAGTTATCAAGTATCCACATCTCAATCATGAGGAAACATAGAGTCCAACTCAAAAACCCAAAGCTCAACTGTTCCATAAAGGAAGGAATACCACGAAGGTAAGTACCACATAGGTATGTCACACAGAAGAATACCACCAAGGTATTACCATGAAGTAACATACCACAGAGGTACATACTCAGCTCACACCAGGTATAACTTAGGTACAATAGTAAATATGATTATATGTAAGTATTAATTCATCTTACTCTATTAATAGGCAGACCCACGAAGGATACTAAATCATCATCAAACCAAAAGAGGATCATATTACATCGTCAGACCCACACAGGATCCTAATGCCTAATCAGACCCACACAAGATCCTAGTACACCGTCATACCCACACAGTATCCTAGTACATCGTTAGTACGTCGTTAGACCCACACAGGATCCTAGTACATCATCAGAACCACATAGGATCCAAGTACATCATCAGTAAATCATTATACCCACACAATATCCTAGTATATCATCCGTACATCATCAAACCCACACAGGATCCTAGTACATTGTCAGTACATCGTCAAAAAAATTACATGTAATTTCCGGGTCTTTACATTCTCCCCACCTCAGGGATTTGCGTCCCCAAAAGCCACAACTCAAAACTAGGAGAATAACTGTGGGGTAATGAGCATGTATCTGAGCCTCCCACTCTCATGTACTCACTTTGAGGTTCCTGTTCTTCCAGTAAGCACGCACCAGAGCTATCGGCCGCCCACTAAGGACCTGCTCCTATTGATCCTCAATCTCAAGTGGAACCTCCGTAAACGTCACCTCATCGTCGATGTCCATCTCACCATGCTTGATGACGTTGGTAGGATCATGCACGTATCTCCTTGGCTGGTATATGTGGAAGATGTCGTGCACCCGGTGAAACTGAGGGGGAAGTGCTAAGCGGTAAGACACCTCGCCAACTATACTAAGGACCTGGAAGGGTACAATGAACCTCAGAGAAAACATTCCACCCCAGCCAAATCTATGCAAACCTTATCGAGGTGAGACCCGTAGAAGGATGTGGTCTCCATACTCGAAGTCTAGAGGTCTCTATATCTATTCAGCATAAGACTTCTACCTACTCTGTGCAGTCTTCATCCACTCCTGCATGATCTACACATTCTGTGTGGTATCTCGTACCATCTCTAGTCCCAGGAGTGTTGACTCCCTAGGGTCATTCCAGCACAAAGGCGACCAGCAAGGTCTGTCGTACAACACTTCGAAATGTGTCATCCAAATGGTGGAGTGATAGCTGTTGTTGTTTGAAAACTCCACCAAAGACAAGTGATCCTCCCAACTGCGACCAATGTCGAGGACAGAAGCACATAGCATGTCCTAGAGGGACTGAATGGTTCACTCAGTCTGGCCATCCATCTGAGGATGGAAGGCGATGCTTAAAAGAAGCTGCATCCTGAAAGCCTCCTACAACCCCTTCCATAGCCGGGAAGTGAAACGTGCATCACAATAGGAGACAATTGTCAAGGTTACTCTATGTACCCTCACAATATCCTACACATAGAGGCTTCCCACGCTCTCTATTGAACCCTACTCTCTGATCAGTAGGAAGTGGGATGACATGGTGAGTCGCTCGATGATCATCGATATTGAATCAAGACTTTTGGATGTATGTGTAAGTATTGTCACAAAGTCCATGGATATCCCATCCCACTTCCACTCTGGGACCTCTAAAGGATGGATCAAGCCTTCTGGTACCTGATGCTCCGCCTTCACTTGCTGACAAGTGATGCACCGAGAGACAAACACTACTACTGCATTCTTCATTCCCGGCCACCAGTGCTGTAATCGGAGGTCCTGGTACATCTTCGCCACTACTGGATTTACCGCTAGAGGGGATGTGTGGAACTCCCTCAACACTTCCTCCCGAAGCGACATGGGTACCGTGGTACATCCTCTGAAGAGAATGACATGCTCACCACCTTCAAAAAATCCATCAGGTGCTCGTTCTGTGGATATCTGAGCACGTTGAGTCTCGCAGTCAGTGTCACCACGCTGTGCCTCCATAACTCGCTGAAGAAGTGAGGGAGTGACTGTAAGAGACTGCAGAAAATCTGCTCCATCCCGATCCACAAATGATATCTACAAAGCGGCCAACTGCACCATCGACACACCTAGCAGCTGTATACCAGATCTCCCACTGAGTGCATCTGCTACAACATTCACCTTCCTAGGAGTATAAACTATATCGAAGTAATAGTCCTAGAGGAACTCAAGCCAATATCACTGTCTTGGGTTTAGGTACTTCTGAGAGAAGATATACCTGAGACTCTTGTGATCCGAGTAGACTGTAAAACACTCTCCCATCAAGTAATGTCACCACATATTAAAGGTGAAGATCACTACTGATAACTCCAGTTCATGGGTAGCATAGTTTTTCTCATTCTGTCTCAACTGTCGAGAACCATATGAAATCATTGCTTGCTCATGCATCAGGACAGATCCGAGTCCAGTCCCTGATGTGTCGCATTAGACTTCATACCATATGCCCTCCTCCGGTAGCCTCAAGATGGGTACACTAGTCAGCCTCTGCCTCTGCTTCTAATAACTCCACTGGAATCTCTCAGACCAAATAAAGGGTTGTCCCTTCTTCATCAATGCTGATAAAGTTGTTACAACTCTTGAGAAATCTAGCACAATCTTCCTGTAGTATCCAGCCAAACCCATGAAACTGTGTACCTCTATCACACACCTGGGTGGCTCCAAAGCAAGAACCGCTTCAATATTCATTGGATCCACCGCAACTCCAGCCTCCGAGATGACATGTCCGAGAAAGTGAACCTCTTGGATCCATAACTGGCTCTTCTAGAGATTACTATAATGATGGTTCACTCTGAGTGTGTCCAGTACTACTTGCAAATGATAGGCATGCTCCTCCTCAGGAGTATAGTAGATCAGAATTTCGTCAATGAAGACTACTATGAAGCGATCAAGTTATGACTGGAAGATCCTATTCATGAGCCCCATGAACACTGCTGAAGTGTTAGTCATGACAAATGGCATAACAAAAAACTCATAGTGGTCCTACCTACATCTGAAAGTCGTCTTCTGCACATCCTTGTCTCGTACTCTGAGCTGGTGATAGCCTGATCTGAGGACTATCTTTGAGAACCACTGTGCTCCCTTCAGTTAATCAAAGATGTCATAAATACTCAGGAATGGGTACTTGTTCTTCATGGTCACCTGTTTCAGGCACCGATATTCAAGAGAAAGTCTCAAGCTCCCATCTTCATTCTTGGTGAACAAAATCAGGGCTGCCCTAGGAGAAACACTGGTTCAAATGAATCCATTCCCTAGTAAGTCCTCCAGCTATAAATGAAACTCAGGAAGCTCCGTGGGAGCCATCCAATATGATGGTGTAGATATAGGTGTCGTCCCGGGGTACAAGTCAATGTAAAATTCCACCTCTCTATGTTGAGGTAGACCCGGAACATCACTAGGGAAGACATCTGCATACTGGTCTGCCACTAAAGGATAACTTAGACTCTCCTCATCAACTGCACTGAGGGTAAGGCTAGCCAACTGATTAGTGATCGAATGCACTCTCCTATGGGTATGTCCATCATGTGCTGCAAAGGCTCCCTTATCTCCGGTGAAGGTAAACCTGGTCCCATTCATGCGGACACACCACACTTTATTCCTAATACAGTCTATCTGAGCATAGACTGTAGATAACTACTCCATACCCAAGATGACGTCATAAGGCCTCGACGCCGCTACTAGGAGATCTCAGATAAATCTGTCACCTCATACAGTAATCTCACACTACCAACACTCGTGCGTAATTGTCAAATCCTCTCTTATTGGAGTCTCTAGCCCTAAGGATCGAGGCAACGACTCCGTCAGAATCTCCGAGATCCACACGAGGGTAGTGTCAATAAAAGAATGATTGGAACCTGTGTTTATAAGTACTACAGCTAAGGTGGAGTAGACATAGATCGTATCTCATATCATCTCTGGAGCGCCATGGTCGTAGGCCTCAGCTGCCTGGTGCTGAGCTCGCCCCTGTCCACCTACTTCCTGGGGTCGGGGTGGACCACATGGTGGTGGTGGAGGTAACACCTCGAATCGTCTCCCACCGCCAGTTTCACGACTAGATCCTACTCCATGTCTGTATTATCCCTGCGGACCTCCTTGGTCGAACCTCTGTCTCTGCCTAGGCGGTCCCTCGACCATCTTTTGGTCATCCGTATGACAGGTCAGTCAGTCACGAGCCATGTGACCCTGCTCGTTTCATGTGAAACACTTCTTGTTCCTCGCCCGACTGACTCTATCTCATGTGCCCCACACAACTGTCCCTGAATCTTGTGGTCATCCAACTATAAGTCTGGTCCTCTTGGAACTCTGTGACATCTATTTGCAGCCAGCTGCAGAAGACTCTTCTACATGACGTTTGGTGGAGGGTCTCACTACTCGTGACTGCTCTGCAAGAAAACTCTCTATTAAGAGTTCTCGCTCTAACACCCCTGCCTACGTCGGGATGCTGAGAGAAATCATTGAAGCCCTGATCTCCCACATGAGTCCCTACTCAAAGGTCCGGACCCTGAAGAATGGGTCTCTCACCATATCAGTTGAATAGCGTGAGAGGTCAGTGAACCTCACTGAGTACTGAGCCCCAGTCATGTTGCTCTACTGCAGATGAAGATGCTTCTATATGCGCACTACGCGAAGAGTCGCTGGGAAAAACTCTTCTAGAAATAGGCTCTCAAAGTCTTCCCAGATAAGTTTCACCTCGTCGTGAACCAGGAGCATCAAGCTCCAACATCTGGTTGTTACTTCCTATAGAAGACTGGCGGCAAGGATCACCATGAAAATAGCTAGTGTCCCTACCAGTCGGAAGACTCTCACGATAGCCTCCAGCCAATCCTCAACCACCTGTGTGTCTTTCTCTCCCCTGAACCTGAGTGGCCTCTAGCACTGGAACTTGTGCAATGCACTCAAGTGGCATGTACCCTCTGCTACTGGGGATTATGGCATCGGTGGACCAATGGGTAATGGTACCGCTGGTGCCTTTTTTGGTTCTTATACTGGAAGAGGGTCCTGCACCGAGGCCTAATCACTCGGTGGGCTATCAGTGCGTACTATACTCGGAACCCTAGCTGACTGTATGTGTGGATGTATCATTAAAAGAAACAGGTGTTCCACGACCAATAAATTATACATGGTTAGCCGACTCAAAGATATCACAATGAAAACTCTTGAAACACTCATGCAATCAGTGTTTTCATGCACTATGTTGGTAATCAGATTTCAGGGTCGTGGTGTATGGAAATGTCGGCCACCTCACCAACATTGGATTCCCTAAACTGATAGCCACACTCACTACACTAAACACTACTATTGTTAAAAAGATCATAGTCTAATGTTCTATGGTATAACCGACTCCTCTAATACCAATTTGTCACAACCCATCCCCCATGGACCATGCCGTGACTACCCCAAGCCCGCCTTCCATAGGCCAGGGGCTGGCGACTAGCACCAAAGGTGTATTTCCCTAAAACTGGTAAGGAATTTCCTTTATAACCTATAAACACATGCAACCAAGCACACAAAAATATACGAACATGGGAAAACTGAATAGTAAAAGTGTGAGTACAGTAAGAAAAAGGGGCTAGAATACAAGCCCAATTGGAAAGTGCAGGAAACTGAAAAGTACAAGAAAACTAGAACAGCTCTTGTGAACACCCACCAAGGATCCTGCCTGATGGGTAGGTACAGCTCTCGAATGGTCATCTCTGCGGTATGCCTCGTCTAATGTCCACCTCCGATCTACCTCCAGTCCTAGTACCCTCATCCTCAGTCAGCACTGTCTATCATCCGCACCAAACACAACATGGTGCGGGCATATCCCATGCAGGGGTGAGTATAAGGATTCTCAGTAGGGACCCCAATACCCTCAAGGTCTCACAAAATCCACCAAGAATAAACCACAAAGCATTAAAATCAACTGACAACCCTACTTAGGTATATGACCATACATATACCTAAGTTATGAAGTATTCCCCTCTCATTAATGAGGAAACATAGAGTCCAACTCAAAAGCCAAAAGCTTAATTGTTTCACAAAGGAAGGAATCCCTTGAAGGTAAGTACTATACAGGTACCCCGCAAATAAGAATACCACCAATGTATTACCATGAAGGAAAGTACCACACAGGTACATGCTCAGCTCACACTAGGTATAACTTATGTACAATAGTAAAGATGATTATATGTAACTACAAATTCATCTTACTCAGTTAAGAGGCAGACCCATGAAGGATCCTAAATCATCATCAGACCCATAGAGGATAGTAGTACATTTTCAGACCCACACAAGATCATATTACCTCATCAGACCCACGCAAGATCCTAGTATATCATCAGACCCACACAGGATCCTAGTACATCGTCAGTACATCATCATACCCACACAGTATCCTAATACATCGTCAATACGTCGTCAGACCCACACAAGATCCTAGTACATTGTCGGTACTTCTTCAGACCCACACAAGATCCCTAGTACATTGTCGGTACTTCGTCAGACCCGCACAAGATCCTAGTACATTGTCGGTAATTCATCAATACGTCGTCAGACCCACACAAGATCCCTATTAAATCATAATTAACATGAAATAATATTATCTTGGATGGAAAAATTATTTTGAATGATAAATACAACTAATTATTGAGGAAAATACCCTTTATATTTTGGAAATCATTTTTTTAACGAAGAATTTTAAAGGAAAACATTTTCTTAAATAACCTTATAATATTTTAAAGTATGATTGAAAGAATTAAAACATCTTAATAGTGGGAAAATATTATCATTCCATAAAAGTTAAATAACATTCCTTTCATGTTTTTGTTGGAAAATTCAAAAAGTACCTCATTTGGGAAATGATAAAAAATTATTCTTTTGAAAAAAATTGTAAACAATTTAAACATGAGTAAAAATTATTTTACACAATTGTAAACAAATAATTGAAAACATTTTTATAAAACATGGACATGGAAGATAAATATTCCACAATGAATACATAAACTTAAACAGTACCGAATAATGATGAGATTATGAAATAAACCCTTATCACTTTTGTATCATTTTAATTGTAAGTCCCGTGAATAAAGAAACATAAATGGATATAATAATCCCATAATTTTAATGATAATAATCATCAAATATATTCTTGGGTTGTATATACACCACAAAAAATAATTAAGTAGTGTATAATTCATATTTCCCAAGAAAATAAAAGTGATACTAAGATTCCTTACAAATACCATATCATTGAAGTGATCATTATTCAAATGAATTTATTATGTGTATCCACTATAAATCCACATAAAACAAGTGGAAATATGACATAATACAATCTAAATTCATTTAACACACAATCATCATATTGAGTATTCACTGAAGTATAATTTTAACATAATAAATGGAAATTGAGATAAGGAATTCATTACCTAAAGTCCCCATTTTACTTGTCAATGTTCAAACCTCCTCTTATTCAAAATATTTCTTTTAGATCTCCCCTAGAAGGATCTAGGGTGGTATTTTGAGAATAAAATCACCCCCAAAATGTGTATATGGAATTTGGGAAGAAAATTCGTCATGGTATAGTTGAGATAGAAGGCTCAATGTGGTGTAAATAAGTGAGGAATGAGGATTACTTTTAAAATTGAGGTGGGGGACACTTATTGAATTTATCAAAAAGTTTAAATTATAATGAATTAATTTTCTATACATATACAACTAAATAGACATAGATTGGAAGATAAGCTAAGATACGGTTGTAATCTCATCAATCAATATATTTTATACTTGTTTTGGAATTATTTTAAACCTTATCATTTTGATTAACCCTTAATTAACTAATTTAATTTTAACTATGCTAATAATTTTTCCTATATTAAAAGGTTGTAATTCTTACTTATATTATTTCAATTGGACAGTAAATGGATCATTTATCAAATTTTAGGCTGCATCATTATCACTTTTATTTTTTTTAATATTTTAATTATTTTTGAATAATTTATTAAAATATTAATCATATAAAATATCATTAATGTAAATTTTGATACAATTCAATAATTTTACTTCTAAAAATATCAATAAAACATGTAAAATTAAAACCAAATATTTTATTTTTTCCCTAAAATTTAAATTTCATCTATATAATTCAATTATCACATTAGATATCTCAAATTATATTAATTTTAATATTTTTAGTATTATTTATTTGATTTTTTGTTAATTGAATAATTATTGTATCAGTGTTGTGTAAGTGTTTAAGACAATTATTTAATTTTGAAAAATTATAAATCAATTAGAATGATGAATATAAATATGTTATATTTCTATAGAATATTTATATTCAATCATATCGTCATGTTATCCCCATATTAAAAATATTATACTTATTAAAAATAAGAGTGCGACATTTTGTCACTTAGATTTTAATAATATCAAAGTAATTTTCATAAACAAGTTCTCATTAAATAATTTAATTTTAATCCTTGAGTGTTAAGGTTCAAATTTAATTTATCCAATAAAATTTGGTTAAGTGTTTTTGTAATATTATAGTCCTTATCAAATTATTTTTACCCTTAATTTCCTGATTTCAACTTTACTATGGTAACAAAATTTACTAATGTTATTATTCATGTTGGGAAAAAATAAATGGAAATTATTTAAAAATATTGAACCTTCTGATTAAAAATATGGAATTCATTTTTCATAATTTGAACCATAGATGTTTTAGTATTTAATTTAAAATTAAATTGTCAAAATGCAATTAAGAAGTTTTTCGAAAAAAAATTAGTTTCTAAACATAAAATGTTTTTATACTAAATTCAAGTATAAAATAAATTTCAAAAATCATAATTGAATTATTTTAAATCAAAATGACAAAAATAAAATTTTAAATATAATATAAAATATTATTTTAATTTGAAAATATTTGAAAAGAAAATATAATTTCTAATAAAAATGGTATTTTATTCTATTTATTGAAAAAACAAGATTTTCAAAAAATTCTAAAAATTTCACCATATGATAATTTGATATGATAAATTTAAAAATTATATTTATTTTATTAAATAAAATTTATAAAAGTTCGAAAAAAATATTTATATTAATCACTCATAATAGTAATAAAAATATTTCTTGAAAAAAACGTGTATTTGAAGAATAAAATTACTTTAGTAAAATTAAGTGATTAATTTTTAAAGAATTATTTAAAGAATTATTAATTATTATTAACATTTTATATTTTATAATTCAGTTAATAATATTAATTCCTTCCAATTTAATGGAGGCCTTTAATGGTCATATAATATTTTAATATTGTTATGTGGTTTGTTTAATATAGTTGTTGTGTGCAACACAAACTATCATATTATTTAAATAGAAATATTTCATAAAAAATATCAAGGTGTTATAGAGAGGAATGTGTTCCATTTTATAAGAGAGTGGAGGGTAACTCATAGAATTTCTCAAAATATTAAATTAATATAAATTAATTTTCAATTATAAATGGATACAAAGTTATTTTTTTCTAACATATTATGATGATGGGTCAAAATCCCCTCATCCATTAAAAATTAGAAAAGTTTGGACTATATTTATACCCTAATATTTTGGTTTTAACCCATATTTAATCTTTTTAACTCTGACCCTAACAATATGAATTTATACTTTGAAGATTATTATAGTTTTTTTAAAATGAAAAACAATCAATAAATGAAGAATTGTTGATATTTTAAACCATATCCTTATCACATGACAAAATTTAAGTTTTTTAGTAATTTTATATCATTTATTAAAATATTATTAACAATAAAATATCCATAATGTCAGTTTTAAGAACTATTTTTTACTTTGATTTTAGTAATATCAAGATAAAACATAAAATCCAAATAAATTTTTCTAACATATCCATAACATGCAATATTAATTTTTAAAATTAATTTATTATATTAGATACCTCAATGTATATTATATTTCATATTTTTAATATAATTTATTTGACATCCTTATTAATTGAATAATTACTGCATCAGTATTGTGTAAGCATTTAAAGTAACTATTTCTTCACCAAAACTTAAAAATAAATTACCATAATGAAGATAACTATTTTACATTTAAAAAGAATATTTTTAGTTGAACATATCCTCTTTATAACACCATATTAAAAAAAATTACACTTATTAAAACAAGTGTGTGACATGTTTGACTTTTCCTTAAATAAAATACTATAAACGTCATAATCTCATAGTAGTGTCTCAATATTGTAATAAATTCAACACTTTTTTGATTATTGTTGAGATATACTCATCGAATAATATTTACATAATTATTTGGTTCATTTGATGGTTATTATCATTTTATTTTTAACCTAAATTAACACTTTTTCCCTTAATTGTGATAATAAAAATTTCAAATGTTACTATTCATATATTCCAAAAAAGGGACCTATTTACTAAATATTGACCCAATGATTAAAAATATGAAATAAATTTTTTAAAATTCAAATAACTAAAGTTTGAGAATTTAATTTAAAATTAAACCGTCAAAAATGCATCGAAAAATAGTTTTTCAAAAAAATGTTCTTTTTATATATATAATATTTTTATACTTAATTCAAGTATAAAATTCCATTTTAAAAACAATAATTGTTTTTTTAAAAAAAAATTAACTAATTAAAATTTTAAAATAATCCAAAACATAATTTGACCATGTATATACATTAAAATAAAATGTAGTTTTCAATAAAAATCATTATTTTTCACTATTATGTAAAAAAATATTTTCAGAAAATTATAAAAAATTCATTCTATGATAATTTTTACATTCTTCTTTTGAAAATGAAATTCATTTTATCAAATTAAAATAATTTAATTTTAAAATTAATATTTTTAATAAAATCTTATAAGAAACGAGTTTAATAAAACCATTTCCTTTTTGATTTGGTGAATTACATAATATATTTATAATGAATATAAAAATAATAATTCAAGATTACAAATTAATATTTAAATGATTTATTCTATCATTACCTAGGTTGTTACATCACTATTGTGTCCTGTGTATCCACCTCAATAGTTGTGTTTAAATCCTCAACTTTGATCAAGAGGTGCATAGTTACTCTAAATCCATGTTATGAGTCGGTCCATGGTACATTGGATACTTCATAAAGCTCACATTCAAGAATCTCTCACTTTAGATTTGTTCCTCATTAATTATTTCAATGAAAGCAATAATTGACAGGAATCAATTTGGTAACAGATAGAAAATCATTGAGTTCTATTGATCAAAGTATAATAATAGAGAAAGAATATGAATATAGAGGAGAAGAATAAATATATAGGTGACACCTATGAAAGGCGCATCTCTTAAAGGCCTACAACCTACCCAGCCCTCCCCCCCCCAAGATTCCAGCAGCTACTGAAAGAAAATGAAAATCATCTATAATACGCCTTCACAAAGAAACCTTCTATATTTAAATACAGAACTAAAACCTTCTAGATTTATCAATAGCTGGTATTTAATAGTTGGAACCGCCTATTTTTCATACAGTTGGCACACCCAATTACCAACCACTAGAAACCCAGCTGATAACCATTATGGTATTTGAAAAAATTCCTCTAGGTTTATTATTAGATATCATTCCTATCAGACCACAACACCCTATATTCCAAACCATAGACCACCTTCATAGTATCTCCCTAGCCAAATAACAGTTGCTATGTTACTCGAGATTCAAGCATTGGCCCCTCTGTCATGTGCTTCTTATCAAAAAATGTTTTTAATGAAAATAAAACTTGTAGGCAAAAAAATTAATTGCACCCCATGGATATTGAATTTATTAAAATTTTCTAAGCATATATAAAATCATGATTAATTGAATAAATTTATTTAGAAAAAATAAAATTATCATAAAATTATTTGTTAAATTTGGAAAAATATAACTTGTTTGGGCTTCACATCATAAAAAACCTATCATGTCTTTAGCTATAATAAGAGATGTAGTTTGGGCAGCTGTGCAAAAGATCATCATCTATAGAAAGAGAGATGATATGTCCAGTTATTGGACATAAGGGGTAGTATGATATATAGGGGAGGGTGGAAGGAGAGGTGGCTGGATGGTCTTGTGACAATGAGACAATAAGAAGGGAGGTAGGTCGAAATTTTCGGTGATGAGGGGATGCAGGCTATGATGGAGAAAGGGGAGATTGGGGAGGGAGGTGGGTAGGCCGTGATGGTCAGTTAGGGGATATAGGCAACGAGTGATAATGGTGAGATTAATTATCAGTTATGGGAATTTGGAGATGAGAAGGGAGGGGAGGCACCATATATGAGGTGTGAGACGGGAATCACCAGTGAGGGGATGGAGGGAGGCGAGCAGTGAGTTGTGCAGCCATAGCGATGGGCGGAAGCTAAGGTTTGAGGTAGAGGTAGGGTTTGTAAAGTGATGTGAGGTTTGGGATGGTATTTTTTTAAATATATTTTTATTGAAAAATAATAATTATAGGTTTAAAATATTTTTAAAACTAGTAACAAAAGGCAGTAAAGGCCTTTCCTTTATTATCCAAATGAAAAGAAAATCTTATTTTAAAAATACATGTTTGTGTTTTTTTATTATATATATATATATATATATATATATATTAGAAAAATTTAGATATTATTTAATATCCCGCATTACTACCGTTAAAGGAGTCTGAAGTTATAAAAAAAACATTCACATAGTGCTCCCTCTAATAATGGGAACTCCCTTAAAATCCTTCTAGATTTCCAATGTGGGATCCAGGTCATCACTTTCCTACATAGAATTAATAATATATTTTTAGTAAAAATTTGTAATTAATTTAAAATAAATATTAATTACTAATAAATAATTACAATACCTAAATAATAATTAACTATTAAGATTTCCTATTAAATTTTAATATTTAAGAAATTTATATTAATAACATTTTAAACAATATTAATTAATAAATATTTATTATTAAATTAGCAATAGTTAATAGTAATTAATTAATTTTCAATTAATAAATATTTAATTACTTATTAATAATAATAATTACTCATTTACTAATTAATTATTAATAAATAAATATTAATAAATTTTTATTACATAATTACTAATAAATATTAAAAATAATTACTTGGTTACTAAATATTAATAATAATGATTAAATTTTTAAATAATTAAATTTTATTAATTATTACTAAATTGGTATTAATTAATTAACTAATTTTTTTTAATTAACATAAATTACTAATAAATATTAATTACTAATAAATATAAACTATGTTGTATTATTTACAAATTAATAATATTATTTTCTAAGAATTATTAATCACTAGTTAATATTAATATCTAAAAATATTTAAAATTATGATTTAGTAACTAATTATTAAAAATAATAAAATAATAATTATTTTTTAATTAATTAATAATTAATAAATATTTAATTACATATTAATAATAGAAATTACTAATTAAATAATTACTAATTAAATAATTAATAATTAATTAATTAATTATTATAAATATTTTTTATTAAAAAAATCTAATAAATATTTAAAATCATTATTTAGTTATTAAATATCAATAATAAAAAATAAATTATAAAATTAATATTTTCTAACTAATTATTATTAATTTTATTAATTAATTAACTAATTGTTGATAATTAATATTAATTGCTAGTAAATATTAATTATTAATAAATATTAATTAAATAATATGATTTAGTAGTTTATAATATTGATTTCGGAAAAAAATAATTAATAATTATTACTAATTACTAACAAATATTTAAAATTATTATTTAGTAACTAATTATTAAAAAAATATTATTATTTTTTGTTGTTAACTAATTAGTAATTATACAATATTTAATTACTCATTAATAATATTAATTAAAAATTAAATAAAAAATTATTTGATAATTAATAATTATGAATAATTATTATTATACAATTAGTAATAAATATTTTAAAAAATATATTTAGTTACTAAATATTGGTAATAATAATTAAATTACTAAAATAATAGTGATTATTTAATTATTATTAAATTATTATTATTATTATTTAATTAAATAATGGTTTTTAATTAATATTCAATACTAATTAATATTAATTATTAATTATTATTTAAAATTATTCATTAGTTACAAATTAATAATAATGGTAGTATATTTATTTTCCAATTTTTTATTATTTAGTTATTATTAATATTATTTATTATTAATTATATATTTTTTATTTACTGATTAATTAAAACCTCTTAATTATGAATAATTAATTAGTAATTAATTAATTGTTTGTTGATATAATTAATAATTTTTTAATTATTAAATAACAATTAAGTATTTATTAATTAATATTGTTTAAAATCATATTAATATGAATTAATTAATTATTAATATTTAATAGTATGTGTTAGTAGTTAATTATTATTATTTATTAGTAATTAATATTTATTATTAATTAATTCCTATTTTTTAATAATAATGTTTTATTAATTATTTACATGAAAGGAAGGACCTGGATCCCACATTGAAAATCCAGAAGGATTTTTTGGGTAAGCCCCCCTATAAAAGAGAGCTCTCAAGGAGGGTTTCTATCATAAATCCGTATTTCTTTAATGAAAATAATGTTGGATATTATAAAGTAGTTAAATTTTGTGGAATTATTTTGTTTTATATTTATATAAACATAATAAATAAATTTATATTTAAATATACAAACATGTTTATTTAAAATAATATTTCCTTTTCAATTAGGAAAAGGTGGAAAGGCCCTTTCCACCTTTTTCATAAATTTCTATCAATTGTGGAAATGGGATTTCCACCTTTTTCCAGAGATAAAAAAGGATAAAGGGGGCAAGACCCTTGATTCCTTTTTGTCCTAGTATTAACAAAAAATTAAACCTAGACTTATTTTAAGAAATTTTTTCAAAAAATGTATATAATAAAATATTGGCATGAGAGTGGACTTGCAGATAAGGAAAAGTTAAAAAAAAAGATGATTTAATGCCTCATTATCCAAGTTGGCTTCTACTAGTGGTGGGACTCTATAAAAAAATATAAATTTTAACGGCTTGTAGTTAGCCACCACCCTCCCACCTTGATGGAAAATAACATCCAAACATCATCTCATTTCCTAATAATTTCTAAATACATTCTCTTAAACTCCTAGGTATCGATGATACATTTTGTTTTCACCCCAATTCAAGACTTCAAATCCAAATTCCTATAGGAAAGAAGAACATGTAATGTCATATGTTTATATGGGCGTGAAAATTCCTGAGGGAACTTGAATTTTTGAGTTTGGCGGATAATTATTTTTGATAACTGGACTTCGGAATGAAATTATGAGAGTTTGAGAACCTTAAATGAGTGTTTTTAGACAAGTCATTGGGAAAGGTAAGTACCTAAGAAGCTCGAGTGAGCATCAAGGAGAACCTAGAGTGGTTGTCGCAAAGCGGCAGTTGACCACCAATCATCTAGAAGTGTCTAGAAGTGGTAGCAGTCACTACCTATAGCCGCCAAAAGACTGGTGGATTTTTAATAGTAAAAATTGCAATTGTTATTCCTTGGGGTTTTAGCTCAACATTTCATTAAGATATTGCATCTTAGTGATTTATCTTGGGTTTTTCATTAAATTAGCCTTGAATTAATTGTGTAATTATCGCTTCCTATTTGGGATTTTCCTTATAATAATATTGGGAGTATGATGTGGACTACCCATGGGTGGTTACTCAAGGTTTCATCGAGCGACGTGAACCTGATGAGTTGGTTGATATTTATACCATTTTTAATAAAATGGTTCAATTTATTTTAATATTTCAATTGATATTTGGAATTATTTGGCATGATCTTGGGGATCAGATAATGATGAAATTTTAGAATTGACATCATTGGGCTTGGTTAATCGTATAAGACCGTAGATAGAGCTATCAGCCTTTTGAATTAAATTAAAAATCATCTTAAAAGCTAGGCATTCTGCATACATTCCCTATGGTATTATTTCTTTTAATTATGATGCATATGACGTGTGGTCTCTCAACTAATGAATTTAGATTAAAAAAATTATTGATAAATTATTAAATTGAATTAAAATGATTGAATTTAAAACAATTTACCTTAACATTAAAGAGAAAAGAGTTTATCCACATTGGCCTGGTGCATTGTCTTGCTTTCCTCAGTCATTGATGGCCAAGACTATGACTATTGTTGTGATGCCCTATGAAATTTGGACCCCTTGAGGAGTCTTACTAGAGTGAGTGTGTAGTGAACTAGCTTGGGTCAACTCAACCCATCACCCAATCCGGTAATCCACATAGCTCGAAGTGCATTCCCTATAGCCACAGGATTGTGACAGGCATTGGGTAAAATGGATAACCTCTTGGGAGTATTTTTGACCATGGTAAACCAATATATACCATCCATGTAATGGGACTTCCACACCAACATAATCAAAGTCAACAAAAAATAAACATCCAGCCAGAGTAACACACCAAATACTAATGAAAATACCATGAACAACATCACAACATCATATACATAATAGGCCATAATAAGACATAGACATGGTATCTCAAGTCAAAAGCTCAAAACCTAAAAATGGTGAAAATATCAAATAAGTCCAATACATACATCCCAAAGGTAAAATGTCCATATACATCTCTTTATGAACTAAAATTATGAGACCAAATATCCTTCATAAAAATAATAGATGATGGTAATCATGAAGATCTACCCATATACATGGTGCACTTTTTTTACCTGTGTCATGCAAAACAAAGTCTATATATACCCAAATTCATATGTTGGATATAAGGCACAAATCCTAGTAGGATGCCACCATGTATCTATTTATGTATTTTAGACCATTAAAACTGATAAACTATTTTTAAGACTCATTTTCCCAAACTATTTCACTTTGAAGACATCACACTTTAAACCAAGCCTTTGAAATCCCTTTGATTTTATTTTAAATAAAGCAGGTTTTCAAAAACATTTATTAACATGAATCAGGTAAAGAAATAAGGACACACAACACAATATTCTTAACATACCCAATAAGGCATAATAAGTTTAATAATGAACATCATCATCATATAATAAAATAAGTTGGAATGAAAATAACACATTATATCACATAAAACAAGGCACTAACATAATTCATAAAATCATGTAAATAAACCCTACATGAGTAATGTTCTCTAAGGGATCTAACCATAAATGTCTAATGTGAGTGAGTCTAAAATTTAGTTTCCTTTCTAACTAATCAGTAGAATCTATCACGGTCTTCCCTACTCTCAAATCCAAAAATCTCTCTTGGTATCTTGTTCAAACAAATTAAAGTTACCTCAGTCTACCTCCCAAAGGCCCTCTCAGTCACTTGGAGAACAAAAATAATCTCTTCTATTCTTCCTACCAAAGTCTCACATGGTCCCTTTGATAATAAGAAAAATATTTCTCGGTCTTTCTCCCGAGGTATCTCGTGGTCCCATGGAAAACACACACTCACACCATAGGTATCCCACGTTCTACATAATGCCAAACATATCCACGTCACAAGTTCCACACATCAAAAGCTATTTCAAAATCCATTTTCATAAAAAAACATACCCATTTTGATAAAACACCTTTATCATGGTAAACCATTTCTAAAACCTCTTTAGAAATCCATTTAAAACCACAAAACTATTTAGATTCAAACTTTCAAACACGCGGGGTTCTCACAAGCGAACTCCCTTTAGAAAACCCACTTTAAACATTAAATTTTTGATACAAAACCATGAATCAGATAAAATGTGGATTAAACATCAATAATAAACCATTTAATTTAAAATTTAGAAAGAATAAAATAAAAGAGATTAAGAATTCAATGGCAATCCCTAAAAAACACTCTTAAATAGATACATCTACTCTAGGAAAAATTCTTATCCTTTGTGGAAAACCACCGGTTTTAAGAAGAATATATATCCTCACAAACCTAAATCACAATAAATAAAACCAAAATCCCAATTAAATACCTATATTTGGACAACCCACCAACTGGGGTTTCACATATCCCTTAAAATGGTAGAATAATGGAATATAATGAGGAAAGGATGAATAAATCATGTAGAATGTGACTTACCTCCAACCAAAATAGATTGGAATCAAGAAGAATCCACTAAGAGGGGAGGGGTGAAGGTCCAATGTTAAAGGGAGGGGATGTGCCTAAAATGGGGGAGAAATGGGATGGTGAGACTTAAAATCCCATAAGGTATGTTTGGTAAAAAGATAAAAATGTTAGTGCGTTGGACAACTCACATGGTTTGACCACAATATTAGAAAAACCATGTGCCAACAATGGGGGTGCTCATATCTCTCCAAAAATAAGTCGAATGGTTAACCCTAGTCCATACATGGTTTGGAAAACCATACTCAATTTTTGGAAAAGAACACAGTCCCCAGCAACCACTTTATACCACCGGAAAGCCCTCAAATATCTGATGAAAGGGATATGTGAGTCCATTGATCCCTCAATAAAGCTTCTTGCTCACATGTCTCATGACTATTATCGCCACACTACAAAAGAACATATAATAATTGTATCAACATTGTATATATCACCATGTACTAATAATCCAAGATATGAATAGGTTTCTCCAAAACAGTAGCATCAAGATCAATATCCATGTATTCCCACTCAATTAATTGAGATGGGTAGGGATGGTATTTCATCAACTAGGAGACATAAAATATGTTGTTGATAAAGATCAATCATTTTGGAAACTCCAAATGATAGTAAACCTTCCTAATATATTTTGTAACTCAAAATGACCCAACATAGCATGAAACCATTTTCCCTTACTTTCCCAAATGACGATGTCCCAGTCGAACTGATTCTTTAAGAAACACACGATCAACTACCTAAAACATTAATGGGTGATAACATCAATTGACATAAGACTTCTGGTGACTTTGAGATGTTTCTACCCTTTTCTAAATCAGTCACTTCATATCCTTTATTTCTTGGATGAGACCCAGTACAAATAAGAAATTCTCACCTACCTTATCCTAACACATTGGGTATTGGAATGGTCTCTCATACAATTGTAATAGTGGGTTCCATAGACACAATATAAAGAGTACTTTTAGATTACCATATCCCTTATAAAGTGAGTTATGCATGATTTACACATACCATAATAGTGTTGTTATTTCTACATCCTCTATTCATATTGTAATTTCAATATATTATTTGTTGTATCAAAAGGTTATTATAGTTCACATGCAATAATGAGAACCGAGAGATACTATGACATTAATATTAAATATATATACTATAGTCAATATACATCATTTGAACTATACATATATCATTTATAACTATCAGGTGTTGAGGGATCATAACCAATGAGAATTCTTCTTATGAAGTTTTCACATAGTGATCTCATGTAAATGAGATCATGATGAATAACCTGCTAATAGGATCACCATATGTTTTAGGTTCCATTGGTAGCTCAAATTTGTAAACATGTGTAATGGTATCTCAACTAGATATTATTATCAGTTTATCCTATTTGATCACATACTTTGATGCAAGAAAAAAATTATGGAATCAAATTCATAACAAGGTAGCTTTATTTGGGTGTTTCATTAGTTGTTTGACATTGAATGAATAATTATGATTGAATTTTTCACTTTTGAAGAGAAGATATATCTCAATCCTAGTTGATCAGGATGATAGTACCTTCAATAAATCCATGACCATGGTTGAAGAAAGTAATTTCATCCAGTAAGCTCAAAGAATAATAAATAGTGAAAGGATTATGAAAAAAAGTGTGAATTGTTATTTTTAAGACATCACAAGACAGTTATATTATATTATATGATGTGTGCTCATAAAAAAATTGTCATTTCAATGAAATTTCCATATTTCCTTAGGGTCCTTTATGGGTTTCTAGACTCTACTACTAGTTTGTGAATGACATTCACTACTATAGTTACAATGGCCTAGAGAGTCATATACTTAGCGTATTCAAAAGTCTACCATATTCCAATGAATAAGAGTGTATGACATCGTGGGCCCCAACACAGGGTCTGCGAATTTTTTGAGAAAATACAATCATCAAAAAATAAATAACATTATTTTATTAATGTTTAGAATAATTGGAATTGATTTTATTTATTAAATTTATTTACCAGTATTAAAGTAAATACCTGGAAAAATATTACACGAATGAATATTATTTTAATATTCAATGTTCATTTAATAGTTATGGGAATATCGAGTCGAGATAGTGGCTTGGTTTTATCATGTAATATATTTTTATATTACAATAAAATGATAAAATATAAATGATATTTATCACTTAATAGAGTAGGCACACAATGTCGTCTATAGCTTATATAGGTAGTAATAAATATACAAGCATTGGGGATCCCATTCTGAGTTTTTATGGACTCACTATAAAAAGAAGAGAGAGCTGTCAGGAATTGTAATATTCACTATATGATTACATAGCCTCTCTATTCTCTACCACTACCTAGAGATAGATGTAGTTGATCCAAGATGTTGACTAAAGTTATGTTTTACGGATCGATGGATCGATGTTGTGGATGTTTGTCGGGATGTCAAAGGACTCATTGGATCTCTATGCTAGCACTAATAATTTGATAAATGAAGCTCTTGCAGAATTTCAAAAGCATGTGTGGATGATCTAGAGGGAATCATTTATGGATCCTTTGAGAAACAATCACCAATGATTAATTATGAGGAATACAAATTCAAGATCGAATGAGTTATTCTTCAAATTTTTTATCAAATTATTCATGAAATATCCTCGAGGTTTGTAATCAGGAACCATTTATTTGGTGATAATGTAGTTACATCGATCACTGATGAGAATTTTTAAATTCCCTATTTTTTGAGCATCCACTATGTGCCTAGTTCCTATGGTTTTCATCAAAGAGATAATGTGGAATTTTAAGCTGATGATAAATTAAATTTGTAATAAATTTATGTAGAGGACATCATTACACCCCCAATGATTTAAATGACGAGCCAATATGACATCAAACAACCAAGTTGCGACCATACAATGTTTTTAATACGAATTTAAATCAAGTTTAAGGGTATTAATTTCGAAGAACATATATTTATATATATATATTTAAATCTACCCAAAGGTAATTAGTTATAATAATTTGTGATCCCTATGTTTTACGGCCAGATTTCGGTGCCTGGTATTGATTTCTTACCGAGTAGTTGATTAACACATTAATGTAATAGTTTTTTAAGATTTTTATAGAAGATTAATCCTTTGTATTTGAGAAAACAAATGAAAATTTTAATTTAGAAATGTCAAGGGATTCATTGGGTCTTGCAAGTAAAATAAGAAGAGAATGGGGGTGGAAAGGGGAATCGGGTTGTCCAAGATAATGACCAAGAGATGTATAAAAAATGATTTTTTTATACATTTAAAAAAATTATTTTACCGAAAACGGTTAGGGAAAAACTTTTTTTAAAAATGCACCACAAAGGCAGAATCGCGGATGCCGACTTTTCATTTTGGGTGAAATGCGGCATCGTGGATGCCTCCTTTTCACTGACGGCACAGATCACTGACGTGGCAAAGGCGGCACCCGCGGTGCCGCCTTTCTAGATAACGTCATCCAAAAGGTGTCACCCATGGTGCCTCCATTGCCTCCACACCCTATAAAAGGGAAGCGCCCCTCCCCTCTTCCTCACTTCTAAACACTCATTTTCCCCTCATTTTCTGTCTTTTACAGCGAAGGTTGCGGTTTGAAATTTGTGTAAATCATTTAGATGTATGATTTTTAATTTAATGTTTTTTATTGTGTATATTTGTTTTTAGTTATTTTTTTTTAAAATTTAATGTTTTTTATTTAGTTGAATTGTTTATATTTAAATATTTTAATTCTTTAGTAGTTTCGTTAGTTTTAATTTTTTTGTTTATTAGATTGTTTAATTAGTTATATATATTTAGGAATTATAATTATCATTAGTATAAATTAATTTAGGATTATTTTAATGATATTTTCGTAGCATAAAGACTATGTTATGTATACATTCAAATCCTTGTCTGGATACAAACAAGTGAATGTGGATCTGGAACAAATGTACCTAGAGGTAAAACCTGAAAACACCGATTTGAGCTAGAATCGAACGGGAACTGGTGCACGACAACGGGCCTTGCTGCATTCTGGTTTGACACTCCTGGAGTATATGCTTAAGATGCATATTTCTTTATAAACTACTAAAATATCTAAGAAAATAAATGGTAAATTAATAATTTAGTAATGATGTTGATAGTTATTACTAGGAATGATTAATTATAAATTAATTAATTAATAACATAGAGTTAAAAATAAAACTACAGTTCAAATGATATTCAATAACATGGAGTTAAAAAATTAAATTGAGTTAAGAAATAACATAGTTAAAAAACATCATCTAGGGAAAGTGAAAAAATAAATAACATGGAATTAAAAAATAAATAACATGGAGTTAAAAAATAAATAACATGGAGTTAAAAAATAAATAACATGGAGTTAAAAATTAAGTAACATGGAGTTAAAAAATAAATAAAAAGGAGTTAAATAAATAACATGGTGTTAAAATATAAATAACGTAGAGTTAAAATATAAATAACATGGAGTTAAAATATAAATAACATGGAGTTAAAATATTAATAACATGGAGTTAAAATATAAATAACACCATGTTTCAAACTTCTAGCCTTTCTTGTAGTGAATTGAATATCAAATTTTCAGAAATCCCATGTGATAATGGGTTATCTAAAATTTTGATATCGAATTCACTGGAAGAAAGGCTAGAAGCTCGAAACATGGTGTTATTTATTTTTTTAACTCTATGTTATTTATATTTTAACTCTAATATGTTATTTAATAACTAATAAATAATATATTAATGAATAACTAATGATTGAAGAATGATTAACTAATTAAAAAGTGTACTAAGAAATATCTTAGTTTAGGATATAAGATCTTTTAAAATTTAAGTATCATAAAGATTGTATAGTTTAGAAGTAATAGTTATTATTTGAACGTGAGGTAAAATCCAACTTATTTTTAATACGTTATTTAATTACATCTTCAAAGTATAACTTCCAACTTATATTGGTAACCTTCATTCTGAATGTCACTTACATAAGCAAAATATTGATCAGAAAACTTTTTTTACATAGAGCATAATGTTTTTCTGTGTGTACTACTATGGGGAGGTTATTCAAACTAAGAAAAGAGATTCTTATAGTACCAAACCAACAACAGTGGTTAATACAACTGAATGTGTAACCCTAAGTGACCTTCAAGATAGAATTCATGGCTTATAAAATCTAGGACCCGATCAAAAGATCAAGTCAATGAGTTATAGACATTTACAGTTCCCATCAATATTGTGGCATCTATCTTGTCCGTTGGTTGATGATGCGCAATGGATCCAAACCATTAATTTGTTTTCTCAATGGTCGGATGGTACCATGATGGAGTTATATGTTGATGTTTCTACTATACAACAACAACATCAAATTATACAAAGACGTAGACTTACAAGAGTCGTTGAAGATAGTCCACCCCGTGAAGATGAGACTATTCCAAATGATGCGGAAGAGGACAGCCTACTTGATATCCCAGATATACATGTTATCCCGACAATTGATGAGGTGTTTCGTAATAACGAAATATATGGTGATAGTAGTGATGATGAGGAAGGAACAATAGAAGTTTCGAGAAATTCATTAGTTGTACATCATGATCAACCTATAATAAATCATCCACCACTCTTTGCATCTTGGTTAGAAGCAATGACACATGTGCGTGAATTTGAAGATAATGTTCTCACACTGAAAACTGAGTTTCCCGGAGTTATACGAGATAGGTTTAGTGAGATGGACAAAACATTATATGTTTGAAAGAATTTTCCAAGTAAAGATGCATTAAAAAGTACGCTAAAGAGATTTCACATTGGGAGGCACTGTAGATAAGTAGTTTATGAATCATACCATAGGAAATATGGAATACGATGTGAGAAGTATGAGGATGATTGTAGATTTCAATTGATGGAGATTCTAGAAATTGCATTTGGAGGTTGAATAATCTTGAAGATTGAGGCAGCTCATACTTACGTTTAGCCAAGCATGACACAAGATCATAATTCATTGGATGTATAATTTTTGTAATCCATTGTTGTTGAGATAATTAGGACATTTCAAGATGTTCTGATAGCCCTTTTGTAGGAGAATATACAACATACATTCAGTTATAAAATTTCCTATAATAAGGAATGGAAGGTGAAACAGAAAGCAATTGTGAAGGTCTATGGTGATTTGGATGACTCTTATAGGGTGTTGCTGCAATTTCTAGCCATACTAAGGAATCATAACCATGTTTTATTCTATCTAGATACAAATGAACAAGTGTCTCATGATAACCGACTTGATTCATCTCGTGTTCAATTTCATCAGTTGTTCTGGGAAATCCTTCCCGGTATCTCCGCCTTTTGTTTCTGCAAACAGTTTATTCAAATTAATGGAACATTTCTGTATGGAAAATACAAGGGTGTATTGTTGATTGTGGCAAACAAATATGGAAAATTTTCACCTATTCTTCTTTCCATTTCCATTGTAGAGAAAGAAAACTATGAATCATGGATTTGGTTTTTGGCATGTATCAACACCCATTTCCCCAATATTCGGAGTGTTTGTTTGACATCTGATCAGCATCAGGCAATTAATGAGGCAATCAATGCATATCCTGATACATGGAGTTACCCAAATGCACATCAGCGGTTCTTCATTAGACACATTGCTAGCAACTTGCATAAAAAATTCCACAACGAACCGATGATGAAGGCAATCACCAGAATTTGTAGGCATTGTATTTGTTATTTTTTTGTATATCAATGTAAAGATAAATTCAAAATATGTGAAATATCATCTATTCTGTGTAGCATATTAGTATGATCAATGACGGTTTGAAGAACTTTTTGAACAAATACATCAGGTTAATGAGTATGTTTATGATTATATGATGTGAATTCCAAAAGAAAAATGGACATTGGAATATGATGGGGAAGAGGTACGGACATAAGACCACCAAAATTATAGAGTGCATCAATGGTGTCTTAAAAGGTATTCTCAAGCAACCTATAACTACCCTAGTTTAGGAGACATTATATCGTTGCGTGAAGTACTTTGTTGATAGAAAAAAACTAGCATCAGATGGAATAAATTTGGGGCTAACGTATGGAATATATTTTCAAAGAGAGATTGAAAAGAATATTGAAGAAGCTTTTGGTTATCATGTCTGCTTATTTTGATGAGAAGAATCTCAATTTGAAGTTCAAGAGAAGACGAACCGCATCACAAATAGCATTGGTGAGAAATTGTGGTATTATTAGAAACGAGGAAATGTCAATGTGGAAACATTCAGGCCTTAAAGTCTCCATGGTCACACGCCATTGCAGCATGTGCCTCTGTTAACATATCACGGGAAGAATATGTTGATTCATTTTACCAGATGAACACCATTTCTAACTGTTATGCTCCACCATGGACACCTATTGGCGAGTTTCATTATTTCCCAATGCCCGATGGTCAACAGAAATTGGTACCTGATATGAATCGGTTGTGTCCCTGTGGGAGACGGAAGGTCGGCAGGATGCGAAATGTGATGGACTGGCCTCAAGAACAAAGATAGAGTCTAAAATGCACCATATGTCATCCAGAAGGTCATAATTTGAAACGATTCCCTAACATTGTTGGGTCGAGTTCACACTCTAAGCCACAATGATGTATTGTCGTTATTGGGATATTCTCATATTGTAAATTTTATGTTGTTATGTATTCCTTTTACATCGGTTTTAAAACCCCCAAAACTGAAAATCATAATACTAAATCCAGAAAAATATTTTGTATACCATAATCCTAACATTCTAAACCATAATCCTGAAAATCTTTTCTCAAATCAGTAACCGAAACCATAAAACGTTAAAAGAAATCCAAAATCCTATATCCAAAAGGAAAAATGTGAAACCCTAATCTTGAAATACTAAAATCTAAAACATGAACCATAAACCCAAAAACATATTCCCTTTATATAGGTTTTTAAAACATTATGTGATTGAGAAAATAATCATGAAACATATGACCAGGTTATCTAGTACAATTATACATCAATATGACTAATGCTCCATACAAATCCCTATAACCCATGCATAAAGTTATAGGGAATATATGAGCACCCCAGAAATTGAACCCTCCTACATTGTTGATGAAGTCATAGAGAAAAATGAATCTTGATCTAGTAATAGAATAACACCCCAAAAAGTGAACTCCATTACAATATCAAAATATGATCCATAGTACTACAACTTCGACCTATATACCCGAGGATCACATGTGAGATATACATAAAATAATTTTGAAAGGAATTATAACATTCAAAAATAAAAAAACCCTTTCTTGATATAAAAACATTCTTTGAAAACTAGTTCACACTTCATTTCACAATTTTTTAAAAACACCCTTCTACTTACCAAAATTAGGGAAACCATATTTTATCAAAAACCCTTTTCAGAAAATAAATAAATCATGCCAATTATTTTATAAAAAAAATTATAAAACAAAGTGAAATCATGGTTCATCCAACATAGATTAGAGACGGAACCACCTATAGGTTGTGAATGATCCATCATGTGAATCCTTGATAAAACATGATTTGTTTATATGCAGATGACTGACACCATACTACTCAGTTATCAGGGTACCCATTGTTCACAGGTTGTGATAGTGGGTAGTCCAGATCAATTGATCTGGGTGCATCAAGTGCACCATTTTAATCACACAGAGCCTCCTCCTGAAATTATACCATACTTGCATCGTGTTGGCTTCTATGGTATTATGGTATAAGATTTTACATTTGTAGACCATCACCTACTAGCTGCACTTGTGGATAGGTGGAGACTAGAGACACACACATTCCACCTACCTGAGGGAGAGATGACCATAACCCTCGGGATGTGGTTGTGCTTCTTGGTATTCTTATCTAGGGGACACCCATTATTGGATCCACTCGCGTAGCTTGTCCCGACCTTGCTCAGTGCCTGTTAGGCATTGAAATTTTTTCCGATCATAGTGCTACCGATGGAGCATCGATATTCATGCCTTGGATGGAGTCACAGATTCCACTTTTAGCTGATGATGCTGACGAGCAGACGGTGATGTGTCATGTGTGTGCATATATATTACGACTTATTGGAGGGACCATGTGTACAGATCATTTATGGATGCACGTGAACATGATGTATCTACCTCTGCTAGAATATTTTTATCGGGTAGGGATATACAATTGGGGATCCTCCTGCTTGAAAAACACATACAGATCATTATACAGGATATCCGATAGGTGGCGCACAGGTCTCAGGGGATGCATCATCCGTATTCAGATGTGGGCATGGGATCACATCCCTGCATTTTGCCCTGATCTTGCTGGTCTGCCGGTAGAGATGGAGGTGCTGCATGACGCTCTGCATAGACGCATGTATGATCACTCATTTCTATCATTTTCTGATACTACTACAAGTTGTTGACTTTAATTTCTCATTATTTATCACTATCGATGTTGTATTTTATAGGTGGTGTTAGCGACACAATTTCAATGCGGTTCTGAGACACGATATGGTCATATATTGACTCGAGTTGGAATTTCTATTACGCCATCAGGTATGTATATACAATCTATAGCTGTCTAACAAATTTAATAATAGAATTATTTTTTTAGTTAAAAATTTTTCTATCAAGGATAATATGTTATTTCAGATTTTATGGGTTCCATATTGGTTTGTTATTGACCAGTTGCCTCCATAATGCACGGTTGGTCATGATGATGTTACAGTTGTAGTGCCACTCATTCACTTTCATATTGTTGAGTGGCACCAGCCTAATAGATTCATGCATCAGTTTCTCTTGACTCGGCGGGTTCCATTACCGCCGAGGCTGACAGATCAGCTTCATGGGATGAAGCTGATAGGGAGGCAGGATGACGACTGGCGTCGAGTGCATGATGTATTTCTCGACTGTAGGCATAGACGCATAGAGTTTCATATCCAATGAGTTCCTACGATGAAGTTCTCTCATTCAGTGTAGCACGAGTATGAGCCAGGGTATAGACTGAACTCTATACTGTATCTTACCCGAGCCAGTAGAGAGATGCATATGATTGTAAGTCAATTAAATTATATTATTATGTTTATTGAGTTATTTTCTAATTCATTTTTAATCTATTTAAAGGTGAGTCACACAGAGAGTCTTATTCATATGAGTGATGAGGCTAAGGATAGAGTCTTCAGCCGGGAAGTCGTTCATGCTCAAGCATTGGAGCTAAGGTCATCTCTTCATGTGTATGCCGAAAGCCTCTTCGAGGGTCCTACATGGAGACAACAGGTTCCTTCCATAGAGGAAGATCATGCAGTAGCTGCTGGTGCTGAGGAGCCATGACCACGACGACGTAGACAGCGTCGTCCTACACGTTAGGCCTCACCAGTTCCACAGGCAGAGGTCGGCCCTCTAGTAGTCCAGTATGAGCTGATCCAGGATGTGTCTCCGATGTCATGGGATCCATCTTTTTCGATGGGATATCCTCATTTTTCTCCATCATTGGGTCCATATAGAGCAGAACCTTTAGGTCTAGTGTCATCGTATCCTTGGGGTCCAAACCCATCAAAGAGTTGGGGTATAGTTCCACCACATGATTTGTTCCCCACTGCGATGATGCTGGGTTCTTCTACCATCAAGGTGGGAGAATGATCAGGAGGGCAGTACGAGGTGGAGTTGACATTTTCTCCCACTGGCACATAGGTGGAGGATATGACAGTCGACGTTTCAGTGCCTGAGTACCATCCCTCTCCAGGTCATCAGACTCCTCATAGATCTCTCTACTGACGTCCTATTATTAGACCACCATGTCGGACAAGATCTCCTCACCGTATACATAGACATTAAATGTTTATGTTCATTTACATGTTTATGTCTATGGAAATGAAAAATTATTTTTTATGAAAAGATTTGTGTTAGACCACCATGTGGGACAGGATCTCCTCATCCTAGACATATACATTGATTGTTTATGTTCATTTATATGTTTTATGTCCATGGAAATGAAAAATAATTTATAAGATTTAAAATCCGCCTACATGAATCATAAAAATGATTCAAGTATGTGACTTTGAAAGACTAGAAAATATAAACCATAATACCAATATAAATGAAACTTTAAACATTCATTAAACATATAAGAGTCAACCTCGCATCAATAGGATTCACGATGTCGCTAGTATCAGATACATCTATAATCACTGATGCATGAAAACATGTTATATCTCCTTTAATGGGTTAGTGAAATCCATTCTTCCACCCACCATGTCCATATCCATATCAATATCCAACTGCATAAGGGTATGATGGACGATATGCCACATGAAATGCTCAAATGTTCCCATTCCTGCAAATACCAACCCCTTCAACACCACCATACATCCAACCATTATAATTTCTTCCACAATTGTCACCCCATTTCCCTAGGTCCAGTTTATCAGATGAAAACACCAATAATTCCACATTTCCCATCGAACTCTTCATCACCAAATCATTATCCTTTGTCATTTTCAAAAGGCTACTGTAGGACCTTCTTGATCTATCCATTCCAAACACTCACATACAAGTATACTATAAACATAAAAACCAACATATTTTCAGGTTTTTATGTTAATAGTATACTTGTATGTGAGTGTTTGGAATGGATAGATCAATGAGGTCCTACAGTGGCCTTTTGAAGATGATAAAGGATAAAGATTTGGTGATAAAGAGTTCTATGGGGTATCTGGAATCAATTGTGTTTTCATCTAATCAACTGGGCCTGGGGAAATGGAGTGACAATTGTGGAAGAAATTATAATGGTTGGATGCATGGTGGTGTTGAAGGGGTTGGTATTTGCAGGAATGGGAAACTATGAGCTTTTCACGTGGCATATCTTTCATCATACCCTTATGCGGCCAGATGTTGATATGGATATGGACATGGCTGGTGGAAGAATGAGTTTCATTGTTCCATGAAAGGAGATATAACATTTATTCATGCATCAAATATTATAGATGTATGTGATACTAGAGACACCGTGTATCCTATGGATGTGGGGTTGAATATAATAGGTTTAATGAATGTTTAATGTTTCATTTATATTGGTCTTATGGTTTATATTTTATATTCTTTAAAATTCATGTACTTGAAACATTTCTAAGTTTCAAGTAGGTGGTTTTGAAAGCATAAAAATTATTTTTCATTAAATTTTTTGTGACATTATTTGTGTTTTCAACATTTTCTTATATGTTTAATAAATGTTTAAAGTTTCCATTATATTGGTCTTATGGTTTATATTTTATAGTCATTCAAAGTCACGTACTTGAAACACTTCTAGGTTTCATGTAGGAGGTTTTGAAAGCTTATAAATTATTTTTCATTAACAATTTTTGTGAAATTATTTGTGTCTTCAACATTTTCTTATATTTTTAATGAATGTTTAATTTTTATTTATATTGGTCTTATGGTTTTTATTTTATAGACTTTCAGAGTCACGTACTTGAAACATTTCTATGTTTCTAGTAGGTGGTTTTAAAAGCTTATAAATTATTTTTCATTAACAATTTTTGTGAAATGATTTGTGTTTTCAACATTTGATTATATGTTTAATTAATTTTTAAAGTTTCCTTTATATTGGTCTTATGGTTTATAGTTTATAGTCTTTCAAAGTCTCGTACTTGAAACATTTCTATGTTTTAAGTATGTGGTTTTGAAAGCTTATAAATTATTTTTCATTAAAAATTTTTGTGAAATGATATATGTTTTTAACATTTGATTATATTTTTAAGGAATTTTTAATGTTTCCTTTATATTGGTCTTATTGTTTATATTTTATAGTCTTTCAAAATCACATACTTGAAACATTTTTGAGTTTCAAGTAGGAGGTTTTGAAAGCTTATAAATTATTTTTCATGAACATTTTTTATGAAATTATTTGTGTTTTTATAATTTTCATATATGTTTAATTAATTTTTAATGTTTCATTTATATTGGTCTTATGGTTTATATTTTATAGTCTTTCAAAGTCATGTACATGAAACATTTCTATGTTTCAAGTAGGCGGTTTTGAAATCTTCTAAATTATTTTTCATGAAAAAATTTTGTGAAATGACTTGAGTTTTCAATATTTACTTATATGTTTAATGAATGTTTAATGTTTTGTTTATATTGGTCTTATGGTTTATATTTTATAGCCTTTCCAAGTCACGTACTTGAAACATTTTTAAGTTTCAAGTAGGCAGTTTTGAAAGCTTATAAATTATTTTTCATGAACAATTTTTATGAAATGATTTGTGTTTTGGACAATTTATTATATTTTTAATGAATGTTTAAAGTTTCCTTTATATTGGTCTTATGGTTTATATTTTATAGTCTTTCAAAGTCACGTACTTGTAAGCATTTTTATCTTTCAAGTAGGCAGTTTTGAAAGCATATGAATTATTTTTCATGAACATTTTTTTAAATTATATATGTAAATAAATATATAAACAAAACATAACAAAAAAAGAAAATTTTCAAAAATGGTAAATTTTACAATTTTTATGAATTAAATATTTAATAAAAATATAAACAAAACAAAACAAAAATTCAAAACAAAATTTTAAAAACTTATAATTTTTCATAGGTGAAAGGTGGCATCCTCCTGAACATTTTTTATGAATTATATATATAAATAAATATATTAACAAAACAAAAAAAAAAATTTCAATTTTGTTTTTTGTTAGGGGAAAGGCGGCATCGCAGGTGCCACGTTTCAGCCCCAGTGAAAAGGCGGCATCCGCGATGCCGCCATTAAGGCGCATTTTGAAAAAAAAAATCAACCTAACTGTTTTCTGTAAATTAAATTTAAATGAATAAAGAAAACTCACAAGAAAAACTCCTAAAAAAGATACCATATAAAGGTCTGGCGGTCCCACATGTTGATATATATATATTGGCTTCCCCATTACACCCCATGTCGGATCAGCCACCGTAGTCTGCTCACCTCCAAGCACTACGTGTGTGCCCCACCTCCCATGTGCTACCTCCAGCTAGTTTCTGCTACCCTAGCCAGTGGTCTCTTTCATGAAGATCACCACATCCCAATCACCCCTCCCCTACATAGCCACTTTTTTGAGCCCATAGTCGCCTTCCTCTTCAACCGGGTCATTGTTGGCTCCATCACCCGGCTACCCACCACTACTTAGGCACAACACCTCACTAGTTGTCCATCTTCTTATGATGGTGAAACCGCAACCCCAACCCTCTCCCGTTTGATCACTATTGATTAGATTTTCATGAACCCCTCCGGTTCATGACCCTGATGGCCCCTCTATCGCATGCCATCAGACCCCGCGACCTCCCTACGCTACTGTTGCATGATCGGTGAATCCCTACATGATCCTTTAGTGATCGACCCAAACTGAAATGGGTCGGGAGGGTGCAACCCTACCTATGATTGGCTAGGGTGGGTTCTTCCCAACCCACCTAACCCTATCCAGCCCCATTATAGGTCTAGTGCTGACCCAAAACTGATTTTAGGTGTTTATGGGTAAGCGATCCCTTAAGAAAACTTTAAATTTTCAAAAAAAGTTAATTTTTTTGAATTTAAAAATTTTATTATTATTTTTAAGAAATATTTAAAATTTATGATAAATTATTGGAATATAATTAAATTATTTTATTTGTGACCAAATGATGAACATATTTATTTGAATTAAAATTAAATGTATTATTTTAATTCATTTATTTCCATCATCATAAATTTATTGTAAAATTAATTTTTATTTTGAATTTAATTGTAACACCCCGAGATTTTATGAGATATATTATTTTTAATTTATTTGATTTCTTCTATTATACACTACACCAAGATTTTCTAGTACTATACGCAACACCATATTAGCTTACCGTATACGCAAAACTATTCTTGACTCTTGTTATACACAATTTCAAGTTTGTTTTGTGAAAATTATTCTACACAACATTATGTATAGATTCTGTTTAATGATTAAATGAAATAAGTTTTGATTTTGTTGGACGCAACACCAAACAGAGCTTTCACTACATGTAGCCTTAAATTGGCTTGCATTACACGCAATCAATACCTTCTTCGATAGCGTGTGTAGTAAGCAATTCCGAGTATCACTAAACGTGATATTATTATAATATTACTATGAACTAGCTGTTATAAATAGTAATATCCAATTTTTGAAAATTTATAAATTTTATCTTTCAAAATGGGTTTCATTTTTGGATTCGGAATATCAGAATTATCCTAGGGTTAATTTTTGGTATTTTTCTGAAAACTTTCAATTTTTGATAAATAGTGAAAAAACTGGGTTACTATTTAAAAACTGAATTTTTATTTAAATAATTTTTTATTTTATGTAAATTTATTTTAGGTCAAAATTGATACATAATACCTATATATGTTCAATGTAATTCATTTGAGTCATTTTATAATAATTTTAGATATATAAAAATTTTATAGAACTTTTCACCATATTTTACCCACCTCCTAGGAGAATTTGAAAATTTACATATAACTTAATTTTACCACTTCTGTGAGTGGAAATTTAAAAATCCAAGAGACATGGTTAATATCAAGGAGTAAAATGTGGTTCAATAAGATAAAAATAATTTTTGGTGAATAGTAACTTTTTACTTTTATTTACCACGGTTAAAAGTAAATAGGATAATTAAGGGTAAAAATGATATTATTATTACCCTAACACAAGTCCTAATTCTATTGGATAAGTGTAATTCAACCAAAACAACCTTAGGAATAAAATATTACCCTTTAGGTCCACTTGGATTAGATTAGGACACTTATTATTATTTTATTTAAAGAAGAGTTAAAATAGTTAAAATCAATGTTTAATAACTAAAACAGTTTTAATATAGACTTATAAATAAGATAAATTAGACTATAAATATTAATTAGAAATATAAAAAGATTTCCTACATAACAGTATTATATTTATAATTTTTAGACATTAAATAATTTAATTTATTTACAACACAATGATGATGAAATAATTACCTTATTAATGAAATATTAACATAATTGATGATATACGTAACCAAATAAATGTAATTTTAGACTTTTTATGAATTAAAATATTTTACTAGGTTTATATAACATCTTATTATTGATTAAATTAACTTTTTTTTAATAATCATGTTTTTATGATTTTCACAAAAATCAATTGCCAAATAGTGTCAAAATTGACATAAAATAGCTTTTTTAAAAAATATATTATATTATTAATTTTTATTATATTCCTAAAAATCTAAGGTTCGTAAAAATGACATATATAAGGTTATATATATTAATAATGAACCACTTGGGGTTCGTTTGTCTTGTTATAGTAAGTTTATTGACCATATAGTGTAAGAAAATCAGAAGACACGGTAAAAGTTAAATTATTTAACTTTGAGTTAAATCTAAATGATAAGGTTAAAATAGTAACCTATACTTGTCTAAAACCTATTTATTGAGATTATTTTGACCCATCTCCACTTTATCTTCGAACTAAATAAATTTGGAGCAATTATAAACGTAATATGACTTTATTATAATATAATATTTTAAGTTTTTCCAAAGGAGCCCATCTCCTCCCTTATAAAAAGGGCACCCCTTCCCTCTTCTCTTCACACCCTTTTGAGCCTTGAATCTCTGCCAACCCCTGCCAATAACTCTTATCAACCTCTCTAGTTATATCATTGAGGTTCTGGTCTTATCAAACAACCAACTCTAGTGCCCAAAGAAGAAGTTTAAAGGAGGTGTGTCGAGGAAGAGGTAATCTCTTCAACTGACTCTTTCAAGTTTCTTTCTTCTTCTACATACTCTTATTTAGTTGTTAAATTATAAAGTAATAAAATCAGTATTACTTATATACTGATATTTTATTATAAATATGAAATTACCCTATTACACCTTTTATCCATCCAACGGAAAATGAAATCATCGTGCATGCGTACGTACGAAATACCGTCTCCACGCCGTGGTGTAATCAGTTTTTCCACCACCACCTTACTTGGATGGGTATATTGGTGTAAATAATAACTATATATGATTATTATAACATTATAAATATTCTAAGATATTATATCATCCACTAAAATTCCATTCAATAAATATGGGAATGATATCATCGCTCGTGCGTACGTAAGGATTACCGTCTCCACGACGCGATGAGATTCATTTTCCATGTAATTATTCAAGAATGATTATAAAGTCTATATAATGAATAATAATGAAATATATGACATGGTAAAGCAACTGTATTTATGTATATATATATATATATTTAATCTACTTACTTCCATTCAAGTCAATAAGGAATGGAAAATAGTGTTCATGCGTACGTACGATCTACCGTCTCCATGAACGGTGTATTTCATTTAATTTATCTATCTATTATATATATATATATATATATTAAATATATGTTGATATATAAATCATTATTTACATTATGGGAGTAATTAAATCATGATATAAGTAATAATAATATCAAGAACAAAAAGTCCAAACACGTACGATAAATAAAACGAATTTACCCAAAATGCTGCTTTAACATTGAATTTACAAAAGAACAGGTAATATAAAGTCATAAGCGAGACATATATGATATCATAATGATAAATATGATTCTGTAATAAGTCAATTACATTATTTAAATCATTATACAGGAGGTTCGGATACATACGAAGCATATTAGACTTAAGGTAAGAGATAATTTCTCAATCTCATTTTTATCCGAGATTGCTTATACGTAAGTATTTACTAGAGTTATATTTTTCATCCATGACCATAAAATGTTTTTCATAAAGTGTTTAATATTATTCCATGTATTTTTAATGTCATGTTTATCCCTCTTTGAATTTTACTTTGTGTTATGGAAGGAATATTTCTTTTCTTTACCATACGAGGAACTTTTTTACTTTTCCGACAAAAGTACGAGGATAGTGTTTTTTTAACTTATACGGCTTGAAAATATTTTTATAGTTTCATATAGCCTTATTTTCATGAATCTTACTCTATAATATTTCATTAATATTTTCAACAAAATTATTTTCTTTTAAAATTTCATGGAATTCTGGGAAATGAAAATGATTTTGAAGAAGATAGGATATTTTCCTCAAGAATTCATTTCAAGTGTATTATCAAAACCATTTTCCATCTAAGATGAAATTATTTCATATGTGTATGTTTCAAGTATAATGTATGTATTATTTACATGGTTATATTCTTCTTATGATGAAATTATATCCATTTGTTTTATATGGATTATGTTATGATGAGATGATGTTTATGAAACCCATTTTATTCTCTGGGATATGATGAATGATTAATGTATATGTTGTGTCACACGTAAGAATGATTTCATTATGAGATGAGTGAGACCTATATCTCCCTCTAATTCATTGGGTAAATATTTATATCTCATGAGATAGACATGGCTGGAATGGTAAGTTAATCAGGTTCAGTGATACAGGACAGGAACGGGGAGTGAACTCGATTCAGTAAGGGACTTTGTCCACTTAGATGGTCTTGGTAGCAACGTATTGGCTACTATGGAAATCATATCAAGTGATTAATGGTTTTCACAATTACATGTTTTATTCCCATGCTATTTTATCATGATTGATGGTCCTTTATGATATATTCCTTACGTACTTCCACGATTTATTGCTTTGCTCAAGATTTTGATGTTAAGATTTTATGTTCAAGTTTTTTACATTCAAATTGTTAATGGATTGTTTTATGTTCTCTATGTTTACCCTTATTGGGCATTTGAGCTCACCCTTTTTATGTTTTATTTTCCCCAGGATATAAATAAAGGTTTTAGGTAAGAAAAAAGGGAATATCTTTATGGGATATGTCGAAGATCTTTCACCATGATTAGAATATTATTTTTCTGAGATTCCAAAGACACTAATCTATTACTGTCCTTGTGTGTTTGTTTTTTTTATGTATTAAGTATTCCTCAAAAGTGATGTAAATTCCATGTACGTCAAGATTTGGGTCTCTACAGTTGGTATCAGTGGAAAGGTTTTGTAAACCTTTGGAAACTAGGATGCGAAAACTTTAGTGAGATCCCTAGAGATATTTCTAAGTTATGTATATGGATGTCCCTAAGGATAAGTATAAGTATATGTTATAGTCCTTGAATTATGGTAACGATATTAGAATTGAAGAAAAATGTTATATATTGAAGGTACTCCCCCTTTATTATGTTGTTTTCCCAAGCATGATTTTTTCTTCTCACACTATTCTTTCTGGGTTTTAGAGGATGGTTGGAACCCGAAAGAACCATGTTGATCAATGTAATAGAAAATGAAATTATTTCCCTCTTGAACAATCCAATGTTATGGGAGATGGAATGAAAAATCTTATTGCTATACTTACACAATCTATGAATCATTCTAGAATTCCAAATTAGCAGAGAAGGGAACAATATTCTATTCAGTCCTTTATGAGGCAACATCCACCTTCTTTCAATGGGTCTTCTGATCCACTTGATGCTGAACAATGGATCGGTACCATTGAAAAGATATTTTCCATACGTCACTGTTCGGAACACAAAAACTTCATTTTAGCTGTTTACCGTTTAGAAAGTGAAGCAGACCAGTGGCGGAGTCTGATAAAGAATACAAGGCCCCAAGATGAAATTGAATCCATGGAATGGGATGAGTTCAAGAACTTGTTTTTCAGTAAGTACTTCCCTCGTATTCTTCGAACAAAGATAGAAAAGGAGTTCCTTGAGCTTAACTAGAAGGATGATGAATCTAGTGGTATATACGTAGCGAATTTTACAAGACTTGCAAAGTATGCATCTGGCTTTATCATCCAACCTGGAAGTAAAGTTGATCGATTCATCAGTGGCTTAAAACCAAGTCTTCAAAGGGAATTAGCTATATGAGACTTCAGTTGCTATGAAGAAATTGTGTGTTGTGCTATCAAGGTAGAACTGGAAGTTGGTGTAACATATCCATCTCATGATTTTGAAAAGAAACGAAAGATGGAGTTCAAGGAGAAATCTCAGAATAATGGTGAAAGAATATGAATGTTTCTTTATGCTCAAAGTGTGGAAAGAAGCATGGCGAAGATTGTCTTAAAGGGACTATAAAATGTTTTAGGTGTAGAAAATAAGGTCATCGAACAGTTGAGTATCGAAATAATGGAAAAAGGGTTGCTAATGATGTGAATAAAGAAAAGGCTGCAGAGAACACACCACCAACACTTAAATGCTTCAAGTGCATGGAAATAGGGCATTATTATAATCAATTCCTGAATCCAAGGGTTAATTATGATCAACGTGAGCAACCTCTTAAGGAAAAGGATAAAGGGAAGTCACATTCGATCACTATTTGTGATGTTGAGTGTGAGAATGATGTTGTGTAATGATTAAGTTTTTATGTAATTGGATTTCAAAATAGTATCATGGAATCTCCTTTATGGCATCGTAGAATTTTGTAATATCTATGTATTTGTTTTCAATAATTATATGGTACCGGTAACCATGAAAAGTGATGGAAATATTATTGGAAGGAAGATGATGTGCACATAATGAAGTGATAAAGAAAAAATTAAATGAGCTCATGACTGATATAAGGACAACGTTATATCATGGTTTGAGTATATAGATATTTTGGGATTTTGGTATGTGGAAAACGTTAAATTTTGACAGCATTCATGTTTTCACGAAGGGTCAATGGGTATTCATTTTTCAAGAGAATACATGATTAAGGTATTCTTTTGTTTTTAATTTTACCGAAAAGATATATCGTATGATATATGGGGGATGAATGATGGTATTCACATGCTCGGCAGATGACATTTCTAGTAATTGTTTTCTTCATACAATGAGCTTGGACAGAAGTATTTTTGATAAGCCTAAAGATTCGAATGGATTATGTTGGACATAAGTCATTATTGAGGCTAGAAATTTTTCGATATTATTTATGGAATGTTATAATAATTTAGTTTTATCGAAAGAACAACCTGCAGGATGGGAGAAAACCCGTCGCGTCGGACAAGGTTGTGGGAATTGATCCCACAACCAAAGTGCGACAGGCATTTATCGCCTACCACTAGCCTACAGGATGTCCCTGGTTAGTTGAAATTAGTTTTAATTTATTATGTGGCATGATATATAGGAACCATATACAATTAATTTCACTATAGATGCACTTATGTATATTTAATAACTTATTCTATCCTTTGGTTTGAGATAGATGGAATGACCTATCATTCTATCGCATTATCTGGTAACACTTTACGAATGAAAAATTCATCTTCATTTCTTTAAGAGATGAAGTGGAAATTGTTCAAGGCACGAAAAACGGTGAGATTATACTGAAATAATGTAAGTATTTCTTCTAATTCAAATTCTTTAATATTTGGGAAATCATCTTGAAAACCAAAAATGTTGCCCTAGTGCTCTTATATCCGATGAATCAGATGATACATTAGATCATCACAAATATAAGGATTTGTGATTGTTGGCTTTATCATAGCCATGTTCTCTACCACTCTCCATCAGAACTTGATGGTTATATTTCTCTTCCATATCTATATTTTCACCTATGTGGAAACCCAATGATTAGTAATTTTGGTAGCCATTACATTTCATACTTTAGTTTTTAAAGATAATTTTTGTTATTCCTTCTTACGATGTGGGTTTTAATGAATGAAATTTTCAAGTAGTAAACGATTTATAACCCCGACGAATTTCGAGGAAGAAATTCATTTTAAGGGGGGTAGAATGTAACACCCCATGATTTTATGAGATATATTATTTTTAATTTCTTTGATGTCTTCTATTATACACTACACCAAGATTAGATTGTACTATACACAACACCGTATTAGCTTGCAGTATACGGAACACTATTCTTGGCTCATGTTACAAACAATTTCAAGTTCGTTTTGTGGAAATTATTCTACATAACATTATGCATAGATTATATTTAATGTTTAAATAAAATAAGTTTTGATTATGTTATATTCAACACCAAATTGAGCTTTCAATACACATAGCCTTGACTTGGCTTGCATTACACGCAATCAAGACCTTCTTCGATAGCATGTGTAGTACACAATACCGAGTTTCACTAAATGATATATTATTATAATATTACTATGAACTAGCCGTTATAAATAGTAATACCCACTTTTTTGAAATTTTATAAATTTTGTATTTCAAAATGGACTTCATTTTTGGATTTGGAATATCTAAATTATCCTAGAGTGGATTTCTGGTATTTTTCTAAAAACTTTCAATTTTTGATGAATAGTGAAAACACTAGGTTACTATTTAAAAACCGACTTTTTATTTAAATAATTATTTATTTTATTTAAATTTATTTTAGGTCAAAATTGATACATAATACCTATATAAGTTCAATTTAATTCATTTGAGTCATTTTTTTAATAATTTTAGATATATAAAAATTTTATAGAACTTTTCGTCGTCTTTTACCCACCTCCTAGGAGAATTTGAAAATTTACATAAAACATAATTTTACCTCTTCTATGAGTGGAATTTAGAAAATCTGAGAGACATGGTTAATATCACGGAGTAAAATGTGGTTCAATAAGATAAAAATAATTTTTGGTGAATATTAACCTTTTACTTTTATTTACCATGGTTAAAAGTAAATAGGGTAATTAAGGGTAAAAATGTTATTATTATTACCCTAACACATGTCCTAATTCTATTTTATAAGTGTAATTCAACCAAAAACAACCTTAGGAAAAAAATATTACCCTTTAGGTCCACTTGGATTAGATTAGGACACTTATTATTATTTTATTTAAAGAAGAGTTAAAATAGTTAAAATCAAAGCTTAATAACTAAAAAAAATTAATATAGGGTTATACATAAGATAAATTCGACTATAATTGTTAATTATAAAGATAGAAAAATTTACTAAACAATGGTATTTTATTTATAATTTTTAGACATTAAATAATTTAATTTATTTATGACACAATGATGATGATGTAATTACATTATTAATGAAATATTAAAATAATTGATGTTAGAAATACCAAAATAAATGTAATTTTAGACTTTTGATGAATTAAACTAATTTTATAGGTTAATATAACATGTTATTATTGATTAAATTAACTCTTTTCAAACTAATCATGTTGGTATGATTTTCACAAAAATCAATTCCCAAATAGTGTAAAAATTGACATAAAATAGTTTTTAAAACAAATATTATATTATTAATTGTTATTATTTTCTTAAAAATATAAGGTTCATCCAAATGACTTAGATAAGGTTATAAATATTAATAATGAACCACTTGGGGTTCTTTTGGCTTGTTATAGTAAGTTTATTAACCATATAGTGTAAGAAAACAAGAAGACACGGTAAAAGTTAAATTATTTAAATTAGTGTTAAATCTATATGATAAGGTTAAAATAGTAACCTAAACTTGTATAAAACCTATTAAATGGGAGTATTTCGACCCATCCCCGCTTTATATTAGAAATAAATCAATTTGGAGAAATTATAAACCGAATGTGGCTTTATTATAAAATAATATTTTATGTTTTTCCAAAGGTGCCCCCCTCCTCCCTTATAAAAAGGGGCACCCCTTCCCTCTTCTCTTCACACCCTTTTTAGCCATGAAGATCGGCCAACCCATGAAAATTCCTCTTCTAATCCTCTCTAGTTATATCATAGAGGTTTTGGACTTCTCAAAAGACCAACTATAGTGCCCAAAGATGATGTTTAAAGGAGGTGCGTTGAGGAAGAGATAATCTCTTCTACCGACTCTTTCATATTTTTTTCTTCTTCTAATTCCTCTTCTTTAGTTGTTTCATTATAAAGTAATAACATCAGTATTAAATATATACTGATACTTTATTATAACTATGAAACGACCCTATTCCACCTTCTATCCATCCAATGGAAAACGAAATCACCGTGCTGTGTACGTACGGAATACCGTCTCCACACCGTGGTGTAATCAGTTTTTCCACCACCACCTTACTTGGATGGATATAATCGTGTAAAGAATAACTATATATGATTATTATAACATCATAATGATTCTAAGATATTATATCATCCACCAGAATTCCATTCAATAAACATGGTAATGATATCATCGCGCGTACGTACGTACGGATTACAGTCTCCACGACGCGATGAGATTCATTTTCCATGTTAATAATTCATGAATGATTATAAAGTATATATAATGAATAATAACAAAATCTATGACATTATAAATCTAATGGATTTATGTATATATATATTTCATCTACTTACTTCCATTCAAGTCAATATGGAAAGGAAAACAACGTTCATGCATACGTACGGTCTACCGTCTCCATGAACGGTGTATTTCATTTAATTTATCTATATATTATATATATATATATAATGAATATATATTGATATATAAATAATTATTTACATTATATAAGTAATTAAATAATGATATAATTAATAATAATATCAGGAACAACAAGTCCAAACTCGTATGATGAATAAAACAATTTTACCCAAAACACGGCTTTAACATGGAATTTACAAAAGAACGGGTAATATAAAGTCATAGGTGAACCATATATGATATCATAACGATGAATATGATTCTTTAATAAGTCAATGACATTATTCAAATCATTATACTGGATGTTCGGATACGTATGATGCATATCGGACTTAAGGTAAGGGATAATTTTTCAATTTCATTTGTATCTGAGATTTATTATTCGTAAGTATTTACTAGGGTTATATTTTTCGTCCATGCCCATAAAATGCTTTTCATAAAGTGTTTAATATTATTCCATTTTTTTTAATGTCATTTTTACCCCACTTTGACTTTTACTTTGTGTTATGGAAGGAATCTTTCATTTTTTACCATACGAGGAACTTTTTGACTTTTCCGACAAATGTACACGGAGAGTGTTTTTTTAACTTATACGACATGAATGGATTTTTACAGTTTCATATCGCTTTATTTTCATGAAGATTACTCTACAAAATTTATTTAATATTTTCAACAAAATTATTTTATTTTAAAATTTCATGGCATTTTGTGAAAAGAAAATTATTTTGAAGAAGATAGGATATTTTCCTCAAGAATTCATTTCAAGTGTTTTATCAAAAACATTTTCCATATATGATGACATTATTTCATATGTGTATGTTTCAAGTATAATGTCTCTATTATTTAATTGGTGTGATTCTTCTTGTGATTAAATTATATCCATTTGTTTTATATAGATTATGTTATGATGAGAGGATGTTTATGAAACCCATTTTATTCTTTGGGTTATGATGAATGATTTATGTATATGTTGTGGCACACATAAGAATGATTTCATTATGAGATGGGTGGGACCTATATCTCACTAAAATGAATTGGGTAAAGATTTATAGCTCATGAGATAGACAAGGATGGAACCATATGTTAATCTGGTTCAGTGATACATGACTGGAACGAGGAGTGAACTTGATTAAGTAAGGGACTTTGTCCACTAAGATGGTCTTGGCAGCAATGCCTTGGCTACTATGGAAATCATATCAAGTGATTAATGGTTTTCCAGAATTAAATGTTTTATTCCCATGATATTTTATCATGATTGATGTTCCTTTATGGTATATTCCTTACATAATTACATTATTTATGTCTTTTCTCAAGATTTTGATGTTAAGATTTTATGATCATGTTTTTTCATTGAAATGTTTATCGATTGTTTTATGTTCTCTATGTTTACCCTTACTAATAATTTTAGCTAACACCTTTTATGTTTTCTTTTTTCCATGATATAAATAAACGTTTTAGGTAATAAAACAAAAGGGGAAGATCTTTATGGGAGATGTCGAAGATCTTTCACCATGATTATAATAATATTTTTCCGAGTTTCCAAAGACACTAAACTATTACAGTCCTTGTGTGTTTGTTTTTGTTATGTATTAAGTATTCCAAAAAAGTAATGTAATGTCCATGTATGTCAAGATTTGGGTATCTACATTACATTTGTGTTGAATGATATTGAGAAAATATCACCCAATTTATCTCTATAATTAATTTATATAATTATTTATTGTAGTTGCGTGTGTGAATGTAATAATTAATTTAAAAAGCTATTCTCTGCATCATCATTTTTCTCACTTAATATGTATTGGGGTATGCATATCCATGAGATCCAATTTTTCATGTGTATTACACATTACTGAGACCCCCTCACCCTTGTTAAAGTAATTATGTATTATAATGAGGAAAATATAAGATGTCGACTACACCGAGACAGGGCGGTAATACATATGGGATGAAGATATATTAGACTAGGGTGAAAGCTGTGACATGACTCCAGATCTTACTTAGGTATAATTTACCTAGGGCCGCGGTTGATCCATTGAGAATAAATAGATCAACCAATATTAAATGATCATGTTCTATCACATAGTTCATTCAATTTATGGATTATTTATTATTTTTATGAATATGTAAGATAAATAAATCACACAAAATAATAAACATAAAAATTAATGGATTAAATCAAATTTTGATATGATTAATTTTTTCAATTTATTTCATAATAAATTGTGAGTTTGATCATATAGTACGTGCAAATTAAATAGAAAATGAATTCATTCATCCGGAAATACTAAAATCCCTCCAATAAATATTAAGTTTCAAATTGTTTCTATCATTAGAATTTGATAACAAAATTGGGTTTATGGGGTTCTCATCATCCCTAGATGAGGGTACATTATACTGTTGGGGATTTATTAGAGTGGTGGGTGGATATAACTAATGATGGAAACAAAGAAGCAATAATGGTTAGCATGTTTCATCTTTAGAAGAAAAATCATTGATTCAATAAATTTTTTATTTTAAAAATGATACTTCACTCAACAGATCAAGGAGTCATGATTTAATGCAGTTGGATATTTAGACACCTACCTTGAAACTCTTTGAGTAGTTTTGTAGCGATATATTATACCATGAGAAGAGATTTCATAAATCCTTTCCACTATAATACTCCAGCAACTGGCTATTCCAAGTCTACTGGTGAGGATTACTAGGGTTTGATAAAATAGTTGGAGACATTTAACAATTTAATTAATCGATAATTTCTAATCGGTAATCAAGTACTAATATGCTACATTTTTTTAGAATATGGAATATCATATCACAAACTCACTGCGATTTATATTAGAAAAAGTCAATTTCATTACGAGAATGTGTTTCCAAGAGTAGTACAGACTATTGCGTAAAATTCTACGATATAGGAAATTCATGGTATTGGAGTCTTGAATACCTATTGAGATACCCCAGGAAGTTAGGGTGTGAAATATTCTTACAAGAGACTCATTTATGACACATTTTATGTTTAAATCATAATGTTATCATCAATTTCTGATGTGAGTTTTGGATACCAAATTAGGACATGGATGATATTACATTCAGTCTCATCTTTAAGAAGGATTTAAGGATAATGTGAATCAAGATATTCATAAGGAAATTTTTACACTAGATATGTGTAAATTGAAATATGAATCATGATCTTTCAACACATCCACTTCTTATATCATTGTCACTAATGTAAAATAGTTTCATTTAAAAATAAAAAATGAACCAAATGAATAAAACACTACATTACCTATTTAGGTAAGGTTCTTGAAGTAGATAAGAACTTAATGAAAATTTAATATTTAGTTATTATGGTTACTAAGTTAAAATAAAAGGATAAAAGGTCAATGGAAAGTGTGACTCTAATGTAACCTTCACAGTTCCCTTTAATGATATGAGGTTGATTATCATATAGATTGATATTTTCTTTTCATGTCATTAAATAATATTATGGAAGATGTAATGAACTGAATTGAAAAGAAAGTAGTCACTTATTCTTTATGTATATTAATCATTTATAAAAATATCTATTATACTTATTGGGTATTAAATACAATATGAATATCACATATGTATATTGAAATATAATAATCCATTAAGAAAAGAAAAATTATAATAAGTAAGGTGTGTTCTCCGAGAACATTATAAAGGGTGTTTACTATATTAGTAGTGAGAAGCACACAACATCCAATTGATAATTAAAGGGTTCTATTTTAACAGTTATTGAGTATAAAAAAAAGAATTATCAAAAGTGTTCATTGGATATATGGATAAATTATTCTATTTATGGAATGAATGTTTTTTATGGTTTCTTTTACCCAACTAAATTTAAGTAATTATTTAATCTTCAAAAATAAATGATAAATATAAAATTTAATACTCGATTAACTAGTTGTGGAAAGATAAGTAATTTTCATGAAAAACTAAGTAGTTTTCAAGGATATACATTGTATGGTTTTAGAATCCTTGGAGTTAAAGACCTTATAAATTTTCAATGTATGTACTTATTTAGTTTTGGAAAAAATAAACCGTTATAAATAAAGGTAATCCACAAGGTTAAGCTAGTGGTAAATATACTTTATTTAGTTTTGAGGTATTACAAAATTAATCTTAACCATATGTCATATAGTCTTGATATATAATACTAACTAGAAATAAATAATTTCTAAATATTATGTGATGGGGGTCATAAGAATTGAGGCTTCTTCTCATGAAGTTCTTACTTAGTGAACTTGAGTAGATGAAATCACGAGGACTAGCCCTCCTATAGGAACACCACATGTTTATGTGTCATTTATAGTATCTATATGTAAACATATGTAATGGTATCATAAATTTAGATTATTTTTAGTGTACACAATTTGATCAAGTAAATTGATTCATGGAAAAAACTATGGCATTGACGTCATAGTGAGGTAGATTGTGTTTGTTGAATCATTGATAGTATGACTTTGATTGTCTAACCAAGATACAAATTTTCTCTTGTAAAAGTAAGAGATGTCTTGGGATCAGTTGATCAGGATGGTAGTACCATTACTAAATACATGTCCATGGTAGAATAAGGTAAGTACACATAGTAATGTAACTAAATAATAAACCAAGGATGATGACACAAAATGTGTGTCCTGCTTTATGAGATATCAGTATATAAAGATATTATATTACATGACATATTTTTGTAGGAAATTTTGGCATTACTATCAATTTTCCTTATCTTCTAAGGGGCCTTGATGGGTTGTTAGACTATAATCCAGGTTTGTGAATTGTATTCTTTGCTACGAAGACAAGGGTCTAGAAGGTTACACCCTTAGAATATTCAAAATTCTTAAATATTCTAGGGAATAAGAGTGTACGAAATGGTGGGCCCCACCACAGGGTCTGTGAATTGTTTGAGAATATAAGATCTTCACAAAACAAATATATTCATGTTATTTGAGTTTAAAATAATTAGTAATTAGTTTATTTATTAATTTCATTGACAAGTATTAAAGTAAATACATGGAAAATATTATACAAATGAATCTTATTTTAATATTCATGGTTTGATTATTATTTTTGGGAATATCAAGTTAATTTAATGGATAATTTTTATCATGTATTATATATTTATAATTCAAGAAGTTGATAAAAATATAAATGATATTTATGAATTAGTAAAGAAATCATATAGTGTTGTTTATAGCTTATTTAGTGGGTAATAAAAATATGGGTTTTTGGGTGCCAATTTCTGGTATTTATTGACTCACTATAAATGGAGGATAGATATCTAATTTGATTTATTATTCACTAAATTATTCTAAATCCTTTCTCTCCTCTCCCACTTCCTAGAGAGATATGTAGTTGATCCAAGCCTTATTTTGAATTTCTTTTTCACAGAGAAATGGATTGATGCATCATTAATCATCGAGACGTCAAAGGATTTATAGGATATCAATGTTTGCACTATAAATTCAACAATTGATTTTTTTATAGTCTTTCTAAGAATGTGTGTATGATCTAGTTGGAATAGGATATAATTCCTTCAAGAAAAAATTGCCATTAAAGATCGAAGATAAACATGCCTTCAAGATTAATTGAGGTATTATTCAATTTTTTTGTGTATAAATTATTCACACAGGATAATTAGGGTTTGTAATCCAGAAGTACTTCACCACTGAAAATGTATTTACATCAATCACCAGTGAATTTTTTAAAATTATTTATTTTTTCTCTCATTGTGTGCCCAGTTTCAACACGTATAATTCCTCAAATGGGTCATATGAATAAAGTCCCAATATTTTTTATTATATGTAAAATATTCCAATGATAGGTTCCTTTCCCAACAAACCCTAAAGTCAAGAACATATTCTTGAAGCATAACCCTGAGAGTCTATATGGTTTACTCAGTCAAGGCATTGATCTATGAGAGATACATGGTTCTTAACCTTATCTTGGTTCCCAATGCCTCTGAGATTCCCTTCATCATCATTATTTATTTATTGGAATAGACATAGTAAAAGAAAGTAAACAGGGAAAAGTTGAAAACAAGGATTCATGGTGGCCTAAAATAGAAAAGGACGAGTGCATCCCGTCTTACAAAATTTTTTCTCTTAGATGGAAGAGAATTCACAATATGGAAGAAGATAATGATGTCAGCATGGGTGGGTATAGATGATAGAAATCATGAAAAAATTTTACCATCATTCGAGGAATGCAGTCCTGGATTCCCTTCCAAAAATAAGAATTAAAGTGAAAATATCAATCAGAATCAATCTCTGATGGTGCTTCATTAAGCCTAACAACCTCTCAAATGTATAATAATCCAATATCATATACCTTTATTGAATATCTAATAGAAAAAAATGGGATGATTTCATTAGTAGGTTGATAATAACCCATATATAATCTTTCCCAATTAGATTATGTGGTATTTTAATCATGAGATACATTAAGATATCATCTCACATCCACAAACGAATGGTAAGAGGCTATAAAAACCTTGTTAGTTTCTGATGCTCTACATTAATTCTCTGGCTAGTCAAACATTATGATACCATGTCTATAACTGAACACCTCATCCTGAGACACTAATAACAACCTCTCAAGGCATATAACATCTTGGTCTCCACAAGAAGCATAGACCAAATAGAATGATTCCTCTTATTCATCACATCCTAGCTTAATCTTGAAGGAATGACTAGATGCTTCTTGAAAATGGGAGATCCATCGAGATATTCAAACCAATCACCCAAAATCTCCCAAAATTTAGAACACTCATAATATACTAGAACATGGGTTTTAATACCTTATCACTCATATCCTGATCTATAAGAGAGGGTGTGACCTATACAGTTGTCAATAACACCTTCTCTCTATCCTTCTACAGCTCTAGACTCAAATTATTAAACATATTCAACAAACCCCAATCATTAACTGATTCTAGAACATCATATATATAATAATCTTTCTACTTAATGAATTGGAGACTACATTCTCCTTCCTAGGTGTTTAAGAAATGTTGAAATTAAAATTATAAAGGTACTCCATGAAGAATCATTGACTGAGTTTCAAGTTAATTTGTGTAAAGATGTAATTAATTATTTTTTGATCAAAGTAAACTATAAAACACTCCACAAAGAGGTAATTTTGCTATGTCTTTAGTTAATTCATAAATGTTTCCAAATCTAGGTCATGACTGTTATAATTCCACTCATGTAAACATAGATATATCAAGAAAAAGGCCACCACATGGTTATGTTTCATTAGCATATATCACAACCTCATGGTGGAGGAATCATAATATAGTTTGTATGATTTCCCTAGTTCGAGAATAATCAGAACTAGTTTAGACTTAAAACATTCCTAAACTGCTCAAAAGAACACTAAAACTTCTCATTCCACACAAACTTCACCTCTATCAAGGTAAACCCAATCAAGGCAGAAGCTATATTAGAGAATTATGGAAGAAAACATATATAATACCAATGTAAACTCAAAAACCTATGGATATTGAACACATTATTAAGCTTCTCTCAATATATGACTGTTCAAACTTCTCAGGATCCACTATAGTGAATCCCTTATAAATCATATGGACTAAGAATCTTACTAATTGAATCAAAAATTTGAATTTGGAGATTTTTAATATATATGAGGGTCCCTCAAGAATCCGAAAATAAACTTCATATAGTCAACATGGTCCTCATTCATCGTAAAAAATACCAAACTTCTGTGAAAAACTATGAATATGAAGGAGTCTAAAAATAAATGGAAGATGTGGTTCATTAAGGCTTCAAAGACCACATGAGAATTGGTAAGACCAAATTTCATATCCAAATACTCAAAATTTATGTACTTGCTTCAAAAATCATCTTCCAAGACATCCTCCTCCTAGACCATGCATTGGTGGTACCTGAACCTTATGTCAATTTTCGAAATCCAACGGGAACCTCTAAGCTAATTGAAAAGATCTTCAATTTTGGGAAACACGTATTTATTCTTTATGGTCACTTGATTGAGCTTATGATAGTCTATTAAAACCAGGATTATTACATAATCTTTCATTGAAAATAAAAGTGGATAATCCCATGGTTACACACTGGGGAAAATAAATCACTTTCCCTTGAGGTCATCTAGCTATAATTTTATCTCTTTCATATCATTCAGATCCATCCAGTAAGATTTTAGAGAAATGGGGATCATCCCAAGGAGTTGATCAGTAATAAACTTGACCTCACTTTGGGAAGGAAACCTATAAAATCCTTCATAATAAAATTCGTGTATGTTGACGCTCCTTTCCGTCACAGAGTCTAACGACTGAAAAAAAGGGAAATACCTTAGTCCAAATTGATTCATCCTTTGAAGAAACATCAAAAATCGACAAAGGGATGAACATGGAGAACATTTCCCATAGGTCGTGCAAGTTCCCTCAAGATCGCGCAAGTACACTTGCGCGCCGCCTAGTGGTCGTGCAAGTCTACTTGCGCGATGCCTTATGGTCGGGCAAGTGACTTGTGCGACCTAAGTGGTAACCGCCCGAGGTCTTCTCCTACCTATAAATACACCTTGTGGGCCCCCCATTCGAGAGGATATTTTTTCCAGAAACTCGGATTGAAGCTCCCGACGCCCAAGTCTCTTCTCAAAGCTTCTGGAACACTTCTAAGGTAATTTCTTACCTAGAACGGAAGATCTAAAGAGAGCGAGTAAGACCTAAGTGTTGAAACTCATAAACACTTGCGCGCCTGAGTGGCCAGCCCTTAAGGGAAGTGGTCACACATGCGCGCCTCCTTACTCCTTTGATAGAACTTGCGCGTCCCTTTTCTGGAAGAACCTCAAGAGAATTCTAAAGGATTTAATAAAGATTCGCTCAAGTATTTCAATGCGGGTTGAATATCGCGCAAGTACCCCACCATGTCGCGCAGGTATACCTGCGCGACCAATACTTGCACGCCAACGCAGTACCTGCGCGCCTTCCAAGACTTGCGTGCCCCTTCCTTTTTTGGTGCCTTTCTTGCCCATTTCACCCCTCTTAAGCCATTACACCTTTCTTATTCAAGATTCAGTCTTCAAGACACTCTTCAAAGCCATTTCATGGCATGATTTCTCGATTTGACTTCCATATCTAAAAGGAATTTTGTGGAATATCTCTCAAAACTTAGTGATTTACACATCTTTATGTCACTAAAGATTGAGATTTCATTCATTCAACCTCATACTTTAAGATGAGAGAATCCTTAACCTGGGTCTCCTTTTCAGGAATAATCCCCAGTGATAAGTCCTCTAATATGGGCATCCTCTTTAGGAGTAAGCCCAAAGTCCCTTAATTTGTGGGCATCTTCTTAGGAGTAAGCCCCAAGTCCCTTAATTTTTGGGCATCTTCTTTAAGAGTAAGCCCCAATTCTTAAAATTCCCAAATTTGGTCATCCTCCTTAAGAGTAAGCCCCAGTCTCCTAATTTGGGCATCCTCCTCAGGAGTAATCCCCAAACCTTAATCCTTGACCTGGGCCTCCTTTTTAGGAGTAAGCCCCAGTCTTAATTTATCTTAACCAGTCCTAATTTAGCTTTGATTTGTGATTAATTTTTAGGAGTAAAACCCAATCATAAGTCTTCTCCTAATTTGGCCCTCCTTTTCAGGAGTAAGCCCCAAGTTACAGTATTCAAAATCTCCATGAATCACATATACCTTTATGGACCTTGTTCCTAGATTTCTTCCCTAAAGTAAATCCTAACCTTCATTTATCTGGGAAATCATACATACATAAGCCCCACATTATTTCTTATGATTGCATATTTCATGGAACAATTGTCTAATTTTTACCAATACCTCTTGATTCTCACACCGAGCATGACTCACGTGAGCTTAGAGTGTAAAAGTAATTGTGACATCCTTCTTTGAGCCATCAATCATAAACATCATACTCCCTTACTCGAACTACGTGGGTTCTGATTCCTTTTCCAAAACAAATGATACGTAGGTAGCCCATCTACGGGTTCGATCCTAACTCTGAAATAAATCATGTCCTTCTGAATGACAATAAACTTCAAGTGCCCCACTGAGTGGCTTTAAAACCAGCCTGGTCATCATAATGACCAAGAGACTTTTATATAAATGTTTTGAAGGATACCATTGACCAAGAATCTCTAAATAGATATAGATGATTCTCTATTGAGGAAGAACCTCGAATACATATAAAAGATTCTCTAAATTTCTTACATATTTAATCATTGATTGTTAGATCTGAAGGAAAGCTCATTTTATACTTGGTAATGTAATAAGGATTCACGAACATAACTTAAATCTATAAAGAGAGTCCTAGAGTAGATAATAATTCCCCTCAAAAAGGTGTGATGAGTCCAACCTCCCATCCTCTCGACCAATGAAAATTCCTAAGCCTCATCAGTCCACAAACTAATGAGCACCTACCTTTGGAAAGTAGGTCTGAATGGATGTGGAATCATTGGATGTTTCCGGTTCTATGAACAAACCCGTTAGAAACCGATCGGAAAGTTTGAACCTCCCATCAAGGCGGTCATCCCCAAATTCCAAGGGAAACAAAAAATGGTGAACCCGACGTGAATCCTTAACCAAGTTAAAATGATGTTTTACCTATTTGTTAAGACCCTAATTAAAACTCAATAAGAGGGCTAAATAAAAACAATCATTGACATGTGTGCCCATCCAAAGGATGAAGTAGCTGAATTTATCTTGATTACATCTGTTATATCCAACAGGCACTCTTTTCCAAGATATTTTGTATTTCCATAATGGCTGCTCTCAAATTCACACCTGTGAATACTGCTGCTGCAAATACCACTGCTACTATTCCTACTGGATCGTCATCCGCTCTGAGGATTACATCACCTACTCAGTGTCTTCAACGCTGGGTATCAAATGCGCTGGTTAAGGAGTATCGTCAACATGGTACCATCCCAACTCTGGAGGCTACCCGACATGCCCTCCAAGTGAAAGACTCACACAGGTCGTCCAGACAACGACGACTAGTGATCAAGAGGTAGGCGGTGCTGACTACCGTCTCCAACCGTTTCGGGTCGTTATCCCCGGAACGCAATTTCCATTCGCTCCCTTACTCTGAGGAAGTGAATGAGAAGGTCCCTCAGGGCCTTAATTCGAAAAGACAGGAGTCCTTCCCAAGGTCTCCCATCAACAATCGCCGCCAGACTCGTGCGGCAGTGCGCCCTCAACATGATGACGGTACCGACTCCAAGCATTCGGCTTAGGTTCCTCGAACCCAAGTAGGCAAGACGAACCGCCAGAGACGGAATCTGGTTAACAATGGGCAGGTTTTCATCCCTGCCATCTCCTGAGAAGTCCACCAACCTAAATTGGTGGCGAACAATGAGCAGGCACACACACCTTTCCGTTTTAATTCCGTTGTCCAGCAGACTCGTCTGGAAGCATCACGCCAATCCCGCCAGGCAATTCCGGCGGAGTACTATAGGAAAGAACATACACCTGCTTATACATCATCAGTTAGTCAGCAGGCTCGCCTGACTACATATGATGGATCTCGTCAACCGTGTTTGGCGAAGTGTAATCAGTAGGCACATACATCTGCTAGTACTAATCAAGCCTACCAACAGTCTTTCTTAGTAGCACACGGAGATGTCAGTCAGAAAGCTCTGATGACAAACAGGAGGCAGACTCAACACTCTGCCTCCACACGTGAGTACTGTCAGGATTCACTGACAGGAAAAGGAGGATAGGAGCAGGCACATACACCTACTCCAAGCCCGGAATGGACGTATATCCCCGTTCCGGTGGCTGAAGCCACCAAGCATATTTTGTCAATGGTGAAAGAGCAGAAGCAAATTCCTGCTCATATTCTGGATGCTTGACAGGATATCATAATAGCTTCATCATCATCTCAGGGAAAGACACATAAATCTATCCCTACCAGTGGAGTGACACATCAACGATTCACTCCGGAACAGACACACACATCTGTTCTAGTCTAAGAGGGTTATGGGGCATACTCCCCCATATCATACGGACAACCAAGTCAGGAACATACACCTGATTTGAGTGGAGATCGTCAGCCTAACCTGACCATCTTTCCTGATCAGGCACATACACCTGCTCAGAGAAACCACTTTCGTCAACAAGTGGTTTTCAAAGCGAGTAATAAGGCATCTAAGAAAAAGATCCTCCCAGCACAGTCAGGAGATCAAAGGCCAATCTGTAACCAGGCCTTGCTCGATGCTGGAGTTCTTGAAGCCCTCAGACATTTATCTGTTGGAATTCAAGATTCTACTCCCTCAGTTCCCAATAATGGGAACATTATTTCTGATGGTCTTCAACAGACACTTCCTCATGAAGGCTTGCTTCGTGACAATTCGGTCAACCATGAAGTTTCGTCTTCAGATGAGAGCCACATGAACCCTCTGTGTGGTCAGAAGACCAAAGAGCAAGAGATCTCATCTTTTGTTGTAACCCATTATGGTGGTCCTCCCCATGATGATGAATTTCGCTGTGAAAGTCCTCTCCGCAATAGTGATTCACATTTCCTGAAAAATACTCCAGTGGACAATATAGTGCCGAGAAAGCCCTATTATCTTGAGGCACTTGAAAATGCGAAACCAGTCATGTCTGATGCTTTATCGCTAGCAAGTGAAATACTTTCTCAATCAGAAGATTTCCAAGGGTGTAGGTCATTCTCCGAACCACCCCTAAGTCATGCATCTTCTAGTTTGATCAATGATCTCTCTACCAATCTTGTTGAATCCGATGAAGCAACAAGGAAACACCAACTCTGGTCAAAATAGATAGAAGAATCTTCATTTAATGATGAAGAGGAAATGCTGAACATGAGGAAAAAACTGGCGAAGAGTGAGGTACCAGTCATGTTTTGGCATTTGGCTAACTCCCAGTATGACATTCCAAAGATGTTGACGGAAGATGGAGTCCATGATATTCGTCTCAACATATGGAAAACTCTTTATCAATTGAAGAAGAAGGTATTATCTTATGATGAATATGAAAATCATCTTAAGATAATAGAAGGGCTACAACGTCAGATTGATTTGGCATCTCTATCAGTCTCTCGGTATCCGAAGGCTGAAAAGAAACAGAGAACCCTTCAACGTTCATGCCTTGGCGCACTAAGAAAATTGCATCAGTTAATTGCCAATGCTCCATCTGGTGTTCATATCAGAGGATGGGGTGTTCACGGAGCACTACATTTCACAGTGCTTTCCAGTCAGCAAAGCCCGCCGAAAATGGTCTCATGCAATGTTATTTCCCATGGCCGGCCACAGTCAATGGGCTTTGTTCGTAATCAAAAGCTTTCTCAAGAACAGGCTTCAACTATTTCCTCTCAAAATCAAGCATATGGAGAACAAGTTGTTGAATTGCTCCTACATCAAGTAGGAGAGAATATTACACAAGCCTCTCGTATGGAGCAAACACGTCATCAAATGACAGAAGTTTCGAAAATCATCCAACGGTCTGTTAAACCAGGTGATAAAAGTTGATACAGGTTAATGCATCCAGCTAATTTCCGAACTAAGATTCACAAGATCAAGAGAGCCTTTAAGAAGGTCTCAGACATAGCATGTCAAAAGCCACCCCATCTTGTCAGACTGGGGACTCCTTTAACCCAACCCTCAGAATCAACAAATACGATTCGAGGAGTTGAGCTGGAACAACAGGAACATCCCCAGTCCACGAGACTGGGGACACTTTCAAATCATCAATCCCCTCCTCAGAGAATGTCGGTCTTTTCTCGATTGGGGAAGAAGCCCTAAGAGGAACGAAGAGACAAATTATCAGGAGATTCCCTCCAAGTTATATCTCGTCAAGAAGTTCCTAAAGGATTGAATCAACAAAAGGCAATGTCTCATCAAAGACATGAAAGAAGACAATATCACAGAAATGTTGATATAAGGGATGTGATTCATTATACATCAATCAATGTCATCAATGCCGTTGTTTCCAATTCACCAGAGGAGGCTTACTCAGCGGACTCAGATGAAGAGCGTCCTACTCAAGAAAATGTACTCACCGATACAAATGAAGAAGGTGTGCATACAAGAAGTCAAAGGATTACTCAGAACCTAGGTAATCCACTTCACTCTCTCCAAAAAGTATCCAACAAAGGGTGGGGAAAGAATCAGGTTACATATCCTTCCTCTGGAGAAGGTCAATCGCTCTCATTAGAGAAAATTTTTTCACAACAGGAGGAAGAAATGAAAGAATTAAGAAGGTTGAATGCAGAACTACTTCAGAGTAGTCTTCTTCTTAAGAATGCTGGATTCCGACAACTGACTGAATTTGTTGCAACTACTGAGATGGATTAGGAATATCCTCCTTTATCAGAACACCTTCAGAGGTCTAATCCTACGGGTCAAGCGCAACAACGGTTGGTAGTGCTACCATCAGTTTCAGCACCAACCACCACTATGTCCAAGCTCCATTCATTGCACCTACTCAAGACCAAATTCAACTGGATGTTTCTCAAAAGTTAATAACTACTATTGAGTCATTAACAGCTCGGTTAGAAACTATGGAAGGGAAACATGCGCAAGTTCAACCAAAAAAGAATGTTTACCCTAAATGGGTAGATTCAATTTCTCCTCCATCGAGTTTTGGAAACACTGTTTTCCCTACATTCAATGGATCAGGCGACCCTGAACAACATTTGACACATTACGTGTCTTGTTGTGATCCTATGATGGGAACTCCAGAGCAGCAAGAAGCGGTAAAACTCAGATGCTTCATGCGAACCTTGCAAGGACCAACTTTTTTCTGGTATACGAGCTTGCAATCCCGGTCAATCATAGGATGGGAGGATCTTCGCCAAAAAATCCTTCTTCAGTTTAGCTAAAATTTTCCAAAAACGACAATTTTGATCTTACAAACTGCAAGCAAAGGGAGAATGAAAGAGCCTCTGATTTAATTTCTCGCTAGAAGGGATTAACATATTCCCTGAGTTTAGCACTCCCTGAGGACGAGATGTTTCCAATATGTGTGGAAAATTTGTGTGACGAATTACGCACACCATTGATCCCTGTGAAATACACAGGAGGGTTTCGAGACCTTACTTCAATCGCTCATCAGATTGAAGATTCCCTTATACAGGCTAAAGCTAAATCTCGTGTAATTCCATCAGCTCTAGGAAGGAGAATGGGTAAAGCAGAAACTACTACAGTTATGCTTAAACAAGCGTCTGTACCTATTTCTACTTCAAAACCTTCATCTTCTCGAAGGGCTCCACCTCCTGAACGCCAACAACAGAGGCCGTTTCGTCCAATTAATCAAAGAGATCAACGACGAAAACAATTTGAGTATTTGAAGAGTAAAACATACTCTTTCCGAAATGAGAATGTTCCTGGTTACTTCATTTCAGCTCTGGAAAATAATTTGGTTCAATTACTAGTGCCCAAGAGGCCAAACAAGGAAGGAGATGAAGACCGTCCCAATTATTTTCCCTTTCATCAAATGTTAGGGCATCCCATCCGGGAGTGTTTTGTCCTCAAAGACCTCCTACAAAAGATGGTCGACTTAGGACAAGTCAAGTTGAAAGGTTCTTCGACTCAGGTATCATGTGTTACTGCTACAGTTCCAGAGGAGGAAGGTGAATGGCAAGAAGTCAAAAGCAGAAAGGCATAAAAGTATGATGATTGGATGGTCAGAAAGACAATCAATCGGACTCATGCCATTTTGCGAACACAATTAAAGAAACCAATTGTGTCTTCTACCATGAATATTGTGGTAAAACCCTCTTCTTCAGAGGGAAAGTCCTCAAAGAAATGGTTTGATTCAAAGAAGGAAAAGGAATCAGAAGAAGATGAGTATGTGTCAAAGACTAAATTATCTTTGACTCTGAACGACTTTATGCCATCTACTTCAAAGCCACGGGCACCGCCCCATCAAACGGCACAGCCTAAACAGGCTATTCAGGCAGAGTCTTTATTAGACAAAGAGTTAATCTTCAGTTCTGTTAATATGATTCAATTAACAGATCCGTATTCCAGTCGTAATTTCAATTTTGATGAGCCTGAATTCCCTGTATCAAATAAGGGAATCCAAGGAAGTTCCAGAGGTTCAGGATACAAGGGAATACATGGATCTTTCCGAAGACACTACTCCAATTATACCCCTGCTAGCACTGTGTATGCAGTAGAAACTCGGGGTAGAGCCCTTGAGGGAGCTCAAAAAGAACAAGCAAGTTCTTCTGCCAATAGTCAACTCAGTCTTGGCACAGTTATTTTGGAAGACCGATTGAAAATTCCTTCTTCTTTATCTCAGCAAGTAAATGGATCTAATCGGTCTAATATTCCAAAACCAAGGATGTTGCCAACTTCTATCCCAATACAAGATGCATCACCTTCCAAAGCATCTGCTTCCAAGGTACCTGCTAAACCGCATATTCCTATTGGGAAACACAGACCTCTAGATCAAAAGTATGATATATTGAAACACTTGGCCCAAGTACCAGCCAAGTTATCAATTTTGGATGCTTTTAATCTGTCTAAAGATCTTCGGGAAGCACTCATCGAAGCTTTGTCAAGTTCTCAGAAGTTTGAAGCTGAAATTGCTACAGGTGAAGTCTATCACATATAGAATAATCCTACAGAATTCCATACAGTGATATCATTTACTAATAAAGATGAAGATGATGTTGTGCATAGGCACATAAAACCTCTGTAATTATCTGGCAAAGTCAATGGTGTAGATATCCGAAGATCTTTCATTGACAATGGTTCAGGAGTCAACCTCATGAACATTCATACACTTCGTCGATTGGGCCTCACGGAATCTGATTTATCTCCTTCTACCATGATGTTATCAGGATATGATAAAAATGAATAAGAACCACTGGGCGAAGTTACACTCAGAACTCAGTTTGGAGATCTTGTATCCAATTCGGATTTCATGATTGTTGATCAAGACTAAGCTTTCAACGTCTTGCTTGGAAGACCCTGGCTACATCAGCATGCGGCTATCCCTTCATCATACCATCAATGTCTCAAATACTATTTCAATGGTCAAGTTGGAACATTGTATAGTGATAAGACCTCGTTCAAGACATGTGAGTATCAATACATTGAGGTGGAATTTTATCACATGAAGGGAAGAGAGAATTCAACAATAAAGGAAATTACCAAAGTTAATGCTCCATATGGTTTGGAGAAGATTCCAATAAATACATTTACACATGTGAGTACAGATTATTTGTTACCTATCAGTCAAATTGAAAAATAGGCCCAAATCAAAATACTCTTATGGAAATAACCATAATGTCAATTACGGCAATCGAACCAGACAATATGGGAGAAATTGGTCACCTACCAAACAGTGATGAAAACACAAGTAGTGACGTTTTCATTTCATCTGATGAAATACAACAGGTCTATACTTCTCCAATCAGGCCAGAAGAAGATATAGCAACTTCGTAGGTGAATAATGATGTCAATTCTCAATCCATAATCTCCTCTTTATTTCCCAAAGAAGGACCTTTATCATCAATAGGGTCGGAAATGGAAGCTTCTTCTTCAAAATGTGCAAATTTTGACATCTCTTCTGATCATGAAAATTTCGTTTTGTCATCTACTATGCATGTAGAAACGGAACAAATAACAGATGATGAAGAGGAAGAGGAAGATCTTAGAGATGCTCCTCCAGCATTTGAAGAGGGTATCTCTACCACTGTGGATGAACTCAGAGAAATAAATCTGGGTACAGAGAAAGATCCACGCCCCACTTTAATTTGTGCAGCCATGACCCTTGAAGAGAAAGAGATGTATATTTCTTTTCTAAAGAAAAATAAAGATATTTTTGCTTGGAACTATATAGAAATCCCTGGGCTTGATCCTGATGTTGCTACTCATCATTTGGGTTTACCAGAAGAACATCAAGGATTTAAGCAAGCCGCGAGAAGAACACACCCAACTTATGCTTCCAAAATTGAAGCTGAAGTGGATAAGCTGATCAAATCTAACTTCGTCAGAGAAGTTCAGTATCCCAAGTGGTTGGTTAATATTGTCCCTGTAAAGAAGAAGAACAGACAAATTAGGGGTTGCATCGATTTCAGAGATCTTAATCGGTATTGTCCTAAAGATGATTTCCCAGTTCCGATTACAAAACTTTTAATTGATGCGACAGCTGGTTATGAAGTACTTTCCTTCATGGATGGATATTCCGGATATAATTAGATCCGAATGGCCCCAGAAGATGAGGAATCTACAGCTTTCAGAGCCCCTCAAGGTGTGTTTTGTTACCGGGTGATTCCCTTTGGTTTAAAGAATGCAGGTGCAACATATCAACGCGCCATGCATCGTATCTTCAAAACATTCTTAGGGATGTTTGTTCAATGCTATGTAGACGCTTTGGTGGTTAAAACCAATCAATGTTCTAATCACTTGGTTGATTTGGAAGTCATATTCCACAAGCTTCGACAACATAATTTGAAGATGAACCCCTTAAAATGTGCTTTTGGGGTAACCTCAGGAAAATTCCTCAGCTTTGTTGTATGCCATAGTGGTATTTAAGTCGATCCTGAGAAGACCAAGTCAATCCTTGGTATTTCACCTCCTCATAATTTGAAATAATTAAGAGGACTTCAAGGACACTTAGCCTATATTCGGCGTTTCATCGCCAATTTGGCAGGCAAAAGTTTTCCCTTTACCAAATTATTGAAAAAAGGAGTCACTTACCAGTGGACTGAAGAATGTCAAGAAGTGTTTGATGTTCTCAAGAAATACCTCTTGAGTCCACCAGTACTCATGACATCTGTTGAAGGAAGACCACTTATCCTCTATGTGACAGCTCTAGAGTGATCATTGGGTGCCTTTATTGCTCAAAAGAATGATGTTGGGAATGAAAATAGCCTCTACTATCTCAGTAGAACTATGCTTAAAGCAGAAACCCGGTATTCAAGTATTGAGAAGTGTTGCCTGGCATTAATCTTTGCAGTCCAGAAACTGAGACACTACCTACAACATCACGAGGTCCAATTGGTATCTCTCAATAATCCGCTCAAACTCATCCTTAGTCGTCCAATGCTTACAGGACGTCTAGCAAGGTGGGTAGTTATTTTGCAGCAGTTCGACATTCAGTATGTATCTCAAAAGGCGATAAAGGGCCAAGCTCTGGCTGATTTCCAAGCTGAACATCCTTCAGTGGAAGACACGTCTTTAGATATTGAACTCCCTGATGAGGAAGTTTTATCTATTCAAGAGAGTCCTCAATCATGGGAAATGTATTTTGATGGTGCTTCCAGAAGTCCAACAGGGAAGAAAATGGAAAATCCTAAATTCAACAAATATGGCTTAGGAATTGTACTCATTTCTCCAGATAAGGCATTGTTACCTTATTCCTTTTTATTGTGGGAAGTTGGTACCAATAATGAAGCAGAATACCAAGCTCTTATCACAGGCTTGGAGTTAGCGCTTCAAGAATAATTGAATCACTTAAAGGTGAAAGGTGATTCAGACCTGGTAATCAAACAAGTCAATGGGGATTATGCCATCAGAAAGGAAGAATTAATCCCTTTGTATGATTACGTCAGAGAGTTAATGGTGGAATTACCTTCAGAACCGACATTTTCTTTTGTCCCATGATCACAAAATGCTCAAGCTGGTGCGCTGGCTAATATAGCCACAGCTCTAGCAGATCCAAATCGGGACGAGACAACCATCAGTATTTCCCACCGTCGTGCAATTTCACCTTATGTTCAATCCAGAACAGAGGAAATTAATGAAATTAGTCCCATTCCCAAACCGTATGGTCATACTACAGGATGGATGTCACCTATCAAGGAATACCTTCAAAATGGAACACTTCCACCTGATAGAGCCAAGAAAGAACAAATCCGGCGACGTGTGGTCAATTTTACTCTTTATGATATCACAAACCACCTAGAGAAAATTCCCTACAAACTTGGTTTTGATGGATTTCTCTTCAGATGCATTGATGGTGAAGAGACAATGACTTTCATGAAAGAAGTGCATGCAGGAGTATGTGGTGCCCACTAGTCTGGACATAGATTGTCTGATCAAATTCGAAGGCTTGGATACTTTGGACCTTCAATGATACAAGATTGTGTTAATTTCACAAAGAAGTGTCATTCATGCCAAGTACACGCCAACTTCATTCATCAACATACATAGTTGCTTCATACAGCTAAATACTCGTGGCCATTTTCCACATGGGGATTGGATGTGGTGGGACCTTACCCGTCAGCTATGTCCAAGCAGTTTAAGTATATTCTTACTGCTACTAATTTCTTTCCAAATGGGCAGAGGCAGTACCTTTTAAGGAAGTCAGTTCTAAATGCATTGTTAGCTTCATCAGGTCTAACATCGTTACTAGATTTGGTGTCCCTCATACCATATTGACGGACAATGGAACCAACATCTGTTCTTCTGAGGTGAAGAAATTGTATCAAGAATACAACATTAAATCCAACCATTCATCTCGGTATCATGCGGCGGCCAATGGCCAAATAGAAGCCTTTAACAAAAATCATTCAAATATACTGCAAAAGATGGTGGATAAGGATAAGAGGTCATGGCCTGATAAACTCTTTCATGCTTTATGGGCTTATCGGACTACCACCCGCAATGCAACGCGGTCAACTCCATATTCGTTGGTATATGGAATGGAAGTAGTCTTTCCAATTGAAGTTCAATTGCCCTCACTCAGAGTAGCCATTTGTGATCAGTTATCTACAGTTGAGAAATCCCAAAAGCGATTGAATGAATTGGAATGGTTAGATGAGAAAAGATTGTGCACATGGAACCACTTGGAAATCTATCAGAATTGAATAGCACGAGCTTTTAACAAAAAAGTTCATCTTCGCTCATTCATTCTGGGAGAATTGGTATTAGTTCTCAGAACTCCAATGATACCATGAAATAAACCTCCCAAGCTTGAGCCAAAATGGTAAGGACCTTATTCAATACATAGGGTCTACTCCAATGGAGCTTATTCATTAATTTCGATGGATGGAGAACTCATTACTACTCCAACTAATGCCAGATTTTTGAAGAATTATTTTGTATAAACTACAAAGTATTCACAAATTTTGTCCCCACAACATGACACTAAACTGTGTGGAACTAGTTCGTCCTTGCTATATGACATTAAACTATAAATCAATGGTCCAGTATGACCTTAAACCGCAACATCGTCCCACACGACGTTAAACTGTGAAAAAGTTCCCTAAAAAGTCATGTATGACCTTAAACTACACCATGGTCCTATATGACATTAAACTGCACCATCCATGGTCCATGCATATGACCCTAAACTATTTAAAAGTCCCTTACGTCCAGAAAGACGTTAAACTACAAAATCATCAAAGGTCCTGTATGGCCTTAAAACAACACCACCGTCCAGCAAGACATTAAACTGCACCATCCATGGTCCATTTATATGACCTTAAACTATTCTCCCTTTTGTCCATCATGACACTAAACTGTAGAAAAAATCCCCAATGCGTCCAACATTACGTAAATGGTGTGTTATTTTTTCCTTACTGCATGACATTAAACTGTGCAGTCCCCCTTTTTTGTCCAACATGACATTAAACTGTATTGTCCCCACCGTCCTAACTACATGACGCTAAACTATACAGAAATTCCTTGATATGTCCTATATGGAATTAAACAGTATTTTGTCCCTGCTACATGACACTAAACTGTGCAGCACCAATATTCCTAACTGCAAGACTTTAAACTGCATAGTCCCTTTATATGTCCTACATGACATTAAACTATGAATAGTTAAGGTTGTTGTTACCTCTTGTTTCTCACACCGAGTATGACTCACGTGAGCTTAGAGAAAACCTCAACCGTAACACTCTCTTTGGGATGCTAACCAGGTATAAGTCCAAACTACATTTTTTTAGGTCATTGTCCCCAAGAACAACTTGATCATTAATTCATTCTTTAATTGAACCGCATGGACTTTGATCCTTGCCTTCCAGACTGGGTACGTAGGCAACCTCCCAAGGTTCAAGCCCAAAAAAATTCTCTTCACTTCGGTTTAGCTTCATCTCATACGATGTTGATTTGTGAAACCTCCTTTAGAATCAATATCTTTACATTTGATTCACTTTCTTCCTTGTTATACGACGTTAAACTACACAACACTTTTGTCTGGTACGACAATAAACTACAATACTCTTTGATTTCCTCATTTGAGAGGGAACCATTATTTACATTGATTTTTCAATCATGTTTCATTTAAAAAGACTACGTGCATACATGGTAATGCCTAAACTTTTTATCTCGGGTTAAACCATCATTGTACTAAAGTCCCCTTTCACCCTTCACATGTACGAACCAAATTTTTACAAAGGGTAGTTCTAGAACTACGTGGGATTGAGTCCCATCCTTATGGGATACGTAGGAACATTTGAGTGTCCCTCGAATCCAGTCCCAAGTCTTTTGGGCCTAACCCCAAATTTCACTTTCAGTCCCTTGGCTGAAAAGTCCTCATGAAAACACACACTGTGTATTCATTATTGTGGTCCAAACTCTATGACCCTAAACTAAGATCTCTCATACTTTTGTCCTGCACGACATTAAACTGCATTTCAAGAACTACATATGGCTTGATTCTCATTCATATGAGATACGTAGTGAAGTCCAAAATTTCAATTCAGGACCCAGCCACAACATGATTATGGTTATCATTGACCTATGTATCTCTATATACATTGGAAAATACCCATATTTATGTGTTATAATCCTAACCTCAAATATTTTCAGATCTTCATAACCCTTTTGATGACTTTTAGTCACAAAAATGTCAAACTTCTAAGAATTTTTTTACCTGACTATGCAGTACGTGCCCATAGGTGGCCTTGCATAAACAGTCCACATAACAGACTTGTCATCCGAAAGATACTATTTATTTGACTATGCAACCAATGCCCTTAGGTGGCCCTGCATAATTCAACCCCCTAACGGGTTTTCTGGATAATGGTAACTTCATTCTTGGGTAGAATTCCTCTTTTATCCGTATTTGTCTTAAATGATGGTATGTAGGGATCTGGAAAAAAATATCAATCCTTAACATATTTGTCCCATGTTCTTTTTCATGATCTCAAAGTATTCATGTCTATGGTTTATAATCTCCATATTTTCTTTCCCTACGTTTGGGTCAGACCTTCATAGGAGTGATATTTATTCAATTCTTTGATATTCTTGTTCGGAAATATCTTCTCCATATTCAAGTACATCTTTCCATACAACAAACTCTATACTTTAGAAAATTTGAATCTCCATAATCTTTCACTGGATTTTAGCACTAGGAAAGTAAATTTCTGAGAGTTCTTTTGCTTGACTATGTAGCATATTCCCATAGGTGGCCTTGCATAAATAGTCCACATAACCGACTTGTCAGCCGAAAGATGCTATTTATTTGACCATGTAGCCAATGCCCTTAGGTGGCCCGGCATAATTCAACCTCCTAACGGGTTTTGTTAAATAATAGTAACTTCATTCTTGGAAACTACTTCTTCTAAATCCTTTTAGCTCATTTTTATATAATTCCTCAGATTCAAATATTCTTAAGCCATAGTTTACAGATTTTCCCTCATACTTGAGTATGGACCTATGTTTTCAGATGAGTTGTCAAGGAATTGATTCAATTCTAATCCATTTCGGTCAAAGCTATTTCGACCTTAAACATTAGCCTTTGTATGTCCGGCATGCATGACTTTAAACTGCCAGATTTCTTGTTTTTCTTTTCCCCTCAGAGTCAAATCCTCTTTTCTCTCCAGATCCAACTCTGAGGAGGGACTTGTGTTGATGCTCCTTTCCGTCACAGAGTCTAACAACTGAAAAAAGGGAAATACCTTAGTACAAAGTGATTCATCCTTTAAAGAAACATCAAAATCGACAAAGGGATGAACAGGGAGAATATTGCCCATAGGTTGCACAAGTTCCCTCATGGTCACGCAAGTACACTTGCGCGCCGCCTAGTGGTCATGCAATTCTACTTGCGCGATGCCTTATGGTCATGAAAGTGACTTGCGCGACCTATGTGGTAACCGCCCGGGGTCTTCTCCTGCCTATAAATAGACCCTGTGGGCTCCCCATTCGAGAGGATCTTTTTTCCAGAAACTCGGATTGAAGCTCATGATGCCCAAGTCTCTTCTCAAAGCTTACGGAACACTTTTAAGGTAATTTCTTACCTAGAACGGAAGATCTAAAGAGAGGGAGTAAGGCCTAAGTGTTGAAACTCATCAACACTTGCACGCCTGAGTGGCCATCCCTTAAGGGAAGTGGTCACACTTGCGCGGCGCCTTACTCCTTCGATAGAACATGCGCGTCCCGTTTCTGGAAGAACCTCAAGAGGATTATAAAGGCTTTAATAAAGAGTCTCTCAAGTATTTCAATGCTGGTTGAATATAGTGTAAGTACCCCACCATGTCGCGAAGGTATACCTGCGCGACCAATACTTGCGCGCCCACGCAGTACCTGCGTGCCTTCCAAGACTTGCGCGCCCCTTCCTTTTTTGGTGCCTTTCTTGCCCATTTCACCCCTCTTAAGCCGTTACACCTTTCCTATTCAAGATTCAGTCTTCAAGACACTCTTCAAAGCCATTTCATGGCATGATTTCTTGATTTTACTTCCTTATCTAAAAGGAATTTTGTGGAATATCTCTCAAAACTTAGTGATTTACACATCTTTATGTCACTAAAGATTGAGATTTCATTCATTCAACCTCATCCTTTACGATGAGAGAATCATTAACCTAGGTCTCCTTTTCAGGAATAATCCCCAGTCATAAGTCCTCTAATATGGGCATCCTCTTTAGGAGTAAGCCCCAAGTCCCTTAATTTTTGGGCATCTTCTTAGGAGTAAGCCCCATGTCCCTTAATTTTTGGGCATATTCTTTAGGAGTAAGCCCCAAATCTTAAAATTCCCAAATCTAGGTGTCCTCCCTAGGAGTAAGCCCCAGTCTCCTAATTTGGGCATCCTCCTCAGGAGTAATCCCTAAACCTTAATCCTTGACCTGGGCCTCCTTTTTAGGAGTAAGCCCCAGTCTTAATTTTTCTTAACCAGTCCAAATTTACCTTTGATTTGAGATTCCTTTTTAGGAGTAAAACCCAATCATAAGTCTTCTCCTAATTTGGGACTCCTTTTCAGGAGTAAGCCCCAAGTTAGAGTATTCAAAATATCCATGAAGCACATATACCTTTATGGACCATGTTCCTAGATTTCTTCCCTAAAGTAAATCCTAACCTTCATTTATCTGGACAGTCATACATCCATAAGCCCCACATTATTTATTATGATTGCATCTTTCATGGAACAATTGTCTAATTTTTACCAATACCTCTTGTTTCTCGTACCGAGCATGACTCACGTGAGCTTAGAGTGTAAAAGTAATTATGATATCCTTCTTTGAGCCATCAATCATAAACATCATACTCCCTTACTAGAACTATGCGGGTTCTGATTCCTTTTCCAAAACAAAGGATACGTAGGTAGCCCATCTACAGGTTTGATCCCAACTCTGAAATAATTCATGTCCTTCTGAATGACAATAAACTTCAAGTGCCCCAATGAGTGGCTTTAAAACCATCCTGGTCATCATAATGACCAAGAGACTTTTCTATAAATGTTTTGAAGGATACCATTGACCAAGAATCTCTAAATTGATATAGATGATTCTCTATTGATGAAGAAACTCGAATACATATAAAAGATTCTCCAAATTTCTTACATATTTAATCATTGATTGTTAGATCTGAAGGAAAGCTCATTTTATACTTGGTAATGTAATAAGGATTCACGAACATAACGTAAATCTATAAAGAGAGTCTCGGAGTAGACAATAATTCCCCTCAAAAAGGTGTGATGAGTCCAACCTCCCATCCTCTCAACCAATGAAAATTCATAAGCCTCATCAGTCCACAAACTAATGAGAACCTACCTTTGGAATGTAGGTCTGAATGGATGTGGAATCATTGGATGTTTCCGGTTCTACGAACAAACCCGTTAGAAACCGATCGGAACGTATGAACCTCTCATCAAGGCGGTCATCCCCGTATTCAATGGGAAACAGTGTATAAATCCATGGCTAGTGGAACACTAACCTACGAACCCTGGTATGATGAATCAAAGAAAAACCTAGATAACTAGCATAAGATGAAACCCATCTATGGAGCAGCTAGTCTTAACCTCCTTAATCCTAGATCCCTCTCACCATGGAAGATGATATTGATCCCATTAAAAGTGAGAAACTAGATCCTGTGAAATTAATAGTTAATCCAAGCTATGAATCTAATAAATCAGTTCATAACAATGATAAGGTTGAAAACATCCAGGTCCAACATAAAGAAAATTCCAAATGAACCCCATGCTAGCAACTAAAACATGGCACTCTTGGAACTGGAAACCTTGATCCTTTATCAAACCAAATAGGGTAAGAAAAAACATAAAAATGCATAAAATCTACTCACATTCCCAAAGAATCAAGAAACATTATCAATATAAATGAATGGTATCAATTCATATCAATTAAAACTAATTCCATGGAAGAATAAATAAACATTATACCTCTTACAACGGCTGACCCAAAATATGAGTCCTCTGGTATAACATTTTCTGTATGGAGAAATCTTGACTTAGGCCCATTCTAAGCCCTTTTCACCTAGTGAGGACCCCCTTTATAACGATAGTGCAATTTTACACCCTTGGGTGATTTAGAGAGGACCTGAGAACCCTTTTATAATGTAGAGCGTACACTGCTTCCAAACACAAAAGCCTAAAAAAGTGTCGAAGATAACCCAAATGTCCATAGCAATGAAACATCCTTAGAGCCAAAGGGAAACTAAACCTGGAATTACCAGATTTACCACACTAAGAGTGTATGATTGACTTACACCCTTGTATAATCTACTATCATTATACCTCATGATAGGTGAGAACTCTTTCCACTTCCCCAACAAGACTATTTCTTACTTTATTTTCTGATCAGATTAGGAGCTCTTGTTACAACCCCCTAAAGGCACACCATGGAGACTCGTTTTACCAGCTATGTATTCTTCTTCCATTTCTTCCTTATCAACAACCTCAGAAAATTTTGGTAAGTAGAGAATAATAATCATGGACCTAATCTCATGTTTCATTTCCATCTCAAAATAATTATCCTTAAGGTAATCATTCATGGGGAGTTCTAGAAAAACATGATCAAACATAGTAAATCACACCACATATTCCAGCAGAAAACAATATCATTTATCCAACATCACAAAATCATGGACCTCTGACAACCACAAGGTCTCTAGGTATAATTTTCGATTAAAATATGTTTTGAATGTGGCCCATGTGAGATCCTCATAATATATTTCTAACACCATAGATTCCCATCACTTTCTACCTGGACCTTCTAACACATGTTGTGAGTGGGTTCCCTAGAACTAACTCATTTATGTACTCTAATTACCATTACCTGTATATAGTTTTTTATATTCATGTGTTTATTATTACCATAATAGTGTTAATACTTCTACATACACTATTTACATTGTAATTCCATATAATACTTGTCATATCAAGAGGTTATAGTAGTTCTCCGATATAATAAGATCCTTTAGATACTATGAGAATATTGTTAAATATATGTACTATGGTCTCGATACATCATGTTTATGGAGAAAGAATTACGTATGACTATCATGTGTTGGAGGCTCATAATAATTGAGACTTCTTCTCATGAAGTTCTAACTTGGTGATATCAATTAGATGAGATCATGAGGTCTGAACCACCAATAGGAACACCACATTTTTTTGGTGTCATTTTTTTTCTCTATTACAAACATGTGTATTATTCTCTTGAAATTACATCACTATCGATGTGTGAAAATTTATTTCATACATTAATATAATTAAAAATACATGACATTGAAGACATGGTTATTTAGATTTTGTTTGGTTCTTATTTGGTGGCATGACATTGGTTGAATGATCAAGAGATAATTTATCACTTCCAAGATGAGGAAGATATATCTCATAGACCAGGTTGATTAGCACAGTAATAGCTTCATAAAATACATTTACATGGTATAATATAAAATGTTCATATAGAATGGTAACAAAATATATGGATTAATAAAAGTATTATCACATAAGTTTGTATCCTTATTTCTGAGATATTACCAGACAAATAGATTATATTACACAAAATGTGTTAATTGGAGATACTCATTGATATGGAATTAAATATCTCTTTATAATCCATTATGGGTTGTGATAATATTCATGTAGTATATGTATTTGAATCACTTCTATTATGAAAAGGACCTAGAGGGTCTCATACTTAGTGTATCCACATGTTCAACCTATTCAGATAAATCTGAGTTTAGGATGAAGTGGGCCCCATGTGTGGGGCTAGTGAACATCCAAGTGCAATCGATCACAATTAAAATAATTCAGTTATATTATTCAAGTTTATAATTATGAGGATTGAATTTATTTCCTAAGGTATTCACAAGTTGTTTTATCATAAAAGTGAATATGAGAAAATATAACATTTCAAACGAACATAACACATTCATGGTTTGTTTAATAATATAAAGAGATTATGGGTCAATTTAATGGTTATTATCTTATAATGAAACATGTTAATGTGTCACAAGTGAGTGATAAAATATTTGTGTCATTTATTACAAGTTTAATTAATTCATAAGTCTTCGCAATGGTCTAAAATAAAGGTTGTTACTTTTCGAGGACTAGATTAAAATTTCTATAACATGAGTATATAAGTAAATTTTAGACTTTTAAAGAGATTAATCAACCATTTTAATGAATATTATAGCTCTCCAATCTACAATTTTATGTTTATAGTGAGAAATTGATATTTGAACAAGGTAGATAGATCCAATATTCTTGATCGATTATGTGTTATTCATGCAATCAAAGTTGCATCGTAAAGATATTTGATTTCTCACATCAGCACCTAAGAATAAAAGATTTATGAATTAGGATCTATGGTAAATTTTTTGATGATATAGAGGATTCCTATCTTGTTACCTTTTATCCACAACATTTCAATGGATAAAGATTTAAATTGAATATTTCACATGAACAAGGATTCATTTACAATTTCACTCAATTTTATTTTTCATAAATAAATTGAATAGAATGTGATCGTTTAAGAAATTTGAAAAATTGTTTTTGTGGATTCAATGTTTTTAACATAAAACCAGACCCAAAATTTAAATTTTTTTAATTTTCACTCTTTCACTATGCCCTGGGTTCCTTCAATTGGTATTATAACAATCATGCAATTATTCAAGTCAAAAAAATTATAATTTTAATTAAAATTCCTATGATTCAAAGAGTGGGTTTCGATATGGATTGAATGTAACTATATATGTGTCAATATTAGTTTATAAGACCAATATTTTATCAAGAGAATATTGAAGTTTTTTTTGTTTTTTATACGATGAGATTTACTAATTTATTTTTTCATCATCTTTTAAGGTCTTCGGTGCTATGTATTTTCAGTCGGGGAATGATGCAAGCGAATTGAGTGATATCTGGAAATAATGGTATCCAAATAGGGTAGTATATTGTATGGATATATTTATGTGCAATACTAAAATAAATTCCATAAAAATCTATTCATATATTTCTAAATGGAAGGATAAAATGTTTTTAATAAAATACAAAAAAGGTACATAAGATTCCACCCCATAAGTGGGCATCAACATGTTGGCCCTCCGTAATTTTGGGGATGTTGAATGATTGAATGGCCACCCCACAATTTGGTGTATTACCAATCCTTATATATATATATATATATATAACCTTAAATAGATTCCCCAACTAGAATTTGGCCAGATTGGGATATTTTAGATTTGAACTTCCCAACCCATTAAACCAATATCAAGGCCTAAATTAATCAATAGGATTATTATTAATGTTCAAATGGACCCAAAAAATTATAAAATTAAATTTAATGGTATTAATTTGATTAAAATTATATCAGGTGTTGTGGGATATATCAATAATTAATGAAAATTATTTTAATGCATGATAAAGTATTAAAAATCCCCTCAAGTTGAATTTTAAAAAATTTAATTTTTATAATGAAACATTATTTCATGTTGAATGATCAAGAACAAAGGCATAACCATGCACATTTTGTTTATTATTTATTTAAATTAATTATTTCATTTGAGTTCTTAAAATAGAAAAATTATTTTATTTTATTGATTTGTGCATCATCCCTATATCATTAATTTGTAAATGAGACTACATGTCTATGTTTAAGTAATAAAATTTAATATTTCACCGTGATTTCACATAAATTGTGTGTGAGTATACATTTTAACGATCAGATATTTTCATTGAAAAGTTGTTCAAGTCTAGAGTCGATGTAAACCAAACAAGTAGAGTTTATAGGTACTACAGGATCAACAATTTGAGTCGGGTATCGACTCAAGGAAATTCCCTAGGATCTACTTCAATTAATAAATTACTTGATGAATTAACCAAAAATTAACAACTCATGATCACCTTGTTATTTATTTATTTTATTATATTAATTTTTTATTATTTTGTGAAAGTGTATTTATTACTTTTTATCGCATAGTATAGTAATAAACATGAATGCATCGATAAAATAAACATGAGTGGTGAATGTTTCATATTTAAAAGAATTGTTAATTTGTGAGTGAGAATAAATATAATAAGAATGTTAAATAGAAAATGATTTTATTCATTGAGGTAAATTAACATACCCCTCAAATAAAATATTAAGTCTCTAAATGCATTCCATCACTTCAATTTGGACAAAAATTATTGTTCAAGGTGCTTGTTACACTACTTCAAAGTGACTCTATACCCACATTTTTAAACCAAAGGGGATATACCTTGCAACCTTGGGTATAGGATATACCCATTATTTTTGGAATCAGGGCTGATGGAGGTGTTTGTCTAGACATACAAACACAGTTTCTAGATAAACGATGGGTATAGGTCCCATAGATTCTATATGACCCATAGTTTAAACAAAACTGTGGGTATAGCTTAACCTAGTAGAGAAACTATTATCATGATTTTGAGAACCGTGGGAATATGTATCTACCTGTACTTGGTAGAAGCAATAACTACACCTCTTCCACCACCACTTAAACCTATAAATAAAATAAAACTTGCAGTATACATTCAATGAAGTACAAATATTGTATATATATCATTTAACCAACTACTTGTAAAAAATTTTAAACCATATGTAATATTAAAACATGCATATACATCTATACAAACAATCAATTATAGCCATAAAAACATCAACAAGTCTCCTTAATACTTAGTCAACAGTTGAGGGGCTCAATATCTCCCTCGTAACAAACGTACTCATCCTCATCACCATCAACAACACCATCAACCCCATCAGAAAAATCCTCATCACCAACATCATCAGGAGTAGAAAATGTATCATCTGAAGTAGAAACATCATCAACAACATCATCATCACCACCACCATCAGTTCCACTAATACTTGGACACTCATTTAAAGAGAACATTGATTCTATATATGAATAAATATTATTATCAGCATCTGATGGAAGTGATTGACTTATAACTGACATAGAATTCATGAAGTGTTTAGTGATCATCTTACATACTCCATGCTTCTATTTACTTCTTTCACACTCCCATAAATCCCTTTTTTTCCTCAAATTATTTCATAGGAGTTCTTTATAACTCGGGGGGTATGGTTTTTAGAGGAGCCTAATGAGGACCAATAATTAGAGGGGATTATGTTTTTCCTTGGTCGACATCAGACTCTCCCAGATGCTCCTCACATAATACCTAACACAAATGATCTTTTCACATGATGTTTTCATCTTCCTTAGCATCGAAATCTTCCCGGGGAAGACTGTTGAAAATATATAAAATATATTAAATTATTAATTTCATATAAATATTTAAAATAATACTTATAATCTTTACTTATGTTATTTCATTTATCACACTTCCATCATTTTTCTTCCTAATCGATAATATTAATTTGGCCCAAGGCACATGGACATTGATTCCCAACACCACTTTCTACTAATGATATTAATTAGTATACACATATTCAAAATATAATCTTTTTAAAATATTGAATAACAATAAATGGGAATAACTTTAAACTATATGAACAATTAATTAATTTAAACAGGTGATAAATTGATGAAAAATTAATAAATAAATGCTAATGATAAACATTATTTAATTTTACTTACATGTTATGAAAATTCCATAAATATTATCTATTATTTAGTGCCAAAAATGGAAATAAAATCAAATTGAACACTACCGACATTCATTGAAATTTAATATCACCATAGAATAGAAATAAACAAGGGGACTTATAAATCACATAATGCAAAAAAGGTTCCTGGAAGAGGAATTACAATGATCTGAAGAATAAGAAATAATAACATAATAAATATAATATGTTCATAATTTCATGTAATTATTAAAATTAACATATTTAATATTGAATAAAATATGTACAAAAATATTTTACTGTGATTATAGAAACCAATGATTTTGATAAAGTTATAATAATTAATGTTAACATTTTAATTAGATGAAGGAAGGTTTCTCCTAAGTCATCTATGATATGCACACTATATCACATTTTCAAGGGGATTGTTTCATTTCAAAATATAATTATATATCATGTTTTTTTTAAAATAATTATCTTATTGTTAAGTTCTTAATGAAAAGATACATTGTATCATGTTTATAATTAACATTTTTATAGAATATCATAATTATTTAATAGCATAATATGAAATAATTTAGAGATTTCCAATAGAAAAAATGAAAAATGAATAAAAAATAAAACATGAAAATTTACATAGCTAACTAAATAACAATATTTATATAGATATTATTTATATTCATATTAAAGTATACGGTTCTTGGAACACTCGTGTATTGTAGTGTGCCCTAATGTGTGTAGATACATAATTGAATATTTGTTCTTTTTCCCCAAATATTATTAAAAACAAAAAATATATACAAGTGTTGACGCTCCTTTCGTCACAGAATCTAAAAATCGGAAAAGGGGAATATCTGAGCTCAAAGTGATTCAACCTTTGAAGAAAATATCAAAAATCGACAAAGGCATGAACAAAGGATCAAAAGAAACTGCACCGCGCAAGTTATATCACTGTCGCGCAAGTCCACTTGCGCGACTCCCTTGGTCGCGCAAGTGATTTGCACGACCTAAGTGATAACCACCCAGTAACCGCCCAGGGTCTTCTCCTGCCTATAAATAGACCATGTGTGCCCCCCATTCGAGAGGATCTTTTTCCAGAAACTCAGATTGAAGCTCATGATGCCCAAGTCTCTTATCAAAGCTTCCAGAACACTTCTAAGGTAATTTCTTACCTAGAACGGAAGATCTAAAGAGAGGGAGGAAGGCTTATGTGTTGAAACTCATCAACATTTGCGCGCCTGAGTGGCCAGCCCTTAAGGGACGTGGCCACACTTGCGCGTCACCTTCTTTCTTCGATAGAACTTGTGCGTCTCATTGCTGGAAGAACCTCAAGAGGATTCTAAAGGCATTAATAAAGAGTCACTCAAGTATTTAAAATGCTGGTTGACCATCGTGCAAGTACAACATATGTCGCGCAGGTATACCTGCGCGACCAATACTTGCGCGCCCCCGCAATACATGCGCGCCTTCCAAGACTTGCGCGCCCCTTCATTTTTGGGTTCCTTTCTTGCCCATTTTACCCCTCTTAAGCCATTACACCTTTCCTTTTCATGATTCAGTCTTCAAGACACTCTTCAAAGCCATTTATGGCATGATTTCTTGATTTGACTTCCTTATCTAAAAGGAATTCGGTGGAATATCTCTCAAAACCTAGTGATTTAAATATCTTTTTATCACTAAATATGGAGAGTTCATTCATTCAACCTCATCCTTTAAGATGAGAGAATCCTTAAACCTGGGTATCCTTTTCAGGAATAAGTCCCAGTCATAAAATCTGGGCATCCTTCTTAGGAGTAAGCCCCAAGTCCTCTAATTTGGGGCATCCTTCTTAGGAGTAAGCCCCAAGTCCCTTAATTTTGGGCATCCTTCTTAGGACTAAGCCCCAAGTCCCTTAATTATGGGCATCCTTCTTAGGAGTAAGCCCCAATATCAAATATGGGCATCCTCCTCAAGAGTAAGCCCCAAACCTTAATCCTTAACCTGGGCTTCCTTTTTAGGAATAAGTCCCAGTCATAAATCTTGGGCTTCCTTTTCAGGAGTAAGCCCCAAGTCCCTTAAATTATCTTTAAACAGTCCTAATTTACATTTAATATGGGATTCCTTCTCAGGAGTAAAACCCTATTATCACTCCTCTCCTGATTTGGGTTTCATTTTCAGGAATAAGTCCCAAGTTAGAGTATTCAAATCTCCATAAAGCACATATACCTTTATGGACCCTGTTCCTGGGTTTTCTCCTTAATGTAAATCCTAAACTTCATTTATCTGGGCAGTCATACATACATAAGTCCCACATTATTTCTTATGATTGCATCTTTCATGGCACAATTGTCTATTTTTTTACCAATACCTCTTGTTTCTCACACCGAGCATGACTCACGTGATCTTAGAGTGTAAAAGTAATTATGACATCCTTCTTTGATCCATAAATCATAAACATCATATTCACCACTCGAACTACGTGGGTTCTGATTCCTTTTCCAAAACAAAGGATACGTAGGTAGCCCATCTATGGGTTCGATCCCAACTCTGAAATAATTCATTGTCTTTCTGAATGACAATAAACTTCAAGTGCCCCACTGAGTGGCTTTAAAACTAGCCTGGTCATTATAATGACCAAGATACTTTTATATAAATGTTTTGAAGGTTACCATTGACCAAGAATCTCTAAATAGATATAGATGATTCTCAATTGATGAAGAACCTCGAATACATATAAAAGATTCTCTAAATTTCTTACATATTTAATCATTTATTGTCAAAACTAAAGGAAATGATCATTTTATACTTGGTAATGTATTAAGGATTCACGAACATAACTTAAATCTATAAAGAGAGACCTGGAATAGACAATAATTCCCCTCAAAAAGGTGTGATGAGTCCGACCTCCCATCCTCTCGACCAATGAAAATTCCTAAGCCTCGTCAGTTCACAAGATAATGAGCACCCACCTTTGGAAAGTTGGTCCAAATAGATATGGAATCATTGGATGTTTCCGGTTCTACGAACAAACCCGTTAGAAACCGATCAGAACGTTTGAATCTCCCATCCAGGAGGTCATCCCCGAATTCCGAGGGAAACAAAAAATGGTGAACCCGACGTGAATCCTTAACCAAGTTAAAATTATTTTTTACCTATTTGTCAAGCCCCTATTTTAAGAAGGCTAACAAAAACAATCATTGACATGTGTGCTCATCTAAAGGATGAAGTGGCTGAATTTTATCTTGATTACATCTGGTATATCAAGAAGGCACTCTTTTCCAAGATCTTCTGTATTTCCTTAATGGCTGCTCTCAAATTCCCATCTATGAATACTGTTGCTGCAAATACCACTGCTGTTATTCCTACTGGATCGTCATCCGCTCTGAGGATGACATCACCTACTCAGCTTCTTCAACGTTGGGTATCAAATGCGCTGGATAAGGAGTACCGTCAACACGGTACCATCCCAACTCTGGAGGCTGCCCGACATGCCCTCCAAGTAAACAACTCACACAGGTCGTCCGGACAACGACGACCAGTGATCAAGAGGTAGGCGGTGCTGACTACCATCTCCAACCGTTTCGGGTCGTTATCCCCGGAACGAAATTTCCATTCGCTCCCTTACTCTGAGGAAGTGAATGAGCAGGTCCCTCAAGGCCTTAATTCAAAAAGACAGGAGCCCTTCCCGAGGGCTCCCATCAACAATCGCCGCCAGACTCGTGCGGCAGTGCGCCCTCAACATGATGAGGGTACCGACTCCAGGCATTCAACTCAGGTTCCTCGAACCCGAGCAGGCAAGATGAACCGCCAGAGAAGGAATCCGGTTAACAATGGACATGTTTTCATCCCTGCAATCTCCGAAGAAGTCCACCAACCTAACTTGGTGGCAAACAACGAGCAGGCACACACACCTGTCCGTTTTAATTCTGCTGTCCAGCAGACTCGTCTGGCAGCATCAAGCCAATCCCGCCAGGCAATTCCGGCGGAGTACTATAGGCAGGAACATACACCTGCTTATACATCACTAATTAGTCAACAGGCTCGTCTGACTACATATGATGGATCTCGTCAACCACCTTTGGCGAAGTGTAATCAGCAGGCACATACACCTGCTAGTACTAATCAAGCCTACCAATAGTCTCACTTGGTAGCGGACGGAGAGGTCAGTCGGAAAGCTCCGTCGACAAACAAGAGGCAGACTCAACTCTCTGCCTCCACACTTGAGTACTGTCAAGATTCACTGACAAGAAAAGGAGGACAGGAGCAGGCACATACACCTACTCCAAACCCGGAATGGACGTATATTCCCGTTCCGGCGGCTGAAGTCACCAAGCATATTTTGTCAATGGTGAAAGAGCAGAAGCAAATTCCTGCTCATATTCTGGATGCTTTCCAGGATATCATAACAGCATCATCATTATCTTAGGGAAAGACACATAAATCTATCCCTAGTAGTGGAGTGACACATCAACGATTCACTCCGGAACAGACACACACATTTGTTCCAGTCCAAGAGGGTTATGGGGCATACTCCCCCATATCATACGGACAACCAAGTCTGGCACATACACCTGATTTGAGTGGAGATTGTCATCTTAACCTGACCATCTTTCCTGATCAGGCACATACACCTTCTCAGAGCAATCACTTTCGTCATCAAGTGGTTTCTAAAGCGAGTAAGAAGGAATCTAAGAAAAAGATCCGCCCAGCACAGTCAGGAGATCAAACGCCAATCTGTAACCAAGCCTTGCTCGATGCTGGAGTCCTTGAAGCCCTCAGACATTTATCTGTCAGAATTCAAGATTCTACTCCCTCAGTTCCCAATAACGGGAACATTAATTCTTAAGATCTTCAACAGACACTTCCTCATGAAGGCTTGCTTCATGAAAATTCAGTCAATCTTGAAGTTTCTTCTTCAGATGAGAGTCACATTAACCCTCTGTGTGGTTAGAAGACCAAGGAGCAATAGATCTCGACTTTTGCTGTAACCAATTATTGTGGTCCTCCCCATGATGATGAATTTCTCTACGAAAGCCCTCTCCACAGTAGTGATTCACATTGCCTGGAAAATACTCTAGTGGAAAATGTAGTGCCGAGAAAGCCCTCTTATCTTGAGGCACTTGAAAATGTGAAACCAGTCATGTCTGTTGCTTTATCACTAGCAAGTGAAATACTTTCTCAATCAGAATATAGTCCAGGGTGTAGGTCATTCTCCGAACCACCCCTAAGTCATGCATCTTCTAGTTTGATCAATGATCTCTCTACCAATATTGTTGAATCCGATGAAGCAACAAGGAAACACCAACTCTGGTCAAAACAGGTAGAAGAATCTTCATTTAATGATAAATTGGAAATGCTGAACATGAGGAAAAAACTGGCGAAAAGTGAGGTACCAGTCATGTTTTGGCCTTTGGCTGACTCCCAGTATGACATTCCAAAGATGTTGACAGAAGATGGAGTCCATGATATTCGTATCAACATATGGAAAACTCTTTGTCAATTGAAAAAGAAGGTATTATCTTATGATGAATATGAAAATCATCTTAAGATAATAGAAGGGCTACAACATCAGATTGATTTGGCATCTCTATTAGTCTCTCGGTATCCGAAGGCTGAAAAGCAATAGAGAACCCTTCAACGTTCATGCCTTGGCGCACTAAGAAAATTGCATCAATTAATTGCCAATGCTCCATCTGGTGTTCATATCAGAGGATGGGGTGTTCACGGAGCACTACATTTCACAGTGCTTTCTAGTCAACAAAGCCCGCCGAAAATGGTCTCATGCAATATTATTGCCCATGGCCGGCCACAGTCAATGGGATTTGTTCATAATAAAAAGCTTGCTCAAGAACAGGCTTCAACAAGTTCCTCTCAAAATAAGGCATATAGAGAACAAGTTGTTGAATTTATCCTACATCAAGCAGGAGAGAATATTGCACAATCCTCTCATCTGGAGAAAACTAATCATCAAATGACAGAAGTCTCGGAAACCATCCAACGGTCTGTTGAACCAGGTGATAAAAGTGGATTCAGGTTAATACATCCAGCTAATTTCCGAACTAAGATTCGCAAGATCAAGATATCTTTTAAGAAAGTTTCAAACATAGCATGTCAAGAGCCACCCCAGCTTGTCAGACTGGGGACTCCTTTAACCCAACCCTCAGAGTCAACAAATGGGATTCGAGGAGTTGAGAAGAATCAGAAGGAACATCCCCAGTTCACGAGACTAGGGACTCTTTCAATTCATCATTCCCCTTCTCAGAGAATGTCGGTCTTTTCGTGATTAGGGAAGAAGCCCCAAGAGGAACGAAGAGCCAAATTATCAGGAGATTCCCTCCAAATTATATCTCGTCAAGAAGTTCCTAAAAGATTGAATCAACAGAAGGCAATGTCTCATCAAAGATATGAAAGAATACAGTATCACAGAAATGTTGATAGAAGGGATGCGATGCATTATGCATCAATCAATGTCATCAATGCCGTTGTTGCTAATCCACCAGAGGAGACTCACTCAGGGGACTCAGATGAAGAGCGTCCTGCTCAAGAAAATGTATGCACTAATATAAATGAAGAAGGTGTGCGTACACGAAGTCAAAGTATTACTCAGAACCTAGGTAATCCACTTCCCTCTCTCCAAAAAGTATCCAACAAAGGGAGGGGAAAGAATCAGGTTACATATCCTTCCTCTGGAGAAGGTCAATCACTCTCATTAGAGAAAAGGTTTGCACAAGAGGAGGAAGAAATGAAAGAATTAAGAAGGTCGAATGCAGAACTACTTCAGAGTAGTATTCTTCTTAAGAATGCTGAAGTCTGATAGCCGAAGGAATTTGTTGCAGTTACTGAGATGGATCAGGAATATCCTACTTTATCAATACACCCTCAGAGGTCTAATCCTACGGGTCAAACGCAACAACGGTTCACAGTGCTACCATCGGTTGCAGCACCAATCACCAAATCTGTCCAAGCTCCATTCATTGCACCTACTCAAGACCAGATTCCACCAGATGTTTCTCAAAAGTTAATAACTACTATTGAGTCATTAACAACTCGGTTAGAAACTATGGAAGGGAAACGGGTGCAAGTTCAACCAGAAATGAAAGTTTACCCTGAATGGGTAGATTCAATTTCTCCTCCATCTAGTTTTGGAAACCCTGTTTTTCCTACTTTCAATGGATCAGGAGACCCTGAACAACATTTGACACATTATGTGTCTTGTTTTGATCCTATGATGGGAACTCCAGAGCAGTAAGAAGCAGTGAAACTCAGATGCTTCGTGCGAACCTTTCAAGGACCAGCTTTTGTCTGGTATACAAGCTTGCAATCCCGGTCAATCATCAGATGGGAGGATCTTCGCCAGAAATTCTTTCTTCAGTTCAGCTCAACTTTTCCCAAAACGACAGTTTTCGATCTTACAAACTGCAAGCAAAGGGAGAATGAAAGAGTCTCTGATTTCATTGCTCGCTGGAAGGGATTAACGTATTCCCTGAGTTTAGCACTCCTTTAGGAGGAGCTGTTGCCAATCTATGTGGCAAATCTGCGTGAAGAATTACGCACGCCATTGATCCATGTGAAAGACATAGGAGGGTTTCGAGACCTTACTTCAATCGCTCAGCAGATTGAAAATTCCCTTATACAGGCTAAGGTTAAATCTCGTGTAATTCCATTAGCCCCAGGAAGGAGAATGGGTAAAGCAGAAGCTGCTATAGTTATGCTTAAACAAGCACCTGTACCTATTTCTACTTCAAAACCTTCATCTTCTCGAAGGGCTCCACCTCCTGAATGCCAACAACAAAGGTCGTTTCGTCCAAATGATCAAATAGATCAAGGACGAAAACAATTTGAGGATTTGAAGAGTAAAACATACTCCTTCCGAAATGAGCAAGTTCCTGGTTACTTCATTTCAGCTCTGGAAAATAATTTGGTTCAATTACCAGTGCCCAAGAGGCCAAACAAGGAAGGAGATGAAGACCGTCCCAATTATTGTCCCTTTCATCAAATGTTAGGGAATCCCATCCAGGAGTGTTTTGTCTTCAAAGACCTCCTGCAAAAGATGGTCAACTTAGGACAAGTCAAGTTGAAAGGTTCTTCGACTCAGGTAGCATGTGTTACTGCTACAGTTCCAGAGGAGGAAGGTGAATGGAAAGAAGTCAAAAGCAGTAATGCACAGAAGTATGATGATTGGATGGTTAGAAAGACAATCAATCGGACTCATGCCATTTTGCGAACACAATTAAAAAACCCAATTTTGTCTTCTGCCATGAATATTGCGGTAAAACCCTCTTCGTCAGAGGAAAAGTCCTCAAAGAAACGGTTTGATTCAAAGAAGAAAAAAGAATCAGAAGAAGATGAGTATGTGTCAAAGCCTAAATTGCCTTTGACTCTGGCAGACTTTATGCCATCTACTTCAAAACCACGGGCACTGCCCCATCAAACGGCACAGCCTAAATAGGATAATCAGGAAGAGTCTTCATCAGACGAAGAGTTAATCTTTGGTTCTGTTAATATGATTCAATTAACAGATCCATATGCCAGATTTTTTAAGAAGTATTTTGTATAAACTACAAAGTATTCACCTTATGTCCCCGCAACATGACACTAAACTGTGCGGCACCAGTTCGTCCTTGCTATATGATGTTAAACTATACAGCAACTGTCTAAGCATATGACCCTAAACTATTTGCACATACGTCCAACATGACATTAAACTGTGTCACCTTATGTCCCTGCAACATGACACTAAACTGTGTGGCACCAGTTCGTCCTTTCTATATGACGTTAAACTATATAGCAACGGTCTAAGCATATGACCCTAAACTATTTGCACATAAGTCCAACAAGACGTTAAACTGTGTCACCCTTATGTCCCCACAACATGACACTAAACTGTGTGGCATCAGTTCGTCCTTGCTATATGACGTTAAACTATACAGCAACGGTCTAAGCATATGACCCTAAACTATTTGCACATAAGTCCACCAAGACGTTAAACTGTGTCACCTTATGTCCCCGCAACATGACACTAAACTGTGCAGCACCAGTTCGTCCTTGCTATATGACGTTAAACTATACAACAATGGTCCAGTATGACCTTAAATTGCAACTTCGTCCCACACGACGTTAAAATGTGAAAAAGTTCCCTAAACCATCCAGCATGACCTTAAACTACATCATCCCTGGTCCATGCATATGACCATAAACTATTTGCAAGTCCCTTATGTCCAGCAAGACGTTAAACTGTGACGTCCTAACTACATGATGCTAAACTGTATAAAAGTCCCTTACGTCCGAAAAGATGTTAAACTATATAATCATCAAAGGTCCTATATGACCTTAAACTACACCACCGTCCAACATGACATTAAACTACACCATATGCGGTCCATGCATATGACCTTAAACTATTCGCACTTTCGTCCAACATGACGTTAAACTGTGGAAAAAATCCCCAATGCGTCCAACATGACGTTAAAATGGTGCACTCTTTTGTCCTCACTACATGACATTAAACTACATAGTTCCCCCCTTTCATCCAACATGACGTTAAACTCTATTGTTCCCATTGTCCCTGCTACATGACACTAAACTACGCAGCACCAATAGTCCTAACTGCAAGACTTTAAACTGCATAGTCCCTTTTTATGTCCTACATGACATTAAACTATGCATTGTTAAGGTTGTTGTTACCTCTTGTTTCTCACACAGAGTATGACTCACGTGAGCTTAGAGAAAACCTCAACCGTAACACTCTCTTTGGGCCACTAACCATGTATAAGTCCAAACAACATTTTTTTATTTAGATCGTTGTCCCTAAGAACAACTTGATCATTAATTCATTCTTTAATTGAACTACATGGACTTTGATCCTTGCCCTCCAGGCTGGGTATGTAGGCAGCCTCCCAGGGTTCAAGCCCAAAAACAATCTCTTCACATCGGTTCACCACCATCTCATATGATGTTGATTCGTGAAACCGCCCCTAGAATAAATATCTTTACATTGATTCACTTTCGTCCTTGTTATATGAAGTTAAACTATGCAACACTTTTGTACGATACGACAATAAACTACAATACTCTTTGATTTCCTCATTTAAGATAGAACTATTATTGACATTGATTTTTCAATCATGTTTTCATTTCAAAAGACTACGTGCATACATGGTAATACCTAAACTTTTTGTCTCAGGTTAAACCATCATTGCACTAAAGTCCCCTTTCACCCGTACGAACCAAATTTGTACAAAGGGTATTTCTAGAACTACGTGGACTTGATTCCCATCCTTATGGGATACGTAGGAACATTCGAGTGTCCCTCGAATCTAGTCCCAAGTCTTTTGGGCCTAACCCCAAATTTCACTTTCAGTCCCTTGGCTGAAAAGTCCTCATGAAAACACACACTGTGTATTCATTATTATGGTCTGAATTCTATGACCCTAAACTAAGATCTCTCATACTTTCGTCCTACACGACGTTAAACTGCATTTCAAGAACTACATATGGCTTGATTCTCATTCTTATGAGATACGTAGTGAAGTCCAAAATTTCAATTCAGGACCCAGCCACAACATGATTATGGTTATCATTGACCTATGTATCTCTATATACATTAGACAATACCCATCTTTATGTGTTATAATCCTAACTTTAAATATTTTCAGATCTTCATAACCCTTTTCATGACTTCTAGTCAAAGAAATGTCAAACTTCTGAGAATTCTTTTTCCTGACTATGCAGCACGTGCCCGTAGGTGGCCCTGCATAAACAGTCCACATAACAGACTTGTCAGCCGAAAGATGCTATTTATTTGACCATGCAGCTAATTCCCTTAGGTGGCCCTGCATATTTCAACCCCCTAACGGGTTTTGTTAAATAATGGTAACTTCATTCTTGGGAAGAATGCCTCTTTTTTCCTTATTTTTCTTAAATGACAGTATGCAGGGATCCGCAAAAAAAAAGCCATCCTTAACATATTTGTCCCATATCCTTTTTCATGATCTGAAAGTATTCAAGTCTATGGTTTATTCTTCTTCCCTACGTTTGGGTCAGACCTTCGTAGGAGTGATATTCATCCAGTTCTTCGATAATATTGTTTTGAAATATCTTCTCTATATTTAAGTACCTCTTTCCATAAAAAAACTCTATACTTTAGAAAATTTGAATCTCCATAAACTTTCATTGGCTTTTAGCACTAGGAAATTAAATTTCTGGGAGTTCTTTTGCCTGACTATGCAGCATGTGCCCATAGGTGGCCTTGCATAAACAGTCCACATAACAAGACTTGTCAACCGAAAGATGCTATTTATTTGACCATGCAACCAATGCCCTTAGGTGGCCCTGCATATTTCAACCCCCTAACGGGTTTTGTTAAATAATAGTAACTTCATTCTTGGAAACTACTTCTTCTAATGACTTTTATCTATTTTTCATATCATTCCTCAGATTCAAATATTCTTAAGCCATAGTTTACATATTTTCCCTCATACTTGAGTATGGTAGTATGTTTTCAGATGAACATTCAAGGAATTGTTTCAATTCTAATCCATTTTGGTCAAAGCTATTGCGACCTTAAACATTAGCCCCTTTATGTCCAGAATGCATGACTTTAAACTACCCACAAAAGACAAAGGAACTCTGAATAAAAGTCAAGTTCCATCTCACTAAACATACATTTTGTATGATTTAGGTAATATTGAGCAATTAAAAAGGTTCAAAGTTTGTCGGGTTATTTATAATAATCCTAGTAAAAATCAAACTATTCTTACTAAGCCCATTGGCTTAAGTAAATTTGAAGTAGGTAGTGAAAGAATGCAAGTACAAATAAGTGAAAGTGAGAGTGTTTTTCATTGATGCACAAGAGTTAGAAGGACATCCACAGACTGGAGTCTCTTCTCTTTTTCAAGAATTACAAGAGGCTTTCAACATAACACTTCATTTGATTTATGGCATCCCGAGCTTCATTAGCAACCACCTGGAATTCATTCATTTAAACTGGATACAGTAAGAGATGCAGTGATACCAGCTCTTCTCGGAACAATTGTAAAAGGATTTTCTTGAGTGCGGTTTGAGAAAATTTTCTTGTTGATCAAACAGTGACTCTGTTTCTGTCCAAGAGACTTGGAAGATGGATACATGGATTTGAGAATGGAGCATTGGAAGTAAAGATCCTTTTGGAGAGATTACTCTTTTCATATATTGCTCTAATACCATGTTTTTCTTCTCTCCACCAACCGGTAGTTGAAAACATTTCATCCCATGGGTTTTCCATTTTCATATCTGCAAGGAAATGACATGGAGGAAGAATTTGAAAATTCACACCATTGTTGTCGCTCTTAATGCACAGCATAACCGAAATGAAGGAGTAGCAGCGCAGCTTCATTTCAGGTGTATAGTTCTTTGCATCTAGAACATTGACTCCTTGAAGGTGACCATGACCATATAGAGGCAGGTAGATTCTCTGTGGGAAATTAAGAAGATATTTCTTCAAGTGCTTATCTAAATCTGGGAGAGTGTTGTTGCAGATATCATAGTAATCATGGCCAATGATGTTCATCATGTCATCATTCCGCTTGCAAGCCAGTTCATCAGACGTTTTAATTCCATTAGGAGCCATTGAATATGCCCAAAAGTTGAATAAATTAAACTCTTAAATGCGTTTATTTTTCATAAAATTTTTGAAAGATTTCGAAAAAATGGCTAAGGCATTAAGGCGCGCAAGTCTAAAAAATGGTGCACAAGTATTCGTGTGTCGCGCTAGTTTTTGACGCGCAAGTATAAACCGCACAAGTACAAATACCTTTACAGTAGCGCGATATCAAGGAAAACACTGGAAAACAGAACAACCTGCACGGCGAGAGCTCAAAGGTATGATGTCTAGAATTCTGAATGCTTGTACGGAAGTGAGGCCCTCTATTTATAGACGCGGCCAGGACCCTACGCGTCGTACCTAGTGCGCTTAAGGCTTGTGCGGAGAGAACTTGTGCGCCACCCTCTGTGCCCAGATGACTTGTGCGCCCCCTTTTCTTTTGTATGGATTCGATTTCCCCAGAGTGAAATCCTCATTTCTCTCCGGATCCAACTCTGAGGGGGGACTTTTGTTGACGCTCCTTTCGTCACATAATCTAAAAATAGGAAAAGGGGAATATCTGAGCTCAAAGTGATTCAACCTTTGAAGAAAATATCAAAAATCGACAAAGGCATGAACAAAGGATCAAAAGAAACTGCACCGCGCAAGTGACTTGCGCGACCTAAGTGATAACCACCCGGTAACCGCCCAGGGTCTTCTCCTGCCTATAAATAGACCCTGTGGGCCCCCCATTCGAGAGGATCTTTTTCCAGAAACTCCGATTGAAGCTCTCGATGCCCAAGTCTCTTCTCAAAGCTTCCAGAACACTTCTAAGGTAATTTCTTACCTAGAACGGAAGATATAAAGAGAGGGAGGAAGGCCTAAGTGTTGAAACTCATCAACACTTGCGCGCCTGAGTGGCCAGCCTGTAAGGGACGTGGCCACACTTGCGTGTCACCTTCTTTCTTCGATAGAACTTGCGCGTCTCATTGCTGGAAGAACCTCAAGAGGATTCTAAAGGCTTTAATAAAGAGTCGCTCAAGTATTTAAAAAGCTGGTTGACCATCTTGCAAGTACAACATATGTCGCGCAGGTATACCTGCGCGACCAATACTTGCGCGCCCCCACAATACTTGCGCGCCTTCCAAGACTGGCATGCCCCTTCCTTTTTGGGTGCCTTTCTTGCCCATTTCACCCCTCTTAAATCATTACACCTTTCCTTTTCAATATTCAGTCTTCAAGACACTCTTCAAAGCCATTTATGGCATGATTTCTTGATTTGAATTCCTTATCTAAAAGGAATTTGGTGGAATATCTCTCAAAACCTAGTGATTTAAATATCTTTTTATCACTAAATATGGAGAGTTCATTCATTCAACCTCATACTTTAAGATGAGAGAATCCTTAAACCTGGGTCTCCTTTTCAGGAACAAGTCCCAGTCATAAAATCTGGGCATCCTTCTTAGGAGTAATCCCCAAGTCCTCTAATTTTGGGCATCCTTCTTAGGAGTAAGCCCCAAGTCCCTTAATTTTGGGCATCCTTCTTAGGAGTAAGCCCCAAGTCCCTTAATTATGGGAATCCTTCTTAGGAGTAAGCCCCAATCTCAAATATGGGCATCCTCCTCAGGATTAAGCCCCAAACCTTAATCCTTAACTTGGGCTTCCTTTTTAGGAATAAGTCCCAGTCATAATTCTTGGGCTTCCTTTTCAGGAGTAAGCCCCAAGTCCCTTAAATTCTCTTTAACCAGTCCTAATTTACATTTAATCTGGGATTCCTTCTCAGGAGTAAAACCCTATTATCAATCCTCTCCTAATTTGGGTTTCCTTATCAGGAATAAGTCCCAAGTTAGAGTATTCAAATCTCTATAAAGCAGATATACCTTTAGGACCCTGCTTCCTGGGTTTTCTCCTTAAAGTAACTCCTAAACATCATTTATCTGGGCAGTCATACATACATAAGTCCCACATTATTTCTTATGATTGCATCTTTCATGGCACAATTGTCTATTTTTTTACCAATACCTCTTGTTTCTCACACCGAGCATGACTCACGTGATCTTAGAGTGTAAAAGTAATTGTGACATCCTTCTTTGAGCCATCAATCATAAACATCATATTCACCACTCGAACTACGTGGGTTCTGATTCCTTTTCCAAAACAAAGGATACGTAGGTAGCCCATCTATGGGTTCAATCCCGACTCTGAAATAATTCATTGTCTTTCTGAATGACAGTAAACTTCAAGTACCCCACTTAGTGGCTTTAAAACCTGCCTGGTCATTATAATGACCAAGAGACTTTTATATAAATGTTTTGAAGTTTACCATTGACCAAGAATCTCTAAATAGATATAGATGATTCTCTATTGATGAAGAACCTCAAATACATATAAAAGATTCTCTAAATTTCTTACATATTTAATAATTGATTTTCAAAACTAATGGAAAAGCTCATTTTATACTTGGTAATGTAATAAGGATTCACGAACATAACTTAAATCTATACAGAGAGTCCCGGAATATACAATAATTCCCCTCAAAAAGGTGTGATGAGTCCGACCTCCCATCCTCTCGACCAATGCAAATTCCTAAGCCTCGTCAGTTCACAAGCTAATGAGCACCCACCTTTGAAAAGTAGGTCCAAATGGATATGGAATCATTGGATGTTTCCGATTCTACGAACAAACCCGTTAGAAACCGATCAGAACGTTTGAATCTCCAATCCAGGAGGTCATCCCCGAATTCCGAGGGAAACAACAAGTAAGAAGATTTAAATTATATATGAAAACTATTAAAGATTTGAAATACCTTAAACTAATCAGTCTTCTAATATGGGATCATTTTATAATATTGAGTTTTTGGATAGTTAATTTATATAGGTACATCCTCTTAATTAGAACCAACTATACTCCTCCAACCAATATATAACTCATGTTTGTATGATCACCATAACTCCAAAAGATCCATTAACATTATAACCTTAGTAGATTCACTTTTGGGAAAATTAAATTTAACCTTCAACGAATATGTTAATTCATATAAATAAAATAATAATATAGATTAAAATTTAAAAAAAATTCTTACCTGTATCTACACACATGATTTTTCCTTGATGTCATTACTCAGATGTCTCCATGAGATGGGTTCTACTAGAATGATATTAGGGTTCTTGGATAAAGTGTCTGTTTCCGACGCTTTCGCCGGGGCGCGCGCGCATCCGTCCGCGGGGGAGGGGGACGCGCGGCTTTGTTGCCCCGCATTCCCGCTTTCCAAAGGCGGGCGGCATTCGTTCCTTGTTCAGGTACGTCTGCTCCTTGATCGAAACGGGATGATGGGATGTCGGTTCTTCCTCCTGTGGATTCCTCCTCAGAACTCGTCACCTAGTCCGGGTCTCCCTTATAGATTTAATACGTAGTTCGTGAAACTCTTCCCAGTGTCATGTTTCCATGGACGCCGGTTAATTACACTGCTTCTGTCGGGACATTCCAAAGGATCCAGTCAGGGCAGCAACCTTCGGTCAGGGGAGTAATCACGTTTGAGGCATCAGTAGCGTGTCTGGATGCTGGGGTACCTGGCATGTCTGTCTGTTATCCTTGATCACAAGGCTTCTCGAGGGCGTGGAAGCCTGAGGCATCCCACATCGAGCGCAGGGAATTACATGTCCTAGACACGTATCTGAGGTTTTCCTCAGCTTCCCATGTTCAACACAGGGTATGCTGCAAGATTAACGTCTAGCAGAGACGGTTGAGAATGAAATGGAACCATCGCAGGGGTAGCGACAATGAAGTTGGGCTTGAGCCTTGAAGAGACATCCTACGTATCCCCGTGGCAGGGAATCAAAGTCCGCGTAGTTCAGGATGGTGCCGGTAAACCGACGTGAAGCTGGACCTTGGTCCGAGGAGAGTTGGGCTTGAACCTCTGGGAGGATTCCTACGTACCATGCCTTGACATGGATCAAAGTCCCCGTAGTTCAAATGATACAGTTTAACGTCATGCGGGAAAATAATGAACCCTGACGTGAATAAACGACGGGTAGGCTTGAACCTCGTGGAGGCTTCCTACGTACCATGCCTTGACGTGGATCAAAGACCTCGTAGTTCAAATGGTCAAAACGGCTTACCGCTGGACTGGAATGGGACCCGACGTGAATGAGCGACGGGTGGGTGTGTCGGTGAACCGACGTGAAGGCAGACCTTGGTCTACTATCGGTGGGCTTGAACCTCGTGGAGGCTTCCTACGTACCATGCCTTGACATGGATCAAAGACTTCGTAGTTCAAGAGGGTTGGGTCGCAATGGCTTACCACTGGGCCGAGATGTAGTTTAACGTCATACTGGACGTAGGTAGAACACGACGTGAATTGGGTGATGGGTGGGCTTGAACCTCGTGGAGGTTTCCTACGTACCATGCCTTGACATGGATCAAAGACCTCGTAGTTCAGGATGGTGGGTCGCAATGGCTTACCACTGGATCGGGGTGCAGTTTAACGTCATGCTGGACGGGGGTGAAACCCAACATGAAAGACGGGTGGGCTTGAACCTCGTAGAGGCTTCCTACGTACCATGCCTTGACATGGATCAAAGACCTCGTAGTTCAGATGAAAGTAGACCTTGGTCCACTGATGGTGGGCTTGAACCTCGTGGAGGCTTCCTACGTACCATGCCTTGACACGGATCAAAGACCTCGTAGTTCAGATGGGGAGTAGACCTTGGTCCACTGATGGTGGGCTTGAACCTCGTGGAGGCTTCCTACATACCATGCCTTGACACGGATCAAAGACCTCGTAGTTCAGATGGGGAGTAGACCTTGGTCCACTGATGGTGGGCTTGAACCTCGTGGAGGCTTCCTACGTACCATGCCTTGACATGGATCAAAGACCTCGTAGTTCAGAAGGAAAGTAGACCTTGGTCCACTGATGGTGGGCTTGAACCTCGTGGAGGCTTCCTACGTACCATGCCTTGACACGGATCAAAGACCTCGTAGTTCAGATGGAAAGTAGACCTTGGTCCACTGATGGTGGGCTTGAACCTCGTGGAGGCTTCCTACGTACCATGCCTTGACACGGATCAAAGACCTCGTAGTTCAGAAGGGTTTGCCAGGGTCGGTGCTCACTCTAAGCCCACGTGAGTCATGCTCGGTGTGAGAAACAAGAGGTTGCAAGGACCTGACGATCACGTCGCGAAGGGTGCGTCCGTGAGAAGCGAAGAGGGGCTTACGCGTTGAGCGGCCCATGGTGTTGGGACTTACTCCAGGATGGAGGCCCATGGTGCGACAAAGCGCGGGAAAGATGGACCTTGGTCCGAAAATGGGAGGTGCCTCGTTCCCTATCACGTTCCCCACTGACCTTGGTAGTGGGGGAGTACCGAGATGCACGGGTGCAATCATCCGTACCAAAGGTTAGGGATTTACGCTCTTAGGCGACCCTTCCCCTGCGAACATACACCACTCCGACAAGGAGGATCTCATTCCATATGCGGAAGAGTTCCATTCCCGTGGAGACGAGCGGTGTAATGAATGCTCGAGCTGGGGGGGACCCTTCGTGAGGGAGACGAGGTTGGGTCACAGTTTAACATCATGTGTTGAGGACGTGGTGCTTGGCAGTTTAACGTCCTGCAGCTCGGACGAGGTGGGTTCACTCCACACCCCTAGGGCATACATAACTGGTACCCTCTGGTCCTTGGGGAAGGGAAGGTACCAGTAAGGCCATGTGAAAGGGGGGTCGAGGGAGGAGCCATCGAGGGGTCCACGTTAGCGTGGCTATGCGAAGAAGCAATAGCCGTTAGCGTGCCTATGCGAAGAAGCATTGGGCGAAGCAACGCTACGGGAGGTGTTGTCCATGGGACTTTGAAATCACATCGTGCAAACCTGGAGGGTCGCACGGAAGAGGGAATCGCTAAGCAGAGGAGTGTGCTTTGCGAAGTGGGATGCCTTGGCCTTAGCATGGGGCATAGGTGGGAGTGGGTGGTGCTTCGCGAAGTGGAACAGTGTTCGCGGAGCACTGCCTCGCGAAGAAAGAGTGGTTCGCGAAGCGGGGTCCTGCCAAGCAATGTGCTTCGCGATGCATAGTTATCCTGCCTTGGCATAGGGATTACTAGCATGGGTTGGGTGTTTCGCGAAGCACGAGTGCTCCGCGGCTGCCCGGGTTCCCTTGGGAATCCCCTTCCTTTGCGAACGCCCTTGGGCTTCGCGAAGGGCATCCCTCTCGGAAGAGGGGCTCAGGACGAAACAAATCAGAGTCGTCTCGCGAAGTAGAAATACCTCGCGGAGCTCATGATTCCCGGGGCAAAGCTTGCTTCGCGATTCGGGAGAGGAGAATCCGAAAGGTCGGATTGTCCGTCCTCAGGGACTCAGGGGGAGTCGAGTATTTATAGGGAAGGGGCGCCGCGAAGCAGGGCTCGCGCGCCGCCTTCGGGGCTTCGCGGCGGCTCGCGAACGTCAAACCGGTTCGCGGAGGATTACCGCCTCCGGAGCTTCGCGGCGCCTCGCGAACGTCAAACCGGTTCGCGGCGGATTACCGCCTCCGGAGCTTCGCGGCGCCTCGCGAACGTCAAACCGGTTCGCGGCGGATTACCGCCTCCGGAGCTTCGCGGGGCCGCCAAAGTTGGGGCGCTTCGCGGCGGGGCTCCGCGGACGGGCTCCGCGGCTGTGCTTCGCGGCTGTGCTTCGCGAGGCAGCGCGCCGGCTCTCTTTTTCGTCCCTTCCTTTCGGGCCGGATTTTTGGCGCCAACAAATGCCCCCCCTCAGACTTGGAGCCGCAGAGGGCGAAGGGTCGAAGTCTGAGGGATAATCGCCAAAAACTGTCGGTGGTTCGCGATGCGTCATCGCGAAGAGGAACCGCGATGCTCGCCGGGGCCGCGGATCCGGACGCGCCGCGATGCTTCGCGCGGGTGAGGCGCGCCGCGATGCTCCGGGGTCATCGCCTATAAATAGGGGGTCCGCCCTCTTTTGTCTTCACGTGTCTTGTCTTTTTTGTGCGCTCTCGATTTGGCGAAGCTCCGCGTACTCCGCGACAGCACTCCGCGAATCGAGCTTCGCGGCGAACCGCGAGTCTCCGACTCCGCGTCCGCGCCAAGCGAACCTCTGTCTGCCTTGGCCAGACGTCGCGGCTTCGTCTCGCGACCGATCTTCGCGATCCGTCTTCGCGGCCGAGCTTCGCGGCCGAGCTTCGCTATCCAGGGAGAAAAACTTTTCTAAGGGTCGACATTAAAGATGGCCCATCAAGAAGCTGTGCTGGGAGTGCTCGCAGACGCTGCTCGCCGGGATGAGATGGCCAACCGTCCAGGCTTGGGGGAAATGGTTCGCAGCCATTCAGACCACACTTCTCTGACAGATCTGCTGTCGGAAGGTCAGAAGGATTATCCACAGTGCAAAAAGCTGCCGTTGTACGGCTTCGGGCTGAGGGATGACGTCTTCATCCCTGAGGCGGGAAGGGATGAACCAGCTTGTTGGTTCAGGAGCACACCGTGCCAACACCAATGGTTCAGGGCGGCCGATGGTCACGCGCGGGAGGATTTCACACCCGTCACCGCCGATTGTCTCTACAATCATGTGAACGACATTGAGGGGAGGCCACTGCAACCGGAGACGTCCCCTCCTCTCTACCGCACCGTGCTGAAGGCGGCTCTGCAGGATCCGAAGAAGGGATGGTCCGATGAGTGGGACCTGCGCCAGGGCGGCAATTTTACTGACGACTGGGCCTGGGCCTACTGGGTAGGCGCCTCATGCGAGGAGTTCGAGGCTGAGCTGAGGAGAGTGGGATTGTACGAGGCGGCATGGGCCTCCCAGTTCCACATTTACCAGCCAAAGCAGCTGATGCCGGAACTGCTGAGTAGATGGTCGTCCAGGACCAACACTTTCCATCTGCATCACGGGGAGGTGGGCATCAGCCTGTGGGATGTCCACCAGGTTTCTGGGGTCCCGATCTTGGGGGCCATGTACGACGAGTTCCTCCCCGTCATCAGTGTGTGGGGGGATGCTGAGCAAATGCCACGGCTGGCGTCAGCGCTGATGGCGCTTGTCCCTGGAGAGGACAAGGAGGCCGTGAGGGACGTCCACTTCAAGAGGTGGTTCAAGTGTTTCCTGAACTTTCCAGAGAATCGAGAGTTCCCTCCAAGGCCTCGAACTTGTCCGAGGGCAGCCCAGCGGGGTAAAGGGCACTCGTATTGGCGGGTTTTGGAGGACAACCAATGGAAGACTTGGGGTTTCAGCGTCAGCACCGAACAACAGCCAATAGTTAGGCTGGCGGCGTTCATCGCGGCCCTCATATGTGGGTGGATCCTACCAGTGAGAGATACAAGCATGGGGGTACGGCCCAGCTCGTTCATCATGGCATCGATGCTGGCCATGGGGCAGCGGATCAACCTGGGGATCCCGATGCTCGCCAAGCTATACAGAATGCTGCGACGTATCAGCGAGGGCAAGAAGCCGCCAAGAATATGCGGGCCCTTCCACCTCCTGTATGGGTGGATCGCGGCGCACATCAGGGGGATTTACGAGTATCCAAACCCCATTTCGCCGCCGGGATCAGACTTTCGCCCTTCCATCCTGAACGCAGTTGGGAGCTTCCCATTCAAACTGGCCCTTCCGATGGTGCTGAATAGGGTGTGGAGGGCGGACGAGTTCAACTTTCATCCCTTTCCACTGCCGACGGGAAGGCTTACTGATGATGGACGGGGAACGGAAGAGCATCGGGCTTACCTCCTGGCCTTCCGAGGTGGAGTTTTGGTGGCTCGGATAGATCGTGAGCCGATCTGTGAACCGTACACCCCACACCGTTTTGCGAGGCAGTTCCGGTGCCTCCAGCGGCTGACCCCGCAGGTATACTGGGAGGTGCGTCGCGAGGAGCACCCGTGTGTGATGAGGCAGCTGTGGCTCATGTTCACACGTGAGGATGGAAAGATGCAGATCACATTACCTCCACCCACCGCCGCCTTTGGCTTAGTGAAGGAGTACGCCATTAGCTGGGAGGCCGCTTATCCCGGGGAGATGCTGAAGCAGCCAACGATCCGGGTTGGTGACGGTGGGCCTCCTTTATCTCGAGGTCGGGGTCGGAGGGCAGCTAGGGCCGCCCGTGGCAGCGGGGCTGCCGTGGCAGAGAGGCCCGCACCAGCCGAGGGTATGGCAGCAGTGGCGGATCCGGTGGTTCCGGGAGAGCAAGGTCATCCGGAGGGGCAGCCACCGAGGGGATTCCGTCGGGTATCCGCTCAGGCTCCGGGGAAGCGGCTGCGTCACATTGACATGGCAGAAGATGCTGTCTTTCCGGAAGCTTGGGACGTCTGGGACGTCAACCGGCAATTCCCCAGCCCATCTGAGATGTGGGCCCACCTGAATCGCCTCGGGATGAGACTGCCGGGCATAGGCCCAGTCCGGGCTGGATTCATGGTGTCTCCGGCGGAGGTGGAGCAATACTTGAACGAGCTGGAGGATTACATCCACTCCAGTGGTGTCCCTCGCCCAATGACAGACCGGGTGAGGGTACTGTTGAATCAGACGGTCCCTCCACAGCCATCAGCTGCCGATCTAAGGGAGCGCTTCCCCTTGCCGGAGGAATCAGGGGACTCTTCTCAGGGGGACGAGGCTGGAGGAGGGAGCCCGTTGGAGGAGGGCGAGGTCGGAGACCGAAGCTCAGAATCCGACGACTTCGCGGAGGCCCTCGAGGTAACATTCCGAACTTCTCTTCTTACGATCTGTTTTTGAATTCCTACGGACTTCTTACCAATGTTTGGGTCATGCAGGAGGAACTTGTTCGTAGGCCTCGTTCTCGCTCCTCGGCGGGTGATGATGCGGGACCTTCAGAACCCGCGCCTATGGCTGCGTCCAGTTCTGCATCTGGTGGGACCAGGGGGTCTGAGGTGGCTCCTCTGGACTCTCCAGATCTTCCAGCAGTATACGGGGGGCCTCGTCTTGGAGTCCCATCGGTACCGGTCTGGGAGCAGCGCTCGGAGGTCAATCTTCGTAAGTCTCTTTCACCGGCCTCCGCGTTGCCACACGTGGGCCATGTCGACTAACGTTTATATCTCTTTCTGTTATACAGTTCTCCGACTGGCGTGGGCTGCTGCAGCGAGGCTGGTTGGGATGTCTGGCGGCGTCCCTCCCAGGGGCATGCCGGTGATGGTGACGATAATCCCTTCACCTCCTCCAGCTGCGGTGCACACCATCACTGGCGGGATCACCAGCAGGGTCATACCTGAAGTCATCGAGGTGGACTCCGAGGAAGAGGATCAACCGGTCAGTCCCAGTCCTGTCGTGCCTGTGCCGGCGTCAGGTGTCGTACCAGACTCAACACCAGATGCGGATCCCGCTGAGGAATTCCTGCAGGCATATCCTGTGTACGAGCCCGCTGACCGCGCGGATTGGGACGAAACAGCCTCTGACGAGGAAGACAGCAGCATAGTCCGCCGCCGGTCGTGGAAGCTGATTACGCGCTTTATCAGGGACACTCCCCAGGTGCAATGGCTGACCGAAATGAATAGGCTCCGCTCACGGTTGCGCGAACTGTGTGCCGGGGGAGTGGATGCCCAACGCCCTCACGCGCTCATCCGAGACCTCATGGCTGAGAAGATCCGGGAGCATGATCGTGGGCTGAGCGTGGGATGGCAGCGGAGGAAGGCGACCAGCATCAGGAAGCTCCAGGAGGCTGAAGGCGAGGTCCAACAGATGCAGATCCGGGCCAACGAGCTTTCAGCCACTCTCGATGCACAGTCTGAGCTGGTCTTACGATTGAAGGCCCATCTGGCAAAGGCTGAGCAGCATATGGAGCAGATCTCTGGGAGGATGGCTGTCGTCCAGGCCGAGGTGGAAAGGGCCCGGGCCAGGGTTGACGGATTACGCCCCGCCGCTGCTGAAGAGGAGCGGGAGTTAAATCAGCGGCAACAGGCTCTGGACGCCGCAAGTCAACGGGTGGCGGAGCTGCAACGCTCTTTTGACGGAGTCAACCCGTCCATGGGGGACGTCAACCCCCGAGTATTGTAGCGAACTCGAAAGAAGCTTTTATTAACATTTTTTTGTGCTCCAACTCTTTCTTTCTCCTTTGTTTTGAGTTCCGTAGTATACACGATTTCCACTGTTGAATTGCCTTGTTGCATCCCTGCAATGTTTGCGGGACGTTTGACGACAATTCCCTCAAACCAGTCCAGATTCCCGAAAGATGGGGAAGGCTTGATCGGAGGAGGAACTTCCAGGATAGCCGAATTACCGTTTATCCAACGTGCTCGTATGCACGATTGGGGCAACACCAGGGGCGCTGGAACCGGTTCAAACTGGTGAAAATGGGAAGTGTGAATCACGATGCCCAAATTCGGAACACTGTGGGGATGGCGTGACAATAAAGGACAACCGCTAACCGTGGCGGACAAACGGTATCCTTACTGCGTTAGCCTGAAATGGGGACAACAAATGAGGGTCGACCGTTGACCATGTTCGAAACACGGGACTGTGTCACAAATGTTGTCGATCAATCTTTCAGGGCGTTGGCCCAGGACAGTTGGTGGACCATAGGTCAGACATCCATACTGTTGGGGGGTCCTTCCAGACATGAAAGAGGACGAGAGTCCGAATAAGGGACACACAAAGCGTAGAACATGGAGTGGTGGCTTGTTCAAACAGAATCCAACACCTCGGTAGTTGCACCACCGCGGAGGGAGTACGCCAGGTGGGCGCATCGACCTGATCACGGATCATTCCTTCTTGGGACAGGGCCTCTCTGGCGATTCTCCCCGAGGGGTCAGGCCAGAGGGCTGGAAATGGGGAGGAACAGGATTTTGTGATTCCTGGGGTTGAACCCTAGGAGAAATGCCTGGGCGTCTCTACGTATCCCATGTGATGATGGGAATCAAGCCGCACGTAGTTCTGGAAGCGCAGTTTAACGTCGTACTGGACGAGGAGCAGCCTAACCGTGTTGGTACACATCCGGCCAAAACTACTAAGCCCACGTGAGTCGTGCTCGGTGTGGGAAACAAGTAGTAGTGGTGGGAATTTCCCGACGCAGAGAGGGGCAGGTTGGGGCAAAGGGATGCTCGGCGACTACCGGCCCAATGACACTAACACGATCATTCAGCGCATCTAGATGCGCGAAGAGAAAGAGCCGAGTATGGTGGAGTTCCACTTGAACATGAAGGAGTGGAAATGTGTGAATCATGGTGCTCGAGATTCAGATCACAATGATGGTGGCGTGACGATGGAGGATTACTGCTGACCATGTTCGCAACACAGCATCCTGTCGCGTTAGCCTGAAATGGGGACAAACAAATGAGGGTCGACCGTTGACCATGTTCGAAACACGGGACCGTGTCACAAATGTTGTCAGAGATCTGTGGGGACGTTGGCCTGAAACGATTGAAGGGCCCTTAGGTCCAGCATTCATGGAGAGCCCTTAAGCTTAGTATCCACGTCGTCCGAGGGTCCCTTTGGACGTGGAAGAGGATGAGGACCCAAATAGTGAGCTCACGAAGCTTGGTCATGGGATGAGGGGAATGTCCCCGTGAAAATCCCATGCTTCGGGCTTTTTGTCAAAACACATCTGAACACGTCAACAAAACGTATTAGAGAGAGGGAGCAGATTCCTTTCCCTTGGGGAAATCTTAGTTTATGGTCATAGAATTCGGACCATGGATTGGAAAAAGGGATCAGGGGACGCATGACATCACAACCTGACGTGAATGAGCTCGAGTCGAGGGACCGAACACCAGGGTTAGGCTGGACCCGCGGGGAAGTACCCGGGTGCTCCTACGTATCTCATAAGGATGAGAATCAAGCCATACGTAGTTCTGGAAGGTGGCACGGTAAGGTACCAGTGCCAGGGGAAAGGGGAAGTGCGGACGTGGCCCTTGCACTAAAGAAGCGGAATTTGATGTATCTTGTTTGTTCTTTGAGGTGAATGGTTTTTTTTTTGTGAAGCGACAGGCCTAGGACTGTAGGTCGTGATGTCGCCACAAGAATCAAGCCGTGATGGGCGTTGACAAATGGCATGGCGCATGGCCAGTACCCAACGTGATGTCCTCTACAGCGAGGTTACCACAATGCGGTGCCGTTTTTCGTCGTGCGGCCAGGACGATAATGTCACAGTTTAGGGTCGTATGATAGGACCAAGCATGCATTTTATCGTCATGCAGCGCAGACGTAGCAGAGACGATGCTAGGCGGGAAATGTGCGCAGTGTTTATAAAACACATTTGACAGAGACATGATCCCACATCAAATTGTACGCCATCCGGAGGTAAAACAGGGGGAGAGACTGGCTTCCTGAATGGGTTGTACCCGGAGACAGGGCGTCTGGGCGGTCCTACGTGTCCCATGAGGATGAGAATTTGAACGTAGTCCCGAATGGGTCTTAGTTTATGGTCTTAGAGCTCGGACCATGGGAGTCCCAAAGGACGCCAGGTTGCAGCTCTGTCCCCCTAGCATGCAAAGGTGCACTGAGGGATAGCGCCAAAAGTGTCGAGATTCCACCTGGACATGATGGGGTGGAAAATGATGTGAATCATGCAACCAACATTCAAGGACTGAAGGGGATGGCGTGACGACAGGGGATTACTGCTGACCATGTTCGCAACACAGCATCCTGTCGCGTTAGCCTGAAATGAGGACTAACAAAACGAGCATCGACCGCTGACCATATTCGCAACGCGGGATTTTATCGATTTGTTGTCCGAAACCCTGGAGGGCGTTGGCCCGTATCGGTAGGAGAGCCCTTGGGCATTGTATCCAGGCCGTTCTTGGGGGTCCCTCCGGGTGTGAAAGATGATGGAAGTCCGAATAGAGGGGAACACGAAGCTTGACAAGTGGAAGGAACTTGACCAAGTTGAATCTGACACTCTTGGTCCTAGACCAGAGTACTCTCAACACATGGGTGAACCACTACAGGGAGCCAAGGGACTCAACCTTGAGGGTGATCGAGAGATGGCAGATTCCCAGGGGAAGGGGGGCATGATGCCCACAACCTTGTATCATACCTACGCACCCCCCGCTGGAGATGGATGGACCAAGTGGCCTAGGTGACCGGGAAATCAGGAGATCTCCCCGAGGTGGGGCTGGACCCGAATCTTAGACATTCAGGTGGTCCTACGTATCCCATTAGGATGGGAATCAAGCCACACGTAGTTCTGAAAGGGTGCCTTTTAATGTCATGCAGGACAGGGGATAGGAGGATTGAACCTCAGAATGGGGGCGTGCGTGGTGCAGTTGTTGCGTACCCGACGTGAATGAGGACGTAGTCCTACACTGCGCCGCGCAGTCCTGTGATCAGGGTCCTGAAGGCAGGATTAGAGGGGTAAATTTGCTGAACTCAAGCTGGGTTCGGAGACAAGGGGTCTTGAACGTAGTTCCAGATGAGAGTCTTAGTTTATGGTCTTAGAGCTCGGACCGTGGGTGGTGACAACTCCCGAGCAAGCACAGAGGTCAACCCAATCCCTAAGCCCATGTGAGATAAACTCGGTGTGGGAAACAAGGGGGGGATCCTCATTGCAATACTTGGGGCATCCATTAAAGGGGAGTCAGCAGAGAGTTCCGAAGGACACCTTTGATGTAGCTTGTTCCTCAAACGCACAGACGTGCACGGGGGAAAAGTACCAAGAATCCCGAAATTCTACTTGGACACGATGAAGTGATGAAGGGTGTGAATTGTGTACCCGGCATTTGGGCTTAATGGGTTGGCGTGACGACAGAGGAAAACTGTTATCCATGAAGGAAACACAGCGTCTGTATCGCGTTAGCCTGAGGTGGGAGCAACAAACGAGCATCGACCGCTGACCATATTCGCAACGCGGGATTTTATCGATTTGTCGTCCGAAACCCTGGGGGGCGTTGGCCCGTATCGGTAGGAGAGCCCTTGGGCTTTGTATCCAGGCCGTTCTTGGGAGTCCCTCCGGGTGTGAAAGATGGTGAAAGCCCTGATGCGGGGATACGCAAAGCCTGGAAAGCGGGTGCGGACGTATCCGAGTAAAGCTTGGCATTCCAGGTAGTGAACCAGAATACTCTTAAGCACATTGGAGAACCGCCGAAAAAGAGGGATCGACGAAACAAATCAGCAGGGGGTGGGAGCATGGCGTGGTCATCACGAGACCGTCGTGAATGAGGACATAATCCCACACCGCACCATATGATCCCCTCATGGAGGATGGATAGGCCAGGGGGCCAAGATGGGATGAGGATTCCCGAGGAATGGGGCTGGACCCGGATCTTGGACATCCAGGTGGTCCTACGTATCCCATCAGGATGGGAATCAAGCCACACGTAGTTCTTGAAATGTAGTTTAACGTCATACCAGACGAGGAGGGGAATAACATATCCCTAAGCAAGGTGTACGGTATGGCGAAAAACCGACTTGAGGACATAGCCCTACTCCATGCCGTACAATCCTATAAAATAGGTACTGGGCCGCGGCCTGGAAAGACCGAGGGGCCTGGGGCTGAGCCTCGGAAGGGGAGTCGTACGACATGGTACATTATCCCGACGTGAATGAGGACGTAGTCCTACACCACACCGTACGCTCCGGGTGAGGAATCCTGGGCTGTGGGCCCGATCACTGGCACCACCTGGGGAAGTTTGTCACCTCAGGATGGGGCAGAATGAATCACTGTTGACCATATTCGAAACACAGCGTTCCTATGGTGACCCCGCATGGGGGCAACAAATGAGCGTCGACCGCTGACCAAATTCGCAACGCGGGACTTGTTTCGATTTGTTGCTTGAGAAACCCTCGGGGGCGTTGGCCCGTATCGGTAGGAGAGCCCTTGGGCTTTGTATCCAGGCCGTTCTTGGGGGCCCCCTCCGGGTGTGAATCCATCCACGGAAGGGGGCAAACACCTCCAGGGGGGGAATGTGTAAGCCGGGTCGAGGCTTGCTCAACGTGGGTCGGGGCAAAAGTGTGCACCCTGCCGTGTCTTGACCCGAGGGGAAGATTTTGGCTTTTGGGCTGGGCCAACGGACGAAATGTCCGGGCGTTCCTACGTATCTCATAAGGATGAGAATCAAGCCATACGTAGTTCTTGAAGGCCATGCAGTTTAGCGTCATGCGGTGAGGACGTGGGATGGTAGAAGAACGGGAGTGGGCGCATGGTGCGACCTTTACAATCTTTGCGTGAGTAGGGTTGCATGAGCGGGGCCAAGAAAGTCGATGCCCTGCTACACAAAGATCCTCCAAGGAGACCATTCCCAGGGGGAATAGTGGAAGAGAGAAGCTTGGGGCTGGGCTCGAGACAAGGCGTCCGAGCGTTCCTACGTATCCCATGAAGATGGGAATCAAGCCGTACGTAGTTCTTGACATGCAGTTTAACGTCATGCGGGACGAGGAGCATCTCGCTCGGGGATGTGTGCGGCATGGTACATGATCCCAACGTGAGAACGTAGTCCTACACTGTACCGTACAATCCCGTAAGAGGGTGAGTCGGAGAGACACGAGGGGGGCCTGGGGCCAGACCTCGGTGGAGACGGGGCCAGGGGCCCAAAGAGGCCGAGGGGCCTGAGGCTGAGCCTCGGTCAGGAAGAACTGACTGACTTGCAGTTTAACGTCTTGCAGTGAGGACGGAGATACAGTTTAAGGTCATGCGGGACCAAGTCGCAGTTTAGGGTCGTGCAGGACCAATGCAGTTTAATGTCATGCAGGACCAATGCAGTTTAATGTCATGCAGGACCATCTTTTGCCCTAGGCAAAGTATCGCTTGAGGAATCTGGCATTGGTGGGGGGGGGGGGGGTTACACGCTCTCCATCTGTGGTCACCAAGGAGTATGCTCCATTGGGGTAAACCTTATGGATGATATAAGGCCCTTCCCATTTGGGTTCTAACTTGGGCGGTTTCCTTCCGGGAATCATTGGCGCTCGCAGGGCCAGCACCAGGTCACCCTGTAGAAAAGAGCGGAGACGAACCTTCTTGTCAAAAGCTCTTGCCATCTTGTCCTGATGCCTTTCCAGATTGTGCAGGGCACGAAGCCGGTTCTCGTCCAGTGCCTCTAACTCAGCTAGACGGATCTCGGCTACCTCATCTGATGTCTGGTGATCATAAACTGCCGTGCGTAGCGACGGCAGCTGGATCTCAATGGGTAGGACGGCCTCAGCTCCATACACCAGGGAATATGGGGTCACCTGGGTAGAGTTGCGAGTCGTCGTCCGGTAAGCCCAAAGGGCGTTGGGGAGCTTGTCCGGCCAACTCTTCTTGTTCTGACCAACCATCTTCTGCAGAATGTTAGAGAGGGTCTTGTTGAATGCCTCGATCTGTCCATTCGCCTGTGCGTGGTAGCGGGAGGTATGGTTTGACCGGATGTCGTACTTAGCGTACAATTTCTTCAATTCAGCTGCTCGGAAGTTGGTGCCGTTGTCAGTGAGGACGGCGTGAGGGACCCCAAACTGGTGGATGATGTTGGAGCTCACAAAGTCGACGACGGAACGGGCCTTGACCTCTTTGAGCGGAACTGCTTCTGCCCACTTGGAGAAGAAATCTGTAGCAGTCAGGATGAACCTACACTGGCGGGCTGTTGCCGGCGGGTACGGCCCCACTACATCGAGTCCCCATACCGCAAATGGCCAAGAGTACTTGGTGGGGTGGAGGGGTTCTGGCGGCCGATGCAAGAAGTTGGCGTGCACTTGGCACGCGTGGCATCTCTTGGCGTATCCAATACAATCGTGGATCATGGAGGGCCAGAAGTACCCTAGCCTCCGGATTTGATGGGACAGCTTCGGCCCAGCTTGATGGGCGCCACAGGAACCGGCGTGAACCTCTTGCATAACTTGAGGTATCTCTACTCCTTGGATGCAACGGAGGAGGACACCATCAAAACTCCGTTTATAGAGGGTCTGCTTTAGACTAGGGCCGCTCTGGAGGGTAAATTGAAGTGCGCGGCGTCGGATTCGCTCGCGCTCGGCCCGGTTGTCCGGGAGCTGGCCATTTTGGAGATAATCGACAAAAGGTGCTCTCCAATCGGGGGTCGTTTCAACCACTGCGTCTGACGAACCCGGGACTCCTGATACGGAGGGTCCGGCGGTGAGATGACTTACCCGTAGGCTATCACGGTCCTCTTGGGTGACGGGAGCAATGACTCTACGGTGGGCCACGTGTATGACCAAATCATCTTGCTCGGGTTCTGCGAGCGATGCGGCTAAGCCAGCTAGGGCGTCCGCTTGGCCGTTCTGCGACCGCGGGACATGGGTAACCTCTAGCCGAGATGAGAACTGGGCCATTAGGAGGAGGGTGTACTCCAGCAACGGTGCAAGCTCTGGCTTCCTGACGACGTAGTCGCCATTAACCTGTTTGATTACCAGCTCAGAATCTCCCTTCACATGTAGATGGGGTACATGGATCTCGAGGGCCAACTCGAGGCCGGTGATGAGAGCTTGGTACTCTGCCTCGTTGTTCGTACAACCTTCTGACAGCAGGAAGGAGTACGGCAAGACGGCTTGCGTCGGGGTAATGAAAACAATACCCAGACCCACTCTGTTGAGCTTGGGGTCGTTGAGCCTTCTACCAGTGGGGCTCCGGGAGGCGCCGCCGAAATGCATTTGCCAACACGGGACAGCGTGATCGACCGAGAGGATCGTCTCATCGGGAAAATCCAGGTCCAGGGATTGATCCGCGGAGGTTGGATGGGCAGCTAAAAAGTCTGCCAATGCCTGTCCCTTGACGGCCTTCTGAGGCACAAACCTGATGTCAAACTGCTGGAGAATCACCGCCCACCGTGCTAGCCGGCCGGTCAGCATGGGGCGGTTCAGGATGTACTTCAGCGGATCCACCCGAGAGATCAATTGCACCTCGTGGTGTTGCAGGTAGTGTCGCAACTTCTGCACGGCGAAGACGAGCGCAAGGCAGCTCTTTTCGATAAGGGAATATCTGACCTCCGTATCGAGAAGCATGCAACTGAGATAGTAGAGACTGTTCTCAGTGCCCTCGTTATTCTTCTGGGCGAGCAGCGCGCCGAGGGATCTCTCCAGGGCGGTCACGTAAAGGACCAGCGGCTTTCCAGAGACGGGTGGCATCAAGACCGGAGGTTGGAGCAGGTACTGCTTGATTTCCTCGAAGGCGATCCGACACTCCTCATCCCATTCGTAGGCAGCGCCTTTCTTCATGAGTCGAGAAAAGGGCTTACACTTGCCGGCCAGGTTCGCAATGAATCGGCGTATATAGGCTAAGTGGCCTTGCAGTCCTCGAAGCTCCCGAATGTTGCTCGGGGGAGGCATTTGGCTGATGGCCTTGATCTTCTCCGGGTCGATCTCGATACCTCGGTATCTGACAACAAATCCCAGAAACTTCCCGGAGGTGACTCCGAAGGCACACTTCAGTGGGTTCATCTTCAGGTGACGGGAACGGAGGAAACCGAACACTTTCTCAAGGACTTTGAGATGGTCCTGACGTTGATATGATTTGACTACAAGGTCATCCACGTAGCACTCCACCAATGTCCCGAGGATCGGTTTGAATATGAGATGCATGGCCCTCTGATAAGTGGCACCTGCATTTTTCAAACCGAATGGCATTACCCGGTAGCAAAAGGTACCCTGGGGAGCCCTGAAGGCAGTGGACTCCTCATCTTCGGGGGCCATCCGGATCTGGTTATACCCGGAATACCCATCCATGAAAGAGAGGGCTTGGAACCCGGCCGTGGCGTCAATCAACAGCTCTGTCACCGGGAGCGGGAAGTCATCCTTTGGGCAGTGGCGATTGAGATCGCGGAAGTCGATGCAGACTCTAATCTGCCCATTCTTCTTCCTGACTGGCACAATGTTGGCGAGCCATTTGGGGTACTGGACCTCTTTGACGAAGTTGGCCTTGATTAGCTTATCAACTTCGGCCTCAACCATAGCGCCATGGGAAGGGTTCATTTTCCTGGGCGGCTGCTTAAACCCACGATGTTTTACTGGGAGGCCCAGACGGTGGACGGCCACTTGGGGATCCAGCCCTGGCATCTCATCGTAACTCCAGGAAAACACATCGCGGTGCTGTTTGAGGAAGTCTACATACTGCTGCCGCTCCTCGAGGGACATGGCCGCACTGATTAATGTGGGTCTTGGATCTGCCTCGCTACCAAGGTTCACCTGTACCAGCTCATCGACCGTGGTAGAGACGCCTTCCTCAAAGGCTGGGAGAGCATCCTCCAAGTCTTCCTCCCCAGCCGTGGGGGGATTTCCCGTGACGGAAGGTACTTCTGGGCTCTCGAAACCCGAGGGGCAGCTGGTGCCGGCTTGGGCAGCAGCGGTCATCACATCAGGAGACTCATTCGTCGTGGAGACCATAGCAACGAATGCATTTGACCCTATCCCATCCGGCCTTCGGCCTAAGGGGCCACGCTTGATGATATCAAAGCAGTGGTGACGTGTCGGCCAGAGTCGGTTGATTCCATCCCGGCGAAATAGACACGTATGGCGCACCGCCGTTGTCATGAGCTTGACATCCCGGTACCGTACAGGGGTAGGAGATTCCGGGATGACCCGAGCCTGGTTGATGTAGGAGTACGAGGTGATTTTCCGCCGTCGCTTGGACGCCGGAACATGCCTTCCTTGCGTACTCGAAACAACGGAAACATTGTCCCATGTCGGGGGTCGTGGCCTCCAACCGGTGGATCGGGAGGATGTAGGCGTCGTCCATGCTCGCCCAGGGATCACTTGTGGTTGGGGCGGGCTCATCCTCGCTGACCAGGATCTGCTTGTCCTTACTTTTGTAATAACCCGCATCCAGATAGCGGGCCTCACAAGAAGCGAAAGGGACGCGTCTCCTTGGAGCACGCCTACTCGACCGTTGAGCGAGTACTTAAGGCACTGGTGATACGACGAGGGAACCGCTGCATGCAGATGGAGCCATGGCCTGCCCATCAATGCGTTGTAGGCGGTGTCCTGAGAAACAACCATGAATTCGGTACTGGAAATTAAGCCACCGAACTGGGTCTTCAGACGGATCTTGCCGACCGGGGTTTTCTCTGTCCTGTCGTACCCCTGAATCCTGAGGTCAGAGGGAGTCAAATCACCTTCGGACAAACCCAGCTTTCGCAGCGTCCGGGTCGGAATTAGATTGATTCCGGAACCCGTGTCAACGAGGCAGCGACGGACTTCCACACCGTTAAAGTGGCCAGTGATATACAGTGGGCGAATGTGCCCCTGTATAGGGGGGTCTTCATCTTCACCAGAGAACGAGATAACCGCCTGACATTCGGCGTTTTCAATCGTCTCGGTATGGAAGGCCTCCGCGGCTGCCACTTCCGTCTCGAACTGGAGGGGGCTCCTTAGGGCCTCGGCAAGTGCCTCGCGCATCTCGGATGACAAGCGCAGGGACTCAAGGATGGAAAGCCTCGCCGGAATGCCGGCTAGGTGCTTTAGGACATCATACTTGCGTGCCAAACGCGAACCTCTGCTTACAGGGGGTTTTTCGGCATTTGGAGGCATAGCGGGTCCTGCTGGTTGAACTGGCGGTCGGCTAGCACTGGGTACATCCTGCCGCCTGCTAGTAGAAGCCTGGAGAGTAGTCTCCGGGCTAAGATCGAACAGCGGGGGCTGGCCCGTCGCCGGGCGAGACTGGCTGTGATACGAACGAGGCGGCTCTCCCTGATCCAGCAACACGAACGGCGGTGGAGGTAGAGCCAAGGGCACTGGATGGGTCTGCGCGTGCTGAGATCTGCGCTGAGCCTACTGCCTAGTCTCGGTAGCGTGCACGGCTTGGTCACAAGTGCCTGCTGACATACCTCGATGACCGGCGCGATTGCGATTCCGCTGACGTCGACGTCGGCTGGGAACGTTGGGGCGGTCTGCCTGGGGTTCCCCCTCGTCGGGGGTCATATAGGGCTTTACCAGCTCCACGGTGTTAACCGAAGCGTACCCTTGACTGTCACTCGAAGAGTCATCCACCGCTGGGCGGATTCTGGGGGGAATGCCCATTTCGGGAGGCATAAAGTCGCCGAGAGTGCGGGATGACGACGGCACTGGCGGTGCACGTTGCTTCTTCTTGCGTCGCCGCTGCTTGCCTTTTTGGGCAGAGGTCGACTGTGAAGACGATGCTGAGGCGCCAACTACTTCTTCTGAAGGTTCCGACTGCTTCAGGCGTGCCCGGATGATACCCTGGGCACGGACGACAGTTTTTCGAGCCATCCAGTTGTCGTATTTCTGGGACCCGCGGCTAGGGACCTGTTGCCACTCACCCTCGCTGTCACTGCCGATTTCCGACCCCGCGAAGATGCCTGCCACCTGCGCTGGCGCTGGGCCCAACTTGACTATGTTGTTGTTGACCTGGTCCTGAAGCCAGTCTTTAAACACATAGCATCGCTTGAGGGTGTGCCCGAGGATCCGATGATAAGGGCAGTAGTTGGGGTGATCAGTGAGATGCGCCTCTGCCGGCCTCCTGCACTCAGGCAGACGCACGATCCCTTGCTCTAGAGCACTTCGGAAGTAACCAGGGACCTGATTTTCGTTAAACGAATAGGTATGGTACTTTCTTTCCGGGTAAGGAGCCCTGGGGGCCTGATCCTGTCGAGGGACCGGAGGGGCCTGCCGAGGGGGCGGTGCCTGGTTGTCTCGCCTAGGTGGCGGTGGCGCGTTGCGCGGGGGAACCTGTCGGTTCTGAGGCGGTCGCTGCTGGGCAGGAGCCTGTGCTTGAGGTGGAGGACCTCTGCGGGGTTGCGGGGGCGGTGCCGCCGGTAACAATTCCAGCTGCCTCGGGGCTTCTATTTGAGCCACTGCGGCGGGTTCAGCCCTGGCGGCCCTCCTGGCTGGGATCATAGGGGGCAGCAAACGTGCCTGACTAGCCTGTTGCAAGGCCTCCTCGAGGCGCTGGGCCTTATCCGAGAAGTCTTTGAACCCCCCAGGGTAGTTCTGGGTAATCAAGGAGGGTACCAGCTCTGTCTTTACGTTCCCCACACACATCGTCAGTAATTTCTCCTGAGTCAGCGGCATATCGAGAGAATACGTAAGTCCTTTCCACCGGGCGATGAAGTCTGCAACCCGCTCATCAGGCCTCTGTTTGCACTTAAAGAGGTCCGCGATGCTGGTCTTCCGCGTGGTGGAGCTGAACTGGTACAAGAACTGCCGGCGAAGATCCTCCCAGCCGGTCACTGATCCGATGGGGAGCTGGCTGTACCAGACGAATGCCGGACCTTCCAACGTCTGTACAAAACATCGGAGATTAGCGGCTTCTTGCTGAGCCGGGGTCCCCAGCATGGGGCCACACCTGGAAGAGAAATGAGCCAAGTGCTGGGGTGGGTCCCCTGTCCCGTTAAAAGGCGAGAAAGTGGGGTTCCCAAAACCCGGAGGCGCGGGCATATCATCCACCCACGCGGGATAAGGCTTGCCATCCGGTGGGACCGCCACCTGCCGTGTCTCCAACGCCTCGAGGCGGGCTGTGAGTGCCGCAATATGGTCCTCCGGGTGGGGGTCTCTGTCTTGACGGGGGTCCCTAACCACAAGCGCATTGCCAGGTTCTTCAACACGGTAGACGGCTTCTGCTGCTCTAGGGTTGACTGGTTGGACGACCTGTTGGGCGACCGGGGGAACCCGGGTTGGGTTCTTCAGATTGCCCCGTCGCTCAGGGGGGGTTGGCGAGACGTATCGCGCCCCCTTGCCGTACGTTCCGGCTTCCGCCCTGTCCGCGGCAGTAGCATGATCAGGGTTGCCCGGAGGCATCTCACCGGGGGGAAACTGTTCCTGCCCCTGCTGTCCCGGCCTGGGATTACCGTAGTCGGGTCGTCGCTCTGCGGCGCGTTCAGCCACGAGTTCGTCGACCAGCCTCTTCTGCTCAGCAAGCTGCTGGCGCAACGTGGCCTTCTCAGGGTCTTCGTCCGTTTTCTGCACGGAGGCGGACGGGTCAGAGTGCTTGACTATCCCGACATGCTCCTTACCCTTGCCAGTGCTTCGACCGAGTGCCAGTGACTCGGTGGGTACGGGGAGGCCTAGCAGGTTCCTTTGCTGACGGGTGACTCTCTATGATGGGTCGAGCAGTGGCGGTACGCCTTCGGATGGTAAGTCCCCATCAAGGAACTCAAGCTCATCTTCCTTATCCACAACGTCGGCCATGTGGACTGTGACCCCTCTTGAGGGCATATCCTCAATGTCGCATAGCGAATCAGGCTGTCGTCGGATAGGGTCGAAGAGGAGAGCGGCATAGTGTCCCCAACCACGGACTTGCACATGGGGGGTGGCTTCCCTAACGATCTTGCGGAGTGCCTTGAAACTCTGGACGCATTTTCGTTGGAGGGCACTCTGGTGACCGGGCGACTTGGGGTGCTGGGCCGCAAGGAGCGCCGCTGCATCAATTAGGCGGCACTGTTTGCCAATCTCCTCGAAGTGCTCTCGACTCCTGGGGTACACTACCCGTTACCAACGGAGGCGGAAGTGCGTCGCCCACAGGGTCCGACAAAAGCATCCCACTTCTTCAGGGGTAAGCGACTCGGGTACGCGAAAATTTAGCACCGCCGTGGGCCAGAACTTCTCTGGGAAGTAGTCCGCTGCAAGGATACTCCAGAAGCTCCTGGGTTCGTCCTCGGGGTTCGGCCCTACATTTCCCCACTCATCAACCGGGGGTGGCTGAGGGACCGGTAGCAGTACCGAGGCGGACCTCTGGGATAGCAAACTCGGCGGTGGAGAATACGGCGAGCGAGCAGACTGGCCACCGTACTCTGGGCCCTCCTCTGAAGAGCGAGGTGACCTGACCACAATGTCACGATAGGACGGGCTAACAGCCACTGCTTCGGGTACGGGAATTGCCGTTACCGGTGTCCGGTCATGTCGTGGCTCTACCACCGTTGACCCCCAAAACAGCTCCTCGTGATCCCGAGTAGAGGTAGAGGGCGCTTCGGGTGACGGTGGCGGTGACTGCGCGGTCGAAACCTGCGGAATTCCCAGGATTTCTTCCTCCTGGATGTACCTGCGGAGAGAGACGGGAATCCAGTGGACCTCAAATTCGGGGAGAACGAGGCTGACGCGTCTGGTTCCTGCCCCAGTCCTTGATACGGAGGAGTTGGGAGAAGGTTCCATCGCTGAATCGTATTCCGCTTCCGAATCGGAGAAGCGGGCAGGTTTGATCCCCCCCTGGGCCTTCCCAGGATTCTTCTTGTGGTGGCGACGACCCGCTCTTCTGCCCCTGGGTGGCTCTTCGGGACAGGGTTGACCCCTATCAGGCAGCCCTGGGGCGGCGCTAGTGTCGTGGCGGAGAGGGCCCCCAATTGAGACAGCCGGGGTGCCGGGGGCACCAGGGCAAATATCAAAGGGTACATGGGGAGGACCTCCATGGACAGTACCCACGTGGGCGGGGCCTCTGTTGGAACTGGCAGGAGCATGGGGAAGGCCTCCATGGCCGATGCGAGTGGAGCGAGGCTGACCTTCACTCCTTGAGTTGCTGGGGCGAGAAGGATCTTCGCCAGTCGCAGAGAGGACGTAGGGGGGGGGGGGGGGGGCACGTCGAAGGACCGGATGGACGGTGCCCTCAGAAGAATGGACTTCATACCCTGTACAGCGGGCGTGGGAAATACTTCCGCGCTGAGCATTACTGCCCCGGGGCAGGTCTTCCTGCAGGATGGGGGCAGCACGAGGCATGCCTCCACGACGAACCCCGGAGCGGGGAAGGCCCACGCTCTGTGGAGTAGTGGTATGGGGAGGACCTCCGTACGGGGTGGCATCACCGCGGATTAGCTCGCGGCGATCATCACTGGGGCCTGCAACCCGGAGCGTCAACCCGGCCTGCCCATGGGGCGGCTGGGGTCTCAATCTTGGTTGGGCGAAGGGGTGCCCCTGCTCAATGTAGGCGGGGGATTCATAATGTACGTCGGCGGTGGCTCGGGCCACTATAGCTGTCGATGTGGACGCGGCTAGGCGAGCGTCCTCAGCCCGGGCCCGGCGCTGACGTCGGGTCAGGCGGGCTGGTGCAGGTGGTGCAGGGACATAGTCTGCCTGTTCTTCCTGCGGGGCCGGACGGCGGCGCTGACGTGACCGGACGGGAGCTCTCGCCTGGGGGTCCTGGGTCGGGGCCCTGAGCGGGCTGAGCCGGACAACACCTGCCTCTTCAGCGTAAGGCGAAGAGTCGTCAAGGCGTTCCGGGGATAGGCTCCCGAAACGATTGAATGTCTGGGTGGGGAGCGGAGGCTCCCTGCGCGGCCTGTTGGGGCGGCGTTGACGGCGGGGCCTGGAGGCCTCCAGGTCCAAACGGGCCATATCCCTGGTCGGGATGACCCCTTGTTCCTCATACCTGCGCACGAGGCTGTTGATCACCCTTCGTTGGATGACCTCTGATGGGGAAAGGGGACGTGGACGTCCCGCATCCCGTGACGTGGCAGCCGTCGTGGCGGTAGCGGCGCCATGTGGAGTGGCCGTAGTGGTGTTGCCCCTGCCCCTGCGCGGGCGAGGAGCGGATGGTGACCGCATCTCTGCAATAGCAACCTGGTTCCTGGCAAACGAAGGGATCAACTCATCAGTACTGAGAGGAAAAGGATTGACAGCCAGTGCCCCAGCGTTCTTCCATCCTCCATGTTTGTGAGAAGGATCCACGCCAACACGCTGCAGAGCGGAGTGCCCCACGTTCTACTACCCCGACCTCTGGTGAGTTCCACGACAGGCCCGCCATTTACTTGGCGGGACCAGGCAACGGATATCTGAATCCGGTGACACGTCAATCTACTGGTGTCTCGAACGCTACTAATCTCCATGCTGAGGAGAAGACTTTCACGTCGGGTTCACCATTTCTGTTTCCGACGCTTTCGCCGGGGCGCGCGCGCATCCGTCCGCGGGGGAGGGGGACGCGCGGCTTTGTTGCCCCGCATTCCCGCTTTCCAAAGGCGGGCGGCATTCGTTCCTTGTTCAGGTACGTCTTCTCCTTGATCGAAACGGGATGATGGGATGTCGGTTCTTCCTCCCGTGGATTCCTCCTCAGAACTCGTCACCTAGTCCGGGTCTCCCTTATAGATTTAATACGTAGTTCGTGAAACTCTTCCCAGTGTCATGTTTCCATGGACGCCGGTTAATTACACTGCTTCTGTCGGGACATTCCAAAGGATCCAGTCAGGGCAGCAACCTTCGGTCAGGGGAGTAATCACGTTTGAGGCATCAGTAGCGTGTCTGGATGCTGGGGTACCTGGCATGTCTTTCTGTTATCCTTGATCACAAGGCTTCTCGAGGGCGTGGAAGCCCGAGGCATCCCACATCGAGTGCAGGGAATTACATGTCCTAGACACGTATCTGAGGTTTTCCTCAGCTTCCCATGTTCAACACAGGGTATGCTGCAAGATTAACGTCTAGCAGAGACGGTTGAGAATGAAATGGAACCATCGCAGGGGTAGCGACAATGAAGTTGGGCTTGAGCCTTGAAGAGACTTCCTACGTATCCCCGTGGCAGGGAATCAAAGTCCGCGTAGTTCAGGATGGTGCCGGTAAACCGACGTGAAGATGGACCTTGGTCCGAGGAGAGTTGGGCTTGAACCTCTGGGAGGATTCCTACGTACCATGCCTTGACATGGATCAAAGTCCCCGTAGTTCAAATGATACAGTTTAACGTCATGCGGGACAATAATGAACCCTGACGTGAATAAACGACGGGTAGGCTTGAACCTCGTGGAGGCTTCCTACGTACCATGCCTGGACATGGATCAAAGACCTCGTAGTTCAAATGGTCACAACGGCTTACCGCTGGACTGGAATGGGACCCGACGTGAATGAGCGACGGGTGGGTGTGTCGGTGAACCGACGTGAAGGCAGACCTTGGTCCACTATCGGTGGGCTTGAACCTCGTGGAGGCTTCCTACGTACCATGCCTTGACATGGATCAAAGACTTCGTAGTTCAAGAGGGTTGGGTCGCAATGGCTTACCACTGGGCCGAGATGTAGTTTAACGTCATACTGGACGTAGGTAGAACACGACGTGAATTGGGTGATGGGTGGGCTTGAACCTCGTGGAGGTTTCCTACGTACCATGCCTTGACATGGATCAAAGACCTCGTAGTTCAGGATGGTGGGTCGCAATGGCTTACCACTGGATCGGGGTGCAGTTTAACGTCATGCTGGACGGGGGTGAAACCCGACATGAAAGACGGGTGGGCTTGAACCTCGTAGAGGCTTCCTACGTACCATGCCTTGACATGGATCAAAGACCTCTTAGTTCAGATGAAAGTAGACCTTGGTCCACTGATGGTGGGCTTGAACCTCGTGGAGGCTTCCTACGTACCATGCCTTGACACGGATCAAAGACCTCGTAGTTCAGATGGGGAGTAGACCTTGGTCCACTGATGGTGGGCTTGAACCTCGTGGAGGCTTCCTACGTACCATGCCTTGACACGGGTCAAAGACCTCGTAGTTCAGATGGGGAGTAGACCTTGGTCCACTGATGGTGGGCTTGAACCTCGTGGAGGCTTCCTACGTACCATGCCTTGACATGGATCAAAGACCTCGTAGTTCAGAAGGAAAGTAGACCTTGGTCCACTGATGGTGGGCTTGAACCTCGTGGAGGCTTCCTACGTACCATGCCTTGAAACGGATCAAAGACCTCTTAGTTCAGATGGAAAGTAGACCTTGGTCCACTGATGGTGGGCTTGAACCTCGTGGAGGCTTCCTACGTACCATGCCTTGACATGGATCAAAGACCTCGTAGTTCAGAAGGGTTTGCCAGGGTCGGTGCTCACTCTAAGCCCACATGAGTCATGCTCGGTGTGAGAAACAAGAGGTTGCAAGGACCTGACGATCACGTCGCGAAGGGTGCGTCCGTGAGAAGCGAAGAGGGGCTTACCCGTTGAGCGGCCCATGGTGTTGGGACTTACTCCAGGATGGAGGCCCATGGTGCGACAAAGCGCGGGAAAGATGGACCTTGGTCCGAAAATGGGAGGTGCCTCGTTCCCTATCACGTTCCCCACTGACCTTGGTAGTGGGGGAGTACCGAGATGCATGGGTGCAATCATCCGTACCAAAGGTTAGGGATTTACGCTCTTAGGCGACCCTTCCCCTGCGAACATACACCACTCCGACAAGGAGGATCTCATTCCATATGCGGAAGAGTTCCATTCCCGTGGAGACCAGCGGTGTAATGAATGCTCGAGCTGGGGGGGACCCTTCGTGAGGGAGACGAGGTTGGGTCACAGTTTAACGTCATGTGTTGAGGACGTGGTGCTTGGCAGTTTAACGTCCTGCAGCTCGGACGAGGTGGGTTCACTCCACACCCCTAGGGCTTACATAACTGGTACCCTCTGGTCCTTGGGGAAGGGAAGGTACCAGTAAGGCCATGTGAAAGGGGGGTCGAGGGAGGAGCCATCGAGGGGTCCACGTTAGCGTGGCTATGCGAAGAAGCAATAGCCGTTGGCGTGCCTATGCGAAGAAGCATTGGGCGAAGCAACGCTACGGGAGGTGTTGTCCATGGGACTTTGAAATCACATCGTGCAAACCTGGAGGGTCGCACGGAAGAAGGAATCGTTAAGCAGAGGAGTGTGCTTTGCGAAGTGGGATGCATTGGCCTTAGCATGGGGCATAGGTGGGAGTGGGTGGTGCTTCGCGAAGTGGAACAGTGTTCGCGGAGCACTGCCTCGCGAAGAAAGAGTGGTTCGCGAAGCGGGGTCCTGCCAAGCAATGTGCTTCGCGATGCATAGTTATCCTGCCTTGGCATAGGGATTACTAGCATGGGTTGGGTGTTTCGCGAAGCACGAGTGCTCCGCGGCTGCCCGGGTTCCCTTGGGAATCCCCTTCCTTTGCGAACGCCCTTGGGCTTCGCGAAGGGCATCCCTCTCGGAAGAGGGGCTCAGGACGAAACAAATCAGAGTCGTCTCGCGAAGTAGAAATACCTCGCGGAGCTCATGATTCCCGGGGCAAAGCTTGCTTCACGATTCGGGAGAGGAGAAGCCGAAAGGTCGGATTGTCCGTCCTCAGGGACTCAGGGGGAGTCGAGTATTTATAGGGAAGGGGCGCCGCGAAGCAGGGCTCGCGCGCCGCCTTCGGGGCTTCGCGGCGGCTCGCGAACGTCAAACCGGTTCGCGGAGGATTACCGCCTCCGGAGCTTCGCGGCGCCTCGCGAACGTCAAACCGGTTCACGGCGGATTACCGCCTCCGGAGCTTCGCGGCGCCTCGCGAACGTCAAACCGGTTCGCGGCGGATTACCGCCTCCGGAGCTTCGCGGCGCCTCGCGAACGTCAAACCGGTTCGCGGCGGATTACCGCCTTCGGAGCTTCACGGGGCCGCCAAAGTTGGGGCGCTTCGCGGCGGGGCTCCGCGGACGGGCTCCGCGGCTGTGCTTCGCGGCTGTGCTTCGCGAGGCAGCGCGCCGGCTCTCTTTTTCGTCCCTTCCTTTCGGGCCGGATTTTTGGCGCCAACAGTGTCCATGAGACTTCTATATTGAATAGTATTTTTACCTACAATCTGATTTTCATGATTGTAATACACCATTATTTATGCTTCACAATTTCAAGATTCCAACATATGGGTGCACCCACATCGCCTACTAGAATATCCCACTGAATAAAATAAAATGGAGAAAAAGAAGAAGAATTAATTCGTGGTATAAGAGAGAAATAACACAGTGAAACAATTTCACATGGTTATAATAAAAAAACTAATGTAGGCTACTCAATAGGATCTGATGGATCCATAGCCTATCTTGGATCAATAGCCTTTAACTAATGTGTCTATTCCAATGCATTCTCTATGTGATCTACATGCACTTGAGTGGGAGATGAATTAACAGAATAATCAGATCATGGATGGATAGAAGGAAGTCGAGGTGATGTAAAAATGAAATGATATGGGTAGTAGGTTTAGGGATACAACAATGAATATGGAAATGGTATTAGTGTCACCATCATTATAGGCGATGTAGAAATGGTATGGGAAGAATAGGCTAAATGTGATGATGATGGAGGCATGGGTAGGAACATCCCTGCAGGCGACATAGACATGGTATGGGAAAAAGAGGATAAGTGAGATGATGATGGAGGAATGGGTGGAAACATCCCTCCAGGAGGTGTATATATGGTATGGGAAGAATATTATAAATGAGATGATTTTGGAGGCATGCACATGAACATACATGGAGGCACAAATGGAGGATAGAAAGGGGTGGTAGATGGGGTGTTTACCGGTTGTTCAGGGTGGGAATGTGTAAGATGGGTGCTCTGTATGTCTTGGATCATCCCCGCTTAGACCCATGGTGGTAGGATGAAAAGGAGTCAAATCTGGTGCAACTAAATTTCTATAAAACAAATTTGATAAATAATATAAATATGTCGTTATATGTAATTCATAAGAAAAATATTAAAATTATTATATTCACTAAGGGAACCAAAGGATCCAACCCACGCTTGTACCTATATTGATTAACATCAAATAATTTCTTCATTCTATCTTATTTCATAATTTTCATAATAAAAAATTTTCAATTTTTAGAAATAGTTTTTAAAAATAATTCATACAATATAGAATTCAAATAACTCGTAAACAATTTGATAAAATGATTTAGTAACAATAATTTAAAACCAAGTTATACATTTTATAAAAACTCATTTTAAATCAATTTTTCTAAATTGATATAAATCTAATTAAATGTAGCAAATAAAAACAATACTAAAACATATGTATCATTCCAAACTGAAACTAAATTAATGTAATTATAGTAATACCATGCTGAGAAACTCATGTTAAGGTAAACTAAATGAACAACGAACATATATGGTTTCTTCAATATATTACCCACCACAACTTTATGTTCAATATCAACTCTTACAAAGGGAAAATTTGAGTCATCAAATGAAATATTTTTGTCAACAACAATTGGGGCATCAATGGTGTCAATTTGATCCCCAGCATCCTAAAAAATATGTATCAGGATTACTTCATTAATTCCACTATAATCAGGTTCCATATGATCTTTCACAATAAACGATTTTTTTTACATTGATGAAAAAAGTCATGGTTCATTAGTAGACAAAAATTGATTCATTTAAATAAATCTAAATCCAAAATCATCAATAAATTTACAATGTTTCCTCATTGATTCAAAACATTTATATTTCATCATAGTGACTCAACCTTGAGAGTAGTAATCCAATAACAATATTTTCTCAACATGTCCAAATAATACACATCTTTATATTGGGGTTGACTGTCTGATGCACTATCATAACCATCAATTATTGCAGTAGATATAACACCTTCATTCTATCTTCTCATTTCCACCACTCAGTCATTTGTTAAAAATTTATACCCATTGATTATTAAATATTTTCATTCACAGACCAAAGAATTGGGAGCAAAATCCAATGACCATAATTCTTCAGAAACTAAGTAAATAGGTATACTCAATACCTGAAATATAAATGAATAATAAAATTAAATGGATATGTATATTTTATGTTAATGAATGTAATTGTTATACCTTTGATTCCATCCAAGAAGGAAACTCTTGGCTATGAAAAGACTCTCTCCTTCTCAAAGGCAAAGATCGATGAAATATACTTATAATTTTTTTAAGTTCTCTATATAAAATGATAATAACATTCTGTGTTATATGTCAGATTACATAGTATGATATAAAATATAAATATAAAAATTATTTTCTTGATATATTCATCGAACAAACCACATTTAAACAAGACTATGCGATGCACCATATCCCAATTTTCAAGTATCAATGTAGCCAATATATCAGACCCAAGAATTCATCTTATTCAGGGAAGAGATGAAAATGAGGGCTCAATTTCCCCATACTACTCATATTAATTTCTCATTGGATAGTCATGTCTTGTGATCAAATCAGAAAAATACATTGAACAAAAATCCATACATTCTTTATCCAGATAACCTCTCACAATTGAACCTTCAGGAAAATTATATTTTCAAACATAAGATTTTATTGTGCACATATTTATTTTAGTATGATAAATCCACAAAAAAGAAATGGATTCCCCATGAAGTGTTTAATTTGGAAGATGAACTGTTAAATGCAACATGCAGGTGAAAATGAGGGAAGAATTTTTTTCCAACTCACACAAAAATAATGGAACCTCTTACTAAATTTTTATCAAGAATGACTTGGATAACATTTTAGGAAAAAGGTCACTAAACTGGCACAATAGAATCACCATATCCCTTACATTTTTGGATAGCAAATTCTAAATTGCTATTGTAATCAATTCACGAATAAGTGCATGCTAATCATGAGTTTTTTGGGATTTTAGTTTCAAATACCTTCCATTGAATAGTTTAGATGTGTTTCTAGAATATCCATCAGGAACCTTAATACTCTCCAATACATCGAGAAATTGATTTTTCTCTAACGGTGTCATAACATAAGAAGAAAAAATAATTTTACATTTTTTTCACTAATTCATAGATGATACAGTTCTGTCCGAATACCCCAATCCATCGAGTCCTGATGAGATCAAAATTCATCTTTGGTCTTCCCCTAGATATTTAGAAGAAATGAAGGTAAAATTTCACATATATTTTTCTCAATGTGCATTATATCTAAACAATGACATGATAAATTTTTAGAATAATATGCCAAATCAAAAAAGATACTTCCCTTTTCAACAATTGTAAGTGTATTCAGTGTCAGCATTATTCCTATTTTTAGATTTCATCTAACATTTACATAATTAAAAACTGAAATATTTCAATTCATTAAGGACATCAGTTCCTAAAATATATTGAGGTTGTTGTTTATTGTCAACAGTATTATCAAATCTCTAGTTATTCTTCTAATATTGATGATCCATTGACAAGAATCGTTAATTCCCCATGAAGTTAAAACTACAAAAATATTTAAGACTTATCAATCATGTATTCTTCATACAAAAAAGACATGATAGTTTTCCATTCATTTCATAATCATACATCATTTCATAAGTAGGGAAATCATTTATAGTCCATAGAAGGGTAGCACACATCTAAAATATATTTTTTGAAGAAGCACCGAATGTGTGCACACCCATACCCAAAGCTTCTTGAAATCTCTTATTAAATGTTGGAAGTAGAAATACATATCTATTCCCGGATCATAAGGTCCAAATATAAGTATAATCAAGAAAGATAAAGGGTTTTTCATACACATCCAAAGATGAATTTTATAAAAATGAATAAAAAAATCCACATGTTGTGAGTATTAAGCATTTGAGAAAACTAATTAAAACCATCACAGATACACCTAGAATGACATTATGTACCTTATCTAAAAAATCTTGATGTTGTGTATAAAAATACATCCATGCTAATTAATCTATAGTATGAACCAAATCATCATTACCTTTAATTCTCTCAGTATCATACCATCACATATTGGTTGACATTTCTGCATACATAAAGAGATTTTGACGCATGGTAATCAATGGAATTTTCCACATGACTTTTTGTGGCACACGAGATGGTGTTCCATATGTATTTTGATTCCATCGAAAAGTACCACATTATTTATAGTCATTAGGTTTATCTATTTTCTTCCAAAATAAACTATAATTTTAAAAAAAATCATGAACTTTATTAGATGAAAATCTATGAAGGTTAACTAACTTTCATGCCTTATAATGATTTGAGAGAATATCTACACCGTTAGAAAGAAATTATTTCAAAAAGGTAAGAATATAATAATTGGAGGTATTTTAAATTCCATAAATGGTTTTTACATGATATAACTACATTAAAAATTCTAACATGGTCATTTTAGTACATTACTGATATATTGGAGTTCTGTAATCATCGATTAAAATTTTCACTCACTCAACATCATCATTTTTCATCTTTTCCTCATGTTTATTAATATCATTTCCTATTTCACTGACATACTATCTCTCTCATGATTATTCATAAATAGAAAACCAATCAAATATCAATTTCTCCATACCACTTCTTTTTTTTTGTTCATGAAAAATATAAGATTGTCTCATCTCTCCATGCTGATACAAAACATGATAGTTTATTTGAAATGTAATTTTCGTTATACAGTAGCTAACTCTTTCCTAGATTAGCCATGGTATGAAAACAAAATTATATCATTGAAATTCTATAAAACCTCCATCTAAAGCATTTTTAAATGAACAATCTAAAAAAATACAAATTCTTTCGAAACTCTATCGAAATCTGATCAATATGATTCATACAGCTTCTATCAATTCTTCTAAAAGGGAAAAAATTATGTTCCAATCAACAATGTAAACCATTATTAAAAAATTCATTACAACAAATTTAAATATTAAATTTATCAAATATAAATAGTAGGTATAAAAACAATGAATAAATGAAATAACATATTCTATAAGTGATGACTATAAATAATGAACCAAGATGGGTATCCCAGACATTTAAGAATTCACTATAATGGTGGAAAAATTGAATAACATTGAAACAAAAATACATATTATTCCCTTTACTCACTTATATTTCAGTAAACCAACCCAATCTATCAATCCATGCACTCAATATTATCTACCAAAATGATTAAATTTAAATCCTAATAAATAGGGGTTAACAAAAATTTCCAAGGACATCAACTTACATAATTGAAATTATTTCACCTGATTAAGAAATAAATCTAAAAAATAATTCCATCAGGGAACCTAGTTAGGATGAAAACTTCATATATATTTCATTAATACATGTGAAACAAATGTTTTTGAAATAAAGAAACTTTAGACAATGAATAATAATGTAATGAAATATTAAATGTATTATAAAACATTAAAAAATCAAATATAACCATAATCGCTATTTTTTAAATATATCCAAGTATCATATAAAACATCCAAAAAAACGTTTTGGAAAAAAATATGAAATTATATTTTTAAAATTCATATAAGAAAAGAAAACATTTAATTATATGAAAAAAAAGTAAAAAAATTAAATCACATATAAATAATGTTTACTCAAAATACACATTCACATATATACATTTATAAATAAAACAATTCTGTTACAAAATTTATTTCCAGACATGATCTGAGATTAACCACACGATGAACAAAAATATTTCCACGATCCTTTTAGTCAATATATTAAATAAATATAGTCCTATACTCAAGGAAATCCTCTAATACAACACATTGGAAAAAATCTTATTCAATGTTGAAAACATTATTAATGAACTAATAAAGGCATAGAACAAAATATATGACATAGATGACATGGAATAAATGAAAAGAACAAGATATTTATTTATGTAAATTCCACATAGTAGCCTTCAACATATGAGTTCCATTTGATCTCTCAATTTAAAGATATCCATTATCAAGTATATTCACAATATAAAATGGTATTGACTACAATAAATGAGTTTTGTGACCGAAGTATTGACAATTAAACTAGGTTCTCATTTTAGATAAGGCAAACAAACCTAATACCTAATGTTTGAAAACTAGGGTTGAGTGATCTAATAAACCATTGTGAATCTTTTTCCTCACAAAATAAATAAACTATAATAGAAAATCATACCTATGTATTTTAAAACATTTGAAAACTATTAAAAAACTATAGTGAAAACAAATTAATCATTACAATTTCCAAAAATAAGTACAAAGGCACATGTACACTCAAAGTAGATTTATAACATTAACTGATGCCCATGAAAATAGAGGAATATTATATAATAAATAAAAGGAGGGAAGGAAATATTACCTCTCAAACATCACAACAAAAAATATGTCCACAAATAAAGGAAAAAATCTTTCTGATGGGTGCAATGTCGCATAGGATATGCCAAATTTTTCTGAGGAGGGAAGGGGGGAAGAATCTCCTAATATGGGGAAGGGGTTCCAAAATCCTCTTGAGGATGGAAGAGTGGAGAAAAAATCACCTAAGGGGAGGGGGATGTGTAGAAACATGGGAGGCATTAGGGTTCGAATGAGGAAGTGGGTAGGAGGATCCTGAGAATGTCTCCCTATCCAAATTTCTATACAAATGGTTTTTAGAAAATCGTTGGTATATGCATGGCTAGAATCATTATACCCACAGTTTCACTAAACTGTGGGTATAGCTCTGTTGGGATAGAGTCACTTTCAGGTTAGGTTAGCCACAATTTAGTGTGTCTCCTACTATTAGAGAGCTTTTATGAGATATATGGGTTGAATTGACTAGTTTTTCAGTAAATAAGTTTCCATAGATAAATTTTTATAACTTTAGAGGAAAGGAATTGAGTAATCCAAGGTTATTTCTTATAGGAGATGATAATACACTCAATTGATCCAGTATTCTAGAGTTAATGTGTCTGGTTAGTTAAAATACTACCTTAGACACATGAAGAAGTTGATATTCCATAACATATGCTATGAAAAGAGTTTTAAGGATCCTTGTCACTAGAATACTCAAGTGATTGAGTATTCTAAATCTATTAGTTGAGGTATACTGGGAGTGAAAAAATTTTGTGAGACATTTGAAATTATCAATTTGAAAGTATCTACTCAAAATCAAAGATAAAGTACTAATAATTTGAATTTACATGTTGTAGATCAAATGAAAACTACTACCAATTCAATTTCACTATGATAAAAATTAGATAAAGAGAATACCATGACTATCTATAACTCCCAAAAGTGTTATAGGTGCTTTCACTTAGTACTAATCCAAGAGAGGCATATTTATGTGTTGGTGTCCCCACTTCATACTAATCCCCCTCAAGGAGAGAGAAAAGTGTATAAAATAAATATAGGGAGAATATGGATTATACACTATATGTTAAATGTTTCATGTTGTTATATTTATCCAGTGAGATGAAAAAACATTTATGAGGACAAATATGATTTCAAAATGTTGTATTATCTCCAAGAGTTATACAGGGGGGATCTCGAAAATAAAGGTATGAGATATTCAGTGCTATGTATAGATGAATTTTAGAAGAAGGGAATAATTTAAGACCTCATGTACTCAAGATGATTTGGTTTATTGAGATACTAGTGACCATTAAGTTCAAAATGAACCATGAATTTTCAATTGATCTCATTCTTACCTCTTTACCATATAACATCTTGAATTTTATTGTTAATTATAATATGAATAGCATGTATAAGACACTCCTAGAATTTTTGGATTTAGATTAAAAGGATGATAAGGATATAAATAATTCCATATCTTCAGTCCTTATAGTAAACAAGAAAAATAAAGGCATGGAATAAGTTTAAAAGGATAAGTTATAGTTAAAGACAAGGATGTACTACTCTTTCAAGAGGAAAAAGATATAGAGGGAGAGCAAGGGGTAGGTGGAAGTATTCTTTTTTTTTTTGGAAATAAATTCCACTATAAAATTAATTTCATAGGTGTTGTTGGCCGGATGGAAGAACTCAAGAGCGGTTGAATTTAGTTCCAAAAAAAATTTATATTTAAAAAAGTTTAAATAAAATCCCCCAATTAAAATAAAATCTACCAGTTCATAAAAACAGTGGTTTAATATAATTTTAATCTTTTAAAATATTTCTCTTTGATTGATTAGTGATCATTTAAAACGATATGGAAATTACAAAACCTTTTAAAATCAATTTACTCAATCTAATACTTCTATAAACACTAGTTAAGATTTAATATCAATGTACCTATTTTTTGTATCTAAAAAAATATAGTTTACATATTTGGAAATAATTAAATAAAAAATCACACAATGCAATAAAAATGGGGTTTAGTGTTAATACAAGACTTAATCCCCTCCAAATATAAATTACCCACTACCAAGTATATTATACAAATATAATCTGACCACAACCTGTATCAGGTATATAAATAATAGAATATGAGCTCTCCCGGACATGTAGGAATCTCTTCTAAAAAACCATGGGAAGATAAATGATGAAAATACACACATGACCTATTATGAAATCCCCATGGGTATACCTATAAAAATAGAGTGAATATAATATATAGTATTATACAATTATAGTGTTGGAGATAGTGTCTCTTGATAAACAAAATAAAAAAACACTGCTCAAATGTAAAATAAAAAATTGTAAAATAATGAAGTAAGATATATAAAAGCTAGTGATACTTATTTTGATGTTCTCTAAATTCATGAGTCTCATATGATGGGTCTTGGTGAGAATCTCGAGTTGTTTCTATGAAAATGGAAGTAAAACAGAGCATCGATAATATCACTTTGTTCTGACTATAGGAAAGGATATGAATGTTCAGTGTACTTCACTCTTCCACTATCAAAATTCACGTGAGTATGCATCATGTAAGCTATAATGGAAATATCCTTCATATATTCGGAATGTAGAACACTTGATCATATATTTTCAGTCTTCTTTCACAAAAAAACGGGGGAGACTTCTTCAAATACAAAACACTCCATTATAGAGAGCATGTTTGTAGAAAAATCAGCATAATCCTACACATCCTCATACTGATCTCTAACATAGAATTTAACGTCTCCCTATAATAGTTAAGAATATAATTATAAAATAACTCTTTATATTAATTTCATTTATATAGATGTTGAGATCATTTAATTCAAGTGTCTCAGAATAACGATGGTAAAACATGCTGACGGTGACTCATTTCTGACGGTGAGTCAATCTAATGGTGTGTCAGGCTGGTAGTAAGTCATCTGATTGTGATACATCTAAAGGTAGGTCATCTATAGGTAGTTTATCTTGTGATGAATCATGTTATAAGATGACTCATCTGATGGTAGGTCATCTAGAGGTAGGTCATATGTTTGTGACTTATGTTTAGCCGTAACTCATATCCAGTAGGGAATCATCTGACGATGATTCTTTTTAGTGGTGACTCATTTTTGATGATTAGTATTTTAAAGTGGTGACTCTTTTTTGGAAGTGATTCTTTTCTGGTGGTGACACTTTTATGATGGTTGGTAAAGTCTGGCAGTGAGTCTTTTTAAACGAATGGTGACTCATCCCAACACTTAGCTAAATTTTCATAGATTTCATCATATTATAAATACTATTATACAACATGAAACTCATTAGAAATATAATTAACATGAATTTTGAGCATTGAAATAATGAAGTTTCAACAATCTCCACTTCAGATGATCAAAAATATTAGAATTTTACAAACCATGTATAGAATAAATTTTGGTATAAAATAAATTTATTCTAAAATATAATCATATTTTCAAAACACTTGAAATAGCCAATGTGAGATTTTTTTACAAAATTTTATAATTTAAAGCATAAGATAAATAATGATGGTATCAAATATATAGTATTCACATACCTATGATATCATATAAAAAAGAAAAAGGGTAATACACAAATCATACCCATAATTTTCTCCATAAAATAAATAAATTTCATAAATATTCTCCCCCTTTCGGGATTATCCAAAAGTGAAGATAAGAAAAAAAAGTAAATGTAAAGAATCAAATGATGAATTATAATAGAAATATCATTAATAAAAGATGTTATTGTATTACATTCCAAAAGGGAAAAAATTCAAGGAATATCCTATCAAAGACAGAGTATAATCTCAAGATCATTTAGCTGGGGTACTAGGAACAATAGGTTCTTTTCCCATGTTCAAGAATTTGGGAACAAAGGTATAGAATGAGGTAATAGTGGTAGAGGTTATAGGGACTGAATTAGAAGTGGTTATATCTCATATAATACTGGATGAATATATCATAATTCTTCCACTTGAGAATATTGAGAGGTTGAACCTGAGATGGTAAAGATGCATTTGGATCCTAAACAATAGCTAGTTTGAAATGATTGGGGGCAATGAATAGAGGAGATAGATGATATTTCACTGAAGTAACCTCATGAGCTATTATTGTCATACCAGACACATTCAAGAAATGGCTCATAAGATTTATGAAATACATAATGATTCTGCCTCCATGGTCCATGACATTGAAGAAGTTCTTATTTTCCTACATAAACAACTGAAGAACAAGTTTCCTATCCTTTAAATAAGGGACATTATCCTTAAAAACTCGTGTATCAAGTGGAATCTAAAGGTTCTCTCCTAAAAACATGAAGTTTGAGTTCGATTAATGATTGGTGTAAATCCAATAAAGGTAATATTTAATGGCCTTGGAAAAGTATTCCCTATCACTTCAGGAATGATTCAAACATTTTGTTACCATATTATAAAAATGATCACTATATTGTATGATCTACCTCAAATCATCCTAAAGAGTAGAAAGAAAATCTCTCATAATATCAGGAAGTTTCTCTCTATTGACTAACATATTCAACTCTATATCAAGGGAAGATGAGGGAGGTGGTCCACTGGAAGTAGAATTCATTTAAGGTAAAGTCTCCAATCTTTTCAAAAGGGTATCCAAACTAGAAACAAGTGAAGTTTGAGTATCCTCCATCATAGACCTCAAAGACTCCATCTCACTGGATAATCATCAATTATAAATATAAACCACTTCTATATGATGAATCATCTTCAGCTGAATGTGGCACACCACTAGCTCAATTAGGTGTCTAGAATCTTGATCATAGAGCTATGTAACTGGAGGTTCATGATTCCTTAGAATCCTAACAAAATCAAAAAGAAACCCCTCTTTGAAAGAATCTAGGTCATCTTTGGAAAAAGTAACTAAATGAATATGTGAAGAAAAAATAGCAAGCATAGGTATAATAAATCACTCAGAAAGTGGCATGGAAGCCTCTTCTAGATCAGGTCTGGTAGGAACATATGAGGAAAATTTCTCAATCTCTGTTATAGCATCTATTATCTCAACCATGGATCCTTTAGGATATACAACAATAGAATCTCGGATAGTAGGTACACTTTAGTTTTTTTGGACTTATCTCAATAAAATATGAGTCATAATAGTCCAAAACAAACGTCACATAACCTAGAAATCATTTCCACTCATCAAGATTTGTGACACCCAACCTGAAAAAAGACAAAACTAAAGGATCAACATCTATAGAGTCACATCGGTGAAAAAAAAACTAGTATTTTACTCCCCTCAACAGATTCCATCATCTCATATGTATCAAAGGAGGCATCAAAAACATCTTGAACAAAACATGGTATACCCTCAAACATATTAGAAATAGATACAACTAGAGATGAATGGTGTGTCTGAGTCATATCATTATATTAATTTCCATCATGGTCAGATTTATCATCATTTACATCTACATCATCATCTCCACTATCTTTATTATCTCAATCACTTCCATCATTTCAATTATCTGTATTTCCATCACATTCATTATCAGAAACTTTCAAAATTTCCATAGAATATTTAGATGAAGAACTCTTGAATTGTTCTTGTCCTAAAACTTCAATCTCCTCTTCTTCATCTCCTTCACATAAAAGGATTTATCTAGTAGGTAGAGATAATGGAGGACTATATATATCAAAATAGACCATTGGTATCTTAGTTATGTCATGTTCATAGCCTTACTCAACTCATAACTCCTCCTCATAACTAGATGCAGCAAACTCTACTTCTTATTAATCTTTATCAAAGTACTCCACTACCTGTTCTTGCTTCAATCATGGATCAATAATATTCTTTGGTATGGTTTAGTGATCAATAGGATTAAACTTCTCATAAATCTTATCAACAAATTCCACCTATTTCTTCATCCGTGGGTTCCAATTAATCTTTATTCTTTTATAGATACTCTGGTTAAGAAAATACCACAACACTTCACATCAACTAATTCATCATCATAAACTAATATCTTGGCCTCATGTTTGGATGAAATAAAATTAGGAAAGATGATGGAATTAAACCTAGAATATGTCTTACTAATCACTATAATATACACTATTTGATTCCTAAAAAATTGATCATGTCCCTTCATTTCATAATATATATGAAATACACACCTTGATATATAATAGTGTTGATATATTCTTTTTTAGGTCATAAAATCTATTATATAAACATAAAAAACAATCTACACTCACATTCCAATTTAGATGGAGTAAGAATCTCAAAGTTTCATCTCATGTAAACTCTACTAAGGCATTCTCATACATAAAATAATAACTATCACTAATAATGGTCCCATGAAAGTCATTCAAAACTATTTCATGATGGACTTTAATAAACTTATCCCATTATTTACAAGATAATAATATAATATTTCCATCTATCATGCTTCTAATTAATTAATTATAAACCCAAAATTAAACTTGGCATATTGATAAAACCGGTGTCCAACCTAGGATGGAATGGTCTATCGTTACTCAAGAACCATCCCATCTATCCTTGGTCCTGGATCACATTGAGAACAAATGATTTTCTATAGAAAAATCATTTGGAATTTACTTATTTCTTAGAAACCATTATATAATTATCATGTTTCAGGTTCCACAACTCAATTACTAGTCTTCTTTATTTTCCTCTAGGTTTCTTTTAAGGTCTCAACTTATCGAGAGATAACCCATCAGGTTGCTTCACTCTAACCATTTCAAAGAAGGTAAGGTTAAAGTGATTATGAAGGGAGTATAAAGGTCAAGAAAGAAAGGGTAGAGGAAAGCTTTTAAGGGAAAAAGGCATAAAGAATAGAGTGTATCAAAATTACAAAAACAATCCCCAATTTTTGTTTTTTGGGGATTTAAAAAATAAAAAACGTAATACAAATAAACATTTAAATTGAACAAAAATTAACCCAGAGAAATAAAATTAGAAAAAATTTCTTATCTCCAATTGTGGGTCACTGAAACAGTGAGTCACTCAAATGGTGGGTGATTTCTAATGGTGGGAAATTCCCAACAATGGGTGATTTCCATGAGTAGGTAATTTACAATGGTAGATTCCTAAAATTCATGTGTATTAGAAATTTATCATTCCTAATTCTTGTTTGATATAGTTTAATCTCTTAGAATTCAATGGATTAATAAAATTACTAGTAAGATGATGTTACGTTCCTATAAATCCAAGAGTTATATCACCCTTTTGAAAATGATATCTTAAAAAGAGATGTCTTACATCAATATGATTTTTTCTAGAGTGAGACACAGGGTCATTATAAATAAGTATTACAATTGTGTGTCATGATTTATAGGTACATATCTAAATTGATACCCATAGTCTAGTAATGTTTGTTTTATCCAAAAAAAATTTGGACATAAACTACATTCAAAAAAATATTCATCTTTAGCAATGGATAATGAAACAAATCTTTTACTCCTACTACACTAAGATACTAGAGACTTGCCCAAAAGATAACATGTTCTACAGTTTATCTTTCTATCTAACTTGAAACCAAAAAAATACACATCTTAATAACTCACTATGTCAAATAATCATCCTCTAGGGTGGAAAATCCTAAATTGGTTGTATATTTTAGGTATTTTAATAATTTTTTAAATGAATGTAAATGATAAATTTTTTGGTTTTCATGAAAACAAGCACACGTACATGAACTAAACACAATATTAGGTTGTCTAGCAGTTAAATATAAAAGAATTTTAATCAAACCATTGTAGTTGTTTTGATCCACTGATTTCCCAAATTCATCAAGATCCAACATACATGTGGTACTCATGGGAATGTCACTAATTTTAGTGTTATCCAAACAAAAACATTTTACAATATCTTTGGTGTACTTAATTTGATTCCAAATAATTAATTCATTATTTTGAAAAATTTAAAAACCAAGAAATAATTCTAGTTCACCCATTGAACTCATTATAAATTCATTGTTCATTTTTTTTGAAAAAAATTATAGATTAAGATTTTTTGGAAGATCAAAAAATAATATTATCTATATAGATTTTAATAATTAAAAAATATTTTGAAATTATTTTTATATAAAGAGCTGGATCATATATACCTTTTAAAAACCTTTATAAATTAGAAAATATTTTATCCTATCATACAAAGATATAGGAGCATGTTTTAAACCATATAAATATTTTTATAATTTAAAAAAAAATTTGGAAAATGAGGAATTTAAAAACTAGGGGGTTTTTGAATGAATACATACGCAACTATATATCCATTCTTTAATTAAATTTCAACATCCATTTGATATAGTTTGAAATCCAAATGTACAACATAAGAAAGTAGTATTCTAATGGATTCAAGTCTAGCTAAATTTGAAAAGGGTTCCTCGTATTCAGTACCTTTTTCTTAACTATAACCTTGTTCAACCATCCTAGATTTATTTCTTACTATAGTTACAGATTCATCAAACTTGTTTCTAAGCACCCATTTAGTTGAAATATTCAAGGTACCATTAGCGGTAAATACAAGTTCCCAAACATTATTTATTTCTAATTGGTTATGTTATTATTGTATTACCGTTAACAAAAATTCATCATTAATTTTATCATTGATTGTATTAGGTTTATGATATTAAAAGAATTGTTGATTTTCATCATAATTTCTAAGATAATCTCTAGTATGTGTACCACTATCAAGGTCTCTAAATAGAAAATATAGTGGATGGTATTTAAGAGTCCTAATAACTCTTGAAAAATATGGGATTTTCATCACATTGTATTCTATAGATTCAGGTTTGGGTTGTGAAAGTTTCTCAAAACTGTTTGATTTCTCGTCCTGTTTCATAGTAGTATTGAAAGGTTTTATATCAATGTTCATATTTGAAGAATCTTACTCAAGGTTATTTAATGGTGTGTTAGGTTCATGTGAATCTAGTCCATCAATCTTGATATGCATAGATTCTTCTATAGTCTTGGATATTTTGTTAAACACCCTATATGTTTCAATATATGTTGAATAACCAAGGAGTATTACTTGATTACTCTTGGATATAAAATTTTCATGATTATCATTTATGTTAATAATAAATAATTTTCATCCAAAAACTCTATAGTAATTAACTGTAGTCTTTCTATTGTTCCATAATTCATAAGGGGTTTTATTTAAGAGAGTTCTGATCCAAGATCGTCTATTTGTATAGAAATTTTTATTCACATACTTTTACCAAAAGTAAATAATAAGTTCATATTCATTAATAATATTCCTAGAAATTTTTTGATGTGTTCTATTTCTTCTTTCTATAACTCCATTTTCATGGGGTATTAAAAGTAGAAAAGTAAGGATTATAGCCATTTTTTTATAAAAAATATTTAATGTCTTGATTTTCAAACTCACATACATGATCACTTATTAAGGTCTTAGTCCTAATTCCCTATGATTTGATACAGATCTAGTATACATGGTAAATTAAGAAGAGGTTTCACTTTTTTGAGCTAAGAATAATACCCAAGTATACCTTGAAAATTCATCTACAATAACATAGACATAGTGCTTCCAATTTAAACTAGATACTCAAGATGGTCCATATAATTCATTGTGAACCAACTCTAGGGGTTTATAAGTTGAAACTTCTTTGTTTTATTTTAAATATATATTGTGTTATTTTTCTTTTTTGATAGCTGTTATAGACTTTATAATTTAGGAATTCAAGTTTACTTAGATATTTAACTAATCCTTTTCTAGTTATCTTTTTATCTGAGTGAATTTTGAAATGGCCTAGTCTCCTATATCAAATCCAATAATCCTTATAAAATGTACTTAAATAATAAACGTTTTTAGAAAATAAATAATTTAAATCAACAACATAAATATTATTAATTCTCAAGGAAATAAACACTAAATTGTTTTAATAATAAAAAAACATTACAATAAATATCCTTGAATTTCACTTAAAAACATCATCATATAGCTTTGAGATGCTAAGAATAATTAATATCAAAACATAAATAAATAGTACTTTATAAATTAGAACTGAATTAGAATTTTCCATTTAGACAATGACAATTATTTTCCCTTTGTCATTGTCACCAAAGATAACATGTCTTCCATAAATATTAAAAATATTTTTTAATAATGAGTCATCTCTAAAAATTTGTTTGGAACAACCATTTTATAGGTACAATAAATTTTTACTAGGTCTCTTCAAGAATATTCCCTATAAAACAAGTTTTGTATAAAAAATTTTTTTTGTACCCAAATCTTCTTAGGCCCAGAATTTTTAGTAATTAAGGATTTAGAAACCCATAATTGATTAATAGGATCCCTGTAATCTGATTATAAACTTTTAGAAAAAAAAAAAAAAATTGGACCAGTTGAATAAAAACTGGCAGTGGAATTTTCAAAACTAGATTTTGGAATTAAATTGTTATAGAAAATTCCTTTCTATCCAGGTTGATTACCTAGGCGAGTTATGTACTTATGTGCTATCTATTTTATTAGTATTTGAATGAGTGCATTTCTACAATTATTTAATTCCTTAAAGTATTGTTTTATTTTCTCATTAGAAAATTTCAAGTCATTATTTGATTCTAATATTTGGTCATTTTTCTCTTTTTCTAAGTCAATATTAATTTTAATATTAGCTGTCATAGCATGTTTTTTCGTAATATTTTTATTTATCCTTAAACTCATTTAATGTATCTTATAAAATGATAAAATATTCAAACATATCATCTTGAGACATATTTTCATCATTATTTTACATAATGACTATAAATAAGTACATGAGAAGAAATAAGTGAATGGGATAACTTAGGTGTACTTTTTGTGAATCACATATTATCTCTATCATGATTTTCCTTTTGGGTAGTGTTTGAATCACTTGGGCTATATTCGGAAGTGCTCTAAGTGGATTTCATGTCTTTTATATATTTCTTATCCTTGTAATCATTTTTTTTGTACTTTAGTTTGGTACATTAACCTTTGACATTCCCTTTTCTCTTGTATTCATAACAGGTGATCTCATTTTGAGTACCATTCTTCTTCCATCCCTTCTTCTAATTTTCTTCTTGTATAATAATTTAATTTGTATCTTGGTTTCATAAATAATTAATTCTTCTTGTAAAATATTTTAAAACTTCTGGATAGATGGGATATCTCTTCATCACTATCAGTTGGTGATTATTCATCACTAGAGCTTTCATCTTGATGTTTGTCTATCTATTTTGAAGTGGTGGACTTGACTAATAAAAATTTCATTTCAGGTTCATCATCATCTACTTCTATGTTGACATTATGATTTTAATGACCCAAGATTGACGTACATGGACATTACATTACTTTTTTGAAATACATAATACATGACACAAACAAACACCCAAAAGACCGCATTAATTTAGTGCCTTTGGAAACTTGGAACATACTATTCTAACTTGGTGAATGATATTCAACATCTCCCATAAATATCTTTACCTTTTTTCCTAACTAAAACCATTCTTTATATCCTAGAGAAAAGAAAACATAAAAAAGGGTGATCTCAAATGCTCAGTATGGGTGAACATGGAGAACCTAAAACAAAACGTAAACATAATAATGTAAAAACATGAGCATAAAGTTTAAATATGAAAATCTTAAGTCATGAAATAAATCATTTTAGTATGTAAGGCATAAATCATAAATGAACATTAATAATGATAAAATAGAATTGGCATAAAACATTGAATTATGGAAAAGAAATAATAACATAATATTATTTCCATAGAATCCAATGATTTTCTGCTAAGACCACTATAGTAGATAAAGCTCATTACTGAACTTGGTTTACTTTCTGTTCCATCTATGTATTACTGAACCGGTTTTACTTGATGCTCCATCTTTATATTACTGAACCGGATTTACTTTCCATTCTATTCATATTTTATGTCATTAGATATAAATATTTACCCAATGCATTGGTGGGAGATATAGATCCCACCCATTTCATAATGAAACCATTCTTACGTGTTCCATAAAAACATAAAAACATTCTCCCTAGAATAACCCATGAAATAAAATGGTTTTCTAACACATAATTCTATCATAATTGTTATAAAAAAATGGATTTACTAAATAAAATTACATCATAATAAAAATAAAATCATAGTAATAATAGGGCTATAAATATACCCCTATTTAAAGAGTGTTGTCTTATATGGAAAACAATTTTCAGAAAATCCTTAAAATTAATTCTTGAGGAAAATATACTCTCTTCTTAAAAAATATTTTACTTCCTCAAAAGGCCACATAATTTTAGGGGAAATAATTTTATATGAAAATAACCTTGTAATATTGTAGTGGAATCTTAAATTAAATAAGGCATTATGAAATTTTAAAAAATCTAATCATGTCGTACAAGTTAAGATAATATTCTTCTCGTACTTTTGCCAAAAAAGTCAAAAAGTACTCGTACCAAAAATAAAAAATGATTCCATTCATACCGTCTGGTAAAAATTCACCAATGGGTAAAATTAACATAAAATAATGGTATAATAAAAGAAATAATAGTACATAATTAGGAAACATAGATGTGGATGATAAATATACCCCTGTAAATACTTACGTATAAACAATCTCAGATAAAAATGAGATTGTAAAATTATCCCTTAGCTTAGGTCCAATATACTTCTTATGTATCTGAACCTCTTGTATAATGATTTAAATATTATTATTAACTTATTCCATAATCATATTCACTTTTATTATATCATATATTGTTATATTCTCATCCATTTTTAGTAACATTTCTCTGTTACTTGTTTTTTGGGTATTAACTTCTTTATGTTCTTATACATGTTATGTCGAATAAGTTCTTGTTTCTATTATTAGGTTATAGTTATATAATATAAATAATTATACTAGCATAATAAATATAATATTTATTCATTAAATTCATTTATATAATCATTCTATAATGAAGATCATGTAGAATGAATCACATCGCATAATGGAGACGGTAGGTCGTACATACGCATGAGTAACTATATTATTCCCATAATTGTTGAACTGTATTAACATGGATGGTTTATAAAATTTCATAATCAATATAAATTTATAATAATCATATATAGTTATTACATTCACCATTATACACATCCAGGTTAGTTGGTGTTGGAAAACATATTACACCACAACATGAAGACGACAAGCTGTATGTATGCACACGTGGTGATTTCATTTTTCATAGGATGGATAGAATGTGAAGTATGGTTATTTCATATTAATAATAATATATAATTATAAAATTTATATTGTAGTTATTACGTAATAATGAAAAAACTCATGAAGAGGATGAAGAATAAGAAATAAGTTTGATAGAATCGGTAGAGGATATTTCCTCTTCTTCGACGTTATGTCTCTAAATATCTTCTTAGAGCACTAGAGTTGGTCTTTTAAGAAATAAAAAACCTATAGAATATTTCTAGGGAAGTTTATAAGAGAAATGGTAATGTTATGTTCGATCTTGATGGCACAAAATGAAGTGAAGAGTTGAGGGAGGAAGTTCTCTTTTAATAATTGAGGTTAGGGGCACTATTAGAAAAATAAATAATATTAATTTATAATGAAATAAAAAACCACTAAAAAACTCCAAAATGTACAAAATATGTAGATTATATGATATAGGTTTTTAATCTCAACAACTAATAAATTTTATACAAGTTTATCTATCCATTAAAACATTGTTTTTTCAATTTAATAGTTAGTTATTCAATTTTAGTTTAACTAGGGTAACAAATATTTCAATATTAAAGGGGTAACTATTTACTTATTTTATGTCAATATGATCATAAATAAATTATTTATAACATATAATACCATATCATAATTATTATACATTTTTTAAAAATGTTTTATGATTTTTAAATAATTTAATAAAAATTAGTTTTACAAAATATCAATTGTGTCAATTTTGACACTATTCAATTCATGGATTTTTAAAAATATCAAGATAAGATTATATCCTCAAACCAAAAATTTTATCATATTTATAAGGGGTCAAGGTTGTCTATAAAATTTATTGGACAAATTAATTAGCCCAAATTATATGTTTTTCATTATTTTTAATAACATTTATTTGATAGTTTTCTTAATAAAATAATTTATACACCAATTTTGTGTCATTATTTAATATACGTATTTGTTTCATAACAATTTAAAATAAACCACTATGATTATGATAAATCTAATATATTTTAGAATTATATTTTTTGTCAAATTTATCCTCTAGAAAATCTTCAATTAGAAATGTTATATTTATTAGATTGTGAATGTGACAAATTTAACACCACTGGAAATAAAATAATATAAGCGTAAAAATATCTTATATAAGGCTCAAATTGGAAACTAACAAGAACATTGGCTGATTGTGTTCGAGATATACTCTACCAATAATATTTGTTAAACTACTTTGTCTTTTTAATGGTTATTGTCTTTCTTTTTAACATAAACCCTAACCGAAATTTACAATTTGCGCTCTTACTGTTGTAGCTTGTTCCCTTGAAAGTGTACCAGGCCCTGGGGATCAAATGCTAACTACACCCCGAGTAGGTAAAACTAGCCTCCCCATGCTTCCCTACACTGTCAAGGTGTTAAATTTCACTGCGTGAAATTATCTCGGCCGAAGCTTGCAACCAGCGGGAATCGAACCCCCAACTCCAAGGAGCCAAATGAACAACCCAACCAACTATTCCACCCCATGGGGGATGGTTATTTTCATTTTAATAAAAAAATAGTTTATTGAATTTTTATCAATTAAATAATTGTTTCATCATCCTTATATAAAATATTATGGTAATTATTTCCTACCTAAAATTTAAAAATAAATTACCATGATAATGAGAAACATTTAAGCTTTCAAATGAGTATTTATAAGAAAAATTATCTTCTTTATAACTTTATTTTAAAAATGATATATTATTTAAAACGCGAATCTGACATCTCTAAAGTTTCATTAGATAACATATTATAAAAACAATAATATCTCCCAAATGGACTTAAAAGGTCAAAAGTAAATTTATATTATGGAAATGTGTTTATTAAGTTAAAATTTATCATTTATATTCATTGATACCACCCATGTTTTCATATGTGAACACATAAAAGATATAAGCGACTGAGAAAATGACACTTTGTGTCTTTCTTTGATTTAAATATTATTTTAGTCATTTTCATAGGCAAGTGTCCATTAATTGACATAATTTCAATCCTAAAATGTTAAGGGTCTAATATCATTCATAAAATAAAATTTTTTCATTTATTTTGGTCAATTTATATTCATTATTTTTTTCTTAAATTTCATAATTTATCCTTTACCGTGGTAACAAAATTTACCTTGGTTATTATTCATGTTGGTCAAAAATAAAAGAGACCAACTTACCAAATTTTGACCTTATAAATCCATACTTAAAATCCCTTTATTATAATTCAAAACACAGAAGTAGCAGAATTAAATTTAAAATAATTCCAGTAAAATGTATCGAAAATTTGATTTTTTGGAGAAATACCACTTTTTAAATGGAAAATGTTTTTATAATAAATTCATGTACAAAATAATTTTCAAAAACCATAATTGGATAAAAATTAAATAATTAAAATTAAAATCTCATCAAATTTTTTTTACTATGTAATGACTTTAAATTAAAATAATGTTTTCAATAAAAATACGTATTTTCACTATTCATCAAAAAATGAAACTTATCAGAAAAGTACCAAAAAAATAAACCAGGGTAAATTTTTATAATATTAATTAAAATAAGAAGATTATTTTTTAAAATAGAATATAATATAGTGTAAAAAAATATTAAAAATGGGTGTGCTATCAAATGGTGGTAAAATTGTATTTTTTTGAAAAATACTTATTTTATTCAAAAAAATGAATTTGTTTTTATATCATATATAGAAAACACATAAGATGAATTTAAAACATTGTATTAAATATATTACAAATATAATTCACTAATATAATCCATAAAGTGTGATTTTATTATTTTATAGGCTCACTTATTTTTATTTAAATAGTTTATTAAGAAAGTTATTACTATTTATACCCGCCATTATAATGACTAGGTTATAATATTTAGTTATCACTAATACTCAGTTTTATGTGAAATGAATTATATCAAAAGAAAAATAAATTGTGCGTAATACATGCCAATAATAGTATTGTGTATACTAAAAGCTAATCTTGGTTTAGTGTCTGACGCAAGACATCAAAGAAATTAAAAATAACCAATATCGAAAAATCATGGGGTGTTACAAAGCTCTTTTACATTCATAATTAACTTTCCAATTATCTCATTAATAGGTAGATTGATAATATCAAAATATTCTTTTATTGATATTGTGGTTCCTCTCAATATTTCCGGTAGGCATATCAATAGTCACATTATCTAGTCTTTGTTAGAAACTAGATTCCCCAAGGAATGCATTATATTTAAAATTTAATTGAACCTAAGATACATATCATAAATATTCTCATAAAGTTTCATCTTAATTTTATCATTTTTAATTTTATAAGTATTTAATCTCATTTCTTTAACATTAGTTGTTCCTTCATGTGAAATAGCTAAAGTGTCATAGATTTCAAAAGAAGTTTTACATGCAGATATGCTCTTGAAATATTCATCTCCTAAAGAAAAATAAATACCATTTATAAATTTATAGTTATTATTATAGGATTCATTAGTATCATCTTCCCATGTGTTTCTATCAGATGTAGGTATTTAATATTTATCTTTAATTTCATACCAAATTTAGAAACCCATTCTCTCCATATGAATTTTCACATTTATTTTTTACTGAGAATAATTATTTCCATTATAGAATGGAGGTTTGATGGTCGAAGAACCTTCTTTTTGATTATCCATTAAATAACTAAATTTAGATCTAACAGATATTAAGGATCTTTAAAAAACAACTAAAATCAAAATTGATACGATTTTGACAACCTCTAATAAAAAATGTTGGTAATAGTGACTAACTCAATAGGGGATGAATTGAATCCCCAACGAAAAATTATTTTATAAAAAAGTTCAAATCAAATACCCTAATTAAAGTAAAATATCCCAGTTGATAAAAAGAGTAGTTTAATATAATTTTTATCTTTTAGAAGATTCCTCAAATCATGATTAGTTCATAGTTAAAACAATATGGAAATTCATTTAACTTTTAAAATCAATATACTCAATCAAATACTTATATTAACTCTAGATAATATTAACTATCAAAGTACCGGTTTTGTTTGTAGGTTAAAAAATTTAAATTTTAATCTTTATAAAAAATGAAACAAAAAAAGAATGCAATGAAATAAAACAAGGGGTTCAGTCTCATTTCAAGACCTAATCCCCTTCACTTGGAAATCACCTTCTGCCAAGAAGATTATATAAATATAAGCTGATCCACAACCAAGATTAGGTATATACACAATAGTGTATGAGCTGTCCATGCCACATGGGGACCTCTACCATAAAGACCATGGGAAGAGAAATGATCACATGCCACTTGGGACCTCTTCCAAAAATATTGTTGGTATACATATGAAAAGTGAGTAAAGAGAATATATAGTATTATACAATTTTATTGTATGAGATAATGTGTTTTAATAAACAAAAAAAATAACACACTACACAAATATAATAGAATAAAATAGAAAAATATAGTAGTATGATATAAAAAATGTAGTGATTCTTGTACTGAAGTGCTCCAGATGCTTGAGTCTCCTTGGATGAGGCTTGATGGGAATATAGATCCCTTTATATGAAAATAGTTGTATAGCAGAGAATCACACAACTCTATTTGTTATAACTATTAGAATGGAATAGAATGTTCAGTGTACTCCACTCTTCCATAGTTGAATTGTTGGTAAGTATAGAGCATCGAAGATATCATGGAATTAAACTTATTGTATTCATTAAGTATCACACTATATCATCTATTTGATCTCTTCTTGAACATATTAATGGGGGGGACTTATTTTAATATTAATCAATGCATGATTGAGAGTTTGTTTCAAGAATAATCATCATGATACATTGCATCCTTATACTGATCTCTGACATAGACTTTAATGTTTCCATATAATAAATAAGAATATAATTATAAGATAACTCTTCACATTAATTTTATTAATATATATTTAGGTAACTTAATTAAAATGTCTCAGAATAGTGATGGTGGCACATACTGGATGTGAATCTTGTCTTGTAGTGAGTCAATCCAATGGTGAGTTAAGCAATCAGTAGGTCATCTGGGGATGGCTCATGTTTAGTGGTGACTCATCTGATGGTAGTTCATCTAGCGGTTGGTAATCTAGAGTTAACTCATGTTCATCGGTGACTTATCTGATTCTAAGTTATCTATAGGTAGATCATCCGGCGGTGACTCATGTTCAGTGATAACGTATATCTAGTGGTGACTCTTCTAAAGGTGAGTATTTTCTAGTGGTGACTATTTTATGAAGGTGATAATTTTTAGTGGTGATTTTTTTATTTTGTTGGAGAGTTTTATTTGGTGGTGACTCTATTCTAGTGGTAGGTAAAGTCGGGCAATGAGTCTTTTTGAACTAATGGTGTCTCATCCCAATAGTTAGCCAAATTTTCATCATATTTTCTTATATTAAAAAATGAAAGAATACAACATGAAACTCATTATAAAAATAATTAACATGATTTGTTATAATTAAAATAAGGATGTTCCAACATCTATGAAGACAAATCAAGGTTATTCTTCTACTTTAGGTATATTTTTCATTGAACATAATATTTCACTTTATAAAAGTTTCGTATTGGATAATGCATGTGGCTCACACATTTTTATTCAAAAAATTAATCCAATATATTCAAGAAAATTGAAAATTTTGAAGTAGATCAATGTTTATAAAATGGTGAGACTAGGTTCATTAGAAATTGAATATTATCATCTTAATATTCCTACTAGAATGAATCTTGTATATAATAATTGTTATTATGTACCATCTGTTACAAGAAATATAATTTCAGTGTCAAGTTTATACAAAATGGAATTTTATTTTATGTTTGGAAATAAATTTTTTCTTATATATAAGGATAACATATATATGATATAAAACATCTTAGGAATGGATTATATATACTTGAACAAGACAATCAAGTTTTGGGGAAAAATGTCAAATCTAGCGATAATGACTTATATCCTACCCACACATGGAAATTATAGATAAGTGATGTTAATTTAAAGAATTTAAGAAAACTCTATCAAGTGTATTATTTATACTCCATTGAGTTAAAATCCAAGGATTTATGTCATACTTTTTTATAAGGTAAAATTACCAAAAAAAATTAGTAGGAAAGGGAAAGAGCCAAAGAACCCTTATAATTGGTTTATACTAATGTATGTGGTCTATTTCTAATTGAATAAAGGATTTTTTTTCACTCCGATAATTTTACTAATAACTATAATATATATAGACATATATATATATACTTAATGAGCTATAAGTCATATTACTTTATCATTTTTAAGGAATGTCATAATAAAGAATAAAATTAACTTTGAAAGAAGATTAATAAAATCCGATAAAACTATGGTAGATAACATCTTAAACATGTTTTCATTGATAATCTAAAGGATTATGGGATAGTTTACCAACTCAATCCTCCTTATACACCTCTGTGTAACAGATTTTTTGAAATTATGAGTCAGACCCATCTGACATGGTCATATAGATGATGAGTCACGAAACTCTACCATTATTATTTTAGGAATATGAACTATAGAATATGAAATTTAAACTAAAATGAGTACCAAATAAAGTAGTAGATGTGATTCCATATGAGATGTGGTATGGAAATAAGAACATTCTATCATATATACTTGTATGGAGATTCATGTCTTTTTTTAATACTATACATAGTGGAAAATTAGCATCTTGGGGCATAAATTGAATCGTCATAGACTATCTTAAGGAGATTAAAAGATATTACCTATATAAACTATTATATAGAAATATGATTGTAGAAATACATCCCTCACTTATAAGAAGGGAAAAAATTTCCAATGGAAATAGTGGGTGTAATATTCACTTTGATGAATTTAATGCTCTAAATGCACAAGAGTTGGTAAAATAATAATCTCCACAACTAATAGTGGGAGATCAAGATGTTCCTAAGACACACGAGCTACATAGGTCTACTTTAGAGGTTAGATAAACAGATAGAAATGGTTTTATTTTCACCAATTCATGAGACACATTACTCTTAGAGAACATTGAACCTCTTGATTACAAGGAATCAGTATATAGAAAGGATGCTGCTAAATGAGAAGAAACCATGCTTTCTAAAATGGAGTTTATATACCAAAATTACTTTTGGATTTTGGTGGATCCAAAAACTAATGTAAAACCACTTGGGATTAAATGGGTATTCAAGAAAAAATTAGTCGCAGATGGTCCAATGAGAACCTATATGGCAAAATTATTAATAAAGGGTTTCAGGAAATGTCATGGAATTGACTAGGATAAAACCTTCTCATTAGTTTCAATGAAAAAATAAATCAGAATATTACTTGAAATAGAAACATTCCATGACTATAAAATTTAGAAAATGGATTTAAAAACTTATTTTATAAATAAAAAGTTAGTTGAATAATCCTATATGTCACACCTCGAAGAGTTTATAATTTCAAATAGTTTCAATAAAGAAAAGAAGTTGTGGAGATCCATTTATGGATTGAGGAAGGAATCATGATAAAGGGATGTTCATTTTGATGAGTTCTTAAGATAATTAGGTTTCATTAAGAATTAAAGGGAACCATATGTATACAAGATGGTTAGTGGGAGTGCTATTATTTTCCTCATATTATATGTTACTAAAATATTGTTAATGGGAAACAACAAGAAATTCTTATACTCTTTGAAGACCTACTAAAATAAATTATTCAACATGATAGAATTAGAAAAATTAGCCTAAAATCTATGGATAAATATCTATTGAGATATATCTCAAATGATTCTTCATATATGTAAAAGTATATATATTTAAAAGGTACTCAAAAGGTGGAATATGGAACAATCCAAGAGGGGATTGTTTACATTGAAGTGTATAATTAATCTATTAAAGAAAATGTGTCCAAAAACATTGTAGGATATTGAAATAATTAATAGAATACCTTATACTTAAGTTGTGGGATCTATCATGTGTGGAATTCTATTTTCTTGGTTTGATATTGACTTTACATTAATCATGGTAGGTAAATATCAATATAATACATGATACCTGTATTATTAGGCTATAAAAACTATCCTAAAGTTCTTGAGATGTACAAAGGATGTGTTCTAGGTGTATAGAGGTGATTAGGATATATTTGTGAGGGAATACACTGATGTTATCTTCCATATATATCAATATGATATAAAAATGAAGTTAGAAAATGTCTTTTACCTGAATGGTACTCTAACGAGATAGAGGAGCCTAAAGCAGTTTAACGTTGCTAATTCTATAGAAAAAATAGGGTATATAAAAACTTTTGATGGAACTAAGGACACAGTTTAGATACACAGATTTTCTCTATTACTAAAATTTTACCTAAAAGTATAGACCCTATTACAATATACAATGATAATATTGTGGTCATGATACCTTCTATGGAGACCAGGTCACACCATAGGAAAAACATATACTTTAGAAGTTTCATATATTGAGGTATTTTACTTAGAGAGGTGAATTCACAGTTAGAAGAGTACACATAATGAATAATGTGGTATACCCCTTGACAAAAGTTGTATCCCAACAAATGCATGTAACTCAATTGAGAGCTAGTGAATTGAGAACTATTAGAAGTTGGATCAAGTGTATGTGGGAGGGTTTGGAGTAGGTTCCCTTGAACCAACTCCTTTATGTACTTTGATTACCATTACATGTATACATTTTGACATATTCATGTTTTTATTCTTATTATGATAGTGTTGATACTTCTTCATCCACTATTTACATGGTAATATATTTAGATTATATATTGTATCAAAAGGTTATAGTAGTTCCTTTCTATAAAGAGTACCTAATGATATTATAATTATAGTCTAAAATATATGTCCTATTGTCTAGACACATCATATTAAAGGGAGACAAGTGGTGTCTGAATTTCAGTTTATAGGGGCTCATAAGCATTGAGACTTATTATCAGGATTGTTTCACATGGTGATATTGTGTAGATGAGATTCTGAGGATTGGCCAACCAATAGGAACACCACATGTTTTAGTTTTTATTGGTTGTTCTTATCTATGAACATGTGTATTAGTCTCTTGATGGGAGATCATTATTAGTGAGTACCATTTTATTCTGTGTGTTGATGTAAGGTAAAAACCATGACATTGAATCCATGGTGAGGTAGTTTATGTTGGGTGTATCTTTGTTGGTATTACATTGGTTGAATAAATAAAATAAAATCTATATCTTTCAAGTTGAGGAAGTGATATCTCATGGACCCAATATTGATCAAGATGGTAGTAATTTCATTAAATCTATGGTCATGTTACAAGATTTTAAGTTCATCTAGTAAGATAATGAAATATATAGAGCATCCAAAGGATGATAAAACAGTTATGCATCCTTCTTTATGAGATATCTCCAGACAAAGATATCATATTACACAGAATGTGTTCATAGGAGGTAGTAAAATTTATGAAATTCCATATATAATTAAGGGCCATGATGGGTTGCTATAATTCACAATTTTTCTATGATTAGGACTCACTACAATCGATATAAGTATGTAAATGGTCACACACTATGTGTATCCACAAGTTCCACCTATTCGGATGAACATGAGTTTATGAAGAAGTAGACCCCACATGAAATGCTTATGAATGTATGAGTGTGATAGATCATAAGTAAAATAATTCAATTATATTATTAATGTTTATAATAACAATTATTGAATTTTTTTCACATGTTATTCACACCTTTTTTGGTTACAAAAGTGAATATGAGAAAATATAATTTTTCGAATGAACATAACACATTAATGGTTAATTAAATTATCTAGGAGCTTACAATCTAAGATAATGGTTCTCATTTTCTCACATAACATGTTTAAGTGTTGAGTGATTAAATATTTTTGAGATTTAATAAACGTTTATTTAAGTCATAAAGGTGTGCATGGGTCTTAAATGAATTTTATTACATTTGAGGGACCAAATTCATTGTTATAAAGTATAACCTATGTATATAAGTAAATTATAGAATCCTTAATAGTGTACTCAACCATATTCATGAATCTGATAGCTCATACATCATCTCTCTCACGTTTATAGTGATAAACTAAAGGAAGATAAAGTTTATATCAATCATATATTCTCAATCAAGTCGGTGTTCTTTACATTGTCAATGTGATATCATAAATCTATTCAATTTAAAACACTAGAACCTATGAATTAAAGATCAATTATATAGGATATGTGGTACACATGTGTAAGATCTAGAGGATTCCTGTATTGGTGCCTTTGATCCATGACATGCCAATAGTGAGTGAATAAAAGTTTTGATTTCAAATGAATAAGGTAGCATTTATGGTTTTATTTGATTTTATTTTTCATGCATAAATTAATTTTCATGATTTAATTTGATAAATTAAGGAAATTGGCTTTTTGGATTCCATATTTATAATATGAATTCACACCCAAAATTATAAATTACAATTTTTCCATGCTTCGGTTGTGACCCAGGTTCCTTCATTATATAGTTGGAGAACCCAACATTTGAGGACTTAAAAAACTCAAATCTTTAATCAATATAATCCAACTATTCCTTAGGATCATTGTCTCCCTTTTAACCAATAAAACCTAATTTATTTTTCTAGTAAACTCCTTAGTATGTTTTAGAGATTTTGGTTCTTCCCAACCTCCCACTTGTCCCAACGATTGGATTATAAGAGTCACTAAATCCACTAAATCTGGATCAAATGGATAATTATCCAATAGTGCATGCTTTTTAGTACCTATATAATATTATAAGATGCCCTTTGATGATATATTTTAAAAAAAACACAAAAAAAATCTCAATCAAGACATTTTTTATTTTCAAACATCATCAATTAAACCAAAAGAAACCATTAAAATAGGTCTCAATAATCATCTTTATCATCAATAGCATATTCAAATGAAAAATGGTGAAAATATTAATAAAAATGATTATTCATAACTATGAATGGTTGGACAAAATATTGTGAATACCATGTACTGACTATTCAAGTGTCACTATAAGGTGGTAGACAAGGTTTTATCAACTATGCATGGTTACCACTAACTGTGTTCCAATATTGTTTTCCTCCTACAAACTATCCCATTTTACCCCAAAACTCAAAAAAAATTATGGTATCCCCCCATATCTCATAATAATCATGGGAAAAACATAAAATCCCAATAAAAACACATAATAGGGTTTAAAACCCTAAAAATCCAAGTCCACCCATGGAAACTAGATTTTTGATATGATGAAGAGTTGGACAAGCACTCCTCTACTTATACCAATCAAGTCCCAATATTCCTAGATCCATTCTACCACTATCCCCAAAAAACGTTCTCTAATAACTTTTTGTAATGAACAAAATCATGTCAACTTGACTCACTACCCAATACAGCAGGCTACATAGACCTATGTTAATTCTTGATCACTGTGGGATAACAAAAAGCATTGGGCACGATGGATAACCTCTTAGGAATTATTTCACCTATGGTAAATAGAAATGGCCCATCCATGTGATGGGACAACCACAACAACATAATTAGATTCAACAAAAAATAAACATCCAACTAGAGTAAAAAAAGTCTAAAATAGATGCCATGAACATAATTATAACATCACATAAATAAAAAATCAAAAATAGGACATAGTCATAGTATCTGAAGTTAAAATATCAAATCCTAAAAATGATGGTAGGACCATAAAAGGTCAATATATACATCCTAAAGGTAAAATATTTGTAACAATATCCTCATGAGAGAACCCTATGAGAGATGTATCCTCTATAAAAATAATGAATGAAGGTAATAATGAAGATCCACCCATAAGCATGTTGCCTTTTCCTTTACATGTCTCCTATAAAACAAACTCAACAAATTCCCAAAAATTTTATGTAGGGTATGAGAAACATATCCAATAGGATACCACTACAAATATTTTTAAGGAATTTAAACCATGAAATCCAATAAACTATTTTGAAAACTCATTTTACACAACTATTTCACTTTGAAAACATCACACTTTAAATCAATCATTTTAATTCCCTTTGGTTTTCTTCTAAACAAAACAATTTTTCCAAAACATTTATTAGTTCAGATTTAGAAATTAAATAATGCAACATGATACAACATGCTTAATATAAATAATAATTCATAACATGTTTAAGCATAAACATCATCTTAATATGACCAAATAAGTTGGAATCAGAATTAAAAATGATGTAACACCAAAAAATACACTAAAACAATGTATAGAATCATGTAAATAAACCCAGCACGAGTAATTTACAATACGGATTTTAACTATAATGGTTTAATGTGAGTGAGTATTAAATATAGTTTTCTAGCTGTCTAAACAAAGTGAAATCTCTCACAGTCTTCCCCATGACCATCTCCCAAGAGCTTTCCCGGTCAAACATGTAGAATCTCTCTCAGTCTTCCTCCTAAATGATATCTAGATCCTTTGGAAAAAATTAAGAATAATGTTGGGTTTTCTTCCCAAAGTCTCTCATGGAACCTTGTACAAAAAGTAAAATATATCTCGGTCATCATCCCAAATGATCTCACAAACACTTTGACAATACACACTCACACCATAGGTTTCCCAAGTTCTACTCAATTCTATGCATATCCACATCACAAGTTTCACAAATTAAAATCTATTTCACAAGAAATATTAATAAAAAACATTGCCATTATAATAAAACAACTTCATCAAGGAAACCCATTTCTAAAAACACTTTTTAAATCCATGAAACAATTTTGATCCAATCTATCAAACACTTAGAGTGAAGACAATCCACCTCCCTTTAGAAAACTAACATTAAATATTTAATTATGAATAAAAAACCATGAAACAAATCAATAATGGAATAAAAAACCATCCTAAATAATTTAAATGTAAATTTAACAAACATAAACCAAAGGAGATTAAGAATTAAAACGTAATCCATGGAAAATTCCATTAAATAGAGACACATGCCTTGGGAACAGCTCCAAACTCATCGTATTCGAAGATAACAGACTGATTTAACAATAAGATTTACTCACACACCTAAACCACAAGAAATAAACCAAAATCCACATTAATCCCCTATATTTATCTAAACCGCAAACTAGGGTTTCACATTTCCATTAAAATGGAATAACAAAGGAAGAGAAGGCATAAAGGATGAAGCAATATTTAAGATTAAGACTTACCTCAAGTGAAAATAGCATGGAATCAAGAAGAATCCATAAATAGGAGAGGGGTGAAGGACCAATATCAAAGGTAGGGGATATGCATGAAATATGAGAGAAATGGGAGGGTGATACTTAAAATCCCATAAGGGCTTTTTGGTAAAAATCCAAAAAAAAATTAATGAGTAGGAAAACTCACATGGTTTTACCACATGGTTAGACAAACCATAACCAAATGTGTAGGTGCTCCTATCTCCCCAAAACTGATCCACATGGTTGCCCCTAGGACTTGAATGGTTTGAAAAACCATTCTGAAATTCTGAAAAAGTTCATAGTACCCCAACAACCACCCTCACATTCTAAGCCACATGGTGAGGAAAATTATGTCCCAACTATATACTAGGGTTTGTCTTCCCAAAAAACTATGTTTCTAAAATATGGTCCCTAATAAAACTAGTGAAAAAGTAGACTTAAAAATAAAAATAAAAATTAAATTTTCCAGGGACCCATTGGGCATAAAAACCACCCCCTTTCCACTTTCTTTCTCTAGAAATTCCCAAGACTTGCTAAGAAATAATCATATGAGGCTACTGCACCCTCTCTAAATATTATCACTCCCATGTCCCAGGAAAATATCTACTACACTAAATAAACCCACATACCATTGGGATAGACTTGGAGTGGATTCACTACCACAAAACTGGGTTTCTGCAGCACCACCCTTTATCAGCACTTTTTTTAGTAGCACTGAAAAGGTATAGCTTTATCAACGCTTTTTCCTAGCGCAGATAAAGTTTATATTTTAAAAAAATCATGAAAAGTAATATATTGTTATATAAGTATATTTATATTGATATAAATATAATATATTATTTTTAAATATGTTTTAGATAATTATAAATAGACTATTACATTTGATATATAATAAATTTTGTGAAAATGGCTTTAAAATATTTTAAAAATATTATTAATAAATAATTTTCTACTTATCATCGAGTATTAATAATTTAATAACAATTTGAAGACACAAAAAATAAAAAAAAATCAATAAAAGATCTAAAATATGTTGAAAATGTAACTCAAACTTCAAATGGTAATAACTTTTGATCCGGTTGTCTGTTTGACCTCTAGATCATATCAAATCAAAGCTTGTGATGATCTCTATGTTTTAATTACTGAAGATAACATTATATCACATTTTTTGAGTCCCTAGAAGTCCCAGAAGACCACCAAAAATGAGTTTTATTCAGGATAGCCTGATTTTTAACATTTAAATAGGTATAACTTCTAATCCAGATGTCTTTTACAACTTTACGACATATTATATCAAATATTGTTTCATTTTATTCGATTTGACTGGTTGTGGAGTTGAAACGGGCTTCGAGAATGGAAGTTATGGTCGTTTTAGCATTCTATAGATTTTCAAATACATACATACATATATATTTATGTGTCTGTGTGTGTGTTGTATATATATATGCATGTATTTAATTAATTATTTATAAAGGCACATAAAAAATATTTTATAAATTTATTTGAAACTAATCTTATAAATATATATTAATATACAAATACATATATGGATAAAAAATTATAACTAAAATTATAAATATATATAAATATAAATATAAATTAATTTAGGAATAAATATATATGTAATAATATATGAATAACTATATATGTATTAATATAACTAAATATATTTATATTAATAGGAATATATATTAATATGAATCCATATTAATATGATAATAAATATAACTATATATTCATATATAAATGAATATTAATATATATTAATATAAGAATAAATATATATATTTTAATATATGAATAAATATATATGTATTAATATAACTAAATATATATATATTAATATAACTAAATATATTTATATGAATATGAATCTATATTAATATACGAATAAATATAACTATATATATATATATTAATATAATAATATATATATATATGAATAAATATATATTTGTTAATATAACTAAATATATTTATATTAATATGATTCTATATTAATTTACGAATAAATATAACTATATAACTATATAAATAAATGGATATATCATTAAATAGAGAAAAAAAGGAAATTGCTTAGTGGTAAAGGTGCAGGTGCGCAAGGGGGGAGGTCACGGGTTTGAGTTTTGGTGGAAGTAAGGAGGGGCGCACAAGCACGTGGGGGATACGCGGGCAAGGGCAGTGCATGGTAGAGTGCGAGGGGTCCACCTAGAACTAATAAAGGTGGTGGGCTTCAAGCGATGTTAAATGACCCCCCCCTCTCATTATATATTCTTTTTAAATATTTTTCATTTTTTTACTTTTATGAGCGCTTAAAAAAACACTGATAAAAAGTGTATTTTATCAGTGCTAAAAAAGCACTGATAAAAGACCTTTTTATCATCGCTTTTCTGAGAACTGATAAAAGGGACCCCTATCTTCGCCTCTATTAACAACGCTTCTTTTAGCATTGTTAATCGTCTTTTATAACACTGATAAAGGCCATATTTGTAGTAGTGAGTGACCTATTCTAATAATCTATGATACAAAAAGGATGGTCCATAATGGTGGCGTCATTCTCAATATTCAAATCCTCCCACATTATCACATGAGACGGGTCTATATTGTATCTCATAAATTGAGAGACGTGAAATATTTCATGGATTGAGGTCAACTAAAATGGAAACTCAAACTAATAGGCTACCTTCCCAAGATAATATGAATCTTGGAATGGTCTAAAATAATATGAAGCTAGTTTTCTATTCTTTCCCAAACAATGATTTCCTATTTGAATAGATACTCAAAGAAACACCTAATCACTATCCTATAACTCTAACAGGAAATGATTTTGATTGACATAAGTATTCTAGAAAATCTAATTTTTCACTAACCTTTTCTGAATAAACAAAACTATTTTTTTCATATCTTGGATGTGATTTATTCCCAATAAAAAATGATCACCCACCTTAGGCCTACACAATAAGGATTTTCATGGCCTTCCATAAAACACCTCAAATGAGGCCATCATAATCATGTTCTAACAACTATTATTATAATAAAACTCCACTAAGGATAGGTTACTTTTCCATTAACCCCCAATTTCATAAATTCATGCCAAAAACATATCCTTGATCATCTAGATTGTTCAATAAGACTGACCATCCATCTATGGGTGATACACAGTCCTCAACCTTAACTTGGTTCCCAAAGCATAAAAGAGTCCCTTCAAAAAACAAGAAGTAAAGAGGTAACCCTAATTAGAAACTTTCACCATGGGCACTCCATGAATCCTAAAAAACTTCTTATACAAATAGATTTCCAAGATCCTATACCTTTATAGACTCTATGATGGTAAGAAAAGGGACGATTTCATCATGAGGTCAATAATAAACCATATATCATCTTTCCAAATCAGAGTAAGAGGCAGTCTCATCATTAAATCCATCGAGATCTTGTCTCATTTCTATAAGGGAATGGGAATATGTTGTAACAATGATACTAGTATATGATTCTATATATATATATATATATATTCACTTTTAGGTTAGACATTGGGAAATAGAGTTTGAAATTGAACGCCTCATCTTGGTCCACCAATACAAACCAACCAGTGTATATAAAATCTTGGTATCTTTATGATGCATACACTAATTGGAATAATTCCCCTCATGCATAAACTCTTTACTCTATATAAAAGGAACAACTATCCAGTTCTGAAAATGGATAGAACAACTGGGATACTGAGACCAATAACTATAGGTATCACACCCATTTATAACTCTACTAATATGATCACACTTAGTATCAGATACTTGCTCACTCCTAACCCAATAGATAAGAGAGTGAATACCCTACACATTGTTAAAGAACACATTCTACCCATCCTAATGAAACATTGTACTCATATAAAAAAATAGATTTATCAAACCCAACTCATCTATTGATTCTTTAATAGCCTACACCAGAAGCTTTCTTCTCAATTAATTAGTGACTACATTCCCCATCCTATGTGTATAAGTAGAGTTGACATCAAAATTATAAAGGTAATTCACCCATTATATCTATCTTAGGGTAATATACCTCAGGTTAAATTTGTTCTTCATGATTTTTTTATCTGAGTAGACTGTAAAATGCTCCCGGAAGAGGTAATTACACCATGTCTTTAGTGTGTTAAAAACTGCTATCAACTACAGGTCATGGGTGGGATAATTCTGATCATGTGGGAATAATTATTGTAAATATTTTCCACCACATGGATATCCTACATCAACAAAAATCCCATCCTCATACCAGAGGTATGACAATACATTATGTAATTTTTCATAGGCTTGGGAAGAGTCAGAACTCATGTGCATGTCAAACAGGTCTACAACCACTCAAAATAATGCTAGAACTTCTCATTTTACTGAAACTTCACACAATTATTAGTCAAAAACATCTAGGAAGAATCTATCCAATATATTTCTTAAAAATTTCTATAATACCTATTCAATCCCAAAAATATTTAGATCATGAACACATTCTTGGGATGCTCTCAGAACACAACTTCTCGAACATTATCCGGATCCACTGAAACTACTCTCTTATAAATAACATGTTCCAAGAACCTTACCTCATGAGTCCAAAAATATAATTTGGGTAGTCTATAATATTGATAATGGTCCCTCAATAATTTAAAATTAATCTCTATATCATCATGATCCCCCTTTTTCATGGAATACACAAGAATGTCATAAAAAATACAACCATAAAAGATACCAAAAAGTGATGGAACCTAGCATCCTGTTACTATTTTTAGAAAATAATAAACCCAACTATTGATCAATATTTTTTTGGGTTTTTTTAATCATTATTCGAGTGAATTTTTTAAAAAATTTAAGGGCTTTTGTGTTATTCATTGTTGGCGCATGGTTTTCCCAAACTATGTGCCCTACTAGTGAAAACTGTGTAAACTCGGAATATGAGGGTTTGAATGATTGGAACACTATTTGAAAAACCATGTGCCGACATAGGAGAAAACTTCAAACCCCATTTAAAGGGGCACATGGTTAGGGAGAATAGTTTTTCTAACTGTGTGGCCCTTCCAAAAAAACTGTGTGTGTGATATTTTTTTAAATTGAAAATTAATTTATAAAATATAAAAATCTTCTTTCTAGGTTCCCAACGGACTGGTATGATCCCATATAATTTTATTCTTCCTTGGAGGCTCCCATGAGCTTATTTTTTCATATAATTCCTTCTATAAGTGAATCAAATATAGTAGAATAGTGTTCAATCGCTTCCCGGTAAGATTCCACTTGTTATACTCTTTCTCCTACTCTCTATCCTCTTTCATCCCTAGGGTTTTGTAGATATCCATATTTATTGGAGGATCTAATACCCTCTTATGTGGATCTTGAATCTAGGTTTCATTATCAAATCATCATTTTCAATTTTATTCATTGGATTTTTCATTTTAGGGATTTGTGTTTTGAGTTTACATGATCCCGAGGTATGTGGTTCCGTTATGATGGATAATTTTTATTTACCCTAAATTGCTTGATTTAAATTTTATTATTTCATTTAAATGTAATTTCATTCAATTGTTTTATTAAAACCCCAATTCAATTGAATTGGGGTGTGTCGGGAAATTTGATGGAAATTGTTTAATTTTAATTGTGGAATTTAATTGTAGAATTTTAATTGTGAAATTTATTTGTAAAGTTTATTTCATTTTTTTTTGACAAAATAGATGAAACTTATTTTGATACAAAACCATTGGATTTTTCATGTAAAAACGAATGTTTTGATTAAAAATTTGATTTGGGTTTTAAATGGAAATTGGAATATTAAAATGGAGAATATGATGAATCTATTTTAAGTAGCATTTAAAAAAATTCCCTATTAATGATTATTATTAGATAACATGAAATTCTATGTAGTTAGTGAGTTATTTGAGACAAAAACACTAGGATGGGAATGCCATATAAACGGATTGATTATTTACAAATCTAACTTAAACTATTTGGAACATTTTATTCCTCAATTGGTTGTCGATGAGTCCTATTTTACAGGTACCAAAGGGATATGTGTAAACATGTATATTATCATTATATAAGTGTGTGAGGACCCCATAACCTGTAACTATCATACCTTTTGTTAAATGAACATATCGCTCATTTTTTTGTTTTTGAAATATATGCCATTGTTTATAGTAAATTGTTTTAGACATGACTTAGGAATTTATATAAAAAAATTTATATAAAATGTATATTAAGACATTTTTTATATTATTCCCATTATTTGTAAGGTAATTCATGATTTCTTTTAAATATTACTTTTATATTCAATGATGCTTATTTAAAATTTAAGGATTTATTTAGTTAATTAAATATTTGAATCTTATTGTGGAATCTTTGGTGATACCCTATGGGTATTTTAGCTCACACCCTACATGTGCTTTCATATGTCTATAGATTATATTCTTTATGGTTTGAGCAATGCTAAGGCACCACTTGGAGGTGGTAGTAGATATTTATCCTTGGGATTGGAGAGTTGGTTCTACTGGGACTTGGGTTTTTATCTTGTTTTCTGGTACTTGTGGTTATACTTTGGGGTTTTATACCGATTTTAATTATAGTAAACATATCCCTATAAGGTTTTATTGTATGAGTGAAACATTTTTTACCTTGATTCTATTTTTTTTGTAGAGAATAAGTTATCACATTCATATTGTATTATTTCAGGTACTATTCTCTAACTTGTGGGGATCAGGAACGCCCTTTAGGTAATTATAGTGTCGGCTTCGGTATCAAGGTACTAGGGTATTCGTGTTGGTTCGTTACATGGAAGATCTAGTTTATCAAGGCTATAAAGGTCATCTGATAATTATTAAGACCAACTGGAATATCTAAATACTCATAAAGTTTGTACTAGGTTCAAAAGGTTTCTCTCAGTACACCCTCCCCCAAACCCTCAAATGGTGGTACCTGAACCTCATATCTATCATTTAAAACTAATGGGGTCCTCTAAGCTAAATAAAAAATATCATAAATTATATAAAATGACTAATTATTATTTATAGTCACATGATTAAGCATAGAATAGTTTATGGATATCAAAAGGATTCTTTCTACATTATTTGAAAAAAAATTGGCAAAGAAGAGGATGATATTTTGGGGTGAATAAATCCATTTTCTTTTATCATCCACTAGCTAAGAATTTATGTATTTTAGCTGATGAATATATATTCAGTAAGATGGTAGAAAAATGATACTCATCCTGTGGAGCATATCTATAGTATACATGACATATCATTGTAGTTAAAACCTATAAAAATCCTCTATAATAACATCAAGGTATATATCCATGACTATCAAAAGACCAACCTTTGAACCCTTCTCTAAGGAAGAAAATAATAACTTGAAAAACTTGCAGGAGTTCAAGCCAATCTCTGAAGAAACTAGTCCATCCCTCCCTAATCATAGATCTCACTCAACCTTGATGATCTGTGTGATCCCATCAAGAGTAATAAACATTAATATATAGTGATAATAGTCAATCTAAGCTTTGAAGCTAATAAAACAGTCCATATTTATGATAAGGTTGAAAACATATACGTCCATCATAAATAAATTCCCAATAACCAATACGTTAGAAACCAAAACATGGAACTTTGGGAACTTGAAACCTTATGCTTTTTTCCTACCCAATGGTGTAATAAAATCTATAACAAAAGAAATCAACTCCACTCACATTCCTAAAGAATCAAGCAAAATTAGTGAGATAAATGAATGGGATACACCTGTATCAAATAAAATTGATTCCATGAAAGATTCAACAATCATCGTACCTATTGTGATGGACGGCTTGGAATATGAGTCCTTGGTATAACATTTTTCATAAGGAGACATCCTGACATTAACCCACCCTAGGGAAATTTTTTCCTAGTAAAAAACCCTTTATTATTATAGTGAGATCCACTACCCTTGGATGATTCATACTAATCCTGATAACACAATGAGAATATAGAGCCTACATCTCTCCCCTAAATAGAATCCTAAAAAAAGTCTGAAGATTTCCTAAACATCCACACCGATGGAATGTCCTTGAGCCTCTATATAAATAGGTCTGGTATGACCATCATTCTCACACTGATTTTATACAACCAGCTTACACCCTATATAATCCACTATAATTATACCTAATGGATATTGATCACTCTCTCCATTGTCCTCGTGAGACTCTTACCAGTTCTGTTTCTAACTAAATGGGGAGATCTAGATACCATCCTTTGAAGACACACCACTGAGAATATTTTCCAGGCCATGTCTACCTCCACCATGGATTCATTTTCAAGAACATCATAAAAGGTTAGAAAGTATAGAATAATAAGCATTGACATGATCCCAAGATTTAGGTACATTTCAAAAAATTGATCATTTTTGTAATTGTTCATGAGGAGTTATAGAGAAAAATAAACCAACTAGGGGAATCATGTCATTTACTCCAGCACTAAACAACCCCTTTCTATAATGTCCCAAACTCATGGGTCTTCACTGACCTCAATTTTTTTTGGGAAAAACTGCCAATTGAATTTTTTTTTTGAATTTTCTCCATGTGGGATTCTCATACCACCTTTCTAACACCAAGATTATCAAAAATATCAACCCAATACTTCTAGAATATAGGTAGGTAACCCAAACATTGAGGTCTCCGGGGTCTTTAGAAACTAAAATATCACCTCAATGCAATCTAACCATTCCATAGGCTCATTGTCTCACTTGAAACTAAAAAAACATGTGGATTTTTTCTTGAAAATTCATGATCATGGTCTGTTGACTATGGTTTCACCTGATTTCCCACTTATCCCAATTATTGGATTATACAAGTCACTAAATCCACTAATGTTAGATGAACTGATTCATTATCCTATAGGCCATGCTCTATAGAACCCTCTCTAAGCCTAAATAAGGACCTTATTGGAGGTATTATATACAAAACACAAAAAAAACATAATCAAGACACAGTTCAGTATTTAAAAGAACTAATTAAACCAAAATAACACCTTAAAATAGTTCTCGATAGACAGTATTAACATAAATAACTGATTCAAATGAAAAAATGTTGAAAAATACAAAATTTAAGACATTTACTCACTGTACATGGTTTGTACACACGATTAGGAAAATCATGTGAGAACAATCCATGTTTTATTATAATGTGATAGAAAAGGTTGCATGGGTTGGGATTGATTACTACTAACTGTGTTCCTGAACATTTAACCTCCTACAGAGCTTACCATTTCACACTAAAAATCAAAATAACAAATGGTATTTTCTTGTAAATCATAATCATCAATTTAAACACATAAAATCTGATAAAACAACCACTAATTGGGGTTAAAACTCAAAAATTCCTATACTACTCATGGAAACTTTAGGTCTGACATGAAGACGGACCAGAAAATATCTCCTCCACTCTTGCCTCTCAATAACTTATAGTCCAAACTCTAATATACCAATACACCCTAATAAAACATGATCTAATTCTATTTCTTATCAAACTACCTCGAGTCGACCTGACCCATCACCAAATGTGGTAGTTCACGTGGCTTGAATCATGATCTCGATTACAACGAGCTAGTAAAAAGCACAAAGCATAATGGATAACATCTTGGGAATTGTTTCACTGATGGTAAAATAATATAGACCATCCTTGTAATGAGATGATCACACCAATATAATTAGAGTCACCCAAAAATAAACATCTAACCATATTAAAAGAGAAAATACTAAATTTCAAACCATTAATAACATTACAACATCATATACATAAACATCCATAACCAAGAATGGATATGGTGTCCCAGATTAAAAAATATCAAAATCCAAAAATAGCGACCAGACCAAATATGGATAATACATACATCCCAAAGGTACAAAATCTCAAAACAAATCTGCATGAGTTGAACCTATGGGACCATATATTCTCTATAAAAACAATGGATGTTGGTAATCATGATGATCCACTCATACGCATGTTGCCCTTTACATTACCTGTGTCCAGAAAAAAATATTCAAACTTCCAAGAAGAACATGTACGTTGTGAGGAAAAATACTAGTAGGATACAACCATAAATTTATTTAAGGATTTTCAAAAATGAAAACCAATAAAATAATTTGAAAATAATTATCCAAAAACCAGTTAAATTTGAAAAAATTATGGTTTAAATCAATCTTTGAAACCCATTTGGTTTTATTTTTAAGAAAACATGTTTTTCAAAACATTTATCAACATGGATGAAGAAAATAAATTATAACACATGGAATAACATACATAATATACCCAAAAAGGAAGAAAATGGACAGGTAAGAACATCATCACCATATAACCAAATATGTGGGAATAATCATAACACATGAAATCACACCAAACAAGGAACTAACATAATACATAAATGCATGAAAATCAACCCGACATGAGTAATGTGCACTAAGGTATCTAACAATAACGTTCTAAAGTGAGTATGTCTAAAATATAGTTTTCTAGATGGATAAACAAAGTGGAAACTCTTACTGTCTTCCTGAGGCCCAACTCCCAAGATCTCTCTCGATATCATGGTAAAATAAGTGGAATCTCTCTTGGTCCCTTGGAAAACATGTAGATGATCTCTCATCCATCCTCCCAAATTCTCTCATGGTCCTTTGGATAATAAGAAAATGCTCTCTCCATCTTCCTCCCAAAGGATCTCATGGCCACATTGATAATGCAATATCACACCCTAGGTATCCTAAGATCTACTCAATGCCAAACATATCCACATGACAATTTTCACACATAAAAGTCTATTTGATAATCTATTTTATTAGAAAAACAAACAAATTTTGATAAACCTCCTTCCTCAAGGTGAATGATTTCTAAAACATCTTTTTAAATCCATTTAAAACTATAAAATTATTTAGATCAATACTACCACACACTTGGAGTTCACACAATCCACCCCCATTTGGAAGACCCACATTAAACTTTAAATTTTCAACAAAAAACCCATGAATCACATCAAAAATGGAATAAAAATTAATTATAAATTATTTAATTAAAAATATAACAAATATAAAGAAGGAAATTAATAATTAAAAGTTTATCCCTAGAAATAACCCTTAAATAGTTACTCATATCTCAAGAATGATTGAAAACTCATTTCCTTCGACAATGACACCCCGATTTAAGAGTAATATGTCCCCACAGAGCTAACCCATAAGAAATCTACCTAAAACCCCCGTTAAACTCTAATATCTGTCCAACCCACCCACTAGGGTTTTATGCTTCTGTTAAAATGAATGAATAAAGGAATATAATAGTGAAAGAATGGGGAAATATTGAAGATTAGTATATACCTCAACACAAAATACCATGTAATCAAGAATAATCCACTAAGAGGAGAGGGGTAAAGCTTCGATATCAATGTGAGGAGACTATGCATGAAATGGGAGATAAATGGGAGGTGAGACTTAAAATACCATAAGGGAATTTTGGTAAAAATTGAAAAAAAAATATTAATGAGTTGGGAAACATGAATTGTTTGGCTTCATGATAAGAAAAACTATGCAGCAAACATATAAGTGCTTCATTCTCCCAAAAACTAAGCCATACAGTTACCCCTAAGACTTTCTCAGTTAGAAAAACTATTCTCAAACCATAGAAATGGGAATTATCCCCTAACAACCATTATTTCATTATTATCCACACAGTTAGACAAACCATGATCCAACTAAGTGTCGAAGAATGTATTCCCCCAAACTAAGTTTGTGACCCCCAACCCTTGGGAAAACAAAGAACAAATTGAAATAAAAATAAAAACTATAAATTGTATATAATAGTGACCCAAATGGAGTCATAGAGTGTGATTTTGTGGTCCTCATGTATGACATCATTGAGACCTATCCATAGAGGGGCAGTGACTTTGCATAGAAATTTATATCCTAGGATTCATATGTTGACCTAATGACACCTTGGAGCCTTTGTATTTTAAATTTTAAATGGGATGATTGTACCTACCCCTAGATATGTTCCTGCTAAATGTGTAGGCCTTGGAATGTTTGACAGCAAGTCAGGTGTTGAGAATGAAATAGTGATGACTCGGGTTTTGAGATGTGATTTGATACATCTCTAATGAGTGTTTCCACATGTGTCCCATGAGTCCATGTATATTTATGATCTTTCTTAGAATAATGACACCCTTTGAGAAATGTGTTGTGACCTGAGTGTATTTCATTATACTGAGGGCCCCATATAGGGTGCCATTATTTTTTTATTGACCCTAGTAACCCCATTGGGTTCCCCTTTAGAGATTATACCATAGGTGGACATATATGAATTTGGGTAGTGATTATGGGTTTTTGTGTCTAGAAAACTAAATTTATTTGATTCATTATTGATGGTTTTTTATGTTATGGATTGTAAATTCCCATTGATCTGGTCTTCATTAATGAATGGTAAATTACATTAAGGGTGGTCTTTTTTATGGAAAACACCCTTAGGGTGGTCTTGGATTCCGGGATGATAAAAATCCCATAAGGTATGTTTGTGTTACTTGTGGGATTATGCCCTTCACTAAGAAAAATATCATCAAGGTGCTCTGTGTTACTTGTGGTCCTATATCATGGATGAGAAAAATCCTATAGTTTAAGTCTGATACCTAGGTATGAAAATGCTCATAGGGGAGATCTATGTTAATATTGGTCGGGATTCTATGGATATAGAGTTGGGGTTGATATTGTATATTGGGGTGATTCTTTTTAGGAGCATAACTTAGGTCTATAATACTAATCTGTATACTGAGGATTCTCAAGTCTATTATATTGTTTGGCATTGGAAATATAGAAATCTTCGAGAAACCTAAAAATTAGTTGAAGAATGTATGTTTAATCAAGGTCATGGATCTGAGGATTGAAAATGGTTATTGGGATTGTCCCGAATTATATGTACCTGCCTTGGGATGATTATGACATTGTGTTTGTCATGGTCTCCACTATATGCTCAAAGACATTATGACATCTTGTTAAATGAGGAATTATTGGTGGTTTATTTATTTATTTATATTCTATAGATTATTTATTGATTATATTTGATCATGTTACATGTACATATCATAATATATTCCAATTAGTATTTGACCATGTTAGTTGCACCCTACGGAGTTTTGGACTCACACCCTTCTCATGTGGCCATTGAATTTTGACACCTGAGAAGCACTCACATTATTATTATAGGAACAGGTAGTGATGAGGCCCGAGATCTTGTTTAGAATGGTCTAACAAGATATCTTGGATGAGAACTACTTATCAGGATGAGGTCTGGTTTAGATCTGGATAAAATCTCCATTCATTTTATTTTGTATATGTCGAGTGTCCAAGTGGGTGATGGGTCTATGTTTATGTTTCTGAACATAACTGTTTGAGTTGAATATCTCATTTCATTTTGTTATAACTTTTATAATATTTATTTATTCCATTTTATTGTATATTTTATATTTGAAATGATACTTGGTTACTTACATATTATTCTTAACTCAAATATTGGTTTTATAGCCTCCTCACAATACCTCCTTAGACCCCCACTACAATTTGGTATCCTTTGGTGTTCGAAGAGGAACACCTGAGTTCACATGGTGTTTTGATATTGTTACTATTCAGAATGATCTAGCTTAGGATTTTACAAAGTGTTGTCATGGTTTATTTTTATTTCTATTTACTATTTGGGGAGATTGTACACATGAGCCATAGGAATGTGTCATAACTTATGATGGAACACATACTAGTGCATCACAAAATCCTTTCCTAGTGGAATTAAAGTTTAACATTGTATTGAGATTGATGTTCGTATCTTTCAGTTTTATAATTATTTTAATTTTCATCTATAATGACACACATGAGGTTTTAGATTTAGATTTTTTATATATTAAATTTCTTCCTCTTAGACCACTATGGAAAGAGGTGTCTCATGCATTATATATGGAATATAGGATCCACATGATATATAGGCGTTTAGTGCAATTATTTTCCATAAATACTGAGACTTATATGATTAAAGTGTTAGCTACTACTCATATGACGTTTTCCCATATATCTACTTTTTGGAATTTTAATTGTTTAGGCTGACTTTTATGTATGTATATTATTATGATGAAGGTATTATGGATCCTATGGTGAGATGATCAATGGAAGTGATGGTGATATAGTCCTTTCAGAAAGGGATTAGTAGAGACCCTGAGGATATAGTTATTGAAATTAATTCCTTATAAGAACAACCTCTAAGGGTGAGTATGGAATTAGTTCGGTTACTTAAAGTGTTAATAACAACCTATATGGTGTTTTTCAATATAACATGTAATTAAATTATTCTTAACTAAACCATGTAGTGGTGGTTCATTGGATATATATCATTATATAATGATTTCAGTTGTAAGATTATGTGAGTGAGACTCTAAATGGGGTAGTCCCATGTGTGAATGATCACAAGAATCAGTTCCATTTTTAAATAAGGGTTGGAATAAGATATTGTTTATGTAGATGGGATATCCTATAGTGGGGTTTTTTGGAATGATTAAGGCAATGTGGTTTTGAGATGGGGGCATATAGGATATCCTATAAATTGTAACCCTTAGTGAGCTTCGATTTATGGATAGATGGGAGAGCTATTGAATTTTGAGATGTGACCAATGGGTTAGGTGGAATGTAGCCCAGTGTTATTTTAATACAAATCAAGACAATAGTGATACATGTGATCTTGATGAGTGAGGTCTAATATGGAAAATAACCCAAGTGAGGCGTTATCCTGAGGTATTTTTTTTCTTATAGCTAAGAATCATGAGTAGGTGCATTAGTATGATATTGCTATATGTAAGGTGGAACTTGGTATATGTCATAGGCATGGTTATGAATTAGAGGATCTTGAATTTTAATGAACTTTGAGTTAATGTTCTTGGCGTCGAGGCTAGAAATCGAGGGCGGGATCAGCCAAGTACCTAGAACTTTTGTGTTTGGATATGCTTCCAACGGCACAAATAGAGTGTGGATGGATGCGTGTGGTTTTGGGGGGCACTGTTTGGTGGGTGGTAATGTGATAGACCTTGGAAAAAGATAATTTCTATATTTTAAATAGGAGTTCCTAGGGTTCTCTTAGTTAAGTGACACTAACAAGAATGTGAGAATGGTTAGTGTATTAGGAATGTGGCCCCAATTTTGACATGATTCAAATCGTTGGAATGTGATTCGTATTAAATGACTTAGTAGTAAAACATCACACATAAGTTTATTTTGAATATGATTAGGTCCCATGATATGGGTATGCATAGTGTTGTGGAATGGTGAATCGGTGAGTGTCCATCTGTGATCCAAGGCCCTTGGTTTTTTATGTGACACTTGCATTATTGGGTGCTCGAGGTTTAATGGTAGTGGAAAACTTCCCTTGGTAGAGTGAGGTGAAATTGAAACAGACTGGGTGTTGTAATACGGTTGATTCTGGAGTTTTGTGCCTGATCAGGATTTTACATGGTAGTAAGCATGTCTTGGGATGAGTGATATTTGCTTTTTGACCTAATGAATGCCAGCCAATGTCATGATTTTTGTGGGTTCCATTCATGTGATCCAATAATTATTGATCATGCATAATTTCTTGATGGTTCTCAGTTATGAGTGAGACGTCCACATCCATATTTTGAGTTGACGAATGTGGTGTGGGCCATGATGGTTGGGAAATTAATTCGGAAAATATATGATAATGAAACTCCTATGGTGGTGAGTGACATGTCATATATGGGAATATAAACCTTTCACTATTAGGGTCTCAGTAATGTAAATTTACTATATGATGGTTCTGATGGAATTCATATTCTATGTATAATAATTTGATTCATATCTATATTCCTTAGGGAATTCAAAATTGAAAATTGGATGTGGTGGGAAATTGAGACCGAGAAATAGATTTGGTATCATGATATAATTAATGTTAATCAAGTTTATTTCAATCAAATATATGTTTGAACTTATGGAAGAGAATGATGTTGGTAATGGATGATTGAGTACTCCAACATGAAGCTACACTAGAATCTAGGCATGGACTTCAGTGAGCATGTTTGGATCACCAAGAGATATCTATGGGTATAAAAGCATCTTGATCTGGTATTTGGTGATATGTTGATAGCTAGTGCTGATTATTCTTGAGTAAATTCATCCAAAGGAGGTATTATTGGTGTTTTAGAATGTAATTGGTAGTGGTAAGATGGAAATTACACTAGGTACATCATTGGAATTTAGGTATATCGTTCCAATAATAAATTCCAATTGTAGAAGTGCCAAAATAATTGGAATGGACAGTTATGAGTTGAATATTATGGTAGGGAGAACCATATTACTAATGATGAATTAGATAATCATGTGATCATGTATTGAGATGCATAGGATCAGAAAATCATCATCCTAGTGTTTCAATAATATTTGTGAGTATTGGATCTTGGTTCTTCAGCTCAAGTGCTTTAATTTTGAAGTCATCCTTTAGAAGTGTTTTTTGTAATTCATCGTGGGAAATTATTGGTTTTTGAAGAATTAAAGACCCATATATCATGAGGAATATAACTTGGTGACCATTGGGACCTCTCAAGGATGAGAGGTGTTATCATAAGGAGTATTTAATTCATCCTTTTGGTGTGGGTGTGAAAATTCTTAATGGAACATGAATTTTTGAGTGTGGTGAATGGTAATTTTTTAAAATAAAACTTTTAAATGAAATTTCAAGAGTTTTAGAACCTAAAATGGGTGTCTTTGGATGAGTATTTTGGATTATAAAGTATATTGGGCCCTTAATAGTGCATTGAAGACATGCCAAAGTAGAGAATGAAAAACTGTATTTGACCACCATAAGTTGGTGGGAACCACCGATTAGCAGGTGGTTTCTAGTAGTGGAAGAATCTATTTCCTATAGCCACAATTTTTCTAATAGTATTTTTAAGGAAAAAGTTACAACTTACCCTCAAGCAGGATTTTAGAGGGGATACCCCCATTTTCCTTCCTTCTTTCTTGTGTGGACTAGGCTGCCCTTCCTACCTTCTACCTGCATAACCCATTGATTTTGGGGTTATTTTTTGTCCTTTCACAATGATTTGAAGTTAGTTACATCCTCCCTCAACCTTCATTGATCTGCAATTATTTTTTTTTAATTTATACATCTTTAGTTTTTTTATTCAAGGAAAATTCCACCAGATCATAGTGAAGTTCCCTGATTCTCTTAGGTATTTTGTTCATCCTTGATAGATGATGTCCCATGGTGGCGTTTTCCTATGTTGGCTTTGAATTTCATAATTTTATGACACTATAGTTATTTATCTTGGTTTTATCAATAAACTTTCCTTGAATTAATTATATAATCATCACTTCATGTTAGGTATTTTCCCATCAATGGTGTTTGGGGTCTTCCATGAACTCCCACCGGAGGTTACTTGAGGTTTAATTAAGTAACATGTGCCTAGTAAGATGGTTGGAATTAATACCATTTTTAATAAAATTTAGTAATTAATTTTAAAATATTCGAATTGATGTATAGTGTTGTTTGGAAATACTTAGGGGGTTAGGGGTAAGAAATCTTATAATGGACATCATTGGGCTTGGATGAGATTTGATGGACCTAGATAAAGCTATCTCCCTTTTGAAGTAAATATTAATGCTTCTTAAAAGGTAGATGGTCCACTTAATTCCCATGTAGTATTTATTATTTTTCTTATGATACATGTGACATGTGGTCCCATGACTTAGGTGTATTGATTCAAAAGGTTTTTATTATAAAATATATTAATTAAATTAAAATTTTTACATTTAAAATGATGTACCATATCAAGGAATAGAAAATAGACAAGGACATATTCTCCTTTTGTGCTATCCGGTTTACCCTGATTGCTGATGGATGAGGTTGTGGATATTATTTTGATTTTTTGTGATATCAAGACACCTTGAGGTGTGTGGATAGAGCGATTGTGAACTAGTGATCCTCCTATAGGACACCCTTGAGACCTCTTGACATAGGTGCATTGACTTTTAGAGAGAGTTTGGACCCAATTTCTATATGTGAACCTAATGTCACATTGGATCCCATGGATTTCAAATTGTACATGGTATAAGTGTCTCTATCCCTTGATATGTGCCTACCACATGGGTAAGACTTGGAAGGATTGAAAATATGTTGGGTGTTTGGATTGAATTAAAGATGACTTGGGTGTTGATATGAGCTTTGAGAAATCTCCCACAAGTGATTCCACATGTCCCAATAGGGAATGTATATTTATAACATTACTAAAAATCATGACACCCTCTGAGTGATTTGTTTTAACCTGAGTGGCTTTCTTGATAAAATGGTCCCCCATTAGTGTGCCTCAGTTTTTTTATTGACCTAGGTTCCCAATTGGTGCACCTTGAGTGATTAGAACATGGGTGGGTGCATATGAATTTTGGTATAGATGGTGGGTTTGGGCATTAATCCATCCATTTTCATTTGTTTCCCTATAGATGGTCATGTATTTTATGGATAAAAAACACCCATGGGTGAATATTTTATTAATAAATGGTAAACACCATTAGGGTGGTATTTTTTATTTATGGAAAAATTTCATGGGGAGTTCTTGGATTCTTGGCTAAGAAAAATATCATAGGGGAGGTCCATTTTATTTTTTAGATTACTCCCTTTGTTGAGAAACCTCTTATGGGGGAGGTCAGTGTTACTTATGGTATTATACCTTGACTAAGAAAACACCCAAATGGGAGGTTTGTGTTAATATCAATAGAGATTCCATGGATATAGAGATAGGGTTGATCTTGTATACTAGAATAATTATATGGTAATTCCCAAGGTTTGTGAGACATATTTGTATACTAAGGATACTCAATTCTGTTATATCTCTTAGCATGGTCATCATGAAATGATTAGAGACACCCTGACACTGGATGAAACATGTATCGTCAATCGGGGTCATAGAACTAAGGGTATCAAATGTTTGTTGGGAATGATCAATTTTATATGTACACACCTTGGGGAATTTGTGACAATTTGGTTCTCACGATCCCCATGACATGCTCAGAGACATTCCCGCATTCGGCCAAAGTAGGTATTTTTTATGTTTTTTTAGTTAAATTTTATAATATTTCTATTGATTATAGTTGATAATGTCACATGCATATATCAAAATATATTCCAATTAGTATGGGACCATGTTGTTCATTTTTTACTGATTTTTGTACTCACATCCTACTCAAGCCTCTATTATATTTGGGTACCTAATTATCTCTCACGTCATTATTATAGGAACACGTACGGTTGATTCTTGGGATCATGTTTTTCATGGTCGAGTGGGACAAATCAGATGAGAATAGAAGACCGAGATGAGGTATGGATAAGTGCTGGGGTAGGGCCTTATGTCTTTTATTATTTTATTTATTTTTTAAATATCGATCAGAATATTGTGTGGTTGGTCTATTTTTACATTTCTAATAATGATCATTTAATTTTTATGTTGTATTTAATTTTTTCATAGCATGATTTATTTTTTATTTCTTCCACCATACTATTTATTTTATATTGGGTGTGATACTTGGTTAGTTAATTATTATTTCACACTCTGATACATGGGATATAGCCTTACCATGGTACCCCACTACTAGTTAAAAGACTCTAGAAACTAAGGAGGTGTTCTTGAGGTCACGTGGAGGTGTAGTATAATTAATGTTTCTAGTGATCCAAGTATGGATGCTATAGTAAGCATCTTTGAAGAGATAACTATACTATTCTCTTTATTTCGTTTTTCTCCTTCCAACCCTAATTTATATTTCTATAGTAAACCTTAATAAAATAATTTATTAATAGTTATATAATATATTAGTGTTATTATGGAAAGATGTGATTATTATAAACTATATATATATTCTCTCCCCTATTTTGACACATCCCATTAATGGTTTTTTACCTCCTATGTGGAAATTGTCAATTCATTATTTATCACCACATTTAAATATATTTAGTGAAGATTATATATTTATATATTAATTTTATTATGATTCAATAATAATTATAATCTATTTATATCATTAACATTATCTTTATCCCTCTTTTTATGTGAACGTTTAATTGTCTGTATAACCACATATGAGGAATTTATCAATTATTTAGTGGTTACTCACTTCATAGCTAATGAGTGTAGCATATATATATTATAAAAATGTATATTTTTTTATAACTATAATGGTAATTTAAGTAATTGAAAAATAATAATTAGCCAAAACTATGAAATTAAAAAGGAAATAGAAAATTTCAATCAAACATGGAATCAAACCATTTTATCTCTAATGGAAAGTCAATAAATAAATTTGGATGAATATAATTAATCAATTATAACATAAAATAATGTAATATAAATCAATATTAATGTTTTAATAAATATAATTTGATTATATAGGATGAGTAAATGTGAATAAACAAATTGGGACCTAAGGTAATGGGACTCTTATCAGGATATCATCTCTTTGGATTATATATCCTCTTCTTCATCCAATATATATTATGATGAGTGAATATATATATATATATAATTATACTTGAAAATTTTCCATTTTTTAAAATATATCCATTATAGTCAGTTTTCTCCAACTGATTGATCCATTCTTCTTATGTTATAAAATATTTAAGGGGTTCTCCTTTGTACTCTCTTATTATTTTTGGATTTCAAACCTTTTACAATCCTATTTTGAAAAATTATTATGTATTTATTAATCCAATACTCTTATTAATTTTATTATTGAACGTTTATAGCTATTTACAAACCTATTTATTTAAATATAAAATAATTAATCTCAAATAAAACATTATAATGTTCTTAAGGGGAATATTTCTTGAACTTCTTCTTTGGTTTTATTCTTTGTTTTCAGAAGTTTTTAAAAATAATTATATTTATTTTGTAATAAAATTATTATATTAATTTTTATTATTACAATTTTTGAGTATTTATATATCCATTCATTGAAGTATCAATCATTTATGATAAATTAAAAAATTATAATAGTAATAATAGGACTCTAAAACACTTTCCATTTCATTTAAGTATATACTCTACCTTCTCTATTTTCCATATACTTATTCTCAATTTTCATTAAATACCTTCTAAATATTTTTTATTTCATAACCCCTTTAATTTATATGGTTATATTCTTGTATTTATCTCTTTAGGAAGAATTATTTTCCATCTCCAATGATTTTGAAATGAATATATCATTTTTGAAACCTCTCTTTGATTAATTATATATCATTTATTTTTCCCTTCAGGGACTATAATACTTTAATTATTTGATGAAAAGCATTAACCTTTAAAATAGATCATCGCATTATTATTTTTGGTACCTCCATGTTTATTCATTAATATATACAATAAGACAATATTTTGAAACTCATTCTCTTCTCAGGGGTTTAATTTATGTTTATGTTTCATGATCATTTATTTTCTATTTGACATAAATGATTTTTAATATATTATGATATGATAGGTTGTTATAGATTTATATATCCCTTTAGTCATTAGTTATTTCTATATGTCTTATGAAATCATTATTTTTGTATATGACCCAATTAGCGTTTTCACAATTTTATACATAGACATTATGGAGTTAGCATTGTCTAAAATTTTATGTATGAACATGGTGGAATTAGATTTTTCCATTATATTATTATTTATTTTAAATGATTCTTGACTTATAATATTTCATAATTATGAATTTTCTCTAATACTCTATTCCCTGTATTGTTATTTATGATTCCAATAGTTTGTCAAATGTTCCTCCTTTTTTATAGATTCGTAATGTAAATATTTATCTCAACGATTAACTTATGATATGATCTAATTTTTTTTGGATGTTCTCATAATTTCTTTTATTGATTATATTATCTATGTTTCCCTTTCATCCCCCTTACTATGTTTTCAAATCACACTCTCTTTAATATATATCACTCGGTGATCACATGCCTTAAGAAGGGTCCAATGAACTTAAATGGGTTATATGATAATGGATTTTATTAGATTGTTATGGTATTATATTTTTCAATTATATTACAAGTATTTATTTTCTAAAGACACAAAACATTGGATTATAGGAATGGTTAAAAGTAATAAATATTTTTATTATATTTGTAAATTATGTAAGGTTTGAACTAGATCTGAAATTGAGGGTTTGGAGGCATATTAGAAGAATTAATATTGTATCAGTTTTATAGGATGTGTGTACTTTGGTAAGAACCGGTTTAGGAGGTAATCTTGGTAATAATTACCCTACATAAATAGGGTAGGGATACCCCATGGATTTAACCATAACAATTTCCTACCCAATATTCTCTAATTATATACCAACTACTCAATTCCACCTATCATATTTCTTTTTATATTTGGAAATAGGGTTGTATTTTTGATTAGATTGATGATTGACTCAATTTATTTCACTTGGTACTTCTTCTAAAGTGAATATATTTAATACTGTTTTAGAATTAGGTTTTTAATTATAACCATGTTATATATCACACTCTTACTTTCCATGAGTAGATGGTTTGGATCAAAAAAACAAATATAATAAATTAGACTAAATATATTTAAAATTGAATATGTGAATCACTTTTATTTTATGTATTTATATACTATTACCATTGTATTATCACATTGATGGTTGACATATGTTATTTTTAAACCCTTGTTTATTATTATTAATGCGATTTTTGTTGGATTTGATTTCTTGGAACCAATTACATTGAACTTTCAATTACATGTATATTCAATGACATGGATATTAATAAATATATTATCACATGATGAGTCTCCTTATACAAAACATTAATGTGACATTTTCCTAAGAGTGTATTTCTGATACATATGTCCTAATAGTTCCCCACTATGATGATAACCATAAAGTGAAATGAAAATATTCTTAAAAATATGTTCCATTTCAAGATAACATATATCTGATGGGACACAAACGATATTTTTCCATCAGGTGTTGGAGGCTTATAAGACATTGAGGCTTCTTCTCATGAAGTTCTCACTTGGTAATATAGAATATAGTTTATGATGAGATCATACCATACAGTAGTATTTACACATGTTATACGTGTCATTTTATATTCCTATATATGTATGTATGTATTGGTCCTTATACATGAGATTATGATTAATATGTACTATAACAGTTGGGGGTGTAGCCATGTGGTAAACCCCCATAATCCAAAATTGACTAACATAAGTTCAAAAATAGTTAGGGGATATTGTTATCATATTATAGCATACACTATAGAATTATTGTAGTAGGTACTGTAGTGGTTCTATAACAATCGAACTATTCACCTAGAATAGGATTTCGAACCAAAAAATTGGGAATATGGGCTATAAGGCCTCCGGGACATCATATATTTTTTGTCACAATGTCATTAGGACACTATTTTTGGAAATATTTGATACATAGTGACTATAAAAAATGGATGAAATAAATATGTAGTTTGTGTATCATAGTGACATGAAGGCACCAATAGGTGGGAGACCTCAAAAAGAGGGAAGGGTACACTTTGACCTTTCAACTAGAAACTTGTCCTTATAGATTTCTAATATAGGATGTATGGGTGTAAAACCAGTGGATGTTAATTAGTGGTACCACTTAGATGATTTTATGTGATAATAAGGATATTAAATGAGGTTCCACATAAGGCATAACCTAGTTGGTGAATCGATATAGAGATGGGTGTGATAGAACCTGTAATATAGACATTTACCCACATAGATTATATGGTCCTAGGGGGTTCTATACCATGGTATGTTAGAGGGGATCACAATGCACTACTTCTGGGAAGGGGTGGTGAATAGTTTAGATTGGTAATGTGGTTTGATGACTATTGTCATGGGGGGTGAAAAGGTGTCTGACTGGTAACATGAAAAAATTCAAGTTACTCCACTGGGCCTTTTGGACACATTTAGGTCCTTTAGGACACTAGACCTTTAGTCAATGTAATGTATTTTAGGTCAATGGACCATTCATCCATCATATGTAATAAAATAGTCATGTTGGGTGATTTGCATTCCATGTGAGGAGGGATGAGGTTTTACCCACTACTGTTCATGGGGGTGTGTGTGTTATTTGGTTACTGAAATCCACTCTACCAATAATAAATAAATAAATTTATATCATGAATCATGTACTTAGATATATTGATGAACACAATGAAGATATATTCTCACAATGAAGTAGGACACATTGGGTTTGTAATAAGTGATATGCAATTAGTGAATATATCACGAAAGGTTTTTCCCTTTTAGATTAACTAAAGTATATATATTAAGTCCTTTTATTATAATGACACTATCTGATTATGTTGATGAACATGGTGGTTTATAGATGAGTTCATTTCAAGGAAATAAAATAAATATCTATCACGTACACAAGTTGATGAAAAAAGTAATACATACTAATTGATGAGATATGAAGACAAATGGATTATATTAAATATTGAGTGTCAGTGGGAGATTATTTTCAATAAGAAATTAACATATTTCTCTATAGGTTCTTTGATGTGCTGGTAGACATTAATCTTGGACATTAGGCATGTGATCCTAGTTCCACTGAGAATGAGGCCTAGAGGGTAAAATAAGAAGTGTAACTAGTTTCTTAATTGAATTCGATTTGAATTTAATTTTAAAAATAATTTTATTCTCAATTCCTGAGGAATATTTATTATTTAGGTTTTTTTGATTCCATTAAATTCTATAACTAGTTATTTAAAAGTATATATATATATGTATGAGATGAGATTAAATAGTTATTTATTCACCAGTTTATTCATTATAATATTTATTTATTTTTTTTAATTAATAATGAATTGTTATTTTTTTACTTTAAATAAACAAAAATTATTAAAGGATAAATAAATTCCAAGGAGGATTAACTGACAGAGTTAAGGGTCTATAATAAAATGATATATTTTATTTAGTATCATTTAGATAAATATTAATATTTTTTTAGGAAAAATATTTAAAAATATGTGAGTTTTATTCCCATCATGAAAATAATATTAAGAATTTTATTATTATTCTATGTGGTTTATTTAGGATTAATATATTTGTTAAGGTACTTTATTAAATAACCAATTCTTTGACCTAGAATTATAAAACTTATTATATCATATTTGTGCAAGATAGAAAATTTTTCACGCAATAAATTCTGTAGAGTATTATCCCAAACCCTAGAGGTAACTTCTCAATAAATCTCTCATGAATAGTGAGTGATCATCCTCATACCCCTTCTCAAGGATGAGTGAACTCAAATAAATTCATAAAATATTGAACGAATTATTATTGTGATCAATGAGTAATGAAAGAAGTTGTTTGGTTCTTCTGTGGTCACATGAATTGATTTGATGAATATGTTCCAAGGTTCATGGATAATTTTTGGATACCACTAGTGGGATTATACCCTTGAATCTTTTATATCAATTACATTATAATAAGAGTGGTAAATTGATTTAATAATTATGAAATAATTACAATCCAAGTTATTTTATTCATATAAATTTTTTCAAATTACATGTCAAAATATCTGCTATCAAATATTTTGGGGTTTCTTCCATCCAATAATCAGGTTTTTTCCAAAAAATTGTTGAAAACAACATAGTTAGGCATGGTCCCAACTCGCTTATATTGTTCCCCTGAAACATCAAGTGGTATTAAAACATTCACATATTAATTTATAATTATTTATTATTTGTTGATAAAATTACACATTTTCTATTAGTTTTTAATATCTATTAATTCATTATTAATCAAAAATATAGGATAATACGATCATTCACTTTCATATGACCATGAAAAATACAAATAAATAAAAATTATACACAACAAACCCATGGTATTCGGTACAAGGATGTGTCGCCCAAGTCATGGAACATCGTTTGGGATAACAATATGAAGATTCGTTACACATTGCGTATTGACTTTCCAGTTGGAACATAACATGACAAGCTTACATGGCATTTAGTAGTGTATATATTCTATGTACAATTTTATCCCATGGGAATTGACAAATTCGTGTGGTTAAAGTATGCAACATGTAATTAATATTCTCTATTAATACACATTTTATATTAAATAACAACAAGGAAAACTAGGCAATTTGTTATTACATATCATATAGTTAGAATATAATTCATTCAATACATTAATATCCATTTTTAATGAACATAGAGAACCTAGGAATGTTTTTTGGGTGGTCAAAAAATAGTCCACATGATGTGTACTGCAATGTCAATGTTTAGTAACATATACCGATTCACACAGAGTGCATTCCAAGTGAGGTGGTGATAGTTAGAATGATTAAATAGAATAAATTTTAATTATAGAATTAAAAATGGATAGAAAAATGTTTAACTGGTTTACATAGAGTTTTACCAAGTTTTCCCATGAATTTCATGTCGAGTGATTTTCAGTGGGTTGTGTGGAATTAAATGATTAAATTTATTTTTTTCATGATATTAGGTAACTACATTATATGTATGGTTATTGTACACATTAAATACCTTACAGTTATTGCTAGTGTTTTACACTATATATATTAATGAAGTTCATAGTAGTCACAAAAATGATCCTAACTACATGTATTTACTATTGGAACAACACATAGTTTAATAACATGACACACTGTGAATGCTACAAGCTATATAAGTACAAAATACACTACAAATTCCATAATAATCATAATCACATGCCCTGATAGTGATAATAAACACCATGTTGAGAAAATGGGTACATATCATGTTGCCTCTAGTACAAGGAGTGTCAAATTGTAGATAAAATTTAACAACTTGCAAGATGGGTACATTACGAGTCCCTTATTAGTACAAATCATGTATGAGTTATTTTTAAATTGAATTAGTTTATTTATTTTATTTGAAATTTCATTATATGGGAATCTAAATGATTGTTTGGAAAACTAGTTAAGATAAATTAATTAATTGATTAGAAATATAATTAACTTATTAATTAATGAATTTTATCTTAAATAAATGATTAATTTAAATGAATTATCAGTAGTTTTAAATGTGTAGTCATTGAATGTTTGAATTATCATGAGTTTTACTAGCCTATGTATGTGTTCAGTTTATTTTAAATTAATTATTATTTCCTTATTTTTTATGCTAATTATTATTAAATTAAAATGATGATCAGTGAATCAACCACTCTTATCTTTTATATACACTCACATGTTCCCATGGTTTATTTTATGTAACCACATTCCTGTAACAAACTGGTTCGGGTCAACTCAACCTTTCACCTGACTCGGCTAACCATAAGGTCAAAGGTGGTTCTCTAATTGTCCTGGGATAGAAACTAGTATGAATCAAAACTAATCAAATGGGAATGATTTCACCTTAGAATATAATAATCACTTCACATGGATTCCAATTAGAATATAGTATAACTCATCTATAAGTTGAATATCCAGGGCATTAAATAATAAATTTACTAAATAAAAAACTTCCAAAAAATTCATAATATCTGGATGATAACTAGATTAAACTAATAAAAAAACCAACACTTTACAGGTGATAAATAAATAGTGTGTGTAAAAATAAATACTGAATAAACCCCAAAATAATTCAAGGACAGTAAGACTGAGAAAACCACCATATCAAAAAAAAAACACTCAGAGAAATCCCCAAAATTTATCTATGATCAACTACCTATGTGGTCCTTGGTCACCACTAGACACTCCTAAAAGGTTGACGATCATCAAGGAACACCACCATGATAAGTGATTTCCATTAATTTATATATATACTAAAAAAAGTCTATATATACCCAATTACATATGAAAGGTGTGAGGAGAATCCCAAAATTATGACACCATCAATCTATATAACATGTTTTAAATTTTAAACTACTAGTTCTTTTTTGAAAACAACAATTTAAATCACTTTTTCTTGGAAAACATTTCATAAATAATTTTATTTCTAGAACACAATAAAAACACTATAATCACCAAGAATAATGTAGTAATAAATAAATACATAGACCTCATGATATAATCAACATCAAATTATCCAGATTAAGAAGTGGGTATGTGTAAAAATATCTCAGTTATATTCAAGTGCCACATACACATCATGGGGATCAAACCTGGTTCTAAGGTAAACTAGGACTCTCTCTCAAAAAAATAGCTTATATATGTGAACCTAATAATTTTAGGATCTATCGTAGTCTCCAAGGGTCATGAATCCATTTATTTCCCTCTCAATATTCTCAAGCCACATTCTTTATCCACTGTATAATCCATGCCATGGAAGCACCTTTTCAGGTTACCAACAAACACCCAAGGTCTCCCATGTGTCATACCATACAAAAAACTGAAAATCATAATCTTAATTACACAATAAATATTTTATTTTCACATAAATATTAATCCAAATTATTTTACATTCAAATAAAAATATTTTGAAAACCCTTTTTAAGATGACCACCCCTTTGATACATTTTATCAACCATTTGAAATACACAAAAATAGTTATTAAAGGAAAAATAAGTAAAACCACCCTTCTAAAACATGACAAAAATAATATAGTTCAAAAATATAAAGACATCAATAACTCAAATAAAACCTATTTAACTAATATAAACAAAAAATTCAATAATTATGAATGTTTTAGAGGAAATTCAATCTATATAGATACAACTACCTTGAATATTGTATAATTTACTCACCCTAATTTTAAACAAAAATGATGGAATAAAAGGGATACTCATATTATGAAACACTTAATATATTTCATTAAACATCCACCCACAACCCTAGGTTCAACCCCCTTGAAATTATTGGGGAAAACCCCTTTATAAAATAATGATCATAGGAATAGAAGAAAGAAAGAGATTAAATTTATGAGAAAAATGAATAATTTCAGATATTTCACTTGAATCGAAGAAATATTATCAAGGAAGATATGGAGGATAAGACCCATGGTTGAAGCTCCCTATGGTAAAAAAGTGGAAAGAAAAGATGGGTATAAAGGTTAAATCTTGATAGAGGTAGTGTTATAATTTCTATTTTTTTCCAGGTGGAAAAACACCTCATGATGTCATACTATTATGGATTCTTAGAGCTCCCGTAGTATCCCCCTCCATGATGTTTCCTGACAACTATGTTATGGATCACCTTCATGAGGTAGTGCTAGTGGTTTTTGGGACACCAATCATGTGATGGAGCATCCCTTCCCGATGACATTATATATAGGTAGATCACCCTCCAATTATAGTAATCTCAATTATGTGGATCTCCCTATGTTTTGGAGAAAACAGATGAGACATTCCCCAAGGAGCACCATGACAGGGTTCTCACTAGGTGTTTTGGACAAAAAGCATTTGTATGAATCAAATCCTAGACCTTTATGAGGATCTCCCTATGGTCCAGCCCAAAAATCATAGACCTCTCTCACCACAATGTATCCTTCAGAGTTGTAGTGTGGTGTCTTGGTAAAAATGAATATTTTCCTCAAAAATCACACTGAAACCTATAAAATATTAAAAACCACAAATTAAAAGACCTAACTAAAATAAAAAATTTAAAAACATAATTTTAACCTAAAGGGTTTAAAAATACTCCACACCATTCCAATTTCTGTCCCTATAAGTTCCTAAAGTGTCATCATCCAAAAATAGGTGAGGCCACATCTCCCTTATCAAGGATTCACACTCCCACGACTCATTGTTATCACCACCAATAATTCAAAAAAAACATGAAACAATAAAATAAAACATCCATGTAACACTTTATTCTAATAATCCACACTACTAATGGGATTTCCAATAATTGGGGTGTCATACTAAAGATCCAATCCTCTCACATAACCACTTGGGACTAATATAGATGATACTCCCTCAGTTAAGACTTAGGGAATACATCATAAATGGAGTCTAACTAGGATGTTATTCAATCAAATATATTACTTCCTTGATATGATATATAAACTCAAATGGTATCACATACTACAATATCATCATACCTCGCTTACCCAATCAATTATTTCCCCTTCTAGAAGATACCATGAGAAATAATCAAACATGAACTGTGAAATCTAATGGGTGACGATGATGGTTAATATTGGAATTTTGGATATGTTAAGCTATTAAAAAACTTTTATAAATAAAATTAACCTTATCCATTGTTTCTTGAATATGTATAGGTCCCAACAAGGAAAGATCACCTAATTGAGACTAATAAACAGGTGACCAATATAGTCAACTATACAAAACCTTGAAGGGTTCCACATTAATTAAAGCTATATAACTGTTATTATATGTTAATTCCACCAACAATAGGTTTTTATCCCATAATATATTGAAATAAATCATTCATTCATAGATAATGTCCTCTAGGATCAGGATGATCTTTTAAGTGTGACCATCTATTTGAGGATGATACGTCATGATCAAATTCATCTTATAACCCATCAATTCTTGAAGAACATTCCAAAATAAATAAGTAAATTATGGGTATCAATAAAATATTATTGTTAATGGAATACCATTAGGATTTACGACCTCTTATATATACAAGTTTCAAATCTTATCCAAATAGGTTGATTCCCTAATATAAATAAAATGGTCTAATTCTATCAACCAACCAACAATCACCCATGTTTAACTCTTCCCACTGAGGAAAGAAGATCATGAAGTCTATAAAAATATTATAGAATTAAAAAACTAGAATAGGAAAAGTCTATAATAGACCTATAGGATTATGATGCTCAAATTTTGTTCTATGAAAAGTGAGGATCCCAATACAAAATTTTACACCACTCAATTCAACAGGGGCCATCAATACCAGTGTTTTAGGTCATAGTCCATCTTGGTATCCCCAAGTATAATGACCCAACTGAAGATGTTACCATCCCCTATAAATTTATATCTCAAATCAAATGTAATAACAAGCCTATTTTTGAAAAAAATAGAACAATCTAGATACAAAGACCAATTACTCAATGTCTCACCATCATTTAAGTTTTTACTTATATGCTAGTATTTTGGGTTTACTTCTTGATAGAGTTGGACCCAATCATTAAAGGAATAAATAACTAGAAAACATTCAAAAAATGAACACTCATCTTTATCTTCCATAATAAAACAATGTTTAGTAAAAAAACTTATTAAACATCATTCATTCCCCAATTCTTTCAAACCCAGAGATAAAAATTTCCTATTCAATATTTCTTCCACAATGTTCCATTAACCTAGGGTGTAGGCTATGTCAAAATAAAAAATCTAAAGATACTCTATCTGAAATATCTACTACAGGTTCATATCTATCTAGGTAAAAATATACTTCATAATTGTTTTATAAAAATATACGGTAAACCTTTCCGTGAAAAGTTAGTTGCACAAATTATTTAAATCATGCACCACCTCCACCAATTATAGGTCATGGGTGGGGTAATTATTATCATGTAGACATGATTGGATGGAGTCATATTCCACAACATAATCCTACTATGACAATGTAGAACCCAAACTTATACAAAAGGAATCATAATTCATGGAATAACTATTTCTAGTCTCAATAGGAATCACGACCGGAGCTGACGTCAATTTGAATTTATACGCTTTAAAAGATCTTGGTAACTTCTCATTCCATTCAAACTTCACCCCTTTTATAGTCAATAATTTTGTAGCAGATTATAAACTAGATAAATTCTATAAAAAAAATCTATATTAACAATCTATAACTATAAATATTTTGATATCAAATATGTTTCTATTATTTTCTTAAGACATCATTGTAAGAATCTTCTTTGAATCGACAGAGATACCAATCTCCAAAACTATGTTCCCAAAAAAATCAACTATTTAATACATAATTAGTACTTAGAGAACATATTATATAGTATATTGTCCTTAAAGGTTGTAAAAACAATATCTAGGTTGTTCTTATGGTCTTCCCTTGTCTTGAAATAAGAAAATATTTCATCTACAAACAGCACCACAAAGGTGGCATAATAATGATGAAATATCATATTCATTATATCCATGAAAATATATAGGAAATTAGTAAGTACTAATAAAATAATAGGGTACTCATAATTAACATACCTACTTATAAATGTTATCTTTGGTAAATCACCTTCCATTACTTTAACATAAAAGGACCCCGATCAAAGAACAATTTTAGAAAATCACCTAACACACTTGTGCTGATCAGAAATGTGATAAATATACATCATAATGTATTTATTCTTAATAATATCTTGATTAGTATTTCAGTAATCAATGAAAATTAAAATGATAACATATGTCTTCTTTTCAACCAAAATTGATGATGCCCACAGTGACACCCTAGGGAAAATAATATCATTTTATTCAAAATCATATAACAGATCATTCAATTCCTTCAAATAAGTGAGATCCATTTAAAAAGATGATAGTGAAATGGGGATCATCCTAAGTTGTAATTTTTTTGAGAACTCCACCTCCTGTTATAGATTCAACATAAGAAAATCATCCATAAGGACATTTCGATATGCATCCACCACTACTGGAAACTGATCACTCAAACCCTAGTCCACTGTATTAAATATAAAACTAGGAAAATGATATTATATTATCTCAATATTTGGAAACTTTTGTCCTTCCCTAACTAATTTTGGGTCCGACTCACTCTAAAAGAGATGATTGTTCCTATTTGAAGTAGTAACTTGGTCCTATAATGATAAAAATCAATTTAATCCTTAAACATGATCATCAAATCCATACCCATAATAAGGTTGATAATTTCTAGTTCCAAGACTAGGAAATATTATATGAACTCAAATTTATCTATCACAATTCTATACTTAGGGAACTTGAAGCCCTAATTTTTCTTATTCCCCAAGGGAGTGGAATGATCCATAATAATTGGAATCAATACTTCTCACAAGCCCAACACATCAATTATCAAAAATGTGATAAATGGATGATATAAACCATTATAAAATAACAATAAATACATAAAAAATCAACCAAGAATTTACCTCAAATAGTCACTAACCCAACCTCAGAGTCCTCTATAACATACTCAACTGCATAAAGGGGACTAAATTTAAACCCACTCAGAACTTTATTCATTGTGTTAGAATCTCTATTTACCTAAGAGCAAGAACCTTCCCCTTAGAATCATAAATAATAACTTAAGATCCATTAGTAAAAGAATAACCCACTCTGCTGCTTTGAGGAGGGTTCTGATATAAATGTTGAATAAGACCTAAACATTTTCACGGGTGGCACATAATGGTGTTTTCCTGTAGTCCTTCTTGGTGTGATTTTCTTTCCAAATCTAATAGAAAAAGTCTAGGATTATATATATAGGATTCCACTAGTGTTGAGTCAAATAAATTATCATAACATCTACTACCATATTTCCAATCCTCAACACACATCCTCTTTTAAGTATATGAAGAACTCTTATGACCCCCTATAGTAACTGAAGTCCCACTCAATCTTATTAATCCAAACTTATTGATTTCATTCATGACCAACATATCCACCACTTTTTTATAAGCCCTTAAGAAAATTTAAATTATTTTGGATAGTATTTCTAGCTTGAATCCCATCTATAAACATTTAACTTTAAAATAATCATTTTGACTAATTCTGGGACAATATGGAGTAACTAGTCAAATTGGGTAGAATACTCCATCACCATTTGGTTTCCCTGCTCCAGGATTAACAAATCCCTCAATTTAGACACTCACAGTGTCTTAATATATAAATGATGATTAAACAAAATTTTTAACATATTATATGAGGTATATTTATGTAGTTTATCTAGAAAATTATATTCCCACCACCAAAGGCTAGGTCCCTAGAGAATATGTATAGATAAACTGACTTAGATGTTCTAGGATCCTAATGAGTGAAAAATATGTGCTTGGTTTTCTCTATCAATTACCCAAGATCTTGGGGTCCTTGGTCTCCCAAAAAGTTTGGTGGGTTATTACTAATATACTCCTGATCATAATCCATTTTTGTGGTTTATTCCCATACACACTCCTTCCTCAAGGGCTAATAGGTATGAATTTATGATTCAACAATGGAAAGGTATAATAGATAGTTGGATTAGGGGGTATGCTCTATATCTCCCTCTCTATGGTTATCTAAGAACTTTTTGGGTGTTATTATATGTAAAAAATGAAATATATACCTAATAAATTCACAACTAAATCCTAATGGCATAATGAAAACATAAAATCCCACCCATTAGAGACAGATATCAATAAAAATACATCTCAAAACATTACAAAATACTTGATAATAATACTTAAATAAAGACACAATTCATTAAAACCCATGTGAACTCATGGTATAGTATAAATAATAGGTATCCAAGCACCCAACCCCCACCCCTCCCCCCCCACCCACACTCCACTTGAGCCTTGATGGTCTTATCTTTATACTATCATAATTCCCCAATATAAATAGGGGTTATATTAAAATTTCTTAATGAAATGTTCTAGTTCCACCCAAAAAATATTACAACAAGGGATAACATGTATTCCTAATCACTTGGGTCAAGAATCTATTGCCATTGTATCAAAACTACTCAAATGGTAATTATTTCACCCTCATAATCCAATAACCACATCACATGATATTCTACCATGTATATGACATGACCCATCCATAAGTTGTATTTCCACGCCATAAAATAAAAAATATCAAAAATAAATGTAATAGACAACCTAATTATAATATCATAATAATACATAGATAAACCAAATAAACCAACCAAAACTTTATATATGGTAAATAAAAAGTGCATGGAAACATAAATAAGAATAAACCAAAAAATAAGTCATGGTCGGTGAGGTTGATACAACCACTTTCCCAAAATGAAAAAATTAAAGAAATACTAAAAATTGATCCATGAGTAACTCCCAATGTGACACTTTATCCCCACCATATACCCATACAAGAAGGATGGGGATCATCAATGAGCACCACCATTAGAATGGTTCCCTTTACTTTACATGAATCATGAAAAACCAAGTCTGTATACATCTAATGGAATGTGAAGGGTGTGAGTAAAATAATTTTAGAATATCACTATGAATTTATAAAAAATATTTTAAAACATAAAAAATTAGTTATAATTTTAGAAAATCATTTCCAAATATTTTTTCTATGAAAATTATTTGTAAATACTTTTGTTTTTAAAACAAATATCATGTACCATAATCTTCATGAACAAGTAAATATTAAATCAATATAAAGGAAAAATTATATAATAAATATCATAATATCTAATTTAATAAGTGGGAATGATTAAAAATATACAATTCACAATCAAGTACTACATATAAAATATGGGGACCTAATCATGGCCTGAGGGAAACTAGGACTCACTCTTGATACACTAGCTGTTATATGCGAACATAAAATTTTTGGGAGTTATCAAAGTCTCTCAGGGAAAAGTATCATTATTTTTAACTTTGAACATACCAAGGAAACATTCCCTAACCTACAAAAAATCTATTTTAGGGTAACAACCATTAAGGTTACTAAAACACAACCAAGTTCTCTTCTGTTTTAAACCATGCATAAAACTCAAAAAAATAAGCTTAATAACACAATCCATATTATTTTTTTCACACAAATTCCAACCCAAATAATTATTCTATCTAAAAAATCATTTAAATCCCATATTATAATAGTAACACATTTGAGAAATTTTATTAAACGTTTAAAATTAAAAAAAATGATTTTACAGGAAGACCATGTGAAACCACCATTCCTTCCAACACATGCCAAAAAAACATGCATCACAAGAAATATGATTCCCTAAATAAATCAAATCAAGCATATTTAACCAATTTAAGGAAAATTAAATCAAGATTTATTACTGTTCCAAAATAAATACACACTATATAGAAAAACCTACCTCAAATCCCATAAAAATTATCCACTTTCACAAAAAACACAATACTGGTAGAAGAGGGATCCTCACAATCCTAAACACCAAATAAATTTCATTAAAAATCCACCCTATTCTTAGGTTCATCTCTTTATGGAATATAGGGTCAAACCTCATTAAAAAAATGTAAAAAAGTATAGTGGAATGAAATATATAAGATCTATGAGAATCCACGACTAACCTTTGAGATTTTACTTGAATCAAATAAGAATATTCTATGAAGAAATGGAAGACAATATGCATGGTCGGATCTCTTTATGATACACAAATAGAAAAACAAGAGGGGTTATAGGGATTAAATTTTGATAGAGTTAGTGTTATAATTTCCAATTTTTTTAATTGGAAAACACCTCACAACACAGTGTCAGGCTTGTGGCATGAAGCTTCCATGGTTGGGCCCTTCATGGCATAGCCTAGGAACTGCACCATAGATGACTTCCATAGCATAGGTCCATGGGTATTTATGACCCCAGATGTATAGCATATCCCCCTTATCATTGTACATAAGGGGCCTCACCCTCTTACCAAAATAGGATCTACAACATGTATATCCCCACAGTCATGAAAAAATAGTAGATACATGCCCCTTGGGATCACCATGACATGGTTCTCATTCATATTTTTATATAGGAATCCTTCCCATGCACCACAACCTAGACCACATCTTGGAGCTGCCTATGGTGTATCCCAAAACACCTAGACCTCTCCCACCATGGAATATACTTTAGAGCTATAGCGTGGTATCCTGGGGAAAGTTATTTTTTTAAAAAAATATATAAAAATATCTATAAAATGTAAAAAAACCCACAAATTAAATTATTTAACTACAATAAACAACTTAAAAAAATTCTGCTGACCTAACAGGTGTCATAATACCCCTAATTCCCCTCACCTATGTGTGAGTAAATATATATTAATGAAGGAGTTCCTAGGAGAGAGGAGATGGTTCAGGACATAGTTGAGGTGAAACTAACCAAGGAGATATACAAGTGAATGGGGGAATTTTTTTAGCACAAACCAAGCTTAGATCATAGATTTTATTCCCTCGGGGCTATGTAATAGTTTATCATCTTCTTGATAAACTAACTAGAACTAAATCTGATGATTTTTCAACAAATAAATTTTATTCTCTTCAGTGAATTATTATTTATTTATTTTTATTTGATGTATAAACACAATCACTTAAAATAAATGAAATAATAATCATGCAATATGTAATGAAATAAATGGATTATTCTTGGATTACTATTTCAGGAAATGGTTAATTAATTATGTAAAATACTCATAATATTAACAAGCATGTTAAATGACAAAATAAAAAATATTTACATGTATGATAAAAATCCATCAAGAAAATATTAATTAACTAAGTCTTTATATTGAGTTAAAATGAAACCATAATTCAAAATACTTGTTTGTACTCTATAATGGTGATTTCGATTATCTGGTAGTTTATCAAACAAATTGGTTCAACCTAACCTAGTTAGAATTAAAGGTTAATTTCCTTCATAATACATGGTATAACTAGGGCAGTAGTGTCGATTAAATCCATTTCATGGATTTCTAGATTACGGAGGCAACTCAATGAATCAAGGAACCATGATTTAATTCAGTTGGAAAGACCACATACCAAAGTACCGTTGAATAGCATTTTAGGACTCTGTCTAGCTTATGATAAGTAAAATATTGATCCTTTCCAATATAATATTCATATTATAGGATATTATAAATATAATGGTGAGGTCTATTATGATTTTATAAAATAATTTGAGGCTAATAAATAAAAGTTTTTCTATCACAATTGTTAATCAATATAAATTACTAAAACTTTATTTTATTATTGTTATAGAAAATAGAAAGAAATAGGAACACAAAATTATTCTTAATATAGATTTTAGAGAAAGTTAAATTCCTCAACACCATGAATTTATAATATTAGTTTATGTGATTGTGTGTCATACTATTCTAGGAGTATAAATTCTATGTCTTGGAGTTATAAGTTTTATAGAAAATGGACTTCTAAGGAGTCATGTGGTGAAGAACATATTGTCTTTTAGAAAAATATAGATGATGAATTTGATGTCTAATTACGCATGTTATCATATACTTCCATTTAGATATATAATATTCCCAAGTAAATAGATGTATATACTATATTTTCCTATATCCATGATCATTATTATGTGAAACCTAGATAAGAGTGGTATGATATCTCTAAGTCACCTTTCACGTGTAATCTTGGAGAAGGTTTTCCATCAAAACCCCTATTTTATGTGTAATAAAATCATATACATGTGGTACATATGACTTAAGGATATGTTTGTACCAATGTATCCTTATGTTTTAGCCCAGACATATATTGATGCCAACATTGGTCGGTGTGCATGCGATGAAACTTGAGAAAATATTACACCCAACATAATATGAGCTCTGGGATATCAATCTCATCATATCATCCATAAAAAATATTTATCAATTACATTTCATTAATAAGGTACTTAATATGGATTGCATATTCATTTAATTTATTCTCAAATGGGTGGTAACACATCGTTATCATGAGATAGAACTTGATAAATTACATATGTTAGAATCGATCACCATTTAATAAGGTACATTAGAAATGGAATATAAAATAGAATGGGTTCCATCATTCATTGGTGTATAATTATCATCGGTTCCAAAAAAGTATTTATAAAGAACACTTCCGTCCTATAGAATTGTTTTTTTATGAATGGTGGATATGATAGCACTCCATTCTATGTTTTATAATCATTAGTTTTTAAACTAGTATCCAAGGATATTTGATTTCCCCTAGTGGTAGAAAGTGTATGATTTCTACTCGTATTATCCTTATCAAGAAATCACCATTGGGAAGGAGGATACTACTTTGAATATATGGGTAAATTGTTTTTCATTATTCCTTTGACATTGATTTTTTCAACGATAGATCAATCATATAAGGGTTTTCATTCACTACTTAAGATCATTATATGATCCCATAAAACCTATCAGTGGTACTAAAGCCTCTTTCATTGGTGAATTAATATGTTTCTTTTATTTTTTTAATGAATAACATGTTTTATGAAATATAAAATGGTTTCCCCCCACTTAACATTATGTTATATGATAACATAATATCGATTTCAATAATCAACATTACATTATGTAGTTAATGTAATATGGAGTGTATGGAGACATTAAATTAAAATATTATCATATAGTGGAATATAAGTCAAGGTTTATTTTAAGTAGTTAACTTATCCTGCATCACAACTGTGAAAATATAGAGCATCATTTTTTTCTTTGCCTAATTTTATTTTTAGTTTTAATGTAATTTTAATATTGGGCTTGGAAATACATTATGAGACCAGGTAATTTCAAGCATAAAAGGTTGTTAACATTCTTAAATAATGAACATTTATTTCTTCTAAGTGAGTCCCACATCATAATTTTACTCAGTATTTCACTTATTCATTACCCTATACTAATTTTAGGGGGTGTTGAATTATCATAAACTTCCCCCATTTCATGGAAAGCTCTACCCAACACAGTGGCACTCTTTCCCAAGAAATACCTTGTGCTCTTTTTTTATGTTATCCCACACAATCCCTCTACATTACAACACTAAATTGAGTGTGAATGTAATGTCCAGTCACAGTATTAAAAAATAAAACGTTTGATATTTAGTTAATATTGATTATATTTTGTAAAAAAATTTAAATGTTAAGTGTTAGGCTTTTTAAAAAAAATTACAAGAATAAATTTTAATGTGAAAAGTCCATATTTATTTTTCATGTTAAATAAATTGTTTATTAAATTTCATATTCATGTATATTATTCATGTATATAATTTTTTAATGAAATTTTAATATTCTATATGCATTATTCACATGATGAATTTATTATAAGATTTAGGTCCCTATAATACATTCTAGTTGTGATTCCATAAGATTTAGTTTCCAACTACTCTGATTTCATATTATTTAGAGTTAGGAACTGTAGAATAGTTATTGAATATTATTTCTTTTATATTAAGTATTAGAATTATTTTGAAATGGATTTACCATTGAGTAGATTATCCTAGGGTATAGGGACTTTTAGTTGAACATCCCAATGGCCCAGTGTCTTATTCCATACTCTATAATAGTGTGGGTTAGAAATATGTGTCTATAGGATTAGTCATGTAGTCAATTTAAATATCGTATAACACCATATTTACATGAAATTTTCATATACCTTATGCATTATATGTATACATATATTTTTTAAAATACTTTCCTTTTATTTTTTGGGGTAATTAGCACAAACTCATGGGTTCTGAAAATAGTTACACTTTAATGTGGTGTGAGAACATTAATTTGGTGGATGAAATAAGTAATCCAAAACTAAATTTTCAGATTCATGTATACACAAAGGAATAAAACATGAGAAGATAGATATTTAATGAGATGTAATAGTTATGAATTTAATATGAATGTGACATATATTAAGTTGGTGAGATATTGAATGAAAAATACTAAAATACTAAGTGTGATATTCCTTTAAAAGAAGAATATATTAATAACATGGTCATCTAATTGAGATGTTTCACACAAAATTATGGTTCTAATGGATTATCTCATGCAATATAAGAAACAAATGAGTGACTTTTGATTATCTCACAAGGTAATTTCACACCAAAGTGGGGTTCCTCATATTTTCTTTTCATAACTTATTTTTTTTATTTAATTTAGGGTACATAGATTTGGAAAACCCCATGGGTTTGGATTCCAAAGGAATAAAGATAATTAATATTCATATGATATATTTAGATAAATATTTTTCCACTCAACTATCCATGAAGAAAAAATGTTTTTATTTTATAGATTACCAACCTAAAAAACTAAAGTGCGGAGAAATTTGGAAAAGTTTGGTCATTTCATAGTGAAATATGGATCTTGTGTCATAAAATTGATATGATGTATAGGGTCATCATTTTTAGTGGGAGCAAGTTCATTAAAATTCATTGATGAAAGTATATAGAACATGATACTCATCCATTGATATGTCTTTGTAGTAAAATTTGAAATACTTCATATTAATAATCTTGAGATCTATAATAGGCATGACCTTAAAAAGTTATGAATTTGTATCTATGGTTGTGAAGTTTTATAAGAAATAAGTAATTTTAGAATCTAAATATGATTGTTATATAAATAAATTATACCAAATCTGATTCATGGGCATTGGATACCAAGTGTGGATCACACATTTTTTTTGATAAACACATACATAGGGATAATAGGGAATTGATGATGGGAGAGGTAGATCTTCATGTTGGTAATAGAGAAAATTTTGTTACATTAGAAGTTGGCACTTATGATCAATGTATACCTAGTGGATTAATACTTTATTTGGAAAACTATTATTATATTTATAGTTTAAATAATAATTTTATCAATGTATCTAGTTTTGATAAGAACGGATTTTCATTAATTATTAATAATAAGAGTTGATATATATATATATAGGAATGAAATGTTTTTTGGCATTGATAATATTTGAAATTATTTATATATTCTATATATGGATAAACCTTTTTATAAAATTTATAATAGAAAGGTTAACATATATTTTAATCCCACTGACCTTTTTTTGTTGTCATATTTGAAATATAAATGAGAAACACATTTAAAGACTCCATAAATATGGATCATTGGAGTCATCCTATTATAAATCATTTGATACACATAAATCTTGTCATTAGAAAATATTACTAAGACACCTTTTGGGTGGAATGGTGAGAGGGATAATTTATTTTCATATATCATACATGATAATGTATATGGACTAATGAGAAAAAAATAAAGTGATAGTTTTAGGTACTTCATCACATTTAATAATTACATTATTTTGTATTTTTATCTGTTTCTAATGAGACAAAAGTTTGATACTTTTTAAAATATCAAATAGTTTTATAATCAAGTGAACAACCAACTGGATAAATGTATTAAGATCTTTTGACTGGATCAGGGTGTTAATACATAATCTCAAAATTCATTGATCATATAATATATTGGGTAATTGTTCCACAACTCACTCCTCTTGGAACACCATAAAAGAATAATATTTGTAAGATTAGGAATAATAATATTTTAGATATAGTTTTATTGATGATGAGTTATTGTGACCTTCTAATTTCATTATGACATTATTCTTTACAGAATACTACATTATTACTTAATCACATACCATTTAAAGTAGTCATAAAGAAACCATATGAAATATGTACTAGGAGAAATCTCATTATATATTTTATGAGGATTTGGGGTTTTTAATCCCTCATATAATGATTTAATTCAAACATTATTGACCTTAATTCAAAAAAAAAAAATTGTCTGTATATTATACTAAAGAAACCAAGGGATATTATTTCTAAAACCCTACCAAACACAAAGTTTCTATGGAAAAAGACAGTGTTTTCTTTGAAAACTAATAATTAGATCATTTAATCAATGGGTGTAAAGTAGAACATGGATAATTTTAATAACAAAAACTGAGAGTGTTTTTGAATGAGAGGTTCAGTCAGTATCAAAAATAGTTATAGATGAAAAGCTTAGTAAAGGTACTTACTAACCTTGATAATCTGGAATGATTTATTGATATGTCATGAGATAAGGATTTATTGTAGAAAATGATTATGGGGTAATGTTAATTGGATAATAAACTAATTTATATAAATAGTCCATTGATATTTTTAATTCTAAGTAATAGTTAAAGAAATAAAATATATAATGGACTCCATATACACTAAGTTTGGAACTTGGTCGATGCACCTCAAGGGGTAAGACCCAAAGGGTGAAATTTGGTTTTCCATAATACATCTAACTTTAATGGTAGAGTATCTATCATAAAATAACCCATGGTGGAAATCTTTTTAAGAGTATTACTAGTATTTAATATAAAGAAACATTATCCCATGTTATTGTGATAAATTCCATTCAGATATTGGTCACCATAGTAGCTTACATTGATTATGAGAATTGTAAAGTGGATGTAAAAACCTATTTACATAATGATAATATATTCCAGGACATATACATGATAAGTATAAAATGTTTTGAAGTTTCATATGAGACTACCAAGTTATGCCAGTCCTAACAGTAATTTTATTGATTTAAGAAAGCTTCTTAGAGTTGGAATAGTTGGTTTTATGATGTAATCAAAGAGTTTGGTTTCATCAAGAATATAAATTATTATCATGTATATAAGTGGATTAATGGGAGTATAGTAGTGTTTCTGATATCTTATGTATATTTCATACTACTTATCAAAAATTATATCCAAACTATTCTTCTCGTGAATATATAACTGGTTAAATGTTTCTCAGTGAAATACATGGGTGACACTATCTACATACTAGGTATGAATATATATAGAGATAGATCTAAGAGGTTAATTGGACTCATTTTGTACACTTTCATTGGTAAATCTCTAAATCGTTTTGTAATGAAGAACATAAAAGAGGGTCTTTACCACTATTATATGGAACAAATCATAGAAAATTAGTGATCCTTAAAAAGAGTTATAAATTATGGATAAAATTCTCCATTCATCTATTATAGTTTTTATCATATATGTCATCTTGTGTACTCAATCTATTTTCACCTTTGCTCTTATAATTAATAGTGTATACCAATCTAATTCAAGTGAGAGTCACTAGATTGTTGTAAAGCATGTCCTTAATTAGTTGATATGAATTAATGATATATTCATGATCTTTGGCGGATAGGATAAGATTTTTTTAAAATATCACACATATTCTAATTTCTAATATGAAAGATGTGATATGAAATCTCAATATAGTTTCATGTTTTTCTAAAATATTATAGCTATTATTTTGAAGAGTTCTGAACAAGCCACCATAGATAACTCAAAAACAAAGGTATAGTATATTGTTCTATAATATGTTGTAGAAGAAGCTGATTAGAAAAAAATATTTATCTCTAAACTTAAATTGGTTCATAAAATTGAGGTAGAGATTGAAATTTTATATGAAAACAATGAATTTATTTCTCATGCTAAGAATAAATCTCTTACCAAAATACGAAACACATATTTTGAAAATACCATCTCATATGAGAAATCATTGAGAGGGGAGAAGTAAAGATATTCTAGGTGTATATAGAAAAAAAAACAGCATATCAATTGATGAAATTATTATCACAATATAAGAATGAAAGCTATATAAAATATATTGGTATATGATCCTTAATAGATTGATGTAATTATTGAATAATGTATCATTTTATTTTAATAAAATTAAATATCTATTTATAATGCATTCATGTTTACTATAATTTACTTTATATGATCAATGGAATGATAATATCCCCTCAAAGTATGAATTTGAGTTTTCCTTAATCAATGATAATTATGAATTATTATGGGCTATGACGATATGTTAAGACTATTATGTATATAATCATCTACTCATTACAAATATTTTTATACATGGTATGAATAGTGGATTCATTAGGTGATACGTAAAAACTTATTACTTGGATTGACTCACCAATGTATATCTTAAAGAATTTTATACAACCATCGATATACATAGGGGTGTATTCTTATTATCAATCCTTCATACGAGAGGTTGGATAGATACCTATCATGATAAACTTTATATTTTGATAAATTTATAATGAAATACATTTATAGTTAACTAATAATGGATTTTGGGTATGTTACTAATCATTTAATTGGTTATGTCATGAAAAAGATGAGATATGTTCACTTGAATGATGAGTAAAGACATATATACCTTGATTGAATTGGACCAAGTAAAAGAATGGTCATGATTATTTAACTCACACATGATGTGTTAAGATACTTACATGAGGGTATGTGATGTAATCTTCTACTAAATGAATGAATGTGATGTATTCATTATCCTGGTCATTATATTTTATAGAATCAAGAAGAGACGTGATGGCCTATAATATATTTACATTGTTCCAATTTTAGTGGTACTCAAAGTAATGGGAAAAGGGAATTATATAGGTATACAAATGATTTATATGGTATATCTCATGTTGGAACTGTTCATATAGACATATGAGTATGTTCATAGAGATCACACCAGAACCCTTAGTAGCTTAAGTAGAACTAATGCTTTACTAAAGGATACTCTTTGATTACACCTTTGAAAAATGAACATCATAGTTGTTTTAAATGATGATAAGTCCAAAAAGTTCTTAGAGTTAGGCCCTTTGATAAGTATTAAATTTTAGATAAAGTTTTTATTCAAAAATAAACATAGATATTGATTAAACTAGATATAAAAATATTTTTGGATGGACTAACAAAGTGTTGTGTGGTTTGACACAAATTCCCTGCTGTATTTTACTATAAGTGTGATACTATTGGATGTGCACTAATTAATATGAATATGATTCATATAACATAATTATAAATTGGTGTTAATATATATGGAAAGGTTGAGGTCAATCCCCTTTTTAAAAAAATAAAAAAAAATGAAAGAAACCCTTTTGAACTTGGCATGGGAAAACCCATTGCATGCCCGTAGGCCCAAAGGAATATACCCTTAGAGATCAGTGGACCGAGAGACAAAATGGATAAATCCTAGTACAAATCCAAAGAAAAATAGAAATACCAGTGGGAAAAACCATTATAGTCATCCACACGACAATTCCTTAGCACATCCAACCCGAAACACCCACATCAACAAACAAAATCATAGCCCAAAGACCCATTGAAAATAAACCCTAATATGGGAAATAGCCTAGACCATAGTTACTTTCTACTAACCCCAAGGACTAGGAAGTAACACTACACAAATGAATGTCCTTAACACTTCTCTGAGCCACCTCGCTGTCAGTATCACTACCCAAATCCACATATGATTTTACCACCAGATGCACCTCAACAGGACCTACAACGCCGCTGAACCCTAGTGTACCATGACCAACACAACAGAGACCCAAAGAACTAGATATGAGCCTGAAGGAACTAGATTCGACCAGATCTACACACCAAAGATCTATCGCTATCCCACTTTCTCCAAAGCCCAGCACAATCCAAAGAACCTGTCATCTCCTTTGACCTGTAGACCACCACCCTCCGCCATCAAAAATCCTGCACAAATTGAACAAAATGAAGATACTATCCAGATCTAGAAGAAGGAAAACCAAATACTCACCATTTTATCGCAATAACATATGATGAGAGCTTTTCAAAATCCTTTTTTCATGTAGAACATCACTTCCACTCATCTCTAGCCACTAAGGGCCACCGTACCGTAGTTTCCACCGAGGAACTAGATCTCTAGGGGTTGAAACCCAAAAAATCCCAAGATCCCTCCATTTATGTAGATACTCCCCTCATTGGTGGTATTATATATCCTTTATCCTAAGTTTGAGCATTAATTGATTCCAATTTATCTTAGTGTTCATTTTATACAACATGAGGCTACATTTCACCCAATATAATATGTGCTCTCAGTTGTCACTTTCATTACATCATCCATATAAGATATTCATCAATTATAATTATTTATAAATTGATTTAATATGGGTTTTTTATTAATTGAATGGGCTAAATGGATTCCATAATGGGTATTAACTCATAAGTATCATGAGATGAAAACTAATACGTTACATTTGACTGATTTGTTGTCACACCCCGACCGCGGATGCTCTTGTTTTTAATCATTCCTTGGTCCTGATTTTATTTTTTTGTATGTTTAATTGTGTTTGCGGGTCTCGCGCTGGTGCGCGGTCACCGCATCTCTAGCGGTGATGGTGCGTTCGGCCCGAGAGACCGCGTGTTCACCCGACGTTTAAATATTAAATTTTACTTATGTTCGCAATTAATATAATTAGTAGTATTAAATTGTTATAAATATTATTATTATTATTATTTTATTATTAGGATTTTTTTTAATGTATTACAATTATTATAGTAGCTATATTATTATTATTATTATTACAAAGTTTTATTATCTTTATAAAGTATAATTACCATTATCAGGTTTTTATTTTCTATTTATTTACTTATTCTATAACTATTATCATTATTGTTATTATATTATTAATTTTATTATTGTTATAATAAAATGAAAAAAAAATTAACCCTAGCCCCCCCCGGTTTTCCCCTCCTGCGCGACAGAGCCCCCCCCCCTTTTCCTTTCCCCTGTGCGGCGCTCCAACCGCCCTCCTGCATGCACCGGCCTCCCGACCTCCGTCGTGCTTGACTCTCGGTGTCCCGGGCTCCCTCCCCTCTCCCGACCTCCTCCGGCGAATAGCCCCGCGCGACCCCCCCGGCTTCGCTGCACCCCGCTCCGCCCCGGCACCCTCCGTAGCTCCCCTGTGCGAACCCCCGGCTCCGGCGACCCCACTACCCGTCGGCCACATCTCCGGTGACCTCGCCTCCCTCCCTGCTCTGCTCTAGTGTCTGGCGGTCCGCACCCTCTCCTTCGGCCGTCCTGGCTCTCTCTGCCGTCCCGACTCCCCCTGGCATCCCGGACCCCCCCCCCCCTTCCGCCACGTTGACCTCCTCCGACCCGGTCGCTGCCTTCCGCTCATCGGCCACCTCGTCCTTCACTGGCCAGCGGTGCCTCCGTCCTACTCCCGGTGACCCGAACCCCTCCTCGATGATCTCCTTTTTCTGTCGCCGCCCTTGCTGGTAGCAACCTTCTCCGACGAACGTGCCCCCATCTCTTTCCAGTTTTATTATCCCCGTTGAGGATTTCCCCTTCCACGATTGACGAAGGCATCGAGTTTTTACATGGTTTTGGGTAAGAGTTATTTGATTTCTTCCTGGTGTCTTAATTGTAGTTAGTTTTTTTATATAATATTTAAGTTGATGGTATTTATTTAATGGGTGTTTGGACTTAGTGCGTGTTTTTAAGAATACCATCACCATCTGAGGTGATTTTCTTCATCTACCATTTTTTTGCATGCTTTTAATTTAATGTCATTTTTATGTTTTGAATCCTTGGTATTTTACTTATAGTGTGAATAATTATTTTGGCATGCGATCTCACTTTGGCGCACTTTCATGGTCGATTACACCTCTGCGCCGAGAAGTGGTTTGTGCTGATTCTTCGTTTGGATTATTTAAATCAATGGTTATGTAATTTTTTTGTTATTTTTTTGGTTGTTTTTTTGATTGATTGGTTTGTGCAGCGCGTTAGCGGAATAATTCCGCAACGCAGAGGTCATCGGCTTGCGAACGTGTACACGCCTGCGTGAGGTGTATTGCGTCATCGGGTTCAGTTTGCGAACCGAGGTGAAGTTTTCTTTGTTTCTTATTTAAATTATTTTATATCAACATTTATATATATATATACCTTGTCTTTTGAGTTCTCATTATTTTGTACCTTTTTAAATTGGTGTTTACGTGTTTTAGTTATTCTACTTATATTGCAGCATGTTTGCGGGGTAATTTCGCGTTACTGAAATTTCCGGCTTGCGTTTTCTTGTGCGCAAGTGTGAGATGTGTCACGTCATTGCAAAAAATATTCAATTCAAGGTAGGCCTCCCACTGCACTCGCCATTAAATTTAGGAATTTATTTATTCCTTGTCATTTCATTGTTTTTCAGTAAATTTAAAGTAGTATTAGATAATTATTACTCGAATGATGGCTTGCTGAAATTGGAAACTGTTTATTCCTGGATCGCACTGAAAATATATTTCTTGGATTTAATTGTGGGGTTTTCGTGTGTTGTTGCTAAATGAGTACATTATTAAATGTGAAAGTCATACTGAATTGTGTTTTGAGATGGTCTTTGGTGTGTATTAAATGATGAGTGTATCCTTTACGGAAAATGGTGTTTTCTTGAAAACTATGATAGAGGAAATGTTGTTTGGCCTTTAAACTGGATTTTAGAATTCTTCAGTGGTGGTTTGGTTTTCCTTAAACTAAGTATGTTTTTCTAGTCTTCAACATGATGGCTTGTGTCATATCTTTTGGAAATTCTTTGATATTAAAAGGTTAAAATGTAAATGATGTGGCGACCCGGTTGGAACTTTCTTGATTGTGAACTGACTATATATATACATATATACGTACTTATGGGGCATCTCTACAGGGGGACTTCCCTTCAAGGATTGTCGTGTAGCGGTGTCCGTGTAAGGGGTTGTCAAGTGCGGTGATGTGAGTCACGCGTGCGAGGGCCTCCCACTTACACAGTATTATTAAAACCACCGTGGGTTCCTGGGCGTCTTTTAAAGAATCGAGTAACGGTTGATGGCTAATCCCGATTAGACGGGTTAGTCCCCCCTTGGTAGGTAATGCCTTGTGTGGTGTGCCACTAGTTGGCTGTTAGGGCGGCCAGTTGGTTATTGACTGTGGAGTACCATGTTGGCAGGTAGTCTAAACCCGAGTACGTCCAGGGGTTTTCTAGGGATGTTTAGGATCACCCATGGTTACTTGATTTTCCTTGCTTGTTTACTTCCAGTTGTTCTTTACAACTTATACTGTTTCACTTTGTGAAAATGTTTTTCAAATAAAAACGTGTTATTCTCTTTCTGTAAAATTTGAAAATGTTACACTTATTTCTCTTTTAGAATGAATTTAGCACTAAAGAAAGGAATTCAACTTTTGAAAAAGAATAAGGGTAATGTCTCGTGGTTTGGCCTTTAAGTGAAACATTATGAAAGCTTACTTTTATACATTGTAGTTCAAACTCGGAATTTATAGATTCTTCATTTACTGGCAGTGCTTTGGGAGTTGTTTTTGGGCTCACCTACTGAGTGACTTTTTGTGCTCACACCTATATTTTACCATTCCAGCTGCAGGTTCCTTTTGTTCAGGTTTTCCTGGTTTGAGTCGCTCAGTGATGGAGCGACGCTGAGGTTTAGTTGGGTGGTGATCGTGAGGTCACGTGGAGGTATGTTCGTCGTGTAGTTTTTGTTTCCTTTTGTTGTTAGTTTTGTTTATTTTGTTTAGTTTTCTTTCCTTCTTTGATCCTGGTTTTGTTCGGGCTGAAATTTTTCCCAACGATTAAACATTTTTTTATTCCCGGCACTAGTTTCCATCTCGGGGGGATCGGGAACGCCCATCAGGACTTGCCGTAGACCGGCTCGGGCGACCGGTTCAGGGTCGACCCGGGCTGGTTCATGACATTTGTTCTCCATTTAACATGGACAGTTGGTTGTAGACTATAAAAGGTAATGTTCTCCCACATTGGTTAATGCATAATGAAAATCAATTCTATTAAAACATTTATAATGCTATTTTATTTCCCATAACATCATTTTTCTTGAATATTGAAGGCTCGATCACCCCTCTCAGTGTAAATTAATCCTCATGTTTTGAAGAAAGATCCAAAGTTTGGCGGATTAAATATATTGGTAGGAAGCTTATATTTTCTACTCTTATGTTCATCATTAAGAAAAATATATATAGATTGTGGCTACTAATTTAACTATATTGGTAACATATTCATTATTATTCCTTTTATATTGATTCTATTAAGGATAGATCATGCATATGTAGGTTTCAATATGATTCCTATGATTATAGGATGATACCCTAAAACCCACCAACCTCATGTAGTCAAGATGATTGACTATGTTGAGAATTTATAAATCTTGGGTTTTAAGCTACTCAATGATTTTTGGAAAACCATCATTATTTCCTCACAATCTCATATCATATATAGTTTTATTATAAGTTATAATTTAAAAAATAGATGGAATTTTATCCCAAAAAAACCTATTTCAATTTTCCAGGAGGATAAGAACATGAGGCATGAAAAATCTATAGCCATTATAGGGAATAAGACGTAGTGAAATTCAATGGGGATAAAGACTACTTCTAAGTATATGGATTATTTTCACTTCCAAACCTAGAGAAGGATGATCAAAAGGAAGGATGAGGAATAAGATACATAGTATTTTTCATCTTTCATGAAAGGACACTGGAATAAGAATTGCACCTAAGTAATAGAGCACATGGAATCTTTAGGTGCCTTTGTGATTAAATGTATCCTATCCATTTCTAAAATTTGGGTGTTAGATATAACCAATAGTTCTAACATTTATATACAAATATTGGAACCAATAGGTAATATGAATCTTTGATCTTACAATGGAGAAAGATTAATATCACTGACTATAGGAGACTACCAAGTTATTTTATTGTAAAAAATGATACTAGTTTTAAATATTTTTTATTTTGAAACTAATGTTATAAAGAAAATTATATCTTTGTCCGATATGGATGAGTTTTTATTTATGTTTTAGAATAAAATATACTATGTTTATAAAGATATAATTTTCTATGGTATGGAACATATAAATAATGGTATTTGTATACTATAATATAAAAATCAAGTATTGTAAACCGTTACTGAATCAAGTACACATGACTCATATCACACCCAACCTTGAAATCATCGATATGGTCATATAAATAATGTATTATTGAAAAAAAAATATCAATATGAGTATTTAGATACTATTTAACTAAACCCAATAGATATATTTCATGATTTTTTGCACGAAAAAATGACCATACCTCTATTTAATTGAAAGGGTGAAAGTGTTACAGATCTTATTAAATTAGTTCAAACAGATGTTTGTGGACCATTTTAAGTTGAATTGAGATGTGGAACCTCTTAATTCATAACATACACCAATGAATTTAGTAGTCATGTTTGTTTCTAATTAATGAGGTATAATTTTATTTTCTTTAAGAAATATAAGGAATAAAAAAATGAAGTGGAGAATCAACTTTGAAAAAAGAAAAATAAACTCCACTTAGACCATGGTGGAAAATATATTTACTAAGATTTAATTAACTTTTTGAGAAATTCTGGGATTATATCTTAACTCACTTCTCCTTATACACTATAGTGGAATGGGGCTAGTGAAATGAGGAACCACACTTTATTGGACATGTTGAGTTTGATGATGATTCATGAAGACCTTCAATATGAGTTAAGGTATGGGAATAAATTCATTTTTGTAACATAGACATGTATGGGGATATAAACCATTTTTAAGGCTATATCTAGAAATAATGTATCACTCTAAGGCATAAAGTGTATGTTTATAGGATTTTCCTAGGAAATAAGGGGATATAATCAAGATGAACCCTCGTAAAAAATGTAAGAGTGGAAAGACATTCCATATTCATTTAGTAAGAGAATATCTCCAAAATAGATAATGTTAGAAATATTGAATTGGATAAGTTGATGATCAAAATATCCTAGATTTTTCATAATTAAAAATCTCATAAGCCCCCATGGATGTGAGTATTCAAGACATAATAACACTATGTAAGAGCACCAGTGAGGTTAAAGAACCATAGAGATTGTTTTTTAGACACCAAGGATGGTGAATCATTATTATTTGATAATGATAAAAATCAATTGTACGTGTAGTTTTTAATAATATTAGATGTTGAATGATAAAAATAAGACCTAAATTCTAAGATTGATTCCATATATAAGAAACTAGATTGGGTTACGGTAGATTCTCTAGTAGACGTAAATCCTTTTGGGTGAGAATAGGTATTCAAGAAGAAACTAGGAAATGAAGGTTAAATTAGTACCTTTAAAGAATGAATAGTTTAGAAGGGTTTAAAAAACATAAAATAGTATACTACAATGAAACTTTTCTACTAATTTCCATGCTAAAATCCATCAGAATTCTAATTTCCACAGTTTCTTAATTGGATTATTAGATTTAAAAAATTGATGTCAAAAAATGATTCATTAATAATAACCTTATAGAAAATATCAATATAACACAACAAAAAGGGTTTGTTATCCAAATGATTCCAATAAGATATACAAGTTGAAGATATCCATTTTTGGGTTGAATCAAGAATCTAGAATATCAAAAATCCTCTTTGATGAAGTCGTAAGGTATTTTGGTTTCATAAAGAATGAATGTGATTCCAATGACTACAAGAGGTTTAGTGGGAGTGTAGTCATTTTTCTAGTAAAATATGATGATGAAATATTACTAATTGGAAATTAGATACCATTATTATAGATAGTTAATACATGGAATAACAAGTACTTGTCCATGGAAGACTTAGGTGAGGTAGCCTAAATTCTTGTGATCATGATCATTCATGATTGATCTAAGTTGATTTTTTTACTATGTTAGAGGAAATACATTAAATATTTACTAAAGTGATTTAGTAGGGGATTTTTCCCATCATCCCATGATATATATATATATATATATATATATACTTCCAACAAAATTATTCCTTAGATAAAATGGGATTGAGAGAGAGAGGATGAGTAAAATCCATTTCACTTTTTTGATAAGTTATATCATGTATATCATGTTATGTAGTTGGCTTATTGTTGATTAAACCTTGATGATGGTAGTAATATATCAATTAGACTTGGGGACGAACAATATATTATTATAAAGACTATATAAAAGTATATAAGGCATACTAAGGATATGTTTCTGGTTTATGGAGGATACGAGGAGCCAGTCATTAGGGGATGTACAAAGGATAGTTTATAAATAGTTCAGAATGACCTTAAATCACCATTACAATATGTATTATGTATTAATAGAGGTGTTGTGAGATATAATATCTCAAAGTAGTAGTGGTTTTTTATTCCACAGTATATTCCAAGTATATTATAGATTCTGACATAAATAAATAAGTAATGTGGATAAAAAATTTAATCTGGATCTTTATGTGGTTCCTAAACATAAAGACCCCATCACATTGTATTATGATAATATCACAGCATTGGTTCCCACCACGAATCCAAGGTCACATAAACAAATAAAGACTACATTAGGATGTATCACCTCTTGAGTAACTTTTCTCAAATGTGTGAGGTCACCATAATCATATTTTCAATAGAGGATGATATGGTTGGCCCATTGATTAAATCCTAATCTTAGTATAAGCATGAATATCATGTGAGAGTTAGAAAACTAAAATTTATTAGCAGTTGGAATAGTTCAAGTGTGATTATGTTGGATTTAGGGACCTAGAACCAACTACTTTGTACTTTCAATTACTTATATATTAAAATACTTTAATAATAATAAATATCTTGTCACATGAACAGTGTTATTTGGAATAAAATTAATGTTATAATGTCATAAGAGTACCTACCACATATAAAGGCTATAAAATTTCTCTATTATGATGATAACCTTGATGATCTATGAAAATATTTTTAAATATATTTCTTCTGGTCGGGTAACTACTATCTTATGTGATACAAATGATGTTTGGATATCAGCTATTGTAATCTCATAAGGAATTGAGACTTCTTATCATAAAGTTATCACTTAGTAATCTCCATGAAAAGATATTAAGAGAAAAAAACACACCAGTAATAATTCCACATGTTATTTGTACCATTTGATATTTTTACCATGGTATGTGTGTATTTATATTTAGACATGACATTTTCATTATTGTAAATCATGAATCACCTACTTGGATGTGCTGATAATAATCGTGATGACGTGTGCTTGTGGTGAGGTAGGATACGTTGGGTGTGTCATATGTGATATGGAATTAAAGAATAATTCATGAAAGGATTTTTCCTTTCTATGTTAATACATGTATATATCTCAAGACGTTCGATTGGAATGAAACATTATAATTAATTCCATCTCCATGGATGTTTATCGATGAATTCATTTTCGGAAATTAAAAGAAAGATATATCATGTGAATAGGTTAATGACACAAGTAATGTAACATATATTATGAGATATTGAGTGAAATGGGTTATATTACATATTTAGTGACTATAGGAGGTTGTTTCCATTACAACATTAATGTAATTATATATGGGTACCTTGACATGTTTCTATACACAGATCATAGAATTTAGGCCTGTTAGCATAATTTCACTGAGAAAGTTGCCTATTGCTTTAAACACAAAGTGTATCTAGAACCTCATTTAAATTATATATGAATTTAATATTAGAATAAATATTATTATATAGTTAAAAGGAATAATAATTATTCTGGTTATGTTGATCGCATAAAATTAAATCACTATTTATTAAAAATTATATAACTGAGTTGAATATTTAATAAATATTTATTGACCAGTTTAGTGAATATAATATTTACATATCTATTGAATTAATAATATAGTGATATATTTTTATTTATTTAAATAGATATTATTCAAGGTTAACTAAAATCTTAGCTGGATTAGCAGTGCAAGTTAAGGGTCCCAAATAAAATGATATATTTTATTTCATATTATTTAATTAAATATTAATTAATTAATTTCGAAAATTATATTAAAATATCTGAGAGCTCTGTACACATAATATAAATAAAAATAAAAATAATATTATTATTATTTAAAATGTGGTTTATTTTGGATTAAAAGATTTGTTAAGGGCCTTTGTTAAATAAGTAATTGAATGACCAAGATTTAAAGATCCAGTTATATTATTTTTTGTGTAAGATAGAGATAATTCTCCACATAATGAATTATCTATAAAATTATCTCAAGCCCTAGAGAGAACATATGAATAATGATTCCAATAATAGAGAACAATCATCATCCTACTACCTCTCAAGACTAGGAAAACTAGAATAAATTCTTCATGTAAAAATGAATTCTTGTTGAGGTCAACAAAGAAGGATACAAGTAGTTTGATATTTTCATACTATCACCCAAAGATCCAATGGTGATGTTCTGAGTTTGGGGGAGCATATGTGGATACCACTAGAGGGATTTTACCCATGAATTCTTCATCACAATGAAAATATGACAAGAGTGTTCAACCAATTGAAAAAAAGAAATAATTGAATGTGAAATTAGTTTTTATTTATATAAAGAAATTAAAAATAATTTTTAAAATATCTTTTCAAATGTTTTAGGGTTTATTTCATCATGCTCTATGGATTTATTTGAAGAAATCGATGAAAACCCATTATTGGGAACATGACCAATATTTTTCGTATGTGCCCTAGAACCCTAACTTTTCACCTTTATAATCAGATAATTAATTCGAGTTTGTAAATAAAATGGAAATTTGTGAAAATATGAAATTATAAATTTTGTTGTTTATTCATGAGGGTTTAAATGAATATGGAAGTTTGATTAAAGGATCTTGTTTGATGTGATGAATTGATGTGTTATTGTTGTTTATTGCTATATTCTAAGTTATCATATTGTAGTTATAGTTATCATTGTTGGTTATTATGGCTAGTTTGTGGGAGATGATGTGTGGTTATCATTAAAGAAGTGATATGGTTGGTTTATGTGTAAATGTGATGATATTGTGGATATGGATATTTTTTATTGTAGTTTTTGGTTGGGATTGTGTGTTAGTGATTGCATTTTGAGGATAGGCTTATGTGGTTGTGTCATATTTTTCTGGTAATATGGAATGTTGTGGAAATAGATGAATTGTTAATGAATGATGGGTAAATTTTAGTAAGAAATGGGTGGCTAATGGAACAGGAAAGGGGGACGATTGATATAAAATTCTAGTAGTTGAAATAAATGGAAGGTTATGTAATAAATTTTTGATAGAATTAAATGAAACATACTAAATTAAATTTAGCTAGTATTTATTTTTATTTAAAAATTATTGATAAAGTTGATTTTTTTAATTATTGTGTTGTTGTTATATTGAAACATTATGGTTTTTTTGTGTTACGGATAATTGTGGTAGTTTTTTTTAGAAATAAGATAGTGGGGTTTAAGTGACATGTTCTAGGTCATAGTAATAAATAAAATGATTGAGTTGAATCTCAGGATTGGGATTTTGTGTTTTTTTGTATACATTATATTTTTACTCTATATCCTATACATCACAACCCATGTCATGTAACATTATAGATCCATATATAAGGTTTGGGATTACAACTATTTTTCTAAACACCTATGATAGGGGTGACACAGATAGTTGAAGACTCCCTATACTCTTCTCTCTCTTCTAGAGATAATATAGGGTGTAATGGTCTAAGGGATATGATACATAGGCTATAATAGCATGAGGATATAATGATTATGATGTGGTTTTTATTTTGATTCTTGGTTGAGGATGTACATGGAAGGAGGAATGTATGAGTTTAATATCCTTCATGTTTACATTAACATAATATGATGATGACTTGATATAATGTTTTGATGTGATGATATGTCATGTGGAAATTTTTGTGGTATAATTCTTTTTTGTACAGTATGTATCTATGGACATGATGTGGGTGTGGTTATGTGGATAGAAAAGGGGTGTTAGCTTATGATATATGTCATCAGGGTGTGAGGGTAACATTTTCATTAGGAATGTTGTTATAGGTTACCCTCTTGATGTATATTCTATTTATTATCATGATGATATTATACTTGGATGAGTTATTGGCTGAGTGAGCCTTCATAAGGATTCTCGGTAGTTTACATAGTATAGGTGGTGAGTTATTTAAATTATTTATTTACTAAAGAATTATCATATTTCTTCAACATTACAATAAGTGGTTTTGGGGAGGTTATTACAAGGTATACATGTAGGCACAACCCAATATATATATATATATATAATATAGGTTTCCATGAGGGAATTGGTGATCGTGATGGTGGAAATTTAGATCTATGTTAGTGTCTCTTCCCTAGGAGATACATCTTAGTATTTTATTTTGGATACCTTTAGTTATGTATAAAATTATCTTTCATTATGGATTAGGTTTTATTTTATATGTTATAGAGTTAAATAGTGGATATCTTCTATTTTTTCTAGGATTATGAGGGTAATACCTCCCATATATATACTTTTATACCCTCTGTGGTAGCCGCCAACCAATTGGTTACTAGAGGTGGGATTCATGGTTTACTCTTGTCATTATTTGTAAGATCCCAGACTTTTCTAGAGATGTATCAAGATTTATTTTAAGAACTATTTTCCCTAGTATTTATTGTTTTTTTGTTGTATATTGGGGACTTTTTTGGTGAATTTAGATAATTTTTAAAGGAGGAGAGGGATTACACAGTTTGCACAATGTTTTCCAAAATGGTGTGTCCCATCCCATCAAAAAGTGAGAAACCAGGAAGAGGGGATTCACATAGTTGGCACATGGTTTTTCAAACTGTGTTCCCCAAAAAGCAAAATTGTCCCCCCCCCCAGAAGAGGGGAACTATTTGGAAAAACGTGGGCCCCTACCTAGTAATTTGTGCGCACAATTTTAATTAACCCATAAATTAGATTTTAAAATAACTAAACCCCGAAATTAACCCCAAACCAACCCCAACTTGACCCAAAACATTTTATCTCAATTTTAGAGGCTCCCAAACGAATTTATAAGGCATCAAACCAATTTTATTTGCAATTTGATGCCCGAATTGAAGATCTATATCACCCTGTTATATGGTTTCTTCCCATTTACATCCTTCTCCCCATCTCCTATTTATAGATAAAAGGAGTATGTTTTATTCAATGTTGACAAGATTTTGATATAGATCTAGGTTTTATTTATCATGATCCATTTGATCTTGTTTCTAGTATTTGATTCAATATCTTTTTCTTCATCATGATTGTGGTTGTTCCTATTCAATATGGGGATTTCCATTGGCGAGCATTCTTCATACCAATCCATTTTTTTTATTTTTTAAGAATCCACTTTTTTGTAAAAGTGGGAACCATACAAAAACCTCCACAAGTACCCACACATCCCACATAGACGATCACCATAACATAAAAAATTCAAATTTAAAATCCACACCAACCAAACCCTATCGCCACTACAACGATTCAAAAATAAAAAAAAATCAAAATTCAAAATCAAGGATTCACGATCCATCAAGAAAATCATGTTGTCTTGTCATGTGTCACCTTGAGTCATGCACCATTCCTCGAGTCTCATGCTGAACGTGATAGCCGCCCAGTCCGCATCAAACTAGATTGTTGGTGAACTCCACTGGCATCTATCATCGTCGTCAAAGAAACCTTCATCGTCTTCGCCATACTCAAACATCACGCCAACATCTACACCACTGTCGTCATCCTCATCTGAACACCACACCATCTTCAAGGCATGACTAAGCCAGATCACAACCATAAAAAATACATAATTCAAAATAATCACTAGGAAAACCTCATACAAAGCCTCCGACGTAGAAGGAACACACAGATCTTCATCAAAACAAAGATACACCGGTCACCCGAGAATAATAAATCTCAGCTAGATCCCACCTCCCAAAATCATTGAGGAATCACCATTCCACCTCCAACTCGTAGAGGAGCAGAGGTCCTTGGGGTTAGGTCAGGGATGAGAGCGGCTGGTGCCTCCAAGCGATAGCATCCCTCCTGGACTAAAATCAAAAACCAAAACCAAGATCAAGCCGACACAAGAGCAAATAGATATACCTCTACCACCATTACACATATCTCAAAACCACAGAATAACCATCGCTCCAGATCAGACCTAGATAGGATTGATGGAACTTGGGGTCATGTAAGGGATGCAGCAGTCGTGGGATACCGCAACCACCATCATCGAGATCGAACACCACCTGAAAAACAAGCACCAAAAAACAGAAAACTACTATGCTAGAGATAATCTTCTCATGAATAAGTACAAGTATGAAAGAGGAAGAACGAAAAGAAAAAGGAGTGGAAGGGGAGGGTAAATCACGCTCAGACGTTCCTCTATCCCTAGAAAGAGAAGGGTTTTTGGAGAAACCCCAGACGAGGCAGAGAGCGGGAAGGGGAGAATCGTGGGAGCACAGAGCCATCCCACGAGCATTCTTCATCAATTTTAATTAGGTGGTATAAATTCCAATCCCATGGTCATGATTAAATTAATGTGTATATAATTTTGATAGTTTACATTTTCATTATTGGGCGATTACTTTGATAAGTCAATTTATTATTTTAATTTCCATGTGTTAACCATTTAGTTTAATTGGGGAAATTGAGGTTGTGGAATGGCCTCTTTCATGGTTTGGGATGCAACATAGATGAGGGAACAATACATGGTTTAGGACCCACTTAGGAGTTTTCAGTATCTTTACTTTTGGGTTTTCATTTTATTACTTGGAACACATTTTAGCATGGCATGTCTACTATTCAATTTTGATATTTTATTTCATGTTTTAGTCATTTTTTGATACTAGTATTGTTCTGGTTATGTTATATCAGTTGGTTTTTCTTTATTTATTTTCCTCTATTGTGAAACTTTGAAAAAGAGTTTATAGTCTCCCCATGATCGATATTAGACCCTTGGTACCAGTTAGCATCCTCTAGCATTTTGGGAGATTCACTTGAGGTCACATAGTGAACTCGATTTAGGCACTGGTGTGTGTCACTCATATTGGGTCATTACGAAGTGGTATCAATGGATCTTTATTTTATTTTATTTTTTCCTACTATTTGAGGGAAGTAGATGGGAGACTATGAAGAGTTGAGCATTGGACATGACCTCTTCCATGGGATTTTCAAATCCATTTATGGAGGAAAACCCAAGTACCAAGGGGTTATTATTGTTATTTATCTGTGTTGTTATAGTTGGATGTTATTTCACCTTGGTTGATGCACTTGTTGTGTGATGTAATTATTTTTGTTAAAATTTTCTTAAATTTACACATATATAGGAATAGAAAGTGATTTGAGTAGTCATACATCATTCTAGTAACTCAAGGTTATTTTTGTGAAATGCATTATTTTAGATAAGCAGGGGAAAACGAGTAATGGGTAAGTTGTTGAACTTGAAAACTTTTTCCCATAAATCTGAAATTGAAATAAAAAGGGTTCCTAATATGAATTGAAATTGTAAAATTATGAAAGATGGGAATAAATAATTATATAATGAGAAATATGAATATTGAGTTAGTGTTTACCCTTTTTTAACCATGAACTAGATGTATTATGGTTAAGGGTAGTGATAGTTCCTTGGTTCTGACCATGTGGCAGGGTTTGCAGGAATTACTTGTTATTGCTTTGTGTGAACCCCTATAATTGTGTTGATGTTTTTCTATATTTTATAAGATTTATGTATGTAATTGTATAGGTATTATTCAATTATGACACTTATTGAGAAGATAAAATGAGTACAAGGATGAAGATTCTCCCCTAGTAGTGGAACCTGAGGCTCCAATAGTGTCGGTTGAGGAATTTGGAGAAAAGTTTTGAGAGAAATATTCTTGGTTAATGAAATTCAAGAAAAGATACACAGGGTGGGTTTTGAAAAGCATGTCTGATCTGATGAAGGAGTTCCAATTGCACCACTCTTAAATTTTTACTGAAGAGGGTGGACCTGCAGTAGCTGAGTTCTATATTGAGTCTATTCAGACTATACTTGACCACTTGGAGACTCTTACTAATAAGTGGGTCAAAATGGATGTTTATATACTACGTGGTTAAGTGAAGTGTTGGTGGGACATCCAGACTAGGGATGGACATCCGGAGAACATGGAGTGAGAGGAATTTCAAGATAAGTTCTTGGAGCACTTTTATCCTAAGATTATCTTATAGGAGAAAGAATTTGATTTCATGATATTGAGCTAGTAGAGTCTGTTTGTGATGGAATATGCAGGATATTTTACATATTTCCATCACTTTTTTCTAGTGTTTGAAGGAGATGATATTACTCCATAACAGAGGTTTCACGACCATATTAATTGTGAAATTATTTCTTAGGTGAATATCTTAAGGTTGAAATTTTTTATAAGTGGTGAATCAAGCTCTTATATCTAAGGGGAACCTGAAGGATGATTCTAGCAGTGGACAGGTGGTTTATTCTAGATGTTCAGGAGTTATGACTTCTAAGTGTAGGAATCGTCATTACGAGGATGCTAACTAGGGTAGTGGGAAGTGGAGTAGACCGTAATAGAGGTCAGTTACTCAGGATCTTACACAAGTACAATGTCACCAATGAAGTAGTATGGGTCACTATCATAGCCAGTATCTCTAACTACTGGTAGAATGATGATCTTGCGTCAGGTTGGGAAATCTATAGAAGTTCTGTAGAAACCCACAACATATGGGTAGTGATGGGAGATCTAGATAGAACCAGAGTGAAGGTAGGAGATATTCTACACCATATCAGTCTAGAAGATGGGGTTCTATTGTTCGTGGTTGTAAAGGTAGTGCATGTGGTACTTATGTAAAATATTTTCCATTTCTGAAAAGTGGTGTAGCACAGGTGACTCAGGTCACATCACAAGGAAGAGGGGAAGTAAAGTCATATGTCATTCATCATGCACTTGTGGGTAGCGAGGTTGGGCCATCGATAGTAAGAGGTACTATTCTTATAGATTATATATTATCTAGTTCCTTATTCTATACTTATGCCACTCATTCCTTTATTTATTAAAAACTTTTGAATTATTTGAGCTTGGTGGTGGAGTTCATGAACAGAGTGATAATGATAGATACACCATTATGAGTACAGTCTAGACATGTTTTATTGTGCAATGGATGCTCTCTCAATGTTGGGAAGTATTGTTTTCTATGGGATCATTACATCCTTGAAATTATTGGATTTGAACTAATTTTGGGTATGGAATGGCTAGTATCATACCAATCTTACATATATTGTCACCACATGAGAGTTCTCTTTACGTCTTCTCAGGATTAAAAGTTTACTCACTAGTGGATAGTGGGATATTAGGGTAGGTCTTGTAGGTAAACTTGACCGGCAACTAGGGGAGATTACCACTAAAGTTTCTAGTTTGTTGTTCGATGGAATAGGAGTAAAGAATGATTTTTTTTACTACTAGTTAAAAGATTTTAGGATATATTTCCTGAAGACTTCTCAGGGATTCCACCTGAGAGAGATGTGGAATTTAAAATTGATCTCATGATGGGGGATGATCTAGTTTCTATTCTTCCTTAACTAATGGCACTATCATTGATTAAGTAGATTGACACTCGGATGGAGGAGTTATAGGATAAGGGATTTATCTATTGAGTATGTCACCTTTGGGTTCTCCCATGTTTTTTTCTAAGAACTCCAGTGAGACTATGTGCTTATGTATTTAATATTATAAGTTGAATTGGATGGTTGTTAAGAATCAATATCCTCTCCCACAAATTGATGATATGTTTTACAAGTTGTGCAGAGCTTCTTTTCTTCATGTTCGAATTGAGATCATGTTATCATTAGTTTAGAGTTTGAACTTATGATATACCAAGCACTAAATTCAGAAGTAGGTATGGACTATGTGAGTTCTTCATAAGGTTGTTTGGGTAAAAAATGAACCAGTAGTGTTTATGGCCTTGATGAAATGAATATTCCATCCATACCAAGATTGGTTTGTGGTAGTGTTTTTGGATGACATTTTGGTGTACCCCAAAACGTATAATGATCATTCCCAACATATTGACATCATCATGAGTACACTGAGAGGTCATAAGCTATACATCAATAAATATAAGTGTGATTTTTGTATTGAACAAGTATACTTTTTATACCACATCCACTTAGAGGAATGTGTGTCTGTGGACCCGTGAAAGGTTTTTCTAGTTATTCTTTAGGATCATCCCAAGAATGTTTTTGATATCTGTAGTTTTTGGTATTATCTGGGTATTATCAGAGATTCATCTAGGGATTTTTCTGATTGTAAGTGCTATTTTTGGGATTGATCAAAAATGGTATAAAGTTTGACTCGTTGTAAGGATGTAAGAATGACATCCAAAAGTTTATCGATTGGTTGACATCAACACCGATCTTGATCCTACCTGATCCAGGTGAGAATTATATAATGTTTGGTGACAATTATGGGATAGGTCTTGGAGTAGTGTTGATATAGGTAGATCGAGTTGTGGCGTATGGGTATCAGCAAGTGAGGCCTCGTGAATGGAACTACCCTACGCATGATATTGAGTTATCTTTTGTTCATCATGCTTTGAAGTGTTCGATACATTATCTATTGAGAAAAATGTTTAATCTTTACACCATGTAACACCCCAAGATTTTATGAAAAATATTATTTTTAATTTCATTGATGCCTTGTGTTGTACACTACACCAAAAGGAGCTTGCACTACACGCATCCCTGACTTGGCTTTCATTACACGCAATCACGACCTTCCACGATAGCATGTGTTGTACGCAATACTGAGTTTCACTAAACAATGATATGTTATTAAAATATTATATAAACTAGCCATTATGAATAGTAATTAGCACTTTTTGAAATTTTATTTTTCAAAATGGACTTCATTTTTGGATTCGGAATATCGAAATTATCCTTGGGTGAATTTTTGGTATTTTTCAGAAAACTTTCAATTTTTGATGAATGGTGAAAACACTGGGTTACTATTTAAAAACCGACTTTTTATATAAATAATTATTTATTTTATTTAAATTTTTTTTAGGTCAAAACTGATACATAATACCAATATAATTTCAATTTAATTCATTGGAGTAATTTGATAATAATTTTAGACATATAAAAATTTTATTGAACATTTCACCGTCTTTTACCCACCTCCTAGGAGAGTTTGAAAATTTACATAAAACTTAATTTTACCACTTCTATGAATGGAATTTCTAAAATCCGAGACACATGGTTAATATCAAGGAGTAAATTTTGGTTCAATAAGATAAAAATAATTTTTGTTAAATAGTAACTTTTTACTTTTTTTACCACGGTTAAAAGTAAATAGGGTAATTAAGTGTAAAAATGATATTATTATTACCCTAACACATGTCCTAATTATATTGGATAAGTTTAATTCGACCAAAAACAACCTTAGGAATAAAATATGACCATTTAGGTCCACTTGGATTTGATTAGGACATTTAATATTATTTTATTTCAAGAAGAGTTAAAGTAGTTAAAATCAATGTTTAATAACTAAAACATTTTTAATATAGGGTTATAAATTAGATAAATTCAACTATAAATATTAATTATAAAGCTAACAAGATTTAAAACATAATTGTATTTTATTTATAATTTTTATTCTTTAAGTAATTTAATTTATTTATGACAGAATGATGATGCAGTAATTAGCTTATTAAGGAAATATTAACATAATTGATATAATAAATACCCAAATAAATGTAATTTGAGACTTTTTAAGAATTACACTAATTTTATAGATTAATATGACATGTTAGTATTGATTTAATTAAATTTTTTGGAACTAATAATGAACCACTTGGGGTTCTTTTGGCTTGTTATAGTCATTTATTAATTATATAGTGTAAGAAAACAAGAAGACAGAGTAAAAGTAAAAATATTTAACTTAGAGTTAAATCTAAATGATAAGGATAAAATAGTAAGCTAAACTTGTCTAAAACCTATTTATTGAGATGAATTCGACACATCTCCACCTTATCTCAGAAATAAATCAAATTGGAGCTATTAAAAACCTAATATGACTTTATTATAAAATAATATTTTATGTTTTTTCAAAGGTGCCCCTCTCCTCCGTTATAAAAAGGGAACCTCCTCCCTCTCCTCCTCACACCACATTGAGCCATCAATATCCACCAAACCCTTCCCATTTACCTTCTAAACTTCCCTAGAAACATCCTAGAGGTCCTGTTCTTCTTCAAAGACCATCTGTAGTGCCCTAAGAGGAGGTTAAGAAGAGGCGCTTCAAAATAGAGGTAATGTCTGTTACCGATTCTTTCAACTTTATTTCTTCTTCTACATATTCTTCTTTAGTTTTTTCATTAAGAAGTAATAAAATCAGTACCACTAATATAAAGATATGTTATTACAAAAATGAAACAACCATATTTCACCTTCTATCCATCCTACGGAAAACGAAATCACCGCGTGTGCATACGTACGAAATATCGTCTCCACACCATGGTGTAATCTGTTTTCCACCACCACCTTACTTGGATGGGTATAATGGTGTAAATAATAACTATATAAGATTATTTTAAAGTCATATTTATTCTGAAATATTATACATACACTCCAATACAATTCTACGATCATGGGAACGATATCATTGCTCGTGTGTACGTACGGCATACCGTCTCCACGATGTGATGCGACTTATTCTACATGATATTAAATGTATAATGATTATATAAATGAATTGAATGAATAAATATGATATATATTACATTGATACCATTTTAGAAATGAGTTATCCATAACCTAAAAAGAATAATCAGATTTTATTTGACAAAACACGCATAAGAACAAAAAGCAATAAACACCTAAATAACAAGTAGCAATGAAATATTACTAATAATAAGCTAAGAATATGACCATATATGATATAATAACAATGATTACGATTCTATAATAAGTCAATAATATTATTTAAATCATTATACAGGAGGTTTGGCACGTACGAAGCAACTCGGACCTAAGGTAAGGGAAAATCTCGCAGTCTCATTTTTTTCCAAGATTGTTTATACTTCAGAATTTACTGGGGAATATTTATCATCAACATAAATGTTTCCTCAATATGTAATATTATTTCTATCCTCCAAAAATTGTTTCCATCCAATTTTACCCATTGGTAGGTTTTTAGTAAAATATATGAAAGGAATCTTTTGTCGTTTTTAGTACGAGGTACTTTTTTGACTTTTCCTACCAAAGTACGAGGAGAATGTTTTTCTTTAACTTATACGGCATGAATGGATTTTTTGAAAATTATTTCCATGAAGCTTCATTTACAAGTTTTCATGTTTATTTTTAACCAACTTCTTTTAGTTTAAAATTGTATGACATGTTAAGAAAAGAAAAATCTTTTTGAAGCAGAAAGGATATTTTTCTCAAGAATGGAGTTCAAGTGTTTTATTAGAACTATTTTGCATCTAAGAGAATATAGGGTTCTGTTTCTAACCTTATTCTTACATTGATTTGATTATGTTATTTTAATGATTTCCTTTTATCTTATATATGTTATGATGGCATGATGTTTAAGAATACCATTTTTATTACATGGGTTATGCTATGATGTATGATTTATGATCTTGTGGCACACATAAGAATGGTATCATTATGAGATGGGTGGGACATATATCTCCCTCCAATGCATTGGGTAATGATTTATATCTCATGAGATAGACATGGTTGGAATGTAAGGTTAATCTGGTTCAGTAATACAGTACTGAAACGAGTAGTGAACTCGGTTCATAAATGGAATTTGTCTTCTAAGATAGTCTTGGCAATGTGTCTTGACAACTAAGAAATGATTCTCTTTGATTATGTGTCTATGACACAAAGTTTCATGTGTTAAGTTATGATTATTGGGATTACAATTCACTACAATGATTTATACCATGTTATGAAATTATGATCTCTTTTATAGGTTAATATTTCCAAAATATTATGTTATTATAATTATGATGTGATTGATATTTCTTTTCTTTACCCTTACTGAGCATTTGATCTCACCCTTTTGTATGTTATATTATCCCCAGGTCAGGAAGAACGGTATTAAGTAAGATATGCTAGAAGGGACCCTAGATATTATAAAATAAAAGGGAGACAGTGTAGATAATTTATGAACCAGTTGTTTATGTTTCCCAGTTTCTAATGACACTATACCTATACGGTCATTTAATGGGTTTGTTATATGTTTTAATAAGTGTGCTTCAATTCTGAAGTAATAACAATGTATTTAATGTATGGGTCATTATAGTTGGTATCAGAGGAATGGTTTAGTTAACCTTTGTAAACTAGGATGTGAAAAATTTAGTGAGATCCCTAGAGATATTTCTAAGGTATGTCTAGGGATGTCCCTAAAGTTAAGTATAAGTATAGGTTATAGTCCTAGAATTACGGTAATGATATTAGAATTAAACCTAAGATGTTAGATATCAAAGGTACTCTCCCTTTATTATGTTGTTTTCCCTAGAATGATTTTTTCATCTCACACTATTCTTTTTGGGTTTTAGACGATGGCTAGAACCCGAAGGAACCGTGTTGATCAATGTAATAATTGATGAAATGATTGTCCTCCTGAACAAACCAACGTTATGGGAGATGGAGTGGAAAATCTTATTGCTATACTTACACAAGATATGAATCATTCTAGACTTCCAAATGAGAATAGAAGGGAACAATATTCTATTGAGTCCTTCATGAGGCAACGTCTGCCTTCTTTAAGTGGGTCTTATGATCCACTTGTTGCTGAATAATGGATTAGTACCACTGAAAAGCTATTTTCCATACTTCGCTGTTCGGAACATGAAAAATTCATTCTGTCTATTTACCATTTAGAAGGTGAAGAAGATCAATGGTGGACTCTAATTAAGAATATGAGGCCCCGAGATGAAATTGAATCCATGGAATGGGATGAGTTCATGAACTTATTTTTCAATAAGTACTTCCCTCGTATTCTTCGAACAATGATGGAAAAGGATTTCCTAGAGCTTAAGCAAAAGGATGATGAATCTATTGGTATATACGAAGCGAATTTTACAAGGCTTGCAAGGTATGCATATGGCTTTATCATCCAACCTGAAAGTAAAGTTGATTATTTATTTAGTGGCTTAAAACCAAGTATTCGAAGGGTATTAGCTATAAGAGACTTCAGTAGCTATGAATAAATTGTGTGTTGTGATATCAAGGTAGAAATGGAAGTTGGTGTTACATATCCATCTCATGGTTTTGAAAATAAACGAAAGATGGATTTCAAGGAGAAATCTCATAATAATGGTGAAAAGAAGATAAATGTTTCTTTATGCTCAAAGTGTGGAAAGAAGCATGGTGGAGATTGTCTTAAAGGGACTATAAAATGTTTAAAGTGTGGAAAATAAGGTCATCGAGTAGATGAGTGTTGAAGTAATATAAAAAGAGTTTCTAATTATGTGAATAAAGAAAAGGCTGTAGAGAAGGCACCAACAACACTTCAGTGCTTCAAGTGCAAGGAAATGGGGCATTATGCTAACTAATGCCCTAATCCAAGGGTTAATGATGATCAACGTGAGAAACCTCTTAAGGCAAAGGGAAAAGGGAAGTCACATGCGATCACTATTAGGAATGTTGAGTGCGACAATGATGTGGTGGAATGATTATGTGTTTATGTAAAGGGATTACAAAATAATGTTGTGGAATCTCATTTATAGTATTGTGGAACATTGGAATATCTATGTAATGGTTTATTGTCATTTTCGATAATTATATGGTACCGATAACCATGAAAAGTGATTAAAATATTTTGGAAAGCATATGATATGCACATAAAAAAGGATAAGGAGATAATGAAATGTTTGATAGTATTAATGAGATCATGACTAATATGAGGAAAAATTGATATCATGGTTTGAGTATATAGAATTTTTGGGATTTTGGTATATGGAAAGAGTTACCTTATGACAGCATTCATGTTTTCACTATGGTTCAAGAGAATACATGATTAAGGTATTCACATGTTTGGAATGTGACCAACAAGATATATCATATGATGTATGGGGGATAAATGACGGTATTCACATGCTCGGTAGATGACATTTCTAGTAATTGTTTTCTTTATACTATGAGTTTGGACATAAGTATATTGGATAAGCCTAAATATTTGAATGAATTAAGTTAGACATAAGATATTATTATATAAGGCTATAGATTTTTTCTATTTTATTGCAGGAATGATAATATAATGTAGTTTTAGAAAAAGGTACAACCTGCAGAACGGGAGACAACTCATCGTGTCGGACAAGGTTGTGGGAATCGAACCCACAACTGATGTGTGACAGGCCTATATCGCCTACCACTAGCCTACAAGAAGTCCCTGGTTAGTAGAAACTTGTTTTTTTATATTAAGCAGTATGATAGATGAATTATAAGTCCATTTTTGGAATCATATACGATTAACCACACCATAGATGGACTTATGTATATTTGATAACTTTTGCTAACCTTTTTTTGAGACATATGGAATGATCCATCATTCTATCACATGATCTGCTAACACCACACTAATGAAAAAATCAACTTCATTTCTTTAAGATATGAAGTGTAAATTGTTCAAGGAATGAACAACGGTGAGATTATACCAAAATAAAGTAATTTTTTCTTCTAATTCAAATTCTTCAACTTTAGGGAAATGATCTTGAAAACCAAAAATGTTGTCCTAGTGCCCTTATATACGATGAATCAGATGGTACCTTAGATCATCACAAATTTATGGCTTTCTTATTGTTGGATTTTTCATAGTCATGTTCCCTACCACACTCCATCAGAACATGATGGTTAGATTTCTCTTCCATATCTATATTTTCACCTATGTTATGTTATGTGGAAACATAGTGATTAGTTAATTTGGGTAACTGTTACATTTCATACTTTAGTTTTTAAAGATAAGTTTTGGTATTCCTCTTTATGATGTGGGTTTCTATTAAAGAAAATTTCGAGTAGTAAACCATTTATAACCCTGATGAATTTCGAGGGCGAAATTGATTTTAAGTGGGTAGAATGTAACACCGTGAGATTTTATGAAAAATATTCTTTTTAATTTCATTGATATATTGTGTTTTACACTACACCAAAAAGAGATTTCACTACACACATCCCTGACTTGGCTTGCATTACACACAATCACGACCTTCCACAATAGCATGTGTTGTACGCAAAACCGAGTTTCACTAAACAACGATATGTTATTAAAATATTATATAAACTAGCCATTATGAATATTAATACCTACTTTTTGAAATTTTATTTTTCAAAATGGACTTCATTTTTGGATTCAGAATATTGAAATTATCTTAGGGTGAAATTTTGGTATTTTTCTGAAAACATACAATTTTTGATGAATAGTCAAAACACTGGGTTACTATTTAAAAACCGACTTTTTATAGAAATAATTATTTTTTTTATTTAAATATATTTTATGTCAAAATTGATACATAATTCCTATATAAGTTCAATGTTATTCATTGGAGTCATTTTATAATAATTTTAGACATATAAAAATATTATTAAACTTTTCACCGTCTTTTACCCACCTCCTAGGAGAGTTTGAAAATTTACATAAAACGTAATTTTACCACTTCTGTGAATGGAATTTCTAAAATCTGAGAGACACGATTAATATAAAATAGTAAAATGTGGTTCAATAAGATAAAAATAATTTTTGGTGAATAGTATCTTTTTACTTTTTTACCACTGTTAAAAGTAAATAGGGTAATTAAGGGTACAAATGATATTATTATTACCCTAAAACATGTCCTAATTCTATTGGATATGTTTAATTCGACCAACAACAACCTTAGGAATAAAATATGACCATTTAGGACCACTTGGATTAGATTAGGACATTTAATATTATATTATTTAAAGAAGAGTTAAAATAGTTAAAATCAAAGCTTAATAACTAAAACATTTTTAATATAGGGTTATAAATAAGATAAATTCAACTATAAATATTTATTAAAAATCTAACAAGATTTATTACATAATGTTATTTTTTTTATATTTTTTAGACTTGATATAATTTAATTTATATATAACACAATGATGATGCAGTAATTACCTTATTAAGGAAATATTAACATAATTAATGTTATAAATACCCAAATAAATGTAATTTGAGACTTTTTAAGAATTACACTAATTTTATAGGTTAATATTTCATTTTATTATTGATTTAATTAACTTTTTTTGAACTAATCATGCTGTTATGATTTTCAAAAAATCATGTACCAAATAGTGTCAAAATTGACATAAAATAGTTTTTAAAACAAATATTATATTATTAATTGTTATTTTATTCCTAAAAATCTAATGTTAGGCTAAATGAATTAGATAAGGATATATATATTAATAATGAACCATGTGGGGTTCTTTTGGCTTGTTATGGTAAGTTTATTAACCATATAGTGTAAGAAAACAAGAAGACACGGTAAAAGAAAAAATATTTAACTTAGAGTTAAATCTAAATGATAAGGATAAAATAGTAACCTAAACTTGTCTAAAACCTATTGGTTGAGAGTATTTCGAACCCTACACACCTTAGTTTCAAAATAAATAAATTTTTATCTATTAAAACCCAAATATGACTTTATTATAAAATAATATTTTAAGTTTTTCCAAAGGTGCCCCTCTCCTCCCTTATAAAAATGGCACCTCCTCCCTCTCCTCCTCACACCACTTTGAGCCTTCAATCTCGGCCAAAACCTGCCCATTTCCCTTATAAACTTTTCTAGAAACAAACTATAGGTCATGGTCATCTTTAAAGACCATATTTAGTGCCCTAAGAAGAGGTTAAGAAGAGGTGCTTCAAAGAAGAGGTAATGTCCGTTACCGATTCTTTCAACTTTATTTCTTCTTATACTTCTTCTTCTTTAGTTGTTTCATTATGTAGTAATAACATCAGTATCAATAATACACTGATATGTTATTATAAATATGAAATAACCCTATTTCACCTTCTATCCATCCTATGGAAAACGAAATCACCGCGCGTGCGTACGTACGGAATACCGTCTCCACGCCGTAGTGTAATCTGTTTTCCACCACCACCATACTTGGATGGGTATAATGGTGTAAAGAATAACTATATATTATTATTTTAAAGTGATATTTATTTTTAAATTGTATACATACACTCCAATACAATTCCACGATCATGGGAACGATATCATCGCTCGTGCGTACGTACGGCCTACCGTCTCCACGATGTGATGCGACTCGTTCCACATGATCATCAGTGAATAACGATTATATAAATGAATTGAATGAATAAATATGATATATATTACACTAATACCATTATTTAAATGAGGTATCTATTACCTAAAATGAATAATAATAATTTATTCGACAAAACACACATAATAACAAAAAGCAATAAACACCCGAATAACAAGTAGCAATGAAATATTACTAAGAAGTAGCTAAGAATATGACCATATATGATATCATAACAATTATTAAGATTCTGGAAGAAGTCAATAGCATTATTTAAATCATTATACATGAGGTTTGGACACGTACGAAGCAAATCAGACCTAAGGTAATGGAAAATCTCACAATCTCATTTTTATCCAAGATTGTTTATACTTCAGAATTTACTGGGGAATATTTATCATCCACATCCATGTTTCATCAATATTTAATATTATTTATATCCTAAAAAAAATTTTAAATCCAATTTTACCCATTGGTATGTTTTTAGTAAAAGATATGAAAGGAATCTTTTTTCATTTTCAGTACAAGGTACTTTTTTGACTTTTCAAGAAAAATTACGAGTAGAATGTTTTTCTTTAAATTATACGTCATGAATGGATTTTTAGAACATTATTTCCATGAATCCTCCTTTAAATTTTTTCAAGTTTATTTTTAATCAACTTCTTTTAGTTTAAAATTGTATGACATGTTAAAAAAGGGAAAAAAATTGAAGTAGAAATGATATTTTCCTCAAGAATGGAGTTCAAGTGTTCTATCAAAACTATTTTTCATATAAGATAATATAGGGTTCTGTTTCTATACCTATTCTTAAATTTATTTGATTATGTTATATTTACGATGTTCTTTTTTCTTATATATGTTATGATGGTATGATTTTTAAGAATCCCATTTTTATTACATGGGCTATGCTATAATGTATGTTTAATGATCTTGTGGCACACATAAGAATGGTATCATTATGAGATGGATGGGACCTATATCTCCCTCCAATGCATTGGGTAATGATTTATATCTCATGATAAATACATAGCTCGAACGACAGGTTAATCTGGTTCAGTAATACAGGACCGAAACGAGGAGTGAACTCGGTTCAGAAATGGACTTTCTCTGCTAAGATAGTTTTGGCAATGAGTCTTGACTACTGAGAAATTATTCTCTATGATTATGTGTGTATGCCACAAAGTTTCATGTTTTATGTTAGGATTATTGGGATTACATTTCACGACAATGATTTATCCCATGTTATGAAATTATGATCTTTTTTGCAGGTTAAGATTTCCAAAATGTAATGTTATTATAATTATGATGTGATTGATATTTCTTTTGTTTAACCTTACTGAGCATTTGAGCTCACCATTTTGTATTTTTTCTTTTCCCCAGGTCAGGAAGAACGGTATTAAGTAAGATATGCCAAAAGGGACCTTAGATATGATAAAATAAAATGGAGACAGTGTAGATGATTTATGAACCAGTTGTTTATGTTTCCCAGTTTTTAAAGACACTATACCTATACGGTGCTTTCATGGTTGTGTTATATGTTGTAATAAGTGTGCTTCAATTTTGATGTAATAACAATGTAAGTAAAGTATGGGTTGTAATATACCAACCACAAGAGTTTAAATTATATCTTTTCCCAACAATATATTAATCATTAGAAGTGGATGTGGGTCAAATATATGCGGTCTTTTGATTTTGAGCTAGCATATATGCTCAGAAAAGGGAAATAGTGTGGCTGACGCTTTGAGTAGGAAAGCTTGGGCTCAAGAAGTTTAGGAGTCTAGTGTTTAGTGGTAGTTGATGACTTTACTGGCTGAGATGTGTGTTTTGGTTTAGAATAGTTATAAGAAGATGATTCTTGTATCTGTTTAAGTGGAGTCTACACTTTTGAGACAAATCAGGGATAAGCAGTGTGAGATTCTAAAATATTTTACCTTGAGGGAAAGCCTTGAGTATGGGGAGACGTCTTCATATTGGACCATATATGAGGTTGATATCATCTATGTTAGGAATCGTGTTTTTTTCCCTATGATTATGTGGGAGGAGTTGATGTAAGAATTTCATGCCTCAAAGTGGGTGGTACATCCAAGTTTGGCCAAAATATACCCTGACCAAAGATGATAGTTTTGGTGGGCAAGCAATAAAAAGGAGATAGCAAGGTTTGTGACATGATTCTACGCCTATCAATAGGTGAAGGTCAAGCACAAATGACCTAGTGGTTTAAAATATCCATTGACCATTCCAAAATTAATGTGGTAGAAAATTACCATGTATTTTTCGGTGGGTCTCCCAATGATGCCTCAAAATAATGACACTATCTGGGTGATTGTGTACAGACAGATAGAGGTAGAGAATTTATTACCAGTGTGAGATAATTTATCTATAGATTTTTCATGATAATGGTATGTTTGGAATATAGTCCTTCTATATGGGGTGACACAAAATATAGTTTTATAAAATGTCTCATGTTTTTCTTCATGCTTCTCTAAGGGTTAAAGAAGTTGTTTGGAATGAAAGTTTTGTTGAGTACAACCTTCCACCCATAGATAGATGGGCAGTTTGAATTCACTATATAGGTTCTTGAGGAAATTCTTTGGGTATGTTTTATAGACTTTGGTGGGTATTGGGAGAAGAACCTATCTTTGGTTGAGTTATCCTATAACAAAATTTATCCAGAAACTATACATATGCCACCATATGAGGCACTTTATGGTAGGTCATGCAAATCACCTCTATACTGGATGGAGGCAGGTGAGTTAGAACTATTGGGACCAAGTCTTGTACATAAAATGTCGGAGTAGGTTCAGATTCTTTGGAAGAAATTGATTATGGCTCAGAGTAGATAGAATTCATATCACTACTACAAAATAATCCTTAAACAGTGCTAGAAATTGCCTTTATCAGTGCTAGAAAAGTGCTTATAATGTGAGAGATGGTAGAAGCCCAATAATTTTATCAGTGATTTTAAAAGAGGTGAAAAAATACCCATTTATCAGCTCAATAATTTAGTGACACTAAAGTAACCCTTTATCAATACTTATAAAAGTTCTGATAAAGTCCTTTTATTAGCACTTTTAGAAGTGATGATAAATGTTTTTTTATCAGTGAATTTATATCATGGATAAGGGTCTTATTTATCAGTTATTTTAAAAGCACTGATAAAGGATCATATTGTAGTATGATGTTACAGCACACTACAGCACCAGAAACACATAAGATATCAACAAAAAATTTCCCAATATAGAATTTAAATGAAATTAAATTTTAAAAACAAATATCTGAAAAAAACTATATTATAGATATTTCAAACATTGGTTTATATAATTATGTAAATAAAAATTATTACATACATTCAAAAACAATCATAACTATCAATGATACCAAGATTTCCAATGACTTTCGTTTTCAAACTGCCAACATTGCATGAGTAGTTTCGAACAAACCACCTCAACTCGAAAAAAAGAATCCAACTATATAAGAAAATAGTTATTATGAGTAATACATAAAATAAATAAATTAAACATAAATATGAAATAATACATTAATTATATGGAAAATTATTTTATTTTGAAAATATCAATATTACCATTATGATTGAAAAGATGAGGGAACCTGAAAAAAATTGATAAATGTAGACACTATATAAGTGAATGGTTTTGTGAGAGAAAACTTTTGTGGATGTTTTAGTGCATAAAGAGATGAATGATGGACAGAGCACCCAAAATCAAAACAAATAATCCACCTGTATATGAAAAAAAGTATTATGTGAGTAATAATAAAAATAAATATGTTAAACATATATATGAAAAAATATATTAATTCTATGTACAATTATTTTACTATGAAAACATCAATATTTCCTCTGTGATTGATCAGATAAAACTTCATTATTCTTTCTACTATGTTAGTGGAGGTAACTTGAAAGAAAGTGATAAATGTACCACTATAGGTGTGAAAACGTTTTAAGGGAGAAGGATCATGAAATATGGAATGAGCATCCTAACTCGAACAAAATAATCTATCAATATAAAAAACAATTATTATGTTAGTAATAATAAAAAGAAATAAATTAAACATACATATGAAAAATTACATAAATTATATAAAAATGATTTTACTATAGAAAAAACAAGATTTTCTCTGTAATAATTTAGAGGTAGAATCATTTCTCTTCCTGTAAAGTCAATGTAGGAAACTTGAAATAAGGTGATAAATACACCACTATAGGGGTGAAAAGGTTTTAAGAGAGAAAGAGCTTGAAAGTGGTACATAGCACCCCAAATCAAACAAAAGAATTCACCTGTATAAGAAAAAAATTATTATTTGAGTAATAAAAAAATAAATAAATTAAACATACATATGAGACAATATAGTAATTCTATATACAATCATTTTATTGTAAAAAATCAAGATTACCACTGTGATTGAGTAGAGAAATCATCGTTTGTTTTCTTATAAAGGTAGAGGAGGTAACTCGAAAGAAAGGGAAAAATGAGCCATTATAAGGGCGAAAGGGTTTCAAGAGAGAAGGAGCATGAAATTTGGAAAGAGAACCCAAACATGAAAAAAAATAATCCACATGTATAATAAAACAATTATTATGTGAATAATACTAAAAAGTAATATGTTAAACATAAATATGAAAAATAAAATAAATTTCATGGAAAATGATTTTATTTTTCAAACATCAATATTACCTCTGTTATTGAGTAGTCACAACATTGTTTCTCTTCTTTCTATGGAATGACACATGAACAAAAATATTCTAAAATAGACAAAAACTATAAGGAATAATAAATATGAAATCAATATTCCATTATAAATTTTTTCGTAAAAAAGTAAAATTATATCATAACATTACCTTTGCATTTATCCAAAGTTTTTAATTAATTTTAGTATGTTCTTATGAGGGATTGGTAATATCATCATGTGAAGAAGAAATTTTCTAAATAAGTAGTCAAATATTTAATTTAGATTATGTTAATGTTGTAGAGAACATATAATATTATAAGAAAAAACATAATATATTAAAAAAAATCACCTTATCATTTAAGTCTCTTCATTTTTTTAAAGGTTTAAAGGGTTCAGTTCCTTTTAGAGACTCTAAATCCCCCCATTGTGGTCCCCTATAATGTACAAGAAATTGTCTACATTGGGACCAACATGAACTGATTATGATGTCCCACTTAAAGGGTCTTCCTCAATTTAATTTTCATCTAACTCAACAATTGTTTTAGTTTCCAGCATGACAATTGACCAATTCTTGTCTATTGAATCAGAGACATAAAATATGTTCACATATTGTGATTCCATTATTAATGGCTCATCTTTTCCCTTCAACACTGAAATTTTCCTTCAAAAATCAACTTTCATCAACTTTTACTCCATTGATATTGTTAACCCTTTTTCAATAGAAAATAGTCACTATAAATGTTGTATAATCCAACTCGTATATTTGTTTGATAATGCCAAAATATGATAAATTTTTAGAAATTGGAATTCTATCCTTAGAACCAGATATGTGCATCACTTCAGCCGCAAGCATAACACCACTATTTTTCATCACACTGAAGTCATTGTGTTCTTTTGTATATAATGTATAACCATTTATTAAAATCCCAGTGTTAGATATAAAATTTCTATTAGGTCCTCTAGCTAGCCATTAAATTCATTTGGAAATTGAATTTAGATTTAAAAATTACTCCTTATAGATTTTATCTCTAAACCATCTGATAAACTATTGATTATGTGTATCTGATAACCCTATTTTATCTCTTGGTGGATTCAAATCTCTAAGAATTTTTTTGTGGGATTCAATGTATGGATAAGAATCTTCACTATTATGTAATATGTAAATATATTCTTTCTCCTACTCTGTCAAGGTAATTGTAACAAAATCTCTTCCAAAAATCCCTTCTCCCATAAGGGTGTTCACTGTAAAGAGACTTTGGGAGACTGATTATTTCAACATCTAAAAGGTAATCAGTATAGAATTCAATATCTTCTTCAAAAATATATTTTTATACAATACAACCTTCTGTCTGACTTCCATTCTTGATGTACCCATTCAAAATCATCATATAGAATTCAATGGGTTACATCCATCTATAATGGACAAGACCACATAGTTCAACCTCTCTGACCAAGTGAACCATTAGGTGGACCATTATATCAAATAATGATGATGGGAAGAGAATTTATATTTCACATAATATTATTGAAATATTTTTATTCATGATGGTAAACATCGCCAGGTATACACATTTACTACATATGGATTTGGAAAATAAGCAGAGTATGGTTAATGTATGTCATACATTTTGAGGTAGAATGCAACAGAAATAAACATGCATTAAATATTACATCAAAGCATTATATTCATGTGATTTTAGTCCTTGTATCTTCAAATTATTCAATGGTATGACATTCTTGATATTTGATAAATACCCCTATGTAACTTTTACACTTATAAGGAAAAAGGAAAAATTGAAAATTTTCTTCTCTGGATAGAGTCTAAGCTACTGGAGGAAGAAAAGTACATCTTTCACCCTTAATCGATGCCAACTCTTCCCATATCCCCATTTCAATCAAGTCTAACCTAGCTGTGATTCCATCTTTTATTTTTCTAGGAATATTTAGTAACATGTTAATAACACTATAAAATACAATTTTTCTATATGCATGACATCAAGAAATTTTCTGACATATAAAAAATTCCAATATGTCAATTCAATGAAAATTGATCTCTTTTTCCAACATGATTTTATATGGTTTTTCAACAATGGTTTACCAAAAACATTGTCAATACGTTTTATTTTTTTGTACAATTGTTCACTCATTGATGGAGACAGTGTTGTACCTTTTTCGATATTCCCATCGAATACTATCATCCAAGATCATTATTTATGGTGTTGATATTAAAATTTTCAATGTCCTAAAAACACAGTATTTGAGGAATGTTTCAACTATACTGAGTATGTGAATTTTTCAAAAATAGGATACCCCAACATGCCTTTAATGCTATATCCTGATAAATTTCTATAAGCGGGGAAGTCATTCATCATTCCATATAACATAGACCTCAATGTTAATTCTTCACTTCTATGAGCATCATACGTTGTAGCGCCTATATTCTACATCAATTTTAGATCTTTGATCAATGGATCCAAATAAGCATAAATATCATTACTAGGTTTCTTTGGTCTAGATATAAGCAGATACAATATAATGTATTACTACTTCATGCATTACCATGGAATAAAGTTATATTTTACCAACATGATGGGCCTTGTACTATGAGTAATACTATTTACACCAAAAAAATTAATCCATCTGTAGATAATGTAAGATGAAATTTTATCAGCTCATCTCTAAATTCAGGAATCTCGTAATTAATTTTCTTCCTCTAAAGAGATTTTTTTGATGATGTAGGTTCCCTTATTTCATTATTTTATCTATATTCCATGTTAATTATCCTGTAGTTTCCCGACATCCATATAGTCTTCTAAACCATGGAATGATAGGAAAGTGCCATAAATATTTCAAATGACTTGATTCATTTTTCTTGTATCGATCTACACCACACTTAGTTCATTTGATGAGTGATTCATGGTCCTTGTGAAAAAATATGAAATCATTTGGACATGCATGTATTTTTTTAGAAATCATACCAATTTAACGTAACATTTATTTAGCATCATATGTTCAACATGGTAGATCATTTTCTTTTAGAAACATATCTTTTAGAAGACCATGTAGTTCTATAAATATGGTGTCACTACATCAATTACCTTATTTAAAATTATATAACTTCAATACATCTGACTATGTTTTATATTAAGTTGAACCGGTATACAATGGTTTCTTGGAAAATCTATTTAACTTCTCAAGAAAATTTTTACAACCATTAAGGTCATCTTCAATTGCCATTGTAATTTCTACCTTGATATCTCCATCATCATTTAAAAATTTATTCATATCAAATGATTCATAAACTGTAGTATCGTCCTAATTGATGTCCACATATATTTTGTTCCCATGTTTAGTCCAGTATTTATAGCCTTGATCAATTCCATGAGAAATCAAATGTCCTTCCATCTATTTGGGACTAATTTTTTTGGAATAACAACAACGTAAACACGAACAAAGGATTTTAGAAGGTTTGTCTCCAGGATATCTTGCAAACATGATGATCTCTTTAACTCCATCTTCATATTCATTTGTCAAATGATTATTGTGAATCCATTTTCAATTCATATAAATCTTATTGGGTTCATAAAAAATTAATTTTATTCAGTTTATAAATAAATACACATGATATATTCATTATCAAAATGGAAAGATATCGACAATTATGATAAGGGAAATGTCGATCATTTATACTAGAATATCTGTGCACCTAGATATTCCAAATCTAATAATATGGGAAATTAGAATTTGAAAAAATAGAGGGAGATAACGTCAGATAATAAATGATATTATCCCTAAACTTTATAGGTGTAAACTTGAAGGTGGATATTGTAATGACCCTAGCCTAAATTACCCAAAAAACACTAGGTAAGATCATCATATGACCTCTAACACACCTCAAATTCACTAAAGGATGGTATAGAATTTAGGTGTAAGAAACCATAAGTGGGAGGGGTCCCCCCCCCCCCGCCCCTCACATAAAATCAATTAGTACTATAGGTCTTAAAATATTCAAGCATGACCCTTGGGGTCAATGACATGTAGACCAAAAATAATCATTACTCAATATATACATACTTGTTAGAAAAAAAAATATGGAAATAAATTATGTTATATATATATATATAGACACACATACATGTCATGCTACTATAAAAATTCACTCACTTATAGTCTATAAGAAATATAAAATAGCTAAAAAACCTGATATTCAAACATAACATGAACTAAAAGAACCATAATGATTCAAAAAGAGAAGGCTTGATTTGATAAACCCTCATGTGCTTAACTGGGGATGACCCCTTTGAATCTACTAAATATGAAAACTACGGACCATAGTGAATTATAATTGGAACTAGATCTTATGATACATATAACCAATAGAAGAACATACATCACTCTACTAACTTGGTTCCTAAAAAATTTCATTTGAATATGCATGTCCAATGAGGTGTCCATGAAAGGTTTCAGCATATATATAATCATTACGGAACCACCAATATGAAAAAATTATTTATTAAGAATATATAAAACATAGAAGTAAAACAACAATGAATAAATACAAGTTTTAGTGTCAGATATAATCAATGGATCATACATCATTAGTACATATAAATAAAAGACTACAAATTGTTCCCTAAACAACATATTGCAAACAAATTCTAAACAATAGATCATAAACAATGGATCATAAACAAATCTTTGAAAAAGAAATCAAAAACAAAACAAAAAATACACAAAGAAATTCGAAAGGCCAACCTCGATAGGTTGAAAAAAAATATGAGACCCTCTTTGGATGTTGGACGATATGTTCGGAGGTAGTTTAGTGGTGTGATTTGACCTTTGATTCACAGAGGAGAAGTGTCGGCAGTGGGTGGCTTCTGCATAAAGCTTCTATATTGTGACGAGTTCGTAAATGGTTAGGGTTTTTAAAATACATCGGGGTACTTTTATCAGTGCTAAACTTATAGAAATGATAATTTTTATTTTATCAGCACTTTGTTTAGTGCTGATAAATCCTCATCTTTATTAGTGAAAAAAATATCTAATAAAGATTCTTTTATCAGCGTGAAAATAGCACTGATAAATAATCTTTAATCATCCCTTATTACTAAAGCATTGTTAAAGGATTTATAATTATAATTATAAATAATTTTTTAAAAATATTTATAAATACTTAATAAATATATATAAATATAAATATAGAAAACATATATTCTTGGATGCTGCTATGGTTCGCGTGGTCATGCCTCCTCCCTTGAAGCTGAGATGCACAATTTCATTAATGTAGTTGATTTGATAAGGGAAAAAATGGAACAATGTTTGGATTGAAAGTGACTAAACTTCCATCGTTCAAGCTCTCAGACATGGAAAATTTCACCTGGCTTGGACCCTCACTACTAAATGAATCGTTTGCCTACAATACCTATCAGGACTCAATCATACCATCAAGCACAACTATAGAGAGGCGAACAATGTGGCATATGGTCTTTTCAATAAGGGTGTTGATAGTAATAGTGCGTACATGGAGAATCTTCCTGATGATCTCACCCATCTTTACCAGAATGATTGTAATAAAACCCCCACCTTTCAAATTTTGTATGTTTTATTTTAAATATTTTGAGTTCCTTTTAAAAAAATATAGTAAATATATTCCTTTCTAAATATATATATTATAATTTTATAATTATATATAATTATAGAAATATTTTTAAAAATATTATTTATTTAATTATATATATTTATATAATAATAAATATATATATATATAATAAATGTTTATAAATATAAATATATAAAATATATTATTTAAGTATATATATTATAAATTTATTAATTATTTAAATATACATACTTATTTATTTATAATTATATAAATACTTTTAAAAAAATTATTTAATTATTTATAATTATAAATATATAATTGTATAAATATAGTGAATGTACATTTATAAATATTTTTTAATAAATATATTTTTAACATTATTAATGAATGTCTAATTTTGAGTGCATGCATATATGTAAAAAATGAGTGAAATTGAAAAAGTTAAGAATATAAGTATACTTTAAATATTTTTAAAAATTGATAAATTTGGTGTTTGTGCATATTTTATATAATAATTCTTTAATTGCATATATGTGAAATCAATATAACACAAATTTCATCCATATTATATTGAAAAATCATACATTATTTAATTATATGTCGAGTACTTTGAAATTAATCAATATTTTTAATTCAGATTAATTTTTAATTATATACCATTATTCAGTAAATTTATAACAATTTAATGTAATGTGAATTAATATTTTTTAATATATAAATCACAATTATATACATTAATATATATCTATATATTTAATATATAAAATTTAATAACATTAATTATCATAATTATCTAATTAATAAAATGTATAATATTTAATATAGTATTATCAATCAATTCATTTCTATTAATAATTATTTAATTTTAATTAATAATATTTTTTAATCTTTTTTCTAATAAACACATTTTTATTTTTTATTTATTTCATTATTTTATTTTATCAGTGCTAAAAATGGGTTGATGAATGAAATATTTATCAGCGCTAAACATAATGTGTTGATAAAGCGTACCCTTTATCAGTGCTAAAAATAATGTGCCGAAAAAACCCTTTATCAATGATTAAAATAAAGCACAGATAAAGGTATAATTTTAAGTGATAGAATAAAATAATTGATAAAAAGTTAAACTTATCAGTGCTTTCTTTAGCACTGATAAATATTCCATTTATCAGTGTTTTCTTCTAGCGCTGATAAATAACAATGCTATTAAAGGTTTGTATTGTAGTAGTGTTTGATGATAGAATTTGATGACCCCTAAAGTTTATAGACGGTGATGGTATATTTTTTTTGGGTGTTTCCAAGGTTGGTTCACCATAGGATATGGATATGGGTGAAGTTAGCACCCAGGTTCGTTGGATCATTTGAGGACATGGAGAAAATCTGACCAGTGTCATACTAATTGGCTCTTCCACATATATATAGTGCCATGAATGATTTTTTTCATGTGTTACAACTTTAGCGGTATCACCCCAACCCTTCCCATGTGATAGATGTGGGTGATTTTGAGGATGGGACTGATGCATCCATTGAAAATAAATGGATACATTTGTTGGATCACAGTGAGAAAGTGTTATGGGGAAAGACTATGTTGGTTGCTCATGTAGTGTGAAAACATGGGCATTTCCAGGAGAAAACTTTGGGCAGATAAGTGGATATGAGGGCTTTAGTGGCCTAATATTTTTGACTTGTAATCTTAGAGATTATTGGTAGTATAACTTCAGGATGAGCTATTATAAGGTGGGGTGATTGTAAGATCCTAACCTTTTTTGGAGATGTATTGATCATATTTTTAAATAATATTTTTTCTGTTTTGAGTAATTTTTATTTGGATTGTATCATTGGAATTTTTTGGGTGAAATTGAAGAATTTTGGAAAGAGGAGAGGCAGTGTAAGTTTGGGACACAGTTTTCCCAAACTGTGTGCCCCAACCCAGTAAACAATGTGAACCAAGACATAGGGGATTCACATGGTAGGCTCATGTTTTTTCAAACCATGTGGCTTAAAAGAAGAAATTATGCCCCCCCCCCCATATGAGGAACATAGTTAAGGTTTCTGTTTTGGAAAATCATGCGCCCCGACCCAGTAAATAGTGCACATGGTTTTAATTTACAAAAAAGAATTATATTTTAAAATACCCAATCCACCAAATTAACCCCAAATCAACCCCCAGTAAACCCCTAATTGTTTCTCAATTTTGGACGCTCTAGGATGAATTTTGAAGGCGTTTGACCTCTCCTCTTCGTAATTCAAAGCCCATATTGATGATATACACTACCCTAAGTATGTGGTTTCTTCCTGTTAAGATCTCTCTCAATCCTAATCCATTTATACATAAAAGGAGTATGTTTTATCTACCATTGACAAGGGTTTAGATCTAGATCTAGATTTAATATATCTTGATCTATTTGATCTTTTTCTAGGATTTTATTCAAAATCTATTTCTTTGTCTTGATTGTGGTTGTTCCACTTCAATTTGGGGATTTCTGTTTGTAAGAATTATTCATCAATTTTGAGGTAGGTGGTCTAAATTCCAATCCCAAAGTCTTGATTAAATTTACATTTTATGTGTATGAAATTATGATAGTTTCAACTATAATGATTGGAAAATTACTTTGAAAATTGAATTGATTAGTCTAATTTCTATATGTTAATGATTTAGGATAATTTGGGAAATTGAGGTTGTGAATTGAAATAATTAATTATTGAATGAATTAATGGGATATTGAGGATTGTAAAATTTAATGTAGAACAAAAGTAATTAATTTTTGAATTTATTAATGAGTTATAAAGATTGTGATTTTTTTTAATAATTAATTATTGAATTAATTATTGGGATATTTATGTTGTGAATAGGATTAATTAATTGTTGAATTATTCAATGGAAATTATTGTGTTTATGAAATTGATTAAAATGGATTAATTAATTAATTAATTAATTAATAAAAAAATTAATGAGGAATATGATATATGGTTAATGTTGATGGACCTTGAATGTTGTGATATAAGTGATATGTGTGTTTGATTGAGAATGGGGTGTGCGACACGGACTGGTACTCCAAATACCCACATGAGTGAATGAAATGATGTTAAATACCCAACTACATTCATGTAAATACTATTGAATGGGATAAAGACTAGTTATATAAATACCCATGGCGTGTGGTATAGGTATTAATGATCTAAATACCCATAGGGTGCTAGACATGACATTCTATGCCCATTAGTTGGCATTGGAATTTGGTTCCAATTAACTTCTATATGATTTCATAAGAAGTGGATATTGAAATACCTTGTGATATAATGATTTTGATCTGTTATGTGATATATTACAGACTCTGGTATGAACTAAATTAGGTATTGAGTGTATGGGTTTCCTCGAGAACTCGGGTGTTATGTGGCCAAATAAAGAGTAATTGAATAAGTGTAAATTGTTTAATTTATTGAATTTATTTATTCTTTATACAACTTTATACACTTTTATAGATTGTATATTACTTATAAATCATTTCTGGTGACCTAATGAGTTATAATCACACCTTACTCAGGTTGGTTGATCAATACTCAAATAGATTTCAGGTTTGTAGGACGTGATAGGGGAAAAAACCATGTGTTAGATGGATGATTTGGTATGAAATATGGATGAAAAAACCATACATGGTTTAGTACCCTCTTTTAATTTTTCCATGTCTAAACTTTTGGGTTTTAATTTTTTCACTTGGTACATATTTTATCATGGAATATCTACTATTCAGTTTTGATATTGTGTTTCCTGTTCTTGTCATTTTGTGATACTGGTAGTTCTAGTTATTTTATATCAGTTGGTTATTGTTTATTTGTTTTCTGTTGTAGTGATACTTTGATAAATAGATTATAGAAACCCCGTGATCAATATTACACCCTTTCTGTTAGTCGGAATCCTCTGAGGTACGGTGAGGCACACTTAAGCTCACATAGCGAACTAGCTTGGGGCACCTCAGTTTGGGGAGTTACATTAGTACTTGTACATGAAGGGTTTTAATGGTGGGGGTAATGATAGATTGGTTTTAAAGATTTTTCTAAGAGTTAGGATATATTTTGGACCTAATTATTAGTGAAGGATTCATGGGCTTGTTTGGGAAACAATATTAATCAAACATAGTAGGTGACATAGTAAGGGAGATCGGCTAGGAAACAAGTTTTTAAGGCCCCTAGTTATATAATGAAAAGAACATAAGATTAATAAGAATGTAACCAACCCAACTATAATAAGCCAAATATAGTTTATAATTATTACATTTTCATAGATACAAGGGTTCTAATCTTGAATTACTGATCATTTTATTAGTCTTAGAGATCCAGATACATATATAATGCCTATTTTACATTGGGGATAAAATATAAAACATGGCAATGGAAAAAATTTATCATCCTTGAAATAATAAAAATAATTAATCTTAATATCCTATGGGATGGAATTAAAATAAGGGTGATATAAAAGTTTCAGTAAGGGTTACATTCTATAGAAGTAATAATGAGTAAATAAGGCATAATTAATAGGGTAAGGTAAAAAATAGAAAACACATCCACTTAATCAATAACTTAGTCATGAAATGAATCCATATATCGTATCCATGAAATAATATACCTAATAATAATAACTAAATACTAAATTAATTAAATTATTAATATTGTACTTCATGATCTAGGACATCATGATATCTATACCGTCAAGTACTTGCACCAAGATAGCTTAAAATTATGGTTAAAACCCCATATATTTAGGCCAAATGATTTGTCTCATGAGACCTATCAATGCATCAAGAGGATATATAATTATTTTCCCCACCCATCACTCCATGTACAAATAATTATTCATATGTCAAATTATCTATTTAATTCATGATCAACATTTCGTATCAATAAATATTTGTATTGAGTATAGAATACAAATTTAACAAGATTTCCCCAGTCAATCAAATAAATTTCAAAGTAAAACAACATATATATAAATGATAAATGGTTTAATATATAAGAATATACATGATAAATAATAAGGATATTTAAGGGATATATAATGTCCAATTATTATAAGAAAGTTAATTTTTATATGTAAAGTTAATAACTACAAAATAAATGAGATATAATAAAGATTTTGAGATAAATTCATGTATTTGGAAGAATAAAAGGAATATAAGTGAAATATTAAGATAATATTTCATAAAATATTTTTCTTTTTAAAACAATTTAAAACATGTAGAAGAATATAAATTTCATAAAATATTTATGATGGTGGGGAATGCAGTTATCATTTTATTTGTTAAAAACATTCTTTTTGAGTTTTTATAAAGAAATTAAAAAACATCCATTCATAAAATAGTATAAATACTTATTTAAAAACATTTTAAAAGTTAACTATAACATAAAATATTCTTATTAAATAATTTTATTAATTTAAAAGTCCTTTTAAATTAATTTTCAAAAACATGGATGTGGAAGAAAATGTAAATCTGATTAACAGAAAAATAAAATAAATTTTTATTTTAAATATTTTTTTCGTGAATAATTTATCAAAGAGAGGAAAACATAGAATAAAATATGGAAAATTCTTAAATATATATTAGTTGAAAAAATTCAGTGGTTCATATGAAGGATAAATTATATAATTCTTTTAATAAGACTAAACACAACCCCAATAGAATGTGAGATTGTAAAATATATTCTTACCTCTTTGGTAACTATTAAATTTAAACCCCTTGATATAAAAGAGTTGAATTGAAAAATTAATAATCATGAATAAATATTTTTTCATGTTAAAAACATAAAATGGGAAGTATATACACTATATAAAATTGAATATGTGCATAATAAAACATATGTCTCAATAGAATGAAAATTGAGATAAAACCACTTACCTCATGCATCTATTTAGTTGAATGTGATTTAACCTCATTTATAATGGTTTTAATAAGGTTATTAATTTATAAAAATATAATATTATTAATTATTATATTATATATTATCCTATTATAAAAATTTTCTACCCATTTATTAATAATATTTCATTATTACCATTGTTTTGTGTTTCAACTACTTCATTTTCTCATACATGTTTTGTCATAGTTGTTTTAGTTATTTTGAATATGAAGTAGATCCATAATATATAGATTTATATTAATGTTATAAATATAATATTTATTCATTATATACCATTTTATAATCATTCATGAATGTTTTACATGAGAAATGAATCGCATCGCTTTATGGATATGGTAGACCGTACATACACACAATAGATGATATCAATCCATTAATGGATGAAATGGTAAGAAAGTGGATGAATGATTGATATTATATAGTTAATATCATTTAATATACATCATATATATTATTCTTTTCTATAATTGTGATTATTTTTGTTATTCGGTGGTGGAAAATAAATTACATCAGTTCGTGAGGGGGTAGATTTCCGTACACATGAGTGTTGGATTTATTTCCCATTTGATGTAGGAGGAGATGGAAAAATATTATACCATAAAAATATTAACATATTGGAATATTGGATATATTGGGGTTATTATATAGTGATTTTTAACACGTAATTTAAGGTGATAAAAAAAGAAGTAAAAAAGAGAGAACTCAGTGAAGACGATTACCTCATCTTAGAGAAACCTTATTTGGATCTCTTATTAAGAATAATAGAATTAGTTTTTTGATAATACAAGATCAAATATAACACGGATAAGGATGTTTGGGATATATTTTTTAGGGGTTGATTGATCTAAATGTCTTTAGAGGTGTGAATAAGTGAGGGGAGGGGGTGCCTATTTATAATTGAGGAGTTTTATTTTTTAAAATACCCAAATATATTCAATAATGGGAATTCATTATTAACCCATGTGCCTAAAAAATTGATAAATAATTGGTAAATGTGATTATAAGTTTGATAAAAACCTCCAATACTAAAAATAAATAGGTTTTGAACATGTTATTCAAATTTTCTCTAAGGATAATCACTTTTAACTTGTTAGTTTTCACCACGGTAACTAGTTTTTCAACCTATGTATTTTATTCATTAAGACTATAAAAAAATAATACTTATTATATAATTTAAAGAAAATTATTATAAATATAAAATAAAAAATATAAAATAGAAATTTTATATGTGTGGAAAACTTATATTAACACAAGCACGTGTAACGTGAAAAATCCCATTTTAACCTTAAAGGCGGTAATTATGTTTTACAATTTTTACTATTTATTAATATATAAAATTAAGTGGAAAATTTTAACTAAATGTAATTATGTTAATTCCATGAATGGAATCCATTTTATCAAATTAAAATCAGAAAATTTATTGAATTTAGTTTAATAACAAACCCAAAATTCATGTCAAAAACTATTTTGCAGGAAATGCAATTTCATGAATAAGATAATATAATATTACCTATATAACTGGTAATAATCATTAGATAGATATTAATTCATATATTTATATATATAATCTGTACACTTCATTTAAATCATTAATAATTAAATATTATTTTAATTAATTAAAACGTATAGAATTTATTCCTTTTTTAACAAAAATAGTTTTCTAAAAAATACCTCTTTTACCTCCAAATGATATTATATTTTTCTAAAATATTTATAGAAAATAATTTTTTAATTCAACATATTATAACATATTATTACAAATAAATGGTGTAATAGTTAAATTATATATTTTTTATATTTTATAAAATATTATTTCCAAGGGAAATGATTTAGAAATTCGTTCAAGGATTATTCTGAAAAATTAAGTTAAAAATAGATATCCATCTTATAAAATTGTAATTTTTATGCCATAAAATTTTAAAAAGTGAATTATATTTTATATTTATTTTAAATAATACTCACCTAATATAATTAGGTCATGGATGTTACATTCTTCCCTCCTATAAAAAATCAACCTTGAAATTCTCATGGATTTTACTTTCTAAAAAAATGAGGGTGGCTCTTCTTCATAACATCCTTGGGTTCCCAAGTTTCTTCCTTAATTTTTTTGATTTCTCAGAAGAACAATTACCTATAAATTCATTTGATTATTTAACACTTTCTCTCTAGTTTCAATAATCTATATGGGCTCTTCAAAGTACGATATACTAGGTTCCAATTCTATTTATTCAAAGGTGATCACATGCGCTGGGTCTGGAATGTACTTCCTTAATAATGATATATGTAACACCTCATGTATATTAGATATGTTTGATAGAATTTCCAATATATAAGACACAAATCTAATTCATTCTATAATTTAAAAATGCTCTAGGTATCTGGGGACCATTTTCCCTTTCTTAATGAACCTTATAATACCCTCCTTTGGAGGTACATTCAAGAAAACTTGACCTCTCACTTGAAATTAAAAATATTTCCACTCGTTATTTGTATAAATCATTTTCCTACTTTGAGCTTCTTTAATATGACTTTGAATAGTCTTTACCTTTTTCATTGTCTCCTCAACATGTTTTCTTTCACCAACATCATCCTAACAAGTTTTAGTATGACATCTCTTACCATATAATTCTTAATATAGAACCATTTGAATAATTGAATGAAAAAATATTGTTATAGGAATAATATACTAAAGGTAAATACTTATCCCACATACCTTTATAGTCAAATAAGAATTACCTATGCACGTCTTTCAATGATTTAATAGTTCTTTCGTATTATCCATTTTTTGAGGATGGTATGTAGTTCTCAAAGAAATCTACTGTCAATAACCTTTTGAAGACTCTACAAGAATTCCAATGTAAATTAGGGATCATAATTAGACATAATTGAAATAGTTGATCCATTAAGTCTAAAAACTTCTTTAATTTAGAGCCTTATGTAGTTCTTAAGAGGTAAATCTTCTCTTATAGAAAGGAAATGTGAAATTTTGGTTAGCCGATCAACAATAACCCATATCGCATCATTATTTATATGAGTATTCGGTAATCCAAATAGAAATTCAATTTACCTCTTCATGTTATCCCACAAAAAATGTTCACTCAAATCCTTATACATCTTGGTTCTACTATGGTGTACAAAAAAATTCAAGCTCTAGTAATAATCTAACAATTCTCCATTTAGTTTACTAATAGAGGAAACATGTATTCTCTTTCAAAATTTCTAAATTCCATCTTCAGAAAAGAATCCTACCAATTTCCCATCATTAATGGATGTAATTTTATTCTAAAAATACTCATCACCATATTGGGAAATTTTTATCTTTTCCAATAAGGATGGTTTGGAAATAATTTTAAGAAGTAGTGATGCCTCCCCTTCTTTAATAAATTCTATATCTATATTTACCAGATACGTTAACATAAGATCCTTATTAACCTTAATTTATGTTATATATTTATGATATTTATTTCTTAGTGAATCCAATACATTAGTTTCCTTACCTATGTGGTAGTGTATTAAGTAATCATAATCCTTGAGCATCTCAAGCCATCAATTTTCTTTATATTCATCTCTTTTAGTGAAAATATATATTTTAGTACCCTATAGTCTATGTATATCTCGTATATTTTACCATGGAGATAATTTTTCCATATATTCAAATAAAATATTATGGTTTCCAACTAAATTTCATGGGTTGTATGGTTCTATTCATGAGTCTTTAATTACCTTGATGTATATGTAATAACTTTATCTTTTATTCATAAGGTTGTAACTAAGTCCCTTCTTTGATACATCACTATATATCACAGACCAACCATTTATATATCCTAGAGTCAAAATTAGAGCATTTATCCCTCTTCTCTTTAGTACTTTAAAATATTATTCACATTCCTTTAACCATGTGAACTTAACCCCTTTACGTGTAAGCTTGGTTAATAGTTTCTTCAATTGGGAATTTTTTTGAATGAATCGTTGATAATAACCTACAATCTCAATGAAACTATTCACCTCAGTTATGTCAATTGGTGTAAGAAATTTTTTTACTACCTTTTTCTTCATAGGATCAACGAATATTCCATACTTGGAGAAAATATTTTCAATAAAATAAACTTCTTATATCCAGAATTCAAAATTTCTAAATTTACAATATTACTTTTTTTCTTATATGATTCTCAAGATTGTTCCAATAGTTATTCTCATGGTCCTTTTATCTCTTATAATATTCCAAGATATCATCAATGAATACCAAAATTAAATTATTAATATATTCCTTGAATACTATTTTCATTGTATCCATAAAATTTGAAGGTGAATTAGTCAATCCAAATGGAATTACTATAAACTCATAATGTCCACCCCTCATTAAAAAATTGGTCTTTGGAATGTATTCCTTTTTTAATTGCAATTGATGATACCAAGAATTAAGTCCAATCACTAAAAAATATTGAAATCCATGAATATGGTCAAATAAGTCAATAATGTAAAAAGATGATAATTATTATCTATCATAATAGCATTGATTTGCATATAATTAATGCACAGCCTCATTAATCCTTATTTCTTCTTAACAAAGAGAATAGGGCATCCCCGTGGTGAAATAACAGGGTGATTAAACACCTGATCACAAAAATACTATATTTGTTTATTCAACTATAATAACTCCATAGTGTCCATTCTATAGGGATTATTTCATATTGGTCTTGCATTAAGGGTTACATCAATGGGAAAATCAACTTCACACTTTGGTGGATGTTTAGGTAATTCCTTAGGAAATACTTCAATGTATTCCTATATAATAAGTTAATCCAAAATTATAATCATGCCTTTTACATCCATAGATTGTGTTTACACTTCTTCCCCAATAATCTCCTTCAGAAAAGATCTTTAGGGTTGATCTAGAAATGAATCAAATGATAAAGTATCAACTCTAAAGAAAAGGATGCTATATCTTCATCATGAATTGCAATTTCGTTTTCTTTGAAAAAAAAATTATATTTTGAAACCCATTCCATAACAATTATTATATAAAACTCATCAATGTTTATGATAATAAAATCAGTAAATAGAGCATGTTTTTGCATCAAAATGGGAACTTCCTAACACAATATTATTGTACTGAGACTTCCACTAGGTGTTTTACTAACAACTACCTTCCTATGGTGATAGGGAAATATAAAATATTCTTAGTAAACATAGAAGATATAAAATATGTTGGGGATCCAAAACTAAATAAATCATTGGATAAATTTGAGGGTATGATTAAATTATCTACCACAACATCATTGGGGACTTCTACCATGGTTGTGGTAATTTCATAAGCTTGGAATTATCCCATAAACCTCTTCTTTGGTATGTGCCCTTGATTCTTGGGGGATTATTTTGAATAATTACTCATTTATCTATTGTTTTAGGACTATACATCATTGATTGTTTATTCCCCTTACATTTATTAGCTAGATGAACCTTATTTTCACACTTGTAGCAGACTCCCATGCCCTTGAAACATTTTCTAGGATTCTTCTTCACATAATTTTCACAAGATGAAAATTGATTAATTTTATTCTTATAATTTTATGAATTACCTTTTTATTAGTGCTGAGATGACATATTCCTCTCTCGATTCCCCTTGAATATATAGGATCTAGAATATTCCTTCTCGATTTTTATGGCACATTAAACTATTCCATCATATGATGAAACCGTTTAAGAAAGTCAAGCCCATCTGAGACTTGGAATAATACCTTAAAATAAATGGTAAACCATGAATTACTTATTGCATATGTAATCTGTATAATACATAGATAATATTGTAAATGAAGCATCATACTTTGCAATAATTTATTCTTCATTTTTTATTAATCGAAGGAACATTTTCTTCATTTCAATTTATCTAACACAAGGGAAATATTTTTCAAATAACTTTTCATTAAAATCTCTTAATTCAGTCTGTTCTATTTATTCTTCCTCCCTGGCACTCTGGATCAACAACTACCATTTATTTGCATCACCTTTGAGAAAATATAATTTAATTATAACCTTTTCCTTTTAATCGCATCCTAAGTCTAAAAATATCTTCTCAAGGGACTTCATATATTTCTCATCAACCACAATATTAGTAGTCCCACTAAACGATAGGGGATTATGTCACATTAAGATATCCAATATAAGAGAATCATGATGTGAAATAATATTATTTTCTATTTTGGAATGTTTATTCATGATAACCTGAGTAAGATTCCCTGATATATATATGATCTACTCATATCCAATACCAGCTGTATTGTATTTCTCAAAATAGAAATTTATAAATTTATCACGAGTGTTGACACCATTATTTCTTACTAGTTCTATTTCTAAACAATTCCATATACTAGACTCACTCATAAAATTATGAATTATAATTCATAATTTATAAATCTAAATCAATTGTAACACTAAAAATAAATTGAAAATATATTCATTGTTAATATTGGAATCATAAAAAAAATTATTTAGGAATATCTTTAAAACATAAAAATATTTTCAAACCCATTATAATGGTTTTTTAATAAAATGTGAAATATTGCAATCATATCACATAGGAGTTTCAAACTAGGTGTGTAGTAAGGCTTGTTATCATTCAATAGGTGGTGATCAAGTCAAATCACAGTGCAACCTTTTCAGAGTTATTCCCCCTATGTAAAATTCTGTTAGAACCACATCTACTTATAGAATCTAGACATTGATTTATTTCTAGGAAAAACCACATAATATTTACCTTACCAAAAATTTAGGATATTATTCCACAATTTGAAATATCCTCAAAGCCTATCAATAGGGTTATGTACCCTAATATATGTTTTTCTAAATCTAGTTCCCAAGGTTTCTACTTCCAATACCAACGGTAATAACACTCAATCTAGTTACCTAGAGTCGATGTATACTTTATTATATTGGCATAAATACAAGGGGCATAATCCCAAATGACTAATCAGTTTAGTATTTTGGGAGACACAAATACATAAAATGTACTCATTTTCCATTGAGAATAAAATATAAAACATAGTATGGAAACAATTTTACATCTTTAAACCCATTTAAATAATTTATATTCATATCCTAGGAAAAGAAAATAAAATAAGGATAAGCTCAAATGATCATTAAGGGTTATGCAAATCATAAGTAATCATGAGAAAATAATGCTTAATCATTATGGAAGGTGAATAACTGAAAACACATGCCATTTAATCAATAATTTGAGCACCAAATGAATCCATGGATAATATCAAAGAAATAATCTCATGAAAATAATAAATTAATTCTAAATGAATGAAATTATTAATATTGTTTTTAATGATCTCAAACATCATGATATCTATACCATCAAGGCCTTTCCCAAATATAGTTTAAACAATGTGTAAAAACCCCATTTAATTTCACTAAATGATTTTTCGCATAAAACATGTTGATTCATCCATGGGCAATATAATTCTAGGCCCACCCATCACTGCATGTCTAAAAAATTCCACATATATTTAATTATCTCTTTAATTCATTAACAACATTACTTATTAATAAATATCTGCATTGAGTAATGAATATTAATTTAACAGGATTTCCTCAATCAATCAAATAACTTTAAAAAAATAAATATGTAGAAATGATATAATTTTTAAACAATAAGAATATCCATGTTAAATAATATTGATATTTGAGGGAAATTTAATTTCCAATTATCACATGAAAGTGAATGTCCCCAGATAGCATTAACAGCTACCAAATTAATAAGATATGGTGTAGATTTTGAGATAAATTTATGTCTTTTATAAGAAGAAAGGGAATGAAACATTAATAATAAAATAATATTTCATAAAAGAGGTTTATTTTTAAAACCAATGAAAACATGTAGAAAAAAGATAATTTTTTTAAAATATTTTCGGTGGTGGGGAAGTATGTTATCACCATATATGTTAAAAAATCATTCCTTTTGTATTTTTGTTAAGAAAGTAAAAAATGTACATTTTAAAAAATAGTTCAGAGATTAATTTAAAAAAAATTAAATTCAAGGATATATTAAAATTTCCATTGTAAATAATTTGAGTAAATATAATTACTTTTTTAAAAAAATTGGAAAACGTTGATGTGGAAGAAAAATAAACCCGTTTAAAATAGAAATAAAATCAATTTTTATTAGAACTTCTATTTGGTTGAATAAATTACCAATGAGAGGGAAATTCATAATAAAATATTGAAAGTAATTAAATTTATATTGAATAATAAAATTATTGGAGCTTATGATGGTTAAATGGGAATATTCCTTCAATGAAGATAAAATAAATCCTAAAAGAAAGTGTGATTACAAAATAGATTCTTAGCTCTTTGTCAACTCTTAAATTGTAATCCCTTAAAATAATAGAATTTAATTGAGATATTAATCATCATGAATGAATAATTTTTCATTCTAAATACATAAATTTAGTAGTATATACACCACATAAAAGTTAATAGGTTCATAATAACAAATATGTCTTAATGGAGTGTAAATTCAGATGATATCCATTACCTCATACTTCCCTTTAGTCAAAAAATAATTTAAACCCATGTATAATGGTTTTAAAAATGTTATTAATCTATAAAATAACCATGTTAATATTTATAACATTATATATGATTTTATTATAACATCTCACCAGTCATTGGTTAATAATATTTCATCATTAACATTGATTCATGTGTTAACTACTTCATTTTCTCATGCATGTTTTGTCATAGAAGTTCTTATTCTTGTTAATGGGATATGTGTCCATCATATATAGAATTATATTAATGTTATAAATATAATATTTTTCATTATATTTCTTTTTTTCTAATAAATCATGAAATGTGGACATGAGAAATGAATCACATCGCTTCATGGAGATAGTAGATCGTACGTACGCATGAGCAGCAATATCATTCCCTTAATGGGTGAAAGGAAAATTAAGGGGATGATATATTGATTATATATAATTAATATTATGTAATATATATTATAAATTTTCATTATTTTTATAATTATGACTATTTATGTTATTTTGTAATGGAAAACAAATTACATCAGTTCACAAGGTGGTAGTCCCACTACTGGAAACATATCATATACCCAAGGTTTAGAACTATGGATATATCCCAAAAAAATGGGTATAGTCTATACCCATGGTTTAATGAACCATGTTATATAGAGTCATCAATATAGAGCTATACCCATCGTTTCTATAGAAATCATGGGTATGGCCTAAGATATTTTCATACAACCCACAGTTTAGTTATAGCACGGGTATATATCTATACCTAAGGTTAGAAGAATAGTGGGTATATAGTGTCCCACCAGACACCATATACCCATGGTTCATTGAACCATTGGTATAGCTTCCTGTCCCAACCTGACAGTAGCTACCCTTCCAACCCATCTGAACCTATAAACAAAACACAAACCATAGTACAAATTAAATGTCATATATATATATATATTATATTTTTCATTCAACTGACTTATTATAATAATTTTATAACCATTTACAATACTATAAAATACATATGAATCTATACAACCAATCAATTCAAGTCATTAAAAAACATCCACATGTCTCTTTACTACTAACTAAAAAATAGAGGGGATCAATTTTTCCCCCATCACGAACATCCTCATACTCATCACCATCAGAAACATCCTCCTCACCATCATCACCAACATCCTCATCACCACCATCACCAACAAAATCATCAAGAGAACCAGAATCATTATCATCATCTTATTCTTTATCACCACCACCACTAGTATCTCCAGCATCTCAATAACCCGAATCATCATCTTCTCCTTCTTCTTCTTCACCACCATCACAACCACCACTAGTATCATCATCTTGATTTCCACTAGGACCCTAATTGAAATCACCTAGGGAATCCAATAAAGACAACATTGATTCCATACATGAATCAAAAAAATTAGCATCCTCTTATGGAAGTGATGGACTTATAAATGAAATATCTTTCAGGAAGTGTTTGGTGACCAGTTTACTTCTTTCACCCACCTATATAGATTTTTTTCCATAGCTACTTCTTCATTAGAGATTTGAAGCTCGATGGTCTGACATGTTTTAAAGGTTCCTGATGTGGGATAATACCTAGTGGGGGTGATGTTTTTTCTAGGTCAACATTGGACTCTCCCCTAGTTTTCCTCACCTAATACCTAGTTGAATTAATCATTTGGCTCGAAGTTGTTATCTTCTTTCTCATCGAGGGCCTATAGGGAACACTGTTGAATATATAGACAAGAAATTTTATTATTAATTACGTATCAAAATTTGAAATATGAATAAAAATTTTATAATATTTTCCTATGTTTGTGCATTTATAGTACATCCATCCTTTTTCTTCCAACTCGAGAAAAATAATTTTTATCGAGGGATGGGACCTTCGATGCCCAATGCCTCTTGCTGAAAATGACATAGATTAGTATAATAATACATTATAGAATAATATGAATGCAAACCAAGAATGAATTAAAATTTTATCTATTGAAGGAATCCATAAAATAAAGAAGAATATAAATATATATTTAATTGTAAATTTAATACTGGTGTAATAACATAAAAAATACATACTAATTAACATTCTAAACATGGTTATGATATGGATTCCTCTTGTATTTTCATTTCAGTCCATTTCTATTTGTGTTACATAATCTGGTTATTCAATAACTTGGTAATTTTAGTCATTTGGTCATTAGATTCATTTTTTTGATAGGTTGTTTGGTAATTTGATCATTTCTTTGTTTTTCCATTTTACCATTTGGCCATTTGGAAATTATTAAAATTATTCTATTTAATATAATTAGGTCAATTAGGCTATTTAGACCAATTAGGGCATTTAGACTAATTAGGCAAATTAGGCCATTTATTTGGCGAATTTATGATATTTATTTGGAAAATTTGGGCCAATTTAGCCAATTTAGGCTAATAAGGCCATTTATTTGGTTAATTTAGGACAATTATTCTATTTAGGCTAATTTGGCCATTTATTTAGGCTAATTCGTCCATTTAGGCTAATTAGGACAATTTAGGCCAATTTATACCAATTAGGCAATTTTGGTCAATTTGTCCATTTAGGATAGTTAGGCAATTTATGCCATTTTAGGCAAATAAGGCCCTTTAGGCAAATTAGACCAATTAGGAAATTTTGGATTATTTAGGCCAATTAGGATAATTAAACCATTTGTTTGGCCAATTTAGGAAAATTAGGACAATTGGGCCAATTTAGGCCAATTAGGCAATTTATTTGGCCAATTTGGCCAATTTGACCATTTTAGGGTAATTAGGCCAATTTGGGCCTTTTATTTAGGCTAATTATTCCAATTATTCCAATTTAAGTCAATTTATTCCATATAGTCCATTTATTCTATTTAGGTTGTTTAGGCCATTTTGGCCATTTTCCCATTATGCCATTATGCCATTCATTCATTATATTATTTTGTCATTTGGCCATTTAGCCAGTTGGCCATTTTTTCATTAGGACATTAGTCTATTAGTCCATTACGTCATTAGGCCATTAGGACATTAGTCTGTTAGGCCATTTTCCATTTGGGCATTAGGCTATTAAGCCAATTTTCATAATTGGTCATTAGGTCATTTAGTACATTTAGGCTATTTAGTCCATTTGGCCATTTGGAAATTTGTCCAGCCATTGGATCATTATTACATTAGGCCATTAGTCCATTGAGCTATTAATTCATTAGTCCACTAGGCTAATTGGGCCAATTTGAAATTTTTTTCAATTAGGCCATTTAGTCCATTTAGGCCATTTACACCATTTAGACCATTTGGACCATTTAGTTTATTTAGTTCATTTAGGTCATTAGGCCATTAGGTTATTAGGCTATTTTTTTATTTTTCCATATGACAATTTGACCATTTTTCCATTAGGACATTTGGCCATTTGGTCATTTGGCTATTTGGAAGCGGTATTTACAGCCTTATATTAAATGGATTAATGACAAGAAAACATAAATTTCTTCATGAAAATATAAATAAGGAACAATATAAATATAGATATTGTTTTTATTCGTATTAAATTATATAGAGCCTCACATGATCAAGTATTGTAGTGTTCCCCAAATGTGTGTAAATACATTGTTGAATCTTTATCCTTTTTTCTAATGCATTCAGAAAACAAAAAATCAATACAATTAATAATAATTAAATTTTCTATGAAAACCATTAAAGATTAGGAATATCTTAAAATCAGCACTCTTCAAATATGTGATCATTTATTTATATTTTTTCAGACAGTCGAGGAATATTGGTGCACCATCTAATTTAGAACTGGCTCTATTCTTCCAACCAACATACAAATCATTCTTATGTTATCTCCAGAACTCCCCAATATCCATAAAACTTGTAATCGTAGTAGATTCACCATCGATAAAGATAAACTCATGCTACAAAAAACATGTTAATTAATATAAATACATCAATAATATATATATAAATTTAAAAAAAATTCTTACCCATATCTCCTCCCATGATTTTTCCATGATTTCATTACCGATATTCCTAAATGAGTCTGGTTGCATCAGAATGTTATCATTGTACTTGGATAATGTTTCCATGAAAATTACAAAAAGACTAGAATTTTCACCTATCATTTGATTATATTCATTATAATCCTTCATTTTTTTTGTTATTCAGGGTTCACATATACGAGTACACCAATGTCGCCTACTATAAGACCCCATCGAATAAGTTCAAAGTAAAATAATGAATTTAGTCATGATACAATAGTATAAGATTTTGTGATATAATTTGAAACTGTTATAATAAAAAAACTGATACAAACTTCTCTTTTGGCTCTGATGGTTCTATGGGTTGTCCTGAATCTATAGCCTCTGGAGTATGTGCCTCTTCTAATGCATACACCTAGTGGTATGCATGTTCTAGAGTGAATGGTAAAGGAATATAACCATCATGGCCTAGAGATATAGAAATATATCTTTGGTATTCCCCTTGATATTTATAAGAATTTAAAGAAACATTTCACATATATTTTTTTCAATGTGCACAACATATAATCAATGATATAAAAAATTTCTTAAACAATATGGAAACTCATAAAAGGTACTTTTATTTTTTTTCAATTATAAGTGGATTTAGTTTCAACATTCATCATATTTTTAGATTTCATCTAAACCATCCCTAATGAAAAACTCAAATCATTCAATTCATTATGCACATCAATTCTTAACATATGTTGAGGTGGTTTTTCAATGTAAACAGTATTATCAATCTTCTGGAGATTCATCTTGTATTGATAATTCATTGTCCATAATCATCAACGCCCCATGAAACTAAAACTATGACGATATTTGAGCCTTCTTGGTCATGTATTCTTCATACAAATATGACATGAAATTTTTTTATTCATGATCTAACCATACATCATTGCATATGTAGGGAAATAATTTATAGGTTATGTAAGGGTAGTATGAATATAAAATATATTTTTTAAAGAAGCATCAAATATGTACACACCCATATCCCAAAGATTCTTCAGCTCTCTTATTAATGGTTGCAAGTATACTTGAATATCATTTCGAGGATCATATGTTCCAGATATTAGTATGCTCAAGAAAGTGAATTTTTTATTCATACACATCTGTGGAGAAAAATTATAAATGTGAATAAAAAAAGGCTACATGTTCTGAGCAGTAATCATATGACCAAATAGAATAAAACCATCATAGGATAGACCCAAAATGACATTACGTACCTCATATTAAAAAATATATGTTTTACATTAAATTCCCTCCATGATAATATATCACCAGGATGAACCAAGTAAATATTACCTTTAATTCTCTCAACATCATTATATCATATATTGGTTGATATTTCAAAAGATAAAAATAGATATCAAAGCCTAAGAATCAATGGAAAGTGTCACATGACTTAATGTGGCACACGAGATGATGTTCTATCTACATTTTCCTTCTATTGAGATGTATCACATTCTACACAGTAATTATTATTTGTTATTTACTCTCAAAATAAACTGCAATCTTTTAGACAAACATGAATTTTAATAGTATAAAATCAGATCTTCTTAATTAACTTCTATGCCTTATAATGATTTGGGGTAATATCTTCACCATTATGAATCAAGTCCTTAAAAAGGGTAAGAATATAATAAAAGGTGGTATTATAAATTCTGTAAATGGTTTTCCATGATATAACCACATTAAATATTATAAATTTTTCATTTTAGTACATTCGTGATATATAGGAGTTCTAGCATCTTCGAATAATTTTTTTACCCTCTAAACATCATCATCTTCAGTATTTTTCCTCATGTGTATTGATATCATTTCCTTCTTCGATAAGGATACTATATCCCTCCTGATGACGCAAAAATGTAAACTGATCAAATATCAAATTCTCTATACCACTTCTTTATTTTTGTTCATGAATAGTATAATATTTTCTCATCTCTCCATTAGGATACCAAACATAAAAGTTTTTTTAATCTAGACTTTAATATATGGTAGATAACTTATTTTGGATTAACTATGGTCTTCTAACAAAATTATAACATGGAAATTGTGAATGGCCTCCAAATATAGTATTTTCAAATGAAAAATCTAAAATATATAGAAAATATTTTAAAACATTGTTGAAATTTGATTGGTATGATTTATCTATAATATATCCATTCTATTACAGGGAAAAATAGTTATGTTACTATCAAAAATGTAAATCATCATTAAAAAATTCATTACAAACAATTTCAATATGAGAGTAATAAAACCATGCTAGTATCTAGTAGAACAAAGAATAATATAAAAAACATGTTCTATAAATGATGCCCTCAAATAATGAACCAGAAAACGCAAAAGACATAGAATCAGCAGTAATTATTGCACAATCCAATTAAATATATATATCTTTAAGAAACCATTTTTTTAAAGCTTCCGTGTTTTGAATATGAAATTAATCAAATTAAATAGACTTTCCTTTATGATGGAAAATATTTACTCAATATTAATAACAATGTGTCACCCAACATCAAAACCACAAAAACACGGTATAATAATATCATAGAAATTATACAATAATTGATATAAATATAAATAATCATATAATACTAATATCATAGATACTAATATTTTTAAAACGATAATAATATATCCAAAATGTAATAAATGATAGGGAATATTGTAATTTTATTAAATATGAAATGCAATAATAAGTTTGTTAGCAAAAAGTTATGATCTCTAATTGGAAAGGATTCATTTCTAATTACAAATGTTATTATAATATTAAAGAGATGTCATGAAAGGAATAAATTTTATAACCATATTACTTGAATAATGGAAAGATCATGTTCAATGAAAATACTTATATATTATTTGATGCTTTTTGATATAACAAATAAAATAATCCATTTAAATACATTACCTAAAGACTCATAAATAAACATTAAAAACATTATTTAAAAGTCTGAAAGGGTCACAAAACTACATAACAATGAGTATGAAATATATTTAAAATAATTAAAATATATTTTATTTCAATATACCTTCCCATTAAAAACATTTTATTTAATATTAAAAATACATTTAAAAACTCCACTGTCACATTTTCAAATATAATCATTCAATTATTTGTTTCATATTAGAAATCATGTGTAGTCACATCATAGGAATATTTTGAAAAATTGAAGCTATAGAAGATACTACTTACCAATATAATCTATCAATGGCCTTTAATTTTTTTATTTTGATAAATCCCCCTTTAAAGGGAAAAAGTGAGAAACCCGTGACTTAAAGACTTAAACAACAAACCATGCCCCAACAGACCAAAACTCAAGATCAAAAACAACCCTCACTATAAGAGATCAACTCCTCCCAGCAATAAAATAAATTAAAACATGCTTACATTGTCTCATTCTAGAATGACTTGCTATCATGTGCCAAAGTGAACGGGCCTGGAACTAATGGATAAAATCTTACCCTCTCCAAACATATTATTCAAAAAATCCATGAAATAGTGAGAACACATTGCCCTGAACCTCATTTGGAGCATCTTCTTGTAGACAACCAGTTGTACAATTCCTTAGTCCACAGACCACCAAGTCCAAAACCTTTCCTCCATTCCAAAATTTCTAAAGCAGGGAAAAACAACAATGTCATCCTTATCATCCAATATCAGCACTTCAGTGCAAAAAATACGGAAGAACCAAACACATAGCTAAAACCAAAGCCTCAACCAATTCCTGAATTTAGTAACTCATATCACGAACATGACCAAACAAACGCATCCCAAACAAAAAATTTAATCATGCATAAAAACCACTTAAGAAAGATGATCCAAATGCATCTCATCCACACCATCACTACAACAGAACTGAAGCCGCCCAGAGAAGATGAATGCAAACTCAAACCAAAAACCATCCACTACCACAACCAAATCCAATTCAGAGGGTTAGAAAATCAAGGCAAAAACTAAAATCATGAATGTTTCTATGAACCCATTCTACAAAACAGAACCAGATCTCGTCACTGCCTTCATGTTCACACCTGGAGACCATCTTAACCCACCACATGCACTCCTAGATTAAAATAGAACCGTTGCACTGACCCTTGGCCAGGAGAAGCAGGAACAACGACCGTTGGGGACACCATGCTACCAAAAAACCCTACACCACAAAGAATTGGGAGAGGGAAATCAGACCAAAAAAATTTGGGAAATACCAAGACAACTGTGCCCACAAAGTCTTCTATGCCGCCCCTAGGAGGATAACTGCCATCAAGAAGTTCCATGCTGGCGCGCCGAAGAGAAGAACCAATGTCGATCTGTGGCAGAATAGATTTGGTGATAGGGGAAACCCTAACGCCGCATCACCCCTTACGGGCTCATCAGAAGTACTAGTAATCTATCAATGAGATCCTCATGCTTCGGTAATAATAAATCAACATCGTATAAATAATAATCAATTTCTACAACCAATTGATTCCAAATTAATAATCTCTAAAAACTAATAATAAAAAATATCCAAAGGAAAACCATGAAAAAAACTTCCAATAACCTCTATAAATCAAATTTAACAAAACCCATAATTTCCCTTACCTAAGAAGTGCACGATTTCAACCCATATAAAATAAATCCCTTGAATAATTTAGAAATATATTACCTCCAAAAAAACAATGATGAATATTTTCTAAATGATACACGTCAAATTCCATTTTCTAGAGAATATGGAATCATAATCACCTCAGGTGAACTATCTCATCCACAAGCCTCATATAATTTTACACATGATCTGATTTCATTCCGATGGTATACATATTCCCTACAAAAAATGACTTTTACCAATATAAATTTAGTGACAGATATTATATATGTTAGTAAAATGAGAAATTTAAACAGATATAAAGATTTTTATATTAAAATTAAATAAAAAAATTTATTTTTAACAACACAAATAATTTTTGGTATTAACTGTTTAATATGAACAATAAATTTACCAATAGTTTAATTTTTTACATTATCATATTAATACCAACATTTTTTATAAACAAATCAATATGTAATAATTAATCATTATTAAAAATAATTTTCTTGAAAATAAAAAATTGTAACCATTATTTATTCAAATCAAAAAATAATAATTTGATAACAAAAATATTTCCAACTATTAGTTAACAGTTTACTAAAAATGTATAATGTTATTAACAAAAATAAAAATTCTTATTAGACTTACTTCTAACTTAATCACATAAAATTATTTTTTTATTAACTAAGAAATATTTCAAATATTTAGAATAATTTTCAAATTTCATCCAATATATATTATATTTGAAATATTATTAAAATTATATTTTAAATAAATTCATAAATAATGGGATTGAATAAATAAAAAAATAAATAAAATTTAATAATCGATCCAATAAAATGATGAACACATTCCCTCCATTCTTGAACTTACCATGTGCTTTACCTCTCCCTATCATCATCTCCTGTCAGTGCCACCTCCAATACTAATGATCTTGGAATGCACTAATAAACATGGTTCAACACTATCGCATGTACCAATAACCACCCCCCCTAAATTCTTCAACATCAACTACAACCCATGTCTACTGATGCCCAATTTATTCATTCCAATTTCAACTAAAAACATTATGTATCAGAAGTATGCATACATAAACCCATTTCTTAGATAATTAGTTGATGATTAAGCAGCTTATCAGGTATTTACTTTTTCTATTGATGTTTTAATCCTTTTAAATCATGGGATTCCGAAATTTGAATTGAAAAGTAGCTAGGATTTCATTGAAATTCACATGAAATTAATTTTCTAGATTTTTGTGTATTTATTTTTCTATTGATTTTTTTTTCTAATTACATGATTCTATAATCCCACTTTAGTGATTTGATTTGGACCTCCATACTTGTAAGCAGCAATTCATTTTACATACTTTTCCCTTTTATACACTTGTTGTAGAAATATAGTGTTGAACTAGAGAACATAAGTAGGTACATCATCAAGTTCATCACACACTCTTATTTATCAAATTTTATATCATGATATTCAAATTTTTTAGTTTATTGTCCCTCGTTCTGCTAATTACTCTCAACATCCTAACTTTACAAAAGATCAACATCCTACCTGTTTTGAAAATCAATTCCCACTACCAGTACCTCTTTTCTTTGTATATTATTATTAGTGATAGTTTCAATATTATCAATCACTTATTATATAAAGTGGGATCTGGGATTCTATAACTTACTCTATAAGATGAAATAATGTGGGACTTATAATGGATTTTTCCGTTAATAATGAGTAAAATACAAAATATATCTATTTTATATCCAAATCTTGGTCAAATATATGTTATTTATCAGTATAGATAGACCTTATAATTAAATTAGTAATGGAGATTGGTCCATTATGGTGTGAGTGAAATGCACACTACATGAAAAAAAACAGTTAATGTAGGTTATTTAGTGATGGTTTCCAAAAGAATACCTAAAAGGTTTAATATCAAATTTCTAATGGTTTTTTAAAAACAATTAATAAATTATTTAATTATTAGTGGTTTGTTTTGACATCTTGCATACATATTATGATCTGATATCATACCTTACTATTAATTTGGGTATTGGGTCTTAGAATGAAAATTACACAAATATGTTTTGTAACACTTGTGTAGATTTTAACATATATATTTCCTTTTGGTAGTTTCCATCATCCCTCATGTATACATCATTTTTGTGTAGAGTAATTATTTACCATAGCTTAAGCCCAGTCAAATTACGTATATTTTGGTCAAATTAAGACACTTTTACTATTTGGTCTATTCATTGGTGATACAATGTAAAATTTTGGGTCTTATATGTGGAAAATGGGTAATGAATTCCCACCCTTTTATTTTAAACACAACCAATATTATCTGAAAATTACACATGAATACATTTTATGTCACCTCTTATAACCTATTTAAATGATTTTGGATAAACTGGTTGTTTTAAATTTGTATTGTAATTTTAGGGAGTAGCTTTTAGGCAGTTTTTTTTTGTTATTAGGTAAATTTCATTACATGAACACCGTTAGCCTTAGTTTTTAGTTGAAAACATACAAAAACTACTTCTATAAATTGAAAATCTAATCCATTTCACTTGTATACATTTTCTATATTATTAAAATAAATATAATTAAAATATGTTTCACATATTTTTTGTATTTTATTATTTTGAATGAATTTTATTGTAGTTAATCAATTTATATTGTCGTTGTTAAACTGTCTATATATATTGTTTAAAAAACTCAGTAAATTGCATTTAAAATTTACATAACAAAGTTTAAGTAAAAAATAAGATACCATATTAATGTTCGCAATAACATAGATAAATATAAAAATTTCTTAAAAAAAGAGTTGTATGTATTACACCAATATTAATACTGAATTTACTCCATGGTAGTTCTTAAATAACACTAGTATAAATATCCATTTATGCATATTGTATCCAAACAATAAATGTTAGGAAACCCACCACAAACAAAACAACTAAATGCTTCATTTTGAAATAGTATAGATATGGTTTGTATATAAATTTTGTAATATACAAATTTTTATTCATTTAGTATGTATTTATTCATTGAAATTACATAAATATAATCACATTAAATATATTGTATACAGTTTACAATTACATACTCCCAAACCTCATGTGAATTTAACATAATTTTTTTCAATTAGAGCGTGTACTATTTTTACTATATGTGTAAAGGAATATCCACTATAGGCACATAACACGTACAATATGAATAAAATGTTTCAAACTACTTACAATTGTATGCATAAATCATGCATTTTTTAATTCAAATTACAAATAATTATATACACTACTATATAAATTATACTCTTACATATCTCTTATGAAACTTTGGCATTGATGCTATATGTAAAAAAATATTCCATACACACATATTATACTATTTTCCTCCATTAGTTTGTATATAGTTGTAATTAGTTCTATTAAATCCCACAATTATATAATTCATAATGCTTCAGTGAATTCATGTACATGTATAAGGATTTTATAATAATTATAATATTACATTTCAGGTAAGACATATACTCATAGGAAAAAAGAGAATAGAATAAATGTGGCCATTATTTTTCAAGGTAGTTTTAGTTTTTCATGTGAGTAACTTCTATCTATTATTTTAGAGAAATGTGTTTGTGTGTCTCTGTTTTCTCTTGATGTATTAGTGTTTATATTCTTGTATTGGTAGGTGTTTTTTATTATTCTTGAAAAGATTTTTCTTGTTTTCAAATTTCAATAAACGGAAAAAACATATTTGTTAATGTTTTTAACAATTTTATTTCATACTCATCTACCCTATTGTTATTTTATTTTATATGCATCTTATTTTTGTTGTCGTAGTGGGATTGGGGATAAATTGCTTCCATACACAAGTGAAACGACACTGCTTACATGTGCCTACTTAGACTAAATTTAAGATTATGTTATTCGTATTGTTAGAACATTGAAGGATATCATTGTTCATGTGAAAAATAAATACTTGCAAACATTGAACAATAATGTCACCAAATCACATGCACACAACCTTCAGGTTGGTACATTCATTTCATTAAATTGTTTATATTACACCTTTTTAATAAAATTTAACAGATTATAATTATAAAATCTGGTTCTTTTACTGTGTTGTAGGAACACCCTTATAATTACAAGAATGAGTGATCGTTCATATGCTTTGACTTCCTTCAAGACCCATACAATGAAATTCAATTACTAAATAAGAAATTTTAGAGGTGATGGACTCTTCAAAGATTTAATAGGTGGCCTCTTTAATTTCTAGGTATCTAATTCTCACAAGGATAGTTTTAGATTTTATTCTTTATATTTTTGTATTATATTTTACAAAACATTCTGTAATAGGGTTTACTTCCATCCACCAGTGCTTGAAATTGGGGATGAACTGCTTCATGATGACAATGTGAGCCTACTATAGATGATCACTGCCATTGTGCTGACGTCATGACAGAGTCAGTGAACTGTATACATAGACCATGCCACCTGGTTGATCTATGACAATGATATTTGATGTATGAGAAACACATTATAGAGGAATTATGATGGAGATCCATATCTTCTCTTAGAGTTTGAAAATGTTTTCAAATTATGTTTGTTGATCTTATTTTTTGAACATGTTTTTGAACTATGTTTAATCATGTTTTTTCAAATAAAGCCTTTTTTTATTGGAGTTTCATACAAGCTAATTTTATAATTATTATTTAATAAATATAAAAAATATAGTATATATAACTAGATTAATAAATATGATATAATATTTTAGAAAAAAATATTGTATTATCCACACATAATATTTTATTTCCAATATAATCTTGAAACAAATATTAATTATTGGTATTTCATATAATAATAGAAAAAATAATATTATTGAAAATATTTCTTATAAAATTATAAATTTTTTTAATATATCAACAATAGATAAATTTTTCATATGAATATATTGCTAAAAATTTTCAACAACATATATATTATCGAATGGTATTATAATAATTACTAAAGAAATATTTTATTTGATGTAATAACATTTAGAAATAGATTTCTTTCCAACAATTTAGTGATAGGAGAATTTTTTTTCATAAAATTCTCTACCAATAGAAAACACACTTTTACCAATAGATATACCCCTCTTGGAAAAAGGCAATTATTTTTTAGTGATTATAGCTCATAATTCCAATTAATTAAATTATTATTTTTCCATGTTCACCATATGAATCACATGATAAATAAATATTTATGTATAATATTTCATAAAACATAAAATTATAGATGGCCCTTTAAAAAATAACTCCCACCAACTAGTACCCACATCCCTAATGTCTAATGTCCTATAACAAACTCAATATCATAAATTCAATATATCAACATCAATATATAAATCTAAACCCAAATATATAAAAATATATATTAACATGTGGAGTAAGAGAGGGAATATAATAAATAAAATCAGGTTGGTTCGTTCAGCAACTAATGATTAGTTTACACTTTTAAAACCAACCATATATGGTGGCTATGAATATATTGGTACTCCCATCATGGATATAAAATTAAAAATAAAACATAACCCAAAAATATCCCACAAAAAATATTAATGTTCCATCCAAATAATAATCGTTAATCCAAAATCTAAAAAATAAAACATCACTCATAATTAACCTCATTTTAAATAATCTGGAATAATTGTAACCTAATTGTATCTTAGTTATGTTTTCTTACATAGATAAAAATAGAAAACAACAGTCAGTAGAATAGAAGAAGGATTTTAAAATCACAATAAAATAAGATTATAATTATGAAATCATCAAATTATGGGAGAACACTGAAGGAGGATAACTATCTATCATTTATTGGGTGAGGGAAGAATGTGGATTGATAGAAGGGGGGAGATGTGGCTCATCGAGTAAAGGGGGGAGGCTGGAGGTTTGGAAAATATATAGGACTATATCCGAATGGTTTTTAAAAACCCATTAGTATAGAATATCTATAATGATATATTAAATAATCTATGGTTATATACTGATTCTATACATTATATACCTACAGTTTCTATAAAATTGGATATATCTATGTGGGGATAGCCTCTTTTTTCAGTAGTGTCCTCCGTACACATGATTGATGGATTTTTTCCCATTAGATATGGGAGGAGAAGGATAAATATTATAAAATAAACATAATAATATATCAGTATATATGAGATACTTGTGTTATTATATTGGAATTGATAATACATAATTGAAGTTGATAAAAGAATAAGTAAATAATAGACATCTCAGTGAATAATATTACCTTTTCTTAGTGAAACATCTTTTTGATCTCTTATTAAAACCCTTAGATTGGTATATTGGGAAAATAAACACATAAAGAATGTGTCTACAGATTTTGGGGAAAGATTATTTTGTGGTTGTTTGAGCTAAATGGATTTAGAGGTGTGAATAAATGAGAGGAGGGGTACCCTTTTATAATTGAGGATCATAAGGTTGATACGCACCTTCAAAAATAAAAATAAACATATTTTAAACATTATTTTCCCTTTATCTCCACGGTTACTTACTTTTACCATTTTAGTTTTCATCACCGTTACAAGTTCTTTAGCTTAGGTAGTTTATTCATTAATACTATAATAAAATGAGAATAATTAAAAAATTTGGAACCCCTGATTCTGAATATTAAATATAATTTATCAAAAAAAATTCCATCTTCGTGGAAAATTAATTTTAATGCAAGAACATGTAACGTGAAAAACCTCATTTTAACCTTAACCATAGTAATTAATTTTTACTATTTTCACTATTCATAATGACCAAAAAATAAGATGGACTTATTATATAATGTTAATTATGATGATTAAAAAAATTAATAAATAATGGGGTTGATGGATGATAAGGTTGATATCCACCTTCAAAAATAAAAATAAACATATTTTAAACATCTTATTCCCTTTATCTCCAAGGTTACTCACTTTTACCAATTTAGGTTTCATCACCGTTACAAGTTATTTAACTTAGGTAGTTCATTCATTAATACTATAATAAAATGAGAATAATTAAATAATTTGGAACCCATGATTCTGAATAATAAATATCATTTATCAAAAAAAAATTTCTTCACGGAAAATTAATTTTAACGCAAGCACATGTAACGTGAAAAACCTCATTTTAACCTTAACCGTAGTAATTAATTTTTACTATTTTTACTATTCATTATGACCAAAAATTAAGATGCACTTATTATATAATGTTAATTATGATGATTAAAAATAAAAAATCCATTTCATCAAATTCAAATCAAAAAATTATAAAATTTAGTTTAAAAATAAACCCATAAATCGTGGAGATAAATATTTTTTCAAAAATTCATTTATTAAGCACAACATGATATTATTTTAACTGTATGAATAGAAATAATTATTAGATGGATTTAAATTTATAGATTTAGATATATAATCTATAAATTACATTTAAAATTTTATCATTAATTATTATTTTAATTAATTAAAATAGATAGACAATATTCAATATTAAACAAAAATAGTTATATGAAGGAAAAAATAGTTTTTTGAAATATATCCATTTTTACCTCAAATGATCTTATCATTATTTCTATAAAATTTATAGTCAATAAATTATTAATTATAAATATTATAAAAGATTATTCTAAATAAAATTATTAATATCTAAATACTACATTTATTATTCTTAAAAAAATATTATTTCTAATGGAAACATTCAAAAATTCATTTTAGGAATATTTTGACCAAGTAAGTTCAAAATCAATATTCATCCTATAAAATTATAATTTTTTTGACATGAAATTTTAAAATTTTCTTTTTATTATAGTTTTATTTAAAATAATGTTAAGTTATTATAATTGATTCTTGAGTGTTATAAAATATCCTATGAAAGTTGATATTGAATATAGGATAGATACATAAGTGTTGTACATGAATCCTGATTGATTTTACTTTTTTTAAGTGAGGTGATTTCAACAGAAGTAAAAATTAATAAAATTATATTATATTACATTAATTATATGTTAGAGTTCTTATTTGTTCCGTTATTCTATGTTATATATACGATTTTTGGGCATTAACCACGTGTTTCTCATATTAGAGAGGTGTAGCAGGAAGCTCTAATCAACCGTTTGAGGGTTGAACCATTAGAGGAGTATGTTTCTTGGTGGAAGACATTGTGAGATTTATAACATCAGATATTGGTGAATTATATAGGTATTGAATCAAATTAGGAGATATATCAGTGGTTATAGGAACTCTATGTTTCTGTTAGTATGATCCATTCATGAGAAGAGAATTATATTACCTTGGTTTTTATTTGGCTGAGAGGTGCTACCCGTTAGTGGTGTTTTTTTGGTTTCTTGTGATCATGATAAGTGAAGGTTGTGTGGAATGGTTTTTTAAATAAATTCCATGATTATTTTCTTTATTTTTTACTCGATAAATTCATATTATAATATTTTATATATCTTTAAAGGGGTAGCTTGGGTGTAAGGGAACTTGGAGACTAGTTCCAGAGCATTCTACCTTCTCCCCTTGATATTTTCCCTAACAAGAAGTTATAGTATTGAATTTTGAGGAGTTGTTTCATCTAAATATCTATCACTAGGTCACAAATTTTATGCTTCCAGCATATCTTTACATATTGGTGAAGGCCAGAGTGGTTGGGAATCATGGAATGTGTCATCTTGAGAGGGGCCATCAAAAATTACTAACAAGAATGTTTATAGATAGTTGTTCTTGGTTTTTTTAGAAGTCAAGGTTCTTATGGTGAGAATTCGGTTAGAAATTTTGTCTTATAATTTCTCTAGGTTTGATAGTTATTGATCCTCTACCCGATGTTCAGGTCAATTATGTTTTTCTTATGTTGATTGTTTATAGTTGTTATTTAAATTCCATATCATAATTAGTTTTCTATCAAGGCCATGTGTTTATTTTTCAATAAATACTCAATAATAGTTTCCCTATAGGCCGTATCAACAACAACAAGGTCAGTGGGATATTAATATTCTAAGAGAAGATGGATTTAGAATAGTAAAAACCCATAAAGTTTTTATCCCTTGGGAAAATAAGGTTGATCATGGTTATGGAGGTGTCACTATTAGTGTTTACATGATAGAGGTGTGAGGTTCAGTCTACTGCATGCTAGGGTGTTTTTGTCACTAAATGGGCTAGTGATTATTTGAGGTATTATTTATTTTTCTAAATAAAATTCTTGTACTCTCTTTGAGTTAGGATATTTACACTCCTTTTATGCACCTACCCCAGTCTAAGATCTGTGAATTAATGTATAAATACTTTTAGTTACCTTGATGTTATTTATGCTAATTACAGTTAAACCAAATTTTAATGAGGTGTGATGAGATTATAAAATAATTATGAGGCTACATCAGTCAATATGGAATCTATTATTTCTCCCAATATAGCCATAAGATATCATCCTTGGATTGTTTCCGTTGTATTATATACATTTTTTATTCATTTATTGTAGAGGAATAATATTTTATTTTATGTATAAGTTCATAACATTGTGTTCATTATTGACAGTGATCATTAAATAGATCATAGGAATGTAGGGAATTTATCATCTTAGTTAAGAGAGTATATTATTAGATTAGTGGAGGTTTATGAATTCAAGTTCCTAAATGTTTTGGATGAGTTTCCTGATATTTTTCATATTGAGGTTACAACACTACCCCATCAGATTAAAATCTATATTGGGATACAGTTTCAATCCAATGCTTATTTGATTTTGATGTATCCTTATTGGTTGAAATATTTTGAGTTGTGAGAGTTTTAGATTCAAATGAATGGTGTATTTTTTAAGGGTTTTATATGGAACAATGTGATATTGTGGGGTTGTTCAGTATTTTTTTACCAAGAAGGATAATGAATGTCTAATATTTTGAAAACAAATTATATAGTTTTGACTAATTGATAGCGACAAGTAATTATTAACTTCTAAATCATGATGATTTTTTGGATCAGTTGAATGAAGAAAGATAGTTCTAAAATATTGATTTTCATCCTAACTGTTATTATATGAGGTCTAAGGGGGACGATATCCCAATTATCCCTTTTATATATTATTATGAACACTTCAATTTATTGCTAATTCCATTAAATTTTAGGAATTACTTATTTTTTGGTGGTCTTTATAAACACAGTGTTCTATGAGTTTTTATATTATATTTTCATCATGTTATTCAAATACATTATCATGTATATGAGTTTAGATGAGGATCATGATTATAATTTAAGGGATATCATGGTTGTCCTTTAAAAAAATTATTTGTATTGGAATATATCAAAGTGAATGTTTTGTACACATGAGGTTTATTTCCTTGGACATGTCATGTAATCAAAGGGAGTAGTGGACGATCCATCAAAGATAGAAGAAGTTGTTTCTTAGGTGGATTCAAATAATGTTGTAGAGGTTTTTTGCATCCTGGGTCTTATAGTATTTTATCACGTGTTTTTGTCTAATTTAATTATATCATATCCTATTTAACAACCATGAATAGAAAATACCATAACTTTATATATACTTAGCAGTGTCAGGATGTGTTTGAGTACCTAAAGGTGAAGTTGATCGGTGCTCATGTTCTTCTGTTTTTAGAGAAAGGACTCTTGTTTAAGGTTTTCAATGATTATTCTTATCTAGGATTGAGTTTTTTATTCAGAAAATAGAGGTGATATATTATGTGTTAGTATAGTTATGGAACCATAAGAATAACTATACTAACCATAATCTGAAGTTAGAGGTATTATTGTTTTTCTCTAATGTTTGGAACATTACCTCATTTGGGAATACCTTATGATTATCACATATTATAATAGTTTAAGGGATATATTTTTTCAATGGAATTTGAATATATGTTAACATTGGGGGATGAATTTATTACATTATTATGACTTTGACATCTACTACACTAATTGGAAAGGTAATGCGGTAGCAAATGTGGTGAGTGGGAAGTTCCCAAGATAGTTATATTTATGAGTTTTTTGATACATAGAGGATGATATAGGATCTTATATCTGCGTATCTTGATATGAAGGAATTTATTTTTAGGTGTTTCTTATATCATATGATCATATATTCATCCTTATTATAGATGTTTTGGGAGCCTGATTTTTAAATCTTGAGGTGTAGGTTTAGTGAGATCAGTTGGTTTGTGGTAATTATCCTGAGGGGTGTTTAGAGGATGATTTAAATTGGGTGTTATTCTAAGGTAATAAACTCATTCCATAAATGATGTAAGATCTGGTTATCTATGGTTTTCATAGATCACCCCTAGTAGTGTATCCTGGTGTATCCGATATGTACCCATCCTTGAGGAGTTGGTTCTGATGTCTTTGGGTGAAGAGACTAGTGGTAGAGTTTGTGTCTTGGTTTTGAGTGTGACAACAGGTGAAATCTGAGCATCATATTCCAAATGGTTTTTAGCATCCATTAGACATTTCTAAGTGGAATTGGGAGGAAATATTAATGTATTTCATCACCAGTTTCCCTTGATCTCAAGTAGGATGTGATTATATTTGGATGGTTTTTTATCAGTTGATGATGTAGAATCTTTTATTGGTGATTAATTAGTCAAGTTTTGTGGATTCTCTAAAAATTATATATGTGGAGGATATTTTTTAGCTTTATGAGGTTTCGAAGAGATATATATTTGTTCTTGATCCTCAATTTACCTTGAGATTATGGAAGGTTCTTCTACATGATTTTGGCTCTTATTTATTCCATAGATCTATATTTCATCCACAAATAGATACTCAAATGGTATAGATGATACATACACTATAGGATATGTTCCATTCATGTGTTATGATTTTTTTTTGGTTTTTCAGTGAAGCATTTTCCATTGGTAAAATTTTCTTATAAAAATATTTGCCATTATTTCATTTCTATGGATCAATTCAAGACATTTTATGGGCATGTAATGAATCAATTTTTTCTTTGCAATACATAGTAATATGTTGTGGAATATTTTTGAGTCCAGGTGCTGAGTTAGCGTGGGATTCATAATCCCAAATATATTCGATGTGGATATATTAAAAATATTAAATATAATATTTCACGTTCATATAGTTTTTCATTGATAAGGTAGTTGGGATTTGGATTAGGGGTAAGAACCCCTTAATCCTACATGAAAAATGGCGGTTCAAAACCCATTGGGCGCAGGTACTGTAGCAGTACTGTAGAATTACTGTAGCATTGGAGGCACTGTAGCAATGGCGGGCACTGTAGCAGTGGTGGGTCACTGTAGCAGCGGCAGGGTACTGTAGCAGTGGCGGGTACTGTGCTGTACTGTAGCAGCGCGGGTACTGTAGAAGTACTATTCACAGAATGGGATTTGGACTAAACAAATTGGGCTTATAGGCCATATAATGGGATAAATACCCATCGGGCCTTCGGGCTCTGTAATGGATCTCCCTCTACCTAGTTAAAGAGGTCTTTTCTTTCCTTTAATAATAAATGAGGCTTCAGCCCCAACATTTTACAAAAAAAAATTGATAATTTAATAACTTAGAAATAGTTCCTCATATGGGATACATGAGACCATACTTATATCTAAAATATGGGTTTTACCTTAGGAGTGAAAAAACCGGTAAAGATCTTGAAATTTCAAGGAAAATTTTTTCTTAATTTCTTTCGAATTTTACGAGTTTGTGGCTTCAGACAGAACATGATTCTGAGGCCCAGTGTGCCCGGAATACATTTATGAAGTATAGCTTGGGTATGTTCAGTGAACTGATGATCGGGGTTTTCTAACTTTTGATCCAGTGCCCAGAATTGAAATTTGAGGGCACCGATGAAACCACAACGCCGGTAATTGCTTAGGAGGACCTTTCCCAAAGGTGCGTTTTCTTGGGAGGAGTTGTTAAAAAAAGAGGATTTAAATGCGAAGTAAATAAAATTGTGTTACAATTTTATTTCATATTCTAAGTTGTTATAACCTATGTGTAGAAGTTGGGTGGGACCCAGTTGTTGTTAAATACCCTTCAAAGAATAAAGGTGGGGTGGGGCCCACATGATCCCAACCCCTCGCATTCCCTAACTCCTCTAAACCCCCCACTTAAGATGTGTAACTCATCTTAACTTTTAAACTTCCCATTAATTGGGTGACTTCCCCTCTCCTCACATTTAATCATGCCAACACACTAATTCAATTAATTGAATTAAGTTTTTTTTTAAATTTTGAACTCATGGTATGACATAATAAAATAATAATATCTTAATTTATTTTTGGGGTTATATTGGTTGTGTTGAGGATTGGAGGAGAGAGCTCTAAGTCTCTTGAAGTCCTTCATCTTCTCCGGTGAAGAACGTCTTCATCCTCAATGAATAACGACAACACTTCATCAAGGATCATTGACTCATCGACCCGATATCTTCGGTCCTCTTCTTCCTCCATGACAAAGGAGGAGGCACCGACAAGGAAACTCTCCAATGACGTGTCGTTCCTTCTCCTCTCCACAGCTGGTGTGAGACGTCGTTCCCTTCTTGGACGCACGCACATGCCGTCATCAAAACCACCCTCGCGACGCTAGCTTCCGCGAACTTCATTTCATGTAGGGTTTTTTCCTTAAATAAAGTTTGGTTATTATCTTCGTGAATTATTAAGACCGCTTGTTATCGTTATAACTGGTGGAGGTCGGACTTCCCAAACACGACCGATCCTCCTCCCCTTTTCATCTTGATCTTCGTAAATCGTGATGGTAAAGATGGCGTGGTGTCGTTCCACCACACAGGAATGGGAGAACCACAGCCGGAGTAGGACGCGACAAAGGTGTGCGGCACCCTCGCGCCATGCCGGTGAAGCCAAAGGAGGGTCACGGCCGGGGGGGCCGCGGCGCCGCACTGGTTGGACAGGGTCCACGGCCTAAGGACGCTGCGGTGCAGAGGAGGGCGGCCGGACTCCGTTGGCCCCCGGCGCTCTAGGATGTGGGACCAGCAGGTCCCGAGGCGGCACTCCGACCGGCAGTTTTTCAGATGCCCGGGGGTCGTAACCCCCGGCAGGTGTCAAGGGTGAGCCCCCCAAGAGAGGGCTGATGTTTCTCAATCACGAGGGGCAGCCCCCCCCCCCTAGTGTCCCGCTCGGTCGAAGGCCGAGCCGCCGGGACGGACCCCCGCGCCAGGCCGGGCCGTGCTGGCTAGGTCGGGTCGCACCAGCCGGGATGGGCCATGCCCAACCGGGCTGGACCCGAACCCGGGTCGGGTCGACCCGGTTCGGGCCGACCCAGGCGGTATTGGGCCGGGTCAGACCAGGCCCAAACCCCCTGTTTTCAGACAGATCCGTTCAAACCCCCATAACATGGGCTACGGACCTTCAATCGATGCACCATCAGTTGCGTAGTGATCCTTGGATCGAGATGGTCGTTTCAATATATTAAACTCAAGGTTTTGGAGAACTTTGGGTACGGATGGGTTGGTTCGAAAATGAAATCAACCGGGCCTTCGGAGCGGAAATGCTTATAACTTGAGCTATGGACATCTGATTGACGTGTCTTCGATTTTGTTGGATTCCTCTTAGTGTGATGGTACTTTTGGCTTACTCAGATCGAGGTTTGGACGTATTTGGAGTATGGTCGGGTTGGTTTTGGCTAAAAAACCAACCGGGCCCCTAGGATGAAAAAGCCAATAACTCTCAGACCGGGAGTCCGATTGACGCGCCATCTTTCACGTTGAGTTCCATTCAATGAGAGGGAACATTGTGATACATCAACTCTAGACTTCATGACAGTTGATGTATCGACCTATTGGCTCATGGAGCAGACCCTCCCGGAATCGAGCTTGCTGTGTGCGGGAACCCTAGAGCTGGCTCCGACGAAGATGACGACTTCCGTACAAGGATCCTCAGTGGGTTCAACGAGGATGACTACCATACTAGGATCCTCAGTGGGTTCGATGTGGATGACTACCATAATGGGATCCTCCATTGGTTCGACAAGGACGACTACGGTACTGGTATCCTCCGTGGGTTCGACGGTGACGACTACCATACTGGGATCCTCCATGGGTTCGACGACGACATCTACCGTGCTGGGATCCTCTGTGGGTTCGACGACGATGACTTCTATTATTGGATCCTCTGTGGGTTCGGTAGCGACGACATCTGTAGTTGAAACCTACGTGGGTTCGGCATAGGATATGATTCAGTGGCTACATCAATCATCTCCACCCCTCTTCGTGATGAGTATACCTGTGTGAGCTGAGTCTTGACTTTCAATCATTCTCTTCGAAATGATTGACTTGTTTTCCTGTGTGGATTGGGACGTACCTTCCTATGTGGTTTCAGTTATACTTTCTTGTGTGGACTGGATTTTACATGAGATCGTGAGTCAGAGCAGAACTAGAATTGATGACTTAGGTATATGTATGGGAATATACCTAAGTATTATTGGTTGATACTTTTGTTTGTATCTTTCCTTTTCGGTTTATCCTTTGTGGATTCTGGGAGACCATCGGGAGTCTCAGGGTCCCTACTAAGTATCATATACTCACCCCTGCACGGGATTCGCCTGCACTACGATGTGTTGGTTGCAGACGATGGACAGCGCTGATCGTGGCTGAGGCTTGAGGAGCGAACGGTACCCGGAGGTGGACTATCAGGTGGGACGTACATGGAGAGGACGGTCGGACTCGAGAAGCCGATGAGACTGACTGTACTCACCCTTTAGGTGGGAGTTCTTAGAGTACATCCTGGTGGTTGCTTCTAGTCGTTCAGTTGTTGTACTTTACTTTTCAGTTGTTCTGCACTTTCTGTTGGGTTTGTATACTGGCCCATATACTTTCTAACACATACTTGTGTATTCAGATTACTTAGTGTCTACTTCAGTTTTCATACTATGTGGTGTTTGTTTTCTTTTATAAATGCAATGCCTTCCCTCTTATTGGGATTTACTCCTTTGGTGCTAGTCGCCAGCCCCTGGCCTATGGAAGGCGGGATTGGGGTAGTCACGGCACGGGCCCCGAGGACAGGTCGTGAAAAATTGGTATCAAAGGAGTTTGTTTCTATCGTTGAACTTAGGACTTTGATCTCTCTTCTATGTGAAGCAATAGTGTTAAGGGTATTTAGTGTGGTTATCGGTACAGGGAGTCCAGTGTTGGTGCGGCGGCCGATGTTTCCATACACTAGGACCCTGACTTCTGATTTCCGACCCAGTGCAAGAAAATAGTGATTGTGTGTCTCTTTCAAGAGTTTCCTTTGTGGTCTCATTGAGTCAGCTCACCAGGTATATTGTTTGACTGTGGTTCACCTATTCCTTAACTGTATGCCACTATGAAGACAGCCATCTAGGGTTCCTGAGAGAGAGTACACGATGACGGCCCAACGAGCGACGAGGCTCCGATGCAGGTCCCTTTTTACTATATTGGCACCCTCGGGTGGTGTACCAGTAGCACCACCACATGTTGGTCAGTGGATGCCACTAGCCATACTAGTAGACGGTGCACGCCGACAGAGCACATTGCTCAAGTCCCAGCAGCAGAGGCCACCGAGGTTACGAGGTAAGACAGATTCCCATGCAGCAGTGGACTGGATGGAGGTGATTGCTAGAGTTTTCCACCTAGTTGAGACACCAGTAGAGTGGATGGTGGACTTAGCTAATAGTGTTTTCTAGTGAGTGACCATGAGGTTGGTCTGTATAGTAATAAGGCCTCGGTACATGGACTATTGCCTGCGATAGTACCTTCGGCTAGTGTGCCAGCTATATCACTACCTGTTGGTCAGTAATTACAACCGGCGGTACCGGTAGATGACACATGTAGGCTTAGTACCTTACACGTGTTTCAGCATCAGATTCCCTCAAGTTCTGAGGCAAGCCCGACTCTCAGGTAGCTGAGGACTTGCTTGAGGAGGTGGCTGAGAGTTTTTCTAGAGCTTATACAGCTACGGCAGAAGGACGTGTCGGTAGCTGAGTATTCGTCGAGGCATACCGATCATTCCGAGTACTCGATAAATACGATGTGAATAGTGCTTCGGGGCTCGGAATTATGAGCGTGGTGTTTTTTAGAAAAACTAAGCCAGCAATTTTTCCTATATGCATTCCTACTCATGCTAGGGTGATAGAGAGAACCTTTTTGGTTGAATATTCTTGGGCTGATCGGATACAGCTATAGGATGTTAGCAGTGGAAGAGCATGGAACTGGAGCTAGTTTCAGAGACATGGGCATGTAAATGTTTCAAGAAGAGGAAGTTTTAAGGACAGATGAATTTTTAGAGCAGCAGACATGTAAGTAGAGCTAGATTTCAGCATGAGGTGGTGTACATTTCAACATGTTACAACCTCCCAATTTTGTAGTCCCAGCCAGGCTCAGGGATATGGAGAGTAGGGGAAGAGAATAACTCCATGAGGTTAAGGAGTGTGACCCAAGGGCTCTAAGAATTATTTGAGGTATGGCATGTGTCTACTACTAGCTGTCGTATCAAAAGACATAGGTACTGATCATTCCTACCTTCCACGAATCTTTTCCCAGACCAAGAGTTTCCGATTAAGCTGTTGACTTGACCCTCATGTCTGGAGATACCTTTGGGAGGAGACTCGATAATCACACTTACGATGATGGTGTGATATGACCCTTGAGGTGAGAGTTTCAGTTGGAACCTCTTGTTGGCAGCGTCGAGGCCTTATGATGTTAGTTTGAGTATGGACTGGGCAACCACAGTTCATACACATATTGACGGTATTAGGAAAAACAGTTGTGGTTTATCTACAATGTTGGTAAGGGGTTTTCCTTGGTCGGCGGAAAAGAAAAACCCAGGAATCACAGGATAAAAACATGCATAAGAGGGTGCATTCGATCACTCAGGAGATGGCCAAACATACCTTTGTGCCAGAATTCTCTAGAGTTGCGGCACCACTTCCAGCAGAGCTTTCAGGAGCTGAGGTAGAGGTTGACCAATACACCCATCCAGAGGGTGTTGGATATATAGTTCACTGTGACGCATCAGGGACCGGACTCGGGTGTGTCCTGATGTAGGAGCGAGCAATGATGGCCTATGGTTCACATCAGATGAGACAACATAGAGAAGACAAGAGTCCTAAGCTGATAAGAGGTGGATACTACTGGAGTTCGAGGATGGCCACCATGACTTTTTATGGGTCTCATCTCGACGAGGTCTAATAATATTTGGCCAAGCGTTGAGTAATCTCTAAGGTTCTTCGGACCTTTAAAGGTCCTCAGAAGGGTATATGAGGTGGCTTACCATATGGCCCTTCCACCTCAGTTGCACCGGGTGCATGACATCTTCCTTGTATTTCAGCTGAGGAGATGCGTGCATGACCCGAAGAATATCATCAACCATGGGGAGCTGGACATCGATGACAGAGCGACTATCAAATGGTTCTAGTAGAGGTTGAGGATTGATAGGAGTGGGTCTTATGGGGATGGCTGATCCCTCTTTTGCACTTTCGTTGGTAGTACGGAAAATTTTAGGAGAGCACATGGGAGCGGGAGGCTCAGTTGCGTACTCGGTACCTCCTTTAGTTTCCCTATTTTGTGTTATAGATTTATGGGGACGTAAATCCCTAAGGTGGGAGTAATTTAAAGACCCGGAAATTTCAAGGAAATTTTTTTCTTAATTTGTTTTGGAATTTTACGAGTCTGTGGCTTCAGACGGCACCTGATTCTGAGGCCCGGTGTGCCCGTAATAAATTTACGAAGTTTAGCTCGGGTATGTTCAGTGAACGGACGAGCGGGTTTTTATAACTTTTGATCTGGTGTTCAGAATTGAAATCTGAGGGCACCGACGAAACCGCAATGCTGGTAATTTCTTAAGAGGACCATTCCCGAAGGTGCGTTTTCTCGAGAGGAGTTGTTAAAAAAAGAGGATTTAAATGTGAAGTAAATAAAAGTGTGTTACAATTTTATTTCATATTCTATGTTGTTATAACCAATGTGTGGAAGTTGGGTGGGACCCACTTTTTGTTAACTACCCTTCAGAGAAAAAGGTGGGGTGGGGCCCACACGAGCCCAACCCCTCACATTCCCTAACTCCTCTAACCCCCCCCCACTTAATATGTGTAACCCAACTTAACTTTTAAACTTCCCATTAATTGGGTCACTTCCCCTCTCCTCACATTTAATCATGCCAACACACTAATTCAATTAATTGAATTAATTTTTTTTTAAAATTTTGAACTCATGGAATGAATTAATATAATAATAAGAGATTATTTTATTTTTGGGGTTAGATTGGTTGTGTTGAGGACTGGAGGAGAGAGCTCTAAGTGTCTTGAATAACTTCATCTTCTCCGGTGAAGAACGTCTTCTTCCTCAATGAAGAACTACAACACTTTGTCAAGGATCATCGACTCGGCGACCCGGTATCTTCAGTCCTCTTCATCCCCCACAATAAAGGAGGAGGCACCAACGCGGAAACTCACCAATGATGTGTCGTTCCTTCTCTTCACTGTAGCTGGTGTGAGACGTTGTTCCCTTCTTGAATACATGCCAACGTCGTCATTGAAACCACCCCCGCGACGCTAGCTTCCGCGAACTTATTTTGAAGTATGGGTTTTTCCTTCGATCAAGTTTGGTTATTATCTTTGTGAATTATTAAGACCACTTGTTATCGTTATAACGGGAGAAGGTTGGACCGCACAAACATGGATGATCCTCCTCCCTTTTCATCTTGATCTTCGTGAATCGTGATGGAAAAGACGGCGCGGTGCCGTTGCACCGTGCGAGAATGGGAGAACCGCGGTCGGAGCAGGCCACGGTGAAGGTGCGCGGTGCCGTCGCGCCGCGCCGGTGAAGCCAAAGGAGGGACATGGCCGGGGCAGGCCCCGGCGGAGGCGTACGGCACCGGTGCGCCGCGCCGGTCGGAGAGGGGCCACAGCCTAAGGCCGCGGCGGTGCAGAGGAGGGCGGCCGGACTCCGCCGGCCGTCGGCGCTCCAGGAGGCCGGACCAGCAGGTCTCGTGGCGACTCTCCGACCGGCCATTAGGGTCAGTCTTTTTTCGGAAGTCCAGGGGTCTTAAGCCCCAGCAGGTGACAAGGGCGGGCCCCCCAAGAGGGGGTGGTTGTTTCTCAATCAAGGGGGGCAGCGCCCCCCCCCCCCCCCCCCCCCCAGCATCCCGCTCAGCCGAATGCCGATCTGCCTGCCACGCGGACCGGGCCACTCATGTCGGGCTGGACCCCCACACCGGGCCGGGCCGGACCTGGACCCGGGTCGGGTCGACCCGGTTCGGACCGACCCAGGGGGTATTGTGCGGGGTGGGACTGGGCCAAAACCCCCATTTTTCGGATAGATCCGTTCAAACGCACATAACATGGGATATGGACCTTAGATCGACGTACCATCAGTTGTGTAGTGATATTTGGATCGAGATGGTCATTTCGGTATATTACACTCAAGGTTTCTGAGAACTTTGGGTGCGTCCGAGTTGGTTCGAACACTAAACCAACTGGGCCCTCGGAGCGAAAATGCTTATAACTTGAGCTTCGGACATCCGATTGATGTGTCGTCGACCTTGTTCGATTACTCTTAGTAAAATGGTTCTTCTGGCTTACTCCGCTCGAGGTTTGGACACAATTGGAGTAAGGTTGGGATGGTTTTGGATTAAAAACCAACTGTGCCCCTAGGACGAAAAAGTCAATAACTCTCATACTGGGCGTCCGATTGATGCGTCGTCTGTCGCTTTGAGTTCCTTTAGACGAGTCAAAACATTGTGATACATCAAATCTGTACTCCGTGATAGTTGATGTATCGACCCCTTGGCTCGTGGAGTGGACCCTCTGGGAATCGAACTTGCTGTGTGCAGGAACCCTAGAGCTAGCTGCGACGAAGATGACGACTTCCGTACAAGGATCCTTAGTGGGTTCGATGAGGATGACTACCGTACTAGGATCCTCAGTGGGTTCGACGTGGATGACTATCGTACTAGGATCCTTTGTGGGTTCAACGAGGACGACTACTATAATGGGATCCTCCATGCGTTCGACGACGACGACGACTACCGTACTGGGATCCACCATGGGTTTGACGACGACGTCTACCGTGCTGGGATCCTCCGTGGGTTCGACGACGATGACTTCTATACTTGGATCCTCCATGGGTTTGGCAGTGACGACATCTGTACTTGGAACCTACGTGTGTTCGGCAGAGGAGATGATTCAGAGGCTACATCAATCATCTCCACCCCTCTTCGTGATGAGTATACCTGTGTGAGATGTGTATTGACTTTAAATCATTCTCTTCGAAATGATTGACTTGTTTTCCTGTGTGTATTGGGACGTACCTTCCTGTGTGGATTAAGTTATACTTTCCTGTGTGAACTAGATTGTACTTGATCTCGTGAGTCAGAGCATAACTATAATTGATGACTTAGGTGCATGTATGGGCATATACCTAAGTAGTGTTGGTTGATACTTTTCTTCGTATCTTTCCTTTGTGGCTTATCCTTTGTGGATTTTGGGAGACCTTCAGGAGTCTCGGGGTCCCTACTAAGTATCATATACTCACCCCTGCACAGGCTTCGCCCGCATTACGATGTGTTGGTTGCAGATGACGGACAACGCTGATCGTGGCTGAGGCTTGAGGAGCGGACGGTATCCAGAGGTGGACTGTCAGGTGGGACGTACACGGAGAGGACAGACGAACTTGAGGAGCCGATGAGACTGACTGCACTCACCCTTCAGGTGGGAGTTCCTAGAGGACGTCATGGCGGTTGCTGCTTGTCTTTCAGTTGTTGTACTTTACATTTCAGTTGTTCTACACTTTCCGTTGGGTTTGTATACTGGTCCATTTACTTTCCATCTCTTACTTGTGTATTCATATTACTTAATGTTTACATCATTTTTCATCCTCTGTGGTGTTTGTTTTCTTTTATAAAGGTAATTTCTTCCCTCTTACCGGGATTTACGCCTCTGGTGCTAGTCTTCAGCCCCTGGCCTATGGAAGTCGGGCTTGGGGTAGTCACGAAACGGGCCCCAAGGATGGGTCATGACACAACCTCTATGTTCATTGAGTGTTTGTCTTAATTGTTGTCATGGGAGGATGATAAATAAATAAATTAAATTAATTAATTTATTAGTTATTAGTTTTCATGACCTAAATCCCTCTATATTTTCACCCATTTATTGAAAAATCCTAGGTTATCCACATAACCCTAGGTATTTAGAGAAATCATGGAGGATATATTTAGCGAATGATAACCCTGTCATGGATCAATGATCGGTACCAAGGAGTTTTAATTGACAAATGAATCTCGTGGATCTCACCAATGAAGATGAACTAGAAATTTTCTTTATCTTCTATTGATCGAAACATGAGGTATGGTATTTGTTTTTATAGATTTATTACTATTTTTATCCTATGGAGAATGTGAATAAAATATCCTAATGATTTGATTCTTGTATCAACCATTGATTTATGTTTATGGGTTTATATTCCTTGGTCCTGGAATGGATAATCTTTTGATTATTTCTTTTTCATCGATCTAGTTCATGATATCAGATTGAGGAAAATCCAAACAATGGCTATGTTTCATTCCTCATGTATGTGTTTTGTGTTTTTCTCTATATGTTTTTTATGAATTAACAATAAATATTCTCTATGGATAGTGGTTCAATGAGTACCTGAACACCAATAATTGAACAATAAATTTTTTTACAACAGATCGCCTCTATAATTTTGGATTTAGGAATGATGACATAGTCGATGTGCGACGATGATTATAGATGATGATGGGTCAAATTTGATTTTTTCTTCCATGTTTTGGAGACATAGAATCTAGAAATCGGTGACTTATCAGTAATGTTCAACCCTCAATCTATTATCAATGACAATGATTCCCTATGGAGTCAGTGATAGTGGCAGTGTGGGTGATACGTGTTCAACAAGTCGTAGTATAAGTAGAATCCTAGTATACACAACATGTAGTTCAAGAACACATGTCATGTAGTTACCTCTGTATGGCGTCTAATTTTTATTAATTGAATTAAATATCACAAATCATGTTGTGCTCACACAAGTCATGTGACCCTTTTTTGAATGGATTAGTGTGTACAGGGAGTACCTGCCCAGGAGACCATGTGGCCCCACATTCCATGTGTGGTAGGGAACACATTGTGTACTTCAAAACATACACAAGATTTTGTGAGTGGCATAAGTTGAGTTTTTAATTATACCCAACATTCCATGTGATGTGGATTACACCCCATGTAATTCAAAACTTACACAAACATGACCAGTGTACTTGGGCATGACTATAGTACACAGGAACGATCCAGAGTACACAGGCTTGACCAAATGGCACACACTGAGTGCCAAAAAACATCACATTCCATGTAACCCTAGTAGAAATGTTTTGAATTTATAGAGTACATGTTGTGTGAGATAGAAATACAGGGACACTTCCATACTCAAAGATACCCACATTTTACCTCATAGGGCATGTTGTGTACTCTTTTTATGGTAAGTTGGAGCCCTTGAACTTTTACCTTATGTACCTTCTTCATCAACACTATTATTTGGGCCCATGAGTACCTTTTCTAATAAATTTCACATGTATAACATAATGGAGGACTTGTTTTTGGATATAGAGATATGAAATGAGGTGTTACACGAATGATACTTCATTTAGTTATTCTTATCTAGTGATAGCGATTGGTTGTGATCGTCAGAGTGTTATTGTGGTTTTCAACCCCCTTGTCGCACCAGGTTGATGGTCCCCCATACTATTTATATAGGTAGATTTAGAAAACTCAATACTTCATAGGGCACATGTACTCTATCTATAGAGTGAAACCCTCTTTCATCAAGCTCGAGTGGGGAGAACTTTCTTCACTGTAGATAGTTCCCCCTCAATTGCGGAGTGTAGTAGAAAGGTGTGGGCCCTCCAAAGTAATTATTGAGTGTTTATTCGAGAATAATAATTCTAAGATAGTTTCACCTTGGTTTTGAAACACATTTATGAGGACTAGAACATCCACCATGATTCCTCTATTGTTACACATGATTTTGGGAATCAGAGATGAACCTTTGGGAGTTTCAGGTTGACTTAATATTCTTATTTGGTTGTAGTGATGGAGATCCCCTTTATCTCTTCATGTGGGATTCTTCTTGAGAATATCTAAGTTATTATTTTTTATTTTGTTTCATATTCTGATTTAAATTCCTTCATGTTTATTATTTTATTACTACTCTCTTGATTCTTTATGTTTGGTGATTTCAAGGAGTCCTAATAGGTATTTATATACTCACACATGTATGGGATCTGCTCATACATTTCTTTTCTTATATTGATGATAGGAATTTTTATGGAGACCTATGTGGACTAGGTGTGGGTGTAGTTTTCTTGGATCTTAGTTATGATTTATAGAGCATAGATGGATCCTGAAGTTTCTTTTGAGTGTCTACCCCAATATTTTCAGTAGGTTGGGTTCATTTACAATTTTAGTTGGGCTTTTATTCGACCATTATTCTTAATTTATACTACTTATTATACTCTAATGTGGTTTAGATGATATAAATGAATTTAATATTTGAGTTATTTATCATTTTGTATTATACTAGTGTCTAGATATGTGTGTGTTCATAAAATTACATTAGGATAAGGACTCCCATGTGTGACATATTCCTACTCAACTCTAGTCATCATTTTATATACTATTGAAGGAAATATTGGGGTTTCATACTATTCTTATGTTCAGACAGGTGGTCCCTACTAGGTCGGGTCCCAGTAGAGTGGTATCAATGGTGGTTCTTTTAGAAACAAAGTTTAGAGATCTCTAGGTGTGAGGTTTTTGTTTGTTTGGGAACTAGGTAAATAATGTTAAAGTTTCTTGAGTTTATTTTTTTGGCCAGGAAACTGAGTGTTGGTGAATCAGATGATATATCCATTCACCATGACACTAATATCCAACATGTTGAATCAATATATGTATTCACTTTTTGTAGGGAAATATGTTTACATGCATCATATAATAATGTGTTGGGATTTCCATATCCTTTGTGATTTAGCTTCCTATATATTTTCACTAACTAGGGAACATCATGAGAATTTTCAAAATGTATCCATGATGACAGTCATCTAGGATTCCAATATATTGTTTTGATGATGACTAGTTGGGTGATGAGGCCTCGGTTTAGGGACTTGTCCATGAGGTGTTTCCTCCATGTGGGAACAAAACAGTGCTACAACCTATGGAGCAGTATGTAGATCCATCTCTAGTGGTGTAGGTGGATGATAGTGGGATTTTTGAGAAGTTGATGGCTCTAACAGGCTAGAATGATGATATGTGCAGTATTAGTTTAGCGTAAAATTTCTAGTGATAGAGACCACTTTGTTTTATAGTGATCTGAACCCTCAAACAGTGGAGGATTGGCTCAAGGTGGTGGTCCATGTTTTTTCCAGCTAGTTCAATCCCTGGCTCATTGGATGGCTTCATTAGAAACCAATCTTTTTTTGGAGTAGCAGTCAGTTCTAGTGGTACTAGAAGATGACACGCCTATATTGATTATACATTTAGAGAATCATAGATATAGATCCCCCTAGTTTTATGGTGGTCCAACCCCCCCCCCCCTCCCAGGTGGTAGAGGAATATATTGAGCTTATAGTGTGATATCCTTACATAGTTAGGATCCCACTTGATGTTGGTCCTATTGGTGAGACTTCTCTAGGGTTATTTAGGGAATCAGTAAAGCCTTATGTTGGATATGTTGTATAAGGACCCGACCTTATTACATCACATAATATTTATTTTAATCAAGAAATAACTTCCTTTTACATTGAGGATATTTTAAAGTTTAGATCTATTGGGAATTCATACATAATACATTCATAACATTACACATTATTATAGAGTGGATACAATAAAAACCGTTTCCATTTTTTTTCAAAATATAAAACATTAAATCTTAAAACATTATTTCTTTGAAAATTATTCAAACATTATACTTGGATTCCTTCTTTGTCCTACACATCCTTATGAACTATGAAAATCATTTAAAAAATCATGGGATGAGCACAAAAATCTCAATAATGGAAGTAATAGAAGGAAATACCACATTAGTTCTTGTATACTTGAAACATATGAATTTTTTTTCAAAAAACATACTTGTCTCTCATATATACTTACTTTGCGAAACATGATATTTCAAAAAGATTTACATAATACCTAAGAACATAAATGGAACCATAATGGTATCTTTTGGAATTACATACATAATATTTAACCCTCACGACTTCCTTATAATTTTTAACCATCACACCTACCTTACAATTTGTGTAACCATCGCAGTTACACATAGAGTAACCATACGACCAACCTCCAGGTTACACATACCCAATGAATTGGAGGGATATATAGGTCCCACACTCAATAATAAATAATTCCCAATAACTAGAACACAGTCATACAATATGAATAATTACATAAAAACATTTCTTTTCAATTTTGAAAAATGGAATTTTAAAAGATGATTTTAAAGAAAAAACCCCTTACATAAATCAAAAAATTGAAGAGAGAATTATTATATTGGATGGAATATGTATATAAATTGTAAATAATTATAATGAAACATAATATAAATATAACCCATCACACACAAAAATTATAATTCCACATAATTAACGAAGTAGAAGGTTAACCCAAGGAATGGAAATCAGGTTAAGAATTCCCCTACCTAAGGATTTTATTTCTTCAAACTTGTTTAAAAATAATGCATAATGTTTAAAAGGGTATTATTAATATCATAAATAAACATATTTATCTTTATAATACATTATATGATCATTTCATTACATCATTTCACCCTTTAATTGTCAGTATTTGGTTCCTTTCGTTGTTTTTGGGTGAGTTCTTTACATAATTTCCATGATTGGTTCATGATGGTTGTTCTTATCGGTAGGAAGTGAAAATCCATAATTGGAATGGATTAGTATTTAAATATTTCCATAACCATAAATTATACCATTTATCATTTTGAATTCTTACATAAATATTATTCACAAGTTAAAACATTAATTATGTTCATTTAGATCATTTTAGTGGTTCTTTGATAATAACGACCTCATTTTGTTTTATAAATTAAAAATATCTGTAAAAAAGAAATACAGAACCATAAATGAGACATAATAAATATATTATAACCTGTTTTAACCATAAAAATAGTTTCATTACTAGACTTGAAGTAATTAAAATAGATTTAAATCGCATCGTCCACGATGTCGGTAATTCAACACATCACGGACAATGTTTTTAATTCCTTGAATAAGTGGGGGAGGAGAAAAAGATTTATGAGGAATTTTCTATTTACATAATAAAATCCATAATATATATCATTATGTATATTTCATTCCTCTTGTATTATTTGAGGTTAGGAAAAAGAATAAAGGAACTCAATATAAAATAAAAATTGAGAAATCTCTCACAAAAATTCAGCAGCCTAATGGCATCACTTAAAATTTTATAAAATAGTTTGATGAGAGAAAGGGGTTATCTCATCAATCTTACATAATATGGGCAGTAATGAGGGTATGTAATTAAATATACCAATGTAATTCAAATGGAATGAAAAATAATAACATAAAATGAATGAAAGTAAGGAAAATAAAAGAGGATGTTTACCTCTTGATCTCTTCTCTTTGAGATCCTTATTAAGGCCTTTAGTTTTGGCCTTTTGGTGAGACCAGAAGCTCTAGAACATGGATAAGAGCCTTTGGGGAGTATTGGGAAGAACTTAGGTAAGGATCAAGGCTTTAGTGGCGTGGGAGGAAAAGGGGAATAGGGGTGGTATTTATAGTGGAGGAGAGGAGGAATTTAACATTATTTTAATAATTATTATAATATTTTTGATCAAGACTATGAATAATGTTAATTCATGTGTCCCCAAATAGTAATAATGGAATTTGAGTTCGAACCAAGTGGAATTACATCACTTATGATTTCATAAATAGTGTATTTTACTGATAATTAGATTATACGGTATTTTACCACATTTCACTATTCATCGAATATTCAAGAATTTCCGAAAAATCCCAAAACATCACCCTTAACCTTTCTCGACGTGTAGAATTAAAAAATGAACTCGTTTTTCAAGAAATAATTTTCTAAATATTATTAATTTAATTTTTTTTAAAAATAATACTTAATTCAAAAATTAACAATTATAAAACTATATCTACTTTTATATCACATTGAAAAATTAACCAAAATGTCATTATCTTCCAGAATTAATAAAATAAAATAATAGTAAAATTTACTATTTGTTAGGGTCATATTACTATTCATATTACTATTTATAAGGTTATGTTACTATTCCCCAAAAAACAATTTGGTTCCATTAGACTCTAAATGACATACTGAACACAATTTTAGATGACTGTTTTTCAAAATTCAAAACATAATAGTTGGAAAATTATTTTTAAAGGGTAGTTATAAATATCCAATTAAAAGAAACTTTCATTCATTTCAATTTATTTTTAGAAAACCTTGGTGTGTTACATTATCCCCCACCTTATTGAAATTGTGTCCTCACAATTTTATTTACTTATTAAACAACTGAGGGTATTTTTCCCTCATATAATTTTCAGACTCCCATGTTGTTTCTTCTACCATGTGGTTTCTCCACAAAACCTTTACCTGGTAGATTACCTTATTCCACAATACCAGTTCCTTTTAATCAAGGACTTGAACTGGTCTCTTCAAAAGAAAGGTTCTCTTCCAGCTGAACTGCTTCGAGGATCAAGACATGTGATGAATCTAGCACATACTTCCTTAAAATCGAAACATAAAAAAACATTATGTACCTAAGATAAACTCTGAGGAAAAGATACGTGGTATGCAGCTGGTCCAACTTTTTCCAAGATTTTCAAAATTATTGATGAACTGAAGAATTATCTTTCCTTTCTTACTGAAATGCATCACACTTTTCCAAGAAGAGATTTTAAGGAAAACATGGTCACCTACCTCAAAAGACAAGACTTTCCTTCTCTTATCTTCATAACTTTTCTGCCTGTTCTGAGCGGTCCTCATGTGTTGCTGGTGTGCTGCTAGATCATCCTCACTTTTTCAGCCACTTCCTCTACTAATTATGTCCCCATCAAATTTCTTTCATTGAATTCAACCCAAAATTATAGAGTCCATCACCGCTTCCCATACAGTGCCTTGAAAGGTTCCATCTATATACTAGAATAAAGTCTATTATTATAAGAAAACTCAACTAAAGAATGATGTCGATCCCAAATTCCCTGGTAGTCCATTGAACAAGCTCGAAGCCTATTCTCCAAAGTTTTAATCATTTGTTTTGACTACCCATTTGATTGAGGATGAAAAGATGTACTGAAATTCAATTTTGTGCCCAATGAATTTTGATGTCCCTTCCAAAAGTTAGAAGTGAAACTTGGATCTTGGTCAGATAAAATGGAAAGAGGTACTCTATGTAGCCAAAAAATATCTTTGAGGTACAGTCTAGAAAGCTGATCCAAATTCCTTGAATCTCAAATAGAAAGAAAATGTACATATTGTTTCCGCCTATCAACAATAACCTAAATTGCATTCTTACCTCAAGATTTCTTAACTAGTCTCACCACGAAGTCCATGGATACATTCTCCCACTTCCACTATGTCAATGGAAAATTATGAAGCATCCCCTTCGGTAATTTCCTCTCAACTTTACCTTGTTTAGATGTCAAACATTTCATGATAAAATCAGCAATATCTCTTTTCATTCTATCAAGCCAATAATAATCCTGAAGGTCCCAATACATCATATTACTTCTAAGATGAAATGAAAATGTAGAACTATGAGTTTCACCCAACAAATATTTCTTCAATTGATAATCACAAGGAACATACTACCTTCTTCCAAATCATATCACATAATATTTATCAATGTTAAATTCCGGAAGCTTACACATTTTAACCAATTCTACCTTTTGCTGTATCTCATAGTCTTCCTTCGGTGCTCACATAATTTTTTCTGATAACGATGACTGCGCTAAAACCTGAAAAAAATAGATATATTCTCTTCGCCAACAACTTATAATCCAAAATTCACCAAATCATTAATCAGGGGATCATGTTCCAAACGTAACATGGTAAATGATGCATGAAGTTTTTGACTCAAGGCATCTACCACTTTGTTTTCTTATCTCATATGGTAATTGATCATGCAATAATAATCCTTTGTTAGTTCAATACATCTTCTCTACCTCTTGTTTAATTCCTTCTGAGTGAATATATACTTCAGACTTTTATGGTTAGTATATATTTTACATTTGGCTCTGTATAAATGAAGCCTCCAAATTTTACAAGAAAAAAACCACATCTTCCAATTCCAAATCATGTGTGGGATAATTTAATTCATGAGGTTTAAGTTGTCTTGAAGCATAAGAAATTACCTAACCATTATACATCAAAACACAACCAATTACCTTCAAAGAAGAATCACTATATATGATAAAATCACCATTTCGGGAAGGTAAGGCCAAAACTAGAGCCTTCACCAATCACTTCCTTAGTACCTGAAAAAAAGCATCACAGTCTTCTATCCAAATAAATTTAAACCCTTTTCATGTTGACTTAGTTATCGGGCTAGATAACCATGAAAAGTTCTTAACAAACCATTGGTAATAACCTACTAACCCAAGAAAACTACGTATCTATATAAAATTTGTGGATCATGGACATTCATCAACCACTTTTGTTTTGGAAGGATAAACTATTATTCCATCCTTATTTACAATTTTCTGAAGAAAATAAAATTGTTACCGCCAAATATCACACTTTCTGAATTTTCCATACAGTTTCTTTTCTTTTAAGGTTTTTAAAACAACCCTTAGATGTTTTTAATGCTCCTCTTTATTTTTAGAAAATACCAGAATTTCATCAATAAACTCAACCACAAACTTATCCAAGAACTCATGAAATATTCTATTCATAAGATTCATTAATACAGTAGGTGAATTAGTTAACCCAAATGGCATAACAACAAATTCATAATGCCCATATCTAGTATGAAAGGATATTTTTAGGATGTCATCCTCTTTCACCTGCAGCTGATGGTATCCGGATCTCAAGTCAATCTTGGAAAAGTACTGGGCTCCCTGGAGATGATCAAACAAGTCATTGATATGAGGAAAAGGATACTTGTTTTTAAAATTTGTGTTATTAAAATCTCTATAATCAATGCAATGTCTTCTGGAACCAACTTTCTTTTTAACAAAAAAATAAGAGTACCCCATTGTGAAGTGCTATGACAAATGAAGCCTTTATCAATAAATCCTGCAACTGATTTTTCAATTCCAGAAGTTCAATCTGAGCCATATGATATGGGGGTTTTGGAATTGGCTTAACATCAGGAACTAAGTCAATTGTTAATTTGACTTCCCGATCAGTATGACACTAGGTAACTCATTAGGAAAAAAATCAAGGTATTCAATTACCACTGGCACACCATTAGTATAAACAGTTCCCTTATTTTCAACAATATGAGAAAGATGACTTTCATTTCCATATTTCAACAGTTTCTCAGCTTCCTAATATTTTATAAATTTTATTGGTTCATTCTTGTATACAAATAGAAAATATTTTTAAAAAACTTCTTTATCTCTACAGTCAATCTTTTCATGATTAACAGAAATCCAATCCATTCCCAGAATAACATCAAACTCGACTAAGCGTAAAACATCAATGTTTGCAGGTAAAGTCTTTCCACATACCATAATCAAAATATTATTATAATTACTCCTTGCAATAATATTTCCCCCCTAGTGTTTTAACAACATGTTCTGGTCTTATTGGTTGAGGTCATATTTCCAATTTACAAGAAAATTTCTCAGAGATAAAGGAATGTGTAGACCCAGTATCAAACAAAACATTATCAAAATCTGAGTGAAAAAAAGTACCTAATAAAACTTTATTATATGGATCAACATCTACTGACATAGTCTCAAAATATCTCACTACACCTTTTAGCTTATAGTCTGGATTCTTTTCATCATTTGGATCTCTCTTTGGGAAGGCATTTGCATAGTGACCCATCTCACCACATTTATAACACTTTACAGTTTCCTTATTAAGATTAGAATTTGGATCATTTTCATTATAATATCTGGCCATACGTCCAAACTTATCACATTTAAAACACTTCCTAGTTTTTTAAGACATTCCCCAGGGTGCTTTTTGACACACTTTTCACAAACTGGAAACTGGATTTTCATACGATCAGATTTCATTTGTTGATTCTTACCCATCACTTACCATATGTTCCTCTTCTTCTCCTTATTTCAAAAATGCACATGATCATCATAAAACTCTATCTCTACCCTTTCATCACATCAGATAAGTTTCTCATAACTTTTGAATTCATGAGAGGCCAACACCCTTCGATACCTTGGCTTCAGTCCTGAGTAAAAGAGGTTAATTTTTCTATCAAGATCCAGAATAATATTTGAAGCATACCTCACCAGTTAGGTGAAGTTTGCTTCATACATATCCACTGAATATTCCTCCTTTTTCTTTGATACAATTATTTTCTTCTCCATCCTATGTCGATCACTGTAGCAAAATATTTTTCAAGGAAAATACTTTTAAATTCATCCCACTCTAAGGCATAAAAATATTCTCTATCCCTGATATTCATCATCATTGACCCCCACTGATCAGTTTCACCTTCAAAATGATAAATTTAAAGACATAAATTTTGATTTTTTTTAACATCCCATAACATTGAATATCTTTCCAAGGGATTTAATCCATCCTTCAGCTGCAGCTGGGTCAGAAGATTCATTTAAAGCATGAGGGTGTTGTCTCATAAAATGTACCAATATTGTCATGTTCTATTGTGGTAACTCTAGTTTTTATTTTGAATGGATTACACCACAATGAATTTCTTGTGTTATCTGATCCATTACTGTCCCAAATAGATCAGTTCCAATCCCTACCATTATGGGCTGCAGATTCGGAAAAATGTTGTTTTGTTGGTGTCTCTCCTGTTCAGCTTCCCTATTTCTTCTACGGACAAAAATTCTGAACAAAACATATCCTAGAAAAAACAACATGGTAATATTTAAATTATATAACATTTAAAATTAATCATAGTGTAAAAATAATTTATGATATTCTTTTAACATCATCCTAACCCCTAAAGTTATCTAAACCATCCTTTGATACCAACTATAAGGACCCAACCTTATTACATTACATAATCTTGATTATAGTCATGAAATCACTTCCTTTTATAGTAAGGTTCTTTTCATGTTTATAAATTCATATAATTGGGACATAGTACATTCATAACATTACACATCTTTACAGAGTGGATACCATAAAAATAGTTTCCATTTTTTCCAAAATATAAAATGTTAAAGATTAAAATATGATTTATTTAACAATTCTTCAAAAATTTAACTTGGATTTATTATTATTTCTATAAATAATTATGAAATATGAAAATAATTTAAATAACATGGGATGGGAATGAAAAGCTCAGTAATGGATGTAAAAGAAGGAAAGAGAACATTGGTCCATGTATACTTGTAACATATGAAAACATTTTCAAAAGATATACTTGTCTCTCATATATACTTAATTTGTAAAACATTATATTGAAACAAGATTTAAACAATAAATTAGAACATAAATTTAACCATAAAGTCATCTTGGTGCATTACTTATATAATATTGTAACCCTCATGGTTACCTTGTAATTTGTAACCCTCACTGTTACCTTACAATTTGTGTAACCATCGTAGTTACACATGGAGTAACCATACAGCCGACCGGTAACTTACACATAACCAATTCATTGGAGGGAGATATAGGTTACACCCTCAATCATAAACAATTCCCAATAACCAGAACACAATCATACATCATTAATAATTGCATAAAAACATTGCTTTTAAATTTTTTAAAACAGAATTTTAAAACAGGATTTTAAAGGAAATATCCCTTACATAAATCATATAATTGAAGTGAAAATTTTTAGAGTGGATGGAATATGTATATAAACTATAAATAAACATAATATAACATAATATAAATAAACTCATCACACACAACAATTTCAATACCACATAAATAACGAAGTAGAAGGTTAACCTAAAGAATGAAAATCGGGTAATGAATTCACTTACCTTGGGCTTGTATTACAAAAAACTTGTTTAAAACTCCATTATAATGGTTAAAAAAGTTTTATTAATATCATAAAGAAACGTATCCATATTTATAATAACTTATATGATCATTTTATTACATCATTTTATCCTTTAATTGTTAGTATTTTGTTCCTTGCTTTGTTTTTTGGGTGAGTTCTTTACATGATTTCCATGATTGGTTCATGATGGTTGTTCTTGTCGATTGAAAGTGAAACTCCATAATTTGAATGGAGGATTATTTAAATATTTCCATAACCATAAATTATACCATTTATAATTTTTAATTATTACATGAGGATTATTCATAAGTTAAAACATTAATGATGTTTGTTTAGATCATTTTAGTGGTTCTTTGATAATAATGACCTCAATTTGTTTTCTAAATTAAAAACATGTGTACAAGAGAAATAAAGAACTATGAATGAGACATAATACATAAATTATAACCTGTTTAAACCATAAAAAAAGTTTCATGACCAGCCTTTAATGAATTAAAGAAGATTGAAATCACATCATCCATGATGTATGTAATTCAACACATCATGTACAATGTTTCTAATTACTTGAATAAGTGGGGGAGAAGAAGAAGATTTATGAGAAATTTTCCATGAACATGAGAAAATTCAGAATATAAATGATTATTTATCTTTCAGTCCTCTAGTATTAGTGGAGGTGAGGAAAAAGAATAAAGGAACTCAAAATAAAAGAAAAATTGAGAAATCTCTCACGAAAATTCAGCAGCCTAACGGCATCACATAAAATTTTATAAAATAGTTTGATGAGGGAAAGTGGTCATATAATCACTATTATATCATATGGGGAATAATGGGAGTATTGAATGAAATATCCCAACATAATCCAAAGGGAATGAAAAATAATAACATAAAATTAATGAAAATAAGGAAAATAAAAGAGGATGTTTACCTCTTGATCTATTCTCCTTGAGATCCTTCTTAAGGCCTTTGGTTTTGGCCTTTTGGTGAGAAAAAAACCTCTAGTACATAGGTAAGAGCCGTAGGGGAATATTGGGAAGAACTTAGGTAAGTCTCAAGGCTTGAAAGGTGTGGGAGGAAGAAGGGAATGGGGTGGTATTTATATTGGAGGAGATGATGTATTTAACATTATTTTAATCGTTATTATAATATTTTCTCTCAAGACTATGAATAATGTTAATTAATGTGTCCCAAAATAGTAATAATGTCACATGAGTTCTAACCAAGTGGTATTACATAACATATGATGTCATAAATTGTGTATTTTACTGATAATTGGATTATACGACATTTTATCGTACTTCACAATTCATTGAAAATTCAAGAATTTCAGAAAAATCCCAAAATGTCACCCTTAACATTTCTCAACATGTAGAATTAAAAAATGATCTCCATTTTTTGAAAATAATTTTCTAAAAATTATTAATTTAATTTTTAAATAAAATCATACTTAATTAAAAAATTAACAATTTCAAAACAATAACTGCTTTTATATCACATTGAAAAATTAACAAAAATGTAATTATCTTCAAGACTTAATAAAATAAAATAATATAAAATTTTTTATTCCTTAGGGTCATATTACTATACTTATTACTATTCATAAGGATATGTTACTATTCCCCAAAAAAACAATTTGGTTCCATTATACTCCAAATGAGATAATGAACACAATTGTAGATGACCGTATTTCAAAATTAAAAACATAAAATTTGAAAAATTATTTTTAAAGTCTAGTTATAAATATCTAATTAAAAAAAACTTTTATTCATTTCAATTTATTTCTGTAAATCCTTGGGGTGTTACATGTTGGATGTGGATTTAGCCATACTAGTAAAATAGACACTTCCCCCACCAAGGTGTGTTCTTGTGACATGATTTAAAATCATATAGGTGAGTCAATTCCACCAAAATCTAATGGTGTAGAGGTGTGGAAGATGATTTCCTTTGAATTTTATTTTTTTGGTCATTCTAATGTGCTAAGGGGTCAATGTGAGCTCTAGTTTTGGGTGGCAGTAGATCAAGGTAAAGGATAGTTCCATGTGGTATGAGTGTATAGCCCAAAGGATTTAAACTTTTTTCGAGGTATGAAATGTGTATTCACTACACATTTATAGTTTTAGTACATAATCGCAAGACATGTCTCCTAAAAATATCCCATATTAAAGGTTTGATGATTCCAATAGAGAATATTTTCTTGAACCTTGTGTTTAGAGTCTCTTGAAGATAAGATTTGGTGATCACACACTCCTACCAATAGTGTGACTTGAATATTTGGGGATAGATAGACTTATATAGAATCATTCCATAGAAGGTGGTGATGTATTATGATGTTTCCCTATGTTTTTAATAGTTTTCTTCCATCCATGCTTAGTCTGATATTACTAGTGATGGTTGTAGTGTATTAGATTTTTTGGGTTGAAGTTTTCCTTGTTTGGGGATAATGGATCCCAGACAGACCAGGACGAGCTTCAGAGCAAGAGGATACAATCGATTTCTTATTGGATTTCTAGTATGACCTTTGGAAAATTGGATGCAATGAGTTTTCAATTAAATAATGTTTTGGAGGAGTATGATGGAATACTCCATAAGTATATTACAGTCTTACCTCCCGATTGAATGTTTTACGTATGTATAGACCTACTCCTGGGGATGGCCCAACATTTTTACCTGAAAATCGGATGACCCTATGTGAGTGTGAGAGATAGAGGTGTGGTTAAAGAATTTATAGATATGTGGATTTGTTAACCTAATTTTTTCAACTGGGTGTCCCTTTTGTTGATTCGAAAAGGGGTTGGATGTGATGTTAAGGTAATTCATAAATTATGTTCTCCTAAACTAGGTGAATATTAGGAAAGAGTATCCACCCATGTGAATAAAGGACTTCTTTAAAATATGGTTAGGGTCATAGTGGTACACATATTTTGACCTTAGGATGGGTTATTACCATCTCTAGGTTTGATAAGAGGATATACTGAGGGTGGGTTCATATAGCTTCTATGGTTGCTTTATGTTATTAGTGATACCTTTCGGTGTGTTGGACGCCATGGTGGTGTTTTTGAGACTTATTAATTGGGACTTTAAACCATTCTTGTATCAGATTGTGGAAGTGTAAAATAATGAAATCTGTGTGTAATTGACTTTATAGTTGAATCTTAAAAGATAGTTGAGGATGGTTCTTGATATGCTCTAAGAGTACCATCATTATGGGAATCTATTGAACTGTAAGCTATAGATTTGGGAGGTCCTCTTTATGGGATGCATCTTCTCATATGTGGAAGTGATAATGGACTAAGAAAAGGTTGATGTAGTGTAATATTGGGAGACACCTGAGAGTGTGTAGGTGATTTCAGATGAACACAATAAGGGTTTCTAGACAATATTTTTGAGTGAGGTTACATAGTAGTTGACCTATTTATAGTTGACCATTAAAAAAGAGGATAGTGTAGTGTATTTCTAGTTGATGGTTTTTTCATCTCATCTTTTATAGAAAATCATGGAGGCATAGCTTGGGAAGATCTATTGTGAGATCTTGTGTGACTAGATATACACTAGACATGTTTATAATGGTTATTATGTCAATGGGAGCACTCTGTCCTTTTTGAGGATTGACAGTGACACTATTCATACTATCAGGGGATGTTCTAAAGAGGTTTCATGAATTAACTTATCAGTACATCTAGGAGAGGTGAGGATGTACCAGGATCCTTTAGCATTGGGTTGGGTATCCAAGGATGTTGTAGCATGTTTTTGTGTTTATCGTTCAATGCCTTACATATCAGTAGGTAGAGGCTGAGGTACCTATATGTATGTGGAGATTTGATGGTATCATTTTGGGTTTTGTGATGGGGCTTCAATGATTAGTGAGATTTCATGACACTATCTGATTGATGATAGATCAACTCACTAATTTAGACCACTTTTTAACCTTCTACGTGAAGATCTTAGTATAGTGATTGGTATTCCTGTGCATTAAAGAGATATTACAACATCATGTAACTCCCTTGATAATTGTTTTAAGACATAATGATCACTTCAATTTTAAATTATAGAGAGGATGCGAGAGGCCTCTAGGACTCAGTTGTAATTGATCGCAGTGTTTCATCCCCAGAAAAATGGCCAGCAAAATCAGAACCTTCAGGTTCAAGAGAACAGGGTTGGGGTTTGAATGTTAGTTTTATTCATATTCAAGGGAATTACTTACTATTTATGGATTTGTGTATAATGATAATTACCACTCCACCATCGATATAGCACCATTCAGGGCCACATATTAGGGACCCTACATATCACTGATGTGTTGTTCATGGTCTATGTTGTATAATGATTATGGGCCCAGAGTTTTACGAGTGATGGTAGTGAAGGTGTGATTCATCGAGGGGTGGATGAGGACTGCCCAGTGATTTTAGTAGTCCAATACAGACTGATTCTAGATGCCTTTGGAGTTTAATGAAGGATATCATTTGTTTCAAAAGATCTCACCTCATCAAGGGTTACAAATATTTGGTGGGGCCAATAAGCTATCTATGAGGTTCATTGGCCCTTTTTTTAATTACAATATTGTGTTAGTGAGGTGGTGTACTACTTATCTCTAACACCATAGTTGAATCGGGTGCACAATGTATTCTAAATGTCATAACATAGAAGATATGTGCATGAATCATTGCATGATGTTATCTAAGATGAGATAAACATTGAGGGTGGAATTAACTTTTCATGGATCCTAATGTTGTTTGAGGATTTTTAGGATAATATCCTTTATGTGAAAATGTTTTCCTTAGGTATCTACTTTTTAGAAATATAGTAACCTTTGAGAGAGCTCATAGAAGTGGGTGACCCTGATTAGAGCCCAGTATCCTCACTTGTGATTAGGTTTTCACTTTTCAAGATGAAAATCCTTGAAGGTGGGTAGAATGTAACAACTCATTTTTTCCTTATAAGATTTGGAATATTTTAAATAATATTTTTGAAGCCAGGTGATGAGTCAGTGTGGGATTTCGTGGCCTAGAGAGCCTCAGTGTAGATTTATTAAAAATATTAAATATAATATATCATACACGGATAGTTTTTTAGTAATAACAGAAAAAATCTAAAATATTTTCTCATATATTAAATACAAGACCACCATTAAATTCAAAATGTGGGTTTTACCCTAGGCACAACATAACATTTGTTCACATCAGGTGTTTGGCTTAAGTGTGGTCTTGGGAAAAAGATATTTAAGTAAATTATTTTTTAGTTATAAATTATCATGACATAACTCCCCCAATATTTAAACCTAGTTATGGAAAAATACTAGGTTCATCTATGTAACCCTAGTGATTTAGATAGAAGACATTATGATATATTTAAAAAATGATGACTAGATCGCAGATCAATTATTAGTACTAAAGAGTTTTAATTCACCGTAAAAGTTTTCACATCTTGCCAATGATAATGACCTAGAACCATTATTTTTCAGTGATTGATCTAAACTTGATGTTGTGAATTTTTTATGTGTATCTATTCCTATTTTTATCCCATATTGAACATGAATAAAATCTTCTAACAATTGGATTCACTAGTTTACTATTTCTTTACATGTATGGGTTTATCATCCATTGTTAGAAATTAATAATCTTTTGAATACTTATTATTAATTAACCAATATCATAGTATATGATTTAGTCTATCCTCAACAATGGATGATGTTCGTTCCTTACATATTTATTTTTTTTATCCCCTTATTCTTCATGCCTTCATCATAGATATTCCATTTGGAAAGTGTTTCAATGAAAATGCACAAAATAATCATTGAAAATTTAATATTTGGTGAAATGGATCATATTTATGGGTTTGGATTCAGGATTCATAGCATGATAGAGGTGTGATGATGAATATGGATAATCCGGGATCAGATTGGGTGTTCTGCATCCATGTTTGGATGACATCATAGTACGGTGCAATGAGATTCACTTCTTGAGTGATTGGGTAGTATGAATTTGCACACCAATGGTTTATTAGGTGTGGATAACCCTTATCCAAGATCTACAAGTGTGATTCATGGAGGAATCGACTGCATTGGTGGCATGGGTGAGACACGTTGAATATATGGATGTTTCTGGATAATCCGGATATACATGATGTATAGTTTAGGAACACTTTCCAGGTAGTCCCCTATATGAGGTGGTTAGGTTTTATGAATTAGGTTAAATATCACATTCCTTGTAGTGGGCCCACACATTGGGTGACCCTAGATGAACATCTTCGCGTGTACATGGAGAACACACCTAGGAGACCATGCGGCCCCACATGTCATGTGTGGTGGGTAATACATAATTTACTTTGTAAGGTATATGATCTTTTTTGGGTGCCAAATAATGAGTTTTATCCTGACCCTTACACACAGTATGATGTGGAGTACATCTGGTGTACATAATAAAGTACTCATACATGTTCAGTGTACATGGGAATGACTATAGTTCATGGGCATAGGCCCGGGTACACTGTCTCGACCAGACAACACACATTGAATGTTGACCAACCTCTACACACTGTATACCCTTAGTAGACATTCCATGTATCTAAATGAATACATAACATGTTATATGGTGAGGCATGGGCAGTGACATACTCAGAGAGACATGTCGTGTACTTGATGGGACATATTGTGTACTCCTTTCATGGAAAGTAGGATACCATTATATTCTATATTGTATATCTCCTTATTCAATATTCATATTGGGACCTATGAGTATCCTATTATGATTATTTTTTTGTATATAATGAAATGTTACTCTCTTTTGGAATCAAATATATGAAAGGATGAGATGACAATATGAAACTTCTTTCAATGATGCTTACCCAATAATAGTGATCGGGTGTGATCATCATAGTGTTACTGGGGTTGAAAACCCCACTGTCACGCCAAGGTGTGGATCCCCCATACTATTTAAATAAGTATATTTGGAAACTCCCATAATTCGTAGGTCATTATTCCTCTCTCTATGGAGTGGAACCCCCCATGTTTGAGCTATCATGGAAAGTGGGTCCTCCACTAGAGATAGTGTCCCTCGGCTACATAGCGTACTTTCAAGGTGTGGGTAATCCACACTAATTCATTAAAGGTTACATGAGATGCATGGTTAAGAGATAGTACCTCATCGATTATGGAATGTAGTGGTGAGGAGAGGTCCCTCCACATAGATTCATCTATGGTTACACATGATGTTTGGCATCAGAGTTGGACCTTCTGCAGCTTCAAACTAACTCCTCATTCTTATATGGATCTGGATATAGAGATTATCTTTCTATCAAAGTTTATGATTATCATTGAGAATATTTATGTTATTGTTATGTTTTTTGTCTCATATTATGATTAACATGCCTCCATGGTGGTGAGATTACTATTAATCTCTAAATTTTTTGTGTTTAGTGATTTGGGGGTGTCCTATTGGGTATTCTTATAATCACCCATCCATGGGATCTTCCCACACTTGTCTTGTCTTATAAATATGAAAATAATTTTTTTGGAGTTCAAGGTGGACCAGTATTAAGTGTAATTTATTTGGATCATAGTTATTCTATATAAAACATAGAAGGATCCAAGAGTTTGTTTTGGGTGGCTTCCCTCATGTTATTAGTAGTTTGAGTTTATTTATATTTTCAATGTTCTTGTATTTGTCCCTTTTTCTTTTTTGTACTAATTTTTGTTCTCTGATTTGGGTAAGATGATATGTATTCATTAATAGTATGAGTTATTTATCTTTCCACATTATACCAATGTATGGGGATGCATTCATACATATTGTAACTTTAGTATATAGCCTCTCATATGTGTGATATGCATATTCGGTGCTATTCTCCAAATCATTCCCTATGGGAGGTGGGATTGGGGTGTCATCTTCATCTTACCATTATTTTGGTGGTCCTCGGTGGGTCAGGTCAGGATAGGTAGATAGGTAGATACCTATTATACTATTCTGATGTTGGGGAGTTGATGGTCCTTTTAATAGATTTGGTATATAGTATGTTAGAGAAGGTTCAAGTGATTCATTCTTGTATGAAGGTTTCTCAAGGTCATCAGATGTTTTATGTTAATCGGGGGAGGAGGCCTTCAGAGTTTTATTTCAATGATAATGTGTTTCTGAAGGTTTTCCCTCATCGTGGGTAGATGAGGTTTATTCTTGGATGTATGTTATCTCCTCAGTTTATTGAAACTTTTGAGGTATTATAATATATTATCTAGTAAGCAGATCAGTTGGTACTTTCTCTAAATATGGATTATATCTGTGGACTCTTTCACATGTCACAACTTCATCGGTATCTTCATTATAACTCCCACATCATCAATTAGAGTGATTTTGGTGTTCAGGATAACATGGAATTCATAGATAGTTCTGATGAGTTTCAAGACCATCAATAGAAGGTGTTACATGGGTGAATCATTCCTTTCATTTGTGTCTAAGGGGGGCATGGTGTTTGGAGGAGTGTATATGGGAACATAAATCAAAAATTCATATTCTATATTCTAAGATATTTTAAAACTTGTTTTTTTTTGGATGATATTGATATAAATTAATTTTTAAAAATTAATGGACCTTATTCATTCTTGTGTTGTTTTTATTTCCTTGATGGTGGAAATGTTATTTTTTGAATGGGATATCCCAATGATGTTTGGGTCTTGGGAGGTTGAAATTTATATCTAGGAATTATTTTTATTCTCAAGTATGAGAATCTTTTGATAGCTATATAATGTAAAATACCAGACCTTCTAGGATATGTACTTTATGTTCGTTAGGCATTGAGAGTGTCAAGATGATGTTTGGAGGTAATTCGTAGTAGATGAGTGTATTTTTAGATGAAATTTCAAATAAAATCATGAACCACACTATGACCATGTGAATTTTACCATAGCCAATTGTCTATAGAATTGGGGTTTTTATAGTTTGTTGTGTGTTTTCATGATCAACAATATTACAGTGTGAAGTGAGTCATTTCAGGTTGGAGTGTTTTTCATAGGATTTTTTCCCTCGGGTTAAGGTTAGGGGTCCTATTATTGTGTGGTGATTTAGATTGTAGTATGAAGGGTTCTAGTTCAATATTACATGGGTTCTAATGCTCCATGGTGTTTGGATTTTTACTATAGAATTTTTTGTTTGTGGTTTTATGATTCTACCATTTTTTGTATCATTACACCATGGTTTTAATCATTGTATTGTGGTGGTTGTAAATGGTTGATTGGGTTTCAGGGATAAGGTCAAGGTTTGAATCTTGATTCTCTGGTGTTCAAGAACTGTCGAATGATGATTCCCACCATATCATTAACTTTATTGTTTATATCAAAATTTAAATGATTTGACTCTTCAATATATGGGGAGAATCATTCCATGATTTATGGATTGGGACACACTTACAGTATGGATAGACCCATCACATTATAATTTTATGTTTCTTATTCTTAAATATAAATTTGGGTTTCCCTTTAAATTATATCCAACCATAAACATATTTTGATCCATATGCGTCTTTTGGATCATCATGGGTTCTTTAATATCATCCATTGGTGGTTCTTGATCCTTGGATTGTTGTGATCAATATCTTACGATATGAGGAATGGGTTAATTCTTTTTCCATTATTTATTACTAGTTTTTCCTTATTGAGAAGGTTTTGGTAGAGTTATATGTTATGTTTAATGATCTTAGGTTGAGTGGTTGATGGTGTTTTTTTATGAAACAGGTTGTTTAGGGTATCCTTGAGAATTATCGGTGGTGTTATCATCATTCTATATTCATTATCACATAATAATTGTTGAAGCTCTGGTTAAGGTTCGGGATTCAAGATCACCCATTTTTAATTCATATGTGAATGTTGAAATATCATTATTTTTATTTTATTGAGTATATGGTTTAAATTAACCTAATAAAGATAATTATTCAAATAAATAAAGTATAATTTTAAGATGTGAATCATATATATTTTATTAGTTTCTATGTTATTTTGTTTGTATTGTCACTTTAATGATTGAAATGTGTTTTTATGAAACCCTTGTCAATTGATATTGATATTATTTTCTCCTTTATAATTAGATAATAACTTAGATATGGTAATTAAAATGGATATGTGTGAAAATTTAGAATCATCAATGCTCTTGCTTATTCATAAGGGGTTAATGAATATGGAAGTGCGATTAAAAAACATTGTTTGATTTGGTTCACTACTATATTTTTGTTGTTTATTTTTGTTTTTTAAGTTATAATGTTGTAATTATAGTGGTCTTGGTTTATTACTATGGATGGTTTGGGGGTGATGATGTGTGATTATAATTATGTCATTGGAATGGATATTTGATATAGGAAGGGGATAATAATATTGTTATGGTGACTTTATTTTGGTATTTTGGTTGGTATTTTATGGAAGTGATGTACTTTTTAGGATAGGTTTGTGTGGTTGTGTTATAGTTTTCGGGTGATATGGAATATAGTAGAAATAAATGAATTAATAATGAATAATAAGATGAATTTGATTAGTGGTGAATGGAAAATAAAACATTAAAATGGTAAAGTTGATATAAAATGATAGTGTATAAAATAAATAGTGGGTTAAGTAATAAAGTGTGTCTATAAATAAATATAAGATAGTGGTTATTGTGGTGGTATGATTTGGTTATGTTATGACTAGTTTTTTTAATTGTTATCAATGTGTGAGGATGGGTTTTAACTTATGTATTGCAGGTCGTGGTAAAAAATTCAATTCAATGGTATTTCAAACCACAGGATTAGGATATTATGGTCTAATATATACGTTTTTTTGGGGTTATTTCTTAAAAACCACCACCAAATTCAGGTATCCCTGCTAACACCCATATATGTTTTTTTTGGTTTGGGGTTTTTACCTGATATATGGGGTTGTGGAGACATAAATGGATACCTAATCCCCTTTCCTGATCTCTCTTCCAGGAATAGTATGGGATATGATGGCCAAAAGAATATAATGCACATTCTATAATCGCTCAAGGATAGAGTGCTATGATGTGTTGTGATGTATAAGTATGGTAGGACAAACATCGGTGGATGTGGGAACAAGTTTGTTTTCCTTTATGTTTATATTACCCTACATTGATAAGGAAGTGATGTAAATTTATGATGTGGTGGTATAGAATATAGTGGTGTTAAAGGTATGATGTGGTTGTGGTGTGTGTCATATGGATACAGATATGTGTTTATAGTTGTAATGTGGTATATGGTTTTATATAAGTGGAAACATATGGGATGGAAACACAAGATGTTTGTTATTAGGGCACGAGGGAAACCAGTTCAGTAGGGAATTGGTTACAAGATACCCTCTTAATATTTATTATTTTCATTATTATTATGTTACTATACTTGAATAAATTATTTGGTGAGTGGCCCTTCATAAGGATGGGTTTTAGTTATTTGGTAATAGAGATGAGTTGTTTTCGATGTTTATTCATTAGGACATTAATATGATTCTTCAATATTTTCATAGAGGTTTTTGGGAGGACCCACTGAGGTTACTTCTATGTTCACCCTAATACATACATACATACATACATACATACATATATAAATACATATATACACATATAGAGACATATGCACAGACATTGAGATACACAAACACACACACACAAATTCATACATACACACAAACATACATACATATATATAAGTTTCTATCATAGAAGTTTTTGGACCATACTATGTTTTTGAAGCTCGTTATTAGTTTTGGTGATGCTTTTATAGAAGTTTCATATTTTTATTTTATAAACCTTTACTTATGTATGAAATTTTATTATCCTATGGATTTGGTTTTATTTTATATGTTACAGAGTTTATTAATTTATTTCATTTAATGTTCCTAGGATTATGACAAAAATGCCTCTCATAAGCATTTTTCTATACCCTCGATACTATTTTCTAATCCATGGACAATTAAAGGTAGGCTTCAAGGTTACTCTTATCTTAATTATAAACCTAGGATGGCTTCTAGTGGAGATGATTCATGTTAACTGGAGTTTTTTACAAGGGTGGAAATTAAATATCACTTGGTTAGTGAATTTAGTGAAACCAAAATTGCAAAAGACACCATGAGGGTGATTTTAGGTGTCAGATTCATCTAATCAAATAGATCATATTCTCATGCTATAAAAAATTAAAACAATTAAAATCAAACCAGGTATCCATAAAATCCAAATAAGAAAAAGAAATTTGATAAAACATCAATTTTACTGGGTTAACCACCAATGGATTCTCCAAGGATAATACACTGATGATTTGTACAAGTACAAAGTAAATAACTATGAATTTTATGTAATTACAATGTTTTTGGTAGGAATAACTGCAAAACCAAGGTTCGGTCACTTCTTTTTATCCATGCACCGCTTTATGAATATTCAACATTCAGTTCACTCACAAAAAACATATGAAAAATACATAAAATACCATACTTATGAGGGTGTTTCTCTTAAACTCAAAAGTTAAGATCAAATCAAAATATTCAATGACATTTTTCAAAGAAATCTACCTAACATAAAAAATATATATTTTCAATAATATTATCTCAATCTTCAATATTATTTATTTTCCATTTAGATCCTTTAATATTTCCCTCTAATATCCCACTTTTTTCTTCCAATATCATCCTCCATAAAATTTCACTTCTCACCAAATAATTTTTCATTAAATGCTTCCACTATAGTCGAATTAAGTCATCTATATTTTTATCCATTATTCTCACATTTAAATGATATTAAAATCTCTATATTTTCAAATTATCATTGAAATTATGTCATTAAAAAATCCCTTAAATTGTAATATCTCTATGTTATCAGGTTTGTTAAAAAAATCTTTATCAAATTGAAAACCTGAAAATCAGAGAGTCGGTATCTTTATATTTTTATTTTTATTTTAATCACAACATAACATTAAATATTATGTTTCAATCCAATTTCATTATGATAATAATGAACATATACCATGGAAAAACCTACAAACAATAATGCACTACCCCTCATTGTAATATCACAAGCCTTCCCTATCTATTACATTTTGTATTTTGGATGTTGTATATGAAGGAAAGAGATTGGAGGAAAGGATATTGATGGAGCGTAAAATTAAGCTGGAAGGTGGAGATGTTGTAGTGTAACCAAGGGTGTTATACTGTATAGGTTTCTTGAGAATATTTTGGGTATGTTTAATATATTATGTATGATTATAGAATCATACATAGAAATTAATACCCCTATATATTAACACCCCAAAATTTTAGTATATGATTACCTTTAAATAATTCAATGTGTTTGATATCATGCTTCGTACACAACACTGAACTGAAATGACACCATAATATGTTTAGAACATTGAAAACTATCTATTTAATTAGTGGTAATTAATTTGAGTAACCACTTCATGAACTCTTTAAATAAATAAATTAAGTTATACATTTAATAATAATGAAAACAAATTGGTATAGCTAAAATGACTGATACAATCATTTTTTCTTTAAAGTATATTTTTATATTTTTTTCAATTATATGTGACATACATTTATATTTCAGGAAACATGTGATTAATGATGAAAAAATTAATTTATTATGAATAAATTTTTTATACTAATTATATAGTTAATAATAGGGAATATGAATGAGAATGATTAATATTCTAAAAAATATATTTTCCTATAAAAATAGTTTTTCATTATATCTCATCTTTTTATTTAAAAGATAAATTTCAAATAATTGAATTTGAAATTTAAAAAATGAACATTAATTTTTCATTAATAATATTAATATTTTCTTCTATTTAATTTTTGGGATTTTTCTGAAAAGATTTATTTTCATGTGAATAATATAAAATACCATTTTTATAAATAATAAAACTTTTATGAAATTATTAGTACATAAATAAGAATTATAAAACATGAAACATTTTTATAAGAACAAAAACAAATTTTATAAGGGAACGTATTATTCTAAAAATGTTGGTTTTAATTTACAAACCCATATTTTACATTTTAGATCATAATTTATATTTTAAAAAATATATTTTTAATACATTACACATTTCCTATTTTAAAATTGATTTTATCACTTTGATTAATTGAATCAAATAAAATTGGTTTCATATTTGAAATCATTAGTTGAAAATTATTTAATAATGTCCATTTTATTTTTAGGCATAAAGGATGATTTTCCTTAGGTAAAAACTAGTTACTATATGAAAACATAATTTGAAAAGGTGATAATTCAAGGGGTAAATGGATTAAAACATGTTAAAAATATATTTTTAATAGATTATCTGAGATATTATCAACCTTATATCACCTTATACTGAATTATTATATATTTTTTGAGCCACATGACACATTTAACATGTTCTCACTTTATATTAAGTTGAAATATTTACAAAAAATCCATTCTTACCACATATAAAAGGGACCTTTCACCACCACTTCAATACCACTATAAAACTTATGTTTTCATCTGAAACTATGAAAATTTCCTTCACCAATAGTCCTCTTTATTTCTTTTCATATTCTAGAAATAATATATTCACATATGGTAATAATTTTCAAGGGCTATTACAAGAAAAACTCAAAGCCCTCAATGTAAGTAATCATTTTTTCATAACTTATTTATTATTTATTTTTATTCTCAAATTATAATTTTAAAATACATATATAATTTCATAATTATTTTTTATATATTAAATGTTTTTATTCTATGATAGTAATCATTAATCATATTTTCCCTTTTTCCTTTTAAAAAGTGAAAACAACATTCATGAGTATATGCACAGGCTACAGCCTCTACAAAACATCGTGCTTTCTTCTTCATGACTACCTTAAATGGCTGGTACAAATGATCAAATTTAATATATATTTATGGTGTTTATAATATATTTTATATTATTAAATGATAAAATATATTATAAATTTCTCATGTTCTATAGAAAATTAAATCATCAACCATGCGTATGTGTGGATTGTTGCCTCAATAAATTGATTCATTTCTATTTTTATTTTCATCACCGTATTATATGTATTTTAAAAAATTGAATTTTTTTAAATGAAATTCCATTTTCATTGAGTAAATGTATTATAGTTATATAAAACACATGCACTACTTGTGTAATTTTGGACTGATATAGACTATTTTATTTAAAAGTCAATTAATCATATTAACCATTCATAATATAGCCATTGTATAGTGACCATTCAGATTAGTATATTTTAAGGTTTATGATAAAGTGAACTGGACATAAATAGAAGAATCCATGGCCTCAACTATAAGGATTGTACCATATTAATCCCAATTATCAGAGATTCTATGGGAGATGTCCTCTCTAGGTTTTTCTCTTGACCAAGTCCAAGCAGAAATTAAACAACTAAAACACAAAGAAAACTATTCATGGGATAATTTTAAGCTTATTGATATCATGTCCCAAACCATGTTCGCCGAACCGCCCCAAGAAAGCCCCCACACCGCACACCATATACATAGGGAATACACTGATGTACTAAAAGGTTATGTATCTAAACCCTAGTAATATGAATTTTTATATTTTATTTGTTTATTAAATAATGGTTATATTTATCCCTTATTATTATTAATTTATAAATTATTATATATTGCGTTTGATAAAAATTAGATTTTGATATGAAGAAATAAAAATTATATTTTTGGGAAATATATACTATCAATTAAGACATTATTGTGGTAATTTCAAGATTTTTTGAAATAATTTTTTTTTAAAAAAATAGTATAATATATTTGTAAATAAAATGATAATATAATTTAATGAAGTCCAATGTAATTTTTATCAGGGTTAAAAAGTTGTCAATATCATAAAAACATTTATTTTTTAACAAATAAGGATTTTTATTTAACATTAAAAATTATAATATTTATAAATTTATTTTGATAAAATAAAAAATATTTTTCAAATTACCACATCAAAATTATCTAATGGACATTTTTTCATAATTTTCTGAGACATTAAAATTTTTGTGTGAAAATTTAAGATGGTATAATTATACGATCTGTATTATGAAATCATAATAGACGAAAAGTGATGTAATAAATTATATAAAATGTATCCATGACTAAATATTTATTTAAACTTTAGAATAATGAGTTTTTTTATTTTATTTGATTAATTTTTTAATCCATTAACGAATCTTTCAAAACCTATATTATAATTTAAGGTTTTAAAATCAATTCTTTATGAACATGACTCACTTACAAATAAAAAATTGTTTTATTTTAATATTTCTAGTTCATGGACATATAAAATATTTATAACCACTCCCATTTTAGAGAATACATGATCAAAATTTATGGGATGACTTTTGTTTTTATTATTTTACCACACATAGCCCAAAACCTGAGTTTAAAAAATTATAAAGAAATCCCTTCTCTTTTTCTATAAATACCCACCGAGACTCCCATTATTCATTACTCATAACCAATTTAAAATGAATTTAATATCCCTATACCTATATAAATTCATCCCAATGTGTTCCCATACTCTTAATAATATCCTCTCAAGATTTTATAAGTTCCTTCTCAAGGTAAGGAATCTCTCTCTTTTCCAATAGAGCACCTTCTTTGTATTTTTCCTTTTTGGATATCAATTGATTATTTTTTCATATATTCCTAAATATCCCTTTAAATACTATTTATCTTCTAATAATGATATATCATTTATCTCATTTTGTTATAACCTTTACCTAAGTTGTTACTATGACAAAGTAAGGGGATTCTCTCCTCCTCTTTTTTATTCGACCACCTTATTTGTATTATGCTGTTTGATTTCTAATTAATCATTTTGTATTGTGGTTTTACACATTCCTTTTAAAATATTTTTGTTTTAAAAGAAATTATATACCACTTATCACTCTCATTAAACCCTTCCATGAATCTTTATATACACTCATTATGCTATCAAAATTATCCTATAATTTTTCATTCCAAACATTTGTGTAGTGAATAAAAATATTCACTTCCACTCAAGGGTATTATTCTAGATATACCTAAACTTCATTGATTTTGGAATTTTATTTCTGTGACCCATGCTTCTTAATGATGGTATTACATGTGATTAAAGGTGTTCTTATGATATATGTTCTATTTGGAACTCTAATGCATGTACATGATAAGAATGTGATAGTTGGGACCAGAATTATATATCCATACAATGCATTGGGTAAATTTTTTATCACATGAGATTATATGTATCATTCATGGTATTTTATACTTAACAAACTATGTTATTATTTCATAGAAATTAAACTTAACTTATGTTTGTTATTCCATGTTTTATTTTTGTTCATGGATTCTAATGTTTCCTTGATGTTATCATCTTATGTCATGATTTTATGTTTATGTTTTTTATTATCACCCCTTTTATGTAACCTTGATATACCTATTGACTAACATGTATTACATTCATCATTTTATGATTTAATTATTCCATTACTAGGATTTATATCTCACCTCTTTCTTATGTACATCCCCAGGTTATCCCTTGTAGTATTAGAAGATCGATGAAGTATAAGGTCATGTTTTGGAATTTTTAAAAAATATTATTGTACGTAGGATTCATGTTATTGTTCTATGTATTTAATTACCCAAATAAACTAGTCTGCACAAATATTTAGTATTTTATTAAATTTATCTTTATGTAATAAATCATGAATTAGTTTTTACAAAATATATGGGTTGTCATAATTACAATCAGAGAAAGGTATAATTATTTTTAGGGACTAGGATTTGAAAACCTTTGTAAAAGACATAGGGATAAGATTAAATATAGGAAAAAATTCCTAATTTATGGTAAATTATAGAGAAAGAGGTTTTTCAAAAACAAAATCTCCCTATGGATACTACAAGAATATTTGGATCTAGAATAGTTGTACCTAGGATTAATAACTTTGAAAATGGTGAATTGGGAATTGAATTTATCATCACCTAGTGCATGAAAAAGAGGCTATATTCCACACCTATTTTTACAATTCTGAAAAATATACTTTGGTAAATTCAAAAACTCCATATAAACCACAATAAATGGAACAAAAATTCTCATAAAATATTATGTTATAAAATAAATCATGGATAACATAGATTATAACCTAGAAATTCATATCTTATGGAATGTATATTATCCCTTCAATGTTCATATATTCAATTTTATATGATTTATTATTAGAAAATACTCATCCTTAAGTCTATTTTGGATGAATTAAATGAATATAACACAAAAAAAAATAGTTAAATGTAGGCATATAATCAATGGTTTAATGCATTTTTTGTCATATCATGTAAGTATAGTAGAACTATTAAAACACCACCTCAAAAAATGGAAGATAATCTATTAATGAATAAGAAAAATTTGTAAGTTATTTCATACGAATTATATAACACATCACCTATCTATATTTGTGGGATTAACTTCCCATAAAACCTTGTGATACTCTTTTTATCATAATTAGATAATATTTTGGTTATGGATTGGATTTCCTTCTGTAGAGAAATCATAAATTGGTTAGAAAAGGAAATCACCCGTTGTATTTAAACTTTCTCTCCAATTCTATAAAATTTTATAGAAGATTATGAATCTCATTTAGTTTCATCAACTCAATAATGGATATTATTTCCTTATAAGAAATAATATCTAGAAAAAAATGATTGATACTAAGTAAAATATCATCCTTGATGACATTCCCATTATAAGGGAATATGATGATGTGTTTCCTAAAGAATTAGATAGTCTTACTCTGAGACTAAAGGATTAATTACCAATCAAAAATATACATGGATATTTTCCAATATCCAAGAATCCATCTAGAATAACCACTATTAAATATTAATTGTAGAAGAATAAACTGCAAGAGAATATGGATATAGGGTTTATATACCCAGGTGTTTCACCGTGGGGTGTACCAGTTATTTTTATAAAAAAAGATGTGTTAATGTGTATATGAATTGATTATAGTAAGCTCCAAAATATCATGATAAAGAAAAATTATCTTCTACCATGTATTGATTACCTTTTTGATTAGCTACATGGATACCAATATTTATATAAGGTCAATTTTTAGTCAGGATATTCTTAATTAAAGGTGAAGAATGAGGATATCCATGATATTTCTTTTCATAAAAGGTATGATCACTACAATTTCATAGTGATTTTATTTAGACTCTATAATTAAATAGATATCTTCATGGAATTAAATAATAGTCTTTAAATATTTTCTTGACAAATTTTTGGAATCCTTTATAGATGATATTCTTATCTACTCCAAAATAAAGGAGGAACATGAGGAGTAACTGAAATATGTACTAAATAACTAGATAAAAGAAATGTTATATGAAATATACAAGAAATTAAATTTTTTTTATGGAGTAAGTAACATTATTGGGGTACATTATCACTAATAATGGTATATATGTGCATCCATGAAAAATATATGCAACTGAAGGATAGCCCAGACCAACATCTGTGATAGAGATTCGTAGTTTCAATGGATTATCTAGGCACTAACATCGATTTTTGAAAAACTTATCATGATTTTCAATCCCACTAACCAAGATAACTCCAAAGGGAGTGAGTTTTTCTTGGAATAATGAGTATGAGTAAATATTTAATGAGTTAAAGAAGAGGTAAATCACTAAACATATTCCCACATTACCTAATAGTGGGGAAGAATTTTTTATCTAAAAACATGCATTCAAAAAGATCTTCAGCTTTTTAATCATGAAATATGAAAAAGTGATAGCTTATGCCTCCCTCTAATTAAATATATGTGAGCCAAACTACCAACAAATTATTTATAATTTTTTTGAAAACTATTTTCATTGAGGATTTGGAGATATTATCTGGATAGTGATAAGTGTAAACTATATATATATCATAAAATCACTAAGTATATATTCACACAAATAAAATATCAATATGTTCCAAAAATGGTGGTTAGAGATAATCAAGGATTATTATTATTCAATCTATTACCATCATAGTAAGGTGAACAAAACGGAAGATGATCTAATTATAAAGGATCTTGAAACCCTATCCATGATAAGGATTGAAATGAATCCAATATTCTTGGACATGAAAATGATAGATATGGAAATCATAAAATGAAATTCATCTGATGTTTCCCAAACAAGTACTCAACCATCCATTCTTGGGAGGGTCAAATAGGCCCAAAAATATGATGTGGAGAAACATATAATGTTAGTGAATATTCCAAAGATCAACTTTTCTAAATATGGAGTTATAAATTTTGGAACACATATATTTGTCCCATAAAAACCAAAGTTGAATAAAGAACTTATAGATGATGTACATAACACATCCTTATCTATTTATCTGAGAATCACTAAGATATATAGTGATCTAAAGAAAATATTTTGGTGGGTAACATGAAGAGGGAAATTTTAGAATTTGTATCTTGATGCTTGGTATTCCAAAAAGTCATGGTTGAATGATATAATTATAAGGTTATGATACATCCATTTCCCATACCAGTATGGAAATTGGAAAATATAACAATGGATATTTTCATAATACTCCCCATGAAATATAAAGAAATTACACCATATGTGTCACCTTCCAAAGTCATTTTAATTCATTCTTATCAAGGAATATTTATCTCTTGAACAACTCCCCAATATATACATAAGGTAAGTGGTAAAACTTCATGAATTTCTACTCTACATTTTATTTGATCAAGATACAAGGTTTACTTTGAGGTTATTGAGAATCCTTAAACAAGAATTTGATATAGAGATGAGTTTCAATGCTAATTATCACACTCAGAAAAATGGTTAGTCTGAGAGAAATATCCAAATTCTAGATGATATATTGAGATATTTTTAAATCTATTTCCATGTATGTTGGGACAAGAACCTTCTCCTAGTAGAGTCCTCATATAAAAATAGTTTCCATTTTAGTATTAAAGTGACAGCTTATGAGGCTCTATATGGGAAGAGGTGTTGAAATACCACATGTTGGATGAATTTGGAGAGAAAAATATTATATGAATTTATCTTATCCAAGATATAACATATTACTTTTAGACCATTCAAATTTATATGAAATTTATAAAAAATTGTTATAAAATCTATATAGACAATCATCAAAGAGTCCAAGAGTTTGAGTACAATGATAAGATTTTACTTCATATATCTCTATGGAAGAAATTCGTGATGTTTTGAAATAAGGGAAAGAATATTCCAAGATATTTAATCCCATTTTAGATCCATGATTACATTGGAGCTATGGAATATAGACTTAAATTATCACTTATCCTTTCCCAAGTACATGATGTGTTCCATGTATCCCTCTTGATGAAGAACATGTTGAACCCCTCACATGTACTAAATCCATAGGTGGTAAATTTGTAGAATAATATTTCATACAAGGATCATCCATTTATGATCTTAAATCATGTATTCGACATTATATGAAACAAGAAAACTCACTTTGTCAAATTTCAGTGGATGAATTGCAAGTTTGAGGAAGCAACATGGGAACCAAAATAGGAAATCAAATAGAAGTTCCCTCATATATTTTAGTGTGTGAAATAAAATTTTATGGTAAAATTTTATAAAGGGGGAAGAATGTAACAACCAAAAATTATATAAATTAAATTCCCTTTTGATTGAGTAAATTCATTATAGTTATAGAAAACGTATCCACTACTTTGGTTATTTTGTACTGATTAGCCTATTGGATTTAAAAGATCATTAATCATCTTAACCATTAATGATATATTCATTGTACATTTAACATTAATATTAGTATATATTAAGGGTTATTATAATGTTCAATTAACACAGATGGAAGAATAAAGGGCCTTGAACAGTAGGATTGTACACTATGAAGCTCAATTGTCAACCCTTCTAATGGAGATAACATCACTAGGATTTTCTATTAACTATAACAAAGATGAAATTTAACAAATGAAACACAAAATCAATCATTTACACGAGAATATCAAGCTTATCAAGATCATTCCCCCAACCATGTTCACCAAACTACCCCAAGAAAGTACCACCATCACACACCTTACCCTTAGAGGGTGCATTGGTGTAATAAAGTGTTAGATATCTAGAACCTAGTAATATGAATTTTTATATTTTATTTTTTAATTAAATTATTATTATGATTATCTCTTTTTATTATTATGTTATAAATTATTATATAATTATTTTGATAAAAATTATATTCTTATATGAATAAATCAAAATTGTATTTTTTGGGGTAATGTTTACTTTTAATTAAGACACTCTTTTGATCATTTTAATATTTTTTGAAATAAATGCTAATTTGATAAAATATTCTTATAAATTTATTTAAATATAAATGATAATATAATTTAAATAATTGTAATTTAATTTGTATATGGGTCATAAAGTTGTTAATCTCTTAAAAACTAGTATTTTTTAATAAATAGGGATTTTTTTAAAAAAAAATAGAAATTATAATATTTATGAATTTATTTTGGAAAAAAATATTATTTTAAGAATCAGCATGTGAAAATATTCCAATGTTAATTTTTTAATAATTTTCTAGGATAGATGAATTTTTTGGTTAAAAACTAAATACGGTATAAATGTAGAGTATGTATTATGACATTATAATAGGCTGAAAGTGATGTAATAAATTATATGAAATTAATCAATGAAGAAATATAGATTTTCCCTTTAAACTAAAGAGTTTTTTATATTATTTGGTCAATTTCAAAATCCTTTAATGAATCCTCCAAATCCTATATTATATTTTATTGTTCTAAAATCAATTCTTTTTTAACATGACTCAATTACACAACACCAATGGTATTATTTTAATATTTTAAGTTATTTGACTTATAAAATATTAAAAAAATACCCTTTTTAATAAACAAAAGGAAAACCCATGGGAAGGTTTTTGGTTTTAATTATTTTATCATATGGATTCCAAAACCAAAGTTTAGAAATTAATAAATAAATCCCCTCTTTTTGTATAAATACCCACATAGAATCCAACTAATCTTTACTAAAACTCATTTATCATTAATTAATTCTCCCTAAACCTCTCTAAATCCCTCCCAATGTGTTCCCAATTTCTTAATAAGCTTCTCTCAAACTTTTAGAAGTTCCCTATCAAGTTAAGTGATCTCTCTCTCTTACTTTCCATTCAAGAAACTTATTTGTATTTAGCCTTTTTAATCTCAATTTATTATAGTATCATGTATTTATAAATAACTATTTACTATAAAATTGATTTTATAATAATGATATATCATATATCCCCTCTCATTATAACCATTACCTAAGCAGTTACTATGATAAAGTAATGGGATTCTTTACACCTCCTCTTTATTCATCCACCTTCATTTTATTATGCCACTTGATTTCCAATTTTTTATGATGTAATGTGTTTTTGAAAATCCCTTATACTATCTGTATTATTTAAATTTAATAAGAGATAACCCATCACCCTCATTAAACTGTTCCATGAATCTCTTTGTACACCTGTTATGCCACTTCAATTATCCTATCATTTTTTATGCAAACATTTGAGTGGTGGATACCCATATTCATTTTCACTCAAGGGTATTCAAATAGATGTAATTATCCTCTATTTATGGTATAATTCCATATATGTTACCAACATCATTAATTGTGGGATTAAAATTGATGAAATGTGTTCTTATGTTATATTATCTATGTGGAACAATGACACATGAACAAGATATGAATGTGATGGGTGATCATGGAATTATATATCCCTCCAATGAATTGGGTAATAATTTTACCTCATAATATTCCATGTATAGCCCATGGGAAGTTATCCTAAGAAAAATATATAATGATTTCTAGGTGTTTATCCTTGAATTATGCTTATGATGTCATGTTTTATGTTGTTTCAAGATTCCTATATCTCTTTGATGTTATCATCTTATATCATTATTCAATGTTCATGTTTATGATTATATCACCTTTTATATCAGCTTTATATACCAATTTACTAACATGTATTATTTCATCATGTTATGGTTTGATTATTCTATTATTGTGCTCTATATCTCCCCCATTTCTTATGTACATCCCCTAGTTATCCTGTGCTGTATTAAAAGGTCGATGGAATATAAGGGCATATTTTAGATATTTTAAATAATTTTTTTATACAAAGGATTCATTTTATTATTCTATGTATCTATTTACCCAAATACACCAGGTCTCACATTCTTCTGTGATTGTATTAAGTGCATATTTATGTAATATATCATAAATTAATGTTTATAAAGGATGGATATTGTCATATGGATTGTCATGAGAATGGTTTTAATGGATAAATAGTATTTTTATGATACCATTATGGTTATGGTATGAAAAATTGTAAAACCTATTAATAATATGATCAACAAAAAATCATTTTTAATTCAATCATTTATAATGGTCATACTTAGAGGAAAATGATATATTCTCTCTAAGTAATGACTTTTTATAAATTATATCATCCATAAAATTCACTAAAATTATTTTATATCGCAATAATAAGAACAAAATAAGTTCATTTTTCTTATGGTATAATTATATTATAAATAAAACAACTTTAAATCATCCATTAATATTGGTGGGTTCATGTTTGGGTTGGTTTAACCGCCGGCTTGAAGAATAAAATAAATGTATATAATATATGACTATGAGAACATATTTATCAGTATAATATGATATAATTTTGTAAATAAAGTTTTTTGTAAGGTTATAATAAAATTTAACACATTAATTAAGAAATCACCCATATTTCATTAAGAATCACATAAACATGCTCGTCGTTGATTCCATCGTCAGGGATCATAACCAAAGCTAGCATGAAATGAAATTATATATTTATAAACTATCATGGAAAGTCTATTAAAGTGCATTATATGATCTAATAATTATGTAATTTGGAATAATAATTGATATTATTTTCACTTTTAAGAAAATATTTCAAATCAATAAAGATTACTCACACCTGGTGTTGAAAATATGTAATAACTAGGTAATATATACATACATACATATTTATATATATATGTATGTATTTTTTTATGTATTTATACAATGATAGTAAATGGTGAGAATAAATGGTTATATTTATTATTAGGTTTATTGGTATTGTATTTAATGAAACTAATTAAATTATATAGGACATTTGGTGTAAGTACAAAATGAATCAGGACCATGACAAGGATTTTCTTCTCAAATTCCTCTCTTTGAGACAAGTTTGGTATTATAAACATAATTTCATTTATGAGATATTTATAATAACTATTTTTGATATCATATAATGAATTATATTTTAATCATGTAATTTTAAGTTCAAGTACAATCCCTCAATTTCAAGAGGTTTTGATTAAAATGTCACTCAACCCATGAGGGTCCATTGCCACAAACTTTAATTGTTGATACATGTTTATGTTATGAATCATGTTTTCCATTGAATGGTATATTAAATTATCATAGATATATATTTTTTATATTTTTCTATTCATGTGAAAAACTAATCTAAATCATTTCCCTTTAATTAAATAGATTTTGAATAAGTTGTTCCCCATTACAAGGCTTTTTCATAACTCAATTTTCATTCATTGAGTTATGATACATTATCTTATACTTATTTCACATAATTTGGATAAATTATACCCATTTATTTTATTTTTTGTAATTTTATTTATTCACATTTCTACCATATAAAACAACTTTTTGAAATACTTCTTACGTCAAAGAGTATGTTGCTCGTAAGGTATATTGATAACTCCAGTCTCTTATACTATAGTTATATATTTTCATCATGAGCTTATTTATTCTAAGGTTGGGTTATTACACCATAATATTTTATTTTATTTTAATATCTATACCTCTATTATTAAATAATATATTTTTATATAAATTAATTTTTCTTACAATGTGATTTTTGAACAAAGTTATTTTGAAAATAATAAAAGGTATTTTCCTTTCACTTTCATATGTTCTTTCCTACTCTCCTAATTTCTCGAATATTATATTTATGTATTTTCAAGGATAAATTATTGGATATTATTTTTGAAATTAATGGTTTTCAAAATATTTTGTGTCACCTTTACAAAATTTACCATTTAAAGAGATATATAAATTTTTATTTTACGTCAATGTTAAAAATGATTTATAAAATATCTTTTATGTTTTTTCTCCCATTTCCCTAATAATTTTCAAAATCATTTACCCTAATAGGGTTTATGTTTCATGATTTATTCCCTAATATATATATTTATCATTTCGGGGATGGAACTCATGGTTTCAAATAATATAATTCTTGATTATTTCTTTTGTGATATTCTTCAATGTATTATTTTTCAATTTTGGGTTTCATTTATGTCAACGTATTTATATGTTTTCTTTATTACACTGAGGATATGTTCTTTAAAAACCATCCAAAATTTCTTCAAATGTATTATGATTATTTTATTCTATTATTGAATTAACCGTATACTCATTACACTATATAGTTTGAACATCTCATTTAAACAAATTCATATTAGAGGAATTTCACATAGAAAGAAATATTATTTATTGGCTAGGGAAGTATTGACATTATTGATTATTACTTAATACTAATTTAGATTTATTATATATTGATATTATATATTTTTAATTATATGGATAACCATGATTTTTTCAGATTGAGGTTTCTTATGGAATTGTATGAAATGTCTTGTTGAATCTTATGGTGAATGAATTGGACTTAGTCAAGTGATTGGTGGGGGGACTATATTATGTAGCCCTTTTATGAATTAATATGTTTCATGAGAAAAATAAACTTTGGTACTAGTTTATACCTCTCCCCATATTAGTACAATGGATTGGAACGGGGCCTTGAAAGCATATTTTAAATGACCAACATAATGAACTCCATCAATATGAGATCAGTATTATTGATATCCATGTTTCTATTTATTTACAAGGATATAGTATTCTCTCAGTTTAAATTGATTACGAAATTATTTATATTATTTATTCAAAAAATATTATGTATACCATGATTATGTTTTTGATGGATTTTGTTAAATGTTCCCCTTACTGGACATTTAATCTAATCTCTTTCTTATGTTTCTATTCCCCATGTTATGAAGAGAAGCTATACATATGAGATTCTTATAAGGATAACACATATGAATGAGTTTTTGGGATATGTTTAAGAGTCATTATTAATTAATTAGTTTTCTATATAATTAAAAAAATTAGTTTGATACATAGAACTTTGGATTTGATAGAAATTATTTTTACCTAATTCTTTAAGTCTTAAAACCTAAAAGATATTCAGAATGTGTGGGGTGTAATATTTTATTTAAGTCATGTAATTAATATACAGTTGGGTCTATGGAATCACAGTTGGGATAATATTTAGAGACCTAGTTTTCACTTTATAAAAATTTGAAATATTTCTATAAATATTTATATAGTTAGATGCTGAGATGGGGTGTAATTCTGAGGCCCGGTGTTCCTAGAATTAATTTTTATAAAAATTTTAAGTATATTTTATACCATACACACAATGGAAATGAAATAACTCTTAAATGGTAACTCGGATCAAGAAACTTCAATCCATGGTTGTGTCTGGAAAATGGGTTTTAGCCTAGGTGGGGTATGACTTTCATCGGCACGGGGCTCATATGAAAAACATCACCCATGGGAAAAATGGTAACTAAAAATGATTAATCTTAATTATTTTACCCCTGACACCGAATAAAATAACTTTCAAATAGAGACTCATATTGTAAATATGATACTTCCATTAAGTTCAGAATGACATGTTTTTCCTAGGTGTGACATAAAATGAGTGGGCGCAACGGTTTTAGTTTTCTATGCTGAGCGGGCTAGTTATAAATTGGGTTAAGTGTTTCAGATTAGGGTAAAACCCTAATATATTTCTCTCTATATTCCTAAGATCCCTAATTCTATGTCTAATATTCTTCGACATTACTCACTGGAACGAGGAGAAAACTACATCAAATCATCAGAGAATCAAAGTTTTAGCATCGTGGACACATCTCCAATGATGAACGACCGTTACGAAATAAGATTTATCTATTTTTGAGTTCTGATTTAAGTTTTTATTGAGATTTTGTCCCTATCCTCCTTTTTTCAATTCTAAAAATGAATCATCGATGTCCACATGAACACGACCATAAATATGATCTTAAAACCCTATTTTTCGTCCATTCTTTACGAGTATCTGATGATAACTTTTGGACGCGCTAAACTATCAGTGGATCAACAATTAGATTTTATTACTGTGAATCCAACATAGAAAGAATCCCCAATACAATGATGGAATCACAATCATGTGACTAGATTTTGCCTAGCGGTGGGCCGCTCCAGTGGTGGTCTGTGGAGTAGTGGTGACACCACATCCCAACAGTTCTGCAAGGCAGTGGGCCATGTGGCTCGGCCGGTCGGCTGTGGGGATCTTTTGGTGCGACCCCAGGCAGCGAAACCCACCACATTTCCCATGATCGGTCGAACACATTGACATGGCTGACGACCGGGTTGTCGAGTGGGTCGGGCCACCATGGGTTGGCCCAATCGCATTAGGATGGTCTGGATAAGTGGATCAGGTTGGACCCGAGTCAGATCCCAAGTCGACCGATGGTTGACTAAACAGATTCATCTTATAGTCGACTGACCACAGTCGTCCATAGTGGCTGACCGTTGTGGTAGTTTCTGAGGGTCGATGCGGTCGGTCGGTTGACCATAGTGGTCCACCCACCCTCGGGACCCTCTTTGATAGATTCAAACGCCCATAATTTTTAAATTGGGAATCCATTTCATTCATCTTTTATGGTAGTATATTACTTTCCTTAATATGGAAATTTTGAGATAATTTTGAGAATTTGAAGTTTGGGTTTGGAATTTGGGCCCCACTTTGACCTGTTTTGGTGTCTTGTGGTGAAATGAATCTTTTTCAATGATTGTCCATTTTGGGAAAATAAATAGTCTATTCTGCGTGTTTTTTTTTCATAGAACACAATGGTTACCTCAATTTCGGTGTCCTGGTTATGAATCAAGGTATTTAGAACTCAACCCTCATCTAGGGGTGTTCGAAGGCATCAATGATTGTAGTGATTTATTCAAAATTATCATATTAGTATTGTCTTACCATCTTATGTGGTTGTGCAGCGGCGTTTTTTATTCTCTCTTCCAGGCTTACCCTCTAGCAAGGCTGGGTAGTGGCATTCTCTGTTCTCTCTTCCAGGCTTACCCTTTAGTGGGGCTAGGTAGTGGCGTTCATCATTATCTCTTCAGGACATATCCTCCAGTGGGGCTGGGCAGCGAGGTTCATCGTTTACTCATCAGGGATACCCTTCAGTGTGTCACCCTTCAGCGGGGTTGGGCAGTGGTGTTTTTCATTAAATCAGTGATGAGTCATGTTTTGGTGTAACCTTGGACTCATGAGTAGGAATGTAAATTTTCCCACAAACATGTGTCCTGGTGATGCAAACTAAAAACATACGGTCAAGAAAATCCCACCAAAACTGGATAGTATTAAGGTGTGGTGATTGAGCCCATTTTTCTTGAAGTTCTGGGTAGACGTTTGGAATGTTGGGAATTGATGGTGGATAATTATAGGACTGTTTGTGACTCTTTACCTGGGCTGAGGTTTGATATAGAGATCCCCTTACTCTCTTGTTTGGGTTTCTTTGGGTTGAGAATATATATATATATATATATATATATATATATATATATATATTTACATTTTATTGCAGTACCCACTCCTTCGGTTCAGGTTACTCTCCTTCCAGGAGAAGCGAAGACATATAGGGTATTCCATGTGCTTTCCATGTCTAGCTTCTCGTTGTTAGACGGTCCTACTATCCTAATTTAGGTAGAAAAGTGTCTATGAGGAGTCCACCTTCTCACTATCTCTAGATCCTTAAATTTGTTTGGTCTTACTTCACTTGTTTGTGGGGTTGAGCTGCACTCATTTATTGTACTTTATCTCATACTACTCCCCCTTCTTTTTAGGGAATCCTACTGGGGATACTTATAATCACCCATTCATTTGATTTTCCCACACATATCATGACTTATGGAAATGATAAGCAGGTTTTATTATGACTCTGGAGGAGTTTAAGGATACGTGAGTTTGGAGCGCATGTAGTGGTCACAACTGGGTTTTAGGAGTGGAGATTCTACAATAGATGTAGTTTCAGTTTCCTATCAGTTTGGGGGTTTTTTATTTGGGTTTGTATTTTTTCCTTTTTTCCTTTCATCTTACTTTATTGTATTTGTACTTTTAGCGGTTCATGCATGTATGGATTATTTTACTATAGTGTTTCATCTTTTATTTATTTCCCTATGCACTTTCTCAAAGATGTTGTTGTGTGAACGTGTGTTTGTGTGTGTATGAACTTAGGAAAATGCATTCCCGATCTATTTTTCCTTCTGTGCTAGTCTCCACCCCCTGGTCTTTGGAGGTGGTCTAGGGGTAGTTTCAGCTCGAGCCCCAGTACAGGTTGGGTCATGATAAAGTGGTATTAGAGGTGGTTCGTTCCTTGGGATGGTGTTTGGATGATCCCTAAAAATGATTTTTTTTTGTTTAGGGAAACAATGTAAATGCATTTTAAGAGCGGATATTAGTCTATGGATTCTAGTGATGGTGTGGTGGATGACGTAGTCATTCATCAGGACCCTGATTACCAGATTGTCATCTCGGTGCACTAAGACATTGTTGCATTAAAAATTGGTACATAAATCATATAATATTAAGTATTTAAATGTTCTTATTCAGGAAAATCCCATTTTTTTTGTTCTTGATATATATATATATATATAAGCTCATCTGACCGTGGTACTCCCTAATAATTTTCAGGATGCCTCTGTGAAGACAGTGATCCAGGTTACCTGCTCTGGATCATGACGACGAACATGTGATTTATGTGACCTCAGTTCAAGGGCCATCACATGATCTACTTCCTCTAAGTGGACTAGCAGCAGTACGTCCACCTATGAAGCAGTAGTTAGTACCGACATCTCAGGTCGAGTTTGAGCACAAGCTAAGCGCACTTCATGAGTTCCAGCACTAGGGGCCACAAAGGTTTCGTGGAAATCTATATTATCATGCAGTGGGGGAATGGTTGGAATTTGTAGTCTTCCGCTTCAGGCTCGTGAAGACACTAGTAGACTAGATGGTGGGTTTGGAAGGTAGTCTCTTTCTCTGGCTGGCTGGGCGCTGGTGGAGTTTAGTTACTTGGATGCATGACAAGAGGACTCTCTCATGGGACAAGTTCCAGTAGCTATATTACGATGAGTACATCCCCTAATGCCTATGTTTAGTTAGGATTTATGAGCTTTTGGGGCTACAATAGGGATACATTATAGTGTTTGCATATGCAGCTAGGTTTACTGACCTTGCACACTACTCCCAAGATATGATATGTGACAGTTACTTCCAAGTGCAGAAGTCCGAGCAGGGTCTCCACTGAGAGATTTTTGTGGGAATTGTGCCCTTGTGCATCCCTACATTTTTTGGGGTGTTGGAATAGGTGATCGTGATGTAGAGTTTCCTATCAGAGGAATTCCAGTCAGTTGAGATTGGTAGTGGTCACTTCAATGTAGGGATGTCCACGGTGGTTGGTGGACGTCAATTAGGAGAACTACGATGCAGGAGACATTTCCAGGACCAGGCTCATCCATGTGGTCGGACAACAGTAGGAAATCATAGAGAAATAGATTAGTACAGAGATGTCATATGTTATACATGTGATGGGTGAGGTCACTTGGTGCGAGACTACCCAACCCAACGAGATGAGTATCTCGAGTTGGTAGCAGGTAGACCACTGTAACCGAGGAAACGCCATGACCAGGGTGGTCCCCAGGGAGGAGGATCTGGTAGAGGAGACGGAGAAGGAGGACCAGTGGGTGAGGGTGGCGTTATGAGTCCCCCCACCACTAAGAATCCCACAGAAGGCCTAGGGATCTAGTGATCGGGGCTATGGATATCTTCTCGCTATGGATGTTCGTGATCCTCCTACACACTAGATGATCTGAGGTATACTCTTTGTTTATTCTAATTTTTCTTTAGTATCAGTAGATACAGGATCCAATCCCTCTTTTATCTCATTACTCTTGGTACGGGAGTTGTAACTCCCAATAGAGGTGTTGGAATAGCAACTCTGTCTCCAGGCTCCTACGGGAAGTGCTTCTTCTATATCTTTTATCTGTCGGTAGTACGATATTTCATTTGGATAAGATATTTTCACATGGGACCTATTAGTTATCACGATGGAACATTATGACATCATCTGAGGCATGGATTTTCATTCCATGGTTCGAGCCAAGACCTACTATCATCATAGGCTAGTCAGATGTCTACACACTGATGGGACGACGTTAATCTTCTTTGGCGAATGATCCCTCATAGCAGGGCGGGCAAGTGTTGTGAGCAAGAGACCATATCCTTTTTCCAATAATTTGGTGAGAGTGACACTTGGTGCAGTGAAATCCTTAGGCACCTAGGTTCCTTCAGTTGTGTAGGATTACATAGACGTCTTCCCTGAATATTTCTCAGGCCTACCTCTGAAGATACAGTTGGAGCTTTTCATTGATTTTCAACAAGGGATCGCACCGATATCTTCTATGGCATAGCATATGGAACCCATCGAGCTTTGGGAGATACAGTTGTAGTTAGAGGACCTAAACGATAAGGGTTTCATCAGACCCAGTGTGTCCCCCAATGCAGCTCTGGTACTATTCGTGACTAAGGAATACATGATTTTGTGACATTGTGTGGATTATTTTCACATAAATCAGGCCAAGATAAATAAAAATTACCCCTTACTGAGGATCCATGAAATATTCAAACAGTTTTGAGGTGCGAGATGGTTCTACAAGATCGATCTTAGATTTGGCTATCACCATTTATGGGTTCTCAAGGATAATATTCCAAATTTATCCTTCTGTTGTTGATTTGGAAATTACAAGTTCCTATTGATACCTTTCAGTGTGAAAAATTCCTCCACTATTTTCATATCCTTGATTAAATAGTTCTTCTATCCATACTTAGACTAGTTTTTTTTGTCTTTGTAGATGAAATACTCATTTACTCATCATCAGAGGAGGATCACACAAAGAATCTAAGGATGGTCCTTGATTTTCTTCGATAACACCATCTTTATGGGAATCTCTCGAAATGCTGGTTATGGATACTTGAAGTTTACTTTCTGGGGAATTTCATCTCTGAAGAATTTTTATCCATGGACCCTATGAAGATAAAGGTAGTACTCTCTTGGGATCTACCCAAGAATGCATTAGAAGTAAGAATATTTCATGGTTTAGTTGGGTACTACCGGAGATTTATGGAGGAATTCTCTAGGATCACAACCCCTTTGACTGCTCTGACATGGAAGAGAATTTGTTTACCTAGATTGAGCAGTGCCAGATATCCTTCGATGAGTTGAGGCAGAGGCTAACGAGCACTCCAGTTCCGATACTACCAGAGGAGGGAGTTGAGTTTGTAGTGTATTGTGATGCCTCAGGGGCTAGGCTTAGTTGATTTTTGATGCAACGGTAGGTAGTCATCATGTATGGGTCAAGGTAGTTGAGACCCCATGAGCAGAACTATTTGACTGTTGACGCTCCTTTTCTTCACAAATTCTAACAACTGAAAAAGGTAAATACCTTAGTCCAAAGTGATTCATCCTTTAAAGAAACATCAAAAATTGACAAAGGCATGAAGAAGGACTTTTCCCACTTAGGTTGCGCAAGATTCATTATGCTTGCACAAGTATACTTGTGTGCCGCATAGTGGTCGCGCAGGTGACCTGCGCGCCCTCTGTGTTTTTCGCCCCGGGTCTTCAGCAGCCTATAAATACCCCTTGTGGGCCCCCCATTTCAGGGACAAAAAATTTCAGAAACTCATATTTGAGCTCCCGATGCCCTAGTCTCTTCGCAAATATTCCAAACACTTCTAAGGTAATTTCGTACCTAGAACGGAAGATCTAAAGAGGGGGAGTAAGGCCTAAGGGTTGAAACTCATCAACACTTGTGTGCCTAAGTGGCCAGCCCTAAAGGGAAACAACCACACTTGAGCGTTGCCTTACCCCTTCAATAGAACTTGTGTGCCCCTCTTCTTGAAGCCTCTAGGGATAATATTAAGGGATTGAGACAAGTCTCACCCATGTATTACCTTAAGGGTTTACCATTTCTCAAGTACTCGTGTGTGGTGCAAGTATACTTGCGCGACCAGGACTTGCGCGCCCACGCAGGACTTGTGCGCCACCTTCTTTTTGGGTGCCTCTCCAGCCTATTTCACCTCTCTTATGCCTATCCACCTATCCTATTCAAGATTAAGCCTTCAGAACACTCTTCAAATCCATTCATGGCCTGATTTCCTTGTTGGATTTCTTATCTGAAAAGGAATTTTGTGGAACATCTCTCAAAACCTAGTGATTTACATATCTTTATGTCACTAAGGTCAGAGATTTCATTCATTCAACCTCATCCTTTAAGATGAGAGAATCCTTAACCTCGGCCTACTTTTCAGGAGTAATCCCCAGTCCAAGTTCTCTTAATTTGGACATCCTCCTTAGGAATAAGCCCCAAGTCCCCTAACCTGGGCATCCTTTTCAGGAATAATCCCCAGTTATAATTTCCCAAATTTGGGCATCCTCCATAAGAGTAAGTCCCATGTTCCCAAAATCTGAATTTCCTTAACCTGGGCTTCATTTTTAGGAGTTAGCCCCAGTCATAATTCCCTTTAACCTGGGCCTCTTCTTTAAGAATAAGTCCCCGTCATAATTTCTCTTAACCAGTCTTAATTTACTTTTGACTTGGGATTCCTTTTCAAGAGTAAAACCCAATCATAATTCCCTTCCTAATTTGGGAACCTTCATCAATAGTAAGCCCCAAGTTAGATTATCCAAATCTCCATAAAGTACATATACCTTTATGAACCTTGTTCCTAGGTTTCTTCTCTAAAGTAAAACCGAATCTTCATCTATTTTGGGCAGTCATACATACATAATCCCCACATCATTTCTTATGATGGCACAATTTTTTGGTTTCACCAATACCTCTTGGTTCTCACACTGAGCATGACTCATGTGATCTTAGAGTGTAAAAGTAATTATGACATCTTTCTTTGAGCCATCAATCATGAATAAACCCCATACTTCATTACTAAAACTACGTGGGTTCTGATTCCTTTTATAAAACAAAGGATACGTAGGTATCCCATCTGCGGGTACAATCCCAGCTCTGAAATAATCCATGTCCTTATGAATGACAATAAACATCAGTTGCCCCACTGAGTGGCTTTAAAACCAGTATAGTAATCATAATGACCAAGAGACTTTTATGTATTGAAGGATACCATTGACTAAGAATCTCTAATAAATACAGATGATTCTCTATCAATGAAGAACCTTGAATACATATAAAAGATTCTCTAAATTTTCTACATATCAATCATTGATTGTTAGATCTAAAGGAATGATCATTTTATACTTGGTAATGTAATAAGGATTCACGAACATAAATTAAATATATAAAGAGAGTCCCAGAATAGACAATAATTCCCCTCAAAAATGTGTGATGAGTCCGACCTCCCATCCTCTCAACCAATGAAAATTCTTAAGCCTCATCAGTTCACAACTAATGAGCACCTACCTTTGGATAGTAGGTCCAAATGGATATGGAATCATTGTATGTTTCTGGTTCTACAAACAAACCTGTTAGAAACCGCTTGGAATGTTTGAACCTTAAATCAATAAGGTCATCCCCAATTCCAGAGGAAACAAAAAATGGTGAACCCGACGTGAATCCTTAACCAAGTTAAAATGATGTTTTACTTATTTGTTAGGCCCCTATTTAAAACTCAATGAGGGGCCCAAAAAAACAATCAATAAATTATGTGCTTATCAAAAAGATGTAGTGGCGGGACTTATCTTGATTACATCTGTTATATCAAACAGGAAATCTTTTCCAAGATCTTCTGCATCACATAAATGGCTTCTCTTAAATTCACACCTGTGAATACCTCTGCTATGAATGCCTCTACTGTGAAGTTATATGTTGCTACTCTTGCTGGATCATCATCCGCTCTAAGGGCGACATCACCTACTCAGTGTCTTCAATGCTGGGTATCGAATGAACTTGTTAAAGAGTATTGTCAACATGGTACCATTCCAACTCTAGAGGCTTCTCAACAAGCCCTCCAAGTGAAAAACTCACCCTGGTCATCCGGACAGCGACGACCAGTGATCAAGAAGCAGGTGGTGCTAACCACAGTCTCCAACCGTTTCGGGTTGTTATCCCCGGAACGCAACAACCATTCCCTCCCATATTCTGAGGAGGTGAATGATAAGTCCACTGAGGGCACTAATTCAAGAAAATAGGAGTCCTTCCCGAGGGATCCCACCAACAATAGCCACCACACTCGTGCGGTAGTGCACCCTCAACATGATGAGGGTGTCGTCTACAGGCGTTCGTCTCAAGTTCCTCAAACCCAAGCAGGCAAGACAAACCACCAGAGGCGATAGCCGGTTAATAGTGATCAGGTTGTTATCTCTTCCTTTTTCAGAGAAGTCCACCAACCTAACTTTGTGGCAAGCAACGAGCGGGCACACACACCCGTCCGTTTTAATTCCGCTATCTAGCTGACTCGTCGGGCAGCAGCACGGTAATCCTACCAGGAAATTCCGGTGGAGTACTATAGACAGGAAACTACACCTTTTTATAAATCATCAGCTAGTCAGCAGGCTCGTCTGACTACATGCGATGGAGCCCACCAACTCAATGTGTTGACAACTGGTAAACATGCACATACACCTGCTTACACTCATCAATCTTGCCAGTAGCCTCGTCTGTCAGTATTGAAGGAAGCTTGTCAACCACTTTCTTCGGAGTGCAATCAGCAGGCACATACACCTACTAGTATCGATCAATCCTACCAACTGTCTCGTTTGGTAGAATTTGGAGAAATCAGTCAGAAAGCTTCGGTGACAAACAGGAGGCAGACTCGACTCTCTACCCCCACACATCAGTACTTTCAGAATTCACTGATAGGAAAAGGAGGACAAAAGCTGGAATATACACCTACTCTAAACACGGAATGGACGTATATCCATGTTCTGGCCGCTGAAGTCACCAAGCATATTCTATCAATAGTGAAAGTGCAGAAGAAAATCCTTACTCATATTTTGGATGCCTTCCAGGATATTATAACAGCTTCAGCAGTATCTCAGGGAAAGACACATAAATCTATCCCTACCAATGGAGTGACACATTAATAGTTCACTCCGGAACAGACACACACATTTGTTCCATTCCAAGAGGGTTGTGGGGTGTACTCCCCCATATCATATGGACATCCAAGTCAGGTACATACACTTGATTTGAGTGGAGGTAATAATCCTAACCTGATCATTTCTCCTGAGTAGGAACTTACACCTACCCATAATGACCACATGGGTCAACAAGTGGTTCCTAAAGTGAGTAAGAAGGCATATCAGAAGAAGTCCCACCCAGCACAGTCAAGAAATCAACGGCCAATCTGTAATAAGGCCTTACTCGATGTTGGAGTTCTTGATGCACTCAGACAATTCTCCATTGCAACTCAAGATTCTACTCTATATGTTCCCAATAGTGGGAACATTAATTCTGAAGGTCTACATTAGATACTTACTCATGAAGGCTTACTTCATGACGATTTGGTCGATCTCGATGTTTCATCTTTAAATGAGAGCCATAGGAACCCTCTGTGTAGTCATAATACCAAGGATCAAAATGTTTCATCTTTTGCTGTAACCCACCATAGTTGTCCTCCCTATGATGATGAATTTAGCTATGAAAGTCCTCTCAGTAGTAATAATGCACATTTCCTGGAAAATGCTCCAATGGACAATGTAGTGATGAGAAAGACCTCTTATCTTAAGGAACATGAAAATGTGAAGCTAGTCATGTATGATGCTTTACCACTATCAGGTGAAACACTTTCTCAATCAGAAGATAGCCTGGGGTGTAGGTCATTCTCCGAACCACCCCTGGGTCGTTCGTCTTCTAGTTTGATCAGCGAATTATCTACCAATCTCGTTGAATCCAATGAAGCAACAAGGAAGCACCATCTCTGGTCTAATCAAGGTAGAAGAAACTTCATTGAATGATAAAAAGGAAGTACTAAATATGAGAAAACAACTGGCAAAAGGTGAAGTGCCAGTAATGTTTTGGCCTTTGGATGATTCTCAGTATGACATTCCAGAGATGTTGATGGACGATGGAATTCATGATATTCATCTCAACATATGGAAATCTCTTTGTCAGTTGAAAAATAAAATATTATCCTATGATGAATATGAATGTCATGTCAAGATAATAGAAGGGTTACAATGCCAAATTGACTTGGCATCTCTCTCAGTTTCACGATATTCGAAGGCTGAAAAGTAGCAGATATCCCTTCAACATTCATGCCTTGGCGCACTAAGAAGATTGGTCTAGTTAATTTCCAATGATCCATCTGTTATTTATATCAGGGGATGGGGTGTTCATTGAGAACTACATTTCACTATTCTCTCCAGTCAGCAAAGCCTGCCGAAAATGGTCTCATGCAATGTTATTGCCCATGGCCGGCCACAGTCAATGGGTTTTGTTTGTAATCAAAAGATTTCCCAAGAACAGGCTTCAACTAGTTCCTCTCAAAATCAAGCATACAGAGAACAAGTTGTTGAATTACTCATGCATCAAGAAAATGAGAATATTGAACAGGCCTCTCATTTGGAACAAGCACATCACCAAGTGAAAGAAGTGTCAGAAATCATCCAATGGTCTTTTGAGCCTGGTGATAAAAGTGGATACAGGTTGATGCATCCAGCTAATTTCTGGACTAAAGTCCGCAAGATCAGGAGATATTTCAAGAACGTCTCAGATATAGAAACTCAAGAACCAACCCATCTTGCTAGACTAGGGAATCTTTTATCCCAACCCTCGAAATCAACAAATAGGATTCGAGGAGTTGAGCAGGAACAGCCCCAGTCCACAGGACTGGGGACTTTTTCAAATCCTCAATCTCTCCCTCAGAGAATTTAAGTCTTCCCTAGATTAGGGAAGAATCCACAGAGGAATGAAGAGCCAAATTATCAGGAGATTCTCTCCAAATTATGGATCGTTAAGAAGTTCTTGAGGGATCAAATCGAAAAAAGGCAATGTATCATCAGGGACATGGAAGTAGACAATATTGCAGAAATTCTGATAGAAGGGATGCAATGTGTTATGCATCAATCAATGTCATCATTGTCGTTGTTGTTGATCCTCAAAATGAGGCTCACTCAGATGGATCAGATGAAGAGGTTCCTGATCAAGTGGTTGTACGCACAAACACAAATGAAGAAGGTGTGCATACACGAAATCAAAAGATTACCCAGAACCTAGGTAATCCTTCAAGTAACCCACTTCCCCCTCTTCTAAAGGTGTCCAATAAGGGGAAAGTAAAGAATCAGGTTTCATACCCTTCCTATGGAGAAGTTCAATCACTCTCATTAGAGAAAAGATTCACACAACAATAGGAATAGATGAAGGAATTAAGGAGGTTGAATGTTGAAATACTTCAAAGTAGTCTTCCTCCTAAGCGTACTGGAGTTAGTCAATCAAGGGAATTTGTTGCGGATACTGAGATGGATCAAGAGTATCTTCCTTTACCATTACACCCTCAGAGGTCTAATCCTATGGGTCAAGTGCAACATCAACCGTAAATACTACCATTAGTGGAAGTCCTGGTCACCACACCTATCCAGGCTCCAGTCATTGCACCTGTTTAGGTCCAAGCTCAACCGGATTTTTCTCAAAAGTTAATAACTACTATTGAGTCATTAAAATCTCGTTTAGAAGATATGGAGGGAAAGCATGCTCAAATTCAACCAGAAAATAGAGCTTACCCTGAATGGTTTGATGCAATTCCTCCCCCATCAAATTTTGCAAGTACCACATTCCCAGTCCTTAATGGTTTGGGAGACCCAGAGCAACACTTAACACATTTTGTTTCTCATTGTGATCCTATGATGGGAACCCCTAAGCAATAAGAAGCTGTTAAGCTCAGTTGTTTTGTACAGCCATTACAAGGACCTACTTTTGTCTGGTACACAAGCTTGCAATCTTGGTCAATTACCGAATGGGAGAATCTCCTCCAATGATTCCTTCTTCAATTCAGCTCAACTTTTCCAAAGAAACAGCTTTTTATCTTACAAACTGTAAGCAAAGGGAGAATGGAAGGGTTTTAAATTTCATTGCTCGCTAGAAGGGATTAACATATTCCCTAATCATAGCACTCCCTCAAGAGTAATTTTTTCCAATTTGTGTGGAAAATCTGCATGATGAGTTGCGCACACCGCTGATCCCTGCGAAATACACAGGAGGGTTTCAAGACCTTACATCAATCTCTCAACATTTAGAAGATTCTCTTATAAAGACTAAGGATAAAGATCATGTAATTCCATCAGCTCCAGGAAGGAGAATGGGTAAAGCAGAGACTGCTATAGTTATGCTTAAACAAGCACCTTTACCTGCTTCTACTTCAAGGCCGTCATCTTCTCGAAGGGCTCCACCTCCTGAGCATCAACAATAGAGGTTGTTTCGTCAAGATGATCAAAGAGATCAAAGATGGAATCAATTTTATGGTTTGAAGAGTAAATTTTACTCTTTCTGAAATGAAAATGTTCTTGGTTACTCTATTTTGGCTCTAGAAAATAATTTGGTTCAATTTCCAAGGCCCAAGAGGCCAAACAAGGAAGGAGATGAAGATTGTCCCAACTATTGCCCATTTCATCAGATGTTGGGGCATACCATTCAAGAGTGATTTTTCTTCAAGGACCTTATAAAAAAAATGGTCTACTTGGGAAAAGTCAAACTAAAAGGTTCTTCATCTCAGGTAGCATGTGTTACTGCTACAGATCCAGAGATAGAAGGAAAATGGCAAGAAGTCAAGAACAAAACTGTGCAAAAATATGATGATTGGATGGTCATAAAAACGATCAACCGAATTCATGCCATTTTGAAAACGCAATTGAAGAATCCAATTGTGTCTTCTTCCATGAATTCCACAGAAAAACCCTCTTCATCAGAGGGAAAATCCTCAAAAGCGCAGCATAATTCCAAGAAAGAGTAACAATCATAAGAAGATGAAATCGTTTCAAAACCTATGTTGTCTTTGACTCTGGAAGATTTTATGCCATCTACATCGAAGTCATGGGAACTGCCCCACCAAACGGCACAGTCTAAACAGGATAATCAGGCATAGTCTTCATCGAATAAAGAATTGATCTTTGGTTCTTTTAATATGATTCAATTAACAGATCTATATTCCAGTTGCAGTTTTGATTTTGATGAGCCCGATTTCCCTATATCAAATAGAGGAATCATAGGGAGTTATAGAGGCTTAGGATACAGGGGAAGACGTAGATCTTTCAGAGGACACTATTCCAATTCTACCCCTTCTAGAACTGTGTATGTGGCGGAAACTCATGGTAGAGACCTTCAACGAGCTCAACAAGAACAAGCAAGTTCTTCCACACAAGGCAGACTCAGTCCTAGCACAATTATTCTGGAAGATCGGTTGAAGGTTCCATATTCATCCTCCTAGAAAGTAAATATACCTATTTGGTCTAATCTTCTAAAGCCATAAGTATTACCAACTCCTACCTCGATACAAGATGCATCTACCATGTAGAGAATAATCCTACAGAATTCCATGCAGTGATATATTTCACAGATGATGTTGAAGGTGATGTCGTGCATGGACATATTAGAACTTTGTACTTATCTAGAATGGTCAATGGTGTAGACGTCTGAAAAGTTTTCATTGATAATGGTTCAAGAGTAAACCTCATCCCCATTCGTACACTTCATCGATTGGGCCTCACATAATCTAATTTATCTCCTTCTACTTTGATGTTACAAGGATATGATAAAAATCAACAAGAACCACTGGGCGAGATTACACTCAGAACACAGTTTGGAGATCTTGTATCTAATTCAAATTTTATGGTTATTGTTCAAGAATCATCCTTCAACAGCTTACTTGGAAGACCCTGGCTACATCAACATGCAGTCATCCCTTCATCATACCATCAATGTCTCAATTATTGTTTCGATGGTCAAATTGGGACATTGTATGGTGATAAGGCCCCGTTCAAGACATGTGAATCTCAATACATTGAGTCGGAATTCAATCAGATGAAGAGAAATGAGAAATCCACAACAAGGGAGGTTGCCAAAGTTAATGCTCCATATGGTTTGGAAAAGATTCCAGTAAACCCATTTACACATGTGAGTACAGATTATGTGTTTCCTATCAGTCAAATTGACAGGATATACCCAAATCAAAATACTCTTATAGAAACCTCTATAATGTCAATTACAGCAAAAAAGCCAGATAGCATGGGAGAAAGTGGTGATCCACCAAGCAATGATGAAAGCTCAAATGAAGATGTCTTCATTTCATATACTGAAATCTAGCAATTATATACCTCACCAATCAGGCCAGAAGAAGATATAGCAATATCATAGGTGAATGATGATGTCAATTCTAAGTCCATTATATCCTCTATATTACCCATGGAAGACCTTTCATCATCAATAAGGTCGGAAATGGAGGTTTCTTCTTCAAGATGATCAAATTTTAATATCTCTTCTGAACATGGAAATTTTTCTTTATCATCTACTATGAAAGTAGAAACAGAAGAAATAACACATGTTGAAAAAGAAGAGGATGATATCAGGGATGCTCCTCCAGCATTTGAAGATTGTATCTCTACCACCGTGGATTAACTCGTAGAAATACATCTGGGTACAAAAGAAGATCCACTCCCCACTTTAATTAGTACGGTAATGACTCTTGAAGAGCAAGAGATGTATATTTCTTTTTTAATGCGAAATCGAGATATATTTTCTTGGAACTATATAGAGATTCCAGGGCTTGATTCTGATGTTTCCACTCATCGCATGGGTTTTCCAGAGGAACATCGAGGATTCAAACAAGCCGCTAGAAGCACACACCCAAACTATGCTTCTAAAATTGAGGCTGAAGTGGATAATCTTATTAAAGATAACTTTTTCAGAGAAGTTCAATATCCCAAATGGTTGGATAATATTGTCCCAGTAAAAAAGAATAATGGGAAAATTAGAGTTTTCATTGATTTTAGAGATCTTAATCGGCATTGTCATAAGGATGATTTTCCAGTTCCGATTACAGAACTCTTAATTGATGAAACAGTTTGATATGAAGCACTTTCCTTCATGGATGGATATTTTGGATATAATCAAATCCGAATTGCTCCAGAAGATGAAAAATCTACAGCCTTCAGAGCCACTCAGGGTGTGTTTTGCTATCGGGTTATACCCTTTGGAAGGAAGAATGCAGGCACAACATATCAGTGTGCCATGCATCGTATCTTAAAACCTTTTTTAGGGAAGTTTGTTGAATGTTATGTGGACGATTTGGTGGTTAAATTAAAACAAAGTTCTAATCACTTGGATTATTTGGAAATCATATTCCACAAACTTCGGCAACATAATTTGAAGATGAACCCCTTAAAATGTGCTTTTGGGGTAACCTCAGGAAAATTTCTTGGCTTTGTTGTACGCCATCATGGTATCAAAGTCGATCCTAAGAAGACAAAGTCAATCCTTGTTAAGTCACCTCCTCTAAATTTCAAATAATTGAGAGGACTTCAAGGACAATTAGCCTATATTCGACGTTTCATTGCCAATTTGGCAGGAAAAAGTTTACCCTTCACCAAATTGATGAAGAAGGTAGTCACTTACCAGTGGACTAAAAAATGTCAAGAAGCATTTGATATTCTCAAGAAGTATCTCTGGAGTCCACCGGTGTTAATGCCACCTGTTGAAGAAAGACCACTTATCCTCTATGTGAAATCTTTAGAGTGATCATTGGGTGCCTTTTTTGCTCAGAAGAATGATGCTGGGAATGAAAACAGCCTCTACTATCTCAGTCAGACTATGCTTGAAGCAGAAACCCGATATTCGAATATTGAGAAGTGCTGGCTAGCATTAATCTTTGTAGTTAAAAAGTTGAGACACTACCTGCAACATCACGAGGTCCAATTGTTATCTCGCAATAACCCTCTCAAGTTCATCCTTAGTCCTCCAATTCTTACAAGACGTCTGGAAAGGTGGGCAGTTATTTTGCAGCAATTTGATATTTAGTATGTGTCTCAAAAGGCAATAAAGGGCCAAGCTCTGGCAGATTTCCTTACTGAACATCCTTCAGTAGAAGATACATCTTCAGATATTTAACTTCATGATGAGTAAGTATTATTTATTCATGATAGTCTTCAAACCTGGGAAATGTACTTTGATGGTGCTTCCAGAAGTCCAACAGGGAGAAAAATGGAAAATCCTAAATTCAACAAAGTTGGGTTATGAATTGTACTCATTTCCCCAGAAAAAGAAGTGCTACCTTATTCCTTCTCATTTTTTGGGAGGTGGGACAAATAATGAAGCATAATACCAAGCTCTCATTACAGGCTTGGAGTTTTCACCTCAAGAACAGGTGAATCACTTAAAGGTGAAAGGTGATTTAGACCTGGTAATCAAACAAGTCAATGGGGATTATACAATCAGAAAAGAAGAACTAATACCTTTGTATGATTACTTCATAGATTTAATTGTGGAATTCCCTTCGGAACCGACATTTTCTTATGTCTCGAGATAACAAAATGCCCAAGCTGATGCACTGGCTAATATAGCCACAGCTCTGGCAGATCCAAATTGGGATAAGACAAGTATCAGTATTTCCCACCGTCGTACAATTTCACCTTATGTTCAATCCAGAATAGAGTAAATCAATGAAATTATTCCCATATCTGAATCATATAGTCATACTACAGGATGGATGACACCTATCAAGGAATACATTCAAAATAGAACACTTCCACCTAATAGAGCCGGGAAAGAACAAGTTCGGAGACGTGTGGTCAATTTTACCCTTTTTGATAGCACAGATCACTTAGAGAAAGTTCTGTATAAAAGAGGTTTTGATGGAGTCATCTTCGGATTCATTAATGGTGAAGAGAAGATGGTTATCATGAAATAAGTGCATGCATGAGTCTGTGGTGCCCATCAGTCTGGACATAGACTGTCTGGTGAAATTTGAAGGATTGGATACTTTTGGTCTTCAATGATATAATATTGTGTTAATTTCATAAATAAGTGTCATTATTTTCAAGTACATTCCAACTTCATTCATCAACCCCCATAGTTTCTTCATACAGCTAAATACTCATGGGCATTTGCCACATGGGGAATGGATGTGGTGGGACTTATCCTTCGGCTACATCCAAGAAGTTTAAGTACATTCTTACTGCCATTGACTTCTTTTCCAAATGGTCGGAGTCAATACCCCTCAAAGATGTCAGTTCTAAATGCATTGTTAGCTTCATCAAGTCTAGAATAATTACCATATTTGGTGTCCCTCATACCATATTGACGGACAATGGCACCAACTTCTGTTCATCAGATGTGAGGAAGTTGTATCAAGAATACAACATCAAATCCAATCATTCATCTCGGTATCATGCAGCGGTTAATGGCCAGATAGAAGCTTTCAACAAGACTCTTTCAAACATACTGCAAAATATGGTGGATAAAGATAAGAAATCATGGTCGTATATACTTTTACATGATTTATGGGCTTATCGAACTACCACTCGCACTGAAACGCGGTCAACTTCATATTAATTGGTATATAGAATGAAAGCAGTCTTTCCCATTGAGGTTCAATTACCCTCGCTCAGAGTATCCATTTGTGATCAGTCATCTATAGATGAACAATCTCAAAAGCTATTGGATGAATTGGAACTGTTAGATGAGAAAAGATTGTGCACCCTGCACCACTTGGAAGTCTATCAGAATCGAATAACATGAGATTTCAACAAAAAGTTCATCTTCATTCATTTGTTCAGGGAGAATTGGTATTAGTTCTCAGAACTCCAATGATACCAGCAAGATGTTAAACTGCACCATCATCCACGGTCCATGCATACGACCTTAAACTATTGGAATTTCATATCGTCTAGCAAGACGTTAAACTGCACCATCATCCACAGTCCATGCATACGACCTTAAACTATTGGAATTTCATATCATCCAGTAAGATGTTAAACTGCATCATCATCCACGGTCCATGCATACAACTTAAAGTATTGGCATTTCATATCATCCAGCAAGACATTAAACTGCATCATCATCACCGGTCCATGAATACGACCTTAAACTATTGGCATTTCATATCATCCAGCAAGACGTTTAACTGCATCATCATCCACGATCCATGAATACAACCCTAAACAATTGGCACCCTTATTTTCCAACCTGATGTTAAACTGTGTCCCTATATTTGCCCTGCATGACGTTAAACTGCACTGCTCATTCATCCTACGTGACGTAAAACTGGAAAAGTCTCTAATACGGCCAACATAACGTTAAATTGTGTCCTATTTTCTCCTTACTTCATGACATTAAACTGCACAGTCCCCCTTTTATCCAACAAGATATTAAACTATATTGTCCCCATCGTCCTAGATACATTACGCTAAACTGTACAGAAGTCTCTTAATACATCCTACATGATGTTAAACTGTATTTTTCCCTGCTACATGACACTGAACTATGTAGCACCAATAGTCCTCACTGTAAGACTTTAAACTACATAATCCCTTCATATGTCCTACATAACATTAAACTATGCATTTTTAAGGTTGTTGCTAACTCTTATTTCTCACACTGAGTATGACTCACGTGAGCTTAGAGTAAACTTCAACCATAACACCCTCTCTGGCCCGCTAAGCGTGCGTAAGTCCCAACACCATTTTTTTAGGTCATTGTCCCCAAGAACAACTTGATCACTAATTGATTTTTTTAATTGAACTACGCGGACGTTGATCCTTGCCTTCTAGGATAGGTACGTAGGCAACCTCTTGATGTTCAAGACCAAAACCAATCTTCTCACATTGGTTCACCTTTGTCCTTGCTACATGACGTTAAATTTTACAACACCTTTTTCCCTGTATGACAATAAACTACGACATTCTTTGATCCCTCACCTGAGAGGAAATCATTATTTACATTGATATCCAATCATGTTATATTTCAAAGACTGTGTCCATACATTGTAATGCGTGAACCTTTTATCTTGGGTCAAACCATCATTACACTAAAGTCCCCTTTTCACCCTTCACTTGTACGAACCAAATCTGTATAGAGGGTATTTATAGAACTATGGGTGGCATGATTCCCATCCTTATGGGATACGTAGGAACGTTCGAGAATCCCTTGAATCCAGCCCCAAGTCTTCGGGCCTAACCCCAAATTTTAATTCTAGTCCCTTAGCTAAAAACTCCCTATGAAAATATAAACTATGTATTCATTATAATGGTTCAATTTCTATGACCCTAAACTAAGATTTTCCATAATTTCATCCCACATGATGTTAAACTGTATTTCAAGAACTATATATGGCTTGATTCTCATCTTTACGGGATACATAGTGAAGTCTAACATTTCAATTCAGGACCCAGCCACAATATGATTATGGTTAACATTGATCTATGTATCTCTTTCATGCATTGTACAATGTCCATTTTTATGTGTCATACTCCTAACCTTAAATACTTAAAGATCTTTATAAACCTTTTCTTGACTTCTGGTCACAAAATGCCTTATTTCTGAGAGTTCTTTTTCCTGACTATGAAGCACGTGCCCTTAGGCGGCCTTGCATAAAAAATCTACATAACAGACTTGTCAGCCAAAGGATACTATTATTTGACTATGCAGCCAAGGCCCTTAGGTGGACCTGCATAATTCAACCCCCTAACGGGTTTGTTAAATAATGTTAACTTCATTCTTGGGAAGAAAGCCTCTTTTTTCCTTATTGGTCTTATCAACAATATGTAAAGTATCTTTAAAAAATAGCCATCCTTAACATATTTTCCCCCATGTAATTTTTCATGATCTAAAAGTATTCAAGTCAATGATTTAGATTTCTCTTCCCTACGTTTGGGTCAGACCTTTGTAGGAGTGACATTCATCCAGTTATTAGATGATATTTCTTGGAAATATCTTCTATATATTTAAGTACCTCTCTCCGTACAGCAAACTGTATGATTTGGAAAATTTGAATCTCTATAAACTTCCACTGGATTTTTAGCAGTAGAAAGGTAAATTTCTAAGAGTTATTTTTCCTGACTATGCAGCACGTGCCCTTAGACGGCCTTGCATAAACAATCTATATAACAGAATTATCAGCCAAAAGATATTATTATGTGACTATGCAGCCAATGCCCTTAGGTGTCCCTGCATAATTCAACCCCCTAACGGGTTTTTTAAATAATGGTAAATTAATTCTTGGGAACTACTTCTTCTAATTCCTTTTATCCCTTTTCCGTATCATTCCTCATATTCCAAATTTCATAAGTCATAGTTTACATGTTTTCCTTCATACTTGAGTTTGGTAAAATGTTTTTAGATAAGTTTTCAAGGAATTGAGTGAATTTTAACCCATTCGGTCAAAGCTATTTTGACCTTAAACATTAGCCTTTTTATGTCTGACATGCCTGACTTTAAACTGCCAATAACCACAAAGACCCATGGTTTCTCTTTTTTTTCTCAGATCCAAATCCTCTTTTCAATCCAGATCTATCTCTGAGGGGGGACTTTTGTTGACACTCATTTTCATCACAAATTTTAACGACTGAAAAAGGGAAATACCTTAGTCGAAAGTGATTCATCCTTTAAAGATACATCAAAAATAGACAAAGTCATGAAGAAGGATTTCATCCCACTTAGGCCCTGAAAGTTTCATCATGGTCACACAAGTATACTTGTGCGCCGCATAGTGGTCGCACAGGTGACATGCGCGCCCTCTTTTTTTCGTCCAGGTTCATTAGCAGCCTATAAATACCCCTTGTGGGCCCCCCATTTCGGGGACAAAAAATTCCAGAAACTCAGATTTGAGCTCCCAGTTCCCTAGTCTATTCTCAAATCATTCGAACACTTATAAGGTAATTTCTTACCTAGAAAGGAAGATCTAAAGAGGGGGAGTAAGGCCTAAATGTTGAAACTTATCAACACTTGCACGCCTAAGTGGCCATACCTTAAGGGAAATGTCCACACTTGTGTGCCACCTTACCCCTTCAATAGAACTTGCACGCCCCTCTTCTAGAAGCCTCTAGGGATAATACTAAGGGCTTGATCCAAGTCTCGCCCAAGTATATCCTTAAGGGTTGACCGTCGTGCAAGTACCCATGTGTCGCGGAAGTATACTTGCGTGACCAGGACTTGCAGGCCCACGCAGGACTTGTGCACCACCTTATTTTTGGGTGCCCCTCCTACCTATTTCACCTATCTTATGCCTATCCACCTATCCTCTTCAAGAATAAGCCTTCAGAACTCTCTCCAAAGCCATTCATGGCATGATTTCCTTGTTGGTTTCCTTATCTGAAAAGGAATTCTGTAGAACATCTCTCAAAACATAGTGATTTACATATCTTTATGTCACTAAGGTCATAGATTTCATTCATTCAACCTCATCCTTTAATATCAGAGAATCCATAACTTGGGCCTCCTTTTCATGAGTAAGCCCCAGTCCAAGTTCTCTAAATTTGGGAATCCTCCTTAGGAATAAGCCCCAAGTCCCCTAACATGGGCATCTGTTTCAGAAATAAGCCCCAGTCATAATTTCCCAAATTTGGGCATCCTCCTTAGGAGTAAGTCCCCAGTTCCCAAAATCTGAATTTCCTTAATCCGGGCTTCCTTTTCATAAGTAATCCCCAGTCATAATTCCCTTTAACCTGGGCCTCTTCTTTAAGAATAAGTCACATCCATAATTTATCTTAACCAGTATTAATTTACTTTTGACTTGGGATTCCTTTTCAGAAGTAAAACCCAATCACAAGTCCCTTCCTAATTTAGGCACCTTCTTCAAGAGTAAGCCCCAAGGTAGAGTATCCAAATCTCCATAAAGCACATATACCTTTATAGACCTTGTTCCTGGGTTTCTTCCCTGAAGTAAAACCCAATATTCATCTATTTTGGGCAGTCATACATACATAATCCCCACATCATTTCTTATGATGACATAATTTTCTGGTTTTACCAATACCTCTTGTTTCTCACACTGAGCATGACTCACGTGAGGTTATAGTGTAAAAGTAATTATGACATCTTTTTTTTGAGCCATCAATCATGAATAAACCCCAAACATATTTACTCAAACTACGTGGGTTATGATTCCTTTTCTAAAACAAAGGATACGTAGGTATCCCATCTGTAGGTACGATCCCAACTCTGAAATAATCCATGTCCTTTTGAATGACAATAATCTTTTAGTGCCCCACTGAGTGGCTTAAAACCAGTATGGTCATCATAATGACCAAGAGACTTTTATGTATTGAAGGATACCATTGACTAAGAATCTCTAATAAATACAGATGATTCTCAATCAATGAAGAACCTCGAATACATATAAAAGATTCTCTAAATTTCCTACATATCAATCATTGATTGTTAGATCTAAAGGAAACCTCATTTTATACTTGGTAATGTTATAAAGATTCACGAACATTACTTAAATCTATAAAGAAAGTCCCGAAATAGACAATAATTCCCCTCAAAAAGGTGTGATGAGTCCGACCTCTCATCCTCTTAACCAATTCAAATTATTAAGCCTCATCAGTTCACAAGTAATGATCACCTACCTTTGGAAAGTAGGTCCAAATGGATATGAAATCATTGGATGTTTCCAGTTCTATGAAAAAACCTATTGAAAACCACTTGGAATGTTCGAACCATAAATCAATAAGTTAATCCCAAATTCTAGAGGAAACAATGACTCATGACTTAAAGCTCATTGTGGTAGTCTTCTCCCCAATGATGTGGATACACTACCACCTAGAGAGCGCTTTGTGGTTTACTCAGACCACCAGAGCCTTAGGTATATCTTTAACCAGATATATATGAATCTAAGGTAGTAATGCTGGTTGGAGTTCCTATAGAACTATGATTTTGGGATCATCTATAGCCTAGGGAGGGGCAACGTTGAAGCGGATTCCCTCAATGAGAAGTCTCAGGCTTGCCTAGTTTAGAAATATTTTGGGTATTCAGCTTCCCTAAAACTAACCCTGGTGGAGTAGGAGGGTACTGCTTTTCTGCAGTCGATGGTGTTGATTCCTTCACTCTTAGAGTGGGTGAGAGAGTCCTAGAATAGAGATATCAACTGTGAGGTTCTACACAACTAGATATCCACATGAGACTCCCCTGATGGGTATTCAGAAAGGGGGAATCACAATATCTTCTTCCAGGGGAGAAATGTGATTCCATTTGCGATGTCAGAGGAAGTGATGCAGTAGTTACATAAATCTCCCTTAGTTGTACATCCAGGTGTAGGGAAGATTTATAGGGTTCTTTAATGGAATTTATGGTGGTCTAGGATGAGATTAATCATTGCTGAATTTGTCTCACGATGCCTTACCTATCAGTATGTTAATGATGAGCATCAGGTTCTTGTAGGTTTTCTCCAACCACTTGACATCCTAGAGTGGAAGTGGGGTGGCATATCCATGGACTTCGTCCCAAGGATTCCTTATATAATGAATATCCATGACTCTATCTGGGTGATAGTGGAACAACTCACCTAGTCGGTTCAATTCCTTGTTATTAGGGAGTAGATTTCGATGGAGATTTTGGGGTAGTTGTACTTATGGGAGATCGTCCGCCTTCACGGGGTATCCTCAACGATTGTGTCCAACAGTGATGTTTGGTTTACATCATGGTTGTGGAGAGGCCTGAAGAATGCATTCAGGGCTTGGATGTAGATGAGTATGACCTTTCAACCCCAAACTGATGGGAAGACCAAGCATACTATCCAGGTACTATAGGATATGATGAGATCCTGCATTCTAGATTTCAGTCGAAGCTAGTAGGATCACCTACCTTTAGTAGAGTTTTCATATAAAAACAACTACCACTCTACCATTGGCATGGAACCATATGTGGCCCTATATGGGAGACCATGAAGGTCACCTTTGTGATGGATGGAGGTTGTAGAAATGTCCCTCGTGGGCCCAGAGTTGGTTCAAACAATGATAGAGAAGGTGAGGGTCATCCGTGAACGAATGAAGAAGGCCCAAATAAGACCAAAAACCTATGAAGACCACAATCATAGGCCCTTAGAGTTCGATCAGGGAGACCACATCTTCTTAAGAGTATCCCAATAACATGGAATAAAAAGGTTAATTCAGAGAGGCAAGCTATCATCGAGGATCGTCAGGCCATTAAAGATTGTGCAGAGGGTTGGAGAAGTTTCATACCACCTTTCCCTACCCCCTCAGCTAGAGCGAGGTCACAACATCTTCCAAATGTTGTAGCTGAGGCGATACATGAATTATCCTATGCATGTCATCGACTGCGGAAAGTTGGACATTGAGAATAGAGCCTCATTTGTGTAGCACCCAGTGCTGATCGAGGATTGATAGAAGCAAACCTTGTGGCATCACAGAAACATGCAAGAGAGTTCTTGGGAATGTGAGACCTAGATACGGGCCCATTATTCCATGATGTTTTCCTAATTTTTTATTTTAGAGGAAGAAAATATTGAAGGATGGAATGATGTAGAGACCCAATTTTCACCCTATAATACTTTGAAATATTTCTATATATATTTACAGAGTTAGGCATTGAGACAACATGCAATTTTGAGGCATAGTGTTCTTGGAATTAATTTTTATAAAAATATTAAAAATATTCTATATCATGCATGAAAAGAAAATGGGATAACTCTTAAATGGTAACTATGATAAGAAACTTGAATATATGGTTGAGTCTGGAATGTGGTGTTTACCCTATGTGGGGTGAAACTTTTATCGGCATGGGACTCTTGTGAAAAATGCCACTCAGGGGGAAAATAGTAATTAAAATTTATTAAACTTAATTATTTTACCTCTGATTCTGAATCAAAATAAATCAAATGGGGACTTAGATTTTAAATCTAAGACTACTACTGAGTTCATAATGAGGTTTTTTTTCTATGTACAGCATTAAATGAGAGGGTGAGATAGTTTCAGTTTTTTGCACTGTGTCGGACTACTATAAATAGAGTTAAGTGTTCCAGATTAGGGGGGAAACCTAAATCTATTTCTCTCTCTACACCTAATCTCCTTCTCTATATCTCTATATACTATTCTTCAAAGTTCTTCACTAGAATGAGGAGAAAACTCTACAAAATCTTCATTGGATCGAAGTAGGAGCACCATGGATGCATCACCAATGACGAACTGCCTTTACAAGGTATGATTTATCTCGTTTTGAGTTTTGATTCATTTTTTAACTGAGATTTTGTCCTCAACCTCTTGTTTTGTTGATTCTAACCTTGAATCATTGATGTCCGCATGAACATGTCCATCAATCTATTCCTAAAACCCTATTTTTTCGTTCTTCATGGGTATCCACTAACAACATTTGGATATTCTAAACTACCAGTGGATTGAAGATTAGAGGTCATTGCATTGAAGCCACCATCACAAGGGTCCCCAATCCGCATACAGAATCATGATTAGGTGACTAGATATGGCTCATTGGTCCATAAAACAGACTATTGAGGTGTCGTCGGCAGTTTCCAGTGGTGGGTCGCTCCGACTATGGTCGGAAGAGTAGTGGTGGCCCAACGGTGATGCAAGACAGCAGGCCACATGGCATGGTCGGTCGGCTAGGCGGGATCGCACGACACAACCCTAGAAGGTGACACCCACAACCTTTCCTGCGGCTGGTCAACCATGTTAACGCTATCGGCGACCAGCTCCCAGATTGGGTCCCGTCAGAGAGCGGTCTGGGTTGCCATGGGTCAGACAAATCAAATTGGGCTAGGCCTGGAAAATGGGACGGGCCCTAATCAGGTGTTATGGTCTTGATAAGTGGATCGGGTTTGCCGACAGTTGAATGGCCACTGTCGGCTGATTGTTGACTGACCACGGTCATACTTCCGCGGCACATGCACATTCTACCGCGGGTTGGACTGACTGTGATGGTCGACCGCAGGTCGGACTGACCTCAATGGTCGACCATGGGCCTAAACGACCTTGACAGTCGACCAAGGGCTGGACAGACCGTGACATTCGACCGCAAATTGGTCCACCGACCCCTAGGACACTCTTTTTCATATTAAAACACCTGTATCTTTTAAACTGAGCGTCAGTTTGACATGTCATCTATGGAATCATGTTATTCTACTCAATACGTAAATTTTGATATAATTTTTAGAATTTGAAGTTTGGGGTCAGAATGTGGGTTCCACTTTTACCCATTCAGGTGTCTTGTAGTGAAAAGACCATTTTTCCTTGATTTCCCATTTTGAGAAAATAAATATCCTATCCTGTATGTTTTTCCACATTGAATGTGATGGTGATCTTAGTTTCAATGTCTGGGTTATGAATATAGGTGTTCTGAACTCGAGCTTGTCTAGGAGAGTTTGATGATTGCTGTGATGGCAGTGATGTTTTTAGAATTACCAGAGCAGTACTGGATTTCCATCTAGCATGGTTGGTAAGATTCGTTCATCGTTCTCTCTTCTAGGATTACTCTCCAACAGGGCTGGGTAGTGGCGTTCGACCTTCTCTCTTCCAATAAAACCCTCCAGTGGGGCTGGGCAGTGATGTTTGTTGTTCTCTCTTTAAGACTTACCCTCTAGGAGGTCTAGGTAGTAAGGTTCATTTTTTACTCTTCAGGACTACCCTCTAGCTTGTCACCCTTAAGTGGGGTTGGGAAGTGGTGTTCGCCGATGAATCAGTGACCAGTAATGTTTTTGTCGTAGACATGGACTCATGAGTAAAAGCGACATTTTCCCCCACCGAGAAGCATCCTGGTGACGCGACCTAAAATCGTGCAGGTGAGACAGACCAGCCCAAAGCAGATAGTATCAAGGTGTGGTGGTTGGGCCCCTTTTTATTGCATTTTAGGGCAGGCATTTGGAACATTGGGCATTGATAGTGGCTACTTCTGGTACTGTTGGCAACTCAGTACCTGGGCTGAAGTTTGAGATAGAGATCCCCTTACTCTCTCGTTAAGGTTTCTTTAGTTTGAGAATATATATATATTTATATACATTCTATTACAGTACTAACTCCTTAGTTCTTGGTTACTCTTTTTCCAGGAGAGGAGAAGACACGCGGGGTATGCCATGTGCTTTTTGTGTCTATCTTCTCATGGTTGGACGATCCTACTCTCCTACTTTAGGTAATGAGGATTAGATGAGGATTCTACCTTCTCACCATCTATATCACCTTATGTTTGGATGAGCTCACATAAATTTCTTGTTGGGTTGAGTTGCACTCATTTATTGTACCATAATCTATCCGGTGTACCTTTCCTCTTTTATCTCTTACATATCCCCCTTATTTTCAACGAATCCTAGTAGGTATGTTTATACTCACCCTTTCATTGGATTTTCCCACACATATCTTTCCTTATAAAGATGACACACATGTTTGATTGTGACTCCATATAAGTTCAAGGATATGGGATCTTGGACCCCGTGCGGTGGTCACAGTTGGTTTTTAGGAGAAGAGCTTCATCAGTAGATTTACTTTCAGTTTACCATCAGGTTGGGACTTTTGTAGTTGGGCATCTATTTTTACTTTTTCCCTTTAATATTACATTATTGTACTTGTACTTTTAGTGGTCCATGCATGTATGATTTATTTTACAGTAATGTTTAATTTTTTATTTCTTTCCCTATGCACTTTTTCATAGAGTTGGTTGTGTGTGTGTATAGGTTCTTAGGAAAAGGCCTCCCCAAGCTATTATGTCTTCGGCTCCAGTATCCACCCCATGTCCTATGAAGTTGGGTTTTGGGTGGTTGCGGATCGATCATCGGTACGGTCCAGGTTGTGACATAATATATGATTTAATGTTAAGGTAATAATGGACTTTTTATGTAAATTTTAGGATAATATAAATTTAGTTAAAACCATGTTGATAAGTCTAAATGAGAATTCTAAGTATAGGGTAACATCCTAATGTTTTAGTAAAGTAGATATTATAAAATTATTCAAGAAATTTCATCCTTATCTAAATACGACAAGTGGATACAAGATATAGAATATATGTACCTAGGGGTAATAACCCCAAAGAGTGTGGGTTGGTTATTAACACAATCATAACATGGTACATGGAAAAGATTCATAACTACACACTTAGTTTTAAACTATAAAATATATTCTTTAGTTAGTTAATATTATCTTTAATAAATATTATGATGGATTTGAATATATTTAGGTTAGACAACGTAATAAGAAAGTGACCATGGTAAACATAGAAATAAATATAGAGATTCCAAAATTAAGGTACATATTAATCAATATGTATTTTTTGGATAAAGGATAAGTTTTGTTTTAAGAGTATAAATTTAAATGATATTTGTTTTTAGAATATTTTAATAATGTTCCTGCAAATTTTGGATCCATATTTTGAGTATTATGTTAAGATGTATGAGTAAACAAAAATAAAAGTAACCTACGTTAAACCAATAATGATATTGGTTAAACAAAGAGTGATATAGGTTGAACTGAGTCTAGTAAAAATGATTTATTAGAAGTATAGGCTAACATAATAGAGATATAAAGTTATATGTTTTATGGTTAAATCTTCCTATGGAAAATTATGATAATTATCATATAATTATTATCACTCATGTTAACTCTTTTGGTTTTAATAATGTATGAAGCCTAAAGTAACTAAGATAAAAAAAATTCCACATACATTGAAAAAAATTCGTAATTAAACGCCTAATGGGATAAGGGTTGGAGTGAGAAATATTGAGATTATTCCAAACCATCTATCAAGAATTATGATTAACAATGTGAACATAGTTGAAATAAAAAACACATGAAATAAGATAAGGATAGAATCCTAAAGAAATTTGGGTGATTAAGATGGTGAAGGAAAGAATATTCAATTTCCTACATGTTAAAAATGTGAGAAGAAGGATGAGGTAAATTTCGTAAATTGGATGAGTAAATTCTATTAGTGTGGAGATTAAGGTCACCACATCAACAAGTTTAGGGGAAAGAGATAACCTGCAAATGTTTTTTGCTTAAATTGAAATAAAGTTTGGAATTATACAAATAAATTCCCCATTAAAAAGGTTAATGAGGTAAATAGTCATTAAAAACTAGAGAAATAAGGAAAATCAAATGAAACTACAACTAATATAGGAAATATTGAGCTTTCACTCTATATTTTATAGTTTCATGTTTCATTTAAGTTATCACAAACTATTGGATATTGAGTTATAAATAAAAATATGTGGGATTATGATTATCATATAAATAATTTTCAAGGTTTATGGAAAGTTATTCCTTATAGATATAGATCCATTTAACTTAGTAGAATTCTTTGTGAAATTATGAATGGCTTGTCTCTCTTTATAAACTTCTTATAAAAATTTTCATATAAATAAATATAATTACACAAACTTAACAAACCCATTATAATCTAGTGTTGTATGGTTACTTATGATTTCCCTATAGAAATTACCCTGATATTATGATTCAAACGGTGATGATGCAATTTATTTGGGGCTGTAATACAACATAATTTTAATATATTATTTATTTTAAATAATTCAATGTGTTTGATTTCTTGAACCACATGGAACACCAAACAAAAATGAAACCATACAATATTTATAATAGTAAAACATATAAATTTAATTAGGAAGAATGAATAGGATTAACCACTTAACTATATATTTATAGAAGGAAAATAAAGGATACTTTTAGTATGAATGAAATTCGATTGGTATAATTAAAATGACTAATATGATCATTTTATTATTAAAAGTGTATTTTTTAAAATATGTACATTCTATGCGATATTAAATTATGTTTCCATAAATATGATATTAATGGTGATAAAATATATTTTATATGAATAATCGGTTAATACTAATTGGATTATCAAATAATTGGAAATATAAATGAGAATAGTTAATATTCTAAAGAAGTCACTTTCCTATAAAATAAGTTCTTCATTATTTGTCTCCTATTTATTTAAAAGTTTAATTTATAAAATTTTGAATCTAAATTTTAAAAAATTAAAATTATTTTTGGATTCATCATTGTAATATTATATTAAGATTAATTTTTTGTATTTTTCTAAAAATATTTCTTTTTATGTGAATAATGAAAAGTAATTTTTACAAATAACTTGAATTTTATGGAATTATTAGTATATAAGTATGAATAATAAATTAATGAAACATTTTTTCACAAAAAAAATATATTTTATAAGTTGATTTATGGTTTTAAAAATGGTGATTTTAATTTACAAACCCATATTAAACATTTTAGAACTTATGTTATATTTTTCAAAACATTATTTTTAATAAATTATACATTATGTATTTCAAAATAAAATATAACTTTTAAAAATTCAATAAAATAAAATGGACCTCAAATTTTGAATCATTATGTCCAAATTATGTAATAAGGGCCCTTTATTTTTTTCTCATAAAGGATATTTTGCTTTCAAAAAACAAGTTACTGCAGTAAAAACTTGTCACATCCTAACCATGTAAATTTATTTATTTTATTATTTTCTTGGAATTGGATATTCTGGTTGAGGATTGGGTTGAGCCCCAGTTTATATTTTTGAGTTTTTGTTGAAAATTGGTGTTTTTTGTCTTGGCAGCAGGTGGCACATAGTTAGGGGAAACCGTGCATCCTGTCTTAGGAAACTGTGTACCTTTTTTTGGTGTGCAGGGGTAAGGTTCACAGATTTCACACAGTTTGGGAAACCATGAAGAAACCATTTTAGAGGTTATGTATCTTGGACAGAGGCATTTAACATGGTGGGAATACATTTTGGGAAACCATGCACCCAAATCGTACGGTGTTCCCCTTTGTCTATTAGAGGGTGCATGGTATTCCAAATCATGAGACCAAACCATGAGAGCTACCCAAATCATTAAAAATGTGAAATTACCTCTTTCCCCCTCTAGTTTTTTAACCCTATTTCATGTTTCTCCTCCCCTTTTCACCCTATGCGCAACATGAGAGCCTCCAAACTCCCCCTATATTTCCCTTATTTCTTTTTAAAATCCCCTTGAAGGTTCCTAGGTGAGTTCCCTTTGGTTTTGGTCAATTTCAACATTTTATTACCCTCCTCTCTTTGTCCTGGGTTATTTATTAGTGGGGTTTCCTTATTATATGAACCCTATGGGTTGGGGTTAATGTGTGGTTTGTTTTCGTAAATGTTAGGGTGTGTGGATTGTCTCTCGGGCTTGATTCTTCCTCCTTTCGATATTTCGTGTCATTCACATGTCATTGAGGTAGGTGTTTCTATCTATATCCTTTACAACACATTCCATTGATTCTTGAACTTTCCTGAATGGTTTATAAATTTTCTTTCCCTAATTTTAATGTCTTGGTATGAATTATTTTGGTGTTTTCATGATGGAAATGGGTGTGAAATGGGTTCCAAAGGGTTTTTATATTTATTCTTGTATTTAAATTTACAAAAGCTGTTTGAGGAAATGAAAATTGATATTTTAAAGGTAATTTCGGTACATTAGGTGGTGTTTTCCCTTGATTATGTTTTGATAATGAGGTTGAGTTGTGAATTTTTTGTTATATGTGGACATTTGTGACTTTTATGGTGAAAATATTATGTTTGATTTTTTATTTTGGTTTAAAATCGTGTGATTATTCTTTAGAAAGGTGTTTTCAAAGTGATTTAAAGTACAGATGTGTTGAAAGATGGTTTTCTAAATAAAATGGGTTTTTTTCATTTTATAATCCTCATTGTGTTCCAAAATGGACTTGGTGGTTTGTGTGGGTTCAAAGGTGGTTTTAAATGTGATTTCCAATGTTTTACCATTTGTAATTTTAAGATATGTATTGATGAATAATTAGTATAAAGACCCATTTGAAATTTTGAGATAGGACATGATAATTATGTGGTGTATGGAACTATGGCATGTTTGGTGCTTTAGAACACGGTTGGTTTCTGAATAGCATAAGGGACCATTTAGAAACCTTATGCATGTTGTATGTTTTTTTATATTTTGTTGTTTTGGAAATGGTATTGGAATTATAATTGGTTTTAGAAATGTGATTCCCATTTAGAACTTGAAATGTTTTTTTAGTTTTGTTTAAAAAATTTGTATTATGTGAAATCTGATTTGGTATTTTGTATTGCCTTGGTAAAGTGGTTTTTATGTGATATGTTGTGAAGGCCAGGTTGGAATCTTGGAATATTTTTAAAAAAAGGTTGAAAATCTGGGTAGCATGATGGATCAGTTGGTATTTTAAAATAATGTGGTAAATGGATGGGATTGTAGAAAATGTTGGTTTCTATGTGAGATTCATGTTCTTGTGATAGAAATTGATTTTTTATGTTTGTGATGCTTGGATTATATTTTTGAGACCACAATAATTTTGGATGTGATCCTCTCTATTGGCTCATTCATGGGAACATTGTTGGTTATAGTTTATTAGATACCATTGGAATTTTTTATGGGATCCTCTCAATTGTCTCATGCATGATAAAAATATTTTTTATGGTTTATATACCATGTTTCAGCAATAATTATCATTATTATTGTGGGATTCATGGGATTTATCTATAGGTTCGAGTGATAGTTGCTTGTTGAGCCCAATTAGACGTGTTGATACCACCTTTACATGACGGTTCTAGGTGGGACGTGACACTGGATTGGCTAGTTTAGAGTCTTTAGTTGGTTATTGACTATGCAGATTCACCATAGGCAGGTAGGTGAGTCCAAACTAAGTATGTCTAGAGATTTATTCTAGAGATGTTTAAGAAATTCCCATAATTACCTATCTGTTTGTTATATTTATTTCTGTTTCACATTGGTTATTGAAATTTCAAGTTGTGAAAGATTTTTTGGTTTCCTTTACATTCTATACATCCCCTTCTTGATTTTCTGGTTTGGATTTATATTTGTATTTTAGTTTTGAAATGCATTGTGGAAAGTGAAACTTTTTTTGAAAAGAAAGGTTGTGTGTGTTGTTTGAAAAAGGGTGCTTTTGGAAAGATGTGTTGGTTGTTTTAAATGATTTAAAGCCTATTTTCAAAATTTATTTTTAAACTAGTTTTTTTGGACTATTTTAGGAAACGAAATGCAAGGACTTAGTGGTGATTACTTACTAAGATGTTTATTATCACATCCTACTTGTGCCACTTGGAATTGGTAGACTCAAGTTATTTTTCAAGTGTAGGATTCTAGTTCGGTCTTCCTTAGATAAGGTTGGTCATTTGGTTGGTGGTGACCAATACGTCACATGGAGATATTTTTTCCATGGTCCAAATTTAATTTTGTATTTTGTTTTGTTTTTTTCAACTGTTGTTGTATTTGGATCAGTTTTATATTTGTGTTTATTCAGTTGTTAGTTTATTTTTGTGTGCTAAATTTGTTTATTTTATCTAGGTTTTTTTTGGGGGGGAATCATTCCCATTGTGATTACTTTAATTCCAAATACTAGTTTCCAACCCATGGAGATTGAGAACACCCTTCAGGCCGTGTCTCGAACCAGGTCAGATATCAGGTTGGATGGAATCCCAATTTGGTTCATGAAAAATGGTATCAGAGAAGGCCCTTTGTTATTTGGGTGTCAGGTAGTTAGATACTAGAACTTCATGACTTGATAGGTAGGTATGGAAAGTACTTAATGAACCATTTCTCATTCTGATCCTCGAGTTTCTAGGGGTATTTTGGGATTTGAGTCCTTTGTTTTGGATTTTGGATGTGTGGATGAGGAATGACAACCGAGTCAAACTAGTATCATGTTATGATATCACATGGAGTAGTGAACCATGTTGAGTCCAAGTGAATTTTTCAAGGTCCTCCTAATTATTGATTCTTAGTTGGCGCATGGCCCACTAACCATGTCTCTAGGTCATGCATGACCGCTAGTTCCTCATTCCGGGTGTTTGTTGTGAGTTGTTTTTTTGAGTTGTGTTCTTTTTTTGTTTTGTTTGGTGTGAGTGGGTTTTTAATAATATAAACAAATTTTTAAATGTAAATGGTTTCTTTCATGTTTTTTCAAATTGAAAGTAGAAATGAGTTTTTAAAAAGATAAAGTGATTTATAATTTTGAAAAGTTTAGGAAATTTTGGATGAAAAGTGAATTGAAATTTTTTAAATTCATAAGATTGATGATAAATATTATGTGTGACCCTTGGTATTCCTTATGTATGCTCACACATGTTTGGGTATGTATGGAAAGTTCATGTTGGCATGTGTGCATAGATGATGAATGTGGAAGTGGATAAATTCATATGTGACAGTTCATAGGATTCCATGGTTTTGTGTTTGAAATAAAGGTTCCATTTGGTTTTTTCAAAATGGTTTTCAAAATGGTAAGTGATTTTTATAAATTAATTTTTCATTAAAATGTCTTTCAAAAGTTGTTTGGTGGCCTTAGAATATGGAGGTTTTAAAATTTAAATGAAAATGGTGGTTTTTAAAAGAGTAATTTTGTGTGGTACTTGTAGTGTTTGTATTATGATCCTATTATTTTGGGTTAAGATGCCCTTTTTGGTTGAGTTTTAGGTTGATGCTGATTTAAGTTGTGTGTTCCTCATGTTGATCAAAATATGCCACCTAGAAACGTCTCCATAATTTCTAGTAGTTCATGCCTAGTCTTTTGTTCTTCTCGATTGTTTCCTATCTTTCAAGGTAATCGAGGTCTGTTAGAGGTAGTGGAATGGATTGAGGAACTTGAGTGTGCCTTGAGATAGTTGAGAAATCCCGAAGTTGTGACAGTTCATATTTTTTTAGGTCTATTTAAGGGTCCAGGTTTGGACCAGTGGAAGGTTATTTCTCCTTCATTGATGCAAGTTGGGATGTTATGGGAGGATTTTAATACCAACTTCGGCTGATGGTTCATACCTGAGAATGTAAATACAAAGATGGTGGTAGAGCTCATGAGTATTAAGAAATCCCAGTGGAGAGTGAAGGGATGTATTGACAACTTCAAGGAGCTGGTTTCCTTTTCTCTAGAGGTAGCATTGTAGGATCTTTTTAAAGCTCCTCACTTCAATTGGTTTCTTCTTATAGAGATCATGTAGTGATTCCTTTTGTCTAGTGAAGTTTAGTTCGAGAAGTTAGTGGATGAGGCATTCTTAGATGAGATGAATATTAGGGTGTAGATAGTGGTAGGTGGTTTTAGTGTAGGTTCCTTATTTGGTGAGAGGTGTGTTCAAGAGGAACTTATTCCTGAGAAGCCTCTTTCTTTGTTTCTATCTTCCAGTTCATCAATCCATTCACATGTGTATTTTTAGTGCAGTCGGTTTGTGCATTTGAAGCTGTCTTGTCTCAATCCTCTGAAGTATTGTCCCCACTGTGGTCGTTTTCGTTATATAAAGAATTCTTATAATAAGTGTTTCCTGAAGAATAAGTCTTGGTTAGAGGATTTTAGTTTCTGGATGTGAGGTAGTAGATGCTTCCGACATCAATGCTCTAACCATAGTCCCTGGAGTGAAAATCACACGTAGTTAGGAGTCACTAGGGTTTTGGGAAACATAATCCCAGCTCTTGTCTCATTTTTTGTAAGAGATATGTTTCATGTTTCCCTATTTTAGTTTTTCTACTTTTATAAGTTCATCCTTTCTTTGTAAAATTGTGATGGAATTGTTGTTTCCTAATCTGATTGATTATGTTTATCTGAATGTTGGTATTTGTTTCTTGGGTGTTATTATCCCTTGTGTGGGTTAGTTTAATTTTTAATTTCTGCTCATATTGAAATGTGGAACCTTTCAGAGTTGTCGAATCTTGGATTTGGTTCACTGTTTAGTTTGGATTTCTTCCATGGGTTTCCCCTTATAATGAGGGCTTTCGGCTCAGGTTTGGGGTTTCTAGTTTTTCTTGTGGGGTTTTTTCCATGTTGGTCCCTTAGTTTTTGTGTTTTAATGTTGGTGGTGTTAGTTAGTTCCGTAGGGTGAGGAGAATCCTCTTGTGTTATCCTATCTTTCTTTGTGCTTTGGTTTCCTCTATAACTAGTAGGGTGTGAATTTTATAGCGTAAGGTCACCCTGAGGTTCGTGGTTTTTTTATATTTATTCAGTTTTGGGATGGAGACATTTTTATCTTTTGGTTAGGTTTCTTTCCATGTCCAAAAAGTGTTTTTCTGGGGAAAATTGTCACACCCTGGCCAAGGAAATTCCATTATTTTATTCTTTTCTTGGATTTGGATATTCTGGTGGAGGTTCGGGTTGAGTCTTGATTTAAATTTTTGTTCTTTTTTTTGAAAATTGGAGTTTTTGGGCTTGAAGGTAGGTGTCACACAGTTAGGGGAAATCATGCATCCTCGCCCAAGAAACTATGTAGCCTGTCTTTAGTGCCTATAGGTAAGGTGCACAGGTTTCACAATGTTTGGGAAACTGGGTGGAAACCATGTGAAAGGTTCTATATCTTGGATAGAGGCATTTAGCATGGTTGGCACATGGTTTGAAAAACTATGTGTCCAAATCATGCGGGGTGCCCCTTTATCTAGTATAGGGAGCACGGTTGGTGCACGATTTTCCATACTATTCGAACAAACCGTGCAAGATTCCCAGATCATTAAAAATGTGAAATTACCTCTTTGATTGTCTGATGTTTGACCCTATTTTAGTTTTCTCCTCCCTTGTTCAACCTAGTCACACCATGGGATCCTCCAATCTCCTATCTTTCCCTCCTTCAACTTTTTAATCGCCTTGAACGTTCCTATCTAAGTTACATTTGGTTTTTGGTTAATTTCCTCATTTTTTCACACCTCTCTAAGTTCTTGGTTCTCTCTTGGTGGGTTTTCCTTGTTCATCGAATCCTATGGGTTAGAGTTGATGTGTGGTTTATTTTCTTAAATTTAAGGGTGTATGGATTTTCACTCAGGATTGATTTTTCCTCCTCCAAATGTTTCATGGCCTTCATGCTTTGTTGAGGTATGTGTTTCCGTCTATTTCTTTTATATAACATTCTATTAATGGTTGATGTTTCATTAATGGTTTATAAATGTGATTTTTCCACTTCTGATGTCTTTGTATAAATTTTTTCTTAGATTTTATAATGGAAATGGGTTTGAAATGGTTTTCAATGGGTTTATTTATTTATTCCTATATTTAAATTCACACAAGGTGTTCGATGAAATGAAAATTGATCTTTTAAAATGTAATTTGGTTAATTTTGGTGGGTTTTTACCTTGATAATGTTTTGATAATGCGGTTGAGTTTTGAATTGGTTGTTATATATGGAAATTAGTTACTTTTATTGTGTGATGCTTCTGTGTGATTTGTTATGCTGGTTTAAAATCATGTGATGTTTCTTTAAAAATGCATTTTCAAAGTAATTTTGAAATACTCTTGGGTTGAAATATGGGACACTAAATAAAATTGGTTTTGTTTCATGTGATATTCCTCATTGTGTTCCAAAATGGCGATGGTGATTTGTGTGGGTTCAAAGGTGGTTTCAAATGTGTTTTCCAAATCTGGGCCTATTAGGAATTTTAAGATATATATTAATGAATAATTTGTATAAATTCTAGTTTGATATTTGGAGACACGAGATGATATTTATGTGGGGTATGAATCTATGGCTCGTTTGGCACTTTGGATCGTGGCTAGTTTCTAAATAGAATAAGGGTCTATTTGGAAACCTTATGTGTGTTGTATGTTTTTTTATCTTGTGATTTTTTGGAAATGGTATTGGAATTAAAATTGGTTTTGGAAATACGATGCCCAGTTTTCACTTGATATGTTTTGGGAATTTTTTTAAAAAACTCCTATGATATGAAATCTCATTTGGTACATTCTTTTTCCATGGTAAATTGGTTTTTATGTGATATGTTGTGAAGGCCTGGTTAGCATCTTTGAATGTTTTTCAAAAATGGGTTGAAAACCTGGGAATCATGAAGTCTCGGTTGGTATTTTAAGAAGACATGGTAAATGGTTTGGATTTTTGAAAATGGTGGTTTAAAAATGAGCTTAAAGTTCTTTTGAAAAAAATGGATTTCATGTGTTCTTGATGCTTGTATTATATTTTTTAGAACGCTGTAATTTTGGATTAGATCCTCTCTAGTGGATCGTGCATGGGAATTTTGTTGGTTATAGTTTATTAAAGACAATTAATATTTTCGATTGGATCCTATCTAATGGCTTGTGAATGAGAACATTGTAGTTTATGGTTTATATATCATTTTTTTATAAGATTTATCATTATTATATTGGGATTTCTATGTGTCATCTAGAGGGTCAAATGGAAGTTTCGTGTCGAACCTGATTAGATGGGTTGATACCCCCCTCGAATTGATAAGGCTAGGTGGGATGTTCCACTAGACTAGATAGTTTAGAGAATCCAGTTGTTTATTGACTATGGCGATGCACCATATGTCGGTAGGTGAGTCCATACTAAGTACGTCCAGGGATTGCCTCAAGATATGTTTAAGAAATTTCCATGATTACCTATCTATTTGTTATGTTTATTTTAATTGTATTTTGGTTATTTTCCTTACTATTTATTCCTATTTTATTTGGTTTCCATTACTTTCTGCACATCCCCTTCTTTATTGTCTTGTTTCGATTTATATTTTGGTTTTGGTTTTGAAATGGGTTGTGTAAAGTGAAACATTTTTTTGAAAATAAATATTGTGAGTATTGTTTTAAATAGGGGAATTATGGAAAGATATATTGGTTCTTTTAAATGATTAAAATCTTATTTTCTAAATTTATTTTCAAAATAGTGTTTTTGGAATGTATCGGTAATTGAAATTCATGGAATCTGTGGTGATTACCTAATTATCTATTTAATCTCACACCCTTATGCTACTCGGCGTCTGTAGACCCGAGCTATTTTGTAAGTGTAGGTTTTTGGTTGGGTTTTCATTAGATAATTTTAGTCATGTGGTTGGTGGTGACCAAGGTATCATGTGGAGATCCTGTTAGCATGGCCCAATTTTATTTTTTTATTCATTTATTTTGGTTCATCATTTTTTGTATTTGGATCTGTTGTATATTTATTGTTATTCAGTTGTTGGTTTATTGATGTGTGCTCAGTTTCTTTGTTGATCCTAGTTTTTTGGGAAAAAATAATTCCCATTGTGATTAATTTAATTCCTGGAACTTGTTTTCAAACCTTAAGGATTGGTAATTCTCTTCGGGCTATGTCTTGGACCGGGTTACATGTCGCCTTGGATGGAATCTTGGATTTTTTTGTGACAAAACTTAAAGAAAAAAAGTGATAATTCAAGGGGTAGAGTGATTGAAACATGTGAAAAACATGTTTTAATTGAAATTTTGAGATATTATTTACCTTATATCAACATAATCTCAATTATTTTCTATTTTTATATTTACTTTAAATGTTTAACATATTCTCCCTTTATATTAAGTTGAAATATTTACAAAAATTCCATACTCACCACTTATAAAAAGGGCCTCTCATCGTCCCTTTAATACCACTCAAAAAATTTGTTTTCCTACTAGAAACATACCCATTTTAATTCCCTTTGAATCCTATTAAACTTTTTTTAACTTCTATTCATATGATATTATCATATTTAATCCAATTCCAAGGGTTCTTCCAATGAAATCTAGAAGTGCTCAATGTGAGAAATTATTTTTACTTAACTTCATTCATTTAAATTTTTTTTTCAAATTATAATTTAAAAATCACAATGCAATGATATAATTATTGGTTATATAATTAATTTTATTATTCTTTGGTAATAACTGTTAATCATATTTTCTCTTTCTCCATAAGCAAAGAAAAACGACATTAATGTGTTTGTGTGCGGGCTACGACGACTACAAAATGTCATGTTCATTATCCTTAAATTCCTTAAAAAAATATAAAATTGTTGAATTTAATAATTAATTTTTATATTTATAACATGTTTTATATTTTTAAATGGTAAAACATATTATATATTTCTCCCATTATATGGAAAGTAAAATCGCCAACCATGCTTTCATGTGGACTACCTCATCCATGGAATGATTAATTTTAATTTTCCTTTTAATCACCTCCTTATATGAAAGATGATTATAATGATTATAATGAATAAATATAATTTTTATAATATAAATAAGTTTCTTTTATGAAAAATTGGAGAACCTATTCATGATATTATCAACAAAAGGTTATCATTAATTTAATCATTTAAAACGAGTGTACTATAAGGAAAATGATATATTCTTAATAAGTAATGATTTTATATAATTTAAATACTCTATATAATTATATGAAATTATGATATATCACACTATTATGCACAAAATAATAATATTATTCTTATATTAACATTATATTATGACTAAACCACCTCTTAATCATCGATTAAATATGGTAGGTTCATGTTTGGGTCGGTTTAACCACCCTACTTGAAAAATACTATGAATTTATATAATAAATGAATATGAGAACATTTTTTCTATTATAATATGATATAAAAATTTATATAATGTTATTTTTTTATTCTGGTACAGTTTTATCGACATTTAACTCATTAATTAAGAAATCTCACTTCTTTAATTAAGAATCACCCATGCTCATTGTTGATCCCATCTTCATGGATCATGACCAAAACTGCCATTAGATGAAATTATAGATTTATAAAATATCTTGGAATATCAATTTTAGTACCTTATATGATCTAATAATTATTTAATTTGTAAAAATAATAGATTCCAACACCACTTTTATGAAAATAGTTCAAAGTGATAAATATTACTTATAGCTGATGTTGAAAATTTGTAAAAACTAGCTCATAAGTGTGTGTGTGTGTGCGTGTATAATGATTATAAATGAAGAGTGTAAATTTATATAGTTATAAATAAGGTTCTTGGGTAAGTATTTACTAAACTTAATTTAATTATTCATGACATTTGGTGTAAGTGTAGAATGAATCATGATCAAGGTAAGGGGTTTCATCTCAAATTCCTCTCTTTGAGACATATTTGGTATTATGAACCTAATTTCATTTATGGGATGTATATAGTACCTATTTTGGATATCATATAATGAATTATATTTTAATAATGGTATTTTAATATCAATTTTAATCCCAATCTTTCAAGGTTTTTTGACTTAAATGTTACTCAAGATTCAAGTGTTATTGGTCTCATACTTTAATTCATTAAGACAGGTTTATGTTATGCACCATTTTTTACTTTTAATATTGTATTAACTACCCATGGATTTATATTTTTCATATATTTTTTATATTCATGGTAAATATTAATCCATATCATTTCTTTTTCATCAAATATATTATAACTCAATTGTTACCCCAGTTGTAAGGATTCTTGGTAACTCAATTTTTATCAATTAAGTTATGATACATTATCTTTTCATTATTTCACATAAGTTGGGTAAATTATTACTTCTAATTATATTATGTGGTATTTTATTTATTCACATTTCTTCCATATAAAATCCCTTTTTGAAATATTTATTTCATTAGGGAGTATGTTTCTCGTATGGGATATTGATAATTCCAATGTCCTTTCTGGTAGTTATATTATATCACCAGTAAATTATTTATTCCATGATTGGGTTCTTAGACCCTAACATTTTATTATATTTTAATCACTCAACCAATATGGGGAATTGATATATTTTGATACAAATATATTTTTTATTATAATTTGAGTTTTGAACAAATGCATTTTGAAAATAATAAAAATGGATTTTCGTTTACTTTGATATGTTTTGTATTCTTATACTAATTTATCCAAGATAAAGTTTATCAATTTTAAATGGTAATTTTTTAGAGATTCTTTTTAAAATTATAGGTTTTCAAAATCATTCACCAAATATTTTAAAATTTTAACTTTGAATGTGACTTGTAAGTTTTTATTTTATGTCAGTGTTAAAAAAACTAATTTTATGTTTTCACTTACATTTACCTTATCCTTTTCAAAAGGATTTACCCTAATGGGGTTTATGATTCATGATTTATTCCCTAATATATATATATATATATATATATATATTATTTGGGGTATTGAACTCATTGTATCAAATAACACAATTCTTGATCCCTTCATTTGTGATATCATTCTAAGAAATATTTTTGTGAGGGTGGTTTTAATTTATGTCAACATCATTCTAAGTGTCCTTTTTTTCACTAGGGATATAAACCATCCACCTTTTTTATATGGATGGCTTATAATTATGTTATTCTAGTATTAACTTAACTGTATAGTCATTACCCTATGAGGTGTGTACATATCATTTTACGTTGTTCATATTCGATGATATTCACCTAGAAAGAAATATTATTTATTGGCTGGGAATTATTTAAATTATGGATGATTATTTATGGCTATAATAGGTTTATTTTTTATTGAAATTATGTATCTTTTATTATATGGATACCCATGTTTTTATTTATCCATAATTTCGTTATGTAATGGTATAAAATTTCTTGTTAACTCTTATTTTGAATAAATTGTACTTAACAAGTGATGGGTGGGCCCGACACAATATTTCCACATGATACATATACATGTATCATGATATGAAATAGCTTGGGTTTTAGTATATACCTCTACCCATTTCATTTATTGTCTTAGTATAAATCCCTAAAAACATGTTTTTGATGTTTTAAATTATGTATTCCAAAAGTATGAGATTAGTGTTATTGATATCCATGTTTTAATTTATTTATATGAATATACTATGCACTAATTTTAATTTATTTTGAAATTATTTAGATTATTTATTCCTTTTATATTATATATACCATGCTTATTTTTTATAGGATCAATTTTATATTTCCCTTAATGATATTTTTATATCACCCTTTTATTATGTTTCCATTCCATTCGCTATGAGGAAAATTTTTACACCAGATATTCTTATAAGGATACAAATTGTGAATGAAATTGTGGTATATATTGAAGTCACATTATGGATTATGTGGTTTTTTATATAATGGAAATAAATAGTTGATTCAATGAACATGATATTTTGTAGTTATTATTTTTTTCTTAATTATTTAATTCTCTAACCCTAAAAGGTATTGGGAATGTATATATTTTAATATTTTATTTATATCATGTAATTATTAGATTACTATTTATGGGGTGTCACATATGTACTTCCTATGTTTTTTCCTAGTTATGGTGTGGTTGTTTTGGTCATGGAATGGAATAGTTTTTGTAATTTTTGTTATTCTTCCATAAATGGAAATCGTGGTGTAGATCCATGGATGGTTGGTTTTGTGGTCTGACCATTATAGGATTCATTACACCATGATAACTAAGATACACTATGTAGTTTCATAGGTTGAGTTCCTTGGATCTTCCATTTTGGGTGTTATTGTGTTTTGGTGCCATGGTTTCCCCAAAACCTTTCATCATATATATCAAATCAGGTAGTTGAATATGTTTTAAATAAGAGAGAGATAGGGAAAACATGACAAGATTTTTGGAGTGTGGTTTGACTTAATCTAATTGAACTATGGCCATTATAATCAAACCATGGTTTTTTGAATTTCTCGAACCAATAAACTTTATGAATCCAATCAAAAAAATTATTAATTATTGTTTCCCTAAAATCTAGGTGAAAAAAGTTGTTCCTTAAGTGACCTAGGAGTTCCCTTGAATTATCCTTCAACCTCATCTTATAAAGATTGATTTATTAGTGATATGAGGTGATAATTATTCTTTATCTTCATCTTTTTCTTATTTTTTTCTTCTTGGGAGTTCAGGGAAGCAATTTTAGTTCTATTTGGGAGATTTTTTTTCATGGTTTTATGGAGGTCTCTATGACCAGGTTTGATTGGGGTGTTTTTTCCATGGTTTATATTTTTGATCATCTCTTCCACATTATTCTAGTAAAATAATCAATTGTAGATTTTGTTGAAGTGAGTTATTTTAGAACTATCCTATATTTACGTGTGAATTGTGGAAATTGCATGGTTTTTCTTTCCTTGGGTAGATTGTAAGAATCAAAATAATAAATATAAAAAACTGAACTATGAAAATATAAGAGAATGATGTTAATAAAATGTGGTTATATGATTCACTGATTTTACTAATGATTATGGCTATTTTATGTTACTTCTGAAAATAATTTTGCTATTATGATATGAATGTTGGATTTTATGTTTGAATCATTTGAATCAACCATAATAAAATATTAAATATTTAAAGATGGTAAAAAATGGTTGTGTGTAATCTCAAATTATTGTGTTCTCACACATGTAAGATATGGTAAGCAAATATGAAGGTATATTATAAAAAGGAAGATATATAAGTGCTTTGTTGCTATAATTGGATGTTATATGTAGATGATATGCTTGATGTTGATGTTGTGATTTTTATGGTTTTTGGTGGATTTTTTTGGCTGGTTATGTGGTAAAGGGGTGTTTTTTTTGGTAATTATAGGGATTTTTGGACCATAATATGGTGAGGTTGTGTGGTAGTTGGTTGATGATTGTGGGAATGTGTTATAGCTTTCTAGTGGTATGAAATATGTAAATGGTAATATTGAACATGGTAATTGGTGTAGGATGGAATTGGAAAATCAATGGGATGTTAATGAAATGTAAAAAACTAAAATGAATGGGAAAAGGCTAAATGAAACATGATGAATAGATAAAGAATGTATTTTCATTAAATAAGGAATTAAATGCTATAATAAATATAATATGGATGATAAATGGTAAATTTCCAATTTTTAAATAGTGTTATAATTGGGAAAGTATGGACATTATGGTGGATATTTTTTATGGGGAAGATGGTTTGATTATATTATAAAGATGAAAATGGTGGATGGGGAATATTAGAGTTGTTGGGTTAATTGTTATAGGTAATGGTAGTGATTTTTTGTTGAAATTTTAGGTTTGGTTGTGTTTTACTATGGTATATGTTTTACTTGTGATTTTTATATGCACCCCACTTGATTAATAACCTCACTGACACCCAAATATTTTGGGTTCTAGGGGTTTCCTTTGAATATCTTGGTTGGATACAGAATAGATTAATAACTACTCCCTCTTCCACGTTGTCCCTTCCAGGTGTAGTACAAGTTGTGATGGCTTAATATAGGTAAAGGAATATGAGATATAATGGCTTAAATTTATGGTATGTGATATACTGGATGACTTGATTATGTGGTTTAGATGATGATATATAGTAAGGGTTTTGTATGGTGGGAGGGGAAAACAAGTTCAATGTCCTTTATGCTCACAATAACCTAATATATTAAAAATGTGATGATGTGGATATAATATGAGGTGGATATGTGATGAAATAACCCAATGAGGCCTACCAAGCTAGAATTAAACCAAGTGTGACACCCCAAATTCCATCTTCAATAGGCCAAGGTATGGTGGCCAACACCGAGTAGGCATACCTCTCACATTGGAGGCCTCTTTCCTAAGTACATGTAAAAATGAAAACATCTCCATGTAGCCATAAAATGATGAATGGTAAAGAAAATTTGATACCATAATGCATGAATAACACCCATCCCACATCAGAGTATGATAATATTTCTATAAAGAATAAGGTTCAAATACAAGCCCATCAAAAACAACAATAGGGTCCAACCTGCTAAGAATGAGGATACTATTGTCAAATGAATCCATAGTCTTCCTAGATCACTATTCTCTACCATCTCCTAGTCCTCTCGGGAATCAATCAAATTTTCTTTCATCTATATAAGGCATGAAATGTGTCGATAGATCCCATGTAGGGGTGAGTATAACAATACATAGTAGGACACCACAAAATAACAAAACATAAGCCTCAAGATAGTATTCATCTCATCATTACAAGAGTTTTTAATCATAATACAATACATAAAAATAATCCACCCAAATATACTCATAACATAATCCAAGTCTAAAGAGGTATCAATCATACTTCTAGTCATATGCTTTTTTTTAGGCTTAAAGGAAAATTTTGTCTGAGATCACTCACTCCACAAGCCATGTTGTCATAGATAGAGATCATTTGAGAGGTCATTCATGTCAGGTATCACCCAAGAACTCCCTAGAACTTTGAAGTTGTTTATATTTAGGTTGGGGATCAAACCCAGGACCATTGGGGGTAGTATAAACCCTACTGGATCAATATCTTAAATAGGGAATCAATTACCTATGCATGGTATCCACATTAATACACAAACCCCACCTAGGGAAGAATATATTATAGAGGATCCCATCTAAGGACTAACAGAGGGATACCACTAATTCTATGCAAAACAAAACTCATAGAGGGGATCACAATCATAATCTCATAACATAATGCCACATTTTCCCCTCATACGGAAGGACCAAGGGATCACACTCAACTGAACTTCGTCTATAATAAAGAGACATAAGACCTAAACTTGCCCTAAAAAAGTACATTGTGTGTATTGGGGGTACACGATGTGTCTCATCTTCCTCGGGTCTACCCATGTATCACCGTATCACACAACATGTAATCCTCCACATACACATTGTGTCCTTCAAAGGTAAATTATATGTAGAGTTTGGGATGGCACTTAGTGTGTCTTCGACCTGTACTTTTATACTTCAGGAAATGCCCGTGTATATTCCTATGTCTATACTCATGTAACCTATGAGTTCCTCGTAGATATACCTACACTGATTCACATATACTATAACAGATTTCACATGACATTTTATATTTTTTTAACTTGTAATTGTATAATAGGGACTTCACAATGTGTGTTCTTCAAACTATATTTCATGTAGTTGGGAATTTCTCAAAAATCCCCAAATGTATTCATCATTATACCCACACCAATTCCACCATATATTTGTCCATTTAATCTTCTATAAAACACATATCTAGTGTTGATCAACCCTCACTGTCATTGGTGGCTGGAATCTATCCTTTGATTGGCTCTAATCGCAATTATCATCTCACCATGTTGTCGATCCATGTAAAATTTGAAAAAAAAGGATCTCCAATACAGTATTGATCCTCCGCAAATTTCTCACTTTCACCATCACAACTTGATCACCCCTCGATCATGATCAAAAACCCAAGGTATTTATACTTTATGTCAAAGAATATTTTTGAATGGATCGATTATTTGGTATTGGTTGAACCACCATACAAGGAAATACCAATGATGAATTGTTCGCAGAAATAGGGAAGAAAAGTAAAAAAACAAAAAAGGAAAAAATATCATCCATTATTGAAGTTGGGATAAATTTATTTCTATTAGAATAATGAATTAAGATTAATAAATAAACAACCATAACAATTCCCTAACCCTAAGTGAATAACCCCACTCCCACAACAACACGATTGAACCACGAATCAAACAGTTATAATAATTGATTCACATTTGTAATGGGTAAAATAAATGGGGAAATAAAACACCAAAATTAAACATCCTACCTTGGGTTAGAATCAATCATAGAAAAATAATGAATCTGCATCTTCATCTTTGGTGAAGTCCTCTAATTTCATTATCATTATAATTCCTTATAGTACTCCAATCATTGATACATGATCCCAAGTTCTACCAATGCTCATCCAATGAATCCTCTATCAATATCTAGAGTTATTCATATAACCCTAGTTATTTTTAATAAACACATATATATAGATGATATTAGGTTCCTTCTTTAAAAAAACAAAATAATTTTATATAATTATTTATTTTATTATTTGTTCTCCTGAAATCATTTATCAAAACATGTGGTGCTAACAATGATTATGCAGTGCCTTGGAAAAAACCCATGCCATGAACTCAACAGTGGTATCAAATTTCTGATCTAAGACTCCATTAATGACTTATTCCATTATTTCACAAAAAAAATGGCCATGTGATATTAATATATTTAATATTTATATAATATCAATATCAAGCCTCTTCGGGCCTCAGAATCTTGTGTCGACTCTGCACCTAGCTCCAAAAATATTATTATATCAATTCAAAAGCATTAAAAGGAAAAAATAGAGTTATTTAATTCTCTATAACTTGGGGATTTTTGTCTCGAATAGTGAAAAAACTAATCAGAAAGATATGGGTATTGGTCTGGAATTTTAGTCTCCCACTCCCAAGAGATCTTCTAAAGATTCCTATGCTTCCACCAGACATGAACCAAGGGAATTTATAACCCTTGAAGGATCTTATCCTACCAATCATTGATCTCCACTATGTACCCTACAAAGGTAACTACATCCTCAATGTCCATCTTACCCCATTCTATAACATTCAATCGGTTTTACGCATACCTCCTTAGATGAGATATGTGGAAGATGTCGTGTACCTAGTCTAACAAAGGTAGTAAGGTTAACTGGTATGATACCTCACCAACTCTACATAGATACTATAAAATAACAATGATTCTCATATATAACTTCCCACCTTGACCAAATCTATGCAATCCATGTTGAGGTGGGACCTTCAATAACACAGGGTCTCCCTCTTCAAACTCCAAAATCACTATAGTTGGTCTATATAGAACATATAATGGCTCTAGGAAGTCTAAATATTCTCCTAGGTGATCTGAACCTTAAATTTCATCACCCTCACAAAATTTGGTCTCATGAGTGCAGACTCCCTTGGATCAGTCCAATATAGTGGTGAACTAAAGTGTCTCCCATACAAGGCCTCGATTGGTTCCATAACGATGGTGGAATGGTAGCTATTTTTATATTTAGAATCCACTAAGGGTATGTGATGCTCCCAAATACAACCAACGTTCAACATGAAAGCATAGAACATGTCCTCTGGAACTTGAATGTTCTGGTGAGCATGTTCATCCTTCAGGGGTGAAACTCTGTGCTCAAATGTAACTAAGCCCCAAAGGCGTCCTAAAATCATCTTCATAATAATTATGTGAAGAGATAATCACATTAATAAATTGTCATCAATGGAACTCTATGAAAATAGACTATCTCCTTTATATAAAGTCATACCAATCTATCTACTAAACTCTACTCTTGAATATCTTGGATGTTCTCTAACATTGTGAGTAATTCTATGATCACCCAAATGGAATCATTTCCTCTAAATGATCATTGATTCCCCCATCATAATTTCTATAGATATACCATCCCACTTACACACTGTATCCTCAATGGGGTTAAGATAAACCTCATAGAAACTAATTCTTAGCCATCACCTACTAACACATCAGTCATCAAGAGAAAACTTTGTTATACACTTCTTTATCACTGACCGCCAAAAATGACATTGATGGTCTTGGTACATATTTTATACATCTGGATGTACCACCAATGTGGATGTAGATAACTCCCTCATAACCTCTTCAAATAATGTTACTACTACGATTGTCTATCCACTAAAAGGAATAAATTCTACCCACCTTCATAGAAGCCATTGGAGATATATCTAGTGAATATCTAAGTATGAAAAGTCTCATAGTCGATTCCCCATGCCAAGCCTCCCTAAAATGATGTAAAAGTGGTGGGGTAACAACCATGAATTAAAGCTAATCTGCATCATACTCTTCCACATAGGATGACTGTAATAAGGCTAAATACTCTAATGCCTCAGTCAGTAACTGAGAATAAGATTTCTTGCTAAGATAATATGGCACCATGTTCCCCTCCCAGAGTATATACTATCCAAACATCATGATCCTATAAAATCTATAGCCATAACCTCTATCTCAAGTTAATATACTTCTATTTTAAGATATACTTGATATTAATGTGGTTATAATATATGATAAATTACTCACCCCTAAGGTATTGTCAACACATCTATATAGAGAAGACCAATACTATCAACTCAAGATCATGGGTTGCATAATTTTTCACATCTGGTATCATATTATAAAACCAATAGAAAATCATTTTCAACCTATGCATCAAGAAACATCCAATAATATTCTGATAGGCATAAAATAATACTACCTACTAGACAAACTCCTCTAAAAATATAAAGATGGGAGTGCTTGTCAACCTCTTCTACAACTCCTGAAAATCATACTAGAACCACTCTGAAAAAATAAAAAGCCACCCCTTTATGATCAAAGAATTAAAAGGTTATAATATACGAGATAAATCAATCAGAAATCTCTTGTAGAAGCCTATGAACCCAAGGAATATCCACTCCTCCATTATGCTCTTGGGTGGATCCTAAGATAACACCACCTCAAGATTCATCAGGTCCACTTGTACACCCTCTATAGAGATGATATTTCCTATAAAGTGGAAATCCTAAATCTTGAAAAACCTATCAAGAGCTTCCCATAAATCTGGTGCTCCAAGATTATGTCTAGGATCGTCCTCAAGTGTCTCATATACTCCTCCTTGAATACTGAGTGCACTTTGATATCATATATAAATACCGCCAAATTATTCTAAAAAAGGTTGAATTATCCCGTAAATGGGTACTTTGAATATATATTGGGAATTTTTCACACCAAAAGATATCATAAAGTACCCATATTGAATATAGAAACCTCATAATGTAATGTTTGGTATATCATTATCTTGTGGTCGAATCTGGTGATATCCCAATCTGAATTCAATCTTTGAGAACCATGTCACCCCTCTAAACAAATTGAATAGGTCAATGATCCTTGGTAGGGGATACCTATTATTTAGAGTCACCTGGTTCAAGTGAAGGTAATCTAAACAAAACCTGAATCTCCTATCTTCTTTATTGATGAACAATAATAGGGTTGTCTATAGTGAAACACTAGGTCTAAAAAACCCCTTAATCTATAAATCCTCCAACTGCACCTTCAACTCATTAATCTCTATAGGAGACATCTAATATTTTTTATAAAATATCTAGGTATTCCTTTGGTGAAATACAATGTAGAATTATTTCTGTCATTGGGGAGGTAATACCGACATGTCCTTGGGAAATACGTCATCATACTACACCACTGTAGGTGACTAAAATCCCATAAAATACACTACTCCAAGGGTGATACTATCCAACTTTTTAGTATTCAGTAGTATCAAATTTCATATGATCATATCCCAATTTTCTAGTGGGGGGGTTTAACCCATGAAGTAAAACCTCATCCCATTAGCATAGATGTATTATATCCTCCAACTAAAACAATCAATCTGGGAATGAGCTTTGAATAGCTAGTCCAAACCTAATATGACATTATAAGTCATTATTAATGCTATTAAGAGATCCCATATAAACTCCCTCCTCCAAGATCCATGTCACACTATTATAAAAAATTTTAGATTGTTTATTCACCTTCAATAGGAGTCTCCAAGTGCAAGGATCAGGCTAAGGGCTCAACAAGAATATCTAATCCAAAAACAATATAATTGGTAAGAAAATATTGGATCATGTTTGTGTCTGTTATTATTGAATCTAAAGTATAGAATATAAATATTTCACCTCTAATATTCCCTAGAGAATCTGGGCCATAGGCCTTCATTTCTTATAACTATCCTCAGCCCTAACCACTAACTCTATGATCCTAGGACGGACCACATGGGGGTGGCAGTAGGTAAAATACCTAACACCTCTTAATGATCTACCCACTTCTCAACCACATATTTTTTCCTATGGACCTCCATTCTCCAACTAATATATTAATCCGTTCGGTCCATTGACCATATGTAACACCTCAATATTTCATAGTAAGTTATTTTCTTTAAAAAAATTCAATAGCTTGTGCTATACGCAACACTGAGTTTGAGTGCACTATGACTTACCAAACTAGCCGTTCAAAAATGGTGATGAATAGTATTAACTAAAATTTAAATTTAATATACTTAATATAATTTTAGAATCCATATTATGTGTTTCTTAGATGTAATATTAAAAAATATTAATCTTTTCATATAAAAGAAGTATTTTTCAAAAAAAAACAATTTTACCACCTTTTAAAGGAAAACTCTTTTTAAAACCAATATTTGACACTTTTATATATTCTATTTAATGAAATTAAATTATTAATTAGAATCGGGACATAAAAATTTATTTTGTATAAAATTTTGGTACTTTTCTGATAACTTTCATATTTTGATGAATACTGAAAAATACTAAATTTTAATTGAAAACAAATTTTTAATCAAAATAATTTATAGTGTTAAATTATGTATTTGAATGGTTTGGAGTTATAATTAGATTATATTTTTATCATTTAATAAAATTTAGGTCATTATAAGTAATTTCTCATTTAAATTTGACATAAACACATGTCAATTTTTTGATAGTATTTACTTTTTAAAAACCCATTTTTCTATTTTGACAACGGCAATTAAGTTTTAAATTAATTAATTAAACTTCAATGTTTTGAATTTGGTAAAATATAATTCATTTTTTAATTCATAATATCAAAATTATATTAGGATAATTTTTTTGTATTTTTCTGAAAACATTCAATTTTCGATGAATAGTGAAAAACACTATGTTATAGTTTAAAACCAACTTTTTATTTAAATAATTATTTATTTTATTTTTTTTAAGTCAAAATAGATATATAATACCTATATAAGTTCAATTTAATTAATTAGATTCATTTTATAATAAAATTAGATGTATAAAATTTTATAGAACTTTTTACTGTCTTTTACCCACCTCCTAGGAGCATTTGCAAATTTGCATAAAACATAATTTTACCACTTCTGTGATTTGAATTCCAAAAATCCAAGAGACATGGTTAATATCATTATGTAAAATTTGGTTCAATAAGATGAAAATATTTTTTGGTGAATAGTTACTTTTGACTTTTATTTGCCACAGTTAAATATAAATAGGGTAATTAAGGGGAAAATGATATCATAGTTACCCTAACACATGTACTAATTATATTTGATAAGTATAATTCGACAAAAAAAACTTAGGACTAAAATTTGAACCTCTTTGGTCCAATTTTATTAAATTGGGACATTTATTATTATTTTATTTAAAGAAGAGTTAAAAGATTTAAATTCAAATTTTAATAACTAAACCATTTTTAATATAGGGTTACACACAATATAAATTCGACTTTAAATATTCATTATAAATATAGGGATATTTTATACATAATCTTTTTTTATTTATAATTTTTATACATTATATATTTTTAATTTATTTAGGACACAATGATGATTCATTAATTAACTTATTGATGATATATTAAAATAATTGATATTATAAATGTCCAAATAAATTTAAATTCAGAATTCTGATTAATTACACTAATTTTATAGGTTAATATGACATGTTAGGGTTGGTTAAATATTGTTTATTCTAAGTGATAAAGTTTTTATATCTTTCAAAAAAATCATATACTAAATAGTTTTAAAATTGACATAGTTGAGTTTTTAAAACAAATACTATATTATTAATTGATATTATATTCCTAAAAATCTAAGGTTCGGAAAAAGGACATATATAAAGTTAAATATATTAATAGTGAACAACATGGGGTTATCTGGGCTTGTTATAGTAGTTTTATTAACCATATAATATAAAAATACAAAGAGACATGGAAAATGTCAAACTATTTAACTAAGAGTTAAATCTAAAAGATAAAATTACAATGATGACCTAAACCTATCAAAAACTTATTGATTGAGAGGTTTTAGACCCATACCAACTTTATCCTTTAAATAATTCATTTTTCATCCATTATAAATGGAAGATGATTTTATTATAAAATAATATTTCAAGCTTTTTCTAAAGTGACCCTCACCTCTCTTTTAAAAGGGCACTTTCCCTTCTCTTAATTTCACACCTCCAAAGCATTTTTTCTCCGCCAACCCTGGCCCAAATATTCTCCCAACATCCATACATTCATCCTAGAGGCCTTCCTTTGGTCATAAATCCAACCTATGGAGCCCTTTTTATCAAAACAAAAGGAAGAACCTGAAGGAGAGGTAAATATTCCATCACCTCTTTCATGTTCTTTTCTTCTTCCACTTCCTCTTTATTTGTTGTTTCTATTCTAAAATAATAAATCTAGTATCTTCTATATACTTTTATGTTATTATAAAAATGGTACCACCATATTCATTATTCTATCCATCCTATAAATGAAAAAGCCACCATACGTGTGTATGTAAGGATTACCGTATCCATGTCGTGGTGTAGTTTATTATTCAAACACTTCATTATTTGGATGGGTATAATATTGATTATAACTGATGTAAATAATAAATATAATATGTTAATTATTTTTTATATATGATATATCATCCAATTACATATGATTTCTTTATCAATTTAATGATATTTTCGCTCGTGTGTACATTCTGATTACCGTCTCCATGAACACGATGAGATTTATTCCTCATCGTAATCATTCAAGAATAATTTTCATTTTATGATTAAAAAAATGTTTATGAACTTAATATCATTCTATATATTAATAAAATACATCCTCTCCATAACAAACATGGCTTGCATAACCGATTATATAAAGGAAAACATATCAGTTAACACCTGAAATGATGATACTACTAAAATATTGCTAATAAAGAAATATTAGAGGATCATATATCATATTTATGTATATATTTCTTGAATAATTTAATTAAAATTATTTTACTATTATACAGGAGGTTAACATACCCTCGACCAAGGGAAATTACAAGGTAAGGGGTTTTCATCTCACTTTTATTCCCATGAGATTCATGTTATATTTTCCACTAATACCTTTTGTGTGGTGTATGTATTTCCCATGATTGTATTTTTTGCATAATATACTTTAATTTATGGGTATTTACATCATAATTGGATGATACTTCTTTCATGTGGTTTATGTTTCGTATGTTACCAAATCGGTAAGGGAATTTCCAATTTCAATTTCCACTCATTCAGTTTTACACAAACTTAGTTGATTACTTTACCCCAAGATTATGTGTGAAATCACTATTTATTTACTTATGTAGTAATTTCCACTCCCATTTGTGTGGACATACTTTTTATACACATAATAACTCTATTTATAAATTCTCAAGACATCGATATAAACTTGATAAGAGTAATTTTAACTCAATCTCTATTCATTGAGTTAAACATCCAAGTCATTGGTGTTGTTTTTACAAGAATATGTGTGAATTTCCACTAATTGATTTACACTAAATATCTGATAATATTGAGTGTATTTGTATTTTTCACACATAATAATTTCATGAATTTATCCTTAACCTATGGATGCAGTCTTTATAAAGGAATTCATCTCATCTTACATTCCATTGGTACTTCTTTGTTGTTATGCGCCAATTAACATTTATTTGGTGTATATACTGTACTTTCACATAGTATATCATGAATCCCTTTATTCTCATGAGATTATAAATCTTTTATTATCTCAATTATTTTTATTCAATCATCTCTTATTTGGTTAGGAACTCTGACTAAAATATCATTTTAAATGTTTTAAAATTTTATTCTTCTAAACCTTTCTCATTAATGTCCACGTTTTAAAAATGGTTTTAAGATTTTATTTATATGAAAATTAAAGTTTTAAAATTAAAATTACATTTAAATGTTTCAAATTGGTATGGGACACTTTGATTCAAAAATCTATTTTAAACGTCTTCTTGATAAATAGTGATACTTTTAAATGTTTTAAAGAAAAAGTGGAATATTTCTCTCAAATAGTTTTGATTATTATGCTCATCTATGTCAATATACTTCATTATTATCAATTGAGGTTGATTTATTATAATAAAATCTTCCATATTTTATTGAATTAGTTATGTTTGACTGTGGATGTGTTATTTTATACCATTCATAGTTTATAGATAAAGTATTGACATTTCTTATGCTAGTTTTAATACAAATGTTTATATTATGTTCAAACCTTTTCATATTAGGAATGCATTGGACTTAGTAAGTGATGGGTGGAGCCTACTACAGATCCTTGATGCATCTGTAGGTATCAGGAGACAAGCTAGTGTCTTCGCATAAGGCCTTGACAAAATGTTATTTGTAGTCTTGGCACAAGGCCTTGACTATGTGGTTATTAAGTCTAGCATTATGCATTCCATCATTATAAAAGTAGCTATTTATATTGCATGTGATTATTAGAATAGTATAATATCCATGTGAATAATTAAATGGAATTATTTGATTTTATTTTTTCCATATTATGCTGAAGTTTAAGTTTAAAAGGCTTTTCTTTTAGTCTTATACATTGCCTTAAATGTTTATGCTTATTTGTTTCTGCTATATTGTTATCCTTACTGAGCATCTCATCTCACCTCTTTCTATATTTTACTTTTTCCATAATGTGAATAAGTATTTTATGGTTGGCCTACAGGGATGGGATAAGGATATAAGTGTGTTTAAAAAGGTGGAAAATGTTGTTGATGTTTTTATTTCATGATGTAAAGTAAAACTTATGGGTATATCTAGTACTTTCAAGGCTACTAAACTAATCGGTCTTTCAGGACTCGATTCCTTGTATCATGCCAATGTTATGTAATAATTCACCAACACTGGGTAACTGGGGTCAGTGCATTGCAGTTGGTATCATATGAATTTTAGTACAAGCCTTGGAAGCTAGATTTATAAAAACTCTTATTATAAAATACTACCTTAAGATAGACATTGAGGAATAGTATAGAAGAACATCCAAAAAATTTGGTAATGTAAATATTATGTGGGTCTTCCAAGAAATACATCCATTTCTGGATATGAGCAGGTAGAGGCGGCTCTGGAACAGATGTACCTAAGAGTGAAAACTCCGAAAATGAGTTTTGGGCTTGACCCGGGGTATCTTGGTACATGACAACAGGCCTTGTTGCACTCTTGCTTATGAGACTCCTGGGGAATATTCTTAGGATAATTCTTATTTTCATTACAAACTGATTTGAATGATTTCAATATAAGATGAGAATAAATAAACTTGGTTATTCATAAGGTTTTTTAGATTGAAAACAATGTGTTATGATATTATCTAAATTATTTTATGACTCACACTATTCTTTCTTGTGTTAGTCAATGGTTGGATTCCATGAAAGTCATAGTAACATTAAACATGATGTACAAGGTGGGAACGTGGGTGGAAATGAGCAACGAAATGGAATTTTTATTAGAGTAAAAGATATTGTGTTCATGCCAAATCAGTTTTCCAAAAAATATGAACAACAACATATATATTAACCAACTCCCGGACACAACAAAGAAGAGAAAGGCGGTGAATGATAAGAGCTCCAGTAGTGGAGACCATGGAGAAAATAAAGCTCAATTTCCATCATGTAGGAAATTTGGAAAGAGACACTTATGGAAGTGTCTCAATGAAACAAATAAATTATTTATGTGTGGGAAATAATGACATAAAGTAAAGAATTGCCGAGGAAAAATGAAGTGTACTATGGAAGAAAATAAAAATGATCCCAAGAATCAATTTACAGTAATTTTCCATCATTGTAGGGGACCTGGTAATTACCTGATTGAATTCCCTATTCTGTAGGATAACCTCTTGGTCGAGGAAGAACCTATATGGAAATAAATGGATGGATAAATGTTTAAAATTATTAGTGCTCTTTTTTAATGGGATTACTTTGGAAGACTTTTCTCTTGTATGTGTAACCCTGCAGTTTTTTGTGTGAAAATTATATTTTAGGAAGAATTATCTTTTCTATTGTTGATATAGTTATTAATAACCATTTGGGTTTATATGATCTTTGAATTTGAGGCAATTACAAGTTATTAAATTTTGGGATGAAAATGTGAGGTATGAGATAAAATTTGTGGTGAAATTATGTCATACTTATTTTGAGGAACTTATCTCATTTTGGAAATGTTCTAAAATATAGTTTTTGAAAAAGGACAACACACAGACCATGTGACAACCCATTGTGTTGGACAAAGCTGCGGGAATTGAACCCACAACCAGAGTGTGATTGGGATTTATCGCCTACCATTGGAATATGTGAAGTCCCTAGTTAGTGTGACTAATTATTTTTAGTAAAATGATGTTATTGATCAATAATTAGTTGATTTGGGATCTTATGTCTTATCAAATAGATATCCTTAGTATAGGAAAATGATTTGGTGATTAAGTGATAAATGTTATTTTGGAAGTTGTTCACTCTGTTAGGAACACTATATGCCTAAGAAAAATATAATACTATGGGATTTAAATAGAGGAGTAATGTTGGATTCTAATCTATGTTTTTATTATAAATTTATAGTGATTTGGGTTATTTATGGAAATAACTAACCTGTCATAGAGAATGTTTGATTAGGTTAATTACTTTTAATAATGTGACTTTAAGAGTAGTCGGTGTTTTTTGGAGATATAATTTAATGTGGAAGACTCTGTAATCAAATTCTTCTATGTTTTGGGTTTCAATAATAATTTGGATTATATTGAAGGATTTTAAGGACAATTGTTTATTGAACGGTATTTATTGAACTTTGGGTATTGTTGGTTTAATTTTAGAAAATAATATTAGTATTTCTTTCCAAAAATAATTATCCTTTTTGGATATTATCTAATCTTGTACTAACCATTTTGGTTTTTGTTAACCCTTAAAGACAAGGTAAATATATATAGTTTATCCTTTGTGGATTATGTGATTCTCTATAAGATGATTCTAGCACTTTAGGTGTGACCAAGTCATCTTGAATACTCATCGTTTGAAAAAAATGATGAGTTAGTGGTAGAACTTTATTAAAGGATGAAACTCTACTTAAAAAGTATGTATATCTCTTTATGTTCTCAGTCAATCTCATAAATAAATTTCTCAAATTTTTGAAATGGAACTTAAAAAAATGTTATCCGTTTACTTTTCCTACAAGGAAACTAATGATATTTTATCCTACCACAAGTTTGTGGTTTTTTTTATTAACTTTCTCTTGATATTGTTTTCTATCACTCTCTACCAGAACTTTACAATTATTTTATCTCCCATATCCGTGTTTTCTTACATGGAATCCTAGTATGGGTTATCTCTGGTGACCTTTGTACTTCTCTTTTCTCTCTTTTAAAGAGATAGTGTTATTGACTCTTTTTCCGATGTGGGACTTTCAATGAAGTTCCCAAGCCCAATTTTAAAATTTCAAGGATTAAATTTCCAAAAGGGGGGAAGAATGTAACACCCCAAGATTTCATAGTAAGTAATTTTCTTTAAAGTAATTAAATACTTTGTGTAACACGCAACAACAAGTTTGAACGCACCACAACTTACCAAACTAGTTTTTTAAAAGCGGTTATGAATAGTATTAACTAAATTTTAAATTTTATATACTCCATATAATTTTAGAATCCATATTATGTGTTTCTTAAACATAATATAAGAACAAATTCATTTTTTTCATATTAAAGAAGTATTTTTCATAAAATGAAATTTTACCACCTTTTAATGGAAAAGCCCGTTTAAAACCAATATTTGACACTTTTATATATTAAATTTAATGAAATCAAATTCTTATTTAGAATCGGGAAAAAAAATTGGATAAAATTTTGGTACTTTTCTGATAACATTCATATTTTGATGAATTTTTTAAAAATACTAAATTTTAATTGAAAACAACTTTTTAATATAAATAATTTTTAGTGTTAAATTGTGTATTTGAATGGTTTGGAAGTTTAATTAGATTATTTTTTATCATTTAATACAATTTAGGTCATTATAAGTAATTTCACATTTAAATTTGACATAAACACATGTCAATCTTTTGATAGTTTTTACTTTTTAAAAACACAATTTTTAGTTTTGACAATAGAAATTAATTTTAAATTAATTAATGCAACTCCTATATTTTGTATTTGGTAAAATAGAATTCATTTTTGAATTCAGAATATCAAAATTATCTTAGGGTAAATTTTTGGTATTTTTTTTGAAAACATTCAATTTTTGATAAAGAGTGAAAAACATTGTGTTATAGTTTAAAACTGACTTTTTATTTAACTAATTATTTATTTTATTTAAATTTATTTTATGTCTAAAGAGATATATAACACCTATATAGGTTCAATGTAATTCATTGGAGTCATTTTATAATAAAATTAGATGTATAAAATTTTATTGAACTTTTTACCATCTTTTACGCACCTCCTAGGAGCATTTGCAAATTTGCATAAAACATAATGTTACCACTTCTGTGAGTTGAATTCAAAAAATACGAGAGATGCAGTTAATATCAGTAAGTAAAATGTGGCTCAATAATATTTAAATAATTTTTTTTATAATAACATTTTACTTTTATTTACCACAGTTAAAGGTAAAGAGGGTAATTAAGGGTAAAATTGATATCATAATTGCCCTAACACATGTCCTAATTATATTGGATAAGTATAATTCGACCAAAAAAACATAGAAATAAAATATGAACCTATTTTTCTACTTGGATTAGATTAGGAAATTTATTATTATTTTATTTAAAGAAAAGTTAAAAGAGTTAAATTCAAAGATTAATAACTAAACCATTTTTAATATAGGGTTACAGACAATATAAATTCGACTATAAATATTAATTAGAAATTTGAAAATATTTCCTATATAATTTTATTTTATTTATAATTTTAAGACATTATATAATTCAATTTATTTATGACGCAATGATGATGCAATAATTACCTTATTAATGAAATATTAAAATAATTGATATTATAAATATCAAAATAAATGTAAATTGAGACTTATTATGACTTTCACTAATTTTCTATATTAATAATACATGTTAGGATTGGTTAAATAAATTTTATTCGAAGAGATACAGTTTTTATGGCTTTCAAAAAAATCAAATACAAAATAGTGTTAAAATGGACATAATTGATTTTTTAAAACAAATTCTATATTATTAATTGATATAATATTATAAAAAATCTAAGCATCATCCAAAGGACTTAGATAAGGTTAAATATATTAATAATTAACCACATGGGATTCTCTTGGCTTGTTATAGTATGTTTATTAACCATATTATATAAAAATACAAAGAGACATGGTAAATGTCAAACTATTTAATTAAGAGTTAAATCTAAAAGATAAGGTTAATATGATGACCTAAACATGTGTAAAACCTATTGGTTGAGATTTTTTGATCCATACCCACCTTATACTTTAAATAATTCATTTAGGAGCCATTATAAACCAAAAATGATTTTATTATAAAATAATATTTCAAGATTTTCCTAAAGTGACCCTCACCTCTCTTATAAAAGGGAACTTCCCCTTCTCTTAATTTCACACCTCCAAAGACTTTTGGATTAGACAACCCCTTCCTAAATATCCTCCCAACTTTCCTATATTAATTCTAGTGGCCTTCATTTGGTCAAAAATCCAACCTAAGGATCCCTTTTGATCAAATCAAAAGGGAAACCCGAAGAAGGGGTAAATATTTCATCACCTCTTTCAAGTTCATTTCTTCTTCCACTTCCTCTTTCTTGATTTTTTCCATTATAAAATAATAAATACAATATATTCTATATACTGTGATGTTATTATAAAAATGGTACAAACATATTCATTATTCTATCCATTCTATAAATGACAAAGTCACCATACGTGTGTATGTACAGATTACTGTCTCCATGTCGCGGTGTAGTTTGTTATTCAAACACTTAATTATTTGGATGGGTATAATAATGAGTATAACTGATGTAAATAATAAATATAAAATGTTAATTATTCTGTATAATGATATACCATCCAATTACATATGATTTCACCATCAATAAAATGATATTTTTGCTCGTGTGTACGTACGGATTACCGTCTCCATGAACGCGATGAGATTCATTCCCCATCGTAATAATTCAATAATAATTTTCATTTTATAATTAAAAATAATTTATAAGAACTTAATATCATTATGGATATGAATAAAATACATCATATCCATAACAAACATGGCTTACGTAACCGAGTATATAAAGAAAAATGGATTAGTTAACACCTGAAATGATGATACTACTAAAATATTATTAACAAAGAAATATTAGGGGATCACATATCATATTTATGGATATAGTTCTTGTATAATTTAATAAAAATTATTTAACTATTATAAAAGAGTTTAAAATACCCTCAACCAAGGAAAATTACAAGGTAAGGGGTTTTCATCTCACTTTTATTCCCGTGAAATTAATGTTATGTTTTCAACTACTAACTTTTATATAGTGTATGTACTGCCCATGATTGTATTGTTTGGGTAAAATAATTTAATTTATGGGTATTTACTTCATAATTTTATGATCCTTATTTTATGGGGTTTATGTTTCATAAGTTACCAAATCGGTAAGGGAATTTTGAATTTCTGTTTCCACTCATTCGGTTTTACGCAAACTTCATTGATTACATTACCCCAAGATTATGTGTGAAATAACTCTTTATTTACTTATGTAGTAATTTACACTCCACTTTGTGTGGATATACTTTTGATACACAAAATAAATCCATTTATAAATTCTCAATTCATCGATATAAACTTGATAAGAGTAATTTTAACTCAATTTCTATTCATTGAGTTAAACATCCAAGTCATTGGTGTTGTTTTTACAAGAATATATGTGAATTTCCAATAATTGATTTACAATGAATATCCAATCATATTTAGTGTATTTATATTTTTCACACAAAATTATGCCATTTATTTATCCTTAACCTACGGATATGGTCTTTATAAAGGAATTCATCTCATCTTACATTCCATTGAGACTTCTTTGTTTTTATGTGCCAATTAACTTTTATTTGGAATATATAATATACTTTGACATAGTATATCATTAATCCCTTTATTCTCTTGATATTATTAATTTTTTTTAACTCAATTATTTTTATTAAAGCGTCTCTCGTTTTTTAGGAACTCTGACTAAAATATCATATTAAATGTTTTAAAATTTTATTCTTCTAAACATTTCTCATTAATGTACATGTTTTAAAATTGGTTTTAAAGTTTTATTTATATGATCATTAATGTTTTAAAATTAAAATTTCTTTTAAAAGTTTCAAAGTGGTATGGGACACTTTAATTCAAAAATCTATTTTAAATGGCTTCTTGGTAAATAGTGAGACTTTTAAATGTTGTAAAGAAAAAGGGGGATATTTCTCCCAAATAGTTTTGATGATTATTTTCATCTATGTCAATATCCTTCATTATTCTTGATTGAGGTTGATTTATGATAATAAAATCTTCCATATTGTATTAAATGAGTTATGTTTGACTGTGGATGTGTTATTTTTATACCATTCATGGTTTATGGATAAATTATTGACATTTTGTATGCTATTTTTAATATGAATGTTTATGTTATGTTTAAACCTTTTCATATGAGGAATGAATTGGACTTAGTAAGTGACAGGTGGAGCCCTCTATAGCTCCTCGATGCATTGGTAGGTCTCATGAGACAAACTAGTGTCTTAGCATAAGTCCTTGACAAAATCTTATTTGTAGTCTTGGAACAAGGCCTGGACTATGTGGTTATGAATTCTAGCATTATGCATTCCAATATTATAAAAGTAGATATTGATATTGCATGTGATTATTAGACTATTAGAATATCTATGTGAATAAGTAAATGGAATTATTTGATTTTATCTTTCCCGTATTATGCTGATGTTTAAGTTTAAAAGGATTTTGTTTTAGTCTTATACATTGCCTTAAATATTTATGATTATTTTTCATACGATATATTGTTATCCTTACTAAGCATCTGAGCTCACCCCTTTCTATGTTTTATTTTTCCCATGATGTGAAGAAGTATTTTATGGTTGACCTGCAGGGATAGGATAAGGATATAAGTGTGTTTAAAAATGGGACAAAATTTTGTTGATGTTTTTATTTCATGATGTAATGTAAAACTTATGATTGTATCTATTACTTCCAAGGCTACTAAACTGATCAATCTTTCTGGACATGATTCCTTATATCATGCCAATGTTATGTAATAATGGAACAACTCCGGGTAAATGGAGTCAGGGTGTTACACCATATCTCTATAAACTGTATAGAGGTTAAAAAATCCCATATAAGGTATCCTTGACCATCACAAGGGAAACACTACCTCTCTCTCAACTGACTAGAGCAATCCTAAGTGCCCTGAACTATAGACCCTCTTTACTAGGACAATATCCTAAAGCATTTCATAGGCCAAGATCCCTGTGATTGTTGTCGACTACTAGATTCCAAGGTATTATCTCCCGTGTGACCACTGCCATCACCTACTATTGATTTCTTCTCTTCCAGTAAGTTCTCCACTAGAAAAGACAACTCTAGAACTACAACATATGTGGGAATGAAAAATATATAACTCCATCCCTTAAATCTCAGTGTGATCCCCACTCAATGTTTTTTTACCAAAAGAGAATATCTTGAACCATATCTAGAGTGTATCGAGATTGGTTAGTGAACCTCACTAAACACTCTTCCATTATCATTTAATCCTTATTCAACTATTGATTATCCTAAATAAGCATTTATCATATTGTTTCAGGATAGAAATCCTCCCTGAAGAGACACTCAAAATATGACCAGAAGATATTTGTCACATTATGTGTTTGAGTCACTAGAATCCACCATCTCGTAGGGTATCCTTGAATAAGACTCATTACTAGGAGATTCATCTGGTCTATAGGTTTCCTCACAAGGTGGAAAACTTGAGAAACTACCTATAGCATGTCCTTAGAAGTCTGGGGATTTTTCTCGCCCCAAATCATGGGAGGTCACTAACTCTAAAACTCATAGAGTGTACTTATCCCCCACACATCCTTTCCCAGTATTGTCAATGAAATTGTTTCTCAAAGGGTGGTGTAAAAACAAAAAAACACCTAGATTTGCCACAACCTTTATAGAACCCTATACTAAAGCCTCGTTACTAGGCATGTCATCCTCAAGATTCTAAAGTGGAATATGAGATGATAATATTTGGAGAGGTATCCTAAAATAAAATCAAGTTATACAATGGTAAATGACTATATCTTATAATCTAACTTAATATGGACATTGAAACCACAACTCATTCATATATGATGCATATACTAATTATTTCCCTACAACCACTTTCTATATGTACAATGTCAAAATGTAGGTTATCATAGTCTTGGTGAATGGATATGTCTGTTGTTGCACCTATACTGAAGTCCCTAGCTTAAAATACACACTTGAAACACTTTAAAATTGTCACCATAAATTCCAACCCAAACCTCATAGCTATAAAAAACTCCAAAATCTAGCACTGAGGTTGAACAGGGCCCTTAGATACTCCTATATCATGAAATGATCCATAAGGACCCACTTGGCATATGGTAATCCAAGTGTGACACCCTAAACCAGCCTCCAACACTCCAGGAGCTGGCTACCAGTGTCAAGTAGGAATATCTCACACATGAGAGGCCATAGACTAAGTACATGTACACATGCACACATCTCCAAGAACCCAGAAAATGTTGAAAGGTAAAGAATATATGATACCAAAATTCTTACATAACATCTATCTGATATTAGAGTATGAAAATAGTACTGGAAATCATAAGGGTCAAATAAAATCCCGCCAAAAACTATAAGATTTCAACCTTCTAAGAAGGAGGGGAATGTTGTTAAATGAAACCATGGTCTACCTAGATCACTATGCTCCGTCTTCTCCTAATATTCCTAGGAATACATAAAAAAATTATATATAATACATGTCATGTGTGGGTAGATCCCATGAATATGTGAGTATAAAAATACCCATTAGGTCACCCAAAAATATCCAAACATAATCATGAAGAGAGTAATAAACTCATCATCATAAGAGTATGTCAACAGAAGATATAACATTAATAAGCCCAGATATACTCATAACAGACTCCATGTATTAATAGGTCTCAACCATACTATTGTCCATAGGATTATTTTTTAGGCTTCATGTTAATACTCATTCTAGAGAACTCACTCTGTGAGCCATGTTGTCACTGATGTATTTTATCTGATAAGTCACGATCATTAGCTCTCTCTTGAGAAGTACTCACTTGAGATCTAAAGATATCGAAATCTAGGTCGGGGATCACACACAGTACCACTGGTGGAGAAAAATAAATCTTATTGGATTAATATTCTAGATTGGTGATCAATGTCTTATTCATGGTGGCCATGCTGATACCACAAACCCCACCTAGGGAAGAAGATATGATAAAGGATCCCACCTAATGTCTCATATAGGGATACTAAAAACTCTATCGGAAATAGAACCCATAGCGGGGATAAAAATCCTAATATTCAGATTTAATACCACATTGTACACTAATAGGTATATACCAAGGGATCACACTCAACTAAACATGGTTTATACTGGAGAAACAGAGGACCTCAACCTCACCTAAAAGAAACACACGATGCATATTAGGGTACATGACGTGTCTCATCTTCCTTATGTCTACTCATTCCTCTCCATATCAAACGGCATGTAATCCTCCACATACACAGTGTTTCATTTATGAGTAAATATTTTGTAAAGTTCATTCCATCACTTAGTGTTTCTCTAGCCCATTCCCATGTACTTTGATCCATGCCCGTGTACCTGGTTGTTTTCGTACTCATGTACCCTATGGGGTACATACCAAGCCACCAAACAGGGTCACACACCATTTTACACTTTTCAAATGGTGTGTGATTATTTCCTCTACATTTAAACTCTATAACTACATAATAGGGACTACATACCATGTGTTCTTCAGACCACACACCGTATAGTGCAGAATTTCTAAAAATTACAAAAAGGCTTCATGTGTATGCCCGCACCACTAAAACATTATATTCTGATATAGAATATGTTATAAAAACTATATATAGTGTTCAATGATCCCCACCTTCACTAGTAGTAAGAATACAAACTACAATCCACTTGAATCACAATTTTCATTGCACCATGTCATCACTGCGCATCAAACCTGGAAAATAAGGATCTCCAATCCGGCCCTGATCCTCCACCGATCGCTTTACAATATAATGAAACCTCAATATCTCCCTATATCGTGAACTCAAACCCATAGTATCAGAATGTTGCACCAAATAATGGGTTTTTAACAATATATTATCAATTATTAGTTGAAATTCTCACCAAGGAAATACCAACAATGAGTCATGTGAAAAAATAGGGAAGTAAAGCACAAACCACAAAAGAGTAAGAAAAACATATCTATTTTTTCAGGTTTTCCTCAATTAACTTTTTTTAGAAAAACAAATAAAGAGTAAAAAAACACAAATAATTCATCAACCCCATGTGAATAAACCAACACCCACAACAACATGATTAACCAGTAAATCAAACTATTAAAATAATTGATTTGGGTTTTTCATGGGAAAATAAAAAAGGAAATAAATCATGATAATAAAATTTCTAACCTCAGGTTATGATTGATCTAAAATGAATAACGAATATACATTATCATTGTTAGTGAGATCATCAAATTCTGTTGTTATCTTCATTCTTTGTGGTACTCTGATCATTGATCCATGATCTCGACATCCACCAACTCGCCGATGACGGATCCTCTCTCGATCTCTAACGTTATATAACTAATTCTATGTATTTTTAATAAAAACATATTTATAGGGGATATTAAGTTATTGCATTAAATAAATAAATAAATAAATTTTATTATTTTTTCATGTTCCATCATTTATCAAAATATTTATTCCAACATATATTATGTTGTTCCTAGGGTAAATACCATGTTCTAGACTCAACGGTGGTCTAAGTTTTCCTATCTAAGAAATCATTTGAGAGATATTCCATTTTTTCAAAAAAAATAGTTCATTTGTGATATTAATATATTTAATATTTATATAATATCAATACCGGACCTCTTTGGGCCTTGGAATCACATGCTGACTCAGTGACTATCATTGAAAATGTTCTTAGACATATTAAAAGTCTTTAAAATGAAAAAAAAAAGATTCATTATAGCATATTTAATGATTATTGTGAGTTTGTGATATTTGGAATGGTTGTGATATGAGATGTGATGTGCCATAAAATGACTGCAAAAGGGATTGGAATTATCGGTACATTTTGCATTGGTGTGTGAGACTGAAAAACCAGTGGGAAAGTGATGTTATGGTACTTATTTGATTTATTATTTTGATATTCTGCCAATATATTTGGATATGATATTGGGTGAGGGATCCTTGGTGAGGTTTGGTGATGGTTAACCAAGTAAGAGCTTGTTAGTTTTTTTATTCAATGGATCATTAGTATGCATCTTCCACATATTCATGATAGGTTTTATGGGGGATCCTACTAAGTATACATGAATTATCACTCATATATATATATATATATATTAGTTTTTAAGAGGGATTTGGAGATTGGGGTGGACATTACTAGCTCAAAACGGGGAACTATGCTTGGAGTTTCTTCATATGAGTTTTATTTTGGTATTTTATTTTGTAGAGCTGTATATGAATAAAATTTACTTGTATTTTTTTATGATCGTTTATATATTTATATTATGGTTTTGATTTGTTTTTTTCTAATGTATATTCTTGGTATTTATGAGGGTAATTTCTCAAATTAGTGTGATTTATATCCTCGATTTTATTCACCACCCCATTTTCTATTGGATGTGGGATTTTGGAGTTAATATCATCTTCACTATAATCCCATTAGGGGTTCTTAGTGCGGGTGTCATGAAAATTTGGTATTAGATCTTTGTTTGAGAGTTATAAAGGTGACTAGAGTTATGAATAGGTGATTATTTCATGGGATTAGTAGGGAAAATGTGTTATTCAAACATATTATGCAATGGAGAAATGAAAACTAGTTAGGACACAGGTGATTAGGGTACCATATGATTTGATACAATGACCATAATATTATAAAATACCTTGTGTGATATAATGTTGATTGTGGGTTAATGACCTGGGATAGGTACATGAATCATGTTTGTCTATAATTATGTTTGGATTATAGTGATTTTGGGGAAATTAAAATGAATCTAATTAAATGAACTTTAATAGAATCCATACCCCTGATATTAAGAGTTAAATTCCATTCCTATAAAGATGTATGTTAATCATTATCTGCATGTGGATTAGGTTGGTAAAGTTTAATAGGATGATCAGTTTGACTATAAGAGGATTGATCTAGTTGAGTAGGATAAGTCATGTAGGAGGAAATTGTTTGAATTCCAACATCACAGATTAAATAAGTACGAGGGGAGTATATCTATTTTAGGGATGGTGCACTAATTGAAGGAGATCAAGATCACCTTTAGTTTGATTTAAGATTATATATATGAGTCGGTTCCTCTAGTTGTTAGATAGATGAGAGAGCCATATGTTATTGTTGGATTTTGTATCTTGGAGATCATAATATGGTGAATGTCTCATGGGATTATTTTCTATGTTTGTTCCATGAACAATTCTCCTCATCGATGATGAGGGAGTCAAAGATTTAGGAGTTTCTCTCTTTTTAGCAGGGGATACAAAGCATATTGAACCTCATGATTCGATTCAAGGACCTTATTCACCTTACTCCTAACATTTTTTTTCAAATTAGGAGTCTAGGTAGATATTAATTTAAGAGGCTATGTTTCCCATCATTTGGTATGCAGTTACACCATTTACATTACCCATGTGTCTAGAGGTGCAAAAAAGGAGGAGTTAATTGGGAGGATATATGTTCAGTTAATATCACCTTGATATGGAGGTCAATATTACTTCTAATGGGTAGAGTTTCAAAATTATTATCATATAAATCAAGGAATTCTAGGATTTAACTAGTGGGAAGTTAATCTTGTCCTTCTTCACAACTAGAAAATTGACCTATGGTCATAGTTTTATAGAAATGATTGGTAGATTTATGGCTACATGGTATTCTAGAACCACAATTAGTGTTAAACTAGTGTTTTATAGAATCCTATGTAGGATAATATCTATAGTTCATAGATACTATGGCTCTAGTACATCTTACATCCATGGTTATGTGAAATTTTGGTGACAATTGGATGTAAGAAATTCCATAATTTCATAAGAAATATGCAAGAAAATTATAAGAAAGGGTTACTGATTTGATTCACATTTATTGTGGTTATATACTATTTTTTATCCATGACCTATATAGAATGTGGTGGTATAGAGGACTTATGGATATTGTTTTCCGAAACTGTGGCCATAGATCTTTTTTCTAACAACTATGGACATGGTTATCTTACACCATAGTAATTGATCTTTGGCCAAATTCCTACGACCATGGTTTCCAAAAAATTGTTGCTATGGGTATTATTCCATGATGACTTTTTCACTTTTTTAATTTTTAATAATAAAATTTATAAATATAAATATATAAATATATATATTTATGCCTATATAAATACAATAGAGAGCCCTTGGTTAGTGGTAAGGTAATATATGAATTAGGCATAGGTCCTAAGATTAAAACGTGTTGGTCAATTTTTATTTTTGGGAGTATATGGCCATGGTTTGAAACCCAGTCCATAGATTTTGACCTACTACCATAGTTTAAAACTCATGATGGTAGGGGTATTTTTTAGTTTTGGAAATATATGACCATGATTCGAAACAAAGGTTATGGTTTTGACCTACCACTATGGTTTTTAAACCATGGTGGTAGGGTCCTATAACCAATGATTCAAACCATGGTTCTATGGTTCATTTCATAGTTTTGAAAATCTATAGACATTATTTAAAACCATGTCCAAATATTTTTACCTACCACCGAAATTTTAAAACCATGGAGGTGGGGTCATATCGCCATGGTTTTTAACCATAGTCACAAGTATAAATCCTATTGAAATGGTCGAAAACTATGGATGTACACTGGGCCTTATGAAAATATCGTCGGTGAAAACGGTATCCAAAACCATGGACATGGGATACATCCTTGATTTTTTCACTTAGTACCATGGTTTTAGACCATGTAAATAGTCTAATTTTCAATTTTTTCTTATTACCATATTTTTATATCCACTAATTATCATGATTACATAAGGATATCAATGATTATATGATTTATTTTTAATGTTCATGCCCATCTATGATATTAGTTCCCGACCATTATCGAGGCCAACCATGGAATATGTGTTCATATTCCTTATCAGTCCCAAGAATAATTTCCTTTGAGTCCATATTAGTAGTTTAGTTAGAAGTATTATATTCTAATAATATGTGGTGGAGATGGTAGAGGTTAACCCCATGATGTACATTTCCCTTAGGGATGTAGGGATGAGTGCAGACGTGGAGGTAATAGTCAATAGGGTATGAAGAGTAGATTAGTTAGACATAGATAGTTGCATGAAATGGAGATGTCATCATAATCTGGGTAAGATATTTTTTAAGGTACCTTCTTCTTATCTTCTAATTTTTATTTAAATTTATTTTATTCTATAGAATCTCCATCCACTACTTCACCTTCATTAACCCAAAACTTTGGAATCAATGTTGATAGGAATTTTGATCCCCTGGTGTTGACTATTCCATTTTAAGGTCATGTCGAGTCTATTTGATATTTGATAGGGTTTTGAGTTTATTTTGGGATAGAATTTTTCATCTAGGGATTTATTCTATCCATATATACAACCATATAATGTAATTTTTGGAAATAATTTTCTATATTCTATGTTTGTAACCATTGATTTCTTTTGTGGGAGAGTTTTCTTTTATGAGGTGAAAGGTTTGTGTATGGTTTTCATTAGAGAGAATGATTATCATATGGATCTTAGGTTCTCATAACTTATATTATCTCAAAAGGTAGTACTATCTTTGGACTCATTGTAGGCATAAGTGATACCGTTTTTCCAGATCCATTGATGACTTTTAGGATGTTTTCCCAAATATTTTGTAACACTACCACCTCAACATTATATCATGTTTGGGATAGGGTTTCAACATGGTACCACTTTGTTATTGATGGATACATGTCAAATATAACCATGTGATCTATGATATCTGAGGATCTAGATTGATTTGATATATAATGGTTTTAACTAGAATTTTGTGTCACCATGGGGTGCTCTGGTGTTATTCATCAAGAAAGATAATGGTGGTTTGAGGTTGTGAAATGACTACCAATAGGGGTTTCCATGGGTTGGGTTGGGTCAGGTTGAGGGAATTTTAGGGCTCGACCAGAGAAAAACAGTTTAGGTTGGTTTGGGTCAAGTCACATGCCTCGTGATCAGCTGACCTAATCCAAATCGGTATGTTGGGGTTGGGCCACCTGACACATGGCCGAAGGACCCAACCCGACAGACCCAAACCAAAAACCCGAACTCGAACCCCCCAGATAGACCCTTGAACTTTACTCTCACCACCAACCCCCCCCCCCCCCCCCCCGCGCTCTACACCCAGACCACAAACCCCCCTGCACTACACCTGCACCACCAGCACCCCCCCCCCCCCCACTCCAATCCAACCCAGCCTCCCCCACCCCCATTGCACCTCACCCCTGCATCCATGCACCGGCCTACACCCCTACCCCTTCCCCCTCTGTCGCACCCCTCAACTCTAGTCCAACCAAACCTCCCCCAATTTACCCCTATAAAACTACACCAACCTCCCCCTGCACCAGCACCCCTCCCCTGCACCAGCCTCCCCCTTCCCCTCTTCCCCCCCCCCCCCCCCTCCTTTCTTGCACCCCTGAACTGCCCAACCCCTGAACATACACCCCTCCCCCTTCCTTTCCCCCATTCACTGCACCCCTGCACATCCTACACCCCTCTACCTTCTTCTTTTTCTACACCCCACTCTAGGAATACAAATAATCCAATCCCCCCAATAAAACCAACAGGTAAACAATTCAAATGGTATAGCACATAAACATTTTTAAAAGAACAAAATAATGGAAAATAAAAATAATCATGGTCTGGTTGATGATACTAGAAGTACAAAAATTTAAATTAAAATATAATCCTTCCTTAGAATGCTATAAAACATTCCATGTTTCAATGAAATCCTTCCACTAAATGATGAATGCATGATATAAATTTTAGAACTTCAAAGCAATTCAATCAGTAGTGGAGTCGAAACTCAATAACTTCAGTCCAATTTTAAGATGTTATATAAACCTAGATAGTAAGAAATAAAACCCATCAGGAGAATAGGAGTGTGAAAATTAATATGGATTTACTTTAAAGTTTTCGTTTTATTCATTTTTTTCACATTCTTAGTATATCCTCAAGGATGCAAACTATATTATTCAATTCATTACTTAGCTGTAACAAAATAAAAACATACATGATGTTCTCCTATAATTTATAAGAAAAGTGACCAGAAAAATAAATTACATTATTCACATCACTTAAAAAATATCTAATGGATAGAAATCATCATGTATAAAAAAATTAGAAAGGATTTTGGTATCCTCATAAATAACAATGCAGTCATGGCTCACCTCTCTTACTGTTTTTAAAGTATATGACGGTGTAGGTAGAGTGGAAACTTTCATAGAAGGATTCGAATTAAAATACTGGAGATGCAAAATATCATGATGTTTTATTGGTCATGTTGAAGTACCAACTCCATGATGGAACTAGATAAATGACTGAAATATATAACCAGACCTGTTCTCTCAGAAATATTAAGAAATCTCTTTGCGTAGGTTCCATCATTTAATCAGTGACACTAAAATGAAGAATATACAAAATGAAAGCCTAAAAGGGTTATAGATAAATATATGAGTGCATATCATGAAGAATATATCATTTACTACATGGTACCAATAGGTATACAAGGGCGACAGAACCAAGGAGACCTAACTTGAAACTTTTCAACTTTTGAAGAGTAAAAGAAGCCAACATGTACATTTTTAATTCCAACATACATAATATATTTTTTAAAAAATCATAAACTACAAAACTATGTAAGAGAATATGTAAAGGATGAAAATATTCCCTCCTGGACAAAAGAAATGTGAAATACAAAAGTTAACTACTATTAATCTCCATTTAATTTTAATAAAGATATTCAAGTCACTATCCAGAGAGAAAAAACACTTAATTTTATATCTAATTGAAATAAAATATTTTTTTCGTGAATGATGCCTTCATTGTTTTAAATTCATAGAGCCCGGAAAGGAGTCTAGCTTTACATGATAGGAGGAATCAATAGATGGGAAGAAACTATATATTCCTTGGGAGTGATCTATGTATGTAAAACAATATATATCTATACCTTAATGAAGAGTTCTCCATCATGACTCAAACTTTCTTATCCCTCTTTAGACATTGATACTCTAATCATGAACTGTGGTGGATGGTGGAATATATTAAAAAACACAACAAAAGAAATAACAAGTTAGTATTTTACTTTTTCAAACAAATGATTATAATTGAAAAATAAAAAATGATAAAAAAAATTATAATATTTTTAATGATACATGATTCAATCAATTTTACTTATTCTAGTTGCTTTCGAATGTCAATTGGTTTAGACTTTATAAACCTATTTTTTTAGAAAATTAATTCTTCAATGGTGTTGGGATTCAAACAACTACAAAACGAATCAAGGACTCGTCATCATGTACTAAAGGCGGACTCTGAAGATACTATAGTCAAAGGAATTTCTAAAATATCTCTACCAATGCATGAGAGAACATGATATTTTCATGACTTTCCTTTCCATCAACTTAAAATATCCAATCCTTCGAAAACATCCTCACAATCCTCAATATCAAGATATATCTCTAGTTCATTCATTTTTTGTTTTAATTTTTTTTCATTTTCTTTAATATATATACATCTTTCCATTTCTCATCATCCTCGTTATCGGTACTAGTATCATGAATATATGAATCTTGATGAGAAATTGACTCACGTCTATCAACAATCATAATGCGATATTTACATTTGTAAAACTCATAGAGATTATTCAGAACCTCTATTAATTTAATGATCAACTGATTTTGTCTTCTTAATCACCAAATATCATTTCAAAACTATCCCGAACATATTCTAATTTATATCAGGGATCAAGAATAACTGCCTCAAGTAAGAGATAATTAAAATTTGAACCAATACCCCAATACTTGTCCAACTTAAGCTTCATTTCAATAGCCATTTCACTCATAGTAATATCATGAGTCTTCATCCATTTCTTGATTTTTATATATATGTCACAAAGATTATGGAAGAAAGTGAGACATTTCACATGCATAGAACTAGAAAACTCCATAGTTATATCATTAAAAATTTAGGAACTTGACAAATACACGATCACGCTCCCAATCATATGTTGTAGGAGCCCCACCTTCATAGACAAGAGCACTCCTAAAATTTTCATCCTCCTAAAGGTGAATAAATAGTTTCTCATAATTCTCTACAACATCCAACATAAAGTAACAATAATTACACCTAGTAGTCACATCAAGAATTATGGAATGTTTAATAAAAAAATTTAACTCATTGGGTATGATCTTGAAAATGGTCAATCTTAAAGGTGAACTTCTCACAAATTTATAGGAAACTCTGATTCTAGAAATTGATGTTGATATTTCCATTAGCCTATCACTAACAATAAGGTTTAAAATATCTACACAACATCTCATATCAATATTCTCTTCATTAAGAATAGACCCATTCCAATCATTAACCCTCCTCATCAAATAACTGATCATTGTATTATTAGAACAAGAATTTTCCACAGTAATAGTATTAATCCTCTAAATCCTCCATTATTTCAATGTCTCTTTTAATACTCAACCAATTTTTTCCCATTTATGATCTAAAATAAGACAAAATAGAATAATTTTTTTATTTAAGATCCAATTATAATCAATAAAATGTATAGTTACACACATAAAATTCGAATTCTGAATTAAAGTCCATGTGTTATTGGTAAGACATACCATGTGATAGAACATATAAAACATAGACTTCAATTTTTATTTCTCTGCTAAATATAACTTCAAGAAAATCTATAGAAACTATTTTTATATATGAAAATTGAAATTGAGGTTGAAAAACTTCAATAAATTCTATAAAACCTTTATTCTCAACAAATTTAAATGATAAATCATCCATGATTATCATTTTAGTGAGATATATTATGAACTCTTCTTGATTAAAATGAGATACTGAAATTTTAATCATCACATCTTCCTCATGTTCACATTTCTTTCTAAGACTGAGAGTGGTTTGACTTTTGTCAAGATTTTTGGATGGATTTTTATTTCACCTAATCAAATTCTTATTCGAATTAATAGTTCCATGTTGTCCTAATGTGAAAGAATAATCTTTTACACAATAATTACAAATATCCCTTCCATTTTTCTTATGAAAATGATCACATGCCTGAGAAATTATAGAACCAGTAGGAGCATTAGGAATTGTTACCATTTTAGGAGACCTCTTACCCTCCTCACTTTCTTCAACTGGTATACTACTACTCGCCCCTCCTATTGAATGTGTAGTTGGAGTAGACCCTATATAACTTTTTGTTGCACACAATAGAGGATTATGAGAACCACTTAATTTATCACCTTCCATGAATCGCTAATTGTTGTTAGTAGTGGCACACTCCTGGAAGAATATAAGGAGAATAAATTTTGAAACTAAGATATGGATTTAAAATTACAAGGAATATTGAAACCAATGAAATGCATTTTATGCCTTATGGTGGATGCTCAATGAACCCATCCTAAAATCCCTACAATAGAAACTACATCACCAACCAAAATAGAATTGGACCTAGTGAAATAATTCTAACTTATAGCAACTAAGATGTCAATATTTGTGAAAAAACCAGAATTATATAGGATTATGAGTATAAAAACAAAAGTGATAACTCATACATAATGAAAAACATCATTTAAATGAACAAGATAAAAAAATAACATGCTTCCTTACCACCAGTTACTACCACACGCCAGACCGCACACAAATTAGCATGCAAAAGGAGGAGGTGACGCGAGGACAAGGTATTTTTCTCCCAAAACCTGATTACTTGGAAGGTGTATATTGGTTGATGAGGCAAGTGAGGAGCCCTTTTCTGGGTGGGTTCGGTTAGATGTTCAAAAGCCGGCCAGATAAAAGGAGAATGGATAGAGGGTCTTTCGCAAGGGAGAAGAGGGATCAGAAGTTGAGGGGTTGGGGAAGCTCAGGGAAGGAAGGATGAGGAAGGAGGAGAGTCGTTGTTGTCGATTGTGAGGGAATTAGAGGAGTAGGGTTTCTTCATATGTGAGGGAAGGTTGGGGTCGGGGGGAGATATGAGAGAGCGAGAGAGTCCGGGTAGGCAGGGGCACGAGGTATAAAAAAGAGGGGTAAATTGTTTTTGGCTCGCCGCTGCTGGAACGCATCGGGTCACGGGTCAGGTTGGGTCTAAATGAATCCAACCCATGACCTAACCCAACACATGTACAAGTCGACCCGAGCTGAACCTGACCAAGGTTTTTTCTATGTGACCCGACCCAACCGAGCCGGGTCGGGTGGAACCCGTCGGGTTGGGTCGGGTCTAGACACCCCTAAGTACCAATGGTTAAATTAGGTGAAAATAATGAAATTTTATCATCACTACTGGAAATTAGATCTTTCCCAACGCTTCTATACCAACGGTTTGCAAAAATCATTGGTATAGGTCCCCTTTCCCAACGGTTTGGCCAAACTGTTGGGAAAGGCCCCCAAATTGGCCACTTTTCCCAACGGTTTGGCCAAACCGTTGGGAAAGGCCCCCCAAATATACCACTTTTCCCAACGGTTTGGCCAAACCGTTGGGAAAGGTAGACCTATCCCAACTGTTTGGCCAAACCGTTGGGAAAAGTGGACCAAAAAATCTACATCCTACACAGAATGAAAATCACAACCAACTACCTATACCAACGGTTGTTAAAATCGTTGGTATAGGTACTTTCATTTTGTATCGACCTTCGTACCGAGAGCATTATATAAATCAAAATTTAAAATATTTATGAGAATACATATATATATTTATGTAATTATGATCACAAAAGTCATGTTAGGTTAGTGGTTGAGTCGTTCAATGATAAACGAGGGGTCCTGGGATCAAATCCCAGCAGATGTTTTATTTTTGGAATTTATATACAAACGGTTCCATTACCGTTGGTATAGATTTCATATTACCTATACCAAAGGTTTCCAAAACCATTGGTATAGGTCTATACCAACGGTTTTTGGAAAACCATTGGTATAGACCTATCCCAACGGCTTACTTTGCTACGGTTCTCCAAACCGTTGGTATAGGCTATACCAACGGTTTGGAGGCCTATACCAACGGTTCCAAACTGTTGGTAAAGGTTAGTTTTCCAGTAGTGCATATTATAAGTATATATGAGTTATTAAACTAGTTTCAAGTATCTATCTTGTTTTTTAATATTGAACTGTGGTTTTGAAATTATCATATGAGAGTGAATGAGGTAGATGTCATGGATATTACTTTTAGGTGTTTATACGAGAACTTCATGTTTATGTTTATGTTTTTTGGTGTCATAATCTCCCCTATTATTTTCATGAGACTCATTAACTCTATTTTTTTAGTTCCTAGATCATTTCATGATAATTTTCATCCAAAACATGCTTTTATATATAAATTCATAGGAGGAATATTAAGATCATATTAACAATATCTTATAAGTCCTTTGTCACAGTCAGAATTATGGAAAGTTTTCAATGTGAATGTTTTGGATCTATGAGATACATTTTATTGACCATATAGTGTCTCAAAAAGGATTAGTAGTTGATTATTTGAATATCAAGGTGGTTTTTTGTGGGAATCACCCAAGAATCTTGCAAAGGTTCGTAGTTTCTTTGGTCTTATAGGATATTATCAGAGGATCATGTTTTATTTCTCTTATATTACTACCTTGTTGATAGCCTTGTCTAATAAGTATTGGTCCATCATATATACTAATATATGTCATATAAATGTTTACTAAATTAGGGTGAAGTTTATAAGTTCTCTTTTCCTTTTATTTACATGGGTGAAGCACCCAACTTTGGATTAGTTTTATTATAATAGAATTTATCACTATTCTATTAGAATAGACTCATTTATAGCATTGTATAGGTGGCCTTGTAGATATCAGTTCTACTAGACTGAGGTTGGATAATTGGTTGTCTTTAGACCAAGCATGGTGTAGATAATGACAAAGAAGGTCCAAATGACTCGGGAATGGATGAAAGAAATTGATAAACATCAAAATTCATACAACTATTAGATGAGGATTCCTATAGAATTCGTGGATAGAGATCATGTATTCTTGATGGTTTCCCCTTTTATTAGGAAAAATCGGTTTGGCCAATAGAGTAATATTTCTTCCTATTTTATCAATACCTTTGATGAGTCAGGTCATGTCGACAATATGGCATATCGGTTGGAATTTTACCCATAGATATACTAGATCCATGATGTATTTCATGTGTCGCAGCATCATTTATGTCTCCATGATGACTCCCATGTCATTTACTAGAGGAGTTGGATGTAGAGGATGATGTGATGTTTATGGAGTAGCCAGTCGAGATTTTGGATCATCGATTGAAGTCGTTGCATGGGTGAGAAATTCCTTTGGTTCATGTTATTTGGAGGTATTAAAGAATAATGGCATATATGTAGTAACATGAGTTATAAATGTATACAAATTATATAAAGATTTTTTGATCCTTTTCTTTTTTTTAGGATTATATGTGTGATTTAAGTGTTATTTTTATTAATACTGTTCCTTTCTTATGTTGATTTTATATTTGGTGATTTTTTTGTCCTTGCTTGAGGGGTATATCTTAGGGAGTATTTGGGTTTGGTGGTTTTTTCTCTCTAATATTTTTGTATTTGATTATTATGGATGATAATTGTTTCATATGTATCTAATAAAACATTTTATCCCTTCCCAATTTGTTACATTATGGATTTTGTATGTTGGAGCTCTCAAAAAGATATTGAATGAAGGGGTAGTACTAGAGTAAAATTTTAGCCTAAAGGCTGAGATTTTGTGGAATAAATATGGGTAATATATTCTATAGGGTTCTAGAGAGGATATTTTATGTGTATAATATATTACATATGATCTTACACTCATATATATATAATAATACTCCTTATTATTACCTTTTTTTCTAGTTGTGGTGTGGTCGGTTTAGTTATAGTATGGAATAGTTTTAGGATGTTTGATTATTCATCCATAAATGGATTTCATAGTTTTGAGATGGGTATCTTGACATGGAGTTGTGGATGGATTTTTTTATGGTCCCACTATTAGAGGGTTAATTTCATCATTGTTCCTAAGTTTCACCATGGTGGTTTGGAGGATGGGTTCCTTATCCCTTCCATTTCAGTGGTTATTATGCCCTAGTTCCTCAATTTCACTACACCCCTTACTTGGGTATATCATATTTGAGAGTTGAGTGACTTTTAAATTGGGTATATATAGGGGTAAAATGATTTTATTTCCATAGGATGGTTTGAATTAACCCCATTATGGCATCTCCAATTTCATTATGCATTGGGTTTGTGAATTCTCTAAACTAGTATAAATTCATAATCCATTATAAATTCTTCTTTATTCCTTTATATTCCTTGAAACCTAGGTAAATATAGTGTATAATTTTGATACCTTTGAGTTCCCATGAATTGGGCTTGGGAATTTACTTCTATAGACATATTGTTTTCTTATTTGAGATGATATTTATTATTCATTTTCTTCTTTTTCCTCTTGTTTTTTCGTTATTGGGAGTTTTCTGTAGAAATGTTAGATAGATTTTGGAGATATTGATCCCTGGTGTGACACCTTCCATGCCATTGTCGATTTTAATTTATATTATTTTATTTTATTTATGATCATTTTAATTTTACAAGAAGATTCGTCCGGAAATATGGAAAATATAGAAATTTTCATTCAATGTACATTTTTCACAAATAGTTTAGTGGAAACCATGTGGCTACCCTTTTGTAGATAAGTTTTTTTCATTTAGAAATATACATGGTTGGTCTAGATGGGTGGTATATATTTGTGATGAAACCATGAAAATATTAGTATAAACCATGTGGGAACATTGGTGTGTATATGTAAGGTAACATGACTTGTGGGTGGTTAATATAAACTATGTGACAAGCGTGTGAGTTGGGTTTTCAATTTGATATTTTCATTTTTTATAGTTGGTGCATGGCTTATCAAACAATGTAATGTCCCAAGTATAATCTTTGTAATATTTATTTTTCTAATAAGTGGCTCCCATGTGGTTAGTGTATGATTTTTTAAACTGTGTGGCTTGTCCAAATTCATTAAAACATGAATTTCTTCTTTTTTCCCCTACTCAATTATGACCCTCAAACCCAGCCTTTCTCCTCCCACTTATTCAAATAGAACAGAAACCCTCCAAGGGAGATTCATTCATCATTATCTTCAATTTTTTGGTCATTCCCCTTGGATGAAAGTGGATTTTTGAGGTAATCTCTATAACAAATGGGACCTAATGACATCATAGACACCCCACCTTAACATGTTCATTGGGTCTTGGACTTCCAGGTACCACCAGTTTCCCTGTAGACACGTGGTCCTCACCCTGGGGCCCACCCACCTGCTTGAACAGGTCATCTGTCTAATAATTGTTCTCAAAGTTTAACACATGTCCTTTCTAGTGTTTTTTTTAATCACACACACACACCCTGGAAAACATCCCATAACTTCACCCATCCTGATCACTAATCAAAACCAAACAATATTAACTATAGAGTTATAATCAGGTAGGCTCCTAAAAAGAAAGGTTCACCTTATTGACATGAGTCATATCATTTATTTATTAAACCCTTTGTCATTATAGGGTGTTATATTCACCCCCCCCCCCTAGAGCACAACATCCTTGTTGTGGTCCATACATCTCTACCCAATCAGTGCATCTTACTTCAGGCTGGATAACACCTCTGATACCAAATGTGACAACTAGGTCCCGGTGACAGCACAGACACCCTACCTTCACATAGTCATTGGTTTTTGGTCCACCAAGTACCACCAGATGCCCCGTAGACATGTGGTCCTCACCCTGGGGCCCACCCACAAACCCGAATACATCATCTGACTAATGAAAGTCCCCACATGCCTACACATGTCCTTTCTAGTGTGATTTTTCCTCACTCACACACACCTTGGGAAACTTCACAAAAGATCACCCATCCTGATCACTACTCTAATCCAAGCATGCTTAACTATGGAGTTCTAATCAGGTAGGCTCCCAAAAAGGAAGGTACACCTTGTTGACATGAGTCATATCATTTAGTCATTTAACCCTTTTTCATTATGGGGTGTTACATTATCCCTCCATTTCTCTTCTTTTATTCTCCCCACATCTATCTCCCTTTTTTAGTTTCTGACATGAACCCTAGAATACCTTAGGCTTAATATAAGGGTTAATTTGGATTTAATCTCAGGGTGTTTATTTTTTGGGATTGAGAATGGATTCTTGTCATTTGGTTTCTTTTACTCCATCGAGGGTCGTGACTTCCAACTTAGTTTCTATTGAATGAAGGTAAGTGTTTCTTTGTTATCGCATTATATTACATGACAATGGATACTTTTTTGTTTTAATGTGTTCCATGTTATGATTATATTTATTTCTTATGAGGACCAATATTTATTTCAGGTGGTTTTATCCCTTTGCATGGAATCGGAATCCATGATAAGTGTTTGTAAAAATTCCCAAGTGGATTTTCAAATAATTTGATCATTTTTAAAGAAAATCATGATGATAACTTGAATTTCTAAATGGAAATTTTATATCTAAAGTTTTTCAAACAAATATTTTAAATTCTTTTAAAAGTTTGACAATTTTTTAATTGTTTTTTTATTTGAAGGGGGTGTGTTAACCCGTATGAGTGAAATTTTAGAACCCTTTATAGATTTAAAATATTTTTAAGGTGGTTTCAAGGGAGGTCTATTTTCCCAATCATATTTCATGAAATTGTTTAATATTTTTTTCCAAGAGTTTATTGAGATAGTATTTGAAAATGGTGTGAGATGGATTGGAATTCTAAGTGTATTTGAAAAGGACTATTTGGAACCTTGTGAAAAGAGTTTCCCTTTTTAGGGGAATTCTGAGACCATTTTTATATTCCCTTGGTAAATTCATCCCTATAATATGTGGTAATTAATGTATGTGTAGATCATGTGATAATCTAGTAAGCTATTTTGTGTGAGGGTGGTGGAGGTGAGGTGAGGATTATTTGTAATACTTTTACTGATTATTATGTTCATCATGTTGTTGTATCTCCTATTCAACTCTTTTCTTGATGTAATGGGAATCCTAGCAAGATATTAGGTGACCTGTATGAGTGAAATCCCTAATGTGGAGTGTTTAACCTAAGGAAAAAACTAATCAGGCTGAGTGAGCTGATGGGATTATATCCATGGTCCTGAATCATATTAGAAGGGCCTCAGGTTTCTTTTTATCCCTTGATTGTGATATAGACTTGGTAGTTATACAATACTACTACAATATGATAGGTTCAATATTTGTAGAATATTTTCCTTTTGACAAGCTTAGGGATTTTATTATTGAGTACAATAGAGTTTCCTATGATGATAGGATCCTATTTTTTATTATTTTAGGGATTATCTTCATTTCCTTATTTATATCCCTTTTTTCCCTTATCAAATGAAATTTATATCATGGTTCATGTTTTTAAATATTCCTTCCTCCTTGTATTTTGTTTTATATAATACTTCATCTTTAATTATAGTATGGATTTCTTTATAGAGAAACAAAAAACACAATTCATATAGATTTATTCGAGAATATGATTAAAACCTATATTCAAAAATTTTAAAAATTTAATTTGAAAAAATGAATTTAATTTTTGAATTCATCATTTCAAAATTAACATAGGTATATTTTTTGATATTTTTCAAAAATAATTGATTTTTGGATGAATAGTGAAAATACTGATTTTAACAGAATTTTCACTTTTAAGACATTATAATGATATAAGAATAAATTTAATCTTTATGAAACAAAATCTAGAAAAAAATTATATTTAATAAGAAATATAATTCATATAAAAACATAATTATGAACTTAGAAATATGTTCTTAATATTTTAGAAATCTAAGTAATGTTTTTGCTCAAATAACAAAATTCATTATTTTATCTTAATCAAGTATTTAAAATGTGATTTTTTTTCTTTTGATTGGTTTGAAATAAAAGTAAAAATCTTATTATTTAATATAATCCAATTAATTCCATTTTAATTAACATTATACTTTTTTTACTCTTAAATCATTTTTATGATAAAAAAATTCTAAAAATATTTTTGTTGTGTTTTGAGAACTTACATTAACAATAATTTCTTACACTTTTAGAAGTTAAATCATGTAATATGTATTCCATATTTTTAATAATAATAATTCATATTAGGTAATAATTTCAACTTAATTATTTTTCATAATTAATAGTAACAATCTCTACTGGAAAAAAGGCGATGCTAATGGTTTGAAACTATTGGTATAGGCCTTAAAACAATTTTTATAGCCTATACCAATGGTTTTATGAACTATTAGGTAATTTTCCATCGGTATTGAACTATATAAATAGTTTTTATAAACCATTGGTATAGTTAATTTCATATTAAATACCTATATAAATGTTTATACAAAACCATTAGTATAGTTTTTTTGAAAGAAAATGTTGTCGGGTATTAAACCCAGAACCATCCTAATGTAACGTAATAATATAACTAATAACCTATGACCACATTATTATATATAATTAAATATATATATATATAAATTTAACAATTTTTTTATGTGTTTAATTTTATATTATGTAAATGTACAAAAAATATATATTTATAACAATAATTTTTGAAAACTATTGGTATATGTTCCTTTTGGGTACTTATACCAACAGTTCTCCAAAAACATTATTATAGGTGATAGATATACCAATTTGTTTCACAAAATTGGAATAGAAACCCTATACCAGTATTTTTTTAAAAATTTGGTACATGTATGATTGTATATTCCATATTTATAGTAGTTTGTGGAAAATATTTATCACCTTGATTAAGGGTAAAATGGCTTAAAATGGTTAAAACTAAAGTAATATGGATTCAAGGTAACATAAATAAACTTTATTAAACCTTTTTTGTTGGAAATATATTGAAATTAAATATATAATCTTCTATTATATGAAAATTTGGATCCACTTTCACAAGAAAATTACTTTATATTATTAAAATATTTTAAGTAATTCCAAGTGTGTCATTTCCCTCACTTATAAAATGCAACAACTTATCATCTATTATTTACATATATTTATCCAATTATATAGATAAAAATCCACCCAAATAATTTCTTAATTTTATTCCCCATTTCCTAGATGATTTGTTCTCATCAATGTACTGACCTATAAGGATTAAGGTGTATGGAAAAGGTGGTTTTTCGTAGAAAATGTATCACTATTTATTGAGTGTTTTCATTTTATTTCATCTTCTACCACATTAAAGTATTCTAAAAACATGATAATATAATAAAATAAGTATCTTAAATATAATAAAATTTTCTTATTATGGTGTAACAATCCTTATTCATCTTTTTCTATCCTATAGAAAATGAAAACATCGCTCATGCATAAATACGGCTCAGTGTCTCCATGTAGCAGTGTAATTTTTTTCCATCACCACTTAAATTGTATGGTTATAAAGATATAAATTATGAAAATATATTATATTTATAACATAATTATTCTTCTATAAATATAATATATCATTTAACTTCTTACCCTTTTACCTATTAAAAATGATAGCGTCGCTCATGCGTACATGTTAACAGCCACATCCATGAAGCAATGTGATTCATTTTTCATGTATTAATTTAATATATGATTAAAAATATTTATTTAATGAATATATATTATATTTATATTATTATTTATATTATTTATATTATTTAACTATGATCAATATACAAGGAAAACACTTTTTAAATTGAAACATACATGAAAAATGAAGCTGTTAATGCTCTAAATGATGATGATAATGAAAAAATTTTAATGGTCGGGTGATAATAATTTATAAATAAACCATATATGGTATTATAAGTATGAATATTGTTATGTTATATAATTATAATAAATTTAAATTATTATACATGAGGTTAAAATCACTTATGAATCACTTGAACTAGAGGTAATGGTTTATTTCACAATGTCATCATTATTCAGGATTGTTTATGTTTTCTTTGGAGTAATTATATTGTATTTCAATATTAAACACCATGTATATTATTATCATATATTTATTTTGTTGGTTTAAAATTATTAATTCCATTTTTACCTTCTTTAGAACTCAAAAATACAATATTAATGTTTTTAATAAAATTTGACTTTAAAAGGTCATGCATCTTCCTCGATGATGAAGTATGGTTCTGGGTCTCCTATTTGCACTGAATCTCGAAATCCTATCATGAATTATTGTCTTGTTGTAGGCATGAAATTGGTGGGAATATTGATATACCTCTTACCTTGGATATGAATATTCATGTGGGTATATCTGTTACTGATCTATGTAGTGATTCAATACAGAATGTTTGCACCCATTAGGGTTCCATAGAGGGTGATGGTCATAAACACATTGATTGTCATCAGTAAATCCATAAATCTTGAATTATTCTAGAATATTCTAGAAGTGGGGTAACATATATGATGCAGAAGGTATAGATTCTTACACCTCTTAAAGGTAATGAGAAATGGTGGTCATTCATCCTTTAAGGATTCACTCTTAACAGGAAAAGGTAAGGTGGTTGACAGTGAGGGCTTCACTCTTTTCCCTATGAAGAGAATGCCAAGGAATGACTATTCTAACACACATCAAACTGTGTATACCCGATCCTCTAAGTTTTTGGGTAAGTTCAATACAAATATTCTTAATATCTTCAACTAGGGTAAGTCCCAATCAGAGTGGGAAACTATTAATTATTATTATTATTATGGAAATAACATGCCTTATTATGACTTTTAACTATTTTATTGACGGATGAGAGCAATACCCTTTGTTTGACCCTACCTGTCTCCCATATACGTTTTCTTTTATTTTAATAAATGGTCATAATCATAGATTCTATCTAGACTTGTTTGATAAAATTATTTATTAAATTAATTTTTAACCATGTTTTTCTTTTGTAGAAAGTTTTAAAAAGTGATATTCATATCAGTTTCCAAATGAGGCACTTTTTAAAAATGGTGCGAAAATAATATTTATTTTAATTCTTACTGCATGAATTCATTTTATCTTTGTCAATAATATTATTTTCCTTTAATATTACTTTATAAGTTTTGATTTTTATTTTTAAATAAAAATATTTCCCTAATTTTTTAGAAAATTTTAGATTTTAAACAAGAGGTTTCAAAATGAAAAGGGTATTTTCCTCAAGAAATATATTGGTGATCTTTTGAATATATTTTCATCTACTTCAATATCCTTTGATGAATCTTATTATTTATTGGGGATATACTCTAATGATACCATCCATCATATCACTCTAGATAGCTTATGATCATATTATTCTATTTATTTACTGGGGGAAATCAAGACATTTCATATTCTAGCTTTTCAATATGAGTGTTTATATTGATTTTGTATTGAATTATTATTAATTTATTTCAAATAATTAATACATTGAACTAATTAGGAGACTGTAGAGGCCCATTATAGCCACTATATGCATCATTAGGTCTCATGAGACAAACTAGTTTGGGTATTTGGTGTATTCCTTACCTATTTGTGTATGTTGTCTTGGGATAAGGCCTTAAAGATAATATTATGATGTATAAAATTATAAATTTTATCATTACAAAACTATTTATTATTATCCATGTGATTATTTATATTGTTATGTCATCCATGGATATATTTACTATTATCTCTTCTGTATTATTCATGATTTATTTATTCTATGATATATTTTTTATAACCTTTACCTTTATGAGAATATAAGCTCACCCTTTTTTATGATTTTCCCCCCATGATACTAATAAGGGATCAATGAATGATTTTAGGTATTTACTAAACGAAATAATAAATTTTCCCCAAAATTTTTAACATGTATTTCATATTTTCATAGGTAATGTGAGAATCATGTATATATCATTATTTTATTGTTAGTGTAAAATAAAGGTTAGTATATACCTTGGGAGCTATATTTAAGAAAATATATATTAGTTAACACAAACCTATGATAGACTCTAAGGATAAGTCTATGTATAGGATAATATCATAATGTTTTGGTAAAGTTGAGATTTTGTGGTTTTCCTTGAAAATATATCTTTTTTTGGATACGAGAAAGTGGATACTGTAGGTTCCAGGCGCAGCGGAAGCACGTTGGTGGGTTTGCCCAACTTTAATTTTAACGTTAAACAACATTCAATCCGAGATCCATCACCTTATAAAACGCCGAATCTTCGGAATAGAACGAAGAACGAAAAGAACAAAAGAGTCCCGTAACCCTTGAGGAGGATCATCATATGTTGATTATAATTAATTCAATTAATGCATAAGAATTACCTTGTTGGAATTCTTTCTTTGTTGATGTGTTCGGTCACGATTCGGTGATCTGTCGTTGCGTCATAGAATCCAAGTGTAGGATTCCTCTAGCGGTGATCCACACGTGTGTCACGTATCTCCAGACATCACTGAAGAGATCTCCGGGTGCTAGCGCGGAAGAACCTTCGCTTGCGATGTCCGCCTTCGACCACCTTGATCCGGTGGAGTATCTTGCTCTCGTAACTTGAGGGCGTTCTTGGTGGAAAGGGAATTCTCTCTTTTCTTGAGAGTATTTCCAAATCCGTTGTGCACAAAAATGGCTCTCAAAAAAATGTTGGGGTTGCGAGGATATTTATAATCAGGTTTGAGGTTAATAGAGTTATGACAATAAATAAACACGTTACGCGTTTTATTTATTTCATTAACTCTTATTGAAAACCCCCATGTCGAATTATTAATTCCTTGACATGCGCCCACGCTGATTATAATAAATATCATTTAATAAAACAATATTAAATCCTCAAAATCCCAATTGGAAAAACTACACGGCGTGTAATAATTAATACACGGCGTGTACTTGTTTTCTATAAAACTACACAGCGTGTATATTTAATATACATGGCGTGTACTTTTATTTTCCATTTTTCTCCACCACATTTATTAGACCTTGAGTAATGACTATTTATTTCTTAAAAAAATGTAACTGCATTACTCGCTAATAAATATATTATTTTATCCACAATATATTCTCTCGAATAACTAGTGTCAAAATAAATGCGATCAGACATCCTTAAATAATTATTAAACCACAGTCGGGAATAATATTTATTTAACTTGTTAAATTAATATTTAACTGAGATACATGGACACACTTAGTGTGTGACCCTCTAGGCCTGTTTCTCAGTGGCATTAGGCTGAGCCTACCTAAAGTCCACGGTTAGCATCTAGCAACACGCCAAGGCACCCATAGAGAAAGAAGTTAACGCCGCAATGACATGTCACCTCCTACGAATGCTTACCGTGTAATATAATCCCTTTGTCTCGATATCTCCAATCAAGTGGTTTTCATGCTAGTGCCATCAACCCATGTGCTTGATTATTCTTTCTTTGACTTCCCGGAATTGAACTTGTCCATACCTTACCATGGCCATGGATTTATTTAGGCTATATCAATTCCATCAAAGGGCCTGAGATATCTACTTCCGTTATGGAACAGAAGGGACAAATCCTTTCCCGCATTATCTATTAATGCGTTATTACTCGTGACGCACCCAACATATCCTACCTCGCTGTGAATAGTGTGTCGTCACAGTTTTCGTCAATACATCTAAGTGCGCGAGTTGTAATACCCATTAATAATAATCTTAAAGTCTAAGGATCAATACACACGTCCGTAGATAGGAACATCCAATGACACTATGAAATGTGGATTTCCTACTGGCGGGTCTCGTTCTCATAATATCCTCCTGGATATTACCAAGGGCGCACACCATGAGAAGGTGCCTCAATGTTTTATGAGTCATCACCCCTAATGACCTGTATTATTTGTGTCCCTCAAATAATATCATCCGGCCATAGAACATACATTCAAGAATAGTGTTATGGCACTTTCAGGTTCTCATCATAGCAGGGATCCGCTACGACCCTTTAATGCAACAGCTGTCCTTAGGACATTATCACATGACATGTCACGCAGAAGAACAATCAAGATGTTATAAGGATTTTATTTAATGAATAAAGTACAAAGTAGTTGGTTGTAGACCACCAAATCCAACAGACTCCCACTTGGACTAGAGCCAACTGCTAACAACCTTTAACCCACTAGCTCTCACATGATATTCATGCTTCTGCTGAGATAGGCCTTTAGTCATGGGGTCCGCCACGTTCTCTTCCGTGGACACTCTGCTCACTGCAACCTCACCCCTTTGATAGAAATCCCTCAAGAGGTGATACTTCCGGAGTATGTGCTTTGTCCGTTGATGTGACCTTGGTTCTTCTGCAAGAGCCACCGCTGCAGTATTATCACAATACAATGTAATGGGATCTTTACTACTAGGCACCACATCAAGCTCCTGGACAAAGTTCCCAATCCAAATGGCTTCTTTGGATGCATCAGAAGCTGCTATATACTCGGACTCCACTGTAGAATCGGCGACAACTGGCTGCTTTGAACTCTTCCAGCTCACAGCTCCTCCATTGAGATAGAAAACATATCCAGATTGTGACTTCAGATCATTCTGATCTGTTTGAAAACCAGCATCAACATACCCTCTAATGACAAGCTCCTCGTCTCCTCCATACACCAGGAACATATCCTTAGTTCTTCTCAGATACTTAAGGATAGTCTTAACAGTAGTCCAATGATTTTCTCCTGGATCTTCTTGATATCTGCCTACCATGCTCAGTGCATAGGCAACATCAATCCTGGTACATAACATGGCATACATGATGGATCCTATAGCCGAAGCGTATGGGATCTTGATCATTCTATCTTTCTCCTGTTGTGTCTGGGGACACATTTTCTTAGAAAGATGTAAGCCATGTGACACTGGAACCAATCCCCTCTTGGATTTTTCCATACTAAATCTCTTTAGTATCTGGTCAATGTATGTACCCTGACTTAGTCCAAGAAGCCTCTTGGATCTATCACGAATGATCTTGATCCCTAGAATGTAGGCTGCTTCTCCTAAGTCCTTCATGGAGAAAAACTTGTTCAACCAGTCCTTAACTGACTGTAAGGCTGGTATGTCGTTTCCAATAAGCAATATGTCATCAACATATACCACTACGATGATGACCGCATTCCCATTAAACCACTTATAAACACATGGCTCACATTCGTTCTTAATGAAACCAAATTCCTTTATGGCTTCATCAAATCGAATGTTCCATGACCTGGATGCTTTCTTTAATCCATAAATGGATTTCTGCAACTTGCAAACCCGTTTGGCTTCACCTAGTGTCACAAACCCTTCTGGTTGTGTCATATAGACATATTCCTGAAGGTTCCCGTTAAGGAATGTTGTTTTGACATCCATCTGCCAAATCTCGTAGTCATGGTAAGCTGTTATGGCAAGTATTATTCTTATGGATTTAAACATGGCAACTGGTGAGAAGGTTTCATCATGGTAAATTCCTTGATGTTGTCTGAATCCTTTAGCCACTAGCCTTGCTTTATAGGTGCTAACTTGACCTTCCATGTCCAGCTTTCTTTTGAATACCCATTTGCATCCAACAGGCTTTACATCAACTGGCTCATCGACCAGAACCCAAACTTGGTTCTGATACATGGAATCCATCTCAGAATTCATAGCTTCTAGCCATCTTGCAGCTTCTGAGCTTTCTACTGCTTCCTTGTAGGAGAGAGGTTCATCATTGTCCAACAATAATGATTCACCGTCCTCGGTGACTAGGAAACCAAATCTCTCTAGTTCCCTTACCTCTCTTGAGCTCATACACAGTACTTGTGTTTCTGGAACCTCTTCCACGGGGACCTATGGAACTTGTTCATGTACCAACTCATGTGTATCTTGAGCATCAACTTCGTCGAAGTCAATCTTACTCCAACTATCCTTCTTGAGGATGTGCTCCCTCTCAAGAAAGACGGCTTGTCTGGCGATAGTCACTTTCTTGTCTTGGGGGTTATATAGGTAATATCCTTTTGTTTCCTTGGGATATCCTATAAAGATACACTTCGTGCCCCGGGGTGCTAGTTTGTTGCCTGAGAAGGCCTTAAAAAATGCCTCGCATCCCCATACACATGTGTGCGACAAATTGGGTTTCCTTCCATTCCATAACTCGGATGGAATTCCATTTGCCGCCTTAGTTGGTACTCGGTTTAATGTGTATGCTGTAGTTTGTAATGCATATCCCCAAAAGGATAATGGAAGATCCGCATGACTCATCATCGACCTCACCATGTCCAACAAGGTGTGGTTCCTCCTTTCACTAACACCATTCCACTGTGGTGTATAAGGAGGAGTGAGCTGAGATAGAATCCCAAACTCCCGTAGAAGATCGATGAACTCTTGGTTCAGATATTCTCCACCTCGATCCGATCTAAGATTCTTTATCTTCTTACCAAGTTGATTCTCTACTTCATTCTTGAATTCCTTAAATTTCTCTAAGGACTCTGACTTATACCTCATTAAGTAGAAATATCCATATCTACTCAAATCATCAGTAAAAGTAATAAAATAAGAATATCCACCTATAGCTTCTACTAGAAATGGTCCACACACATCTGTGTGTACCAATCCTAGAAGCTCTGTGGCACTTTCACCTTTTCCACCAAAAGGCGGCTTGGTCATTTTTCCTTGTAAACAAGTGTGACATCTATCAAGTGGTTTTAGCTCAGTAGAGTCTAAATAGCCATCTTGGCAGAGCTTTGTCAAGCGCTTCTCGTTCACATGACCAAGGCGATGATGCCATAACTGGGTGATGTATGAGTCATGTGAGTTTGTTTCGTTATCGATTTCCAACTCTTGGTTTTCGTAATTTAATACATACAAACCATTATTCAAATGTGTCATACCATAACATACATTGTTCTTATAAAAGAGACAACCCTTATTTCCAAACATGAAAATAAATCCATCCATATCCAAACAAGATACAGAAATTATGTTCTTGGTAACACTAGGCACAAAATAACAGTTTTGTAAAACCAAAATCATGCCAGTTGGCAATGAGAGGTGATAGTCGCCAATAGCCAATGTGGCCAGCCTTGCGCCATTGGCAGCTCAAAGATCCACCTCTCCTCTGGCGATCTTTCTAAATCTACTTGGTTCCTGCATTTTAATACAGATGTGATCCCCACAAGCTGTATCTAATACCCGAATGTGTAGAAATAGAAAGATTGCACTCGATAACGAACGCACCTTTAGCATCCCCACGCTTCTGGGGGCAGTTCCTCTTCTAGTGGACCTGCTTTCCATATGCAAAACACACTGCTTCTCGTTCCTTGACCTGCCTCTGGATCTTCCCCTTCTTGGAGGGACGGTGCTCGGGGGCTTCAGACCGTTTATAAGTCTTTGGCCCCTTTTCCTTGTCCTTCCTTTTCTTGTTCACCATAAGGACCGCGGGTTTGTCACGCCCCATGTCCTTATCTACCTAGCCAATCAAGGTCAGAAGCTCCGATAGACTGTTCTCATTGTCTCTCATGTTATAGTTGACAATGAAGCTAGAGAAGGTCTTGGGCAATGATGATAGGATGAGATCTGTACGCAACTCATCTGGGAATTTAATCCCTAAGATGTCCAAGCGTTCAATGTAGCCAATAAGCTTGACCACATGAGGCCCAGCTGGTGCAGACTCTCCAAGCTTCGTGGTAAACAAAGCATTGGAGATCTCATACCTCTCCTGTCTCGCCTTCTCTTGGTAGAGATATTTAAGGTGAGACATCATGCTATACGCATCCATGTTTTCATATTGCTTCAAGAGCTCATTATACATGGCCGATAGCATGAAACACTGGACATTTGTGGCATCATCCATGTGTTTCATGTAGAGAGATAATTCCTCATCACTAGCCTCTTTCCCAGGAGCAACTGGAATAGGCTCTTCCAGCACATATAATTTTCTTTCGTGGCGAAGGACGACGCGTAAACGCCTCTGCCACTCTTGGAAATTGGTGCCGGTGAGAAGGTTTTATTTTTTGAGTATGGTGCGCAATGATATGTTTGAAGTCATTTTCTTGTCGTTTCTAAAATTTAAGATGAGCAAAGGTTTAGTACTTTATTATAAAAATTGAGACAAACAAATAAATTAATACTTACTAGTCTCCCACTATTTTATCGAAATCCAATAGCCCTCACCATTGACTTTGGAATATTCTATTGCGTGAATATTCTAGTGGCAAGGATCCATATTTCCCTTCGCATTACCCCAACTAGGGTTGGTCAAGAAACTTGAAGGGTTTTAGGTAGGCATTCCAAATGCCAACTGCATTAACACGCAGTTCCTTGATCCGCTAAGTGGACTCCCCAATCCTGAAATCCTTTTTGTATTTCCTCAACCTTTGCCTCTTGGTCACACCAAGTCCTGTTGTGGCAGTCAACCCTTGATGCGAACCAAGTTAAGTCAACCCAAAACCTTGAATTATAATTCCCCGATAATTGAAAGCACCCCAACTAGGGTTGGTCAAGCACTTTGAACTATGGTTCGATTCTAACCAAGATTATGGAAGGCTATGCCGACTTAATATTTATTTTGATGGATTTTATCCATATACGTAAATTTCCATTTTATTATCTTTGATTACATGCTTGTTAATATTAAGTGGGATATACTTAAGTGATTAACCATGTCTCAGATAATATTTACGTATAAGACAAGTTTATTTTAGTTCCATCTTGCATGCTCAGTTAATTCATTAATTGTGTGATCATGACAACACACCCACAATAAATAAACCATGCAACTGACAGAAATAAAATAAATGGTATGATCATGAGCTTTTCTATTGGTTAGTTTATCTAGCAGTTGATAAACTAACCCAATACCTAGGGGAGAAACACCTTGAACCTTTCGAGTTCGTGTTTACAGCTTTCCACCTGTCCACCTTTGTATCTCCTTGGATTGGTTTCATCTTGGCTCCTGACTTGAGCCGCCTCCACTAGCTTGGGAGATCCATCAATTACATATGCATTTATCTCACACGCAGGTGAGGGGAAAAAGGGGTTTTTTAAATAAAAGAATCATTGGGCGCGCAGGCCCTACATATTAATGAGGAGATGGCTCGCAGGCCAACAAATTTAATTTAAATAAATAAATTAAAAGAAACCATTCACATACAAAGGTCTCGGTCTAGCTCATGATCATCCATACATGCAACTATATTTACTCATAAATAGAACTAGCATTCAATTCTTTAGTCGTTCTTGTTTAAGATAAATCACGCTCGAATCAATTAATTATCTTTAATTAATCAATCCTTTTATCTTAAATCCCTTTTCTGAATTTCCTTGAGATTATCATCCATCATAATTTTAAATAAATAAACTCATTTAAAATTATCCTTGTACACAAATTGTACCTTGGAGGAAACCCGGCGAATTCCCATTTATTACGCAGATGTTAAATTAAACACATATATATAAAACACCTATCACGTGTTGTGCCTCAGCTTTACGCCTGCACCATGGTACACATATCAAGGGTTTGTATAATATAATAATAAATTTTAATAAATCTACGTAATTTGGGTGAGTACACGGCGTGTAGTTCTGACTGCACGGCCTGTACTTTTTCTACACCGTCCATCCGAAGTACACGCCCGGGCATAGGGTGTGTTAATGTACTTCGGAAATTTTCGGAGTACACGGTGTGTACAGTGGGACACACGCCGTGTAGTTTCCGCGTTACACGGTTTCCATCTGGGCAGGCTATGTACGGAGTACACGACCCAACCCTAACCCAAAGGAACTACACGCCGTATTCATTGGACCACACGACATGTATTCCGGAAACCGTGTGCCACCTGTTTCTGGTCAACACACAGTATCTTAAATTCTTAGAAAGATTCCAATACACGGCCTGATTTGGCGGATCAGTCAATGCATTGAAACTAGACTACACGGTGTGTACTTCCGAATACACGCCGTGTTTTCTGTTGTTATACGTCCAGAAACATTTGGCTCCTCCAGATGAGTTCCTCTATTTTATTTTAATCAAAATTAAAAGAAAAATCCGTTTCTTTGAGGTGAACGAGAAACGAGAGAGGAGGAAAAGATCTCGACATTCAAATTTCTAGAACGATTAAACATGAATTGAAATAACTAAATTATTAAATGCGTAAATCACCAACAAAAAACTAGATAATTATAACCAATGATATGACCGCTCTGATACCACTTATAGGTTTCGGGCGCAGCGGAAGCGCGTTGGTGGGTTTGCCCAACTTTAATTTTAACGTTAAAAAACGTTCAATCTGAGATCCATCACGATATAAAATGCTGAATCTTCGGAATAGAACGAATAATGAAAAGAAAAAAAGAGTCTCGGAACCCTTGAGGAGGATCATCATATGTTGATTATAATTAATTCAATTAATGCATAAGAATTACCTTGTTGGAATTCTTTCTTCTTTTATGTGTCCGAAAACTATTGGGTGATCCGTCGTTGCGTCGTAGAATCCAAGTGTAGGATTCCTCTAGCAGTGATCCACACGTGTGTCACGTATTTCCGGACATCACCGAAGAGATCTCCAGGTGCTAGCGCGGAAGAATCTTCGCTTGAGATGTCTGACTTCGACCGCCTTGATCCGGTGGAGGATCTTGCTCTCGTAACTTGAGGGTGTTCTTAGTGGAAAGGGAATTCTCTCTTGGCTTGAGAGTATTTCCAAATCCGTTGTGCACAACAATGGCTCTCAAAAAAATTTTGGGGTTATGAGGATATTTATAATCAGGTTTGAGGTTAATAGAGTTATGACAATAAATAAACGCGTTACGCGTTTTATTTATTTCATTAACTCTTATTGAAAACCCCCAAGTCGAATTATTAATTCCTTGACATGCGCCCACGCTGATTATAATAAATATCATTTAATAAAACAATATTAAATCCTCAAAATCCCAATTGTAAAAACTACACGGTGTGTAATAATTAATACATGGCGTGTACTTGTTTTCCATAAAACTACACAGCGTGTATATTTAATATACACGGCGTGTACTTTTATTTTCCATTTTTCTCCACCACATTTATTAGACCTTGAGTAATGACTATTTATTTCTTAAATAAATGTAACTGCATTACTCGCTAATAAATATATTATTTTATCCACAGTATATTCTCTCGAATAACTAGTGTCAAAATAAATGAAATCAGACATCCTTAAATAATTATTAAACCACAGTCGGGAATAATATTTATTTAACTTGTTAAATTAATATTTAACTGAGATACATGGACACACTTAGTGTGTGACCCTCTAGGCCTCTTTCTCAGTGGCATTAGGTTGAGCCTGCCTAAAGTCCAAGGTTAGCATCTAGAAACACGCCAAGGCACCCATATAGAAAGAAGTTAACGCCGCAATGGCGTGTCACCTCCTACGAACTCTTACCGTGTAATATAATCCCTTTGTCTCGATATCTCCAATCAAGAGGGTTGCATGCTAGTTCCATCAACCCATGTGCTTGATTATTCTTTCTTTGACTTCCCGGAATTGAACTTTCCCATACCTTACCATGGACATGGATTTATTTAGGCTATATCAATTCCATCAAAGGGCCTGAGATATCTACTTCTGTTATGGAACGGAAGGGAAAAATCCTTTCTCGCATTATCTATTAATTCGGTATTACTCGTGAAGCACCCAACGTATTCTACCTCGCTGCGAACAGTGTGTCGTCATAGTTTTCGTCAATACATCTAAGTGTGCGAGTTGTAATACCCATTAATAATAATCTTAAAGTCTAAGGATCAATACACACGTCCGTAGATAGGAACATCCAATGACACTATGAAATGTGGATTTCCTACTAGCTGGTCTCGTTCTCATAATATCCTCCAAGATATTACCAAGGGCGCACACCATGAGAAGGTGCCTCAAAGTTTTATGAGTCCTCACCCCTAATGACCTGTATTATTTGTGTCCCTCAAATAATATCATCCGGCCATAGAACATACATTCAAGAACAATGTTATGGCACTTTCGGGTTCTCATCATAGCAGGGATCCGCTACGACCCTTTAATGCAATAGCTGTCCTTAGGACATTATCACATGACATGTCACACATAAGAACAATCAAGATGTGATAAGGCTTTTATTTAATGAATAAAGTACAAAGTAGTTGGTTCTGGACCACCAACTCCAACAGATACAACTATGGAATAGATGCACCTATGGGTAAAAAATTTAATTGGAATATATTGGGTATTAACTCAATCTTCAATGGTGTATGATGAGTAGGAATAAGACTAAAACCCAGCCTAGACACTCCTTAGGGATATGCTTTGGTAAATTCACATTCCCTTTATAAACTATTATGAAATATTTGAAAATATTTATAGAATTTAAAGATATTCTAAAATATACCAAGTTTATGATTTTTATATTATCTATTCATAAATTTTTAATTTATGTTATTTATTATACTAAATTTATAATTTTATACTATGATAAAAAATTCATAATGTTATAAGATAATTCAATACATTCCATTCTTTAGAAATGGTTCTTAGCAGAATAAATGAAAACCATTTCAATAAAAATAATCTATGTAGGGATTTTCTTCATGGGTAAGAAAATGTTTATAGAGCTAGAGATGGAGTTGGATCTAAATAAATTATAACTATATTGAGGAATCTAACTCCAGTTAGGACCTATAACCTTTCCCATATAGAAAATCCTACTAATAGCTAACATGGTACAACAATATTGGACCGCTCCACGTGATTGCAACCTCTATCATTAAATGGGAATACTAATCCATCCATATTTGAGTAATGGATCAAGTACCCAGATATGTTATTTCTCACATTGGAATGCAGTGAAAGAGAGAAAGTTAGCAAGGTAGTTTATCATCTTAAAGAAGATACTGATAAATGGTGGCGATGCTAAAGAGTTAGTGAAAATTGATAATATGGTGAAAAATAAATTCAAGGAGATATTATTCAAAAAAATACTTTCCTTGTGATAAATGAGCTAATATAGAGAGGAAATAACTAAATATAAGGAAAATAGAAGGATAAATGTTACTAAATATGAAGCTAACTTTTCAAGGTTAGAAACTCTTGTTGTATATTATGTATATAATCTGAGGAGTAAGGTTGATCATCTCTTTAATGGGATAAATTATATATTTCAAAGGGAAATAGCCTTTAAAAATTAATATATAAGAATATAATATCAAGTTCCATCAATAAAGATAAATAATTATCTAAGAATTATTTTTTTCCAGGAAAAAAAGAAAATAATTGGGATGATGAGAGCTCTAGAAAATGTAACATGATTAAATAGAAGAATATAAGGGTGGAATTTATAACTTATAAAAATTTTCAAAATAAATAACATGAAACATTCATAATGGGAATTATGGTTTAATTTAGGTTTGTAGGGGGATAACATTAGTCTCATTATTCTAAGTGACTGAAATAAGCTTCCAATGTTTAATTCTTTAACTATAAGGAGATGGGGTGCTATTTGAATGAATTCCCCATGAATCAAGGGAATTTCCATCAAAATTTTCAAGGGATCAGGGTCAAGATTATGTGATCAATATATTTGAGGTTGAATTTACTAAATATGTAATATAATGTATATATATCATATCCTTATATTTATCTAATTATTTATTTGATTCTATATCTTTACACTCTTTCATATCTTGCATTTTTTCCAATAAAATTACTTATTTCCCTAGCACCTTAACAAGGGAGTTATTAATCAAGACACCTATTGTAAATCATACTATAATAAGGATATGTTAGTTAGTCTCTATTATGAGACATTAACTTACCCTACTTGTAAACTTGATTATTATACCTATGATTAACATTGATATAATCCTTGGTATCGATTGGAATTAAAATTATAATGTGAAAAAAAATTTCCCAGAGAAGTAGATTATGATTTTTTATAGAGATATTAAATCCTTTCAATTAATAGGGGAGAATATATCATCTCAATCATGTCTAAATCCACGTATAATATCTCTACATAATTTAATTCATTGATAAGAAGATAATACATAGCCTATATATGGGAAAGGTGTCCTTAGAATTGGGTATGTTTCTATTTTGTTGGAATATATTGATGTGTTTCTATAAGAACTACCTAGACACCAAACTAAGTGAAAATTTAATTTTTATATTTATATCATAACTAATGAAAAAACTATATACAAGACTCCCTTAATGGTATTCACAGTGGAATTAGTGGAACTGAAGAAAAATTGTTGGATATTTTTGATAAAGGATTTATACACCATAGGGTCTCATAGTGGGTATCCCCTATTATTTTTGTTATAAATAAATATGTTTCTACGAGGTTATACACTGATTGTAAGAAAATAATTTATATTATAATAATGAACAAGTATTTTCTTCCCCATATTGATAACTTATTCGATCAAATTCAATGAGCTCATTATTTTTCAAAGATTGATCTTTTTTCTAGGTATCATCAAATGTATGTAAATAAGGGAGATATTCCAATGATTAAATTTCATATGAGTTAAAGACATTATCAATTTATAGTAATCCCCTTTTGATTTACTAGTTCACCCTCTATTTTTATGGATCTAATGAATATAGTATTTAAGGATTATCTTGATAAATTCATTCTTGTATTTATTAATGATATATGGATATATTATAAAATCTACGATGATCATAAGATTAATTATTGAATCATGATTAAGACTCTTAGATAAAAATAATTAAATGTAAAACTTATCAAAAATAAATTATCACTTCAGGAAGTTCCTTTTTTGGTCATATTATCTCTAAGGATATAATATTAGTTGACCCTTCAAAGAAAATGGTTGTGATTAAATGGCCAATCCCAACTAATATAACATAGGTACATAGTTTCCTTGGATTAAAAAGTTACTATCAATGATTGGTTCAAAAAAATTCTCTATTAGATAACCCATTAACCATTTTGACATGTAAAAGGGTTAAGTTTATATGGTAAGAATAATGTAAGGAATGTTTGTGATGAATTAAAGAGGATATTGGTCAATGAAATAATATTTAATTTACCACCAAGAAGGGATAGATTTGTGATATATAGTGATTCATATAAGAAAGGACTTGAATGTTTCCTTGTATAGAATGATAGATTTGTATCTTATGCGTCAAGGTAGTTAAATATTAATGAATAGAATTATCCAACCCATGGTATTTTTTTGGAAACCATAATATTTTAATTGATGATATGGGGGAATTACCTGTATGTAGAAATATTTGAAATATATATGGATCAAAAATTATTAAATACATCTTCTCATAAAAATATCTCAACATGAGGAAAAGGTAATGGTTAAAACCACTCAAGGATTATGATTGCTCAATACACTACCACCCCACAAAGGAAACAAAGGTGGTTGGTTCATTAATCATTAAAGTTCATAGAGTTTTAACTAAAATAAGAATTTTCAAAGATCATATATTAATGTATTTATTAAAGTCTGATACAAAAATTTTTAAGTAAGGGGAAACATCACATTTATTTCAAATAATTTATAAAGAATCCATATTAGAGAAAATAAAAAGTTCTTATCTTTATGATAAGAATATTAAAAAATAAAAAAATCATAAGTGATGATAAGTCAATAGACTTCATTTATAAATATGGTAATTTGAAATTTATAAATAGGCTATGTGTTCTATCTGTACCTGAGTTGAAAAATGAATTATTAGATGAACTCATAACTCAAATTTATCTATTCAACTCTGTAACACCAAAATGAATCAGGATGTGAAGGAACATTTTTTTGGTATAATATGTGATGGAGATATTCCTTGAATCCAAATATGTGTGTGTGTGTGTGTGTGATATATATATATATGACATTTTTTATTTCATGCATATTATAATTTTCATAGAAACAAGGGTATATTATTTCATGAAATGTGTGATTGCAAAAAATGATAAACAGATATCATTTTGTATTCCATACATGTAAGCTATCATTAAATGAGATTTTTTCATATTTATATGAAATTTATAGATATTAAATGTATATGATGCATTCATACATACTTATATCATCCATGGTATTTATTTTTGTGTTTCGATGCATTAATAAATGAGATATCAATAAAGGATAATCCTTGATTACTTAAATAATATACTAACATATGATGGAAGTGGTTATGGATTTTAGATCCTCATTCTTGGATGATACTCCTTAAACTGATGCTCTATTTCATATTTATCCTTTTTATATAAATATAATATCATAATATGGAGAAAAGGAGAATCCCATCTGAAAATTGGATGATTCACTTTCTCCCTTAGATACCTATAATGGTAGAATTATTTTGTTTTCCAATTTGGTGATCTCTATCAAAAAATTTGATGGATTTTTAAGATGATATAGTGGCCTATTCAGTGTAAGGTATACAAATTTTACAACAGTGTTTATAAATTTCAATTTTTACACAAGTTCCATGTATCGTGTATGGAAGATCCTAAAACAAGGGGGTTTAATCACTTATTCTTGATCTAATAGTCATTATTAGACTATAAATAAAACATTCAGTGGTATTAAAGGAAGTATATGCTTATGATTTATGAAATCATGTGTAGAAATGATGAATAGTTTCAAAAAATAGAGCATTGTTTTTTAGGTTTTACAAAAATATGGAAAAATGGTTTACCATTACACAATGACCCTATTTTCTCCCAATATATGAGTCATATACGTCATCTTCTAGGGTTACCTATTATTGGAAGTGAAAATGGATTATTTTTCCTTTACTTCCCATTCTTCCCCTATTCGTTAATTCTCTACATGTCTTTGTCATTCCCTGTTGGTATTGTGGGTGCTTCCTCATAGAATCTTGCTAATTTCTCTTCTTAGACTTATCTTTTTTGGATAATCTCTTTGGTTTTTTCACCCCCTCACATTTTGTGATTTGATTCTATTTGGGGGTGATTTCACCTTAGGTCTTTTATATCTTTGGGGTGTTTTCATTTCACCTCACCATCATTTTTGGGCTTCTAGGGGCCCTTCTAATGGTTATCTTTCATCCCTTAGCAGTGAAGACTCTCTTAAAAATATAAGGTGGTTAGGATTTGTGTCTCTTCTAGTGATTCTTTCGATATTTTTCTCAACCAATTTTTGGTAGCGTGGTTTCATTTTGTTCTAGGTACTTCATGGTCTATGTTTTTTTCATTTAAATCCATCAATTTTTTAGGGTTTGATCTTTCTCTCACTTGTGTTTCTCTTCCCATTCCTCTTCAAGGTGTTTCCTTCTCACTTCAATGGTTTTTTCCATTTATTATTTCATCTCATTTATCTTAAAATATTTTACCTTTTCCATACTTTTCTATTTTTCTCATCATGCATCAACTAGATTCATCCTTCCCATTTTGTACCTATATTGGTGGAAACACCCAGTTGCGACTTCAAATCTAGGTCTTCTCTGGTGGCATCCTCATTGAGTCTAGCTGCATGCGGTGATCATGGAGGATAAATGATCATGTTTGGTGATGGTGTATTTTTTATTTTTGTAAATAGTGGTTTGTTTTTAATGGTTCTATTCATACTTGATGGATTTTTTTTGGTTCGTTCTTCTAACAAAGTGTCACTAGATATGACCTTCGTCTGCTCAACTCTACCCTGGATTCATGGTTCAGCTCTCTAATCTGATTCTGTTTGGTGTTTTGGTAAATAATGAGGATTTAGGAGGTGTTTTCCCATAATCCAATGGAATTCTATGAGGCACTTTATCATGTTTTTTACTCCTTTAGCTATCTGTATGATGCTCCCTTTGATTATGGACACCAACGCATCTTCCGTGTGGTGGTGCTATCTTCCTTGATAATGGTTTGTTTCTACTTTCCTAGTGGTTTTTCTGAATTGATTCAGCTCTTGGGGATGTTGTGAAAGTGGCAAGTTCGGATATTTCTGGTGATTCATTAATAATTGTGTGTTTTTTTATGATGATTATTGTGTTTAATTATTATGATGATGGATTCCAGTAGTCATTCTTCGTCGACATTTTGGTATGATGACAGGTTCGATTTGTGTTTGGGTAAGGGACATGAGGTGGGACATGGCCTGAGGAGGTGATGATGTTGCAGTTGGAAATTTTAATTTTGAAAGTTTAATTTTGAATCTGGTTTTGTGGTGTATGTGTGGTAGTAAATGGTTATGTATGGCTCTCACTTAACAAAAAATTAGTTTCTTAAAATAATAAAAAAATGTATTGATGAACCTTACACAATTAGAATATGTAAAGGTAACTAAGGATTTTACCTTACACAAATTGGTCAATGTTAGGGTTATTTATCTTTACCCTTAAATAGGTCGATCTATGTAAGTTTAACTTGAAATTTAACCTTACACGTAAAGTGTTATGTGAGGGTAAGATAGTGATTACCCTTACGGGTAATGGAAGTTGTGGTTTTCAAAATGTTATGTAAAGGTAATCGACCACTTATCCTTATAAAATGAAATGTTTTAAACAATTTCATAAAAGTGTTCACTATATTAATTTTACATTAAAGCTCCATAAATGGATTATCCATATGAAGAATATCTGCATATGGCTAAATGGAGTATACCCTTATGCATAGTATTGATTTCGAATAAGGGTAAACATAAAAAAATTTAAAATTGTTTTTAAATTATTAAATGATTTTAATGGTATATAAAATGTTTATAAATCATTATAAAAGGTAATTTGTAATATTTTAATTTATAAAAGGTTTATAAATTAATTAATTATAGATTTTATATAATTAATTAATTAAATGTTTATGACACATTTTATTCCCAAATATTAAATGTTAATATTTCAAGTACCTTTTAAGAGAATTATATGTCATAACTTATTATATAGAGATAAAAGTGTTTATTTAAAAATCATAAGTGTTAATTTATAAAGAGTAATAAATTATGAAATAAGTCCAAAATATAAAATTTTTATATTTAAATAATAAATTGTTCACAATTAATTATTTTTAATTGTTCAAAATAAATGGGATCCTTATTTAGATATTATTTAAGCCAAGTGAGAAGTCTTTTTATGATTAATATGATCAAGTTTTAAATAATGAATAGATATATGATATTTAGATTATATAAAATGTTTATATAATAGAAATTTGATTATAAATAGTTTACATTCCATATAATTTCATATATTTGAAATATAAATTCCACATAATGAAAAATACAGAATAGTTCATATTTTAATTAATATAAAATGTTTATATTCAAAATAATGCAATGTTCATAATTTTAAAGATGAAATTATTAAAAAGTTTTTATAGTTTTATTTTATTTATTAATTGTTCATAAATGTCCATATCATGTTTAAATATTTGAAATTTTATTTTATTTAATAAATTTATTCCCAACTATATTATTTTTTAGTAAATTTTTTAAGAAATGTTAATATTCTTTATGCTTTAGTTTAATTATTAAACTACTTCTAGATAGAGCCTTGTATTACATTCTCGGAATGTCGATATAATGAATTTTTTTCAACTACCTTGACCTTAGTTTGTAACTATAATTATGAGCTTGAATTTAGTTATTGAATATAGTTTGTGAATATTAGGTTTTATAGTTATAATTAATTGGATTCTATCTTGATTAAAGTATCCTTGAGTAAAGGGACATGGGGTCGGACTTCCTACCTACCTGGAGGCTTGTGCCTTGTCTAGGCTGGTGAATGGGGTTGGGTATCTATCACTCTATGATTACTCATATAGAGACTTTCAATATCATATGACTGTATTAATTTACATAAATTTTTATCTACGATATAAATATGATGCATATAGATATGTATGAATATTTTTTACTTCTATTTTTGGGTAAGTAACAGAAACTTGTGGGTTGTGTAAATATTTACACTTAAATATGGTGTGAAAATATTGAGGTGGAGGGAATATGATTATAAAATAAATTATTGAAATCATTCATACATAAAATGGAATAACATGAGATAAGATGGTGAGATTAAAATCCACTTTAAATACTTAGTGTTACATTCCTTCCAAATAAACACTTTTCAAAACCTAGATCATCCAACTACGTAGTTTTATGTCAAAGACAATTTCCCCTAGATTATCTTTTGTAAATAAAGAAAGTATATGTGATATGGTAACATCGTTTTATAGGTCATACCAAATCTGTGTTCCCCTATATTTTCTTTTTTTATCATTTTTTAGAGCTTCTTTCAGGTTACACTATCTGGGAGACCCTAAAATAATTAGGTTAATAGAGGAATAGATTTGAGTTTATCCATATGATGGATTTTACAAAGAGTAGTATGCTTATCTATAAAAAATTCAGATATTATATTATTGGTATGAGTCCCAACCAAAATAGATAAAAAAATTAGATTAACACTAAAGCGATATGAATATTAGTGAAATAGGTATCTTATCCCACTAATATATGTGATGATTTTTTAAAAAGGGGTCATCATTTTAGTGGGATACTATTTAATAAAAGTACTTATTAAATGGTTATTGATACATGATACTCATCTGATAAAATCTTACATTATTGATAAATATCATCATAATCATCAATCTAAACATTATAATTAATCCTTGTAAGGAGATGTGTAATGTATGTTAATCATAATACAAGTAACTTAAGAAAAGTTAACAAATAATGGTGATTTAGGAAATGTTATTAAGTAAAATTATATGTTTTAAAGTATTTACTTCCTCAATAACCAAGTGTTAAAGTTGTTCAACAAGTGAATATAGACTCTTATGGAAGAATAGAGTGATTCATTTAAGGTTTTAAAGGAATTGGATGCGAAATGACCTAAGGATTTTTATTCCATACTCATGTACTCAATATGATTTGGTATGTCAATGATTTAAGGAACATTAGTTTCATATACTCAATATAATTGGGTTTTTAGAATTAAATTTAATATGATTTAATATGTTGATGACTCGATGAGACTAAAGGTTTACTTATATATTTATTGGTTATAGAATTCAATACTATTATTCTGTCAGATATATGAAATCAAGTGTATGATTTACACAATTTTGTAAATATATATATGTTTATTGAAACCTTAAGTAGTTAAAAAGTAATAGTAATAATTCAATATTATTTGATTATCCAAGATATATACCTAAAGTAGATTTTGAAACTCCGTGGAATTTCCACAATATATTTGGATGTTATAGAAATTAATTCTTTGATTTTGAAAGGTATTTGATACCATATATATATTTTATAAAGTATTATAAATATATATGAGTTCAAAATCAAAGGAATAATTGATTGATCTTGTATTTTATATTCATTGTATGAAGTTAATAGTTACTACATCAAGGATTTTAATGTAATGGATTTTTTCATACTCAAATGAATCGAAATAAAAATGTGTATCTTCTTTACATTTACATTATGTGATTAGAGAAATAGTTTTATTAAAAATATTTATTATGAAAATGTATGAGATGATTAATTTTATACACATGGTTTATGATTCATGGGTTTCTATATTGTTTTTTGAGAAGAATATATGGATAAATAAATTTATCCAGGATAAAATGTTTATCCATGTAATTTTTAAAATATGTGGGAATGTGTTTCCACCAACCATCAGTAAGATATTTTAATAAAATATTATTATTTTTAAATGGTTATAAACACATAGAATACCATATATGATATGGAAACAATATTTTATTTGTTTGATATTCATACAAAAAGAAAATAAATTTTATTTCCCTACACAAAAATTATTTTATTACTTAGAAATATATTTTTAAAATAATATAATTTCTAAGAGGCAGGTGATATTAAATTTGAACTTATAGAAGTTCAAATTTAATAAATAAAATATTATACTAGTCTATTTTAAAGTGAATTTTACTTAATATCCTAAGTGATTTGGTATTTATTTGTAAAAAATAATGTAAGAAATTATATTATTTCAAAGAATGATTTTGATGGAATAGGGTTCCATGGATAATGATGATGAAATTATAAATATTTATAAGTATAAAATAGAAGATGATTTCATAACATTTGATGTTTTGAAGTTAAGATTTTTGAATATTTTCAAGAAGTTAAATGGTTGGGAATATGATTCTTAAATCCCACCATTATTCTAAATATCATTCTTTATAGATGATTCTCAGTATATTTGTTAGGGAAAGTATTTAATTTTATGGTCACATATAGATGTGATATAAATTACTTCTGATGTAATTAGTTAAAAAATCCCAAAAAGTGTTGAAAACATAAGGCTAATTTGGAAGTTTTACATATATGATATCAAAAATTGGTGCTTATGTTGGTTTTTTAAAATATTCTTAAATATTTTAAAAGTATTAAAATATATAATATTAAAGGAAACCTCTATTTTATATATCTTTCGTGTTGGATACATTAATATATATATATATATTACGGAGTGAAATGATAATTGACCTCTCAAATTAATACTTTGAGTAAAACCTAACTTATGTTCATCATGGAGTATTATAGGTTTTAAATAAATGTTATGGTTATAGTGATTAGGATTCTTGTATAGAGATACAAAATATTCTCATGAGGAATAAAACAAATAATATGATTCTTTGTGTGCACTGTATGACCCCTAAGTATACCATATAGAGTTTTATACAAATATATTTGATATACTAGGGGTCCATGTAACATATGTGAGTCCCCACTACCTATGTTTGGTGAGATACCTAGAATGATAACCTTCAAACATTAATACCCTAATTATGAAATTATACATATTGACTTAGCTAATATGAGGGTGGTTGTGTATGTTTCTGATCATGTCGTTGGTCAGAGATTAACCAAGACGACATCTTTTCTCTTTTATAATTTATATAACATATTGACCCTCAATTAAGATAAATTGTGAGATTATACAGCCACACATAGATATTATATATCTATCTAGATAAGGTACGTGTGATGTGACTATCCATAAGGATGAATGACATGTGATGTATTCATCGATCAAATAAGTCTACACTCAGAAAGTCGAGAACAAAATAGTTTGCTACATGGGATTGAAATTCTTTCTGTCCCATGGTTACCTGATATCTTATAAAAAAGGTAAATATGAGAATACAAGTTTTTATATGATACATAATGGTGGAAACGAATATAGATATTCACATGTTTGATGAAGATCATGTTAGATCCCTATATAGATTGAGTATCAATGATGCTTTTCTAGGGGCGTATCTTTTCTTACACTTATAGTTCTAGAGATTCATATTTTTTTCAATTATATAATGGAGTGTGGGGTCACACTTTATGGTTGAATGTATTGGAATTGATTTTAACTTAGAGAGAAAATCTAAAAGTGTTTTAGAGATATTACAAAAGTTTTTTGGATGGGTATTCACAAGGTATTTTATATGATGTGAAACAATTTGAAGCTAATGATAGATTTAAAAAAAAGTGTTTTAGAAGATATCTAGAAGGATTTTTTGATATGGTTTCACAAGTTATTGTATATGAGATAATATAAGGTGAAATGGAACAAAATATTTTTTATTTAGTTAAAGTGGGAGATTAATGGTGATATTCCCCAAAGTAATATATATATAATATATATAGGCCATTTCATAATACATGAAAATTTTGATTTGTATGTACATAAGCATATATTATCTTATGAAATATGCGATATCATTAAAATGGTAAACAATTACCATTTTGTGTTTCACCCATGTAATCTATCATTAAATGAAATAATTTCATATTTATATGAATCATATATGGATTAAATTCATATGATACATTCATACAAATTTGTATCATCTATGGTATTTATTAAGTAGTTTCAACACATGAATAAATGAGATAGTGATCAATTATTGTCTTTGATATTATATATAATCTAATAACATATGATGGTAGTGGGTTTGGATTGTATTTCCCCATGATTTCCTATTACTCCCTATCCTAATACTCCATTTAATCTTTATCCTTTATATATAGAGGAACTAGAATACCACGGAGAAAATGTGGATCCCATCTGAATTTTAGATGATTCAGTTTAGCCCATGGATACCTATGGAGGTGGGATTAATTTTTTCAATTTGGTGATCTCACTCAAACCCATGTGATGGATTTAAAAGATGATATAGTGACTTATTTGGTGTAATGTACAAATATTTTATTAAAGTATTTATTTATTTCAATTTTTATGCATGTTCATATATAATGCATGGAAGATCTTCAGAAAATGGATTTTAATCACTTTTTCTTAATCTAATAATTATTATTAGACTCTAAAAAAACCATTTAATATGAAATGGTAAATTTCAGACTATGTATCAAGATGCTTTATTTTTTAATAGGTAAATTTTTAGTGATAACGTTATAAAGGATTCATGAATAATCTATCTATTCTTATATGAAAATGAGATGATATTACTATAGACTTCATCACTATCTATCCAAAGACTCCTAGAAATAATGAATCCATATGGGTTATTATTGATCCTTTTACCAAGAATACACATTTCCATGATATGATGTGGTATTTACCTCTTGAGAACCTCATGGGACTCTATATTAATGAATACATGATACATAATAGTTCTCCTCTTTAGTTTGTAGTTGATCATTATCTACAGTTTATATAGAAATTCTAGAAGATCCCTCATGAGGCTCTCAATACTGATCTATATTTGAGCACCACCTATCATCCTCAAACATATGGGTAGTCTGAAAGATAAATTTAGACATTAAAATATATTTTAATTTCATGGTTGATTGACTTTAAAGGTATGTAGGATCTTTATTTACCTTTGGTGGAAATCACATATAATAATAGATTCCATTTAAGCATTCAAATGGCACCATATGAGGCATTGTATGGAAAGAAGTTTCATACTAAAACGTATTAAGATAAAGTTCATAGAGTAAATCTTGTATTCCATGATCATTTTTTAGAGACAATGGTTAAAGTGAAGACTATTCATAATCATATTAAGTCATCTCAAAGTAGAAAATAAATTTGTTCCAATAACCAAAGAATATAATTATAATTTAAATTGTGACATAATTTTTCCTTGAAGGTATCTTAGTGGAAGGGTTTTATATGGTTCACCAAAAATGGTAAAATAATTCCTTATTACATTAGGTATTTTGAAATTATGGAAGTAATTGGAGATGTGGATTACCGTTGGAAAATGCCACCTTGCCTCTCTAAAGATCATGATGTGTTTTATATCTATTTATTAAAGAATTACATACCATACCAAATTCATGTGATCAACTTTTAGGAAAAATAATTATAACCTAATTTATCTTACTATAAAGAGCCTATCCAAGTTCTTGACACTAGAGAACAATCATCGAGGAATCTGATGACATTTATAGTATAGGCACGTTAAAGAAATCCTAAGTTAGAAGAGGCTATGTGGGAACCTGGAGAAGTTATAAGGGTGAAATACCCACATCTCATCATGATGTTACAATATAGAAATTTCAAGGCCAAATTTTTTTAACATAGAAAGAATTTAGCATCCAAGTATCAATTATAGGTAACTTTTTTTCTATAGACACAATAACAGAATACACATATATTTATTAAAGAATGAAATGAAAGACTAAATTAAATTTTTATGAAAATATAATTTGATAAAATTAATTTAATTTTTAAATTAATCATGTAAAAATTATCTTAGGTTTAATATTAAATACGTTTTATAAATAGTGGATTTTAGGATTAATAGTGAAAAATATCAATTTTACAAGAATTTTCACTTTTATGACATTGTAATTATATAATAATAACTTAAATGTTTATGAAAAAAAATTATATAAAATATATATATTTAACAAATAATATAATTCATATAAAAATATGATTCCATACTTAGAAATATAAGATTCACATTTGAAAAATATATTAATGTTTTTGTTTAAATAAAAAAATCATTCATTTCACTTAATCAAGTACTTACAAGGTTCATTATATATTTTTTTGGTTTTAAAGAAAAATTATTATTATTTTATTTAAAATAATTCAATTAATTCCATTAGAATCATAATTATACTTTTTTTGTAAAATCATTTTTATGCTTAAAACAAACATTTCTATCAAAACAGTTTCATTATGTTTTGTGAATATATATAAAAAGTAATTTCTGAAACTTATACGAGTTAAATAATGTAAAATTGAATCCATAATTGGAATAAAAATAATTAATATTAGTTAATATGTTCAACTTAATTTATCCATAAAATAAATAGTAACCATGGTAAATATTTATCATCTAGATAAGGGTGAAATGGGTTAAAAGGGTTAAAAATAGTGATAAGTATTCAATATTAAAAAAACATTCCTAAACCTCATTTATTTGTTTTATTTCTATATTAACCTTATAATATTTTAATTTATGACATTTTTTATCCACTTTCACATAAAAAATATTTTATAATATACAAATCTTTTATGTAATTCCAAGTGTGTCATTTCCAACCCTTATAAAAGGGCACCAATTCTCATCCCCTATTCAAACACCTTGATCTATTTTTATCAATATATACCTACCCAAATACCTTCAAAAACTTTCTACCCATGATATAGGGTCTCTAATATCATCAATGGACCAACCTAAAAGGTTTAAGGTATAATACAAATGTTGTTTTCTGAAGAAAAGGTATGACTCTTAACCAAGTGTTTCTATTTTATTTTCTCTTCAACGACCATAAAATATTATATAACTATGATAATATAATAAAAAATTATATTAAATGTTTAAATTTTATTATTATGATGGAATAATCCTTATCCATCTCCTTTGTTTTTTATAGAAAATGAAAACATCACTTGTGCGTACATATGACCTATTGTCTCCACATAGTAGAGTAATTGGTTTTTCATTAAAAATTTATTTATATGGTTATAAATATTAAAATAATGAATAGTTTTGATACTTTTTACATAATAATTATTCTTTAAATATAATATATCATTTACCTTCATACCCTTACACCTGTTAAAAATGTGTGGACTACCACCTCCATGAAGTGATGTAATTTATTTTTCATGTCTGCCTTTTAAGGATGATTATAAATGTATATATAATGAATATATATTATATTTATATCATGTTTAACATTATTTATATTACTTAACCCTGATCAAGATACAATGACCATAACAGCTTAATCAAATCATACAAGAAATATAAAGCAGTTAACACTCAAAATGATGAAAATAATGAAATATTACTAATGAATGGGTGATTATATGTTATAATTAAACCATGTGTAGTATTATAAGTATGAATATGATTCTAATATAAAATTATAAAAAAATTAATTTATTATATATAATGTTAAAATTACTTACAAAGTAATTCTGACCTGATTTAAGGGTTTTTTTACAATCTCATCCTTATTCAGGATTATTTATCTTCCATTGTAGTAATTATATGATATTTTTATACTAAACACAATCTATTTTATTAATATCTAGTTATTTATGGGGTTTTAAATTATTAATTCCATTTTTTACCTTCTTTGTCACTTGAAAATAACAAATGAATGTTTTTAAGGAAAACTGTATTTTTTTCTACTCATCCAAAAAGAAATTATTCCATGTACATATTTTCATTAAAATGTTTCCAATAATGTTTTTAATATTATATAATAATTATTTAAATTCATTTTTAAATATTTTTAACTTTTATAAAAAGGGTTAAAGTTACTCTTCATATCTTTTTATGAATGAGGAACTATTTACTAAATATGTTAATAGAATATTTATTTTAACTCTAATTTCATTAATATATTTTCCCATAATCATGACTATTATTATCCTTTAATATTACTTTATGATTTTCCTTGGTTATTTTCAAAGAAAAATATTTTCCTAATATTCTAGAAATTGTTTGATTTTAAATTTTTTATTTCAAAATGAAAAGGGTATTTTCCTCAATAAATGTCTCGGTTATCTTTTGAATGTATTTTCATCTATGTCAACACCCTTTGGTGAATCATATTATTTACTTGGGATATAATCTAATAAAACCATCCATCATATTACACTATATTTCTTATGATCATGTTGGTATATTTATTTATTTAGGAAAATATTAACATTTCATATTTGATTATTTTAATATGAATATTTATGTTGATTATGTATTAAATTTTTATTCGTTTCACTCATATGATGAATGAATTTTACTTATTAACTGATTATAGGGACCTAATATAGCTCCTAGAAGCAACAGTATGTATTTTGAGAAAAAATAGTTTGGGTATTTTTTGTACACCATACTTATTTATGTATGTTGTCTTGGAACAAGGCCTTAACAATAAGATTATGATGTCTAAAATTATACATTCTATCACTATGAAACTTTTTAATATTATCCATATGAATATTTATGTTTTTATTTCATTCATGGATATTTTCCCCTTATAAGATATTAGTTATATGGAATATTTTACTATGGTTTATCTCTTCCATATTATCTGTGATTTATATATTATATTTTTGATAATGTTGTACTCTTTCACTTACTGAGAATATGACCTCACCCTTTATTATGTTTTCTTTTCCCCATGATACCAATAATGGATCTATGAATTATTTTAGGGATTTAATAGATGAAATAAACAATTATCACTAGAATTTTAAATTTTTATTTCATTTTTTCAGATGTAATGTGAGGATCATGTATGTATCTAGCCTTCCAATACCAATAAACTATTCAATATTTCTAGTTTTGATCCCTTATATCGTGCTCTAATGTAGTAAAATAACCACCAACTCTATGTTACTAAATTTTGGGTGTTATAGAATACTTTTCAAATGTTTTTGAAAAGGGAATTTGAGAAGGGTTTTTAAGAAGGAAAACAAAATTTTTGTTTTAACATACATCAAACTATTTTATCATGGGTTTAAAAGGTGTATTATTTAAATGTGAAATGGATTTTTCAAAAGTTATTTTAAAATTTCTTGATAAGAAATTGGAAATAGCTTATTTTTTGAAACATCATTGTTGGGGTTTTTAAAAAATTATTTTAGGCCTTTTCACAATGTTTTACTTATAAACTTGGATTTCATCAATGTTTTAGAAAACCATATGAAATTTAAAACCTTGTTTTGAAATTCTAACGTTTTATTTAAAAATTGATATTTATGATATAGTTTTAAAGTGTAAATTTAAATTGGTGGTTTAGTAAAGGAGGATTTATCCATGGAAAAGTTTTTCATAAGTAATTGTTTTTATTTAATGAATAAAAAAAAGAAATTTTTAAGAAAAAATTGATTTATTGTTATATTCACATGAAGGATTATGAAAATTATATATTTTTCTTGTATATTTCTAACTATAATTTTTATAATGTAATATGAAATTGGCTGCATAGATTCAATGGGTGGATACCTAGTGGGTTGTTTAGTTAATGCCTATATATTATAGGTTATAGGTCCATTCTAGTTTGATTATTTCTCATTTTCTCTTACAAGGTATATATCTCATTTTTAGGTGATAACATGTCATGTGGAGATTCATAGGAGTTTGTTGAGGTTTTTCTTTATATTTGGGGATTTTTATCAGTTGTTTTAGGTGAGTGTGTTTTATGATTTTACTTTATTTCTATTTTATTCTGTTGTTTCTTTATTTATGGATTCGATTGTAAATCTATTATTGTGTTTGTATTGATGATATCCATTATTTTATATTTCTTATTTACATTTTTTTAGAGTGAAATAATTCTCAAGGTATGCTTCATCATTCCTAGGTACTAGTTTTCTACCCTAGGGGTTCAAGAACAATATTTGGGCATATCATGGACTTGGATAGGAGTTTTTTCACATGGAATATCATATCAGTTTATTATAAGTGGTATCAAATCCAAGTTTCTTAGTGGTTTTAGTTAGGTCATAATATACAAAGTAACACAATATGGAGACGAATTGTTTCTTTTCAAAAATCTTCCACAATTCTGGATTTTGACACTCACTGTAATTTATATGGAAATGCAGTGTTTACTTATGTAAAAATAATATGTAGTGGATAAATATAAATAAATAACACAACTTTTTATAGTGGTTTAGGGCACAAATATCCCCAAGTCCACTCTATCGATCACTCTCTTTATGATCTTGGTAAATTTCACTAGAATGGTCCTCTTATCATAAGACCATGAATACACAACAGAGTGTAGGCAATTGATACCTTTACAAAAATACTAATCAAAAAGATTTATGGTTTTATAATAGATAAAAGGATGTCAACATATTACAACTGAGTGTGAGTAGTTGAAACTATAAAAAACCAAAATATTGATTTCAAAGGTTCAAGTTGATCTTCACAGTTGCAGCAGCAAGAAACTGAAAATTGATGGATCTTATTCTTTAGAAAATAATATATTTAAGAATGAAACTTTTTGAATCAATCCTTGTTTCAAAATTATCTTCAATAAGGTAGCAACTAAATAGAAATAGTAACTCGAGGTTGAAATATATAGAACTTTCAAAGCATAACCTATTTTGAAAATAATAGATATTTGATCCTTAATTGCAATAGCATTATAAATGGTAATTTCAAAAATGCGGTTGCATATATGAATTTCTTATAAAACATATATTTGAATAGATACACTGAAGGAATATATATAATAGATAGATTGATTTGGTATTCATAATCTAAAATAATAGCCTGATTATTCACCAAAATTCAAATCTTAATTGACTAGGGGATTCATAAATTCCCTTAGTAACATGAGTAATTTTCTCTGATGAATATGGTTCTTTGAAACAATCATAATGATCCTCGAATTGGTCATTAATTTTGACTCTATCGTTGTAACAATCTCAGATTGAAAACATGCCTTAAAAACATGATCGTTGTAAACACAACGTAGGGTTGAACTACATAGCATAGGGTTCCTTCGCTTAGCATAGGGTTCCTTCATGTAGCATAGGGTTCCTTCCTAAATATGGTTCCTTAACTATTATTTCATCTTCACATAATGTAGGGAACAAAATTATTATATGGATGATAATCCATACATTTACCTTTTTAGCTTAACATCCTAAACATAGCATTAATTAAACATACATTCAATTTCCCAAATATAGGGTATGAACAGTATTTACAGACACTGATGTAGGGTTTTTGATCCATACATTTGACGATTCTCTGAACGCAAGGATGCAAATCCAAATGAAAACTATTTAGCATAGTAAAGGCTTGATACCATACAGAAGTGTTAAATTTCCAAATTAATGTTGTAATAATGAACCATGCACTCATTTTCTGAACATAGAGTTTGAAATAGTGTTTCTAGAATAATTTTCATAATTCTAAAATCCTTTAACCCAAATATAAGTTCCTAAAAACTCACTCAAGAGAACATCATTAGAAAAAATAAGGTTATTTGTGAGCATAAAAACATCATAAATTATTTAGTATTGTTGAGAAAATACATGGCCAACAATATCCCCCTTTTTATGATAAAAAACCCCACAACATAATTCATTACATAACTTAAATAAAATAAATGATTTGTAAACACAAAAATAGATATAGAAAATAATTCGATTTCACATTATTATTTCAAAAATAAAATATATTTTTTAAAATGAAATTTTGTTGTTTGAAAATATTCTTTTATATAGTTACAAATATCACCTCCTATTCCTTACAAATATCCTCCCATTTATTAAAAATTCTACACATTTTGTATTATTAAAAAGACAATTTGAAATAATAAATGATATAAACTATAGTTAATGTAGAATTGAACTATAGATGAATATTTATTGTCACTGGTATAAGAGAAATAAATTTAGGATTGGTAGGGAAATAATGAACTTTAATAAAATAAAATAAATCTCAATAAGAATAAACTAAATTGAATTTAAAATTAATTCAGATGTTTTCGAAATATAGTACAATCCACATCCAATGAAAGGTTTCTTTAAAATGAGGGTCTATGATCAGAATCGCCAGAGGAATAAGGTGTAGTAAAATGATGAATGGCTTGGAAATCACCATTAATATCAATGATCTTCACCAACAAGCTCAAAAAATGATTTTTGGTTAATTCTAACCACTTATGAAGAAACATCTTCAAATCATTACCAATATTCAGATTCTAAACCAAATTAAATTTCATAAACTCATTCACACCTTCCTCTGACTGAATAAATGAAGTTAACTTGTCCTTAACATGATTAAGAACTAATAACAACCAGGATTCATTAGAATTAAGTTGAATAACCATATTCTTTTTATTTTATAACAGAACACTTAAAGGATTACTGTCACAATGAACAGTTTGCAGTCTATCATTGAAATCAGCCAACACTGAAGTAATAGCTTTAAATATTTTTATTAGGTTTGGTAGTGTTTGTTGAGAGGAGGTTGATGCTTGATTTCTTTCCCTAAGAGATTTAAATTTTCTACCTATCGCCATCTTAAACTCATAAAAATATAATTTCTTGATAGATTCATTTTTCCACAAATTGAACTCTCTAGAAAATGTGTTGATAAAATCTTGAAGGTCTCGAATAGAAATAATATTTTATTTGAATTTCCTTATATGGATATTCTAATCCTCAAACTCAAATCATGGAATTGATGAACTTTTTTTACTATTCAATCTTCTTTTTATCATCTTCCAATTATTTTCTAAGAAATATGTTATGGGCCTCTAATAGATTTAACTTTATAAATAAGACTTCAACATGATAATTAGAAGATTCAAAAGATTGAGTTCCGGGTTTAGGGATATCATCCCTATTATGAACCTATAACAAGGCCAAACATGGATCTTCATTATCAACAGATATATCTCTTAAGAAAGATCCTCTAGTCGCTTCAGAACCAATAATAATTGGGGAAATATTTTTAGGATCAGGGACATCTTCCCCGTGATATTCTTGACAATGATATTCTTGATTAACATGCTCAACCATTGGAGTCTCACGCTCTGCTCTAATAGAAGATTCATCCACATTCTCTATAATTTCATCTAAAATTATTCTTCTCTGAACAAGAGTTTCATTAGTCTTTGATTCTCCTTCATCATCAAGACTTTTTATGACAAAACTAATTGAATTAATCATAATTTTCTCCCCTTTAGCAGTTATTAACAACCTTTTTTATTGTTTCGCACCAATAAGAAATAGACTCTTGCAAGAGTTACTCAAAAAAATGCCAGTTTCTTTAAATTTCCAATATTTAAAACATTTTTGTGATGACATTTTTTACCTAAAAACATATTGAAAATTTTTCATATTCTTCCCAACAAAAAATAAATTATCCTTTCATAGGGATAATATCCCATATTAGCATCCTTTTGGAAGAAATGGTTTAAATACCTTATCATAAACTGATATAAATTTAACTTAATATAGTTCAAGAACAAAAAAATTATCTACATGTCAGGATATAGAACTTTATCTATCTCAGAAGCCCTTAGAAAAAATCTCAATTGAACAAATTTCATCATAACTCAGAAATCAGAAATAAGTTCTTTCATCATTACTTTCTTGATAGTTCTCGTTCCAATCAACGAAAACATAATTTCCTCTTAATTTTTTTCCCATTACCTATATTCCTCAAAACAAACTAACCCCCCCCCCCCCCACACTCATGGGGAAAACTATCACGAACTAGGCTGGGTCGACATCCGACCCGATGCCCGACTCGGTCCGCGGCATGACTTGAAGGGCGTTCTCGATCCCCATGGGCTGGCATAAGTGCACGGGTATCAAAACTAGCACATGGGAACGATTTACCCAAAATAGTAAACACAAAACAACTGATAAGATGAATAAACCAAAACTGGAAACAGGCAACCAAACTAAAATCAAATTTGAATGTTTAAAACTAGAACCAACATCTAAAAATAAATGACAACAAAAGAAACTAAAACTCTAACTCAAACCTCCAAGCGACAAGAGAGGTGCAGCATCAACACGCCACACCACCAACCTGCACGAGAAGACCATCAACGACCAAAACCAACATCGTTGAGCACCATGCCTCAACCTAGAATACATAGAAAAAAGGGTCTACATACACCCAAAGGTGCATGTAGGGTGTGAGCCAAAATCCCAGTAGGACTTCACCCAATAAAAAGGTTCCACGCAAAACTATTAAATGACAAATACATTTTCAATTTTAATTAAAGCAAAGAAGTAAACACCTGAATAGTTTTTAAGAAAACGGGATAAAGGAAAACAATTTCAAATGGAATAACTTAAATTAAAAGAAAACACACACCCTTTTTAAAAATAACCAATGTGTCACACTGATGAGCGTAATGTAACCAATGAACACTAATATGGGAGAGGCCGCATGGGTGTTAGCTATCTTGGGTCCCTAGATTTTCGTGTCTCGGTGAAACATGGCTTAGAAGACCACGACCCTTAGAAAACGTGTCTTAGAAGACCACAACCCTCAGAAAACATGGTTTAGAAGGCCACGACCCTCAAAAAATCATATGTTTAGTTAGTGTTGCAATCGTCAGTCCTACTAGTGAAACCAGGTCGAGTCACCTCCAGAACACTAACCCACTATTCTAGTCCACCCTCCTAGCTACCTGGGCTTCCCGTTTTGTGCTAAAAAAAGTTTCAAGTTCGTTCCACATGTCTCACTAATGAATAAAATCCAAACAGGGTATTTACACACACAAAAACACCATTTTCACACCCAAACCCTCTTTTAAAACCATACACACACCAAAATCTTTTCAAAACATAAGTTGCATATGTTACATACTCAATTAAAATATTTTCGCAATAAAAAAACTCTTATCATTAAACAAACCACCACTTACACATATAAATACCATTTTGAAATAACATGCACACTAAAACATTTTCTTTCAAGACGCTTCACACCATGGCCATGATTTAATAAACCATTTCGAAAGTTCATAAAACAATAGCAACACAGTGTCACATGGATTTAAACACACTAAAGTAACCATTTCTAAATTCAAAACACATTCTAACATCACACACACTCAAATACCATTTTAGAGTGTGACCTGCACCACACCAACAGTTTGATGGAAAGCCTTAAACCGTATGAAAATCACAACAGCATAACTCGCATAATTTAATAGGCCAGAAATAAAATCTTATAAAAAAATTTAGAAGAAATCGCTTCGTGTTAACCACTAAACTCAAGAAAAAAATTCCTTCACGACTAAACGCACATGACGTCCTATCAAAAATACAGTCTGTACCACTTGCACAGCTTAATAAGATAACAGCACAATTCAAAAGTCACTAATAGGGTTCTTAGCAGAAAACACCCAATAATATGAACAATCTACTGAACAATTTCATTGTAAATCAATATTCATATAAAACCAACTTCGCACAACAAAAATTAATTAAATAAAATTATAAACAAATTAAGCATTGCAAATTAATTCATTAGATAACAATTAGACCGGGAACCACCTACCTTAGTGTACTAGACTTCACAAATATGGTGTGCAAAGACCGTTGCACACCAACTGAAACTCAAACAAACCCATATTGACCTTAAATAAAAAAAAATTGAACCAAAAACATCAAGAACTAACCCTAAAATTGGACACCCATCATGCTGAAATCCTAGAACCCCAAAAACAAGAACCAAATAGTAAGGAAATGACAGGAGGAGGACCTTACTGGGATGGGATTTGTCTGTAGAAGAGGGTTGTGCCGGTCGAGCAGAGGATCAAGGGTGCCACTGGTCTGGTGTGAGGTGGAAAAACTTTGCCGACGCGAGCTGGCCAGGAGGTTGGGCGGCGGTGCAAGCAGCCTGGTGAGGGGGGGTCGGGGTGACAGCGCGAATGGGGGAAGGCCGGTTGGAAGGGATGGTCTGGCGGCTAGCAGGGAGAAACGGTGCAGCGTGGCTAGAGGTGATGATGAAGGGAGGAGGGAAGTCCGGCGGTGCTTCAGGATCTCGGTTGGGAAGCTTGATGTGCACCAGGTGGGAACCCGGAGGGAGAGAGAATGGGCTGGTTGCGGGTCGTATGAGTGTTGTCGAGCAGAGCGACGGTGCCTGGGAAGGGGGTCACACCGACCAGCCATGGGATATGGGTTCACACCATGGAGAAGTGGAGAGGGCCTAGTCGCGACAGGAATAGGGGGAAGATGTTGTGATAAAAAATGGGGGGGTAAACCCTAACAAAAGAAAGAAATGAAAAAAAAAATAAAAAAAATAAAAAAAACTAAAAGAAACAAAACTAATTAAAAATATTAATATTAATAATAATAGTATTTATAAACTAAAACCTTAATAATAAAAATAAGAATGAGAATAATAATAATTGTGTAAAAAAATTATATCCTCAGAATGATAACATTAATTAAAATGTCAAAAAATTTAATGAGAATAATTAATAGTGATAATAATAATAATGTAAGGTGATAGTAATAATAATGAAATTTATGATATTAGTAAAAGTGGAAACAACCTAACATAATATTAATAATAATAATAATAAGTATTACCGTATTAATAACTTGATAAATTTTATATTCTTATTTAATAATATTATTATTATTAAACAATATTATTATTATTATCATTAAAACAATTTCTTAAATTTTATTTAACTTCTTATTTTCATTTATTTTAATTTCATTACTCATCATCATTTTATTATTTCTTTATGTTTTAACTCATTTCTGAAAGTCGGGCATACCGCGCAGTCTCAGAACCGTGCCCTCCCTGTATGCCCGGTGACGCAAAACCCAAAACACTCATAATAATAATAATAATAATAATAATAATAATAATAATAATAATAATAATAACAATAATAATAAGATAATAACAGACTTAATATACTAAATAGTAAACTATGCAACAATCAATTTAATAAAATTCTAATAATAAAAACAATACTCTCAATTAAATTAGTGTCTAATATAATAATAATAACAATAATAATCTCAAGTGAAATTATTATTATTATTAAAACCATTCTTAATTAATTTAATTTCATTAATTGAACATTGTAAAGGCATGCGGGGAACCGAGCGAGGCCGCGCGGGGACCCAAGCGAGGCCACACGGCTTCGATAGCGGCGTGCTGAATGCTGTCAAGGCCAAAATGTGTGTTTTTTGAATAAGAACTCAAAATTTTAAACCGTCTCCAACCCAGATACGGACGAAAAATTTACACAGCTTGAAAAATAATAAATTAAAATAAATTTGAAGAATTCAAAGTGTGAAAATTCTCCCCAACATAAATATTTCCATCCCTAGAAAGCCACAACTAGGACCGAACCCCAAAGAAGAAAAAAACACCCCCTTTTAAGGCTCAAAAAGGATCCCCACAAACAACAAGAGAGAAGAGGCAAACGGGTCGTGCTTAGATAAAGTGATTTAAAGTACAACCACAAGAAACTCACAAAAGTCTTCCTGATATGTGTCGCTCGCCCCAAAGAGATAGAACACATACAGTTGACTGATCAAGGAAAGGAACATAAAAAAAAGGCCATCATGGGGAAGCTTGACAGGGCTCCCCACCATTAAAAGCCTACCAACGCCCATGGTGAGACTGGAAAACTAACAAGGGGCAGCCCAAGCAGACTCCTGACCATTAAGAAGACTGCCAACACTAATTCATTCCAGAGACATTTGAACAAGACCTGTTGTGCGTCTCCCCACCATTAAAACTGATGAGAGATACAATAACATCGAAAAATTTTCATTATAGTGACCAAACACCCCACCACAATGGGCGGGGAGGGTCGGGCCCAACTACTGGGTGTCAAAACCATAACCCAAGACAACCCAACATCTCCACATCCCTAGATGAGTACTATTCAACTTTGAGACTGATTTACCTAACATACCCCATAAAGAACGCTAAATAAATTACATACAGTGGGATGCAACCCTCCAAGACATTAAGGCAACAAGACGACAATGCCTCCACATAGTCATGGAAACCTTATGCAACCAGACGGTTTGTTCGGAACGGAACAACCACAGAAAACAATTTAAACCGTCTTTACATTCAACACCGATGATAGAAATAAATTTGAGGTCCCATACACTCCTGGGGTTCCTGACCATGCGCCAGCTTCACTCCGAGACCTATGGCTAGAACCCTGATGTTTGAAGCATCACCTGCCTCATAGTCAGCTATTGAAGACTCCCAAATGGAGATTTTCCTTTTGGTGTCATACGAAGCCATACCACAACCGATACAACACCAGCAAACACAACACACCATGGAATCCAACTACTCACTTGCGGCACATCCACCAAACAGGGGTTAAAATGATGCACATGCATCACCATTCACCTTAACCAATAAACTTAAGAAGGAAATACGCATGACGAACACTCCCCCTTGAACAGATAAATTAAAACTCCCTAAGAGTAGGGCACACTCCTCAGAAAACACGGATTCCCGAAGGACTCTTTGAAATCTACTTTTACTCTTTAAAGAGAACTCACACCGCAAGACATCGCCAAACATGACCCTCAAGGCCGATGAAAGTACTAAAAGCCTATCAAGACACCAGTCAACACTGATGACTTTGAACTGCCTTCACCCTTCCCCACTAGAATTCCTTTCAATGTTTCTAGGGTAGCCTTCAAACACAACAATGTCAAACTTCATACCTGACGACCAAGACAACTCAAAGGGACCAAAACTCTGTTTAAATCCCCTTGCATCTGTCATTCAACTACAATAGTATCTTCTTTACCGAAAAGAAAAGGTAATAGACTTAGAACTATCACTCAAAAGGAAGGTTGATTTATTTAATCAACTTGAGGGTCATCCAACATCGAATTACCCATAGCCTCACTTCAATCTCATATTAATGCTTTATGGGGGAGTGCACTAGTCAAGAAATAAAACCATGAACCTAATCAAACTGGTCCATTGGCCAAGACATATTGCAATCTAACACTAAACCTATAGGGAGAACCGTTGCAAGGGCTCCCCAAAGCACTTTTCAAAAGAAAACATTAACCACACACCTGCACACCATCTTACAGATAAAATTCAAAATGAGACACAAATCAGTCAAAAAGGGTCCTCAGCTCGAAACACCTCACATAATACATTTCCAAAACACAAAGACACACCACACAAACACCAGTTATTTAAAAACACCAAATTTTTCCTTTAACAAAACCTTTTGAAATAGAACAATGTTGGTGTGTTGTGCAAACACCAATGGTGCCTTGTGGGCCTCACACATGCATGTTCCCATGCCACACTGGCACCCACCTCATTTCCATCCATGAACTCATCTGATCGTTACATTAACCATTTCTCCTTCCATATACACTCATACATGTGGTTTCCCATGAGAGCACCAAGGATCATAACCAAACCTTTACATTTTTCAAAACCAAAACATTCAGCCCGCACTTTTCAAACCTTACAAATCATTTTATTTTTAAATCGCTTCATTTCAAAACACTTTTCAAGACCAAATCATTTTTACTTTGAAACCATATTTCCATGAATCCAAAATAAAGAGACAAGAGATGATAAGAGGAAACTAGTGTCAACAGTGGACTAGGACTTATGGTCGGCGGTCATATGCCAATCACACCACTACCACAGAGGGTATTCTAGGACAGAGACCCCAGCTCAACATGGCTTTCCAGACCCTATGAGCTCACAGGGACCACTAACCCTACTCCCTTTTCATTTCCCCTAGACAAAATTAACCACAAGGACCAAAAACTCATACAAACATCAACAAACTTTGGTAAATTGAGTGCCGCCACAAGGTGTGATGTCCAGGAACCTTACTCGTTGCCATAACGTCAAGTCTGAAAAACCTTAACTCTAATCTACCGTGACTCTATCCCAAAAGAACATGACCCAAGAGAGAAAACCTGCTCTGATACCATTTTGTCACGAACCAGGTCGGGTCGCCATCCGACCTGGCGCCTGACCCTATCCGTGGCATGACCTGAAGGGCGTTCGCGATCCCCACGGGTTGGCACAATTTCCCAAGTATCAAAACTAACACATGGGAATGATTTACCTGAAATATTAAAGACAAAACAACTGATAAGATGAATAAACCAAATCTGGAAGCAGACAACCAAACTAAAATCAGATTTAAAGGTTTACAACTAGAACTAATATCCAAAAATAAACGACCACAAAAGAAACTAAAACTCTAACTCAAACCTCCAAGTGACAAGAGAGGTGCAGAATCTATAGGCCACACCACCATCCTGCACGATAAGACCATCAACGACCAAAACCACCATCATTGAGCACCATACCTCAACCTGGAATACATAGAAACAAAAGGGTCTACATACAACCAAATGTTCATGTAGGGTGTGAGCCAAAACCTCAGTAGGATGTCACCCAATTAAAAGGTTCCACGCAAAACTATTAAATGACAATTACATTTTCAATTTTAATTAAAGCAAAGAAGTAAATACTTGAACAGTTTTGAAGAAAACTGGATAAAACAAAGCAGTTTCAAATGGAACAGCTTAAATTAAAAAGAAAACACACACCCTTTTTAAAAATAACCAATGTATCACACTGATGAGCATAAATTAACCAATGATAACTAATATGGGAGAGGTCGTGTGGGTGTTAGCTAGCATAGGTCCTTAGATCTTCGTGTCTTAGTGAAACATGGATTAGAAGGCCACAGCCCTCAAAAAATGTGGCTTAGAAGGCCACGACCCTCAGAAAACGTGGCATAGAAGGCCACGACCCTTAGAAAAGAGTATGTTTAGTTGGTGTTGCAATCATCAGTCATGCCAGTGAAACTGGGTCGAGTCACCTATAGAACACTAACCCACTAGTCTAGTCCACCCTCCTAGCTACCCTGGCTTCTCGGTTTGTGCTTGAACAAGTTTCAAGTTCCTACCACATGTCACACTATTGCATAAAAGCCAAATGGGGTATTTAAGCATGCAAAAACACCATTTACACACACAAACCCTCTTTTAAACACCAAAATATTTTCAAAACATAATCTACATATATTACATACTCAATTAAACCATTTTCACAATAAAAAAACACTTATCATTAAACAAACCACCAATTATACATATAAATACCATTTTTAAATAAGACGCACACTAAAACATTTTCTTTCAAGACGTTTCACACCATGGTCATGATTTAATAAACCATTTTGAATGTTCATAAAACAATAGAAATAGAGTGTCACATGGCTTTACACACACCAAAGTAACCATTTCTACATTCAAAAGACATTCTAACCTCACACACACTCAAATACCATTTTAGAGTGTGACCTGCACCACACCAACAGTTTGATGGAAAACCTTACACCTTATGAAAAACACAATATCATATCCCACATAATTTAATAGGCCAGAAATAAAATCTTATAAAACAATTTAGAAGAAATTGCTTGGCCTTAACCACTAAACTCAAGAAAAAACTTCTTTCACGACCAAACGCACACGGCGTCCTATCAAAAATATAGTTTGTACCACTTTCACAGCATAATAAGAAAACTAAACAATTCAAAAGTCACTAATAGAGTTCTTAGCAGAAAACACCCAATAATATGGACAATCTACTTAACAATTTCAATGTAAATCAAACTTTGTATAAAACCAACTTCGCACAACAAAAAATAATTAAATAAGATTCTAAAAAAATTAAGAATTGCATATTAATTCATCAGATAAAAATTAGATGGGCAACCACCTATCTTGGTGTAGCAGACTTCAAAAATATGGTGCGCAAGGACCGTTGCACACCAACTACAACTCAAACAAACCAAAATTGACCTTAAATCAAACAATTGAACCAAAAACATCAAGAATTAACGATACAATTTGACACCCATCCTGCTGAAATCCTAAAACCCCAAAAACAAGAACCAAAAACTACGGAAATGGGATTTTTTTTTGTTTGCGTTTTTAAAAAAAAAATTTCCAGAAAACGCTTCCAGCAAAACAAATTTTAAAAATGCACCTCAAAGGCGGCATCCGGGATGCCGCCTTTGCATTTCGGGGCAAGGCGGCATCTGCGATGCCGCCTTTGCGCTGCGGGTGAAAGGCGGCATCGCGGATGCCGCCTTTCTCTTAAAAATATATTTTTTTTTTAAATTTTTATTTTTATTTTTTAATTACATTTATTCATTATAATTTTTAATTACATTTATTCATTATAATTTATAATTATTAATTACTAATTATTAATAATTAAATATTTCATAATTAATTAGTTAATTAGTAATATTATCATTAATTATTAATATAATTATTACATATATAATAAATATTTAGTTAATTAGAAATACAATTAATAATTATAACTAATTAATTAGTAATTATTAATTATTAATTAGCTAATTAGTAATATAAATATTTATTATAATTATTCATTATAATTAGTAATTAGTAATTAATAATTATTAATAAGTAATTAGTAATTATTAATTAGTTAATTAGTAATATAAATATTAATTATAGCTATTCATTAAATTATTAATTATTAATTATTACTCATTAATTATTACTTATATAATAAATAATTAGTTAAGTATTAATATAACTATTAATTATATAATAATTAATTAGTTAATTAGTAATATAATTATAATCTTTCAAAGTCACGTACTTGAAACATTTTTAAGTTTCAAGTAGGCGGTTTTGAAAGCTTATAAATTATTTTTCATTAACATTTTTTTGTAAATTGATTTTGTTTTAAACTATTTTTTATATGTTTAATCCATGTTTTAAGTTTCATTTATATTGGTCTTCTATTTTATGTTTTATGGTCTTTCAAAGTCACGTACTTGAAAAATTTTAAGTTTCAAGTATACGGTTTTGAAAGATTATAAATTACTTTTCATCAACTTTTTTTTGGAAATTTCTTTTGTTTTCAACTATTTATTATATTTTTAATCAATGTTTAAAGTTTCAATTATATTCGTTTTATAGTTTATATTTTACAGTCTTTCAAAGTCACGTACTTGAAACATTTTTAAGTTTCAAGTAGGCGGTTTTGAAAGCTTATAAATTATTTTTCATTAACATTTTTTTGTAAATTGCTTTTGTTTTAAACTATTTTTTATATGTTTAATCCATGTTTTAAGTTTCATTTATGTTGGTCTTCTATTTTATGTTTTATGGTCTTTCAAAGTCACGTACTTGAAAAATTTTAAGTTTCAAGTATGCGGTTTTGAAAGCTTATAAATTACTTTTCATCAACTTTTTTTTGGAAATTTCTTTTGTTTTCAACTATTTATTATATGTTTAATCAATTTTTAAAGTTTCAATTATATTTGTTTTATAGTTTATATTTTACAGTCTTTCAAAGTCACGTACTTGAAACATTTTTAAGTTTCAGGTAGGCGGTTTTGAAAGCTTATAAATTATTTTTCATTAACATTTTTTTGTAAATTGATTTTGTTTTAAACTATTTTTTATATGTTTAATCCATGTTTTAAGTTTCATTTATGTTGGTCTTATAGTTTATCTTTTATTGTATTTCAAAGTTACGTACTTGAAACAGAATCCCACATCGGAAATGCAGAATCTACTGCACAGTAAAGGTAGAACCTGAATCCCACATCGAAAATGCAGAATGATTTTCAGGGAAAACCCTCTTATAATGAATAATTATAATAAATATTTATATTACTGGTTAACTAATTAATAATTACCAATTACTAATTAATTAGTTATAATTATTAATTATATTTCTAATTAACTAAGTATTTATTATATATGTAATAATTAAGTATTATATAATTGATAATTTTATTACTAATTAACTAATTAGTTATTATATAATTAATGATTAATAAACACTAATTACCAAATTACAAATTATATACTAATTAATTAGTTATTTCGTAATATAAATATTAATTATATACTAATTAAATAGTTAATTAGTAATAGAATTATTAATTATATAATCTGTAATTAGGTAATTAGTAATTATTAATGTTTTATTATTATGTTCGTATGGTTATATAAATATATATAAATAAAACCTAATTTACCCCCTCCTGAGATTCCACTCTGACCAACAAGTAAAAATAGTATTTTGATTTCAGTACACATAAAACATGTAAACAATAATGTACAATCAATGCATATGTCTATGGCGAGGAGATTCCGTCCCACATGGTGGTCTGCGAATAGGACGTCCGCGTCGAGTGCGCAGTGGAGTCTGATGACCTGGAGAAGGCTGATCCTCGGGCACTGAAACGTCGACTGTCGCATCCTCCATCTGTGTGTCAGTTGGAGGAGCTGTCAACTGCATCTCGTACTGCCATTCGGATCCTTCTCCCACTAGGGTGGTAGAAGGACCTGCCTCCATCGCAGAGGGGAACGAAGCCTGTGATGGAGCTATACCCCAAGACGACGACGGCTCTAGAATCCAAGGCTGGGAAGGATCTGGAACCCAAGATGGAGAGAACTGCGGATATCCTGTCAGGAAAGACGGATCCCATGCCACCTGAGGCACATCCTGAATAGGCTGATCCTGGACTACTAGAGGCCCGACCTCTGCCTGTGGAACAGGCGATGCCTCACGTGCAGCACGACGATGTCTACGTCGCCGTGGTCGTGGCTCCTCAGCACCAGCAGCAGCTGCAGGATGTTCCTCTGGGGCAGGAACCTCCTGTCTTCGAGCCAGACGCGTGAAGATGCTCTCGGAAAGCGAATGAAAAGATGCCCTTGCCTCCAGCGTTGTAGCATGGACGGCTGCCCGGCTAAAGACCCCCTCCTCCTCTTTAATTCGTTAATTCTTATGTCCTTATTTCATTCTATAAAATTATATTTATCATTTATCATTGATAAATATACTGATTTGCTTTTTCTTCTCTTAGAAATTTTAGTAGTTTATAAAGAAAATATGAATCATCTTAAGCATATTCCCCGGGAGTGTCAAACCAGGATGCAGCAAGGCCCGTTATCGTGCACCAGTTCCCGTTCGAGTCTAGCTCGAAGCGGTGTTTTCGGGTTTTACCCCTATGTAAATCTGTGCCAGAGCCACATCCACTTGTTTGTATCGAGACAGGAATTTAATTGCATAGATAACCACATAATCTTTAAGCTACCAAAATTTCTAAATACTTAATCGTAAGTTAATCTATACTTAATCTATACTACCTAACAGTAATTATTTAAAACTATATATAACTAATTACAAAAACTAAATAACCAAATATTAATAACTACCTAAACTGCTTAACAAATGAAAGATTTAAAACTAAACAAAATTAAATTAATTAAATAAAAACATTAAATTAAATAAAGAAACATACCTCTAAATGAAGCTTCGTAAAATCTCGCACAGCAAAAAAAAAATTTAGAGAGAGAGAGAAAATCGGAGAGATAAGTTGCAATGAACAAGTGAGGAGAGGGGGGGGGGTGGCCGCCCTTTTATAAGGACTTCAGGCAAAGGCAGCATCGCGGAAGCCGCCTTTCGCCTCTGCGTATGGCCAAAGGCGGCTTCCGCGATGCCGCCTTTCGCCTTACCCTGAGGTGAAAGGCGGCCTCCTCCCGGCCGCCTTTTCCATGTCATTGATCCGGGCCAAAGGCGGCGCGGGGGAGCAAAGGCGGCATCGCAGATGCCGTCTTTGTGTGCTAAAACAAAGGCGGCATCGCAGATGCCGCCTTTGTAGCGTATTTTTAAAAAAAAAATTGACCTAGGCCGTTTTTCAGAAATTTTTTTTAAGAAAAACGTAAAAAAAAAATCCTAAGGAAATGAGAGTAGGATGACCTTATCGGGAAAGGATTTGTCTGCGGAAGAGGGTTGCGCTGGTTGAGCAGGAGAGTAGCGGTGCGACCAGTCTAGTGTGAGGTGGAAAAACAATGTCGACTCAAGATGGCCAGGAGGTCGGGCGACGGTGCGAGCAGCCTGGTGAGGGGAGTCGGGGTGATAGCGCGAATGGTGGAAGGTTGTCCGGAAGGGATGGTCTGGTGGTTGACAAGGAACAATGGCACGGTGCGGCTGGAGGTTAGGATGAACGAAGGAGGGAAGTCTGACGGTGCTACAGGATCTCGGTCGGGAAGCTTGATGCGCACAAGGTGGGAAGCTGGATGGAGAGTGAAGGGGCTGGCCGCGGGTCGCGTGAGTGTTGCCGAGCAGTGCGAGGGCTCCTGGGCCAGGGGGCGATGCCGACCAGCCATGGGAGGGGGGTTCACACCATGGAGAAGTGGAGATGGCCTGGTCGCGACGGGAATAGGGGGAAGATGGTGTGCGGAAAAAAATGGTGGGGTAAGCCCTAACAAAAGAAAGAAATGAAAAAAAAACTAAACTAAAATAAAAACAAAACTAAAAGAAATAAAACTAATAAAAATATTAATATTAATAATAATAGTATTTATAAACTAAAACCTTAACAATAAAATTAAGAATGAGAATAACAAAAATTGTTTGAAAAAAATATATCCTCAGAATAATAACATTAATTAAAATGTCAAAAATTTTAATGAGAATAATTTATGGTGATAATAATAATAATGTAAGGTGATAATAATAATAATGAAATTTATTATATTAGTAAAAGTGGTAACAACCTAACATAATATTAACAATCATAATAAGTATTACTGTATTAATAACTTAATAAATGTTATATTCATAGTTAATAATATTATTATTATTAAAAAATATTATTATTATTATCATTAAAACAATTTCTTAAATTTTATTAAAATTCTTATTTTCATTTATTTCAATTTCATCACTCATCGTCATTTTATTATTCCATTATGTTTTAACTAATTTCTGAAATCCGGGTAGACCGCGCGGTCTCAAAACCGTGCTCTGCCCATACGTCTGGTGACGCAAAACCCAAAAACACTCATAATAATAATAATAATAATAATAATAAGATAATAACAGACTTAATATACTAAATAGTAAACTATGTAATAATCAATTTAATAAAATTCTAATAATATAAATAATACTCTAAATTAAATTAGTGTCCAAGATAATAATAATAACAATAATAATCCCAAGTGACATTAGTATTATTATTATTATTAAAACCATTATTAATTAATTTAATTTCATTAATTGAACATCAGAAAGGTGTGCGGGGAACCGGGTGAGGCCGCACAGTGACCCAAGCGAGGCTGTGCGGCTTCGACAGCGGCGTGTTGAACGCTGTTAAAGCCAAAATGTGTGTTTTTTGAATAAGAACTCAAAATTTTAAATCGTCTCCAACCCAGATACTGAATAAAAATTTACAAGGCCAGAAAAATAATAAAATAAAATAAATTTAAAGAAGTCATAGTGTGACAAAAACACAACAGTTTATCCATTTCCATTGAAGAAACAGAAAAATTAGTATCATTAATCTTAGAGACAATAGTATCTTCAATGAATCTGAGACTAAACGAATCATTTATACAAATTTCCTTTACTTTAATTTCATATACTACAAGCATGTTATATTCTTCAAAAGCATAATATGAACCTTGAAATTTGTGTTCTTCCTTGAGTAAAATATTTTTAGAATCTAAATAATTAAAATCGATTGCCTTTCCATAGAGCACTTTTTGATCTTTCCCTGATGTGTAAATAAAAGTTTCCAACTTAGTGTCTTTAGATTTTGGAGAGGTTTCCATCACTAATGGTTTATAGATTGAATGGATTAATGTTTTATGGTTTCGACAAATGGGAATCGAAAGAAAGAGAGAGATACTCTATAAACTGAATAGACGTGAAGGTAAAGAGAAAGATAAGATAGATGGTTTTCTTGAACTAATTGAGGATGTACTCCTTATGTTTTTAATTTGAAAATAAAAATAACATAAAATTATATTAAAATCAAACAAACACATAACTAAATAAAATAAATAATGATAAAATATTATTTTCAGTATATAAAATACTTAAAATATTAATAGAGAGATAAAATAAATTAAATAAAACATTTATTTAAAATTAAATAATCCTAACTCCCCCTTAATAAAATCAAAACATGAATTGGGAAGTGGTTTAGTAAAAATTTCAGCTAATTTATATTTTTTATTAACAAATTTTAAAGATATATCCTTTTAAGGACATGATATTTTAGAAACTTTTGTCTTATATCAATGTTCTTAGTCCTAGAATGACATATAGGATTTTTTTTCAAATATTTATTTCACTAGTATTATAACATAAAATTGGTATACATTAAAATTTAGTCCAAAGTACATTAGGGTGTTTTTCGTCCCTAGAACATGTGTACAAAAACTACCAGCAGACACATATTCTACTTTAGCGGTTGATAGGGGAAGTGAGTGTTGTTTCTTACTAGACCATGATACTAAACCTTTTCTTAAAAGTGAAAATTTATTGAGTTAATTTTTATTTAGATTATAAAAACTCCAAAATCATCATCTGAATATAAAATTAAATTAAAATTAGATGATTTGGGGTAAACAAGAGATTGAAAAATAGTTTCTTTTAAATATATAAAAATTCTTTTAATAATGTTAAGATTGGTTTCTTTTGGATTTGATTGAAATCTAGAATATAACTTTTATTGTATTTTAAAAACATAATTTATGGTCTGCTAGTGGTAAGATATAAAAAATTACCAATCATACCTCTATATAACTTGTTGTCTAATGGTTTTCTAGCTTCATTCAAATCAAGTTTTATATTGGTATACATGGGAGTTTAATATAACTTTTTTTTTCAAGTCCAAACTTCTTTAGTAAATAAATAATATATTTACTTTTATTTAAAACATTTCCATAATATTTTTATAAATCAATAATACTAAAAAGAAATTTAGTTCTCCCATCATACTCATTTCAAATTATTTTTGAATTAATTTTTAAAAATCATTATAAATATATTTAGTAGTTGAACCAAAAATAAAACCAAAAATATAAATTTGAACTAATAAAATATTAGAGAAAATAGTTTTCTTAAAAAAAAAATTTATCTACAAATCCAATAGTTAATCCATTTTTTCAAAGGAAAAGAACAAAATATTTCATACGAAGATATAGGTGCTTGATTAAGGCCATAGAGAGTTTTAGTAAGTTTAAAAATAGAATTTGGTTTTTGAGGATTTTCAAAATTAGGAGGTTGTTAAACATAAACTTCCTACAATAAATAACCATTTAAAAATTCATATTTAACATCCATATAATATAATTTAAAATTCATATAATATGCATATGCTAAATGGATTCTAATTTCTTCTAATCTAGATACATGGGAAAAGGTCTCGTCATAATATATACTTTCTTCTTGATTATATCCTTTAGCTACTAATCTGGATTTATTTTTAGTAATGATCCCTTAATCATACTATTTATTTCTAAAGACCCACGTAGTACCTAAAACTATATAATTGGTTGTCCTCTCTATTAGTTTCCAAACTTCATTTCTATTAAATATCTTTACCTCTTCATACATTGCTAACATCCAACTCTCATCTCTTAGGGCTTCCTATATAGACTAATTTTCTAACTGAGATAAAAAGGAAGAGAATTCAGATATGTTTAATACATTTCTTATGGTTCTAATTCCGATATCTCTGTCTCCTGTAACAGTTTCTAAAAAATGGTTCTTTAGAGTCCTGGACTATCTAGGTAAGACATTTTCAGGTTCTTCAGTATCATATTCTTCTGAATTGAACTGAAATTTACTGTTATCATTTTCAAAATCATTTTTAGGGGTTTCAAGTCTCATGTTGTCAAATGAGTTAGTAACGTCATCATTTTGATTTTTTTTCTTTAAAAAAGGGGTCAATTTCATCAAACATCACATGAAATGATTCTTAAACTATCCTTTAAGTTTTATTAAACACTCTATAATATTTAGAGGTAGTAAAATATCAAAAAAAAATTCCTTTATCGGCTTTTGGATTGAACTTACCATGGTTTTCCTTAGTATTCAAGATATAAACCTTACATCCAAAAACTTTAAAGTTCTTTAGTTTTAGTTTTCTATTATTCCAAATTTGATAGAGTGTTCTTTTGAAAATAAGATTTATTAAAAATATATTCATGATATAGCAGGCCAAACTTATAGATTCTTCTCAAAAATAAGTAGGAATAATGTATTAATTCAGCATAATCATTTCAATTTCTTGAATAGTTATATATGTCCTTTCAACAATTCCATTTTGTTTAGGTGTTCTTGGGGTAGAGAAGGTGTGTTTAATACCAAAATTTGAGTAAAAAGAATTAAATTGTTGATTTTAAAATTATCCACCATGGTCATTTCTCAATGAAATTATTTTAAAACCATTTTTATTTGTAACATTTTTACCAAAACTTTCAAAAATAGTGAAAAATTCACTTTTGAGTTTCAGAAAATAAACCCAAGTAAATATTGAATAGTTATCAACTAAAACATAGACATTTAATTTACCATCCAAACATGATACTATTTATTTTCCAAAAAATCCATTTGGATAAGTTATAATGGTTTGGATGTAGAAATTTAGTTAATATATTTGAAAGAATATTTGTTTTTGTTTTCCAATTTGGCTTGCATCACAGATTCTGTCATTATCAAACATAAGACTAGGAAAATAAGAAACTAGTTATTATTTAGATAATTTATGTAAATAATATATATTACAGTTTCCAAGTATTCTATGCCAAATCCATGAATCATTTGTCTTAGTAGTTAAAAAATTCACCATTTATTTACACAAGGAATTCAAATCCAATGTGTAAACAATATCAGTTCAATGTGCTCTAAATTTAAGCAAGTTATCTTTAAAGACAAAGCAATAATTTTTATAAAAATAAACATAAAATTCATCATCATAGAGTTGAGATATACTTATTATATTGTTCTTTAACCCTTTCACATAAAGTACTTTGTTGATTGATATGGTCTTTAGGTCTCCAACAGCCAATTACAACAATATTTCCTTTAACATTATCACCAAAAGTGACTAATTGTCCATTTATTTGAGTTAGTGTATAGAGTTTTGTTGAGTATCAACTCATATTCCTTAAATATATGTTGTCTATATACCATATGTATTTTATATTCCTATGACATGTTTCCTACAAAATTATTTAAGAAAATGTTTTTTGGTACCCATATCGTCTTGGGTCCTACAATGTTAGCGACCAATGATCTAGAAACCCAAATATACTTTATTTTTACATAATTAATATCACTTTACTCAGATAAACTTTTAGAAATAAAGGTGCTTTTAATACCACTAGTTTGAGGGTTTTTCAAATAACAATTATTAGTTAAATGTCCTTTTGTTCCACGATAATAACAGGTTTCATTTTTTGAATTAGGCATAAAATAATTTGTATAAAATTTTGATTTTTTTATCTTGATTCATATTCCAAATATTTCTCGTTTAAGTACATTCTTTACAAGAATTTTATTTAACACTTTTTCTCCTTTGGTAAAATTGATTGCAGTAATTTTATCGGATTCTAATTTAGCCTGTAATTATTTAATCCTTTTTTTCATTATCAACACAGTTTGAGGTAGATGAGTTAAATTTTTCAATCAACTCTCTATTTTGTTTTAGCAGGGTATCTTTTTCACCTAAAACATCATTATGGATGTTTTCAATGATTTTTGTTTATTTAATAAGGCATCATATTTTTTTCTAACATAGAACAGTAGGAATCCAATTTATCATTAGATCAACTACTAATATCAAGATCATAGGAGTAATAAGTTTATACCTTTTCCTCTTTAGCCATGAAGCACATGTTGGCTTTTAGATTTGACTATTCCTTTTATGAATCAAACTTTGAAGGGTTTTTGGGGTCTTCAAATACAATCCATGTAGATTTCATTTCTCTCTTTAATTTTTTATCATAATTAATATTCTTATGATACTTATTTTCTATACTTTTTTCATCTTTTAGCTGAGGAAAATTATGTTTAATATGACCCAATTTATTGTATTCATAACATAAAATTTCCCTTGGTTCTTTTCCATCCTTTTTCAAAGGATTATCTAAATCCTCTTTTCTTCTTATAAAATATACTAAACTTTATGGCTAGTTGAACCAATTCCATTTCAAAATCCAAGGAATCTGAATTTTTCTCTTCTTTGAATTCTTTCTTTGTTCTTATGTTATGCTTCTTAGATGTCACCTTCAGAGCATTATTTTCCTTATTCACTATAATTTGATGATATTCTACTTTAACCTTCGTTTCTACATCATACATCATCAGTGTCCCAAGTAGTTCTTTCATTTTCAAGTCATTGATAGGTGATGATTTATGAATAGAAGTAGATATTTCATTCCATTTTTAAGGTAGTACTCTGAGTACTTTCAAGGCTTGATCAGATTTTCTGATGCGTTCTTCTAAGTTATATTACTGACAATTTCTATAAGCCTTCCATTCATCTACATGATTATTTCTCATCAAACATTCTAAATGTGTCATGTTTTATTTTTGTTGTAGCATAACTCATCAATCTAACATTATTTATTCTTCATAAGAAACTTATATAGTTTTCAATATTTCATAGGCAGTTTGAAATTATAACACATGATTGAATTCATCTGGTACAAGACCACAAATAATAGCATTCATTTATTTTGAATTGATATCATACTCGACTTCTATTTTATCATTCCATGTTTCTATTTTATCAAGAATCATATAAGGAGTAATTATTTTTATTATACTATGAATCCAATATTTTTTATATATATAATCATTCAAGATTTCCATAATCTATAATTTTAACCATTAAAATATAAATCTCATACCATAGACATTCCTTCTCTCAGATCAGACATTTCCATTTTTGTATAGACTTTATACTTTTATTTTTCTGTAGATTTATTCAAAAAAATCTATCCTATGATACCAATTGTTAGGTCAGAATATACAAAGTAACACAATAGGGGCTGAATTGTGTCTTTTCAAAAATGTTTCACAATTATAGATTTTGACACCCACTGTGATTTATACGGATATACAGTGTTCATTTCTATAAAACGAATATACATAAGATAAATATAAATAAAGAACACAACTTTTTATAGTGGTTTGGGTCACAAAGATCCCCTAGTCTACTCTACTAATAACTCTCTATGTAGGCTTGGTAAATTTCACTAGAATGGTCCAATTATCATAAGACCATGAATACACAATTGAGTGTAGGAATTTGACACATTTATAAAAAAACTAATAACAAATCCTTTTAGTTCTATAACATAGAACTGGATATCTATAGATTATATTGAGAAGTTGATACTCCACCAAAACTGAGTACAATTAGTTGAAACTACAATAAATCAGAAGATTTATTTCAAAAGTTCAATTTGATCTTAACGGTTGTAGCTGCAAGCAACTAAAAATAGATAGATCTTCTTCTTTAGAAAAGAATATCTTCAAGAATAAAATAGTATAAATCCATCCTTGTTGAAAAATGATCTTCAATGAGGTAGAAACTAAATAGTAATACTAACTCGATGTTTAAATAAGTAGACCTTTCAAAGCATATACTCTTTTGAAAATAATAGAGATTTGATCATTCATTACAGTAACACTGTAAAATATAATTTCAATAATGCAGTCATATATGTGAATCACTTATCACACATATATTTGAATAGATAATCTCAAGGAATATATAAAATATATATCTTGATTCAGTATTCTAGATCCAAAGTAATAGCCTAGTTGATTGTGAAAATTCAAATACCAATTGACCAGAGGAGTCATAACTTCCCTTAGTAATAGGAGTGGTTTTATTTGATGAATATAGTTCTTTGAAACAATCATAATGATCCTTGAATCAATCTTCAATTATAAATCAATAATTGCTGCAATATAGGATTAAAAATGAAGATTAAAAACTTCACTATTGTAAACACAGTGTAGGGTTGAACTATGTAGCATAGGGTTCCTTTGCATAGCGTAGGGTTACTTTATGTAGCATAGGGTTCCTACCAATTTATGGTTCCTTAACCATACATTCATATTCACATAACATTGGGAACAAAAGTAACATATAGATTATAAACCATATATTTACCTTTTTTTCACAATATCCCGAACGTAACATTGATTAACCATATGTTCAATTTCCTAAACGTGGGGTATAAAAAGTATTTACAGACTCCAACATAAGGTTGATGATCCATACGTTTGAAGATTCTCCGAATGTAAGGATATCGATCCAAATGAAAACTGTTTAGCATAGCGTAGGGTTGATATGATATGAAAATGTTAACTTTCCAGCATAATGTAGGGATAATGAATCATACTCTCATTTTCTAAATGTAGGGTTTGACACAATGTTTCCATAATAATTTTTTATAATGCTAAATTCCTTTAAATCGAATATAAATTCCTGAAAACTCACTCAAGAAAACTTCATTAGAAAATATACAAGGGTACTTGTGAGCATGAAATCCATCATAAATTATTGTGTATTTTTGAGACAATAAATTCCTAATAGGGTCTAGTTTCTAGAAGATATATCTTTTTCTTGGGGGTTGGTAGTTTAGAGATAAGGATTTCAGGACATAGGAGGTGAGTGTGGGGAGAGTTTTGTAATCTCTTTATCACCCTGAGCCTCAAGTTTCCATGGGTAGTCAAGATTTTATCTTTGATTTTGGATTTATTCTTGATATATTTGTGGGATTATTATTTTATTCCTATAGATGTGGTTTTTTGATCTTCAGTGGTATAGCATGAGTTTCCTTGGGGTTTTTATCCAGTGTTTTGGGATGAATATGGAAAAGGAAATCAAGTTGTGAGGTCATATTACAAATCCTTACAATTTAGAAAATAAACTCTTTATTTTAGATTGGTTAAAGGGTCCAATACATGATTTTTATATGTTTTTAAACCATTCTCCCAATAGAATCATGATTCCACTTTCTGATTTTTTTTTGTTTTTTAGACCCCATGATACATAGATTTTTTACTATGTGAGGACAATGAGAAAAGAGTCAGGGTGGGTTTTGTGATATTTGAGAATCATTTTATTGGGTTTCTTATGAGGATTGATTTTATGTATTTTCTCATGTTATTTCCTATGTGATGTGAAATTAGTTTTTTTTGTGAAAATTGTTTTTGGTTTGAAATAAGTCCTTAGGTGTTTTTTATACTATTAGATTTAGTTTTATTAAATTTCATGAATTGGTTTATTTCATTATGAAATATGGAAATTTGTTTTGTTATTAAACCAGGTAAAGTGTTTTAAAAGGTTTAAATGGATGTGTTATTTTGAATAAAATGAAATTTTTAAAAGGGGTGGGCTCTTACTTTAAGAGAAGGCAGTGAATTTTGAAACTAGATTTTATGACTTGTCTAATTTTTTACCCATGGAATGTTTTTAAATAGGGTGGATGATTTAAAATTGTTTAAAAATGTGTGTGTTTGAATTTATCATGAAACCCATAAGGGTAAATTAGTTTTAAAATTGATTAGTGTGTATTTTAAAATCATTTTTGGAAATGCTTTGAACTAAACAATTCAATTTTAGTCTTAGGGTTGATATTTTAAAATAGATTGGTTTATATTAAAAAGGGTTGTGTATGTTTAAATGAAATGTGTGATTGACTTCATACCTTTTTTATTTTGGGTCTTCTTGACATGATTTGGGGACTGGAACATGTTGGATTCATGTCTCATATGGATTATTGTAATCCTCCTAGAATGTTCTATTGTAAATGTAGAGTTCTTGTATTTATTGGTAATTCCTCATTTTTTATTTAACATTGTACGTGTCCCAAATATAGGGAAGGTGTTGTTCTCTCCTCCTAGTGTAGTGTTTTGGATTTTTTCCAAGGTTATGTTTTCTAATTGATCTGTAAGGAATCATATGGGTTGAGTGTTTTATATCTATAGTCCTTATTTGGATAGTTAGATCGATGATGGTCATCTTTCTTATAGATGTTTGAGGTTTATTTGGTGGTCATCATTTGATTTGTCCTTCAAATGATTTGTTGTTTCTCCTTGTATAGAGAATTATTTTGGGATTTATGCTCTATGAGTATGGAGTAGTTGTGATTTGAAGAAATATTTTCTTGATATTTTATTTGGGTGAATACTTGGTTGATTTGTATAAGATATGGTAGTTTCTTTAATGTTAATTCCTTGTTTCTCAGTGATGTTTTGTTGATTTTAACTGTGGTAGACCATAGATTGGTTTTTTGTTTACTGGTTTGGAAATGAGGAAACATAGGGTATGTTCATGGGTAATTAGGAGTGTAGTTTTTTTTAGTTATTCCTTCAGACCCTTTGGGTTGTGTTCTAATATTATGATCACCATGGGATGGTGTTCTAGGATCTTTGACCTAATTTACCCTTATATTCCTTTTGTAAACCCAGGTTTAGAACAATGTTGTTTCTTAATGATTTGTGATTTTTTTTTGTTGTGCTCATTGGTTTTAGGGGTTATAAGGATGTAGTGATCCAATATTATGGATTTGGAGCCAATTTTTAGTTGGTTGTTCTTTTATAACTTCATTTATTCCCTTTAAAATATTTTAGGAATGTATTTTTTTGGTGACATACTCTCTCTTTATGGAAATAGATTTTCAGTTGTTCTACCATTTTTATAACACCTCAACATTTTAGAATATATTTATCTATAATAAATAACTTCACTCGATATATTATTAATACTTCACCATGAAATTATTTTAATAATACATATATTTTATATAATTAATCACATTATATGTCATATAATTTTTGAAAATAATTTCTAATTCAATTAAGAAATATTATTGATCCTAAAGAATTGTTTTGAAAAAATTATAAGAATTGTTTTTTCATATATTTATTACTAAAAATTTTATATAGAGTATTATACTTATGAAAATTTATTTTTTACACATGTATAAAATGAATTAATTGGTTATCAATTGGTTATAAATTAAAATATAATCATTTTCAAGTAAAAATAGATCTTTTTTACAAACTACTTTTATGAATATAATGTATTTTTATATTAATAAATTAAATTAATCACTATTGATGCAATATTTTAATTAAATTGGAAGAAAATATATTCAATCATATAATTTAACATTTATTCAATGGTACTTATATGTCAAGTAATGGGAATAAATTTAGTGTTATGCTTAAAAATGCATTTTTTTTAAAAATGTTTCCATTGCATTTTTCATGCTTATTTGAAAATGAATTTCTACCACTTTTATAAATTTAATTTGATAAAATTTATTTCCATATTTAAAATAATAATTTTCAAAAAAAATTAATGAGGCCACTTTCAATTTTGTACATAATGAATAACAATTATGATATAAATTTTTCACCTAAGTTAAGGTTAAAAAGGTTTAACTAGGGGGTTAAACTAAAATATAAGATTTAAAATATTACTTAAACATAAATATAATTTATTTTATTAAAATATATATAGCTTAAATTATATTATCTTTTAATTTGGTTTTCCTTTATTTTCCTTTCACTTGAATATGATTTTATTATTTTTTAATGATGTAAATATTTATAAGAGTGCCAACCACCTCACTTATAAAAGAGAACATCCTCCATTTATTTATTCACTCACATTAATCAATATATTTCATCCAATAAAGTTCCAAATATATTAAAAACAAATTTACCATCTCATATATATTCTTTTATTCCTTAAATAAAAACTTATAAAGGCATAAGGTGTAAGATAAAGGAGGATTTCCAAAGAAAAGGTAATTTTATTTATCAATCTATTATGAGTTTATTTCTTCCTTAACCACCTAAAAATATTATATAACCATATTAAAATGACAAAATTAGTATCTTAAATATAATGAAATTTTTTATGTTAATGTTAAAACTATTTTCAACCTTCTTTCCTTCCTATGATAAATGATAAATTCATTCATGTGTACGTGTGTACCACCACCACCATGAAGCGTTGTGACTTTTTTTCATTATTCCATACATGAAAGGTAATATGTTTGTATTTAGTGAATATATCTGATATTTATGATATAATTATGATTATATAAATATATATTGTTATTTATCTTTCTATATTCTCTTTCATTTGAATATTAAATCATTACTCTTGTATACATACAAACTACTATCTCCATGAAGTGACATAATTCATTTTTCATCAGCACCTTATATGAAGGTTATAAAAGTTCATATAATGAATAAATATGATATTTATAACATGATTTATATTCTTTATATTATTAAATCATTACCAATGTGTGAGGACCAGAACCATTGAACCAACACATTCAAGGAAAATCGATTATTTTTCACCTGAATATTGATTTAAATGAATAATTATTAATAAATGGGTAATTAGGAATTATAAGGTAAATATATATTTTAATATAAGTATGAATATAGTTCTATTATATATTTATAATAACTATAAATTTTTTATATAGGAACCTAATATTGTGTATGAATAAATTCTAGACCTGAGGTTAGGGTTTATATTGCAATCGCATTTTTAATTGAGATTATTTATGATTGAATATCCATTGGGTGAATTATATGATATTTATCTATTAAAACCAATTTATTTTCTTCAAATATTTTTTTATTTATGCGGTTTTAATGTTTCCTTTAATTCTTATCTCTTTGGTACATAAAACTATTGAGAAATGTTTTTAGAGAAATCAACATTATTTCATCTTTGGTCGACAAACTATTTCTTCCATGTCCATGTTCTTTAAAATATTTTAAATAATGTTATTTTCTATGTTCAAATGACTATTTAAATTCATTTTCAACCATATTTTACTTTGTTTTAAAAAAATTAAAAGTAATGTTCTTCTCATTTACTAAATGAGATGATTTTGGAATTTTAACCAAAGTATGAAATGAATATTTGTTTTAATGTTTACCACATGAAGAAATTATTCTTCTCTCATGACTATTATTTGATTTGAATATTCCTTTTTTATTTTAAAAGGATATTTTCAAAGAAAATATTTTCTTAATATTCTATGAAATTTTATTTTAAATGATGTCAAAGGAAACATATATTTTTATCATGTTGTCAAAGAAATGTATGAATGTTATTTTAAAGGTATTTTTCATATATGTTAACATCATTTAAAACATTTATACTTCACTAGGTATATAAAATTATGATTACATTCAATTTATTTATTTGGATGTCTTATGGTGGTGATTTTTTTGGGATGATTCAAAAAAAACCTATTACATTCCCTCATGTTATTTTTTTTATGATGTAATATTTATGAAACCCATTTCTTTTCCATGGTTTATGATATGATAAATTGATTAATGTTTTTATGATCTTAGAAAACACATAAGTATGGTTTTAATTAGGTAACCAATGTTACTATAATTATAAATTCCTCTAATTAATTTGGTAATGATTGATATCTCATGAGATAATATTGACTAGAATGGGGAGTGAACCTAGTTTATTAAGGGACCCTATCCACTATGACAGTATTGGGAGTAAAGATTGACTAAGGAAATGATGGAATATAGAGTGAACATAATCCACCATGGGACTATTTTGAATATGATTGTCTTAGAAGTGAACCTTAACCAATGAAATTATTATATATGTTTATTATTGTGCAAAAAATCCAATGACATGTTCTTATTAATAATATAGTCTCTAATGTCTTAGGATTTATTATTGATGATTCATCATTCATATAACCCATTTATTTTGAAATTATAATTCTTTATTATGTGGTTCATTATTTATGATCTATGACCAATTGGATATGAAATTTTTATGTTATGATCATGATTTCATACTATTATACTCATCATATGCTTATATATGATCATTGATTAATGTCTCCCATTTTAAACATTACTATGCATCTGAGTTCACCCATTATTAATTTTCTATTTCCCTTAGCCCATAAATAATTGTTTTAAGTAGGATATGTTTAATAAGGGTAAAATTATAGAATAAATTTTTTGGATATGTTGAATATGTTTCATGAAATAATTTAATTATGTATCTCATTTCCAAATACATTAAACCTTTATTTTTATCAGGCATGTATTATTTTGAAATTTATTGAATATCCCTCCAAAATAATGAAATATTTGTGTATGTTATGATAAATTCACCTCAGTTGGTAAGAGAGTAGGGTTTAGTTATTTTTTGTGATTAGGTTATAAATACATGGGGATATAACTTAAGACATCCTATCATGAATTTAAAGTGAAATAGGGTGAACCTAAAAGTTCCATAGGTTAATAATAAGGTGTCATAAATTAGGACATGCTTGGAATATTTTTTATCATTATATTATTGGTCACTTTGATTATTGTATCTTTATGATTACACTATTCTTTTTGGTTTTAGTAAATGGATAGAAATAAGAGTAATTATATTAAAAATGAATTTTAAAGACAATGAAATGATTATCCTCTTGGTTAATTGAATGACATGGGAGCTAGAAAAAAAATATTATTATTATTCTTATTCGAATATCTAAATCCATGAATAATATTGATCTTTCCAATGATCAAAGGAGGGAAAAATTAACTATTTAGTATTTCATGAGTCCACATCCACCATATTTTAGTGGGTCCTCTAATCCGCTAATTTCCATGTAATGGATTAGTATCACTAGAAATATATTTTATATTATCTAATTCTCAAATCCAGAAAAAAATTTCTTTCAAATTTATTGTTCATAAGGAAAAGAAAATAAATGTTGGAATCTTAATAAGAATACATGGTAAGAGGATGAAATTTACTCTATGGGATGGTATGGTTTTAAGAGGTATTTGTTAGTATGTACTTTACCTAAAATCTTTGCATAAAAATAGAAATGGAGTTCCTTGAGCTTAATAAGAATAATGGTGAATATTTTGGTACCTATGTGGAATGTTTAATAAGACCTGTGAGGTACACTTCTAGTTTTATCGTTATCCTTGAATGAAAAATTATCCATTTCTTTAGTTCCATAATATAAATTATTTGAAATTATATATCCATAAGATAAATTAGTAGTTATAAATAAATCATTCAATGTGATCTAAAGTTATCAATAGAGATTGGAGATTCACATCATTCTCGTGGTTCTGATAAGAAGAGATGGATGGAGTTTCAAGGAAATTTTAATAATAAAACCCATAGAAGAAAGAAAATGAATCATCCCTTATTATTGAAGTGTGGAAATAAGAATGGGGGAATTATTTTAGGGAAATTGGTAAATGTTTTATGTATGTAAAACAATTCCATTAAGAAAGTTATTTCTAATGATATGTACAGAGGAAAGCTAATAAAACAAATGTGGAGAGAACTCAACTGAATGCACCAACCACATTTCAATTATAAAACTACAAGTATTGTGTAAACTATGCCAACCAGTGTAAAAATATAAGGGTTAATGGTGAAAATTGGCATCAATAACCTATTACTATAATAGATAAAGGGAAATCGCATGTGATCACAACTGCCAAAGTGGGTCATGAGAATGAAGTGGTGAAAGGTTTACTTATCATCTTGTCTATAACTAAATATTTATAATTCGATTCTGCTTCTACCCAATATTTTATATCTAAAAGCTTTCTAGGGTTATCACATCACCACATCAATGATTATATTATGGATTATTTGTGAAAAATCCTAATAGTATAATGATCTCATCTCAAATCTATATCTCCTCTCTAGTAGAAGTTTGTGGGAATGTAATTCATTCAAATATTGTGATTCTATCTCTAATTGAATTTAATATGATTTTGGGTAATGATTAGATATCTCTATATAGAGCACATATTAATTTCTAAGGAAGTGAAGTAACGTTTGATATTCCAAATCAACCCATTATTTTTCATCACTGTGAGGATTAATATGAACATCCAATGGAATAAAATTACATTGTATGTGTCTTATTACATATTAATGATTGGTATCTATCTAAAATAGTTAGGGAGAAAATCAACATTGAATATATGCATATTTTGTAGGAATATAATGATGTATTTCCTAAAGAGTTTCCTAGTATTCCACCAAATTGTGAATTTGAGTTTTCAATAGAACTCATACCTAGTGTTATGGCTATTTCAAATACTTATTATATAATTTCCTAGATTAAGTTGTATAAATTGAATAAGAAACTCTATAAGGATCTTTATGAGGGGTTAATTCATCCATTTTCATCTCCATGGGGTGCACATGTTATTATTTTTAATAATAAATATGGTTCAATACATCTTTTCATTTATTATCAGGAACTTAACAAGATTACTATCAATAAAAATTCTTCCATACCCCGTACTAATAATTTATTTGATCAAATATAAGGATATCAACACTTTTAAAATATTGAACTTCGATTTGGATATCATCAATTGAGGATAAAAAAAGAGTAAATTTGCAAGACAACCTTCTATATGATTTATGGTCATTCTGAATTTATAGATATTCCATTTAGACATAAATATTCTCCCACTATCTTCAAGGATTAATATCTTTATAGATTACCTTGATTATTTTTTAGTGGTATTTATAGATGTTATCGTTATATATTATAAGAGAAATGAAGAGCATGGATGTCATTTAAGGATTGTATTGGATGTACTGTCCTAGCCCATTAAGGATTTCCTGGCCATTGGTAAACTAATGATGACAACACAATATCACATCTAATAGTACTAGGGCTATAGACTACTATCAAGTAGGCATATCATACACATGGGAGGCCTTATCCTAAAGAACCTATACACTTGAACACATATTTATACTTCAGTATAAGGTATAAAATACAGACAACTCAAACTATAAATGCATACATGAAAACTATCCCACATCAAAGTACACTAATAAGTACAGAAAAATAAAAAAAATGATAAATTTGATCCTAGTAAAAATGAAAAATATTCTAGACTATTAAAAAATGGGGAATACTGTCAAGATGAAAACTCCTTAAACCATCTGCAATATTTTTAGGAAAACAAATCTCCACCAACTCCGTGTCAATCAGGACTCCATCATAAGTTTTATCATTTTCATAAGACATGACATGTGTGGCCATATCTCTTGACGGGGTGAGTATAAACATAATAATTAGGAAACACTTAAATCAAAAAACATAAATCATCAAAGAGGGATTTATATATATATATCACAAATCCAATGGAATAAATACGATAACCCATATATGATCAAAGGAATACTCTATGCCTCAAGGTGAGGTTAGGTCCTCACAACCAGCCTAGGATTCTACTAAAGGATCAAAGGTAACATTCATCCAAGATAACTCACTCATCAGGTCTTGATAAGATGACAGAACTCATCAGAGAGGTCACACTCGTCGGGTCTTTCCATGAAGGAGCACATATGAACTTAGAGGGATCATCTGAGGTACTCTTTTAATCAAACTACACCACACTGGAAGACAAAAAATATCACTACATAGATAAGGGATCACACCTAAGGACTATGGGGGATACCTAAGCCTATCTAAGATAACCCATTAGAAAGTGGATCATAAGATTCAGATTTTGGAAAAGGGGTACCTGACATAAACTAGGGAAGAATGGTAGAGGACCACACCCCAGGACACGTGGAAGGATACCTGACTCTATATATATCTAGCCTATATAGGGGATCTATCATCCTATTCTTGAGATGGGATAACTCACTATAACCGATAAGGGATATAATAATGTAATACTCCCACACTGTTGAAGTTTGAGGGAACTCACCCCAGCTCATACCGCAGCTAGTCTAAGAAGAATGAGGTATCTCACCTACCTTATGAGGAGTGCATGAGGTATCCAATATGGTATATGGTGTGTCTCACTAATTCTGACACTGTTCATGTCCTATTATCTCACATGACATGTCTTTCTCCGAGTACAAAATGGGTAGAGGTTGTATATCACTTCAGATGTGACGTCTACTCATTCTCATTCACTTTATGAAGTACATGGAGTGTGCCCCATCACACATGGCATGTGGGGTCACATGACTTCCTAAGAATGTACTCCTTCCACATGCCAAGATTAATTGATAAGTGTTACATGGTGTGTGAGTCGCCCACGTGGTGTGTGATATTTAACTCACTGCACAAACCCAATTTATTGCATAGACTGGTCCATACAGCATGTGTTCTTACAAACTCCACATCGTGTATATAAATTTTTCATAGGAACTCCAGTCTATTTCAGGTGTCTCACCCACACCCACACCAACTCTTACTCTACCATGATCTTCACCAAAAATATCAAATATGGATTAACTTAACCTGAATAAATGATAGTGAGTGGATTTTTACAACACTTTTCTCAAAAAATGATTCCTTGTTGTTCTTCCAAAATCCCACATTTCAAACCCTATATAGTTTAAAAACATTAATTCACCTTGGGATTCCATCATTATTATTGAAAATAGTCCATTAAAAAAACTCTATTTTTTTATCCCAAAGTAATAATCTATGGATCTATGAAATCATACATCAAATAATGTTCCCATATAAAGTTGAATCACAGATCAAATGAAATATCGATGATGAACGAAGAATGAAGGGAGAAAACCATATAACATAAAAGTGAGAATGAAAAATGTCCATTTTTTGTTCAACCATAATAAATTGAAATTGGATAATAAGGGAGGATTATAAAAATATAAAATAATTTACTTAAATCTAAAATTCCTTATTCTTGTAATAGAAATAACCAGCAAAAATTAAACAATCATGATCCATGAATTAATTTATGATGAATTAATTCATGTTCATCCTAGAAAAACAAGAAAAATAAAATAATCTAACCAAATAAAATTACCTACCTAGAGTTTGGATCAATAAATTGTGAATAATGAATCTACATCAATTTCGTTGACAAGATCCACCATGATTTCCATTGGCTCTAAAAAACTCTATGTTTGTTCATTGTTGATCTTTAATCTTGAGATCACTTGCCAACACTCTCTCCATTAGAGCTCTCTATACATACCCTCATTTCCACTAGGGTTATGCGGCCATCCCTATAGAATTTTACAAAGAGGGATTACAAATAGAATACATTAGGTTTTTTAAATAAAATGGTCATTAAATTAATAAATTAATTTAATCTATTTAATCTTCCAACAAACTACACTCTAAAAAAACACCTAATATGTATAAATATTATATCACACCTTAGGTAAAACCCACATTATGGATTTAATGGTGATATTTGTTTTCCTATAAAAAACACCATTCAAGAGTTATTCAATTATTTATGAAAAAACATGTGTGTGTGTGACCTAATAAATTTAATATTTTGAATACATTAATATAGAGGCTCTCTGGGCCTATGAATTCCATATCGACTCAATAACTTACTATAAAGATATTATTTGAAAAATTATGAAGTGTCAAAAAAATGGATTCACTAAATTATCTCCACCTTCAAGGATCATTATCCCGAATAGTGAAAACCTACCGAGATAGGTGAGGAAACTGAGCTCATGTTTGGTTTTTTTATCCTACGATCTCTTCTGGAGGTTCTGGTAATGTACATGAACACACATTGAGGAAAAAAATCTCCCATGAAGGATCTTCTCCTACAGATTCATCGAACACCACTAGAATCCATAAAAAAGTAACTCCATCCAAAATTTCCATCTCACCTAGGTCAATAATGTGTGATGCGTCATGCACATATCACCTCAGCTATGACATATAGAATATGTCAGGAACCTGATCTAATTATAGTAGTAAGGAAAAGTGGTATTCCACCTCTCCAACCTTGCACTGTAACTTTAAAGGGCCAATGAATTTCAAAGATAGATTACCTATTTGGTTAAATCTCTTTAATCCTCACTGAGGTGAGACATTTAAGAGAACATGGTTTCTATATTCAAACTTCAAAAGCCTTTATCATTGGTCTGTGTATGTCCTATGATGGCTCTGGGTAGTCATCATCTTCTCTTGGATGATCTTCACTTGCATATTCATTAGTCGCACCAAATCTTGGACCATAAATATTGTCCACTTGACTCCAACCAACACAATTGTGACTTACAGGGTCTCCCATATGAGGCCTAGAATGGTGTCACACCGATAGTGGAGTGGTAATTTTTTTATGCACTAATCTAAAAAGGTTCAATGATCCTTCATGTTACATCCAATAACCAACAAGAAAACCTGAATCATGTCCTCTAAAACCTGAATAGTCTGCACTTTCTAGCCATCTATCTAGGGGTGGAACATCGTGATCAACAGCATTTGAGTCCCAAATCCCATTTTAACCCTCTCTGTAATCATTAAATGAGGTGAGTATCACTATTTGAAATTATCATCAAGATAATTTCATACAGTGGGACTATATCCTATAAACATTGGAACCTTAAACTCTTTAATGAACTGTGATCTCATATGGATAAGAAGTGTATTGATTTGGTGAGTCACTCTATGATCACCCAGATGACTTTGTGGACTCTCAATAATCATATAAGTCCTTCCATGAAATCCATGAATATAGAGTCCCACTTTTACTTACATCCCAATACCTTGACCATTATCTATTGTTTGGTGAGGCATTGAGTCCTAAACTCAGTTACACTACACAACATCCTGATCCACCCAAATTGATGCCAAAGGATCTTGATACATACTCACCTATTCTGGATATACTTATAAGGGGGAAGAATGAAAATATATCATCACCTCCTCTCACAGAGTGACTGATACCATTGTCAATCCTCAAATAATGATGATGTGTTCTCCACCTTTATAAAATCCACTAGGAACATGTGTAGTGGATATTTGGTCATGAAATATCTCACAATAGATATCCCAAATTTAGTAATCCTTGACACACTGAATATGTAGATGGAAAAAAACCATAGACTAGAGGTATGTGGAATCATCCTCATCCACAAGGGTCAACTGAAAAGTGGTTAACTTCTCCATCTCCTCACTCAAAAATTACGAACATAAATCCTTTATCTAATAATTTTCTACCACATTTACCTTCTAAAGTGTATAGACTATCTCAAATACATAAACTTTTAATAACTCTAGTCATTTATAATACCATATGTTAATAAATTTCTATGAAAATATATACCCAATACTCTTTTGGTAAGAAAATAAAATGAATCTATCTCCCATAAGATCATGTAGCTAAGACTTTAGGGAGAAAAATGACACTACTAACTATAAGTCATGGGTCACATAATTCTTCTCATGGGTTTTCATATTTCAGGATCCATAAGAATCACTTTATTCCTCTATATCAAAATTCATTCAAGAAGATATCTGGAGGAAACGTAGAACACCACGTACTTAAAAACTTCCTCCAGAAGTCTCAAGATGTGGGAACTCAAAAACATCTTCTACAACTCTTGAAAAACCTTTTAGAACTTCTCTATACACATTAAAGTATTCCCTCTTCAAGTCAAAGTAGTTATAGGTTTCCCAATCCTAGAGAAATTGAGCACAAATATCCAAAAATGGACTACCAACCCATGGAAGCTTCAAACCATGGCTACACTCTTAGATGGCTCCCAATATAGCACTGTCTAAACCTTGGTTATCTTCACTTTTACTCCCAATTCTGATATAACATGTCTCAGGAATTGGACTTCTTGAATCCATAACCAACACTTTGAGAGATTCCAATAAATCTATCACTCTTAGAGTAATTATAGAACCATCCTCAAATATCACATGTTCTCCTCCACTAAAATTGAGTACATGAGAAATTTCATCTATTAAGAACATCAAGAACTGGTATGAGAAAGGTTGAAAGATCTAGATCATGAGTTCCATGAACTTTGTTGGGGTGTTTTTAACACTGATGGGTATCAACATGAATCAAGATCTTGTGATAACCTGACTTGAGTTCAAACCTTGTAAACCATGTCGACCCATTTTAATTGATCAAGAGGTCATTGATTCTTGAAATTGGATATGTACTCCTAATAGTCACTTGGTTCAAGAGACGATAATCCACACATAACCTCAAGATCCCATCAACCAGCTTGATGAAAAAACTGGGCTGCCCAGTAAACACATTGGGTTTAATGAATCTCTTCCTCTTCAGACCCTCCAACTACACCTTCAACTATCACAACTCTATGGGGGTCATCTAATATACTCACAAAAATATCATTGGCATCCCTAGGTACATGTGTTATAAAAAATGATCTTTTTATGGGGAGTAAATCTAGACACATCCTTAGGGATGATGTCCTTTTACTCCTTCACCATTGTAGGAATTGAAAGATAATAATGTTTACCAATCTAACGGTCATACTAGAAAACTAAAGAAGAATTAGTTTTATCCACTTACATGAGACCTCATCCTACTTTTCTAGAGATTCCTTCTCTTCAATGAAGGAATAAAATCATCCCACCAACTCTGGAACACTGGATACCTTACTGTAAATAGTTATATTAGGTATGGGTAGTAGTTAATTAGTCTATATCATGTACAAAAATCATAGGGTCTCACTATCACTATGGAGAGATCCCATGTGAATATCTCTCCTTTGACAGTCTAGTCACTCTATCACAAAAAGTGTGTGATCACCGAATATTCCCCAATAGAATCCACCAAATTCAAGGGTCAATATTAAAGGATCCATTATTATCTCTATTTCTTGAACAGGGTATGTGATTCAGAAAAGTGTCTTGTAACTGTGTACTAAAACAACAACTGAAGAATAGAAGACCTAGTTCATACCTCAAATCACACTCAAAGCCTCTAGGTCACAATCTTATACTTCCTAAAGTTATCCTTTTCCTTTATCTCTTTTTCTAAAAAACCAAAGATCACTAAAAACATTATCATATCAAAAATTTCCTCAAACATACAAATCAAAAGAACTGACCCACAAAACCATGATACTATCATCTTTGATTGGAACTGAATCACCTCATGTCTTTAAAATATGTCACCTGAGAATGAATCTTGGTGTGTAAATTTTCCCTATTATTTTTATGTTTGAATACATATCAAAAATCACTAGAATAGGGCCCCACCAATGTCTTATGTCACCATAGAGAATTCCATCCACAAGAAACACCATCGAGAGTGGTCCTAACCAGGTGGAATACTCATTCTACAAACTTTTGTAAGTCCTCTACTATTTGGGGGTCTTACTCATCCCAAAACCTATCAAACTGTATCTATGAAACTCACAAAACACACTCATAATAGGTGCATCATATACTAGTACTTTTTGGAACAACTACTTCTCAATCTTATGGGGAGCATCCATCTAAACCATTGAAATTGGGTAAACATGTTGGTCAATGGGTGGAGGCACTGTTCACTATCCACCCAGAGGAACTACCTCCTACACATGTCTCTATACTGAAGTCTCATTTATAATCAGATCATAATCATGAACCTACTATGAAATCTTAGCGATATATCATCATAGAGGCATCTAGTGATAGTTGATATAAAGCATGGTCAAAAATCATATTTGGGAATCTTGATCAAGAAGGACATGGAAACCATAACCCATTTTTATATGATACATGTACTGATGTTTTCCCTACAAATAGTGATTACACATTCTGAGTCAACAAGAAGTTTATAAGAGTCCTTGTAAATGGATAAGTTATTCATTGCACCATCACGGGGTTCCCTGGATTGATATACAAACATGAGAAACTTTAACACAATTTCCCTATTCTGAAACCAAAATATATTGGCTATAATTCACCAAAATATGGTTTTAAAATGACCTACTTTGATACAACTATGTCCCGACCAGACCCATCAGGTCCTGCCTAGCCAGTGGTGAACCTAGAATGACTCTCCAAGCCCACATTCAACAGGCTAGGAGATAGCTACTAGTGTTGAGTAGGAATATCACACATATGGGTGGCCTTACCCTAAAGTACCTATACACACTCAAAAATATCTATACTCTAGTATACATCATAAAAGATTAACAAATTGTTAGGTTCACAAGGCTGCATACCCTGAGAGGGGGGTGAATCAGGGTATGACTAATTTAAAATTAAAGCCCGTTCTGATCTTGTTTCATTGTTAAGAAAAACACTCTTCTCTCTCTTTCCTATTGCACAATATAAACTGAAGGTAAAGCAAGCATAAGGCACAACAATTTTTACTTGGTTCACTGCTAAGGGCTACATCCATGGAGCATATTCCGATAGGTTTTTGGTCGTACCAAATTCCACTAAACATCACTAGCTGTGGATTACAAGGTTCGGGCATAGTCACTCTATCCCAGGCTCACTGCCTTTACATTGTTTAGGGTCAGCTCACTACTTTCCCAAGGGTCACTCCCTATTTCTCTCTCTCTGAATCACTGCCGGTGGAGAGGATCACCTTCTTCCTCTTCCTTTGCTCACTACACCGAAAAGGATCCACTCACAGTTTATAGACTTGTAGGTCTCTTAGTTATCTCTAATGAATACATCCTCTGTTGTATGTGGATGCTCTGTTGAAGTCCAAATTTCACCCGTAGATGAATCTCTCTTTGCACCGAAGGTATCGAGAAAACCTCCAGCTTCCACGCAGCCCTGAATCACTGCCGGAAATCAACCTTACTTGGCGTACAATTCTAATCTGGAATGCAAGTATCGGCATGCAATTCACAACTGGCACACAGGTCCACCTCGACTACCGGCGCGACACAAGTCTCTGGTCCTCCAAACTTGCGTGACATAACTCATTTTACGCCCAAACCACTATTGGTGTGCAACTACCAACCAGCGTGCAACTTCAACCACTGGCGTGCAAGTCTACATGCGCGACCACACACCACTTCCGCGACTTCCACACCTTCGTGATGGGAGCTTTGATTTTTATATGTTTTGGACACCGTTAATAATGAAGAGGGGTGATACTATATTTATAGGCGTTTGAACAACCTGGGCGACGGCGCGCAAGTCTCCCCTCAGCACGCAAGTTTCGGCGCGCAAGTCTTCTATCCCCCTAGACACTTGTGCGACCAAATTAAAAACTTGGGCGCCCCTTTTTCCTTTTCCATATTTTGATGATCTGATCATGAAGGACAAATGGCGCACAAGTTTCCAATCCTTCTAGGCATCGGCGTGCAAGTCTCTTCACGGCACGCAAGTCACTTATGTGACCAGCCCAATACTTGTGCGACCTTCTTTCCTTTTCCATATTTTGACCTCTTGATATTGAAAAACATTAGGTGCACAACTTTCCTCTCCTTCAAGTACATGGCGCTCAAGTCTCTTTTCCAAAAACCACTTTTCCTCATTTGTTGATTTTCAGGCCCAAAAATTTGGCGAACACTGGAAAACGGTGCCACCTTGTATATGTTCTTTTTGTACCGCCTCTAGATCATACATTCCTTTTTCAACGTTATTGAAACAAACATTGATCATTGAACATAGCTCTTGACCTCGACATTCCACCCTGAAATCCCCTTTTTCAACAAATTTATATGTCATGGTTTGTTTTTTCAACAATTACAGAACAGTTGTCCACTTTTTCAACAAATATAATCACCTCAAAAATGCTTCAATGATACCTTGAGGGATTTTTTCCCAACACAAATCAAACTATAAATACATGCATAACAACTATCCTATATCAATGTATGGAAAGAAGTGTAATAAAATCAAAAAAACCAAATACAAGCCCATAAAAAAATGAAATAGAGTCTAAGATTCTAATAAAATGGGACTACAATCAAGATGAAAACTCATGGAGCCATCCACAGTCTGTCTAGAACAACTATCCTCCACCTAATATTATTCCTCCTAGTAATCCATTGAAAATTGTTTCATCTGCATAACACATGACATGTATGGGCTGAGAACATACAAGAGTGAGTATAAACATACCCATTAGGAAACTCCAAAAACACTCAACACAAAGCATAAAAGAGGTAGCTAGTTCTATATCATGAAGATAGTGTAATAAACAAGATAGACTCAATATTATGAAGGTAAGAACCCAAGTCTCAAGGTTAGGTCACATCATCACCACCATCCTAGTATTATACTAGAGGCTCAAAGGTTATATTCATCTTATAGAAATCACTCATCGGGTCTTGATAATCTGATGACATTCATCCAAAAGGTCACACTCATCATTTCATTCCATGAAGAAGCGCATAGAAAATAAGATGGATCATATAAGGTACTCTATTTATCATACTACACCACTCATAAATACAAAAAAAACAATAGAATGATAAGGGATCACACCTAGGTCTTATAGGGGTTGCCTAACTCTATCCAAGATAACCCACATGGATGGTTATCACATTCCCTGGATGTCAGAAATGGGATACCTAACCCAACCTAGGGAATAATGATAGAGGATCACATCTTGAGGCACAAAGATTAATATTTAACTCTATCCTAAATAAAAATATAGAGGGGATAACTCATCCAATTCCTAGGATGGGATACCAAACTATACCCTCTTAATGATAGACCAAGGGAACTCACCCCACACTGACATGATTTAAGGGAACTTAGCCAATATCATACTGAAATAGGTATAAGAAGAAAAAAGGATCTAACCTACCTTATAAGTAGTATACAGTGTGTCTAATAGGGTACATGAAATGTCTGACTAAGTGTGTAACTTTTCATGTCATGTATTCTGACATGACATGTCTTTATCTAGATACATGGTGTGATATTATGATACATGACATGAAGAGGTCAGGACAGCACTTGGCATGTTTCATATTCCCATGAATGTGCACTTTAATAAGTGCACAAGGTGTGTCCCATCATACATGAAGTATGGGGTCACATGGTTTGTTGGGCGTATAATCCATGTACACACCGTGATGGATGGATAATGATCACATGGTGTGTGGGTACCACACAGGACATGTGTTCTTCTGAACTACAAACTCTGTGTATTTGGATTTCACATGAACTCTAATATGTTTCACAAGTCTCTCTTATGATGTCATCACCTTCAATTCCACTATGGTATTTGACCAAAATTCTGGATCTCTATTGACTAAACCCTCAATGACATTGGTGGATAGATTTTTCCCATTGTTTTTTGGAAAATACCTCCTCTATGGTCTACCAAGGCCTTATACATCAAAAACACCATATTAGGAAACCATTGATCTGCATCAGGTTTCCATCATTATCATTGATATTCTTTTGTTTCTAAACTCCATTTTATTGATACTAAAACAATAATCCATAGATCCTAAGAATCATACATCAAATCAGGTCCCCATATAAATTTGAATCACTATTCAAATGAAATGCTAATGATGAAAATTTAATGAAGGGATAAAACCATGATAAAAAAATGTGAGAATGAACATTGATAATTGATAATTAGAGCATCATAAATGAAAATAGAAGAATAAGGTAAGATTATAAAACATCAAATATAAAAAATGAATCTCAAATTACTTATTATAGAAATAGAAATAACCAATGAAAATTAATCAATATTTATCTATGAATTAATTTTGGATGAATTAATTCATGTTTATCATGAAAAAAAAAAGAACTAAGATATAATAAAACAATTTCAAATTCCTTACATTGAATTTGGATCAATCATTGGTGAGGAAAAAATCAACAACGATATCATTGATGAGATCCATCACGATCACCATTTTCTCTAAAAAAACTCCATGTTTATTCATTTTCAATCTTATATTTTGAGATCACCCACTAACACACTCTCTAAAAAATCACTCTCTCTCTCTCTCTATCCCCTCATTTCCTCTATGGTTATGCAGCTAACCCTAGAGAATTTTCCAATGAGGGGTTAAATAGAGAATCTTGTAAGTTTAGACAATTAAACGGTCATTCAATTAATAAATTAATTTAATATATTTAATCCTACCATGACTTAAATCTAACAAATCACTTGACACATACAAAGATTATCTCATGAAAGGGGTAAATATACATTCAGTATCTAATGGTGGTCTCATTTTTTCCAAATAAGATTCCATTCAGGATTTATTCCATTTTTTCTAAAAAACATTATGAGTGTGAGATATTAAATTTAATATTTTTAATATCTCAATGATAAAGCCCCATAGGTTTCAAGATTCCATGGATAATTGACATGTTACATTGTAAATATTATTTTAAATATTATAATGTTTTATAAAAATATCCATAGACACTACATTTAAGACCTTGATAAAAGAGAAGTTGTATACCAAATTTAGTAAATGAGAATTATGGATACAAGACATATCATTCTAGGGTCATGTAATTACAATATAGGTTATATCAATAGATCCCTCAAAGATGGAAGTTATTGAAAAACGGCCCATACCAACCATGGTGACCAAAATCCATAGTTTTCTTAGGTTGGTTGGATACTACCAATGATTTTTGAGGAATTTACCACATCTATTAAACCCAATAACTAGGTTTACATGGAAGGGAAACAAGTTTATTTGTATAGATTAATGTTAATAGAATTTCAATGAAATAAATAGAAGGTTTTTTAGTTCACCTGCGCACACACTACCCTATATTGAATAAGGTTTTGTGATCTATATTTATGTATTAAAGAAGGGACTATGATATGTTATCATGTAGAATGACATAGTAGTATATTATGCCTCTTATAAATTGAAATTTAATCATAAATATTACCCATACAATGATTAGGAATTGGGAGTAGTAATTTTTGGTTTGAAGATATGGAGGAATTAACTTTATAGTGAAATGTATGACATATATACCAATCATAAAAGCTTGAATTATATATTCACACAAAAATAGGTGTAAATGTGTAAGAGGATATATTTAGAACTAATTAAATATTATCAATGCTCAATACATTGACACACTAGTATGGAAAATAAGGTGGTTGATTCTATGAGTTAGAAGGGTCATGCTAGTTTATCCATGATGAGGATTGAAATAGATCTAATACTTATAGATTTTTAGAGGATAGGACCTCGAAATTATAAGGAAAAGAGAAATATCTGATATTTATCATGTTAATGTTCAACCATATATTCATGTGGAGATTAAATAAGTGCATAAGGAATATGTGGAGCTATAAAATAAGTTAATGAATGTTCATGAGTTCATTCATGATAGTGATGTAATGAAAAGGTTCGAGAATCGTGTTGGTGTCTCGTCAATAATAGAATTGAATAATATATTAGATAAATCTCATAGTTTATCATTATTTATTCATCTTAGAAGTAAAAAGATTTATAGAGATCTTAAAGAGAATTTCTGGTGGTACAGCTTGATGAGATATATTACAGAGTATGTTTCTTGGTTCTTGTTATGCCAATAAGTTAAGGATAATAAGTCTAAGGTAATGTTATGAACATTACCCATACCTAATTGTAAATGGGAAAATATCAACATAGATTTTAGATTGGGACTCTTCAAGACAAATGAATTGAATAATACTATTTGGGTTATACTTGATCTCTTTATGAAATTAGATAATTTCTTTGCTATCAGAGAATATTTCTTTCGTGATCATCTTGTCAGGTTATACATTAAATAAGTGGTATGGTTTTATAGAGTGACTCTCTAAATCATATCTAATCGAGATATGATGTTTAGATTGAAGTTATGGAGAAGTATTCAGAAAGACCCGATTATCGATTTGAGGTTTAGCACTATATATCATCCTTGGACATATGGTCAGTCTAAAAGGACCATTAAAACCATAAAATATATGATGAGAGGTTACTTTATGGATTTAAATAGTGGTTGGGATAATCACATACCTCTAGTTTAATTTATTACAAAAAATAGTTTTCATTTTAGAATTTGGATGGATCTTTATGAAATCCTCTATGGAAAGAAGTGCAAGACTTCAACATGTTGGGACAAAGTTGGGGAATAAAAGATATTGGGAGCAGATCTGGATAAGGAAATGGTAGAGAAGGTTATATTTATTCAATAGAAAAATAGGGTAGCACAGAGTCTAAATAAAATTAATGATGAAAATAATCAGTAAGAAATACAGTTCAATTTTGGTGATAAGGTATTCCTTCAAATATATCCTTTGAATAATGTTATGATATTTGTAAAGAAGGAAAATTTAACACCTAGGTATATAGGTCCCTATGAAATTATTCATCATATTGGGATGATATCTTATCACATAGAGCTTCCTATAAACCTATCATATATTCATGATGTATTCCATGTATCTCTTCTGAGAAATTACATACCAGATACATCACATGTACTAATCTTAGAGGTTATACCATTGGAATGTGATCTTTTTTATGAGGAAGAACTTGTAGAAATTTTGGATTGTAGAGATAAAATGCTATAAAAAAGAATACTCACCTGGATAAGGTTATTTGGAGTAATTAAAAAACTGAGGAAGATATGTGAGAATCCTAGGATGTGATGAGTTAGAGGCATCATCAATTTACTATATCATAGTGATATAATTTCAAGGGATAAATTCTTATAAGGGGTAAAATATAACACCCTCATAATTTAGAATATATTTTTCATAAATAAATAAATTTGTTTGATAGATTGTGAATAAAAAAACAAGAAATTATATGAATAATTATTATACATTATAAAATTAATAACATTATATGATATAAAATTATTGAAATTAATTTCTAATTTATTTAGGAAATAATATTTATCCTAAAGAATTGTTTTAAAATATTTTTTTTATAAGCATTATTTTTTTCATATATGTATTATTTTAAAACAAATATAGAATTAAACTTATTAAAAATTATTATTTACAAATTTATAAAATTAATTAATTGGTTATTGATTGGTTATAAATGAAAATAAAATAATTTGAATGTAAAAAAGAGGTGTTTTGTTTTGAAAAAATTGATTTTATGTATGTAATGTGTTTTTATCTTAATAAATTAAATTAAACACTTTTTATGAATTATTTTAATGAAATGGGAAGATAATATATTCAATAATATATGTTATCATTAATTTAATGGTTTTTACTAAGAGAATAATGATAATAAATTCATTATTATTCTTAAAAAGGAATTTCTATAAAAGTGGTTTTCATTATGTTTTGTGTGCTTAATTTAAAATGAATTTATGACACTTTTAAAAATTGAATTTGATAAGATGTTTCTCATTATTTTAAATTAACATGTATAAGTATTTTAAGGATTCAACTTTCTTTTTTTGTCATAATGAATAGTAACTATGATAAAAAAATCACCTCGCTTATGGTTAAAAAGGGTTAATGAGGGGGTTAAAAAAAATATAAGGTTTAAAATAAAAATTATATTTACCTAAATTTTATTGGTTGAATATACTTAGACCTTATATTATCATGGATTCTATTTTGGTTTTTCATGGTTCCACATGCACTTTAATATAACTTTATTATATTTTACGGTTTTAAGTATTTACAACAGTGTCACTCACCTCACTTATAAAGGTCACCCCTCCCTTCACTTATTCACTCTCATTGAACCCACTAATTTGACTAGGCCCTACCAAGATATCTTTATAATTTCATTCCACATTTCTTATAACTTATGGTATTTCCAAAAGGCCATCCTATGAAGTCTTATGGTGTAATCCAATGAGGTTTCCCAAAAAATACATAATTGTATTTACTGATATATTTTGAGTTTCATTCTTTGATAACCTCCTCAAAATATTATATAAATATCATAAAATGATGAAATATGTATCTTTAAAATACTAAAATGCTTTTCTGTTAATTTTATAATTATTTCATAATTATTTTCCATCCTATGAGAAATGATAATGTCGTATGTGGGTACACGTGGACTACCACCTCAATGAAGTGATGTGATTTTTTTTTGTCTTACATACATGGATGGTCATGTGCATGGGTTTAATAAATATATATGATATTTATTATATTATTATGATTCTGTAAAGATATATTATTATTTATATTTATTTATTTTCATTCGTTGTAAAATGAAAACATTACTTGTGCATACGTTCGAACTATCATCTCCACAAAGTTATGTAATTAATTTTTATTCACCACCTTACATGAATAGTTTTAAAAATATATATAATGAATTAATATGATACTTATAACATGATTAATATTCTTTATATTATTAAACCATGACCAAGGTTCAAGGTCTGAAACCATCAAATCGAAATATTCTTGGAAAATGAACCATTTTTCACACAACTATTGATTTTAATGAAGAATTATTAATAAATGGGTAATTAGAAATTATAAGGGAATAGTATATCATAAATTAAGAATGAATATGGTTATGGTATATATTTATAATAAATTTTAATTTAATATACACGAACTTAATAGTGTGTAGGAAGATTTCAATACTTAAGGTAAGGGCTTATGTTATAGTATCATTTTTAATTGGGACTGTTTATACTTGAATCTCATTTAGGAGAATTATATAATATTTATCTATTAAACCAATTATATTTTATTCTCATCTATTTATTTTTTGGAATTTCATTTTTTTTGTTTCATTCTCCTCTATTTGATACTTAAAATGATTGGGAAAATGTTTTAAAGAAAAGAAAACCTTATTTCCTCTTTGGTTGATGAACTTTTTCTTACACGTCCATGATCCTTAAAATGTTTTCAAGAATATTGTTTTCTTTGATAAAATTATTATTTAATGTAATTTTAAATTATATTTGACTTTATTTTTAATTTTATAAAGGTAATATTCTTGTCTTTTTATGAATGTGTTAATTTTGGAATTTTTACCAAAAGTATCAAATGAATCATTGTTTTAACATGTATTACACAAAAACAATTTTTCACCACCATGACCATTATTTTCTTTGATGTTTCATTTAAATTTTTTCAGGGTTATTTTCAAATAAAATATTTTTTCAATATTTTGGGATTTTTTATTAAAAAAATTTCAATAGAAAATGGTATTTTTCTTGTGTTTTCAAAAAATGGTTCAAATATTATTTTAAAGTTATTTTTTATCCATGTTAATATACTTTAAGGACTATTATATTTCACTAGGGATATGAACTTATGATAACGTACACTTTAATTCTTCATATGAATTATTATGATTATTTATTAAGCATAATTCTATAAAACCCATTATATTCCCTTGGTTTAATTAAGTTATAATGAAATATTTATGAAACCCATTTCTTTTCCATGGGTTATGATATGATAAATTGATTAAAAAATTTATGATCTTGTATAACATATATGTATGGATTTAATTATGTGATGGGTGGGCCAAGAATTATATAACCCTCCAATTCATTATATAATGATTGATATCTCATGAGATAGTATAGACTGGAATATAGAGTGAACCTAGTTCAGTAAAGGAATATCACACTATGATGGTCTTAAGAGAGAACCTTAACTATGAAAATGATGAAATAAGGAGTAAACCCAATAAACTATGGGAATTTTTCCACTATAATAGTACTAGAATCAATTGTTTATTGATGAAATGATTTTTATGCATATGATTGTGAAATAATTCTTATAATGTGTTCTTATTTTTTTAATATACTCCCATACATCATGATTGATTAATGATCATTCATCACTCTTATGACCCATGTTTTTTGAAATTATAAATATTTATGTCATGAATCATGATTTATAATCTGTGATAGATTGGGTGTGATCTTTTTAAGTTTTTATTGTGATATCATACCCGTATTCTTATATTATTATTTTATATGATCGTCAATTAATATCTCCCATGTTTACCCTTACTAAGCAACTGGGATCAAACTTTTTTGTTTTTCTATATTATCAAGGTTAGGAAGAAAATTTCTAAGTAGGATATGTTTAAAGAAGTATAACATGAGAGAATAAATTTTTAAAATATGTTCAATATGTTTCATGAAATAATTTAATTATATATCTATTATTAAAATAACTAAATCTTTATAGTTATGGGGAATGTATTGTTGTGAAATGTATTGAATATTCATTTAAGATGATGCAATATGAATGTATGTTATGCTTGAGTCACCTTAATTTTATATCAGTTCCAATTGGTAGGGAGACTTATGCTCATTCTCTATTTTTTTAGAGATTTTTTTATTGGTTTTATAGAAGATCTATCTTATGGGCGTTCGATGTGGTTTGAGGATTCAACTGATTTTCAATGAATTCTCTTTTATCTTGAGGGTTTCTTTTAGAATTTTGTTTCTTAAGTCATATACTTAAACTCGAGACTTTCTGGAGGAAATGTCGCATAATGGGGAGAATTGTGACACTGTCATGTCATCGTGGAATTTATTTTATATTATTTTATGTAATTGAGAGGTATTTTATGTTTCAAAGAAGTTTCAACTAGAAAAATGAAAAATATATAAATTTTTCTTCTATGTATAGTTTTCAAAAATAGTTTATGGTAACCCATGAATGTTAGGTTGGTATGGAGTATGATATTCTCCAATCATACCAACTGTAGGATCGAAATGATAATTTTGATGCTCAATATACAAGAGGGGTTGAAATGTATACTTTCAAAATTATTTGAGAACTTTTAAAGTTTGTAAGAAAAATTTATATTGTTTAACAAGGTTAAACAAGGTAAATTCAAAAACCACTAAGCTCTACAAACTTTCTTGATTCTAGAAATAGGACTCCGAGAATGTAATTCCAGAAATGTGGTTACAGAAATAAAACTTAAAAGAAGTTTAAAAGGATAATGATTCTACCTTAAAGCATATAGAATCTCGCTATATCAGAGTAAAAGTATAAGGATGTATAAGATAGTTATAATTTACTCAACAATCAAAATGCAGTGGAAAACTTGAAACAATACAAGTAACAAGTAGTAAATCTTTTAACCCAGAGAGAAGGGTATCCAACAACCTTGGATAAAGGTACCTTGATTTATAATTTCAAGAAATTTTGTCTTACCCACACCTGGGTAAGCCATCAATACAAATATCAAAGTCTGTCTTACTATCCTCACATTCCCTCAACTTCAAGGTAGTCGGTGACTCTATCTTACTATCCCCAGAAGCCCTCGAATGTACTCAGCAACATTCAGAGTCGCACGAAGAAATTCTAAACAAGGTGTTTAGTATGCACAAAGTAATAAATTCTCTATCTCTAGAAATCACTTCAGCAGCATGTAATCTCTATATTGATCGACTTGTCCTAAGATCTTTTAAATGAACTCCTATTTATAGTCACATTCTCAACGATCGGCACCCACCTCCAATGGTCATATTTTTCCTTTAATTTCAAGGGGACCTGTACACGTGTCACTCAAAAAATGGTTAGTTATTAACTGAATGCACGATATAATTTTATAACCAAAACATGAGTAAGAAAAAATAGGGTTACTTAACCAAATTCATTTTTCAGAATGTAAGAAAAAAATGAAAGTTTAGAGTCTACCCAAAAACTATTCGATGTCTATAATACATGGATATTCGGATTCTGTTTATCAAAATAATTCAGAGTTATAATTCTATAGAATTTGGAGTCTGAATTTTAATTAAATTCAAAGTCTGAATTCCTAAGAATTCGAAACCTTAACTCATAAGAGTTTAGAGTCTGAATTTGGAGAACTCAGAACCTGAACTCATAAAAGTTCAGAGTCTGAATTCAGAGAACTCAGAACCTGAACTCATAAAATTTCAGTGTCTGAATTCAGAGAACTCGGAGTCAGAACTCAGAAGATTTTGGAGTCTAAATTCAAATAACTCGAAGTCAGAACTCGGAAGAGTTCAGAGTATTAATTCATATCCTGAAAACATAATGCTTTATATCTGAGTTTATATATGATTCCGACGTTTTGGATATGAAACAAAATTTTATAATTTGATAAAATGAACAATTAAAAACATGGTAAGGATAAATTTCCTTGGGGAAAGAAAATTTTCCTTATGAAAGTAAAACATAGGGTAAATGATATTTTCCTTAAGATAAGGTGGTTGTGATTTTCAAAACATGAAGAAATGGTAAAGTCATAAGGAAAACTTATTGACTCAAAAATCTCCCCAAACACGATGGAATAAAAAATTCATAAGGAAACCTTATTGACTCAACAATCTCCCCCTTTTTGGAAAGAACAAACATCCTTTCGAAAAATAATATAAGGACTTAGAAAATATTTTCCTAGACTTTGAGTACAAAACTTATCTCCCTTATTACATGGGAAATGATGAATATGACTAACTCCCCCTTAGGCTTTCGAACACTAAGGATCGTATTCTAGATTTTTGGAATAAGACTTAGCATTTTATTGCATATGAAAATATTCTTGTATAATAACTCCCCCTTAGATGAACACTCTCCCTTACTTAGGGAAATTTCTTCTTTTCATAGAATTATTTTTCCTTCCTCCCCCTTTGTGATTTTCAAAAAGAAATACTGGGAATGGAAAAGTAAATATGGTACCTGAAATATTAGTACAAAACATCCAAACAAAAATGAGAAACCAAAATTTCATTAAGATAGGAAAAAAATTATACAGCATAGAAAATACAACAAAAGATCGGATTGGGTCTATCATCCTTCCTTATCCTTGGGCTTCAACATCTTCACAATGGTTTTCAGCTTTTTGAACTCCTTGTGATCTTCCTCTTCTCAATTTAGAAGTTGATCCCAATCTTCTGACATCTTCTCTAAGGCTTTGATTTTTTCTTCCTGGGCCTCGAGAACCTCTCCTGAGCCTTCAATAGTTCATCTTGCTTAGCAATATTTTCTTCAATCTCAATCTAGAGATCCCATTCTCTATTCCTACTTTGGGAAACTGAGTATAGCTTTCCATTCAGATCTTTCACTTCTTGCATCTGAGTATTCTGCTCAAGAGTTATCTTTTCCTCAAAGCTATTAATGACATCCTTGATCTTTCCATATTCAGTGTCAAAAGAATCCTTAACACTTTATTTAAATTCATAAAGGATTCCCATCTCTTGAATATTTTTCTTTGACAAACTAGTTATCTTCTTGCAAGATCTATTGTGAGCCTCATAACCTATGAGAAAAATCTTGAAATCTGCCTCCAGTTTTACACACTTATCCATTACCATGGATACTGAATCCGACTTTTGATTTAGGGTGTGTTGAAGCATCTGGCATCTCTAGTCAATACTTGAAAATATAAAAATAGTCCCAAAAATATTCTTCAAATATTGAACTATGAAATCATGTCTAATGGAGGACAACTCCGAATCTAAAACTTTTCTTGGTGAGGCTTCTTTCTCTAGTTCATCTACCTTACTCTTTAATGAAGCACCTTCATCTTTATTCTTCATAATAGCTTTACTAGGTGTATCAACAACCACCTGTTTTCTCTTATCAGTCTTCAGAATAGCTTCCTCAATAAGGGATTCATGTTCACTATCAGATAGTTGAACAACTCTTTCTTTATCAACATTTTCCTTCTCAACTCCTACCTTAGTATCTTCTGGATGAATGAAATCATGATTAGATCTTTCTTCTTTAGATATCTTAGTCACTTCTTCTTTATCCTTCTCTTCATCCTTTCCAGGAGTAACAAGCTTTGATGATTCATATGGAGAAGTTTGGATTGATAATTTTTCTGAAGGGATTTCATTATCATGAAAATCTTCTACTTTCTTAAAGAGATCTTCAGTATCACCACTCTCTTGTTCTTCCTCTTCTTCTTCCTCCACTACTTTTTCTTGGACTTTTTCCAGAGTCACATATTTCTTTCTCGGAGTCTCAGGTAAAGCTTCTATCTGAAAGTATTCTGGTATCAAAATTCTCTCAAATTCTTTGTCAACAGCCTTTAAAAGTGATTACACTATCTCGCCTTCAATCACCTTCTTCTTTTGTTTCTTTTCTTTAGCTTACTTCTCAAGCTCATCAGCAGTCTTCTCTTTTAAAGTTTTAGATTCAGTAGGATCCAAACCAAAACATGGATCCACTACTTTCTTATTCTTCTTATCTTCCCTCCACTTAGCTACTACCTCATCCAGATAATCTTTTTGGTTCTTAGGATTTGGTGGTGCAGATTGGGTTTCCTTGGTTGCTGGAATTTTTTCCCTCTCTTCCACTTCCTTCACGTTCCTCTTCTTTGTACCCTTCTTAGAGGTCTCAGCAGCCTTCTGTTTCTTTGAGATAGCTTCAACTTATTCCTCAGGCAAGTCATAAAATTATTCAGATTCCTTAGAAAATCCAACATTCATTCTTCTTAGAGAATCATCACTAACCAGAATGACTTTGCAATTCCATGTCTTTGAACTACAAGGAATTTTGAAAGACTCCTAGCACCGAACAATCATCTTCAAAAGAATGGCTGGATACATAATGATCTGAGCCTTCAGATTTCCATTCTTTATATTCTATATCGTAATTAGAATATTCTTGACTAGGTTAATTTTCCTTAGATTCACCAAGAAATCCAAGATATACATGTCACTCTTCTTCAACGTATCCTTGTCCACTTTCCTCGGAATGATGAATCCTTGAACCCACAATTCAAGAATCCAGAAATTTGTAGATAACTAAACAGTATTTATAGTCTTAACATCTATAAGACAGATGTGCTCCATAGATTTCATCTTTAAAAAACATCCTTAAACATTTGGCAATTTATGAGAACAAAATTCATCTTCTCCTTCATACGGAACTCCAATCAAATTTGCATCATTGGTGTATGAGAGAGCATAAGTCTTCCCATATATTTTTGAAAAGAATATTTTCATACCTTCTTCCTTGAAAAATCTTATTGTTTCATAGAATTCACCTACCAGATCTGGATACACTAAATCTTGAGCTCCTGGCTTCGATATGCAAACACTCTCTCATCCATTTAGCTTGATGTTCTTTGAGATGATGGAATCATAATTAGAAAAAGAATTGGATGCACCAACCTTTCTCTATACACCTGCCACTTCGAGATTGGCTTGACGGTAGACATGTCTTTCTGAGAAGATTCATCGACAGACATTCGAATTTGATATAACCTTGAGAAGTTCGGAACGGGCTTAAGTAAGAGGGCAGCACTTCAGCACATGAAAGCTTTGGAATCTATGTGGGACAACCATCAGGGGTCCTTAATATAGGCGTTTGAGGTGATGTTTTAGCTACCTTAATTGGTCCAATTTCTTACAAACTTCTTGATAAGATCTTATGGTTGAGATGATATCTGGAAGGTAATTTTGACAGAATCCGATATTTTGGGGTTTTAAATAAAAATATTCGGATTTAAGAAAAAGAGAAACCAAAAAATTTAAAAACAGAATGAAAATAAAAACAAGGAAAATATGATTACGAAAATTTTAGAAAGGAATCATACCTTTCGGATTGTTAAGAAGATTATTTGTAATGAGGAAAATTCTCCTTGAAGAACTTTATATTACAAAAAGAAAATTTGATTATGAAAAATTTAATACGAAAATATCCATTACGAAAATTTTATGTATGAAAATATTCATCACAAAAATGTTAAGTACAAAAATCTTTATTACAAAAAATTTTATGTACGAAAATATTCATTACAAAAAAATTTAGACAATGATAATTTTTAGACTACAAGAAAATTTAGACTACGAAAAATTTAAGAACTCTAACAAACAAATGCACTCCCCCTATGAAAAGGAGTTTTTTACTATAAGGAGATTGATTTCAACAGGAATTTAACATGGAATATTACCTTACGGTTATCATTCCTAACTTCTATTTAATGTATTCAAACCTATTAGACGGTAATAATTTTGAGAAAATATCATCAAGTTGATCTTGTGTTCCGATAAATTGAAGAATGATATCTCCTTTTTATGTGTGATCCCTAAGAAAGTGATGTCTAATATCTATGTGTTTTGCACGAGACTGATGTGCATGGTTTTTACTTAGGTGAATAAAACTAGTATTATCACACAAAATTTTTGTTTTGGTAAAACTCATACCATAGTCTATGAGTGTGTGTTGCATCCACAACACTTGAGCACAACAAATTCCAGCTGCTACATATTCAACTTCAGCAGTGGAAAGTGCTACTGAGTTTGTTTTTTGCATGACCAAGAAACTAATGAATCTCCTAAGAAATGAAAAGTTCTGGATTTACTTTTCCTATCCATTCTACATCCACCAAAGTCATTATCCTAAAAAATCTTTAAAATAAAATCATTTCCAGAAGTATAAAAGAGTCCTAGATCCATGGTTCCTTTTAAGTTGAAAAAAAATCTTTTCACTGCCTTTAAATGAGATTCCTTAGGATTGGATTGATATCTTGAACATAAGCATATTGAATACATTAAGTCTGGATGACTAGTTTTCAATAAAAGTAGACATCCTATCATACCTCTAAAAGATGTTTGATCTATTAGTTTTCCAGCTTTATCTAGATCAAGTGGATTTGAGGTACCAATGAGAGTACTTATACTCTTAGTGTTGTCATATCCATAATTTTTAAGAAGATATTTAATATACTTATGTCGGGATATATAGATTCCTTCTGGTTTTTTTGAAATTTAAAAACCAAGGGAAAATGTTAACTTACCCATCATACTCATTTCAAACTCATATTTCATTATATTCGCAATAGAATTAGTTAAATATTTCTGAGTTGAACCAAATATAATGCCATCAACATAGATTTGAACAATCAAAATATTTTTCTTGTCATTTCTTATAAAAAGTTTTCGATATGTATTTCCCTTAACATAATTATTTTGATTCAAAAATCATGTAAGTCTATCATACCTGGCCTTAGGGGCTTTCTTAAGTCCATACAAAGATTTGGTAAGTTTAAAAACATGACCAGAATGTTTTGAATATTCAAAACCATGAGGTTGTTCAACAAAAACATCCTCTTGAACATAACCATTAAATAAAGAACATTTAACATCCATTTGAAAAAGTTTGGAATTGAAGAATGATGCGAAGACAAGTAGAATATGAATAGATTCAAGTCTGGCTACTAGAGGATAGGTTTATTCATAGTCTATTCCTTCTTGTTGATTATAGCCTTTAGTAACCAATCTAGCTTTATATCTTACAATGATTCCATTTTCATCACATTTATTTCTGAAGACCCATTTAACTCCAATAACATAAGTTTCCTTAGGTCTTTCAACCAAGGTCCAGACATTATTCCTTTCGAATTCAGTTAGCTCATATTGCATAACTTTTATCCAATCATCATCACCTAAAGCTTCATCAGTGCTTTTTGGTTCTAATTGGGAGAGGAATGCTAGGTAGTATATTTCATTTCATAAGGAACTTCAAGTCCTTACAGGTTGATTTACATCACCAATGATACTATCACCGGGATGATTCTTAAGAAACAACTTATTTGGGTTTTATAAAACCTGTTCATCAACATAGGGTAAGAAATCTTCTAGGGTAAATGTTTCAGGAATATTTTCTTGAACATTTTCCTTATTAGAAGGATCTTCTAACAAAGTTTGATAATCAGTTTTTGAAAATACATCCAAATATGTAAGTTGAGGTTGTTTAAAAACAAAAGGATCAGATTCATCAAATTTGACATGCACTATTTCTTCAACAATACAAGTGTTTTTATTGAAAACTCCATAAGAATTAGAATTTTTGGAGTCTCCTAAGAAAATTCCTTCATCAAATTTTGGTGAAAATTTGTGAAGATTATCTTTAGTATTCAAAATTAATACCTTGAAACCAAAAACCTTAAAGTAGGAAAGTCTAGGTTTTCTACCATTCCATAACACATAAGGTGTTTTGTTAAGAAATGCTCTAACCAAAACATGATTTATAGTATAACAATAAGTACATACAGCTTCAGCCCAAAAATGTTTTTCTATAGAATATTCACTCAACATTTTTCTTGTTATATCTCGAAGAATTTTATTTCTTCTTTCAACAAAACCATTTTGTTGAGAAGTTCTTGGTGTTGAGAAGTTATGAGTAATTACTTTTTTTCTATAAAAAGTTTCAAAATCATAATTTTGAAATTCTTCACCATGATCACTATGAATAGTTATCAATGGAAGGTTTTTATAATTTTTAACATGGGCTCTAAAACTTTTTAAATAAGATAAAGTTTCAAATTTCTTTGCTCAAAAATAGACCCACATAAATCTAGTGTAATCATCAACTAAGACAAATACATAATATTTTCCTCTAATGCTTTCTGTTTGTGTTCGACCAAAAAGATCCATATGCACTAACTATAATGCATCACTGGTTGAGACTTCACCGACTGATTTAAAACTTGATTTTTGTTGCTTTCCATATTGATAAGGATCAAAAAAATTTGAAGAATCAAATCTAAGCTCTGGTAGATCCTTAACTAGTATTTTATTAGAGATTTTTCATAGGTTCTTAACGTTACAGTGTCCTAGACTTCTATACCATAACCAAGAATGATCTTCCATTTCACTAAAGCAAGGTAAGTCTTGGCTTATAAGGTCTTCTATGTTTAGTGTGTATACATTATTTTTTCATATTGGCAAAAAGAATAAACTCTTCCTTGGAATTGTGTACCAAGAAATTGTCATTCCTAAAATTCACAAGGTAACATTCATCACATAATTGAATTATGCTAATGAGGTTGTACTTAAGACCCTTAACAGAAAAACCATTTGAAATCAAAGTTTTTCGAAGAAGACTCCTGTTACCTATACTAATAATTCCACCCCGAGCCTTATCTCGGAAAGTTACTTTTCCTCTTTTTGTCTTGATAATCTTTTCAAAGAAGTTTTTTTTACCAGTAATATTCTAGGAACATCCATTATCCATGTACCAAGTATTATTGTTGGTACATTCCTTATTTTCTTGAAAATAATAGTGTTAGACTTTCAGAATCCAAACTTTCTTGGATCCAGATATTTCATAAAGAAAAATTTTATATATCCACATTTTATTTGAAAAATAATATTTTGAAAATCCTAATGTCTAGATTTTGTTTAGGGAACAATTTTTTTCCCAATTTCCACCACACTCACACTTAGTGCAGAAATGGGCACTTTGAGGAACAAAATAATTGTTACTAAAAATCGGTTTTGAACTAGTATAACCAAAACCAGAGTTATTCCTTAGAGGTTGTATTTGGGAATACATATTATCAAAATTTTCCTTACCTAAGGTAAAATTTGAAATATACTTCTTCAAGGATAATATTTCTGACTTTAGTCTAATAACTAAGTTCTTGTCTTTAAAATCATTAGTTTTAGAGATAGAGTTATCCTCTAAAATATTTTTCTTAGAAATTACTTTTTCTAGATCCTTAGAAAGTGTATCTTTCTCAGAATTAACTTCCTAAAGGTTTTTTGAAATACTTTCAAAAACATTAGTTTTCTTATCAAGGACTTTAGAAAGATCTAATATTTCTTTAGTAATAATAGAATTTCTAAAATTTTCCTTATCAATATTTTTCTTGAGTTTTGAATTCTCATTCTCAAGAATCTTAGCAAACCTAGAAACTTCTTCATAGGTAGGCAATGTATTATCTTCATCAGAAGAAAATTATTAATCCTAAGAGTTATAATATTTACTATCACTATAGTTATTATTTAAAGATACATTGGTCATGGATTCAAAATTGTGTACCTTATCCATTAATCAATGATTTTCAATAGGTAATATGGCTATTAAACCAAGATTTTTCTATCAAGAAGATTTGTAATCTGATTACTCATCTGAAGAGTCACCACCACTGGCACTCCAAGTGTTATTAGCTTTCAGAACATTCTTAGCTTTATATTTGTAGTACTTCTTCCTATTTATCTCAGAATTATTTTCCTTTATTTCCTTTTTCTTAAGCATAGGAAAATCTGGCCTTATATGTCTAGATCTTTTACATTCATAGCATGTGACTTCAGAATCTTTCCTATCTTTTCTATCTTTCTTTTTGTATTTAGACTGAAATTTCTTCTATCCAACTTTATTGTTCATCCTTCAAGCAAGGTTGGCTAATTCATTTTATGAAGATTCACTTCTACAAGATTCATATTTAATAACATTCTTCTTAGATTTAGATCTTGTAACTATCTCAGGAGTCTTGGATTTCATATGATTTGAAGATGTTGTAAAAGCAACACTATCATTCCCATTCTTCTTCTTAACATTATCAGCATCTCTCTTCATTCTCGTCTCATGTTGAGGAAGAGTTTCAAAAAGTTCATCAAGAGAAATATGAGTAACCTTTCTATTCTCATCTATACTAGTTTTCTTGAATTCCCACTCATTGGGAATGATGTCTATAATTTTATCCACAAGGGTTTAATCATATAATCCTTTATCACCTATAGATTGTAAACTATTAAAAATATTCATAAATCTCTATTGCACCTTACATATGGGTTCCCTATAAGGAAATCAGAAACCATGAAATTTAGCTCTAAGCATGGCTCTCCTAGTTTTAATAACTTTGGAAGTACCAAAATGTGTAACTTCAAGATTATTCCAAATACAATTTTCTACTTCACAAGATGAAATTTGGATATATATATTTCTAGTCATATAACAAAGTAACTATTTCATACCTTATAATTCAGTTGATATTCATGATTTCCTTAGTTGGTGAAAGTACTGACTACCTTGTCAGGGATTTTATATCCTCCAGTAAGCATGATAAAATTGTCTACTCCAGTATTGATAATAAACGCTTTCATGTGATCTCTCTAATATTCATAATCATTCCCATAAAAAATAGGTGGTCTAGTTGGATTTAGATTTTCAATAGAAACAACATTCATTCCCGTCATCTTAAGAAAAATATCTTTAAAAACAAAATTATTAAAAATAAAAGTTTGTAATTAAGGGAAAAATAGAACAACAAAAAACATGAGCAAGGAAAACTTATATGTGAATATAAGTATTTCAGAGACCAGCCTCTGATACCAATTGTTAGGTTGGTATAGAGTATGATATTCTCCAATGATACCAACTGTATGATCGAAATGATAATGTAGATGCTCAATATAAAAGAGGGGGTTGAATTGTATACTTTAAAAATTATTTGGGAACTTTTAAAGTTGGTAAGAAACCTTTCTATTATTTAACAAGGTTAAACAAAGTAAATTCACAAAACCTCTAAGTTCTACAAGCTTTATAAATTCTGGAAATATGATTCTGAGAATGTAATTCCAGAAATGTGGTTCTGGAAATGAAACTTAATATAAGTCTACAAAGATAAAGATTATACCTTAATGTGTATAGAATCTCACTATATCAGAGTACAAGTATAAGGAAGTATAAGATAGTTATAATTACCTCAACAATCAAAATGTAGCGGAAAACATGAAACAATACAAGTAACAAGTAGTAAAACTTTTAACCCAAAGAGAAGGGTATCCAACAACCTTGGATAAAGGTCCCTTGATTTATACATTCAAGAAAGTCTTTCTTACCTACACCAGGGTAAGCCCTAGATACAAAGATTGGAGTCTGTATTGCTATCCCCGCAAGCCCTCAACTTCAAGGTAGTCGGCGCCTCTATCTTCCTATCCCCGAAAGCCCTCGAATGTAAAGAGCAACATTCGGAGTCGCACGAAGCTATTCTGAACAAGGTGTTCAATACACAAAAACAATAAAGTCTCTCTCTCTAGAAATCACATCAGCAGCATGTGATATATTGATTGATCAACTTGTCCTGAGCTCTTTCAAATGAGCTCCTATTTATAGGAACATTCTCAATGGTCGGCACTCTCCTCCAACGGTCATATTTTTCCTTTAATTTCATAGGGACATGTACATGTGTCACTCAAACAATGGTTAGTTAGTAACTAAATGCATGACATTTTTTTATAACCAAAACATGAGTAAGAAAAAAAAATGTTACTTACCAAATTTATTTTTCATAATGTAAGCAAAAAATTAAAGTTCAGAGGATACCCAAAAACTATTCGGAGTCTATAATACATGGATATTCAGATTTTTTTATTAGAAGAACTCTATGTTAGAATTCTATAGAATTTGGAGTCTGAATTTTTAGGAAATTCGGAGTCTGAATCCATAAGAATTTGAAACTTGAAATCGTAAGAGTTCGGAGTCTAAATTCAGAGAACTCAGAACCTGAACTCATAAAAGTTTGGAGTCTAAATTCAAAGCACTGGGAACCTGAACACATAAAAGTTCTGTGTCTGAATTCAGAGAAATCGGAGTAAGAACTCAGAAGAGTTTGGAGTCTGAATTCAAAGAACTCGGATTCTGAACTCAGAAGACTTCGGAGTCTGAGTTTGTATCCTGAAAATAGAATGATTTATATCTAATTATATATATGATTGCGAGGTTTTGGATATGAAACCGAATTTTATACATAGAAAAAATGAACAATTAAAAACATGGTAAGGATAAATTTCCTTGGGGAAGGAAAATTTTCCTTATGAAAGTAAAACATAGGGTAAATGAAATTTTCCTTAAGATAAGGTATTTGTGATTTCAAAAACATGAAGAAATTGTAAAGTCACAAGGAAACCTTATTGACTCAATAATATCCCCAAACATGAAGGAATAAAAAATTCATAAGGAAACCTTATTGACTCAAAAATGTAGTTACCCTTACTCATCCAATTGTTCGGATTATTTTATATTGTGCATGGTTGGTCTACAAGAGTAACACCACAAACTATTTTTTTATTTTATTAAAAAGAGCCACTTTGAGGGTCAGTGGGAACCTAAAAAACATCCTCCATCAAAATCCACACCCAAAAAAAACACACATTTCATATTTCAATGCTCAAAAAATAAATCAAAGAATACACCAGGCCACTGCCTGTTTCAAAATTCAAAACAACCATCATCACATCGAATCCCTCAAATCCTGCGAGCCAACTGAGGATTGCGCTGCCCAAGAAGCCTGCCTGCCATCGAAGACCACATCAATGACTCATCATATCACTGGAAAATCATGGTCACCACCAACATTTTATCCCTTCAACAAGGTTAACCATATCTACTCATTCTCTTCGGCCAATCTTTGATGTTCGCCGCCTGAACTAGACACCGTCGTCACCATTATCACCACCCACAACCAGACAGTCGTCAACACCAAACCGCAACCACATCCATCGTCATTTTTCAAACACTATCGAGTGAGGATCATGACTCCTGGAATATCGATATCCACTCGAACAACACCTCCCAAAAATCCATTGAATGCCACCTCGCCAGACCGACCCAGGAAGAAGACATGGATCAGGAAGCCAGGGCAGAGTAACAGTATAATGGATATTTCATAGAAAGATGTGATCATCACCGACAAGGCCAAACTATATTTATACCGAACCATCGCCTGTACGCAATTAGGGCCACCTGGAACCCCCAACAGCAACGCACAACTAGACCCAAAGCCTCTTGGAAGCCAACAGACCCAACTATCCACATGGAGTGCGATGGACCTGAAGGCCAAAGAGGAGTACGAGCGGGCGGAACCTCCAAAGCAATCTGTGACCGAGAAATCACCAACACACATATCACACAGCAAAAACAATGAACCTTCACCCACAAAATATTAACCTACGTGGAATTGAAAATCCCTAATAGGAATAGATCCGCAACTCATAGCCACCAAAGGAGGAAAAAAGAATACTGGTTGAAATCCTAAACAAACATGGGGCTGAAAACCAAAATGAAAATAGTGATGAAACCCAAAACACAAAAGGAAAGTGGGGGAATGAAACCCTAGGATAAGGAAAGGATATTGGGGGATAGGACCCAAGGAAGGAGGAAGTAGAAATCTCCAGGGATCTCATCGAGATAAAGGAGGACGGAAGATCACTCTAGCACCGGGAGAGAAATCCAGGGAAGAAGGGGAGAAACACACTTTGGAGAGCGCTCTGGGAGAGAACGATGCCATTCTAAGAATACATCATCTACAGAAGCTACACACAATTGAGTTTGAACTATGTGAATCCTAGGATAAACCTTGCAGGACCTTTAGTGTGTCTGGGTAAGGGTGAATGGGTTGTGTATGATTAAGGCACTATAAAAAACATACATTTTATAATGTTTTTTTAGCGAAGTTATCTCAAAATATTGCTAATTTTTAATTTAGCAACGCTTTCTGGAAAATATTTCTAAACTAACTACATTTTTAACAACATTTTAAAACATTGTTAATGTTGAATTTAGCAATTTTTTCTAGAAAATGTGGCTAAATTAGTGATGTTTTTTAGTAACATTTTTAAACATTTCTAATTTTTAATTTAACAACATTTTTAAGAAAACATTGTTAATAATATTTATTCTTATATATATCTCTTTGTGTGTGTGTGCGTGTGTTTATAATATATTAATAATATATTTTTATTTATTTTGATTAAAATTATATATTGTATGTATTAATAAATATAAAAATAATAATATATATACAATAATATTATATTTATACAATAATATATTTTGTATGAAATATATATATATATATATATATATTGTATATTGTATGTGTTAAAAATAATATTGTATATATTGTATATATTGTATATTTAATATTTTATATTGTATAAAATATATATTGTATATTGTATGTGTTAAAAATTATATTGTAGATATTATATAAACAATATTTTTTTATTGTATATTGTATATATATATTGTATACTATATTTTTTATATATTAACAATAATATATATATATATTATTAACAATATATATATTATATATTGTATATCTTAACAATAATATATTATATATATATGTTTATAAAATTATATATATATAAAATATGTGTGTGTGTGTTTATAATATTATATATATATATACAGAATATATTTTTATATATATACAATATATATTTTATATATTAATAATATTTATGTTTATATATATGTGTTTGTGTTTATAATATATTAATAATATATTTATATTAATTATTATTATTATTATATTTATATTAAATAATATTATGAATATTTATTGTATATATTAATAATAAATTAATAATATATTAATAATATATTGTATTTGTAAATGTTATAATTTATTATTAATATATATATTACTTATAATATATTAATAATTTATTATTATTTATTATTATTATTAGTAATAATTTTGTATATATATACATATATATGTTTATAATATATTAAAAATATGTAAGTATATATAGGTTTTTATTTATTATTATTAGTAATACATGTTAATAAAATATCATATTAGTTTATTATTAATATATATATTTAAGAATCTATATTAATAATATAATATATTAATATATTATCAACAATAAATATTTATAGTGTAATATATTAACAGTTATGTTGGGGTAGTCCCATATGGAAACTGGTGCAGGATTTGGGATAGTTATTATGTGTGTTTATATGTTTATAATATATTAACAATAAATTTTTATTTATTATTATTATCATTATATATAATATGTATTAATAAATGTAACAATAATATTATATATGCATATATATATATACAATAATATAAAATATATATATATATATTGTATATTGTATACAATATATATTGTATGTATATATTGTATAAATATTGTATATTGTCTATATTGTATATTTTATATATTAACAACAATATATATATATATATATATATTAATAATATATATATTCTATATTGTATATATTAACAACAATATATTATATATTGTTTATAATATTATATATATATATATATACAATATATGTTTATATATACACAATATATATTGTATATATTAATAATATTAATTTATATATGTGTGTGTGTTTTTATAATATATTAATAATATATTTATTATTTATTATTATTAACAATATATGTTTTATATTTTAATAATATATTTATAATTTAAGGACTCATCTTTAAAATTTGAATTTTCTAATAAATTAAAACTAGAATTCACTTTCTAATAATCTCAAGGATCTTTTTGATTTAGAAGAGAATTAGGGAAAACTCTTACATAGTGAATTCATATATTACAAGTGGAAACTTATACTCAATATCCATTTTTCAACCAAACAGAAATTTGAAAATAAAATTATATGACTGGAGGTCATCACAGCCTTCGAAATTTCATTTAAAAAACTACACTAGCATAGTAGTGAAGGGTTGAACCCAAGGGAAGGTGGGTGAGTGTTATAGGGATTGATTTTATCTCTAACTAATAAAACTAGAAGAAATTCATTGATAAATGAAAGTAAGAGGTGTTGATTTTTAATGGGGGTGTGTGATGTGTTAACTATGTAAGAAAATGATGTTAAGGGGTTAAAATAGATGATGCCATGGGTTTAAATGATTCCATGGAAAGGAAGACATGAGCTAAGGGAAATTCAATATACTGGTTTAAAAATAGGTTTCCTTTGCATAAATTTTAATTATAAAAGCTCCTATGAAAAAAGACTGAATAATTTCCCTCACTGAAAAATTAATCATACAGAAGAATGAGTTTTGGAGTTCACCACTCCAAGAATCATCGACTGTAATAAAAATTTGAAAATAATTCAAAGGAATAAAACCCACCGTAATATCACAAGTTTTGAAATTTATGCTTAAGAAATGAATTCAAGATCAATCTCACTAATTGATCATGAAGTTTAAAATTGAAAATGTGGAGTGAAAAACAATATTAATTATTTTTAAATTGATCCCGATGATCAATCTTGAATTCACTGTAAAAGATGATTCAAATAAATAAAGGAATAAACTAGCAGAATTGATTTCTTGAGCATAAGTAATTTAACTGAAGATCATATTGAAAATAGAGTTAACAATTCATTGACAACCAAAAGAAATTGATAAAGGGGAAAGAAATTTCTCTATCCAGTTTCATGCGGCTCTTCTCCCCAGGTGGTCTTTGGGAATGTCTCCAGCTTCTTGGGTCACCAAGAAACTCCAGTCTCTATTTTGGTCCATCTAGTAAAGATTGTGTCAAATGAATGATCAAATGAATGATATGTCCTCCTTCTGTTGTACCCCTTTTCTTTTAAATTCCCCAGTTGTCTGTTTTTGGTCACCTGTGACTTCCACTGATTGAGTTTGTTCTCTTCTTTCACACTTTCCATGTACTACTCCCTCATACAACCATTGTTACTGAAGAAGCTCTCTTGTAACAGACTCAACAGACGCATGAGTGGTCTATTTGAGAAGAACCTAGACACTATTTCTGGGAGGTTTTTTCTCAATAAAAATGAATAAAAAATTAAATTTAATTATAATATTTAAATTTTATAAATAATAATTTATTTAATTAATTAATGATAATTAGATTAAAGTAAGCATTAAATTTTTTATTTATATTAATTTATTTATTATTTATTATTTTAATTGATAAATATTTTTTATTTTAATAATTAATTTTATTAACAGTTAATTTATTATATTTTAATTATTATTATGGTTAATTTATTGTTATATTTTATTATATATATATATATATATTTGTTTCGTTTTCTTCATCTGGTGTTCAAAATTCCCTTCACCTTAATTAACTCATTTTTGACAACTAGGAACTTTATTTTTATTTTATTTTACCCAGCCATGTATCATGTGTACAGACTCGGTTTTTTCCTTATAAGACTTTGGAATATTTATATATATATTTCCAGAGCCAGGCGTTGTGACATCGTGCGATTCTAAGACCCAGAGTGGCCGAAATAAATTATACAAAAATACTAAGTATATTGTATACTATGCACATAACAAAAATGAGATATCTCTCAAAAGGAATTTTGAATCAGAAATATGAGACCACGATTGAGTCTGGAGTGTGGTGTTTACCATAGGCGGGACATAACTTTTGTCGATGTGGATATTCTATAGAAAAAGCAAAAGAGGGCATTTTCATAAATAATATAATTAAATTTAATTATTTTATCTCGAACGTCAAATCAAATAACTATTGAATGAGACTCGGATTGGAAATCCAGGTCCTCCATTGAGTTCAGAATGGGGTGTTTTACCTAAGCGTGACCTAAAGTGAGAGGGCGCGGGAGGTTCAGATTCCGCGACCGCTTGCGGTTTTCTACAAATAGTCATTTAAGGAAAATGAGAAAAGTTTGGCTCATTTCTCCCACGGGCGTCAGCGGAGTTCCTCTCTCCTTTCGACAGGTGAATCGATGTCAGATTCTTGACGGATCGTGATGAAAATTCAGATCCTAGAAAATCAGATCGCACTGAAGGTAACGACAGATCCAGAATCCATGAAGGATTTCTCTTTCGGGTTATGCACCTCCCCGATTGAAGAATGTGTTGCCGTGTTTGACTTCTGATCGATTTTTCTAACTTGAAATCCTTCATTGATAGACAAACTAACAACAATCATCTCTTGTTTACTTTCTGGATCATCCGTTCTTTGTAGTTCTACAGGTTCTTCATTGGGAAACTTTTCACCATGCTAAAACGACATCAGATCATTGAGTGGGGAATAGTTCTATGAATGTCGCGATCCAGGGATTATGGATCTACGACTGTTTTTGTTTTGGATGTTGGAGGAGGCACAGTGGCGCCTAATTTTCATTATGTCGAAACGTCGATAGATCTTCGAATGGAGGCTATGTCAGGGAACGTCTCATCCCGAGGAGTCTAGAACTAGTCTCAAAATGAGATTTGGGAACCCGGGGTGTTCCCAGTGGTGGGTCGGTGGATGTCGGCGGCGGTCTTTGAGGTGGCGGAAAAGCCTCATAGCAGTGGCAGTCCATAATGCCGACGGCGGCGCGCGATGGAACCCACGGTGGTCGTAGAATTCAGTCAGAAGCCTGGGGGCACGTAGGTGGCGGTGCAGGGGCACGCATGCAATGGCATGGGGGCACGTAGTCGATGGAACAGAACACTGGCACAGTGGGGTGGAGGAGCTACAACGGGCCACGGTGGTTGGGCCAGACAAAGGCTGGTAGGGGCTTCTTCAAACCCCCATAACTTTTAAACAGAGCGTCTGTTTCACATGCCATTTGCGGCCACACATTCCTCTTATTGAGACTGGTCTTTTTAGACCAGTTCAAAACTTTTATGTTTTCCTTTCCTGTCTTGGTTTCACAAAACACTTAGGTTTAATAATAATAATATAATTATTATTATTTAAAAATCTTGTATCATACCTAGCTCGCAAACTAGACATCTGATTCATGTGTTGTCTATTGCAATGCAACCGTTGCTTTAAGGCAAAAATTTTGAATCTGTTTTGGGATTTTTATAATTCATTCATGAGGCTTAGTGGAATGAAAATTCTGATTATAATAATAATAATATAATTATTATTATTTGGAAAACTTTTATCAGACCATACGTCTGTATAAGATGTCCAATAGATGCACCGTTAGAGGCGTTGTGACCCTGGAGTTGAGGTAGAATTTTCTAGACTGATTTTGGGTACTTAAACCTAAATAAATGTGTCGGTCTCTCAAGGAATTATTTGGTCTTTACGGTGAAATGTGACCTTTTCACCAGGTGTCCGTTTTGGATGAATGAATAGCCAATCCCATGTATTTTTCTTTGAGAATCATAACAGTGTGATCCATACGATGTCTTCCATGATCGAGGTTAGGGCCCCATGAAGCATTGTTCATGCACAATGCTGTGAAATGCATTTTCTTCACCGGGAGTCTGATTCAGGAAAATGAATAGTCGATCCTTTTCCATTTTCCACAAGGATTGTGATAGTGTGATCTTTTTGGTTATACAAGTCCATCTGAGGAGGAAAATCAATAAAGTTGGGTTTTCTCCCTTTTGGACCAGCAACAAGCATCGTGCATTTGTCAGCCTTATGGCTAGAGGTGTCATGCACTTTGGGAGTACACTAGAATGCCTAGTGGTACTTGATCATTGTTTGGTACCCAAGTATGGCTAAGTATATGGACAGGCAATGAGGGGGGTTCACATGTTGTGTGGGCCCCACATGTTTCGTACACCACTTTGAGAATATTCTACCTCTCGTATCTTCTTCTTATGAACTCAGATTTTGGCCCACGAGTAGCCAATCCTGAGTGTTTTTTTGCATAGAATGTGATGGTTCCCTCTATAGTAGATTTTAAGATATGATTCAAGATGTTCCAGGTGTGATTCATATCCTGTTTGATACCTGATGACTTCATTGAAGTTCTTTGACGATGTACCATCCAGTAGGGATGGCCAGAGAAGTACCGGGCTTACCCTCTAATGTATTAACCTTCATAAGGGATGGGTAGTGGCATTCGCCTATGAAACTTTCGGGCATACCCTTCAGCTGGGTTGGGTAGTGGAATTCGCCTAGGACACTTTTAGACTTACTATCCAATGGGACTCAGTAGTGAGGTTCATTGTTCAATCTTTAGGACTTACCCTCAAGCGGGGATGGGTAGTTAGGTTAGTCATTTACTCTTCAAAACTTACCCTCCAGTGAGGATTAGTAGTGAGGTTTGTTGTTTACTCTTCAGGTCTTACCCTCCAGCGGGGCTGGGAAGTGACGTTCGTATTTTACTCTTTAGGACTTACCCTCCTGCAGGGCTGGGTAGTGAGGCTCTTCATTTACCCTTCATGACTTACCCTCTAGCAGGGATGGGTAGTGAGGTTCATCATTTACACTTTAGGGTTTACCATCCAGTGTAACACCCTTCAGTGGGGCTGGGTAGTGGTGTTCTCTGATGAATCAGTGGTGAGACATGTTTTGATGTACCTTTGGACTCATCAAAATGAGGGTTTCTTTTTCCGTCGAGATGAATCCTTGGGACATGACCTAAAACCATGCAGGCGAGAAAGACCCACCCAAAGAAAATAGTATCAAGGTGTGGTGATTGAGTCCCTTTGACTTGTGTGTTTATGTTAGACATGAGGGATACTGGGAATCATAGGTGGTTACTTTTGGAAATGTTGGTGACTCTTTTCCTGGGCTGAGCTGTGAGATGGAGATCCCCTTACTCTCTCATTTGGGATTCTTTTGTTGATAATGTATATATATATATATATATCCTATTAGTGTCCACTCCTTGGGTCTTGGTTAATCTCCTTCATGGAGAGGCAAATATGTGAGAGGTATTCCACATTATTGACTTACTTCAATTAAAATTCATGTTATATATCTAAGAGTGATAAAAGGTTAAAATATAAGTGGAAATAAGAACTTAACAAAAGGTACCTTATACTTTGACTTCCTCGTAGGTTCAAAAAAAAGTTTAATTAAATTTTTTGAATCACCTTATTGATATAAATTAAATGATTTTTTTATAAATTGATTGTCTCATTCTTCATCTACTGTTCAAAATTACCCTCACCTTAATGAACTCATTTTTGAAAACTATGAACTTTATTGTTTTTTTATTTTACCCAGCCATGTAGCATATGTAGAGATCTTGTTTTTTCCTTGTAAGAATTTGAAATATTTATACATATATTTCAAGAGCCAGGCATTGAGATGGTGTGTTATTCCAAGGCCCGGAGTGCCCAAAATAAATTATACAAAAATATTAAGTATATTGTATATTATGCACATGACGGAAATGGGATATCTTTTAAAAGGTATTTTGGATCAGAAATTTGAGTCTATGATAGAGTCTAGAGCGTGATGTTCACCCTAGGTAGGACATAACTTTTTTTGGCGCAGGTCTTCTATAGAAAAAGCTACGAAGATCATTTTCGTAAATAAAATAATTAAATTTAATTATTTTATCTCAAATTTCAAATAAAATAACTCTTGAATGTGGACTCATATTGGAAATCCAAGATTGCCATTGATTTCGTAATGGTGTGTTTTACCTAAGCACAACCTAAAGTGAGAGGGTGTGGGAGGTTTGGATTCTGTGGCCACTGGCGATTTTCTACAAATAGTAATTTAAGGAAAATGAGAAAAGGTTGGCTCATTTCTCCCATGGACGCCGGTGGAGTTCCTCTCTCCTTTTAATCAGTAAATCTATGTTTCACTCTTAAAGGATCATGACAAAACATTAGATTCTATCAGACCAGATCGTAGCGAACACAATAAAGGATCCAGTATCTAGGTAGGGTTTCTATTTTGGATTATGCACCTCCCTAATTAGATAATATTTTGTCGTATTTGACTTCTAATTGATTTTTCTACTTTTAAATCCTTCATTGATGGCCAAAATAACAACGACCATCTCTTGTTTAATTTCTGAATCGTATATTTTCGTTGTTCTGTGTTTTCTTCATTGGGAAACATTTATCTATGCTGAAACGACATCTGATTGTCGAGTGGTGAATAGTTCTGTGAAGGTCGTGATCCAAGGATTCTGGATCTACGACTGTTTTTTTTGTTTTAGATGCTGGAGGGGGAACAGAGGAACCTACTTTTAATTACACCGAAACGTTGATGGATCTTCGAATGGAGGTTGTGTCAGTGAGGGTATCATTTTGAGGAGTCCAGATCTAGTCTCAAAAAGAGATTTGCGCAACCGGGGTGTTCCTAGTGGTCTGTGGATGGACCACCAGTGTGGCACCAGTGTGGTAGAGCCAGTTTCTAGTGATGGTGGTCTGGGATTCGGTGAAAATTCCTTGTAGTGGTGGCAGGCCACGATGCCGGAAATAGCGCGTGACAGAACCTGTGGTGGTCACAGGATCCAGGTGGCGGCTCGGGGGTGTGTAGTTGACGGTGTAGGGTGCGCATGTGGGGAAATGGGGGTGTGCAGGTGATGGTGGAGAACACTAGCATGGTGGGGCGGCAGAGCTGTAGTGGGCCGCAGCGGTGCGGACTGAGCCGTGGCAGCTGGGTCGGGCTGAGGCGGTCGGGTCGGACAAGGTCTGGTTAGGGCTTCTTCAAACCCTGATAACTCCTAAATGGAGCATCAGTTTCATGTGATTTCTATGACCACACATTCCTCTCATTGAGATGGATCTTTCTAGACAAGTTCAGAACTTTTATGTTTTTCTTTCATGTCTCAGTTTCATGAAACTCTTGGTTTTAATAATAGTAATATAATTATTATTATTCATAAATCTTATATCAGACCTAGATCGCAAGTTGGACATCTGATTCGTGTGCCATCTATTGCAATGTGACCCTTGATTCAAGAAATACCTTTTGAATGTGTTTTGGGATTTTTATAATTCATTCTTGAGGCTCATTGGAATGAAAATTATGATTATAATAATAATAATATAATTATTATTATTTGGGAAACTTGTATCGGACCGTACATCTGCATACAACATCCAATTGATGTGCCTTCAGAGGTGTTGTGACCCTGGGGTTGAGGTATAATTTTCAAGGCTGATTTTGAGAACTTAAACCAAAATATATGTTCAATCCTTACAAGGTCGTATTTGGTCGTTTGCGGTGAAATGTGACTTTTTCATAAAGTGTCTATTTTGGATGAATGAATATCCAATCCAGAGTATTTTTCCATGAGAATCACAACAGTTCAATCCATATGATATGTTCCAGGATCATGGTGTGGGCCCCATGAAGTATTGTCCATGAACAATGCTATGAAATGCATTTTCTTCATCGGGAGTCCGATTATGGTGAATGGATAGTCAATCCTTGTAATTTTTATGCAAGGATCATGACGGTGTGATTCATTTGGTTATATAAGTCCATATGAGGAGGAAAATCAGTAAACTTGTGTTTTCTTCCTTTTGGACCAGCGACGAGCATCATGCATTCGTCAGCCTTATGGATAGATGTGTCATGTACTTTAGGAGTACACTAGAATTCTTAGGGGTACTTGATCACTATTTGGTACCCAATTATGGCTAGGTACATGGCCAGGTGATGGGGGGTCACACATTGTGTGGGTCCCACATGTTTCGTACACCAATTTAAGAATATTTTACCTCTCGTATCTCATTCTTATGAACTCAGATTTTGGCTCGCGAGTAGTCTACCCTGATTGTTTTTTCATGTAGATTGTGATGGTTCCCTCTATAGTGGCTTTTGAGATACGATGTAAGATTTTCTAGGTGTGATGCCTATCCTGGGTGATAACTGATGACTTTAGTGTAGTTCCTCAATGATTTACCATCTAGAAGGGATGGCCAGAGAAGTACCAGGCTTACCCTCCAACATATTACCCTTCATCGAGGCGGGGCAATGGCATTTGCCTATGACACTTTCGGGCATACCCTCCACCTAGGTTAGGTAGTGGCATTCACCTATGACACTTTTGGACTAACCATCCAATGGGGCTGGTCAGTGAGGATTGTTGTTTACTCTTTAGGACTTACCCCCAAGCGGGTCTAGGTAGTGAGGTTCGTCGTTTACTCTTCAGGACTTACCCTCCAGTAAGGCTCGATAGTGAGGTTCGTCATTTACTCTTCAGGACTTACCCTCTGGCGGGGCTGGGCAGTGAGGTTCATCTTTTACTCTTCAGGACTCACCCTCCAGCAGGGTTGGGTAGTGAGGTTCTTCATTTACTCTTCAGGACTTACCCTCTAATGGGGTTGGGTAGTGAGGTTCATCATTTACTCTCTAGGGATTACCCTCTAGTGTATCACCCTTTAGTGGGGCTGGGTAGTGGTTCTCGCCGATGAATCAGTGATGAGACATGTTTTCACATACCTTTGGACTCATTAGAAATATGGGCACTTTTCCCATTGAGACGCATCCTTGTGACATGACCAAAAACCGTACAGGTGATATAGACCCACCCAAAGAAAATAGTATCAAGGTGTGGTGATTGAGTCCCTTTGACTTTCATATTTAGTGTAGACATGAGGGATGCTGGGCATCATAGGTGGTTACTTCTGGAACTGTTGGTGACTCTTTTCCTAGGCTGAGCTGTGATATGGAGATCCCCTTACTCTCTCATTTGGGATTCTTTTTTTGATAATGTATGTATGTATGTATATATATATATATATATATATCTAATTGTAGTGTCCACTCCTTGGGTCTTGGTGAATCTTCATCTTGGAGAGGTGAAGATGTGCGAGGTAAGCCAAATTATTTCCGTGTCTAGATTCTCATGTTTTTAAGAGTCTACTCTCCTAATATAGGTAGCAAATACATGATGATAAAATCATATTATCACTATTTCGAGATCATTATGTATAGATGATCTTACATCACTCTTTTGTTGGGTGAGTTGTACTCTGTTACTATACCTTGTTCTATCTAATAACCCCCCCCCCCCCTCTTTATTACATATTTTACTGCTCATGGTCCATTATGTGATCCCCTTCCTCAAGGTGGGCAGGTAACATCACCTCCACCTATTGAGTAGTAGTTAATTCCAGTAGGGTAGGATAAGGATGTGTGCAGGTTGAACGCACTCTACGTGTTCCAGTGCCAGATACCTCTTAGGTTCCATAGTGATCCAGATCCTCAGGAAATAGAGGTTGGTCTAGAGTTAGTTATTTTCCTCTTCAGGCTTGTTCGGACACCGATAGATCAGATGGTGGCTTTAGAACCCATCCTTTTCCAATTGAACGGAAGGGCATTGGTGGAGTCTGGTTACTCAGATGCACGATGAGTCATCACTCTCATGGAGTGACTTCCAATAGCTATTTCTTGAGGAGTACTACTACTCCTTCTTGTGCTCCATTTGGATTCAGTGAGATTCTTGAGATTTATAAGGGAGGGATAACAGTGACTTAGTATGCAACTAGGTTCACAGACCTTTCATGCTACTCTCTGGACATGATCTGCAATGGCTACTTATGATCCCAGAAGTTTGAGTAGGGACTCTGTAGATAGATCTGTATCGACATAGTTCCCTTATGAATCACCACCTACCTCAGGGTGCTGTAGAAGGAACTTTTGACATAGATATTTCTGTTAGTGTGGCACTAGTTATCTGGTTTTGGCAGTGGCTGCAACAGATCTGATATGTCTGTTGCTTCTAGAAGGCATCAGACAACAATATCTTGACACAAGAGGCCTCCCCATAATCAGTCTGAGGCATGTATTTGTATGGGTCCCAGGAATCATAGAGCATGGGGATAGCCTGGGGAGGGCCAATGTTATTCTTGTCATGGTTGAGGTCACATGTCATGAGACTTCCCGACCATACATGTTGAGATTTCCAAGCATAGTAAATGAACCACCATGGTAGAGACAACACCGTGATCAGGGATCTCCCATTAAGGGATAGGGTGTTCCCTAGGGAGGCAGAGTATAAAGTGGAGTAGGAGGATTTTTTTGTTTTGTACAATGCTATGACATCATTCCACCACCTCTAGGCGGCCCATGTCAGGCTTAGGGAGCTGGTGGTCGGGGCTGCAGGTAGATGGTTTCTATAAATGTCTACGATACTGCTATGAATGAGATGATAAGAGGTATGCTCTATGTCTTTTCTAAATTTTTTTAGTAGAACTTATTAGACACTGGGTGAGGTACTATTTTCTCCCTACTTCTTGCTTATGGTTTTACTAGGGTGACATGGGGCATCTGTGTAACCCTACATTGATTTTGTTTGATATAGCTTTGAATGCATGAAAAAGAGGGTTCCTTCCCCCACCTAGACATGTTTTTGTGATGTGAGAAAAATCATGAGGGTGAGTCAGTGCCTCCAAAAAAGGATAATATCAAGGTGTGGGGGAATATTCCCTTTAACTTGTGTGTTTAGAGATAGGTTGTGTGATTGAGCCTCAGAGAAGGTCATGGCTTTGTTGTTGGAGTTTTTATGCTTGACTTCTCGTTGCTCATAATTCCACTAGTGGGAATAGTAGAGTGTTTGGTTTGGGGTTACTCTCCTTCCAAGAGAGGAAAATATGTGCGGGGTATGCCACGTGATTTCCATGTCTATCCTCTTGAGGTTGTATGAGTTTACTCACCTGCCATGTTTGTTGGTACCTTTGCATGCTCAACATCAACCTCGATACAGCAATTATCAAGTAGAGGTTGAGGTGATGGATACCCCATGAAGAGAACTATACAACTCACTATCTATTGTTGATAGTGGTAGTATTCACTATGAGAATGTGGAAACACTACCTTCTAGTAGAGTGCTCTGTGGTTTGTTCAGGACAACAAAGTCTCAGGTACGTCTTCACCTGAGAGACTTGAACCTGAGGCGGTGATGCTGGTTAAACTTCCTGTAAGACTATGACTTTGAGAAATTCTATACACATGGGAAGGGCAGAATTGTAGTTGATTCCCTAAGTGAGAAGTCTCAAGCTCTCCTAGTTCGGGAAGTTTTAGTGAAATTAACTTCCCTACAACTAACCCTGGTGGAGTAGAACAGTACAGTTTTTCTTCTTTCGATGGTGATGAATCCTTTTCTTCCCAAGTTTTTAAGAAGATCTTAGTTGTGATTCATTGACTGAGAGATCTTGTGTAACTTGTTTATCAACATGAGATACACCAGATGGATATTCTGAAGGAGGGAATCACGAGACCATGTTCTAGGGACAAACAATGATTCTAGTCACAATGTGGGATGTAGAGGTTTGTCTAGGGAGGTTAACTATCCCCTGAGTTTCATCAAGTTTTTTTGGAATTTGCAAAGAGATTGTGAGGTTCCCTACTACCTTTACCTATCCCCTCAGTTGAAGTGGGTGCATGATGTGTTCCACAAGTCATAGATGAGAATATATGTGTGTGATCCTACGAACATCATCGACAGGATCAGTCCATAAGTGGATGGGCCATCCTCCTAGTTCACATTCTATGGCAACACATAAGTGTGTGGGAGAGTTCCTAGGAGCAGGAGAGCCTGGTGTGAGCTCATTATCCCAAGTTGTCTTACCTAGTTTTTCTTTTCAGGGATGAAAAGATTTAAATCAAGGAAGGATTACTACTTTCTTCCGCTTCCAATGAAGACATGTTCAACAAAGAAAATTAAAGATAAGAAGAAATTAAATGACAATGCTTGTCAGCAGTGGAAGTTAGATGAGGTGTTTGAGAAATCCTTGGAATTTATTATGAGTTCAGAAGAATAAGTGGTTGATCAGGTCTTAAAACTCAATTCATCGGAAGAAGAAACTTCAAAAATGATGGTGAGGTTATTGCGGGTGACCCTCAATGAGGAGAAATATTCTTGGATTGACAAGTAAGATATGATTCTTGCTGGAGGCTTCAATAGATGGAAGATCATCCTTGAAGAATACATCCAAACATGGAACAAACTGGCCTTTCAGTTTGAAGATATGTTGTTGGATAAACTAGAAGCTCAGGTAACCAATATCTCTTCGAAACTATCTAGGTAGATCAATTATGGTAGGCTTAAACTTTATTTTAATGGTTCTGTTTTCTCTTCCTATAGTTTATTTCAGGGTTTTTTCCTTTTTCCTCAGAAGTTTTTTTAATAAAAATATAATTTTTAGCTAGGGAATGAGGTAGATACCTAGATTTTTTCTTGTAAGACTTTAGAATATTTCTAAATATATTTCCAGATCCATCCATTGAGACGACGTGTGATTATGAGGCTTAGAGTGAACAGAATAAATTATACAAAAAATATTAAGTATATTGTATACTATAAATATGATAGAAATGGGATATCCTTCAAATGGTAGCTGGGATCATAAATCTGAGTCCATGGTTGAGTCCAGAGCATGGAGGTTACCCGAGGTGGGACATAACTTTTGTCTGTGTGGGTCTTCGGTAGAAAAATCCGCGAAGGGAATTTTTGTAAATAAAATAATTAAATTTAATTATTGTATCTCAAATGAAGAATCAAATAACTCTTGAACTGGGACTCGGATTAGAAATATGATATGGTTATTGAGTTTGGAATGGGGTGTTTTACCTAATTGCGACCTAAAATGAGATGGCGTAGGAGGTTTAGATTCTTCGACTGCTAAAAGTTTTCTATAAATAATTGTTTAAGGTAAATATACAAAGGTTGGATCATTTCTCCCATAAAATCTGGTGGAGTTCTTATCTTCTTCTGATTGGTGAATCAACATCAGATTCTTAATGGATCATGATGAGACTTCAGATCCTAGAAGATCAGAGCGTAGCGAACACAAATACAGATCTAGAATCTAGGTAGGATTTTACTTTTGGATTCTACACATCCCTGATTAATGAATTTGTTGTTGTTTTTGAATTCTAATTGATTTCACTGCTTTGAAATCCTTCATTGACGGCCAAACTAACAATGCTCATCGATTGTTTAATTTCTGGATCATCTGTTCTTCACCCTTATTCACATTATTCATTGGGAAAATTTTCTCCTTGTTGAAACGATATTCGATCATTGAGCGAGGAAAAGTTCTTTGAAGGTCATGATCCCGAGATTTCGTATCTATGATGGTTTTGTGTTTTGGGAACCAGAGGAGGCGCACGGGTGAGTGGAAGTGGTGGCTACTTTTCATTACACCGAAATGTCAACGGATCTTAAAACAAAGGTTGTTTTAGTGAAGGTTGCATCTCGAGGAGTCCAAATCTGGTCTTAGAATGTGATTTGGGCAACTCGGGTGTTCGCAGTGGTCTGCAGAAGGACCATCAGTGCAGTAGCACCGGTGGCTGACGGCGGCTGTCCGTGATGGGGTGGCAGAGCCTCGCGGTAGTGGCGGGCTTTGGGTTTCAGGCAGCGGCGTGGGACGTTGGCACAGTGGGTCGGAAGAGCTATGGTGGGCCACAGTAGTGCTGGTCCAAGGTGGACGGACCTGACCTAGGCTAGCCAGGGCTTCTTCAAACCCTGATAACTCCAAAATGGAGTGCCCGTTTCGCGTGCTGTCTGCAGCCACAAATTCTTCTTATCGAGATGGATTTTTTTATACTGGTTCAGGAAATTTATTTTTTAGTTTTGTGGCTTGGTTCCAAGAATATTATGGGTGTAATAATAATAATATAATTATTATTATTCATAAATCTTGTATCAGTTCTAAATCGCTAACCAGACATCAAATTTGTGTGTTGTATACGAAAAAACAACCCTTTCTTTGAGGTAGAACTTTTGAGGCTGTTTTGTGATTTTTATAATTTATGATAGAGGCTCAGTGGCATGGAAAAAGTCGGATTATAATAATAATAATATAATTATTATTGTTTGGGAAACTTGTATCAGACCGTATGTCTGCATACGACGTTCGATTGACAAAACATTAGAGGTGTTGCGACCCTAAAGTTGAAGCATACTTTTAAAGACTAATTTTTGGTGCTTAAAACAAAATAGAGGTGTGGGCCCCATGAGTCTTGGTTTGGGCGTTTGTGGTAAAATGTGACTTTTTTACCAGGTGTCGATTTTGGACGAATGAATTGTAAATCCCATGTGTGTTTTCATGAGGATCACAATGGTGCAATCCATTTGATGTGTTCTGGGATCGAGGCATAGGCTCCATGAAGCATCGTCCACGCGTAATGCTATGAAATGCAGTTTCTTCACTAGGAGTCTGATTCGGGTGAATGAATAGTATATCCTGTGCACTTTTTCACAAGGATCAGGATAGTTTGATCTGTTTGGTTATCCAGGGCCATCTGAGGAGGAAAATCATTAAAGTTACATTTTCTCTCTTTTGGACCAGTGACAAGCATCGTGTGTTCATCATCTTTATGGCTAGAGGTGTCATGTACTCTTGGAGTACCATAGCATGCCTAGGGGTACTTGATTGTAGTTTATTACCCGATTATGGCTAGGTACATGTTCAGGTGATGAGTCGGGGTCACACATCATGTGGCCCCCACACCTTTCATACAACACTTTACAAATATTCTACCTCTCATATCTCCTTCTTCTAAACATGAATTTTTTTCAGTGAGTAGCCTATCCTGAGTGTTTTTTTGTGTAGAATGTGACGGTTCCCTCCATAAGGGATTTTGAGATACTATGTGAGATGTTCTGGGTGTGATTCCTATTTGGGGTGATACCCAATGACTGCAGTGTAGTTCCTCGACATTGTACACCATTCAGTAAGGATGGACAGAGCATTATCAGGCTTACCATCTACTGTATTACCCTTCAATGGGGCTAGGTAGTGGTGTTCGCCTATGAATATTTCTGGATTACTCTCCAAATTGGTTGGGTAGTGGCGTTCGCCTATGACACTTTTGAACATACCCTCCAACAAATCTAGGAAATGAGGTTTGTCGTTTACTCTTTAGGACATACCCTCCAGTGGGGTGGGGCCGTGAAGTTTGTCATTTACTCTTTAGAACATACCCTCTAGTGGGGATGGATAGTGATGTTCATCGTTTACTCTTTAGTAATTACCCTTCAGTAGGTCTGATCAATGAGGTTCATATTTTACTCTTCAGGACTTACCCTCAAGTAGGGTTGGGTAGTGAGGTTCATCATTTACTCTTCCAGACTTACCCTCTAGCGAGGCTGAACAGTGAGGTTCGGCGTTTACTCTTCTGGGCTTACCCTATAATGCATCAACCTTAATCGGGGATGGACAGTGGTGTTCACAGACAAATCAATGATGAGACATGTTTTGAAGTACCTTTATACCCATGATAAATAGGGAATCTTTCCTGTTGAGATGCGTCTTTGTGACATGACCTAAACCCATGTGGATGAGACAAACCTACCCAAAGCGGATAGTATCAAGGTGTGGTGATTTACTCCATTTGACATGCATGTTCAGGTAAGACGTGAGGGATACTAGGCATCATAGGTGGTTACTTCTGGAATTATTGGTGACCCTTTTCTTGGGTTGAGTTGTGAGATGGAGATCTCTTTACTCTCTCATTTAGGCTTATTTGGTTGAGCATGTTTATATATATATATATATATATTATTTCAGTATCCACTCCTTGGGTCTTTTTTACTCTCCTACTATGATAGGTGAAGACACATGAGGTATGACACATGCTTTCTGTGTGTATCTTCTCTTGGTTGGACGAGTTTACTCTCCTACTATAGGTAGTGAATACTCAATGAGAAGTTCATATTCTCACTGTTTCTATATCCTTATGTTTGGATGATCTTACTTCACTATCTTGTTGGGTTGAGTTGTACTCTATTACATTACCTTGTTTAATCTACTTATCCTCTCTTTAGTACATATTTTACCGATCCCTTGATCCTTCGAGGCATCATATTGTGTATTTTTATACTCGCCCCTAACTGTTCTTTACCCACACTTGGTGTTCCCTTGAAGATGATAGATGGGTTGATCGTTGCATCAGAGGAGCTTAGGGATACAAGGTGCTTGGACTATATGTGGTGGTCATAGCTTGTGATCCAGGATCAGGTCTCTCTCAGCTATTTTACTTTAACACTTATTGTTGGGTTGTGGTACTTTTCTGGTTGGGTGTGTATTTTCCCCTTTCCCTTTCAGTTTACTTTTCTGTACTTGTACTATTTAGAGTTTGATGCATGTTTGAGGTTTATATATAGAAGTATTGTATATTTTTTTCATTTCCCTCTTCAATTTTTCATTATGTTAGTTGCGTGTGTTTGTAAAGGTTCTTAGGCAAAGGATTCCTTAAGTTTTTTGTTCCTTTGATGCTAGTCACCAGCCCGTAGCCTATAAATAATGACTTCGGGTATTTGTGGATCGATCCCTAACATGGGTTGGGTCATGGTAGAAAGTGCTGAGAACTGTGCATATTCACTTATTATAATTCTACAGAGGGCTTACTCACACACACATAGTTCCTAGTGTATCATAAATTCAATGTGGGTTTCCAAATGCCCATTTTACTCCATTTTAAAAAGACTCTATATGACTACCATTTAAATTATCTCATTAAAGTGATTAATTTTTTTTAATAATAAAAAACTAAGTCCCCTAGGATGAAGTTAAAAATTACAGTTTCCTAATGTTATGATCATAGCTGTACAAAAATGTATCCTATATAACTCTCAAACTTAGTTCCTAAACAGAACATTAATAAAAATAGTAATAACATTCACTCAACAATCATTCATCCTAAAAAAATTCATATTCAAAGAAAATTTTAACTACCAGTAAGTAATTATCCTTAGTAAATACTAATTTGAAATTTAAAAAGCCTAAATAAACTCAAATTGAAGATGAATTTTGAAAAAATTGGGTATTTTTTAACAAGAAAATTTAAAGGGTTGATGAATCTGATGAGATAATTTTAAAGAAAAGATTAGCTAAGAATAATTAAACCCCCTCCCACACTTAAAACCCAACATTTTCCCTAAAGTTGAATTTCAAGGTGGAGAAAAAACAATTTTACTTTTAAATATCAAAAATTATTTGCAATTCAGTAGTTCAATGACATGTACTATAAGTTCCCATCCTTAAACCTTACTTAATCTTGAGTTATTACAAGATTACACATTGAGGATCTTTTCGGGTTTAGAGTTTTAGAGAATTAGATCATAAAACTTGCATTACATTCCACATATAAACAAAGTGGTTACAAAAAGATAGTATTCTTCTTTCCCATAAATGGAAACATATTTAAAATAAAACATGGATTTTTTATTGACACTTCCTTGAAACTATCATCATATCATGTACTTTTCCCTTGACCTGTGAAAAACATTTCAAAAAAACTTGGGATGAGCATAAAAAGATCAGTAAGGGATATAAAAATATGGTAAGGAAACATGGGTACATATATACATAAGAATGAAATCATACTTTACCCATAAAACATAAGCACTTTAACATACCTCATCAAATCATGAATAAATCATAGAAATCATAAGACATAAAGGTAACTTGAGGCATTCATAACTTTCTTACGTAGGGAGTAACCCTCTTGGTTACGTTTGGAATACCCATCACAGTATATTCCCTAAATCTCTTCGGAGAAACCTTAACGTTTCACTCCTTCACGTTACCCAATGCATTGGAGAGCTATATCGGGCTCACCCGCCCTTAGTTTATCACGGAACCACCCATCTTCATAATAATGCTCAAGAACCTCAACATAACTGTATCACATAAAACATGCATAAAGGAAACATAACATTTCCACCGTTCAATCACAATATATCAATACAACACATTGATATAAAAACATTATTAAAATCATTTTCAATACCAAAATAAAAGAAAAGTAAAACATGGTATTTATTTTTCTTTTTAAAAAAAAGGTGTGGCTTGTAGAGGAACCCGAAACTCAAATAATGGTCACGGCAGCGGAGAAGTCGTTTTCGCCGCATACGTACGAAAAAAACATTCCCTTTTGTCATTTAGTAAACGCTTCGTATAAAAATATTCATTTTGAATAAATGTAAAAGTCAAAGGGGTTTATACACCATATAAAAGAAGGTTGTGTATAAAACAAAGTATGCCTCAATGAAAGGAGATTGAGACAAAGTCCCATACCTTGGGTCTGACTTGACTCGATCGTTGTTTAATCTCCTGAATAATAAACTTGAGTTAATTTCTACTTGCTTAAGAACCTTTTTCAAGTTCATTATTCCTTTTATGTCACTTATTTCCATGTCATGAACACTATGTAATTATTTAAGTTAATAACAGTCGGTTTAATGATCATTGGTACTTTAGTCAAAAATAAACCCTTTATAATTACAAGTTGTTCATGTATCCATTATATCCAGAATGGTATTCATGATGTATATATCATATATTTCATATATATCCAGTACATGCATACATTTATAATATTACATAATCATTTAGAGGTAAGAAATGAAATGCACCGTTCATGGAGACTGTAAGTCGTACGTACGCATGAACGCTACTTTCATTTCTATTTAGTATTTTATAGAATGGAATCATAATGATATAAAGGTATATTATAATTCCAGTAAATTATCATATATAATATCATATTTCCATCCTTTATACGTCCCACATATGGTATTTAACGAATCAAATCACTTTGAGGGGGCGGTAGTCCGCACTTCCTTAAATGAAGATATCGCGTTTACCCATAATGGAAACCATAAAGGTATGCCCAAAATGAAAAATACAGAAGCTTAAGGAAAGAATAAACATATTATATATCATATATAAATATAGTGACATATTAATGGACACATTTTAAGGTGTTAAAAGAATGTTGAACAATCATCGTTTCGGGGGGCATAAATTCGCCATCCACGGAAACAGTATGTTCTTTAACCATTAGATGTAGGTGTGTGTAAGTGTAGTTCTAATAATTCTTATAACAAAATCCTAGTATATTGAAGATACTGTAGTTGTTACAAAAGAAATGAATAAAAAGAGTTTAGGGGGTTGGAGAATCATAATAAAACAAAAGGACTCAAGTGAAGACATTACCTTAAAATCGGGTAACTCCCTTTGGTTTGAGCTCAAAGGCTTCCTTGGGAAGACTTCTGCCCAAAGTGAGGCTTCAAGGAGTAAGATAGGGATTTTTAGAGACAAAATGGGTAGGGTTTGGCCGAGACAAAGTCTTTGGGAGTGTGTCTAAGGAGGTAGAGGTGGGGGCCTTTTATAAGAGGAGAGGAGGGGCACTCTTGGAAAGTAAGAAAATGTTACTTTATTTTAGAATTAGTTTCGGATTTTAATGGTCCCAATTTGATGTGTTTCGAGGATAAGGTGATAAGGGTTCGAAATCCACCCATACAATAGGTTTTGGACATGTGTAGGTCATAGATTGTACATTATCTTTCCATTTTATTTAAATCCTTTATTAATGAGGTAATCGCTCCATCATCATGATGTCATAAATAATTTCATTTATTTAAAGTATAAAATTATAAAAAAAATACTATGATGTAGGAAAGCTTTTTAGCTTTCCATGTACTATTTATAATCAAACATCTGACTTGTATAACCCCATGTAAAAATTATTTTTGTAAAACAACTCATGTCTGTGTCATTTTTATTTTAACATTAAATAAAAAGATATTGATGTCATTTTCCAACCAAAGTGGCTTCATGGGGTCCCCAAGTTGATCCATGGATTGTCTTGGTCGTCCATGCAACATCCAATGAGGTTAGGACATGTGTCAAGTTCATTTCATATTATTACAACATTATTTTTACCTTAAATTACACTAATTACCTCTAATCGCGATTAAAAACATAATAAGTTACTATTCACCAAAAAATTATTTTAATCCCATTTAACCACATTTTACTTCTTAATGACAACCATGTATGTCGGATTTTTGAAATTCAAAACACAGAGGTGGTAAAATTTCATTTAAACGAAAAATCAGTTTTTTTAAGTACCACTTAGTGGTTTCACTATTCATCAAAAATTGAAGTTTTTCAGAAAAATACCAAAACTTCACCCTAAGATATATTTGATATTCCGAATTCAAAAATGAAGTCAATTTTACAAAATTTAAAACATATAAGTCACATTAATTAATTTAATAATTAATTCCCGTTGTCATGACAAATAGCGTGTTGTTATGAAACAATAAGTATCAAAAGATTGACACTAGTTTAAGTCCGATTTCAAAGTGAAATTAATTCCAATGACCACTATTGGATTTAATGGTAAAAAATATATTCTAATTTCACTTTAAAACCAATTCAAAAGATAATCTAATCATATAAATAAACTAGATTAAAAAGAGGTTTTGAATTAAAATACAACATTTTACACTATTCATTAAAAAATGATCTTTATCGGAAAAATACCAAAAATTTACACAAAGTAAATTTTGATGTCCCAATTCTAAAGAAGAGTTATTTTTGGTCCAATAAAATTTATAAGAGTGAACAAAACTATATTTAATGACGGTTCACCATCAAAAGGCGATAAGTGATCCTTTAGTGAAAATTGGGGTATAAATGCCTAAAATTGAATTCTTTCTATATTTTATGCCTTTATCTTTTATTGGATAAATGTAAAAACATTTAAAACACATATATAATCATATTTTAGTTATTTCTATCCATTCCTGCCAATACAATGGCTACGTGTTAACTACCATTTAAAATAATATTATTATATAACTAGTGTGCAACGTAAGTTTTCGAAGAAACCCATCGTTGCGTATCGAGTACGCTATCGAACATAGCAACCCCTTTAAAGTAAAAATAATATTTAATTCGTAAATATTAATAAATATCAAAATTATTTATTCTTTATTTACCTGGGATGTTACATCCTTCCCCCCTTTTGGGAATTGCGTCCTCGCAATTTTATTCACTTATCAAAATAAGTGGGGGTATTTATCCCTCATAGCATTTTCAGATTCCCACGTTGCCTCTTCAACCATATGGTTTTTCCACAAAAACATTACCTGGAAAATTACCTTATTTCACAACACTTGCTGTCTTCGGTCAAGAATCTGGACTGGTTGTTCTTCATAAGATAGGTTCTCTTCCAGCTGAACTACCTCTGGACTCAAAACATGAGATGGATCTGACATATACTTCCTCAACATCGAAACATGAAAAAAATTGTGTACCTAAGATAAACTCAGAGGTAATGCCACTCGGTAAGAAACTGATCCAACTTTCTCCAGAATTTCATATGGTCCAATAAACCTTGGACTCAGCTTTCCTTTCTTACAAAATCGCATCACACATTTCCATGGAGAAACCATGAGAAAAACAAGATCACCTACCTCGAAAGATAGATCCTTACTCCTGTTGTCCGCATAACATTTCTGCCTGCTCTGAGCTGTTCTCATGTGTTTCTAAATCAGCTGAACTTTTTCTGCCATCTCTTCTACCAATTCTGGTTCCATCAACTTCCTTTCACCCACTTCATCCCAGAAAGCTGGAGTTCGACACGGCTTCCCATATAACGCCTCAAATGGTGCCATCTGTATACTGGAATGAAAACTGTTATTATATGAAAATTCAACCAAAGAAAGATGTTGGTCCCAACTTCCCTGATAATCCATCGAACAAGCTCGTAGCATATCCTCCAAGGTCTGAATTGTTCGTTCTGACTGCCCATCTGATTGAGTATGAAATGATGTACTAAAATTTAATTCAGTACCCAACGACTTCTGAAGGCCTTTCCAAAAGTTATAAGTAAACCTCGAGATTTACTAGGTAATCACACAACAAAGTCCATGGATATGTTTTCCTATTTCCACTCTGGCACTGGTAAAGGCTGAAGTATCCCTTTTGGTAACTGTCGCTCTTCTTTAACCTGCTGACAAGTCAAACACTTCACAGTAAAATCAACAATATCTCTTTTCATTCCATCCCACCAGTAATACTCCCGCAGATCTCTGTACATCTTAGTCTTCCAGGATGAACTGAAAACGGAGAACTATGAGCCTCACATAACAACTCATTTTTAAACTATGAATCACCATTCACACATAATCTCTCCCAAACCTCAAAACACAATCATTATCAATGTTGAATTCAGGAAACTTACCCTTCTGAACCAGCTCTACCTTTTTCTGCAACTCACTGTCTTGCTTCTGTGCTTGCTTGATTCTGTCTGATAGATAATATTTCACTGATACCTGAAACAAAATAGAAGAACATCCTGCACCAACAACTTCTATGCCAAAGTTTATCAAATCCTTAACCAAAGGATCACGTTCCAAGCGCAACATTTCTAATGAAGCATTACTTTTTCAACTCAAAGCATCGGCCACTTTATTTGCTTTTCCTGGATGGTAATGAATTGTACAATCATAATCCTTGATTAATTCTAGCCATCTCCTCTGTCTCATTTTCAATTCTTTCTGAGTGAATATATACTTTAAACTTTTGTGATCAGTATATATTTCACAATTTACTCCATACAAATGATGCCTCTAAATTTTTAAAGCAAAAACAACAGCAGCTAATTCAAAATCATGTGTAGGGTAATTTACCTCATGAGTTTTCAACTGACGTGAAGCATAAGAAATTACCGGATCATTCTTCATAAGGACACATCCAAGTCCCTTAAAAGAAGCATCACCTTATATAAAAAAATTACCATTCCTGGAAGGAAGTGCCAAAACTGGAGCATTCACCAATCTTCTTTTCAACTCCTAAAAACAATCATCACATTTTTTTGTCCAGATGAACTTAACACCCTTCCAAGTTAGCTTAGTCATTGGACTAGATAACTGTGAAAAATTCTCAACAAATCTTCGGTAGTAACCTGCCAAACAAAGAAAACTACGGATCTCGGTTACATTTGTGGGTCTTGGCCAGTCTTCCACAACCTTTGTTTTTGCAGGATCAACAGTTATCCCATCTTTAGAAACAATGTGACCAAGGAAAGAAATCTGTTGCAACCAAAACTCACATTTGCTGAATTTTCCATACAGTTTATTTTCTTTTAAGGTTTGCAAGATAACCCTTAAATGTCTTTCATGTTCCTCTTTACTTTTAGAAAACACCAAAATATCATCAATGAAAACCACCACAAACTTATCCAAGAACTCATGGAAAATTATATTCATTAAGTCCATGAATACAGCAGGTGCATTGGTTAGCCCAAAAGGAATTACTACAAATTCATAATGGCCATATCTTGTACGAAACACAGTCTTCGGAACATCTGCTTCCTTTACCTTCAGCTGATGGTACCCCGATCTCAGGTCAATCTTTGAAAAATACTGAGCTCCCTGGAGCTGATCAAACAAATCATCGATATGAGGCAATGGATATTTGTTCTTAACAGTGATGTTATTCAGGGCTCTATAATCAATGCAAAGTATCATAGAACCAGCTTTCTTATTAACAAATAAAACAGGAGCACCCCATGGTGACATGCTAGGTCGAATGAAACCTTTCTCTAATAAATCTTGCAATTGCTCCTTCAACTCTAAAAGTTCAATTTGAGCCATTCGATAAGGGGGTTTTGAAATTGGCTTAGCATCAGGAACTAAGTCAACCGTAAACTCAACTTCCCGATCTGGTATTATTCCAGGCAACTCATCAGGAAAAACATCAGGATACTCATTTACCACTGGCACATCATTAATCTGAACAGTTCCTTTATTTTCAACAATGTGTGCAAGGTAACATTAATTTCCATATTTTACAAGTTTCTCGGCCTCTTGATAAGTTATCAAGAGTAAGGGTTCATTCTTGTACACAAACTGAAAGTCTTTCTGAAAAGAAACTTCTTTATCTCTACAGTCAATCTTAGCATGGTAAATAGAGAGCCAATCCATACCCAGGATAACATCAAACTCTACTAGAGGTAGAACAATAAGGTTTTCAAGTAGGTTCTTTCCATAGATAAGGATAGGAAGATTCTTATAAATTCTTTTTGCCTCAACATTTCCCCCAGGTGTTTTTACCAAAAGTTCAGGATTCATTTCTTGAGATGGTATTCCCATTTTACTAGAAAATTTTTCAGAGATGAAAGAATGTGTAGACCCCGAATCAAACAACACACTGGCATGATCTGAAAAAACAAACAAAGTACCTGATAAAACTTCATTTTATAGCCTGACATCTGCTGAAGTAGTTGCAAAGGATTTCACCACCCCTTTCTGCTTGTAGTCTAACTGCTTCCCATCACTCAAGCTCTTTGTCGGACACTCGTTTTCATAGTGACCCATCTCATTGCACTTATAACAATTCACTAACTGTAAATAAAATTTGGTCTTACCTTCACCTTGATCCTTTTCAGTGCAATCACGAGCCTTATGTCCCATCTTACCACATCGGTAGCACATTCCATAATTCAGAAGACATTCCCCAGCATGCCTTTTGCCACATTTATCACAAACTGGAAATTTAGTTTTCTTACCATCAGACTTTTTTGAAGAATTCTTACCTTTCTCCTGCCACCTCGGTCTCTTCTTCTGTTGGTTGTTATAGAACACTTGATCATCGGAAAACTCCATTTCCACGTTCTCAGCACATTGAACAAGCTTTTCATAACTTTAAAACTCACGAGAAGCTAATGCCCTTCGATATTTTGGATTTAATCCTGAGTAAAAACGATTGATTTTACTATCAAGGTCTCGGATAAAATTTGGAGCATACCTTGCCAAATGAGTGAACCTTTCTTCATAGGTAGCCATTGATTCTTCCTCTTGCCTCAATTCCAAGAATTGCTTTTCCATCCTAAGTCAAACAGCCTTAGGAAAATACTTCTCAAGAAACATACCTTTGAATTCATCCCAGTCGAGAGCATCAATCTCATCAGCATCCCTGATATTTTTAACCATCGACCACCACTGATCTACTTCACCCTCCAAACGGTAAATAGAAAGACTAACCTTTTGATTGTATGAACACCCCATGACATCGAAAATCTTCTCCAGTGCTTTAATCCACCCTTCAGCTAACACAGGGTCAGATGATCCTCTGAATGATGGGGGATGTTGCCTCATGAAATGTTCCACCACTGACATGTTCCTCTGTGGTTGATCTGGATGATCTCGTGCATGGATACCACCACCATTTATCGCTTGAGTCAACTGCGCCATTACTGCAACAAACTGTTCAGTTCCAATTCCGACCATCTCAAGATGCTGATTCGGAAGGTTATTTCATTTTCTATGCCTTCCTAGCACTGCTTCCATGTTTTCTCTGCGGAAAACCATTCTGAACACAGAAATATCTTAGGCGAAGAAATATGGTAATCTTTAAATGATATATCATTTCAATCATACCATAAATTAACTTATAATTTAACAATTTTCCAACTCCTAAAGTTATCTAAACCGACCTCTGATACCAACTATAAGGCCCCAGCCTTAAACCTTACTTAATCTTGAGTTATTACAAGATTACACATTGAGTATCTTTTCGGGTTTAGAGTTTTAGATAATTAGATCATAAAACTTGCATTACATTCCACATATAAACAATGTGGTTACATAAAGATAGTATTCTTCTTTCCCATCAATGGAAACATATTTAAAATAAAACATGGATTCTTTATTGACACTTCCTTGACACTATCATCATATCATGTACCTTTCCCTTGACCTGTGAAAAACATTTCAAAAAAGCATGGGATGAGCATAAAAAGCTCAGTAAGGGATATAAAAATATGGAATGGAAACATGGGTACATAGATACATAAGAATGAAATCATACTTTACCCATAAAACATAAGCACTTTAACATACCTCATCAAATCATGAATAAATCATAAGACATAAAGGTAACTTGAGGCATTCATAACTTTCTTACGTAGGGAGTAACCCACTTGGTTACGTTTGGAATACCCATCACAGTATATTCCCCAAATCTCTTCGGAGAAACCTTAACGTTTCACTCCTTCGTGTTACCCAATGCATTGGAGAGCTATATCGGGATCACCCACCTTTAGTTTATCACGGAACCACCCATCTTCATAATAATGCCCTAGAACCTCAATATAATCGTATCACATAAAACATGCATAAAGGAAACTTAACATTTCCACCTTTCAATCACAAGATATCAGTACAACACATTGATATAAAAACATTATGAAAACCATTTTCAATACCAAAATAAAATAAAAGTAAAACATGGTATTTATTTTTCTTTAAAAAAAAGGTATGGCTTTTAGAGGAAGCCGAAACTCAAATAATGGTCACGGCGGCGGAGAAGTCGTTGTCACCGCATACGTACGACAAAAACATTCCCTTTTTTCGTTTAGTAAACTCTTCATATAAAAAGATTCCTTTTGAATAAACATAAAATTCAAAGGGTTTTATACACCATATAAAAGAAGGTTGTGTATAAAACAAAGTATGCCTCAATGAAAGGAGATTGAGACGAAGTCTCATACCTTGGGTCTGACTTGACTCGGTCGTTCTTTAATCTCCTGAATAATAAACTTGAGTTATTTTCTAATTTCTTAAGAACCTTTTTCAAGTTCATTATTCCTTTTATGTCACTTATTTCCATGTCATGAACACTATGTAATTATTTAAGTTAATAATGGTCGGTTTAACGATCATTGGTACTTGATTCAAAAATAAACCATTTATAATTACAAGTTGTTCATGTATCCATTATATCCAAAATGGTATTCATGATTTATATATCATATATGTCATATATATCCAGTACATGCATACATTTATAATATTACATAATCATTTAGAGGTAAGAAATGAAAGCACCGTTCATGGAGACGGTAAGCCGTACGTACGCATAAACGCTACTTTCATTTCTATTTCGTATTTTATAGAATGGAATCATAATGATATACAGTTATATTATAATTCCAGTATAATATCATATATAATATCATATTTAAATCCTTTATACGTCCCACATACGGTATTTAACGAATCAAATCACTTTGAGGGGGCGGTAGTCCGCACTTCCTTAAATGAAGATATCGCGTTTACCCATAATGGAAACCATAAAGGTATGCCCAAAATTAAAAATAAAGAAGCTTAAGGAAAACATAAACATATTATATAACATATATAAATATAGTGACATCTTAATGTCCTCCTTTTAAGGTGTTAAAAGAATGTTGAACAATCATCGTTTCGGGAGGCATAAATTCGCCATCCACGGAAACAATATGTTATTTAACCATTATATGTAGGTGTGTGTAAGTGTAGTTATAATCCTTATTATAAAAACATCCTAGTATATTGAAGATACTGGAGTTGTTACAAAAGAAATGAATAAAAATAGTTTATGGGGTTGGAGAAGCAAAATAAAACAAAAGGGCTCAAGTGAAGACATTACCTTAAAATCGGGTAACTCCCTTTGGTTTGAGCTCAAAGGATTCCTTGGGAATACTTCTGCCCAAAGTGAGGCTTCAAGGAGTAAGATAGGGATGTGGAGAGACAAAATGGGAAGGTTTTGGCCGATCCAAAGGCTTTGGGAGTGTGGGTAAGGAGGTAGAGGTGGGGGCCTTTATAAGAGGAGAGGAGGGGCACTCTTGGAAATTAAGAAAATGTTACTTTATTTTAGAATGAGTTTCGGATTTTAATGGTCCCAATTTGATGTTTTTCGAGTATAAGGTGATAAGGGTTATAAATCCACCCATCCAATAGGTTTTGGACATGTTTAGGTCATATATTTTACATTATCTTTCCATTTTATTTAAATCCTTTATTAATGAGGTAATCGTTGCATCATCATGATGTCATAAATAATTTAATTTATTTAAAGTCTAAAAATTATAAAAAAAATACTATGATGTATGAAATATTTTTAGCTTTCTAATGATTATTTATAATCAAAAATATGATTTGTATATCCCTATGTAAAAAGTATTTTAGTAAAACATCTCATGTTTGTGTCATTTTTATTTTAACATTAAATAAAAAGATATTAATGTCATTTTCCAACCAAAGTGGCTTCATGGGGTCCCTATGTTAACCCGTAGATTTTCTTGGTCGTCCATGACACATCCAATGAGGTTAGGACATGTTTCAAGTTCATTTCATATTATTACAACATTATTTTTACCTTAAATTACACTAATTACCTCTAATCGCGATTAAAAACTTAATAAGTTACTATTCACCAAAAAATTATTTTAATCCCATTGAACCAGATTTTACTTCTTAATGAAAACCATGTATGTCAGATTTTTTAAATTCAAAACATAGAGGTGGTAAAATTTCATTTAAACGAAAAATCAGTTTTTTTAAGTACCACTTAGTGGTTTCACTATTCATCCAAAATTGAAGTTTTTCAGAAAAATACCAAAACTTCACCCTAAGCTATATTTGATATTCCAAATTCAAAAATGAAGTCAATTTTAAAAAATTCAAAACATATAAGTCACATTAATTAATTTAATAATTAATTCCCGATGTCATGACAAATAGCGTGTTGTTATGAAATAATAATTATCAAAAGATTGACACTAGATTAAGTCCGATTTCAAAGTGAAATTAATTCCAACGACCACTATTGGATTTAATGGTAAAAATATATTCTAATTTCACTTTAAAACAAATTCAAAATATAATCTAATCATATAAATAAATTAGATTAAAAAGAGGTTTTGAATTAAAATACAACATTTTACACTATTCATTAAAAATGAACTTTATCGGAAAAATACCAATAATTTACACAAAGTAAATTTTGATGTCCCAATTCTAAAGAAGAGTTATTTTTGGTCCAATAGAATGTATAAGAGTGAACAAAACTATATTTAATGACGGTTCACCATCAAAAGGCGATAAGTGAACCTTTAGTGAAAATTAGGGTATAAATGCCTAAAATTGAATTCTTTCCGTATTTTATGCCTTTATCTTTTATTGGATAAATGTAAAAACATTTAAAACACATATATAATCATATTTTAGTTTTTTATATCCATTATTGCCAATACAATGGCTACGTGTTAACTACCATTTAAAATAATATTATTATATAACTAGTGTGCAACGTAAGTTTTCGAAGAAACCCATCGTTGTGTATCGAGTACGCTATCGAACATAGCAACCCCTTTAAAGTAAAATTAATATTTAATTCGTAAATATTAATAAATATCAAAATTCTTTATTATTTATTTACCTGGGATGTTACATGTACAAGGGTCACAGTGAAATTCAAAAGTATGTTTTATTTCACAAAAAATATTTTACAACAAATTAACATAATTTTTCATTAAGCTAGTGAAAATATATTTTTCAAAAAAATTCAGATTGTAGCATGAAAAACAATGAACACATAGTTAAATGGGTGTCAAGAAGTTTTAAAATTTGATATAAATAGACTTTCAACAACACAGTAAAAGATATGGTAAACAACCAACATAGAAAAGCACACACATAAGAGAAAGACAGCAAGGGTGATATTACATCCCCACACTTAAATTAAAATGGTGAATAAATTTCAACAAATAAATCAAAGTTTCTAGTAACAAAACAGCATTAAAGTCAATTTCTAGTAGTAACAAGAAAGAAAATCAATAATGAATAAGTGAATAAAATAAGTGTATAAATTTAAACTCCATGTTTTCATGATGCTTTCTCAATTTAGTCAATTCAAAATTATTCCTCCATATCATCTTTAAGTGAAAACCTTTGGTTTTTTCTGCTTCAGTACCTTCAAAAATGAAAAATATCATAATATAAAATAAAAAAATGAAATGAAAATGAAATTAAAATTAAAAGGAATTAGTTTAATAAATTTAGTCTAGTTATAGTCCAACATTCAGCTTCTTATGACTTGAGAACAAGAGGGAGTTCTTCTCCTCCATTGTCAACAACAATAAAAACATTCCATAAGGAAAAATGATGATCAGGAAGGCTAATAATTATACCTAGTGGATGATGAATAAAAGAAGAGAAATAATTACTTTATTATTATCAAAAAACAAATTAAAAACATAGAAAACCCATGGGTTGACTCCCATGAAGCACTGAATTTCAAGTTTTCAGTTATATTTTATTGAAATAACAACAAATTGTTTTATTGAAAGTAATAAAAATCATAGGTTTCCTCCCATGCAGCACTAGTTTTAAAGTCCCCAGCTAAACTCCCCTATAAACTAACCAAAGTCACTAAGAGGGTGTGGTTTCCTATGAAAGAACCGCCACATGTTTTTGGACTATTTTTTTAGGTGAAAAATATTTAAAATGGGCTCTATATATTATAGGCAAGTAATAAAGTTCCTTAACAGTTAGCACACAACCCTAGAATACCATATCAACAATGATTAAAAGCAGGTTGTATTATTTTAAAGCAAAGACCCGCTCATTGTCTAATTTGAGTTTCAAGAGAGAATCAATCTGGTGGAGAATATTTTGATGTTTTAGTAGGTTATATAATGCTTCCAAATATAAATCACATATCTCTAAAATTACCTCATCAAAAACTCTCTCATATTCTATGGAATTAGTTGTGAAGACTATTGAGTTTTGAAAATTAATTTCACGAGAAAGTTCTTCAATTCTATCTTGAAAAGATTTTAGTTAATTTGAAACCAATTCTACACCCCTTTCTACATTTTTCTCATCCTCAATATTATGTTCAACAACCCATGTTTCGAGTTCAGCGGTCAATGGATTTATATGGATGAAAAGGAAATAAAATATGATCATTTTGAACACCATTATAACAAACTCCCCAATGAGTTGGGTTCTATCATCACTTCCAAGATTTAAAGGTGTGGGTTTTTCTTCCAAATCATGGACATTAAATTTATTTTCTTCAAATTCCATTTTGTGAAAAATTTTATCTTTTTGGTTTTTCAAATATTTAATTTCATATTGAGTTTTTGAAGAATTGAATCATTGGAGTTCCTAAATGAGTTGGTAAATTAACCACTTTTCTCACAAATTTGATCCATGTTTGATGTTCTTAGTTTTAATTTTGGGATTTCAATTTTTCTAAAATCAAAAAACTTTTTCCTTAATTGGACATTATTTCTAACACTTCTTCATAAAATGACTCCAAAGGTGATGGTTTCTCATTCAAGGTTTGGAATTTCGTTCTATCTTTACAAGCTAGCGCATCACAAATATTCCCCAAATTTTCATCATTATGACACACTAGAAACATCCCTATGAGTTGCTCTAAATTAAATTTTTCTTCATAATTAAATCCATTAAAGAAGAACTAAAACAATTTTATTAATTGAAATCCATTATTAGGTCATTAAACTAGAAATTCGTTAAAACTTTTCCATGTATCACAAAATATTTATTCATTATTTTTAGAAAAAATGATAATAAAACACCTAAAGTGCTTACATATTTGGCCAGATATTATATGCATTTTAAGATTTAAAATATATAATTAAAATATTATCAATTCACTTATAAATAATGTTTCAAAAATTTAAAATATTAAAAAATTGAAATAAGTAGTTTTCTAAAGTAACATAATTTTTTTCCTTTTTTAATTTTTTAAAGTTTCTATTTTTGTTTTTCTATATTGATTTTTTTATATTTTCTATCCCAAATACACTCAGCGCATGCCTCCCCTAGAAATGGGGCCAAATTTTGATAGGACCAAAGGTCGTCACGACCTTCAAAATTTCATTTATAAACCTACACTAGCATAGTAGTGACAGGTCAAACCTAAGGGAAGGCAGGTGAGTGTTCTAGGGCTTGATTTGATCTCTAACTAAGAAAACTGCATGAAATACATAGATAAATAAAAGTAAGAGGTTTTTATTCTTTTTATGGGGGTGTATGACATGTTAATGATGTATAAAAATGATGTTAAGGGGTAAAATAGACGATTTGACTGGTTTAAATGATTCCATGGAAAGTAGGACATGTTCTAAGGTAAATTCAATCTACTAGTTTAAAATTAAGTTTCCATTGCATAAATTTTTATTATAAAAGATCCTCTGAAAAAGACTGAATATTTTCCCTCATCAAGAAATTAATGATATGGAATAATGAATCTTAGAGTTCGCCACTCCAAGAACCATCAACTAGAATAAAAATTGAAAAGAATTTAAAATAATAAAATTCACCGTTATATCCCATGTTTTGAAATTTATGCTTATGAAACGCATTCAAGATCAATCTCATAAATTGATCTTGAAGTTTAAAATTGAAAATATGGAGCATTAAATAATATTAATGATTTATAAATTGATCTCTCTGATCAATATTGAATTCATTTTTGAATATGATATTGTTGACGCTTTTTTCTGTCACAATGTCTATGGAATGGAAAAGGGGGATACCTTAAGCACAGAGAGGGTCACCCTTTGATGAACATAAAAAAAAATTGACGAAGAAATGGACTAGGATCCCATTTGCAGTGAGGCGTGCAAGTTACATGTGCGCCACGAAAGTCACTTGTGTGCCGCCTATGGGTCGTGCATCTCACTTGCACGCCCTATTTGATTTTTCACCCAAGGTGCATGGTGGACTATAAATAGCCCATGTGGGCCCCCATTTTAAAGACAGATTTTCCGAAAGTCAAATTCAATCTCTGGTCACCCTAGTCTTCAACTCAACTCTTCTGAAAGCTTCTAAGGTAATTTTTTACCTATGATGGAAGACCTAAAAGAGTAGAATAAGGCCCAAGTGTTTAAAATTCATCAACACTTGCGCACCTAAGTGTCCAGACCTCCTTAAAAATGGAAACACTTACATGATTCCCTACCCTTTTGATGAAACTTGCAGTCCACCCTTTTGGAAACATCATAGGATAATACTAAAGGCTTGAGTTAAGTCTATCCCAAGTACTTCCCTACAGATTCTTCGTCACACATGTGAACCCATGTCGTGCAAGTACACTTGCGCAGCCAAGACTTGCACACCAAATTCATTTGTGTGCCTCTCTCCCTTTCACCTCTCCTCTTCATGATATTAGTCCTCAAACCCCTTTTCAAGGCCATTTATGGCATGATTCCTTTGTGGGATTCCTTATCTGAAAAGAATTTTGTGAGAACCTATCCCAAAACCTTGTGACTTACAAGATTTATGTCACTAAGGTTAGAGGTTTCCACCATTTAACCTCATCCTTTCAGATTAGAAGATATTTTGATTTAGGGAATCCTCCTCAGGAGTAGGTCCCAAGTTCCCTTGGTTTGGGCCTCCATCTCAGGAATATGCCCCAGTCATAATTCCTTTAATTAGGGAATCCTTATTAGGAGTAATCCCCAAGTCCCCTTAACATAGGCCTCCTTCTTAGGAGTAATCCTTAGTCATAATTTACTTTAACATTGGGCATCCTATTCAGGAGTAAGCCCCAATCTTAATTTCATTTTATTTGGGCCTCCTTATCAAGAATAATCCCCAATCATAAGTCCCATTTAATTTGGGCCTCCTTCTCAGGAGTAAGCCCCAAGTTATAAGTACCCTTTAATTTGGGAATCCTTTTTAGGATTAAGCCCCGGGTTAAAACTCCAAATCTCTATAAAATACAAATACCTTTATGGACCCTTCTTCTGGACTTCTTTCCTGAAGTAAGTCCTGGACTTCATCTACTTGGGCAGTAATACATACGTAATCCCCACATCATTTCTTGTGACTACATCTTTCATGTCACAATCGTCAGGTTTACTAATACCTCTTGTTTCTAACACCAAGCATGACTCATATGATATTAGAGTGTAAAAGTTATCTCGACATCTCTTTTTAGGTCGTTAACCATGAATAAGGCCCATATTTCTTCACTCGAACTATGTGGATTCTAATTTTTTTAACGAGGATACGTAGGTAGCCCATCTGCGGGTACGATCCCAACTCTAAAATAATCCATGTCTTTCTCAATAACAATAAACTTCATGTGCCCCACTGAGTGGGTTTAAAACCAGTATGGTCATCATAATGACCATATAAATAATTCTCTAAATCCCATACATATCAATCATTGATTTCCAAATCTAAAGGAAAACTCGTTTTCATGCTTGGTGAATTAATAAGGATTTGTGAACAAAACTTAAATCTATAAAAGAGTCCTATAGTATGAAATAATTCCCCCCAAAAAGGTGTGATGAGCCTGACCTCCCATCCTCTCGACCAATGCAAATTATTAAGCCTCATCGGTCCACATCTAATGAGCACCTACCTTTGGAAAGTAGGTCCAAATGGATATAGAATCATTGGGTGTTTTTGGTTCTATGAATAAACCCGTTAGAAAACAATGGGAAATTTTGAACCTTAAACAAAAAAGGTCATCCTCATTTCCAGACAAAACAAAAAATGGTGAACCCGACGTGAATCCTTAACCAAGTTAAATGAGGTTTTACTTATTTGTTAGGCCCATATTAAACTCAATATGAGGGCCAACAAAGCAATTAATAACATATGTGCTCTTCCAAAAGATGTATTATGACTAGACTTATCTTGATTATGTCTGCTATATCAAACAAGCACTCTTTTCCAAGATCTATTTTCAACACAAAATGGATTCTTTAAGGTTCACACTTGTGAATGCCTCGGCCGCTACTCATGCTGGATCCTCATCCGCTCTAAGAACAACATCAGCTACTAATCATCTTCAACGTTGGGTATCAAATGCATTGGTGAGAGAATACCATCAACATGGTACCATCCCGACTCTAGAGGCCGCTCGACAAGCCATCCAAGTTGACAACTCACCCTGGTTGTCCGGACAGCGATGACCAGTGGTCAAGAAGCAGGTGGTTCCAAACACCATCTCCAACCGTTTCAGGTCTTTATCCCTAGAACGCAACAACCAGTCCCTCCCATATTACAGTGAGGTGAATCAAGAGGTCACTCAAGTCCTTAGTTCAAGAATACAGGACTCCTTCCAGAGGACTCCCACCAACAATAGCTGCCAGACTCGTGTGGCAGTGCACCCTCAACATGATGTGGGTATAGCTTTTAGGTGTTCGGCTCAGGTTCCTCAGACCCGAGCATGCAAGACGAACCGTCATAGGTGAAATTTGGCTAACAGGGAGCGGGTTCTTAACTATTCCCCCTACGAAGAAGTCCGTCAACCTAACGTGATGGAAAACAATGAGAGGGAATATGCACTCACCCGTCCTAATTTCACTACCTATCAGACTTTTCTGGCATTAACACACCAATCCCACTAGGAAATTCTGACAGGATACTATAGGTAGGCACATACACCTATTTATAAATCATCATCCAGTCAGCAGGCTCGTCTGACTGCATCTAAAGAATCCCACCAACCAAATGTGGTGACCACCAGTAAACAGGCACATACACCTACTTACACTCATCAATTCTGCCAGCAGTCTCATCTGCCAGTATTGAAGGAAGTTCATAAATCATATTCGGTGGAGAACAATCAGCAGAAACATACACCTGCAATTCATCAAGCTAACCAACAGTATTGTTTGGTAGCACCCGGAGATGTTAATTGGAAAGATCTAATGATAAATAGGAGTCATACACAACATTCTGCCCCCACACATGAGTACTTTTAGAATTCACTACTAGGAAAATGAGGACAGGATAAATAAAACACACCTAGTCCAAACACAGAATGGACGTATATTCCCATTCCGGCAGCTGAAGTCACCAAGCACATTCTGAAAATGGTGAAAGAGTAGAAGAAAATCCCTGACCATATTTTGGATACCTATCAGAATATTATAACAACTTCACTGAAATCACAGGGAAAGAAACATAAATCTATCCCTATCAGTGGAGTGACTCGTCAACATGTCACCCCAGAAAAGATACACACCTCTGTTCCAATCCAAGAGGGTTATGGGAAAAACTCCCCCATGTCATACGAACAATCATGTCAGGCACATACACCCGATTTAAATAGAGACAGACAGCCTAACCTGACCATTTCTTCTAATCAGGCACATACACTGGCTTATAATAACCACTTTTATCAACAAGTGGTTTCCAAAGTGAGTAAGAAGACGTCTAAAAAAATACCCATCCAATACAGTTAAAAAATCAAGAGCCAATCTGCAATAAGGCCTTGCTCAATGCTGAAGTTCATGAAGCCCTCAGACAATTATCTATTGAAACTCAATATTCTAATCTCTCATTTCTAAATTCTATAAATAACAACAATAATTCTAAAGGTCTTCATCATAAAATTTCTCATGAAGGATTTCTTCATGACAATTTGGTCAATCTCGAAGCATCATCTTTAGATGAGAGCCACAATAACCCTCTGTATGGCCAGAAGAACAAGGAGAAAAAGGTTTCATATTTTATTGTAACCCACCATGGTGGTCCTCCCCATGATGATGAATTTAGCTGCAAAAGTCCTCTCTGTAGTAGTAATTAACATTGCCTAGAAAATTCTTCAATGGACAATGCAGTAATGAGAAAGACCTCTTATATTGAGTCACTTTTAAATGTGAATCCAGTCATGTCTGATGACTTACTGCTTACAAGTGAAATACTTTCTCAATCAGAAGATATCTCGGGGTGTAGTTCATTCTCCAAACCACCCCTGGGTCATTCATCTTCTAATGTGACAAATTAATTCTTTACCAATATTTTTGAATCTGATGAAGCAACAAAGAAACACCATCATTGGTCCAATTAGGTAGAATAATCTTCATCAAATGACAAAGAGGAAGTGTTGAATATGAGAAAACAATTGGTGAAAGGTGAAATAACAGTTATTCTTTGGCCTTTGGATGACTCTCAGTATGATATACCAAAAATGTTGATAGAAGATTGTATTCACAATATTCATCTCAACATATGGAAAACTCTTTTTCACTTAAAATATAAAATATTACCTTATGATGAATATCAAAATCAGGTTAAGGTAATATAAGTATTGAAACTCCAAATTGACTTGGCTTCTCTCTCAGTTTCCTGACATCCAAAGGTTGAAAAGCAGTAGAGGGTCCTTCGGTGTACATGCCTTAGCGCATTAAAAAGGTTGCGCTAGTTAATTACCAATGCCCCATCTGGTATTCAAATCAGGGGATGGGGTGTTCTTGGAGCATTGCATTTAACTATTCTCTCTAGTCAACAAAGACCGCCAATAGTGGTCTCATGCAATGTTATTGCCTATGCCTAGCCACAGCTAATTGGTTTTGTGTGTAATCAAAGGCTTTCTCAAGAACATGCCTCAAATAGTTCTTCCCAAAGTCAAGTATATAAAGAACAAGTTGTCAAATTACTCTTGCATAAAGAAAATGAGAATATAGAACAAGATTCTCATTTAGAGCATGCGCCTCATCAGGTGATAGAGGTGTCAGAAATAATCCAATGGTCATCTGAGCCAGGTGATTTGAGTGGATGTCGGATGATGCATCCGGCCAATAATCAGACTAAAATATGAAAAATCATTAGAGATTTTAAGAAAGTTTCAGATGTAGCATCTCAAGAGACAACTGAGCTTTCTAGGTTGGGGACTCTTTTAATCCAACCCTCAGGATCAACAGGCAGGATTCGAGGAGTTGAGCAAGAAAAACATGAACATCCCCAGTCCACTAGACTAGGGATTTTTTTAAATTCCCAATCTCTTTCTCATCAAAAGTCAGTATTGTCTTGATTAGGGAAGAAGCCATAATAGGAACGCAGAGGCAAATTGTCATGAAATTCCCTCTAAATTACAGTTCATCAAGAATTTCCTAAGGGATCAACCAAACAAAAGGCAATGTCTCATAAAGGACATGGAAGAAGACAGTATCGCAGAAACGCTGACAGAAGGGCTGCAATGTGTTATGCATCGATAAATGTCATCAATGCCATTGTCACTGATCCCCCATAATATGAGGCTCACTCAGAGGAATCAGATGAATAATTTCATGTTAAAGAGGCTATATACATAGAAACAAATGAAGGAGGTGTGTGTACCAGAAGCCAGAGGGTTTCCTAGAGGCAAGACATTCCTTCAGGTAGTACCCTTACATACTTCAGAAAGGCACATGCAAAGGAAAAGGGTAAAAGTCAGGTTACATCCCACCCTACCTCTGGAGAAGGAAAATCACTATAATTAGAGGAAAGGTTTGCATAGTAAGAAGAAGAAATGAAAGAGTTAATAAGGTTAAATGCAGAACTACTTCAAGGTAGTCTTCCTCCTAAGCATGCTGGAGTTAATCAATTAAGGGAATTTGTTATAGCTATTGGGATGGATCAAGAATATCCCCCTTTACAAGTACACACTCACATGTCGAATCCTATGGGTCATTCACGATAGTAACCAACAATACTACCACCAGTGGAAGTACCGGTCACCACTCCCATCCAAACTTTAGTTATTTCACCTTCTCAGGTCCAAGATCCACTAGATGTTTCTCAAACATTAATTACTACCATTGAGTCATTAATAGCTCATTTGGAAGCTATGGAAGGATGACATGAACTAGTTCAACCAGAAAAGAGAGCTTACCCTGAATGGGTGGATGCAATTCCTCCCTCGTCAAATTTTGTGAATACCACATTCCCAATTTTTAATGGTTTGGGAGATCCATAGAAACACTTAACACATTTTGTTACTCATTGTGATTCTATTATGGGAACTCCTCAACAATAAGAAGCAGTTAAGCTAAGGTGTTTTTTGCAGTCATTACAAGGTCCTTCTTTTGTCTAGTACACATGTTTGCAATCTCGGTCAATTACTGGGTGGCAAGACCTCCGTCAAAAATTCATTCTTCAATTAAGCTCAACATTACCAAAGACAACAGTTTTTGATCTTAACAATTGTAAACAAAGGGAAAATGGAAGAGTTTCGTATTTCATTGCTTACTGGAAGGGATTAACATATTCTTTATGTTTAGCACTCTCTCAAGAAGAGTTTCTACCAATCTGTGTGGCAAATTTGCGTGATGAATTACACACACCATTAATCCCTATAAAATACACAGGAGGGTTTTGAGACCTTACTTCAATCGCTCAGTATATAGAAGACTCTCTTATATATATTAGGGATAAAACTTGTGTAATTCCATCAGCTCTGAGAAGAAGAATAGGGAAAGCAGAGACTGCTAGAGTTACACTTAAACAAGCACCTGCACCTACTTCCACTACAAAACCTTCATCATATTGAAGGGCTCCACATCCTGAGTGTCAACAACAACGGCCTCCTCATCAATATGATCAAAGAGATCAAAGGAGGAAATAGTTTGAGGATTTAAAGAACAAATTTTATTCTTTTCGGAATGAACAAGTTCCTGGTTACTCCATCTCGGCTCTAGAAAACAATATGGTTCAGTTTCCAAGGCCCAAAAGGCCGAACAAGGAAGGAGATTAAGACCTACCCAACTATTTCCTGTTTCATCAGATGTTGGGGCATCCCATTCAGGATTGTTTTGTCTTCAAAGACCTCCTATAAAAGATGGTGGACTCTGGACAAGTAAAACTGAAAGGTTCTTCATCCTAGGTAGAATGTGTTACTGCTAATGATCCAGAAGAATAAGGAGAGTGGCACGAAGTAAAAAGTAAAAAATGCATAGAAATATAATGATTGGATAGTTAGGAAAATGATCAACTGAACTCATTCCATTTTACGAACACAATTGAATAAACCAATTGTGTCTTCTAATACTTCTTCCACAGTAAAACCCCCTTTATCAGAAGAAAAATCCTCAAATAACTAGTGTAATTTGAAGAAAGAAGAGCAGTCAGAAGAAGATGACCTCGTGTCAAAGCCTAGGTAGTCTTTGACTCTGGCAAATTTTATGCCATCTGCTTCAAAATCACGGGCACCACCCCACCAAATGGCACAGCCCAAACTGGTTCATTAGGAATAATCTTCATCAGATGAAGAATTGATCTTTGTTTATGTTAGCATGATTAATTTAATGGATCCCTATGCCAATGACAGTTTCGATCATGATGAGCCTAAGATCCCTATATCTAACAGAGGAATTAGAGGAAGAGACAAAGTTCTAGGATATAGAGGGAGACATGGATATTACAGAATCCACTATTTCAATCCTACCCCTGCTAGAACTGTATATGCAGCAGAAATTCGTGGAAAATCCCTTTAGCAGGCTCAACAGGAACAAGAAAGTTCTTCCACACATGGCAGATTTGGTCCTGATACAGTTATTTTGGAGAACCGGTTATATGTTACACCTTCTTCCTCTTAGAAAATAGATTTACCTAGTCGGTCTAATCTACCGAAGCCAAGAGTGTTTCCAATTCCTGCTCTGATACGGGATGTATCTACTGCCAAAACATCAACTTCCAAGGCACTTGAAAAACCACATTTTCATGCTGCGAAACGCAGACCTTTGGACCATAAGTATGATGTCCTGAAACATTTGGCCCAAGTACCATCCAAGTTATCAATTATGTATGCCTTGAATCTATCAAAAGATCTTTGGGAGGTGGTTACTGAGGCTTTGTCAAGTCCTCAAGAATTTGAAACTGAAATTGATGCGGTTGAGGTCTACCGTATAGAGAATGATCCTGCAGAATTCCATGTAGTGATATCTTTTACAGATGAATATAAAGATGATGTTTTACATGGATATATCAGACCATTGTATCTATCTAGAAAAGTCAATGTCATATACATCTGAAGTTCTTTTATTGATAATGGCTCAAGAGTCAACCTCATTTCTATTTGTACACTTAGTCGATTGGGCCTCACCAAATCTGATTTATCTCCTTCAACTATGATGTTTCAAGGATATGATAAGAATGAATAATAACCTTTGGGAGAGATAACACTCAAAATTTAGTTTGGAGACCTTGTGTCTAATTCAGATTTCATGGTTCTTCGTCAGGACATCGCCTTCAACATTTTTCTTGGAAGACCTTGGCTACATCAACATGCGGTTGTACCATCGTCATACCACCAATATCTCAAATATTGTTTCAATGGTCAAATTGGGACATTGTATAGTGACAAGGCCCCATTCAAAATGTGTGAATCTCAATACATTGAGGTAGAATTTTATCACATGGAGGGAAAGGAAAAATCCACGACAAAAGAGGTCACCAAAATTAATGCTCAAAATGGTTTGGAAAAGATTCTAGAAAACCCATTCATACAGGTGAGTACAGATTATGTGTTGCCTATCAGTCAAATTGACAGGATAGACCGAAATCCAAACACACTTATGGAAACTTCTGTAATGTCAATTACGGTAATCAAGCCAGACAGCATGGGAGAAATTTTTGATTCACCAAGAAGTGATGAAAGCTTTAATGGAGATGTCTTCATTCCATACACGAAAATCCAGCAATTCTATACTTCATCAACCAGGACAGAAGAAGTTATAGCAATACCAGAGGAAAACAATGATGTTTATTCTCAATCCATCATCTCCTCTCTATCACCCAAGGAAGATCCTTCATCATTAATAGGGTCTGAAATGGCAGCCTCTTATTCAAGATGTTAAAATTTTAACTTCTCCCCTGACCATGGAAATTCTTCTTAGTCATCTACTATGCAAGTAAAAATAGAAGAATTAACACATATTGAAGAATAAGAGGAAGATATCAGGGATGATTCTTCATAATTTGAAGAGGGTATCTCTACCACTGTGGATGAACTCGGAGAAATAAATCTGGGTAAAAAGAAGATCCAAGCCCCACTTTAATTAGCGCAACCATGACTCTTAAAGAGAAATAAATGTATACTTTATTTCTAAAGAAAAATTGAGATGTATTTTCTTGGAATTATACAGAAATTATAGGTCTTAATCCCGATGTTTCCACTCATCATTTGGGTTTCCCCGAAGAACATTGAGGATTCAAGCAAGCAGTAAGAAGAACACACCCAACTTATGCTTCCAAAATTGAAGCTGAAGTTGATAAGCTTATCAAGGCTAACTTCATCAGAGAAGTTCAATATCCCAAATGACTTGCTAATATTGTCCCCGTGAAAAAGAGTAATGGAAAAATTAGAGTTTTCATTGACTTCATTGATCTTAATCAGCATTGTCCCAAGGATTATTTTCCCGTTTCGATCACTGAACTATTAATTAATGCAACAACTAGCTACGAAGCTCTTTCCTTCATGGATGGTTACTCTGGGTACAATAAAATATGAATGGCCCCAGAAGATGAGGATTCTATAGCCTTCAGAGCTCCTCAAGGTGTGTTATGCTATTGGGTAATGCCCTTTGTCTTGAATAATGTAGGTGTAGCGTATCAATCTTCCATGAACCATGTCTTCAAACCCTTTTTAGTGAAATTTGTTGAATTTTATGTGGATGATTTGGTGGTTAAATCCATAAAACGTTCTGATCACTTAGCCGATCTGTAAATCATATTCAACAAACTTTGACAACACAATTTGAAGATGAACCCCTTGAAATGTGCTTTTGGGGTAACGTTGGGAAAATTTCTCAGATTTATTGTACGCCATCATGGTATCTAAGTTGATCCTGAGAAGAAAAAATCAATCCTTGACATGTCACCTCCTAGAAATTTGAAGGAAGTAAGAGGACTTCAAGGTAACCTGGCCTATATTCGGCGTTTCATTGCCAATTTGGCAAGCAAGTGTTTACCCTACACCAGATTAATGAAAAAGGGAGTCACCTACCAGTGGACTAAAGAATGTCAAGAAGCATTTGATATCCTCAATAAATATCTCACGAGTCCACCGGTATTAATGCCACCTGTTGAAGGAAGAAAACTTATTTTCTATGTGGCATATTTAGAGATATCATTGGGTGACTTCCTTACCCAAGAGAATGATGTTGGGAATGAAAACAACCTTTATTATCTCAATCGGACTATGCTTGAGGCAAAACAATGATATTCAAGTATTGAAAAGTGCTTCCAATCATTAATATTTGCAGTTCAAAAATTGATACACTGCATGCAACATCATGAGGTCCAATTTGTATATCACAATAACCAACTAAAATCTATCCTTAGTCGTCCAATGCTTACAGGACGTCTGGCAAGGTGGGAAGTTATTTTGCAGCAGTGTGATATCCAGTATGTGTCTCAAAAGGCAATAAAGGGACAAAATCTAGCTGATTTCCTTGCTGAACACCCATATGTATAAGATACGTCTTTAAATATTTAACTTCTTGATGAGGAATTCTTCTCTATTCAAGATAATCCTCAAACATGGGAAATGTATTTTGATGGTGCCTCCAGAAGTCCAACAGGGAAGAAAATGGAAGATACTAAATTCAGCAATGTTGGGTTGGGAATCATGCTTATTTCCCCGGAAAAGGTAGTTCTACCCTATTCCTTCTTATTATTGGAAGGAAGTACAAACAATGAAGCATAATATCAATCTCTCATCATAGGATTGGAATTGGCGCTTCAAGCACAGGTGAATCGCTTGAAGGTAAAAGGTGATTCAGATTTTGTAATCAAACAAATAAATGGGGGTTATACCATCCAAAAGGAAGAGTTAATCCCTTTCTGTGATTACATCAGAGATTTAATGGATGAATTTCCCTCGGAACTGATATTTTATTATGTCTCGGGATCAAAAAATGCCCAAGCTGATGCACTGGCTAATGTAGCCACAGCCCTAGCATATCTAAATCGGGACGAAACAATCATCAGTATTGCCCACCGTCGTATAGTACCACCTTTTGTTCAAATTAGAACCAAGTAAATTAGTAAACTCAGTCCCATTTCGGAACCATATGGTCATACTACAAGATGGATGACACCTATTAGGGAATACCTTCAAAATGGAACACTCCCACCTGATAGAGCCGGGAAAGAACAAGTCTGATGACGTGTGGTCAATTTTACTCTTTATGATAGACCAGATCACCAAAAAAATCTCTAAAAGCAAGGTTTTGATGGAATTATATTCAGATGTATTGATGGTGAAGAGACAATGGCTATCATGAATGAATTACATGCAAGAGTTTGTGGTGCCCACCAGTCTGGATGTAGACTTTCTGGTCAAATTCAAAGGCTTTGATACTCTTGGCCTTCAATGATGCAAGATTGTGTTGATTTCACTAAGAAGTGTCATTCATACTAAGTATGTTCCAACTTCATTTATCAGCCCCCGGAGTTGCTTCATACAGCTAAATACTCCTGGCCATTTGCTACATGGGGAATGGATATAGTAGGTCTTTATCCTCCGGCTACAGCTACGCAGCTTAAGTATATTCTTATTGTGACTGGCTTCTTTTCCAAATGGGCAGAGGCAATACCTCTCAAAGAAGTCAATCCTAAAAGCATTTTTAGCTTTTTCAATTCCAACATCATTACCAGATTTGGTGTTCCTCATGCCATATTGATGGATAATGGCACCAACTTTTGTTCATTCGAGGTAAGAAAATTGTATCAAGAATACAATATCAGATCCAACCATTCATCTCGGTATTATACAGCGGCCAATGGTCAAGTAGAGGCTTTCAATAAGACTCTTTTAAACATACTTCAAAAGATGATGGATAAAGATAATAATTCATGTCCTCATAAACTTTTTCATGCTCTATGGGCTAATCGGACTACCACTCGCACTACTACATGATCAACTCCATATTCCCTGGTATATGAAACGAAATCAATCTTTCCTATTGAAGTCCAATTACCTTCACCTGAGTCACCATTTGTGATCATTTATCTATAGATGAAAAATCTCAAAAGCGATTGGATGAATTGTAACTACTAGATGAAAAAATATTGTGCACACTGCACCATTTAGAAGTCTATCAGAATCTAATAGAATGAGCATTATATAAAAAAAGTTTTTATTCGTTCATTAATTCAAGGAGAATCAGTATTGGTCCTCATAACCCCAATGATATCGGGAAATAATCCTCCAAAGATTGAGCCAAAGTGGGAAGGACCTTACTCAATACATAAGGTCTACTCCAATGGATCTTATTCTTTAATCTCAATGGATGGAGAACTCATTACAACTCCAACCAATGAAAGATTCTTGAAGAAGAATTTTGTGTAACACAAATACACCCATTTTCCTTGTTGAAGGAAATTAAACTACATAGCCCCCTCTATCATCAAACATGAAATTAAACTGTGCCCCCTCTATCGTCCAACAAGACGTTAAACTGTGTCCCCTCTATCGTCCAACATGACGTTAAACTGTGCATCGTCTAAGCTGTAGGATGTTAAACTGCCAAGAACCCCATGTCTGTGACACATGACATTAAACTGTGATTTCTGCATGTGCAATTTTATTTTAAACTCTATTTCCATGCGTGCCTCGGGCAGCTAACCATGCATAAGCCGCACACCATCCTCCGTGGTCACATATTTTGTGACACGATCGTCAGGTCTGTTTCTACCTCTTGTTTCTCACACCTAGTATGACTCACGTGAGCTTAGAGTAAGATTTTACCATGAAATATTCTATGGGCCACTAACCACACTAAATTCCCAACATCATCTTCAGTTTTTTGTTCTCAAGTACACCCCGATCACTGAATACCTCTAAATTTAACTACACGGACTTTGATCCTTGCCTCTTATGCCGGGTATGTAGGGAAACTCTTGAGATTCAATCTTGAAACCACTTTCTTCACATCGATTCACCTCCATCCCATACAATGTTGATCTGTGAATCCCCTGTCAACCGTCTTATTCATATCGGTTTACTTTCGTCCTACATGACATTAAAATGTGTACATCCCATCATCCAAGCTATATGACATTAAACTATATAGTCCCCCATTATCCTTGCTGCAAGACATTAAATTTTATAGCACTGGTTCATGCATATAACCTTAAACTATTTTCACTTTTTCCTTGTATGACAATAAACTGTAGTAATCCCTGATACCCTCACTCGAGAGGAATCATCATTGACATGGTCTCCAACCATGTCATATTTCAAGAACTACGTATGGCTTGATTATCATCCTTATGTGATACGTAGTGACACCCAAGTCTTTAATCTTGGGTCTAGCCATAATTGCAATAAATTCCTCTTTACCCCTCATATGTATGAACCAAATCTGTACAAAGGGTATTTCAAGAACTGCGTGCAGCTTGATTCCCATCCTCATAGGATACGTAGAAATGCTCGAGCATGCCTCGAGTCTAGCCCTAAACCTTTGGGCCTAACCCCAAACTCTACTTTTGGTCCCTTGGCTGAAAAGTCCCCCTGGGAGCACATGGTGTGATATGGAACACACTGGTCTTCATTCACATCAGGTTTATAACAAATGCACTATGTTTCTCCCTCACTATGGTCTGAGCTCTACGACCCTAAACTAAGATCTTTTATGCTCTCGTCCTGCATGACGTTAAACTATATTCCAAGAACTATGTGTGGCTTGATTATTATCCTAATGATATACATAGTGACATCCAGAATCTCAATTCAGGACCCAGCCACAACATTATACAAATAATATTCATGGTCTCCATAACTGTTTTCTTGACTTCTGGTCACAAAATGTCTGATAGCTAAGAGTTATTTTTCCCGACTATGCATCACGTGCCATTAGGTGGACTTGCATAAGTTGTCTACATAATGGACCTATCAGCCAAAAGATGCTACTATTTGACTATCCAGCTTATGCCCTAGTTGGCCCTGCATAATTCAGCCTCCATAATGGGGTTTTCATGTAATGGTAACTTCATTTTTCTTAGTATAAGCCTCTTTTGTCCCTATTGGTCTTAAAGATGATATGTAGGGATCTACAAAAAAAACAATCATCCTTAACATATTTGTTCCATACTCCTTTTCCTGATCTGAAAGTATTCAAGTCTATGGTTTACATTTTCCTCCTTCTCCATATGTTCAAAGCAATATGAAATAACCTTGGACCACTTGACCATATGTCATATAATGTTTCTATCTCCGGTTTTAGTCATATGATTTAAAACCACAGATACCTTTTTCCCTACATTTGGGTCAAACCTTCGTAGAATTCACATTCCTCTAATTCTTTGACAATTCTGATTGGAAATATCCTCTCCATATTCATGTACCTTTCTCCATAAATCAGACTCTATGCTTTGGAAATTTTGAATCTCTATAAAAAATTCTTTGACTTTTAGCAATAGAAAGTCAAATTTCTGAGAGTTATTTTTCCCGACTATGTTGCACGTTTCCTTAGTTGGCCTTGCATAAGTTGTCTACATAACGGACTTGTCAGCAAAAAGATACTTCTATTTGACTATGCAGATTATGCTCTAGTTGGCCCTGCATAATTCAGACCCCATAATGGTTTTGTCAAGTAGTGGTAACTTCATTCTTAGAAAAGTCTTCCTCTAATGACTTGTAGCTATTTTCCCATGTCATTCCTTAGATTCAAAATTTCTCAAGTCACAGTTTACAATTTTCCCCCTCCATACTTGAATATGGTAATATGTTTCCAAACAAATTATCAAGAATTGAGTCAATATCATCCATTCAGTCAAAGCTATTTGACCTTAAATATTATCCTTTTTATAGTCCAACATGCATGGATTTAAACTGTCAATAACAAAAGACATGGTACTCATTAAATTGGGAACCTATAAAAAGTACTCTGAAAAAATTCGAGTCCCAGCTCTCTAAACGTATATTTTTTATGATTTAGGCAATATTGAGCAATTAAAAGATGAAAATTTTGTGGAGTTGTTTATATAACCCTAGTAAAAATCAAACTATGTTTACTAGGACCATTGGCTTAGGTAAAAATAAGAGCAATTATCAAAAAAATGAATCATCCCGAGCTTTATCAGTAGCCACTTGAAGTTCATTTACTCAACCATATTCACTATCTTAAGCTCGATGAAGTGCTTCTTTGGAATCTTTGATGTATTTTATACCATCCTCTTGGACTTCTTCCAATGAATTATGAAGTTGTTCAAGCTCCCTAGTAACATCATCTGCGTGCCGAACTTGCGCTCCACAGACCCCTGATTTCTCTGGCTTTACCTCAGAGTCGGATCCTCTTTCCTTTTCGGATCCAAATCTAAGGGGGGACTTTTGTTGATGCTCCTTTTCGTCACATAGTCCAACGAATGGAAAAGGGGAATACCTTAGGCATAGAGAGAGTCACCCTTTGAAGAACATCAAAAAAAATGATGAAGGCATGGACTAGGATCCCATTTGGAGTGACGTGAACAAGTCACTTGCGCGCCACCTATGGGTTGTGCAATTCACTTGCGCACCCTATTTGATTTTTCACCCAAGGTGTAAGGTGGCCTATAAATAGCCCATGTGGTCCCCATTTCAAAGATAGATTTTTCAAAAGTCAAATCAAGCTCTGGTCACCCTAGTCTTCATCTCAACTCTTCCAAAAGCTTATAAGGTAATTTTTTACCTAGAATAGAAGACCTGAAAGAGTAGAATAAGGCCTAAGTGTTTAGAATTCATCAACACTTGTACGCCTAAGTGTCCAAACCTCCTTAAAAATGGAAACACCTGCACGCCACCCTAACCTTTCGATGAAACTTATGTGCCGCCCTTTTGGAAACATCTTAGGATAATACTAAAGGCTTGAGTTAAGTCTCGCCCAATTATTACCCTACATATTCTTCATCGCCTAGGTGAACCCATGTTGCACTAGTACACTTGCGCAGACAAGACTTGTGTGCCAACATCATTTTCGTGCCTCTCTCCAGTTCACCTCTCTTATTCAAGATATTAGTCCTCAAACCCCTTTTCAAAGCCATTTATGGCATGGTTCCTTTATTGGATTCCTTATCTGAAAAGAATTATGTGAGATCCTCTACCAAAACCTCGAGACTTTCAAGATTTATGTCACTACAGTTTGAGAATTCCTCCATATAACCTCATCCTTTAAGATGAGAAGATATTTTGATTTAGGGCATTCGCCTCAGGAGTAAGTCCCAAGTTCCCTTAGTTCGGGCCTCCTTCTCAGGAATAAGCCCCAATCATAATTCCTTTAATTAGGGCATCCTCCTCAGGAGTAAGCCCCAAGTCCCCTTAACCTGGGCCTCCTTCTCAGGAGTAAGACCTAGTCATAATTTGCTTTAACATTGGTCATCTTCCTCAGGAGTAAGTCCCAATATTAATTTCTTTTGATTTGGGACTCCTTCTCAGGAAAAAGCCCCAATCATAAGTCCCTTTTAATTTGGGCCTCCTTCTCATGAGTAAGCCCCAAGTTATAAGTCCCCTTTAATTTGGGCATCCTATTTAGGTGTAATCCCTAGGTTAAAACTCCAAATCTCCATAAAGTACAAATACCATTATGGACCTTTTCCAGGGATTCTTTCCTAAAGTAAGTCCTGGTATTCATCTACTTGGGCAATAATACATACGTAAGCCCCACATTATTTCTTGTGACTGCATCTTTCGTGGAACAATCATCACGTTTACTAATGCCTCCATTTTATTACACCGATCATGAATCACGTGATCTTAGAGTGTAAAAGTAATCACGACATCTCTTTTTTGGTTGTTAACCATGCATAAGCCCCATTTTTCTTCACCTGAACTATGTGGGTCCTAATTCCTTTTTAATGAGGATACGTAGGTAGCCCATCTGCGGGTACAATCCCAACTCTAAAATAATCCAAGTATTTCTGAAAGACAATACACATTAAGTGCCCCACTAAGTATCTTTAAAACCAATATGGTCATCATTATGACCATAAAAAAGATTCTCTAAATCCCATACATATCAAACATTGATTTCCAAATATAATAGAAATATCATTTTCATTCTTGGTGAATTAATAAGTATTCGTGAACATAACTTAAATCTATAATAGAGTCTGTGAGTAGGCAATAATTCCCCCCAAAAATGTGTGATGAGCCTGGCCTCTAATCCTCTCGACCAATGAAAATTCTTAAGCCTCATCGGTCCACACCTAATGAGCACCTACCTTTGGAAATTAGGTCCAAATGGATATAAAATCATTGGGTGTTTCTAGTTCTATGAATAAACCCGTTAGAAACCGATTGGAGAGTTTGAACCTTAAACAAACAAGGTAATCCCCATTTCTAGATGAAACAGATGTAATGAAATAAGAGAATAAACTAGTAAAAATAATTTCCCAAGAATAATAAATTTATTTGAATATCATATTGAAAATGGAATTAACAATTAATTAGCAACCAAAATAAATTAATAATGGAGAAATAAATCTCCCTCTCCAGTTTTGTTCTTCTATTCTCTGTTCAATTGTAATATATATTTAGAGGAAAAACTACAATATGGGGGTGAATTGTAAGTTAAAAAAACTAATTTTAACCTAAAAAGAATTTAGTTTAAAATAATTTAAACTAAAGGAATTCACATAACCTCTTATAAATAAAAATAGACTATCACTTGGGTCTAATTAAAAAGATATCATAATATGGTTGATTCTGATATGTATTCTACAAATCGTATTTTAATCATATTCACAATATGTTTGGTATGTATCATAATCATAGTGGTTAAAATAATCATTTTAAAACAAAATAATGATTATGTAATAAAGTTTATAGAATTTTACTGAGTAATTGAAGTGATAGTAATCACATAAATCGTAATTAAAATTTAATACAAAAGTATCGTAATTAGATCAATTATGATAAACTAAATATAGAATAAAAAAATGAATATATAAAACAATTCACTTTCTATTACAATAGCAGGGGAAATGAAATACAAGTAAGTGAATATAATTATTTTAACCTATAGAGTAAGGTATCCAATAAACTAGGATAAAGGTACCTTGATTTATAATTTCAAGCAAGGTTGTCTTACCCACACTAGGGTAAGCCCTCGATATGATTATCAGATTTGGTATGCCTGCTTATCCCTAACAGCCCTTGATCAAGAATGTGATTGGTACTTCTGTCTTCCTATCATCTGAAGCCCTTGATCCTTAAAATATAGGCACCTCTTTCTTCCAATCCACAGAAGACCCCAATCATAATCACAATGACCAACATCACACAAATCAAAATAAACTCTTGAAAGTTACAAGTATATGAAACAAGAAGTTCACAACTTGTAAACAATCAGTGTTTTCAAATGTAATAGATTTTGCAGAGCTCTTGGACAGTGTCTCAAAAATCTATTAGGTTTAGCAGTGCCGAGCTCATTCAAATGACCTAGTATTTATAGGTATTTGTCCCAACGGTCATCTTGATCTCCAAAAGTCAGATTTTCTCCTGAAATCTCACAGGGACTTGGACACTTGGAACTCTAATGGTCATATTGAAACTGAAATCACAACATCGTTTTGATTAGAATATAATACTTGACATTGTTTTTATTTAAAGGGTTTACATTCATTATGATTATATTTTCTGGGTATGATAACAAAGACTCTGATAATTTCCAATACAAGAGTTAGTACAATTTATATCATTATGAAGATATTTTCAATATTAAATATTGGACTATGTATATGATATGAATCATATTTGGTGTGTATGATATAAATCATACTTGGGCTCGTTATGATAATCATGGAATAAATTATTACTACAATTCTTATGAGTACGATTTTTATTATAATCACTTATGGAAATAATACTGATAAAATATCAAATCAGTTTCATAAAACAAAGTATGATAAAAAAAATCTTGGACATAAAAGAGTTTGTAATTGAGTATTTAATAAATAGTTTGTGATTTCCAAAACAAAAGGAATAGAAAAGTCAAAAAGATACTTTTGACTTAACATGATCCCCAAGTGGTCTTCGGGAATGTCTCATGCTCTCTGAGTTTCCAAGAAACTTCAGTCTCTATTTCGATCCCTCCAATGAAGAATGTATCAAAGGAATGATCGAATGAATGATATGTCATCCTTCTATTGTACCCCCTTTCTTTTAAATTCATCAGTTTTCTGTTATGGGTCACCTACTACTTCCACTGACTCAGTTGGTTCTCTTCTTTTGCATCATCCACATACTTCACCCTCATACAACCACTGTAAATAAAGCATATCCCTTATAACAAACCCAATAGACCCACGAGTGGTCTATTTGAGAAGAACCTGGACATTATTTAGGGGAGGGTTCTTCTCAAAAAAAATGAATAAAAAAATTAAATTTAACTAAATGATTTAACTTTTATAAATAGGTATTCATTTATTTAATTAATGATAATTAGATTAAAGTAAATATTAAACTATTTATTTATATATATTATTTGTTTTTATAATTTATTTATTATTTATTATTTTAATTGATAATATTATTTAATTTTAATAATTACTTTTATTAATTATTAATTTATTATATTTGAATTATTATTATGGTTTTTATTGTTTTATTTATTGTTTTAATTTTTATTATATATATATTAATTTTCTTCATTCCTATTGCCTGGAGGTCTTATCCATTTAGAAGGAACTACAGTTCATCCCTCCTCCACAGTGTAGTTTAGGTTCTCCTCTCCAATGACAGTGAATCCGATCTCCAGCAGAAGAAGTCATGGGTGGCAACTTCTAGTTTTAGCTTCTATTTCTAGATCTGTAAGGGGGAGGTTGTTCTGCTACTTCACTGGGGTGTACCAACTACTCGACTGTGTATTGATCCTCCTCAGTGGCTCTGCTCGGGTGACGGTAGTGACACGTGACTGTTTGGTGAGATGAGCGATGATGGAGAGTCATGGTGGTGGGGTAGGCTCTGGATCATAGTGGCTAGCGTGGTCCGGCTCGGCCTTAGATATGGTCATCATGCGTCTTTATCCAATCAGCGTCTGGTGTATAAAATCTTCAGATATGAAGATATTATGTAGTGATGATTGGTGGTGATTGCTTCAATTCCACAGCAGTGGTTAAAAATTAAATATAAAATTTAAAAACAAAACATTAATTAAAAATTAACTAAAGTTAATAGCATATATGTTAACAAATTTAATGTTGGATTTATAAATTGATTTAAGACTTAAAATTAAAATAACTAAATTAATTATTGAAATTTAATTAAATACTTAAATTGAATTATTACAGTTAAAAAAATCCATTATACAAAATTTAAAGATTTAAAAATAAATAAAATAAAGATAAACTAAAATTAAGTTTTGATTAAAAAAATATTAAAATAAATATTATGAATCGCAATTAAAATATAAACAAAGAAAATTGTTATTTTACCAGATTAAAAGGAACTCATAAAGTCAAAATTAATAATTTAGATGTAAAAATACAAAATTGATTATAAAATTTGATTAATTAAAAAATTATATTATAAATTATTAAACTGTAAGTAATTAATAAAAAGAGAAAAATTAATTAAATAAATGATTAAAAACTTCATAAAAATATGTGGAAAATCAGTAGATTTAAAGCCACATCATAAAACATGGTTTATTTTCATGATAAATCTTCGAAATTTTCATCTTGACATCATCCTTTTCCCTACTCTTCCTTAAACCCTGTGAAAAACGTTTTTGAAATTTTGGATGAGTATAAAAAATTCCGTAAGGGACATAAAAGAAAGAAAACCATTAGTCTAGTGAAAAACATGAAAAACTCATGTAATGTTTAACTTTATCATCAATGTTCTTTGAGAGTATGAAATAAAACATTTATAAATCAAAAACACACAAATGTTTTTCTCAAATAAAACTTTTAAAACTCATAATAAAAAAATAAAAACCCTTTTTGGAAACTTGGAGCATCACATTCATAAAACCCATTAAAATCCATTACAATTTGAATAACCACACGACAAACTTCTAATAAAATTATTCATAGAACATAATAATCACCCAATGCATTAGAGAGATATAATGGGTCTCACCCTTTGTATAGGCTATATCGGGATCACTAGTTTTTCATGAGCTATAATGGGGCTTAGCCCTACGTATAAGCTATATCGGGCTCTCCCTTGAGCTATAATAGGTCTCAACTCATCGTATAAAATGTATCGAGATCACCCATTTTTCATATAATGTTCAAGTACCATATCATGAATAAGAAATTTTATTCTTACACCTTTTCGTCATAAAACTCTACTGACCTTTTTTAAACCCAAATAAAAACACATTTGGATATCAAAATACTTTTTTCTTTTAAAAATTACTTAAAAATTGAAAAACTGCACACATCATAATGAAACCATTTTCTTTGCAAATAACCATGGAAAAATATAAATGAAACTTAAAATAATATAAGCATCATTATGGTGGTAAATTACATTCATGTCATATATGTTAAAAATTGCATTCCTTTTGTCCTTCGCAAAAAGAGTTGAAAAGGGAACTCTAAAGGAGGTTTTTAAAAGAAAGTCCCTTACCTTGATTCTGATTCATCACGTACGTTCATTATATTACCAAATAATAACCTCATATTACTTAATTACTTTATTAATAACCTTTTTCAACTTTATTATTTCTTTTTTTATCACTTATTTCCATGATATATACAGTTAATTAATCATTTAAGTTCACACTGGATGATTTGATGATATTTTATTCACAAGTTCATAATGGATTCTGTATGTTGACTATGGTCAAAAAGATCATAATTTAATCATATAAAGAATAATTATAATGGAATAATTATAATTTTATCCATAAATTATTATTTTAAATTCATCCATTAAATATGGTTATAAAAAAGAACTACGTTACAATCATGGAGATGGTAAGTCGTACGTACGCATTAGTAATGTTTCCATTTTTCAACGATCATTATGTAGAGAAGATAATTATTATTTTATAGTTATAAAATTATCATAATATCATAAATATCATATTAATTGTTCATAAATACTTATATATATCATCTATGTGGTGTGCTGGTGAAAAACTAATCACATCACTTCATAGAGGTGGTAGTCTACACGTACGTACGAATGACGTTATCATTTTAAATCCATGGAAAGGTAAGAAGGTAAATGATATATTATACTTTTATAGTGATAAATATTTCATTAATATCATATATACACATAAATTACATTATTATAACCAGTCCTGAGAGATGATGATGGAAAGAAAATTACATTAGTTCGCAAGCTGGTAGTTCGTCGTACAGATGAACGGTAAATTATTTTCCCAGTTGATAGAATAAGAGATGGATATAAGTTATTATATTAAAATAACAAAATATAAGTAAATGGAATATACTGGTGTTATTATTTAATCATGGTTGAATAAGGTTTAGGGATTTGGAATAAGAAACATAACTAAAACACGTAGATAAAAACAAGACCTCTTCTTTGGAAAACCTCATTTTATTAACACCTTATGACCTCTAAGGTTGGTATTATGCCTAAAAAATACCTCTTTAATGAGATTAGGTATTATAGTAATGTATTTTTGTAGGTATTGGCTGAAACAAAAAAATTAAGTGTTAATAAAATAGAATAATAGGTGTCCTTATGTAAGAGAGGAGAGGGGCACTCTTAAAATTTCTCAAAAATATTAAATTAATATTTATTTATTTTAAATTAAAAATGGATAAAAAGTGATTTACTTAAGATATAATATTATTATAGATATAAATATCCTAATAAAATAAAAATTATACATGTTTTCACAATATTTCTACCCTTATTTAACCCCTTTAACTCTTACTTTGACAACATGGTTTTTTACTCTTTCAGGATCAATTTATTTACTATAAAATGAAAAAGACCCATAAATGGAACATGGTTGATATTTTCAACATTATAATAATATATTGGATAGATTTAAAAAATCTATAAATTTTATATCATTTAATAAAATATTATTTACTATAAAATATTCATAAGGTCAATTTTTATAACTGTTCATTACATTGACTTTAATAATTTCAAAACAACTTCTAAAATTAGAAAAAAAAAATTATTATATCTATAAAATTTAATGGTAATCTATAAAATTAGTTTATCATATTATTTATCTTAAATTATATTAATTTTAATATTTTTAATATCATTTATTTGACTTTTTCATTAATTGAATAATTACCGCATTAGTATTGTGCAAGCATTTAATGTAATTATTTCTTAACTAAAAATTTAAAATAAAATATAAAAATTAATATAAAAATTTTATATTTAAAATTAATATTTATAGTCAAACATATGCTATAGATAAAACCATATTAAAAATATTACACATAATAAAAACAAGAGTGTGACATGTTTGACATTTATTTAATTAAAATTCTATAGAGGTCATAATATCATCCAAGTGTCCCCAAAGTTCATAAATTTTACCTTTGGATAATTATGGTAGATATATACTCATACAATAACATTTAGGTATGTTTTGGGTCATTTAATACTTCTCATCATTTTATTTTTAACCTAAATTGTCTAGTTTACACTTTACCATTGTAACAAAACATTATAGGTTTACAATTCATACTTGCCAAAAATAAAATGGGAATATTTACTAAATTATGAAATCCTGATTCCAAATATGGAATATACTTATAAAAATTCATAATACATAATTTTCTGAATTTAATTTAAAATTAAACCGGTAAAACGCAACGAAAAACAGTTTTTCAGAAAAATTTCCTTTTAAATATAAAATGTTTTTATACTAAATTAAAGAATAAAGTCCATTTTATAAACCATTTTTGGATTTTTTTTAATCAAAATGAACTAATTAAAATTTCAAATTAATTTAAAACATAATTTCAATTTTTAAATACTTTACAATAAAATATAATTTTCAATAAAAATTAGTATTTTTCACTATTCCTTAAAAACTCAATATTTTTTAGAAAATTCTAAATATTAATCCTAAGATAATTTTGACATGATGAATTTAAAAATTAAATTCATCTTATATAATTAAAAGTATATAATTTTAATTTTAAACTTTTAAATAAAATCTTATAAAAAATTATTTTAATAAAACAATTTTTTTTATTTTAAGAATTTATTAATATATTTATAATGAATATAAATACATAATTTTGGAATAATAATAAATATTAAAATGATTTATTTTGTCACTATTTGGGTTGTTACAAATAATATATTAATAATATATATTGTATACCAAAGCGCTATAATATATTAATAATATATATTGTATATAATATATTAATAATATATATTGTATATAATATATTAATAATATATATTTATTATTATTATTAACAATATACATTGTATGTATTAATAAATATGACAATAATATAATATATATATGTACATTAATATATTATATATATACAATAATATGCAGTATATATATATTGCATATTGTATATGTTAAAAATAAAAATGTATTTATTGTATATATTGTATGTTTTATACAATATATATTGAATATTATATATATATATATATAATACATATATATATATTGTATATTGTATATGTTAAAAATAACATTGTATATTTTATATTGCATATTTTATACAATATATATTGCATGTATATATTGTATACAATATATATTATATGTATAAATAGTACATATATTGTATATTTTCTTTATATCATATATTATATATATTAAAATATTTATTTTTATATATTATATATTTCATGTATATATTGTGTGTGTGTGTGTGTATTTTATATTGCATACGTTACAAAAAAATATTGTATATTATATATGTTAAAAATAATATTGTATATTGTATATTGTATATTGTATACAATAAATATTTTGTAAGAATATCATTCTTCCTTTAAGGTACAAATATTTTTGTTTCAGTTTGAACTTAATAAAAGTGATGAAAAATAGGTCGAGTGTTGGCTATAGGACTGTTACACAATGTGAATTGGGGTCACACGCTGGGTAATCCCAATACACGTCGTGTATTGAAGTCGGTGGGACCTTTTTAATGGTGTGGAAGGGAAGTCGGTAGAAGAGGGAAAATTTGGCATATACACGCCATGTATTGGAAAATACACAGTGTTTACTTTTGTCAAATTTGTTAAAATGGGAAGTAGCGTCATCTTCTCAAATCAGACAAATGGATTACCGCCTGGTTCTTGAACAGAAGTTCCAGAGAAATATTTTCCTCCAAATTTTTCATCTGAACTTCGATTCAAACACCGTCAGATGTGTTGGAATCCCCTCGGTGAGTTCTCAATTCCGCTTTATTCGTTCTTCAGGATTTCTTATCTCGAACTAGTTATCAAAGGTTGAGATTTTATGCTTCTTTTGTAGATATAATTTATTCTAGGCCATATTAGAGGTTGACACTGGACTATGAGAGTTGTAAAAAGTACAAGGTAGGTGGTCCCATGCCTTTAATTAATTGTCATGTTGATTATATATGTCAGAGTGTCTAATTACCATTTTTGGCGTCTCCATGATTTAGATTTTGACCATGTTGTTTCCTATTTATGTTTAGGCAATTAAATATATGTTCATATTCATGAATTAGGTTGTTTACCTTGAATTAGGGGCACCCCATGGGTGAGACTTCCTTGGATGACCGATTATGGCTATTTGGCCTAGGATTCCTATGATACATGCCTTTGATTCCCATTCTTGGGTTGTTAAAAATGAATTAGATTTATAATGGAATTGAAATTATGTTTAAATTGTAATTGAATTGACTAAGGGCTTGGGATTATTGATTTTTCCCTTTTCCCCATATTATGTATATGATTTTTTAATCATGTTATAATGTTTTGCTTTAATTGTGAACCTTCCCATGTGAGTTTGGTTATTTCAAGGAATTATAATGGTTTAGATTAGATGATAGGCTTTTTATATGATAGGATCCCTCGTGAGATGATTAATTTTGAATCATGTAATTATAATTTACATGTGTTTCTTGTTTTGTGGATTGTTCCCATGTGAGTTATTTGATGTTATAACCATGTAATAATTTAATTTACATGTGTTTCTTCTCATATGAAATGATAAAAGGGGTAAATAGTAATGGTAGATCCATGGACTTAGGTTAAAAGGCATGGTCGGGCTCATATGACTATTATACCTTATACCTTGGGTGAACCAGTGATTCAAATTAGAATTCCATAGACAGACTCAAAGAGGGTAATATTTTAAGGCCATGAGTGACCCACATATGTAGTGGTTGGGATCATGTAGGCTACACTTGACTTCCTAGAGATCCATGGATCCCTTTAAGGGTGCCATGGTCGTGATCTATTAGCAATTATAATATGTCACAAGTTGACATTTACTTATATCGTGGGTGAACTATGGATTCATATTAGAATGTCATGGACAAACTCAAGAGGTTATCATGTTTAAGTTGTGAGTGAACCACAGATGTAGTGGATGGGATCATGATATAATTTGAATATTTAAATTAAATGAATTATTGTGTGTCTACCAAGACAATGCACAATCTTGGATTCTGTCTTCACTTTACTTGTTTAGATGGTCTTTTAAGACATCTGTTGTGCTTACTTTTACCTGGGGGTTTCCAAGCATAGGCCGGATCCTGAGACTTTTATAATTTAATGTAATTGAATTGTTAATGTGCATAAAATAAATGTAAATGGAAACCGGTGGTTGTAGGACTATTTACTTTTGAATACTTCCTATCTTACTTATTTCCCTTTTTTACACTGCATGTTATATATATTCACTGACAGATTGGAACAGACCTTGGGTGGTTGCCTATTGAGATTTAGTCTCAAACCCTATTTGGGTCATTATTTTGGGCCCAAATAGATTATATTGTTGTAGGTTTTGATAAGAGGAAGATCCCTTCTAAAGGTACTTGATATGCTATTTAGGAGTAGAAGAGCATGGGACCAAGCCGAGGCTTGTGATGCTTCTGAGTTTCTTTTCTCCTTTTTGTACTATTGGTACTTATATCATTTATTAATGTAGTGTAACATGTTTTGGTTGTTTTCCTATAACACGTAACATGTAACATCATCTTTTGTATGCTATGAAATCTAGTTAATTATATTATCAGTCTTCCACTATTTACTTATATTGTATAGTATTAATGCTTCTGTTATTATTTTATTATTGTATTCTGTTGTGTTATACTCTTCTAATGGAGGCATAGTTTTTCCATTATCACACCTAGGACCTCGCTGCTAGTCAAAATCCTCTGGTGTTTGGGGAAATGTGCTTGAGACCATGTGGCCAATCAGGTACGGGGAACCTTTGAGTGGAATCCGGATTCGGGATGTTACAAAGTGGTATCAAAGGAGTCTTTTCTGGTTTGTCTTATTGTTTGGTGACATTCAACAGGGATAGGAAGTAAATAGAGTTAGTTAATAAATTGTTCCCAGGTGTAGCTACCCCGCATACAGGGAAAATCCAAACTGACTTGATTGAATTGTGATTTTTGGATTTTAAGATGTTATAGTTTATTTGATTTCACTGTTGGGTGACACAATTGTATTGTGCTATTATTATTGATATTATTGTGCTTCTATTTTGTTTCAACTCAATGAGATGAGGGTATTACATCTCATGAATCATATAGTCAGTTGTTAGAAATCACATTCCATGCATTATTTCCATGCCATTTAGAGAGCATCACTAATTTCATGTTGTTGTGATAGTTACAGTGATAGATATGTCTGCTGTTGTCATAGGTATTTTGGTACTTTCTATGGTTTGAACTATATGAATGCCAAAATTTGGTCTTTGAGGTGTATGGGGCATCTTGGATAATATTTTTTGGATCATGTGTTGTCCTTGTATTGAATCATGTTATTGCATGCTATGGATGGGCACTAAGCTTTGATCCTTGAGGTGTATGGGCCCTCTTGGATCAGAAGTTGGTGCATCATGTTAATGCCTTAAATTTATTTGTGTTATTATGTGCTATATGTGGATTCCAAACTTTAATTCACCAGGAGTATGGTCCCCCTTGGATCAAAATTTGAAAAACCTTTGTTTTACTTATAAAAAATTGGGTTTTCAGGGAAGTACCAAATACTTTCTATTTGAAAACACAAACAACACTGTGTGTGGTTCTAAGAGCACACTCCATGTGTTATTCTATTCAGGAAGAAAAAAATTTCTTACATACACGTAGTGTACTCTGAGTACACACCATGTAGAATGTGTCTGTGTGTTTGTTCATGTGAGATGGAACACAAAATGATGGTTTTTGACAATGCACATTGTGTACTGTAAGAACACACCATTTACTTTTACACAGGTTGACCCCATGTGGCTCTGGCCATGTAGAAGTACATGGCCAAGATGGGAAAATTGAGTACACATCGTGTACCCGACTAACATGTCGTGTACGTGGGTTTTTTACACGCCCAAGCCACTGGTGATACATGCCCATGTGAGAGCTTAAGGGTACACACTATGTATAGTTTCTACACATTGTGTACACCTCTTTTGGTACCCTTTGATGAATTTTTCATGTTTTATCCACCTTTTTCATTTTTGGACCTACAAGTAGTCCTTTTTGAGTATTTTTTTCACGTATATCACGATGGTGAAACTCGTGGAATGTTTTAAAGACTCTTAATGGGTGTTTTTGGGATTCTATCTAAATAGAGAGGTTCTTTATCTAGTTATCATTTCTAGTTGTCTCCTAAGAGTGAGACCAAAGCATGAATAATCAGTTGGGTATTCAGACCAACCTAGTTGTGACCTACGATCTGAGATGAGCTATGAGATATCTTTCATGACCCATGCTTTGAGGATGTCTCCCTTGTGAGATGTGCTCTTCTAGACAGTGAGGTCGTGATACCATTTGTTATCAAGGATCCCCTATAGGATTATTTTGTACATCTTTTCATGATTCCTGTGGTTAAACAACTACTATTGGGTTTCCTTGTTTATTTAGGACCTAGGTTGGTTTAACGAGACCCTCATAGGTTTCCTTGGTTAATAAAAATGAACTTACATGTTAAATTTCCATTTGCGATGGAATTTAAAAGTTGTTAAATGTTTTAAATGTAATTTGATGAGACTTGCCTATTTTTATTTAAGCTATTAGCTAAAGTAGTTTCCAAGTGCCTTATTTTGTAGAATAGTGTTTGAGGTGTTGCTTATGTTTCTTTCAAATGTTTAGGTATTTTGAGCCTTGTAAATCTATTTCTGTGTGACCTAGTGATGGGGTTCGATGCTTATGCTTCATAAAGGACTATCCCATGGTAGGTAGCACCCTTAGATCTTGTTGTCTTGTTTTCCACTATGAGATTTCTGATGTTGGTTCCACGTATTTTCTGTTGTCCCTGGTAGTATATTTGAGTTTTTAAAGAGAACACCCTTGTTCGGATGGGTGATCATTGTATCTTGACCCTTGATATGGGAACGAGCATTTTGGAATTCTCGATTTAGAAGGTTAGAAATGCCTTGGGCATGGTCAAATGATTAGGAGGTCCTATGAACCTATCTTTCCTTAGGTGATGGATGAATTGGTATGTTTTTATCTGTGTAAAGGGTTGTGTAGATGATGTGATTTTGAGCCAGTTCCTACATGATCTATCTGGTACTAGGATGAATACGGTGGATAGCCAATGAATAATATCCAGAATGTTTCGTTTTCTCTCGTAATGTCTAAGTAGTATTTGTTGATATACACGGTAACCATAGAGTGTTAAAATGTTACAACTAGCCGTTGATTCTGGTTAAATTGTTGCGCTTTGATCTGTTGTGTATGTTCTTGGGTTATCTCTGGAGTAAAGTGGCCTGAGAATTATGGAACCAAGTTCATCCCACTGACTGAGAGGAAATTATGGGACATGGGTGTTTTAACACACCAGTCGGTTTAATTTTTTATTTCATGCTAAGTAATATTATGTGGTGATTGTGAATCGTGAAATAACACTCGTGCATTTAAGTTGGTTCTGAACTAGCACGTTTGAGAGCGGTTGTTCCTTCTTCTCATTGTATAGGACACTCATAGGTGGGGATAATCACATCAGTTCTATTTAAATGTGTCCTTCCTGGTATAAGGATAACAATCAAGGACCATTTAGAAATAGTCATTTTTGCTTGAATGCCTTTGAGGCTTATGAGTCTCATTTTATGTTGATGCTTTCTAGGCATCATAAAAGTTGTTTCGGTTGGCTGTGAGTGCATCCATTGTGGGGAACCGATGATCATGGATGGGAATCAATGGTTAAGTGTGATCTATCATAGAAATGTCTTGGGATAAAGGCATTTTGGTCAATTACATGACGATACGTCGGCAATTGTAGTCGAGTTTCTTTTATGAGGTCGACCAATAGTGGTTCAGCTATCCCTTTTTAGTAATCCTTGAAATCTTATTAGTGTGATATTCTTTAAGATATGATCATGTCCCTTATATTGATGTCATCTTGGATGCACTAAGAGAGCGTCAGTTATACACCGCACTACAGTTGAAAGATGTTGGTCTAGTTTGTGATTGCCTTTCTGTGTTATGCATTGGTTGCGTGGTTTCAGTTGAGGCTTGGTTAATCCTAAGTTATACTTAGGTTCCCATGTAGCAATGCCTCATATGGACTCTAGATTCCTACCATTTTTCTTGATGTGAATTCTAGGAGGATTCCACTCTTGGTTCATTCAATGTTCTTATGTGTTATTTTGGACTTGAACTAAAGTATCACTTGTAACAGAGAGTATGGACAACCTTGGTGAGTTCCTTAGACTCTAGGTTGATGAATCTGAGGTTAACATGGACTTATAGTTGATCTCGGATGTGATTCTTTAAAATGGGTAATTATTTTAATGGGATGGATATGGATTACACTTCTTCTCATGTTGTGGCAAGATTTTTTTAAATGATCAGGTGATGGTTTGAAAAAGGAGAGTTATCGAAAGATATGTATGGGATTCAGTGAATGGGTTCGTTGTGGATGTGTGTTTCCTTGGGATAAGTCATTGTGTTTCTATTGCAACACTCCAACCTCTTAATCCAGGCATTTCATAGATAATTCATCCAATGATGGTTTGACTCGTTATCCTTATTGTAACTTGTGTACAGTTCGAGTGAAACAGTTTGAACACTCCACCATTTTAAAGTGGGTTTGGTGTGAATGTTCAAAATTTATTTCAAGGGAAGATTGTGTGACCAGTTTTGATGAGGTTAATCGGGTTTTGACTGTTCTTTGTTATGAGGTTACTTATATTACCTTAGTTTTTTTCGGGTTTTCATAGTTAAAATAAATCACATCAGTAGAGTCCCTGGGATGCTCAGGGGAATTATTTTTGGGGTTTTTAGAAAAAGGAGGTGTTTTAGTAATGATGTTTTCTGAGATGTTCTTGACAAGATCATAAAGGTCTCACATTTCCACGAAATCAATGAAACCTTCAGAGTTGATGAGCTTGGGAGTTCGTACATTCATGATATTTTATGACTGCACAAGGTCTTTCATTCTATCATTTCAGATAGGGACACGCGATTTACTTATCATTTCTGGAAAGGGCTATAGAAGTCAATGGGTTCACAGGTACTTCTGAGAACAACTTACCACCCCCAGATAGATGGACAGTCAGAGCACACAATTCAGGTGATGGGGGAAATGCTTCGGGCATGAGTCCTAGATTTTGGGGGTTCATGGGAGAATCACATACCCCTGGTTGAGTTTTCCTATAAAAATAGATTTCAGGATACTATTAAAATGGCTCCATATGTGGATTTTTATGGTAGACCATGTCGATTACCGCTATATTGGATGGAGGTAGGAGAGACAACTATGATGGGACCTCATTTTGTCCAGGAGATCACTGAACAGGTTCAGGTGACTCAGAAGAGGATGGATACTGTATAGTCTCATTATAAATCATATGTCAATCATCATAGAGAACCTCTAGAGTTTTAGGTTGGGGACTAAGTTTTTCTATGTGTTAAACTGAGGTTAAGACATAAGAGGATCAGTAGACAGGGTAATCTTTTTCCAAGATATGTTGGTCCATTTTCGATTCAGGAAGTAGTAGGGATGGTTTCTTATTAGTTGTCGTTACCTCAGAGGTATAGGGCTATGCACAATGCCTTCCATGTTTCTTACTGGCGATTTTACTTTTTAGACCCATCTCACTTTCTTCATCCTGAGTAGGTCCTGTTATAGGTATATTCATAATTTGAGTAGAATCCTATACGAATTGTGGATCCTAACATGAAGGTTCTCTATGAATGGTCTATTCCTTTAGTAAGAGTGTTATGGCAGCATGAATGAGTATAGGACGAGACTTGGGAGAGGGAGGATGATGTACGATCATAGCAGCCGAAGTTGTTCTCATGTATTCCTTCACTACCATTATAAGGGAAATTCGGGGATGAATTGATTTAAGGGGGGAAGTTTGTAAGAATTTGATTCTTCCTTTAAGGTGCAGATCTTTTTTTTTGGTTTGTACTTAAGAAAAGTGAGGAAAACAGGCTGAGTACTAGTTACATTACTATTACACAACATGACTGGGGGTTACATTCCATGTAATCCTTATACACATTGTGTATTAATGTTGGTAGTACCTTTAAATGTCATGGAAGGGAAGTGTGCAGTAGAGGGAAAATATGGCATATACACGTTGGGTATTTTCAAATACACAACGTGTAATTTTTTTAAATTTGTTAAAATGGGTAGTAGCCTCGTCTTCTCAAACCAGACAGAGGGTTTACCACCTAGTTTCTGAACATCAGTACTGGAGGAAAATTTTCCTCTCAATTCATCATTCGAACTTTGATTTGAACACTGTCGGGTGCATTGGAATCCCCTCAGTGAGTTCTCGATTACTATTAATCCATTCTTCATGATTTGTTTTCTTGACCTAGTTATTGATGTTTGAGCGTTTATGCTAGTTTTGTATATTTACTCTATTCCAGGTTGAATTAGATGTCGACTCTGAACGATGATAGTCATAAAAGTATGAGTTAGGTGGTCTCGTGCCATTCATTAATTTTCAATTTGATTATATATGTTGTAGTTCCTCACGCCTAATTTTGGGTGTCACCTTAATTTATATTTAGAGAATTTTGTTTCCTTTTGATGTTTATGAAATTGAATATATGTTCATATTCATGAATTAGGTTGTATACCTTGAATTAGGGCCACCCCATGGGTGTGACTCCCTTGGATGACCGATTATGGTCGTTTGGCCTAGGATGCCTATGAGGCATGCCTTTGATTCCCGTTATTGGGTTGTTAAAATGAATTTAATTTATAATGGAATTAAAATTGTGTTTAAATTGTAATTGAATTGATTAAGGTCTTGGGATTAGTGATTTTCCCCTTTTCCCCATGTTATGCTTATTCTTGTTTAAGCATGTTGTAATGTTTTTCTCCAATTGTGAACCTTTCCATGCGAGTTCAGTTATGTTAAGGACTTGTACAAATTTAGATTACATGATAGGCTTGTTATATGATATGTTCCCTCATGAGATGACTAATGTAGAATCATGTAATAGTTTAATTTACATGTGTTTCTTGTTCTTTGAATTGTGACAACATGATTTATTTGATGTTATAACCATGTAATATTTTAGCTTACATGTGTTTCTTCTCATATGAAATGATCAAAGGGGTAAATAGCAATGGCTGAGCCATGGACATAGGTTAAAAGTCATGGTTGGGATCATATGACTATTGTACCTTATACCTTGGGTGAACCCTGGATTCAAATAAGATTTCCATGGACAGACTCAAAGAGGGTAATATTTTAAGGCTGTGAGTGATCCATGTATGTAGTGGTCGAGCTCATGTATTCTAAACTTGACTATTGAGAAATCCATGGATCCATTGAGGGGTTCCATGGTCGGACTCTATTGGAAATTCTAATATGTCATGAGTTGACCTTTACTTATACCTTGGGTGAACCATGGATTCAGATTTGAATTCTATGGATGAACTCAAGAGGTTATCATGTTTAAGCTATGAGCAAACCACATATGTATTGGTTAAGATCAGGAAATAATTTGAATATTTAAATGGAATGACTTATGATGTGTTTGCTAAGACAAAGCACAAGCTTGGATTTAATCTTCACTTTACATGTTTAGATGGTATTTTGATACATATTTTGTGCTTACTTTTACCCAAGGGGTTTTCGAGCTTAGGTTGGATCCCGAGACTTTTATAATTCAGTGTAATTGAATTATTAATGAGCATAAAATTTATGTAAATGGAAAATAGTGCTTGTAGAAATGTTTATTTTTTAATACATGTTAGCTTATTGCTTTCCCTATTGTACACTAACTGTTATATATATTCACTGACAAATTGACACAGAATGTGGGTGGTTTCCTACTAGGATTTAGTCTCGTACCCTATTTGGGTCATGTTTTTAGGCCCAAAAGGTTATATTGTTTTAGGTGTTGATAAGGGAAATATCCCTTATATAGGTACTTGATATGTTGTTTAGGAGGAGAAGATCATGGGACCAAGATGAGACTTGCGATGCTTCTGAGTTTCTTTTCTCCCTTTTGTATTGTTGGTACTTATATCATGTATTACTATAGTGTAACATGTTTTTGTTGTTTTCCTAGAACATGTAACATGCAACATCATCTTTTGTATGCTACGATATACGGCTAATTATATTATCTGTCTTCCATTGTTTACTTCTATTGTATGGTATTACTGCTTATGTATTTGTTTTAATATTGTATTCCATTGTGTTATACTCTGCTAATGAGGGAATAGTTTCCCTACTATCACACCTAGGCCCTCACTGCTAGTCAGTAGCCTCTGGCATTTGGGGAAATGCACTTGAGGCCATGTGGCCAACTGGGCACAGGGCACCTTTGAGTGGCATCTAGATCTGGTATGTTACATATTTTATGTATATATTGTACATATATTGTACATATATTGTACATATATTGTATATTTTCTTATATTGTATATATTTTATATTTTATATTTTATATATTAACAACAATATATATATATATTGTAAATATTAATAATATATATATATATATTGTATATTATATATATTAACAATAATATATTATATATATGTTTGTAATATTTTATAATATATATATAATTTGAATATTATATATACATATATATATTCCATGAGTCCCACATGGAAATAAAAGTGGGAATGGACAACAGTTATTAAAGAGATAGGGATAGTGAACAGACGTGTGAGGTGAGGGGGGAAAGCGGGGAGGTGAAGTGGGGTTATAGGTGGGGAGGCACCAGTTAGCTAGGAAGGTTCGAAGTTGAGCAGCGGCACTAAGTCATAGGGTCCATAGCTTATCAGTAAATTAGAGGCAGTGATTCAGGCATGGCATCGTAGCATTGGTCATAGGTCGTAGGGTGGGGATTCGATTACGGTGTGGTGTTTCAGGGATGATTGTCAGTTTAAGGGGGGAGTCAACCTCAAGTGTAGAGAATTGTCATAGGGACAGAGCTTTGTCACTAGTTGAAGGGCCATAGGCGAGTATAGTGGATCGTAGGTGGGATTTAATTAAATAAAATTATTAAATTAATTTCTGAAAAATGTTTGGAAATAAAATAATGGGTAAGTAAAGTGATCTCTTAACGATGTTTTTGGAAAATGTTGATAAATAAATAAAAGTCATTTACCAATATTTTTCAAAAATTCCATCAAATTCATTAGTGGAATTTTACAATGTCTCTAACATAAAAAAATCACTAAACTTTATTTTTTGTAGCAAGGTAAACTGTATGATAATAATGAGAGTTGGTTATACAGTTTTACAGTTGCATTTGGTATGGTTAGAGAACATTTTATCCAATAGTATGAAGTCCCCCGGAGAAACCATGTGAGCTGAATTATTCTACCCATTAGATCTTGCACAATTGAAACATAGTTTAGAAAACATTAGTAAATAAATAAAATTCATTTACCAATGTTTCTAAAAAATTCCAGTAAATTCATTAGCATCATTTTAAAATGTCTTTACCATAAAAAAACATCACTAAAATACATTTTTTTATAGAGAGGTAAACTGTGTGATAAGAATGAGAGTTGGGTTTATAATTTTACAATTATATTCAGTGTGGTTGACACATATTTTTTCTAGTCATGAGAAGTCCCTGGGAGAAACCATGTGAGATGGATTGTTTTACCTAATGGATCCTACACTGTTGGCACATCGTTTGGAAAATCATATTGTCAAACCTTGTGACTTTACCAGATTCATTAAAACTTGAATTTATTATTTTTCCCCTACTTAATTTTAACCCTCTTTTTATCCTCCCCCTTATTTGAATGGATCAGTCACCCTTCAATTGATCTCCCTCCCTTCTTCTATTCAATTTAAATGTTTATTCCCCTTGTATTCAAGAAGATCTTTGATGTATTCTCCCTATGTTTCTCTTCTTATCTTATCCCAACTTCATTCTCCCTTTGTTTTAGTTTCTCCCAGGAACCATATAATCCATGGGTATTTAAATTTGGGTTATCGTGGATTTAATATTGGGGTTTTTATTATTAGGGATTGAGAAGGACCACTTGTGTCTTATTGGGTGTTCTCCATTGAAGGAAAAAAATTCTGATTGGTTTCCATTGAACAAAGGTAGTTGTTTATTTATTGTTCCTTTATATTACATGACATTTTATTCTTGTTGTTTATAAAGTTTTCATTTATTAAATTTATGATTATATGTATGTACCATGAGGGACCAAAGTTCATTTCAAGTGGTATTATCCCTTGGAATGGAATGATATTCCATTCCAAGTGATTGTAAAACTTACCATGTATATTTTCAAAGAATGTGATTGTTTTTAAATTTTCTCCTAACATAGACTTGAATTTTTAACTGGTTTTTTGTATTTAATGTTTTTCAAACCAAGTGTTTGAAGTTTTTTAAAGTGTTCAATATAATTTAATTAGGTTTTTTGATTTGAAAGGGGTGTTTTAGCCCATGTGAATGATATTTTTAAACCCTTTTATACCTTTGAAATATTTTGAAGGTGGTTTTAAGGGAGGTGTGTGTTCCCACATGGGTTTCAAGAAATTTTTTAATAAAACTTATTTCAATATTCAATTAAGAATGGATTTGAAAATACTGTGATTTGGATTCACATTCTAATCATGTTTGAAAAGGCCCCTAAGACACCTTTTGAAAAGTGTTTACCTTTGAAGGGAATTTTGAGACCCTATTTGTGTTCCCCTTGTAAATTGATCCATTTAATGGGTTTTGATTCATGTATGTGGATATTGGGTGATGATATAAGGGGTTATTTTATGTAAGCGTTTTGGAGGTGAGGTGTGGTTTATTTATAATGTTTTGATTGATGCTTTTGTTTATCATGTGGTTGTATTTCATTCTCACCTACTTTATTTGATTTTATGGGAATTGTAGGAAGATATTAGGTTATTTGTATCAGTGCAATCCCTAGTGTAGAGTTTTATATCTAGGGAAATACATAGTAAAACCTAGTGAGATGATGAAATATTATCTATTATCTCAGTGCAAATTGGAAGAGCCAATTATTTATTTTGAGTCCTTGATTGTGACAGATCCTGAATATTTCTATAGAACTAATGAGACATAACAGGTTCAATATTGTCATCCTAGGTTCCTCATCTCCAATTTAGGTCTTTTATTACTGAGTCCTAGGGAGTTTATGATAATGTTATGATCCTATTTAGTATCATTTTAGGGGATTTATTCAGTGACTTTTTTGTATCCCCTCGTGAATATATTATTTCATGACACCTTTTAATTGGTTGTTTATTTTCCCATGTATTATAACATTAATATATTGGTTCCATTTTTCATATGTTCCTTATTCCTTGTATCATGGTTTACATTAAATTTTTTTTTTAAAATGGGACTTTGAGAAAGGTTTTGAATAAGGGAAAAAATTTTGGTTTTAACTTGCTTCAATATATTTTATCATGGGTTTCATAGGTGTATTTTTTAAATGCGAAAAAAAGTTTTCCAAATATATTTTGGAATATTTTGTTAATAATGTGGAATTTTTTTAAACTCCAATGTTTGGGATTTTAAAACTTTTTTTAGGTCATCGCACTCATGTTTACTCATAATCATGATTTTCATCAATGTTTTTGAAAACCATTTGAAATTAAAAACCTTATTTTGGAATGTTAAAATTGTATTTACATGGTGGATTTTATGATATGTTTTTAAAGTGTAACTTTAAAATTAATATTTCATAAAGGATAATATGGATTTGAAAAAAAAATTCCATGTGATTTTTTCATTTAAGGAAAATATAAAGAAATAAAGATTTAACACAAATTTGATGTTTTTTTATATTTATGTAAAGGATTACAAAAAATGTACATTTCTCTTATGTATTTCAGACTATAATTTTTAGAATATAATATGACAGTGACTGTATAGATTATTTGGGTTGACACTTACTGAGTTGTTTAGTTCCTTCTTATATATTATAGGTTATAGGTCCATTCTAGTTTGATTATTTCTTATGCAATATTATGACGGATGTTTTTATTTTGGTTGGTGTCTGTGGGACATGTGGTGGTTCATTGGAATTGGTTGAGGTTTTTCTTTGGATTTGGAGATTTATATGAATTGTTTTGGCTTAGTGTGTTTTATGTTTTGGATTTATTTTTATCCAATTCCATTGATTATTTATTTATGGATTTAGTTTTATCTTTGAATTGTATGTTTATTTACTTTTTCATATTTGGGTTCTGTTTCTCTATTATTTTTGCAGGACTTATTTATATTATTTTATGAGGGATAAATCATTACCAAGATATGTTCTATGACACCTAGACACTAGTTTCCAACCAGTGGGGATTAGGAACACCATTCAAAACTATGGCAGACTAGGTTGAGTTTTGGTTCATATGGAATCCCAAGAAAGTTTGTTATATGTAGTTTTATATAGTTTTATTTGATCTAGGTTGATTGGGGTGTTCTTTGAGTGTTTTTACTTTGTGACCATTTCTTTCACCTAATTCAAATGCAATTATCGATTGGGGATTAACTTAAGGTATGGGATTAATGAAATCTCTTTTATTCATGGTTGAATTATAAATATTCATGATTTTTCTTCCCATAAAAAGATGTTAAGAATTAATTTAATAAATATAATAAATAAAACTAATTAAATGGAAGGGAGTGGGGTTAATTAGATGTAATTATATGATTCTTTGATATTTATTATGATTATGGTTGTTTTATGTTACTTTTGAGAATATTTTTTATGTTTTATATGTTTATTTTTTGTTGTGATTGAATCATTAGAATCACCTTTCATAAATGGGTAAATATCAAAATATGGTGATAACCCAATTGTATGAAATCTAGAAATTTTGTTTTGTTAACCATGCAAAATATGTTAAACTAATATGAATAGAAATTATAAAAAATTATTTTTATAAGTTATTTATTATTGGAATTGGGTGTTATATGTGATTAATATTATTGATGTCGATTATTTGATTATTGTGGTTTTTTGGGTAGACTGTTGGGGATAGTTAAGTCGAAAAGGGATGGTTTTTTTGTAATTGTATGTGTGTGGGGTGGGGGGGTTTTGGCCTCAATTAAGTGAAGGTTAAATGAAAATTGGTTGGTCTTTTGGGGGATGTGTAATATATTCCTAGTGTTGCGGAAGATGTTAATGGTAATTATGAGAATGATAATGGGTAAAAGATAGAATCTTAAAGGTTATGGGATAATAATGAAATGTTGATAATTAAAATGGATGGTAAATGGTTGAATAAAACATGGTTAATAGATAAAGACTTAATTTTTATTAAATTTGTAATTTAATGGAATAATTAATATAATATAGATGATAAATTTTAAATCTATAATTATTAAATGATGTGATAAGTGGTAAAATTTGTAACTTTTTGTGGTTATTTTTGTGTGGGGAAGTGGGATGGTTTGTGTTGTAGAGATGAAAGTGATTGATAGTGAATAATGGAATTATTGGGGTGATTTTTATGGGTGATGATATTGAAATTTTTGGTATGAAACCTTTATTTTAGGTTGTGTGTAATTATAGTATATGTTTCACTTTCTTGGTATTTTTTATACACACCCCACCCAAGTCAATTAACCTCACAAATGCCCCAATATTATGGGTTCCTGGTGTTTTCCTAGAATATCCCAGTTGGTATGGTAAGGTATGGATGACTACTCCCTCTTCCCCACTCTCCCTTCCAAGTGTAGTATGGGAAATGATGGCCCAAGGAAGGTATAAGAATACAATCTATAACAACTTAAAGTTTTAGTATGTGATGTATTTACTAACCTAATTATGAAATTGAGATAATGATATATGGTGGGGGTTGTGCATGGTAGGATGAGGGAATTATGTTTTCTTTCTTATTTATGATACCTTATTATAATGAAAATTTGATGATTTTATTATGATTTGTGGTAGATATATGATTATGATGATGTGGTTGTGATATGTGACATGGTTTTGATATAATATATGATGTGTTGTGATGTGGATGCGAAAGCGATTGAGATCACTAAGGAATTTTATATTAGGTAATGACAGTGGAAAAACATTAGGGAGTGGATGTAGGGTTCCTCTTTGATATATTATTTTGATATTATGTTAATATATTCAGTTGAAATATTGTGCGAGCAAGCCTCAGTGTGGTTAAGTGATGGTTAACCTGGTGGTGCTTGTTGATTCTGCTATTTATTCACTGAAGCATTAGTATGATTCTTTAAAATTTTCATGAGATATTTTAGGGAGGATACCATTGATTATACACATATTCTCACCCATATATATATATATATATTATAGGTTCCCAAGATGGATTAAGGGATTATTATAGACATCACTAACTCAGATTTGGGAGTTGTGGTTGGAGTTTGTTGGTAAAAATCCCTCTTGATGGTGTTTCTGGGTTGTTCTGTTTGTTTAAAATGTTGGAATTTGTTGAAAAAATATATTGAAATGGGTTTTTCAATGTTATTTAGAGTTTTTTTGAGAAATTATCTTAGGATAAGACCTAGTGCATAAGTCCATAAGGGTTATGTGACCATGTAAGTGTGAATTAGTTATATGATACCACAAACATTTGAAGATCATGTAATCACATGAAACTAACGATATTACAAGATCACATGAAATTAAGGGAGATCACAAAATCATGTAAGACTCATCGCATGTTTAAAGAATCGTAGACTGAGGTAGAGATATTATGTGGTTTCTCTAAATCAAGTGATGAGTTGGAGTTTAGTATAGTGCATATGTTGAAGAATATATCACGACAGTTTAATTTAATCATATGAAGTACGTTACACTACCTAAGACAATGACGGATTACGGTTACTCATAAACCATGTATGTTTTAATGGATCATGTGGAGAAGTCAGGTGAATCAGAAAAAGGAAATGACATCATCTGAGATAGAGAGGGTTGCAACATGTGATGAAGGTCAAGAACATTATATCAAAGAGATATTGTGATAACAAGAGGAAAGGGGACTTTTGATGAGCGATGTTGTAGGGATTGTTACATAGTCACTTTATTTGGATGATGTTACATTATTATCACATGGCCAGGTTGGGGGAAATGTGTAAGGTAGAGGTGGTTTTCTTTTACAAAAGATTTGGATAAGTTAAAACATATTAATAATTTTTATCAAAGTTAAAGAAGTGATTTTATCCCTAAAAATACATTATTTACTCATCATTAGAGATAATATTTTCCTCTTAATTGGTTTGATCTAAATAACATTTTAGAGAATGAATTTCACAAAGGTTTGAATGTGGTTACAAATATTTCCCTAAAAGAATCTGATTGTGTTGGTGTATGGCTCTTTAAGAGTGAATAAACTTACAACATGATGGTAAATAAGAATATTGTTATAGGAATAAATTATAGAAAGAAATGTGTTGTCAAATTTTCCAATAATAAAGGACTAGAGATTATTATCTTAGTAAAATCCATGTTTTTGGTAAAATATATGAGATTTGAAGATCTCTTTCTTGTTAAAGGTCTCGGTCAAAAATTTCTTAGTGTTAGTATTCTCCATGACTCAAGACATTCAATAATATTTACCAATAATATATGTATCATTAAGGGTAAATATATTACAATAGTTATGTAGGGGAAGTGCATGAAGGGGAATCTCTATCTTATGGGTGGAGAAGAAGATATGTTCTTTCTTTCCAAGGAAGATGAGAAAATGTTGCGGAATTAACATCATGGTCATTTGATCCAACCCTACTTTATATGATTTGGTGAAATTTAATTTTTCTAGAGATCTTCATAAGTTATCATGTGATCGTAATCATACATTCAATGCTTTCCAATAAGGAAAGATCACTCAAATGTTGTACAAGGTGAAATAGAAAAGGTTAACAAGGGTGCTTGAACTAGTTCATATTGATGTGTGTAGACCTATTTCACCATGATATATTAATGGGAAGAGATATTATGTTCTTTTAATTGATTTTTATAGTATTATTAAATGTACTTCAATCATCAACCACAATTATGAGGTGTTTTTTTGCATAACACAATGTCAGAGGGAAGTTAAAAATATGCTTGGTTAAAAATTTGAAAGTTATGAACTAAAAAAGGGACAATTTTAACCAATATCTAGGTGTATGATAATCTTGAGAAGGATGGGATAAGGAACAAAGTCTTAGTAGTAATAAATCCATAATAAAATGGGATGTAAGAGAGAATAAATTAGATTATCAACAACATGGAAAAAATGATGGTTATTGAGAAAGACCTACTAGATAAGTTTTGGAAAGAGGTAGTTTTGAAATTGGTATAAATTTTTAACAGATATTTTTTATGTTTGAGGGAAAAGAAGAGTCTATATGAGTTGTGGTATAAAAACAATCCAACATTTAAGCATGTTAAAATATTTATAAGTAAGTTATTGATTCTCAATTAGAAGAAACACGAGAAGTTTGAATCTCATAGATATGAAGGGATATTCCTTGGATAACTTGAAAACAAAGTATATTAATGTTTTAATAAGTTTCTAGGAAATTTTTTGTAAATTAATAAAGTCTTTTTTTGTGGAAAATGAGTATAATATTCAAAAAAAATAAGTGAAAACTACACAAGTATATTGATGAATAAATGAGAAGCTCAGGGGGAGTTCTAGCACCTAAGGAAGATTCTAAAGATGATTTATACCAATATCTATATAAAACCAATATCTATATAAAAACCAAAGATCTTAGCTGAATTTATTAATAAACCATTATTTGTGATTTTTTTAAGAAGGATGAATTTAGACCAATATCTATATAAAACCCAAATATCTTAGCTTAATTTATTAATAAAACATCATTTGTGATCATACAACACCTCTAAAATAACAGAGAATAAATTATATACAAAAAAATATTTCCTATCACAAGTAGTTCCAACTTGTTTTAAATATGCTATAAGAGATGAAAATAAGGTTAATGAAATTAATGAATATCTTGACCAAATTGAAATGAATCTGACGTGGGATATTTTTTTGAGGTTGGAAGATAATAATGTCATTTGGACCAAATGGATCTTCTAGAACAAACCCAATGAATATGACATTATTATTCAAAACAATGTGAAAGTGGTTTGCAATGGATAATCCAAGATCAAGGTAATTTATGTACATGAGAAAATTTAACCAATTGTAAGGTTTGAGACTATTCAACTATTCTTATCCATAATAGTGCAAAGGAAGTTAGATGTTTTCTATATGGGTGTTAATATTAAATTTTTAATGGATTTTTGGAGGAAGAGGTGCACATCAAACATCTAAATGGTTTTCTTGTCCATAAATATTTGAAAAAAAAATTTCAACCAAATAAGCTGTTATATGGGTTGAATAAATTTTCAAGATCATGATATTCAAAATTTGATCAGTATTTGAAGAAGCTTGATTTCCAAAATAGTGGAGTTGATTACTATATCTATGTCAACAATGTGAGTAATCAAAGGACGATGGTGTTGGTGTATGTTAGAAATATAATTATTGGTGGATTGAAATAAGAATAGTGTAATCCATTTAAAAAATTCATAAAATATGAGTTAAAATGTAAATTATTGGTGAACTGATGTTTTTCCTTGATTTACAAGTGATACAAGGAAGGCACGACACATTTATATCTCGATCCAAATATACCAAGGATGTTTTGAGAAGATTTGGAATAGAAAATTCCAAGGAGATGAAAACTTTGGTAGCTACCAGGATGAAATTATCAAGGGATGAAAAGGGAAACATTTTTTATTCCATATAATACAAATATTTCATTAAAATATTTTTGTACTTTACAGCGACATGACTTGGAATTATTTTTTTATACATGCTAGGTGGAACTGTATCAATGTAATCCAAAGTAAATCCACTTACTTGTGGTAAAATTAATACTTAAGTGTATTAAAGCATGATGGAATTATGTTTTCTATAAAATGATAAATCACAGTAAGATTTATTAGGTTATACAAATGTATATTTGGACAATTCAGTAGATGGTGGAAATTCAACATCAGGTGGTGAATTATATCTTAGAAGACTATGTATTTCTTGGTTAATAAAGAAACAAGATTACATTTCTATGGGCAGCGTATAAGATGAATCTAGATGTGGGAATTAAATTGAAGACTCTAATCAAAATCCAATGTGATAATTCATGTTATATAAATCTAAGAAAAAATCTTGTCCATCACTTTCAAATGAATCATGTTGAAATCAAGTATCACTTTATCAAGGAGAAATTTTATAATGCGCTTGTGAAGCTATATTTTTTCCAATTAAACTATATGTTTCAGATATCCATAGAAAGGCCTCTCCAAAAGAACCATTTGGATGACATTAAATGGCTCTTGGAGTCCAGTTGAATCCCCACGATTTAAACAGTGTGGATGTGGGACCCTCGATCCCTAAGATATGTTGTGTTTTTACCTATGTGATGATATTAATTCTTTACTGTGCTGTATAATATAAAGGAGTAACCTTTGGATTTTTTTAAAAGGGAGATAGGTCTTGATCAAGACTGGGGGAGAATCTAATTGGGGGAGAAATTAAATAGGGGTAGTTTAAATTATGATTATTCTGAAGTGGTTTGGTCTTTAAAGACATATAATGAAAGTATATCCTTATAATTCATTGTGTTTGAAGTTTACATGTCAGGTTTCAGAAGTGATCTCAAGGGATGTGAATATTTTATCTTTTAGTATTGGGATGTATTGGTCTATCAAATTGATAATTAAGTGATTAATCGATGAAATTTTAATTCTATCTTATTTCTCATACTGATCTTAACACTTGTGGTCTTAGAGTACATGTTAAGGAAGTATTTGACCACTATATAGGGATGCACAAGGAAAATGGTTTCCAATAAGTGTGTGTTTTCAAAGAGATGGTTAATGAAGTTATAAAGTGTTTTTAACAAACCCAAAGGGGGTATTCTTGGAAAAAATACCTCTTTATAGTGTTTTTGGTTTGTTTTTTGTTGAAATCATTGGAAGTTATTGAAAAAAATATGTTAAAAAGGTTTTGGGAAGTATTTTAGAGTTTTGAGGATAAATTATCATAGAATAAGACTTGGAACATAAGACCAGAAGGGTTTCATGGCCGTATAAGTGTGAATGTGTGATCACATAATCCTTTAGAAATCATGATATCACATGAAATTAATGAGATCATGTGATCTCATGAAATGAAGGTAGATTATGCAATCACATATGGCTCATTGCATATTTAATAAATTAAAAATTAAGGTAGATATGTTATATAGTCTCTTTTAATCAAGAAATGAGTGGAGGTTTGGTTTCATGCATAATCCAAAAGATATCACATGAACTTGTAAGTTAATCACATGAAGAGTGTTATGATATCTGAGATGGAGATGTCTCATGGTTTCTCAAAATCATGAAACTGTGTATGTTCAAATGGATCATGTAGAGAAGTCGAGTGAATCACATGAAGGAAGTGATTCTATCTGAGGCAAAGAGGATTGTGGAACATGATGAAGTTCAATCACATGATCTCAAAGATTTCATGTGATCAAAAGAGGAAATGGAAATTTTAATGAGTATTTTTGTGAGGATAGTCACATGATTTCTTGAGTCAGATTATTTTAAACGATTTTCTTATATACAATTCGGGAAAAACATGTAAGGTAGAGGTAGTTCAAATTTATGAAAATTTGAATTATTTGACAAGTTTGAAGTGAGTTTATCATAGTTAAGGAGGTGGGATTATGCCTATAAATACACAGTTTACTTGTCATTAGAGTAAATAATTTTTTTCTTAAGTGGTTTGATCTAAAGAAAATTATAGAGAAGGAATTTCAAAAATGTGTGAAAGTGGTTACATGTTCAAAGTCATGTAAGTGGATCACATGAATATATTTTCATTATGGTAATGATATTACATGATCAAAGTCATGTAAGTGGAAGTGTGTAAGGGAGTTTACATGAAGTGAAGGTGTTTATGTGATTTGATATGTACAAGGGAGTTATGAACTTGGATTTATGATCGTATAGACTCATTCATGGATAGGGAACATTAATTAGTTTTCTTGAAGGGAGTTACTCGCTCAGATTCACATGATCATGTAATACAATAATAGTTACATTATTATAGAATAAAAGTTACATGTGAAGGTTATTTTCATCTATTTGATTAAAGGGAGTATACATACACACTCATTGAAGTATAAAAAACTCATAAATAATCATCAGTATATTATACTGGAGGATTAGTGCATTAAGTTCAGCAAAAAGATAGTGTAGTGAGATTTAAAAATTTTGAATGGTTGTAAACTAGGAGGGATAGTGAGTCTACTCTAAAAATTATAATATAAGTTCACTATAGTGGATTTGGTACATCTATAAATTTTATTTTTATGATATTTGGATGTATCCTAGTGAGGGTGAACCATGTGAAAATTAATATTTCCTATTCATATCCAAATTTATATTCATTCATTACTACATAAAGTAGAGAGAATATATTTTTTATTAACAATGAAACAAGATCCAAAAGGAGGAATTTATTTTAGTTTTTAATACCTAGATCCCCCCTGCTCTTAGGGTATTTAACCTCATAGGAACAAAAGAGATGATGCCTATGAGTTTTATTTTGGTATTTTATTTTAGAGACTTGAATTTTTATGAAATTTACATACATTATGGTATGATTATTTATATATTTATATTATAGTGTTGATTGGTGGTTTTCTCTATATATATTCCTTGTATTTGTGAAGGTAATTACTTCTCTTTGTGTTATTTATACCCTTAGTGCTAGTCTCCACCTCATAGACTATTGAAGGTAGTCTTAGGGGGCCAATATCATCTTCACTTTAGGACTAGCAGGGTTTCCTAGTGGGTTATGGTCATGAAACTCGCTATCCTTCCAACTATTAATAAATAATTTCATAATGTAAAAACACATGGTATGATTTTTTGTGGATAAAACTTCTCCACTATTATTCTATAGAATTATGGAATGATCTGTAAGCCTATATTCACATGTGTTGCACCATATTTTAGCCTCAATACTCATCAAAACACAATATTCAACATTAAAAGTATAATAATTAATCCATTATTCACTAAAATTCACCCAAATATATTATATTGTGATCAGTATAATTATGGTTTAGTTTTATCTTCCATCACTAAATTTACTCCAAATCATCGTTAAACATATCTAAACATCATAGAAGCTTCAAAAATAATATAATTCAAATAATATTACATTTTTTTAAAAAAAAATCTCTTTTGGTTGTGCTTCAACAAACATGTCATGTAACCCAATATTATCCTCCAAAACAACCTAGGTTACAGGATTCCCACACATTGGGTTTTTCAAGAAATCCTAAGTAAAAATCAAGAATCTTTATACTCCAAAAAACAAAATATAAATAAATAAAAATCATATATAACTCCAAGTCAACTTGAGTAGTGCTCAGTGTAGAAAATAAAAGCTTAAAGAACGATTCTATGTATCAATGCGTATCTTTGATCTTGAACTCTAATAAACCATGTACTATCCACTGATTTCACATAACTCCATATATCTTAATTCATCATTATTTCTTATCCCCATGGATAATATCCTCTTTTATATTATACATAATACCCCCTTCAAGAATAAATTAAATTTATTCCCCTTAAAATGTGATTAATTCTCTAATTTCACCTATCTCAATTCCACTTTTCAATCTTTTCAAGAACCAATTTCAATTTCTGAATAAAAAAATCCATGTTTTCATATTTCTTTTCCAGTTTTAGTATTTTATACCTTTAAAAAAATTACTATTTATAACCCTTTTAAAACAAACTAAAAACTAAAAAATTCAATTAGGAATAACAAATCTAGGAAGTAAATTTATATATATATATATAGGGGTTTTATAAACCTCCTTAAGCCTTATAATATGGTTCAACATTTATATTTAATTGATATTAAACAAAAACTAATGTTTCTAATGGTATTTGTGAAAATATCAACCATTTATTGATGTGTTCTAATATTATACACCTAGATAATAAATTTATCCACCTTCTCTTAGATAAAATGATATGGAATCTTAATGTGTTTCATTCATGCATGATATATTGGGTTTTATGTCATCTTAATAACACTTTTTTGGTCACATAGGATCGACATATAACCCTTAAACTTTTTACCAAAATACTCTAATTACTGTTTCATCCATATAAATTGTGTATGATCCTTTTTCACTGAAATATACTTCACTTCCACTATGCTAAGAAAATTTCTCTCTTTATTTTTTATAACAAATAATACTACTTTACTTGTATATTTTATATCTACAAAATCTCCATCCAATCCATATATCAATATAAAATAATTCATGGTATTTTCTTGCACCAAATACCAAGCTATAATAAAAAGTACATTGAATGTACCTCATGATTCTTTTAACTACACTATGTCATTATTATTTTATATTACTTTAAAACCTTGCAACCAAGAATGTTGCATAAATAATATTTAGACTTGTCGTTGTCATGTATATTATATTTCCAATCATTATTTATTATAAATATGGATCTACTGATATTATATCTTTATGCTTCTTGATCTTTCTTCCAATCATATTTATAGTTGAAAAACATTTGAAAACATAAATGATAATATTTTTTAGAAATTCCTTTTCATAATTTTCCTGTGAAATAAAATTTTATTCACCCTTTTAAATTATTTTTATCCTATAAAAATAAGTGATCTAACCTATCATTTAAATATCAAACTTTGAAACCTAAATTTAGAAAAACATTCCACCAATTTAATATTACTTCCAACAAAAATTATATCATCAATATAGACAAGCACAATAAACTAATCTTATTTTTATGATTTCACATAGAGGTTGTGATCAACACATGGTCTCTTGAATTAAAACTTCCTCAAATAAGTGTCTAAATAAGCATAAAAAATTCATGGTGCTTGATTAAAAATGTAAATATCCATATTTAATTGACATTCATTTCATTTATTATAAAAAAAATTAATAAACTATCAGTTTTTTAATTTATACTTCCTCTTTAAGAACTGTAATGACCTAGCTTCGGGAAATGATCACTAATATGAATTGGATAAACACATTGCCTCAGGAATAACTCCTCATATAGTAAAGGTTTCTAACTAGTTTCATGAGTAAATAACCCACATGGTGAGATTATACTCTCGGTACCATCATATCAAATTACATATAAATAACTAAATCACAATATATATCAAATTAAAACAAAAAATTATTGTGCAAGGAAAACCATCAATGATATATAAATAACAACATGTTATATCATAATATAACCCATGCTCATTATAAAACATTAAACATAAAATATAAATATCACCCACTCGGCTGATCAATATAGAATATATAAAAGATAAAATAGTGGAGACATAACCAAAATATTTGATTCCATTGTCAGACCAGTCTCCCAACATCAATATAGCTACACTAATTAGTTACCCCATATAACCTGTGGTTTGAAAGAAAATAATAATGTCTTCACACACACCAAGATACCCATACAGGGTGTTAGCACATAGCTTAGTAGGGTGACACCACGACCACTATCAAATATGCCACCATATTTTTGTATGCTTGGAAGGAAAATAAACAAGAAGCACACAAGAAACAACTTTAGGACATCATGTGCTAACCAGGACACTGTGACACCTAACCCTACCTTATTTAACTAATTATAGTACTAGATCCTCCATGGTCATATCTCATAGGAATCCCATTAAGAGATAAGTGAAATATAACTAAATTTTGGAATATAGAAATCCTATCAGGGAAAAGAGAAAACATAGTTAGACCCAAGCACATAAAAATACCCTCAAAGGAAAGGAAAAAAAGGTCCAAAACTAGGCTCATAGGAAACCAATCAGGGAGGTGGTGAAATAGTTCCAAACCTAGGAATAAGGGAGGCCCCTCGGGTGAAATGAAAAATAGATCTAGACTGGTTTTATAGAATATCTAATGGTCCCCTAAAATGAAAGTAATTCTACAAACAATTGGGAATTTCAAACACTTGGGTGGTGTAATCTCAACATCTAGATTCTCAGGTCTCTTGTTAACCTTCATCATAAACTAACACATAATCATCAATATGATGTATCAAAAACATATCTAGGAAATTCACAACATATTCAGACCTATATAGCATAGAAACTAGGGATTATATCACTCTTCTTGTGATCCTAGAAGAGGTAAAGAAGCATAATCACCCGAGCGGTGTGACTATACACCTTGAATACTAGGACTATGGGATGAAAGTTAATCACTGTTATATACACAAAAATGGTTAGAAAATACAAAAAAGAATCACAAGAATGAGATGAACCTTCACCTATCTCTTAGCTATTCAGATATTTATACCTAAAACCTTGCTAAAGTATATACCATAAACGGTCTAACATCACCTACCCTGACTAGTATCACTATAGTTAATTATCATAATAGTTATGTAACTAAATCATTCTTGTGAGTATCCCAGTACCTAAATTTTATAATTAATATATATTTTCCCATGAACCAACCATACCTAGATATCCCAACATATGTTCCACTCTGATTTTATTCACATACTCATATATGTAGGTCAGAGTAGGGTAAAATAGAAGGTGGTATAGATAGAAACCTCAAAGATAATACTCCCATTCCTTTTAGTTTTTATGGAAATAAACACGAGTCCCTTGCTATAATGGTTGTGAGGGACAATAATAAAAGAATATAGGAATAAGAGACAAGATTTCATGAGAAATATCCTTTTATATTAGTCTTAATTCACTCTAAATAATACAAAGAACAACTAGAAGAGATGAGAAAATAATGACAGTGAGAAGATATTACAATAGACACACACTCTATATTGGAGAAGAGAGGATTTAGAAAACAAATCACTTTGAGAGAGAACTTAATATCGATTCAATGAATGTGTTGTTTCACAAGTTGATTATTGAGATAAAAGTACCCAAGGCCTCTATTTATAGTCATTAAATCCTTTGGAAAAATTATATAACTCTCCAAGAAGTAATAAATTTTTTAAAGACTAAATTGAATGAATTTTTACAGACATTAAATGTAGTGTATCCATCAATACAGCTTGCTCCATTCCCTTATGGAAAAAAACCTGGTCATTTTAGACTTCAAAATGCCCAAGAACATGGTTATAGACACCTGTAATTGGTTTTTTGTCCTTCCATCCCACCTATCTACCATGACTTTCACTACCATGATGTGATTCTAGCCGTTTTTCTCTATAGATTCAACAAATGGCTACTACACTTCATTGAATGTCCTTAAAATTGTAACACCCGAGACTTTTATGTTATATAAATCATCAAAGGAATCTTTTTCTACACAACACTTGCTTGGCTTACTTTACACGCAATCGCGACCTTCCTCGATAGCTTGCGTCGTACGCAATACCGAGTTTCACTAAACAACAATATGCTATTAAAACTAGCCGTTATGAATAGTAATAACCACTTTTTGAAATTTTATAAATTTTATTTTTCAAAATGGACTTCATTTTTGGACTCAGAATATCGAAATTAGCCTAGGGTGAAATTTTGGTATTTTTCTAAAAACTTTCAATTTTGATGAATAGTGAAACCACTAAGTGGTAGGTTAAAAACTGAATTTTGCATAAAACTTAATTTTACCGCTTCTGTGAAGGGAATTTCAAAAATCCGACAGACACGGTTGATATCAGTAAGTAAAATGTGGTTCAATGAGATAAAAATAATTTTTTGGTGAATAGTAACTTTTTACTTTTTTTACCGCGGTTAATAGTAAATAGGGTAACTAAGGGTAAATATGATATTAATATTACCCTAACACATGTCGTAATTCTATTGGACAAGTGTAATTCGACCAAAAACAAACTTAGGAATAAAAATATGACCATTTAGGCCCACTTGGATTAGATTAGGACATTTATTATTAATTTATTTAAAGAAGGGTTAAAATAGTTAAAATCAAAGTTTAATAAGTAAATCATTTTTAATATGGGGTTATACATAAGATAAATTAGACTATAAATATTCATTAGAAATCTAAAAAGATTTCCTACATAATGGTATTTTATTTGTAATTTTTAGACATTAAATAATTTAATTTATTTATGACACAATGATGATGGAGTAATTATCTTATTAATGAAATATTGACATAATTGATGTTATAAACACCAAAATAAATGTAATTTGAGACTTTTTATGAATTCCAATAATTTTCTAGGTTACTATGATATATTAATGTTGATTTAAACAACTTGGTTCGAACATATAATTCTGTTATGACTTTCACAAAAATCATATATCAAATAGTGTCAAAATTGACACAAAATAGTTTTTAAATCAAATATTGTATTATTAATTGTTATTTAATTCCTAAAAATCTAAGGTTCGGCCAAATGACTTAGATAAGGATATATATATTAATAATAAACAATTTGGGGTTCGTTTGGCATGTTATAGTAAGTTTATTAACCATATAGTGAAAGAAAACAAAAAGACATGGTAAAAGTTAAATTATTTAACTTAGAGTTAAATCTAATTGATAAGGTTAAAATAATTCCCAAAACTTGTCTAAATCCTATTGGTTTATATTATTTAGACCCATACCCACTTTAGCTTCTAAATAAGACCCTTTGGAACCATTATAAACCGATTTTGACTTTAATATAAAATAATATTTTGAGATATTCCTAAGGTGCCCCTCTCCTCCCTTATAAAAGGGCACCTCCTCCCCCTCCTCCTCACACCAATTTGAGCACTCAAGCTCGGCCAACCCCTGCCATTTTCTCCTCTCCACTTACCTAGAATAATCCTAGAGGTCCTGGTCTTCTTCAAAGACCAATCTTAGTTCCCTAAGTGGAGGATTCAAAGAGGCGTTCCAAAGAAGAGGTAATATCCATTACCGATCTTTTCAATTTCTTTCTTCTTCAACTTCTTCTTCTTTAGTTGTTTCATGATAAAGTAATAACATAAGTATTACTTACATACTGATATGTTATTATAAATATGAAACAACCCTAATTCACCTTCTATCCATCCCACGGAAAAATGAAATCACCGCGCGTGCGTACATACGGAATACCGTCTCCACGCCGTGGTGTAATCTATTTTTCCACCATCACTTTACAAGGATGGGTATAATGTTGTAATGAGTAACTATTTATGATTATTATAAAGTAATATTGATACTGAAATAATATATATACTCCAATACAGTTCCAGGATCATAGGAACGATATCATCACACGTGCGTACGTACGGAATACCGTCTCCACGATGTGATGCGACTCGTTCTACATGATCATCATTACATAGTAATTATATAAATGAATTGAATGAATAGATATGATATATGTTACACTAATAACATTAAGGATATAAGGTATCTATAACCTTAAAAGAAGAATAAGAATGTATTCGGCAAAACACGCATAAGAACAAAAGGCAATAAAGACCCGAGTAACAAGTAACAATGAAATATTACTAACAAGAAGCTAAGAATATGACCATATATGATATCATATCAATATTTATGATTCTAGAATAAGTAAATAACATTATTTAAAACATTATACAGGAGCTTCGGACACGTACAAAGCAAAATCGGACCTAAGGTAAGGGAAATATCACAATCTCATTTTTATCCGAGATTGTTTATTCGTAAGTATTTACGGGGGTGTATTTTATCATCCACATCCATGTTCCCTCAATATGTAATATTGTTTCCATCCACTTACAATAGTTTAAATCCAATTTTACCCTTCGGTGATTTTTTAGTAAAGAATATGAAAGGAATCTTTTGTCGTTTTTTCGTACGAGGTACTTTTTGACTTTTCCGACAAAGGTACGAAGAATGTTTTTTTTAACTTATATGGCATGAATGGATTTTTAAAAACATTATTTCCAAGAAGCATCCTTTACAAGTTTTCAAGTTTATTTTTAATCAAATTCTTTTAGTTTATAATTGTATGACATGTTAAGAAAAGAAAAGTGTTTTTGAAGAAGAAAGGATATTTTCCTCAAGAATGGAGTTCAAGTGTTTTATCAAAATTATTTTCCATCTAAGATAATATAGGGTTCTGTTTTTATCCCTATTATTACATTTATTTGATTATGTTTTGAGGGAATTATTTTTATGAAGTCATTTCCCTTATATTATTTGTTTTATGATGTCATGATGTTTCAAGAATCCCATTTTTGTTACATGTGTTATGCGATGATGTATGATTTATGATTATGTGGCACACATAAGAAAGGATTCATTATAAGATGGGTGGGACCTATATCTCCCTCCAATGCATTGGGTAAAGACTTTATATCTCATGAGATAGACATGGCTGGAACGGTAGGTTATACCGGTTCAGTGAAACAGGACTGGAACGAGGGTGACTCGGTTCAGAAAGGGACTTTGTCCACTAAGATAGTCTTGGAAATGAGTCATGACTAACAAGAAATGATTTTCCATGATTATGTGTGCATGCCACAAAGTTTCAAGTTTCATGTTATGATTATGGGGATCTCATTTTCACTTCTATGATTTATTCCATGTTAAGATTTTATGATCTCTTTTGCAGGTTATGATTTTCAAAAAGATATGATATGATTTTTATTTCCTTTATTTTCCCTTGCTGAGCATTTGAGCTCACCCTTTTATGTTTTCTTTTCCCCAGGTCAGGAAGATGGATATTAAGTAGAATATGCTAAAAGGGACCCTAGATATGATGAAATAAATGGGAGACACTGTAGAAGATTTATGAACCAGTTGTTTATGTTTCCCAGTTTCTAAAGACACTATACCTATACGGTCCTTTGTGGTTTTTTCATATGTTGTAATAAGTGTGCTTCAATTTTGAAGTATTAACAATGTATGTAAAGTATGGGTCGTTATAGTTGGTATCAGAGGAAAGGCATAGTCAACCTTTGGAAACTAGGATGTGAAAGCCTTAGTAAGAACCCTAAGGATAAGTCTAAGCATAGAACACAATCTTAGTGTTTTAGAAATGGCCTTGAATAACCTAGGATAAGACCTTAAGCATGAAAATTTTATTCTTGAATTATGTGGTTTTCCTATTATAATTAGTGTTGCTCACACTATTCTTCTTGGTTTTAGTCAATGGCTGGAACACGAAGGAACCGTGTTAATGCGGAATGCGATGGGCAATGCAATGATTGTCCCCCTGAGCAACCAAACGATATGGGAGCTGGAATGCAAAATCTTGTAGCCATGATCACACAACTTTCTCAAGCTATGAATCATGCAGGACTTCCAAACGAGCAAAGGAAGGAGCAACATTCTGTTGAATCCTTCATGAGGCAGCGTCCACCTTCTTTCAGCGGGTCTACTGATCCATTAGTTGCTGAACAATGGATTAGTACTACTGAAAAGATATTTTCAGTTCTTCAATGTTCTGAGCATGATAAAGTTATCCTAGAAGTTTATCGTTTGGAAGGAGATGCTGATCAATGGTGGAATCTTATTAATAATACGAGGCAAAGGGATGAAATTGAGTCTATGGAATGGGATGAGTTCAAGAACTTATTTTTCAATAAGTACTTCCCTCGTATTCTCCGAACAAATATGGAGAAATAGTTCCTTGAACTAAAGCAAAGGGATGATGAATATGTTGGTACCTATGAAGCAAATTTTACAAGACTTGCAAGGTACGCTTCTGGTATTATTATCCAACCTGAGAGTAAGATCGATCGATTCTTTAGTGGCTTAAAACCAAGTCTTCGAAGGGCGTTAGCCATAAGGGACTTCAATAGCTACGAGTAAATCGTTCGATGTGCTCTCAAAGTCGAGATGGAGATTGGAGTAACCCATCAGTCACATGGGTTTGATAAGAAGAGGAATATGGAATTCAAAGGAAAATCTAAAGAGCACACTGAAAAAAAGATGAACTTTCCCTTATTCTCAAAGTGTGGAAAGAAACATGGAGAGAGTTGTCTTAAAGGGACAAGTAAATGTTTTAAATGTGGAAAGGAAGGTCATCGGGCATTTGAATGTCGTGATAATGGGAAGAAGATGTCTAATGACGCAAACAAAGGAAGGGATACACATAATGAACCTACTACACTTCAATGTTTCAAGTGCAAGGAGATGGGGCATTATGCCAATCAATGCCCAAATCCAAGGGTTGATGATGATGGTCGACGTCAACAAAATCTTAGGGCTAAAGATAAAGGAATGTCACATGCAATTTCTATCAGCGATGTGGAGTACGATAACGAAGTGGTGAAAGGTACACTTACCATCCACTCTAAAGTAGCAAATGTTTTATTTGATTCTGGATCCACCCACTCTTTTATTTCTAAAGAATTTTCAAAGGGTATCACCGTATTACCTCAAAAATTAGATGTTGAGTTAGCTGTGACAACACCTAATGGCACAACAGTCGCATCAAAATTTTATAATTCTTCTCCGATCGAAGTTTGTGGGAAAGTGCTTCCTGAAAATCTTGTGATCCTTCCTTTAGTGTAATTTGATGTGATTCTTGGCATGGATTGGCTTTCTCTACATGGAGCTCATATCAATTGCCAAAGTAGGGAAGTCACATTTCATATTATAGATCAATCTACGATCGTCTATCAATGCAAGGATGAACATAACCTTCCAGTGGAAATTCCTTCCATCTTATGGGTCTTGATTCCACTAAATGAAGGTTATTTATCTCAAATGGTTGGGGAGAAACTCACAATTAAGAATATGCCCATTGTACGGGAGTTTGATGATGTCTTTCCGGAGGAATTACCGGGTCTTCCACCAAATCGTGAAGTTGAGTTTTCAATAGAACTCATACCGGGTGCTTTGCCTATTTCAAAGACACCTTATAGAATGGCCCCAATTGAGTTGCAGGAATTGAAGAAACAACTCCAAGAGAATCTTGATAAGGGATTCATATGCCCTAGTGCGTCACCTTGGGGAGCACCTGTTCTATTTGTTAAGAAGAAAGATGGATCAATGAGACTCTGCATTGATTATCGAGAACTTAACAAGATCACTATCAAGAACAAATATCCTCTCCCACGCATTGATGACTTATTTGACCAACTACGCGGAGCTCAATACTTTTCCAAGATTGATCTTCGTTCAGGGTATCATCAATTAAGGGTCAAAAGGGAGGATATAACAAAGACGGCTTTCCGTACAAGGTATGGACACTATGAATTTATAGTGATGCCATTTGGTCTTACTAATGCCCCTACTATCTTCATGGATCTAATGAATAGAGTCTTTAGAGACTATCTTGATCAATTTGTGGTAGTCTTTATAGACGATATTCTTGTCTATTCAAATAGCAAGGAAGAGCATGAAGATCACATGAGAATTATATTGAAGACCCTTAGAAAGGAGAAGCTTTATGCCAAATTTACCAAGTGTGAATTTTGGCTTCAAAAAGTTGCATTTTTGGGTCACATAATCTAAAAAGAGGGGATATCTGTGGATCCAGCAAAAATAGAGGTTATCGAAAGATGGTAGAGACCAACAATAGTAACTGAGATTCGAAGTTTTCTTGGTTTGGCTGGATATTATCGACGTTTTGTAAAAGATTTTTCACGATTATCTAATACACTCACCAAGTTGACTCGGAAAGGAGTTAAGTTTGTCTGGACAGAGGAATGTGAAGAGAATTTCAAGGAGTTGAAAAGAAGGTTATCCAGTGCACCTGTGCTCACACTGCCTTGTAGTGGAGAAAGGTTTGTGATCTACAGTGATGCATCCAAGAAGGGATTGGGGTGTGTTCTTATGCAAAATGATATGGTGATAGCTTATGCCTCACGATAGTTGAAAATCCATGAGCAAAATTACCAAACACATGATTTGGAGTTGGCTGCGGTAATCTTTGCATTAAAGATTTGGAGGCATTACCTTTATGGTGAAAGGTGTGATATTTATACTGATCATAAAAGTTTAAAGTATATTTTCACACAAAAGGAGCTGAATATGCGCCAAAGAAGATGGTTGGAGCTGATTAAGGATTATGACTGCTCAATCCATTACCACCCTGGGAAAGCAAACAAGGTGGCAGATGCATTAAGTCGACAAGACCATGATAGTTTATCCATGATGAGGATCACAAAAGATCCAATATTTATGGATTTACAAAGGATGGATCTTGGAATTATAATAGAAGGGGGAAAATCTTATCTTTCTCAAATGAATGTTCAACCATCTATACATGTGAAGATTAAAGAGGCACAGAAAGAAGATGTCGAGTTACAAAAGAAGGTGAGAAATGTTCCTGAATTCAACCTTGATTGTGATGGGATAATAAAGTTCAGGAATCGGGTTTGTGTTCCTCCCATCCCCGAATTAAAGAAGGAGCTGCTGGATGAGGCTCATAGTTCATCATTCTCTATTCATCCTGGAAGCACGAAGATGTATAGGGACCTGAAAGAGTACTTCTGGTGGGATGGCATGAAAGGAGATGTTGCTGAATATGTCTCTCGATGCTTGGTTTGTCAACAAGTTAAAGCTGAGAGACAAAAGTCTAAGGGGATGTTACAACCATTACCCATACCCGAATGTAAATGGGAAAACATCACTATGGACTTTGTCACAGGACTTCCTAAAACATCCAAAGGCAATAATGCTATCTGGGTCATAGTTGATCGTCTTACAAAGTCTGCACACTTCATTGCTATTAGAGAGGATTTCTCTCTAGATCAGCTTTCCAGGATATATGTAAAGGAAGTGGTAAGATTGCATGGAGTACCACTTTCTATTATATCTGATCGAGATCCGAGATTTACCTCGAAGTTCTGGCGAAGTCCTCAGCATACTCTGGATACAGAGTTGAGTTTCAGCACTGCTTATCATCCCCAGACAGATGGTCAGTCTGAGAGAACAATTCAAACCCTAGAAGATATGTTGAGATCTTGCTCTATGGATTTCAAAGGAGGTTGGGATCAACACCTACCTTTGGTGAAATTTTCTTATAATAAAAGCTTTCACTCCAGTATTCAGATGGCTCCTTATGAAGCTCTCTATGGAAAGAAATGCAGGACTCCAACTTACTGGGATGAAGTTGGGGAAAGAAAGCTATTAGGACCTGATCTCGTTGATGAAATGGCAGAAAAGGTCAGATCTATTCAACAACACATAAGAGCAGCTCAGAGTCGACAGAAAAGTTATGCCGACAACCGAAGAAAAGACCTAGAGTTTGAAGTGGGTGATAAAGTATTCTTACGAATATCTCCCTGGAAGAGGGTTATGAGATTTGGAAAGAAGGGGAAGGTGAGCCCTAGATATATCGGTCCTTTCGAAATACTGGATTGTGTTGGGAAGGTAGCTTACCGATTGGTGCTTCCACCGAATCTCTCTCAAGTTCACGATGTGTTCCATGTATCTCTCCTAAGAAAGTACATACCAGATCCTTCACATGTACTCAGCTCAGAAGTTGTACCGCTGGAGCAAGATCTTTCTTATGAAGAACAGCCGATAGAGATTCTAGATCGTAGCGAAAAATTCCTACGAAACAAGACAACTCGATTGGTGAAAGTTTTATGGAGAACAACCAACTTGAAGAAGCTACATGGGAGCTTGAGGATATGATGAGGGAGAAGTATCCTCATCTGTTTGTTACAAAGTGATGAATTTCGAGGGCGAAATTCTTTTTAAGGGGGTAGAATGTAACACCCGAGACTTTTATGTTATATAAATCATCAAAGGAATCTTTTTCTACACAACACTTGCTTGGCTTGCTTTACACGCAATCGCGACCTTCCTCGATAGCTTGCGTCGTACGCAATACCGAGTTTCACTAAACAACAATATGCTATTAAAACTAACCGTTATGAATAGTAATAACCACTTTTTGAAATTTTATAAATTTTATTTTTCAAAATGGACTTCATTTTTGAACTCAGAATATCGAAATTAGCCTAGGGTGAAATTTTGGTATTTTTCTGAAAACTTTCAATTTTTGATGAATAGTGAAACCACTAAGTGGTAGGTTAAAAACTGAATTTTGCATAAAACTTAATTTTACCGCTTCTGTGAAGGGAATTTCAGAAATCCGACAGACACGGTTGATATCAGTAAGTAAAATGTGGTTCAATGAGATAAAAATAATTTTTTGGTGAATAGTAACTTTTTACTTTTTTTACCGCGGTTAATAGTAAATAGGGTAACTAAGGGTAAATATGATATTAATATTACCCTAACACATGTCCTAATTCTATTGGACAAGTGTAATTCGACCAAAAACAAACTTAGGAATAAAAATATGACCATTTAGGCCCACTTGGATTAGATTAGGACATTTATTATTAATTTATTTAAAGAAGGGTTAAAATAGTTAAAATCAAAGTTTAATAAGTAAATCATTTTTAATATGGGGTTATACATAAGATAAATTAGACTATAAATATTCATTAGAAAGATAAAAAGATTTACTACATAATGGTATTTTATTTGTAATTTTTAGACATTAAATAATTTAATTTATTTATGACACAATGATGATGCAGTAATTATCTTATTAATGAAATATTGACATAATTGATGTTATAAACACCAAAATAAATGTAATTTGAGACTTTTTATGAATTCCACTAATTTTATAGGTTACTATGATATATTAATGTTGATTTAATCAACTTGGTTCGAACATATAATTCTGTTATGACTTTCACAAAAATCATATATCAAATAGTGTCAAAATTGACACAAAATAGTTTTTAAATCAAATATTGTATTATTAATTGTTATTTTATTCCTAAAAATCAAAGTTTCGGCCAAATGACTTAGATAAGGATATATATATTAATAATAAACAATTTGGGGTTCGTTTGGCATGTTATAGTAAGTGTATTAACCATATAGTGAAAGAAAACAAAAAGACACGGTAAAAGTTAAATTATTTAACTTAGAGTTAAATCTAATTGATAAGGTTAAAATAATTCCCTAAACTTGTCTAAATCCTATTGGTTTATAGGATTTCGACCCATCCCCACTTTATCTTCGAAATAAGACCCTTTGGAACCATTATAAACCGATTTTGACTTTAATATAAAATAATATTTTGAGATATTCCTAAGGTGCCCCTCTCCTCCCTTATAAAAGGGCACCTCCTCCCCCTCCTCCTCACACCAATTTGAGCACTCAATCTCGGCCAACCCCTGCCATTTTCTCCTCTCCACTTCCCTAGAATAATCCTAGAGGTCATGGTCTTCTTCAAAGACCAATCTTAGTTCCCTAAGTGGAGGATTCAAAGAGGCGTTCCAAAGAAGAGGTAATATCCATTACCGATCTTTTCAATTTCTTTCTTCTTCAAATTCTTCTTCTTTAGTTGTTTCATGATAAAGTAATAACATAAGTATTACTTACATACTGATATGTTATTATAAATATGAAACAACCCAAATTCACCTTCTATCCATCCCACGGAAAAATGAAATCACCGCGCATGCGTACGTACGGAATACCGTCTCCACGCCGTGGTGTAATCTATTTTTCCACCATCACTTTACAAGGATGGGTATAATGGTGTAATGAGTAACTATTTATGATTATTATAAATTAATATTGATACTGAAATAATATATATACTCCAATATAGTTCCACGATCATAGGAACGATATCATCACTCGTGCGTACGTACGGAATACTGTCTCCACGATGTGATGCGACTCGTTTTACATGATCATCATTACATAGTAATTATATAAATGAATTGAATGAATAAATATGATATATGTTACACTAATACCATTCTGGATATAAGGTATCTATAACCTTAAAAGAAGAATAAGAATGTATTCGGCAAAACACGCATAAGAACAAAAGGCAATAAAGACCCGAGTAAGAAGTAACAATGAAATATTACTAACAAGAAGCTAAGAATATGACCATATATGATATCATATAAATATGTATGATTCTGGAATAAGTCAATAACATTATTTAAAACATTATACAGGAGCTTCGGACACGTACAAAGCAAAATCGGACCTAAGGTAAGGGAAATATCACAATCTCATTTTTATCCGAGATTGTTTATTCGTAAGTATTTACTGGGGTGTATTTTATCATCCACATCCATGTTCCCTCAATATGTAATATTGTTTCCATCACCTTACAATAGTTTAAATCCAATTTTACCCTTCAGTGATTTTTTAGTAAAGAATATGAAAGGAATCTTTTGTCGTTTTTTCGTACGAGTTACTTTTTGACTTTTCCGACAAAGGTACGAAGAATGTTTTTTTAACTTATATGGCATGAATGGATTTTTAAAAACATTATTTCCAAGAAGCTTCCTTTAAAAGTTTTCATGGTTATTTTTAATCAACTTCTTTTAGTTTATAATTGTATGACATGTTAAGAAAAGAAAAGTGTTTTTGAAGAAGAAAGGATATTTTCCTCAAGAATGGAGTTCAAGTGTTTTATCAAAATTATTTTCCATCTAAGATAATATAGGGTTCTGTTTTTATCCCTATTATTACATTTATTTGATTATGTTTTGAGGGAATTATTTTTATGAAGTCATTTCCCTTATATTATTTGTTTTATGATGTCATGATGTTTCAAGAATCCCATTTTTGTTACATGTGTTATGTGATGATGTATGATTTATGATTATGTGGCACACATAAGAAAGGATTCATTATAAGATGGGTGGGACCTATATCTCCCTCCAATGCATTGGGTAAAGACTTTATATCTCATGAGATAGACATGGCTGGAACGGTAGGTTATACCGGTTCAGTGAAACAGGACTGGAACGAGGGTGACTCGGTTCAGAAAGGGACTTTGTCCACTAAGATAGTCTTGGAAATGAGTCATGACTAACAAGAAATGATTTTCCATGATTATGTGTGCATGCCACAAAGTTTCAAGTTTCATGTTATGATTATGGGGATCTCATTTTCACTTCTATGATTTATTCCATGTTAAGATTTTATGATCTCTTTTACAGGTTATGATTTTCAAAAAGATATGATATGATTTTTATTTCCTTTATTTTCCCTTGCTGAGCATTTGAGCTCACCCTTTTATGTTTTCTTTTCCCCAGGTCAGGAAGATGGATATTAAGTAGAATATGCTAAAAGGGACCCTAGATATGATGAAATAAATGGGAGACACTGTAGAAGATTTATGAACCAGTTTTTTATGTTTCCCAGTTTCTAAAGACACTATACCTATACAGTCCTTTGTGGTTTTGTCATATGTTGTAATAAGTGTGCTTCAATTTTGAAGTATTAACAATGTATGTAAAGTATGGGTTGTTATAGTTGGTATCAGAGGAAAGGCATAGTCAACCTTTGGAAACTAGTATGTGAAAGCCTTAGTAAGAACCCTAAGGATAAGTCTAAGCATAGAACACAATCTTAGTGTTTTAGAAATGGCCTTGAATAACCTAGGATAAGACCTTAAGCATGAAAATTTTATTCTTGAATTATGTGGTTTTCCTATTATAATTAGTGTTGCTCACACTATTCTTCTTGGTTTTAGTCAATGGCTGGAACACGAAGGAACCGTGTTAATGCGGAATGCGATGGGCAATGAAATGATTGTCCCCCTGAGCAACCAAACGATATGGGAGCTGGAATGCAAAATCTTGTAGCCATGATCACACAACTTTCTCAAGCTATGAATCATGCAGGACTTCCAAAAGAGCAAAGGAAGGAGCAACATTCTGTTGAATCCTTCATGAGGCAGCGTCCACCTTCTTTCAGCAGGTCTACTGATCCATTAGTTGCTGAACAATGGATTACTACTACTGAAAAGATATTTTCAGTTCTTCAATTTTCTGAGCATGATAAAGTTATCCTAGCAGTGTATCGTTTGGAAGGAGATGCTGATCAATGGTGGAATCTTATTAAGAATACGAGGCAAAGGGATGAAATTGAGTCTATGGAATGGGACGAGTTCAAGAACTTATTTTTCAATAAGTACTTCCCCCGTATTCTCCGAACAAATATGGAGAAAGAGTTCCTTGAACTAAAGAAAATGGATGATGAATCTGTTGGTACCTATGAAGAAAATTTTACAAGACTTTCAAGGTACGCTTCTGGTATTATTATCCAACCTGAGAGTAAGATCGATCGATTCTTTAGTGGCATAAAACCAAGTCTTCGAAGGGCGTTAGCCATAAGGGACTTCAATAGCTACGAGGAAATCGTTCGATGTGCTCTCAAAGTCGAGATGGAGATTGGAGTAACCCATCAGTCACATGGGTTTGATAAGAAGAGGAAGTTGGAATTCAAAGGAAAATCTAAAGAGCACACTGAAAAAAAGATGAACTTTCACTTATGCTCAAAGTGTGGAAAGAAACATGGAGGGAGTTGTCTTAAAGGGACAAGTAAATGTTTTAAATGTGGAAAGGAAGGTCATCGGGCATTTGAATGCCGTGATAATGGGAAGAAGATGTCTAATGACCCAAACAAAGGAAGTGATACACAGAATGAACCTACTACACTTCAATGTTTCAAGTTCAAGGAGATGGGGAATTATGCCAATCAATGCCCAAATCCAAGGGTTGATGATGATGGTCGACGTCAACAAAATCTTAGGGCTAAAGATAAAGGAAAGTCACATGCAATTTCTATCAGCAATGTGGAGTACGATAACGAAGTGGTGAAAGGTACACTTACCATCCACTCTAAAGTAGCAAATGTTTTATTTGATTCTGGATCCACCCACTCTTTTATTTCTAAAGAATTTTCTAAGGGTATCACCGTATTACCTCAACAATTAGATGTTGAGTTAGCTGTGACAACACCTAATAGCACAACAGTCGCATCAAAAGTTTATAATTCTTCTCCGATCGAAGTTTGTGGGAAAGTGCTTCCTGCAAATCTTGTGATCCTTCCTTTAGTGGAATTTGATGTGATTCTTGGCATGGATTGGCTTTATCTACATGGAGCTCATATCAATTGCCAAAGAAGGTAAGTCACATTTCATATTCTAGATCAATCTACGATCGTCTATCAATGCAAGGATGAACATAACCTTCCAGTGGAAATTCCTTCCATCTTATGGGTCTTGATTCCACTAAATGAAGGTTATTTATCTCAAATGGTTGGTGAGAAACTCACAATTAAGAATATGCCCATTGTATGGGAGTTTGATGATGTCTTTCCGGAGGAATTACCGGGTCTTCCACCAAATCGTGAAGTTGAGTTTTCAATAGAACTCATACCGGTTGCTTTGCGTATTTCAAAGACACCTTATAGAATGGCCCCAGTTGAGTTGCAGGAATTGAAGAAGCAACTCCAAGAGAATCTTGATAAGGAATTCATACGCCCTAGTGCGTCACCTTGGGGAGCACCTATTCTATTTGTTAAGAAGAAAGATGGATCAATGAGACTCTGCATTGATTATCGAGAACTTAACAAGATCACTATCAAGAACAAATATCCTCTCCCACGCATTGATGAATTATTTGACCAACTACGTGGAGCTCAATACTTTTCCAAGATTGATCTTCGTTCAGGGTATCATCAATTAAGGGTCAAAAGGGAGGATATATCAAAGACGGCTTTCCGTACAAGGTATGGACACTATGAATTTATAGTGATGCCATTTGGTCTTACTAATGCCCCTACTATCTTCATGGATCTAATGAATAGAGTCTTTAGAGACTATCTTGATCAATTTGTGGTAGTCTTTATAGACGATATTCTTGTCTATTCGAAGAGCAAGGAAGAGCATGAAGATCACTTGAGAATTATATTGAAGACCCTGAGAAAGGAGAAGCTTTATGCCAAATTTACCAAGTGTGAATTTTGGCTTCAAAAAGTTGCATTTTTGGGTCACATAATCTCAAAAGAGGGGATATCTGTGGATCCAGCAAAAACAGAGGTTATCGAAAGATGGTCGAGACCAACAACAGTAACTGAGATTCGAAGTTTTCTTGGTTTGGCTGGATATTATCGACGTTTTGTAAAAGATTTTTCACGATTATCTAATCCACTCCCCAAGTTGACTCGGAAAGGAGTTAAGTTTGTCTGGACAGAGGAATGTGAAGAGAATTTCAAGGAGTTGAAAAGAAGGTTATCCAGTGCACCTGTGCTCACACTGCCTTGAAGTGGAGAAAGGTTTGTGATCTACAGTGATGCATCCAAGAAGGGATTGGGGTGTGTTCTTATGCAAAATGATATGGTTATAGCTTATGCCTCACGACAGTTGAAAATCCATGAGCAAAATTACCCAACACATGATTTGGAGTTGGCTGCGGTAATCTTTGCATTAAAGATTTGGAGGCATTACCTTTATGGTGAAAGGTGTGATATTTATACTGATCATAAAAGTTTAAAGTATATTTTCACACAAAAGGAGCGGAATATGCGCCAAAGAAGATGGTTGGAGCTGATTAAGGATTATGACTGCTAAATCCATTACCACCCTGGGAAAGCAAACAAGGTGGCAGATGCATTAAGTCGACAAGACCATGCTAGTTTATCCATGATGAGGATCACAAAAGATCCAATATTTATGGATTTACAAAGGATGGATCTTGGAATTATAATGGAAGGGGAAAAATCTTATCTTTCTCAAATGAATGTTCAACCATCTATACATGTGAAGATTAAAGAGGCACAGAAAGAAGATGTCGAGTTACAAAAGAAGGTTAGAAATGTTCCTGAATTCAACCTTGATTGTGATGGGATAATAAAGTTCAGGAATCGGGTTTGTGTTCCTCCCATCCCCGAATTAAAGAAGGAGCTGCTGGATGAGGCTCATAGTTCATCATTCTCTATTCATCCTGGAAGCACGAAGATGTATAGGGACCTGAAAGAGTACTTCTGGTGGGATGGCATGAAAAGAGATGTTGCTGAATATGTCTCTCGATGCTTGGTTTTTCAACAAGTTAAAGCTGAGAGACAAAAGTCTAAGGGGATGTTACAACCATTACCCATACCCGAATGGAAATGGGAAAACATCACTATAGACTTTGTCACAGGACTTTCTAAAACATCCAAAGGCAATAATGCTATCTGGGTCATAGTTGATCGTCTTACAAAGTCTGCACACTTCATTGCTATTAGAGAGGATTTCTCTCTAGATCAGCTTGCCAGGATATATGTAAAGGAAGTGGTATGATTGCATGGAGTACCACTTTCTATTATATCTGATCGAGATCCGAGATTTACCTTGAAGTTCTGGCGAAGTCTTCAGCATACTCTGGATACAGAGTTGAGTTTCAGCACTGCTTATCATCCCCAGACAGACGGTCAGTCTGAGAGAACAATTCAAACCCTAGAAGATATGTTGAGATCCTGCTCTATGGATTTCAAAGGAGGTTGGGATCAACACCTACCTTTGGTGGAATTTTCTTATAATAATAGCTTTCACTCCAGTATTCAGATGGCTCCTTATGAAGCTCTCTATGGAAAGAAATGAAGGACTCCAACTTGCTGGGATGAAGTTGGGGAAAGAAAGCTATTAGGACCTGATCTCGTTGATGAAATGGCAGAAAAGGTCAGATCTATTCAACAACACATAAGAGCAGCTCAGAGTCGACAGAAAAGTTATGCCGACAACCGAAGAAAAGACCTAGAGTTTGAAGTGGGTGATAAATTATTCTTACGAATATCTCCCTGGAAGAGGGTTATGAGATTTGGAAAGAAGGGGAAGTTGAGCCCTAGATATATCGGTCCTTTCGAAATACTGGATCGTGTTGGGAAGGTAGCTTACCAATTGGCGCTTCCACCGAATCTCTCTCAAGTTCACGATGTGTTCCATGTATCTCTACTGAGAAAGTACATACCAGATCCTTCACATATACTCAGCTTAGAAGTTGTACCGCTGGAGCAAGATCTTTCTTATGAAGAACAGACGATAGAGATTCTGGATCGTAGCGAAAAAGTCCTACGAAACAAGACCACTCGATTGGTGAAAGTTTTATAGAGGAACCACCAACTTGAAGAAGCTACATGGGAGCTTGAGGATATGATGAGGGAGAAGTATCCTCATCAGTTTGTTACAAAGTGACGAATTTCGAGGGTGAAATTCTTTTTCAGGGGGGTAGAATGTAACACCCGAGACTTTTATGTTATATAAATCATCAAAGGAATCTTTTTCTACACAACACTTGCTTGGCTTGCTTTACACGCAATCGCGACCTTCCTCGATAGCTTGCGTCGTACGCAATATCGAGTTTCACTAAACAACAGTATGCTATTAAAACAAGCCGTTATGAATAGTAATAACCACTTTTTGAAATTTTATAAATTTTATTTTTCAAAATGGACTTCATTTTTGGACTCAGAATATCGAAATTAGCCTAGGGTGAAATTTTGGTATTTTTCTGAAAACTTTCAATTTTTGATGAATAGTGAAACCACTAAGTGGTAGGTTAAAAATTGAATTTTGCATAAAACATAATTTTACCGCTTCTGTGAAGGGAATTTCAAAAATACGACAGACACGGTTGATATCAGTAAGTAAAATGTGGTTCAATGAGATAAAAATAATTTTTTGGTGAATAGTAACTTTTTACTTTTTTTACCGTGGTTAATAGTAAATAGGGTAACTAAGGGTAAATATGATATTAATATTACCCTAACACATGTCTTAATTCTATTGGACAAGTGTAATTCGACCAAAAACAAACTTAGGAATAAAAATATGTCCATTTAGGCCCACTTGGATTAGATTAGGACATTTATTATTAATTTATTTAAAGAAGGGTTAAAATAGTTAAAATCAAAGTTTAATAAGTAAATCATTTTTAATATGGGGTTATACATAAGATAAATTAAACTATAAATATTCATTAGAAAGATAAAAAGATTTACTACATAATGGTATTTTATTTGTAATTTTTAGACATTAAATAATTTAATTTATTTATGACACAATGATGATGCAGTAATTATCTTATTAATGAAATATTGACATAATTGATGTTATAAACACCAAAATAAATGTAATTTGAGACTTTTTATGAATTCCACTAATTTTCTAGGTTACTATGATATATTAATGTTGATGTAATCAACTTGGTTCGAACATATAATTCTGTTATGACTTTCACAAAAATCATATATCAAATAGTGTCAAAATTGACACGAAATAGTTTTTAAATCAAATATTGTATTATTAATTGTTATATTATTCCTAAAAGTATAAGGTTCGGCCAAATGACTTAGATAAGGATATATATATTAATAATAAACAATTTGGGGTTCGTTTGGCATGTTATAGTAAGTGTATTAACCATATAGTGAAAGAAAACAAAAAGACACGGTAAAAGTTAAATTATTTAACTTAGAGTTAAATCTAATTGATAAGGTTAAAATAATTCCCTAAACTTGTCTAAATTCTATTGGTTGATAGGATTTCGACCCATCCCCACTTTAGCTTCGAAATAAGACCCTTTGGAACCATTATAAACCGATTTTGACTTTAATATAAAATAATATTTTGAGATATTCCTAAGGTGCCCCTCTCCTCCCTTATAAAAGGGCACCTCCTCCCCCTCCTCCTCACACCAATTTGAGCACTCAAGCTCGGCCAACCCCTGCCATTTTCTCCTCTCCACTTCCCTAGAATAATCCTAGAGGTCTTGTTCTTCTTCAAAGACCAATCTTAGTTCCCTAAGTGGAGGATTTAAAGAGGCGTTCCAAAGAAGAGGTAATATCCATTACCGATCTTTTCAATTTCTTTCTTCTTCAACTTCTTCTTATTTAGTTGTTTCATGATAAATTAATAACATCAGTATTACTTACATACTGATATGTTATTATAAATATGAAACAACCCTAATTAACCTTCTATCCATCCCACGGAAAAATGAAATCACCGCGCGTGCGTACGTACGGAATACCGTCCCCACGCCGTGGTGTAATCTATTTTTCCACCATCACTTTACAAGGATGGGTATAATGGTGTAATGAGTAACTATTTATGATTATTATAAAGTAATATTGATACTGAAATAATATATATACTCCAATACAGTTCCACGGTCATAGGAACGATATCATCACTTGTGCGTACGTACGGAATACCGTCTCCACGATGTGATGCGACTCGTTCTACATGATCATCATTACATAGTAATTATATAAATGAATTGAATGAATAAATATGATATATGTTACACTAATACCATTCTGGATATAAGGTATCTATAACCATAAAAGAAGAATAAGAATGTATTCGGCAAAACACGCATAAGAACAAAAGGCAATAAAGACCCGAGTAACAAGTAACAATGAAATATTACTAACAAGAAGCTAAGAATATGACCATATATGATATCATATCAATATGTATGATTCTGGAATAAGTCAATAACATTATTTAAAACATTATACAGGAGCTTCGTACACGTACAAAGCAAAATCGGACCTAAGGTAAGGGAAATATCACAATCTCATTTTTATCCGAGATTGTTTATTCGTAAGTATTTACTGGGGTGTATTTTATCATCCACATCCATGTTCCCTCAATATGTAATATTGTTTCCATCCACTTACAATAGTTTAAATCCAATTTTACCCTTCGATGATTTTTTAGTAAATAATATGAAAGGAATCTTTTGTCGTTTTTTCGTACGAGGTACTTTTTAACTTTTCCGACAAAGGTACGAAGAATGTTTTTTTAACTTATATGGCATGAATGGATTTTTAAAAACATTATTTCCAAGAAGATTCCTTTGCAAGTTCTCAAGTTTATTTTTAATCAACTTCTTTTAGTTTATAATTGTATGACATGTTAAGAAAAGAAAAGTGTTTTTGAAGAAGAAAGGATATTTTCCTCAAGAATGGAGTTCAAGTGTTTTATCAAAATTATTTTCCATCTAAGATAATATAGGGTTCTGTTTTTATCCCTATTATTACATTGATTTGATTATGTTTTGAGGGAATTATTTTTATGAAGTCATTTCCCTTATATTATTTGTTTTATGATGTCATGATGTTTCAAGAATCCCATTTTTGTTACATGTGTTATGCGATGATGTATGATTTATGATTATGTGGCACACATAAGAAAGGATTCATTATAAGATGGGTGGGACCTATATATCCCTCCAATGCATTGGGTAAAGACTTTATATCTCATGAGATAGACATGGCTGGAACGGTAGGTTATACCGGTTCAGTGAAACAGGACTGGAATGAGGGTGACTCGGTTCAGAAAGGGACTTTGTCCACTAAGATAGTCTTTGCAATGAGTCATGACTAACAAGAAATGATTTTCCATGATTATGTGTGCATGCCACAAAGTTTCAAGTTTCATGTTATGATTATGGGGATCTCATTTTCACTTCTATGATTTATTCCATGTTAAGATTTTATGATCTCTTTTGCAGGTTATGATTTTCAAAAAGATATGATATGAATTTTATTTCCTTTATTTGCCCTTGCTGAGCATTAGTGCTCACCCTTTTATGTTTTCTTTTCCCCAGGTCAGGAAGATGGATATTAAGTAGAATATGCTAAAAGGGACCCTAGATATGATGAAATAAATGGGAGACACTGTAGAAGATTTATGAACCAGTTGTTTATGTTTCCCAGTTTCTAAAGACACTATACCTATACGGTCCTTTGTGGTTTTGTAATATGTTGTAATTAGTGTGCTTCAATTTTGAAGTATTAACAATGTATGTAAAGTATGGGTCGTTATAGTTGGTATCAGAGGAAAGGTATAGTCAACCTTTGGAAACTAGGATGTGAAAGCCTTAGTAAGAACCCTAAGGATAAGTCTAAGCATAGAACACAATCTTAGTGTTTTAGAAATGGCCTTGAATAACCTACGATAAGACCTTAAGCATGAAAATTTTATTCTTGAATTATGTGGTTTTCCTATTATAATTAGTGTTGCTCACACTATTCTTCTTGGTTTTAGTCAATGGCTGGAACACGAAGGAACCGTGTTAATGCGGAATGCGATGGGCAATGCAATGATTGTCCCCCTGAGCAACCAAACGATATGGGAGCTGGAATGCAAAATATTGTAGCCATGCTCACACAACTTTCTCAAGCTATGAATCATGCAGGACTTCCAAACGAGCAAACGAAGGAGCAACATTCTGTTGAATCCTTCATGAGGCAGTGTCCACCTTCTTTCAGCGGGTCTACTGATCCATTAGTTGCTGAACAATGGATTAGTACTACTGATAAGATATTTTCAGTTCTTCAATGTTCTGAGCATGATAAAGTTATCCTAGCAGTGTATTGTTTGGAAGGATATGCTGATCAATGGTGGAATCTTATTAAGAATACGAGGCAAAGGGATGAAATTGAGTCTATGGAATGGGACGAGTTCAAGAACTTATTTTTCAATAAGTACTTCCCTCGTATTCTCCGAACAAAGATGGAGAAAGAGTTCCTTGAACTAAAGCAAAGGGATGATGAATCTGTTGGTACCTATGAAGCAAATTTTACAAGACTTGCAAGGTACGCTTCTGGTATTATTATCCAAAATGAGAGTAAGATCGATCGATTCTTTAGTGGCTTAAAACCAAGTCTTCGAAGGGCGTTAGCCATAAGGGACTTCAATAGCTACGAGGAAATCGTTCGATGTTCTCTCAAAGTCGAGATGGAGATTGGAGTAACCCATCAGTCACATGGGTTTGATAAGAAGAGGAAGATGGAATTCAAAGGAAAATCTAAAGAGCACACTGAAAAAAAGATGAACTTTCCCTTATGCTCAAAGTGTGGAAAGAAACATGGAGGGAGTTTTCTTAAAGGGACAAGTAAATGTTTTTAATGTGGAAAGGAAGGTCATCGGGCATTTGAATGCCGTGATAATGGGAAGAAGATGTCTAATGACGCAAACAAAGGAAGGGATACACAGAATCAACCTACTACACTTCAATGTTTCAAGTGCAAGGAGATGGGGCATTATGCCAATCAATGCCCAAATCCAAGGGTTGATGATGATGGTCGACGTCAACAAAATATTAGGGCTAAAGATAAAGGAAAGTCACATGCAATTTCTATCAGCGATGTGGAGTACGATAATGAAGTGGTGAAAGGTACACTTACCATCCACTCTAAAGTAGCAAATGTTTTATTTGATTCTGGATCCACCCACTCTTTTATTTCTAAAGAATTTTCTAAGGGTATCACTGTATTACCTCAACAATTAGATGTTGAGTTAGCTGTGACAACACCTAATGGCACAACAGTCGCATCAAAAGTTTATAATTCTTCTCCGATCGAAGTTTGTGGGAATGTGCTTCCGGCAAATCTTGTGATCCTTCCTTTAGTGGAATTTGATGTGATTCTTGGCATGGATTGGCTTTATCTACATGGATCTCATATCAATTGCCAAATAAGGGAAGTCACATTTCATATTCTAGATCAATCTACGATCGTCTATCAATGCAAGGATGAACATAACCTTCCAGTGGAAATTACTTCCATCTTATGGGTCTTGATTCCACTAAATGAATGTTATTTATCTCAAATGGTTGGTGAGAAACTCACAATTAAGAATATTCCCATTGTACGGGATTTTGACGATGTCTTTCTAGAGGAATTACCAGGTCTTCCACCAAATCATGAAGTTGAGTTTTCAATAGAACTCGTACCGGGTGATTTGCCTATTTCAAAGACACCTTATAGAATGGCCCCAATTGAGTTGCAGGAATTGAAGAAGCAACTCCAAGAGAATCTTGATAAGGGATTCATACGCCCTAGTGCGTCACCTTGGGGAGCACCTGTTCTATTTGTTAAGAAGAAAGATGGATCAATGAGACTCTGCATTGATTATCGAGAACATAACAAGATCACTATCAAGAACAAATATCCTCTCCCACGCATTGATGACTTATATGACCAACTACGCGGAGCTCAATACTTTTCCAAGATTGATCTTCGTTCAGGGTATCATCAATTAAGGGTCAAAAGGGAGGATATACCAAAGACAGCTTTCCGTACAAGGTATGGACACTATGAATTTATAGTGATTCCATTTGGTCTTACTAATGCCCCTACTATCTTCATGGATCTAATGAATAGAGTCTTTAGAGACTATCTTGATCAATTTGTGGTAGTCTTTATAGACGATATTCTTGTCTATTCAAAGAGAAAGGAAGAGCATGAAGATTACTTGAGAATTATATTGAAGACCCTGAGAAAGGAGAAGCTTTATGCCAAATTTACCAAGTGTGAATTTTGGCTTCAAAAAGTTTCATTTTTGGGTCACATAATCTCAAAAGAGGGGATATCTGTGGATCCAGCAAAAACAGAGGTTATCGAAAGATGGTCGAGAACAACAACAGTAACTAAGATTCGAAGTTTTCTTGGTTTGGCTGGATATTATCGACGTTTTGTAAAAGATTTTTCACGATTATCTAATCCACTCACCAAGTTGACTCGGAAAGGAGTTAAGTTTGTCTGGACAGAGGAATGTGAAGAGAATTTCAAGGAGTTGAAAAGAAGGTTATCCAGAGCACCTGTGCTCACACTGCCTTGTAGTGGAGAAAGGTTTGTGATCTACAGTGATGCATCCAAGAAGGGATTGGGGTGTGTTCTTATGCAAAATGATATGGTCATAGCTTATGCCTCACGACAGTTGAAAATCCATGAGCAAAATTACCCAACACATGATTTGGAGTTGGCTGCGGTAATCTTTGCATTAAATATTTGGAGGCATTACCTTTATGGTGAAAGTTTTGATATTTATACTGATCATAAAAGTTTAAACTATATTTTCACACAAAAGGATCTGAATATAAGCCAAAGAAGTTGGTTGGAGCTGATTAAGGATTATGACTGCTCAATCCATTACCACCCTGGGAATGCAAACAAGGTGGCAGATGCATTAAGTCGACAAGACCATGCTATTTTATCCATGATGAGGATCACAAAAGATCCAATATTTATGGATTTACAAAGGATGGATCTTGGAATTATAATGGAATGGGAAAAATCTTATCTTTCTCAAATGAATGTTCAACCATATATATATGTGAAGATTAAAGAGGCACAGAAAGAAGATGTCGAGTTACAAAAGAATGTGATAAATGTTCCTGAATTCAACCTTGATTGTGATGGGATAATAAAGTTCAGGAATCGGGTTTGTGTTACTCCCATCCCCGAATTAAAGAAGGAGCTGCTGGATGAGGCTCATAGTTCATCATTCTCTATTCATCCTGGAAGCACGAAGATGTATAGGGACCTGAAAGAGTACTTCTGGTGGGATGGCATGAAAAGAGATGTTGCTGAATATGTCTCTTGATGCTTGGTTTGTCAACAAGTTAAAGCTGAGAGACAAAAGTCTAAGGGGATGTTACAACCATTACCCATACCCGAATGGAAATGGGAAAACATCACTATGGACTTTGTCACAGGACTTCCTAAAACATCCAAAGGCAATAATGCTATCTGGGTCATAGTTGATCGTCTTACAAAGTCTGCACACTTCATTGCTATTAGAGAGGATTTCTCTCTAGATCAGCTTGCCAGGATATATGTAAAGGAAGTGGTAAGATTTCATGGAGTACCACTTTCTATTATAACTGATCGAGATCCGAGATTTACCTCGAAGTTCTGGCAAAGTCTTCAGCATACTCTGGATACAGAGTTGATTTTCAGCACTGCTTATCATCCCCAGACAGACGGTCAGTCTGAGAGAACAATTCAAACCCTAGAAGATATGTTGAGAGCTTGCTCTATGGATTTCAAAGGAGGTTGGGATCAACACCTACCTTTGGTGGAATTTTCTTATAATAATAGCTTTCACTCCAGTATTTAGATGGCTCCTTATGAAGCTCTCTATGGAAAGAAATGCAGGACTCCAACTTGCTGGGATGAAGTTGGGGAAAGAAAGCTATTAGGACCTGATCTCGTTGATGAAATGGCAGAAAAGGTTAGATCTATTCAACAACACATAAGAGCAGCTCAGAGTCGACAGAAAAGTTATGCCGACAACCGAAGAAAAGACCTAGAGTTTGAAGTGGGAGATAAAGTATTCTTACGAATATCTCCCTGGAAGAGGGTTATGAGATTTGGAAAGAAGGGGGAGTTGAGCCCTAGATATATCGGTCCTTTCGAAATACTAAATCGTGTTGGGAAGGTAGCTTACCGATTGGCGCTTCCACCGAATCTCTCTCAAGTTCATGATGTGTTCCATGTATCTCTCCTGAGAAAGTACATACCAGATCCTTCACATGTACTCAGCTCAGAAGTTGTACCACTGGAGCAAGATCTTTCTTATGAAGAATAGCCGATAGAGATTCTGGATCGTAGCGAAAAATTCCTACGAAACAAGACCACTCGATTGGTGAAAGTTTTATGGAGGAACCACCAACTTGAAGAAGCTACATGGGAGCTTGAGGATATGATGAGGGAGAAGTATCCTCATCTGTTTGTTACAAAGTGACGAATTTCGAGGGAGAAATTCTTTTTAAGGGGGGTAGAATGTAACACCCGAGACTTTTATGTTATATAAATCGTCAAAGGAATCTTTTTCTACACAACACTTGCTTGGCTTGCTTTACACGCAATCGCGACCTTCCTCGATAGCTTGTGTCGTACGCAATACCGAGTTTCACTAAACAACAATATGCTATTAAAAATAGCCGTTATGAATAATAATAACCACTTTTTGAAATTTTATAAATTTGATTTTTCAAAATGGACTTCATTTTTGGACTCAGAATATCGAAATTATCCTAGGGTGAAATTTTGGTATTTTTCTGAAAACTTTCAATTTTTGATGAATAGTGAAACCACTAAGTGGTACGTTAAAAACTGAATTTTGCATAAAACATAATTTTACCGCTTCTGTGAAGGGAATTTCAAAAATCCGATAGACACGGTTGATATCAGTAAGTAAAATGTGGTTCAATGAGATAAAAATAATTTTTTGGTGAATAGTAACTTTTTACTTTTTTTACCGCGGTTAATAGTAAATAGGGTAACTAAGGGTAAATATGATATTAATATTACCCTAAAACATGTCCTAATTCTATTGGAAAAGTGTAATTCGACCAAAAACAAACTTAGTAATAAAAATATGACCATTTAGGCCCACTTGGATTAGATTAGGACATTTATTATTAATTTATTTAAAGAAGGGTTAAAATAGTTAAAATCAATGTTTAATAAGTAAATCATTTTTAATATGGGGTTATACATAAGATAAATTAGACTATAAATATTAATTAGAAAGCTAAAAAGATTTCCTACATAATGGTATTTTATTTGTAATTTTTAGACATTAAAAAATTTAATTTATTTATGAAACAATGATGATGCAGTAATTATCTTATTAATGAAATATTGACATAATTGATGTTATAAACACCAAAATAAATGTAATTTGAGATTTTTTATGAATTACACTAATTTTATAGGTTACTATGATATATTAATGTTTATTTAATCAACTTGGTTCGAACATATAATTCTGTTATGACTTTCACAAAAATCATATATCAAATAGTGTCAAAATTGACACAAAATAGTTTTTAAATCAAATATTGTATTATTAATTGTTATTTTATTCCTAAAAATCTAAGGTTCGGCCAAATGACTTAGATAAGGATATATATATTAATAATAAACAATTTGGGGTTCGTTTGGCATGTTATAGTAAGTGTATTAACCATATAGTGAAAGAAAACAAAAAGACACGGTAAAAGTTAAATTATTTAACTTAGAGTTAAATCTAATTGATAAGGTTAAAATAATTCCCTAAACTTGTCTAAATCCTATTGGTTGATAGGATTTCGACCCATCACCACTTTATCTTAGAAATAAGACCCTTTTGAACCATTATAAACCGATTTTGACTTTAATATAAAATAATATTTTGAGATATTCCTAAGGTGCCCCTCTCCTCCCTTATAAAAGGGAACCTCCTCCCCCTCCTCCTCACACCAATTTGAGCACTCAAGCTCGGCCAACCCCTGCCATTTTCTCCTCTCCACTTCCCTAGAATAATCCTAGAGGTCCTAGTCTTCTTCAAAGACCAATCTTAGTTCCCTAATTGGAGGATTCAAAGAGGCGTTCCAAAGAAGAGGTAATATCCATTACCGATCTTTTCAATTTCTTTCTTCTTCAACTTCTTCTTCTTTAGTTGTTTCATGATAAAGTAATAACATCAGTATTACTTACATACTGATATGTTATTATAAATATGAAACAACCCTAATTCACCTTCTATCCATCCCACGGAAAAATGAAATCACCGCGCGTGCGTACGTATGGAATACCGTCTCCACGCCGTGGTGTAATCTATTTTTCCACCATCACTTTAAAAGGATGGGTATAATGGTGTAATGAGTAAATATTTATGATTATTATAAAGTAATATTGATACTGAAATAATATATATACTTCAATACAGTTCCACGATCATAGGAACGATATCATCACTCGTGCGTACGTACGGAATACCGTCTCCACGATGTGATGCGACTCATTCTACATGATCATCATTACATAGTAATTATATAAATGAATTGAATGAATAAATATGATATATGTTACACTAATACCATTATGGATATAAGTTATCTATAACCTTAAAAGAATAATAAGAATGTATTCGGCAAAACACGCATAAGAACAAAAGGCAATAAAGACCCGAGTAACAAGTAACAATGAAATATTACTAACAAGAAGCTAAGAATATGACCATTTATGATATCATATCAATATGTATGATTCTGGAATAAGTCAATAACATTATTTAAAACATTATACAGGAGCTTCGGACACGTACAAAGAAAAATCGGACCTAAGTTAAGGGAAATATCACAATCTCATTTTTATCTGAGATTGTTTATTCATAAGTATTTACTGGGGTGTATTTTATCATCCACATCCATGTTCCCTCAATATGTAATATTTTTTCCATCCAATTACAATAGTTTAAATCCAATTTTACCCTTCGGTGATTTTTTAGTAATGAATATGAAAGGAATCTTTTGTCATTTTATCATACGAGGTACTTTTTGACTTTTCCGACAAAGGTATGAAGAATGTTTTTTTTTAACTTATATGGCATGAATGGATTTTTAAAAAAAATATTTCCAAGAATATTCCTTTACAAGTTTTCAAGTTTATTTTTAATCAACTTATTTTAGTTTATAATTGTATGACATGTTAAGAAAAGAAAAGTGTTTTTGAAGAAGAAAGGATATTTTCCTCAAGAATGGAGTACAGTGTTTTATCAAAATTATTTTCCATCTAAGATAATATAGGGTTCTGTTTTTATCCCTATTATTACATTGATTTTATTATGTTTTGAGGGAATTATTTTTATGAAGTCATTTCCCTTATATTATTTTTTTTATGATGTCATGATGTTTCAAGCATCCCATTTTTGTTACATGTGTTATGCGATGATGTATGATTTATGATTATGTGGCACACATAAGAAAGGATTCATTATAAGATGGGTGGGACCTATATCTCCCTCCAATGCATTGGGTAAAGACTTTATATCTCATGAGATATACATGGCTGGAACGGTAGGTTATACCGGTTCAGTGAAACAGGACTGGAACGAGGGTGACTCGGTTCAGAAAGGGACTTTGTCCACTAAGATAGTCTTGGCAATGAGTCATGACTAACAAGAAATGATTTTCCATGATTATGTGTGCATGCCACAAAGTTTCAAGTTTCATGTTATGATTATGGAGATCTCATTTTCACTTCTATGATTTATTCCATGTTAAGATTTTATGATCTCTTTTGCAGGTTATGATTTTCAAAAAGATATGATATGATTTTTATTTCCTTTATTTGCCCTTGCTGAGCATTTGAGCTCACCCTTTTATGTTTTCTTTTCCCCAGGTCAGGAAGATGGATATTAAGTAGAATATGCTAAAAGGGACCCTAGATATGATGAAATAAATGGGAGACACTGTAGAAGATTTATGAACCAGTTGTTTATGTTTCCCAGTTTCTAAAGACACTATACCTATACGGTCCTTTGTGGTTTTGTCATATGTTGTAATAAGTGTGCTTCAATTTTGAAGTATTAACAATGTATGTAAAGTATGGGTCGTTATAAAAATGATCTTCTAGACTCTATCCAAGGATTTAATACTTCCATTGATACTTCTTCAAGGATCTATAAAGGTTATTTTATGATTATAATAATATTTAATTACTACTAACTACCAATAACTGAAATTAAATTTTTGAACACATTAAAGAGTGTTTGTGATCATTATAACAAAAGATGGTGACAAATACAAAAAAAGTCTCTTTTTAATGATCATACAAACTTGAATAGTAAGTGAATAAAAAATAAGAATATAATAAGATAAGATTAAATAGACAATATATAAAGATAAAAATTTACCATAAATGTTACCAATATTTATCCCCCTTTAAAAAACAACCAAAACGTATCCCCCTTAACATAAAACTCACACTTATAAAACATCTTCCCCATAACAACAAGATTCCTAGATTCTTAATATTTCTCTCTGTTTTATATTATCATAAAAAGTCATGGATGGGGTTAGAGTAAAATATAAATAATTTAAAATTATATTTATCATCATTAATGATCTTTCAATAGAGACAAAAAACAAATATTTATAAAATTGAATACTTATGAATTTTGAAGGATAGATTTTAAATAATATTTAAGATAAAATAAAATAAACATTTTTTATTTAAAAATATATCATAAGATAAAAATAAAACATTGAAAATTATTTTAAAGAATCTCAAGAGTTAAATAAATTTTGAAAAAAAAATTGTGGAAAATGGTATCTCTTCTAGGATCATTTCAGTATTAAAAAGATTATCTCCCCCTAAAATAATGCATACAATGAGATAAAGGGATAATAAATACTAAAAAATATAAAATAAATAAATAAAATATTTTAAAATATTTTAAAAAAAATTCCATGATTATGTTGTAGAAAATTTTATATTAATAAAACATAGAAAATTCCCTGGGAGTGTCAAACTTAGTGTGCAAAAAAGGCCCACTCTCTGTGTCTAGAATGAAGAAAGAGTAAAAACCCAATCAGATATTTTTGAGTTATAACATCTAGGTTTACATAACCCAGAAATAAATATATTTTTTTATCCAACAATGAATTTTTTTTCATATAGTATCACTCTCACTTAACTTTTCTAAAATAATGAAATGTTTTGAAAGTTTTTTTTTTTGAAAAGAAAGAAAAACAATTATTTTGAAAACGAATTAAAATTTTATTAATATTCACAAGGTTAAGAGATATGTATCAAAAGATAACCATACCTAAATAAACTTTAATAAAGTCAAAAAAATTGATAGAAAGTGGTTTAGTGAATATATTGACAGGTTGAAGGTTGGTGTAAACAGAGTAAATAACGATATCACCTTTTTAGATGTGACTTTGTTGAAAATGGTAATTCAGAAAAAATTGCTTAGTGTGAGAGTGTTGGATTGGGTTTTTAGAGATACTAATTACACTAGTTTTTTTAGACTTTATTGGTATGTGATAATATGTAGGCCCAAATTTTAAGAGATAATGTTTCATTCATTTGATTTGAGCACAAAAACTCATAAAGATTGTGTATTTTTATTTTACCATAAAATAGAAATAGATTTTTTTTATTCTTAATACACCATGAGATAAGGTATTTTAATAGTTAATTTAATGTCTAACTAGTAATTATTCTATCTTGGTGGTACCCTCCAAAATCAGCATAAATAAACAAGTAATTTCAAAAGAGGTTTCTTTATGATAAAATAATCCAAGTTTTTAAGTTCTTTTAAAGTATCAAAAAAATATTTTTAGAGTTTTAAAATGAGATTCTTTTTTATTTTATTGAAAATGAGAATAAAGTAATACACTAAACATGTTGATCAGTTAGTTTGTAGTAGGGTAAAGTAGACTTTTATTTAGACTTCTATAAATCTTGTTGTTTACTGATCTAAACCGATTCATCCAACATTAGCTTATAATTTATAGTCAGGGGAATTCTAATTTCCTTGTCATGAACCATGAAAAACTTCTTTAGAAGTTCATTAGTGAATTTATTTTTTGTTTAAAAAAATTTAATTATAATTTTGGGAAAACTGAAAAGCAAGGAAGAATTTGATTTATCCCATAAAGCTCATTTCAACTCTTGATTCGTTAAATTATAAAATTCATTCAAAATAGTTTCTTTATTTAAGATTAAAATAACATCATCAACATAAATTTTAATGATTAATAAATTATTTGAAATTTTGTTGAGAAAAATATTAGAATAAACTTTTCCTATTTTAAAATAATTTGATAAAAGTAATTTAGTTAACCTCTCATACCAAGCATAAGGAGTTTTTTTAAATTGTACAATACTCTGGTTAAATTGAAAACATGATACTGAAATTTATTACTTTTAAAACTTGGTGGTTGATCCACAAAAAAAATTCAGAAATAAAATCATTTAGAAAATCTCTTTTGACATCCATTTCACACAGTTTACAATTTAAAAGTAAAATAAATTCCAATAAGATTCTAATAGATTATAACTTCGTAATGGGTGAAAATTATTCCCTAAAAACAATACCTTCTTATTTATTATATCTTTTATCAACAAGTAGAGCCTTGTTATAGATGATAATTCATTAATCATCATGTTTGTTTCAAAAAACTCACTTAGTGCCAATAATTGGATGATTATTGGGTTATTCCATGAGAGTCTAAATGTTTTTTCCTTTGAAATTGGTTAAAAAACTCTTGTAACCCCCCAATATTTTATGTTATTTCTCTTTTTAAATTTAATTTCTTTGATAGGTTACGTTACACAAGACACCAAGCTTAAACAAATAATTAAATGTTATTATTTAATTGTGATAGTTATCACCTAGCCGTTGTAATGTCTAGAATTAATGATATTAACTAAATTATGAAAATATAGTTTCCACATTTTTATAAAATGGATTCATTTTTTACCAATTAATTATAAATAAAAATGAGAACTAATTGAACATAAAGGATATGTGTTTTTATGGAAAAAACTAATCTAGGCCCATAATGGAATTTTATCATAATAAATTAAATTAAAACATATTAATGAAAAATATTAACTAAATTTATATTTTAAATATTCAATGAAGTTTTTTTAACTTCATTCAATAATTTTGAGAGGATTAAGATTAGAATAAATCCAATTTTAAGCATAAAAGCTATAATTTTTCTGAAGGCGGCTTTACCGCCTTTGGATGGAGCACCTATTTTAAATCTAAAATTTGACACTTTTATAAGTTTTATTTGAAAAAACAAAGTTAATTTTATAAATCATGATTTCAAACCTATCTTAAAGTAAAATTTTGGTATTTTTCAAATAAGATTGATTTTTTGAATAATGAAAAATATTGAATTTTAATTAAAAACTGCTTTTTCATCTAATTTATTTATATATTTAAATTATATTTTAAATTTTTTTCAAGTGTAATTATTTTAATTATACATAAATAAAACTAATTTAGGTTATTGGAATAAAATTTACATTAAAATTGGATAAAAACATTTGGAACTTTAGAAATTTTACACTTTAAAACCCCACTTTTCCATTGTGTTTGCAGGATTATTTTATATATAATTTTTCAATATTTTTGAATTTAATTTGGTAAAATGGATTCCATATTTATAATAATATGGTCCAAATAATTTTTTAAGGTCATTTTCTTTTTTTCTTATAAAAAATTTACCATGGTAAAAAAAATTATTTATTGCGGTATAGGTAAAAAATGAAATGGAAGGGTAAAGGCTTAAAATACCTAAAAACTAAAAAAAATAATGGTTATTTTAGGTATTTATAGACCCTAACCATACTCTAAAATAATAATTTTCATTCAAATTTATGGAAATTAAATCCACCTCAATGTGGATGGATTTAATTATAAAATAATCACTATTTTAATCACTTAAACCCATCTCTCATCAAATATAAATACCACCCCATTTTGACCGAAAAGAGTTGAAGCTCCTCAAATATCTGAAAAAATATCTTTTTCACTCTAACCATATAAAATTTCTTCTAGTCTCACCAAAGGACCAAATCCAAGGTCCCCAAGGGTCTCTCAAGGAGGTGATATTCAAGAGGTAATTTTCTCAAAACACCTCTCTTATTTTCTTTACTTCTTCTAATTTATCCTCGTTTATTTAATATATATTGAAATAATAATTCTAGAATCATGTAAATACTATAATTTTATGTTTATAATTAAATATTATATATACATACCTTTTATTACCTCTTCTTTTTCAAATAAATGAAACTATTTTCCAAGTTATGTCGGTTAATCGCCTCCGTTAATAATGTTTTTGTTATTTTTCCATTACCGCCTTCATGGATGGTCATAAAACTATTTTTATGGTTAAATAATATTTTAATATTTATATAATAACCTATTTATTGTTCTGTATCAAATATATACTCATAATATTATATATCAAAAACTAGTCGGTGATGTTCGAAAAAACTGCCAAAATTAACTAAATATTTATCATTAACATTTTATCAACTGAATCACCCTAATGTAAGAAATAAAAATTATATATGGGAATATTAATAATTCTTTAAGTTCATTAATATTATTAAATTCTATTTCTAGTATTTTAATCACATTTTATAGAAACATCCATTATTTTACACAAATGAGCTGATCATGAAACTATGAAACAAACACACCTGAAACCATAAAAATAATAAAATATTATTAATAAATGGGTCATAAGATGTTATAAAATCATAAAATAATGTAATATAAATATTAATATAGTTATTTAATGATTAAATAACATTATTAAAACCATTATATAAGATTTTAATGAATGGTACACTAAAAGGAAGCGTGAGGTAAGGATTTTCTCATCTCACTTTTACTTATGAGATATATGCCTTATTCACCACTTATATCTTGTGTGTTATGTATATATAATTACATTTGATATATCATATAATTATTATAATTATATTCATGGATTTCAATAATTAATTTGATAATTATTACTTTTATAGGGCATACGATTCAACTGATTACAAGTGGTAATATATTTTTTAACTCATTTTTCATTCATTAGGTTAAACATATATTTCATTGATTATATCATTATAAGGTTATGTGTGAAATGAATTATGATTATCTCATGTTTTATTCAAACTTTTTTAAGTGTATTTACATTGAATACACATAATCGATTCATTTGTAAGGGACTTTGTCCCGATCTCCTTTCATTGAGGCATATTTTGATGTTATAAACTCTCCTTATTTTATGAGGTATATATATGGAACCATTGATATATTATATCATGAATATAATTGTCCTCATGGTATTAAAATGTTTCAAAGTAGTATGTAACATATCGATTTAATTTTTTTTTAATCATTTATTCGATATTTGAAGAATGCTTTGAAATTGTAGTAAAGGGTGGGGCTCAACATTATATATCCCCTTGATGCATCGATTAGTCTCATGAGATAAAATAGTTTGACAAATTAAATAGGTTTTTACCTGTATATTAAACCTTATTATGAAAGGTCATGATGGTAGTGTTTCAAGTGTAAGATACATGACATACAATAATTAATCATTCCCTTCTTTCAGTATTCAGTTGTCATTATCGAGAGGATTTTCACTATGAAAAAATATATGGATGAATTTTATTCTTAGTTTATTTATTAAATGAAATGTGTTTTTAGTTATTTAAATTATCATGTTGATTATTCTCATTGATTCATTATTTCTTCCACTTTATTTAAACCTTACTAAGCACATGATCTCACCCTTATTTTTTTTCCTTTCCCCAAGTTATGAAGATGAAATCTTTGAATGAATTCAAGGATGAAAATTAATTTTCTTTTGTAATGTTTTATTTTTAATAACCAATGTTTTAAGGATACCATGTATGTATCTAATTCTTCAAGACTACTAAACTATTCAGTCTTTTGGGTTTTTAATTTTGTATCTATTCAAATTTAATAAATAAAGGAATCAGCTCTAGGATATTGGAGTCCAGGTCATTACAGCTGGTATCAGAGAAATTTTAGTAGAAACATTGGGAACTAGATTTTGGAAAACACGGATTAGGAAAAAAATAAACCTATAATAAACATTGATAATATTCCCAAATAAACCATGTTTATGATTATGGTATTAGTTACTCATAAATTTTTTTAATTTATGTTAATTATTTCACTAGTTTTGGTATTATGCATTATGATCTAATCTAGATTATGTTATCATTTAGAAATGGTTCATGGTATAAAGAATGTGAACCTGACCAATGCACGTGATCTAAAGAGTAATAATGATTGTATTTTTTATGGGATTAAGACAATATTTTGAAGGGAACTAATATAAACAAATTCATCATATGAGTACATATTATCATATACTTCCAAGATGGAGAAAGAGTTATTGAAGTATTATAGATTTTGAGGGAGGCATGAGAAGAAGAGAACAATTGTAAAAAAATATGAATAAAAGAAATAAGTATTTTCCAACCTGCGATAACTATGGAAAAAATCACCCTGTGAAATGCTTGAAATGATTGGAAGTTTGTTATTTGTTTGGAGAAAAGGGACGCTAGGAATAAGAATGTAAAGGTAAGAAAGAAAAGGCTGATATTCATTATTTCAACTGTAGTAAAATGGGACACTATGCAAATAAATTCCCCAAGAATCAAGGGAATATACCTTAGTATAAGATAAAGGATCATGTTCAAGATTATTCTATTACCATAGACAAAAAAGAATTATTAACATGCTTTTTTTATTTAAGAATAATGTTGTTGTCATGAACTGACCTTATTACCCTGATAACCAGATAACCAAGATGAAACTAACATGACCCAAAGAGAATTCCTAGTCCCCATGGGTTGGCGACTAGCATCTAGAATCATACACAAATAAATTGGGAATAAATTTTCTACAAACATCATGGAATCATGATAAAAAAGTCATTATGCATACAAATAAAACTCCACAGAGAGTAGTATACCAGAAGTCAAATAGTTAAACAACCCAAAGTACCACATAAAAGTACCAAAAAATAGAATAAAAACCCAATTTCTAGTGGACTCAACTCTCCACGCCCAAGGATCAACATATACCACCACCACCAAGTATTCTTTTAACATTGATCGAACCTGGAAGAAGATAATCTAAAAACACCCGATGGCATGGGTAGGGTGTGATCTAAAAGCCCAGTAGGTTCTCACCAAGGATTCCATAATAATATGCCGATATTTAATTAACCAAATAAGGATTTCAATTTTAAATAAACAAGTATGGAAGTTCAAAAAAATAATTAAAACAATTCATGCTTTACATTTTGACTGATGGAAATACATTAAACAAATGGATTAATAATTTTTTTATATAAAATAGTTTGTATAAATTCTGAATGCATATATAAAATAGTTTACAACAACCAATGGCATATATATCAAAAAAAATCAAAAGAGAGAAACATGGTTATATGCCAAAAGGTGTGATAGTTCTAGGATATGAGATCTCACACACTTGAAGGTGAACATGGTAATATGTGTATACACATGTCCCTTTGAAACTAGCCAAAGAGGAATCATCACCATCCCATCGAGGATATGACCTGCTACACTAGATTTTGTTTCAGTTGTAGAGAATCAAAAAGAGTGTTATCCCAATAACTCACTAACTACCTATGATTTCATATGATCTAATAACAATCATTGATGGGAAATTTATTTTAAGACTTATTAAAATACAATTTATCCCATTATCCCATTTCAAATATTCCAATTTCCATTTAAAAACCAACACACTATTTTTTAATCGAAACATGCATTTTTATAAGATAATACCACTAGGTTTATATCAAAACCATTTAAAGCAATTTTTCTCAAATAAAGCTTGAAATAAATTTCATCAAATCAATTCCACAATTTAAATTCAATAATTTAAATTACAAAATTTTCCATCAATTTCAAAAACACACCCCAATTCAATGGGATTGGGGTTTTTTTTCAATTTTGTGCCAAATCAAATCCAAATATCCCAATTTAATGGAATTGGGATTTTAATAAATAAATTTAAATCAATTTTAAAAAATTAAATTTAAATCAATCAATTTAGGGTTAATCAAATTGGCTAATCAAAACGGAACCGCCTTCTTTTTTCACGGAATCATGATACTCGCTTGGGAACCTGCCAACAAGAACAAAGGTGAAAAAGATCTAGGAACTCAACCTAAAACCCATATTAAAAAATACGGAGTTTATATACATCAATACCAATATAATCTATCAAATTACAAGGAGTAAAAGAGAAATACATAGAGATATAGAGAGACTGCTTACCTAAATAGTCACACCACAACTGCAACAACAATCAATTGTTGAACAAAATGACCCAGAAGGGTTTGAGGGCTCCAAAATCACCCAGGGATAGATCTTAGGTTGAGAGAAAGGAATTATGGAGAATAGGAAATATAATTTTAGTCAAGCCACCAATTTAAAAATAATACTTAGTATTTATAGGATGCGTAACCCAATTACCCATTGTGTAACCCAATTACACATAATGTAATTGACAAGTTCCATAAATTCTGAAAAATCCATCACCTTTTATGAAAAATCAATTTATTATAATTTTATAATTTATAAATTTTATAACCATATTACATGGTATGTAAATCCCTAGTAGGATATAGAAACAATATGTTTTATGATGAAAAATACAAAAAATCTCTTACTTCACCATTACAGGTATCCTCTTAACTTCTTCTTGGACATACCTAGAAAAAGAAAAAGGAAACCCATGACAAGGATTAAAAACATACCTGAAATAAAGGTAACATGACGTTGCAACCTCTCCGCCATAAAAACTTCATTTCCCCAGAAAGCATATCAAGAAGCTTCCTTATCAAAAAGGTGATGTCAATTCTCTCTCAACAGTGCCTCACACTCCCATGTCACATGATAAACTGAAATGTGCTTCCATAACACCCGAACCAAAGGTATCGTCCTCCCACAAAGTACTTTGGTTTAAGAATAAGCTATCATGACCATCTATTTAGTCATGGATAAATTAGGTTCAATGTCAAGATCACCCCAGGCCAAAATATTATATAGATCAGATAGATACTTTCGGAGTTTCAATACATGTAATACATTATGTATCGATGTCAGTTGTAGTGGAAGTGATAAAAGGTAAGAAAGTTTCCCCACCATCTAAACAACCTCAAAAGGTCCCATAAAATGAGGATCAAGTTTCCCTTTACTCTTAATCCATTAATGAACCAATTTAGGTGAAACATTCAAGAGCACCTAGTAACCAACTAAAGATTCCAATAGTCTCAGATGACAATCAACATAAGAATTATACTAGATCTGTGCTATCAAAATTCTCGAATGAAATAACTAAATATTTTTTGCTTTCTATTGAACCAATCTTGGTCCAAACAAGCGACATTTACCAATATCCAACAAACACGACATAGATCTACAAGGACAAGCATATAAGGCCTCTAAAGGATCCATTATGATTGAAAACTAGTAACTATTGTTATAAGAAATCTCAACTAGACCTAATGATCAACCCAAGATCCACTAAAGTTGATAAAGCAGGCATGAAGAATGTCCTCAAGAATATATATAGCTCTTTCTGTCTGTTCATCCAACTACGGATGTTATGTCATGTTCAAACATACCTGAGATCCCAGTGCCTCCTAAAGGCCTCTCCAAAATTAAGAAGTAAACCGAGGATCTCTATCAGAGACTATAGTAGATGGAACTCTGTGAAAATGAATAATCTATTTCACATCGATATCTCCCAACTCCTCAAGTTTGTTTATATCATGAATGGGTATAAAGTGAGATAATTTGACCATCCTATTGATCACAACCCATATCACATTATTCTTTCTCTAAGTTCACAAAAACCCAATAAAAAACTTCATATATATCTCATCTCACTTCCAAGTAGGAACTGGAAGTGGATGATGCAAACCTAAAGGTTTCTGGTGCTCGGCCTTGACCTATTGGAACATATAACAATGAGATAAAAAAATAAGAAATGCCTTATTTCATACTTGTCCACCAGAATATATTTCACATCTTATAGAACATCTTTGTGGTTCCTGGGTGAACAAACCCTTGGGAGTTATGGAAATATCCCATCATAGATTTCCTTTTTGCTAACGTCGCAAAAAAATGATTCTTATAGCATAGTATTCCCTTGTTGGAGAATGATCAATCAAATACGATCTCCCCACCATAACAAGAGTCTCTAATGCTATAGAACTCATCATCAAGTTTTTGTTCCTGAAGAATCATCTTGATAAGAGAATATGTCAACTAAACACTTGTTAAGGAAACCTCATTCCCTAATTCTTAGACCTCAATACGTAATATGCAAGGAGATCCATTAATTTCCATTCTTCTGATGATTCTTTCACAGCTTGGGTCAGAAGTTTCCTGCTCAAAGCATCTGTGATGATATTCCCTTTCCTTAGGGTATAGGTGATGTCAATGTTGAAATATTATAGGTACTCCACCCAATGCCTCTGGTAGAGATTCAAATATTTTTGTGAAAAGATATAACTCAATATCTTGTAGTCATATTACATGGTAAACCTTTAACTGAAAAGGTAATTCCACCAACTATTAATTGTGTGCATCACATTTCTAAGTTCAATGTCATGGGTCAGATAATACTTATTGTGTGTTCTAATTTAAAGATAGTCATAAGAAATGAAATGATCATCCTGTATAAGAACTCATCCCAACCCTAAACCTGATGCATCACAGGTGACCACATAGCCTTGAATGGCCTCTAGGAGAGTAAATACAGATGCATTAGTCAAAAGACATTTCATCTCAACAAAATAATTCTGAAATTTTTTATCCCAAGAAAACGTTACTCAATTTTGAGTTATATCATTCATCAGATATGCAAACTTTGATAATCCCTTAACAAATCGGCAATAATACCTAGATAAACCCTAAAAGATATAACTCTTGAAAACATTTCATTGTTGTTACCATGGTATAATAGCCTTCACCTTTTTGGGATCAACTAAAATACCATGTTCTGGCACCACATGACCTAATAACATCACTTCCCAAATCCATAAATCACATTTAAAAATATTTGAATAAGGTTATTGGGTTCTCAACAATTTCAAAACTGCTCTCATATGATACACATGATCCTCCTCGGACTGAGAGTAAATGAGGATGTTATCCACAAATATTAACACAAAGGTATCAATATACTAATGAAAAATCATGTTCATAAAATCCATAAATACTACAGGAGCATTGGTTAGACAAAAAGGCATGAAAAGGTACTGATAATGTTCATACCTACTCTAAAAGGTAGTTTTCTAAATATCAAATTCTTTTATTCTCAACAGATGATAATGAGATCGAAGATCAATATTTTATTACCACTTCACTTCTTTCAACTGGTCAAATAGATCATCAATTCATGGAAACAGATACTTGTTCTTTACCATAACTCTGTTGAGTTTTCGGTAATCTACACAAAGTCAAAGGGAACCATCAACCTTCTTAGAAAAGATAATTGGTGCTACCCAAGGTGAAAAACTCAGGAGAATAAATCATTTCTCTATAATATTATCTAAATGAGTCTTGAACTATTTTATTTCATTTGGTTCCATATGTTATGAAGTAATAGATACTAGTTGAGTATCATGCACTAAATCAATTGAAAACACTACCTCCCTTACCAATGGAAAACCAGAAAATTTAGAAGAAAACACATTAGGAAACATGATGAAAACTGGAGGGAAATCAATGATCAAAGATTCTCACTCCAAATCAAAAGAAAACACTAATATTACTTTTCCCAACTCTGGATAAGAAGGTTGGTAACAACTTGACCTTGGGTACCATTCACCTTGAAATATACGGCATACACTATCAGGTATATTAAAGGAGACCTATCAAAGATAGCAATAAATCTAGGCTTTATTGGAAATAAGACAATCTATATTGAATATTACTTCACGAAGTTTCAGGTTGAGAACCAGAAAATCCCAAGAAAGCTCTGAAACTGATAGTGATAAAGAAAAAGTAGGACTACGAAGACCTTTTTATCTCTTTTTTTGAGGGGTGTGGTAATATCCATTACATAAGAAAAAATTTCTACAGGATTACTTATCATATTAACAATATAGGTTAAAATAAATGAATGAGATGTACCATTATCAAATAAATCAGTCACTAATGATGAAGCTATAGTGATGGTAACTCCCATAATCATTATATATGTATCTACTTCCTCTAGAGAATAATCTTCAGCATGAAAAAGATTCATTTTGGATGTTTATGGATGGAACCCCTTTGTCTTTGTAGCATCTTAATTCCTTATATTTTTATAAGGTGTTGAGGATCCTAGGCCACAATACAGAGTGGAATAAACATGGAATAACTTTTGCAAGTGACATGAGCATCTGAAGGAGACACATATCTCGATTTCCTTAGTGAACACCCTCTTTGAATACCCTATCTTTCCACATTGGTAATAAATCAAGGTGACTATTCCAAGAACTGTAGGAGGTTTAGAAAAAATATACTTCCAAGAACCACTATGATAATCATCACGCTTCCTCTTTCCTTTAATGGAATTCATAAAATCATTGGGAGAAAAATGAACTCTCATCAACACGGATTTCCATCCAGGTACATTTCAACCATAAATGCTCTATCCAATACATCAGCATAAGAAAGTAACTTTAACATGAAGACCTGAGAAATAATATCTTCTCTAAGTCCTAACTCAAACCATTGAGTCTTCATCTTCTCATTTTATACTATCTTAGGTGAAAAATCATTAGATTAGCTAAATGGTTTTCATACTCTATCACGGTTCTATTATCCTGCTCATGTTTAAATAAATCTATAGCCTTGTCCAACACTATCAACTTTGGATGGAATTGTTCGGTGAAAGATCCTTGAATTATTACCACTCTAATACTTCATGATTTTTTGCTATCACCATCGTGTCCCACCACCCCCTAGGGTTCTATAGTTGGAGCCTAAATGATAATGGGTGGTGGTACCTATCCCAAAGCTTGGACAGTATGCACAATAACCTCAAATAGAATCGGGTCCATGGTAGGATTTTATCAATGTGGTTTAGAAACATCTTCCTCCTGGATCTAATTGACATGTCTTATTGGAGGCATGATGCTACACAAAATTAGTATACAACATTGAAGACAACATATTAACACTCAAAACACCCCCTGTGAATTAAGTCTCATTATGGTGAGAGATGGAAAGACACACAATCACAAATACCTTCTAAGTCCTAACAAAATTACACAACTATATATTGACATCATGAAAAGATAAAAAAATCTACACCTCTGATACCACTTTGTTGTGAACTAACCTGAGTACCCTGGTAACCCGATAACCGAGCTGGAACCAACATGGATCGAAGGGACTTCCTGATTCCCATGGGTTGGAGACTATCACTTGGCATCATAGAAAATGAAAGTGGGGACGAATTTTTCACAAATATTTCAAAAACAGTATAAAAGATTCAATATTCATACAAAGAAAACTTCACAGAACTAGAAGTCAAATGGGTAAACAACCTAAAGTACAACAGTAAAGTACCATAAAATAAGATAAAAACCCCAAGTCCCGGTGTACTGACCCCCCAAGCCCAAGGATAAACAGATACTACCACCTTCAAGTGGTACATTACCCTTTCTTAAACCTAAAAAAAGATAATCTAAAAACACCTGAAGGTATGGGTAGGGTGAGTGCTAAAATCCTAGTAGGATCTCATAATGGATTCCATAATAATATGCCAACATTTAATTAACCAAATAAAGCTTTCAATTTAAAATAATCAGTTATGGAAATTCAAAATAATAATTAAAACAATTCATGATTTATATTTAAACTGATGAAAATACTTCAAACAAATGGCTTAAAAACATTTTATATAAAATAGTTTATATAATTTCAGAAGTTACGTGTAAAATAGTTTACAAAAAAGGAATATTTATCAAAATAATCACAAGAAAGAAACATGATCATATGCCAAAAATGTACGATAGTTCTAGGATAGGGGATCTCACACAATCTAAGGTGATCACAATAATATGTGTATATGCACATCCCTTTGAAACTGGCCAAAGAGGACTCATCACCATCCCATCGGGGATGTGACCTATTGCACTAGGTTTTTTTTAGTTGTAAATCATCAAAAAGAGTGTTATGTAATGGCTCAGACATCTCTGGTCCCTTAATTTGTGAAAATGTGGTGTTAGAGGTTTTCCGGGAGGTCAAGGTAACTTATCCCCAACGCTTTTCCAAAATATTCCTTTTGATAAACCGTTTCAATGGTAGACAGTTGTGAACTGTAACGTCACGTTATGTTTTTAGGTAATTTATATTTTTATAACTACTTTTGGGTTGGATTAGTGACTTGGGGGTGCATTTGGGAAAATCTTTAAGGAAAGCTAAAGGGCAGTATCTTTTGCATGGGCTGCGCACGGTTTGTCTAAACTGTGTATCTAGACTATGCGTATGTAATCTTGGAGGCAATGGATAATGCACGATTAGCGCATGGTCTGTTTAACTGTGCAGCCTAACCATGAGAGGAGTGGTTGACGGGCTAGTAGTGACCACACGATTAGCATGTGGTTTGTCTAACCGTGCAAGAAAACCATGAGGGCACTTAAAATTAGATCCTAAAATTGTGGATCTAACTCTTTTTTCCTCTAAAGGGTTCTTTTAAGCACCTAAGAGGCCATAATTCAGGATTACCCTCCCTTGAAGGTAGGAGAACCTCTCCCAATCATTTTGGAGTCGATCTGAAGGCTTCTCTTGGCGAATCTAAGCCGTTTTCTTGAGGTATGTGATCGTTTTTGTTTGGTTTCTTAGATATACTTAGATCTACTTCCCCTCTTCTCTCAGTTTCTTATATCTACACCCGTTATGGGTAGATCTAAGTGTGTGGATGCCAAATATGACGAGTTTTGGTCTTGTTTGTGTTAGGAGAAGAGATCTAAGGAGGATCCTTGGTGAATCAGCCCGGGTTTCTTGAGCATTCTTTGACCGTTGTGGTTTTCGTCCAAAACCATTGAGGTAGGGGACTCATTGATTCTCTTTCTTTTATGTGCAACTGTATTGTTATCATGTTTTATCCCAATGGATTTAAATGGAATTCACATAATAAATATTTTTTATCCAGATAAATAAATTGATATCGGCCGTATGTTATAATTTCATGTTTTTCTCGATAGTGTGATATCTATGCTTGCTTTAATTAGTTGTTCTTTCTTGATGGAAATCAGTAAGGAATGTAAATTGTTATTAAGTGATAATTGTTTGGCTAAAGACAAAGAGTCATGAAAATGACTCTGGTTCTTTTTGTAATTTAATTTTAATAAAATTGGCATAGTAAGCTTTCATAATCTTTTGTGATAGCTTACTGGTTAGGTTTCATGATGTTGGAACCAACGGAGTATAAACCTGTTAATTCAAGATGGATTAAAGATTTTTTTTGTTTGATAATTTTATAAAGGGTTCCAAGTTACCCTCTTGGTTGTTAAAGGGCCATAGCCCAATTGTTGTGATGTTGTTCTTCCTGCTGCTTATGTTGAGATGTGACCCCGGATGGGTGTTGTGATATGTGGGGGCATAGAGGCCTTTTTGTTGTGGAAGCGGATGATGCCTAGAGTGGTGAGATGCATCGGTTTATGTATATTGGTGTCAGGGAGGACACCAGGGATGATGGAATGGGATGGATGTGATTGATGGATGCTTGCTGTTTGTTTGGTTGTTATCAGCCTTACTTTTCCCCATTACTTAAGGCATCTGGTCTTGCTTACCCTTTTCTGAAAGAGTCGAAGACGCGCGGGGTATGCCACGTGCTTTTCGTGTTTATCTTATCAAGGGATAATGGGTATACGCTCTTGATATAGGCGGCAAAGACTCGATGGGTAGCACATCTACTCACCATGTTGAGCCCCCTTGTGTTAGTAGAATAGAATGATTTTCTATAATTACTAGGAATATGGAAAAGTGTTTCTGTAGTGAATATTAGAATAAATGGTAAAACCATGGGGTTGGAGTTTGCTGGAACATAATGATGAGGTTGTAATTTTTTTTGAAGGAATAATTGACTATGGGTGTGATGCGAATGAAGTCTAATTTGGAATTGTTCATGGTTAATTAATGTTTAAAGAATTAATTAACGTACAATGGAACTGATAAAAATTGAATAAAGTAATCTAATAAATCTTTTTAAATGGTTCTGTGCTTATAGGATACCTAGTCTTAGAAGTAGCAGCCCGGAGTCTGAGACACGTTAGCTGCAGTTGTGTCTAACACTAGGTTATGCCCATAGTATGGTTGTGAGTAATAGTATATTCTATACTTTTTGTGTTTCTATACGCTACTCCACCCTGTCAGTAAGAGTAACTGACACCCTAGGGATTTTGAGCCCTGGGGGTGTTTTCCCCAACATTCCAATGGGAGGGTGAATGGATGACTACCCCCTTTGGCCTCGTTCTCTTCTCTTGGTAGTTACTTGTGCTATTCGGAACATTGGTTAGTTTTCCCCATATATGTGTGTAGAGGGATGTAATGGATTATGGTTATTCACACACATATATTCTGGATTTAGTATCCTATGAACTACTATATGTGTAACGTGTATAGGTTGTGATGGATTGAGGATCCTTACTCTGTGTATGGGTTGTAATGGCTTGAGGTATAATACTCGACGTATGATAAACATTATGCGAGATGTGGTGGCTCCCGGAACCTACCTGGTTACTTTTGGTTATGAGGATGGTGTGGTGCTTCGCCCAGGTGTCTTCGGGCAAGCCTTTGTGTTGCACAAGGTGCATATTGTGGCACTTCGCCTAGGTGTCTGCGGGCAAGCCATTTTGGAGAGAGATGCTTAGGGCGTGCGATGTTGGGGAAAAGAGGAAAACCAATGGGGAAGTAGTAGTGGGGTACCCTTGATATTCTTTACTATATGCTATATTCTTGTATGAATTACTTGGTGAGAGTATCCATGGTAAGGTTGGGAACTTAGTATACCTACTTAGGTAACAAGTTATTTTCACTTGTTACTCACTGTGATTTAGCATGCTCTCTTTACTTTTGCATGAGAGGCTTTGGGGGAGGATCCTACTGAGTATACTATTATACTCACCCTATGTATATATAAATTGTTTTTCAGGCCACTCGGATCAGGTTGGAGATCAGGATGGTTACTACTAGCTTGTAGTTACAGGAGTTGTTCGGGCTTGTGGTTGTTATAGTTTTTCTTTCTTTTGGGTACTTGCAGTTTATTCCCCTTTATTTGTAGTACTTTTTCATGGAAGTACATATGTTCACTTAGGTTTCTTTTATATTTCAGTTCTGAGTTGGATTTGGTTGGTGTTTGTCTTATCTATCTCTTCTGCATGTGCTCTCTTAGAGGGTAATGCCTCCCATTTGTGTGTTTACTATACCATCAGTGCTAGTTGCCAACCTGGGCCTATTGCAGGCGGGACTCGGGGGTCATTATCTCCCTTCTCACAATATCGGCCCAGGAGGGGTACACTTTGTGGGGAGGGGGTCGTGACAGAGTGGTATCAGAGATTTGGATGATAGATAGGATGGAGTTTGGAGTTAGGCACACGTGAGGTTGCATGGGTTGGTAGGGAAACAATGTCATTCATGTTTAGAAAGTGAAGTAAAAACTGGAGATCGGATGAGACATAGGCATTTAGGGCCCCCTATGATCTGATGTACGGACCTTTAAGTTTACAATGTCTACTAAACAAGGTTATACTAGTTATAGGGTAGAGACCTAGGAAAGGATCATGCATCATTCTTCGTTGTGCCTGTATGTGAATGGGTAGACCTTGGGATAGGTTAACCTAAAATTAATAAAAGAAAATAATTAATTAATTAAGGTTGAGTCTTACATATTCCAGGTTTAGGGGCTCCAATAGTTTTTTATTTTACAGGTATGGCTCCAGGTCGAAGTCCTCGTCAGGTTTGCGCAGAAAATGTCCAGCAGGCTATTCTAGCAGGTCGTCGTAGGGTAGAGGTCGACGATGAAGAAACTTGGAGGAAGACACTCTGAGAGTTTCAGCGCTAGATTCTATAGAAGTATGAGGGCTCCATTTCAGATGTAGTCACAGAAGACTGGTATGAGGAGGTTGAGATAGGATTCAGTTTGATCCATTCTTGGAAGGAGCACTGGGGTCCTTAGCTATGAAGATGCTGCGTGGAGCAGTAAGGCAGTGGTGGTTCTTGTTCCTCAGGGATTGTGGGGAGTCAGTGATCTCATGGGAGGAGTTTTGAGACTGGTTTATAGTCAAGTTTCTCTCTTCGACTGCGAAGGCGTCCAGTCTCCAGGAGCTTCTTACCCTTTGACAGGGGAGCTTCAGTGTTCAAGAGTTTTTAATCCGTTTCATGAACCTTTTACGATATGATTTGGACCTGTTACCAGATGAGGAGGCCAGGGTGAGGCATTTCGAGGAGGCTTTGTGTCCAAAGATCCAACGACGGGTCACCCCATTTATTCTGAAGACATATCTGAGGTGCTGGAAAGGGAATAGGTTTTCGAGAGGAATTTGGCTAGGACCGGATCATCACGAGAGGGGGGTCGTCATGATCCCTCACGAAGTAAATCTGTGGTCCGGGGTTTCCAGTTTTCAGGGCATAAGAGTTTCCGTTCAGCCGGGGGTAGGTCCCAGCCCTTCACATCACGTTTCTCCAGGGGCAGAAACTCTCAGGCCTTTGCCAAGGGATCAGGTGCTTGTTATTCTTGTGGTGATCATGGTCATCAGCAGCGGTAGTGCCCGACCTTTTAGAGCGTTCATCATGCACCAAGTGCTACGCTCCAGGTTCCTCCATTGGGGCAGTTCTAGTCGAGATAGCAGCATCCAGTTGCACCAGCTTTAGATCAGCAGAGGGTATATAGTGCAGGTAGAGGACATCCCCATGACGCTCCATGTCCTCAGAGAGCAGAGCATGGACGTGGTGGTGGTCTTCATCAGGGTCAGAGAGGCCTAGGAGCAGGTCGTCGTCAGCTTCATGCTCTAGTGTTGCCAACTCCAGGCGAGCCAGATTTCGTTCGAGGTACCCTTTACTTGTTTCCTACCTTGGTGTATGCCTTGTTTGATTCAGGAGAGACACACTCCTTCATATAACCTACCCTTTTCCATGATTTGGAACTTGAGGTAGAGTGTCTTCCAGTTCCCTTGGCGTTGACTATGCCAGTTGGAGGTAGAGCTGACTTGTTTGAGGTATGTAGAGACTGTGATATAGTGTTGGGGTAACACCACTCTTGGGGAAATTTCCTATGTTTATGAATACAACCATATGATGTCATCCTCGACATGGATTAGTTGTATTTGGTGTAGGATATCATGGATTTCTTCAGGAAGAAGGTCGTTTTCCTTGGTGAGAATGGAGAAAACGTGGTGTTTTTTGGTGAGCAAGATACTCAGATGCGTCATAGGCGAATTCTGTCCTTATCGTCCATGATGGATGAGATGATTTTGAGTTCTTTAGAGGTTTAGTAGTTGGAATTTCCTAGGGTCGTAGAGGATTACCCTGATGTCCTTCCAGAAGAGTTTGTAGCATTTCCCCCTCGACGAGAGATCGATTTTGGGATCCAGCTACAACCAGGAGCATCTCCTATCTCTATTTCTCCATATAGGATGGCCCCTTCTAAGTTACAAGAGCTACGTATATAGCTTGATGTTCTGTTAAAGTGCGGTTTTGTTCGGCCAAGTGTGTCACCATGGGGTGCACCAATTTTGTTCGTGAAGAAGGTCGATAGTAGTTTGCGGTTGTGTGTCGATTATTGCCGCTTAAACAAAGTGACAATAAAGAATCACTATCCACTTCCACTGATTGATGATTTATTAGATCAACTGAAGGGTGCAAGTTGGTTCTTAAAGATTGAATTGCGTTCAGGATATCATCAGATGCGTGTGAAGGATGAGGATATTCCGAATACTGCTTTCCATTGTCATCATGGGCATTATGAGTTCATTGTAATGTCATTTGACGTGACGAATTCTCCAGCCGTATTCATTGGATTGATGAATTATGTGTTCTGAGAGTTCTTGGAAAAGTTTTTGGTAGTTTTCATCGACAAAATCCTTGTGTTCTCCACGTCTGAGGAGGAGCATGCAGAGCATCTACACACCGTTTTGGGAGTCCTTCATCAACATCAGTCGTTCAGGAAGTCGTAGAAGTGTGAGTTTTGGGCTCGAGAAGTCCATTTCTTGGGGCATGTTGTGTCCCAATAGGGAGTAGTTTTGGATCCATCGAAGTTAGAAGCAATTATATCTTGGGCAGCCCCCAAGACAGTGTCAGAGGTGCGAAGGTTCCTTGGTCTCACAGGATACTACAAAAGGTTCGTAGCCAATTTATCATGATTTGTGACCCCCCTAACAGCTTTGACCAGGAAAGATCAGGCATTCATATGGAATGATCAGTGTTAGGCAGCCTTTGAGTAACTAAAAGAGAAGTTAGTAAGTTCTCCAATCCTTTGTCTTCCAGCTGAGGGAGTCCAGTTTGATGTTTTCTGCAATGATTCACATCTGGGGTTAGGCAGTGTTCTCATGTGGCAGAGGTCAGTTGTTTATTATGGGTCTCGGCAGTTACATCCCCATGAATGCAACTATGACACCCATGATCTTGAGTTGGAATCCGTAGTGTTTTCTTTGAAGTTGTGGAGACATTACCTCATTGGTGAGTGCTTTGTGGATTTCACTGATCATAAGAGCTTGAGGTATGTTTTCTCCCAGCGTGACATGAACTTGAAACAACGTCATTGGATGGATTTCTTATAGGAATACGACTTCAAAATATCATATACACCTAGAAAAGGGAATTTTGTAGCTGATGCTTTGAGCCGAAAGTCACATAGTGATGTTGTGCGTGAATCTGGTGATTCCTAGAGAGTAATGGAAGAATTTTCAGCATTGCATCTTGATATGGGAGAAGTTGGGGGTAGAGGTTGTCTTTTTCAGATGATGGTACAGTCATCCCTGATGCAGAATGTGGAAGAGTCCCAGTTGGGAGATCTTGAGGTGGAGGTCTGGAGAGACCGAGTTGTTTGTGGTGAGGCCCCTGATGGTTGGTCGGAGGATGAACAACACCTAGTGTTGTATCATAGAAGGCTTTTTGTTCCCTCGAATATGCGTGATACGGTCCTCATAGAATTCCAGTAGTGCATCCCGGCATGACAAAGATGTACCAAGCCTTGAAGATTCAGTTTTGGTGTCCTGGGCTAAAGCATGCGGTTGCGGAGTTTGTGTCTTGATGTTTAGTTTGCCAAAAGGTGAAGGTCGAACACCGTGTTCCTGGTGGTCTTCTCCAGACATTAGAGATTCCTCAGTGGAAGTGGGAGGAAATCTCAATGGACATTGTTACTGGTTTACCTTGAGCTCTGGGAGGACATGATCCTATTTGGGTGGTAGTGGATCATTTAACAAAATCTTCCCACTTTATAGAAATCAAGGAGTCAAGCTTAGTGGAAGTTTTGTCGAGGTAGTATCTAGAGGAGGTTGTAAGACATCATGGAGTCCCTAAGAAGATCATTTCGGATCGAGATCCTCGTTTTATCTCCAGGGTGTGGAGAGGTCTCCAACATGATTTCAGTTCTCAACTATGCCTCCACACTGCTTTTCATCCTCAAATGGATGGTTAGATAGAGCGAACCATCCAGACTCTTGAAGACATGTTACGATCTTGTGTTCTTGATTTCAGAGGTTCATGGATGAGGCACTTACCGTTGGTGAAGTTTGCTTACAATAATAGTTTTCAATCCACCATCGGTATGGTGTCGTTTGAAGCCTTGTATGGTCGGCCTTTCCGTTCTCCATTGTGCTGGACTGGGGTTGGAGAGTCAGAAATTCTCAGACCAGAACTAGTACAGAATAAAACAGATATGGTTTGGGTGATTCGTGAGAGGATGAAGATAGCGCAAGATCATCAGAAATCATATGCTGATCAAAGAAAGAGACCCTTAGAGTTTAATTTTTGAGATCATGTATTTCTGATGGTGACTCCCCATCGTGGGCAGAAAAGTTTTGGTTGTGGAAGTAAGATTTCTCCCCAGTTTGTTGGGCCTTTCGAGGTGTTAGCTTATGTTGGAGTTGTGGCGTATCAATTTGCACTTCCCACACAGATGAGTCGGATACATGATGTTTTACATGTATCACAGCTCTGTTGTTATCTTCATGAAGACTCTCACATCATCTATTGGGGAGAGATTGATGTTGATGATGATGTGACCTTTGAGGAGCGGCCTTTGGAGATCCAAGACCGCAAGGATAAGGTGTTTCACAGGTGTTCTATTCCTTTAGTTCGTGTCTTTTGGTGACACGGTGGCTTGGAGGAGAGTACTTGGGAACGTGAGTCACAGATATGTGCTCAATACCCAGAGTTGTTTGATGTTTAACTTTTTTTTCATGTATCAATGTAACTTATGTGGTTATGAAACTTTCATGTTTATGATATGGCTCTCTTTGTTGCTTTTGTGGATTGATCTCTTTTGAGAGGTATCTTGATGGGTGGTTGTTCAGACCCTGTTCGTTTTCTTTGTAGGTCGGTTTTGGATTCTTGAGGACGAGAATGTTTTGAGAGGCATCTGATATAATAGGCCGGACCTCTCCAGTCCATTACATTGTGAAAATGTGGTGTTAGAGGTGTTTCGGGAGTTCAAGGTAACTTATCCCCAACGCATTGCCAAAATCTTCCTTTTCGATGAACCGTTTCAACGGTAGACAGTTGTGAACTGTAACATCATGTTATGTTTTTAGGTACTTTTGATGTTTGTAACAACTTTAGGGTTGGAGTAGTGACTTGGGGGTGCGTTTGGGATAATCTTAAAGGAAAACTAAAGGGAAGTAGCTTTCACACGGGTTGCGCACGGTTTGTCTAAACCATGCGGCCAAACCGTGCGTAGGTAATCTTGACGGCAGTGGCTAATGCACGGTTAGCGCACGGTTTGTCTAACCGTGCGGCCTAACCGTGCGAGGAGTGGTTGACGAGGCAGTAGTGACCGCACGGTTAGCACACGATTTGTCTAACCGTGTGAGAAAACCATGCGGGCACTTAAATTAGATCCTAAAATTGTGGATCTAACTAGTTTTGCCTCTAAAGGGTTCGTTTAAGCTCCTAAGCGGCCATAATTTTGGATTACCCTCCCTTAAAGGTAGGATAACCTCTCCCAAGTGTTTTGGAGGTGATCTGAAGGCTTCTCTTGGTGAATCAAATTCGTTTTCTTGAGGTATGTGATCTTTCTTGTTTGGTTTCTTAGATCTACTTAGATCTACTTCCCCTCTTCTCTTAGTTTCTTAGATCTATACCCGTTATGGGTAGATTTAAGTGTTTGGATTCCAAATATGACGATTTTTGGTATTGTTGTGTTAGGAGAAGATATTCTAAGGAGGATCCTTGGTGAATCGGCCCGATTTTCTTGAGCGTTCTTCGACTGTTGTGGTTTTCGTCAAAAACCTTTGAGGTAAGGGATTCATTTCTTCTCTTTCTTTTATGTGAAACTGTATTATTAGCATGTTTTATCTCAATATATGGAAATGGAATTGACATAATAAATATTTTTTAACCAGATAAATAAATAAATATCATTTTTATGTTATCGCCTCATGTTTTTCTCGATAGTGTGATATCTATGATTTCTTTAATTAGCTGTTCGTTCTTGATGGAAATCAGTAAAGAACGTAAATTGGGTTTAATTGATAATTGCTTGGCTAAAGAAAAAGAGGCATGAAAACGAATTTGGTTCTTATTATAATTTGATGTTAATCAAATTGGCATAGTAAGCTTGTATAATCTTTTGTGATAGCTTACTGGTTAGGTTTCCCTATGTTGGAACCAACAGAGTATAAACCTGTTAATTCAAGATGGATTAAAGATTTTGTTTGTTTGATAATTCTATAAAGGGTTCTGATTTACCCTATTGGTTGTTAAAGGGTCATATCCCAATTGTTTTGATGTTGTTTTTCTTGCTGCTTGTGTTGAGATGTGACCCTGGATGGGTGTTGTAATATGTGGGGGCATAAAGGTCTTTTTGTTGTGGCAGCGGATGATTCCCAGAGTGGCGAGATGCATCAGTTTATGCATATGGGTGTCGAGGAGGACACCAGGGATGATGGAATGAGATGGATGTGATTGATGGATGCTTGTTATTTCTTTGGTTTTTATCTGCCTTACTTTTCCCCACTGCTCAAGAAATCTTGTCTTGCTTACCCTTCTTCCGAAAGAGTCGAAGACGCGTGGGGTATGCCACTTGATTTCTGTGTTTAGCTTCTCAAGGGAGAATGGGTCTACGCTCTTGCTATAGGCAACAAAGACTCTATGGGTAGCACATCTACTCATCGTGTTGAGCCCCCTTTAGTTAGTAGCATAGAATGATTTTCTAGAATGGTTGGTAATATGGAAAAGTGTTTCTACAATGAATATTAGAATAAATTGTAAACCCATGGGGTTGGAGTTCGCTGGAACATAATGATGAGGTTGTAATTTTTTTAAAGGAATAATTGACTTCGGGTGTGATGCTAATGAAGTTTAATGTGGAATTGTTCATGGTTAATTAATGTTTAAAGAATTAATTAACGTATAGTGGAACTGATAAAAAGGGAATGAAGTAATATAATAAATCTATTTAAATGTTTGTGTGCTTATAGGATACCTAGTCTTAGAAGTAACAGTTCAGAGTCTGAGAGAGGTTAGCTGCAGTTGTGTCTAAGACTAGATTATGCCCATAGTGTGGTTGTGAGTAATAGTATATTCTGTACTTTTTGTATTTCTATACGCTACTCTGCCCTGTCAGTAAGGGAAACTAACACCCCAGGGATTCTGAGCCCTTGGGGGTGTTTTCCCCAACATTTTGATGGGAGGGTGAATGGCTGACTACCCCCTTTGGCCCCACTATCTTCTCTTGGTAGTTACTTGTGCTATTCGGAAAATTGGTTAGTTTTCCCCATATATGTGTGTAGAGGGTTGTAATGGCTTGTGGTTATTCACACACACATATTTTGGATGTAGTATCCTATGGACTACTATAGGTGTAATGTGTATAGGTTGTGATGGCTTGAGGATCCTTACTCAGTGTATGGGATGTAATGGCTTGAGGTATAATACCCGACATATGATACACGTTATGCGAGCTGTGGTGAATCCCAGAACCAACCTGGTTAATTTTGGTTGTGAGGATGGTGTGGTGCTTCGCCCAAGTGTCTGCGGGCAATCCTTTATGTTGCATGAGGTGCATATTGTGGCGCTTCGCCCAGGTGTCTGCGGGCAAGCCTTTTTGGAGAGAGATGCTTTGGATGTGCGATGTTGGGGAAAATTGGAAAACTAGTGGGGAAGTAGTAGTGGGGTACCCTTTATATTCTTTACTATATGCAATATTCTTGTATGTGTTACTTGGGGACAGTAGCCATGGTGAGGTTGGTAACTTAGTATACCTGCTTAGGTAATTAGTTAGTTTCACTTATTGCTCACGGTGCTTTAGCATGATCTCTTTACTTTTTCACCAGAGGCTTCAGGGGAGGATCCTTCTGAGTATACTGTTATACTCACCCTATGTATATATAAACTGTTTTTCAGGTCACTTGGAGCAGGTTGGAGATCAGGCTGGTTACTACTAGCTTGTGGTTTCAGGAGCTATTCGGGCTTGTGGTTGTTGTTGTTTTTCTTTCTTTTAGGTACTTACAGTTTTCCCCCTTCAGTTGTAGTAATTTTTCATGGAATTATATATGTGCACATGGTTTTCTTTTATATTTCAGTTCTGAGTCGGAGTTGGTTGGTGTCTATCTTATCTCTCTCTTCTGTATGTGTTCTCTTAGAAGGTAATGCCTCCCATTTGTGTGTTTACTATACCCTCGGTGCTAGTCGCCAACCTGAGGCCTACTGCAGGCGGGACTCGGGGGTCATTATCTCCCTTCTCACATTGCCGGCCCAGGATGGGTACACTTTGTGGGGAGGGGGTCATGACAGTTATCCTAATAACCCACAAACTACCTAGGATTTCATGTGTTTTAGTAACAACCATTGATGGGAAAATTATTTTAAGATATCTAAAAATACAATTCATCTCATTATACCATTTCAAATATTCCAATTTCCATTAAAAAACCAACACATAGGTTTTTAATCAAAACATGCCTTTTTCTAAGATAAAACCACCGTGTTTTTATCAAAACTATTTTAAGCTATTTTTCTCAAATAAAAATTAAAATAAATTTCATCAAATCAATTAAAAAATTTAAATTCAATAATTTAAATTCCAAAATTTCCATCAATTTCACAATCACACCGCAATTCAATGGAATTGGGGTTTTTCCAAATTTCATGCCAAATCAAATCAAAATCTCCCAATTCAATGGAATTGGTTTTTCTGATAAATAAATTGAAAGTAATTTAATTTAAATAAAATAATTTAATTTAAATCAAGAAATTTATACTTAATCAAATTTTCCAAAGAAAACGAAACTTCCTACGTTTTTCATTAAAACACAACACCCACAATGGAACCTGCCGACAAGAAAAAAGACATAAAAGATCTAGGAACTCAACCTAGAAATGAGATTAAACAAAACGGAGTTTATATCCATAAATACCAAGATAATATATCAACTTCCAAGTAGGGAAAAAGAAATATATAGAGAGACGAGAATAACTCTTTCCTGGAGAGCCATACCACAACCACAACAATGATCAATCGCTGAACAAAACAACCTAGATGGGTTGGAGGGCTCCAAAATTGCCTAGGGATGGATCTTAGGTCAAGAGAAAGGAATTATAGAGAATTGGAAATATAATTTCAGTTGATACACCTATTTAAAAATAACACTCAGTACTTTAAATGACATGTAACCCAATTACACGTCATGTAATTGACAAGTCCCATAAATGCCGAAAAGTCCATCACCTTGTATTAAAAATAGATTTCTTATCATTTTATAATTTACATATCGTGTAACCATATTACACGGAATATAAATCACCAGCAGAGTGCAGAACTAGTAGGTTTTTTGCAAAAAAATCCAACAAATCTCGGACTTTACCATTATAGGTATCCTCCTAACTCCTTCTTGGTCTTACATAGACAACAAAAAAGGAAAACCACGACAAGGATTTAAAACATACTTGATAGAAATTTAATAGGATGTTATCATTGTAAAATTATTTTATCAATAATATTATGGTTATAGAAATCATTAAATATATAAGGATTATATTATAATACTTCTTCTTTAAGGATTTGGAGGTTTGTGTTGAATAGTGCCAGTAACCAAGAGAAGTTTTTCTATTTCAATTTGATCTTTTGGAAAACACATGATTTGGGAATACAACCTTAATATATGCTTGATGTTGAAATAACAATAAAAAAGAGATGTTTATGGGATATTATTAGTGTCTATGAAATTTTTTAGTGATTTTATGGTTTATGTTATATTTTATAGGTTAACTACGTGTTTGGATTTAATGAATATATTCAATAACCTAAGATTTCATTTTGGGATGCATACTTGTTTTAATTAAGGTTTTAAGGTGATCAAGACATTTATATATTTGTTGTGTGATAATAAAAGTTATATTATGTTTTTTAGGGAATCCAATGTTAAGTTGATTTTGGAGATTTAGTGACCTTTTTAGAGTGTGAATTTGGACAGATAGATTTTGGATGATTCTTAAGATTAACTACTTATGGAATGTATTATGGTTAACTTTAGATATTATTGTTTGTTGATAACATGTTCTAAAAAATTTTGTTTTATTAAATATTTAAAGGCTGAAGGAATGAATTATGGATCTCATGATTCATTAATGTTCTTCATGTATGAAAAATTAAACTTGAATATCCATTTCATGGTGTAATAGATGAAGTGAAAATAGATTGAATCACAACCAAAGGATAAAATTATTCTTATGGCATGGAAATAAATGAAGTAATTTTATTTTATAAAGTGATTTTTTGGATAGTAAAATAACCCCTTAACTCAAGGAAAGGAATTTGGAATAAAAAAATTATTCGTTTAATTTTATTATCATTAAATAAAGAACCCTTTTCACCCATCCTATATTTATAGTTTTGTGATGATAGAATTTTTGATAACCATGTTCTCCATCACTCTCTATAAAAACATGATAGTTTTATTTCTATTCTATGTCCTAGTTTTCACTTACCACTAATTTTATCCGATTGAAAAGCCTAATTTTTTGGTGTCCTTTTCATTTCACTTTCCCTCTTATTAATATTATGTTTTATTAACACTATTTATGATGTGGCTTTACCATTAAGGTATTTTCAAGTATCAACTTTTGATTTTTCAAGTTAAATTTTAAATTGTGAAGATATAATTTATTTATGTAGGGTAGAATTTAACACACCGATATTTTGTGGTATGACTCTTTTTAAATCCAATTTCCTTGATAGCTTATGTTACACAAGACACTGATCTTAAACAAATGATTAAATGTCATTATTTGATTGTGATAGTTATAACCTAGCTGTTGGAATGGATGGAATGAATAGTATTAATTAAATTATGAAAATATATTTTACACATGTTTATAAAATGAATTCTTTGGTTACCAATTAATTAGAAACAAAAATGAGAACTAATTGAACATAAAGGATGTGTTTTAAAGAAAAAAACTATTTTATGCCCACAGTGGAGTTTTATCATAATAAATTAAATTGATCACTATCAGTGAAACATGATAATTAAATTTATATGTTATATATCCAATAAAGTATTTTTAAATTCATCCAATAAGTTTTACAGTCTTAAGATAATAATAAATCCAATTTTAAGCATAGAAATCTATAATTTTTCTAAAGGCAGTTTTGCGGCCTTTTGATGACGCACATGTTTTAAATCCAAATTTTAAAAAAATATATAAGTTTTATTTGAAAAAATAAATTTCATTTTTGAAATTGTAATATCAAAATTACTTTATGTTAATTTTTTGGAGATGTTTCATTTTTTTGAATAGTGAGAAATATTGAATTTTAATTAAAAACTTATTTTTTGTATAATTTTTTTATATTGTTCAGTTACATTTTAATTTTTTTAAAGTTTAATTAGTTTAATTATACATAAATAAAACCAATCAAAGTCATTGAAATAAATTTTACATTGAAATTGGATATAAAAATTGTCTTTGAACTTTTGAACTTTTACACTTTAAAAACACGTTTTTCTGTTGTGTATGTGAGATTATTTTTAATATAATTTTTCCAAATTATATGAATTTAATTTGGTAAAATGTATTCAATATTTTTAATACTAGGTACCAAATTATTTTTTAAGTCTGTTTTCATTTTTAATAATAAATTATTTACCATGATAAAAAAAATATTTACCGTGGTATTGGTAAAAAATGAAACGGGTTAAAGTTAAAAGGGTAAAGGATTAAAATACCTAAAAACTAAAAAAATAAATGGTTTTTTGAGGTATTTAATGAACCTAAAAATCCTATAAAATATTAATTGTCAGAAAAAATCATGGAAATTAATTTTACCTCAATGTGTTTGTCTTAAAATATAAAATAATAAATATTTTAATCACTTAAACACACCTCTCCTCACGTATAAATACCACCCCTCACCACACCATTTCGACCCAAAAGCCTTGAAGATCCTAAAATATATATAAAAATCTATCCTCATCACTCTTACCATGTACAAGTTCTTATTTTTTCACCAAAAAAACAAATTCAAGGTCCTCAAGGGTCTCTTAAGGAGGTGATATTCAAGAGGTAATTTTCTGAAAACCCCTCTCTTGTTTTCTTTTATTCATATACTTTCTCCCCATATCTTTCATATATCATGAAATAATAATTATATAATCATGTTAACACTGTAATTTTATGTTTATAATGAAATATCTTATATACATACCTTTTATTAGCTCCTCTAATTCAAATAAACAAATCTATTGTCCAAGTTATGCCGGTTAATCACCTCTACGAATGATGTTTTTGTTCTTTTTCCATTACCACCTTAATGGTTGGTCATAAAACTATTATTATGGTTAAATAAGATTTTAATATCTCTATAATAACCTATTTAATGTTTTGGAACTAATATATACTTATAAAAGTATATAAAATAAAACTAGTCTTTGGTCTTTAGAAAAACTGCCAAAATTAACAAAATATTTATCATTAACATCTTATCAAATGAATCAACCACATGTAAGAAATAAAAATTATATATGGGAACGTTAATAATTATTTAAGTTAATTAATACTATCCTATTCCATTTCTCTTATTATAATCCATTTTTACAAAAAAATTTATAATTTTACACAAATAAACTGATCATGAAACCATGAAACAAATGCACCCAAAACCATGAAAATAATGAAATATTATTAATTAATGGGTCGTAATATATTATAAAATCATCACATAAGGTATTATAAATATTAATATATTTTTTTAACTAGTTAATAACATTCTTTAAACTGTTATACATGAGTTTAAATAATCACTACTTGAAAATGGGTCTATACCCATGGTTCTGCACAAAACTGTGGGTATAGGACACCCCTATACACATGGTGTTAGGGCACCGTGGGTATAGGGATAGTATAGGAACCTGTACCCATGGTTCTCAGAAAAACTATGGGTATAGGTTATTTTTGAATACATATACCCACGGTTCCCAAAATGTGGGTATATGTTATTTTTTGAAGACCAATACCCACGGTTTTGGTAAAACCGTGGGTATAGGGATTGTTACGGAGACCTATACCCATGGTTTTGAAAAACCGTAGGGATAGGGTTTTTTTTTTACAAGACCTATACCCATGGTTTTCCAAAACTGTGGGTATATCTTTTTCGTGTTATGCTGAGGGAAAAAATCCCACGGGAGAGAAATTCTTTTGGCGGAAACATGGTTTGAAATTAATATAATTATATGGATAGAAGATTGTAGTCAAACGATTTCTATGGGATAGTTGGTTTAGTTCTCTTTTTCGTACAGGGAAGGCCGGTGTTCGAATCCTGGTAATTCTTTTCAGATATTTTAGTATAATTAATATAAGTAAATAACCATATGGAGATATAAATAAAATTCGAGTAGCATAGTTGGTAATCTACGATTGGCTTTTGCAGCAGGTCGCGTGTTCGAAACCGAGTATCCCTTTTTTTAGATAACATGATTTATATTAATATATTAAAATAAATGTGTAAATATATACGAATATGATGATCAGCAGAGTTGGTCAGGTGATACGTATGCTGGTTCTGTGTGAGGTGCGGGTTCAAATCCCCCCAGGTGCGATTTTTGAATTGCTTTCCAACGGTTTGAAATCTGTGAGTACAGAGGTTTGCCACGTTGTGCCATGTTGTGCAGTTCTGTTCCAACAGTTTAATAAAACCATGGGTATACATTAACCCCTCTATTCCGACGTCTTTCTAGTGCACGGTTCCCAAAACCGTGGTTATAGCCTATACCTACGGTTTTGGAGGCTATACCCACGGGTTTGAACTGTTGGTATAGCTCGTTTTTTCAGTAGTGAATGCTACACTAAAAGGAAGCATGAGGTAAGGATTTTCTCATCTCACTTACTTTTGTTATATATATACCTTATTCACCACTTATTTCTTATTTTTTGTGTATTTATACTAAAATTTGATATATCATATCATGAATATTATTATATTCATGATATTCAATGTTTCATTTGATAATTATTACTTTTATTGTGCATATTATTTGATTGATTACAAGTGGTAAGATATTTCTTAGCTCAATTTTCATTCATTGAGTTAAAATTTTATTTCATGGATTATGTCATGCTAATTTTATGTGTGAAATGAATTTTGATTATATCATGTTTTATTTCCACTTTTTTATGTGTTTTTATAGTGAATACACATTATAGATTCATTTATAAGGGACTTTTCCTTGATCACCTTTCATTGAGGCATATTTTGATGTTATACAGTCAACTTATTTTATGAGGTGTATATATAGCCCCTTTGATATATTATATCATGATTCTAATTGTATTAATGGTATTAAAATGTTTCAAAGTTGTATGAGAAACTTTTAATTAATTTTTTTTAAATCATTTATTAGATATATGAAGAATGTTTTAGACTTGTAGTGATGGGCCGAGCCCAACATTATACAACCACTCGATATATCAACAGGTCTCATGAGACAAAAAAGTTAGCCAAATTAAATGGGTTTTACCTATATATTAAACTGTATTGTAAATGTTCTTGACAGTAGTGGTTCATGTGTTAGATACATGTTGTCCAATAATTAAGCATTCCCTTATTTCAGTATTCAATTTTCAATATCCAGAGGATTTTCACTATGAAACAATCTATGGATGAATTTAATTCTCATTTTATTAATTAAATGGTATGTTTTTTGAGTTAATTAAATTTCCATGTTGATTATTCTCATTTATTCATTATATCTTCCGCTGTATATAAGCCTTACTGGGCATTTGAGCTCACCCATATTTTGTTTCATTTCCCTAGGTTATGAAAATGAAATTTTTGAATGAATTCAAGGATGAAAAATACTTTCCTTTGTTTTGTTTTATTTTTAATTACTAATGTAATAACAGTACCACGCTTGTATCTATTTCTTTAAGACTACTAAATTATTCCTTCCTTTGGGATTTGATTTTTGTATATATTCTAATTTAATAAAGAAAAGAACTAGATTCAAGCTACTAGAGTCATGGGAGTTAAACCTATTACATGTAAAGTATCCAATTATAATTATTAATAGCATCATCAAGGGAATGAGGTTCAAAGAGATAGAAAAAATCTTAATGTTCTTCCTCATTTAAGTATGAACTTCTAGTATAAGTTACAAATTGTAATTCACTAATCACATTATCCAGAGAATGGAATTTGGATTCAAATCATGATTTGGGTAAAGGAGTGGAAAGAGGTATTTAATATCTTCAATTACTTTAGAAGATATAGGTTTAGGTAAAGTCAAACAAGGTTGGTCAACATCATCATCACTTAGAGGATTTAATTTAGGAAGATTCTCATCAAATTTTATGTGAATTGTCTCTTCTAAGATCATGGTCCACTTATTAATGAATCAAAAGTATTTAATTGAGTTTAAGGTCCAAAGACATATACCTTTATTGTATTTAGGTTCAAACTTTATTATATTATCCTTAGTATTAAGGGTAAAATATTTACAACTAAAAACATTAAAGAAACTAATATTTAAAAAAAATTCCTTTATAAAGTTCTTGGGGGTGTTATTATAATATGGGACTTATGAGAACATGGTTAAGGATAAATAAATAGGTATTCACCATCTCATACAAAAATAATTGAGTAAGGTTAAACTCATTAAAGTGAGTCCTACAATTTTTTGGAGGGTCCTATTTCATCTTTCGATAACCCCATTTTGTTAAGGTGTTATAGGAGTAGAAAATGAGTGATGATAACCATTATAAGAACAAAAAATAGTTAAATTATTTGTTATAAAATAATCCACCATGTTTACTTATAAGGGAATATAGTTTTTAACCTTTTCATTTTTTACTTTCCTTGAAAAGTTAACAAATACATTGCAAGTTTCATTTTCACATGTTATGAATAAAACCCATGTAAATCTAGTATAGTCATTGATAATTAAAAAGGTGTAATTTTTACCTCTAATAATAGAAACTTGAGTTGGTCTAAAAATTTAATGGTGGAATAGTTTTAAGGATTTTGAAGAGAAAAGAACCCTTTTAGATTTAAAAGAGGATTTTTTTCTTTCCAAATTGGAAAGGTTCACAAACAACATTATCTTTGAATGAAAATTTTGGTAAATCTCATGCTAGTTGGTTATGTTTATGCTTGAAAAGTGATTGAATGTTACAATGAACTAGTAATTAATGAAAAATAAAGGATTCATTATCTTGTGAACTTAGACACTTAACGTTTTTTCTTGTATGGGATTTTAAATCTCTAATATAAATATTTTAAAAATGATATGCAGTAAAAAAATATTTCCTTTTGAATTAATTTTTTTAAATTAATTTTTAAAGTAATTTTGAAATTTGTATCACTTAATTGACTAATAATTACTAAATTATACTTCAAGTCATTAAAATATAAACCAAATTTAAATACAGTATAGTTGGAGAAACCAATCATACATATACTAGTAATTTTACCTTTTTATTTATCTCAAAAAGTGACATGTCCTTCATTAAATTCGTCAAGATGATTGAATTTAGAAGGATCGTCACATGTTTTCCCTGATCACCCATTATCCAAATACCAATTAGTTTTTGGTGTTTTCTCATAAGACCCTTATCTAAAATAAATTAAGAGACTAATGTATTTTGTATTCATATATTAAGTCCAATTAATTTAGATAGTAAAGAATTTGTAATAAAAACTTGTCTATAACTAGTATTTCCATTAGAAATAATGAGATGAGAGATGAATTTCCTTTGGACTACCATATCTAGAATTTTTAAATTTTAATTAATAAACAAGATGACCAAATTTATTACAATAATTTCCAAAACAAATTGGTAAGTTCATTACACAAAAGTAGTCATTATAGAGTTTTTGGGGAAATTGGATTGTTTTGAAAAACTAATCCTAGAATTAATTTTAACAACATGTTGAGATCCCAAAATTTTATTCAAAGTTTCTTCACCTTTAGATGAGAGAGCTCATTTTTTAGATATTAATTTGAAATTAAAAATTTCCAACATTTGGTTTTATTTTAGTTTTAAAATCAAATCATCTTTTTCTTCTAAAATTTGATATTTTTCAAAAAAAACTAGATTGTAGTTCTTTTTAAGATATTTAAATTTTGAAACAGGTTCACAAAAACCATATTAATATTGATCTCTAGAATAAAGAATATATTCATATCATAAATAAGAGGTTAAATAAGTATATGAATGAGAACTATAACATTTGTAATTTACTTCATCACATAACTCTACATTGGACATGAGGAACTTAGGACTTGCATCACTTGATTTGTAAGTTGAAATCGTGTCCTCACTAGCACTCCAAGTTGAGATTTTTAGACCTTTATTTCCTTTATTATTATTTTTATTCAATGGAGAATCCATCTTATTGTGACCATTATTTTTTCTATTGAAGTAAGTAACTTCCATTTCTTAACATTACTTTTTGAAGTGTTGAACGAATATTTTCTTGTTAAAGTACTTGTTCACCCTTTTGGAAAGATGAGTAATCTCGATGTTTCTTTCTATTGATCCATTGTTGATTTACTTGTAATAGATTGTATTTTTAGTTTCTTTGACCTCCTTTTCCTCATTTTTGGTTTGTCTTTTCATTTTTATATTATATTTTATGATTGAACCAGTGAGCTCCTCAATAGCCATATTCAATATGTCTTTAGCTTCTTAGATCATAATGAATTTAGGTGCCCAATTTATTGTTAAAACCCAAATGATATCCTTGAATAATGTTTTTGTATAAATTGAATCACCAAGAACCATTCTACCATTACAAATATTAATAAATCAAGTAAACATTTCAATAATAGATTCGCTATGATATATAGAGAAACTTTCAAAGTCTTGTCTAAACATATCTAAATCGGTATCTTTAACTTTTTTTATTCCTTCAAGAGTTACTTACAAGAGTTTCCAAATTTCATGTGTTTTTATATATATATAAATTTAATTAAAATCATTTTTATCTAAACCACAATGTAAGGAATTAATTTTTTTACTGTATAATTCAAAAGAATACATATCATTTGGAGTCCATTTATCTTTTTTTAGTGGTAGGGATATAACGATGCATAAAAGTTTTCTATATGGGGTAAAAAATAGATATAATAAAAATAAATATGAATTTACCAATAACCATAATTATTAAAATTAAAAAAGGGATCACAACTCATAGAGTGTCCTTTATGAGCATCATAATTGTTTGGAAAATCCATTTTGAAAAAGAAATTTTCTAGAAAAATCGGTTAAATAATTTGAAAAAAAATGTTTTGAAAAAATTAGAAAACAAATAAATTAATTATTCCTTTGATACCAAATGTAGGTTGGAGTGGGTTAAAATGGAAAGAGCGGGGGTGAATTTCCCTTTAAAAATCAAAGGAAAAAAAGAAAAGGTCTTAAAGACTAAAAACCTATTTTAGAAAGATTAGAGATAACTAAAAACATTTTGAAGAGATAAAGAAAATATTAAAAATAAAATCAAAATGGTAATATAATGTACGGTTATAAAAGTGGAAGAATAAAAGAAAGGTTTATTTTTAAAATAAACAATTAATCATATTTATGGATTAAGAAATTAATTAAATTGAACAAATGAAAGTGATAAATAAATAAAAATGCATAAAGTAAATAAGGAAAAATATTTGGTAAGGAAGTTCAAAAATATATATGAATATACCCTACATCTACCATCCCAAGTTCTTGAGGATTTAATGTATTGGTCCCTTGTATTTAATGTTAGTGGAGAAACCAAAACTCCCTTTCCATTTAGGTTGTAGAAAGAAACCAGAATTAAAATCGACACTAGATTTTTAATAGGTTTATCTAGAAACCTCAAAAATAATAGTCCCATACCTTTTAGAAATTATGGAAAAAAATCCTGAGTCTCCCACTTTTAATTCAGTGAGCACTAATAATAGAATAATAGAGAAAGAAAAGTGGGGATTTCATAGGAGAAAACTCATTTTAGCTTAGTCTTGGTTATCTCTAAAGAAGATAAATAATAACTATGAGAGAATGAAAAATTTATGAGAGTGAGAATATATTATAATAGGCACACACTCTAGATTATAGAAGATAGTATTTAGAAAATAAATCACCTTGAGAGAGAATTGGTGATCGATTCAACGGGACTATTGTTACATAAGTTGATTTTTGAGATCCATCACCCAAGGCCTCTATTTATAGCATTTAAATCATTTGAAAAACTTCAATAATTCATTGAGGATTAATAAATTCATTCAAGAACGAATTTAATGAAGTTAACCAAACATTAAATGCAGCACAACCATTAACACAACATGCATTACACCCTAGTGAAAAAGAACTTGGTCGTTTTGGACTTCAAAATTCCCAAGACTATAGGCATGGAGACCTGAAATTGGCCATTTTAGCATTCCATCCCAACTTTCCACCATGGCCTACACTACCATTATGTGGATCTTTCTATTTTTCTCTATAAATTTAACAAATTCCTACTCCACTTCAATTAATGGCCTTTTAAGGATCTTCTAGTCCTCATATAAGGCTTCAGTACTTCCATTAAGACTTATTTAAGGATTTTTGAAGTTTATTTCAAGATTATAACAATATTTCATCAATAATAACTTCTAATAACTCAAATGAAATTGTTAAACACTTTAAATAGTGTTTGTGATCTTGAAAACTAAAGATAATTAGAAGAAAAACAATATGATAGCATGTATATTACATCATTCTTTTACTTAACCCACTAGAAACTACAATAACAACCTAAGGTGTGTGAAAGCACTCTGACCCCTTTTTAAAAAATTTCCATACACTAAGTCCATAATATATCCAAGGGGATTCTCCACTTAATATACACATATGAAACATCCACCATGTACTCCCTCGTGACATGATTGAATCAATCCATAAAAAACAATTCATTGTGTCCCATGTATTATTGTAACCCTATATCTATCTATATCACTCTCTATCTCTCTCAAAAATGGGATGTCAACTCAAAGAAACCTTATCACTATCACCCACCCACATCTAGGATTTTCAAATTCTCATGGTCATACCCATAAAACTGTCTACACTATTCCCAAGTCAAACATGAACTGAGACCACTACCCAATGACTCTCCCATTTGGGAATACTTTACTCCTACCACTGAGCCTAATCCCAAGGCACAAAAAAACCCATTTTATTAACCAAGACCCTTAAGGGACTATCAAGTATATCTAGAAATGATACCCCTTAGAGAAATGGTCACTAATCATGTCTCAAGCTCCCAAACCATTCCAAAAATACCTAATCCACGTCTATAAATCTCTATCATATCCATTTCCATCCAAATAAATTATCTCGATCCCTATCCATTCATAATAAACCCAATCACTTTAATTTGCACATAATCACATACATACACACATATGGTTAATAATTAATGAGATCACATACATCAATATCAAAGTTACCATCCTTTAATGGCACATACCCATGCCCCATTCGGGCCTTCCCTATGCCTTATATAGCACTTGAGCTCCTATCTCATACCTCAACCATCAATAATTAATTATAAACATTTATAGTAATTCTAATATTTTAATCAATCAAATATAAATCAATAAAATTCATTGAGAATCCTCCCATGGGTGAAACCTCAATAAATAGTATTCCAGTGACCTGTGACATTCCCCTAACACTCCTATAAAATTTTAATCTTGAAGTAGAAAAATTTATTGACGTATTTGGTGTGCAGTTTTAATAATGCCTAAATTCATTATAATCTTTTTCAACAAATATTCACTAGTTCTTTTTATTCCAGGAAATTCCCATAAGACTCTCAATATGGTAAGTCTTTCAAATCACATAAGATAACCTCATATTCATAAGTCAGGTAGTAGTGCGTAAGAAGCCATTTTCATAAGATAATAGTAGCATGCATCAAGGATGTTTTGGGTGAAATAAAACACATAATATCATCTCTGAACCAGGATATAATGAAGTAAAATCACTAAAATCCAGTAGAGAATCATATCCAACTCAACATCAAAACCAGTGTCAACATAGAGTTTATGTACAATGAATCACCATATTTGGCGCACATATGGGTCTAATTGGAGATCCTTTCATTGTATATACTTTTATTTTAGAGTTATAGTTACTTTGTACCTCTGTGCATTGGAGCTTCTCAAAGGAGCTGCATAAGAAAGGAAATATTTTAAGACTTCCTAGCACCACTATAAAGGCGAAGCTTTATTCGAACCTAATCAAACCAAAGGAGAGGGAGGGGAAATTGTAATTGGATTCTGTTGGACTCTAGTAAACTCAAATGAGGATCTCGATTGAAGTAATATTGATGCAGTTTGAGCTCATCCGTGAAGAATCGATGACTAAGCACAGGTGTAATGGAGTGAATGTGATCAATCGAAAGGTGAAGTTGAATGAACAATTCCACTACTGAGCAGAACCAATCCTAAGATTCACCGAAGAAGACTTGTTTGAATCTAGTCATCAAGCTCAAACTTTCTCATCACCGAAGATTTATGATTGAGTTGGAGTGGACAATTCAATTTGATATTGAGTGGAGTTGAATGAATTATTAAATATTGAAATTGTGTTTGCTGGATTTATTTATTGCAGGCTCAAGAAGATGGAGGTGCCTCGATGCGTCTGATCTCAATTGGAACACACATCAGGTGATCTACATAATGCCCATATGAAGATTCATTAAACTAAAGGATTTTAATTTCCTAGGATTTGTGATACTGGTTCGAGTGTCTCCAATGAATTGTCGATGTGTTGTAAATGAAAAGATATGAGCCTACTTCGCATCCAAGGGATTCGATCAAGTGATGCAAATTGTGGTTGTAAAATTGAATTGATTGGAATGGAGATGTGGAGATCTGAAACCGAGTATGTCAAGACCACTTCCGTTGACGAATGACACTTTTTTTCAAGGAACAAATGAATCTTTTTAATGATGATTTCAAGGCATTTAACATTAAGCTACCAGAAATTAACACCGGGTATTCTCAATTTAAGACTCATCATATAGATTTTACCATTGGGCATCCAGATTTTATCTTTCATAGTAATAGATAGAAACATGAATCTTGTTTATTAAACAATCCATACACTAACACTAAAATTACAAAATTTAACACTATAATTCTATGTTTTAACACTATAAATACAAATAATAACATGTGGCCATCTAAAATGAGGCTTTCAAAGTATTTTACATCAAGCTTGTAGAAATTAGCACAGATCGTTCTCAATTTAACAATGAACATCTAGATTTTAACACTAACCATCCATTTTTTAACACTAATAATATAGACATAAAAAATTAAGCTTTTCAATAGAAATATAAAAGTTAGTAACAATAAAACCCCACATTTTAACATTGTAATTTTAGGTTCTAACACTAACAATGCACATCTAAACACATTGTCATTTTTATGAGGCTTTCAAGGCATTTAACATCAAGATACCATAAATAAACACTTAGTGTCCCCAATTTAAGAATCAATATCTAGATTTTAACATTGGGCATCCAGATTTTATCTTTAATAGTAACAGATATAAACAGGAATCTTTTTAATTAAACAATCAAGATACTAACACTAAAATTCCAAAGTTGAACACTATAATTCCATGTTTTAACACTCAAAAGACACATAATAACATATGTGCATCTAAAACGAGGCTTTCAAAGTATTTAACATCAAGCACTAGTGCAGAAAACATTTTTTACGTCGGTTATTTTTCATTATTTACGTCGGTTTTTAGGCGACGTTAATACGGACGACGTTATAAATAACGTTTTTTACGTCGGTTATTTAAAACCCGACGTAACATCCCTAACATCACGGTGTTTATCACGTCGGTTCATTAATAACCGACGTGATAAATATGCGCGGGGGGGGGGGGGGGGGGGTTATCACGTCGGTTATTTTCTAAACCGACGTGATAAAACGCCTGGGATATCGTTTATCACGTCGGTTATGACATAACCGACGTGATTAACCCTTCCCCGGGCCTATTATCACGTCGGTTTCTTAAATAACCGACGTGATAAAAAGTCCTGGGAAACATTTTAGCACGTCGGTTATCCAATAACCGACGTGGTAAATCGATTCCCAGGCCTTTTAGCACGTCGGTTATATTAAGAACCGACGTGATAAAAGGCCCGGGAATGGTTTATCACGTCGGTTCTCGAAAAAACCGACGTGATAAACCCCTACCGATTTATTTACCACGTCGGTTATAAAATAACCGACGTGAAAGCGATATTTTTTTTTAAAAAATAATTGCACTGCTCTCACCAAAAAGCAACCAGAAACCAAACAACAAAAATAACCATGCCAGCCCTCCCCCAAGCCCCAACTGAACCCCACCCTCATCTATACCCACCTAACAACCTGGCCAGCCCTCCCCCACCACATTGGAGCCCCACCACAACCCTTGGACACCCCCCCCCACCCCTTGGACAGCCCCCCACCCTCATTTACACCCCCACGACCCCTAGTACAGCCTCAAACACCCATTGGACACCCCTCCCATATCCCTTGGACACCCCCCACCCCTTGGACACCCCCACCCCTTGGACAACCCCCCCACCCTCATTTACACCCCCAAAACCCCTAGTACAGCCTCAAACACCCATTGGACACCCCCCACACCTTGACAGCCCTCCCAGACCCCTTGGACACCCCCCCCCCCCGACCCATGGACACCCCCCCCCGAGCCCTTGGACAGCCCCAAACACCCCTTGGACACCCCTCCCATATCCCTTGGACACCCCCCACCCCTTGGACACCCCCCCCCCCCCACCCCTTGGACAGCCCCCCCACCCTCATTTACACCCAACCGGCCCCTTGGACAGAACTCCCAGACACCTTGGACACCACTCCCATATCCCTTGGACACCCCCCACCCCTTGGACACCCCCCCCCCACCCCTTCGACAGCCCCCCCCCCCCCCCCCACCCTCATTTACACCCCCCGAACACTAGGACAGCCCCAAACACCCCTTGGACACCCCTCCCATATCCCTTGGACACCCCCCACCCCTTGGACACCCCCACCCCTTGGACAGCCCCCCCACCCCCTGGACACCCCCCCGACCCCTTGGAAACCCCCCCTACCCCTTGGAAACCCCCCCCCCCATCCCCTTGGACAGCCCCAAACACCCCTCCTATATCCCTTGGACACCCCCCCACCACTTGGACACCCCCCACCCCTTGGACAGCCCCCCCCCCACCCTCATTTACACCCAACCGACTCCTTGGACAGCCCCAAACACACCTTGGACACCCCTCCCATATCCCTTGGACACCCCCCACCCCTTGGACACCCCCCACCCTCATTTACCCCCCCCCCCCCCCCCGACCCCTAGGACAGCCCCAAACACACCTTGGACACCCCTCCCATATCCCTTGGACACCCCCCAAACACCCACCCACCCCCTTGGAACCTCTCCCCCCATACCAAAATCCAGACCAGAAAAACCATCAACAGTAGACCAAAACAAGAAGTAGAGAAAAATTAAACATTCACTTATATAACATTCAAAACTTACACTGTCAACTTCAAAAAAAACTAAATCCAACCTAAATGACTACGAAATACACAATTACATTGACAATATTCAAAATTACATTTTACATTACAAACAACTAAAAGTCAATCAAACCTGTAAAATAATTTGACCACTCCACTTGTAAGTGTTTGATATCTTCAGCAGTAAAGGGTTGAGGGTCATCAAAAATCTACAAAGGAAAAGGATAGTAGTCAACGTGTATAATGAATAAATCAAATTGAAATATTATGAGAAAGAGGAAATCTTACCAGGTCAAAACTCAGAACTGTCCCAGTTGTTATTATTTCATACATAAATCTTAACATGTAATATCCACATTCGATGATGCCTTGTTGCTCATGACATTTCTGTTTGAATGAGTGTAAATTCAATATATTATTTTTATGTAATAAATCAAAATGTACAAATTATAAATGGATATTTACCTTCGCATGTACATATTTGATCTTGAAATTCCTTTTCTTTGTGCTTTTTCTAAAGTGGACCCATGCCCTGTTAGAAAATAATACGAATGGGGTAAATTTAAAATTCATTATAATATATAAAACTATTGTGAAATTGAAACTTACGTTTCCAATATATTCTTAAAACTTTCTCGCACATCATCATGGAGAGAGCATATCCAATAAAGTGTTTTCTCCCTAGGGCAAAAAACCCCTAACATCCAATGATCCCTGATAAAAGAAAATTTAACGTTAGTGGTTTTTTATGTTAAAAGATAATTAACTCTTTGAGAGGGATGTGTTTCATACCTCTCACAAAAAGGCATCATCCAACACTGTGTGATTACATTCTTTTCAAATCTATCAGCAATATAAAGCATTCTTTGTTCCTCATCCAATGCACATGCTTCAGGGGAAATCAATTGTGGGTCCACGAATCCATATACATCTGTCAGCTCATTCCTCTCACAAATTTTATACAGATACCTAATACAAAGCAGACATAAGTATACATTTTTAATAAATATAACGCAAGGAAAAGGTGTTAAGACTTACATGATAAAAATTTGCACCACGTTGATGCCCAACTTATCTCCAGTGACAAACTCCATGATATCAGTTTTCATAATCCCCACACTTAGTTCACGTCCACAGACATGAGCTTCCATTGTAAAGTCATAATGATCCGCCAACAAATTTGAATATCTTGACAATTTTCAAGACTGCTAGTATCTGCATCTGATGTCATAGCTATCTGTCTTTGTTGTTGTCTATACAGTATTTCTTTACCTTTGAAGTATTCCTGTAAAAATAAATTGAAAAATATATTAGTTTTCAAATGATAAAACATTAATAAAAATATAAAATAAAAGATATAACATCCATACCTCTATGGTAATGAGTCGAAGAAGTCTGGATGGCCAAAGTAAAAAATGGCTGATACTATGTCCAATTGTCATCACCTCATCTGTATGTAATGGTATCCGAGCTGATCTATCTATAATATCATGTACAGTGACCCTCTGATTCTCTACCTCTAACTGTTGATGATGAACTGTATCTCCTATACAATATACCATCCCATATGCAACTATATGATGTTGAGGATCATCAACATACAACTCACAATAAGTAGGTAGCTGCGGCGGAGGAGGAGGATCAAAAATGGGGTCCGCAGGCTAAGGTGGGGGAGTGGGAGCTACTGGGAGAGGTGGAGTGGGAGCTGCACCCTGAAATTGTCTTTGCAAGTCTGCAAACATAAACTGCACCGATGCTCTAATCTTGTCCTCCATTGTCGCATTAATATTATGGACTTCAGCCTCCAAGGATTCTATTTTTTTTTATAAACTCCCTCAACGTTAGAAGTTGAGGAACGTGGCAACACTTTTCTTACCGATACACCTGCCGGATATCCTCTTACACGGCCAGAATGTTCGGGCTTTCCCAATGCCACAGATAAAATATCTTCCCTCCCAGATGGTGTAAATGTCCCTTGTGAACTCTTCTCCTCAAGAGAGTCCTGTAATAATTAATTGAACATTTCTATAATGATTGGAAATATATGACAAAAATAAGAAACTTAAATAAATAAAATAAATATCTTACAATCCTCTCAACTACGAGTCTCGATTCTTCCGAAATATATTGTCCTTTTTTGCCCTTCCGAGCTCTTTTCCATTTCTCATGTCTAGATGGAGGGGATGGAGGGGCCACCTCTCCAGAGCTTGAAGACTCAGCTCTTAGTTGTTGAAATTTTTCTGCCATCATTTGTTCTTCCAATAATGCATACCCTCCCCGAGATAAACTATGAGGGTATACATTTTTAGATTGGATCTCTTGATGAGCTTTCCTTGTTTGCTATAAATTAAGAATAAGTAATCATTAACAAAACAATAATAAGATCATTTATATAAGAAAGCTTATAAAAGTTTACATTGCCCTTACCAAAAATGATTCTTTTCTTCTACTTTCAAAAAATTGTCTCCATGTGTCTTCATCTATAAAAGGATATATACGACATGGATTCTCATGACTCCTATGACCATAAATGAAATCAGATGAGAGGGTTGATTTGAAATCCCTCCATCTCCTAGCAGCCAATGATAAGAATTTCTTCCTGACTCCTCCAGTGTCAGGAATATCAAATGTCATCTGATAAAAAAGAGGTTAAAAATATTATATATACTAGAAACATTTAAAGAACAGTCAAACAATAGCAAAAGATCTTACCAAAATGGTCTCCCACAGCTGAGAAATTATCGCCTTATCCACACTTCTCCAATCATCATAGAGAATGCTTACTTTGCTCTTAGCCTGAGTTGCTACAAAACCCTTAAAATCTTTAGCATTTGGACCTCTAGGAAGATCATCATCATCAAACTCCACGACTATCCTCTCCTCCTTCGTATGGGCAAGTGATAATGTTGGTAAACGTGTGCACCCACGCTTACCAACCTTTGAACTCTTTTTCGTAATAGGAGCATGTGAATGTTCCTCCCCAGATGTATGACCAATATGCTCATCTCCAGAATCATGTGGCTGATCAACTGATTGATTTGTCATTTTCCTTCAAATCAAAAAAACAAACATTAGTTCACAAATATACAAATTCAAATATTGTAATACTACTTAATCAGAAAATAGAAAAGTGTACTAAATTACATAATAGTAAACATTGGTAATATGGTAAGAATGTTAAACAATGATAAACATGGTAAACACAGGCAAAAGGTTGCCAAGGAATTGGCCCAAGAAAGCTGAAAAGTGGACTCACTGAGTCCACCGGTCAGCCGGTGTGAGCTCACCGGCCAGCCGGAGGACCCAGGCAGTAGACTTTCCCACTGCCTGGTGCCACCGGCCGGCCACTGGCTCACCACCGGCCGGCAACTGGACCAGACAAAGCCTTCCTGTCTGGACCACCGGCCGGCCGCTGGATCACCACCGGCCGGCCGGTGGACCAGACAGAGAGCCTTCCTCTCTGTCTGGACCACCGGCCTGCCGTTGGCTCATCACCGGCCGGCCGGTGGACCAGACAGAGCTTTGCTCTGGACCACCGGCCAACTGGTGATCCACCACTGGCCAGCCGGTGCGCCCAGGACATCTCCTCTTTACGGTTTTTATTGTTTTATCGTTTTGGTTTGATACATGTTTTAATAAATAAAAAATTTACAATATCTAACATTATATAAAAAAACTAAATGTAAACAAGAAATAAACACGTGTTACCTGTAATTTTAGGAATGTACAGTTGGATTGTTTTCCCAAATTCCATCGTCGTGATCGTTCCTTATGGCACAAACCATGTCTTCAACATACTCATCATTATGTTCTGTTAATATTTCCATGGAAGTAGGGATCTCACATAAATCAGCATCTTCATCAAATTCATCCTCACCAACATATTGTTTTTTCCCTTGTAAAACAACAGCCCACTGCATATCTGATTGATCTACTACATAGAAAATTTGTTTGGCATGTGTTGCCATTATAAAAGAATCAGTTGTGTCTTCCAATCTATTCAGATTAACAAGTGTCATTCCAAATTCATCATGTCTGACACTGTTGTTAGCGATAAACCATTTACAGTTAAAAACAGGAACTTTAATTTTAAAGTAATCAGCCTCCCATATGTCTTCAATCACTCCATAATATGCACTTGATGCCGAAATTGGGTTTCTGTCCTTAGCACTCGAAAAATGCATTGCTTCTGCAAACACCAATACACCACTATTCTGAACTGCACTTCTGTTGTCCTGAGCTTTTGTATGAAATGTATAGCCATTAATGTCATAAGCGGACCATGTTATCACATTTAAAGATGGACCACCCACTATCCATTTTAATGTCTCTGATACATCTGATCTACCAAGAAAGGTCTTTTTAAACCATGGCAAAAAAGTTTTGTTGTGCTCATTCAAAATCCACATTTCTTTCTTCTTTGGATGACATTGTTTCAACTCATTAATATGCAATGTGATATACGGTTGAACATCAGCTATGTTATTCAAGATGTATGATTCTAACTTCTTCATATGTTCAGCTGACAGTGATTTGAGTTTCAAGCCACGAATCCCCTTTCCCTCATTATTAACCCATTCATGGCGAGATGGAGGCAAACCTATGTGTTGCGTCGTAGCCAAGTAGCTCGTACAAAAATCTGCTACCTCCTCAGAAATATACTTTTCAATAATGGAGGCTTCAGGTCGATATGGATTTTTAACATATCCCTTTAATATTTTCATATACCTTTCAAAAGGATACATCCAACGAAGATATACAGGTCCACAAAGCTTTATTTCTCGAACCAGATGAATCATTAAATGCACCATCATATCAAAAAAAGTTGGAGGAAAATACATTTCCAAATGACAAAGTATAAAAATTGCATCCTTTTCCAAAATGTTCAAAGCATTCACATCAATCGCCTTGTTACAAATTGAATTGAAAAAATAACACAACCTCATTATAGTCTTTCTGACACGGATGGTCAATATTCCAAGCAGTGCAACTGGTAGAATTTGTTGCATCATGACGTGACAATCATGTGATTTCATACCTATCAACTTCAAGTCTTTCAATGAGACAAAATTTTTTACATTTGAAGAATAACCTTGAGGCACTTTGATATCATGAAGACACTGACAGAAGCTACTTTTCTCCCTCTTCGATAATGTATGACAAGCCGGGGGAAGAAATGTTCGTCTTCCTTTAGGAGTGGGAGCTAACTCTAAACGTATTCCCATTGATAGTAGGTCTAACCTTGCATTCAACCCATCTTTTGTCTTTCCTTTAATATCTAGCAATGTTCCGATCAAAGAATCACAAATATTCTTCTCCACGTGCATGACATCAATATTATGTTTGACTTCATGATACCTCCAATATGGTAGCTCAAAAAATATTGACCTTTTCTTCCAAATATGTCTATCATTACCAGATTTCTGTGTCTTTCCCAATGTCACATCAAGGTTTTTCACCCTCTCAAAATACAAATCTGAGGATAAAGGTTTTGGAGCAGTATTAAATTCTTGTGAGCCATTGAATGCCTTTTTTAGTCTTCTATAAGGGTGATCCATAGGCAAAAACTTTCGATGACCCATGTACACTGTTTTCCTCCCATGATGCAATTGACAATATGACGTCTGTTGTTCGCAAATTGGACATGCTTTATGCCCTTTAACACTGTATCCAGACAAATTTCCATATGCTGGGAAGTCATTTATAGTGAATAGAAGCACTGCATGCACTTGAAAATATTCCATTTTATAAGAATCATACACCCTAATACCATCAGCCCATAACAGTTTCAAATCATCAATCAGCGGTGACAAGTATACATCAATATCATTGCCGGGTTGCTTTGGACTAGAGATCATGATACTCAACATGACATATTTGCGCTTCATACAAACTTCAGGAGAGAGGTTGTAAATTACCAATAAAACAGGCCATGAACTATGTGTGCTACTGAGGGTTCAGTATGGATTCATTCCATCTATGCACAAGCCTAGTCTCAGATTTCTAATTTCATTTCCAAATGTAGGGTATTGGGCATTAATTTTCTTCCATTGTGGACAATCAGCTGGATGATGTATTTTTCCATCACATACCCGCTCATCAGCATGCCATCTTAACCTTTTTGCATCATGTGAATTAGCAAATAAACGTTTGAAACGAGGAATTATAGAAAGATACCAAAATACCTTTGAAGGGAGCTTTATAATCTCTACATCAGCTTGTGATTTTTCTTTCACCTTATACCGTGATGTCCCACATTTAGGACACTCTTTCAAAAATTCATATTCCTTCCTATATATAATGCAGTCATTCGGACAGGCATGTATTTTCCTGTATCCCAATCCCATCGGGCATAATATTTTTTTGGCCTTATAATGTGAATTTGGAAGATCGTTATCTTTTGGAAGAATGTCTTTCATCAATTGTAGCAGCTCTGTAAAACTTCTGTCACTCCATCCATGTTTCGCCTTCAGGTTAATCAATCTTAACACCGCCGACAAAACCGTAAAATCTGTACAACCAGGATATAATGGTTTTTCGGCATCACCATATAGACGTGCAACTGTCGGTTCTATCTCAATTTGTTCTGCTACAATATCGCGAATCATTTCTTCAATTCTATCGGAGTTACCATCTTGCGATTCATTATCATCAGTGACATTCTGTCCAGTTTCGCCATGCCAAATCCAAGGGTTGTAACTCGGATTGAAACCATGACAAATCAGATGATCTTTTATCTCTCTACTTTTCAACTTCTTCATATTCAGACATTTCAGGCATGGACAGAAAAAAATGTCACTACTTGGAACATTTCGTTTAGCAAATTCCAAAAAGGCATCAACACCTTCCTCATATTCATTGCTCATTCGATGTGCCGTAATCCAACTTCGACTCATTATTACCTATAACAAATAGCAAAAATATATATATTTTTTAGATAAGACAAATATATGTTTATATGAAAAAAACCATAATTTGAATTTAAACAATTTTGAAATATAAAACAAATCGATGTGTATTTAAAAAAATATGCTTGAATATTATTTTTTAAACAAAATATAGTAAGATATAACACCCCCCCCCCTAGACACCACCCCCACCCCTACCCCCTTGGACACCCCCCTGGACACCCCCCAACACCCACCCACACCCTTGGATAGCCCCCCACACCCACCCACCCCCTTGTAAACCCCCCTGGACACCCCCCGACCCCTCTGGACAGCCCCCCGCCCCTCCTGGACACCACCCCCACCCCCTACCCCCTTGGACACCCCCTGGACATCCCCCAACCCTCTGGACACCCCCCCCCCCCACCCACCCGGACAACCCCAAATACCCTCTGGAGAGGCCGCCACCCACTTGGACAGCCCCCCACACCCATCCAACCCCTTGGACACCCCCCTGGACACCCCACCGACCCCTCTGGACAGGCCGCCACCCCCTTGGACAGCCCCCCACACCCACCCATCCCCTTGGACACCACCCTGGACACCCCCAACCCCTCTGGACAGCCCCCGACCCCTCTAGAAAGCACCCCCACCCCTCCTGGACACAACCCCCCACCCCCGACCTGCTTGGACACCCCCCTGGACACCCCCCAACCCTCTGGACAGCCCCCCCACCCCTCCTAAACACCACCCCCCACCCCCTACCCCCCTTGGACACCCCCCTGGACACCCCCCAACACCCACCCACACCCTTGGACAACCCCCCACACCCACCCACCCCCTTGTAAACCCCCCTGGACACCCCCCGACCCCTCTGGACAGCCCCCCACCCCTCATGGACACCACCCCCCACACCCTACCCCCTTGGACACCCCCCTGGACACCCCCCAACCCTCTTGATAGCCCTCCCACCCCCCTGGAATCACTGAAAATTTACCATAACAAGAAGTTGGGCCATTCAAAGAATGTTTTTAGGTGTGGAGGAAGAACTGAGTTTCAATAGATAGAGAAAGAACTCGACATTAGGTTGTCTATTCCAGGTGTGGATTTGAAGGAGTTAATGTTTGTTCAGTGACCCAAGAGATTGAATCAGAAATTCAGATGTTGTGCCATTTTCTCATGATGAGGATGAATAATTGGTGGGGTTTGACTTTTAAATGGAGAGCTTAGCAAACCATCATATTTTCTATAGATCAGTAAAGGATGTTAGCATCGAACATAAGGCTTAAGGGATGCTTTCAGATCCAAATATGTATGTTGATGGATGCAATGGATCTAGTAGAGGTTCTAGAAAGAATGGTGGTTTTATTTGTTTAGGATAAGTAGTGAAGAAAAAACTAGTTAATTTTTTACTTGCTGAAAAGAGGGTATCTAAAATTTTTAACATGCCGAGGGGAAATCTGGAGAGTCCTCCTCGTGAAACTTTGTTTGCAGGGGGTGAAAATGGTGATGTGATCCCAAATCCATGCACCTATGCCATGGTTGTGTGTGAATAAAGTAGTAACAACTGTAAAAGGGCAACCCATCCAAATGGACACGCCCCAACCCTCTCGGGGATTTATAGAAAACGATGAAAAATTAGTGAAATCATAAAATTAGTCAATATTGCAAGTCGAACTAATAGATCTAGGGATGATAAATAAGATTATGGTGCCAAAACGAGTTAAAAGGGTTCGCAATCGAAGAATCTTAGCTAGTTTCAACAAAAAAAATCACAACACATATATATATACTATCCGCGAAAAAAAACGAACGAGTGGGAGGATTACCTGAGTTCTGCGAGATTAGATGATTGATCCGAGGAGATTAAATATGAGAAACGATGATCGCAAAACGAATCTAAACCCACGAAATGGACGAGCCGATTCGGGTTTACGCGCGAGAGAGACGAGTCGCGACTGTCGAAGGTAAACTCGCGAATGACAATCCACGGGTCTGGGTAAATTTTTAAATGAGTTATCACTTCGGTTATTCAATAACCGACGTTATAATTTTTTTAAAAACATTTATAACGTCGGTTATTCAATAACCGACGTAAAAACCTTCCTCCGATTCTTTTTTTACGTCGGTTATTTTATAACCGACATTATAAAGGGCTCAAAATCGGCGTTTTATTACGTCGGTTATTCCATAACCGACGTCAAAAACATCTGCGGATTCTTTTTTTACGTCGGTTATTGAATAACCGACGTAACAAACGCCCCCCGCTTCTGTTTTTTACGGCGGTTAATGTATAACCGACGTAAAAAACGAAGTCGCGCGATTAATAACGTCGGTTATAAAAATAACCGACGTTAAAGGTGTACTAAACAAAGGTTTTTACGGCGGTTATTAAATAACCGACGTAAAAAACCTCGTTTTACATATTATGACGTCGGTTTTATATAACCGACGTAAAAAATGGTGACGTAAAAAACGTTTTCTGCACTAGTGAAGCTTACAAAAATTAACATAGTGAATCTTCAATTTAACACTTAACATCCATATTTTAATACTAACCATCCAGTTTGTAATATTAATATTATAGACATAAAAAGTAAGCTTTTCAATTGAACATTTCAAAGTTGGTAACAATAAAATCCCACATTTTAACACAATAATTCCAGGTTTTAACATCGAAAATATGCATCTAAACACATGGGTGTTTTAATGAGGCTTTCAAGGAATTTAACATCAAGCTACCTGAAATTAATATTGAGCATCCTCAATTTAACACTCAACATATAGATTTTAACATTAGACATCTAGATTTTATCTTTAACACTAACAGATACAAATAGGAAGCTTTTTAATTAAACAATCCAGATACTAACACCAAAATACCAACGTTTAATGCTATAATTTCATGTTTTAACATTGGAAAGACACATAATAACATATGGGCATCTAAAATGAGGCTTTTAAATTATTTAACATCAAGCTTACATAAATTAACATAGAACATCCTCAATTTAAAAAATAACATCCAAATTTAAACACTAACCATCTGATTTTTAACACTAACATTATAGACATTAAAAGTAAGTTTTTCAATTGAACATTTCATAGTTGGTGATGCTAAAATCTTACACTTTAACACTATAATTCTAGGGTTTTAACACTAATATTACCCATTATGACACTTCTTATTTATAATTTAATACTAAAAATCTATATTTTAACACTACAATTTCAAATTTTAACATGAAACTTTTAACTGGGATCATTTGGGAATATAAAGATGAAGTTTTTACTGTATGGGTGAATAATGACTGGTCAGGAAGACTGCTCTATGATAAAGTAGGAGCCACATATAAGATTCCTTTTTACTCGTTTTTTCTTACTTCAATTGTCTTTGAATGTTTTCTTCATCCCAATGTTGCAAAAAAATCATAACATAAATTATGAACCTCGTCAATCGAGAAGTGGATGAAGAAAAATAGCTACAATGCAGTGTCAACATATTCATATCGGTAAAATAAATTTACTAACTAATAAAAAACATCCAACATTGTTAAACGTTTTAAAAAACATACCAATAAGGAAACCAAACAACCACCAACATTCTTCTTCCATTGTCCTTTTTTATTGACTTCTTATACATATTCACCTCTCAAACAAGCTCTACCAAAACAAATTGTGACCAATCTCATTCTCCAACATTTTGTTGAAAACCACACAAAATCCGGATATTTCTTTCATTTACAAAAGAACGAGAATTGGGATTTAACAAGGTCTTCAATTTAAACAACCTAAAGGTCATCAAAAATTCATTTTCCCCTAAATCATTTCCTTTAATGTAGTTGACTTCTTTCCAATGTTACAATTCTTAATTTCTTTATATTCGTCACTATCCTTGTCAAGATAGACAGTTTTTCCTCTAGAAGGAATGTCTAACATGTAATTAACATATGCCACAATAATAATCATTTCTTTTTCTCTGAGGGTTATGGTACATGTTATAAGATTAAAGACATCTACAAGCTTCTCACATAGCAGTCTTGGCAAGCATTGAAATTTAAATTACGACAACGTACCAAATCTCAATTCTATCACCAATTGTTTTTGTTTCTCATGTATAACAATGAAATCAACAACATCTTTGAATAAATTTGGAGAACATCTACAATTTAAAATAGTTTGAGGTCTAACTCTTTGACCCACTGAAGCATCTTTTTCGTCATTTGTCATGAGATTATACTTATTCTTTTAACGTTTTCATAGTTTTAATCAAGCATCTAATATATCACCAATTAACATCCCTAACATTTTTATTAATACCTTTATTTTTCTTAAAAAAAATAGTATGCCCATTACAAAGGAAAATAAAATTCTATCACAACCTTAATATAGCACGCTTTTGTAAAACAAATTAGAACATACCAGAAATAAAAACATACCAAAATTTTGCTAAACTTGATGATCCATTCCTCCCTATTGCAGTCCCTATAACTTCTATCAGACAACAGAATGGTAAAATAGTTATGAAAGATACATGGAATGAGGACAACGATTGGTAGGAGGGACATATTGGGAGGAGGACAACGATATGTCACATAAAAGTCAATGACGAAAAGAGAGAGATATCAGGAGGAGGCGACAAACAACAAGGGTTTTCGGGAGAGGAGGGCGATGACGCGAGGGTGGAGTGTGACATCGAGACGAGCGTGCGGAAGTAGGCGACTACGAGCTACAGTTTTCAGAAGAGTAGGGTAACAACATGAGAGAGGAGGGTGACTTCGCCAGAGTGAAGGGTGATGGGGTGGGTGTGAGCGGCAATGGCAAGACGCGTGCAGGTGACGCGAGCTAGAGTTTTTGTGAGAGGGGAGCGACTGAGGGCGACCACGAGAAAATCGCGTGGGCAAATGGGGCTACGGATTTCGGGAGAAGGATGAAAAAAATTTAGATATAAATTTATTTTCATACCGAACGTAAATAAAAAAGGTTCCGGTTTATCTCAGCAAATCTTCACCCGTTTTTTTATTTTGATTCCAGGCATTTCCAGTAGGACTCTCAATCTGGTAAGTCTTTCAAATCGCGGAAGATAATAGTAGCGCGTATGAAAGAAGCTGTGTGCGATTATAGAGGCGAAGCTTCATCCGAACCTAATCAATCCAAAGGCAAGGCCGAGGCAATTGCAAAGGGATTCTGATGGACTCTCGTAAACTCAAATGAGGATCTCGATTGAAGCAATATCGATGCAGTTCGAGCTCATCCGTGAAGAACCGATGACCGAGCACACGGGTGTAGTGGAGTGAACGAGATCAATCGATGGGTGAAGTTGAATGAACAATGTCGCTGCTGAGCAGAACCAATCATAAGATTCGCCGAAGAAGGCTTGTTTGAAGCTGGTCGTCAAGCTCAAACTTGCTCATCACCGAAGACCTGTGATCGAATTATAGAATTATAATAAAAATAATAAAGATAATAAATGTAGTAAATGTAATTATATATTTATGTATACATTATATATTTTTTTTGCATTGTAAATATGCAATTCTATTTATATATGATGTATATATAATGTATATATAGATATATAATTACATAATGAAAATATAATATATATATATATATATACATTATATATTTTTTTACATTACAAATATGTAATTATAATAAATATATGCCTATAATAATTATTTATTTTAATTATATATTTATCATATTTAGAGTATAATTAGATATTTATTATATTTATAATTATAATTATATCTTTATTATTATTATATAATGATAAATAGAATTAATATATAATGTATATATAAAGATATAATAATTTGTAATAATCATATATTAATAATAAATAATTTGTAATTTAATTAATGACAATTAATTATTTAAAATTAATTTACAATTATAATAACTTATAATTATAATAATTTGTAATAAATTATAATTTAATTTACTATTATAATTAATTTACAATTATAATTATTTATAATTATAATAATTTGTAATAATTATATTTTAAATATCTAACAAAGAGTTGAAAACAAAAGAAATTTCATAAAAAATGTCGATGAAAAATAATTTTTAAGCAATTAAAACCACTCATTTCAAACTTAAAAATGTTTCAAATACGTGTTTTTGAAAGACTATAATAGATAAAGTATAACACCGATATAAATGCAACTTTAAACATTGATTAAACATATAACAAATATTTGAAAACAAAATGAATTTCATGAAAAATGTCGATGAAAAATAATTTATAAGCTTTCAAAACCAGCTATTTGAAACTTACAAATGTTTCATGTACGTCAATTTGAAAGACTATAAAACGTAAATTACAGCATGGATATAAATGAAACTTTAAACATTGATTAAACATATAATAAATATTTTAAAACAAAATGAATTTCAAAAAAAATGTTGATGAAAAATAATTTACAAGCTTTCAAAACCACCAATTGAAACATACAAATGTTTCATGTATGTGAATTTGAAAGACTATAAAATAGAAACTATAACACGTATATAAATGAAACTTGAAACATTGATTAAAAATATAAAAAATAGTTGAAAAGGAAAAGAATTTAATCAAAAATAATGACAAAAAATAATCTATAAGCTTTCAAAACTAGTAACCTAAAACTTAAAAATGTTTCAAGTACACGACTATGAAATACTATAAAACAGAAACTCTAACACAGATCTAAATGAAACTTTAAAAAATGATTAAACATATAAGAAATAGTTGAAAACAAAAAAAAATTCATGAAAAATATTGAGGAAAAATAATTTATAAGGTTTCAAAACAATTAACCTGAAACTTAAAAATGTTTGAAGTACTCGACTTTGAAAGACTATAAAATAGAAACTATAACACGGTTCTAAATGAAACTTTAAACATTGATTAAAAATATAAGAAACAGATGAAAACAACACAATGCCCTGAAAAATGTTGGCGAAAAATAATTTATAAGCTTTCAAAACTGTCAACCTGAAACTTAAAAATGTTTGAAGTATGCAACATTGAAAGACTATAAAATAGAAACTATAACACAAATCTAAATGAAACATGAAACATTAATTAAAAATATAAGAAATAGTTGAAAACAAAAGGAATTTCATCAAAAATGTTGACAAAGAATAATTTATAAGCTTTCAAAACCGCCAACCTGGATATGTGAGTGATATTTCGATAAAAATGAATGGTTGTCCAGATTTAATGAAACTGAAGTGGGGGATTAATATGGATGTAGAAAGTTGTGGTGGTGTGCCCCCCAAAGCAAAATGGCACACCACCACAGCTTCGTACATCCATATTAACCCTCCAATTCAGTTTCATTAAATCAGGACAGCCCCTCATTTTTATCGAAATATCACTCACATATCTAGATCAACCCTCCAATTTGAGTGCCTCTAGGTTCAGAACGTTCGACGGAGGAGAGGCGGTCATGGTAAACCTCCGAGTGAGAGTGAAAGAAGTCACGCTTAGTGTTTTAGATAAAATTCCGCTATTGACAGGACAATTAACCATTAACTCACATTTCTGAGGTCATTGATATTTTTTACCTATTAATACATGTTTTATTTACTTATATGATTTATATTTTGTACCTTATTCTATGAGTTAAGACTATTATTTATAGCATATAGTATGTGATATATGTACTTTATTTAAAATATGTTATGCGTTTATGTAGACAAAAAAACATTAGTAAACCATAACCATATACAAATCATGCACTAACATACAAAACAATAAAACAGGGTGAGAATACATCCATGTTTGATATGTGAGTGCTAATTCGGTAAAAACGAATACAGTTTTAAACATATACATCATGACATCTGAATAAATCAACGTTGATGCCCCCCGGTACCACAACGTGGCGTCTGAATCTCACGTCCTCCCCGCGTCTGACGTATGTGTCGCTCTGGTGTCCTAGCAGCGTGATCCTCTACTTCTGGTGCATCTGGTGCCTCCTCATGATGCTGTGTAGAGGGCTGACCAAAATCATGTGTGGATGACTGCCCAAAATCAAACATCGATGACTGCCCAAAATCATGTGTGGAGCCATATGGTCCTAGGGCTCCTAAAAATGGTAGAAAGGGCATACTGAAGAAGTCCTCACTGGGAGGAAAGGGGGTTGCCACAAGATGTGTCACCTGATCAATCTTGTAGTCCATAGTAGTCATCGGAGACGACAGATGTGGTATATAAGCATCTCCCTGTTGTGCAAGCTCATCAATAAGCTGTGCAGGATCATCTCTATGTGGAGCTGTCACATCTGCAGGAGGTGCTCTCGGCTGTCTATCTCGCTGCCTTTTCCCCTCTCGAGGTCCTCGTCTCCGTCTCCCAGCTGGCGGCGGTGGTGGTGGGGCATCGTCATCAACAGGCATAGCAAGGACATCATCACCCTCAGGAGATCTAGCTGGAGGATATAGATCAGGATATACCTGTAGCTCCTCATCATAAAAACTGTCTTGTATCATCTGAAGATGGTTGTAGAGAGCCAACACATCTCGATGAACTACGTATCGTCTAATATATGCCTCCTCCTAAGGATGTGAGATATGTTCAAGATGGTCAATGCTGTCTGTCTGCAAATGAAATGACATTCAAATTAATACCACAAAAGAGTTAAACAAATATAATATACCTTAATAAATATACCATCTGCTGAATTCCAATCCCCTAACATGTAAGAGGCATGATGGTATGTCGTCGATACCAGTTTTCATAATCCCCCCTGGGCAGATAACTAATATTGTGCTGTGGGATATCCATATCGAGAAATACCATACCGAGCACGCGCGTCCCACAGCTCAATATGAGATGCATGAAACTGCCGCTAGTTCATCGACTGTCTACCTATAAGTACAATAGAATAAAACCCATTAGGCTGTCCTGGTGCCATCGAGATATGTTGTATATAACCGAACTGGCGTATGAGTTAGTCTGACTGGTGCCACTCAATGATATAGAAGTGGATGAGTGGCACCCCTGCAGCACGATCTACAATCATAGTTGTGCAGTACGGTGGAAGTGACGCATAGACATAACCTGTATATGGAGTCCATGAAAACTAAAATGAAAACTCAAAAAGTAAGTGACATATTAGCAAGATAATGTTAGTAAGATTACATTTAAATAACTTAAAATATTGAGAACAAAACTTATTGTTCTCTAAAAAAGTATTGCTTGACTTACATCAACTGGCACTAATGCATCGAATATCTGTCGAAAGCTGTGTACACTATGTCTCGGTGTGTGTGCATGCTTCTAAGACTAACTCCACCTGGTTACAAAAAAGTAATATACAGTAAGTTTATAAATAAAAAAAATAAAAGTACAAAATAAATGAAATTAATGATGTAAACATACCATCATCCCTAAGGACAATCTTGAAATAGCTCTGATGCAAGTGGTGAAATATCTTGAGGAGCGATGCGTGGAAAATGCTCCCAAGCCCACATCTGTACTAAAGCCATACAACCTGCAATCTGCTGTGCATCTTCCTGAAAACTGGTACAAAGGGATCTATACAGATGTGCTAGTACAACGGATCCCCAACTGTATGTAGCTGTCTGATAAAGATCCTCAAGTAATGGGAGATACATCATGTGTACCAAAAGGGTGGAGTAGTCGACACATAATTTCCCTCCGAGCAGTCATAGAATATATGCACATGTGTGCCTAATAAGCGTCTCCTCGTCTGCATCATCAGGAATGACATCAAAATGGTCATCATGCCACGTCATGCACAATCGAGAACCCATGAGGACACCTAGTACGCTAACGACATCAATGTCTAATAGTCGTTGTATGACGACAGCCAAGTTTCCACTAGTGGCACCCGTAACTGCCTGTCCATAGATGGGAAAACCAAGCATGTAGGTGACGTCCTCTAAAATAATGGTCATCTCCCCCTCCGGGAGATGAAAAGTGTGTGTCTCTGGCCGCCATCTCTCAACCACTGCCGTAATTAAATGATGATCAATAGTCTTGAAGTCACACATAGAGACTCCATAAAATCCCGCACGTCTAAGGTAAGGAGAAATAGCTGCGGGGGGCGCATTGTGATGATAATGATGTGATCTCCGAACAACAAACTGTAGAACAAGTCATCATGCCAACACAAGACGTGACACATGCGTCTCCTGGCCAGATAAAAGTGGCTGCTTCATCTGATTGTACAAATAGTAAAACATTAATTTCATGTTAGACATCACATTTATCATTTAAGGTATGAAATTTATCATGTAATGTATGAAAGAAGCATGTAATGAGTTAAATAAAGTAACTTAGGATATCTTCAATATATAAAGGAATTTATAATATGTTCAACATATAAATTTGATGATATATTCAAATTGAATGATTTCAAAATTCAACGATGAAATTGGATTTTGAAAGATGTCGACATCACAATAATTGGCCAAAATTATTAAAGGGATTTATGGTATGTTCAACATATAAAGTTCTGGATTGATTCTCTAAACTACTATGTCTATCTAATACTGATGATGTTATTATAGGAAATATTCTTCGTTGTATATTTTGGTTCATACATGTCACAAATGACTCATGGATCATTTTCTTAAAGCATTTGAACATATTTTAAGTACATTTTTTTGCCTGCAAATCAATGCACCCTTGCCTCTGAAACCTAAAATAGAGAGTTGGCCTACGCAATATGCTCAATCAACATCGTTCAGAAGGATTATAGAAAAATCTTTGATCCATGTATGGTTGACATGAAAAAACATCATCCTTATACATCATACCTTTAGTCAACCCAGTAAAGAACCAACTAGCCTAGAAAATAAATAATAAAGATATCAGGACAACAAGGTCCAATCTGAAAAGAGTGATGAACCCACACCTAAAAAATCCAAAGATCCAAGGAAAATAAAGTGTGAATAGATTAAAAAAGGCAAGAACAAAGATACGTTTGAGGAGAAGGTGAGCAATCAACATGTTTCAAACATTATTCCCCTCTCATCCTTTTCTTCAAAAGTGTTAAATAGAGTGATGAACCTAAATAATTGATATTTTTAAAAATTATTAAAACATTAAGCCCCTCATTTTCAACCACGAGAATGGGTTTTCTTCACACACAAAACATTCATTCATTCTGCAACATTGGAAATTCCCCTCTTTAGTTGACCTATTAATGAAACAACTGTCACATATTCACGACCTCCGAATAAATATGTGACAGTTGGTTCTTTTCTGGGTTGACTAAAGAGGGTAATTACCAATGTTGCAGAATGAATGAATGCTTTGTGTGTGTAGAAAACCCATTCTCGTGGTTGAAAACGAGGGGCTTAATGTTTTAATCATTTTAAAAAATATCAATTATTTAGGTTCATCGCTCTATTTAACACTTTTGAAGAAAAGGATGAGAGGGGAATAATGTTTGAAACAGGTTGATTGCTCACCTTCTCCTCAAATGTAGCTTTGTTCTTGCCTTTTTTAATATATTCCCACTTCAGTTTCCTTGGATCTTTATATTTTTTAGGTGTGGGTTCATCACTCTTTTCAGGTTGGACCTTATTGTCCTGATATCTTTATTAGTCATTTTCTAAACTAGTAGTCTCAGATTTTATTATATCCTCAATTTATTCTTCACTAGTATTCACTCTAGCTAATTCTCAGATTCTGTTAAATCATCGATCTTACATTTTATATATTTTAAAATTTCTTGTTATTTTTCTAAAACAACAACCACTTATTTAAATGATGATGATATATTCAATATGAATGGTTTCAAAACTCATTGATGGACAAATATTGATTACACATAAAATGTGTTTACAATAACTGATGGAGTACAAAAATCATTTTAACCATTAGATGATTTCCATATGTGTCTAGGGAAACGTGTCTTCATATGACCCTCCTGGCGGCATATGCCGCACCTTCATCCATGTTTCTGTTCACTAGTCCAATCCATCTCATTCCGAATATGAGTCGACTTTGGACTCCCTTTAAGACGAAGTCTACTATTGTTCGGTAGAAGCGTGGATGCATCATTAGAGAGATGAAAATTTTGATATACTATGATTGGAATCCACAGAGTATTGTAGTAGGAGTTGATACTATCAAGTCGATAAAATGAATCTACAAACTGCTCCCAAGATACGTGTACGTAAGCACAGGCTGCCATCACATGGACACAAGGATATCTCAATACTTGGAACTTGCCACATTCACAGTAAATCTTCTCCAATAAAACAACTCGGATACGACCATTGCTGCAAGCCACAACATCACCGGGCTCAGTGACCTCAAATCGTTCCTCTGGACGATTAAATGTGGTGACACGATAAGTTTCAGTTTCCTGAAGAACTGTATCTGGATCGTGCTAGAAATGGTTTCCACAGTGCATCCCTCTGATCAAGCCCTCTTCGGCTTTCTTTCCCCGTTCCAGAAAATACTTGACACTACGATAGAAAGTCTCTTGTACCAAACCTATAATTTAGATTTAAGTCATTATACCTATAATTATTCTTTTCTGAGCAACATATAATCAAATATTCATATTTACCTGTGATTGGTAATTTTCAAACTCCCTTGAAAAATCCATTTATGCATTCTATGATGGTGGTCGTCATATGACCATATCTCCTTCCATCATCATATACCAACGACCATTTCTATTTTTTGGAATTTTCATCATGTAATCATAAACTTCCAGATTAACTCTTTGAATATCTTGATGATGCTCCTCCAATCATTTTTGTTGAGGCTCGTATGCTATCATACAATAAATAATATGAACAGATAGGATCATAACTATGAAATGATTTTTTAATAGGAAAAATGATATTCATACCAATTTTTAAGATTGCTTTCTTCATCGACTCATTCTTGAATCTCTTTCGTAAATTGCTAGCAATGTGTCAAATGCAGTATTGATGATGGGCATAGGGAGGTCTCAATAAAAGTCCCTCAGACTGTACTGACTCCTTGATTTCATGGTGATGATCTAAGATAAGGCAAATCCCTTCCGTGCCCGTAACAAACTCTCAAAGACATGCCCGAAACCAACTACATGATGAGAAGTTCTCTTTCTCCACAATTGAAAATGACAAAGGTAGAGGGAATCGATTTCCATCTTTTGTGGCAGCAATCAATAAAGTTCATGTATAATTTCCATACAGAAATGTGCCATTTATTTGTATAAACTACTTACAATACCTAAAATCCTCCACACATGGTAAAAATTCCCAAAACAATCTATCAAAAACAAACATTGACTGGTCAACTTGGTTGTATTGGTTAACATATTCAGTAGTATGTAACCGATAGATCACTTGATTATTGTGGCGTAAAATCTCAAAAAGTTGTGGTAAAACTCAATAAGAATTGTCCAAATCACCGTACACTTTCACAATAGCCTTTTGTCGTGCTGACCATGCCTTCCAGTAAGAGATCTGATACCCAAAAATTTGTTGTATTCACTCCATCACTAGAACAACAGGAACATCTGGACATGCTCTATTCATTTCAACAATAAATCTTGAAACAAAGTCAACATCTAATGAAGAGTGTTCCTGTGACAATCTTGGGTTCACACATGTGTGTGGAGTAAATCTTGTAATGCGCCAGCTATGCAAAGTGTTATCAATTATATCTCACAGACACATTTGACAGTTTGAATCACATTTCTCACAATGGATCAAATAATAAGATCTATTTGACTCTTATAAAACATAAGAGTAATGTCTTTCAGTGTGATATTGTTTTATCACATTTTTCATTGAATCTTTACTCTCAAACTCTCTTCCAATATATAGAATGCCTTCATCTGCCACTCAATCTATGTCCCCAATGATTCCTTGAAATTCTAAAGTAGGAGTAATAACTGACCAATCAAATTCTGGAAAGCGATTCATGCCTTCCGTTGACCATGAACTCAATGGTGGGGGATGGTTCAATGGTCAGTTAAACCTCACATGAGTGGGCACTGACTATTCTTCCGCATGCTCTTTCTCTTCATCTTCAGCTTCCTCTTCATCTTCTTCTTCTAAATTGTCATCATCCTCAAAATCATCGACCAACACATCTATAGTACATGAGGGACTATCTATTGAAATTGTGGTTGAGGGAAATTATGGTTCCATTGCTGATGGAACTTCTTGATGTGTTATAAAAGGATCATATGACATATTCTCGTGACATTGTGATAGAACAACTTCCAATTTGGATGGAACCTCCATTTTAGATATGGTCACATACAACTCCATCATTTGATTGGAAGGTAGAAACTTAACCAATGATAGTACGTATTCCCATTCTTCATTTTCAGTTATCGGATAGAACACATGCCAAAATCTATCAACATATTATAGATGCTGGTATATGATAGATTATATCACTTGGTTTCTCTTCAGTTTCAACTTTCGATGGATTTTCCTTTGAAGAGTTCCCAAAGTTGTATAACCTCCAAGCATTACAACAACTTCTGGCTGCATACTATAAATACATCCTTTTTCTGTCTCAATTATTTGTCCTTTGAAATAAATATAAGCATCCATATTTTTTATCTGAAATAAATCCTCGTTATTAATCACATATGATCAAACAATCTAATTATGTCTACATTCTTCTAGAATTTATGTTGGAATCCCAGACCCTCCACCAAATCAATATGTTCAAACCATATTGATGTGTAACTCTCTTTACACAACCCAAAAGTTTGTGTGATTTACCCAAAAATAGTAAGTCAAACATATTCATACATATCCACATGCATCATATGCATGAGGTACATGAAAACGTAATGTAATAGCATAGAGTTATATGAACTTGAAAAAATCAGCATGAATAAGTCCGGAGCAACAAATAGCAAACCCCATTCACTTTCCTAGACAAGGTAAGCCTCCAAGAAAGTAGGTGGTCTGACCCAAAGCCCCTCTATCCAGGGATACATTACTCAAGCAAGCATTTTAGTTCATGACAACTCTAACACTTAATATATTAAAAATATATTCAACTACTAAATTCAAGTTCATAACTACAATTACAAACTGAGGTCAAGGTAGATGAAAAATTAAATTCTTTATCATACTTAGAATGTAATGCAAATATATATTATATAAACAATTCATAATATAACTAATTCTCTATTATTGAAACTACTTCGCTATTTACTATAACTACTTCGCTAATTACTGCAACTACTTCGCTAATTACTATAACTAATTTGGTAATTATACTTCATTAAATAACTAATTAGACTTCATTAACTACTATATTAGACATCTACCTAATTAGAATTAATTAGCTACCTAATTATATTTCATTAACTACCAAATTAGATTTCATTAACTACCAAATTAGATTTAATTAACTAGCAAATTATATTTAATTAACTAGAAAATTAGATTTAATTAATTACCTAATTAGATTTAATTAACCACCTAATTATAATTACTTAACGTAATTAATTACCTAATTAGATTTAATTAACTATATAATTAGATTACCTAATTAGATTTAATTAACTACATAATTAGATTACATAATTATATTTAATTAACTACATAATTAGATTACCTAATTATATTTAATTAACTACATAATTAGATTTAGTTAATTACTTAATTAGATTTAGTTAATTAACTAATTAGAGTTATTTAATTACCTAATTAGTGTTAATTAATTACCTAATTATATTTAGATACGTACCTATATTAGATTTAATTATGTACACCTAATTAGTTTTAATTAAGTACCTAAGTAGATTTAATTAAGTACCTAATTAGTTTTAATTAAGTACCTAATTAGTTTTCATTAAGTACCTAATTAGTTTTAATTAAGTACCTAATTAGAATTGATTAATTAACTAATTATAGTTGGTTAACTTCACTAATTAGAATTGGTTAACTTCACTAATTAGAATTGATTAACTTCACTAATTAGAATTGATTAACTTCACTAATTTGAATTGATTAATTACCTAATTATAATTGATTAATTAAAAAATTATAATTGATTAATTAACTAATTATAATTGATTAATTAACTAATTATAATTGAATAATTAACTAATTATAATTGAATAATTAACTAATTAGAATTAATTAATTAACTAATTAAAATTATTTAGTTAAATAATTAGAATTAATTTGTTAAGTAATTAGAATGAATTAGTTAGCTATTTACAATTAACTAATTACAATTACTAGTTTTAATTTAAATTCATTAATTAACTAATTTGAATTAGTTGATTAACTAGATAATTTGAATTGATTAACTAAATAATTTGAATTGATTAACTACATAATTAGAATTCATTAATTAACTAAATACAATTAATTAACTAACTAATTATAACTACTTAATTAACTAATTAGAATTGATTAATTAACTAATTAAAATTGATTAATTAACTAATTAAAATTGATTAATTAACTAATTAAAATTAATTAATTAACTAATTAAAATTGATTACTTAACTGATTAGAATTGAGTACTTAGCTTATTAGATTTGATTAGTTAACTAATTAGAATTGATTAGTTAACTATTAACAATTAATCAATTAACTAATTACAATTAACTAATTACAATTGACCAATTACAATTAACTAATTACAATCAAATAACTTATTAGAATTACTTATTTAATTAATTATAATTAATTAGTTAACTAAATAAAATTAATTAGTTAACTAAATACAATTAATTAGCTAATTAATTACAATTAATTAAGTAACTATTTACTAATTCAAATGCATTAATTAACTAATTAGAATGAAATATTTAACTAATCAGGATTAATTAATTTACCACTTAAAAATAATTAATTATCTAATTATAATTAATTAATTGACTAATTTGAATTAATTAATTGACTAATTTGAATTCATTAATTCTCTAATTAGAATTAATTAATTAACTAATTATAATTAATTAATTAACTAATTATACATAATTAGGTACCTAATTATACTTACTTAATTAACCGAATTAAATTAATTAATTAACTACTTAAAATTTATTATTTTTTAAACTAATTATATAAACTAAACAATAAATTAATAATCAAATTCTATAATCTAATTACATTAACTAAAAAATTAAATAAATAATTTAAAATATTAAAGAAATGTAAATAAAAACTGACCTCAAATTTGCGGAAAGGTCGGTGGATGGACAACCATAAATTTGTACTCCAAAATGAGAGAAAGAGAGGAGGTTTTTGGAAGGAGAAGTGACTGGATTAATGAATGAGGAGGAGAGGGTGATGGGGTTTTTATAGGTGGGGATGGAGATCAGTGCCACTTGAAGTGGCGCTGATCAGCTTAATGGTAAGGGATCAGCACCACTTCAAGTGGCGCTGATGAATAGGGTGAAAAATTCCACCTAGCGCCACTTGAAGTGTCACTATGGTGTTTTTTTTCCATTAGTGCCACTTGAAGTGGCACTAGGGTGCCCCATTTCCTTAATAAAAAAAATGCGGAACCCATTTTCATAAAAAAAATGCCCCCATCCAAATTTTCCTGTAAATGAAAAGAGATGAGCCTGCTTCGCATCCAAGGGATTCAATCAAGTAATGAAGATTGTTGTTGTAGGGTCGAATTGATTGAAATGAAGATGTGGAGCTTTGAAAACGAGTATATTGAGACCACTTCGGTTTACGAATGAAGCTGGCTCTACACCAAACATGAAGAACCATGAATTGGTTTGTGTGAGCATTAAAGAAGTATTGACCATGTTCCTATGTGGAACTGAAGAGTGCGAGCACCATTAAGGAGTCAAAATCATTATTGACCAAACGTGATGCCTGAGTTGAATGCATAAACCAATATTTTCCAAGGACATATCAGATTAAATCCAATGATCTAGTAATTACGGCTTATAGACTCTTGTTCATTGGTCTCTAAATGTTTGCAGGAGAGTTCATCAATTTCATGCTGCGAGCTATAGGTGTGGTTGTTCAATGGAGTAGTGCGTACCTGGGATAATCTTGATCAAGCTTTTAAAGATGATGGGTGGGAAGAATACGATTGAAAAGAATAAATTAGTTGTGAAGTAATAATTTATTTTATTTTGTTAATTAAATGATGTTATTTTAATATGTTGTTTTGAGTCTATTACGCAGCTAAAAAAGGGGGAACCACCTTTTGATTCTCCACCGTCCGCGTGTCCCTATTCAGTTATGCGAGGGTTTTTTTAGGCTGTCCATGTGTTCTCTTGTATACGCTTTTTCCTCTGCCATTAGACGGGCTGACTTCATCGATCCTGCGTGTGGCTTTTCTACAGTAGAGCGGACCCCTTGATTTGGGGGTTTTAACTGGAGAAGAACACCGGATAAGAGAGAGAGTGAGGAGAGGGCTCTTGGCGGCGTGATCCTTGTTCGCTGAAGGAGGATTCCTGATGGAGGCAGTCCATATAATATTCTGTTGTGGGGAATGAGGTGCAGTGATCCCTGTGCTCTGATGTAGGAAGAGTCGCGCGTGGGTTCTGGTTCTTGAATCCGGAGGTCAGCGAATCTTGTTCACACCAGATCAATATGGAAATAATAATTCTTAGTCCATGGATGCTCACCTGGATAGTAGTCGCATCCTCAGATCATGAATAGTGGGGGTCTTGTTCTTGAACCGAATGGCGATGGACTTCGATTGTAGTTGATCTAGTGGACAATAGCAGCGGATATGGTTCGTAGCAGATCTGGATGGTGGTAGTGTTTCTAGATGGCTGCGTCGACCCTAGACAGCAACAACAGATCTGGATCAGACAACCCAAGTTATGGATTTATGGCACGAAGGATCATCAACAGATCTGGATTGTAGGAAGAAACCTGGATGGCTATGGTGGACCTGCATAGCAGCGGTGGTCCTAGACAGCCGCGTCTACCCGAGGACAGACTTGGAGGCATCATGCGGCAATGGTTCTAGATCATAACACACCTGTACAACAACGGTGGATCTGAATGGGTGTCACAGACTTGGATAGCCGCACCAAACATGGACAATGAATATGGATTTGTATAACATCTGGTACATGGTGAAAAATCTGGATAACAGCGTTGATCATGGAAGATTAGACCTGCTGGACTCTGCGAAGACAATTTCAGCACCCTTTTACAAGCTTCTTCATCGATAAAGGTTTGGCCAAACCCTAGTAAGGGGGTCTCGATCCTGTTTTATTTTTTTGTCTTTGTCATTTTTTGTAAGCTTGTGCGTGTTGCTTGTTTTTCCGTCGCATCTTATTTGTGTTTCCCATCCAGTTTAGCTTGTATGTTTCTATTTACATTATTTCCTCTTGTACTCCTTTGTTTTTTCATTGTGAAAACCCATGATTATCCTGCCTCGTGCACGTAGTCCTATGGCCGAAGCACATAAATCCTTGATGTCCTTTTACAGCTTTACTTTTCTACATTTAATTAGACATGTAAAGTTATGAATGTTCGATACTTCTTAAATATTAATTTGAATTATAATTTTGAATTCATCCAGTTAATTAGAAGTTGTTTGGGCCTTGTACTTCCTAGTTATATCATAGCAGCTGCTTTGTTATTCTTTCTTTCTCTTTGATTCTGGATATGTATGTCATTCTGGATTTGTTTTACTCTGTCTCGTTTCTGTTTTTTAATGAGAAAAAAGTGCAAGCTTTGAATAGTTGTAAATGCCACTACTGGTGTGTTATTGTAACCAATTCTTGTTTTTTTATTCATAATGTTAGGAATTACAAGTCGAACATTCTTTTTTTTTTATCATTTTGCATGTTATAAACTATTAATAAACATAATTTTCACATTTTGAATTTTAACGAACCAAAACACCCAATAGATTCGGGCTATTTCATGGGGACTACCTTTCGCACAGGGGTGCTCCCCGCAACAAAGTGGTATCAGAGCCTAATTGGGTTTAAGTTTTTCATTGTTAAAATTTGAAATCAATTGTTCATTTCTTTCAAATGTTTTGTTAGTGGATTTTACCTGTTTCAACATTCTTTGATTGTTTTGTTCAGCTAGGTCATTTTCTCTCTTAGACTGTAATTTCATTCTATTGTTGATAGTTTGTTTCATCATTGTTTCACTATTTTTTTCCTGTCTGAACCTCAAAGATGTCTCTTGGTAGTTTCTACCAATGTGTGTCTATGGTTTCGGGGTAGTATTGAGTTTTTTGAGAGGTTTTCCTATGTTTGAGATCTGGTTAGCAGTAAGGTCTTGGAAGGATCTTGTGTCTCTATTGTCTGCCTTTTGCCTAGGAGATGAGCTTATGTTAGATCTGCTGTGTTCATCTGCATCCTTTAGGACTGTTTGCTATGGGTATGGTCCTATTGCGAGTTCAGTATTTAGGTTTGGGTAGCCTGTGGGTGTAGTGTCGCTTGGTTGATCACCAAGCTTCTTTGTTTACTGTTTGACCCTGTTTAGCGGATTTTTCTGGTTTCCTAGGAACCGTGTGCTGTTAGTAAGTCTATACTAGGATGTGTGGCCCTTTAGTGGCTTGTTTTCCCTTAGTTTCTAGCCAACTCCCAGCCTTTGTTCTCGCATCTTTGAGCTGTCATAGGATGTTGGGACTACTTGCATGTGTCCTTACAGTTTCCATTTTGTGTGAGGATGTCTCTTTTTGGCTTTTGTTTAGGTGGTCATCTCCTATGGTGGAGATTCTGAATCCATCTGTTGAAGATCTTCTGGTGCCTTACATCAAGAGTCTTCCTGTTAGAGTTTTTAGGTGGCGTGTCTTGGTTTTAAAGCTGACGGTGCTTGGTTATTTGGTCCTATATGTCTTTATGGGTTCAGGTGGAGACCTCTTTGGGTTGTTTCATTTACTATGCATTTTTCCCTCTCCACGTTGCTCATGTTTCTTCCTCTAGCATTAGGAGAGTGAGATGGTAATTTGCTCTGGGTTTGTTCTTCTGGTATGTCCTAGTTTTGGGCTGGTTTCTCTAGGTTGTGACCCGTTACGAGTGGTGATTGGAACAAGAAAGTGTTTAGAGTGGCAGTGTCATGTGAATAGGTTTGGTGATAACCGGGCTTCATGGCAGTTCTGTTGGGATCTCTTTAGCGATATTAGGCAGTTCTTAAATATCATTAGGAAGATAGGATGAGATGGGTTTTCTTGGTCTGTAGCGTGCTTCCCTTGGATCGCCGGTGTTCTCGTGGGTCTAGAGTTTTCCCTTAGGACTCTTGGTACTGCATGATATTTGCATTGGTACCCGGTTTTGAGGAATCTCTCTTGTTGGATCGGTTCTAGGTAGTGTCTTCTCTCCAGGTTGAGAGTTTTCTAAGTCTGTTTTAGATTCAGATTGAGTGAGCGATTTTCTTTCCTTTGAGCTTTGTGTCTTTTGTTGATCTATCTCTATGTTGTTTTGTATGATTGTATTGTTTTGTACTGAGTTACATTCTTTGTGAATTTCTTTGAGTTTTGTTTTTCCATGTTTTATTTGAGGATATATACTGCTCTGTTTATTTGTGTTCTGTAAGCACAGGTGAGCTGATTCAGGGACCTGTTGGCATGTGATTTGTTGGTCCCGTCTTCCTCGTTGGCATCGTCTTAGAATGTGACTCAGTTAAGTGCAGGTATGAAAATTTTTTCATGTAGTTGTTTGGAATTGTTTAATTCTAAACATGTTGATCATATTTTTGATATCATTTAACTTTAGGATATATGTATCACAATTGATACATGGTTGGGGGACTATTTGGGTCATACCCCTTAGGTTGTTTTTTGTTTAGGATATGCCCAAGTTGATGATGTCAGGTGTTGAAGAATCATCATGTGGTTTAGTTTTTAATTTTCAAGGTGAAGAGTGTGATGTTGTATATTAAAATTGATCATGCATTTAATTTCTAAGGTGGATATTTGTGAATTAATAATTCATTATATTTTGTAAATTAAATGTTGTTATTTTAATATGTTGTTTTGAGTCTGTTATGCAGCTGAAAAAGGGGGCATGACCTTTTTCTTCTCCACTGCTCGCGTGTCCCTATTCAGTTATGCGAGGGTTTTTTTCAGGCTGTCCATGTGTTCTCTCGTATACACTTTTACCTTTGCCATCAGACTGGCTAGATTCATAAATCCCACATGTGGATTTTCTATAGTAGAGTGAACCCCTTGATTTGGGGGTTTTAACCTGAGAAGAACACCAAATAAGATAGAGAGTGAGGAGGGGTCTCTCGACAGCACGATCCTTATTTTCTGAAGGATGATTTTCGATGGAGGTAGTCCGCATAATCTTCTGTTGATGGGAATGAGGTGCGGTGATCCCTGGGCACCAAGGTAGGAGGAGTCGAGCGTGGGTTCTGGTTCTTGAATCCGGAGGTCAGTGAATCTTGTTCACACCGGATCAGGATGGCAACAACAATTCTTGGTCAATGGATGCTCACTTGGATAGCATTCACATCCTAGGATTGTGAATAGCGAGGGGATTGTTCTTGAACCGGATGGAGATAGACTTTTATTGTAGTTGATATATTGTACAATGGTAGGGACTCTAGTTTGCACCAGATCTGGATGGTGGTGGTGTTTCTAGATGGCTGCGTCTACCCTAGACATAGCGACAAATCTAGATCAAACAACCCTGGCTGTGGATTTCTGGCATGAAGGATCATCAACAGATCTGGATTGAAGCAAGAAACTCAGATGGCTGCGGTGGACCTGTACAGAAACGGTGGTCCTAGACAACCGTGTCTACCCGGGGATAGACTTGGAGGCATCATGCGGTAAGGGTTCTAGATCAGAACACACCTGTAAAACAACGATGGATCTGGATGGGTGTCACAAACTTGGATAGCCACACCAAACATGGACAGTGGCGATGGTTTTGGACAGCATCTAACACATTGTGATGAATCTGGACAGCAACATTGATCATGGAGGATCAGAACTGTTGGACTTCGCGATGACGATTTCAACACCCTTTTACAAGCTTCTTCATCGACAAAGGTTTGGTCGAACCCCAATAAGGGGGTCTTGATCCTATTTTATTTTTTTTATTTGTCATTTTTTGAAAGCTTGTTCATGTTTCTTGTTTTTCTGTCGAGTCTTATTTGTGTTTCCCATCCAGTTTATCTTGTATGTTTCTATTCCCTTTGTTTCCTCTTGTACTCCTTTGTTTTTTCCTAGTGGAAAACCATGATGATCCTGCCCCATGCACGTAGGCCTATGGCCGAAGCACGTAAATACTTGGTGTCATTTTACTGCTTTACTTTTCTAAATTTAATTCGACCTGTAAAGTGATGAATGTTCGCTACTTCTTAAATATTAATTTGAATTCTAATTTTGAATTCATCCGGTTAATTAGAATTTGTTTGGGCCTTGTACTGCCCAGTTGTATCATAGCTTCTGATTTGTTATTATTTCATGCTCTTTGATTCTAGATATGTATGTCATTGTGGATTTGTTTTACTCTATCTCGTTTCTATCGTTTAATGAGTAAAAAAGTGAAATCTTTGAATAGTCGTAAATTTCACTACCGGTGTGTTGTTGTAACCACTGCTTGTTTGTTTTATTCCTACTGTTAGGAATTGAATGTCAAACATTCTTTTGCTTATCAGTTTGCCTATTATATACAGTTAATAAAAACCGTTTTCTCATTTCAAATTTTAACAAACCAAAACACCCAATAGATCCAGGATATTTTGTGGGGACTACCTTTTGCACAAGGGCACTCCCCGCAACATTAGTCAATTTAGAGCCAATTGAGGTGGTAGAATTAGAGTTGATGAAGACTTATTTAAAAGGGGGATTCATCAAATTGATTTGGGAATTCATCAACCAATTTTAAATTATTGGATGGAAGACGAACTAATATAAAGAGAGCAATAAGGCAGCAGATGGGTTGCACAAGTTGGAGATTCTTGAAGAAATAAAGCAGAAGTTAGATGGAAAGAAGGGATAATCTCGACAAAGAATAAACCTTTATCCCTTATTTTATTTCTTGCTGTATTTCTATTATATTTTGTTAATGTTTTCCTCTTTCTTATAAACATGCACTATAGTCAAATTTTGAAGGGAAATACAGTTATTGTTGTTTTTTATTCATTCTCATTCATGTTTGATTCCATCTCAAATACAATTTGTTCTTCTTGGGTATTCTTCTTTAATCTAGTTCGTTATTTTGATTGATGTGTCAATGAGACGAAAATTATAATTGGGACTGTTTTGGATCCATTTTACCTATTGATTTAAATGGATAGATTAAGTGATATAATATTAAGAATGAACATTAGTAATTTAATGATAGCTAAATCTGTGAAAGTCTCCCCTAGTTTGCAAACCATTTTCAAGAACATCACTATTTTGACAGGCTACTTAAATTAGATTTCTTTTTCAATCATATTTATCATGTTTCATGACCATAAAATTAGTGTCTAAAACCACTAACAACTCACAAGCACTCACCTATCCAATTATCCCTTTCAGCATCATCATTTCTTACCCCTATTTTTAGCAATTTAGGTTAAATAAGTCCCCTTGAAAATTCACTCTCCCTTTCATAGGTTCAACCCCACTTTTTCACTATACTATTGTGGGGTACATATGGAAATATATAATTTGATATTATAACGACAATCGTCAATTATGTGACGGAAAATGGATGTTGGGACCGTAAATGATTGGCCCACAGGTGTAGCGATAATTATGAGATAAAATAAAATGCAAAATGCAGAAATAAAAGGGACATCAGATGTTACATGGAAAAAATCCTAAATGAAAGGGGTAAAAAACCATGAGCAAATAGAAAGATCACTATGGGGTAAAAGTGGGTACACACTCCCTCACTTATTACAAGGGGAAAATAATTGGAAAAAATATCTCTTGAATATGATAGAGAAATTGTCTCACAAAATACTGCAAATAACTAGGATCTATAGGTGGAGATGAGAACTGATGAATGATAATCAAACCATTGGAGGAGATCCCATTTTATAGGTTGTCTCTCCTCTACAAATGATCCTCTCTGCTGAATGATTTTGGTGGGGTTGGTCACCCACCACATCAACCCGCTTACCTCCCTTGACAACCCAAGGAGGGGAGGCACTATTCAGAATAAACAATTTTGCTGACACATCTCTCATTTGGAGATTTTATTGAGAACCAATCACATCTCCACATACTTTCTATCTGCCAAACATACTGCTCAAGTCTCTGTGAGGCTGCTCAAGGATCTGCACCATCTGAAATTATCAGAGTAAATTTCCTTCGTCAGGAAATCAGCCAGATTTTTTTTAGTGTGAATCTTCTGCATGTCCACACTTCCTTCCTCCACCACATCTTGGACAAAGAGATATTGTACCCCAATGTGATTCATCCTAGAATGAAAAGATGGATTCCTTGCAATGTGAAAGGTGATCTGACTGTTACAAAACAATGGAATCTTCTCCTATCTGTGCCCGAGCTCCTCTAACAACTTTCTCATCCAAATTACTTATTTACAAGACTGTGTATCTATCATGTATTCCACCTTCATCGTGGATAAATTCACAACTGACTATAACTTCTAAATACAGATTATAGCTCCTCCTGCAAGAGTAAACACATAACAAGTAGTGGATTTCTTCCGGTCAAAATCACCTACAAAATCTGAATCAACATAGCCCCTGACAGTGTAATATGATCTTCTATAACATAATGCAACATTTGAGGTCTCCTTGATTTATCTTATTATCCTCTTCACTGTGATCCATTGTTCCTGTCCTAGATTTTTCATGTACTGAATAACTGCTCCCACTGCATGTGCAATGTCTGGTCTAGTACAAACCATAACACACATCAGACTTCCCACTGCTGATGCATACGATACTCAAGACATTTCCATCCTCTCTACTTCACTACCAGGACTCGTCATGGAGGATATCTTGAAATTAATGGGAAGAGGGGTAGAGAATGGGTTACAGTCATGCATGTTGAATCTTTTCAAGACTCTCCATAAGTAAATCTTCTATGATAGCCAAATCTTCCCATTATTTCTGTCTTGGTAAATCTGCATCACAAGAATCTTGTTTGTTGGTCCCAAGTGCTTCATATCAAACTCTCTAGCCAACTGTGCCTTCATCTCCTGGATATGATCATTGTTGGGGCATGTAACCAAACTGTCATCCACATATAACAGAATAATGATGAAATCATTACCATCCAAACCCTTTAAATATGCATAAGGATCTGAATTAAGTCTGTTGTATCCAAGACTCATGATATATGAATTAAATCTCTTGTACCAACACCTTGGTGCCTGTTTGAGACTGTACAAAGATTTTTTTAACCGGAAAACCAAGTTATCTTTTCATTCTACTGAAAAAACTTATGGTTGGATAATATAGATCTCTTCATCAATATCACCATAGAGAAAATAAGTCTTCACATATAGCTGCTCTAGATGTAAGCTGTATGTAGCACACATCGCCAGAACTAATCGAACAATTGTCAATCTAACAACAGGAGATAATATTTCATTGAAATCAATACCTTCTTTCTAAGAAAATCCTTTAACCACCAATCATTCACAATATCTTTCCAACTTAACCATTCCATCCCTCTTGATATTAAAGACTCATTTGTTTTCAATATCCTTCCTTCCATGAGGTAATGGAACAAGATCCCAAGTCTTGTTTCTATGCAGGGCTTCAAGTTCCTCCTTCATTGCCGCCATTCATTAGGATACATCTGGACTCTGAGTCCCCTCCACAAAAGAATATGTCTCTCCATCCTCTATCAATAATCAGTATGCAATATTTCTCTCATTGACATAGTCTGAGTGCCATACTGGTGCTCTTTTCTCTTGAGTTGACCGTTGTTATCCAGACTCAACCGGTAGTTGATCATCGTTCTTTGGTAATGCTTTAGAGGAAACTGATTCTTCTTTGGATTTTCCCTCTACTTCGACTATTTTAGTTTTTTTATTCCCCTTCTCCATGTTTTGATCAGTTGTTATTTTCACCTTGTCTTCTACGAAAATGATATCTCTGCTGATGATAAATTTTCGGGCAGTTCTTGGATCTCGAATCCAACTTTGATCTTTCCTGTTCATTAAACATTGCATATATTGTACTTCCAAAAGTTTTTAACTGAGAATATTCAGTGGTATTACTAGTCCACATCTTCATTGGTGTCTTCAGATCAATTTTCAATGAAGGATATCGATTGATCACATAACAGGCGGTATTCACTGCTTTTGCCCAAAAAGTTTTTGCAATTCTTGTAGTCTTCAATATTTCCCTTATTCCATCCAACATGGTTCTGTTCATCTACTCTACCACTCCATTCTGCTAAGGAGTGTACACCACTGTGAACTATCTCTTGATTCTTTCTTGTTGAAAAAAGTATCAAATTCTTTACTTGTATACTCTCCACCGTTGTTAGCCCTTAGACACTTGATCTTCTTTCTAGAGTCAAGCTCCTTCTGCACTTTGAATGTTTTGATGAATTCAAAAACATCTGCCTTGATCTTGATTGGGTACACCCAACATATCTTGGAATAATCATAAATGAATGATACAATGTACCTTGATCCTCCCAGGGATGTAACTGGTGCTTTCTAAACATCGGAATAGATCAACTCCAAGATCTCCTGACTTCTTGTTGTTGACGTCCCGAACTTTAACCTGTGTTGATTACTCAAAACAAAATGCTCACAAAATGGTAAGGATAACTTTGTAAGACCAGGGAACAACTTCTGACCCGCAAGAATATTCAGGCCTCATTCTAACATATGGCCAAGCTTCTGAGGCCATAAAGTTGTCAATTATTCTATCGAGGTAGTTGATTCAACAAATATCTCCGCCTTTTTGTACGTTTCACCCATAAGCATACACAGGTTCTTCGAGATATTCTCCACATTCATTACCAAAAGTGAACCCTCCAAAATTCTCATCACTCCATTCTTGATGCGAGTCTTGCATATGATGTCATCAAATTGTCCCAAAGACAATATGTTCTTCTTCAGGCCCTTCACATGACGTACTCCTTGGACAATCTGTACTATGACATTATGCATCTTCAATTTGATGGTATCGACTCCAATGATCTTCACGATGTGATCGTTCCCCATGTACACAAGTACTTCTGAGATAGTTTCATACTAGTAAAACCATTCCTATCGAGACTTCATGTTCCATGTTACTCTTAAGTCGATAATCCATGCATCGTCGAGATGTTGCCTACTTCCAATAGTCATCGCCGCTTCACTTACAAATATATCTCCTTTTTCAGAAGTACTTTCCACATTCCACTGATATCTATTTTCACCACTATTATTATTCCAACAATCCTTCTTGAAATTCCCCTTCTTTCCACAATTTAAACATGTGACATTCTTCTTCTTACTTTTTGATTTGGACCAGCCATGATTTTGGCTCCCACTGGAACTATGCTTCATGATCCTTCCTCTCTCCATTGATAGAGAATCTATTTGGTGCGAAGTTGTCTGTCTATCCTCCTTGTTCTTGCACCAACATTATTCTTCAAGAATCCCGGCTGCAACATCATTAAAGAGAATCATATATTTTAGGATAATGTTGGTGAGATTTATGATGAGTTGGGAGTATAAATTTGGAAAAATCTAGAGTAGAATTTACACACGTTAAGTATCCACACTTTTATAGCATAAAGCCGTGAGCTGAGTGAACAAGGTATTGATATTGTTGATGTGGTCAGTCACTGATGATGACTCCACCATCTGAATATAACAATTTTATCTTTAGAAAAAAAAATTTGTACAGTGGCTTGGCCACATATAACTTCGTCAGAATATCCCATATTTCCTTTGTCATATTTTTCTCCGCAATGATCGATAAGACCCCATCTTCCAAATCCAAATGGATGTTGGAAATAGAATTCCCATCCATATCATTCCATTTCTCCTTCATCAAACCTGTCGGATTTTCACCAATTAGCAGAAGGAAATTATCATTCCGCATCACTACACGCATCTTCATTTTAAATAATGAAAAATTATTCCCATTGAATTTTTTGATCTCAAATTTTTCCACCATCTGGACACACTGTCAGTCCAAAACCTCCTCCGTTTAACAACGGTGTAATTAATAATCTCAATAATTTTTTTTGATGTGATAGATAAATCAGAGTTACAATCCCAGAGCATACTCAAATTTATGAGAATTATTAATACCCAAAAACATGAACATCACTGGGCTAGAACCTTGACTTTGATACCACTTATTGGGACCATAAATGATTGGCCCACTGGTGCAGCGATAATCACGAAATAAAATAAAGTGAAAAATGTGGACATAAAAGGGATAGTAGATGTAATGTGGAAAAACCCTCAAATGGAAGGGGTAAAAAACCACAAGAAAATATAAGGATCACTATGGGGTAAAAGTGGGTACACACTCCCTCACTTATTACAAGGAGAAAAAATTGGAAAAAATATCTCTTGAATATGATGGGGAAACCATCTCACAAAATACCGCAAATAACTTGGATCTATGGGTGGAGATGAGAACTGACGAAGGATGATCAAACCATTGAGGGAGATCCCATTTTATAGGCTGTCTCTCCCCTCCAAATGATCCTCTCCACTGAATGATTTTGGTTGGGTTTTCCACCCACCACATCAACCCACCTACCTCTCTTGACAACCCAAGGAGGGGAGACACCATCCAGAATAAACAATTCTACTAAAAATGGAGTGATAGAAAGAGATAAACACAAAATCATCCATGAGGCATGAGTAATATCTTCTCAGAGAAATAAATCATACGTTAGATGGGGAGAAGTGATCCCATCTTGATAGAGAAGAAACCTTCATCCCTCATTTTCCTTTTTTTATTTCTATAATATTGTGGTCATGCTATCCAATTTTATTGTAAACATGCATTTTGATCAATTTTTATAGGGGAAATACAATTGTTGTTATTTCTTATTTGTCCATGTTTTTGTTTGATTTCATCTCAAATGTAATTCATTCTTCATGGGTATTTTTCTTCAATCTAGTTCTTTATTTTGGTTGATGTGTGGATGAGATGAAAATTATAATTTAGGTAGTTTTGAATCCATTTTATCCATTGCTTTAAATCTATAGATTAATTGATGGAATTAAAAGAACAAACATTTACAATTTAATGATAGTTAAATCCTTGAATGAATTCCCTAGTTTGCAAACCATTTTTAATAATGTCATTCTATCAACAAGATTCTTCAATTGGATTTCCATTTAAATAAACTTTTTGCATGTCTCCTTCCCATATCATTAGTGTCTGACACCACCAACTCCTCATAAGCACCACCTCTTTCACTCATGTCATTCAACATTATCATTTATTGCACTTGTTTTTTGTAGTTTAGGTTAAATATTTCCCTTATATAATAGCACCTTGGACTATTATGTGATCTCCCATGACTCCATAACATAATTATATATGGCCTATTCACCATGTCACCACACCCTTTTTGTGGCATGATCATCCTCCCTCACCAAATACCTTCACTCCAATAACACTAGTCTACAACATGGATTCCCCTCTATGGTACAATTATTACTCTCATCATGCTATGCCACAACACCCCTGGTGGTGTGATACACCACATATGTTAGTGGATCGGGTTCTGGTTTAGTGGGTGTTACCCCAAATTACCCACACCCCCCATTCTACACACTTACCAGTATAAGGGTAAAATGGGGAAAGAGGAATCTCTTAGTGGAGGGGGGACTAGCTGTTAGTTCGGCCAATATTTGGTGGGAGAGTTGGGGGATTTCAAGGTACAATTAGAACCTTTGGTCATTCTTTTGGAATAGAACCGGAAGGAGCCAGTGGTTTGACTCCCAAAACAGCGCATAACAGCAACAGACAGACCTGGAGGAGGCATCTCCATCTTCATCCCGTTGTAACTCTTATTCATATCCATTATTGTAATAAAATAATCCGGTAATATCAATATGAATTCTATCATCTATTTCCTATAATTCTCTATCATCAAACACACACACACACCAAAACCGTATCAATTTTGGCGACTCTGCTAAGGATTCATCGATCTGAGGAACTGATAAGAGGGAGGATCTCTCAACGCAACTAAACATCCATTCTGAAAAGTATGCAATGAGTTGTATGAAAACTTGAATGGAGCACTGAGTAGATTTGATAGAATCATCTATGGAGAGTATAAGGGTTTCCATGACATTTATACAATAAAATATGGAAAAAATGATAAGCCAGCTGCGTGAAATCTTGCTAGTAGCTTGGAATGAGGTGCAACAGACAAAGGAACGTGTGATGCTACGAGTTTGTAATCTAGAAGAGAAAACTATCAAAAAAATGAGAGGAATGGAATCTCAAATTGGACATAGTTTGGACGATGAAAAACATAGGGAAAGCACAATGAAACGACCAGATAGCAGGGAGTACGACGAGTACCTGGGTAAATTTCCAGTTACAGAAGAAGCCGAACATTTGGAGGAGCTGCACAGTGTCTCATGAAAGGTATAATTAACCTTTTTTTGGATACGATCCATTAGGATGGATCACTAATGCAGACAGTTACTTCCTGATAATCCAAATTTTGGAATACCTGAAGCAATAACATGCACAATTGTGCATGGAGGGTACTGTGTTGTACTGCTTTCTGTCCTGGAACAACATTACTCCAGGTTCTACCTAGAGCTTAATCAGATCTGTATTTCTATACCATTATGGGCGAAACAAAGATGAGGACCCATTAAGGGTTTTGAAAAATCTGAAGCAAACATGCTCGGTGGATGACTATATTGAGGAATTTGAGCAGATTGCCTTAAGGCTACTTGATTTTCTTGAACAGTGGTACATGAGCCTATTTATGGGGGTATTGTGACTTGAAATAGAAAACTGAATTTCAACCCATGAACCAACAAATAAATTTCAAATTATAGTTCTGAAAATTAATGTTTACAGAGAGCTAGTTATTGAAGGGGTGCTTTGGAGTACACGTTACCACCCAATGGTTCTTCATGTTTCCCAAAGTTTTGGAGTAACAATAATGAACTTTTTTTTGTTTTTACCAACTTATGAACGAAAATTATGTGACAAAGAATTGAAGAGGGTAATTGGGGATGACCATTGGGTAGGAGCTAAAGCACTTAGTCGAAAAGAATGGGAAGAACAAAAGCAAAAGGGATTATGTTTCCGTTGTGGACAACCCTTTAGACCCATGAAAAAATTCCCTCAAAAACATATGCGGTTGTTGGTATGTGAGTATGAAGAACCTGAAGAACCACAAGAGGAATTACTTGCACAAAAGGAAATAGTAGGGGATTTAAAAGCTGAGAATGAAGTTTTGAACAGGATGCCAGCCGACCGAACATGGGAGCTGGTATAGTTACATAACATGGGAGGAGTGGGGAAAATTAAATGCTGCTTGCTGGAAATTTAATAGGAGTACCAATACTAAAACTAGTGGACAAAATCACTAGCCACAACTTCATCTCAAGGCAGTTAGAAAAATTTACAATGTGAAAGTTGATCCGACCAAACTCTTCAGAGAAACACTCCGCAACGGGTCTCGAGCTCTCTCTCATGGCTGTTTCAAGTAGGTTTATCTGCATTTGGAAAAAATTTATGTTGTTATAGACACCTATGGATTTGACATAGGAGGGCAGGATATGATCTTGGGAATGTAGTGGTTAAAAGGTCTTGGTAGCGCGATGAAATATGAGGCCATAAGACGATGGAATTCGTGTGGAAGGGGTGGGAAATCAACCTATAAGGAAGAATCGTTGAAGAGGATAATGATAGGAATATTCTTAACTAAGATCTGGATAAAACTTTATCTATTGAAGGGTGGGTTTGGATGGCACAACTCCGATTTCTAGTAGTGGGAATGGGTAGAGGGCAAGCTATCCAACACCTATTAAAAGAGGTTCTATACAACTTCCAGACTATGTTCTACCATCCAAGGGGTCTTCCACCATCAAGAGAGATAGGACATGCTATAAAAATGGTAGTCGATGTTACACATGTTAGCATCAGGCCCTATAAATTGGATCATTATCTTAAAGATGAGGTTAAATGACAAGTCAATGATATGTTGGTTCAAGGGATAATCTGACACAGCTGCAACCCATTTGCTATCCCCATAATCCTTATTAAAAAAAGACGGGAGCTGGAGAATGTGTGTCGACTACAGATCTCTTAATAAGCTCACAATTCCAGATAAATTTCCCATTCCCATCATAGAAGAATTGATGGATGAGTTGCAAGGAGAAACATATTTTTTCAAACCAAATTTAAAATATGGATTTCACCAAATTTGGGTCTGAACAATGAATGTAAGTAATACAACATTTCATACTCACGAGGGACAATACACATTTATTATCATTCCATTTGAGTTGATGAACACCCCAACTGCCTTTCAGTCCACCATGAACAAAATGTTTAAGGATTATTTGAGGAATACTGTTTTGGTATTCTTCGATGAAATTATGGTCTTTAGTAAAATTTGAGTGGACCACTTGCAACACTTGATGATGATTTTATAGGTGTTGCAGAATAATCAACTTCATATAAATAGCAAGAAATATTTTTTGGCACAAACATCCATGGAGTATCTAGGACATATCATCTCTACAAAAGGCGTTTTGATGGATCCATCAAAAGTTGAATGTGTAATTGTATGGACATGGTCAAATTATGTAAAAGGAGTTTGGGGATTCTTGGGTCTAACTGGATACTATAGAAAGTTCATTGAATGCTTGGGAAAGATAGAAAATCCACTCATAGAGTTGACCAAAAATAATAATTTCCATTGGACTCCAGTAGCTGAACATGCCTTTACTGCACTTAATAAATGTCTAGTATCTTCTCCAATACTATCATTACTAGATTTTAAACAGCCATTTATCATTGAATGTGATTCCTCTGGCCTACAGGGTGGGGCTGTCCTAATGCAAGTTGGGTAACCAATAGCTTATTTCAGGAAGGCATTAGCGGATGCCAACCTCTCCAAATCGGTTTTTGAAAAGAGGTCATGGATCTTGTCTTGGAAGTTCACCACTAGAGGCAATATCTGGTTGGGATCCACTTTATTATTTACACTGACCACAAGGCCCTTAAGAACCTCCTTAGTCAACGACCTCACATAGAAAACCAATTGTATTGGTAAGAAAAGATCTTGGGGTTTGACTTTGAAATAATTTACAAACCAGGGTGCCTAAATCTGGCAGAAGATTCCCTATCCCACTGGGATGCTGGCGATCTGGAAAGCTCTGATAAACCAGTAACATTAGGTTCAACAGTATCCGAACCTCTTTGGTTGGAAACAGAAATAGAAAGGCAGAAAATTAGCAGGATCTAGTGTTTAAAAGCATAATTTATACTATCCAGCAACACCCCTCTTCACAGCCCAGGTATAGTGTCTGATAAGGCTTGTTGTTCTTCCAGGACCGGCTCATTCTATCCTTGAAGTCCAGCCTAATACCAAAGTTTTTACAGTATTATCACTCTTTTCCAGTAGGGGGCCATTCCAGATTTCATAGGACCTACAAACGATTGGCAGCTGGCCTATTCTGGAGGGGAATGTCAAAGTTGGTTCAACAATTTTTCTGAGAATGCGATGTTTTCCAGCAGTATAAAACTTAGTCTTTGTCTCCAGCCGAACTTCTCCAACCGCTATTAATACCTGCGTGAGTTTGGGAAGATATTTCGATAGATTTCCTCTTTGAACTACCCAAATCCCATGATTTAGCATTATCTTGGTGGTTGTGGATAGCTTCACCAAATATGCCTACTTCTTACTATTGCGCCATCCATATACTGCAAGGATGTTTCTGAACTTTTCATTAAGGAGGTGGTCCGATTACATAGTATCCCTAGCTCAATCCTTAGTGACCGAGATCCTATATTTGTTAGCAATTTATGGAAGGAATTATTTCACTTGGAGGGCAATACTCTTAATATGAGTTCATCCTACCAGCCCCCAATGGATGGACAGACAAAGATTGTTAACAAATGTCTTGGAACATATCTGTGTTGTTTTGCTTCTGAAAGGCCACAAACATGGTCCCAGTGGATGCACTAGGCCAAGTACTATTACAACACAACAACCCATTCTTTAACTAAAATGACTCCTTTCAAAGCTATGTACGAGCGAAAACCACCTGCTATGTAACAGGTTATTGGGGAATCTACTCTAGTGGACATAGTGTATACACTACTTGCTAAATGGGACCAAATGATAGAACAACTCTAGCACAACCTTGGGCCCAACATCTAATGGTCGTAGTAGCCAACAAGCACCCTGAAGTGTTTCTTATGATGTTGGGGAACTCGTTTTTTTCAAACTCAGGCCAAACATCCAAACTTCCAAATCACACAAACTAACTTCTAAGATGGCTGTCTACTATTATGGTTCATTTTCAATTGAATCACGTCTAGGAAACACTGCTTGTCATGACCCGTCCCCTGAGGCCCGTGTTGTGTCTATGCCAAGCCCGCCTCCCATAGGCTAGGGGCTGGGGACTAACACTAGAAATGAGAAACCCAAAAAGGGAGGCATTTCCTTTAAACCTATACATAAACAGACAGGTCACACTGCACACACAAAAACACAACAAAAAAGGATTAGTATAACCAACACTAAAAACCTCCACTGAGAGTAAAAGTGAGTACTAAGAGTAAAAGGGGCTAGTATACAATCCCAACTAAAATATAAATACAGAAAAAGGAAAAACAAGCTCCAGAGATCATCTATCAAGGATCCTACCTGAAGGGTAGGTACATGTCATCACTACGGCTCACCATGTCAATCGGTCACCTCCGTGTACCGTCTATCCCTAGCTCTCCAAATTCTCAATCAAGCTGTCTGTCATCTGCACAAGACACAACAATGTGCTGGCGAAGCCCATGCAGGGGTGAGTATAATAATACTCATTAGGGACCCCGAGACCCTAGAAGGTCTCTCAGAATACCACAATGGAAAAACTAAAAAGCATGGTATTAATCATAGAGCATAAAGTAAAAGATACCTCACACCAGGTGTACAAATTAAAGAACAAAAATAAATATTATTAGTCATAAAGTCAGATCATCCTATTCTATCAAGAGTATTTTCTTCTAGTATGTATAGGGTCACTAGGTGTTGACCCACAAAGGATCGCTAGGTGCTGACCCACAAAGGATCGCTAGGTGCTGACCCACAGAGGATCGCTAGGTGCTGACCCACAGAGGATCGCTAAGCGCTAACCCGCAGACGATCGATATGTGATGAACCACAGAGGATCTCTAAGTACTTACCCACAAAAATTCCCTATATTCTGACCCAAATAGGATCACTATGTACTTAACCACAAAGGATTGATAGGTGTTGACCCATAGAGGGATGCTATTCTTTCATCATGTCCCAACCAGCCACTGGATTTCCTCACTTAGCACGCTTGATTATGAAGGATCCTCTCCTAAAGACACCAGTCATATTTCAACTACCACAAAGTCCCACTTAGAAGTAACCCAAATGACCTTCTTGTCGTAAGTGTTCCAATGCAACAGACAGCGCATCAATCGTACGTCCGGTCTGTAAGATATAGGAAAAAAGGAAAATAGGGCCCAGTTGGATTTGAGTCTACTCCAACTCAGCTATACTTCATCTTCTTCCAAAACTTAGGTGGAGTATCTCAAAAGGTCCTCCTTGTTTCAAGGGTCCCCATGCCATAGATGGTGCGTCAATCAGACACCGAGTATGCGAGTTATGCCCGTTTTAGTGAAACGGGGCCGATCGGGTCCGGGTCCGGTTCGACCTGGTTAGGCCGACCCGAGGGTTCGGCCCGACCAACACGTTGGGCCCCCGGGTCTAGCCCGACTGGCAGGGTCCGGCCCACAGGTGGCCCGACCCACCTGGTGGGGTGCTTCCCCTATGAAGAACCCAACCCGTGTGGTGTGGGCCGGTTGTGTTAAACCGGACGCGTGTCTTCCAGTTCTTTCCAGCCAGTGGCGCCAACTGGTGTTGCCCAACCTCTGCGTAATGGCTAGCATATCTGGCCGTTTGTGCGCTTGTCGAGCAGTCCCTCCCCTTCTATGAGGCACTGACGGGCGTGCCATTTTCCTCCAATGTGGCCCTCAAGAGCTGATCGTCTCCTTCCGCCGTGGCGCTAGCTCACGATGCCTCCTCCACATGGCCGGTGTGGTCTAGCCACCGACGCTGGTCACTGGCACTGCCGCACCGGTGGCACCTTATGTGGGCCACCGTAGATGCTCCAGTGGTCCGTTTTCTATCCTGTCTGTGCCTACGGGCCTCTCAGGTCACCTCCTTTACTATGAAGCCCACATAATCACCTTGCCATCACATTGTTCAGTCGCTGTTGAAGAACACACAACATCCAATATCGACGGAGGGTTCATGACTTATTCGAATCAGCCCATTCCCTCCATGTTAGAATTTTATCATGGGGAAGATATCAATCATCACATAGATTAAGAATAACCCCAAATCAAAATCCCTATGGCAACATCCTGCAAGATCGAGCGAGTCACAGATCAAACCATTTGTCGGTTGATCCGAGTTCGTTGTATTTTTCAAGAATGAGATAAAAGGAATCATTAAACACTTAGCGCAAATAAATCCCAAAATTGGATTTAGTGATATGGATGAAAGAGAATATCCGTGCTCGCAGAGGTTCCATTTTTGTTGATGCCCGTCGTCGCCTGTCGATCTCTGGATCAAATCCTCCAATGAGCCCATTCTCCATTCTTCCTTGGAGGGAGATGTCGTTGGCGTTACGTCAGAGGTTTTCCCCATGGTCGTTAATCCTCTCACCAATGGATTGAATAATAAAAAATATATCTTGACATTGTGTTTATTAATGTGGTTCATTAATGAACCTTAATTAACGAACTATTAATTTTAAACGGGTGTTGCAACTACACAACAAAAGAAACAAATCATTAAATTACCCTCATTTAATGCTCGTCATTACACTGTGGTTTCTCCAACCATCGATCAATGGTTAAAGAAAAGAATAAAATAACTCAAAGAGTTATTTTTTTTAAAAAGTCCAAAATTTAACTTTTTATTCGACCCTTGCTGATTGAAGTTAAGCTTCCCCTAATCTAATCTTGGTGATGTGAATTCAGTGGTGCCCTTAGATTTTTAATTCGACCACCAGTTCAAAAGATATAAAATATCACTCACAAATTACTGAATATACCTTAAAATTTCAAAAAATCCGTTCCGGGCTCTCTAGGCCTCAAAATCACGTACCGTCAAATTTCGCAGTCTTGAAATAATTCCATATAATTGAAAAAAATTATATGAAATTTCTGGGTCTTTAAATTCTCCCCACCTTAGGGATTTATGTCCCTTAAATCCACAATAAAATCTAAGAAAACAAATGGGGGGGGGGGGGGGGGTATTGAGAACAAATCTGAGCCTCCCGCTCCCATGTGCTCTTCAATAAGTTCCCATGCAACCACCAAACTCACACTAGAGGAATTGATCATCCACGAAGGACCCACTCCTATCGACCCTCTATCTCCACTGGGAACTTTGAAAAGGTGGCCCCATCGTCAATGTCTAGCTCGCCCTAGTCGATGATATGCGATGGGTCATGCATGTATCTCCTTAGCTGCAACATGTGGAAAAAGTCATGCATTCGGTGCATCTGTGGGGGAAGAGCTAGCCAGTACGCCACCTCACCAACTCTGCTGAGAATTTGGAATGTTCCGATGAACCTCAGAGATAGCTTTCCGCCTAGACCAAATATTCACAATCCTCATCAGGGTGAGACTCATAGGATGACATGGTCTCCCTACTTGAAATCCAAGGGTCTCCATCTTCTATCGACAAAAAACTTCTGCCTACTTTGTGAAGTGTTCATCCACTCTTGGATGATCTTCACCTTCTTAGTGGTATCCCATACCAACTCTGGACCCATAAGTACTAACTCTCCTGGGTCTGTCCAGCAAAGAGGTGATCTGCATGGTTGCCTATACAAGGCCTCAACGGTGCCATGCTGATGGTGGAGTAATAGCTATTGTAGAATGAAAACTCCACCAGTGGAAATTAGTACTCCCAAATGAAACCCAAATCAAGGATGCAAGCATGAAGCATGTCATCAAGTGTCTCTATGGTCTGCTCCACCAGACCATTTGTCTAAGGGTTAAAGGCGATGCTCAAGTGTAGCTAAGTCCTGAATGCATCTTGTAATCCCTTCCAAAGCTGGGATATAAAACAAAAATCACGATCTGAAATGATCGTTGATGGTATCCCATGAATTCGTACTATCTCTTGAACATAGAGGCATCCCAATCCCTCTACTGATCCCTGCTCTCAGATGGGTAGAAAATGGGCCGAATTGGTGAGTCGATCAATGGTCACCCAGATAGATTCTTGTCCCCTGGATGGGCATGGTAACCCAGTCACGAAGTCCATGGAAATACCACCCCACTTCCATTTTGGTGCCTCTAGTGGATGTTCTAAGCCTGCTGAAACCTGATTCTTGGCCTTCACTTGCTGACAAGTGAGGCATCGTGAAACGAACTCTGCCACTGCCTTCTTCACCCATGGCCACCATTACTGACGTCGGAGGTCCTGGTACATCTTTGCCACACCAAGATGTAATTCCAAAGGGGATGTATGGAACTAACTCAACACCTCCTCCCGTAACATCACTGGTACCATGGTGCGTCCTCTAAAAAAGAGGATGTGATCCCTACCTATTGAAAATATATCAGGAGTCTGTCCTGAGGATATCTAAGCACGTCAGCTCCCAGTCAATGCCCCCAAGCTGTGCCTCCCAAACTCACTGAAGGAGTGGTGGAGTGGCAGTCAAAGACTAGAGGTATGTTGCTCTATAACTATCCACGAAGGATATATGAAATGCGAATATCTACTCTGTCACCTCTCTCAGAAGCTGTAGACCCGACCTACTGTTGAGTACGTATACTACTACGTTCCCCTTCCTAGGAGGGTAGACTATTTCAAAGTCATAGCCCTGGATGAACTCCAACCACTACCATTATCTCAGGTTCAAATACTTATGTGAGAAGATATATCAGAGAATATTGTGATCAGAGAAGATAGTAAACCATTCACCCATCAAGTAGTGCTGCCACATATTCAACACAAAGACCACTGCTACTAAAATCAGGTAACAGGCCGTGTAGTTCTTCTCATATTGCGTCACCTGTCGTGAGCCGTAGGCAATCCCAGATCACTCCTACATCATGACACATCCCAGTTCGGTCCCTAATGTGTCGCAATAGACTACATAACCAAAACCTTCTTCTAGTAGCCTCAATATGGGGGCACTCTTCAGTATCCACCTCAGCTCCTAACAACTCTTCTAGAACCTCTCCATCTATATGAAGGGCCATCCCTTCATTGTCAAAGCTGAAAAGGGTGCTGCTACTCTCGAAAAGTCGGGTACAAATATTCGGTAGTACCCATCCAACCCTAGAAAACTCCACACCTCAGTCACGCTCCTAGGTGGCTCCCAAGAAAGTACTGCCTCTATCTATATCGGATCCACTGAAACTCTAGCCTCTAAGATGACGTGTCTCAGAAAGTGGACCACTCGTATCCAGAACTGGCACTTTGAGAGCTTACCATAAAGCTGGTTTTCTCAGAGTGTATCCAAAACTACCTGCAGATGCATGGCGTGCTCCTCCTCCGACACTGAGTACACCAAGATGTCATCAATGAAAACCACCAAAAAGTGAAAAAGGTAAGGATGGAAGATCCTGCTCATGAGTCCCATGAACACTAATGGGGTTTTGGTCATGCCGAAAGATATCATCAAGAACTCATAGTGGCCATACCGGCATATGAAGGCTATCTTTGGTACATAAACATCCCACACCCAAAGTTGATGATAGCCTGATCTGAGGTCTATCTTTGAAAACCACCGAGATCCCTTCAGCTGATCTAAGAGATCATCAATCCTCGACAGAGGATACTTATTATTCATGGTCACCTGATTCAGGTTCCGATATTATATCAAAATCCTCAAGCTCCCATCTTCCTTCTTGGAAAACAACATTGGGGCAGGCTATAGATAAAAACTGAGTCTTACGAACACCTTCCTCTTCAATTCCTACAACTGTACCCTCAACTCATGAAGCTCTGCTAGAGACATCCTATATACTAGTGTAGATATTTGTTCCTTCCTGGGGTAAATGTTGATGTAGAAGTCTACCAGTATATGAGGAGGTAGTCCCAGAACATATTTAGGATAACATCCGCATACTGGTCCACCACTACAGGATAATTCAGACTCCATTCGTCCACTACACCGAGGGTGAGGATATCCAACTAATGATTGATTGGCTGCACCCACCTCTGAGAAATTACATCATGTGCGGCAAAGGTTACCTTATCATAGATGAAGGAAAACCTAGTCCCATCTTTGTGTACACACTGCACTTTGTGCCTAAAAAAGTCTATCTGATCATGGACTGTGGATAAATAGTCCATACCCAAGACGACGTCGCAAGGACTGAATGCTGTTACTAGGAGATCCCAACTGATGCTCTCGCCTACTATAGTAAGATCACACTTCTGGAACCTATGCTTAATCATCGAATCCCCTCCCATAGGAGTCTTTAATAATAAGGATCAAGTCAATGACTCCATTGAAATCTCCGAGCTCCGAACGAGAGCTTTGGAAGTGAAAGAGTGACTGAAACCTGTGTCTATAAGAACTATAACCAAGGTGGAGTAGACATAGATCACATCTCTAATAATATATATAGTTCCATGGTCATAAGCCTCTATTGCCTGAAGTTGAGATCATCCCTTTCCACCTATACCCTGTTGTCGGGGTGGACCACCTTGAGGTGGTGATGATAGTACCTCAAACTACCACCCACCACCTGCTGCATGACCTACTCCTCTACCACGTTCGCTACCCAACAGACCTCCTCGCTTGAACCTATGTCGCTGTCTCGGTGGTCCCTTGACCGCCTGATGGTCATCCACATGGGAAGTCAGACAGTTGCGAGCCATGTTCCCTTATCCACCGTAAGAGTAACAAACTCTAGTCATCATATGACCTCCTCTACCTCATGAGCTCCACACCTCTGACCCTGCATCTTGGGGCCATCCTCTTGAGAGACTATCCCACTTGGGCCTCTGCATCATCTACCTACTGCCTACTACAGATGACTCATCCACCTCTCGTCCGGTGGTGGATCTCACCATCGTTTCCTGCTCGGCTAGAAAGCTATCCACTAGTAGGGCTCCCTCTAGCACTCCATCCTTCATCAGAATATTGAGAGAAATCATCGATGCTTTGATCTCATATCAGAGACCCTACTCAAAGGATCGAGCATTAAAGAAGGGGCCCCGTACCATGTCGGTGGAGTAGAGAGAGAGGTCAGTAAATCTCGCTGAGTACTGGGGCACTTTCGGGATGCCTTGTTGTAAGTGTAATAGATCTTGAATACACACAGAGTGTAGTGTCACTGGTACGAACTCCACCCTGAAGAGGCTCTTAAAGTCCAACAAGGAAAGATCCATCTCCTCGTGTGTCTGGAGCGTCAAGATCCACCATATCGCTTATGGGCCCTGAAAAAGGCTAGTGTCTAGGATCACCATCTGATCTGCTGGTGTCTTTACCAAGTGAAAAACTCATTCCACAGCCTCCAACCACTCCTCAGCTGCCTGAGGATCTGTATCTCCTTGAAACCTCAGGGGCCTCTGTCTCTGGAACTCGTGCAAGGAACTCAATTGGTGTGCACTATCCACTAGTGGGGCTAGTGAAAACTGATACCCTATGGGTCGTGGTTCTAATGGTACACCACCTAAAGGTTCTATCACCGAAATAGGTCCCTGAACTGACGCCTCATTGCTCGGTAGGCCGTCGTCATGATCTCTTACTAGAATCCTGAATGGATGTCTAAGCGGAGGCATAATATAGAGAAAAAGATGTGCCATGATCAATATGTTATACCTGGTGACCCGACTCAAAATATATCAGGAGAAAAAAAAACAAAGAAACATTTCTAAAAAACACGCAATCAGTGCTCTCGTGTACCAAGTTGTAATATAGAACTCAGGGTCCTACTGTTTGGATACGTCATCCACCACACCAACACTAAACTCCCTTAACTAAAATCCAAACTAAAGACAATAAAAATTATTTCTCCATTGAAAAATAAATTACAAACTCTTATTTCTTATGGTAGAACCGATCGCCATTAGAAACCACCTTTTCACGACCCGTCCCCTTGGGCCCATGCCATGACTACCTCATGCCCACCTCCAATAGGCCAGGGGCTAGGGAATATCACTGGAAAGGTGAAACCTAAAAAGGGAAGGCATTTAATTTAAACATGTACACACATAGATGGGGAACACTACACACAAGAAAAACACAATGGAAAATGAGTAGTACAACCACAACTAAAATCTACCAATGAGAGTAAAAGGAAGTACTGAATGTAAAATGGTCCAATATAAAATACCAACTAAAAGATTAGTACAAAAAAATAAAAACAAGATTTAGAGATCTTCCTTCAAGGATCCTACCTGAAGGGTAGGTACAGATCGTCACTACGGCTCGCCATGTCAATCGGTAACCTCCGCTTATCGTCTAGCCCTAGCTCACCAATGTCTTATTCAATATTTTCGTAATATGTACAAGACACAACAAGGTGCAGGTGAATCATATGTAGGGGTGAGTATAATAATACTTAGTAGGGACCCCGATACCCTCGAAGGTCTCTCAGAATCCCACAAGGAAAAAACCACGAAGCATGATCTCAATCACAGAGCACAAAGTAAAAGACAACTCACACCAGATGTACAAATTAAAGAACAGATATAAAGATGACTAGTCATAAATATAGATCATCTTATTCTGTCGAGAGGCTTTTTTCTTGGTCCACACAGGGTCACTAGGTGATGAACCACAGAGGATTGATAGGTGCTGACCCACAGAGGATTGCTAGGTGCTGACCCACAGAGGATCGCTAGGTGCTGACCCATAGAGGATCACTAAGAGCTAACCCATAGAAGATCTCTATGTGATGACCCATAGAGGATCTATAAGTACTGACCCACAAAATATCACTATATTATGACCCACATAGGATCTTTAAGTGCAGACTCATAGATAATCGATAGGTTCTGACCCACAGAGGATCGCTATTCTTTCATCACATCACAACCAACCACTGGATTCCCTCACTTAACACGCTTGATTCTGGAGGATCCACTCGTCAAGCCATTGGTTATATCTAAAACTCCATGAAGTCCCACTTAGAAGTAACTTAAAGTACCATCTTTTCATAAGGGTTCCAACGCGACAAACGACGCATCAATCAGACACCCGATCTGTAAGATATAGGTAAAAATGTAAATAGGGTTCGGTTGGATTTGAGTCTGATCCAATATGGCCATACTAAATCTTATTCCAAAATTAAATTGGAGAATCTCAAAAGATCTGCCTCATCGCAAGGGTCCTTATGCCACAGACGACACATCAATCGGGCGCCCGGTCTGCGAGTTATGCCCGTTTTAGTGATACGGGGCCGATCGAGTCCAGGTCCAGTCGGCCCGTTGGGCCCTCAAGTCTAGCCCAAAGGTGTCCCGAATCACCTGGTGGGGCATGGACCACCTAAATAACCCAGCCCTTGTGGTGTGGGCCGGTTGTGAGGGACCATATGCGTGGTGTTCGGCCTGTCCAGCCGACGGCGCCAGCTGGCGCCGCCCCACCTCCACGTAATAGCTGGAAGAGCAGTCAATTCACACACCTGCCGAGTGGTTGAGTAGCCACTCCCCTTCCACGTTGTGCCGACAGACACAAAATCCTCCACCGAAGATGCTCTGGTGGTCCATTTTCCATCCTGTCTGCACCTACAAGCCTCTCGGGTCACCGCCTTCACTGCGAAGTCCATAGAATCGCCTTGTCGTCACATTGTTCGACTGCCCACGAAGAACACACAACATCCAAGATTAGTAGAGGGTCCATGCCTTATTCATATTGGCTCGTGCCCTCCGTATTAGCGTTTTATCATGGGAATGATAGAAATCATCACATAGATTAAGAATATGCCCAAATCAAAATCCCTATGGCGAACTCCTGCAAGATCAAATGAGTTACGGATCAACCCATTAGTCGGTTGATCTGAATTTGTTGTATTTTTTAAGAATGAGATAAGAGGAATCATTAAAAACTTAGAGAAAATAAATCCACTACTTGGATTCAGTGCTACGGATGAAGGATAAGATCTGAGTTCGTAGACGTTCCACGTTCATTGGCGCTCGTCGTCGCCTTTCGATCTATGGATTGAATCCTCTAACGATCAGTTCTCATTCTCCATTCTTCATTGGAGGGATATTTCATCCACGTTACATCAGCGGTTTCCCCCATGGTCGTTAATATGTTTTTCAATAGATTTAATAATAAAAAAAAATGATATTAGCGTTTTGTTTATTAATGTGGTTCATTAATGAACCTTAATTGATGAACGATTAATTTTAAATGTGTGTTGCAGTTACACAACAAAAGAAACGAGTCATTAAATGACCCTAAATTAATTCTCATTGTTATGCTGCGGTTTCTCCATCCGTCGCTCAATGGTTGAAGAAAAGAATAAAATAAATCAAGGAGATATTTTATTATTTTTCAAAGAAGTCGAAAATTTAACATTTCTGTCCAACCTTGCTAGTCGAAGTTAAGCTTCACCTAAGAGAATCTTGTCACTGTAAATTCAACGGTACCCTTAGATTTTAAAATCTGATCACCGGTTCAAAATATTGAAAATCCCACTCACACGTTACTGCACATACCATAAAAAAGTTCTAAAAATCCGTTCCGGGCTCTCTGGACCTCAAAATCATGTGTCATCGAATTTCAGTCTCAAAATAATTCCATATAATTAAAAACAATTATATAGAATTTGTGGGTCTTTACACCACTTATAAGTTTACCCTTCCCCCAACAACAGGGATACATCCGGTTTTCCATGTCTCACAGCTTAATAGTGTCATTGGGAAGTCTCCGGTTCACTCCGAGCTGCCAGAATTGTGGGGAAAATCTTCATCCTCCATTCCTCGACCTGTAGTGATCTTGGCTACAAAGTCAACACCTGGGTACCCACAAGGCACTTGGATAATTCAGTGGAAGGGCGTACCAGCTAAAGAGTCCATGTGGGAGGATGCAAAACACATCATTTCATAGTTTCCAGATCTTCACCTTGAGTACAATGTACCAATTGCTGAGGGGGAAATTGTTAGTGGAGCGGGTTCTGATTTGGTGGGTGTTACCCCACATTACCCATGCCCCCCATTCTGCACACTTACCTGCATAAGGGTAAAATGGTGAAAGAGGTATCTGTTAGTGGGGGGGGGGGACAGTTGTTAGTTCGTCCAATATTTAGTGGGAGAGCTAGGGGTTTTCAAGGCAGTTAGATCCTCTGGGTATTCTATTGGAACAGAATGGGTGGGAGCCAGTGGTCTAACTTCTGAAACAACGTATTACAGCAACAACCGGACCTGGAGGAGGCCTCTCCATATTTATCCTATTGTAATTCTTATTCATATCTATTTATGTAATAAAATAATTCACTAATATCAATATGAATTATCTCCTATTTTTCTTATAATTCCCTATCCCTAAACACACACACACTAAATCCGTAAAAACATATAGAAATTTTTTAGCAAACTCATAAAATTTTGACCCCTATTGTCATGTGACCATCCTCAAAGAGTAACATCTGAAGATATGACATGATCTCCTTAACTTGAGGAAACACTCCCATTATGGTATGATCAACATCCTTCACCAAATACCCTCACCCTAAAAAACCCTAGGATATAACATGGTTTACCCCTCTATGATACAATTATTTCTCCCACTATGCCATGCCACAATTCCCCCTATTATGGTGTGATATACCACCTATAGAAAAATGTTAGCTAACTCCTGAAATTATGACCCCTTGGCCTCTGCTAATTCCATAAACTATCTAGCATGAATAGAAACAACCTCAAATTAACACTCAAGTATCAAAGAACTAGATTAAAAAAACACCAAATTTAAAACTCTTACTCTTCTTAGACAAGCGAAAGCAACCCCCCAAAAAATCCTTGACTAGTAATGATGAAAATCCTTAAAAACTCTCCACCATAGGGATTCTTGTCCCCAAGAAGCATCCATAATGGCTTATATATTCTTAATTAATCCATAGAAACACAATTCCATTGTAGGATTATGATTTTAAATTTTCAATGCCCCAACATCCCATACACATGTTCCTTCCAATATAGCATATTATTGAAAATGCTCTACTCCGATGCCCAAAACACACCAGTCATTTTCCAAATGGTGATATTGACACCAAAACTACCTTGTTATAAATGATTATGGATGAAAACATGATTCGAAACCTGTACTACTTGAATTCCCTTTGAAATTGAAAAATGTCTACTCACTATGATATTGGCCTTCAGATAAACACCTTAGTGTCTGAACATACCGACATGAAACAACTGACCACCCACACCTAGCCTAAACCAGATTTGTGAAGTCGCGGATCTAGTTCACTGATATGTATCCAAAATTGAGGGATACATGGCCTCAAACGTGCCTCTCCATATGCTAGAGGTTGCTGACTAGCAACGAGGGTCTATGGTGGTACAATAGGGAGACTATACCCTCATATCAGAGTGTATCACAATGGTGAATAATAGATAAATCGGTAGAAGAATTATAATAAACAATATAAATAACATATTATCGTATGGAAGCAAAAGTATCATCCATATAATAATAAATATCCAAAATTCGTAAGTAGTGTTTTGTACAAAATTATAATATAATGATGTTATAAAAAATGATAATATCACGATGTTATACAAAAACAGGGGACATGGGGGGGGGGGTAGGGTAGAAGTAATACAAAGTACATGCTATAAAAAAGGGAAAAAAGCTATCTCTAGTACCATCACAAGCACAAGCTCGGTCCTCTACTCTGGTACTCATTCCTTATACCATAAATCAAGTATCCATAACCGGGTGCTTCCCATTATCCCAACATGCATTCATGAAGTCTTTTTAGATACCAATAAGCAGCCTGAATAGTGTGTGAGTAACACTCAATAGGTCACCATCAACGGTGTCTATCACTATCTAGTCCGTGAATATACAATGAATATGTTTGTAGGAAATAATAATAAAGGTAGTAAATGAAATACATAATACCCATGTCAGTCCAAGTTTCCCATGAGATACCTATCCAATACTACATGCTTTGGCATAAACCGAAATGTCAGTGTTTATTATTTATAATTTAATTTATAATAGGCTCAAGACTTGAGGCTCAGAGCCAAGTTGTTCCAGATAATGATATCTTTATAAGGGATGAATACGTACCACAACATTTAATACTTAATAAAGAAATCAAATTAAGGATAAAACATATATAAATCATTGACCAAATCCGAGTATGTTCTTTGACATGGAAAACACATCATTTACACTGGTGTAGAAAAAGATTTTTAACGTCATTTTTTTTGATTTTTAATATAGGTTAGTACGCGACATTATTACAAGAGACGTTGAAAATACGTTTTTGTTGTTTTAATTTTTTCATATTTTAAAATCATGGTTTAATTTTCTTTGACATGAAAAATTCGTGTTTCTTGTTTTATTATCATGTAATTATTGTTTTGGGATTCCACATGGGCATCTATTTTGATGGGATTGTTTTAGATCATGGCCCGCTATTCCTTGGGCTTCATAATTCGTTGGACCGCTTTACCTGTGCGTTGCCTCCATGGAGATACTCTTGGTTTGATTGTTTCTGGCCATTGATGGCAAGTGATCCTGCGGTCCTACTTCTCCCATTTTTTTGTTTCTCCAGTGATCTGATCTTCACCACCCGTCTGCCCTATGCTTGCCGCATGTCTCGACTTTTCCGCTGCCCGTTGTACCGGCCTGCTTTCTCGATGCTTCTGCTTGCTCTCATCCTGTCGTGTGGTCCTCTTCTATTACACTTGTCAAAGCATTTTCTCACCTTCGGTTGCTTCATTATTGTTCCTCTGCGGCTGTTTTGAGTTGAAAATTCTTGGTTCTTGGATGAGTGTTCTAGAGAGAGTTGAGAGAGTGCTTGAGAAGAGGTTCTTTGTTCCTATGACATTCTGCCTGCATCGGTGCCATCTACACCCTTGCTCGAGTGATTTTTCATGGTGGAGAGTTTGGGATTTGCGAACTCTTGTGGGCCACCTCATGTTCAATATTGTATGACCTGGGAAGAACTGCATCTGTCACTGAGCTTCTGGTTTTGTAATATTTATCTTTCTATTTTTAGTTATTGCATTGTATGATCTTGATTTGTTTTTCCTTTTGCAGTCTAGTTTTCAGGGGTTGTGTGTGTAATTATATATAGTTCAGAAGAGTTCGGCACTAACACTGAGCTATATTTCATCACCGGCTCTTGGGGTGAAGAGTCCTTTATTCTCAGATAGTTTTCATGGTCTGCCTGTAAAGTCTGTCTTTACTACTTCTTTTTTTGTATGTGCTATGCTCTTCATTTTTAATAATAATAAATGAACTTTGATGGTTTTCTTACCGTGGAGTAGGACCATAAGGTCCGAACCACATAAATACTATTTTCCATTTTACATTCTTGCAAATTTCATTTTCTTTCCTTTGATATTTTTAACAAAACGTCTTATTCTTGTTGAGTTTACTTTGAATGCTTTTGTAAACTATGAACAGATTCCACAAAAAGTGGTATTAGTGGGTGTTATTCATTTTATTTTACATTTTGTGTCAAGTTTGAAATTGATAAATTTGATGGAGAAAATTATTTTAATCTGCAGAGAGTTAAAATGATATCATTACTTGTTTATAATGGAGTTTCCGATTCCTTTCATGGTAGAAAGAAACACATTATTACTGTTGTCGTCGATGATCAGTCCACCATTGATTATATATATTTTGATCCAAGTATATTAGAAAAGGATCACTACACTCTATTTTTAACCTTAGGTGATAAGGTTTTATGTGAATTAGCACATGAAACCACAACTAAATCAATTTGGGTTAAACTCGAACATTTGTATATGACTAAGTATCTACTCAGGAATGTGTATAAAAAGATGAGATTATACAATTTTAATATGTCCCCTGGTTCTTCTAAGAACATTCAAATAGATGAGTATAATAAAATTCTTTTATATTTAGCTAACAATAACATTGATGTTAAGGACGAGGATCAAGCTTTAATTTTGTTTACATCTCTTAATGATTCTTTTCATTCACTAAGAGATTCCATGATGTATGGTAGGGATTCCATTACATTAGAAGAGTTTAAGTCAACTATCCTGTTCTGTGATCTTCAAACACAAAGTTTGAAGGAAGAAATGAGTTTTCTTAAGAGTGAACCTCAAATTTTACATACTAAGGCTCCTATGAAAAATAAGGGTAGGAAAGACAATAACCAGTTTAAGGGATTTTAGTGTTTTGAGTGCGGTAATATCAGCCACATTAAACGTTACTGTCCTAATTTGAAAAGTAAAGATAATATGGAACAGTCACATGCGGTATGTCCCGATTATGAGTCTGCTAAATTTCTTTAGTTTAGAATCCCCTTAATTAGAACTAGACATAGGTTTTGTGTAGTTTTTCTTGCATTCCTAGGACTGGCACCACTTGTCTTTGTGGGGGGAATCAAATTTAAGAAAAAGGGTTCTATGGGCTGGTCTAACCCATTCAGGCTTAGGTGGAGAAATTTTTTCTCCTGTCAGTTTTTGTTCTTTTATTGATGTGTTTATTTTTCTACATTTTTGATTAATGATGCATTTTTTGAGCTTTGTTCGGATTTAATTTTTCCACTATATTTCACCCCTAGTATAGGTTGTTTAAATTGCAGGTAACTACTTCATATGGGAGCTACTGTTCTCGGATAAATCAAAGGTAAATGTTTGGTATGTTTTTTTAATGCGATTTATTCATTTAAATTTATGAGCATGTTTAATATGTTTACCAGTAGAGTTGTAATGTGGGTAGAACATGTGCCACTACTGGCACATGCTTGGTGATGTTCATGCTTGGTGAATATTTATAGAGTTAGGGTTTTATTTTATGGATAATCTTCCCACACTAGTGATAGGTTAAGGGTAGTTAGGTTTGTGAAAGAACACCATCAGTCTTATTTTAATATTGAAAAGGCAGATATTTGTTGTTTTAGTTTTTCATATATTAAAATCATGGTTTAATTTTCTTTTCCTTGCAAAATCAGTGTTTCTTGTTTTATAATTATGCAATTCTGGTTTTGGGCTTTCACATGGGCCTCTATTTTGATGGGCTTGTTTCGGAACATCGCCCACTGTTTCTCAAGATTTATAATTCACATGCCTTCTTTACCTGTGCACTTCCTCCTTGGTGATCCTCTTGGTTTGATTGCTACTAGCTGTTGATGGAAGGTGATCCTGCTATCCTACTTATTCTGTTTGTGTTTCTTCAGTGGTCTAATCTTTTCCGTAGATCTTCCCTGTGCTTACCATATGTCCTGGATTTTCTGATTCCCATTGTACTGGCCTACTTTCTCGATACTTCCGCTTGATCTTATCCTATCACATGGTCCTCATCTGTTACGCCCGTCAAGGACTCAACTCACCTTCAGTTTCTTCATTATTTTTCCTCCGTGATTATTTTGAGTTGATGATTCTTGGTTCTTGGCTGAGTGCTCCAGAGAGAGTTGAGAGAGTGCTTGATAGGAGCTTCATTGTTCCTGTGAAATTCCGCCTGCATCGACGCCTTCTGCACCCATGCTCCGGTGATTTTTCTTAGTGGAGAGTTTGGCCTTTGAAAACATTGGTGGACCACCTCCTATTCAAGATTTTATGACCTGGGAAGAACTTCATCCATCACCGAGCTTCTAGTTCTGTAATCTTTAGCTTTCTGTTTTCAGTTCTTACATTGTATGATCTTGCTTTGTTTTTATTTTTGTGGCCTGGTTTTCAAGGGTTGTGTGTGTGAGTCTGTCCAGTTCGAAAGAGTAATATGCTAACAATGAGAAATATTTTATCACTGACTCTTAGGATGAAGAAGTCTTCATTCTCATATAGTTTTTTTCGTATGTGTGTGTGGTATGTCTTTGCTGATTCTCTGTTTGTATGTAATGTGCTCTTCATTTTGTACAATAATAAAGCAACTGTGGTGGTGTTCTTGGCATGGAGTAGTACCATAAGGTATGAACCACATAAATACTTTTGTCCATTTTACTTTCCTGCAAATTTTATTTTATTCCCTTTGATATTGTTAACAAAATTTCTTATTCTTGTCGAATTTACTTTGAACACATTTGTAAACTATGAACTGATTCCACAAGAGTTTTTAATGTCAATTAATAAACACCAAAATTGTAAATAAATTATTGTAAGGTTTTTCATGTTGTTTATTCTATAAATGACATGAAAAAACCGTGCATTTTGGTTTTTCACGTTAGTTATTAGATAAATGATGTGAAAAACCAATTATTATGGGGTTTTCATGTCTCTTATAAAATAACTGATGTGAAAACCCATAATAATTGGTCTTTCACATCAGTTATCTAATAATCGACGTGAAAAACAATTTTTTTAATAATTTTCTTTTGAATAATCCTCTCCAAAACATTCAAGAACAAATAAGAAGAAAAACCAATAGAAAACTAGAATAAAACAAGTAGAAAAAAAGCAAAAAATCAAGAAAAAAACAACAAAACACACTTATAATTAGAACATTAAATTTTTCAATATACACACAAATAAACTAAAATCTAATCAGACCTATGAAATGATTCGACCATTAAATTTGTTAGTGTCTTAGATCCTATGAACTATAAGAGAAAATATCACCATAAAACTACAAATTAAAAGGAAAATGATTAAAATTTATTCTGAATAAAATGAATGAAAATTTAAGGAAATGTTTATAAAGAAATATAATCTGGTGGAACTTCATAACTGTCCCTATTGAAATTATTTTTTATATAAATCTTAAAACATAATATCCAAATTCCTTTACGACTTCTTATTTATGAAAACATTATTTAAAATACTTTTTCAATTCAAAATAACATTATTAAGTAATATATCTAAAAATTTAGCAATTGTAAATGAAAATTCACCTTTTCTTTTACATATTCAGTCTTGATGCTCTTCTTTCTTATGGTCTCTCTAAAGATATTTAATGACCTATTTGAGAATAATATGAATAAAATAAATTTAAAATTCATTAGAATATAAATAATTATTAAAAAAATTTAATCTTACAGGTCCAATACATTCTTAAAATTTTCTCACACTTCTTTATTGATAAAGAATAACTAATAAAATTTCTTCTCCCTTGAAAAAAAAACACCTAACATCCAATGACCACAGATATAAAAGAAAATTTAATGTTATTTTTTATTATTTTAACATTTATATAATAGTTTTTGTGATATATGTTTCATATTATTGAAGATAATACAACATCCAACACGGAATAATTGCATTCTTTTAAAATATTCCAGCAATATAAACCATTCTTTCTGTTTTAGTCATTGTCATCTCTATAGGTGAAATAAACCGTGGGTCCATAAATCCATATACATATCTCTTGTCATGATCCTTACAAATTTTTTACAAATACCCAATACAAAATAAATATAAGTGTAGATATTCAATTCATTAAACTAATGGAATTTTTTTAATCGACTCACCTAGAAAAAAATCTCATCATGTTGATGCCCAACTGATTTCTAGTTTTAAGCTCCATTATATCTCTTTTCAAAAGTTACACAGTCTTTACACACCTACAAACAACAACTTTAATTGGAATCTCATAAACATCCAACCAAAAATTTGAACATGTTAAAAATATTTCAAGACTACTTTAATTTTTTTCTGAAGTCATAGCACTTTATATTTGTTGTTGTCTATATAGTATTTATTTACCTTTAAATTATTACTGTAAAAATTATAAACATATAAAATTTAAAATCTTAAAACAAATTTAATAAAAAAATGAAGTGAAAGATAAAATATACACATACCTCTATGGTAACATGCAGAACAAGTCTAGATGGCCATACAAAAAATTGGCTGATACTTTATCCAACTGTACTCACCTCATCTGTAGGTAATGATATTCCTACCGATCTATCTATAATATCATGTACAATGACCACATGATGCTCTATCTTTATCTATTGATAATAAATGGAGTCACCAATATAATATATCATCTCATATGGAACCATATGATGTTGGGGATCAATATATAACTCACAATAATTGGGACGTAATGGAGGAGGGGGTGTAGGTGTAAGATAAGAAGATGTGGGGTCTGTGGGTGGAGGTGGAGGATTGAGAACTGCTGGAGATGGTGGAAAAGTGGGATCAACAATTTGAAACTGTCTTTTCATGTCTACAAACAATGACTGTACCAAAGATCTGATTCTATCCTCCATCGAAACAAGAATATCCTTAACTTCAGCTTCCAAGTATTCTATTTTTTTATAAACATCCTCTATTGAAGAAGCTTCAGAAGATGGAAAAACTTTTTTCACCAATACACCTATCGAGTATCCTCGTACACGACCCAGGTGTTCAAGCTTTCCCAATGCTATAGCAAAAATATCCTTCATACCCTCAGCTATAAAGACACCATGTGTTCTCTTCTCCTCAAGAGAATACTATATGAAATATTTGAAAAAATATATAATGAATCACCATATATAAATAATAGAATTACCTTAAATAAATAAAGTAAACATCTTATGTTAGAACCGGGTTTTTCACTCAGGTATGGATCCTTTTAAATTTGGAATAATTATTTATTTTGGACTTAATATGGATGCCTAATGAGGTTATTAAGGTTTTTGGGTGTTTGAGGATTGTTTAGAGCCTAGAGACCTGATCATTGGAGAAAATAACTAGGCCACATAGTTAGTAGAAACCATGAGAACCAGCTCGCATAGTCTCTCCTAACCGTGCGAGGCTAGATAATGGTTTGAAGTAGGGCCCATTGTTATCCCTAACCGTGCTCCAGGGGCTGCATGACCATACAAAAACTACAGACATTATTGTAGAGGTGTCTTTCATGGTTGGCACACATTTTCTCTAATAGTATGGAATAAACATGTAAAATTCCTCTCCCTACAGCAGATGACACAACGTTGGTGCAAAGTCTGACCAACCGTGTGGCCAAAGAGTGCGATGCCTGTTTTTGGATAATTTTATGAAAATAACCTTAAATGAAATGTTTTAACATACCCCTCCTCTCATTTGTTTATATAGCGGATAATAGACCCCCTTTTCTCCTTTTTTGAGATCTTTTTCTCCTCCAAGTTATGATCTTTCACATCTCTCCACATCGAGTTTGATCGAAGTACCATTCATCTCATTTGATCTGGGCCTATAAGATCAAAAATTACTTTTTATTTGTTTTTCATTCTTATTTTCCCATGAAGATTCTATTTATATGTAGGGTGATACACCCTATTTTTCAGTAGTTGGTCCATTCTTCAGATCTCTTCCAATCAAGTCCAAACTAAAACCTAACACTGGATGAGGGGAGTCATATAAGTAAGAGGTAGGTGGTCTATAACTCATCCCTAGAGTTTCATCATTTTATAAATTGTCATTATTGTACGCATGCCGATTTCATCAGGCATGACCTATTAAATTTATATGTCTTTATTATATTCACTGTGCTCATGTTCAAGAGATTATTTAATAAATTTTATTCATGTTAATGGAGGTTAAAACATAAATTCCCTCCATTCCATGTAGGGTTTTTCCATATTTATGCTTTTAGTGGTTTGACATGTTTGTATGAGATGCCAATCAGGTGTGTTATGGCTTGACCATGTTAAGGGTATGCCCTTCTTCAACAAGTTTATTATATAATTGTGAATGGTTATCCTCTATATGTGATAGTTACACTTAACCCTTCTAAGTTAAGTGTTTTAAATTATTCAATGAATCTTTAAATGGTAATTGGAAAGTATATTATTGATGTCACTTGGCCTAGTTTATTATAAATGAATTCCACATGGTTGATCATACTTATCCCACCTTTTTATGTTTATTAAAGGTATATGAGTGAAAAAATTAATTAAATATGAAATGATAGAAATGGTTTCATGTCCTATTAGCCTTGTCACACTCATGAAAGGCATGTAATGAACCCTTTGACTTATTAAATGACATGAATTTTACACGAACTAATTAATTAAATGAATTGATTATAAGGTTACTTTTGTATAAAAACCTTGAAATTATTATAGGAGTGGTCAGACACAAGCTAGCCTTGGATTCCTATGGGAATTCCTTGAGCACTTGTGGACACCATTCTGATTCAAGTATGTTAGTTTCCAAGGGTGAGACCCAACTTGGAACCTGATCTTTGTTTACTTATGGATGAACAATGTGATGACATAGTATACCTTATTTACCATTATTAGGATGCCTTTAATACTCTTATTGGATTTAACATGTCATCTATGGTCATGAGGTTCCATGGATACACCATTGGGCGTAGTCATTGCTTACCTATTTTACCTTGGATGAGATCCTTAGAATCAGATAGAATTTCTATTGTGGAATTCCTTGGGTGATTCCCCTCAGATTACACTCTTACCCCCCATAGCCATGCCTCAGGTTACTATTGAGTTAGATAGACCCCTAAGGTCATGGATTCCTTGGATATTACATTGGATCCCTTTCATTATTAATAACATTACATGATTTATTATTATATCTTGGATCCTTTCACTATTATCATCACCATGGATGCCATGTTATATATTGGATCCTATATCATTATATTTATTATGTTAGGATGTCAGTGATGGTTATAACTCACATGAATTACTTATATAAACTAAAACATAATTAATAAATGAATTGGTTACATGTTCAGATACCAACTGAGGCTAAAGTGGGTATTTACATTACAGTACCGATTTACTTTTATATATACATTTTTACACACTATTTCAGTTTATATTACATGAAATGGATGTTATAGATGCCATTGGTGGTGGCCTACTGAAATTTTTATCACACTTTATCCAGGATTCCATTGACCCTCAGACAGATTACATGTATGCAGGTGTTGACAAGGGGAATCACCTTGATTTGGACACTTGATATTGCTTGCTTGGTTAGGATGGAGCTTGGTAAAAGATGACCAGGATGGAGCTCGGGAAGTTGGATATTTTTTGGTTTTTTCTACTTTTTTATAGAATGTATTGCCTACTACTTTTTATCCATGTTTTCAAGATTTATAGAGACATGATATGTATCATAAACTTTAGTATTATTATAAGTTTCACCTATTGTTTATTATTTTTTCTACTTCTATTGTGCCATATGTATACACCGCTTTCTCTATTTTCCTGCGATTTCATTTATCTGATGTGATACACTCTAGTAATGAGGGCATAGTATCCCCACAAATACACCCCATAACCTTTCTAAAATTCGAAATCCATTACCTATTATAGTTGATATCATTTCATCATTGGGAGATGAACATGCCGTGTTGTGGTTATTATTATTGTTCCAATTGAGGATTTTGTATCATCCTTGGCCTGATGATATGAGGGTAAGGAGAATTATTACATGCATCATTATAAGAAAATAAAATTTATATTCCATACATAAAACTATTCCATATAGGTTTATTTCACTTTATTAATTTTCTTAATATGTTTGTGATTGTTGAGTGATCCTTGTTTGCATATATGATTGTGCTGTTCTTTGGCTGTGATTGGGTGATTTATAGTTTTAATTCATGAGGTTATATGGTCCCACATGTATTGGAATTGGTAATTTACTGATTCAATATATTAGAATGAAATTAGATGGGTGTCAATTTTAGTGAAAAGGTGTATATTACCCGATTCACTGGGAATAAAGATCCATTTTAAATGAACTTTGCTATATGAAAACAAGAAAATGAAAACTGTAAAAGTAAATATTGACTTATAAAATGAAATGGTTGTTGGTAAATTAAAAGAAATTGTGCTATTGACCTTTAACCTACTAGAAAACCTGTAATATAAATAATAAAACATACAATTACATGGCCTTATAAGTAGGTAGTTTGGGTAGTATACCTTGGGTAGTAATCCCTTTTTTTATGTTCCGATTCTCCTATTGATACCTATCAGCTTAATGCTTGTTTTGAGGTGTGTTCTTGGAATTTGTAGACCAATTATGCAATGAAGTTATTGTTTCCTATGCCAGGAGGGAGGCGACGACCATGCTCTAGAAGTGGTGGGCCCTAAGTCACCATTCCTATTACCAAGATTCCCATATAAGGCATCACCTATTGTACCTAATCTGGGAACTGAAGCTTAACTTTGTGATAGTTTCCTACATTTGATGCAGTCCATGAAAGGTGCTCCATGACTTGCTCTTATGATGGATGATCTAATCCGTGAGTTCCAACAACAACATCCTCATACCTTCTCAGGGGATGGCGGTTCACAAGCTGTAGAGTCTTGGATGGAGGCCAATCTTTCTATACATGAGCATATGGAGACACCTCCAGAGCGAAGGGTGAATACTTTTGATTACAAGCTGTGTGATTCATCTAATTATTGGTGGGATGCGATTTCCCAAGCTGGTCTCCATCAGGGTATGATATGGGATGATTTCCAAAATTAATTCTATGATCAATACTTTCCTTATACATTGAGACCTGGCTGATTCAGAGAGTCCATGCATGTAGAGAAGTCTGATATGTTAGTTATGTATTATTCAATGTGTTTTACTGATTTGCAATGATTTTCACCACTTCTAGCTGGTGATGAGCTTTCAAATTATAGACATTTTGAGGATGGGCTCTATTATGCCATTCATACTTAGGTGAATTTCTTTCACCTACCCACATTTTTTGAGATCGTTAATCAAGCTCTTATCACTGAGCACAATCTAAAGTAATATGATAATATTGGGAATAGAGGACTAGTTCCGAGGTAGGAAAATAGTTATTCTAATAGCAGGAAGCGATCCATCAAGGTTTCTCTTCAGGGAAGTGTCAGTCAGAGTACCCATACTGGTAGATCATTGGTATTCCGTTAGTATGAATGACATGGGTATTTGGAGCCTCAGTGTTATAGAGACCCTATGTAGTACTAGAATTGTGGCCATATTAGGAACCTTTAGAGATTATATCAAACCTTTCCATTAGCTTATAGTGGAAGTGGTTCAGCACTAGCTCCACCTTCAGGTGCAAGTTCTTTTATGCTGCACCAGGTGGGGAGTTGGAGTAGCACCGGTAGGACCGTTCGAGGAGAAGGTCATGGATGCAGTATCCATACTTCAGATTATCAACAACACCTGCATAGCAATCCTGATTGGGGTAGTCCAACTATTGCATAAGGCTGTGGATCAGGTTAGTTGCATGCACTACAAATCATACTCAATGATCAAGCTACAAGACCGTCCATAGTATGAGTTACTATTCTAGTATCCTTCATTATAGTATCTGTTTTATTTTATATAGGTTCTTCACACTCTTTCATCTCTTTATCTATCATGGAAAGTCTTGTGATGGAAATACAGTATCACTATGGTGAAATGAACCTAGATACATCATTGGAAGTATAGTAAGAGGGCATACGACAATGTAGGGACTATCCCCATGAGGTAGTCAGTTACCCCTTCTCGTGAGGCCTCTTTGTTCTTAAGATGAAAAACTCTGATATCATTCTTAGGATGGATTGGTTGGTTTTGTATCACACCATTGTAGACTGCTATCACCACATGGTGTTGTTTACATCACCAGAGGGCATCAGTTATATACAAAAGGGTGAGTAGGATTTAAAGGCTAGTAGAGTTGGACAAGAGCACCATGGGTTAGGTGAAGTGAATTCCCAAATTTCTAATCTCTTCATGGAGGATCAGGGTTTACATCAGGATGAATTCCCTCTGGTAGTAGATCATTTTAGGAATGTATTTCTTGATGATTTTTCTAGCTTACATCCGAAGAGAGAGGTATATTTTACAATTGATCTCATTCTAGGAGCAGATCCAGTGTTCATTCCCCCACATAGGATGACACCTACTAAGATCCATAAGCTCAATTGGAAGTTGGATGTCTTAGAGGCCAAAGGTTTTATAAGGCCCATTACTTCCTCTTAGGGTTCACCCATGCTTTTTTTTCCAATAAGGTGGATGAGAACCTTTATCTATGCATGGATTATAGATGGTTGAACCAGATTACAATCAAGAACCGATATACACTGCCTCGAATAGGTGATATCTTTTACTAGCTTTGAAGAGTTAGGGTGTTCTCTAAGATTGAACTAAGATCGGGATATCATAAGGTATGAGTTAGACCTTTAGACACACCTCGTACATCTTTCCATAGAAGGTATGGTCTGTATGAGTATCTCATTATGCTATTTAGTCTTACGAATGCAGCCACCATTTTCATGGATCTGATGAATATGGGTTTCCACCCTTATTTTGATTCTTTTGTCGTAGTAATTGTAGATGAAATCTTGGTGTATTCTCACACTAATAGAGACTATGATAAACACCTTGATATCATTATGATTACACTAAGAGAGCATCATTATTTTTCCAATATTTCTAAGTGCCACTTCTTGATAAAAAAAGTTTACTTATTAGGTTATATTATCTCAGAATTAGGAGTATCTATTGACCCAGAGAAGGTGAGTGCTATAGTTTCCTAGGAGCATCCCAAGAACATGTTTGATATATGGAGTTTATTGGGGTTGGTTGGATATTACATGTGTTTTATATAGGGCTTATCATACCTTAATTCACTTCTTACTGGTCTTAGAAATATGGGTGTTAATTTCCTATAGTTAGAAGAGTGAAATAAATCCTTTCAAGATATGAAAGGAAGTCTTGTATCAACACCTATTCTGATACTGATAGAGCTTGGATGAGGCTATATAGTGTTCTGTGATGCATCAAGTATTGTCTTGGGTGCAATGCTGATGTAGGAGGACAAAGTCATTGCATAAAAAGCTTAGTATTTGAGGCCTCAAGATTGAAACTACCTAACACATGTCCTCAATCTAGTAGCAGTTGACCATTCCTTATGTTGCGGGTGATAATATTGGATGGGTGAGCGCTTTGTGGTGTATAAGGACCACAAGATCCTCAAATATATCTTTAAATAGTGTTATTTGAATCTCATATAGTGGATATGGGCAAAATATATTTAGTAATTTGATTTTGATCTTTCCTATACACCTGAAAAAGGTAACGTGGTAGTGGATGTGCTGAGTAAAAAAACCTAGTCACCACCCATATAGGAATACAATGATGAAGGGAAATTGATGACCCTATTTTCCAAGCTTCATTTGGAGTTTCATGATATTCCTGATCAATCTTATCTCTCAGCCTTGACAGTTACCTCTTCCATTCTTAAGAAGGTGAAGAGTAGAAAATTTTTAGATCTTGAAGGCCTGATTCTTTGTGAGAGTATTTCAGGAGATGACCCACCTCTATATCGGTATGTGGATAGAGAAAAAATCTTACATACACATGGTGTGTTTGGGTTACTATAGATATGATAGAGTAATTTATGTGTGAGTCCCATGCTTCTCAGTGAGAAGTTCATCCAATCATCTCCATGATGTATCATGACATGCAATTCCAGTATTGGTGTCCTATGATGAAATGTTAGATAACATAATTTATCACTAGGTATTCCACCGGTCAGTAGGTGAAAAAAGAATGCCAGTGACTTGTAGGATTGTTACAACCTATTCCATTTATGGACTGTAAATGGGAAGATATTTCCATGGACTTTGTAGTTGGATTACTAAGGTCGCATAGATGTAGGAATGCTATATGGGTTGTTATTGATAGACTGATGAAAGTATCCCACTTCCTTGATATCCGGGAGAATTTCTCAACTGATGATCTTGGAAGACTGTATGTCCTTGAGATCATATGACTAAAAATAGCCCCTCGTACTATTATTTCAGATAGGGATGCTCAATTCACGTCACAGTTCTGGTATGGTTTATAGAGAGATATGGGTATACAGGTTCTTTTGAGAATAACCTTTCACCCTTAGACCGATGGATAGTTATAATAGTTGATACAAGTTATACAGGAAATGATCTGAGAATGCATACTTGATTTAGGTAGTTCTTGGGAGAAGAATATACCTCTCATCACGTTCTCATACAATAACAACTTTCAGATGACAATTCAGATTGATCCTTTTGAGGCCTTGTATGGTAGGAAATTCTATTCACCCCTATTCTGGTTTGAGGTAGGAGATGTAGTACTACTGGGTCCTCATCTCATTTAGGAGACTTTAGAGAAGGTTCAACTGATTAGGAAGCATATGTATACTACTTAGTCTAGAAATAAATCTTATACTGATCACCACATACAACCTTTATAGTTTGTAGTTGGGGATTGTGTTTTCCTACGGGTATCACCCAGGCTTGGGAATAGACAAATACAGAGGCAAGGGAATCAGTCTACTCATTATATGGGGTTGTTTGAGATTTTAGAGAGATTCGTGTTGGTATCCTATCTGTTTTTATTACCTCAAAGGTATCATTACATGCATGATGTCTTCCACATTTCATAGATTCACCGGTATCATGCTGACCCATCTCATAGTTTTCATCCTAAGGATGTTGAGTTAGATTCTGATGATTCATTTTAGGAGTATCTTATATGCATCATTGAATAGAGTAAGAAGGCTCTTCAAGTCCAGTCTATCCCTTTAGTACATGTTCTATGGTAGAACTACTGTTTACAAGACAATAATTGGTAGCAGGGGGCCAACATACATTCCCCATGGCTATAATTGTTCTCATACAGAGTTTCATCTCCCTTGGAAGGTGAACTCAAGGATGAGTTCCTTTAAGGGGGGAAGACTATAAGAACCTAGTTTTTCACTTAGGTATGGATCCTTTTAAATTTGGTATAATTTTTATTTTTGGCCTACTATGGATGCCTAATAAGGTTATAAAGGTTTTGTGGGTGTCCGAGGCTTGTTTGATAAAATAAAAAATTCTATACAACCCGGATATAATAGTTTTTCAACATCACCATATAGACGCTCAATTGTTGGTTGTTTATTAATTTTCACTAATTCAATACCATGAATAATTTATTCAATTTTATTAGATTTATCATCTTGAAAATAATCATCATAAATAGATCCAAAATTTTACCTAGTTTCACCATGTCGAATCCAAGGGATATAACTCAAATTGAAACAATGATAAATTAAATTATCTTTGATCACTCTTCTTTTCAAATTATTTATATTTAAAAATTTCAGGCATGGATATAAAAACAAGTTGTTGTTTGTAATTTTTTTTAGAAAATTACAAAAAAGTATCAACACCTTCCTCACATTCATCACTTATTTGAAGTGATGTAATCCAAATTTAACTCATTATTATCTATAACAAATATAAAAAATAAATATCTTGTAAAAAGAATATAGTGGTGGTAAAAGTGAGAATAAATTATTCAAGTCAAACCAAGTTTAAATTTATATCAAAGATATCATAATTTGAAAGTAATAAAACTTTGGAATTTTAAAAAATATATGCGTATTTGAAAAATATAATTATAAATTCTATAAAATAATGGAATATAAGTTTAAATATAATCGGTAAGTCATAAAAATAAATTCATGGATGTAATTTACAAAAGAAAATATAGTCATTAAATTATCTCATTTTTCATTTTCTTCTGAATTAAATTATATGAAAATTGAAATTGAATCTTATTGACCATAATCCAAATTAAGTGTGCATTTCCCATTTTGATTTGAATCTTTGTCATAAATATTTTTAATATATTTTTCATGAAAAAACAAACAATTATTAGAATAAATGTTAATTCATACTATAATATAATCATATAGTAGAATTCTAACAACACAAAAATGAATTTTCAATGCATTACACACACATATATATATATATATATATAAAATTAATATCATTTATTATTTATGCCTAGTATATTATGAAAATTGTGAAAAGCATATTACGTACTGTGTATTCTATGAAAACCTGTTTTATTTGAATATACCACACTAATAACCCATATTATAAATATTTCAGTCTACTTTATTTAATATAATAAAAATCCAAATTTATGGGGAGAAAATTGATTTCAGTGTAAATACCTTCTGATGAATGTGTAATTCTATGAAAATATAACATAGAAAAACTCTACCTATGCAGCGGGTTAATCCCCTAAATTTAAAAATTAATGTAACCTAAAGTATGACTGGGGATAAATTATGACTAGGGATAAAGTATAACTAGGGATAGATAGTGAATCAATATATATTATCATTTGAAACAAATGGGTTAATTAATACAAATAAATTCAAAACCTAAAATATATCTATTATAATATAAAAATTATATGTAAAGGAACCAATTAATAGTTTCTATTGTTTATTGTCAAATAATTTCAAAATTATATTGATAGTAACTCATAATATGTAGATTGAATATTTAATATATGATTTTTCAAGATAAGAATATGATCACATCATATGAAAAATGTTGATATGCATATACACTACTTATAAGATATTGTATATTGAACTGTATGCAAATTGCAATGTATGTATACATTAAATTTTTATATTACTAAGTCACTAATAAATTCATAATGCTAATTTAAATTTATGCATATACATGGAAGTGTATGCATAAATAATGAATGATTCATAAAAATCATCCAAATAAAAAACATTTAGAGATTCAATGCATAAATTTAAGATGAGATGCAATTTAAGCATCTGTGAAACAATTTAGGGAACACTACCTTCCATATATTATATACACCAAAACATTAAGATATATTTCTGAAACTTATTATCTAACATATAACATTAATATATATTAAAATCCACACCTTTTCACGTAAATCAACAGATAACTAAGGTATACGAAGATGGTAATATGAGATTTTAGAGGATCATATCTATATATGAACATGAAAATATGTGGCTGATAAAACCTGAGGGATTATAAAGATGGTAATGTGAGATATGAGTCAATTAAATAGAAAAAATGAGAGTTAGGGCATCCGTGAAATTGAACGACCGAAAGCAAAGATCGACGTGTGAGGCTTAATTGAGAGTTGGGAGAGATGAGTATATAGAATGTGCAAAAATGAGGCCGATGAATCTTGAGGATGTATAAATATGTAAAACTGAGATTGGAGTCTATTGGATTAAAGAAATGAGGCTAGGGATTCCGTACAAGAGAAGCAATTTTACTTTCACAAGGTCGAATAACACTAAAATGATTCAAAATAAAAATTCATATAATTTTAAATGACACATCATGTCTGTTATATAATAACTGATGTGATAAAGTGGGATGATTAATTTTTTCACATCGGTTATCAGTTAACCAGTGTGATAAGCAATATACATGACTTTGTCACATCAGTTATAAATAAGCAACATGAAAAATCTAGCATGATAAATACTTGTTGTACTAGTGTTAATTGATTTGACATCTTGAGACCATACAGGGTATTCCATATAGTGAACCTAGGTATCATTCTAGGTATACTATAAACCCATCACCATCTGAGCTATCCATGTAATTTCACATAGGAACTTAGGTATCGCTCCTAGTATGGGATAATGGAATTTCCCTCTAAGCCCATACAAGGTATTCTATGTACGAATCCATGTGTCGCTCAAGGAATAATATAAATCCATCTTCCATTTGACCACGTCTAAGGAATTACCCATGGGAATGCATGTATCACCCATGAAATGAGATAAATATATTTGAAATTCATTTAATTTTATATTCATGATAATACCATAAAAATCATGTTTCGTAGGGAACTCAAGTATCACTCTCAACATGACATGTTGAATGGTCATGGGATAAGAGACCAACCATACCATTTAATAATTCACTCAAAATAGGATTCTCATTGATATAAAATAATACATCAAGTAATAAATAAGAAGGAATCAAGGACTAGGAACATGGTCTCACTAATAACCTTCCATTTAATTCATTTTAACATTTCATTTAATTCATTTTAACAACCCAATTAAAAAGAAAAAATAGAACACCTTTAATGGTGGTTTAATTACATAATAAACACATAGTTATTTTATCTAGTATATTAACACACCCTAGAGGGGGTTATAATTGAGTTTTATAACCTTTATTAGCATTAATGGGTCTCAAGTGTCATGTAGGTCAAGGACTATGCATTAAATTAAAGAAAAATGTATTTTTAGAGGTGATGCATGGAAGGTCCATCACATGACACAACAATGCATAATATAAACAATTATACTTTTAGGGAAAATTACCATACCACCTACCTTATATTGGTAGCATAATTCTCATCCAGTATTGTCCTTTAATCTCGTATATAATGGAATAAAATGAAGAAATAGACAAATGATTTAAAAATAGGTAATATTAGCTTGTACATAATTAACATTCAATATGAGAATATAAACGAAGAAAATAATCAATAGTATTGATGGAATAACCATTGGCTACCCAACGTGACTGACAATACACCAAAATCTTACATTAGCGATAGTTTATATAATTGCAGATAATTTTTTTAGGTAATTTAGCGGTGTTTTATTAAAAACCAATGCTAAATTTTTTTATTTTTTGACAAATTCGACACTTCTCCCTTGACCCCTCGATGCTTCACCCCTGACCCCCTGAGTCCCTATGAACCCTCATTGGCACCAATCCCATCCATCGTCGCTGATCCTGTCCCTCACTGCCGATCTTCATGCTCACCACCCATCTCCACCCATCACCGATGGTCTGACCCTCATTGACCTCTCCGATGGTTCACCCCTCCCCCTCCCCCCAATGATTCACCCCTGAACCTCGACTCCACGAAGCTCTACCTGACCCCCCAAAGAGTCGCCACCAATCCTGACCATGGGTGTGGTCATTTTTGAAGGAGATGATTTTCACAGTGCTTCATATTAGTTTCTACTTCTTGGAGGTATATGTTACTATGAAATTGATTCATTTTAGAATTACAAGCATGTGTTTACTTTCTAAATTCCATTTTTATAAAATTACAAATATTTTTGATATACCAATGGTTTTTTAAAAATATTTCTTGGTGTTTTGAGGTTGGTATAAATGGGTTTTCACAAGAATACCATGTTTTAATTTTTTAAATGGAATGTTTTATTATGATAATATTCTTGTGAAATCTATTATTTCCTTTTTAAATGGATATCATGTTTTGAAATGGGTTTTGACCTGATTTTGATTTTTAATATGTGAAAACAAGTTTTTAAAAAGAATTTGATTTGGAATTGAGGTGTTGACCTCTTAATGTTTTAAAAAAGGTAGTTTTAATTTATTTAAATTTGGTATTTTAAATGTGTACATGGTTTAAAACTTCTAAAATGTATTGTTAGCTTGTTTTAAATGGTTTGGTGGATTTGGTTGTCCCTTTTTACTTGTTTTTACTTTCAAAGAGAAAGAAACTTGTTGAAGTGAAACTTTAAAACATATTAAAAGAAATGGTTTATTTTTGTGGACTTGTTAAAACGTTTCAAGTTGTGTTCATGTTATTTTTGAAAGAAATTATGGTCATTGGACATGATTTGGTTTTTCAAAGAAGATAATTCTTGTGTAAGGGTGAAATTGAAATGTTTTAAATCCTTTGGTGTTTTCTATCATTTTCTATATTTTGTTTGGAAATTATTTTATGAAAAATGAAATGTTTTTCTCATTCCAAGACATGATTTGGTGTCAAAGTACTATTTAGAACATTGGTTTTAAATGGTGTATGTGGAAGGAAACCCTTGATTAACCCTTTACCATTTACCACTTTTGTGGGTTTGTGATAAATATGTGATGATTGTTGCTCCCCATGCATGAGAATGTGATAATTATGCCTTGAGTGTATGTTATGTATGTATGGGGTACTATATCATTGGGTGTTAAGGTTAAATGTAGTTATGATTATTCCTCATGTGTTAAAATTCTATCATTTTCACTATGCATCAGTTCCACTATTTTTCATGGGAAACCAGGTACTAATTGGATGACCTAAATTATTTCTCTAGTTGGTTCACATGCTTCTAGTTTCAAACTAGTCATTATATGAACAAGGTCTATGTGGGAGGGTTTTCATCACGAGGCTTATGTGGGAAAATTGGTTTTTAGTTATATATGTAGCATAATATGATAAATAGATAGTTCAGGTGGTTATGCCCATATATGATTAACTTCATAGCACATTAGTATTCCCATGGTATATCCCATGACACATTCAATTATATGGTTACTTTGTTATTTGAGGGAGTTTTATCTAGTGCTATATTATATCATTTCCTATGATTTATTCATTATGAAATCTTTCTCGTTTATATTTTATTATATGGTTACTTATTGATTTAGGGGAGTTTTATCTAGTGTTATATTATATCATTTCCTCAAATTTATTCATTATGGAATCTTTATTGTTTATATTGTATTTTTATATTCCTTATTTAAATATTTTTCTTACCCTTACATGGAATTTATAGTTTGTGTGTTACCTTTACATATGTACCTTTTTACCCTTAAGAATGATTTGTATTCTTGGTTTTACCATTACATAATATATACTTACATTTACACAAGTGTTTCTTACCATTAAGAAAGTGATTCTTACCATTACACAAGTGTTTATTACTTTGAAAAAAGTGTTTCTTACCTCTACGCAAGTGATAAGATACCATTAAGCGACATGAAAAAATATAAGTTAACCTTGTGTAGTGAACTAGATAAATTTAAATAGTTTATGGAATTTATGTTTTTCATTTACGTGGGCTTTATAAAATTTTTATTACCATTATTTAAATTTTTAGTTCCATTATACATCTTTTCTAGTTACCTTTACATGACAAGTTTAAGTAAAAGATTACCATCACACAACATTACGAGTTACCCGTATGCAATGCTTATAATTTATTCTTACCCTTACATAACATTATAATTTACCTATATAAAACATTTTTAAAATGAATCTTATCTTTATGTGAGCTGTATATTTTAAAGGTTACCTTTACGAAAATTATAAAAATTAGGAGGTACCCTTATGTAGCCTTTGAAAAAATTATTTCACACTTACATGGGATATATAGGTATAAATTTCCCTATTATATTTATGTAGTAGAATCTCTCATATGTTTGAATGGTAGAAAGCCTTTGTCATGAGAAAATGATACCAAGAATCAAATACATTGAGTATTTTTGAATTTGAGCATGATACTTTAAACAGTAATATGTTTCTATTTTAATTTCTATCTTTTGGGCTGTAAATGTATGATGAAGAATTAAGAAACACACATGTGTAAAAGATTCAATGGATTTCCAAATAATTTTACCCATTTGTGTCTTTTCTATAAATAAACGCTAAGGAAAGAAGAGGATAAATAATACAAAAGACATTTAGAACTTCATGGAATCATTATACTGATTTGTTGAGGCATTTCTAGTTGCCCTATATTTTCTTATTTTGTATCAATTAAATAAGGTTCAAAGTTCACTACTCTACACCAGTTTCTTCATCGACGTATTCTAACAGTCCAAATAGTTTTATTATTTTTCAAAAGTTCATATAATTATTATTTCACAGATGGTTATACGGATATTTAAAATCTAGTGTATGATTATTTACCATATTCATATTTTTTTTCAACTAGTATATATGAATATATTTTCCTATTTATTAATTGTTATGTGTTTTTTTCATAATGTGTAGGCACATTGTGATGTATATGGATAAAAGATGGATTACATTACCGAGGAACACACCTCAGTATGATAAGGGTTTGGAGGAGTTTTTAGATTTTTCAATTTTCGATCAATATGTTGATGGGAGAATAAGATGTCCATGTTCAAAATGTAAATTTAGAAGATGGTTGAAAAGAGATGAAGTTTATGAACACTTGATATTGAAGTAATTCCCTGCTCATTATTTTTTTTTGATTTGGCTTTGAGAATCAAACATTACAGAAAGGTTGAGCACTGATTTTAATCCACAAAATGAGCTCACAAATTTGTCGATAATGGAAAATGAAATGAAAAACCTTATAAATGATGCATTCAGAATTTATTGACACCAACATTAAAATCAAAACATATTAGAACAACCAGTTGAGGGTGCTATAAATAGAAACATGGCAAGAAATGTTTTTGAGACTGTAGGACAAACATATCAAGATTGTAACATATCATTTGATGCTCCTCTTGATTATGTGGAGAATAATGTAAGAGAAAAATTCATTGAGTAGACATATGAGTTTCATGGTTTAGTTTATGATAGAAATCAAGATTTGTATAGTGGATGTTTGAAATATTCAAAAATTTATTTTCTGCTGAAGTTGTACCATATAAAATGCCTATGTTGAATTAAAAATAAGGCAATGTACATGATATTGAAATAGTTGCATTATGAATTTAATAAAGCAAAGATCCCTGAGTCTTTTTATGATATGAAAAATTTTGTTAAGAATCTTGGTATGAATTATACAAAAATACATGCATGTCCCAATGAATGTATGCTTTATTGGAGAGATGATTGAAAAAATGTTCTTCTTCTAGATGGAAGTCTATGGGGGATGTTAGAAGTCTGAATCAACATACTAACATGAAAAAGAAGAAAAGGAACACGCTTGTAAAGGTTTTTCATTACTTTCCTTTAAATCCTAGACTGTAAAGATTATTCATGTCATCGAAAACCACCAAACACATGAAGTGACATTCTGTAGATAATAATAATGATGGGTTAATGTGACATCCAAGAGAATCAAAATCTTTAAAGAAATTCAATTAATTATATCCATATTTCTCATCTGATCCTAGTAATGTTTGATTGGGATTTGGTACTGATGGATTCAACCCATTTGGTACTTTGAGTACCAGTTATAGCATTTGGCCAGTTGTTTTGATCCCTTACAATATGCCTCTGTAGATGTGTATGAAACAAACATATTTTATCATATAAATGATTATTCATGGAAAATAAATTCCTAGAAATGATATTGATATATACTTGAAGCGTTTAATTAAAGAATTATAGGAGTTATAGAGCAACGTTGTTTAGACATATGATGCATCTTCTAGAACAATGTTCAAAATGAAAACTGCTCTAATGTGGAACATTAGTGACTTCCCTAGACGTGGATATTTATCTGGTCAGAACACTAACTTGGGTTTGTATTGTCCTATTTGTAACATTGATTTTGAGCCAGAATGGATACCTCATAGTAGAAAATGGAGCTTCTTGTGTCATCGAATATTTCTCAATGCATCTCATAAATTTAGGTTAAAAAAGTCAAAATTAAATGGTTTCATTGATTATAGACCACCTCCAAATTTGTTAATAGGTTTTGAAATATTGGGAAAACATGGAAATGTTTAAAAAGAATTCGGGAAGGTGATTCATTTGAATGACAGCGGAAAACGAGTTCGAAGTGCATTATCAAGTGAAATTAGAATGGAAAAATGGAAGAAAAAAAAGTATATTCTTCAAACTTTTGTATTGAGAATTTAATTTATTGCGGCATAATCTTGATGGGATGCATATTGAGAAGAATGTTTGTGATAATTTGATCTTCACATTTCTTAATAATCATGGATATTTTAAGGATTATCTCAATTCTCAGAAATACTTATAAGCAAGGAACATAAAGCATGATCTCTAGCCAGATGAGAATGGAAGGTATGCTCTTGAAATTTCTGCAATTAAAAATAGGGATAATGATACATTCCTTTGAATTGTAAAACATTTGAAGGTGTTTTATGGGTATTCAAGTAACATATCAAGGTGTATTGACTTAAATCATCATAGGTTACATAGATTAAAAAGCCACAATTGACATATTTTGTTACATCAATTTCTTCCATTGGCATTTCATATATTATTACCTGAAAAGGTTACTGCTGTTTTACTCCAATTATGCACATTTTTAGACAATTATGTGAGAAAAATCTACATCCATTTTAGATTGAAAACCTTCTGGATAGATTTGTATTTTCACTTTGTGCAATGGAGATGATTTTTCCTCTCCCAGTTTTTTCTGTTATGATTCATTTAACTGTGAATTTAGATGAGGAAGCTAAATTATGAGGTCATGTACATTTTTGATGGATATATTCAATTGAGAGGTACTTTATTTATATGTTCTTAGTTTTAGTAAACAATTACTGGCACTTCATTAAATACATAATTATGTTTTTTATTTTATTTCACAGATATATTGGGTAATTTAAATCTTACGTGAAAAATAAATATCAACCTGAAGGCTCTATTTTTGAAGGTTATTTAGCAGAGGAGTGTCTTAAATTTTTTTCTAGATACTTGGATGGTATTTATTTAAGATTCAATCAATTTGGATGTGTTGATGACACATCGACTCAATCTAAAATACATGGGAAATAGAAAATCATTCTTGTTGTTGGCTGATCATTTGGAAGGAGCTCAAATGTTACATTAACGGAAATAGAATTATTACAGGAACATCTATATATGATACTAAATAATGAAATTTCATATCCATTTATTGAAGAGTTGAGGATAAAAACAAATAGATGAATGAGAGGATGAGAAATAAATGAGAAAGATATAACAAAATCTGTTAATAATGATCTTGTAGAATGGTTTGCATGATGTGTAAGTTCATAAATATTACAATAAATACAAATATTAGGTAGAAATATATATTTTATAAATCTACTAATGTATATTTTTTTTAGATCATGAATACTGATACTCGATCATAGTTTCTAGAATATTTGAAGTTTCTTTCTTGAGGTCTTCTAAAACAAGCTAGAAAGTTCGATGCTTATAACATGAATGAATTTAGATTTCATACAGTCGATCGAGAAGAGGGTTTGAAAACATAGAATAATGGATTATTTACATTTGTCAAAGTGGAATACTATATAAATCTATCTGATATTATCGAATTAAACTACCATAATCATTTTTCAGTTGTTTTACTCAAATTGAATTAGGTGGATATTATCATGGGTGTTAAAAGATAATATTTGCAATTTACTTCTGTGAACTTCTCTCGCTTGATGGATATTGGTGACCATGAACTACATAATCCATATATCATATCATCACAAGAGAAAATGGTATATTATGTTAATGATTTAATGGATAAATGGTGGGGTGTAGTTGTTTATGTAAAACAAAGAGACTTGTATGATATTGTTGATGAAGTGGAAGATTTGACCTCTGACATTGAATCCCATAAATAGTAATAATAAGACTTATTTTTTCATCATGATATTGAAAATATTAGTCTTCGAATAGTGGATTAAGTAGATGAAGTAATAATGAAGCAGGGAACCAACATGATTGAAGAATAAAATGATTATATGTGCAGTTATCCATTCATTTATCAACCACTTATGTCATTTGTGAAGTCATTCATTATAATTTTTATGTATATTTGGTTTATTAGTACTATGAATCTGTTATAATTTATATTTTTTTGCATGAATTTTTTGAAATATATGTTTTGAACTTAATTTTATTTGATTAAATGATAGGAATTCCAAGGAGGAAGCGTTATACTCACACTGCGAGGTCAAAGAGTTTTTCTAAAAGCTGATCAACAATAGTAATATTTTCATTAGTTTAAATATTTATTAGACAAAATTATCAGTTTAGTATATTAAATTGTTGATTTATAGTTTATTAATACAGTCAAATAGATTAGGCCACCAAGCACCCCAAATAGAAGTGTGGTTGAATGTTCATAAAAAATACGATGGGAGTTTTGTTAATGTTTTTGCCAAAGAAGTTGGGGAATGAATTCATTTTTCATTATAATAACTTATTATCAATTGTCACTATGTTAATATACATTTCTTATAATATGACTGATATTTTATTTATAGGTAAAAATTAAAGAACTATGGAATGTCAATCACACACAGTCCTACTCAATCTCCTAGGATGAACTAGTTGGTAAAGTCTTTGGGAAGGAGTATCCTAGTTGAGTGCATGGTATGGGTTTGGTACCATTACCTTCTAAGGTATTTGGAAGACAAATGGGGATTTAAAATGATGACTGGTAGAGATAAGGTAAATCACACAACTTCAAAATCATTTAGTTCACAAAATTTTATTGATTTTAAGTTTAAATATAAATATACAACATTTTTTAATTTTCAATATAATTATCTTACAGGTTCCGGTAATAGGAAGTATAGATGTATATAGAGAGGGTGACAAGAAGAGTTCATCATTGAGAAATGATTAGTGGAGAGGGTTTGTTCATGTATCAGTACGTCCAATGTGGGTATTTTTTTTATCTTTTTGTTATATTTTAGATGGGATCAGGAAAACGGGTGCTGTATGTATGTGTTGTATACCCATGTGTCTATATTCTGTGTTTCAACTAGCTATGGAGATTGAATTTTCCTTATGATTATATATGATGTTTAGTTTATTTTATCTCTTTTACATATAGGTTGATCTGACTATTAAATGCATTACTTTCACTGGATTATTATAAATAGTTTGTTAATATGATTATTTGATGTTGTGTTAATAGAAAATCATGTTATAAGATCATTATTTCCATGTACATAAAATACATTTCGAAAAATTCTTTTTGACTAAGAATTATACTGATGATTTTTTACTGATAAAATGAGATATTTAAAAAAAGAAATGTCCTGCCAGTAAGATTTGGATTCTAAAGTTTTTTATGTCATACCATTTGTTAATTCGAACCTATAGTTTAAAAATAATGTTAAATCAAAGTAGGATGTCAATATTAATTCATTTTATTAAAGATAATGCTATAATTATATTAAATTGTGTTTATTATGAAAGTATGCCAAGATATATTAAATTCTATTTATTCCATTTTAAGCACGATGTTTTAAAGTTTTTACAACATTACATGAATTTTATATTTGATTTATTATTCACGATAGGTTTTAAATTTAAGTATGAAGTATGTAAGTGAAAAAGGAAGTAATTATATGGTAATTATGTGATGAATTAAAAAATAATAATTTATGTTAACATATGTGATACAAGTATTATAACTTTTTTAAAATATGATAAATTGAATATAAATATTTTATGAGTGCTGCTATGAAATGTTTAATTTAATTATGGTATAATATTGTGTTGGATTCATGAAAATTTACTTTATGCTTATGTATTAGCATACCTTGTTAATGATATGTTTCCCTTAAACTACATGTTTGGTTATTGTGGTTGTTGATTTATTATTATAAGATAAAGCTATGTGAAATGAAATATAATTATATCGTTATTGATATATTTAGTATAATTTTGATATGATATCATGCAATAGATTTCATTAGTTAGGATGAATGAATATCTTGTTGAAATATGTTCTAGTGGATGGTATGTTGAATGCTGTTGTGGAAAGGAATTATTGTGATGATGAGTTGATGTAAGGGACATGTTTTGATAATGAATGTGTTTTCTTGTATGATATGATGATCTCTATGATGTTTTTATAATTCATGTGATATTTACTAACCTTAAGTTTTTGTGTTGAATTGTAGGAGTATTAAACTTCATGTAGTGGATAACGAATCAAGGAAACACAAATGAAATTACATGTGTTGAGTTTCTTGAATTATTTACAAATTATTTTATTTTTCTTATACAATTTGATGAATATATAAAGAATCGTAAAATGATATAATAGGAGGTCATGATGAATTCCCTACGTTATGAGTCACAATGTTTGTGAAATTTTAGGGTGATATGATCACCTAGAGTTCATGTAAGGATCTATGCTTTGGGTTGGGTAGTTTTAGCTATCTTAAAATCAGTGAGGTGATTATTATTATTATTTTCATTGTAAAATATTAGAGAATCATTGATTCAAATTTCATAGGGTTTATTATGCTTAAGGTTCTTTGATGGGTTATTAGAAAATATTTGGTTTATCTCTATGGAGGGGTCTATATTTTAGAGGTATCCCCCATGGCAGTAATATTTCTAGATGTTTTTCTAATTGGAAGAAGTGGTATTGAATTTGATTATTTCCTTGAGTGTTTTGGAGGTGTGTTCATCATGTTCGAGAAGTATTTCCATATATTAGTTAATATTTAGAAATTCATTATTATGTGTTTTTTTATCGAGGAATATAATCATTTTATATGTATCTAATGTAATGGATAATGATTTCTCAAGCCTTTATTTTGTGTATTTTGGGTGTTGGGGTCATGGGAGGGAGTTTGGTGGGAGAGTGATGGAGAAGGCATTGGTTATATCTGAAATTTCAATTGAGAAATTTTATTACACTATGACCGAGTGTGTTTATCCATGGAAAATAAGTCTATGACATATAATGAGATGTTTTGGTGTGAGGATTAGGTCATTGGGTTTTGATGTTATTCTATTTAGCTTGTCATAAATTATTCATGGTATGTGGAGTTTAATTATGGAATTGAGGTTAAGATATGATTGATGGGTTCCCTTATTTTTGGGAATATATATTTTGTAGAATCACGACCATGGTCATTACATCATGATTCATAAGTTAAAATTTCTTGGTCTTATGTGAAATGTCATGAACCCTGGGGGTTTTTTTGTGGTTGTTGTTTGGGATGGATCATGAATAAGGTAGATAAACATGATCTGAAAAATAATCCTTGGAATTCAATTGTTGTGGCATTGTGATAGTCATTACACCATGAAATTTATTATTTATATTGAAATTAAGATGGTTCAATGAGATTTAAGGGGGAATTGTTAGGGGTATTTCAACATGATCCTTAGAAATGTGATATGTTCTGAATCTTCATGTTTTTATTTTCTCAGTAACACCATGATTCCATTAATTTTAATTTTTATCATAAATTTACAGAGTATCCTCACCTTAGTTATATCTTTCTTGTTTTAGTAACACCATGATTCCATTTAGTGTTACTGTTGTACTGTTCAAGCTGTAGGTTCTAGGGCTACAGAACATGAAACTTGTTTTTTTATCATTCATGATATAGCAATGGTTTAAAACACCGATAGATATAGTTTTTTTCACGATAGTTTAAACAGACTCTATATTATTGAATTTTTTTAGGGTAGTGGTTAAAAACATTTCTAAATATGAATTTTTTTGACTTATAGGTGGTTTTATCCATATTAGTGGCGTTTTTTTGGTAAAAGGCTCAGAATTTAGTGGCTATTTTAACCGACGCTAGATTTCTATTATTTTTTTAAAGAGAAAACCACTTCTAAAATGTTAAAAACCACCATTAAATATTTTTTAAAGACAATTTCTAGAAACCACCGCTAAATGGAAGGAACCATCTCATGTTGATTACCAAAACCAATTTTAGCTGCGGTTTTCTGAAATCATCGTAGGGCCATCTAGCGGCGGTTTAAACGGCCACAATATGGGCATTTTTTATTAGTGCGACAAAATTTTAATCGAACTTCATATGAAGGAGGAGACTTAAAGCCTAGATTTAGGGATTAATGAGATTCTGAAGAGAGGTAGATGAAATGGGAATGGGAATGAAAATTGAGAAATAAATGTTAAAGGGATGAAGTGTAAAATGGTAAAATTATTTTTTTAACCGGATTACGGTTTTTATAGCATAAATAAGGGATTTACACCATAAATCCCCCATTTACGGGACTTACCAAACATGAAATATGATGTAAAATAATAACTTACACAATAAATTCAAGGTTTAATATTTAAATTACCCATTCATATTGTAATATGAAAATTTATAGAGTAAATTATCTGAACACACAGGCTCGACCTCCATTTCCCACAAAACTCACCAAAATAGCCAAATAAAAATATACCAATGTCCAAACCATAATCCAAAATTGAAAACTAAATAGGAAAATAGATTAAAAAAGGTTGTATCTTACACAAATCATAGTTAATTCTATAATCAATCCACCAATCCCTTATAAATGCATCATACTCTTTCCCAAGTACTGACATGCCCAACACCTGTGCTACACTTGATCAATCAATAGATTCCACTTCCCATCAGTTACCAAATTCACTAGCAACACTAACCCTAAAATATGAAGACATAATTCTATTATACCACCAAAACCAGAAATGAATCATCCCAAAACCATCCCTTAATAAGAAACAAAATTCATGTCCCACAAATGTCAAGATTGATCCCACAAGAGGGAAACATCTCAAGAAACCCATTGGGTGTTCTCTACCACACAACTTTATATATCACCACTCAAAAAACACCAATGTTTCATTATTTAATAATCCCATGGTGATCAATTTTCTTGAGTATTGGTCAACATAACCCTAAAAATATGACCCTATAGCCTCAACCCACCCCCCTAAGTTCTATAGTGTTAGGATAACCTTAAACTGACTCAAAAACCCAAGACGACCCTACATTTTTTTTGAAAACAATAAAAATGCTCTATCCCCTTTGGAAATGAAAAAATTTCCCATCTAACAAAACTATTATCATCACATCGACTCAAAACCACTCTCCTCTACTTCCTAATCATATAAAGTGTAACACTATATAAGAGATTTTCTTTACTTTTTAACCCAAACATATGATTATTATATCTATAGTTTAACAATTCTAATCATTAATGAACTGACCTTTCTAATCCCCAATGACAATCCTTCAACTCTCTAGGAACGGGGTGGAGTTTCCCTGGCAGAAAACTCCCACTGGAAACCATAATGTTTCCATTTGTGAACTCACCATTAAGAGTTTTGAATATTTACAACATGCTCACTCCTAGGGTATATGGACCCAATCCTTATTTAATCCAGAATTTTATTTTTAAAAAAGATTTAATTTTCCTACATTCCCAAATATCATTTCAGTTTTATAGTTTTATAGAATTATTTCATAACTTATACATAATAAACCCATATATAACAAGTTTGAAACTTTCTCTTAGTATACATTTATAAACAATACAAAAACTATTAGAAAAAACATGTTCTATATCATGAAAACTATATATTATTTTCAACTTTACTTATTCTTTATTCCTACCCATACTAAAACCCTATGAAAAACATTTAAAAATATAATATGAACACAAAAATCTCAGTAATGGACATAAAATAATAAGAAATAAACTCATTAGTCTATTTTAAAACCATGTTATCAATTAACAAAATTTTCATTTAACATAATAAACTTTGAGATAAAATAATCATTTACATAAAAATTAAAGCATATTTACTACCTAAAGTTTTTATAAAAAAATTTATAAGAAAACATAAAGAAAAAATCACAATCCTGATGGTTTCTTGGAATACATGAGAACCCATGAATTGTTTTTCTTAAAAACATACTTTTTTAACCTAAATGGATATAATCCTTTCATTAAAATAATATATCATTAGATTTAATTTTAAAATAAAATTATTTCCATGAAAAATTATTATAAATGATAGAAAAATCATGCAGCTTCCTTGGGTCATTATCTTTATAGGACCCTTACAATTTTAATAACTATTACTGTTGACTTATAATATAATTCTATAGAGAAAATAATCAATACCCAATGAATCAGAGATCTATATCAGACATACCTGATCATAAAAAATATCCATGAACCATATCATGAATACAAATATTAATATTTCACCTTTTCATCATAAAATATTTGAAAAAATATCTTGAACCAATATGTAAAACACTTTCGATATAAAAATATCCCTTTCTTTTAAAAACCCATTTTCAAAAATAAAATACCCAAAATAGAGGGAAGGAAGGTTTTTCTTTGATGAAAATATAGAATATTATAAAGGAATCCAAATATTAAATAATGGTTATAGTGATAGAGAAATCCATTCATGCCATATACTTTAAAATAGAACATTCTTTTTTCCCTTTATAAATAAAGTCAAAAGGTTATGTAATAAAATACTTAAAAAGATTCATTTTGGAAACCATTTAAATAAAGTAAAAAGTGACATAAAAAATTATTTATAATTCAATTATGTCTATATAAATACTTACATAAAATAATTTTAAGAATATGTACATTTTATAAAAACTATTTATAAAAATAGTTCTTTAAAAACATTTAAAACAAGTTATTAAAGTAAAATATCCCTTACCTCAAGTCCGACTCATCACTTACATTCTTTATATTTCAAAATAATAAAATTATGTTAATTATGTTAATTTTTTTATACATTTTAAATATTATTATTCCTTTAATTTTATATATTACCATCTTATATTTAATTACTTAATCAATTAAGTTCACATCATATGTTTTGACGATATTCAGTTCATATGCTTAAAATGGATTCAGTCGGTTGAATATTGTCAAAGTGGTCATTATTTAATAATATATAAAATAATAATCATGAAATAATTATATTTTTTAGTCATAAATTATACTTTAAAAACCAAACATTAATGATGGTTATAAAAAATAAACTACAGTACAATCATGGAGATGGTTGGTCGTACGTACGCATGAGTAACATTTACATTTTTCAATGAACATGATCAAAGGAATGTAAATAATTTTTTTAAATTTATATAATTATGATTATATAATAAATACCATATTATTTCTTTAAATACACTTATATATATCATTTATGTGACTTGATCATGAGAAATGAATCACATCGCTTCACAGAGGTGGTAATCCACACGTACACATAGACGATATTATCATATTTCAATGGATGAAAATGTAAACAAATAGATGATATATTATCTTTAAATAATTTTATTTATTCCATGAATATCATATATATACATTAAATATATCATTATATACATTCATAGGATGTTGTGAAGGAAAATGAATTACATTGGTTCGCAAGGTGGTAGTCCACTGGTAGGGGTGTCTATAAAAGAACCCAGTTTTATATTAGGTATGGATCCTTCAAATTTTGGTATATTTCTTAGTTTTGGACCTATTATAAATGCCTAATGAGTTTATGATTGTTTTGGGGGTGTTTGGGGCTTGTTCGGATCTCATAACCTCTACTAGTGGTGAAAAGGACTAGGCCGCATGGTTAATAGAAACCATGCTAGCTAGTCCGCATAGTTTTACTAATCATGTGAGGGATGGATAGAGATATTCATAAGGCCATATAGTTTGAGGAAACTATGAATCCTGGGGCATACACCCATGAAGATGGTCTGAAGTTTTTAGCAGATCCAAACAATATAGTTAGCACGCGATTTCTCAGACTATGGAGCCTAACAGTGTGTTCCCCCCTTGAGGTAGTTCCATGCACACATTTGGTGTATGTTTTAGACAAACATGCATCTAAATTGTGTGACCATGTTATTTTGGTGTGAATGTATAATTTTACCTTAAATTTACAATAATCTTACCCCTCTAAAAATTTCTTTTCTAGCACTAAGAATCTCTTTTTTCTCTTGTTGGTGCTCCCAAGTGCCTTCCTCCTAGTATTTTCACATAATTTGTTATAAGAAGTATGATTTGACTTACAATAATCATATTGGATAAGAATCAGTAAGTGATTTGATACTTTGGCTCAATTCACAAAATTTATTCCTATTGATGATGCTATTTAGATGCAAGCTCATATGTTCTATATTCAGTCTGTTGATCCATTATTCCATTTTATTCTAATATAGGCTAAACTAAAGGCTGATATTGGATGAGGAAAATGTTATAGCCTTGAGGTTGGTGGTATATGATTCATACCTCAAGTCTCACCATTTTATAAAATTTCATCATTAAGTGAACACTGATATCATAGAGAGTTTCCTGTTAAATTAATATTCCTTACTGTAGTCATCATTCCCATATTAAAAAGACCTTTCTATATATAATCATTACACTATTAGAGGTTAAGACCTCAATTCCTTCCACCCTAAGTAGGGTGATTCCCTAATTATGCCTTTATAACCTATGTGGGTTTATCTATGACACTGTTTGGGTGAGTGTATTGACCCTGCTTACAGTATGCCTTCTTAAACTAAATGAATCAATATTTCTAAATGGCTATAACCTTTATAGATGTCACTTGACCCCTCTAAGTTAAGTATTTTAATTAATTAATGAACCTTTTAAATGGAAAATGGAAAGTATATTTATAGATATTACTTGGACTAATTAAATGTTATAATAGAAATTAACATTGGTTGTATGTCCTTAGCTCGCCTTGTCATGTTTATGAAAGTTAAAGGAATAAACCTCATAAACGATTAATTAATTAAACAAATAAATGAAAGCATATACTATTTATACATTCCACTTAGTATAAAATGTAATAGAATGAACCAATCATGTTATTAAAAGGAATGGATATTACATGTCATAAATTAAAGAATGATTAATGAATTATGTAAATGGTTCCTATTACATATGGTCCATTTTCATATTTATAGGAGTGTCCAGAATTTATCTATGCCATGGATTCTTGAGGAAATTACTTGAGAACTCATAGGACTCCATTCTGATCCAAGGAGCTGATTTACAAGGGAGATACCCACCTTGGAACACAGTCGTTTTCTACTAGTGGATGCTCAATATGACACTGTAGGATCCCTTCATTATATTTCAGATATTAAGATGCCTTGGATACACTCCTTATATCTCGATTAATGTCTTTGGACATGTGACAACATGGATTCACCCCATTGGGCCCAATCATGCTTAGACCGTTTTACAATGGATGAGATCCTTGGACTTAGTTATAACTATTGAAGTAGAAAACCATATGATATTCCACTTGGATTACACTTAGAACCCTTATAGTCAGGCGTCATGTTATTATTGAGTTGGATTGACCCCTGTGGTTAAGGATTCACTGGTTATTACCTTATATCCTCTTCACTATCATCATCATAGGATTACTTGGTTATTACCTTTGATCCCATTATCATCATCATCATTATAAGATGCTTTGTTGTAATTTGGATCCACCTTATTACTATAATCATTACAGGATGCATTGTTATACCTTAAATCCTTTATTATTATTTACAAGTTATATTATCAGTGATTTTGTACCTCACAAGACATATTTATATATACTAAAATAAAATGAATTAATCAATTAAAGGATTACATGTTCAGACACCATCTATGGATAAAGAAGGTATTGGGGTATTTACATTTATGCACTTATTTACATTTATATATATGTATGCACACTATTTTAGTTTATATTCATAGATTTGATGACATAGACACCGTTGGTGGTGACCTAATACGATTTATGTCACACCCTATCTAGGTTTCTATTGGTACCCAGGCAGATTATATGTATGTAGGTGTTGATAAGGGGAAGCATCCCACTTTGGACACCAAATCTCGATTACTTGAATTAGGATAGAGTGTGGTATCATATGACTATGTGAGTTCTTAGGATGATGGATAGTTTTGGATTATTTTTGATTTTTTGTATAACATGTATTTTCTACTGCTATGTAAACCTGTATTACAGTTTTCTAGAGACATGACATACATTATCATCATTTTTTATATGATTTAAATTCTAGGTTTTGATTATTATTATCAATTTATTATGTTTTTTATTTATATTTTATTTTTTCTAGGGTGAGTTATTGGTGTTATTGTTATAGTTTCTGATTCTTCTACACAATCTGTTTACATATGATTTCACTGTTTATTTGTTATTACTTATATTCTATGCTCCACTCTAACATGAGAGAATAGTATCCCCCGATGGAAACACCCTAGGCCCTCATTTCTAGTTAGAAGCCTCTGGAATATAGGGAGGAATTCTTGAGGTCATGTGGACAACCGGTCTTGGGGAACCCTTTAGTGACACTTTGGTTCGAGACATTACAAAGTGGTATGAGAGAATTTTTTTTGAATTACTATTTTGGGATAATAGAGTAGAGATTAAGTAATCTTGTAACCTGGTTATAAGATATACTTGGGTGTAACTTACCCATGTTTGGCATAAATACCGAGTTTCCTAAAATGAGAACTATTGTTATGTATTTCACTTATTATAGTTGATGTCCTTTCACCGTTGGGTGAAGAACATTTTATGTTATGGTAATTATTATTATTATTATTGAGGATTAAATTTTATCCTTGGCCCATTGAGATAAGGGAATAGAAGTATCAAACATGAATCATTATAGGCACCTATAATTTTCATTCCATTCCATATGGGTGCATTTCACTACTTGCATTGTTTGTTTTTCCTATTATTGTTGAGTGTTCCCTGGTTTTTAAATTTATTAATGTGATTCTAATATCTTCTATAGGGTATTTTATTGGTTATTTAATGTGACTACATCAATTTAAATAGTATTTTATTGTATAGGTTGATGGTGGAACCTTAAATAGTTTGTTTTTACCCATGACAACTATGTACCTCTCATTACACGAGCTTCTCTTTGGCTGGGATTGAGTGATCAACAGTTTCAATTCATAAGATTTATGGGCCCTTGTTAATTGTAATGGGTAATTTACCGAGTCTAGCGATCATATATTACCCATTAAATTCTGAGACTGGATGTAGATAAGGTTAAATAAAAATTAAATGGGTGTTAATTTTAGTGATAAGGTGTATGGACCCTTATTCATTAGGAATGGAGATCCATTTTAAATAAAATATTTTTATATATTTATAAGTAAATACAAATCATAAGTGTAAAAAATAACTATAAAATGAAATGGTTTATAGTAATTTAAGAGGAAAGTTTTTATTGACCCTACACCTATTGGAACCCCTGTGAATCGAACTTGAACAATTAATAAACCTTAACCTTATAAGATGGTAGTTGGGGTTGTATGTTGGGTAGTTATCCCTTATTCTTACATTATGCTTCCATTAGTGATTAAATATATTTAAAAATATTTATTTGAGGCATGTTCTTGACATATGTAGTTATATGTCACCACAACATCCTCCGGTCATGCACCATGGGGGGGGGGGGGTAATGATCACACTCTATAGGTGGTGGGAATTGATCCACCAATGATTATTTTTTTAGTGACACCCGAGGAACTACCTGTTATACTAGATCTAGGAACTGATGATAAGCTTCTAGATAGTTTTCTATGTCTGATGTAGTCTATGCAGGGTGCTCTATGACCTACACATACTATGGATGATCTAAATCATGAGTTCTAGGTGTAGTATCATACCATCTTCTCATGGGATATTAGTCCAAAGACTATTGAGTCTTGGATGAAGGCTACTCTATTTATATTTAAGAATTTGGAGACACCTCCAGAGAGGAGGGTCAATCTTTCCACCTATATGATATGTGATTCGGCCAAGCACTAGTGGGATGTGATTACCTATGTTGGTCATCATCAGAACATGGTCTGGGCAGAATTCCATTCTTCCTTCTATGACCACTTATTTCCTCATACGTTGAGATCTGAATGATATAAAGAGTTCATGCATCTAGAGTAGGGTGCTATGTAATTCAAGGATTATTCAGTTCATTTTATTGAGTTAAAATTCTTAACATTGATTCTATCCGATGATGATATATCGTGTGATAGACACATCGAGGATGGGATCAAGTATTCCATTCATACTCAGGTGAATGTCTTTATCCTACCCATGTTTTCTAAGATCAGGAACCATACCCTTATCACCATGGGAAACCTAAGAGAAGGTGATAGTACTAGGCATAGAGGTTCAGTGCCAAGGCAGGTCAGTAGTTCTTCCAGTAGTAGGAAGGGTACCCTTTAGGTTTCTCATCAGGGTAGTGGTGGGTAGAGTATCCACACTGGTTTCTCCGTTATATTCCATCAGTGAGGATGATAGGGGAATCTGAAGCCTTAGTGTGATAAAGATCCAATAGAGTTCGATTAATGAAACCATATGAGGAATCTTTATAGATTCTATCGAACCTTTCCATATCCTTCTAGTAAAAGATGCTCCACACTAGCTCTAACTTCAGGGAAAGGATATTTTATGCCATGTCAGGTGGGGAGTTGGAGTAGAACTAGAACAACAGGATGAGAGGAGGTCATGGTTGTGGTATCCCAACTTCTAATTATAAATAATAGTAGAGTAGATCCTTTTAGGGTAGTCCAGCTGTAGCACTATGCCATGGATCATGCCAGTTACATGATTTAAAACTGATACCTGTGGATGAGATTGTAGGACCATCTATAGTATGACATACTATTATAGTATCCCCCACTATTGTATCTAATTTATTTGATATAGATTCTTCACACTACTTTATCTCTTTATCAATCATGGAAGGTCTCAGATTGAAAATTCAGTATTACTATGGTGTGATGATCCTAGAAGCACCATTGCTAGTGTGGTCAAAGGGAATAAACCAATACAAGAACATCTCCTTTGAGGTATGGATTTATTCCTTCTTGTGGGACCTCTTCATCCTCGAAATGACATGATTTTATTTCATTATCAGGATGAAATGGTTGGTTCCCTATCACACCTTCATGGAATTCTATCACAGCATGGTGTCATTTACATTTCCAGAGGGAAATAGTTATCAAACAAGGATGATTGGAATGTTTTGGGAAATAGAGATGTACCAGAGAATCATGGGATAACTGGAGTGACCTCCCATATTTCTAGTCTCTTCACATAGGAGTAGTGAATACATATGATATATTTTACTCTAGCGGTAGATCATTTCAGGGATGTCTTTCCTGAGGATTTTTCTAGATTACATTCGGAGAGAGAGGTAGAGTTTATAACCAATAATGTTACAAGAGAATCTCCATTTTCCATTAATCCATATAATATTGAACCTACTGAGCTCCAGGAGCATAAGAGATAGTTGGAGGGTCTAGAGTCCAAAGGATATACCAAACCTAGTAATTCATCTTGGGTTCACCCATGATTTTCTCTAAGAAGGTAGATTAAACCCTTAGTATTTGCATATATTACCAATGGTTGAACCATTTTATAGTTAATAATTGGTCTCCACTACCATGAATTGATGATATTTTTGACCGTCTCTGAGGATCTAGGTTATTATTGAAGATCGACCTGAGACCGGGCTATCATCAGGTATGAGTCAGGCCTTCAGACATACTTCATGTAGATTTTCATTGTAGGTATGGTATATATGAGTATCTCATTATGATGTTTAATCTAATGAAATCACCTTATAATTTCATGGATTTGATGAATAAGTCTTTCCACCCATATCTAAATTCTTTTTCTATGGTCATTAGGGACGACATGTTGGTGTATTCACGTACTCAAAGTGACCATGCGAAACATCTCGAGATCATTTTGAATACACTAAGAGAGCCTCATATTTATGCCATGTTTTATAAGTTCCACTTATATATCAATGAAATTTAATTCTTAGGTCATATTATCTTATAATAAATAGTATCAATTAACCTAGGTAAAGTTAGTGTTTTGGTTTCCTAGGAGCATCCCAAGAACACGTTTGATATACAAAATTTATTAGGACTGGCTGAATATTATAGGAATTTATTATAGATCTTATCACACCTTGATTAACCTATTAATGGTATTAAAAATAAGGTTTCTAAGTTAATTTTATCAGAAGAGTGTGAAAAAACCTTTTATAATTTGAAAGGAAGGCTTGTTTCGACACCAATTCTAATTCTTCTAGAACTTAACAGAGGTTGTACAGTGTTCTGTGATGCAATAGGAATCGAACTGGGTGCAATGATGTTGTATTAGAATTGAGTCATTTCATATGGTTCCCAATATTTTATTCGTCATGAGAGAAATTACATAATGAAATACCTTGATCTAGTACCTATTTTCCATGACATACATTGCTGGAGACACTATCTGATCAGTGATCACTTTGTTGTGTATACAGACCAAAAGAGCCTCAAATAAATCTCTATTTAGAGTGACTTGAATCACATATTGTGGATATGGGTCGATCACCTTAAATAATTTTATTTTTATCATACTTATATTCCTAGAAAAGGAAATGTGGTAGCAGATGCATTGAGCTAGAAAACTCAGAAACAAGTCCTACATGAAGCCAGTGATAAATGAAAATTGTTGGGCCACTCCTTTGAGCTATATATGATATTTTATGAGAGTCATGATCTATCTTCTCTTAAATTTTTTTAAGTTACCTCTTCTTTACTTGATAGGGTAATGAGAAGTTAATTTTCATACCCTAAGGGGTTAATCCTATAAGTAATAATTTATGGCGAGGACCCACCTTTAGATTAGTTTGTAAAAGGAGATGACATCCTACATATACATGGCCATGTTTTGATTCCTATATATTTGAGATAGTAATTGATTCATGTGTACCACCCTTCTAAATGGATATTTAATCTAATAATCTCCATGATTTATTAATATATGTGATTCCAGTTTTGGTGGCCTAAGATAAAACATTAGATAAAAGGTTTTATTTCTGGGTGTTTCACCTTTCATTAGGTGAAGGTGGAGTACCAGTGACCAACTGGGTTGTTACTGTAGTTACTGATCCCAAAATGGAAATTAAAATATTTTTCTATGGATTTTTTAGAATCCTCATCTAATAGAATTTACTAGTTAATGAATTGGTAATATTGTATGTATGTGAGATCATATGGCTACACATGGTCCCTTATACTATCATTTTAAATAGGGACTCATTTCACATTGAGGTTCTGGTAGGGGTTACATAGTGCTATGGGTACATAGGTTCTTCTGAACATATTATTTCACCAATAGAATGATGTATAGTCAGAATGAATGGTATAAGTGTTAGAGGACATGCTCTAGGAATGAATCCTTGATTTTGGAAGATATTGGGAGAAGCATATACCTCTCTTTGATTTCACTTATAATAATAGATTTTAGGTGACGATTTAGATAGATCCCTACAAGGACTTATATGGTGGACCGTGTCATTCACTATTGTTCTAGTTAGAGGTAGGAAACAGTGCTACTAGGTAATATTATTATGTAGGAAATTTTGGAGTAGGTTCTGCTGACTAGGAAGCGTATGTATACTACTTAGTATAGAAATAAATCTTATGCCGTTTTTCATAGACGACACCTGGAGTTAGAGGTTGGGGATTATGTTTTCTTACATGTATCACCCAGACTTTCAGATAGATGGATACGAAGGAAAGGGAAGTTTTTTCCTCATTATATCGGGCCATTTGAGATTATGAATAGAGTTAGATCGGTATTATATCAGTTTCTATTATCTCATAGGTATAGTTCTATGCACAAAATCTTCCATATTTTAAAACTCCAACATTATCATGCCAATTATTCTCATAAATTTGATCCTAAATAGATTGAGATAGATAATGATTATTCTTTTGAGGAATATCTTATATGCATTTTTTACTAGAAAACAAAGTCTCTCTGAGGTCGGTATGTCCCTTTATTATGGGTTCTATGGTAGAACGATCAGGTATTGGATGATACATAGGAGTGGGAGGCCTACGTATCTGTTCAATAGGCAGAATTATTCTCTAATAGTGTTTTTCTACCCTTGGAAGGTAAACTCAGGGGAGAGTTCCTTTAAAGGGGAAAGACTGTAAGAGCTCAGTTTTTATATTAGGTATGGATCCTTTAAATTCATATCTAGTCATTCATTTTGAACCTATTATATATTCCTAATGAGTTCATAGTTATTTTTTGGGTGTATAGGGCTTATTCATATCTCATAACCTTGACTGGTGGAGAAAAGGACTGGGCGACATGGTTAGTATAAACCGTGAAAGCTAGTCTGCATGGTTCTTCTAACTTTTCAAGGTATCAATAGAGGGATTTAAGAGACCACAAAGTTTGAGTAAACAATGCATCCAAGGGTGCACACTTGTGTAGATGGTTTTTAGTTTTTAGAAAATCCATACAACACTATTGGAACATTATTTCTTAGATCATGTGGGATAACCATGTAGGGTCTCCCATGAGGCAGTTCCATGCACATCGTTGGTGCATGATTTGGCCAAATGTGCAGCCAAACCATGTGGATCTATTATTTGTTTTGATGAATTTATGATTTACCTTAAATTTCTTATAATCTCACCCCAATATCCTATTTCATTTCCAATTCTAGGAACATATATTTCTTCCCATTGGAGATCCCAAGTCCCTTCCTCCTAGGATTTGATCTTAATTTGTTATCTGAATTCTGATTCGACTTCTGGTCATCACCTTGGATAACCACCAATAAGTTCTTCGATCCCGTGTCTCAGTTCCTTGTTTTTATTCCTCCCGATAAATCTACTTAGATTCAGGCTCATATACCCTATTTTTATGGAGTTGATCCATTCTTACATTTTCTTCTAATCTAGGTGAAAATAAAGGATAATACAAGTTTAGGAGAGTTCTATGGCCTCTATGAATCATCTCTCAAGTCGCACTGTTTTATAACCTTTCTTCACTGTGAACATGCCGATTTCATCAGGTGTTTCTTATTAAATTCATATGCCATGCTTATAATCATTATGCATGTATTCTAGATACATTATTATATATAGAACCATTATACCATTAGAGTTTGAGACCTAAAATCCTTCCACCCCGAGTAGGGGGATTCCTTAATTATTCCTTGGTAACCCATGTGGGTTTATCTGTGACATCGTTCGGGTGTGTGGGTTGACCCTGCTTATGGTAAGACTGCTTAAAATAAATAAATCAATAATTTATAAATTTATAGAACCTTTAGAGATGTCACTTTACCATTATAAAGTTAATTTCATAATTAATTAATGAACATTTTAAATGGTAAATGGAAAGTGTATTTATAGATATAACTTGGCCGTATTAAATGTTATAATGGAAATTGAGATTTTTTTCATGTCCTTAGAACAAATTTTCATTTATATTAAAGGTAAATTAATGAACCTAATAAATAATTAAGTAATTAAATTAATAAATTGTTTCATGTAAAATTTATCCTTACCACATAGTATAGAAGGTAATGGAAGAAACCTAGCGACTTATTAAAATCCATGAGTTTTATGTGGCCTAAATTAATGAATGATTATTGAATTATGTATAAGGTGACTATTTAATATGGAACTTTTCATATTTATAAGATTGTTCAGAATTGAGATATGCCTTGGATTCCCAAGGGAATTCTTTGAGCACTCATAGGAATCCATTCAGATTCAAGGAACCAGTTGCCAAAAGAGATACCCACCATGGAACATGGTCCTTGTCTACTATTGGATGGATGACATGATACTATAGGATCCCTTAACTATCTTATGGATATTAGAATGACTTGGATACACTCCTTGGATCTATCTTGACATCTATATACATGTGGAACCATGAATTCACCCCATTGGCCTTAGTCATGCTTAACCCATTTTACCTTGGAGTAGATCCTTGGACTGAGTTAGAACTATTACAGTGGAATGCCTTGGGCTATTCCCCTTGGATTATACTCAAAAACCTTATAGCTAGGCTACATGTTATTAGTGAGTTAGATTAATCCCTGAGGTCAAGGATTCATTGGTTATTACCTTGGATTCTCTTCACTATTTTCATTATAAGATGCCCTATTTATTACCTTGGATCCCCTTATTATTATCATCACTATTGGATTTCTTATTATACCTTGGATCCTCTTTATTACTATAATTATTACAAGATGAATTTTTATAAATTAGATCATTTATTATAATTAACATATTATATTATCAGTTATATTTCACCTCACATGACTAGTTTATATAAACTGAACTCAAATGAGTTAATCAATGAGATGATTACATGTTCATATGTCATTTGGGGCTAAATTATGAATTAAGGTATTTACATTTCTTCACTTATTTACATTTATATATTCCTACACACTATTTATGTTTATACTCACTGATTGGATGATATATAATCCATTGGTGGTGGCCTAATGAGATTTATATTACACCCCATCCGGGCCGCCATTTGTACCCAAGAATATTATATGTATGATAGTGTTGATAAGGGGAAGCGTCCTTATTTTCAAACCTGATCTTGATTTCTTGAATTAGGATGGAGCTTCATAGAAGATCACTAGGACAATGCTCGATATGCTAAATATTTTTTGGATTCTTTTGGATTCTTTTTATATCATGTATTTCTTATTTCCATGTATACATATTTTATAGTTTTCTAGATACATGAAATATATTATCAACATTTTTTATAATATTTATATTCAAAATCTTTATTATTATAATCAGTTTCTTTTGTTTATTATTATTTATATTCTGTTTCTACTACAGAGGGTTACTGATCCCATTATTATAGTGTCTAATTCCACTATTACATTTATTTACATATTCTTCTGATATTTATATGTTATTACTTATCCTATATGCTCCAATATGGCATGAGGAAATAGTCTTCCCACAAACACATTCTAGACCATCACTTCTAGTTGGAAGCCTCTAGCATACAGGGAGACATGCTTGAGTCCATGTGGCCAAAATGATTAGGGAACCTCTGAGTGGAACCTGGGTCCAAGACATCATAGTCTATGGGTTAGCTTAGGTCATGTCGAAGGTGGTTTTTGACCCCAACCAACAAAAAGAGAATAAGTTGGGTCAGGTTGGTTCACATGCTTCACGAGCAGAGAACTCAGCATAACCCTACCCATGGAGGGTTGGGGTTCATGATGCCTAGAAAAATGACCCTACCTGAACCAACCCATTTTGATTCAAGTAAGTTTTATCAAGGTACTAAAGAATTAATGATCTACAAGCCACCATTGGTGGGATTTAACACCCCTAAAATTTTCTATCTAATGTATGCATTAATGTCACTTAAATTCTAGAAGAAATACACTTATATATATATATATATATATAAGTTATATAAAATAACTTCTGTACTAATAAATTTGGAATAAAATACACAAAAACACAAAAATAACTTATTTAAACAAACCTTATTCAAAGAGTATGATTTTTTTTCAAAAAAAGCCCTTATTCAAATACCTTATCATAAGTGATAAATTTTCTAATCATTTTTAAGAATTTGATATAAAAAACCCTAAATAGATCCTAAAAGTAGATTTTAATAGTTATATATAGTAGAATATAAAGGTGTGACATTTTAAGAAGGTTGAGAAAGACACACAACATAGAACAATTTAGGATCTATTTGACAACACAAATTAAAAAATGATTATAACACTCAACACATTCAATAATTCAATTTTAAAAAATATGTGGAATTGGTTTTGTTTATAAAAAAAGACTAACACACAATTTTATGAGAAAACCAATTAAGTGATAGAAAACCATTTCTTCAATTATAAATATGGTAAAACCAATAAAGAAACACTAATAAGAAACATCCAAAAAGTGTAATCAATTAGATCCTTATAATGGTGGCCACTGGTAATTTAAAAAACCAAAAACACTATCTATATACTACCCTGCTATCTCAAAAATATCCATATGACCTAGAATTAGGTTATGGTTGGGTTCCAAGTCCAAAAATCAGTTTGTATTAGTAAATAACACTAATCATCAGAAATTTTCCAATCCAAGAAATATGTTTCAAAAAAAATATTCAGGCTATACTCTAATCATATATCAACAACAAGAATTAATATAATAAACCAAAAACACAATGTATAAGAAAAAAAAAATAATTTCAAAATATAAGTTTATTCATTGAAAAAGAAACAACACAACTTTGAAGAAAATTTTGAGGACCTTAATAATTCTGAAACACTTGACATTTTTAGGAATCATTCTACCCATATTTTAGAAATCAACTAGAAAAACCTTTAAGGGATCAATCTAAGAGTGATTAAATGATACTATAATTTATAGAATAATTTGGAATTTTTTGTCCATGAATTAAGGATTTACACAAACAATATTAAAGAAGTAGTCCAATTTTTCAATAAACATTTGAGAGGTGAAGATAAATTATTATATCCTGAAAATTTAGAAAATTAGAATCAATTTAGTGAGAAATAAAAATGGTTTATTCATCCAGGCCTCCCACTAAATTATGAGTGAATAGACTAACTGAATATACCCTACCCTAGGACAATGCCCTGACTTTGAACTCTACCTAATAAACCAAGAAAAACCAAAAGATCTCCCAAAAAACTTATAGTAAGCTATACACTAACAATAAAAACTATAATGACATCCGATGAATATATTTTCTCAAGAACATATATATGAAGTGTTTAATTTAAATCAAAGAGAAACACAGGCTAAGATGAATGGATGGATAAATTTTTGAACTAATAAAATTGGAAATATGATTAAATATATTAAATAATAAGTGGTAACATTAATAAAAAGATTTTAAATTAAACCAAATGTGTAAATATGATTTATAGATTCATAAAATAATGTGATGGATAAAAAAATAATAAATCATAAAAGAAACTTAAATAATATAAAAGGACATAGATATTTTTAATGGGAATGAAATTTCATGGTGATGCTGAAGAAAATTCAAAAAAAAAATAATGGAAATTATAGAATGAATCACTGTGAATGGAAAGTAAAAGGATAAATAAAACACTTAAAAAAAATTCACTAAGAGTATTTTAAAAATCATTGATCTTTGCAACTAATCTTTACAAAAATTTAATATGAGTTTTTATTGGTTATTTTCAAATTTTATGGATGTTTTGATCATATGATGACATGTTTCAAGTATTATAGAAATTATTCGATATGTAGAGTGGTTATCAAAAAAATAGTAAATAATTACCTTGGCATGGACTTTTTGGATGTCATTTGAAGATGGGAAAGTCCAAGAGGGAATAATAAAGAGGAATTAATTACATTTCCATTGAAATAAACATTTCGGCCATAACACTTTCACTATTTTTATAATGAAATAGGAACAAGTTAGTGGAATTAACACTATGGATCAAATAGAAATAAAAAAATTTACTCCCAAAGAATAATGTAATGAGTTCTCTAATGAATTTATAAATAAAAATCAGAAATTTATACCCTAATGAATACTGATCCATCATAATTATATTTTAAACAATTTCAATTTGATCAGGAATCATGGTTGATGACATATCTTAAAAAATAGAAGAAAAAGCCTATATTTTTATTTTTCAATAGAGGTTTATAATTAATAAATTTAAAATAATAAAAATCAAAATATTTTTAATGGTAACTGATTCAATCAATTCAAATTATTCTAGTTACTTTTTAATATCAATTGGTTTAGAATTTTAAAATGAATTTTCGGAACAGATTATCACCTCAATGGTACTGGGATTCAAAAAAACTATGAAATTAATCATGGAATCATCCTACTGTACTAAATACCGACTCTAATGATACTTTTGATAAGGTAATATATATAATATCTAAGGCAACACATGGGATAACATGGTACTTTTTTTATTTCCTTTCCAGCATCTAAAAATATAAAATTTATCGAAATAATCCTCAAAATTATTAAGCTCTTGATATATTTAAAATTTATTCCTTTATTATTTCAATTTCCTTTTACTTTCCTTTGAATTATATTTATATTTCCATTTATCAACATCCTCATTATAACTACTAGCATCATGAAAATGTGAATATTGATGAAAATGTGACTCATATTGATTAATAGGGATATGATATTTTAATTTTTTATACTCAAAGAGATTATTCAGAACCTCTATTAATCTAATGATCAATTAATTCTTCTATTCATCATAAAATATCCTTCCAAAACTATCCCAAACATAATATAATTTTTAATGGGGATCAAGAATAACCACTAAAAGCAAGAGATAATTAAAATTGGAACCATTGACCCAATACTTGTCCAACATCACATTCATTGAAAAATCCATTTCACTTATAGTAATAACACTAATTTTTATCATTTGTTGATTTTTATATAAATTCTGAAAAAATTATGAATGAAATTGTGACATTTCCCATGTATAGAATCAGAAAATTCAACAGTGATATCATAAAATACTGTTAAAAAATAAACGAGCACACCTCCAATCAGATGTTGTCAGAGGCCCACCTTCACTAATAAGAGAACTCCTAAAAATTGAATCCCCCTCAATTAAATAAATACTTTCTTAAACTTATCCACAACATCTAACATAAAGTAACAATAATTACACCAAGTAAGAACATGAAGAATTACAGTCTATTTACTAGGAATTTCTAACCTAGTAATTATCTTGAAATGATCTAATATAAAAGGTTAACTTATCATAAACTTTTAAGAAACTATGATTCTAGCAATTTATGTGGATATTTTCTTTAACCCATGATTAACAATAAGGTTTAAAATTTGTGAAAAAAATATCATATACATATACTATCCTTTAATAATAGATCCATTCCAATCTTTAACCAACCCTATACAATAATTGATAGCTGTATTATTGGAACTATAATTGTCCATAATAATAACATTAATCCTTTAAATCCCCCATTGTTTCACTATTTATTCTAATACTCAGACAAAAGTTTCCACATTATGATCAGCGACAAGACATAACTTAATTATTTTATAGTTAAGATTAAATTATTGTAAATAAAATGTGTTGTCAAACACATATAATTTATATTCTGAATTGAATTCCATGTGTCAGTAGTAAAACATACCATATAAGAGAACATATCACACATAGAATTTAAATTTTCTTTCTCACTAAAATATAATTTTAAGAAATATTTAGCATTTATTTTTATATATAGAACATGAAATTGAGGTCGAACAACTTCAATAAATTCTCTAAATCCTTGATTCTCAACATATTTAAATGATAACTCATCAATGATTATCATTTTAAAAAGATATATTTTTTACTCCTCTTGGTTAAAATGAGATATTGAAATTTTAGCCATCCCATTATCCTCATTTTCAAACTTAAATCTAAAAACAACAATAGTTTAAATTTTCTCAAGATTTCTGTGAGGATTTTTGTTGAACCTTGTCAAATGCCTATTCAAATTACTAGTTAATTTTTTTCCAGGCATGAAAGCATAATCTTTTCCATACTAATTACATACATACCTTCCATCATTATTTTTACAAAAATGATCCTAATCTTGAGAAACACTATAAGGTTATTTATGAATTGTTACCTTTTTAGGAGACCACTTACCTTTATTTTCTTCAACTGGTTTTCTACTATTGATACTGCCTCCTATTTATGTAATTGAATGGGTATTTTGAGTATAACCTATAATAAATTTATTTCTTGTGGTATTTGGAGGATTATATCCACTTATACCACCTTCCATGAATGAATAAATAGATAGAGGTTATCTAAAATAGTAAAACAGTCTCACCCACTAGTAAGGCTTTGGATATGGAATACCCCTAGTAGAAGAAACTATTTTTTCATGATGAATGCATGAGAGATAGGGGTAATCAACAAGAAAAAAATGAAGGAGGAAGATAAGAAGAAAGGAGGAGCTGGAAAGAGAAATGTATATAATAGTACATTCATGAAACCTAGAGAAGAAGGAGTGATGGACATATGGTGAAGATAATTAATGAATGGGTTGGGGATTAAAGAATGAGAAGAGAGGGATAGGTTAGAGGATAGATGGATAAAAGAGATGAAAGGAATCTTAGTGTGATGGGGAGGTAGGAGGGTGGAAGGATAAGAGGAATATGGTGTCTACTGATTTCTCATGAGGGAAGGTTGAGAGAGGATGTGAGCAAGGAAGCGGCTAGGTCACTGGGTGTGTGTGGGGTGAGTGATGAGGGTTTTTTAATCATCCATTTGGTTTAATTGGCCAGGTTAGGCCATTATTTAGTACCCTGATACTCAACCTGAACCATACATGAGTCAGAAAAAAAACAAAACCTAATATTATTTTCACATATCCCAAAATGACCTGACTTGACCGGATTTGGTTGGGTTTGGTTTGGTACATCAGGTCATGTCATATTTGGGCACCCCTATCTACTATACACATGAATGATGGATTCATTTACCATTTGATTGAATAAAAAAATAGATATAGGTTATGAAATTAACAAAAAAAATCTCAGTATATTGATGTTACTGGTTTTATTTTTTCATAATGTGTGAAGAATAATTGAAGGAGGTAGAATAAATAAATAAAACTAAAACATTGGTTAAAAACTATACCTCTTCTTCGGACAACCTCTATTAATTTACACATTAAGTCCTCTAAGGTTGATATAATTCCAAAAATAACACCTATAAAACATGGTGATGGATGTTAGGAAGGCATTAGGTTATTTATTGTCCAAGATATAGTTCTAAAATAGTGAAAAAACGATAGGAGAGGAGTATCTCTTTTATAAGTGAGGGAGGGGTATTCTTGGAATTTTTTAATGTATTAAATTAATATAAATTTATTTTCTTGTTCAAGTGTAAAAATTGATATAATTACAACAAAGGATGAGTATGGATCAAAATTTTATCATAAAATAAAATTTAGGAATGTTTAGAATATATTTTTACCCTTATCTCTTTTTTTTAAACCCCCATTAACCCTTTTGAAAATTACAATAATATCAATGTTTTTTACACTTTACAAATTAATAAAGTTACTATAAAAGGAAAAATAACCCATAAATTGAATTTTTTTAATATTTTAAACCATATCCTATTAAAATTTTGAAATATTTTATTTTTATTAATTTTAAATAATTTAATAAAATATTGTTTATTATAAAATATCATTAATGTCAATTTTAATCTATTCATATACTTTGACTTTAAAGTAATAAATATAATAATTTAATTAAAATATAAATATTTAAAAAATACCTAATATGTTATATTTATCCATAAAATTCTTGTTACACTATAAATCACCAAAAAAATATTATTTTAGATTTTTTAAAATCACTTACTTGATTTTTCTATTTCTTTCTGAAGAAATGATTTGAGGTTACATAAGAATTTAAGATAAGTATTTCATCACAAAAAATTAAAAATAAATCACCATAATAAAAATATAAAAACAAAAATTCAATATCAACTTTTATATTCATTAAATATATATATTTTCTCACAAATATATCATGAAAACTTATTTTATATGTTATTTTGACTTTTCTAGCCATGCAAAAGCATTGCACAAAAACTTTAAGTAAGTCACTTGTTATATACCTCCAAAATTAAAATATATTTATAAAAATAATAAATAATACTTAATATTAATTAAATAGTTTTATAAAATACTTTAAAATTCTAAAATATTATCTTTAGAGAACTTAAAATTACTTTTCAAGCGCCTCACAAGCACTATGTCAGTACTAGAAATGATTTTTATGTTTATCATGAAAATATTATAATTTATATATTTAAATTTTTTTGGTGTGATATTCTTATTATATTATAATAAATTATTCTTTAAATAAGTTTAATAATTTTTTATACCATATTTATGCCTTGGTTATATTATAAAAGATATTTCATTTCAGAAAAACTATATTTTTTTATTATTTAAAAAAAATAATCTTCTTCATAAAAACCTTAAAAATTAATATTAGGATAAATTTTACTTTATAAATAAATAAATGAATATAATTTAATAAAATTAAATTACTATAAAATCAATTAATTAATTTTTATATAAATATGTAAAATAAAATAAAAAATATCTTATAGAAAAATACTTTTTTAAGTAAAAAACGATCCTATAAAAAATAATGTATAAATATGATTAATATATAATTAATTATATTATTTATAACTAAATTAGTATTATATTAATTTAATATCAAATTAAAATTATAATGATACATCTTAACAAAATCAATGAAAATTTTAAAAAAATTGGTATTTTTTATTATTTACTGGAAAATCAATATTTTTAGAAAAATCCCAAAATTTCACCCTAAAATAATCTTGAAATGATGGTTTAAAAATGATATGTTTTTTTATAAAATAAAATATCTAAATTTAGAATGAATTAATTATAATATTTCTTTACAAAATAAAATGACAACCATTTTTGAAGAAAATATATTTCTGAAGAATAAAACAACTGCTAAAAATAGAGAACTTACTTCCAAATAATTAATAAATACATTAATATTTAGTAGTAATATTTATATATTTCATAATAAAATTAATACAATTCATACCATCCAATTCAGTGACTACATTATAACTGAGACTTTTAAATAATATTATATCACAGTTCGTTTAAGTTTGGCATTACATATTGTATACACTATCAATAATAGTGTTATTTTAAAATCACAAGATATCTAATTACAACCATTTAATAAATTTCATAATTTCAATTTAAAAATGGGATTAGTAATCAAGGGCTTGATATTTGAAAATATATTTTTTGAAATCCCACACTGTCAAAAGTTTTAATAAAAACAAACTTTTGGAAAGTGGGAAAAGGAAAAACAAAGGTCCTATTAATAATACATAATTGGTTTCCAAATAATAGAAAAATTAGTGGGAAGTGAAAAAATGGAGATGGAGGAAAATGTGATGTCCAAATAATTGTAGAGAGTGAAAGAGAACATTGATAATAATAAAGTGAATGACCATGATAATGTTACTGACCATAAAACCATTAATCAATGAGGTGTAAAAAATACCATTGATTCATCATAAATGAATGTAATAGGATAAATTTTTTATAGATAGATATTTTTAATAAATTATTGGATTTAATTTACCATATATTCAAATAACATAGATAAATATACTTACTTGAAAATTATATTTTCATCCTTTAATTAATTTTTACCACAATATCATGTTTTGCTTCAAATGATGAGTATTGAAGATGATTTTTTCATTACTAAAGAACTAAATTCAAATTATAATCTATCACATAATCCATAAAAGAATAAAAATATATTCCTACCGTATTTATACATTAACAAAAACCAAAATGGTTAACATAAGTTAAAATACTCCCAAATTGAATAAATCTTCATATAAAGAAATAATATATTAATCTCCAAAATTTAATAGTAGTACACAAAGTTCAAACTCTACCATTCCATAAATAACTATCCTAAAAATTATTTAAAATATTATTGACTAATATTGAAATCCAAAGATTATAATTATTTGATCATATATTATTCCAAGATAAATTTAACATTTATCTCCAAATAACATTAATCACTTTTAATGTCTCATACCAAAAAATATATATGCCTTATTCATATGAACTCTAATATATATTAATAATTTCCATAAATAATCCGAATCACCATAAAAACAAATTAAATTTTATATGATTCCAAATATTATTCAACATTCATTCCTCAAATAAAATCCCATATTATCCAAAAATATTTCCATTTACCTTAATCATAAAAGGTTACCAAAATAGTGAAAATTTTCAAAATTAACATTAATCACTTAATCAAAAAATTACTTTTCATTAACATAGTTATATATGAAATAAAACAATGTTCCAAAATTTTAATAACCCCTAATTATCTTAAAATATAAGATCATATAAAACCTAAATTTATTAATACCTTTAAACTTGTGTACACAAAATGTAAAGGAATTATTCCTAAAATAAACTATTTATATATAAGGATCACATATACCTAAAAAATCTTTAAAAACTTAATAAATTTCTCCAAGTTACTCCCATCACCTAAAAAATCAAAAGGGTATTAATTCTTTTAAACTTATGATCATACTTAAATCTACCACTACATCATAACTCTTTATTCTCTATATAAAGACACCTTAATCATTCAACATTATTCATAATCTATTAACCTTTATTTTCTATATTATTGCTTAATAATTACTTCTTACAATAAAAAATATGAATCATGTCCTAAGATTCATCAATATCAAAACATAAGCCAAAATATAATCTATACCTTTCATATATCATTAAAAATTTTCTTATCTTCATCTATAATGTAATTAAGTGTTTCTATACATTTATCTCCATAGTCTTATTGATCCTGTTCTTAAGATTTCTCTCTAGGATATTGTTTTTCATAATGCCCATACTCCTCACATTTAAAACACTCAATTGATATCATGGAAAAACTTTATCCCCAATTGTGGTGTTAACCAAATATTTCCTTTTTTACATGGATTATTATTTCTTGATTCCTTCCTTTACAATAAAAAAAATCTTCCCAATATTTTAAGAAATTTCCCTAGGTACTTATCCCTAAATTATAGACACTCAGTACATTGAATCTTTTTAACTTTATGATCTGTATCACCTAAACTTCCATGAAAATTTATTTTTATCTTATTTAGTGAATTAGGAAACTAACATAGGTTCATGTTATTAATAATAACTCATGATATATGGTTAAGAATAACCACATAATTTTTCAATACAAATCCCATTAAATTTGATTTATTATTCATAAAAGCACCACATTGTTCTTCATGTCTATTTTTAATTTTGTTTCCATTGGTTCCATCCATTTACTAAAATAAAATAAATTATCATGAGTATAAAAATGAAATCATAATAAAACATATTATATTTAGGATAAAAATTAAGATATCATTAACCATGTTATATTATATTCAACCCTTCTAATTTATCCAAAATAACCATAATTATCCCTAACATACCAACCTTTTTAGTTATTGAGTACTTTTAACTTATGATCAAATAACATCCTAACCTATAACATTATCTAAAATGATATTTGATATCAGCTGTAAAGATAATATTCTTATTCAATCTATAATATCATTTTTAAATAATAAATCATTTCCTTATATTATGGAAGATATTTTCATGTTTAGAGTTTTAGAGAATTATTTCCTATCTCTTATATAATAAACCCATATATATAATTCTGTAGAATTTTTATTAGTGCCATTTTTCCTACAATATAAACAATTTTATACAGAAAACATTTTTTTCCATGAAAATTATTTATGATTTTAAACATGACTTGTTCATTGTTTCTAATAATTCTTATAAACTATGAAAAAAACTAAAAATTTGGGATGAGAACAAAAATATCAGTAAGGGATATAAAAAAATAATAATAATTATACCAATTAGTTCATTTAAAAAAAATGAATTTTGAAAGTGAGTTTTTCTTTAACATAGTAAACTTTGAACTTAAATAAACATTTACTTACACATAAAATAATATTTTCCATAGAAAGTGTTTAGATTAAAACACAATGAAGAAATCATAAGCATTAAGATTTCTTATAAATCATAATAAACCCTACATTTTTTCTTAAATATATAAATTTTTACCCAAAAGGGGAATAATCTTTCCTTTGAAATAAAAAATCATTATCGAACCATTTGAAATTAAATGATTTCTATGAAAAATAATTATAAATAATAGGAAATTCTTATTGTTTCCTTGGGAAACCATATTTATAGAACCCTTAAAATAACCCTTACAATAACACTAAAAATTTGAATAATAATTATGTTTGACCTCAATCATAATTATTCTGAGAACATAACCATTACCCAATTATTTGGAGAGCCTTACCAAGATTACACAATCATAAAAAATGTAAAAGGACCATATCAAAAATAATTTTAATTACATTTTCACATTTTTATTCTAAATCCATTGAAAAGATCTTTTGAAACCATATGAAAAACACTTTTGGATAAAAAAATACCCATTTATTTTAAAAACCAATTTTCAAAACTAAAATACCCAAAACAGAGGGAACACTAGTGCAAAAAACGTTTTTACGTTAGTTTTTAAGGGTTTTCACATTGTTTTTATGGAGACATTGTTGCAGGCGATGTAAAAAATCATATTTTTTACGTTGGTTATATTAACTGATGTTAAAAATATTATTTTGGAGGTTTTTAATGTTGGTTATTTAATAACCGATGTGAAAGATGTTTTGGTAAATGTTTTTCATGTCGATTACTTAAATAACTAATGCAAAAAACATCTTACCACATCAGATATATAAAAACTGATGTAGAAAACCCAAATACTGACTAGTTTTTCACATCAGTTATATAAAAACTAATGTAGAAAACCTCGATCCTGACTAGTTTTCATATCGATTAATAAATTCCCGACATCAAAAATATGTTTTTTACATCGGTTATTAAATAAATGATGTGAATAAATATATACCACATTGTTTATAAAAAAAGATGTAGAAAACCGATTTTCTTTTTATGTTTTAACATCTGTTAATAAATAACTGATGTAAAAACTATTTTTTTTAAATAATTTATGAAACCCTTCCTCTCCACTGTAGAAAATAGACCTGAAACAACAAAAACCAGACAAGAAACTAGACTAGAAACAATTAAAAACAAACCAAAAACAAGTAAAACCGAAATAAAAATTACACATTCACATTTAAAACATTCAAAAATTATAATATTAACTAAAAAAACCCTAAATCCAACCAAAAAACTACTAAATACAAATTTATAATTAAAAAATTTAAAATTAAAATATTAACTAAAAACATACTAAAATCCAATCAAACGTGTTAAATAATTTGTCCATTCCACTTGTAAGCGTTTAAAATCTTTTTCACTATAAGTTTGAGGGTCATAAAATAAATACAAATTAAAAATTAATTAGTTAACATGTTTAATGGAAAAAACAAATGAAATATTAATGAATAATTTATAAGAAAATATAACATGGTGGAACTTTTTAACTGTTGCAGTTATAATTATTTCATACATAAATCTTAACATATAATATCTTCATTTGATGATGCCTTTTTGTTTATGAAAATTATGGTTAAATGAGTTTTTCAATTCAAAATATCATTAATATGTAATCCAAAATATATTAATTATAAATGGATATTGACCTTTGCTTTTATATATTTGATATTGGCACTATATTTCTTTGTGGATCTTTGAAATAAATCCCATCTCCTATTAGAAAATAATATGAATGAAATAAATTAAAAATTCATTATAATATAAACAACTATTAAGAAATTAAAACTTACTTTTCCAACATGTTCTTAAAATTTCCTCAAACATTTCCATGGACAGAACATATCAAATAAAGTGTTTCCTCCCTTAAAAAAACCTAACATCCAATGGTTAATGATGTAAAAGAAAATTTAATCTTAGTGGTTACTATGTTAAAAGATAAATAACAATTTTTGAGACATATGTTTTATACCTCTCAATAAAATAAAACACACAACACTGCATAATTATATTCTATTGAAATCATTATGCAACATAAAATCCTTTTTGTTTCTCATCCAATTCATGCCCTTCAGGTGGAATCAACAGTGGGCCCATCAACTTATATATATCTATCTACCCATTCATATCAAACATTTTATAAGGATACCTAATACAAAACATATATGTATAAATTTTCAATGAATTTAATGCATGGAAATATTTGTGTTAAGACGTATATGGAAAAAACATTCACCATGTTGATTGCCAACTTATCTCTAGTAACAAGATCAATGATATAAATTTTCAAAATCACCACATCTATTGTACATCCAAAAACATGATCTTCTAATGGAAACATATAATGACCTCACAATAAATTCTAATATATTGAAAATCTGTTAAGACTACTAGAATCTGAATCTGATGTCATATACCTTTGTCTTTACTGTTGGCAATACAATATTTCATTACCTTTAATGTTTTCCTATAAATAAATAAAAATATATATTAACTTTTAAATGTTAAGAAATATTTAATAGAAAAATAAAATAGAAGATATAATATATACATACCTCTACGGTAATGGGTCACATAAGTCTAGATGGACAAACTAAGAAGTGGATGATACATGGTATAACTGTCGTCACCTCATATATAGGTAACGATACTCCAAATTATATATCTGTAATATCTTGTACAGTTACCCTATACTTCTCTACCTCTAACTATTTATGATGAATTGTATCTCCTATATAATATATTGGCCTATATAAAACTATATGATAGTGAGGATCAACAACATAAAACTAACAATAACTAAGAAGCTATGGAGGAGGAGGTGTGGGAGTAGGATAAAAAATGGGTTCTTCAGGAAGATTTAGAGGATAATAAATAATGGGGTTTGTAGGTGGAGGTTTAGGATAAATAATAGGGTCTGTAGGTGGAGGTGGGGGAGTGGGAGCTGCTGGCGGAGGTGGAACGGGAGATGTAGTCTAAAATTGTCAATGCATGTCTAAAAACATAGATTATACTGATTCTTTGATATTTTCCTCCATTGATGCATTAATATTATGAAATTCATCCTCCAAAGATTCTATTTTTTGATATATACCTTCCATGGAAGAATATGAAGAATGTGGTAACACTTTTCTTATCGATACACCTGTCGGGTATCCCTGTACATGACTCGGGTTTTCGGGCTTTCCCAATGCAGTAGATAAAACATCATGCCTCCCATTAGCTTTAAATACCCCTGTGTGCTATGCTCCTCAAGAAAATCCTGTATGAATTATTAGAAAAATCATTTAATGATTAAATGTATATAAAGATTTTAATTGACATAAATAAATAAAGAAAAAAAACTTACGATCCTCTCAACTATGACCCTCGATTCTTCTGTAAGATATTACCCCTTTTTGCTCATCCGACCCCTCTTCCATTTTTCCTATCTAGATAGAGTGGATATAGGGGAAACCTCTCCAGAGCCAGAAGAATATTCTCTATGTTTTTTTTAAAATTTAGCTATTATTTTTAATTATAATAAAGTATACCCTCCCTAAGATAAACTATGAGGGTATATGTTTCTGGATTGGATCTCTTGATGATCTCTCCTTGATTATTATAAATTAAGAATAACAAATCATTAATAAGACATTAATAATATCATTAATATTAGAAAAACTCTGAAAGTGTATATTTAACTTAAAAAAATTCTTTTTATCTTCTACTTTAAATATTTTTTTTCATATGTATTCAACTATAAAATGATATATATGACATGGAATGTAATGTTTCCTATCCCCAAAAATGAAATCAGTGTGAGGTTTGATATGAAATCCCTCCATCTCATAGTATCCATCAATACACATTTCTTACTGACTCCTAAAGAGTCAGGTATATCAAATGTCATCTTATAAAGAAGAGGGAAAACATATTATATGATAAAAATTTCAAGATTAGTCAAAAAATAGAAAAAGGTCTTAACAAAATGGTCTCCCACAACTGATCTAGTGTTGTTTTGTCAACACTTATCCAATTATTAAACAAAATTATGACTTTGATTTTACCCTGATTTGATACAAAACTCTTTAATTGTTTTTCATTAGGACCTCTTTGAACATCATTTTCATCAAATTTTACAAATATCATCTGGTCCTGTCTATGATCAAGTGATAATTTTGGTAAACATGTGATGCTATGTTTACCAACCCTTGAACTCTTATTTTTTGTTGGGGGAGCACATGGCGAAGATTGAGGAAAATCAAGAGAATCATATGGATATTCCTCCCCAGAGGTATGATCATGATGATCATCTCTAGAAGTTTGTTGTTTGTTATCTAATTGATTAGTCATTGTCATTCAAATCAAAGAAATAAACATTTAGTACTCAAAATATACAAATTCAGATATGATAATACTAATGTAAAAAAAATTATGAAAAAAAGTAAACTAAAACATAACACATTATTATTTATATTTTTTAAAGTTAAATAAATTGCTAACAATAGTAATGATATATGAAATGACATGAAAATGAATGAAAACAAATCCAAAATTTGTTTAAGAATATGAAAAATGGTCTAACCTAATAAATCATTTAAAAAAAATAATATGTTTTAACATATAGATTAATAATAATTTTCATTCAAATAAATAAATAAATATATAAGTGACATAACGGTAAACATGGTAAACTAAAAAAAAACTAAAATAAATTAACATTTCTAATGATTTATTTTAATACATGTTTTAATAAATAAAAAAATACAATATAACATTTTATGAAATTAATAAAAGTAAATGAGAAGTAAACATATGTAACTTGTAATATTATGAATGTACTGATGGATTTTTTTATCAAATTCATTCGTTATGATTGTTCATTATGGAACAAAACATGTCTTCAACATGATCATCATTATTATCTATTAATCTTACCCTAAAAGTAGGGATCTCACATAAATTAGCATCTTCATCAAGTTGATCATCACCAACATATTGTTTTTTACTTATAAAACAATAGACCACTGCTTATTAGATTGATCAGGAACAAAGAATTTTTCTTATGTGTTTCCATTAAAAAACAATCAGTTGTATCTTCCAATCTATTCATATTAACAAGTGTTATTCCAAATTCATCGTGTCTATCATTGTTTTTACTAATAAACCATTTTAATTTAAACATAATAACTTTAATTTTAAGTTAATAAAACTCAACTATTTCTTCAATGACTCCATAATATGCAGTTGATGCAGAAATTGGGTTTCTGTCTTTAGAAAACGAAAAAATGAATTTCATCTACAAACACCAGTACACCACTATTATGAACTACACTTCTGTTGTCCTAAGATTTCATATAAAATTTATAGCCATTAATTCCATACCTGGACCATGTTATCACATTTAAACATGGACCAACCACTAACCATCATAATTTCTCTGATGCATCTGATATAACAAGCATTGTCTTTTTAAACCATGGATTTTTTTTTGTTATGCTCATTCAAAATTCACATTTCTTTCTTCTTGGGATGACATTTTTTCAACTAATTAACATGTAATGTTATATATGGTTGAGCATAAGCCAGGTTATTCAAGATGTATAAATATACCTTCTTCATCTTTTCACCTGAAAATGATTTTACTTTCAAGCCATGAATATCCATTCCCTCATTATTAACTCATTCACGGAGAGATGGACGTAAACCAATTTTCTGTACTATAGACAAGTAGATCGTACAAAATTCTAAAAACTCCTTGGAAATATAATTTTCAAAAATGGAGGCTTCAGGTCAATATAGATTCTTAACATACCCCTTAAATATCTTCATATACCTTTCAAAAGGATACATCCAACATATATATACAGGTCCACAAAGCTTTATTTCTCAAACCATATAGACCATTGAATACACCATTATATCAAAAAAAAAACATGGAGGAAAATACATTTCCAATTAACAAAGTATACAAATTTCTTCATTTTTCCAAAATGTTCAAAGTATCCAGATTAATCACCTTATTACAAATTTAATTGAAAAAATAAAACACCTTTATGATATTCTTTCTAAAATTGAAGGGTAATATTTCATGTAATGAAACTAGTAGAAGTTGTTGCATTATAGCATGAAAATCATGAGATTTTATACCTATCCACTTCAAATCCTTCAAAAAGACAAAATTTTTTACATTTGAAGAATACCCCTGAGGCACTTTGATATCATGCTAACACTAACACAAGCTAATTTTATCCCTATTGGATAATGTATGACAATACGGGGAAGAAATGTTCATCTCATATTAGGAATTGGAGAAAACTCCAAACGTATTCACATTGATAGTAAGTCTAATTGTGCATTCGACAAATCTTTAGTATTTCCTTTAATATATAACAATGTTCCAATAAAATTATCACATATATTCTTCTCTAAGTGAATGAAATCAATGTTATGTTTCACTTTATGATATCTCCAATATGGTAGCTCAAAATATATTGACCGTTTCTTCTAAATATTTCTATCATTACCAAATTTATTTTCCTTTTCTAATGTCACATTAAGGTTTTGAACCCTATGAAAATACTCATAAGTGGATAAAGGTTTTGGAGAAATATCAAATTCTATTGAGCCATTTAATTACTTTTTTAATCTTTTATAGGAGTGATCAGTAGGAAAAAACTTTTGATGACCCACATATACTATTTTACTCCTATGATGCAATTAAATAAATACAAAGTCTATTTTTCGCAAATTAGACACACTTTATGCCCCTTAACACTATATCCAAAAAATTTCTATACACTGAGAAGTCATTTATAGTGAACATAATCACTGCATGCATTTGATAATGTTCCATTATATAAGAATCATACAACCTAATACCATCCTCCCATAAGTTTTTCAAATCATCAATTAATGGTTACAGGAAGACATCAATATCATTTCCGAGTTGCTTTGGTCTATAGATCACTAAACTCAACATGACATATTTATGCTTCATAAAAAATTCAGGAGATATGTTGTAAATTACAAATAAATCAAGCAATTAACTATATGTGATACTGAGGCTTCGATATGGATTCATTCCATCCATGTACAACCCAATTCTGAGATTTTTATCTTTATTTCTGAATGTAGGATACTTCTCATCAATTTTCTTCCACTATGGAAAATATGATGGATGACATATTTTTCCATCACATATCCACTCATCACCATTCCATATTAACTTTTTTTCATCATTTGAATTAGAAAATAAATGTTTCAAATGAGTAATTATATGAAGATACCAAAATACCTAGGTAGGGATCTCTATAATCTCTACATCAGCTTGTGTTTTTTATTTCAAATAATACCATGATGTTCCACATTTATGACACTCAGATAGAAATACATATTCCTTCCTAAATATCACACATTCATTTAGAAATGCATGTATTTTATTGTATCCCAATCTCATCAGGAATAATATTTTATTGGCCTTATAATGTGAATTTGGAAGATCTTTGTCTTCCGAAAAAAATCTTTTAAAAATTGTAGCAGCTCTATAAAACGTTTTTCACTATATCTATGCTTCACCTTCACATTAATCAATCTTAAAACTGATGATCAAATGGTAGAATCTGTACAACTAGGATATAATGGTTTTTCAGCATCACCATATAGATGCTCAATTTTCAGTTCTTTCTCAATTTTTTCTACTTCAATATCATGAATCATTTATTCAATTTCATCAATGTTACCATCTTGAAAAGCATCATCATCAGTAGATCTAAAATTATACCTAGCTTCACCATTCCAAATACCAGGGCTGTAAGTTGGATTAAAACCAGGAAAAATTAAATGATCTTTGATCTATTTACTTTTCAAATTCTTCATATTTAAACATTTTAGGCATGGATAGAAAAATGTGTTGTTTTTTGGAACATTTCATTTAAAAAATTCCAAAAAATAATCAACACCTTCCTTATATTCATCACTCATTTGATATGCTATAATCCAACTTCGACTCATTATTACCTATAACAAATATCAAAATTATACATCTGGTTAATATAATTCAATTTTATATTTATACGAAATATTTCATAATTTGAAAGTAACACAATATTGAAATATAAAACAAATATACGCATATTTGAAAAATATATTTACAAATTCTACAAAATATTGGAATATATGTTTAAATATAAATGATAAATCATTAGAAGATATGCATTAAAGTAATTTTAAAAATAAAATGTAGTTAGATTTTATATTTATACGAAATAAATAATAATTTGAAAGTAACACAATTTTGAAATATAAAATAGATATATGATTATTTAAAAATTATAATGATATTTTTTGAAAAATAAGATAGAAAACCACTAAATTAAAAAAAACACACCATCTAATACTGTGATATATTATTATCCCATCACAACACGTGTTTTTAATTAATTTTTTTATCCTAACTATCTAAAATATTAACCTACCAGGTCTTAATATTGTATTGAACTGAAATATTTTTTTTATTTAATGTAATTTTAATGGTCACATTTATGGGTTTTAACATTCTTATTAAGTTTTTTATAGAAAATAGTATTGTGGGAAAAGGTCTTGTGGAAAAAGGTCTTATAGGAAAAGGTCTTGTGGATAATAGTATTGTGGAAAAAGGTCTTGTGTACATGCCTTGAAAGAAACCTACACTCTCTTGGGAATAAAAACGAAACACAATAAGGCACCATAGAATCAATGTAATAAAGGAAAAAATCAACATACTATGGTCCCACACAAGCTAATCAAACTAAGTAATTTTATAAAATGAATAATGGTAATCCCCTATAATTTCATCAACCATAACTAAGTATTAGGGTAAACTAAATAGCACCTATGGTGTGATTGTCCTAGAAAGTAAAAATACAATTGAAAAATTGTTGGATATTTTGTGTCTGAACTGAAACAAAAACCATCCATCAAGTCCACACTAGCATAATAGGGCCCCCAACCCTGGTATCACATAACTAGGGGCACTAGAACTTATCTACACTAAACTACAATAGAATAAATCTGTACCTCTATCTTAGTTCCTAGGGTTCCAATAAATATAAATAAAGAGGACATGTTCAAATAATGAATAATTAGTTTATCATATCAACTAAAAATAATTTCATATACATAATTATCATATCACCACTAATGCCCTTAATAACCTATTTTTAAATCAACCACATCACAATTTCTAATAAACTACACCCCCTTAAGGACCACAATTCATATCAAGTATAAAAAAATTAAGAGGTCCAGCAAAGGGTCCCATATTCAATATAGAAACTCTCTTATAATTTTTGAAATGAGCCTTTACCAAATTGAACTCGGATTATCAATTCATTCCCACCATTTAAGATCCCAGCTTTAAATTTTCCACGAAAATGAAGCCATATTAAACCACATATGAATCCATTTAAAGTGTATACCATATTAATTTTAAATCATTTTTAAAATCCATCTATTTTCTTATTTTCAGAAAAAATCCATGAAAACCCTAAATTTTATATTCCAATGACCAAAATGAGTTTAAATGATTCAAAACATAAATATAATTTAGAAAAAATATTTTAAACATTTTTACAAACACTTAGAATTTAAAACATCTTTATAGAAACTAGAAAATCTTTAAAATTTGATTATACCAAGTGATAAAAACCATAAAAATATAATGAAATGCGTTACATATAGATTTAATTTGAAAAACATGTAATTATAAAACATATATAACTAGATGACATGTATATTAAAATAATTATACTAAAAACCTACCTATATCAAGTAGAAATGAAGATATAGAAAGTCTCATACAATGATGAAGTTACATTAATAAAATAAGAGCCCTCTATAATTCCAAAAAACCAAAAAAAAACCACAAATTAAAACCATACCTAAACCCTCTTTTCATCCACATAGACACTAGTTTATAGGGATAGACATACCAAGAATGAATGGTTGTATGGAAGATTATAGATGATGAAAAAGAAGAAAAGGGAGATTGACCTTAAGAATCCACTTGAGAGTTTCAAGTCGAGAAGATAGAGGCTTCGTGAAAAAACATGATGAACAAATCTTTAAAAACGATTTTGGAAGCCACCTGATCGAATATTCGAATGTAGGGTTTCTATATGAGAGAGACTGAGTTTCTGTCACCCGAAAGTAAAATAGTAGAATAACATGAAAGTGGAATTCATAATTTTTTTAAATATTTATCACGTCCGTTATACAATAACCAACAAGATAAATAGTTTTATTATATTTATCAAATAGGTTATAAAATAACTGATGTGATAAATCATTTTATAACATCAGTTATATAATAACTAACATCATAAATTGGGTTTATCACATAGGTTATAAAATAAAAAATGTTATAAAGAAAGATACTTGATTTATCACATCAGTTATTTTATAACTAACATGATAAATCAAGAAAATTCATTTTTTATGTCAGTTATATTATAGCCAACATGATAAATCAATTTTTTCAGCTTTGCATGTCGGTTATTTATAACCAACGTAATAAATGCTGATATAGTAAATAATTTTTGTACTAGTGGAATGATTTTTTTTTCTTAGAATAAAACATAAAATATTATACAGAATCCAAATATTAAATAATGTTTTTGGTGATGGTAAAACCAATCAACGTTGTATACATTAAAATAGAACATTTATTTTTTCCTTTTGTAATAATTTTTAAAACATTCCGTAATAAAAAATGTAAAAATATTCCTTTTCTAAAAACTTTTAATAAAAGTTAAAATATAAATAAAATCTCATTTATAATTAATTTATGTACATATAAATACTTTTTTAAAATATTTTTAATAATATGGTCCTAGAATAAAATTATTTATAATAATAGATGATTAAAAACACTTAAAATGTGAAATTAATGAAAAGTGTCCAATTCCTCGATTCTGAATCATAACGCATGTTATTTACATTCCTGAATAATTAAATTATGTTAATTAATTAATTTCTTTGAAAAATTCATGTTCATTATTCATTTTATTGTATTTATTACTATATTATATTTAATAACTTAATCAATTATGTTCACATAATATGTTTTGATGATATTCAACTCATATATACAAAATGTATTTGGTAGGTTGAATATGGTAAAAAGGACATTATTATATAACATCCATAATAATAGTCATGAAACAATTACCATTTTTATATAAAAAATATCCTTTTAAAATAAACCATAAAATATGGTTATGAAAAATGAACTACGTTACAATCATGAATATGGTAGGTTGTACATACGTGTGAGTAACATTTCCATTTTTCAACCAACATAATGGACATAAGGTAAGTAAAATTTTATCCTTTAATAATAATTATTATATAATAAATATAATATTATATCTTTAATTAAACATATATCTATTATCCATGTGATATGGTCATGAAAAATGAATCACATCACTTTGTGGAGGTGGTAATCCACACGTATGCACAGATGATGTTATCATTTTCCAATGGTTGGATAAGAAATAAAATAGATGACATATTATCCTGAAAAAATGTAATTATTTCATGAATATATTATATATAAATTAAATAAATCATTATTTACAAATATAATAGGTTATGAAGGAAATAAAATGGCATCGTTTCACAAGGTGGTTATCTGTCGTACACATGAGAGATGGATTAATTTCACATTTGATGGATGATGGAGATGAATATAGGCTATCAAAATAAAATAAAAAATATCATAGTGTATGGAAGATACTAATTTTATTATTTAATCATGTTGGAAAAATATTTTATGGAGGTATAAGAATAAATAAAAATAAAACATTTGGTTAAAATTTATACCTATTCTTTGGACAACCTCCTTTTATTTACAACTTAAGCCCTATAAGGTTGGTATTATTCAAAAAATAATACCTATAAAACATGGGGAGGGATTTTATGAAGGTATTTGGTCAGATATTTTCCAAGATAGAGTGATAAAATGGTGTGAGAAAGAGATGAGAGGATTATCCCTTTTATATGTTATGGGATGGGTATTCTTGGAATAACCGAAAGGATCACCTTAATATAAGTTAAATTTCATGTTCAAGTGCCTAAAAATTGATATAATTAAAATATGTGATGATTATGGATCTAAATACTATCATAAAGTAAAATTTGGATAAATTTATATTATTTTTGTTACCTATATGTCTTTGTTTTAACCCGTCATTAACCCTTTTGAAAATTATAATCATATTAATGTTTTTTACACTTTAGAGGTCATAAATGTTGATATAAATGAAAAAATTACCCATAAATGAAACATTATTGATATTTTAAACCATATAAAATCATTTATCTGAATATTTTAATTTTTTTTATTTTAAATCATTTAATAAAATATTTTTTATTATAAAATATTATTAATGTAATTTTTTGAACTATTCATTTACTTTGAAATTAAAGTAATCAATATAATAATGAAATTAGAATATAAACCATTAAAAAGTATCTAATATGTTATATGTATCTATAAAATTCATGTAAAACTATAAATCACCCAACAAATATTACTTTTAGAGTTTTTAAAATCATTTACTTGATTTTTCTACTTATTCCACAAGAAGTGAATCGACATTGTGTAGGCATTTTAGATAATTATTTCATCATTAAAAATTAAAAAATAAGTTAAAATAATAAAAATAAATAAATTAAGTTAAATATAAACCATATATATTAACTCAATATGTATATTTACTCCCATATATTTCATGAAAAATTATTTAATATGTTATTTTGAATTTTCTTTCCTTACACATGCATTACACAAGAATTTGAATAATTCACTTTTTATATAACTCAAAAATTATAATATATAAATAAAAATAATACATAATAATATTTATTTATTAAAATATTATATAAAATCCATATCTCTTGTCAAATATTATCTTTATGAAACTGGATTTGACTTTGCCAGTTCTTCGCAAGCACAGTGTGAGCATAAAAAATGATTTTTATATTATCATGAAATAAATTATATTTTATATATTTTGAATTATTATTTTATGAAATTTGTAATATATTATGATAAATTTTTCATTCCATAAATTTAATAAATTTTAATATTATATTTATGTCTATGTGATATTAAAAAAGATACTGTATTTCAAAAAAGTGTAGTTTTTACTATTCATAATAAAATTAATTTATTCAAAACAAATATACAAAATTAATAATAGGATAAATTTTTATTTATGAATAAAAAAATAAATTCAATTTCATAAAAATAAATTTCTACAATTTACATAAAATATTTTTAATATAAATGAGTAAAATGCAACGAAAAAATATTTTTAGAAAAGTTTGTTTGAAGCCTAAAAATGAACTAATACTAAAATTAACTTATAAATTCAATTAATATATAATTAATGATAATATAGGTATATAAATTATTATTATATTAATTAAAAAACAAATTAAAATTATAATGAGAATTTTTAGTGAAGAAATGATAGTTTTACAAAAATCAGCATTTTTCACTATTTATTGAAATATCAATATTTTTTGAAAAATCCCAAAACATTACACTAAGATAAAATTTTTATTTTAATTTTAAAAAGGACATAATTTTTATGAAATTAAATTTCTAAGAGTATAATAAATTAATTATAATATTCAATCACAAAAGGAAATAAAAAACATTTTTGAAAAAACATATTTTTGAATAAAAAAATGACTACTAAAAATTTGGTACATATTTCCTAAGAGTTAATAAATACATTTATATTGAGTAGGAAATATATATATATATATATTATAATATAGTTAATCCTATTTATGCCTTCCAATTCAATGAATAGGTTACACCTGTAACATAAAACTACTAAAATATCATTGTTTGTTTAAGATCGGTGTTGAATGATGTATATGCTATCAAATAGAATTTTATTTTAAAATATTTAGATATTACATAGGGTATTTTTACTAGGGAACCACCCACTAGAAAAATTATTTTATCACACCTTACATTTTATAGGTGACTTTGTATTAAATACCACTCACCTATACTAAGATTCTCACCTGATGGTCCTCATCCAATGACCCATCCATTTCTTATTTAGACTGTTGAATATTAAAACCTCTTTTCAAGAATTATACCAAATACACTATTTTAAAACACCATTCCACACATGTATTTCTTCCAATTTATTACCACAATAAAAATTATCATCACCTATAAGTATAAATTATAGTTTCCAAGATGAAACCACTAACTAACCACCATACCTTACCCATTTTTGGAAGTCTAACATATCATTATTGAAGAAACAACCATGCTTCCATTACTAAAACCCCCTAGAAGACACCTAATCCAAATCCAAAATGATGATCCCATACAAGTCAAGTAATAATATAATATCCAGGGCATCTACCCATACTATCTCAACCCTAATCTCACCGTCATACACATCTTATATAATAACCAATATAAACTCATTTGCCTCCATATAAACTAGTAATTAACAAAAAAAATATCCAAATAACTTTTTACCCACAATCTAAATGATTATAACCACTACCTTAACCCGAGACCACTCCCTAATCACTCTAGAGAGAGTTATATAACTATACCAAGGTAATATTACCTAACAACTTGATCCACCCAATGGTCTATAATATTTCTAGTGCCTAATATAGAAATTAAACAGATCCATGAAAACCATATATGAATCTTGATATAATTAGTTAACCACCCTAAGGTAATGTCACATGCCAATATAACCCTCTTAAGGGTCTCTCATCAAATAAAACACCCCATTACTAAACAGGTCACATCCTAAGAACACACAACATATATTATCCATACCAGGGAAACCACCACCTGAACCTACCCACTACATGGATATAATCCAACACGAGCATGAATGTATAACAAATAATCCAATAAAAATTCATGAATATAATAGTCCTGGTTTCAACTAAATAATTTGACAAAAATAATTTATTTTTGAAAAAACTAAATAAGTTATTGTTAATATTTAAATTAACCAAAAATCATTTCTCAAATAGTCTCTCAAAAATTATATTTACTAAAAACCATTTCTCAAAAACATTTACGTATTTTGAAAAAAAAATTACATAGGAAATAAGTAATGCACATTTACATGTATTATAACATGCCTAAAAATAATGCTTTAACTCATGCACTATTTCCACCCTAGGCCAAGAGTAAAAAACAATTACAATATCAACCTAAAACATCATAATTAAATAAACACATCGATCATAATGGTGAAAATAAAGATAAATAATTTCCAACCTATGGTATCTTGGGATTCCATTATATAAGTGTTCATGACACACACAACCAATGTACGCCACATGATCCAACTAGTATTAAATCCATATTAAAGACTTAAAATCGTAAGTCAACAAAAAAATTTAAATAATACCTTTTTAATTCCCTGGATTGGGTTATCGATCGACAATATAATATAGAGAACCAATTTACCTAAGGTGTACTTCGCTATATTTTATAGGCTTCCAACAATTTTTGAGAGTCCATAACTAACATGAGGAGACTAACTATTAAAAAAATCACATATAATGACATATAAATAATCAAAACAACAATAAAAATACAATAAATAATAATAAATTATAGTTTATGTCCAACCAATAATAATATATATATATATATATAATAACATGCTATTTCATAATATAACCCACTATCATCATACAACATAAAACATATAAGATAAATAAATCCCAAAAAGGTCAATAAATATAGAATATATGTAAGATAAAATAGTAGATACATAACCATAATCTACGAGTCCCTCATTAAATCAGTCTCCCAATATCCATCCAGCTACTCTAGCCATATCTCCCATACAACCTGTAACATAAAATCAGATAATGAGGTCTAAACACACATTTATATTCATATGTAGGGTGGGATAATAAAAATCAGTTGTTTACCACTAATACATACCTTGTATATACTATCATGTATATATGTGTTCATGAAAGGAAAATAAACAAGAAAAACACAAGAAATCTTTTTATGAAATCATTTTTTGACCAAGACATCATGACACCTAAACCCACCGCTTCATTCAATGTTAGTATTAGATTTTCTATGGTTACATATCAAATAAAACCCATTATAGAAAGGGAGAAACATCTTTAGACCCATTTTTATAGGAAGTTCATTAGGGTAATGAAAAAAAGACCCAGAACTATGCATATAGGAATCCCATTAGGGGAATGTCAAAATAGGGTCAGACCTGAGCACATAAGAATCCCATCAGGGGAAAGGAGAAATAAATCTAGATACTAGAACATATGAGACCCATTTAGGGAAAGTAAAAATAGATCTTGAGTTTGGAACATGTGATTCCCACCATTGGTATGAAAAAATAGGGTGATACCGAGGTGTAAAATGTAGGTAGAGTTCTTATCACATAAAACTGATCTTATCAACACATTTGAATAATGAAAAATTGGGTGGTGTAATATCTACACCCCACTTAACTAGTATCATACCGATACCCATACTAACTTACCTCATCATCATCAATGTGATGTATTATAAAAACATTTTGGAAATGTATAATGATTTCAGAATCACTTAGAAGATAAACCAGGGATCATATCACTCTACTTATGATCCTCTTAGAACTTGGGAAACATGAGAACATAGTTAGTGAGGCTCCAAAACTAGATCCTGAGGTCTAAAATACATATAATTATCATCAATAATAATACCAAAACTTTATATAATACAAATACCTTGAACATGGTAGACATTACTCATCAAAAATATCTTAGATAGATATCGATTTATACTTACTACCTCACTGTAGGATAACTCATAAATAATCTAACAACACCTTCCCTAAAAATTATTTATATAATCATCCATCAAAATAATCCTGTCTATAAACCATACATGCAATTATATCACCACTTAAAGGATATAAGAAATATATCCTTTCCCATGCACCAACCATACGTAGCCATAACAACATATATGATCCTCCCAGACCATATAAAAACTCATATGATCCCATATATTTTACATTATTCTTTTAATTATTCCATTGGTAACCAAAAAAACACCCTAAGGTGTATGATAACACTATGAACCCTTTAAAAAACTTTTTTACATGCACTAATACCATAAGAGATATAATGGGATTGCCCTCATAATCTACACGTAATCCACATCCACCTTAGAGTCCCTCACAGTAGGCTCCAATCATGTTATAGAGGACAACTTACTAAGGTCCATGATTTAGTGTAACCCATTCTCTATATATCTCTCTCTCTATGAAATGGGATCTCAACTCAAATCACCTTATAACAATCACCCCTATCCCATTAAAGAGGTTTTAATGTCCAAATCCATAGTTATAAGACTTTTTACAGCATTCTTAGGTTAAACATGAACTGGGAACACTAACTAAGTACTTACCTTTTTGGGAATAATCTTCCTATATCGCTAAGACTTATCCCAGAGAATATATAACCCATTACATGATCCAAGGTACTTAGTGTACTATTAGGTCAAAATAGTAATGATTTTCCTTAGTTAAATGGTCACTGTGCATCTTTAAAGATCCCATTCCATACCCAAAAACACCTACTCTATATATATAAGATGTTATCTTAGACCTTTATATCCAAAGGAATGATCTTAGTCCTCATGTAGTTATACTAAACCCAAACCCCTATAATGTGCACAAAAGAACATACATACACACATATGGTTAAATATTAATGGGACCAACTAACTCAATATTGGAGTTATCATCCTCCAACCATACTTTCCCAAACCTCATACAAGCTATCCAGAAGACACATCAAGCTTATGAGATCCTATCTCATAACAAAAAACATAAATAATTAATTATAAACATTTAAAATTTATTATCCTATTTAATCAATCCTGTATAAATAATGAAATGTCATTGAGTGACCTTCCATGGACAAAACATCAACAAACAACATTCTAATTACATGTGGCATGATCCCAAAACTTCTTTGAAAAAATCCCCATCACATGATACCCGAATGATATCTAATTATTTTTTTAATGACAACCATATAAAACCCACTAGAAATCATACCATTATTGACATGAAAAGCGATGAGTTATTTTCATTCCTTTCCATCATCCTCTATCCACAACACCATAAATCCATATCATTTCAAAATTATTCTACCATTATTTGGTGAAATTTTACTAAATTCCTAACCTAATAAACCAACTATATAATAATAATATGTGGAGGAACAAGATGCAAATAAGAAATAGGTTTAACTAGAATTGGAAAAATGAAATTATCCCGAATCACTTCTAATCAAACAAGGCAAAAGAGAGAGGAGTGAGGAGGAGAGACTCCCTATCTTGGATTTGGCCAGCTTGAAGAGGAAACCCCTGAAAGTGGGATAAAATAAAATATATGGAAAATATATCCTCATCCCTCTTAAATAAATATTATAGTAGGTATATTGTGGAATTACAAAGAGGTTTTGTGGAGGAATGAACAACTCCTTGGGACACATTGTGGTATGGCCCTATAGTTCACGATGTAACATACCTCCCTAGGGTATAACCAAGAAAATAAAGTGGTTATACATGGTGTACATCCCCATATATTATAGTGTGTCACACCTCCTTTTACTATAAATAATGGAACAACTCCTTGGGTTGCATATTGATCTCCCCAAACTCTATAACTGAATCATATCCAACAGATTTTCCATACTTCTACACCCCCATTATGGAATGATGAGCCTCCCATAGTGAAAAACCTCACCTTAATTATACTAAATAATAGAGTTTCATACCATAATTTGGTTAAATTAATTATCCTATCATGACACTCAATTATTTTGTGATCTCCCAACTATAGTAAAATTTCCTCCAAATCCTGAAATTCAGACCTTTTGGGCCTCTAGAAATACCAAATAATCCTAACCCTAAATAGAGAAAACCTAAAATAAACACCTAAGGGTTAGAGAACTAGATCCTTAAAAACCAAATTCAAACTCCCCAACTTCTAGATACACAAAATTCAAATTTCCCCTCAAATAAGAAACTCATAATAACACAGATCATTATAAATATTCCATTAAAGAATTTAAACTCTGAATCTATTTGATATATCTTAAAGTCAAATTGAATAGAAACCATCGAGAAAAGTATTATAGAGTCAAATTTATCCACCAATAAAAATTAATATTTCATATATATCCCTTTAATTTGTTAATATCCTTTTCATAATAACCCATATTTGATCTAGAACACATTATCATGTCTATCATATTTATTTTTGAAGACCCAATTTATTATAATGATGTTTCGATCATTTACTCTTTTGATAATCTTCCATGTTTTATTATTATCTATTTAATACTATTAAAACTTAATGTCTTTAACCCGTGATTCATACTTTACCACTAATTTAAATGTTTTTAGAACTACATTTGATAAAATAATAGTGTGTCCAATAGTAATCATCCTATGAGTTTGTTGTAAAATTATCATCTATCTAACTATATTAGAGTAATCAATTCTAGCATATCATTTTTTATTTAATTAATTATGTCCTCTCTTTATTACATAAAGAATACTATTATTTATCCTATAAATACTCATCATTTTTTGGATTATGTAATCATATCTAATTTATATCAATATTATCTTTTTTTATAGATTTATTAAAAAACATGAATTTCCAATTCTGTTCCACATTTATCTTCAATTACCTTAATATAATTATTTCCCACAATCTTTTTAATACTGTTATTGAAAATTTTATAGCCTTAATATTTATTTATTATCAAATAAACACTCATTCATTATACACATATCCATATTTTCCTTGATTTCTTTCCTTGATTGAGATGAATAATTTAATTTCAAACACCTTAATGTGTTTTAGAGTTGACTTACTTCCATGAAACATTTTATATGTCATTGTCTCTTATCTAAGACTTAAAATAATACATATTTCAAGTTTAAAAAACTACTTTAATTACATCATTCCATTAACTCCATAAAATAAAACATTCAATGAGAAATATTTTCATCACATTGTTCACTATTTAATTACAACTTTTTATAAATCCGTTTTATTATGTTGACCTTAATAATGATACTTTATGTTTGATTCCATGATTCTCAAGATATTTTTTTACAAAAAATGAGTTATATTCTATTCCAATTTTTATCAAATAATTTTGATAGATCTCTTGATTTCATTCTCATCATATTCATAAAACCATTTGATTCGATAAATTACCTATTTTTTGGGTTTTATAAAAATAATGAGAAATATTCTACTATAATCATAAATAAACAATATGAAATATATTTCTCTATGAGTTCTTGGTTGTGTGATCAGGCTATATTCATCACAATGAACCAAGTTGAGTAAGTATGAAACTTTTTTACTTATATTTCCAATAGGTATTTCTCACCATCTTACCTTTCATACATGTATCATATATATTTTCTATATATTTAATAGGATTAGGAATATAAATTATAACCTTAAAATTTGATATATTTTCATTTCTTGTAAATGTATGTGACAAAGAATCTATTTTCTCAAGCTATTATCACCTCACATCATGAAGAGATAAGTATTATATTTATGATGTACTTGTTAAATATGTCTTTTTTCCCATCCTCACATCAATTAGTTTCCATATTTAGGTTTAGTTAATCACCTCTTTCAATTAAATATTACTTCTATCTCGATTCATAAATCTTACTTAAACTCAAGAGATTATGTTCAAGTCTAATCACATAGAGAACATCCATTTCTTGAATTCAACTCCTATAAGTCTTGTTTTTACACTACCTTTAATCTTAAAATATCTATCATTGAAAAATAAAACCATTCCATCAATACATCCCTTAAAATTCCACAATAAATTAATTTTCACTATCATGTTGGATTATCACACACTATGGAGAATTCATGTGCTACTGTCATTTGGTTCGTCAATACCAATTTTTATTAAGATAACCTTACTTTTATTCTTATTTTCCTTCCATGATAATCTTGGTTGAGTTGAGATATAAGAGAGTATCTCCTCACTCTTTTTAGTATGAGAGGTGAATTACTCCACCTCTTATTTCAATGGTAGATTTTTTTTCACAATATAATTGAGTTATATACTTGAAAATATATTCTTATGAAGATTCTAATGGGTTTACTCCCATTACTTGTTTTCATAAAATCAATATATTTATGAAAAAATATAGATAAAGAAAAATAGTATCCATTGGAGTAATTTCTTCTATGAGGTATATGATATGATTTCATTCTCCATTTTTACTTCTAGGTGAATTTACTTAAAAATTTATTCTAACCAAGCCTTAATAATTCATTATATGACCTAAGTATTTCTAAAATGGGAATTTAATTTGGGAGAAGATTTTATCAGTTTCACTGTAAATGTTCCTGGCCTTTATATATATATATTTATATATTTTAAATTCACTCTATAATTGATATTTATCTCTAACCATTTTCTTTTTTTTATCTTCTATTTTGTTTCTTGAGTATTAGATGATTCATATTCAAATCCAATATTAATTTTTATGATTCAATTAGTTCTTTTATTTATCAATCACTTATCAAAAACTCTCAGGCCCATTTTAAAAAATTCTTTGACTTCCCCATTGAATAAATTCTCAAACTAATGTTTCTTCTTGTAATCTATAGTTTTAATTTTATATTAAAACTATTTTATCAAACCTACCACTTCTTGTGAAAGGATTCAATACTTATTCATATTGCCTATATAAATGAATTTAGTTAATTTATTATCTTTTCTTTCTCTTAAAATTTCAAATTAAAATCAACATATTCTCAATATGTTTCTTGAAAATTTAATTATTACTCTATAAAATTCTATAACCAAGTCATTTTAGATTCAATATTAATAATATACTATAATGACTCATTCTACTATCCAAAAATTTTCCAAAATGTCTTCCTCTGTATATTATGTTCTTCAAGGGAACATTTATACTCCACCTTGAGTTTAAAAAATACTTTAATTTTATTTTGTTAATACATTTTATATTGATATTTATCATATATTACCATCATAGAATCTTTAGATTATAATTTTAAATCAGTTTCACCTTCTTCATGAAAATTTTGATCACTGTCATCTCTCCAAACCAATCATTTCCACTAAAATTTTCATCTATTTTGGATTCATTTTATAGGTTACTTAATTTGCAAATTTTTTGAGTAATAAAAATACCATCACTAAAAAAAATCTTAGAGACTTCAAAGATATGTCCTTGACCTTTCCATAATTGAAACAATCTAATAGTATCTTACCATTGAACCCACCTTTTCCAAATTTAAATTTAATTTAAATGAGTGATAAAATTCATCTCTTACATCTTCTTATAAAAATTCACATTGATTAATATCATGTTTCTCAATAAAATTTAATACAATATCCTTGTATGAATGGATTATCATCCCTTAAATATTTATACACATCTCACATACAATAAATTTTTTTTAGATCATCAAATGGAATATTTTCTAAATTTATTTCTTCAAGCACTAAAACCATTATAATATGTAATGGTGGATATATAATCAATATTTTCATTATGATATAAAAATATTTAATAACATATGTAGGTCTATATATAAATCAAATAATATTAATTATTTCGTTTAAGAAACTATCCACATTTTTATTTAGATATTTATTCAAATCATCATACTTCTTGCGTATCAGTTGAAATGTTTCTTTTCTAAAATTGTTGTGAACTTTAAATATATTACATAACTTGGACCCAATTAATTTAATGGATATAAAAATCCCCACCTTTATGTATATTTTATTTATTAAATATATAGATAAGTCATTTTATGCCTTTATAACATTGCTAAGAATTTATTTTTCGTCTTAGTCAATAATACAACAGTTGGAATACTCACTTATATTCCTTGTATAAAAAAAAGATAATATTGATTATAAGAGATCTTAAATGCGATTTAATCCTATTATTATAGATTTGGTGATTCTATATATCTAAAAGAGGAATTTCCTTTTTACTGACAACATTTTCCATCTAAAAGATATACTTGTATCATATCCTCCAAGAAATCAACCATTTTATCCAATATGACTTATTGAAACTATAAAAAACAAATAAACACTAAGAGGGGGTGGTGAATTTGGGTGTAAATTTTTTCTCTTAAAATTGATATTTTTCCCAAGTTGGTAATAATAATTTGAACTTTTAAACTCCAATGACACATTAATAATATACAAATATGAAAAATAAATGTGATGAAATTAAGATTTTACTTGGTTAACTACTAAGGGATGCTACAAGGATCATTAGACGATGATGTTTTGATGTACCAAGGAATTTATTATGCACTTTATGTGATTACAATATTCTAGGTAGGGGTTTATTGAAATACAAGTTTCACCCCTTCTTAACTATTCTCTTATTTAAGAATGATATTCATGAATAGTCATAATATATGTCTCACATTAAGAATATATGGTAACTATTAAAAAACATATTTATAAGGGTTTCTTTCTTCATATATATACTTAAAGATAAAATATAAATCTTTAATATAGTTCTTTGCAAACAAAATGTCACTCAAAAAATCCACATGTGTAGCAATACTCTCTCAATATATTGTATTCATTATCATCTATCTAAATCCTCAAATATTATCCATTGACATTCCAAATATTACTATATTAAATTATAATTATCACTACTTAATTTGTTATCAAATAATTAAACTATAGTTTAATTAAATCACTTAACATCTAAGAAAATATTTCTAAATTTTAAATATATTCAAATATCTCTATTTTTCTATTATATTGACAATTATGGTGTAGAAAAATCCGTTATAGTGTAATATATCTCTAATATAGTGTCTTCGAAAAACTATGGCCTAATTTAAATTAAAAATCCAACATTTATGGGGTTTATATGTTCAAATATTTACCTCAATATTAATCATGGAATAATAATAAATGTTATGGTACAATACTCTTTCCATATAAAAATAATGACCATATACAATAATTTAACATCCAAACCATAATCTAAAACCTTGTACTGTGTTTCCACCCTTAACTTAATAATAACCTAAAATAAATAAGTCATGACTTGGTATTTATTATAGAATACATTTATTTCTACTATGACATAGAATTTTGGTATGATACTTAATCTCATAATGTACAATGTTACATAATATTTCAGCCATGATCCACATCATGGTGTAGTACTCAACCTTAAATACAAAACAATTGATTCATAATTCACTAAAATTCACCCAAAATATTATTGAGTGATCAAGGTAATTACAATGTGGTTTTAAAATTTATCATCTAATTTTCTAAAAATCTTTTAAAAACTTCTAAAGACTTCATCAAATATCTACCAATTATATAATTCATCGAATATGAAAATTTTATTAAAAAAACACTTTTCATCATGATAAAAAAACTTATCATTTGTCCCATCATTCTACTCTTGAATAACCCAGGTTCCAATAGTGGTTCTATGAGTAATACCTATAAAATAGATAACTGATACATTTCCATGGTTAGGAACTCTATCATGGTGGATGATATCTTCATTGTGAAGACCACCATGGTAATATATTTGTTCACTACTGTGATAAGTTACTTTTCAGTGGTTAATTGTTTCATTTCAATAGGTAAGGCCTCCATGGTAATAAAAAGTTATGCTATTATGGGGAGGGACTCAATTATATCTGAATTATTTAATATATTAAGAACCATAATTCTAGTTAGTAAAATCATCATATGATTAAGCTTAATGATAATCTATTATTGTGTCTCTATGGAGAATACCTTCATAGTGGTTTATGGTTTCATCATCATGGGTATGACTTATACTAAAATTATTTATTGTGATTTTATAGGGCGTAACTCTATGGAAATAGAATTATTTAACATTAGGTAGAACTATATGTTGGTTTAAAGAAAATTATTAGGGAGTACCTCCAGAGTGAATAGTGGTTGAGTTGCCTTAGGTAGGATCTCTATGGAATTTTAATTCCCTTATAGAAGAGTTAGCTGGTAGGGCCATTGTAAACGCCCTAAACCCGCACTTTCAGATTTAGTACTAAAACATGTTGTGTATTTTTTTATATAAAATATATTTGAAAAATACACAGTATATTATACATTTGAGTAACTTTTCTAGTCTATGTTCTGGAGGATTATAAAAATAGTACATTAAATCAGTGTTTACAAAAACATAAATATTCATTTAATTCCTTCTTCTCTAGCTTCTTATTGGCCCTTAAAAACTCTTTAGTACACATTATCACATGAGGATATACATTAAAAAGGGATGATATAAAATCCATGTAAGAGGATATATAAGAACACTATAGCAAGGTGTGATCATAATAATAACATAGGCAATGGATCATGAACATAATAGGAAGCATTAATAAAGAAACTTGAAATATGGAAATGTATAAAAATAAAACATCATGTTTTAGTGGTCATCTACTACACATAGTTGTGAAAGAAAATAGAATATTTTTCACAAATAATCTCACTCTAACTCATGATATTCATCAATTTACCCAATTCATTGTAGTGTTGTATAATTTTGGGTGCACCCGTCACATTCAAAAATTCATATTGCACTATATAATTCCGGGCACAGCCGTCACATCATAACATTATCATTATCATACATACCACATATAAAATATATAAATAATGATCATAAATAATCTATGTAAAGTAATGTTTTTAATCTCATAATAACACATTAATAAACTTTGGGTTCCCAAAAGAAAGTGGGAATAACATACTAGATACAATAACCATCAACCTTGAGTGAGAAGTAAAAGGTGTGTTTTTGAAAGAAGAGTTATTTTGGAAAAATTTATTTAAAATAAACTACAGTAGAAAAAATTTATATCCATGAAAAGTTAAGATAATGATTAAAAGATTATTTTTAGGGAGTGACCATACTAAAAATGAAGTGAAATAGGGAGAACAAGAAGAAAGAAAGTTGGGTTCATAAATTTCCCCTTACCTTGTATCCAAACACTTTCTTCACATTAATTTCCTATATAACCACATTAGATTAATTAATTAACAATTACAGAACCTTTTTTACATTATTATGGTTAATTATGATTTAATTAAGTTATTTTATTGGCCCTTTTATGAGTTATATAGTTTAAAAACATTGTTCAGGAGTGTTCAGTTTTATGGTTTTCTTGAGTGGTTCACTTGTATTCATAAATGGAAGTTCGTGTAGAACATGGATAAACGTCCAGAAATGATATTTAATATTATTAATGATATTAGATAAGATTAAATTATCTTATAATTAATTATATTATATAACATGTGGATGAATCATTAAATAATAAGTAAATGATGATTGTTTGGGTTAATTTGGGAGTTTTTTCGACCATAACAAACATTGTTTTGTATAATAATTTAGTAATATGTACATAAGTTAGATCCAAAAAATTAAATAGGATATAATGAATATAAAATATTTTTTTTCAACCATAAAAATGGTTTTATGAACAGATCTGAAGGTAGAAATGGAAAAAAGAAAGCATGTCGTTCTTGAAGGTGATAAATTAACACCTCATGAACAACGTTTTTTTATAAAATAAAAAGAAGAGGAGAAGGGTTTTGGATGATATAATATCCCATTAGCATAAAATATTATAGTATATGTATAATAATAAAGTTTACATACCATGTGGATGAAGATAGGTGGGGATAGATTCAGAAATGAACTTGAAATTGAAAGGAATTTAAAAGAAAAAGAGAGAGATATGAATTACCTCTTGAATCCTTCTCTTGAGATCCTCCTTATGGAAGATAAGATTGGTCTTTTGATGAGACAAAAAGCTATTGGACTTGAGGGAGGAGCTAAGAAATAATCTTGGGTAGAGTTTAGACAAGGATCGAAGCTTGAGGGGTGTGACAGAATGTGGGTGTGAAGGGTGGTATTTATAGTTGAGGGGAGAGGGGTTTTCTCAGTATAATATTCATTAATTTATTATTTCTCCACAAGACAAGAAATAGTGAGTCTTCCATGAATAATTATAGTAATTTTATCATGTGAATCCAAACCAATTGGGATTACATCAGTATAACATCATACATGAATATAAAATTAGTGTATTTAACTTATTTTCTAAATTAGGATATTTCACTACTCATAAAAAACTTATGTTTTTCAGAAAAATACCAAAAATTCTCCCTAACCATTTTTAGATGTGTAAAATCTAAAAATGAAATCCATTTTTCAAAAATAATTTTCTAAATATGATTAATTTAATTTTTAATTAAATTCACAATTTACTTGAAAAATACAGTTTTTAAAATTAAAACAGATTTTATAATTCTTTTAAAAATTACAGAAGGTCTTATAAAATTATCTTAAAACTAAAATAAATTGAATTGTTAATTTAGGAAACCATTTTAGGGAAATAAATTTTCTTTGAAATTAGTCATAATTAATTATTTATGACTTACAAAATACCAAATTTTTTACAATGGTCAAATTGTAACATATAAAATGACAAATGTTTATTTAATCTTTAATGGGTAAGGTTAATTTTACTTTTTATTATTTAATATTCATAAGGGTCATAATACTATTTATAAGGGTAGGTTAATATTCATAGGGGTAGGTTACTATTCACAAAAATTAAGATTGTCTTATCAGACTCAAAATAATTTACTGACCACAACCGTGGATGTCTGTTTTTCGAAATTCAAAATAGAGAAGTGGGAAATTAATTTTAATAGGTTTCTTATAAAGGCAACATTTTACATATTAGTTCATTCAAGCACGATTTGGAATCTTATTTCCTTTTAAAATTTCGAGATGTTACATCCTACCCTCCCACCCCCTTAAATGAATTGTGCCCTCACAATTCATTCATTATACTTATAATTATGAATTTACGTATTTATAATTATGAAAAACTATTTTCTTATGAGTACTTATTTAACTATAAATTCAAAAATAAATACTATAGAAAAAAAATTAAAAGTTCTAATCTCCAATGTTTTCTGGACCGTTCCTCTAATACCAATTGTAAACCCCATAAACCTGCACTTCTGACATTAGTACTAAAACATTCTGTGTATTTTTTTTACATATAATATAATAGAAAAGTACATAGTATATTTTACATTTGGGGACCTTTTCAGGTCTAGGATATGGAGGATTAGAAAAAAATTACATTAAATGAGAATTTACAAAAACAAAAATATTTATTTAATTCCTTCTTCTATAGATTCTTATTGACCCTTGAAAACTCTTTAGTACACATTATAACCTGAGGATATACATAAAAAATTGGTGATCTAAATTCCCAGTAATAGGATAGATAAGAAAAATTTATAAAGTTGTGAGAATAATCATAACATTGGCAATGGATCATGAACATAAAAGGAAGCATTAATAAAGATACTTGAAATGTGGCATTGCATAAAAATAAAACATCATGTTTTAGTGGTCATATAACAAACATAGTTGTGAAAAATGATAGAATCTTGTTCACACATAATTTATCTTTAACTAATGAGATTAATCACTTTACCCAATGCATTGGATTACTATATAATTCTGGGCGCACCCGTTACATTCAAACATTCATATTGCGCTATATAATTACAGGCGCACCCGTCACATCATAACATTATCATTAAAAAGAATGAAACATAGATCATATATATCAAAAATTAACATAACTAAACCATGAAAATGAATGGGGTTCATCTCATAAGAATAAATTCATAAACATTGGGTTCCCAAAATAAATTGGGAATAACATAGTTGATACAATAACCATCAACCTTTAGTGTGAAGTAAAATGCGTTTTTTTGAAAGAAGAGTTCTTTTGGAAAAACTTTTTTTGACATAAACTCTAGTAGTAAACATGTATATCCCAAAAAAGTTAATATAATAATGAAAAAATTATTTTTAATGAGTAACCATACCAAAAAAGGAGTGAAATAGGGATAACCCAAAGAAAAGAAGTTGGGTTCGAGAATTTCCCCTTACCTTGTATCTGGACGCTTTCTTCACTTTAATGTCTTATATACCACATTATATTCATTAATTAAAAATTAAATAACCTTGTGTACATTAATATGGTTCATTATGGTTTCATTAAGTTATTTTATGGGCCTTTTTATGAGTTATAGAGTTTAAAAACATTGTCTGGGAATGTTCATTTTTATGGTTTTCTTGAGTGGTTCACTTGTATTCATAAATGGAAGTTCACGTAGAACATGGATAAACATACAGAAATGATATATCATGTAATTATTGATATTAAAAAGTTTAAATGATATTATAATTAATTATATTATATACCATGTGGATGAATCATTAGATAATAATTAAATGATGACTGTTTGGGTTAATTTAGGCAGTTTTACGACCACAAAAAATAGGTTTTGTTTAATCATTTAGTAATATGTACAGAAGTTAGATACCAAACATTAAATAGGATATAATACATATAAAATATTCTAGTTCAACCATAAAAATGGTTTCATGATCAGATCTAAAGGTATAAATGGATAAAAGAAAACATGTCGTTCTTGATGGTGATAAATTAAATCCTCATGAACAACGTTTTCTTTTATAAAATAAAAAGAAGAGGAGAAGGGGGCATGGATGATATAATATCCCATTAGTATCATAAAATTCAGTATATGTATAATACTAGAGTTAAAATACCATTTGAAAGAGGATAGGTGTGTATAGATTATAAATGAACTTGAAATTAAAAGGAATTTAAAAGAAAAAGGGAGAGATGGAGGAATTACCTCTTAAATCCTCCTCTTGAGATCCTCTTTAAAGAAGCTAGGATTGGTCTTTTGATGATAACAGAAGCTATTGGACGTGGGATAGGGGATAATGAAGATTCTTGGGAATAGTTTAGATATGTATTGAATCTTGAGAGGTGTGCGTAAATGAGGGTGTGAAGGGTGATTTTTATAGTGGAGGGGTGAGGGGTTTTCTCATTATAATATTCATTAAATCAATATTTATCCACAAGACAAGTAATTGTGAGTCTTAAATGACATATTATAGTAATTGTATCATGTTAATCCAAACCAATTGGGCTTACATAAGTAGAACATCATACATGACTCTATAATTAGTGTATTTAACTTATGTTTGTAAATTTTGATATTTCACTATTTATCTAAAAATTCAAGTATTTCAGAAAAATCCAAAAAAATCACCCTAAATATTTTTTGATGTGTAGAATCCAAAAATGAATTTTATTTTTAAAAAATAACTTTATAAATATTATTAATTTAAATGTTAATTAAAATAATAATTTATTTTAAAAATTCAGGTTTTAAAATTAAAACAGATTTTATAATGCTTTGAAAAATTACATAAGGGATTATAAAATTATCTTAAAACTAGAATAAATAGATTTTTTAATTTATGAAAAGATATTAGGGAAATAAATTTCTTTTAAATTAATAATAATTATTTACTTATGACTTACAAAATACCAATATTTTTACTAAGGTCAAATTGTCACTTATATGATGCCTAAAGTTTATTTAATCTCTAAAGGGTAATGTTAATTTTACTTTTGATGATTTACTATTAATAAGGGTCACACTACTATTTATAAGGGTATGATACTAATTATATGGGTAGGTTACTATTAACAAAAAATTAGTTGGTCTTATCCGACTCTAAATAACTTACTGATCGCAACCATGAATGTCTATTTTTAGAAATTCAAAATAGAGAAGTGGGAAATTTAATTGTAATATCTTTCTTATAAAGGCCACATAGTACATATTAGTTCATTTTTTCATGATTCAGCATCATGTTTCATTTTAATATTTCAGGATGTCACAACCATCACAAATTTTTTAGAGGATTGTTATGGCCTCCATTCTATAATTATAATAAATTATCATTAGGCCACCTTTAGGTCCTGATAGAAGCATTTGGGGGCTTTAATAGTTATGCGAGGATCGAATTCCCTTACAACATGAAGGGTATCTTTCATCCGATGTGAATATTTCCTTGGTTTTTAGAAAAAAAAGGCCATGAAACTAACATATTGAGGTATATTTTGGGTAATTTGAGCTATATAGTAGTGGTGATGAATATGGTTTCTAATATCCTTTCTAAAAAAATTATTTATAATTTTAAGGGTGATATGAAGGAAAATTTCCTCCAATTTTGAGAGGAATTAATTTTCACATTTGGGAAATAGACTCTTAAAATGGTCTAAGATAGTAATGGGGATTACCTTGTAATGGACCTGACCCTCCTAGTCCATTACATTTCCAAATTTTTGGTGTTTGGGACACCCTAGACCCCATCAGTAAGTCCGATCTGAAGGGAAGCGTATCAGTGGTAGGATGTCACCACAGTGTCACCCATCAATGACACTAATCTGTGTGAAACTGATCGGTGCCACATAAGATTTTCGGGTTTTCTTTCCCAAGTTTTCCCATAACTCCACTTTTGAGTCTTTCAACCTTTCTAAAGTGGTTTATAGTCGTTTTGGACCCATAAACAATGTTTTAAATCACCTATGAGTGGGGAGACCCTTAACAGACCTGTTTCCCTATATCTAAATGAAATCCTTTAACGCAAAACTATTATGGACACCCCTCTAATGAGAATTGTTAAATAATAATTAATTCCATCATGTGTAGCCATCCAACTGTGTGGTGATACTACGATCTTCCATTAAAACCGTTCAAGATTTTCATATCCCGTAACTCCCGGATCTCAACTTTTTATCACACTATAATTCATTCTTTCTTCTTCTGGGATATTTTCTTTCTTTCCTTGGTGCGTTAGGAGTCCCCTTTACTGAGGCTAGTGGGGTGCCTATACCGGAGCCTTTCCTACTAATTCTTAGAGTCCTCAGAGTTTCTCCCCTACAAGTCGCTCATCCCCCGTTATTGGTGCGAGAAAAACAATGATCATTGATCATACATGTAGGGTTTTTCCTTCATCTCTCTTTACTGTGTATCATGCGGGGTGGTTATGATAATGTTCCTATGGGGTTGGATGAAACCAAACCTTAATGAAGATAATAAAATAGATTTTATAGAATAAAGTGGTGTGTTTGACGATGTTGTAGTACTCTTTTACACTTTATTATATGTTGTGTGAATTATATGGGCTTATGTCCACTGGAAATCATGGTCGTTGGTGGCATTTTCTTTCACACCAATGAACCTATGTTTTTTTTGTATTTTTCTATGATTGAATAGATGCAACATGGAAACTGGTTTATCAAGTAATTTCAGCTGATTAAATAGATTCCCAATGAATAAGAATCCTTGTGTGGTCACCCAAGTTAACCAAATGGAAAGACGAAAATAAAGAAAGTGTGTGTTTAAATATTAAAAATACCTTTCTCTATTATGATGATGTGTATGTTTGTTTCTGCTTGATGCTTGTGAGGTGACAGGGATGGGGATGGGATCCCCAATTGTGGTGTAATTTTTGGTTTGTGGATCTGAGGCCGTGTGGGGCCATATGTTGGGTATTGGATTGGATTCAGTACTTAGAGGGATCTCAGATATCCATTTTTTTGTTGGGACTTTACAAGAGAACCAGGTGTTAATGCTTATTTTGGTTCTTGGTTGTTTTTCCTTCCTTGGATTGTTGCTATGCATGTTAGTTTCCCGATAGTAAAGAATTATTTAAATGGAACCACTTGGTTGTGATAAAAAGAATGGGATCAAAGGGGATTTGTTTTCTAGGATTGATTTGTGACTTGGTTGTATCCATTGTGTTTTTTTATGAATGAATAGTAATGAATAGTAATGATGGTGTTTGTGTGTTAGTGGTAGTTGTTCTGAACCAGGTGTCTATGAGCGCGGTTACATTTGGTTGTCGTGGCCTAGGTTTTTGAGGGCAAGATATGTGGTTGTGGTAACCCAGGTGTGTGTGGGCGAGGTATGGCAGTGGGACTACAGTGAGAATGGAGGGGGAGGTCTGACGCGTAGGATGTCTTAAATAACCAATGAGAAAGTGGCACGGGGTACCCGAACATCAATGTGTTATTACTATTACTTTAATCAACTTTCTTTATTTGGGGAGTGTGCCTTGGTGAGGTCTGGGAGGATTGTTTCCTTTCTAGGTACTTTGGTTGTCTCTTTTTCACACAAGGTATTAGAATTCCTCCCCACTTGTGCATGATATCTTTTGGTTTTTCCCTACTGAGTATATCTGTATACTCACCCTACGTATATAAAATTTCATTTATGTTTCCAAGAGGACTTCGAGGACCATGTAGGACTGTACTAGCTCGGACATTGGGAAAATTGTTGTTTTTGTTTTTATTTCTTTTGGTACTTTCCTTTGGAGTTTTCTTGTACTTTTGTACCACTTTATTATTGGAACATGCATATGGGAATGGATTGTTCGGGCTTTATATTTACTTCCAAATTTGGTGTTGTTTGGGATTTACTATCTTATCTCTTGATCCTACTAAATTAAAAGGGTAATTCCTTCTATATTACATGTGATTCTATACCCTTGGTGCTAGTCACCACTCTGGGGCCTATTGAAGGTGGGTCTTGAGGGGTCATTATCTCTCCTTTATCTTGAGGAAGGGTTTTATGATTTTATATACCTTCCCTCATCTTGGTGAAGGAGGGTCATGATAGAATGGTATCAAAGGAGATTGTTGAGAGATAGGATATATCTCAGGGATATGCAGAGTGAGGATTGCATGGGATAGTAGGGAAACAGTGTTAAGAAATCTTGGTGAGTGAAATATTTCTGGGAAGACTGACTAGGACACGGGATTTTAGCCCCCCCGTGATCTGATGCAAGTACTTAGGACCTACCAAACGACCAAGTGAGGCTACATTGATTCCAGGGTAGATACCCTATGAAAGTTACATGCATCATAATGACTTGTGTTATTGTGTGTTCTAGGTGTTCTGGTATTTTAAATAAATAAAAATATTAAGAAAAATTTAAAAGAAATCATCTACACTACTCGGGATTAGGCATTCCTTGTTTACATTACAGCTATGGAACCCAGATGGATACCATGGTTAGTGAGGGTGATCGAGGACCAGGAGGCTGATTTGGCTGATCAGAAAAGGGCTGATCGAGAGGAAGAGGATGACCTGTGGTAGAGGATGATTTGTGTCTTTTAGTGGCAGACGCTCTGGAAGTACTAGGGCAGCGTCTCAGACCGAGAGGCAAAGAGATTTCTCGAGGAGCTAGTGATATATTTTAGCTTGATCCGTGCTCTAACAAAGTACTAGGTTCCTCTAGATGTAATAAAAATATGGGGAGCAGTGAATTAGTAGTGAATGATCTATCTTGGGGAGAAGAAGGAGGCTGATGTTTTGTGGAATGACTTTGAGAGGGAATTCCAGGCGGAATTCCTGTCTTCCACGATGAAGGTGGAAAAGAGGCAGGCGATACTCTCCCTTCAGCAGGGGAGTATGTCAGTGAGGGAGTTGGGGATAATGTTCGAGGATCTACTTCATTTTTCTTTGGACCTTTTTCCAGATGAGGAGACTCGAACGAGACATTTAGAGGAGGCACTCCGAACTTCTCTTCAGTATGTTGTTAGTCTCTTCACCCTACCGACGTACTTGGAGGTCTAGAAGAAGGATGAAGTGGTGGAAAGGATTCACATGCTGGGAGGTGTGCCGCGAGAGGGGATCCAGTTTGGCTTGTCAAAGGGGAAGGCCGTCAGCAACAGGAATCGAGCATCAGGGCCTTCTAGGTTTCGACCTGTGGGGATTAAGACCCATCAATTCCAGTTTCGATCTCCCAGTCCTCACCCTTTACATGCGGACCTAGGAATGAGGTGGTTCTTCTGTGGTAGCTGTGGGCACCTTCGAAATCAGTGCCCGGATAGAGTGCAGTACAGTGTCGGTGGGCAGGTTCAGTGCCCACCTCAGCAGCAGTAGTTTCCATTGAGTACCTTTCAGTAGAAACAATAGGGACAATGAGCTCCCACTCCTCCGAGAGCAGACATGTCAGGGGGAAGCCGAACCTAGGGTGCACTTAAAGGACCACGACCAGGTCATGGTTGGGGAGGCAGCTGACATCTGAGAGGCAGGGGAGTTGGGCGTGGGCAGTTGCACGCCATATTAGCAGTTCCAGTAGGGCAGGAAGTTGTTCGAGGTATGATAAAATTGTTTAGCACTCTTTCCTATGCCTTGTTTGATTCAGGAGCTTCAAACACCTTTGTTACACCTAGTATAGCCCATGACTTAGCCGTAAGCATAGAGAGACTCTCTATGCCATTGGTACTGAGTATGCCAGTTGGGGGTCATACCAGGCTATTTATTGTTTGTAGAGGATTCCGACTGATGTTGGGGCCGCATCAGTCTTGCAGGGATCTTCTTTTGCTGCAAATTCAGCCATACAATGTCATCCTAGGCATCAAATGGAATTTTTTTGTGCACGCTGTTATCATATGATTCCGGAGAAGAGTCATATTCTCTAATGAGGATAGCCAACGTGTGGATTTTGTTTGTGAACAGAGTTTCCAGGTGGGGAGATGGCATGTGAAGCCTCTTTTTTCTAAGTTAGCTAGGATTTCATCTGAATTAGTGGATGCTGAGATGATGGATGTTCCGTGTGTTTTCAGAGAGTTCCTAGAAGTTTTTCATGAGGAGGTTGTGACTCTACCCCCTCGACGTGACATTAAGTTTGGGATATACTTACAGCCCAATGCCCGTCTGATTTCAATGTCTACTTATCAGATGAAGCCATATGAGTTGCAGGAGTTGCAGATTCAGAATGATGAGTTAATGAAGAAGGGTTTTATCTGACCCAGCGTGTCGCCATGGGGTGCTTCGGTATTGTTCATGAAGAAGGTAAATAGTGGTCTCAGGCTATGCATAGACTACTAGAGGCTAAATCAGGTAATGTTCAAGAACCATTACCCTCTCCCAAGGATAGAAGATCTCATTGAACAGCTGAGGGAATCAGGTTGGTTCCCTAAGATCAATCTGCGGTCTTGGTATCACCAGTTAAGGGTGAAGGACAATGATATCCTAAAGATAGCTTTCAGGTGAAGGTATGGGCACTTTGAGTTCGTAGTCATGTCATTCGGTGTTACGAACACACCTACTGTGTTCATGGGGCTCATGAAATCTATTTTCTGTGAGTTTCTAGACCAGTTCATCATTGTGTTCCTCAAAGACATTTTGATATACTCAAGATCAGAGGAGGAACATACTAATCACCCTTATATGGTCTTGTAGATCCTTCAACATCACCATCTCTATGGGAAATTGTCCAAGTTCAAGTTCATAACACAATAAGTGCATTTCCTTGGACACATGGTGTCTCATCAACGGGTAGTAGTTGATCCATCAAAGGTTTAAGGAGTTGTTTCTTGTAAAGAACCGAAGAATGTGACATAGGTTCATAGTTTTATGGGTCTAATAGGCTATTATTAGAGGTTCATACATGACTTATCTCGAGTTTCATCTCATTTGAAAGCTTTGACCAGAAAGGACCAGGCTTTCTTATAGAGTGAGCAATGTTGGGAAGCTTTCAGCTATCTGAAGGAAAGGTTGGTTAGTGCTCCAGTGATCTGGTTACCAGAGGAAGGGGTGTTGTATGAGGTGTTTTGTGATGATTTTGGACATGGACTGGGGTGTGTGCTGATGCAATAGTGGGGAGTGATCTCTTATGGATCTAGGTAGTTATGTCCTCATGAGCGTAAATATGCCACCCATGACATAGATCTTGCAGCATTAGTGTTCGCGTTGAAGTTGTGGCGGCATTACCTCATCTGGGAGCACTTTGTGGTCTTCACAGATCACAAGATTTTGTGGTATATCATTACCCAGTAGGACCTGAACTTGTGGTAAAGAAAGAGGGTGGAGTTTTTTCAAGACTAAAAATTCAAGATCTATTACACTGAAGGTAAGGGGAAAGTTGTGGCTGATTCCTTGTGAAGGAAGTTATGGATGGAAGCTATTCAGGAATTTGTGGATGCTTGGAAGGAAATAGAGGAGTTGGATGCCATACACTTGGATGCAAGGGTGGATGGTTGTAGGGGTTTTCTGTTTCAAATGATAGTGCAATCCTTTCTGTTGCAGTAGGTTGAGGAGTCTCAACGGGGATACTTAGAGAGTGAAGTGATGTGAAATCGGGCTGACCAAGGAAATGCTCCGGAAGGGTGGTTGGAGGATGGTCAGAATCAAATATTTTTTAGGGAAGTTAATTGTCCCAAAGATGACGCACAAGGATGTTCTCTGTGTGGTTCATAACTCAATCATAGCAGTACACCCAGGAGTTTCCAAGATATACCGAGGACTGACGGAATAGTTTTGGTGTCCTGGGGTGAAATGGGAGTGCAGTGGTTTTGGAAAGGTGCCTGGTGTGTCAGCAGGTGAAGGATGAACACCGCGTCCCATGAGTTTTTTTGTTGCCCTTATATATCCCTGAGTGGAAGTGGGAGGACATGTCGATGGATTTCTCCACAAGACTACATGGGGTTCTAGGAGGCTGTGATGCGATTTAGGTAGTGGTGGACCGACTGATGAAATTAGCCCACTTCCTAGTGATCAAGGAGTCGAGTGTAGTGGATGCCTTGGAATGGAGATACATGGATGATGTGGTGAGGTTTTATGGAGTTATGAGGTCCATAGTCTTAGATAGGGATGCACAGTTTACCTCACACATCTGGTGGGGATTACAGTATGATTTTGGAACCCAGCTACGCCATAGCACTGCTTTCCTCTCCCAGACAGATAGACAAACAGAGCAAACCATCCAGACATTGGAGGATATACTATGGTCTTGTGTTTTAGACTTCTGGAATCATGGGAACGAAATTTTCTTTTATTATAGTTTTCCTATAATAATACCTATCACTCTACTATTGGCATGACACCCTTTGAAGCCTTGTATGGGAGGTAGTGTCGTTTGCCCGTGTTATGGACTGAGGTTTGGGAGGAAAGTGTTCTCGGCCAAGAGGTAGTGTAGAGCACAACAGAGAAGGTTAAACTTGTTCCTGAGAGGATGAAGGCATCCCAGGACCGGATGAAGATTTAAGCTGATCATAGGAGGAGGCCCTTGGAGTTCGAGGTTGGATACCATGTGTTCTTGAAGGTTTCCCCTCGATGTGGTTAGTGAAGGTTCGACAATGGGAGTATGCTCTCTCCTAGGATCATTGGGACTTTTGAAGTGTTGGGGAAGTCAGTGAGGTGGCATATTTTCTTGTGTTTCCACCTAAGTTGGAAAGGATCTATGACGTTTTCCATGTCTCCCAGATTTGTTGATATTAACACAATGATTCCCATGTCATTGATTGGGGAGAGTTGGATATAAGGGATGAAGCTAATTTCATAGAGCAACCTAGGAGGATCAAGGATCACGAAGAGAATGTGCTTCGTGGATAGACCATTCCCTTGGTTTTTATGTTATAGAGGCATGAAAACATTAAGGAGAGTACCTAGGAATGAGAGGCAAAAATGTGTGCCCAATACCCAGAGCTGTTTTGAGTTTTGTTTCATTTTGTTTCAACTTGTTTGTGATGTAGTGGTTGACTTTGTTGACTATGAAATGCATTGTTTTCCTTGTTCTATGAATGTATGTGAAGTGTATTGAATGTAGAAAAGGGAAGTACCTGATCCCTAATCAAGAAGCATTAAAGTGGATATGATTAAACCCGTGCGAGCAAGTTAGTTCCGCCCAAAGCAGATATTATCTTTACATGGATGAAAGAACTATCTGATCTGTGTGTTGGGACAATGTGATCCTTGGGATTCACAAAGATGTTTGGGGTGGTTTGTCCCTGAGAGGTATCTTATGGAGTGGTTGTTCGGGTTAATCATGTATTCTCGTGGATGAGAATAATTTTAGAGGTATCTTATGTAATGGCCTGGACCCTTTTGGTTTATTACATTTCCAAATTTCCGGTGTTTGGGATGCCCTAGACCCCATCAGTAAGTCCGATCTAAAGGGCGGCATATCGGTGGCAGGATGTCACCATGGTGTCACCCATCAGTGACACCGATCAGTGCCATAGGGTCTTTTCAGGTTTTCTTTCCCCAGTTTTCCTATAACGCCACTTTTGAGTCTTTCAACCTTTCTAAAGTTGATTAAATATGTTTTTGGACCCATAAAAAATGTTTTAAATCCCCTAAGAGTAGGGTGACCCTCAACAGACCCATTTTCATCTCGTTAAATGAAATCCTTTAACGCACAACTGTTGTGGCCACCCATCAGATGAGAATTATTAAATAAAAATTAATTCCATCATGTTAACAATCCAACTATGTGGTGAAACCATGATCCGTCTTTAAAAATGTTCAAGATTTTCATATCCCATAACTCCAGGATATTTCCTTTTTATCGCAATAGAATTCATTCTTTCTTATTTTGGGCTATTTTCTTTCTTTTTTTGTGCGTTTGGAGTCCCCTTTATCGAGGCTAGTGGTGTGCCTATATTGGAGCCTTTTCTTCTCATTTTTGGAGTCCTCAAAGTTTTTCCCCTACATGTCCCTCATCCCTAGTTATTGGTACGAGGAGAAAAACTTCAATCGTTGATCATCCATGTAGGGGTTTTTCCTTTGTATCTCTTTACTGTGTACCATGTGGGGTGGGTATGATAATGTTCTTATGGGGATGGATGAAACCAAACCTTAATAAAGATAATAAATGTTTTTTAAAGAATAAAGGGGTGTGTTTGATGATGATGCTGTACTCTTTTACACTTTCTTATATGCTATTAATTGTATGGGATTATGTCCACTGAAAATCAGGGATATTGGTGGTCTTTTTTTTCACACTAATGAACCTCTGTTTTTCTAGATTTGTTTTGTGATTGAATGGCTGTAACATGGAAACTGGTTAATCACATAAATTCATATGATTAAATAGATTCCCAATGAATAATAATCCTTGTGTGGTCACCCCAGTTAACTAAATGGAAAGACAAAACTAAATAAATGGTGTGTTTAAATCTAAAAAATCCATTTCTCTGTTCTGATGATGTGTATGGTTTTTTCGGCTTGATGATTTTGAGGTGACGTAGATGGGGATGGGATCCCATGTTGTGGTGAAGTTGTTGGTTTGTAGATCTGAGGACCCATGAGACTGTATGTTGGGGATTGGTTTGGTTCCAGTACTTAGAGGTATCTCATAGATCCCTTTTTTGTTGTGACTTAACAAGATAACCAGGTGGGAATGTTTATTTTGGTGCCTGGTTGTTTTTCCTTCCTTGGATTTTGGCTATTCCCGTTAGTTTCTCTGTAGTGAATAATTATTTAAATAGAACCCCTAGGATGTGATAAAATGAATGGGATCAAAGGGGATTTTCTTTCTAGGAATGAGTTGTGACTTTGTTGTGCCCGTTGTGTTTTTTATGAATGAATAGTAATGAGGGTGTGTGTGGGATGGTTTTGGAACCCCTAGGTTGGGATGAGTTCTTGTTTGCCTATATGTATAATTTTGTTCTTATGTTTCTTATTCGTGCCCTACCCAAGTTGATTACTTTATGATAAACACCCCCATTTCATGGTGGAGTGTGTTTTTCTCAACACTCATAAGAGTCGCTGGTTATTATCTTTTTTTTCTGCTCACATCCCCAAGGAGCCCAAGAATCTTCGGGTAGACTATGATGGCCTGAAGTCCATTATAACCCAAGATTATTTGGGTAGGGTAAATTGTCGTGACTGTTCTAGGTGTGTGCAGGTAGGTTGTTTCCCATGTGTCTTTGAGATGAGGCCCAGGTGTCTTCAGACATGGAAGTAGTTGTTCAGGTTCAGGTGTCTTCGAGCATGGCGTTAGTTGTTCTGGCCCAGGTGTCTGCGGGCATTGTTACATTTGGTTATTGTGGCCCAGGTGTTTACAGGCAGTATGTGTGGTTGTGGTATCCCATGTGTGTGCGGGTGGGGTATGGTAGTGGGACTGCAGTGATAATGGAGGGAGAGGTCTGATGTGTTGGATGTTTTAAATAACTAATGGGAAAGTTGTGCAGGGTACCCAAACATCGATGTTTAATTACTATTACATTAATCGACTTTCATTATTTGCGGAGTGTTCCTTGGTAAGGTTTGGGAGGATAGTTTCCTTGCTAGGTTCTTTGGTTATATCCTTTTCTCACAAGGTATTGTAGTGCCTCCCCACTTGTGCATGAGAGATTTTGGGTTTTCCCTACTGAGTATATATGTATACTCACCTACGTATATAAAATTTCTTTTAGGTTTCCAGGAATAATTTGGGTATCATGTAGGACCGTACTAGCTTGAACGTTGGGACAATTATTGTTGCTGTTTTTTATTCCTTTGGTACTTTCTTTTGGATTTTTCTTGTACTTTTATAGCACTTTATTATTGGAACATGTATTTTGTAATGGATTGTTTTGGATTTACTTTTACTTCCAGCTTTGGTGTTGTTTGAGATTTACTATCTTATCTCCCAATCCTACTAAATAAAAAGGGTAATGATTTCCATATTACATGTTATTATATACCCTTGGTGCTAGTCGCCACTATAGGGCCTATTGAAGGAGGGTCTTAGGGGTCATTATCTCTCCTTCAACTCGAGGAAGGAAGGGTTTTCCAATCTGATATCCCTTCCCTCATCTTGGTGAAGGTGGGTCATGACATACCTCTCCTATTCATCCTTTGATATAGATCCATTTATCATATCTTGAAATCCCCCAAATTCTATCTAGAAATATGTTATGTTGATATAACACCTTTACATTCATGTTGTCGAACCATGGTAATGAACATTATTTATTTGAATATATCTACTAGGGAAAGTGGTTGAGGGAACCTAAAAGTTATGGATGTTGTAAAAATATTGGAATAACTATAATATATTAACACATGTGATCTTTTAATAGTAATAGAAGAATTATAGGATTTTTTTCTTTTCCCCTATGTTTGTTAGGGATTTCCATGATGCATCTCATCACGTTACAATTCATTTCCATTTGAATTCAATATGATACACACAAAAAATCAAACCATAAGTATTATATATAATGATATATTATTCATGATCACATAAGCATCTTATTGGAATAAAAATGAATTTATATTAGGTTTAGTTTTTTTTGATATTTCTTACCCCTATATTTTACCATATCTATGATTAGAAATATAGAGTTTAGGGATGTATGTGCTAAAATATGGAGGATAAGAGGTTGAATCACGTTTTGAATAATTTTATTATCCATTTTTTTAAACTCTATTATATATTAAATTTATTTTCATGAAGTACTTATCAATTCTATCTTGATAGACATACATTAATTACATCACTTTTGGTTTAAATAAATTGAAGAATTGTAATTCTAGATATGAGTTTATTAATTCACATAAAATGATACTAATGATAAAATAATACCACGTTAGTTGAACAAGTAATATCATGACTTATATATAACAAGTATTGATTATCATGTAGTTTATAGTACTATAGGAAACCACTTTATTGTTTTAATTCACATAGGAGGATGCTCAAAGTTTAAAGTCTCATAGAAGACACTCACAATTTAAAGTATCATATAATATTATCAAAGGTTAAATTAATATAGATACATTCAAAAATTTAATACTACATGTGAAGGAGAAGGGGGTTTGATTAATATATTTAAGGTTAAATCATGGTTTAATGATTCTTATTAAGAAAAATTAAAGGTTAATATGGATTTTTATTTCATCCTAGAAGGGCGATGTTATGATTTGGTGAGTACCAAGAAAGAGTCACATCATTTTAGGAGTGTCACATGGATTAAAGGATGGAGAATATCCATTATTTCTTAAAAAATAGTGGATGTAAATAGTTTTTTGGATTATAATTTTTGGAGGATAATGGTGTATCTCAATTAAGGGAAATAAAATCGAATTAATTTTAAGGGGAATTTTCTACACATTTAAACTCTATAAAATGATATGGAACTTATCCTTGCCTTTCATTTTTAATCCACACAAGAAATGAATAATATGAATTGTCAATATATGCGAGAAGGTCATGAAAATCATCCTTGAAAATGAGTTTTATAGATTAATTTAATGTTAGAGGGAATTCCATGTTGTTTAACATCATATGGAAAATGAAAAACTTATAGTTTTAAGTCATATGATAAGAAACACTCAACAACATTTAAGGTAATTTAAGATATACTATGTGTAGGGACTTACATGGAAGTGTATTAAATTGTATATGAATCTATAGATGATGGAAACAAGGAGAATGTTACTAGTAATAATCAAGGATACACCAATATAACCCTAATATTGGGTCATGTAGAAGAATTCATAAAGGTATATGAGCTTCCCATGGGTAGCCAAGAATGAATCTTAATATTGGGAAGATATATATATATATGATCAGGAAACCCATGGAGGAGACCCCAGATGAGAAGGAAAATATCCACATTAAATGAATTTCATGAATGTATGAAATTCATGACCTATAAACAAGTTGATCATGGTAACCAACACATGCGAGAGGAAGTGCTATTGTATGAGGTTTTGTTAAAGAACAAGGTTCTATGAGTATGGTGAGTTACTCATATGCATGAAAATTAGGATTTGGTAGAATTAATATAAATGTAATAATTTTAAAACATGCATCACATAAGTATCTTTCAAAGTTGATCCCCTATGTTCACCTTCATGATAGTATGGAATTTCAAATTACATGATAGGGGTAATCAAGAACATGTCTAAGTAACAAGAATTATACAAGTCTCTCTTTTACAGGGGTATCTTCCTATTTATGAATATGAAATTCACCCATGTGTTTTTAAATTTTCTTAACATTTTCAATGTATATTCTCATAAAAATTAGCGACCATTCAAATTCCTGTTAGTGTCAGTTTGATTTATATTCTCTCTTGGTGTCAATTTTAATTTAAACTAGCTTATATATATGAAAACATTCTTGGTTCATGAGTGTAAGGATTCCACAACACCTTTAGAATAGTGACCATCAGAATGTTGTGCATGGTCATTGAAGCCAACTAAATTTTTTGACTTCATGAAAGTAATAAATTTCATGCATGAGATAATTAGTGCCTAAAACTATACAAACTCCATATTGATCTTAATATTGATATATTAAATAGTTTTTAATATCTAAAATCACATTTCACTTTAATAAAAAAACATAACACTCTAATATATATCATGTTAGTAACTAATAGTTCAAAGAGTTTTTTTTATTATAACCTTGGAATAATCTATATCCACTATTTCAATAGTTAGCAGCAGCTCATAAAAATATTTTAATAGAAAAGGATTTTTAGCTAATGTATAGAGATAAATATGTGCATAAAAAGAATTATACAAAGGGACATAATTCTTAGACAGATTTTATGTAGCTAAATAAATTACATAATCTTTTGGAACCACATAGCCATTTTCACCACATGTCCAAATCACTCAGCTAATCACTTTACATGACCGATTCCCAAAGCCATTTGATCAACATAGGCCTTAACTCACGTAGGAAATTAATTAACATATGTGATTTCCACATAGCTGATTTAATGATGTAGTTGTTTCAAGTAGGTGACTCTTTTATGAAAATGATTAACATATCTGATTTATCAACATAGTCATTTCTCCACATAGTCGAATTCCTCATGTAGTTGATTTTCCATACTTTGTAAATTTTTTAGAAAACTTCTAGAAATTATAGATTTTAACAGAATGAACTAAAATAATGATAAAAACTTTAATAAGACACTAAAAAAACATTAAAAATATATGAATGGTATTATAGACCATAAAAACCTAATGTAAATGGGATTTTTTGGAACAAAAATAGTAGTCCAAAAAAATTATGCATACATACACCACCTACTATAGCACAAGTCTAGATTTTTGTAGAATAAAATTTTTAATGCTCAACCTAACTGTGGTCACCTCATCAAATGTTAGTGACACTATAACTAATATATTAATAATTCCTTAAATGTTACCCTCAACTAATAAAACCCTTTTTATTTATGATGTTTAATACCTATAATATAATTTATGATCTCTTATTCTATAATATAACACTAGGGATCTTCCATGTCTAGCTCATAGTAGGTTTACTAAAAAAACATAAATGTAGAGAAGCATGATTCATTGTTGGGGATTATATTTGCATGTCACAGAAAGTCAATTACACCATAGATGAAACGTTAACCTCTATTGAAACCTTAATATGTGGTATTTTATTATTTATATTACTAACTTATTCATTATATGTTATATCCATCAATGAAGTACTTGTATGACCATAAATTTTTTTCTATGCTTACACCTACCTCAAATATGACGCCCCGACCCTAGATGCCAGGAGCTGGTGCATTATTTTAATACATTGACATGATTACAAGGAATGAAATCCCAAAGGACTGATCAATTTAGGTGTCTTGGAAAATATATTACATACATTAACTTTACATTAAAATTTGAAACATAAAATACAACATAGATAATCATTTGAAAACTCCATTATTCTCCCATCTTAACCCAACATATAAATCATAATACATTTGTTGGAATCCTGGGAAAATAAATCATAAGAAAGGGGTGATCTCAGATTATCAATAAGGTTAAACAATACAACATAAGATTTCATAAATAAGAATAAACTTTTAAGTAAAGGTATAAAACTAAAACACAAAACTTTTAAAAAAATCTTAAGCATAATATTGAAACAATAAATCAAATAATTCCCTTTAAAATTTGACATGGATATTCTTCTGGTAGAATAATCACTTGAAATATTAATAAATAATATCATAATGAGGAAATGCATAATTCTGGACATCATAACCATACCATCAAGGCCTTGTTCCAAGACCATTACCATACTGTCAAGGCCACATGCGAAGACTATTACTATACCATCAAGGCCTTGTTCCGAGACACTAGTTTGTCTCATCAGACATACCGATGCATCAAGGAGCCATAGATGACCCCTCTTGTCACTTAATAAATCCAATACATTCCTCATATGAAAATGGTGGAACATAAACAACATAATAATTCATAATAAAACTAGTATAAAAAATATGAATACTTTAACCATAAACCAAGAATGGTATCTAAATAGAATATTCACAATAAAACTAATCATAAACCATTAAATAAATATGGTAAATGATACAATAATATATCAACATCAATTAAGAATAAAATTCAAAAAAGGATGTTGACATATATGAAAATAATCTATTAAAATCATTAAAAATAAATTGAGACAAATATCCCTTTTTCTTTGAATTCATTTATTCAAATTCCACGCACTTATAACAGAATAAATTTAAAAAGATATTTTTGAATAAAAGATTCCCATACCCCTTTGAAAATTTATAATGGAATTATCATGTTAAAAAATAAATTTATATATAAATAAATCTTTAAAACCATTTAAAAAATATGGACATTATTGCGAAATATTTAGAAGAATAAATATTTGAAACATTTTTAAAGACGTCTTAATTAAAGAGTCTACTACATAAAAGTTTAATTTTTGAAAAAATGTGACTGAACTTAAAAATAATCATAAAATTTCCTTTATAATACTTTCATATCCATATAAATAGTTATGTAAAATAATATCTCACAAAAATCAAAAGTGAGATGGAATTCCCTTACCTTAGGTCCGATACTCTCCATATGTGTCCAAAACTCATATATAAAGTTTTTAAACATATTATTAACTTATATTAGAATCATAATAATATTTATTATATCTTATATTATTTTTTGATGAATTTATATTACCCATTTATTAACAATTACAAGTTAAATCAACATTTTGGGTAATAATCGCTTTGTATATCATACACATTTTGAATTTTTATTCTTAATAATATTGCATAGACCATGATTTAATTACTTACAGAATGTATAAAATGATTTATATATCATATATATTCAGAATATAAATATATATAATTGATATATATATATGAAATTAAATACACTGTTCATGGAGATGATAGGCTGCAAGTACGAATGAACACTGTTTCTGTTTTCTTATCATATTGAATGGAAGTAAGTGAATGATATATATGTACCCACACACACACCGATATATATATATATTATAGTAGAATTATTATGTCATATATTTAATACTTATTCTTAATATATATTTTTATAATCATTCTTGGATGGCGAACACGGATGATGAGTCTCATCACTTCGTGAATACGGCAGGCCGTACATACACACTAGCAACAATATCCTTACCTTAATGGTTAAATGGTATGGAATTGGATAGAATATGAATTTTACAGAAACAATATCATGTCATATTTATTATTTTCATCCTTTATATTCAACATTATACCCATCAAAATAATATATAGATGAAAAACAGTTTACACCACGATGTGGAGACGATAAGCCATACGTACACACACATGGTGATATTGTTTTTCATAGATTGGTTAAAAGAGGAATAAGGTTTTACCATAATCATAAAAACATCTCATTATATATTAGATTATAGAGTTATTATTTTAGTATGGTAACAACTTAGGAAGTGGATGTAGAAGAAGACAAGAACATTGAAAGAGGTGATAAAACAATTACATATTTTTCGGGTGTCTCCTTTTTATATGCACAAAAGGAATCCATAGGATGACTTTCTGCCCAATGTGTGGCCTCTAGGATGTATTTGGGGAATTTCAGAGAGGCAATGTGCATGGTTTTACTGAGATAAAGGGCTTTGGAGGTGTGATTTAATGATAAGGAGAAGTACGTTTTATAAGAGAGGGGAGGGGAACCTTTGGAAAAACCAAAACTATTAAATTATTATAAATGAATTTTTAAATAAAAATGTCTCCAAATTGGATTAATTAAAATATAAGATGATTATGGGTCGAAATAATATCAATCAATAAAATCTATACATGTTTATATTTTCTTTTAAACCTAATTGTTCTAGTTTACCCTTAATTATGTTTTTTTATTTTAAAAGTGGAAACAAATTTTTAATTATTAATAAGCTATTAATTTTACTTATATGGGGTAAATTTATCCTAATTGGAAAATTAATGAAATTTTAGAACTTATCATAGTCACTTTGTAATTTTAAACGATATTTATTATTTTTAAATAATTTAATAAATTACTTTTTTTATAGAATGTCAATTATTTCAATTATTAAACTATTTATTTACTGAATTTAAATAAAATAAAAAGAGAGAGATAAATTAGGAAAAACTATTTAATAGTCTTATAACATATCATATTCACCTAGAAAATTCATGTATTTCATAAATTATGTTAAATACCTTTTTTTAATATTTATAATATCATTTATTTGATTCATTCATTAATAAAGCAATCACTACATCATTATTGTAACATAAATAAATTTAATTATTTATTGTCCAAAAATTATAAATAAAATAAAATTATTTAGGAAATATTTTGATATTTTAATTAATATTTATAGTATAATATATAATTTATATAAACCCATATTAATATTGTTTTAATAAATAGTTACTTGTTTATAACATATTTTCCTTTATTTGAAATTAAAAGGTTTAAGTGCCATAATCACACCCAGATGGCTTACAAAGGAAAAATTTGAACCCCAAGGGTTTTATTGGTCAACCATATCTAATCCAATAGTATTAGTACATATGTTAGGGTAGTTTTATATTATTATAATATTATTTTTACCCTTATTTACCTGATTTACCTTTTAATCGTGGTAAATAAAAATAATTACTAAAGTTACTTTTCATAATATCTAAAAATAAAAAGTCCAATTTACATTATCTGTAAATTTTTATTCAAAATATATAATACATTTTTTCAAATTCAAAACATATAATTGGTATAAATTAATTTAAAAAAATTCTGTTATCATAACTAAAAATGAGTTTTTAAAAGTTGAAACATTGGAAAAGACTAGAATATTTTTACATAAAAAATCATTGTAAAAATAATTATATTAACCAAAATTATATTAAATGATAAAAATATATTCTATTTATACTTTAAAAAAATTCAATAATATAATTTATCCTCAAAAATTATTTCAATGAAAAAAATATGTTTTGAAAAAAAAAATTAGTATATTTTTACTATTCATCAAAATTTAAAACTTATGAGAATAATATCAACAATTAATCCAAAGTAAAATTTCATATTCTTATTCAAAATAAAAAATTTAGTTTTTTAAATATAATATATTAATGTTTCAAAAACTTGATTTATAATTGGTGTCCCATCAAAAGGTAGCAAAAGAACATTTTTTTGAAAAATACTTATTTTATCTGAAAAATGGAATATTTTCTTATGTCATGTATAAATAATACATAATATGAATGTTAACATTATATGGAATATATAAAATTAAAAATGTGGTTAATACTATTCATAACTGCTTTTTTAAACGGCTATTTTGATAGGTCATGGTGTGCTCAAACTCTGTATTGCATGTAGCGCAAGCTAAGTTGGTGTTTTGTATAGTGAAAGTTTATATTGGTGTAGACTACAACACAATATATTGAATTTATTTAAAAAAACATACTATGAAAACTTGAGGTGGCACATTTCCCCTCCTTCAATAAATTGTTTCCTTGCAATTTAAACTCGGGATTTCGAAATATCCTTATCTAAAAACCACATCGAAAAATGGATTAATGATACCACTATTTTAAATAAAGAAATGGAAGTATGAAGGTCATCAAAAAATAACATTTTCTTGGGTTAAATTTAAGAAAACACAGAAATGAAATAAAAAATATATCCATCAAGTTCTGATGGAAATTTATAGATAACATGATTCGGAAAAAGTTAACAATCACAAATACCTAAATATGTGATTATCTAAGGGATCAATTGATTCATCAAAAAAAAGTACTAGGATATAATTTTTAGTTTCAATATCCTTTCCCTAGAGTTGAATAATTATTTTACTATTCAATCAAGGATGTAATATATTTCTTTCCATGTTATAAGAATGATCTCATCGTTTGTTGTTCTTTGATCTATTTTCACTTCATCCTTTACACCTGGAAATGAATGTTGAAAATGAATTTTTCGACCCTAAGCAACTTTTGATAAATCATAAGGCCTGAAATTATTTATCTAATCCTATAAATGTTCACTGAAACCAAAAAGGTAATACCAATGTATCAAATGTTCAACTTACTCCATTCCAAACTTAATAATTTTCCAAAATACTTCCATCTAAATTCATTGTCCAAAAAGGTATCTAAAATTCCAAAATCATTCATAATAGTAGATTCCCTAAACAACGTAATGTAACTCTTATTATCACATAGAAAATATCTAATCACATTTAAAACCTTAATGAAAACAGTCGTGCCTCCAAATCCTTAAATAAGAAGTAATGCATTACAATCCTTATATATCAAATTATTCTTATAACCAGAATATAATAACATAATTATTGAACAAAAATAAATTAATTATTTCAATTCTACTGTAGTAACATCATAATATTTTCCTGGATATATTTTCTTCTTCCAATCTATATTTCCTTTATGTTTTAGAAAACCATTTTCATAATGTCCCATATCTTTACAATTGTAGTATTGAACATTGGTAGCTTCTTTCTTTCCCTTACAAACACGTACCTGGTGACCTTTTTATCCACACTTTTAACAAACTCCCATTCCTTTTAGATAAGAAAAAGGATGTTTCGTCCCAAAATTATCACATATAGTAAAATCCGTCTTTCCTGTTTTCTCTTTATCCATCTCTTGCTCAACCATTATGTTCTTTTCTTACTTTAATTTAAAGTCATAAGACTTAGATAATTCATTTTCCATCTTGATAGAACATGATTCAATAACTTTATATGATGAGAAAGATTATGAGACTAGTGTCCATTGGAAGAATGGTTTTAAACTGTAAAATAATCAATAAATATTACTTCTTGGGTTATGTATGAAATTTTCAACATGCCTTGCTAACCTTGTAAAGTTATCCTTATACTTTGCAACATTATCATCCTCCTTTTTCCTTAGGCTCAGAAATTTCCTTTTCCATATCACGTCACGGTTCATGAGGAAAGTGTTTTTATATGAAAATTTCTTTAAATTTCCTCTATTTCATATTTTCTACTTATTCTTCCTCACTGTATTTTTAATTAGGGACCACTATTGATCCGCATCTCCTGAGAGACAATAATCTTCCTTGAAAACTTTCTCCCTTTCATTACTTCCGAAATAATGAAATATATTTTCTAAGGAAATTATCCATTTCTTAGCTATAAATGGATTTTTAGTATCATTGAATGTTGTAGGATGTTGTATAATGAAGAAATCTAACATTGATCCCCCACATTATGGGTCAGACTGCTTCACATGGGTAAGGTTATTATTCAAAACTTGAGCCAGCTGTCCCAGTATTGTCATAAGGTGTTTGGTACTAGTTTTATCTCTTACTCCAACATTATTATCTTATATAGAAGGATGATCCATACAAGGGTTATGTGCATTGATACAATTTTCATTTCTTCCACTAGGTTCCATATCTAAATAATAGAATAAAATAGATTAAGTTATGAATCATAAAGCACAATTCCAAACTAATAAAATAATTAACATAAATAGAAACATTTATTCATACCTCATCCATAATCGTAAAAATGGTTTCTTTGAGGAAATATTTATTCATAAATATTTCATAATGGTTTTAAAAGTAAAGGTGAATTATCCTGTGCATATAACCCAGAAGTATCAAACTAGGTGCACAGTAAGTCCTATTATCGTGTACAGGGTTACCCCGAGTCAAGCCCGGAACAACTTGTCAGAGTTATTACTCCTAGGTACATCTGTACCAGAACCACGTCTACTTGTAGTATCCAAAGGGGGATGTATTTGATAGGAATACCCACACAATATCTACATTACCACAATTTTATGATGTTCCTCTATACTTATCCTCAAATTCTATCTTAGGGTTATTATCCCTAATCTAATTTTTCTAAAGATAGTTTCAAAGGTTTGTACTAAACTAACTTTGATACTAACTGTAATGGCCGGACCTCAAATGCTAGGATCCAGTGCATTATTTTAATACATTGGCATGATTACAAGGAATAAAATCTCCAAGGACTGATCTGTTTAGCAGTCATGGAAAATAGAATACATACATGAACTTTCCATTAAAATTCTAAAAATAAAATACAATATATATAATCCTTTGATAACTCCATTATTATCCTAGATTAACCCGGTATATAACTCATAATAGACATCTTAAATTACTAGAAAAATAAAACATAGTAAATGGGTGAGCTCAGATGTTTAGTAAGGTTAAACTATATAGTAGAATATTTCATAAATAAGAATAAACTTTTAAGGAAAGGTATAAAACTAAAACACAAGACTTTTAAACATAATCTTCATCATAATATGGAAATAATAAATCAAATAATTCTATTTAAACATTAACATGGATATTCTACTTGTCGAATAATCATATGAAATATCAATAACTAATCTAGTAACAAGGAAATTCATAAATTCGGACATCATGACCATAAGGTAAATGCCTCATGCCAAGACCATTACTATACCATATAGGACTCTTGCTATGACCATTACCATACCATCAAGGCCTTGTTCCAAGACAATAGTTTGTCTTATGAGAACTACCAATGTATCAAGGGGATATAGTGGGCCCCACCCATCACTTAATAAGTCCAATACATTCCTCATATGAAAATGGAAAAACATAAACAACATAATCATTTGTATTAAAACTATTATACAAAATATGAATACTTTATCCATAAACCAAGAATGGTATCTAAATAGAACATCCACAATCAAATTGATCATAAACGATTCCATAAAATATGGTAAATTATATCATATGATTTCAACTTTAATTAAGACTAAAATATAACAAAGGATGTTGAAATTGAATAATATACTCTATTAAAATAATTAAAAATATCTTGTAAAAAATATCCATTTTTCTTTGAAATCATTTATTCAAAAGCCTCACACTTATAAAAGATGAAATTTAAAAAGATAATTTTAAATCAAAGTGTCCCATACCAATTTGAAACTTTTTAAAGGAATTAATATTTTAAAACCATCATGTCTATATAAATAAATCCTTAAAACCATTTTGAAAACATGGAAATTAATGTGAAATATTTAGAAGAATAGATCTTTAAAACATTTAAAAAGATGTCTTAGTTAAAGAGTCCCATAAATAAAAGATTATTTTATGAAAACGTTTGTATGAACTTAAAAATATTCATATAATTCCTTTTATAATCCTTTTATATCCATATAAATAGTTATGTAAAATAATATCTCACAAAAATTTAAAGTGAGACGAAATTCCCTTACCTTAGGTCCGATACTCTTTATACGTGTCTAAAACTCCTGTATAAAGTTTTTAAACATATTATTAACTTATATAAGAATCATAATAATATTTATGATATCATATATTATTTTTCTATGACTTTATATTACCCATTTATTAACAATTATAAGTTATATCGATGTTTTGGGTAATAATAGCTTTGTTTATTGTACGTGTTTTTAATTGTAATTATTGATCATATTACTTAGATAATGATTTAATTACTTCCAGAATGTATAAAATGATTTATATATCATATATATTTAGAGTATAAGTATATATAATAGATGGATATATTAAATTTAATACACTTTTTCATGGAGATGGTAGGCCATATGTACGCATGAACGTTGTTTGCATTTTCTTATCGTATTGAATAGAAGTAAGTGATGCAACATATATGTACATATATATATATATATTATTACATTAGAATTATTATTTCTTATATTTTATAATTATTAATAATATATATTTTTATAATCATTCATGGATGGTGAATGTGGATGATGAGTCTCATCGCATCGTGTAGACGGTAGACCATACGTACGGATGAGCGATGGTATCATTCCATTGATGGTTAAATGATATAGAATTGGATAAAATATGAATTTTAAAGAGAAAATAACATGTAATATTTATTATTTTAATCCTTTATGGTAAATAATATACCCATCAAAATAAATTATATATGAAAAATAGTTTACACCATGATGTGGAGACGGTAAGCTATATATATGCACGCATGGTGATATTGTTTTTCATAGGACGGGGAAAAGGAGGAATGATGTTTTACCATAATAATAAAAAAATCTAACAATATATTATATAATGTAGTTATTATTTAGTATGGTAAAAACATAATAAGTGGAAGTAGAAGAAGAATATAACTTTGAAAGAGGTAATAAAACAATTACCTCTTTTTCAGGTGTCTCTTTTTGATTTTCACAAAAGGACTCCTTATGATGTATTTATGACCAATGTGTGTCCTTTAGGATGTATTTAGGGAATTTGGGAGAGAAAATTGTTTGGTTTTGGACGAGATAAATGGATTTGAAGGTGTGAGTTAATGAGAAGAAGAATTTCCGTTATATAAGAGAGGGGAGGGGCACCATTGGAAACACCAAATAATTTTAATTATTATAAATTAATTTTTAAATCCAAATGGATAAAAAGTGGATTATTTAGAAGATAATATTGTTATGAGTATAAAATTTATCAACAAATAAAATTTATACATGTTTTGAGTTTTTTTAAACCTTATCTTTTTGGATTACCCTTAATTAATCACTTTTTATTTTAAAAGTGGTAACAAATTTTTAATTATTAATAGTATATTAATTTTACTTATATGGGGTAAATTTAACTTAATTAGAAATTTAATGAACTTATAGACCTTATCATAGTAAATTTGTGATTTTATAATATTTTTAGTAATTTTAAATAATTTAATAAATTACTATTTTTATTGAAAATCAATTATGTCAATTGTTATACTATTCATTTATTGAATTTAAATAAAATAAAAAATTAGAGATAACTTTGAAGAAAACCATTTAATAGTCTTATAACATGTAATATTCTCCTATAAATTCTTTTATGGAATAAAATATGTCAAATTATATTTATTTTAATAATTATAAAATCATCTATTTGATTTTTTCATTAATAAAGCAATCACTACATCATTATTGTGTCAGAAATAAATTTAATTATTTATTGTCTAAAAATTATCAATAAAATACCATGACATAAGAAATATTTTTTATATTTATAATTAATATTTATAGTCAGGGAGATCATTTATATAAACCCTTATTAATTTTTTTAGAAAAGAGATTCATGTTTATAACATATTTTCCTTGATTTTAAATTAAAAGTTTTATGTGTCATAATGACACCCATGTGGCTTAAAAAAATAAAATTTTCACCCCAAGGGTTGTATTAGTCAGTCATATCTCATAAAATAGAATTATTACACATTTTAGGGTAGTTTTATATTATTATAATATTATTTTTACCCTAATTTTCCTGATTTACCGTTTAATCGTGGTAAATAAAAATAATTACTGAAGTTATTATTCATAAAATCCAAAAAATAAACGGGGCCTATTTAAATAATTTGGAACTTATGATTCAAAATATAGAATCCATTTTTACAAATTCAAAACACATAATTGGTAGAAATGAATTTAAAAATAATTCTCGTAGTCGAAACTAAAAATGAGTTTTTAGAGTTAAAACACTGCAAAAGATTGAAATGTTTTTATATAAAAAATCATCATAAAATTATTTAAAATTAGAAAAATTATATTAAATGATAAAAATATATTTTATTTTAAAAAATAAATAATGTTATTTATCCTAAAAAATTATTTCATTGAAAAAAATTTGTTATCAATAAAAATTTAGATTATTTTTACTATTCATCAAAATTTAAAACTTATCAGAAAAATATCAAAAATTATTCCAAAGTAAATTTTCATATCAGTATTCAAAATAATAAATTTATTTTGTTAAATAGATTATATTAAAGTTTCAAAAACTCTATTTAAAATGGGTGGACCATCAAAAGGTTTCAAAACTACAGTTTTTGAAAAATACATCTTTTATCCAAAAAATGGAATCTTTTCTTATATCATGTATAAAAAATACATAATATGAATGTTAGAATTATATAGAATATATAAAATTAAATATTTCATTAATAATATTCATAACCTATTTTTAAACTACTAGTCTGATAGGCCGTGGTGTGCTCAAACTCTTTGTTGCGTGTAACGCAAATTAAGTCAGTGTTGTGTGTAGCGGAAGATTATCTTGGTGTAATGTAAAAAATAAGCTTTTAAATTTATTTTTAAAAAATAAGTATTGTGGGATCATTGAGTGTTACATCAAATTCTAGAATGTGTCTCGGGTGAACGTCATTTTAGAGAGTTGTTGAATGAATATACCTATTACTCTTAGGTATAAAGGTACCTTAGGTATCATTATCCTAAAGGGAATATTATTAATTTTTTTTAAATATATATTTTAATAAATAATTAAAATTAAAATCTATGTATATAATAATAATTTTTTTTAAATTGATCTTTTATTTACCTTGAGTCATTATCAAAATACCCCCCCTTTTATTTCTTCTCACCATTTTCAAAATTTCAAGGGAAAAATTTAGAGGAGGGACAACCACCTTATTATACAGTGATGAAACTCTTAAATCCTCTGGATTCCTAACAATCAAAAAATTAAAGAATAACAAATACCCACCATGACAAATATTAAATGATTATATGTTTTATATATGGACATCTAGTATAAAATATTCTGAAATCCTTTTATAATAAGTAATTATGATTCATTTTTAAAAAAATAATATCATAATAAATAGAATACACTAAATATAAATTATTTTACTCAAAAAAACATCCTTCTATATACTAGATATAATGTTTTCAATGTATCAGAATCTATAATGTTACATGTCATACTAGGATATTTATATTTCTTACCTCTGAACAACTAATTTGACATTAATGATGATTTAAAGTCTCTTTATCTCTTGATATAATAATAAAATCATCATGGAATCATCTCTCTCATATCGATAATATATAATGTTAAATATAGTTGAATTAGAGAAAAGGTCAAATAAAATGTTAAATAAAAAAATAATACGAAATATTCAGGCACATATTAAGATTAAAAAATATAGACTCCCTTGTTTGGTTCTAAAATTTCAGATCAATATTCCTATACTCAAGATGCAACATTATAATCTTTCTAAAATCCTAAAAAACCCTAGAAATTCTAAATCATTTACCACTAACACCAATGAAATTTCTATTTTCATTGAAAACAACATCTGTTTTTTGCTGCATTTGATATACTAGAGAAAGACCACATAAATGTATACCACCATATTTACCTAATTTTTATGGCTTATATTTTCCAAAACAAGGCCTTATATTATTTCCCAACATGTATATACAAGTCCATTAATAATGAAAAATTATTTAAAGTGTTATCATTTTCATATTTCAATGTTTTTAAGTTTTAAAACAATTTTAACAATCTAAAATCATATAGTTTCCATATTTCTATTCCATTTGAAAACATTATTATATTTAAATTAATTTTTTTTCTAAAAATTAAATAATTAAATGAGTTGATAAATGATTAAGTAATGTCTAATATGTAAACATATACAATATAAATTTATAAAAATTAAAAGAATCAAAAAAATATTAGAATTACACTATACATTACATACTAAATATTATATAATGTTACCTATATTAAATAATGGTTTTCATATATCCCATATTCATTATAATTTTTTATAAAATGAACCACATCCATTCCCTGGCCATAATTATCATATGGGATTCATGTTAAAGATAAATTCTTATTATAAAATTCAAAAAAACCATTCAATTTTCATCATTATAGTAAATATTTTTCTTAAATAACTAAAAAACACCTATTATTTGATGGTTCAATAACAAAATAACAAATGTTTTATTATATTTTCATTAATAACCAGCCATCCTTATATTATAATCTTTTCTTTTTTTTATAGTGGAGTGAGGTGGTGATTAACATGTAAGTTTCATCATACTCGATTCTTCAATGTTTTTCAAAGATGATGGTTTATGGAATTTTTTCCTTATAATAGAAAATTACTTCCTTGTATTTGTTCTTCATATGGCATACGACATAGGTGGTCCTTCCATAGCTCAAACCCAAGGATTTTTTCCATACCCGTCATTCACTTATTATATTTTTCTGAGGAGGTTCCCCTCACATATTTTTGTTCTTCCCCCATTTTTCTAATCTACATCCAAATTCTAGTGGTGAAGTTTCATCCTCCTATTATTTCAAGGGTTATTAATAAGGGATATTAATGGGTTGAAATAGGGTGGGGTGAGACAATTCTACATGAACCAAGACTAAAAATGACCAATCAGATTATTAAAACATTTAGTTTGGGTTGAAAAAATTTGATTCTGGTCCAGTTCACATTTTAATAATACAAGTTTGTGATGTAAAACACATTTTTAATTATGATTAAGAATATTTTAAAATATAAATAAACACTTATTATAAGGAAATATTAAATATTAATCACATAATTATTATCACATATATATTAATTTATATCCATATTCAACAAAAAACTAATATATATATGTTCATTATAAAAAAAGTGTTACATTATTTTGAAATTAGGTTTAATTTAAAAAGAATAAAATTATTCATGGATTTTGATATAGACCGCATTTTTTGAGGCCAATTCTCATAAGCCTGTAAGATTTATTTTATGGTCCCTTGATGTCCATTTAAAATTTGTACTGCTTTTATCTAGTCTAGATCTCTCCATAAATGTAGGATAATAGAATATGGACCCATTAAGTGCCACTAATTCATCTTTGGATTTTACTATGGTGATAATTAATGGACTATAGAGTTTTCATAAGATGGAGGTTCCTCTTAATTATCCCCATGCATTATTCATGGTGGTGGGGACTCAGTTCCCTTTGAGGCAGCGACACAACTCCCCTCTAGTCATAAAATATTTAGTGAGTGAATGGTTCATGTTATGTTGTCCATCGTGACTATGGATCAATCCCTTTATTTTATGGATTTTTTCTCTTACCTATATACATATAAGAAAACATTACTATATATATGATCTTTAAAACAATGAAAAAGGATATTATCTGTGCTAAAAAAGAATGATCATTTCAGTGTTGATAAAATCCAAGATATTTTATTCCTGCTAAAAAAGAACTCATAAAAGTAGATTTTATCAGCACTAGAGTTAGAACAGATAAGAGGTTCCTTTACCAGTTTTATATTTCATGTTGATAAAAGATACTTTTATCAATTCTATATCTTTCACTGATAAAAGTGAATTTTTTCGATAGTATCTCTAGTACGGATAAACATCATATTCTAGAGTAATGTCCTACTATTTAATAAACACACTAAAACTACCAAATAAATAAATTTAAAATACATTTATATTATTATAAATTAAAATTAAAAATAAATTTATATTAAAAATATTTTAATTCATTATAATTTTAATGATATATAAAATTCAATACAATCATTTACAATTTCAAAAAAATAGAAAAATAAATAAACCCATTAGAGACTAGATAAACCTATATCACACTATCCATTATACCCAATTACAATATATCTTTATCATGATACTAATTTTTAAACATACCACCCCAAATCGATGATAATAAGTTTTACCTATAAAAATCAATACTTGTTTTAGTATAGCAATAAAGAAATAAATAAAACATAAATATGATACAATAAATCATAAATAAAAAATAAAAATAAAATAAAAAAATGAATGATAATACATAATAAATAAATAAAAAACAATAACATAATACATAAATAAGACATATTATAAAGAAATATGACACTCATAGTGAATTATCTTTATTTTAAGTATATGACACACTTTTAATTATACTAGAGAAACTGTATTTTGAATTGATGTGAAATTAATTAATACACATAAAAAATAATCATATATCTTTTTTCCTAAATATTAGGGTAAATATATGCATGTTTTATTTGTCTTGAGTATGTGATGCACATTTTGAACTAAAATGTAACTTTTAAATGAAAACGTACACAATCAGTCATAACAGTCACACAATGTGTTGGATTGATGTGGATTTAATTATTACACATCACAAATGAAATATTGTTCTTTTACCAAATGTATCATGATATTATATTAATTTTTTCTTAGTTTTGAGTATGTGATGAACGTTTTGAACTAAAATGTCCTGTTTAAATGAAAATGCACACTTTCATTCATAATACACACACTATGTGTCATATTGATGTGTGGTTAATTCCTACACATAAAAGATGAATAAAATATTATTTTCTCAAATCATCTAGATGATATGAAAATGTTTTCTTAGTTTTGAGTATGTGATGCATGTTTTATACTAAAATTTCACTTTTAAATGAAAACATGTACTTTTATTCATAACAAGCACATCATATACAAGATTGATGTGTGGTAAATTTATAAACATAAAAAATGAATCATGGTTAATTTTCCTAATGTTTCAAGATAATATGAGTTCATTTTCTTAATTTTCAACATGTAACATATATTTTGAACTAAAATGTTACTTTTAAATTGAAAACATACACTTTCAGTCATACTAGACACACAATGTGTTGTATTGATGTGAGGTTAATTCCTATACATAACAATTGAATTATCAATATTTTTACAAAAGTATAAATACAATACAAACAATTTTCATTATTTTGAGTATTTAAAGAATGTTTTGAACTAAAATGTCACTTTTAAAAGAAAACACACACTTTTAGTCACATTTTCCACATTGTGTTTCATATTTATGTTCGATTAATTATTAAATTTAAAAAATGAATCATGGATAATTTTTTAAAATTATTAAGACAATATGATTATATTTTTTTTATTTGATCATGTGACATGAATTTTGAACTAAAATTTAAATTTTAAACTAAAAACATGAAATTTTAGTCATAATGACCACATTTTGGGTAATTCCTTGATATGAATAACCATGTTTGAGCTGGAGTGCCACATGGCCTCATGTGAACCTTCCCATATATAATAGTTTACTGACTAGGAGTGAGGGTATAAATTCCATTAATGGGGAGACTATAACCTCTATATCAATAAAGTCATGTATTAATACTAACATAATAGAATAAATAAATAATGATAAAAATAGTATGACATGTATCTCATGTCATAAATAGTAATAAACCAAAGACCCCCAAAGTGGTAGGTCATACATGTGTATGAGAAATATATATAATCAAATAAAACACTATTGAATCCCTTTAGAGTCCATTCTAGAATTGATTATGAACATCATGCTCTGTATTCTAGCTCTATGTCACTGGGACATTTCTCTTCTCTGGTTCCTTGATCATGAAGTACACACAGACATCAATATGACCATGCGTGGTGTGAGTATAAACCCATTAGGAAGCCCCCAATTAATCCTTAACACATGTGCACACTAAATATGTAAAAAAGTATGTCATGACATGAAGTAAATACATAAAAAAACATACATCCACATATTCACCAAGTCAAAGTGTGTTAACCAAGATTCCCAGAACCCTAACCCCACTGATTCAGTACAATGCTGGTAAATATATCATTGTCTATCCCCATGTGTCACAAGACATTTCACATGTCCCTATATTGGTTGGTACCATACACCTGAAAGTCCTGTTCAAAGGTTCATCTTTAAGGAACACCACATACCCCACCCTGATGGTATTCATTAATAAGAACACTACATTCCACACCCCGATGAAGGCCATAATCCTCGAAGGATGGTAAATACCAACTGAAATGGTCAACCAATTTTTATGTGGACATCATCCTTAAATAGAAAACACCCATATCAGCCTATATCCAAAGGATACTTAGCATCCCTACTGGGTCAACCCCCATATCGGCTAACATGTTCATGATCCAACTCATAACAACAAACAATCCATAGTTTGTAGTCTTTGTCACATCATAATTCTCCCCCTATAAGGGTCTATATTACTATTATTTAACAACCTTGTTTTCTTAATACATGAATAAAGGTTCCATAGGATATGCAATTCCCAAAAAAAATACCCATAAAAATAAGGAACAATGAGACATATCAAGAATAGTTTTAAAGAGGATAAATAAATCATAAAAATAAAAAAACAAGGATGGGTCAAAAGGGACACTCATGAACCCACAAAAAATGCATATCAAGCATGGGTTTCAAGAATAAATGATCAAGTCTTGACAGTGTTATATAAAAGGCCCTATATGGTATTGAAATTCCTACCTCAATATCATTGATTACAACATAATGGTTTTCCCAAAAGGCATTCACCCAAAAAAGGATCACACTTAAGGTCTTAAGAATATTATCTAATGTCACATAATATTTAATAATGAAGATCCTAGAGAGCAATATCAAGGATAGGGAACAAGAGTTTCACGAAAGAAGTGTCATGAAGAGAAACTCCAATAAGATGTTATAGAATGATAATGATTCCCATGAAAGGTTGTTGTTACAACAAAGCTTGGTATCACCTAACTAGACTAAAAAAATAATCACTGTCCAAGCCATAATATCCTCATTCAATTATCATTTAAGGATAAAATAAATCAACTATAACAAGAAACAATCACCATATTTCTCCATTGAATCTCCCCAAAAAAGAAACACCAAAAAAAGAATTTTGAAGGAAACCTTATATCAACACAAGGAGAGGAAATATTGATCCAAACAAGGAAGATACCCGAGCTTAGATAAAGACCATAACACCAATTGAAAATCTTTTATGAGTTCTCCTGAAACACCAATATCCTAGAGGACCGGTGAATTGAGAGATTTAATAAAGGGAAAAGAGTGAATAAGGAATTAATCACCCTTTAATTAAGTTCAAACATGGTTTGAATACCATAAGTGTCTCATTGATGGGTTTGAAAGGAATAATGTGAGAATTTTAACCATTTTAAAGTGGCACGATCATCCCCACACCCTACACCATGACTTGAACATGATTATGGTGTTCTTGAAAACTGCATCTTGAAATGAATAGTTTTATGACATGTTACCAAAGCCCATGATGTTTTAGATCACCAAGGCCTCCAAAATAGGCATGGTGAGGTTTACAATCCATGGCCTAGAGGTTCCTTCCACATGCACAATGCCATGGCCATTCCCATTTCCCTTTTTTCCTATTTTATACTAAAACACCATGGGACCACCAAAAATAGAACCACAGTCATGGTGTTGTCAATTTTATATAATTTTTTTAAGAACCATTTTAAGATTTTGACATCCCACAACACATCCCAGACAAAAGTTCAACCAACAAAACACTCGAAAACATTACTCAATGTATGATGAAACTAATATCAAAATAAACACTGAAGATTAGGGTTTATAATTTTCTCCCTCTAAAGACTTCTAATATTCAAGATGTATCTATAGAGTTGATATTGAATAACTTAGACCATTACACCTGAATTTCATAAAACCACCCACAAGTCTTCTGTCATACCTATTCACGACTCTATAACATCAGAAAAAGATTTACTATCTTCCCCCATAAAACATTATCAGTCCAGTAGACTAAACATACATCTCATTCATTATATGATTCATCTTGATTCAACTCAAAATCCATATAGTATATAACATGAACATGATCAATATTGTGAATCTAAATATTAGATATGTGGAATACATCATTCATACCTTGGTAACATTGGGGAAGATCTAAATGGTAATCCAATATCCAAATATGTTCGATGATCTTGAATAGTACAAAAAATATTGGAGCCAGATTTCCTTACATATGAATACATTGATTCTCCAACCAAGGAATTACCCAAAAGAAAACATGGTTTACTGTAACATACTCCATTGGTCTCTTATTATAGTCATTAGAAAATATATGTGTTACCTGAGCAGTGGCCAATTTCTTTTAGATAAAATAAAATATATCAAAAGTCTCCCACACTAGTCTTGGTGTCACACCCCAAACTTGGATACTTCATTATTTAATCCTTTTTTAGTCTTGGATCTATGGTTTGAGGTTTGGGTTTTAGTACCTATTGAATTTTTGAGTTTTTAAAGTTTTTGGAAACTTTTCTAGGGGAGAACGGTTACCGTACGGTTAGTAGTAACCATGTGTATTGACTGTGTGACTGATCCAGTGGTATAGAACTGACCACACAGCTTGCGGATGACCATGCGGTAGGTTCCAAGTAACCTTTCAAGAGTTTTTCATTGGCCAGAGGGGTCTGCACAGTTACTGCATGGTTTGGAAAATCATGCGGCCAAACCATGCAGACGTTCTAGGTCATTAAAAATCAAATTTATTATTCCCATCTCTCCTATATTTTACCATAGATCAAGATCCTCCTCCTACCTCTCATTTTGGCACACAAAGGGATCCTCCCAAAACATCCTCCTTTACTTCCAATCATTTGGGGATTCTCCTCCATAGGATTTGAGGTGAGGTTTTAGGGTTTTTGAGTTATTTTCTCTCCTTTTTCTCTTCCTCTATTCATTTATTGGTTTTCCCTTGGGGTTTATTCCATAAGAAAAAACCTAATGGATCAGGCTTGTGCGTGGTTTTTTCTTTTGATTTGGGGAATGCAGATCATCCCCAAAGCCCTAAATTTACTTTTGTTGAAGTTATAATCCATCTGCACTTGATTAAGGTAGGTGTTTCCAACATTTTCCCTTCTGGAACATTCCATGAGAACTTGTAAAATTCTAATTAATTTCTGAATGTTATTCTCACCTATATAATATCTATAGATTTATGTGATTGGTGTTTTCTTATTGTTAAAATTTACTAAAAATAGGTTTTCAAGGATATTTATGTGAAATGCCAAGGATTTTGGTACCTAGGGTTTTTATTTTAAATGGTAGTGCTCTTTTAAAGTGTAATTGGGTGTTTTTTATGAAATGTGTAGGTTTAATTATGTTGTCATCGTATGGGTTGTTTTTAAGTTTGGTTTGGTATTTAGATTTGGGGTGATTTTATACTGTGTTTTTTGAATTAAAACGTTTGGAAGGGGTTTTGTGGTTTCAATGAGAGGAATTGGGTTCTTTAAACCATATGGGTGGTTGGATATAGTTTTAAAGAAAACAAAGTTTTATGGAAATGTTTATTTGAGTGTTTCTTAGTTTTTAATTTTTCCATTGGATGTTGGATGATCCATGGGTGCACTAGGTGCACACATGGATGTGTCATAAAATGAAGATGGTGCTTTAAATTGGTGTTTTCTCAAAAAAATTGGATTCTTAAATAGTTCTTGTGTTATAAATGAGGTTGGGTTATTTTTGTAGTTTCAAAAAATGGTTTTAAATGTGTTTCCCAAGGTTTTACCATTTTTCCCTGAAGTATTCTTTGGTGTGAGTTCATAAAGGATGAAGGCCCATTAAGAAATTATGAAGTAATTGGGTGTGTTTTTGGAACTTAGGGGCCCGTTTTTCATTTTAAATGTATTAAGAGATGTTTTTATGATTTTTTGGTAAGTTTATTTGGTTATATCAAGTTAATGTAAAGTTATAAACCTCTAACTCAAAGGAGATGTTTGTGTTGAATCTTAGAAAGGATTGTGCTTCTGGAAAATGTGTGTTTCTGATTGGTAACTTAAAGTGTTTTATGAAATGGTTTAAAATTTATATGGTATAACATCCTGGTTGAAACCTTGGTTATATGAAATGTATATAAATTTATATGGGGAACCTTTATAGGAGGGATTTAGCATAATGGGTTTTTATATATTGGTGTATGTGTTTGGGGTAGGCAAGTGCAGTTACAATAGTCGAGCTGAGTCACATGTGCGTTGGACTCCTACTTACATTGTATTATTACTACCACCATGGGTTCCTGGACATATTATAGTTGACCGAGTGATGGTTTCTTTCTTTCCCTAATTATATGGGTCAGTACCCTCCTGGAGTTGTATACAATTCAGCAGGGATGTGCCTCTAGTGATTCCAGGATATGGTAGCTAGTTGGTTATGGACTTTGGGGCTTCACCATACACCGACAGGTGGTTTCAAACTGAGTATGTCTAGGGGTATTATAGGGATGCTTAGGATCACATGTGGTTATTATTATATTTCTTGTTTATTTTATAATATACTATTTTATTTCTAGATTATACTGTTTACCTATTCATTTTCAGTACAACCTTGATATTATATGTCTTATATTTTGTTTATGAAATGGAAACCGGTTTTGGAAATGATATGTAGCATGTGTTGGATTTTAAAATGGGAAATCATGTTGTTTTATTAAAATGTAAAAACCCATCTTTTATAACTATATTTAAAACTTTTATTAATGGACTATTTTGGGAAAGGGAACTTTTGGATTCAGTGGTTTATCTTGGAAAAACTACTGAGAATTTCAGTGCTCACACCTATCCTATCTTTTTAGTAGTAGTTCTAGCTTTTGTTCAGGTATCTTGGATCATGTGATCATTTTAGAGAAAGGTTTTTCTTAAGGATGGTGACAACTAAGGGTTGCATGAAGACCATGTAACAACATTGTAGTTTTGTTGTTTCTTTTTTTAGTATATTTGATTGTATCTTGTATATGAATCTGTCATTTATTTATTGAGATTCAGTTTACTAGTTTTGTAGCATTCTTATTTTGGTCTATTTATTTATCTGGTCCTGTTTATTTATTTTAGGCTAAATCATTCCCATGTGTATTTTTTGATACCCAACATTAGTTCCCAGCCCATGGGGATCGGGAACTCCCCTCAGTACATGTCGCAGACTGGATTGGGTGATCGGTTCAGGGTTGACCCGATATGGTTTGTGACACTTGTCCCCACAACAACTACCTCACCAGACTCATTCTAACATACCTGGGACTAACAAGGTCTACTATAGAGAGCCTCATGGGGTGCTATATTTATAAAATCCTATTAAATATTTTTATAATGAAACTACCTGAATGATATATGATTATCCTATGATCCTATATAGTCTAGGATACAATCTTGAAGAATATACTGAAGAATATGAATTTTCACCTAAGACTGTTCATCTGTCTATGGGTGATATGTTATGCTCAATATCAGTTGAGTTCTAGGATACTTTAGTAATCACTATCGAAACAGTGATGTGAAATGTGTTTATCTATAAAATATAATGTTCATGGGAACTCTATTCCTATATAAAATCTCGAAGACTTATATCTTTCCCAACCCATCTATTGAAAGAGTCTCCAATATCGGTAAGAAATGGGTTACCTTAGTCAACTGATCCACTATCACCCATACAATATCATAATTTCTTGTGGTCCCTAGTAACCTTGTCTCAAAATATATCATGACATCATCCCATTTCCATATGGGAAATGGATTCGGATGGAGTAAACTACCAGGACATTGATACTCATCCTTTACCCTCAGGTGGGCAAGGCATCATGAAACCAACTAGCGATCTCTCCTTTCATACATGTCCACAAAAAATTCTATTTGATGTCATGGTACATCTTTTTTTACCTTTGATGTACTATCCACTATGAGTCATGGGAGCATATCATATTCACTTCCTTATTCAAAGTAGGAACTAAAACCTCCCATACACATAAAACATGTTGTAATCATATAAGGATCAACTTGGTACTGGACCATCTCGAACCAACCATTCCTCACATCACCACACAATTAGGATATAACTCATATCATTTAATTACCTAGTCAAATAAATTTAATGTGAATACCAAAGGTGCACATGTCACCACCCCTCAATCTCAAGTCACATCCATAATCTAATCAGCCAAAAAAAAAACACATCAGAGACCACTCTTCCTCTTAAGGCCACTCTCTAAGATCCATAAAATACCATTTCTTCCTACCGAGAGAATCTTCAACAACATTAACTTTAAATGGTGAATAAGATACCTCAATGTAGAATGTCTATATATATTCCACCCAACACCTATACCACAAATTAAGGTATTATATAATAAGATATATAAAAGACTATTGTGGTATGTCTACACAAAAATCCTCTATACAAAGAGGTAGTTTCACCAAATATTCCAACCATAGACCCAAACTTCCAAATCCAAGTCATGTTTAGGATAATTCCACTCATGGGGTCACAACTAGTGAGACCCATAAGATACCACCAGGTATTCCTACATCATTACATACCCCAAACTATCTCTTAAGTCATCATAATGAAGTGAACATCCCATCCCAGATTCTAGAAATATTAGCACTAGAGCTATCATAAATATAATATTTATCTCAAAAAACACCTCCTCACATTGATCTAACAAATAAACCAATTTATTGGTCTTAAGTTTCATCATTGACCCCAAACATGAGAAAACCTGGACAAAATTTAGGTAATACTCTGCTAATCCAAGGGAACTAATAATATAGAATATATTATAAGGATGATACCAAGACATTACTTCCTCCACCTTCACCTAATATATAGAAATGATAGACTACAACACTATATGCCCAAGTAAATACATCTCTTGAAACTAAAAGTGACATTTAGATAACTTGACATAAAGAAAATGTGCTCAAAGTGTACTCAAGACTATCTAACGATTATTTAAATTATACCATGAGGTCCATGAATATATAGGGATGTCATAAATAAACACCATGATTAATGAGTCAAGATATTGGTGAAATATATTATTTATGTGGTATATGAAGACTATTTTAGATTTTTTCAAAACAAAAAACATCACCATGAACCCATATATCCCATACCTACTCTAAACACCATCATGGGTACATCTTCCTCCCTAAACTATATCTAATGGAATCCTAAATGCATGTCTTCTTGGAAAACCAATGAGATCTATAAACGATTCTATATGATAGAAATGAATAAACATAGGCTACTCCCCTAGAACAATTTATATTTTAAACTGAATACCTTTGTTAGAATATATACCTAAAAGTCTCCTAGAAAAGAATTATGATAAATACTAATAGTTGGATGGAAAGATAAGGGGATAACAATGATCCTACTTAAATATATAAGTCCATAACCTATACTGTAATAGATTCAATTTAACTGAAATTTGGTCCCACTCTACTAGCTCCTAACTCCCACTCACCGTTCATTAAAAACTTTTCCCCCTTAGGTGTGGTAAAGTATACCTATATTTTATATTAGTCATTGTGTGCATGATAGCTCATAATATAGTCCATATTGATGATCCCATCAGTGTTGGTTATCTTTAGGATCAATAAATCCACTAAATTCATATATCCATTGACCACTATAAGACATTCTGGAAAGCTTTTAAGATGGTATACTTTTATCCTAAAGGGTTCATCAAGAGAAAGCCTCTTCAAGGATATTATAACTATAAATTCTAGGAAAACTAACATTTTAGAAGATATAAATGAATTTGATACAAAAATATCAAACAATATGATAGATAGTGTATAGGTGATCAAGATAATACCTTGAACCATAGATATCCCCTCACCACAATCAGCTAAAATATGATCCCTTATAAAAAATCAATATGCCTCAACTCCACACCCTTTTATTTAATTAATCAAAGTCTAAAGAGTTTATATACTTTGATGTGGTACTCTACCCCTATATCGTCATGATCCCATAATACTATTCTAATAATACATAAAAAATAAAGGTCTAAGATTATCATCATTCACACATTGATGGAACTTTATAGGTGGCTTCATACAATCATTTATAAGATTCCCTCTTAGCCTATAATTTATGAACCTGCTAAAATCAATTCCCATGGAGGACACTAAGGATGTCCTAATATGACCCATTTTTTTCTTCCCTACTACTCCAAATATTTTTTCCTCTTCCTACTATAAGAATAGGAACTCATAGTAGTGAGAGAATGAAATATAACCATTCTACCATGGATTGGAAGTAGTCTTACTATCCCATCCTCCTATAGGCCCTTATTGATGGTAAAATCCTTGTGAAAAACCTCTAGGTGTGATGTTAGATAAAAGAACCTAAAATTTTGTTTGATCTTATGACATATTCCTATATTGAATTTATGAACCTTGGAGACCTTGTTACCAACCAAAATAAGGGTTAAGAGTATCATCCCCATGAAACGAGTGGAATACAAAAAGACATACATAGATCCCTACTAAAACTTCATGGACTCTTTATTACATTCAAACATCATTGATTCAGGAAAATATTACTATAGGAATATCTCCTTGAAGGTCTATCAAGTCAGAACTTTCATCTTCTAGCTTAATTTATGGTATTCCACCATCACATGGAATATCCATAAAATATAAAGGTCTGTAGCATCACTCTCCCATCCAAAAGAGTTAGGACCAGAAAAAAAATCTATTAATCATGTCTATCTAGTCCTCTATATATTGTGGGACTCTAGTACCAAAAAACTCTGGTGGATACCAGTGTTAGAATTATTGAGCCTAATTGGTCATAGGAGTGTGAATGTATCCACCATGAATGGGAATAGTATGAGAAATTCTTGGCCAAATTGGATCTATATCATCAGTCACCTAATCTTGTATAGGATCATAATAAGGTATATCCTCCAAAACTATTGGTGGTGAACTTAGAAAATCCTCCTTAACAAGAGAATCTCGGGATGAATCTTCCAGTGGTCCTATCAAATATCTCTATGGTGGCATTTCTAAAATTCTAAAAGAACATTTAAAATGTCTAAATCCATTAGTTCAAGATATATTATTACCAATATATATGATCACAAAAAGGTTTTCTTAGGGGATACCCATAACTCAAGGTATATCCCTATTAGCTAAACCCATAACTAAATATAAGTGATTCATACCTTTACTTTATTCATAGTCATATATCAAATAATCATACTCAATTTCAAGTAAAACATGCCAGTATATATATCAGAACAACATGGAATACAAATATATACCTCAAAAATTAGTAAAGATTAGTGAATTTAATTAAATAAACATTATTTAACACACAAAAAGTATGTATATGACATAAGATTCTATGTTCCAACTCATGCTGCATGAATTCACCAAAATCCCATAAAATAGTAATAATATAGTATACTACGGATCAATAAGAAACTATAAAACCATAACTATAATATAAGTCCTAACAACAATAACTCAAAGTTTCATTATACATTCATTGGATAGGGACAAATGAAACTCCATTGAATGAGTCCCATAGAGAATAAATCCTTTACACCTTTCCCCAAAACATAGTTAAGAAGAAAAAAGGGGAAAAATAACCTTTGATACCATTTTGTAATTCTATGGAATGAATCATTTGGTTTGAGATAGAGTTCTACACGACCTCATCCATGCCTCCACATATGTAAGAGGTTGCCGACAAGTAGTAAGGGTATGAAAATAATCAGTAGGGAGAATATAATTTTTGTATCAATGAATACAAGAATAAATAATAAAAGATAATAATAAATAAATAATGCTAAAACAAATAGCATGACATGTATGTCAATTCATAAAGAGTAATAAACCAAATACCCCCAAAGTATCAGGTTATACAAGAGTATAAGGAAGATAAATAAGTAAATAAAACACTATGGAATACCTATATGGCTTATGTTGGTACTACCTATGAAAACCATGCTACGTATCCAAGATCCCTATCACTGGGCCTTTTCTATTCCCTGGGTCCCTGATTATGAAATCTTTATGTGCATCAAGAAGCCCATTTAGGGTGTGAATATAAACCTAATAGGACACCACCAATGTGTCCTTAACGCAAGTGAAAATAAATATATTATAGTGTGTGTCAATGCATGAAGTAAATACATAAGTAAAAAATAGACACAAATGTGCCTAATCATCATGTTCTAACCAATCCACCATGAACTCTGACCCCACCAAATTTGGAATGATACAAAGATGCACCCCAAGTCCTAACATCGGTTGGAACCCTACGCCTGTCTATCATTTTCCATTTACTCATTTAATGAACACCACATGGTCCACCTTAATGGTTTTTGTAATCCTAGGATGATTTAATGTCACACCTAACATATTTTATGTATTTATATGCGAACTCACCTCTCCATGGAAACTCCCTTATCATCACGTATTTTAAGGACACTCAATATCCTTTCATTCTCTACTCCCATGTCGGCCGATATGTTCGTGACCTGACTCATGCCATCAAATGAGACATAGTTCATATCATTTTTCACATCATAACACTCCCAATCCAAGGGGTTATCTAACCAATAGCAAGAAACATATTCTTATTGATACCATAAACAAGGTTCCACAGGATTTTCAATACCATAAAAAATATGTATCATACCAAGGAATAATAAGGCCTACCAAGAATAGTTCTAAAGAGGATACACACAAATAATTAAAAATGAAAATCAAGGATGGGTGAAAAGGGAAACTCACACACCCACATTAAACACATATCACACATGGATTTCAATTATACACATTAAAATCATGACAACATTATATACAAGGCCATATATGGAAAAGAACTTCCTACCTAAATATTATATATATCAAAGTCAAGATTTAAAAAGAAGGTAGTCACACAAAATAAAATCACAGATAGAGTACTCAGAACCATCTATAATATCATATTAGAGTTAAATAATGGATATTATAGAGAGTAACATCAAGGATATAGAGCAAGAGACTCACCAACTATATGTCACCAAGAGAAACATTGCTATGATGTTATAGAATAACAAAGATCATATAGAAAGATTTTCGTTAAACCAAAGATGGGTTTCATCTTTCTAAACTACAAAAAAATATAGTATAAGTCATAATATCCTCATTCCATGATTATTCAAGAAGAATATAGGAAATCACCTGGAACAAAAATGATACAATAGAGTTCTCTATCGAATCACACCAAAAACCAATCACCATCAAAGGTATATGGAAGGATCCATTAGATCAAATTAAGAAGAGGAACTATAGATTCAAATAACAATGATACCAAATATTAGATGAATATTGAAACACTATTTAACCTTTTTCTAAAAACTCTTAAAATTATAATATTTGAGATGAAGGTTGAATCAAGAGATTTAATTGAAGGAAAATGAGTGAAGAAAGAATTAAGAATCCTTAAATTAAATTATAAAATGATTTAAAGTCTAAAAAATGGATCAATGGTGGACAATATAGGAATAAAATGAGTGTTCAATCCATTTTAAAGTGGCAAAACCATCACCCCACCCTACCCCCTGTCCTGGCCATGGACTTGGTGTTCTTGAACACTATACAACGAAATGTCTAGCCCTATGGTGTGTTACCAATGACCAAGATGTTTTACCTCACAATAGCCCCCCAAAAGGGCATGATGAGGTCACCCAATCCATGGAACATATGTTCCTTTCCTAATAACGATGCCACGACCATGTTAGTTCCCCCTTTTACCATTTTACACTAAAACACCAAGGGAACACCATAGCCTACACTACATTATGGTGTAGCCTGTTTTAGAATAAAATGTATGAAACTTCTTTTAAGATTCCCATAAACTATAACACATACTAGACCAAAGTTCAACCATAACAAGGATAAAGAACATTACTTAAGGAATTCCAAAACATACATTAACATAACCACTAAAAAAAAGGGTGTTATACCATAGTCCAAATTATCATGATATTAATTCTTAAATATGAAAAATAAATTATAGATATTTTTCATAAATTATGAATAAAATATGGTTTCACTTTATTTGTTTCAATTATATGATGCTGTTTTGAAGTAAAATGACACATTTAAATGAAATATCACACTTTCAATCATAATAGACACATAATTTTTCAAATTGAAAATAGGTTAACCCATACACATCACGAATAAATCAAGAATAATTATACTAAATTATTTAGACATGTTTAGTGATTTTGATTAGTTTTGAGCATGTGGTTTTCATTTTTAACTAAAATATCACCTTGAAACTAAAAACATGAAATTTTAGTATTATTTTCCACATTGTGTTATGAATTAATGTGAGGTTATTTACTACATAGAACAAATAAATTATTGATATTTTTACTAATTTATAAAGTAAATTCAAGAAAATTTTCTATGTTTTGAGTATTCCACATGAATTTTGAAATAAAATGTCACTTTTAAATAAAAACATACACTTTCAGTCAAAACAACTACACTGTGTGACAAATTGGAATGGGGTCAATTCCATTGCATAAAAAATAAATCAGAAAATTTTATCTAAAAATATCAATACAATATGAGTTAATTTTCTTGATTTTGAGTATATAAAATATATTTTGATTTAAAATTTCACTTTTAAACTTAAAATATTCACTTTAAATCATACCAACCACAATATGTTTTGGATTGATTTGAGGTTTATACATGTTAAAAATGAATTATCGATATTTTCCCTAAATTATCAAGAAAAACTAAGCACATTTTCTCTATTCTGGGTATATGATGCATGTTTTGAACTAAAATTCCACTTTTAAATAAAAAATAAACACCTTTACTCATTATAGTAAAATCATATATTGAATTAATATGATATTAATTCCTAAACACCAAAAATTATTCATGGATCAATTTCCTAAATTATCAAGATAAATCTAGTGTGTTTTCTTAGTTTTGAGTATGTGGCACATATTTTTATAAAAAATGTTACTTTTAATTAGAAAACACACACTTTTAGTCATACCAGATACATCATCTTTCACAATTATTAGAGGATAACTATTACATTCTTTAATGAATTATTGATCTTTATTATAAATTATCAATAAAATATGAGAATGTTTAATTAGTTTTGAGTATGTTAAAATAATTTTGAAATGAAAAGTCATTTTTAAACTATATAAATACACTTTCATTCATAATAGACACATCGTGTGTCGATTACCCGAGGTTAATTCATACACATAAAAAATGAAATATCAATATTTTTTCAAAAGTTTCAAGACAACTCAAATATGTTTTCATGTTTTTGAGCATATGGCACATGTTTTAATCTAAAATGTAACTTTTAAATGAAAACACACACTTTAAATCATAATAACCACACCATGTGTCAAATTGATGCATGGTTAATTCATACAGATAAAAAATGAATCATAGACCATTTTACAAAAATTTTAAGACAGTATGAGTGTGTTTTCTTAGTTTAATTATGTGACACGTGTTTTAAAATAAAATGTTACTTTGAAATGAAAACACACAATTTTAATTATAATAGCCATAATATGTATCATATTGACATAAAGTTAATTTACACACATACAAAATTAATCATGAATCCCTATCCCGAGGTATGATGTCAATCTGAGTTCTCTTTATTATTTTTTAATATCTAACATGTATTTCAAATTAAAATTAAATTTAAGGTCTACCACAACTCCTTTTAAAAAATGAACTTGTTATTAATATTACTCTTTAAATATGTGCATCCCTAGTTATTATTCTAATATGTTCAAACCATATTAATCATATATCAGTCATCTTTAACCCATGATTTCACTAGAAATATTGCGAGATCCATGATTTATTATTATCAAACCCTAGAATATATAATTTATATACAAGATTACTCTGAAAATACCTAATATAAATAAATTTATTCAATATATAATATTAAGATTCAAATGGAAGTTATAAATATAAGAATATAAAAAAAGAAAACATATTTAATAATATATATAGTTGAATAACACATTCATACATAGGATATTACATACATAGGTAGATTGATAAAAATAAAATCGACCATTGTATCATTGACTACAAGTTTCATGTGTGATCAAATTTGGAACTTTCTTCAACGATCCTCCACTAATGATAGCTAAATACAGTAACTAGAAATAATGGTATTTTATATCTCCTTCCATAACTATAAATATTTTGAACATGGTTTTTTTAGTAACATCTAAAAATGATAAGAAAATTTACTAAATAAATAATAGATAAACTAACTCTTCATGATCTCAATGGAATAAGAAAATATTAAAAACATGATAAGAAATAACATATTCATGATATCCATAAACATTATGACACTATGTTATCTGTCTACTCGATCATAAAAATATCTCATTCAATTTTTAATATATATATATTTTCTACCGTCTTAGTAGTATTGGAAAAAATAGATAAAAAAATAGTTAATAAATATTTTAAATTAAATTATAATTACATTTGGAAATACCTCTTTAAAGATTCTAGTTTTTTATAGAATATTATAGCTTTCATAAATTTTCAAATGTAATAATCAAAATTATTTTAATTACTTTGTTAATACACTTTAAAATCATTAAGGAAAATAAGAAATCTATTTTGATATATTTTTTGATAGAGAAATATTATTATATATACCCTAAGACTTATATAGTTATAGAAATATATAGGATTCTTGTGAGAATTTCCCATACTCACACCATGATTTTAAGGATAAATAAAAACCACACTATTATAAAAAAATGTTTGTTAATACATAATAAAAAACATGTAATTTGATGCTTATTTGTAAAATATTGAATGTATTGTATTTCAAATTCATAAGGGATATCATGAATGGATGATTTTTTTGAATTCCTTTCTTTGGATTCAAAAATAATATTTTAGAAATTCCAAATTTATTAATAGGATCCTCTAGTGATTCCTAAAAAGGAACAAGAACTATAAAAAATGAGAATATATTTTGTATGATTATGCTTTAGAGTTTCATGTCTGCATTGTAGGTCTTAAGAAGAGACTTCTGTTTTTCATTTTCTTTTCAAATGTTCTAGCTATTCTGTGCACTCTTACTAAAATATCATCTTCCTCCATTGATTTTTTTTCATGTTTAAGTGACAAGAAAACTAAAAAAATCCAAATTTTCTTGTTTATTTCTTCCATTTAAATTTATATGATATAAACACCTATAAAAGACATGGATAGTATTTAAATGTAATTACTATAGCTGATAAACTATCGAAAAAACAGATTATGAAAATGTAACTCATGTATAAATTGTCAACTACAGATCTTGAACATTATTTTTAGAGAATTTAATTTACATTATCAAGACCAATAATGTTAGTAATGCCCTCTCTATATATTTATTGTTCAAATTAATTAGTAAATATATTTTTATCTTGGAATATTATTTCTTCATGAACATAAAATAATAGTAAATGTGAAAATGTAATTGGTGGGCTAAAGGTACTCTCAAAATGATCTATTGATCTATTAGTTGATACTTTGGATTTTCTTGACTCAAAATTCAATTTTATATATGTAATAACATACTAGTTCATAAATTTTTTAATTAATTATAATTTTTTAATATAAAATAAATTGTAAATGAAATAACACATTATCATTATGTATATTTATAAAATTAAATCTCCATACTATGAAAGTTACAATATCAATTTCAACCATATTAAAATAAATACCATCTAGAGGAATGGGTAGCTCGACACTTGACTCATCAGCTATGTGAATCCCAACTCTCCCATTATATTCTTGAAGTTTTATATTGTGTAGAATATTTCTGTCGATATTATACATTATAACTATCATAATATGGAAATTATTGGGTCATAATAGATATAAACCACAATCATTTTTACCCCATATAATTTCAGTCCAATAAAGGTATTAGTAGTTATTTTATTCACATTTAATAGAAAATGTTATGACCAAATTAATTATACTGGGTGAGGAATAGATTTGAGGGAAATGGATAGACTTAAATCTTTGTAAGGGTGGATCTGTGTTGTGAATGATGATGTTTTTATTCTTATTATTAACACCTTTGAAGAAAATATCTTATCAAATTATCTTGGAAACTAACCTTTTATTTTAGAGAATTTATCTATGCCTAATTTGTTTTCCATTTTCTCATATGCATCCCCCAATTTATTTTATTTCTGAAAGTATGCTCAGAGAGGAACTCTAAAAACGCACACCTATAACATGACCATAAAATTTTAGCTACTTCAAAGACACCATAATTTATTATTCATTGGGTATAGTAGGTGATGATTATTATTTCTAAATTAGATAAAAAAATATATGAAAATAAATAGTCATCATTATTTAGTACTGCCATAAGGTAGAAAAAATATCTATTATTTAATAATTAAACATGATTCTCATATATTATATTTGTTTGAATATACTATATGTATGTTTCCTATTTACATGATCCTCATTATATATCACATTACATGGGATGGAACTGACTTGAGATTATTATTCATCAATATATATATATAAATAGTAACATAATTATGTTTTTATTTAACATTACATAAATGTTTTATTATAGATTTAAAATACATACGATTATTTTTCATGTAAAGTGTACCCCATCCTTGCTTTACGGTAGGGGTAAATTTGTTTAAAATCACACTGTTTATTTTATAAAATCATTTTTGATTTCAAAAATTAAAAATATAGAATCAAAGTGATTCATACATATAATTTAAAATAAAACAATTCTAAATATAATATACCTCAAATTATTCATCCTTACAATGGATAATGGAGGGATCCTGGTTTTCTTAGTTTATTATTTTTTCATATATAGCTAGTGGATAGGGTTTTACTTTCCCCTCAACCTACTTCAGATGTTGATTCATAAGAAGTGTTTGAAATGATCTATGAGTCCTTCTAGTGACCATCAATATGAATTTTATCTTAAATAATTTTAATATAAATATACTCTATAAGGGAAAATGAAGAGTAAATAAGCATTTCATTATTTTATTTTTAGTAAAATAAATAAATTATATCATAATGTTACCCTGATATCTTCCTAAATTATTATCTTTAATGCATGAACAATAGTGTTCCACATATCTATATCACTCAACACATGTATTCGAGTATTATCCCCAATGTAATTAATGAAAAAAGGATATGATGGCGTTAATAGTTTGACCAATTGAATTCCACTAAACATTGAATTTTATTGATTTAATTGTCACCTTGATAATTTTTTCTAACACTATCACACTACACCACTTATTTCTATTTTCAACCATATACTCTTCACCATCTAAATTATTATCAATTTTAACATCACCAATATATTATTCATTGAAATTGGTAGAATTAATAGGTTAAGAATCCATTAGTTAAACAATTAGTTAAAAATTTAATTTATATTATGTAAATATAGTAATGAAAACATAATATTATGAGGAAAAAAATTCATATAAAAAACTAATCGAGGTAATTTTATCCATTCATTGAATTATTTATTTTATTTAAATATTTAAGGTGTTTGAACCCTCTATGAAGTATCAAAATATCCACCGAATAATCCCCTTTGACATACTAGACCCATCTATATTTAAAACACCACATAATGATGATAATGTCCCAATGGAAGGTCCATTCTTAATAGAATTTTCAATTGACCTCATATTAGTTTTAGTCACCAACGAAAATATTAACCAATTTATGTTTATAAGATCCTAGGAAAAAAATAAATTTACTACTAGTGACTCTATTGTGAATGGTTTATCCTTATAGCTTTCCTTAGTGAAATTAAATTTCACACATCTCAATTAATTGATTTTAACTGCACTCCTATTATCAACCAATTTTCATTAAAAAACTATCACATAGAATGTTGTATAATCTAACTCTCATGTTGTTTTGATGATTACAAAGTATGAAATATCATAAAAATTGGAATTCTATCATTGGTACCAAATACATGAATCACCTCTTCCACATTATTAATGTTAATATTTTTCATTGTACTACTTTTATATTGTTCCTTTATATAAAATGTATAACTTTTAATTATAAAACCATTATATAAAAAAACATGTACACCTGGACCTCTATAAAAATATCTAATTCATTTTAAAATAAAACTAATATATTAACATAAATCATTAAAAATATGGTATCAAAACCATCCTATAAAATTTCAATTAGGTTTATTTGATGTCCATTTTTTAGACCTTGATGGATTCAAAAACATAATAATTATATCGTGAGCTTAAAAATTTGGTTTGAAATATATAATCTCATATAAAATTTAGTAGTGAACCTGATTCTAATCTGTAATGGTAATTTCAATTGCTCCTCTTCAAAAAATTCTTTCACCCATAAGACGCCCACTATGATAAGAATTTTGGAGACTAATGTTATCCACACCAGATATGTAATCAATAATTTTTTTAGTAGTTTCCTAAAAAAAATACCACTCTAAAATATAACATTCTAGAATAATTGGATTTTTGAGATGCCCTTTTAAAACTTTTGTATACCTTTCAATATGGTGAATCCATCTGTGATGTAAAAGACTACATAACTAGACCTCTCTAACCAAGTGAATCATCAAGTGAACAATTATATCAATTAATGATGATGGGAAGAATGTTTAGAATTCAAATAATATGACCTAAACTTACTTTTACATAGTTTTAAACCTCATAATTCCTACAAATTTGTATAACCTTGTTATTTTAAAAGAACAATCGATAGCGTATATAACATGAAATATATGTCCACTTTGTGCCATAATTCTTTGATTAAGACTATTATGGTAATTTAAGAAAATAATAAATACCAAAACGTTGTTCTGTAGACTATAATAACTCTAATTTTTTATTAAAAAGAAAATATAGGAAAATTTTAGTTATAAATGTTTATATTAATATAAAATAATTATTTCCTTCATTAAAATTTATTTATATTTTTAGTGATTAAATAATTACCATAAATGTTTACACAACACCGATATAGTATTCACTTAATTAATAGAAAAATAAAATAAATTATTTTAAAAACATTAAAAGTAATATAATTATTTTGACTAAGTTACAATGAACAATGAATTATATATACATACATATAAAACAATAGAGATATTTTAAAATTATATATTTGAAATAAATATTTTTCTTTATGTATTTAAAGTCAAATTAAATGAATAGTGTAAAAAATGACATTATGGATATTTTATAAAAAACAATATTTTATTAAATTATTTAAAAACTCTAAAAATATTACACAAGGAAAATTAGGATATTATTTTGTCAAAAATTTCAAACCTTGGCCATTTATGTTATAATTTTTACATTATAAGTAAAATTACAACCCTTTAAGATTGAAAAAGATGTTACTTCATTTATGGTTAAAATAGATTTACTAAGGGGTTAAACCAAAAGATAAGGTTTAAAATACTATATAATCTTATCCAAATTTTATTATTTAAATAAATTTAAACCATATAATATATTATATTCTAAATTATTTCCACTTTTTCCACTGTTATATAAAAATTAATTTTTTATATTCAAATATTTTTATCAATTCTATGTGTGTCCTTTCATACACTATAAATTGAAACCACTTATAATCTATTATATACACTACCTAGAGTATATAATCTTGATAAAAACCCACAAAAAAACTATTCTAAACATCATTATCCATGTTTTATTGGTTCTTGACTTTCTAAAAGAAAAACCCTATCCCCTTTAAGAGAAGATATAAAGGATATCTTCTAAAGAAGAGTAAATCCTTTTTACTGAATCTTTCAAATTTATTTATTCTTAGAATTACTATAAATATATATTAACCATAATAAAATAATAAATAAAATATCATAAATAGACATATTTTTTATTATGACTACGGTGCAATCATTTTCCATATCTTTTCCATCATAAGAAAAGAGAATACAACGCTCGTGCGTGTGTATGACTTACCATCTCCAAGTTGCTGTGAAATTAGTTTTTCATAAAAACTTAACATGGATGGTTATAAATTTGTAAATAATGAATATATTTTATATTTATTACATGTATGTGATTATGGAATTATAATATCATATACACCACTTTACCTTATGATCCATTGGATAATGATAACGTCACTTATACATTAGTGTGGACTACCACCTATATGTAACGATGAGATTAATTTTTTATTTATAATTTATATGGATGGAAATAAGGATTTATTTATATACTATATAATATATAATATATAAAATTTATCCTTTAATATTGTATTATTACTTACCTCTATTTCTTTTTATCCATCAAAAAGTGAAAATAATGTTCATACGTACTTACGACCTACCGTCTCCCTGAATGGTGTAATTAACTTGTCTATATATAAATTTTATAAATGAATATATATTATATTTATATCATTTTTTTTCATTTTATAGATTATGGAACCATGATCAAAGTATGAGGTCCAAAACTACCCAACCAAAATATACATGAAAAACAAAGCAGTTATAACACAAAATAATGATTTTATAAAAGAATTATTAATAAATGGATGATAAAAGGATATAGGTTAATAATAAACTATATTAAATATATGATAATGGTTTTTTAATATATTTATTAGAAATATATATTTATTATACATGAGGTTCGAACACATATGAATGAAGTTAGACGTGAAGTAAGGGTTTGTCGTCTCACTCTTGTTCCTGCGAGACATATGCTATATTCACCACTTGATTGTTTTTTGTGTTTTATATACTAAAAATTTGATATGATATATCCTGATTTGATTTATATTAATTATATTTAAAGGTTTATTTTAACTTATTCCTTCCATGGGGGTTGTGATTAAAACGTTACCAAAGCGGTAAGTGTTTATTTTACAATATCATTATTATTCAGGATTGTTTATGTTAAAGACTCCACTTAAAGAATATTTTTAATTTAGATATTAAAACAAATATATTTTATTCTTCTATATAAATTTTTTTAAATTAATAGTTTTTCTTTCATTTTCAACTCTTTAAATACTCAAGATACTGAAATCATGTTATTAAATAAAACCGATTTTTTTATACTCGACTAGAAATGTTTTTCTTATATACCCTGGTTTTTCTTTAAATCTTTTAAAGAATATTTTTACCATTCTATAATGTTTTATTAATTAATTTTTAACATTTTTTTTTAATTTTAAAAAATTGTTTATAAGGGACATTCCTATCATTTTCTAGAGAAAGTTCTTTTTGAATTTTCTTAACAAAGTGTGAAAAGATTTTTTAACTTATATGGAATGAACAAAATGTCCTTCCATCATGAAAAATCAATGTTTTTAAAAAGAATTTATAATTTTATAAATTTTTATAGATAATTTGTTAATAATATTTGGGAAATTTTAAGATTTTAAATAATTGATTTTAAAGTGAGAAGAGGTATTTTCCTCAAAAAAATTTCCAATGCCGTTTTTTATGTATTTTATTCTATGTCAACATATTTTGTTAAATATTGTTATTTAATAAAGATATAATCCAAATATAAAAGACAACATATTTTATGGATGGTTTTCATTCATATTTTCTAGGGAAATTATTGTCCTTCTGTATCCTAATTCATACAATACAAATAGGTATTGATTTTTAAGGAATATCTATTAAGTTATATTTTTTTATTCAAATGATGAATGAATTTTATTTATTAAGTGATAAATGGAGCCTATAATTAAAAATAACCTTTATTTATTTATATGTATCATTATAAAAACTAGTTTTCTAGAATTATTAAATGAGTTTTTAGCGTATACCTTACCATAATTTAAAAAATATTGGAACAAGACCTCAATGATAAGATTCATATATCTCGAATTATTAATTATAACAATATTAAATCAATAATTTAATCCATGTGATTATTTTGAATGATATCTGTAGATAATTTTGATGATCAGGTGATTATTTCTATATCATCATTTGATCTTTATTTACTCTTAACTTATTATTCTTCATGCTCAAGTTATTGATTAAATGTCACGTGTTTTTAGTTATTTTATTATACATATAGTTAATTCCGTATTTTCTCATGATATATTATACTTTATATAATCCATATTTATCATATAATATCACCATTATATTATTTCATTTCCCTTGGATATGAACAAATAATCTTTGAATGAGTCCAAGGATGCATAATATTTACTTTCACTATGCTTTTTATTTTAGGTTTTCTATTATAATATGAGATTCAAGTATGTATCTAGATAACAAAGACTATTAAAGTATTAATTACTTTATGATATGATTTATTATATTGATTTATAAAGTAATAAAGTTACCACTAGCTCTAGGATACTATAGTCAGTGTCTTTACAAACTTTACTATATAGCTTCAAAAAATGAAAAAATCCTGGTTAATGTGTGTTGGATATTTTTAGGTTGAATAAAATTTAAGGATAGAGGCCCTAAATCTTGCATTAAAACATGATAGTAACATGATTTGAAGACATATAAATTTCAATCAGTCATAGAAAAGGTATTCTTGATATTTTATAAAAACTCTAGAAAATTTACACCATTAAGGATGTTGAAAAACAAAAATCACTCCCACTTAGAATTAGTGACATCCACTGGAAGAATAAATGTTTATATTTAACCATTATTTGGGACCAAATATTTCATTATCCCCATATCAATCATGTACATCCAGGAAGTTATTAGATATATTTTTTGGGTATATTTAGTAACATGTCAATGAAACTATCAAAAACATTTTTTTCTTATATATATGACATTAGGAAAATATCTTACATACAAAAAATTCCAATATGATAATTAAAAAAATATTGTTTTGCACTTAATTTTAAAATGGTTTTTCAAAAATGGTTTACCAAAAATAGGTGAAATATCTTTTAACTTTTCAAACTATTAATCAACTTTTAATAGAGAATGTTTTGTAACTTCTTCTAAATCTCCATAGAATGATTTTTTCCATGATAATTTTTATATCATCTGGGTAAAAAATTATGATATCCTAGAAACACTATCTTGGTGAAATATTTCAACCAAACTGAGTGTGCTCCTTCTATATAGATGGGACACACTAAAATTAATTTAATGCTCTATCCTGGAAAATTTCTTTAAGTAGGAAATTCATTTATCACAAAAAAAACAGATCTCAATGTAAAATATATATTTATATGAACATTATAGAATATAACACCTAAATCCCACATATATTTTAGATATTAAATTAATGAAGACAAACAAACATCAATATCATTACCAAGTTATTTTGGTTTTTAAATAATAAGAGACAACCTAATGCATTTGTGCTTTATGAATAAATGTGGTGGTAATTTATAATTTAGCAACAAAACTAACCATGTACTAAAAGTTATATTTTTTAAAAAACATGATTCATTTCATATATAGATTGTGAAAGAGGAAGGGTTATTGGATTATTTATAAAATTCAGGATACTCATGATCAATTTTATTCTAATTAGGCGAGTCTAGTGAGTGATAAAGTTTTCCATTTGGAATTATTGTATATGCTTTCCATGTTAATTACCTTTGAGTCACCTCACTTATAGATAGCCATATAAACCATGGATTATTATAATGTTCCAAAAAAAATTGAATAGTTTGACTCATTTTTTTTGTATTAAGCTACACCACACTTAGTTAATTTTTTAAGTGATTCATGGTCCTTGTAAAACAATATATAGCCATATGGAAAAGTATATATTCTCTCAAAGATCATACCCATTGAACTTAACATTCATTTAGAATCTTATATTCCACAAGGAAGCTTATGATCTTATAGTGACATATCATTCAATATATAAAGTGGTTATGTAAATATAGTGTTGGTCCATCATATTATATATTTCAAATTGTATAGCTTTAGTACGATTGAAATGTTATACATTTAGTACAACTAACATAAAATTTCATCATTTTATAACTCATAATAGCTTTGGAAAATCCCAAAGTTCATATTAAACTATTATTATTATTTATTTGATATGATATTCATCATAATTTAATGTTTTACTCATATCATATGATCCATTAACTATAGTGTTATCCTAGTTACCAACTAAATTCATTTATTCACCATGTTTAGTTCAAACTTTACAAATTCAATCTATTATATAATATATTATGCATTATTACCACTCACCATCATAAATTTATCTTTAGTAATAATAATATTAACGCAAACAAGTGATTTAAAAGGGTTATTTCCATGTATTGTTGCAAAATTCATGAACTGTTTAACCCCATCCTCATAATCTTTTTTATATGATTGGAAACCATCTATTTTTAATTTAAATTAATATTAGTTGGATCCATATTATTCATATTTAACTAAAAATAAATAAATACTCACAAGTTATTCTTATTATGTATCATTTTTACATGATTATACTAAATAATTATAACGTTAAAAGAATGTTATTGAAAATTATGATACATAAATGATGATGAAGACTAAAATGTTCAATCAAAACTCATATATTGATTTCAAATTTCTACACATCTTCATAAAATTAACAATGCACATATTAGTGTAAAATTATATTGTGTTATATCTATTAAAATTGTTAGAAATACATTTATTATTTTTCCATGGTCTTTAAAAATATACACATAAATTTTATATACATATGAAATGTTCCAACATATATGTTATATGATTTTATATCCATGTTTTTTCTCTAAAATTTTAATATATATCCATTATACTCTATTTATTTATTGATTAATCATTAAATACATATAATATTGATAGGGGTCTATAAATGTATTCTCCTTCTTCTGTTATCGCTTCTTGGTATCCTCAGAGCACATAACACCCACATGTTACTAAAGTTGGTTATTTTTTATTGTTTAATATCATCTTGGGTCACCGTGGATCCTAATAAAATTTAATCTTAAAATTAAACATTTTTAGAAGTTCTTTTTCGGTATTTTCTAATTTACATGCATGTTTAGGAGTAACTGTGTGATAACGGTGTGGAGGATACTTTCATAGAGACAATTTAGTTTTGTATGGTCACCACACTATTTTTCAAGAAATTAAGAGAATTATATGTGACCATGGGACATGAATTGTATATAAGAAAAATAATATATAATTAGAGAAAAATTTAGTAAACCATGCGGATAAACCATAAAACCTACCAAAAATAACATAAAATGTGATTTTACCATAATCCACATTCGATATTTTAGACTTTAACACCCCTCCTCCCTTCCTATTGATTTATCTAACTCTAAAGATCCCAAGTGGAGATCTATTATTATCCTACATTTATTATCGAAACATTATTTATGATTCTCAAGTGATTTCTATGTTAAATCCACCTCTAAACCTTTCATTCTCCATTTATATCTTCTTTTCTCTTGGTTAAGTCCTCTCCCACAAACCATACGGGTCCTGTTGAATTATATATGGATCATGTTAGAACTAATGTTGGGTATAGGGTTTATAATCACCATATGAACCCCTTATTTAGGCACTCACCATTGAAGGAGACACATTTTGTCTTATCTCGAATTTATTTATGCTTCTTCCATGTAGGTGTTTCTGTGAAATTATTTTAATTTATAATTAAAATTATACTTGAGATTTATAAATATTTTTTACTTAATTTATAGATATTTTTTATATATTTTTGATTATTTTAATCCATTTATATATAGCATTGTCTTGTAATGAAGGTTTTCTGTTTGAATTCCATCTTTTTAATTAAACAATTAGTGTTTTTCATTTTTCAATAATTTTCAAAATGACTATGAGGCTATTTGAAATAGTTTAAAGGGTGTGTGTTAGATTTTTATTCTTTTATAGTTCTCAAAGTATGAAAACTAATTTTTAATAGGTTATTTTTTTAAATGTGGTGGTACCCTTGAAATTATTTTAAAAGGATTTACTTGATGAATTTCTTAAATTTCTTTGAAATGAATGTTTTTCCACATCGTATTTAAAAATTAATTAATGGATCTTCAAAATGAGTTTGATGGAAATATAATTCCATTTTCTTTGTTTTGTGTTTCATATTGGAAATCTCATATTTTGATGTGTGGTTTTTAATTTTAAGTTATGTGTGTGGTTTTAATGGACTTCCAAAAGATGGTTGAAGTAGAGTTTTATGAAATGGAAAGGTATTAAAGCCTCATGAAATATTTTGTGCTAAAATACCATTTGAATCTTTATAAATCAGGTTGTTCAATTCTTGTGAGACTATATTGATAATCCCTTGAAGTTTTTACCACCCGTGTGAGTTTATTTTCTATAAGGGATTCTTAATGCTCCCTTTTATGAACATTCTTTATTTATTCCATTGATGTTTGATGTGTAAGCTGAGATATTCTTTATAGGAGTGATTTTGGTGAGGAAGAGTTATATATTGAGCCTTATTTTCTGATCTTAGATTTATTATTCACTCAATACTACTTTTATATTGGCCATTTTAACTCAAGAGCTAAGTTGGAATTCTATATTTATGTTACAGTAGTTGGTTTACACACTACCAGTATACCTCCAGTCATGCTAGGAACTAGAGGTAAAAGTAGGTTCAATTTCTATGAGGCCAGTGTGGTCTATTTGGGTGGGGGTGTTGATGGTTTGGAATTAGAATATGTTATTGTTTTTTTACTTGGATTTTATATTGTTATATTTCATATCATGTTAGTACCTAGGGTAGATCCCACAAAAACAATTATTACTTGATTGTAGGTTTACATGGGAGATATCTATCACACACTTCATTGTATTTTCCACTTTATTGTATTGTTATGGAACCATTATATTATTTAAATTCATTATCCATATCTTGAATTGTGGTACCCACTTTTTTTTATGTTTAATCTATTTTATTTGGGTTGATTTTCTTTTAAATGGGGTTCAAATATTCTTGTAAAACCCATTATTAATTAAAAACTATAGTGTTGGGTTTTCAAATTTGATTTTAAAATATTTTTTTATTTAAAATGGATCATAATAGTGTAATATTTTAAAATTTAAATGTTTAATTTAAGTAAAAAAACGTTTTTATAATGTGATTATGGAATTGATATTAGGTTTTCACATGTTTATATGTTAAAATCCTATTTTGTATTTGTATTTTCAAAATATCATTTATGAATTTCCTTATGTGAGAAAATGTATTGATTTTGAGGGTGGGGAGACACTCGGATGTTTAGATCACAAATATATTGTAACGACCCAAAGTTTCATTAATGGGAAATCCCTCTTGATCTAGTTAAATGTTTCTTTATGAAAAATGTTTTTATAAGATGTCAACTTCTTTAGTTTTAGGTTAATATTTGTGACCGTTACTTTTATAGCCGTTGAACAGTGATCATCTGAGTAGTATAAATATAAGGCTTTAACGAACCCATTTCTACTCAGAAAAAGGAAGCGATGGCCTCATCCAGTAGAATAGCCCCTTACGAAGCCCATTTGTTAGAGCTCGGAAAAGAGGTGGCGTCTTTGGGCTTTTCCCTTGACCAAGCCCAAGCTGAGCTTCATCAAGTCAAGCTCGAACGTGATCATCTACGGGAAAAGTGGAAGTTGATTGAAATTACAACTCGAGCGATGTTATCCGAGCCACCCCAAGAGTCTGTCACCATCGCAAACCTTACCCTTAGGTCTTATGCGGCTATTTTAAGGGGTTATGTAACAAATGAGTAGTACTATGTTCATGTGCATTATTTTTGTATATAATAATGAATATAATTTCTAGTCAATTTTGATACATTGTAATTAGTTTTTAAAGTACAAATGGTGTTTTTAGTTATTATTTAATTCAGAATTATATTTTATTAAATTAAAGGATTTTTGAATTAAATAATTTAATAAAATATTATTATTAATATTAAATTAATTTTTTATTAAGTATAAATGATCTTATAATTTTATGAATGCAATTAAAATTTTTATCAAGGTTTGAAAGCCATTTCTGTCAAAACCCGTGAATTTTTTTATAAATGTCGGTTTTTATTTTAAAAGTGAAAATTCACATATTTAGAAAATTATTTAGATAAAATAAATATTATTTTTGGAATCAGGACGTCAAAATTATCCAACGGTGAATTTTTCATAATTTTCTGAGACAGTCAAATTTTTGGGTAAAAATTAAATACCATTTAAATATATAATGTGTTTTATGACATCATAATGACCCAATGGTGATGTAATAAAATAACATAATACTTATGTTCGGCCAATATGTGTTTTATAATTAAAATAATGAGGTTTTGGGTTTGTCTGTCTTACTTTTCAAAGCATTAATGGAGCCCTCAAGACTTATTCAACACTTTGCCTTTTTAAATTAATTTCCATGGGAGTGTGACTCATCTCCACATAAGAAACCCTAATTTTTTTAATAAGTTCGGACCTTGGCCTTGTAAAATATTTTTTTCTTCTTTCCTTTTCCAGAAACCATGGGCAAATACCATGGTATGGTTTGTGGTTTGGATTATTTTAATATAAGGGGTCCCAAACCTAAATAATAAAGAATTCTCCCAACATTCCTATATAAACCCACCCAAGATCCCACTTACTCCTCACTCAAAGCCCTTGGAGTTCGTCAAAACTCTGCCCTACTCTCTCTAGAATCCTCTCAAGGTTCCCCAATCTCCCAAGAAGCCTCTCACAAGCCTCTCTCTTGCCTTTGGAAGCACACTTCCAAGTAAGGGTTTTTTCTTCCTTTCTCATTTTTGTCAATTTTCTTTGAGTTGTATTGCCATTTTAATTTCAATTATGAATGTTGGGGTATGGTTTCTCACCTCCCCCATACTGCCCTCTTATTGTTGGAGTGATGGGAGATCCCTTTCTCTCTCATTAAATGCCTCCCATGTACACCCGTTACTATGCCGAAATTCCGAAAGGAACTTTTTTCTCCTCTTTTATATTTCAAGCAATGATTTTGTATCATGAATCTAAATTCCTTTTAAATTGTTGGGACATGTATCTATATGACCTCCTTACTGTCCATTACATGTAAATATGATGAGGAACCCCTTTCTCTCTCATCAACCTTTTTTATGAATTCTTATGTCACGCCGTTATGCTGCCGAAATCACACCGATTTTCTAAGACAATATCATTGTGTAGTGAATACCATGCCCATTTATCCATCAAGGGTATTCACCTTTATGCACATTTACTTATTGATTATAAATTTCCATGTATGAATTCCACATCCCTTTATCGTGGAATAAATGATTATGTTTTATGAATCCATGTTTTATGATCCATGTGGCACACTTATGCATGAAATGAAATGTTTAAGAAGGGTGCGCCCTTTATAGCGCTCCAATGAATTGGGTAAAGTATAGTATCATGATACGTCATGTGCAATGAGTGTTGACTCATTCTAATTCAAGTGCAACGAGGGTTTACTCGTGCTTCAAGTGCAATGAGGGTTTACTCATGCTCCATGTGCAATGAGCCTTGGCTCATGCTAATTCAATGTTAAGTGTTGTTGCCACATTTCCATGTTATGGTTATCATGCTTTATCATGACTTTATGTTCATGTTACTCTAATGCTCTATTGATGTTCCTATTGCCTAAAATGTATTGTACTCCTCATGTTATTCATTGTGTACTCCCTTACTGGGCTTTATAGCTCACCCTTTTCCTATGCGTGTCCTTAGGTTATCCCATGTAATGCTAAGTATGAAGGAATGTAGTGGTCATGTAAAGGAAGTTTTCAATAAAGATGTTGTATTTCAAGTTTAAAGTTTTTTTGTAATGATCCTAATCCCCAAAGACACTAAACCTCTCAATTTTCTTTGTTGTATCAAGTGAAGTTTTATGTAACAAAGCATGCTTAAGTTGTAATAAAAAGTAGGGTTGTCATAGTTGGTATCAGAGGATAGGTTTAGTTATTTTTGGGATTAGGAAACCCTAGTAAAGACTTAGATTCAAGACTAAGCATAAGAAAAACATCCCTAAGTTTTGGTAAATACTAAGTAAGTGGTTTGTCAAACAAATACATCCCTGTCTGGATACGAGCAGGTAGAGGCAGCTCTGGCACAGATGTATCCTAGGGGTAAAACCCGAAAACACCGCTTTGAGCTAGACTCGAACGTGAACTGGTGCATGACAACGGGCCTTGCTGCACTCTTGGTTACGACACTCCTGGGGGATATGTTTTGATAAATTCACAATCTTAGTATGAACGCTTATTAAGGGACAAATGCCCCTAAGAATATATGTTAGAAGGAAGATCATGAAAAGCCTATATTGAATCCTATAGAATCATGAGTTAAAGAGATTAAAGTTTATTTATAAGTCATCAACTTTTGTCTTTGGATTACCCTTTATGTGTTACCCCTAACTTTCCTTTTAATCCAGCCAATGGCCGGTTATAGGAGAACTCGGGCTAACAACCGTTGTGAAGATCAGTGTGATGATTGTACTTATCAGATGACCAATCCAATGGGAGCGGGAATCACGAACTTTGTCACGCTTCTCTCTAATCTAACTCATGTTTTGAATAGAAACACTGGTCAAGAGGAACATTCAACCCCCCCTAATAAAGAACAAGTCGCTATCGAGAGCTTCATGAGACAAAGGACTCCTACTTTTAGTGGATCACCCGATCCCATGATCGCTAAACAATGGATCAACTCCATTGAAAAGATATTCTCCATCCTCCAATGCTCTGAAAAAGAGAAGGTTCTCCTTGCGTCTTATCGCATGGAGGGTGAAGCTGATCAATGGTGGACGTTGATCAAAAATACGAATCCTGAGGAGGAGATCGAGGCTTTGGAATGGAAGGAATTTCGGAAGATGTTTTTTGATAAATATTTTCCACGCACCCTCCGTCTTAAGATGGAAAGGGACTTCCTTTCCCTCAAACAGAAAGATGAAGAATCTGTGGGAGCGTACGAGGAAAAATTCACAAGGCTTGCACGATACGCTTCCGGCTTTGTCGTTACCCCCGAATGCAAGGTTGACAGCTTCTTTGGTGGACTGAAGCCTAGCTTGCGGAAAGCATTAACGATCCGTGACTTCGACAGCTATGAGGAAATTGTCTGATGTGCCCTCAAGGTTGAAATGGAGATCGGAGAATCACAGGGGTATCATGGGGACAAGAAGCGTAAGGTGGAATTCAATGCTGGTGGTCCAATGGATAAATCCAACAGCGCTAAGAAGTTCCAGCACCCCACTTGCCAAAAGTGTGGAAAGAAGCACCTTGGAAATTGCATTAGGGGGACAAGAAAATGCTTCAAGTGTGGAAGAGAAGGGCACCTAGCTGTTAACTGTCAGCAAGAAGGACCCGCGGTTACGATAGAGGAGAGGAATGCTCCGTTCGAACCTCAACGCATTGTTCAATGCTAAAAAAGCAAAGAAACGGGTCATTTTGCGAATCAGTTCCCTAATCCAAGGGTTATCGGAGGCAACCAACAACCTCCAAGACAACAAGGAAGAGCTTTTGCCATCACTTCTGCCGAAGTGAACCCCGATAACGAAGTGGTGATAGGTACGCTAGTTATTCATTCAAGAATAGCGAACATACTTTTTGATTCAGGTTCTATGCATTCTTTATATCTCAAAAGTTTAGTAGAACAATCCTTGCACCACCACAAATCCTGGAAGTAAAGATATCGGTGAGTACGGAAAATGGGGCAATTATTGCATCCCATGAATATAAGTCCTCCCCTGTTATAATCTGTGGATTGAATTTCCCGGCGAACCTCGTCATACTCCCTTTGGTGGAATTTGATGCAATTCTTGGTATGGATTGGATTTCCTTATATAGAGCCAACATAAATTGTCGGGAGAGGGAAATCACACTCCATATGGAGAATCGACCCCCGATTCTTTACAAGTGTCAGGAGGAAGATGAATCTCCTTTAGCTCCATCATCTCAAGAATGGATATTACTGCCTTATGATCACGCATATCTGGCTTAGATGATTGAGTCCAAGGAAGAAACCACCCTTGAGGAAATGCCTATTGTGAGGGAATTCGCTGAAGTATTTCCCGAGGAACTTCCTGGTCTTCCTCCAAGAAGAGATGTTGAGTTCTCAATTGAACTTATACCTGGGGCGCTACCAATATCCAAGACTCCATATAGAATGGCTGTTGTTGAGATTGAAGAGCTGAAGAAACAACTACAGGAGAATCTGGATAAAGGGTTTATACGCCCAAGTGCATCACCATGGGGTGCACCAGTCCTCTTCGTCAAGAAGAAGGATGGGTCAATGCGGCTTTTCATCGGTTATCGTGAACTTAACAAAATCACAATAAAGAACAAGTATCCTCTCCCAAGAATCGATGACTTCTTTGATCAGCTGCATGGAGCACAATACTTCTCCAAGGTGGACTTGCGGTCGGGATATTATCAAGTAAGAGTGAAGAAGGAAGATATCCTCAAGACTGCTTTTCGTACAAGGTACGGGCACTATGAATTCATAGTAATGCCTTTAGGACTCACCAATGCTCCAGCAATATTCATGGACTTGATGAATAGAGTCTTTAGAGATTACCTAGACAAATTTGTGGTAGTCTTTATAGATGATATTCTAATATACTCCAAATCCAAGGAGGACCATGAGGGGCATTTAAGAACTGTACTGGAGACTTTGCGCAAGGAGAAGCTCTATGCCAAGTACAGAAAGTGTGAGTTCTGGTTGAAGGAGGTCTCATTCTTGGGCCATATCATCACAAGCAATGAGATATCTGTGGACCCCTCCAAAACAGATGCAATTGAGGGATGGCCGAGGCCAACATCGGTAACTGATATCCGTAGCTTCTTGGGGTTTTCTGGATATTATCGACGATTTGTGAGAAATTTCTCATGATTTTCCAACCCTCTTACCAAGCTAACTCGAAAGGGAGTAAAGTTTTCTTGGAGTGATGAATGTGAAGAAAGCTTCAAGGAGTTGAAAAGGAGGCTTATCACTGCACTCGTGCTCACTTTACCCACAAGTGGGGTGCTTTTTGTGGTATTCAGTGATGCTTCGAAGAAGGGCCTAGGATGTGTGCTGATGCAGAATGATAAAGTGCTATCCTATGCCTCAAGGCAGTTGAAAATTCATGAGCGAAACTATCCAACGCATGATCTGGAGTTGGCGACGGTGATCTTTGCCTTGAAAATCTGGCGGCATTATCTCTATGGAGAGAAATGTGAGATATATACTGACCACAAGAGTCTTAAATATATATTCACACAGAAAGAGCTTAATATGCGCCAGAGGATATGGATAGAGCTCATCAAGGATTATGACTGTTCAATACATTACCACCCTGGGAAAGCGAACAAGGTGGCAGATTCCCTAAGTAGAAAGGATCCAGCGATTCTATCAGTGATGAGAATTGAGAAGGATCCAATCTTCTTAGACTTAATTAAGATGGATGTGGGAATCATAAAGAAGGGAACATCATCAATCCTTTCACAAATGATTGCTCAACCATCTCTTTTGTAAAGGATAATTGATGCTCAAAAGGACGATGCGGGAATACAAGAAAAAGTGGAAGCTATCAAAAAGGGAAAATCCTCAGAGTTTAATGTTAATGAAGAAGGAATTGTGCGGTTTGGGAAAAGACTATGTGTTCCATCAAGTTCAGAGCTGAAGAAGGAACTTTTGGATGATGCACATAGTTCAAATTTCTCTATTCACCCAGGGAGCACAAAGATGTATCGAGATCTCCGAGAAAACTTTTGGTGGGATAATATGAAGAAGGAGATCGCTGAATATACATCAAAGTGCCTGGTGTGTCAGAAAGTGAAGGCAGAGAGGCAGAAGTCTAAGGGGATGATGCAACCATTGCCCATACCATAATGGAAATGGGAGAACATCACCATGGACTTTGTCACCGGACTTTCAGGGACATCCAAAAGCAACAATGCAATCTGGGTTGTTGTGGATCGTCTTACAAAGACTGCACATTTCATTGCTATTCGAGAGGATTTCTCTTTGGATCAACTGGCATGGATATATATCAGGGAAGTTGTATGGTTGCATGGAGTACCACTATCTATTGTGTCTGACCGAGATCCAAGATTTACCTCTATGTTTTGGAAGAGTCTTCAACAAGCTCTGAATACTGAACTAAACTTCAGTACGGCCTATCATCCTCAAACTGATGGCCAATCCGAGCGGACTATCCAAACACTTGAGGATATGTTGAGAGCGTGCTCAATGGACTCTAAAGGAGGATGGGATCAACATCTTCCTCTGGTTGAGTTCTCTTATAATAATAGTTTCCACTCGAGCATCCAAATGGCACCATATGAAGCCCTGTATGGGAAAAGGTGTAGAACACCGACATGTTGGGATGAGGTCGGTGAACGTAAGTTGCTTGGACCAGAAATGGTCGAAGAAATGGTGGAGAAGGTGAAAACCATTCAGCAGCATATCAAGGCAGCCCAAAGTCGACAGAAGAGTTATGTAGATAATCGTCGACCATACCTTGAGTTTAAAGTCGGAGACATGGTGGTTTTACGCATATCTCCGTGGAAGAAGGTCATGAGGTTTGGGAAGAAAGGGAAGTTAAGTCCAAGGTACATCGTCCCCTTCAATATTCTTGATCGTGTTGGGGCTGTGGCCTATCGACTAGCACTTCCACCTATTATGGCCAAGGTACATGATGTCTTTCATGTATCCCTCTTAAGGAAGTACATACCAGACCCTTCACATGTACTCTCTTCTAAGGTGGTACAATTGGAAGATGATCTTTCTTATGAGGAGCAACCAGTGAAGATCTTAGATCGTAGAGAAAAAGTTCTACGAAATAAGACAATGCCCCTAGTCAAGGTGTTGTGGAGAAACCACAAGTTTGAAGAAGCAACTTGGGAGTCAGAGGATATGATGAAGCTAAGTTACCCACATTTTTTTTAGTGTGGGAAAAGGAAAAATTCGAGGGCAAAATTTCTTAAGGGGGGAATATTGTAACGACCCAAAGTTTCATTAATGGAAAATCCCTCTTGATCCAGTTAAATGTTTCTTTATGATTTTTTTTTTATAATATGTCATCTTCTTTAGTTTTACGTTAAGATTTGTGACTGTTACTTTTATAGCCGTTGAACAGTGATCATCTAAGTAGTATAAATATAAGGCTTTAACGAACCCATTTCTACTCAGACAAAGGAAGCGATGGCCTCATCTAGTAGAATTTCCCCTTACGAAGCCCATTTTTCAGAGCTCAAAAAAGAGGTGGCGTCTTTGGTCTTTGCCCTTGACCAAGCCCAAGCTGAGCTTCATCAAGTCAAGCTCGAACGTGATTGTCTACGGGAAAAGTGGATGTTGATTGAAATTACAACTCGAGCGATGTTATCCGAGCCACCCCAAGAGTCTGTCACCATCGCACACCTTACCCTTAGGTCTTGTGCAGCTATTTTAAGGGGTTATGTAACAAATAAGTAGTACTATGTTCATGTGCATTATTTTTGTATATAATAATGAATATTATTTCTAGTCAATTTTGATACATTGTAATTAGTTTTTAAAGTACAAATGGTGTTTTTAGTTATTATTTAATTAAGAATTATATTTTATCAAATTAAAGGATTTTTGAATTAAATAATTTAATAAAATATTATTATCAATATTAAATTAATTTTTTATTCAGTATAAATGATCTTATAATTTTATGAATGCAATTAAAATTTTTATTAAGGTTTGAAAGCCATTTCTGTCAAAACTCGTGATTTTTTTTATAAATGTCGGTTTTTATTTTAAAAGTGAAAATTCACATATTTAGAAAATTATTTAGATAAAATAAATATTATTTTTGGAATCAGGACGTCGAAATTATCCAACGGTGAATTTTTCATAATTTTCTGAGACAGTCAAATTTTTTGGGTAAAAATTAAATACCATTTAAATATATAATGTGTTTTATGACATCATAATGATCCAATGGTGATGTAATAAAATAACATAATCCTTATTTTCGGCCAATACGTGTTTTATCATTAAAATAACGAGGTTTTGGGTTTGTTTGACTTACTTTTCAAAGCATTAATGGAGCCCTCAAGACTTATTCAACACTTTTCCTTTTTAAATTAATTTCCATGGGAGTGTGACTCACCTCCACATAAGAAACCCTAATTTTTTTAATAAGTTCGGACCTTGGCCTTGTAAAATATTGTTTTCTTCTTTCCTTTTCCAGAAACCGTGAGAAAATACCATGGGATGGTTTGTGGTTTGGATTATTTTAATATAAGGGGTCCCAAACCTAAATAATAAAGAATTCTCTCACTTTCCTATATAAACCCACCCAAGCTCCCACTTCCTCCTCACTCAAAGCCCTTGTAGTTCGTCCAACCTCTGCCCTACTCTCTCTAGAATCCTCTCAAGGTTCCCCAAGCTCCCAAGAATCCTCTCACAAGCCTCTCTCTAGCCTTTGGAAGCACACTTCCAAGTAAGGGTTTTTTCTTCCTTTCTCATTTTTGTCAATTTTATTTAAGTTTTATTGCCCTTTTAATTTCAATTATGAATGTTGGAGTAAGGTTTCTCACCTCCCCCATACTTCCCTCTTATTTTTTGAGTGATTGAAGAGCCCTTTCTCTCTCATTAAATGCCTCCCATGTACACCCGTTACTATGCTGAAATTCCGAAAGGAACTTTTTTCTCCTCTTTTATATTTCAAGAAATACTTTTGTATCATGAATATAAATTCATTTTCAATTGTTGGGACATGTATATATATGACCTCCTTACTGTCCATTACATGTAAATATGATGAGGAACCCCTTTCTCTCTCATCAACCTTTTTTATGAATTCTTATGTCACGCCATTACGCTGCCGAAATCACACCGATTTTCTAAGTCAATATCATTGTGTAGTGAATACCATGCCCATTTCTCCATCAAGGGTATTCACCTTTATGCACATTTACTTATTGATTATAAAGTTTCATGTATGAATTCCACATCCCTTTATTGTTGAATAAATGATTATGTTTTATGAATCCATGTTTTATGATCCATGTGGCACACTTATGCATGAAATGAAATGTTTAAGAAGGGTGCGCCCTTTATAGCGCTCCAATGCATTGGGTAAAGTATAGTATCATGATACGTCATGTGCAATGAGTGTTGACTCATGATAATTCAAGTTCAACGAGGGTTTACTTGTGCTTCAAGTGCAATGAGGGTTTACTCATGCTCCATGTGCAATGAGCCTTGGCTCATGCTAATTCAATGTTAAGTGTTGTTGCCACATTTCCATGTTATGGTTATCATACTTAATCATGACTTTATGTTCATGTTACTCTAATTCTCTATTGATGTTCCTATTGACTAACATGTATTGTACTCCTCATGTTATTCATTTTGTACTCCCTTACTGGGCTTTATAGCTCACCCTTTTCTTATGCATGTCCTCAGGTTATCCCATGCAATGCTAAGTACGAAGGAATGTAGTGGTCATGTAAATGAAGTTTTCAATAAAGATGTTGTATTTCATGTTTAATGTTTTTATGTAATGATCCTAAGCCCCAAAGACACTAAACCTCTCGATCTTCTTTGTTGTATCATGTGACGTTTTATGTAATAAAGCATGCTTAAGTTTTAATAAAAAGAAGGGTTTTCATATATATATAATAGGTTCCATGTTTTCTCTCGACTAAAGTCTTGTTCTTGAGGAAACTGATTGGTGAATTTGTAGGTGATGAGCTATTGAAGGTTTTATGGAGTGGGATTATGGACTGGTTTTGTTTGTTTTATTCTATTTATCATTGTATTGGTCAAGATGGATTACATTATATATGGTTTCAGTTATATTTTATTATATCTGGTTATGCTTGTTATATTGTATCATTTATGGGTGATGTGTTATATTTATAAAAATGGGTTGAATCAGTGTAGTTGGTTTTGACCAGTTTCACATGCATGCTTATTTTTAGTAATTATTAATTGATGTTTCATGGAGGTTCAATGTAATTATAGTCCATGTTAGAAATTTGGTAAAATTTATTATTTATATAAACTTTTATTTGAGGTTAAAATAATTCCTAAATGCGATTCCTATGATTATAAGGAACTTATGTCCAACCCATGGTGATCATAAATTCACTTTTGGCTTAGTGGAGAGCCAGGTCCTGTGCCACGAAAATAGAATCCTGGGTTGGGTCATATTATAATATGGTATCATATCCTAGGTTCAATGAAGGGACTAAGTTTTAGAGTAACCCTATTGTTATTTGGGGTGAGTCATGATAGAAAAGAGATTACATTTTACAGAGATTGAGAGTTACAGATGGGGAAAGTTTATCTAGCTCTTTCTTAACCTACTCCTTATACCACCAAGAGAAGTTGGGTTTTGAATTGCGAATGCAAGCAAAGTTTTAGTAGGATTTCGTGAATTTTGATGTGTAATGATGATGTTTTTATCCCTTTTTATTATGTAATTGATCTAGCAGGTCTTCATTTTGTTTCAGTATGAAAATATAGGATAACTTGAGTTTCACAATTAGCTTTCATAGTTTTTAAAATAGTGTAGTGGCCAATAAAGTTGGGTATATCACCATTATAGTGCCTATTTAATGGTTAGATTATATTTTTCTAACACATGTTTCCAAATTGAACAAAACATTTTTTCCTCCACAGTTGAGTTTTTTTTGACTCCCCTAAATTAAAATTCTCTTATAAAGTGATTTTCACTTTTTAGAGTTTAATCTAAGAGAATTTTGATGCTATTTTGTTGTTGTTTTGATATATATAATTTTATAGTTTTTGTGTTGTTTTATTGATTATTTGTTTTAAATATCTATTTTGGGAAAGGGGTGGATTTTTATAAATTTCTCAGTTTAAAAATTTGGTTTTCATGGGTTGTTAGAAAATGGAAATTTCATTATTTTTTAGGAAATGATTTAAAAAGCTATTTTTCTAGTGATTAAAATATGTTTAAAATATAAAATGAGATGTTTTAATTTTTTTCATTTGGGTATTATCAAAGGTGATTGATTTTAAAATGTAATTTTGAAAGTGTTATAATATGAAAAATGGGAGTTTGTTGAGAAATGAGGATCTTGGAAAATTGGAGTTTTTCAATATATTTTATTTTGGTCATGCGTATTTCACCAGGGTTGGTTTGTTTTTAAATATGGGTTTAGATTGATTCTCAAGTGTATGACTTAGTGGAGTTTTATTTCAGAATTTATTTGTTGAAGTTGGTGATTTTAAAAGAAAATTTTCATTTCTTTGTGTAGAATATTTGTGTTTAACAATGGTGACTTGTTATTTTTGAATTTATTCCCGATTCAAGATGTGATTATTTGATTTTATTTTTGAGGTATGAATTGACATTGTTAACGATATGTGTTTTTTATAGTATTCATCCCATAATGGTATAAATAAAAAATATAAGGATAGTCATGAAGGATGATCCTCTTGGTGAGTCCTCTCATTTCATAGAAGATGTTTCTTTAGTTCCAGAATATACCAAGTCTCTAAGTAGATTAGTAGAATCAAAAACTTCTCTTCTCTTGAACTTGGCTTAAGACTAATTGAATAATAATCCACCATATTTCTGTGATGATAATGGTTTGACTAATGGGGAAAGGTTTTTGTAAATGGTTGAGGTGATCCTTAATTCTATTAAAAAACGTGAACCTTCATGGGTGATAGATACAATGATCCTATTTTTGGGTGATAGTTGAGTGTAGTGGGATTTTATGGTACATTATCAGACGTATGAAGGTATTTCTTGGGGATTTTTATATAGTTTTTATCTATTTTTTATATCCCAAGGTCATGATAGTGGGGTGATACAATGATTTTGTGAGACTTCATTAGGACGTGTGATATGTGAAGGAGTATGTTGATCAATTCTTAGAGTAGGTCATATTTTCTATAGGGATATTTTTCAATTATTATGAGAAATATCATTTATTTGGAAGTGTTCTTCACCTATATTTTAGTTCATTTATTCTTAAATATAGAGTAATTTACTTTGAGGAGGTCTTCAGGGATGCTATTTGGGTTGAATCCTACCAGTCTAAGTAACAGATGACAGTTGATGACTTGGTTCTATCTGGTGGGAATGAGGCTAACTCAGTGGATGGGTAGTGAAAGTTGGATGATACTGGGTTATAATAGATGGTTATTTGTCATAGTAATAAGAGAACAATCATGTACTACTTGTGTGGGGATCATGGTGATTCTATGACATTCTCTATTAATGGTCTTGAAACTTTTCTCCAATATAGACTTTTAGGTCATATTAAGACATGTTTCAAGATGGGTCTTCATAAGAATTCTCAAGTTTGATATTTTTATATATGTCTTATATTTTTTGGACCTTTTACTTAATGGATCTGGAATAGGGTGACCCTTTAGATCTATTGAAATTCTATGTTTGGAACCTAGTGGATGGTTATTTTATGGATATATACTATGGTATGCATTGTCCTCTTGTGTATGCATTATTTTCATATAAGTCACTATTTAGGTGAATCAATTTGGAGATTTTTGGTTTTTGATGGTTGTTCATGTTGATATTATGATATTATCACTGGTTATACATGAGAAAAGTCCTTGGGAGTATATTTTGGTCACTGGGGAGGGTGAATCACCAGTTGAGATTATTCACTAGCTGGTGTTTGTCTTTGATTTTTATGGATTCATCACGTGAGGTTGGTCTTGTTTGTGACCCTATATTATCAAGGTCTTTTTTATCCTAATGTTATGACTCATTTCATTATTTTTAAGTTTATTGTGGGTTTTTATACCTTATTTTTATTCAGAAATTATTGTTGTTTGAGGATGACTTTTTCTCATGGGGGTTTGGTTGTTTTGAGGAAGCATCTCTCTATAGTTTCCTTAGGTTTCACTATTTTTTAGGAATTATAAATTTAAGTAGAGTATGCTGGGTCTAATTTCCTTTATAAGAATTCTAGTTTAAGGTTCATGTATTGGTGTTTCTTTGATATGTTATAAAATATTTATGAGTGATCAGTTTGATTATTTTATGGATCTTGGATGTTTGATTTCAAGGTCAAATCATATAGAGAGGTTCCATTTGTTTTGGTATTCTCTATATCATTTATATTATATCACCTTCTACTTTAACTAGGGAATTTTAGGGGTAGAAATTAGCCGGGTGGTATGAATTTTAACACCCACATGTTACTTCATTTTCCTATTTTGTATTATTTTATTTTATCTTGTATCACCATGAGTATTGATAATTTTTGGTCTTCAAATTATTTTTTTGGAAGTTTCTGGGTGTTGAATGATTTACCCACATGGTTAAGAGTACCCATGCAATAACCAAGTAGAGGGTTCTATAATAGTGATAGTTCAGTTTTTCACGGTCTCTACATGGTTTTTAAAATCATTTATAACATCCTAGGTGACCATGTGGTTGCCTTGTACATAAGGTATCTCTTTTATGGTTAGATCATGGTTTGTTAAACCATGTGGAAAAATCATAAGGCCTACCTATAATTACAAAAAATGTGAATTTATCTTAATTACCCTTATATATTTAATTCTTTGGAACCCCTCTCCCTTCCCATTTGTTCATCTAACTCCAATGAGCCCAAGGGAAGCTTTGTCCTACTACTCCTTCAATTCTTGTATTATTCTTTATTATTCTTAATTATTTCTAAGGTAAATAATCCTCTAAACCACTATTTCTCAATTTATCCTCATTTCCTATTGGTTTTGACCTCGCATGTCAACCTTAGGGGGCATGTGGGTTGATTTAGGGTTCGAGTTAGACCTATTGTCATGGATTTTGGCATCTAGGGTTTATAAATTATATCTAAATCCTTTTTAATATATTTCCATTGATGGTGGAACTTTCCAGTTTCCCTTAGCTTATTTTTTTCTTCTTTCAAGTCTTTTATTCTATGAAATTTTTCCATTTTGAAATTAAAAGTAAGCTTTAGTTTTATAAAACTATTTTTATTTAAAGTATAAATATATGTGATATTCTTATGGTGTTTCTATATTGTTTCCATAAATTTTGGTGCGGTATAAATGGTTTTAAATTTTAAATCAATTTTTTATTTTTAAATGGAATGTTTTTATGTGCCATACATTTTTTAAATTCATACGAGGCTCATTGAAATGGTTTAAATGGAGTTTATTTGATTTTTATCTCATTTGGTTTTTAAATAAGTGAAAATTGAATTTTAATGAGGTATTTTTTTCACTGTGGGTGTTTCAATAAAAATGATTTAAAAAGTGGTTCTTTAATGAATTTAAAATGCTTCTTTGAAATGAATTTTTTTACATAAACCTTGTGAAAATTCCATAATTTATCTTTAAAATATGTTTGAAGTAAATATAAGGCACTTGATCTTTTTTTGGATAACAAATATAAAAACAAATACTTTAAATGGTTTATCCCCATCCATAATAATTATTTTTATCTCAAAATAACTTTTACAGAAAAGTGGAAAACCATCAACATTTATGATAAATAAGGATCAAAACTCATAAGAAATCATCATGTCATTCCAAAATAATTTAAAATAGTAAGAGTTTTTTACCTTTAATATCCTCCATTCGATGGAGGTAACCTTTCGATCATGATTTTCCATAATGAGATCCTCAAATCAAGAAGCCATCTTGTCCCAAGTTTTTACATGTTCCTCTAGACTAGTCTTATCCTCATTTAAGCTTCAGATCAAAATCCTATTCTGTTTATCAATCCGGGAGATTTTTTCATCATTAAAATCAACTTAAAATGGTATTTCAATCATTATATTGGAATCCTTATCTGAGATGTTTATCATAAAGTACTCTTCTATCATTTCTTCAATATAATGCTTGAGGAGTTCCTAGATTTCCTCTGATTCCACGTCCACCTTATCAGTATTCACTATATCAGCGTTATTCAGTTCTCCTATCTAGGTTTCAATAACATTCTCATGAGGGGAGGATTCCATATCCATAGGTGTTATATATCCCTTAAATTTTTTCTATGGGGTGTGAACTTTAGAAACTAGCTCCTTTTTAGGGGGCCTACCTTTGCTATATGCCCTTGTAACAGGAGGGATAAGTAAATCTGAGTAATCCTTTCATCTATGTAGCTTCCTCACATGATTTATAAACCCATAAAAATCCATGATGTTGTTCTTACCTTTATTTGAAGAAAACCAAATACAATCTTTCACAAGTTCCATCATCTTAGACATAGAAGACCAAGATTCAAAAGTAGAGTCATCATTCAATTCTTCAAACCGGTTCCAAAGTTTTATGGTGGAAAAACTTCTAAAAGAACCAGACCTTTCCAATAGATTATATTGCACTTTAGGTCCTTAAAAAATTACTTTGGGCCTCCCTCAAAAGGTATATGTGTTTTAGAAACCACACCATATGAAAGAAAAGTCTCTGAAAATAACATGCCTCTACTACAATCATTCTCTATCCTTTCCACTAATCTGTCCCTAAAATTGTGTCTCAAACAAGAAAACACATCAGAAACTATTGGATCTAACTAAAAATAATTAACTTCTTTAGGATTGGGATGGGGAATCCTGACCTCACTAGTTCCCTGGGCTATCACTTCTGGATAAATACAAGGGGTATCAGATGCCAAGGGAACCTTCGTGACTACACTTGATCCCGAGTTAGCCCCCTCAAAGTAGTTACATGATGATTCAAAAACCTAATTAAACTTTTCCCAATCCCCTGTGGCCTGTATATGGACACCCTTGTCTAATGGAGCATAATAAAGGTATATTCGAGAGCATGCCATCAATCTATTTCTTCAAGTGGAGGCATCATGGCCGAGACAATTGCAGGATGAACAGAAGAGGAACCAAGATTTATAGACAACCTTTTGCTACCACTTAATCTCACCTTAAATATCTATACTGGTGGTATCCAACTAATTATTGGAAACTTCAACTTGAACCCAAATTCTTGGGAAAATTGGGTATCTGATGATGTTCGTTCACTGGTCCAAGCATAGGAATCAACCCAAAACATTTCCAATCAAATGAAGAATCGTTGTATTATAAAATGGTAGGGGGAGGCCAAGGAGAAAGATCCAAATCACTGAGACAGGTGGGTATCTTTTTAGGTTGGAATAGAATGACCACCAAAAAAGAAAGAAGCGCAAACATTTTATAACATGCAGAGCATTTTTTCAAGCATATATAAGATCTTATTCTGGTGAGAAATGAATCAAGAGGTGTCTTGAGTTCAGAATCCTGAAAATCACCTAATCTTGCAGCTTCCACTGGTTGGAGATAATTTATTAAAATACTTAACATTAGGCCATCTCTTAATGAAGATAGATACCAAAGAAATATCCGTTTTCACTGAGGAATTTGTAAACTCCAGTGAAGATAGTGGAACCATTGGGATTCTATTGACGATGTAATGAACTTTAGGGATAATGTTAATGGAGGTGAATATGGGGAGAGTGGTGGAATCCTTGAAAGTTTTGAAGACCAAAGGGCGAGGTGACAAGGGAGGAGGAAGAAGAATATCCTCCACCCCTAGCTGAGAGTGACTGAGGAAGGGAGGCCCTAGACCGGCCACCTCCTAGGGAATTAAAGGGTATCTTTGAAATGTAAATGATGTGTGTTGTTTCAATAAATTTATAAAGGATGTTTGAAGTATATATTTATGAAATGGAAATGTATTGGAATCCCAAGCAATATTTCATAGTAAAGGAACATTTGAAAATTTATAAATCATGTTTTTCAATACTTGTGAGATTCTCTTAATCAACCATTGAGTTGTTCAGCCATTTCATGGGTTAATTATATTTACGAGATAATTATTTCAGCACTTTTAGTGATGTGATTTATTTATTATATGTATATACGACATGTAAAAGGGTTTTTCTATATGAACATGATATAGGTGTGGGAGAATTATTTCTTAGGCCATGTTTTTTGGTCTTGTCTTGTTTATTCATTCACCAACACTAAAATTTTGGTATTGGGAACCTGATAACAATGTAAGAGATCTATATTTATGTTACACTAGTTGGTTCACACCCTACTAGCATCCCTCAAGCCCTGTTAGGAATTAGGGCTAGGTGTGGGTTCCATTTTGTTGAGGCCAATTTCGGATAGTTAGACGGATTGTTGATAGTTTGAACTCAAAATATACTAGAAGTAGGTCTGTGTGGATTTGATAATGTTATATTACATCTCATGTCATGAACTATGGCAGTTCTTATGACACACATGTTACTTGATTATTGGTTTACCTAGGGGACATCGATCTTGTGGTTGAATTTATTTTTCCAATTATTGTATTTTTATAACATCCTTATCTTGTTTATCCTAATTATCTATATACAAAATTTTAGTTCCAAGTGTGTTTTTGTTTGACTTATTTTTTTAGTTTTTTTCTCTTAAATGGGTTTCAAAGTTGATTGGAAAACCCATTTTGAATTAAAGACCCTAATGTTGGATTTTTAAAGTAGATTTTGAAATGGGTGTTTAGGATTAAAAATGTATTAGGTTGATTCAATATTTTCATAGTGATCATTTTCACTTAAGTAAAAAAGGAAATCTTTTCAAAGTGATTATGGACTTGATATTGGTCTTTGACATGTTTATGTTTGAAAATACTATTTTTTAGTTTTATTTTGAAACAAGAATTTTTAAATTTTCTTATGAAATAAATTGTAATGATTCTATATGTGGTGACCAATTGGATTATTTATCTCTTGGTTGTATATTGCAGGTTCCAAGTTTCAGCTATACGTGAGTCTTATTTTTTAGGTTGATGATGAGTGAGTTGGATAGTAGTGAGAAATTGAAGGTTACATGGAGTGGGAATTGTTCTTGGTTTAGTTTGTTTTTTTTTAACATTGTATTGACCAAGATGACTTACCTTGTAAATTATTTAAATTATTTAAATTATATCTTATTATTCCGATTTTATTTTAAAATATCTAGATTATGTGTTATATTTATACAAATTCATTGATTCAGTATTTTTGGTTATGAACCATTTGACATGTTTTTTTATTTTCAATAATATTTACTTGTTGTAATATAGACATATAATGTAAAGATAGTTCATTATTGACCTTCGGTAAATGTTCCACTAAATTATAACTTTTATTTGAGTAAGAAACCATTCCTAATTTTTCTTCTTTCAATACCTAGGAACTTGTTGCAAGCCTGTGAGGATTAGGAATTCCCTTCAGGCTAAGTGGAGAGCTAGGTAAAATTATATTTAAATGGAAGATCATGTTAGTTCTTTAGAGAGGATTTTTTCAGAAGGTGGATATTAGAACCTCAACATTAACTTCATTTTTTCTTATATCATTCTGTATCACTATTCCCACTTCTTAATCTAAACCTCTATTCCCTTCTTTAATTTTGTGCCACTATTCTCTCCCTCAATGGTCCCTTCTTCGAACAACGTTTTGTTCACCCCTTTTATTTTTTCCATTCAACATGAATTCCCCATATAGGGTTTATATTTAGTGGTTACATCCTTATAATTAAATATTTTGGTCTCATTGTGGTTTAGGTTGATGGGGTTTCAACCTCGATGATGACATCATCAAACCATGGAAGTTGATATAGTGTGGGTGTAGATGGTTTCTTCAAATGGTGGTGTTATAAAGGGAGGAGTTGATGGTATTATAAAAGAGCATGGTTTTTTGTTGAGGTCCTAGGACACTAAAAATATGATATAGAGTCATGATTCTTCACTGATCACATAGTTTGTTTAGGTTTGGTGGTCTTTAAAAATGTTTTAGGATGTGTGATTTTTTCACAACCCAACCAAAGCTGGTGCTCAAGCCACAACTACCCCAAGTATGCCTCCATAGTCAAGGGGATAGTGACTAGTGACAAAGAAATAAATAACACGAGGATTTATTTTCCAAAGTACTTATATTCACACACACAACTATCTCGATTCAGAAGTGAAGAGGAAGAAAATGTGAAAGAAGAAAAATTATAAGGGAACAACCATGCATGAAAAACCTCTAGATAGTACAAGTGTACAATATTGTAAACTAAAAAGTAAAGAAAAAAATACACACCCAACCAAAAATATGTCCCAACCTGAAATAATTGTAAAGTAAAACATTGAGAGATCCCATCTCCTAATCTCCAAGATGTGACCACTATACACAATCCAAACACCAGGTATCCTTAGGATCATTTGAAGTCAATTACGACCTATCCATTTTCTATATAAGAAAAAAATGTGTGAGGAAAGACCATCAAAGGGTTAGTATATACATACCCATTAAGACACCTCAAAATATTAAGGGAGAGTAGTAAGATATACAATAGGAATGGAAGAAATTAGATATTAAATAGGGTACAATGAAAGAGAACAGCTCAACCCAAACCAAGAGTGTAAGTAACCTCATACAAACACAAGGGACTCCACACGATGTGTAGATGGACTACACATTGAGTATTTTATTCTTAGAGTAGGATATTAAACTCACCCAAACATGACAAGATAAACACATAAAGAATGTGGCATACCCTGTGTGTCTTCACATCTCATTGAAAGAGAGTAACAAAATCCAAAGGTATGGATACAAAAAGGTTATATATATATATATATATTCACATTCAAAAGAATCCCCATTGAGATAGTATGGGGATATCCATCTTATAACTCATCCTATGAATAGGGGTTACCATGAGTTATAAAATTATATCAATGATTCCCAACATCATACACATCTTCTCAGAAGTAACCATCCATGTTAAGCCATGGCTCGTCATTATACCGCACAGTCGAGGGGCCACTATCTCTAGAAAGAGGACTGATTCCCTGGTACAATAGGAGGGTTCCACTCTAATAGTCAATGGAGGAACCATTACCTACCCAGAAAGAGGGTTCCAATTTGGTGGTAGAGGACCCATTCCCAATCCATCTGGATGGTTCCACTCTAGAAGTTGTTGAGGACCCATGCCCATCTTGACTAGAGGGTTCCACTTGGGAAGTCATCGAGGACCTATGCCTAGATCGACTGGAGGGTTTTACTTGAGAATCAATATAGGACCCATAACCTGTGTTGATAGGAGGGTTCCACTATAGGAGCTTGTTTTAGAGACCCAAAGTTTGATGTACATAGACATTACATTACTTTTTCAGAATATCTAATACATAACAAAAACAAACACCAAATGACAGTAATAGTTTAGTGTCTTTGGAATAATGGAACACAATATTCTAATCATGGTGAAAGATCTTAAACATCTCCCATAAAGATCTTCCCCTTTTTTTCATACCTTAGGCCTTTATTTATATCCTAGGGAAAAGAAATCATAAAAAGGGTGAGCTCAAATGCTCAGTAAGGGTAAACAGAGAGAACATAAAACAATCCATAAAAATTTGAATGTGAAAACATGAACATAAAATCTAAACATCAAAATCTTGAGAAAAGACATAAATCTTGTATGTACGTAAGGAATATGTCATAATATAACATCAATCATGATAAAATATCCTGGGAAGAAAACATGTAATTATGGAAAACCATTAAGCACTTGATATGATTTCCGTAGTAGCCAAGGAATTACTGCCAAGACCATCTTAGTGGACAAAGTCCATTACTGAACTGAGTTCACTCCTCGTTCCAGTCCTATATTACTGAACTAGATTAACTTTACATTCTATCCATGTCTATATAATGAGATATAAATCTTTACCCAATGCATTGGAGGGAGATATAGGTCCCACCCATCTCATAATGAAACTATTCTTATGTGTGCCACAAAATCATAAATCATACATCATATCATAACCCATGTAATAAAAATGGGATTCTTAAGCATCATGACATCATAAAACAATTCATATAAGATAAATTACTTCATAAAAATAATTCCATCACAAAATAATAAAATAATTGTAATAATAGGGATAGAAGCATAACCCTATATTATATTAGATGGAAAATAATTTTGATAAAACACTTGAACTCCTTTCTTGAGGAAAATATCCTTTCTAATTCAAAAACATTTTTCCATTATTAACATGTCATAACATTTTAAGCTAAAATAAGTTAAAAATAAACTTGAAATTTTTTAAAGTAAGATTCATGGAAATAATGTTCTATGGAATCATAAAAATCCATTCATGTCGTATAAGTTTAAAAAAACCTTCTTATCGTACTTCAGCTGAAAAGTCAAAAAGTACCTCGTACTAAAAACAACAAAAGATTCCTTTCATATCTTTTGCTAAAAACTCACCAATTGGTAAAATTGGATTTAAACAATTTTAGGAGTATAGAAATAATATTACATATTGAATAAACATTTATGTGGATGATAAATATCCCCCGTAAATTCTGAAGTATAAACAATCTCAGATAAAAATGAGATTGCGAGATTTTACCTTAACTTAGGTCCGATATGCTTTGTACATATCCGAACCTCCTGTATAATGATTTAAATAATGTAATTGACATATTACAGAATCATATTCATTGTTATGATATCATATATGATTCACTTATGACTTTATATTACCCGTTCTTCTGTAAGTTCCATGTTAAAGCAGCGATTTGGGTAAAATCGTTTTATTTATCGTACGTGTTGGGACTAGTTGTTCTTGATATTATTATTAATTATATATTGATTTACTTACTTCCATAATTTAAATCATGATTTATATATCATATATATATTCAGTATATATATATATATAATAGATATATAAATGAAACGAAATACACCGTTCATGGAGACGGTAGGCCGTACGTACACATGAACACTCTTTTCCTTTCCTTATTAACTTGAATGGAATTAAGTAGATGACATATATATATATACATAAATCTAGTGGCTTTATCAAGTCATATATTTCTTTAATATTCATTATATATACTTTATAGTCATTCTTGAATGGTTAACATGGAGAATGAATCTCATCGCGTCGTGGAGACGGTAATCCGTATGTACGCACGAGCGATGATATCATTCCAATAATTATTGAATTGAATTGGAGTGGATGATATAATATCACAGAATTAGTATGATGTTATAATAACTATATATAGTTATTATTTACACCATTATACCCATCCATGTAAGGTGGTGGTGGAAAAACAGATTACACCACGACGTGGAGATGGTATTCCATACGTACGCACGCACGGTGATTTCATTTTACATAGGATGGATAGAAGGTGAAATGGGGTTGTTTCATATTTATAAAAACATATTATTATATTATTTATACTGATGTTATTACTTTATAATGAAACAACTAAATAAGAAGAAGTTGAAGAAGAAAGAAAACTTGAAAGAATCGGTAGAAGATAATACCTCTTATTCGACACACATTTTTTAAAATTCTTCTTAGGACACTAGAGTTGGACTTTTGAGAACACCAGAACCCCTATGATATAACTAAAGAGGTTGATAAGAATAATTGGAAGGGGTTTGGCGAGCATCAAGGCTCAAAAGGGTGTGAAGAGAAGAGGGAAGGGGTGCCCTTTTTATAAGGGAGGAGAGGGGCACCTTAGAAAAAACTTCAAATATTATTTTATAATAAAGTCATATTCGGTTTTTAATATCTCCCAATTGATTTATTTAGAAGATAAGGTGGTTATGGGTCCAAATCCTCTCAAACAATAGGTTTTAGACAAGTTTAGGTCACTATTTTAACCTTATCATTTAGATTTAACTCAAAGTTAAATAATTTAACTTTTACCGGGTCTTTTTGTTTTCTTACACTATATGGTTAATAAACATACTATAACAGAAAAAAGAACCCCAAGTGGTTCATTATTTATATATATAACCTTACCCAAGTCATTTGGCTGAACCTTAGATTTTTAAGAATATAATAACAATTAATAATATAATATTTTTTTTAAAAACTATTTTTTTTTTCAATTTTGACACCATTTGGTACTTGATTTTTGGGAAAATCATAACATCATGATTAGTTGGAAAAAAGTTAATTAAATCAATAATAACATGTCATATTAACCTGTAAAATTAGTTTAATTCATAAAAAGTTTCAAATTACATTTATTTAGGTATTTATAATATCGATTATGTTAATATTTCATTAATAAGGTAATTCCTGCATCATCGTTGTGTCATAAATAAATTAAATTATTTAATGTTCAAAAAATATAAATAAAATACCATTATGTAGGAAATTTTTTTATCTTTCTAATGAATATTTATAGTCTAATTTATATTATGTATAACCCTATATTAAAATTTTTTTTGTTATTAAACTTTGATTTTATCCATTTTAACTTTTCTTTAAATAAAATAATAATAAACGTCCTAATCTAATCCAAGTGGACCTAAAGGGTAATATTTTATTCCTAAGTTTGTTTTTGGTCGAATTACACTTATCCAATAGAATTAGGACATGTGTTAGAGTAATAGTAATATCATTTTTACCCATAATTACCCTATTTACTTTTAACCGTGGTAAATAAAAGTAAAAGTTACTATTCACCAAAAATTATTTTTATCTTATTGAAACACATTTTACTCCTTGATATTAATCGTGTCTCTCAAATTTTTGAAATTCCATTCACAGAAGTGGTAAAATTAAGTTTTATTTAAATTTTCAAATTCTCCTAGGAGGTGGGTAAAAGACGGTGAAAAGTTCAATAAATTTTTTATATATCTAAAATTATTATAAAATGACTCAAATGAATTAAATTGAACTTATATAGGTATTATGTATCAATTTTTACCTAAAATAAATTTAAATAAAATAAATAATTATTTAAATAAAAAGTCGGTTTTTTAAATAGTAACCTAGTGTTTTCACTATTCATCAAAAATTGAAAGTTTTCAGAAAAATACCAAAAATTCACGCTAGGCTAATTTCGATATTCTGAATCCAAAAATGAATTCCATTTCGAAAGATAAAATTTATACAATTTCAAAAAGTGGTTATTACTATTCATAAAGGCTAGTTTATATAACATATCGTTGTTTAGTGAAACTCGTTATTGCGTACAACACACACTATCGTGGAAGGTCACGATTGCATGTAATGCAAGCCAAGACAGGGATGCGTGTAGTGAAAGATCCTTTTGGTGTAGTGTAAAACACAATACATAAATGAAATGAAAAGAATATTTTTCATAAAATCTTGGGGTGTTACACTTGTAGAGGACCCATTCCCTGTACTGACATGACATTTCAACTCTAGTCATCAAGGAGCCATGCTCGAACTAGATAGAGGGTTCCAATTGAAATTATGCTAAGGACCCATTCCCCATACTGATAAGATGGTTCCACTCTAGTAGTTGGTATATGACCCATTCCAATACAAGATAGAGGTTCTGCTCTAAAAGTCACCGAGGACCCATACCCAACACATCTCAAGGGATTCACTGAGGAATCCACTAGTGATCCTGTGAAATCACCACCATCATCGAGCATTGCCTAACCAAGAATCATGTTTATAAATTTCTATATCATATCCAAAAATTCAGAGTTGAGGGAAGCATCACGTTCTATGTGAATAAAAACATAGGATATGCTACTCTCAGGAAAAAAAATCAAAGTCCAAACAAAGGAGATACATAACATTAATGGTTAAAAAAAAGGAACCAAGTAGTGCATGATGTGTGAGTGGAACCACATGGCGTGTGGCCCCACTCCACTACTTGGATATGTGCCTTAACAACAAAGGGTTCCCAATCCATGTATAAGTGGACTCTATATAAGTGGACTACATGGAATTTACAATTTATCTGGGATAAGGATGCATCCTTCTAGCTCTGTCGGTGTACTTGAACCCATGTTTGTGTACTTTGGTATATTATGTGTTGCTTCACATGGGGTGTCACTCATGTGCTTTGGTTGTGTCTGTGTACTTTGTTACACAACCATGTGACTAGATGTGTACTCCCACATGGATTCCTACTCTTGTGATCCATCACATGGCTCATCATCCTAGGTATTAGGTATATGGCATGTAGGGGGGATATATATCTCACCATCTATATAAAATTCCAAAACCCTAGACACCACAATCAAGGGGCTACATGCCATGTGTTTATCATAGTACATGGCATATATTCAGGTTTTTCAATGATTCTCATATCTGCTTCCCACACTTCTATTCATACTATTTCACCATAGATCCCACCTTGTTTCCACTTTAAATAAGTATATCTTGGAATGGGGCATCGTTTCTAGTCATCATTCATCATAAATCATATTCTGGAATTCCATGGTGATGCATCACACGTTCAATGTGCCCCTAAAACTTCATCCATAGAATATCTGATCACTGATCATCAAAATGATCATCCAAAACCCACAAACATCCCATATATGTTCTTAATTAATCAATCCATCCCTCAATATAGAATCCATCATAATTGTTGGGGTCTGATCAGAATCGGTACCACCCGACAATGTCCTACCGAGACCACATGGTACAACCGGTGAAGAACGCAAATAAATTGACGGGGAAAGCACATAAATAATGGTTTAAATATTGTTTCCAATTATTATTAGACAATGATACAGAACGAGGGTACCCATGGTTAGAATACCAATGAAATAATCCAATTAATTAGTACACGAGTGCATGATCAGGACACAATTGGGGAAAATCAATAGAAGGGGTTGATCTAATCAAATAATTTAATCAAAGAGGGCGTAAAAAAATTGATGAGTCCTACCTAGATATTGGATAATTTTTTTGTTGAAAAATGTTATTACCAATGATTTAAGGAATTAATTTCATTCATAGTGTTCCAATCAACTCCGATCTAGACTTTCATTGTCATCTGATGCGATTCACTATCGGATGGATGAAATAGAATCTCTCGACGATCCTAAGATTATGAGGATAACACTATGAAAATTACCATGGAAGTAAATTTATCAAAAAAATTTAGTTATAAATGAATGAATTAATGAATGAATAAATAAATTAATTAATTAATTAATCCATTGAATGTTCCACTGTTGAACGAGATGTCCAAACTCCCCACACCTACCAACTTTATGGTGTGCCTAGGTAAACAATGTGTTTTAGACTCAACCGTGTTATTTGATTTATATTTTGAGATTCCATTTAAGATTTATAAAATTTTCTTTAATAAATCATGAATTATTAATATAAAATATATTTAATATTTTTATAAAATTAATTTTGGTCACATCATGCCTCATAATTGCACGTCATCTCAGTGCTTAGCTCTAGAAATATATATAGTAATATTTCAATGGATTATAAGGAAAAACCTAAGTCTTTAAAACATTACCTCCTTCAATATTGTCATCACAAAAAAAAACTACACAAACAACTTGGGATAATGAGCCTACATCTATATCTCCCCTCCTATGAACTCTCCTACATTTTCCCGTGCTGCCAAAACACACAAAACAAGGGGATGATCCATCCATACTGGGTCCTTTCCTTCCGATCATCGATCGTCACATGGTTCTCTACAATGGTGAAACCATCCTTAATTTTTAGATTGACCCAGTTGATTCCATGCATGGGGTCATACACATATACCCTCATCTATGAAATATGGAAGATGTCGTGCACCCTCTCTAGCTGTGAGGATAGGATGAAGTGGTAAGAAACCTCACTAACCTTCTTCATGATATCTAATAGCCTGATGAACCTTAGGGATTTCATAACTCCCCGAAACCCCCTCACAATCCTCATTGTTGGGAGACTCTCATGAAAATTAGGTCTCCCAAATCGAAATCCAAGGGCCTACAATTACGATCTATGTAAGATTTCTACCTCCACTGAGCCTTCCATATCTTCTCACAGATGGCCTGGACCTTCTCCATCGCCACCTAAACCAACTCTATATCTATAAGATATGTCTTTCCAATATCTTTCATGCACTAGAGTTATATATAGGGTATCTTGAAAAATTATTCAAAAGGTTCCATGCCCATAGTTGAGTTGTAGATGATTTTTTATGCAAACTCTCAAGGTAAAGTGATCCTTAAAGCTCTGACCAATGTCTAACACACAATCCCTTAGAATATCATCCAATATATGGATAGTGCACTCGGTCTTCAAATTTCTCTAGGGGTGAAAGGATGTAATCATCCTAATTTCGGTCTTGAATTCTGATTTAATTCATCTCCACAATCCGGACATAAACCACACATCCAAACCAGAGAAAATAATCAAGGGCACCCCATGAAGGAGAACAATCTCCAGTACGTACAGCTGCCCAAAACTCCCCACTAAACTCTTCTCCCTAATAGAAATGAAGTGCACTGAACTTGTGATTCAATTAACTATAACAATATAGAATCATGTAACTTCACTGTGTGTGGAATCCGTATCACAAAATCCATGGATATGTCTTCCCACTTCCATTATGGGATCTCAATGGGATGCAACAAACCTGTTGGAACATGGTGCTCATTCTTCACTTGATGATAGGTGGGGAACTGAGTGAAGAACCCATCTAAGCTCCATCTCATGATGGACCACATAAACTGATGATGAAGGTATCTATACATATCCCCCACACCAACATGTATAAAAACGGGAGAGGTGTGGAATTCTCAAATCACCTCCTCCCTCACCATAACCAGAACCACCATCCTTCCCTAAAAAAGATGACATGATTTACTCCATAAGAATACTGATCCAATGATTTCCCCATGATTATGTGGTTATAAAATACCTCACAGTCAATTTATCATAGTTGAGACTCTCTCATGCACTCGAGAAGTAGAGGAGTCAACCCAATTGATAGAATAAAAGTTGTACCCTCCTACTCTTTTGGGGTTTGCAGTATGGAGGAAAACTGATCCAAAGCCTCCTACACCATGAATTCTTAAGACTTAATTCTAAAGGAATATGGTAATACATTTACCTTTCCTAGAATATAGACTCTATTGAAGTTATAGTCCTACAGGAACCCCAACCAGTGCAACTGTCTCAGGATCAAGTATCTATGTGTGAAGACATACCTTAGACTCTGATGGTCTGAGTAAACCAAAAAGAACTCCCCTAGAAGGTAGTTCCTTAATATCCTTAGGGAAAATATTACCAATTCAAGCTCTAGCTCATTAGTTGCATAGTTATTCTCATGGGGCCAGAACTACCTCAACCCATATGCGATAACGTCCTACCACCACATCAATACACAGCTGATCCCAACTTCCAAAATATCATAATACACTATGTACTATATACCCTCCTCTAGTTGTCTCAATATAAGAGAACTCATTATCCTCAACCTCAACTCCTGGAAGGATCTTTGGAACTACTCAATCCTAGTAAAAACTATCATTTCCACATTAGGGTGGTCAAAGGGGATTCCATCCTAGATAAGACTTCCACAAACCTCATGTAGTACCCTTCCAAGACTAAATTTTTTCCAAACCTCTAAAATGCATTTGGTTGTATCCCAAGCAAGCGCTTCATTGATATTTTCTAGTTCCATAGTTAAACCATACTCAGAAATGACATGAACCATAATGTGAACCTCATGTATCTATAGATGTCACCTAATGATATTTCCATAAAGCTGGTGCTGTCAAAGAAAATATAGGACCATTATCAAATTCTCTGCATGTTCCCCCTCTGATGCAGAGTAGATTAGTATTTCATAGATTAAGATGACTATAAACTGGTCTATGTACGACTGGAAGACCTGGTACATCAAATCCATACACACAGTGGGGGGAATTTGTTACATCAAAGGGCATCAATAAAAACTCAAAGTGTTTATAGAGACATCAGAATTCCATATTTGGAATATCATCCTTGAGAACCGTCAACTAGTGGTAGAGGAACCATGGATTGATTTTTGACAACCATATAATGACTCAAAACTAGTAAAAAAGTTCTTCAATCCTCATCATGAGGTGATTTTTATTTATAATTTCCTAGTTTAGGCAATGATAATCCTTACAGGGTCACAAGATCCTATCCACCATTTTCATGAACAACACTAGAGATGACCAGGGGGACACACTAGGACTGATGAAACCTTTATCTCAAATGTCCTCCAACTAAAAATGAATCTCCTAGATCTTGTTAGGGACTATCGAATATTATATAGAAGATATTAGAGTGGTCCCAAGATGCAAGTCAATGAAAAACTCCATATCCCACCTTGGAGGTATTCTCAAAAAATACTTACGGAAAAAATCCTTCTAATACTCCACAAATAAAGAAATATATATGCATGAAGATCCTAATGTACCAAGGGATATACTCTTTAACTTGTGGGTGATGGGATTTAATCTATTTACCATAGAACCCACTTGTCTCACCATGAGATATCTCTCATTAGAAAAGGATAATCTTATCCCATTAGAGATAAGGAATCTAAATTATCTATGGTGACAATCAATCTTGGTTGAACCATGTATAAAAAATCCATACCCAATATGATGTCATAGGGTTACATTGTCTTTATTATGAGGTCCCATGTGAGCCTATCTCCACCTAGAGATAGATCGCACTACCAAAAGATAAAATATATAGAATAAAAATTCCTTATAGGAACATTAAGATGAAGCTACTAGGATAGAACCTCAATTGGGATCTCTAACCATTAAACTAGGAGTATTAATATGAATGAATGACTGGAAACTATGTATACTAATACTAAATAATGACTATAACAAACACATATTGTACCTCTAATCATCTTGTATGATGCGGGGTCATAAGATTCCAAACCCAGTACTTGTCCATGACCCCCACCGCCATCCCCCTGATCCTAACATGGGCCTCCTTGTGGTGGTGGTGGAAGGATATCATAACATAATCCACCACCCATAGCTCATCCAACTCTTCCAACAGCTCTGCCTCCCTATGGACCACCCCTCCATCATCAAGGAGATCCCTGATCATGGTGCAAACTCTTCTATGGTGGTCTGTTAGCTACCTACCTACACTCTTTGAAACATATGGTCAAGCATTCATGAAATATGTTACCTATACCATTACAAGCATAACACCAAACATCTACGAGCTACATTTGTGCTTTGTACCATCCATGCACCACACAACCACACACCTGATCCTGATCATGAAAGGGTATCCTATGCTGAGATCCCATAGACTGACGCCTACTAATCCATATTGACGACTCTGCTCTATAACACCCACTTCCAACTCCATCTACTTATCATCCCTATAATATAAAGATATCCATGACCTGTTCCCTCTCCAAAACCCATGTATAGGTGGGAATGCATAAGAACACTATGCTAACATGAATCTCTCGATGGAGTCCTAGATTGAACATTCATGCTTAGAAGTAGAAATCACAGATCATGTCAAGGAAGTACTAGGTGATTTCTGTTAACCTTTTTACATACTCATACACTATCATCCCTCCCTTATACAGCTCTAAAAGATATTGAATCTGAAACAAGAGTATGAATTATGGGTAATATGCATCATGGAATAACTATTGGAATTCAATCCATGAGAGTGTCGAATCATCATGCACCTGAGTAACAAGACTCTAAAAACACCCTGATATGATGTAGAAAAGGATATATGCCAATGAAACCACATGATCCATTGAGGTACAAATGAACCAAAATATACAGACCACCAACTCTAGAAAAACCTCTACTACCTAAGGATTTAGCTATCTATGTAACCTCAATAGCCTCTTGCACTGGAACTCACAGAGTGTGATAAACCTGTGTGCATGATCCACCTACTCTTCTGGAACAATTTGATACTTGATAGGTAGATATTATTCTACCAACCAACTTGGATGAAGGAGGTCATATGATGGACCTTTAACTGAGGTCACATCACTCATCAGATCATCGTTACAATTTAGAGCTGGTATCCGGGTTAGTTGTCATCACAGAGGCATCATGGTATTTATCAAGATGTACCACAATCAGATCAACACACACACAAACACACACACACACACAAATGTTTTTAATATGGCCCAAGAATGACAATAAAATACTCGATTCTATATGATGAATTTACCATTGATCCCTACAACCAATGTATCAATATATCAAGTAGAAAAGCAGATAGTCAAGGTCCTGGTGAATGGATACGTCGACAACCTATATGATCAACAGATTCCCTGGACCGAGGGATACACTCAAGAGACTCTAAACCTATTTATAAAATAAAAAAACCCTTATAAAGGGACTAATTCAAACGAAATCCCAAAGATAAAACCACATTTGATACCAATTTTTCATGTCCCGACCCAAGATGAGGCTTGAGCTACAACTACCCCATTCGCATCCCACATAGACTAGGGGATAACAAAAAATAATGAAGGAATAAATAAAACATGGATAACCTTTCCTAAATTTTTGTACACACACACACAACCATCTCATTAAAGAAGTGAAAAGAAATAAAAAGTCAAAGAATCAAAATGATAAGGGAATAACCATGCATGAAAAACTTCTATACTGTACAAGAGTATGGTAGTTTAATCTAAAAAGTAAAGAGAAAAATACATGCCTAACCAGAAATATGTCCCAAACCAACAAAAATAGAAAGTAAAATAATAAGAGATCCCAGCTCATGATCTCCAGGTTGGGACCACCATACATGGTCCAAATACCAGGTATCCCTAAGGTCCTCAAAAAGTCGTCACTGACCTATCCGTTGTCTGGATAAGACACAACACATGATATGAATTTTCATGTAGGGGTTAATATATACATACCCAATAGAAATATCTGAAATCATTAGGTTAAGTAGTAAGATATACAACAGGAATAGAAGAGAGAAAATAGTAAACATGATACAATAAAAGAGAACAACTTAACCCAAACCAAGAGTTGAAGTAATCTCATCCAAACACAAGTGGATCAAAACAATGTGTAGATAAACTAAATATTGAGTCAGTGATGCATATAATAGGATAATAATATTATCCAACCATGAGAATATAAACAAAAAAAATCATGTGGCATACCTCACATTTATTAATATCTCATGGAAATGAAGTAACAAAATCCAATGGTATGGATATAGAAATGTATATATATATATATATATATATTCTCAGTAAAAATAATCTCAAAAGAGTGAGTAAGGAGGTCTCCATATCATACAATATCCCATGAAGAAGAGTCTCCAATAGTTCCAAAATTCCATCAATGATTCCCAGAATCTCATGCAATTTCTAAGAAGTAACTATCCAAGTTAATCCATGCCTCTTCACCACGTCACACAGTAAAGGGGCCACTGTCTCTAGGTAGAGGACTCATACACGGGTACAATAAGAGGATTCCACTCTGATAGTCGATGGAGGAAGCATTCCCTACTCAACAGGAGGGTTCCACTCTGGTGGTAGAGGAACCATTCCCAGAGAATTCACTAAGGACCCATTCCTAGCTTGAATGGAGGGGTCCACTTGGGTAGTCATTGAGGAGCCATTCCCTACTCAACTGGAGGGTTCTACTCAGGAATTAGTAGAGGAACCCCACCCTGTACTAACATGAGGGTTCCAATCTAGGAGCCTATAGAGGACCCATGACTTGTTCTGACAAGAGGGTTCCACTCTAGTCATCCAGGACCCATGCCCATCCCAATTGGGGGTTTCACTTAGAAGTCTGTAGAGGACCCATGCACTGTACTAACGGGAGGGTTCTATTCAAGGAGTTGGTAGAGAACCCATGCCTAGAATAGGTGGATGGTTCCACTCTAAAAGTCATCGAGGACCCATCCCCAGCCTAGATAGAGGGTTCCACTCAGGATTCCACTCATGATCCTACATGATCACTACCATTATTAAGTGTCTCCTAACCAAGAAATGTGCCCTAAAATTTCCACATAATTTCCCAAAATCCACAACTGAAGGAAAAATGACTTTCTACATATAAAAACACTCAAGGTAGGCTACTCATGGGCTAAAATATCAGTCTAAATGAAGGAGATACGAAACATTGAAGTTTCCTTAAATGGAACCAAGTAGTACATGACATGTGGGGGGACCCACATAGTATGTGGTCCGAATCCACCACTTAGCCCTGTTCCAAGATAGCACATAGCTCCCAATCCATGTAGGATTACACACTGTTCAACTGGACTACACGACATGTCCATGATATTTTGGACTGAGCTATGTCCTTTTGGACATATCTATGTACTTGACCTCCTATCTATGTACTTTGGTACATGCCATGTTTCATCACATGGGGAGCTGACCGTGTGATCTGGTAGTGTTTATGTACTTTGGTACACGATCGTGTGACTGTCTGTGTACTACCACATGGAGTCCTACCCATGTGATCTATTACACAACTCACCCACCAAGGGAAAATGTGCATGATGCGTAAGAGGGATAAACACCATTCCATCTTTATAAACTCCAAAACCCCAGTTTTTGTAGTCAGGGGTGTGTCATCTTTCCTTTTTAATACATAACTTTTCAATACATTTTTCATACAGAGGATCTTTAAAGTCTATTGTCTTGGAAATCAGGAACAATAAAACTTGAATACAACATAAAACATTATTCTAATACACTTATAAGGCTTCATCATAAGATCACCATAAGTACAATTACTGCCTTTCATATCCTGGAGACATACATCAAAGGAAAGGGTGAGCAGAAGGCCCAGTAAGTGTAAACCAGGGAATTAGTGTACTTGTGATATCAATAAGAACTTGAATAACAACTTAATGATTTGATAAATGGAAGTATTGAAATATCATAATGAAAATAACTTGAACATAAATTTAATATGTGACTACAACATTTCATTTATACATTCATGAACATATCACCAAGGTCCATCCCCAAGGTGTCATAAAAATTACCAAGGTTATTCACCAAGGTATCGTGAAACTTGTTATCTCTAGAGATTAAATCCTTACCCAATACATTAGAGAGCCATCAGGGCACACCCTTAATATGTTTTTAATTTCATGTGAGCCACATATATCATAATCAAACATTTCACAAATAACCCATAGAGAATAAAATAAATGGGTTTTATTTCAAAATCATGACATTTTAAAAGCTCTTAAAAATAAGATCATTATATCATTTATAACCCATGGAAAAGGAGTGGGGGTTATATGTATTTAAATTACAGAATCAAATATATAATATTTATATATTTATGAACACCCATAGAAACTAAATAGGTCTGGGTATTCACATAAATTAACAAGGGAATGTCTTGAGAGAAATGGATAGAAATTTTGAGATGAAATTTCTGCAGCCTACCAGCTATATAACATGGTTTTAGAAAATATTGAAAAGAGAGAGGAAAAGGGTCAACCACTCATAAATAATTCATAATACAATATGGGTACTGGATAAGATCATGGTATGGATATTTTAATGACATTCCACATTAAAAGGAAACATGAAAAAAGGAGAAGATGCGATTTCTTTTATGAGAAATTCGACAGCCTAACGACATCACATAAAAATTCAAAAAACAAATTAATGAGAGAAGAAAGGGTCTCTAATAATTTGTAAATGAAATGGGCAGTAAAAATAATATATAATAACATATCATCAACATAAATATATGGAAAATATAAGATGCAACATAAAAGAAGTCATGACTTAAAAGAGGAGGGTGAAAGAATCCCTTACCTTGAAGAGTAACTTCAAAATCTTGAAGGTCGGGACCTTGGGAGGTTTAAAGGGAACCTTGGGAGGACTTTTTGGGAGGTAAGGAGTCTATAACATCGTTGATAAAGACTTGGAAATGAAAAGGATGAGGTAAATGCTTGGTATTTATAAGAGAAGTGAGGGGACAAGTCATTAATGGCCAAGGGACACCTCATCGGTGGTATTGGAAAAACCATGTGCTTTACCATGGTATTTTCCCATGTTATTGGCCACTTGGGACACCTAATAACTTATATTAATATTCATAAGTCGACCAGAATTATTTCATATTTATTACATCCTTAATAATGTCATTAAACACACGAAACTAAAAACTTTATTTTCACAATTCACCGAAAATTCAACATTCTCAGAAAAATCCCAAAAATTCATCTTAACAAAATATCAATGATCTGATTTAAAAAATGAGCTCCATTTTATGAAAATAATTTTATAAATATTTATATTTTAATTTTTAAATAAAAAATACTATTCACCTGAAAAAACTAATACTTATCGAATAATTTCTGAAACAATTATTTACCTCTTTTATTGAAGTAAATTACTTAATAAAGGTGCCTAAATTACATTAATACTTTCTTTAAGTGATATTACTAATACATTTGGTCACATTACAAATCCTAAGTGTAAAATCACTATTCATAATTTACTATTCACAAAACATTAAGTTGATCTTAGTAGATTCTAAATTTCTTACTGAACACATTTCCAGAAGACCATTTTTTGAAAATCATTAAACATCATTAATTATATAAAGTTTACATAAATATTTTAAAATATCCCTTTTTCTAAAATTCATCAATATACATCCTACATTTATTCAAACATCTGAAAAAAACACAAACTTCACCATAAGAAGAAATCACAATTTTATTTATCTCAAGGATTAGACAAAGTAGCTACGGTCTCATTACATAGCCCCTTATAACACCAGCATAGGACATAAGTGTAATGTATGCTAAGGTGAGAGAATCTGAGGGTGGCTCAGCCAACATTGCCCGAGTAGTGATTTCTATAAGCTTGAAATTCTTCCGAATGTGATTCTGCTCCAGCTTCACACGATGAAGTTTATCTTAGGTTTGGTCTAGAGCAAAGCCCAGTGGTGCTACCTCCTCCCCATGTTTTGTCAAATGGGATTTGATTGGCCCGAGACTAATAAATGAGGCCATCAAATCTTCTTTCTGTATTAATTAACCAAGATCACTGGTATTTAGATACAACAATCACAACATTTAGTTTCCAACAGTCATATTGACCAACAGTCATATAATAGTCGCAACCCAATGGTCTCATTTTAATTATACTCACATCATTAATTAAATAAAATATTTTTTTGAGTATAAACTAAAATAACAAACAAAATTAGGAAAAAAAATTCATTCAAAATTTTTGGGTCGTTACAAGGGGTCTACACGCCATGTGTTCATCATAGTACATGACATGTTGTTGGGTTTTTCATAGATTCTCATATCCACTTCCCATTATTCGATTCAAGATATTTTACCATATATCTCACCTCATTTACACTTGAAATAAGCATATCTATCCATGTGACATTGTTTCTGGACATTGTTCATCTTAAATCAAATTCTAACATTCCTCGATGACGTATCTCGTGTTCCACGCTCCCACGGAACTTCCACTGCCAAAGATTCGAACACCAATCATCAAAACAGTCATCCAAAACCCAAAAACATCTGAGCTATATTCTTGATTCATCGATCCATCACTTTCTCTTAAATCCATCATGATTCCTGGTGTCTGATCGGGCTCAGTACCACCCAACAATGTTGAACTAGGACCGCGGGGTCCAACTGATGAAGGATGCAAAGAAATTAATGGGGGAAAGCACAAGAATAAACGATTAAAGATTGTTCCAATGTTTTCTTGTCCAAAAATAAAGTATGGGGTTAACCATGGTTAGAAAACTAACAAAATAATCATAATAATCTATACATGGGATAATGCTCAGGCCACAATATACACAGATCAATAGAAGAGATTGATTTTCTCATATAATTTAATCAAAGTGGGTTTAGAAACCAAATTGAAGAGTCTTTACTAGATATTGGATCATTCATCATCAAAAGACACAACCACCAATTATCAAAGGATGTTGTTGCATTCATTGTATCTCGATCTGCTTTCATCCAGAGTTTCATCACTGTCTGATGTGATTCGCCAATGGAAGGAAGGATAATCTCTTGACGGTCCCAAGATCATGAGGATAACCATAGGAAAATATACATTGTAGTAAATTTATAGATATTTTTTTGGATAAAATTAATTAAATAATTAAGTAATCCAATGAATGTACCACCAATGAGCGAGATGTCTGAATGCCCCAAGACGACCCACATTAGGTCATGCATTGGGTAAAAAAATTCTACGGTCTCAACTGTGATCCCATATTTATAACCTGAGATTATTTTTAAGAGTTATCCCATGTTTTTTAAGAAAATGAAAGCACACAATATAAAATAAATTTTATATTTTTATAAAATTAATTTTGGGAAGAACAGGACATATAATCGCATGTTGTATCAACACCTAACATTGAAAATATATATAGAAATATTTCAAAGTATTATAAGGAAAAATAGTCTCTACCTAATTCCCCCTTTAAATATTTTCATCCCCAAAAATAAAAACAACACAAAAAATGGGGATACTAAGATCACATATGGCTCTCCCATTCCCAGGAACTCTCTTACACATTCTTGTGCTTCCACAACACACAAACCAAGGGGGTGGTCCATCCACAATTGTTTTTCTCCTACCAATCCTTGATCACTACCGAGTACTCTATAATGGTGGATTAATCCTCAATGTCCAGCTCTCCAAATTCAATGTCATGCATGAGGTCATGCACATATCACATCATCCAGAAAACATGGTAGACTTCATGAACCCACTACAGCTATGGGGGTAGGGCGAGGTGGTACGAAAACTCAAAAAACCTCTCCACAATCTCAAACAACTGGAAAAACCTTAGGAATATATTTTATCTCTATATTAACCTCCATAATTCTTATCATAGGGAGACTCCTAGAAAAAAATTTTCTCCCTGATAAAACTCCAAGGGCTCATGATAGTGATTTGCATAAGATTTTTTCCTTATATGGTATGTCGTCATCCAATCACAGATGACCTGGACCTTCTCTCTAATCAATTGCACCAAATCTAGACCCAAAAAAAGATGTCTCACTAATATATATCTAGAATAATGGTTACTAGAAGGGTCTCCCGTACAGGTCTTCAAAGGGTATCATGTCGATGGTTGAGTGATAGCTATTGTTGTATGTAAAATCTACAAAGGGAAAGTGATCCTCCCAGTTCTGGACAAAGACTAACACACAAGCACTCAATATATCATCAAACACCTAGATAGTGTGCTCACTCTACCCATCAGTCAAGAGTGAAAGGCTATACTCATCCACATTTGGGTCATGAATGCCATTTGTATGCCTCTCCAAAATAATGATGTAAACCAAAAATCGTGATCATAGACAATCATCAAGGGAACCCCATGATGGAGAATGATCTCCCATACATACAACTACCCCAAACTCTCCACCATACTCTACTCCCTGATAGAAAGAAAGTGTGAAAACATCAGGAGTTGATCAAATTTCACCCAGATAGTGTCACAACCCTTCACCATGCATGAAAGCCCCATCACAATCTCCATGGATATTCAATCCCACATTCACTCTCGGATCTCTAGGGGATACAACAAACCTTACAAAACATAGTGCTTAGTCTTCACCTATTTACTGGTGAGGCATTGATAGATGAACTTAGTTATGATTTTTCACACTTTGGACCACCAAAAATGCCACTTAAGGTCTCTGTACATTTTCCACACACCAAGATGTATTAAAAGGGTATAAGTTTTTAATTCTCACATCACCTCCACTATTATCATGACCAGAACCACCATCTATCCCTAAAAAATGTCATGATTTACTCCTTCATAATATCCATATGGTGTGTCCCCCATGGATAAATGGTCACACAATATCACACATTCAATGTATCATAGTTGGGACTCTCTCACATGCTTGAGAAGCGGAGGAGTTAACACCATCGACTATAGAAAAGATGTACCCTCTTGATCTACTAGGGTCTGATGCAAGGAGGCCAAATGTTCTAAATCCACTTGCACAAAGAAATATTGTGACATCCTACTAAGGGAATATGCTACTAGGTATACCATTACTAGGGTACAAACAATCTCAAATTCATAGTCTTGTAAAAAACCCCAATCAGTATCGCTATCTCAGTTTTAAGTGCCTATGTGTGAAGATGTCCCAAAGACTCTGATGGTATGAGTAAACCACAAAGTGCGACCATAGAAGGTAGTGCATCCAAATCCTTAGGGAAAAGACTAATATTTCTATATCTAGGTCATGAATTTTGTAGTTCTACTCTTGGGGTATCAACTTCCTTGACCCATACATTATAACAACCTACCACCACATCAACATACTACTTATCCATGCTATGGAGGCATCACAATACACTACTTACTCCATCCCCTCCTCCAGTAGTCTCAATAAAAGATCACTTGTTAGCCTCAGACTGAATTCCTCAAAGGATCTATGGCACTTTTCAGTCTAGGTAAAATATTTACCTTTCCATGTTAGGGTTGTCATAGGGGTTACTATCCTAGAGAATTATTCCACAAAACACCTATAGTAACATACAAAGATAATAAAGTTCTGTACCTCTGACGTGATATTGGGTGGATCCCAAGAAATCACTGAACGGATATTTTCTGGGCCCATAACTAAACAATGATAAAAAATGAAATACCCTAGAAAGTTAAAAAAAATGTATCTAGAACTCTCACCTTTAGATATTTCTATAAAGATGGTGTTATCAAAGAAAATTTATAACCATCCTCAAATACTCTACTTGTTCCTCCTCCAAATCATATTAGATGAGAATGTTGTAGATGAAGAAAACCACAAAATTTTCCAAATAAGGATGAATGACCTAGTTCATAAAATTCATAAACATAATAGGGGGATTTTTCACATGAAAGGGAATCACTAGAAACTCATAGTGTCTGTAGAGGCATCTAAATGCAAACCTTGTAATATCAGCCTTGAAAACCCTCAACTGATAGTAGATGGACCTAATATCGATCTTTGAGAACTATATTTAACCTCACAAATTGTAAAAGAGGACTTAAATCCTTGTAAAGGGGTAATTATTCTTTATTGTGGCTTGGTTCGTGTGATGATAATCCACACATAGCTATAAGATACCATCCACCTTTTTCACGAACAACACTAGTGCTTCTTAGGGTGAAACACTATCCCTGATGAAACCCTTCTCTCAAGGGTACTTTAACTACAATTGCAGATCATAGAGCCTGGTAGAGTCCATATGATATACTGTATATGATATACGATTGGTCCTAAGATGCAAGTAAATTTAAAAAAAATCCATCTATAGCCTCAGAGGTAGTCTCAAAACATCATCAGGGAAGACATCCATGTAATCCACGACAACTGATTAAATATCGATACCTGAAGTTCCTATTGTACAAAGTTTTATAATATCTAACTAATGGGTGATGGGATTCAGCCTCTTGATTACAAAAACAAATCATCCCACCATAAGATCTCTCTCACCAGAAAAGGAGAATCTTAGCCCATCAGTATGAATACATTTAACTTGGCTACAATGATAGTCAATCTGGGCTTGGAATATGGAAAACCAATCCATACACCTAAAGACGTCATAGGGTTCCATTTTGATGACCAAAAGGTCCCATATGAACCTCTCTCTACCAAGTGATATCTCACACAACCAGTATATAAAAGATATAAAAGAAGTGTTCCTTATAAAAACGTCAAGATGAAGCTACTGAGATAACACATCAAATGGGATATCTAGCTCTCCCATAAGAAGTATAGAGATTAATGGATTAATGGAACCTATTTCTACTAATACTGAAGCAAGATAAGAATAAATATATATTGTACCTCTAATCATCTCATGAACTACAAGGTCATTAGCCTCAAAAGTTTTAAGTTGTATGTGACCCTGACAACCACCTCCCTGAGCCTGAAGTGGGCCACTTGGTGGTGGTGCTAGAAGGATATCATAGTGTTTTCCACCACCCACATATCCTCTTACTCATCTACCAGCCCCACCTCTCAAGTGACCACCTTTCACTCGCATAAGAGATTCCTGATCATGGCTCTACCTATGACGTGGTAGCCCGTCAGATAGCTACATGCATTTCACAACATGTCTGGTCAGGTAGTCATGTGATATGTGACCTATCCCATCATAAGAATATCACTGAACCTCTATGGGCTTCCCTGGTTCTCTGAACTATCCCTAAAATGCACGACCATACTCCCAAGATTAATCAAGAAAGGATATCCTACACCGAGATCCATCCAAGAGGCACTTGCTAGCTGTTGCAGATGACTCAACTCTGTGACACCCACTACTTGTTCCAACAGCTTGGTATCCCTTTAAAAGAAATATCTGAATCCCTGGTGCCCAATCCAACACCCCAACATAGGTGGAGATGAACAATAGAATTAAATTATAATGGATATCTCTATGAACCCCCTTATCAAACTTCCATTCTCAGAGGTTTCCATCACAGATCTTATCAAGGTAGTAACAGGTTAGGTCTATGAACCTGTCAGCGTACTCAGACACCATCATAACTCCCTACTATATCTCTAAAAGATCCTGAATCCAAACCGAGTGCAATCAGGATGGGTAGTACTCATCACCGAATAAATTCTAGAAGTCAGGACTTGAGAGTGTTGACTCATTGTACATCTGTGTAACAAGACTCCACCATTTCCCAACTACTACGTAGAGAAGGATAGCTTTTAGTACAACAACCAAATATTTTAGGGTATGAATAATCCTAAATATAAATAACACCAACTATAGCCAATCCTATAATATATGAGGATCTGGGTTGTCATAGAACCTCAGTGGCCTCTTGAACTGGAATTTAAGGAGTACGCTAAGCTTTTGCGCAACCTCAACCAGCTCTTTTGGAATGATCTGCTACTCGATATGTGTAGGTACAGATATCATCTCACCTATAATAAGAAGCTCATGGGATGGACTATGAACCGAGGCCTCATCTCTCATCATATCATCATCAAGTTCCATAACTGGTATCTTGGATGGATTTCGTTGCAAAGGGATCCTGAGATTTACCAAGATGTACTATGGTTATATGCACACACACACACAAATATATATATATATATATATATATATATAACAGGGAGCTAACTCAAGAAGGATCAGCAATGAATCAATACTATATGATACATGTACCATTAATCCATGCAACTAATGTCTCGGTATACTGAGTCGAAAAGCAGGTAGTTAAGGTCCTGGTGAATGGATATGTTGTCTTCCCATACCATCACTGGATTCCCTGATCTGAGAGCCACACTCGAGACACTCTGACACTATTGCTCAAATCTGAACCAAATCCTCATATGGGACTACTCCAAACACCTTCTCAAGGATTGAACCACCTTTGATACTAATCTGTCATGACCCAACCCAAGTAGGGGTTCGTGCCACAACAACCCCAAGCCCGCCTCCATAGGCTCGGGGTGGGCGACCAACACTGAAGATATAACTAACACTGAGAGGCCTTTTACTACGTACAAGTATGCACACACACAACTATCTCAATGAAAAAGTGTATAGGAAGAATATTTAAAAGAATAAAAATTCTTTGGGAACAACCATGCATGGAAAACCTTTAGACAATATAAAAGTATATTAGTATAAAATGAAAAGTAAAGGGGTAAAATATATTACAAACAAAAAATATGTCTCAACATAATAAAACTAGAAAGTAAAATGTTGAGAGATTCTATCTGCTGATCACCAAGCCGCGACCACCATACACGGTCTAAATAATAAGCATCCCTAATATTCTTTGAAGTCACTGTCGACCTGTTTGTCATCTGTATAAGACACGACACATAGGAGAAGCCTATATAGGGGTGAGTATATAAATAATTAGTAGAACACCCCAAAAGTTGAAGGGGGATCAGTATGAGATACAATGGGAATAAAATATAGTTGATTGTAATCACGATATAGTGAAATATAATAGCTCAACCCAAACAATAGTGGAAGTAACCTCATCCAAACACAAGGGGCTCAACATGGTGTGTTGATGAACAACACATTGAGACTATTATTATAATAGTATGAGAGTAAACTCATTCAACCATGATAATATAAACATGCAAAGCATGTTGCATACCTTGTGTGCCTTCACATATCATGGAAAGAGAGTAACCAAATCCAAAGGTATGGATACATAATGATATATATATACTCATTCAAAATAATCCCTAATGAGAGAGTACATGGATCTCCATCTCACATCTCATCCCAAAAAGAAGAGTCTACAACAGTTTTAAAATTCCATCAATGATGACCAGCATTCTATACTGCAAAATAGTCCTTTTATAGTACTAAAAAAACCATTATTAGTACTAAAGAAGCACTGAAAACTAGAATGAGATTAAAATACCTAGTCCTTTATCATTTCTAAAAAAGCATTGATAAATTGGCAGTTTATGAGTGCTTCTATCAGTGCTGATAAAAGAACATTTTATTATCACCTATATAAGTGCTGATAAAGGACGATTTTATTAATGCTTTTATCAATGCTGATAATGGGGAAAAAGACATTATGCTGCAACAACACACTACAACACTAGTGCAGTGTGTTGTAACAGCACACCACATCACCATAAGTACAATGAAATCAAAAAAATAAAGTAAACATATATAATTTATATGAAATAAAATTTACAATGAAAATACAAGAAAAAAACACTATTTTATAGACATTTCAAACACTGGTTTATATAATTACGTAAGTACAAATTATTACACACATTCAAAAACAATAGTCTCCTTTTTTCTTTTGATCCTAAAACTTTATTGAGAAATAATTAAACCTATATATAAAAAATTCTTCTATTAGTAATAATATAAAGAAATAAATTAATATAAATTTTTAATTTTAAACTAAAATTAGATTCATACCAGGATCATTGTATATTAGATTGAGTTTCAATTGATTCTTTCACATCATAACATTTTTTATTAGACTTTAAGAATTGTCTCTATGAAAATTAACTAAATAAGTAAAATATATTAATTATAAATAAATTAATTAAGTAATAATAGATTGAATTATTATAAAACAATATAGTTGTTTCTCTTTATTTTGGTGATGTGATGTACATTTTAAACAAAAATATCTCTTATATACTGAAAGGATACAATTTGAGTCATACTAGTCACACCATGTATCACATTAAGGTGAGGATGATTCCTACATATCCCAAATGACTTATAGATCATTTTTTAAAGTATCAAAACAATAAGAATGCATTTTATCTATTTTGAGTACGTCCCTTGAATTATTTACTAACATGTTATTTTAAACTGGAAACACACACTTTGACTTATACTGATCACATTGTTTATCGATTTTATGTGATACCAATTAATACACATCAAAAATAAATTATAAATTGTTTTATTAAATTATCAATACAATTCATGTTCAATTTATTAGTTTTTAGTGGGTGAAACTGTTTGAACTAAAATATTAATTTTAAACTGATAACGGACACATTGAGTCATACTGGGAAAATTATGTATCAGATTGAGGTGAGGATGATTCTTACATATCACAAATGACTTATGGATCGTTTTACTAAATTATCCAAATAATAAGAATGTGTTTTCTCATTTTTTGAGTAGGTTAGTTGTTATTTTTACCAATATTGATGTAAATTTTAAATAAAAAGATGCACTTGAAGTCATACTGGTCACACTATGCATTAGATATAGGTGATACTGATTTATACACATCAAAAATGACTTATGGATCATTTTTATAATGTATTAAAATAAGAAAAATGTGTTTTCTGGGTTTTGAGTTGGTAATTTTCATTTTTACTAAAATTGTGTCAATTTTAAATAAAAAGACACACTTAGAGTCATATCAGTCAAACCGTGAATCAGATTGAGGTGAGACTAATTTCTAGGAATCCCAAATAGATTATGGATCACTGTAATAAAGTATCAAAATAATCTGAATGAGTTTACTCATTTTTGAGTATGTCACTTGTCTTTTTACAAAAATGTCATTTTAAACAAGAAACACTCACTTTCACTCATTCTAATGAATTCGTGTATTAGTTTGATATGAGAAAGATTCATATACATCAAAAATTACTTATGAATCAATTTCATAAATTATCAAAAAAATTAATGTGTGTTTTCTCAGTTTTCAGTGAGTGCCATTTTTTTGAACTAAACTGTAAATTTTCAACTGTTAATAGACACATTGAGTCATAATGGACACATCATGTATCATACTGAGATGAGGCTGATTCATACACATAAAAAATGACTTATATATTGTTTCAATAAGGTATAAAAACAATATGAATGTTTTTTATTTGTTTTGAGTAGGTTAGTTGTCCTTTTTAATAAAATTGATTTCAATTTTAAATAAAAACAAGCACTTAGAGTCGTACCTGTCACATCATGAATCAGATTAAGGTATGGTTAATTCCTAAACATCTAAAATGGATTATGGATAACTTTACTAAACTATCAAAACAATATGAAGTTGTTTACTTAGTTTTCAGTACGTAACTTGTTTTTTTACTAAAATGTCATTATAAACTGAAAAGATGTACTTTGAATCATACCGATCACATCATGTATCAGTTTACATGTGACTGATTCCTACACATCTTAAATGATCTTTGGATCATTTTAAAAAATTATGAAATCCATCTTAAAGTGTTTCCTTAATTTTGAGTATGTCACTTTTTTTACTTAAATTCCAATTGAATTTTTAACACACACTTTGATTCATATCGATCACATCATATATCAATTTGATGTGAAACTAAGTACTACATGTTATAAATGACATATTAATAGATGTACTAAATTATCAAGAACATTCAAGTGCATTTTATCTATTTTCATTGAGTGAAATTTTTTGAACTAAACTATCAATTTTAAACTGATAACTAACACGTTGAGTTATAATAGTCACATCGTGTGTTGAATTGAGGTGTGGTTGATTTCTACATGTCCCAAATGAATTATGGATTATTTTAAAAAAGTATAAAAACAATAGGAATTTTTTTTCTGAGTTTTGAGTTTGTGATTTGTCCTCTTAACTAAAAATAATGTCAATTTTAAATAAAATGAAGCACTTGAAGTCATACCGGTCACACCATGTATTGGATTTAGGTGTGGAAGATTTCTACACATCCCAATGTCTTAAAAAATAATAAATACCAATGTTACCACATTTTCATTGCCTTTTTATAACAAAATTCCAACACTAAAAGTTGACTCGATGTTCTTATCCAAAAAACACCTCTCGTTGTTGAAAGCTAGAAGTGAAGATGAAGGTTATAATCCCATTATATCACAATAAGTCACCACAATAGATACAATAATTTCTATATTTAAACAATGAATTTTTTTTCAACTAACAACATCAAATTAATATGCAGTGTTAGAAATTCAATAAAGAAACACATTGAAAATGGAAAACATGTTAACATTGACAGAAAGAATAATTTTATCTCTTTTTTGGATTGTTTTAGATAGTTGAAAGAAAAATATGTCTTCCCAAATGATCTGTGAAAAAAACTAAATATTTATTAGATAAAAATGATAAAGAAATTTACTTGTAAATAATAAATAAAATGATGAAAAAATTAAATAAATAGGTAGTAGGAATTCTCCTTACCCTAATGGTTTATGCATTCTTGATGAATTTTCATGTTTTCATTATCTCAGATGCATGCTTGAAGTATAATCCCTCATGGGTATGATCATCGTAGAACAAACCACCCAAACTAGAAAAAAATATTATATGAGTAATACTAAAGAAATTAAATTAATCATAAATATGAAATAATAAAGTAATTAACTGTATAATTATTTTATTGTGAAATTTTTTTTGACCATAGGGATATACAAACTGTAATTAAAGAATGATGATAAAAAAATGCAAATAGATCTCTCCAATAAATAAATAAATGAGTGAGGAGGATGAGGAGAAAATAATATACCTTTGATTGAAGCATTAAATCATCTGGGAGAAAGTAAAGATATACTATTGGGTTTATAAAATATTTATTTCATATAATAAATAAGTAAATACACATAAGATATTCATTATCAATTGTGAAAGTTATAGATAATTATAATAAGGGAAACTCAAATTTTGATTGTTTCAAATAATTTCTGTATGATTTGAAGAAAATGGGTAAATGAAATTAAAAAGTAATTAATCCATTATTGTATCTTTTATCCTCTGAATTCATCTAAAGGTGAAAGTTGTAGAAAATTTTCATCCTCATCAGCTCATCTTTTGAACAGTTATCATTGCATTGTTTTGGTTTGGAACTCATCCTAAATATCTTCTGGACATGCTACTATATTTATTGAAATACTCAAATTAGTATTCATCCATATGATAAAAACTCGTTAGAGTATCACAAGAAACATAACAAAGATGTGGGATGAGTCATAGGAAAAAAATTTCAATAATAAATATTTAGGATATGAAACTGACGAGGAAGACATTTTTACTCCATTGTGTTCTATAAAAGGGGTAATGCCTCCCATTTGTGAGAATTACATGGATAGTAATCAGATATTCTTAATGATGTAACCAAAAGGAAATGTTAAATAATGATATGTTTTTCTAAGTATGAAAGTAAAATATACCTAGTGTCTATTATATTTTTGATGAAATAAGTGAAGTGATTTTTAAGAAGTATTAATGTTTTAGTTATCATTTCAAAGATGGAAATATTTTTACAATGTTATAGAAAAATAGCCAAACAATTTTTTGATTTGGGTTTGGTAAAAATTTATGGAAATTGTGATTAAAAGAGGAAATTGTTTTGTGGTAGTGAAAAAATTATCAGATTAGATAACGAGACAATTAAATATTGACTTAAAAATGGCGGGTTGAGATGTTTTTATAATGTAAATATAAAATTGATATATATTTTTTACTAATTATAATAGGGATACTGTTAATAATTAAAATAATGATGAAACATTAGAAGAAATTATCTTTGAATTGAGTAGCATATGGGGGAGAAAATGAGGATGAGTTAGACTCAAAATAATAAATTAATGGAGACACTACTACAAAAACGGGAAAGGGAAGCGCCCCCTTATATCAGCGCTAAGAAAAACCTCTGATAAAGGTTACCCTATATCAGTGCTAGAAAATCACTGATAAAGAATCACTTTATCAGTGCTAAAATTTTAGCGCTGATACAGGGTAACCTTTATCAGCGCTAAACAAGCGCTGATAAAACGAAACTTTATCAATGCTAGAAAAGTGCTGATAAAGAATCCCTGTATCAGCGCAAAAATTTTAGCGCTGATACAAGAAGGATTTATCAGCTTTTTTTATCACTGATAAAGAGTACCATTATCAGCACTAAAAAATTTCTGATAAAGGATACCTTTATCAGTTCTAAAATGTTAGCACTGATAAAGGTAGTCTTTATCAGCGCTTTTTTAGCGGTGATAAAACCTTAGTCCATTTTTTTATAAATTCGGCCACACAGTGACCTCGTTTTATCACAACCTAAAGCTCTTGCGGTACTGGAACCTTGCGGATCCCCTCTGATACCAGCTGAGTTCACATTTCCAGACCTCCACCACCCTCTCTTCTGGTTGCAAAACCTCTGCCACCCACAACTCCCTCGAGCTTCAGTTTTCCGGACCTCCATTTAAGGCATGTTTTCCAAATCCTTTTTTAATATTATTCTCCTCTCCCATCACAAAAAACCATATGTTGATTTTCCATGATAGATTTAATAGATATTTGAGACTGTGACGGTTTTAGGCTACATGATTCATCCTTTTGTGGAAACCTACAGATGTTTTAGGTTATTTCCATTTTAAATCCCTTATGTTTCCTTCCATGGTTGTCTTCTTTGGGTGGGTGTTCAACACCATTAAGGTGGTTATTATTTATTATTTTCCTCTAATTCAAAACTTATTGGTTAGGGATCAATCTTGATGTGTTGGGTGGTCTATCTTTTAAGATATTAGTTTGACATATTTGTGAAAAAACCATTCTATATGATCTATTTATGGTTAGAAATAGATAGGCTTTTGGTGTGTACTCAAATTACTAGGATTATGAAGTCTCGTGATGGACCAGGCACTGGGAGGTGTTGGTGCCTACTTCAATGAGACCATCAATGGGTGACACTCTATATTGGGAATTAAATGTTTCCATCGAGTACTTGATCGAGGAATAACTCATTTTTAGTTTTTTACTTTCTTGTTGTTGGTTGAATCATTGATGGATATTGATTGTGTTATTTCATTTGGATTAATTGGTATGTTTTTGGTGTATCTTTCCTTAGGTTTCGAATTATTCGCTTAGTGGTTCTTCATGTTTAGTAGTTGTAGTATCTTATTTGGGTGAATTGATGTGTTCTTAGTATATTTCCTTCTTATGTCCCACCATTTTAGTGAAAATTTAAATGGTTGGGTGACCTATGCGAGGTCCCTAGACATTATTGGGATTTTCTCTCTTCTTAGTGATGTAGAATTGTCATTTGGAGATTTATGATGTTCCTGGAGGATATACATTAAGGGTTATTGGGAATATTGGTTATCTGTTCATTTTAATTTTTTCGTAGTGGTCCCCTATTCAGTGAATCTTCCTATATTTTGTGAGTTGTCCACACAACAATTATTGTGTGGAATTTATTTGTGTCTCATCATTTTCTATCCTTCGTACTAGAATATTTATTCGGATAAAAAGAGGAACGATGGGGAGAATTGTAACATCTCAATATCTCTTTCATCAAAGTAATGCTCTTTGAATTTTTTTTGGGTTTCTTGAGGGGTCATAGGATGTCCCAGACTATCATAGAAGGTGTAGACATGAACATGTAGGTTGAAAAGATTCATGTGTTCCAACGAATGGCTGGTGATGGTAATTGGCTAGGCAATGGGATTCAAAATGGATACAAAAAAAATCTATAGCCATCAGCTAGCTGATGGGTCTGTAGTGACTAGACAGTGGGATAACGTATGGTTATAACATTTATACTATAACCACTGTCTAGGTGGTGAGGGCCACTATCTAGCCAATGGTGTCATTGTATATGAGAAAGCATCGAGGTAGAAGGTTAATTGCACCTCGATACCCCCATTTATTTATTTTATATTCTCCCTCAAGTTTAACTCAACCAACTCAAGCCTTGGGATCCCCTTTGGATAGTTTTTCTCTTTTATCCTCATCACTTGGTGGATTGATGCTTTATTTGAAATGGTGATCCTCTTTTTGTATTTATTTTTTTTCTTTGAACTTCAATCTCTCTCCATCACTTGATTCTTTGTTCCTGGGGGATATAAGAAGCCTTGGTATTTACTAGACCTATAATTTATATGGGGATTTATTGTTATAGTTTCTATTTTACCTTTTATTGAGATCCATTTTATTTGATTCAATGTTCTTCATTTGAGTAGACTCATTCAGATTCATTGTGTTTTGATCCCAAATATTCCAAGTGGCTGTTTTTATACAATATCTTCTATTTGGGATTCATGTGTTTCATGAATTCATATTTTATCCATTTGAAGTTGGTTAGACATGTTTTGATCATTTTGAAGCACAAAAGAGCCCTATTAATGAAAATAATATATGGAATGGATGGTATCTTATTGTGAATTAACCTTTTTCATTAAAATAAATTAGGTTTCCTTCAACCATTGGTGGATTTAATATCATAAATGAAAATCATGGTTTAATATAAAGATAAGTTGATTCTTTAAATAAAATTCCAAATGGTTTGGCATGTTTTTGTTTATTGATTTTTTTTGGGAATTATTTCCAAAATAAATTAAAATGTCTTTTTTTTAAAGGGTTTATGGTATTGGTATTTTAAAAAATTGTGGGGGATTGATTGTCCTTTTGAAAAAAAATACCTTCGATCCTAGCCACCATCCATTGTTTGTTGGGGGTGTCTTTAATGTCATTTCCAACCCAAAGGAAAGGAAAGTTAGAAGCCCATTACAGAGGAAGGCCATCATGGAGTTTATTCAGTTCATGGCTGATAAGGGCCTCATTGATCTCAGCTTCTCAGGTGACAGTTTCACCTGGTGCAACAACTGCAGGGGCCATCACCACTTGTGGAGTCTATTGGATAGGTGTCTAGACAACATGAAAGCCACTAACCCATTCTCAAATACAATCTTTTTCCATATTCCTTGAGGTATTTTGATTCACTCCCCCTTTTGGTTTCCATTTCTTCTTGGAATGATCATCAGGAACGTTTTCACTTCCACTAGTAGTTGGTTAACATCTTAGGGTACCAGGACATGGTTTGTGTAATATAGAATGAACCCTTGTAGGAGTATTGGGCCACCTTCAACCTCAGTGACCTGACCTCGAACCCCGATAGGTGCGTGTTCACCCCTTCCTCCTTAGGAACCTTCACCACCTGGGACTACTGTCGCATATGGGATCCTTCAGAGTATTTTGATAGATGTAATGATACCTTTGATTTATTGGATTATTAACAGCAGTTTGAGATTTATGTGTGACTATATACTTATTATATTTTATTATTATTTCTCAGACACCACCACTTGAGTCGAGTAACCTGATTGAAATCCATATTGGTACTTTGGTTCTGATGTGGATATGGTTTTTTATGTGTTTGTGACATGTGTATGTGTGGATATATGGGTATTTATGCATGATTCTATTGAATGTAGGGAAGAGACCTAGGAGTGGTAGATGTACCATTCTTGATTATTCTTGTGTTTGGTCTGGGGTGATTTGAGAAACTATAATGAATCTAAAGTAATTATATTTAATGAAGATGAATAAATACTAATGGTTAGGCTCTATTAATCTCTATTTTTATAAGGAAGTGGTTCTATTCTATTATATTTGGAAGTATTGTTTTGGGTACATGAACCATAAATACTATTATTTTAGATTCAAATAGGACGAAGATGAATAAAGATTAGATGGATGCTAATCATTTAACAATATAGTACGAGAACAGAGTGAAAGAGTTCATCAAGTTTGCAAAGGATCGCGCAAAGGATCCTTATCAAATTCTTTGTCCTTGGTTACGTTGTTGTTATTCTAGACTACTTACTCCAGAGGAGTTGGAAGAACATTTGATATGTCATGTAATAGATCAGAGTTATAAATGTTGGAATAAACATGGAGGAAAAGCGAATGTAGCTACTGGCTGGGATAAAACAGCGTTTTATGGATTATCATATATGAATAAAAATATGGATAATGAAGAAGACATTATGGAGGATGTGATTTCAGATGTCAATGATGATGAGGATCGTATTGAGGAAATGACAAAGAAAATTAATGATGAACTCCGTGATTGCCCAAAATTGATTGAGAAGTTAAAGAGTTGTGAAAAGACGCCATTGTATGCTTCTTGCACTAAGTATACAACATTGTCAGCTGTACTAAAGTTGTATAAATTGAATGTAGGAAACAGATGTAGTGATGTCAGTTTTACGGAACTACTTTCTCTCTGGAATGACATGCTCCTAAGAAGATAATGAGCTCCCAATACAGGCATATGAAGCTAGATGAATACCACTCTCGATGGGTATGATTTCTAAAAGAATACATTCTTGCCCCAAAGACTGTATATTGTTTCTCAAGGAGAAAAAATCACTTACAAAATTCCCAAAGTGTGGTTCTCCTCAATAAAAGAAATATAAATCCAATCCTATGAAAGTTTTATGGTACTTTCCAATCATTCCAATGTTTAGGCGTCTATATGGAAGTGAAGAAACTGAAAGACAATTGTTGAGGCATAGAGATAAAAGAAATAAAGATAGGATTTTATGTCATCTGACTGACTCTCCTCAATGGAAGAAAATTGATCATGAGTATCCTGAATTTGGAAAAGAGCCAAGAAACCTTCGTCTTGCATTATTTACAGATGGAGTGAATCCTTTTGGTTTTCAAACTAGCACTCATAGTACATGGCCTGTTATGTTGGTAAATTATATCTTCCCACCCTGGTTATTCATGAAGCAAAAATTCATCATGGTATATATGCTTATATCAGGACCAAAACAACCAGGTAACGATATTGATGTTTATCTGGATCCTTCAATCGAGGATTTGAAGTTATTATGGGGTTCAGGTGTAATGTTGTATGATGCTTATAAAAGTGAATACTTCACATTGAGAGAGATTTTGTATGGGAAAATAAATTATTTCCCTGCTTATGGAAATTTTTCAGGCTATATCATTAAAGGAACTCAAGGGTGTCCTGTGTGCGAAGAAGATACAAAATCAATTAGGTTGAAATATTCATCGAAATCTGTGTTTCTAGGACATCGTAGATTTCTACCTCATCGACATAAGTACCGATCCTAGAAGACATCATTCCATGGAAGTTCAGAAAAACACACAACACCATCTTCACTAATAGGTGATCAACTGTTTGAGAAAGTAAAATATCTGAACACTATTTTTGGTAAACCATTTTCGAAAAACCTTACGAAAATCTGTTGGAAAAAGAGATCAGTTTTTTTTAATTACCATACTGGAATTTTTTGTACATCATAAATTTTCTTGATGTGATGCATGTGGAAAAAAATGTATGTGATAGTGTTATCAGAACGTTGCTAAATTCCCCTGAAAAAATAAAAGATGGAATTAAGGCAAGCTTGGACATGGTTGACATGCATGAAGAGTTGGCTCCCGTGAAGGGTGAAAATCAAATGTTTCTTCCACCAGCTGCTTATACTCTTTCTAGGTAGGAGAGATATTAGTTTTGAAACTTCTTCAATGAAGAAAAGGTTCCAAAGGGGTACTCATCAAATATCAAGAACATTGTGTCGATGAATGATTTGAAGTTAAATGGTTTGAAATCACATGATTTCCATGTTTTGATGCAAGATCTAATTCTTATAGATTTACATTGCATTTTTCCTGAGAATGTTCGTCACATGTTAACCAAACTTTGTTTCTTTTTCAAATCTATATTTATCAATGTTTTAGACCCGGGAAATTTCCAGCTATGGAAAAAGAAATTTTCATCATATTAAGTGAATTAGAAATGTTCTTCCCACCAATATTATTTGATATGATGGTTCATTTGATGATTATCTTGGTGAGAGAGATTTGACTTTGTGGTCCTGTGCACTATAACTGGATGTATCCTGTTGAATGGTATATGATTATTTTTAAAGGGTATGTCAAAAATCGAAGTCGGCCAGAGGGTTGTATAGTGGAGCGATATATTGTTGAGGACACCATTGAATTTTGTACTAAATACCTATCTGACGTAGAAAGAATTGGTCTCTCTAAATTTCATCACACTGGACGCATTAAGGGTGAGGGATGTTTTGGAAGATAAGTTGTGACAATCAGTATTACAGATCAGGAGTAGGGCCATATTTATGTTTTTCATAACAGTTGGGAGGTTGCTCCATATATTGAAACTCACAAAGAAATTCTTAGGTAGTTGAATCCATAAAGGGCTGAAAAATGGTTATCATATACACATAATCACCAGTTTATAAGATGGTTTCAGGACTATATTTTTAAGTAGTTGTATGAAAATCTGAATTCAATTTAAGAACGACTTCGATGGCTAGCCACTGGACCAAGTGTGTATGTATTTTCTTACAGTGGTTATGTAATTAATAGTTATACATTCTATACAGATGAACATGATGAAGATAGTACCATGAAAAATAGTAGAGTTACACTAGTGGCTGAAGCGATGCATGTTTCTGGTAGTAAGAACAAAAATACAATTTATGCAAATATGTCATACTTTGGCATTATCAAACTAATATGGGAGTTGGATTATAAGACATTCCAATTGAAAATTTTCCAATGCAAATGGATTGATAAAAATAGTGGTGTTATAATAGATGAATGGTGATTTGTGAAAGTTGATTTTAGTAAAGAAGGGTAAAATGAAGAACAATTTATAATGGAATCACAAGTGGTACAAGTTTTTTATGTTCCAGATCCCGTAAACTGAAAGTGGTTGATTTTTCTGTTATCATCTAAAACTACTGAAGGTTCTGATGAAAATTATTTGAGGATGATCCTTTTAGTGGTACGTCGCAATCATTTCGGAGCAGTACCAATGGAGATGATGTTTTGTATGTTAGAGGAGACCACAATGAAGGGATTTGGATAATCGATAGAGGTGTCAAATCCCTTCAACCTTTGAAAAAAAGAAATAGAGGTCAATAAATAGGTTATATTTTGTTTGTAATTTAGATCTTGTTATCTCATGTTATTATCTTATCATTACTAAATTTATGTAATCTGAATTAGCTGTTCAACCACGTTTTCAGATAATGACTTCTGCGCATTCTGGTGCTCCTAACCGTGAGGCTGAACAAGTATCTCAAGCTGCTGCTGCTGTGGTTTCTGCTGCTCCTGCTGCTCTTGCAGCTCATGTTGCTACTGCTGGTGCTCCTGCTGTGGCTCCTATTGCTCTTGCTGCTCCTCCTGCAGTGGCTCCTACTTCTTCTGCTGCTCCTTCTACTCCTGTTGTGGCTCCTATTGCTCCTACTGCTCCTCCAACTGTGGCTCCAACTGCTCCTACTACTCCTGCTACAGCTGCTACTGCTCCTGCTGCTGCGGCTCCTACTGCTCCTAGTGTTGAGGTCCAACAACCATCAGCACATGCCATTGATACCTTTCCAGATGAACATATAGATGATGTTGATATCGATGGAATGGTCGGGAATGAAGGACCGACGTCGCAGAAAACACAGGTGCATCGTAGTTTGACTGTGTTAGCCAAAATTCTTAAGGCGAAAAGCAAAGGCATCAAATTTGAAGTCGGATGGAATGCACGAGGCAAACATGTGAATCCAAATAAGGCTATGTTTAGTAGAAACATTGGAGTTGTCACTCGGAAATGCTTGCCGATTGACATAGATTCATGGTACCATGTTTTGTCCGGGATGAAGGCTGTGATCTGGGAGGAAATTACAGAAAAATTATGAATTTATTTCTTTAATTTACTAGAAAATAAAATAATGAAACAATGTCTTACTCTTCTAAATATCTTGCAGAGTACATTTATAGTAGACGATTCACACAAGGATTATGTACTATGGCTTGCAGGAAAGATTCATCAAGGTTTTTTCACTATTTTAACAAGATGTCACCTGAATGATTCTAAAGGTAAAATAAACCCTCACCCACCCATTGTCTACGCTCACCTGATATCCCAAGAAGCATGGGATGCATTTACTGGCTGTCGTGGGGATGAGAAGTTTCAGGTACATTGTGGGTGATAATACGTTGTTTGAGGATACCTGTATTCATCACTTTGATTGTCAATATATCATTTATGAAATAGAAACTCTATACTGAAGATAAGAAATGTTCATCAAAACCAACATACCCGTATCTTAATGAAAGGATAAGGTATGCTTTATTAGAAAAGTAAATGGTACGTATTTTAAATTTACATTATTATTGTAAGGTGACAATAAACAACATCATAATTATCTTTCTATGTTTATATGTAGATTGATGAGTCTAAAACCAAAATCACATCCATCCAATGTCATGTGCTATGGAAGAAGGCTCGTGTGAACAAAGAAAGGAAGTTAGTAGATGAAAACACACTGAAAGTGTGGGAAATATGTAAAAGTATGACACGACGATAAAAATATTTGTTTAAAATTTCTATTACATAAAAATAATTTGTTACTTTCCTATATCCGATAGTCACAGGAATCAAAAACTCCTGTAGCAGATACAGACCTATTATCGATGACTTTGAAGAAGCCAGAAAAATACGGTCGTGTCAGAGGTGCAGGGTTTGGGGTGACACCCTGAGTATATTATGAGAAGAAGAAAAAAATGGATGATACAAATGTAAAATTAGAACAAATGAGAGAAAAAATAGAAACCCTTGAAGAATGATTGCAATGACAGGGAGAGTTGATAGAAACTTTTATGGGTGGGAAGAAAAGGGAAGACACAACTCCGGAACAACCAGTGTGTGAACATCCCACCCCACCCCCACCAGATTTGCAGCGAGCCATTCGTCTCAAATAACTATCTTATCCATGGTAATCAATATTCTAATAATTGTTCCCATGAAATGTGAATTAGACAAACACTGATAATTTTTCTATACTGATCTTCTACAGGGTGATAATGATTGTAATTTATATCTATCAACACCCACCTATCAACTTGTAGCGAGGGATACATTGTTCAATATCCCAGATGCTTCACTGTAGAATAGACCACTTCCGAAAGATCATCTGAAAGTGATGATTACTGTATCTCAAGAGCCAAATGCAGAGCTACCTATTCCACTTGATGACGATGATATTCATATGGTCGAAAAGGCTATTGGGACATTCATTGCATGGCCGTCACAACCTGTAAGAGTACATGCAGACAAAGAGGTATTTATTTCATTTTTTCAAGCTAAACCCTTAATAATTAATGAAAAAAGGTTCTGAACCAATGATTGTTGTTATAGACGGAGAAAGGGAAGGGTGTGACAAACATCAGCTCAAAACCATCTAAAGGATCAACCAACTGATCCCATGGAGAAACTGAAATCACAATAACACCACCTGTTCTCTATCCACATTTACTAGCATTGAAGACTCATGTGGATACGAAGCTAAAAGATGGTAATCGTCATATAGTGGTTTTCAAAGAGAATATATACGGAGAGGAAAGTCAAGATTTATTTGCAACTGAAAATGTAAATGAGATCCTCGAAAATGATTGGCTAGGCATAACAATTTTAAATTTATATATGAGGTATGTTTCCATGAGTTGATTTTCTAAAAGCTGATCTAATGTGAAAATTATGAATAAATGCATTTTATATTGTTGACAGATGAATTTATGAAAAACAGTTGAAGGAATTATCCCATGAGACAATATTTGGACTCGTTATTCCTCATATCACATCAACACACCTAATAAAAATAGAACCATCAAAAAGGGATGCAATAGTGAATGGCTTGCTAAAAACATTTGAAAGTAATATTAAAGATTACAGACTTTTCCTAATACCAACCATGCAGGGGTAATAATCTATGATTAAATCATATCAATTATATTTTCACTTATTTTATTAATTATTAAAATTATGTGTTTTTATGAAACATTGGTTACTAATTTCGGTGAACTTGGATACTCAAAGATTTATTTTCTGGATTCAAAGAATAGATATCCATCAAAACGACCACAGATGATGGAGTCTGTGAATCTGTAAGACACTACATCTTACATTTTAGTTCCAAAAATCAAGTAATATAATTTATATTATATTTTACTAAATATTATGTTATGATAGGGTGGTGTATCATTATCGTCTAAAAAAAGGAATGAGGACAAGGGCTAATCCTAAGGACGCGAGCAAGTACTACGTCTGGACAAATATCAGGGTATATATAATAAAATTTCACTGTCCAAACACATCTCAACAGAAGTTACTTATTCTCCTAATGATCAATTTTTTTGCAGTGTCCAAAACAAACAAACTATAATTATTGTGGTTATTATGCTTGTAAATTTATGATAGAGATCCCTTTTCATCAACAAACTAGCATTCCTAAAGAGGTATTTTCAAAAACAACTACTAGTTCGTTTAAGTTATTTATTAATTATTATTTTTACATTTTGTAGTACTACTCTGACTTCTGAAAAGCCTCATAATCACAAGAAGATATATATGTTTTCAGAAACAATTAGGCCGCATACCTGATGGCAGGTTGTAGACTAATACAATAAATATATTACTTGGGGACATGTACAATTGGTGGTCATTTTTGAGAGGGGTTAAGGGGATCAAAAGATGAAAAATTTTTGTATGTAAATGTTTGTAGGAAAATTTTAATTGTTATTAAATAAAAAATCATTTCTACAATGAGTCATTTTCCCATTTTAATAGATGATATGCACCAGCAACATGCAAGAATGCTGAACCACTCAGAGGGTCTCTATTTTGTTTAAAATGGACACGATTTTAAGTGAAAACAACAACTGACATATGAAAATCTGACCAAATGCATTTGGATTGGGGTGATACTTTAGGAGAATGATACATGGTTCCTTGGTGATGTGTATGAGTCATACCCGCCTTAATATGAGGAATGGTGTGGCCGATACCACTCAAAGTGTCTATATTTTGTTTAAAATGGACACGATTTTAAGTTAAAAGAACAACTGACATATGGAAATCTGACCAAATGCATTCGGATTGTGTTGATCCTTTACGAGAACGATCCAAAGATCCTTTTTGACATGTACGAGTCATTCCCGCCTCAATCTGAGTCACGGTGTGACCGGTACCACCCAAAGCGTCTCTCTTTTCTTTAAAATGGACACAATTTTAATTGAAAACAACAACTGGCCTATGGAAATCTGACCAAACGCATTCAGATTACCTTTATATTTTATAATAACGATCCAAGGGTCCTTGGTGATGTGTAAGAGTGAACCCCGCCGCAATATGAGGCACTATGTGGCCGGTACCACTCAAAGGGTCCCCCGTTTGTTTAAATGGACACGATTTTAAGTGAAACCAAAAACTGACCTACAGAAATATTACCAAACACATTTAGATTGTGTTTATCATTTATGATAATGATATATTTGTCCTTCGTGACGTGTATGAGCCAACCCCACCTCAATCCTAGGCACGATGTGACCTCTATCACTCAAAGGGTCTCTCTTTTGTTTAAAATGGACACAATTTTAATTGAAAACAACATCTGACCTATGAAAATCTGACCAAACGCATTTGGATTGACTTGAGATTTTATGACAATGATCCAAGGGTCCTTGGTGACGTTTATGAGTCATCCCTGGCTCAATTAGAGGCACGGTGTAGCTAGTACCACTCAAAGGGTCTTTCTTTTATTTAAAATGGACACGATTTTAAGTGAAAACAACAACTGACCTACATAAATCCCCCAAAACACATTCAGATTGTGTTGATCCTTCAGGAGAACGATCCAAGGGTCTTTATTGAAGTGTATGAGTCAATCCTTCCTCAACTTGCGGCATGGTGTGACCTCTATCACACAAAGGGTATCTTTTTTTTTAAATGGACACAATTTTAATTGAAAACAAAAACTGACCTATGAAAATCTGACCAAACGCATTAGGATTGCCGTGATCTTTTATGAGAATGATACAAGGGTCCTTGGAGACTTGTACGAGTCAACGTCTATTTAATATGAGGCACAGTGTGGCTGGTACCACTCAAAGGGTCTCTCTTTTGTTTAAGATGGACACGATTTTAATTGAAAATAACAACTGACCTACATAAATCAAACCAAATGCATTTAGATTGCCTTGATCTTTTATAAGAATGATCCAAGGGTCCTTTGTGATGTGTAAGAGTCAACCTTACCTCAATTTGAGGCATAGTGTGACTGCTATCACCCAAAGGGTCTCTCTTTTGTTTAAAATGGACACAATTTTAAATGAAAACAAAAAATGACCTATGAAAATCTGACCAAACGCATTAGGATTGACTTGATATTTTATAAAAAAGATTCAAGGGTCCTTGGTGACATGTAAGAGTCAAAACTGCCTCAATCAGAGGCATGGTGTGGCCGGTACCACTCAAAGAGTTTCTCTTTTGTTTAAAATGGATGCGATTTTAAGTGAAAACAACAACTGACCTACGAAAAATCTGACCAAACACATTCGGATTGTGTTGATCCTTTAGGAGAACTATAAACGGGTCCTTAATGACATGTATGAGTCAAAACCGCCTCAATATGAGGCACGATATGACCTCTATCACTCAAAGGCTCTCTCTTTTGTTTAAAATGGACACACTTATAATTGAAAACAACAACTGACCAATGAACATCTAACAAAATGCATTCTTATTGCCATGATATTTTATGAGAATGATCTAAGGATACTTGGTGACATGTATGAGTCAACCTTGACTCAATCCGAGGCACAGTGTGGCTGGTACCACTCAAAGGGTCTCTCTTCTGTTTAAAACAGACACGATTTTAATTGAAAACAACAACTGACCTACGGAAATCCAACCAAATGCATCCAGCTTGACTTGATATTTTATAATAACAATACATGGGTCCTTTTTGATGTGTAAGAATCCACCCCACCTCAATCCTAGGCACGGTGTGACCGCTATCACTCAAAGGGTATCTCTTTTGTTTAAAATGGACACAATTTTAATTGAAAACAACAACTAACCTATGAAAATATGAAAAAACGCATTTGGATTTCCTTTATCTTTTATAAAAATGATCCAATGGAACTTGGTTATGTGTATGAGTCAAACTTGCCTCAATATAAGGAATGGTATGGCCGGTACGACTCAAAGGGTCTCTCTTTTGTTTAAAATGGACACGATTTTAAGTGAAAACAACAACTGACCTATGAAAATCTGACTAAATGCATTCGGATTGTGTTGATCCTTTAGGAGAAAGATACATGGGTCCTTTTTGATGTGTATGAGTTAACCCCACCTCAAGCCGAGGCCCGGTGTGACCGCTATCACCCAAAGGGTCTCTCTTTTGTTTAAAATGGACACAATTTTAATTGAAAACAGAAACTGACCTACAAAAATCCAACCAAACGCATTCTGATTGCCTTGATGTTTAATTATAATGATACAAGGGTCCTTGGTGATGTGTATGAGTAATCCCCACCTCAATACGAGGACCGGTGTGGCCGGTATCACTCAAAGGGATTCTTTTTTGTTTAAAATGGACATGATTTTAATTGAAAACAACAACTGACCTACTGAAATCCAACCAAACACATTCAGATTATATTTATCCTTTATAAGAACGATCCAAGGGTCTTTCATGATGTTTAAGATTCAACCCCTCTTCAATCTGAGGCATGGTGTGACCGCTATCACTCAAAGGATCTCTCTTTTGTTTAAAATGGACACAATTTTAATTAAAAACAACAACTGACCTACTAAAATCCAACCAAACTCATTCGGATTGCCTTGATATTTGATAATAATGATAAAAGAGTTCTTGCTGACATGTAAGAGTCAACCATGACTCAATACGAGGCACGGTGTGGCCGGTACCACTCAAAGGGTCTCTCTTTTGTTTAAAATGGACATGATTTTAAGTTAAAACAACAACTAACCTATGGAAATATGACCAAATGCATTCAGATTGAGTTGATAATTTAGGAGAACTATCCATGGGTAGTTTTTGACATGTAAGAGTCAACCCAAACTCAATCGGCGGCACGGTGTGACCGCTATCACTCAAAGGGTCTCTCTTTTGTTTAAAATAGACACAATTTTAATTAAAAAAACTGACCTATGAATATCCAACCTAACGCATTAGGATTTCCTTGATCTTTTATGAGAACGATTCAAGGGTTCTTGTTGATGTGTATTAGTTAACCCCACCTCAGTCCGAGGCATGGTGTGGCTGGTACCACTCAAATGGTCTCTTTTTTGTTTAAAATGGACACAGTTTTAATTGAAAACAACAACTGACCTACAGAAATATGACCAAACACATTAGGATTGTGTTTATCCTTTATTATAACGATCCAAGGGTAATTTGTGACTTGTATGATTCATCCTCGCCTCAATCCATGGCATGGTGTGGCCGCTAGCACTCAAAGGGCCTCTCTTTTGTTTAAAATGTACACAATTTTAATTGAAAACAACAAATGACCTATGGAAATCAGACCAAACACAGTAGGATTGCATTGATATTTTATAAGAATGATAAAAGGGTCCTTGGTGTTGTGTATGAGTCAACCCCACCTCAATATGAGACATGGTGTAGCCACTAGCACTCAAAGGGTTTCTCTTTTGTTTAAAATGGACACAATTTTAATTGAAAACAACAACTGACCTATAAATATCTGACCAAACACATTTGGATTGCCTCGATCTTTTATAAGAATGATCCAAGAGTCCTTGGTGGAATTTACGAGTCAACCCCACCAACCCCTGGACCTCCCCCACCCCCCTGGACACCAATCTACCCCCTGGACACCCCCACCCCTCTGGAAACCCTCCATCCCCTGTAAAGCCCCCCCGACACCTTGGACACCATACCACCCCCTGGAAAGCCCCCTGACACCAATCCTCCCCCCGGACCACCACACACCCCCTGGACACCAATCCACCCCTGGACACCCCCAACCCTCTGGACACCCCCACCCCCTGTAAAGCCCCACTGACACCTTGGACACCAGTGCACCCCCCTGGAAAGCCCCCCCAGACACCAATCCACCCCGGGACCGCCCCCACCCCTGGACACCAATCCACCCCCAGGACACCCCCACTCCTCTAGACACCCCCACCCCCAGTAAATCCCCCTAACACCTTGGACACCATCCCACCCCCTGGAAAGCCCCCCGGACACCCCTACCCCCCCTTAGACAGCCACCCAAACCCTTGAACATCCCCCAACCCCCAAAATTATGAATTGAATTTTTAATGTACTTAATTAACTTATGAATTATGTGTTAATGGTGTACAATTATACTTTTCATATTGGTATACTTGGTCTAATTAGCTTATGATTTATGTTTTAATTTTGTATGTGTATGATTGCTTTAATTAGCTTATTGAGATGCTGATTTTTTTGGCAGGTGTTCGGGTGTGCTGCTACAGATTTTTTCGTAGCAGCAGAGAGGGAATTTATCAGAGGTTTTTTAGCACTGATAAATAGTGCTTTTTTCAGTGCTAAAAAAGCTCTGATAAGCTACACATTTATCAGCGCTAAAGAAGCGCTGATAAAGGACAAGTTTATCATGGATAAAGGAGTGCTGATAAAACACTAATTTATCAGTGCTCTTTTAGCACTGATAAAGGGTTGTTTTATCATCTCTATTTTAGTGATGATAAAGGTTTCCTTTATCAGTGATTTTTTAGTGCTGATAAAGTACCCCTTTATCAGTTCTCAGTAAGCGCTGATAAAGGGTACCCCCCTTTATCAGCACCGAGCTTTACAACGCTTTTTTAGCGCTGTTAAAGCCCGTTTTTAGCGCTGTTAATGCCTGTTTTTGTAGTAGTGTGATGAGAATGAAGAATGATTATCAACTACAAGAAACAAAATAAATATTGAAATCAATGAATAAAATTTCATTGGAGATCAGACAGTTTCAGTGAAAACTCAAAGGAGTAAGACTCTACAAAAAACCTAATTTTTTCCCAAGTAGAGCCTAAAACATTTTGAGAGGCTACCAAGGATGAAAATTGTATAAAATCAATGCATGAGGAGCTTGATCAAAATAATAACAAAGTGAAATAGAAAATTGTTCCATGGATGAAAGGAAAAAATGTTATCAGATGCAAGTGGGTGTTTAGTAATAAACTCACTAAGTACGGGAAACTGGCTTAAATTAAAGAATGGATAATATTCAAGGGTAACTCCTAGATCAAACGAATTTATATTTAAGATAATTTTACTCTCATATCCTAGTTAGAATGTTTTTTAATTTTCTTGGATGTTTCAGTGAAAATGTAGTTAATAGTGTGCCAAATGGATATCGAATCTATTTTCCCTAATGAAGTTCTTACGAGGGGGAGTATATATTGAGAAACTGGATGGGTTTATTATAGATGAAAATTAGATAAATGTGTACTAGTTAATGAATTATTTTTATAATATAGAGCATTAAACCAGGACCTAATATTTATGGTTTGATCAATACCTAGGAAACATGGTTTTTAGTGAGGTAGACTTGATCACAACCTCTACATTAAGAAGGAGAACAATCAAATGATGTTGGTACTCATATATGTCGAAGAGATTATATCTGGAGATTGGAAAAAGTAAAATGAATTTTTGTGTGCGGATCATATGAGGTATGATATAAAGTGGTCTATGATTGGAGAACCATTTTTTTTGGTTTATAGGAAAATCTAGGAAATCACGACACATTAAATTCTCAATTGAAATATGAAAAAGAGGTCCCCAAGTGATTTTCAAAAGAATATTCCAAACCAATGACAACATCAACTGCTATATGGATAAATTTTCAAAAGTTGATGACTGAAAAGAGATAGATGTCATGAAATATAGATATTAGGAGCCTATTATACCTCACAACAACATGGCCCAACATTGGGTTTGATATATTTCAAGTTGTATAGTACCAATGTTATCTAAATGAGAGCCACATGCTATTAGGGAAGATGATACTTCAATATATCTAAAAAACAATAATATTTGTGTAGTTTTTTTATAGGATAGTGCAATTGGAATTTTTGGGAACCATATATGTGGGATGATATGGTTTAGTGGATAACAAGAGAAATTATAGATATCAAAAAACATATATTTCATTCGATTCTTAGTTTCATTCAACTCTTGAATCACTCAATCCTTGGATTCGAGCATTGGAATAGTTAGAGCCTAGATTCAAGCCTAGATTTGAGCTTAGATTTGACCAGAAAGAGCACCAACAATAGGTGGATTTCGCAAAGAGATTTGGATATCATGAACTGGTTCACAATGTTTAGGGTTCTTAAAGTAGACCGAGATGCTTTTATCAGTGCTTCCGAAAAAACACTAATAATTATACCTTTTATTAGTGCTAAGTTAATAAGTAATAATAGAAATAATCTTTATCAACACTAAATAATGTGTCAATAAATACTTAAAATACTTAAAATAATAATAATTATTATATATAATTATAATACTTATAATAATACTTTTTATAAAATAATAAAATTATAATTCTTTAAATATACAATTATTTTTATAATTATATAAAAACTTTTTTAAAAATAATATTTATATAATTATATATAATTATATAATTATATAGATATATACTTAATATATAAATATATTTAATAAATATATACAGATATATATATTTATTAAATATATATAAATATAAATACATTAAATATATTCATTATTTAAATAAATTAAAAATAAATTCATAATAATTTATTTATAATTATATAAATACATTTTTAAAAAATATTATTGATTTATTATAATTATAAATTCATAAAATAGAAAATATAAATTTAAAAATATATTTTTAACATTATTAATGAATATTTAATCTTAAGTGCATGCATGTTAAAAATGAGTAAAATGGAATGATTAAAAGTGAACACTCCTTAAAATATTGAAAATATTGGATAAGTTTGATTAATTAAATATAAATCATTAAAAAATGGATATATACTGAAATAAATACGAATACATATAGAAATTATTAAAACATAGTAAATAAATAAGTATTAAATAAATAATAGAAATTGATTAAATTTGAAAAAAAAAATATTTATGTGCGTACGTTGTATATAAAAATTTATTAATTGTGTATATTTGAAATAAATATAATAAGTTTGATCTATGTTAAATGGGAAAATCAAACGACATTCAATTATGTCCATTACTTGATACAATTAGTCAGTATTTTTAACTCATATTAATTTTTAATTATAAATCATTATTCATTAAATATATTACTATTTAATGTAAATAACAAATATTTTTTTATTATATAAATCATAATTATATATAATCATATTTATATACAATCATATATATCTATATATTTAATATTTACTATTTATTTACATTATCAATAACTATTTAATTAATAAAATGTTTTATATTTTTCTAAATTTACATATTATTAATCATTATTTGTTTAATTTTAATCATACCTACATCTATATATTTAATATACACTATTTATTAGTATTTATAATTTATATATAGTACAATAAATTTATTCATTTTTATCAATAATGATCTAATTAATAATTTTTTAATATTTTCTTAATAAAATAATTTTTATTATTTATTTATTTTATTGTTTCATTATATTTGTACTTTATCAGTGCTAAAAAATTACTAATAAAGTATTATTTTTTGGGCACTAAAAATAAAGTTCCTAAAGAGGTAACCCTTTATCAGTTCCAAAAATAAATCACTCATAAAGGGTGTCCATTATCAAAGCTAAAAATAAATCATCGATAAAGGGTAACCTTTATTAGTGATAAAAAATGTGTTGATAAAGTGTGACTTTAATCATTACTATAAAAAAATGATGATAAAAGGTAATATTTATCAGCGCTTTTTTCAGCACTAAGAAAGGGAACCTTTATCAACAACTTTTTTTAGTCATGATAACGGGAATCATTGTTACATGTATATTTTGTAGTAGTGATCTCACACATCTTCTCAGAAGTAACCTTTGAAGTCCATCCATGCCTCATCACTATGTCACACAGTCAAGGGACCACTACCTATAGGTATAGGACCCATGCCCTTATACAATAGGAGGGTTCCACTATGATTGTCGATAGAGGACCCATTATATTTCCGATTGGGGGTTTCCATTAAAGTTATAGAGGACCCATGATAAACCTAGACAGTGGGTTCCAATCAAGAAGTCATCGAGGACCCATGCCCAGCTTGACTAGAAGGTTCCACTCAAGAAGTCCTCAAGGAACAATTCCAATATTGACTAGAGGTTTCCACTTGGGAATTGGTAGAGGACCCATGTTTTGTGATGACAATAGGGTTCTACTCTAGGAGCCTATAGAGGACCCATGCCTTGTGTTTATAGGAGGGTTTTACTCTAGTCATCGAGGACCCATTCCTAACCCAGCTGGAGGCTTCCACTTAGAAGTCTGCAGAGGACCCATTCCTTGTTCTGATTGTTGGGTTCTACTCTATGAGTTAGTGGAGGACCCATGCCCGTCTAAGTTGATGAGTTCCACTTTTGATTACACATGTGATACTGTGCGATAACATCCATCATCGATCATTTCCTAACCATGTGTTATTCTTGTAACATTCTACATCACATCCCAAAATCCATAAATGAAGTCACTATGGCATTCTAGGTGAAAAAACTTAGGATATGACACTTGTGAGACAAAATCTAAGTCTAAATGAATGATATGAAAAAATTTAAGTTTAATCAAAAGGAAAAAGTAGTATATAGAGTCTGAGGGGACCCACACGATATGTGGTCCTGCTCTACCACCTGGCCATGTGCCTTGAGAAAACATGGCTCCCAATACATGTAAAAGTACACACTGTGTAGGTGGACTACACAGTATGAAAAAGCTTTATGGGACCACGTTTTGTCTTTCTGGCTATGTCCATGTATATGACCCCATGTCCATGTACTTTGGTACATAGTGTGTTGCTTCACATGAGGTGTCGCCCGTGTTCTCTAGCTATGTATGTGTACTTTGGTACATGGACATTTTTCTAGTCATGAATTCCCATACAAGTGATACCCGTATGATAAATCACATGACTCATCCTCTGAGAGATGAGGTATAAGACGTGTAGGAGGGATACATTCCATGCCATCTTTATACACTCATGAAAACATAGCTATTTTAGTTAGGGGGCTACACGTCATGCGTTCATCATAGTACATAACGTGTAGTCGGGGTTTTTCATAGATTCTCAAATCCACTTCCAATACTTTTATTTTAGATATTTATCCATAGATGCCACCTTGTTCCAACCTGAAATTGGAGGATCTAGTAGTGGTTCATCATTTTTGGTCGTCGTTTTTTAGAAATCAGATTTCAGTATTCCACGGTGATCCATAAAATGTTTTGAACACCCCCGAACCTTCCATTTTCAAAGATTTGATCACTAATTATCAAAAAAATTATAAAAAAACTACAAATACACTAGATCTATTCCTAATTCATCAAGCCATCATTCACCCATGAATCCATCATGATTTTAGGGATCTGATCGGGCTCAGTATCACCTAGAAAAGTCGAACCGGGACCACAAGGTCCAACCATTGAAGAACATGATGAAATTGATGGAGAAAATACAAGAAAAAAGGTTTAAAGTTCATTTACAATCACCATATACAATGATCAATAATGGGGGTACCCATGGTTATAAAAACAATGAAATAATGAAACTAATAGGTATATAGGTGCATGATCAAGATACAATTGGCGTATATCAATAAAAGGCATTTATTTTCTCAAACAATGTAATCAAATAAGGTGTAAAAAAAATTGATGAGTGATACCTAGATATTGGGCCATTATTCATCGAAGAACGTACTCGTCAATGATTAAAGGAAGTTTTTGCATTCACTACATCCCTATATTCTCTGATCCAGAGTTTCATCTGTAGAACCATGGGATTCCCTGAGAGGGGTGGGGTGAATTAGGTTGTCATGTTTTCCTTTTAAAGTATACGATCTTGTTCCCATGTTGGTAGAAATGTGTTAAAGCTATATGATTGATAATAAAAACAATTAAACAATCACATTCAATGAGACCACACAACACTTTTACTTGGTTCACCACAAAGGGATACATCTAAGGAGTATACGCCGAAAGTGTGTCGGTCATACCAAAATCCACTAATCTTCACTAGTTGTTGAGTACAAGAGTTCAGACACAGTTACTCTATGCCAGGCACACTACCATAAAAATAATTTATGGATAACTCACTATGTCCATTGGTACACTTCCGTCGAATCCCCCTTTCTCACTTCCATGGGAGAAGACTTACTCGATTTATTGACTTGAGGGTCTCTTCAACAGATTTGCATTGAAGTCTTTGTCTCAATCCAAAATGAAAAACTTCATGCATCAAATTCATGAATTATTGAACTTGAAAGCACTAAACACAGAAACTGGATATTCAAAATACTTTCAGAATCTTAACACTACATTTATGCATAATACCTAAACATGTGTACAATATTTGGGTTTTGTCGCGTAAGATGAATTTCACGCAACCCCTTACTTTCCGCACAACCCTTATCATTAGTGAAAATACAACGAAGGGTTCACTTGATCTTTTATGAAAAAATGAACACCATCCACTCAAGATTAGATCTATGGAATTATTTCTCACAGAAATCATTCATGTGAAAATCTTTCGTGCAACTACAAACTTTACACACAACTTCAAATTTTATGCACGACTACCATTTTTATGTGCAAATTTTACATTTTAATACATCTCCCTTTTCTCACAATGTTTACATGCATCAGAGATCAGATCTTTTCTAAGTCTTCAATCATACCGAATGAGGTGAGTCACCTCTTATTTATGGGCACCGTCGACCCCTATACGAAAAACCCACCATGTCATGAAAAAACTCTCATTCTTTGTGAAATGATTTTTATATAGGAACCATTTTTTGTGCACATCTCTAGATTTTTTGAGCACCTCATGCCTTTTCCAATTTTTGGCATTCTGTTCCTGAATTACCTTTTGTGTACAAATTCCATCATTCTTTCACTATTTCAAACTAAACCAATTTAGCCCACATTCCATGTTTTTGGAATGCCACTCCAATATATCACTCACCTTCATTTTCCAAAAACACATCTCTTTATTTTTTTTATTTTCTGGCCCAAAAATTTGGAAAAAACAAGAAAATGGTTCCACCTTCAGTACTATTTCTTTCTTCAACTGTATGATCCGTTTCCTGGAAACATTCTGAGCTTTCACTGATGATTGATGAAAAACACAAACCATACTCCATTTCCAGCATCAGCTTTGGTTGCAACATCATCGTCATCTGATGAAATTCACTAATGGAAGGAAGAAGGAGATTCTCTAGACATTCCTAGGATTATGAGGCTAAACCTGAGAAAATAACCATAAATTTACATTTATAGAAACTTATTAGTTAAAATGAATGAATGATTAAATTAATTTATTAATAAATCGAAAATACCACCGACGAGAAACATGTCCAGTGTCCTGCATTGACCCACATTAGGCTGATCATAGGGAAAAAACATGTTTTGGACCGAACTGTGGTCCCTAATTTCTTTTGTGATATATCTTTGAAGAGTTATCCTTTTTTTTAGAAAAAGTGAGTGCGTAATATAAAATATATTTAAATTTTTTTATGAAATTAATTCCAAGCACACTAGTTCTCAGTATCGTACACCGTATTAGTACCTAGATATGGATATATATACAAAAATATTTAAATGTATTACAAATAAAAAACCTGGTCCTTATAGGTTTGGGTAGTTGAAAATGTTCCATGCACAATTAGTTTTGGATACATTCCTTCTGTTGGGTTCCCCCCAACAGTTTAACTTTTAGTGTATGTTGGTATGGAAGTAACCGAATCCTTCCATCTATGATGTTGTTGATGGGTTCTAAAGGAAGGGATTATGAGTCTTATCTTTGTTAAGCCTCATTTTTGAGTCCTTGGTCCACTTATAATATTCTATGGATTCACGTTTCCTTCACTTCCAAGTGAGATCTGGTGAATTGGTACTCTATTTGGGTTTATGATGTGTTGTTAAAGTGTTCACCAGTGTTCTAGGAGGCCCAACTAGTGTAGGATCCCTTCCTTTGGGTTTCCATTTGAATTTTCGTATTTCATTCAATGAAGGTTTTATATTTGAGGTTTGTCTTGTTGGTCTCTACTATGTATTTTTTTTTGGTGGTCCCTGGTGATGTTTGGTTGATATCTCTTCATTTGACTATGGATTTTTTATCTTTTTTCCTTATTCAATCTAATGAACTTTGTTTCTATTTTGGTTTTGGTGGTGTGGATGGGGATCTATAGGCTTTATCTTTTAGAGTTTTTATATAGACACACACTTCTGATTTTTAATTTTAATATATATCATTTTGGTACATATATTTATACATAAATATATGTACAAAAAATCACACACATAACTATAGATAATAATATATATGTATTATATATATATAGTTAGAATACACATAATTATAATTATAAATTTATTTTTAGTGAAATTAATATCATTAATTTAGTTAAATGAATTAAAATGTTGAACTTTAAATTTATAACAAATTAAATTTATAGAAAATTTTCATGTTTAAATAAATAAATAATAATAATAATATATGTTTCATTATTTATGACATGAATAATTAATCTTATTCAAATTTAATTATTTAAATTATATATATATATTCATTTTAAAAATAAATATACGCAACAACCCAACTCTTTGACCAAAGGAATTGTTAGTTTTTCTTTTTGGATAACTTAAATGGTCCTAATGAAGTCTTCTAATCAAGTTAAGGATGTCACGAGAGCATCTGGGGCACTTCTAGAGCCCGAAGCTCTGAAAAGGGGAATAAAGACTGGGCCATGCCATTTTTTTGCAACTGTGAAACTGAGGTAAACAGTTGTGCAGTTTCCATAGTAGGAATCTGCATAGTATGTTCATAGTTAGTGAAGCCATGCATAAAGACTCTGCGATGCTCCTAGTAAGGCAGTGGAGTACAACATTTGGGAAAATTGTGTATAGAAACTATGCGAGCACATTTTTGAGTCAAAATGACCATTTCCCCTCCCTTATTTAAGTTCTAATTTCATATCTTTTACTCACCTCCAATGGAAATAACTTCCCTATTCCTTCTAAATGTTTCAAAAAGCTCATACTCCTTATATTATTTTTACTCCTCCATATGGAAACCAATTCTTGACCAGAGAGAAGCATTGGATAGGCCAAGGTAAGGATAACCTTGTGTTCTCCTCTTTCCTTGCTAAATTTAACCCTCTGTTGTACTATTTAGATGCAGGATATTTCACCCTATTTTCAGGGAGTTGGAATAAAACTCAGATTCTAATATTTTCTAAATATTAGGTCTATATTTAGTGAGCCATCATGTACAACCCTAATGTAGGAAGTCATGTAGTTTTCCATTTGATTTTTGGCCTTTTTTGTATTTATTCCATTATGCCATGAGTCATCCTTTGCTAAGATCCTCTGTTGTATTGATTCCTTCATGTCTAAATGAACCTAGAGCCTTGATATACAAGAATTGGATTTGGATTAGGGGTTTAGAGATAACCCTTTATTTTTATGGACACCCAAGGGGTGTTCCACCCAAATTGGTCAATTTAGGCCAATTTCCCAAAATTTATAATTATAGTTTTCATATCTTAGATTGGGTTTTAATTAAATTTTCTATTTTACCATGTGTATTTAGAGTATACAAAACTACCTTAACAGTTATTAGATCCTTTTTGTTAAGAATTGTCCAAATGGATATGTGAGTGTTTTACATCGACATTTAGACCTTGACATATTCAATAGAAATTGATTTTCCATTTTAGGAAATTTAGACAGTTGTCTTTGTAGCATGGATAGGATGGGTTGACCTAAACCTTATAATTGATTTGGCTCAAATATAAAGGTTTCAAGGGATTTAATAGCTTCCTATTGTCTTTATTTATTATTAAAGGAAATTTATAATTGGTTTTCTTGTTTAATTTGAAATGATGTAAGAAGGTTTTCCTTACATTATATATTGAGAATTCTTATGATATTTCTATTCTTATGAAATAAAATATGAATGAGTGGATTAGAGGCATTTATACCCATTCCACTTATGAAATGTATGGGTGGGAGGCATGTTTACCCCATGCCATGGATAACCTCTATGCATATATGTGCGAGATGCATTCTTACCCCGTGCCGGTTATAACCTCTATGTGGATGGGAGGAATTCTTACCCCATGCCAGTATTGTGTATAGATGAGAGGCATTCTTAACCCATTCCAATATCTTCTATGGGTGGGAGGAATTCTTACCCCACACCATCTATGGTATATATATACACACATATATATAGATGAGGGGAATTATAACCTCATGGAAGTTATAATATATATATATATATATATATACCTACTGACTTATTCAGACATGCCATGATTGAGTTGATACATGTAGACCTACCAGGTGTCCTTTGGGAACCTAAGCGGGAGGTAAATTGTTTATTCAATATTTCTTTACTTTCATGCTATTGGAAACACACTGTTTACTTATGAGCACCACTCAGATTACATGTAGACACCGATAGTGGTGTCCTAGTTATATTTTTCTCATACCCTGCTCAGGATTCCTTTAGAACATAATAAGACTGTTTTTCTACTGGTATGTATAGGGAAAACACCACTCGTTTGTCTATTGAATCTTTTTCTTAGACTAATCTTAGGAGTAGAGGACCGGACGTAGGCTCGAGATGCTATGGAGAAAATTTTGGATTTTGTTATTTTTTTACTTATGTATTATTATGTTTGATTCTTGTTTTATATTCCCAGTTTGTTTTGGCATGCCATTCATGCATATCCGTATCAGACACTACTTATGTGGATTTTGTTATATTATCCAGTCTTTCGTTATTTACTTCATCTACCACTATATTTATATTTACGCTATTTTATGTTGTTGTTACATCTGATGTGTACTACGACATGGGGGGTATAACATCCCCCAATGATTTACCTTCACACCCTCATTGCTAGTCGGTAGCCCCTGGGTTAAGAGGAGATTCACCAGGGGTCATATAGCCAACCGGGCTTAGGACACAGGTTACGTGGCAGTCAGGTCCGAGACTTCACAAAGTGGTATATGAGGGGTTAATTTCTTGATTTAATATTTTTTTTGTTATATAGTGGAGACTGGGAATACTTGGGACTTGTTCAGAAGCCATACTTCGGCATTGCGAAGTAATGATCAGGGTAAGGACCACATTGCTTAAATTAATGCTATTATTGATTCTGCTATTCCTATTGATGTCATTTCACCATTGGGTATTTCACATGTTTTCTGAGGTCATTGATATTGTGGATATTGAAATTCCAATTTCATTACTCAACCTGATGAAATGAGGGTTATGTGTTAAAACATGCATGACGATAAGAACAATATAAACATTCTATGCATTTTTCCATGTTATGTTTAAATTTTCAGCAAGAATTTCCTATTGCATGTTTTTCTACCTTGTTACATATATACAACTGTGATGAAAAATTTCTACATGATTTGGATTTTTCTATGGTGTGAGTTTAGTTGGTGTCACTTTTTCATACATAAGGTGTATGGTCCCTTATGGATAAGAAAATGGAATTTTAGATAGCTCAATCATTTGAGGAATGATATAATCACATGGATAATCACAATTTAAATGAAAAAAAAATCTAAGTGAGTGTCATATTTTGACTCATAAGGTGTATGGGCCATTATGGGTCAGGAAATGACATATCATTGGATTCATCCTACTGAAATTATTTATAACCAAAGAACAACCATTTTTCACATTCCTAACTTAAAAATTTGACCCAAACACGAACTTGGTAGTGGGTTTTTCTACGTTCTTACAGATTTTTATGGTCTGTTCTAATGTATAGTCCAATATTTTTATGTAGGCAAAGAGGTGTGTTCGTTATTATAAGAAGGATGTATTAACTATCCTATTTTCTTGAATGAAATCCCCTAAAATTCTTAAATACCTTTTGAGACATTCTTTTGGAATTTCAGAATTATGCCTCTATGACATCCTTAAGTTGTGTGCCCTTAAGGCAGTAATGATATTATTCTTGAGGTGGAGGGACTTGAGCCGCCAACTATTCTTCTAGTTGAGCCACCTATGGTTTATCCTCCTATACTTGATTTGGGTGCCAACACCTAGTTTCACGAGGGAATTTTGTGTATGATGTGGAATATGTAAGGTGGAGTGTGACTTGACTCGAGCATTTCAAAGTTGAATCATGAGTTTCAGCAGTAGGATCCTCCTACTTCCTTGGGGGATGATGGACTACTCACTATAGAGTCATTGATCGAGGCGATCCTTTCTATCTTTGAGCACCTAAAGACACCTCCAGAGTGGAGGGTCAAACTAGCTACTTACATGCTATGCGACTCAACCAAGAGGTTGTGGGATGTCATCAACTAGGATGACCAACATAGAGAGATGGTTTGGGATGAATTCCATTCTATCTTTTATGATTACTTATTTCCCCAGACCCTGAGGGATAAAAAAGACAGAGAGTTCATGAATATGCATTAGGGGACCATGTTGGTTGTGTATTACTCATCCAATGTCATTAATTTGTAGTGTTTCTCTAATTCTCTAGCTAATAATGAGCTGTCTACTTGTAGATGATTTGAGGATGGGCTATATTACAACATCCAGTTTCAAGTCAATGTTTTCAGGTTGAAAACTATTTCTGAAATCATCAACTAGGCCCTAATCACATAAAAAAATTTGAGAGATGTTGAGTGTGAAATCTATGGAAGTTTGGAACTCAAGGTTTATGGTGGATCTTCTTATGGGAAAAAGAAATTCTTTAAAGAGTATCACAGGAGTATAAGTGGTCACGGTCATTTCACTAGTGGTTCTCTTATCTATCACTAGTGCATAACAGTTGGGCATTTCAAGAGCTAGTGTACATAGAATCTAGTGGAGTGCATAGGTTGTGGTTGGATGGGCCATCTCCACAATTTTTTCATCACTTTACCTTCAGTAACTAGTGATCAAGGATATACACCCACTCCTTAGTCAGAAGTGGGGTCGGTAAGATCATGATAGACAAGAAGATAGAATACCATTGGTCGATCAGGTTGTGGTGGTAGTCAAGGTAGAAGAAACTAGGCTTATGATACTCAGCGACATCAGAGCGAGCCTTATCAGGGTATATAAGAAGTGACTCAGGACCACAATACAAGATAGTTATATGTATCCCATTCTATTCCATATGAGTAGAGTTTGAGAGCATCTACTATATGAGGTAATATTCTAGTAGCCTCCACTTTAGAGTCTTCTTTGTTTGATATAGGTGCATCTCACTAGTTTATATATAAGGAAATCAATGGGTGTTTGGGCCTCAAAATTGAGTACTATCATGGTGTTATGATATTAGATACACCCATAGGTATCCGTTCAGTGGGCATTCACCACTGTGATAATTTCCCCATCGAGATTGGTGGTTACCTTTTCAAATGGAAACTATATATTATTGACATGATGAGTTTCGATGTAATCTTTAGGATGGAATAGTTAGTTCCTTTGAGATCCCACATTGAATTCTACCATAAGAGGGTGATTTTTATGTCACCAGAGGGAGTTATGTACATAGAGAAGAGATAATGGGATGTTGGTGTGACATGAGCAGGACCCAAGTAGTAGAGGCTGGGTATTGTTATGACACCAGTTTCCAGTATTTACCTTGATGACCGAGGGATGAAACCCATTATTTTTTCTCATGAATAGGGTCATTTTAGAGACGTTTTTACTAATGACTTCTCTGGTCTACCTCCAATGTGAGAGGTAGAGTTTACTATTGAGATTGTGTAAAGAGTATCACCTATGACCATTCCTCCATATAGGATGGAACCTAAGGAGCTTTGGGATCTCAAGAACCAGTTGGATGATTTGGAGGCAAAATGTTTTATACACCCCATCACTTCTCCTTTGGGTTCACCTATCCTCTTCACCCAAAAGGAGGATGATACCCTCAAGATTTTTGTGGATTATCATCGGTTAAATTAGTTAACTTTCAAGAATTTGTATCCTTTTCCTAGAATAGATGAACAATTTGATCATCTTCAAGGAGTGAAGGTGTTTTCAAAGATTGATATAAGGTAGGTCTATCATCAGTTGTGTTTCAAGACTTCATAAATACCTTGAAAACAATTCTAGAGAATTTATGGTCTCTATGAGTGTCTGGTTATGCCACTTGGACTGAAGAATACACCTGCTATCTTCATGGATATTATGAATCGGGTTTCCACTCATATATGGAATCATTTGCTGTTGTATTCATTTAAGATATCGTAGTGTATTCTTACTCCAAAAATGACCATAGAACCCAGCTTGATATCATGTTGAATACACTAAGAGATAATCATCTCTATGATAAGCTCAGAAAATGCCATATTTGGATAAAAAAGTTCATTTACAGGGTCATATCATCTCAGATTCAAAAGTTTCAGTTGACCCAAATAAAGTGAGGGATGTGGTTTCTTGAGATCATCCCAATAAAATATTTCATATTCAATGTTTTTTAGGGCTTTATGAATAATACATACACTTCATTCTTGTTTTATCACGCCTTTCAGTCATAAGTTTGTGAAGAAGCCTTTTTAGAGTTAAAGGGAAGACTTAATTCTACACCGATACTAATTATTCCATAGCTAGGAATGGATTATATTATATATTATGATGTGTCAAGTATCATTATTGGAGTTGTTTTGATGAAAGATGAGTGAGTTGTTGCATATGATTCTCATCAGTTGAGGACTAACAAGAGAAATTACCTAATGAAAAACCTCGAGATCACTAATGTTTTTCATGCCTTATGCTTTTGGAGACACTATTTATTGAGAGATCATTTTGTGGTGTTCAGAGAACACAAAAAACCCAAATACATCTTCACTTAGAAAGATATAAATCTTAGGGACCATAGGTGGGTCGAGTACCTGAAATTGTTTTATTTTGAACCTTCTTACACTCTAGGGAAATGGAATCCAGTAGCTGATGATATGATCTGAAAGACATAGAAATAGAAATTTCAGGAGTCTAGTGATGAATGGAAGCTTATGGCCTTTTTCTCGAAGATGCACATTGAGGTTCAGAAGGACCATGAAAAGACTATTCTATAATCCTTAGTGGTGGAATCTACTCTTTTGTAACAAGTAAGGTTGAGATAGCTATCTAATCCTAAAGGCCTTGTACTATGGTAAAGTGTTTTAGATGATGACACATTTTCTAGTTGGAAAATTGACAGGGATGATACTCTTTTATTCCAAGGGAATATATGGGTCATAGAAGAACTCATAGTGGATATGATGAGGCATTTACACGCCTTAACATGGGAAGTTCACCCGAGCATGACCAAAATGTATCGATATATAAGATGTAAATATTGGTGGCTTAGTATGAAGTGTGGGATAGCTAGCTACATCACTCGGTGTTCCACCTGTCTATAGGTGAAGGCGGAACATCAGCATCCAACAGGGCTTCTTCATACGTTTTCCATTCCGGAGTGGAAAATGGGATGATGTTTTGATGGACTTTGTGATTGGTTAAACTAGGTCAAATCATGCAAACAATATAGTGTGGGTTTTCATTGACCATCTAATGAAGGTCACACAATTTTTACTTATGTGAGATACCTTTTTTGCAGATGGTCTAGGAAGACAGTATGTCAAGGAAGTGGTACATCTTCATGGAGCACCTCATTCTGTTATTTTCGGAAAAGTTGCTAGTTTCACATCCTGGTTCTGGTAGGGGTTGCAGAAGGCCTTGGGTATGTAGGTAATTTTAATCATGACCAATCACCCTTATACTGATGCCCAAATGGAGCGTTAAACTTAGGTGGTTAAGTATATTCTACTTGCGTGCATCCTTATATTTGGGGGTTCCTAGGAGAAATATATTACTCTCATTGAGTTCTCTTATAACAATAACTTTTAGGCTACTATTGAAATATATAACTATAAATACTTTTATGGTAGGCCTTTTATCTTACCTTTTTGTTGATTGGAGGTAGGGGAAGTGTCAGTTCTTAGGCCTTGCCTCATGCAGGAGACTTCAGAGTTGGTCCTGCTGATCAGGAAGCACATGTTGATAGATCAGTATATATAGTAGATTTATTCCAACAAACATCGATGAACTCTAAAGTTCAAGATCAGAGTCTGAGTTTTCTTGAAATTATTTTCTAGGTTTGGGAATAGACGTATTTGTAAGCAGGGTAAGCTATCATCGAGATTTTTTGGGCCCTTAGAGGTTGTGAAGAGGATTGGAGAAGTGGATTACCTATTGGCACTTACTTAGAGATACTATACTATTCATGATTTATTTCATATATCTCATCTTCACCAATATTTTCCAGAACCATATCACGTCTTCTGACCTGATGAGGTTGAGCTGGATATGAATGATTCCTTTGAGGAGAATCTAATTCCTATTGTTGATCAGAGTATGTAGACACTCTGAGGTAGGTCCGTTCTTCTTGTACAGGTGATATGGAAGCATGGATTGGTAAAAGGTAAGACTTGGGATAGGTAAGCTGATATAATATCTCAGTAGATAGAAATATTTACTGATAGGACATATTTACCCTTATAAGGGAAATTCAGGGGCAAGATTCTATAAAGAGGAGAGGTTGTAACGACTCGACTCTTCGACCAAGGAATGAGCTGTTATTTTTTATTTTTGTATAACTTAAATGGTCATAATGAAGTCTAATAATCAAGCTAAGGAGGTAACAGAATAATCTAGGGTAGTTCTTTAGCTCGAAGCTCTGATAAGGGGAAAACAGATTGGGTTGCATAGTTTTTCTGCAACCGTGCGACCCAGAAACACAACCATGTAGCAGCTACAGTTTCAATCTACATGGTATACACACAGTTAGTTAAAATTTGTGTAGAGAACATAAGATATTCCTAGTAAAAAATTGTAATACTCGTGGTTTGCCCACTATTAGGAAAAACATGCAAAAAAATTGTGCAACCTCATTTTTGAGGAAAATGAAAGTTTCCCCTCCCTTCTTTAAGTTGTAATTTCCTCTCTTTTCCTCACCTCCAACAGAAATATCCTCTCTACTCCTCCTAAAGGTTTTAAAAATATCATCCCCCTTGGATTATTGATACTCATTCATCTATTGACCGATTCTTAATCTGAGAGAAGCGTTGGATATGCCAAGGTAAGGCTAACATTGTGTGCTCCCTCTTCCTCGCTAAATTTCGTCATCTTTTTTTATGTTTAGATGCATGATATTTCACCCAATATTTAGGGAATTATAATGAAACTCATATATAATCCCATATTCTTAGAATATAAAGTTGATATCTATAAAGTCATAATCTACATCCCTAAGGTATGTGGTCACATAGTTTTCCATTTGAGTTTTGTCTGTTTTGTATTTATTCCATCATGTCGTGAGCCAAATTTTCCAAGATCCTATATCATGTTGATTCCTTCATGTTAAAATGAACCTAGAGCCTTGATATAGGTGAATTGGGATTGAATTTGGGGTTTAGAGATCACGCTTGCTTTGTATGGACACCTAAGGGGGTTGAAACCCAAATTGGCCATTTTAGGCCAATTTTCCAAAATGTCTAATTATGGTTTGTAGCACCTAGCATGTTTTCTAATTGAATTACCATTTTACCATGTGTATTTTCATTGTAAAAAGGTGACTCAATGGGTTTTAGACCCTTTCAGTTAAGAATTTTCCAAACGGGTATGTGAGTATTTGACATCAACATTTGAACCTTAACACCTTGACTTGGAATGGATTATCCATGTTTGGAAAATTACACTGTTGGATTTCTAGTTTAGATAAGATGAGTTGTCCTAAACTTTATAAGTGATTTGTCTCAAATAGATTGGTCTCAAGGGATGGAATAGATTTCCATTATCTTGATTTATTATTAAAGGCATTGCATAATTGGTTTTGTTATTTAATTTGAAATGATGTAAGATTGTTTTCCGTACATTATATAAAGTTAATGATTATTAAATTTATATGATTATGATTTAAAATGTGAATGAGTGGATGGGAGGAATTTATACCCTATTCCACTTATGCAGTGTTTGGGGTGGAGGCATGTTTACCCCATTCCATGGATAACCTCTATGTATATATGGGTGGGAAGAATTATTATCCTGTACAGGTTATAACCTCTGTATGGATGGGAGGGATCCTTACCCCATGAAAATATCATGTATGGATGGGAGTAATTCTTACCCCATTCGGATATTTCTATGGATGGGAGGAATTCTTACCCCTTAACATCTATGGTATATATATAGGAATTCTCACATCGTACTAGTGATAACCTATATATATATATATATCTAGTGACTTATTAATACATTCCAGCATTGAGATGAAGTAAGTAGACCCGCTAGGTGTCCTTTGAGAACTTAATATGAGGTAAATTGTTTATTCAGTATTGCTTTACCTTCCTACTATTAGATGCACCCTATTTACTTACGAGATCTACTATGATTACACGTAGACACAGTTGGTGGTGGCATATTGAGATTTATCTCACACCCTACTCGGGAAACCATTTGCACCAGAGAAGACTATTTTCTTATAGTTATGGATAGGGGAAAACACCACTCGTCTGGATAGTGACTCTTTTTCTTAGACAAACCTTTGGAGCTGTGGACCGGGCTTATGCTCAAGATGATATGGAGAAGCTTTTGGATTTTTTTCTATTCTGTACTTCTGTATTAATATTCCAATTTATTGTTTTCTATTCCCATTTTTTACTGGCATTCCATGCATGCGTATCTGTATTAGACACTGCCTATGGGGGTTTTGTTATATAATATAGTCTTCCACTGTTTACTTCATCTTCCTGTATGTTTATGTTTTCGATATTGTATGTTGTTGTTACATCCACTGTGTACTCCGACCTAGGGGTATAGTCTCCCCTCTAATTTACCTTCACACCCCATTTCCAGTTGGTATCACATAGCTTAAGGGGAGATGTTCCAGTGGTCATCTGGCCAACAGGGCTTGGGGCACGGGTTCTATGGCAGCCGGGTCTGGGACATCACAATATATATGTGTATATATAATTTATATTTTGAAACTATTTTAATTTAAATATAAATAAAATGGATAAGTTTTTCTAGAAATATAAAAGAGAGTAAATTTAATATTTATTTTAATTAGTAAAATGTATTAAAAATATTTTGTATAAATATAACCATATATTTTTATATACTTTAAAATATTTACTCAACAATATAATTAATAATATATATTTTTTAAAAATGTAACTAATAATATTTTAATATATTTAATAATTCTTAATATTTTTTATACATAATATTACTAATTTAATATACCTTTAATATAATTAATAATTATTAATATATCTATAAAATATTAATTAATATTACATACAAGTTCTAAAAAATGTACACATATAGTATATATATACACATACATACACAGATAGAATCACACACATATATTTTCAATGTGTGTGTGCATATCTATAGGTAAAATATAATATCATTATACTGTATTTTAATGAAATTATAACATCAGTTATGTTAAATAGTGTTTAACCAATTTTTATAGAAATATTAATCTTTTAAAAATATTATTAATTACATTATTATATATATGTCATTATTTATAATATTAAAAATTAAGGCAATTCAAAAGTAATGAATGATTTTTTTATAAAGTGATATATATATACATATATATATATATAACCATGCATTTTAATACTATTTATAATAAACATAATTTATATATATTTAATTATTAAAAATAAAAATAATTTAGACATAAAATATAATGAATAGTTTTAAAAAAAAATTGAATTTAAATTTAATATTTAAATATGATTAGTAAAATATGTTTATTCAATATTTCTTTAAAATAAAATAAATTTAATAATTAAAAATACAACTATACATTTTGATTTAGACTAAAATATTTATTCATTTAAATGGTTAAAAATATTTTTAAAAATATAACTAATTTTATTTTAATATAATCAATAATTATTAATTTTATAAATATATAATATAATAATAGATATATAATATAATATAATATATTTTTATATAATTATTAAAATTATATAAATTTATCTTTGGGATTTCTATTTTTCTATGCATGCATATTATTATTTATGAATATAATTATACATTTATATAATTAAATATATATTTTAAAGAATATTTATTCATTGATATACATAATTTTATTTTTACATTAATTAGTAGTAACCATAGCACTAATAAATATAACCATAAATTGATATTACCACTAATATAGTTATGATATGTAAGGGTAAACAGTTTTGTATTAGGTGGCTACTATTGCCTATCAAGCTTTTACCAATGCTAACTATGAAAAACCATGTATTTTTACTAAGATGTCCCTTTTAGGATTTATTGATATTCATGATTATAGATACATACACACACATATATATAGACACACACACACACATATATTATTTAAACATGTATATATTTTTCTAACAAGCTTCAAATGATGATCAATTAGATGACATTTATACATTTTTAATTATTTTGTTTAATTTTTTATATAAATTGCGTTTTATTTTACGGTTAAATATATTTTCTTAAAATGATTTATTATCAGATATTTTATCAATTTATATTTATGTTAATTATATAAATTCATATTGAAATTTATTATTATAATAATCTTATAAATACTTCTTTTAAGGTATGAGGCAAGACTATGTTTTTTCAATTGAGAAAGAGTTTTTATTCTAAATTGGGTTTCCTTGTATTATATAATTTTATCTAACAGTGAAATTTATAAATTTTATAATTTTAATACCATAAAATTAACTTCTTTTTTGGTTTCAACATGTCATAATTAACTTTGGGTTAAATTTTGGGATTTTTATAAGCAATTTGGTTTTATGGTGAAGAGTTAAAAAAATATATATTTTATTAATGTCATAAATTTTATGAAATAATCCTGATATAAATATGAATTAGAAATTTATAAAACATTATGATCAATATTAATATATAAGAATCATGATATAGAACTCAAAATTCCATCTAATTAATATAAATAACAAATTATGTAAAGATAAATATGAAAACATTTATTTGTGCTGATGTAGAACCTACACAACATTTGAAAAGTAAAAATGGGTGACATTAATAAAATTTTATCTGGGTATAATACATGGATATACAGTAATTGTTGATTAATAATAATTTATTTTGATTTATATTTGCTAATTTTGGATTTATACAGTGATATTGTTGTCTAAACGCTTACCCAACACTTGCACAAGCTAAGAAAAGATAAAATATAACTTAAATATGTTTTTATGATAATGATGAAAATAAAAATATAATATAAATGGTTAGAAATGATAATATTTAATAATAATAAAGTGTATTAATTATATTTATTTCTTTTCAATTTTAAATTATCAGATAACTATCCATAACTATTATTCAGTGCTGACGCAATGCTTGTGTAACCAAGACAAAGGTCAAAGTAATGGTTTTAAAATTGTTAAAGTTAATATGGTTTTGATAATTTATGGTATTTCATGATTTTTAATAATTAATATGAAATTTAATGGTTTATCTAAATGTTAAATTTATAATTCCATATTTATCTAGATATTTTTAAAGTCAATTTTTGAATGTAACCCAAAAAGGACTTTAAAAAGAATTTAATATTAAAAATGATTTATAAATTAATAAAAAATACCATAAATATTATAAAGACTCATGTGGTATGGTTGATGGTGTAAAAGAATAACCATTTTCCATGTGTGAACCAGTTTACATTTTAAAATGTCATTATTTACCAATAAAGACATAATATTTTTTAAAACCCCAATTGATTTTTCCTATAAAAAAGGACTCAGTATAACCTTTCCAAAATCCATCTCAAGTTTGTTTTTGCCTCTATATTCTGTACAATTCAATTTAAAAACATCTCATTCCATGTTTATAATCCACTATAATTTCTAATAAACCTTTCTTTAATGGGTTTAGACACAATCTAGACGAGGCGATTCAAAGAGCATGGTAAGAGTTTTTGAGACACTTTCTCGTTTCTTATTTATAAATATTTGTAATAAAAATCATTTAAAAATTCAATTATTTTTAGTAAATGATTATATTACCATAATATTGGAATAATTTTTATCCATAAATTATTAATTATTATTCATTAACCCTCACCAATATCTTTTTGTAATCCATTACTCTGTCAATATATAGATTTTTAAAGACCATGTCATTTCATTTTAAATATTTAATCACTATTTTAAAAAACAGAAGTATTATTTAAAAGTATCCCTAAAATAGATCATAGTTATAATATAAATTTTTTATTGAAATAAAATATTTATTATGTTTTCCCTTCTTTTAAAAACTTGTGAAAAACAACTCTCACCATAGTGGTTTTATGCCACCTAAGTGAATGATGAAGTATTAATAGCCATATGTCTTTCATGTATATAATTAAAAATTGATTTTATGATTCGTTATAACATTAATATACAACTAATATAATTATTATGATTCATTAATGAAAAAATATCCATCATAACAATGGGATTAACAATAAACAATCATGTCTATTTTTAACTATCCAAAATAAGATTATCAGGGAAGATTCTTGGAAAAGTAACTGTTTTATGAACTATTGAATCCCATTGATTCAATAATGTTATGTAAATAATAAAATGAAAATTATTTATTTAATGCAACCATTTTATAATGGATTTTTACATTACAAAAATACCAAATCCATTTTGGATATTATGAACCGAATAACATCAGGATGACCAAGGTGAACAATAAAAATTTAACAATGTTATAAAATATGATGATATGTGAATTATGTGAGACTTTATTAAGTAAATTTACATTAATAAGGTGGTTAATAAAGTAAATAATTAATATAATTTTATTATTCAGGTGGGTATAGAATGTATGAGAAAATTCATGACTCGAGGTAAAGAGTCTTTTTTTAACCATTACATGAAATATTTTGAAGGTTTCATCTCATTTTTTTGATTCCATGTCTATATTACATATATTTGTTTTTGATTTTTTTCATTATACATCAGTGATTTATACAGGCCATTTAATATTTACATTTAATTCTATAAAAAAAGTGTAAAATTAGTCTTTTTAACATTTTCCTCGCATTTCATTTTTGAATTTCACTACAAATATGTGAAAGAAATATAATTTTAAACATTTAACATGTGATAAATTTTTTCCAATTTTATAATAAATTTTCACAATTAATCTTCGTATTTATGTTTTCATGATTTTCTAAAGTATTTCTATTCTCATTTTTTTAAAATTTTTTCATTTTAAGGTTATGAAAAGAAAAGGTTATTTATTCTTATTTTACAATAAAATTCCAAAATGATCATATAATATTCAAGGTTTTAATTTAATTTTAATCTCAATATTTAATTGTTGAATCCTTTTTTGAAATAATTTTATTTTTTTGGGATAAAGTTATGGTTTGTGATTATAGGTTGAAAAAAAAACGTTTTTATGAGTTTTATGGTAAAATTACACACCCCATGAGTTTTATTCACATTAAACTTATTTTACATTATATATGATGATTAATGGGTCTATTATATCCCTATAATACCTTGGGTAAATATTTATTCTCTAAATAAATTATTTTTTAGATAATTGAATAATTTATTACATTTTATGTGCGATTCTAAGGGTGATTGTAAGAGTGATTATGAATATGATGTCCCAAGTAACCAATATAATTTACCTATTTTCATTATGATTTCTTAAAAGATTTTTTTATATAACACTTTGAGGAAAAAATTATATTTTTGGTTGAAATTTTTTTTTTTCTTTTAAAATTTAAAATTCTTTGTTCAAAAGGAAACACATTTAATATGGTTTTATATATGTCAATGGAGTAATGGATTTTCTATTTCTTTTGTACTTATACCAAGTTTTATTATTATCCTATGTTTTCAAAATGTTTTCACATGTCTTTTGTATGATTAGGGAATATTGTGAAGTCTAGTTCTAAAAACGAGTCATTGTCCATAAACGAAGTAAGTGTATATTTTGAATGATTTTTTAGTAAAAAATGTCCATTTATTGAAACTATTTTGGGTTTTATTTTGTAAGGGATTTCTTAATTCACTAAAACTATCAACCTAATGGTTATAGGAATGTTTTTTAATAGGTAGGGTGAAATTCCCTATTTATTATAAAGAAAAGATCACCCTCTTCACAGTAGGGTTTAGAGGTAACCCTTAAATGATGTGAAGCCATAGTAGCTTGAAGTTCCATTACAATATTTTATGTTCTAAAGTCCAAGTGACCCTAAATTCCCAATATGAGCACCTAATATTCACATCATGATCCCAGTCGTCTCACTGCGACATCCTTTAACCATTAGCCATTTCATTGCACTACCCCACCATGAAGACAGAGCAGAGAACCCCTACTTAACCAACATCAGGGTAGAAGGAAATATTATAGATTCTAGTGAAACTATCTATATTTCTATATACACACACCTATAAACACCTTCATATGTCCATTCCATGCCACCTCTAAGATGGGTCGCTTCACATGTCTAGTCATCACTATTCGCAGAATGTGTCTCTAACACCATTATATTTTGTGAAATATTTTTTTCAAATAAATTTAATCTTTTTTATAATTTTCATTATAAAAAATATCAATTTTAATTTTTTTACATGAAAAAATTTGTTTTTATTCCATTATATGTAACATTGGGTTTATCTTACATTACACGCAACACCAAATTTATATTTTTAAACTATTTTAATTTAAATATAAATAAAATGGATAAGTTTTTCTAGAAATATAAAAGAGAGTAAAGTTAATATTTATTTTAATTAGTAAAATGTATTAAAAATATTTTGTATAAATATAACCATATATTTTTATATACTGTAAAACATTTACTCAACAATATAATTAATAATATATATTTTTTAAAAATGTAATTAATAATATTTTTATATATTTAATAATTCTTAATATTTTTTATACATAATATTACTAATTTAATATACCTTCAATATAATTAATAATTATTAATATATCTATAAAATATTAATTAATATTACATACAAGTTCTAAAAAATGTACAGATATAGTATATATATACACATACATATACAGATAGAATCACACACATATATTTTCAATGTGTGTGTGCATATCTATAGGTAAAATATAATATCAATATACTGTATTTTAATGAAATTATAACATCAGTTATGTTAAATAGTGTTTAACCAATTTTATAGAAATATTAATCTTTTAAAAATATTATTAATTACATTATTATATATATGTCATTATTTATAATATTAAAAATTAAGGCAATCCAAAAGTAATGAATGATTTTTTTATAAAGTGATATATATATACATATATATATATATATAGAACCATGCATTTTAATACTATTTATAATAAAAATAATTTATATATATTTAATTATTAAAAATAAAAATAATTTAGACATAAAATATAATGAATAGTTTTTTAAAAAAAATTGAATTTAAATTTAATATTTAAATATGATTAGTAAAATATGTTTATTCAATATTTCTTTAAAATAAAATAAATTTAATAATTAAAAATACAACTATACATTTTGATTTAGACTAAAATATTTATTCATTTAAATAGTTAAAAATATTGTTAAAAATATAACTAATTTTATTTTAATATAATCAATAATTATTAATTTTATAAAATATAATATAATAATAGATATATAATATAATATTATATATTTTTATATAATTATTAAAATTATATAAATTTATCTTTGGGATTTCTCTTTTTCTATGCATGCATATTATAATTTATGAATATAATTATACATTTATATAATTAAATATATATTTTAAAGAATATTTATTCATTGATATAAATAATTTTATTTTTACTTTAATTAGTAGTAACCATAGCACTAATAAATATAACCATAAATTTATATTACCACTAATATAGGTATGATATGTAAGGGTAAACAGGTATGTATTAGGTGGCTACTATTGCCTATCAAGCTTTTACCAATGCTAACTATGACAAACCATGTATTTTTACTAAGATGTTACTTTTAGGATTTATTGATATTCATGATTATGGATACATACACACACATATATATAGACACACACACACACACATATATTATTTAAACATGTATATATTTTTCTAAAAAGCTTCAAATGATGTTCAATTAGATGACATTTATACATTTTTAATTATTTTGTTTAATTTTTTATATAAATTACGTTTTATTTTACGGTTAAATATATTTTCCTAAAATGATTCATTATCAGATATTTTATCAATTTATATTAATGTTAATTATATAAATTCATATTGACATTTATTATTATAATAATCTTATAAATACTTCTTTTAAGGTATGAGGCAAGACTATGTTTTTTCAATTGAGAAAGAGTTTTTATTCTAAATTGGGTTTCCTTGTATTATATAATTTTATCTAACAGTGAAATTTATAAATTTTATAATTTTAATACCATAAAATTAACTTCTTTTTTGGTTTCCACATGTCATAATTAACTTTGGGTTAAATTTTGGGATTTTTATAAGCAATTTGGTTTTTTGGTGAAGAGTAAAAAAAAATATATTTTATTAATGTCATAAATTTTATGAAATCATCCTGATATAAATATGAATTAGAAATTTATAAAACATTATGATCAATATTAATATATAATTATCATGATATAGAACTCAAAATTCCATCTAATTAATATAAATAACAAATTATGTAAAGATAAATATGAATACATTTATTTGTGCTGATGTAGTACCTACACAACATTAGAAAAGTAAAAATGGGTGACATTAATAAAATTTTATCTGGGTATAATACATGGATATACAGTAACTGTTGATTAATAATAATTATTTTGATTTATATTTGCTAATTTTAGATTTATACAGTGATATTGTTGTCTAAACGCTTACCCAACACTTGTACAAGCTAAGAAAAGATAAAATATAACTTAAATATGTTTTTTATGATAATGATGAAAATAAAAATATAATATAAATGGTTAGAAATGATAATATTTAATAATAATAAAGTGTATTAATTATATTAAATTCTTTTCAATTTTAAATTATCAGATAACTATCCATAACCATTATTCAGTGTTGATGCAATGCTTGTGTAACCAAGACAAAGGTCAAAGTAATGGTTTTAAAATTGTTAAAGTTAATATGGTTTTGATAATTTATGGTATTTCATGACTTTTAATAATTAATATGAAATTTAATGGTTTATCTAAATGTTAAATTTATAATTCCATATTTATCTAGATATTTTTAAAGTTAATTTTTGAATGTAACCCAAAAAGGACTTTAAAAAGAATTTAATATTAAAAATGATTTATAAATTAATAAAAAATACTATAAATATTATAAAGACTCATGTGGTATGGTTGATGGTGTAAAAGAATACCCATTTTCCATGTGTGAACCAATTTACATTTTAAAATTTCATTATTTACCATTAAAGACAATATTTTTTAAAACCCCATTTGATTTTTCCTATAAAAAAGGACTCAGTATAACCTTTCCAAAATCCATCTCAAGTTTGGTTTTGCCTCTATATTCTGTCCAATTCAATTTAAAAACATCTCATTCCATGTTTATAATCCACTATAATTTCTATTAAACCTTTCTCTAATGGGTTTAGACACAATCTAGACGAGGCGATTCAAAGAGCATGGTAAGAGTTTTTGAGACTCTTTCTCATTTCTTATTTATAAATATTTGTAATAAAAATTATTTAAAAATTCAATTATTTTTAGTAAATGATTATATTACCATAATATTGGAATAATTTTTATCCATAAATTATTAATTATTATTCATTAACCCTCACCAATATCTTTTTGTAATCCATTACTCTGTCAATATATAGATTTTTCAAAGACCATGTCATTTCATTTTAAATATTTAATCACTCTTTTAAAAAACATAAGTATTATTTAAAAGTATCCCTAAAATAGATCATAGTTATAATATAAATTTTTTATTGAAATAAAATATTTATTATGTTTTCACTTCTTTTAAACACTTGTGAAAAACATCTCTCACCATAGTGGTTTTATGCCACCTAAGTGAATGATGATGTATTAATAGCCATATGTCTTTCATGTATATAATTAAAAATTGATTTTATGATTGGTTATAACATTAATATTCAACTAATATGATTATTATGATTCATTAATGAAAAAATATCCATCATAACAATGGGATTAACAATAAACAATCATGGCTATTTTTAACTATCCAAAATAAGATTATCAGGGAAGATTTTTAGAAAAGTAACTGTTTTATGAACTATTGAATCCCATTGATTCAATAATAGTATGTAAATAATAAAATGAAAATTATTTATTTAATGCAACCATTTTATAATGGATTTTTACATCACAAAAATACCAAATCCATTTTGGATATTATGAACCGAATAACATCAGGATGACCAAGGTGAACATTAAAAATTTAACAATGTTATAAAATATGATGATATGTGAATTATGTGAGACTTTATTAAGTAAATTTACATTAATAAGGTGGTTAATAAAGTAAATAATTAATATAATTTTATTATTCAGGTGGGTATAGGATGTATGAGACAATTCATGATTCGAGGTAAAAAGTCTTTTTTTAACCATTACATGAAATATTTTGAAGGTTTCATCTCATTTTTTTATTCCATTTCTATATTACATATATTTGTTTTTGATTTTTTTCATTATACATCAGTGATTTATAGAGGCCATTTTATATTTACATTTAATTCTATAACAAAAGTGTAATATTAGTCTTTTTAACATTTTCCTCACATTTCATTTTTGAATTTCACTACAAATATGTGAAAGAAATATAATTTTAAACATTTAACATGTGATAACTTTTTTCCAATTTTATAATAAATTTTCACAATTAATCTTCGTATTTATGTTTTCATGATTTTCTAAAGTATTTCTATTCTCATTTTTTTAAAAAATTTTCATTTTTAAGGTTATGAAAAGAAAAGGTTATTTATTCTTATTTTACAATAAAATTCCAAAATGATCATATAATATTCAAGGTTTTAATTTAATTTTAATCTCAATATTTAATTTTTGAATCCTTTTTTGAAATAATTTTATTTTTTTGGGATAAAGTTATGGTTTGTGATTATAGGTTGAAATGAACATTTTTATGAGTTTTATGGTAAAATTACACACCCCATGTGTTTTATTCACATTAAACTTATTTTACATTATATATGATGATTAATGGGTCTATTATATCCCTATAATACATTGGTTAAATATTTATTCTCTAAATAAATTATTTTTTAGATAATTGAATAATTTATTACATTTTATGTGTGATTCTAAGGGTGATTGTAAGAGTGATTATGAATATGATGTCCTAAGTAACCAATATAATTTACCTATTTTCATTATGATTTCTTAAAAGATTTTTTTATATAACACTTTGAGGAAAAAATTATATTTTTGGTTGAAAAGATTTTTTTCTTTTAAAATTTCAAATTCTTTGTTCAAAAGGAAACACATTTAATAAGGTTTTATATATGTCAATGGAGTAATGGATTTTCTATTTCTTTTGTACTTATACCATGTTTTATTATTATCCTATGTTTTCAAAATGTTTTCACATGTCTTTTGTATGATTAGGGAATATTGTGAAGTCTAGTTCTAAAAACGAGTCATTGTCCATAAACGAAGTAAGTGTATATTTTGAATGATTTTTTAGTAAAAAATGTCCATTTATTGAAAATATTTTGGGTTTTATTTTGTAAGGGATTTCTTAATTCACTAAAACTATCAACCTAATGGTTATAGGAATGTTTTTTAATAGGTAGGGTGAAATTCCCTATTTATTATTAAGAAAAGATCACCCTCTTCTCAGTAGGGTTTAGAGGTAACACTTAAATGATGTGAAGCCCTAGTAGCTTGAAGTTCCATTACAATATTTTATGTTCTAAAGTCCAAGTGACCCTAAATTCCCAATATGAGCACCTAATATTCACATCATGATCCCAGTCTTCTCACTGCGACATCCTTTAACCATTAGCCATTTCATTGCACTACCCCACCATGAAGACAGAGCAGAGAACCCCTACTTAACCAACATCAGGGTAGAAGGAAATATTATAGATTCTAGTGAAACTATCTATATTTCTATATACACACCTATAAACACCTTCATATGTCCATTCGATGCCACCTCTAAGATGGGTCGCTTCACATGTCTAGTCATCACTATTCGCAGAATGTGTCTCTAACACCATTATATTTTGTGAAATATTTTTTTCAAATAAATTTAATCTTTTTTATAATTTTCATTATAAAAAATATCAATATTAATTTTTTACATGAAAAAATTTGTTTTCATTCCGTAATATGTAACATTGGGTTTATCTTACATTACACGCAACACCAAATTTATATTTTGAAACTATTTTAATTTAAATATAAATAAAATGGATAAGTTTTTCTAGAAATATAAAAGAGAGTAAAGTTAATATTTATTTTAATTAGTAAAATGTATTAAAAATATTTTGTATAAATATAACCATATATTTTTATATACTGTAAAATATTTACTCAACAATATAATTAATAATATATATTTTTTAAAAATGTAACTAATAATATTTTAATATATTTAATAATTCTTAATATTTTTTATACATAATATTACTAATTTAATATACCTTTAATATAATTAATAATTATTAATATATCTATAAAATATTAATTAATATTACATACAAGTTCTAAAAAATGTACACATATAGTATATATATACACACACATACACAGATAGAATCACACACATATATTTTCAATGTGTGTGTGCATATCTATAGGTAAAATATAATATCAATATACTGTATTTTAATGAAATTATAACATCAGTTATGTTAAATAGTGTTTAACCAATTTTTATAGAAATATTAATCTTTTAAAAATATTATTAATTACATTATTATATATATGTCATTATTTATAATATTAAAAATTAAGGCAATTCAAAAGTAATGAATGATTTTTTTATAACGTGATATATATACACACATATATATATATAACCATGCATTTTAATACTATTTATAATAAACATAATTTATATATATTTAATTATTAAAAATAAAAATAATTTAGACCTAAAATATAATGAATAGTTTTTAAAAAAATTGAATTTAAATTTAATATTTAAATATGATTAGTAAAATATGTTTATTCAATATATCGTTAAAATAAAATAAATTTAGTAATTAAAAATACAACTATACATTTTGATTTAGACTAAAATATTTATTCATTTAAATAGTTAAAAATATTTTTAAAAATATAACTAATTTAATTTTAATATAATCAATAATTATTAATTTTATAAATATATAATATAATAATAGATATATAATATAATATTATATATTTTTATATAATTATTAAAATTATATAAATTTATCTTTGGGATTTATCTTTTTCTATGCATGCATATTATTATTTATGAATATAATTATACATTTATATAACTAAATATATATTTTAAAGAATATTTATTCATTGATATAAATAATTTTATTTTTACTTTAATTAGTAGTAACCATAGAACTAATAAATATAACCATAAATTGATGTTACCACTAATATAGGTATGATATGTAAGGGTAAACAGTTATGTATTAGGTGGCTACTATTGCCTATCAAGCTTTTACCAATGCTAACTATGAAAAACCATGTATTTTTAATAAGATGTCACTTTTAGGATTTATTGATATTCATGATTATGGATACATACACACACATATATATAGACACACACATACACATATATATTATTTAAACATGTATATATTTTTCTAACAAGCTTCAAATGATGATCAATTAGATGACATTTATACATTTTTAATTATTTTGTTTAATTATTTATATAAATTACGTTTTATTTTACGGTTAAATATATTTTCTTAAAATTATTTATTATCAGATATTTTATCAATTTATATTTATGTTAATTATATAAATTCATATTGACATTTATTATTATAACAATCTTATAAATACTTCTTTTAAGGTATGAGGCAAGACTATGTTTTTTCAATTGAGAAAGAGTTTTTATTCTAAATTGGGTTTCCTTGTATTATATAATTTTATCTAATAGTGAAATTTAAAAATTTTATAATTTTAATACCATAAAATTAACTTCTTTTTTGGTTTCCACATGTCATAATTAACTTTGGGTTAAATTTTGGGATTTTTATAAGCAATTTGGTTTTTTGGTGAAGAGTAAAAAAAATATATATTTTATTAATGTCATAAATTTTATGAAATCATCCTGATATAAATATGAATTAGAAATTTATAAAACATTATGATCAATATTAATATATAATTATCATGATATAGAACTCAAAATTCCATCTAATTAATATAAATAACAAATTATGTAAAGATAAATATGAATACATTTATTTGTGCTGATGTAGTACCTACACAACATTAGAAAAGTAAAAATGGGTGACTTTAATAAAATTTTATCTGGGTATAATACATGGATATACAGTAATTGTTGATTAATAATAATTTATTTTGATTTATATTTGCTAATTTTAGATTTATACAGTGATATTGTTGTCTAAACGCTTACCCAACACTTGCACAAGCTAAGAAAAGATAAAATATAACTTAAATATGTTTTTATGATAATAATGAAAATAAAAATATAATATAAATGGTTAGAAATGATAATATTTAATAATAATAAAGTGTATTAATTATATTAAATTCTTTTCAATTTTAAATTATCAGATAACTATCCATAACTATTATTCAGTGTTGACGCAATGCTTGTGTAACCAAGACAAAGGTCGAAGTAATGGTTTTAAAATTGTTAAAGTTAATATAGTTTTGATAATTTATGGTATTTCATGATTTTTAATAATTAATATGAAATTTAATGGTTTATCTAAATGTTAAATTTATAATTCCATATTTATCTAGATATTTTTAAAGTCAATTTTTGAATGTAACCCAAAAAGGACTGTAAAAGGAATTTAATATTAAAAATGATTTATAAATTAATAAAAAATACTATAAATATTATAAAGACTCATGTGGTATGGTTAATGGTGTAAAAGAATACCCATTTTCCATGTGTGAACTAATTTACATTTTAAAATGTCATTATTTACCATTAAAGACATAATATTTTTTAAAACCCCATTTGATTTTTCCTATAAAAAAGGACTCAGTATAACCTTTCCAAAATCCATCTCAAGTTTGGTTTTTCCTCTATATTCTGTCCAATTCAATTTAAAAACATCTCATTCCATGTTTATAATCCACTATAATTTCTCATAAACCTTTCTCTAATGGGTTTAGACACAATCTAGACGAGGCGATTCAAAGAGCATGGTAAGAGTTTTTGAGACTCTTTCTCATTTCTTATTTATAAATATTTGTAATAAAAATCATTTAAAAATTCAATTATTTTTAGTAAATGATTATATTACCATAATATTGGAATAATTTTTATCCATAAATTATTAATTATTATTCATTAACCCTCACCAATATCTTTTTGTAATTCATTACTCTGTCAATATATAGATTTTTCAAAGACAATGTCATTTCATTTTAAATATTTAATCACTCTTTTAAAAAACATAAGTATTATTTAAAAGTATCCCTAAAATAGATCATAGTTATAATATAAATTTTTTATTGAAATAAAATATTTATTATGTTTTCCCTTATTTTAAACACTTGTGAAAAACATCTCTCACCATAGTGGTTTTATGCCACCTAAGTGAATGATGAAGTATTAATAGCCATATGTCATTCATGTATATAATTAAAAATTGATTTTATGATTGGTTATAACATTAATATTCAACTAATATGATTTTTATGATTCATTAATGAAAAAAATATCCATCATAACAATGGGATTAACAATAAACAATCATGGCTATTTTTAACTATCCAAAATAAGATTATCAGGGAAGATTCTTGGAAAAGTAACTGTTTTATGAACTATTGAATCCCATTGATTCAATAATGGTATGTAAATAATAAAATGAAAATTATTTATTTAATGCAACCATTTTATAATGGATTTTTACATTACAAAAATACCAAATCCATTTTGGATATTATGAACCGAATAACATCAGGATGACCAAGGTGAACAATAAAAATTTAACAATGTTATAAAATATGATGATATGTGAATTATGTGAGACTTTATTAAGTAAATTTACATTAATAAGGTGGTTAATAAAGTAAATAATTAATATAATTTTATTATTCAGGTGGGTATAGGATGTATGAGACAATTCATGACTCGAGGTAAAGAGTCTTTTTTAACCATTACATGAAATATTTTGAAGGTTTCATCTAATTTTTTTTATTCCATGTCTATATTACATATATTTGTTTTTGATTTTTTTCATTATACATCAGTGATTTATAGTGTCCATTTTATATTTACATTTAATTCTATAACAAAAGTGTAAAATTAGTCTCTTTAACATTTTCCTCGCATTTCATTTTTGAATTTCACTACAAATATGTGAAAGAAATATAATTTTAAACATTTAACATGTGATAAATTTTTTCCAATTTTATAATAAATTTTCACAATTAATCTTCGTATTTATGTTTTCATGATTTTCTAAATTATTTCTATTCTCATTTTTTTAAAAAATTTTCATTTTTAAGGTTATGAAAAGAAAAGGTTATTTATTCTTATTTTACAATAAAATTCCAAAATGATCATATAATATTCAAGGTTTTAATTTAATTTTAATCTCAATATTTAATTGTTGAATCATTTTTTGAAATAATTTTATTTTTTTTGGATAAAGTTATTGTTTGTGATTATAGGTTGAAAAAAACGTTTTTATGAGTTTTATGGTAAAATTACACACCCCATGTGTTTTATTCACATTAAACTTATTTAACATTATATATGATTATTAATGGGTCTATTATATCCCTATAATACATTGGGTAAATATTTATTCTCTAAATAAATTATTTTTTAGATAATTGAATAATTTATTACATTTTATGTGTGATTCTAAGGGTGATTGTAAGAGTGATTATGAATATGATGTCCCAAGTAACCAATATAATTTACCTATTTTCATTATGATTTCTTAAAAGATTTTTTTATATTACACTTTGAGGAAAAAATTATATTTTTGGTTGAAAAGATTTTTTTCTTTTAAAATTTCAAATTCTTTGTTCAAAAGGAAACACATTTAATAAGGTTTTATATATGTCAATGGAGTAATGGATTTTCTATTTCTTTTGTACTTATACCAAGTTTTATTATTATCCTATGTTTTCAAAATGTTTTCACATGTCTTTTGTATGATTAGGGAATATTGTGAAGTCTAGTTCTAAAAACGAGTCATTGTCCATAAACGAATTAAGTGTATATTTTGAATGATTTTTTAGTAAAAAATGTCCATTTATTGAAACTATTTTTGGTTTTATTTTGTAAGGGATTTCTTAATTCACTAAAACTTACAACCTAATGGTTATATGAATGTTTTTTAATAGGTAGGGTGAAATTCCCTATTTATTATTAAGAAAAGATCACCCTCTTCTCAGTAGGGTTTAGAGGTAACCCTTAAATGATGTGAATCCATAGTAGCTTGAAGTTCCATTACAATATTTTATGTTCTAAAGTCCAAGTGACCCTAAATTCCCAATATGAGCACCTAATATTCACATCATGATCCCAGTCTTCTGACTGCGACATCCTTTAACCATTAGCCATTTCATTGCACTACCCCACCATGAAGACAGAGCAGAGAACCCCTACTTAACCAACATCAGGGTAGAAGGAAATATTATATATTCTAGTGAAAATATCTATATTTCTATATACACACCTATAAACACCTTCATATGTCCATTCCATGCCACCTCTAAGATGGGTCGCTTCACATGTCTAGTCATCACTATTCGCAGAATGTGTCTCTAACACCATTATATTTTGTGAAATATTTTTTTCAAATAAATTTAATATTATTTTTAATTTTCATTATAAAAAATATCAATTTTAATTTTTTTACATGAAAAAACTTATTTTCATTCCATTATATGTAACATTGGGTTTATCTTACATTACACGCAACACCAAATTTATATTTTTAAACTATTTTAATTTAAATATAAATAAAATGGATAAGTTTTTCTAGAAATATAAAAGAGAGTAAAGTTAATATTTATTTTAATTAGTAAAATGTATTAAAAATATTTTGTATAAATATAACCATATATTTTTATATACTGTAAAATATTTACTCAACAATATAATTAATAATATATATTTTTTAAAAATGTAACTAATAATATTTTAATATATTTAATAATTCTTAAAATTTTTTATACATAATATTACTAATTTAATATACCTTTAATATAATTAATAATTATTAATATATCTATAAAATATTAATTAATATTACATACAAGTTCTAAAAAATGTACACATATAGTATATATATACACACACATACACAGATAGAATCAAACACATATATTTTCAATGTGTGTGTGCATATCTATAGGTAAAATATAATATCAATATACTGTATTTTAATGAAATTATAACATCAGTTAAGTTAAATAGTGTTTATCCAATTTTTATAGAAATATTAATCTTTTAAAAATATTATTAATTACATTATTATATATATGTCATTATTTATAATATTAAAAATTAAGGCAATTCAAAAGTAATGAATGATTTTTTTATAAAGTGATATATATATACATATATATATATAACCATGCATTTTAATACTATTTATAATATACATAATTTATATATATTTAATTATTAAAAATAAAAATAATTTAGACATAAAATATAATGAATAGTTTTTAAAAAAAATTGAATTTAAATTTAATATTTAAATATGATTATTAAAATATGTTTATTCAATATTTCTTTAAAATAAAATAAATTTAATAATTAAAAATACAACTATACATTTTGATTTAGACTAAAATATTTATTCATTTAAATAGTTAAAAATATTTTTAAAAATATAACTAATTTTATTTTAATATAATCAATAATTATTAATTTTATAAATATATAATATAATAATAGATATATAATATAATATTATATATTTTTATATAATTATTAAAATTATATAAATTTATCTTTGGGATTTCTCTTTTTCTATGCATGCATATTATTATTTATGAATATAATTATACATTTATATAATTAAATATATATTTTAAAGAATATTTATTCATTGATATAAATAATTTTATTTTTACTTTAAGTAGTAGTAACCATAGCACTAATAAATATAACCATAAATTGATGTTACCACTAATATAGGTATGATATGTAAGGGTAAACAGTTATGTATTAGGTGGCTACTATTGCCTATCAAGATTTTACCAATGCTAACTATGACAAACCATGTATTTTTAATAAGATGTAACTGTTAGGATTTTTTGATATTCATGTTTATGGGTACATACACACACATATATATAGACACACACACACACACATATATTATTTAAACATGTATATATTTTTCTAACAAGCTTCAAATGATGATCAATTAGATGACATTTATACATTTTTAATTATTTTGTTTAATTTTTTATATAAATTCCGTTTTATTTTACGGTTAAATATATTTTCTTAAAATGATTTATTATCAGATATTTTATCCATTTATATTTATTTTAATTATATAAATTCATATTGACATTTATTATTATAATAATCTTATAAATACTTCTTTTAAGGTATGAGGCAAGACTATGTTTTTTCAATTGAGAAAGAGTTTTTATTCTAAATTGGGTTTCCTTGTATTATATAATTTTATCTAATAGTGAAATTTATAAATTTTATAATTTTAATACCATAAAATTAACTTCTTTTTTGGTTTCAACATGTCATAATTAACTTTGGGTTAAATTTTGGTATTTTTATAAGCAATTTAGTTTTTTGGTGAAGAGTTAAAAAAATATATATTTTATTAATGTCATAAATTTTATGAAATCATCCTGATATAAAAATGAATTAGAAATTTATAAAACATTATGATCAATATTAATATATAAGTATCATGATATAGAACTCAAAATTCCATCTAATTAATATAAATAACAAATTATGTAAAGATAAATATGAAAACATTTATTTGTGCTGATGTAGTACCTACACAACATTAGAAAAGTAAAAAGGGGTGACATTAATAAAATTTTATCTAGGTATAATACAATGATATACATTAATTGTTGATTAATAATAATTTATTTTGATTTATATTTGCAAATTTTAGATTTATACAGTGATATTGTTGTCTAAACGCTTACCCAACACTTGCACAAGCTAAGAAATGATAAAATATAACTTAAATATGTTTTTATGATAATGATGAAAATAAAAATATAATATAAATGGTTAGAAATGATAATATTTAATAATAATAAAGTGTATTAATTATATTAATTTCGTTTCAATTTTAAATTATCAGATAACTATCCATAACTATTATTCAGTGTTGACGCAATGCTTGTGTAACCAAGACAAAGGTCAAAGTAATGGTTTTAAAATTGTTAAAGTTAATATGGTTTTGATAATTTATGGTATTTCATGATTTTTAATAATTAATATGAAATTTAATGGTTTATCTAAATGTTAAATTTATAATTCCATATTTATCTAGATATTTTTAAAGTCAATTTTTGAATGTAACCCAAAAATGACTTTAAAAGGAATTTAATATTAAAAATGAATTATAAATTAATAAAAAATACTATAAATATTATAAAGACTCATGTGGTATGGTTTATGGTGTAAAAGAATACCCATTTTCCATGTGTGAACCAATTTACATTTTAAAATGTCATTATTTACCATTAAAGACATAATATTTTTTAAAACCCCATTTGATTTTTCCTATAAAAAAGGACTCAGTATAACCTTTCCAAAATCCATCTCAAGTTTGGTTTTGCCTCTATATTATGTCCAATTCAATTTAAAAACATCTCATTCCATGTTTATAATCCACTATAATTTCTTATAAACCTTTATCTAATGGGTTTAGACACAATCTAGACGAGGCGATTCAAAGAGCATGGTAAGAGTTTTTGATACTCTTTCTCATTTCTTATTTATAAATATTTGTATTAAAAATCATTTAAAAATTCAATTATTTTTAGTAAATGATTATATTACCATAATATTGGAATAATTTTTATCCATAAATTATTAATTATTATTCATTAACCCTCACCAATATCTTTTTGTAATCCATTACTCTGTCAATATATAGATTTTTCAAAGACCATGTCATTTCATTTTAAATATTTAATCACTCTTTTAAAAAACATAATTATTATTTAAAAGTATCCCTAAAATAGATCATAGTTATAATATAATTTTTTTATTGAAATAAAATATTTATTATGTTTTCCCTTCTTTTAAACACTTGTGAAAAACATCTCTCACCATAGTGGTTTTATGCCACCTAAGTGAATGATGAAGTATTAATAGTCATATGTCTTTCATGTATATAATTAAAAATTGATTTTATGATTGGTTATAACATTAATATTCAACTAATATGATTATTATGATTCATTAATGAAAAAATATCCATCATAATAATGGGATTAACAATAAACAATTATGGCTATTTTTAACTATCCGAAATAAGATTATCCGGGAAGATTCTTGGAAAAGTAACTGTTTTATGAACTATTGAATCCCATTGATTCAATAATGGTATGTAAATAATAAAATGAAAATTATTTATTTAATGCAACCATTTTATAATGGATTTTTACATTACAAAAATACCAAATCCATTTTGGATATTATGAACCGAATAACATCAGGATGACCAAGGTGAACAATAAAAATTTAACAATTTTATAAAATATGATGATATGTGAATTATGTGATACTTTATTAAGTAAATTTACATTAATAAGGTGGTTAATAAAGTAAATAATTAATATAATTTTATTATTCAGGTGGGTATAGGATGTATGAGACAATTCATGACTCGAGGTAAAGAGTCTTTTTTTAACCATTACATGAAATATTTTGATGGTTTCATCTCATTTTTTTTATTCCATGTCTATATTACATATATTTGTTTTTGATTTTTTTCATTATACATCAGTGATTTATAGAGGCCATTTTATATTTACATTTAATTCTATAAAAAAAGTGTAAAATTAGTCTTTTTAACATTTTCCTCGCATTTCATTTTTGAATTTCACTATAAATATGTAAAAGAAATATAATTTTAAACATTTAACATGTGATAACTTTTTTCCAATTTTATAATAAATTTTCACAATTAATCTTCGTATTTATGTTTTCATGATTTTCTAAAGGATTTCTATTCTCAATTTTTTTAAATTTTTTTCATATTTAAGGTTATGAAAAGAAAAGGTTATTTATTCTTATTTTACAATAAAATTCCAAAATTATCATATAATATTCAAGGTTTTAATTTAATTTTAATCTCAATATTTAATTGTTGATTCCTTTTTTGAAATAATTTTATTTTTTTGGGATAAAGTTATGGTTTGTGATTATAGGTTGAAAAAAACGTTTTTATGAGTTTTATGGTAAAATTACACACCCCATGTGTTTTATTCAAATTAAAATTATTTTACATTATATATGATGATTAATGGGTCTATTATATCCCTATAATACATTGGGTAAATATTTATTCTCTAAATAAATTATTTTTTAGATAATTGAATAATTTATTACATTTTATGTGTGATTCTAAGGGTGATTGTAAGAGTGATTATGAATATGATGTCCCAAGTAACCAATATAATTTACCTATTTTCATTATGATTTCTTAAAATATTTTTTTATATAACACTTTGAGGAAAAAATTATATTTTTGGTTGAAATGATTTTTTTCTTTTAAAATTTCAAATTCTTTGTTCAAAAGGAAACACATTTAATAAGGTTTTATATATGTCAATGGAGTAATGGATTTTCTATTTCTTTTGTACCTATACCAAGTTTTATTATTATCCTATGTTTTCAAAATGTTTTCACATGTATTTTCTATGATTAGGGAATATTGTGAAGTCTAGTTCTAAAAACGAGTTATTGTCCATAAACGAAGTAAGTGTATATTTTGAATGATTTTTTAGTAAAAAATGTCCATTTATTGAAACTATTTTGGGTTTTATTTTGTAAGGGATTTCTTAATTCACTAAAACTATCAACCTAATGGTTATAGGAATGTTTTTTAATAGGTAGGGTGAAATTCCCTATTTTTTATTAAGAAAAGATCACCCTCTTCTCAGTAGGGTTTAGAGGTAACCCTTAAAGGATGTGAATCCCTAGTAGCTTGAAGTGCCATTACAATATTTTATGTTCTAAAGTCCAAGTGACCCTAAATTCCCAATATGAGCACCTAATATTCACATCATGATCCTAGTCTTCTCACTGCGACATCCTTCAACCATTATCCATTTCATTGCACTACCCCACCATGAAGACAGAGCAGAGAACCCCTACTTAACCAACATCAGGGTAGAAGGAAATATTATAGATTCTAGTGAAACTATCTATATTTCTATATACACACCTATAAACACCTTCATATGTCCATTCCATGCCACCTCTAATATGGGTCGCTTCACATGTCTAGTCATCACTATTCGCAGAATGTGTCTCTAACACCATTATATTTTGTGAAATATTTTTTTCAAATAAATTTAATCTTTTTTATAATTTTCATTATAAAAAATATCAATTTTAATTTTTTTACATGAAAAAATTTGTTTTTATTCCCTTATATGTAACATTGGGTTTATCTTACATTACACGCAACACCAAATTTATCTTACGGTAAAAGAAACATCGAGTTTTAATGAACTAAGAACAATGATTAATTTTATTATTTAAGAAGGACCATTATTACCTAGCCATTAAATATGAAGAATAAATAGGAATAAATAAAATTTAAATATTATTTAAAATGGGTTTATATAAATAAAACATATGGATAAAAAAGTACTTAACTTTTCAATACAGTCTTTATATGTTTCAAAAATACTATTTTCTAAAATCAATTCTATTCATTTATTTTTCTAAATAAAAATAAAATATATTTTTAAAACTTATTGAAAATTAATTTAGTAAAGTAAAATTAAATTTTTAAGTCATCATATCAAAATTATCATAAGTTGAATTTTTGATATTCTTCTGAAAAGTTTCATTTTTTTGATGAATAGTGAAGACTACTGAATTTTAATTGAAAGATGCCTTTTAATTTAATTTATTTATAATGTTAAAATATATTATAATTGGTTTTCAAGTAAAATTAGATCAATTATATATCCATTAATACAATTTAGTTAATTTAAATCAATTTCAAATTGAATTCTAATATGAAAACATTGCCAACTTTTAAAGATTTTCTCTTTAAAAACCAACTTTCTCGTCGTGTATATGGAATATCAAATTAAAATTTTCTAATTTTTTCTGTATAATTATGAAACATTGATTCCATATTTTTAAAGAGAATAATTTATATCATATAATACATTAAACTTAATTTTTTAACAAAAATTAATATTAAAAAAATAAAATAAAAAATATTTATCATGGTTAAGGAAAAAATGGGTTTACTAGGGTTTAAACTAAAAGGATTAGAGTTAAAAATGACATAAAACATTTCAAAAACAAATTTTAAGGGAATATTTAGACCTTATATCTTATATTTTAGATAAATTACTATTATTGGAGCCTTGAAACCTAGAAAAAACATGGGTGGAATTCATTAATTCAAAATGTTATATGTGTTCCACACACCCCACTTATAGATGGACACCTCTTCTCCTCTACTCTTCACACCTCCAAACCATTTTGTGTCACAAATAAATTAAAAAATACATTATAAAATTCCATAATATCACAATATAATCAATTTTTCTATAAATAATTCCATATTAGGAAGAATGTTTGTGCAAACCTAACGAGGATACCTGAAGAAGAGGCAACGATCCTCAACAAGCATTTTTTTATTTCTTCCACCACCTCATAAAATTATTATTATAAAATGATGATATAATAGAATCAAAATATTAAATATAATTATATATTTTTATTTTCATATAATTTCTAAAAACTATATACACTTCAATTAAATGGGTTAAAAAATCATTGTTGGTGTGTATGACAGACTAAGGCCTCACGATTTTATGTCATTCCTTTTTTCCATTACCAACTCTAAACTTTAAAAATAATGATTTATTTATTGTTTTTATATGATACTGATGATATTGTTATGATTTTTTAATTATTATATAACATATACTTTCGTTATTTCTATTTTTTGGGAATACGATAATGTTGCTCGTGTGTACGACAGCCTACCGCCTTGCGTAGCGATGCGATTTATTCACACTTTTAATGGAAGGTAACACAAATAGTATTAATGAAAATATATGATACATATAAAATATTAATTATTATATAATTATAATATATCATTAAACTTTCTTTCTTTCAAAATGTTTAGAAAATGGACACAATGTTAATGTGTACGTACGACCCACCGTGTCCATGAACGATGTATTTAATTTCCTAATCAATTTTTATAGATTACTATAAATAAATATATAATAAATATATTTGATATTTTTATAATGGTTAACATTCTGAAGATTACTCAACCATGATCAAGGTAAAAAAACCAAAAATAACCAATCAAAACATATACAAAAAATAAAGCATTTATTTTCTGAAACACAACTTTTACATGGAATTATTAATAAATTGGTTATAAAAGGTAAAAAGTAAATCATATATGATATATATATATATATATTGTTATTTAATATATGTATAATAAACATATTTTATTATACATTATGTTTTAATGTTTACAAAGTATGTCAAGACTCAAGGTAAGGGATTACCATCTCACTTTTCACTTCTGTGAGACACCTTCCATATTTAACACCTATTTCTATTAGGTGGTGTTTATAATTACCATGAATGTATATTTTGATTATTATACTGAAAATTTTTTGGGTTTACCTATCCATTTTAGTATATCTCTTTTATGGGGGTTATATTGAAAAAGTTAACAAATCAGTAAGGTTTCCCAACTCAATTTTTCTTCTTTGAGGTGTATGTTATGTTATGCACCTATATTCTTTAATGTGGTGTATATAAAACCACTTGAAATGTAATATCATGAATTTATTTATCCTCATTTTATTTTAATTTATATTATATATTATTCATTTAGGTGTCTTATGATTCAAAGTTACCAAATTTGTAATGATTTTATGTCACAATCTCATCATTTATCGAAATTATTTATGATTATGTTTACAATGATAAAATATAATAATAAATATATAAATAAAATCATTAATTTTACTATACACTCTTTATTAATGGAATATTCATGTAATTGTACCATATTTCCACTCTTTGGTACCTAAAATAATTGTGAAAATATTTTGAATAAAATTTGACTTTATTTCTCTATTTCGGTTTAAAATCCATTTTCTTCCAAAACCATTTCCAAAAACGTTTTAAAAATATTTTAAAAATATCCTATTAATTTTTTTTAAATTTTTTCTTCTATTTTTTATTTTTAAAAAGGTTTTTTTAAAAAGTAATATTTATTCAAATTTCTGAACAATCCTGATTGTCTTTTATGAAAAATGTGAAAAGAATCATTTTTTTAATATGCAAGACATGATAAGTATTTAACACTATCATGAATATTTAATGAATTCAATATTACTTTACATGTTTTAAAATTTCTTTTCAATGAATTTTTCCCTTAATATTTGTAAAATTTCTAGATTTTAAATAAATTATTTCAAAATGAGAATGATTTTGAAATGTTTTATGTGTTAAAAGTGTTTTTTTAAAAGTGGAAGGGATATTTTCTTCAATAAATGTTTTATATTATTTTGAAATATACATTAATAAATTATAAATGTTATTTTAAAATAAATACATTCACAAAATATTTTATGATTTTTTAGTTTTAAAAATTGATTTTTAAGGAATAGTTATCTTTCTCACAAAAATTTCCAAGTAATTTATCATTAAAAACAATTATCTATATAATATGAAATCCTTTGACATAATTTATGATTTTTATGGGTTTTAACCAATGATAAAAATATTATTATTTCATTTAATGGTTTATTAGGACAATATTTTTATGAAACTTGTTTCTTTTCCACACGTTATACCATGATAAAATTATTATGAAACATGCTTCTTTTTTCATTGTTTATGATATGATTAAAGGATGAAATAGTTATAAAACTTGTATCTTTTACATAGTTTATGATATGGTGATATGTTTATGAAACCCATTTCATTTCATGGGTTATGATATGATGAATTGTTTATGATTTTTTGGCACACATATGTATTATTTTCATTATGAGACAGGTGGGACCTATATCTCCCTCCAATTAATTTTATAAAACATTATATCTCATGAGATAATAATGGTATACAAGTTAATAGGATTGGTACAGTATGGGAAACATGTGTTTCCAAATACACAATGAGAAATAAGTGTATCCCTATCCACTATGGGAAATAGGTGTGTCCTGATCCATAATGGGAAATAGGTGCATCCTAATCTGAAATGGGAAATAAGTGATAAATCATGAGCCACTATGTTTATGGTATTAGTATTTAACCTCTAAATATGAATTTTTTATATATTTATGATGGTTCCATACTTATATGACATGATATTATGGTTCATGATTGATTTATGATGATTTATCCCACTTATGGGAAGTGTTTCTAGAAATTATAAAGTCTTTAATCCCTGAATCATTGTAATGAGCTTTGATATATTGGGTATGAACTTCGTATTTTATGTTCATGATCACAAAAAATTATTATTATCTTATAATTTCATATTATCATAGATTTATATCTCTTATGTTTACCCTTATTGATCATTTGAGCTCACACTTTTTTATATTTACTTCCCTAGATTATAAATAATGGTTAAGGTAGGGTATTCCTAAGAGGAGTACTATGTGAGACAATATTTGTTCGAGATATTGAAGATCTATTTCCAAATTATAAGATTATTCACCTGGTATCCAAACATAATAAACTATTATATTCTTAAAGTGCATGTCATTTAGTGAATATTCATATAAAAAGATGTAATATCTATGTATGAAAAGCCTAGGTCGCTATATCATCACCACCTCTGTAAATTACTAACATGTTGTGAAACTCTTGGCAATTCCATGGAAGAGTACCCATCTTTACCAAGTGATTAGATTTCCAGCTAATATGTGGAAACACACCTATCTCCCTTTCAAGCTACCCACTCGGCGATGCTGTTTGAGGTGAAGATGCACTACCTATATGATACACTACACCAATTTACTTTTAAAATTTTCCATCACCAATTTCTCTATGGTGTCTTGGAAGCCCTACGGACTAAATAACTTTGGTGGATCGAAGGCCTTTGGTAGACCGAAGGCATTGTTTCCCAAAGGTCCAAATCGGGTGAATAGTTTCATTACTATAGTAACTGATATATTACTGATATATTACCTTATAAATTCCACTCTTACCGGAATTTGATCACGTGTCTTCACAAGAAGAATCATTTACCACTCAAGTATATTCCCCTTTGGAAATGGTTATAGGAATATATGTTTTGAAATATTTTCTATAAATATTTTAATTTTTTGATGGTTATGTATGGGTATTTACACTAACATTAATGATGATAAGATCATTTTTATCAGTGATAAAAGTAGAACTCATAAAATATTAAATTATAACTGATAAATTATAATTTTATCAGTTCCTTTTAGTAATCACTGATAATTACCTTACCCTATTAACAAAAGAACACCGAATGTGTCACTATTCAGACTTTTATTTCATGTTATTGTCGGATGCATAATCTATCATGCCCCCTTATATATTTTTTTGAATGATTCCACCATTGAAAAAAATGGATGAAATATCCTCCCACCATGAGGCATTTTTAGTGTTTTTCGGATTTTTATTACTGTAAAATGATTCCATAATTTTCCACACACACCTGATGATTTTCAATTATGAATTTTATTTTTTTGGTGATTTTTTGTTTCACGTCTTTCCTGGAACGAGTTATAAAGTGTTGAAAATATGATTTTATAATAAAAATTCCTTAGTGGTGTATTTTTGTTTTGTTTTTTTTCAAATAAAAACCTTTAAAAGGTTTTTTTAAATAAAGAATCTTGGTATCATTGGTAATGATAGAGAATGGAAGTTGTTTTAGAGATTGTTGTACGTAATTATTTAATGTGTAATGTTTTATAAAGAATATGACTGTGTTTGTTTGTAGTTTATTTTCAAAACGGAATATTTTTTTTGAAATATTTCAATTCTATTATAATTGTTGTTGATCTTTAATTTTTTTATTAGAGGAAGTGTATATTAGATGTCCAAGGATTTTTTTAGTTTTTATTTCAACTAAAAAGTTTTTTATTATCATCATGAATTTATTAAGTTGTGTAATGATGGATTTGGGTTGAATTTTAGTTTTATTTAATTTATATATAACTATTTTTGTTAATTTTAAACCAATTATATATTTTTTTATTGTTATATGTTGGTTTGAGTCATAAATAGAATCAAAACGTGTAATTCACGTTTATAAAAAGTGTAATATTTTAAAATTTTCATATTTAGATTTGTTTTTTATGATGTTTTCATACTAATTGTGAATTGAGTAAAGAATTTAGTATGGTATTGATCATATCCAATGTATACTATCAACCATTTAAATAAAGGATAATATTTAGAATAAAAAAAATCTATGACTTATAATTATAAAAGTAAAAGTTCATTATATAAATATTTTTTATACATTTGAAACATAATTTAGAAAAAAATTTACTAATTTTTTTCTATATCAATTTATTGTCTACCCATGTTTCCCATATTTAAAGAGAAAAAAGATTTACACTTTAGATCATTACAATATAAATTTATTTTATTTAGTTCAAGGTGGAAAAATGAGTTTTCAATAATTTTTTTAAAGAAATAAATAACTTATGTTTATGAATTCACTAAGAAAAATAATAATTATTTCATGTATTTATTTAAAATAAGTCCCATACTCAATTCTATAAAAAATGAAAAACATAAGTATTTATAATGTTTTAATTTCAGTTTTTAAAAATGAAGTAGTTAATGAAACCGAATAGTTTTAAGTTATAAATATTCCTTTTATCATGAAAATAACCATCTATTAGAACATCAATGATGCAATTCTTACACAATTTTATGTATTTTTATTTGAATTATAATTCATTTAGGTTTTAGTGAAAATAGATGACTTACTTTTTAATTAATAAAAATATACATAAAAAAATGCTTAACTAAATTATATTCATACCATTAAAATTATATATTTATAAACCAAACACCGATTTTCTAAAAGGACTCAAGGTAATAAAAAATAAATATGAGTCAAATATTAATTTGTTTTATTGAACCATGTCATAAGATATGTAAATAAGTTTTTTACTTAAACAAGATAAATTAATGGGGTATAACCCAAACTTATAAAAATCATTCCCCTATGGATCTGAAAAACGTTTGGAGATTTTTAACATTTATAATCATGAAAATATAAAACTTTAATCATGAAACGAATTAGATAAAAATGGAACACATTAATATTTCATAGAGTAAAGAATTATAAAACAAGTAAACATGATTAATGGACCTTACACAAGAAACTAAGAATAAAAACAAAATTAAAATAAGTTATTCATTGTCACCAATAAAATAAAAAATTACTAAAATCCATACAATAACACACAAATATATAATAACCAACCAATAAAAACCCATCATAACATGATGGAGTTTACTTATTATTTCTAAATTTTTCTATTCATTCATGGTTTATGAGAGGCCTATGTATCTCATTAAATTCATTAATTTTTAAATGAGGAATTTCATTTGGACTGGTAGTATCTTGGAGAGGAAATTATTAACCATCACTTGAAGACTTGTTATAAGAATTTTTATGTTGGGAGATTGGGTATCAAGAATCTCAATTATTTTAATAAATACTTGCAAGATTCCTTTTTAGCGAATATTTTCAATGCTAATTCATAAGCTCTTGGATTTTTCCATGCTAGGTTCTTGAGTAAAATAAAGAATATAAATTATAATAATTTTAAATCTTCATTTTATCCTACCCTCAGTTCCATTTTTTCCTTAGTTGATTCTCATTCCATATGGTCAGTTTATAGTGAATATTATTTTAATTTCTAGACTACTAATTGGAATGGTGTTTATTTTATTAATTTCATCACTCATGATGATTAAAATATTGATTTAGATGATTCAATCAATGAACAAATTGAGGAAACTGAAGCTCTTTCGGTTCACATAATGGTGGTAGTACATGATTATTGATTCTCTTCACATAGTGATTTCTAGATCAGGGAACCTATTTCAAGTGGGAATATTACCTCTAAACTATTATATCACCATGTCACTGGTTCAGTGAATGTTTTGTATTAGGAACAAGAGAGGGAAAGTTCTTTCCCTGTTACCAGTTCACTATTATATGGAGGATGGATTATAAAAGGATTACAACAGATAGTTTTTGCAGGTTTGTGGTATTTCTATATGTTTAGTTTTTTCATCTATCATCAACATAGGGATGACCTTGATCATTTATTTTTGATATGTGTCACTGTAAAAACCATGTGGAAGGAGGTTGATTGAATTTTTTATGTTATTCTACCATGTACCTTCACTATTCATGAATTATTTAAGGAATGGCTTGATCTACCTCTTTCCCCCATCTATTAATACTCTTTTAGTTTGTTGAAATGGAACTTTTTTAAATTCTTTTGAAGGCATGGAACAACTGGACCCATGATGGTAATTATTTCAATCCTCATGTTTCGTTGGATCATATTTTAGCTTCTGTAAAACATCTTAATGTTCCTCGAAAGGCTTATTTTCATAATTAAGTTCATGATCTTACTATTATAAAGAGAATTGGTGTTAATGGTAACTTTTATCCCCCTTTTATAATAATGGAAGTTTTACAACAATAACCTTTTTATGTATGGATTAAGATTAATGCATATAGAGTTTCAAGGGGAAATCTAAGCCCATCAGGATATGGGGATGTCTTCAGGAATAGTCACAGGGATATCATTTGATGCCTTAAGGGCATATATAGAATTTATTCTTCACTTGAATATTTAGTTATTGTAATTTTTGTTGCGATTGAGCAAGCCAAGAAGAGGGGTTAGATAAATGTTTGGTTGTAATGTGACTCCACAATTGTTGTTCATACTATCAAAATAGAATCAACACATGTGCTTTTTATGATTAATACTCAAGGATCAATTGGTTAGAGTTTCATTCATCTATTGAATACATATTCACTAATGTCTAGAGGCTATCCGATTCGATTTCTAATAAAGGTACAGATGGAATGGATCTCATTTGGGGTGATCTTATTCCTTGGGATTTATTTAACCTTTTTTAGAGCGACAAATGTAATTATATTACTTTTTGAATCATGTTGGTTTGAATTATTGTTTTAATAAATAATTTATTCACTTTAGGGAAAGTGCTTATCTTACCATAAAAAAACCATCACATAGGTTCATGTAAAATTCCATTAAAAACCATAAACATGAAGTATAAAAACATTATCTAAAAACAAACCATTTAAATCCAATTTTTTTAAATGAATGGTATATACTAAATATATCATATAATCATGTATTATAATTTACAATAATTTTTTTAAAATTTTAAATTATATAATTCATTAATATAAAATATTATACATTATATACATAAATTATACTTATTTTTTATTTTTTTTTTTAAAATGAATATTTTTCTACTATATAGGATAAATATGAATAAAAATTAGATGAATTCAAATCATATGGAAGAATATTATGGGAAAAATATCAAAGAGTTCATCAAGTCTGAAAAAGTTCATAGACATGACCCTTATTAATTTTTTCCAAGTTTATGTTGTTATTCAACATGACTTTTTTTCAGATGAGTTGAATGAACACTTGATCCATTATAAAATAGATTAAAGTAATATATGTTGGACTAAACATAGGGAAAAAATGAACACATTTAGTGACTAGGATAATACTATGGTTTATGGATATTATAATATGAGTACAACTATAAATGATTATAGAGATCATATTGAGGAAATGATAATGATATTTGAAGATAAAAATTTTTATTCTTCAAATTTATTTGAGAAGTTGAGGAGATATACAAAGATTCCATTGTATGATGGGGGTATTAGATATAAATTTATTTGTTGTACAAAAAAAATATAAATTTAATTTTTTAAATAGATGAATAAATATTATATTTACAAAAATACTTGATCTCTTGAATGATATGTTACTAGAAGATAATGATCTCCTTTATCAAATATATAATTATAAATTAATTTGATGCTCAATTGGTACAATCTCTAAAGGAATACATTCATGTTCAAATCACTGTATGTTGTTTATTAAGGACCATGATCCACATAAAAATATAACAAATGTTTGGTGTGGCTTGATATAAGTAATATGAATAAATTCCATAAAAAATAGTAGAGAGTATTCAAATAATTAAAAGGATTAGATGTATATATATATATATAAGGAAACTATAAGGAAAATGATTTGGCATATAGATATAACAATTTAATATGGGAAAAATTACCACAAAGAAGACACTCCTTAGTGGAATAAAATTTATCATGAGTTTCCTAAATATTGAAATGAGTTGAGAAAACTCATTAATTCTCTATCTATATATGGAATGTATCCTATTTTTTGAAACATTATCACTCATACTATGTGACTTATTATGTTGGAAAATTATAACATGCCACTTTGGTTGTTCATAAAAATATATATAATATTTTGTCTCTATTTATATCAAGAACAAAAAACCCACTAATGGAATTGATTTTTATTTTTCTATATTGATTGAAGATCTATAATTGATGTGGGATTTAGGTGTTAAATTGTATGATACTCATAAAAATGATGAGTTCATGTTGAGATCTGTGCTCTTTAATATTATAAATGTATTTATTATTTATGTAATTTTTTTAGGATATAGTATTGATAGAATTTTAGATGTCCCATTTGTGAATAAGTTACACAAGTAGTTAGGATAAAAAATTCCTTTAAGATTGTGTTTTTAAGGGCTCATAAATTTTTACATTGATGATATAAATAAAAATCTGGGAAAACATCATTCAATGGGAAATAATAAGAATGCACAACACCTTCACCGTTAACACATGATTAATAGTCTGATAAAGTAAAATATATTTTCCACAATTTTTGTAAAACATTTATAAAAAATATTATGTTAATGGGTTGAAAAATATATAAATTATTTAAAATTACTGAATTATAATTTTTTACACATCATGAATTTTATTGATGTCATGAATGTTGAAAAAAATGTATGTGTTAGTGTAATTGTAAAATTACTAATTCCACCAAACAGAAAAAATGACAATAAGGATAGGTTGTACCAAAATGAAATGTGAATAAGGGAATATTTTCCACTATTAAAGGGGGAAATACAAAATTTTCTTACTCTAATTGGTTATAATCTTTATAGGAAGCTGATATTTAAAATTTGAAACATCATTAATGGTGTAATGGTTTCAATGGGAATATTCATTAAATATATAGAATATCATATCGATGACTTATTTAAAGATATATGCATTGCAATCATATGAATTTCATGTTTTAATGTAAGATTTAATGCCTATGGATTTACATTTAATTTTACAAAAAATTTAAGAAGAACATTAACAAGGATTATTTCTAAGGATACTTTCTATAAAGTTATAAACCTAGTGAATTTACCAAATATGTTAAAGGATATTGATATAATTTTATGTGAATTTGAGATATAATACCCACCATAATTCACAAAAATAATGGTTAATTTGATGTTTCAATTGGTTAATGGGATTTGACTATGTTGGTAAGGGTTTTAGTTTGGGTCTCAAGGTACCTTCTGTAGGTCTAGTTCAAGTTGGTTAAATGTCCTATTTTAAAGATATTTTATTTTATAACCAATTTTTGAAATTTTAATTTTAATTTTAAATGATGGTGTGATTCTTTTTAATTTAATAATTGATGATGGTGAAAAATAAGTATCAATGTTTTGAATACATGTGTAAACATTGAAATTTATTATGTTATAATAAACTCATTGGTTATGTCTTACAGATTTTTGGAATTGTGGATTTATTTGTTCTTTGTTAAATTTTATGATATTCCAAAAAATCTATAAAAACTTTTCTTTGAGAAAATAAAAAATTTATTATAGGTATATTTTACATATTGAATGGTAATAAAATAATTTTAAAGGGGAAGTAAAAAAATAAAAGTCAAATAAAGGGTTTTATTATATAGTGATATAATATTTTGGAAGCCATTTAATTATGTATTGACTACCGGTTCAATGTCGATAACTTTGGTTTACCAAATTCTCATCCCAACAAACACCATGTGGGTGAATGAATTTTTAAAAGATATGTTTTTTGAATTACCATTACAAATAAGGAACAAGCTCACCATTAGATTGTACATATTATTATAGAGGTATCAATATATTTGTAAACTCACAACGTTGTTCAAAGGTATTCAAATATATCAAGGGATGAAATTTTCATATAAAATAATTATTATTAGTATTTTATAGGATTATTTTGAAACTATTTTTTTATGGAATTATTTGAAAATACAAATTAAATTCCATAATGGATTCAATATCCAACCATAATAACAATATACATGTATTTTTAAACAATGTTTAGGTAATTAACAATTATATATTATATATAAAGGAATATGATGAACATAGTATGTTGACAAATAGTGGAGTTACTCCTATTATATAGGTGATGAATATATCTAGTACTATGGATAGAATTTAAATTTACTTGAATATATCATGATTTGGAATCATTAAAAAATATGGGTATTAGATTATACAACATTCCAAGTGGTTATTTATTTGATATAATAGGATTTATAACAAGAGTGTAGTTAAAATTGATGAATTTGGATGAGTTATTGTGAATTTAATTAAGGAAGGTCACAAGTATGAACCATTCACAATGGAATCACAATTAGTATAACAATTTTATACCTCAAATTCTGTAAAACAATTTGGTCAATTATATTGTTTTAGACTAAAAAATCTAAAATTTTCTATGAATATTACATTGAGGATCACCCATTAATTGGGATTTCATAATCATTTAAAAGTTTTTCCAATTTAAATTAGGTTTTTTAAATTTGATGAGGCTACATGGAGGGGATTTGGATACTCAATAGAGAGGATAAATCCCTTAAATGTTTGATTAAAAATTATTTCAATCAATAGGTCAATTGTATCTGATTAGTTTTTTATATAGAATTCATTTCATCACAATATTATGTGTTAAATACTGTATTTATGTTATCTATATTAAATGTTGAATTATTTGTTCAGATAATGTCTTCTCAACTTTATAATGATACTAATGTTGAGGAACAACATATTGGTTATGTTGAAATTGAGAAAATGTTTTAAGGTGAATTAAATACAGTTTAAAAAATATAGGAGTAACATATAATGATAGTGTTTATAAAAATTATTACTGTAGGAATAATTGACAAAAATTTGAGGTTGGATGGGATTCACATGGGAAATATTTTGACATAAAAAATTCTATTTTTAGTAGTTACGTTAGGTTCAGTACTAGAATGGACATGTTTATTTATATAGATACATGACATGATGTTTTTATTTCATTAAATGTAATAATTTGGAATACATTAGGGTAACATTATTATAAGTCTTGGGTGTACGGACGATCCTTGAGTGTTGGTAAATATTTTTATTTTTGTTGATGGTCCATTTTTAAAAATGAGTCTCAAATTTTGAAATTAGAGAGTTGTAATTTCTTAACCCGATGTATTTGGATGTGGTTTGAGTCTTGAGATGTGCCTTAGGTTCTTGGTTAAGTCTTGGGAACTTCAAAATTAATATTAAGGTTTTGGGGATAGTATCTTTCGAGATATGATTAGTTCTAATAAGGAACCTCTATCATGAGACATGGTTTTTTTGAGGAACACAGTTTGATTAAACCATCCAAGGGGATCCAAAGAACCATGAAACCTATATAATAAATTACAGATTCATGTCACATTATTTGTTAAAAAATGCACACTAACCATGTGAAGTGGCGTGACTCCGACATTGATGTCTTAAAAGTTGGCACATGGTTAGGAACAATATACAGTAAAACCATGAACATATTTAAAAGTGTAAAAATTTCATTTTTATCCCTCCATTATTTTGAGTTTTAACCCTTTTTTTATTTATCCCTTTGTCCAGTACACCTCAGCGAATTCCCTACCTCCCTCTCTCATCCCCTTGAGTATTTCTCGTCCATCTGGTGTTTGTTTCAGCTTCTTTCTCCTACTTTGGGGAGACTCAAATAAGAGTATGACTCCTCTATCCTCTATTTTGGGTTTCTTTAATTTTTCGGTGTGATTTAATTAGTTTTTTCTTATATTCCCAATTTTTAGTGCATTTGAATGATTTCATTATTTTTCCTGATTCAAGTGAAAATGATGGTCAATATATGATGAGTGGGATTCCCTAAAAATATGGTAGGTGGTATCTTGAATTTAACCCAAATTAGTACATTGTTTTTTCTATTACATTATTTTTGGTGTAAGGATGAATATTCCATGCCTAGAAATCAGTTAGATTAAATGTTTTGAAATTGAGTTTTTCTTAATTAAATTCCCCTCTTAACATTAATTTTCGTTTAAGCATATAATCCTAAGTTGATACCCTTATAATTGTTTTGACCTTGGAATTGGATAAATTAATGGTATCTTTATATATATAAAATTATTTGGAATATAATAAGGATAATCTTATGTTTGAATTATTTTAAAAGTGTTTTTAATTAATTTGATGGTTGAGAAATGGGAATTCACAACTATCGATTTGGTAAATTGAAGTTGGGACATGAAATGGATAAATATTTCAATAAATATTAAAGAACATTATTTTTTATGAAATGTAATATATATTATAAAATTTCTTTATTTTTAAAAGTGGTAAATTAGGTTTTTCTATTTTGTATATGAAAATGGGAAACAATGAATATATATTGTATTGGATTTGGTGAATCAAAATTAATGAATACTGATACACAATTTAGAGAAATTATTTATATAGTGAAGTGAAGAATTGAATTATGCAATAAAAAATATATATTTTGATTGTGATGTGTAATGATTTGTAATGATGGGAAGGGCACCCAGATTCTATATGGTGGATAATTTTTTAGAATGTTCAGATGAGTGCCTAGATTCTATGAGATGCTTAATGAGTAGGATTTCTAGGATGCACACCTATATTTTCATTCAATACATTATTAGGAATTCCAGGATGATCTTTGTGTATTAAACATTATACAAGATGATTTATATTATAAGGATGGGTACTTGGACTTCAAATGATATATGATATTTGGGGAATGTTGGGATGTATGTTAGATTCAAAGGGAATGACTGAACAAGTTCTCAAATTCCATGTGATATTTTATGATATTATATAATTATAGGAAGAGTTTATATATTCCTTGTGGTTACTTATGGTAGAAAAATCATCATGAATTTCTAAGAGACACCCCCACACTAGCTGAAGTAGGTTGGACTGACCCGAGGAATCATCACTGAGTTTATGACATTGTATGTTTATTTATTTATTTATTTTTAGCACCTACCTTATATAAGTATTTCACATAATTTGTTATAAAATTATTAATTTACATACCATAAGAGCTCATACACACTTTTACATTAGAATTTTTATTCAGGTATCTTGTTGGTGTTAGCTTAATTTGTTTTACTCACACACTTCTTGGATTTCCATGTAAAACGGGTACCTAAGAAGATATCACTTTTTGGTTACATGTTACAGGTATGGGAAATCCTAAATGTTTATGATGGTTGTATTGGAATGCTAGTATGGATATAGATTATGGGACCATAAAAGACTCTAGGCTAGTTGTGGATGACCCTTTGTTGAGTTTCTTTTTATTCTTTTATTATTATAATATATGATACAACCATGGTGGATCCTTAGAATGTATACCATAGCCATTATTATGGCCTTTTTTACTATAGTTATGTTTGTTATTTTCTTGAATTTTTTCAATTAATCATGATTTTTACATGTTTTTTATTACTTCTGATGTAGTAGAAAATCAGATGAGAGGCGAATTGTCTCCCAAGACTAACTTTTAAGCACCTCAGCACTAGTGAAAAACCTTTTTCATATGGGAAGGTGTACTTGAGGCCCTATGGCATGTTGGCCTAGGGAACTGTGTCAATGGATTTCCGGTAGGGGCATTACAAAGTAGTATCAGAGTATGTTTTTCTTTTTTTCAAATTTTTGGTAATTGTATATAGGATATCTGTAATGTATCGAGGCTTGTTTGTGAGCTCATATTGGAAAATGACCAACCCACACATAGGAGAAATCTATCTTTATAGGTATGATACTTTTTTGTTCCTTAGATTATTATTGATAAAATTGTACTTGATTTTCACATTAGGTGAGGCACATTATTTGTGATGTGATTAATCATGGTGTGTAAACTATTTTTATAGTATATAATTATAGTGTGGGTGTGTTCATGCATCATTTCAGGCATGTAAGGATTCAAATGAAATGCATCATTATAGGGACAAGGGTTTCATATGTTGATTTCATGACTCTTTTTATTTATATTAGTTTATGATCATACTATATTGATTATGTCTATATAATTTATGTATACCTATTGTCTATATTTATCTTATAATAATGGGGTAGGCATTTTAGGTGTTTGTAGAGTCATATATGCTCTTTTCCATTTATGAATATGGTAGTATCTTACTTGAGAAATTCATGGGATGATCTGTATACATATTAGTAGATATAAATAGATTGATTATGTTATTGGTTAAATAATTTTATAGTAAAAAACATATTAATATTTTACACTATAGCTTGTGAATGGTATCTTATTTAACCGAGGATTAAAAAATTTCACAATTTAGTAATTTATAAAATGTTTTTAAAATTTGAATATAATGAGATGATAATTTTTTATTTATAAATCCTATGATATTAGGGAATTTAAAATATGGTCCTCGTTAAATGTTATAGTCTAAAATGTGAGTTTTATAATGTGATTCTTATATTTTTTTTTGAAATTTCATGTTTTGAACAATTGAATTTTTGAAATTAAAAGAGTGTGAATCCAATTGAAATGGTAACTATATGTCTTAAAGAAAAATTAAAATCTCTTAATAATGAAAAAAAATCTGTGTTTACTATTATGACCTAGAGGCCTTTTGTATTTGCGTTAACCTTGGTGAGGGTAAGTTGGGCTAGATAGAGAGCCATGTTTTTGTGAACCATGGGTTGGGTGTTTGGCATGATATATGCATTTTTACCTTTGAGGGTAACCCGTGATAGGGGTTGACCCAATCCTGTGAGATGCTTTGGTGGTATGCGGCAGGGTTAAATACCTTGGTTGTGTGGTTGGTTCATATTTGGTGCTACCTAGTGGTATTTTACCCTTGTTTAGCACCCATAGTTCTATAAAATTGTGTCTATTCCTTTATCTAAGGTAAGGATCATTTTAATTACTTACACTGATTGTTTTGGATGTGATTTGGGTATGTGGTTCCTATATAGGTAGGTTGTTTGTAGTTATAGAAGTGACACACTGGTTGATGGGTGGTCGTGCACTAAGTCAGGGAAATTTAAAGGTTTAATGCTTATTATATAAGGGAATATGAGATTCCTATAGTTAGTGGAAGAATCCTGATGAGAACATTCCATTTCCTGGATAGACACGTGATGCCTTGGATGGTTCAAATGAGAAATCAGTTGAGGCACTATTTCTTGGTATCAAGTTGGCAGTTTATGATACGAGTAGTCATATTCCTAGCTCTGTCATGGTTAAATAATGATTATACTTGAATGGTGTGAGTGGGGTATAAAATCATAGTTGTGGAGTGATGCTATGTGGTAGGTGGGAATGTGTTGGACCATATCACAAGTGAAGTGCTCGATTATAAATATGTCTACAGAGGGTAATTTCAGTTAAGAAATGATGACTTGCACATGGGAATCGTCAATAGTTGAGGCATGTGAAACTAGTATAGATGATATAAATCTAAGGAATAACGAGTCAGTCTACATGATTGATTGATATTGAAATGTGCATCATTTTTAATCATGTTATTGAGGTGTTCCACACTGTGGAGTGAAGAGACTATCAAGATCAGGGTTATCAAGAAGTCATGTACAATCTTAGGGACAATGACCTTGAGGAGATTTTATGAGAATATATGTTATAGGTTGGATAGAAAAAAAGAAAAGACCCTCAGTTGAGAGGGTAAATTTCGGTTTAGATTGAGGTATTGTAACATGGTCGATCTAAGAGGTTATCCCTAGACATGTTTTATTGGGCAATGATCATGGATCATGAGGAGCGATACATGTATGATAATGGTAGGACCCAAAGGTTCCAATGATCATGAAGAAACATAAGGAAAGTAATATAGGGGGGAGAAAAATATACATTATTAAGGGTGTAACACTCACCTTGGATGATATTTTCTGAGTACCTGGAATTGTGTTCCATGAGATGGAAGTGGGTAGTGTTCGAGAGTTAGAGTAGTGCTCAATAGTGAGTGGGTTGAGCCATGTATAACCATTGATTTATATGATGTATGTGGTGTGGAATATTAATATTGGGATCTTATACTTATGTAATAATGATAAGGAAACTCATATAGTGTATATCATCAAGTAAGTCTTTAGTGTGGTACCCTTGTGTTGAAAAAAATGTTGGTGTGTAGGACCGATCTTTAGATGACCAGGATGGCACATGATTCCAGTGTTTGGATAGTTTCTATGTTACCTGGATTATTTATGGAATTATAGATATATTCTCATAAGTTATTCTTGTGGTATTTTGAGTGATTATTTTGGGCTCGGTATGAAATGGTGATCCAAATGTGGTGCATGGTAGTTTTATTATGTTGTATGGGTTTGGGAATCGATGGGTGCTTGGGATGACCACATGGTACCTTATGAGATAAGGGTATCAGGGTTGGGAGTTTTAATGGTGTGTTAACATTGAAAATAGAGAGTTCTTATGGTGGGTTATCCAAAAGACGTCTGATTAGATATTTTATATAATATTCAATATGGTGGGTTTAAAACTACATTGGGAACACCTTTATAGATGTAATGTCAATTATTATAGAGTTTTATGGAGGGATTTTCATGGGAATACTAGCATGATCAAGTTTTTATAGGCTGGTGGTGGTGTATCCATTTATCTTTTACGGTGGAGGTGAGATTTGAAACTGAAAATAACTAGTGATCTCATGTGTGTTGAGCTATGGTGTGTCAGGAACCATGTTGAGCGGGTCAATAAATCACTAAAAATGGGATTCTATATGAAAATTATGATGGAACGAGGTTACAAGGTTTTGAATTGGACTCATGAGGTTAGTCCTATGGTTGGGAATACCCTAGGCTAGTTAATAAACTAGAATATGACACAAAGGTGTCCTAATATAGATATAGTCTATGGAACATTTTTTCGACTATTGATTATTATATGACTGTCTACTAGGTATCGGGCGACATCGAGCCTTCTGTTTGGAGATGCATTTTGGAAGATAATTGGGTGTCTAGAAATGAAACATTCCCTTTTGGTAAAAGATTCAATATAAATAATGGTGGGTTACATAGTTTTATGTCTACTAATAATTCTAAGTAATGAGAAGTGTTATAGTGTGGAGTTTGTAAGGAGAAAGTGTACAAATGAGCTCTGAGTCTTGGTAAAATTTTTGAGTTTGAGTTTGAGGTATAGGGTGTTTTTAAAACCAAGTCTCAAATTTAAAAATTTGGGAGTTGGAATATATTAAAGTTATGTTTTTGGATGTGTTTTTAGGTGTATAGAGTTCCTTAGGTTCTCAACTAACTCTCGGGATCATTGAAGTTTGAAATTCTAATTTTGGATAGGGTAGCTTGGGGTGCACGGCCAGTAAACAATTATTGATAACTTTTCACCCAAACCACGAATCATGGTTTATTAAGGAACATGGTTTGATCAAATGATGTTATGGGCTCAAAAAATATGTGCAACCAATGTATTTAATTATAGAGTCATATATTAGGGCTTGCACATGGATTACCAAACCATGCACAATAACCATGTGAAGTTGCGTTCCATAGATAGTGAGGTCCACACAGTTAGCACATATTTTAGAAAACTTTAAATAAAAATTATGTGCCTATTTAAAAGCGTAAAATTTAATTCCCCCAAATAATTTTAAGTTCTTACCCACTATTTATTTTCCACTTCAATAAGAAACACTTAGTGCATTCCCTCCCTCCCTCCCCTATCTCCTTTGGTGTCTCTCATCTATACGATGTATGTTTCAGATTCTGTTTCTTGCATTAGAGAGCCTCAAGTAATTTCATGAATCCCATTTCCTCTATTTTGGTTTTATTAAATTTTTGGTGATTTTCAATTAGTTTTATCTTATATGACATATTTTTAGGTTGTTTGTCGAGTTTCATGATTTCTCATGATTCAGGCCAAACCAATGGCCTGTACTCAAAGAGTGGGATTCAACAATCATGATGTAGGTGGTCCCTTGTATTAATTCCAAAGTCTTACATTATTATTCTGATTTCATTCTTGGTGTGGTCAAGAGGACTATGTCATTCCATGACCATGGTTAAATTGTATGTTTTAAAATCGTGTTTATTTTAATTAAATTCCATTCTTAACATTCCTGGGACATTAGGAAGATAATCCCTAGTGGAGAGTATTATAATTGTGTTGAAATTGGGATTGAATTTTTAAATGTTATGTTTGTTTATGTTATAAGAACATAGAATATAATAATGATACACTTATGTTAGAATTAGTTAAAAATCTATTTTAATTAATTTGATTGTTTTGAAATTGGATTTCACAAACATTAATGAGGTAAATGGAAGTTCGAACTTGAAATAGATAAATGTTTTAGTAAATGGTAAGTCCCTTTAATTTTAATGATATTTCACATGGGTTTCAAAATGACTTGGATTTAAAATGTGGTAAATTGTGTATTGTTTTGTTTTGGTTATGAAGATGGGAAATGGTTATTATGGATCATATTGGCTTAGGTGAATCAAAATCAATGAATATTAATTCATGAGTTAGAGAAATTATTTATAAAGTAAAATAATGAACTAAATTATCTAATGAAAATGATAAATTGAGATTTTGGTGTGTAATGATCTATAATTTTAGGATGAGAACCTCGATTTCATATGATGGATGATATTTGATATTGCTAGGATGAGTTCCTAGATTTTATGACATGATTGATGAGTAGGAATTCTAGGATGAGAATATTTAACTCTTTTTAGTACATGATTCTGAATTATAGTATGATCTATATGGATTCCACATGATACAATATTCTTGAGATCATATGGATTAATACTTTGACTTCACACAATACATGATATTTGGGAAAAAAGTCACATGAATTTTATTCCAGTGAAATTACGGGATTTGATTTATAATGCTATGTGATATTATATAATGTTGGGGAAGTATAAAATGGGGCAATAAATTATTTTTGGTTACCTAAAAAGGTACAATCATCATGATGTGCTCTTATACACCCTTTATCTAGCAAAATTTGGTAGGACGAACCCCAAGCATCACCATAGAGTCTAGAAAAGTATATGTTTATTTATTTATTTTAAATTACCTTCATTATTCAATTTTTTCATATAAATTATTTTTAAATTATTTAAAATCTTACCTTGAGAAAATTTTCATGTAATTTTACACCAAAATAGTTATTTTAGGGATGCCATTAGTAGTGACCAAATAAGTTTTACACAGACCATTATACGACTTCCACGATACTGAGGTTCCTAATAAGATATCACTATTTGGTTGTAGGTTATATGTATGGGTAAGAAAATTTGTTAATGATAGTTGGATTGATATGCTAGTATGGATATGGGTGAAGTGAGTGGGATAGAATCGTGACCATTTGCGGATAACCCTTAGTCTAGTTTCTTTAAAGTCACTTATTATTCTTATGTATGGTGTTCCCATGAGGGATCCTTGACATTTATAGTATATCCATTGTCATGGAATTTTGTTACTGTAGTTATTTTTGTTCTTTCCCTTATTTATCTGTGATGATTTTTGCTTTTTATATGTTGGGTATTACTTATGCTACAATAGCCATCCTTATAATGAGGTTATAATATCCCCATGAAAACCTCCCAGGACCTCACCACTAGTCAGCAGCCTTTGGTGTATGGGGAGGCCGTACTGATTACTTGTGGTGCACTAGCCTAGGGAACCAATTTAATGGCTTTTGAGGTTGGGAGTAACAATTATGATATTGATTTTATATTTTATTGAAAAACCGAAATAATGAATTTTTTTAGTCTTCATTATCCCATGCATAATTCATTTTTATTAGAACAATTTTAGATGAAATTTGTATCGATGGTTTCTATAAAGGATTGTAGAGACCAATTAATATGAAACATTATCTTAGTAATGATAAGAACAAAGTAAAACCATACAAACAAAATATATATGCACATATAAACCAAGAAACCTGAGATTCTTTTCTTAGACATTAGGAGGATGAATCATTTAAGATACATTGTATTTAGTTTTATTTTATTTTACATTACATGTGTTAATAAATTATATTAATATTTGTTAATCTATGAAATAGAAAAGGGTTTTATAAAATAAACAACGTGAACCAATACCAGTGTACCCTTACTATAATGTAAGGGTGGTGTAAGAGTTACTTAAAAATAAAATGGTATTAATTTTATTTCTGCAATAAAAATTTTATGAGATATGAAAAAATATAATAATGATATTACTTTTTTAATATATAGGTTGATGAATTATAATCTCAGGACACTTATATCCTATGACACATTCTATAGAAGAAGTATTTTGTAGATATAAAGGTACAAATAGCAGTGAAAATACATAATTTTTTTGAGAATCATATGTCTATTTTTTAGAATAATTTTTTTACTTTAAAAATTTATTAATTTATAATGGATATTTATTTATATATATTTTTTATCTGGTTATACACAAAAATAATCTTCTAATATACCTAATGAACAACTAATTTTAGTGGAATTGAAGTATCCTGAATACTGTGTCCATGTTAGAGGTGCATTTTTTCGAGTTTCATCCGAATAATACATTGAGAAAGAAAATACCCAGGGGGATACATAGGAGAAAATGATAACATTGTAGATATAGATTGATGCTCTAATAGAAAAAGTTTTTTGGTTAGTTCATGTGATAATCAATTTTCTTCAAAGTGATCAATGAGAAAAATAAATATATCTACAACCACAATATTAATTGAAACCCCCACCATCATCAAGGATATCCATTCCCATAAAAGACCATCCATACATACAGAAATAAAATTTTCCATAAATATTATTTCTAGATGTCAATAGAATAAATATTGATAACTTTATTATACTAAAATTATATAGGGTAATATTGACTATGATTTATATCCATAAGCACCCATAAATTACTTTATTATAAGAGGTAAGGTTTAAAATATCCAAATTAAAATTATATATAATAAAAAATTCCACAAGATCACTTGAGAGTAGGAATTTATTTATACCATAAGTCGATCAACAATATAATTGTACCTCATGATGATCGTGGTGTTTTCAGGGTCAAATAAGCTATTTGAACACTCATGGCATGGGTGTTTAATATTATAAAAATATGTGATGATAATTAGATATTTTATTTACAATTTTTTTATACTAAATACCTTTTAAAATTAATGAAAAAAATCTAAAATAAGGTATATTTTTATATAAGGAGAAACAAAATTGGAAATTCATGGTCAAATTAAGACAATATAAGGATAAACTAATAGGTTGAAAGGACATTATAAGATAAAACATTCCGCATGAAAATAATTTTTACATTTATTAACATTTTATGTTCATGAAGATACAATATTATAAGATTAAAATACGGACTATATTTTACCAGAAGAGAAAAAAAATTAGGAATACATTAAAGATATGATTAGTCTTTATAATTAAAATTAAATTCTCAAGGGTGAATGATTGGGATCCACAAATATGATTTTATAAATGGGGTACATTTTCCTAATATCATTTTACAATAATTTATCTACTATATTAATTATAGTTTAATACCATTCATATTTTTAGAAAGATTACATCACACAAATGTAAAGGGAATACCTATTGAGAATTTTGTTGGGTTTAATTAGACCACTTGTCACTTTCACTGAAAACACATCAATGAATAAAGATAAAATATTAGTAAGATTGAATCCAGTATCCATAACATTATAATGTAACATAACTGGAAAAGAGAAAATCATAATATTTTGTTTTTTCCATTTCATATTCGTTTTTTAAGGAATCAATGAATGCTTATTTTGATCAATTTTATACTCTAATGATATATTTTTGGGATCCAATATAGGGATATCAAAAAAATAAATCACACACAATTTCCTTTATGAATTATTAAAAAACTAATTTCACAATTTTATAGAAAAAACTAAAATTATGTGCTTTATATTATTTTTAACTATTATTTTTTACTATAGGGTGATGTTTATTTATCATCAAAACCATATTATGAGGATGAACCATGTTCATAAAAATCATTTAGATTATTGTAACTAGATATGTGTTAGGGTATATATAATTATATTTCCCTATAAAAAAAATAAAATCAATGTACTTATTTTTATCAATGTTTTTCAGAGTAAAAAAATTAATGAAATTGATTTTGGTTATTAAATTTATAAATTTATAAAATATATCATATTCCATACACATATTATCATCCATAAATTTGTATTTCTAACATCAATGACAATTTCTTCTATAATATTTTATAATAGTTTATTATCTATATTATCCCATTACTACTAGGACTTCAAAAAATCTATATATTCAAATGAGGAAGTGGATATTATTTAGATGGAGGTAAGAACATACATTTTTTTAGAATGTTTATAGAAACAACAATGATGTAATTTTTTATTATGTTTATAAATTTTTTATTTTACGGAGTTTTTATGACTTGGTTAATCCACTACTTATTCAAAAAATCTAATTGTCATTTTATTCTAAGGTTTTGGATAAATACTTTATAATAGAAATATTTCCCTCTTATTTAGAATAAGATATAATAAATAGAGTGTGTTTTAGAATATGATTTTATAGTAATATTATGGATGGGTGGTTAGGATCCCATGTTATTTCAAAAGTTGATCATTTTCAATATTTAGGTTTATTTTGACAATAAAATGGAGATATTAATGTTGATATCTCTCATAGGATTCCGAGTGATAAAATGAATAAAGGATTTTGGGATGATTTGTGATTATAAAATTTTTTTGATATGGAAGGTTAAATTTTAAATTGTTGTTATTATACTATATATTATATATATTAGTGAGTATTGGAATTTTACGGGACATGTTGAGAAATATAAGGGTTGTAGAAATGAAAATATTAATATAGACATGTTGGTATATTAAGATTGAGAATATTAAATATGAATGTGTTTGCGATAAAATTATATTGTTTCTAATTTATGAGAGAATTAATGAGACAAGATTAAGATTATTTGGACATATTTAAAGAATACCTAGTTATGAAATTTATAATGGGGTGATATTAATGAAAAATTCACTTATTAAAAGGATTATAGGTAGACTTAAAAGGAAATTTTAGGTCAAAAAATATGCCACGTATAAAAAATAATAAAACACACTCATATTATCTTGAATGACTATGAAAATGATATATGGATCATTTTTTACGTGTAGTAATTAAATAAAAATCAATCTAATCCACGATGTGGTTGTTATAAATGAAAGTCTGTTTTTTCATTTAGAAGAAAAGTGTTAGTTTAAAAATAGTTTCACATACTCAAAACATATCAAACATACTAGAATTTTCTAAATAATTTAAGAATAATATATATAATAAATTTGTTTGATGTAGTTGTTAACCTTACATAAATCTAACATAATGTGTGACTGATATGACTGAATGAAAATATATTATGTTTAAAAGTGATATTTTAGTTCAAAATTAATGTCACATAATTAAAAACAATAAAATTCACTCATATTGTATCGATACTATATATAAAATTTTTCAATTAATTTATTTCATTTTTGAATTAACTACACATCAATATGACACATGGCCTAGCTGTTATGAATGAAAGGTAATGCTTTCATTTGAAAGTGATTTTTTTTCATGATGTAGATCATATACTCAAAAATCAAGAAAACACTATTTTATTTTATTGGTACTTTTATGAAATGACCAATAATTGAATTATGAGGTGTAATAATTAACTTCATATCAATTTGATACATGGTGTGATCGATATTACTGAACATGCAAGTTTTTCTGTTTAAAAGTGACATTTCATTTCAAAACATGTGTCACATGCTTAAAACGAGTAATATTTACTCAAATAGTATAAATACATTATAATATATATATATATATATATATATATAATTATCTATTGAATTATAGGAAATAACCACACGTAAATCCAACACATGGTGTGGCGGTTATGACTGCAATTGTTTGTTTTTATTTAAAAGTGACATTTTAGTTCAAAACATGCATCACATACTCCAAAAATAAAAATTTATTATCTTTATACTTTATGGGATTGATTTTTAATTCATTTTTGACAAGTATAAATTATCCTCACATTTATTATACAAAATTGTGTGGTCGGTATGACCAATAGTGCATGTTTTTAGATTAAAAGGCCCATTTTAATTCAATACGGTCATTACATACTCAAAGATAATAAAATGAATATGGAATTACATGACACATTATGAAAGAGATAAATAATTAAATTTTAATTTTTTTAATTATCCACACTTAAATCCCACACACAACGTGGCTATTATGACTGAAATTGTTTTTTTCCTTTAAAAGTGATATTTTAGTTTAAAACAAATATTAAATACTCAAAACAAAACCAAAAAAATTCAATTTAACATGATATATTTGAAAAAATATCAATATTTTTTTAGAAATGTGAGAATTAACCTCCTATCAACATGACACACGATGTGTCTTGTAAGACTGAAAGTGTATTTTTTCATTTTTATGTAAAAGTTTATTTCAAAAAGTACATTACATTGTAAAAAATGAGAAAATAATGTCATATTGTCTTTATAATTTCATAAAAATTTTGATAATTCATTTTTTATGTTTTGTAATTTACCTCATATCAATCTAATACACATTTTGGTAGTTATGACTGAACAAATTTGTTTTCAATTAAAAGTTTCATTTTAGTTAAAAATGAATGAAACATACTCAAAACTAATGAAACAAACTAATATTTTCAATATAATTTATGTTAAAGATTGATTATTCATTTTTGATGTATATGAATTAACCATACAACAATCTGTCATGTAGTGTGTCCTTTATAAATTAATGTTTTTATTTTTATAGAGTGACATTTTAGTTAAAAATTAATATCACATACTCAAAACTAAGAAAAAGTTCCCATATTTTATTGATATTTTGGAAAAATATCTGTAATATATTTCTAACATGTTGGAATTAACCACATGACAATTTGACACATGGTGTGTCAATTATTATTGGATGTTAATGTTTTTATTTGAAAGTGATCTTTTATTTTAAAACACTTTCCACATAGTCAAGATAGAGAAAATTCACTTAGGTTATCTTGATAGTTGATGGAAAATAGTAATAATTAATTTTGTTACAATTATGTTTTAAACTCAAATCTATTTGACAAGAAGTGTGGTTATGATGACTAAAAGTGTATGTTTTCATTTAAATATGATATTATATTTGGAAATATGCATCAAAAACTATGAAAATGAGAAAACATGCTCAAATTTTTGCAATACTTTAAGAAAAAAATTGATAAGACATTTATTATGTGTATGAATTAACCATAAATTAATCCAAAACATGTTATGATTGTTAGGATTTATAATGTGTGTTTTAAGTTAAAAGTGACATTTTTGTTCAAAACAACCATCACATACTCAAAATAAAGGAAATACACTTGTATTGTCTCTATGATTTTTAAAAAACAAACATAATTGATTTTAATGTGTAGCAAATTTCGAGATGTTCACTAAAATGTATGTGTATGAGATGTATATACACATGAATTTTTATTACAGAAAACATGTACCGATATTGAAATATCATTTTTTCATAAAAAAAAGATGGATACCTTGCTAAAGACACATTTATTCATAAAGTGAATAGGGGCGTGCAACTATAGTTACTTGCCTGAAAGTTTAATATCCTTTGGGAAACCTACATGCGCACAATAGGTGATGATAAAGATCAAAGTTATATAGTTCTATGAGAGCCCCAAAACATTAGAAATCGTAATTTCACACAAAATCATCCATTTGTATGAAATATCATCGATGGTGCATAAATCCTTTTGCATGAAAAAAATATGACGTTAAAACCATCTACATTCTTGGTTTCACTATAGTGAAAAAGTTATGTGAATCAAACAACCATGTTGTAGGACTGAGATGGGGTTTCATGTATATCACCACCCATTTCAGATATAAATATAACCTCACCCTCTACATTATAGAGGGATCTTGAGAAGAAGAAGTTTCAAATCTTTCTCATGTATACCCTTATTCTATGAAATCACTCACATCCAAATTCCATCGGTTTTAAATGGTATAGAACTTATATGACTGACCTCCCAGGATCCCCAACACATATTTTCCTATGATTAACATTTCTTCATGAAACACCCCTTAAGGATATTTATATTCATGAAAGAGAATCCACCTTCACCCAACCACACATCGTACACGACCTTAGAATTTGTGAACACATATACCTCCAAGATCTATGTAGTGGCCTTGTGTTAGAGCCCATGGTTCGCGTAAACCCATTTGCGTGTAGTGCAATAAAGTTTCATGCAACAACCTTCAGATCCCTAATCTAATTTCTCATGCTTCCAAACAATAATGCATGTAATTTGAGTGTATATTGTACATTTCCCTATTCAAACTAGCTCAACTAAACCCAAAATCCTTGTGAGACTGGTACAATCAACCCATTTGTCCATCCCTTTCACTTAAAGCATGACATGGACCATTAAATTGTATTTTATCCTAAGCATAGTCACCATATTTCATCTTTCTCTATAGCATAGGAACCCAAACACCAGGGCCCATGATTTCCCCTCCTCCATGATAGTTTTTATTCCATACACCACCGAGAGGTTCATGAGTTGTGGACATGTATGAACTAAAGGTTGAATTATCAAGGGGAACTATTGAAATTTCCTGATAGAAATTCCTTTTACTTAATCTTCTTATCCCACATCGAAATTGTATCATAGGGTATAATCCCCAACAATGTGTGAGATATACGATGCAAAACAACATAACCCAATGTCTTTGTCTTATGATGTTAAACTGAAAAACAACATCCTAAGAACATGATGTGAAACTGTAGCCTTAACTCATGCAACAAACATGTGATTCCCTGTGTAAGATCATCATAGAGTGAAACTCATCACATTACTTGGGATGTTACCCTAAAACCATCACCCTAATGTAGCCCATATGCATAAGACCCACAGTATACCTCATTTATGTTCCTTCCATGACACGAGCATACTTACCGCATGATGTTAAACTGCATGGACTGGTCCTATCAGGTGAACTTAAACTTGGTAATCAATCTATGTGGGTTTGGTTCCCTGTTTCCAAAAAGTGTATTTAAAACACCTCCTTGAATTTAAATCTTGACACACCAATGTATTTAGGTTATCTCTATATGTTTCAATCTTTACACCCCAATATTAGCATAAAATCCCTAAGTATGACCGTCCCCCCCATGAGGTCATAGTTTTTCTCACCAGCATCAAATCTTAAGTGTAAAATCACCCCTAGGGACACACTTAACCAAATCCAAAGTCCGAAGTATTTCTCCCATGAGGTCACAATGAATGAAATCCAAAATGTTAAATCTTCCCTATATACAAACACACTTAACCAAATCCCATGTGTGAAATCATCCCACCTAGGGACACACTTAACCAAATCCCAAGTGTGAAATCGTCCCTTTGGGGGAGACACTTTACCACATACCTCTCCCCACAAGAAAATAATCATATTAACCATATTAAATACCTACACTAAATAATAATCATGGGATACCTTAAGGTAAAAATCGTAGGAAGACTTATGCCATTTGTGTCGACTACATTATGGATGACATGAGATACCTTAGGTTTCACGCCTAAGATGCCTTATATGAGATGCATATGAATTCAAAAGGATAATAATTTTCAGTTTCCAAACCTTCCAAACACAGAAAAAACCAATACATTCCCAATGCTATCATCTAATACAATCTAAGGTTTCATCCATGTCGAGATAGAAACATTGCAATTAACTAGTATTCACATCGAGATGGTATCTAGAATTAGTTTCATGAACAAGAATTAAATATATAAGGGAGACCAAGACTAAGAGAAAAACTCCAAGGAGTAATGTATGGAAGGAGGATCTGACATCCCATCATCCAATTTTTATCAAGAGGGTAATATCACTGATTACATTTATGGAAGACTCATGCCTTTGGAAATCAGGAATATGGGGAAACAAAGAGTGCATCACCACCTGGAGAAAATATGATGCTCAAACCCAGTGGAAAGTGATTGAAAAACAATGGTGAAAACAAAGTGAAAATATACCCCTTAAACTATAAAAACTAGTAAAATTAGGGAACCATTATATTTTCATGTCACGAAATCCATAAATTCAAATTTAGGTCCCAATAAATAGGTAGTGGGCCCATAAATAAACTCTTGTGTGACATGGGGAAGATAATATAGGGAATCATCAGTTTGTGATAACATTAACATGCATCCCTCCTCTATTTCAAAAATAATGGATGATGTTGGGATATTAGGAATTGCCTTCATTAGATCTATCTTGAAAATTTATTCCACAAAATTAACATGACTCATGATATAGGAGATCGAAGAATCAGTGCTAAATTGTTTGGAGGTAGGGGAATGAGGGTGAAAAAATCCTATATGATTATGTCCTTGCCGTGAAATGAATCTCATATTCAGCTACTTGTCACCCATGCCCCATTTGACCCTCCAAGATCATATTGAGGAGGTTAATCAACACCATTTTTCATTAATATGAAGAATAAGGGGTCATTAACACTAGGGATATGAATTATTAGGATCCAGAATAATCAAAACCTCACTAAAACATTCAAAATCAAGGGTCGTGGGGGGGGGGAAACTTCCATCCAATTCCAATGAAAAAATACTTCAAGATTATCTCCCCATAGCACTATAATATATCACTCCTCCATTAAGTGGAGGTAAGGGAGGTTCGTTTCATACCCATCATGACCAATACTTAAGATAATTCTAGGAGGTCTCCCACCTAGAAACATTAGTGCCAACATCAACCAGTCACACAGGTCGATGAACATGTTGACCCCATCCCTGCTCTACCGACCTTGGTCTAGAACGCTTAGAACCAACACTGGGAAAGGGGCTAGAAAATTTTTCAATAAGAGGCATATCATGTAGATTTAGTGAAAATTTCCACTACCATCACATCTCATCACATTCCTGTAATTGATGAGAATTGATTTGTTTTTTCCTACTTGGGATCAAGATCTCATATGTCAATCAGGTAGGACAGGTTGACTCTCTCAATTTCTAGCACCATCAGTTACCCTTACATACCATCTTATGATAAATAATACCAATACAGAGTTCCTCCACACTCCACTACCAAATGACACAAAGGGCCTCCCTATGTCAAGTACATCCCCTTATCTAAAGGTTTATCCTTGGGAATGATAGAAAACAACCACCATGGGGTCCATACCCACAATGAAGATCAAAACAGGAATGGAATAAACCCAACATAATCTAAATAAATCATGTTTGGGGAAATATTGTTTTTTCAGAGGTGGGAACTAGGAAGCACCATGTCATCGTAGACCTCTCAAACATGAAGATGACTGATGAATTGATGAGATAACCTTCACCACTAATACCAGTTCTTGGGGTAGGAGCCCATCAACCGAGGCATAGGATCTTGGAAACTGAGGTCCATAAGATTACCATATTCATTCATAGGTACCTATAGGTGGAGGAAATATTGGCCTCCATCCATGGACGCAAAGTGAAATTACTTCCATCTTAATTATTTTCCCTCCTCCCTACCTCTACACTAAATGTTGGAGAGTTGTTGGGGTTTGGGTTGACACATGTAGATCACAGTGATCACTTCACTAAACCTCGAAATAATACTTCCAATATCACATATGAGGAAGTAGTAATCACTCATTTCTATACAGATATTATCATGAAGTTGACTTTTCATCCAAGATAAAGTCAAATATGTTGTGTGAATTTGACCTACATTGGGATCCCTCTATCAGAAAATCAGTAGAAATATAGATTTTATTCAGTGCCACCACTAATTTCTTTGCTTGTTCCGATCAAGGCTTATGATGACCAAGAGTATGAACACCCCTAGTAATAAATAGGAGGACTTGTAGAGACTCTTTTCCATTAACTATTTATCTGGCATGTTATGACCACCTAAATATGTAATCCTTTTCATCATGGAGTCCCTCACCAGGGACCATGACCTTTGTTTCCTATAGAATATCTGGGTGACGTTTAACTACCTTTGATACCATCAGTTTACCTATATAAGAATCCACAATCACCTTAATATCATTCACCAATAGTGGAAATTGTTTAGATTATAGTTCTCCCAGTATATCCGTATCGAAAATAATATATCTAACCCGAGAATCTATAGTGTACCTATGTTAAGAGGCTCACTAAGCTCCAATGATTCAAGGTATAGTTAGCTCAATAGATGAAGATCAATGGATGGGGGAAGTATATTTCCCTCCATTTCATCCCTATCCCATGGAAACAACAAGATAGTGAATCTAGTACATACATTGATGGTTAAAATTATCCTATGAACACTACCATAGTGAATAGGTTCACTATTTACCACCCTAAGGATTAGAGAAACTAATCCATCAATACAAGTAATGATAGGGAGAAACTACCCTATGAGGTGACACAGTACAAGGATAATCCCCCAACACATTCATTCAATCATCAGCAGATACTGGAGCTTGGTATTGATATTCCCACAATTGTGATATTTTCACCTTCCCACCAATATATTAACAAAGTCAAGGGACCTAATGAGCATACCAATCCATCTAAGAGGGCTCTACAGAAGGAATTTTATTCTAGGATGGATGATTTTCTCAATGGTTTTTATGGATACAATAGTATTACTACATGGCTTATGTTTGAGCATTGCTTGGGCTGCAAAAATGTTAAAAGGGACCCCATATCTCCTCCAGTTGAAAACCCAATCTTTCTTGGACATTAACCAATATTAAAACATGGTGTCCCCATATATCCATTTAGGAAGGAAGATAGGGGATATTGAAAATTAACCAAATATGAGTTTCTCACTAAATCTAAGAAGTGTACCTATCCACCTCGAGATCATGATTGATTATCCTCTTAGAATGATGAGATTTTTAGCGCACTAGTGACCCAAAATAATCACTAAGATAATTTTATAGCTACTATGACCACCCATATTTAGGCCTTTGAAACAAGAGAATTGTCGATTCCAACTAAGGGAAAGACATACCCAAAATGGGTAGACTAGATGAACCTTCCACTAGAACTTGGAAACCCAATTTTCACCTTGTTCAATGGTATACAAAACCATTGAAAAATCTTACCTGCATCACCTCACACTGAATCCTCATGTTGGGAACTCCAGAACATCAGGATGCTTCCAAGCTATTTTTTTCTAGAATCTAGAAGTACCTTTATTCATGTTGTATATCCATCTATCACAAATATCAATTACATACTGAGAGGATCTAAAAAGATAATTCCTCTACTCGTTTAGATCCACTTCACACAAGACCATCATCACCGTCCTCTCTATGTGAAAACAGAGTTTTGATGAGTGAGTTGTTGAGTTCATCACCCAATTTAAGGGTCCCAAATTCTTGATCGACATTACACTTTATCATGAATAGATTATCAAGATGCGCATGGGTAATTTCAAAGATGAGTTGTTCCCATCCCTCATCTTATGGATTCTAAGAGTTCTCTAAAAAGACACAACATCTGGAAGAATCATTGGAGAGGACCATGTATTACTCATGTCCATTAAAACTTTAATCTCATATAAGGGATCCCATGAAAGCATAAAAAACTACTATTATGAATGTGGAGGATCCTGATTTAGTACAATTAATGGACCCTCTACTGGATGATCCTCTCTAACTGTAGCCCCGATAAGTGTATCCTCAATTGATGTAGCCTCGTTAGGCACAAACACAGGCTCACAGAGAGAATGTTTCCCTAACCTCTCACTAGGGCTAGGAACCCAAGGTTACTTTCATATAAAGAAGTAATAATACATAATCCTTAAAAGGTGAATAAGTACTAGGTTATTTCATATTCACCCTTGAAATATGGATTTTTGTGTTTCCAAAATTAAATAAACCATATGAATCCAAACATATTGATCATGCCGATCACTACCTATATATTGGATCCTTGGAAACACTATCAAAGAATTCATCTTCTTCAAATACTAGCACTAGGAACAAGTAGATCATATATTAGTCAAATTGGGTGATGTCCTAGAATAAGTGTTACATGTCTCTACTAACCTTGATAGTGACAAAAAAGGGTTAGGTGAGTGGTAACAAGCCCTCAAACACAAAACATGGAAGCAAAATGATTAGTTGGATCATAAGATAATCAATCACGCCTATGGTATAATCCATTACCATTCAAGTAATCTATAAATTCTTGGGATTATTGTGCCTCCTTCATCCATTTCCTCAACATCTATTTTACAATATTCCATGTCTCAGAAAAATAGTTGAAGACTATGTAATGGAAATCAAAGTCCCTCACTGGTTCCAAAACCAGTCCACACCCTTAGTGATTCATGCCTCCTGAGTTGGGATTTTTTCTTAGAGTACATATTTATATTTAGTATTCCACCAAGGAGGAGAATTAGTACATCTATGTGAACTCCATAGAACTAGTGGACCAGTATTAGATGCTCAATAATTAAGAATTCCATGTGAACCCATCAGGAAACTTTGGCTGACATTAATAAAGGAGAGTCATGGGATATGAAAGATAGAATACTAATCAAGATTGTAATTCAAACCAAGTTATTAACACCACTAAGACTAGAAAACAAGCATTTCATATTGATCGAAATGAATAATACTCCTAGTTCGGTCTATTGGGTATTCCCCCACAACTAATTATATTAATTGACCATTTGAATTAGATTCCACTATTACATGACCAGCCATGACCAACCAAGGAACAACATTATCTATCTGGTACCCATCTATAAGATGTTCATAGAAAACCAGATATCCAATTCTAGATTATTTCTTTTACTATCCATGTCCCATGGCCTCATCTAATGACATATACTTCACACCTTGTTAGTGAAAGAACCTTCATAGGAAACAATATTCCCATGGAATGAGAGTATGATTCTTTGAAGAACCAATTTGGAATAAACTTGATGCTCTAAATACTCAAGGCACTCCTCATATCCCAGAAATGCTTGAGTCCCTTATTGAAGACTTGAAAACCCCCTTTATTTCAAGACTGAGGTATCTGTTGGTGAGTCCTTCTATTTATAAGAGTCTGAATGTGAATATTTTCTATCCATCATCTATTTTTCTAGATAACATGATGGTTTCACCATTGAGGGGTATATAAATATGTTTTATATCACATATTCATTACATAGAATAAAACTACACCACTTCATAGTGGATACTAGCTCTGGGATCAAACTTATCCTGACACAGACACTCCATAAAAAGGGACTTAAATATGAATATCTAACTCCCTCTAACCTAACAATTTAGGGGTATGATAAGATTGAGAAGAAGCTACAAGGAATGATTCAGATGAAGTCACAATTACATGTCATGGTATCAACCCAAAAATTAAAATATTCTCATCAGATAATACCCAAACCACATTGTTTTGAAGGACCTATCTTAATTTTCATGAAGTAGTCCCCTCTTCATATTACCAGTGATTAAAATAATCCCATGATGGTCATGTAGTCTAACACCCCGAGATTTTATGAAAAATATTCGTTTTAATTTCATTAATGTTTTGTGTTGTACGCTACACAAAAAGAAGCTTGCACAACACACATCCTTGACTTGCCTTGCATTACACGCAATCACGACCTTCCTCAATAGCATGTGTAGTACGCAATACCGAGTTTCACTAAACAACGATATGCTATTACAATATTATTAAAACTAGCCATTATGAATAGTAATAACCACTTTTTGAAATTTTTTAAATTTTATTTTTCAAAATGGACTTCATTTTTGGATTCGAAATATCGAAATTAGCTTAGTGTGAAATTTTGGTACTTTTCGGATAACTTTCATTTTCTGATGAATAGTGAAAATTACTAAATTTTAATTAAAAACAACCTTTTTAATCGAAATAATTAATAGTGATAAATTATTAATTTGAGTGGTTTTAAAGTATATTTAGAATATATTTTTACAATTTAAAACAATTTTTGTCATTGTATGTAATTTCATATTTAAACCAGACATAAAAAAGTGTCAATCCTTTGATAGTTATTATCTTCTAAGAACACGCTATTTGTTTTGACGACGGGAATTAATTTTAAAATTAGTTAATGAAACTGATATGTTTTTAATTTTGTAAAATAGACATCATTTTTGAGTTCATAATATCAAATATATCTTTGGCCTAATTTTTGGTATTTTTCTGGAAACTTTCATTTTTTGATGAATAGTGAAACCACTAAGTGGTAGTTAAAAAAATGAATTTTTCATAAAACTTAATTTTACCGCTTCTGTGAGTGGAATTTCAAAAATCTGAGAGACACGGTTGATGTTAGTAAGTAAAACGTGGTTCAATGAGATGAAAATAATTTTTGGTGAATAGTAACTTTTTACTTTTTTTACCACGGTTAAAAGTAAATAGGGTATGTAAGGGTAAAAATGATATTATTATTACCCTAACACATGTTCTAATTCTATTGGATAAGTGTAATTCGACCAAAAACAAACTTAGGAATAAAATATGACCATTTAGGCCCACTTGGATTAGATTAGGACATTTATTATTAATTTATTTAAAGAAGGGTTAAAATAGTTAAAATCAAAGTTTAATAAGTAGATAATTTTTCATATAGGGTTATACATGAGATAAATTGGACTATAAATATTCATTTGAAAGTTAAAAATATTTCCTACATAATGGTATTTTATTTGAAATTTTTAGACGTTAAATAATTTAATTTATTTATGATACGACGATGATGTAATAATTATCTTTTTAATGAAATATTGACATAATTGATGTTATAAATACCCAAATAAATGAAATATGAGACTTTTTATGAATTCCACTAATTTTATAGGTTACTATGACATGTTATTATGGATTTAAGTAACTTTTTTCGAACTTATCATTCTGTTAATAGTTTCACCAAAATCAATTACTAAATAGTGTCAAAATTGACATAAAATAGTTTTTAAAACAAATATTATATTATTAATTGTTATTTTATTCCTAAAAATCTCAGGATCGGCCAGAAGACTTATATAATGTTATATATATTAATAATAAACAACTTGGGGTTTGATTGGCTTGTTATAGTATGTTTATTAACCATATAGTGTAAGAACATAAAAAGACACGGTAAAAGTAAAATTATCTATCTTAAAGTTAAAACTAAATTATAATGTTCAAATAGTAAACTAAACTTTTCAAAATTCTATTGGATGAGAGGATTTCGACTCATCCCCACCTTAGATTCTAAATAACTCAATTTTGAGCTATTAAAAACCGAATATGACTTTATAATAAAATAATTTTTTTAGTTATTCCAAAGGTGCCCCTCTCATCCCTTATAAAAGGGCACCTCCTCCCTCTCTTCCTCACACCACTTTGAAACTTCAAGCTCGGAAAAACCCTGCCAAATTCTCTTCTCCACTTCCCTAGAAACATCTTATAGGTCTTGGTCTTCTTCAAAGACTAATTTTAGTGCCCTAAGAGGAGGACTCAAAGAGGCGCTTCAAAGAAGAGGTAATGTACGTTACCGATTCTTTCAACTTTATTTTTTTTCTCCTTCTTATTATTAGGTTGTTTCATTATGAAGTAATAACATCAGTATCACTCATATTCGGATATGTTATTATAAGTATGAAACAACCCTATTTCACCATCTATCTATCTTAAGGAAAACAAAATCACCGCGCGTGTGTACGTACGGAATACCGTCTCCACGCCATGGTGTAATCTATTTTCCACCACCACCATACTTGGATGGGTATAATGGTGTAAATAATAACTATATATGATTATTGTAAAGTTATATTTATTCTGAAATAGTATACATACACTCCAATACAATTCCACGATCATGAGAACGATATCATCGCTCGTGCGTACGTACGGACTACCATCTCCACGACTCGATGAGATTCATTATCCACGTTAACCATTCTTGAATGATTATAAAGTATATATAATAAGTAATCATGAAATATATGACATAATAATGATACTGGATTTATGTGTATATATATGTATGTCATCTACTTAATTCCATTCAACTCAATAAGGAAACGAAAACAGCGTTCACGCGTGCGTACGACCTACCGTCTCCATGAACGGTGTATTTCTTTCCATTTACTGATCTATAATATATATGTATATTCTGAATATATATTATATATAAATCATGTTTTATATTCTGGAATTATGTAATCATGATCTAAGTAATCTTATGAATAATTACAAGTCAAAACACGGACGACAAATGAAATGATTTTACCCAAAACGCTCTTTAAAATGGAATTTACAAAAGAACGGGTAAAATAAAGTCATAAGTGAACCATATATGATATAACAACAATGAGTATTATTTTTTAATAAGTCAATGACATTATTTAAATCATTATACAGGATGTTCGGACACTTACGAAGCAAATCAGACATAAGGTAAGGGAAATATCACAATCTCATTTTTATCCGAGATTGTTTATACTTTGGAATTTACTGGGGTGTATTTTATCATCCACATACATGTTTCCTAAATATTTAATATTATTTCCATCCACCTACAATTTTTTAAATCCAATTTTACCCTTCTGTGAGTTTTTAGTAAAAGATTTGAAAGGAATCTTTTGTCGTTTTTCGTACGAGGTACTTTTTGACTTTTCTGACAAAAGTACGAGAAGAATGTTGTTTTAACTTATATGGAATGAATGGATTTTTAAAACATTATTTCCAAGAAGCTTACTTTAAAAGTTTTCAAGTCTATTTTTAATCAACTTCTTTTAGTTTAGAATTGTATGACATGTTAAGAAAGGAAAAGTGCTTTTAAAGTAGAAAGGATATTTTCCTCAAGAATGGAGTTCAAGTGTTTTATCAAAATTATATTCCATATAAGATAATAAAAGGTTATGTTTTTATCCCTATTATTACGTTGATTTGATTATGTTGTGATGGAATTATTTTTATGAATTCCTTTATCTTATATGAATTGTTTTATGATGTCACGATGTTTAAGAATCCCATTTTTATTACATGGGTTATGCTATGATGTATGGTTTATGATTTTGTGGCACACATAAGAATGGTATAATTATGTGGTGGGTGGGACCTATATCTACTTCCAATGCATTGGGTAAAGATTTTAAGTCTCATGATATAGACATGGCTGGAACGGCAGGTTAAACCGGTTCAGTGAAACAGGACTGAATCGAGGAGTGAACTCGGTTCAGAAATAGACTTTGTCCACTAAGATAGTCTTGGAAATGAGTCTTGAATAATAAGAAATGATTCTATATGATTATGCGTGTATTCCACAAAGTTTCATGTTTCATGTTATGATTATTGGGATTACATATCACTACTATGATTTATCCCATGTTATAATATTATGATCTCTTTTGCAGGTTAAGATTTCCAAAATGTTACGTTCTTATGAATATTATGTGATTGATATTTCTTTTGTTTACCCTTACTGAGCATTTGAGCTCACCCTTTTATGTTTTCTTTTCCCTAGGATATAAATAACGGTTTTAGGTAAAAAAAGGAAGATCTTTATGTGAGATGTTGAAGATCATTCACCACGATTAGAAGATTATATTCCGAGTTTCCAAAGACACTAAACTATTATGGTCCTTGTGTGTGTGTTTTTGTAATGTACCAAGTATTCCGCAAAAGTAATGTAATGTCCATGTATGTTATGTTTCGGGTCTCTACAGTTGGTATCAGAGGAAAGGTTTAGTCAACCTTTGGAAAATAGGATGCGAGAACTTTAGTAAGATCCCTAGAGATATTTCTAAGGTATGTATAGGGATGTACCTAAGGTTAAGTATAGGTTATAGTACTAGAATTATGGTAACCCAAGATGTTAGATATTGAAGGTACTCCCCCTTTATTATATTATTTTCCCTAGTGTGATTTTTGCCTCTCACACTATTCTTTTTGGGTTTTAGACGATGGTTGGAACCTGAAGGAACCGTGTTGATCAATGTAATGGACAATGCAATGATTTTCCTCCTGAACAATCAAATGTTAGCGGAGATGGAGTGAAAAATCTTATTGCTATACTTACACAAGCTATGAATCATTCTGGACTTCCAAATGAGCAGAGAAGGGAACAATATTCTTTTGAGTCTTTCATGAGGAAACATCCACCTTCTTTCAGTGGGTATTCTGATCCACTTGTTGCTGAACAATGGATCAGTACTACTGAAAAAATATTTTCTGTTCTTCAATGTTCTGAACATGATAAAGTAATCTTAGCAGTGTATCGTTTGGAAGGTGATTCTGATCAATGGTGGAATCTTATCAAGAATACGAGGCCAAGAGATGAAATTGAGTCCATGGAATGGGACGAGTTCAAGAACTTATTTTTCAATAAGTACTTCCCTCGTATTCTTTGAACAAATATTGAGAAAGAGTTTCTTGAACTAAAGCAAAAGGATGATGAATCTGTTGGTATATACGAAGAGAATTTTACAAGGCTCGAAAGGTATGCATCTGGATTTATCATCCAACATGAAAGTAAAGTTGATCGATTCTTCAGTGGCTTAAAACCAAATATTCGAAGGGCATTAGCTATAAGAGACTTCAATAGCTATGAAGAAATTGTGTGTTGTGCTATCAAGGTAGAAATGGAATTTGGTGTTAATTATCCATCTCATAGTTTTGACAAGAAATGAAAGATGGAGTTCAAGGAGAAATATCATAATAACGGTGAAAAGAAGATGAATGTTTACTTATGCTCGAAGTGTGGAAAGAAGCATGATGGAGATCGTCTTAAAGGGAGTAGAAAATGTTTTAAGTGTGGAAAAGAAGGTCATCGAGCAGCTGAGTGTCGAAGTAATGGAAAAAGGGTTTCTAATGATGTAAATAAAGAAAAGACTGCAGAGAATGCACCACCAACACTTCAATGCTTCAAGTGCAAGGAAATGGGGCATTATTTTAATAAATGCCCTAATCCAAGGGTTAGTGATGATCGACATGAGAAACCACTTAAGGCAAAGGACAAAGGGAAGTCACATGAGATCACTATTGGCGATGTTGAATTTGACAACGATGTGGTGGAATGATTAAGTGTTTATGTAATGGGATTCCAAAATAATGTTGTATATAGTATCGTGGAATATTGGAATATTTATGAATTGGTCTATTGTGGTTTTCAATAATTTTATGGTACCGGTAACCATGGAATGTGATTGAGATATATTTTGGAAAAAAAGATGATATGCGCATAATGAAGGGAAAAAAATAAAATGAAATGTTTGACAGTATTCATGAGCTCATGATTGATATAAGGACTAAGTGATATCATGGTTTGAGTATATAGAATTTTGAGGATTTTGGTATGTGGAAAGAGTTATCTTTTAACAGCATTCATGTTTTCAATAATGTTCAATGGGTATTCGATTTTTTTTCAAGAGAATACATGATTAAGGCCTTAAAATGTTTTGAATGTGACCAACAAGACATATCTCATGATATATGGGGATCAACAACGGTATTAACATGCTAGTTGTATGAACTCTTTGGTAATGGTTTTCACTATAATATGAGATTAGACAATATTATTTTGGATAATCCTAATGATTGGAATGGATTATGTTGGACATAAGTTAGTATTGTTTAAGGATAGAAGTTTTTTCTATATTATTTATGGGATGTTATAGGAATGTAGTTTTAGAAAAAGGACAACCTGCAGGATGGGCGACAACCCATCGTGTCGGACAAGGCTGTGGGAATCAAACCCACAACCGAAGTGTGACTGGCCTTTATCACCTACCACTAGCCTACAGGAAGTACCTATTTAGTAGAAACTAGTTTGATTATATTAATCAGTATGATATATTAAGTATAAGTCCATTTTAGGAACCATATATGATCAATCTCACTATAGATGGACTTATGTATTTGTTGATAACTTTTCTAACCTTTTCTTTGAGACAGATGGAATGACCCATCATTCTATCACATGATCTTCTAACACATCATGAATGAAAAATTCAACTTCATTTCCTTAATAAATGAAGTGTAAATTATCCAAAGAATTACCAATGGTGAGACTATACCAAAATCATGAAAGTATTTCTTCTAATTCCAATTTCATCAACTTTAGGGAAATGATCTTGAAAACCAAAAATGTTGTCCTAGTGGTCTTATATTTGATGAATCAGATGGTACCTTAGATCGTCACAAATTTATGGCTTGGTGATTGCTGGATTTTCCATAGCCATGTTCTCTACCACTCTCCATCATAACATGATGGTTAGATTTATCTTCCATATCCATATTTTCACCTATGTGGAAACCCAATGATTAGTTTATTTGGGTAACCGTTATGTTTCATACTTTTGTTTTTAAAGATTGGTTTTGGTATTCCTTTTTAAGATGTGGGTTTCTATTAAAAAAACTTTCGAGTAGTAAACCATTTATAACCCCGATGAATTTCGAGGGAGAAATTCATTTTAAGGGGGGTAGAATGTAACACCCCGAGATTTTATGAAAAATATTCTTTTTAATTTCATTAATGTTTTTTGTTGTACGCTACACCAAAAGGAGCTAGCACAACACGCATCCTTTACTTTTCTTGCATTACACGCAATCATGACCTTCCTCAATAACATGTGTAGTATGCAATACCGAGTTTCACTAAACATCAATATGCTATTAAAATATTATTAAAACTAGACGTTATGAATAGTAATAACCACTTTTTGAAATTTTGTAAATTTTATTTTTCAAAATGGACTTCATTTTTGGATTCGGAATTTCAAAATTAGCTTAGGGTGAAATTTTGGTACTTTTCAGATAACTTTCATTTTCTGATGAATAGTGAAAATTACTAAATTTTAATTAAAAACAACATTTTTAATCGAAATAATTAATAGTGATAAATTATTAATTTAAGTGGTCTTAAATTATATTTAGAATATATTTTTACAATTTAATACAATGTTTTTCATTGTATTTAATTTCACATTTACACCAGACATAAACAAGTGTCAATCTTTTGATAGTTATAATCTCTTAAAAACACGCTATTTGTTTTGACGACGGGAATTAATTTTTAAATTAATTAATGCAACTGATATGTTTTGAATTTTGTAAAATAGACATCATTTTTGAGTTCATAATATCAAATATAGCTTAGGCCTTATTTTTGGTATTTTTCTGGAAACATTCATTTTTTGATGAATAGTGAAACCACTAAGTGGTAGTTTAAAAAAACGAATTTTTCATAAAACATAATTTTACCGCTTCTGTGAGTGGAATTTCAAAAATCAGAGAGACACAGTTGATGTTAGTAAGTAAAATGTGGTTCAATGAGATGAAAATATTTTTTGGTGAATAACAACTTTTTACTTTTTTTTACCACGGTTAAAAGTAAATAGTGTAAGTAAGGATAAAAATGATATTATTATTACCCTAACACATGTACTAATTCTATTGGATAAGTGTAATTCGACAAAAAACAAACATAGGAATAAAATATGACCGTTTAGGCCCACTTGTATTAGATTAGGACATTTATTATTAATTTATTTAAAGAAGGGTTAAAATAGTTAAAATCAATGTTTAATAAGTAGATAATTTTTAATATAGGGTTATACATAAGATAAATTCGACTATAAATATTTATTAGAAAGATAAAAATATTTCCTACATAATGGTATTTTATTTGAAATTTTTAGACATTAAATAATTTAATTTATTTATGACACGATGATGATGCAGTAATTATATTATTAATGAAATATTGACATAATTGATGTTATAAATACCCAAATAAATGTAATATGAGACTTTTTATGAATTACACTAATTTTATAGGTTAATATGAAATGTTAGTACTGATATAATTAACTTTTTTCGAACTAATCATTCGGTTAATATTTTCACAAAAATCAATTACAAAATAGTTTCAAAATTGACATAAAATAGTTTTTAAAACAAATATTATATTATTAATTGTTATTTTATTCCTAAAAATCTAAGGTTCAGCCAAAAGACATAGATACAGTTATATATATTAATAATAAAAAACTTGGGGTTTGTTTGGCTTGTTATAGTAAGTTTATTAACCTTATAGTGTAAGAACACAAAAAGACACGGTAAAAGTAAAATTATCTATCTTAAAGTTAAAACTAAAAGATAATGTTAAAATAGTAAACTAAACTTTTCAAAATTATATTGGATGAGAGGATTTCGACCCATCCCCACCTTAGCTTCGAAATAACTCAATTTGGAGCTATTGAAAACGGAATATGACTTTATAATAAAATAATATTTTTAGTTATTCCAAAGGTGCCCCTCTCCTCCCTTATAAAGGGAACCTCCTCCCTCTCTTTCTCACACCACTTTGAGCCTTCAAGCTCGGAAAAACCCTTCCAAATTCTCTTCTCCACTTCCCTAGAAACATCCTAGAGGTCCTGGTCTTCTTCAAAGTCAAATTTTAGTGCCCTAAGAGGAGGACTCAAAGAGGCGCCTCAAAGAAGAGGTAATGTCCGTTACCGATTCTTTCATCTTTATTTCTTTTTCCCCTTATTATTCATAGGTTGTTTCATTATGAAGTAATAACATCAGTATCACTCATATACGAATATGTTTTTATAAGTATTAAACAACCCTATTTCACCATCTATCCATCCTACGGAAAATGAAATCACCGCGCGTGCGTACGTACGGAATACCGTCTCCACGCCGTGGTGTAATCTATTTTCCACCACCACCAAACTTGGATGGGTATAATGGTGTACATAATAACTATATATTATTATTTTAAAGTGATATTTATTCTGAAATAGTATACATACACTCCAATACAATTCCACGATCATGAGAATGATATCATCGCTCGTGCGTACGTACGGACTACCGTCTCCACGACGCGGTGAGATTCATTCTCCATGTTAACCATTCATGAATGATTATAAAGTATATATAATAAGTAATCATGAAATATATGAAATAATAATGATACTTGATTTATGTGTATATATATGTATGTCATCTACTTAATTCCATTCAACTCAATAAGGAAATGAAAACAACGTTTATGCGTACGTACGGCCTACCGTCTCCATGAATGGTGTATTTCGTTCCATCTACTGATCTATTATATATATGTATATTCTGAATATATATTATATATAAATCATGTTTTATATTCTGGAATTATGTAATTATGATCTAATTAATCTTATGAATAATTAAAAGTCAAAACACGGACGACAAATGAAACGATTTTACCCAAAACGCTCTTTAACATGGAATTTACAAAATAACGGGTACAATAAAGTCATAAGTGAACCATATATGATATCATAACAATGTGTATGATTATGGAATATGTCAATGACATTATTTAAATCATTATACAGGATGTTTGGACACTTACGAAGCAAATCAGACCTAAGGTAAGGGAAATATCACAATCTCATTTTTATCCGATATTGTTTATACTTTGGAATTTACTGGGGTGTTTTTTATCATCCAAATCCATGTTTCCTCAATATGTAATATTATTTCCATCCACCTACAATTATTTTAGTCCAATTTTACCCTTCTGTGAGTTTTTAGTAAAAGATATGAATGGAATCTTTTGTCATTTTTCATACGAGGTACTTTTTGACTTTTCCGACAAAAGTACGAGAAGAATGTTTTTTAACTTATATGGAATGAATGGATTTTTAAACCATTATTTCTAAGAAGCTTACTTTACAAGTTTTCAAGTCTATTTTTAATCAAATTCTTTTTGTTTAGAATTGTATGACATGTTAAGAAAGGTAAAGTGTTTTTGAAGTAGAAAGGATATTTTCCTCAAGAATGGAGTTCAAGTGTTTTATCAAAATTATTTTCCATATAATATAATAAAGGGTTATGTTTTTATCCCTATTATTATATTGATTTGATTATGTTGTGATGGAATTATTTTTATGAATTACTTTATCTTATATTAATTGTTTTATGATGTCACGATGTTTAAGAATCCCATTTTTATTACATGGGTTATGCTATGATGTATGGTTTATGATTTTGTGGCACACATAAGAATGGTATCATTATGAGATGGGTGGGGCCTATATCTCCCTCCAATGCATTGGGTAAATATTTTATACCTCATGATATAGACATGGCTGGAACGGCAGGTTAAACCGGTTCAGTGAAACTGGACTGAAACGAGGAGTGAACTCGGTTCAAAAATGGACTTTTTCCACTAAGATAGTCTTGGAAATGAGTCTTGACTAATAAGAAATGATTATAAATGATTATGTGTGTATGCCACAAAGTTACATGTTTTATGTTATGATTATTGGGATTACATTTCACTACTATGATTTATCTCATGTTATAATATTATGATCTCTTTTGCAGGTTAAGATTTCCAAAATGTTATGTTCTTATGAATATGATGTGATTGATATTTCTTTTGTTTACCCTTACTGAGCATTTGATCTCACCCTTTTATGTTTTCTTTTTCCCAGGATATAAAGAACGGTTTTAGTTAAAAAAAGGTAGATCTTTATGGGAGATGTTGAAGATCTTTCACCACGATTAGAAGATTATATTCTAAGTTTCCAAAGACACTAAACTATTACGGTCCTTGTGTGTGTGTTTTTGTTATGTACCAAGTATTCCTCAAAAGTAATGTAATGTCCATGTTTGTTAAGCTTCAGCTCTCTACAGTTGGTATCTGAGGAAAGGTTTAGTCAACCTTTTGAAACTAGGATGCGATAACTTTAGTAAGATCTCTAGAGATATTTCTAAGGTATGTCAAGGGATGTCCCTAAGGTTATGTATAGGTTATAGTACTAGAATTACGGTAACCCAAGATGTTAGATATTGAAGGTACTCCCCCTTTATTATATTGTTTTCCCTAGCGTGATTTTTGCCTCTCACACTATTATTTTTGGGTTTTAAACGATGGCTGGAAGCTGAAGGAACCGTGTTGATCAATGTAATGGACAATGCAATGATTTTCCTCCTAAACAAACAAATGTTATGGGAGATGGAGTGAAAAATCTTATTACTATACTTACACAATCTATGAATCATTCTAGACTTCCAAATGAGCAGAGAAGGGAACAATATTATATTGAGTCCTTCATGAGGAAATGTCCACCTTCTTTCAGTGGGTCTTCTAATCCACTTGTTGCTGAACAATGGATTAGTACTACTGAAAAGATATTTTCAGTTATTCAATGTTATGAACATGATAAATTCATCTTAGCAGTGTATTGTTTGGATGGTGATGCTGATCAATGGTGGAATCTTATCAATAATACGAGGCCAAGAGATGAAATTGAGTCCATGGAAAGGGATGAGTTCAAGAACTTATTTTTCAATAAGTACTTCCCTCGTATTCTTCGAAAAAAGATGGAGAAGGAGTTTCTTGAACTAAAGAAAAAGGATGATGAATCTGTTGGTATATACGAAGCGAATTTTACAAGGCTTTCAAGGTATGCATCTGGATTTATCATCCAACCTGAAAGTAAAGTTGATCGATTCTTTAGTGGCTTAAAACCAAATATTCGAAGGGAATTAGCTATAAGAGACTTCAGTAGCTATAAAGAAATTTTGTGTTCTTCTATCAAGGTAGAAATGGAAGTTAGTGTTACTTATCCATCTCATAGTTTTGATAAGAAATGAAATATGGAGTTCAAGGATAAATCTCATAATAATGGTGAAAAGAAGATAAATGTTTCCTTATTCTCAAAGTGTGGAACGAAGCATGGTGGAGATTGTATTAAAGAGACTAGAAAATGTTTTATGTGTGGAAAAGAAGGTCATTGAGCAGCTGAGTGTTGAAGTAATGGAAAAAGGGTTTCTAATGATGTGAATAAAGAAAAGACTGCAGAGAACGCACCACCAACACTTCAATGATTCAAGTGCAAGGAAATGGGGCATTATGTTAATAAATGCCATAATCCAAGGGTTAGTGATGATCGACATGAGCAACCACTTAAGGCAAAGGACAAAGGGAAGTCACATGCGATCACTATTGGAGATGTTGAATATGACAATGATGTGGTGGAATGATTCGGTGTTTACATAATGGGATTCCAAAATAATGTTTTATATAGTATCGTGGAATGTTGGAATATTTATGTATTGGTCTATTTTGGTTTTCAATAATTTTATGGTACCGGTAACCATGGAAAGTGATTGAGATATTTTTTGGAAAAAAAGATGATATGCACATAATGAAGGGAAAATGAGAAAATGAAATGTTTGACAGTATTCATGAGCTCATGATTGATATGAGGACTAAGTGATATCATGGTTTGAGTATATAGAATTTTGAGGATTTTGGTATGTGGAAAGAGTTAACTTTTAACAACATTCATGTTTTCAATAAGGTTCAATGTGTATTTATTTTTTTTCAAGAGAATACATGATTAAGGCCTTCGAATGTTTGGAATGTGACCAACAAGACATATCTCATGATATATGGGGATCAACAATGGTATTAACATGCTAGTTGTATGAACTCTTTGGTAATCGTTTTCACTATAATATGAGATTAGACAACATTATTTTGGATAAGCCTAAAGATTGGAATGGGTTATGTTGGACGTAAGTTAGTATTGTTTAAGGATAGAAGTTTTTTCTATATTATTTATGGGATGTTATAGTAATGTAGTTTTAGAAAAAAGACAACCTGTAGGATGGGCGACAGCCCATCGCGTGTGACAAGGCTGTGGGAATCGAACCCACAACCGAAGTGTGACTGGCCTTTATCGCCTACCACTGACCTACATGAAGTCCCTGTTTAGTAGAAACTAGTTTGATTTTATTAAGCAGTATGATATATTATGTATAAGTCCATTTTAGGAACCATATATGATCAATCTCACTATAGATGGACTTATGTATTTTTTTGATAACTTTTCTAACCTTTTGTTTGAGACAGATGGAATGACCCATCATTCTATCACATGATCTGCTAACACATCATGAATGACAAATTCAACTTCATTTCCTTAAGAGATGTAGTGGAAATTTTCCATAGAATGACCAATGGTGAGACTATACCAAAATCACGAATGTATTTCTTCTAATTCCAATTTCATCAACTTTAGGGAAATGATCTTGAAAACCAAATATGTTGTCCTAGTGGTCTTATATCTGATGAATCAGATGGTACTTTAGATCATCAAAAATTTATGGCTTGGTGATTGCTGGCTTTTCCGTAGCCATGTTCTCTACCACTCTCCATAAGAACATGATGGTTAGATTTCTCTTCCATATCCATATTTTCACCTATGTCTAAACCCAGTGATTAGTTTATTTGGGTAACCGATACGTTTCATAATATTGTTTTTAAAGATTGGTTTTGGTATTCCTTATTACAATGTGGGTTTCTATTAAAAAAACATTCGAGTAGTAAACCATTTATAACCCCGACGAATTTCGAGGGTGAAATTCATTTTAAGGGGGGTAGAATGTAACACCTCGAGATTTTATGAAAAATATTATTTTTAATTTCATTAATGTTTTGTGTTGTACGCTACACCAAAAGGAGCTTGCATAACACACATCCTTGACTTGCCTTGCATTACACGCAATCATGACCTTCCTCAATAGCATGCGTAGTACGCAATACCGAGTTTCACTAAACAACGATATGCTATTGAAATATTATTAAAACTAGCCGTTATGAATAGTAATAACCACTTTTTGAAATTTTGTAAATTTTATTTTTCAAAATGGACTTCATTTTTGGATTCGGAATATCCAAATTAGCTTAGGGTGAAATTTTGGTACTTTTTGGATAACTTTCATTTTCTGATGAATAGTGAAAATTACTAAATTTTAATTAAAAACAACCTTTTTAATCGAAATAATTAATAGTGATAAATTATTAATCTAAGTGGTTTTAAAGTATATTTAGAATATATTTTTACAATTTAATACAATTTTTGTCATTGGATGTAATTTCACATTTAAACCAGACATAAACAAGTGTCAATCTTTTGATAGTTATTATCTTTTAAGAACACGCTATTTGTTTTGACGACTGGAATTAATTTTTAAATTAATTAATGCAACTGATATGTTTTGAATTTGGTAAAATAGACATCATTTTTGAGTTCATATTATCAAAAATAGCTTAGGCCTAATTTTTGGTATTTTTCTGGAAATATTCATTTTTTGATGAATAGTGAAACAACTAAGTGGTAGTTAAAAAAAGGAATTTTTCATAAAACATAATTTTACCGCTTCTGTGAGTGGAATTTAAAAAATCCGAGAGACACAGTTGATGTCAGTATGTAAAATGTGGTTCAATGAGATGAAAATAATTTTTGGTGAATAGTAACTTTTTACTTTTTTTTACCAGAGTTAAAAGTAAATAGGGTAAGTAAGGGTAAAAATGATATTATTATTACCCTAAAACGTGTCCTAATTCTATTGGATAAGTGTAATTCGACCAAAAACAACCTTAGCAATAAAATATGACAATTTTGGCCCACTTGGATTAGATTAGGACATTTAATATTATTTTATTTAAAGAAGGGTTAAAATAGTTAAAATCAATGTTTAATAAGTAGATAATTTTTAATATAGGGTTATACATACGATAAACTCGACTATAAATATTAATTAGAAAGATAAAATGATTTCCTACATAATGGTATTTTATTTGAAATTTTTAGACATTAAATAATTGAATTTATTTATGACATGACGATGATGCAGTAATTATCTTATTAATGAAATATTGACATAATTGATGTTATAAATACCCAAATAAATGTAATATGAGACTTTTTATGAGTTAAACTAATTTTATCGGTTAATATGACATGTTAGTATTGATTTAAGTAACTTTTTTCAAACTAATAATTCTGTTAAGATTTTCACAAAAATCAATTACTAAATAGTGTCAAATTTGACATAAAATAGTTTTTAAAACAAATATTATATTATTAATTTTTATTTTATTCCCTAAAATATAAGGTTAGGCCAAAAGACATAGATAAAGTTATATATATTAATAATAAACAACCTGGGGTTCTTTTGTCTTGTTATAGTAAGTTTATTAACCTTATAGTGTAAGAACACAAAAAGACACGGTAAAAGTAAAATTATCTAACTTAAAGTTAAAACTAAATAATAATGTTAAAATAGTGAACTAAACTTGTCAAAATTATATTGGATGAGAGTATTTAGACCCATAATCACCTTATCTTCGAAATAACTCAATTTGGAGCTATTAAAAACCTAATATGAATTTATAATAAAATAATATTTTTAGTTATTCCAAAGGTTCCCCTCTCCTCCCTTATAAAAGGGAACCTCCTCCCTCTCTTCCTCACACCACTTTGAGCCTTCACGCTCGGCCACACCCTGCCAAATTCTCTTCTACACTTCCTTAGAAAAATCCTAGAGGTCCTGGTCTTCTTCAAAGACAAATTTTAGTGCCCTAAGAGGAGGACTCAAAGAGGCGCTTCAAAGAAGAGGTAATGTCCGTTACCGATTCTTTAAACTTTATTTCTTTTTACACTTCTTCTTCTTAGGTTGTTTCATTATGAAGTAATAACATCAGTATCACTCATATACTGATATGTTATTATAAGTATGAAACAACCCTATTTCACCATCTATCTATCCTACGGAAAACAAAATCACCGCACGTGCGTACGTACGGAATACCGTCTCCACGCCGTAGTGTAATCTATTTTCCACCACCACCTTACATGGATGGGTACAATGGTGTACATAATAATAATATATGATTATTGTAAAGTGATATTTATTCTGAAATAGTATACATACACTCCAATACAATTCCACGATCATGAGAATGATATCATCGCTCATGCGTACGTACGGACTACCGTCTCCACGACGCGATGATATTCATTCTCCACGATAACCATTCATGAATGATTATAAAGTATATATAATAAGTAATAATTAAATATATGACATAATAATGATACTGGATTTATGTGTATATTAATGTATGTCATATACTTAATTCCATTCAACTCAATAAGGAAACGAAAACAATGTTCATGCGTACATACGACCTACCGTCTCCATGAACGGTGTATTTCTTTCCATTTACTGATCTATTATATATATGTATATTATGAATATATATTATATATAAATCATGTTTTATATTATGTAATTATTTAATCATGATCTAAGTAATCATATGAATAATTACAAGTCAAAAAACAGATGACAAATGAAACGATTTTACCCAAAACACCCTTTAACATGGAATTTACAAAAGAACCGGTAAAATAAAGTCATAAGTGAACCATATATGATATCATAACAATGAGTATGATTCTGGAATAAGTTAATGACATTATTTAAATCATTATACAGAATTTGTGAACACTTATGAAGCAAATCGGACCTAAGGTAAGGGAAATATCACAATCTCATTTTTATCTGAGATTGTTTATACTTTGGAATTTACTGGGGTGTATTTTATCATCCACATCAATGTTTCCTCAATATGTAATATTATTTCAATCCACCTACAATTGTTTAAATCCAATTTTACCCTTCGGTGAGTTTTTAGTAAAAGATATGAAATGAATCTTTTATTATTCTTCGTACGAGGTACTTTTTGACTTTTCCGACAAAAGTACGAGAAGAATGTTTTTTTAACTTATATGGCATGAATGGATTTTTAAGACATTATTTCCAAGAAGATTACTTTACAAGTTCTCAAGTCTATTTTTAATCAACTTCTTTTAGTTTAGAATTGTATGAAATGTTAAGAAAGGAAAAGTGTTTTTGAAGTAGAAAGGATATTTTCCTCAAGATTGGAGTTCAAGTGTTTTATCAAAATTATTTTCCATCTAAGATAAAAAAGGGTTCTGTTTTTATCCCTATTATTACATTTATTTGATTATGTTGTGATGGATTTATTTTTATGTATTCCTTTATCTTATATGAATTGTTTTATGATGTCACGATGTTTAAGAATCCCATTTTTATTACACGGGTTATGCTATGATGTATGGTTTATGATTTTGTGGCACACATAAGAATGGTATCATTATGAGATGGGTGGGACCTATATCTCCCTCCAATGCATTGGGTAAATATTTTATATCTCATGAGATATATATGGCTGGAACGGCAGGTTAAACCGGTTCAGTGAAACATGACTGAAACGAGGAGTGAACCCGGTTCAGAAATGGACTTTGTCCACTAAGATTGTCTTGGAAATGAGTCTTGACTAATAAGAAATGATTCAATATGATTATATGTGTATGCCACAAAGTTTCATGTTTTAAGTTATGGTTATTGGGATTAAATTTCACTACTATGATTTATCCCATGTTATAATATTATGATCTCTTTTTCAGGTTAAGATTTCCAAAATGTTATGTTCTTATGAATATGATGTGATTGATATTTCTTTTGTTTACCCTTACTGTGCATTTGAGCTCAACCTTTTATGTTTTCTTTTCCCCAGGATATAAAGAAAGGTTTTAGGTAAAAAAAGTAAGATCTTTATGGGAGATGTTGAAGATCTTTCACCACGATTAGAAGATTATATTCTGAGTTTCCAAAGACACTAATCTATTATGGTCATTTTGTGTGTGTTTCTGTTATGTACCAAGTATTCCACAAAAGTAATGTAATGTCCATGTATGTTATGCTTCCGGTCTCTACATGTAGGGGTAATATAGGGTAATTAATCCCCCTTTCATTATTGTGATGCCTACTATCTAGATTCTAGTTACAAAGAAAGGGAAGGAAAGAAGGTCCAGTATGATGGAGTTGAGCATATAAAATACCCTAGTGATATAATGCATACAACAACTAATACATGGGTGGAATTGAAAGAAATATTTATTATCTCTATTAATCAGTAGGAACCCATGACACTGGACCCATGACGTTGTTTCATTTTCCCTGAGAAGGATTTATCACATATTACTCGGTACTCCTACATCAGATATTTCCAACTAATATTAGAAAACACTACTCCTATGAAGTACCAATAAGTCCCCCTATAAAAATCAATACATAGAATTCCTACATGTTAAAAAAATTAGAGATAAATCAATGTAATTTGACCCATCACCATTGCTTTTATGTTAATAGCGGACCTCACACCTAAGAACTGAGCTGAATTGGATCAATAGATTTTGTTTCCACAATCTTTGCAGATCAAGAACCCCTCTTCGATGATTATGTATCCTCTAGAATAGACAATAGTGCTCTCCTAGGTATAAAAATCTTGGAAGAGTAATATAATCCCTCTAATATACCTATTTTAGATGATGAATAGGATTTGGAAGATTCCCCTACAACATTTTAAGATGGTGTCTCCACAACTATTGATGAGATGAATCAGTTAAATCTTAGCACTGAAGAAGATTTGAGGAAAACATTGATCAACATAAATATGTCAATAGGGGACCATTAAAATTATACAGCCTTGCTAATGTAGTGTCAGGACATGTTTTCCTAGAGATATGGTGAGATATTAGGGATTGACCCCTATGTTTTCACTAATCACCTTAGCCTCCTAGTGGGTCACCACGTGTTCAAACAACCTCCCTTAATTATGCACCCCCCTCACTATGTATTTATTGAGGCGGATGTTGATAATATTATTAAATAAAAATCCATCAGAGAGTTAAAATACTCCAAATGGATGGATAATATTGTCCCATTCTAGAACAACAATGCGCATATTAGAGTTTTCATCGACTTCTATGATATCAGCCAACACTCTCTAAAAGATGAATTTACCCTTTCGCTGAAAAAACTATTTATTGATTCTATAACCAGATTCCAAGACCGATACATCATTGATGAATAATATGGGTATTATTATATTTTTATGGACCTTGAGGATGAGGTGTAAATAATGTTCATATTTCTTCAGGGAAGCTTTTTCTACTAGGTAATTCCTTTCAACATGAGAAATGCTAAAGCCCCTTACCAGTGTGCCATGTAGTGTATCTTCAAACTGATCCTTGGGACCTTGGTGGACTATTGTGTGGATTATTTTTTGGTTAAATACAACTAATTTTAGGACCATTTCATTGACCTTGAGAAAGTGTTTGTCTTCTTCTATTCTCACCACTTGAAGACGAACCCTCTAATGTGAGCATTCATGGTCACCTCTAGAATATTTACCAGATTCATTGTCAGATACTGAGGAATCGATATTGATCATGGTAAAATCAAGGCCATCACCCAAATTCCTTCCCCACATAACCTATGATAGTTGAGAGGCCTCCCTGATCACTTAGCGTGTATTCACCTATTTATTGAAAATCTCGCCATTAAATGTATGAAATTTTTGTGGCTCCTAGGAAAAGGTTTTGTTTTCAAATGGGATAAGTATTTTCAGACTTCCATCAAGGATATTAAGTAGTATCTACTATAACATCTTGTTCTAGTGAAACTCATCTCAGGATAACCTATAGTCCTCTATATTACCACACTTGAATGGTACCTTAGTGACCTACTAAACAAAAAAACTACGGTAAGGAAAAAAACCTAAATTATCTCAGCCACATGATCCTCAACACAGAGACTAGATACTCCCCCATAGTGAAGAGTTTCCTCAATATGGACTTTGTAGTACATGAGATGTGACTTTTATTTTCAGCACCTTTAGATACAGATAGTTTTCGGAGTTGACCTGATAAATAAAATCCTCAATCATCCCATGCTGAAGGGAAGATTGACATTCTATGAGGGAATGTTATAGTAGTTTTATACAAGGTCTGTCTCACATAAGACTATCAAAGTCCAAGTACTAAAAGACTTCATAGATACACATCCATCCTTTGAAGAACCACTTCTCAATATTTATTTTCTAGATGAATCTATTCTCTCAATGGATTAAGCTATACCATTTTTTCAAATTCATTTCAATATGCCTACTAGTGTCCAATTGGTAGAAGAATCAATTACCACAAGCTCAATAGTATTGTCCTTGTAATCCTTTCCATCACTATGGAACAAGACATTCTTCGATACTCATTCATGTAATCAGAAGGCTACACTAACAATGAGGTAGAATATCAGGCTCTTATTACCTATCTCCAATTATCCCTTATGTTTTATTTCCTATATTCACATGTGATTGGAGTCTCCAAGATAGTCATCAAACAAATAAAGGGTGACTACATCATCAAAAATAAAGATATTTTCCCCTATTAGAATGTACTCATCTACTGAAGCCTAATTCCCATTCTATTCAAAGGTGACCCATATTACTCAGCCATATAATTTTCAAGATGATGGTTTTAAAACCATGAATGTATCTCTTTTAGAACCTGACAAGGATGGCCTAGTTATTCACATGGAATATTAGAGGGACATCACCCCTGCTGCCACATATGATGGAAAATTAAAGTTATATTTGTTGGATGCAGATAATTATATGTACAAGAACTCAAATTACCCTACAATTAAGGAAAAACATTATTGTATGACTCCCTTCATCGAGTATCTCTGATATGGAATTCTCCTATCAGGCTGAGTCGAGCATGAGAAAATTTGTTGGCATGTATCCTAGTTTACCATTTAGAGTGACCCCAACCTTTAACAAACCATATATAGGCATATTTTTGATGGAATTATATTTCTTTACATCCAATGGGATGATATAACTCAAGTAATACAAGACGTACATGATGGATCATATGGATCCCATCAAGTAAGACTAAATCTCCCCCACCAAATTAGGTGGTTAGTGTACTTTTAGCCCACCATGGTTCATAATTAATTTGTGTTCACCAAGAGGATTAATGTATTTTATAACCACACAAATTCTTTTCTTAATAGACCTATTTTCCTCTATACTACCAAATATTCTTGTCCATTTGTAGTTTGGGGACCCAATGTTTTGGGTCCCTACCCAACAATGACAACTCGATAGTTCATGTTTGTTATAACAAAAAATTAACATCTCTTCCAAATGGGAAGTAGTGGTTCTACTGAAAGAATTAAAAACCCAATGCAATATTGATTTTGTGAGATCCCAAATAATCCATCAGTTTGGGGTTCATCACACTATTCTCACAGATAATGACATTAACTTTCAGGACCCCATGCTAAAGAAACTATACACCAAGAACAAAATCTGGTCAAACCTTACTTCCCATTTCCATTAATAGTAAAATGGGAAGATTGAGGAATTAAAAAATATCCTATCTAACATCTTATAGAAAATAGTGGGCCATAAAAAAAATATTTGGCCTGAAAAGCTCTATAATACCCTTTAGGCCTATTATATGGAAACTCCAAATTCCACCCAGATGACCCCATTATCCCTAGTCTATGGAATAGAGGTGGATTATATATTTAGGTTTAATTTCTATTGGTTCATCTGAATTTTTGTGATAAAATGTTACCATAAAATATGATAGAATTACATCTATCTCTTCAAGAAAATATTCTTCAGATATTGCACAACATAGAGATTCACCAGAATAGGGTAGCAAGAGCATTCAATAAGAAGGTATGCCACTAATATTTCCTCTATAGGGACATTTTACTGGCTCTAAGAATGCCGAGGATACCTATAAAAATCATCAAATGTTAGAGACCAAATGGGAAGGACCTTAAATTACCCATAAGGTCTATTTCAATGGAAAATACTCTTCAATTACCATGGACGAAGGGTATACCAAACCTCCCACCACACCAAGTTTCCTAAGAAGAAATTTATGTGTACATCATGGTAAAATCTACACGACCTTAAACTGTAGTAACCATTGTAAATGTATTACAAACTTAATCTATTTTCATTTTTTTCTAATATCTTTGACCATTAACTAACAACTACCCCTTCGGCTCGAGCTCCATGACCATCAACTAGAAGCAACCACAGTACTATCTATACAAATATAAACTAAAAAACCAAACAACCTTATAACATAAAGTTAAACTATAGAATTACCATATGCTATGATCATATGTTACCTCATATAATGAGGAGATGAAAAAAAATCAACATCCTAAACATATGAAATTAAACTATAGCATGATGTCATATAAATACAGGATGCCCCCATGACAAATGTGAGATGAACCAAAAACAATGTCCTTAGAAAACAATGATAACCTATAAGCTTACCCCATATAAACCTTATATGTATCATATAAAAAACATGGGATGATCAAAACCAATGTCCCCAACACAAGATGTTAAAATATATCCTTATGCTATGTTATTAAAATTGGATGCCTCATATAATAATTATGATATTACATGATGTCCTTACCTGAGATTAAACCACCCTTTCATCATTGGTCTTCTATCACACCACATTCCATGACTACATAGGGATTGATTCCCATGATTTAGGGGATACATAGGGACATTTGGATCCAACATCCTAGGGCCAACCTAAACATAGACATATTTAAGGGAATCCCCCTAGTCCAAGCCTCACAACCTTAAACTTAACACAACTGGTTTCATGATTTCTTAATGTTCTTAAAGGCCTCTTTCGCTCCTACTTCACATTGGGTTGTAATTATTATACACCACCTAAAAATACATGAAGTACCGACACCCCTTTAGGTCCATGCATTATGTCATTTGAATATGTGCACCTCCCCCATTGTGTCCAATTCATCACATAGTTTTTTTCACTAATACTATTTCATTGAACCAATACCCCTGTTTCTTTTTAATGTCATCCTCACTCGAGAGGACATCCCCCTACCAGCATTTGGTTCCCACTACACCATGTACCACAACTATGTCTGTCTTAATTCCCATTTCTATGTGATACATAACAACACCCAGGTGACTAAACCTAGGTACAAACCCCACCATCAATTCATTGTGGGGTATTTTCTCCCAAAATATCATACCTATAACTTATGAACAATGTTTCTTAGAAGTTCTTGTGAAAATTGGTCTACTTATCTCTCCTTTCATGTTGGATAATCAGTCTTTCTTGCCACACGAGCCTCATTAAGACACACATACCCCCTTTTGCCTAATCACTATAACCTTAAACTTCTATCCTCCCATTTTGTTTGATCTCCATGAAAATAAAATACTAGTATCTTTAGTTTGATTAGTATGCATTTAAACTATAAAGTCTAACATCCTCAACACATGATGTTAAGCAATATCCTTACCCTGTAAAAACCTAGGATGCCTCATATGAAAAATATGTGATGACCAAAAAAATATCCTTATAACACAACATTAAACTTTATACTTACTCCATATAAACCAAATATGTCTCATATACTAATTATTATATGAACAAAAACAAACATCCTTAGTAAAATACATTAAACTATAGCCTTACACCATATAAACTTGTGATGCCTCATATAGTAAGTATGAGATGAATAAAAGATAAAATAATCGATCCATGATGTTAAACTATAGAATTACACTGTATATTCTAGGGATGCCTCATATAATTATTATGAGATGAAGAAAAACTAGAATCCATAGAACACTATGTTAAACAGAAGTCTTAACTCTTATAAAATCAAGATGTCGCATATGAAAAATATGGGATGACCAAAACAAACATTCTCATCAAATGACATTAAACTATAGCCTTACCCTATGTGATAAAAATAAGATGCCTCATATGATAATTATGAGATGATACATCATCCTCACCAGAGAAGTCACTACACTTTCAACATTGGTCTCCTACCAAGGTTCACTCCATAACTATGTATGTATTGATTCCAATTCCCATCGGATATGTAGTGATTCTCGTATCTCTTATACTAGGTCCAATACCACCACCAACCCATTTAGGGTCTTTCCCATAAAGTCCATGCATGATTATCACCTACCAACATAATAATCCTATGTGTTCAAGAACATGTAATGATAGCTCCCAGGGAACTCAACACCCCCTAAGACATTCCCCACTTCCATTTTCACACTTCATGATTCCATCAATATAGATCTTTATCACCCACTAAATCTAAATTTTCCTCCAAATATAAATGGTACCTAGCTACATTATCTTACCAACTATTATGGGAACATTCCAGAAAGGACACCTGGTGATATATGATAGGTCATGTGTTTCAAACAAGGTCACTGATCAATCCCACATTTAGACACCCCATCCTCGATTGGTGTGAGTATGGATCCTATGTTTTAAACAGGGTTAACAGTTTCTCCATACCCACCATTCATCCCCTTTTCATGATCTTTATCTTGAAATCCATGATTTACCTTCCCTTAAATTTTCCCTTTTCTTTGGTAGGGATCCCAATAGCGTGTGCATCATTTCCCTACAAACATGCACATGGTTACTAAAACAGATGACACCTTTTTTGACTTTCCAATGTTGGTAACATTTTCCCCTTATTGTGATCTCCCCAAAATTCAATGGGAAATCCATACCACTCCTTATTTTACTCATCAAGTACGGATCATGTCAGCTTTGTAGTTGTGGAGGAATTTCCCTAACCATGGTTGAGATGTGAAGATGCTCCAAAAAATAGAGCATTTCCACTCTGGTATGAAATATATAACCTTATTCCAGCAGCCCAAGTCTAATCATCGCAACCTTATATTTTGTTCAATTTGTCTCATAAATATTCCATGTGAAAGAACGTCTCCATTAAACTTAATCCACATTGGGTTACCCCTCCTATTTTCCACACACATTATCCAAACATTATGACCTTAATGAAATTTCAACTCATATGCCAAGAATTATGACCTTGAACTATTTGAGAATTCTGGGTCCTACTGGTATGTCCTTAAACAACCCATGGAAATATGTAAATATGTATTTCAGCTTGAAAACCCATATAGGCAACCTGAGTAAAAGTTAGAAACCCACCTCCTAGGTCTCTCCCGTGACCTCTTAAAAACTAAGGGAATAAATAAATAGGTGTGCAGCTATCATGACGCACCATAGGACCCTAAAAACATGGTCGATCTTGATGAACAAATCAGTTCAAGAAACAATTAGAGCCAAATTTCATATCCCTTAGCCACAAAAGATCTCATTCGAGGTGACACCCACCATGATTCCTATTCATGCATCCCACTACCATAACCAACCCGAATTTATGAATGTTGGTTCACACATCCTATTAAAAAGATGATAAATTGGGCTATGAAATACCTAATCACACGACCTTGAAATGTAAGATGCATCACCCTTAATAGAATACACTAAACTATGTATTCAAAATTCATTCCACAAGATGTTAAAATAACAACCCTTCAACCTCATATAATGATGTAAAAATGCAAAAACATTTAGGTCATTGCTTTATAATCCCATTCACTATTCAATTATAGTCACCTACCATGAAATTCAGGTTCTTTGACCATTTCTTGGAACCCAAGATGATTCTCACCATGGAATATGAGTATAAATTTTGTTCAGAATGAAACACATAACTAATATTCTAAAATCCTATATGGAATAATTTTATGGGTTATTAAAAACATATGAATGTTCCTTTAATTCACCCCATGCTTCATGTCTCCCTAGATTTTTTTCTCTATAATCTTTAACATTAGAACACAACACATAAAAAATGGTGATTGGTCATACTTGCTCACCTACCAACCAGAAAAATGCTACAAAATGTTTCTAATGAAATTTTTATTGGTCATGTGTTTTGAACATGATTAACAACCAAACCACATTTGTTTTTACATACCTTGATGAAATGGTAGTGGAACATGTGTTTTGATCATGGTCATAAACAATCCCCTATTGTGATATCAACCCCTTTGCATTATGTATTCTAGTTTTCTCAATTCACACTCACCATCACGACTCTTTTTATTTGGCAATAATTTAATACCCCTAGAATTACAACATTTTCACAATAACACACATTGAAAAAGAAAATCAGTTTTGTATAGTTTCTCATTCTATAGAAAATGTTTTCTTGGTAAGAATACTCCTAGTGTTTAAAAAATGATTTAAATAGTGAGAATTCATACCTTATCTAACAAACTCATATAAAGGATAAATCTTATGTTTTCCATTGTTTCCCATACTAATATTGACTCAAATGGGATTAGGGATTTATTTTTAGTTGTAATAATTGATATGATCAGAGATGAAATGAAAAAAACATTCAATAACATAGAATATTTAATGCAGGAAAAACTCAAAAGTTTAGGGAGGTTCAACCATATGTTTTTTCCTCTCATTTTTTGCAAACATAGAAAAATATCCCTAATATAAAACACCAAAAATGGAGTTCCATAGATCCTCCAGCCTTTAATGAGTAAATTACAAGGTCAGCTATCATTTTTACAACTTAGTTTCTTCCTCCTCAACAACATGGAAGACCTCATCAACTCAAATCCATGCTTGACCCTACTCATCATGACATTAATTTACCAAATATTTTATCCCTTATAGAACTATCCTCAACCTCCACTAACTATTATCTTATCTAGTTGACGGTTTATGTTTTTATACTGACAGTGGCCTCTTGATTATGATCTCCTCCTATAGTTGTGAAATTTTCTATTCAGCCAACTAGATAACCTTAGCACCTAAAGATTTTTAGTTATACTTGGAATCATCAAGTTATTGATTTGATACTCAGACCTTTCCTGTAAGATAATCATGAGATTGAAATTATTGATCATGAGAATCCACCCCTATACTACCATGGTTTGGATGCCAGTTATAGAGAGACCATATAAAACTCACTAGATTGAGATCCAGAGTGTGTGAGATAATGTTCTGCATGCTTGTCTACACCCTATATCTGAAAATACAATTATACTCAATGAAATTTGACTCTGATTCATCCATATCCTTAGGTGGTATAGGATTATACTTTTAAAAATCTACAAGGATAGCAGTAGTTTGATCCTTAGTAGGTAGCCCCTAGGATGGGCAAAAGTCTATGTTGAGAAAAGGTTAGTCTTGGTAAAATATTCACCAATGGAAGTAGCTTCACCAGCTTCAAGATCAACCTCCCTTGTAACTTCATATGTTCCTATAATGGTTTCCAACTTGGAATTGAAACCAGATCACCGTGAATAGCCCTCTCTCTAAGGATTGGTTCATTTGTTGGGAGAGTTACCCCAAATTCCCCAACTATATTGTTTTTTGTTGGGAACATAGTCTCTTGATCACTTTTTCAAATGAAAATCATGTCATTCAGTTTTACATGTGACAAAAAGCATGAAAAACATGATTCCTTCTACAGAAAATAAATCAAAAGATGCGAGATCTCAGATGACATCCATCCTAAAGGCCTTGAATGGAAATTCCACCACTAGGGACCATTCAACACCGGTTTACACATCAATGTATGGAATTAAACTACTATGTACTGACCGATTGGAAGCTACATTGAACTAATAAGTATGTTAATGAAATAGGACCAGAAAACCCTATGATGGTTTTAAGAAGATCAAGCCTATTGTGAATTGAGATTTAATCTCACCTTGAGATGTGAGGATTTCAATAGTGAGTTAGGCTGGGTGATCTACCTTACTAGGAGTGTAATACACCATTATAATGTTTGGGTGTGGTCACCTATAGATGGCCAAGATGGCCAAAGAATAAAAAGTCTCTCTTTTGACATACTCTATATGAATTTATCCCATCAAAACCACCAAACCAAACTATATGTTTAGCTCCTCAGACATTGTGGAGGAACTCTCATAACCCTAAACTAGGGCCTCGTGGGTCTCCTCTAATTCTTCCTATATAGGAAAAAATATTAGGTGAAAACCTTTAAAAATGGTGGGAGTACAGGAAGAAGCAAGAATGTTTTAAGAAAACATACCTCACAAAATATGATCTTGGTAAGGTCATCACCCTCATGAGCGACTTATTTTCTCATCTAAGAGGTTTCCCGACCAGTGGAGGACCCCCATCAATCTTCATATCTAGAGCCCTGAACACCGGCTCAGAGGCTGATACATCATGAGTTTTCTCCTTAATAGACTATCTTTTTTGGTTCCATGCCAACCATCACAAGTAGATGTGAGGTGGAAGGTTCATCTTCCCCACATTGGTGCGAGAAGACAACCATATCTCTAGGTTTGGAAATGACTATTAAAACCCAAGGTGGCCCATGAACCTGGTGAGCCAGACATTTGGTAGTTCGAGCTCATCTGAAATGAGCCTCCTCCATAGCTGGCAGCTTTCCAAGATAACCTCAACTTACCCCATGCCACCCAGAGCACATGATAGGTGGAAATGGAAGTTGGATCCACTAGATACTATAGTTTCTTCCCTCAGGCCTCTATAGCACAATATCTATCCACTTTCTCTAGTGGCTGCTTCAGAGGCAACCCTACAACGCTAAGGGGTGGGGGTTTACTAGAACCCTGAGCTTCCCCCTCACAACTTCTCTAGTTTCATCCATTGATTCCCAGAAGGAACTTCAAAGAGTAAATCATCTTACACCATTCTACTCCTACTACTCACCCAATTTCATGACCCTCCTCCTTCTCTAACAAAGAGTTTATCCTCAGTATGCTACTACATAATTAATAGCATAGTTTACAGAGATGATGGAATTGAGATTTTTGACTACTAGAAAACTTATGTTTAACAATATTGGTATTTATCAGTGCTAGAAAAAACACTAATTAATGGAATCTTTATTAGTGCAGAAAAAATGTTGATAAATTTAACCATTTATTAGTGCTTTTGTTTTAGTGTTGATAATGGTCCCCTTGGTCAGCTCTTTATTTTTAACACTGATAAATGGTTCCATTTATCAGTGGTTTATTTTTGGCACTGATAAAGGATACCCTTTATCAGTGCTATATATTTAGCAATGATAAAATGAAACTTTTATCAGTGCTATATTTTTACATCTCATAAATGAGTCCTTTATCAGCATTTTTAGCACTAATAAAAGAGTGAATAAAAAATGAAACAATTAAATAAATAAAAAATATAAATGAATTTATTAAAAAATTATTAAAAAAATTATTAATTTTATAATTAGTGTAAAAATGAATAAATTGATTATACTATATATAAATTATAAATACTTAATAAATAATATGTATTAATTATATAGATATGAAAAAATAAAATTAAAAAATATAAATTAAATATAATTAAATTGAGAAAAATATTAAACATTTTATTAATTAAATGATTACTGATAATGTTACTAAAAAATATAAAAAATATATAGATATATATTAATGTATATAAATATTTTTTAAATATTAAAAAATATTTATGCACTATATCTAGTGAATATTGGTTTATAATTAAAAATTAATATGAATTAAAAATTCTAACTAATTGCATGGAGTAATCAACGTAAAATTGAATGTAGTTTGATTTTAAAATTTAATATAGATCAAATGTGTGTTATATTGATTTCATATATACATAATTAATTAATTTTTTATACAATTTACACACACAAAACTTATCCATTTTTTCAATATTATTAATGTGTACATAATTTTAATTTTTTGAATTTCAATTATTTTTAAAATGCATGAACATAAAATTAGATATTCAAAAATTATCTATAAAAAGTATTTAAAAAAATATTTATGAATAAATATATCTAAAAATGTACATACAATATTTAAAAAGTTATATATTTATAATTATAAATAAATAAATATTTTTTAAAAGTATTTATATAATTATAAATAAATAATAATATATATATAAATATTTATAAATAAATAATTGTATATATTAAAAAATTATAAATAAAAAATTATATATATTTTAATACCTATAAAAAATAATTATATATATATTTATATAATTATTAATTTCTTAATTAAGTTACTTAAATAATTAATATATTTACTATATATATTTATTTTTATTCAATATATATACAATTATATAAATATATATAATTATATAAATATTATAAATAAATAATTATATATTAAATAATTATAAATTTATAATAAATATATTTAAATAAGGAATACGTTTACTATATTTATGTTTATATATATTGATTAAGTATATATATATATATACAGAAAATTTTTATTTATAATTATAATTATAAATCATTTATGAGGGCTTAAGAAATAGTCGCTGATAAAAGAAATCTTTATCATTGCTTTTTTTTAGTGTTGACAAAGACGATGATTTATTAGAGCTAAAAAAAGAGCTAATAAAAGTAATATTTATTAGTGCTAAAAATTTAGCACTTATAAAGACCTACCATTATCAGTGCTAAAAAAGAGATGATATATATGCCTTTTATCGGTGATTAAATAATAAGAACTGACAAGGGAGACCCAATCTAATTAAAAAACATAACCTTTTGCGGACCTTTTGCGGGAGTTGCTAGTAATTTTCCCCTTTCACCAACCCATATTTTACCCCAGCTTTTCCTCAATAACTTCAACTTAAGGTCCCAAATCTGTTCAATGGTGTTCTAAATCATTCTATCTCAACCTTACAGTACAACGCAACATTGAATATTCTTAATCTCACATTTATTATGTGTTTTATGTAGCGTCGCCACTGGGTGGAAACCTTTGATAAGTTAATTTTCGAGTCTTGGGGGTTGCAAGATTAAGAAATGGTAGTTCTACTCGTCAAATGGAACATCATGATTGTTTTTCTTTTGAGGAAGATCTGGTCAGGGCTTGGTCCCGTGCCCCCCAGTAGTTTACACTGATCCTAGTTCCATATCTTCAGGTGGTCATATGACTTCCATAGGAAGTGAGACATTCCCACAATAGAAATGTGGGTTAGTTTCTGCAAGATACCTTTAATTTTTCAAATTCCAGTGATTATACACAAGCTAGGGAATGTTATTGGAAGATATTTATGTTATGATAGTAGAAAGCGGTCAGTTTCCCACCCTATTTCTCCTCACATTTGGGTGGATGTTGATTTATAGATAAAACCTGTGAATTATATTTGGATTACATTAGGGTAAGAATATTTATTCAAACAGGTTGTGTGGTTTGATTTGTGGGTTGATTTATGCAGTTATTGTAAGAAATTGGTTCATTATATATCTTCCTATAGGTGAGGGACCTAGAACTGCGAACAACAATAGGTTTCAGTTTTTGGAGATAACAGCAAGGGATTAATGCCAGGTGTTGGTGAAGAGCTGATGGGGAAGAGTCAGTTGGATGTTTCTACTGACCCTTGCATTGCAAAGGCTGTTCAATGTGAGTCTTAGGGGGCACATCTCCTCAATTAATGGTAGTTATCAATCTTGATATATTAGAAATTATTTTTAGATATTCATAAATTTAGGTATATATATACTTTATAGGTCTATATATACACTTAATTAATAGTAACATAATTTTTACTTAAATAACTAATAAAATATTGAAAACTCGTGTTACTTTCGAAATAATAAAATTAGGTAACTATATATTCATTTTTTTAAAATAATTAAACATTCCAAAATTAAAATAATTATATTTTATACACAATTAACTAGAATAATAATTATTTATAATTAATATAATTTATAAATTATTATTAATATTATTTTTTTAGTTTCATTAGAAGAAATAGTATTATATATATATCGAATAATATATTTTATATTTAAATATATGTAAATATGAAAAATAATATAAAAATACATATATAATTATATTCAAATAAATTTATTAATATATATATATATATATAATATTTAGGTTGATTCGGTTTATTTATCTTTGTATTGAATGGGGAGTGACCTCGATTGTATAGTTTTTAACGGTGAAAGGCGTGAACCCCATTTTGGTTTATTGCCTATCGGGGTAAGTATGAATGATGTAAAAAACTCCATAAACCTCTTTTTCAAATCATATAAAACCCTATAATTTTCTTAATAAAATAAAACATATTAATAATGGCCATGTTTTATCAAAAAAACATTAAAAAAAGCCTCATCCAATTATATTATTAATGTTTTATTCAGATTCTTTTGGTTAATATCAAGGATAAAAATGAATGTAATTAATCATTAAATCTCAATCTATATCAAAAAAAATAAATTAATTTTAGTAACATACACTCATCAGCTGAAATTACACTGTAGAAACCTAAGACCCCTGGGCTGTTCAGCACCACAATTGCGTATTTTAATTCTTCGGTCTCCACCCTCTCCATTTCTTTCCATCCCTTTACTATATTGTTTATCTAGTTGTCTGAAGATTTTATTTTGATGGAGTTGGTTGCATTGGAGGCATCATGTTAATATCTAGTGTCTATGGTGTTATTCTCACCAATGGGAGGTACTGTCCCTTTCAGAGAACAAAATGAAGTACAACTGTCATCCTTATTAGTTTTATCTCATGAACAGTTATCATTGCATTTTGTTTCTTTGAGACTCATCCCCCATATCTTATGTAACACCCCAGGTAAATAAAGAATATGAAATTTTCAAATTTATCCATATTTTTGAATAAAATATTAATATAACTTTAAAGGGGATTCTATGCTCGATGGCATACCTAATACGCAACAACGAGTTTCTTTGGAATCATACGTTGCACTCTAATAATAAAATAATATTATTTTAAATTGTAGTTAACACCTAGCCATTGTAATGGTAGGAATGAAAAAAACTAATTACAAAATGATTATATATTTTTGTCAAATATTTTTACTTTTTACAATAAATTTTATAGGATTAAAAATGCGAATGAATCCAATTTTAAGCGAAAACATTCTAATATTCTTTAAAGGGCCGATTAACCGCCTTTTGATGACGAACCTCTTTTAAATCTACTTTTTGAAAATTTTATGTGTTATATTTGACAAAATAAAATTTTTCTTTAGAATCGGGACATCAAATTTTACTTTGTGTAAATTTTTGGTATTTTTCTGATAATGTTCATTTTTTAATGAATAGTGAAAAATGTTGTATTTTAATTCAAAACCTCTTTTTAATCTAATTTATTTATATTATTAGATTATCTTTTGAATTGGTTTCAAAGTTAAATTAGAATATATTTTTACCATTTAATCCAATAGTGGTTGTTGGAATTAATTTCATCTTGAAATTGGACTTAAACTAGTGTCAATCTTTTGATACTTAATGTTTCATAAAAACACGCTATTTACTCTGACAATGGGAATTAATTATTAAATTAATTAATGTAACTTATATGTTTCGAATTTTGTAAAATAGAAATCATTTTTTAATTCAGAATATCAAATATAGCCTAGGGTGAATTTTTGGTAATTTTCTAAAAAACTTCAATTTTTGATGAATAGTGAAACCACTAAGTGGTAGTTAAAGAAACTGATTTTTCGTTTAAATGAATATTTACCACTTCTGTGATTTGAATTTCAAAAATCCAACATACATGGTTTTCATTATGAAGTAAAATGTGGTTCAATGGGATTAAAATAATTTTTTGGTGAATAGTATCTTTTATGTTTATTAATCACGATTAGATGTAATTAGTGTAATTTATGGTAAAAATAATGTTTAAATAATATGAAATGACCTAGACACATGTCCTACCCTCATTGAATGTGTCATGGCAAACCCAGACAATCCTTGGGTCAACATGGGGACCCCATGGAGCCACTTTGGTTGGAAAATGACATTAATACCTTTTTATTTAAATTTAAAGTTAAAATGTCACAAACATGTGTTGTTTTACTAAATACATTTTTACATGGGGTTATAAATGTCATATATTTTAGTATAAATATTAATTAGAGATAAAAAAATATTTTCTATGTCATGATTTTTTTTATAATTTTTAGACACTAATTAAATTAAATTATTTATGACACCATGATGATGCAGCGATTACCTCATTATTTAACGATTTCAATAAAATGAAAAGATAATGTAAAATCTAAGACTTTAACTTGTCACAAACCTATTGAATTGGTGGATTTCGAATCCTTATCACCTTATCCTTGAAATCTATCCTTTTGGGACCTTTAAAATCTGAAAAGCATTATATAATAAAGTAATATTTTATAACTTTCCAAGAGGGCCCCTCCCCTCCTCTTATAAAAGGCCCCACCTCTTCCACCTTACCCACACCTCTCAAGAATTTATCTCGGCCAAACCCTACCCATTTCATCTCTCCACATCCCTCTCTTCATCATTGAAGCGTCACCTCTGGGCAGAATCCTTTCCAAGGAAGCCTTTGAGCTCAAATAAAAAAGAGTTACCCGATTTAAAGGTAATGTCTTCCCTTGTGTTCTTTTGTTTTATTTTTCTTTTCCAAACACCTAAACTCTTTTTATTACTTTATTTTGTAACAAAAAAAGTATCTTCAATATAATAGTATGTTTTTATGTGAAGGATTCGAGCTATACATACACACACCTTCGTCTAATGGTTAAAGAACACACTGTTTCTGTGGATGGCGAATTTCTGCCTCACGAAATGATGATTGTTCAATATCCTATTAAGATCTTTCATGGTGGCCATTATGATGTCACTATATTTTATATATGATTTATATGGTATTTATGTTTTATATATGCTTATGAATTTTATATTTAAATCATTACTTTATGCTTTTCATGTTTTGCAAATGCGATAATTTCATATGAGGAAGTGTGGACTACCGCCCCCTCAAGTGATGTGACTCGTTCATGCAATACATGGAATGTATTTATAATGACATTAATGAAAATATGTGACCTATATAAAATATATATTATACTTTAATTATAATATATATATCTCTAAATTATTTTTAATTCCATTAATATGACAAAGAAATGAAAGTAGCGTTCATGCGTACGTACGACTTATCGTCTCCATGAACGGTGCATTTCATTTCTTACTTATAAATGATTATGTAATATTATAAATACATGTATATTCTGGATATATATGATATATATGATATCCAAATCATGAATATCATTCTAGATATAATGAACTTTTGACCACACGAACAACATGTAATTGTAAGAAGTCCACTTTCGACTTAAGAACCAAATATCGACAAAACAAAAATTATTAACTTAAATGATTACATAATGTTTATAACATGGCAATAAGTGATATAATAGGAATAATGAACTTTAAAAAGGTTCTTAAGAAAGTATAAATTATATCAAGTTTATTATTCAGGACGTTAAAGAATGATCGAGTCAAGTCGGACCCGAGGTAAGGGATCCTACCCCTCTCTTTCTTTTTAAGTACACTTTTTTATGTCATTTATTTTAAGCTCATATTTCTTATGATTGGGATGTAATTTTATATTACTCTTAATGTAAATATTATGTTAATATGATGATATACCCTATTTTATCTCATCAATCCATTTTTGAAGTTTTAAGTGGCGCCGTTAGGTGGCCGAGTTTTCACAGGGGATTTTTCATCTCACTTTTATTCCCATGACATTTATGCTACGTTTCCACTATTTAATTTGAGTGGTGTATGTACTGACCATTATTATACACTTTGTGTAGTATAATTTCATTTATGGGTATTTACATCTTCATTGTATGACCCTTCTTCCATGGGGTGTACGTTTCGAAAGTTACCCAACTCGGTAAGGGGACCTTTCACCCTCCTCTTTCTAAAAAGACTTATTTTTGTTATTTCTTTACATCTTATTATGTTGAGATATGTTCTTCTATATCCTTATCGATGTAAAATATATTTCCAAGTGATGAGATACCCTTTTTTTTCTCATGAACGCATTTTCTGAATTTTAAAGTGACGCCGTTAGGCTGTCGAAGTTTTATAAGGGAACGTCTTAACCGAATTTAGATTTCTTTGGGTTCAACTTGTAATTCTTGAACATGTCATCCTATGAATATGTGTGAATGACCTCTGATTGTTTCACAATTAATATCCACTTATATTTGGTGTATTTATATTTCTCACACATAATTATGTGATATATTTATCCTTAATTTAAGGATACCATCTTTATAATGGATTTCATCTCAATTTACATTTCCATTGAGACTTCATTGTTGTTATGCACCAATTAACTCTTATATGGTGTATATACTATCATTTTACATATTATATCATGAATCCATTTATTATCATGATATTATAAAGTTCAGATTAAATGTTATTCTGAAATTATTTGTATTCAAGAGTCTCTCATTTTGTTAAAAACTCTTTAACAAAAATATCGTTTTAAATGTTTTAAAGATTCATTATTCTAAATAATTATCTTTAATGTCCATGTTTTCAAAATGGTTTTCAGTATTTATTTATATGGACATTAATATTTTATAATTATAATTCCATTAAAATCTTCAAAGTGGTATGGGACACTTTGATTCAAAAATCTATTTTAAATGGTTTTTGAAAATGGATTGATAAACTCAATATCTTGGAATTACTTATTGTGATTGAAAATGAAATGTTGTTATTGAAATGTTTATATTTTCAATATATTATGTGTAATGATGGTACTTGGACGTTTTACGGGTGGTTACGTGATAAAACATATGACAGGTGGTGCCGTGAATACCAGGATGGGTGGTTACGTTATAACCTCCAATGCATTGGGTTTGGAAGTCGGCCGTATGGCTATTCCATTAAGTATGTGTGGAAGTCGACCGTATGGTTATTCCATTTAAGTATGTTTATGTCCCAAGTTACCTTTATATGTTATGTGTTCTTTATATGGGTTTTATGGTAATCTTTTGGTTACAAAAGGGTAAGTAATGGTCTTTTATTCAGTGAAGAGTTTTTACTACTTCATAAAGGTGAAAAGTATTACTTTGGTAAAGTATTCATGGTTTACTTTTTGTTTTGAAAAACTAACAGTTTTCATTCTTTGTGTATCCTTTACTGGGATTTTTATGCACATCCCAAGTTCTTGAAATGTTTTCCATAGGACTTAAAGATCAATAGGGTCACGGCTGGGATCGAGGAAAGACATTCTATCTAAAAAATGGAACTAGACATGTTTATTTTTAAGTGTTTTTTTTATGGAAACTTAGTAGAAGTTTCTACTATGTAATCTTTTGAGATGTAATAGTTATGTCCTAATTCTCTAAAACTCTAAACCTGAAAAGATCCACTATGTGAATTATTTGTTTAATTCATGATTAAGTAATTCTTACAGTTGGGGCCTTATAGTTGGTATCAGAGGTTGGATTAGATAACTTTAGAGGTTAGTATATTCTCTAAGAATAAGTGACATTACCATAATGGTTAGGATTTTAGAAAGAGTCCTAGTTTTAGATAAAGTGAATGAATAAGTATATCTTACTGTTTATCTTCCTCATTAGTACATGATGGTTTTGTTGATATACTCACATTGACCTTTTTGTTTTTAGTAAATGGCTGGATCTAGCAGGCACCAAAGTAACAGTGGATGTGATGGAAACTGTGAAAGTTTTCTGAGTGAGAAACTGAATGATATGGGAGATTCAATGAGAACTCTTGTGTTTATCCTCAACCAACTATCTGGAGTCATGATTGACAACCTAAACCTTGATGATTTCTATAAGGCATCATATATGCGAGAAACAAATCCATACGGAACTATAGGTAATAATCATAAAGGTAAGTGTGTTCAAAAACCTATGTGTCAAAGATGTGGAAAGAAAAACCTAAGAAAATGTTTCAAAGGGAGAGAAATATGCTAAAGATGTGGAAATGAAGGTCATAAAGCAAGAACCTGCCATTGAAAAAAGAAGCATCCAGTTGACTCGAGGAAAGGGAAAGAAGTTCTTTCTGAGGGATCAATTGAATGTTTTAAATGTGGTTTGCATGGTCATTATGAAAAACATGTCCTATGAAGAGGTTTCGGGAATGGGATCACCTAGATCGTATAAATATTCGTTTACCAATACCTAATGCCATTCCGATTGAGGATGAAGAAACTGAAAATTACCAATCAAAGGTATGGATTATTTCTTAACTTTTGTTTTCCTATTTTGGAATCTTGGGATATGATTCATGATTTTGTTTGTAGGAAAGAATTATTTCAGAATAAGTTGTAAAGGAATGATTAATGGATCATGAATAATGTTGAATGAGTAAGAAGTCAACATATTAGTGCTTCAAGAGTTATGGTGAAATTATTAAGAGTATTAAGTCTCTTTTGATGATTGGGTTACATTAAAAGACTTTTTATAGTATGGGTAACCCTAATGTTTGATATATGAATATTTTATTGAAGGAATAGTTATCTGTTCTTTCGTGGACATAGTTATAAAGAACCATTTGGGTGTTTATGATCCTTACTTTTGAGGTAATTATGGGTTACTATATGTTATGATGGGAAGTGAAAGGTGGGAGAAAAAAATTGAGGTTAAATTATGTTATGATTATTTTTGAAGATTTTATCTCATTTTAGGGAATGTTTTAAGAATTATATAGTTTTGGAAAAAGGAAAACACACAGACCGTGTGACAACCGATCGTGTCAGAAAAAGCTGCGGGAATCGGACCCATAACCAAATTGCAACTGGTATTTATCGCCTACCACTGGACTACGTGAAGTCCCTGGTTAGTTTGACTAATTCTTTTTAGTTATATGATTTTAGGAATCAAGAGTATGTTTATTTTGGGTTATCTATGGAAATGATTAACCTATCATTGAGGATATGTGATTAGGTTAATTACTTTTCAATATGAGAATTTAAGAGCAACTGATGTTATTTGGAGATAAAAGTTAATTTGTACGTTGGAAGACTATGTGATTAAATCGTTCAAATATTTGGGTTTCAATATTAGTTTGGATTACTTTGAAGAATATTATGGAACAATTGTTTATCGAATGGTCTTCGTTGATCTTTGGGTTTTTTTTGGGGACAAATTTTGGAGATTAAGAATAGATTTTATTTTTATAAAGGATTATACTTTTGTGGATTATCTGATCTCATACTAAAAATTTTGGTTTTGGATTTTGTCTAAAGACATGGGAAATATACAGTTCTCTTTTTTGGATTAGGTTATTCTCAAGAAGTTGATTATAGTACTCTTAATGCGAACAAGTCTTCCTAAAAAATCGTCTTTTGGAGAAAATATAATTTTGATTAAGGAATATTGTAAAAGTTGAAAGTCTACGTGACAAGTAAGTATGTTTCATTATGATTTAGTTAAGCTAAAAAATAAATTCCTCAATGAAGAGTAACTTAAAAAAAAAATGTTGTCTGTTAACATTTCCTTATGGTGAATCGAATATCGTTTAACCCACCACAAGTTAGTGATTTTCTTGTGGTTAACTTTCTCCAAAACATGTTTACTATAACTCTTCATCAAGACATAACCCTTTGTTTTCTCCTCCATATCCATATTTTCATACTTGGAATCCTATTATGGGTTAACTCAGGTGACCTTTGTACTTCTCTTTATTTATTTTAATGTGATAGTTTTACTGACTCTTGTTTCGATGTGGGATTTCCAATGAAGTTTCCAAGCCCAATTTTAAAATTGCGAGGACGCAATTCCCAAAAGGGGGGAAGGATATAACACCCCAGATAAATAAAGAATATGACATTTTCACATTTATCCATATTTTTGAATAAAATATTAATATAACTTTAAAGGGGATGCTATGCTCGATGGCGTACCCAATACGCAACAATGAGTTTCTTTGGAATCTTACGTTGTACTCTAATAATAAAATAATATTATTTTAAATTGTAGTTAACGCCTAGACATTGTAATGGAGGTAATGAACAGAAATAATTACAAAATGATTATATATGTTTGTCAAATATTTTTACTTTTTACAATAAATGTTAGAGGATTAAAAATGCGAATGAATCCAATTTTAAGCGAAAACATTCTAATATTATATAAAAGGTCGATTAACCGCCTTTTGATGATGAACCTCTTTTAAATCCAATTTTTGAAAATTTTATGTGTTATATTTTACAAAATAAAATTCTTATTTAGAATCGGGACATCAAAATTTACTTTGTGTAAATTTTTGTTATTTTTCTGATAATGTTCATTTTTTAATGAATAGTGAAAAATGTTGTATTTTAATTCAATACCTCTTTTTAATCTAATTTATTTATATGATTATATTATCTTTTGAATTAGTTTCAAAGTGAAATTAGAATATATTTTTACCATTTAATCCAATAGTGGTCGTTGGAATTAATTTCATCTTGAAATTGGACTTAAACTAGTGTCAATCTTTTGATACTTATTGTTTCATAAAAACACGCTATTTTCTCTGACAGTGGGAATTAATTGTTAAATTAATTAATGTAACTTATATGTTTTGAATTTTTTAAAATAGACATCATTTTTGAATTCCTAATAGCAAATATAGCCTAGGGTGAATTTTTGTTAATTTTCTAAAAAACTTCAGTTCTTGATGAATAGTGAAACCACTAAGTGGTAGTTAAAGAATCAGATTTTTCGTTTAAATGAAACTTTACCACTTCTGTGATTTGAATTTCAAAAATCAAACATACATGGTTGTAATTAAGAAGTAAAATATGGTTCAATGGGACTAAAATAATTTTTTGGTGAATAGTAACTTTTATGTTTATTAATCGCGATTAGAGGTAATTAGTGTAATTTAAGGTAAAAATAATGTTTTAATAATATTAAATGACCTAGAAAAATGTCCTAACCTCATTGGATATGTCATGGCCTACCAGGAAAATCCATGGGTCAACTTGTGGACCCCATGGATCCACTTTGGTAGGAAAATGACATTAATACCTTTTTATTTAAATTTAAAGTTAAAATGTCCCAAACATGTGTTGTTTTACTAAAACAATTTTTACATGGGGTTATAAAAGTCATATTTTTGACTATAAATATTAATTATAAATATAAAATGATTTCCTACATCATGATATTTTTTTTATAATTTTTAGACACAAAATACATTAAAATATTTATGACACCATGATGATGCAGTGATTACCTCATTATTTAACGATTTAAATAAAATGAAAAGATAATGTAACATATAAGACCTTAACTTGTCAAAAACATATTTTATGGGTGTATTTCGAATCCTTATCACCTTATCCTTTAAATATATCTTTTTGGGACCTTTGAAATCCGAAAATCATTATATAATAAAGTAATATTTTATAACTTTCCAAGAGTGCCCCTCCTCTCCTCTTATAAAAGGCCCCCCCAACTCTACCACATTACCCACACCTCTCAAGAATTTGTCTTGGAAAAACCCTTCCATTTCATCTATCCACATCCTTATCTTCATCATTGAAGCCTCACCTTTGGAAATAATCCTTTCCAAGGAAGCCTTTGAGCTCAAATAAAAAAGAGTTACCTGATTTAAAGGTAATGTCTTCCCTTGTGTTCTTCTGTTTTATTTTGCTTCTCCAAACCCCAAAACTCTTTTTATTACTTTATTTTGTAACAACACCAGTATCTTCAATATAGTAGGATGTTTGTATGTGATGTATTCGAGCAATACTTACACACACCTTCATCTAATGGCTAAATAACATACTATTTCTGTGGATGGAGAATTTCTTCCTCACGAAACAATGATTGTTCAATCTCCTCTTAACACGTTTCATGGTGGCCATTATGATGTCACTATATTTTATATATGATTTATATGGTATTTATGTTTTTTATATGCTTCTGAATTTTATATTTAAATCATGCCTTTATGATTTTCATGTTGTGCAAATGCGATAATTTCATACGAGGAAGTGTGGACTACCGCCCCCTCAAGTGATGTGACGCATTCATGAAATACATGGAATGTATAAAGAATGAAATTAATGAACATATTTGACCTATATAACATATATATTATACTGGAATTAATATATATATCTCTCAATTATTTTTAATTCCATTAATATGGCAATGAAATGAAAGTAGTGTTCATGCGTACGTACGGCTTACCATCTCCATGAACGGTGCATTTCATTTATTACCTCTAAATGATTATGTAATATTATAAATACCTGTTTATGATTGATATATATGATATATATGATATCAAAATCATGAATATCATTCTGGATATAATGAACCTTTGACCACACGAATAACATGTAATTGTAAGAAGTCCACTTTCGACTTAAGAACCAAATATCGACAAAACAAACATTATTAACTTAAATGATTACATAATGTTCATAACATGGAAATAAGTGATATAAAAGGAATAATGAACTTGAAAAATGTTCTTAAGAAAGTATAAATTAACTCAAGTTTATTATTTAGGACGTTAAATAACGATCGAGTCAAGTTGGACCCGAGGTAAGGGATCATACCCCTCTCTTTCTTTTTAAGTACACTCTTTTATGTCATTTCTTTTAAGCCCATATTTCTTATGATTGGGATGTTCTTTTATATTAATATTACTTTAAATATTGTTTTAATATGATGAGATACCCTATTTGTTCTCATCAATCCATTTTTGAAGTTTTAAGTGGCGCTGTTAGGCGGCCGAGTTTTCATAGGGGATTTTTCATCTCACTTTTATTCCCGTGACATTTATGCTATGTTTGCCACTATTTACATTGAGTGGTGTATATACTGATCATTATTATACAATTTTTGTAGTATAATTTCATTTATGGGTATTTAAATCTTCATTGTATGACCCTTCTTCCATGGGGTGTACGTTTCGAAAGTTACCCAACTCGGTAAGGGGACCTTTCACCCTCCTATTTTTAAAAAGACTTATTTTTGTTATGTATTTACATCTTATTATGTTGGGATATGTTCTTATATATCTTTATTGATGTAAAATTTATTTCCAAGTGATGAGATACCCTTTTTTTTATCATCAACTCATTTTCTGAATTTTAAAGTGACGTCGTTAGGCTGTCGAATTTTTACAAGGGAACATCTTAACCCAATTTAGATTTCTTTGGGTTCAACTTGTAATTCTTGAACATGTCATCCTATGAATATGTTTGAATGACCTATGATTGTTTCACACTTAATATCCACTTATATTGGGTGTATTTATATTTCTGCAACATAATTATGTGATATATTTATCCTTAATTTAAGGATACCATCTTTATAATGGATTTCATCTCAATTTACATTTCCATTGAGACTTCATTGTTGTTATGCACCAATTAACTCTTATATGGTGTATATACTGTCATTTGACATATTATATAATGAATACATTTATTCTCATGATATTATAAAGTTCAGATTAAATTTTATTCCAAAAATATTTGTATTCAAGAGTCTCTCATTTTGTTAGAAACTCTTTAACAAAAATATCTTTTTAAATGTTTTAAAGATTCATTATTATAAATCTTTATCTTTAATGTCCATGTTTTCAAAATGGTTTTCAGTATTTATTTATATAGAAATTAATATTTTAAAATTATAATTCCATTAAAAGCTTCAAAGTGTTATGGGACACTTTTATTCAAAAATCTCTTTTAAATGATTTTTGAAAATGGATTGATTAACTCAATATCTTGGAATTAATTATTGTGATTGCAAATGAAATGCTGTTATTGAAATGTTTATATTTTCAACATTTTATGTGTAATGATGGTACTTAGACATTTTATGGGTGGTTACGTGATGAACCATATGACGGGTGGTGCCGTGAATACCAGGATGGGTGGTTATGTTATAACCTCCAATGCATTGGGTATGGAAGTCATTCGTATGGATATTCCATTAAGTATGTGTGGAAGTTGACCATATGGTTATTCCATTTAAGTATTTTTATGTCCCAAGTTAACTTTATATGTTATGTGTTCTTTATATGAGTTTCATGGTAATATTTTGGTTACAAAAGGGTAAGTAACGGTATTTTATTCAGTGAAGAGTTTTTACTGCTTCATAAAGGTGAAAAGTATTACTTTGGTAAAGTATTCATGGTTTACTTGTTTTTTTAAAAAACTAACAATTTTACTTCTTTGTGTATCCTTTTCTGGGATTTTTATGCTCATCTCATGTTTTTTAAATGTTTTCTACAGGACTTAAAGATCAATAGGGTCAAGGATGGGATCAAGGAAAGAAATTCTATCTAAAACATGGAACTAGACATGTTTCTTTTTAAGTGTTTTTTTATTTTATGGAAATTTAGTAGAAGTGTCTACTATGTAATCTTTTGAGATGTAATAGTTATGTCCTAATTCTCTAAAACTCCAAACCTAAAAATATACTCTATGTGAATTATTCGTTTAATTCATGATTAAGTAATGTTTAAGGTCGGGGCCTTATATCTTATGTACATTCACCTATTTTTCTTATAATACTCTGATAAATAGTCATCCCATGGATTAATACTTCTTAGAGTATTTAAATAAACATTGGTTCATGTCAACAAGAGATAGAGAATGTGTATCAAACAACAAAATGCAATGATAACTATTTGAGAGATGAGTTGATGAGGATAAAAAATTTAAATTAATTGTGTTATATAAAAGGGAAAATGCCTCCCATTTGTGAAAATATCACCATTAAAACTAGTTATTAACTCAACGCCTCAATTTCCACAAAATTCTTTTAGATCAAAGATCCACACAACAAGCGAAACGATAGAGTGAAGGGATGCAATGAAATGGAAATGTTGGAGACCAAAGAATCATAATATGCACCTACGGTGCTGCACCACCAAGGGGTCTTGGGATCATACAGTGTAATTTTAGATGATGAGTGTATGCTACTAAAATTAATTTATTTTAATTTATGTAGGGGAAAAGTTAATGATGAAATAATATCATTTTTATCCTCTAAATTATCCACAAGGATCTAAAAAGAACATTAATAAAATAATTGTTTGAGGATTTTATTTAATGTATTTTTTTCGATAAAACTTGGCCATTTTTAATAGGTTTTATTTTAGTAAAAAAATGATAGGGTTTTATATGATTATAAAAACAGGTCGACGGAGGCGTGTACTTTGTTCACACTTACCTTGATAGAAAATAAAACTGAATAGGGCTCACACCTTCCACCATAAAAAACTATAAAATGGAGGTCACTCCTCATTCGATACATAGATAAACAAAGTGAATCTACCTAAATATTATATATATATTATAAATGTATATGCATTATATTTTTATCCTTCTTTGAATATAATTATATATATATATGTATATCCATGTTATTTATAAAATTTGAATTTATTTAAATATACAATATATTATTCGATATATATATAATACTATTGTTTCTAATGAAACTAAAAAAGACTAATAATAATAATTTTGAGATTATATTAATTATAAATAATTGTTTTTCTCGGTAATTGTGTCTGTTATTAGTTTAAAATTGAATTTTTAGGTAAAATATGTCCCTGAATGAAAACAAAGAGAATGACCTCATATTGTATTTATAATTTATAAAATTGATTCATAAGTCCTATTTGGAATGTAGAAATCGATCTCACATCAAACCGATACACGATGTGATCGGTTTAAGTCAAATTGTGTGTTTCTAGTTTAAGATAACATTTTAGTAATAAATAAGTGTCGTACTCAAAACTGAGAAAATGTGTTCTGATTGTTTTGAAACTTTATGAAGATGATCTATATAACATTTGAGATGTGTATTAATTAGTTTTACCTCAATCAAATGCACGATGTGATCAATATGACTCCATGTGAATCTTTTTTTTAATTTAAAAATGACATCATGTTTAATAAAAAAAAATGACCTTCTCAAAACCAATAAAATACATTTATATTGTTTTGATACTTTATATAAATAATCCATAAGTCATTTATGATGTGTATGAATCAGATGCACCTCAATCCGACGAATGGTGTGCCCGGTATGACTCAATGTGTCCGCTATCAGTTTAGTTCGAAAGATTTCAATCACTAAAAACTGAGAAAATGTGCACATATTTTCTTGATAATTTAGTATATTTGTTCAAAATTCATTTTTAATGTGTAGTAATCAGTCTCACATTAAACTAACACATGATGTAATCGGTATGAGTCAAATTGTACATTTCCAGTTTAAAATAAAATTTTACTAAAAAAGAAATATGATGTACTCAAATCTAAGTAAACACAATAATATTGTTTGGATGCTTTATAAAAATGATCCATAATCCATTGGGGATATGTAAGAATTAGCCGCACCTCAGACCGATGCACGGTGAGACTGATATGACTCAAAATACGTCTTTTTATTTAAAATTGAAATCAATTTTTTAAAAAGGAAAATCAACAACTCAAAACTGATAAAACACATTAATATTGTTTTGATACTTTAGAAAAAATATCCATAAGTCATAGGAGATGTTTTGGAATCAGCCTTACCTCAATCTGATGCACAATGTGACTGGTATAACTCCAAGTGCATCATTTTTAATAAAAAGGAAACGTAACCTACTAAAAAACTATAAAAAAACTTAATATTATTTTGATACTATAGGAAAATTATCTATAAGTCGTTTTTGACATGTAGGAATCAGTTTCACCTCAATATGATGCATGGTGTATCCAATATGAATCAATGCGTTTGTTATCAGTTTAAAATCTGCAGTTTAGTTCCAAAAATGTCACTCACTTAAAACTAAGAAAACACAGTCATATTTTTTTTGATAATTTATGACATTTATTCATATGTCATTTGTGGATTGTAGGGACTTTCCTCACATAAAACCAATGTACTCTGTGATCAGTATGAGTTAAAGTGTGTGTTTCCAATTTAAAATGACATTCTACTAAAGAAGACATGTGATGTATTCAAAAATAAGTAAAAATATTTATATAGTTTTGATAATTCATGAAAATGATCCATATTCTATTTGAGACATGTTTGAATTATTCGCACCTCAATCCAACACACAATGTGACCGATATGACACAAAGTGCATATTTTTATTTAAATTTGAAATCTATTTTAGTAAAATGGAAAACTCACCTACTCAAAATGTATAAAACACATTCAAAATGATTTTATACTTTTATAAAATGATATATACATAATTTAAGAGGTATAGAAATCATCCATACCTCAATCTGACACACGGTGTGATCAGTATGACTCAAAGTGCATCTTTTTAATTAAAAATGACATCAATTTTAATGAAAAGGACAAATGTCCTTCTCAAAACTAATCACATTCATTTATATTGTTTTTATACTTCAGGGAAATGATACATATAAAATTTGTGAAATGTAATAATTACGTTCACCTCAATCCGACAAACAGTGTGCTTGGTATAACTCAATGTGTTCATTATCTATTTTAAATCGACAGTTTAGTTCAAAAAATAACACTCACTAAAAAAAATGAGAAAATGTGCTTTGATTTTATTGATAACTTAGGACATTTATTAATAATTCATTAGTGACATGTTGGAATCAGTCTCACATCAAATCGATACACGATGTGATTGGTATGAGTCAAAGTTCTTGTTTCCAGATTAAAATAACAAATTAGTAAAAAAGGCATGTGATGTACTCAAAACCAAGTAAACTAATTCATATTGTTTTGATATTTTATGAAAAGATCTATAATCAATTTGGGATGTGTACGAATTATCTGTACCTCAATCTGATTCATGGTGTGATGGTTATGACTCAATGTGCGTATTTTTATTTAAAATTAAATCAATTTTAGTAAAAAGGAAAAATAACCTGCTAAAAACCAAGAAAACACATTAATATTGTTTTTATAAATTATTAAAATGATCCATAAGTCATTTAAGACCTTTAGGAATTAGTTGTTCCTCAATCTGAACCACAGTGTGACTGATATGACTCAAAGTGAAAATTTTTATTTAAAAATGACATTAATTTTAATAAAAGGGAAAACTAAACTACTCAAAACCAATAAAACAAATTCATATTGTTTTTATAATTTAGGGAAACTATCCATAAGTCAAATTTTATATATAGTAATAATATTCACCTCAATTTGACACATTGTGTTCCCGGTATGACTCAATGTGTCTGTTATAAGTTTAAAATTGATAGTTTATTTAAAAAAAAGTAACTCACATAAAATTGAGGAAACACACCAAAATTTTCTTTATAAATTAATAAATTTATTCATATATCATTTTTGAAATTTAGGAATTTGTTTCACATCAAACCAATACACGATGTGATTTATATGAGTCAAACTGCGTGTTTCATGTTTAAAATGACACTTTAGTAAAAAGACATGTGACATACTCAAAACCAAGTAAACACATTCATATTGTCTTGATACTTTATTAAAATCATCCATAATATATTTTAGACATGTAACAATTATCCTCACATCAATACAACAAATGGTGAGACCGATATGAATCAAAGTGCATCTTTTTATTTAAAATTAACGTCAATTTTAGAAAAAATGACAAATCACCTACTCAAAGTTGATAAAACACATTCATACTGATTTTAATATATAGTAAAACGATCCATAAGTTATTCTATAAGTGTATTAATTAGATATACCTCAATCTAATGCATGGTGTGACCAATATGACTCTAAGTGCATCTTTTTATTTAAAAATAATAACAATTTTCGTAAAAAGAACAACCGACCTATTCAAAAACTGATCAAATGAATTCATATTATTTTTATACTTCCTTTAAATGATCAATATGTTATTTTTTATGTATATAAATCATCTTAACCACAATTCAAAACATAGAGTGCCCTGTACGACTCAATGTGTCCATTATCAGTTTAAAATCAATAGTTTTGTTTAAAAATTATCACTCACTGAAAACCAAGGAAACGCAATAATATGTTCTCAATAATTAAAAAATTGATTCATAATTATTTGTGACATATATGAATTAGTCTCACCTAGAATTGATACATGATTTGTTTAATATGAGTCAAAGTACATGTTTTCAGTTTAAAATGAAATTTTAGTAAAAAACACATATGAAATACTCAAAATCAACTAAAAAAATTCATATTATTTTGTTAATTTTTGAGAATAATACATTATCCATTTGGAATGTGTAAGAATTATCCACACTTCAATCCATTTCATGGTGTGAATGATATGACTCAAAATGCTTCTTTTTATTTAAAATTGACATCAATTTTAGTGAAAAGGAAGAATCACCTTCTAAAAACCAAGTAAAAACATTCATATTATTTTGATACTTTATAAAAATATTCCATAGATCATTTGATATGTGTAGGAATCAGCTGTACCTCAATCCTACAAAAGGTGTGATCGATATGTCTCTAAGTGAGTCTTTATTTAAAAATGATAGAAATTTTAATTAAAAATAAAAATAACCAACTCAAAACCAACAAAACACATTCAGATTGGTTTATACTTTAGTGAAATAATCCATAATTCATTATTTATGTGTAGTAATTATCTTCACCTTATTCAGATAAACGATGTGTCTGGTATGACTCAATATGTCCATTATCAGTTTAAACTCGACAGTTTAGTTCAAAAAATATCACTCAATAAAAACAATGAAAAATTGCTTGGATTTTATTGATAATTTATATAATTGATTCATAATTAATTTTTGATGTATAGGAATCAGTCTCACATAAAAAAAGTACACGATGTTATCGGTATGAGTCAAAGTGTGTGTTTCGAGTTTAAAATGACATTTTTGTAAAAAAGACATGATGTACTCAAAACTAAGTAAACAAATTTAGATCATTTTTATACCTTATGAAAATGATCCTTAAGCAATTTGGGATGTGTAATAATTAGTCTCACCTCAATCTGATGCACAATGTGATCGATATGAATCAAATTCCATCTTTTTATTTAAAATTGACATCAATTTTAGTAAAAAGGACAACTCACCAACTCAAAACTAAGAAAATAAATTAAGATTGTTTTGATACTTTGGGAAAATGATTCATATGTAATTTTTGATGTGTAGTAATCATTATCAACTCAATATGATACAATATGTGTCCTATATGACTCAAAATGTCCATTATTAGTATAAAATCAACATTTTAGTTCAAAAAGATTCACTCACTAAAAACTGAGAAAACACACCCAGATTGTCTTTATAATTTAGATAAAAGTTTCATAATTAATTTGTGATGTGTAGGAATTGGTATCATGTAAAACTAACACACAATATTACCGGTAGGAGTCAAAGTGCTTGTTTCCACTTTAAATTGACATTTTATTGAGAAAGAAAAGTGACACACACAAAATTGAAAAAAAAACATTTGAATTGTTTTTACACTTTAAGAAAATGATCAATTACCACTTTGAGATGTGTATGAATCAACCAAACATCAATCTAATGCACAGTGTGACTCGTATGACTCCAAGTGCGTTTTTCAATATACAAGTATCATTTTAGTATAAAACATGCATCATATTGCCAAAACTGAGCAAACAAGCATAGATTTTTTGTCTATTAATTTAAATTCTGCATTTTTACTTTATTTTGTTGATTTTTTGGTGTTTTTGTTGCTATGGTGTGCTGTTATATCACAGTGCACTGGTGGGGGAAGTGTGCTATAACAACACACTACAATATAACCCTTTATCAGTGTTTTTAAAAGGGGTGACAAAGGATACCTTTATCAGTGAATTTATAAGTGCTAATAAATGTGTACTTTATCAGTTCTTATATAAGCACTATAAATGGTCCTTTATTATCTCTTGAGAAATCATTGAAAAAATACTAGGGTTTTTAACCTCGCTCTTGTAGTAAGCACTTATATTGCACTAATAAAGGCCATTTTTAGTACTGATAAAGGCCTAGTTTGTAGTAGTGTTTTGTGGTAGTATGATAACCACCTATATGACATCGTCTATAAACATCCAATAGAGTTGATAAAGGATACATGTATTTCTTTTGTCACAGATTCTAGTGTAGACTCTCTTTGCTAGATTTTGAATGCATCTTAAGTTCCAAGAAAACTAAAATGGAGTGTATGTTTTGAAATAGGTATTTTCATCTTCACTAGAAACCAATGTCCCATCATATAAGGCATGATGGTAGTACTGATACTCTAAAATACCCTCCATGTTATCAACCATCTCTCCAAAAGGGGTTCAGAATGGATGGAAAATAAAATACCCTTTATTTACAATGCTGATCATGACCCCTGATTCATCAAGAGTTACCGGTCGAGCCACGATATTATTGAGGAGTGATGTCCACATGGTGGAATTCAGGGGACTAATGGAATTTGGAAACCTATAGCCCAAAAAATGTGTAATGAACCATCCACGAAATAAATATAAAGTTCCACAGATGCATCTAGGCATGATTTCCCTCACCACATGCTCGAGTTAGATTTAGATCCCATTCAAACATGGGACTCCCAAGTTCACATGGTCTCTAGACACAATTATAGACACTATCCCCAACATCTTGGGATTCAATAACATATTTGAATCCTTGACATGTATTTTCCAACCACTTAATAAGTTGGATTCAAAATCCATGTATCAGATCGCTAACTGGAAGTCCTTCATACTATATCATGATTCTTAACAGGGACTTTCCTTTAGTATCATCCAGTAATACCCTTAACTTTTCATCTACTATTCCACTTGACACTACATTGGACACCCTATAATATTCATATATAGTATATTAAGCAACATTCTAACCATGTCTTGAAGATGATAATATGATTGAAAGGAGGGTGATTCTTCAAGACCTCAGTCAGTGCATCCAAAATAATATGTGCTATGGTGGGGGTTTAGACCCTATCTCCCTAGGCATTGGGTTCTTCAAGGAATTATTCATACTGGAATCCAGTCAGTGGGATAACCCCAATGTAATGGAACTCTAAAAAAATGATCCCCACCTCCATATGATAATAATGAAACGTGTTGGTGTTCGAGGAACGTCAATGGAGGAGCTTCAGTAGCAACTCTTATTGATGATAGGTATAGAAACTAATAAAATGTATCTTGAAACCATACTCTTCATATAAATCATACCCAATATTCTTATACCCACTGATCAGTGATGTTTCCCCTAGCTCATAGGTCCCATCTTCATACCAACCTATGTTGTTTTCCAAATGATGGCCTAAATAACACTTGCATAGAGAGTGAGAAGGTCCTCATTTATTGGTTGTTATACTATCAAAATCCGATTCCTTCCACCAACAGTGTATACCATGACATCATCATGCTCCCTAGCTAAGTGATTCATAACAATAATATTCCAATGACCTGGTTTTTCATGGAGGTCAAACTAAAACTGTGGTGTGTTGACTTCCATGTCCAGTATTTCCACATCATCCAAGAGCTTGAAATTGAACAATGATAGCTTGTTTCTCATAAAGTACCCCCTGTGAGATTTTTTTTGTAGAATTAGATAAATAATTTCATGAGATAACTCTTATAGAATGATAAATTTTAGGGTTCTTAGCTATTTTTCCATTCAAGTAACCACAATAGAGTTAGTAATGGATTGGTCAACAATTTTGGCCATTTCAAAGATGATTCCAGAATATGAAAACCCCATGTTACACAAAGTGGCTATTGATCATAATGATATTGAAAAAGGAATTGTATCATGTAACTTCTACATAAGTTTCACAAAGTGATGGGATGAGCATGAAAGAAAAATCATAGAAGAAGGGATTGCATGAATTTCATGGCTAAAAGCTCAAGAGTTCACGTAAAGTTTAATGTTATGAGTATGAGAGACTCTTTATCACATATAAAAGTTGTGTGAACATACAATAGATCCCCCACAAGATTTATAGGAATGTGACCCCTAGATTTATGCGATTATACAACCAGGTTATGTGACCTGGTGAGAGTGTTGCGCTACACAACAAAAATGGACCCTACACTTAGGAATTTCTATCAGAACTCAACCTTTCTATCTTTCGATAGCCTCAATTCGAATGGGGGGATTTTTTTTGAAAAAATAATTTATCTAGATCACCAAAAGATCAATTTTCCTTAAAATAAAAATGAATCATTTGTTGAATACTCATTTCAACATAAAGGGAATAGTGGTAAACAACTATAATAACTTGTGCACAAATTTTATATCCCATTAGAAACCCACATGTACTTGAATTTGATGATAAAGATCAATGTTCCATAGTGGTCAGGGATCCATAAAACATTAGAATAGGAAGTTGGGTACACCATCAGACGTTTTCATAAAATCTCATCAATAAAACATAAATCCATTTGTGAAAAAATCAGACATTAAAACCATCTATTTATGTGGTGTCAAACAAGTGGTAAAATAATGAAAATCACATAATCTAGTTACATGAACTAGATAGGGTTTCATGCATATCACCACAAATTTTGGATGTAAATATAACCTCACCCCCCATGATAAGGTTGCATCCCTGAATGACAAAGTGTAGGATCTCGCTCGCACAAACCACTCTTCCAAAACATCACACAATACCAAAATTACATTGATTATGAAAGGTAGAGAACTTGTGTGAATAATTTCTCATGGTACCCAATGCGTCTTAGACTATGGTTGAGAGTTACATTAGTAACACCCCTTAATACAATTCGGGATCACACAATAGAATCCACCTTCATAAAACCCTAATATGCATGGACCATATAAATTTCACATGTATATTCCCCACGTATCCATGTAGTGGACTTGTTCTAGAGTCTATAGCTCATGAAACTCCATTTTTTTGAAATATAATAGAGTTTAAAACAACATATTTTGGGTCCCTAATCCAATGTCTCATATCGTCAAAAACTTTCCATGCAATTTGAGTGCCTAGGTTCCATTTCCCCATTAGAAGCAGATCATCCGCACACAAAATCCATATGAGACATGTACAATCAACCCATATGTACACCCCTTTCAAATCAAACATGACTTGTTCCATTACCTTAACATTTTATCCTCAGAATATGAACCATAAATCCTCTTGATTTTAGGAATATACACCCTAACGTAAATATCCATGATTAACACTCCTCCATAGTAGTGTTTATTCTATGCCCCACCTAGAAGCTCATGAGTAGTATAAATGTAATCCCTAAAGGTTTCATTATTATTAAAAACTGAAAATCATTCCTTGTAGGGAGTCCTTTTGCTGGATCTTCCACTCCCACTTCAAAATGGTCATCTATGGTGTAGGCCCAACCAATGTTCGAGTTGTATGATGTAAAACTACATAGCCCAAAATCATTCTCATATGATGTCAAATTAAACGACAACATCCTCATCAGTTGATGTGAATCTATAGCATTACCACGTACGATGAAAACATTATTCCCCATGAAAATCATAATGGGATGCCCCTCCTACCCATTTGTGTGATGTAACCATAAATCCAACACTCCCAAGAATCCCATATACATAAGACCCACATTATACCTTTTTGATGATTCTTCTGTGAAAAGATCATCCTTACCGTATGACATTAAACTAAATAGAATGGTCCCATTACACAACCTTAAACCAGGGCATAAAACTACCAAATTTTTTACCCCTATTTCCTAATAGGGTATGTAGGACACCTATATAAGGTTTAATTCTGTCATAACAACACATCTGGGGTACCTATCTAAGGTTAAATCCTAACAGCACAACATCACCATCAAATATTTATATATGAACATCTACCCTATGGAAGAACACTTTCTATCAGCACCATCAAATCTCAAGTGTGGAATCTTCCCCCTGGTGACACAATTAATCAAATCCTAAGTGTGAAATCTTCCCCTAGGGATATACTTGATGAAATACCAAGTGTGAAATCTTCCCCCCTACAGACACACTTAAACTAATACCACGTGTGTAATCTTTCCCCCTTGGGATACGCATAACCAAATCCAAAGTGTGAAATCTTCCCTTTGAGGGACACACATAACCACCTACCCATCCCCAAAATACATTAAGCCAATTACCCACATTATAACCCTAACCAATATAATAAACATGGGATTAAAAAGGTAAAAACATTCTGAAGACTTACAAACCAGATATCAACTAACCCATAACAGACATGGGATGCCTATGGTTCTGTGCCTAAGATACCTCTTATGAGATGCCTCTGACTTCCAAAAGAGAATAATTTTCATATTCCCAACTTACCCAATGTCTGTAAATTACTAGACATTCCCAATGTTACTATACTCTAATCAAATGTTGCTACTCTGTTGAGACATATGTAGGCTAATTAACTAGAGTATGCCTCAAAATGGCACCAGGAATGAGTTTCATAAAGATGACTTAAATATATAAGGGGGGCCCACATTAAGTTATTATCTCCAAGGAGGAACTAATGTAAGGAGGAACTGATATCCCATCATCCGATTTTCATCAAGGATCTGATATCACTGATTAAACTGATAGAATCCACCCACCTTTGGAAAGAGGGGATATATCACAACAAACAACACATTGCTACCAGATAGAACAACGACGTGCAGACCCAATGGAAAGTGTTAGAAACATTCGTATGATGTATGAAGTATTTATACGATATATGATGTTATATATGGTTTACATTTAATATGTGTATATATGATGATTGTATTTTTATGCATGTGTTGTATAAATTATATATATATATATATATATTATTTATTTATCCCAAATGGTTTATTCATGAAATATAATCCATTATGAATGGATTAATGGAAGTGTTTTAATTTCACTGAAAAATAATAATGAATTAAACCTCAAAAGTAAAAAATACATACGATGCATTATGAATAGGAGATATGTTAAGCTTAGACTATACAAGAGGATGTGATCCTCTCATATTGGGTCTGTGAGGTGTGTGATGTGCATGAGTCTCCTCCAAATATCTATTATTACTGAGTTTTTTCATCTCACCCAATAAGGAACTATCAATCTTTCAGATGCTTTAGAATCCTCATAATATGATTGTGGATCTATTGGCTGATGTATCACCTCAGAGGCAGGGTGCTTTAGTTTACTCTTCTTTGTGACCCCCATTAAGAAATATCTATTGTTGATATGAATATGGATATTTTTTTAGTGTAATGACCTGAAAATTTATAAATGAAATTCCTTTTTTAAATGAGTAAATGCCTTATTAAGAACTAAAATTATAGGAACACATGCATTAGTTTGTTTATTTTGGACCATTATATGGTCTGCCAATTTTAAAATACAATTAGGAATCATAATAATTGTTAATATATCTACAATACAGTTAAACTTAATATTATAAGAATTAGTTTTATGATAAATTCCATCTGAAATTAAAAAAAGGAATCCATGGCCATGACCAGTAGTATCATACCATATGCAACCCATTTATTAGAGAATCCATGGGAGATAACATCCCATTGATTTTCCGTTGACCAATAAAAAACTGAGATTCATCAACTAAATCATGAAAAAAACCATTTATATGATAATATCAAGATTATTGAGATCACGAATCACACCATGTTTGCTAAACCACCCATTGAAAATCTCACCATCACACATCATACCCTTTGCAAATTCACTGGTTTAATAAAGGTATACCTATCTATACCTAAAACAATATTAAATTTTAAACCTTTATAATAAGATAATGATTATATTTATATTTTATTACAGTATAATGATTAAATAATATGTTTGATAAAAATTAGAAAAAAATTTGATGAAGTATAAATTGTATTTTTTTTGGAAATATATACTTTCAATCAAGAAAATATTTTTTATTAATTCAATAATTTTTGAAATAAATGACATTTTTATAAGTCAGTTTTTATTAAATTATAAGTTATAAAATAATTTTAAAAATTCAAATGTAATTTTTTCAATTCTCAGAAAACTATTATTGTCCAAAAACCTGTATTTTTCAAGAAATGATGATTTTTGATTTAAACATATAAATTATCATATCTAACAAATTATTTTTATAAAATAAAAAATATTTTTAAAATCAATACATCAAAATTATCCAATGGTGAATTTTTCATAATTTTCTGAGACAATCCAATTTTTGGGTAAATATTAAATATGGTATAAATATGTTGTTTGTATTATGAAATAATAATGACCCAAAATTGATGTAATATATTTCATTAAAAGTATGAATGATAAAAATTATGTTTACCCTTTAAAATAATATTTTTAAGTTATTTTATTAATTTGATAAAGCATTAATTAATCCTCTAAAACAAATATTATATTTTTCAATTTTAAAATCAATTCATTATAAACATAATTCAATTCCATATCCCCAAGGTTATTATTTTAATGTGTTATATTATTAGTGTTATAAAATAATAAAAAAATTCTCTTTGGAAAAAAACCATTGAAAAAAATGACGGGATGGTTAGTGTTTTTTATTACATTATCATATTGAGTCAAAAACCTATGTTTGGTAATAAAAAAATAATTGTCCTCTCTTTTTCTATACAGTCCCACTCAAAGTCATATTGCTTTTAAAGAAACAAAATTTTATCATTATAAATTTTCCTTGTTATAATTATTTCATAAAACAGAAGCATCACATAGATAAACCAGTAAAAAAATTATTCTCATAAATTAAAAATGAAATAAGAAGTATTTAGAAAAATTTAGGAACCTATACCAATGGAATGATAACCCGACCATTGTAGTAGTAATATTACCTTTCGGAATATTGATCCATATATTAGAATAGTAACCTCACCTATTAAAGTATAAATAAATTTTAGATATTTTATAAAAAAAAATATGATATATTTATATCAAGGTATAACTAAATAAATTTTTTAAAATTATAAATTAAGTGGTGGTATTTTTGAAAAACATAAATGTTAGTAAAATTTTAATAATAATAAAAAATTTAAAAGAAAATTTATTTTTGTAAAATATATTCAAAAATTATTATTATGTTTTTTATAATTATAATATAATTTTATGACACCTTAATTAATTTTTTAATGGGTCAAAAAATCGATTATAATATTAAAATTGGTAATTTTAAAATAAATAATGATTTTATATATGAATTGAATTCCCATATTCGTAAAATTATTTTCATAAAATGGAGTCCATTTTTGAAATATTCAAGTATAAAAAATGGTTAGGGTAAATTTTTTGGATTTTCTTAAAATTGTTGATTTTTTGACGAACAGTGAAATACTATAATTTACGATATAAGCTAAATACATGAATTTCTGAGTCCTGGCTGATGTATGGATGATTTAAGAAAAATTATCTTGAACTATACTTCTATATTTACTATATTTTGTAATGTGAATCAACACTATTTATATTCCTGAGCCAAAATAAAAACCTAATGAATACAATAATAAAAAACACCCCTCTCCTCCCCTTCTAAATACCACCCCTCATCACCTCTTCTACTCACACCCTCTAAGCCCTATATCTTGTCTAAATTTTACCAAATTTCATCCCCAAGCCTCTTACCCACATCTAGGAGATTTTATTAAAAAAACTAAATCCAGGGTCCTTAAATGAGGTTCTCAAGGAGATGACATTCAAGATGTAAAATCCACAATCATTATCTTTAATTTTATTTTATTTTCTTATAAACTCCTAAACTCACATTATCCAAAGTTTAATAATAACTATACTATCATATATTTACTTTAATTTTACTTTTTAATTTAATATATATCACAAATTATCTTCCCTCTTTCTTTTATTCTAAAAAATGAAAACATCATCCTTGATGTGTCAATTCACCGCCTTCGTGGATGATGGGTTTTAATTTTCCATTATCACCTTCAAGGATGGTAATAAAACCATTATTATTGTTAATAAACCTTTTAATATGAATATTAATTTTCTATAAATATTTTATAAACATAATATTTAAGGAAATTATATTATTTTATGATGGATAGAAAAAATTACAAAGTAAACTAAATATTTATCAAATGAATTATCATCATTTAATAAAAAAATATTTCAGAACATATTATCTTCTAGAAGTTAATGAATTACAAATAATTTAACTTTTTTATAATTATTCTTATTTTAAATATAAATTTCATAAATATATACAAGTAAAGTTTCCATGAAAACATAAAAACAAACCCTCCTAGAATGATGAAATTGAATGTTATAACTCATAAAAAATGAATATAAATAAACTTTATAAAACTATAATAAATATAATACATGTATAATAGGTTAATTAAGTAATCAATGAATCTAATTTGTTTATATAGGATATTATGTACAATTCCATAACTTTTATGAACATATGATAAGGGGATTCTCAAAACCAACTTCCTTTCTTTGAGTTATTCCCCTTACTTGAAAAATTGTAGTATGAATATTCTTTTAATACTAATGAAATATAATTTCATTTCTATTAACGTTTATTTTTTGGTATATACATGTTTCTAATGTGGTTTTATGAAAAATAAAAATATTTTCCAGAAGAAATATTCTTTCCAAAACACATCTTGACTTATCTTGAGTTATTTCTTCTTTTCTAAAAAATGATTATTCTTATACAAAATATGTTATTTTCCCATTTTCATTTTGAAATAAAAATTTTATTCCTAAAATCATTAAGAAACCCATTTATTTGCATAGATTACTTCATGAATTTTATTTATATACAGTCTATGTGGCATGTATAATTCTACAAATGTTACGATGTAACAAGTGGGACCAGAATTATATATCCCTATAATGCATTGGGTAATGAGATATATTTCATGAGATAATGTGTATTATGTGTGAAAATGATTCTATATTTGTTCAAAATAATAATTTAATTATTATGCACATATGACATGCATAAAAATGATGCTAACTTTGTTCACATATTTATGTGATATTTGACCACTAGGAAATGATGTTTCATTTTTATGTATTTATATTTTCAATGACTTTATATAAAGTTTCATATCATTATTATGATGATGATATTATTAATATGTTATGACGATGATGATTTTTCTCACCCATGTTTTATTGATTCAATTTTTTATTTATCCTCTTACAAGGCTTTTAGCTCACCGCCCATTTCTTTGACGCATTTAATCAGGTGGATATATTTACTAAGGAAAATGTGAGATTTATAGGGATAAATGATAATATTATAAATAAATATTTATGTTTTATTATTGAAATGTTTTTTATATTACTGATTTTTTCAAGACACTAACCCTTTGGATCCTAGTTTTGTAATTATAATATGTAGTTTATCATTAAAATGATGTAATATACATGTAATATAAATATAGGTTTCTATAGTTGGTATCAAAGAAATTATTAGATAATTTTGAAATTAGGATTAGAGAACATTAGTGAAAAACCATATTATAAGACTAAGTATATGTAAACATCCATGAGGATTTTTTTTATAAAAATGATAAACATAAGTATCCCATAAGTTATTCCTTCAGAGGTAATTAAGTAAAGTAAAAAATTATTTATTCACACTTAATTGACTTGCCTTTTTTTGAAAGATTTTATATTTTAGAAAATAGTGGGAACCTGGAGAAACCAGGCCAAAAACTCATGTTTGGGACAATGTAATGATTTCACAAATGACATCATCAATTCCATGTGTGGTAGATTTAAAAACTTCATGAATATTCTTACCAAACTATATTAGGATATTAATAATAACTTGAAATAGGTGTAAGATCCACCTTCACCCAAGAAGTAGAAACTCTCCATCGTGTCCTTTATGTGAAAATTGCAACAAACATATATTGGATCTTATGATCCAATTGTTATGGAATAATGGGTTAACTCAATGGATAATATATTTTCTGTGATCCATAATTATGAGAAGGATAAGGTGACTTTGGATGTTTATTATTTATATTGAGAAGCTGATCAATGGTGGGAATTGATAAATAACTCAAAATTGATGGATGAAATAGAATATATTGATTTGTAAGTCTTTAATAAAGTATTTCTTAACAAGTATTTTCCATTGAACTCTTTGTAAAAATATGGGGAGAGAATTCATAGAGATAAAGAAAAAAAAAGGTGAATCTATCAGGGATTATGAAGAAATCTTCATAAGGTTTTCAAGAAATACCTCAGTTTTTTTATAAAAAATTATAGAAAAATTGATAAATTATTTAGTTGTTTAAAACCACACCTTCAAAAGGCTCTATATATTTATGCAATTGAGAGTTATAAAGAAGTGGTTTGATGTTTATCAAATTCAACATGGAATTCAATGATTAGTACAATGGTTATTGAGATAATAATATAAGAATGGGTTTTCACGATGTTGGGTTGAATTAAAAAAAAGTATGAAGATCTAACCACCCACATGACAAAAACTTGTGAAAAATATTTATGATAATTGCCTCAAGTGTATGGGGAAAATTCTTAAAGTGCATGAGAGAGGTCCATCAAGATCATTAATATTGAAGAGAGATCAAAAAGTTGTCCAACATGATGATGTAAAGGAGGGTACCTCGAAATTTACCACATATTGTTCAATGCTTCAAATATAGGGAGAAAGGGTACTATTAAAGACAACACACTAAACATTTAGTCCTTGAGGGTAGTCACCGTCAGTATCCAATAAAGCCTAAGATGAAAGGGAATGTTTATGCCACCTCTACTTATGAAGTGGATAAAGAAAATGAAGTCATAAAATATAAACTTCGCATTCACCCAATAATGGAAATGTATTATTTAATTCTAGTTCTACACATTCATTTATATCCTTCATTTTTCTAGAATTATTGAATTGAGGTGCTAATACTGTAAAGTAGAGATATCTTTAAAAACACCATGTGGTGAAATCATTGTAGCCCAATTGTTGTACTATTCTACTGTAGGTGAATTTGAGAATATTATTCTAGTAAAAATTGTAATACTTCCCATGGTGGAGTTTGATTACATACTGGGAATGGATTGGAAGTTTTTATATAGATCACATATATTATTTTGGGAGAAGGAAATATCTTTTCATATTATGAACCATCCAATGCTCCTCTATAAATGTAAGGAAGATCATGAATCTCCATTAGAAAATCCCTCATTGGTGTGGGTGTTTATACCTTGTAAAGAAGAATATCTATCCCAAATGGTTGCATCAAAGGAAAACATCAAACTTGAAGAAATTACCATTGTGAGGGAATACACTGATTTATTTCTTAAAGAGTTACTCGAACATCCCCAATATTGTGAGGTATATTCCTCAATAGAACTTATACCTAGATATAATCCTATATAAAAATGTTCCAACAAGATTCCCTATATCGAACTAGAGTACATATAGAAAATTTTTTATGATAATATGGAAAAAGGCTTCATACTGCATAGTGAATCACTTTAGGGTATGCTTGTGATCTTTGTAAAGAAAAAGGCTGGATAAATGTGTTGTGTATCAATTAATATAATCTCAATAAAATTATCAAAAAGAAAAAGTACACTCTTTGAATGATTTATGTTTTGTTATCGACTATGAGGATATCAATAATCCTAAAATATGGATCTTTATTTTGGATATCGTCAAGTAAATATTAAGAAGAAATATATTAAGAAGGCTTCTTTAAATACAGGGTATGGGAACTATGATTTCCTAGTGATTCCACATAGAATTATTAATTCCCCAAAAGTATTTCTGTATTTGATGAATATAACCTTTAGATAATTTCTTGAAAAAATCATGGTATTGTTTATTGATGATATTCTCATCTACTCCAAGTGCTAGAAAAAACTTAAATAATATCTATGGATTGTTCAGGTGACATTAAGGAAAAATTGTACTCCATGTTCAAAAAGTGTGCTTTTGGATATGGAAGGTCACATTCTTGGGACACGTGATCACATGTGAGGAATGTTTTGTGGACCCTTAAAAAAAGACAATTGAGGAATGGCCCACAGCCACTAGTATCATGGAAATCCGAAAATTTGATAGCTTAGTAGGGTACTATAGACATTTTTTGAGAGATTTCTTAGGATTTTTTATCCCACTAACTATGTTAACACGAAAATGGGTAAATTATATATAGATTTAATAATTTCAGGAAATATTTAAGGTTCTCAAGAAAAGTCTAATCACTACACCTATACTAACACTACCAACAAGTGGAGAAGGTTTTGTGACATTCATTGATGCTTCAATGAATTTCATGGGTTGTGTAATCATGAATAATGATAAAATGATAGCATATTCCTAATGGTAGTTGAAGATCCATGAATATAAATATCTGAAGTATGATATAGACCTAGAAGGTGTGATAGTTTCGTTGAAAATTTGGACAAAATACCTCTATGGTGAGAAGGGTTAGATATATACCAACCACAGGAGTCTAAAGTATATATTCACATAGAAGGAGCTCAACATGTGTCAAAGGATATGGTTAGATCTAATAAAGGACTTTAATTACTCTAATAATTAAAATATATTAAATTATAGAAAGGTAGAAAATTATCCTAGAAGAAAATAACATGCTACTCTATCGATGATATGGATTGAGAAAGACCCCATCTTAATGGATTTGCAATGGATGGATTTAGGAATCACAATGACATGGAAAATGTCCTACCTTTCAAAAATGATTGCCTAAAAATCTATCCTATATAAGATCAAGGAAGCATAAATGAATGATATGGAGATACAAAAGAAGGTGAAATAGGTAATGGAAGGGAAGCTACAAGAGTTCCATATCGATGATAATGACAAGATTTATTTTCCAACGCAGCTTTTTGTGCATTCATCACTAGAGATAAAGAAGGAGCTATTAGATAATGCACATAGATATTATTTTTCCATCCATATTGGAAGTACCAATATATACCATGATATTCGAGAACAATTATGGTGGGACAACACAAATGAGGAGATTATAGAGTATATATATTGGTGTTTGGTATGTCAGTGAGATAAAGAAGAAAGATATATGTCTAATGGGATGATGCTAACATTACCTATAACCATGTGGGAATGAGATAAAGTAACTATAGAAATTATCACTGGAATCCCACAGAGATCCAAATAAAGAAATGAAATATGGGTTGGGGTGGACCGACTCACCAAGGATTCCCACTTCATTTCTATTTGGGAAAATTTCTCAATTGAATAAATTTCAAAAATATATGTGAAATAAGTGGTGAGGATACATAGAGATTCACTTTAAATCATATAAGATCATGACACAAGGTTCACATATAAATTATGGAGATGTATTGAACATGTTTTGAGTACTGAATTGAATTTCAACATGGCCTATCACTCCCAAATAGATGAAAAATATAAAAGAACTATTCAAAAAATCTAGAACATGATAACATCCATTTCAATGGAATTAAAAAGTGTATGGGATAATCATATCACATTGATTGAGTTCTCATATAACAAAATATTTAACTTGATTATTCAGATGGATCCATATAATGCTCCATATGGTAAGTAATGTAGAGCCCCAACTTGTTGGGATGAAGTTGGAGAGCCAAAGCTACCGGGACCTGATATTGTACAATTGATAAATGAGATGGTTCGATAAATCCAAAAAAACATAAAATCTACTGGGAGTTGACCGAAGATCTATTCTGAAAACCATTCAATAGATTCAGAGTTATATAATGGAGATAAATTTTTTTCCTTCAAATATCATCATGGAAGTGATTAATGTAGTTTGGAAAGAAAGGGATGCTTAGAACAAGGTATATTGACCCCTTTGAGATCCTTGGTCGCATAGGATCAGTAGAATATAAACATGAAATTCTACCAACCATGCCTAAAGTTCTTTATTTATTCCATGTATCCCTCCTGAGGATGTTCATACCAGATCCCTCATTTGTACTAAACTCAGAGGTGATAGATTGAAGATGATCTCTATTATGAGGAGCAACCAGTAATGATTTTAGACCATAGAGACAAGGTTCCAAGAAATAAGACCACCCATACAGTCAAGGTACTATAGAGAATCCATAAGAGGTGACATGGGAACCAGAGGATGAAATGAAGGATACGTACCCTTACATGTTTTCACCTTAGAAATTAAAATCAAATTTTGAGGATGACATTTTAAAATCAGGGAAGAATGTAATGACCCAAAATTTTATCACTGGAATTTTTTATTCTTATAATTCTATCATAAATCAAATGAATCACATAGAGAACCGAATAAAAATATTATTCTCATAAATTATGAATGAAATAAGGATGTATTTATAGAAATTAAGGAACCAATACTGATTGAATAATAACCTAACTATTTGAATAGTAATATGACCATTAGTGTAAGAAACTAAAGTTTTACAAATAAATTTATTATAGAATGAATTAAACACTAAGTCTATGAAAAATATACACTTTGATATTTATAGTAGAGAGTTACAACATGGCTGTAATATATAATTTTTTTTCACTTATATGATTGGAATTTTGAAAAACTGACGTACACAGTTGCGATCAGTAAGATATTTAGAGTTTGATAGGATGAACTTAGATTTTTATGTGAATAGTATCTTACCCTTATAAATAGTAACATAATCATATGAATAGTAATATGACCAATGAAATAGTAACCTCACATAATAAAGAATAAATAAAATAGTTGTTCCACCATTTCTTTTTTGACTTTAGTTTTTTCATAAAAATATGATGAATTGGATAAATTGTTTTTTCTCGAAGAAATATAGATTTTAGAGAGATTTAAATTATTATATCAAATCAATATTTTATTCCTGTTTATTATAATGAAATAGAATTATCAACGCACTATTCTTCAATTAAAAATGAAAAAATAATTTTATTTTTTATGTGTCGAAAATTGTACTATGCATTTTACTGTTCATTTTATGTCTGATACTTTTTTAATAAATAATAAATTTCATGGATAAAATATAAAATTTTAATATTTAGAGAATTATTATGATAAAATAATTTTCATTTTTTACTTCAGAATGTCGATATTAGGTTACGATGAATTTATGTGAATTTTATTAAATACTTTAGATTTTCATGAATAGTAAGAATATAGTTTTGAGTTTTTGATATGTTTAAATAAAATCATAATGATGTAATAATTAATATAAAATGATGGTATACTTGTGTAAATTAATATATGATATGAGGTGTCCCAAGTGGCCAATACCATGGGGAAGCCCATGGTTTTTCATATACCACTACTGAGGTGTCCTCATAAATTAATAAACAATTCCACAACTTTAGCTATAAATACTGAACAATTTAATCCTTTAATTTCATTAAAAATTAACAATAATTAAATATATGGTAGTTTTACCTCCCTAGGAGCCCTACCATGGTTTCCTCAATCCCCCAAGGTCCCAACCTTCATGTTTTGGGAGTTACTCAACAAAGTAAGGCAATCTACAACCCTTATTTTTTTCAAGCACTCCTTTTATGTTATTACTTTTTAATTTAAAATGGATTGTGTTGGTATATGTCATTACATATCCCCTTTACTATTAATATTTTTTAAAAACATCAAGGGGCCATTTTTTCTCTCATAAATGTATTTTATAAAATTTTAAGTGACACTGTTATGCAGCAATTTTTCATATGAGATTTCTAAACTTCTCTTTTATTCTTTCAAGTTGCTTTATTTTATTTTTCATCTCATCAAATACCCTAATACAAAAGGAATGATAACCATATTACCTTAAATATACTACATTTTTTATAGTAATGTAATAATTCAAAAAAATTTCTCATTTCCTCTCATTTTATACAAAAAATGAAAACACCATCTGAGATATGTTAATTTATCGCATTCAAGGACGATGGGTTTTCAATTTCGGTTACCATCTTCATGGATGGTCATGAAATTTTTTTTATGGTTGAATAGGATCATAATATATTGATTTTATATTATATAATGTTCTGTAATCATCATACACACATGATGTGAAATAATTAATAAAAAAAGCACGCTGTGAACGAAACTTCTCAAAATAATCAAGGCGATTATCATTAAAGTTTTATCTAATGATTTATCCTAAAAAAATATTAAAATACAATATATGATAATTTAAACTTATATATGATCATTAATAACATATAAATTCAATTACAAACTCTAATTTCCATTTTACATGAACTTTCATACTCTTATAATCAATTGTACTTATTATGAAATCAAGGAAACAAACACTTCAGAATGGAAAAATTCAATATTATAACTTATAAATAAAGAAATAAATGATCTTAATAAAACCTTAATGAATAAAATATATGTATATAATGTTATTAATTATTTTATTAATTTAATTAGTTTTATTATTCAGGACATTATGGTCATGTGAGGAATACATTGGGACATAAGGTATGGATTTTCTACCCGAACCTCCATTTTCATTTGGGTTACTCTTATCCTTTACTCAACACAATTAAATTATTTTTTATTATTAAATAATTTTCATAAATTTTGCGAGAATGTTATTTATATTTGTACTAACCAGAATAAATATTTATTTTATGGGGAGTTAAATTCTTTAAAAAGTTATTTAAAAAATTCTTCTCGAAATACAAGCCCGTTTCAAGGGAACTTCTCAAATTATTACCTATGTTCAATTATACTATATAATATATTTTTAGCCATTATTATTTTATAAAATCACTAATTTTAATATGATAAAACTATATTATTTAGCTTCTATTTTTATATAAATATTCTTCCAAAAGAACTCATCTTTTCAATGTAAATGAGTTTTTATCTCAAGAATTACTCGATGATTTTAGAAGAGTAATTTTATCTATTTCAACACTCTTGTTGAGTATTATGTATAATTGGGCCTAAAATTTTATGATATCATCTACCATATTTTATTTAATGGTTTATGATTAGTTTGACTATGGATGTTCTTTTTTGAAACCATTCACCATATTACTCTGAATGGTTAGTGTCTATTCTTGGGGAAAGTTATTTACATTTTGTATGTTAGTATCAATATGAAAGTATATTATGTCTAATTATATCACCATTCATATGAGGAAGTAATTGGAGTTAGTAAGTGATGGGAGGGGCCTGTTATATCCCCTCAATGCATCATCAGGTCTCATGAGACAAAATTGATATGGACTTTTCCAAGGCCTTACCTATATTCAGATAAGGTTTTAGCTAAGGCCTTAATCATTTTTAGATGTCTTGGATGAGGCCTTGATGGTATATTTCAAAATGTCTGGAATTATGAATTTACCTGATTATGAATCAAGTAATTTATAGTCCACGAGGTTATTCCACTAGAAGAATACCCATGATTATGCTTTATTATGGAGGTATTTATTCATACCTTATTCCAAACATATTATGTTCAAGTTAATTTTTGAAGGCATGTGTTTTTAGTTATTCAACATGTTTAATGTTTCTGTTTATGATATCTTCTATTGTATTACTCACCCTTAAAGAGCATATAATATCACCCCTTTCATAATTTTTAGTTTCCCAGGATGTGAAGAAGTGAATTATGAATGACCTAAAGTGGTAACCTAGGAGTTATGGATGTTTTCAAAGGAATTTCCATATTGTTTTTAATTTCAAGTTGTAATGTTGAACTTATTTATGTAGCTGGTCTTCCAAGACAACTAAACTAATTTGTTTCTTCCATATTAAAATATCTTGAAATTATGTCAGTGTTGTAAATAATGCACTGACTTTGGGATACTAGGGTCTGGATGTTATAGTTATTATGCGAGGAAGTTTAGTAGAAAACATAGAAACTATATTTAGAAAATATAGACTAGGGAAAACACCCTAATATTTAATTTTATGATAATTATACAAGAACATCCTAAAATTTTGTTATGGAATAGATTATGTGGATCTTCCTAGAAAATACATATGTGTTTGGATTCTAAATGTGGACGTGGTTTTGGCACATATGTTGTAACAAACCAATGTTTTCAATAGAAACTTCCTTATTATAAATATGTCATATAATCATATGAAATAACAACACAATGAACTAATAAGTACTATATAAGCTTTGAACATAATATTTTCACTTCTTTGATTTGAATTTTGAAAATATGACATACATGGTTGGTATCAGTAAGTTATTTAGAGTCTAATACGACCAAATTAATTTTTTTGGTGAATAGTAACATACCCATATTAATAGTAATTTTACCCTTATGAATAGTTACATACCGTAATGAATAGTTATCTTACTTATGATATTATATAACTAACATTCATGTGAAAGGATGATATACCTATATATGGTAATAAGAACATAAATGTTCTAAAATTGTTGTTTTTCGAGTAAATTGTGTTTTTAATAAAAAATTAAATTAAACCTAATAATGAAATTATTATTGAAAAATGGAGTTCATTTTTGGATTCTACACAATGAATAATGGTTAAGGTGAAATTTTGGGATTTTTCTGAAATACTAGAAATTTTAGTGAATAGTAAAATACATTAATTTACTATATCAATTCATTATAATTTAAATCCGATATTTTTTAAAACATAAGTTATGTAAGAAGCTAAATATCAAAATCACATACACTTATTACTATTATTGTTCATTGAATAATAACTATTTATTTTATTATGAAAAAATAATAAACTAATGATTATAATATTATGAAAATCCTCCTCTCCTCCATAATAAATACCACCCATCCTTACCAATTCTCTTCACTCATATCAAGAATTGTTCCTTTACTAAATTCTTCCTAAATATCTCCCCAATAGACTCCCCCACATACAACATACCATGGTCTCCTCAAAAGACCAAATCCTCTTCCCTTAAGAGGCTCTTAAGGATGATTGAATCAAGAGGTAAATTCCTCTTTTCTTTTCTTTCCTTTTATTTCCAAGTTCATTTGTTTTATTTTATATTTTTACCGATCCTCATACAAATATTATTAAAAATATAGTTCCTTATATGTAATATAATTATTTATGATAATTTAATAACTTATTATCATCTATCCTTTACACTTCTTTTATTTTAGTTTTAAAGACACTATTCGAGATGTGTTAATTTACAACATTCAAGGATGATGGGTTTTCAATTTCCGTTACCATATTCAATTATTTTCATAAAACCATTTTCATTGATTAAATATACTATAATATATGTATTATTTCTCATCTATGGTTCTCTAATCATTATTTACACATGGTTTTGCTTTATAAATCAAAACGTGTTCTTTGTGGAAAAAACTGCCAATTTACCAAAAAGGTTTTCACTAATGTTTATATAATGATTCAACTTCAATAAAAGTAAAAAAATTAAATTATCAACCAAGAAACCTTATAGATGTTCAGTAATTTCATATAATATCAATTATTTACAACCACTTTAATATTACATGTTTATCTATTCATGAAATTAAGTTAACCAACCATAAAAACCAAGAAAACAAACAGAACCGAACAATGAAATTGAACCACATAACCCATAAAAAATGGTCACGAATGAATATAAAAAGGTTACAATAAATATTCTACATATATAATAGTTTATTTAATTATTAATTAGTTAACCAAATTTAATTATTCATGTAATTAAGTTCAAGAAAAGATCACCATCAGATTTAAGGTAAGGGATCCTCTCTATTTCTCTTTTATTCAAGAATGTCCTATATGATATGACATTTTATGTGTAATGAATAATGATGAGTATTGATTTAAACCCTCCCCCATACTTACCTAATTATGTATAAGTGACTATAAACCCCTTTCCCTCTCATGAAACCCCCTTGTGTACACTTCATACCATGCCGATAATTCATAAAGAATTATACCCAAATCTCTTAAATTCCTTTAGGTTGCCTTACCTTTCGTTCTACCAAAATGAAGTTATCTTATCTATTTATGTGAATCTCTTAAAATATTTTTATGTTTATAGAACTAATTTATCAATACACTTCCATTTTTATCTTTTTGGGATATACTTTTTTTTGAGTGATTCCCTCTTCAATACTTCCCGATAAACAAACCTCTTTTAACGGAACTTCACGAATTCTTACCCATTTTCAAGTGCACTATATCATCTATTGTATTACACCTTTGTCTTTATAAAACCCAAAATTATTATTATGGAAAAATTTTGGGTTAACTTCTGGTATTTTATAAAGTATTGTTCCCCTTTCTATTTTAAATTCTCTATAGTATTTTTCCTTAAAACCTATCAAACATGTTTTAATGCTAAAAATTTATTAAATAGTTTTCTTAATTTTGTCACTTATACATGAAATCACTTAAAATGATACATTAATATTTTCCATTATGAAAATCCATGTATTTTTTAGTTCATTTTTTTCATGGACACTATTATGGTACGCCCATTTGTTATGCTTTATACCATGAATGTGGTACCTAATCTTTTATATTGGAAACCCTTGTGTTTATAAATGATTAATTATATATGATAAATTTTGAGGGTAATATATACATGGAATGTTAAGATGGATGCACCCAGATAGCACTCCATTTAATTGGGTAAAGTGGAGCCTCATGAGATGTTACGTGTGACGGTCATGGCGGTTAGCCTTGGCTTGTGCTATTATGTGCAACGATCATGGCCGTTAGCCTTGAATTGTTCTACTATGGGAAATGGTAATGGTAGTTAGCCTTGAATCATACTAAATTCATATTTTATATTTCTACCACATTACTATGAATCCATGTTTATAAAATTGCAAATTTATATGTTATGATTCCATATGTTACATTCCTTTTTTATATCATCTTGTTATGCCTTCTATCCCATGTGTTAATTATTTGTTCTTATGGTTATTCCCTTACTAAGAATTTATATCATCCATTTTTTCTGGTTACCCCTAGGTTATCCTATGTAGTTGAATGAGAAAAATGGAAGATATGAGCTCATTATAGAGTTTAAATAAAAATTTGTTTTTATAATTTTTGTATATGTACCTAGTCTTCCAGGAAACAAGACTTTACGATACTTGGTTTTATTTTGATGTTTGATTATGATTAAAATCATGAAATATTATATGTAAAAGGATAGGGTCACTATAGATGAACCTAGGAGTAACAAATCTGACAAGGTGTTTCAAGCTTGACCCGAGTAACCTAGAACATGATAAAAATCCTTACTGCGCACCTGGTTTGAAACTCCTGCGGGATATTCTGAGGATAATTAACATTTTTATTACAAGGCATTATGAAGGGTTCAAAAGAAAAAAATTCCCCCCAAAAATGATTTTTATGATTGTGATATTAACTATGCATAGTATATGAATTTTGTTAAGTATTTTCCATGTTAGGACTAGACATAATGATTCATTACCTAATCTAGTGTGTGATATTAATTAGAAATGGATCTTAGTGTAAGGAATGGAAACCATATCAATGCACGTATCCTATGTAGGGATTTTCCTCCTATGAAAGATAATGATATTGGTACTGGAGATACAACTGGTTCTGAGAAACTTATAACTATATTCGGAAAACTGAATTAGGTTAAGAACAATAACCATAGCCGTATGCAGAATCCCAATCCACAATGTGAAGGGGAAATATTAGAATGATTTATGTGACAACAGCCTCCATCATTCAATGGGACTACAAATCCATTATTAGTAGTGTGGTGGATAAGTTCTTTTGAGAAGTTATTTCTCGATTTTGGTTGTAACGAGAGAGAGAAGTTTTTCAGGGTGGTTTATTCTCTATCAGGAAATATAGATTGGTGGTGTTTGTAAATTCAAAAAAAAATGAGGTAGAATAAACAGAATAATTATAATGGTGGTATTTAAATGAAATTTTCCTTGAGAAATATTTTCTTCGTGAATAACGAGCGTATATGGAGAATAAATTCTTGTGTCTCAAATAGAAAAAGGATGAAAATGTTACAAAGTATGAATCAAACATTAAAAGGTTAGTAAGGCATGATGCCAACTATATACATAATCCACAAAGAAATATTGATTGATTCTTTGATGGTTTTAAACCATTCCTCCGAAGTGAACTAATCTTCAAAATTTTCTCATAATACGAAGGCATTGTATCATGTACTATAAAGAAAGAAAAATAATTCTCTATGTCTCATGGATTTGTGGAATAAATGATAAGAAAATGGTGGAAGAGGATATAATAGATAAATGGAAGTATAAAAAGGGGAATTTTTCACCATGCGATACTCAGGGAAGGAAACACCCTAGTACCTAATTAAAAGGAAAAGGTGTGTGCAGCATGTTTGGAAAAAAATTCCATCATATTGCTGATTATAAGGGAAATAATGGAGCTATCAAGTTCAATGATATAATTATGGGATATGGGGAACTATGCTAATTATTTTCCAAATAATTGAGGAAATGAGACTCAAAAAATGATAAGGGAGAATGGAGAATCCTAAGTGATCACAACTACCGAGATTGAAATTCCTAATGATGTGGTTGTAGGTAAATTTATAATATACTCAAAATTATCCAATGATTTATTTGATTCTGTATCATTGTAATCTTTTAAATCTTTCTAGTTTTCCAAAAAAATAGATATTAAAAATTTGATATAATAAATGAGTTTTTAGTCAAAACTCTTAAGGGAAGCATCATTGTAACAAAGATGTGTCGATCAATCCCTATTATGACACATTAAAATGCCTTAGTTTCTAACTTTATCACCATACCTATGATTGAGTCTAATATAATCCTCAGTATGGATTGGATTTCAAATTATGATAAAAAAATATATTATAAGAAGAAAAAAGTTACAATTTTTGAGAATGATGTAGAATCCCTTATCTTTAGTGTAGAAACATCATCATATCATTATTATCTAGATCCATCCCCAGTATATCTACTTAATGAACTTATTAGTGAAGATGATAATGCAATATCAGTGGGTGAGGAATTTTATCTTTAAATTGATAATGTACCTATTGTCCAAAAATATATTGATTTTTTTCAGAGGATTCACCTAGACATCCTCCAGTGTGGGAAGTTGAGTTCTCTTATTATTTAATTCATGGTTCTTGGACTATATCAAAGATTCCTTATATAATGGACACTATAAAATTAGTATAATTGTAGAAAAACTGGAGGAATTAAGTGATAAAGGATTTATTCACCATAGTGTTTCTCCATTGAGAGATGCTATTTATTTCATTAAGAAGAAGATTGATATATGAGGTTGTGAATTAATTACAGGAAGATCAATGATATTAAAATAATGAACAAGTATCCCCTACATTGTGTTGATTATTAATTTGATGAACTTCACAGAGCCCAATTTTTTTCAAAGATTGACCTTCAATTTGGATATCATTATTTGTGTGTAAGGAAGGATGATATTCCGAAGACATCATTTCGAACCAGGTATAGGCATTACGATTTTACAGTAATGCCTTTGGGATTGACTAATTCATCTTCTGTTTTCATGGATCTAGTGAATTGAATTTTCAAATAATATCATGATGAATTTTATGTTTTATTTATTGATGATATATTGATATACTAAAAAATATATGAATATCATTATAATCCCTGGCACATTATTTAGAAGATTCTTAGAAGAAACGATTTATATGAGAAGTTTAATAAATATGAATTTTGGATTCAAATAGTTTCTTTTCGTGGCCACATTTTCTGTAAGGATGGAATCTTAGCTGATCCTACAAAGACAAAGGCAATTCAAGAATGGCCTACTCTAATGAACATAACTGAGGTACAAAATTTTATTGGTTTAGAAAATTATTTTCAGTTTTTCATTCCAAACTTTACTCGATTAGCAAACACGGTAACCAAGATTACTCGTAAAGGGATTAGGTTCATATGAAAAAATAATGTGAAGAATGTTATGAAGAATTGAAGAGGAGAAAAATGAATGCATTTATCATGACTCTACCATTGGGGAAGGGTGGATTTGTGATCTATAGTGATGCATCAAATAAACGAGTTGGTTGTGTCATAATTAAGAATGATAGGGTTATTGCCTACACATCAAGGAATTTAAAACATCATGAAAATAAACTATCCAACTTATGATATTGAGGTAGTAGTTGTAATAATTCTTCTAAATATATGAATACATTATCTGTATTCTAAAATATGTGAGATATATACTAATCACAAGAGCATAAAATACATCTTCTCACAAAAAAATCAACATGAGGAAACATCGATGGCTCTAGATTCTTAAAGGATTATGATTATTCCATACACTACCACCTACAAAAAGAAAATAATGTAGATGATGTATTGAGTAGGAAGGATCATGGAGTTCTAAAGAAAATGATAATTGATAAGGATCCTAAGTACATGGATGTAGAGAATATAGATATGGGAATCATCAATGAATGTGAAACATCATTACTTTTTCAATTGGTTTCCCAACCATCTTTATTTGAAATAATTAAAAGTTATTAGGTTGATAACGAGAATATTCAAAATAAAATTAATTATGTTAATGGTGGGAAGGTGGAATAATTCATTTATGAAGATGGAATTTTGATGTTTGGTAAGAGGATTTGTGTTCCCGCTATACCAGAGATAAAAAAGGAGTTATTGGATTAAGCTAATAATTTGAATTTATCAATACATCCTGGTAGCACTAAGATGTGTAAATATTTGAAGGAAAATTTCGTATGGGATAACATGAAGATGAAATTTTTTTATTATGTATCAAGATGTTTAGTCGATCAATAGGTGAAGGATAAAAGAGAACAACCTAGAGGATTCATGAAACCTCTTCCTATTCTTACATGGAAATGGGTTGATATCACCATGTATTTTGTTACTGGATTACCCAGAACTCCACAAAAGAATGATTCAATATGGTTTATTGATGATTGACTTGTGAAATTTGAAATTTTCTTCCCAATAAGGGAGGATTTTCCACTAGGGTTCCTTGCACGGCTCTGTATCAATAAAGTTATAAGACTTCATAATGCACCTCCTTCAATTGTGACTGATCATGATCCTTGATTTACATTGAAATTCTTGAAGATTCTTTAGAAATATTTGGACACTGAGCTTAATTTGAGTACATCTTATCACCCCCAAAATGATGGGCAATCAAAAAGGAAATCCAAACCTTAGAAGAGAGGTTGAGATCATGCTATCTTAACTTTAAAGGTATACGAGATTAGTATTTACCCTTAGTGTTGTTATCCAGCAATAATAGTGTCACGACCCCCCTCCACACAAGGTGTACACCTCCTGGGTTGAAAATGTGAGAAGGGTGATAGTGAGCCGCAAGTCCTGCCTTTAGTAGGCCCCAGGTTGGTGACCAACACCATGGGTATAATAACCACAAAAAATAGAGGTGTTACCCTATAGGATAACACATGAGAAAGAGAGAGATAAGAAAAATACCAACCAAATCTAACTCAGAATAAAATATAAAATAAATCCCAAGTACATATATGTAATGGCATGAAAAACTAATACAACTAAAATAGAAAAATGTAAGTACCAAAGGAAATAAAAACAACATCGACCACGAATCCCAAATAGCTCCTGTAAACCCAAGCTAATAGTAACCATCCTAATCTCAAAAATGATCTATGTGGCCTGAAAAATAGTTTATATATACAAAGGATAAATATAACAGTATAATTAGTAAGACCCTCCCAAGAGCCTCTCATGAAAATGTATAGAAATCATCCTAAAGTACAGTGAAAATCAAGTGAATCTAACTCGTCAATGAAACAGGTATACTAAGTTCCTAGCCTCACCATGGATAATATAACTAAGTATCAAATAAATTATTATATAACATAATAAAGAATATCAAGGTTACCCTGCTACTACTTCCCCACTGGTTTTCCGCTTTTCCCCAACGTCGCACGTCTTAAGAATCTCTCTCCAAAAATGCTTGCCTGCAGACACATGGGCGTAGCACCACATAATGCACCTCGTGTAAAAAACCACCACATCCATGTAACCAAAGTAAACTAGTAGTTTCTAGGAGCCACCATATCTCACATAACATGTATCATACATTAGGTATTAAACCTCAAGCCATTATATCCCATACACCGAGTAAAGATCCTCAAGCTATCATAGAGTATACACGCTACAACAATAGTAGTACATAGAAAACTATATTCAGAATATATGTTGGTGAATAACCACAAGACATTACATCCCTATACACACATATATGGTAAGAAACAACCATTGTGCCTACCAGCACAAGTAACTACCAAGAGAAGAGAGTGGGTCCAGAGGGGGTAGTCAGCCATCCATCCTCTCACCAGAATGTATGGGAAAACAACTCTCCCCCAGAGCTCAAAGTCTATGGGGTGTTGGTTTCCCTAATTGATGGGGTGGAGTAGCGTGTAAAAATACTAAAAGTAAAAAATATACTATATCTCACAACCACACTATGGGAATAACCTAGTCTTAGACTAAACTGCAACTGACTTCTCTCGGACTCCCGACTGCCACTTCTAAGACTAGGTATCCTATAAGCACAAAACCATTAAATAGATTTATTACATTACTTAATTAACTTTTTATCACTTTCACTTTACATTAATTAATTCTTTAATCATTAATTAACCATTAACAATTAAACATTATATTGTATTATCATCACACCCTAGGTCCACTTTTCCTTTAGATTTTGACCTCAGCATTGTGTCCCAGCAAGCTCAAACCCCATGGTTTAATATTATTTATTCAATTATTTGTTAACAAAATTATTACTTTCCCATATTCCAAGGAATTATAGAAAAAAATTCTGAGCTACTAAACACAAGGGGGATAAACATGGTGAGTAGATGAACTACACATCAATTATTTTCCACCTATAGCAAGAGCCTAGAGACATCTTACCTTGGGAAGCTAAAGACGGAAATAATGTGGCATACCCAGTACATCTTCACCCCTTTTGTAAGGAGGGTAATCAAAACTAGCTACCTTGAGTAGTGGGGAATTTAAATAAGTTAAAAACCAACAAGATTTAGCAAGCATACAAAATTTATATCCAACCCATTTCATCATATTCAGTGTCCTCCCCGACACCCAAATGAATAAAACGATGCATCTCACTACTATAGGCATCAACTTCTACCACAACCAATGGGTCTCCCTACACCCACATATCACAAAATCCACCCAGGATCACATCCCATCACAAGCAGCTGGAAATAACAAACCAAATGGGCTCTTGGCCCTAAAAAAGGCACTCTGACTTCACATGCAGGGAGCTCTCATAGCTCCAAACATAAGGCTCTTGGCCTGTAGAAGAAAATGGGTAACTCAGATCCATATGCGGAATTATTTTTTATCAAAAAACTAGTTCTTTGATATATATTGAATTATCAAGTTCATTATTTTTAGGATCTAAATATGGGAAACCTAACCAAAAAGATATCATAACTATCACAATAATTAAACATTCTTACTACATCCATTTGGTTAACATCAAATAACAATAACAACAACCATATTCATTTACATTCCTCTTTATCGTTATCCAAATAATCATCAATTAATTATGGATTTACGTTCTTTACCAATTTCATAAATAATGAAATGCTAAAAAGTAAAGCATATATATCATTCTATCTAGCAAAAAAATGAAATAATGTACAATCAATACCGATTTACTTATCCAATTAATATATTTATTATGTAATTTCCATTGTGATCCAGTGGGATAAAGCATTCTAACTCTACCATTGAATATAAAAGGATAGAGAAGCCACAAATACACTACCTTAATAGGTTTCTGATGTTTATTTCATGAGAGAAAACCAACAAAATAGATCACGATCACCTATCTTAGAGGATTGCATTCTCCCGAGGATGCAGAGACACCACCGCATAAGCCAACCTCGAAGAAAAGTCCAGAAGGAACATGTAGATATAATTACATAATAGGAAAGCAAAAACTTAATGAGAGGAACCCAATAGAAATATGATAGGTCATACCTTATATCTAATATTGATCGATACGGCTTGGTTTCACCAAAATAGGGGGTTCACATGCAGTAAGAAGAAAATTCACTGGGAAATGATCCAAGGATTATGGTTTGATCACACCACTCCTATGGGAAGGAGGAAAGGTTTAAGAGTATCTCACTAGAGAACAATGAGGATGAACAAGGAAAAAAGATATCTCATCCATTTAAATATTTAACAGAGAATATGTTTAAGATATGATGGATTTTCCATTAAAATAGGATCACATTAAACCACACGGTTTGACCATGTGAAGTCATATTGAACCTTAGAAAAATTAATATAGGAGTTATGAGACTTGAATCATCCTTAAATACCTTAAAACAAGGATTTTAATTCGTTTTTTGTCAAAGAAAATGTCAAATTGGTGAAAGTTGAAAAATCTAGAAAATTGGTAAATGAAATATGAAACAGTTCTGGAAACACTGTTCATAAGAGATTTTTGTGATACCGTTTATATGAAACTGTTATTATGACATCGTTACCGTGACATAATTTTTGTGACACCATTTTTATGATACCATTTCCGTGACAACGTTTTTGTGACATAATCCGTGTGTCACTGTTTCTGTGACATGATTTTTGTGACATCGTTTCCGTGAAACCATTTCAGTGACACCATTTCTGTGACACCATTTCTGTGATACCATTTCTGTGACACCATTTCTTTGACACCTTTTCTATGAAACAGTTTGGAATTTTTGAAATGGAAGTGACATAGTTTCATGAATAGTTTGGAATTTTGGAAAAAGAAGTGACACAGTTTCATGAAACAGTTTGGAATTTTAGAAATAGAAGTGACACAGTTTTGTGGAACAGTTTTATGAAATAGTTTGGAATTTTTGAAAGGTGTTGGGGATAAGTCACCTTTACCTTCCACAACACCTCAAACATCATATTTCAGTAAAGGAAGGGATTTTATAGGTCTAGGACATTACATCAAGAACCTCTCAAAACATTCTCATCCTCGAGAATCTAAAGCCATCCCAAAATAAAGTAGAAACGAGGTCTGAACAACCACCCATAAAGATACCTCTCAAAAGAAAAAAACAAAAAAAAGAAAAAAATAAATCCATCTCATAAAAATGAAAGTCCTACAACCAAAAAACGAACATAGTCACACAAAAAGAGTTAAATATTAAACAAATCAGGGTACTGAGCATGTATCTTAGACTCACATTCCCAAGTACTCTCCTCCACACCAATGTTTCACCACAAGACATGATGCAAGAGGATAGAATTACCCCACAATACCTTCTCTTTGTGGTCTTGGATCTCCACAGGTCACTCCTAGAAGGTCTCATCGTTATCAACATCAATCTCTCCTCAATAGATGGCATGAGAGTCATCATGAAGATAACTATGGAGTTGTGACAAATAAAAAAAAGTTTATCCGACTCAACTATGGGGGAAGTGATAATTGATATACCACAACTCCAACACGAGCCAACACATCGAAATGCCCAACAAACCAGGGAGACAGATTACTACCATGACCAAACCGTCCCTGCCCATGATGGGGAGTCACCTTCAGAAACACGTGATCTCCATCATAAAACTCCAATGGTCTCCACTATTGATCGGAATATTATTTTTGATGATATTGAACTATCTTCATCCTCTCAAAAATCTCCTGAACTATATCTATTTTATTCTACAGTAGTTCTGGTCTAAGAATTGATGACTCTCCAAATCTAGTCTAGCAGCACATAGAATGGAAAGGTCATCCATGCAAGGATTCAAATAGTTTAATACCGATGGTGGAGTGAAAACTATCTTTGTAATTGAACTCCACATAGGGTAAGTGCCTCATCCATAAAACTAAAAAATGCAGGGCACAAGAGCACAACATGTCTTCAAGAGTCTGGATTTTCTTATCTGTGAGACCATCTATTAACAGATGAAAAGTAGTGTTAAGGTATAAATGAGAATAAAAAGAATGGTGGATACCTCTGCACACCTTATAGGTAAAATTAGGATCTCGATCGGAAATGATCTTCCTTTGGACTATGTGGAGTCTCACCACCTCCTCTAGATACTTCCTCGACAACACTTCTACTGATCTTGAATCGTTGATTGCAATAAAGTTGGATGATGGTTTTAAATGGTAAAATACCACACAAATAGAGTCATGTACTCCCTGAGCTTGAGTTAAACCAATAACAAATTCCATTGAGATGTCCTTCCACATTGACTGATTAATATCTAACGGGTGGAGAAAACCACTGAGGACACAGTTCTTGGCCTTCACCTTCTAGCTGACCAAATATCGAGATAGAAACTCCACAACTGCATGCTTGAGCCCAGGCCACCAAAAACGACTCCTCAATCCTCTATACATCTTTTTCGTGCTAGGATGCACCACTAAAGGTGAAATATTGAACTCTCTAAGAATCTTCACACACTTCTCCAATAGAACAAATAGCCTTTAATGATACAACATTCAGTGTTGTTCATCCTCATAACAACCATTATGGGCCTCACCATAGACAACTTGGTCTCTCCAGATTTCAACCTATAGATCCCCCAATTGGGACCCTTCCACCTATTGCACCAGAGATGACTGCACCTTCATCTAAAAAATACAACCTCTACACCCAACTTCTCCCATATTGAGATATAATGATAAATGTTATTTCATCACACTTCGAGAATCACCAGATTCACACACTGTATCACTACATGACTTCCTGATCAGCGCATCAGCTAAAACATTCCCCTTTCCAGGGGTATAAGATATTTAAAAGTAGTATTCTGGTAAGAGCTGCATCCATGGAAACTACCTCAAGTTCAAGTCACACTAGGAGAAAACATACCTCAGGCTATTATGATCGGTGAGAACCAAAAAGCACTTAACAATGAGGTAACGTCTCTAAACTTTTAGAGAAAACACCACTTCTTCCAAATCAAAATCATGGGTAGAATAGTTACATTCATTAGGATGAAACTGCCAATACCTATAAGAAACAATTTATCTATACTACAACAGAACACATCCTAACCCCAAATGTGAAGCATCACAAAAAACATCAAACTAGACTCCCTCTAATAGAAGACAATGAACTAGAGAACCTACCAACTTCTTCTTCAGATACTCGAAAGCTTCTTGACACTGATTAGTCCACATGAATAACTAATCATTCCTGGTCAATGATGTCATAGGATTCACAACCTGAGATAAATTGCCTATGAACCTTTTATAGTAGCACGTGAGACCAAGGAAACTTCTCAGCTCTACAACTATCATGGGGGATTCCCAAGACACAACCACTTCTATCTATGATGGATCCACATCTACTCCCTACAGGGACACAACATGCCCCAAAAAAGAGATTTCTTGTGCCCAAAAATCACACTTCAACAACTTCCCAAATATCTGATTTTAACGAAGAACTCCCAAAATGACATGTGGATGATATGAATTCTCCTCCTCAGATGTGGAGTACACAATGATTTCATCGATGAAAATAACCACAAACTTATCCAGGAACTAATGGAACCCAACATTCATTAATCCCATGAACTCAGATAAAGCATTTTTCACACCTAATGACATTAAAACAAACTCCTAATTCCCTTGAAAACAACTAAAAGAAGTCTTCGGGATATCTTCATACTTCATAGGCATATGATTATATCATAACCTCAATTCGGCCTTTGATAACCAACTTTCACCATTCAGTTGATCGAATAAATCATCTATCTATGGAAGAGGATAACGATTCATCACTATCACTTTGTTTAAGTGACAATAATCAATACACAACCACAAAATTCCGTCAGCATTCTTTGAGAAAAAAACTGGTGCACCCCACGGTGACACACTCATCTAAACAAAACCACTCTATATGTTAACAAAAAGCGGTATATTTAGCTCTTGTAACATATAAGGGGACATCCTATAGGGAGACATAGAGATACGAGAAGATCCTTGCTATACCTCAATCCCAAACATGATCTCTCGTCGAGGGGGTAATAATACAACCTTTTCTGGAAAGACATTAGGGTGCTCTTCTATGACCCTGATAAATTCCAACTGCAGAACCACCAAAAAACTCAACATTAGATCATCCATCAATGATGAGAAGGATGGAACAAACCTCTGACCCATCTGAGGGTATCACTGGAAAAAAAACCCCACTGGATCTTTATCATCATAGAAGAACACCACCGACCTCTTTAAGAAATCCACGATATCATGAAATTAATACAACCAATACATTCCGAGGATGAAATTATATCATTGTATTCATAAACAAAATAAATCTCCCCAAGATCAGTGCTACCACATCAATAGCTCACAATTTATACATACTTAAAACAAGTCAGCTGGACATCCAATTGGTGTAGTAAACACCAAGGGAACTTGAAGCCTCTCTACCTAATGTCCTAGAGCATAGAAAAAGGAAAGTGATTTGTAGGAATTTTTATCTCCTAAATCAAACAAGGCAAACTACCATGTTAAAAACAAGCAAAGGGTACCCCAACTGACATCTAGAATTCCTAGGTATAGAAATGATAAAGCATGAAGCTGGCCACAACCTCCTCCATGACCTCTCTAACCCAGATGAAGTCCCCCACCATGAAATCACTTTTCTCTATAACGTTGGGGAGCATCATGATGCTATACTTAGCCTACCACATTTTCCATCTACTGATCCAAAGCTAGTGTGTCCTGCTGCTTCTGCCTTGGTTGGAACTGCCTCAACGGAGGAACTTGGAGCAGAACACCTGGTTCACTATGATAGCTATGAATGGTCAGGAAATAGCACTACAGATGACCTTGACCACCAAAAGAAAATCAAGCCAATGATCCCTTGACATAGGCATGAGAGACGCCACCCCAATAGAAACATGATTCTGAGGGTTGGGACCTACCACTATTCAAACAGAAACTCTTCTTCCCTAATAATCACGAACATTGGACCACAACACTGTTACGTGATGAATCATGACTACTCCACTCTCGTGACAATTCGGTTCTAGACAATGTCCTCTCAATGACCTCTGACCTGTCCAACACCTCAAGATATGTCTTCAGCATAAACAAGGAAACCTAGAACTAGATCTTTGGATGCAAAGCCTCCTCTAAATTCCATTCCCTAGAATCCTCATCTAGAAATAGGTCTGGAGAATATTGTAAAAGGTTCCTGAAATGGATTCCAAACTCTCGCATATTAGAGATCCCATTTCAAAGAGTATGTATCTCCTGGTGACTAGACACCATCACAATCAAAGAAATAAACTCATCTCTAAACTTGTCTCATAACTCCTCCCACGAGATCGCTCACTCCTCGTGATCCCCACGGAAAATGAAACTCCATTGCCTCGCTACCCTATGAAACATCATCAGAACCAAAGACACCCAGTGCTTCTCTTGTGCAAATATAAAACTGAAGGCTATCTCAACTTCCACCAACCAGTCATCCTTGACTGCATCTGAAATGGATCCCTCGTAATTATGTAGACTCTGGCGCAGAAACACTTAGATTATGCTCCTCCAGGTGTCATCATTGTCAACCTATACCATAGGGGAATCTACTGGCATAACCTACTAGACATATTCTATGCATACTGGACAGGGACGTCGACCTGGATCCATACCTTCAAAATAAAAAATAGTTTAGAGCTACTAAAAATATAATATGGAAGACTCAAAATTAATTAATTAATTGTTTTTATTTTATCAATTTTGGTTTACCTATCCCACGTCCTACCCATTCAAACACAAGTACAAAGAAGAATGATGTATGATCCTTTCCTAGGTATCTACCCTTTAACTAGTATCACCTTGTTTAGTAGCCACAGAGAACTTAATGTTTAGTGCATTAGGTCACAGGGGACCCTAAATTGCTATGTCTAAACCGGTATCCAGTGTTTAAATAACTTTCTAAACATCATTGACACTGTTTCCCTACCAACCCATGCAACCTCACATGTTCCTAAAACCAAACACGATCCTATCCCTTGACCAGACCTCTGATACCACTTTTTCATGACCCCTTCATATAAGGTAACCCTCTCCTAGGTCATCAATGTGATAAGGGAGATAGTGACCCCTGAGTCCCGACTCCAGTTGGACCCGGGTTGGTGACTAGAACCGAGGGTATAGTAACTACACAAATGGGAGGCATTACCCTTTAAGAGAACACATGATAAAGAGAGAGATAAGAAATACAGAACCCAACTCCAACTCAGACTAAAATATAAAGGAAATCCAATGTACACATATGTAATGTCATTAAAAACTACTACAACTAAAAAGGAAAATCGTAAGTACCAATGAAATGTAAAAAAAATAGCGGCCACGAATCCCGAACAGCTCCAGCAACCCAAATATAGTAGTAACCAGCCTGATCTACAACCTACTCCAAGTGACCTGAAAACTAGTTTACATATACATAGGGTGAGTATAAAAGTATAATCAGTAGGATCCTCCACAGATCCTCTCATGAAAAAGTAAAGAAATAATCCTAAAGAATAGTGAACGGAAAGTGAAACTAACTCGTCACCTAAACATGAATACTATGTTCCCAGCCTCACCATGGATACTATCACCAATTATCCTTTAAAAGATTATATAATATAATATAGAATATTAAGGGTACTCCAATACTACATCCCCAAAGGTTTTCCACTTTTCCCCATCGTTATATGTCATAAGCTTATCTCTCAAAAAGGCTTTCCCGGAGATACCTGGGAGTAGCACCACGACATGAACCTTGTGCAACAAAACCACTACACCCATGTAATAAAACTAACCAGGTAGTTTTCAGGATCCACCGTAGCTCTCATAACATGTATCATACATCAGGTATTAAACCTCAATCCATTATATCCCATACACTGAGTAAGGATTCTCAATCCCTCATAGCCTGTACACACTACACCTATAATAGTCTATAGGAAACTATATCCAGAATATATGTCTGTGAATAACCAGAAAACATTATAGTCCTCTACACACATATATGGGAAAAAATAACCTCTATTCATACGAACACAAGTAACTACCAAGAGAATAGTGTAGGGCCACAGGGGGTATCAAACCATCCATCCTCCCACAAGAATGTTGTCGAAAACATCACTAGGGATCAGAGTCCCTAGGGTGTTAGTTTCCATAACTGACGGGGTGGAGTAGCCTAAAGAAACACTAATAGTATATAATATACTATAGCTTATAACCACACTATGGGAATGACCTATTCTTAGAATCAACAATAGCTAACGTCTCTCAGAATCCCGACCTCCACTACTAAGACTAAGTATCCTATAAGCACAGAACCGTTTAAATAGATTTATTACATTACTTCATTCAATTTTTATCACTTTCAATTTACATTAATAAATTATTTAATAATTAATTAACTGTAAATAATTAAACATTATATTTTATTAGCACTACACCCTAGGTCCACTTTTCCTTTAAATTGCGACCTCAACATTACATCCCATCGAGCTCCAACCCCTTTGGTCAACAACATATATTCAATCATTTATTAAAAACATTATTACTTTCCCATATTCATGGAAATTATAGAAAAACATTATGAGCTACTAAACATAAGGGGTATCAACACCGTGAGTAGATGAAATACCCATCGAGTCTTTTCCACCTATAGCAAGAGCGTAGACCCATCCTCCATGGGGAAGCTAAACATCGAAAGCACGTGGCATACCCCACATGTCTTCTCCTATTTTGGTAGGAGGGTAAGAAAAAATAGCTGCCTTGAACAGTGGATAATGTAAATAAGATAAAAACCAACAAGATTCAACAAGAGTCCAATTTTCACATCCAACCCATTTCATCATCTTCAATGTCCTCCCGGACACCTGCATGCATAAACTGATGAATCTCGGCACTCTAGGCATCAAATGCTACCATAACCAATGGGTCCCCCTGCCTCCACAATTTGCAACATCCAACATGGATCACAACCCATCCCAAGCCATAGAAAATAACTAATCAACTAGGATCTTGTCCCTAAACAAGGCATTCTTCATTCACATGCAACGAGCTCTCATAGCTCCAAGCATAAGGCTCTTTCCCTTTACAAGCAAGAGGGTAACTCGAAACCATATAAGGAATTATATTTTATAAAAAATAGTTCTTCAGTCAGTCTTGAATCTAATAGTTCATTATTAGTAGGTTCTAACTATGGGTAACCTAAACATAAAGCTATCATAGCTATCACAATAATTAAAAATGCATACAACATTGATTTGATTAGCACAAAATAACAATAACAACATCCATATTCATTTCCATGCCTCTTAATCTTTATCCAAATAATAATCAATTAATTTCAGATTTACATTATTTACCAATTTCATCAAGAATGACATGCTAACAAGTAAAGCATAGATATCATAAAATCTAGCAAAAACAAGAGGAAATAACATTCTATCGATACCAATTTACTTATCTGAGTAATATATTTATTATGTCAATTCCATTGTGATCCAGTGGGCTAAAAAATTATAACTCTGCAGTTGCATGTAAAAGTATAGAGAAACCACGAATCACCTACCTCAATAGGTTTCTGATTTTCTTTGTATGAGAACAAACAAAAAATATAGACCATAATCACCTATCCTAGAGGATAACATCCACCCAAAGATGCAAAGACACAACCACACCAACCAAAAGCCAAGAATAGTCCTTTAAGAACATGGAGATAACATTCCATAATATGCAAGGAGAAACATAAGGATATGAACCCAGAAGATCGATGAAAGAGCATACCTTATATCAAATATTGATTGATACTGCTTGGTTGCACCAAAACAGGGGTGCACAAGTAGTAGGAAGAAACTAAAAGGGGAAATGATCCAAGTATTATGGTTTGATCACACCCATCTTATGGGAAGGAGGAAAGGTTCAAGTGTCTTGCACCAGAGAACATTGAGGAAGAAAAAGGGAGAAATATATCTCATCACTTTAGAAGATTTAACGGAGCAACAGTTTAAGATATTTATGATTTCACATTAAAAGATGATCGTATTATACCACATGGTTTGACCAACTAAAGGCATCCCGAACCATAAAAAATTAATATAGGAGTTATGGGGTTTGAATAAGCCTTAAATCCCATCAAAAATTAATTTTAATCCATTTTTAGTCAAATAAAATGTTAAATCAATGGAACAGGAAAAATCTAGAAATTTGGAAAATGAAATATGAAAAATAGTTCTGGAAACACTGTTCATGAGATAGTTTCTGTGACACCATTTCTGTGACACCATTTCTGTGACAAAATTTCTGTGACACCATTTTTATGACACCATTTCTTTGACACTATTTCTGTGACACTATTTCTGTGACACCACTTCTGTGGCACCATTTCGGTGACACTATTTGTGTGACACCATTTCTGTGACACTGTTTCTGTGACAACGTTTTTGTAAAATAGTTTTGAATTTTGGAAAAAAGTGACTCAATTTTGTGAAATAGTTTCATGAAAGGTTTTGGAATTTTAGAAAGGGAAGTGACATAGTTTCATGAAATAGTTTGGAATTTTGGAAATTGAAGTGACATAGTTTCGTGAAAAAGATTCATGAAACAGTTTGGAAATTTGGACAAGTGTTGGGGGTAAGTCACCTTGACCTCCCAGAACACCTCAAACACCATATTTTAGAGATGGAATAGACCATATAGGTCCATTCCATTAAAAATAGTTTCCATTATAGTATTCAAATGAAACTATATGAAGCATTGTATGGAAATAGATGTTGTACACAAACATGTTGATATGAAGTTGCTGAAAGGAGGATTTTGGGCCTAGAGATTGTGTAGGGAACAAAAAAAAGGGGAAGATAATTCAAACCCATATTAAAGTGGATCAACATAGGAAAAAGAGATATGCTGATAATCAGAGGAATTATTTTGAATTTCAATAGGTATATAATGCTTTCTTGAAAGTATATCCATGGAAGGGTGTTATAAGATTTGGAAAGAAAGGGAAATTGATCCCCTGGTACATTGGTCCTTTTGAAAGTATAGATAAAATTAGAGATTTGGAATATCATTTGGTGATGCTGCCTATCCATTCTAAGGTACATAATGTGTTCCATGTCTCATTATTGAGAATGTACATGCCATACCCAATGCATGTCCTTAGTACTGAAGGTATTGAGTTGAAACTAGACTTAGAATACTTTGAAGAGCCTATCATAATTATAGACCCTAAAGAATAGATGTTGTGGAATCAGATGAATCGTCCAGTAAAGGTACATTGGAAAAATCATAAAATTGAAGAGGTAACTCAGGAGCCTAAGCAATTTATGATGAAGACAAACCCGAATATTTTTATGTGGTAACATTCATGTAATTTCAAGTAATAATTTTTGCAAGGGGGCAAGAATATGAAACCCAAAGGATTGAAAAATATATTTATTATAGAATTAATTCAACCATGAGTGTATGTGAAACAAAGACTTTGATATTTATAGGATATAGTTATAACCTAGACGTTAGATATAATTTTTCAGCTTTTATGATGTGAATTTCTAGAAACTAACATACACGGTTGGGATCAGTAATATATTTAGAGTCTGGTAGGATGAACCAACATTTTTGGTGAATACTAACTATCTCTTATGAATAGTAACTTACCCTTATGAATAGAAATATGACCAATAGAATAGTAACCTCACCTAATAAAATATAAATAAAATTTTTTCCCATCATTTCTGTTTTGAGTTTACTTTTTTCTCAAAAATATAACGAATTTCATAAATTGATTTTTAGGAAAAAATGTCCATTTGAGAGATATTTAAATTATTAAATCAAACCAAGGTTTTATTAATTTTTATTATAATGAAATATTATTATAAAAACACTCTTATTTAATTACAAATGAAAAAATTTATATTTTTAAGTGTCGAAAATTTTACTATGCATTTTACTATGCATATTTTGTCCACTATTATTTTTAACAAATAATTATTTTCATAGATAAAAGTTAAAATTTTAATATTTAGATAATTATTATGAAAAAATAAATTTCATTTTGGAATTCAGATCATTGATACTAGGTTACGATGAATTTATGAGAATTTTATAAAACACTTCAGATTTTTGTTAACAGTAAGAATACAGTTTTGATATTTCGGCATGTTTAATGAAAGCATAATGATTTAAAAATTAATATTAAATTTTGGTATACTTGTGTACATTGAAATATGATATGAGGTGTCCAAAGTGTCCAATGCCATGGGAAAATTCCATGGTAAAGGCCAAGGTTTTTCACATACCACTACTGAGGTGTCATTGAAAATTAATAAAACATTCCATCACATTAGCTCTAAATACACATCCCTTTATTCCATTACTTTCAAAGAAAAATCATAATCCTATAATATATGGTAGTTTTACCTCCCTATTAGTCTTTACAAGGCATCCTCATGCCCCCATGGTCCCAACCTTTATGTTTGAGGAGTTATTATACATGGTAAGGCAATCTACCACCCTTCTCATTTTCAAGAATTCCTTTTATGTTATTCCTTTTTAATTAAGATTAGGTTATGTTGGGATATGTCATTACGTATCCCCCTTACTTTCCATATTATTTAAACATTATTATATACACTTTTTTTATCGTAAACTTATTTTATGAAATTTTAAGTGACCCTGTTAGGCTACCGAATTTTCGTAAGGGATTTATCAACTTCTCTTTTTTTAATTTCAAGTTCTTTTTTTTCTCTCCTCAAATACCCTAATAAAAAAGGAATTATAACTCTAGTGACTTAAATATACTAGAATTTTTTTATTATAATTTAATAATTCATCATCATCTCTTTTTTCCCCTCCTTTTCTACAAAAAATGAAAACACCGTTCGAGAAGTGTTAATTTATCGCATTCAAGGATGATGGGTTTTAAATTTCTATTAACATCTTCATGGATGGTCATGAATAATTTTTTATAGATGAAACAGATCATAATATATTTATTTGATCTTATTTAATGTTTTAAAATCATCATAAACACATGATGTGAAATAATAAATCAAAACAAGCCTATTGTGAGAGAAACAACTCCCAATAATCAAAGCAATTATCATTAATGTTTTATCTATTGATTCATCCTCACCCAAAATATCCAAATGAATTATATGATAATTTAACCATATTTATGATATTTAATAACATATACCTTCAATTATGTACTCAAATTACTATTTTACATGAACATCTATAATCTTATAATCAAGCATACAGATAACAAAATCAAGGAAACAAACACCCCCGAACGACAGAATTCAATCTTATAACTAATCAATAAGGATGTAAATGAACTTAACATAACATTAATGAATAAAATATAAATTTATATATAAGGTTATTAATTAGTTAATTAAGTTATTTAATTTAATTATCCATGACATTAATGTGAAATACATAATACATTCATAAATAAGGTTGGGATTTTGTCCCTAAACCAACATTTTCCATTGGGTTACCCTTTTCCTCTATTCAACACAATGAAAATATTATTTATTCTTATGTAGTACTCATAAATTACGTGTGAATGTTCTATATATGTGTATCAACCATAATCATTATTTAATTTTTGTTGAGTTACATGCTTTAAAAGGATCTTTCAAAAATTCTTCCCTAAATACAAGCCCATTTCGAGGGAACTTCTCAAATTCTTACCTATGTTCAAGTAAACTATATAATCTGTTTCTAGACATAATTATATTTCTAAAATCACAAAATTTATTATTATAAAACTATTTTATTTCACTTATGGTTTAATACAAATATTATTCCAAAAGAACTCTTATTTTGAAAGTAAAAGAGTATTTATCTCAAGAATTACTAGATTATTTTATAAGAGTAATTTTATATATTTCAACAATCTTATTAATTATTTTATATAAAATGTAATAATATTTTATGATATCATCTACCATATTTTATTTTATGGTTCATGAATAGTTTTACTATGGATGTACTATTTTGAAGCCATTCACAATATTAATTCGAATGATTAGTGTATATGTTTGGGGAAATTTATTTTCATTTTGTATGTTAGTATAAAAATGAATGTATATATTATTTAAGTATATAACTATTCATATGAGGAAGTAATTTTAGTTATTAAGTGATGTTTGGGGCCTTCTATAGCCCTTATATGCATTGGTAGGTCTCATGGGACAAAATAGATATTGACTTTTCTGAGGCCTTTCCCATTTTTAGATAGGTTTTTGGGAAAGGACATATTAATTTTCAGATTCCTTGATGATGACATGAAATTATATTTAAGAATGTATGGCATTATGTATTTACCACATTATTAAACAAGTTATTAATAGTCCATGAGGTTATTCGACTAGAAGAATACCCATGATTATGCTTTATTATGGAAGTATTTATTCATCCCTTATTCCAGACATATTATGTTCAAGTTAATTCTTAAAGTCATGTGCTTTTAGTTATTCAACATGTTTAATGTTTATGTTAATGATATCTTATACTGTATTAATTAATCATTCAGAGAATCTAATCTCACCCCTTTCTTATGTTTTATTTTCCCAGGATGTGAAGAAGTAAATTATGAATGACCTGAAAGGGTAACCTTGGAGTTATAGATGTTTTTAAAGGAATTCCCATATTGTATTTCATTTAAAGTTCTAATGTTGAACTTATGTATATAGCTGGTTTTCCAAAACAACTAAATTAATTTGTTTCTTTGGGATAAAAATTTCTTGATGTTATGTCAATGTTATAAATAATGCACCAGATTTGGGAAACTAAAGTCGGGGTGTTACCATTTGTATGCGAGAAAGTTTAGTAGAAAACATAGAAACTAGATTTAGAAAATATAGATTATGGAACAAAACCCTAAGATTTAATTTTCAGATAAGTATACACGAACATCCTAGAATTTTGGTAAGGAATATATTATGTGGATCTTCCTAGAAAATACATCCCTGTTTGGATACTACAAGTGGGTGTGCTTCTCACACATATGTACCTAGGATTAAAAACATTGACAAGGTGTTTTGGGCTTGACCCGAGGTAACCTAGTACTTGACAGCATACCCTACCACACACCTAGTTTTGCACTCATGGGGGATATGCTTAGGACAATTCACATTTTTATTACAAGACAATATGAAGGGTTTAAATTTGATTTTTTCCTCAAATAAATGGTCCTTATAATTATGATATTAGCTATGCATAGGATTTAAATTTTTTTATGTATCTTGCATGTTGAGATAATAAATTATGAATCATACCCTAATCCAGTGTGTTCCATTATTTAAGAATTGAACCTAGTGGAAGGAATGAAAACTGTATCAATGCACATATCCCATGTAAGGGTTTTCCTTATATGAAAGAGAATGATAATGGTACTGGAGCTACAACTGGTGCTGAGAAACATATAACTATACTGGAGCAACCGAATCACGTTATGAACAATAGCCTTACCCATATGGAGTAATGTGGAAGAGAAATTTTAGACCTTTTTATGAAACAAAAACATCTATAATTTAATGGGACCACAAACCCATTCATAGTAGAGTAGTTGATAGGTTCTTTAAAGATGTTATTACTCACTTTAGGGTAAAATGAAAGAGATCAGATTGTCATGGAGGTTTATTACATATCGGGAGATACATATCATTGGTGGTTGTTAATTCAAAACACATAGGAAGAGTAATAAATATAAGAAATGGAATGGTGTAATTTTAAAAATAATTTTCCTATAGAAGTATTTTACTCATGAACAACGAGAAGACATGGAGAAGAAATAATTGAGTCTCAGACTAAAAGAGGATGAAAATTTTGAAAATAATGAAGCCAAATTTAAAATGTTTGAAATTAATTATTCAAATTATATATGTAATCCAAGGAGCAAGATAGATCAATTATTTGATGGTTTAAGACTATTAATCCAAAGGGCACTAATCTCCCAATATTTCTCACCATATGAAGACATTGTCTCATCTCATACCAAGATAGAGATAAAATTCTCTAAGTATTGTGAATTTAAGAAAAAACAATATAAGAATATGGTGGAAGAGTACATAATATATAAAAGGAAGAATAAATGAGGTAATTTTCCAACATGCAATACTAGTGGAAGGAAATAACCTGGTTCATGATTAAAAGGAAAAGACGTGTGCAAAAAGTGTGGAAAGAAATGACATCATGCAAGTGATTTCATGGGAAAGAAATGATCTTTCAGTGTTTAATGATATAATTTTAGGGAGATGGGGCACTATGCTAATGATTATCCAAAGAATCATAAAAATTGGCCTCAGAAAAGGCCAATGGAGCAAGGCCAATCTTATGCAATGACAACTGCTAAGATTGAAATTCTTAATGATGTGGTGGTAGGTACTTTAATCATTTTCTCAAACCTAGAAAATTATTTATTTTATTATGGATAATCACATTATTTTATATCTTCCCAGTTTTCCAAGAAAATTTGATATTTCCAATTTGATTTAATGAAGTAATTTTCAGTAAAATCTCACAAGGGAAGTATCATTGCACCAAATATGTGTCGATCAATCCCCCTTATAACACATAAACATTCCTTATTTGATAACCTTATCATCATACCCATGATCTACTTTGATATAATGCTTCGTATGGATTAGATTTTAAATCATTATTTGACAATCTACTGCAAGAGGAAAGAAGTTACAATTTTTGAGAATGATGTAGAATCCTATATCTTTAGGGAAGAAATGCCATCATCTGATTCTTATCTATATGCACCCACCAATATCTCTACTTAATGAAATTCTTGGGGCATATGAGAATGAAATATCAGGGCGTGAGGGAAGAAATATTCTAATTTAGAAGTTATATATTTTTCAAGAATATATTAGTGTTTTTCCATATGATTTACCTATAAACCCCCAAAAGTGGGAAGTTGAGTTCTTTATTGATTAAATTCGTTTTTCAAGGCCTATATGAAAGACTCCTTATAGAATGAAAACTATGGAATTTTTAGAACTGTATAAAAATCTATAAGAATTGGGTGATAAATGATTTATTCGCCCTAGTGTTCCTCCATGGGGATCCACAGTTTTTTTTGTTATGAGGAAAGATGAATCTATGAATTTGTGCATTGACTATAGGGAGATCAGTGCTATTAAAATAATGAACAAGTATCCCCTACCTCATATTGATGATTTATTTGATAAAATCAAAAGATCCCAATATTTTTCAAGTATTGAACTTCAATATAAATATCGTTAGTTGTGTGTGACAAAGGAAGATATTCCAAAGATAAAATTTCAAACCATGTAAGGGCAATATGAGTTTACAATAATACATTTTGGACGGACTAATGTACCCTTTATTTTTATTGATCTAATGAATGGTGTCTTCTTGAAATATCTGGATAATTTTTTTGTATTTATTGATGATATACTAGTATAATCCATATTTTATAAAGATTATGAGAATCATTTGCACATTATTCTGAAGACTCTTAGAAAAAATGAGTTATATGGGAAGTTTAACAAGTGTAAATTCTGGATTCAAATAGTTTCTTTTCTTCGAAATATTCTCTCTATGGATGGAATCTTAGTTGATCCAACAATGATAATGGTAGTTAAATAATGACCTAATCCAATGAACATAACTAAGGTAAATAGTTTTATTGGTTTAGTAGTTTATTATTAGCATTTCATTTAGAACTTCACCAAATTATCCATACCATTAAACAATACTACTAGTAAAGTGGTTAAGTACATATGAAAAGAATTATGTAAAGAATGTTTTCAAGAATTTTAGAGGATATTATTGAATGCTCTGATTATGACTCTACCACTAGGGAATTCTAGATTTTTTATCTATAGTGATGCATCAAAGAAAGAACTTGTTTGAGTCCTAATAAAAAATTATAGAGTTATTACCTATGCATCAAGGTAGTTAAAAATTCATGGACAGAACTATCCAACTCATTCTCTTGAATTAGAAGCTGTAATATTTTATCTGAAGATATGAAGATGTTATCTCTATGGTGAAATTTCTGAGATATAGACTGATCACAAGAGCTTGAAATAATTCTTATCACAAAAAGAAACAACATGAAGAAAAGGAGATGTCTTGAATTTCTTAAGGATTTTTATTTTTCCATACTCTACCACCTAGGAAAGGAAAATAAGGTAACTGATGCATTATGTAGGAATGATCTTTTCTAAACAAAATGAAAATTGATAAGGATCCTATGTATATAGATCAAGTTTAAATGGATATCGGAATCATAATATAAGGTAAAAAATAATTAATTTTTCATTTGGTATACTAAATATAGTTATTATGAAGTATTAGAAGTTTTCATCCTAATAATTATAATATTCAAAAGAAAATTAACACTATGAATGATGAAAATTTGGAAAAATTCATATATGAAGATGGAATTATGAAGTTTGAGATGAGGCTTTGTGTTCCCTATATACCCGAGCTAAAAAGGGTGTTATTAGAGGATACCCATAGTTAGAATTTATAAATACATACTAGTAGCAATAAAAAGTATAAATATTTTAAGGAATATTTATTGTGGGATAACATGAAGAGGGAAATTATTTATTTTGTATCAAGATGTTTAGTCTGTCAACAGGTGAAGGATAAAAGATAGAAAACTAGAGGAGTCATGAAACCTCTAAAGGGAACTAGTCTCCCAATGTTTCTCATCATATGAAGACATTGTCTGAGGTGATATCGAGACAAAGAAAAAAATTCTATAGGTCTTATTACATTTAGAGAAAACAAGATAAGAAGAGGGTGTCTGAGGATATAATGGACTAAGGGAAGAATAAAAATGGGAATTTTCCAACATTTGATACTTGTGGAAGGAAACACCCTAGTGCATGATTAAATGGAAAAGGTGTGTGTTAAAAGTGTGGAATGAATGTCCATCATGATAATGATTTCTAGGGAAATAAAGAAGATATCCATTTTCAATGATACAATTATAGTATTATGGGGAACTAAGATAATGATTGTACAAAGTGTTAAGGAAACATGCATATAAAAGGCCAATGGAGAAAGGCCAATATTATGTGATGACAACTACTAATATTTAAATTCCTAATGACATGGTGGAAGGTACTTTAATAATTTCCTCAAATATAGAAAATGATTTATTTGATCCTGGATCATCACATTCTTTTATATCTTTCTATTTTTGTAAAAACTTGTATATTTGTAATTTTATTTAATAAAGGAGTTATTAGTCAAAACTCTTAAGGGATGCATCATTACAATAAAGATGTATCGATTAATCCTCATTATGACACATAAACATGACTTATTTTTGAACCATATCATTATAACCATGATTTACATTAATATAATCCTTATTAGGGTCTAGATTTTTGGTTTGGATGTGGAAATATATTGCAAGAAGAAGGAAGTTACAATTTTTGAGAATGATATAGAATCCCTTATCTATAGAGAAGAAATGTCATCATCTGATTCTTATCTAGATCCAACCCATTATCTCTACTTAATGTAATTTTTGGTGAGGATGAGAATGAAATATCAGTGGGGGAGGAAAGAAATCTTCAAATTGAGTGTGTACCTATTGTGTAAGAATATATTAATTCCTTTCCAAAGGGCTTACCTAGACACACTATAGAGCGGGAATTTGAGTTCTCTATTGATTTATTTACTAGTTCAACACCTATATCAAAGAACCATTATAGAATGGCCACTTTGGAATTAGTATAACTTAAGAAACAACTCAAGTGATGGAGTGATAAAGGATTTAATATCCCTAGTGTTTCTCCATGGCGAGACCATATTCTTTTCATTAAGAAGAAAGATGGATATATGAAGATATGCATTGACTACAAGGAAATATATGCTATTACAATAATTAACAAGTATAATATACCTCACATTGATGATTTATTTGATTAAATTCAAGGAGCATAATAGTTTTTCAAAGAATGGCCTTCGATCTTGATATCATTAGTTGTGTGTGAGGAATGAATATATTACAAAGATAGTATTTTGAACCGGGTATTTGCATTACAAGTTTACATTAATACCTTTTGGGCTGACTAATGCACCCTCTATTTTCATGGATATGATGAATAGTGTTTTCAAGGAATATCTTAATGATTTTTTTTTATTTATTGATGATATATTGACATAATCCAAAATATAGGAAGATCATGAGAATCAGTTGTGGATTATTTTGAAGACTATTAGAAGAAATGTGTTATATAGAAAGTTTAACAAGTGTGAATTATGGTTGCAAAAAATTTATTTTCTTAGAAATATTGTCTATAAGGATGGAATATTAGTTGATCCTGCTAAGAAAAAGGCAGTTCATGAATGATCTACTCCAACAAAAATAACCAAGGTACATAGTTTTATTGGTTTAGAGTGTTATTATTAGCGTCTTTTTCATAACATAATTTTATTAGCCATGCCCTTAACCAAGATTACTCATAAAGGGGTTAAGTTCATATATAAAAATGAATCTGAATAATGTTTTGAAGAATTGAATTGGAGATTAGTTAATGCTCTGATCTTGACTCTACCATCAAAGAATGGGGGATTTGTAATCTATAGTGATGCATCAAAGAAAGGACTTGACTTTTTCCTAATGAAGAATGATAGAGTTAATGTCTATTCATCGAGGTTGTTAAAAATTCATTAACAAAACTATAAAAATCATGATGTTGAGTTCTCAGCTGTAATATTTTCACTGAAGATATAGAGACATTATATCTATGGTAAAATATGTGGCATATATACTAATCACAATAGCTTTTAATACATCTTCTCACAAAAATAACTCATCATGATGCTGAGGTGATAGATCGAGCTGCTCAAGGATTGTGATTATTCTATACACTACCACCCAATAAAGGAAAATATGGTATTTAATGAATTGATTAAAAAGTATCATAGAGTTCTAAATAAAACGATAATTGACAAGGATCTTATATACATGGATCTAATGAGGATGTATATGAGAATCATCATAGAATGTGAAACATCATTACTTTTTCAATTGGTTTCCCAACCATATTTATTAGAAAGGATTAAAATTTATAATATTGATGGAATGAATCTTCAAAAGATAATTAATGCTGTGAATGTTGGGATATATGCAGAATTTATATATGAAGATGGAATTCTAATTTTTGGGAAGAGGATTTATGTTCCCACTATACCCGAGCTACAAATGGATTTATTATATGATTCTAATAGTTTGAATTTCTCTATACATCCAGGTAGGACTAAGATATTTAGAGATTTGATGGATGATTTCTGGTGGGATAACATGAAGTGGGAAATTTTTTATTATGAATCAATATGTTTAGTCCATTAATAGATGAAGGATAAAATACAACATCCTAGAGTAGTCATGCAGACTCTACCTATTCCTACATGTAAATGGGATGAAATCACCATGGAATGTTTCAATAGATTACCCAAAACTCTAAGAAATAATGATTCAATATGGGTTACTATAGATCAACTTATGAAATCTGCACATTTACTTTTTATAAGGGAGAATTTTCTATTGGATAACCTTGCACGACTCTATATCAATGATGTTCTAAGACATCATGGAGAAACTCTTTCAATAGTGTCTGATCGTGATCCTCAATTTACACTAAAACTCTAGAAAATTCTTCAGAAATCTTTGGACACTGATCTTTATTTGAGTACTTTTTTCACACCCAAACTAACAGACAGTGAGAAAGGAAAATCCAAACTTTAGAAGATACATTGAGATCATGATTGCTTGGATTTCAAGGTATGTGGGATCAGTATTTACCATTCGTTTATTTTTTCTAAAACAATAGTTTCCATTCCAATATTTAAATGGTACCATATGATGCATTGTATAAAAAGATATGTTCTACACTAACATGTCCGGATAAAGTTGGTGAAAGAAACATTGTGGGCCTAGAGCTTGTTGAGGAAACAATAGAAAAGGTAATGACTATTCAAACCCATATCAAAGAATTTCAAATTAGGAAACATATATATCATGATAGTCAAAGAAATGAATTAGAATTTCAATAGGAGATCACATTTTCCTTAAATTATCACCAAGTAAGGGTGTCATAATATTTGGAAAGTGAGGGAAACTAAGCCCTATGTACATTTGTCCTTTTGAAATTCAAAAGATAATTGGTGTCACACCCTGACTTTACACTGCAGTATGTTTTAAATTTTTTGTCTTATAATTTTATTTTCTACTAAGATTGTTTTGTTGAAATACGAGCCACGATGAATGGGGTTTTTGCGCTTTTGCACTGATAAATGAGCATTTTCCCTTGAAAATACCCGCTGCGTTGGTAGGGAACATAGAAGAAGCTTCACTAGTTTAATGTGTGGCCTGCCCAGTGAGCGGGTGGTTAATTAACAAAAATAAAAAAGAGATTTGTTTCAAAAAAATAATAATTTAAGAGTTCACCCAGTAATAATAATAATATTGTGATTATTATTATTATTATTATTATTATTATTAATATTGTTATCATTATTATTATTATAATTACTATAATTATTAATAATGATAAATTAATTTTTTTTAATATTAAATAATAACATTATTATCTTTTTATTATTAATATTTTAAGTGGGTTATTTTTATTAACGTTATAATTTTTTATGTTAGTTTATGTTTTTTATGTTTTTTATCGATTTTTAATTACTATATCCCCCTATTTTCTCTCTTCCTTTTTATTTTTTTCTTTCATTCTTTTCTCTCTTTCTATTTCTCTCCCTCTCTCTCTCCCACGCAAATTCCATCCTCCCTGGTGCACTACGGGTTCCCCTTGTAAAGCTGCGTCCCCTCTCCCCATCGGCCTCCTGTTCTCGTCTAGAACCACCTCATCGGCATCCTGCTTCCATCCGGCACCATCCCTGCCGGCCTCCTCACTAGTTTCATTCCACTTCTATGGCCTCATCACCTGTACCCATATCCCCATCACGACTTGCACCGACCGCCTCCCCATTTTGGCCAATGTCGGCTGCCTCTATCACGACCACCGCCTCTCCCTCTCCATTCAAGGTAAACCCTCCTCCTCCGACCAGGGGTTTTGATTCATATTCTATGGTGTTTTAGGATTCCAGTTGGTAGGGTACTGGTTTTATTGTTAGATACTATTTTTTTTGGTTTCAATTATTATTCTAGGGTTTAATTTAGGATTAATGTGGTGTGAATTGCATGCGATTAGAGTTTCACATCATATTTTGGGGGTTTCTCCAACTGAGGTAGGTGGTTCCATGCCATAACAATTTTAGATGATTTAATTTGTTTATTTCATTAATTTTCACATGTTTTATGATTTATCTGGTGGTGAAAACATATTTTGGAAATGATTTTTCTTGAATTTTTGTTGAAAATAAATTTTCTAAGGGAAGAATTGTTATGTTTATATATTGGCCTTATGGAAAATTAGTGGAAGTGTGTAACCAATTGTTTGAGTGGAGTGAATTTTGTTTTAAAAAACTATGATGAAAATTTGGTATGGAAGTGGGTTCTTCTTATAAATTTTGTTTATTTGATTGTGTAAATGGTTTTAGGTTGTTTTATAAATTATAAAATTCTTTATTCAAATTGTTTTGATGTTGAGAAACAATCTTTTATATGGTTAAAATGCGCAGTTGAATTTTAAAGAGAGTTTTGGTAGCACTTTTGGTTTAAAACATTAGTGTTTATTGAAGTTGTTATTTAAACTATTATAATGGATTATTAAATTCTTTTGAATGATAAAAAATATATTTTTTGAAGGATTGGTGTACTTATGTGTTGGGTTTGGATTTTTTACAATAATGGTTATGATTTGTTTGTGTATTTCAACATGGTGTATCTTAAAATTGGGTCTTGTGAGTTGTTTGTAAGGTGCAAGTTGAGTTTGAAAAATATTTAAAGTGTTTAGGTGTTGAGAAATGGAAACTTTGCGAAAATGGGTAATATTCATTATGTGTTTCTGACACATATTTGTGTTTTATTCCTTAAATTCATTTGATAAAATGCATGGGTTGTGAGAAACCCCCTTTTAAATGATTTTGTTATTTTTATTGCTTAAAGGGGTTTTATGAAATTTTTTTTGGTGATTTCTAAATGTAAACTCTTTTGGTGAATGTCAAAAGTGTTTTATAAACTATGAATAAAGTTTATTGAATTTTATAAGAGGTAAGATGAATATTTTGAATGGTTCATTGTTGTGTGTTTGATTTTAAAAGGGGGAATTGGGTACATATGTGGTAGTTTTTGTGTGTGTAATGTCTTTTTTGACTTATTAAATGTAAAAGTAATGTGGTATGTGAATGTTGAACATGATTGAGTATAAGAGAAACCCTAGGTATCTAGTTGGACAAACTAGTACTAGTGTGCAAGTGATTTAGACTGGTATCATCCCTATTTCACATAGCCAGTTTGATGCTTACAACACTAACTAAATTACGATGATGATGATGTTTAAGAACACTAAGTTATGGATTATTCTCTTGATAGTGGCTTGTGTGCATGTGAATATATATTTTTTGTGGTTACTTTTCACTGAGTTACAAGGTTCTAGGGTCCCACTCAAGCTAGAAAACCCTTAGGTGATTTACACATGGTGCTCTACTATTCAAGACATTGTGCCCCCTGTCGGCATATGGAGGACCACTTGGGTGTGTATCTATGTTCTTTATGAATTTTCTCTTCCACATTAAAATAATTTTTGTAAAAATTATTTTTCTTCAAGTGTTCCTTTTAAACTATTAGCTTATGGATGTTTTCCTTAAAAGAATTTCAAAAGTATGATTTTGAATATGCACATTGAATTATCTCTTAGTTGTTGGGGAATGAAATCTTTTTTACTTGTTGATATACAGCTCTGATTTTGGATCACACCCTACATACACCTTTTAGTGTATGTAGGCCTTATTCTTTGTGTATTGTAGGTTGAGGAATCATGATTAGTGATGGTGGTTCTGGTTGTTGATGGTCTTTTTGTACTGTTTGGTATTGGTCTCATGAAGATGTTTCGCCTCATGTTTCTTGGAGGTTGGTATTAGAGTTTTAATTTTTTATATTTTTGTAGTTCCCTTTGGATTTTTAGTTGAATTTTAGACTATAAATCTAATTATAGTTTAATGGAATGTTTGGTTTTCTGTTTCTAGTGTTAGTTTATTTATCTTGTTAGTGGTTTTGGGTTTATTGTTTTGGGTAAATCATCCCCAAACATACATTTGATACTTGGGAACTTGTTCCAAACTGTGTGTATCAGGAACACCCTTCTGGCCTTTCCGCGGACTGGGTCGGGCACTGGGCTAGATGGTGACCTGGTTTGGTTCATGACAAAAGGGTATCAGTGGAGCATAGCTCCCTTGGGTTGTGTTCCTTTTGGAAAGAGTCTAGGTAAATCAGAGTTAGGATTATTGGGACTTGACATTCCTGTTACGGGTAGTATTCTTCGACAACACACCTCGTGATATAATCCAATTCCCTAGGGGAAGTTGAGGTTTTTCAGAGTCGTTGGTCCGTGTAATTAATCTTATTTAGGGGAAATGAAAAGGGAGTATGGTCAGCGGTCCTAGTGATCCCACATGCCTGGAAAGCCATGTGGAGTTGGGGAAGTTTTCCTAGAATAATCTCTGTGGTGGTGGCATGATTGGATTATGGCCACCAACCATATGTTCTAGTCACCCACTAAAAATAGTTTCCTCTTGAATTGTTCCTCATTGATTTGTTTTGGAATCATGGAAATCTGTTTTTTATGTAAAAATGTTTTTTTTCATAGAAATTATTTATAAATGAAGCGCTTTAAAAAAATGATGTGTGAGGTTTGAAAGGTGTGGGTTGAATGTTTTGGTTTTAAAAAATGGAATGGTTTGGCTTGGATCCTTTGTTCTCTCATGGAATACCACATGAATGGGTGTATATGGAAAGGGAAATGGTCAACGGTAAAATCAGATGAGTACCTAGATGGACATGAAGTGGTATATTGGGGTGAAATGGGAACAAGCTTGCATGAGACCTATGGAAAAGCATTTCTATTTTTGAAACCCACCGGCTTTGTTCATTTTCAAAACGTTTTTTGAAGAAAATTTGGTGTTTTAATAATTGGTGATTGTGTGGTGTGTCCTTGTATTTTGGGAATGTTATATGTGAGGTGTTTTGAGACGAGAATCCCTTTTAGATGAATTGTGTCTTGAGTTTGAATTTTTTTTATTAGTTTGGTGTGAAATTGTGTGGTTAGTAGATTATTTTGAAATGTGCTTCAGGAATCCCATGTAGTGGTTCCCCATACATGTCTAGTGGTCATTTTCAATATGTATTGGACATTGGATTAGTTTTATTAGGTTCATGTATTTATTTCTTGAATGTTGTACGCCCCAAAAAAGCATTAACATGTGATTGAAGTGCGGCCTCAGGAAATACACCATTGGTTGGACCTCTAGTTGATTAATGTAAGGAATCTTCCTTTTGAGTGATAACAACAAGTCTATGTGAATCCTATCACAACAAGATGGTAGATTCCAGAGGAGTTTAAGGGTGTTTTGGTCTCTTTGAGTTGTTTGAGTTTTCAGGTATGAATTTTTAAACTGTTGTGTCTGAAGGTCCACCTAGAAATAGTGAAAGAAATTCCAGCATGGAAGGGTGAAGGTGGATCAGTGTTATCTGTGTTAACCGATGTATTGGAAGGCTTGTAGTGGTTCTATTGGCTGAAAGGGACATATTTGGGGAGGTATTTAAGTGTGAGTTCTCTTTGAAGAAACAGGGTTAACTTCATAGAATCCTTTAGAAATTCTTATTTTCATAGGGGTGTGTCCTCCTCTTAGTGAGCTAAAATCTTTTTTCTATTCAAAGGGGATATTTTGTCGTGCATCTTACCTTCTTAAGTTTCTTGGTTAAGGTGAAGAGTTTATGAATGTGAATCATCTAAACCCATGTTTTGGTGTATGTTCCCTAAGGGATTAGTTGGTTGTCAGGGTGAATTGTGTCAGATGGTGTTGTCTTGGTTGAATTATAGTAGTTTGAAACACAAGGAAAGGTGGAGATCCGTTCGGGAGTCTTCAATGACTAACTGCGAGGTAGAAGATGCTTCAAACATCATGGCTCCAGCCATAGGACTTGGAGGGAAGCCAACACATGGTCAGGATCCCTGAGAGCGTATGGGACCTCAAAATTATTTCTGTCATTGGTTTTGAATGTCAAGGTGATTTATATTATTTTATGTCATTTTTTAGTTCCGAATGATCAGTTTGGGTGTGTGGGGTTTCCCATCTCTTGTAGGAGGTGTGGTCATCTTGTTACCTTATTGTCTAGGGGGTTTCTCCCCATGAGATGTAATCTCTTTTAGTGGTTCTTATGGGGTCTGTTGAGTAAATCAATATCAAATTTGAATATTTCTCATAAATGGATATGGAGATGCTAGTTTGTCTTGGGCTATGGTTTTGACACCCCGATAGTTGGGACCCTACCCTCCCTACCTCTTGGGGTGGGGTGTTTTGTCAGTAACGGGAAATTTTGAGTTTTTGTATCTTCTGGTAGTTTTAATGGTGGGGAGACCACTATTGGGTCTCACTCATATGTGTCTAGAATGAATCAGTATTGGATGTTTTTTTCATAATGGTAGTGAGTCCATTCATGCCTCCCAGTGTAGAGAATTTGGTACTTGTCGTGGGTGTTGGATGGGTTTTAATGGTGGGGAACCCTTTTAGGCTTACCCATTTTGGCCTTTTGGTTATATTCCTAAATATGGATTGTTGGTAAGTGATAAGAGTGTTCTTTGGATCTGATTTGGTCTTGTTTGTTCTTTCTAGATAAACAACGTGGTTTTCGTTCAATGGAGCTTGATGTTTTTCGGCTTGTGAAGTCGGTTTACACGGGTGAGAGAGGTCTTTTCCTTGATCAATAAGCTGGTGGTGTTCTAGATTTTTGGGGTGGGTGACACTTAGCAGAAAGTATTTTTATAGTTTTCATAAGGTTTTCATTTAAGTCACTTTCTCTGAGAATAGGGTGCTTTCCACTTTTCTCTTGTTTTTCGTAGAGATCCCCTATGAACCTTAAGAGGGTATTGGTTTTTGCTTTGGGGTTCAGCCTTAGTCATGGAATTCCAAGGATTTAAATAACTATGGTGGGGAGAATAGTCACACCCATACTTCATGATGTATTATGTTTCTAATTATTATTTTTAACTTATAATTATATTTTCCCTTAAATATTTTTGTTGAAATACGGGCCGAACCGACTGAGGATTTTCACTTTTTCACTGATAAATGAGTTTTTTTCCTTGAAAATTCTCAGTGTGTGGGTAGGGGACAGAAAAAGAGGAACCACCAGTTTAATGTGTGGCCTACCCGATGAGCGGGTGGTTAATTAATGAAATAAAAAAAGAGTTATTTAAAAAAATAACAATTTATCTGTTGACCCAATAATAATTATTGTAATGAGATTATTATTATTGTTATTATTATTAAAATTAATATTATTGTCATTATTATTTTTATTTTTATTATTAATACTTTAATTTGGTTTTTAATATTAAATTATATCATTATTAACTTTTTATTATTAATATTTTAAGTAGGTTATTTTTATTAAGCTATAATTATTTTATGTTAGTTTATGTTTTTTAGGCTTTTACCCAATTATATTTTCCAGTTACCTGATTTTATTTTTTCTTTTTCTTTTTCCTCTTTCATTTCTCTCACTCACTTTCTCTCTCTCCCTCTCTCTTGTGCGCTTTTCTTCTTCCCTGGTGTGCAGAACGTTCCCCTTGAAAATACATTCCCCTCTCCTCATTGGCCACCTGCTCCCATCCAGCACCACCCCATCAGCCTCCCGTTTCCCTCCAGCATTTCCCTCACCGACCTACAAACTAGCCGCTCGCCGCCCCTATAGTCTCCTCACTTATGCCCACCTTCCCGTCATGACCTCCTCTAGCTACCTTCTTATCGAGGCCACTGCCAGCTGCCTCCATCACGACCACTGCCTCTCCTTATCCACTAAAGGTAAACCATCCTCCTCAAATATAGTGTTTTGATTCATATTCATTTGTGTTTTAGTTTTCCAGTAGGTAGTGTACTATTTTTAAGGTATTATCTTGATTTTATTTTGTTTTACTTATTGTTTTATGGTATAATTTAGGATTGATGCGGTTTTAGTTTCACGTGATTGGAGTTGCACACTGATTTTTGGGGGTTTCTCCAACTGAGGTAGGTGGTTCCATTCCATAAATTTTTTTGATGATTTATTTTGTTTATTTCATTATTTTTAGTATATTTTTTGATTTATTTTGATGGTTAAAACATGTTTTGGAAATTAATAGTCTTGTATATGTGTTTAATATAAATTTTATAATGGAAGAATTTTTATGTTTCTATATTTTAATTGTGGAAAAATAGTGGAAGTTTGTAACCAATTGTTTGAGTTTTGAAAATTTAGTAAAAAAAATGTGATGCAAATTTGGTTTGAAAACGGTCCCTTTTTATGAATTTAGTTTATTTAATATTGTAAACTGTTTTAGGGTGTTTTATAAATTATTCATTGGTTTATTTAAATTATGTTGGTTGTGAGAAAGAAATTTTATATGGTTAAGACATGTAGATTAATTTTAAAGAGGGTTTCAGGTGCACTATTGGTGTAAAACATTGGTATGTTTAGTGATGTTTTTTTATAAAGCGTTAAAAGAGATTATTAAATTATTTTGAAAGATAAAAAATATGTTTTTGAAGGATTGTAATTCTTATGTGTTGGGATTGGATTTTGTACAGAAAATGGCTATGTTGTGTGTCTATGTTTTAAAGTGGTGTTTCTTAAAATAAGGTCTCCTGAGTTGTTTTTATGGTGTGAGATGAGTTTGGAAAATATTTAAAGTGTTTTTGTGTTGAAAAATGAAATCTTTGAGAATAAAGGGTGATATTCATTTCGTGTCTCACACGCATATTTTTGTTTTGTTCCTTCAATGTATTTGATAAAATGGTTTGGTGGTGCGAAACCCCCTTTTAAATGGTTTTTCTATATTTATGGCTTAAAAAGTGGGTTTGTAAAAACGAATTGGGTGATTTTCTAATGTAAACTCTTGTGGAGAATGTAGAAAGTGTTTTATAAACTATGAATCAAGTTTATTGAATTTCATAAGAGGTGTGTGGTATATTTGGAATGGTAATTTGGTGTGTGTTTGATTTCAAAAGGGGGGCATGAGTACTCAAGTGGTTGTTTTTGTGTGTGACTTATAAAATGTTAAATTGATGTGTTATGTGAATTTGGAACTTGATTAAGAACAAGAGAAACCATGAGTATCAAGGTGGGTGACTAGAACTAGTGCATTAGTGATCCGGACTGGTATCATCCCAATTTCACTTATTCAATTTGACGCTTACAACACTAACAAAACTATGATGATGATGATGTTGGGGACACTAGGTTATGGATGATTCTACTACTAGTGGCTCCTGTTCAAAAGACCATATATTTTTTATGGTTACTTTTCACTAACGTATGAGGTTCTAGTGTCCCACTCGATCTAGATAAACCTTAATGGATTTACCCATGGTACTTCGCCATTCATGACATGGTTCCCCCCACCGCCATACGGAGGACCACTTGGGTGTGTGTGTTTTTTATAAATTTTCTCTTCCACTTTAAAATAGTGTTTTTAAAAATGGTTTTTTAGGTGTTCCTTTTAAACTTTTATCTTGTGGTTGTTTTTCTTAAAATCATTTCAAAAGTATGATTTTGAATAGGCATATTAAATTATCTCTTTGATGTTGGGACATGGAATCTTTTTATTGGATGATATCCTACTGGACTTTTGGTTCACACAATACATACACCTTCAGGTGTATGCAGACCTTATTTTTTGTGTATTCAAGGTTGAGGAATCATACTTAGTGATGGTGGTTCTAGTTTCCAATGGCCTTCTCATGATGTTTGGTTTTGGTATCTTGATGATGTTGCACCTCGTGTTGATTTGAGGTTGGTATTGAAGATTTAGTTTTCTATCTTTTTTTTAGTTCCCTATGAGTTTTTAGTTGAATTGTTGAAAATGAATCTAAATATAATTTAAAGGCATGATTTTTTTGTCTGTTTCCAGTGTAATTTTATTTATCTTGTTAGTGGTTTTGTGTTTATTGTTTCAGGTAAATCGTTCCCATCTATACTTTTGATACCCAATCACTTGTGCCAGCCCATGGGGATTGGGAACATCCTTGGGTCCTTGTTGAGGACCGGGTTTGGCACCGAGCTAGATGGCGACCCGACCTGGTTCATGATAATTGGAGATATGTATTATCCCTCAGAAATTCCTCCTATGCATTCTAAGGTAAACAATGTGTTCCATGTCTAATTATTGAGAAAGTACATGACATACCCAACACATGTCATCACTTCTTATGGTATTGAATTGAAACCTGAATCAGCTTACTATGAAGAGCCTATCTAGATTCTAGACACAAAGGAACATGTGTTTGGGAATCAAATGAATATGATGGTAAAGGTAATTTGATAAAATCATAAAATTGAAGATGCAACATGGAATCCTAAGTAACTTATGATGAATACCAACAAAAATCTTTTTATGAAGTAACATTATGGTAATTTTGAGGAAGAAATTTTTGTGTGTGTGTGGGGGGGGAGAGTTTAACAACCCAATTTCTATAAATAAATTTATTATAGAATGAATTCAATACTGACTCTATGCGAAACAAACACATAGATATTTATAGAAGATAGTTATAACCAGACTGTTAGATATAATTTTTCCACTTTATGGATATGAATTTTAAAAAGATGACATACACAATTACGATTAGTAAGATATTTAGAGTCTGATACGATGAACTTACATTTTTAGTGAATAGTTTCCTATCCTTAGGATTAGTAACTTACCCTTATGACTATTAATATGGCCAATGGAATAGTAACCTCAACTTAGAAAGTATAAATAACATTTTTGTTCCATCTTTTCTATTTAGAGTTTATTTTTTCAAAAAAATTATTTCAAATTTTATAAATTGATATTTAGGTAAAAACTGTACATTTCTACGAGATTTACATTATTATATCAAAATAAGGTTTTATTAATGATGATAATAATTAAATATTATTATAAAAACTCTTTTCTTTAATTACAAATGATAAAATAATTTCTTTTGAAGTGTCAAAAATTTTACTATGCATTTATGTCCGCTACTATTTTTAACAAATAAGTATTTTAATAGATAAAATTTAAAAATTTCATATTTAGAGAATTATTATGACAAAATAAATGTCATATTTTAATTCCAAATTTTTATATTTTGTTACGCTAAATTTATGAGCATTTTATAAAAAAACTTTTGACTTTCATGAATAGTAAGAATACAGTTTTGAGTTCTCGTTATGTTTAATAACATCATAATGATGTAATATTTATTATAAAATTATGGTAGACTTGTGTACATTAAAATATTTTATGAGGTGCCTCATGTGTCCAATACTATTGGAAAATACCATGTGCAAGCCCATGGTTTTCCATATACCACTACTAAGGTGATCTAAAAAATTAATAAACAATTTCTTCACATTAGCTATAAATTACCCAATCATTTATTCCATTGCATTCATTCCAAATTAATTATCCTCAATTATCTAGAAGTTTTATCTCCATATGAGTCCTCCTTAATAGTCCTCCCAATGATTCCTCATTCCCCAAAGGTCCCAACCATCACGTTTTAGGGGTTACTCTACAAGGTAAGGCAATCTACCACCCTTCTCTTTTTCAAGCACTCCTTTTATGTTATTCATTTTTAATTTCCATTGGATAATATTGGGATATATAATTATATATACAAGTTACTGTCAATATTATGTAAATATTATGAGATACCCCATTTTATCTCATCAAAAAAGTTTATGAAATTTTAGGTGACACCGTTAGGCTGTTGAATTTTTGTAAGGGATTTCTCAACTTCTCTTATTCTTTCAAGTTCCTTTATTTTTGTTTTATCTACTCAAATTACCTCATCAAAATGGTATTATAACTACAAAAACATACATACACTAAAAAATTGTCACTATAATGAAATAATTCATCATGATATCTATTTTACCCTCCTTCTATACAAAAAATGAAAACACCATATGGGATGCGTTAATTTATCGCATTCAAGGATGATGGATTTTTGATTTTTATTATTGTCTTCATGGATAGTCGTGAAAAAAAATTTATGGTTGAAACAAATCATAATATATGATTTTATCTTAATTAAATTTCAGTAATCATCATACACACATGATGTTAAATAATAAATCAAAACAATCTCTTTATGAGCAAAACCGCTCAAAATAATCTAAGCAATAATTATTAAAGTTTTATTTAACGATTCATCCTCAAAATAAAAAATAAAAAATTACTTATATGATAATTTAACCGTATATATGATAATTAAGAACATATAAATTTAATTATGCACTCAAATTTCTATTTCACATGAATTTCAATACACTTATAATCAAACGTACAGATCCTGAAATCAAGGAAACTAACACTACAGAAGGACATAATTAATTATTATAACTTATCAATAAGAACATAAATGAACTTAATAAAACTTTAACGAATCAAATATATGTATATAAGGTTCTTTATTAGTTAATTAATTGATTTAGGTTTATTATATAGGACCTTATGGTCAACTGTAGAATACATTTACACATATGGTAATGATTTTTCACCCAAACCACCATTTTCATTCAGGTTACTCTTATCTTCTACTCACCTCAATTAAATTATTATTTATTTTTATTTACTCCTCATGAATTATTTGTGAATGTTTTATATATGTGTACCAAACCTAATACTTGATTATTTTATGTGGAGTAACTTGATTTAAAAGGATATTTCAAAAAATCTTCTCGGAATACAAGCCCATTTCAAGTGAAATTCTCGATTTCATACCTATGTTCAAGCACACTATATAATCTGTTTTAACCACCTTTATTTTTATAAAATCACTCATTTTATTATGATAAAAATATAGTATTTAAATTCAGGTTTTATGCAAATATTTTTCCAAAATAACTCTTCTTTTCTATGTAAAAGTTAATTTATCTCAAGAATTACTCGATGATTTTATAAGAGAAATTTTATATGTTTCAACACTATTGTTAAATAATATTTATAATTCAGAAAAATATTTTATGATATAATATAAAATATTTTATTTAATTTTTTATTATTAGTTTTAATATGTATGCACTATCTTGAATCCATTCACCATATTACTCTGAATGGTTAGTGTTTGTGTTTGGGGAATGTCAAAACATGTTATATGTTAGTCTCAATATGAATGCATATATTGTTTATGTTTATAACAATTAATATGAAGAATAAATTGTACTTATTATGTGATGGGAGGGGAAATATATACCCCCTCTATTTATAAGTAGTTCTCATGAGACAAAATAGATATGGACTTGGCTGATGCCTGGCCCATTTTCAAATATAGTTTTGGTTAAGGCCTTAATCATTTACAGATGTCTTGAATGGGGCCTTGATGATATATTTTAGAATTTATAATATTATAAATTTACCTCATTATGAAACAAGAAATTTATATTCCATGAGGTTATTCAACTAGTAGAATACCCATGACTATTCTTTATTATGGCATTATTTATATATCCATTAATCCTACCATATTATGTTCAAGTTCATTTTTAAGGCATCTATTTTTAGTTATTCACCATGTTTAATGTTTATGTTCATGATATATTCCACTGTATTACAATACCTTCTTGATAATCTGAGATCACCACTTTCTTATGTTTTATTTTCCCAAGATGTGAAGAAGTAAATTATAAATGACTTATAGGGGTATCTGAGGAGTTATGGATGTTTTCAAATAAATTTTATTATTTTATTTAATTTAAAGATGTATTGTTGAAATTATGTATTTATCTGGTTTTCCAAAACTACTAAAATAATTCATTATTTCTAGATACGAATTTCTTGTAATTATTCCAGTGTTATAAATAATACACCAGCTCCGAGCAACTGGGGTCGGGGTGTTACAATTAGGAATAGTATTGTGGCCATTAAAATAGTAACCATGCATATTTAAGTATAAATAAAATTTATTTATCTTATAAATTAAAATATCATATATTTATATCATTTTATATGTATATACTTTTTTAAAATGATAAATTAAATGTTGGTATTTTTGTTTAATCATAATTTTTTTTTTCAGAATTTTAAAATTAATATTATTATTTAAAAAAAATTTATTTTCATAAAATATATGGATAAATTAATATAATGTAGTATTATAATTATAATATAATTCTTTCAGACTTTAATTAAATTTTCAAGGGGTCTAAAAATTGATAAAAATATTAAAATAAGTATTCTTTGAACAAATGATGATTTTATATAAAAATTAATTTTTAAAATGATGATTCTATAGAATTATTTTCATTAAATGGGGACTATTTTTGAAATATATACATCAAAAAATGTTGTCTGTGAAATATTGGTATTTTTTAAATATAGTTGATTTTTTTTTCTAAATAGTGAAATTTGAAAATTTATGATATAAACTTAATACATGAATTTTTGAGTCATGGATGTTGTATGGCAGACATAAATACCATTATCTCAAAAAATCCTTCCATATTTACTATATTTAGTCATGGTAATCAACATGATTGATAGTCTTGATCCAAAATAATAAAATAGTGAATAAAATAAACAAAAACCCTCCCCTCCTCCCCTTATAAATACCAACCAAACCACCTATTCTCCTCACAAATTCTAAAACATGGATCATTTTTAAATGCTTCAAGATTCTCTCCCAAAGACTCTTCCCCACGTCCATAAGATTCTAGTCTCAAAAAATACCAAATATAAGTGCATTAAAGAGTTTCTCAAAGAGGAAACATTCAAGAGGTAAAATCAATAATCCTTTTATATTATTTTGTTATACTCTCTTCACCTCCCCTATCCAAAGTGACATGATAACTCTATATTCATATATATATATTCATTTAATTTTTTAATAGAAAAACCATAATGAAATATATTCTCTAATCCTTTTATTCTAAAAAATGATAACATCATCCATGATGTGTCGATTCACCACCTTTGTGGACGCTGACTTTTCATTTTCCATTACCCCCATGAAAGATGATCATAAAGACATTATTATGGTTAAAAAATATTTTTATATGCATATTATAACTTTTTTGATGTTCTAGATTAATTTAATATATATAATATTTAATAAAATGAGTTTAATTAATGATGGATGGAAAACCCATCAAAATAAACTAAAACTTTATAATTAATTTTTTATCAAATTAACTGTACTCATATCATAAAAAATGACATATGAGGAAATTTAATCTTATAAAATTTAATTAATAATACATAATTTCACATTTAGGGACTAATTATGATTTTATAAGAACTTTGATTATTATATACAAGTAAACCGACCATGAAACCATGAAATGAATGCTCCTGAAATGATGAAACTGAACACTATAACTCATTAAAATGGCCATAGATAAACTTAATAAAATTATTATAAATTAAATAAATTCATAATATGTTATAAATTAATTAATTCATGAATAAAATTTTATTATCCAGGATATTAAGTAAAAGTACAGAATGCTTTCAGACATAAGGTAAGGGGATTCTCAAACCCAACATCCTTTCTTTGGGTTATTCTATTTTCATTTGAAATTTTACTGTGAATATTATTTTAATATTCCTAAAATATATTTTCATTTTTATTCACTATTATTTTTTTAGGTATTAATGTTTCTTATATTATTTTATGATACATACAAATATTTTCCAAAAGAACTCTTCTTTCCAAAAGACATCTTGTCACATCTTGAGTTATTTCTTTTTCACCCAAAAATGATTATTTTTTTACCAAATATGATATTTTACCTTTTACATTTGGGAAAAAAATTTATTCATGAAATTATGGTTGATTTCTTCCTTATAAAACACATTCCTTTACATGGTTTATTTCATGACTTTGATTGATATACATTATATTTTACATTCATGATTATGTAAATGTTATGATGTAACGGGTGGGCCGAGAATTATATAGCCCTCCGATGCAGGGGGTTATGTGATGGATATCATGATATAATGTGTATTATACGTGAATATTATTCTAGATTTGTTCATAATGATGATGTTATGAATATTCACATACGTAATCCTTGAACATTATGCTAGCTTTGTTTACAACTATGTCTGGTATTTTACCACTAAGACATGATGTTTAATTTTTATGAATTTCCACTTTCAATGAATTTACATAAAGCTTACTCTCATGATTATGATGATGATGTTATTATTATTATATGATTATTATGATTATTCTCACCCATTTTTTATTGATTCATGTCCTTATTTATCCTCTTACTCGGATTTTAGATATTTCTTTTCATTGATTTCTATCATCAGGTGACTACATGTACTAAGAATAATGTGAGATTTATAATGATAAATAAAAATATTTGAAATAAAGTTTTATGTTTTATTATTAAAAATTTATGTAGATTTATAATATTCCCATGACACTAATCCTTTGGATGACAATTTTTAATGATAATACATTTTTATCCTTAAAATGATGTAATTGTCATGTAAAAAAAATCTAGGTTTATATATTCATCTTCACTAAAAAACTTTAGAGCCCAAAATTACTCAATCTTTCCCACTTTAGAGAATTCCTAGGGTTCCCCAAGCTCCATAAAATCTCCCTCTGAGCATTTATAAGCACCTTATCATGGTAAGGGATCCTCTCCTACTCTTTATTCAAGTACCATCTTTATGTTATGAATTTATATTTACAATTATTGAAGTTGGGATATGTTTTTACACATCCCTATTACTATCCTTATTATTCCCAAGTAATGAGAGACTCCTTTAACTCTCATCAAATCCTTATATAAACCTTTATGTAAACCCATTATGCTACTATTATCCTAATATTTTACATGCCGTATATTTATATAGTGAATACCCATTTCCATTTCCATTCATGGTTATTAAATTTGTTGTACTTACCATTAAATTATTGTGGATTTACTTGTATATAATAGTCACTCCAAAATAATGGGGTTAAATTTTTTGAAAGACATCCTTATTTTGTATAATCTATATGTCACACTTATATATGTACATGATATAAACGTGATAGTTGAGCCTAGAATTATATATCCTCCAATGTATTGGGTAACGTTTTTAACTCATGAGACTCTATGTATAGTTCATAGGAGGATATCTTAAAGACACTATATTACATTGTTTATTAGTTATCCTTGAATTATGGTTATGATTCAATGTTTTATGTTGTTTCTATATTTCAATGTTGCCTTTATGTTATCATGTTATGCCACGCCTCACTGTATAAGATTATGAATATCACCCCTTTTATGTTACCTTGATATTCCTCTTGGATCACATGTACTATTTTAACTCATGATTTGATTTGATTATTACATTAATGGGATTTATAACCGTACAATTTATTATGTAAATCCCTAGTTTATCATGTGATGTTTTAGAATAACGGTGTGATTTTAAGATATTGTTAAGGATGTTATCAATAATGTCATGGATTTTTTTCCGGTTGTTATGATATGTACCTAAAATTACAAACACACTAGGATTAATGAAATTTTGGGTTTGTATAACATTTACTATTAATGTAATAAATCATGAATTAATGTTTATTAAAGATATTTGTTGTCATAGTTGGTATCAAAGAAAATTACAGTTATTTTGGGGATTTAGAAAACTCTAGTGAAATTTTTATGGAGAATAATAAACATAGGAAAAAATACTAAAAGTTCATTAAAGTATATATTATGTGGTTTGAAAGAAAATAAATCCATTTTGGATACTACAAGTGGATGTGGCTTTAACACAGAGGATCTAAGTGGTAACAACATCGAAAAGGGTTAATTGAGTTGGAATCAGTCATCACAAGGTGCATGGAAATGGGCTTTACTAGACACCACGTTTGAAACTTTTGTGGTATATTATTTCATAAATTCAAAAACTCTTTATGAACTATTATTAAGGGAACAAAATGACTATAAGAATTTATGTTAGGAAGTAGATCATGGATAACATAGATTAGAACCTAGATATTCAAAGGTTAAGGAATATATTTCATTGATGAGTTATCCCTTTAATGTTCATTATTTTCGTTTATGTATTTATTAGTTTTAAATTATCATCCCTAAGTTTATAATGGAGGAAGTAATTGACTAGTACCAGAATCAAATATTGAAAGAGAATCTCATCAACTAGGGTTCTGTGTAATATTTTATATAACACAAGTTTAATAGGACTATACAAACACCACCTCAAAACATGAATGTTGAGTTATCAGTAAAGATATTATATTGGTCAAATATTTCATCACAAGAATATAACTCATCCCCTATCCAAATATGTAGGAAAAATTTCCTATAAAACCATGCGAGACTCACCTATGTGGAATTTGATGCTATTCTGGGAATGTATTTTCTTTACTTGTAAATATCCAATATAAAATTTCATTAGAAAGAAACCAACCTATGATCCTTTATAAGTAAAATGAGTCGGATGAATCTTCATTGATACCAACATCTCAAGAAGAGATATTATTACATTGAGAGAATGTTTATATACCCCAAATGATTGAGACTAAAGAGAATATCATCCTTTCTGACATGTCCGTTGTAAGGTAATTGTATTATGTGTTTTTCAAATAATTTACTTATTCTCCTCCTAGCCATGAGGTTGAGTTCTCCATATAGATATTAATCAAATATTTTCCAATATCCAACATTCCATATAGAATGGTTGTTATTGAACTTGAGGACTTGAGGAAATAATTATAGTAAAATTGGGATACGTTGGTTATGTGACCATGTTCTTAACCATGGACGGAACCGACCCTCTTCATTAATAAGAAGGATGAGTAAATGCATCTATGTATTTATTATTGTGATATTAACAAGTTCTTGATAAAGAAAAATAATCCTCTAACACATATTAATGGCTTGTTTGATCATGTAGGCGAATCCTAGTACTTCTCTAAAATGGATATTCAGTCAATATATTATCATGTAAAGTTAAATATGAAGGATATCCCTATGAAATATTTTGAAAAAAATTATGAGAACTATGAGTTTATACTGATTCAATTTGGACTCACTATTGATCCATAAATACTCTTGAACTTAATGAGTAGAGTATTTATAGATTTACTTGAAAAGTTTGTGGCAGTGATCATATTTGATATTATTATCTATGGAAAAATCGAGGATGAACATTAGGATCATTTAAATACTATATATTTAATACCTTTAATAAGTAAAAATTATGTGAAATTTAAGGTAAATATGAGTTTTGGATGGAGAATGTATCTTTACTGGGGTGTGTTAACACTAAGAAAGTTATATTTGTGGATTGTTAAAAAATAAATGCAATCGAAGGATGTCCCAGACCAACATCTGTTACAAAAATAGAAAATTTACTTGGATTATCAGTGTACTATTATTGATTTTTGAGAATCATATCTGGACTATAATTACCACTATATAATCTTAATCAAAAGAGAGTCATGTTTTACTAAACTGATGAATACAAATAAGGCTTTAATGTATCGAAGAAGAGGCTATTCACTGTAGTTGTGCTCAAACTACCCACTAGTGGGGATGTATTTGTGATATATATTGATGTTTCATAAAGATATTGGGATGTTTGTTGATTCCATAATATATTGTGATATCCTATGACTCTTTATAATTAATGACCCATGATTAGAAATACCCAAAACATGATATATATTTAGTATTAGTGATCATCCTGGTGACAATTTTGAGAGATTATATCTATAGTGAAATGTGTGACATATATATGGATAATAAAATCCACAAGTATATATCCATACAACATGATATTTGTTTTTTCCAACGATGGTCATAAGATCTGATTAAGGATTATGAATTTTCAATACATTAATATCATAGGAAAGCAAACGAAGTGGACGTTGCTCTGAGTATAAATGATTCTACAATCCTATCCATGATTAGGATTGTAAGGCGGCTAATATTCATGGGAATGAAAAATATAAACATGTTACTAATAAAGGGATCTTAATCCTACCAGTCCAAAAATAATTTCCAACCATCTTTTCCTAATTAAATCAAGATGATTAGTGAGATGATTAGTTTCTATAGAAGAAGTTAGAAAACATTCAAAAGTTCAACTTTTCTAATGATGGAGTTATAAGGTTTCTAACCAGAATATGTGCCCCATAAAAACTGAAACTGAATAGGGAGATTTTTAATTATGTTCATAGATCATGAATCTATATTAATTGAGGAAATTGATAGATATACAGATATCTGAAGAAAAACATTTATTTGGATAACATGTAGATGGATATTGAGGAATTTTTTTTCATGATTATTGGTATTCCAACTAGTCAAGGTGGAATGAAAGAAGTCTACAAGTAATATGCAGCCATTTCCCATAATAGTACGAACATTGGAAAATATAACCATGAATTTATTTATAGTAATTTCTAGAACACATAATGGAAATAAAACCATTTGTTATTAATCGATCACCTTACCAACCCAAAACATTTCATTTCTATCATTGAATATTTTTCTCCTAGACAACTCTCCAATATATACCTAGTGGAGGTGCTATGATTTTATAGTGTTGAAATCTCTATTTTATAAAATAGAGATCCTAATTTTATCTTGAGGTTCTTGAGAATAATTGAGAAATATATGGTTATTTAGATGAGATTTAAAACTAATTATAACCCTAAGATGGATGGTTATTCTGAAAGGACCAGTAAAACTCTAGAGTATATTCTTAGATAATATTCAATATATTTCTAAGGATGTTGGGAAATTCACCATCCCCCAGCGGAGTTCCCATATTACAATAATTTAGATTCTATAATTCAAATGACACCTTATGATGATCTGTATGGGAATTGGTTCAAGACTTTGATATACTAAGAAGAATTTGGATAGTGAAAGACGATGGGAACTGATCTTATCCAAGAGATGAACGAAAAGGATCAAACCATATAGTGTCATATGAAATGCCCATAAATTTAATAGAAAAAATATATAGATAATTGTTGATGAGACCCTATGTTTATGGTGAAATATAATAAGTTACTTAATATATCACCAAGGAAGAATGTATTGGGTTTTGGGTATAATGGGAAGCTTAGTCTTAGACACATCATCCCCATTTGAGATCCTTGATCACATCAGAGTGGTGGCCAATCGACTATCACTCCCACCTAACCACTCTCAAGTACATGATATGTTTCATTATCCCTCTTGATGAAGTATATAATAGTATCCTCACATGTAATGAATCCATAGGAGTTATTAATGGAAAATGACATTTCATACAAGGAGATTCTAGTGAAGATCTTTTATCAAAGTGACAATGTTTTATGAAATAAGACAGTTGGCCTGGTCAAATTGTTATAGAGGAACCACATGTTTTAGGAAAAAACATGGGAACTAGAAGAGGTGATGAAACAGACGTACCGTCATCTATTTGTGGGTATGAATGAAATATCAAGGTTTAATTTTACTAAGGAGGGAATAATGTAATGACCTGAAAATTTATAAATGAAAATACCTTTTTAATTGAATAAATTAATTGTTAGGAAATGAAATTATATAAAAGTCATTGATTACGTTAGTTATTTTTGATATTTATATGGTCTTTCAAATTTAAAATATTTTTAAAAATCATAACCATTGATAATGTAGCCTTTTATGATGAAAATTATGATTTTTATATTATGGTTTATGATAAAGCCTATTTAACAAAGACAAAGGAAGCGATGGACTCAACCAGCTAGATCATAACACATGAATCCAAATTATTGGAGCTTTAGAGGGAGATAACATTACTGGGATTTTCCCTTGACCAATTTAAAGATGAGATTCAACAACTAAAGCATGAGATAAATTGTTTATCAGATAAGTTTAAGATCATCAGGATCACATCCCAAACTATGTTTTCCAAACTACCCCATGAAAATATAACCATTACACACCTAACCCTTAGGGAATTTAGTGGATTAATAATGGAATATGTATCTCGACCTAAATATTATAATTTTTTTACTTTTTTAATAAATTAATGATTATTTTTTTATTAATTTATAATTATCAAATAATAACTTTCATAAAAATTTAATTTTGATATGATGAAACAAAAATTTTAGTTTTAGGAAATATATAGTTTTAATAAAGAAACAATTTTTGATGAATTTAATATTTTTTGAAATAAATTAAATTTTAATAAAAATATATTATTAAATAATTTTTACTAACTATAAGTGATAATATAACTTTCTGAAGTCAAATGTAATTTTCATAAGGGTGAAGAATTTTTTTTTTCAAAAAAAAATATTTTTCAACAAACATGGATTTTAGATTGAAAAGTATAAATTTTCATAATTAGATAATTATTTTGATAAAATAAATAGTATTTTTTAAATCATAATGTCAAAATTAAACGAAAGTAATTTTTTATCTAATTTTCTGACACATTCATTTTTGGGAAAAAATTAAATGTAATATAAATATATGGTTCATATTATGAAAAAATAATTACCTAAAAGTGATGTAATATATTACATAAAAAGAATAAAATACCATAATTATGATTCCCCTTTAAAATAACATTTTTTGATGTTATTTTATTACTTTTCGAAATCCTTAAGGAATCCTCCAAAACCTAAATTATATTTTAAGGTTCTAAAACAAAATATTTTTAAACATGATCAAATTACTCATCACCAAGTATATTATTTTATTGTTTTCGATTAATATATTTTTAAAATAATGAAAACCACTCCCCTTTGTCCAAAACCATGAACCAAAAATAAGGTAAGGTTTGTGGTTCTGTTTACTTTATCATATTGATTCTAAAACCTATATTTAGTAATGAATAAAACATTTTTCTCTATTTTTCTATATAACTCAACAAAAATACTATTCCTCATTTCTAAAAACCCATAAATAATGAAATTAATATTTATTTTTCCCTATCTATAACACTCCAATGTTTCCACCAAGATCTTAATAAACTCCCCCAAAACATTTAGAAGCGCCTTCCCAAGGCAAGGGATCCTCTATTTATCTTCTTTATCCAGGAACCTTATTTATGTAATTCCATTTGATATCCAATTGTATATCATGGGATATGTTTTTACATATAAATCTTGCAATACATATAATTAAAAATTAAAGATACATGCCTTTAAATCTCATTAAACCCTTCCACAAACCTTTATGTACACCTGTTATGCTATAGAAATTATCCTACAGTTTACCTTTGATAATATTTTTGTAGTGAATACCCGTATCCATTAACACTAATGGGTATTCACCTAGGTTCACATAAAATCCATTTATTTTGGATTTAATTTTAATTTACCCTCACTAATTAATCATGGGGTCAAAATTGTTGAAATAAATCCTTATTGTTTATGATCTATATGGAACAGTTTTTCATGTACCTGATAATAATGTGAAAGGTGGGAAAAAAATATATGGCATTTCAATACATTGGGTATTGTTTTTTTGTCATGAGATTCCATTAATGGTTCATGGGAGGTTGTATTAAGAAAATATGTTATGTTTTCTTTGTAGTTATCCTGAAATTATGTTTATGATTTTATGTTTTATGTTGTTACCACATTTTTATGTTGACTTTATGTTATCATGTTATATCATGCCTCATTGTTCATGATTATGATAATCACCACTATAATGTTACATTTATATTCCTCTTGGATCACATGGACTACATTAACTCATGATATAATTTTATCATTCCCTTATTGGGATTTATATCTCACCCCATTCATATGTAGTTCCCCATTTTATCCCATGTAGTTTTAGAAGAATGATGGAATTTAAGAAGCATGTTAAGGAAATTTTCAATAATGTCATTTTATTTTAATTTCTAGTTGTTATTATATATACATAATTTTCTAAATACACTATAATTTATGACATTCTATGATAATATAATGTTTACATTTAATGTAATAAATCTTTAATTAAGGTGTATTAAAGATATATGTTGTCATAGATTGTGATTTCTAGGTACAATATTTTATAATATTATATAGTTGTTGATTTTTGAAGATAGATTTACCTATGTTTTAGGTTTTATTTTTCTATAAATGAGAACTGGATCATAATAGAAACCCCACTATTGGTATCAAAGATATGTTCTTCAATAATTAAATGAGATTTGATAAATGGTTTTCGAAGGAAAAATGAAAAATGACATTTTTATAAAAATCAGGGAGGATTACAGATCCATTTATGAGTTGCATATGGGTAATTTTTTTATCTTTACATATTTCAGTTACATAAATGTAACAACATTATACAAATGTTATGTATAAGTTTAACCTCATAGTTAAATTTTCTAAAATTTGTTACGTAAAGGTATTACCCTTAGGAAAGGTTTTTTCTTAAAGGTATTCATAGGTTCAACCATTTGCATAAAAATATTTGAGATAATTCAAAAGTCTCCTTGATGTTTACCTTTATGCATCATATGAAATATTGACAGTAACCTAAACCAAGAAGTTGTGTGAAGGTTATACCTTTCTGTGAGGGTGTTTCATAAAAGTAATTTTACTATTACCTTTACACAATAGTTATTCAATTGAAATACATAAATGTGACCTTTTTATTTCTATTTTGCAGGAATTAAAAAAAAATTACCCTTCAATGGTATGACTTATGATATTGAAATAAATGGTTTATTTATAAATCAAAATACATGATTTATAAAGTGCTTATAAATTACAAAATATATGATATTTATATTATATAAAATTATTATATAGTACATATTGAATTATAAAATTTTTATAATTCATGAAATATCATATAAATTCCATTTTATATAAAATACAATGAGTTTTATATTGAAATGAATATAAAAAGTTGATATTCTGGAAAGATAAGAAAATCATAATTAGTATTTATTTATAAATAGTTCACAAATGTCTCATGTTTAAGAAAATAAAAAAACTGTTCATTTGTTAAATTTAATTCATATTCATGTTTTGTGATTTTTTTATGAAATATGAATTTTTATGCCCATTTTTATGATAAAGTTATTCTAGGATAGAGAATTTAATATCATACTGGGGTTCATATCAAAAAATTTAGTTTTCATTCATTGTGATGTCAGTTTTTAATTTTAGTTATGGGATTGAAATAGTTGTTGGGAATTGATTGTAAATATTTAGTGTTACATTTTTCAGGAATTTAATTATATATTTACTAATGTCTCCCTAGATAGTGGTACTTGGGTTCAGACCACCTAATTTCCTAAAATCATTTATTAGATAGAAATGTGAATGAATTTGGATTTATGTCACTTCAGGCTTACACATGTAGAGTTTTTCAATCTCATATAACTCTATTCCATTACATGAAGTGTTCATGTACCATATGAATATGATCAATTTGGATATGTATGAATATAATTGACTCCAGGTTTTGGGTGATTATCACATACTTATGGGTTATTAAAAGAGTTAAAAATTAATGTGGTGTGAACACATTAATTTTTTTGTTGAAATAAGGATTTCCAAAACAAAATTGTTAGAAGAGTTCATAAAAAAAATGAAATGAAACATGTAAATATAATTATTAAATATGATATAATAGTTATGAATTTAATATGAATATGATGTATATTAAATGGGAGACACTTGAAAATAAATCCCTTCAAATACTAAGTCTGAGATTACTTCAAATAAACAATTTTTATGACCATAATCGCCCAACTAGGTATTGTAGAGATCAGTACAAGTACACAGAGAGTATACTATGTAATGTAATAAATATATAAGTAACTAATGATTTTAATTTTTTTTATTTTTCATCTTAGAATGAGTATCCCTTGATTATCCTAATTTGGATTATTCTTTTCACTTGCTTTAGGCTATACTAGATTGGAATCCATAATGGTCATGATACCCATGAAATAGAGTTTGGTTAATCCATATCTTGGATTTGGATAATTGGTTATCCAATATACTATTTATGAATCATAACTATTAGGATTTATATTATTCCCTACCTTGATAATCACAGGTTTCTTACTTGATAACCTACATACGTTATGTTAATATAGGTATATTAGTTCACTAAATGAATATTATGTATGAGGTAATAATTTTTAGGGGGATTAATTTCATTAAATTTACTTAATTGATAGATATAAAATATGATATTCATCTGATAAAAATTCTATTTGTAGATAAATTAATTATCATCATTCAAATAAATGTTATATTAATCCTTTAAATGAGAAGCGTAATGTAACAAAACTCCCGTGACTAGTAGATTAGGGAATTATCTGGAGTAATAAAGATATTTTATGTGTAAGAATAATTCCTTCCTGAGTTACCATGTGTTTAATTTTTTCAATAATAAAATCAATATTCTTATGTAAGAATGGAATAATTCATTTTAGGTTTCATATGAATTTAATGTAAAACTAAATACAGGATTTTAGACTCTTCTCCTATACTCAATATGATTTTTTATATCAATGATATTCAATATGTTTGAATATGTTTAATGATATTAGATAATTTTTATAAAGATAATATAGGTTAAGGAAGTCATTCTATTTTGATATATTTAAATGTTCTTCCATGATGTATGAATTCAATAAATGCCTTACTAATATTCTCAAAATGTTTTGAGAAGATAAAAAACATATACGATGCTTATGTTACGGTACTATATAGATAATATAAGGAGGTAAAACTTAAAAAAAGAAGATGTAAAATTGGAAATACAAATAATATTTATTCTAGATGATAGTTAAAATTATTTCAAACATGATGGTATTATCAAGAAAAACTAATGATTCCACATTATGGGATTATATAGAATATGATAATTGGTATGGGAATTACATAGAATTTCTATGTTAATTATTAATGGTATAGAAATGGATTATTTGATTTTCTAGGATATGTGAAATTTAGTGTATTTTTTACATGTTTTATAAATATAAAAGAGTTAAAAATCATAGGGAAAATAGAAATAGATTTTAGTTTGCATTCATGTTGTGAAGTAAATAGTTTCTATATAAGAAATTTGAATGTAAATTTGTTTATCAATATTGAATGAATCTTAGTAAATGAATCATATATTCATCTCACTACTCAATATGAAAATAGGTGTTAACAAATATTAGTTGAGAACAACTTGACATAATTCATTATATACATTGGGTATAAAATTCATTGTATTTAATAACATTTTTTGGAAAGAAGATATAGATAAAAGTTTTTTGTCTAGGATAATGTCATTGTCCATCTATTTCTTAAAATATTAGCGATTGGGATTCAAATATATAGTGGTGTATTTCAATGAATAAAATATTATATTCAAAAAAATACTCAAAACAAATAAAAATCCATATGAGATATGGAATCAATAGTTTGTTTTTGATAAATTAATACTAAAAGGAAACAAATGATATTTCATAAAAAAATTAGTATATTTCGAGTCATGGAAATATATTCTAATTAGAATATGATTTATAAGAGGCTAGTGGGATTATTGTTGGACTTATATAAGTTCAAATTTAACAAATAAATGATTGATCTAATCTAAAATTAAGTTATTTTTCACTAAATATTTTAAAGGGATGTGGTATGTGATAGAAAATAAAGATTATAAATAGGTAAATTTAGTTATTATGAAAAATTAAATGTCACTATTAACTATAATATTTTACCATTATAATATTATAGTTATTAATCACTAAATATCCTAAAGATGTTTAGGAAATGTGATGGTAAATAAAAATTTAAAGAGTTATATTTAGTTACTATAAATTGTTAAGATGACTATTCTCGAATGGTTTATACTAAATAATACACAAGGTATATCACTTGGTATCTCAAAAGAGTTTAGGTAATGGATATAATTAAAAATGTGAAGAGTTGCACTAGTTACCCTAACAAAGTGGCTATCACCTTATCCCAAAAGTGTTTAGGATGTGATGGAAAAGTGATAATATAAATACTTATGCTATTTACAAAATATTTCAAAGAAAAAGTTTTATGGAAAGAGATCCATGTATGATTATGATGTAATTAGGAAGAAACATATGTAAATAAAAGAATATAACCTCATAAAAGTTATTGTCATGAAGGTTAAGAGTTTGAATATAAATTTATTGAGATGAAATTAATGAACATGATTCCTAAGTCTCACTATTATTACTGCTATATTTCTTCAAAAATGTTAGTCATTAAGAGGTTATTGAATGGACTTTATCAGATGGCCACATAGGTATTTGATTGAAATTACATTTTGATGTATTGTTCAAAAACCATTTCTACATATATAACATGAAATAAATGTATAATATCTTTATAGATTGGTTTTAATGCTTTAAAACATATCATGTAATTAAAATAATAGTAATATCCATTTATCATTCATTCATGTGTGAGGTAATATACTTTACATGAATTTTTGAATGATAAATTGAGTTGTACCTAAATGATGATCATCATTTAGTATACTTTGTTATAGATATATGTAATGTTTATATTTAATATATGATTATATTTGTTACAAAGGGTTGTATATGAGGTCTGAAGAATATAATCATGAGGTAATAAGTAGAGATATGTTAGTTGGACTAATACACAATATTATATTTCATGGAATTTTATACGGTCATATATATAATTTGGGGTGTATTATTATTATTAAGCATTCTTACTATATGTTGGATAAATACGTAGAATTATATCCTTCATACATTAATACCCTAGTTACGTATGTCAATATATTAACATAGATAATAAATTTGTGGTTAGTTTTGTCGCTGATCATATTTTCAGTTAGAGTGAAACCAAGATGAGATTTGTCAACTTGTATGAAAATTTCAAGTAATATCTCCCTTTATTGAATCATACTAAGAAAATTCATGTCTATTATTATTTGTTTCACATATTATATGTTAAAATACTTGGATAAATGAAATGTGATATACTTATTAAATAAATTAATGATAGGTGATGTATTCATTAACCTGGGAAGCCATTTTTATAGAATTAAGAAATAATAAGAGGATAAAACTAGATTGACATATTCCATTTACATTGGTTTCTTCATGTCATAGAAAAAAATATTATATAGGTATAAATAAAACTCATATGATAATTCTTTTTTTTGGAAACTTTTGTATAGATATTTGAGTATTTTTTATAGAGATCACACTAGAACCCTTATTTTATTAAGTAACAATGAAAATTCTCTTAAAGATGATCTTTTATTACATCCATGAAATCAATATTTCACTGTTGTTTTCAACACCTATAAGTCATATAGGGTCAAAAAGTTAACCCCTTGGATACGGGTTTTCTTATATTTACTTTTTGAAAATAAAGAGGGTTTGATGAAAAACCATATCCAAATGAGTTTGGATGGATTCACAATGAGTTGTGATTTTTTTTTGTAAGTTCATTATATGATTTTTGTTTAAGTAAGATATTTTTGGATGTCCACAAAAATGTACATGCATGGAGATTAATGTACACATGCACATTTTGCTTGAAGTATATATTTGATATGTGATATTATATATTGTGTGCATTTAATATATTCATATAATTCATGTATTTTTATGAATATGATAAATAAATATAATATATATAAATATTATTTAGTTTTACCTAGAGGTTTATTCATAGGTTAAAATCCATTATGAATGTATCATAGGATTTTTATTAAATCAGTTGAAAAAATAAATTAATTATACAAAAATATTCAGAAAAACATATGATGTATTTTGAATAGAGATACCTTGGTATTCTACTATATACAAAGAATATATCCTCTAATGTTGGGTGTTTGTGGTGTGTTATGTGTACATGCCTCTTATGAGTCTCTCTTTTTCCTGATCACAATTCATTGCACCCTAGATGGTTCTATCTAGACATTATTTACGTGAGATTCTTCATGATTTTATCGTGGATACATTCGATGGTGTATCACCAAAGTTGGAGGGTACTTTAATTCACTACTCTTTATGATCTCCTTCAAGAAATATTTTTGGAATAGAAGAATACAGCTACTACTATTTTTGATTTATAGTTACTTTTTTTTAAATATTATTTACATGTTAATTCATTAAGATATATCTTCCTTTTTTTTGTGTGGTCTTCCCATGTAAATGATATTTAGATGATCACAAAAGACCCATCATTATTTACCTCACATAAATCTAACACATAGTGTATCCATTACTACTAATAATGGATGTTTTCTTTTAAAAGTAAAATATTAGTTCAAAATGATCATCAAAAACCCAAAATTTATATAATATGATTATAATTTATTGATAATTAGTAAAATAATTCATTTGTGACATGTAAAAATTAACCAAACATCAATTTTAACACACAATGTGTCTATTATGAATGAAATTATGTGTTTTCATTTTAAATTTTTCACTTTATCTAAAACATGTGTCACATACTGAAAACTAAGAAAACATGATCATAATTTTTAATAATTTATAAAATAGATGTTTAATTATGCTGCGATGTGTATGAATTAACCAGATGTCAATCCAATATATGGTGTCACCATTAAGACCGAAAGCACATATTTTAAATTATAAGTTACATTTTAGTTCCAAACAAATGTCATATACTGAAAATCAAGAAAATGTACTTATATTTTATTTATAATTTATGAAAATTAATGATAATTTATTTATTAAGTGTAATAATTAATCTTATATTAGTCTACCACATGGTGTGTCCATTATGATTAAAAGTACGTTATATACACAAAATAGAGGAAACACATTGTGTGTTTTTTATTTCTTTTTTAATATGTTTTATTTTTGTATTTGATTATCCTTTCTATTCATGTATTATATATTATCATTAGTTTCATAGTTATTTATTTATTCTTTTATTTTTTCATTATTTTATCATATTTATGTTTTATTTATTTCATTATAGTATTACTAAAACAAGCATTTTTTTATTATAGGTACACACTTGTTTTATTTGAGTAAGGGGTGGTGTGTTAATTTTTTTTAAGGTGATTGAGGTTTATTGTAGGGGGTCCCAAGGATAGTTAAATACATGGACACCTAGTCTCTTATTAGTTTCGTTTTGGAGGTTATTAGATATTGAAAATTTATATAATTAATATTTCATATCAATGTAATTATAATGTATTGAAGTGAAATAAATATAAATTTATTTGTAATTTTTATTTATTTTAATGTATTTTTTAAAAATTATTTATTTTTCCACTGTAGTGTGATGTTATTGTAGTGATTCCCTAATATAGCTAATGAATTTTATTAATGCTAATCATAACACTGATAAAAATGAATTTTCTCTGTTCAGGATATATATATGACAAAATTCACTATTATTAGTAGTAAATAAAACAATGTTCAATTGTACTTTTATTAGTTCTAGTTCTAGTGATTATAAAATGAATTTTTCATCTCTAGAAACATCAGTTCCTTTTTATCACTAATAAATCAAAAATATAGTTCCAATAAAATCCAAAAATATAGTGTTTAATGTATCTATATCCAAAACATTACTAATATTAGAGTTGAAAAGGTAATAAACCTTAGTGAGATTCATTCTTAAAAGATTTTTAATGTGAATCAAATCACATTGGGTTATATTTTTAACATCATAACATGACAGTCATGAGATTACCTGCCTATGTCATTCTATTATTTAATTAATACAAGAATTTTGATATTTGAAGAATATATTTAGGACACACTAGTTGTTTAAAAACATTCATATAAACCAAAATTCAATTTTATAATGTGTTTATAAAGCTAGAGGAAAATATGACCACATTACATATTTTATGTGAGATAACTATACTTGTATTACCATAGAAACCAACTATAAAATTTCATTCAGTCCATCTCTAGTATTCCATTTTATTACTAACAATGTTCCAATTAATCTATCACACAATTTTTTTAACTTACATGACATCTATATTGTGTTCCAAATCCTTAAATATCTTGTTAAAAAGATTAAATAAAACAGAATTTTCATCTGTATATTTGTCTTATTATTATATAATTGTGTCTTTATAGAAAAAATATTATTGTTTTAGCCATTTGAAACATATGTTATTGTTGAATATGGATGTAAGATCTCATATTTTTTCAAGTGTTTTTTTATTTAATGTTTTTGTAAAACCTTTTTAACTAGTTGATTTTTTATTGGTTGAACTATGGTTTATCATTGAGGGATAAATATGAAAGTTTTACAGAAATATAAATTTGAAAAGGATTCTAATACATGGAACTCAAGGATGTACTATAATCATGGTGGATATGGTATGGAGCTACGAGTTGCGGCATAGGGTCTTGGGAGGGAGATAATCTAAGCCACTGGCATTTTTTAATAGATATTGTGTAGAAGAAGGCTACATTTTAGGGCCTAACTTGGTGGTTGATAGTTTTATCATGGATAAGGTGGAGAAAACATAATTTTCTTTGGGTTGGATTTTATTATTTATACGAAATATGGTACCCTTGTGGCATCGAGGTTGGCTATGGTAAAACTCTTACCATAGCAAGAGCATGAATGTTGCGGTTGTCCATGGATATAGAATGGTTAAACCATGGGTATAGAGGATTTATTACATAGAACATATCATTGATTTTGGACATTTATTGACCAATGGGGGATACATTTTGGTCCCTTAGGCTATTCCATATATTAACCTATGTTAGGAGGTTTGGTCGCTTGGTCAATGAGGTTATGGAAAAATCCTTTTGTTAACAACCTTTCTATAAATACCATTGAACAAATAAAAAATACTTTGATTAAATATTTTCCTCTAGACCCCTAGTATCCCATGAGATATCCTCAATTGATTTTAGAACTCATTTTCATACTATTCAACCCCAAACTCCAAACCATGGTGTTTCTGGCCAAAAGTTCAATGGTACGACCTCTATTTTCTGTTCTTATTCTCTTTCATTGGTTTCCTATTAGATAACTCTCATTGATATAATTACATGTCCTCAATGAAGGTAAACAATAAGTAAGTATACACTATCTTGGATATCATGAGTTTTCTGGTGTATTCTTCACCTTTGAGTTGGGTGGTATAGAACATACCTCAAATTTTCTATTTCATTTATCCTAGTATGCATAATATTTGAGATCACATATACACACTAGGAACATGAAATAAATAATTTGGTTATCCTCTATTCAATGAGTCTCACATGTTTCAACCTCCCATTGGATCCCTTTAGGTCATTAGGTGTTAAGAACAATTCATGCGACCACCCATTATGTATTCCAGTCTTTGATATTTCATTATAACTTTAATGATTGATGGTTTTATTTTAGTAGTTTGCATAACTTGTGTAATTTATCTAATTATGGGATATGATATCTCATATATTGAAATGATATAGTTCGTATACTAAGGACCTAGGGGGTTTAAATGGATAATAGAATGTGTATTGATGTAATTATGATGATATTTGGGATCCCAACCTTACAAAATTTAAATGGATAAATAAATTATAATTTAATGATTTGACCGTAATAGATTGTGATAATATGTGCTTTTCTGTAATTTATATAGGTCTTGTCTTGGTTCTACTATAAATCTTATTTAGCTTAGCCCATTTCTTTTGTAATTCTTATAGGTCTTGGCTTGGTTATTCTATGATGATTATATATCATTTCCCAGTTATGTTGTAACTCATACGGGTATTTTCCCGATTGTTCTATAATGTTTATAGGGATTTCTATAGATATACTTTAATGCTTATTGAGCTTGTCCCAATTATGTTCTAATGATTATAGGTCTCTTCCCAGTTATCCAACGATCATTTATGTAATATACCATATGATAGTTATGGAAATGGTTCCACAACATGCTCAGATATATCTGGCATGGTGCCATGTAGTTTGGGGCTGACCCTGGGTGTCAATCTAGAGCTCGAGGGCTACATGTTTTATATATGTACATTATTAATCGACTAAATTAATATAATATTTATTTATATATATCATGCAATTTATATCTTAGAAAAGATTTTATTTAGACATTTTGGTTTCAACCAACAGAGTTGTACTCACACCTTGAACATACCCTTATTTGTTATTTAGACACATTTTATGGATGTAGGGTTGGACAAGGGAAAGGAACACTATTTTTTATTTTTTTTATTTCTAGGGGGTTGGAACTTGGAGAAGGGAACAACATGTGGTCTAGGACTGAGATCTTAGAGTCATTATTATGTATAATTAATGTTCAATTTGTTACATTCAACACGTCATTTAGTGACATTAAAACTTTCATTAACTGATTCTATTATTATTTAGTTATTGGATATTTCCATTATTTGGTATTGGATGCTTGTTTTTTGTAATTTTGATTATGATATTTCTACTAATTTGTTGTTATATTAAACAATATTTCTAATCTCTTTGAGAGGGTATAGTCTCCCAACTATATCACTTGCATACTCATTACTATTCGGAAGCCTCTGGAATTCATGGAGGAGCACCTGAGGTTATATAAGTAACCTACCACAATCACTTGAGGGGAGAACATGCCTTGGATGGTAAAAATTAATATCAATGGAATCATGTTTTCATTTATATTTCTTTACTATTTGATAATTTTTAAAGATATACATGTACGTGTTATGAATTTGTAATGATATTTTGTATGAGGGAAGCTAAGCAATGTATGGGAGAAATAAAATCTCTCAAGGATGTGACTATTGTTCATGCTTTTTAATTATTACTGTTTTTATGTTATTTTAACTTGGGTGATTCACTTTTTGTGTGATATAAATGTTTTTTGAGATTCTACTTCTTGTATTAGTATGACACGATATGAGTATTCAAGCATCATGATAGGAACAAAACAATATTTGTTGACATGAAATATTCATGATTGGGACATATTTATTTTATGTGACATACTTGCCTATATGAGTAGTGAAATGAAAACACTTTATATATATGATAAATGAAATAAAAGAAAAATTATTGTACTATTCCAATTAAATTTTTCAGACTAGTATAGAGGAGCCTCATGACAATGAATCTATATTTTGTCACCAGTTGTGTTTGGTCTTGTTGAGTTCTTTTTTTTAAGGAGTTAATTGGTATATGTAGTAAAAATACCTCCATACTGTCTTCGAGTTGTGCATGGGGAGTGATGACAATCAATATAATCTGAATATAGATGACCAAAAAATTATTGAATATTTAAATAATATGATGGAAGATCAACATTATGATTGAATCCTCAGATTCATGAGATATATGGAGAGGGAGACTGTTTACATCACACTTATGATGTATGACATGATAAAATAATTCCTGCTAAAAAATACACCTATGTTCACTGGGTTGGGAGGACCCTAGGTATAGAGTCCAGAACTGAGTTAGTACATGTGGTATTCAATCACTTCAAGATACCAGCATATATGAGGGTGAATATTGTTGTTTATATGATTCAACAACCATCCAAGCACTGGTGGGACATCCTAGAAAAAGATGGACAAAAAGGGGAGTTATCCTGGAAGTAGTTTGAGGAATATTTTTTAAGCCACACATATCTATATAGTTTTAGGGATGAGAAGTCTCATGATTTTATGCACTTGACATATGAGGTGTTTTCACTGATATAATATCATAGAATCTTCATAGGACTACACCACTTTTATCCTTATTTGACAGCCGATGAGGTCTCTATGGTAATGAATTTCCCAAATGGGATTCTTTATTAGGTCAGTTCATAGGTAAACATATTTTGTTTGAGAAGCATTGAAGACATTATAAAATAAGATATCGTCATGGAAGGGAACTTGAGAGAGGACCTTAGTGGTGTCTAAATTGTTTTATTAGTGAAATCTAGGATCTCTACATCGAGTAATACGAAGAACCACTATAATAGTTACGGTCAAGGTAGTAGTAGGCATAATAACCATTCAAGTGAGAGTCCATCTCAAAATCATGCCCCATTGTAGTGACTTCAATGTGGACATTTATTCTACAAGAACCCTTAGTGTCCTTACCCTGCTATGAAGTGTCATAATTATGGATGTTTAGGTCATCCTAAAAGAATTTTAGAACTCCAAAATACCAATACAATAGTAGGGGATGAGTACAGGTAACCGATTCAGGGGGGACTCAACTAGTACTTAGACGATGGGTAAATGGAGCCCCTATAGAAATTATTGATTATTTAGTGGATGAGGTACCCCAATACTAGATTTATATTACCATTCTAATGAAAAATATTAGAGGATTCATACCAGATCCCAGAAAATAGGGTTGGTTCAACTACGTGTTATACATTATGCTCCAGCTATCTTGGATTTAGGACCTTCTACAATTAGAGGTTTGATTATTGTAACATCTACCATTTCTTTTATTTTTTTGATATATGATAATCACATTCCATCTTATATACTCATCTTGAAAATGTTTTGGTCTTGGTTTTGGAATGATCAGATGGTGTTATGACTATTGAAATTCCATTTGGAGTGAGGTTGGAGGTTATAAAGCATTAAAAATAATGATTGATCGTAATTTTTTACTACAATTTATTTAGGGATATTTTAATTGTGAAAATGACATGATTTGATTTGATTCTCTGTATATAATGACTTTTCATGTACCGGGTTATATCAAATATTACTAGATGTGATTTTACTTTTTACCTCCAGAAGGGGGAAGCTACATCCGATAGAGAGAGTGGCATATTTAGGCTAGTCGTGCATGAAAAATTCAGTGCAAATTGAATATCATCAGAGTAAAGATATAATTACGAGATTTGGATGATGGTATAACATAGACCGAACTTTTCCTCTAGTGGTAGACTATTTTTATGATCTCTTTCGTGAATATTTATATGAATTACCAATAGTGTGGGATATTGAGTTCACGATTGAGATGGTGATGAGAAATGATACCTTTTATATCCCACCTTATCAAGTGATACTAGTAGATATTGAAGAGATGAATGTTTATTTGGAATAACTAGAAACTAAAGGATTCATATATCCTAGTACTCAACCATAGTATTATATTTTGTTTTTCACTAATAAAGATGATGGGACATTGTTCTTATGTGTGGATTATCGGAGGCTAAACCAAATGATAGTGGATAACCAATATCTCCTTCCACACATTGGCCAAATCATTTTTCAACTAATAAGTTCCAAAATATTCTCTATGATCTAATTGATTTTAGGGTATAACCAGTTGAGAGTGATACCATCTTTCATACATTAGAATTCTTTTAGGAGTAGGTATGGCTTATACAGGTTCATGGTGATGCAATTTTGTTTAATGAATTCCCCATCAGTATTCATAGACATGATGAATAGAATCTTACATACATTATTTGATAAGTATTTGGTAGTTATTTTATGAGATATTAATGTACTCTTTATCAACCAAAGATCATTCCCAATATCTTTACATCATCTGGATTACATTTAAAGATCATTTAATTTATGCGAAACTATCAAAATAAAACTTCTGGATAGATTAAGTCAACTTATTGTTCCATGTAATCTCAGAGGTAGGAGTGGAAATAGAGTGAGATAATGTTGAAACCATCATGTCTTGGGAGTGACCGAATAATTTATTTGAGATTCATTGTTTTTTTGGTTTATAAACCTATTATTGGTGTTATATCTATGAAATTTCCCTTTTTTCAGCATCGATGTCCTGGTTGAGAAAGAACGGGGTTAAGATTTTGTAGAAAAATTCTTATGAGGTATCTTTCTAGGGATGAAGAGTAGGCTGGATTTAGAAATAATCCACACCATTCCTATTCCATGATAATATTATACCATGTAATGTGATTCTTTTGGAATTGGACATGGACAATTTTTTATGTAGGAAGACACAATATTTTCTTATGGCCCCAGAAAACTAAGTATTCATGAGAATAATTACCCAACTAATGATATAGAGTTTGATAAATTAGTATATTACCTGAGATATTAGAGAAAATATATTTTGGGATAGAGGTTATTTGTATAAAAAGACCACAAGATCCTCAAGTAAATATTTTCTTAGTGAGACCTAAACCTTTAGTAGAAGTGGTGGTTTAAGAATCTGCATTGCTTTAACTTCAAGTTATCTTACACAAATGTTCAATGTATTTTTTGATTATTTTAGTCGGATTAAATATACATAGTCCATGTGGGAGTATTGTGATGAGTTTTGGTTTATATATCTCTTTTCATACTTGCATTTTAGTGTTTTGGAGTCCAAAAGATAGGCAGATATGACATTCATATCTGTATTATCCATGATTTTAGACCATATCTAGGTAGAGTATTTATATGATTTAAAATGATTATCTCTGAGGGAAAACTTATTTGATGGGGTGCCACCATTAGTATGGTCTGTTAGCAGTGGAAAAATTATTTTTTTCTATGAGTATGGGTTCCTACGAGTTTTCATGAGTAGATGATGAGGGAGTTTCATGATTCAAAATAGAAGGAACATTTGGGTTTGAAATATATGAACTATGGTATGCAAAAGAAAATATTTGGATTTAGACCAGATGTTTCACTTGTTAAGGGGTGAAAGCTATGTATCAGAGGTCTGCTAGGTTATTATAGCCTTTCGTCATTCCATAATGGAAATTGGATTATGTCACTCATGATTTTGTGAAGCGATTAAGCATAGAACACCAAAAGAATGAATTTATATGGGTGATTGTGGATCGATTGAAGTAGGTACTCCGCTTATTTTTAATCAGGGATACCTTCAAAATTTATGATCTAGGTAGTCATTAATTGTGAGAGATTTTTTGAATTCCGAGTGTAATGAAGATTAAAATTGTTGATATGAATTCTAATTTCACATATCAATTTTAGTTTGGTATTCAGAAGGTTTTGGTATCATAGGTACATCTGAGTAAAATCTGCCATCCTCAGATTGCTGGAAAATATAATTAGATAATTCAGATTTAGAAGGAAAATTTTTAGCCTATGTCTTATATTTTTGTGGTTATGGGGAGAAACATACAATAATCATAGAGTTTTCATATAATAGTTGATTCTAAAAATCATTCCAAATGGATCCTATTTAGTATTTTTACAAAATAACATTTTGTTCACATATTTTGTTGTTAGAGGTAGGGGAGTCAATTCTCATCAGACCTAGTCTCATTCTGAATATATATGAGTAGGTTCAGTTATCACAATGTTTATTGTGACCATGTAAAGATAGAAGAAATCATTTAATGAATATCAGATATGATTCCTATAATTTTAAGTTGGTCATCATGTTTCCCTTTGGATGTCACATAGGTTGGGAAACACTATATTAGGAAAAATGGGAAGCTAACACTCGGTTTTTTCAAGCCATTCTTGATATTGGAAAGTGTTAGTTGAATGAAGAAATATTTATCCTTTCTATAGAGATATAGTTCCATCCATTACATATATAATGTGTCGTAGATTTGGATATATCATCCTAAACCTTCCAACATGATATATGTTGGTGGCATTGAGATGAATGTTGATGTACCCATTTATGAGCATCTAATTTGTATTGTGGACTATATTTTGAAGAATCTACCTAGATATTCTGTTCCTCTATAGTGAGTTTAGTAGAATCATGGGAATGTGTAAGAGTACCTCCAAGAGAGGGAGTATGACATGTTGAAATAGTGTCTAGACTTGCTTTCAAATACCCCACAGTGATGCTTGGAGCAACTTGGGGAATGACCTATTATATGGTGGGGAGGTTGTAAGTTCCAAATAATTTTCCAGGAACATTCTAATTTAATTATTTTGTAAAAACTTTTTAACATGTTGTTTTATTTTTGGTTGAACATTGGTTACTCTAGGAGAGAGAAAGAATGGATTTGTACTGGAATTTTTAGTTTTGTAGGGTTCTTATCCATGGAGATCAGGGCTGCATCATGAGCCTAGTTTCTAAGGTGTAGAGCTCCTAGTTTTGACCTAGTTTCCTAGGAGGAGGAAAGTATGAGTTAATTATATTTTTGGAATATTTGTGGTGTGAAAGTAGGCTATATAATAGGCTATACCTTATCATTTGAGAACTATAGTGTGGAGATAGTGGCTACATAATAAGGGTATCAGGGATGAATTTAGCTTGTTTAACATAATATGTTACCCTTGTGATATGGAGGTTGGCTGTGGAATAACTCATACCTTGACAAGGGTATGTCTATTTCATGAATTCCACTAGGTAAATTTGACATGTGCTGTAGATGCTGACATGGATTTTGGATGTGGATTTACTAATATAGGCTATGATGTGGTCCCTTAGGATATTCTGTAGCATACCCTATGTTATGAGGTTCTATGGTGTGGTCTATGAGTTTGTTCCAAGCCCTTATTTTTAAAATTCTATATATAAATACCCCATTCACCATATCCCATCCAAAATCATTTTGATTAAATATTTTGTTTCTTGGTCCCTAAGTGCCCTAGAGAGCTCTTAGAAGGATTGTAGACCTCTTTTTCATATTATTCAACTTCATCCTTCCAACCCTGGTGTGGTTGGGCTAAATTATTAAAGTAATACATATATTTTCACATATTCTTCTCATTCAATGGTTTCATCATAGAGATCCATTGTTGAAATAATTCACTATCATCAATAAAGGTAATGGAGAAGGAACAAAACACTCTATTAGATTCTTGGAGTTTTTCTGTATTATATTTACCTTTGAGGTGGGTGGTCTAGAACTTATACCAAAATTTCTATTTCATTTATCTAATTATGTTCAATATTTTCTATTGAAGTAGAACACCAAGTGAAAAAATGAAATAATTAGTATATTCTTTATTCAATGGGATATACATTAATATACCTCGCACTAGATCCTATTAGGTCCTTCAATGTTGAGACTGAGTCATGTGGCCATCTTATGGGTATAATTGACATTGAACTTGTATTAGTACTTGGATGATTGATGGATTAATATTAAGAGTAGGAATAACTTTTGAAATTGGTGTAACTATGGGATATGAGTTCATAAAGACTGAAATTGGATAATTACAATGATAGTAAAATTTTTGGTTTAAATGACAAATGGAGTGAAAAGTGATCTAAATATAATGTTAATTGTGATCCAGACCTTAAAAAATTTAAAAACTGTCATAAAAGGTAATTTGATGATTTGACCATGAGAGCTTGTGTTGACATGTGTTCTAATGTAATGCTTATATGTCTTAAATTGGTTTTCCTATAATACTTATAGGGAAAGGTATGGTTCTCCTATAACCCTTATAGGGCATGGCTTAATTATGTTGTAATTATTATAGGGATTGGCCTAGTTTTGATGTAATAATTATTGTTATTGGAATATTTATGTTGTAATTCTTATAGGGCGTGGCCCGATTATGCTGTAATGATTATCATTATATTTCTAGATGTCCTATAATGATTTATGGGCTATAACCTGATATTTATATTAAAATAGTTGGAATGGTTCGATGAGATTATCTGATATATCTGATCTGGTGTCAAATCAGGTTAAAGCTGACCATGGGTATCAATATAGACTTCTAGGGTCAGTGGTTTTATTCATTTTTAGTATTAATTGACTAAATTAATAACCTTTTATTTCTATATTTAATTCCCTATATATCATAGAATATATTTTTTATACATGATGGTGTCAACCTACTGAGTTTTACTCACCCTGGATATTCCACCATTTGGTACGCATAACTATTTCATGGATGCTGTTTTGGACAAGGTGAAGGGTTGTAATTTTTTATTGTTTCTTTCTTGGGCTTGGAGTTTAAAGATGATACCAACAAGGGTTTTGAGATAGGTATCTTGGATTATTTATTTTATTCTTTTTAGACTTCTATATGTGATATTTATCATGTAATTTTGTTATATTAAACCTGTCATTACAAGAGTCAATTATTATTGAGTTGTTGGAGTTGTCCTTTATTCCATTATTGATACTTGTTTTGATTATTTTTGTGCTATTTATTCTATGTTGTTACTATATTCCACTCTAATATTACTCTATTCTAGAGGGTATAGTCTCCCCACTACATCTCTTACACCATCACTAGTAGTTGTCACCTTTAGTGTTTGGGGAGGTGCACCTGAAGTCATGTATCTAACCCGACACAGTCCCTCCAGGAAGTACTAGGTTGGGGATGTTAGAGTTGAGAAACTTCTTTCCTTGAAAATTGTTAAATATTTTTAACGTTTAAATAAAGGAAATATAATTTTAAAAATATTCAATAACCTTTTTCGATTATATTTTTTCCATGATTCAATTAATGTTATAAAATCCATTATTTATAAATTATATATAATTTATGACCTTTAACTCTATATACAAATAATTTTCATTTATTATGAATTCATTAAGGTCATAAATTATCAAAACACACATCTAATTATAATCCATTTTTTATATTTCAATAATTATAAAACCTTCCATTTATAATATTTTTAAATAATTAATCAATGGTTATAAAAAAATACCATTTCCGGACTATTTAATTCCATAAACAAGGCCACTCAACACAAAACATTTCCCCTTCATGAATGTATGTTTGTAATAGTTAATAATTACCAGTAAAACTATCCATGAACTATTTTGGAAACTGGGTCTTCGATATAAAATCATTCAATAAATATACATTTTCACTTTGATATTTATAACAATATATCTAAATTTATAAAATTACTTGTAATGTATTTTCCTTTGAGGAGAGTAATGTGACCTAATCTAAACATGAACTAAATAATACATTAATCTTATTATTTAAATAATACATTTCATAAAACATCACACAACCCAAATACCTAAACGTTATATTTCATGGAGATTAGAAACACAAATCTCTTATTTTTCAACACTTGAATATATTTCTCTAAAATTATTTTCCTATAGACCCTATATATATATCTAATTGGTATAATCATTTTAAAAACCATGGGATGGATACATAATAAATGGGTGAGCTCATTCACTCATTAAGGTAAACATATCAAAATTGTTGAAAATAAAAAACATGAAGGGAAACATGAGGAAGATATAAAAATCTCAATAGAAGATCATGAGACCATAAATAATAGTAAAAAATAATTATATAGAAACACAAGGTCATATCTAGATTATTAGAGAAGAGTAAAAATTATGATATGTCTCAAAATACATATAAATAATCATAAAACATGTGACCATGATATAAAAGTGTTTCATACAGTAAAAATAATATGTAATTATGAAAAAATGGAATTTCATAGAAATTAAATCCATCTTGAAAATTTTTCATAACATGATAAAAAATATTTAAATGTGGAACAACCATATTTATAAGAAAAAAATCTTTATGTGACAAATTATTCCCACTAATATGTGAACAATATTATTATCTCCAGACCTAAAAATGTGAGGAAATACATCATTCCCATGCTTATATAAATAATCACATTATGTCCAAACATGACTATCACATGAGATAAAAACAAAAAACAAATGCATTTAATGTAGATATAATACCACATCCATCATCATCAATAGATATGTGGGCCACTTAAAATCAATCATACACATATCTCCATGAAACATTGAAAAAATAACAGGTTTCTTAATATTTCCAAAAATATCCCATAATATAAAATTAATGGATCACAAAATATGAGAAATAAAAATTTTAAAAAGGAATTATATCCTAATAAAATATAAAGGATGGTCAAACCAATACTTTATAATTGTTAAATCATGGCGGAAAAATATATTTAAAATAAAATAGATTTCACGAAACATTTCAAACATTATAATAAAAGATTATGTATGAATTAATTTCCAATTTTTTCTTATGGGGGAAAGATAAGACTTTTAAAAACATTATCATGAAGAGTTAAAAATAAAATATCATTAAAAATATGTAAATCTAATGAAAAACATGGATTTGAAGATAAAATAATTGAATTTTAAATTATAATTAATCATTTTCATTATTTTTTTAAAAACCTTTATTTGAAAACCAACTTCATAAAAATAGTATTAATCATTAATTTAGAAAATGGGTAAAAAATAATTATGATAATAATAGAAAATATTTCGTATGATAATTCTTACAAAAATAAGAGGATACCGATAATAATTAAAACATGGACATGGTAGAAAATATTCATTGGTAAGAATAAGAGTAATTATTTCCAAGGATACAATTTTATTTTGGAAATCATATTTCCAAAGAATTCTATATTATTGGTGATATCTAATTTATCCATTGAAAAAAAATCCAAAATAAAATATAGGAATTCTAAAATCATAGACGACTTGAAATTATATCATGTAAGATATATTATGACCCAATGAGTAAAAAATTGAGTCAATGAAACTCTTATGGAATTGGTTAAGAAAGAATCAAATGATTATAAGAGAAAGATAATGAATTGGAAATTAATATCTCATGAGATGTAATATATTTTCATTTATAAAAGAAATTGGGTTGTTAATAAACCATATAAACGAATTCATGGAACATAATATCAAATATATTCAATGGAGTTGATAAAGAGACAATGTAACCCTTATCATTACTATTTATTTATATGGAAGTGAATTAACCTCTAGTACAACAAATGTTACTTTTTTAATAAATAATTTTAGAACCATATTCATACAAAAATATATTTATAATTCTCATATATAATAATTATCTACATCTATATTATAAGATCCTAGATTTTCCTATTAGTTATAGATATTTTTATTTTCAATTTAATTCCTTGGTTTCCACCTAGTGTAAATTCAAAATGTGGTCACTAGAGTTTCATGGGTGTCTAAGGGATTTTTGGAGCCCAGAGTTTCAATTTTTTAAAAGGAATTTGGTCTATACAGAAATGAGAAACCATGTATCCCAAGATTCACTTTCTAAGTAAACCCTGTGGGGTGGAATAAGGCTCTGTCTAAGGCTACACTGTTTGATAAGACCATACAGACAGGTCCACACACCCATGTGAACCATGTTATTTTTTTAGAAGAGGTGAAAAAAAAAATTCTTGGTTTCCCAAACCTTGTGCATGAACCGTGAAAGGTTCCTTCTTGGATAGTGAAGGGAGCACAATTGACACACAGTTTGTCCAATCGTTTGGCCAAACCATGTGACCCCATTAAAAGGGTTAAATTTCCATTTCCACGAAAATTATTAAATGTTAAACCCCGTTTTATTTATTCATTGTATCAAATATGGGCGGATTTTTATTTCTCTCATTGAAGCTCTTTCTCCTTGTAGTTAATGCAGTTTTTACATTCATGCTTCTATTTGTGAGTTTTTTAACTGATTGGATATACACTAGAACATTCTACATTTATATTTAACCTTTTATCATCATTATTCATGTCTAAAGAGTTATTTTGGTGCAATAAAATATAACATATTTCTAGGGTATTCATTCATTCATCTATTGTCTTCCAATCCATATTGATTAAAGTTCTGATACTTGATGAGTGTTCTACAATGGGTATACTATAGGTGTTCTATAACTTTTACGATAATGTTTCGTTGTTTGTAGCTGGCTTCCATTATTCCACACACTGAAGATTTTGACAATTTCTTATAAATTAATTAAATTCATTGATCAAATTGAGTATAACTCTGATAGGTTTCCCAATTAGTACCATGTTATGGTTAGAGGTTTTCAACATAAAAAAGAAAAACCCATTAGGTGTGTTTATGATTCTTCTCTATTTTTTACCACCCCATTGGTTGTGTGTGAGATCACTTTAATAGTGAGAGACTTGATTAATTAAATGAAATATTAGGACAATGTTTATGCCTTCATTGAATGTGATTACAGGTTATTAAAATGGATAAATTTTTTAAATGGAAATGTTGAATGGGTTGGATGAAATCATGGTTTTATATGATTATGGAATGGGTTATGAATTAAATAACGAAATGGATATGATTAATGATTCGTATTCCAAGGAAATTTATACTCCTTGGATCTGGATAATGTGGGTATAACATTTGATTACACAACATAGGAAATTGCGGATTCCATGGATACTTTTACTCTATAGATCATAATTCATTTTGATTTGAAAGAAAATTTTAATCCTTGGATCCAGATTTCATGGTATTCCTTGGACATGATCCTTAGGCTCCACCCAAGTCTTTAAATACTTTTCTATGGATATGATCCATGGAATCAACGATATTACTTAGTCATTTTATACCTTTAATATTGCCTTTACAGGTATGGAACAATAAGGATACCTTGGTCATTTATACCTTGGATCCACCCCATGTAGTTCTAACACTTGATTACTCAGCATCGACCACATTGGATATTTTACTGTGCTTTACAGATAGCCCCGGTATGGGTGTTTTCTTAAAGTTGTTAGACTGGAAAGTATCACTCATGCTTTATCATGATTTACAGTAAGCCTATGTTTATATTTTCTTATTTATAATTAGCCATGGTAGACTTCAAAATATCACATTAACTTGTATCACAACTTATTATTCATTTATATTATCATTATATATTGTACATTGCTAAGCTTATATACAAATACTAGATTTGTTATAGACACAATTGGTGGTGGCCTACTAAGAGTTACCTCACACCCTATTTGGGACACCGTTGGGTGCCATGTATTACTTCATGGATACATTTAAAGACTTGTGAAAGTGACCATTATATGAAGATTGATTTATTGTTCATAGAAGAAGGTGATCACATGACTGAGCTATGTATCATGATGCTACCCAAAGAAAATAATTTTTTTCTTTTTGTTCTTTTGATGAATGTATATTATTGGATTCTTGTTTTCATGTATTTATTTCCATTTTTAATTGATACATGCAATACTCATCTTTTATATGACATTACCTTGTATTTTTTTTACTTTTATAACTTTTTTCTAGATTTTTATCTTTTTGAACTAATTTATATAATGCCTCTATATATTTATTCACTTGTGGTACCACAGAACTACACTTATCATAAGGGAATAGTATCCCCACTATAACAATATAGAACCTCACTCTTTTTTGGTTGCCTCTGGTGTATTGGAAGACGTGCTTGAGAACATGTGACACCCCAACTCAGGGTGCCATTTAGTGGCATCCAGGTCAGGATTTTACAAAGTGGTATCAATGTCAGTTTTCGTTTCTTACCATAATATTTTGAGTCACTAAAAATAAAATTAAGAATGGATTGGGGTATATTTATAATCCATACTCGAGAGTAGATAATCAATGGTTAGGGTAGTTTTCATGTTTCTTATAACGGGGAATTTTTTTCAAGACTTTTCTTGTTAAAGTTGATTTGACTTCACCATTGGGTGATGCACTTGAGGTTTTATGTTTCTTATGGTTACATATTTTTTTCATTGGCCCGATAAGATGAGGGAATGTCATTTCATACATCATTTAGTCACTTTTTAGGATTAATATTCCATGAATTATTCCATTCCATATAGGATGCATTTCTTGATATCATGAAATGATTATATGTTCCTTGTGTGATACAATTGTTTTTGACTTATGAATCATGAAAGAGATTGAGAAATATAATTGATAAATAAAGTGATTTTCACATCCTAAAAAATGTTTTCCTATATAGGTTTCTGTTGAGACTTTATGTAGTCAATTATGGAATGTTGAGTCATGGACCACTAGTTTTATTGGTTGGAACTTGTTATGGTTGAGATTAAATGGATTCCACACTTTTATTTATAAGGTGTATGTGCCCTTATAAAGTAGAAGTGGTGATCCATATGTTTGAACCATTTAAAAATAATTGTACTATAAATATGAATTAAATTGAAAATTAAATTATTAAATGAAAATATATTTATTAAATAGGGTTTCAATTTAAAATTGATAGTCCATATACTAAGACACTTGATTTGAAAAATAGAGATTGACCCAAACATGAACATCTAAATGGGTTGTAGGTAGTGTATCATGTTCTCCTTATGATCAATTATTTTACCAAAACCATGATTTAGGAGGAGGAAGAGGGGTGTTGATTAATTATAGGATTAAATGTACTTTTCTTATGCTTATATATGTGTTATGGTTGCTACCAGATTGTTTATAAGGCGTGTGTTTATAATTTGTATAGACATACAATGATGAATTACTCCAGTCATGCACCAGAAGGGTGGTGATTACCATGATCTATAGGTGGTAGGACCTAAGCGTAAAATAGTTACAATTGTGGCACCACTCATTTTTATGGATATGGTTGATGATGCCCTCTTCCAAGAGAATTTACTATGCTATATGCAGACCATTCAGGGAGCCTGGTAACTTACCATGTCTATGGTAGAGATGAAAGTTGTGTTCCAGTAGCATCATTCACCCACTTTTTACGGGGATGGTGGTCCCTAACTTTAATATATCTGGATTGAGACAATATTGTTGATCTTCAATAACATAGAAACCCCTCATGATATGAGAGTCAAGATTATTGAATATATGATATAGGGTGTTTCTAATCATTAGTGGGATTTTATGAACCAAGATGAGATGATCTGAGATATATATTAGAGGGATTTATATTTTAGATTTTATGATTACTTCTTTCTTGATACTTTGAAATCTTAATGGTCTAGTGATTTTATGTGTCTAGAGTGTGGCACTATGACTATTATAGATTATTTGGCTATATTTATAGAGATTCAGTGATCTGCACCTATGTATCTTGCTGATGAGACATCTAGGATGATATTCTTTGAGGAAGGTATCAAGTATTCTGCTCAATCATAGGTGAACATGTTATGACCAACTACTATAACTAAAATAGTAAATTTTGTGATTATTACTAAATGTAACCTGCGGGAATATGAATGACTAGGGTAGGGTACTGATTATTCATATCTAAGTGGTTCAATGTTTGCTGGTATAAAGAAATGTTTCAAGAATTTTGGTGTGGAGAATACCAGCCAATGTATGAATGTTGGAAGTTTCGTCTTCTGTCATTAGTGTGAGAGGTGAGAACAAAAGAGGATCTAGTGTGATAGAACCTCACTCAAGTGCTAAGACTGTGGTTGGATGAGATATATAAAATGTTTTTTAGGACCTTCCCTCTAGTGGTTAGTGAGAGGGGGTCGACACAAAGTTTAGGTTAAAGAGAGGGATTCAAATATATGTTTTAGGATAGGAGATGGAATACTAGCAGTTGTTTAGGTTGATGAGGTGGTTGCAACCCGGGGATCCTGACACCAGTTTCACATTGATAGTAGAGTGGGCCTACTTAGGGGCGTCATTATATTTCTCATGGGTGTGGTTCATTCCATATATCTCTAGTAAAATATATACTTGAGAAGAATAGTGTTGGACCATCAATGGTGAGAGGTATGATCATAGTAGTTTCTACTCTCTTATCATCCCTTTTTTATATAGGTGATTCACATTCTTTAATTTTTTGTTTCTATTGTAGAGATCCTAGGGTTTGATTTATAGTTTCTTAATAAATTTATAACACTTGATACTTCATTGGGGAGAAGATCAAAGATTGTAAGATAGTGAATAGTGTCCCCTTGAGATAGGTGGGTGTCACTTTTTAAGAAATCTTTTTATCCTAAAGATGATAGGGTTTGATGTTATCCTAAGAATAAATTTGTTGGTTTCATACAATGACCATGTAAATTACTATTATCAGAGGGTATCCTTCACATCAATAGTTGGAAATAGGTATATCCACATGGGTGAGTGGGATTTCTAGGTTGGTAAAGCTAGAATAAAGCACCATGAACAAGTTTCCATGATATCCCAGGTTGCTAGACTCCTTATTGAAAATTATGGAATTGGATAGTTTAAATTCCATTCAGTAGTAGATCATTTCAGGTATCTATTCTTGTGAAAATTTGCAGCTTACCTTTTGAGTGAGAGGCAGAGTTCTTTATTTAGATACTTCTAAGATATGCACAAATATACTTTCCTCTTTATAGGATGTCTACTACTGGGCCACATAATCTCAAAAGATAGCTAGAATACTTGGAAGAAAATGAATTTATATTTACTAGTATTATACATGGGGTTATCCAGTCCTTTTCTCCATGAAGGTGGATGGAATCATCAAGATATGTGTGGATTATAAAAAATTGAACCATTTGATGGTTATGAACTAGTATCCTTAATCACGGATAGATGATCTCTTTAACCAGCTCCATGGAGCTCAGGTGTTATCAAAGATTTATTTGAGGTAGGGTTATCACTAGGAGGGTGTTAAATGTTTAGAAAAACCTCATAAAATTTATCATAGTAGGTATAGTCTATATGAGTATTTGGGTATCCCATTCGGTCTTATGAGCACACTGGTAGTTTTCACGGCACTGATGAATCTTGGTTTCCATCTGTTTTTGGACACATTTGTGGTGGTTTTTTAAGGATGACATCCTAGTGTATTCTCATACTCAAAAAAATTATTAAAAACACATTTAAATAATTATTAATACATTGAGATAGTATTAGTTATGTGCTAATATCACAAAGTTCCAGTTTTAGAGGGAAAATATACACTTCATGGGTCATATTATCTTAGATACATGAGTATTAGTTGACCCAGAGAGGGTAAAAGGTGTAGTTTCCTGGGAGAGAGGAAAGAAAATATTTGAGATATATAGTTTCTTGGTTATAGATGGACATTAAATGTGTTTCATACCTTAATTATCATGCTTATAAACACCTATTATAGTAAAAAAAATAGGGGTTTGAATCTCTCTTGGTCATATTCTTGGGAGACAATATTTTAGGAGATGAAAGGGAGACTGAATTCAGCACTTGTCCTGGTTCTCCCATATCCTGGAAGAATATATATAGTATATTTTAATGCATCCAGTATCATTATAGAAGTATATTTTGATGGAGGGGAAACATATAATAGAATTTAGGTCTTTCTAGTTGATACCACATGAGAGGAATTACTAGAAAAACGATCTTTAGGTAACCATTGTTGTTCATGCCTTGTGTTGTTGGAGTCATTACTTACCGGGAGATCATTTTTGGTGTACAAAGAACAAAAAATCCTCACATACATATTTACATAGCATGGGTTAAATCTTAGGTTACTAAGGTGGGTTGAGTACCTACAATCATTTGACTTCATGATTTCCTATATACCTAATAAAGGAAATTTTGTTGTATATTCTTTGAGAATGATGAATTAGATACATGAAAAAAATGAGGTCTATAGGGGTGGTAGATTATGGAATTGTTTTCAGAGATGCACTTGGAGGTTCAATATGGTTATGATAAGAATTTTTTCTCATCATTTTCTATGACTTCCACTCTTCTTGATAGGGTTAGGATGAGAAAACTGTTATATTTTAATGGCCTATTCCTACGAGAGGGCATGGAAGGTGATGAACCACCTCTTGGTTAGACCGTTTGTGAGGATAAAATTCTATACATAGATGGTTTCATTTAGTTTTTGGTAGAAATTTGCATGGAGATGATCCTAGTGTCTCATGCCTCAGTACATCCTAATGTGAACAAATATGTTTTGGGATTTACACCACCACTATTGGTTTATGGGGATGAAACTATAGGTGTCTATTTTTGTCACGAGGTGTTCCAACTATTAGTAGTTGATAGGAGAACATCAAAAAATAGTAGGAATATTATAGAAGTTACCCATCCTTGTGTGTAAATGGGATGATGTTGTGAATAATTTTATGACTGGGTAATCAAGGTTATCTCATGTTAGTGATGTTGAATTTGTTATTTTGGAAGGCTCATAAAGGTCACCCACTTCTTGCCGATAAGGTAAACTTTCTCAATCAATAATCTGAGGATATTTTATATCTATGAGATTTTTCACCTTCACAAGGTTCATAATTCCATTGTATCAGATAGGGATGTCCGATTTACATAGTGTTTTTTTCAAAGAATGTAGAGGTAATTAGGTACACTGTTTTTTTTGAACACAACATACCACCTTCAAACTGTTGGATAGTCAGAAAGAAATATATAAGTTTTATAGGAAATTTTTAGAGCATGTGTCCTTGATTTGGGGGGATCTTGGGAGATACATAAACCTTTAGTTGAATTCACCTAAAAAAATAGATATTAGGTGACTATATAAATGGAACATTATGAATATTTTTATGGAAATACATTAAGATCACCTATATGATGGTTGGGGATAAGTGATTCAGTGTTATTGGGACCTTTTTTTGACTTGGTAGACTTCATAATTGGTCCAAATTAATCAAAAGTGGATGGATACTACATAGTTTAGAAAGAAATGCTACACCGATTACCATATACAACCTCTTGAGTTTGAGGTTGGGGATCATGTATTTTTACATATCTCACTGAGGTTGGGTGATAGATGGATTCAAAAATTGAGTATTCTTTCATAGAAATATATCAAGAATTTTGAGATTATAGATATATTTAGGTCGGAATCCTATAAATTATAGTTACCTCCGAGTTACCAATCCATGCATAATGTCTTCCATTTATCTCAACTACATAATTATCACATAGAACAATCTCATAATCTTCATGCAGATGAGGATAAGTTGTAGGTAGATTCATTCTTTGAGGATCATCCTATACATATAGTTGATAAGAGAATTAAATCTGTTCAAGGAAAATTAGTTCTTCTAGTTTGGGTTCTATGAAATCATGACCACGTGTAGTATGAGACCTAGGAGAAAGAGGAAGATATATGTTTTTAGTAGCTGGAGCTCCTTTTAGATTATTTACCACCTTCCAAAGAGAGACTCGGGGATGAGTTGTATTAAGTCGGGGATATTGTAAGATCTCAGGTTTTCCCATAAAGTAAACATATTTTGAGTTCTAGTTTAATTATTAGGGGTATTTTCTAATGTGAATTCCAAATGAGGTCATGGGAGTTTTGGGATGGGGGTTTCTGAGTCCTATTCGGATCTAGGGGGCCCTATTATTGGAAAGGGAAGTTGGGATGTATGGTTAGTAGAAACCATGGAATCCATGAAAAATGGTTTGAGTAAACTATATGTGGTGGTCCATGGCTATATATTGGGACACATGGTTTTACGAAACCACACCAATAGGTCCGTATGCATGTGAGAACCATTTGAAATTTTTACTGGAGTGGAAAAGCACAATTTTTATATGGATTCCCAAAGAGTGTTCATGAAATGTACGAGGTCCCTCTTTGGAATGTGGAGGGCATAGAGATGGTGCACGATTTTTCCAACCATGTGGCTAGGCTATTCAACCATGATAAAAATCTGAAATGTCCATTTTTATATAAATTATTCGATATTAAATCCACCTTTTTATATAATAATTATAAGGGATAAGTGGAAGGGGATCCTCTTTCTCTCATTTAAACTCTTTATCATAGTATTTGATGTGGTTTTATCATACATAATATGATTCGTAGGACATTTTTATCACTAGATCAATGCTTCTAAGTTCTATATTTCTCTCTTGCCTTTAGTAATTTGTATTTATATCAATTGAGTTATTTTTGGTGCAAGATAATATGACCTTTTTTTATGGTATTCATCCTTATATTTTATTTCAATACATATTTAGTTAGGATATGATACAAGATGAGTGTCATACTGTAGGTATACAATAGGTGGGATATATGTTTTCTAATAAGTATATTTGTTTATTATAATGTTTCAATTATTATTCTTTCCAGACCTTCTGGGTGTTGCACCAAAATTAAAAAATGCACTGGTTAAATTGATTTGAACCTTGATAGGTTTCCCACTTAGTACCATGTGAATGTTAGAGTTTGTCAACATCAACCTGGACCACCCAGGAGTCATTTTTATGAATATTCCCCATGTTTTACAACCCCCTTTGGGTTAGTGTTAACTCACCATATTCATGGGATCCTTAATGAATTAAATGATATATTAGGAGAGTTTTATGACTCTTTTATATTTGATTAAATGAAATTAAAACGGTTAAATGGTTAAAATGGAAAATATGGAAGGGGTTGCATAATCTCATAGATTTTATATGATTATGAAATAAGTTATGAAAATAATAATGAATTGGTTATTGTTAATGATTTGGAAGACAAGGAAAATTATACTCCTTAGATCTGGACTAGGTGGGGCTGACAATTCATTACATAGCATAGGCTCTTGAGGATGCCATGAATATTTCTACTCCATGGATCATGATTCATTTGGATGCCAATGACATTTCTACTTGTTGGATCTGGATTTCATGGACTACCTTGAACATGATTCATGAACATGCTCATTCAGATCTATCCATGTCTTTATTGAGTTTTTATGGATATGCTCCATGGACATGAGAGGATAACATGTTATTTTTAAAACTTATATTTGGTCATTGTAGTCCTGAAATAATGAGGATGATATAATCAATTATACATTGGATCTAGCACATGTTGGAATTAAACTAGATTACTCATCATAGGATACAGTAGATACATTACTATGATTTACATATATCCTTCGTATGGATGTTTGGATATAGTTGTTAAACTAGACAATATCACTCATGATTTATCACGCCTTACAGTTTTCCTGTGTTTATAGTTTCCTGTCAACAGTTATCCTTGGTGGGATGTACAATATCACTTTTACATGTATCATTAATGCATATTCATTTATATTACCATTATATATTTCACATTAATCAAGCTGTATGCAAATGCTATATTTGTTATATACACTATTTGTTGTGGCCTACTGAGTGTTATATCACACCCTGTTTGGGTCACTATTGGGTAACTTGAAAGACATCATGGATGTAGGTAGGAACCATAGAAATCACCCACTTTAGGATGCTTGATTTATTGTTCATAAGAGCAGGGGAGCACATGAAATATCTATGGATCGTGATGCTATCTGAAGATAGTTATTTTGGCCTTTTTTTAATCTTTTATTGTATTGGAGGCTTGTTTCCATGAATTTCCTTCTATTTTGTATATAGATGTGACATAATCATCATGTACATGATATTTTATGGGATTTTTTTTTACTTTTATAGATGTATTTTGTATTTTTATCTTTTATCTCTACTTTATATTATGATTCCACTTATTTATTCACTCTTAGTACAAATGAGTTACTATGATCATGAGGGTATATTCTGTCCACATAACAATTACAGACCCTCCTAACTTGTTAGTAGACTCTTGTATATAGGGAGACATTATTTATTCCATGTGACCCACTGGATTGGGGTATCATTTTTTGGATCTCAGGTTTGGATATTACATATAATGGTTAGTTGTTACCTATTTTTCCACATCGAGTGTCTATAGTTTTGACCATTTTTTCTAGTTTTATTGGAGAAATGTTAGTATTAATTTTTTAAAAATATTTTTATAATTAAAATTAAATTAAATTTACTATAATAGATAATTTATAATTATTTATGTATTTTAAATTTCCATTTACGAGTGTTATATTATTTATCATTGGAGTTGAAATCAACAATTACCACACTTTGGTGATTTAATTAACCTTCAATCAATTTTTTAAAATTTTGATAATACCACTATTGGGGTTAGAGTGGGAACCCTAAAATAATATTAATCTCACATAATTTAGTGGGAAAATTAGAAATTTAAAATCAAACAACAATAATTCCAAATGAAATGGGCATCATGGGAACATTGCATCAATGAAGATCCCTAAAAATCTCATATGCCATCCAAGGAACCCTCCACTGAGTTAAATATTTATATACCCATTCCATAACAAAAAATAATTATTTAAATATTTATAACATATTATACCATTAATTTTGTTCTCATATTCATATATGATATAATATTTTGGCATTGTTCATGTAGGTGGTCTGACCGACCCAAACTTGAATATACCATGATTAATCGTTGGTTATGAGGTGATTTAGTAACAATATCATTATAACAACAGAATAATGATCATATTTATTTCTTATTATTGGGATAAATTATAATTGAATGGTTTTAAAAGAATAAAGAATAAATATGAAATTATTAAAAAACATGAGTAAATTTTTCTTCTTCTTAGTTTTAATGTTTAATATGGTTAATTTTATAATAATTGTTTATAATTAATATTATTAATTTTTTATTAACTTTTTATTAAAAAAGGTCATTCATATAATAAAACTCATATTTATTATTTAAAACCATTCCCATGACCATCTGTGTCTATCTTCGATGAAATGAAAAATGAAAATCGATCAATTCTTGGATGTGGTAGTTTACATGTGTGAATGGATGATGATTTCAGTTTGTATAGAATGAGGGAAAACTAAAATTATATTTTATAATTTTAGAATATGACATAATTTATAAATATAATAATTATATATTGAAATACCTATTAGTTTTATCTTTTTAAGGAAGTGAAGGAAAAAAACACACTACATCATGTAATCGATAGTCCGCACAACAAAAGATTCACATTTTATTTTTTATTAATGGAAAAGGGGTGGATGGTTAATGATTATAAAATAATTATAATAATTTAATTTAATAATAATGATACTAATGTTATCAATATAATGTGTGGAAATAAACTTTTAGGAATATTAAATTCACATAAAGAATTACAAGAGGGAGGAGATATTAGAAATATATACCTTTTTACTTGGATCATTTTCTTTAGGATTGAGATTAAAACTTTGAGGGATAGTCTTTTAAGAAGACAAGAACCTAGATAATCTATTTAAGAGGGCTTAAGAGGGGTTTTGAATGATTTTTGGGCCAAGAAAAAGGGGTTTTGGTGTGGGGGTGAATTTAGGATAGAATAAGATACAAGGTCGACTCAAACCACAACCACTTAATTAAAAACATGTTCTTAAAATGTTATGCCCTTTACCTATTAGGTTACTTATTTTTACCATTATGGTTTTAGACATAGTAAATTGTTTTTACCAAGGTAATTTATCCCTTATGTCCCAACATAAATTGGCCTTTTATATTTAATTTGGACATAATTATTCCTAATTTGAAATGTATTTTGTATGTTTCAGTATTTAATAACGATTAATATTAATTTTAAAAACACTAAAAATATAATGTATTGAATTTTTTTTAGAAAAATATATCTTATTTTATAAAATGTTAAATATGAGTTTATAAAATAAAACTAACATTTTTAAAATTATAAAATCACATATAAAATACATATTTGATGATATAATAAGGTTTCATAAATTGAAAATTCATAAATATATTCTAATAATGTAATAAAAGTCAAGTTATTCGTAAAAATGATATTTTGTAGTATTTACATAAAAAATAAAACATTGTATTAAAATAATTAAAATTCATCTTAAGATAATATTAATTTGATAAATACAAAAATGAATTTAATTTTACAAATTCCTATCCAAAAATTTAAAAATATTTTATTACATTAAAACGTAAAATTAATAGAAAAATAGGTTTTAAAGTAAATTAAATTTCGATATATTAAATATTATTCTTCCTAAAATAAAAAATTATTCTAGTGTAATTTTTTATTTTATAATAATAATAAACATACTTCCTTGAAATAAGATGGAAATTTCTAAAAAATACATTTGTAGGCATATAAAAAAATTAAAAAAAATGAATTTTCAAAAAGTACAAAATTCATGATATATCTATACATATAAATATATTATTACATTTAATATAGTCATAATTTCTATTTACACAACCCATTTTTATTTGAACATTCAGCCATAACATCAGATAATCTTTTGTTGTAGCTTCCAGTGGTACTTCATCTTACATAGATCTTATAGAAATATATATGAGCTTGAATTTCCCCTATAATCAATTTTTATCAAACTAAAATTTCCCAAGTTCAGATTATAATTGTCCTGGGTAAAACCTAGAGAATATAATTACCTTAAGAGTTCCAGAAAATTGGCTTCATAAGAAAGACTTCTGCTTCCAGATTCAATTTAATTTTTTTACTTTGTTAATTGATTTTTTGATATGGTTTCATCTATTTAAACCATATAATTTAATGAATATATTTTAAATGGAATATATTATGTTCAAAATATTTCATGTTTTTTCATTTTAGTTTGTTATAGATTGTGAAACACACTATTTGGTATATTATTTAATTAAGGTGAATATAGGGTAAAATATCCGGTCGTTACGGGGAGTAAGCTGAATAACATGGGTTTTATTGGGAATTAAACCATGGTAATTTCATGCAACAACTTGATATTTCATTATATATGTATATTTAAATACACTTTATTTTCTTGATTGATTTATTTACACACAACACCTATATTCAACAAACCATGATATAATATAGAAATATTATTATTAAATTTGAATTTTATTTAATAGTATTTGGATTAGAGGGTATGGATAAGAATATCTAAATTATTAAAAATATAATAATAATTTTAATTGATGATAATTTATTGGTTAATTATTAGTAAATATGAATGAAATTTTAAAAGTTAAAAATAATATCATTTTATGTTAAAGGATCAAATATTAAAAGTATCATATTTTTCTATATATTATGTATCATGATGACTAATGAACTATGTTTTAGATTAAATATATTGGTAATTAATTTATACAAATTAATGGTAATTTATAACTTTATTATAAATTGGTTATAAGGGAATATAATATAATTTGAAGTTAAAAAAATTTATATTTCAGAAAACAATTTTTATATACACAACATATTTTTATCTTAGTAAATTATATTAATAAATATTAATTAATTAATTTAATCTCATTGGTAAATAATTTATCGACGAAATAAATTAATATTAATCTAATTGTGGTTACATGGAATTTTATAAAAGGAAATTAAAATTATTATTGAAAAAAATGCATTGTTCTTAAGAAATGTTTTGTTCCGTTTTATAAATCACATTAAAATAAATTTTTGATACTTTTTGGAATTAAATAATGTAAAAAGGATTTAATATTCTGAATTTTAGTAATTAATATTTTTTAATAAGTTTAAATTAATCTTTTTCCCTAATGAGTAATTACAACGGTATAAAACTTATTACCACAGTAATGGTTGGAACAGTTAACTAATGGTCCAATCAAAGAGATTATGTTTATAATATCACATAATAATTGATTTAATTTTATTATTTTATTTTATATTATTTTTAACTTTATAATATTTTAATTTTTTTTCATATTTAGCGACTTGAATCAAGTAAGAACTATATTATAAAATAATGTTTCAAGTGTTTACAAGTTTTTCACACACTTCACTTATAAAAGGACGCCTCTACTTCTCACTTATCTAAACTACCTAATCCATTAATACCAACCAATATATAACCAAATTACCTTGAAAATTCATTATACATGAAATTTTGGTTTTATTAATTCAAAAATACCCATCCAATAAGCCTTAAGTTTATCTTCAATGGAGGGTAGTAGGTGAAGAGATATATTTTCTCATTGACATCTTTCATGTTTCATTCTACTTAAACCTTATCAAAATATAATATAACAATATTAACATAAATAAATAATTATATTTAATATATTTATATATATTTATGTTAATTTTACAACCATTTTCTATATCTTTTACATATAATGGAATATAAAACATTAGTTATGTGTACTTATGAAATATCATCTCAATAAAGCGATATATTTTACTTTTCATCACTTAATATCTATGGGATGATTATATATATGAATTTAATGCATATATATGATGTTTATAAAATAATTATAATTCATTAAATGTGTATTATTATTTGCATTTATTTCATTCCATCCATAAGAAATCAGAAATATTATTTGTGTGTACATACGGACTATTGTCTCCACAAGGGGATGTAATTTATTTTTCATCACTAACCTATATGGATTTTCATATTAGTGTAAATAATGAAAAATATGATATTTATGTCAGTATTTATATTTTTTAAATTATGAAACCATGACCAAGGTGTAAGGACCAGAACTATCGAACCACAACAGTCATGGAAAACTGACCAGTTTTCACATGAATAATGAGTTTGGTAAACAATTTTTAAAAAAAGGGTATTTATAAAATATAATAAAATTATATATAACAAGATATATATGTATATTTTTTAATATATTTACAGTAAATATATATTTATTATATGGGATTTTTGAACATTTATGAAGCATGATGATACTTAAGGTAAGGGTTTATGTTATAATCATATTTTTTATGGGATTGTACATGTTAAATTTTCATTGAAATAAATTACATGATAATTATATTTTAAACAACACATATTTTTGAAATATGTTTAATTATATGTATTTTATGTATAATTTCTATTTTCCACTCTTTGGTAATAAAAAAGATCGAGATTTTTTTTATGAAAAGAAGAACGTCTTTCTTTTTTGGTTAGGAATATTTTTTCCATGTACATGTTATTTAATTTTATTCCAATGAATTTTATTTTATTTTATCCAGTGTTTTTTCAAATTCATCATTAATAAAACTTTAAATTCTTTTCAATGGTTTAAAAAATTGTTTTTACAATGTTTTTCCATCATTAAATTTATAAATTTTTTAAAAAAAGTTCTAAACAAATCAATATTTTAACATTTTCCAAATGATTTTATTTTACCACCATCATTAAAATTATTTGATATGAAAATATCTTTATAAAATTACATGGTTTTAAAAAGGAAAACATAATTTCCATTATTTTATAATTTTTTTGTTTTAAAAATATTCAAATAGAAAATGGATGTTTTCAATTAATTTTGAAAGAATCTTTTAAATGAATTTATAAAAGTGATTTTTCATCTATGATAACAAACTTTAATGATTATTACGATTAAATGGGGATGTTATTTTATGAACCCATTAAATTTATTTCTCTATATGGATTATGATGATTCTTTTTTGTGGATGTTTTTATGAAACCTGTTACTTTCCCGAAGTTTAATTAAGTTACGATGAGATATTTATGAAAACCAATTCCTTTTAATGGGTTATGATTTAATAAATATTTTTATGATGTTATGGAAAAATTACGCATGGTTTTCCTTATGTGAAGGGTGGACCTAGAATCATGTATCCCTCCAATAAAATTGGTAAATAAAAATATCTCATGATATAAATCAAACATTAATATGGGAAGACATAGTTTAGTAATATACATTTCACAAAATGATTTTCTTCTAGGTGAGCCTTGAATAAGGAAATTATTGGAATAGGGAGTGAATCTTGTAACATATGAGTATCTATCCATTATGATTTACATGTAATTTAGATTTAATGAAGGAAAATATTTTTTATGCTCATGTGTATTCCAAAACCTAATGTCTTCTATTTACAATATGTTATCATGGATAATGATTGATTATTTATGATTCAAAAATATTATGACTTATGTATTTTGTTCTAAAAATAAATTACAACCTAAATCATGATTAATTATAATTTAATGATTTATTATGAAATTTATAAGTTATCATTTTGTTATCATAACACTATTAAAATCTTATTCTCACTTATGATCATTGATTGATATATCCTATATTTACCCTTATTAATATTATATGATCACCCTTTCATGTGTATCGATTAACCTAGTCATGAATAATGGTTTTCAATAGGCTATGTTTAATAAGGGTACTATGTAATAAGAAATTTTTATTAAATGTACAAGATCATTTATGAAATATGTTAATTATGTATCTTGTAAAATAATACACAAAAACATTATATTACTTGAGAATTTATTATTGTTAAATGTCTTTAATATTCATCTATAATGATTTAATATCTTTTTATGTGATTCTTGGGTTATCTCAATTGGTATCAAAATATGGTTCAATTATTTTTAGAGATTAGGGTTCAAAAAGTTTTTATGAAAATAATTGCGATGAAGTTATGTTTTGGATAAAAGCCTAATGTTTTGTTAAGGTAGATATTTTTTTGATTCCTAGAAATGAAGTACTTATTTAGATTAAAACATGTGGATATAGGATATAAAATATATATATACCTAGGGGTAATAACACTTGAAAGACTGGTTGGTTATGAACTCAATATTTAGGGGGTGCATGATAATGAGGCCTAACAATACACCTATTTTTACAGTATTGGGGGATATTTTTTAAATAAAACTTTCTTTATTAAACACTATGATGAATAAGAGGATAAAATCTATAATGATATATGATAAATACATGAGATATTGGATGAACCTTAACTATAATGGATTGAAAGAAGATGTTAAAATTTAGAAGATCAGAAGAATTTTAATAATCATATTATTTCTTACATTGATTATTGATGTTTGATTCTCAAAATAATCCTTTTTGAGTTAATAAATGGTTTGAACTAAGAAAAAACATGTGAGAAATGAATGTGATATCCAATGAAAAAATGAACCACATTAGAAACTAGATGAAATAAGAGATGAAATGTAAAATATTGTAGTTATATTCCCCCAAATATCTCAATTTATTAATGGTAAAATGAATCATTATTAACATAAAAATTTAAAAAAGGAAGTAAGACCCCATAATGTAGTCATTTATGTGGTAACATTCACCTTCCATATGAAATTCCTATAATCCACTTATTATTGAGTTAAAGATCATTTCTTTTAGAAGATATTATATTTTCTCCAATGCTCAGACCATGAGAAATTTAATTTGGATATGTATCATTTAAAAGATGAATCATATCAACGGTGTAATCTTATCAAGAATATGAGTAAAGATGAGGAAATTGATTCCCTGAAATTGAAAGGGTTTAAGAAGTAATTTTTCAAAAAAAAATTCCTCAAACTATTTTCACAAAAATAGAGATGGGTTTTTTTAATTAATGGAATGGATGGTGAATAGATTTTTAACTATTAAGAAACTTTTTATATGTCATGAATGATACACCTTGGGTTTAATCATGATCCTTGAAAAAAATTTGATTGAATTTTTGGTGTCTTAATACGAAATATCATAAAGTAATTTCATATAAGGTACTTCTATTTAAATGAAGATATAATTTGTATTTATCTCAATGTATAAATATAAATTAGTAAACCTCATGGTTGTCATGGTTTTTGGGACAATATGAGAAAGAATAAATTCTTGACCATAAGATCCAAGAATGAAAGAAAATTAATATTCCTTTATGTAAAATATTTGTAATGAAGGATGGAAGAAATTTAATTAAGGGGTATGGTAAATTTTTTAAATGTGATACAGAATTCCATCATGAAAAATATTTTCAATGCGTTGTGGGGTATTCATCCAATGAAATGTTTGTGGAAAAATCCTTGCTGATTATGATACCCACACTCTAATACTATAATTTGAAAGAGTATATAAATTGTTATAAATTTGTGCATGAATTTAATAGATAATGATGAAAATTAGGATTAGATACCAATTAAGGTAAGATACAATGGAAAATCACATGTGGTTACAACTTCTGAAGTGGGCTAAGAGAATAAAGTAGTGAAAGGATTACATACCATCTACTCTAGACCTGAAAATTTATTATTTGTTTCTAGATCTACCCAATATTTTATATTTAAATAATTTTAAATGGGTATCTTATCACCACATCTATGATTATAATTTGAGTTAGGAGTAAAAAAATTTAATAGTACAATGATCAAATATTAGGTATATTGATATTATCCAATAAAAGTTTGTAAAAATGTTCTTCCTATAAATATTATTTATAACTTTACAATATAACAATAAAAAAAGTATCATGTACCCTATATTGATGATTTATTTGATCCCTGGTGTATAGATCTATAATTATAAATATTTCCCATTATTCTATATATCACTAATTTAGAGTAATGAAGGTGGATATAAATAAGAAAAAAAATTCATACAAGTTATGATCATTATGAATTTATAATGATGAAATTTGGACTTACCAATGCCACCACAATCTCCATGGATATACTAAATAAAGTCTTTAGAGATTTCAATGATTAGATTGTAGTAGTATTTATTGATGATATTATTATATATTAAATTATTATGGGAATGAAGATAATTTGAAGATTGTGTTGAAGAAACTATGGAATGAAAAGTTGTATTCTAAATCTACCAATTGTGAATTTTGTCTATTGAATGTTTCTTTCTTGTGCCAGATAAACTCAATTGATGATATATCGGTGGATCTTATAAAGATGATAATTATTGAGTAATGATCCAGACCAGCCACAATGACTGATATCCTTAGTTTTATTAGGTTTCCTAGATAATTTCAATACTTTTTTTGAGGAATTTATCATGGGTATCTAATTTTATAAACATGTCTACATATAAGAGATCCATGTTCCATTAGATATATTAATGTGAAAAAAATATCAAAATACTGAAAATAAGGTATTCTTTCTGAACCTTTAATCAATATACCCTATAGTGGAGAATGGTTTTTTATCTATAGTGAAACATTGAATAAGGCGTTGGTATGCGTCTTCCTATATAATTACCTAGTGGTAGCTTATACTTCACACCAATTGAGGGTTCATGGAAAAATTATCCTAATCATGATTTTGGAAGAAAATTTGTTTTAAATGAATATATAGAGACATTATCTATATAGTGAATGGTGTGATATATATCCCGATAATAAAATCATGAAATATATATCCCTACATAAATAGTTGAATATTAACCAAATAATATGATAGTAGTTGATTAATTATTATGACTTCCCAATAAACTACCACATTAAAAAGGGTAATATGGTGGTTCATGCTCTTAGTCGGGATGAACATGCTATTTTTTCAATAATGAGGATTGAAAAAGTTATATTAATAATTGATTTACAGAAGATAAATCCCTAAATAACATAGAAAAGGAAAAAATAATATCATTCTCAAATGAATGTTCAACAATCCATCATTTTGAGTGTTAAAGAGGCATAAAAGGATAATATAGTACTGTAGAAGAAGGTGAGAAATGTTCATGATTTTAATAATGGATTTTATGGAATGAATAGGTTAAAAAACTAAGAATGTATCCCTTTAATACCATTCATATATAAAGAGATATTGGATGAATCCCAAAATTCACCATTATTTATTAATCAAGAAAGTATAAATATATATAGAGATATCAAAGAGAATTTCTAGTGGGACAACAAGAAAAGGGTTATTGTAGAGAATATATCTAGATGACTGGTATGTAATCAAGTCAAGGATTTGGTAAAACATCAAAGGGGATGTCACAACCATTATACAAGCTAAACTTTAAATGGGAAAAAAACACTAGGTATTTCATAATTAGGCTCCCAAAAATATCCAACATCAATAATGATTTTTTGGATGTGGTTTATCACCTTTTGAATTCATCACATTTTATTTCTATCATAGAATATTTTTCTCTTATTATCTCTCTAGGATATACATTAAGAATGTGGTAAAGTTTAATGGGGTACTAAACTCTATTGTATCCGATCAGGATATGAGGTTTTCCTTGATGTGTATAGAATTATTCCACAACATTGAATACTAAATATTGACAATGCATATTATCCTCAAATAGATGGAAATTTTGATATAAACATTCACACCCTAGAATATATGTTGATATTTTTTCCAAGGATTTCAAATGGGGTAAGAATCAACATGTTCATATAATAAAATCTTATTACCGTAATATATTTCAATAGAGCATTCAATTGGATCCTTATGAAACCCTATATAGAAGGAAGCATAGAAATACAACATTTAGGGAGGAAGATAGAGAATGAATGCTATAAGGACCTGATATGGGAAAGGAAATATTTTTAGGGACATTCAGCAGAACATCAGGGAATCTCAGAGTTTATAGACAATATATAATGAATATCATTGATAATATTTAGAGTTCGATGTTTCTTATAAGTCATTACTATTAATATATACCTAGAAAAAATTAATGAGATTTGGGATGAAGGGAATGATGAGGCCTAGATATACCAGCCCCTTATAAATTATTTATCATATCAGGATGGTTTCTTATCTCTTCATTATTCCCCAAGATAACTTTCAAGTCCATGATGTGTTCATTGTTTTTATATTTAGGAAGTACATACCCAATCCTTCACATGTGATGAACTCATTGGTTTTATGTCACGACCTGTCCTAGCGGGGCTCATGTCATGACTCCCCATGCACACCTCCAATAGGATAGGGGATAGTGAATAGAAATGAGTAGACATATCACTAACAAGGGAGTAATTTCTTTTGTACATGTTAAAACACACATATCTCCAATCCCAAAAAATGATAAAATGTAAAAAACAATAAGAATACAAGGAATGCATACATATATATATCCCACAAATAGAGTGAAATAGAAGAAATGTAATGTAAAACATGGCCAAATACAATAGAACGACAATTTTTTTGAAAATACAAGTCCAACATATAAGTAAAGGTACTGAGACTGATGTCTGAAAGTCATAGGAACACACATCAGTCTGTCCAGTCTCACTAAGAACCATCGGGTCTTGTTCTTCCTAGGAATCCTTCAAAAGGCTGATCATCTTTAAAAAACATGACACATTTATGAAATGTTTGTGCTGGTGTGAGTATAACAATACTCAGAAGAAAATCCTGAAACTATAAAGAAATATTACAACTGAAAGTTCAATCATCTTTACACATGCATATGTCTATAGTAAATACATCAAGAATATCTAGATACACTCAATCCAAGACACACATTCTAGAGGTATGACACAATAATAGTATAAAGACTTTAGGATTTGAGTTCTCGTATTCTAGGAGGCACTCATGTGGGAGAACACACTCCTGAGACTGATAACACTAATGACGTCCTTCTGAGAGGTATTTATCATCACGTACTATCATGAGAGAGATACGATGATAGATTTTAAGATATTACAATACAAAAATTAGAATCACATATAGGTCCATGGGGGGATACAAATATTTCAAGTCGAATACTCTATAAATATAGGATCAATGTTTGCATAGTGTTGGTCACATAAATACCAGGAACTCTACCTACTGCATGAAGATGAATAGAGGATCTCAATCTAGGACTCTCAGGGGGATTACTACAAATCTATCCAAGAAGTACAACTGAAGGGATCATAGTCTTAGGAGTAGGAAAATATTCACACCAAATTTCAAGGAAATGATAAAGGTAACAAACCCTAATGAAACATGTCTATGATAAAGATTAAAAGAGATTCTATCCAATTAAATAGGGGAACACAACGTGTAGTATGGGAACACACCGTATCCCCTACCTCAGGTATTGCCCATGTAAAATGGACCATTTCATTGGAACTATGTTGTGTAGATGAGTACTTGATATTTGAATGGGATACACATTATGTCCCTATATCCAAGTTCCACCATTGTAGACCATCCACGTGCCAATACATGACATTAGTCAGTGTATCTATGCTCGTGTAATAGTAAATAGGGTATCCCATGTACAAGGTCTAGGAAAATATGTGTGGGGGAGTACACGCCATGTTAGAAACCTATGTACTCCACCATGTATATGTGTATTGTCCGAAGTACACAATGAGTTTATCCATGGGGGATACATGTTGTGTAGTCAAAGTCTACACGACTTGTCTATTAGGTTTTTCAAAAACCCTTCTTCTTTCTCCTGTTCATGCCGGTTGATTTTCCATCTTCTATTATTGTGGTTTGTTAACCATGAAACTCTAGATCTTGACTCATTTTTCCATTAAATCACCAAATCATTGAGATTCAGGACCTTGATACACCCAAAAAACAAGATAGTCATCATTATTTGTTTCACATACAAGATTATAAAATTAGATCCAATCATTTTTTGATCCACCATTGCAACCACCATCGCACCTCTGTTGAGTCTTACTGATACCTGATTTATAGTTTTGGATATTTGTGCCAATAATTGGATGTAAAATGATCGATCATTTAAGAAAAGTCAAACGATGGGGAATAATGATAAATACCACAAAGAATAGTGAATTAGGGGAGAAAAGAAAAAACCAAATCAAGAGTGATGATCCTATATTGTCGTTCATCTCAATATTGGGTTTTCACCATTATAATGATGAATGAATCTAAAAAATTTCAAGATAAACTCCCGATAAAGCCCACAAAATTACCCATCGAAAATAATGATTGATCATCACGTCCAGATGTTCATTGGTTGGTCTTCGCTCATCGAAGACATATAAATCATGGAAAAAAACACATGCCCTTCTTCAATTTGGATCGGTCACTAACAATGAATGATCAATAAATTATTTTCATTGGATATATCCATACAATCAGTTTTGCATTGATCCTTGATCCACGATCTGTCACCATTTGTTTGAGAAAATTATTTAGAGGTTCTCTATAGTAGATCTACAGAGATTACAATATTATGAAGGTAACCCTTTATCTTAATATTATGATACATTTAATGAGGATTATATCTCAACGTCAACCCAACAAATAAAAATAATTTTTTTCCATTTTTTTTGTTTTACGCCCAGGATAACTTTTTTCCCAAATGACCAGCACTGACCAATTTTAGTTCACTATTAGGGAAAATATGTCATTCTTGACTCAATGTTTCCCTTAGATTTCTAATCTAGGAACTCATGTATAATTCATTCCACTTTTATAGGAAAACACCCATATGTGATATTTAATATTTTAATATATTTTAATAATTTATTTTGGACACACCAGGCCTCAGAATCACATGCCATTTCACCACCTAGTCTCGAAATTAATCCATATAATATATAATAATACTACAATGAAAATATGTGACATTACATTTTATTTTTATAGAATGATATTTCATATAAGGAAAAAACGGTGGAGATTATGGATTAAATAGATAAGGTGATGTGGAATAATACCACTAACCTATTCTATGTATTCCGAAAAATGCATAAATTTTAGGAAGAAACATGGGAACCTAAGTATGTGATGTAGTATAAGTCTCTTCATTTTTTTGTATCAATGTAAGGGAATTTCAAGGTCAAAATTCATATAAGGGGGTATCATTTTACACATTATTCATTCATGATATATATAACATTAAATTATTTTGATGTGTTTGATAACAAGATTTATAGAAAACAACAAGCTTAGATGAACCATGATATGCTATTGAAATATTGTTATTAAATGTGAATTTTAACATCCTAAAGTAGAATCCACTGAAATGGTTCCCTGAGATGGTCAGTCACATGGCTTCAAGTGTACCTCCCTATATGCTAGAGTCTACCGACTAACAGAAAGGTCTAACGATTATATGGTGGGGATACTATACTCTCATGATAAGTATAACATAATGGTAACCTAATAAATAACACTAGAAATAAAAGTTGGGTAAATAAAATATGAAATAGTGAAAGATAATAATAATAACTGATAATATGGATAACTCCAAATACATGTAGACATGAATGTTTAGGTGATACTAATGTGTACCGACCAAATAAATACAATAGTAATACATAAACAATACACCATAAAACAAATTAAATCCCCAAAAGATTATTTAAATAAAACCATAAGATATAGCTCAGTTTTCTGTTCCAAATATCCCATGTACATGATTAAAATTGCAGATCATAATCAAGATTCCTAGAGCTACAATCACATGGTCTATATGGTTACCCCAGTGAAATGGACACCCAAAAAGGGGGTGAGATAAAATCATTAGTTCACCACTAATTTTGTTTAAAGTTATCCATTATCTGACGATAAAATAAAAAAATTTATTAGTATATTAAATTTATAGTAATAATAAATATAAACATGTAGGGCTTAGGTTCCATAATGACACCAGGCCGACCATACATTCTTAGACCTAAGCCAGAATGTCTCTGCACACATGCCATCATGTATATATACTCATATATAATACCATTATATCAATATATATATATTCTCTAGTGTATATATGAGTTTCAGTACCAAGGAAACTATATTAGGGAATCATAAATTAGATAAGCGACATCATGCCCATGGTTCCATACCCATGTAACATAATATAAGGGAAACCATACCAATGGTTCCATACCTATGTATCAAAATACATGGGATACCATGCCCAGGGTTCCATTCCAATGTATCATAGTATAAAGGTTTCCATGTCTTGGGTTATATACCCATGAATGATAACATAAAATATTAATAGGCATTGTTATTAAGAATTACACATTACAGTTTGTTGACTCAATTTAGTTTTTACTATTATTAAGTTAATAAAAGGTCCTTGGGAAGGTCCATTCCACTACCAATTTATCATTTGAGTCAACTCAAGAATTAGATTCTTTATTTAATATACGATAAGTATAGATCCCTTCCATTAACATTATATTCCTTTTCAATTATTATTTAATTTTATTTCAAATAATTATTTTATAGTCTATAAGGTTAACCAAGATAATCACCTTTTCAAGAATTTCCATTTAATTTAATATTTTTAATTATGAAGACAACAAACCTAACTATTTTTTTATTATAAAAAGGGGTAAAGAATACAAACCATATCCTTATAAATTACTTATGAAATTATCCCTTTCAATTTAATTCATGTATTAAGATTCAACAATTTCAAATTTAAGAAATAAGTATATAGCAAGGTATATAAGTTTATCTAAAACATTATTTTTTACATGTATTAATAAATATTCCATAAAATTTAAATAACTCACCCATGGGGTGGTTTTATTTGAGTTCTTCAACATCATCTATTTAAAAGGGGGTCTATGGCATCAAGACCATCGTCTAAAAAATTCATATTAAAACATTAAATATAATAATTATTTTTATGTTAAATAAGCGACACACATAAATCCCACATAATACACAATGACACATTTTATAAATCAATGATAGCTTAAGGATAAGCTATAAACTACCTAAAGTATTCTTACGATAGTCAATTCCTTCAATATGGGGTTTTGATTCATGTTGTAAAGAGAGAAAATAGAATATAATAAAAACGAAATGAAAATATTGAAAAAATATTGCGATGAATAATCATTCCAGATGGTAAGGGAAAATAATTTTATAGGAAAGGGGGTTCTAAATCTTATGAATACTAATCTAATGAGACTGATGGTACTTAACTCAGATATCAATGATGGACATCCATGAATTCACAGTGGATATCTTAAGGGAGAATTCAAGTGGCTAATGTGCATGAGAGAAGTGTGGGAGAAATGAAAAGGATAAAATAAATAGGATGGAGGGGAATAACTAAAATTCCCCACACATTAATGAGATGCATATTTTGGATGCATGGTTTCTTTAACCATTCAATAACTATGTGGTGCCACTACTTAAGGGGAACTAAAGGTGCAGGACATGCACATAGTTATCCGAACCATGCACAACCTATGGGATATGGACCATCAATTTTTTTAGATCCCTCACATGATTGTGTGACTATGGGTTCATGGATTTAATACTTTATGACAGCGTCTAGGAACCTTCACCAAACCACACAGTTTTACCAAGGGAGACAATGAGTTTAAAAAAAATGCGTCTCTATAGAAATATATCACATATTTGGGGCTACATAGTTAATAATAATAGTATGTTAACTGTGTGCCATTTCATGTTTCTCTGGAAACATATTTTTTAGAACCTACTCTTGGGACACAAAATCTATAAAAAACAACTTTATGTTTTCTAATTATCATATTTACATTTCAAATCTTTGTTTATAAAACGAACCATCCACCAAATAGAAAAGTTCTAATTCCTTTTGGAAATTGTAATCTGGTAAACAAAATATGACCTTTTAACCTACCTACCTTAGAACTTCTCATACCCAAGACACCTTGGAGAAACCAAAAAAAAAACAAAACCTCGCCTACTCGAGTTGTGAAGTTTCAGGTAAATGGCCACGTTTCATTTCTATATTCCCAAAACACCTCAATAAATAACTTTTAACAAAAAAAACAAAAGATATTAAAACATGATCCAGTGCTTGCATAAAAAAAATAAGACACCAAGCCGTCACTTTCTCAAGCCCATTAAGCATGAGAACAAATCACACCATTATCTCTATCATCATATATCATATAAAATTCATACCATATGTTCCACCATTTAACTTACATATCCAATCCATGATACACCTCATCATTATAAATTACAATTTAAGAATTCCCCTCTAATTCTACAACACTATTGGCATGATATGAAACATGATATTTCTAATTATGGGTGAGGACACTTCTTATTGTCCTTATTCTAACCAAATAGTAAAAATACATCAAACCTAGTTCAAATGAGTCTTGTCTTACTTTCCTTGAAAATCATCGACCAACATGAAAAACACACTCATATCAACCTAATGGAATATTTGATGTGGTTCCTCATCAACCTCCTTTTAAAAAAGAGATATCTCATATCGAATTTCCATCAGTAGATTAAATTAAAAAAACACTCAATTGAGATGTCCAACACATTTAAAAGATATTTCTTGATGTCTTTAAACTAAGGTACCTTATGATTTGGTTTGATAATTTTCATCAAAGTCTATAAATAAAACCCGTTGACATTTATTTTCGAAGCATTCATTCAGGTTGTTATGATATAACACGAAAAAAGGTGTATTCCTGACCCATCACCCTTGGACCATCACTATAAAAAATCTCAACCAAGCACTAATGTATGTTTGGGGCAACCTTGGACTGAACTATAAGTTTTTAGGAAGCTCACCCAAGTTATTACCTACAGTAGAGTTTGCAAGTGAGACATAGGTACCTTGATAAAAAGTTCATATATCAAAACACTAACTGATCCCAAAAGTAGTATCTCACATGGTGGTTTAGTCTCTGAGCTGTAAGGTGTCCCATTGTCTATCTAATGACTCACAATAAGGGAATCCAAAAATCAATTTGGAAAACCACAACACTATGAAAAATTATTCTTCTATAGTAAAACATCAATGGAGTTTATTTATCAAAACATAAGGGAATTTTAAATATTTTTCTCAGTGTATAACTGACACTCTCTTATCATAATCTAGATGATGTAAAGATATGGGGAATGATCACATATAAACCATGAGTATTATATGAAATCAATAAGGTTTTACAAAAAAACCCATTGATTTGAGTATATGATCCATTATTTGAACAGTTTCCAAATAAATTCCAAGACACAATCATCATATAAGAATGAGTTCCTGATACAACTCCAAACCAATCGTATATAGATTATATGAAGAAAATAATCAAACCATCTCTAGTTGTCTCCTTTTATGAGAGTTTGGACGATCCTACTGATACATTTTCACTAAATGATCCTTATACCCTTACCACTAGAAGAATTCCATGATCACTCAAGCATAACCACTGAGTCCATCCACTGTTAATGAAGTTGTCTAAGGATCCATAAACAACTTATCATATCAACATCATGCATCCTTGAAAGAACCGACACAATTTAAAAATAACAAGTACAATGGGAATTAAATGAAGTACTAATCATATTTAACTAGTCAGGTACTATTTTTTTCTCTATAATTTGAAGGATATGAAAAAACAATTATACATGATGCTCCCCACCCTAGGGTGTCCTAGTCATCATTCACTAAGAATAAGAACTCGTCCAATAGAATTGGTTCCATCAACCACTGACCGTGAGTCTTTTACATGTCCAACCTAATTTTACCAATCCAATTTAAAAAGAGTGGATAGCTAGCCACTTACCATCTTGATTAAGCATATACAGATTATAAACATGCTTGGTTCTCGTCAAAATCTACACCCATTGTCCAAAAAATTAGACACAAAAGAGAAAACTAAGCAAACCTACACTATTTTGACACCCAATTCTTTTAAAAGATCATCCCATGAATTAAGACGAGTTAGATTTTTTAATGCCCAAGTCAATCTACATTGAATTTGACTTGTTATAAAAGTATGATAGATCAAGAATTAATGATTGCCACAAAACATATCGGGTTTTCATCACCATTTTATCTACTCAATTAGTACTGCCTATATTAATGATTATTACCTCAAGATTTCATTAATACAATGAATCAATAGTTGATAGTATCCATATGATCCTTATCCATATGATTTATGATATCTAATGGCCCATATAAAATATTTAAGTCAATAATCAAATTACCCCATATGAATGTTAACCTAGTTGATAATGTACTGATTTATCAATTACTGAAGAGGAATATGGGTCATAAGAATTAATAAGCTAATGAACACTCCCTAGACATATCTAACCCATTGAAACCATGAATTATTTAATACACATTCCCATAAAAGGATCAAATTATTACATTACCACCCATCCAACCTGGGCTTAATTTTAGAAACTAATAGTCATAATTGAGACAATGATGCCCGAATGACACCTAACATCTGAATAACTCATAAAAACATTTAGCAAGGATTTAGGTAACTACCTACCTTAGTATATCCCCTTACCAAAACATAAATAATTGATCCTATAAAGAGGTCATGTCTAAAAACTAACTAAGATTAACTACCTAACTACAAATCAACATAATGACATGAGAAATGATCCATGATTTATTCCCACATTCCAATTCAAGGAATCCCAAGGAAGGATTTGAACTACCCTTACACAAGGGACCCTAACTAAGTAAATAACATTAAGGATTTATTTAAACCCATTACACTATATCATATTTTATGTTTAAACATTTTGAAGGATCAACTTAAGAATATAAATTACCAGTTATTGGAGGAAACTATAATGGTACTTTATTTAACTAATGTAACATGGTATCAAAGAAGATTTATGTCAAATTCCCTTAAAACATTACTTATTTAACTGAAATTATGTCACAATTCAAGAACTTTATCTTCCCAATTCCTTTAATCTGATTTATTCATCTATAAGGTTCTCATCATTGTACTTAGTTAATGAAAATCTCCACTCCAATATATAGATTAAAAAAATCTTTAATATGTAATTAGAATTTTATTTAACAAAATCCTCATATAATTATAGATCTAAAGTATATAACAGGTCTAGTATTAATAAGAAGAGTCTAACCAAGTAAGATTCCACTATATGTTTATATGCAACACCTTATAAGTAGACTAGACTCTTTAAATAATAAATAAATTAGTATAAGTATACCCCATGGAGCTAAATACTAAGGAATTAATGACAAAGATGACCTATGAGTGTTTTTTTATTTCATTCAGGATTTTTAAATACCCTTAATGGGTTTTCTAATAAGAAACATCCCCCAACTAACCTACTCAGTTCTAGTTTTTTCATTAAAGAATTTATTCATAAGGGTCATCATGGAAAATTCATAAATGTACAAGAATTTATAAGGGAAACCATTTACTATAAGGATTATAATTTAGAACATACTATGGTCTATTTAGATACACTACCATTCTGAATTTTTAAAGTAACTTTCCCAAATAAATTACAATCGTAATTCATGTAGTTTCAACCAATTTTTTATCTTTGATTATAGAATATAGCAAGTTCTTATTTATTAGTTCGATTATATGTGTTACCCATAAAAATTTATGAGGGACCATAAACCTTATAAAATATTATTGACACTCATTGAATCATAACCATAAATTTATCAGGCCATGGAACCAGTAACCCATGTCCCAAACATGTATTGATTAGTTAGTTAAGGTGATACCACCATGATATATGGGAAAATCTATTTTGGTAGATACTGAAACATTAATAAAAAAATATTATATCATAATTATATCTATGTAATATATCACAAAGAATTAAATAAAATCATATAAGTAGGAAATCCACATAATCATATTATATAGGCAAGAATGGTGAATAAACACCTAATTGGGGTATCCCAACAAGAAAGTTAAAAAATCCAACAAAAAACATCTATAATAGGTGATGAAATCATGAAATGAAACCTACAAGGCATGGTTTATTAATGGAATGTGAATCTCTATGTTTCTATGATGATTAAGGTAACAATATTTCCTTTTTATATAGGCCTAAGGGTAGAATTCCAAAATTTCATAAATTAATAAGAAGTGAGAAGTACACTAATCACCCATGGTGATATCATAATATTATATAATAATAAATAGTAGTACCATCCCTATCCAATTGGTCTTTTTCCCATGTGTGGGGTGATCCCTCATTGAAATTATTATTTACCAAGATTTGAAAAATTCCCAGTCTATTATTTACTATCCCGAAAAATTATGAAAATAGAAAAATAATTTCTCTGATACCACATGTAACGTCCTGGACTTGAATCCACTAAATTGATTTCCCAAGACGTTCTTTTAGATGGCCAAAAGCACATCTCCCTGAACGCTAGAGTTTTTCGACTATCAGTGAGGGTCTAACAATGGTATGGTGGGGAGACTATACCCTATGATCATAGTATTATAGTGGTATCGTAATGAATAAAATAATAAACATATGAAATATAAATAAATTACAATATCAGGGAGGATAATAATAATGATTAATAAGATATAAAACACTAAATACATATTTCCAAGCATATCCAAGTGAGACTATTACATACATGATGAAGAAATACAATAAGAAAACATAAAAAAACACAATAAAATGAATAAAAACCCCAAAGGATAACTCCATGATCATCCCAATATCTGGATAAGTTCTATGATTAAATGATCTCATGTAAATTAAAACCAACATATATCATAATCCATGACTCTTGAACCTAAAATCATGAGTTTTGTTAGGGTACCCCAGTGTAATAGAGGCCCGAACATGGTGTGAGATAAACATAGTAGGCCACCACCAACGAGGTCTAAATCTATCCAATATATACACATAAAATACATTAGTATGCATGTAATATATGAAGGGAAGTAATAATTAATATAAAATTTTTGAGATCAGGTTAATCAAAGACACATGGGAAACCATTTGTACTTCGGCCTAAGTAAAGATGCCTTTACACACATTCCATCTTATATATATATATATATTAATACGTAATATAATCATATGCATAGATATACATGAACAAGCGTAGATCTATGGTCTAGTTCCAAATAATCCATATAAGGGAATCATATAATAGATAAAGGATTTTATGACCAGGGTTCTATACCCATATTTCACAATACAAGGGATGCCATGCCCAGGGATCCAAAACCCATGTATCACAATATAAGGGGTTACATACCTAGAGTTCTAAACCCATGTATCATAATATAAATTATAATTATTCCATATTAGTAAGCATGAAAAATTACTATTCAATTACAATCTTTTTTTGTTACATTATCAAGTAATTAAACTGACCATGGGGAGGTCCATGCCACTACCAATTTATCCTATAAGTCAGTTTATACATTTCATTTTTATTTGATATTGTCAAAGACAATACCATTTCTCTTAACATTAAATTTTATTTCAATTAGATTTTCATTCTATTTCAATCTGACATTTCATAGGGTATGAGGTTATCTATGCTAATCATCATTTTATACATTTCCATTAAAATTCCCACTTTTTAATTATTACGATGACGCCCCTCACAAGTGGTTATACTATAAAATGAGGTAATGTAAAAAACCCATGTCGTTATCAATTAACAATACAATTATCCATTTCAATTAAATTTATGTAATAATAATTTCAAATTACAATGTGAATTAATAAGAGGCTATTATGGTCGAGAAGTTTATTTAAATCTTAATTTCATATAGGCGTTTACCAATATTCCGATGAATTTTAAAAACACACAAAAGGGGTGGTTTAATATGAGTTTTTGACCTCATCCATGTAAAAGGGTTTCTAAGGAACCACGATCATGGTCTAAATAATTCATATTTTATAATTTAATATGAATAATATTTTTACATTAAAGGAGGGATACGTGGAAAATCCAGCCGGTGGTACAATGAAACATTTTATAAATCAATAATTTTTTAAAATAAAAGATGTATACCACATACCTCATGATTAGGATAGTCCAATTGTCCAATATAGTAATTTTATTTGTGATAGAATGAGAGAAAATATAATATTAGGTAGTCACCCTAAAAATATGGAAGAGATCTCGCATAGAATTGGCATTCCATACGGTAACAGAAAATGAAGTAAGAGGCAAGTGGATTAGAGAAATAAATAATAAAGATCCAATGAGACCAAGAAATATTGATTCTTATAAAGAACTATGAATATACATGTATTCTAATAGGAGATCTCAAGAGTGGTGTTAAGCCACTAGTGTGTGTGGGAGAAGTAAGGGATAAAGGAGGAAAATAAAATAAATAGACTGGAGGATAAAAACTATAATTTACCACCCTTAAATGAGTTTTAGGGTTTAGATAACCTTTCAACAACTATGTGGTGAAACTACCTATGTGTAACTAATGGTGAATGCTAGCTACATGATTATCCAAATTGTGTACAACCTATGTGTTATGGCTCTGTAATTTTTAGAAGATGCCTTGAATAACAGTGTGGCCTTAGGTGCATGGATTAAAAAATTGCATGAAACCATAAAATACCCTACACTATGCTACAAAATTTTACCTATGAATACACACTATTTCAAAAAATAGAGTACCTATAAAAACATGCTTTACAATTAATACAACTTTTGCACCAACCAAGCAACTCTGTCTATTTCTCCCAAAATAGTGTTTTCAGAACCCAATTCTCCGGAAACTCATCTAGATACCCAAAAAACCTCATGGGATATAAAAAATATAAAAAATACCCATTAATTGTTCAAATTATTATATTTATATTTTTAATCTTGGTTTAGAAAATGTTCCATCCACCAAATGAAAAAATTCTAATAACTTTAGGACATTTTAATCCGGTCAAAACACATGAACTTATATTGTTACTACTTAGCCATTGGATTGTTGTATTTAAATAATACTATCTAAATTATAAAAAAATATGTGCATAATTTTTAAATAATTAAAAATTATATATTAATTCATGGGAAACAAGTACTCAGTTTTAAATGTTAAAAATAAAATCATTTTATATTTGAAGATACAATTTTCAATGTATTTTAATTTATATATATAACGTATTTGATAACTAATTAACTAAAATTTAGAGGATAATTTTTAATTTAATATAATAAAATTAATAATCATTCATATATTGACCATCAAAAGGTTATATGTTATGATAAAATAATTTGAATGTAAAATGAGTTATTTTTGAAAAAAATTATATGTGAAAAATGTGTTTCATTTTAGAAAATTAAATTAATACCCATTTATGAAGGATTTTAAAGTTATTTTTAATTAATATATTAATCAAATAACTTAAAATTCATCTCATGTTTTTTACATGGAATATGATTAAAATAAATTCATTTTATGATTGAAAAATTGATTTTTTGTAAAAATTGTTTTTGTCGAGTTTTGTGCTTTTATAATAGAATTAATTAATACAAATTTTAGGAATAAAATATGGTAAAATGTATATTATATTTTTAATTAGAATAATTAATATCAGGTAATTATTTAACCTAATTTTATGAGACAATTAATAGTTACCATGGTATTAGTTTGAAGAGTAAAAAAGGGGTTAACCTAAAAGTTATGGTTTAAAATATCATAAAAAATTATATATATTTTTTGACTATATATAGATATTAACATTCATAAATTATAATATTTAGGTATTTTATCCACTTTACATGTGTAATAAATATATTATATATGAAATTGTTATGTATTTATAAGTATGTCCCTCACCTCAGTTATAAAAGGGAAACTCCTCTTCTAAATTAAGCACTTATTGATCCATTTAACTAAACCAATATTAGATAAAATAACAGAAAAACATATTTATACAATACAATTTTATTTTTACGTTTCTAAAATTCCCATATAAGAATCCTTAAGGTGTATTTTAATGGAGGATACTTAAAGAGGAGGTATATTTTCTTATCGAACTTTTTCATGTTTCTTTCTCCTTAAACCTAATAAAAATACATTATAACCATATTATAATTATATAATATCTATTTTTAGTATAATTATTTGTTTTTATTTTAAATATATAACCATTTTCTGTCTATTTTTTCCTTTATGGACAAATAATAAATTGCTCATGCTTACGCACAAACTACCATCTCCATGAAGTATTGTATTTTATTTTTCATCACCATATATCTCTTGGATAGATATATCAATGAATATAAAAGATATATATTAATTTTAAAACATAATTATGAATCTTAAAAGAATAATTATTATTTGACTTTATTTATTTCCATCCATTTGAAAAGTGGAAACCTCAATTGTGCATATGTATAAACTACCATCTCCACGAAGTAATGTAATTAATTTTTCAACACTAACATATATAGTTAGTTATAAAATTGAATATAATGAATAAATATATTATTTATTAAATTAATGATAGTATGTACATTATGAAACCAAGAACATGTTGCAATGACTAGAACCGTTGAACTGAAATATACACGGAAAACATGCGAGTTTTCACCAGAGTAATGATTTTAAAGAAGAATTGTTAATAAAATGTTAATATGAAATTATAAGGGAATGATATATAGTAATATATATATATATAAATATGGTATCCTAATTTATTTAAAATAAATAAATATTATATGTAAACTAGGATTTAAGGTGTATGAAAAATGATAGGACTTGAGGATGAGGTTTACGTTAAAATATCATTTCCTTCTAAGATTTTTAACATTAAATTTTCATTAAGAAGAATTATATAAATATTATATTTATTTAATGGTATATATTTTATAATTATTTTTTTATTTTGTGGTTTTTTATATATATGTTCCACCTTACCAAAATTTTTTACTAAAAAATATCATGAATTTTTTTAAAAAAAGTTGACAATATTTTATTTTTTGTTTAGAAATATTTTTCTTCCATGATAATATTATTTAAAATGTAGTCAAATAATGTATGTTTTTTATTATACAATGACTATTTAAACTCATATTTGACAATATTTTAATTTTCTTTCAATGTTATACAAATATAATTTTTAATATTTTTTAAAATGTTATCTATGAGATTTTACAAAAAAGTATGAAAAGAAAATTTGTTTTAATACTTAATGAATGAATGGATTTTATCATATTCATGAACATTATTTCATTTGGATAATTATATATATATATATCCATGATATTTTTTTTAAAAAAAATATATTTTTTATTCAAGAAATTTTTATTTTTAAATGTCACTAAAATAAAAGGGGTGTTTTCTCTTTATTTTCAAAAAATATTTAAATGTTTTTATAAAATAGAATTTTCATCACTATAGAAATTATTTAAGTGTTTTTTTCCTCATTAGTGATATTGTTTTATAATATCGTACACATTATTTATATTCATCAGTTATTATTGTCCTTACTATGTTTTAATGTTGATTTTATGAAACCTGTTACTCCCCAACAAGTTAAATGCAACTATGAAATATTTATGAATCAAGTTTCTTTTCAATAGGTTATGTGACAAAAAAATATTTTTATGATATTGTGGATCTCATATATATTGGTTTAATTAGGTTATGAGTTGTAAACCAAATATATATAACTCTAATGAATTTGGTAAATATTGACATCTCATGCGAAAATATGAACATGAATGGGGAGTGAACCCAATTTAGTGAGCCGCTCTATCCATTATCATAGTCTTAGTAGAAACATGATTGAGGAAACAATGAGAATGGGAAGTGAAACTAATCCATAATGGGATTCTTTCATCTATTATAATTTTGGCAGTTATCTTTGACAACGTAATTTATTTTCTATTTTTATGTTTATAGAACAAAATTCTACCCTATTTTTCTGATATTTCATCATGGGTCCTGATTAATTATTGATGGTTCTACACACGTATCACTTTTGTATTTTTTTTAAACATCATTATACTATAACTCATAATTAATGGTCTCTGAATAAAATTGTATGAATTTTATAAGTTATTATCATGTCATCATACTATTGTTCTCATATTATGCTCACTTATGATTGATGGTGAGTATCTCCTATGTTTACCCTTAATGAGAATCTGATCTCACCCTTTACTGTGTTTCTATTTACCCAGGTTATGAAGAAAGATTTTAAATATTTTATTCTTAATATGGGTACTATGTGAGAATAACATAATGGAGATGTTAAATATCATTCATAAAATATGTTGATTATGTATCTAGTCCGTAATGACAGTATATTTTATGGTCTTAGGGAATAAATTTTTGTAAGATGCATTTAATATTCATATAAAATAATGTAATATATTTTTGAGTGATGATTGGATCACCTAATTTCCATATTAAATCTATTTTATAGTTTAAATTTATTGATAAATCATAAAGACAACCCTTCCTATGGAACCTCTCCTAGACTGACATTGGAGAGAGGTTTTATGACCCTCGAATCCTACCAACAGTATGCCATGGGTTGATGACTAACACCAAATGTATATAATCAATTGAATAAGAGAAATTTTCCTCAATATTTAAATTTTAGTATTTAGAGATAAGATGATACCACTAATCGATACTATACATAAATAAAAAATATCAAATCATAATACATTAATGTAATGATAGATGGATAGGAAATAACTGGGAGATACAACAAAAACATAGGTAGTGAACATAAACTCTAATACCTCATGGATAAAAGTATCATCTAATAATTCCCAACTCAATAACTAACCATATACCAAATACCTAAAAAATTGTTTATATATATGTTGGGTGTGTATACAATTATACTCAAAAAGATCCTCCCCAAAACCTAATATAAAAAATATGAATGAAGCATACTACATCCTAATTAATAAATAAATAAAACAAAATCAACCCCTATATTGGTAAAACTATATCCCACCATCACCATGAATAACTTACCTACTAACACATATAAATAATAACATCCATATCAAACATATATGTAAATATAGTTACCCCGATTCTACTTACCCATTACTATGTCTCTCTCAAGCCCGAACAACTCACACCCTATCCTTATCCCTCCCATTTGTCATCTTGAATGAACCCATGAAACCAAATAATGAACTAAATCTTGTAAATCCTACCAGGATCTCATCTTTCATTCCTTAAGCATCTATAAGTCTATAAGACACTACAACCCATGTATCATGCATAAGTCCTCAATTCACTAGAAACCATTCTAGTACACTATTAGAAAATAGTAGTAATAATATTCGAATACAAGAATATGATATAATATTAATCCATTATAATCCCCAAAAAATGAATTGAATAATAATATCCATAAATTCACTTTTAATTCTATACTATATACCCTAACCCATAATGAATTGGGTATTCCCACTAATTATAATCAATCCTAAGAGTTTATTATTATTCCAATAACCAGTCCATAATTTTTGGGAACTCTAGGAATCTTCCTACACTACCAAAAACAAAGAATAAATTTTGTTGTATGGATCCAAACTATATCAAGTAGTTGAAAAGAAAAAATATTATAATAAAAAAACTAGATATCCAAAAAAATAATCATGTAAGAACCAAAAACCCAAACTAGTTATGAACTCATTCTGACTACCCCAGTGTTATCCCGTCACCGTTTCACACAACACATCCCATCCCACCATCACTAACATCAAGATATATTAGAACCATGAATAAACAAACCCATTTTTCATTAATATCAAACCATTCCTGGTTTATAAAAAAACACATTGAGGATCTACTATCTAAGGGAATTAATACATACTAAAAAATAATAATTTTAATCATGACATAGTCACATGGAAATCGAAGACAAATCACTGAGGCATTCTAGCCTTCCACAAACAAGGATTACCTTACTCTGTATCAAGAATTTATCTTTTGTAAAAAACAATTTCTTTTCAATATTAAATCAACCAAATCATTATGAATATGTTCAATAACAATAATCTTATCATCAAAAGGATTTCATTATCTTTAAATCATTAAATAACATGATGCAATCATCACATTCACATTTCAATATATTCAATGAAAAATGGTAATCAATTTAAATCACTCTTCAAATAACCATTAACTAATTATAGATTTATGTTGTTTAAAAATTTTTAACATATTAATTAGGTAAATATAAATAAACCACAAAAAATAAATAAAAAATATTACTAAAATTGAGAAGAAATTCAACATGACAATATCACATGCGATCAGAATAACCCAATACCATAATTTATAATAACTTTATTTCATATATTATTATCATTATTAGTTTTATTTCACAATTACCTAAATAATATAAATTGATAATTCCAAAATTTCATGTAAAAAAACTAAGAAGTAGTGTGTCACCTACCTCAATTCAAGCTTCAAGAAACAATCACCACCTATGAATGAAAAACCAAGGGATTAATCACCCACAAAACTGATGGAATACTCACCAAATACTAATAATAAAATTCCACAATCATGTATTACTGAAGTCTTAACCTAAAAAAGATAAATATTTATAAAAATAATCCTTTTAAGAAAACAATAACAAGGATAATGAAGATAGGGGAGAGGATATTGTACCATGATTCCTGAAATATCGATATGGAAAAGACATAATTTTTATACAATCAATAGATGTGGTTTGAAAGTAGTGAGAGTGAAATGTTATGAATAGGTTTCAAAATAAAAATTTAAAAAATCAAAAAAGTATGTCTCAAATCTCTATTTATAGAGGAATCCTATAATTCCTCTACTATGGTGTAGTGACTCCCACTGCATTCGTGGTGCACCCAATCAAAGGGAGATCCTATTTCAAATCACATTAACCCTAAAATATTTTGAGACATTATAATTGAATAAATACCCTTTATCATTACCAATACATGTAGTACAATATGGTTCATGGAATTTTAGACTTTCAGAAAGCCACAATGGCTATCCACTAATGTGTGGGAAAAAGTCCCTCACTGTTTTGAACCAATGCACTAAGGCCTTCAATGGAGAGATGTTGAGCTCAATATTTCATATTTCTATGTTCATATCTCAAACATACTTCAACAATGCTCACTAAATATAGGCCCTTGTAATTTCTACAGTGCATTTTTCTTTTAAGAAATCTCCCAATAACCTCTTATGGAACAACTCCCTCTACTACTGCATGGTACTCCTCCTTGTTTTTACCAAGTAATGCACACAAGGAACGTTTCCTCTCATGATAGACTCCTTGAGAAATTTTCATCTGCCAGTTATTCATGAACTTCACAAACACTCCAAAAAACTGAAGGTATATAATCTATATTTTTTTAAATACCCTCACATGATGATCCCAAAAATATATGAGTTACCCTTATGTGATCCATCAACACCCTCACATGAAGACCCACACAAAAGTGATAAAAATGTAAAATATCAAAAACTACCAACCTTAGGTTTTTTCAGTCCCCTGTGTTTCATAGGGTACTTTTAGAATCTGAAATACCAACCTTGTCTATTTTACATATCAGGGTGTGATAAACCAAACACAGTTAGTCTTAAAATGCTCACCCATCCAAAATGGTTTGTGAAAAAGGCATACTCTATGACCACATCTGTAACTGAGTTCAAAATGGATTACACCACACCTAGTAATATGGAATGGAGTCCCTTATTATGGTAAAAATATTAAATAGCCTACAGAACACCTCTATACTCCCTCTTGATACATCAATGACCCAAAAAATTAAAAAAAAGGAATTGATAAATTCATGCCCCTATATAAAAATCCTCTCAGACAATTCTCATCCTTTGGAATTTTTGAAAACATGAGATGGAATGAAACGGAGTATGAACAATCAACTCAGAATATACCATTAAAGTATCTTCAAAAAAGAACACAACCATCATTATACGAGGGAATATTACATAAACACAAAACACAAATATACATCTCATAAAAAAATAAAAGGTTAAAGAAAGAATATCAACAAGATATGTGACATCCCATGTAATTAATGAGTAATAGATATTTTTATCTATGTCTATTAATGAATTAGATAGTGTTTTAGAGTCTTAAAATGAAAATAAATCCAATCTTAAGCATGGAATACACTAATATTTTTTAAAGGATTTTTTTACTGCCTTTGCATGGAAAAACATTTTTAAAAATATCTTTTGACAATTTTATAAGCTATGTTTTTCAAAATAAACTTATTATTTATGATTGTGAAATCAAAAATAACTTTGTGTAAATTTTTGGTATTTTTCTGACAATGTTCATTTTTTAATGAATATTGTAAAATGTTGTATTTTAATTCAAAAACTCTTTTTAATCTAATTTATTAAAATTATTATATTATCTTTTGAATTGGTTTTAAAGTGAAATTACAATATATTTTTACCATTTAATCCAATGGTGGTCATTGGAATCAATTTCACATTGAAATTGGACTTAAACTAGTGTCAATCTTTTCATAGATATTGTTTCAAAAAAACCCGCTATTTGTCATGACAACAGGAATTATTTATGAAATTAATTAATGTGACTTATATTTTTTTAATTTTGTAAAATAGACTTCATTTTTTAATTATGAGTATAAAATATATCTTAGGGTGACTTTTTTAGAATTTTCTGAAAAACATCAATTTTTGATGAATAGTGAAACCACTAAGTGGTACTATAAAAACTGATTTTTCCGTTTAAATGAAATTTTTCCATCATTGTGTTTTGAATTTCAAAAATCTGACATACATCGTTGTCATTAAGAAGTAAAATGTGGTTCAATGCGATTAAAATAATTTTTTGGTGAATAGTAACTCTTATGTTCTTAATCGCGATTAGAGGTAATTAGTGTAGTTTAAGGTAAGAAAAATGTTTTAATAAAATGAAATGACCAAGAAACATGTCCTACCCTCATTGGATGTGTCATGGCCGACCAAGACAAGCCATGGGTCAACTTGGGGACCCCATGGAGCCCCTTTGGTTGGAAAATGACATAAATAACATTTTATTAAATGTTAAAGTAAAAATGACACACACATAAAGTGTTTTACTAAAACAATTTTTACATGTGGTAATACAAGTAAGATTTTTGACTATAAATATTCATTAGAAATATAAAAATATTTCCTGCATCATAGTATTTTTTTTATAATTTTTAGACATTAAATAATTTAAATTATTTATGACATCATGATGATGCAGCGATGACCTCATTATTTAACGATTTAAATAAAATGGAAATATAATGTAATATTTATGACATACACATGTCCAAAACCTATTTGATAAGTGGATTTCGAACCCTTATCACCTTATCATATAATTATATCAATGTGGGACCTTTTTAATCCGAAACTCTTTTTAAAATAAAGTAACTTATCTTTACTTTCCAAGAGTGCCCCTCCTCTCCTCTTATAAAAGGCCCCCAACTCTACCTCCTTACCCACACTCCCAAAGCCTTTGGCTCGGCCAACACCTGACCATTTTGTCTCTCCAATTCCCTCTCTTACTCCTTGAATCCTCACTTTGGTCAGAAGTCTTCCCAAGGAAGCCTTTGAGCTCAAACCAAAGGGAGTTACCCGATTTTAAGGTAATGTCTTCTTTTGAGTCCTTTTGTGTTATTTTGCTTCTACAACCCCCTAAACCCTTTTTATTATTTTATTTTGTAACAACTTCAGTATCCTCAATATACTAGTATGTTTTTATAAGATGTATTAGAGCTACACTTACACACACCTACATCTAATGGTTAACGAACATACTGTTTCTAGGGATGTTGGATTTATGCCTCCCGAAACGATGATTGTTCAACATTCTTTTAACACATTAAAAGGTGGAGGGGGTGAATCAGTGATCCCTTAAAACTTTTTACTAATTGATTCTTTATCAATTAAACCTCTATGGCTGGTTAAAGCCTCGATCCACTCTTCTTTAATCTCTCAGCCTTTCCTCGAGTGATGCAGTAAATGTAAAGGCACAGGACACAAGGATTTACAAGGTTCGGCACCAAAGGCCAACGTCCTTGCCATGTTGGTTATACGCCCCAACATGGTTTCTCCATTATAACTTGTTAGAGTTACAATGGTCGATACAGAGTCCCACTGTATCTCTCCTGAGTCCCACAGGAGGGTCTTTATACTGCGTCCCACAGTGTTACCAGAGTCCCACTGGCCTGCTCCAGAATCCCACTGAAGTTAATTGCGTTGATGAAGATTGGGAAGGAAGGCTAAGAACTGTTGAGGATGAGAAGAACCCCCTTAACATGAAATGCTTAGAACTAGAGGTGATATTGAAAAATCTGCAATCACCCAAAGCTGAATCCTCCCAGTCAGCTGAAAGTAGAAATGTTGCTACACAAGTGTGCTTTGAAGAGGATGATTCCAAAAGGAGTAAATCCTATAATAAAAGGGAAACATCTTCTAAAAGGAAGGTACCATCCATACCATCTTGTACTAATGCTTCTAATTGTGTTTCCACAAAAAGTGCAGGATGGAAGAATAATTCCAAACAAGTATGGATGAAGAAGATGAAGAAAGAGAGCTCTCTTGAAACAGCACAACAAGTCAAGACAAGTACCCTACAATCAAAAGGACTCAAGAGGTCAAGATTTGTGGGTTAATGTTGGTGTTGTAATAAGTATGGACACTGTGCAAAGGATTGTTGGTACAATCCACTAAATGTCAAAGCACAAAGGAAGCCCATGCCAAGGCGGAGCAAGCCAGAGGAAAAGAAGCAGCATCCACAGGTCCAGAGACATTTGTTTACTGCAAATAGATTTGGATTACTTGACAATATCTGGGATGATTGCAAAAGTGGCCAAAAAGATACATGTCAATCTCCAACTGTATCCAGAGCTCAAAAGAAGAAAAGATCACAGAACCTGGCTCAGAAAGAATCCTTGGGAAGCAATAAGAAAGTTGAAGATTCTCCCAAGAAGGTTTTGAAAAAGGGAAAGAAGTCCTTGGAGTCTAAATCCAAGAAGGGTGATGCATCCAGAAGGACCACCAAGAAGAAAACATGCTTCTACTGTGGAAAGAAAGGACAGATCATGGTTCTTTGTAAAGAATCCATGAAATTCAATAGAGGCAGACTGGACTCAAACAGACAATCAATCCAGCAGAAGCAGAAGGGATTGATTGAAAACAAGTTGCCTAAGAAAGGTAGTTTAACAGTATCAAAAGAACCATGTGGAATTTCCAAAACTGAGGCCTCATTTCCAAATGACTTGTTAGTCATATGGCCTAATCAGTTGCAACTTGCTAGAGAACTGCAAAGAGATGAAGATGAAGCACTGGAAATTACTAAGGCAAAAAGGAAACAAAAGATTTCACATGAAGATGTGTTGAGATCCACACCAGCACAATCATCATTGAAGATCAAATGTGCAAGTGTGAAGAATGGTGAAAATGGGACATCTCGGTTGAGAGAATCTTCTCAACCTTGTTGTTCACATTGATGAACCAAGGAGGTTCCATCTTATTCCCTAATCACTTGTATTTACTTGTGCTAACATTACAGGGAATTGAAGATGATGATCATTCTCAACTGGAGGATGGTTTGGACAGAATGGAGTGCACCCCTTGAGGGGGAGCCAATCTGAAGAAGAAGGGATTCTTAGATTAATACCATCTTGAGAAAAGTAAAGGTATTCCAATCATACTTTCATCCCTTGTTTCTTAATTGAGTTTATCTTTTCAATTAAGGGGGAGTATAGATTGAAGACAAATAGATGAAAGGGGGAGATTTATCTTTGAACTTGAACTTTCTAATGTGTTTGGTGAAGTATGTGCAGGATTTAGCAATTCATTGTTATAACTGAAAAATTTCAAGCCCCTTGAAGCATGATCTCACATGTATAGTGAATGTTGGACAGCGTTGAGTACCTTGGTTACATCACTCTTGTTTTCTAAACCGGGTTAGCCCACGTTGACTTAGAGTTGATTTACTAAAGGTTCTTTGCTAAAGAGAACATGTGGCATCATCCCTCTCTTAGTGATTTTTAAGAAGATGCTATTCAAAGGGAGGAAGAAATATTTTGAAGAGTACCACACCACACCTTTGCATTTCGTTGCCAATAAGGGGGAGAAAATATGGGCACACATATTAACCCATTCATATGTGCTGAAGTTGTGATATTGACAAGAAATACAAAGGGGGAGATTGAAGTGCACTGTGTTGCATTTGTTGTCAATGAGGTATGTTGTTGTCAAGGAATGAATGGATGAATGTCAAGGATTTTCAATATGTGAATGACAAAGGATGTGATGGTGATGGTGATGAAGGAGAATGGCCATGGTACTAAGATGCATGTCACTCAGGAGATTCACTAAGTGACATAGGATGTTGTGGTTGAAACATTCTCTATGTATATCAGATGATTGTAGAACTGATCTTAATGTTTCAATACTTGTATCAAGATGATACTAAGTGACAACACTTGAAGAATGAATGATGATGGAGCATCATTACATCTGACGATTGTTGAGCTGATCTTTAACTTTAAAGAACTTGTATCAACTGGATACAATGTCACAACAAGCTTTAGAAGACCATGCATTGTATTGACAATGCATGAGGAGCTGAAGTGAACCATCCATAAGTTCTAAGTGGATGAAGTGGTTTTAATGAAGTCCATGCACTAACTCTTAGTGCATGTTAATTGAAAAAGTTCCAATTGATCTCTGATTAGATCAATAAAGAACATTGAAGATTATAAGTGATTCAGGAGTTCGGTTGATGAAGATGAACCTTTTGAATTCCATATCCTAAGTGAAGATCATATGAGGAGAAGTAATGGAATTCTCAAGAAGAAGATGAGAAGAAATGAAGAAGAAGAAATGGCTTGAATGGCACTTGGCATTTGGCTTATACTCATAGGAGAACTTTGTATTTGACAAAGTCCTTATTCATGCCTTTGCCAAAAAATTGGCCAGCCATGGACACCTTGAGGGTTCAACCCCAAGGCATGGGCGCTAGGCACCACACCCATGGGGGAACCCGTGGGGCGAGCCCAGGGTGGCAGGATGCACCCAAGACACCGCATAGGCATCTGGGGCACGCCCGGAGGAGCGCGGTAGGGGCGCATGAGCGCACCCGCGAGTGTCAAGCAGTGCATAGTGGGCGCCAGTGGCGCGCTCAAAGGGAGTAGAGGTGGGCGCAGAGCGCGCCCGCAGAGAGAACACGGTGCGGGGCGGCACCGTGAAGGGAGAAGTTCAACTGGGGAGTAGCGGAGAGCGCTTGGGTGATAAACCGTGGAAAATCCGATCGCCGTTTCGATGTGGGACGCGGAAAAATTTCCAGGAGCGCATCCTGGCCGCACGATTGATTGCGCGCCAGATCTCGGCCGCACATCTAATCCGCCGCGGCCCATCCTCATCGCGGCCGTCCAAATCTTCGATCCAACGGCTCCCCGTCCATCTCCTACCTCGAGCTCGACCGAGGCACCCGCGACGTCCCCGATGAACCAGGCGCCTCTCCGACGACGGATTTTGAGTTCTCGGCTGTCTCTCTCGAAGCCGAAGGCACCCTCGTGCTCGTCTGGCCATAACAAACAGTACCATGCACAAAAAGAGACTTGCATGCAACAAATGAGAAAATTCGATGAAGGCCGAAGGCAAACAAAGTGCCGAGGCCTCGGGGTGTTCGTGTTTTGCATGGGATGGCCAAAACAGAGGCCGTGCATGCGTTCTAAGTCGCATGCACGTAGAGGAGAAAAATATAGAAGGAGAACCCGTGGTGAACCGAGGAGAAAATCAAGATTTGAAGAATCTTGAAATACCCGAAAACTTCAGGGATTCAAAAGTTTATCCACACGGATTGAACAGAGGCCCTCTGCCTATAAAAAGAGAGGCCCGTGCATCGGTGTTTCTTGCTGATGCGCTGAATTTTTGAAGACCCGTGAGTGCACTCTCTGCCTTGCGAAGAAAGAAGCCCCGCGCAAGGTACTTGCGTGGATAAAAATCTCGGTGCCACCCGAGGCCCGAAGGAGTCCCCTGCGCGCTTCCCTTGCGTGACAGGAAGAACCCAAGGCCGCATTCTTGCGCGCTCATGGTTGATTCCCTCTCTGCCTGCGTATTTGCGCGGCAGGAGGAAGTGCACGCGGGTGTTGCACTTGCACACCCCGCGGCAGTGGAACTTGCGCGGCACTTGCGCACCCTTGTGCCTTGTGGCTTGCGCGACCCGTGACTCAAGAATTTGCGTGGTGCTTGAAGGAGGACAGCCTACGGTGTGTGTGCATACTTGAATAAACAAGAGGAGGCCGAGGCATAATGCCTTGTGTGTGCACCAAGTGAAGAACACACCTTCTGTGTGTGCAAAAATAGAAGAAGGCAGTGTGTGTGCATAAGTGGAGAAGGACATATTCGGGTGTGTGTGCAAGAAGGGAAGGAAAGGCCGTAGCCTTGTGCAACCAATGAAGACCCGAGGCCTTAGTGCATTTGTGTGTGCATTCTTGAAGAGTGAAGACCACCAAACTTTGTGTGTGTGTGCATTTGAAAAGAAGGCTGAGGATAGCTTGGATGTTTGTGCAAAAATAGTGAAGGCCAAATACACACTCATTGTGTGTGTGCAAATCAAAGAACAAAGTTGTGTGTGCAAAACAACAAAGTGAAGTGGCCGAACCTATGTGTGTGCTCTAAGTGGAGTGGACACACTTAGAAGAAGAAGAAGACTCACACAAAGTATAACACACATTTAAGTGTGTAAACACATTGAACAAAGTGTGAAGTTCAAGTGAGGAGGTGTGTGCTATAGTTGACTACACCCTCTAAGGGTTTACTGCACCAAGAAGAGAAGTAGGGGAGTGCATGCATGCATGCATGCACGTGCACACGTAAACAAGTCAAATCTTCTTGTGTGCATTTGAGGAGTCCAAGACCAGGAGATCTTGAAGATATTGTGATGCCATGCATTCAGTGCATGAAGTTGTGATGAAGTGAGACTGGACCAGACTGAAGTTAAAGATATCAGTTGTCTGAGTATTCAGTAGCTGGAGAGAAGCCAGGTCATCCTGAGAAGAAGGAGATAAATCCTGAGCAAGACGAGAAGACCTGATCAACTCAAGTGATCAGAGGTATAGAGCAAGGCCAGCAGCCTTTATCCCAGGCTGCTGAGGATACTTGAAGAACATAAAGTGAAGAAGAGCTACTCGTGTGACTCGAGGAGCCAGAAGAAGCCCCCTATGAGACTCAGGGTGGAAGAAGTCTTCAGTGGGATTCTGGAGCAGGCCAGTGGGACTCTGGTAACACTGTGGGACGCAGTATAAAGACCCTCATGTGGGACTCAGGAGAGATACAGTGGGATGCTGTATCGACCATTGTAATTCTAACAAGTTATAATGGAGAAACCATGTTGGGCGTATAACCAACATGGCAAGGACGTAGGCCTTTGGTGCCGAACCTTGTAAATCCTTGTGTCTAGTGCCTTTACATTTACTGCATCATTCGTGTAAAGGTGAGATATACAAGAAGAGTGGATCGAGGCTTTAACCAGCCATGGAGGTTTAATTGATAAAGAATCAATTAGTAAAAAGTTTTAAGGGATCACTGATTCACCCCATCCCCCTCTCAGTGATTCACACTAATCTGGGCACTTCAGGCTTCCTCTACAAGCCATACATTTTTTTAAAAGAAAAATAAATACCATGTTTTACTTTTCTTTTATTTTGGTATTGAAAATTGTTTTCATAATGTTTTTATATCAATGTGTTGAATTGATATATTGTGATTGAAATGTGGAAATGTTATGTTTCCTTTATGCATGTTTTATGTGATACGATTATGTTGAGGTTCTTGGGCATTATTATGAAGACGGGTGGTTCCGTGATAGACTAAAGGCGGGTGAGCCCGATATAGATCTCCAATGCATTGGGTAATGAGATAGAGTGAAACGTTAAGGTTTCTCCGAATAGATTTTGGGAATATACTATGATGGGTATTCCAAACTTAACCAAGAGGGTTACTCCCTACGTAAGAATGTTATGAATGCCTCATGTTACCTTTATGTCTTATTATTTCTATGATTTGTTCATGATTTGATGAGGTATGTTAAAGTGCATATGTTTTATGGGAAAAGTATGATTTCATTCTTATGTATATATGTACCTATATTTCCTTTCCATATTTTTATATCCCTTACTGAGCTTTTTATGCTCATCCCAGGTTTTTTTGAAATGTTTTTCACAGGTCAAGGGAAAGGTACATGATATGATGATAGTGTCAAGGAAGTGTCAAGAAATAATCCATGTTTTATTTTAAATGTGTTTCCATTGATGGGAATGAAGAATACTATCTTTATGTAAAAACTTTGTTTATATGTGGAATGTAATGCCAGTTTTATGATCTAATTCTCTAAAACTCTAAACCCAAAAAGATCCTCAATGTGAAATCTTGTAATAAGTCAAGATTAAGTAAGGCTTAAGGCTAGGGCCTTATAGTTGGTATCAGAGCTCGGTTTAGATAACTTTAGGAGTTATAATTATATTAAATGATTATCCAAAAATATATTTTTTGAAATGATATAGTATTTGAAGATTACCATGTTGCTTCATCTAAGACATGTTTGTTCAGAATGGTTTTCCGCAGAGGAAACAGGGAAGCAGTGCTAGGAAGGCATACCGAAGGAAATAACCCTCCGAATCAGCATCCTGAGATGGTTGGAATTGGAACTGAACAGTTTGTTGCAGTAATGGTGCAGTTTACTCAAGCGATAAATGGCGGTGGTATCCATACACGAGATCAGCCAGATCAACCGCAGAGGAACATGTCAGCGGTGGAACGTTTCATGAGGCAACATCCCCCATCATTCAGAGGATCATCTGACCATGTGTTAGTTGAAGGGTGGATTAAAGCACTGGAGAAGATTTTCGATGTCATGGGGTGTTCAGAGAATCAAAAGGTTAGTCTTGCTATTTACCGTTTGGAGGGTGAAACAGATCAGTGGTGGTCGATGGTTAAAAATATCAGGGACGCTGATGGGATTGATGCTCTCGACTGGGATGAATTCAAAGGTATGTTTCTTGAGAAGTATTTTCCTAAGGCTGTTTGACTTAGGATGGAAAAGAAATTCTTGGAATTGAGGCAAGAGGAAGACTCATTGGCTACCTATGAAGAAAGGTTCACTCGATTGGCAAGGTATGCTCCAAATTTTATCCGAGACCTTGATAGTAAAATCAATCGCATTTACTCAGGATTAAAGACAAAATATCGAAGGGCATTAGCTTCTCGTGAGTTTAAAAGTTATGAAAAGCTTGTTTGATGTGCTGAGAAGGTGGAAATGGAGTTTGCTGATGATGAAGTGTTCTATAACAGCCAACAGAAGAAGAGACCGAGGTGGCAGGAGAAAGGTATGAATTCTTCAAAAAAGTCTGATGGTAAGAAAACTAAGTTTCCGGTTTGTGATAAATGTGGAAAAAGGCATGCTGGGGAATGTCTTATGAATTCTAGAATGTGATACCGATGTGGTAAGATGGGACATAAGGCTCGTGATTTCACTGAAAAGGATCAAGGTGAAGGTAAGAACAAATTTGATTTACTGTTAGTGAAATGGTATAAGTTCAATGAGATGGGTCACTATGCAAACGAGTGTCCGAAAAAGAGCTTGAGTGATGGGAAGCAGTTAGACTAAAAGAAGAAAGGGGTGGTTAAATCCTTTGCAAGTACTTCAGCAGATGTCGGGCCGTCAAATGAAGTTGTATCAGGTAATTTGTTTGTTTTTTCAGATTATGCCAGTGTGTTGTTTGATTCAGGGTCTACACATTCTTTCATCTCTTAAACCATTTCTAGTAAAATGGGAATACCATCTCAAGAAATGAATCCTGAACATTTGGTAAAAACCCCTGGGGGAAATGTTGAGGCAAATTTTTTTGATAAGAATCTTCCTATCCTTATCTGTTGAAAGAACCTACTTGCAAACCTTATTGTTCTACCTCTAGTAGAGTTTGATGTTATCCTGGGTATGGATTGGCTCTCTATTTACCATGCTAAGATAGAATGTAGAGCTAAAGAAGTTTCTTTTCAGAAATACTTTCAGTTTGTGTACAAGAATGAACCCTTACTATTGATAACATATCAAGAGGACAAGAAACTTGTAAAAGATGGAAATGAATGTTACCTTGCACACATCATTGAAAATAAAAGAACAGTTCAGATTAATGATGTGCCAGTGGTAAATGAGTATCCTAATGTTTTTCCTGATGAGTTGCCTGGAATAATACCAGATCGGGAAGTTGAGTTTACCGTTGACTTAGTTCATGATGCTAAGCCAATTTCAAAACCCCCTTATCGAATGGCTCAAATTGAACTTTTAGAGTTGAAGGAGCAATTGCAAGATTTATTAGAGAAAGGTTTCATTCAACCTAGAACATCACCATGGGGTGCTCCTGTCTTGTTTGTTAAAAAGAAAGATGGATCAATGAGACTTTGCATTGATTATAGAGCCTTGAATAATATCACTGTTAAGAACAAATATCCTTTGCCTCATATCGATGATTTGTTTGATCAGCTCTAGGGCACTCAGTATTTTTCAAAGATTGACTTGAGATCAGGGTACCATCAGCTGAAGGTAAAGGAAGAAGATGTTCCGAAGACCACGTTCCGTACAAGATATGGCCACTATGAATTTGTAGTAATGCCTTTTGGGCTAACCAATACACCTGCTGTATTCATGGACATAATGAATAGAATTTTCCATGAGTTCTTGGATAAGTTTGTGGTGGTTTTTATTGATGATATTTTGGTGTATTCTAAAAGTAAAGAAGAGCATGAAATATATTTAAGGGTTATCTTGCAAACCTTAAAAGAAAATAAATTTTATGGGAAATTCAAAAGTGTGAGTTTTGGTTGCAACAAATTTCTTTCCTTGGTCACATTGTTTCTAAATATGGGATAACTGTTGATCCTGCAAAAACAAAAGTTGTGGAAGACTGGCCAAGACCCACAAATGTAACTAAGATTCGTAGCTTCGTTGGTTTGGTAGGCTATTACCGAAGGTTTGTTAGAAAATTTTCACGGTTATCTAGTCCAATGACTAAGCTAACTTGGAAGGGTGTTAAGTTTATATGGACAAAAGAATGTGATGATTGTTTTTAGGAATTGAAAAGAAGATTGGTGAATGCTCCAGTTTTGGCACTACCTTCCAGGAATGGTGAGTTTTTTATATATAGTGATTCTTCATTGAAAGTACTTGGTTGCATCCTAATGCAGAATGATCAGGTAATTGCTTATGCCTCACGACAGTTGAAAACTCATGAGGTAAATTACCCTACACATGATTTGGAATTAGCTGCTGTTGTTTTTGCTTTAAAAATTTGAAGGCATCATTTGTATGGAGTAATGTGTGAAATATATACCGATCAAAAATTTTTAAAGTATATATTCACTTAGAAAGAATTGAACATGAGACAAAGTAGATGGCTAGAATTAATCAAGGATTATGATTGTACAATTCATTACCATCCGAGAAAAGCAAATAAAGTGGCAGATGCTTTGAGTCGAAAAATTAATGCTTCATTAACAATATTGCATTTGGAACATGATCCATTGGTTAAGGATTTGATGAGATTTGGCATGGAAGTTGTTGGTGCAGGAAGTTCTTCTATTTTGTTTCAGGTATCAGTGAGATCATCTCTATCAGACAGAATCAAGCAAGCACAGAAGCAAGACAGTGAGTTGTAGAAAAAGGTAGAGCTGGTTCAGAAAGGTAAGTTGCCTGAATTCAACATTGATAATGATTGCATTTTGAGATTTGGGAAGAGATTGTCTGTGACTTGTGATTCACAGTTGAAGAGAGAGTTGTTATGTGAAGCTCATAGTTCTCCGTTTTCAGTTCATCCTAGCAGTACGAAGATGTACAGAGATCTGTGGGAGTATTACTGGGGGGATGGAAGGAAAAGAGATATTGATGATTTTACTATGAAGTGTTTGACATGTCAATAGGTTAAAGCTGAGTGGCAGTTACCGAAAGGGATGCTTCAGCCTTTACCAGTGCCAGAGTGGAAATGGGAGAATATATCCATGGACTTTTTTGTGGGATTACCGAAGACATCTCGAGATAATAATGCAATATGGGTTATTGTTGATCGCTTGACCAAATCTGCTCATTTCCTTGCTATACGAGATACTTTTTTCCTAGATCAACTTTCCCATTTGTATCTTAAAGAGATAGTCAGGTTACATGGAGTTCCCCTCTACATTGTATCTGATCGTGATCCTAGGTTCACTTCTAACTTTTGGAAAGTCCTTCAGAAGTCGTTGGGTACTGAATTAAATTTTAGTACAACATTTCATCCTCAATCAGATGGGCAGTCAGAATGATCAATTCAGTCCTTTGAGGATAAGCTACGAGCTTGTTCGATGGATTATCAGGGAATTTGGGACCAACAACTTTCTTTGGTTGAATTTTCATATAATGATAGTTTTCTTTCCAGTATACAGATGGAACCATTTCAGGCATTATATGGGAAGCGGTGTCGAACTCCAGTTTTCTGGGATGAAGTGGGTGAAAGGAAGTTGATGGGAACAGAATTGGTAGAAGAGATGGCAAAAAAAGTTCAGCTGATTTAGAAGCACATGAGAATAGCTCAGAGCATGCAGAAGAGTTATGTGGATAACCGGAGGAAGGATCTATCTTTCGAGGTAGGTGATCATGTTTATCTTAAGGTTTCTCCTTGGAAAAGTGTGATGAGATTTGGTAAGAAAGGAAAGTTGAGTCCAAGGTTCATTGGACCATATGAAATTCTGGAGAGAGTTGGATCAGTTGATTATAGAGTGGCTTTACCTCTGAGTTTATCTCAGGTACACAATGTTTTTCACGTTTCGATGTTGAGAAATTATATGCCAGATCCATCTCACGTTTTGAGTCCCGAGGTAGTTCAGCTGGAAGAGAACCTATCTTATGAGGAAAAACTGGTCCAGATTCTTGACCACAGGGATCAAGTGTTACGGAATAAGGTGATTAATCAGGTAAAGGTTTTTTGGAAAAACCACATGATGGAAGAGGCAACATGGGAATCTGAAAATGCAATGAGGGATAAGTACCCCCATTTTTTTCGATAAGTAAATAAATTGTGGGGATGAAATTTTCAAAAGGGGGGAAGGATGTAACATCCCAAGTAAGTAATGAGTAACAGATATTTTTATCTATGTCTATTAATGAATTAGATAGTGTTTTATAGGCTTAAAATGAAAATAAATTCAATCTTAAGCATGGAATACACTAATATTTTTTAAAGGATTATTTTACTGCCTTTGGATGGCAAACCATTTGTAAATATATTTTTTGACAATTTTATAAGCTATGTTTGTCAAAATAAACATATTCTTTATGATTGGGACATCAAAATTTACTTTGTGTAAATTTTTGGTATTTTTCTGACAATGTTCATTTTTAATGAATATTGTAAAATGTTGTATTTTAATTCAAAAACTCTTTTTAATGTAATTTATTAATATTATTATATTATCATTTGAATTGGTTTTAAAGTGAAATTACAATATATTTTTACCATTTAATCCAATGGTGGTCCTTGGAATAAATTTTACTTTGAAATTGGACTTAAACTAGTGTCAATCTTTTCATAGATATTGTTTCAAAAAAACCCGCTATTTGTCATGACAACGAGAATTAATTATTAAATGAATTAATGTGACTTATATGTTTTTAATTTTTTAAAATAGAATTAATTTTTGAATTTGGAGTATCAAATATAGCTTAGGGTGAATTTTTGGTAATTTTCTGAAAAACATCAATTTTTGATGAATAGGGAAACCACTATGTGGTACTTATAAATACTGATTTTTCCGTTTAAATGAAATTTTTCCATCATTGTGTTTTGAATTTCAAAAATCCGACATACATGATTGTCATTAAGAAGTAAATGTGGTTCAATGAGATTAAAATAATTTTTTGGTGAATAGTAACTCTTAAGTTCTTAATCGCGATTATAGGTAATCAGTGTAGTTTAAGGTAAGAATAATGTTTTAATAAAATGAAATGACCTAGAAACATTTCCTACCCTCATTTGATGTGTCATGGCCGACCAAGAAAATCCATGGTTCAACTTGGGGACCCCATGGAGCCACTTTGGTTGGGAAATGACATAAATAACATTTTATTAAATGTTAAAGTAAAAATGACACACACATAATGTGTTTTACTAAAACAATTTTTACATGAGGTTATACAAGTCATATATTTGACTATAAATATTAATTATAAAGATAATAAGATTTCCTACATCATAGTATTTGTTTTACAATTTTCACACATTAAATAAAGTAAATTATTTATGACATCATGATGATGCAGCGATCACCTCATTATTTAACGATTTAAATAAAATGGAATGATAATTTAATATCTAAGACCTACACATGTCCAAAACCTATTGGATGAGTGTATTTCGAACCCTTATCACCTTATACTCGAATTATATCAATTTGGGACCTTTTTAATCCGAAACTCTTTTTAAAATAAAGTAACTTATCTTTACTTTCCAAGAGTGCCCCTCCTGTCCTCTTATAAATGGCCCCCACCTCTACCTCCTTACCCACACTCCCAAAGCCTTTTCTCGGCCAAACCCTTCCCATTTAGTCTCTCCAATTCCCTCTATTACTCCTTGAAGCCTCAATTTGGGAATAAGTCTTCTCATGGAAGCCTTTGAGCTCAAACTAAATGGAGTTACCCAATTTTAAGGTAATGTCTTCTTTTGAGTCCTTTTGTTTTATTTTGCTTCTGCTACCCCCAAAAATCTTTTTATTCTTTTCTTTTGTAACAAATACAGTATCCTAAATATAGTAGGATGTTTTTATAAGAATTATTATAGCTACACTTACACACACCTACATATAATGGTTAACGAACATACTGTTTCCGTGGATGGTGAATTTATGTCTCCCGGAACGATGATTGTTCAAACTTCTTTTAACACCTTCAAAGGTGGCCATTAAGATGTAAATATATTTATATATGATATATAATATTTTTATGTCTTCCTTAAGCTTCTGTATTTTCCATTTTGGGCATACCTTTATGGTTTCCATTATGGGTAAACGCGATATCTTCATTTAAGGAAGTGCGGATTACCACCCCCTCAAAGTGATTTGGTTCCTTAAAAACCATATGTGGGACGTATAAAGGATGGAAATATGATATTATATATGATATTATACTGGAATTATAATATACCTTTATATCATTATGATTCCATTCTATAAAAATACAAAATAGAAATGAAAGTAGCGTTCATGTGTACGTACGGCTTACCGTATCCATGAACGGTGCATTTCATATCTTACCTCTAAATGTTATATAATATTATAAATGCATGAATTTACTGTATATATATGACATATATGATATCTACATCATAAATACCATTCTGGATATAATGAATACATTAAAAACATGTAATTATAAAGGGCTTATTTTTGACTCAAGTACCAATGATCGTTAAAACGACCGTTATTAACTTAAATAATTACATAGTGTCAATAACATGGTAATAAGTGATATAAAAGGAATAATTAACTTGAAAAAGGTTCTTAAGAAAGTATAAATTAACTCAAGTTTATTATTCAGGACATTAAAGAACGAGCGAGTCATGTCGGACCCGAGGTATGGGACTTCGTCTCCATCTCCTTTCATTGAGGCATATTTTGTTTTATACACAACCTTCTTTTATATGGTGTATAAACCCCTTTTACTTTTAAGTTTATCCAAAAGGATTATTTTTTATACAAATTGTTTTACTAAACGAAAAAAGGGAATGTTTTTGTCGTACGTATGCGGCGACAACGACTTCTCCGCCGCCGCGGCCATTATTTGAGTTTCGACTTCCTCTACAAGCCATACCTTTTTTTAAAAGAAAAATAAATACCATGTTTTAATTTTCTTTTATTTTGGTATTGAAAATTGTTTTCATAATGTTTTTATATCAATGTGTTGTATTGATATATTGTGATTGAAAGGTGGAAATGTTATGTTTCCTTTATGCATGTTTTACGTGATACGATTATATTGAGGTTCTTGGGAATTATTATGAAGGTGGGTGGTTTTGTGATAGACTAAGGGTGGGTGAGCCCGATATAGCTCTCCAATTCATTGGGTAACGCGAAGGAGTGAAACGTTAAGGTTTCCACGAAGAGATTTATGGAATATACTGTGATGGGTATTCCAAACATAACCAAGAGGGTTACTCCCTACATAAGAATGTTATGAATGCCTCAAGTTACCTTTATGTCTTATGATTTCTATGATTTGTTCATGATTTGATAAGGTATGTTAAAGTGTATATGTTTTATGGGTAATGTATGATTTCATTATTATGTACATATGTACCCATGTTTCCTTTCCATATTTTTATATCCCTTACTGAGCTTTTTAAGCTCATCCCATGTTTTTTGAAATGTTTTTCATAGGTCAAGGGAAAGGTACATGATATGATGATAGTTTCAAGGAAGTGTCAAGAAATAATCCATGTTTTATTTTAAATGTGTTTCCATTGATGGGAATGAAGAATACTATCTTTATATAACCACTTTGTTTATATGTGGAATGTAATGCAAGTTTTATGATCTAATTCTCTAAAACACTAAACCCGAAAAGATCCTCAATGTGTAATCTTGTAATAACTCAAGATTAAGTAAGGTTTAAGGCTGGGGCCTTATAAGATAAGACTGAAAATACTTGAGATATTAAGCTCACATCTACAAATATTTCTCTCATATACACTCTTGAAATCCATCGTGCCACCACAAGATATGTACCTTGTAATAATATACCCACAAAAAACATTATTCTAATATAAGTAGATCTCAATATGTTTCTCTATGAATGTAAAATCATCTTCAACTCATAGATTAACTCATTTGATGACATGTGAATCATCATGAAGGTATAAAATATTATACAACACATGAAATAATTTATGTATCTGACTTACCAACACAGATTCATATAACTGATAAAAAATACCTCCAACACATGATAACACCTCAAAAGGTCCAGAAAATTTGGGAGATATATTAATTCCATGAATAATACTTTGCTTCCCATAATTATTTGATATCATTACTAACACATTATCTCCATTTTAAAACTCTATATTCGTACTCGTATGACTAATATAGGATTTCAGATGATCCTACCCCCACCTTCATTCACTCATGGAACAACTATACCTTCCCTATCATGCTTTGCACCAATTGTGGCCCAATAACTTTTGATTCATTTATTATGGTATGAAATAATATATTTTAGCATGGTTGGACATATAGTTCTTCAAATATAACCATACCAATTGTGTATTGATAATAATCACTATTAGAAAAATCCACATAGGGTATGTTCCTCACCCACAAACCTCTAAAATCTATAATTCACACATGAAATACATCCTCCATAATTTTTATTGTATTCTTTAACTAACTATCTGAATATAGATGAAAAATATTTTTAAAGAATAAGATAGACCCAAACTCATGTTAGATGCCTATCCAAACCGTAGAGGTTAAATTGTTTTTATGATCACAAATGAGAACCTTTAGAAACCCATAAATCCTCATTACATCCTCATGATATTTCATTGAAAAAAAATCTACTAATAATAATTTATTAATCACTATGAAGTGATATGATTTCATCATGATGTCCATAATTACCCATATATCATCATTGAATCCTTAAACTCGAGGCAAAATAGTGAAATGTTCTTTTGATATTTCCTCACTCTTTTATTGGGGAACATCAAATGACTAAACTAAATCACATGAATAGTTGTTCTCATCATTCACCCTCTAAAAAAATAATCATCTTAAGAAAAAAATATAAGACAAATTTCTTCAATCCAAACCACCATAACTAAACCCATAGTGAATGATAAATCATAAATACACAAGGATATAATACTAATGTTAAACCATGAAACTCACAAAGAACGACATCAAACATCATCGAATAAATGGAAATAATCCCATGAAGGAAAACCAGGTGTTAATAATCATAAGAAAAGACCTTAAGGGAATCACCAATAATAAATCAATCTCAACAGATCCCCACCTCAGAATCCCCATGATGTGAGTCCACCACTGGTTACACAAAATAGGACTACACCATTATCTGATAAACCAACCCTATATGATCAAATCCTCCCATATAATAGACCATCATCGAATTCTCCTCCATCATCCACTGAACATCACCCAAATCAAACAAGAAATAATTTCATGAATTTTTTTCTTGAATAAAAAAAATTCTATTTCCATAGTGTATAAAAAATATAAAAGTCATAATCTGATAATAATTCCATAGACCATCACTAATAAATTTTTAGATCATACTTGGAGATGAAATACCGAAGTTATTGGGATATATAACGAACCTCAATTTATCACTAATGTGGTAATTCTACCACAAAATCAATGAAAAAACTACAATTAGATCAAGATTATGGATAAAATAGTAACATTAATGAGGTCGTAACTGGTGAGACCCATAAGTGATATTTTAATTCTACTGCATGAGAACACAACCCATGAAAATAAGTGAACTTTTTTAACAAAAAAATACCAAAACATCCTTTAGAAATTATATAATCAATGCATTGAACAACATATCCTTTAAATAATTGAAATCATCCAGGAACTGGTCAGTCTATACAAACCCCTAATCCTTTGTTTTAAAATATTTTATATGATTATCTATCCAAGAGAAGTCGAGTATGAATATCCTATAGTAAATAAAAATAACAAAGGATGTTATACACCTATACACCATTTTTAAAGGCTATCAAAGAAAAAAATTTGAATTTTTTTAAATGATCCATAACTTTTCAATTCTAAAACACGACACATCGTAAGAGACAGACCTCACTAGCCAAAAAATCAAAATTTAAGAGCCTAATAAAAATATTTTAATGATAAAGAACACCAAAAATAGATTTTTTATTACCTAAATGATAATAAATAGGTACTAAAAACATAAGTATGTTATCGATAAATTCAACTGAGAATCAATCCATATAATCATAGTACTCTCTATTTATTAGTCCTGTGAATGCAAATGAAGAATTCATGACACCAAACGACATTACAGTGAACTCAAAATTCCAATAATGACTTATTAAGGTATACTTTTTGATTTCCTAATATGTTAAATTTATCTAATGATATCGTTTCAGAAAATAAATCTTTTGAGCACCAATTACCTTCCTTACACTAATCAAATAAATCAATAATTTTCATGAGAGAATATTATTTATTAAGTTTCATCTGACTCATGGGATGATAATTGATACAAAAATTTAGACTTCAATATTTCTTATTTTCAAATATAATTGAATCATCCCAAGGTGACACACTTGGCTAAATGAATAATCTCTACATTATATCATCATTATAAATCCACAACTCCCTTAATTTAGAAGGGTATATTATATACATAAACATTGATATATGAGCAATTCCAGGTTGCAAATCTATTCTAAAATAGATCAATCATAGAGGGTTTATCGTCTCAATATATTCCAGAAAGACATTATTTTACTATTAAATAACACTAGAAAATAGAACTAGCCAAATATTTCTCGAACTCAACATAAGACATGCCATCATGGAATATTAGGACTCAAAACCCCATTGACAAGTCTGAGAGTCTCTATCACCAATAAGCATAGTTTTATCCAAATCAACATCATAAAATATGATTCCCCTCTTATATAAATCTGTAATATCAAAAAATGAATATGTCCAATCCATGCTAAAGAAGATTTCATATGGAAGTATCCCCAAACAAAGGAAATCTCCCCAAGAGTGATACTAACCTTAAATCAACATAAAATCTCTTTGAAAATCACCCATGTTAACTCAACCTAAAAACATTATAGTCAACACCAAGGTCACTAAAATAATCTCTATTTCAATTTACAAATTGTGGATCATTATAGGTTCTATAATGTAGAGTGTATCCCTAGAATCAAAAAAGAATATACCCATATAAAAAAATATAGATAGTACCTCACATGATTTTCAACTTGACTGATGGTGGAAACTCTATAAATCCTATCTAAACTCAGACTACTATACAAACTCCTTGAACCATTTAGAGACCAACAACAAGGATACGCTCTTCTCATTATCCATAAAAAAAGGGGAATCACAACGTTATCCTCTTCCTGCCCCTCCCCACGGTTGATCAAAGAAAGAGTACCCAACAACTACTACTATCATAGAGGATACTATTGTAATTTATAATCCTTAAATGGGTCATCATCTCCCTGATGATTACTAAATAATTATATAAACTATTTTTTCGGATGTACAAGAACATAATATGAATAAAAAACCATACTAGATCCACTAGTAGGGGTTTAAGAACTACCAACCCTAGAACAATGAGATGGAGAATGATAAATTTGACATCGTGTTGTTTGAATTACCTTTTAACAAGGTAAAAATAAACATCTATCCAAAGGTATCTCTTTATGGAATATTTATAACTACCCTTATGAGATGATCTTTCTCTAGGTAGAATCCTCCTAATGACCTCCACCCTTTCCAGCACCTCAAGGTCAAAATGCCTTACCAAAACATTATGATTTGAAAGAAGGTATAAACCATATTTCAAATAGTTCTTATAGTAGATATTAAACTCTCACATGATTGAACTACCCTAATAAAGGGTAATAATCTCTTTTTGAGAATCCACCTCCACAGTTAATGAAAGAAAATCAGTCCAAAATAGATAATGGAACTTACCTTATAAAAGAGATAATTAGTCATGATTTATAAGGAAATAATATCACCAATTCCAAGCTATCCCATATAGCATCATTGAAACCAATAAACCCAATACTTATTTCAAAAATGGATTAAACTAAAATAAATCTTCACCTCTTATAACCATGTCTTGGTACTATGATCCAAAATAGATCACTCATTCTTCTACAAACGCTAAAAATAAATCTATTATAGTGTACTGCTTCAAAAAACATCGTCATCAAGCTCTACTCAGTAGAGATCCACTGTAACATCTTACTGAGTGTCTTTGACATGAACCTAATGTGGATGTTGAAATAAACCTATAAAATAGAAGAAAAAATTTTGGGGACTCCAAAACCTAGAGTATAAAATATTTAAGGTTAATTAATTAATTAATTAATTTTATTCATATTAACCTAATCTACATCATCTAAAAAATTAAAACACAAGTATATACAATCCTAATGAATGATACATACCTAGGTCTCAACCCTGCAAACTACATCAATTCTTAAATTATGCCCAATAATGTTTATAGTCTTTTCATTGGGTCACAAGGGGACCTAAATACTTTTTTTCTAGCTTGAATCCCTTGTTTAAATTACACTCTAAAACCATATAATACTATTTCCATACTAATCCATGCATCATCAGTAGTTCCAATCTTCGATCTCCATACCACCTCTATTTGATATCAATTTTTCATGATCTCCACTTCTCTAGTACCCTCTCCTAGGATGGAAGTGAATAAAGGGATGCTGAATCCTGATGATCACATCCAATAAGACATAAGTTGGTGATAGCACTGGGGGTATATAAAGAAAAAAATCAGAGACATTAATCTATATTTATATATATTTAAGTAATAAGAGATAAGATTAGTCCACTCAATAACACTATAAATTAATAAAATATATCCAATGCAACAAATGAATTTATTTTCATGCAAAAAAGAAATTATTATAAGATTCCAAAACAAACCTAGGTAGTAAGCATGAACTCCAATAACTCTTAAACAACCCCATGGTCTAGTAATTCCCAACTCGATCACAAAACATCTCTTACAGAGTTGAATATTAGTATATATATATATATATGTGGTTAGTATATAATTACACTAAGTTGGATCCTCCATAGAACCTCCCTTAAAAAAAGGTGAAATAAGAATACTAAATCCCAATTAATAAACGAACGAAAATAAATCACCACTTAAGAATGTAAAACTGTATCCTATCCTCATGATGAATAATTAACTATGTAATAAATAAAAGTATGAATATCCATATAAAAAAGTTAATAAATGAACCTTTCTTCCAATTTTCTACTGGGTTTTTTCTCTCACACCCACATGGATCACAACTTGTGCTCATCCCTCTCATAAGCTACACTTACCTAACCCAAACAATCATATAAAAACTTGATTCATGTGTAAAATAATAGTATCTCATCTCAAACACTATAACAAACTCTTATTAGTGAATAAACTATAACCCATGTATCATGCATTATACCTAGATCCACTATATCCCATTAATTTACACCCATGGAAAACCATAGTCACCATATCTAGATGAATGTGGCCACTATAATGTTAATCCACACAAACAAAATATGAATGTATAAAAAACTAATAGGCATCACAACAGATGCGATTCTATTCTCTATACCTTAACAAATCACAGAACATGTATACCCACACATGATAATACATCAAAAAGAAAATTAGGGTGGGGTGGGTAGGGGTGGGGAAAGTTAGACATACATTCACTCATCATATGAGAAATTAGAGGAAACACCCTAACAATTTTTGGTTTTATTTATTTACCAACTCAAGTGGTGAATCATATGAAATTAGAAAATATAACGAATATATGTCGCACACAACCACACTGTGGGAAATTACAAATCCCTAGATACAACTATAACTATCATCGCACAAGAAACCTAACTACCACTGCCATGGTCGAGATCACAGAGATGTATATAATCATTATATTCATCATGAAACAATTTCATTATGTAATTAGAAATTACCAATAATTCATTAAACCCCATTCAATGTCTATTTTATCCATTATACTTCACGTCAAGCCATCACACCTTAATAATTCAATAAATTTCTAGATTCAATATCCATTACTTTTGAGATTCAATATAACCATCCAATGGTTTTTATGACATAATAATTCCATGAATCATATATAATTGCTTCTACAAAAGACACTCAAACCGATGAGTTCATTATTAGTCCATTTATCATTCCATAATTTCTATGTACACTAGGATTCATCCAAATCTACCACAACCAAATTTTCACTTATTGTGCATAGATATAAAGTGCATCAATTATTTAGAAAAAATAATTAAGAACAATCCAACATTTTAAAAAAAAATCATTAAGAAATAACTAATGAGTAAGAATCGATTTTAACTCATTATTACTACCTTGGTGTCATCCAAAATCCATTACAATCAATACATTTAATTCCTATATCAATTGAATAAAACTACCAATAGAACCTCATGAAATCCATACATTCTAATAAATATCTAACCATTACATGATTATATAAAAATACATCAAGTATCTTTTATCCATTATAAAAAATTCATAATAGGAAAATGATTTATTTAGGAAACAACCATGGGTAAACTAATGTCATATCAGCTAGGCATTCAATCCTTTCAGAAACAATGATTGTATTGCTCAACCCTAAATAACGATCCTTATAAAAAACTATTTCATTAATATATTTAATTAATTAATACATTATTAACATGTAAACAACAATAATTTTATCATCCAAAATATATCATCTATTTAGATCATTCATTAACATGATCTATGAATCACAATCATATTCCATTATATTCAATTATGAATGATAATTAAATTACATGACTCTTTAATTAACCAATAAATCATTTCATCATTAATTTTTTTATCAAATTTCCATCATATTAATTATATTAACAAAAATAAAACCAATGACAAATATATAACATATACTCTGGAAAAATGGGTGGCAACTTCAACATGAAAAATTCCCATGTGATCACAATAACCCTACACCATAATTCATTATTTTGTTATTTCCATTATTATATTAAATAGGTTGGTTTAATAATTAAAATAATAATTAAATCATGATAATATAACACTTTAAATTAAGTAAAGTGAATAAAAAATACCAAATATTGATTGAAGCATCATGGTACAGTCTTCAATCAAGAATAGAAGAATCGAGGGATCAGTTCCCACCAAAATTGAAGGAAAATTCACCAAATCCTAACCCCAATAACCGACCATCAATAATTTCTTGAACCGTAACCCAAATCAGAAATTTTTACCAATATAGTGATCCAATAAAATAAAATAAGATACTATATAATGACGGGAAGAGGCAACGAGAATGTACCGTTATTTGTGATAGTTCCATCTAGATGAAAAAATTGTTTATGTTATCAAGATATAAGGATGGAGAGTGGTGAGAGGTAAAAGGGACAAATAGGGTAAAAAGTAAGAAGTTATAAAATTAAAATAAGGATGTATTATCCCTCTATTTATAATGGAAGCCTGAAAGGCAACCACCAGGTTGTAGTGACCACCAATTTGCCTATGGTGTATCTGGTCAAAAAGAGATCATATTTCTTATTTATAGAATATCTAAAGACCATATTAATTTAATATTGAATCATATCATCTTAATAACAATAATATATGGAAAATTGTATGGTTCATAGATGTTTGGACTTCTAGAAAATGAATACGGCTCTCCAACGTAGTTTATAGAAAACTCCCTTACTCTTTTGGGACACCACACTACGACCTTCAGAATGAAAAAGTATAATTTTTCATATACACCTCCCTCACACATATATTGAACATTCCTCACCGAGAAATAATATACCCAACCGTTGGGTTATTAAACACTTCCAATTACCAATATATAATCAACCAAGAACCTTTGATATCACCACACACTCTACTAAAACATAAAAATCCTCAATGTTTCACATAGGTGAAACTCCCAATGAAAAAAACATTCAAAATAGCCTCCCTATGTTTTTTTCAATCCATGATTCTCATAGAACCATAAAAATAACTAAAAAATTATCAAGGGAATGTATATACTATGTTACAAAGTCCCTCACATGAAGACCCTAACATGACCAGGGTAACATTGACAAGATCCAAAACAACCATCACATAGAAACCCTCATTCAAGCACTGAAAATGGATAAGATATAAAAATTTCTCTAAGAACGACCATTCTCTTGAATTGATGGGGTCTCAATTTCAGACATGTGACCCCTAGATAAAATTATTCCTGAAATGGGAAAACATTCCATTAAAATCCCCATGTTCTTCCACGAACCACACAACTAGGTATAAAATTATTTCCCTTCTAAGATAGCCAACTATAATGGTAGTATCCATAACCACAACTATATCCATGCTCAAAATAGTTATCACCACAATCTCTGATTTGGTACAGTGGCACATAGGATGACCATAACTCATTTTTATCCTTCATAACACCTTTGAACACCCTGTAGGCTCTGACAATATTTGGGAAAATGAAAAGTGTTGGATTTTTAAATCATATCCCTTATATAAATTCTCTGAAGAGGTATTATTATAATTAAATTTTTTTCCTAGGTACAGTATAATGGTTATAGGGAACCGTGAATATTGAGGAAGGGTGTCCAATTTTGGGTTTTCATTGGTTTCAATAGATAGTATTTGAAGAAATTGAAAAATGAGATCCTGAAATATCCTAGAGAGTATCTTTTAAATTTAATTTATATTTAATTTGAATGTTGAATTATCTCTAACTAGGAATTCATATGATCAATGTTTTTTTACCTCAATTTTTTCATTATTGTGATCATTGAGATTCCAAATTAGGACTACTATAGTTGTATCCACATGTGCTCCATAAATCTTTGAACACCATTCTTGGTATTATTTATGAAAACATAGGGGAAACTAGAGATTCATATCATTTAGCATTGTCTATAATAAAGATTTTTCTTGTTATATTAGTGTTCTCAAGATGGTGGTTGGGAGGATTTTTATCTATAGGTATCAAGAGATATTTAGAGAGCTATTCATTTTATATAAAAATTCTCCCCTTTCCACCAAAATGATATAATATGGATTTTATACAAAGGCTTAAAAAATTTCTAATTTCACTTAGACCATTATTAGTATATTTTATCTAACTAATCATCATGTCGAATAATAATAATAATATTATTATTATATCATATGAAAAGTTCTTATTTAAATATAATTTTCTAAAAAAATTAATATTTATTTCTATGATATTAAATAAAATATGTCATTTCCATCAGAAAATTAAGTCAACCCATTAATACTCCCAAACAATTTACTAAATATTGAATAATAAAACAATTATTGAAATAAATATTAATCATTGAATAAAAAATAAATTTATATTCACTAAAATTATGAATAAATATTAATTTTAATATTTAGATAACTAAGAAAATATTTATATATCACTATATTCACTAAATGGGTGACCATATAAATATCTATTTTATAAATTTCAAAAAATAATAAAGAAATAAAATTTAACAAATATATTCTAAATTTTAATATATCCTGACTTAATTTATTAGATCAACGTAATTTGAATAATTATTATTATAAAAATTGAGAATAATATTTATTTATACTATTAAATTCTATAGAATTTATTGCGATCCATGGTTGATTTAGTGTACGAACCTCTTGGTTTCATTCCCATTGGCATAAGGTGGACTTAACTAATGTCCAATATTAACATATGATAATATTTCAAGTCACCCATCGACAAGGAAGTTAATTTTTCAATGAAAAAAACATCCATCAAATGCAACTTTGCAATACAATCCATATTTCCATTGATATCTCATTATGTAAGATGCATACATATTTCATAACTCTATTCAATTGACTTATCATTAATTTACTTTATGAAATTTTAACATACATGAACTACTATAGACACAGAATTAATTAAATAGTTCTATTTAAGTTAGATGGATAGTAGTATATTATTCTATAATATTGAATGGAAAATAATCTCTTAACTTATTTAATCTATTCCACACATCTTATTATTCACCCAATGTTTTCTTCCTGACCACATTAATATTTCATCTTAGTTTACATTCTTTTACAAAATTAAATTATTCATGACACAAATTAACAATAATTTCGTGTTTAAGGAACAATATAAACATTGAATTATTGAATTATCCAATATATATAATTTTTATCTATAGTTTTTTCCTCATGATCCCATTGCATAAAGATCACCAAGTTTAAACTAAAAGAGAATAAGACTCAATGTATTATGAGTCCCCAAAAATATATAATCTAAAATAATATGTGTCATATCCTACATAAGTTATTTAGGTCAAATGATATATGTTTTAGAATATTTTAATTTGATCCTTAGTTTCTCATTATAGAGGGGAATTTCTATAACCATTAGATGAAATAAATACTCTAAATATATTATCACATTACTGTTATTCTATAATAACAATCCTCATATGATAATATATTTATCAATAAATTATTAATTAAAAGTACAAAACAAATTGGTTTATAGGAATTAACACTAACACACCACCAAATACACTATAGAAAAAACTAACCTATAAATTATTAGATATCATTTGATAAACACATTTCTACTCAAGTATGACTATAGTTTCTAGGAATTATATTTTATTATGTGGATAATCTTCCTTCTATGACTTCACTTATTTGAGAAAATATTATAAGAATCGATATCATCAATTATTTACCTATTATTCTATATTATAACATAAATTATTAGATAATATATATGATATGTATTGTGATTTATTAATACAATTCAAATATATATAATAAATAACTATCAAAACAATTTATTAAGTGCATTAGAATCCATAACGTACTCATTATTTATAAATATGTCAAACACTACCATTAATAATAATCTTTTACTTATTCATATTAAAAAATTATAAAAATTTAGTCAAATTTATTCATAAGAAAACTAGTTTTGAATCCCCTTAACAACTAGAATTCTTAATTCTCTAATTACGAGGAACTCATCCTTTAGATCTCTCATGTACTCTGTGAATATTCTAATATCAACCATATGAAATTATCCTAGTTTTTTTATATTTTCCCATCCTTCATGATATATATCCAATATCATATCTTTGTACATATCATGGACTATATGATACATTTAAACACTTAATTATATGAAATAATATTCATTATAAAAATCTCTTTATGTGTCTTATCATGTCATCCAAGATAGAATTTACACCTTGTGACATAGGAAAAAAATTTCACACAATTTGTTTCATCAGGAATTATTCAATAATTTTTCATTTTATATACTATTAATTGATCTAATGAATCCAATAAATTTATTTTACTAGGTATTATTCACTATAACATGTGTTGTTACTTTAAATAATTTTTGGATAAATACTTTTATCTTTGACTTGAATAATTATAAGACGAAACATATAATTTCCATATGTAATCAACAAAATTGACTTATAAAACATGGTGCATATAATAACCTCTTATGAACACATGGATAATTATAATTATAAAAAAAACAAAATTATGTTATGTATTTTTTAAAATGAATATTCCAGGACCGTTATTCTTTATTTAACCCATAAATGGATATCTATAAATTGAAAACCAAATTGGTATTATTTAGTGTCACAAAAACAGCTGGTTTCATTATATAGATATATTGCACAATAATTTCATTAAGGAAGGTTATCTTGAAACTCATTTTCCAAATTTCATAATCATAGAAGGTTTATATGATAAGTATAATTCATATAGATCTTAGCATCTAAACTCATGAGCTGGTTTCATCATAGGGTATGCGTTAAAATTGATAGAAACTATTAAGAACCAATCATAAATTATAGGAACCCAATTTTTCATCTAAGTGAATTTTTTCTTGAATAACCACTAATGGATTTAAAATAATTGGAGAAAATTTAAAAATATATAACTCAATATTGGTATATGCAATTGTTTTCTAAATTCATATTATCTTTCAAATATTATATTTTTACTATTTACTACTTCTTTATAGTATTTATGTTAATTATTCTCATTGAATAATATAACACCTAACTCAGTGAGTAAAAAACCACTACTTGGTTTTATGTTTCACAAACAATATGTTTCAATGGAATAAATCCTCCCACAAAGTCCTATAAAGTATAATGTCCCCTTTCCAACTCATAAGAATCTAAAGCCTTTACTTTATTTATGTCTATATTATTCCCAATATCTCAAAATAGAAGTTATTACCTATTAAAAAAATTTATATAAACACTTATGTTATACCTTTTTATATAATGTATAGTTATATTCTATGCAGCATTTAGGATAAGTAACTAGGATGGACATATAGTTTACTTGATGTAAGATTGTTTCAAAAACTAACATTAATAAAAGATTCACATTAAAACAACTAGAGATATGTAATAATGGATTTATTTTATATTATAGATTATTTTATATCCATTAGTTAATGAAGATGTAATATGGAATATTGTTAACAACACTACCTATGAAAAATATATTGAAATAAATTTTGTAATACTTGTAATAATTGCAAGATTATTCCTTGATCATCATATTTCTACCATCATCACTATGATCCTTATAAGGTGACATGAGTTCTTCAGTACATTTACACTAATTTTAAACAATAAATCATTTTTCGGTTCTGATATTCTCTAACTAACCAACCTAGTGGTCATATATCTTTTAATAAGTCTATTCACTACTCGAATATAACCTTTCAAAATATTTTAAAGGAATATTATGATGTATATGAATATATATTTAGATATTTCATATAATATTTCATATATATATTGATAAACTAATTGTAGAATCTTTATCGTAATATCATTATTGTATTTAAATGTTTCTATCATAAAAAATTGCAAGTGATCATGAAAAAAACACCTGAGAGTGTTTCCAATTAATATTCTAAACATCACTCTCAGTATTTCCTTAACATGGAATTTTATTCCTACTTGAAATATAATTATCTTTATAAAAATAGGTGTTATTTTATTAATATATTAATCATTAATCACCAATATTTGGATATATATATATATGTATGATTTAAGAAAAACTAAACTATTAATTAATTATGACAAACCATAAAATAATCATTTCAAATATGAAATATTACCTCATTGTGTCTACAACCAGACACTAAGATATATATGTTTTGGTAAACTTCATGATAAAAAACGTTTTATCATAATCAATACACATAGAAATATTAATTTTTTGATATTATTTACCTGATGTATCTGCCTAACACCATTTTCAACATGATGATTCAACTTACTTCTTATAGTATTTTTAGACTTACATAGTTCATATATTTGTATAAAAATATGTGAATAATAGATATTATTTAATATAAAAAAATATAATTAGAAATATTACATGAAGTATTGAAAATATTTTATTTAATATATTAAGATTTATTTTTATTCAATTTATTTCTACTCCTATTATAGTGACCATTCCCACAACATGTGATGAAGACAACATACTATTTATTACACTCCCTTTGAATCATATACCTATTTTATGGATGATGTTAAAAATCTATTTACACCTAAATTATCATATATTTTTAACCTTATCTATAACATAATTCTCTATAATGGGTAATAAAATATGTTTCCACCAATCTTGATCAATATTTCCAAGCATAGTAAAATGTTTCTAGAGTGGCTTCTTCAAATTATTCACCCTGTAGTTCTTAATGAATGAGGATAATATGAGTGGAAAATTTGATAATATGAGATTAATGTATAATTTATTATACATAAAGAAGCATAAAATTAAAAAATAATTAATATAATTCACCATATGGAGTAGATGATCACTATCTTGGTATATGTCATCCAATTTAAATGTGTACAATGCAGTTGAAATCTCATTTATATTTAGACTCACTTTCTCATTTTCATGTTCATAGGGATTATTTTTCTGGGTGTATATATCTATATTACTATTTTCCATCCTCATATCTCTAGACATAGATGATGACATGGCCAAATGAACATGTAAATAATCCTCCATATATCTCTTATATTAAACCATCTCACCACATAATCTCTATAATATGTTTGATCTAGAATAAGGGATTCTAGAAGATAAATGAAAGCATCCTATAGAAGTGAAATGCACAAGTTCAAATACAAGTGTTAGATTTCTATTCTAGTGATTTTTTTTCTCTATCCAAATCTATTCACATTGTTTCCATGGTTAATTTTTTTATTTTATAAATAAAATAATAATATTATTAATTTATATTAAATAGATGTTTTGATGTAAATAATTTATTTAATTAATTAGTATCTAACAATTTTATAAAATATAGACACCCCTCACTATTTGATTTGGAATAATCTTTCACACAAATATTACAGTGGAAAGATCTATATATCACTTCTCAAAACACAAAATATGAACATGAAAATTACTCATAGGTATTAATAAAGGATTAACTTTGAAATGTTACTGATTTGTTGATTAGAATACCCAATCCTAAAATCCTATGCCTGTATTTTATCAATATTTGCCTATAAATTGTATTAATTTGACTACAAATATTACCATAATAAAATTTTATTAAGTAAACCTATTATCTATTTTAACACTCCCTGATAATTAAATATTCCCATTCTATTTCCTAACTGATACTATAATTATGGATTTATCCTCACTTAGAAGATATAATATGATATTTATCTTAATATTTTCATTGAGGGATTTTGTTTTAATTGTGTATAAATATCCAATAATTTTTTCTTCATATTCTTGTTAATATTATGTAGTATTTACATTATCAATTAACCATGTCCAATAAAATAAATTCGTTATATTGGTTCTAATATATTTCATGTTATTATGCTCATCAATTTATTTACTTTATGTAATTGTGTTTAATCACCTATGTAAAACATGAATCACATAAATATATAAATAACCATTCACTTATAAAATAATAAAAATATGTGATATGATCATGAAAATTTAATTAATGGTTAATTTATTGAATAATTATAAACTAACCATGAACATAGGGAAAAAAATCATTGATTCCATCTTTGTCTCAATTGGTAGAATATAACTATTCCCATATGTATCACCCTTTTTAGATTCACCTCAACTTGGTTCCAGAATAATATACTCTCATTGGGATCTATATCTTTTTCATATATTTACTCACTCACTGGTGAGTGTTATCAATAGAATAGGTTTATATAAAATAAACCTAATACATGAATACTCATACATAACAATAGAGGGAGGGATTATTCAAAAATCATCATATTAAATTAAAAAATATAATATTACAATAAAACATGAAACAAATCATAAAATTATAATAATAAATAATGTACACACATTGGTTGTTAAAGATTATGATCAATTTAACATGAAACTAATACACATTTTTAATTACTGAAATTTATTTAAATTTTTTCTAATAAATCTAAATTTATTGGAAATAATTAATGAATTAATCAATCCAACAATTAATTCATTATCATAATATTTTTTTTAATAGTCCCTGAGATATAATAATATTTCCATCCTAAATTATTTCAAATAAAAAAAAATTTTAAATTAAATATTAAAATAATCAAGTACATGGTGTGTACTTAGTAGACCACACAAAATATATTTTCCATGTTAGATTCAAATCATTATGGGTATTTAGTACTTACATCACTTGTAATATCAATCCATATATTATGGGACTCATGATGTGAATGGTCCTTTTCACGTTCAGTGTACGTACATGGCATGTATTCCTATATGACATGTTGAGATATATATGATGTGTACTTCTATGGGTCAAGCTGTGTAGTCCCTATGGCATGTATGAGCACACGACCTAACATAATATACACAATGTTTATCATTGGAAATTAATTTAATACATAAAAAAATATGAAAACTATTACAGATCATGTAGTTATAGAATTTTACATGGAAAATAACTATTAATCATGTATACCCACACTACACAAAAAAAATATCTTAGTTTGTACATAGTGGAAAGTGAAATTTGTTAGATGGATTTTACAATAAGATACACACCATTTAGTTGATTTGTTGCTAAAATTATATGACATGTTGGCCCAAATTACATGCCTAAAATATCATTATATAACTTAATTGGGTTATCACATGTTACACGACATATATATTCTAGCAACATGCCGTTTGGTCCATGATTTTTTCACATCAGATGTCTAGTAGTTGATACTTGATGTGTAATGTTGTACTTTATTGGAACTTTTGGAATGTATTGATATAAATATAATAAAAAACGTGTGGGTTATATAGTGTGTCCACAAGCAAAATAGTGTCTAGTTTTATCAAAATTCATTTTACATAGGAGGCCAATACAGGGTGTGTAATGATTTCATGTATCGAGTCACATGGGTAGTCGAGGATTACATGAATCATACATTGTATGATTTGATCATGAGAACATGGAATTTAATTTATTATTACATGATATGTTTCCCTATTAAACATGAAATGATATTGGAACCTTCATATGAGATAATTAATCATTGTTTTCTTGTATTGACTAATTCCTATCCATATAAATGAATTCATTATGTTATATTTTGGATTAAGAATTATTTTTTTGAAATGGTAATTAGAAAAAAATACTAAAAATAGATAAAAAAATTGTAAAAAATTATAAATATTATGTGATCACTTGGATAACATTTTATCCAAGTCCTAGTAAAAAGAATCCAAGAGCATCACACCATTAATATTGGTTGAAACAAGGAGTTACATTATTATTGGTTTGTTTGAAATGGGTGTTGGGAGGATTACTATCTCTTGGAATTGAAATAATTATGGAGACATTTCCACTATAAAAAACAAGTCACTATCCCCAAAAACTAATAAAATGGGGATTTTATATGTTTGGTTAAAATAATTTATAATTACACCTAGGACCATATCAATATGTTTAATCTATGTATTCCCACATTAAATAATAATAATAAAAACACTAATAATAATGTAATATATGATGACATGTTCTTATTTAAATATAATTTCTTAAATAAATATATAAATTGATAATAATTTAAATAATTTAAATAATTCATTTCATTTCCATCAAGAAATTAACTTGTCCCATTAATCCCCCCACACAATTTATCAAACCTTGAATAATAAAATATTTAGTAAAATAAATATTATTCTTTAAATATATTAATAAATATAGTATTAAATAATAAATAAGTGAATAATTTAAAATCATATATTCTAAACTGAAATTTCTAATGATTAATTTTTTTGGTCAACATTACTTGAATAATTATTATTCCACTAGTTGGGAATAATATTTATTATTTATATAAAATTTAATAGAATTAAATGAGATTCTAGATACATTTAGTGTGTGAACCTATAGTCTCTTTCATATTAGGATACGGAAAACATGCCTGAAGATCAAGAACAATGTATAGAAACATGTTATGGAACCCATAGAGAATCATGTAAATTTATAAATGATAAGACACTTTATATGAACACAATTGTGTAATAAAATCCCATTATTTAACAATATCTCACCAAGCATGATTAATCCTTTTGTCATAACATTATACACCAGATTTATTTTTCCCTAGAATTTTTTAAATGGAAATCATCCATGAAATATAATTTCCATGAATCTAATCCGGCAGTTCCATTTCAGTAAAAGTGTTAAAGATATCTTCATCATTAATATGAAAGTAAGGAATTCTTTCAAGACTTTTTTAATTAATTCCATATCACTTTTGACTCACCAAACCAATGTTATCTAACTATGAACATATGTCATCACTATTTTTATCTATACATCAAAATATGTGATTCATGAAACAAATGAATAAAAACATAACGGTTATGGGATAATGTACACATTTATAGATAAAAATATCTAATGTAACATAAAACATGTGGAATTACTATTGGTGGGTCTATACTCATGACCCCCCCTTTTTAAAGATCACAAAAGAGAACATCCCAAGAAGAAGTATCGATGTATTACGATCCCGAAACACCTGATAGTCTGACATCATATGTTCACTGTGATAAAAATGTTATATAAACCTAAAAAATATATTAAGAATAATTTCATAGTATTTTTTTGTTCTAATTATCGTGAGGAACTAATATAACATTTCAATGTGACAAATACTCCAAATACATTATCATAGTAATGTTACACAGAGTAAAAATCACCATATGATAATATATTAGATAATATTTTATAAATTAAATGTATAAATATAATGAGTTCTACTGAAAAATACCAATATAATTACAGTCTAATTAATAATAGATAAATGAATGTCGCATGTTCATTTAATTTTAAAACATGAATTTCACAATGTAGGATAATATTATAAATAATACTATTCATTTTTATATAATATACCAAAACTATGAGCTTCATGTATCTTATGATACCATAACCTCATGGAAAAAAATATTTTTTCAGCATCATAATTTTATTACATAATATAGTTAACTTTTAAAGGTATATCTTTCAAGAAATGAACATGTTATATGGAACTATTATCACTCCATCCAAACCTAGATTTCAATTCAATCAATTTCAACATCATGGATATAATTGTGAATTTAACAGAACATAGATATATTATTTTATCAACATCACCATGAACCCTCTTGACTATATTAATTCTCTCAATGGTTTTAAACCAACATCGTGAATTAGTTCCCAATTTCAATATGAATCATCTATATTAGAATTTCAAATAATAGATACTGTTATTTGTTGCATTTTATAATTCCAAATCTAATGATTGTAAATAAAATTAAATATATTAAAAATTAAATGATATTTTATTTCTATAAATCATAATTTTCTCATATTTAAACACATTAAGCTTGTATAAAAAATTAATTTTATATTTAAAGCATTTAATTTTGAAAATTATAAGAACACATTATCCCTTTTCCCTCATCAATCACCTGTCCTCTATGAATTAATCCAAAAAATGGTCTATTATCACCTTTAACATCAATCATATAAAGCAATTTATGTTATCATATATTGTAATTATAAATTAAAATATATATTATAAAATCAATAATGTTTTTTTACTTCAAAAAAACTTTATATAAAATTATTATTAAAAATTTAATAATGGTAGAAATTATTTTAAAATATTATTTGAAAAATAACTTAGAAAGTTTCAATATTTTATTAATAAATTTTTTCAATATATTTGAAAAAAAATTCCAATAGTTAAATATTGTTAGAATAAATAAATAAATTTCTTATAAAAAAATTGAATATTGTTAAAAAATATCTCCTAAAATTAATTTAGAATAATATAATTCAAATTAAATAATTTCATGAAAAATAAAAAATTTATATTTTAAGAAAATTATGTTCATTTAGGATTAATTAACTTTTCATATATACACTATAATATTCATGAAATAAAAATTTTATTCATTAAATACAATTTTGTTTTTTATAAAAAATAATTATGTATACATACTTGATAATAATTCTTATTATATCATAATTGTGGAGATCATAGTTTTTAATTCACAATATAATATTTTCAATACTATTTTTTATATTTATAAATAGTAATTATTATTTTCACTGATAATTATCACTAAATATTATTCTCAAATACTAATTATTATTTTAAATAATAATTATTAGCTATATTATTTCAATGTTTGAATAAATTCCTTAACATAATTTTTTATTAAAATTAAAAAACAAAATATTAATAATAATTGATTCAATAAAAACAAAAACGTCACAAAATAAATGAAATTTAAAATAAATAAATAAGTTTATAATAAATTCCATAAAAAATTAATAACCAACATAATTAATATTTTCAAAATAAATACACTATGTATATATGTATATATAGATATATTTTTTTAGGGCCTAAATATATTTAATTAAATAACATAATATATTTCTTTATACATAAAGAAAATATTTTCTAATATATCAATATTCATAAAAAATTATATATAATAAAATATTTATCCCAAATTAAATATTTTAAATAAAAACTTTAGAAAAATAAATTCTAACATGTAAAAATAACTTTGGTGACCAGATCATTTTATGAATATTAATTTTGAGGGAGGGAGAGTGTGTTGGATGAAATATTCATAAGATGATGGGTGATTAGAATGAATGCGTTAAATAGACATGTCCAAAAAATGATCGATAAATGGGAGATCAGGTATCATGATGGGGGGAGTTGGCATATAAATCTAGGGGCTTGGGATAATTATAAAGGCCTATTATAAAAGGAATTAGGAATAAGAGAACAATTAGGGTATTGGGGGAGAGTGAAATTGTTAAGATAGAGAGTGATAGTGGGGGACTCGATGCATTGAAAATAAAAGCACAACACTAAGATAAGTAATTGAAAAATATTAGATATTGAATATTTTTACTACCATTTGAAAATATTTTATTAAAATAGTTTTGATGATTATGATTGTAATAGAAGATAATGAAAATTATTTTTCAATGGTTTTTGACACTGGTTATCCAAAAATAGAGGTCGAATAATTATTTTATGTCGGTTATTGAAAAAAATGCTAACAACTAATGATGGTTAAATAAATTTTTTTATTAATTATGAATTAAAAAAATCTAAAATCATATAATATTATCTATGAGGAAATGATTTTGAATATAAATATTGTTCGAGTCCAATATAATATTCATTAATAGTTTAGCATGTAGTTCTTGTTTAATTCGCTTTTAATTAATTTTTTGAAACAATGTTTATATTTAAATTTGAATATTTATCAACAATATTCATAAAGAGTGCTTGGAAATTTATTTGATGATTATTTTGAATTTATCCTGAGGATTCTCATCCCTCAATGGATAAATACTACTTTTAATCCCATGTATGGAAATTTGAGGTAATGCATAAATATTTGTAAATACATTATTAATAAAAATAGGCTCTTAGAAGTGTTTAGGTGGATATTAGTAGTACTTATCCATGTTTAATTGGAAATTAGAAATGTGAAATTTGTGAAATTCATTAAGGGAATTAATTTGAAAATACTTTTTATGAAACATATCAGTTTCATTTTTATGGGCACTTGATTGTTCGTGTGAATAAGTGAGTCTCTTAAACATACAAAGTCCATTCATATGGGATATGTAAAAACATAGTCCATGATACATTAAGTGACTTTAATATAATATTATTAAGTATTTATTGTGTTATATTTGGAGGTCTTCTATGTCATCATATGGTTATTTATAGTTTACTAAGGTGTTATGTATTGCATAAGACATATTGGTTCATCTATAAGAGCTTTGTAATAGAATCTATATCATGTATAGTATTTTATATTAAAATATTTTTATTTTTGTAAAATTTAAGGTAATGGATATTGAATCAAGGTTATTTTTATTTCTTATGGTTATCAATATTAATTAATACTTTTTTATATAAGTTCAAATCTACTCTAAAAAAACCATTTAACTCTGTAAATTTTTTACTCCTATTGAAAGGTAAGAAAATATGTGGTAGGATATCAATGATTTTGACAAATGAGATGAGTTTTAATAATTAGACTTAAGAGTTAAAAATAATTCCAAAAAACAACTATATAGATATTTGACAGATGAGGTGATTTTATTTTTAACAACATATTTAAATGAATATATGATGAGTAAAAAATATGAATATCATTAATATCTAATTAGAGAGTCTTTATTAATCAAATACAACTTCGATTTTTTTCACTACTTTAAGGGAAATTTGAAATTGATGATGGATTTAAGGTATTGAAATATTTTTAATGAGAATGGGATCAAATCATAGAACATCCACAGAATCAGAAGGTGATTAAATATTAAAGGCATTTAAAGAGATCTTCTAGAGAAGGAACCATTGTGTGACCAATATAACCATGCTTTAGTCTCTCACCATGAAAGATTGAGTTTGAACTATGTTAGTATAATTGTGAAAAATTATAGAGAAGCAATTCAGTGATAAAACACTTTAATATATCATATATATATAAACTATTAATGTAATGGTTTTATATATTAACTTCAAAGGATCATGAATAAGATACTTTGTGATTAGATACCCTACACCACAATGACTACTATAGAAGAATGGATTAAATATTGTGATAGAATTAGCCATCATCCTTCATGAACATAATATACTAATCAAAACCCCTTGTGAATATATGAAAATATTTTAAATATCTACGAGATATCATAACCTGAATCCCTCTATAACATCAATGTTTTAGCTGGAATAATTAGAAAATAAGATATGGTAATGTCACACTATTGCCCTGAGTCACTATACTACAATAGTGTTATGTAAGGTTTACTTGAAGTGGATGAGTGTATCCCAAGATGTGTTATATCAACCATGACATGGATGGTTGTAAAATTGTATAAAAACAAAATATAGGTTACATTAATTCCTTTCCATAACACATTCTCATGTCATAGTTTGTTTAATGTTTATTATAAGTTAGTCAAACCATGGAAAAAAATCTCGAGAGAACCTACCATGAACATTGGAATAATTTATATTTCAAAACATTATATTTTTCTCTCACACCTTGATGACCCATTTTCACAATCAATTTTCAAAATAGTTAACAAAAATAAGGTATTTTAATATTACACACAACAAACAGAATGAATGTGACATTGATATTTCTATAACTATATATTTTACAAAATACTAAAGTCTGAGAGGATTTATTTTTTTGAAAAATCAATATAAGAAAATGGAGACAATAGGAAAAATTTGTCTTGGTAAATGAATTTTATAGAGATAATTGAAAATTTTATTTCGTAACTTTTATGATTTGATCCGTAATCATGGATTGGATATTGAAGTGTGCATTGTATTTAAATTCATTCACATTAATTCTATTATTTTCATGTTATTTCTTCTAAAAATATTGTTTCTCCCATAACACAAGAATACTATTTCATTCAGGATGGTTGGATATTCCATAATGAGTCATTATTTTTTTAAGGGATGGTGGATCAAGAGTAACATGATGATTCTTTACCAAAAATGAAAAATTTCTTATCTATATCACATGTGTTAGATTATTATCACATTTAAAAAAATAAAATCACATCACTAATAAAGCTAGCGAGGGTTATGGTGATTAGGGGATAAACCCTAATGTAAAAAATGTGAATGGGATCATGAGATCTAACCATAATTTTCTTTTTTTACTGAGATAATACTCAATTCATCTGAGTTATACATGAAAATATTGAACATAGGGATCAAATAAACATTGGTAGTTTTAATTATTACAATACAAGTAAAATTAACTACCATAAGAAGTCTTGAAATCAATCAAAAAATGATGATAAATAGGGAAATTAAATAATATATTTTTTGAAAATAGGCAGTAAACTCAATCCATAATCTCTATTCAATATTTAATTCATTCTATAATCCACGTTTTTCATTAATTTTTTTTTCATTCTCAATCTATCATACATTCTTAATCTATTTACAACCATTCTATTTCCATATTATTCAAGGAATCAACAATATTTGAATAATAAGTTATATAATTTTTTATAAAATAATGAAAGATATAGTTTTAGATCAAGGATTTCTGAAGTAGTGGAGGCCAAGAGAATCCCCACATACAATATCCATACACTCCAGTGGTAAATATATAATGCAAAATAAAGAAATAAGCACATCATTCTAGTAACCATTGGATTCAAGAAGGTCAGATTCCTTATTATTCTCATTCCAGTTGTGATTTATATCCATATTCAATTAAATATTTATCTTTCATTATCTAGTGATATTGGAAATTATTCAATGAATTATAGTATTCTCTAATAAGGATATGAACACTAGATTTGAGTTAAATTCAACTACCTTGAGAATACTATTATTAAAATAGAAAAGATAAACTCCGGTAACAAATACATGAGTTGAGAAAATAATATAACCAGTCTCTCCATAAGGGTTCATGAAATTATTGACAAGAGATCCTTGATTATATGGAATTATTTCAGTATTGTTCATAATTCCATGGACACAATATCCATCCAATTTTAGTTTTAACGCCTACCCGAGGGATTAATAGCACACCCAACACCATTGAAATTCACTGTTAGACACTGACTTAAGTTAAATAGATGGTGGATCTTGTTCATTTAAAAATTGGGGAGGAAAGTGTTATTACATAGTGATTTGGGAATAATGATAAAGGATATAAAATTTTCATTGATTTTGGATTTTGTGTGTTTCAAATTGTTGGGTTGAAATTCATTCCATATCTCCTAGATCACCTACATCTAGAAAATTAATGCTTATCAGGGCCTATGTATTAATGAACATGACTAAATTATCATAGAATCTTATAGAAAGAAAAAGATCCTTCAATCTATTACTCCCATAGATCCTTGAGATCCCCGAGAGAGAAAGTTAGATTAATCTTTCCCAATACATTTATGTAATCAAGCTATCTCTCATCTCAATTTTTTCATTGTCAAAACACATAAATTTAAAATCATTTTTAATTCTTATTTTTCAATAAAATGTACATGGTGATCTTGTAGTTTTGGATTAATAACATAATCAATAACCATAAATGATTTGTAAGGCTAGGATACTCAGGTCCCTTGTGGTTCGATGTGTGGATTCATTTTTCATATAATATTCTTATATAATTTAGTTATTTGGATTTTATGTATATATATTCTAAAATATTTCCAATTCCCTCAAGAGGTGATGAATCCTGGGGAGTGTCATGGTTTTATCACCATTAATGGGGACAAAACATTGAACTTAGTGAATAATTAATTACCGATTTATTGTTTCTATATTTAATTTTTTTTCATCATTTTTTTACTTTTATGTTCTACTTTACTAGAAAGGGTGTTCATGGGGTTTTCTTAAAGACTCTAGGTAGAAACAATGGGAATCCTAGGAACCCATATTTCACATGAGGAGCTAGCCAACATTTTAAAATAGCCCAAAAAACACCACACAAGATGAAATATAAGGGATACATACTAAATGAATAGTTGGAGATACTATGTTCAATGTTAACCGACTAATTTAGGCTAAAAACAAGGACATTAATTCTAGTGTTATTCAAATGATATTGAATATGGTCTAATTCAGAGGCACGTAGAATAATGATCCACACAATTATCAATCAATTTTTTGGAGATATATGATACTTTCGAGTGTAATAAAGTCATTATTGAGTCAACAAGGTTTCCTTTTGACTTTTCCATTCCATCATGTTTGGGGAGATTTTTTAGTCAATAAGGTTTATTTTTGACTTTACCATTTCTTCATGTTTTGAAAATCACAAACATCTTATCTTATAGAAACTTTCATTTACCCTATGTTTTACTTTCATAAGAAATATTTTCCTTCCCCATAGAAATTTATTCTTACAATGTTTTTCATTGTACATTTTGTTTCTTAATATAAAATTCAGTTTCATATCTCAAAACCCAGAAATCTTATAGTACTTATATTGAGAGCGTTCGTTTTCCAGGATCTGAATTTGGATTCCGAACCTTCTAAGTTCTGACTCCGAGTTCTCTGAATTCAGACTCTAAACTCTTCTGAGTTCTGACTCTGAGTTCTCTGAATTCGGACTCTGAACTCTTCTAAGTTATGATTCCAAGTTCTCTGAATTCGAACTCCGAACATTCTATGTTCAGACTCCAAATTCAAACTCAAAACATTCTAAGTTCAGTTTTGGAATTCTAATGATTTCAGACTCTAAACTTTTGTAAGTTTAGGTTCAAAATTATAATGAATTCAGAATCCTAACATTCTTAGTTTAGGTTCATAATTATAATGAATTTAGAATCTGAACTTTCTACGTTCAGGTTCCTAATTCTTGTGAATTCAGATTCCAAATTTCCTTGAAATTTAAACTCCGAAATTCTTTAAAATGCAGGTTATGAATTATTTTGAAAATATAATACGAATATTTTTATATCATAGATACCCAATGTGTTTTTGGTTAGACTCCGATCTATTTTTCCTTACACTCTGAAAAATTATTTTGGTTATGTAATCATATTCTTGATTTCACACGTTTTGGTTATAAATTAATGTCATGCATTCAGTTACTAACTAACCATTGTTTGAGTGACATGTGTACAGTTCCCTCCGAAATTTAAGGAAAAATATGACCATTAGAGGAGGGAGCCAACCGTTGAAGCTGTTCCTTTAAATAGGAGCTCATATTAAATATCTCAGAATGTTGCAACTTTGGAAACTATTCTATGACTCTAGAGATTACATTTTGGTGAAGTGATTTCTAGAGAGATACTTTTCATGATTGTTGTGTACTGAACATCTTGTTCAGATATGCTTCGTGCGACTATGAATGTTGGTGAGTACATTATAGGGCTTCCGAGGACAGGAAGATAGAGGTTCCAAATACATTAATTCTCAAGGTATTCCTGGGATAAGAATATAGAGGTGCCGACTACCTTGAGGTTGAGGGCTTGCGGAGATAGTAAGATAGACTTTGATCTTTGTATTGAGGGCTTACCCTGGTGTGGGTAAGACAAATGTTCTTGATAGTATAAATCAACGGACTTTTATCCAAGGTTGTTGGATACCCTTATATTTTGGTTAAAATATTTACTACTTGTTACTTGTTTGATTTGAGTTTTTCGCTGCACTTGGTTTTTTTAATAAAAGTATATCTATGTTATACTTCCATAAATTTTTACACTCTGATATAGTGAGATTCTATATCCTCTAAGGTAGAATCTTCATCTTTGTAAACTTCTGTTCAGTTTCATTTCATGATTCACTTTTCTAGAATTGCATTCTCAGAATCACATTTCCAGAATCAAGCACATTTGTAGAACTAGAGGTTTTTTGAATTTACCTTGTTTAACCGTGTTAAACAATATAATGTTTTCTAAAAAACAATAAAAGTTCTATAGAATTTTTAATGTATAAAATTCACCGCCCTCTTGTATATTGAGAATCATCAGATACTACAATCAATATCTCCATTCATTATTTTGATCCTACAATCATAAATGACACCATTAAAATTTAATAAATACCATTTTTATTGATACAATGATCGAAGGAATGAATATAGTCATATCAATTGGGAACTATTATGTCCTTGGATTAACTTTTCAATAGTTTTTATAAAAAAAGTATTTCAATTTTTTATGAATATAAAGATGATAAGTAATATATTTTTATTTTAAAAATAGGATGGGGGATCTACATCTAAGGGTTGTAAATGATTCAAGGAGTTTCTATGAATATTCCCACATCAAAGAGTTTCACTTAGGATACAACTGTTAACTTTCTATTTTGGGTTTCAAAATATCTTTTAGACTATATCAAATTTAAAAATTGAAGTAGGAATGATGAGAAAAATCCCACCAATGCTCATGAAATTCATGATGATCTCATAGATATAATTTATCAATGGAATATATGTTTCTTTATACCCAATCATCTAGGACACTAATTTCATGAGATGAATAATCTGGGTTCTCAAATAGAGTCCATGTCTAAAGAGATAGGGCCCTTTATGTCTATCCACAATTAGGGAGTATAATCTAAAACTCCTTATGTATTATCAATTGATATATATATATATATGAACATATATATTCTGTGATTTAGAAGTGAGATCCAAATATACTGTAATGGGTGAGGTACGTTTGTTGAGATATGAACAGAATGAACAGTATTATGATATCCATTTAATATATCTATGAAGGTTGGTTGCATAAAACCAAGGTTAGATAATAATAGGTAAGAATACAAATAATTCCTAGGATTATTTGGGGTTTTCCCATGAAATTAATTCACCAAAAACATTGCTCAAATAATTATTACTACATTACCATAGTTTTTTCGACAACAATAACAAAATATTTCATCTACAAGTGAAAGAATTCCAACCCTCTTTCTTTAAGAAAACCCCAAGGACCATACAGATAAATAAAAATGACCAATAGACTAGTAATATTGTGAGACCCCTTTAAAAAATGCGAAAAATATAGAAAATTAGAAAGTGTTTCTCAATTTTATTGAAACTAAAATTGATAAGATTTACCAAAACAATCCTAGAGGCCAATTAAAGTTTTGAGGTGTAACTCAAAGGTTACAATAGAGGGGGGTACTGATATAACTCTAGAGGGTGTAAGTGATCAGAATGAAAATAATGTCACTAATACAAGGAAGTTGAAGTTAATATGGAATAACCAGTGGATAAAGGTTTTGAGAAGAGATAAGAACTAAGGGATCGAGAAAATAACTGAGCAATCCAAGATGATTTAATACTGAAGAAGGCAGTCAAGAAGCCTAAAGTTTAGTTTCACCAGAAGTATATTAATTTTTTAGATAAAATGTACTAAGTCAGGATGGAATAATAATATAATAAATTCAAATAAATTTTCCTATATCCACACATATCCATCCATTTTCATTAAGTATATTTCACCAATTCTATCACACAACAATTTTCTCAGGGATCTTTTCATCAATAAGAAGAAATTAGATAACTAGGGAGTAATTTGTTTGTGTGAATAGTGTTCAAAAAGTCTATAATGGAATCTCGCATTGAATATTTGAGACTCTTGAATTTTATATATTCCATTGGTAGTTATTTTACCAACAATTAGGAAATCCCATCATGATCCTGGTTTTAGCATGGAACTTATGTCGTTGAATGTGTTTAAGAAGATCACATTATGCAATCCAAAACCCATAAGAGTTAAATTATAGTTAATATATTGATAAATAAAGTATCCCATTGTAATTATTAATTATTTTTTGGTAAAGGGGAAAGGTTCATGTTCCCCAATTATTTTTCTATTTTAGTGATGGAGGAATAAAGAGTGATTTCAATCATTCTTGTTCACCATTTCTTAGGTATTTCGAAAACCCTCATCTACCTTAACCAATGATGTTTTATTTTTCTATATTAGAGTTAATAAAATTTTATATAATCCTTATAATTTTTGAAACATAGAGTTGAACCCTAGGACTATCATTTTATCAAAACCCATAAATAAGAATATGCATTTTTAAAGAGAAAAGTTGACGATGAATAAATTCATTCTAAATAATTTAAGGATAAGATTAAATAAATAAATCCATGGATAACTAAAATTATTTTTATGTTCTACAATAAATTTCAATGGATAAATTTCCATAATTATTATCCATGATTTTGAAAAAACCAAATAAATGGCTAAGAAAACTTCATAGTGATCTAATATATATTATTGGGAGAAGGAAAGGTAGGAATAATGATTATAATTGTAAACCTTTAAATAGATTAATAGAAATTATTATTTCATGCACTAAAATAATAATAAAGGTTATTCAAAAGAGAATTTCCAAAATTAATGTAATCATCCCCTCAATTTTCACCTATAAGGAAAGGCTAGAAGAAGGGAGGAAACCGACATGGTATACAAAAAGGAGGTTTAATTATATAATGAAGGAGGCCTTGAGAAAGGATATGTTGGTGTTACTTAATTCCATATCAATTTACCCCATTACAAAACGCAAATGGTCAATCCCACTTTATTTTATTCCTTTGATATTAGGAATAACCTTTGGGAATAAGTACAATGAGATTAATTCTATCAGAATCATAATAATATGGATATTTTTTTTCTAGTGAAATATAAAAAATTCCATTAGGAAGGATAATTTTCTATATTTATTTTTTGATTAGTCACTTGAGAGACCTTATAGTCATGAATACTATTATTCTGTGGATGATTCTTCTAGAAACAACCAATTCCCCCTAGAACCTGAGGACCAAGTGAAAACAACCTTCAAACTCAAATACAAATTATTTCCTATCAAAGTGTGTTCTTTTCATGTGTAATACACCCCAATATTCCTATGAAACATGCAATATATTTTTTAGGGGATAGTGTAATAATTCAATGAAGTTTCATGGATGATTTTTTGGTATATGGGAGTTCATTTGACCTATTCTTGAAAAATATAGACATGGTTCTAAAAATTTGTGATAAAAAAATTCTTGTTTATAAATTAGGTTAAGTTGTATTTAATGGTAGTAGATGGAATTGTTCTTGTACAACAAAGAGAAAAATAATAAATGTATTTTGGTCCTCCCAAAATCACGATGATTAAGTAGCTGTAAGATCCAATAAAATGAGAGAGACTCAATTATTTCTAGGAAATTCTAGTTTTTAATGATGATTATTTAATAATTTAACATGAATATCTTTATCCCTCACTCAAATACTAGAAAAATATGTAGAATTAAAATTTATGAAAAAAAGAATGATCACTATCCCTATCATGAAATTTCTAAATTTGTAACATCCATTTTTATTTATGCTTGATTCAAGAAATTATATGGTTGGAGAAGTTCTCAAAATGAGGATGTATACAAGTTTATATCCAATTTAATATGCTCGTAGGACCTTGTTGTAAGACTAGATTAATTACACAACAAAAAAAGAGGAGATAATTTCAGTGGTCTTTTATTTCAAAAATTTTAGGCCCTCACATGTTCCCTATAAAATGGTGGATCATAATAAAAACAATGTATTATATTTTTTATTGATTAATATGGATACAAAAACTCAATTTATCTAGAGTATTACATTATTCAATGTGTTTTTTTGATATTAAAAAATAAAACATAGTTGAAAAAATATTGTTTCGAAACATATTTTGAGGATATAGTTTTTAAATTTGTCTATAGTGTTAGAATAAGATATTTGAGAATAATTCCATTAAGAAATACAATAATAAATAGAGATAAAAACTATAGAATGGTTTAATTATATCACAAAATATTTAGAAACTAGGCCCATAAACCCAAAATTTTCATACCTGAAAAATGAAGGGGTTTTAATTGAATTTTATCACTTTTTTTGTGATGATCCACTACAATTTAAGTAGTATTTAGGTGGGATGATTCAAACTATGTTCCTATGATTGAAATTGAAAGTGTGTTGGACATTTACCAGTCATTAACAACCAAGGGACACAATAAAAATGAAATATATAATGATAAACCATTAAAATTTATTTTTATGGCCATCAAAACACCAATATGCATGAAGCTTTATGCTAGTGTGTGACTATTGTAAATACATGAGAAACATTGGAAAAAGTGATGAAATTTCAAAACACTTGATAATGAAAGTGTATTTTTTGATGTATGGGGGATCATGGGACATTTTAAAATATCATCCATTGAGACATATATATTGGTGTGTGATTAATATGTTTTTAGGTTGGTTAAATCTAATTTTCTCACTACTAACACTACAGAAGTAATTACTAAATTTTGGAATAAGAGAATATTTTACCAATATGGAGATTCAATGATGATTATTAGTGTTTAAGTAACAAGTTTTGGTAACAATTTGTTAATATAAGTGATGAATAATTATAGGGTTTCTTATAACCCAAGTACCCCATATCATCCACAAATAGGTAGACAAGTGGAACATTCAAACATAGAGATAATGTGGATTTCTTAAATGAATGAAATCTAATGTCGTATTTTTTTAGGAAATTAAATGATGCTTTGTTGGATTATATAAAATCTTTCTATACACTATTATGGATGTATCCATTATTATGGGTTTATGGGAAACCAATTCTGTAACACCTTTAGATTTTGTAATGGATTTATTTTAAAAAATAATTTATTAAATTACTTTCTCCACATGAAGCACTTAACCAAAATAGGACATGATATATTTAAATATTTAAAAAATTTAAGAATAGTAAAAAAAATATTAAATATAAATATTTTAATAAATTATAAATTCCTTATAATAGAACTAAGAACAAATAATAGTTAAATATAGGCATCTTCCAATAAAAACTATTTTTATTTACGTATTGTATTTTAATCTAAAATATATTTTTAATAATTTTATAATTGAAAATAAGAAAAAAGAATTTAATTATTAAATTTATCATATGAAAATTTCCATAATTTATTTTTCTATAAAAATCATTGATTTTTAAGTTAATAGTGAAAATTACAGTTTCCACTAAATTTTTCAATTTTACAACATCATCATTATATGAGAAAGTACTAGAAGTTTATAAAATTTTTAATAGATTAAGTATTAATTTAAGGAATAGAGGTACACTTTTTGAAATATCATTTGGAAATTATAAAACACATTTTTATCATTTTAGAACGTAAGTTACATTTTATTGAAATTTATTAACTATTTCCATTATTTTATTAATTAAAAATCTTAATGATAATATTCAATTTTGTTTTATTTTATAATAAACATAACTATTATTTTTTTATAATAATATAATTTATATGATTAATTTCTATTAAATTTATAATGTTATGATATACATAATTGTTACGCATAAAAACAATGATATTTTAAAAACATGTTTTATTTGTTATGTATGGTAATATTAAAATTTACTTCACCAATATTTATAAATTTTATTTAATAATTTTTTTGTCACAATTTAGATAAACATGTTCATATTATTTAATAAGTACATTTTATATTTTGTGCATACAATTAAGTTACCAAGGTAAATATTAGTTACCTCGTGAAAACAATTATTTCTCAACGAATGTTATTTTTCAAAATATTCTGTATTTTATTTGATTAAACGGATAAATTTTAAATTAATAATATAATATGAATTTTAAAAATATAAGTATATTAACACTAATTTAATTTATAATTAACAATAAATAACAATAAGAACACATAATAGTTAAAAAAAGATTTTTCTACAAAAAATGAGTCTCCTACACATTATATGTTATAAATTAAAATTTAGTTTCATCATATTTAAAATTTTAGTTTTATCATATTTAAAATATTAATTAGGTTAAATAGAGAATAAATTCATATTAATATGATCCATATTTGGTACGATGTTCTGTCTTATATTTTTATTATTAAAATAAATACCATGATTACATTTTAATCTAGATAAATAAGGGTAAAAATGGGTATGTGAAGCATCTCAAATTTTTAATAATTAAAAGTTCACATGAACATTATAGAAATTATTTTTAGTAATTAATTTCATTCTTAAATTCATCACAAACCATATATCCATCCACCTCACCAAACTAACTTAACATCCATGTGGTCCATTTCTTACCCTTTACCTAATTTTAGTGTCCATGAAAATCCATTATTTTAACCATTTAAAATATCTCATTCCCACCCATTTTCTCATCACTCTCCACCCAAAATGAATTTACCATGATTCCACCTTTCCTATACCTCTATAAATCCCTCCCAGTGAGTTCATATAGTTCTATTTTGTCATCTTATGCTTTAATAAGCAACATAGAAAGGAGTCTAGAATGTATTAGACTAAGAGGGTTAATATGGTAGTGGTTTCCGTCTCAATAACACTTTATTGAGGAAGAATTTTATATATTGCATAAACATTCATTTTTATGTTTTAAATAATCCTCCCCTTGACTTATAATGTCATAAATTATTATTTAACATAAATAATTTACCTATATTCATACTCTTCTTTGGTATTGGTTGTGGTTGATTTCTTCAGTAAAATGTAATAGTTTCCATAAATCAATATTATTCTAGAGTTATAATGAGTATTATTGATATTTATTTTTAATTTAATATAATATAGCCTATTAATATATTTGGATATCAAATTTCAGTCAAATATTCTTTATTTATGAGTTTTATTCCTTCGTGAAAATGTATTTAAAATAGGAATAATTTATCTCATATTTAGTGATTATTTTCCCTCTTTGTCAATATTTTAATTTTCTAAAAAATTTCTCCTCTGTAAATGGAAATAAAAATATGTGTTTTCTCATTTTAAATTTATATTTAAATAATTCTATTTTAAAAAGTTCTCTTTTACTCTTTTACTAAGTGGTTTTTCAGTAAATGTGTTTTAAAATATTCACAAGGTTTTTCTATACTTTCAAAATAAAATGTTTTATATTTCACTCCACTAACCTTTTTAATAACTTTTTTTTATTTTCAATACTCTATTAGTGAAGAATTTTTTTAAATTATTTATTTTAATGTTTATTTACTTTAAAATTTTAATTCATTGTTTTTTTAAGGATCTACCATTGGAATATTTTTTTCAAAAAGTAAATAATATTTAAATGTTTTCACTTGTCCTTTAAAATATGACTCATCATTATAATAGTATATTATTTTTTTACACTAAATATAAATTAATTTTCTAAAAAATATTTTTTTATTTCACCACAATATTCATAATTATCTTAAAAGGATTTATTTATTTAGAAATGTTATTTGACTAATCAGCTTATAAATGTTCTTTTAAAACAATCTATTGTGGTGACTAATTTTTGGATATCAACTATTTAGATGTTTATGGTCAATTTTGGTGATATCATTTGAAAATTTCATGAAACCCATTTTATTTCCCTGTGCTATTTATGAAATAATGATAATTTATTTTATGTTTCCCACATATGTATAGATGATGACATGTATGTTCTTATATTTCCTTCCAATGTATTGGCTTATATTTTTGTCTCAAGAGCTCAAAAGGGTACAAGATAATATTTATCCTAGCTAAACTATATATGATTGGATTTATTCCATGATAAAAGGTACATATGTGAAATTATATTAATCCCAAGTGGTACATGAGGTGATTTACCCCAAATCCAAAAGGTGTATGAGAGGTTTTATCCCAAGGTTAAGGGTACACATGATGATTATCTAAAGTCCAAGATGGTACACGAGTGGTTATCAGAAGACTATTATGAGATGAATACATTGGTGTGTATCCTTAACATATATCTTATATACTTATAATCAGGACATAATCTAAAGTCATACTCTATTAACTATAATTATGATCCTTGAATTATGATTTGTGTCTCATGATTACTAATATATTTTCCATGATATATTTTTATTCATTTGAGATTACATTTATTTATATCATGAATTATAGACAACGCTTTTTGTTTCATTTCCTTTTTAATACAAAATTTCTCCCTGTCGGTTTTTTCTGATATGATTATGATCTATCCCTTGTTGATATGTTGACATGTTTTCGTTTTCCAAGGGTTTTAGATCACTCTTTTCTTATGTTTTTAATTTCCCCGGGTTCTGAAGATAAGCGTAACTTTTTGAACATTTTGGGGAGTTCAATTATAGATAAATGATTATAGATTAAGATATTTATATATATAATATATAAGACACTAAACATTTTTTCCTTATATTTTCCACCTATTCGTGATATAAATTATTTAAATTGTTATATTTATGCACTATTGATTCAATACTTATCATGGATTGATTTAGTTTGTATTAAATATGTGTTTATATTGTTTCAATAATTTTGTTTTTTTTTTGAATTAGATTAGTGAAATTTAATGGAAACCATATGCATAAGTCTAAGGGATACATATAAAAATTGGATAACATCTTGATGTGTTGGTAAAATAGTGGTTATGTGGTTCTCATAGAAATTACATCCCTATCTAGATGATACATATGGATTAAGGATCCGGAATTGATATAATAAGGGGTTATAAACTGGAAACGGGTGTGTTGGGTATTAAATAAATAATCACTTATTTTAAAAAAGAGGAAAAACTATACAACAAGTTTGCAACTCCTAGGGGTTATGTGTTGGTTAATCCAAATTCTCTTAATTAACTATTATAGTTGATTTAAAATCCTAACTAGTGCATTTAGAGAAATAACTTGGGTGATTACCATGGATAACATGTATTAAGGCCTACATATTCATACTTATTGGCACATATGTCATTTAGGTGTTATTTCACATAGGGTTAGAGTTTTCATTCACTATATCTAATAATTTCTCCATTTCTATGATTCCCTTTTTAATGTAATAGATATAACCTAAAGAAACCAAGTTAGAAATGAATATAATGGAGAATATAGACATTGTATCAATAATTAACCTAGTGGGATAAAAAATAGAGTGAAAACCTTAATGAAAATTATATCCCTATTTATTAACAAGAAAACCAAATGGACCTCCCAAACAAATCAAGGAAGGAGAAAATTTCTATTCATTTATTCACACTCCAATGACCACTAACCTTCATTGGGACTCTAAAATTACTAATTTCAAAGAAATAGATCAATATAATAGAAAAGATACATTATATTTAATAGTTATTATTGAATTAATTTAATTAGATATATATAATTTGGAAAGTGATGATGATCAATGGTGGACAGAATCAGGAACACAATGAAAAAGGATGAAATAAATTCCATGAAATGGTAGGAGTTTAAAGAGGTATTAGTTTTAGTTTTCCACAAAACTCCTTAAAAAATGATACGGTAACTCCTTGAGTTGAATAAAAATAATGATTAATACATTAGGACCTGTGATGTAGACATCACAAGACTTTCAAGGAATGCCTTTCGTTTTATAATTGACTATGAAATTAAGGTGGATAATGTAATGCCCCAACCCATGTTACCTAGAGTCCATGCATTATTATGTACCATTGGAATGATCAAAAATGATAAAGTCTCGAATGGCCGATTAGTTTAGTAACCTTGAAACACTAGATACATTAATAAGTTTCACAGTACATCATAAAGTAAAACAAAACTACATCAAGATCTTGTCTTCATATCCCCCCATACTATCCCTACAAGTCATTTATAATCTACTTCTTCACATCCTGGAAAAATTAAAACATTGAAAGGGGTGAGATCAGATGCTCAGTAATGATAACAATATAGCGGAATCTTTCATAAATAAACATAAAAATTTAAGGCGATGTATAACTAAAACAGAAGCCCTTTAAATTTGAACTTCAGCATAATATAGAAAAAATAAAATGAAATAATTCCATTTACTTATTCACATGGATATTATACTAGTCGAATAATCACATTGAATATCAATAACTAATTTCATAATGATGGAATGCATAACGCCATACTATCATAACCACGTAGCCAACGCCTCGTGCCAGGACTACAAATAAGATTTTGTCAAGGCCTTGCGCCGAGACACCAGTTTGTCTCATGAGACCTACCGATGCATCCAGGATCTATAGAGGGCTCCACCTGTCACTTATTAAGTCCAATGAATTCCTTATATGAAAAAGTTTAAACATATCATAAACCATAACATAATCGTATCACATAAAATATGCAAAAAGGAAACATAACATTTCCACATTTCAATCATAAGATATCAATACAACACATTGTCAAAATAAAAACATTATCAAAACCATTTTGAATACCAAAATAATCGAAAATTAAAATATGGTATTTATTTTTCATTTAAAAAATGTTATGGCTTATAGAAGAAGTTGAAACTCAAATAATTGTCACACCGGTGAAGAAGTCGTTGTCGCTGCATACGTAAGACAAAACATTCCTTATGTCATTTAGTTAAAATGATTTGTATAAAAATATTACTTTTTAATAAAAGTAAAAGTTAAAGGGGTTTATACACCGTATAAGGGAATGTTGCGTATAAAACAAAAAATGCCTCAATGAAAGTAGATTGAGACGAAGTCCCTCACCTCATGTCCAACTTCACTCGATCGTTCATTAATCTCCTGAATAATAATCTAGAGTTAATTTATTCTTGCTTAGGAACCTTTTTAAAGTTCATTATTCCTTTTATATCAATTATTACCATGTTATGAACATTATGTAATTATTTAAGTTAATAACGGTCCTTTTTCCGATCTTTGGTAATTGAGTCAAAAATAAACTCCTTATAATTAAAAGTTGTTCATGTGGTAAAATATCCATTATATATAAAATTAAATTAATTATGTAGATATCATAAATATCATAAATATCCAGTATATACATTCATTTATAATATTACATATCATTTATAGGTAAGAAATGAAATGCACCGTTCATGGAGACGGTAAGCCGTATGTACGCATGAACGCTACTTTCATTTCTATTTCGTATGGAATGAAATCATAATGATATAAAGGTATATTATAATTCCATTATAATATCATATATAATATCATTTACTCCATCCTTTATACGTCCCACATAAGGCATTAACAATTAAAATCACTTTGAGGGGGCTGTAGTCCGCACTTCCTAAAATGAAATTATCGCGTTTACCCATATTGGAAATCATAAAGTTATGCCATAAATAAAAAATAAATAAGCCTAAGGAAAAAATAAACATAATATATATCACATATAAATATAGTGATATCATAATGGCCACCATGAGAGGTGTTAAAAGAATATTGAACAATCATCTTTTTCTGAGGCATTAATTCACCACCCACAGAAACAATATGTTCTTTAACCATTAGACGATGGTGTGTGTAAGTGTAAATCAAATCCATCCCAAAAAACATCCTAGTATATTTAAGACACTGGTGTTGTTACAAAATAAAGGAATAAAAAGAGTTTAAGGGGTTGGAGAATCAAAATAAAACAAAAGAACATAAGAGAAGACAATACCTTAAAATCGGGTAACTCTTTTTGATTTGAGCCAAAGGCTTCCTTGGGAAGACTTCGGCCCAAAGTGAGGCTTCTAGGAGTAATATAGGTACATTTAGAGAGTATTTGGTAGAGGTTGGCTATGAAAAATGGTGTCAATGGTGTGAATAAGGTGGTTGAGGTGGGGGCCTTTTATAAGAGGAGAGGAGGGGTACTCTTGGAAAGTCATGAAATGTTACATTATTATGATATGATTTTATGATATTTTATGGTCCCAAAATGATATATTTAGAGGATAATCAGATAAGGGTTTGATATAAACCCATCCAATAGGCTTTATACAAGTGTAAGTCTTATATTTTACATTATTTTTTCATTTTATTTTAAGCGTTCATTAATGAGGTAATCACTGCATCATCATGGTGTAATAAATAAATTTATTTATTAAATGCCTAAAAATTATAAAAAAATAACCATGATGTAGGAAATTTTTCTTATATTTCCAACAGATATTTATAGTCGAAACGATAACTTGTATAACACCTTGTAAAAATTGTTTTAGTAAAACAATGCATGTTTGTGACATTTTTATTTTTACTTTAAATAAAAAGAATCAATGTCATTATCTTACCCAAGTGGATCCATGGGGTCTCCATGTTTACCCATGGATTTTATTTCTCGGCCATGACTCATACAATAAGTTTAGGACAAGTGTAAAGGTAATTTATTTTATTATAACATTATATTTACCTTAAATTATACTAATTACCTTTAATCGCGATTAATAAAATTATAATAGTTACTATTCACCAAAAATTATTTCCATCCCATTGAACCAAATTTTACATAATAATTAAAATCATGTTTGTATGATTTTTTAAATTCAATTCATAAACGTGGTAATGTTTCATTTAAATGAAAAATTAGTTTTTTAACTACCACTTAGTGGTTTCACTATTCATCAAAAATTGAAGTTTTTCAGAAAAATACCAAAAATTCAACCTAGGTTATATTTGAAATTCCTAATTAAAAAATGATGTGTATTTTAAAAAATTAAAAAAATATAAGTTGAATTAATTAATTTAATAATTAATTCCCACTGTCACAATAAATAGTGTGTTTTTAAGAAACAATATATATCAAAAGATTGACAAATGTTTATTTCCAATTTCAAAGTGAAATTAATTCTAATGACCATCATTTGATAAAATTGTAAAATTATATTCTAATTATACTTTAAAACCACTCAATAGTATAATTTATCACAATAAATAATTTTGATTAAAAAAGTTATTATTAAGTATTTTTCACTATTCATCGAAAATTGGAAGTTTTTCAGAAAAATACCAAAAAGTAAACATAGGCTAATTTCGATATTCCGAATCCAAAAATCAATTCCATTTTAAAATATAAAATTTATATAATTCCCAAAGGTGGGTATTACTATTCATAACATCTATATTGATTGGTTACAGTGTGTTAGAATCTCGAACTTGCGTACAATGCAAGCTATTGCATTATTGAAAGGGAAGCGTATCGTGGATACTTGGGGTGTTACATTCTACCCTCCTTCAATAAATTTCATCCTCACAATTTGATATTGTTTTTTGAAAATTAATGGTTGAAAATAGAAAATACCTTTGTGGAAAACCCATATCAGAAATAGGGTTAACAAAAATATAACTTTAAAAGAAAGAAAGAGAAGTACAAAGGTAAACCGAGAGAGCCCACACAAGGATTCTATGAAAACATGGATATGGAGGAGAAAAAAATCATCAAGGTATAATGGAGTGTTTTAGAGAATAGGATTAGGAGAAATTAAACTATAAGAAAATCAAAAACATGTGAGTGGTTAAACGGTCATTGATTCCCCTGTTGGAAAAGTTAACCGACAATATTTTTTTAAGTTACCTTTCATAAAGTTGAGGAAATTATTTAGGATATTTACTACAAATTTAAGGAAATATACATACTTGAAATGTAGACTTTAATTCATTAATAAGTTTTTACCAAAAACCCATCATGTACTCTAAAAGGTAATAGAACTCAAAAATATTGTATTTATCCTAATCCTACAAGGTTACAAATATTAACACATGACATTTAGATTAGGAAAACTGCTTTGTAATAACCAGGGACTTCATGTAGTCTTGTGGTAGGTAATAAAGGCCTGTCGCACTATGGTTGTGGGTTCGATTCCTACAGGTTTGTCCGACACGATGGGTTATTGCCCGACCTGCAGGTTGTCCTTTTCCTAAAACTAGAGTATTATAATATTACAAAAATAATATTTCGAAATGTTTTAACCTTAAACAATACTATCCAAAGTTAAACTTAATCCATTCCAACCTTTATAGTTATCTAAAATTCCTCTGTCCAGACTTTCTCTAAAAGGTCTCTAAATTCCAAAATCAATTCATCAGATTCCCCAAACAAAGTAAAGTTTCTCTTATTGCCACATACTAAAAATATAATTAACTTCATCATATTAAAACCTTAATGAAAACAACAAGTACAGCAGTATAATCCTTACATATATCACATTATTCTTAGAACCATAATATAGTTCTTTAGTCCAAAAACACAAATAAAATAATTATTCAACTTCAACTATAGTAACAGCATAAGATTGGCCTTTCTCCCTTGTCCTTTTCTGAGGTAAGTTTCCTTGGAGCTTAGGGAATTCATTTGCATAATTCCCCATTTCTCTACAATTGTAGCATTCAACATTGATAGCCTCTTTCTATCCCTTGCAACCATGAGCCTGGTGACCTTTTTCTCCACATTTATAACAAACTCTCATTCCTTTTAGGAAAGTACAGGGGTGATTCTTCCCACAATTATCGCATAATGGAATATCCTTATTTCCCGTTTTCCCTTTATATGTCTCTTGTTCCACCGTTCTCTTCTTATCCTGCTTTACTTTATTGTCTTATGATTTAGGGAATTCCTTTTCTGTCTTGATAACACACAAGAATATATCTTCATACGATGAGAAAGATTATGAGACTAAGGCTCGAGGGAGAAACAGTTTTAACCCATAAATTAAATGATCAATCATACTTCTTGGGTTACATATATAATCTGCTGCATGCCTTTCTAACCTTGTAAAGTTAGCCACATACTTTGTGACATTCTCATCCTTCTTTTTCCTCAGACTCAGAAATTTCCTTTCCATATCTGCTCGATGGCCATGAGGAAAGTATTTTTTCTATGAAAATCTCTTTGAACTGTCTCCATTTCAGACTTGATACTTATTCATCTATCTTTTTATTTTGAATCAATGACCACTATTGATCAGCATCTCCAGTGAGGTGGTAAAATTCCATGATAACCTTTTTCCTTTCACTACTCCCCAAGGCATGTAATATTTTCTCTAAAGAATTTATCCATTTATCAGCTACTAATATATTTGTAATCCCATTGAATGTTTGTGGTTGTTTCCTCATGAAGCAGTCTGACATTGATCCTCCACATTGTGGATCAGGGTTCTCCATATGTGTAAGGTTATTATTCATAACCTGAGTGAGTTTCCCTAGTATGTTGATAAGTTGATCATCACTAGTTATTCACTAGATCCACTATAATTATAAGGAGTTGGAGGGAAATCCCTATTTATAGTGCGTGTGTTGATATGGTTTCCATTCCTTTCACTAGGCACCATTTATAAACAATGGCATAAACTAGATCAGTTTATGAATCAAAATACTTAATTCCATACTTGTAAAACAGTTAACATAAATTGAAAAGTTTATGGATATAATCTATAATCATAAAAATCTTTTCATTGAGGAAGTATATACTCATAAACCCTTCATAATGGTTTGTAATGAAAATGGGAATTATCCTAAGCATATCCTCCATGAGTGCTGTAACCAAGAGTGCAGCAAGGCCCGTTGTCGTGCACCAGTTCCCATTTGAGTCTAGCTCAAAGCGGTGTTTTCAGGTTTTACCCTTAGGTACATCTCTGCCAGAGCCGCCTCTACCTTCTCATATCTAGATAGGGATGCATTGGTCCGAAAACTCACAAAATCCCTATAATAAAAAAATTCTAGGAAGTTATTTTATACTAATACTTAAAGTCTATCTTAGGGTTATGTGCTCCAATCAGAGTTTTTCTAAATCTAGCTTCCAAGGTTAGTACTAAACTGCCCCTGATACCAACTGTAACGCCCTGAGCCCAGTTACCCAGAGTCGGTGCATTATTACGTAATATTTCCATGATAAAATAAGATCATGTCTCGAAATACTGATTAGTTTAGTAGCCTTGAAACACTAGATACATTCATATGTTTTACATTACATCATAAAGTAAAACAAAACTACAACAACATCTTGTCTTCATATCCCCCCATACTATCCCTATAGGTCATTCATAAAATACTGCTTCACATTCTGGAAAAATTAAAACATTGAAAGGGGTGAGCTTAGATGCTCAGTAAGGATAACAATATAGAGGAAACTTTCATAAATAAACATAAACATTTAAGGCAATGTATAACTGAAACAAAATCCTTTTAAACATGAACTTCAGCATAATATGGAAAAAATAAAATGAAATAATTCCATTTACTTATTCGCATGGATATTCTACTAGATGAATAATCACATGAAATATCAATAAGAACATTCATAATGATGAAATGCATAATCCCATGCTATCATAACCACGTAGCAAAGGCCTTGTGCCAAGACTACAAATAATATTTTGTCAAGGCCTTGTGCCAAGACACTAGTTTGTCTCATGAGACCTACCGATGCATCGAGGAGCTATAGCGGGATCCACACATCACTTATTATGTCCAATACATTCCTTATATGAAAAGTTTTAAACATATCATAAACCATAACATAATCATATCACATAAAACATGCGTAAAGGAAACATAATATTTCCACATTTAAATCACAAGATATCACAACAACACATTGATAAAATAAAAACATTATCAAAACCATTTTAAATACCAAAATAAAAGAAAAGTAGCATGGTATTTATTTTTCATTTAAAAAAAGTTATGTCTTGTAGAGGAAGCCAAAACTTAAATAATAGTCACGGCGGTAGAGAAGTCATTGTCGCCGCATACGTAAGAAAAAACGTTTCTTTTGTCATTTAATAAAAACACCTCATATAAAAGGATTCCTTTTGAATAAAATTATGTGTAAAAGGGTTTATACACCGTATAAGGGAAGGTTGTTCATATAATAAAATATGCCTCAATGAAAGGATATTGAGACGAAGTCCCTCACCGCGTGTCCGACATCACTCAATCATTCTTTAATATCTTTAATAATAATCTAGAGTTAATTTCAACTTTATTAATAACCTTTTTCAAGTTAATTATTGCTTTTATATCACTGATTACCATGTTATGAACATTATGTAATTATTTATGTTAATAATGGTCATTTTGTCGATCTTTGGTACTTGAGCCAAAAATAAACTCCTTATATTAAAATTTTTTCCATGTGGTAAAATATCCATTATATCTAGATTTATATTCATCATGTAGATATCATATATATCATACATATCCACTATATACAATAATTTATAATATTACATATCATTTAGAGATAAGAAATGAAATGCACTATTCATGGAGATGGTAAGCTGTACGTACGCATGAACGATACTTTCATCATTATTTCGTATGGAATGAAATAATAATGATATAAAGGTATATTATAATTCCAGTATAATATAATATATAATATCACTTACTCCATCCTTTATACATCCCAAATATGGCACTAACGATTCAAATCACATTGAGGGGGCGGTAGTCCGCACTTCCTAAAATGAAATTATCGTGTTTAACCATAATGGAAATCATAAAGGTATGCCAAAAATGAAAAATAAAGAAGCATAAGGAAAAAATAAACATAATATATATCACATATAAATATAGTGACATCTTAATGGCCACCATGAGAGGTGATACAAGAATATTGAACAATCATCATTTTGTGAGGCAGTAATTCGCCACCCACAGAAACATTATGTTTTTTAACCATTAGACAAAGGTGTGTGTAAGTTTAAAAAAAATAATTCTCATAAAAACATCCTAGTATATTTAAGATACTGTTTTTGTTACAATATAAGTGAATAAAAAGAGTTTATGGGGTTGGAGAAGCAAAATAAAACAAAATAACATATAAGAAGACATTACCTTAAAACCGGGTAACTCTTTTTGATTAGATCCAAAGGCTTCCTTGGGAAGACTTTTTCCCAATGTGAGGCTTCTAGGAGTAAGAGAGGGAAGTTCAGAGAGTATTTGGGAAATGTTTGGCTGATCCAAATGGCTTTTATGGTGTTAATGAGGTGGTTGAGGTGGGGGCCTTTTATAAGAGGATAGGAGGGGTACTCCTGGAAAGTCATGAAATGTTACATTATTAAGAAATTCTTTTCAGATTTTTAAAGGTCCCACAATGATATATTTATAGGATAAGGTGATAAGGGTTCTAAATCCACCCATACAATAGGCTTTAGACAATTGTAAGTATTATATTTTTCCTTATCTTTTCATTTTATTTAAATCATTCATTAATGAGGTAATCGCTGCATCATCATGGTGTGATAAATAAATTTATTTATTTACTTCCTAAAAATTATAAAAAAATACCTTGATGTAGGAAATATTTTTATCTTTCCAATGGTTATTTATAGTCTAAACAGTAACTTGTATAAACCCTTTTAAAAATTGTTTTAGTAAAACAATGCATGTTTGTGGCATTTTTGTTTTTGCTTTAAATAAAAGGTATTAATGTCAATATCTTACCCAAGTGGCTCCATGGGGTCCCCAAGTTAACCCATGAATTTTCTTGGTAGGCTATGAACCATATAATAAGGGTAGGACAAGTGTATAGGTAATTTCATATTATTATAACATTATATTTACCTTAAATTACACTAATTACCTTTAATCGCGATTAATAAAACATAAAAGTTACTATTCAACAAAAATTATTTCCATCCCATTGAACCAAATTTTACTTACTAATGACAATAATGTATGTTGGATATTTAAAATTCAAATCACAGAAGTGGTAAAGTTTCATTTAAAGGAAAAAATAGTTTTTTATCTACCACTTAGTGGTTTCAATATCCATCAAAAATTGAGGTTTTTCAGAAAAATACAAAAAATTCACCCAAAGATATATGTGATATTCCTAATGCAAAAATGATGTCTATTTTAAAAAATTCAAAACATAAAAGTTGAATTAATTAATTTAATAATTAATTCCCACAGTCACAACAAATAACCTGTTTTTAAGAAACAATATATATCAAAAGATTGACAATTGTTTATGTCCAATTTAAAAGTGAAAATTATTCAAATAACCAAAATTGGATAAAATCGTAAAATTATATTATAATTATACTTTAACACAACTCAATAGTATAATTTATCACTATAAATTATTTTGATTGAAAAACTTGTTTTTTTGTATTTTTCATTATTCATCGAAAATTGGAAGTTTTTCAGAAAAATACCTAAAATTCAACATAGGATAATTTCGATATTCTAAATCAAAAATGAAGTCCATTTTGAAATATAAAATTTATATAATATCAAAAAGTGGGTATTACTATTCATAACGGCTACTTTGACTTGTCACCGCGTGTTAGAATCTCGAACTTGCATACAATGCAAGCTATTTCATTATTGAAAGAGAAGCGTACCGTGGAATCTTGGGGTGTTACAAATAATTTCATTAGTGGTTAATGACGAGACACCTAAAAAATAATTTATATTATATTTTGGAATTTATGAAGAGATTGATCCATTTTTAATTAAGGTGGAAATATAAGCTCGATACTCTTATTATTATCATAGCTTAATGGACAAGAGAAAAATAATAAATATATAGTTAAATTCATTTGATAAAAAAATATTGGAAAAATCATCTTTTTAAATGAATAATATCTGAGAAGAAGAAAAGGGGGGACTACATCCTAGAACAAGTGAGTGCTTTAAATATAGAAGATAATTCCATTAAGTACACGACTATTGATGTGATATGAAAAGGACAACTAATGAAATGGATGGATGGAATTCCAAACATAATGAAAAATCCATAGTCTAATTATATAATTATAAGGATTGTGGGAATTATGAAAACAATTACACTGAATCTAGGGTTGATAAAAATAATCAAACATCTATTTCCATCTAATCCAAGTGAATAAGATAAACCCTATGCAATACCCATGACTAATGTAGATTATATTAACAACATGGATCATGATAATTATTTAATAACTATTATCAACATTAGATTAGTTGATGAATTATTGGGTTTTAATTTTAGTTACTTTATTATGTCCACAATGTTTTCTAAAAGCATCAAATCAAAACCCCAATGATTTTATATTATTAAGGAATAACTCATCATATTATTGTTTCCCAAGATAATGTCTATAGAATATGATACATTAATGTCTTATTATCCATCTTATAGATTAAATCATAGTGATTTTATAAATGTTTCAGCTTTCTCTATATAGAATCCATAATAATAAAAAGATAAATAAAATGTTTTATTTTAAAAAAACATATTTCCATCAATAAGTGAAAGGATTTATAATTTATATCCTGGAAATATAATTCTATTACATTATTTATGACATACATTCATGAGATATGTTTATCTCAAATAATTGGAGAAAAAATACCAATATTAGGATTAACCTATTCTTTTGGAAAAAAATATATTTTCAAAATTTGTTGATAAAACATTATAAATTATATCATGATGCACTTATATCACTCAGATACCCTTATAAATTTTCAATTGTTTGTTTTGATTAAAATTGTGAGGGCGAAATTTATTTAATTATGGGGGGAGGAGATACAACAACCTATGATTTTAGAATATATTTCTTTAAATAAATACTTGTTAAATAGTTTTCTCCAGTTTCAGAATTGAACTAAAATGTTCCTCTATATATTTTATGATTAACAAAATTCTATAATAATAAATACAATTTCAAATGGAAATATTGTAGTCAATTATAAATTCAAACAAAATTAGATTAAAATCACCTATTGTTTGAATGGTGTATTATACATTAAAAGTAGTTTTTTTTATATTTTTTATTTTCACATAAAAGATATATTTATAAATTTTTTCATTTAAAAATTTTAAAATTAAATTCAATTTTGAATCTAGAATATAAATTTTTTATTGAGATCAATTTTGTGAATTTTTAAAAAATAATTGATTTTTACATAAATAGTTAAAATTGAATTTTCTAACAAAATTGTCAATTTAATGACATAATAAATATATTATAAAGTTATATAAGTTTATAAAATATTTTAATTAGTTAAATAATTATTTATCTATTAAAATTGTTTAGTTTAAAAGATCATTTTGAACTTATAAAACCTAAGTTAAACATTTGAGACCATGAGTAACATTTTATTCAAAGTTTATATCTGTTTTTATCTATTTTTAGTTAACCATTTAAATGGTAATATTTAATTTTGTATCAATTTAAAAGCCAAATATGTGTTTTTTTATTAATAATAACCTAATTGATATCATTAATATCAATGAAATTGATAAATTTATAATATAGATAATTTTTAAGAATAAAAGTAAAGATTGTTTTAATAAATTTATATATTTTTTTTATGCTTGGGGGTATAATTATGTTAATGAAACAAACACCCCAGACATAGTCTGAAAAGGTAGGACATATCCCCCCAAGGGGATATACCACTCATTAAGCCTTATTTACTCAGTTAATGTCCCCTTAGCCCAGTGGGGATGAATCCCATTACCTGGCCCATAGGCCTAGTGAGCATGATATACCATTACAATGGTCGTAAGAAAACATTTATGTCAAAATTTTAATACAATATAATAATTTAAATGAAATTTTGGTGAATAAAATTATTTTACCAAGGTAAATATTAGTTATTGTTGAAACAAAATTATTTTTTAATAAATGGAATTTTTCTAAATATTTTATACTTTGTTAAATTAAACTTATATAATTTATATTAAATATATAATATTACTATTTTAATTAGTAATATATAAAATAAAACTCAATTAAATATTAATTAATGAAAAGTAATTTTATGACCACCTAATAATTAAATCATCATTTCCCTCAAAATGGGTATTCTACACATTATATGTATTAATTTAAAATTTAATTTCACCATTTTCAAAAATTTTAATTTGGTTTAATGGAACTAAAATTTGGATTTATCACATACAAATTATGTATGATGGGTCATATTATATGTTTAATAATAAATCATTTAACATGAATAATTTTTAATCAAGACTAATAAGAGTAAAAAATAGGAAAGCAAAATATCTCAATTTATATCATTAAAAGGTCAATTAGACCGTTTAAAAACACTTCTTAGTTATTAAATCCATTAACACACATCTCAACTAAAAGTTCTCCATCCAACTCACCTAACTCATGAAAAAACCGAACACCCATGTGATTAATTTCTTATCCCTTACCTAACACTTGTTTCCATGAAATAATCTTCACTTTTTCACTGAAAAATGTACCTCACTCCCATCCATTATGTCATACCTCTCCACCCTAAAAAAATTGATTCGGATATTCCATAACACCTATAAAAATCTCTCCCAATTACTTTTTAGGGATTTATGTCTTCCTCCTATTATTTAAGAAGTTATTTATCAAGGATTTTATAGTGTTCTTGACTAAGCGAGGAAACATGTAAGGGTTTCTATCTCAACCACCCTTTAATAAGTAATGATTTTAATATTGATATAATTATATTTTTTATAGTGTAACTACTACACCCTTGGATTTTAATATAAAAAATTATTTATGAACATGGAAATTTCACTTCCATTCATTCTTATCTTTATTATTGTCTATAATTGATATCTTCCCCAAAAAATAATGGTTTTCAAAACTCAATCTGATTGTTGTGTTAAAACGTTTCTGCTTGACCATTATATTATATTTCAACAAGTATAACCTATTTATATACTAAGAGATACATTTTTATACTATTATTCTTAATTAATGAGTTCTATTCCTTATTGAAAATGAAACTATGTTAATAATATTTTAAATAATCATTAAGGATGGATACCCTTCATTTTACATATTTTCCATTACCAAAAATGTTATCCATTATACATAGAGATACAACTATGTGTGTTCTCATTTGACCATCTTATTTATGTTACCTTATTTAAAAAATAAGTATTTGTTACTATTTTTTAATGTGGGTTTTCAACAAAGGTATTTCAAGATGTTCAAAATCACTTCAATTCATTCAAAATAAAATGTTTATTCTTACACTCCATATTTATTTTCTATAACCATACTTTATTTTCCAAATATATCATTGAATATTATTTGTAAAACTAACCAATTTAGTAGTGTTTTCACTTAAATTATTTTAAACCTTAATGTCCTCTTCTAGTATCTAGCATTGGGAATTACTTTAAAAAAATTAGTGTTATTTGAAAAGTTTTCACCTCACCATTTTAAAATAATGTTTCAAAGTAACAACAAATTCTTCTTTTATACTATTGATAAAATATTTTTCTAAATACCCTTATAAGACTCCACCATAATTGTCCTCTTTATATATAAAATATTAATATATTTGTAAATTATTTTTAATTAATCACATTCTAAATGTTATTATTAAATACTCTATTAGGGTGATCAATCTTTGTCTATCAACAATTTACATAATTGAGGTAAATTTCTGTGATACCATTAAGAAACTTTTGTGAAACACATTTTTATTTATTCAGGTTAATTATGAAATGAAGATGATTTATTTTATTTTGAACACATAGGTATGGATGAGGATGGGTGGGTTCTAATATCTCTATCTAATTCATGGGTTTATGTTTATAAATTATGTGATCAAAATTTTACATGATAGGATTTATCCAAATATAATGAGTAAACTAGGGGATTTATCCAAATAAAAAGGTATCACATGATGATTTAACCCAAGGCCAAGGGGAATAAGTGATGATTTATCATAAGACACATAGTTACACGGAATGTTTCATCCTAATCCTAGGGGTATAAAAAAGGATTATCTCAAGTCCAATAAGGTAAATGGGTGTGTATAACAAGCATACTATGTGAAAAATGTCTTGGTGGGTAGCCTTATAATTTGTTTTCTATTCTTTATTATGCTATTTTCTTATTCCATAATCTTGTGATGATAATTATCTTTCATGAATCGTGTTTAATATTTTATGATACCTCACACATTTTCCATGGTATATGTTTGTTCATTTTAGATTCCATGTATTTCTCTCATGACTTATGGATAATACATATTATTCGACGTTATTTTTTATAATCAATTTTCCCTTGGACATGTTTTCTCATGTTATTAAGATCTTCCCCTTGATGTTATATTGATATATTTTCCAGTTCCAAGCATTTTATCTCACCCCTTTTTTATGTTTTCCTTTCCATGGTAATGATAATAAGTATAACATGTGTAAAGTCTATAATAGAGTCTATATGAGTTTGATTACATAGAAATGATTACAGATAAAGATGTTTATGTAGCTAATCTTGAAGAAAAAAACTTTTATGTCCTTGGATTGGGTTCCTATCTATGAGATCCATTATTTAAATTACAAGATTAATGTATTATGCAAGTCATTTTGAGATTGGGTTTCTTTAATACTATATTCATACGGATCTCACCAAAAAATCATATCTTCTAGTCCAGGATATTAATTAGAGGGATTATGTGGTTGGAATGAAGAGATTAATAGATTTGGATGAGATAAATGATTTCTAGAGGTATCCATATTCCATAATTGAAAATATTAAATAAAAAAAGGAAGTGAGTTGATTAACAAATTAAATGTTAACAGATACATCTAAGAAGATAATTCACACTTATTTAATTTATAATTGTCCTTGTTTCTAGGGAAGCTATGGTAAATATGGTTGGGTCCATTCCAGATCAAAAAAATATTTCTAAATGGATATGTGGAGATTCAAAAAATGGAGATACAACGTTCTAAGTGAATTGACAAAGTCTGCAGACATACATTGATAAATCATAAGTGGTAAGTTTCCTTTTAATAAATTTTAAATTCAAATCCCTGATATGTTGGGATTTTGAATTTAAATATAACACTGAATGGGAGATATCCTGGTATGTAATTATTTTCATGATGAACTTTTTTATTTTAGAGTCATAGAGTAGATGCATACAGTTTAGTAGAGTCATTATTTGAGGAACTAAAATGTTCTCTTTTAACTCCCCATCAGGTATATAATCCCCAAAATAATGGAGGAAGAATGTGATAATTGTGCAGAGGAAGTGGGAGATATTTTCTAGAGGCAAGAAGAGAATTCAAAATGTCAAGTGTAACAACATTACAATCAAAATTCAATGAAATTAAGGTTTATTTGAAGAATAAAAGTTTAAATATATAATTATAATTATTTTTTCTTTCCCTGTATCAATACCAAACTAAACCATGGTATGATTAATGGGAATGGAATGTAATATTACCCATGATTATTTCACAATATATTAGCTTGTACCAAGATATATATCCCTTTTTTAAAGATAGAAGAATATTTTTCTAGTTAGGTAATTTTTTCACCTATATATCATAGCTTAATGTTCACACCAAAAAATATGGCATAAGGGAAAATTTTAATCTTTTGTATGTTTCATCAAGTCTTAGTGAAAAGAATATATTGTCATACCCTATTTAAATATGGAAGAAGAAATTATGTGTACTTTAACTCTATGATTTGAAAGATTCTTTATCCCTAAAACACTGTAAAGATAAATCAAAAGATAGTTTTCAAATGAATCATCATGTAATGAAAGTCTATATTCTACAAAACATAATAGGGAATATAAATCCAAAAAATTGAACTATTGATAAATTTTGGCACGCTTACAGCACAGCAAATAGACAACACTACAAGGTTCATTCCTAAATGGAAAGTCTATATAATTTTAGTTTCAACATAGTATCACACAAAAAAAAATTGTGATAATTGGTTTTCTAAAAATATAATTCTAGAAATATTTAAATCCCTATACAATAATTAATATGGATTTGATGCATCATTTCAAACAACTATAGATATATGATCAAAACCATAAACATGTGTCATATCCCCATACCTTATATACTTAAAATATCTAATATAAAAACCTCTAAATACTTTGAAACATATTTATAAGCTATGTTTGGGCCTACTAATCCTACATTTTAGGCCCCCAATGATTCCTTTTCCATCCTTATGATGTTTTATAACCTGTCCCATTCCCTTTTTCTGAATCATTCACCACTCCCTACCTTCCCTTTAAATTTAATCAAATTATCCTAAATCAACCCATCCTAAACTCATAAAACCTATTCTAAATATTTTCAACAATTTCAATCCTTCCACTATGGTTTGGTTAAATTATGCCACCTACTAATCCATTAAATCAACCACTCATTTATCACCATCAATCTGAAAATTCTCCTCCTAATAAAAAATACTTTTATAACCAAACCCCTTTATAAAATTAAACCCACACCCAAATTAAAATCCCCAAAAAACCTAAATCCCCACCAGTGAAATGAACTATGCCATGATGGAAAAAAATATTACCACGTCACTTGATCCCACCATTGATCTATCACCCAACCCATTCACATACTCATCCCATGCCCTCTAATACTCATTCTACATTCTATATACCTATCCATTCATTTCTTATTAGGTATCTTAAGACCACGTTAATAAAGGCCTTAATTTCAATAAAGATTTACACTACCTAAATATATAATAATTACATCAAAAATATTAGAATATATAAGGTAGATGATTTATTTGTAATTCAATACATAGATATGGAGGCTATTTTCTTGGAGGCCCTAAAGGTAATGTACTTAGAGAATACCATTCATGTGAGAGAACAAGAATTAAAATAAATAACAATGTATTTATTGATCACTCTATAGATGGTACTGGTGCTTATTACAATTGTATAATTATAGAAGTAATACAAGAGGATGTTGGATGAGTTTTTAGTGTGAATTGGTATTTATAGAGATGAGTTTGTAGAAATTTTAGCATACAATAATTTAGAGTTTGATCCTAGTCAATATAATGTGTATGACTCATGGAAGTTCCTGGCTATTGATCCCAAAGTATGACTAGATATTGTAAATACCAAGAGCACTCATCTCAAACAACACTTATATCGATTATACACAACTCTATCACCCATACCTGGATATAAAAAGGTTATTCAAAGGGATTTAGTAGTGAGTTGGACATTTTTTATTTTATATTTTAATTTTGGAACACAATATTTTATCATGATCCATTAGTTTTCCATATAATTTGTGGGGAAAATGTGGAAATAAAAACCAATGATCATGGTTTGAAACATTGTTTCTGATTTGGAAAATAATTTAGATTTTAGTGTTTCCTACCAAAAAATTTCTTCTATTGGAATTCTTGAGTTACTTGATTTATATTTTTGGGATTAAATAATTTACATGAAGGAATATGGAGATTATTATATTTATGGAAATATTTTTTACTGATATTTAACATTGAATGTGGAAGTGGAAAAATTATTTCATGATTCATCCTAACTCAGATCACCTTTAGATAGATTAGATATATCCCTATATTATCTATTTATGTGATCCATTATATATGAGGAGTGAGATTGGTATATTGGACTAGTATATTGATCTTTTTTGACCATTAAGCTATATATTTGTGAGGGTAAGAGACTCCCTTTTTGGGAATCTCCTAGAACACCACAAAAATCAGTCTTTGTTCTTTCCATGTCTCTAATGAATCCAATGTCATGCATACCTCTAGTTTTTAGAAACCCCTACATAAAAATTATCTACCTAGAGGAGTCCCCAACCAACCATATTTGGGATCACAATTCACAAGAATCCTTGAAAGGAACCATTAAAGAAGGACCATAATTCTATCTTTGATACTTCTTATTATCACTAGTCAGTTCTTGAAGCCTATAGAAAGGAAAAGGGTGAGATATTTAATTCACCCCATAAGGCCTCATTCATAGACCCTACCAATAACCAAATAACCACCATCTTGATTTAAGAAATTATACCATCCATAAAGAGGGAGTACACTTTGAAGAAGATGACGCCTCACCAAATCCCTAAAAACCTCCTATTGGGATCCTTGTTACTATTCTTTACACTGATTAGAATCAAGTAATAACACCGGAATTTTTTCCTCACTTCACTAAGGATTAAAACTACTACAATATTCCCTCTACACATGTCTGTACAACATCAGGAAATATATCGCAATTCATCATTCCTTCCAATACATTGGTTTATGAAACATTTATCCAAGAAGAGCATGATATGTTTTTTGGGGAGAGTAGAGAGAACACTGATGAGTAATAGGACATAACCTCTTCTATTTTTGTGCTTTTGGGTCATGAATTTTTAATTATTTTCATCTGATTTTATTCATATAGTATTTTTATTTCTTATTTATACTTTTTTTTGTGTTTACTAAATAATAAAACCAAAAATTATTTTCGAAAATAAATGTTATACATATAGTTTCTTTGAAATATCAATTTTGGATAACCATTCCTTTAGTAAGGTATTTTTACTTTTTTCATCCACTAATCAATCATAAATAAATTTCACTATATTCAATTCAATATATAAGTTATGGAATAAAAGATTCATATTAAAAAATAATTATAAATTTCATTTTCATTTTTTTAAAATAATATATATATGTCTCTATCACCATGTTTCTACATTTAATACCCTATATACTTTTGTTGTGTGTGTGTGGGGGGGATCCTTAAACACCAATTATATTATTTGGTCCCTTAACTAAACTAGTTGACATTATTATGTTAGAAGATAATTTATACATACTGAAAAATGTGATGAATTTTAGTGAAAAAAATGTTAGATAACTAATTAAGATTTGTTAAGAGTCTCACCCCCACTCCAATTTTGAGTAGTTTTGAAATGATGGATATATTTACTATAATTATAAATTTTTATTGTTTTTCATGTATTATAAAAATCATGTGGTCTATGAAATTTATTGATTGAATAATTTTAAATACGAATTAATGAGAAGAACTATGAAACTTTTTTATAATCTTATCTTACTTCTACCCTCTTTCTTGAGAGATTCTTGAGTTTATCATCACTACCAAATGATTATGTGTTTTCTAACCAAAACATGATAAATTAAAAAAAAGTTAAAATGATCAAGGATATTAATTAAAATTTCTGAATCCACATGATCTCGATACCTACACATATATTTGATCTTTTATAAAGTCTTAGAGGTGATGGATTTAATTTTAGGAAGGCATATTACAATGTTAATTTCCCTTCATACTCAGATTATTGAGTATGATTTCAAGATCTTTATTCCTATATTTCTTATAAAAATGTGATAAAATAATAAATGGGAACATATAGGATTGAACCATGACTTTACACCTCCCTCATTCCTGTACGAATATTATAAATATTTTTAATAGATGCTTTATGGTTGTGATAATGATATAATGATAGTTTGAATTATAAGGGTGTAAAAATTATACTTTCATAATTTGTTTTAATAAAATAGAAAAAAATAAGTCTTTTAAATGATAAAATTTATTATAATTTAATGTTAAAAGCTTTACCCAATGAAAAATATGAGTGATAAAGAAGGAAGAGTTGATTCATCTTAAAGAAGAATAAGTGATACTATTCATATATTTGAATTGAGATCATGCATTATAATTTTGATTCTATCCATACTTTTAATGATTTTTTAGTTTTTCTTTTTGTCCAACCCAACTAAATCTTAAAATACATTAAAAAATAAATATAATGTTCTCTTTAGTAGTGTGTTTTTTCTATATGTATATTGAGATGAATTAGTAATCCTATGGATATAATTCATCCACTTGAAATTGAATAATCATATAATAAAATATATCTTAATTTGGAATGAATATATTTTATAATTAAATTAACCATAAATAGATGTGTTAATTTGGAAAGGTTATTCTATATGAGTGTAAAAAGCGAAAAATCTTGAAATTGAGTAATGAATGAGGAATGACTCATATACTATTTATTAAATGGGATATATGCATCAGCTATAACATCATTGATCACATGTTTCAAATTTTTAGATTTTACTATTCCTTTCTTTGGTTCTATTTTTTCTTGGGGATAAGAAAATTGTCATGTGTGGGTGAATTTGATGACTCATTAATATTAATATCATTTGGACAAACTTTTAGAGTCATTATTGATCAAATACTACCTAAATATTTTCTCTCTCAATTGTTTGTGTAAAAATTTAGATTAAATAAGGAATTTAAGGATTTGGATATTTTGAATGGAAAATGAAAAAAATAACATTACAACCCCTATATCACAATATAATTAATTTTAAGATAAATTTCATGTGATAAAATGTAGAAGGAACCAAGGTGAAACCTAGGTAACCATTATATAGTCTCTACATGTGGAGGATTGAATCTAAAATATATCAAAGTAATTAAAACATGGTAGAAAAGTGATGGAGTGCAAAAATAACATATATCATGACACATTTATGAAGGTCAAAAGTAATGTTGTATGAGACTAAATTTTAAATATAATGAATATTACTTATATTTATGAGCTAAATTGTTATCTAATTAGGGCTATGGAAAAATGAATTCAATCATGTATTAGAATAACCCAATATCTATAATGCCCACATTATATTAATAAGAACCACTTGAGCTCATGTGAGAATGATTTGAAGAACTAGGTGGTTCCTTAACCAAAATCCCAAAGACAAAACTAGTTCTAGATAGAAATAATAAAATGTTATGATGTAAATATGTCAAACTATACACTTGAAACATTGTGCCACAGAGAATATTCATTAGGTTAAAATGATGGTAATTAGTGAATTCTTTAGTATAGAGGATCCACTATGATGTAGAATGTTTTAGAATGTAATAACCACAAAATTGATACATAACTATAATTTATAAATTTATGCTAACATATGATCATTTTTAGCCATCACAGACATTCTTTATGATTATAGTATATTATTGGGGCTTTTACCAATAATGGTTCAACTGTACATTGGTTGAGAGGATGAGAGTTCAGGTTCATCTCAAACATTTTGGGGAATTATAGAAAACACTAAAAAACTCTTAAATATTTAATACATATTAATTAATCCTTCCAAGTATCACCAGTAATGATATTTTTTACCCTTAAGAGAATGATTTACTGACAAAAAGTATTCAAGAGGACCCTACATGTTGGAATTATACAAAATCTAATTTTACCCATCGATTTAGTTTTTACTTAGTCAAAATCCATATATAGTATACATTTTGAAAATTTCATCACCTAAAATGGCATTGAGATCCTACAAAATGGGTGAGAAGGTATTCGGGAGTTGGGAATAGTCCTAAGAAAATGTCATCCTACTTATCCATACGAAGAGAATAAGAACCAATGTATTTTAGAGCCACATAATATTATAATTCAAACCATTAAATTTTCATTGATAAGGACCATTATGGTTCTATTTATGGTAGTGAAACCATTAGAAAATTACATCTTTTTATATACAGTCATGAATGACCTATTATAGGCATTTTAAAGTTGTGCAATAAAAAATACTAGGTAAATGTTACATAATAATGGTTGATGTGTGACATATACATGGGTGACCATTTTCAGTTTATCATGTCCATTGGTAACTGGATTGGAGAAGGTAAAGTTGAGGATTATAAATACTTATTTTCCCATATATATATATATATACATATTTCCACCTATTATTTTTTGGTAACTATATTTTGAAGGAATATTGGAATAGTTGGGGCTTACACCAAGCAGGAGGCCTGTATATGAATGTCCACCTCCTGTATATTAGTAACTAGATGAGGAAGAGATATTGGAATAGTTGTGTATTACACCTATTAAGAGGAACATATATGTATTGGGGTGTTGGGATTTAACCACAGAGAAACATACGATATATCCAAGTTAATAGGAATTAAATTCCATATAGTTTGATTTTATTGTTTAAGATCATGTGATAATACCGGTCCATGGATTTTAATATCATACGAAAAGGAAATTTTTTCTATGAAAAGGATAATAATAGTAAATAAAGTGGGTATTACACTTGGGTGGCTCATTGAGATAGTGCTTGGAATTACACTTAGTGGTATTCAATATGAGTATATATATTTAATATATTTGAGGAATGAATAGGCGTATCTCGACTTGAGGTATATGTGGAGACAAGAAAAGTATCTTATCTCAAGGAATATTAAGTATGATTGGCCACTAAAGAAGGGGACCATATTTAATTGGGTTCCGATAGAGCATACATGGGACTATTGGTTACCAAATTATATAAGAAGAGAAAAGTGGAAGACCAGAATGGGATTTGAGTGAAATGGGTGCCTCTATAAGATACACAGTGTAAAATGGACCCCATGTGGGAGACGTGGGTGAAATAGAACCCATGTATAGATTTTTGAGTGAGTTCTCACAATTTTAGGGATTAATGGATGAATGTTCACCCTCATTGGGAGTCTCAGGTAAATGGCCACCCATGTGGGGAGACCCCATGGATGGTTTTCCCATGTGGGGTAGCATAGGGGAAAGGCTGACCATATATAAGGTCATGGATGAAGTCTTGCTATAGTGTGAGGTATGGGGTGATGCATCAACATAATGTGAATGACCTATGAAATTTCACTCTCAATTATGATACGTGGGTGAATCCATGCTTGGGTATGAGACATGTATGGAGTCATGATTGGGTTAGAAACTCTAAGGTAACTAAGGTTCCAAGAATACATGTATATGATACTTGATATTAATAGGGTACATGACACTCTAGAATAGAATCATTAAAAGACATAGTCTTCATAATGATCACACACCTTTTTTATCTTATAGACACCCCTCCTAAAATGGTAGTGTGGTGGTATATTTATAGACCATAAGGGACAAATTCATAGTACTTCACATAGGGTTCCTAGGTGAATAAAACATGAATTATTATAATTAGGCACTCTGTTATGTATATTAATTTACCTAGGCACTTAGAGTTGAGTGCATAAATACAAGAACTTGTGCCTGTGCTATAAATCCTCAAACCCATACTCCCAGGCCATGTACTAAACAAAAATTATTTAAACAATATAATTTATACAAAATGATATGAAAATATATTTATTTTATAAAAACCCTATTAGATAAACATTTCAACTCAAAAATCATCTCAAAATCCAAAGAACAAAAGTTATAGTGTCATTAAGCTCCAGTTACATTGGAAACATATTTTAAAAAACATGTGAACATATCTCCATAATCAAACCACACTAGACTCCCTTCAAAAAAGATAATAGGATACGCACATATTCATAATCTATGTAATGGAATCCTAAAAAATGGGTGTGATAAAATGATGAGTAAGGGGAAAAATCATCAACATGTCAATAGTTGTTAGATCAAAATCATGTGAGAATATATCTGTATGAGATAAATATCTTATTTAAAATAATATGGAGCAAAAGAGTATCCCTTTACTCATTATAAAAGGACATGTAATTTAAAATGAACAGATATATACCATGTAATTATTTTTATGACACATTAGACATTAAATATGATACAATGTGCATAATAATTTGAATAAAACATAGAAACATGCAATAATCACGATTATAAGGAACAATAACACTGTGAACCTATCTAACTGAATTAGTTCTATGATCAATATTGTGAACACAAATAATCTTCATCTAATTCATGAAAAATATCGTGAAACTAGATAGTACACATCTATTTCACACTCAATATTATGAACCTATATAATATACATTGGTATTACACTCAATATTATGATCCTGGATAATCCACAATGGGTTCTTGTTCAATCCTGTTATTCTATATGACCTGAATTGGGTTCTTAATTAATCTTGTAATCATAGAAAATTTTTATCAGGCTCACACTCAATCTATAAAAACTATCTAATCCATATTGGGTTCACACTCAATCTGTTTAAACTAGCTAATTAACACCAGGATCACTCTAAATTGTTGAACCAAACTAAACAACATCAGGTTCACAGTCAAGATTACTATTTAATGAGATATAAAACCATAAAAAATAAATTATAAGGCTATATAGAACCCAAATCATTATAATAATAATAATCATAAATACATATGTGTGCTATATGAACTCAAATGTTAATAATATTTCAATGAACCCATGCATTGAAATTGGATGAAAAAACATTTCTAAATGGTATAATGTAAAAAAAATTCAAGGACTAGATTGAATAAAATTAGAAACTCAATCACTCTAAAGGGATTATTTTAAAATGAAATTTTAAGGTTTATTCCAAAAATATTACATTATACTAAATATATCATTAAGAGTTAATGATTAAAATGGAAGTGAAACAGAGTAGTATTTTTATAAAACATTTCATATCAATATTGTAAAAATAAGATGTCTTGAATTACTTTACAAAAGATCAATTTTGTGAAATTGAAGATAATGAATTTTTAAAATTAATATTTTGAAATAAATATCATTAAAAATCCTTGAAATTTACATAGTTTTTTTTAAAAAAGTGATATTAAGACATTTTTAATACATTATATTTTTAAAATAATATTTAATAATATTTATTATATTTGATTTTTTTAGAACTTGTTTCATAATGTCCGTGTTGGTTATTTTTTATAGATTCAATGTTTTGTTGTATAAGATCATTATAGGTACTCGAATATATATTTTATAATGATTTATATTTTTTCGTTTCATTTTATAAGATTTTTGTTATGATTCATGATGATAAAGATGGTGGTGATCATGTTTTGGTAATTTGTTTAACGAAGAAAATTGTGGTGTTAAAAATAAGTTAAATATTAATATAATGTATCCATAAAAAAAATTATAATTAATTTATAATAAAACAAATAGTTATTTTCTATATTTATCCATGATATAAATTTATTACATTGTTTAACTAAGTGGTTAAACCGATCCAAATTAGAATAATTTATTATATATGAGTGACCATAGTTAAGAAGGTTATTTATTTTAAATAATATCATTACTATAGAAGATCAATGAAATAATTTATATGTTTTAAGGTTTTTTATTAAATTTATAAAGAATTTATATAACTAAGAAATAAATATAGTGAAAAATGTTTCACTTTCATAGAGGTGATTGTCCACAGGTACGTATGGGTGACACATTCAGATTTCAAAGATCAAGGGGAAGAAAAAGAATGGTTTATAAATAAAAAAATATAAATAATTTTGTAAATATATCATTAATCCATTAAATATTCTTTTATAACAATCCATTTATGTTGTTAATGGAAAATTAATCTCACTGATCATAGAGGTGGTTGTCTGCATATAGGCATGATGAAGTCATTATTTTTTGAATTGTTTTGGGGGAAGGTAGAAAAGTTATAGTCCTTTAGTATTATAAAATTTGTACATAAAAATAATAATTATGTTATCATAAATTTATGTGCATAATTTATTTTAGAGTTTAGAAGAAGAAAATTATTAAGAGCATTTGGTTGAAAACATTACCTCTCCCTTTGTATGTTTTTTTATTAAGTATGATTCTAAGGCACATTACATTGTACTTTTGGTAAGAACAAGTATTATATTATGTGATGGGAAAATTTATAAGACAATAGGTTGGATTATTTGGTGATAAATATTCTTAATGGTTGATTAAATGTGGTGGAAGTCATCTTCTTTTATAAGTGAATAAAATTACATTTTTTTAAATACTCAATAATTTTTCAATGATTACATGATACAATTATACGGTGAAATGTTCCAAAAGTATGAAATAATTAAATGGAGATCTTACAACTATAATGAATCTAAAATTTATTTTCACACATGTTTTAATAATGTTTAAGGTCTTTTACCACTATATTTTATATTTTACCGTTTTGGTTTTTACCTTGGTAACTAGTTTTTACCCAAGTAATTTAAATTTTTTTAAGAATATAAGGTAAACAATTCTACCCGATTTTCTAATTATAACACTATATTTAATTACAATATAATATAATTCAATTTATAATTAATGGAAGATTAATTTATAAATATTAAAATTTAATATATTGAAAAAATATTTTGTAGGGAAAATATTATTTTCAACATTAAGTGTTCTTGATATTTTATAGCATTAATTACCAATTGATAGTAAGATGATATATTTTTATATATGTTTAAAAATAATATAAAATTATTTAGATAAAATAGAAAATTTTAATTAATAATATAAAAATTACGCAACATAAATAAAACAATTCTTTGAAAAAAACCCTTTTCAACCTTATCTTGGACATTAATTTTTATATTAATAAATATATTTTTTACCTAAAAATGAAATAGATGATATTAAATAATATGAACATGTTGAAATAATATAACAAATAAAATTTTGTAGATATAATATATAAAAGTAATGAAAATGAATTTTTAATATTAGAGAATAAAAATATATTTTAGTGTTAAATATTACTTATGTTTTCAAACTATTAAACATTATTTTTATAAATTTTAAATAATATTTAAAATTATTATTTGTAATATATAAGTATATATATTATAAAAATTGGTTTTTTAAAATTGAAATTCATTATTGTGTTATAATAATTCCTTATAAGAGATAGTATTAGAAAAATAATTATTTTTTTAAATATTCACCCGACATTCAATTATTTTAGAAAAGTATAAAAAATAAACCTTATAAAATTTTTAAATTATAAATTAATAAATTTATTTCATTTTGAAGAATTAAAATTCAAAAAATTAATAAATTCATATTTTAAAATGAAATTCAATATAAAATTAAAAACTTCAATTATTGAAAAAATAACCCTTTTAAAATGTTATGTGTTACTAATCCTAATTTGTACATTTATGATTAATTTATTTCAATTTAAACATGTTTTTACTATTTTCAATTTTCTATTAAAATTAATATGATAGGTATTATATTATTTTGGTTCTATGTTGAATGATAAATAATCTATTAAAAAAATGTTTATTTAAAGGAAAATATATTCCAAAATACTACTGTGTTATATTATCCACACCTTAAATAAATTAAATACTCACAATTTTAATTAGAACATAATAGATAAATAAATAATGATTTCTATAAGATATTCATGACTAAGTATTTTATTTTTAATGAGTATCTACATTACTATCTTATGTAATGATATGAAATTATATTGTGAAATTGGATTATTTAGGAGATTATAGAGGAATTCCATTAATAATGTAATTTTCATGATCTCATTTATAGAAAAATTATAATTCCAAAATGGTTATTTAACTTTTCAATAAAATCAGAGTAAATGTTCTTATAAATACCATAATATGTATTCTCTAATGGAAGATTTATTTCAAACGTTTATACTTTCAATTCATGTGTGATATAATTTCATCAACCTATAATTACATTTGTTTATCCTTAGTTATCCATTGCATTATTTCTATTAGGTTTTCTAACCTAACTCATACTCGAAATACAATATATTTAAATCCTTCAGAGTGGTTCATAAAGACAATGTGAATCATCCAAAGAACAACTATCATGAGTGTCTAGACTGGTGTACAATCCTAATCCCACTAATTATCTATAGAGAGATGATATAGATAATATAAAACCATATTTTTTTATTGTTATCACCCCTAGGTGAATCTATGTCAAAAATATATTCACATTATAGTATCTAGAAATTGATTTAAATTATAGTAGAACTATATAATATATAATTTACCCAAATTTTAGAATGTTATATGATATATAGAATGATATATAATATTTCTTACTATTGTTTTAACAAAATTTATCTCATCCTAATCTAAAAAAATTATTGAACTAATCGTAAAAAATAACTAACCCTTTCCCTAATAAAAATAAAAATTCCCCAGAGCCACACTTATGGGTCTAGTTCTAAAAAATATCTCTTTAGAATCTAAATTTTATACAAAGTTATAAAAAATTATTTAATTTTACAACATTACCATAATATTATCATTAAAACTTATATATAATATCACAATTTTAATAATGGAAGATTTTGTGACTTTGAGGACCAATTACATTGGAAACATATTTTAGAAAACTTAAAAACATTTATCCATTATTGAACCAGAATATGCTAACTTCTGGACCTCTCATAGGTATCAATCATATTCATAACATGAGGAATGGAAACATAAGAAACAGGTGAGATCAAATTCTTAGTGAAGGGAAAACTAACCAATATTTTGATCCAAAGCATGTGGGAAATCATAAGGATGGGATAAATATCTTTTTAAGAAGATCATGTAATAAAAAACGTTTTCTATATGTTATCATAGAAGGAAAGGTAATGTAAAATGACCAAATATATACCATTTAAAAAGTGTGAGTAATCATGATACATTAATAATGATACATAGATTATATTAATAGGCATAAAGTGTAGAGATATGGCATATGCATATGTATAAGGAACAACAAAATTATGAATCTATCAAACCACATTAGGTATATGCTAAATCTAATTAACCTATCCAATCTGGAACATGTTCAAACTCAATATATTAAAATTATCTAATCCACATTGTGATTATTATTAGCCTTTGAGCCTTTCCAGTCAGCATCAGGTTACTAGCCAATATTGTGAACCTAGATAATCTGTATGAGGTTCGCACTCAATATTTCAAACCTAAATAATTTTCATTGCCTTCAAACTCAATTTTTTGAACAAATATAATCTATATCGAGTTCACACTCTATCGTTTAATATTTTTTAATCCACACTATGTTGATTGAAAACACCAAAATCCTTGATAATTCGCATTGGGTTCATGAATAATATTTTGAACCTTGTCAATTCTTATCATGTTCACTCTCAACCTTATTATATCATGATATATAAAACATTAAAAAATTAATTATATGGAGATATAATACCCCAACCATTATAATAATAATCATCCTTAGATATGTATTCAATATAAATAGAAAAATTCATTAGATCAAAAATAACCCATTAAATTAAAATGGGATACTTGGAATTTCAAAATGGAATCACATAAAATTACTCCAAGGAATAGATATATTGAAACTAGAAATTCAATCACTAAAAATTGATATTTTATAAATGTATTTTAAGGGTTATTCATAAAAAATTATACTATAGTTTCTAAATGTTTTATATTAATTTAATAAAATAGAATCAAAACGTGATAGAATATTTAAAAAAATTACCTAACCATTTTTTAGAAAAATAAATAGTTATATCTAACTTCTTAAAAGGTCACATTTGATAAATTAAAACTAACTATTTTTTAAAATTAATATTTATAAATAAATCTCCATAATTATGTCTTGAAAAAGACATAAATTATTTTTTAAAAGAACGTTAATATTGGTAACTTTTACTTTAATTCATTTTCATAATGGATCCTTGAAAATTCATAAATGTTTCAAAAAGGTTAAATGATATTTATTGAATTTTTTATTTTTTTAATTAATCAATAGCAATCAGGCTTTGAAAATATATAAATTTTATACAAAATTAATATGGGGTGGAAGATGAAAAATTGATTTTGAATGTATTGAAAAACTTTTTCATATTTTTAAATACATTTATTGAAAAAAAACATCACAAAAAATACAAAAAAAATCTTTTTTAAAGGATGATAAGGTAAATATGAAGGTAGAATTAGATAACACATAATTATTTCTACAAATATAAATGAGAAAAATTAGAGGTTAGGTTAAATATGGACATGGATGAAAATTATCATTAAAGAGGATGATAATTGTTCTAAACAATGTCATACATTTATGGGGAAGAAATTAATCAAGGATGAATATTTGTATAGAAAGTTTCATTTTACCTAGATACAAATAGAGTTTATAATAAAAAATAATAGGGGAAAGAAAAAATATAAGTAAGAAGATTAAGATAAAACTCTGCGACTCCATTAAATGGGGTTCAAGTTAAAAAAAGCTGAAAGAAACATTGGTTTCCCTTGATTTAAAATATTTTGAAAGATATAATCTGAGATATTTTTTTAATAAAATTTATTTAATTAATATTATGTAAAAAATAAATCCATTATTAATATGTATAAAAAAATTAAATTAGTGGTTAATGTGAATCATATATCAATGATGAAAAATTGATACGAAGAACCCTTACGGTAATAGAAATGTAAGAATTAAAATTACATAAAAGGGTTACCATGAAATAGATATTCAAATATGCTGAAATAAAATATATTAATTATAATAAAAGAAAATATGGTCGTGAATAAACCATATCAAATAAATGATGGTGCACAATATCAATCATGTATTTTGGAATTTAAAATAGAGGCAAATAACCCTAACTTATGATTCCAATTTCCAAATCATGATCTAAATTCATATATAAATACATTATATTAATAAAATATTTTAGATCCTTATTCAAAGAAACAAACGTTTATAAACATAATTTATAATAATCTATTATAAATATATATGTTAGATATATTATATTTCCATAATAAGAAGTTATTTTTTAGGATTATTTGTTAGTACTAGTTTTTTATAGATAGTTGGAATTATTATTTATGGATTTAAACTAAATACTTGAAATATATATATTTGTACAAGAATATATTTTTTAAAATGATTTGTAATTTTATAATTTCATTTCACAAGTATTTTATTTATGAATTATAATGAGGAAGTTGGGGGTGAGTTTGTTCTAGTGAATTTCTATTGAATAAAGAGTTGTATTAAAAATAAATTATTTATTAATTTAACATTTTAGGAATCAGAAAAAAATATTTTATCATTAATTTATAATGAAAATACTATATAACAATCCATTATCATATATGAGAGAAATTTATATCATTGTACAAGTTGCTGGTTAAACCAACCCAAACACGAGCAATCTATAATAAATGGGGAAGTATGGTTAAGAAAGAGATTCATTTGGAATAATTTCATTATCAAAAATTTATAATGATATTATGTAGATTTTTTTAGGGTGTTTAATTAGGTTATTATATATAAATATTAATTATAACAGAATAGAATAAAAAATAAAATTATCACAATCATGGTGCTGGTGATCTGCATGTACACAAGAGCGACATATTAGTTTTCCATATAACAAGAGGAATATAGGGAAGGTTTATAATTTTAATGTGTTAATATATTATTATAATATAATTTCATTATATTAATAATACTGATTTTATCATATATTTATGCATGTAATATATTTGATATGGTTGAATAATAATATAATTAAGAGATCTTGGTTAAGAAAATTACTTCTCCCCTTAAATGTTTTACATTGGGTAACACCTTAAAGAACCTTGTCACTGTATTTCAAAAAGACCATGAAATATATGTTATTTTGGTGAGATTTTATGGGATAATAGTTTAGTTTTTTTTGAAAGAATAACTATTCTTAATTGGTGGAGTAATGTGGTGGAAGTGATTTCATTTTAGAAGTGATGAAAATAACATTTTCTAAGTACATATAACTATTTTGAAGACGGTATCACACTATTAAAGAGTCAAAGGCTCTTAAAGTAATAAATAATGATTATTTTTGTGATATAATTTCAATAAATTCACTATAATACATTTTAATTTATGATTTAATCATTTTCATTTCTTTTATCATAATGATTTTATGTTTTATGAATATGGTTTTTAACTTGATAATTGGGTTTTACCCACATAATTTATATCTTATTATAAATTTATGTTACCCAATATTAGGATATTTTCATGGCCTGTAACTAAATTTATGCTATATGAAAACTAAAGAATTTATAAATAATAAAAACTACCTTTTAAATTAACTCATTCAATATAGAGCAATAAAGTTTGATAGAAAATTTTTTGCTTTCACCATTAATTATTTTTAATATTATATAACAATAATTACCAATTATAAGTGTTATAATATATTTTTATATACGTGTAAAAATAATATTAATGTAATTACATAAAATTTCTAAATTTAATTGATTAGATAAAAGTCACACAACATTAATAAAATAATTCTTTGAAATGAATCCTTTCTTCTATATCTTGGTCATTAACATTAATATTAGTCATCATACTTTAATTAAAAAATTGAAATTGAATTTAATATATAATAATAAAATTTAGATGTACAACCTGAAATCCAATTCAATATAGTTCATTAATATACATGATAAGAAATATTTTTTAATATAAGAGAATTAAAATTGTTTATGTTGTAAAATATTACTGAATTTTACAAAATGATAAACATTAGATTTATAAAATTATGATAATATATTTAAATAATTAATTTTAGTTTATAAAAACATATATTTTTAATAAAAAAATTAAAATAATTTTAATATGTTCTTGAATTATGGTAATATCTTATATTTGATGGTGTTAAAAAAATCTGTATTGTTTCACTATTCATCTAAAAATAAATTATTTTAGAAAAATATAAAATATCACTATAAGATAATTTTGACTTAATTAATTCAAAAAGGAATTTAAATTTAGAAAATAAAAAAAACCAAAATTTAAAAATGTTACTTTAAAATGAAAATACAATATATAATGGGAAACTGCATTTATTAAAAAAATTACTTTACAAACATTAAGTGTTCTAAATAAAATTTCAGATGAATTTATAATTATTTATAAATTTTTTATTTACTTGGGGTAATTTTAATCATTTGTTTTTGGTTAAAATTCATATAACATTTTACAACACATTTTTTTGTGTTTTAGGTGAAACAATCTATTTTTACAATATTTATTTAAAAGAAAATATATTTTGAAATTTAAAGGTGTTACATGATAATATTGAGATGGGAAACTGTGTCTATGTGTATGGAGCTATGTTTAGGGAACAATCATCATCCATGATATAATTTCACCTTTAAATAATAATAAATTTCGATCTTTAAGTCTATTTTGGATCCACTGTCAATCAAATATTAGCCTAAAAAATGATCTACACCACTAGATATAAGGTTAACTTATATATGGTTCTATATATGGCTAAAAGTTCATCGAAAACCCTCATAAATGGGGTTTGTGGTTTTAAAACCACTTTTCATCAACAATGGGTCAAATATATGGAAAACTCTGAGTGGTAGGTTCGCACCACCATGTCACCAGACATGGAAAATTTATAAGAAAATATTTTAAGGAATATGTATCCCTCGGCATGTAAGTGATCATGTAGTTCATGATATCCAATTAGAGTCTTATTTATAAAGAGTTATAAATTTCTACCCATATTTGACATGTATCATATGAGAGAATAATATATCATGGTTTCCAAGAAATGTGTGTGAAATAGATTTTTTTAGTTATCACAGTGAATGTCATGTCACAACACCTCCCTCACAACAAAAACTTTTCAAAGGTACTATAAATATAGTTAAAATACAATTTATTATATTAGGATATCATACTTTGACTTTTGGTATAGTCAATATTTCAAAAGAATATATTCACTTCTCACACCACAATGACCCATTTACACCATGGAGCTAGTCAACAGATGAAGAAAAATCATGGATTTTAATATTTCATACCACAATGATGGTTGTTTCAAAGTGGTGAAATATAGACATATATATTTTATATGATACCAAAAATTTAGAGGACATTTTTTTGGAAATTAATTTTTTGAGAAAAGATACAAAAGGATAAATATTACTAGAGAGAAGAATTTCATAGAGTCACTTGAACATGTCTTTTGAGAACATCAGTGTGTTGATTTCATACTCAAGGAACTGATATTTGAGTGTTTATAGTAGTTAAATAATTTCACATTAATTATATTATTATATTTTAATTTATTTCATTGAGAATATTTATCCAACCCCTAATGAAAATTATTCCATTCATGATTCTTAACCATACTGTCATCAATGATTAGTTTCTTAAGGGATGGTGGATTGAGTGTATGTAGATTATGCTTTAACTAAAATGATTAATTTATCTTGTGAATAACTTGTTATGAATTAATATATTCTTGATCCTAATAAAATAATTTCCCTTAAATTATTAGTGAGAGTGATTTTGATTAGGGTAAGGACCCTAATGTCATAGAAGATAATTTTATCATGAAGAAAAAATTGAATTACCTTTTTTATTTTGATATAGAACTTACTGGATCTATATAATACTTGGTCATGTTGATCATAATGATTTAATATACCTAGGCAGTATTAGTTATTGTTAACCAACTTGAATTACTTACCATAATATGTCTGGAAATTAATCAACCATGATGGTTCAAAGGGAAAAAATCAAAACATTTTGGAAAAAATCCTCTAAAATTAATCCATCATCTGTATTTACATTGTAAAATTTTTCAATTTTTCATGTTTTTTCAATTCTTCATGGTCATCCTAAATTCATAATTTATTAACAATCCATTGATACTCTTTTTTAACATATTCATCAAATAAATTATATTGACTATTTTTGTAGGATAAAATTTTTGTTATCCTAGTTGATCAACCTCAACAATCATAATTTATATACTACACATGTGTTATTTTAGTAATGATAAATTTGTGGATATAAATTATAAAATTTTACCAATTCAATCAAGAGGGTATGATACTTATGGGAGTGTCAATAAATCTATTATATTCACTAAAAGGGATATTAAGGGGATAATAAAAGAGGAAAAAATGTTCATTTTATTGTAGGAGAAATTGATTATAGATTTTACCATCATGAAAGATATTTATTATATTGTGTTTTTATCTTAATATCACTCATATTATTATATAATCCCATAGATTTATTTCTATTAAATTTAGAGATAATTATTAGTAAGACTAAAAATATATAATGTGAAAATTTTTGTATGGAAATATACTAATAAGTAATATCTTATAAAATATAATCAATATTAATAATTTTACCATATATAAAAATAACATGTTATATGCATGAAATAAAATTTTATAACAACAATATAATAAAAAAATGTAAAAATTATACTTCTATATCCATGATTTTTGTGTTTTTGATGTGTGTAAGTAGAATTTCATTGAAAATATAGTTTTTTCTAACAAAATAATCAATATTATGAATAGTTATAGTTATAAAATAATAATTAAAATCATGGATCTCATAAATTTACCCCCTTATAGGATTACACACTCAAATTAGATACTTTAGTGAAATAAATATTTTTAAATCCTATGTTTTTCAAAAAATTAAACTTGAGACATATATTTTTTAGAAACCAGTTTATGATCTAATATGATTAGGTTTTTTAAAATTTGATATATAAAGTGGCATTGGATTTAAAAAACGTTTTATAGATCGATGTGAAAAAATTTCTACAGTTATGAAAACATCAATGTATAATATTTTTTTGATGGAAACAATAAAAATTTCATAAATAATTAAATCAATTAATATTTGGAATATCTTTTTATAAATACTTATATAATTATTGATAATAGTTTTTCAGACCATATATATAATGTACATTGTGAGGGATGAAGTTAAATATGGTATGATAATGATATTTAATTAACATCATTTATTAATTTTGAATCTTGGCCATGAAATAGTCTGTAAATTTTCCTAAACCCCACTATTTTTGTGACACTAAATAAATAAATATCATATAACCTATTATAATTTCATATGGTTTCAATCTAATAAGGATGATAAAAAAGGTTTAATAGATGGATCAATTTTCCCTAGACATGTAATTTGATGACCTAGAATGCATGAATCCCTTGTATGAAACATCATTGAACTTAGGTTCCCCTCCCCATATATTAAAGTACAATGATAAATAGAAAGGGATAAACTTCAAAAAATATGAATATTATGATATTGATAACTAAATATGTAATTTATGGGAAACTAAAATTGAATTTTGTATAAATTAGATAGAAATAATTATACACAAATCATAAAAAACCCAAAATCTAAAATCCTAGAGTTTAAGGGTATGAATAATCAAAATAATGTACCACATACATTATATAGATTAAATAAATTTATATGTCCAGCCAACTAATATGTAATTCCAAAGAAATTGTCATACATTAAAAATAATTTATTATAAAATTAAGCATTTAGAATCATAGATATAGATTTATTAAAAACTATATATATAACAATTGATAATAGTAAAATAACTAGAAAATGTGATAACAACGAATATGCCTCCTTGCTCATATTCCTTGGTAATCACCACGACTATAAAAATAATGAATAAAAGACAAATAATCCATGCCACTGAATAATCATATATAATGAACTAAAAATGATAAGTACCAACTTTGGGATTGGTATAAATGAATTTATAAGAGGTAGTAGTAAATATTGATAATATATGAACATTGGACTTTATAATTATTAGTGACATATCTATTCTAAAATAATTAATGGAATTAATGTATATTATGGCATATGATAATGATTAATTAGTTCATAAGGGAGAATCCAAACCTTAAACTAGAATAAATATCCCTTATATATCACATTTATTATATCTTGGAAAATTGGTATCATCACTAGGGTTACCCACTGACCATGGTCAAGAAGAATTTATATAACTTAGTTTTGAGTTGAATCATTTGTGGGAGATGTTAAAGTTCATTGAAATCACTACGAGATCAATTTTGGGTATCAGTACTAGTCAAACCTCTATATGAAATCACCACCATTTCACAAAATACCCTTAGATCTCGTGTTAGTGTAATAAAATGTATGTAGGGGTTACATAGTATTAATATTTAAATTATTTTTGGTAATGAAATTGTGTTTAATTTGATATAATATGTTTATTAAATTCATATTCATTATTCAAATATTAAAATTAAAATAATTAGAAATATAGTTTGAAAAAAAATTATTTAATTATGTTGTAAAAAATATTTAAGGGAAACAATTTGGTAGTTTTTAGGTAAAAATAGGAAAAAAACAGGAATAGGGTAAAATATGATGAAATATAGTAAATATGAAATTATATATAGTAAATAATGGATAACATCATCCAATGAAGTTCTATTTGTTTAATTTTTTAATTAACATTTTTATTGGAGAATTATGTGTGGTAATGAGGTACTTTTAAGGGAAATGGAGAAATTAATATAATGGAAAAAATAAAATAATCAATACATTATTAATTGAAATTATACTCACCAAACCCATAAATATATATCCCCTTATATAGTTTCCATCACACCAAATTAAATGTTCCCCATTAATATATATCTCAATGAGTCTCTCCAGTAGACCTTTCATTATCTATAAAGGGGTTTGTTGGTTCTAAGGGATGACTATTATCAATGAATCTTAAGAGAGATAAAAGTCTGTTTTCTCTCCTTTCAAATCCTATTTACATTTCCATTCTCTTAAATTTAAATTTTATAATTCTAATAATATTTTAATATATTTTTAATTTGTTTATATTATATATTATTGACATGAGAGACTCTATTTCACTCACAATATGATCTATTTATAACCCATCATAGAGCCATAATTCTCTTAAGAGTAAGAAAATAAAATATTGTCCCATAAAAAATAATCCTAATTTATTCCATGTTTATATGGTATTATTGTAATATTATTTATAAAAGGATAACTTCTCCAAGAAAGGATGATGGAGATATATTTGATGGAACATGTATCAGGTCCCAAGTAGAGTAAAATTGTTTTTAGAATATGCTCACCTTTCCTAAAAATTTTTACAAACCCATTGGTTTATATATAATGAAAACTTATATCCCAATTTGTTATCAAATAAGGTTGATCACCTAATAATTTTTATATTCAATTTATAAATAATGTATTTGATCTTCTACCATTAATAATTACAATTATTCGAGTTTTTAACCACATTAATCATTGTAATATATGTAATTAATCTATATTAAAAGTATATATGTTTCACTTGATAGTAGTACTTATTTTAAACTTTGTAAAACTCCAATTATTCCTTCTATAACTCTAGTAAATCAATAGATACATACTTATTAATTCATTGACCAATGAATATATTGACATGGACTTTTAATACATTGTTTTGTGTTGTAAAATCCTATTAAATGACTATTATTACATAATTATGTTAAGTATTTCAAAATTTTCCATTCTCGAAAATTATGAAATGTATTTACTATACACATGTATTATATGATGTAATGCATTATTATATTCCATGATGTATGGGTCATGAAATAACATATCCACTTATTACACTTTTTAGTCTCATGAGAAACCAAATATTGTAAAATGATATTGTCCTTTAACATTATGCATGGTGTCATGACACAAGGACTCAATGACATGTTTATAATGTCGTAAATTATTCATTACCATCATACCATTATTATGAGATTATTTAATCTACCCATTTAATTATTCATCTCTTTTTTCATATATATATCCGATTATGATTATGTATTTATTGATATAACATCATTTATTTTCTATTATCATTATATTGATTATACCATTATTATGTGATGTTAGATTCTTCTGTATTATATCCATTACTAATAATATGAGATCACACATTTATTATGTTTTACATTTCTTTATCAAATGAAATTGTATATTTTTTATGATATAGTCTATGGATAATATTAAAGAAGAAGGATTTTTACTCAAATAATGTAATATATAATGATGAAACGTAACGTTATGCATATAATCTCTTTAATTCAACTAAACCAAGATCATGGTATGAAATATCATTCATGTTGATTATAATAAAATAAATAACTAATCATATTTTTGGGACCTATTTTAGGATCATTAACATTGATTTTGAGAATAAGGGTTAGTAAAATCATTACAAACTAAATTTATCGGAATATAGGAAGATAACATATAGTTTAACTCATGAAAGTTATAGGTAATTTATTTGATAGGTATCCTATAAATAAAATAATATTTTTATAAAACATGATATAAAATTCATATTTTATAAATTCTCTGCCTATAATATTATTTATTAATATTTTCAATTTTTTTGATAATTTTCCATGTTAAATTAATTAAAAATCAATTAAATAATCAAGGATAATTATGTTGTTGTATGAATAATTAGGATAATTTATTTAATTTTTGGCTAAAAATATTACTATTCTATGGGAATTAACTCAGGTTATGAAAAATAACCATACATGAATAGAGGTAACAATTTCCCCTTAACAAGGATCGAGACCTTTATATTTGTCTACGAGGAACCAACCATTATCATTCAATGGGTCCAATAATCCATTTTCGGTAGATAAATTGTTAATTTTTATAGAAAATATCTTTATAGATCTGAAGTTTACCGAGAAGGAAAATTTTATCATGGGTATATATAATTTAAGGGGATATGTTGACTAGTGATGGTATATGGTTCAAAATACCAGGAAGGTGGTGGAGATAAAAACATATATTGGAATGAATTTAAGGTGATTAATGAAGAAAAATATTTTATTCCAGAGTAACGTATTGATATGGAAATCAAATTATTTAATATATATTAATAGGAAGACTACACGATGGATGTGTATAAGGACGAATTCATATAGATAATAACTTTTATAATATATTTCGATTATAATATAGAATGAAATATTTATCGTTTATTTGATGGTTTAAATATAAAAATTAAAATGTTATTTGAATGTTAATTTTTTTAATTTATGAAGAGATAACTACAAGTATTGTAAATACTAAGATGGAATTTTTAAGATCATTAATTTATAGTGAGAAGAATTAGAAAACTAGAATAGTTAACCAGTATGTGGAATGAATCACTAGAAAGAAAAGAGGGGAAGGGTTGAGTTATCAATATGTAATTAACGTGGAAGGAAAAACCTTGGGATCTACTTAATTATATTATGTGTATGATTATATATAAATAGTAGGGTGATTAAGCTCATGAGTGAAATAGAAATAGATAAGTTATTGGTATGTATTGTTTTATCCTTGATGAGATGATTCATTTCTCTAATCAATGCCCCAAGCACTAAGGGAATCTACTAAAAAACAACAATAGGGATCAAGGTTGATATTTTTCAATTTTAATGGATGAATTTGAAACTCAAAATGATATGATAGTAGTTACTTTGATCATACAATAGATTTTATATAAGAATTTATTTGATTATAGAGTTTTGAACTCTTAAATATCACACATATTTTAAAATAATATACATTAACCCTAGATACCTTAAGATGTTATTTATTAATAATAACACTTTATCAATCTCTGATTATAATAATGTTATACCAGATAGTTCAAATTAGAAATCATGGGTGTTTTCAAGTTGATAATCTAATCATCACACCTATGGGAGGTATTTATGTAATATGGGGGATAATGTTTCTTTTAAATTATAATGTAGTTATTTTTTATAGATAAAATGAATTTAAAATTGGTGAAGAAAGTATAGAATTACTTATCATTTGAGGGGGAATTTCATTTCCCAAATCATGCAAAGAACCACCCTCAACAACTTATCATAATAGTATTATTAGGAATAAAAAGGATGAAATTATGTATGTAATGGGGATAATGGTTTACGGATTAGAAGACTTACACATCCTAAAATAAAATATTTATTTATTTATTGTTAACTACCTAGTTTTCCACATTATTGAGATGTTTAATTCTCTATTGATAATATTCTTAATTTAAAAATCATATATAAAGCACCATAAAAACAGAATCTGTATATTTAGTAGAGTTAAATAATAAATTAAACGACTTATGTGATGTGTCTTTCATTCATCCAAGTGTTTCACTATAGAGTGAATAAATTTTAGTTTTAATGAATAAGTATGGTTATGTAATGGTATGTAGGAATTACAGTACATTTAATAGAATTACAATAAAGAACAAGTATCCATTTAAATATATTGATTAAATTTTTGATCAAATTCATGTGGTTCAATACTTTCAAAATATTGATCATCATTCCAATTATCATTGGTTAAATGTTATGAAGGAAGTTATACCAAATAAAAAGGTTGTATGTGGTATTACCATGGTAATTTACTTTTGGGATAACAAAATTGATCCTTTATTTATGGAATTTATGAATAGAGTATTAAATAATTAACATGAATAGTTTTTTATGGTAGTTATTAATGATATTATAGTATACTCTAAGTGTTATGTGGAGTGTCAGGCTGATTTGGAAATCATTCAGGAGGATCAGAGGAAAAGTGAGTCATTTAAAAATTCAGTAAATGTGAATTATGTATTAAACCAGTTGTTTTCCTTGGTTATATTTTACTTAATTATGGTTTATAACTAAATTTATTGTAATAATTTTAATTATTAATTATTTAGTTTAATATTTTATTTTTTTTATTTTTTTATTGTCTTTATTATTTTATAGAAATGATATATTTTATTTAATTTTATATATTTTATGAAAGAAAAAGGTGAATTTTGAAAAGGGAAAAGGTAATGAATCTATATAGTAATATTGAACTGTGGAGACCTATATCGATCAATTCAATCACCTGATGGTTTGATCGTGTATGTATAATCTTGTGTTTTAACAGTTCATGTATGATAAAAAGGCCTTCATGCTAGCTCACATGATATAAAATCAAACCCATGCCTACCCGTGTTAGAATAACATGGATTATATGTCAATGTAACCTTGAGAAAAACCTCTCAATATGAGATTAAACCAAATTAACTGTGAGATTAACTCTAAAATAGTAGATCAATACAAAATAACAATGAAACATAGGGTCAATTCATGAGATTATTTTGATCCAATCATGCAAACTGTTGTGAAAGATTAATAGAAAACATGATGTTAACTACACCATGGCTTGTAATGTTGGTCCACAAACCTTTTAATTCATTCTATTGATTAATATTCCATGATAATATTGTTCCATGATTTATGAATACTATTCCATTATAAATGAATAAGGTGATGATGTAGTGGGAACCTTAAGAATACAAGATTTGTGAATTTTTTCAGGATGGTGTAATTGTTCCATGGATTGTTTTCTCATTCCATGGTTTTAAGACGAAGAATAATGTACTATAAATGAGAAGGAGTTTGATGGGGATGATAATAAATTTGGTGGCATGTTCTAGTAGGTATAAAAGCATATATTTTCTGAATATTCAATGGATGAAGTATGAAATGGGATTTTTATCTTTATTCTATGTTCATGTATAATCATGGGAAGGACACATGGTAAATTTTAATATTCATATATGGACCCAAATGATGTATTGTCATTTATATTTCTACTAACGATATAAAAATCACATTTTAATATATTTTTGAGATATATTTTGAAGTATTTTTAGGAAAATAAAATGATATCACTGTAGTATTTTAATGAAATTTTTTGGAGTTTGAATTAAATAAGACATAAATATTAGGTGTGTTGATTAATGTGAAGATATTGACTATAAAAGGGATAGAATGATTCAAGGAGAAGCATCATCCACCCAAGGTTGTCATAGATAAGTTTTCCTTTCCTTTCTTTTCACTTTTAGTTTTTTTATTTTATAGTTGTATGACTCTTTCCTTTAATGTATCTTGTCTATTAATGTAATGTATCTATCTTTTTCAATTATTTATTTGTCTTTTTCTATTCTATGTTTTATGCTTTCTGGTTTATTCTTCATTGGTGAATCTTACCTTTTCATATGAATATGATAAGTTTCAAAAAGAAATAACTCATGAAATAGATAAAAAAGACATAAACGATTGAATTAATTCACTGAAGTAATCTCATGCAATGTATGGCCAGTTTCATCACTTGAGTCTTTTCTATTCACCCAATGTCACCACAAAAGTCCACATTACATTCCATGTTTCATCACACATGCCAATCATGTGTGCCTAGTGTTATCACGAATGCCCAAAAATTCATATCCAAGAAGCTTGATAAGGTTACACATACATGAGACATAGAAGGATATACATGCATGAGCTTCCTATTTCAACAAGCGTCCTTATTTTTTCCATAAATTGGACCATTAGGTTTATAATTCAACACAACTAGAGGACTCAATGAATCCCTGAATCTATGATCAACCTAGTTCTTCACCCAGGTCCATGGAACATTTTAGGTGGATCTACAGTCCTTGAATGAATAGGAAATTAAGCAGGGCAGTGGAATAAAAATTCTTATAGGGTACGAAACACAAAAGACCTACACAATGAGCCATATCCCCAAGTCCAATTTCCCTAGGTAAAATCGTCCTTCTCGAGAATGGTACATGAGTCCCAATCAACAATGGAATATTGAGGTCACCCTTGTAGTATATATCAAGGCCTCAACCAAGTGTTGTTTTCTAGGTTTTCTACTACCTAAAAATTTGTAAATTTCACCTAGGACCAACATGTAGGATCTGGGTTTAGCCACCCATGCCTTACCTTGGTGAGGCATCCCCAATCCACCCAGGACTTACCTAAGAGATCCATATCCATTCTAAATATGCTTTACCTAGTATAGAAATATCTAATATTGTTAGGAATTCCCTAGGAAAACCATATTTATTCCATATAGGCCTTAACTAGGTGAGGAATCTACAATTTTACAAGGCCTTACCACTTGAATCCAACCATTGATTCCCACTTCCAATGGAAGTGGAACAATTTCCTTGGATCCCTCATCTTAGTGGGACAAAGAAAATACCTCCCCCAAAGCATACATAAATGTTTGAATCAAAGGATATAGAAAATTAGCATATGCAATCGAACATACATTCCCCTGGTAAACTAGGTCCTCTTATCAACCTACCTCATAAGGTGAATCCTCATAATGTTCTTGATCATATATTCCTATGGTAATGAGGATAATGACCTTAGGTATGGTTGTGGGTGTCTCATTTTACCGAGTAGCTACAGTTAAGGCTCATAGGTCCACCCTCTTCCTCTCTTCCACCTACTGATGGGGGGATCCTCGTTAGGTAATAACAATATATTAAGACCATAGTATTTATTGAGGGGTATTCTCCCACATTCCATATAATCAGCCACATCTACTAGCCAATGAAAGAGATTGTGTGGTTTTACTGATCTCCTGCTTCATCTTGTTTATCACAGAAAAGTATGAATCATGTTTTGTTTGAGTTTAGTGAGGATTACTAAAACCACAGAATAAAATATATGTTTTTATATAGTTAATTTTATTCATATATCCCTCTTTCCTTCCCTCAGGGCCACCTACAAAGGTGTAAGACAAAAAAAATATAAAAATCTTGGGCATTTATTCATGTCCAAACTGAATATGTAGGAAGCCTCCCAGAGGATCAATCCCAACACCCAAAATTCAACATAATGTTATATAGTCCATATCCTTAGCAGGTTCATATCAAATATATGAGGATATATCTCTTCTAGGTCTCTTAGGGCGCTAAACATTAGTTCCACACTAAATCTTGACTATGCACCTTTTTCATAGACATCCTTACCATGTGATGTAAAATTGCAAAGTTTGGTCCTCGTCACATAACCATAATACTTATGATGTATCCCATATATTTTAATTTAAATAGATGGGTTCTAAATAATTTCACAAGTATATGATGGAATCCTTAATCATGGGACCAATACTGAAATCAAAATAACTCTTGTATCTTTAGATGATGATAAACTATAGGGTTATCTGCTTCATGGATTAAAACCATATTCATGATAATAAAAAAAATAGAATAACTAATTCATATATAAAAAATGGTACGATCGATGGAGAACCTAATATTCTCACAGATTTCATAATCTATGAAAAAACTCAGATGCATACAAATGATTTTAGATTTTATACATGATATTAATGAAGTGTTAATATAAGGGTGACATATTTCATATTTGGTACTTAATAAAGGATTCATGAATATGTCTTAAATCTATAAGAGACTCCTAAAATATGAGATAATCCCCCAGAAAAGGGTGAGATGAGCTTGAAATCCCATCCTCTTGACAAATGTGAGTCCTTAAGATTTGTGGATCAATTTCCCAATGACCATCTACAATTGGAAAGTAGGTTCATGAGCTATAAAAAATAAGGGAACCATTGCGTATTTCTGGTTCCATGAATAAAACCAAAGGTAAATATCTTAAAAATGAAGTGGATATTTGTCCTTAATGTGTATGGTTGTTCCAAAACTACACAAAAACACCATTCCAACCCCACATGGATTTCATGAATGAACAAAAAGTGATGAAACTGATATGAATCCCTAACCAAAATGACTATATCACCCACATGCTATTCCCCTTTCACGATCATAGAAAATGAATGTGGGATAAACATGGATCTATCACAACTGATTTACCATGTGTATATTTATCGTGATAATGAATTTATATCTATTTGTTGTTTGTGTTTATTGTATATGTCTTGAAACTTTTACCAAAACTACTTTCAATCAAATGGAATCTTACTAGATGATGAATTAATATTATCCAACTATTATATAAGTAGGACCCTCATATAATTAAATGATAGTGTTTCCAACTAAGATCCTTCAATGATGGGTATTAAACATGTTGATTCATGAGTACCACCCCAGTGTTACTATCTTAACTCTAGGTTAAAAATATCTAGCAATCATCAACTCAATAATAAATGGTTTCTCAGAAGTATATTAAACCAATCACTGTCAGAAACGAATTTAGGTTCATTTTTCCAAAATATATTAACAAGTTCCCCCCTTATCTTAGGGAGTCATATCAAGAGGTCACAAATAGTCTCATCTGAATGACACATGGTTTGTGATAGAAACCATTAATACCAATTTTTTCTGACAATGAACCCTCAACATGATGAGAGTGTTACCCTTAGGAGTCTAACCAACGTCACCCAGACCCTGAAATATAGAAAATCCCATTAATGATTGAGATTAGGAAAAAAGGAACATGATCATAGACTTATTCTCACCATAGAATCCCTCTTGATAAATATAGTGGAAAATTGTGCTCTAGTGTCCACAACCTCTTGCATTCAGCAAGAGCTCCAAATTAATTTAGAATCATTTGGAGAAACGATACAGTAAATAACAATAAAAATATACAGATAACCATATATATATATCCCCACAAATGATGATTTATGGTATATTCTGATAGAAGTTAAAAGAAATTAGTAGTCCCACACCCTTTCTCCAACAACTGAATGTGTATTTATCCATATTCTAGATGATAAAGTCATTCAATATATCCTAAAAATGATGAAATTGAAGATAAAAATTCCTTCCCACATCACAAAAACCTACCATAATATAATAATGGTAGTAGCAGTCGTTGATGGAAATACACACAACTCCATAACCTCCATTGGTGTGACTCATCAGTATAATATGAGGGTAACTCCAGAAAAGACACATACCCCTACTTCTTACTTGATGTGTTGTTTATTAAATCCCATGATAAAAGAACTATCATATTGGGACCATACCACCATTCCAACTGAAGGTCATGAATGGATCCTGGTGACCACTCCAATAAAGAATTATATTCCTTCTAAAATTATATAAAACTTTTAGAAAACATTGGAAACAACATGGGATCTGCTCAAATAGGTCCCTACATATGAATGCCACTATCCATGGTATGTGGCCCTAGTTAGTCGAAATAGGGAATAAAAAAAGAATCCTCACTAATTGTTTTCAGAAAATGGAGAGATGGTATATGATTCTGCTCTAATCAATGTTGCTGTTTTTAATGCACTTAGTTTTTATATAAGGTGGATTAGGATCCCAAATTTCTGTTTTGAAATAAGGGAATTGGTAACTACAATTGTGAAGGTCCTCCCTAAAAATTTACTTTTAGAAACTTATGAGGTCCTTCTAGAACATCTAATCATGAAGAAATACTTCATTCCTAGAATCTGATTGATCATGAGACCCCATCTTTGGACAAGTTCCATGAAATCCCTCTTCATGGCTAGAATCCCTAAAAACAAGATGTCCCTCCCCATAATGACTTCTATATTAAATTAAATCCCCAGTGTATTTGATGTTGGAATTACCCTTGAGTATGGATACTAATACATGATGGTAGTGCTCCCTATGAAGAAATTCACTATAATGTTCTTCCCAACAGTGACACATCATTTCATGAAGGAGGTCCTATCATTGTCAAACTAACTATCAGAAAATCCTCTAATCATATGGAACACGGGGAAATGAGACCAGTCTTGCCTGATGACTCATCATTGAAAAGTAAATTTTTTTCACAACCAGAATACATCCCAAGGCAGTAGTTAGTTTTCTAATCACCCTTGGATCTCTATCCTTCCAATGTGATAAATTAAATCCCTTCCAAACCTTCTATTTACTATAAAAAAATTGGGAAATTACTATTTTTTTCAAATCAGGTGGAGGAACCTCTTAAAAATGAAAAGAAGATAGATTTCTAATAAGAATATATTTAGAAAAATAGAATATAGTGGTATTGTTTTGCCCTTAATACAATCCACAATACATCATTCCAGAGGATTTTTTTAAGATATTGTACACGAAATCTACCTAAATTTATGGACTACTATTCATCACCTAAAAATAAAAGAATTTTCTTACACTAAATATCGAGGCCATGTTTAGGTAATAGAAGGGATTAACCATAAATTAACCAAGAAACCCACCAAACTATATAAAACATAATATTTGGATTACAACTAAAATCCCATCAGTACACATGTATGGATGTGTTAAAAGAGTTGTGTCATCTAATCAACTATGTCCATACAATGTTCACATTAGAGGATTGGGAGAATATGGTGTCTTGTATTTCACCATATCCATAGAACCGAAAAGACCTCCAATTGTGAAATCATGTAATTTCATAACCTCCATCCAAATTCAAGAAATGATATGCTCTCAAAATAGATGGTTTAATCCACAAAAACTAACCCTGAAAGACTCTTGAAGACATTATCTTGGATGATCATGCACCATAGAGAGAATATTGTGTAAATAATCTAAAAATATTGAGCAAGAACCCTACTTAATTGAATCCAATCATCAGGTAGTTCCAGTATCATTAGACATAGGTGACTCAGGCACAAATTATATAATGCACCAAACCCATGTTCAAATAATGAACCATAAAATCAGGTGAGATGCTATGGCTATAGAATAAACAATAATCTTAGAGAGTACCCAACCTTTACTACCAGAAATATTTTTAACCCAACCTTCAAGGTTAAAAAACCAATCTCAATCGACTGTGAAAATGGAAGGGGAGTAGCCCCATACCATCAATCAGGGTGATTTTTTAACTCATGATCTCCTCAACAGAAGTTAATGTTTTCCCATTTAGGCGGATCACCATAAAAAAATCCATCCAATTATTCCTATCCCATGACAATAATTACTCACTAGTAACACAACAGATTTATTCTAGATATTCCCCTTGAATCACTCTTTTTCAAATGATTCATAGAGGACTAAGGAATAAGATAATGACTCCCTATGGAGAGAAAAAAAATAAATCTCTTAAGGGCATGAGTACTCTAGTAAATCATATCTCTTTTAGAATATATCCACAAGAGAACTAACCCTCTTATAATTCAAAGGCTGATAAAGTTTTTGTAATGCTTTACACATCAATTAGCATCATTATCACCACCTATATAGATTCTAAAGAACATGAGGATGATACAGAGGAAAGATATGATGAAATTAACATTCATAATAAAATACACACTGAAATGATTGATGATGGGGTGCATACATAAAAATAGAGGATCACTACGAATTATGGGATTCCTTCTATGCCTTTTCTACTAACTTATTGGGGAGAATCTTCCAAAGAAATAGGAAATTTTTGAGCCATATCTCCACCACCACCCAAAGGGGATAAAATCCATACACTTGAGGAAGGATTTTCTCAGTATGAGGAAGAGATGAAGGATTTTTTAAAACACAAGGAAGAACTATTCTTGGGGAAACATCCCTACTTGATATGTTCTACAAGAAGAGCCTCACCCCACAGTATTAGATAATGCACCTCAACAAAGAGGGTTCATCATAACAATATAATTTGTTGCATAATATACACTCATTTTGGGGGTATCAAGTAAAAATATATTTGGAAAAAAACAACATGATATTAGGGTTTACCCCCAGTGGGTGCATGACTAGAGCTAGAGAAAACACATCCTGAACATCCTATATTTGTAGGTTACCCACAAAAAGTCCAAGTAGAACTACCATAACAAGGCCAACCTATTGCACACCTTAATTAGACTCTTTCCCAGTTGTTCATTCCTCCCTATCTCATAGAAACTATATAAATATTGGAATCTAAATTAGAAGTTGTGGAAGGACAATGTGCAATATAAAAACCTGAGTAGAATGTTTAATCTGAATGGTTAGATTCAACTCTTTCCCCACTAAACATAGGGAATAATACATTCACAACATTAAATGTTTTAAGGGATCCAAAGAAAATTTAAATTAACTTTGTGACTAGTTCTGGACCTTTTATTGGGATCCTAGAGTAGAAAAAAGTGGCTATGCTCAGATATTTTTTGTATCAAATTTAAAAGGACCAACGTTTACCTTGTATACTAGTCTACCTACCAGATTAATCATGGGATGAGAAGATCTTCACCAAAAATTACTCTGTTAATTCCTTTATATGTTTTGAAGATAATAGTCTAATATATTTTAAAATGTATAAAATGGTAAATTGATAGGGTGTTAGATTTAATTTCTATGAGAATGAGTTTGACATATTCTATGAACTTGTAGCTCCCTCAAGATGATTTTTTGGGACATTGCATTGAGAATATTCATGAATAACTATGAACACCATGTATCATAGTAAATTATCCTGATGAATTTTGGGATCCTTTCATTGTATAAAAATGATTTAAGATTATTATTTGTGATCCAAGGATAAAGATCATCCCGTAGTATTATCTCATTTGAAGAGGACAAGTACAATGGAAGTTGTAATGGTTATGTTGAAACCAGCCTCTATGCTAGTGCCAACTCCCAGACCACGCCTCCTTATGTGGTATGTCCTCTTAAACAAAAACATGAAAAGTAGTATCCTTATCAAGATTATAGGAAGGAGACCAAGTACTCCCACATAAGATCTAAGTACAGAAGTCCCACGTAGGATCCTAGAGTAGTCACATGTGGATTCCTACAGTAGATCAAAGTGAGACTCTCAAAAAGAGACCCACAAAGGATCCCAAATCACAGACCCACATAGGATCCCTTTCTCATGTTACAGCTAGCTATAGAGTTTCATCACTAAGATTGCTTGATCCAGGGAGGGTCTTCACATCAAGCCAGATGTCGATACTCCAACTGCCATGAAGTCCCATGAAGAATTATACCAAAATGAATTCCAAGAAAAAAGGGGTCGCAACACAATAGACAGTGCGTCAATCGGACACTCGGTTTAGAAGTTATTTTCCTTTTAGTCCCGAGGGCCCGGATAGATTCATGTTCGATCAATCTCGGCCGTACACCAAAATTATCCAAAACTCATGTCCGGTACACTGAAAGTACCATATCGATCCAGGGTTTCTAGCACTGCAGATAGTTCATCAAACGAACTCTTGAAGCTAATGATATGGCCTAAAGAGAGAAAAGGTCGAAGTGGGTCCGGGTCCGGTCCGACCTGGCCCGGTTCGGGTTGACCCGATCCGACCCAGGTAGGGTCCTGGGTCCCACCCGGCCGCTCGGTCTGGCCTGGACCTCTGGGTCAATCTTGGCCTACCGTAGCGGCCCATAGTGCGCGCAGCCCGCGGTGCGGGGCGGCCCGCCGTGGCTGGCCGAACAGCCAGCTGATCGTACCACAATTCACTGTTTTATTCCACCTTTACACTGCAGTTTTAAACTAGTTTTGTAATGAATATTCCAAAGAAAATAATAAATTTCACATTGTGTTTGAATCAATAAATTAATTTTAATCAATTTTATAATGGTAAATGTAACTTGTTTTTATTATTTCAATGAAGGTGGAGATGATTTGGAGGGCCTTTGATGAAGTGGAAGAAAAATGGGCCAAAATTGCCTGGATCCCAAGGACACCTTTCCACTGTTTTGAATAGTACGCGAAATAAGTGCATGAAAATGGGATGAAATTTTTTGGGCCTCTCCAAAAATTCATGGGATATAATTCATATCAAATAACCGAAGGCCAATGCAGTCATCTGGTGGCCCATCCAAAACATTCTATCCAGGGGACAAACTCTGCACAAAGTCAAAAGTTTGGTTTGGTTTTATGAATATATCCCCATTTATAGATGTTCAATGGCCTCAAATTTGACATTTCAATATTCAAGACCTCTGGAAACATCGTTTATATTTTTTCCAAGTCCAAATAATGACATATACCAAACCCAAACCGAGACTCAATTGGTATCACCAAAACTAGGTGCTCAAAACCACTTAGCAATTTTTCTATAAAAGGGCACCAGGGAACCTCATTTGCAAGTTCTAACCAGAGGTGAAGTTCTATCATTTTGGAGTACCAATGGATTCCTCTCACAATCCAAGAATTTCTAGAAGCCCCTATCCTCCTAGAGGGATCAATGATGAAGATGGAGATCCACTCGAGCTTCCTCCTCCTCTCGATATCGGGCTAAACAGTGGGTGTTCATTGTGAGGGAGCTACACACATGTCAAGGGAGTTCCGATGCATTCACTAGCTACTGGTTTGGAGTAATATGGGTGTTTAAACATTTCATTCCATGAATCTTATTTTATTTCATATTTGAATGCTTGATTTGATGCATGTGAGTGTTATGCTCTTAATTTCTAACCGATCGATGTGAGGTTTTGAGTGCGTGACAGGTGTTGTTCCGATTGGACATCACAAGAATATTTTTCATACCCACATTATTTATATTTCAATATTATTTGGAAGCTCTTATTCCATGCATAAGTACTGGACCTTGACAATACTATTGTTATGTCAAGGTTGGGTACTTAAAGCATTGAAATAAAAGCTTAGGAATTAATCAGGGTTCCAATTAACTCCAACCAAAGAATTACTCTAAACCTAAGATGAATTTCTATGAACAATTAACATGATATGTGTGTAGTGAAGTCACATCGAACCTTTTATCTCATATTTTTTAAAATCCACTTGGTCACTCAACTTTTAAGAAATTTCAACTAAGTCATTGTTTTATACTCTTTTCAAAACAACACACTCTCTTATTCCTTTTTATTAAAAATACACACTCTAAACCTACCAACCCTCATTGAGAGAAGACCTGAGGTCTAACCTAGAATATAAATAAACCTTATAAACATAATAAATTTGATGTTTCATGACAACGTGGTCAAATGTTGGCGCCGTTGCTGGGGAGCGCTTTGGTTTTTTGTGCATGTTTTTTATAAAAGTTTTGTAATTTTTCTGAATATTTGTTTGTTTTATCATCTACCTTTTCATTTATTTTTGTGTTATAATTTATTTATTATGTAGGTTCTGTGTATGAAGAATTCTACTCTAGGAGACCTACAAAATTTTGAACCCAATCTGGAGAGGATCCTAAATCAACGAAACCGAGACACACAAGACAACACTTTGAAGGAGGAGACATCACATCTTAAAATTCTTATTGATTCTTCTTATTATTCTAAAACCAAAGTTAAAACTGAACATAAATTGTATAAAATGGATGAAAATAATAGAAAACTAAATGAACTAACCTCTCCTGATGTTGATATCTGACCCACATACATTCAATAACAAGGTGAGGCACGCAATTTTGAACAAAAATCTGGTTTAATTAATTTATTGCCTAGATTTCATGGACTGCTTGGAGAAGATCCACAGAAGCATTTAAAAGAATTCCATACTATGTGTTCAGCATTAAAACTTTCTAATTTGGATGAAGAACATGTAAAACATAGGGAATATCCATTTTCATTAGAAGAAACAGCTAAATATTGGTTGTATTTTGTTAATTCACCTATTAGAGGTTGGGCGGACATGAAACGACTTTTTCTTGAAAAATACTTCCCAAACTCTCAAACTGTAAAAATAAGGAATGAAATATGTGGGATAATACAATCTAAAGGGGAAACCCTTCATGAATATTGGGAATGCTTTAAAATATTATCTTCAAGTTGTCCACACCACCAAATAAGCGCTCAACTTTTAATACACTATTTTTATGAAGGTTTAATTCCAATAGATTGTAACATGATTGATGTTGCTGCAGGTGGTGAACTAGTGGATAAAACCCCAATTGCTTCAAGGACCCTAATTGATACCATGGAATAGAACACTCAGAAAATCAGTTCAAGGTCTAGTGTACCCATTCTAGGTGTCCATGAGGAGAAAAGTACTGAATTCGAGAAGAAGTTTGACACAAAGTTTGAATAGGTGAGTACCCTTCTACGACAACTTGATGTTTCCCAAGGAAAATTACAATCTCCTCCTCCCATACATTGTGGTATGTGCTCTTTTGATACCCACTATTATGACCAATGCCCCCAATTGAGATAAACAACTGAGAGTTGTGAGGCAATATTCCCAGGACTCCACTATAACAATCCCATTAGGCAAGAACCTTACTATCCATCCAACCCTGGGTGGAAAGACAACCAAGCCTATAAGAAAGAGGGGTATTCAAACCAGAATCATCAACCATGGAGCCAACCAGGGCAAAGTAGTCATCAACCACTACCACCCAAAAAATTTCAACCACCCAAAGGCCTTTCCAACAACCCCCTCCAAAAACCAAGCCTAGCCAAGAAGATATGATGAAACAAATGGCTGCCAATAATATCCAGTTCCAACAAACCACCCAAGCATCCATACAAGACCTCAAAACCCAATTAGACCAACTAGATAACTCGGTGGGTGAAATCCAAAGCCATGGGTCTGGTAAGCTACCCTCTCAACCACTTTTCATCCCTAGGGATAAGGGAAATGTTAGTTCCATCACCCTTAGGAGTGGAAATCAACTTAAAAGTCAAATAAACCGTCCATTAGAGTCATCCTCTCTTAAGGAAACCACCATCCCAACCACTGAAAAAGGTTCAAATAAGGTGGATCCTTGTCTTGAGAGAAGTCCTACCAAAGGAAAGAGTATGTCTATTGATGAGTTACCAAGCCCATGCATTCCTCTTCCATTTCCCCAAAGAGCCACCCAACCAAGGAAACAAAAGGAAACTGAACATGATAAAGAAATCTTGGAGACATTCAAAAAAGTGCAGGTTATCATTCTATTGATTGATGTCGTCAAGAAAATTCCAAGATATGAGAAGTTTATGAAGGAGATGTGTACCCACCGAAGGAGACTTAGAGTTGATGAGAAGGTGTGCCTGGGGAGGAACGTCTCGGCATTGATACAACCATCACTTCCCACCAAGTGCAACGATTTTGGAACATTCTCGATTCCTTGCACCATAGGGGAGTATTCTTTCTCCAATGCTATGCTTGATTTGGGTGCTTCTATTAATGCGATGCCTCACTCTATATACTCTTCTTTGCAGGTTGGTGAACTAAAGCCCACATGAATAGTTCTTTAGCTAGAAAATCGGAGTACAACACACCCTTCTGGTGTGTTAGATGATGTTCTTGCAAGGTTTCAAAATATAATATTTCCTATTGATTTTTATATGCTAAAAATGGAAGATGATTGGATGAATAGACACACCCCAATTATATTAGAGATACCTTTCTTAAAAACCTCCAAGGCCATAATTAATGTCCATAATGGTAAATTATCTATGGAATTTGGTGGTGAAATAGTCCATTTTAACATCCTTGATGCCATGAAGCACCCCTCAAAAGAACATTCCTCTCTCTCTCGGTAAATTCAATTGATGTACTCCCTTCCCCTAAAATCACTTCATTTGTTTCCCCGGATCCCATTTCTGAATTTTCCTCTTTGATTGAAATTGTTGGTAAATAATCATGTGTTGATTGTTATAGTGGTCTAGAAAAGTGTCATGCATGTTTATTAATTGATAATTTCTTGAAAATGGAGGATAACATGACCATCGATGATATTTCTATGCTTGTAAAAGCTAATCCCTCAATTGAGGATGATACCATTGAGAAGTTAGATGATATTAGTGACCTCTCACTTTCACACACACTCCCATAAATCCAAAATCCACCTGAATTGGAACTAAAGAAACTGCCTCAAGATTTAATATATTCATATCTTGAGAATGGAAACATTTTGTCCGTCATCATTGCTAGTTCACTCCCTCCTGAGCATGAATTGCGACTTCTTGAACTTTTGAGGGCGCATAAACTAACATTGTGATGGAAACTTGTATACATTCATGGTATTAGCCCATCAATTTGTACACATAATATTTTATTAAATGATGAGGCTAAACCTGTGAGGCAGGCACAACATCGACTGAACCCAAACCTCTTAGAAGTAGTTTAAAAGGATGTAACAAAATTGTTGACTGCTGGAATCATTTACCCCATCTCTGACAGCCAATGGGTCAGTCCTGTTCAAGTAGTTCCTAAAAAACTAGGCTAACAGTAATTAAAAATGATAACAATGAATTGGTTCCAACTCGTGTGTAGAATAGTTGGCGTGTCCCTATAGATTATTGCTGACTAAACCAACACACTAGAAAGGACCATTTCCCATTTCCATTCATTGACCAAATTCTAGAGAGGATAACAGGGAAGTCCCATTACTGTTTTCTTGATGGGTATTCTGGATACTTTCAGATCCATATTGCCCCCAAGGATTAGAAAAAGGAAACTTTAACTTGCCCCTTTGCCACATTTTCCTATAAAAGGATGCCATTTGGCCTATGCAATGCTCCGGGTACTTCCCAGCGATGTATGGTTAGTATTTTTTCTGATTACCTGGAAAATTGCATGGAAGTTTTCATGGATGATTTTACTATTTATGGATCCTCTTTTGATGAATGTTTAAGTAGTCTTGGTTCTGTCCTACGTCTCTGTATTGAAAAGAATTTTGTATTAAATTATGAGAAATTCCATTTCATGGTGCGACAAGTTATAGTCTTGGGGCATGTCATTTTTGGATATGGTATCCAAGTAGATAAATCGAAAGTGGATGTCATTTATTCCCTACCATTCCCTATAAATGTATATGATGTGTGGTCTTTCCTAGGTCATGCTGGATTTTACGGTCGTTTCATTCGTGATTTTAGTAAGATTGCACTTCCCCTCTCCCGATTACTCTAAAAAGAAAAAGATTTTGTTTTTGATAAACAATGTGAAGAAGATTTTAATAAATTAAAATGGAGTCTCACATAACCCCTGGTAATCCAACCACCTCAGTGGGATTTACCATTTGAGCTCATGTGTGATGCCTCTAACTATGCATTTGGGGTAGTCTTATCACAAAGGGTCGAGCGAGCTCCAAATGTCATTGCATATGCCTCACGTACTTTGGACCCTGCCCAAGAAAACTACACCACCACTAAAAAATAATTTCTCTCTACTGTGTTTACCTTGGATAAATTCAGGTCATACCTTTTAGGGTCCAAATTCATTGTGTTCATAGACCATGCAGCCCTCCGGTATCTCTTAAAGACACAGTAAGTCAATGCACGTCTCATTCGTTGGATGCTCCTCCTTCGGAAATTCAATCTAGAAATTAGAGATAAAAAGGAGCAGAGAATGTGGTGGAAGACCATATTAGTAGGATCCCCCCATACTCATACATTGTATCATCCCCCTGTATTCCCATTAATGACATGTTTCTTGATGAGCAATTGTACAAATTGCAAGATGCTATTCCCTAGTATGCAGAAATTGTAAATTATTTGGTAGCATCTTGCATTCCTACTGATTTCAACAAAAACCAAGCCAGTCGTCTAAAAAATGAGTCTCATTGGTACATTTGGGATGACCCATACCTTTGGTGCACATGTAGCGATCAGGTACTTAGGCGTTGTTTTCCCGATAGCGAGTTTTAATATGTCCTTAGATTCTGCCTCACTCTTGCTTGTGGGGGGTACATTGGTCCCCAACGGATTGCTCGCAATGTTCTTGATTCTGGTCTCTTTTGGCCAATATTTTTTTGGGATTCCCATGAATTTTGTAAATATTTTCCTCGTTGTCAAAGAAAGGGGAATATCTCTAAAAGGAATGAAATTCCACAACAACCCTTGCTCTTTCATGATATTTTTTATGTTTGGGGCATTGAATAAATGGGGCCATTTCCCAATTCTTTTGGAAACTAGTACATTATTTTGGCCATTGATTATGTATCAAAATGGGTATAGGCACAGGCCACTAGGGTAGATGATTCCAAAACAGTTGTAGAATTTTTGAGAACTCAGATCTTTTGTAGTTTTGGATTACCTAGGTTCATCATCAGTGACCAGGGTTCTCATTTCTGCAACTGAATAGTGCAATCACATTTGCGTCGGTATGGGGTCAGTCATCGAGTATCTACTCCATATCACCCATAGACAAATGGTCAAGACGAGGTGTCAAATAGAGTGGTAAATCAAATTCTTGAAAAAATGGTCCAACCCAACAGGAAAGATTCGAGTCTTAGACTCGATGATTCATTATGGGCTTACCATACTGCTTTTAAAACTCCCATTGGAATGTCTCCTTATAGGCTTGTTTTTGGAAAGAGTTATCACCTCCTTGTTGAGACTGAGCACCGGTCCTACTGGTTAATCAAACAATGCAATTCTAATCATTATAGTGCAGGTGATCAAAGGAATTTGTAGATTCAGGAGCTAGAGGAAATGAGAAGAGATGCATATGAAAACTACAGGAATTATAGGGAGACAACCAAGGCTTCCCATGACCATCTTATCCTTCATCGTCAGTTCCATATTGGGAATAAGGTCCTCCTTTACAATGCAAGGCTGAAATTGCATCCCGATAAGCTTCTTTCCCAATGGTTTGGACCATACATTGTTACTAATGTCTCTCTATTTGGTGTTGTTCAGGTTCAAAATGAAGAAACTAAGCAAACCTTCACCGTCAATGGGCAGTAGCTGAAGCACTTTCATGAAGCCATTCTCGAGACCCCAATGGAGGAACTCCATGTTCAAGAAGAAAACTATGGATGGCATCCACTAGGTTTTATCCTTCCATCCCACATTCTCTTTTACTACAGTGAAGACACTACATACTCTATGAGTGTGTGTGTGTGTGGGGGGGGGGGGGGTGGATACATTCTTGGGTTAGTAAGTAATTTTCATAGTTTTCTCCTTTTGTTTTCTCTTTTTGGCCTTATTTATGGTATTTTCATTTTTTCCCCATCAACAATTTCAAAGTTCCATGATTTGGCAACCATAAATGGGGGAAAGTAAAAATACCATAACAAAGGCTAAAAAGGATTTTTGTATGAATTTTACATCAGGGGGTGATTTTTAGTGAATTGGTTTTCTGTCAATGATATAAATGATCATATCTATGTGAAACCTTTGAGATGATTGATGCCCTTTGTGTGAGTAGTTTTTTGCAAAACTGTGTCACTAATATCTCTACAAATTTTTGCACCAAACCACAAATTGTGATTATTTATTACTTAATATAAGGTAAATATATGTTGGGTTAATATTTTTCAGCTTGAAATGATATTTCCATACGTTCATTCCTTATCCGATCTGTTTCATTACTGTACCAGATTGACCTATGCGTTTGTACCTAATGTCTGACCGTTGTATACCCTCAAAAAGAAACAAAAAAATTGGTTGTGTCTTGGGCAGGTCAAACACCACTCCTCTTCAATATTTGATCTTGTTATAACTATTGAAATTAGTGTCGTGAGGAGATCAATCAAGGGTTGAGAGATGAGTGTGAGATTTTTTCCAAATGCAACTTAAAAAATATATATATATAATAAATGGGGGGAGTGATGAAATGTGAATCATATGAGGATATCTAGGTCAGGAGCTTATGGTTTGACTTTTGGATATGCTTTAGTGAGTGGGACTTGAGATATGATTGCAAAGGATGTATGATAGGTTCGGTGACAAAATCATTTAAGCTGAAAAATGTTAGAATAACATATATTTATTGGATGGCAAGTGGAAAGAATATCATGGAATGGTTTTCACACACACACATGGAGAGTTTGTGTCATGGTTTACTTCTTAATTCCTCTCTCAATTGGGTATTATGAATCTTTTTGAATTTCTCTATGATATGATTTATGAGACATATTTTTCCATTTTCACTAGGAAGAACTCCTTGGTGTGGTTCGTGCATTGACCACTTTACATTAAATAAAATTTATTGAAATGCCAAATCTTCAGGTTGTTGGAAACACACATATATATATACATCATTTTATTTGGATATGTGACTTTTCCCAGGAGTTCAAATGTTTTTGTGGGGGGGTGTGATCGTACCACGATTCACTGTTTTATTCCACCCTTACACTGCAGTTTTAAACTAGTTTTGTAATTAATATTCCAAATATAATAATAAATTTCACTTTATATTTGAATAAATAAATTAATTTTAATCAATATTATAATGGGAAATATGAATTGTTATTATTATTTCAATGATGGTGGAGATGATTTGGAGGGCCTTTGATGAAGTGGAAGAAAAATTGGCCAAAATTGCATGGATCCCAAGGAAACCTATCCACAGTTTTGATCAGTTCACAACATCCGTGCATGAAAATGGGATGAAATATTGTGGACCACTCCAAAACATCATGGGCTACAATTAATAGCAAATAACCGAAGGCCAATTCGATCATCTGGTGGCCCATCCGAACCATTCTGTCCAGGGGACAGAATCTGCACGAAGTCAGGAGTTTGGTATGTTTTTAAGACTATATCTCCATTTCTAGATGTTAAATGGCTTCAAAATTTGACATGGTGACATTAAAGACCACGGAAAACATCTTTTATATTTTTTCCAAGTCGAGATAATTCTATATACCAACCCAAAACCAAGACTCAATTGGTATCACCAAAACTGAGTGCTCGAAACCACTTAGCAATTTTTCTATAAAAGGGCGCCAAGGGAACCTCATTTGCAAGTTCGAACCAGATGTGAAGTTCTGACATTTTGGAGTATCAAATGAGTTCTCTCACCATCCAAGACATTATGGATTCCCCTATCCTCATAGAGGGATCCAGGATGAAGAAGGAGACCCACTCGAGCTTCCTCCTCCTCTCGATGTCGGGCTAAACGGTCGGTGTTCGTTGTGAGGGAGCTACACACATGTCAAGGGAGTAATGATGCATACACTAGCTACTGTTTTGGAGTAATTTGGGTGTTTAAACATTTTATTCCATGTATCTTATTTTATTTCATATTTTAATGCTTGATTTGATGCATGTGAGTGTTATGCTCTTAATTTCTAACCGGTCGGTGTGAGGTTTTGAGTGCGTGACTTGTGTTGTTCCAATTGGACATCACAAGAATCCTTTTCATACCCACCTTATTGAGATTTCAATATTATTTGGAAGCTCTTATTCCATGAATAAGTACTGCACCTTGACAATACAATTTTTACGTCAAGGTTGGGTCCTTAAAGTATTGAAATAAAAGATTAGGAATTAATCGGGATTCCAACTAACTGCAACCAAAGAATTACTCTAAACCTAAGATGAATCTCTATGAACAATGAACTTCATATGTGTGTAATGAAATCACATCAAACCTTTTATCTAAAATTTTTCAAAATCCACTTGGTCACTCAACTTTTAAGATATTTCAACTAATTCATTGTTTTAAACTCTTATCAAAACCACCCCCTCTCTTAGTCATTTTTATTAAAAATACACAATCTAAGCCTACCAACGCTCCTTGAGTGATGAAATAAGGTCTACCCTAGACTATAAATCAACGTTAAAAACATAATAAATTTGACGTGTCACCACAACGCGGTCACCAGCTCCCTTCTCTGCAAGGTACGGTTGCGCACCTTACCTTCGCCGGCGACCAGTTCGGCTAGCCACCCTTACTTATTCTCCACAGCTCCTACACGCTAGGTGGCGTAGAAGCACGCTTCCATCCCCATCATGCAACCGATCAGAGTGTCGGCCACCACCCTTGCTTCGCCGCAGCCGACGAACTGTTACTCTTCTCCGGCGTCACGGTTGTGTCGTCGCCTTCTTCACGGCTGTCTGTGGTGCCTACCATCGCTCCCGAGGCCCACCGGTGCCAATCGCCAGCACCGATCACCATTCTAACCCATCACGAAGAACAAATCAAAACCAAAAATATTTCAGAGCAGTCGGGCCATGTTCGTTTGGCCCGTACCCTCCATGTTAGAGTTGTAGGAAGAGGCTTAATAATTCTCGAATCACGAAGAACGTCAAGAATAGGTAAGGGTATTCAAAAGGAAAATAAAACCTACCATGTCGTTTGTTGGATGATGTCATGAAGAAGAAGTCGATTTTGTTAGGGAACATTAGTGTTCATTGCCTCTATAAGGTGCTTCTGATCTAGGCTCGGGTTCAGTACCTCATTCTTCATTGGAGAGGTGTTCTTCGTTGGAGAGGAAGTGTTTCTTCCCAATTATCCCAAGCTTCTCCCTTTTTCAAAAACATCTCCCAAATCCCACGATAAATAAATATCCCACTTATTAAATTAATTTTAAATAATTTAATAAGAGATGGACATTAATTATCTTGATGTTTGCATAATTAATTTATAGGAAACCAAAATTTTAAAGTTGATTCATTAATTCCAAATTAATGAATCCAATTAATTTTGGTGGATTGTGGTTACAAATTTTGTGTAACTGGGCATTTAATTCCCATCATTAAATTCCCAACCTCCCTCATGTGGTCCCCACCTTTAAGTTTCAAAAAGGGAGGTTTCTGTGCTCGGTCGGTCCCCACCACCAAACAATAAAATTGGGAGGTTTAATTAAAAATAAAATAAAACTTGTTCTTTATTTTATTTTTATTTCCAAATAAAACACAAAAACTAAATTTCTCCCTTGACCTACTGTGGTCCAGGTGAAGGTATCCTTAAGCAAATATCGGCGCTGCGGGTTCAATAGTTCCCTAAGATTTTTATTCCGACAACCAGTTCAAAAGTTACAAAATCCCAGTCCCACGTTTACTGAATGTACTAAAAAGAGTTCATAAATTCATTCTGGGAACTTCGGGCCTCAGAATCACTTTTCATCAATTTTTGTGGACTTGTAAAATTACCATATAATTAAACAAATTACATGGAATTTCGGGGTCTTTAAATAAAATGGTTAGATAAAAAGGAATGGAATATGTATAAGCATGTATAGGAATATCATACAGAAATTGGAATCATTTTATCATATAATAATATGAATCTGGTTGCAATATACAACATAACATAAACATGATTCATGGCTAACTTCCAAGACAATATCACTTGGTGGGAAAGTTCCATAATAGATTAGGTTTACTCCCTAATAGCATACATGAGGTTTCATGAGACAAAAAATTACCCAATACATTAGAGAAATATCTTAATGCACCCAACATAACATGTTCATGAATATGTGTGCCCCATAATGAATGAAACATAAAAAAATACTCATAAGGCTTATCCTTGTAAAGAAATGTGTATAATTATCATGACATAAGGCATAACCAAAGGGTGTATAATAATTGTTTACATGAAAGAAGGTGTTAAAGACATATTTAATATTAATGAAGTAAATATAGGTATATATTCTAATAAATAATGTTCAAATGAATTGTATCCATGATAAAATAGTTATTGTGTTGCTTTAGATATATACCACTTAAGCAAAGTTTTTAAGGGAAAGGGTAAAGAATCTTTAAAAGGGTGTAAGAGAATAATAATTTACATAAATATACAATTGAAAAAAATGAGTTTTATTGATAAAATTATTGATTTTATAAAATATTTATGGCATAAAATATTTTATAATGTCTATTTTTGAAGGGGTAATAAATGGAGAATTTCCCTCTAATCAAATGTTCTTATCAGGAAGAATTGAGAAATGAAGATTTTAAAATTTGTATTTTCCAGTAAATAAAAATATATTGGGATATATAAATTTTGTTGGAACATATACCATTAAATTAGGTAAATTATATAATAATTAAGAATAATTATGTTGTGGTAAAGAGATAAAAAGCGTAACCTGAATGAAAAGTGAAGGTTTAGAGAGATCCATTATATAATTTATGAATTTGTTTAGAACCCTCACATAATTTCTTATATAATAAAGTTATATTCATTAAAAATTAAATTAAGAAAATATTTAACATAAATTTTATTTATAATTTTTTAATTATTTTATTTATGGTCATTTTAATGAGTTATAATGTTTAATTTTGTCATTCTGGGAGCATCTGTTTCAGGATTTCATGGTTGGTTCACTTGTGTAAAATAATGGACGTTTTTATAAAATTAGAATAATTATCCAAAAGTGTAAGAAAATGGTATTAATGAAATTATATATATCTAAATATTCCTAAATATCATTTTTATTTCTGGTATGAGGATGAATCATTTGATAAAATATTAATGATAATTGTTTGGTTTATATTGGTGGTTTTTCGATCATTACATACTACTTTAGTTTTATTTAATATTATTTCTATATATTATTTTATAAAATTAAAAGTGTTATAATATACATATTAAAATCTATTTTAATAGTAATAATGGTTTTATGACCACTCTCAAAGGTGACAATTGAAAATGAAAACTCATTATCTACGAGGGATATCAATCAACACATCATTGGTGATGTTTTCAGTTTTAGAAAAAATGTGAATAATTAGAAATTTGATGATAGATATTAAATTATTACAATAAAATTAAATTATATATATGATAATGGAGTTATCAAGCTATTTTGTATTGTGTTGGTGAGGATAAGATATTAGAAAGAATGAATTTAGTAGAGATAGGTGGTGGATTTTACCTCCTGAATATTTTCTCCTTGAGAACCTCCTAAAAGAAAATGGGTTTTGTTTTTTTGAGACTAGTAGATATTTCAAGTGGGGATGATTCATGGTAATGGAATTGGGAAATATTTTTGACAATCTACATGGCTTTTTATTTGTGAGGAGAAGGGGTGGTATTTATAGGGGAGGAGGGGGTGTGTTTTTGTTTTTTATTCATTTATTTATAATTTTTTCTCAAGGCTATAAATATTGTTGATTACTATGAATAAATATATTAAATGGTTTCATAGTTTCTAACCATGGGTTATTACATTATCAATAAATCATCCATGACTAATAAATTCATGTATTTGTTAAATACTGTAAATTACTGTATTTCACAATTCACAAAAAATTCAACTATTTTAGAAAAATACCAAATATTATCCCTAACCAATTTTGTGGTCTAGATTTCAAAAATGGACTCTATTTTATATGTAAAATTTCCTAAATATGATAAATTTAATTTTTAATTTAAATCATCATTTCTTTAAAAAATATTGATTTAAATATTATAATTAATTTTATGACAATTTGAAAAATTAATTATGGTCTTATAAAATTATCATATATTTATAAAAAAATAATATTAATTTATTAATATATCTTAGGGAAACTGGTTTTTAAATCATTATATTAATAAAAAATTGTAAATAAACATTTATGTTTTAAAAAATTACCAATACTTAGTTTATCATTTTTTAAACATTAATTTCAATATACCTTGATATACTTATATCATATTTTAATTTTTAAGATACATAAATTTTATTTATACATTCATAAGCATGGTTATTATTCTAAATACCAGATTAATGTTCCTAATGGTCATATTACTATTCCAACGATCATGTTACTATTCCAACAATATAGGTTCATTAATTTCTATAAATACAACTTATTTAATTCCTTATTTTGGAGAATATTTTTTTTATTTTGTATTATATGTGATTCATGTGTTTTATGAAATAATTATTAAAATGAAAATTATATTGATAAAATATTGGATCTTTACTTTCCTACCCCATATTAAATTTCTCCCTGAAAATTTCGTTCTACATACTGTGGTAAAAAAGTAACTTCGTCTATTTACCACCATTAAAAAAGATATCAATAGGGGGAATTAATACTTAGCTAACGAGACTATAAAATGGAAACATTAAATATATATAGCATAAAATATAAATTAAATGTATATCCTAACTTGTGATTCCCTGTGTTTAAATTTTGGTTATCCATGTTGATTAAATTTTCCCTAGGGTTTTTAATAAAATTTTCAAGCCATATTTTTTTTTAAAAAATATACATTACTATGATTCAAAATATAGTGACACTAGAAATTTAAACATATTATTACATAATTTTATGCACAATTAACAATTAAATATATAATAAGGATCATAATGTTTGGTTTATTTGGAAGACTAGGTACATAAAATTGAAACATGAAAATAGAAAAAACAAATATGTTAATATTCCCTAATAAAATCCTAAAAATCATTCCAATCCTATATCTGTATAGGATAACCATGGGAATAAGTAGAAAAAAAGGATGTCCTAAAAATCTTAGTAAGAAAATAAGCATGAGAATAAAACATAATGCATGGGTTAGAGGGAATACCATGATAACAAAAAAATGAATTAAATTTCAATAAAAATTTAGAGGAATATCATATATAACATAGGATAATATGATCATGGAATCATCTTAATGTGGTATGATTAAAAATGACATAAAAATGAGTCTAGGATAATAACCAAGACTATATCACATGGTGTACAATGTCCTATAATGGATTTTATTTACTCTCTAATCCCACACATGAAATCACATGAGACTAAACACTACCTAAGTACTTGATGTACTATCTGGGCGCACCCATAATAAAATTTTAATGAATATTTTTTCAACATAATTAATCAATCATTAAGAATACTCAAAATATGGGTTACCCTTGGGATGAAATGAGTATCATAGTCATGTCATGAGGCATAACTGAAGGGAATATAACTCATACTCCGAGCAGCTTCTCCTCTCCCCTTGGCGACGACTTGGGTTTTCCCATTGTCCTTGCTTCTACATCCCTCTCCGGCTGATTCGGTCTCGAGTCAGCTTCCTCTGCATCGTCTCTGCATGACACGGCTTTGCCGGCTTCCTCTAGATCATCTTGTTGGCCGGATTCCTCCGGATCTTCTCGGCATGCGGCTTGGTGATGGTGCGATATGGTGGGGTTTCATCTAGGTTCGTCAGTGTCTTCAGTCTTGGTGAAGACATTTCTCAAAGAACAATGGCTTCATCTCGGTTTTGGTTGGCACCATGGTGTCTGCGTGAAACTTGATTCGGTATGGCTCGGTCTGTATGGACGGTGTGCAATGGATCCAGCTTTGGTTCGGTCTAGAACAGCCTGGCAGCACCTTGGCGTGGCTTTGGTGATGGCCGATGACAGATCTGAGTGACCCGGAGGGGGGAGGTAATGGTCTCCGGAGTGTTCATGGAGTTTTTCCAGGTTTGGAGGTTTTGTGATGTTTTATTTGGTTCAGATGGCTGTGATTTTTTTTGATCTTCTAGTTGTTCTAATATGTCTGAGTTAGATTTGGGGATGCTCTGTTTTTCTGGCGTCGGTTCTGCGATGCGGTCAATGATGGTGATGGTTTGGTGATGGTTTGAATGGTATGATGTCATGCTTGAGTTTTGTGCTGATTTTTTATGGTAAAATTCTATTTCAATAGAGATGCACCTAGATTTTACTACATGGATAAGGCCTCAGAGAGGTTCCAGAGCCAGTTATTCGTCATTGCAGTGCTTTAGGGATTTGGATGTTTGAGATGGTATGGCATCATCCATCAGATCGGGCATGTGCTTTGACACATGACACTTGGTTGTCGTGCAGCCATGCAACGATGGAGAGATTTATCTCGATTTTATGCTCGGGAGGGGTGCTCCGTGTTGTGTGTTTGGTTTGTCACTCTTGACCTTTAGGTTTGATTATTTTTAAGTCCATGATGTCTATCTGTGTTCTCCCCCTTCTTCCATTAAAAGGGGGTTTGATTATAATAATAAAAATTTTGAAGGCCTTCGGACCGTTTGATGGATGGAAGCTAATATAACAATTGTTTTGCATGAAATAAGTGGATAGATAATTATTGGACATTCATGAAGGAAAAATAGGTATATATTATGATAAATTAAGTCTATATTTTGGGTAATTATGAGAAAATAGATATTTTTTTATATATAAATGTGTAACATAAGCAGAGTTTTATGGGAAAAGGTAAAGAGTATTTAAGTGGGGGTAAGAGTATAAAACATTACCAAAATATACAAGTGAACTAAAATGGTTTTTGATGATAAAAGGATTTAATTTATAAAAAATACGTGTATTAAAACATTTTATAGATTGTACATGTAATGGGGTAATAAATTTAGATGTTCTGTTAAATCAGACTTACTTATCAGGTGTAATTGGGATGGGAACTACTTAAAACATGCATTTCCCCATAAAAAGGGATTAATTGAGCTATATATACATGTTTTGAACATATAAAAAGAATTTAGGTAATTTATATAAGAATAAAGGATAACCAAATTTGTCTAAATAGAGAGAAAGGACAACTAAGATGAAAAATGAAATATTGAGAGATCTATTTCCTTATGTTCAAATGTGTTCTACACTTGAAATTTATGTCCTATATATTCAAATTATAATTATTAGTAATTTTATTAGAAACAACATAAACATATATTTTATTTATTATAAATTTATTAAGTAAATTTATGTCCATTTTGATGACTTATAATGTTTAATTTCATTATTTTGGGAGTGTTTTTTTCATGATTACATGGACAGTTCACTCATGTAAAATTATTGAAGTGCTTGAAGAATGAGAATAATTTTACAGAAGTGAAATTATATTGTATTAATTTGAATCCATATGTTTTATTGTTCCCATATGTCATTTTGTTTTCTATTATGAGGATGATTCATTTGATAAAATGTTACTAATAATATTTTAGTTTATATTAGTAGGTTTTTGATCATCCTGAACTAGTTCCGTTTTACTTAATATTATGTCTATATATTTGTTTCAGAACATGAAAAAAGTTATACTATATATATATATATATATTAAAATCTGGTTTAACCATAATAATGGTTTTTAGACCAATCATAAAGTCAATAATGGAAAATGAAAACACATCTTCCACGAAGTCTATGAATCGACACATCATAGAAGATGTTTTAATATTTATAATAGATCTAAAAGAAAAAAAAAATTATGATGGATTTTAAATTAACACAATAAAATTACAAAATATATATGATAATATATTTATGATGATAATTTGGATAGGGTAGGTGAGGATAATGTAGACAAAATAAATAAATTAAAAGTGAAAGAAGGAAGATTTTGCCTCTTGAATATATTCTCCTTAATATCCTCCTTAATGATCCTCAGTTTGGTATTTTTTTGAGACCAATAGATCATGGACATGGGAATGTGTGTTAGAAATTTAATTGGACTGAATTTATTCAGTATACAAGTCTTTGGAGGTGTGAGGGTGAGGGGTAATGAGAGATGATATTTATAGGTGGAGGAGAGGGTTGTTTCTGATTATTTTAGTCATTTGATTATTATTTTGGCTCAATAAGACTAATAGTTTTGATTCCAATAAAAAACGTAAATAAAATTGTTCAAGATATTGTGAAACATTGGTTTTGACATCTTCCATACATCATCCCTCACAAAAAAATCACGTATTTGTTAAATACTGTAAATCACTTCTTTTAACTATTCACCAAAAATTTTAGATAAATATAAAAAATTCACTTTATCCTTTTTTCAAATATAGATATCAAAAATTGAATCCATTTTATGAATATCATTTTCTAAATATGTGAAATTTAATTAATAAATAAAATCATAATCTATTAAACAAATAACAATTTTAATACTATAATCGATTTTATGACCATTTGAAATTTCATTAAGGTCTTATAAAATTATCTTATATTTATAATGAAACATAATATTAATTTATGAAAATATTTTATCACAAATAATTTTAACTTTAAATAAATATATTAATTTTAAAATTGTAAATAAATATTTACCTTTTACAAAATATACCAACACTTAATTTATCATTTCTAGAACATTTTTGTACTTATACCCTGATATAATTATATCAAATTTTACTTTATAAGATAACTAAATTTTATTTATAATTTCATAAGTGAGGTTACTATTCTAATGACCATATTATTATTATTATTAATGGTCATATACATAATGCAACAATCAGGTTACTTTTCCAAGACTATAAGTTCCTTAATTTCTACAAATACCACTTATTTAATTATTTAATTATGAGAATATAATTTTTATTGGATCTTCTATGTGGTACATGTGTTTTATGAAATTATAATAAAAATATAAATTCCATTGATAAAATTATAGGTTGTTACTAAGGTAGTCTGAATTTCTGTACATCAAATGATTAACATGATATGAGATGTATTATCAAGGAGATAAAGGATATGAAGTTCCTTATTAAAAAATTTCATAAGAAGGGTTCATGGAGACACTCTTTAATTACATTGTTTTTAATGATGTGAAGATCAAATAAAATGTGTAACTACTCTAAAATGTAGATGTGATGGGAAAATGAATATTGTTTGAGGTAATAAAATTTTATTCCTTTTAGAAAACACTATTTCACAAAATGATGCAGGAAGTATGGATGATTATTAAAATATAGTGGATGTAAAGGTTATTTTAATAGAAAACGATTAAGGATGAGATTTAGTTCTTATTGGAAGCTATAATCTTTGAGGAAATAAAACTATTACACATGAAGAATTGCAAAATAACTTTTTTGAAATTCAATGAAACATCCTAGAGTTTTATGGGGATAACAAATATGATGTGGTGGAGTGGAGTGATTTCATTTTTGATTAGTTGTTGAATTAATTTTTAATAATTAAAATATTCAAAAACATGGAATTAACCATAAAAATGTGTTAATATACCTCAATATAGAAGAGGGAGAATCAATATTTTTGGATGAATAGAATTTAAAATATATTTTAAATATGGAACATGTAACATTTTTTGATACTCATATCACACAACCTAAAATATAAAGTATAACTAAAATAATTAATACAAAATTATTATAAGAGTGACCCGATTTCCTTACTTATTTCATTGGAATTATTATTTAGAATTAAATTCGTAATTTTCTATGAGGTATATGAAAATAATCTTTGAATATAGATATTTAATGGACTTGATCTTATAATTTAACAGGATATTTTGATTTTGTAGGTCCATGATAAGGAAGTAAGATAAATCAAGTTTAAATGATAGGATTAAAATTTGGGATATATGTGATTGATAAGATAGTTTCATTTTAAATTCAGAATGTCTATAACTTTCTTATTATCTATCAATTTTTTTATAAATTTTACCAAAATTATATGAAAAAATTAGAGTTACTATGATATTTGATTAACCATAACTTGTGAATATGGTTTTCTCTAAATAAGTGAAATTATTATAATATTTTTATGTTTTTATTTCTTAATGTTTATGTTCAAGGATTTATTTATTTTTATTTATTCCTTTAGCCATCGACCAATATTTTGATTCCCATTATTGAGAAGGGTATACACAAATTTGACCTTCACATTCTTATAAAATATTTTATGATAGATACATCGGTCATGTTTATTATGAAAATATGCATTGATGTAATTTCAATTCAATGAAATAATAAAGTTAAATTGATATGATTTGGGATGTTTTACTATTATAAATTTGAGACCTATATTTACATCTGATATTTAATATATGCCTATAGAATCCATGAATGACCATGCTAATGTGGATACATTACACGATTATATATCCCTTATATCCTAGTGTTTATATTTTGAAATTATTTATAATGGAATAAATATGTGTGATGTGAATGGGGGGGATAGAATGTTTCATGATGTTGTTAGGGATTTTATTTTGAAAAACTAAAGGATGAAAGGTATTATCATTGGTTGTGGGAGGAAGGTTCAAATATTCCCTTTAATTTTATTTAATTTTTTACTCTGTAAAATAATAGAAATTAAAAAATTCATTATTTAAATAAAAAAATAATTGAAAAAAATAATATAGGGAATATTTCATTATTTTATATAATAAGATCTGGGAGCTTTGAGATGAAGAAGACGAGTTTTTGGTTGGTATCAATTTGGATGTTTTTTTAATAAAAAGTTTTTCCATGAGATTTTATAATATAACCTTCAGTGCACTTTAGAGTTAAATAAAAAATTTAAAGTTAGTAATTTTATTTTTCATATAATTTATTACCAACACTAATCCTCAATGTAATTTGAAACTATTTTGAAATCCCTCAAGGTTAATTTTTATTTTTTTATTTATGGGTTGGGGATTAATTTTCATTGTAAGGATATGGAAAGTATTAATGTACTAAAGTATTGAGCATAACTCCAGTCAAATTTTCCTTGATTGAGGCATGAAATAACTTCATGGTAATGTAGAACACAAGAGTGAATGAATAATAATAATAATAATTTTAAATATGTGAATGAAATTTATTATGAATATATTCATGTTAAAGTAAATATTTGAAATCAATTTCTATTATTTTTATTAAAAAGTATAGATTTGAAAAAATATTTTTAATTTGATACATTAATGATTATTATTTATGGAGAATTATTAGTTATTACTATGTTTTATAATCCATGGTATGATGGGTTTCCTTTTCAATAAATTGATAATTTTATTCTTGTGGGAGAGAAAGTATTTTTGAGTAACGAGATTTGATAGTTAAATTTCAGGAAAATTTTCATTCATCTTCTTTATTAATTTTTTTTAATAGGATAATTTTTATTTACATTTTTTTTTCTTATTTTTTTTATGGAAAATATATATTATATTACCTTTTTAGATATTTTTTAGAATAAAAAAAGTATATTATATTAATTAAATTAGGTCTTGTGTATGATTAATTAATGGAGGTGTTAGGCTGTGTAAGAAAAAATGCATGACGAAACCTACCACATTAGATTAAATTGATGGTTTATTAGATCATTTAAAAAGATGAATGCGTTTTCTCATATTAGATAATATTAGCAAGAAACCATTTTTACATGTGAATGATAATCATCGTACCATGTCATGTGGTGTAAAAATAAATTAGTTCCCATATAAGGTTAATGTTGAAGTGCACATATCTATGTAAGATTAGACCATTTTTAGTTTATATTAATTATCAAATCCCATATCCATGTGAGAATAATATGGAATATAATTTAACATTATAATATTATTCTGATATAGTCATTGAAAATATCATGTAATATTGTCTTAGAAATCAACAAAAAATACACCATGAATTATACTATTACACCTATTACACTTGTATGCATGATAGTGATTGAGATTCTAAGAGAATAATGGGGTCTTGTGGATGAATAATACACTCTAATGAAATAATAATGTGATGAGGTAATGGGATTCATAAGAATCTTCGTGTTTATTTTCATTATGAAGGTTTTCTAGTGTAATTTTACTCATGTAATGGTTGAAATATAAAAAAGGTAATGTTGTAAATGGAACTACATTTTTCACATTTTAATAATCACTAATTTAGTGTATTCATTTGATACAGAGACTCAATTTTTTTGGATATTCAATTTATGATGGTTGAATCCAGGTTTCTATCTCTTTTTTCATGTTTATAAATGATACAATAACCAAAACATATAGGATCTTATTCTTATATGTTGGCTCTCACTAATATGTGATGGTTTATGTTTATTCAACCGATATAAAAGTAACATATTCATAAATTTTCACGATATTTTAGATGACATTATTTTATGAAAATATCACTGATATTACACTTATTTTTTAAAATATATCTCAATTATTTTTAATTCATTGTCAAATAGATATGATGATGTGAATATACACGGGATGAAATTGTCTAAAAAATGGGGATTAGGAAGTGTATAGAATGATATACAACTCAGGGAAATGATACATGTGGTTTAATTTTTTTAATTAAAATTATGTTTTTGGTTTTTTATTCTGTAATAATGGGACACTATCTTTGTATGTGTATTTTTATCAACTCAGTTTTCGATTTAAAATTTTGGCATATTTAAAGGAATATATTTTGGTGCAGGCACTAAGACAAAGAAATATTCCAAGCCTCAATGATCCTAATATTGATACTATAAACATATTAATAATTTTAATATCACACAGATTTATTTTTTTAAATAGTGGAATAAATCTTAAAAGGAGTCATGTATTGGAAATATGAGACCATGACTGATTTTAGACTGTAGGGTTTACCATAGGTGAGACCTAAGGTAAGTCATCACAAGACATCCGATTGAGGATTCCCTTGGAGGGTGTGTTTAATAAAATGTTTAATAGATTAATATACTTATTTTATTAAATGAAATAAAAAAATCTAATTTAAATAATTTTATATAAAAATCTTATAGTTCTAGACTCATAACATTGGGAGAATTGATATATGATTTGAGTGTTTTTCATTAGCGGATTGAGATAATAAGATGAATGGTGATCAAATTGAGGTGGGTCAAGAGACATCAACATGAATGATTCGTATCCTTCAACACTTTCTTAATTCTTCCCCCACCCATTTATAATATTCTTCATCATTTAACTAATGGGTTATGATTCAGTATTGAGAGTGAAGGCCTGATCATGATCAAATCCCAAAATTCATTTTGGTTGTGTGAATGATGATTCAAGTATTTTTTTGATGATGAATTGGGATGAATTTAAGGTGATTGTTTATGGATCTAGGATTTGAATTAATGATGAGAAATACAATGTACATGGGACACACAAATTTTCATTTATCAGGCAATCAAAAATTTATTTTATACCACAGGATGTTCAGAATCAATGGCTGGAGGCTTCCTCCTTCGGTTGAGGTGGTAAATATGATTGAAAATTAGAAGAAAATGTGGATATGGAAAATTCATAATGATTCTAGATTTTTGGAAAAACCGTTGTATAGTCTATGTATTGTGGAAGAACACATTTTGGGTACCTTAATTTCTATCGTTGATAGGGATTTAATGAAATTTAAGGATCACATAGATTATGGTCTTTCATACACAATGTGTGACCCTCCCTAGGTGGCCAAGCCATTTTCCAGATGTTGCATGCCCAATACCCGATGTGAGAGGTCACACCGTGTACTCCAGGACTACACTGGCCTGATATAGTACCCGGGTAGGGAAGATTACATGACTAGATGCATGGGAATGTGTTGTTGTACATTGGAATGACTAGGGGAACATGGGCAGGCCCCTAGTGGATTAAAAATGCTATATGTGACCTATACACACTATGTATATGACATAGAATCCAAGCCATTTCTGTATGAGAACATGTATTAGATAAAAGTTTTGTCCACATGTTATGTGGACCACTTACACACTATGTACATACCTCTAGAACTTATCCATCTCATATATACTTTATCTGCACTTGGATTTTGGTTTGTGAGTAGGCTATCATGAGTGTTTTTCTATAGAAAATGTTTTGGTGGACTTATTCATGAAATATGATATATGATGTGATATTTTATGAGTGAGATTCTTATTTGGAACATTATTGATGATGGTAGTGATCAAGGAAGGATCATTATAGAGATTCCAGTGCTAGTAATCTCCTATCACAATGGGGAATGAGTTCCCCGTACTCTTTCTATAGATAGATACTGTACTCCCCTACATTGGGTGTGGGTTATCTTTTTGTGGAGTGGTACTCCCCATATTTGTGATATTACTAAGAGTGGGTAATCTATGGGTGTTGTGGCTCAATTCAATATGGATCATTTTAGAGAGAATAAGGCCCCACCACAAATATTATGTTGAGGTTACATGGGATGATTGTTTTGGAGTTGAGGATTTCCCTACTGTGGATCATAGTAAAAAGATGTAAGAACCTCCACATTGACTCTTATGTGGTTGACCATATTTCTAGGAACAAAATATGAACCTTTGGATGTATAAGAAGACTTATTGTTTTTAGATGGGTTTTGATGATTCAGATCCTCTTTCTCTATCATTTGTGATTTTATTGGGAATTCATTGTTTTTATGGTGGTTGTCTGGGTTTCTGATTTTGATGACATCATTGTGTTGAGATGACTAATTTTGTTTCTTTTTTCTTTCTCCATTTACGGGTTTTAGTGTGTCCTATAGGGTATTTATATACTCACCCCTTCATGGGATTTTACCAAATGTGTCATGTCCTATAAAAATGATGGAAAAAACTATGGTGACATTTTTGGAGCTAGAGATTCTTGGGTGTGTTGAACATGTACGGTAGTCAGACGTAGGTATTTAGATATGAGATCTCTTAGTTTTACTTTATTCTAGTTACTGTCAGTTTGGGACTTTATATTTGGCTAGGTGTGAATGTTTTACCTTTTTTATATTGGTTATAATTTTTGTACTATAATAAATTCCCAAGAGGTTATTTCATTTATATTTTTTACTTTATATGTTATAGTCTATACATTATATAACTCCACACTTCTGTATAGAGATGGTTTGGTGTATGAATATAGGAACATTAGGTAATTTCCTTCCATTTTAGTTATTCCTTCTCATCTCTTATTGATATTAAATGGATTATTGGAGGCAGTTTTTTGGATGTGATGGCTCAACCTCCATCACCGAGGTGGGAATCAATGGTTCAAGTCATTATAGAGTGGTTTGAATGGGGTTTCCTAGGAGTTAGTGGTTGGGTTGGACCCATTATAAGGATTGATTTTGGACATTGGGAAACAGTGTCAATGTGTCTTGAGTTCGGATTTTAGGCCAGAGAACCCAGTGTTTATATGGAGTTCAAATCATCCATACACCAGGACTATGACTATCTTCTTATCGACATGACTTACCGAGATACCTATTGTAGGGAAAAATGGAACATACATCATATATGATTGATTCCATTGACTATCCTTCTCAATTCATCTCACCGGATATTTTTTTCAACCATGGTTTGTCTGGATACCATTAAATATGTCTCTATGATGAAAAAGGTAGTATTTTGACATATTGTTGTGATAAAGACCAGTTTAGCAATGAGGCCATAGTTCAGGTAACCTTTTATGTGGCATTTTTTCTTTTTGGGAACTCACCTAATCTACCACATTTTGTGGAGCACATAGAAAATCTGTTAGGGGTCTTAGAGGATGATCATAAAAATAATGGGTATTGCATAGATACCATGGGATAGGATTATGGTATTTTTGGGTTTTGAACATCACTCATGTTCTAGTGATAGATCATTGAAGGTGCATGAAGAGCCAGACCCTTAGGTAAAAAATTACTGGCTCGAGATGGGGGGTTTAGGTTTTCCATCTTATGAAGACCACGAGTAATCGAATGGTTTCTCTATAAACCAGTATTAACCATGATAATCATTGTCTATGGATGTATCTAAATATGTCACAATAGTGATATGTTTACATCACGTGTTTCAAAGATAGTGATATCCAAGGATTTACGGAGAGACGGATCCTCCTCTCAAGTGGTAGAGGACTAGTCCAACCCTATGGTGTGAATTTACCACTCAGATGGGACCCTTATTTATTAGAGTCCTAGTAGTGAGGATTCTCTAAGGTGATGAATTGAATTAGTAGATCCATGTGTTTTCAGATGTTCAACATGAAATCAGGCATGGAAGGAAGAGGGGAACATCTACCATTAAGAAGTTTCCTTATGATACAATTTAAATCCATTTAGGTGAGTCAGTGCCACCCAAAACATATAGTTTTTAGGTGTGGAAGATGATATCACTTTACTTTTATGTTTTATTTATGGAGGAATCATACCAAGTCTTGGTTGTGATGAACATGTGAGAAATGGAAATGAAAATCTTTAAAATGAAGGGGATTCTGTCAGGGGGTTTCAAGCAAGATTTGAGGTACCACATGTTTAGTATTGTCCCTGGATTTAGATTTATCATAGATTAATTAAAACCTTTTCTTTAATAATTCCCCTTTTGGAGGGATAATGATATGAGTGTAGCCTTTTTCTCATCCAATATATTTTGGGGTTAATATAGGGAGGATCAAGGGTTATAAACTATTATCAGTAGTGTAACCTGACTATGGACAATATAGAGAGGGATTGATATAGAATCTTTCTATAGCGGTTTCGATACACTAGGATGTTTTCCTTGGTATGGACCAATTTATGACTATCCATTACCAGATGATTATCACCAGTGAGAGTTATAGTGTACCTAAGGTGGTGGTATGTAATTTTACTTCTTTAGTGAGAAGGATTCTCAGGTAGAGTAGGATGAGGTTATATATAAGAAGATATATGTGATTCCATAATAGTTTTCTAGTATGACCCTTCGAGAATTAGATACTACAAGCCTTCAGTTACCGGAATGTATTAGAGGTATGAGGATGTCTTCTCTAAGGATGTTTCTATTTTACCTCCCCATTAAGAGTTTTTTAATGTACTCTCACTAGGGATGAACCTATACCTTTACTAGAATATCATATTTCCCCATGTAGCTATGATAGTTGGAGGTGCAGTTAGAGGAGTCTTTAGAAAAGGGGCTTCATAAGACAAAATTTTCTTAGTAGGAATACTAATTAAGTTCACCTAATATGGAGATGAGATCTTGATTCTAGGTGTGAATTTATTTCAACCAAGAAAGGTGACAGTATGGGAGGAATATCCAACTTATTCGACATGTTATTACTATCAAAGTGGGTTTCACTATTTCTTCACATGATAGATGATCACTAACTCCATTTTTAATAGGAGAATGTACCATGAGTGGATTCCTTGAGCTCCTAGAATTTCATCGAGTTATTGGAAAAATAACTTCACTTGGTGAACACCCATCAGTGTTCATGAGACTCATGAAGAGGATATTGAACCCATATTATATAAATTTATGGTGGTCCTAAATGATGGAAGCCTCGTGTACACATCATTAGAGGTGGAGCACAAGATAAATTTGAGGATAGTTCATGTCACAACCTGTCCTCGGGGCCCTTGTCGTGACTACCCTAAGCCCGCTTTCCATAGGCCATGGGATGGAGACCAACACCAAAGGCATAAATCCATAAGCTGGGAAGGCATTTCCTTTATAGAAGTAACACAGACACAAATAGAGTAAGCTATAAGAAAAGCACTAAGTGAATATTGTATAGAAAAAGTAGTGTAGAATGTAAAGGGGCTGTAAATAGAATCCCAACAGTAAAGTACAAGTAAAAAAGAAAGCAATTACAACTGAAAATGGGACAATAGATAAAAAGGGAAGTTCCTGGAATGCCTGCTGAGTATCCTACCATATGGGTAGGTACAGATGTCCACCTCAGCACTCCACGTCTATCGGTCTTCTCCATGTACCGTCTCGTCGTGTGGTCCACCTCTGGGTACTCTCCAGTCCTAGCTTGCTCTCGGCCTCCGTCAATGATGTCCTTCGTCTGCATCCAACACAATGAGGTGTGGGAATAGACCGTGAAGTGGTGAGTATAACGATACTCAGTAGGGACCCCGAGACCCCTCAAAGTCTCCCAGAATCCACGAAGGATAAACCATAGAAGAAAGATGCAAGCATGAAGTGTCAACCAACCCTACTTAGGTACATTCCCATACATATACCTAAGATATCAATCTCAGTTCGACTCCAACTCTCGAGCCCAAGAACAAGCCAGTCCGTATAGGAAGTAAAGTGAATCACATCGATGACAATGATTGAATGTCAAGACACAACTCAAATAGGTATACATCATTCTTATAGCGATAATGATTATCAGATGGAGTCACTAATTCATCTAAGCTGTCAGCCCCACACAGGATTCTAGACCAGCAATGTTGTCAAACCCACAGAAGATACAAGACCGGATACTCTTTCGGACCCACACATGATACACGTACAGAGGTCAAACTGCCAGACCCACACAGGATACAAGAATAGTAGTCATCATTGTCGAACCCACAGAGGATCCTAGTATAGTAGTCGTCATTGTCAAACCCACGGAGGATCCGAGTACAGTATTCATCGTAGTCACAGACAGCTCTAGGGTTTTTGCACACAGCCCACTCGATTCCAGGAGGGTCCACTCCACCAGCAAAGGCGGGTTGATAAATCAACTGTCACAAAGTCCAGAGTTGATGTATCCCGATGTTCCATCTCATCAAAAGGAACCCAACACGACAGACGACACGTCAATGGACGCCCAGTCTGAGATTTATTTGCTTTTCCGTTCCAGGGGCCCAGTTATAATTATGCTCGTTCCAAAACTGGACATTTTCCAATGTTTTCCAAAACACACTTAGAGTATCTCAAAAAGACCGTCTTTTCTTGAGGATCTCGATGCTGCAGATGGTGCATCGATCGGACGCGCGATCTATAAGATATTTGCGATTAAGCGTAACAGGCTTGGCCCGTCAAGCCCAGTGGGCGGGCGGGTCGGCATTACCTAGTTTAGTGGGTCAGACCTGGCTAGGGGGTGGTACCGCCCTGGTGGGTAATGGCACATCCTGGTGGCTATGGCCCGACCCGCGTGAGGGCATCCTGGCCTGCACGGCTGGCGGCCCGGCCCGCGGCTGGCCGAGCGGAGCGGGGGGGGGGGGGGGGCTCTAGTTCCCTATAATAGCAGTGCCGAGTAGTGCCATCTCTCCTGCCTAGCCGGTCGAAGCCGAATGGCTTTTCCGGCACGAGCGGCCTGTATAGCTGGCCCCTGTCCTCCCACATGGCACATTCAGGTGCCGCTGTTTCTTCCTCCCGACTGGTAGGTAGGTGACCGGCTCGCCCGCCGAAGTGGCCCGCCCAGTGCTGCCCGTCATTCCTCTACAGCATGGCTCCAAGAAGGCGCTGCGGTCTTCTGCCCGGCTGGCATAGCCGGCCGGTTCTTCCGACAAGCGGCTCGTGGGTGCGGGCCTCACCTCCTCCGTGCGGCACCTACGGGTGCCGTGGTTCACCAGCCTGACCGGCTTAGGTCGTCCGGTTCGGTTCATCAGAGCATCTTGTGGGTGTGGGCCACAGTTCTTCTCCACACGGCCGGCGCACGACCACCGCTTCTTCTGTCCACCGAGGCCTGCATGGTTGCGGCCCTTTCCTTCCTCCGGTGCGGTGTGATGACACCACGCCCTACTGATTCTTCCACCGTCATCAACTCAAGAGAATCAACGGAGGGTCATCGGGCCATGTTTTTTTGTCCCGCACCGTCCTCGTAAGGTGGTAACAAGAATCCAATGTTGAACCATATATAAACCAGGAATGAGGATTTAATTTAGATAGGACAAACCCCTACCTCGATTCAAGGTGCGTTGTCATTGTCGGGGATATCGGCGTTGCGGATGACGGTGTCGTTCCGTCAATGTCGGAGAAAGAGGAAGGTAGGTAGCGTTCTTTGTGGTGTCTCCTTCTTTCTTACCCTGGTTGAAGAAGTGGGGGAAGACAATCGAGTTCCTTGTGTTCTTCGCTGGAGAGGGTGAATTCTCCCAAAGCCTTTCCACTGAAAATTTTCCAAGGAAAATGAAATAATAGGCTCCAAATTTTATAATAATATTTCCATTCCCTTAAAAATATTTCAAACACACAAACCATTAATTAAGCTGATTCACTTAATTAATTTCCATGAGTTGGAAATAATTTCAAAGGTGCCATAAAATTAAAACATGGGTGAGTTGGAACGTTAATGGGAAGTCCAAAGGTTCATGGGGTTAAAGGTGGGTTAGGTGCTCGTGTGGGCCCCACCACACATTATCCTCCTATGGGAGGTTATGTGGGGTATGGGCCCCACCTCCAACCTCCCTTTGGTGGATTTAACCACCACTTTTTTAAAATTTATAGAACACATAAATTTTATTTAAGTTCTTAAGAATCCCTAAAAATTAACTTTCAACCTGAACAAAACAAAACTGTGGTAAAGGTCCCCTTAGGCGAATACCGGTGCTGCGAGTTCATCGGTGTCCTCAGATTTCAATTCCAAGCACTGGTTCAAAAGATATAAAAATATGGATGTGCTTTTACCGAACGTACCTGAATAAAACTTCAGAAATTATTCTGGGCACACCGGGTCTCGGAATCAGGCGCCGTTAGAAACTGCGGACTCATAAAATTCCAAATAAATTAAGAAAAAAATTTCCTTTCAATTTATGGGTCTTTAAATTACCCCCACCTCATGGCTTTGGGTCCTCGTAAAGCTACAACACACACTAGGGAAACAAATGGGGGTACTGAGCACATATCTGAGCCTCCCGCTCTCATGTGCTCTATTGGAGGTTCCCGTGCTACCATCAAATGCGTACCAGAGTAATCGACCGTCCACATAGGTCCCAATCCTATCGATCCTCAATCTCCACTGGGAACTCTGTGAATGTATCCCCGTCATCGATATCTAGCTCCCCGTGGTCGATGATGTGGTGCGGGTCATGCACGTATCTCCCCAGCTGAGATATGTGGAAGACGTCGTGCACCCGGTGCAATTGAGATGGAAGGTCCAGGTGGTAAGCCACCTCGCCTATTCTACTGAGGACCTGGAGTAGCCCGATAAAGCATGAAGATAACTTGCCGCCTCGGCCAAATATCTGTAAACCCCATCAAGGTGAAACCCGTAAGAAATCGCGGTAGCCATCCTCGAACTCCAATGCTCTCAGTCTCCTATCGGTATAGGAATTCTGTCTCCTCTGTGCAATCTTTATCTACTCCTTGATGATATTCACCTTCTCCGTCGTAGCCTAAACCATCTCTGGTCCTACAAGTTCTAACTCCCCTAGTCCAAACCCGCACAAAGGTGATCTGCAAGGTCAGCCGTACAATTCCTGGTATGGTGCAATCTCGATGGTGGAGTGGTAGCTATTGTTGTACACAAACTCCACCAAGGGTAAGTGATCCTCCTAGCTACAACCAAAGTCGAGGAAACATACATAGAGAATATCCTCAAGATTCTGAATGGTCCTATTAGTATGACCATTTGTCTGAGGATGGAAGGCAGTGCTCAAGCGATGCTGCATCCCAAAAGCCTCCTATAACCCCTTCCATAGCAGGGAAGTGAAACGGGTGTCTCGATCGGAGACGATAGTCAATGGTACACCATGAAGTCATATGATCTCATGAATGTAGATGCATCTAGGCTCTTTACTGAGCCCTACTCTCTAATCGATAAGAAGTGGGATGACTTGGTGAGTCGGTCTACGATCACCCAGATAGAGTCATGTCCTCTGGATGTACGTGGAATCCCCGTCATGAAATCCATGTATATTCCGTCCCACTTCCACTATGGGACCTCTAAGGGCTGTACCATGCCTGCTGGTACCTGGTGCTCTACCTTCACTCACTGACAAGTGAGGCATCAAGTGACAAACTATGCTACTTCTTTCTTTATACCCAGCCACCAGTGCTATCATTTGTGGTCCGGATACATCTTCTCTACTAAAGGATGTACCACTAGAGGGGAAGTGTGGAAATCCCTCAACACCTCCTCATATAATGAAACGGGTACCATGGTACGTCCCCTAAAGAGAATGACATGCTCCCCACCTTCAAAAAACCCATTAGGTTCCTGTCGTGAGGATATCTGAGCACGTTGCGTCTCACAGTCAATTTCCCCTCACTGTGCCTCCCTGACTCGCTGAAGAAGTGGAGGAGTGACTATGAGAGACTGAAGAAAGGATGATCCATCTCTATCCACAAAATATATCTTCAATGCGGCTAGCTGCTCTGTCGCCTCTCCTAGCAGGTGAATTCCCGATCTCCAACTGAGAGCATCTGCTACAAAGTTCCCCTTCCTAGGAGTATATACTATCTCAATGTCATAGTACTGGAGGAACTTGAGCCATTGCCCAAGTCTTGGGTTCAGGTCCTTCTACAAAAAGATATACCTGAGGCTCTGGTTGTCAGAGTAGACTGAAAAATGCTCACCCATAAGATATTTCTACCACATCATCAAGGAAAAGACCACTACTGCTAACTCCAGGTCATGGGTAGCATAGTTCTACTCGTTCTGTCTCAAATACCATGAACCATAGGCGATCACTGATCGCTCCTGCATCAGGACACACCCGATTCCGGTCACTGATGTGTTTCAGTAAACTACGTACCCAACTCCCTCCTCGGGTGGCCCCAAGATGGGCGCTCTGGTCAACCTCTGCCTCAGATCCTGAAAGCTCTCTTGGCAATTCTCTGACCACGCGAAGGGTTTCCCCTTCTTTGTCAAAGATGAAAGTGGTGCTACAACTCTGTAGAAGTGTATCACAAATCTTTGATAGTATCCAGCCAGACCCAAGAAAATACGTACCTCCATGACACTCCTGGGTGGCTCCCAAGAAAGTACTGCATCGATCTTCACTAGATCCACTGCTACCCCAGCCTCCGAGTTGACGTGTCCCAAGAAGTGAACCTCTCGAATCCAGAACTAGCACTTCGAGAGCCTACTATAAATCTGGTGCTCTCAGAGTCAATCTAGTACTACCCACAAATTTTAGGCGTGGTCCTCGTCAGTACTCGAGTAAATCAGTATGTCTTCGATGAAGAATACAACAATTCGATCGAGGTAAGGCAATAATATCCTGTTCATGAGACTCATGAACACCGATGGAGCATTTGTTACGCCGAAGGGAATAACCAAGAACTCATAGTGGCCATACCGACAATGGAAGGCCATATTCTGCACATCCTCTTCTCAAACTCTGAGTTGGTGATAACCTAACCTGAGGTCTATCTTCGAGAACTACTGTGCTCCCTTGAACTGATCAAAGAGGTATTCAATCCTCAAGAGTGGGTACTTGTTCTTCACGGTTACCTGATTCAGGAAATGGTAGTAAACAAAAAGTCGGAAGATCCTATTCACCTTCTTGTCAAACAAAATCGGAGATGCACAGGGTGAAACATTGGGTCAGATAAATCCCTTTCCTTGAAAGTCCTCCAGTTGTACCCGCAGCCCACGAAGCTCGGTGAGAGCCATCCGATATGCTAGAGTAGATATCAGTGTTGTTCCGGGGTATAGGTTAATGTATAATTCTACCTCTCTATGAGGAGGTATTCCGGGTACATCTTCATGGAAAACATCTGTGTACTGATCCACCACAATAGGAAAACTCGGACTCCACACATCAACTGCTCCAACGATGAGACTAGCCAATTTTTGGGTAATTGGATACCCTCTCCACTGCGTAAGTCCATCCTGCACTGCAAAGTCTCACTTCTCGCTGGTGAAGGTGAAACTAGTCCCATCCGTGTGGACACACCACACTTTTCACCAAATGAATTCAATATGAGCATGAACTGTGGACAACCGGTCCATACCCAAGATGACGTCGTACGACCTCGACGCCGCTACAAGAAGATCTTAGCCGAAGCTATCGCATCCTAGAGTAAGCTCACATTGCCGGCACCAGTGCATAATCGTCGATTCTCCTCTCGTAGGAGTCTCTAGCTGTAAGGATTGAGACAACGGCTCCATTGGAATCTCTTAGATCCGAACAAGGGAAGCGGAAATAAAAGAATGACATGAAGCTGTGTCTATATGTACTATAGAAAGGGTGGATTAGACATCGATAGTACCTAGAATCATCTCATGTGTGCTGTGGTCGTAGGCCTCGACTGCCTAAAGCTGAGCCTGCCCCTTTTCGCCGGCTTCTTGTGGTCGGGGTGGACATCTTGGTTGTGGTGGTGGTAGTGCCTCGAAACGTCATCCACCACCCGCTGCTCGGCCAGCTCATCTGCCACGTCCACCTACTCCTAATGGACCACCATGGTCAAACCTCTGACTCTTCATGGGAGGTCACTCTAATGTCTTCTACTCATCTGCATGGTAGGTCGGGTAATCACGAGCCATGTCGCCCTACCCGCTGCATGCATAGCATTGCCTTCTCCTTGTATGGATTTCTCGGTTTTGTGTGCCCCACGCAACCGAACCTGTATCTTGAGGTCGCCCACCTGATGGCCTAGTCTGGTTGGACCTCTTCGTCAACTATCAACTGTCTACTGTAGAAGAATCCGATATGTGTCATCCTGCAGTGGGTCTTACCACAGGTGACTACTCAGTGATAAAACTCTCCACTAGAAGGTCTCATTCCACCACCCCCGCCTACGTCGGGATGCTGGGGGGAGTCGTTGAAGCCCTGATCTCATGCCTGAGTCCCTTCTTGACGGTCCGGGCCCTGAAGAATGGGTCTCGTACCATATCTGTAGAGTAGCATGAAAGGACGGTGAACCTCACTGAGTACTGAGCTACTGTCATTCCGCCCTGCTGCAGATGAAGTAACTCCTGAATTCGCACCGCACGAAGGCTGGATGGAACAAACTCTAAGTGGAAGAGACTCTCTAAGTCTTTTCAGAGTAAAGATGTCTCATCATGCACCTGGAGCATTAGGCTCCATCATCTACTTGCTGCTACGTGCAAGAGACTCACGACAAGGATCACCATAAGGTCAGATGGTGTCCCTAACATTCTGAAAACTCTCACGACCGCCTCCAACCAATCCTCAGCTGCATGTGGGTCCATCACTCCCCAGAACCTGGGCGGCCTTTATCACTGGAACTCGTGAAATGCACTCAAGCGGCGTGCACTCTCTCTAGCTGGGGCTTGTGGTATGAGTGACCCAGTGGGTAGTGGTACCGTTGGTGCCTCCGATGTGGTGGGGCTCTGCACCGAGGCCTCCTCTCTTAGTGGGATACCATATCGTACGTAACTCGGAACCCTAGCTAGCTGCCTTTGTGGGGCCATCCTGGAAAGAAACAAGTGTTCCGCGGTTAAACATTATACCAGGTCAGTTGATACAAAGTAATCTCAAAGAAAACTTTTTCAAAGGAAATACACATTCAATCAGTGTTTTCGTGCACTGATCCGGAGATCAAAAGTCAGAGTCCTAGTGAATGGATACATCAGCCGCCACACCAACACCGGTTTCCCTAAAATGATAACCATACCCAAAAAACTGAACACTATTGCTTCATAGAAAATAATGATCATATTCTTGAGTTCTATGATAGAACTGAATCCTCTGATACAAATTTGTCACATCCCGTTCTCGGGGCCCGTGTCATGAGTACCCCAAGCCTTCCTTCCATAGGCCAGGGGCTGGCGAACAGCACCAAAGGCGTAAATCCCCAAGATGGGAAGACATTAACTTTATAGAAGTAGCACACAAACAAGCAGAGTAAGCAGGATGAAAAGAACTAAGTGAATACTATATACAAAAAGTAGTGTTGAAAGTAAAGGGGATGAAAATACAAGCCCAACAATAAATTACAAGTACAACGGAAAGCAAGTACAACTGAAAATGGGACAACATCTAAAAGGGAAGCTCCTGGAATGGCCACCAAGTATCATACCTGAAGGGTAGGTACAAATGTCCACCTCAGCACTCCACATCTATATGTACACTCCGTGTATCATCTCACTGTGTTATCCACCTCGGGGTACCGTCCGGTCCTAGCTCGCTCTGGGCCTCCGTCAACGTTGTTCGTCGTCTTCATCCAACACAACGAGGTGCGGGCATAGCCTGTGCAGGGGTGAGTATAACGATACTCATTATGGACCCCGAGACCCTCAATGGTCTCCCAGAATCCATGAAGGATAAACCACATAAGAATGATACAACCACGAAGTTTCAACCAACCCTACATAGGTAAATGCCCATACATATACCTAAGTTATCAATCTCAGTTTGGCTCCAACTCTCAAGCCCGGGCACAAGCTAGTACATACAATAAGTAAAGTCAATCACATTGATGATAATGATTGAATGTCGAGACTCAGCTCACACAGGTATACATCATTCGTATAACAATAGAGATGATCACATGTAGTCACTAATTCATCTATCGAGCCCACAAAGGATACTAGACCAGCTAAGCTGTCGGATCCACATAGGATAAAAGACCATCTACTCTGTCGGACCCACACAGAATAAAAATACAGAGGTCAAACTGCCAGACCCACATAGGATACAAGAACAGTAGTCATCGCTGTCAAACCCACGGAGGATCCCAGTACAGTAGTCATCACTGTCGAACCCACAGACGATCCCAGTAAAGTAGTCGTCGCAGTCGCAGCCATCTCTAGGTGTTCGCACACAGCACGCTCGATTCCAGGAGGATCTTCTCCTCGAGAAAAAGGGGTTCAATACATCAACTATCAAAAAGTCCAGATTTGATGTATCATGATGTACCGTCTCATCAAATGTAACCCAACGCGACAGACGATGCATCAATTGGACACCTGGTCTGAGAGTTATTGGATTTTTCATTGCAGGGGCCCGGTTAGAATTACGCTCAATCCAAACCTGGACATTTTCCAATGTTTTCCAAAACTAAATTAGAGTATCTCAAAAGGACCTCCTCATCATGAAGATACCAGTGCTATAGACGGCGCATCGATCAGACGTGTGGTCTACATGATATTCTCCATTAATCATAACATGCCCGACCCGTCAAGCCCAGTGGGTGGGCGGGTTGGCCCGACCGGGTTTGGCAGGTCCGACCCGACTATGGGGTGTCGACCCGGCCCAATGGGGCTAGGCCTAGCCCAGAGGTTGTGGCCTAGCCAGCGCGAGGGTGGCCCGGCCCGCACGACTAGTGGTTTGGCCCGTGGTTGGCCGAGAGGAGCACGGGGCGGGGGGGGGGGGGGGGGTGGGGGGGGCACAGACCCCATGTTCCTTGTAACGGCGGCGCCACCTCTCCTACCCGGTTATCCTAAGCCGACCAGCTTTTTTCGGTGCGAGTTGCCCACACAGTAGGCCGCTGTCCTTCCATGTGGCACCTGTGGGTGCCACAGTTTCTTCCGCCCGGCCGGAGGTGGCCGGTCGGATGGCCCGCCGAAGAGGCCCATCGATCGCAGGCTGTGGTTCCTCCGCAGTGTGGTGCCATGGTCTTTTACCTGGCTGACATAGCTGTCTGGTTCATTCAACAAGTGGCCCGCAGGTGCGGGACACACCTCCTCTGCCCGACACCTGCGGGTGCCACAATTCAGCAGCCTAGCCGGCTATGGCCGGCCGGTTCAGTTCATCCGAGCATCTCGCCGGTGCGGGCCACAGTTCTTCTCCATGAGGTCGGTGCATGGTCGTCACTTCTTCTATCCACCACAGCCCGCATGGTCGCAACCCCTTCCTTCATCTGGTGCAGTGCGACGACACCATGCCCTACCGGTTCTCCCACCGTCATCAACTCAAGAGAATCATCGGAGCATCTTCGGGGCGTGTTTGTTCGGCCCGCACCCTCCACGTATGTTGGTAACAAGAAGCTAACGTCAAACCATACAAAAACAAGGAACGATGATTTAATTTAAACAAGACAAACCCCTACCTCGATTCAAGGTGCATTGTCGTTGTCACGGAAATCGGCTTTGCGGAGGATGGTGTCGTTCCATTAACGTCGGAGAAAGAGGAAGGTAGGTAGCATACTTTGTGGCATCAACTTTTTTCTTACCCCGGTTGAAGAAGTGGAGGAAGACCATTGATTTCCTCAAGTTCTTCACTAGAGAGGGTAAATTCTCCCAAATCCATTCCACCGAAAATTTTCCAAGGTAGCTGAAATAATAGGTACCAAATATTATAATAATATTACCATGCCCTTAAAAATATTTCAAACACACACACCATTAATTAATTTGATTCACTTAATTAATTTCCATGGGTTGGAAAGAATTTCAAAGGTCTCATAAAATTAAAACATGGGTGAGTTGGCACTTTAATGGGAAGTCCAATGGTTTAAGGGGTTAATGGGGGGTTAGGTGCTCATATGGGCCCCACCACACATTATCCTCCCATGGGAGGTTATGTCAGGTGTGGGACCCAACTCCAACCTCCCTTTGGTGGATTTAACCACCACCTTTATAAAATGTATATAACACATAAATTTTATTTAATTTATTAACACTCCCCAAAAATTAACTTTCAACCTGTAAAAAACGCAACTACAGTAAAGGTCCCCTTAAGCGAATACTGGCTCTACGAGTTCATTGGTGTCGTCAAATTTTAATTCCGAGCACCGGTTCAAAAGATAGAAAAACCCACACAAACATCTTTTGAATGTACCTGAATAAAACTTCAAAAAATGATTTCAGGAACACCGAGTCTTGGAATCAGGCGCCGTCAGAAACTGCAGACTCATAAAATTCCAAAGAAATTAAAAAAAATACTTAAAAAATCCTGGTATTTACAGTTCAGGATATCCTATGAGAGTTCCATATTGATGGGAATATCTCTTAGATACCATCTCATATTTTTACGGTCCATATCTGATGACATGACTTATCAAACATAGAAGTGAAATTGGACCCAATAATGGTTGAGGTAGTTCTAACTGTAGATCTACATAAGAGCATGGATGTGGTAGTAGATGCTCACCTTAATGTTTTCAATTTGTTGTTTTTGACCCTGGTGAAAAATTAATAGACCTTTTTATAGTTGGCTCCAAAGGTAGAAGGTTGTGTAACATACCTAAATTTAATGGTTGTTACCTCACCACTTATATAACATGTTTTGGAGACTCAACATGGAGATACAAACTATGAGATCTTTTATGAGCAAATAACAATTGGCCTTGATTCTTATGGATAATATAATGGTGGTGAGCATGAAATCATTTTTTTAAGGACCCCTGATGATGTTATTCAAGATGCGAGAGGAGGTTCTATGGGGGTTTCTTTCCCTTAGTAGTATTCCAAAGAGTGATGTGGTTGTTCAAAGTTACTTTAGAATCGGTTTGGTGCCTATGGGTGTTTTTCTTTGCCACTATGTTTATCCCTCAAGGAATGAACCAAATATAGGGGTTGTTCAGGGAAGCTCGAATTTTTTGTTAATTCATTATTAATGAAAAATCTAGGATTCGTGGATAATGTCATTGGTGGGAGTGGTATCAATTAATGACCATGTGTATGATATATTTTAAATCATTCACACTCACAAGTTATCTTGTTTGATGATATCATGTAGTGACTAAATGGATTCACCATATTTTATATTAAATCAATATCAAAAATTGTTTATAAATTAATGAAAATATATTGTTGAGATAATTAATCCACTAAAACCAAGTTTAGTATGAGTTTCTTCTAATGAATCAATTACATGGTACTTTAGATTACCTATATATTCCATGACCTAAATATTAATAAATATATTATCACATATTGATTGATATTCAACTTAATATTAACATTATAAAATTCTATTATGTCCATTTTTTTGAAGACGTCATAGAATCTCCCCTATATAAAGGAAACTATGAGGTGATATGCAGATATTTTGAGAATTATGACCTATAGTCCTAATAAAATTATATGGTAGTATACATAATATTTTTTACTATTATGTGTTTGATACTCATATGTATTTGAGACTAAATCTAGTGAATATCACCCATGGTAATCTCTAGGTTGGGAGATTATAAGTACAAACATAATATTATTAATTACCGATGTTTGGGAGTCATTGGATATTACTATATGTGAATGTGTGTATTGGTCTTTAGACATGATATTTTTATCAGTACATATCATGAGTCCCATAATTTGAAGTATTATTAATAACTCTTATTCCATATAGTCATGGAGAAGTAGGATATGTTATGTGTTTCATGATAGATATTGTATTACTAAATAATTCAATAATGTATTTATCCCGTACAAAATTAGACGATGACATCTCATTACCATTGATAGAAATATAACCATAAAACTAAAATTTGTGGATATGGTGATTAAAGAGTTCATTTCTTGTAGTTAAAGAATGATATATTGAAAACATAAGGTGATAAATTGAGCACACAACCTAATTTATTAGATATATAAATTTAAAATTATTGTACTACTAATTGAGTGTTCACATGTGGTTGTTGTTTTCTCAACATTAGTGTTTTTACTCTACAGGATCCTTAACTCATTTCTAGCCTATAATCATGGATAATAGGAAAGCCTATATAAATCCACTGAGGAATAAACCTATAGGGTAACACACATTGTATATGCATTGATCTTAGTGAAATTATTTTTTATTTTAACATATAGAATAAATATTCTTATCAATAAAGAGTAATAATATTTATGGAGGAATTTTTATTTGATAATATATATCGAACCAGAAAATATATTTTATTTAGAATATATATGTGTGTATGATATTTTAAAAAATCTTTATTCCCAAGACCCCCAAAAAATATTTGTTTTTCTATTATTTTATTCACATGGTAACAAATAATATTTATATGTTTATTAAATTGATATTTGTTTGGTTACATGAATATTAAAATAAATTGCTATTTTCAGGACCAAGAATATAATACTTAATCATTATCAATTGTGTTATTTTAATTTATTATTTAAGGTTCAATAACTGAAAAGGAGGACGGACATGCTTAGAAAAACCCATGGTAACAAAAATAATTTAATTAAAATCTCATTTATATTAAATGGATATATTTAATTTAAAAAATGAAATGTATTTGTTTATGTTTGTGTATTCCATTAAATAATAATAATAATAATATTTTAATGAGGTCTATATTAGTTACCATATTTTATTAAGTTTCTTATTTATGTAATAAATACTAAAATCTATCTTAATATATTTACACTGACACGATTTTATAGAGTGAATAGAAATCATTTTTTAATTGAAAATAATGCAATTCCTCCCTAGAGAATTATCTCCAAAAAAATCCATAGGGTTTCTTTAATGACCAAGTTAATTCCTCCACCGCCTTATACCCAACAAGAATTGGAGATCAAGATAGTTAATACATTAAGCATGATGATTTTTTTTGAAATTGCGGTTAATGATGAAATATTATTGGATAATCCATTATAGCACCTAATGTTTTACCAGCGTTATTCATAGACTTTGGAACATGATTTAATTATTTTAGAGGGACGGTACTTTGGTTCCTCTTAGTGAAACTATTGTAATTCTCCAATGGGGATAGATCTATCAATACCTACATCAAATAGGTATCTCACGACTGATTTGTTTTATTATTATCGTATGAAATATAAATTTTAACATGATAGATCATTATATTTTTAGTTATGATAATCCCCATCAAAATTCATTAGATATATTAATTATAAATGATATATCTTCAAGTATTTCTTGTGTATTATACATTGAATCCAAAAAAACCAATTTGGGAATTTTCCTGACTGATGCATATTTTATACATGGATCTTCAAGTGACATCAGAGGAGTTTTGATTAAATTTATAATTATTTAATGTTATTGATCTATGTTTCTATTATTTTATATGATTTTAATTTTAATTTAAAATTTTAATACATCAATTGAAGATAATGAGATTATAAAATGTCATAAGACCATGAATAATATATGAAAAGGTGAAAAAACATAGATATTACATTTGAAGGTGTTATAGATTGTGACTGTATGACCAAATGACATGGTGTATAACCAAATTAATTACCTTTTAATCTTAGTAAAATATAGGTTTATATATTTTACCTATTATTTATATGTCAAGTGGGGTGTCATTATTCCATGTGTAATTACAAAGTGTATTAACTTCCATGGTGGGACACAATTTTTAGTGTTACACGACATGTAACTCGCTCAGACACCATGTAACCCCAAACATCAAGGTGGTCGTGTGGCCAATATACGCAGTGTGTAATTATTACATAAAATGTATAAATAATTCACAAAATATATGTTTCCTACAAGATAAAAACATGAGACAAATATTTTTACTTAGTGTGAAACTGACCTAAATTCAATGTAAGCCAGTTTTATCCCTTGCAAATTACATGATGAGTCCCTTTTTCTGCAATGTGGTATACGTTTAATGAATCAAACATCATGTTACTGGTGTACATGCTATTTAATTCAATCCAGCTCATGTAAGACACATATTTTTATAGTATTTTCATTTGAGTTAATTCAGGTTGAATGAAATTTATTTCAATAAAAATCAAACTACACAGTGTGTAACAGTTTGTACACTTCACAGAAAATGATTTTTTCACATGATGAACGATTTTTTTGTGAACATTTTGATTGAAGTATTGAATTAATATTTTCCATATGTACACATCGTGTATTGTTATTTTACACATACCATACTATTCATGTATTGATCTAATTGTAAACAATGCCAATATTCAGGAATTTTTTGCATTTAAAATCACCAAGATGACTACACGTCCTATCCCACAGAACTACATACCATTTAATGTTATGAAACACCATGTTTTCTGATATACCAAGTAAGTATATTCTATATGTCTTGAACTATACCTCAGTTAAGTGAAATAGAATGAAACCTATTATGTTTCTTAAAGTATAGCTTATATTATTAAATATTTTTAATAAAACTAATTAGTTTACATATATTATAAAATATAGCCAATTTTAATGTTAGTTATTTTTAGTACACCTTGGATTAATAATTAAGAAAAAATTAACAAATGAATAAAATCATTAACATTAATTTAAGAGTAATTTATCTTAATTAAATAGAAATTTAAAATGAAATGTATCATGTATAAATGTGATGTTGTTGCAATTATGTCTTTTATCATGGTCTTGGAATACAAATTAATGTGTTGGATTTATATTTAACATAATATCATTCCATGGATTTTTATATGTGATAAGGTTTTAATAAATTAATCATTATGACCTAAGTTTGAACTCTACCACCATTATTATATTAGACCTATATGTCAATGGTTTTTTATGTATCCAATACCTCTAGTTCCCCAAACATGTTTGTGAGTTAAAACTAATCTAAAGGATATATCTACAAGGAGAGGAGGTAGTTCAGAACCAAAGTTGATGTGGAACCAACCAAGAACATTCGGAGGATGATGGTTCAATGCTATAACTGAAATCAATGTTGAATTAAAGTGTTTTTCCACTGGGGCTATAGATTTTATTATGATTCACATTTTAATTCAACCATTGTAAATCTCTTCATCCAGTAATTTTTTATATAATATTTTCATTATGAAATTTCTTTTTGACTTTATGGATACACATTTATATAGTTATTATAAAGGATCACATAATTTTTAAAAGATAAAAGGTAATGAAGATAATGTAAATAAATTGATTATACATAAATAATTTTATGAATTTATGGTTAATTATTTATATAAAATAAATATAATATAAAAAAGGAATGTAAAGGATAAAATAAAAGAAACAATGCAGAATACAAATATCTCTCAGGGAAATATTATTTTAGAAAATACATTCTCTACTTGAGTTATGAGTGGAACCATTGTTCAAAGTTCATTTCTGGACAACATTAGGGTGATTTAAATAATCAAGGAATTCTAATTCATTTTTTGATTAACTTAAATATGTTATCCTAAAGGGTTTACAAACAAATAAGAACATAGTTAAACATACTGGATATTTATATGTAAATCCATGTTAGTATTTCTAGATTGGGGAGTCCACTCAATAGATCAAGGATATATATTCTAGAAGTTGTAAATTATTTATTTCTAATTGCCTTGGAAAACTTTTCCACACCAATGTATAGATTATGAGAAGGGAATAATGGATCCTTTCTATAATAATTTCTATGTGATATGATATTATGTTTACAATGAAGAGGACAATTTGGACTTAATGAACTAGTGAGAGAATAAAAATATAATTAATACTATTTCATATCATATATTATGGAAATCAAGTAAGAATTAATACAAGATAATTTTAAATTGTTATATAAGAAAAATGAAAAATTAATTTCAATATCCCCATAATATATAATTGGTATGGATAACCTCATGAAGGTAAATAACTTCTTGGGGTGATATAGTCACACAAACCCTATACTTCACCAAGAGTTGACTTTTTATGTCCTAAAATACTCAGTTTTGAATTCTATTAATAAGGATTCATGTGTGAAAGAGATATCTAGAAATAGGATACACTTAAATTACACACCGTATATTTCATGTTTTAATTGATAATTAATGTCTATTGAACTTCAGATGTTTCACAAAAATAAGGATGAATATACCATGATGAATAATTTCAATGATCTTTATTTTGATAGAGAAAAATAGCTTAAGTATAAGATCTCCAGGTCACTATTTATGTGAATGAATAAAGAGTATACACCTATTAGACCACATATATTAGAAATAATTAGCTATATTGTTTATTGATACATTCTAGGGGGTTTCTTATCTATTGATTTACTTAAAATTATCATATTCTTCTCCCTCCCTTGGAAATCAACTAGTTTTGTTGTTATTTTTTATATAGAAAAGATTAAGGTATCTCTCTAAGGTTTCAATACACTAATTATCCTAGTTAATAATGAAATGAAGCAAGTGAATCCTTTATTTCTTATGTTGAACAATAGGAGGGGAAAGGCCAAAAGACCAAAGACTAGATGTAAGTCTAAGGAATTATCACAAAGCCTTAACAATAAGAGGAAGATGAAAGGGAAATAAAGAGAGTAGGATACTATATATTTTCATTAATTTAAGATGGGTCACTGGATGATGAATTAAAGTAAATTAATTAAGAAAGGGGAAGCTTCAAGTGAATTATTTATTGAGTGATATATATATTTTTCTATACATAGGGCATTAGATTTAACTCATTTTGCTGGTAGTTGTATTCAAATATAAGATCGTGCATATTTAGAATATTTTCCTAAGGTGAAGTGGATTTATGATTTGGAAACAAATCAAGAATTGTTGCAGTGTCTATCAAAGAGTAACATCTCATGTATCAAATTAGTTTTATCTTATTTTTTAAAATATATTATTATGGTCCAATATATGCAAGTTTTTTAATATTCAATCATCATATAGATGGTTTTATATTAAATTTTATGATTTTCTAAATTTACTACAATATCTTATGATATGGAAAATAATATATTAATATTGAAATTTATGTGAATATGTATTAAAAAAAAGTGTAATAAATTTATAATAAATTTTTTTCACATGACACATATTGTAAAAAATATGCAATCATTTGATAGAATATTCAAATGAAAATTATTTGAATAAATTTTATGAACATTGTAGACCCTAGAAAACGCATTCCCAAAATTTTCCAAATACATCCATCAATGATCCAAGATCGTAGAAATTTTCTCATGATTCTATTTTGTAGGTCTCAGGTCCTGAACGGAGTTACGGATTATGAGTTATGGACCTTTGAAGTTGGGATAGAAAACTGGTTCGCAAAGCCCATTCGTGAAGCCCCCTCCGTGATCGTGGAGCACCGCTGCGAAGCAATGAGGCGGGAAGCTCCGTGAACTTGTTTAACGTTCACGATGCACTGCGAAGACCCTCTGTGAAGCACAAGAGGCAGGATGCTCCGCGAACAAATTTGACGTTCATTAACCTGCCCCAAAGCGAAGGAGGCGGGACACTCTGCGAACCAATTTGATGTTCGCGAGTGCGCCGTGAAGCCGCCAACCTCTGTCTTCACGCTGAGTGAGCTTCGCTTCACGGTACCCCTTGCCTACAAATACCCAAATCACCCCCTTCTTCAGATGACCCTGGCCACTTTGCCCCTTGGGTGGCCGATCTCCCGGTCCGCGGAGCTCTGCATTGCGGCTCTGTGAGGCCATGCCCCACGAGCAGCTTCCTTCGCATTGCTGCTCCGCGAGCCAAGGCACTATGATCCCATGCTCTGCGAGCCAATGCTCCGCGATGCTACTCCGCGAGACAATTATCCGTGAGTCCATGATCAACGATATAATGCTCTGTGATGCTGCTCCGCGGGACTTTGCTTCTCGAGGAGCCCTTTCCCCACAAGAGGCCCATGCTCTGCGATGCTGCTCTGTGAGACTTTGCTCCGTGAGCCACCCTTTCTCCGAAAGAGGCCCATGCTCTGTGAGACTGCATGCTCCCCAATCCCCTTTTCTCCAACAAGCCACTTCGCAAATTCCAATCCTTTGCGAGGCTCCTACCTTGGCGCCCCCCGGTCCATACCGCGGGGGCTGCGCCCCCCACCCCCGCTCGGAAGTCAGTGCCGGGCTGCACTTCTGGCCCAGTCCCTTCGCTATTGTCACAGATCCCCATGAAAAATGGAGAGTCGCACCGCAATATTTTTGGCCCGGGACTTCGAGATTTTCCATTGCATGTTTATGCACACCCACCGTCCACCTATGGAATACCATGATTTCAGATACTCATCCACACACCAGGAAACACCTTGAGTCGACATATTCCCCTTTGTTTCATTCCCATGTCGTGAGTTGAGATTCCCATCATCAATTCCCTGAGATCCTTGAGTCGAAACATTCCTCAGGAAACTCCTCCAATTCCTATCACTTGGCTATTATTCCAGGTTGAACCAGAAATGGCCGCCCTTGCATAAGACCAAACACCATCCATTCCCAGGCACCTTATACCAACAGTCATATCTATATGACTATAAACTGTAGTACTCCCTATCTAACAAATGATAGTATGCCACTTTTTCCAAGCATTAGATTCCTTATGCTTCAAGCATAAGATGCCAATAGTCCTATCTACATGACTATAAACTGTAGTACTCCTTATCTAACAAATGATAGGATGCCTCTTGCTCAAAGAAAGAGATGCCTTATGCTTCAAGCATAAGATTCCAATAGTCTTATCTATAAGACTATAAATTGTTGTACACCCTGTGTTTCAAACATAGGATGCCTCTTGCTCCAAATAAGAGATGCCTTATTCTCAAAGCATGAGATGCCAATAGTCCTATCTACAAGACTATAAACTGTAGTACACCCTACGTGCCAATGATAGGTTGCCTCTTGGACTAAACAAGAGATGCCTTATGCTCCAAGCATAACATGCCTAATGCCATGATTACAGCGGCATGATTCCAACGCCCCTTGGAATTATCCCGCTTATGCACTATCACATAGTTGAAGGCCTGAATCCACCATTGGGTTGGGATTCCCTCATGGTTAGACATGAGGATGACATTATGGGAAGCTTCTTTGCATAAACCCCATCCAAAATTTCCACTCCATATCAGCACCTGGGAAGCTTTTTTGCGTAAGCCCCATTCACCAGTGCCGCTCCTTAGCGGCACCCGGGAAGCATCCTAGTGTATGCCCCATCCACAGTTGTCGCTCCATAGCGGCACCCGGGCAGCTTCCTTGCGTAAGCCCCATCCACAATTTCTGCTCCATAGCGGCACCAGGGTAGCTTCCTTGCATAAGCCCCATCCACAATTTTCGCTCCATAGCGGCACCTGGGCAGCTTCATTGCGTAAGACCCATTCACTAGTGTTTCTCCATAGCGGCACCCGGGCAGATTCTTTGCGTAAGCCCCATCCACAATTGCTGCTCCATAGCGGCGCCCGGGTAGCTTCCTAGCTTAAGCCCCATTCACCGTTTCTGCTCCATAGCGGCACCTGGACAGCTTCCTAGCTTAAACCCCATTCACCATTGCCACTCCGTAGCAGCGCCCAGGCAGCTTCCTAGCTTAAGCCCCATTCACCTTTTTTCACTCCATAGTGGAACCTAGGAAGCTTTTTTGCGTAAGACCCATTCATAATTTCCACTCCTTAGCGGCACCCGGGTAGCTTCCTAGCATAAGCCCCATCCACCAGTGCCGCTCCATAGCGGCACCTGGGCATCTTCCTAGAGTAAGACCCATTCACCAGTTCCACTCCATATAGAGACCTGGGCAGCTTCCTAGCATAATCCCCATCCACTATTGTGATCATGTGCAGCGGTAAGCCATTGACATCCTTATCCAGCGGCAATCCACTATGATCCTATCCAGCGGTAATCCGTTGTGACCCAATCTAGCGGTAAGCCGTTGCAACCCCATTCAGTGTCAAGCCATTGACATCCTCATCTAGAGGTAAGCCGTTCCGACCCCATTTAGTGGTAAGCCGTTCACATCATTATCCATCGGTAAGCTGTTATGACCCAATCCAGCGGTAAGCCGTTGAAACCCCAACTTGGCGGTAATTCGTCATTAGAAGAACTATGTGGACTTTGATTCCTTGCCACATGGATACGTAGGAAGCCTCTTCAAGGCTCAAGCATGAATCTGTCGTCATCCTTTTCCTCGGGCCTCCATCCTGGAGCATGTCCCGACACCATGGGATTCCTAATGCATATGCCCCTCTTCACTTCTCAGAGACACACCATTCACGACGTGATCGTCAGGTCTTTGCTGCCTCTTGTTTCTCACTCCGAGCACGACTCATGTAAGCTTAGTGTAAGCATCGACTATGACACCCACCCCCATCAAGCATGACATTATACTCTGCCCCCGTCCAGCATGAAGTTAAAATGTATGTCCATTTGAACTATGAGGTACTTGATCCATGCCAAGGCATTATACGTAGGAAGCCTCCATGAGGTCCAAGCTCACCGCCGGTAATTTATTCACGTCAGGTTACAACTTCGTCCCTCATGATGTTAAACTCCCTTCCAGTCCAGCGGTAAGCCGTTGTGACTATCCTGAACAACGTGGAATTTGATCCATGCCAAGGAATGGTACGTAGGAAGCCTCATGAGGTTCAATCCCACCACCAGTGGACCCACGGGTTCACCTTCACATCAGTTCGCTGATGAAGCCCTATCTGAACTACAAGGACAATGATCTATGTCAAGGCATGGTATGCAGGAAGCCTCCCTGAGGTTCAAGCCCATCATTCATCGGACCAAGGTCCTTCTTCACATCGGTTCGTTGAAACCCAAATCCCCTTTGAACTACGAGGACTTTGATCCATGTCACGCCATGGTACGTAGGAAACCTCACGAGGTTCAATCCCACCATCCACCTGTGCCAAGGTCCCCATTTACGTTGGTTCTCCTACACGCCCCTGTAACACAAGATGTTAAACTGCATCCCAATCCAGTGATAAGCCATTGTGACTCTACCACCCAGTTGTTCCCACACCACTTCATGTCAGTTCAACTGCCCCGTTTCCTGATCTATGAGGATTTTGATCCATGCCAAGGCATGGTATGTAGGAAGCCTCACGAGGTTCAAGCCCACCACCTATCAGACCAAGGTCGATTTTTCACTTCGGTTCAACAATGTCCAATTGGAACTATGAGGACTTTGATCCATGTCAAGGCATGGTACGTAGGAAACCTCATGAGAATCAAGCCCATCACCCATCGGACCAAGGTCCACATTCACGTCGGTCCTCCGGCGCACCATACCGAACTACAACGACATTGATACGTGATAAGGCATGGTACGTAGGAAACCTTACAAGGTTCAAGCCCAAAACTCATTGGACCAAGGTCCACCTTCATGTTTGTCCTCTAGTGCACCATCCCGAACTACACAGACATTGATTCCCTACAACGGGGATACGTAGGAGGTCTCTTTGAGGCTCAATCCCAACATCACTGTTGGCCTTGGGATGGTCCCATTTCATTCCCCATCCACATAATTCATCCATCCATCATCCATCAAGATTCTCACCCGGGCTGCCCCATCCCAGTGGGATCTTGTCATCCACCCTCCTCGCTGCTCCTAGAAGTACCTGGGCCGCTATCCATGCATAAGCTATATCATGTCTCCAGGTTGTTGTCCCCTGTGTACACCCCGATTCATCAACCCTTTGAACTACGTGGGTTTTTATCCCTGTTGTCTATATAGAGTACATAGGAAACCTCTCTGAGGTTCAATCCCAACTAATGGAAAACCTTGGTGTTTCCCCATTCTGGGGTGCACACTCCCTGATCCGCCCTCAGTGGTGTCCAGATCAGCTTTCACGGTGTGACATCTCCCATCTATGGGGACCACCACCTCTGATCCGTCTCTATGGGACATTCTGATCACCCTCATTCCATCTTGGAAAGACATTAAACTCGCGGCATACCTCGTGATAAACATGTGATTATTGAGGAAAACCTTGGATGACATGCCTTTGGCGTAACCGTCTCCGTTAGATGTTAAACTCACGACATACCTTGTTTTAAACATGGGAAGCTGAGGAAAACCTCAAATACATGCCTATGGCATATGATTCCCCACATTCGACATGGGATGACTTGGGTTCTGCACCCTTGAGATGCCCTCCTATTAGGAAGAACATAGGTTCTCCAATGTCCATGCACCCAGAGATGCCCCGACATGCCTGATGTTGTCGTCTAACCCGATCAAAGGTTTCTACCATGTCAAGACCCCATAGAATTTGTTGACAGATATAGTATAATTAACCTGCATCCATGAAGATATGGCGCTTGGAACGAGATTCACGAACAATGTATTAAATCTATGAGGGAGACCCGGACTAGGTGACGAGTTCCGAGGAGGAATCCACGGAAGGATGAACCGATATCCCATCATCCCGTTTCAATCAAGGAGAATATGTCCCTAAACAAGGAACAGATGCCGCCCGCCTTTGGAAAGCCGGAATGCGGGGTAACAGCTGCGTGTCCTCACAGACGGACGTGCGCGCCCCGGAGAAAGCGTTATAAACAAACATAGATATTTATATTTATTTTTTAAAATCCACTTTTAATACTTCATGCTTATTTATAAGAAAAATAACTAAAACTGAATTTAATATAATGTTTGAAACACACACAAATATTTTTTATTTTTTCATACTGTTGTGTGTGGACCAATCTCTATTGAATAAGGGGTGGATTATAAAAAATAATAACTTTTTAATTATGAAATTAATAGATATGGATATGTCTAATTAATGAGGTATAAGTATGTTCCCTTTGAAAAATTCAAGGAATAAAAGAGTTAAGTTGAGAATGATCTTGGTAGGAAAATAAAGAGACTCCTTTAAGACATTGAAAAAGATATAAAAAATGATATTTTATTGAATATATATAATAATTTGATATATTATTCTAACTCACAACATTGTATACTCTATAGTGGAATAGTGTAAATTAGTGGAGAATCTAGACCAAATTGGACATGGTGCGATATATGAAGAGTCAGTCAAGTATTTCATTTTCCATTTTAGGATACACCTTATAGACATAAATATACACTATAAATGAAGGTCATGATAAATTACTAAAAAAAATTCCAATCATTTTCTAGAGTGGAATGAAACCTTTTTGTCATAAATTAATGCTTTGGGATTATTAAATTTGGTTTAGGATAACATTGGTAATAAACATACACCCTGAGGAACTACGTGTACCATTATATAATATACTATAGACAATAAAGGGTATTATTTATACAAACCCTTGAATAAAAAGCATATAATGGAATGATAATAAATATCAATTTAGAGATATAATATATAATAAATTTATAGTGGGTATAATATAGGCTTCTATGATGTCAGGGAATAAGGTATGTTAGAGTTGGTATATGAACATATTAATCAAATCCCAATATAAGATGATATTCTAGTGACATAAGTATTGTGTAGGATCATAAGATAGGTTTTGTACTATAGATATATAGTTTTTTGTCACTAAGGATAATGGATCATTATTTATTGACAATAATGAACATTTATTGTAAAATAAAGGAGTAAGTTTCTCAAAATATGCTAGATGGATAGAAGCATTGATTTTTGAAATGAATTCCATATACCCAAACTAATTATGGATTATGGTAGATAGTTTAGTGGATGTCAATACCATTGGTATTGAAATGGTACTCAAAAATAAACTATATGTTGATGGTAAATGTATTTTATTTAAATCCAAATTGGTTACAAAAGTGTTTCAATAGTTAAAATGAATTGACTATGAAGAAACCATTTCTACATTTTCTGTTTTAAAATCCATCTCAATTATATATTCTATATAAACATACAATGATTATGATGTTTGTAAATTTTTAATAAAAATTTACTTCCATAATAGATACTTTGAGAAGGGTATAAATATGTAATAACTAGAAGGGTTTATGACTACAAAGGATTTCAATAAGGTTTTAAAGTTGTAGAGATCCATTTATTGGCTAAGGAAAGAATATAGATCATGGAAAATTCACTTCAATAAATCCATAATAGAATTTGGTTTCATAAATAATGATTGCGAGGATTATGTTTATGAACATTTTAGTGGAAGCACGATTATTTTTTTAAATAATATATTCATGACATATTACATATTAGAAATGAGATACCAGTGTTACATTATATATGGATATTGTTGAATAAGTTTTTATCAATGAAATAAATATGGTAATTAGAATAAATTACTGGGAACAATATTTATTTTGATATATACAAGAGGCTACTTGTAATAAATTAATGTACACAAATTGAACATGTACTAAATAGATTCAGAAAAAAACAATCAAAGAGGGGAATATTTCCAATGTCACATTTGGTAAATCTATATAAGAAAACATGTCCTTGGAAAAAAATGGAGAGAAAAATGATAACCCATATTCTATAAATTCTAGTAATAAGAATGATCATGTATTCCTGACAATGTACTGGGCTTGATGTTTCCTATGACGAGAGCATGGTGGGTAAATATAAAGAAAACCCAAGATACACCCACTGGATGATAATAAAAAATATCCTATATTATCCGATGAATATAAAAGATATGTTACTATTTTGGAGGAGAATAGGATCTAGTCATTAGGCTATATAAAATTTATAGTTTCCAAATTGATCAGGATGATTTGAAATCATAATTGGGATATGTATTCTTGCTCAATGGATGGTCTGTGAGATTGAAAATTTCATATTAACCAATAAAAAATGATTATATAGTATATTTTGAGTATATTTCTACTTATAATGTAGATTTAGAAGATGTGTAGATAAAAATACTTGTCTAATATCATTATGTAGTTCCAAACAGTAAGGATCCTATCACACTACACTATGATAATTCAATATCAGTGTCTCCTTCCACTGATCCAATATCATAGTAGTGGACATACAATACACATTTAATGTTTTTTATCTTGAAGGATTTTTCTTAGATAGGTGAGGCCACAATAAGTTGTGTTTTTAAGGAAAAAACATAGAATTACAATTTAAAAAATCCTTATTTTAGTAGAATCATAGAAGTCATATTATTGCTACTAGACATAATTTTTTTTATTAGTTGGTTCTTGTTAAAATGGGTGTATGTTCGAAGGGGTTCTATAGAATAAACAACTTTTAACTTTATGTAGACAGTATATTCCGAGACCAAAATATTAAAAATGTTTTATCATATATATATATATATATATATTATTTTGTGTAATATTAATATGACAATTTTATATATTATCTATCATGTGGAATGGTTAAAATTTATTCCCGAATATGTTGATAACTTTATGTTCTATTGTGATATTATCAATCAAATATCATATAATCAGGGTATCATTTCATAAGGGGTCACATTATATATTTGAATATGATGTTTGTGTGATACTCAAAAGTGAATGAGGCTTCATGTCCACATGTCATCGCCTAGTAATATATAAAATATAATACTACGATGATTGGCCCAAAAGATGGAATTATAGAAAAAATTTCATGTCATTAGATATTCCTCTATGATAACTTGTGTATTGGTCTTAATACATGTGATTATTACTATTTCCTATCACGAGTCATACACTTAAATATATCTGAAAAAGCCAAGATGTTCTATATTCATCCAAAATAATGATATATTGAGTGTTTAATGAGGGATATTAAAATAATGAAGATGTTAAAAAGGTATTTTCCCATAAAATACAAGATGATTATATATTAATCCATTTGACTGAGAGAGATCTTTTGAACTAAAAACATTGGATATAGTGATTGAACATTTTAGTTTATATATTTAAAGAATGGTATATCATATAAAAATGTTAATGTAATTATTATACAACATTATTGATTAAATAAACTGTTAAAAATTGATTATATTACATCGTGGGAATTTGTAGGTGGTTTTTTTCATTGTGACATAAAATTCTTCATATATATATATATATATATATAATTTTTGTTATTTTATGATCATAGAAATTTAGAATTCTCGGCTAATTCCACTGAGGAACAAACCTATATGGTCACAAGATTACTATTTATATTTTTCTAGGTTAAATTATTTTTTAACATAATATTTGGAATTACAATTATTATAAATATTGAGAAATAACTGTTTTCTAGATTTTTTATTTGATAAAAAATATTTATTAACTAGTAATATTCGAGTAGTAATATTCATGTGAGTTCAAAATTTAAATAAATGTTTATTCATAAGACCATAAAAAAATATTTATTTATTTATTGTCTTATTAAATAGGTATTAATTAATATTTACCAATTTGAAAATAAATATTTACTTATTTACACTAATATTAAAATAATTATTATTTTTACGAAAATGAATATAATATTTATTCATTTATCATATGAATAAAGGTAATTTATTATTTTCAGTTTTGGTAAACTTTGAGTAGGGTTTTTAGTCCATGTAACGATCCTTATAGTGAAAATAATAAAATCTAAAATATCATTAATGTTTACAATGAAGTATTTATTTTATAATGTGATTTAAATTTGTGGAAGTTTGCATGTTCCATTGTATATTAGTATAGTTTTTATTAGTATGGGGAATATAGTAGGGTTAAAATTTGATTATGTTCTATTTTTTAGGTATAAACATATATCAATATCTTTAGTCCCACTTATACCATTTTGAATAGTAGGGAGTAATATTTTTTTCATCATTCAAAAAACATTTCCTCATTAGATAATTCCCTATACAAGGAACATATATAGTGTTTATCTTAAGAACAAGATAATTAGAACCTCTCATTATTTCTCTCTTTCTCAAGATTGGGAGAACTAGAGAGTTAATCCGTTAATATCAAAGGATTGTGTCACAATCAAGATGAAATTAAAGTTTATTTGATTATTCATGATAGGATTTGGAGGTTTAGTAATGTTTCTAAAATATCATAGAGCACATATAGATACTTCGGGAGAAATTATAATTTGGATCAAATTAGAAAAGTTATTATATAAGGCAAATGAGGTTTGATATTTTAGAAATGTTATGAAATAAGGATATTTAATGACCAAGGTATTTTATAACTAATTAATTAATCACAAATATAATATAAATGTTCCTTATATAATTTTTCCAATGTTAATTGATAACTGTTTTTTTCAAATATTTCTCAGATATGATGATTCACTATCAAGTTTAATTCTGTATTATTTGTTGAATTAGTAAATATACAAGTTGTAATAGGCTTAAACATTAGTTATATTTCATCCATAACCATCATGTTTGATTATTCTTTTCCTTTTGTGATTGTATCTTAATAAAACATAACTATTTTTTTGTTATGATCACGAAGAGTTATTATACAAAAGGGGTGTTGATAAAAATCTACAAAATAGATACCAATTATGTTTATATTCAAACAATAATGAGTTTGATTTCTTTTTTGAGTGATGTTGAGTTTTTCCCTATAATGATAAACCAACCTTGGATATTGACTTACCCACTCATCAATATCTTTTTTATTCATCATCTTAATAAATGATTATTTATTTAATTTAGTTTAATTTATATTTCCATTCATATTTCATTCAAGAGTATTAAGATCTAAAAATTATTTCTTAATCTATGATATTCCATGTTCATCATTGGATGTACTTCAAACATTCAATATTCTATGATTTTATATTTAGAGTTGATTTAGGTTCCTAATTTGAAAACTTTTTCCTCAGCATGGATGTAATTCTGCATAATGTGGTGGTTAATTTTATATATTATGATCCTTCATAACCCAAGGTTTTCAAGAGGTGGTAAATATAAATAAATTTTAATAAAATATATACTTTTCTTTTATATTTAGAGTACTAATAATATTTTCCTAGAAAATTTGTTTAATTATATAATCTATTTACCAAGTTAACATGTAATCTGGTCAAATTTACATATACAATATAGTGATAATATATCAAATAATAATTAAAGAATATATTAATAAATAAACTATATTAAATCTATCATATGTTAAACATGTGTTTTTAATTATAGTGATGCATCAAGGAAAGATCCATGATGATTTCAAATTCCTAATGATAGAGTGGTGGATTGGGTATCTCAAAATATTTAACCCCATGATATTATTTCCAAAAACGTTATTATTAATCCATCACACATTTTGTAACACACATGGCATTGATATTGTGTTCCACCTCCTTAAATTATTTATGGATGATCCAATAAAATGGGAATTTATTTTTTATATGTATATTATTATTATATAATCATGTCTTTCTAGAAGTACTATTAATATACTCCACTTTTTAAAATATCTATTGTAAATGGATTATGATATTTTTTTCTTGAAAACCATTATATTTGTTATAATGTTTCTATATAGGAAATCATGTTTTAAAATAATTTTATAACCAGTGTAGATTGCATTATTTTTCTATTTTTAGTTAATTATATAAAATCTCTTATTTAAAAATTTGGTATTTTTTTATATATGTTAAACCTATTTTTTTCATTTATGAGTAATTTATTATGTCTAAAAAATTTCAAATCATACAAATATAAAAAATCATTCTTTTACACATCAATAACTATAATACCTTATTTAGATAATATTGTTAATTCATTACTCAACAGTGATAAGTAATAATACAAAAACTTTTTGAATGTTTTTTCCATAAATCATGACATTCAACATAAAATATTCCATCTTCATTAATATATTTTGGGACAATTATAAAATTACTAATAAAACCATAATTAAACTAAGTTTGAAACTGGTGATATAATATAAATTCATTCCATATATATTAACATTAATTTTGGAATTTTTAACTTTATATCTAAAATAATAAAACAATTTGTAATGTTTTATCTACATGGGGTATTAAAGATACCCAAGATAAATACAACACAAAAAATTTAATTATATTATGATTTAAATAATACATCTCACAAATTGTTACAAATTTCATGGAACTAAATGTTTAGATTCTGAGACATTAGCTGAATAAAAATATTATTTAACAAATATAGAAAACAATTCTCCATAATAATGATGTACTAGACCCTCTATAGATATCCAAAATGATAGAATCATCTTCATAACCTGTGGAAGGAAAAAAAAGAATATGGTGAGCTTAAATGATTAGAAATGAAAAACATATCATAATGTGTCAGATCATAAGCCTGAAAGAAAAAATGTGGAAGACATATATCTTAAAAATTTATCATATGAAAATAAATTATAGAGATAAAAAATAATAGAGAAACAAAATATCATAACTATATCATTATGGAATCATAAAAAATATTAAATTTTTCAAAATACATATCTAAAATCATAAAACATTCAAGGATGATATAAAATTGTCGAATACATTAAAAATAATAAGTTATTCAAAAAATCTAGCAATTTTATGAAAATGAAAAAAATGGTAACATTTTACATAATATTATAAAAGCATTGAAATGTAGAAAAACCATAATTACAAAAAACCTATTATGTGTAAAAATTATATTCCCATGCTTTTGTGAACTAATTCTTTATGTCTACGCCACACAATATGATAAAATTCATCTTTCCCACCCCTATGTCAGTGAACTAATTTTATCTATTCTTTATTATCTCATGAGATATAACAATAAGTTAATTAATTGTAGGGTGATATAGGAACCCACCCAAAATAATCAATATATATGTGTACCATTAATAATAAATCATAATCGTATCATAATGAAGCTATGAAAAAAGAACTAGTTTCATAGAATTTACACAAACATCACATAACATAAACCTAAAGGATCACCTTATATCAAAAATCATATTTTCAAAAATTAATCACTTCAGAATAACATATAGAGGACCATCGAAAAATTACTTCATGAGAGGTAAAATTTGGAGGAAAAAAAGAAGATAAAATAAAAAATTGTTCATAAAACCATTCAAACATTGTTAAAAAGATGAAGTGGAAATTATTTTGAAAAATATTTTTTAGGAAGGAAAGAAAATAAATTTAATATTCGTATCAAGAAGAGTTATAACAAAATATTCTTAAAAATACATTAATTTTTAAAAAAAATTGGATTTTAAGATAAACATTTGACTCTTAAATAATGGGAAACAGATTTTCTTTAATATTTTGATACACATTTTCTTGAAAACCGACATCCAAATAAGAGTATTAAACATTAATTTTTAAATGGAATAAAGATAATTATAATAATGTATGGAAATAATCTTTATAATCATTAATAAAAATATAGGGGAACATTTTTAATAATGAAAACATTGAAATGTAAAAAATATTCATTTTTATGAATGAGAGATATTCTCACCAATTATACACATTTATTTTTTAATATATTTTCCAACAGAATTTTTTAATGGTGGTGATTACTAATTTTCCCAGAGAAAAAATTAAAATAAAAAATAAAATAGGTGAAATGTATGATCAAAGAAAAAATGAAATGTATATTCATGTAATAAAGATATGTACCAATGAATCATAGATTGAGTTGATGAGACTCATACAAAATTGGTGATGAATGTATCAAAGTAGATTAAGTGAAAGATAATAAAATAGAAATTAATATCTCATTAAATGTAATTTATTTACATGTAGGGAAAACATTGTGTAGGGAATAAACCATATAAATCATTTCACGGTGTATCATATCAAACTTGTCCCATATAGTTGAAAATGAGACAAATTTCCCTTAAATTTAAACATTATTTCCAATGAAGTGAATTTACCTCTACTATAACCAATATAAAAATTTTAATAACTAATTTTAGAAAAATATTCATACCGTAATCTTATTAAAATTTTAATTTATAATCATTATATAGATGTATATTATTCTATTTTTACCTATTTACCGACACTGAATTATTATAGTTTTGAACATTATTACTAGTTTCATCAGAGTGGTCTCAATGTTTATTTTTATCCAAAATTTAATCATTTAAATTTCATTAAAGTTACTATAATGGATAAAATATAATTAAAATATTATTTTTAATTTTCCTTTTATGGGTGATTCATCCATTATTCTTGAAGACAAAATTAAAAATAAACACACTTCAATGTAACTCTTAACCAACTAAATGTTTTCTTAATCAGTGAGTTAAATATTAACGTATCCTTTCCATAAACCAAACGAAAAAAATATTTGTATATTTATCTCATATTATTCCATTACTTATGTTTTCATATTCATCCATGATATAATTTTTTGGATGTGTTCAAGTAGGTGGTCAAACCCACCCAAACATGAATATAAAATGATTAATCGATGGTTATGAGGTGATTTATTTAATATATATTTATAGAAGAAAAGAAAGGGTCATACATAGTTCTCATTAGTATGATATATTAGTGTTATAATGATTTTCAAGAATAATGAATAGATTTTATAATATTATATAATATTAATAAATTGTTTTTCATTATTTATTTTTCTTTTTTAGAAGGTTAATTTTATAAAAAAGTTTTTATCATTCATATTATTTGTAACACCCCAGGTAAATTAATAATATGAAATTTTTATATTTATCCATATTTGTGAATAAAATTTTAATGTTACTTTAAAGGGGATGCTATGCTCGATGGCGTACCCAATACGCAACAACGAGTTTCTTGGGAATCTTACGTTGCACTCTAATAATAAAATAATATTATTTTAAATGGTAGTTAACTTCTAGCTATCGTGATGGCGGGAATGAATAGAACTGACTAAAAAATGATTATACATGTTTTTCAAATTTATTTACTTTTTACAATAAATTTTAGAGGATTAAAAATGCGAATGAATCCAATTTTAAGCGTAAACCTTCTAATATTCTTTAAAAGGTCGATTAACTGCCTTTTGATGGCGAACCTCTTTTAAATACACTTTTTGACAATTTTATGTGTTATATTTGACTAAGTAAAATTCTTCTTTGGAATTGGGATATCAAAATTTACTTTGTGTAAATTTTTGGCATTTTTCCGAAAAAGTTCAATTTTTGATCAATAGTGAAAAATGTTGTATTTTAATTCAAAACCTCTTTTTAATCTAATTTATTTATATGATTATATTATCTTTTGAATTGGATTTAAAGTGAAATTATAATATATTTTTACCATTTAATCCAATAGTGTTCGTTGGAATTAATTTCACTTTGAAATCGGAATTAAACTAGTGTCAATCTTTTGATACATTTTGTTTCATAATAGCACGCTATTTGTTTTGACAGCGGAAAATAAATATTAAATTAATTAATGCAACTTATATGTTTGGAATTTTATAAAATAGACATAATTTTTGAATTCAGAATATCAAATATAGCTTAGGGTGAAGTTTTGGTAATTTTCTGAAAAAATGCAATTTTTGATGAATAGTGAAACCACTAAGTGGTACTTATAAAAACTGATTTTATGTTTAAATGAAATTTTTCCATCTTTGGGTTTTGAATTTCAAAAATACGACATACATGGTTGTAATTAAGAAGTAAAATGTGGTTCAGTGGGATTAAAATAATTTTCTGGTGAATAGTAACTTATTAAGTTTTTCATCGCGATTAGAGGTAATTAGTGTAGTTTAAGGTAAGAATAATGTTTTAATAAGATGAAATGACCTAGAAACATGTCCTACCCTCATTGGATGAGTCATGGCCGACCAAGAAAATACATGGGTCAACTTGGGGACCCCGTGGAACCACTTTGGTTGGAAAATGACATAAATACCTTTTTATTTAATGTTAAAATTAAAATGACACAAACTTGAGTTGTTTAAATAAAACAATTTTTACATGGAGTTATAAAATTCAGAATTTTACTATAAATATTCATTGGAAAGATAAAAATATTTCCTACATCATAGTAGTTTCTTTATATTTTTTAGACATTAAATAAATTAAATTATTTATGACATCATGATGATGCAAGGATGACCTCATTATTAAATGATTTAAATAAAATGGAAAGATAAAGTAACATTTCTTTACATTCAAAGAGTGCCCCTCCACTCCTCTTATAAAAGGCCCCCACCTCTACCACCATACCCACACTTCCAAAGCCTTTGGATCGGCCAACCCCTGCTCATTTTGCCTCTCCACATCTCTCTATTACTCCTAGAAGCCTCACTTTGGGCAGAAGTTTTCCCAAGGAAGCCTTTGAGCTCAAATCAAAAAGAGTTACCCGATTTTAAGGTAATGTCTTCAATTGTGTTCTTTTGTTTTATTTTGCTTCTCCAACCCCTAAAATCTTTTTATTAATTTCTCTTGTAACAAATCCAGTATCTTAAATATACTAGGATGTTTTTATAATAATCATTAGAGCTACACTTACACACACCTACATCAAATGGTTAAAGAACATACTATTTCTGTGGATGGTGAATTTCTGCCTCACGAAACGATGAGTGTTCAGCACTCATATAACACCTTAAATGGTGGCCATTAATATGTCACTATATTTATATATGATATATGATATGTTTATGTTTTACTTAAGCTTCGGTATTTTTCTTTTGTGGCATACCTTTCTGGTTTCCATTGTGGGTAAACACGATAATTTCATTTGAGGAAGTCCGGACTACCGCCCCCTCAAAGTGATTTGATTCTTTAATGCCATATGTGGGATGTATAAAGGATTTATTTAAGGTTATTATATATGATGTATGATACATATAAATGATGAATATAATTCTGGAATTAAAATATACACACATCTCATTAAGTTTTAATTCCATTAATATGACATAGAAATTAAAGTAGCGTTCATGCGTACGTACGGCTTACCGTCTCTATGAACAGTTCATTTCATTTATTACCTCTAAATGATTATGTAATATTATAAATACATGTATATTCTGGATATATATGATATATATGATATCCAAATCATGAATATCATTCTGGATATAATGAACCTTTGACCACACGTAATTGTAAAAAGTCCACTTTCGACTTAAGAACCAAATATCGACAAAACAAACATTATTAACTAAAATGATTACATAATGTTTATAACATGGAAATAAGTGATATAAAAGGAATAATGAACTTGAAAAAGGTTCTTAATCAAGTAGATATTAACTCAAGTTTTTTATTCAAGACGTTAAAGAACGATCGAGTCAAGTCGGACCCGAGGTAAGGGATCCTACTCCTCTCTTTTTTTAAGTACACTCTTTTATGTCATTACTTTTAAGCTCATATTTATTGTGATTGGGATGTTCTATTATATTAATATTACTGTAAATTTTATGTTCATATGATGAGAGACCCTATTCTCTCTCATCAATCCATTTTGAAAGTTTTAAGTGGCGCCGTTAGGCTGCCGAGTTTTAGTAAGGGATTTTTCATCTCACTTTTATTCCCATGAGATTTATGCTACATTTGCCAGAATTTACTTTGAGTGGTGTATGTACTACCCATTATTATTCACTTTGTGTAGTATAATTTCATTTATGGGTATTTAAATCTTCATTGTATTATCCTTCTTCAATGGGGTGTACTTTTCGTAATTTACCCAACTCGGTAAGGGGACCTTTCACCCTCCTCTTTTTAAAAGACATCTTTTGTTGTGTCTTTTAATTCACATAAAATTATTTTGGGATATGTTATTATATATCCTTATTTAGGTAAATTTTATGTCCAAGTGATGATATACCCTTTATCTCTCTCATCAACCCTTTTTGTAAAATTTTATGTGACACCGTTAGGCTGTCGAATTTTACCAAGGGAACCTCTTAACCCAATTTCGATTTCTTTGGTTTCAACATGTAGTTATTGAATGTGTAATACTTTGAATATGTGTGAATGACATTTTATTGTTTTACACTTAATATCCACTTATATTGGGTGTATTTATATTTTTCACACATAATTATGAAATTGATTTATCCTTAATTAAGGATACCTTCTTTATAATGGATTTCATCTAATTTTACATTTCTATTGAGACTTCATTGTTGTTATGCACAAATTGACTCTTACATGCTGTGTTTACTATCATTTGACATATTATATCATGAATACCTTTATTCTCATGATATTATAAAGTTCTGATTAAATGTTATTCCTCAATTATTCTATTCAATGGCTCTCATTTTTTTAAACACCCTTTAACTAAAATATCATTTTAAATGTTTTAAGGATTTATTCTTATAAATATTTCTCATTAATATCCATGTTTTCAAAATGGTTTTAAGGATTTATTTATATGGATATTAATGGTTTAAAATGTTAAAATCTTCAATGCGGTATGTGACACTTTTATTTAAAAATCTATTTATTAAATGTTTTAAATGGTTTTGAAAATGGTTTTTAGAATGGATTCATTATTTCAATATCTTAAAATGTTATATTGTTATGTGGGAATATTATCTTTCCTTTATTCTTAAGTTATGTGATACGATTATTTTATGGTTCTTGGGCATTGTTATGAATACGGGTGGTTCCGTGATAAATTAAGGGGCGGGTGAGCCCGATATAGCTCTCCAATGCATTGGGTAACGTGAAGGAGTGAAACGTTAAGGTTTTTCCGAAGAGATTTAGGGAATATACGGTGGTATGTATTCCAAATGTAACCAAGAGGGTTACTCCCTACGTAAGAATGTTATGAATTCCTCAAGTTACCTTTTATGTCTTATGATTTCAATGATTTATTCATGATTTTATGAGTTATGTTAAAGTGCTTATGTTTTATGGGTAAATAATGATTTCATTCTTATGTATACATGTACTCATGTTTCCTTTCCATATTTTATATCCCTTACTGAGCTTTTTATGCTCATCCCATGTTTTTGAAATGTTTTTCACAGGTCAAGGGAAGGGTACATGATATGATGATAGTGTTAAGGAAGTGTCAATAAATAATCCATGTTTTATTTTAAATATGTTTCCTTTGATGGGAAAAATGAATACTATCTTTTATGTAACTGATTTGTTTAAATGTGGAATGTAATGCATGATTTATGATATAATTCTCTAAAACTCTAAACCTGAAAATATCCTCAATGTGTAATCTTGTAATAACTCAAGATTAAGTAAGGTTTAAGGCTGGGGCCTTATAGTTGGTATCAGAGGTCAGTTTAGATAACATTAGAGGCTAGGGTATTCTCTAAGCACAAGTGAAATTACCATAATGGTTAGGATTTCAAAAAGGGTCCTAGTTTTAGATAAAGTGAATGAGTAATTATATCTTAGTGTTTACCTTACTCATTAGTACATGATGGTTTTGTTGATATAATCACACTGACATTTATGTTTTGAGTGAATGGATGGATCTAGAAGGCACCAAAGAGAAAACAGGTCTGAAGGAAACTGTGGTGGTTCTCTGATTGAGATACTAGATAAAATGGGGGATTCAATGAGGAAACTCGTGGTTGTTCTAAACCAACTATCAAGGATTCATGATCAACCACTTGAACCTTGGTATTATCTATAATGCATAATGTACGAGATGACCAATCGATGTGGAAGTTCAGGTAATAATTATAAAGTTCACCATTAGAGTTTATATGATCCTTACTTTTAAGGTAATTATGGGTTATTATATGTTATGATGGAAAATGAAAGGCATGAGATAAACATGAGGTTAAAATATATTATGATCATTTTTGAAGATTTTATCTCATTTTGGGGAATGTTTTAAGAATTATATAGTTTTGGAAAAAAGGACAACACCTAGACCGTGTGACAACCTGTCGCGTCGGACAAAGCTGCGGGAATCAAACCCACAACCAAAGTACGACTGGTATTTATCACCTACCACTGGACTACGTGAAGTCCCTAGTTAGTTTGACTAATTACTTTTAGTTATATGATTTTAGGAATCAATAGTAAGTTTATTTAGGGTTATCTAAGGAAATGATTAACCTATAATCGAGGATATGTGATTAGGTTAATTACTTTTCCATATGAGAATTTAAGAGCAACAGATGTTATTTGGAGAGAAAAGTTAATTTGTACCTTGGAAGACTATGTGACTAAATCCTTTAAATATTTGGGTTTCAATCTTAGTTTGGTTTACATTGATGAATTTTCTGGACAAATTGTTTATCGAATGGTCCTCATTGAACTTTTGGTTTTGTTGGACAAATTTTGGAGATTAAGAATAGATTTTCTTTTCATAAAGGGTTATCCTTTTCTGGATTATCTGATCTTGTACTAAACTTTTTGGTTTTGGTTTTGGTTAAGTCGAAAGACATGGGATGTATATAGTTCTATTTTGTGGATTAAGTGATTCTCTAGAAGTTTATTATTATACTCTTAATGTGAAAAAGTCTTCCTAAATACCCGTCTTTTGGAGAAAATATGAGTTTGTGTAAGGAATCTAATAAAAGTTAAAAGTCAACATGATAAGTGATTATGTTTCCTTATGAATAAATTCCTCAATAAAAAGTAACTTAAAACAAAAATGTTGTCTATTAACTTTTCCTACTAGGGAATCGAATACCGTTTAACCCATCACAAGTTTGTGATTTTCTTGTGGTTAACTTTATCCTAAACATGTTTTCTATCACTCTCCATCAGAACATGACCCTATGTTTTCTCCTCCATGTCCATGTTTTCCTACATTTAATCCTAGTATGGGTTAACTCGGGTGACCTCTGTACTTATCTTTCTTTATTTTAAAGTGATTGTTTTACCGACTCTTGTTCCGATGTGGGACTTTCAAGGATGTTTCCAAGCTCAATTTTAAAATTGAGTGGATGCAATTCCCAAAAGGGGGGAATGATGTAACACCTCAGGTAAATAAAGAATATGAAATTTTTATATTTATCCATATTTTTGAATAAAATATTAATATTACTTTAATGGGGATGCAATGGTCGATGGCGTACCCAATACGCAACAACGAGTTTCTTGGGAATCTTACGTTGCACTCTAATAATAAAATATTATTATTTTAAATGGTAGTTAATTCCTAGCTATTGTGATGGCGGGAATGAATAGAACTAACTACAAAATGATTATATATGTTTTTAAAATATTTTTTCTTTTTACAATAAATGTTAGAGGATTAAAAATGCGGATGAATCCAATTTTAAGCGTAAACCTTCTAATATTCATTAAAAGGTCGATTAGCCGCCTTTTGATGGAAAAACTCTTTTAAATCCACTTTTTGAAAATTTTATGTGTTATATTTGATTAAATAAAATTCTTCATTAGAATCGGGACATCAAAATTTACTTTGTGTAAATATTTTGTATTTTTTCAAAAAAGTTCAATTTTTAATGAATAGTGAAAAATGTTGTATTTTAATTCAAAACCTCTTTTTAATATAAATAATTTTTATGATTATATTATCTTTTGAATTGGCTTTAAAGTGAAATTAGAATATATTTTTACCATTTAATCCAATAGTGGTCGTTGGAATTAATTTCATATTGAAATCGGACTTAATCTAGTGTCAATCTTTTGATACATTTTGTTTCATAAAAACACGCTATTTGTTTTGACAGCGGGAATTAGATATTAAATTAATTAATGCAACTTATATGTTTTGAATTTTTTAAAATAGGAATCATTTTTTAATTCATAATATCAAATATAACTTAGGGTGAATTTTTGGTAATTTTCTGAAAAACTTCAATTTTTGATGAATAGTGAAACCACTAAGTGGTACTTATAAAAACTGATTTTCCGTTTAAATGAAATTTTGCCATCTTTGTGTTTTGAATTTTAAAAATCCTACATACATGGTTTTCATTAATAAGTAAAATGTTGTTCAATGGGATTAAAATAATTTTTTGGTGAAGAGTAACTTATTATGTTTTTAATCGCGTTTAGAGGTAATTAGTGTAGTTTAAGGTAAGAATAATGTTTTAATAAAATGAAATGACCTAGACACATGTCCTACACTCATTGGATGAGTCATGGACGACCAAGACAATCCATGGGTCAACTTCGGGACCCCATGGAGAAACTATGACATAAATACCTTTTTATTTAATGTTAAAATTTAAATGAAACAAACATGAGTTGTTTAACTAAAAAAATTTTTACATGGGGTTATACAAGTAATATATTTGACTATAAATATTAATAGGAAATATAAAATGATTTCCTACATCATATTAGTGTTTTATAATTTTTATACATTAAATAAATTAAATTATTTATGACATCATGATGATGCAACGATGACCTAATTATTTAACGATTTAAAGAAAATGGAAAGATAATGTAATATCTAAGACCTACACATGTCCAAAACCTATTGGATGGGTGTATTTTGAACCCTTATCACCGTATCCTAGAATTAAATCAATGTGAGACCTTTTAAATCCTAAACTCATTTTCAAATAAAGTAACATTTCTTTACTTTCCAAGAGTGCCCCTTCTCTCCTCTTATAAAAGGCCCCCACCTCTACCTCCTTACCCACACTTCCAAAGCCTTTGGATCGGCCAAAACCTTCTCATTTTGCCTCTTCAAAACCCTCTATTACTCCTAGAATCCTCACATTGGGCAGAAGTCTTCCCAAGGAACCCTTTGAGCTCAAATCAAAAAGAGTTACCGATTTTAAGGTAAAGTTTCACTTGTGTTCTTTTGTTTTATTTTTTTTATCCAACCCCCTAAACTCTTTTTATTCATTTATATTGTAACAACTCCGATATCTTCAATATACTAGGATGTTTTTATATGAATAATTAGAGATACAATTACACACACCTACATCCAATGGTTAAAGAACATATTGTTTCTGTGGATAGAAAATTTCTGCCTCACGAAACGATGATTGTTCAACATTCATACAACACCTTAAATGGTGGCCATTAAGATGTCACTATATATATATATGATATATAATATGTTTATGTTTATCTTATGCTTCTGTATTTTTCTTTTGTGGCATACGTTTATGGTTTCCATTGTTGGTAAACACGATAATTTCATTTGAGGAAGTGCGGACTACCGCCCCCTCAAAGTGTTTTGATTCGTTAATGCCATATGTGGGATGTATAAAGGATGTATTTAAAGTTATTATATATAATGTATGTTAAATATAAATGATGAATATAATTCTGGAATTAAAATAGACACACCTCTCATTTCTTTTTAATTCCACTAATATGACATAGAAATGAATGTGGCGTTCATGCGTACGTACGACTTACCATCTCCATAAACGGTGCATTTCATTTCTTAGCTCTAAATGATTATGTAATATTATAAATACTTGTATATTCTGGATATATATGATATATATGATATACAAATCATGAATATAATTATGTATATAATGAACCTTTGACCACACGTAATTGTAAGAAGTCCACTTTCGACTTAAGAACCAAATATCGACAAAACAAACATTATTAACAAAAATGATTACATAATGTTTATAACATTGAAATAAGTGATATAAAAGGAATAATGAACTTGAACAATGTTCTTAAGAAATTAGAGAGTAAGTCAAGTTTATTATTCAGGACGTTAAATAACGATCGAGTCAAGTCGGACCCGAGGTAAGGGATCCTACTCCTCTTTTTTTTAATTACACTCTTTTATGTCATTTCTTTTAAGCTCAAAATTCATGTGATTGGGACGTTATTTTATATTAATCTTACTGTAATTTTTATTTTCATATTATAAGAGACCCTATTCTCTCTCATAAAACCATTTTGGAAGTTTTAAGTTGCGCCGTTAGGCTACCGAGTTTCCGTAAGAGATTTTTCATCTCACTTTTATTCTCGTGAGATTTATGCTAAAGTTTCCACAATTTCCTTTGAGTGGTGTATTTACTACCCATTATTATACATTTTGTGTAGAATAATTTCATTTATGGGTATTTACATCTTTATTGTATGACCCTTCTTCTATGGGGTGTACTTTTCGAAAGTTACCCAACTCGGTAAGGGGACCTTTCACCCTCCTCTTTTTAAAAGACTTCTTTTGTTGTGTCTTTTAATTCACATACTATTATGTTGGGATATGTTATTCTATATCCTTATTTATGTAAATTTTATGTCCAAGTGATGAGATACCCTTTATCTCTCTCATCAACCCTTTTTTAAAAATTTTATGTGACGCCGTTAGGCTGTCAAATTTTACCAAGGGAACTTCTAAACCCAATTTCGATTTCTTTGGGTTCAACATGTAGTTATTGAATATGTCATCCTTTGAATATGTGTGAATGCCATTTTATTGTTTTACACATAATATCCACTTATATTGGGTGTATTTATTTTTGTCACACATAATTATTAGATTGATTTATCCTTAATTTAAGGATACCTTCTTTATAATGGATTTCATCTCATTTTACATTTCTATTGAGACTTCATTGTTGTTAGGAACCAATTCACTCTTACATGTTGTGTTTACTATCCTTTGACATATTATATCATGAATCCCTTTATTCTCATGTTATTATAAAGTTCTGATTAAATGTTATTCCTCAATTATTATATTCAATTGTCTCTCTTTTTGTTAAACACCCTTCAACTAAAATACCGTTTTAAATGTTTTAATGATTTATTCTTATAAATATTTCTCATTAATATCCATGTTTTCAAAATGGTTTTATGGATTTATTTATATGGATATTAATGGTTTAAAATGTTAAAATCTTCAAAGTGGTATAGGACACTTTGATTTAAAAATCTCTTCATTAAATGTTTTAAATGGTTTTGAAAATTGTTTTTAGAATGGATTCATTATTTCAATATCTTAAAATGTTATATTGTTATGTGGAAATGTTATCTTTCCTTTATGCTTAAGTTATGTGATACGATTATGTTATGGTTCTTGGGCATTGTTATGAATACGTGTGGTTCCGTGATAAACTAAGGGGCAGGTTAGCCCAATATAGCTTTCCAATGCATTGGGTGACGTAAAGGAGTGAAACATTAAGGTTTATCCAAAGAGATTTAGGGAATATACTACGGTGGGTATTCCAAACGTAACCAAGAGGGTTAATCCATACATAATAATGTTATGAATGCCTCAAGTTACCTTTTATGTATTATGATTTCTATGATTTATTCATGATTTTATGATGTATGTTAAAGTGCTTATATTTTATGGGTAATGTATGATTCCATTCTTAAGTATACATGTACTCATGTTTCCTTTCCATATTTCTATATCCCTTACTGAGCTTTTTTTGCTCATCCCATGTTTTTGAAATGTTTTTCATAGGTCAAGGGAAGGGTACATGATATGATGATAGTGTCAAGGAAGTGTCCAGAAATAATCCATGTTTTATTTTAAATATGTTTCCATTGATGGGAAAAATGAATACTATCTTTTATGTAACCTATCTGTTTAAATGTGGAATGTAATGCAAGATTTATGATCTAAATCTCTAAAACTCTAAACCTGAAAAGATCCTCAATGTTTAATCTAGTAATAACTCAAGATTATGTATGGTTTAAGGCTGGGGCCTTATATTAATAATTATTTAATCAATTTTAATTAAAAACTTCTTTAATATCATAACATTAGAGACATTCTGTTTGATATATTTTCCTATTAATATTTCTATGTATATATCCGACTTTATCCTTTGGTTTGAAATAGTGTTTGGGAATCTTGAGGCTGTGAAATTAATATATTAAGCATATTAATATATTTTATTGTACATGGGAAAATTGTTTGAGGTCTTATAGTTTTCCCATTATGTGGGAACTCCAATCAGAAATATGGGAACACCATTGAATCTGAAATGGGAAATTTTCCCTATGTGTTACATAAATTTTGTTTGTGTCAGATGTTTAGTTCAGGAAGCCTTTAGAATGCATGGTAAATAGAATAATTAATTTAATTTAATTCATTAACTTATTTAACACATAAATCCTATTTCAATTGTGAAATATACAATTATAAATAAACACCATGTCTAGTCGAATAACCCAAGAAGGATTTATGTGGAGGAAATTATGCGTTCATTATTAGATGATTCTGATCAGATTTTTAACGATGTTCAGAATGATTTTGATCAAGAGGAATCTAATGAAACATATGTTATTCATTGCTAGTAAGCACTTTATTCAATAGTGATCAATAATAATTTGATGTTGGGAATTTAATTTTTTGGATTTCACTCATTTTTTTAATCAAGAAAGGATTAGTTTATTTTCATTGACTTTTGAAGTTTTCCAATCATTTAATAAGACCTTCCATATTTGTTTATATATTATTAATATATTAATTATTTTTTCACTTTTCTATCACTCTTGAATACCTAAATTGTTTTACAATTAGTTGATATCTCTTGGACTACAACCGATTCACATTGTTCTTGTGAATTTCTCCCCACCAATCTTTACATTATTTTTTATTGTCCATGGTGTGATAGTTCTAAATTTCATGTTCATGTTTGAGAATTATAAAATATCTTAATTTAGTATTTTTTAAATAATGATTTATTATTTTTAGGATTTTTGGATGGATTAGTATGGATTGTAGGATGTATGTGATGTATCTACAGATTTGGGATCTAGAGAGGCTATAATAGAGCAATGGTGTGACAAATAGAGAATTGTGGGGTTCAGGTGGCCAAAATTCAATCACCAAATAAGGATTGGGCATGGAAGGACCTAGAGATGAAACCCATGACATGAATAATATTGGAAAATAGTGATAGTGGTGTAGAAAAGAGCATAGAGTATTCCTAGTTTTCTAAACAAAATCCAAATACAAGGCGTATAGTTTAGGAACACATTCCATGTAGTCCATTGACTATTGTAGCTAGGGTTTCATGGAATATAAATCTCAAAATATTTGTATGGCCCATTACAAGAAATGTGAACCTATTCTAGAATCCTGGTGTGTAAAATTTGAAAAGGTACGACCAGAAACACAAGCATAACCGTGTACATGAGAGCGACCTAAAGTACATGGGAACAATTAGATGTACTCATGAACAACCATATATACACATGAATAGCCAATACCATATGGGTAGGACCCATGAAATGGAGACATGATATGTAGTACCCATACATTTCAGGTAGTAATACATGGTTGGCTATGTTTTGTGAAAGAGAGGACAAAACCAGGTGTCCAGGTGAGGCAATACACCGTGTGACCCCAGTTGCAAGCCGTTTAATTTTCTCACAGATATCTATCATCCATATATCATTCTTTTAAACTTTCACATTATCCCATAAGTACCCTATCTAAATTATTTTTTTAATTTAGAACGATATGGTAGCCTTTATAGTGGGTATTAAGATATGGTGTGAGGTTTTGCGAGTGTGGCACTTCTTTAAGCGATGATAGAATAGTAACAATGATCAGGTGGTATCAATAATGTCATAGATTCTAGGGATGAAACCCCCAATCATACTAAGGATTCTGTCTATTTTACTCTTATCATTGGATGAATGGAACCCCCTAATTTACTAGGGTATGAGTCATGTACTAACGATTTTTCCACCATAACTGCACGACATAGTAGGTAAGTGTATGTCATATTTATATTGAGTGTTACCCCCTATTGAACTTGGTCATGGTTCATATATATATCTACTTAGTGGAACCACCTATGGTATTAGGGAATCTGTCCACCATGTTTTTACTGGTATCCACCCAACACACTAGTGCCCAAGTCCTTAATGTATATGGTGGCACACCTCTATCATACCAAGGAACATGACCTCTATTCACTAATTAGAACACCCTATACTACTAGGGTTTGTTTCCTATATTTTATATTATGGACCTCATGATGTGGAGTTGAAGCGAGGTGTATTCCCTCCATAAAGATTTATTGAATAAACTAACGATATTATGGGAATAAAAGATTGACCTTTGAGTAGTGGATATGGAGACCCCCTTTCTCTCTCTCACGAAGTCTATTTTTTGGGAATATGTATATATATTTGGGTTTTACATCTTGAAATGGTTTGATATTACTTGTATAGTATCACTTGATTTCCCCAATTGGGGTTTTTGGGTATCTTACTGGGTATGTATATACTCTCCCCTACATTGGCTCAAACTATATGTAACATGTCGTATGAAGATAATATATTTTTTTCATGTTAAAATGGTGAATCATAGTGATACATAGGTTTATAGGACATATATTATGGATAGAGTTGCAGATAAAGAGAAGAGTTCTCTCAGTTTTCCTTTATTCCAGCTGTGGTCTGGTTGGGACTTCAATTCTGATTGGGCAGTTATTTTTCCCCTTTACACTTTGGATTACTTCGACATACATAGATATATTCTTTAGATATTATTTCATTCAAGGTTATACTAAATATGTTTCATCCTTTTTATTATCCCTCTCCACGTTTTAATAGATATTGTTGTGTGTGACACTATAAGTACTTAAGGTAAGGCTTCCCTTTTAATTTATTCCTTCTCAGTACATGTCACCAGCCCATAAAATATTGGTGGTGGGATTGGGTTTGTCATAATCATATTTACACTAGCCGGGCGGAACCTAATGCATTGGGTAGTGATAGAGTTCTATCAAATGTTTTTTTTCATTGAGTCGATCTAGAGAATGAAACCTGGTTATTATTCTTTGGTAATGTTGCGGGGAAATGTAGGAATAAATTGAGTGAAGATTTATAATAAGGGTATTGAGGGTTAGTGTAGGGGATGACATATCCATTCACCAAGTCTTTTATTACCTTCTCATTGAGTCAATACAATAAGGAATCAAATGAATGGAACAATAGTAAATTCATCATATAACATTTATTCATTTGACAATCATTATTATTCTAGATCCAGATATATATTCTCATATAACCATGGTATGTATTTATCACTTTTAGGATCCCAGTATGAGGAAAACCATCTAGGTTAAAAATACCGGATGATGATGATGGCCCATTGAGTTATGAGTCCTTAGTTTAGTGTTCATATCTTGTTTTGTTTCCTCTAAGTGGGAAATGAGAAACACTCATTCTTATTAAGAAGTAGCTAGTTACAATAGGGAAGGATGATGATGTATTACATATTTATATAATATATGAGTTCTAGTGCTTGATAACTTTGATGTACTACTGTGACGTAGATCCCAAGGTGTTAGAGGATTTTCTTGAGTTGGTTATCAATGTCATTAGGCTTGTTATAACCTTGAGTAATTACATAGTTACACTGGAATCTAGTCATTTTTATAGAGCAGCAAGGAACTTGTGGATTTTGATGATGCAGATACATGATGTGATGATTTTCTCATGGACAGATTTCTAGTAGCTATTTAATGATGAATACTACCCTTCAAACTTGTAATTTGGGATTATCTAGGATCTTAATGAGTTGTATTAAGGTGGTATGATAGTTTATTACATTTTGAGGTTCACTGACGTCATGCATTTCTCCCAAGAAATGGTGCAGGATGGTTTCTTCTGTGAATCAAAGTTCAAGATAAGTATATACAAAGACATTCATTCCAATGTAGTTTCAAAAGAAGTACCTACATATGTTACAGTATGAGAGTATTATATGGTTATAATAATTTTCTAGGGATAGTCATGTCTAGTGTATAGGACTAATGGTAATTATCATGGGTCCGAGTCATCTAAAAAAACTATATTGCATCATTCATCAGGGTATCTATAAATGATATCATCCCATGGTATGATTCAACCATTTGGATCTTCGGAACATGATTCACATATAGGTTTTATACATCTAAGAGATGTGTGGTGCAATGAATTTTAAAAGTGAGGTCACAAGGAATGGGATTTACTAAACCATTTATCATAGAAGATATGATATGAAATAGATGGACCGACATGGAAGAACATGTTACATGATCAGGTATCTCCATGGTGTGGGTCCGAAGGGTTATATGGAGGCGATGTTGGAAGAGGATAAGGTGGATCATCAGAGTATAGATTTGTTAGTGGTCGTAACTACTATTATATGGCACGAGAAAAAAATTGTGTTCTTTCTACAAATTATCTACTAATTTAGATTGAAGGGGGAGAGAGATACACTCCACTATTTATATATATCAAGTGTGACAGATAGAGCTTCCCATTAAGTCATTCAAAGAGTACCTATTTCTAGAGGTTCCGAATGGTTGTGATTCTCTAATATCTCTTATCATCTGTTAGTGCAAGATGGTGATTGGTAGAGAGATTTTTTTGTGGGCCACTTGGAAATCATGATGAACCTTAATAAATTATATTTGGAATAGATAGGTTGTTTTTGGTTCAGGCCTAGATTTATTTTTATCACTGATAAGTTTCATTCATACTGACATATGATATGAGGTTCTCTTTTTTGAGAGATGGATATCTCATGGAGGAGAAAGTAGGTCTTGAGGGACAGAAGCTAAAACCCATCACTGAAAATGTGGTAATTTTATAACATAGTGTAATGAAGTATTTTGGAATTTAGATCTAATGGGTAGGGGAGGAATACTTTGATGTATTTCCAAGTGATGTTCTAGGGCTACTTCAAAGGTGGGAGATTTAATTCAATATAAAAATTCACCCAAGGTCCACACATATATCTTCTATGGAATATCAGACAGTGATTAATGAGATCTGGGAGATGAGGGTGTAGTTGGCAGACCATCAATAGAAGAGTTTCATTATACCTAGTGTTCTCTTCAGGGAAGTATCAGTTCTGTTCTTGAAAATGGAGTGCATGTTCTTGAGGATTTGTGCTGATTATCATCACAAGAACTAGGTAATGATAAAGAAAAAGTTCCCCTTGTCATGTTTTGGTGACCTATTTGACCAGTTGTGAGGAATAACTTGGTTTTTAGAGATTGATATTAGGTTTGGATACCATATGTTGAGGGTTCAAGAGACTGATATTCTGATACTGTCATTCTGATGTTGGTACAAACACTATGAGTTCCTCTTGATGACTTTTGGTGTGGATAATTTCCCCAAAATATTTATGGATTTTATGAAACATATCTTATAACCGTGTATGGACTGATTTTCGGTTGTCTTAATTAACTCAATAACCATTTACTAAGTAACTGAGGGGAACTAGGTATAGAACTTGGGATTAATATTATACTTAATCTAAGGGAAATATTTTTAGGTTTATTACATGAAGTTCCAGTTCATTGACATGAAATTTTCACCTTCCAAGTAACATTATTTGCATGAAATGTTTATATGTTGACCTAGTAAAGATTGTTGTAGAGAATTGTTGGTTTCCACTAAAGATAATAATAGAGTAATGATGTTTTACTATCTTTCTATTGAATTAAAGGAGTTTTATAGTATAATTTTCTAGGATTGATGCCCCTATGACTTCCCTGATGTGAAAAGTGAATCTTTTTTTATATACGGACACATGTTAGAGAGCCTTCAAGGAGTTAAGGATGAGGATATCTAGTACTCCATTTTTGAAATTACTAGAGGAGGGGATGCAGTACATAGTGTTTTATGATTTATTTGGATATAGTCTCATCTACGTGTTGATATAGATGAATGTAGTGATCGTAAATGGGTAGAGGCATTTGCGAACCCATGAGAAGATATTCCTAACTCATGACCTAGAGTTGGAAGAGGTGTCCATCACCCTAAATATGTTGATACATTATCTTCTAGCTGGGTGTTGTTTAGTCCCCTCAAACCACTAGAGTCTAAGGAACATCTTCACATAAGAGATATATTAACTAAAGATAGAGGAACTGGTTGGAGTTCCTGCCAGACTAATTTCTAATATCTTATATATACTAGGGAAGAGAAATGTGGTGGTAGACTCACTGAGTAATATTTCCCGATCTCTCCATGTTTAGGAGGCACCTGATTAGCTATATTCATTATAGTTGACCCTAATGGAAGAGGGTGGGAGATTGTTTCTGTCAATGATGGTAAATCCTTTTCTTTTCCATTGTGTGAGGTATTATTAGTTTAGAAACATTTATTGTGAGAAAAAAGGTGACTAGATATCCTCAAAAGAAATAACAGATGAATTTTATGAAGGAGAAGAACACATTATCATTTTCTGGAGAGGATTCTAGTTCCATTTACATTGTTTGAGGATGATATGTGGGGGTTTCACACTTCCCCCATGGATTTACATCCTAGAGTGACAAATTGTTACAAGGAAATTTAATGTTATTTTTAGTGGGATGGAATGAAATAAATTATTGTTGATTTATTCTCTCTATGTATCACTTGTAACTATGTAAAGGATGAACACAAGGTTCCACCAATTTTGAAACAACCTATTATGACCATATATTGGAAATGGTATGACATATCTATGGGCATTGTGATGGGGCTTTAAAAAATAGTGAGGGACCATGATGCTATCCGGGTGATTGTGGACTGACATACCATGTTGGTGAACATTTTTCAATCTGTGAGAAGGTCTCAATATACTATTTTTTGTAGTATTACATGTGATGGATTTTATGACATCATGTGGTATACTCGATGGTCTTCACTGACCATGATGATGGGTAATTTCATAGTTGTGGAGGGGACTATAAGAGGTTTTTGGGAACCAATTGCTTTGGAGAAATATTGTTCACCCCCATAATGATGGCTAGATAGATCTATATATCCAAGTGTTAGAGGATACGCTAAGAGATTTCATGATAGACATTAGACGAATCTAGGAGGATCACTTTCCATTAGTATATTTTCTTAATAATAATACCTATCACTAGATTTTCAGCGTGGAATGTTTATAATCCCTATAAGGGATATCCTAAAGGTCACCCTTATGCTGGACTAAGATTGTCGAGGAATCTCTTAGTGGTCCATAGATGGTGTAAGTGATGATAGAGTGTGTTAAGGTGACATGTGAACATATAAATAAAAGTTAAAGATGAAAAAAATCATACATGGAACTATGTCATAGGTAAAAGGTGTTTAAAAAGGAAACACATGTTTTCTAAGATTCTCCCAATGATGAGGAATGTAGATTATTAGAATGGGAGGTAAGAAACCATTGAGGTTCATCAGTCTATTTGAGATCCTATGAAGGTTGGTGATGTTTATTACATTATATCCTTTCACACCATAGTTGGACCAGTGTCATGAAGTGTTATATGTGTAGTAGCTAATAAGATAAATGAACAACCATATACACATTATTGAATGGGGTGAGATAGAAATCAAGTATGGATATACCTTCATGGAGTGCCTAGTAGTGATCGATGATTGGCAGAAGATGATCCGGCATGGAAAGACCACCCCATTGGTTTGTGTTCTATTTAAACACAAGATCGTCCTAGAGAGATCTTGGGAGTGTGAGAGTCAAATGTGGACTCAATACCTCACTATTTTTTAGATAGTTATTTTTAGAATGAAAATAATTGAAGTAGGGGAGAATGTAGTGACTCTAATTTTGATGGATTGGTCCTTATAATATTTATATGTATATATCAAGATTTATCATCGGGGTCATCATAGTGTTTGGGTGTCTTGGGACCCCAAAATTAATATATATAAAATATTACTATATTCTGTTTCACATGTTTAAATCATTATAATGTTTTTTTATTTCCATTTTTCAGGACCTCCAATGAGAAATATGAGACCTTGGTTTAAATTGGAATATAGGTTATACCCTAGGTATGACCTAGAGTTTGTCGGTGCCAAACATTTGGTGGATTTTTCAATTTAAGTGTACATGAAGTGGATTAATTAATTAATTTAATAGTAAAGTAATTAAAAATCAAAACCTAATTTTATATTTAAATACTATATTATAACAGATCTACAGGGTTATGCACATAACCCAAGGATGACTTTAGAGGAGGAGAACAAGATCTCTTCATTGGTGGAATCAGATCAAATGATGAACATGGATCTAATAGAGGTGAATTGAGGCGAGACAAACAAAATTGATACTATTCATTTTCAGAGAACATATTATTCACCAAATATTTATCATAAATCCATGTAGGTGATTTTATTTATTGGATTCCAACCCATTTGAATTAATCAAGCATGGATTAATTAATTTATATTTATTTATAATATTCTCATGGGTCCTACAAAATTTCATGGATATTTCTGATAAAATTGTTCATTTTTACGCCTTGATATAACCCACCTATAGAAAACTTTTATGATTATTGGTTGAGATCACTTGGTAATGATGGATTCAAGTTGGTCCTATGCATTTATACCCACTTTTAATTGTGATATTATTAGTTGGCCATGGGGTAATGTTTTGGAATTGCTGGGGAAGATTTTAGCACTAACAATGCCCAGGAGTTCTGGTTATTTCATGAACTACATATGATATAGTGTTATATGGATGGATATAGACAGATTATGGGATATGGGTGACACCTTCATGGGTTTGAGATATGTATTAATGATGATAGTGGCACAATGTGAATGATGGAGCCATGTAGGGTTTGGGTGGTAAGAATCTGGACACCGATTATGGATTGGGTAGAAAAGGACCCTGATTTGGATCACCGCAGTGAAAGTCATAGTGGAATAATTAACAATGATTGTATGGTTAAGAAAAAAGAGATTTATTTGATTTATGATGAAAATTTGGTGACATTATGTATTGTTTTGGAACACATTCCATGTTGTCCCTTAGCTATGGTAGTTAGTGTTTCATAGATGATAAATATCAAACACCATTTATTAACCCATACACTCCTTGTGACCTTATATTGGAATCCTGTAGTGTAATCTAGGAGTACAAATTCACATGCATGATAAGGAATACATGCATAAACATGTACACATGTATAAACTAATGAACACATAAATAGTAATAAGTATAATGTCATGGTCAACAATACATAGTTATGGAAAAGAGCATATGGGAAGGCCCTAGGTTTCCGAGACATGCAATGTAGTACCCATACACACCATGTAGTACTACATGGCTATCCAAACTATGTTTAGGAATAGAAAAGACCTAGTGTCCTGGTGAGGTTACAGATCATGTGAGCCTTGGTACACACTATGCACTTTTCTTAGGGATGTATAACATTTAAATCTATTTATTTAGAAACAGGATGATAACCCATAGATATCCTATATTGTGAATTTTTCCACATGTAACATGATGATATCCTTCATAGTGTCGTTATAGACAAGATGTGAGGTGTTGTGAGAATGACTTATATTCATGAGATAATGGAACAACTATAGAGATTAGTCATTATAAACTTAGAGACAGAGAGAGGATGGGGTTGGTAACCCCATTATTTCCCCATGGTGTAGGTCCCCTATACTCTTTTCTCTAGTTTATTGGAACCCATATAACATACTAGGTTGTGGGTCCACTATATGTTGAGTATACCCCCTATCACACTAGGTAGTGAGTCTTTTATCTATCTACCGAGTGGAACACCCCTAATGTATTAGGTCATGGCTCCTATACTTTTTTAGTGGACCCCCCTTTATGCACAAGGGTGCACATACTCTATCTATAGTGTGGAAACCTCTTATAGTATCTGGGATTGGGTCCCCTATTAATAGAGTGTCTCACCCCTTTAATACAACTGCGTGGGTCTCATATTAAATATTGTGCCCCCTCATACCGTTGAGTAGGTGTATGATGAAGGTACTTCCAATGGATTTCTAGTATAGACACACATGATATTGATAAGCAGAGATGATTCATTGGATCTAAAGCCAAACCAATAATCCTAGGATAGGTTATGGAGATTGATTTTCAATTTCTCACTTTTTTGGGTTTCCTTATATGAATATAAAAAAATATATCCTATGGTTTCCCTCTTTATATGGGTTCATCTAAATTCTACTATATCTCTATATCACTCCCTTCTTGGTTTTCAAGGCATCTTACTAGGTATGTATATACTCACCCCTGCATAGGCTTTGTCTACATGTATCATGTCTTATCTAGATAAAAAACTAGTTTAGAAGTGACATCGATGGAGCATAGTTATACTTGGGTGCATTGGCTGCATACGATGGTCATACATAGAGATTATGATCCATGAAATCTCGACTTTAATTTATTCTAATTGTTTTCGGGTTTGGTGTTTATTTCTGGTTGGACATGTATATTTCCCATTTATACATTGGCTTAATTTTTTACATAGATGCTTTACTTAGATATAATTTCATCCATGGTAATACTATAAAAATCAAAAAAAATATATTATCCCACATCACTTTTGAATAGATATGGTTGTAGGAATTCCTAGAGGTACATATGGTAAAGCCTCTTACTTCACTTATGGCTTCATGGTGCTTGTCACTAGACCATGACTTACAGGGGGTTAAATTGGGGTCGTCATACCAAGCCTTCCACTAACCAAGAGGGAGAATTGGGTTGGTTCATGATAATAAACACCATATTATCATTTAAAACCATTCTAATGAACAACATATAAGGATGTGTGGAAATGTAAAACAAAAATTGATCATTTCAAGGAGGAAATAGTGCACATGTATGGATGGATAATGATTTAATTTCCCACAAATTTTTCAAATTAGTGATATGGGTTATCATTAGAATTTATAATATATTTCATAATTTCATAATTATATATTAAATTCCCAATTATAAAGATATTTGTAATTTGGTGAAGGAAAATGAAGCAAAATGTTTTGTGGAAGTGGTAGTTTGTAGTATGTCGGATTAATATTTTCATTTTCTATAATGGAAATAGTGTAGGTGGTCAATTATTATAACATAATTATAATAACATACATGTATAATAATTAATCTAAGGTTATCATAATATATTGGTGAAATGAAATTTAGGGATGACGAAAAGTACCTATAGAAACACAAGAGGGAGGAGTAGTTTGAAATATATACCTTAATAATTGATTATAACTATTATCAAGGGGATTAAACCTTTTGGAGATGGCCTTTTAAGATGAATAAAACCTCCATAAGATGTTTAAGAGGGTTGAAGAGAGGGTTGAACAAAGTTTGGGGAAAATATAATGTGTTTTAGTGTGGGGATATGTGAGGAGAGGATAACAGATTAGGTCGAGTCACACCTCAACAACTCATCTAAAAATATTTTCTTAATTTTTTATGCAAGTTACCACTTAGGATATTAATTATTTACTTTTTGGTTTTCACTAGAGGGAATATATTTTTAACTAGGTAATTAATCCTTTATGACCAGAAATAAAATTTTCATTCGTATTTAATTTTGACTTAATGATTCAAAATTTTACTTATATATCATCAGTTTTAGCTTCTAAAAGTGATAAATGTTAATTTTGAAAAACTAATTGTATAATGTATTATGAACATATTTGTTTTGAAATATATAACTTATGATCTAAAATGTTAAATATTGATTTATAAAATAAATTCAAAAATGTTAAAATTATAATGTCACATATAAAATACATATTTGATCTTATAAAAAGGATTTATAAATTTAACATTCATAGTACTATACTAAAAATTTCAGAAAATATATGTTATTTTCAATAATTTTATTTTGATATATTAAATAAAAAACAAATTTTTTTTAAAATAGTTATAAAAATTAATCATAATATAAAATTTCAATGATGAATCCAAAAATTAATTTAATTTCTTCAAATTAAAATCTCCACATCTATAAATTTTATTTATAGATAAAAACAAAAAATAATGAAAAATATTTTTATAGAAAAATGAATTTAGTAATAAACTATTGTATTTCAATAAATTAACTAATTAATCATGTGTTTTAATATATTTATATTTTCTATTAAAAAAAATTATTTCCTTGAAATAAAATCTAAATTTTGGAAAATAATTTTTTTAAGCATATAATGAATTTAAAAAATAATAATTTTTTTGGAATGTATAAAAATAAAATATATATCTATACATATAAATATTTTATTATATTTTGATATAATTCAAATTTTTACTTAAATAAAACATTTTTATCTCCACATAAGAGTTAAAATTTATATTATATACTGTTTCAGATTTGGTTGGTAGTTCAACTTAAATAGATCTTGTGGAAGTCCTCAATACTTGATCTTCTTTTATATATGTTTTTTTCTAAAATTGAAATTTATATAGTTTGGAATTGGATTATTCAAGTTAAAAACCTAGTAAAGCTATCACCCTTATGATTGTGTAAAAATGTGATTCAAATAGAAGACTTATGTTTCTGCATACCACTTCCTATTTCATTTTTTCTTGATTTTGTGTTTTTTGTTTGTTTATATGTAACACAGAAAGATTTTTTAAATTGGAAATAATGTTTGATAGAATGTATAAAAAAACTATTATTAGAATAAAATATATAATAACAAGACTTTATAATAAAATAATTTTCAAATAATTTCTATCTCTTTGATATCTTACGATGTATGCAACACAAGGATGGAATGAAATAAGTTATTGAATTAAAATATTATTAGTTAACCACGAAAACTATATCCTAGACATTATGATAGAGGGTAATAATGATAGTAACAAAATTAATAATATTTATTTGTATAATCATGTATAAAAAATTAATGGCTATATATTTTATAGAAATAATAAAAAAAAATTAATGTAAAATACTATTTTTTGAAAAACACTGTTTTCCAAAAAGTTTGTTTAGTGAGGCTTTAAAAAAAATTTAAAATTAATTTATTCATATTTTATAAAATTTATTTATAAAAATTTATATTATTTTTGAAATATGTATTCTAATATTACCTTTGGAAGATATATTTTTGGATTTTTCACAAATATTTCATTTTTTATGAATAATAGAAATACAGATTTTTACTAAAAACTACCATTTCATTTAAATTATTTAAAAAAATGTTAAATTATAATTTATATTGTTTTTAAGGTAAAATATATTAAAATTAATCTAATTTTTTTTTATTATAATCAACTTAATATCGATTTTTTATATTAAAACTTTATATACTTCTGAAAAGTTTCTCTTTGATAACGTGATTTTTCATTATGTGAGTAGTTATAATTTTTAATTTAATTATTCAAAATATGTTAAATTAATTTAGAAAAATAGATTCCCCAATTTGAATCAAAATTATTTATATTATCTAATATGGTAAACATAATGTTTTATGAAAATGATTAATAAAAATAGTAAAAATTAATTACCACTATTATGGTAAAAATAATTTTGTTGTGGGGTTTAACTATCAAGAAAGGGTTTACAATGACCAACCACCACGTCAAAGTATTATTAGAATAAATTTAAATATTATCATATGAAAAATTTGGAGGTTTGGTAATTTTCAATCTTTTATTAGGTGAATGAATTTTATTTTGGATTCATTTGTGAAATTCCCTAGTAATTTTAAAGAGGGTTCTCTTTTTCCAACATATAAAAGGGAACTGATTACCCTCACTTATTTTTACATGTAAATCCATTTAGATAAAAAACCCTCATAAAATCTCTCCCCCAAAACCATATATATGTCTATATATCTTCTAAAGTTGGCTTTTTTCTACCTACGTGTCACCTCGACATGAATCCACATCACCCTAAAATATGTATCCAGCGCTCCATACCTAAAAATCCATCCCAATTGTCCACCACTGCTAGGGATTTCGTCCCCCTCCCAGATTCCCATACCCGAAACCCCTCTCCCCGCTATAGGGTTCCCAAATCCCTCTCGTCTTCTACCATACACGAATCTGATCTCCCTCTCCCCTCCACAAATCCCTTCTCCGCGATTCCGTTATCACGTCTCCCCAAAACTATATCCTTTGGCAAGAAATCGAGCGCCTCTCTGTATCCATCCTCTCCCACTCACATTCTCCATCTGCCCTGGCTAGGGTTTCTGCATCGACACATCCCTCTCCTAGGCCTACTCCACATCTGCCTCCATCCGCTCCTCCTCCATCCTATTTACCTGCTTTGCATCGATCTGCTTTGCCTCCGTGCCGCCGATTTTCACTTCATCATCGACCAGGTAATCCTCCTCTGAGTACTACTACGCTCTATATATCCAATCCACACCCCTCCCAGTCTCGAGTTCCATATCCTTCACATATGGTTTCTGGTTACCATCGACTCCCTTCATAACACCTTCGAATAACGATTTTTTTCATACATATGAACTGTAACCCTACAGTTATAAGGAGGGGTAGGGATGCACCACAAACCACCGTAGTCTTAGTATTTCAGTTCCTTGTAATGATGGTAATCCCTAAACAAGTAATTTGGTTTAAGATTTTGTTCCACTATAACATTTCAAAACTCTAGGGATCTCTAATTCTATGTATATATCTCATAAAATATGGGGATCTCCAATTCCCTCTTTTTCAGGAGTCTGTATCAGAGGTAGGAGATCCATATTCTACAATAATGGGCATGAGTACTTCCTCTCCTGGGGATATCATGTCTTCAGGGGACATTTCTGTTCTTAAGATGTATCCTAGGTTTTTTATTCAGTAATGGGTCAGTGATTATTCATTTTTCAACTGTGTTATAGGAACATCAAAGAAGTGGATGTTTAGGAGTCAAGTGCCACAATGACAAAGGATTTGTTACAACAACTACAAATTCTTCCTCCACTCAGGTATTAGTATATTTATCTTCATTTTAATTTAGTTTCATTACATCATTTGAATGGACATTATTTATTTTCTATCATGTCTACTTTGGATTATTTTTCATTTTCAGCATGTTAGTTGCCTAAAATGTGTGCTGCATTTCAAGTGTACATAATTGGCGGTGATTGCACCGAGATGAGATTATGTGATTTTTTAGGTATTGTGATTTTACATCATTAACCATTTTGATTCTACTATTTTCATGTTGGCGGTGATTGAACACAGAGAGGATCTTCTGTGATTTTTTAGGTATTGCTATTTTACATCATTAACCAGTCTAATACAACTATTTTTATGTTTGAGGAAACATTGTTCTCTATGATCATTTTCTTTCGACCATTAATGTATAGAAAATAAGAAGGCGCGACATCAAAGTTGTAGGTATTCTTGTGTCCATAAGTACATATATATGGTACCTAATGTTATAATTTCCTCAAATATTAAATCAAGATTCTGTTACAATAATTTGTTTCTAATCTCCATCCATTTCATCATCATCTGATTATGTAGATGGTTTCAAATTCCAAAACACCATTATATATCTTTGATTTCTTAAAAAAAATGTAGTGGAGATCATAGAAAAATATAGTTTCATCCTTTCTATATTCATTGATTTTTATAATTTAGTTGGTTGAAATAAATATCCTTCTATTGTTGTTTCATATTTAGACTTTTGAGGTTATAAATTCAAAATCCCCTTAAAATATGAATTATATTGTTCTTATCCTATTGTTTACATGAAAAGATAAAAAAAATTGATTGTTGTACCCATCAGTTTAATTGGTTTCTTCCTCCAACAACCTTCACTAATGATCTTCATGTTAAAAATATATTGTTGTGCCCATCAATTTCATTGACTATTTTCTAATTTTTTTCTCTGTGCATGTAAATACATAAACTAGAATTGTAAATAAATGCAAGTAATCTGTCCTGAAATCGTGGAATTGACCTCCCTTCTGTACAATATATGAATACATGTAAATTTTCCTTTTATTGGACGTTCCTTTTTGTGGAGTAGGATAATGGTGGAGGTTTTTAATTGTAGACATTGTAATGCATTATTTTGGGTTTCTATTACTCACGGCTGATGGTGTTAAAAACTGGGCTATATGTTCTGTATTTGGTTTTCCAAGGATATTGAAGGTTTCTTGAATGAACATTACGCATAAACTCACATTTTCTCCCCATGTACTCATCATTAAATTTTTACTGTGTTGTTTCACTTTTATCTAATTATTTTACGAGATATCGTGAATACGACAATAGGAATAGGTTATGACTGCCTGTATTGTGTCGTAAAGATGGGAAGTAAACCTATGTTCTGACACTCATCTACTTTCAGGTAATTTCTGCATAAAGGTTTTTGAATTCAAAATGAAAATTCAATACACTGGGATTTCTGTTTCATTAAATTTTATGAGGTAATTTATACTTTTGTAATATTATGTTCATTTCTCATATTTTAGAAAAACTTAAATAAGACCTCTAGCAGAACATCATATGGATCAATAAAAAACCCATGGACACCTCAAATGATATTTTGTTCATGAAATTCAATCCAAGGTATGATATCTATATTCACCCCTGCATTATGTTATCTTCTGTTTCTAATTTCTGAATCTCTGAAATAATCAAAATATATACAATATACCACTGTTATAACGACTTAACATGTTATAATACCTCTTTACTGGGTTTGCATTATGTCTCACCCCGTAAGATAACATTACATTCTGTATATTTTTTTGATATTCGTACTCATGTTAACTGTATGGGTATAATATAGTACATATGTGGCATTTTTGTTTCATTTAATTCCTATGAGGTAGTTGATACTATTGTAATTTTCTGTTCATTTCTCATATTCTTACGAAACTGAAATATTCCCTCTAGCAGAACATCATATGGATCAATGAAAAACCCATGGACACCTCAAATGGCATCTTGGTCCTGAAATTCTATCCAAGGTCTGATATCTATATTCACCCCTGCAGTATGTTATCTTATGTTTTGAATTTCTGAATATCTGAAATACTCAAAATAGATACAATATACCACTGTTAGTACGATTGAACATTTTAAAATACCCCTTGACTAGGTTTTCATTATGTCTCACCCCATAAGTTAACATTACATACTAAATATTTGTTTCAACTTTTTATTCATGTTAACTGTATGGTATAATACCATATATATGTGGCCTTTTTTCATTAAATTCACATGAGGTAGTTGATACTTCTGTAATTTTCTGTTCATATCTCATCTACTTGCAAAACTGAAATATGACCTTCAGCAGAACATCATATGGATCAATGAAAACCCCATGGTCATGTCGAATGGAATTTTGTTAATGAAATTCTATCCAAGGTATGATATCTATCTTCACCCCTGTAGTATGTTATATTATGTATCCAATTTCTAAATCTCTGAAATACACAAAATAAACCTAATATACCACTTTTAGTACGACTTAACATGTTATAATACCCATTGACTGGGTTTTCATTATGTCTCACCCCATATGTTAAAATTACATACTTCATATTTGTTTGATTTTCATATTCATGTTACCTGTTTGGTATAATACCATAAATTTGTGGAATAAAACATATCATTATCCATATATATATGTGTTAATAAAACTCCATATAATAATTGTGTGTGCGTTTTATATTTTTTTCTTTTTTGTATATGTGTTCGAATCCATTTTCATTGCTTATTTATGCTCCATTTTCTAGCCTTTCCGACTTGAAATCAGAATTATAGAAACATGATTAACATAATCTTCTCTTGACTGTTATGTGTTTCTATTCACTTTCACTATATTAGTCCAGTTATTGGTGGTTTTGTGATTTATATATCTTCCCAATTGTGTGGGAAGACAATGTATGTGTTTTAACAGTATATATGTTTTAACTGTTATTGACTTAAAACTCTATTTTATCTCTTGAGAAGGTTAGAAAATCCATAGTGGGAAATTTATGATTAACATAATATTCTTCGTTTGTGATATTTCATTTTCACTGATTATACTCTGCATATATTTGTCCCTTTTAATTTATTTTCTTTCCTTTAGTTATTGTAGTATTTAATAACATTTCATTTCTGTTTTCTAGGTATGAATAAAACAGGACATCACTCCAAGAACCTCTTGAATATCGAATCATATTGTTGTTGGAATTATAACCAAATATCCATGTTTGGGTTTCTAAATTGTTTTAAATATTTATGATGTTTTCGACCTTCCTCATTAAAGTGTATGGCAGACATTTCCCCTTTAATGTTTTGATTACTCTAAAATACATTTAATGTGCAGGGTTCAGGTAACTATTATCGAAGATGTGATTTACTGCTCTTTTTAATGGACATTTGTGAGACTATTCAAGTATCTCCTTGGTTGGTGCACTCCACTACTAATTTTGTTCCAATTTGAAAAAATAATCGAAAAAATATTGTTGCAATTGAAATTCAAAATAACTGCTCCCATACAATTATATTTTCAGATATTCTAATTAAATATGTGTGTTTTGACCATTTATTTAAATGATTTTATTCTGAATAAGGTTCACATGAAGATGTGAGATTGGGTGTGGTGTGTATATGGTCAAGAGTGATTTGTAGAGAACCGAAAAAATAGATGTATCATGATGACATGGTCTCAAATTTAAAAATGAAAATTATGAAAAACCATCCAAATCTAAAAGTGTACTCATAGCCTTTTCGAATCCTTATCATAGTGACAAAAATAAACTATTAAAATATGTTTATTTTTTAGTGGTTCATCTTTATCAAAACCCTTTTATATTCTCATCATTTTTAATGACATGAAAATCATTTAATCTAATAAAATTGAGTACTGTATTTATAATTATACATATATTTGACCGAACAAGGAACACATTTTACAAGAAAATAGTGGGTAGCTTGATGTATTTATTTTATACCAGACCAAATGCATGTAGTGAGTTTATTAGCTGGTTCATGGAGAATTCAAAGGGGAATCATCTATTGGATGAATATTGTATTACTATATACTTGATTGTAAAATAAATTTGGGTTTTTGAACAGTTAAAGAGAAAGTCCAAACCCGTTCAATTTTACAAAGTGATTATGATAGACACCCTAATGACTTTAATCATTTGGTTATGTTTTTTTGTTAAAATTCTGTTCATTTTCAGTAATTAAAAAACATTGGAAGAGTTTTATCACCCTTTTAGTGTTATACAGATTAATTTATCTAAGCCTCTTATTTTTCTTGAAATTCTAGGTGAGGAGGTGAATGTTTTCTAGATCCGGAATCCTGAACAACTGAATTTTCTCACTGCTCTATTCATCCCTTGCAGTGAGAGCACCACAATGGATAAGTTTTTGGAATCTCATAATTTGTTTCATGCTCCGAAATTTTTTTATAATGGGGTAACCTATTTGGGGAACATGAACATGGCTTATTTTCAAGGCAAACAATGATACTGGATATAAAGCAGGGGGCCTGGAATTAGTTGGGTGGCCTTGATTATACTATTCACTGAATCATTTTTTGAAGCCAGATTCAAAACATTGAAATTGAGATTTCTGTTCCACAGCTTTCAGCCAAGGAAGGTGGTCCTAAAACATTCTGTGGAATAATCATTCGAGCCCCCACTATTCTTAATACTGGGCCTAGACATGATGTACTTATTACATTGCTATTAAATCAAAAAAAATTTGGTTTACAATTCTTGCACTGAAATCCAAGAGGTACCCTATTCTCTTTTTCTTTAACAATACTATTTAACCTGAAATTTAATGATATTTGATTGAAACAATAGTAGTTACTATTCTATTGAAGAAAAATGTCCATTGAAACACTATTTATCATAGAAGCTGAATTTTTAGAAATTAGTTCATGAATTCTTTGGAATTAACCAAGGATGAGTTGCTTTACTTTTTTATAGTGTGGGTATACCTATGTTTTCCTTATATATTAGTAGTTACTATTATCCATCATGCATTTATATGGTTTATCTTTTATAGTGTTGGTATACTTATGTTTTGTTTATATATTCTCATACATTCTCTTATATTTTTTCAATATTATCCTACATATTCTCTTATGTTATTTTCTTTTTATATTTTTCCTATGTTTTCAATTCTCTATATTTTATCCAATTTTAGTTCAATATTATGCATCACTATATTTTTTCAATATATTCAATATTCATGTTATTTATTAACTTTGAAATATAGTTTTGTATTCTTGAAAATAAGCATTGAACGTATTGTCGTGCGAACGCACGAGTAAGTTCTAGTTATTTATATTCTTTTCATCTAAACAGACCATCCCTATGGTCCTTAGTAGGATATCCAAAGGAGGTTTCCCATAGAGAAGGTAATTATTTTAACTAAATTCATTCATTTTATTAATTATACCCCCTTAAATTATGTATCAAAAATTTAAATATAATAATAAAAACACATCCCATATAATTAGATGTTATTTTATTTATGTAATAATATGTATCCATCTTCACTTACCCTGAATGGGAAATGAAATCATCGATCTTATGTATGAGAGCCTACCACCTCATGAACTGAGGAAGTTCGTTTTCCATCATCACCATTAATGGATTAATATAATAATGAATTTAAAAAATGATTATATTATTTATGATATTATTATATTTCATTAATTTCAATATCACATATATTTTTTTATGTTCTATTCCATTTCATATATGATAATGTCGCTCATGTTTCCAGCACCTCACGAAGTAATGTGATTCATTTTTCAGTTACATTTTAAATGGAATGTAGTAAGGGTAAAATTAAGAAATATATTTGATATAAGAGATATTATATTGGATATATAAATTTAATACTTCACCCACTTCTTTGTCCTTTCACTTGTTAAGTGAATGATATCATTACTCATGTGTACATAAGACCTACCATCTCCAAGAAGCTATGTGATTCATTTTCCATGTTAAAATTTCATTAATGATCATAAAAATGTATCTATTGAGTAAATATTTTATTTATAACATTATTATTATTTTGGATATGATATATATATATATATCATATACACATGGATTATAACTGTCATGACGAAACACGCTTGAGAAAACATGTCAATTAACGCCTAAAATAATGAATGGAATGATATATTATTGAAAAAATGTCAGTAAAAGTGTATAATATGATCCATTATGATATTATAAATAAAATTATGGATTTATATAAATTAATAATATTCATAAAACAATTATAAATTATTTAAGGAAAGGTATGAAGGAAATCATACATATGGTAAAGGTTTCTCATATCACTTTTACTTATGTGAGACATATAACATATTCGCCACTAGTTTATTTTGTGTGGGGTATTTACTATACCATTGGAATGAAATATCATTAATTTATTTATCATAATTTTATTTAAATTTCTCATTTTTCAAGGGGATTATGATGAATAAGTTACCAAAGTGCTAAGGGGTTATTTCACTTTCTCATCATTATTCCGGATTTTTTATGTTTCAGTCTCCCTTTGGAGAATTATTAGATATATATATATATATATCATAAAATAATAATATCTTTATCAACTTTTGATATTAATGAAAATTTTTAAATTATATTATCTTTTATCTACCCTTTGGTACTTAAAATTGATAATTATTTTTAAAGAAAATTAATCTTTATTAATGTTTTCATTCAGAAGTCCATTTCATCAAAACCCATGTTTTAGATAAATATTATCAATTTTTTTCATTTTAAAAATGGTTTATTAAAATAATAAAACATTTTAAGTTTTTAAAAATGTTTTGAATGGAATGTTCTTATCAATTTCAAAATAATGCATGTTTCAATTTTATAAAAAATGTGAAATGAATCATTAATTTAACATATACTGTATAAATATAATTTTCTTATGAAATTACCAATAAATTCATTTATGATTATTTTTAATGTTTTAAAATAAGGTATTAAATGAAATGTAATTTTAAAATTATTTGTGAATATGTTTTAAAATGAAATTTTCAAAACGAAAAGTTTATTTTTCTAAAACATGTTCTAAGGGTATTTTCTTGGTATTTCTATTAATCAATGACATCAACTCTATATTTTAATTATGATCCATTGAGGATATTTTGTATTTATACAATGATTATTACTTATCTTGAATGATATTTTTTAGTTTGATTGGGTATGCACAACTGTATTACCATTAAACATTTTACGTTGTATGGTTTATGAATATGTTTATTGATTTTGGAAAGTATTAAAATTTTGTATATATTTTTTTCAATATGAAAAATTATATTGATTATGGTTCACCCCATTCATGAACTAATAAGTAATATTCAAGGCCCTATATATCCCCCTGATGCAAAAGTTGGTCTCATGTGACAATCTATATTGGGTTTTGTCCGAGGATTTAACCAGTTTACAAGATGTTTCGGTACACAACCTCGATGATATGTTTTAGAAGTCTAAAATTATTCATTCCATAATTATTAATTAGTTAACACATATTTCACATGATTATTAGAATATTTATAATATCCATTGTTATTGTTTCAATATTATGTGATTATTTAATTTTCATTATTTGATCATAATTTTTTATAACCATATTTTGATCAAGTTAGTGACTAAATAGAATGTCTTTCAGTTATTACCATTCTATATTGATTATGAATTATTTATTCATATATGTGTATATAATGAATAAATATGATATTTATCACATGAATGAAATATATTAAATTATAAAACTATGACCAATGATCAAGGGATGAGACCATCAAATAGAAACTTTCATGAAAACTAACCAGTACTCACCCGAATGATGTTTTTAATGATTATTTTTTAAAAATTCGTAATTATAAATAATAATGGAATTATATATAATAATATATATATATATATGAATATGGTATGTTATATTGTTTATATCAAATATATATTTATTATATATGATATCTAAAAACGTATAACGAAATACAAGAATTTATGTAAGAGTGTATGTTACAATCTCAAATATTTTTGCGATTCTCTATATTAAATTTATCTTGAAATAAAATATATATTTATCATATTTGAATCACCATGTATTTTATTTTGGTATATTTTCTTATATTATTTCATGTATAATTTCCATTTATACTACAATTGGTTCTCAAAAATAAAAAGGAATAATTGTTTTTTTGAAAATATGATATGTTTTTTATTTTTAGTCAAGATTGTTTTCATTCCATACACATATTCATTGAAACAATTTCAATGAATGAAATTTCCATATGATCCTTTGATTTTTTATATCTTAATTCAAGATCATTTTAATTTTATTTCAATTATCTAAAAAAGTATTTTAAATTATTTTGAAAATTATATTTATGTCTTTTTATAAAAAGTAAAAAAGAAATCAATTATTTAACATTTACAAAATGAAATTATTTTTTAAAAGTCACGAGCATTATTTGACTAAATTAATAATTTCAATGGTTACAATTATTTTAAAATAAGTATTTATTTACATTAATATGGAAGTTTTTTATTTTAAAAATTATCAAGAGAAAGAGGATATTTCCTTCGAATTTGAAAGAATATTTTAAATTATTTTATATAATTTTTTTTATCTATGTCAAATGTATTAAGGATTATTATGCTTAAATGTGGATAATATTTTATGAAACTATTAATATTTTTCTCTATATGGATTATGATGATGATGTTTTATGGATGATTCTATGAATCCCATTACTTTCCTAGAGGTTAATTAAGTTATGATGAGATATTTATGAAAACCATTTTATTTACATGAGTTTTGTTATAGTAGATGTTTTAATGATATTACGGAACACTTTTATGGTTTTAGTTATGTTATGGGATTTTCTAGAATTATATATCTCTCCAATTAAATGATTAAATAATAATATCTCTTGATATAATATGAACTTGAATTGAGAGTGAAAATTGTTCATTAGGGAAATCTGTATACTATGATAGTCATGGAAGTGAGACTTCACTAATGAAATTATGGGAATTGGGAATGATCCCAATACACTATGGGTCTCTATCCACTATGATTTTTAGTTATATTGTTTTAAGAAAATTAATTTTTATTCTTATATGCATTACACAAAATTATCTCTTATGCTTATGTTATGTTCTTTACTCAAAATCCATTTTTTTCATTTTCTAGATAAACCACTTTAATAGGTCAGTGGAACCTCATATAAAAATTTCAAAAACAAAATCCCACAAGATTAGAAAATCATAATTAAAAACAACCAAATTAAGACCGAAACCCAAGGAGATCTCATCATCACGTCATAGAAAGTCATGTCGCCAGCCTTCATGATTTCCACCTATCGTCATCATCACCCTAACACCACTAGAGCAGATAACATGAGAATGTTTTCTGAGAATCGAAACTAGGACAAAACTTCCACCCACCGTCGTCAAGGACATATTCACCTTCGTTGATGTCAAAACAGCACCGATGTTGCCCAACGAGGGGAAGCTCTCTGTAAGATGCACCTCCTGGAGCACCCTGCTCCTCGCAAAAACACATCCCAGAACGTCCTCTAAAACTATTACCCCCAATCGATCTAGAAAGGAGTAAGGGATCTAGAAGACATTGGAGTGTGTGAGAAGATCAACCCTCCACATCGAACCTGGAAGAATCAACCACTATCATCCCTAAAAAAATCATCATTGATGAACCAACACTGCTGAAGAAGAGAGCGTGAATCTATCAGGAAATCACCATCAAAGTATCAAAGAAAAAAAGTCATCCCCAAAAAGAAACGGTGGGAAACTGCAACCCTGAACTAACTATTAAACTGAAAACCAACACAATCCCAAACTACTGGAGAGACTTCCTGAAAAAACAATATACAGTTTAGCATGATGGTGATAAGAGTAGATATGGGAAGAAATACAGCCATAAAATTCCAGCGAACAAACCACCACAATGAAAAATTGAGGATGTAGAATATAAAGAAGGGGAAATCAAGGTTACTGATGAAGAGAGAACAAATCTAGAAGAACAACATATCCTTGAAAGGAGAGAATTACGATTATGGGAAACGAGATGGATAGGCAAACCGATCCCAGGATAGGGGGAAGAACCCTAGATGGAGGATATGAGCGCTCGGGAGAGTTCTCCAAGAGAAAACGGAGCCATTCCAAAGGTATCCACAAATTGTTTCTTATGTTATTTTGATATGAATCATGATTGACTGTTAAAAATTACACATTTTAATAACTTATTTATTTTGTTATGAAAAATCCTTTTATCATGAATTATTATAAATGTCCTCTGACTATTCTTTTAAGAAATTATTTTTTTATGATTATGTTTTTATACCCATATTCTTATATTATGTTAACATATGATAAATGATTTATATCTCCTATTTTTACCCATATTGAGCATATAAGCTCATCATTTCTTATGTTTCCATTAACTGAGTTTATGGATGAAGGTTTTAAATCAGGTATGTCAATTAATGGTAGTATATAAGTTGAGTTTTTTTTAAAATTTTCATGTTCTTTCATGAAATATTTTAATTTTGAATATAATATATAAATATAGAAAATAATAATTTTACTCAAACATTTATAATAGTTAACTCTATTTTATAATAGTATAGATGTTGAAATATCAATATAAGTGATGATTGTGTAACTTAATTTTGTATCATATGGCAGTTTAGTCATTTTTTAATATTAGAATTAGAAAGTTTATGTTTAAAGACATAGGTATAAGATGATGTTTTGGAAAATATTCTTATGATTTGGTGAGGAATAGATTGTGTGGTTTCTACATAATGTAATCCATATCTAGATAGAAACAAGAATAAAAAACTCTGAGATATGTGTATTTAGGGTTAATAATCCTGGAATGACATGTAGTGTATTAACTCAATATTTACCTGGTGCATGAAAAAAATGATTAACTACACCTAGTTTGAAACTCATGGGAGATTTTATTTGGTTAAATCACATTCAATTTATGAACCACTATGATGAATGAAAGGATAAAATATATGATGTCCTTAGATTAACCTAGTGATATAGGGTGAACCATATATGTCATGGGTTCAGATAAAATGTAACAATACAGGACATCATAATTTTGATTTTCATAATATTATTATTTCTTTCTATGATTATTGGTTTATGATACTCACACTATTACATTTTTTTCAATACTTTAAATATGTTTGAATCATGTTAACAATTAATAAGATGTGCAATGAAATAATCATTACCATGAGAAACCAAATGAAATTATATCAAAAAATGTGACGGCTTTAGGATATGGTCCCCAAAATATCTCATGTTATGAATAGTAAGATAAATCATATTGAAATTCAACACAAAAAAAGTAAGGAACAAATAAAAAATGATTTTTTATATGGTAAAATCCATATTCCTTCAATGATTCACCCAATACATTTATTTTTGAGTAATGGATGAATTCTGTTGACATGATATTTTTTTGTCTAGTGATAAGACCATGAAAAGGTTATTTTTGGTCAATATAATTTAGAACATGAAACTAGACAATGGAGGACTCTTTCTAAGTGTATAAGGTGAGAGGAGGAAAGTAATTACAAAATGTAGGGAGAGTTTAAGAAGTTTTTTTTTCAATAATTATTTTCCTCAACCAATTTTAACTAAGTTATTAATATAATTTCTTAAAATGAATATTGAATTGATGATTTTTTTTACCTATGTGGTATATTTTACGAACATACAATGAACTCTTATGGTGTTATAATAATCCAGAAATGAAAAGATTAATGGTTCCATAGTGGATTAATACCAAATAATTGAAAGGAAGTTTCTATAATATAATTTGATATATATTAAAAAATCATTCTATATTATCTAAAAATAGAAATATATATTAGATACTCTCTGGGTTTTCAGGGTTTTTTTGGACAATATGGGAAATATTAATATTCAAGGGAAATGTATTAATTATACACATGGAGGAAATAAAATTAATGTTCCTTCATGTCCAATAGTATGGATGGAATAATGGAAAAATTTAATAAGGGGATGATAAAATATTTAAGTGTGTGAAGTGAGTCCATTGAGAAACAAATTCTAATGTGATGTAAATAATTAATCTAGTGATATGTATATAGGTATAACTCAACTGAATGTGACACCTAAAATAAAATTAAATAATATCAAAGAGTTTGGAAATTATTTTAATTTGTGCATTAATATATGGGTTAATCATTAAAATGAAAATTATTAAAATATTAATATAAGATGCAATGGGAAATATCATGTGATCACAACTTCTGAAGTGGGTCACAAGAATGAAGTAGTGAAAGACACACATACCATCCACTATGGAACTTCAAATTCATTATTTGATTATGGTACCACCCACACTTATATATATATATATATATATTTTTCTAAGTGTATCATATCCCCACATTAATTTTTAACTATTGAGTTACCAGTCAAAAATACTAATTGTATGATGATCACATCTCATGTATTTTACACCTCTCACCAAGAAGTTTATAGAAATTTTCTTCCTATAGATATTATTATTCTACATATAGTTAAATTTGATGACATTTTTAGAATATATTGGATTTATTTATATATATCCCATGTCAATTTATGATTAATGTTATATCATATATTTGGAATCAACCTATTATATTCCTTCAGTGAAATTATTAATATTAAATTCTAATGGAAATTACATCTATTATATGAGTCTTACTACCCATTATTGAGAGTTATTTATCTCAAATGGTTATTGAGAAATAGAAAATCAAATATATTCTTATTGTTGTAGAATATTTTGATGTATTTATTGAATACATTTACTTTCTACCCAAATTATGTGGTTGGGTTTTTAATCTATCTCATACTTGATACTACACCTACTCTAAATAATCCATATAGAATAAACCCAATAGAGGTTCATGAAATAGGGAAGAATGTACAAGAGAATATAGAAATGGGATTGGTACTCTTGAGTAAATCACCATGTGGTGAACCTCTTATTTTTTATAAGAGGAAATATGGTTCAATGTGTCTTTTCATTAGTTTTTGAGAACTATTAAGAAAAAGTTTCATCTATCATATATTTATGGATTATTTGTTTAATAGTGTAAATTTCAATACTTTTTAAATATTTACCCCTCATTATGGATATAGTTAATTGAGGGAAAGGAAGATGGATATAACGTAGACAAATGTTAATGTGAGGGATGATAATTATGAATTTTTAGTGATGCTATTTGTATTTACCAATTCCACAAAAATATTAATGGATCTAATAAATAGTGTCTTTAGATATTACCATGACTAGGTTATTATATTCTTTATAGATTATATTCCTAAATATTGAAAAATTAAGGAACAATATAAATATCATTTGAATATTTTTTTAGAAAATGAGGAAGGAGAATCTAAACGACACATTTACAGGTGTTATTTGATTCTATAGAATATTTCATTATTGCGACATATAAAATCAAAAGAGGGTATATAAATGGATCCTTTAAAGATAAATGTTATTGAGAAATGAAAAATATTTACCATAGTGACTAATATCGTTAGTTTTAATTAAGATTAATAAATAATATAGATTATTTTTTAGAAATTTATAATGGATATTTAATTCAATAACTATGTTAAAAAATATGGGATCCAAGTTATTTAATATATAATATTGAGTGAAAAATTTAGAGGAGGTAAAAATAATGTTTGTAAATTAACCTTTACTCAAACATCATAATAGTTGAGAAGGGTTTGGGATCTTTAGTGATTAATTAGTGAATGGATTTGAATGAATCCTCATAGGAAATTATATGGTGGTAGTTTATGCCCAATTCTAATTTAATGTTCATGAAAAAATTATCTTACTCAAGATTTTTGAGCTATAAAAAATAAGTTTTTCATTGAACATATAAGTAATTATCTATATGGTCAATGATGTGACGAATATTCTAATCATGAAATGTTATATTTTATATTCTCACTAAAATAGTTGAATATTTACTAAAGTAAATGGTTGTATTTGATTAATGATTATTTATGATCTACACAATGCTATTATAGGAAGGTGAGCAAGGTGGATGATACTCATAGTCATTAGGTCTATGATAGTATTTCTATAATGAGAATTAAAATTTATCTATTAATTATGTATTTATAGAATATGGATCTATAAATCATAAGTAAATGGGACACATCATATCATTTTTAGATAAATTTTTAACCATCCATCCATGTGATAATTATAGAGCCACAAAAGGATGATGTATTATTTTAGAAGATGATGAGAAGTGATCCATCATTTTAACCATGGTTTTGAAGAAATAATTATTTTCAAAAATGAAGAATGTGTCCCTTAAATACCTTTATTAATGAATTATATACAAGTTAAAACAGAATATTAATCACTCTTTATTATGGATGGAAGTAATTAGATATATAGGGATCTAAAAAAGCATTTTCAGTGGTATAAAATGAAAATGTATATTGTATAGTATTTATATAGATTTTAGGTATGTAATCATGTTATGGATAAGAGAAAAATTCAAATAGGATGTTGAAATCATTAATCATAACATAATGGAAATAAAAAAATATCAAAAGGTATTTTATCATCATTCTTCAAAAAACATCCACATGACACAATGTTATTTGGGTTGTAGTCAATCACCAAAAAATGCATCAAATTTCATTACTATAAAAGAAGAATTATATGTTTATTAGATCTCTAGGATTTATATTAACGGATTTTTAATTGTACATGGGGTACCAAATACAATTTCATTAGATATGGATCTAAGGTTTACACTAATGTTTTGGATAATCCTTCAAAAATGTTTGAATATGAATTTGAACATTAAGAAATTATATCTTCCTTGAACAATTGGTTAGTATGATGTGATTATTAAAACCCTAGAATACATGTGGAGATCATATTATATGTATTTCAAATGTTTTTGGTATCAACACATTAACCGAGTCAAATTTTCATAGAATAATATTGTTTCCTCAAGTATTTAGATGTCACCTTATAACGCCTTCTATAAAAAGAATAAAAAAATCCAACATTTGGGGATGGAGTTAAGTTATTAAAGCTATAATGATATATGATAGGTGAGGATATGAATCATAGTTTTATATAAATTTTGTAGCACACTGAGGAATCTTAGAGTGGACATATAATTCATACTGACAATCATCATTGAGATATTGAGTTTGAAGTTGGTGACCAAGAATTCCATAGAATATATCCTTAAAATACTTTTTGGATATTTAAAAAGAATGGAATGTTTAGGAATAAATATATCATCTCCTTCAATTTTTTTAATAAAATCATTATGGTATCTTGTTACTCAAATCTTCTATTGAATCTCTCTCATGTTCAGGATGTGTTCCATGCATCACTTTGGAAGAAGTACATATCTTATACTTGGCATGTATTGAACATAGTGATTGTATTGATGGAACATTATATTTATTATGAGGATAAACCAATAAAGTTGATAAATTATAGATATAATTTTATTTAGAATAAGGACACTCACCTAAATAATATTTCATGGTAAAACCATACTTTTGAGGAAGCTACATGGGAACCCGAGGATGTCATGAGGTTGAAATATTATAATTTGTTTGTATCGGTGCAAGTGAATATTGATGAAACAATTCATATAAGGGGGTATAATTTAAGAGTCTTATGTTTTATGATATATTTATATTTAAATAAATTATATGTCTTTTCTAACATACTTTAAACACAACATTCAGCTTAAACGAAGTATGTTATATTATTTAAATTTTATTATTAAATGTAATTGTTACACTAATATTTTGGATTGGAAAAAATTGAAAAAGACTAAATAAATTTTCAGAAATATGTATACATTCTTTCACTATTGAAAAGATATTTATTAATTCACATGAAATATGTTCTAAAATTTTGATGTTAAAAATAAATCAATTTATGTTAAAAGATCAAAATTTTCAAAGTGATACATTTTTAAATATATTATATATTTACATCACTAATGAAATATTATTTTGAAGAAATATATCAGTATTTAGATTAAATAAATAAATAATAATTCATACTTTTATTAGAAATAGTTTCAAAGATATGATAAAATTACTTGAAGTGAAAAGGATTTATTTACTATAAAATTGTTTTTATGTGAGTAATGTAATTTTATCATAATAAATTAAATTAATAACAAATTATGATTGATTTCAATTTAATATATATATAATTTATTCATTAAATAAAATTTTAAAAAATATATAATGGTGGTTTCTAGGCATGAGATGAATGGAAAATCATGTTATTATAGAAAAATGTATTTTTCATAAAAATACAGTTGACATGTTCTGTGACTTTACATTAGAATTAATTTATTCCACTTTTATGAATTGAATTTTCTATAATAGATAATATATTTTGAACTAATATAATTAATATTAGTTAATTAGGTTAACATAATCTTTTCCCATAATTAATAGTCCCCATGGTAAAAATCTTGTTAACGCGGTAAGGGATAATATGGATAAAAGAAGGGATAAATTAAGATGTAAACATAGAAATATCTTAAAAAAAATTCATTGATTTTATGGATTTTCTATATATGAAAATAACACTTTTTATATTAGAGGATTTTTCTATATTTATCCACATTAATTAATTAATACATATTCTATATAATAATGTTTCAGTTATTTATATATTTTCCCAACACGTCACTTAAAAAAGGGAACCTCCTATTATCACTTATCCACACCACAAGAGCCTTTAAAAATAAAAAATATCTACAAAAGACCATCCTTATATTCTTATACAGTACATCGTGGTTCTTTCCTTCCTAGAATCCCCATCCCAGAATCTATAATGTGATTGTAATAGGATGATACCCAAAGATGATGTATATGTTCTTATCGACCTTTTTCATGTTTTATTATTCATAAACCCCCAGAAAAGGCACTATAAAAATATTAAAAATATGTAAATCGTATAATTATTATACTGATATGTTTTTTTCAATATTATAAATATTTTTAATCTAATTTACATTTAATGTGTAATAAAAACATCGCACATTCATACAAACTGAAATTATCTCCACGAAGAAATTCATTTCATTTTTTAATACATTTTATCTATTGGATTGTTATCTAGAAAAATTTAATGGATAAATATGTTTTTATAAAATATTTATTATTATTTTGATGTGAATAATTAGCTCACTTTCTCTTTTTCCATTTTTTAAAAATTAAAAACATCACATGGGAATATGTACAGAGTAAAATCTCCATGAAGTGATTTATTTCATTTTTTCACTATTTGGTATAGTTAGTTATAAAAGTGTATATAATGAATAAATATTATAAATATTATAAGATTGAAATTCTATAGTTTATTAAACCATGAACTTGTATAACACACTGACTTTAGTTTTTATTTTTATTATTTCTTGATGTTGGATATCTTGTTTGGGGTTCAGGTTGAATTCCTAGTGATAATTTTTGAGTTTTGGAGGTTTGAGGTTATTTTTGACTTGTTTGCAGTTAATGTTCACTATTTGGGGGTAAAATGTGTGGTTGGTTGAGGATTATTTTGCTTCTAATACAATATCTTATTGTATTGGTTTTCATGAATTATATATCCAAGGTTTTAATAAAATCATGCATTTTAAAGGAGTAATTGTTCCACATCCTATTTGGTGTCAGGGACTAGATACATGGTTTGTAGAAACCATGAAGTAAATGTAAAGTAGGTTGTATAATATTTGAAGAACAATATCTATGGCAACTTCATAGTTTCTAAAACCACTCGACCAACCCATGTGTTACCCTTCCTCTTTCAGTAGGTTGAGCATGATCAACACATGGATTGGAAAACCGTGTGGCTGAACACTGAGACTTACACAGATTCTTAAAAAATTGAAATTAAAATTTTACCTCTTTATGTTTTAACCCTTATCATCCTACCTCCCCTCTTTATTGACCTTGAAACAATAAGTGGGCCCCTAATAGGTTCCCATTGGGTTTTTATCCCCCTTTGTCTCTCACTCAGGATTCCAAGGAGAGTTTCATTTGTTTTTGGGTCAATGTTCTCATCCTAATCTTCTCCTCCTTTATTGGTTCTTGGTTTTCCATGGTTGGGTTCTCTCTTGGACAACCGTTGGGTCAAAGGTTGATTTTGGGATTGTGTTTTCTTTGATTTTAAGGTGTTTAGAGAGTCTCTAGGGTTTAGTTCATCCATATATCTGAGTCTGGTTTCTTTCACACATCGTTGGGGTAGTGGTATCCATACATTTTCTTTCTGAAACATTCTAATTTATGCATGAAAAATCCTAATTAATCTATAAATGTATTTACCATGATTTTTATGTGGTTGTATTAATTTTACAGGTGTTTTATGTTGGATAATTTGTAAAAATTTTGTTTCAATGGATTTATATGATTATGTCTTTATATGTAGGTATACATTGTGTTAATGAAATACCAATTTTCCTTTTAAAATTAAATTGAAAACATTGAGACTATTTTTGGCATTGATAATGTTTTGGTAATATTTTTTGTTTGTAAATTGAGGAATTTGAGTGGATTTTAATTCCTTTTACGATAGGGTACTTAAGTGTGGATTATTGTGATAAGTTATATCATTACTTGTGTTTCTTTAATTGGAACTTGTGTCACTTTTATGGTTTAGAAAAGTGTTCTATTTGATATAGGAATACCCATTGGAGAATGGGTTTCACATATAGATAAACACACAAATTATAATGCCTTTATATATAAATTCCATTCTTAAATGTAGGGTTTCAAAACACTGTTCCCTCTTTCTTCTTATCATATGTAGACCTCATCCTTTAAAATGGTTCTTCTAAAACCCCAATGTTTCTTAAATGGATTTGTGGTTCCCATATGATCTCAAACATGGTTTTTAAGATTTTTTCCAACATTTTGTTCCATTTAGTACCATATATTGTAATTTGGTAATTAAATGACTCCATAGGAACATTTATAAGGATTTTAACATAAAATGTGTTTTCACCTCAGGATTGGGAAACAGTTTTTGGAAATGGAATTGTATTTTTAAAAGTCATTCATTTTTTGTAATTGTAATGTTTTGGATGGTGGTTTTGAATTAATTTGACATGTAACCCCTGTTGTAACTTTGGATTGGATCAATGTGTGATGGGAAACCAAATGGTTGACAATCTGATGAGGGGGAATTTTCATAGATGGTGTCAGTGTTTGGGAAAGTCATGCATTACGACATATATGGGTTATAGTAAATGTCTGGTGTGTGATGAACTCATCATTCTACCTTGAAATATTATCATGTGTTTGTTAGAGATAATAAGGTGGTTCAAGTGATGGTTACTTTCTACTCCAGATTAAGGGTATTGGCACCCCTGGGATAGAGGATAGGTCAGGTAGTCTAGACCACTAGTGAGGATTTTTTAATGCATCTTGGTTAGTTATTAAATATGGGGTTTCACCATTCACTAGTTGGTGGATCCGAACTAATTACATATTATGATCACATGAAGTGTTGTTTAAAAAATTCATATGATTAAATATTTGTATTCTATTGGTTTATATTCGAGAAAAATGTTATTATTTAGTTAGTGTTTTATTATATGCACCTATACTACTTCTTTGTTTCCTATTTTGTTGGATATTCCCTAAAAATGTTTCTTGTTATAGATTACCCATTCTTTTATTCATTTTTTGTAAAAAATATACATATTATTAGTCTTCAAGAAGGGTTTATAAATGATAAATTGTTTTAATAATTGAAAACTAGGTTTTGTTTCCAATGTTAGATATCCAAAAAGCAGGGTGGGGTTTTTTTAAAGGAAAAAACTTATTTTCGTAAATTTATTTCAATCTTCCATTTTTTGAACTATTTCAAGAAAGAGAATTCATGGATTTTTTGGTGATTACATACTAAGATGTTTATTATCAAACCCTACTTGTTCCACTAAGTGTCTATAGAACTAAGCTATTTTTTGGGTTTACTTTTTTAGGTTTCCCTTAGGTCCAAGCTAGTCTTGTGGGTGAAGGCGATCAATAAGTCATGTGGATATTGAATCATTTATTAGTTTTTTTGTTTTGGTTAGACATTTTGTTTCATTACTATTTTATTTGGATATGTTTATATATTCAATTGAAATAGTGGTTCATTGGATTCTTCTATTTATATTGCATACTCTGGCTTTTTTATTAATTATTTTTTTGAAAAATCATTCCAAACATAGTATTCATGATTTCTAACACTAGTTTCTATCTTGGGTGGATAAATAATTCCTCCCATGACTTATGTTGGGTAGTATTGAGTGAACAGTTTGGGTTGGACCTAGGCTGGTGTTTGAAGAAGTGGTTTTAGGGAATCCCTTTATTATTTGGGGCATAAGGTAGTTTTTATATAGGAATATCAGGACTTGGATGTTTGGTATGGGAAGAGCTTCATGAAATCATTCTCATTATAATCCTCAAGTTATCATGGGTAGTTAGATATTTGAGTATGTTGTTTTATGTTTTAGGGTTTATGATGTTAGTGGTTGTGTGTTTTTTGTGGTTTGGGGAATGATAATAGTTGTGAACCAATGTTAAATGGTGATACATCATGGAGTAGAAACCCATGTGGCGCCAGAGTGGATAGTTCAACATAATTCCAATATTCTTTTCTTTCTTTGGGAATTATTTTCCTATCCCTATGGTCTGGTTATGCATGGTCACTAATAATATATTTAAGGATGTTTTGATCTGAGTTATATTATAGTTTGGTATAAGTTGGAATGGGTTGATTTTAAAAGTAAAAAATTGTTTTTACAAAATCGTTAATCAAAATGAAAATTATTTTGTGGTTTAATTATTTTTATGAAGTGAGATTTTGTGTATAAATTTTATTTGAATGTGAGTTGGGAATTCATAATGGTTTCTTCTATGTAAAATAGTTTTGAATGTGGAATTGAAATACTGTTTTTTAAGGATGAATTTGGTTATTTACAGTGATGTTTGGCTTATGAAATATGTGTTTTAATTTGGAGATTCCTTTTTGGTTAAAATTGGCGATCTAGTTTGATTTGGATTTATATTTTTGGATTTTTTTAAATGGGTTTCCACCTAGATAGGTCCCAACGGATTATAGAGTGTATAATCTAGTATTTATCCCTACCCAGACCCCCATTGGAGTGAAATAGTCAAGTTATTCTCTGTTTCTTCAATATTTTCATGGTGATCAAGATATGTTAGAAGATACGGGGTGGAATGTGAATGTCGAAGGTGGCTTCATGTATTTGTGATATCTTGAAGTTGTGAAAGTGAAATCTTTTATAAATTCGTTTGAGGGTTTAAGTTAGGATCAATGGATGTGGATCATCATAACATCATTGTAATTTTGAAGTCTTGGTATGTGTTGAAGATGACTTGTATCCTATGGATTCTACTATAGGATGTAAAATTGAGAAAAGTGGTCATGATATTGGGTATTAAACATGATCGGTGGATTATGAATGCCTTTGTTGACCACTTCAAATATATTAATTCATTTTATTAAGAGATATAAAAGGATTAGCTTAAAGATCATATTTTTTGGGTTCTTTTTCCAATGATTAAGGATTGAGTTATCTCATATAGGAAAAATCAGATTGAAAAGATGGTGGATGATGAGTTTCTAGATGATTTAGTTCTGGAAGAAAAGTATATACCTGTGGAAACTCATGGTGGTTCCCAACATGGTGAGGATTAGGGGAAAGAAGAACCTATTTCTTGAGATGAATTAATTGATGATTCATGCTTCCATTTAATTGGGTCGTTCACTTGTGTTCTTCCATTGTGGTAAGCTTAAGAATTCAAGTCATTATTTTTGCAATCCTATTATCTATTGTTTATGATGTGTACATTTGGATCACCTAGAGAAGTTATTTAAGAAGTGTTTCTAAAAGATGACGTTTCAGGATAAGGATGTCAACTTTTGATTGTAGGGTAGGGAATGCTTCAAGGCACTAGGGCCCTTGATATCGACCCTTTAGTGAGTTTTTTATGCAATCATGATTTTTTTGGTGAAGGGTTCTGGCCTATATTTTGTCTATAACATCGGATTTGGGACATATTATATTTTCCTTTTTAATTTTTCCCTTGATTTGACGAATCCTTCTTGTTTGAGAGAATTTTGATGACTTGTAATAATCCAAATTTTTATCTTTGTGATTTATATAAATGAGTCTACAAAAAATTTCTTATCTTGTGGATTGTTTTTATATTTTATCTTGCTTAAATATGATCATTTCTTGTGTAAATGATAAATTATGATTTTTTCAATGATTGGATTAAGTTTTATTCCTTGGGATCCCTTTTTTGGAGTCTTAGTGGTGGTTAAATTATTCATGTTCATTTTGAAATAGTGGGGAGACACCACAGGAACCTAGTTTTCTCTAGTGATTTTTAGGTATGAATTTTAGAGTTTAAAAGTCACATTGGGGATCATTATTAGATTTGGATTTATTTGGTTTCAGTTTTTAGATATTTTACATCATTTTCCTGGATGACTTTCTTGGGGATGTATGTTTTTTGGTTGGTATAATTGTCACACCTCAACCCTAGTTTCCATTTATTTATTTATTATTTATTTCCTCATATTTTATCCCTTTGTGGATTTCCTCATGATAATATTTCATTTTTTGACGTTTATGGTGGTCTTTGGACTCATGAAGGGTTATTGTGCACAGTGTTGGGAAAATATCTGGATGGTTAAGGATGAAGGTGGTTCTAGTATATTCTTTTCTTGCACGTTTTGTACAGAAGGGTCTGTGCATGAGTTTTCTCAAACTATTCATGTTGAAGGCGTAACTCTATGGCCTTCTTTTTGGTGTTAGGGAAAATTTTCAATCCATGTTCACAACTAGTAGAGACTATATGGAAGGCATTTGGGAGGATATATTAATTTGATAAGACATTTTTTAGGGTTGGAATAAGGTTTCTCAAACAGCGTATCTTTTCGTATGTGTTCCCCTCCTCTTCTTGTATGGTGTTAATGGTTGGAATATGGTATGGAAAACTATGTGGTCAAACTGTGATACTTACCTAAACTTATAAAATGTTGAAATTCCCAGATTTCCCTCCTTAATTTTAACCCCAATCACCCTCCCTCACATCTTATTTGACCTAAGTGAATGAAAGGGGATCCCAAGCTCTTCCCATTGGCTCTTCTTCCCCCTTTGGTTATCCGTCAATCTTGTAAGGTGTGTTTCATTGGGGTTTTGGACAATTCCATCATATTCATATCATATTTTCACACTTATTGGTTTTCCATGGGTGTATTATCTCTTAGATTAACCCTTGGGGTTATGGTTGATGTTGGGATTATGGTTTCAATGATTTTTGTGCATGAATGTATTCTCTCAATCATAGTTCTTCCTTCTCCTTGAGTATCATTGATTTCACACATCATTGTGGTTGGTGTATCCTTAATTTTCATTTCCAGAAAATTATAATTGATGTTTGATCATTATAAATTAATTTCAAAATGTGTTTCTCATTATTGGGATGTGGTTGTATGATTTTTTGTGGTTTTTTAATGTTGTAAATTTGATAAAAATGGGGGTTTAAGGTATTTTTATGATTATGTATATATATGTATGCATATGACGTGTATGATAAAATGCTAATTTTCCTCTTGAAATGAAATTGATCACATTGAGCCTATGTCTGTCATTGGTTAGGTTTTGGTAATTTGAATTTTTTTGAATTATTTATAATTAGTGGATTTTGATATCTTTTTTATAGTACGGTTCTTATGTATGGATTCTTGTGATAGGTTTTTTTGTTACTTATGTTTGATTAATTAGAAGATTTTTTAAATTTATTTATTCAAACAATTGTTCTATTCTTTGTGGGAATATCCAGAGGTTCATGGTGTGAACATATGGATTGCCACACAAATGATAATGATATTATTTATAAATGACCACTATAACCCCCAAATTTCAAAATACCATTCCCTCATCCATCTTCTATTCCTTATTCCTCCTCCTTTTAAATGGTTCTTCTGAAACCCCAATATTTCTTAAATGAATCATATGTTCCAAAATTATCTCAAATATGATTTTCAAGTGAGCATCTTAAATTTCATCCCAATAGGTATCTTGAAGTATAATTTGTATATTAAATGACTCAAAAGGACCATTTGGAAAAATTAAATAACAAATGGTGCTTTCACCTTGGGTTTGTGAAATGGGTTATGAAATGGAATTCTATTTGTAAATATTAGGTTTGGGTTGGTACTTGGGAATTTTTGGAAAGTTTTTTTTAAATTCATTTTATGTGTTGGCCAATTTTTCAATTTCAAATGGCTCAATCTATGATTGGAACCCCGATGGCCCTCCTTTTGAAGAGAGGGACTTAAAATTGTTGTGGTTGGGGTTTTGGTAAGGCATGAGGGGTGGAATATTGAGTTATGGTTAATTTCATGCAGTTAATGTACTCCACACTCTCTAATGTACTATTATCATGGTTTCTCTTGATTTAAATTAGAGGGTTGAGTGAAGGGTACTTTTAGGCCCCGATTGGATGGATTGGAACCCCTTATAGAGAATATTGTCTAGGTGGAATTTTACACTATTGAGGATAGTTTAGTGTAGATTGTTTTGTTATAGATTTTGGAGTTTCATCATAAACTGATAGTTGGGTCCGAATTGAGTATATCCATTGATTACATATTAGGATGTTTAGTAAATTCCCATGATTGAATATTTGTGTTATCTTGGTTTATTTTCTATCACTATGGTTTTTCTATTTTGTATTCTCTAGATATAACTTGTACTACCCATTTAATTTTAGTTTTATTAGATATTCCATTCATCTTGATTCTTATTCAAGAATTTCCATTCTTTTTAGCATTTATTGAGTTATGAATCTACATGATTCTGGTCTTTAGGATGGGTTTAAAAATGTCAAAAGGTTTGACAATTTTTTTTTTCAAATATGGATTTTATAAATACATGTTTGTTGTTTTAATATTAAAATCCATATTTTCTTAAATGTTTATAAGACTAGTTATTATGGACTTTTTCAAGGAAAGAAATGTTTGGAATTTTTTGTTCTTACCTACTGAGCGGATTATGCTGATACCCTACTTATTCCACTCGATGTCAGTGAAACCAATATGTTTTTCATGTTTAGTTGTTCTGGTTTTCATATTTAGCAGGATGGTCTTCTATGTGGTGGTGACCAAGAGGTCATTGGAGGAACAGGTCAAGTTTCATTTTTTTCATGGTTTGTCTATTTGTTACATTATAGTTGTATTTGGATCTATTTATGTATTTTTTTTGATCAACAACTCATTGGCTTCTTCTGTTTATGACGTGTACTTTCGTTTGTTTTATTTATTTACTCGTTATTAGTTAAATCATTCCCATTTGAGTATTCATGATGCCCGACACTAGTTTCCCACCAAGGAGGATTGAGAATGCCTTTTGGGATATATTGCGGGAAGGATCTAGTGACCAGTTTAGGGTTTATGATAGTTGGTATTTGACACCTATGTTTAAGGACCAGATCTTTCAAACTAAAACATGCTTGAAAAATAGACAACTTTGACCTGGATAATGATTTTAATTATGAATTATTAATAAAAGTGTAATTGGAAATTATTAGGAAATGATATATGATAAGATATATATTAATATAGTTTTATAATATATTTATAATAAATAAATATTTTACATATTGGTTGTTTGTAGTTTTATAATGAAACAGGGGACATGAGGTATGGGTTTATGTTACAATGTTATTTATTTCCAGAAGTGTCTATGATAAATTTATATTGAGGGAAACTATAATATAATTTTTTTAAAACCAGTATATTTTCATACCCAATGGTTATTATTGTAGATTTATGTTATATGTCCCATTTTCCTTCTCTTTGGTACTCAAAAAGATCAAGAAAATGTTCTTAGAAAAGATTACCTTATTTATCATTTTGGCCCGATTTTTTTACGATATTAATGTTATATAAAATGATTTCAATGAATGTTATTCTCTATGATATAATGATATTTTCAATTTATCTACAAACAAATTTTAATTTATTATAAATTTTTTCAAAAATAAATTATTACAATAATTTTTTAACTTTCTATTTATGATGTTTTACAAAAATGTATCTAAAGAATATTTTTTAAATGTTTGTCGAATGAATGTATTTTTTCAATTATTATGAAAAATATTTTATTTTAATATTCCCCTATATGATTCAATATATTTTCAAAGAAAACCCTATATTTATTATGATTTAAATTTTTACGTTTTAAAGCAATAAAAGAACATGGATGTTTTCTATTGATTTTATATGAATATTTTAATCACGTTTTATAAAAGTGATTATTTACCTATATAAACATTTTTAAATATTTTTATTAATCATTGGGAAAATGATTTTATAACAACTTCAAATTTGTTTATTTTTATATCTTTTTACTATGATGTCTTAATTATAATATTAATAAATTGGTTAGTTTCTAATGAGTTAACTATGTTATGATGAAATCATTATCAAATATATTTTATTTTAAATATGTTATTATATAATGAATGGTTTTATGATATTATGGAACACTGATTTATTATTTTTATTATTTTATGTATAGTCCTGAAATTGTATATCCCTATAGTAAATTGGTTAAATAATGATATCTCATGAGTTATTATGAATACAATTGGGGAGTGGACCTAGTTTTATGATGGACTTTCTCCACTATGATAGTACTAATAGGAAAATTAAATAAAGAAAAGCTGGGAATGGGGAGTATAACCAATACCAAATGGAAATCCTTCAACTATGTCACAAAAAACATGTCTTATGTTTATGATATATTCTCAATGATCATGATTAATTACTAATGATTCCACATTCAAATGAATTATGTATTTTATTATAAAAAATACTAATTCAATACCTCATGATTATTGATCTTTAACTGATTTTGTATAAAAACATACATGTTATCATCATATTATCATAGTTTAATTATTATATTATTCTCACTTATGATAAATGGTTTGTGCATCCTATGTTTACACATGTTGATAATATCATGTATCTTTTTTTTAACATTTTAATTTTTCATTATTTCTATAGAATTTTTTAAATCAGGTTTGTCTAATTTGGGAACTATGTGAGAAGAAGTTTTTGGGGGGACATTGAAAAATATTCACGAAATATGTGAATTATGAATCTATTATTGAAATACACTATAACTTTTACAGTCATCGGGCATATATTATAGTGTGATACATTGAATATTCATAAAAAAATAATGTAATGTCTATATAATTGGTTCATGGGTCATCTCACTTTATCTTATCCTTATTAGACAATATAATTTTATTTTTATAAGTGGTCTATACATACCTTCCATTAGTACCCCTCCCAAACTGACAATTATGAGAGGTTTGATGACCCCTTTATCCCACCTCTAATCAGATATGGGTTGGTGACTGGAACTGATGGTATATAATCCATTCAATTGGAGGAATTACCCATATTATATAATTTTATGGGATAATAGATATTATGAGACCACTAAGAAATAATATTCATAGATAAAAATAGAAAATCATCATACATGAATGTAACTTTATATTATTATGAAATGAATGGAATTTACTATATTAAGCCTATATAGTGACCATTTACTCTAACAACTCATGAAAAACTACATCGTCTAGTAATTACTTGACCAATCAATAACAACATATTTCTTAACTATGAAAAAATTTATATAAAGGTAGTAGGAGAATAAATTATTACCCAGTAAGATCCTCCCTATATCCTATCATGAAAAATGTGAAAGAATCATAGTAAAGCGTAATGTGTAAATAAATTAAATATATCATGACATAAATAGAAAAAACACTATCCTATATTCACCATGGATCACTCAAAAAGTAACATAACCAAAAAATAATGTTTATACCAAGTATGTATGTAAATGAAGGTACCTAGCTTCCACTTCCCCAAAATAATTCCTCTCTCAATCCCCCATAAATCACACCCTATGATTATCCCTCCCATATTCTTCTAGAACAATCCTATGAAACCATATCAAGATCTACATCATCTAAATCATTACAAGATCTCATATTTAATCCCCTAAAAAATTTATAAGTACATAAGGCACTATAAACTATGTATAATGAATTTTAAATCAATCCAATATAACAAATATTGGAACCCCCATGGAAAACTATAGTTATAATAGTCAAATACAAGAATATGATATAAAATTATTCCACTATAATCCAACCATAAATGAATATAATATTTAGGTCCATCACAAATAATGTGATTCTATACCATATACCATTATCCATCAATGCCCGGGTATGCCCACACATAATCCCACAACTTAAGGGAGAACATGGAAGAGGAATAATTCTACAATCTATTCCATCACAATCATGGATAATGGAGAAAACACCCTCTAAGACATTTCGGATATGGTTTCCCCTACCGACTCAGGTGATGAAGCATATATGTTATGAAAATATAATGAATATATATCACACATAACCACACTAATAGAAACTACATATCATGATGCTCAACTATGTCTATCATTTCATTGGACGCTTAGCTTCCACCACTATAGTATAAATATCAAACATGAACACATGTATCATGGTTCATCATTAACAAGTTCCATTTAGTATTTAGAATTTACTAATCATTCATTAAATCACATTAAAATTTCTATTTTAAACATTCCATTTTTACTCAATTTATCACGCCTTTATAATAATTCAATTTCTATAATTAATATCTATAAAAATCAGGAATAAATCTAACCCTAGAATGGTTTTATGTAAATAATAAATTAATAAATAATATATCATTACATAAATTAAAGAAACTTAATCCCATGAGTTCATTATTTTTCCATTTATTATTCCATAATTTATGTGTACTCTAGGACTAATCCAAAGCCACAAATATAAATGATGTACTTTCCATGCATATATCCAAACAACATCAAAGTAGTTTTAAACCATAATAAATAAGTGTCTGAAAACTAAATATAAAAAGAAATAATCATGGAAGAACAAACAATAAATCCAATATTCGAACTCATTTCAACTGCATCTGTGTTACCCCTGGTATTATTTCACACAACACATTCCATACTACAATTATTAAAATGAAGCCGCTACTAAACCCAACCCGTTTTTCATCAACAAAAAAAATATTATTGGTTTACAAAAAACATCATGGATATGTAATCCTAGGTATAAAATACATAGAAAAATAATAATTCTATGAATTAAATCGTAATGTGGCTACTAAATACATGTCACCATGGATTTCAAGCCTTCGCCAAACCAAGGTGGGATTGCTCAGTATCATGAAATTTCCTTTAGGAAAAAAACATTACAATATATTATTTAATAAAAAAATAATTATTAATAGGTTAAAAAAGATTATAATAAAAAATATATTAGCTTTAAATAATAAATTAATATACTCCAAGATACACTTTCATATTTCATTATATTCAATAAATAATGGTAATTAATTTACATGCTTATTTTAATAACCATTACATCATTTTGTATATATATTGTCTATAAAATATTCAATATATTTATCAACTAAAAAAGAATATCCATAAGAAATAGATTACACACTATTAGAAAAATCATGAGGCAACAACATCATGAAAAAAATAACATGTGATCACAATAACCCAACACCATAATTAATTATTTCTTTATTTACTGTATTATTATCTTTATTAGGTTGGTTCAATAATTACCCAAAGAATAGAATAATGATCATCCCACAAATTCACTAAAAAATGATAATTTATGAATCCATAACTCAATGAAAACATAGAAAAAAAATAATGACATAGTCATGGATGAATCGAGGGATTACTCACCTCAAAAACTAAAGGATAACTCACTGAACCTAACCACAAAAATAAACCATGAATACTTTCTCAAACCATAACCAAAAAATGGATTTTTCTCTACAAAAATCATATGAATGAAAAGAATAATCAGGATAATTAGGAGAATATGAGTGGATATATTTCCTTCATTCAAAACATATAGATATAGATCAGCTAGAATATTTAGACACTTAAGAGATATAGTTTGAGTGTTGTAAGAGAGAAAAATGAATAGAATTTGTTTTGAATGAAGAACTTAGAAAATAAAACCAATGAAGTCCAAAATATCTATTTATAGAGGAATATTGAATGTTCTCCACCATGGTGTAGTGATTCCCACTATGCACATGGTGTATCCCATCAATTGGAGATCCTATTTCAATTCATTTTAATAATTAATGATTTCATACCAAAATCCTCAATAAAATCCATTTACAGTAACCAAACAATGAACTAAAACACGGTGTGTGGAATTTTTTAGATTCATCCATATAATAAGGAATATTCCCACGCTATTTTGTACCAATTTGATAATGCCACATGTGAAGAGATATTCGATAAACAAATTCTTCCTCTATTATTCATAACTTAGACATGCCTCACTATTAACCAACACCCCTAAACCATAGGAATGTTTAAAATTCCTCTCTTCCAACTAGAAATATCCCATGTAATTCTAGAAGAACCACCCTCTCTATTACTTCATGTTACTCCTCACACTTTTTCTCACATAATGCACCCCAGGAAAAACTACTCTCATAACAAACTCCTTGGTAATATTTCTCAATGTGGTTCTTCAAGAACCATACAATCAACTCTAAAATTTCCAATGTACATAATCTAACATTTTGATAATACCCTCACATAAATATACTAACATATATAAGTCAAATAATTCAAACTATAACTACCCTCACATAAAGACCCAAGCACGAGTTCTCAGAATGACCATGATTAAAAATGGGAATCCATAGGGATTTCAGGATACCCCTCTTTGCATATGAGACCCTACCCAACTCAAATGACCTCCCATGACATTTAAATATAGAAAGTGTGATAAAAAAACTCAACGAAGATAAAAATGCCATCCCTTCATAAATGGATAGGGTATAAATGCATTATCTATGACCCCTACTTCAACAGATCCCAATACGGCTAACACTACATCCACCACTATGATGTGGTGGACCATGGGATGGAAAGAAGCCATCTTTAGCCTCCCAAACACCTATTAACCACCTATTGACACCTTTAAGTCTCAATAAAATGTAATGATAGGTATATAAAAATCAAATCCCTACACCATACCACTCTTAAGAAAATCACATCCCTTGGAATTTAACTAACCCGATCAGGAAAGAAAAGGTTTCCAAACAATCACCTCATCAGATACCTTTCCTGGATATCTATAAAATAGAACACCACCAATATAACATGAGGGAAGATCACATAAAAACAAAAAATAAATCTAATTCTAATAAAAAAAATGGTTGAATAAAAAATATCAATATGATCAAACTAAAAAGAATATGAGATATTGAGCTCACATTAGTAACACCCGCTCCCACGTACACTCCTAAAATCCACCATGCCTCCATAAAATAATGAAACAATGAAATAATATGCTTATGAAACACATTATACGAATGTAACTAAATCGTAATAGGATTCTATTTAAAGGATACGACATCATCAACTCCTATGTCACCTAGTAGAGGAAATTTGATTCATTAGGATGATAATAGAGAAGTAGTGACACAAAAAAGATGTCATGTATATGACCCATCAATATGGGTTGTTCTAAAAGACATGAAATAGATCCAATATGTGGAAACACCTCAAAATTTCTAAAAAAATAAGTAGGAAATATTACCCCCATGAATGAACCATCATTATAGATGATGATGTGATACCATTAAGAACATAATATCTAAAATGTCGAACTTTATAATCCTCCTCATATGAACAACATTTGAATTTTGATGATCTAATCCCCTAAATCATTCACTCATGGAATACCTTCTCCTTCATGGTCATTCATTTAACCAATTATAGTCAAATATAAACTAACAAATTGAGCATGATATGGAATAATAGACTTTAAAATGACCATCCATATAGTTCTTCAAAAGGAAACATAACAATAGTGGAGTGATAACAATTATTAAAATAAAAATCTTGTAGGGGTAGGTGCCTCACCAAAAATTTCCCCCAAATATAGACCGAAAATTAGAAATACAATCTAAAGAGTTTTCATAGTCCACTATGTATAATTTTATATCTATAGATGAAATGAAATTATCAAGAATAACTAAGATAAAAATAATGTCAGATACCTCTCTAAACCCTATAAGTGAAATAGGAATCACAATCATAAACGATCATATTTAGAAAACCATGTCCCCTCACTAACTTTTCCTAATATTTCATTAACATAAAAACCCCACTAAAATCATAACCTCCCTAAAATAAATCAAACTAGTGATAACGTCTATCTTGATGTCCTAATACTTATATTATGGAACATCAAGGGGCCTATGTAACCCACGAGGAATGTAGTGCTCAGCCTTCACCTTATAGAAAACCAAAAATCAATACTGAAACCTATCAAATGGATTTATTCAAGTTAAAATACCTTATATAAACTCATAGAGAATGATAAATATTGGCTACACCAAGATTTACTAGAAATGGTATACTATATAACTGATATAGAATCACATCACGCATCATTGTAGGAATACAAAGACTCCCATGAAACAAAAAACAATTTAAATCATCAAAATAACAACCTCAAGTGTATCAACAAAAATGAATCGATCTCTCCAGCCTCTACATAAGAATCCCCCTAGAGGGGACTCTACCACAAACTTCCCCAAATATGACTCCACCGACATCAGACTATTGAGAAATTTATAATCATATCCTCTCATATTAAGGTGCATCACAAAAAAATCATCCATCACCCTCTAAAAATCACTATAATCTCATAATAAATCACCAAAATAATTTTAAATCAATGATTCAACAATAAAATTACATTTCTATTGTTTTTCGGAAAACAATGAGTCATAATTATACAACAATTCCTTCCAAAATAATAGAATATGGCTTAAATCACATGGAGAGAATATATACCATTGATATTGTGGCCTAAAAACACTATTAAATACCCAATAAAAAAGAAATTCTTCCCCAACATCAATAAAAAATGAAACAACAAAATGTCAAGGCCATTGTTAGAATAGCAAAATTCTCGAGGCCATATCTAGTGATACCCATAAGAGATAACTGGCATTTTATACATCAGAACATGGCCCATTACAAGAAGAAAAGAGTTATAACAGACCACCAATGAAATATGTTCCTATTGAAATAGAATAATTGGAGCAACAAAAGACATCTCCATTAAATAATTGAATGCAATAAGAGACATGCCAATCTATCATTACACGAAGTTTTATAGTTGGTTTTCAAAACCATCACTAAATTTTTTATCAGAATATATTTAGTGAGAGTTTTGGAAATCGTTGTGAAAAAATTTCTATGAAATTTTTTTAAATTTTTTTGTTATAAATGATTTAAAAAAAATTCAAAAAAAAAATTATTATTTTTTAATGGCAGTTTTTTCAAAACCACAACAATAATGAAGAAAAAAATTTAAAAATTTGTTTATTTTTTTGTTATTTATTTTTATTTATAATTTAAAATAAAATATAGTTTACTATTTATAACACGGTTGTTAATAAATATTGATAATTATTAGTTAATAATATTTTTTAACTGAAAACAAGTCTTCAATATGTTGAAAAATAGACTTCAACATCAAATTACCATATCTTCTGATTCGGGAGACCATTTCAGCTCGACAACCACTCAAATCGATGCTTATCAAATGAGATAAAACCAAGTGAGATTTAAATCATTTGATAATCAAAGGGAAAAAAATATTCAAATTTCAAATGTTGAAAAATGACCTCGAACTTCTAACGACCATAACTTTTAATCTAGGTGTCTGTTTGAGCTCTACAAAAAAAATCAAAGCTTACAAGGAGCTCTATGCCATTTAGGATTGGTACTAACCATTTTAGTATTATAACCCTTTTTATTCCACCACAAAGGCCCAGAAGGCCTATGAAATAGAGATCTTAGTTACAGACCCGAATTTCATAAAATTCACATTTTTATATCTTTTGATCATAGTTTTCTTTTGGCCTGTACCACATATTATATCGAATATTCGTTCATGATATTCGATTTGAGTTGTTGTTGTAACGACCCAATCTTTTTGAGTAGTATATTAACTTACTCTTATTGATTTAATAAGATGTTAATGGTTAATGCAGAAAGAGGAGTCGATGGCTTCATCCAGTAGACTCAACCCTTATGAAGCCCACTTATCAGAGCTTGGGAAGGAGGTAGCATCTGTGGGCTTCGCTTTGGACCAAGCCCAAGCCGAACTCCAGCGTGTCAAGCTAGAACGGAAACGCTTGCAGGAGAAGTTCAAGTTAGTGGAGATTGCTACTAGGGCAATGCTATCTGAGCCTCCCTCAGATTCTCTCACCATATCACACCATACACTTAGGTCTTATGCCAGTGTTATAAGGGGCTATGTGATGAGACCCTAGTTTGCTTGTGTAATCCTCTCGGGTGAATAAATTGAGATTTATTCCTTTAGTGATGTTTGTGAAATTTCAAATACCTAGATAATTTTAGAATGTATTTTATTGATGAATTTTGAAAAAGGGATATTTTGAAATATTTATGTAAACCCTAAATAACTAATGATGTGTAATGATTTTCAAAAAATGGTCTTCTACAAAAGTGTTCATTAAGGAATTTGGAGTCTAATAAGATCAACTTAATTTTTGATGAATAGTAAATTATGAATAGTGATTTTACGCTTAGGATTAGTAATGTGACCAAATGGATTAGTAATTTTCACTTAAAGAAAGTTTTAATATAATTTAGACACCTTGGTTAAGTAATGTGATTCAATAAAATGGGTAAATAACGGTTTCATAAATTATTAATCAAGTATTAGTTTTTTCGGATGAATAGTGTTTTTTAAATAAAAATTTAATTAAAAATAATTAGAAAATTATTTTAATAAAAATGACTTTATTTTTGAACTCAGAGCATCGATATTATGTTAAGGTAATTTTTGGGGATTTTTCTGAAAAAAATGAATTTTCGATGAATAGTGTTTTTATTTAAAAATTAAGTTAAAAATATTTAGACAAATATTTTTATAAAATGGATTTCATTTTTGAAATCAGAGCATTGATATTTGGTTAAGGTGAAATTTTGGGATTATTCTGAGAAAGTTGAATTTTCAGTGAATAGTAAAAATACCGTTTTAGGGTTTCGGTATGTTTAATGACATCATAATGATGTCATGATGATGTCATGAGATATTTTGAGGGTTGGCCGGCCAAGGGTGATGAATTATTGTTTTGGGGGCCCCATGTGGCCTAACTCCATGATAAATGCCAAGGGAGAGCACATGGGTTTGAGAAAAGCACATGTGAGGTGTCCTTTGGCCATTAATGCTTTGTCCCCTCACTTTCCCTATAAATACCCACCCTTTCCTCCCTTGGTTTTCACTCCCAACTCTTCCCCAACGAATTTCTGGTCTTCTTACCTTCCAAATAGTCCTCCCAAGGTGCCCCCAAGCCCTCAAGGTCCAATCCTTTGAGTTTCAAGAGTCACGTTTTAAGGTAAGGGATCCGACCCCTCTCATTCTTTTCGTGTAATCTCTTTTATGTCATTCCTTTTATGCTCCATGTGATTATGTGAGAGGATGTTCTTTTATATTACTCTCACTTCCCTTTCATGTTTATATGATGAGAGAACCCCTCTTACTCTCATCATTTCGTTTTATGAAAGTTTAAGTGACGCCGTTAGGCTGCCGAATGTTTAAGTGATTCTTTCACCCTTCTCATTTTTTTCAAGTTCGATTTTCATGTCAAATCTTTCAAGTTCTTTTTTATTATGTTGGGGTATGATCTCTATATCTATCATACTTATCTCTTATGATCATATGATGAGAGACCCTATTTTATTTGTCCAATTCATTTTTGTTGAAGTTTAAGTGACGCCGTTAGGCTGCCGAATTTTCATAAGAGAAATCAAATTTTTGTCTTCCTTCCATGTTTTTCATTTCAATTGGTATGTCCTTGAAATTGCATCACCATGTCCATATATCCTTCTTATTCTGTCCCTTTACCTTTTTATGGGTCAATTATGATTGTTCAACCCATGTTCCCTCTCTTTTCAAAGTTTCTAAAACCTTGTAACATAGCTGTTATGCTGCAGAATTTTCGTCTCAAAATGCCTCTCTTTTCTCAAAATTATTTTATGTTATAAAGTGAATACTCAAAGCTCCTATTTCTAAAGGGGTATTCACATATATATAAAAATGATCTATTTTAAATTCTGGGATTTACATACATGATAACCGCTTTCCCTTTCCGTGGGTTTAAAGTAACGTAAAGATCATGTCTTTAAAGCAGTTTTTGAAACGTTATGATTATGAAATGAAACCCATTTTTTTATGCTATATGGGTTATTTATGAAATGTTTGATGATGATATATGTGGCTCACATGAAAATAAAGACAAATTTAAGGGTGCTCCCTGATAGCGCTCCAATGCATTGGGTAAAGACTTAATCTCTAGAGATGACCATTTTAACGACGCCTTGGTGAATAACCTTGGTAATTTTTAACGACACCTTGGGGATGGACCTTGGTGAAACGAAACGATTGTCAATATTAACTGTTGTAGCCACATCTTCAAGTTATGAAAAATGATTATTTTTATTATGATGTACCTCATGATTTCTTTCTCATGCCTTAAAGTTCTTTTCATGTCCTTATTGAAGTATCTCAAGTTCACTTGTAAAATGTTTCTCTTGTTTCCCTTACTGGGCCTTTTGCTCACCCTTTCTTTTGATGTATGTCCCCAGGTTATGAGATGCAGTAATGAACCTAGAATGAACTTAAGGAGACGCCTTTCAAGTGTTTAAGAAGAATGTTTTATGTTGTTTTCATGTATTATGTTCCTGGTTTCCAAGACACTAGACCTTAAAGATACTCAGTTTTATGTAATGTAATGAAAGTTTATGTTATAAAATGGCGGGATGCTATAGTTAGTATCAATGGATGGTTTAGTTATTTGTGGAAATTAGGATATAAAAACTTTAGGAAGAACCCAATAGAAAATTTTAAATATAGGAAAACTTCCTGGTATTTTGGTAAGTATTGAGTAAGTGGTTTATCAAAAAAATACATCCCTGTCTGGATACGAGCAGGTAGAGGCGGCTATGGCACAAATGTACATAGGGGTAAAACCCGAAAACACCGCTTTGAGCTAGACTCGAACGAAAACTGGTGCACGATAACGGGCCTTGCTGCACTCTTGGTTACGACACTCCCAGGGGATATGTTTGGTTAATCACAAGCTTTCTATGAATCATTATGAAGGAATTATAGAAAAGTGTAATTGTCTAAGCATTAAGTCTTAGTTAAAAGATTCATAAATAAAATAAGTTTCTTACTAAGGTTTTATTCTTTTAGAAATGGCGGGCAATAGGAGGAACCGTGCTGATGGTGACCGTAATGCACCATGTGCTGACGGCCCTCCGATGGAAGCCGGAATGGAAACATTCATGAGAATGATGAACCAACTGACTCAAGTTATGAGTAATAACTTGAATCAAGCTGAGAGGCCGACATCACCACGAAGGGAACAACACTCTGTTGAGTCCTTCATGCGTCAACGACCGCCAACATTCAGTGGATCTACTGACCCATTGGTTGCGGAACAATGGATAAGCTCCATTGAAAAGATCTTTTCTGTACTTCATTGTTCGGAACAAGAAAAGGTCACCCTTGCTGTTTACCGCCTAGAGGGAGAAGCGGATCAGTGGTGGTCACTGATCAAAAACACGAAGCCACGAGGAGAGATAGAAGCTATGGAGTGGGAAGAATTTCGGGGAATTTTCCTTAACAAGTATTTCCCTCGTTCCATGAGAACGAGAATGGAGAAAGAGTTTCTCGAGCTGAAGCAGAAGGAGAACGAATCTGTCGGAAGCTACGAGATGAACTTCACAAGGCTTTCCCGTTATACCTCAAGCTTTGTCATGGACCCTAATGGGAAGGTTGATAGATTCTTTGGTGGACTACGACCTCATCTACGGAAGAATCTAGCCAACAGGGACTATGATAGCTATGAAGAAATAGTTCGAAGTGCTATGAAAGTCGAGCTGGAGTTTGGTGAGACACAGTGGTCTCATAAGCCAAATGAAAAGAAGAGATCATTGGAGCCCAGTTTAGGGAAGTCTTTTGATCAGGGAAGAGGTGGAAAGCAAATGCAACTTACCACATGCAATAAATGTGGGAAGAATCATCTGGGGAACTGCTTGAACGGAAGTGGAAAGTGCTACAAGTGTGGAAGAGGAGGCCATATTGCTCGGAATTGTCATAGTGAGGTGAAGCCTCAGCTTCCCGACACTAATGACAGAGGAAAGATGGTTCTGGCCCTACCCGAAGTCACATGCTTCAAGTGTGGACAGCTTGGGCACTTTGCTAACCAATGTCCCAATCCGAGGGCGGTGGAGGGGAATCACCACCAACCTCAGTAGAGACCAAGAGAGCAAGGTCGTGCTTTTGCTATCACAACAACTGAAGTGGATGTTCCGAACGATGTGGTAGCAGGTACTCTTGTTGTCCTCTCAAAACTAGCAAGTGCTTTATTTGATTCTGGTTCTACGCATTCCTTTATTTCTTCCAAGTTTGCAAAGAATATAGAATCAATCCCCGAATTGCTTCAGGTAGAGTTGTCAGTCAAGACTCCAAGTGGGATTATCCATGCATCAACAGTGTTTAGAGACTCTAGTGTTTACTTTGGTGAGCACAATCTTATCGCAAATCTAGTAGTCATTCCCATGATGGAATTCGACGTTATACTAGGGATGGACTGGCTCTCAAAGTATAATGCTAAGATCAAATGCAGAAGTAAGGAAATCTCAGTAGCCTTGAATGAACGACCTACAGTTATCTTCCGTGGAGAGATATCCCGAACTGATCCCTATCTAGAAGCACCTCCTATAGCTTTCTTTATGGAGTTAATCGGTGATGAGGAAGAAGGGAAAGGGAGCATACAAATTGAAGATGTTCCGATTGTTCAGGAATACATGGATGTATTTCTTGAGGAGTTACCTGGACCTCCCCCCCAGAAAGAGAGGTAGAGTTCTCCATTGAACTCGTACCTGGGTCTCAACCGATATCAAAGACTCCGTACAGAATGGCAAATGTGGAGCTAGAGGAGCTAAAGAAACAACTCCAAGACTTGTTGGAGAAGGGGTTTATCCGACCGAGTGTGTCTCCTTGGGGAGCACCAGTTCTCTTTGTGAAGAAGAAGGATGGATCAATGCGGCTATGCATCGATTATAGAGAACTGAACGGGATCACAGTGAAGAACAGATATCCTCTTCCTAGAATTGATGATTTATTTGACCAACTTCGTGGGGCTCAATTCTTCTCTAAGATTGACCTTCGATCTGGTTATCATCAACTGATGGTGAAGAAGGAAGATATTCCAAAGACTGCCTTCCGATCAAGATATGGGCATTATGAGTTTACTGTTATGCCCTTCGGCATGACTAATGCTCCTGCTATTTTCATGGATTTGATGAATAGAGTCTTTAAGGACTACCTTGATAACTTTGTGGTAGTTTTTATTGATGATATTTTGATATATTCAAAAAGTCGTGAGGAGCATGAAGATCATCTGAGGGTTGTTTTGAAAACTCTACGGAAGGAGAGGCTCTTTGGGAAGTTCAGCAAGTGTGAGTTTTGGTTACAACAAGTGGATTTCTTGGGGCACATCGTAACCAATGATGGAATCTCGGTTGACCCTGCAAAGAAAATGGTTGTGGAGGAGTGGCCTCAACCCACAACAGTAACTGAGATTCGTAGTTTCCTTGGCTTAGCGGGATATTATAGGAGGTTTGTGAAAAACTTTTCACGGCTTTCTAATCCACTAACTAAGTTGACTCGAAAAGGGGTTAAGTTCATCTGGACAAAGGAATGTGAGGAATGTTTCCAAGAGCTGAAGAAGAGATTGGTTACTGCACCTGTGTTAACACTACCCTCTATCGGAGAAGGATTCGTTATTTTTAGCGATGCATCTCTGAAAGGGCATGGGTGCGTCCTCATGCAAAATGACAAAGTAATTGCTTATGCATCTCGACAGTTGAAGATTCATGAGCAGAATTATCCTACGCATGATCTAGAGCTGGCGGCAGTTGTTTTTTCTCTAAAGATATGGAGGCACTATCTTTATGGGGAGAAATGTGATATATACACTGACCACCAAAGTCTAAAGTATATTTTCACACAGAAAGAATTGAACATGAGACAAAGGAGATGGTTGGAGCTTATTAAAGACTATGATTGTTCAATTCATTATCACCCTGGAAGAGCAAACAAAGTCGCGGATGCGTTAAGCAGGAAAGATCCTGTTGTTCTGGAAACATTGAGAATCCTGGGAGATCCCTTGATTAAAGATCTAGTAAAACTGGACATGAGAATTATAAGGAAAGGGACATCATCAACCCTATCCCAAATGATTTCTCAACCTTCATTACTAGAGAAGATCAAGAAGGCTCAAAAAGAAGATCCTTTGCTGCAGGAGAAGTTCGAGGCTGTAAAGGATGGGAAGTTCCCTGATTTCAATATTGATCAAGAAGGTGTATTGAAATTTCGTACAAGACTATGTGTTCCATCTATTCCGGAGATAAAGAAAGAACTGATGGATGAAGCTCATAGATCTACTTTCTCTATACATCCGGGAAGCACTAAGATGTATAGAGACCTTCGTGATCATTATTGGTGGGATAACATGAAGAGGGAGATTGCTGATTACACTACAAGGTGCCTGGTGTGTCAGCAAGTAAAGGAAGGAAGACAACTTCCTAAGGGGGTATTACAACCGCTACCCATACCAGTATGGAAGTGGGATAATATCACCATGGACTTTGTAACTGGTCTCCCAAAAACATCCAAAGGAAACAATGCGATATGGGTTATTGTGGACCGTCTCACCAAGACAGCCCATTTTATCTCTATTCGGGAAGATTTTTCTCTGGATCAGCTTGCCAAGATATACGTGAAGGAAGTGGTAAGGCTGCATGGGGTACCACTATCCATCGTATCTGATCGTGACCCAAGATTCACATCAAAATTCTGGAGATGTCTTCAGCATGCTCTGAACACTGAATTGAATTTTAGTACGGCCTATCATCCTCAAACTGATAGCCAATCTGAAAGGACTATTCAGAAACTCGAAGACATGTTGAGATTATGCTCAATGGAATTTAAAGGTGGATGGGATCAACACCTCCCATTAGTTGAGTTCTCCTATAACAACATCTTCCATGCGAGTATTCAGATGGCACCCTATGAAGCTCTGTATGGAAAGCGATGTAGAACTCCTACTTGTTGGGATGAAACTGGTGAGAGGAAACTTCTTGGGCCTGATCTCGTGCAAGAGATGACAGAACAGGTTCATGCCATCCAACAACACATAAGGGCTGCTCAGAGTCGGCAGAAGAGCTATGCTGACAATCGTCGAAGAGACTTGGAGTTTGGGGTGGGTGACAAAGTCTTCCTTCGAATCTCTCCATGGAAGAGAGTCATGCGGTTTGGGAAGAAAGGGAAGCTCAGCCCTAGGTACATTGGCCCCTATGAAATCCTTGATCTCATAGGAGAAGTGGCCTATCGTACAACACTTCCACCGAACCTAGCTCAAGTTCATGATGTCTTCCATGTATCTCTCTTGAGGAAGTACATACCCGACCCTTCGCATGTACTGAACCCAGAGGTGGTACAACTTGAACATGACCTCTCTTATGAAGAGCAGCCAGTGGAGATCTTAGACCGTAGAGACAAGGTCCTACGAAACAAGACTACCCACCTTGTGAAAGTGTTGTGGAGGAATCATAAATATGAAGAGGCGACTTGGGAGCCTGAGGAAACAATGAAGCAAAAGTACCCTCACCTTTTCGACTAGGCCTCAAGTGTAAATTTCGGGTACGAAATTTCTTAAGGGGGGAAGAATGTAACGACCCAATCTTTTTGAGTAGTATATTAACTTACTCTTATTGATTTAATAAGATGTTAATGGTTAATGCAGAAAGAGGAGTCGATGGCTTCATCCAGTAGACTCAACCCTTATGAAGCCCACTTATCAGAGCTTGGGAAGGAGGTAGCATCTGTGGGCTTCGCTTTGGACCAAGCCCAAGCCGAACTCCAGCGTGTCAAGCTAGAACGGAAACGCTTGCAAGAGAAGTTCAAGTTAGTGGAGATTGCTACTAGGGCAATGTTATCTGAGCCTCCCTCAGATTCTCTCACCATATCACACCTTACACTTAGGTCTTATGCCAGTGTTATAAGGGGCTATGTGATGCGACCCTAGTTTCCTTGTGTAATCTTCTCGGGTGAATAAATTGAGATTTCTTCCTTTACTGATGTTTGTGAAATTTCAAATACCTAGATAATTTTAGAATGTATTTTATTGATGAATTTTGAAAAAGGGATATTTTGAAATATTTATGTAAACCCTAAATAACTAATGATGTGTAATGATTTTCAAAAAATGGTCTTCTACAAAAGTGTTCATTAAGGAATTTGGAGTCTAATAAGATCAACTTAATTTTTGATGAATAGTAAATTATGAATAGTGATTTTACGCTTAGGATTAGTAATGTGACCAAATGGATTAGTAATTTTCACTTAAATAAAGTTTTAATATAATTTAGACACCTTGGTTAAGTAATGTGATTCAATAAAATTGGTAAATAACGGTTTCATAAATTATTAATCAAGTATTAGTTTTTTCGGATGAATAGTATTTTTTAATTAAAAATTTAATTAAAAATAATTAGAAAATTATTTTTATAAAAATGACTTTATTTTTGAACTCAGAGTATCGATATTATGTTAACGTAATTTTTGGGGATTTTTCTGAAAAAAATGAATTTTCGATGAATAGTGTTTTTATTTAAAAATTAAATTAAAAATATTTAGTAAAATATTTTTATAAAATGGATTTCATTTTTGAAATCAGAGCATTGATATTTGGTTAAGGTGAAATTTTGGGATTATTCTGAGAAAGTTGAATTTTCAGTGAATAGTAAAAATACCGTTTTAGGGTTTCGGTATGTTTAATGACATCATAATGTTGTCATGATGATGTCATGAGATCGTTTGAGGGTTTGCCGGCCAAGGGTGATGATTTATTGTTTTGGGGGCCCCATGTGGCCTAAATCCATGATAAATGCCAAGGGAGAGCACATGGGTTTGAGAAAAGCACATGTGAGGTGTCCTTTGTCCATTAATGCTTTGTCCCCTCACTTTCCCTATAAATACCCACCCTTTCCTCCCTTGGTTTTCAATCCCAACTCTTCCCCAACGAAGTTCTGGTCTTATTACCTTCCAAAGAGTCCTCCCAAGGTGCCCCCAAGCCCTCAAGGTCCAATCCTTTGAGTTTCAAGAGTCACGTTTTAAGGTAAGGGATCTGACCCCTCTCTTTCTTTTCGTGTAATCTCTTTTATGTCATTCCTTTTATGCTCCATGTGATTATGTGAGAGGATGTTCTTTTATATTCCTCTTACTGCCCTTTCATGTTTATATGATGAGAGATACCCTCTTACTCTCAACATTTCGTTTTATGAAAGTTTAAGTGACGCCGTTAGGCTGCCGAATGTTTAAGTGATTCTTTCACCCTTCTCATTTTTTTCAAGTTCGATTTTCATGTCAAATCTTTCAAGTTCCTTTTTATTATGTTGGGGTATGATCTCTATATCTATCATACTGATCTCTTATGATCATATTATGTGAGACCCTATTTTATTTGTCCAATTCATTTTTGTTGAAGTTTAAGTGACGCCGTTAGGCTGCCGAATTTTCATAAGAGAAATCAAATTTTTGTCTTCCTTCCATGTTTTTCATTTCAATTGGTATGTCCTTGAAATTGCATCACCATGTCCATATATCCTTCTTATTCTGTCCGTTTACCTTTTTATGGGTCAATTATGATTGTTCAACCCATGTTCCCTCTCTTTTCAAAGTTTCTAAAACCTTGTAACATAGCCGTTATGCTGCAGAATTTTCGTCTCAAAATGCCTCTCTTTTCTCAAAATTATTTTATGTTATAAAGTGAATACTCAAAGCTCCTATTTCTAAAGGGGTATTCACATATATATAAAAATGATCTATTTTAAATTCTGGGATTTACATACATGATACCCGCTTTCCCTTTCCGTGGGTTTAAAGTAACGTAAAGATCATGTCTTTAAAGAAGTTTTTGAAACGTTATGATTATGAAATGAATCCCATTTTTTTTATGCTATATGGTTTATTTATGAAATGTTTGATGATGATATATGTGGCTCACATGAAAATAAAGACAAATTTAAGGGTGCGCCCTGATAGCACTCCAATGCATTGGGTAAAGACTTAATCTCTAGAGATGACCATTTTAACGACGCCTTGGTGAATAACCTTGGTAATTTTTAACGACACCTTGGGGATGGACCTTGGTGAAACGAAACGATTGTCAATATTAAATGTTGTAGCCACATCTTCAAGTTATGAAAAATGATTATTTTTATTATGATGTACCTCATGATTTCTTTCTCATGCCTTAAAGTTCTTTTCATGTCCTTATTGAAGTATCTCATGTTCACTTGTAAAATGTTTCTCTTGTTTCCCTTACTGGGCCTTCTGCTCACCCATTCTTTTGATGTATGTCCCCAGGTTATGAGATGCAGTAATGAACCTAGAATGAACTTAAGGAGACGCCTTTCAAGTGTTTAAGAAGAATGTTTTATGTTGTTTTCATGTATTATGTTCCTGGTTTCCAAGACACTAGACCTTAAAGATCCTCAGTTTTGTGTAATGTAATGAAAGTTTATGTTATAAAATGGCGGGATGCTATAGTTGTGGCACTAAAAAAGGAGCCTGAGATCCGATTTTATGGTCATTTTAGTGTTTTTCCGAGTTTTAGAGGTTCTTAACGTTTTATGATTTATTTATTCATTTAATATTTATCTATTTATATATCTATTATTTAATATTTATTTAATTATTATTTATTTTTTGATAAATGTATATTGATAAATTTATTTAGTTACTTATTTATTTAATATTTAATATTTATTTATTTATTTATTATTTAATTATTATGTACACATTATTTATTAATTTATTTACCAATTTAGCAATTAATTATAAATTAATTATTTATTATTAGATTATTTTTTATTTACATTAAATTAAAATATTAATTAATTATTTATTTATTAAATATTAAATATTAAATATTTATTAGTTAATTATTTATAAATTATTAAATATTGAATATTAAATATTAAATATTTATTAATAATTATTAATTATTAATTGTCAATTATAAATTATTAATTATTATTTATTTATTATTAATTATTTATTTATTGGTCTATTTATGTATTTATGTATTTATTATTTATTATATGTTATATATTATTAATTATTAATTATTTAATATTTGAAATTTTTTAATCTATTTTAAATTTCATAAATATTAATTTATTATTAGTTTATTATTGATTTAATAATTATTTATTTATTATTTATTTATTTATTAAATATTTAATATTAAATATTTATTAATTAAATTTTTAGTAATAATTTCATAATAATTTATTAATTATTTATAAATTTTTAAATACTAAATATTAATTATGAATTTTGAATTCATAATGATCAATTATTTATTATTATTAAATATTAAATATTAAATATTAAATATTAAATATTAATTATTTATTATTTACTTTTTACTATTTATTATTTTTTATTTATTAATTATTAGTTTATTTTTTCAATAATTTATTAATTTATTATTAATTTGTTATTTATTTATCAAATATTAAATTAGTTTTAATTAACTTATTATTTATACATTAATTATATATTATATGTTATATGTTATATGTTATATGTTATATATTATATATTTTGTGTTATGAATTATGTATTATGTATTATATATTATATATTATATATTTGGTATTATATATTATATATTATAAATTATGAATTATGAATTATATATTATATATTATATATTATATATTATTTATTATATATTATTTATTATTTAGTATTTAGTATTTATTATCGATATGTTACTATTAACTATTAACTATTTATTATTTACTATTTATTATTTAATATTTATTATTTACTATTCACTATTTACTATTTATTATTCATTATTTAATATTTACTCTTTTTATTTACAATTTACTTCCATATTATATTTTTCATTATTATTCAGATATATTCTACTTAATAATTCGTAATTTAAAACTATTAAATATTAAATATTAAATTTTAAATAATAATTATAAATTATAAATTATTGTTTATTGAATAATAATTGTTCATTGTGTATCTTATTTATATTTATTATTTTTTTTCCAAAAATATATATATATATGTATATTACATTCAATTTTTTCACCACATGAAGAGCCTGCTGGAGTGATAATGTCTTTCGAGAATAATCAAGAGGTAAAGGTTTCAAATCTCACCCAACACTGAAAATCTATTTATGGCATGGACATGTGCATGGACCTAGACTTGTGCATGGAGATGAACATGGGCATTGTATTAATAAATATTAAATAATAAATGAATTAAAAATATAAATAAATTAATCAATCAATAATTAAAAAAATTGTGAGAATAAGAAAACAAATTAATTCATTATGAAAAAAAGCAAAATAAATGAATGAATAAACAAACAAATAAATTAAATAATAAAAAAATTTATCAATATATAAATTATGAAAATAAAAATAATTAAAATAAAAATAAAAATATAAAAATTAAAAAAAAAATTAAAAAACAAAAAAAACAAAAAAAATAAAAAATAACATAAAATTAGTTTAGCAATGGTTTAAACCGCTGGTAAATTGTTCTAAAACATTTTTGGAAAACAACTAATAATTATTTACCAACAAACGATTGAATGACGATTTTACAAAAACCCCATAGAATGATTTAGGAGGGATTTAAACCGCCACTAAATACAAATTTTGGCATAGTGTAAACAAATGCCTAATCCATTTTAGTTAAAGTTTTATATAAGTCTACATCCTAGAGAAGTTGAGTATGATCCTCCTATAGTAACTAGAATTACCCCTGGAAAATCTGTACCTCTACAATATTCACTTCAGCTACATAAGAAACAACTGCCTCAACCTTCAAAGGAACCATATATACTCTACAATGAGACATTTCATATCCTAATAAATTGACCTCATGGGCTAAACGATCACACTTCAAAATATTAAAAAATATTTTTGAGGATGATGATCTTCCAAAATAGCTTGTTGTTCATCAATACGCGCCCTAAACACTGAAAACATATGGATGACTTCGATAAACACCACCAAGAATTGTTCCAGAGACTCATGTTACAGTGCTTTCATTAGTCCCATGAATAGAGATGCATAATTCATGACACCAAATGAACATAAAAATAACTCATAATGTTTATAAGGACTTATAAAAGTAGACTTTTAAATATCTTCATCCTTTACTGACATCTGATGATATCTTTCCTGAAAATAAATCTTTGATAACCATCTAGTTTCCTTCAAATTATCGAAGAAATCAATAATTTTCACAAGATAATATAATTTTAACATTATCAAAAGATTTAATAAATTTTCATCAACACAAACATTTAATCATTTATCTACCATCTTTGTAAAAAAACTGATGTTCCAAAAAATGAAACATTATACTGAATGAATCATATCAACATAATATTACCAATAAGATTCCGTAACTCTGACAACATATAAGGGTCTATCCTATATAAATACATCAATAAAAGAGTTATTACTGGTTGAAACTTTATTCGGAACATGATCACTCATTGAGGGGATAATGTAAAAAAATATTCTAGAATGACATTTGGGTAGTCCTCAACAACCCTAGGAAACATAACTTGCAAATTCTATATATATATATATTAGCATCATATTGTTCATCAGGTAATATTTGGCCTCAACCCCCCTTTTCCCCATCCAAGGGTCTCACTCACCAATAAACATAACCTCATCCGATTAACATCATATAATATTATTCACCTATAGTAGATGTGTATAATATTCATTACTCATTGAATCTAATTAATGACGCAGATGATTTCATGTTTCTATATCCTCAAACCAATGAAATATTCCTATATATGATACTCTCTGAACACGAACTTAAAATATTTGGACACATCACACAAGTTATCTCAACCTCTAACTGGCATAGTCAACACCAAGGGCACTGAAATCCTCTCAACTTCATATCCCATATTATAAATTATGTAAGGAATAATAAGGGCATGTGTAGAAACTAAATTAAATAAGGAATATACCCATGTTGATAAAATATAGTTCCTGACATGATATCAATCCTTCATATAACTAGAAACTCTATAACAATCATTTGACCATGAACTACTCTACAATCTCTATAAACATGGTGGATACCTCCTTCATGGATAAAATATTAGTTATATCTTATAGAAAAAAGAGACTCATGTGGATATCCTCTGGCTACCCCTCCTCTATTAGTTGATTGAAGGATAGAGAACCATATAGATACTACTACCTCTAATGATTTTACTATAAGGGATAAGGCTTAATATGGTCTCCATATCCATGATTATTTTAGAGTAAGGTGGGATACAATCACTTCTAATGAAAAAAACTCTATAAGAATAATGAAACACACCTAATACACTATCATGGTTCTAATAACTACCATCCCATGTAAAATGAGATACATAAGGAAAAAATAGAATCCTTTTTCTTTGAAACATATTTTTTGGTTGAAAAAATAACTTCTATGAATAACTTTTCTCTTGATATAATATTGATAAATTTCCTCTTGAGATGATATTACAAATGTAAGTGTCCTATCAATGTCCTCTAATATTTCCAGTACCACAATTCAAGTCTTTATCATTAATAAGATGACATGGAACTAGATCTCCAAATGAAAATCAACTCGAATATGCTTCACCTAAAACTCATCATCTTGGATAAGTTATGAGTCATAATTCACAATGTTCAAATTATAAATAGTAAACTATAACTCTATGGAACTCCCCTGATGAAGGGTATATAAATTTTACCATGAATTTAACATTAAAGAGGAATTAAGAAACCCAACATGAATCAGATAATGAAACATCCCTTATGAAATAGTCAACTCCTCATGATCCCTAAGGATTATGAACCCCCACTACTGATCTTCCCTATGTAGCATCATCAAAACCAATGAAACCCAATGAAAGTTTTGATCATGAAATGAGATGAAAGGAATATCCACCTCCTTAAACCAAGCATCAGTTTTCTGATCCCAAATAGATCCTCAATACTTTTGTATATCATGATACTAAAAATCATGGAGTCCCCTTATTCAATAATAATAATCATTAGGATCCACTCTATGAAGATCCACTACAATATCTCATTGAATTCCTTTTTCAAAAACTAGAAAGTGACATCAACCGAATATTATACCTATAAAATAAAAATATTTAAGGACTCATAGACCCAAAGTATTGAATATTTATAGTTAATTAATTTCTTCATTATATTCATATTAACCCAATCCCCATAATATATATATTTCAAACACAAAAATAAAAAGTATGTATCATGATACATACTTAGTCCTCTAAAATTAATGAAAAATTACATGATATTTCATATGAAATTAATTTAAATGTTCTTGCATCGAGTCATGTGGGACCCTAAATACCATATTTGTAACTAGTGTCACTTGTTTACACTCTATAGTATGTCGAGTTAATAAAATTTACCTACAAAACCATGTGAACTCACCATTAATTATCTATGAACACTATATAGTCTCTTAATCATCTTATCTAATACAACTCATTAAAAATACCCACAACTCTAGAATACCTCCTTGTATAGAAGATAATAGAGGGGCGATGAACCCTAAATCATACCCTCAATAAGCCATATGTTGGTGACTGGCATCAAGGGTACATAATTCATAGAAAGATAAAAATGTCCCAAAACATATATATTTAATGAATACGAGGTAATATATGTCGAAAAATCAGTAGCATTAATAAATAGATGATATATTGTCCCAATATATAATCCTACTTTCATACAAAAAAAGAAATAATTAGAAGATACAAAAACAAGCCTTCATAGTAGACCCAAAGTCTAATAACCTTGGAACAACTCCATGAGCTAGTAATTACTAAATTGATCCCCAACTAACTCATGTATACTGATTCATGACTGTAGTAGGGTGTTGAAAAATCAACTTATTTTCATAATGCAGCACAGAGGCAAACCATGGTCATCTCACTTGAAGAGATTTCTTAAATTTTCACTCACTTAATCTAATTCAACCAAACTAATAATTTTTTGTTGTTTTTATTTATTCTATGAAACTAATAGACTTTAAATTAAATAAATCAGAAAACCAATATGTAATGAAAATATGTAATTAGTGATGAATGGACTTGGACTTTATGGTATGGTTTCTAGGTTATAATATTCTCCTTGTTGATGTTTAAATAAAGATTGATAATTCAATTATGAGATGACATTAAAGAATTACTATTCTTTATAATTTATGGGTGTGAAATACTGAATGCCTTTATCAAATTCAATTCAATGTCTTCCAATAATAAATGTGGATATAACTTGAAATGCGTTTTCATGGGCGCTTTCAAATGATTTTCGGTTTTGGGTTATTTAGGTGCAACAGAGTGGCTGACCATGGTCATCTTTCAAAGGAGATAGTAAATCAAATAAACTTCTTAAAGGTGTTCTGAAAATAAAATAAAAGAGAATAAAAACACTTCATGAAATAATGGGGGGGGGGTTTGTTTATCATTTATAAAACGAGAATAAGATTGCTGGAAGAAGATTTCATTTTTTTGTTTTTAAATTTGAAATGAAATTCGACGCAACAAAAAGATGTTTTTTTAGAAATTATTTTAAAAAGCACAATAGATATAAATCTACTTATTCACTCAATTATTTATCATTATCATCTAAATTAATATCCAATTAATTATGATCCCCAAAATTGTTAACCCCTAAACCCTATGAGAATTAACTTTACCAAAAATAGGAAGTGAATTAAACTCTAAGCTAGCTTTGAATCATGTAATCACGACACCCTGCTTTGATTAATGTTCTAAATCTAGCTTGTGGTCAGTGGTAAATGAAGGCACATGTCCATTCTGGAAAATGAGGATGATTTGAGTTTAGAGATTATATTTTGAATCTACAAATTTATCTTACATGGTCTTTTTTCGATTATGTTTGTGCTCTCACAAATTACACAATACTTGAACTTGTGTGTTTTTTGTGTTAATTGTTCAATTTCTTTCTTAGTTTCTTATAATTTAAAAACTAAAATCATGGATCATTTTATGTGAATTACTGTAGCTCAATGATTTAAAATAATTTAATGAAGAGGTTAGACGATAGTTAGATCACTAGGAGAACTACTCTTCCATGGGCGGTGTGGTCATCGTGGAGTTGTTTTTCATTATCAAATTAATGAAAGGTTATAACCCAATCTCGTCTCCATTATTGATTCCATACCCAATAGGATGAGTAAAGAATATGATAATTGAAAAAAACAGATAAAAATAAGGGAAAGAAAATAAAAACAATGATTTTTATTAAAAAAATAAAAACATTAGAACTTGAAGAAGAGAAGAAGGCTTCGATGAGGGGATCCTTGATTCAATAGCTTCACCTCCTACAATGGTTGGATAATTTTGGTGAAACCAATTCTCCACTTCCATAAATATTTTAATTCATGTCCCAGCCCCACCAAATGAGTAAAAAACCAATTTATAGAGTGGTGCAGAGGCTAGGATCAATGTGGTTTCAAGTGTGAATGTGGAATCTCGACCAAATATATTATTCCATGTTGAACATACCATTCGACCACAAAACGCGTGAATCATCTGTCCTTATAAAAGGATGATTCATGCCAAAGTGAGTCCTAGATCTCCTCAAAACATTTGGGCCTAATAAAAGCACAAATGAGGAATTTATGGACCAAATACCGAACCCATTTCAAATATCTCGAGTCCAGACCAATGTTGACTTCATGGAACATTTGCACAAACCAAGTGCCTGATTTACCTCCAATGTCCTAAATGAAAGTTGTATAAAATTATGTCAGGAACACATTAAAATTTTTTAAGTTAGAATAATTCAAATAAATTATTTATGTTCAAAATACTACAGTGAATTCTTAAAGGGTAAAAAATGAATTTTCATCAGAATTTCAATTGAATGATCTAATCCCTAATATTCCATAAATGAACATAGATACCAAAATGTTAGGAAATTATATCATTTATTAACAATAAAATATTAAATAAAATTTTTTTTTATCAACTCCCCCACATGTACCCTTTTTCACTCTTGGGAAAAACCTTATATCATGCATTCTAAAAAATAATGATAGGTAAACATCAATATGAAATCAAAAAAAAATTTCAAACTCATATCCTTGAGATCCAAAAAGTCCCAAAAAATAATAAAAAGATATCATACCTCATAAGAAACCATTATTTCAATTTATCTATTCAATATATTTCCACTTCATTTATCCTCCCATGCACAAAACACTTACCTCACTTGAATTTTCTATTATCACACAAATGTCAATTTTTTAGCAACATCTTTATCATGAAAACTCATAAAAGTGTCACCATAGGCTAGATAAAATTCTTAAATCACCACCTGATGTTATTCAATGAAATATTTATATCATGAGTACTTTTCAGGGTTGTTTTATGGCTTTTGGGGGTAGAGTTTAGATGTAAAAATTTATGTGGCTAAATGAGGAGGGCTTGAATCTTTTTGAAGAAAAATTGCATATTTTTGTTGTCACTAAAGTATGGTATCCTCCTCACACATATTAGTAACAATTTAGCTCAATAATCATGAAAACTCAAAGAAAGTTTACACCATTAATCATTTCAACAAAAAAATGTTCATCATCTCAAATATAGTTTTTAATGAATGTTCCACATAGGCATAACTTTTTTCTTCATCAAAAGCTCTAGAAAGGCACAAATTCTATTATCATGAAAGCTCTAGAAGGGAACAACTTTCAATAGAATGTTTTTTTAGTAGAAACACGTCTCTTAGGAATTTTATTTTCCACCCAAAGTATCACAAATTGTTATATCACAACACAAGATAGCTTCCCCCACACATAAGTTCAACTAGATTATGTAATTTCACTTCAAGAGTTGGTTGGATAGAAAACATTGGCTTGTAATGTGGCTAACCTAATAGGATGTTCATGAATTATAAGGTCTAAAAGGACTAAATTTTAATGGTTGGCCATTATAAAAATGTATTCTTTGAAATATGGGCTTTATTAACCAACAAATGCACCAATCATTTAAACATAAGTACCTCAAACCCTCATGTTTTGACCGGAATAAATCAAATTCTCATTCAATAAATCATGGTTTGGTACTCTCAATAAGTGAGGTAAATGTAATGAATATGATAATAATGGTACAAAATCCCCATAATAAAGTGATTTCAAATATAAACACAGTGAGATGTGTCAGGGGATTCAAAATTTAGTGTAATTTTCATGAAATTACTAAAGATTTGAACATGAAAAAAGACATTTTCAGTATTAGTTTAAGCTCGATTTCGTGGGATAAATTTTTTCAATTATTTATATGAATTTCAAATTGGTGATGAGAATAATTTCAGCTCAATTGTTTGAAAAAAACAAAAAAAATAGAAACATAAACACACAACATTTGAAAACAAACACATTTTTTTAAAATCACCGAAAAAAGGATAACAATTGAAATTACTAATCTAAAAGGTTCCCTCTCCCACACATAAAATATTGTATTAACCTAAATGTGAACCCATGATATTATTTATGCACATGAAATGTATAATTTTAAATAGGAAAAATAATACAAAAAGTGAAAGGGATAGCAACAGCTTGATATTCTCAAGTGATGATGGGGTTATACAGTGTGATGAAATCCACAACATTGGTAGGATATCCCTAAACATATCTCTTCAAATGTTGACCATTGACTATAAAGATCCTTCCAGTTTCCTCTTTCATGAACTCCACTGCACCATAAAGAAAACATTTAGTCACAACATAAGTACCTAACCACCTAGAATGCAACTTACCAGGCATCATCTTCAATCATGAATTATAGAGTATGACTTTCTCTCCAACCTGAAACTCCCATTGTTGGATCATTCAATCATGATATGCTTTTGATAATTCATTATAGAGACTTGAGTTCTTGTATGAAGAAAATCGAATCTCTTTAATCTCTTGAATTTAAAACTTCCTTTGGATTCAAGCTTGTGCCAAATCCATGTTGAATTTCTTTATATCCCAACAAGCCTGATTCTCAAATTCCACGGGTAAATAACACTTTCCCAAAAACAATCTAAAATGGGGACATACTAATGGTTATCTTGTATGCTGTTCTATAAGACCAAAGTTCATTATCTAAGCACTTGATCCAATATTTCCTATTCGAATGCACAATTTTCTCCAAAATTTGATTCAACTCCCTATTTGAAACCTCAGGCTGGACACTTGTTTGAGGGTGGTATGATGTTAAAATTTTGTGTGTCACCCCATACTTATGAAGCAAGGAATCCAAATTATAATTGCAAAAGTGTGTCCCTTGGTTATTTATTATGGCCTTTGATACTCCAAACCTACAAAAAATCTTGGATTTGACAAAATCCACAACAACATGAGAACCATCAGTCCTGGTGGCCTTAGCCCCCACCCATTTTCTAACATAATCAACCAAAACCAAAATATACAAAACCCAAAATGAACTTGGAATAGGACCCATTAAATTGATTCCCCGTACATAAAAATATTTATAGAATATTCTGGGTTGTTGGGGAATGTCATGTATCCTAGAGATGTTCCCACTGTGTTGGAAATGAGAGCATGACTCACAAAACAGATGGGCATCATGGAATAAGATTGGAGAATTTAATCCAGATTCTAAAACGTTCCTAGTTGTTCATTGGGTTATAAAGTGTCCACAACAAGTATGTGTATGAAGGAATTTCAGAATAGATTCAAACCCACAATTAGAAACACACCTTTTAATAACACGATCAATAGAAATTCACCTTAAGTAGGAATCATCACAAACATAAAATGTAGACTCAATAATTAACATTTGTAATGGATGTTTTTTTATATTTTTATGAATTTCATATGAAATAAGGTAGTTCGCTAAATCACCATACCAAGGATGTGTACCTGAGATGTAATAAATATGATCATCGTGGAAAGTGTCCCGAAGTGGTACCCTGTCCAAGGAGTCAACCTCTAGTGTGTGAGTAAGCCTACTCATGTGGTCTTTCACTAGCTTTTATGACCCCTTCTTGTCCTTTATCTCAATGCCAAATTCATAAGGAAGGAGCATCCATCAGATTATCCAGGGTTTTGCATCCGACTTCTTCAATAGGTACCTTAGAGCGGCATGGTCAGAAAAAACAACTACTTTAGAGCCTAATAAATATGAATGATATTTATCTAAAGAAAATATAACAGTAAGAAACTTCTTTTCTATGTTTGTGTAGTTTTATTGGGCTGAATCAAGTGTCCTCGATGTATAGGCAATCACATGTGAACATCCCTCCCCCCTCTAAGATAATACCAATCCAAACGCAAAGTTATAGGCGTCACACATAAGCTAAAAAGGAATCTCCCACAATGGGGGTTGTATGGCAGGTGGAGTGGTAAGACATTGGAGTGGTAAGTCATTGTTTTAGTGGTCAAAGGGCACTGTAGCAGGTGTAGTATTGTGCAGGAACTGTAGTTGGTGGGTTACTTTTCACAGAATGAGCATTGAGCCAAAAATTTTGGCTTATGGGCTATGTAATGGGATACAATCTCACTAGGCCTTTGAGCTATGTAATGGGTCTCCCTCTACCCAGTTAAAAGAGGTTTTGTTTATTTAATAATAAATTAGGCTTCAGCCCAACCTTAAAAAAATCAAATGACACTTTTCAATGTTCAAGAATAGATTCTTCTAAAAAAACAATTCAAAACCATTCCCAAACTAAGGATACAATCATAAAATGAAGACCCATACACTGTAAAATCATCCATGAATACTCTCCATGCATCTCTAGAAGGTACCTGGGGCAGTGCAAAGTCCAAATAGAATCCTTAGGTAGGAAAACGTACCGAATGGACAAGTGAATGTTTTATTATCCAGATCCATCAGAGTAATAAGAACCTAAAAATATCTAGAAAATCCATCCAAGAAACAGAAGTGTGCATTCCCAGCTAGTCTTTCAATAATCTGATCAATAAATGGGAGGGGTATATGGTCTTTTCGAGTGGACTGATTTAGTTTCCTATAACCAACACACACACACCAACAGTTTTTAACCCTCACTGGAACTAACTCATCTTTCTCATTTTTAACAACTATAACACCACTTTTCTTAGGCACATCCCGACTAGGAATTACCCACTGAGAATCTGAAATGGGATAAATTATACCTTCCTCGAGGAAAATTTCAACCTATTTTTTAAAAACTTCCAAAAGGGTTGTATTGAGTTTCCTTTTTAGCTACTTCACTGGTTTATCCCAATCATCCAAAAAATCCTATGCATGAAAATAGAGGGTCTAATACCTATTATGTCCTCCAATTTCCACTCGATTTCCTTAAAGTTATCCCTAAAAATATTCAAAAGTTTATCATCATGTTCAAAAAGAAGATTATTAGCTATTATAACAGGTAATATCTCGCCACTCAACAAGTATGAGTATTTGAGATTTGGTGGAAATGGATTGATCTCCAATGAAGGAATGTGAAGTATGGATGGATACAGTGAAGGAACTAAAATATGTGAACAACGATCATCAGTATCGGAATAAACATCATAAAAATTAGAGAATAGTTCTTCAAATCCATCAGCATACTCAACAGCCAAGCCATAATCAGTGTATACATGGTCAAAATCAAAATATGAATCCATTTCAAAATCAAATCTAAGAGAGTCTTGTGAATTATAAAAAAGTGTGGAAGTACTCATGGACATTAAACTAGAACCAATACTGATAATATTTCTAAGAAGAATACAATCCAATTCCATGGGGTTCTTATTTGGTGGTTCAAAATGGGAGATAAAAAATGTACAATGGTACTCTGAGGGGTACTTAAAAGAGTCCATAATATGAAATATCACAACTTCATCTCCAAAATCCATGGAATGTGTACCCTCATTGACATTTATGATAGTTTTTTATAGTTTTTAGGAAGGGTATACCTATGATAATGGGATTATGAGAACTTACCGGATCGTACTCCATGTTAAGCACATAGAAATCTTCTAGAAAGATCATGTCCCTTACCCAGAAATGTACATCCTCAAGGACTCGTGCTGGATATGATGTAGATCTATTCTCCAACTACAACACTAATATTGTTGGCATCAACTCACCAACCTACAAAGATGAGAATATAGAGTGGGGAATCATATTTATAGAAGATCCTAAATCACTAAGAGCACCAGATAAGTGTAACTCCCCTATAGTGCATGGGATAGTTAATTCCCCTGGTTCCTTGTAATTTTTTTGTATTACTTGAGTCGGTGTAATGAGTACAATCGCATTCCTTCCATGATTTTTCCTCTCATTTCCCTTAATACCACTTTTATTGGAACAAATTTACTTTAAGATTTTCTCATACATTGGAAATTCATGAAGGATTCAAGTAGAAGGATGTTGATCTCTATATGCTTAAATTTTTCCAAAACCTCTATTTTCATTGCCCCATCAGCCATACTCTTGGTTTGGAAAACCATATTTGGAAATGGAAGGGGTTTAGGATGAACATCATCAATCATTTTTTGACCCTTATCTTTATCATTGGGTTTATCATCAGCTGGTTTTGAATGGGTATTCTCCATAGTTGAGGTGAATCCCGATGGAACGATAGGTGCATATGTATTAGTTTTTTCCTGCTCACTTCTGTAACGCTCCATCCCCAGTTACCAAGAGTCGGTGTATTATTTTAAAACATTGGTATGATTACAAAGAATCATGTCCTAAAGGACCGATTAGTTTAGCATTCTTGGAAAATAGATTACATATATGAACTTTACATTACACTTTATAACATAAAACACAAGAAAATAATCATTTGAGAACACCATTGTTCCCTTTAGCTATCCCTGTATAACAATCATAATACACTTCTTGGAAGTCCTGGGAAAATAAAACATTTTTAGGGGTGAGATTAGATGCCCGATAGGGGTAAATAATTTAGCGGAAGCTATAGGATTTTAAGGCAAGATGTGTGATAAAAACAACAGCCTTTTTAAACATAAACTTGAACATAATATCGAAAAATAAATAAAAAATTACCATATAAACATGCACATGGATATTATACTTGTTGAATAATAACATGTAATAACTAATTTCACAATGATACAATGCCTAATCTTGGACATCAATACCACATTGTCAATGCCTCGATCCAAGACAACAAATAATGTTTTTGTCAAGGACTTCTGCGAAGATAGGAGTCTGTCACATGAAACCTACCAATGCATCCAGGAGCTATAGCGGGCTCCACCTATCACTTACTAAGTCCAATGCATTCCTCATATGAAAATGTGGAAACATAACATAAACGTTCGTATTAAAACTAGAATACGAAATGTAAATACATTAACCATAAACCATGAATGATATAAAAACACCACATTCATAGTCAAACATATCATAGCTCATTCAATAAAATATGTATGTTTTTTATCACAAGAAATCAACTTCATATAAGCTTAAAATCCATCAAAGGATGTAGACATAGTTAAAAATAATCATTAAAAACCTTTAAGAAGAATATCCTTTTTTGTGAAATCATTTAAATGTAACACATTTATAAAGGAAGTCATTAAAAAGATATTTTTGAATAAAAGTGTCCCATACAACTTTGAAACTTTTTAAATTAATTATTATTTCAAAAAATTCATGTCCATATAAATAAATACTATTTCTTTTGAAAACATGAACATTAATTAAAAATATTTAGAAAGATAAATATTTAAAACTTATGAAATCATGATCTTGACAAAGAGTACTTTCACAAATCCTTAAAATATTCATTTTGAAATGATTTTTATGAAAAATGGACATGGATGATAAAAATTTCCCAGTAAATACTTACAGATAAACAATCTCGGATAATAATGAGATTGAGGAATTAACCCTTACCTTGCACTTTCCTTTGGTTGAGGGTACGCTTAACCTTCTGTATAATGACCATTATATGTTATTAAATTATTCCAGAACCATATTCATATTTAATATATCATAAAAAATTCATTTATGACTTTATACTACCCATTTAATAATGATTTTCATGTTAAATTAATGTTTCAGTTAAAAAGCACTTTCTTTATCATACGCGTTTTAACGTGTTATTCATGATCATATCATTTAAATCATCATTTAAATACCTTCAGAATATAAAATTGATTTATATATCATATATATTTAGAATATAAATATTTATAATGGATAGATATATGAAATGGAAAACACCGTTTATGGAGACGGTAGGTCGTACGTACGCATAAACGTTGTTTATGTTTTCATATCATATTGAATGAAGTAATTGAATAAGATACATGTAAGTACACAAATATATATATATATATATATATATATCTCTCTACAGTAGCACTATTATTTCATATATTACATACTTATTAATAATATATAATTTTATAATCATCCATGAATCCTGAACGTGGAAATGAATCTCATCGCATCGTGGAGACGGTAATCCGTACGTATGCATGAGTGAAAATATCATTTAATTAATGATTAAAAGGTGTGGAATTTGTTGGTATATTAATTTAACAGAGACATTATAATTTTATGTTAATTTTTTATATACATATTACTCCATTTTATCCATCCAGACAACAGTGTTGAATAACAAATTACAGCACAACTTGGAGACGGTAAGCCGTGCGTATACACACATGGTGACATTATTATTCATAGGATAGATAGAATAATGAATATAGTTGTTCCATATTTATGATAAAATCATAGTATTGATAAGGTACTAGTGTAATTATTTTGTATGATAAAAAAAAGAAAGAGAAGGTTGAAGAAGAAAAGAACTTAAAAAGGGTGGTGGATTTATTACCACTTATTCGGGTGTTTCCTTTTGAGTTGATCAGAAGGGATCATTAAGATTGCTTTATGATAAAATTAAAGACTCTAGGTTGATTTGAGAGAAGTTGGGAGGATATTTGGGTAGGATTTGGCCAAGTCGAATGGATTTGGATGTGTGATTTTGAGAGAAAGGGAAGTGCCCTTTCATAAGAGGGGTGAGGGTCACTTTAGGAAAAGATTAATGTATTATTTTATTATATAATAATATTCGGTTATTAATTATTCCAAATGAATTTATTTCAAGCCTTAAGTCGTTATGGGTTTAAATCCTCTCAACCATTATTTTTTAGACAAGTTTAGGTTACAATTTTAACATTATATTTTATATTTAAATTTTAGTTAAATAGTTTAACATTTACCCTGTCTTCTTGTAATATTACACTATATGGTTAATAAACATACTATAAACTTTTAAGATACCCTTAAGTGGTTCATTAATGACATATATAATATTATTTAACCCTTCTTTCCAAAACTTATATTTTTATGAATATTATATCAACCAATAATATATTTTTTTTTTTAAAACCTATTTTATGTCAATTTTGACATTATTTGGTATTTTGGTTTTGATAAATTTATAATAGTATTATTACATCAAAAAAAATTCTTTAATCAACCCTATCACGTCATAATAACCTAAAAAAATCAGTGAAATTCATTAAAAGTCTCAAATTAGATTTATTTAGATATTTATAATATCAATTATTTCAATCTTTCATTAATAAGGTAATTACTGCATCATCATTGTTTCTTAAATAAATTAAATTATTTAATGTCTAAAAATTATAAATAAAATACCATTATGTATAAAATCTTTTTATCTTTCTAATGAATATTTATAATCGAATTTATCTTTTGTATTACCCTATTTTAAAATGTTTTGGTTATTACACTTTGATTTTAACTCTTTTAACTATTTATTAAATTAAATAATAATAATTGTCATAATCCAATACAGGTGGACCTATAGGATCATATTTTATTCCTAAGTTTGTTTTTGGTTGAATTAAACTTATCTAGTAGAATTAGGACATGTGTTAGGGTAATATTAATATCATATTTACCTTTAATTACCCTATTTACTTTTAACCGTGGTAAAAAAAAGTCAAAAGTTACTATTCATCAAACAAAAATTTTTATTGAACAAAATTTTACTTTCTGATTTCAACCATGTCTCTAAATTTTTTTAAATTCAACTCACGGAAGCGGTAAAATTATTTTTTATACAAAGTTGCAAAAGCTCATAGGAGGTGGGTAAAAGACGGTAAAAGTCCAATAAAAATTTTATATAAATAAACCTATTATAAAATGACTCCACTGAATTACATTGAACTGATATAGGTATTATGTATCTTTTTTGACCTAAAATTTATATAAATAAAATAAAGAATTATTAAAAAAAATCAGTTTTAACAGATAACACAGTGTTTTTTACTATTCATCCAAAATTGAATGTTTTCAGAAAAATTCCAAAAATTGATCCTTATCTAACTTTGATATTCTGAATTCAAAAATAAATACTATTTTACCATATTCAGAACATAGAAGTTGTATTTATTATTTTAAAATTAATCCCCTTTGTAAAAACCATAAAACATATTTTTAAGAAATAATAACTATCAAGAGATTGACACTTGTTTATATCTAATTTCAAAGTGAAATTACTTACAATGAACAAAATGGAATTAAATGGTAAAAATATAATCTAATTATACTTCCAATACATTAAAATGTATAATTTAACATTATTAATTAGTTTGATTAAAAAAGTTATTTTCAATTAAAAGTTAGTATTATTCACTATTCACCGAAATATGAACATTATCAGAAAAACACCAAAAAATTATCGAAACTAAATTTATATGTCCCGATTATAAAGAAGAATTTAATTTCATTAATATGAATATATAAAACTGTCAAATATTGGTTTTTAAAGGGATTCTCCATTAAAAGGCAGTAAAATTGCATTTTTTTTAAAAATACTTCTTTTATCTCAAAAAAATTAATTTTTTCTTCTATTATGTCTATGAAAATCATAATATGGATTCTAAAATTATAAGGATTATATAAAGTTTAAAATTAAGTTAATACTATTCATAACCACTTTTGAACGGCTAGTTTGGAAATTCGTTGTGCTCGTGAACTCAGTATTGCGTGTAGTGCAAGTTATTTAATTACTTTGAAGAAATAACTTACTATGAAATATTGGGGTGTTACATTCTTCCCTCCTTCAATAAATTTCATCCTCAAAGTTTGAAATTGTTCTTTGAAAATAAAAGGTTTAAAATAGAAAAAATACCTTTGTGGAAAACCCACATCGGAAATTTGGTTAATAAAATTTTGACTTAATAAGAAGGAAAGGGAAAAGAAAAAGTCACCACCACATTATGGATTCAAATAGGATAACATTGGTGGAAACTATAGACACATATTTGGAAGAAAATGTAAATATTTAAAGGCATTGACTGAGGTTATCAATCACAAACAAGAGTAAAATTGAGGGACTCAAAGCCATCAATCTATAATGATTTAAAATACCGTCGGTTCAACAAAACAAACGGTATTAGGATAACTTATTTTTGGTTTTAAGATCCCTTCAATAAAGTTTAAGGATTAATTTATTCATATAATAATATAAAATAAATATAAATATATACTTGACAAGTAGATTTACATCCTTTAACTAATTTCCACAACAAACTCATCATTCACTATAAAAGATAAAAGAACATAAAATATTATATTTATCCTAATCCTATAGGGTTACAAAAAAATTATTTATAATTAATATATAAGATCTTTAGAAAAAATACATTATACAAACTGGTACATCACGTAGGCCAGTGGTAGGTGATGCACCCTTGTCACCCTTCTGTTGCGGGTTCAAGTCTCGCTGCCCTGTTGGACATGAGTGGTTGTCGCTCAACCTCTAGGTTGTCCTTTCACAAGAATCCAAAAATAATATTAATAAATACTTTAACATTAACAATAGTATCCAATTTAAAACTTAATCCATTCCAACCTTTAGAATTATCCAAAATAATTCAGTCCAAACTCACACTCAAATTTTTTTTAGGTAAACACAATAAAGGTCTTTTGTTCATGTAATAACATGTGAATACCTTCATCCTGTATTATTTTAAAACATGGTAACACCCTGAATTATGATAAAACCATATTTATTACATTCATGCTTCCTTATTTCTTATATAATACAAGATATATTCCTTATATCCAAAATTTTTTAATACTCTAACAATGATGAAATAAACAGACCATTAATCTTTTTCAAGGAAGTCAAGAATATCCAATATTATTTATCCAAATCAACCATCTATTATTCCAAAATTAAAATCTCAGTATCATGAAAATATTAAGGTTAATATTTACCCAACCCATCTATTTTCCAAAAGAGTTTAACTTGATGTTGATTCACTTTTCATTGTACCAAACAATCTCAAATCCTCAATGAAATAGTACTGCAGTACAATCCTTTTTTATTTCCAAAAATTATATAACTGGAAAATCATTGATACAACACTGGAATGACATAATTACATAATAACGACATAATAAAACTAGTCATTACTCTTCATCTATGGTAGTATCCTAACATTATTATTATCCAATAGCATCATTTGGGGCATACTCTGATTATTTGGACATTTCTTCTCCTAGTTTCCCAACTCCTTGGAGATGAAGCATTGTACATTTGAAACCTTTTTCCTACCCTTACAGTCACATATTTGGTGACCTTTTTCTCCACACTTATAACAAACTCACATTCCCTTCAGGAATGTTCTAGGGTGTTTCTTCTCACAATTATCACATTTGGGAAAAAATTTCTTTCCCTTTTCCCTTTATCCATCTTTATCTCTTCAATCCTTTTCATGTCTCGCTTCCCTTGAAATCCATATGACTTAGAGAATTTGTTACTTATCTTATTAACACATGATATTATTTATTCATATGATGAGAATATGTGGGAGGCTATTTCTCTTTTAAATTTCGGCTTAATACCATGAAATATATAATATTTCTTAATCATTCGATCATGCGTATTGCTGGAATTCTCATTCCTTCTACTAGGCACCATTTATAACAAATTAAATACACTAGGTTAGTTGATGAATCAAAATGCATAATTACAAACTTTTAAAATACCTACCATAAATTGGAATGATTATGCATATAATATATAATCATAAAATGTTTTCTTTGAGGAGGTATTTACTCCTAAATCTTACATAATGGATTTTAATGAAAATGTGAATTATCCTAAGAATATCCCCCGTGAGTGTCGTAACCAAGAGTGCAGCAAGGCCTGTTGTCATGGACCAATTCTTGTTCGAGTCTAGCTCAAAGTGGTGTTTTTGAGTTTTTACCCCTAGGTATATCTGTTCCAGAGCCACCCTTACCTGATCATATCCATACAGGGATGTATTGTTTGGAAAATACACACAATGTTTACATTACTATAATTATTGGAAGTTCTTCTATACTAATCCTCAATGTCTATTTTAGGGTAATGTTCTATAATCAGAGATTATCTAAATCTATTTATAAGGTTATTTCTAAACTTCCTCTGATTCCAACTGTAATGCCCCAACCCCAGTTACCCAGAGTCGGTGCCTTATTTTAATTCATTGGTATGATTACAAGGAATCAAGTCCTGAAGGACCGATTATCTTAGCAGTCTCAGAAAATAGATTACATACATGAATGTTACATTACAATTTATAACATACAACACAAAATAAATAATACATTGATAATGTCATTGTTCCCTTTAGATTAACCTTTTATAACAATCATAATATACTTCTTGGAAGTCCTGGGAAATTAAAACATAAGAAAGGGTTGAGATCAGATGTCCAATAAGGGTAAATAATTTGGCAGAAGCTATAAACATTTAAGGAAAGATGTGTGATAAAAACAACAGCCTTTTTAGACATAAAGTTGAACATAATATGGAAAAATAAATCAAACATTAACATATAAACATGCACATATATATTCTACAATTGGAATAATCACATATAATAAATAATTTCATACTGAGGGAATGCCCAATGCTGGACATCAATACAACATAGTCAAGGCCTCATGCAAAGACTAAAAATAAATTTTTTTTCATGGCCTTGGGTCAAGACAGTTGTTTGTCTCATGAGACCTACCGATGCATTGAGGAGCTATAGTAGGCTCCAGCCGTTACCTACTAAGTCCAATGCATTCCTCATATGAAAATGATGAAACATAACCTAAACAGTTGTATTAAAACAAGCATATGAAATTTCAATACATTAACCATAAAACATGAATGGTATAAAAATAGAAAATTCAAAGTAAAAAATATCATAACTCATTCAATACAATATGTATGTTTTGTATCATAATAAATCAATATCAAATAAGCTTAAAATCCATCAAAGGATGTTGACATAGTTGAAAATAATCATTAAAAACCATTGAGAAAATATCATATTTTTGTGAAATCATTTAAATGTACAACATTTATAAAGGAATTCATTTAAAATAGATTTTTGAATCAATGTGTCCCATACCAATTTGAAACTTTTGAAATTAATTATTATTTCAAAACTTTCATGTCCATATAAATAAATACTCAAAACCATTTTGAAAACATGGGCATTAATTAAAAATATTTAGAAAAATAAATATTTAAAACTTATAGAATTATGATCTTGATAAAGAATACCTTTCAAAAATCGATAAAATATGAATTTTGAATCAATTTTTATGAAAAATGGACATTGATGATAAAAATGTCCCAGTAAATACTTACACATAAACAATCTCAGATAATAATTAGATTGAGGAATTAACCATTACCTTGGACTTTCCTTTGGTTGAGAGTACACTTAACCTCCTGTATAATGACCATTGTATGTTATTAAATTATACCATAACCATATTAATATTTACTATATCATGAATTATTCATTTATGACTTTATACTACCCATTTAATAATGAATTTCATGTCAAATTAACGTTTTGGGTAATAATCGCTTTCTTTATCGTACGCGTTTTAACTTGTTATTCTTGAAAATATCATTTAGATAATGATTTAAATAATTCCATAATATAAATTTTATTTATATATCATATATATTAAAAATATAAATATTTATAATAGATAGATATATAAAATGGAAAACACCGTTTATGGAGACGGTAGGCCGTACGTACGCATAAACGCTGTTTCTGTTTTAATATCATATTGAACGGAAGTAATTAAATCAGATATATTTAAGTACATATGTATATATACTGTATCAATATTGTGTCATATATTAAGTACTTATTAATAATATATATTTTTATAATCATCGATGAATGGTGAATGTGGAAATGAATCTCACCGCGTTGTGGAGACGGTAGTCCGTACACACGCACAAGCGACAATATTAGTTTCTTATTGATTAAAAAGTGTGGAAATTGATGGTATATTAATTTTACAGAGAAATTAGAATGATTTTTTAATTATTTATACACATATTAATCCATTATATCCATCCAAATAACATAGTGTTGAATAAAAAATTACACCACAACGTAGAGACTGTAAGTCGTACGTACGCACACATGGTGACACTATTATTCATAGGATGGGTAGAATATTAAAAATGGTTGTTACATATTTATGATAATATCATAGTATGTATAAGGTACTAGAGTTATTATTTTGGTAGGGTAATAACACATAAAGAGAAGGTGGAAGAAGAAAAGAACATAAAAGAGGGTGGTGGAATTATTAGCACTTCTTCGGGTGTTTCCTTTTGAGTTGATCAAAAGGGCTCCTTAGGTTGGATTTATGATCAAGGTAAGTACTATAGGATGAATTGAGGGATTTTGGGAGGATATTTGGGCAGGTTTTGGCTGAGCTAAATGGCTTTGGATGTGTGACTTTGAGATAAGGGGAAGTGCCCTTTTATAAGAGGGGTGAGGGACACTTTAAGAAAAGATTAAAGTATTATTTTATTGTACAATCATATTCGGTTAATAATGGCTCAAATTGAATTTATTTTGAGCCTTAAGTTGTTATGGGTAGAAATCCCTTCAACCAATAGATTTTAGACAAGTTTAGGTCACTGTTTTAACCTTATCTTTTATATTTAACTCTTAGTTAAGTAGTTTAACTTTTATAGTGTCTTTATGTATTCTTACACTATAAGGTTAATAAAAATACTCTAAAATTCCAAAAGTTCCTCAAGTGGTTCATTAATTAAATATATAACATTATTTAAGCCATTTTTATAAACTGTTGATTTTTTGGAATATTATATCAACCAATAATATAGTTTTTGTTTTAAAAAATATTTGATGTCTATTTTGACATTATTTGGTATTTTTTTTTTGATAAATTCATAAATAATTATTACATTGAACAAAATTCTTTTAATCAACCCTAAAAATTAATATTATCCTAGAAAATTAGTGTAATTCATTAAAAATCTCAAATTAGATTTATTTGGATATTTATAATATCAATTATTTCAATCATCATTAATAAGGTAATTATTGCATCATCATTTTTTCATAAATAAATTATATTATTTAATGTATAAAAATTATGCATAAAATACCATTATGTAGGGAATAGTTTTATCTTTGTAATGAATATTTATAATCGAATTTATCTTATGTATTACCATATATTAAAATGTTTTGGTTATTAATCTTTGATTTTAACTCTTTTATCTCTCCTTTAAATAAAATAATAATAAATGTACTAATCCAATCCAAGTGGACCTATAGGATCATAATTTATTCCTAAGGTTTTTTGGTTGAATTACTCTTATCCAGTAGAAATAGGCCATGTTTTAGGGTAATATTAATATCATTTTGACCTTTAATTACCCTATTTACTCTTAACCGTGGTAAATAAAAGTCAAAAGTTACTATTCACCAAGAATTATTTTTATCTAATTGAACCAAATTTTACTTACTGATATCTACCATGTCTGTTGAATTTTTTTAAATTCAACTCATAGAAGCTGTAAAATTATGTTTTATGCAAATTTGCAAAGGCTCCTAGGAGGTGGGTAAAAGATTGTAAAAGTCGAACAAAATTTTTAAATATCTAAACCTATTATAAAATGACTCCAATGAATTACATTGAACATATATAGGTACTATGAATCTAGTTTAACCTAAAATAAATATAAATAAAGTAAGGAATTATTTCAATAAAAAGTTGGTTTTAATCGATAACGTAGTGTTGTTCACTATTCAACAAATATTGAAAGATTTCATAAAAATACCAAAAAATCACCTTTAGCTAATTTTGATATTCAAATTTCAAAAATAAAGTCTATTTTATCAACTTAAGAACATAAATGTTGTATTTATTAGTTTAAAATTAATTACCGTTGTCAAAACCAAAAAACGTATTTTTAAGAAATAATAACTATCAAAAGATTGACACTTGTTTATGTCTAATTTCATAGTGAAATTACTTCCAATGACAAAAAATGGATTAAATGGTAAAATATAATATAATTATACTTCCAAACCATTCAAATGTAAAATTTAAAACTATAAATTATATTGATTAAAAAAGTTGTTTTTAGTTAATCTTTATTATTTTCACTAATCACCCAAATTTTAATGTTCTCATAAAATCACCAAAAATTTATCAAAACTAAATTTTTATGTTACAATTATAAAGAAAAATTTAATTTCATTAAATTTAATATATAAAAGTCTCAAATATTGGTTTTAAAAAGGATTCCCCATTAAAAGGTTGTAAAATTGTATTTTTTGAAAAATAAATTTTTTATCTGAAAAAATGAATTTTTTCTTATATTATGTCTAAGAAAATAATAATATGGATTATAATATTATAATGATTATATAAAGTTTAAAATTCAGGTAAGAATATTAATAACTGCTTTTGAACATCTAGTTTAGAAAGTCATGGTGCGCTTGAACTCAGTGTTGCGTGTATTGCAAGTTATTGATTTACTTTGAAGAAATACCATAATATGAAATCATGGTCTGTTAAAACTTCTCAATGTTATGGAACTTAAATTCCCCTTGGGATTTAGAGTATGTTGGGAAGGTAGATTTCCAGAATTCTTACCTACCAGTTCATAGAGGGTGCTGGCAATCTGGCTCATTTGAGTCTTCAACTCATCAGCTTTGAACGTTGAATCTTTAGATCATTCTGTTGATTAAGAACAATTTGCTTCAAAATTTCATCGGTCTTAGAAAATACCTTTCGTTTAGAGTTACATTGTTATGGACTTGTTGATTCTCAAGCTTCAAATATCCATTGGGTTTGTTGGAAACCCTATCGGTAAGACCAAGGTTGCGGGAAGTTTTGTTGAAATGGGGGCCTTTGTTGTTGTACAGAGTCATACCTCATGTCTGATTGACTGTTCCCCCCTTGGGTGTATGTTGGTGGAAAAAATCAATATTTTTTTGGGGATATAGTTGTTTTTTCTACTGATATGGTCACCCAAGAAACACTACCGCACAATCTTTTATTTCCTGTAGTTGGGGGGAACATCCAGTTGGGTGGCTTTTCACAGTGAAAATTCCCCAATGAATTGAAGGAGGGGGTTGGGATGTCATTCGATCCAATGAAATCTTTCTCAACATAGTGGTCAATTATTCTAACATAGTATTAATAATATTACTTTCAAGAGAAGAAAGACTTACCTGCTGTACTCCTTGAAAATGTGGTTCACCTCGATAAACAAATTGTTGAGAGTTTTGTGCCATTTTTTTAATCAATGCATGTGTAGTTACTAGTTTATTTTCTACCAATTCTTATACTGACGTTGAATCCACCATGATCATCTCCATAGGTGTAAGTCCTTCATATAAGTATTGGATGACGAGTTTCTCACTGATTTAGTGATGTGGGCAGATTGCACAAAACTTCTTGAATCGCTCCCAGTACTCATACATTGACTCCTCTTATGCTTCCTAGATCCCAATATCTCCTTTCGAAGGGAAGTGTTCCTTGATTCTGGAAAAAATATCTTCAAGAAAATATGTTCCTAATTGTTCCAATATGTTACATATTCAGGTTGTAAATAATACATCCAATCTTTCACAGCACCATCATGTGAAAATGGGAATGCATTAGTTTTATTTTATCATCATAAAAATTTCATGGTTTTAAGATTGATAAAACCACATTATCTTATTTAAGGTGTTTATTGGGATCCTCACCAGGGAGGCCCTGAAATTTTGGAAGAAGGTGAATTAATTCATATTTCATATCGAAGTCCGATTCGAGATTTGGGTATGCAATGGAATATGGTTGATAATTAATATATGGTGTAGAAAATTCTTGAATGGTTATATTATGTTCATTTATATTATTTTCACCCATTATTTGTTGTTTTATTATTGAATTTGAATTGCTTCAAATTTTAATATTCGGAGAGTGGAGGAATTATCAAACGGGTTGAATGTTTAATCATCCCATAGACTAAGAATTGTTAGGTCCACTAGGCTGAATACCCTGAGAGGGGGGGTGAATCAGGGTATGACTAATTAAAAATTAATTCCCGTTCTGATCTTGTTTCGCTGTTAAGGAAAACACTCTTCTCTCTCTTTCCTGCTACATAATATAAACATAAAGTAAAGCAAGCACAAGACACAACAATTTTACTTGGTTCACCGCTAAGGGCTACGTCCAAGGAACATACGCCGACGGGTTGCCGGTCGTACCAAATTCCACTAATCTTCACTAGTTGTGGATTAAAAGGTTCGGGCTAGATCACTTCTTTGCCCAGGCTCACTGCCTTTACAATGTTTAGGGTCAGCTCACTGCTTTCCCAAAGGTCACTCCCTGTTTCTCTCTCTCTGGCTCACTGCCGGTGGAGAGGATCACCTTCTTCCTCTTCATAAGCTCACTGCTCTTGGAAGGAATCCAATCACAGTTTATAGCCCTGTAGGTCTCATCATTTTCATGAAAGAATTCATCTTATCTTGTATGTAGATGCTCTATTGATGTTCAACTTTCACCCGTAGATGAATATCTCTTTGCACCGAAGGTATCGGTAAAATTTCCAGCTTCCACGCAGCCCGAAAAACACTGCTGGAACAAACCTTACATGGCGCGGAAGTCAACCTCGGCGCGCAAGTATCGGCGTACAAGTCACAAAGGGCGCGCAAGTCCTCCTCAGACACTTGCGTGACTCAAGATTCCTCAACTCCAAACTTGCGCGACTCTCTTCCCTTTACGCCCAACTGCCAACTGGCGCGCAACTTCTAACACCAGCGCACAACTTCAACCTCTGGCGCGCAAGTCCCACCTGCGCGACCAAACACACCACTTGCGCGACCACCAAACCTATGCGACGGGAGCTCTGATTTGAACTCCAGTGGAAAATGAGGAGGGGTGGTCCAGTATTTATAGGCAAATTGACCACCCTGCGCGACGGCGTGCAAGTCACCTGCACGACCCAGTCTCGGCGCGTAAGTCTTCTCTCCTTTTAGACACTTGCGCGACCAACTCCCAAACTTGCGTGAACCTACTTCCTTTGCCATATTTTGTTCTTATGATCTTGAAAAACATATGGCGCGCAAGTTTCCTATTCTCCAAGTCCTCGGCGCGCAAGTCCCTTCGCCAAAAACACTTTTCTTCATTTGCCTATTTTCAAGCCCAAAAAATTGGCAAACACTGGAAAATGGAACCACCTTGTATCTGTTCTTTTGTACCGCCTCCAAACCATCCATTCCTTTTATCGAAGTTCTTGAATCAAACATGGATCGTTGACCTCATCTCTTGAACTCGACATTCCACCATGAAATCCTCTTTGTCAACAAAGTTGTATGTCATCGTTTTGCTTTGTCAATAATCACAACTCAGATGTCCATTTTTTCAACAAACACAATCACCTCAGAAAATGCTTCAATGATACCTTGAGGGATTTTTTCCCAACAATCTCCCCCTTTGGGTTTGTTGACAACTCTTCCAAAACAAAGATACGTCGTTGATTCTTCAACCTCCATTCGCCTCATTGCGATTCTGATAGCGATCAAGGATTTACTCAACACATACTCTAAGCCCACATGAGCAATGCTCGGCGTGAGAAACAAGAGTAAATGAAAAGTTCATCAATGAATCACTTCATATTTGACATCTACTGTTGACACCAAACTGATACCAATTTGTACTAAACTGATACCAATTATTGATGAGCTTGTTGGAAGACCAATGTTTGCTTTGGAAATATTCTTACCACTTTCCAACACCACTCTTCTGCTTTCATCATGATCCTCTGCTGTCGTGATATCTATTCTTTGATCGACCACTTCTAGCATCGTCAGATTTAATACGCTCCCCCTTTCTGCTCACAGCTTCAACACCTATTTAGCCATATTTTCTGTTTTGTTCAAGCTAAGCTCTAGCAAAGCACGTTATACTAGATTCAACTCCCCCTAACTGGCTGCTCCACCTGTCATCTTCTCCCCATATCATTCATGATTTATCAAATCTACCCCTTGAACAATCACTATTTTCTCCCCCTTTGTCAACGAACCCAAAGGCACCCCTTAGAGTCTGTAACAGAGTAGAGAACAAGTCAGCACATTAGGGAAAAACACATCATACCTCGGGGAGAGGGGGGGGGGATCCCACATCCACACTATTTCACGTGCGGGGAATCGACTGAACTCCCATAGCTAGTCGATGCCTCTCAAAAGCTTCCTTGGGTAAGGCCTTTATCAGAATGTCTGCAACTTGTAGCTCTGTAGGCACATACTCCAACTTCATGATGCACTGCTCAACCTTATCCTTGATGAAATGATACTTGATCTCAATGTGCTTTGTCCTTGAGTGATGGACGAGATTTTTGATGAGATTTATAGCACTTGAGTTATCGCACTGGATTCCGATCAGAGACTTCACTTCAACTCCCATATCTTCAAGCTGCTACTTCATCCACAATAACTGTGTGCATGCTTGAGTGGCTGCAATATACTCAGCTTATGCGGTGCTTAATGAAATGCAATCCTGCTTATTGCTTAACCAAGCAATACATAGTCCGCCAAGATAAAATGCACCTCCAGATGTTGATTTCATGTCATCCGCTGAACCGGCCCAGTCTGCATCAGTATATCCCAATTACTCGGTCTGAGATTTGTCGTTGTATATCAAGCCGAAGTCCACTGTGCCCTTGATATACTGAAGTATTCTTTTTTACTGCAAGCATGTGGCTTTCTTTGGGATTACTCTGATATCTCGTTGCTTGGAATGTGGCGAAAACAATATCAGGCCTTATTGCGGTTAAGTACAACAGACTTCTAATGATTTTCCTGTATTCTGTGATATTAACTGCCTTGCCATCATCATCTTTTGATAATTTCATCTGGGTAGAAACCAGAGTCTTCATTTCCTTGGAATTATCCATTCCAAACCTTCTTAGAACCTCCTTGTCATATTTGGATTGAGAAATGAAAGTTACATTCCTTCCTTGTGTCACCTGTAGACCAAGGAAAAACGTTAGCTCTCCAATCATTGACATTTCAAACTCATTTTTCATGAATTCATAAAATTGTATGCACTGAGCTTCATCCGATCCGCCAATTATTATGTCATCGACATACACTAGCACCATCATCCTTTGATTACTGTCATTGCTGAAATAGAGGTTGTAGTCAACTCCTCCACGCAGGAATCCAAGCTTATTCAAGTACTGATCAAGCCTTGAGTACCATGCCCTTGGTTCTTGTTTCAGCCCATACAATGCCTTCTTCAGCCTGCAAACTTTGTTCTCATTCTCATGAATGAGAAAACCATCTGGATGCTCAATATACACCTCTTCTTCCAGAACCCCATTCAAGAATGCGGAATTGACATCCATCTGGAACACTTTGAACTTTCTTTGCAATGCTATGACCAAAAATAATCTGATTGTCTCTAGCCTTGCAACAGGTGCAAATGTCTCATCAACATCTATTCCCCCTATCTGGGAGTATCCCTTGCACACTAGTCGTGCTTTGTTCCGAATCACTGTGCCATCTTAATTCATCTTGTTGCGATAGACCCATTTAGTCCCGATGACATTATTGTCTGCTGGCCTCGAAACAATCTCCCATGTCTGGTTCTTCTCAATCTGATCAAGCTCTTCGTTCATGGCCTGAACCCAGTTTTCATCTTCAGCTGCATCAGAAAAACATTTCGGCTCCATTTGAGACAAAAACTATGCATGCTGTGATGATTTCATTCTTCGAGTCTGAACTGGAGCTGTTTGATCACCAATGATATTCTGCCTATCAATTTCAGCTCGACTCTTTAGCTTTCTCACAGACACCGACTTGACACATTCCTCTTCATCATCAGTATCTTCTTCTGAGTCAGCTTCTGCCACTTCAGCTCCCCCTGGATTGCTTACCTCATCAACACTTTCATCCAGGAACTGTTCACTGGATCGTTGAGTATTCTGCTCATTTTCAACTATAGTGACATCATTGCTTTCAATGATTTTTCCCAGCCTTTTGTTGGAACATTTATACGCTTTGCTTTTCTAGGAATAGCCAATGAATATCCCTTCATCTCCTCGTGCCTCAAACTTCCTATGATGTTATTTGTTGAGAATGAAACACTTACTTCCAAAGATTTGAAAGTACTTCAACATTAGATTTTTTCCGTACCACAATTCATACTTAGTCTTCCCTTGCTTCGGACATAACAGGGACCTGTTTGAAACATGGACCGATGTCAAAACTGCTTCCTTCCAAAATTTCTCTGGCAGGTCCTTATCAATAAGCATTGTTCTGGCCATGTTGTTGATGATCAGATTTATCATTTCAACTACTTCATTCTGTTGGGGAGTTCTTACTGATGAAACTTGATGCCTTATCCCATGTTTCTCGAGATAGTTTTCATCCTGACTGTTTGTAAATTCCGTACCATTATCAGTATGAAACTTCAGAATTTTCTGCTCAAGCATCTTTTCTGATTCCCTCCTGTACTGCTTTATGAAACAGAACACCTCTATCTTATGGGTTATGATGAATACACAGGCCATTCTTCTATAGTCATCAATGAAAAGAACATAGTACCTTTGCCCATTTATAGCTCGTGGTGAGATAGGTCTACATACATCAGCATGCACCAATTCGAGCACTCTAGTTGATTTCTGTTCCTTTGGCCTGTATGTCATTCTGATGATTTTCCCTTGTTTACAAGCATCACACGTATGAGTGAGATCACGGGATAGTTTGGGAAGGTCTCTAGCAGCATCACATTTAACAAGATCCTCCATAGATGGTTGGCATAGATGACCAAGTCGCTTATGCCACAGCTGGTTTTCTTCCTCTCTGGATAAAAGACAAGTATCTTCTTCCCCACCTACAAGATAGAGATTTCCCTTTGGCCTTTTTCCCTACAGAACAGCTGCTCCAACTTTTCCTTTCACAACACACATCTTCTTGGTAAATTGGATACAGTGCCCAGAGTCACATAGTTGACTGACACTGAGTAGGTTATGACTGAGACCCTCTACTACCAAGACATCAGCACGTCTCATCTCTTTGCCCCCAAACATGGCTTTCCCTGAGCCAACAATCTTCAGGCCTTCATCATTTCCAAATTTGACAAATCCTTCGTTGTCATATTTGATGCCTGTAACAAGATCCTTATTACCCGTCATGTGGGATGTGCAACCACTATCAAGGATCCAAACACCATATCGATCTGATGCTTTAAGGGAAATATCCGCCACCATAGCCTTCTCATTTTTCTTCTTCTTGGTCCATAATTTTTCTTTCACACTCGGCATAGATTGAGGCTTCTGTTCTTTCTCAGAGTATGATGGACCACCCTCATCTTGCAGAGCTGCAAATCTGTTCTGAACTTTTAACTCACTTGTTGGTTTATGGATCTGCTACTTGAGAACATTTTGATTATGCTTTGACACATTTCTCTGAATGGTTGAAGTGGAATACCTAGCCATGTGTCCAAATCCTCCGCACCTAAAACAGTGTCCTTCAAAATGTGTTCTGGAAAACCATTCTCTGTTTGGCTGCCATCTCCGTTCATGTTCCCTTCTGTATCTCTTGGCTATGGAACACACATATGTGAATGTCCCATTTTCCCACAGTAATAACACCTGATATAGGATACATTCTCTCGTGATATTTCAGCACTATGATTTCCCCTTTCGGATCTCTGAATATTCTGATTCTGTTTTGTTCCCAAATCAACCTTCACTTTCAGGACGAGTGCTTGCGGTCTGACTGCAATTGTTGCAAATTTTTGTTCATGACTAAGCCCAGAAACGACCTTAACATCTGAGCTCAATTGCTGCTTCTTCCCTACTGAACTGCTAGGCCCCACTTTCATCTTCTCTGTCTTCTGAATGACCTACTTTTCAGATATCACATTGGGGGTCAAGAGTTTATCTTGATCCTTATGTTTTTGTCACAGACTGACCACTTATTCTTCAAGCTCTTTGATACATCTAACCTGCTCCTTTCCTGTGTTATTCAAACAATCAATTTCCTTCTTTTGTTCCTCAATTTTAAGCTTATACTCGACAATATTTTCTGAGCTCTCTGGTGTTGAGGATTTTAGTCTTTCAATTTATTCTAATAGCTCAGACTTTTCTTCATCATGTTGTTGCATATAGAGTTTGGCATCACGAACCAATTTATTAGATTTCTTCATTTTGGATCTCCAAACATCTATCTCCTCAAGAGCTACTTCCAATTCGGCTTCCATATCAATTCTCCCTTCAATTTCTTCTTCTTCTTTAGCATCAGCTTCTTCTCCCTTTTGAGAACTACCAACAATTGCCTCCAAGGCATTTACCCCACCATCTCTGCAATTTTCTATTTCCTCAACTTTTTCATCCTCAGACTCATCTGAACTTTCAAATTCTTGTGAAAGAAGATTCTTTTTCTTGAAGAAATTTCTCTTGAATTGTTTCTTCCCTTTCACAAAAGCTGAAGTCTTCTTTTTGGGAATTTCAACGTCATCATCATCATCATCATCTTGAAACTTCTTGGGGCATCTTGCCGCAAGATGACCAACCTTTCCACATCTAAAGAATGCTAGTGGAAGTTTACCTTTAAACTTTCCTCTTCCTCTTTGTAGATTTGACGAAAGGAATGACATCACCTCATCTGTCTCTTCTTCTTCATTAGAATCTTCAATGGTGAGCTTCTTCATGGCCTTAAATGCCACCTCTTTAGACTTCCCCTTTTCCACAACCTCATTATCATCGTTCCTCATTTCATATGCAACCAAGGTACTATGCAAATTGTCCAATGTCAGCTCTTTTGGATCTTTATTTTCTAGTACTGAAACTTTCAGATTGAACCGAGGTGGAAGTTTCCTCAAGATGCGCTTTACAACCTTTATGTCTTCAATGACTTCTCCAAGACCTCGCATATCTTCCACAACAATGTTTACCCTGTCAAATAATGCGTCAACAGACTCATTCGGGTTCATTTTCAGATCTTCATATTTGTTCCACAACACCTGAAACTTTGCCTCTCTAACTTTTGTGTCCCCTTCATATATATTCAAAAGCTTTTCCCACATGGAATGTGACGTTTTTCATGACATCACCTTTCTTTAGATGTGATTGGAAAGGGCTCCCCCTAAGGCATTGATTTCTTTGGAATCAGCATCCAACTCTCTATGCTCAGCTTCTGATAAGGCACCACTATTAATATCAGTTGTGATACCATGCATAGCTGCTGAAAACACATCCATTCCCAAGGATCGGAAATAGTGTTGCATCTGATTCTTCCATATCTGAAAATTATATCCGTTGAAGATCGGAATCCCTTTATGACTGGTTACCTCCATTGAGAGAAGAACAACTTTCAACCTTCACTCTGATACCACTTGTTAGATCCACTAGGTTGAATACCCTGAGAGGGGGGGTGAATCAGAGTATGACTAATTAAAAATTAATGCTCGTTCTGATCTTGTTTCGCTGTTAAGAAAAACACTCTTCTCTCTCTTTCCTGCTACACAATATAAACAGAAAGTAAAGCAAGTGCAGGACACATCAATTTTACTTGGTTCATCGCTAAGGGCTATGTCCAAGGATCATACGCCGACAGGTTGCCGGTCGTACCAAATTCCACTAATCTTCACTAGCTGTGGATTACAAGGTTCGGGCTAGATCACTTCTATGCCTAGGCTCACTGCCTTTACAATGTTTAGGGTAAGATCACTGCTTTCCCAAGGGTCACTCCCTGTTTCTCTCTCTCTGGATCACTGCCGGTGGAGAGGATCACTTTTTTCCTCTTCCTAAGCTCACTTCTCTTGGAAGGAATCCACTCATAGTTTATAGACCTGTAGGTCTCTTCATTTTCATGAAAGAATTCATCTTCTCTTGTATGTAGATGCTCTGTTGAAGTTAAACTTTCACCCGTAGATGAATATCTCTTTGCACCGAAGGTATCGGGCAAACATCCAACTTCCACGCAGCCCGAAAAACACTGCTGGAACAAACCTTACTTGGTGCGCAAGTCAACCTCGGCGCGCAAGTATCGGCGCGCAAGTCACAACGGGCGCACAAGTCCTCCTCAGACACTTGCACAACGCAAGCTTCCTAAACTCCAAACTTGCGCGACTCTCTTCCTTTTACACCCAAACCAATATTGGCACCCAACTGCAAACTGGCGCGCAAATTCTAACATCGGCGCACAACTTCAACCTCTGGCGCGCACATCCCACTTGCGCGACCACACACACCACTTGCGCGACCACCACACCTGCGCGACGGGAGCTCTGAGTTGAACTCCAGTGGAAAATGAGGAGGGGTGGTCTAGGATTTATAGGAAAATTGACCACCCGGCGCGACGGCGCGCAAGTCACCTGCGCGACCCAGTCTCGGCGTGCAAGTCTTCTCTCCTTTTAGACACTTGCGCGACCAAATCCCAAACTTGCGCGAACCTACTTCCTTTGCCATATTTTGATCTTGTGATCTTGAAAAACATATGGCGCGCAAGTTTCCTATTCTCCAATTCCTCGGTGCGCAAGTCCCTTTTCCAAAAACACTTTTCTCCATTTTCCGATTTTCAAGCCGAAACATTTGGCAAACACTGGAAAACGACGCCACCTTGTATCTGTTCTTTTGTACCTCCTCCATACCATCCATTCCTTTTATCGACGTTCTTGAATCAAACATGGATCGTTGACCTCATCTCTTGAACTCGAAATTCCACCATGAAATCCTCTTTGTCAAAAAAGTTGTATGTCATCATTTTGCTTTGTCAACAATCACAACTCAGATGTCCACTTCGTCAACAAACACAATCACCTCAAAAAATGCTTCAATGATACATTGAGGGATTTTTTCTCAACAAGAATGTATGATTTGATCCCAAAGGTTACGTTCAATCCCAGGTTCAAGATATAAAATAACCTTGGTATTACATAATTTCATAAATAAAATAAAAATAAAAATAAGAAACTTGGGCCATAATAAAATAAAATATGATTATTCTGAGTTGATTGTCCAAAAAGTAAAAGAATAAAAAAACAAATGAAGAAGGAAAATTCAGATTGGATAAAGAAGGAAGAAAGAAGAGAAGAAGAGAATAAAATGTAAAATAAATTAAATACCTCTAAATGGTTGAAATAATCACTTTCCTCCCCATAAATTACAATACATTTGAAAGGCTATGTCATGGGTGCTTTAAAATGATGTTCAGTTTCTTTTTACTTAGGTGCTTCAGAGTGGCTGACCAAGTTCGTCTCTCAAAAGAGGAAGTAAATTAAAACGGCTTCTTAAAGGAATTCTAAAAATACAATAAAATAGAATAAAAAACTACATGATATAATAGTGGGGGGTGCGTTTTTTATTGTTTATAAAACTAGAATAAGTTTCCTGGAAGAATATTTCATTTTTTTAGTTTTGAAAGGAAATTTGACGCAACAAGAAGATATTTTTTTAGAAAATATTGCGAAAGGAATAATTGCTCTAACACTACCTATTCACTAAATTATTTATCATTATCATATAAATTGACATCCACTTAATTATGACTCCTAACTTTTTAAACTTTCAACCCTATGAGAATTTACTTCACCAGAATGATAAAGTGAATTCATCCATAGGTTTGCTTTGAAACATGCAATCGCGACACCATGATTTGATTAATGTTATCAATATTTCTTATGGTTAGTGGTAAATTAAGTTAAAAGTATATTTTGAAAAATACGTATGAATTTAGATTAGGTATTGTATTTTATCTCTAAAAATTTATCCCATGTCGTCTTGTTTTACCGATTAAGTCTGCGCTCTCACAATTTACACAATACTCGACCTCGCGTGTCTTTGTGTTAATTGTTTAATTGATTGCTTAGTTTATTATAATTTAATAATTCAATTCATGGATCATGTATAGGGATTTAAAGTAGCTTATTTATTTAAAAAAATTAAATTAAGAGGGTAGAATATAGATCAATCACTAAGAGAACTACTCTTCCATGGGCGGTGTGGTCATCATTGAGACTTTTTGCATTAGGAAAATATTTAATGGGTAGAACCCAATCTCATCTCCACTATTGATTACATCAGAAATAGGATGAGTAAATAAAATGATAATTGAACAAAACATAAGAAAATATAATAAATAAAATAAGAGAAAAGAATTTTATTACACAAATGAAAACATTACAACATGAAGAAGAGTTGAAGGATTCATGAGGGGATCCTTGCTTCAATATATACCCCTCTTAAAATGGTTAGATAATTTGGGTGAAACCAATTCTCTTATGCCTTCAATATCATAATGTACATACCAACCAAACCAATTATTAAAAACAACAATTTATAGAGTGGTGGATGGGCTATGTTCAATGTGGTTTCATGTGAGAATGGGGAATCTCGACCAAATATCTTATTCAAACTAGAACTATCCATTTGACCACCAAAACGCAGGAATCATCTGTCCTTCCAGAAGGATGATTCGTGAAAAAATGATCCCTCAATCTCCTCTCAAAATTTTGGCCAAATCCAAGCTCTGATAAAGTCATCATGGCCCAAATACAGAAACCATGTCTAATCTGGTGAGTCCAGCCCAACTTTGACTTCATGGTCCATTTTCACCAGCCAAATGCATGATTTAGCTCCAATGTACTAAATGAAAGTTGATCAAATTAGTTTAGGAAAACATTTAAAAATTTCAATGTTCAAATAATTCAAATAAAATTATTTATGTTCGAAATACTATTGTGAATTTTTAAAGTCTAAAACTAGAATTTTCATCAAATTTTCAAATGAATGATCTGATACCAAATATTCCATAAATTAACATAGTAAACACAATGTGAGAAAATTATATCAATTATTATCAATAAAGTATTCAATAAAATTTTATTTTATCAAAACTCATCAATCTGGAGTGTGACATATTCCATGACATGGCTCAATTGTATGCCCTTTCATCCACTAAATGGATAAACACAATAAAATGAAGAGATTATATCCAGAAGAATTGAGGAAAGAGATTTAATAAAATAAATGAAATGAGTTTCAGATCATTTTCATAGTTAATGATTTCCACACCCAATCACATTACTCTTGGTAATCACAAAATTTACATAACATAAAAATTTAAGTGTAGAATAAATTAAATTACAACATACCTCCCTTGATCCAATACATGGGTTAACCTATTATTTATGTGGAAAATAGGTTACATAAGAATAATAAATAAAGAAAATAAGAAAATAAATTTAGAGAATGATGTTGATAAAATAAGTAGAAGAAGACACCTAAGAAATTGTAAAATAAAAACAAGAGAAGAATAAGAATAATAGAGAGTGGATGGGTGGAAGAAGACATAAAAAGTAAAAACCATGAATAAATTATATTTTATTAAAGTGAAACTAAAATAAAATTACAATTTTAATAAAACTAAAATGTAAATACTAATAATAAAAATAAAATATGAAAATAAATGGGTGTGGTAACTTCCCATCCAGAATATATTTCCCAAAGGATGGATCCAGTTTGGCACACCATATCTTCGAATCACCCCAAGGGCCCTTCTTATAGGTTGTTCTAAATTGAATTCCCTATATCCCCTCCAAATTTTCCATTATTTGGACTCTTACAGAGGATGTTATATTTTAAATATTTATTGTTACTTTTTGAGAGTGAGATTTCCAATAATATTCCTTCAAATTATATCATTCAACGGTGACTTTAATGGTAGCATAAAACACAATAATTTAGTGTAAAAATGATTCCAAGAGTCCTATTTTGTATCAATATGGAATAAAATCAATTTTAGGTGTGTATAATATGTTAATATTCTGTTATAGAGGTGTGGTCCACAGTGTTCTCCTGTATGATTTTCCAACTTCCATGATTTTTTGGGCCTCTAGATGTTCGAATCATCTCTTGTCCTAGAATAAAAGGCTAAAGAATATAAATATAGGAATATTAAAAAAATTAATCCCTCAAATTGGAATAATATATTCAATTTTACGACCAAAATACCATTGGAATAAAAAACCTTAAAAGTTATATAGTTATCCAATTCTTACATTTTATCTCAAAACACACCATTAATAAAAAAATTAATGTAAATAAACTAAATTTAATAAATTTGGATGGAATAAATAATTGAAATACATATAAAAAATGAGGAAAATGTTGGTTCTATAAGTTAAAAAACACTTAAACCATGCACGTCGTTAAGCATGAAATCTTAATAAGAAATTTAGAGGATACCAATATAATTAATATTCAAATTCCACATTAATAAAATAAATTATTTTCAATGTCAAATAAAATATTCAAAATTCCACATAAAATATAAATTTAATTTATCATTTTTCATTGAAACAATTCTTTAATATATTTTGGTTTTCTCCTTTGAAAACTAATGGATCCTCTCTGTTCAATAATTAAATTTCTTCAATTCATTGTTATTAAATATGCCAAGCCGTGATTTAACTCACATTTGATTATTTTCTCTCATCACTAATGATACAATTCATGTATAGTTATTATCATATCAATATAATAGGATCCATATCCATAGGTTTTTAAAGGATGTTAATTTTCGAAATTTTTAATGAAAAAGGACCATAAATTAAAGAGTACTTTTTAATAATGGTTCAAATGAGTCTGAGGCTAACAGATGGTAGGACTTAATGCTTTAAAAATTATGTATCATGGAATCAGTTTATCTCCTATTTAAAATTCATGATATAAAAATGTGTAATAAAATTATCCTCTTAAAATTAGAAACTCCCACTTCACTCAAAACATAATGAAAATATCATGATCAGTTTAAGCATAATGAATGATTTTCTCACCCACATAAATATTTTTGTTACTATTTTTAAAAGAAACATTTCTTTTTTTTATTCATTGAATGTTAAGATATAGAATAATCCTCACATCCACCACCTAATGATGTATGATAAAAATCATCAGTCTAGTAAAGGTGATTGTTGGTTTTCCCAAATCCCAACCCATTTTTATCATTTTTGGGTTCTTTTTCCTTTTTCCTTTTTTATTAAATAAGGTAAAATAGTAGATTAAAATAAAGGATTCCACATCCTTTAAAATTCAAACAATAACTCCCACACACTTATTTTTTATTTTTTATATAACCCCATTTATTGGGACTCACTTATCCCTAGACTTCAATATTATAAAAACATGAAAATACCATGGTTAGGTTGGTAATGGATATAAAATGGTTGAAAACATGGATCATCCCTATAAAGGTTGTTCATAGTGTCTATGGGAAAAGGAAGGATGGAAGTAATGGTGGCCTTTTAAGGTTAATGGATTTTTGAATATATAGATCAAATATATTAAATGTGGTTTTGTATAGTCATATCTTTGATAAATTCAGATTAATGTTCCTACATGTGACATGTCCCATGATCACACAAGAAAAATGATCAAGATAAAATAATATGTAATTGTTCTAGAAATCATTTTGGGTATGAGAATTTAATAATTGAAAATAAATCAAGGTGTGATTAACAATAAGAAATAAATTCACATGAATTTCATAATTTCATAGCATGAAAAATGGTAGGGGAATTTAAATTAAATGATTCACTAAATTTACTCAAATCATGAGTCATAATTTAAATATCCTTGCTTCAATTTAAACATTGAATTATCCATTTTACTCATTCAGTATAATTAACCATGAAATCTAAAAAATGGAATAATATGACTTATAATAAAGTCGTGTATCATATATGTGTCCAGTAAAACATGAATTCATGTGCGGGAAAAAAATTTCACACAAAATACCAAATCGTGATTTGGAAAAAATGAAAGGAGTTTAAAACGTAATAATTAAAAGAGAATTACAATTTGAAATGAATATTACTCCTCTTTCCTCCTAGGATGTTTGACGTTTCCTTATTTCATCATAAACTTAAAAAGTAAAATTACATAATTAAGAACACAGATCATTTCATTTATGCTCATAAAGATAAGAGAGATTCGGGTTCATGCAGAACTAATTACTAATAATGGATTTTAAATCATAATTACTAATATTTAAAATTAAAGTAATATAATGAATGTAAATGATATATCTTGGTATGATCACCCCAAGTGGGCCCTAAATTTATATACCCACAGAGGGTAGTACTAGATTTTATCCAAAATCTTAGGGTTGTTGGGGATTCTGTTAATTGAACAAAAACATGTATATTTTCCCACCATTCAATTCATTATTTTTATTAAGGTTAATTCTATGTATATAGTATAGTAGATCTTCTTCCTTCCCAATGTTTTACATCTTTCATGGAGGGGGTAGGATGAAGTATGGAACATCCTCTTCTTTGTTCGACACTTGTGAAACTTCATCTTTTTCTTCCAAAACTAGATCAATATTTGATGTATACATTAAATGATCAAAATAAAATTAAGTAGGTATCTCTACATTAATTGAATGTAAATTTTAATTATTATAAATCATTATCCATTTTATAATGATTAGCCTCTACCTAGATTTCCAAAAACTCAACTACTTGGATTTCTTCATGGGATTCATCAAATTCATCTTCTATAATGATAGGGAGCTCTATGTGTTCCTAAATATGTGCTGGTGTTGTTGTTGTTCTTCTCAAAGGAAAAAATATGATTGAATAAATATGAAATTTCAAAACTATATGGAGTGATGCTTAAATCATATTGAATTAAATCAGAAAAGAAATTTTTTAAGAAATAATCATCTCTTTATGTTGGTTATTGATCTATCACTTTTTTAGTGATATGTTCCTCTTGAAGTTGTATCTTAGTGGATGGTGGTAGGTAGTTGGGATCATATATTCCTCCTTCAAATTACATCATTTTTACGGATTCCACCTCTTCTACGGATAGAGACTAGTAGAGTGGTGCATGAAATTCTACAATGAATGGAATGATCAGATCATGTTGTACCACATACTCATTCTAGAATTCGTCCAAATCTTGTTGATCTCCCACACATTGCTTGGTGTGTAAGTCTTCCTTATCATGAATCCATTCTTTCTAATTATGTTCATCATGAATCTAGTTCCTAAATTTGGTTGGATATTGATATTTATCCTGTTTTTCTGTAACATATATGATGTATTTATTGAATTTGAGGAATACTAGTTGTATTTACTTCTTTTCCTCGATTACTTTTTTATGTCATTTCGATGCTCATTGACCATGGCCATCAAATAATTAAGTGGGATCCATGTTTCTAGGAATAATTTATTTTTATTTACCATTATCATAAGATAATCATCGCTTCATTTGAGGGACTCATAATTATAATCTATTTCTTCTTCTTGGACATTTCAATAATTGTTCCAAGTACTAAAATAAATTTCATTAAAAAAACCATGGAAGAATTTTTTTTAAGGTTTTTTAAATATAGACAATGAAAATATATAAACAATGTGAAAATAAAATAAATAAATAAACTACTTGTTGAAATCCCTGTGATATGGTTATTTTAATAATCACAAATAATTATTTTATTTATGACAATATAGCCTTTTGTTAAATTTGTTCTAAATTTATTTAAATATATCAAAATCTTGTCTACATAATTTTTATCTATGTTAATTTAGGTTTTACTGTTGTCCTGGAAGTATTATGGTTTGAACAAACACTTAGTGAGAATTTCAAGTTTATGAATCACTATTAGTTATTTTCTTGAGTCACCGATGAGGAACGATTGCACCGATGATGAACGACCGCACCGATGATGAATGGTTGCACCTATGATGAACGGTCGCACCGATGATGAATGGTCTCACCAATGATGAACGGTCACACTAATGATGAACGACCGCACTAATGATGAACGTTTACACCGATTATGAATGGTCACACCGATGATGAACGATCGCACAGATGATGACTGGTTGCACCGATGGCAACAGTTGTACCGATGGAAATAGTCATACCGATGCTGATCACAAGCTACTGAATCTGATGCAGATCACAAGCTACCGAATCCGATGCTGATCACAAGCTACCGAAGCCGATGCTGGTCACAAGCTACCGATACCGATGCTGATCATGACCTACTGATGCAGATGATAATCCAAGGACCTATCAATACCAATGCAGTTTCAAAATGACCTACCGATCTCATGACTCCCTGATAGTTATAAAAACTGTTTGAATTTCTATTAACTCTTATTTAATTCCAATGGTCATATTTCTTGTTTTTAATGCAATTAATAAAATTTAATGATTGGTGCTAGGATGCAAGGGAACCAAACCTAATACCTATGAAAAGGTAATCATTCATATTACCGGAGCTCGTGGAATATAAGAAAGATCGAGCTATAGTAAAATAGAGTGGTGAAGAGGCATTGAAAAATAATTCTTCCATGTATGAATATACATGAAAATAAGAACACACGAGGAACTTGAAGAACACTCATAATCTTCAAGAATACAAGTTCAAAGAAGAAGTTGCAGCATTACAAAGAACACTTTCACATTCAAGCTGAACACCTACACTGGAATAGAAGAAACAAGAACTATGAAACACTTTTTTCTTGAAAAAAAAAACCATATAAGGACTTTGTGCTTCATTTACATCAATCCACGGATTCCATATCTTCACTCACAACACAGAGATCACTCAAAACCCATCTCTATATATTTAGCTTTATTGTGTTTCTTTCATTTACATTTTGTGCAGTGTGTGTTGTTTTTACCCAATGACTTGAGGATTGAATTAGAGGATACTAAATCCTCACTATGAACTTCTTACACATTACTATATCCCACTACGAATTTGGGAAGAGGTCATGTGTGACTTGGATAACATGTGTGCTATTGTTTTTGTTTTCCCACAAAGAACTGTGGCAGAGGTCTTAGTACCTAGAAAGTCTCTATACTATTGTTTACCCCAATCTAGGGTGTGGATAAAAATTTATATAAATTTATTGAGAGGACTATATCTCTTCTTGAGACTGAAACTCTTGTTTTAAAACTGTTCTTCTTACTTATTTTAGTTTTATCCTATATTGAATATTCCGCTGCCAATTACTTTGAAATATAAAATTCTTTTAAAGTTACTTTGATAGTTAATCTAGAAAGTGTTTTTATATATTGTAAAGAATTATGTTAGCTTCAAAAGTTAATTAATATTCAGATTTAATTAACTGAGAACTAATCAATCTATTGAGAACCTAACTGAACCTTTAATCTAATACAAATTAACTATATATTATTTTGTTATTCAATTTGGGGAATTTTAATAGAGATAGTTTAAACAGAAATTTTATTTGGTACTCAATTCACACCGCTCTTGAGTATCCACTCCGACAAACATTTGGTATCAACGGTCTGTTTTGTATTTCAAGGTTTTCAAAGTACTTTGTTTTTCAACTGTGATTTTAGTTGTATCTTGAAGATCATAAATTTTTGTTATTTCTAAATTTTATCTCTTTAAAAATAATTGTTAATATCTAACTATGGACAATTGATTATAAGGTGCTGCTACCAACATGCCACCTTTATTTAATGGTACCAATTATGCCCATTGGAAGCTTAAAATGAAAATTCATTTGGAAAGTATGGGATTTAATATCTAGACTTCCATAGAAACTTAATATAAGATTTCAGACACTGAAAGAAATACTTGGGATTAACCTACTAAAACTGCTTATAATTATAACTGTCAAGCTATGAATGCCCTGTACAATGCTCTAGGATATGAAGAATTTAATCGCATATCTTCTTGCAAAATTGCTTAGGAAATTTGGGATACTTTGGGAGTTTCTCATGAAGGAGAAACCAATGTTAACGAGATGAGACTGAACACATATAGTATTAACTATGATAATTTTAAAATGAAGTCTGATGAACCTATTTCTAATATGTATCTCAGGTTTAATGAGATTGTAAACACTATGAGCTCACTTGGAAAAGTTGTTCCTACAAAGGAGAAAATTATGAGAATACTAAGATGTCTTCCAGACAAGTGGAGGGGCACATCAGTTTCAATTATAGAATCATTTGATATTGGTGCGTTGCCTGTTAATGAGATGATTGTTAAGCTTATGATGTATGAAGAAGAACTAAAGGTGAATACGGAAGAAGATGATGAACCAAAAAGGAAGTCAGTGGTATTTACATCTACTACCTCAAAGAGCAAGGATAAAGAGAAAATTCACACACCTACTAAAAGCTCAACACGTGAACATTCAGATTTTGACAGTGATGCTGAGATGGCTCAAATATCCAAGAGATTTAAGAAGTTCTATAGGAATTATAAGTTTTTTCAGAAAATCAAATTATAGAGGAAAGTATGACAATAAAGGTCATTGGAAGAAGGATTGAAAAAAGTATGATAAAAGTGATGAAATTTCATGCTATGAGTGAAAAAGAAAGAGACATGTGAAAGCTTATTGTCCTAAATTAATGTTAGAAAAGAAATATGACAACAAGGACAACAAGTACATGAAAGCTATGAAAGTAACATGGAGTGCTTCAGAGAACAACACAAGTGAGTCTGAAGTTTATGATTCTGAAAAGAATCGTGCCAATATGTGTTTCATGATAAACACATTTGAGCTAATACTGGACACTCCTTATTTAAATTCATATTATTCTGGAGTTGATTCTGATTCTATGTCTGAAAATATGTCTAGTTAAGAGTAATTAGAATATTTTAATATCCTAGAAGAAAAATTTAATGAATTGATGGAAATGTATAAGACCTTGAAGAAAATTCATGCTCTAATCAGTTATGTTAAATCCTCCCTTGATTTAGAAAAGGAATATAATGCTGAATTGCAGAAGGAAAATTCTGAATTGAAGTTGTGTAATGAGAAATTAATGAAGTACTTAGAGAAATTCACAAATGGAAAAGATACTCTTACCCAGATGGTGAGAGGCTCCCTATCTATAGTGGATGAACAGGCAGAATCAAGTCTCCCAGCCTAACATCAATAGTTCTCATAGACTTTGGATCTACTGGAACCGTCCCTCCAGGGGCCTAAAACATAATACTGATGGGTCTTGTAGTGGATGGGTCCTACGTGACGGTGGTGTGGTCCGTGATTCTCATGGTTCAGTGGTTATGGCCTTCTCGGCTCGTCTCGACTATGGTTCTTCTCTTCAAGCCGAATCCAGGGCTATGATGAATGGTTTAAGCATTTGCAAAAAACATGGTATTGTGATTTTAGAAGTGGAAACAGACTCAAAAATACTACATGATGCTCTGAATTATCTTTTCCCAACTCTGTGGGCAATTTCATAAATTATTAGGAAAGGAAGGAGAATGATCAATAATTATACCTATGTTAAAAACTCATGGAGAGAGGGGAATCATGTTGTGGATTACATTTCTTTTCTGGAGGTCATTGGGACGGATCCGATTTGCATTCACAATGTGCATTCTTTGAAACTCGAGGGGGTTAACCTCATCAGAGTGGATTCCCTTGGCCTTCACTATTTTAGACCTCCTTAGGTGTAATCCCCTGAAAGGAGGCATGTGAGCATGGGGGCATATGGGCAGGTGGGTTGTGGTCTTGTTGTCGTGTGGTCAAGTGGTCTGGTATGTTTCTTGCTTTTCTTCTTCTTGAATAAAAATAGAAATGATGATGATGACAGAATTCTTATAGTTCTAGTTCTAGAAATTCAAATGCTTCCACTAGTTATTCATATGGTTATAGATAAAATAATGTTTATCTTTGAAAAAATATTGTTTCTGTAGATTATATGAGACACATGAGACAAATCTCGGTACCTAAGGATTTTCATTCTAACATATCTAGGCCCAAGAAATTCTGGGTACCAAAATCATTTTCTGTTTAAACATGTTTTGTAGGAAAATTGCTTGAATGGTTCTTGGAGTAAGACATGGTATTTAGATAGTGGATGTTCAAGACACATGACAAGAGAATTTTCATGCTTCAAAACTATAATCAATGTTGATGAAGGCCATGTCACCTTTGGTGATAACTCAAAAGGAAATATCATTTTCCTAGGATAGATTGGTAACACTGATTCAGTTTTAATTTCAAAATTATTATTTGTGGATGGACATAAATATAATTTTTAAGTATTTCTCAATTGTGTGATGATGGTTTCAATTTTAAATTTGAAAATGATTCCTGTAATGTTTTTGATTATAAAAATGTTTTAGTATTTTCTTATTTGATAAATCAAAATGTAAATGATGTGGATTTAAATTCTCTATCCAAACAAAATGTTACTTGCTTAAATTCATTTCCTAAAGAGTCCTGGCTGTGGCCTAGAATATTAGGAAACTACAATGTTTATTCACCTTGAAAATTTTCTAAGAAAAACTTAGATAGAGACCTACGTAAACTTGAATTCTTAGCTAACAAAATTTTTAATCCATCCCAAAAGGGAAAGCAACATAATGTTTCTTTTAAATTAACGAAAGAAGTTTCAACTTCTCAATCTCTCGAGTTGGTTCACATGGACATGTTTGGAACTTCTAGAGTTTATAGTTTAAATGGAATGAACTATGTCTATGTCCTAGTAGATGAAATTTTTAGATATACTTTGGTATAATTCTTTTCTCACAAAAGTGAAGATTGTTCCAATTTTTTTAAATACTCCAAGCCTATAGAAAAACTTAGTGGACATAAGATTAAGACCCTGAAAACTGATAATGGTCGTGAGTTTGAAAGTCATGACTTTGAATCTTATTTCTCACAAAATGGCTATAATCACAACTTTTCTACCCCTAGAACACCTCACTAGAATGGTGTAATAGAAAGAAGAAATAGAACTCTTCAGGAAAATGCTAGAAAAATGATTACTGAGTTTGACTTACCTGTTTATTTTTGGGCTAAAGATATTAATACAACTTGTTATATTATGAATAGAGTGTTGATTAGACCTGTTCTCAAGAAGACACCTTATGAGTTATGGAATAATAGAAAGCCTAAAGTTAGTTACTTCAGAGTTTTTGGTTGTAAAGTCTTCATTCTCAATACTAATGATTATCTAGAAAAATTTGCATCCAAGAGTGATGAAGGAATACTTTTAGGATATTCACTTTATAGAAAAACCTATATAGTGTTTAATAAGAGATGGAAGTGTGTGGAATAATATGTCACATCAAATTTTATGAAACTGATCCACATGAAAATAATCCTTCGGTTGAAAATCATGAAGAAGATTTGTCTGTTCTGAACCTTAGTGATAAATTCAATGAACCTGTTGTAAAGATAACCAGTTCTAGAAAAGTTCCAGAACCTGATTTTGATGAATCCGAACCGAGAGAAGAACCTGAAATTTATAGTCCTACCTTTACTAGATTGACTAGGATTCTAAAGAATCATCCTTTAGATTCTGTTGTTGGTAATCTCTATTGAGGGACAAAGACTAGAGCTTCTCTAAGAAACCAGGATGAACATCAAGCCTTTATTTCGCAGCTATAACCTAAAAATATCAATGATGCATTCAATGATGAATTTTGTGTAATGTTTATGCAAGAAGAGATAAATCAACTTGAAGGAAACAAAGTCTGGGAATTAGTTGAAATACCTATGGAAACCTTGACCATATGTACTAAATGGGTTTTTAGAAACAAGGTTAATGAATCCAGAAATATAGTTAGAAACATAGAAAGGCTAGTTTCACAAGTGTATGGTCAAGAGGAAGGTATAAACTATAATGAAGCCTTTGAACCTGTAGCTATATTTAAAACTATTAGAATCTTACTTTCCTATGCTACTCATTTGAATTTCAAGTTATATCAAATGGATGTCAAATGTTCTTTTCTAAATGGTTTTATTATTGAAGATGTTTTTGTTGAACAAACTCCTGGATTTACAAACCCCCATTTTGAAAATCATGTTTCTAAAATTTCTAAAGATTTATAATGTTTAAAACAAGCTCCAGGAGATTGGTATGATAGACTTACAAATTTTCATATTTCAAAAGGATTTAATAAAGGAATTTCTGATCCCACTCATTTTATTAAAATAATTTCCAACGATATTTTTATTATACAAATCTATGTTTTTGATATTATTTTTGGATCTTCCAAACATTCTTTATGTACTGATTTCTCAAAGGTTTTTCAAAAGGACTTTTAAATGAGTTTAATGGGAGATCTTAAGTATTTTCATGGATTTCAAATTTTTCAAAATAAGGATGGTATTATTTTAAATCAAAGTAAATATATAAAGGATCTTTAAAACGTTTTGGTGTGGATAGTAATAAGGGAAGTGACACACCTACGAGTACCACCCGTAAGCTGGATGATGATGAAACTAGGAAACCAGTTGATCAAACCAATTGTAGAGGTATGATTGGGAGTCTACTTTACCTTACTACTAGTAGACCAGATATTATGTTTAGTGTGTGTATGTGTGCAGGATTTCAATCCACTCATAATGAATCTCATTTGATTTCTGTTAAATGAATTTTCAAATATCTTAAACACACTGCAAATTGAGGTTTATTTTATCCAAATGGACAACCCTTTGACTTATTGAGTTATTAAGATGCTGACTTGGCTAGTTGTAAGTTAGATAGAAAGAGCACATTTGGAACCTGTCATATTTTGGTAAGGTCCCTAGTATATTGGTATAGTAAGAAACATAATTCTGTTGCATTATCTACTACTAAAGCAGAATACATTGCTGTTGGTAGTTGTTATGAACCAATTCTATGGATGAAACACACTCTGTTGGACTATGGATATCAATTTAGACATGTGTTTATAAATTGTGATAACACTAGTGCAATTAAAATCTCTAAGAATACTGTGTCTCACTCTAGGTCTAAACACATTGATTTCAGACACCATTTCGTGAGAGATCATTATCAAAAGGGTGATATTTCTCTGGAATTTGTCGAATATGAACATCTGTTAGCTGATATTTTTACCAAGCCCTTATCCTATGAAAGGTTAGACATTATTAATCAAGAGTTTGGTATGATCAATCTTTGAAAACGATCTGTGAAATGATCTGTGAAACCAAACTGTGAAACCAATATGTGAAACCGATCTGTGAAACCGATATGTAAAACCGATATGTGAAACCGATATGTGAAACCGATCCATGCTACTGATTGAGTTGTACATTTTGTGAAACTGTTATTGTTTGTCAAAACATAGTTTTTTACTAAATAATTATTATTTATTATTATTATTATTGTAACCAAAAATGATAAAAATAATGACCCGCAACTATTTCTAAAGACTGTTGACCTTCCATCTCATGTAGAACTCTCTCATCTTTTCTGAATCCCAAACCTTCCGAACCTTTCAAACCATTCCAATAGCTCAATCCTCTCGATCCTCCAAATGGCCAAGCATAAGCGAAAAAGCAAGGAATCTGAAGGTTCCTCTCATGTGAAACGCGCTTGAGGAGAATTGAGCAGCATGAATCAATGGTCAGTGAACCCGATTTTGGAAACTCGGGTTGTTATAGTTGAAAAATAAGTAAGTGCTGAATGGGTGTTATCCAGCAAGTCTGCTCTTTTAAAAGTTTTAGAGATGCAAGGATGGAAAGACTTGTTTTGTGATAATGACTGAGTCTACTACTTGAAGCTAGTGCATGAATTTTATCTGAACTTAAGTATTGTTTTGGAAGGAGACGAATCAATGAAAATATCTTCTATATTCAAAGGAAAAAAGATAACTTTTTTCATAAAAGTAGTGGGATAAATGTTTGCGAGTACCTCATAATGAAAGATACGAGGATTAAAACTGTAATATCCCCCCTACCACAGAATATTTTTCTTATGATCTAGCTCTGGAGATGTTGACTGGTAAGTTTGTATCCAGAAGAATAACAGCTGCTGAGTTGGACGGTGAGTGTAGAATTCTGTTTATGTTTGTTCAACACCAAGTCTGTCCTGGAGAAGGTGATTTTGCTTCTGTAAAGTATCAATATGTTTTTCTACTGTTTTTGTTGTTGAATGGTGAAAATGTCAACCTGTGTAGATATTATTCTGTCCATATTGCTGAGATGGTGAATCCATCTAAGAAAGCTACAACCCTATTCTACTCCAAGAAAATCTCTTCCGTGCTGATGTTTCTGGGAAGTGTTGTTTATAGAGATGAGTGTATCTCGTCCAGTAGTAAGTTCTGTATTAACAAGGATATTTGTAAATGGATGAAAATCTACTGGATCCCATGGAAGAAGGCTTGGGTTGCTGATGAAGAAAATTTGTATGACTCTTTCAATCCTATTTATCATGGTAAGAGACCAAAGGGGATGAGAGATCCTAGTTTAAAACCTGGTGAAGAAGTGGTTTATTCTAATCAAGAAGAGAAAGAAGTAGTTCCAAAAGAAACTGGTGAGTCCAGTAAGAAGGGAATAGAAGAAGAAGTAGCTGAAGATGAATCTGATACTGAAAATGAGCTTAAATCACCTCGTGATGATAGGAGTGATCCTGATACAGTTAGTCCGAAGAAAAGAAGAATGGAATTTGGACCAGCTAGTCCACTTATCAAGTTACTAGAGATATAACCACTTTTAGATGATGAAGAAGAAGGTGAGACTAATGAATCAAATTCTGAGCAGTATGAATCCATTAGTAAAGACAGTTCAAATGAACAATCAGTCAATGATGGTGAAGATGGTGATGAGGGTGATGGCAGTGATGGGGATTGTAGTAAAAATGACAATAGTGATGATGATGTTGATGAAAGATTCGACCATAGGATGGTCAAAATGTGATTCAAGATGATCTTCAACCCCAACTAAATGAGTAAGAACCTGTTCTTGAGACTGAAAGGATAGTACAGTCAGAGTTTGATGTGGATGGGGATGTCTCTCCTAGAAATTCTTGAAGATCTAGTCTTGTGAAACCTATGTATCCTTCATGAAATGCCGCATGGGAAGAAAAACCAGATCTTGAAGTTCTTGGTTTAGATTATGCAGAGGAAGAGGAAGAAGAAGTAGATTTTACAAGAGTAAGCGATTCAGTTAAGCCTCGATTAGTTGCTAAGTATATGCAGGTGACAACAGACAGACTGGGTCCTTCAATTTCTCAATCCATACCTGGTCCTTCAGTTGTACAATCTGATCTAGAATGTTTTAAATCTGAGTTGCTCCATCTAGTTAAAGAGACAATTAAAGAGGAATTTTCTAATGCTTCTACTCCTACTGCTGTGAATTTATCCAAGGCTACTATGGATGCTTGGACTCAAAGAGTGGTAAGTATCACTAAGCTCAACCTATACAATACTGGTGAGATGATTGGTAGGAATATTACCTCTCTGAATTAAATGCTCAAAGATTTAAGCAATGGTTTAGTCTCTTTTTCAGGTGAGTTTAGATCAACCATTACTGGAATAATGGAAGTGTTAAGAAATTTGGTACAACACCTATAGAAAGTTGATTTGAGGAAGTTGAAAGATGAGATCACTCAGATTGTTGCTCATGCTAGCTCCTCCAAAGTGTCCAAGATAACTGGTCATGTAATCAATACCTTAAATGATATTATAAAATAAGAGTTAGCAGCTCTTGGGAAGATCTTGGATTTGGATTCCTTGAAAAATATGAAAGACAATAGTGATCATATCACCAAAATGGTGCAGTTGTAATCAGCCAATGCTACTAAGGCTCAGAAAGAGATCAAAGTGAAAGTGGATCACTAATTTTCTATGATTTATACCATGCATGAGTTGAACCATCAGTTTAAGGTTTTGGCTGATAATTTGAGGCTCCCTCCAGTCACTCAAGCTTTCAAAGCTCATGTCCAGTAGTTGAAATATTTCACTCCTACTCTGGAAAGTTTCATGTTTAACAAGGATGAATTTGAAAAGGCTAAGAAATATGGTGGTGAAGTAATTAATGATTTTATCAATATGCTCAAACCATATCATCATGTACAAGTGAATGCAATTGTTCTTCCTACTGCAGAGCCTCTCAGTTCATCAGATATTGCTCCTGGTCAGATATTAGTGTCTCAAGCTCTATTAAATATACAGCTAGTATTTCAACAACCACCTTCAGAGAGATCATCTACTCCTCAGCAAGTGACCTTAGCACCCACCGTTCTACCTACCAGAGTTTTCCTGCCTCCTCTCTCTATCCGGCCAGATCAACCTTCCACCAAAGCACCCTCTAGACCATCCATTCCTCCTTCTGCGAATGGGAAGGTTCTATTTCACCCAATGAAGTAGCCATGCCAGTCATTTTTGACAGGGGTTCTATTTCTTGTACTTTTAACATTTGTATCTTGTTCTTGTACTCTTTCTCATAACTTATATTTTAGTGGAATTTTTATTCTTGAGTATATTCCTTCTACTCTTCTTTTTCATAATCCCAAAGTAAGAGAAATCATGATGAAAGGGGGAGAAATAATGAAAAGGTGAGAAAATGATGAAAGTGGGAGAAATTATGAAAGGGGGAGAAATGAATTTATATATATATAAGGGGAGAAATGACTACTTCTTTAATTCTATGTTGATATATTCTATCTTTGTTTATACTCTGATGTCATTATCTGATGATCTGTTTGTCATTTGGCATATATTATATTAATATAGGGGGAGCATGCTAAATGACATACTCTCTTCTCTATTCATTTTTCCATTTATTTGTGATTATCAAAAATAGGGAGATTGTTGAACTCTTTGTGAGATGGTTATTTTAATAATCACAATTCTTTGTTTTATTTATAACAATTTAGTCTTTTGTTTAATTTGTTCTAAATTTTTTTACATTTGTTTAAATCATGTCAACATAATGTTTATCTATGATAATTAATGTTTTACTGTTGACCTGGAAGGATTCTTGATTGAACAGAATCTTAGTGAGAATTTCATATTTATGACTCACCGTTAGTTATTTTCTTCAGTCATCAATGATGAATAGTCGCACCGATGATGAATGGTCACACCGATGAGGAATGGTCGCACCGATGATGAATGGTCGCACCAATGATTAACGGTCGCACCAATGATGAACAGTCGCACCGATGATGAACGATGGCACCGATGATGAACGGTACCATGAATGATGAACGGTCGCACCGATGATGAACTGTCGCACCGATGATGAAAAGTCGCACCAATGTTGAATGGTCGCACCGATGGTTAACAGTTGAACCGATGATGAACGGTCGCACGGATGATGAATGGTCGCACCGACGATGAATGGTCGCACAGATGATGAACGTTTGCACCGATAGCAACGGTTGTACCGATGGAAACAGTCATACTGATGCTGATCCCAAGCTACCAAAGCCGATGCTGATCACAGGCTACTGAAGCCGATGCTGATCACAAACTACTGAAGCTGATGCTGATCACAAGCTACCGATACCAATGATGATCATGACCTACCGATTCTGATGCTGATCCAAGGACCTATCGATACCGATGCAGTTTCAAAATTACCATCCGATCTCATGACTCACCAATAGTCATGAACACTGTTTGAATTTCTGTTAACGCTTATTTAATTCCAACGATCATATTTGTTTTTTTAATGCAATTAATGATATTTAATGATAGTTTTTGGCATGTCAGGGAACCATACCTCGTACCTATGAAAAGGTAATCATTCCTATTGCCGGAGTTCATGTAATATAATGAAGATCGATCTGCAGTAAAAGAGAGAGGTGAAGAGCCATAGCGAAAGAATTCTTCCATGAACGCACATACATGAAAATAAGAACACATGAGGAACTTGAAGAACACTCATATTCATCAAGAATAAATGTTCAAAGAAGAAGCTGCATTATTACAAAGAACACTTTCACATTAAAGTTGGACACCTACACTAGCTGTGAAGAAACAAGAACTACGACACACTGTTTTCTTGATGAAAAAACCATAGAAGAACTCAGAGCTTCATTTACATCAATCCAAGGAGTCCATATCTTCACTCATAACACAAAGAGAACTCTAAACTCATCTCTATCTGTTTAGCTCTATTGTGTTTCATTCATTTACTTTTTGAGCAGTGTGTGTTGTTTTTACACACTGACAACCGGACTGAACTAAAAAACACTAAATCCTCACTCCAAACTTCTTACACATTACTATATCGCACTGTGAATTGTGGAAGAGGTCAAGTGAGACTTGGATATCTTTTGGGCTATTGTTTTTGTTTTCCCATGAATTAATATAGAAGAGGTCTTAATACCTGGACAGTCTCTGTACTGTTGTCTACCCCGATCCAGGGTGTGGATCAAAATTTATATAAATTGTATTAGAGGAATAACTCTCTGCTTGAGACTGAAGCACTTTTTATAAATTTTTTTTTCTTAGTTATTTTAGTTTTAAACTATATTTAATATTCCTCTTCCAATTACTTTTAAAAATAAAATTGTTTTAAAGTTTCATTGATAGTTAATCTAGTAAGTGTTTGTATATATTGTAAAGCATTAGGTTAGCTTCAAAATTTAATTAATCTTCATATTGAATTAACTGAGAACTAATCAATCTCTTGAGAACCTAACTGACCCTTTACTCTAATACAAATTCACTTCAGATTATCTTGTTATTCAATTTGGGGAATTTTAATAGAGATAGTTTAAACCGAAATTTAATTTGGTACTCAATTCACACCCCTCTTGAGTATCTACTCCATAAAACACTACTGATTGGCTCCCCACATCATCTCATGTTTTTTTGAATGCTTATAATATGAAATGGAAAAAGAACATTACTTTCCTAAAGTAGCATAGATGCTGACTATGGTTGTCTCACTTAAGGGTCTTTATCGTTTGTTTTTTTTCATAATCTAATACACCTAAACTATAAATTTTTGGTTGTTTTTATTTAATATAGTAATTTATTCTAATTTAATTGAAAAAAAGATAAAACTAACAGACAATGTCAAAATATAATTTGTGATGAAATAACTTCACCTTTATGGTTTGGTTTATGGGTTCCCTAAATCTCCTTTTTGGTGTTTAAATTATGTTTTCATAATTAAATTCTATGATATCATTCATGAAATAATATTCTTTTATTTAGTGTCAAGAAATCATTTATACCATTATCAAACTCAATTCCACCTCATACTATAAATAATGTTGATGGAAAACCTGAATCGAGAGTGTAAAACCATCCAAGAACTAGCACCATCATATTCCATTTCATCCAATTAATTGATAAAATCCATCATATGAAGAGTTTGTATCGAACAAAATGGAGGAAAAAATTTAATAAAATAATAGTAATTAGTGTGAGATCAGTTTCCTGGTGGACAATCTCCACACCCATGAACATAAATCATGCACATCAAAAACATAATGAAGCATAAGATTTGAAGCACAAAATAAAGGAAACTTCCACATACCACTCCTAGGAAAATCATTGGGTTATAATATCAATTATTAGGATAAGTGGTCATGTTGAAATAAAAAAAAGAAAATAAAATAAAATAAAATAAATGAATGAGGATGAGAAATGAATAATAATAATAATAATAACAAACCTATGAAATTAGAATATAAAAATAGAAGAAGAATATTAGAAAAAGAGGGTAGATGGGTGGAATTGGACACAAAAGTAAAGAATATACATTAATTAGAATATATTTTAAACAAACTAAATTGAAGATACTTTTGAAAAAAAACTAAAATGAAAAAAATAATAATAAAAATAAATGAAGAAAATATATGGGTGTAGTAGCTTCCCCTCTAGAATTGTATCCTAAAATATTTATCCTATTTCAAATAACATATCTTCAAATCACAGAATGAGCCCTTAATATATGTTGTTCCTAATTTAATTCTTAGTCCCCCCTGTAAATTTCATGTTAATTGGACTCATATAGAGGATTCTATGGAATAAATATTGAGTCTAACTTTTTGTGGTCGAGATTTCTATAAATCATTCTTCAATTTATATCCTTTAATGTCCATAGATACATAACTCCATATAATTTATTCTTAAAATTATTTCATGATTCTTTTTCCATATATAGGTGGAATATCTTCAATTTGATGTGTGTATCCTGAGTTATTCTTCAGTTATGGACGTGGGGTCTACACTGTCCTCTATGAAGATTTTCCAACAAAAATAATATTTTGGGCCACTATATGTTGAAATTAGCTTGTGTCATAAAAGAAACATATTAAGAAAATAAATCAAAAATCCTTAAAAAAACGAATCAATAAAATTTGAAAAATATTTTAAATGTTATTCACAAAATAATCTTACAAAAATATTTATCAGAATTCAATAATTATTTTTTTTTTAAATTTTAGCTCAAAACAAACCATTAATCAAAAAATGTTGAAAATAATATCAAATTGATAAATTTGGTGGGTTTAAATAATTTAAATACAGATAAAAAATTATAAAAACATTATCTCAATGACAGACTTAGAAAATGTTTTTTATGTATAAAGGATTAGCATATAATTATAATCAACAGAATCCTACCATGAACCTCTGATATGAAATGGGAATAATGTATAAAAACCCTAGTGAATAAATAAATGAATCAAAACAAAATCACTCAATAATGTTAAAATATATCCCATTATCTTGAAGGATCACTCACCATGTAATTCATACTAGTAATAATATCCATAACCAACATATATGTTAATAAAGGAACAAAATTTCTACATCCCCACTGGTGTTTTGGATTAATGCCTGAATGACTCAATACATATGATAATCCCCCATATATTTCATCCTTAACAAATCCATTTAATCATAATAATACATGTATTATGTGTATCGTACCATGATATGGTCCCACTTCCTGTAAGAATTCATAATCATGAAAGTCACTAAAACCCATGTGTCATGAATTATACCTAAATTCACTACATCTCTTATATGTACACCCATTAAAAATATTAGTCACCAAAACTAGAAAAAATTATTCATTATAACCTAATTCCACACATCTTCCATGAAAACCTATTAAAAACCAAGATCCATAATATCCCTCGTGAGTGCATATATTAAACCATAAGCCATCACAACTAATATATTCTCATAGAAGATAATATATCCTAAGGTAGGGGTGAGTCATCTATCCTTTCTCTCACCATCCTTCATTTCAGAGAAACCACCCCCAAAAAATTTAGGTTTCACTTTCTCTATGAAATCAGGTGGTGAAGCATAGGAAATCATAAAATATAAATAATATATGTATCACCCAACCACACGAAGGGAAATAACCAATCCTTAGACCCAACTATAACTATAATCTCATGAGACATTCAACTACCACCAATGACATCTAGATCCTAAACATGTAAACATGAATAAATTTAATCAAGAAGAAATTCCATTTAGCAAATAGAAATTACAACTAATTCCATAAACACTATTAAATTTTTCATTTAACCATTCTATTTAAACTCAAGAAATCATGCCTTTATAATTCATTCAATATTAATATTTAATATCCATGTATTTCAAGAATCAATATAACGATACCCATGTTTTAATTCGATAATAATTTTATTAATAATATGTCATTAATTCTATTGAATACAATCCATTCCATGACTTCCTTGTAATTCCATTAATCATTCCATTAATTTTAGGTACTCTAAGACTCATCCAAAGCTACCATAATGAAATATGCCATTTTCATGCTTGGATGTAAAATTTATCAATTATTTAGAATCCATAAAAAACAATCATAAAAAATTGTTATAAAATTAAACATTAAGAAAGAGACAATTGGCATGCATAGCTTTTAAGTCCCTTAAATTATCCTGGTGTCATCCCAACATGACTACACACAACACATTCAATCCCTATATCACTGGCATCGATCCACCCTATAACCTCAAACAAACCAACCCAATTGTTCATAAACAAAAAAAATCCATTTTTATTTAAAGCACAACAATTCTCTATCATATTAGATAAAACAACATAACACAAAAATTCAGTTTTACTATGAAATAGTCTTGGGGAAACTAAGTCCATAAAAAGAAGGCATTTAAGACTTTCAAAAATAATGATGATATCACTCATCCACAAATATAATATGTAACAAATAAAATTTTCTTTACGATATATAATTAACTGATTGATTGTGAATATTTTCAGAAAAAAATAATTATATCATCCAAAAACTATTATCAGATATAAATCAATATTTAAAAAACATTAAGAATAAAATTCATATTAAATTAAATTAATTGAATAATTATAATCAATTTATATTACTATTTCATTAATAATCACATAATTTTATTTTTACAATATTTAGAAAATTTGGGGCATATTAATCATGGTAAAAATAATAAACACTATAACAAAGAGATAATACACAATATTAAAAATCATGTAGTGGAATCAACTGAAAACAAAATGTGACTATAATAACCAAATACCCAAATTCATTCATCATTTATACCCCTTATTATTAACTTCAGTGCATTGATTCCATTTTTAACCAAAGATTTAATGCATTTTAATACAATACCTTCACTTAATAAGATCAAAGTAAAGAATACATTGCGTAGATTTAATCCTTAAGGAAAAATAATTTCCTATGAATAGTAGAATAATTGGTTTATTTCCCTCTAAAATGAACTAAATAAACAAAACCAAAACATTGAAATAAAAAAGCAGGAATTTTTTGAACCTTAAACCAAAATATAGGAAAATTACTTTACAATGATCCACTGAAAGAAATTAAATGATGGGAGAGTGAGGAGAATTAGAGAGGTTACAGTATCCTGATTCATGAGATCTCCATTTCTAGAAACCAAATTTTATAGATTATCATGATATAAGGATAGAGGGTGGGAATATGGAAAGGTGTCGAATATGGTTCAAATAAATAGGTTAGAAAACTAAAAGAATAATAACCCCTGTATATGTAGAGGAAGATCAGAAGGCCTCATAAATGATGTAGTGATTCCCACAATTCCTACAGTTCATCTGGTAAAAGAGAGATCCACATTTTATATCTCTGAATCCATGAAGGCTGTGTTCCATTAAAAATTAAATCAAATCCTATACCAACCATAATTAAATGAAATATAGTGTGTTGCATGGAATATCAAACTAATGAATATCCATTATGTCCATTCACCATTACATAGTTGAAGGTACCCTACTATTTTGTTCCCCCAAATCAAGGCCTTCAGTGTGGAAGGATTGAGATCTCAATTTCATTTCCTTCTCACATATCCTGATCATGCCTCATGAAGAGCAGAAATATCTAGACCATGGTCATTTACAAAAATACCATTTCGTATAATAATTATGTAAAACACCTATTATGGCACAACAACCTCTACTAGAACAAGGAAATCCTACCCATTTTACAGAGGAGACACCCTGAAGGAAATAACCTTAGAAAACTAAATTTTTGGAAGTTTTTCTCCCCATGGTGATAAAAGAGCCACAAAATTGTCTGTAATTTTTCCAATTGAATTATTATAGCCTATTATGAAGACCCTCACTTGAAGACCCTAACATGAGATGGGTTACCCTGACATGATACAAAATTACCCTCAGGCAAAGATCTTCATACGAGAACTCAAAAATAAAAAAATGAATAATGGTCTCTATTTTTTTACAATAGAAATTTATGGGGCCCCCAGTTCACATAGGTGACCATAACTTGCTGAAATAAAATCTAAAATGGACACCATGACCATTTCACTCACCATAATGTGCCAAGAACCCACAACCAGGAATAAAATTCTATCATTTCCATGAATTCCATCTGAAATGGAATTATCAGTAATGAAAACTACAAATGAACGTTAAAATAGCTGAAACCACACCAAATACTTTGGAATGGTGGCTCTTACGATGTATGCAACCTTTATTTAGACTTTGAAAAACCACTTACAACCCTTTTACCTCCTCCAATACTTCTATATATGAAAAGGAATGGATCTATAAATAATTTCCCTTACATAAATGTTTCAATGAGGTATTAATATAATTAAAAATTATTCTTATCTATAATTTAATGTTTATGGGGAACTATGGAAGTAGAGGATGGGTCTCCAATTTTGTTTTATCTTATATTAAACGGATAATATAAGAAGAATATAGAAAGGGTAACTATGAATTCTCTTAGGGAATATCTTTAAAATTTAATTTATAATTATTTTAATCCTTAAATTACCTATAAGTGGAAGTTACTATAATACAAATATATTTCCTCACTTTTTTTATTGTTGTCAACGATATTATAGACTAGGACTCCTCTAGTAATATCCACATGTTCCCCATGAATATTTTGACACCATTTTGGTTATTCCATGTGTAATCGAATGGGAAACTAGAGATTCTAATCATTCATCATTGACCATAACAAGAAGTTATGTTTTAATATCTATGTTCAAGAGAGGGAGGTTGGGGGGATTATTATCTCATGGGATTGAGAGAAATATAGAGATATTTAAATTGTAGACAAATGTTATCTCCTATCATAAAAAATGATGTAATAAGGATTTTCTACTTAGGGTGAATGGAATTGAGAATTTCACATTAACCCTTATTAGTATATTTATTCAAAAAAATCCCCTTGAAAATTAATAATAATAAAATATTATTAAATAATAGGATTTGTGATTATTTAAATATATTTTATTAAATAAATATATTAAAATTTATTGAAATTATATTAAATAAAATATTTCATTTACACCAGACCGTTCTATTAACCCATTAATCTTCCCACTATATTTATAAAACCTTGAATATTTAAATATATATACCAATAAATATGATTGATTCAATAAATATTAATATCATATTCACTAATATCATGAATAAACATTTATTTTAATATCACATGACTATGTAAATACTTATATATTAAAGTATTCTTGAAAATATTGAACACATAATTATTTCTTTAATACATTTTCTATAATAAACAAGAGGTAAACTTCAAATAATATATTATAAATTTTAATGTATCATGACTGAATTTATTTGATCAACTTTACTTGAAAAATTAATATTACAATAATTGAGAATAATATTTATTTTTTATAATAAATTCAAGATAATTTAATTATATTCTAGGTGGACTATGTTTGTGACCCCCTACGCCTATTTCTTAGTGAAGTTAATATTACTTTCCCAAGATCCATGATTTTCATATGGAATCATGTTAAGGATTCCATAGAGAAGAACAATAAATTTTGAATGAAAAAAATTTCAAAGAATGTTATTATGTAGTAAAATCCCTTTTTTCCATCGATATAACATCAATAAAGATGTGTACATGTGTCACCACTCTATACGCTTTATTTATCATTGTTTAACATAATAAAATGAGTTTATCCATGAAATACTATATCCATGGAATAAATTAATTATTTATATTTCAATTAAAGGGATATAAATATATTCTTTTATTAATATGTAAGGAAAATAAAACCTTTCTTGACATATTTAATTAATTCCATTTTACATATGTTGCACCAAATATATGATACCTCATAATATGAATAGTTTATCATACTATTCATACATAAATAAAATTACATCACTCATGATACATGTTAATAATAATCTCATGTCCATGATCTAATACACACATTTATATATTGAATTATCAAATATATATAAATTCGACCATTAGCTCTATCCTAATGATTTCTCCTCATAAAGATCCCAAAGTAAAAACTACATGAGAAGAAGCATCAATATATTATGATTCCCTATCACCTGATGGTCAAATATCATCTTTTATTTATCATATAGATTTTAAATAGACTATATGATATATGTAAAAAAATATTTTAATCTCTAGCTTCTCATTATAACAGGGAACTACTATAAAATTTTTATTTGAAAAATACAATAATGATAACATCACATTAATTTTAATCTTCAATAACAATAAACATATGGTAATACACTTATTGATATTCATGTAATCATAAGAAAAGAGAATTTGTTTCTTGGGTACCAACACCAATAGACTCACACATACACAAGAGAAAGCTACTAACAATCAAATTTTTATTTCTCACTTGAAAAATATGTTTTTGTAAAGTAATGTCTATATTTTTGGGTCTACCTGGTTTTTTAGGGACAATGTAATTAATTTTACATTACTTCATTGAGAAAAAAATATAAGATGTGTTATCCTATAGTATTTATCTATTTTACTCTATTTTTTCTTTGAATTATTGGATAATATCTATGAGGCAACAGTATCAGAATATATTTTATGAATTTATCGTTATTTATTGATACAATTATAAGAGATGGTACAAATCACTAATGAAAATATTTATTAAGCTATATCTAAAGACATAACATACTTAGTAGTTATAAATATACACACTTTTTTGGATTTTATAAGAACATATTAATTAATTAATTTAGACAGTATAAATATTTTGATCAAATTTATCTTAAGGAAGACCTGTTTTATATCCCCTTAATAACTAGAACTAATAATTACCTATATATAATGAATGTATCCATCAGAATCTCTCAAATTCTAGAATACTATTCCAACAACTACATGATGCAATTATCTTGGTTCTATTCGGTATTCCCTAACATGATTTATAAATAATATTAATTCTCTATAAATATCATCAAATATGTGATAGATTCAAACACTTATGAATATGAAATTTTGTTCAACATAATAATCTTCTATTGTGAATTAATATGTTATCATAGATATAATCTACACCAAGTGACAAGAGGAACAACATGTTCTTAAAATGTTCAATCTTGTATTTTTCAAAACATTGTCAACGTATATACAATTAATGGATATAATTAATCCCATAGATTTATCTTAGAGGGTCCATTTATCTAGAATTTATGTTTCTTCTATAAACCATTCTTTGTGAAATACTTATGTCATAGTTTTAGCTAACCAATGACTTATTATCTACTTTCCATATGTTATCAACACATTTGACATAGATAAATATGGCACTCCTTCTTAACATTTATAAACACATGGACTATATTCATTTATAAAAAAATAAACTCTCTTATGGATTAAACAAAATGAATATTCCAAGATCTTGATTACTTATTTAACCCATAAATTGATCTCGGTAACTTACATACCAAATTAGCATTATTTTGTGTCACCAACCATTCTTGTTTCATTATAGAGACATATTCCACAAGACTTCGATTAAATAATATTTTATTGACATCCATTTTTAAAATATCATGAATAGATAAGGATACTAGAATAAGTATGATTATAATGGATTTTATCATCATTACTGGGGAAATGATTTCATCACATACTATTTTTTGATATTTGTTGAAACCTTTAGTAGGTAATCATGTATTATAGGTACCAAATTTACCATCCATGTCAACTATCTTCTTTAATACCAAAAAATTTATTTATATAAACTAGGGAATCTTCTATTATATTGAACAAAGATCTTTTATATTGATTCCATTACTAAATTCACATGATATTTAAAATATTTGATTTTTTTACTATTTAATACTTACTTATAAGATAAATATTTAATATTATAATTGAATGTTATATAACATATGATGGTGTGTATAAAATTAAATATATGTTTTATAATTTAGAAAAAGTATGTTTCACTTGATTAACTCCTCCATCAAAACTTGTGGTTTTTAGTGTTCCTATGATAACTCATGTTCCTCAGGAGCCTTGACTTTATTGATGTCTAGCATGATCCCAATATAAAAAGTGAAGCATCTACCATATATAAAAATAATTTCAACCATATTCCTTATACAATTATATATTAGGTATATTTATAACCTAAGTATATTTTAGGATAGTTAACAGAGAGAGACTTCATATATACTAGATATATGTTCCTTTTAGAAAATAACATTAAAAAATTATTATCATCAAAAAACATAAAGCTATGAAATAATGGATTTACATTATATTATAGAATATATGATATCCATTAGTCAATATAGTTATAATATGGCTAAGTGTAATAACAAATATTTGTGAAACATATACTGAAATAAATTTTGGAAGACTTCAAATACTTATAAGAGTCATCTAAGATCCTTATTTTATTATCGTCATTACTATGATGTGTCGATGTTAATATGAGTTTTTTCTACCCCCACCATACATGTAAATGATTGATGTTTTCATGATTAAAATATTCCCCCACTAAAAATCATATATGATATTATATCTTTTTAAAATTTAACTGTTATATTCACAAATCAACAAAACATTCATAATATATATTATTGTAATATCATTACGTAAATGGACTTAGCATTATATTATACTTAAGAAATTTTAAATATATCATTATAATATAATTGTAAATACTTTTTGGTAATATCAACATTAATCTTGATTGCTTTATTTTTCATAAAACTTTATAATTAATCATCTAAAAATTAGCTACGATTTTTTCCTCTCATGGGTTTAAACACCATTGTGAGTATATCCTTGACATTTAATTTTATTTATACATGAAAAAGAATTATAATTATTCAATTGGGTATTATTTTAGTCATATATTAAATATAAGTCATTGATATATTAACATATGTGATTCATGTATAACTAAAAAATTAATTAAGTACAATAAACCAAAACCAAATTCATTTAAAATATAAAGGAATTCCTCATTGTTACTACCACTAGAGATTGAGATATATGTTTTGGTAACAATAAAGATAAAAAAAAATTTAATAAGATTTAACCCTTTTGGAAATGTTAACTATGTGATCATATATATCTAATGTACGATTCTATCCCAATTATCAACATGAATATTCAACATTCTTATTGTTATTTTATTAATCATCCTTTGTTTCAATTTTTGAATACAAATATATGAATAACATATTGTATTTAATTACAAAGAGAAAATTTTTATTTTTACATAAAATAATGAATATAGCTAAAGTATAATATTATTATTCTTTATTATTCAATTTATTTCCATTAATCTTGTAGTAGCCTTTCCTATTATATGGGAAGCAAATAAAATAATGTTAATTTACCTCACTCAGAATCTCTTACCACATTGATGGATGTTGTAAAAATGACATTGAGTCAAAATGTGTTATAGTTTTCTTTAACTCATCCTAAACTTCATTAAGTAAAAAGAGAATGGAACCTTGGTCCCACCACCCCCTATTATCTTAGAGAACCATAGTCAAAATTTTCATGTTCATCTTCTTCGTATTATTCATTCTATACTAATTAATGGTTATAAATAATAGTGTGGTTAGAATGACAATATGAGATTAAAGTATAATTTTGTATCTATATATAATCTACAAATAACAAAATAATCAATGTTCTTAATTATAATGAGTAAATGATCATTATATTTGTATATATCACCCATTTCACACTTGTACTATGCAGTTACAATCTCGCTTATCATTATCCTCTATTTCTCTATTTTCTGTTCTTAGAGATAAATTTCATAGTGTATGCATCCATATTCTTATGTTTTATCTTTAGATTTCTATTTATAGATGATGATTTGACACAATTAATAGTTGAAGAGTCCTCTATGCATCTCTTGTAGAAACCCCTCTCACCCTCACCCACTCCATAAGGAGGATGATTCAGAATAAGGGGTTTTATAAAAAACACATCTTTCTATAGAAGTGATATGAAATATTTCATGTAACACTATTGGATGATTCTATCAGTGATGAATATTCATTCAACCAATATCGATCATAGTGTTTCTAAGGACAATTGTTTTATTTTTTAAATAATAAATCAATGCATTTTATTATTACTTTTCAATGACTTTCATTTATGATGTAATTAAATAATTAATTAAATATCATCTAACTAATTTATGAAATCTTTAAATTCGATTGTATTATATTTGGAATATCCAATAACATAAGTAATCTAGTGGAAGGGATATATATATACCACTTCTTATAACAAAACCTATCTGAGATAAAATTACTCAAATTTATTATTGGAGGATTTAATTTATATATTTATTAACTCATATTTTATTGATTTATTGAGTGGATTCCACAATCCTAAAGTCCTATTATAATATTTTATCAACCATTTCCTTAAACTTATATTAACAAAACATCGAAAATTACCCTCAATACCAATTTGGCCATGTAAACCCATTAATTTTTTCAAGACACCTAATAAGTTAAAGTTCCTAAAATAATTTGAGAATGAAAATTTAACTATCTTTTCATCCATAATCAGAAGATAAAATATTATGTCTGACATAATATTTTGATTAATGGATTTTGTAACTTATGAGTAAATATAGTTTTATTTATTCTTACTATTATTATTAATATTATGTTGAAATGTTTAGTAAAATAATTTAGGAATAAAAATTTCATTTTGAATCTTATTTGCATGATATTTAATTTTTTACATTATATGATTGTTTTTACCCATCCAAATAAACCATGCCTCACATAAATTAATATATAACCATACACTAATAAAATAAAATAAATGTGTCATGATGGTGAAATTTAATCTTTTAGTCAGTCTATTGAGTAGTGAAAACATACATTGACCATTGGGGAAAAACATTGAGGCTATATTTGGCTTATGTTGTTTCACATCCCCATTTTCCAAAGTATCTCCTTGGTTAGATTAACCTTAGAATGTGTCCTGAACCATCGTCACTCATAGGGATCACCATACATTACAAATGTTTACTCAAAAATAGGTGAGTGGTGTTAAAGGTTTAGGGTTACATAAAATAAACATGGGAAACACATGGTCGTGCATAATGATAGAGGGATGGATGATTCACATATCATCATATTTAATTTAATAATAAATTATCCCATAAAACCACACATTAAATAACTAATTAAAATTTATAAATACTACACATATAAAGGTCGGGAATGTGTATCGTTAATAAAAACATGGAAAAGCATCACATTATGAATTAATCAAATTTATCTAAAATTATTCTAATTAAAATAAATTTACTATCATAAATAAATAAATATATTATTTATCTTAATATTTTTTATAAATAGTATTTAATATTTAATAAGATCTCCATACTATAATATTATCAATAAATAATTTAAATTTAAATTTAAATTTAACAAAATTAAGGAAACAGTGTGTACTTTGGAGGCCACACAACATGTACCTTATAGGTTAGATTAAATCCATTTTTGGTATTTAATACTCACACAAGATGTTCTATCACTCAACATATTGTGTGAATAACACCATGAATGATACTTTTCATATAAAATTTAACAAAATTACATATATTTTTATATGAAATGATGAGATATATACTAAATTTAATTATATGGGTCCCAGTGCATAGTATTTTTGGCGTGTATGAGCATATATCATGAAATAATATACACCGTGTTATTAATTGGAAATGCATGTAACATATAATAATTTTATGAAATCCACTTCAAATCATGTTATTATATTATTTACATGGATAATAATTATTAATCGTTTAAATTAAAACTACACACAAAAAATATATTTTTTTTATACACGGTGTAGATTGACACCCATAATATGGCATGTAAAACTAGTTTCACATCCATTAGTTTGTTTATCTCTCAAATAATATCACATGTTTACCAAAAAAACATGACTAAAATATCATTACATACATTGAGAAGGTTTTCACTGTTACAAAACATGTATATTTTAGCTACATGTCTTGAATTCTATGTTTTGACATATTGATGGGATAATAAAGCATACATGATGTGAAATTACATAGATTATTTAACCTTAGGTAATATTGTGATTTAAACAAGATAAAAACCATGTGGGGTTACATAGAATCTATGCCAAAAAACACTATTTAAGCCCATTCAAACTTCATTCCTTATATGTTTTCAATAAACAATGTCAAATGATGGCTTGTAGTGATCCACACAGTGAGTTTAAATTTACATGAATTTCATGTTGTTTGATTTGACCACGAGTACAAGTCATGTAATTTATCATTAAACTATGTGTATCTATGTTACATATCAAATGATATTGGAACCTCTAGATGAGAACATTGAGAATTATTAACATATCTTGACCTGCTCTTGACTATACAATTTAACACTCTATCTCAAATTTTGTATTAAGAATGAAATTTTGGAAATAAAAAAGAAGAAAAAAAGAATGAAAAATTTACCAAAGAAATTATTAATACTTTAAAATTATAATATGATCACATCAATACTATATGAAACAACTTTTACCATGAATGAATTTAGAGATTGATATCATTCAACCTCAATCAAAACAAGGAGTTCTCTTATTCTCTCATTATTTTTGAGTGGATAGATTAATGTATTATTCTCTATAGGGATTGAGAGAATTGTACAGAACTTATTCTATGAAAAAAAGTCACTTGTTCTTTCAAAAATAATATAATAGAGAATTTATACTCAGGGTTTAAATAATTTATAATTAATCTTTTTCTCTAATCAATAAATATAATATATGTAATCCTTATGTAAAATAAAAAATATTTTTATTATTTATCCTGACACATGATTATATAAATTTAATTTCATAAATAAATAAGTTGATATTTATTTAAATGATATAAGGGAATATATAAAATTTCTATAGGGCTATTAACTCAACCCATCAATCCACCCTAAATGGTATCAAACATTAAATAATAAAATATTGATTAAAATAATATAATTCCTTCAAAAAATAAATCAATATTATATTCAATAATATTTTTAGTAAATATTTATTTTAATATTCATCCAAATAAATAAATGAATATTTATTAATATATTAAGTAATATAGTGAATAAATATATATTTATTTCTTACCATTTAAATAATAAATAAGAAATAAAATTCAAATAAAATATTCTAATCTCAAATATTAATGGAATTTAGTTGATCAACATTAATGGAATTATTATTATTCAACTATTGGAGAATAATAATTATTTTTAATCTAAAATTCAATATAATTTAATGATTTTATTGATAACCTTATTTTATGTTCCTCTTGACTATTTCTTAGTGGCATTAGGGGACCTTATCTAATACCCAAGATCAATGTCTAGCATATGTCATGACCCACATAGAGAATCACGTAAATATATAAATGATATAAAGCCTCATATAAATTATCGTGTGTATTATAATCCATTTTCATAACAATTTCTCATCAATAATGATGCATACTATTACCATCACCATACAAACCTAATTTTGGTATTCTTTGAATTTTATAAATGAACTCATTAATGAAATACAACTTCTTTGATTTTAATCGGATAGTTCAATTTTAGAAAAAGGGATATATATGTATTATTCCATTAATAGGAATGTGAAAAATTATTTCTTGACTTATTTAATTAATTTCATATTACCTATTACACACATAATATATTCTACCTCACTGTTAAAATATGTGATCAATGTTATCATCTATAAAAAATTATATGATTTGTGATAATCATTAATAATAATCTCAAGTTAAATGAATATTTAACATGTTTATAGATAGAAATATATATTGTCACATAAAACATGTGAAATTTATTTTGGTGGGTCTATCTTAATGACCCCCTCGATTAAAGATCACCTAAAAGAACTCAATGATAAGGAGTATCAAAGTATTATGATTCCCAAAAACTTTATTGTAAAATATCATATGTATCCTCCAAATATATTTTTTTTAAAACCATTTCACTTGTTTATGAATATTATCATATGATTTATAGGTTCTCATTATAGTGAGGAAATTATATAAAATTTCAATGAGATATTTACTCTAAATAAAAAATCTCATTTATTTTACACTGAGAAACAATAATTATATGATATCATATTTGCTAACATTCAGGTAATTTAGTATACAATGTTGTTTGGCTCAAGGGAACAATGCCAATGTAATTAAAGTTAATGTTATTATAGATAAATCAATTTTAATTATTTCCCTCATTTTATAACATGGAACCCCCTATACATGACACTCTTATATATCATCATATTACTTTATATAAAATACTTCATCACTATGAAATTCATGTATATTTTGATACCATATCCTTATTGACAAATTTTTTTCCACATCATAATTTGATTTTAGAAAACCATTATCTTATAAAGGTATATATTTTAATAATTCAACATGTTACGTTAATTAATTATGATCATTTCATTCAAGTTAATCAACCCCAACATCATGGTTAAGACTATGTATTTAACAAAATAAGGATTTATGGATTTTCAAACATTACAACAAACCCTATAAACTATATTCATTGTTCCGATGGTTTCTAAAAGAACATAATGAATTAGTTTCTGATTTTAATCTCCATACTATATGTAAAGAACTCAATGAAGTTAAATTGATGTTTTGTTTATTTCACCATGACTAATACAATTACATTAAATAATACTATGCGGAAAAAAATTAAGATATGTTTAATTATAGATCTTGGATCTTTGTGAGACCACTGAGAGTGGGAGTGGTTGAATCAGTGATTAATTTTCTCTTTATATTTTTTTTAAATTAAACCTACATAAGAGGATAAAAACCAAATATTCTCTTCTCATGACTCTTATAATCACCTTGAATGATACTATAAATCTAATTCCCAAAAAATAATTTACATAGTTTAGCACAAAAACCTACTCCTTTCCATATTTGTTATTCCACCAAAGTCAGAATCTACACTATGATATTTTTATCAGTTATAATTGTAGATATTGAGTTCCACTCTATCATGACATATTAATCTAAATTTAAGTGTCTTTATACTACTTCCCACAGTGTTACTAGAATCCACTGTTGTAATCTAACCTTAAATGCACAAAGGAGTGTCTTTATATTACCTCACACAATACTACTATAATCCACACTAGCCTTCTACTCTCTAATTATCATAGGTGGGTATTTATACTACATGACAGAGTCATCTCTTATTCACTATTTGACCCAATATTTTATTATATCATTATCATCCTCTATGATCCTACTGAATCAATCATTTTTATGTACTATTCATGTAGCTTTGCACATATGATAGTCTTGCTCAAAAAAATTATATTCAATGTGTATAATCAGCTTCTTTAGTCTTCACAAATACTCAGGAAATAATTATTTCTTCTTTTTGATGAAGATCCAAACATAATTAACTTTTCTCAAGTGATCCACACTATACATTCAAATCATGTCATATGTTTATTTCGCAATCATTATGCATGTGTACTATAATTCATAATTTATAATCCAAATCCATACCACACAATATTTTCATTATTATTTTATATGATTTGTTATGTATTGAGCTATTTTGGTATTTTAATTTTCTCAATTCTTTCCAAAACTATCTTTTTTTTGGTTTTATAATTAATAGAAAAAAATTCTATGTGTGATTTTATAAACTCAGAAAATTATTCCCTCCTCCATCATGCAAGACAAAAACTTCTTCTTTAGAATATGATATCAGGTATACCTCTTTGTTCACACCTAACCAAGTACACTATATATTAGAGCGGTTCATGAAAACCATATTGTATTTATACTTTTCTTGTTCTATGTATGCCCTTGCCTTCATTAAATAGTAATAATGGATAATAAATTTCATCTAAAAAGCATATTGTACAGGTCTTGTGTGTGTCAATATTTTTTCCTTTTCATGTTGTGGATGAGTATGTTTTCAATACAAGTTCAGATATATTAATGAGTTCTTGGAAAGTAGACTGGTATCACTTATCATGTTCTTTAATAATCAATTCAATTATGATAAAATCAATTCAAAGTCCAATGGTGTCTAAAAATATTTTTGAAAATAGTGATCATGAAGCTTCTTGATGAAAAAAGTTATCATAGTGATATACTTTTATAAAAAAATTAGAGCCTTAATTTTATTATTCGCAGAGTCCTCTATCCTCTTAAAATCTTGGTATTTATAGACCTTGAAAAATGCCTCTATTATAGTATTCAAAAACTTATAAGACCCATTTTTTCCCATTTCAATGCTGATATTAGACTTCATGAACTTCCAAACATTTGAAAAAATTCCACGAATGCAGGTTTCGTTATTCATGACACCAAAAACAAGGAATATCATCCTTTAAAATCAAATATTCATCACAGTGATAATCTCATGTGAATGTGATAAAAATCCCATATTCCTTTTGTCAAAACCTTAAATATTAATTACCAGCCTCATGAAACTCCAATTTTTATTTTTGTAGTATCTAATGCTTTATTGAATATTTGTATGAAAACAAGATGATGACTACATGACTGAAAACACTTCTACAATTTCATAGGAAATTTACTATATAATTGTATCAATATTGGATTTATATTGTGAGATTTGATAAGAAGAAATCTGATAAAATATTGAAGTCCATAAGGACAGTGGTAGGTGATGAAGTCCTAGGGTGATTAGATGTATCTCAAGCATTAGGTCATATGACAGTTTTATTTCTATAGAATTTATGTAATGGTGAATAATTTCCACACTCACTTATAAAACATCATAATTGGACTTGGTTGGGGAGAACTATATTATCCATCCCAATTTTACGCTCACATGATCCAATTTTGGGGTTAAACATTAGAAATGAAAATCCATTCACTTATTGAATGAATTATTTGATGGCCCACTCAAACTCTTTCCACCTTGGGCTGGCTAGGTAGACTCCCCTCATATGGTTTACCCATAGGGTCCCACAAGACTGTCTGAGGTCGTTTTTAACTTCCCAATAACTAGACGTGTTTTTCATATAAGGAACATTATTAAATACATAAAAAATTATATGTATATAATATAAATACATATTTTACCGATGAATTATTCATGTATATACATTTTACATGTACTTCATCCAATTCATCTTAATCTCTTAACATTATTGTAATCAATTTGTTATTAAGTGTATGTGTTCAATCCTAATATCCAATTTCATTACATGGACCCATAATAAATACCAATGAATCATCACCTCACATATTAAACTACTAATAAAACAATAATAATAGGGATAAAAATTTCCCTTTTAACTCTAATGCCAATATCCTATCACATAATAGTGAATATGGGTTGGATACATATTTTTTACCCGTTAATTAGAATAAAATTATAATTATAATGTAGTGGTTCTCATATAAATTTATCACTTCTTATTTATACATCGTAGAATTGTGTCCCTTTAAATAATGGAATTATATTATTTCTTAAAGAAATGAATTTTTTGTTATCCAACTATAAGTCTTTTTGGGGAAACTTAGTGGCAAGAAAGAGTGACATTATAATGGCATCAATTCTATCCCTAATGAAAATTAATCTATGATACCATCCTCAATCACAATAAACATTACCATTTAAATAGATATTAGAGAATGTTTTTAAGTTATATCCATCAAAAAATTTAATAAACACATCAAAAAATTAAATTCCCATATATTATTTCCCCCATATATCTCATATTTATTTGGATCCATCACACCACATTTATAAGTAGATTTAATTTATTATACATGATGTTCATGTGTGATAATAATATCTAAGCTTCATTATTATTCTAGATAATGGGATAACATTCATTAATAATCATATATAAATGTGTTACCATTGATGGTGTGTTATTTTCCTTCAATTCCATGCATTTTAGTTCATATAAAATGAGAAAGTTAATAAAGAGGGTCCTAAAATGTCCTTATAAAAATCACTAAAATTGAATGTTTTCACTAAAACATTTTTCAACACGTTCATCATTGGATTATATTTGTTTGTACCATATTTCCAAATTTTATCTAAATTTTTGAAAGATTTTTCATCATCAGTCACAACATCTAATGTGGATATATTATATTATGATGTATAAAAATCATTTATCTATGCTTTCCACGTCGTCTTTATTATCACTTATTAGGATGGAGTAATTTTCCTAGAGTGTTTAGTTCAATGAACAATTTTTTTTAACATCCTTAACCATTCATCTTTTTGATGTTATATATTGTATAAGACTTCATAAAAAATCATGATCTTCAACAATCACCATTTTCCTCCATTTTTCTATGGAAATATTCGGATATGTGTTTTATCTTTTTAGACATGGATAACTCACTGGTTACTGTAGAATACTTTTTTTATAAGTTATCATATATTTTATATTGAGATAAATTAGGGTTGATGAAATAAATACTCATTTATTATCTTTGTGCTATTCTTGATCACATATTACACTAAATTCATTCAAGAAATACAATTTTATTTTGTTGTAAATTTAGATGATATATTGGTCACAAGATACTCTTTATTATAACATGATCTCATTAGTTTAGATTTTTTTGACCTTGATTTATGCTTATTTCCTATTAGTGACAAGGTATAGTAGCATGAATAAAATTTATAACCAAACACAAAACAACAACCATAAATGGATTTGGACATTGATCATCCATATGAATTTTATTTATTCATTGAAAATTTTAGATGCTATCTTTTCATAGATTTGGGCTATTTTTTTAAGGAAGGAAATCATCGAGCTAAATTAGTCGAATTTTTTTATAGATGTTTTTTCCTTATTTAATTTTTTTTTCAATTTAGATTCATTATTTTATTTTGGGCCTACACTATTATAAATTAAAAATAAATGTTAAGATTCGATATGTATAATATCATAATTTTCCAATGGTCCCTTCATCTTAGTTTCTTAAGAAGATTCATCCCTTAGTTCAAATGATTTAGTGAAATATTATTTCATGTTCATAAACTCACTATGATATAAAAGGAACATAGATTTTATCATATATAAATATTTAAATTTCTGGAAAATATTTTATTCAAGATCATTCAACATTATTTATAATTTATCTTTCCTTAAACTAATTGATTTATTCCATTAATGTAATGTTAATATTTTTGGTATCTTCTCTTCTTGGTGAATTTTATTAAGAATGTTCTGGTTTCTATTATATCCAATCTACATTCATTTTATATACCATTATCTCCTAGTGATTCTTTAATTCTTTCTTTAAACTCTCTTCATTGTGCTTTATCATTTTCCATTTCTCCTTCATGATAATAAAGTTATTATCAAGTGTATCTTCTATGTTCTATTTTATGAACTATTATAGTTTAGTTATATATTTATCTTCTTCACCTTAAACTATGTGTTTAGATACTTTTTATTTTTTGTTTAAAGACACATGATTTTTGAAGGTCATTCATCTTCTATCCCACTACTAGATGCCGAATATTCATCAATTTACATTCCTATTATATTTATTATATTTTTACTATAATGAATTATTCTTTATCTTATGGTAGTCACATTTTATTTATTTTATTCATTTTTCTAAAATTAGTCTTCTTCCTCTTCAGTATTAGTGATATTAACTTTCTTCTTTGGACCGTCGTATAATAAATGTATCACTCCATGATAGATAATGAAATTTAGTGGATATTTTCTATTTCATAGTATACCTCTAATATAATACTTTTAAACAAAAAAATTGTTTATTTTAGTTCACTTTAACTTTATCATCTTTAAAATCACTTTATTCAGGTTCCTATTAAACTTTATCCTTACCTTTTATCATTAACTCAAAGTTCATATCATCATTTTGATTTTCGTGAATTTTATTACTTTCCTCATTTCATATTATATGATAATGTTATAAATCTCATCCATAGATAGATATTATTGGCCTTCCATTGATGATTTCATTTGGTCAAATATATCTAGAACCCTTTTCATCACCTTATTTGTAATATCTAATTCATCCATCTTCTCTCCGTAAATTATGATACTAAAACAATATTGTTTACTATTGTAAATTATTCATTAGTACTTTACCCATCATCCATTTATATATCTTTAATTTTTCCCCATACTTTTATTTTGGTTTCTTAAATCCCATATTTACATTATGATAGCTCATTAATTTTTCCAGAATATCTTTATTAGTTGGATGCCTTAGGAAATTATTGTATAAATTATGATTGGGTAATATTAAAATGGAATTATATGATTTTCAATAAATTTAAAAATTTCATTTATATGTAATATTCATAAGAGTATTCTCATAATTGGGTAGAAATCCTACTATAACTATATCTCTCACTTTTCCCCCATGTGATTGGATATATAATATAATCAAATTTCTCCAGTCAAGATAGTTCACACCATTGATGTTTGGAACAACCTACTATTTAATGAATCCATTTTATCTACAATCAATTATTTTTCAAGATATTTTATAGGATAAAATATATTTAACAGCACATATAGATCTTAGATAATTTAAAAATCATTGAGATGTATAGGGGATGAATATGCGATCTATTTTATTTTCATATTTTCTTATTTTTCAATTCAACCAATTTCGACAGTAAAATACTCAATCCAATCTTCACATGTATCTCATCCAAACTTATCATGATAATATAAATCAATGGAATAAAACAATTATGTTTAAAATGTTTTATACAAACACATACTTTTTATTTTGTTTGGTATTCCCCCAACACAAATTCTCTACTATAAGAATTTTATTAATTAAATGTTCAGTATATATCCCCACTATATCTCAAAATATTAACCCTAATAGATGGATATATTTAATTATAACAACATTTTTAATAGAATAAATTATAGCCTTTATATCTAGAATCCACATTGGAGGATTTTATAGTACCTCACATAGTGTTTCCATAATACACATTGGATGTATACTTTTAAATACTTATAGGAGGGTCATTATAATACCTCAAATAGTGTTTTATTCATTGAATATAGATCCAATATAGGATTAACTCTTATCTTCTTCTATGATCTCCTTTAATCACACTTTCTTGTGTATAATTCATGTAACTTTGCATAGATATTGGACATTCTCAAAAAACATATGATCATTTTATATAATAATATTCCTCATTCATTTCAAATGCTCAGGAAATAATTCGTTCTTCTGATTGATGAATACCTTGAAACAATTTAATGTTTTCATGTGATGAACTCTATAATTATAATAAATATTTAATGAACATTCAAAAATATTCATTAATGTATACAATAATGCCTGTAATTCACATCTAAAAGCATATCACACAATATTTTCATTATTATTTTTTGTTCTCTCTCATGTCTATATTGAACTGTCCAATTATCAACATTTTATTACGGATTTTATATACTATCATCTTATTTTTTAATTTCTATTCTTAAGAGAAAATTTAATTTACATATGTATGCATATAATTGCAAAACCAATATCATACATACATATTTTATATAACCATAATATATATATATTATATCATTGAGGTTCAAAAAAACTATAATGGGTGTACACTATTCCTCGTCCTCAAGCATAATGTTCCTTTATGAAATAGTAAATATGCATACTATAGTCCTTCATGAAAGTATTTTTCATTATTCTATCATGACTCCTACATTTTTCATCTTCATTCCAAGTGATGAGTAGGTTATCAACCCATGTACATGGTATGTTAGTGAGTTCATGGAATCCATAAGGGATTAACTGAACCAGTTCTCCCTGAATCTCTTCAAATTTATTAAAAATCAACTTAATTCCAATGCAGTTTGAATATCTCCACAGAAATGGTGAGTATAGAGATTATGCATGAAACTAGGTATCAAAATGAACGATTTTTATTTTAAAATGATATCCCCAATATCTATATTAGTATAAAACTCTCTTGGAATAGAAGTTTAGTATATATAGACCAAAAAATTTATATCTATTACAAAATTCTCCAAATTAGATTTTGGATTTTTATGTGATGTCAATGAGGATATTATAATCACTGATGATCCAGACAATGGAAATATTTCCACAAATGTGGGTTACCTTATGCTATGATTGTGAAAATAATGGCATCACCTCTTTTGTTGTTATATTATCTTCTTGGGGATAATATCACATTCATGTGATAATTATCACAAAGTCCATTAACCCGTACATTATAGATGCATTTTCAGCCACCTGTATGTCCATTTTTTTATTTGGAAGTAGTTCCGGCTTCTCTAAATATCCAAATTCATGAAAAATTATGATTTCATGAAAGAAAAGACATATATTTATTATAAATATTTCAACCATAAAATAATCTCAAGATAGATACAATCATGGAATCCTCAATATGTATATCATTAAAGAATTATATCTCTCAAAAATGAAAAACGGTTGAACACATAGTTCCATTATGATCAGATGGATATCATCCATTATATCATATGGTTTTGATATTCTTGTTACGTTTTAAGTAGATAATGGACATTTAATAAACAATTATAACCCAAAAAACCATAACTTGGTTATAGAGTGATATATAAGTAATACCGTCCCATAATATTCTCAACCTAAAAATGGCATTTAAAACCCTCAATATTCACACTTTCCACATACGATTGTGCCAACCTGTATAGTGTTTCAACTACACCTTGTGAACTCCCATGCGTGCATCCTCTGACCCATGGAGCAACACATCTGTGTGCATCTTGTAAGTGCTATATTCTTGAAAACATAAATTATGTGCACCTTGTGTGAGCCAAGTATACTACTACCCATATGGTTAACCCCTAACGTCTCGCAATAGTGGTTGAGGTGATCCTTGGATGGTTTATGGTTGGAAATTTCAATAAATTTCCCATTATAAAATACTTTGGAAAATTCTATCTACAGAATAGAAATCCAAACCTTCCCCAACTATACATCATGTAAGTACATTTTACATGGACTTATTTCAATTCTTATTATTCTTTAATCATTACTGTATAGAATGTGTTATCTATATCAACACATGTATAAGAACATAAGATAGGATCAAAAATAACCAAAATTTATGTAGGGTAATTGTTCAAGGATGAAGTTCAATGCAATTAAATGAATCAATAACAATTCTCTAAGAATTATCTCATAAAATATTCAGTTATTGACAAAAAAGGAATCATAGGATAAAAAACAACAAATATTTATATATATATTTTCATGGAATAAATTTTGAAATAAATTAAATAATCTATTTATTTATCCAACAAGACAATTTATTAAAACATAACCATATTTGAAAAGGAATTATATATAATTATATATTCATCAAAACATAGAAATATTAAATACAAATGAAAATAAAAAACCTCACCCGTCTATATAGATTTGTAAACTAGATCTTTTGATGAATATTACTTACAAGGGAGAGAGAGTATGTTGGATGAAATATTCATAAGTGGGTGGGAGATCAGAATGGACTAGTTTAATTAAAATATCCAAATAGATGATTGAAAATTGGGTGACATGTTTTCATATTGTAGGTTTTGATATATAATGTGAAGGGATTGTTACGATGATAGAGACCTATCAAAAAAGGCACAGGGATTGAGTGAAATACTAGATTAATGGGGTAGATTGAAATTATTAATAGAGATAAGGAAAGTGGGGATCTCGTTGTATTGAAAAATAAAATAACAACAACTTGTTTAACAATTTAATAATATTTGATTTGGAATATTTTTACCGCCATTTTTATATATTCAATTAAAATACATTTCGTGATGATTATTAGAATAAAAAATTTGGAAATATTGTTTTGATGGTTTTTGAAATAGGTTATCTTAAAACCTATATTGAAAAAATATATTATATGTGTTATTGAATAGAAAACATGAAAAATATTTATGTTCAAATGCATTTTTACAAGTTATGCATTATAGTAATCTAAAATAATATAATTTAAATCAAAAGTAATTGATTTCAAAAATAAATATTTTTAAATTCCAATATAATATTCATTAATATTTAAACATGTAATATTTGGGTAATTTTTTTAAAAATATGATTTGAACCCATTTTTTTTGTCCACATTGGAATTTTTATAAAAAATATGGATAATTATTTTATAGAGATTTATTTGATGATTTTTTATTTTCTAATTTCGTTTAAGGTAGCTAGTATATCTACTGATAAATCCATATTTTTATCCCAATCATGGTAATACGTTATAATTTAAAATTAATTGTATGTACCTTGTAAATTAAAATAGTTTCCTTAATGTTCTCAAGTGGATATTGATAGTAATTCTTTGCTTTCAATTTTAAATTAAAATGAAAAAAAATCTATGATATTAATTAATTAAATTTACATGAATTTTATCAATGAAATATCTCAATTTCGTTTTTATTGGAAGATTATTTTTTTGAGAATAAGTGTGTCTATTAAATATCCAAAGTCTATTTATATGAGATATGTAGGTACGTAGTGCATGAAAAAGTAAGAAAATTGTTTTAATATGTCTATGCATTTATTATGGTAAATATATAAGTTATCTATGTCATCATATAGTTATTTTCAGTTTACAATGATCATATATATTTTATAAGTTACACGAATTCATCTGCATGAATATTGTAATATCATTTATACCATGATATTCATTTCATATTAAAATAATATCATTTTTTTCAAATCTATTTTGATTAAAATTAAATAAAATTAATTATTAAAAATTAAGGTCATCCATATTTCATAATAATTTTTCATACGATCTCAATGATACTATATAATGAACCTTTAACTATTTATAGGGTTGTCCTTGTCTTAAAAAGTAATAATACATCTGGAATGTTATCAATTATTTTTATACATGAGATGAGTGTTATTAATTATATTTAGACTTAAACATATTTCCAATAACATATATATAAATTTTTCTTATGTATTTCATGTTGGGTTTTAATATATTTCAATATATATATGATGATAAAAAAATATACACATAATTATTTAACAATATAAGAGTCTTTATTGATCAAATATTACTACATTTTTTATTTTTTCATAGTTTTATGGAAATTTTTTTAATGAAGATTTTTTTAAGGGATTTAGATTTTTTTATGGAAAAATTTACCACATCCACTTAATCAATATTTAACTAAGGATAAGAGGAATAAAAAAAGATATTCAAGAGGAGGAACAATGCTGAAACCCAGATAAACACATATTTGTATCTCCGTATGGAATTTTTTTTATTTGTGATGGTGTGGCTATGAAAAATTGTGGAGAATATGTTCCATGATGAAATACCTTATGAAATTATATATCTATGAAGGATTAAATATTTTTTGTTCTAAAATAACTATGAAAGAGGTAGACAAATCTAGGTCATATAGAGTTACCCTAGTATGAAACTAGTACTTTAGATTATTGAATAAGTTTTTGTGATAGAATAATCCATCATCCATTATGGGAACATCTAATCATAACCCGGTGAGACTGAATGAGAGTTGTTTAAAGAACCATGGGATATCATATCATGTCTCCAAGTATCACTACTGGGTTTTAGTTAGAATAATTAGAAGATATGTTGGGGAATTTTCACACAATAACCATGAATCATTATACTACAATAGAGATACTATAGATTAACATAAATGGGATGATACTATTACATTCCATATAAGATCCACCATGACAAGGAGGTCTTTAAAATGGAAGAACCACAAACATTAGGATACATGAATCTCATTATATAATTCATTTGTCAACGAATGTTTTGTTTAAAGTTTCATTGAAATAGATTAAACCATTTTAAATAAATCTTGAGATATCACACAATGATATTCAATATACTTTATATTTCAAAAGGTGATATTTTTCTCTCACATCTTAGTGACCCTTATGCATTATGATATTGGTAAAAAATTTATGAAATATAATGTATTTAAATATTCTATACAAAATTAACTATGATTTATTCATAGAAATATCTATTACAATAAATTTTCCAAGATACCAAACCCTAATATTATACAGTTTTTGGAAGAATTGGGACTTGAGGATGAATTTAACTAGAGAAAATACTTTTTTAGAGTGACTTGAATATTTTGTTTGATAAATTTTGTGAATTTATTTATTACTCATCAATATGATATTAAAATGTACATAGAAATTAAATACATTCAATTTTAATAAATGATTTGCTTTTCCACTCATCCAATAAGTATGTTTCTCCCATATATCATGTATAAAATTTAATTAATGATGGTGATCCATTCCATCATGAGTAATCATTTTTTAGGGATAATTGATCAACAGTGAGAGGATGAATCTTTTAATTAAATGATTTTTTTTTTGAATTTCATTTTTTGGGTTAATGTCACATTAATCAAAATAAAATCATATCCCATTGATGGACAATGTGTGTTATTGAGATTAGGGTATGAACTGTAATTTAAAAACAATGAGTGAGATCATGAGAGATAACCTTAATTATCCTTTTTCTCTCTTGAGAAATAACTAAATTAATCAAGTTTTTACTGGGTTATCGTGACCATAGGGATGAAATAAACACAGTTAGTTTCATTTTTTACCATCTATGTGGAATTAAATACCATAAAATGCCTTGAAATTAATCGACCGTGATAGTTTACATGGAAATTAAATAATATATTTGTTGAAAACATCATATAAAATAAATCCACAATCCTTATTAATCATTTAAGTATTGATTAAATTCATCTTTATTATTTATTTTTTTATCATTCTCAATATATCCCATATTACTAATCTATTTTAAATTATAATTTTTTCACCTGATTCAGTAAATAAATATTTATTGACTAACAATTTAGAGTTTTTTATTATCAAATAAGGAAATATATATAAATATTAAGTGGTATAATGTGTTGAATCTACAAGGAATCCCCACATACAATATATAAATATTATAGTGATCAAGAGAAAGCATTTGAAAATGTAATCATCACATCATTATAGTCACCTCTTTAGAAGATATGGTCAATTTACATATTTTTATCTGGCCATGTCTAATGTATATTGACATCCTAGTGAATAATATTCATTTTTTTCCAATGATATAGGATTTTATTCAATTAATAGGGGTTCTATATAATAAATAATTTCCCACTAGAGTTGAGGCATATGTAACTTCCCTAAGCATATATTTTTCAGAAGAGTATAGTGAAATAATAGATAAAATAAAATGAGTCTCAGTGAGAATAGAACAATACACCCCATATTAGAACAAGAAATCACAAATGATAGATCCTACGTAGTATTAAATTAATCCATATTTTTTCATTTCCATGTATATATGATCTATTTGAGTTGAGATAGTTCCCTCAAATGGGTACATTGCAGCACAACCAACACCATTGGAACCCACCATTGGAAACTGCATCAAGTTGAGAGTAGAGTTAGATCATGTTCATTTGAAATTTTTAGTTGAAAATGTTCTTACATAGTGAGTTGAAAAAGATGATCAATGATAGAAATTTTTCATTGATTCTAGCATTTGTGGGACTTAAATCATGGTGTTGAAATCCATTCCATGTATCCAATAAAGACATATTCCATTGTTTCTATTGGGAAACATGTGTAATAAGAGTTAATAATAAATCTATGTTTCTTCCAGTTGTATCAGCATACAATGTGTTGTTAAATAAATAGAGCAATACACATAATAATCATAATGTAAAATATAATAAAAAAACTGGGAAATTAAAAGTATGAAGGGACAGAAAGGCTTGATTTTTTATAAAACTCATCTTGTGGCATTTGATTTTTATTATCATTGTAGATTGATTCATGTTCTCATGAAAAATTTATAAAAACAAATTATCATTGATTATTTTGTTCTTGATTTCCGGAATACAGTAGTTATGTATTTTTATTCTTCTTCCTCAACTAGTTGTAGACATTTATATTTTTAAAATTGTCTATAGATATCATATCATGTATAATTTTTAGTATGTCCCTATTTTAGAACATTATCTTTGTGTTCATCTCCCTTATTCATGAGAGATTCTAATTTTTTTTATCCTCTGTATGCATGATTATCCAAGTGAGAATCCAGATATTATTCATCATCATACTCTGGGTGGAAAAATTATTTAATGAATTCTATCAATCCATGAATATATAATCATTAATTTAAAATTTTTCGTAAAATTTAATAAAGATACATTATAAATATTTTATATTAATATATAAGTTTCATAAAGATTGGAGGTGAGTCTTAGAATGCTGGAAAGATTATGGTATTGTGTCTTTGTAACAATGTCTCTATATATTGGTTTATAAATATAGTGTAGTGGATTTGGAATTGTGTGACAATTATTTAAATGACTGATACTAGTTGTGAGAGATTTTATAGACAGCCAAAATTTTATGATGGTGGTGTATCAGCTGATGGGGAGCCATACCTCTATTATAGGATCCTATGATGGTATTTCAGGATGGTATTGAATCACACCTGACAAAATTTCATATTCAACTGTATGACACAGGTGATTGTGAATCCTTCCATAATTTTCCAAACTCACACATTGGTGGTATGAAATCCTTGATGGTGTCTCATACATTAAACAATTTTTCTATGTAGCTACTCATTGATGAAAGTGAGTCATAAGAAATAATAACTCTTCCTTAGACATGAATAATAGTAAAAAAACATCGTCATGTGTCTCATATTATATTTTCCTTATATAAAACATGAATCTCATTAATAATAATGAGAAACATTTTTTTAATGATCATTAAAACAAAGAAGTCAATAATCTATGATTTTTTTGATAAAAATTATTAAATCAAAGGTAATACAAAATAAATCATGACACATTATTCCCAAGATATCGATGATAAATAAAGACATTGTATACAGGTGGTATTAATTTGAAAAAAACAAAAAACATTTAATGATATAATTAAATGAGACACATGATTTATCCCCATTTTGGGATTATAATAAATTACATAATTAAAAAAAATAAAAATATATTGAATAAAAATATCATGGGAAGTTGCATTAAAAAATAAAGAAGGTCTTCCATAAAAAGTAATACATGAAAAAAGTTCCATCAAAGACAAACATTCTAATCCTCTGAAATTGTCATGGTTTGGGAGAAGGGTCTATTAGTTATTTTCCTTTTCCCTTAGTTTTCCTCTAGTTTGTGGAAAAAGGAATGGTGATAGAGGGTTCATGAGGATCATCAGTTGGAGCTAAATGTGGTGGAGTTAATATAGTAGATACACCCAAAATAGATTGAGTTTTTCTAGTAAAGATGGCTTTCAGGTGCCTAATATTTTTAAGGGAGATAAATAAAATGGCCAGAAATGGACATGAAGAGGATCATGGGGATCTATAGTCACTCCTAGTATAAGATAAAATACAACATATACTCTCAGATTTATGGATGGAGGAGACAAATGGATAATCACAAGTGTGGCCTCATGGGCCACAATAGCTATCCCATGAACATGAAGGAAATGATTAATAATATGGACAAATTACATGATTATTTTTCCTCACCTCCCCATGGAAATGAAAAAGTCTCATTTCTCTTCCACAAACCTATTCAGCAATGGATTCATTTCCTTCAACTATATAACTTGATTCTTGAAGACATGGGTAATATGTAACATCCTCAAATTCACATGGAAAACATGATTTTGGAATCCAGAGAATTCTTAGTGTATATCTTCAAGAGATACATAATTTCCTTTTAGATAATATCCCATCTTCTTTTTCTCCATGAGTATATGATGTATCTAGTTTGAGAATATATTCACTATTAAACCATATTCTGCATAAAGTCTCTTGAGGATGTGCAGGAGCATCACATAATGTACTGGTTGAAACACTCTATGCTCTTCTATGAATACTGATCTATGAAACCAAAATTCCACAAAAGGTGAAGTAGGTGTAGCTTAACAAGATGTTATAGAAGTTAGATTCTCTACCCTTTCGAGAATGGCATCCATATATACCAAAAAAATGATTTGATTCTTTCTATATAAGATTTTAAGGATTCAACCTCACTTTAGATCCTTCAATTTTAAATATCAATATATTGAATATGATGAATAATTTTTAGTTGAATGTGATGTATCACCGAATAAATGATATATAATGGATATTTCTCCTAATTTATAGAAACATGGGGAGACTGATTCCTTATATTCATATCAATATCATACAATATTCTTTTATTGAATGATTCCAAATATTTTTTCACGATTAAATCATTAGGAATTAGAGGGAGAATAGGGGAATGTTCTCTTATAGAAATAATCATCAATAACAAAGCAGTAAAATAAATATGACAAACCATAGATCATCCAGGGTTTATTTCTTTTTGAATGATAGGTTCACCATTATTTGGAGAACATCCATCCTTTTTAGACCATAAATCTAATTCCTCTAATATGGAATCAATCCATTAATCAAAATGTTTTTCAATAATCTCTACGAATAGATAATTTGAAGGAGTGGTTACAACTATATTAGGTATATAAAAATTTGGTATCTAATATCCATTATTCAAGATATGGTCCGTCCTCCATATTCTCATCAACTGAATACATATTTGAAGTAGCCACATATTCCATCTGATCATTAACTAAAGTATCATTTACCATTTTCCTAGCCACTTGTTGCTTAATAGTTGAAATAATCCTCATTTGATCAACAAAACCTCTATATGGATATGTTTTATCACCAGTAGTAGATACATTATCAACATCATAAATTACCTTATGACATCCATGAAAAGGGAATTTATCCACCTCAGTAGATTCATATCTCTATTTTCTAGAAAGATACATTTCAAAAAAAACATGATCTCTCTTTTGAGAGGGAAACTGAACCTTAATGAGAAACAACTTGATCTTGAGGAGTATCAACATTTTATCTTCTGATTTTTTTCACTTGAACCAACAGGATATAATACTTAATCATCATCATCATCATTTACATCTCCTTCATCAGCATGTTTATCAACACACATAGAAGTTCTTTTAAAATTAAATTATCTAGTTACATTGGTCACTTCACCATTATTTTTTCCAAGATATCTCTTTTAGGTAGAGTCCTAGGTGGTAAAGGATATCCATATGTGATATAATGAGATCTAAGAGATAGGTCAGGGTAACTAGACTCATATATTGGATATTCCTCTTGTAGTTTTTTCTAACAGAAGCTTCTTTAATCTCATCATAATACTACAATATCTTATATGGTTCTAAAAGTTGATAAAATCTAGCTATTGTCCTTATGGGATAGTCTGTAGTGTGGAATTCAATAAATATTTTTCACCATCATATATCCACTACATTTTGAATGCATTACAACTCATCATCATACTCAAAAAATTTATTTTGAAATAAAATAATCACTACAACCCACAGTTTACACATCATTTTAATAAAAAATACTTCTATTTTTCAATATAGTAGAAATCATCTTCTTATAAATCAGTTAATTCGATATTGATGTTTTCATGATCATTTCTGATATATAAAGCATGATATACATATATAAGTTGATCCATTGGTCTATTTTAATTATAAAACTAAATTAAACATATTGATACCTTAAAATAGAAAAATCACATTTCTTTGGGAAAAATTTTTCTTATAAATTTAAATAGTGTCTTTCTTTCACAATCTAACTTAGAAGCGACTGAAATTCTGGTAATTCCATTACTTTTAAACATGGTATGTTATTATTCATAAATTAAATTATCACTATCATCTGAGGTGGTTCCTTCATAATAATAGAAAAAAAATTCATATGGTACTTTTAATAACTTTTTCCACTATATTGAATAAAATAAAATTTTGATACCTTCAACTCATTTTCTTAGCCGGTACTCTTTCTCTTCTTCAAAATAAAACTTTACATACTTATATAACTCATAAAACTGGTTTGGATAATAGGGGTCTAATTTTAACAAAACAAATCCAATAATCCTTGGATATGTAGCACTATTATCAAAAAATATATACTAAAACATATCCATTTTTCTTCAACTTATTTTCAGGAAGTAATGCTTGTTTTTCTATCGTAGGATTCACTGGTTCAAAATAATGTTGATGGACGTAATCCACTTTATGATTAATCTATAGATGCACCTCATTCTATAAATATATAGAAGAAAAATTCATTTTTTTCCTTTTATATTTTTTCAACAATCTTAGATGATGAAGGGAAGTTGGTGATTAAATATTGGGAGATACAAGCGGTGAAACAAAGCATGAGGGAAAATGGGAGAGGAAAGGGATGTTCTGTAATATAAAAAAAAATTCATTTACCATTTGTAATTTTCAAAGATATGAAAATACAATTATAATATTGGGAATAAAATTAATAGAGTTAGAAAAATTAAAAAAATACAATAATGAATTAAAAAAATTGCATCTAAACAATTTATAAGGAAATTTATCATCAAAGGCTTGAAAACCAATGGTTTGAAGGTCTCAACTATGAGGAAATAATAATATTGAGACTGAGAAAAAGGTTTATAATACACAATGGTGTGTAAAACCCAATGGTGTGTCATAAATAGTGGACTACTATACCCAATGGTGATTCCTACCCAACAATTTGTCCTCATAAAAATTAAATTAATAGAAATTAATCATACACAACCCATGTCTGATGTGATTTGTAACCTATGAATTCAAATTATTTGTAAATTTATTATCCAAATAATGTTTTTTACCAATGTATTGAAGTGTGATATCATCTTTTTAAAAAATTTCTTTGAGAAAGTGATGTCTTAAATCAATATGTTTTTATAGAATGCGAAACATGATTCTTGGAAATTGTAATACATCTTGTATTGTCAAAAATAATGGGCACATGATGGAATTGATATATATGACCTATTGATGTGTGTTCCATCCAATTATTGTTTTATAGTAGCTACTTCAAGATATGTACTATGCTTCTGTAGTAGACAGTACAGTAAAAGTTTTTTCATACAACACAAAGATACGAGAGACTATTAAAAAGTGACCTATTCTAGAGAATTTTTTATATAACATACATACAGGAAAAGCATCACATGAATAACCATCTAAATCAAATTCCTATCCTATAGGGTAAAACAATCCCATATTGGTAGCATATTTGATGTATTTTAAAATTATTTTGAACACAAAAAATGTGGTTTTTTTGAATTATCTTAAATGTGAGCACACATAAAGACACTAGAGATTATAGCAGGCTGTCTAGAATTTTATTAGAGAAGACTTCTGATCATACCTATGTAATTGGTTTGATCAACTATATTCCCAGCTTCATCAAGATCATACTTATTGGTGGTACTCATAGAAGTACCATTACCCATAGTGTTATCTAAATTAAAATGTTTTAAAAGATCATTTGAATATTTACATTGATATAAAATAATTCCTTATTTATTTAAAAAATATAAAAACAAATAAATAATTTTATTTCTCCCATTAAAATAATTTCAAAATCATTTTTGCGTCATTCTTAAAAAATTAGTAGACAAATAATTTTTATAATATCCAATAATTATATCATCAATATGATTTTCTAATATTAAATAATATTTTGAAATTTGTTTTATAAAATGTACAGGATCAGCTATTCCTTTTAAAAATTCTTTTTAAATAATAATATTGTTGTCCCCATCATAACAAGTTCTAGGATCAGATTTAGACTATACAATGATTTTTTTAATTTGAAAACATGATTTTGAAATAGGTGATCTTAAAAACTAGGGGGTTTTTGAACAAACATATTTATAATTATAATAACATTGAATAAATAACTCTTAACACACATTTGATAATTTTTGAAATCTAAATGTGCTAAATAAGAAACTCTGATTCTAGTTGATGCAATTATGGATACATGCATACAATTTTTCTCATAGTCTATTCCTTCCTATTGACTATAACCTTATGTAACTAGTCTTTACTGGTTTCTAACAATTGTGAATGACTCATCTACCATGTTTAAAAACACTACTTAGTTCCTATAGTTAAGGCGTACTTAGGTATATCAAGTAGTTCTAACACTTTTCCTCTTTAATATTGATTTAATTCTTCTTCCATTTCCATCACAAAAAATTAATCATAAATGGATTAATTGATATTGGTAGGTTCTAGCTGAGATATGAGTGCTCGGTGTTTAACCTGATTTCTATGATAAACTCTTGTATGTGTATCAATAATAATGTATCATACAAAAAAAATCTTAGGGGTGATACATAATGGTTATAATAGATCTAGAAAAACAAGGTTTGGTAACTCACATATTTTTTATAGGTTTAGGTTCAGGATGTTCTAGAAGTTCATCAGAACTAGATGATTTATAAGATTACTTCACTGCTAAATCATAAGGTTTATAATTTATATACAGAAAGATAAAAATCACCCTTATGATTTTCAAAATAATCCTTTGACTCATGTTGATTCATTTCATTAAATTTTACATTGGCATATTCTTCCATATTCACAATACTATTATTTATAAATTTATTGGAATTACTAGGAATTGAATAACCTAGTAAAATTACATTATCTCTTTTCAAGGAAAACATGTAATCATTATCCTTAGTGTTAAGAATATTGATTTTTCTAGAAGAAAATATAATGTAACTAACCTCATGCCTCGTATTATTCCAAAGATAATATTGGTTCTTCTTCAAAATATTTCTTACTAAAACTCTATTAGTGATGCAGTAGATTTTATTCATAGCCCCCCAAATATATAGTTATTTAAAACTCATTAAACATGTAATATGATGTCTCATGAGAAGTTATATACCTTTTTTCTATAACTACATTATAATGTGGGTCCCTCGAGTAGTGAATTTATGACTCTAACTATTTTTTGATAAAAATGATTCGATGTTTTTTCTCAAACTCACATCCATGGTAACTTATTAATATTTCTATTCTATGTCATCTTATGTTCTCAATATATTTAGCATTCTTAGTGAAATATAAACATGCTTCACTTTTTTGAGCTATAATGAACACCCTTGTATATCTAGAAAAGACATATACCAAAACATAGACATAGTGCTTCCCATTTATACTAGAAACTCTAGATGGTGAAAACAAATCCATAAAAACAAACTGAAGAGGTTTAGAAGTTCAGGATTCATTCATTAATTTAATAGAGACATTGTAATACTTCACTTTTTGATAGTGGTTATAGACTTTGTCATTTAGGAACTCTAGGTTGGTTTGATCATTTACTAACCCATTCCTAGAAATCATTCTAAGTGAGTGAATGTTGCAATGGCCTCGTCTCCTATTCTAATTCCAATATTATTTTTTTAAAATAATCTCAAGTAGGAAACATTTTGAGAAATTGAAGAATTAATATCAACAACATAATCATTATCATTCTTTTAATTATTAGGGAATTTTGAATTATAAGAATCATAAACCATTCAAGCATTATTCTCAAATCTAACATAAAAACCATCATCAGATAACTATGAAATAATAAGTTGGTATTACATCAAACCATCAAAAAATAATACTTTGGAAATTAAAATAGAATTACTATTACCAATTTTTCCAAGGCCAATGACCTTCCATTTTTCATTTCCAGCACCAGTGACATGACCACCATCAAATTTAATGAGTCTCTTGAAGAATGTATAATCTCCTATCACATGTTTTGAACATCCACTATCCAAATACCCTATAATTGAACATGAGGTATTAAAATAGTTCTCCAAAATGATTATTTGTATAAATATATTATTACATATTTCATACATTTCATCATAAGAAGTGTTAGAATCATTGGATTTATCCTCATAAGAACTCCATGAGGAATTTATGTCTTTGTTGTACCTTCTATCATTTTCAACATATCTCATTTTGTAATTTCGTTTTGGTTAGTCTTACTGGACTTGTTCCTTCCTTTTTCACTCCATATAAGAGACTTAATGTCACAAACCCCTCCCACCAAAGATGCCCCTCCTAAGCTATAAATATTGAAAGGGAGATAATGACACCCAATTCCCACCTCCAGTAGGCTCCGGAGTGGCGACTAGCACCAAGGGTATGAGGTTTCACAAATATGGGAGGCATTATCCTTTTTATTATTTGAGATTGGGAAATAGGATGAGTCAAAAACCAAAAGAAAAAGGAACAAGTAGATGAAAATAAACCCAAAAACAAACCCATATGCTTGTTTTATGAAATACTAAAACAAATGTACAAGTACAAAAAAAGCTCCAAAGTACGATACAAAAAAAATCAAAATCTGCAACCAGAAAACTCCAACGCCCAACTAGAAATGTCCCGCACTGTCCCTGTAGTCATCCTGAAAACCTGAAAGTAAATGTAGGGTGAGCATATAAGTATACTCAGTAAGAAAACCAAAAGCTCTCGTGCACAGGTGGGTAGACATTCTAATTCCCCGTAAGAAAAGAAAAGGAACCACAACCTGGAAAGGAATCTATCCACCCAACCTTACAAGCCACACTCACCAAATATCGCAAGTAAATAGAGTAGTATAGTAATATTATCAATGTATGTGTACCCCGCACCACCTTCCAACTGAATACTGCTCAAACCCTCATGCCTAATGCTCTAATGCTTCCCCCTCTTCCTGAGCTAGTGCCACAACCTGGCCATACGAAGCTCGAGCTAGTGCCACAACCTAGCCATTCGATGCTCATAGTATCCCACTGGTACACAATCCTCGACCATCATAGTATCTCGTCGGCACTCAATCCTCGTACATAACCACATATCATCCCAAAGACACCTGGGAACCATATCACATCTCATCCTGAAGACACCTGTGAACATATCACATCCGCATCCCGAAGAATCATGGGAAACATCTGTCGTAACCTGCCCGAATGATCTTGGGATATAGAACATGGAAGAGGGAGCATAGGGAAGAGCAGTAACCAGCCATCCTTTAGTTGTTTGAGAATCTCACCCTCCCATCCCATGGTTGTTCGGCACACAGTGCTCAACATGGGTGGGTTGCGTAAAGAAACATAAAACGTACAGATCTATATAATTATATCAACCACTCCCCCCATCCTAAGGCTTCTACACAAAAGATCTGAGCACATGCCTCTGTATTTCTACCTTGAATGTATGCACACAATAAACAACCCCAAACCCCATTAAGCTTTTCATGTTTCAACAGTTTTAGATTATCAGTTCATTAACTACTGAGCAACTAACAACAACCAAACCAGATCAATCGCTCTTGAAACATATCCCTACCAACTACAAATAATGTTAGAGAAAACACAAGCAATACAATACCATTTTCTTTTATCATCCAATAAATTCCATTGATTTTCCATATTTAATGAACTACCATGCCCCACAATTTATTAGTTAACTCTTCCTCTTTTATTCATATGCACAACCTATCCCTACAGCCCTACTGCCAACTACCATTACCACAACACATCAGAAACAATACCCGTACCACATCATCATCCCTTTGATACTGTTTTCTGCAGCTCTGCTGCCCATCACAGCCATATAATACACGCCAACCCACAACCCAACCATCCACAGCCTCGCTTCTCACCCATTCCACAACTACCCATGAAACACCCCTTCAAATAATTAAACCCAAACCATCCCCCGTGAATTCATTCTTTCATTTAGTTTAACTGGGGTGATCATAAATGGGTTCCAGGTATTCATTTAATTAGCCAACTTTACATGATTAACCAATTTCCATATTCTATGAATTCCATCCACAAAACAATCCAGAAATAGGGAAACATTTAATTGCACACGAAAAGGCCCCCAATGACTGTGATTTTCAGTAGGTATAAGCCCATTCAATTCATAACATAATCAAAGGATAAGCAGTGATGGAAAAATAAAACAAAAATATCAACTGAATTTCGTCAAACCTGTTCTTTAACCTGTTATTATCATTTTTACTAGTTCAACTGTATCTCACGAAATCAAGAGGATACCCACCCCGCATGATGCTCAAAAGAGAGAGAGAGAAAAAAGTAAGATCCCAACCTGAATATATTTTGATGTCCTTATGTGAGAACAACGACCACGAGGATTTCGATCACTCCTCCTGACGACTACGTACTCTCATGGATGCTGCGGCACAACCACACTAACAACCAAGAGAGACTCCATTAAGGATTGAGATGTCACTTGTTATAGCATGGAATAGAGGAACAGAAAGATGGGATTGAGGAAAGAATAAGAACGGGGTAGAACATACCATAAAGATGACATTCATCAAAGAGATTCATTGCTGTCAAATATCTGCAATATCCTCTGTAGAAGACTATGAAGAGGAAGTCGGAGAAGAGGGAATGGAATGAGGTGCACAATTTTCACCTCATCGATATGATCCCGCAGCCACTGACAGATCAATGATCGGAGTCTGGATGAAGAAAATAGGAGGAAGGCTTCTGGGTCATCTGGGAGTGTCATCACGCGGTGTAGAAGAGAGGTCCATAAATAACACGTGAGCCTCTTTGATATAGGAAACATAAAGGTAAAACGGTAAAGATTGTGTATTAATGAATAGATGGTGTGACCGTACAACTGTTACTCTGTTTGGCTAGTCAACACACGACACATCACATGATTTCTATGAGTTTAATGATAATTATAACTCCAATCAATAAAATGTGTTTTATTTACCCGATACATGATTCATAAAAGGGAATTCATCATTGATCTTGAAATGACCATCATAATTTTAGGGTTGTAACGTCACAGACGGTTCTCCATTCCAACACCGTATGAGGGAGATACGTTGGATACAAGATCCTGTAATAACAACAATTTTATTATTATTGGGTGTTTCTTGGACCCAAGCCACGAACCATAATTTAATATCCAACATTATACTTTAAATGATTTTATTAATGACAGGATAACATCGCCACTGATGAGAAGTCAATCGGACGTCACACACGGAAGTTATGGTCGATTGAAGATTTAATAATAATATTAAATCTATTATTTACTAAGCACTTCGGGCACCCAATCTGAAGACCCAGAAAAGAAATCCAATATTGGACTCATAATTTCCATCTCGAATTTAGGGTCACACTGCCACTGACGGTTCATGAAACCGAGGTCGGAGGAGTAAGATACCGTCAAAATTTAGTTTTCCCAACCAAAATAATAATTACATTATTATATTATTATTATATTATTTAACCATTTTTTTCCTTCAATTCCAAATCCCATGCACAAATAGATTCCCACAATTTTCCTTGGGTGCATCACCATTTATTTGGGATTTTATTTCTATTTTGTTTTTTTACTTTATTTCCATTTAAAATTCTTCTCTCCCCAATCTATCTCATTATACCACGTTTTTTCTTCTTCCAATATTCATCCCACTATTCTCCCATTATTTATTTAATTTTTTAATTCCTTTTATCTTCTTATTCTCTCCCCAATCACAATAATTCTTCCACAATTTTATCACACCCCAACCTAAAGTGGCACCTCTCCTTTTATTCCATACCCATCACGCACCATCTTAAACCTCTATCATTATAATATTTTTTTACACAATTATAATAAATCATAAATCTCTCATCTATTCTCATATCTAAAATCTCATTGCATTGAATTTAATTTTTAAATCTCATTAAATCGTTATTGATAGATCTTTAAGAATTTAAGCCAAAATTATTATTATAATTATTTAGTATAATAATTATAACAAATACCCAATTAAAATTTATTAACTCGTCACCAATTATTATTAATAAATATTATTATTTTTGATGTTTTCCGTGTTGACCATGTCCGACCACCATTACTTCAACACCGAGTAGCCTCACATTACATGTCAATTACACAGATAATTTATTATTTATTAAAATTCAAATAAATCAAAAAGAAACCATGCACATCCCCTTATCGAGTTAAATACATTCAATTTTATTTCTTTAATTTCACAATGATTAAATTAAAAACATTTAATCTAATTAACACAAAAAAATTTCACACCACCATTATGAAAAATTATTATTATAACACGCATCGTGTTTGACCACATCAAATTTTTACAAAGTAATGGACTAGAGAGGACCTGGCCATTACATCAGATACCTCCCAAAACATTCTTGTCCTCAGGAATTAAAAACCAACCCATAAAAAGGGGAATGGTCCAAACAACCACCCTGCAAGATACCTCTCAGGGCTCTCGTCATAACAGGAATCCAACCACTATCCCAATTATATGAGTCAGGGAATTCCTTACCCCATGTCGAGATATTATCCGCTTTAGGCGGCACTGAATCGCCTACATCGGTTTAATCACATTCACATTAATGCGTCTCGATTAGGGATTAGGTCCTCCTCTCCCCACATGTTAGGAATCGACACATACATTTAAAGGGAAAAGGGAAACAACATAGCATTATAGACTCATGAAAAACAAGGTTCAGGCCCAAGCATGGGTGAGAATGAGTTTCAAAACCGGAGTGTGATGTTCATGAATTTAAACAAAACATAAATGAGAGAATTTATGTAAAACTGAAAACATCTCTCTAGATCTCTTGCCTTGCTTGGGTTGCCACTTCTGTTTCATGCAACTATCCACATCCCACTCCTCTGCCTCTCTGTTTATTTCCACCTCCTTGACCATGTATCGGATGGGGTCCTTGAGGAATGCCCTGTGGTTGGACACCACATGCTCCTACTCCCCTTGGAGGGACTAGAGCATGTTGCTGTTGGAAGGTTCAGGCTTGGAACTGTTGCTGGTGCTGGGGATGAACCTGGCCAGTCCCTCCATACTGAGTCTGAAAAGGGAAATGTCTACCAAGATGCCCACAATTCCCACATGAAAAGAACCTTGGTCCCTGGCCCATTGAAAATGGGCGGAAATTTTGAGATTGTTATGGGACATGGCTTAAAATTATTTGATAGAAACCCATTGGTTATATCTTGTGAAAGAGGAATGTTTTGAATAAAACCTGTTTTAGTTTTAAATGGAATGAAATTGGCTCTTTTGAAATGGAATATTGGGATTGATCATATTTTACACATTCTTAAAATAGTTCACCCATCATGTAAGAACGCATGCAAGACTTAGGTAGTTAGTGAGTTATTTGGATACACTCTACAATACGACAATGTTCTAAAACATATTTGCGGAGGGTCACATCCCTAATAGGTTGGTGATGACTCTCCTTTGGCCATTGTCATAGGGACATGTGTATACACATTTTGATGAGTTCACATAGAGAGTGTGGAATCCTATAATTGGTAAATACTATCACACCTTTTGGTAGATGACCATGTTTCGAGCTTGTTTATTTATATTTGAGATATAAATGTTTGACAATGATTTTGAACTGACTTACATGATAGCTCAGTTCATATAAACTATTTTATATAAATACTTTTATTATGTAATTGTTTTCGAAATATTCCATCATTTGTAAAACCTCTGTTTAAAAATGTTTTTTCTATCATTTGAAAATGTATAGCATATTTTGTTAGAATATGCTCTTGATTTTCCAAATTTTTTTATTTTTAAAATGGAAATAATTTCTTTGGATAATCTATGTTTGTAATCTATTATGGAATCATTGGTGGTATTCTACTAGGCTTAGGCTCACACCCTAATTTTTCCTTCAGGTGTTTGTAGACATTCTTCTTCCAGGATAAAGAAAAGGAGAGGGACCTTTTGGAGGTGGACCTTGTTTTTGATCTCTTAACTTAGTGGGTTGTGTCCAATGGGACCTTGGGATTGTTTTCCCTTTTGGTACTTCTGTTGTAATACTTTGGCATCTTATGCCCCTTTGTATTCTAGTACATCACTCCTAGTGGAGTTTCTTCTGTTATGCATACTGTTTGTTTTACTCATGCTTCTACATATTATGACAAAATCATTCTCACTTATATGTGTTATGATTCCAGGTGCTAGTCACCGACCCGTGGTGATCAGGAATGCCCTTCAGGCTATGTCAGGACCGGCTCAGTTATCGGGTTACTAGGGTACCCGGGCTGGTTCATGACAAAGTGTTATCAGAGCGAGGTTAATCATCATTCCTTGTTGACAGTATGTGTTTGAGTTTTCTTGTTGGGACTTAGGAGGTAGTTTTGATTGGGTTCCTGGCTATCTCTCACCACAATGAACCTTATGTCACCATGGTTGGTTAGGGAAATACGACTTGTGGATTAGTTCTAGTATTTTCCCTGTTTTGATTTGGACAGAGTGGAATCTAAATCTTGGTATCCTTCTTTTAATAATAGTTTTCCTTGATACTTGGTTTGTAGTGGAAAGACATTAAGGTTATTTTCACTAACCAGTTCTATCTAGAATAAATGCTGTTGGCCAAGGCTATGGAGTTTTTCAGGCTTGAGCATTCCAACAAAACAACAACTAAGTACTCAAACTTAGATTGAATCAAATGAGAGGATGAAGGCTCAACAATTTGAGTTGGGACTTCGATAATATATACATTCTCAGGTTTTCTAACTAAAATACCCACTTATATAGATGTGCTAGAAAGGGCGATTATGGTTGAGATGGACTTGGCAGGAAAGTCAGGTTTGAAGGAGGTTCATTTCCCTCCTAGTGGCAGTGTGGGTTCCTTTAAAGGAAAACAGAAGCGTGAAGTTCTTTATGGTAGTTCTCAACAGTAGAGTCATTCCAGACCTCCAGTAGCACCCGGAGGGGATTATTTGACTTTCTATATGTGTGGGAATCTAGAACATTATAAGAGGGTTTGCACTGAGGCACCCAAAAACTGTAGCTCATGTGAACATTTAGTGCACTTACAGAGATTCTGTCATCACTTCTCAACTCCACGTGGTGGAACAGGATCATCATCACCTCCATAAAACTGTGGGGAAATCAAATGCTTCACGTAAAAAAGGGTTCCAGCCATAGGCATCCAGAACGAAGCTTCTTCATGCAGTGGAAGAGTCGCCAGAGGTAGCTGATATAGGTCTTGCAACTATGAGAGGACCCATTACTATAGATTCTTCTTTAGTGACAACTCTTTTTGATACTGGTGCATCTCACTGTTTTATTTCAACCCATATTGTTAATCTTTTTAAACTACCTATGTAATTTTTTTTCATTTGAGATGGATAGTACTACACCCCTTGGTGTAATGTGTGAGAAATGTCGTTGTAGTCCTGCTTGAGTCTTCTCTCTATCAGATTTCTAGCTTTATTGGAGTTTTCTGTTTCTCGACATGAAATATTTTGACGTCATTTTTGGGATGGATTGGCTCATTTAGAATAAATCCCGGATCGATTGTTATCTTCGACGGGTCTATCTTACTACGCCCAGTGGTGTACCACATGCTTTTCAAGGAGTGTGGGACCCAAGATCAAGCAGAGCCAAACACTCTTTTCTAGAGTTGGGGAAAGTTATAACAGTGTTTTCTTTTGATCTAGAGAGAGATTCAATGTGTGGTGATCTTCCTCCAGTCGTCACTGAGTTTCCCGATATGTTTCCTTCTGACTTCTCTAGTTTTTCACTAGTAAAAGAGATAGATTTTACTGTTGAATTAATGTCTAGTACTCAATCGGTTTCTTTTCCCTCTTACCGAATGGCTCCAACTGAACTAAAGGAATTGAAGTCTCAGTTAGACGATCTTCTTGAGAAAGGTCTTATATGCCTAAGTGTGTCACCTTGGGCAGCACCAGTTCTCTTTTCCAAGAAGGATAATGGTTCTCTTCGCTTATGTGTTGATTATCGAAAGCTCAATCAAGTTATAATAAAGAAAAAATACCCAATACCACGAATTGATGATTTGTTTTATCAATTGAAAGGGGAAAAGTGGTTTTCAAAAATTGATCTTCAATCTGGATACCATCAGTTGAGGATAAAGGAATCTAACATTCCTAAGACGAATTTTCCGAGTAGATATGTCCAATATGAGTACCTTGTTATGACCTTAGGCTTAACAAATGATCCTGCAGTTTTAATGGATCTGATGAATAAGGTTTTCCGTGAGTATCTTGATACTTTTGTGGTAGTCTTTGTGGATGAAATTATTCTCTACTTCAGGTCTAAGGAGGAACATGTTCATCATTTGAGAATAGTTCTTAGTCTTCTAAGGAATCACCGACTTTATACCATGCTTTCAAAGTGCGATTTCTGGATTTGAGAAGTGAAATTATTGGGACATGTGGTGTCAGAACATGGAATATCATTTGATCCTGAGAAGGTGAGAGCTGTTATAACTTGGGAACAAATGTAAAAAATTTTCATGATTTGGAGCTTCAAGGGCTTATCAGGATATTATCGTCGGTTTGTTAAAGACTTCTCAAATTAGATTCTCTGATGACTGATCTGACTCGAAATGGTGTGAAGTTTTCCTGGAATGATAAATGTCATTGTTATTTTGTTAATATAAACATTATTTTTACTACTATGACAGTTTTACCTCTTTTTGAGGTTGGTATAAGTTTTGTGGTCTTCTGTGATGCATCGGGTTCAGTTTTTGGATGTGTACTCATGCAGGGTAATCATGTTGTTGCCTATGGGTCTCGTCAACATAAGCCTCATGAGAAAAACTATCCCAACCATGACCTTGAACTTGTATCTGTAATTCATGCACTTAAGTGTTGGAGACATTACCTTTATGGAGAAAGGTTTACTGTGTATTCAGACCACAAGATCATGAGTTATATCTTCTATAAAAACGATTTGAATCTCCTCCAAAGACGTTGGGTGGAGTACCTGCAATCCTTCAACATTGACATTGAATATACCCTGGGATATGGGAATGTAGTTGCAGATGCATTAAGAATGAATCTCCCATCACATGCTGTGAAAGAATCTTCAGAATAGTGGAGTTTGATGGCTCTTTTTGCTCAGTTTCATATTGGAGTTCAGTGGAAGGGGAATTAAGTTTCATTAGCCGGTGTTCAGTTGAATTTTTCTCTCCTCGAGTTATTTCTTCAGGAAAAAAATTGGATGATGAGTTCCATAGCATTAAGGACTCTCTTTATGGTGGGGATACCGAAACACTATGGTCGTTCTCCAAAGAGGGTGTTCTGTGTTATAGAAATAGTTGCATTGTTCCGTTAGCGACAAGGAAGGTTGTGATGGGGGGTTTCCATAACTCTCAGGGGTCTGTACACCTAGGACCCACAAAGATGTTCTATGACATGTGGAGATAGTTCTGGTGACCAGTTATGAGACGAGACATTCTTGAGATTGTGTCTCATTGCTATACATGCCAACAGGTGAAATCTGAGCACCAGAAACCTTCAGGTTTTCTTCAACCACATTCAGTCCCTACATAGAAGTGGGTTGAAATCTATAGGGACTTTGTGGTTGAGTTACCTCAAACCCAAAGGAAGAAGAAAGCGATATGGGTTGTGATCGACAGACTGACTATGTCGGCTCACTTTATACCTATTCAAGGTACAACCAATCATGAGGTGTTGGGAAATATCTACTACCACAACTGACGTCAATACATAACGTGTTCCATGTATCTCATCTACGAAAGTATATCTCTGATCCATCCCAAGTTGTGAGGTTGAGTGATCTTGAGATTGAAGCAGATTTATCTGTTACTGAATGACCAGTCAGCCTTGTTGACTATGAGACCATGGTACTTCATGGGATAACTATACCTCTGGCCCATGTACTATGCATTATGGTTCTGATTCTCATGAGATGTGGGAATTGGAGGCACGAATGAGAGATTAGTGGACTCATCTTTTTGACGTGGATGTTTCTTCATATGATTTTTGGGGATAGAAAGATCTTATGGTGGGGAGGTTGTAACATCACGTTATGTTTTCAGGTACTTTTAATGTTTCTAAGTACCTCTGTTATGGATTAATGAATTGGGTTGCATTTAGGTGAGATTTTAAAGAAAAACTAGAGGGCAGTGTGTTGTGCACGGTTTCCGCACGATTTGACAAACCGTGCGAGCAAACCGTGCCAGCCTTGAAACCTGGACAGAAGCTTCCGCACGAACAGTGCATAATAAGTATAACCATGCGGCCAAGCCATGTGAGAAGGATGGCCTAGGTAGTAGCTCCAGAAAGATTAGCACACGGATTGTCAAACCACGTGGCCAAACTGTGCGGTCACTTAAATGAGATCCTTAAATTGTGGATCTCGCTCGGTTATGCCTCTAAGTACCTCATTTTTTCACCTAAGTGGCCCTAACTTAGGATTTGTCTTCTCCTAAGGCTAGTGAGGGTTCTCCCATCATTCTGGAGGCAATACAAATGATCCTCTTATTGAATCAAAGCCGGATTCTTGAGGTATAGGATTGTTCTTCATCGTTCTTGATTGGTTTCTTAGATCAACTTAGATCTACTTATCTTCTTCACTCGGTTCCTTGGATCCACACCCGTTGTGGGTAGATCTAAGTGTGTGGTACCAAATTTGATGAGATTTGTTCTTAATCATTATTATAGAAGAGATCTAAGGTGGGTTCTTGAATAAGCAAACCGGTTTTCTTGAGCGCTCCTGACCATTGTGGTCTTGGTCAAAACCTTCAAGGTAGGTGGTTCTGTCCCGACTTCCCAAATTGATTATCCTTCGATTGCTTGATTTATTTCAATTATTGATTTAAATTCAATTGATTATGTTTCTTTCAATTAAATTGAAAAAACCCGATTCCATTGAATTGTGATATTTGAAATGGTTTTGGCATGAAAATTTGAAAAAAAACCCCAATTCCATTGAACTAGGTGTGGTTATGGAAAATTGGACGATTTATGTTATTTAATTTAAATTGTGGATTTAATGGAAATGTTTTCAATTAAATTGTTGAATTTAATTGTGGAAATGAAATGTGTAATGATGGAATTGGTTTTTAATGGATTTCAAACTTATAAAATGGCTTAAAATGAATTGATAGAAACCTATTGTTTTTATCTTGTGATTATGACGTGTTTTAAGTAAAACCTATTTTGGTTTTAAATGGAATGAAATTGGAACTTTTGAAATGGGATAATGGGATTGATCATATTTTAAGCATTCATAAAATAGTTCTCCCATAATGTAAGAGCGCATGAAATAATTATGTAGTTAGTGAGTTATTTGGATACACTCTACACTATGACAGCGTTATAAAACATACTTGTGGTGGGTCACATCCCTGATAGGTTGGTGATGAGTCTCCGTTGGCCATTTTCATAGGGATGTGTGTATACACATTTTTCTGAGTTCACATAGAGAGTGTGGAATCTTATAACTGGTTAATACTATCGTACCTTTTGGAAGATGACCATGTTGCTCGCTTGTTTATTTACATTTGATATATAAATGTATGCCAATGATTTTGATGTTCTTTACATACTTGCTGAATTTATAAAAACTTTTTTATATACATGTTATACTTAAGCCATTGTTTTAGAAATATTCCATCATTTTTAAAACCTTTGTTGAAATTGATTTGTTACATCATTTTAAAATGTATAGAATATTTTGTTAGAATATGTTCTTGATTTTCCAAATATTTTTATTTGAAAATGGAAATTTTTCATTGGATAATATATGTTTGGCATCTGTTATGGAATATTATGTGGTATCCAAGGGGACTTTGGATCACACCCTACTTTTTTCCTTCGGGTGTTTGTAGTCATTCTACTTCCATGATCGAGAAAAGGGGAGGGACCTTTTGGAGGTGGATCCAGTTGTTGATCTCTGGACATGGTGAGTTGTGTCCTTTGGGACCTTGGGACTGTTTTACCTTTTGGTACATGGGTTGTAGTACATTGGAATCTTATTCCCCTTTGTATTCTGGTACATCACTCACAGTAGATTTTTCATCTATTATGCATACTGTTTGTTTTACTCTTGCTTCTGCATCTTGTAGCAAAATCGTTCCCACTTGTATGTTGTACGATGCCAGGTGCTAGTCACCAACCCATGGGGATCAGGAATGCCCTTAGGGCTATGTTAGGGCCGGCTCGGTTATTAGGTTACCAGGGTACCCAGGCTGGTTCGTGATAGATTTTACCTTATCTTTTCATTTTATTAAAATCGTTCAATAATGAGGTAATCACTACATAATCATGGTGTCATAAATATATTTATTTATTTAATGTATAAAAATTATTAAAAAATACCATGATTTAGGAAATAGTTTTAGCTTTCCAAGGACTATTTACAGTCTATGATATCATTTATTTAGACAAAATTAAAATTGTTTTACTTAGGTATTACATTTTTTTTGTTATATCTTCTTTTCTTTAAAAATAAAATGATAAAATGTCACTATCACCCACAAGTGATCCCATGGGGTCCCTAAGTTGGCACAAGGAATCCTATGGTCTTCCATGACAAAACCACTAGAATTAGGACACATGTTGGGGTCATTTTATTTTATTATGATATTATTTTATTACCCATAACTACCCGATTAATAATTACTCACGACAATTAAAGATAATTATCATCGTTTCTATTCATAATGTCCAAAAACAAAAGAGTCTTAATTACATAATTTGGACTATATGATTCCAAATATGGAATCCATTCTACCAAATTCTAATCATAGAAATTTCAGTAATTAATTTAATAATAAGTCCCATAGTCAAAACCAAAGACGTGTTTTTAAGTAGTAAAATCTATCAAAATATTGATTTGTTTTTTCATCCAATTTAAAAGTGAAATTACATCCAATGAACAAAATTGTATTAAATGATCAAAAAATAATTAAATTACCACTTAAAACCAATTTAAATGACAATACAAATATATTAATAAATTGGATGGAAAGGCAGTTTTGAATTAAAATGCAGTATTTTTCACTATTCATTAAAAATGAACATTTGTCAGAAAAATAACAAAAATTCACCCTAAGAATTATTTTATATTAAAAATTTAAAAATCATTTCAATTTTATCAAATTAAAAACATATAATTTACATTAATTAATTTTATAATCAATTCCCGCTGTCAAAACAAATAGCGTGTTTTTAAGAAACAACATCTATCAAAAGATTTACACTTGTTTATGTCCGTTTTCAAAGTGAAAAAAATTATAATGACCACAATTATATTAAATGGTAAATTTTTTTTCTAATTAATCATTAAAACAAATTAAAAATATAATCTAACCATAGAAATAAATTATATTAAAATGAGGTTTTGAATTAAAATACAATTTTTTTTAAAATGACCTTTATCAGAAAATACCAAATATTTACACAAAGTAAATTTTGATGTCTTGATTCTAAAAAAGGATTTTATTTTCTCAAATATAACATATAACAGTGAAAAAATGAAGATTTAAAAAGGGTTCTCCATCAAAAGGCGGTTAATCGGCTTTTTAAAAAATAATAGAATATTTAATTTTAAAATTCAATTCATTTGAATTTTAAGCCTCTAACAGTTATTGGATAAATTTAAAAATATTTAAAAAACATATATAATCACTTTTTAGTTAGTTATGTTCATTCCAGCTATTACATCAGCTTGGAGTTTACTACCATATACAATAATATTATTATATTTTTAGTGTGCATCGTAAGATTTCAAAGAAACTCGTTGTTGCGTATAGGGTACGCCATCAAACATAGAATCCCCATTAAAGTAATATTATTATATTATTCACAAATATTAATAAATATGAAATATTATTTATTTACCTGTGATGTTACATTTAATGATGATAATTCTTGGAAAGAGTTTTCTATAAAAAAAACAAAAGATTTAGATGAATATAAAAAGTGAGTTGTGGAATTTATATTCATTTAATGGAATAAAACAACATAAATTTACAATATTATCTCATAAAAATACTCAATAGAACTATTGTACAATATTTAAATAGATGAGTCATATCCTGTATCTACACCTATTTAGGTTGGATTAAAACATTCTAAGGATGTGGATAGTGTGGTAGTAAATCAAATTTATATCTGCAGTTTGATAGGTATATTTCATTATATTATATCTTCTAGTACAAATATTTTTTATACTATGAGTCTTTCTTAATTTTATCATAGTAATAAAAAATAATCACATCTTATGGATACTTAAAGTTTTTTGAGAAATACATTGGGATGAATTATAAGAAGGAAAATATTTTAATCTGTCAAGACTTGTAGATGATAATAAGAATGGTGATTGTGATGAAAAAATAACCACTTTAGTTTATATTTTCTTCATGGTATATTTTTTAGTGGGTTGGCATAGTAGGAAATATTATCCAGTCACATTGAACTTTACTAAACAAGAATATTATGTGCTTACTAATTTATGTACTAAAATACATTTGATAAAAGAGAATATGGATGATTTAAGGGTGAAAATTAATAAACCTCTAATAAATAATACTGAAAATAATCTTGATTTATACCTCTCTAAAAATAATTTTGAAAAATAGATTTCTATGAACATTGATATAAAATATCATTTCGTTAAATATAAGGGTGAAATTGATGCTTAAAGATAGAATTTTTTCTCACTCATAAAAAACTACCAAATATATTAACAAAGGATATCCCTAAGGATATATCAAATTGGGAGATGATAATTATAGGTGCTCAAACCCTACTATATAATTAAGATGCAATGAGAGGTTATCTGACAATGCCTTTGATTATTTTTTCAAGATTATTATTGTGGCATAAATGATGAATGATGTGGTTATATGTTATTTTGAGTGAATTATATAATTTTTCATATCCACATATTGGATTTATATTGCATAGGAATATTTTGGGTCCCACATATCCACCTGATTAACTTACTTGAATAACATAGAAATATTATTCTTATAATTATCTTTTTCTATATATGTAATTTTTTTACATGACAAAATATTTGAATATCTAATTTCAGTTACTTATGAGAATTATGGATGATAGATTTTCTATCCCAATAATTTCAAATTCATGTTGAAATTTTAGCTTGGGCCACCTAGTTTGGGCTTGGAGTCCTTAAAGCTCTCGGGCCACCCAAGTCTTCAGGTCAGTAGGGCTTTAGGGCCACCTTTAAGGCCCTCATTCCACCTCAGACCTTCGAGCCACATGCAGTTTCCCCAGACACACTACAAAAGAGGAGAAACCCCAGATGAGGATTTAGAGTAGGTGCACTCACCAGAGCAGAACCAAATAGATTTTCAGAATGAAAGGGTATGGCTATTCCATCGGTACTAGCATGTGCTTGCACGGGAAGCCTAGCCAGACAACCATGAAAAGGTGGAGAGATACTATCATGACGTAGATACTGGGAAGGGGCAGTACCTTTTAGATAGTCTGGTTGAATTTCCTAAGTCCTTCGGGTCATGTAATCTCATAAGCCTACGGTCCTTTTAATCTCTGAGCCTACGGGCCTTGTAAGGGTTCCCCTTCATCCCTTGAAATAGTAGGTTATCAAAATCAATAAAAATGAAGACCTTCAGGCCATTCTGGTAATGTGACCCATACAGATAGTAAAATCCATGTAACCAATTTCTATGAAACATCCCATATAAAACAGTATGATAATTTCAATCAAATTATACGATTCTTTCATGTTTAAGATTTTTTTAATGTATGAATTTATATTCTTTGAGTTTATATAATTCAAATATTATGTGGATTAAATTAAATTAGATGATTCTTATAATGTTTTCAAATACTTTAGTATCACTATATAAAATAAGGCCATAATATTTTAATAATTTAAATGAGGAGAGTATGTAGATATTTTATGTCAGGTAATAGATTGAATACATCCTGATTTTCATATGACTTTTAGAGTTTGTAATTAATATTTTAATATTCAATCAAATGAGTTTTAATGAGTTTAATAAGGTTCAAATCGCACTACTGATGATCATGGAGTTTCTGGATATCATTTCTAATATATGATTTTGGTAGTGTATGAAAATGTGGTGAGTTTTTATGATATGTTACTATATCTAATAATATTAGATATGGGATATATACATGTAAGATAATTGTGTTTTTCAGAAGTGCAGGGTAAGTAAATTGGTTTGTTTTTCAACATAAATCTTGTTGTTGAGTAGTAAAAATATTATTTCATGCATGCTTTCTTTAATTATTGGTCATTACCTTCTAATTTGATAAGAAGAAGGATGAAATGTTGGTTTCCAATATTTTTATTTTATAGTCTGATGAACATTAAGAAGATGATCTATATTTAATACCGATTCATCTATAATATAAGTTATTATCTGATTTATCAGAGTGAAAATAGAAAGTATTTGAAGAACATGTGGTTTCAATCTAAAGAATGAAAATATTTTTCATAAAGATATGTAGATTATTTCATGATGAACCTTTTGGGATAATTTCATTGATGTTTATTTATAAAATTTAATATTTATAGGAAAATATGTGTAATCACCAACAATAAAACACAAAAAATAAGTAGGCTCTCACATCGATATTAAATCATGTAAATTTTCAAATGTGTTGTCTGTATATGATTTTGATTGGTTAAAGGTGAGGAAGATTTTATTAGGAGTAATATAATGACATTATTCAGTCACAAGGATTTGATCATGGTGAAATAATTTATATAAAAACATAGTTACTACTAATTCATCACATTCTTAGTAGTTTCCCAAGTGATCCAAGACCTATAAATCTTCATGAGATTTAACTTTTTTGATTTTTTGATCAATAATAATTGATATAATAATGTTGTATTGATATAAATTAACCAATGAGATATAAATTATGTTAATAATTATGCATGTATGAGTTTTATTAATAAAGATGAGTAACTCCCTTTGAAGAATATCTATTGATGGAAAATTATTTTTTCATCTCTATAACCTCTCTATTTTTTTAACTCACTGACTCAATAATCATGTTAAATTTAGGTATGTATATATTTAAACTAATTGTTTAACATGTCTATAAACATCAATTTTTTTTAATTGGTCTTTAGGATTTATATTTCCTCATTGGATAAACCTATAACATTAACTATATTATGATTTTATAGTTAGTGTTGGTTTGAGTACACAGATTATAATCTTTATCCACCACGTTTAAGAAATAAAACCTCATATTTGGTTATTATTTTTCACTATTTACGAGAATAATATAAAAACTTGAATAACTAATGATCGATTGATTTGATTAATTTCTTTTTTATCCCCATTTCAATTTTCTAATTTATTTTAGGTTTCTGAATCTCTTCTGTTATTTTGGTGGCTTCAGATAGACTACAAGGTTGATATATATTATGAAACTTTATTAGAGTACCCATGTTATTTGGAGGTTTCTACTTCATGGAAATCATGGAAGAATGAATGGATATTTTAATAGGCGGATGAATGGAATTATTTGAACAATTAATTAAATGATCAAATATAAAATGAAAAATGGAGTAAAACCCAATACCAAAAATGTATAAATGATCATGAACTTCATATATTCAAATTCCAAGCATGGTATATGTAGTAACATCATGAAATAAATATATTAAAAATTTATGTGGAGTAGAATACCAACTAATAATTTTGGGAAACACTATAAAATTACACAATAATAAATGAAATTAAGTTCCAAGAATCAATGGAATTTCTAAAACACCAAAGGATATAAAAAACATCATTGAATCTAGTAAGAATACAAAATCCATATTTGGAAAAATTATTTCACAGTATGATATATGAAATGAGGAATTTTATGAAAAGGTATATTTATTGAATATTCATTATGATTAATAGAATGATGATGTTTACTTTATATTGTTTTTTTAATGTTTGGGGAAGAAGAAACTCTAACACATGAAGTATAAAAATAATAAAATTACAAAATTTAATTTATACATCATTGAGATTGAAGTGGATCAACAACATTAAGATATTGAGGATGATTTATTATATTTTTATATATATTTTTAACTAAAATTTCATTAGTTTATAATTAAAAAAATTATATCTGCACTAGAAAGTACGATGTTTTAATAAATTGAATGTGGATGAACCATTTTTATAGAGTACAATTAAAAATAAATTATATTTTCAGACTATGTAACTTATTTCCATTATCTTATTACTTTTCATATTAGGTATATTTTAAAAAAATGATCTCAATAAAATCTCATACGATAAGAAACTGCTATTTTTAATGAATTTTTAAAAAATTATTCTGAGAACTACATTAGATATTTTTTAGATGTTAAATACCAAATATATTTTACTTTTTAATTTAAATAGAATGTTTTTTTACATACACTAGCTAATTTGATCTTGTTGGTCTATCAAAAGAAAGGCATAATTTACAAGTTGATATATGAGGATAGAAAAAATCAAATAGATTTAATGTATACAAAGGTATTGTTTTTTAATTTTTTATATATTTTCCATTTCCTATATCAGTCACATGGTTTTTATGTTTTGAAATTTTCATTCCACTATGTGACTTATTGAAATATATTTTATTTTGGTTAAAAATATTCAATTATTAATAATATAATTCCTTGTACTAAAATGTAATTTTTAATGTCGAATAGATCAGATGAGATTTGATTTAGTAAAAATAAGCCAGAGCATTTTTCTTGGATGAACAATGTGTTTATAATTTTATTGGACTTATTTGTCACCTTCCATTCTACTATAACATCAAATGTTTTATTTTACTTCATGTTTTACTTAGTTTTTAGATTTTAGGTGTTAGTGGTGGAAAACATCACTTTTAGTGAAGGAAATCCAAAGAAAACAATTAACACATGGTTGGACTAACCATGTAGATGACCATGCATGGGTGGATAAGGGATTATAGCATTGTTTGAGCATGGTCCATCAAACCTTGAAATTCTTATGGGTAACTATGTGTCTCGGTATTTATAGATTTTGTATCTTCCACATTGTTGACGAAAAACCTTCCAAAGTTTGTTATCAAAACATGCACCCCTATCCATCTCATTTAAATGTCGTTTTCTATAATTTTTTCTTTAGATTTATTGAATTTTTTTCGTTTAATTTCTCATTTACAACTTGTTCAAACCCACCCCTTTCTTTAAACCTTCCCGCTCTCCATACTGGATGATTTCTCTTTACAATAAAGGTGAATATTTAAAGGTAAACTCAATTATTATTGATTTATTATTCCTTTCCCCTTCATAAGTCTTGTTCATCATCATTCATGGATGTTTAAAACCAAAGATTCTGGGTTCGGGGGAACCCAGGGGTTTAGTGTGATTTTTCATTATTTATGGGTTTGAGGTATTCTCCTACATTTTCTTTGTGGTTTCAATCGATGGAATTAATGTTATAACCAAATATATGGTTGGTGTCTCTATTTAAGTTCATATTCTATAGGTTATATTTAAATTATGAATATATATGGGATTATATTTGTTTAATTTTAAATATATTATTTTTTATTGATTTGTGTCACATGTTTGTTTTTTTGCCTTGGTATCAAAATTTGGTGTTTAAAGAGGGATTACCAAATGAGGGAGGCATGTGTGCACCCCATGTGTTTTTTTGAAATAGATCAAATATGTTTTATACTTCTATAAAGATTTCTAAAATGGACATAGAAATATTTTTTACATGGAGATTGGTGTTTAATAAAATGGGGATGTTTATTTGTGAAATTGGTTTGTGTGATGGATTTTGATTATTTGGAACTCACTTTTCAAAATGTTGGCATGAAAAAACACTTGGATTAACTATGGTCTGTGTGATGGTTTTTTAATGGGTAGTGATATACTTTGGGAAGGAATTCCATGAGTGATTTAAATTTTGTCTTCTAAGAGAGAATGATAGGATTTGGGAAAGAATAATATAATAGGATCCAATTGTTTATCAAGAGTCCATAAGCACTCTTAGTTTTGGTCATAGGGAACACTATCTAAGATTCTTTTTCTATACTCATTGAGCAAAATTTTTTTATAATCAATCATGTTATTCTATTTTGTATAGATCCCATGGTTCACTAACTTTAAACCAATATTTTCATTCATGGATATTACATGATTTTAGATTAATATATAATAAATTACACAAACACCCTCCAAAAGACCATAATTGTATATTGACTCTGGATGCTTCAAACAAAATATAAATAATTAATGAAATATCGTTATTGCCTCCCATAAATATCATCCCCTTTTATACTCATACATAAATCCATTATTCGTAACCTAGGTAAAGGAAACATAGGAAATGGTGAAATCAGATGATAAGTAATGATAAATAACGGAGATACACAATAATAACACGAACATAAGGTTATGAGAACTTGAGCATAACATTTGAAAAACATTCCATACATATTGAATAAAATAATATTAAATCATGGAATAAATATTCATAGTTCATATGAAAAGAATAATAAGGGAATCAAAGAACATGAGTTATGAGAGAATAACAATGGAGTAAGGCATAAATTTTTTTCATAAAGTCAAATAGATGAATTAATTCCCTTATTAATAGTGGATCATTTCTAAAAAATATATGGTCACTCCATGGGAGTATACAGTACCTTGTAAGGACATACAACCATCCAAAATGGTAGTCATTTTCCCATAGTGGAATATGTTCACTCCCCAAACCATCAGAGTAGGAAAGGATTACTCCCCAAAACATCATAGTCAGAACAGACCCTTCCCTAACTTTGTTTACTCACCGTTTTCATCTGTTGTGCCTCCTGAGATATAAATCATCACCCAATTCATTAGAGGGAGATATATGTGTAACACCCCCGGTTTGAGGTATGTTGCCTTTTTTTATTCTTTTTTGTGTTTTTAATGTGCATGGGTTGAGTTGGGAATAGTTTGGGTGAGTTTGGAAAGGTTTTGAATAAGTTTGAAGGCTTATCTTAAGGAGCACGGTTTGAGCACAGTTAGAGGAAACAATGCGAGTTCTCCAAGAAACCGTGAAGGGGGAGATAGTAGGATTCACACAGCCTACACATGGTTTTGCAAACCGTGTGAGGCAACTGTGTGGTCCCCTCATCTCAACGTAGCAGCTTGCACACATTTATCACACAGTTTTCCCACCGTGTGGGCTAACCATGAGACCACGTAAAAGTAGGTTTTTATAACCCATTTTCACTCGAGCATGCCTCATTCCACTCCCAATCTTCTCCCACTCTAGCCTCAATTGGGATTTTGGGTTCTCATGGGTTGAAGGTGATCTCCCAATGCTTCCTAAGGTGATTCAAAGGGGTTTTTTGGTGTTTTGAAGGTGGTTTCTCCTGGGAAAGTCTCTTCTCTTGGGGTTTTTGTGTTTTCCTCTAGATCTACATCTCCTTGCCTCTCTGTTTTCTAGATCTACACCCGTTGAGTGTAGATCATGGGATGTGGTTGCCTTGGATGTTAATTTTAAAGCTTATGGATGTTAGGGAAGAGGATCTAGAGAGGTTTTTGTGGATAATTCTCATGTTTTGAGGAGTAGTATCTTGTGGTTCGATTTTCCTCAGAACTCTAAAGGTAGGTGTCTTTTCTCTCAACTCCAGTTAGTTATACCTAGTGTTTTTGGTTTCAATTAATTTTTGTTTCTTAAAATTAATTATATTTTCAATGTGTGAAATTCGATGGAAATATATTTGGGGATGGTTTAGGAGTTTTTGGGGAAAAGGTCTTGTGGTTAAATTCTCATGATGTGTTTCTAAAAATGGGATTTCAAAATTAGTTTTTTTGTTGGTTTGATTAAGATTATTTGAGAAAATGGTCTTCAATAAAAATGGTTGTTTTATTGAAATTTGGTTTGGTTAAGAAAATTGTTGATGGGTGTTTTCAATAAAGTTTTGATTTATTTATGTGGATTGAAATGTAATGAAAATGGTGTATTGCATATTGTTGTGGACATGGTGGGTTACATGCTTGGTTATGCCTTGTGTTGGTTGTGTGGAAGTGGAGGGAAGTCTCACTATAAAAGGTGAACAGGATGGGCGGGTAGCCCCATCCTTATGGGTTGTCAGATAGTGGATGATAATTCCTTCTATCTAAAGATGGGGTGAACGAGTTGGGCAAGAAGTCCCACCATTATGGTTGCATCAATAAATGATTGATTTATTGAAGTGTATTGAAATATAATCAAAATGGTGAATTGCATATTGTTGTGGCCATGGTTGGTTACATGCTTGGTTATGGATTGTGTTGGTTGTGTGGAAGTTTGTGAGAAATCTCATTATAAAAGGTGAACATGATGGACTGGTAGTCCCACCCCTTTGGGATGTCAGATAGTGGGTGAGAATTCCAGCTAGAGGAAGATGGGGTGAATGAGTTGGGTGGGAAGTCCCACCGTTATGGTTGCTTTGTTGTGAGTTTCTTTTCATAGATGGAATTTTATGTGGAAATGTGAAATGGTTTATTGGGATTCATTGTGTGGCATGTTTTTCTCATTTCATGATTATTTGTCTTTCCTTGGGTTTACTTGGTTTGGTAGAAATGGCTTTGTAAGGGTGTGTTTGGCTTATGTTAATGGATGCACAATGGATTATTTTATATAAACTGTTTTATTTAAATGTTCTAACAGTTTTAACCTAGTAGTGTATGTAGATAAGTCATTTGGGGAAAACCTAAGAGTAGTTTTACTCACACCCTTCTTTATCACATTGGTGTCTTTGTAGATGTCACGTGTCAGGATATAGGTAAAGGTAAGGCGTCTCAATGCTAGTGGTTTGGGGTGATGCCTGTGATGTGTTGGTGGAGCTTGGAGCTGGATCTTGGTGTGGAGTTGTGGTGGTGTAATGGCTCAAGGTGTTTTTTTGATGGGACTTCCAGATAGTACTATGATATTGTGTTTGGTTTTATGGGGTTTTTGGTTGTATTGCTAATAAACATGGTTGTCTTTTTGGTAATACATGGTTGAATTGTTTTGTTGGTATGCATTATATAGTTCATGGGTTGTTGGTTGGGTAGTTTTATTTTAAGGGAAACCCATTCACCAATTATTCTCGAAGCCCTTGGAATTTATTTCCAGCCTTTGGCGCATTGGGAATGTCTCTCAAGGCTAGGTATCCCTCGCCACCTTCACAATCCAATGAAGTAGGGGTATGGTGTTACAAGTGGTATCAGTGTGTTCGGTCCTTAGCTTTCATGTGAGAGAAATTGTTCAATCTTTGGTGTTGATCATCTGTCTTGTTGTTGACATTCCTTCTTAGACTATTCATTGAGTCCTGATGGTAGCAATGCGTAGGAATGTAGGAACTTGGAATGTATTGCATAAAAAGACGTAGCTAACCCTTTTATGTTGAACTTCATGTTGCCCGGGAGTTGGGTACATAAGTTTTTTGGAGACAATTATAGGCATTGGATATCTCATTTTCGTAGGTGTAGCCAATGAGATGACCATGTCATGCATGGTAGAAAGACATCCCTCTAGGATGCATATTTCATTGGGCATAATGATCTATGGGCTAAGTTGAGAAATGGGATTTTCAAATGTGTGAAATTGTAATGTGAATAGGTTTGGTATTTTTAAAATGGTTTGATTTTAAAAAATGGTGAAACATGGAAAATGTATATGTTGGAAAGCCTCTTTGTGATAGTGTTGTGTAATGAGGTTTGAAATGAGATTTCATGATGTCTACAGAAGTGAGACTCATTCTTATTTGTTTTCTTTTTATAGAAATGGCACTGGGTAGGCGTCTTAGAGACCAACTGGAAGTGGATGATGAGAATGTGGTTGCACCTGATCCTCAGGTGAATTAGCCGTTAGTAAAATGTATAGTGCAAGCTTTCCAAGCTGTGGAAAGTGGAAATAAAGTGGATGAACAAAGGCATGTGGATCCTGTGGTTCATTCTAAAGCATGAACATATGCATTTGATGGAGTGTGAAGCTATGTTAATGAACTTAGATATATTTTCACCCGAGGTGGCGGGTAGTACATCATTGAAATCTTGTATCTTTGAATTTGGTTTGAGGAAAGAGATTTGTTAAAAATTAGTAGTTCTGCGTATTGGTGATTACCATAGATGGTGAATCGAGCATAGGTGGCTGGTCGGGATCTTTTGGGAGCTATGGGTGGAGGAATCATGGTGATACCCATGGGGAATAGTGGGAACTCTAACACTGGGTTCATGTAGAGGAGGGGAACTTATTCCCAGGGTGGGAGAATGGCACATATTTCGATGGCTGGATCAGTAAATATTATTATGAATCCCCAGAGCAAGCCAGGATGTTTTTAGTGTGGCTCTATGGAAAACATAAAGTTGGAATGTACGACACAACCTTGAGCATGTAACAATTATATGCAGATGGGGAATCTGCATCATTATTTTCGTAATTCTCCAAGACCGGGTACGCGTGACACTCCTCAGGGATCACAGATGTCATATGCATTGGCGGGATGGTGACATTACCATACCCCTCGTCAGCAGAGAAAAGTCGGTTTTGGTGATTCTCAGAACACCACAACTCCTCTACTGGGCAATAAAGAGAAGAGTGTGGCAACCAAGGAAATGTTCGGAGCCAAGAAGGTTGTGGTGGATGATCATTCGGGACCATCCACGGTGCGAGGTACTATTCTTTTAAATTATACTTTGATGGAAGTGCTGTTTGATATGGGTTACTCACACTCTTTTATTGCTGCACGTGTGGTTGAGTTTCTGGGATTAATTGTAGAAATGATGTCTTCAGTTTTGAAACTACAAACTCCTCTGGGTCAAAGAGAGTGTCGATCCTTCTTGTGTAGAGAATGTTGTATCATTGTGGGAGAGGTTGAGATTATGTGGAAATTTCATAGTTCTTGAGATGGATGGGTATTATGTAATCCTAGGAATGGATTGGATGGTGGTTTTTAAGGCCCACATCGACATTAATACGCGGACGATGGCTTTTAAGACACAATATGGAGATAGACATCTCTTTAGTGGTGAAAAGAATGAATTTCAGGGTGTAACGAGCTTGTTGGCACCAGTAGTGGGCACGTTATCATATCAGTTGGTGGTGTTGTCATTGGAATCGGTAGACGGTGTTGAGTAGAGTGTTCTTCCACCTGTAGTGGACCAGTTCATGGATGTTTTTCCCAAAGAGTTCTCTGGGTTTCCTCCCGTAAGATATGTGGAGTTTACGATTGATCTCCTTCTCGGGACCAATCCTATCTCACATCCATCTTATGAGGTGGAAACTACTGAATTGCAGGAATTGAATGTCCAGTTGGGAGAGTTATAAAACAAAGGGTTTATCCAGCCAAGCACTTCTTAGTGGGCACCCCCGGTGTTGTTTTTGAAAAAGGCAGATGGAACTGTGAGTCTCTGTGTTGATTATTGTATACTTAAACAAGTTACGATAAAGAACAATTATCCACTTCCACAAAATGATGATGTGCTCAACCAGTATAGGGGAGCCCAATGGTTCTCCAAATTTGACCTGAGGTCGAGATATTATCAATTGCGGGTGAGGAAGGAGGATATTCCTAAAATAGCTTTTAGAAGTAGATATGACCATTATGAATATGTGGTTATGCCCTTTGGACTAATGAATGCGCTAGCGGTCATCATGGAATTGATGAATCATATATTTTAGAGATATCTAGATTCATTTTTTGTGGTGTTTTTATATGATATTCTGGTGTATAAAAAGATAGGGGTGGAGCATGACCAGCACTTGGAGACAGGGATGGGCATCTTGAGGGATCATCAATTGTATGCCAAATTGTTAAAGTGTGACTTTTGGATACAGGAAGCCCGTTTTCGTGGCCATGTGATTTCTGAACGGTGTCTTTTAGTTGACCCGAAAAATATAGAGGTTTTTATCTCGTGGAAATATCCATATAATGTCTTTGAGGTATGGAGTTTCCTTGTTCTAGCTTGGTATTATCGGCATTGTGTTTGTGATTTTTCACGTTTTTCTTCACCGATGATAACTTTGACAAGAAATAATGTTCCATTCCATTAGAATGAACAGTTTCATCAGTGTTTCAAAGATCTAAAGGGTCGCCTTACATCAGCATCAATATTGGTTTTTCTAGAACTGGGAAGATGGTACGTGGTGTATTGTTATGCATCAGGATCAGGGTTGGGGTGTGTTCTCATGCAAGAGAATCATGTGGTTGCGTATGGCTCATGACAGTTAAGGGTGCATGAGAATAACTACCCAACTCATGATTTAGAATTAGCAGCAGTGGCCCATGCTTTGAAGGTTTTGCGTCACAATATCTTCGGTCAGAAATTCAGGGTATATACGGATCATAATATTTTGAAGCACATTTTCTCACAAAGGGATTTGAACATGAGGCAATGGAGAAGGATGGAATATCTCCAAATGTTTGATTTTGACTTAATGTACACACTGAGTAAGGGAAACTCTGTGGAAGATGCATTAAGTAGAAAATCACATGCTCCAGTGGTGAAAAAGGCATCAGACCATTGGCATTTGATGTCGGTTATATCTTACATGTGTTTGGAATGTGAGGATGAGGGTGATATAGTGGTCCTATTTTTGGTCTTGTTTATTTTTGACTTGGTTTCACTGGTTAATGATGCGCAGATATCTGATTCTTAGTGTGTGAAAACATGGTCAAAACTCAATATTGGGGAGACTATTGTGGGTTGAAAATTGAATGGAGATTCAGTTTGGTGCTTTCGGAAACGAATGGTTATACAAGTTGATTTTCAAGAGGATCTTCTAAGGTCGTATCACCATTCCAGGCAGGATGTTTATCCTGGAATTCAGGAAATGTATAAAGCATTAACAGTGCAGTTCTGGTGGGTTGGTATGAAAAGAAGTTTGGATGAGTTTTTTTGACATGCTTGACATGCCAGTATGTCAAGGCAGAGCATCACAAACCAATGGAAATGTTCCATTATTTACCAATATCTGTTTGGAATTTGGAGAAAATAGCGATGGATTTTGTCACAAGTCTACCAGTAATGTCTAGGAAGCATGATGACATTTGTCTGATAGTGTATCAGCTAATGAAGTCATCCCATTTCATCCCAATTCATGAATCTCATATGGTGAAGGATCTGTCCAAAATATATATCTGAGAGGTGGTAAAGAGGCAGGGTGTTCCAGTTTCTATCGTATCTGATAGAGAACTGAGGTTTACATCTCCTTTCTGTAAATCCTAAAAGAAATCCCTTGGAACTATGTTGACCATGAGTATAGAGTATCACCATCAGAAGGATGGTCAATCCGAGAGGATGATACAAACTTTGGAGGATATGTTTCAGGCTTGTGTCATGGATTTTGGTGGATCATGGGAGGAGCACTTGTTGTTGGTTGAGTTTTGGTAAAATAATAGTTATCAGGCATCCATACATATGGCTCCGTTTAAAGTGTTGTATGGGAAGCCGTGTCGTTCTCCACTTTGTTGGGAGGAAATGTGTGAGTTCTCTATGGATGGACCGAGCCTTGTCTAGGAGACTACGTAGAAGATTAGGTTAATCCGGAAGAGAATGGAGATGGTTAAGAGTTGTCAGAAATCATATGTAGATCATCATTGACGGTCGTTATCATTCGAGGTGAGTGATAATGTTTTATTGAGGATCTCTCATAGGTTGGTACATCATCAGTTTGGGAAGTAGGGAAAGTTATCTTCGAGGTATATTGGTCCTTTTTATATTCTTCAGTGGGTTGGTGAGGTTTCATTTCATTTATCTTTTCCACCTAGGATCAGTTCGGTGGAAAATGTCTTTCATGTGCCGCAGTTGAAAAAGTATCAGCCGGATCCAGGCCACGTTATTCGATATGATCATTTTGTGCTAGATCTGGATGCTTCGTTGGTACACGTGGTAGTGTCGGTTGTGGATAGGCAAGAGAAAGTCTTGCGAGGTAAAAGAATCGGTCTCGTTCAGGTTTTGTGGCAGTATGGCCAGATCCAAGAGGATACATGGGAGTGGGAGAAATAGATGGTCGAGCAATGACCCAAGCTCTTTAGGCAATGGGTGGGACCACTACTTTCTATAGATGGAAAGTCCAATGGTGGGGAGAATTTATCACCCCCCCAGTTTGAGGTATGTAGCCTTTTTATGCCTATTTATGTGTTTAAAGTGCATGGGATGACTTGGGAAGAGGTTGGGTGAGTTTGTAATGGTTTTGAATAACATTGGAGGCTTTTCTTAGGGAGAACAGTTTGAGCACGGTTATAGGAAACCGTTCGAGTTCTATAGGAAACTTTGCAGGGGGAGACAATATGATTTGTACGGATTGCGCATGTTTTTCCAAACCGTGTGAGGAAACCGTGCTTACCCCTCATCTCGAGGAAGTAGCAAGTTCACGGTTAGTGAAAGATTTGTGAAACTGTGTGGGATAACTGTGTGGCCACTCAAAAGTAGGGTTTTATAAATAAGGTTCACTCGGGCTTACCTCATTCTACACCGAATCTTCCCCCACTCGATCCTCACTCTGGATTTTGGGTTATGAATGGTTGAATGTGATCTCCCACTAATTATTGAAGCGATTCAAAGAGTTTTCATGGTGATTTGAAGGTGGTTTCTCCCGGGTAAGTCTTTCTTCTTGGGTTATTTGTGTTTTACTCTAGATCTACAACTCCCTCTCTATCGGTTTTCTTGATCTACACCCATTGTGTGTAGATATGGGGTTGTGGTTACCATGGATGTTAATTTTAAGGCATATAGATGTTAGGGAAGGGGATCTAGAGAGGATTCGGTGGTGCGTTCACTAGTTTGGAGGAGTCGTAGCTTGTGGGTCAATTTCTCTAGAACTCTAAAGGCAGGTGGCTTCTCTCTCGACTCCACATGGTTAGAACTAGTGGTTTTGGTGTCAAATGATTTCTGTTTCTTAAAGTTAATTGTGTTGTTGATGTGTGAAATTGGATGGAAATCCCATTGGGGATAGTTTGAGGATTTTTTTGAAAAAGGACTTGTGGAGAAATACTGTTGATGTGATTTTAAAAATGGGATTTTAAAGTGAGTTGTTTATTTGGTTTTATTAATATGATTTGAGAAAAAAAATTCAATAAAAGGGTTTTCTTTATTGAAATATGGTTTGGTATGGAAAATTATTGAAGGTTGTTTTCATTAATTTTTTGATTTATTAAAGTGGATTGTCATGTAATGGAAATTGTGAATTGGGTATTGTTGGGGCCTTGGTGGGTTACATGCTTGGTTTTGTCTTGTGTTGGTTGTGTTGAAGTGGGTAGGAAGTCTCACTATAAAAGGAGAATGAGATGGGTGGGTAGTCCCACCATTTTGGGTTGTCAGATAGGGGGTGTGAAGTCCTTCTAGTGAATATGGGGTGAACGAGTTGGGCGGGAAGTCCCACTGTTATGGTTGCTTTGTTGTGTGTTGCTTTACATAGATGGATTTTTTTTGCGGAAATGTGAAATGGTTGATTGGGATTCTCTGTGTGGCTTTTTTGGCTCATGGCATGATTTTTGGGATTTCCTTGGGTTTACATGGTTTCGGTGAAATGTCTTGGTAAGGGTGTGTTTGGCTTATAGTAATGGATTCACTTGTGATTATATTATATAATAAATTTTATATAAATGTGATGATAATTTTATCTTAGTGGCGTCTGTAGGAAATAAATTTAGGGAAACCTACTGAGTAGTTATACTCATCCCCTGCTTCGGCACTTTGGTGTCTTTATAGATGTCATGTATTAGGATATAGGTAAAGGTAAGGCATCTCATTGCTAGTTGTTCTATGTGATGCTTGTGATTTGTTGGTGGAGCATGGAGTTGGATCTTGGTGTGGAGCTATGGTGGGGTCATGGCTCATGGTGTTTTGTTGTTTGGTCTTCCACATAGTACTCTAATATTTTGTTTGGTTGTATGGGTTTTTGGGATGTATTGCTGATCAACATGGTTTTCATTTTGGTAATACATGGTTGAATTGAATTTTTAGAATGCATCATATAGTTTATGGGTTGTTTGTTGGTTAGTTTTGTTTTAAAGGAAAATTGTCCCCCAATTATTCTTGAATCCCTTGTCATTTATTGCCAGCATTTGGCTCCATGAGAACATTGCTTAAGGACAAGTAACCCTCACAACCACCACATGCCAATGACGCAGGGGTGGGGTGTTACAATATGTATCACCAACTATTGGTTATAACAAAACCTACATCCTTGGTATTAACATAACCACTATCAGATAATTAACATTATATATATACATGACAAAATATCATAGAAAATTAATTATATACTAACCCATGAAATAAAATGGGTTTCATAAACACTACATTTCATCATCACCAATGGAAATGTGAAATGTTTCATAACAATTTCAGAATTTAATTACAACATAACCTATCAAAAAAGATGTGGGTTTCATACTAATTTTATCATGAAAAAACATGTGGAAGAGAAATAGGTTTTTTGAAAACCATGAAATCATAAACATAAACCATTAACATAAATAATAACAATAGTATCCTTGGTTTATATCCCATGGAAGTCATAATTTAACTCAAATGATACAATAATATAAAGAGAATAATTTTGATAGAAAAATAATTAGGAAATGTTTTTGAGGATGAAAAATTTAACGTGAAAATAATTTTTTAAAATTCATAAAATATTATCGGAACCTTTTAAATTTAAAAAAACCTTCAAAAATAATAATGCAGGCTTTAAAAAATATTTATATTATTTACAAAGAAAAATAATCTTTCTTATTTTAGAAAATATTTCTTAAATAAAAATACTTTCAAAATAATTTTTTGTTTAAAAAACATGAAATCATATAATGAAATCTTTAAAATTCATTTAAATTTTTTTTAAGAAAATATCCTTTCCAATTTGAAATTTTTTTTAATACATTTTTTTTTCAAAATACTTTTAATTTTAAAAAATAATATTACATTTAAAGGAATCATTAAATATAATTGAAAACATTTCTTGAGGAAAATATAATTTCCACATAGAATAATACTTTTTAAAATAGAAATAATTTTCCATAACATTACCTTGAAATTATCCTTCAATTTTATTAATTAATAATCGATGAAAATAAATATCATGGTGATGAGAAGTTTGGTTCATGTGGTCCATGTTAAAAAAAATATTCATTTCCAATTTCTAGTAAATAGAAAAAGTTAATTGTTTAGAAAATAAAAAAAATATTACATTCAAAACAATTCTTAAAAAATTAAATCACATGTAAAAATTTAATTTAAAAATCATATAATAATAAAATTTAAAAAACATTTTTATAAAACATGGTTTTTGAAGAAAATATATTTCTTGTTGAAGAGAGAATGAAATTCATATTTTTATTAAAAAAATATCATTTATTTTATATACCAATGATTTCAAGAATTATTATATTACTTGAAAATATTATTAATAACTATAGGAGTATAAAATTATATATTTTCTGGAGATAGGAATCATAATATTTTATCAAGAGAAACATAATAATAAACTATCTCAAAACATGATTAGATTGTAACATAAAATTATTAAAACTTTGGTGACTTTAACATATAAGAACATAGAAGGAATAATTTAAATTAGAACATAAATTAACATAAGGAAAATTTAATTCATGATATTACATTTCATGGGGATAACTATATTCCCCTTGAATAAATATAGGTACATAACATAAGGTTTGTCTAAAAGATGAAAAGTCAAGACAAAAATCCCGTACAATTGTGTCAAATTTTGAACCATAAACCCCATGGTAGAGAGATCATAAAATATATATTTAAAACCTATTATTTTTCTATAGAATAATAATAATATATATTCATGGGTAGTATATATAAAATATAATATAAATATTTGGTTAATATCGAATGAATTGATTGGAAGCAAAAAGATAAAAATAAATACCTTACCTTATGATTTTACTTCCATCAATCAAGTTCAAACATCATATATAATACACATAATTTTAATATATATATATATATTAAATAATGATATTCATATATATCTAACCAAATATTATTTTTTTGGCTTTTTATTTCATATTTATTAACAAATCCATGATAAAGTCCCGTTTCATGAAATAACTTATTTGTTTTTCATATATATTTTGATTTCTAATTTTGATAGTTGCCTTAATTTGATCATTTTTTCATAATATAATTTTTTAAAATAGGATATAACTATATTATATTTTAATTATATATCGATTTATATTAATTCATAATATTTAGATATAGTAAATGAAATGCACTGTACATGGAGACGGTAGGTTGTACGTATGAATAAATGTTGTTTCCATTTTCACGTCATATTAGAAGAAAGAATACTAAATTGTTAATTATCATTATTTAATAATTTTTATTTCATATATATCACATATTTTCATAAATAAATCTTTATTATCTTCCAGGTAATTGTTGAATGAATCACATCGCTTCGCAAATGGGTATTTTACCACAAACAGATGTGATATTATCATTTTCACCCACAATGAGAAGCAAGAATGGATGTGTGATATAATAATTCCAAAAGAATAATGATATCATAAAAATCAAATAAAAAAATAAATCCATCTTTATTTTCAATCGTGAGAGATAGTAATGGAGAAATGAATGACATCAGTTCGTGAGGCGGTAGTCCATAGAACACACGAATGTTGATTAGATAAACATTTTTTTATGTGTATATGGTTATAAGTAGTTACATTAAAATAAAAAAATATATATATATTTAAGATATATTTTTATTATATCAACCTGATATGATAATAATTTAAGGATATGAAAGAAGAAACAAAAAATGATCATTGATGAATGTTATCTCTTCTTTGGATATCTTAAATATGATTACATAAATATAATCTTTACTTGGATTTATTTACAATAAATGGATAAAATAATGTGAAAATGGATTTTTTGATATTATATGAGTATTATTTATCCAATCCAAAAGGGTTGGATGTTTTGGAGACGAGAGGAGAATGTGTGGCCCTTTATATGTGTGGTGAATGGTAAACTAGTAATGTTATGAAATAAATAACTCCACCCACATTTTGTTTAAAAAAAAGGGTCCCATAATTAATAATTATATATAATTGAAGATAAAAGTTTAATTAAAGGACTTAAAATGGGATTTTACAATTTTTGGGTCATTTTTGAACCAAATCATTTTTGATAAACCCCCTTGTGAAACCCTTTTTAGCTTAACTGCGGGAATTACTTTTTAGTGTTATCACAATTAATTTTGGTAAAAAATAAATTATATGTCATTTGATAATATAAATTATTCATATTAGAAATATTTAATCCATTTTTTAAAATTAAATTCACATAAGTGGGAAATATTAATTTAAATTTAATCCCAGAGATATGATGAGAAAGTGGGTATTCAATGAGAAAATGATAAAAAGTTTACCAAGTTTGAATATCCAATGTAAATATTAAATTTACTCCAAAAAAATAAATTGGATTAATATATATAAAATTGTTCTCTTGTTTCATTAAAACAAATTTAAAATATAATGTTACATTATAAATTAATTAAAAAAAATACAATTTTCTATTAATATTTGAACATTTATCACTATTCATCAAAATAATAATCATTTCATATAAAAAAAATATAATCTTAAGGTAAATTGTAATTTTTTAATTTTATTATGAATCTTTTTGAATTAATTTTATAAAAGTGTAAAAAAAATTAAAATCAAACCAGTAGCCAAGATTAAAATGTAGGCTTATGATAAGTTTATTTTTTTCTCAAGCATAAAATTATGTGTATTAAGTATATGAGTAAAAATAATAATATTATTCAATTAAATTAAAATTAATTAATATAAAATACATATTTATTTTAATACATTTCTTATTATGTTTTATTATAAATAATTAAATATTAGAAACAATATACAGTTTAAACTACTTTTCAGAAACATCCCATTTTGAACCCAAAAATATACATATAATAAAATAAAATATAAATTCAATTAAAAAGTAGGAAAGTAGAAGAAATATTGAAATAGTATATAAACGTTACATTAAAACATAATAGGTCCTTTAAATTATATAATTTATTTAATATAATTTATACTATTTAAAATGAATGAATTTTCTCTATTCATTGAAAAATCAATATTTTTAAAAATCCTCAAAAATTTAATCATATGTTAATTTGGATATGATCATTTAAATTTAATGATAATTTTAACAATTAAATTTTATAAAATATTTATAATTTACTTATAATATTTTCCTATGAATATAAATTAAAATAATTTTTAAAGAAAACCTAATTTTGAAGAATATAATTACATTACTAAATCATGATTGATTATTTTCTAAGTATTTATAAATGAATTTTTATTACAAGGGAAATATATATTAATATTTCGTAAATAATTTTATATTAGTCCTATCCCACAATTTATCAGGTAATTTATGATGGTCCTCTATAAAATAATTTTATTTCATGGTTTTTTGATGATCTGTGTCATGTGTCATGAACAAATTATTGTTGTATGTGTAATGAAAACTAAACTCAGTTCTTTTTATAATGAAATTCATAATCATTATTCCATGTAGAAATATCTAAAACAAGTGTTGCGTGTAATAAAAAATATGAAATTTATGAAATTTAATTGATAAAAATATTTCACAAAATTTTGGGGTGTTACAATTTACCACCATTAAATTGAATTTAACCCTCTTAATTAATCTCAAATATCAAAGGGGAGAATTTTAAAATTCCATCAATGAAACCCACATAATAAAAATGGTTAAAAATATCATCATGTAAAATACTTTGGTATGTGAAAAATTAATCTAGAATAACACATACATGGTCTCCAATTAGGAGAACAATGATGATGAGTAAAAACGTAGTGAATGAAGAGAAAAATAATACCCAAAAAAGGATAGAGAGTGATAGAGAAAATGGTTAGGAAAAATTTAATGACTACAAATCTATAAAAAAAGTGTCAGGAAAATGGAATTGATATCATTAAAAGGGATTATAAAATGATAAAATTTTATTCCATGATATTTTTCCAAATGTTAGAAAATTTTCATGAGAAGATATAATTAAATTATTTCATTATATTTCATATGAATAATCACATCCATTGGTTGTTCCTTGATCAATTTCTATATTATCTCTTGCCCCCTAAAATAAAACATAATTTTTTTCCAAAAATAAATAATAGATTATATGATCCATAAATATAATAATAAGACATTCGAAATTTCTTTAGTTAAAAAAATGAATATAGTTATCCAATATGGATAAATATTCAAATGTTGATGTATTAAAGATATCTACAAACCTCATCAATTTTTCAATATAATACATTTCATAAATGGTTAGTCATATGGACCTTCAAAAAGATTAAAATCTAAAACATTTGATATATGGTCACTAAATTGATCAAAATCTACTTAACAGTAATGACCTATATATCATATGGTGGTACTTGATTGTGACATACCAAACATGTGAATACAATCATCATAGAATGTAAAAAAATATTGGTAACAATCGGAATTACCATAAAACCTCAATTAAAACATACATGCTTCCCCATACCATGAATTAAACCATTGATTGTCAATCATATTTCATGATCTAATAATATTATAAACTCCATTAATGACAACATAAACCAATTTTCCAAAAAATCCATCATCAGTTCTTAAGACATGAACACCATCTAATTCACATTATCCATATCTTTCATCTCTCTATAAAAACCATTTTTAAACATCAGGAACAAATTACAGGTTACCTTCATATAATTAAAATATCCAATTTCCATTAAATCTCTTTTTCTAATACATCTGAACCATTTAAATTTTTCGAGATACTCTTTAATGAACGACAATTGTGGAACACTCCATTGACGTTTCATGATTCTAATAATGAAAATACAACTAATAAAATTTTTATTATTTGAATCCAAATACAAAAAAAAAATCAATCATTCTACATTCTTCATACATAATTAACCCAGATACATTGTCTTGTTACCTATCACTTTATCCTTTCATAAGTTAGTTATTATATCTTTATCATCGAGAATATAACCATTCCTCATGAAACCTCTTATATTCTATTATTGATCATTCCCTTCAGGATATAAATTGTCTTAATTTGCATAAATTCTCCATTTCAAACATTAAACAATCAATTATAACCTAGGGAGACCATTATTCTCACTTATTTCATTAAAAAACATTTCATTTTTCCTTTTATTTTACTTTATTTATATCATTATTTTCCACACCCAAAATGTATTCTCTTACCTCCGAGACATTAACATGAGTTACACTTCAAATATTGTTGATATATTAGAAACCACATATTCATTACTCTTTGTTATTCACTACTCAAACTCTAAATAAAGATCATACCTATCGTCTTTTGTAAGTTATAGAGTTGTTTAAGGTGGGAATAGTTAATCATATAATGTGATAATTGATTAGTCATAACAATAATAATCATTTTTTACAGTTATCTTCACATTCGGATGAACATTATAAAATTGTCTGTCAAATTAAATGCTAACTCAGTTCATTCTGGTTCCAAAGGATTTCTAAAACAAAAAATCCTAGTGTGTGAAACACTAATCATAGATTAATACCTAATAATAAATAAAATCACTTCTGATATCTCTAAATCATGAAAAATTGTTCTCAATAAATGAAACCTTAGGTATATAATAGTCCATTAATAGACATCATCTATTTAAATCCCTCATGTTGGTTCTTAAGGAGTTTATGAATTTCAAAATAATATCCCCATGGTGTGTCTATCTATTTAAGTAGAAATGACTTCTGTCTTTCACTAAGAAATTATATATTCTATCTTAATGTTATCTTTTTAGAAACATTTCCCCTAGGTACCTCTGGGATAGACTCAAAGCCACATGTATTCTCTATTCAGGGGTTTATTTTTAAAGAAACCACTTGATCTATCCTTTAGAAAAATTCTAGGTCATTTCCTATACAATTACTCATATTTAGATATATCTTTAGATTCATACATAGACATATCCATAAAAATATACCTAAAGATCTACCTAATGGTTCTCATTCATGTTTATAATGGTTAAACACAACTTTCCTCTTGATTCCAACTATAGAGACCCATGATTTTTCTACATGGATATTATAACATTATAGATGAATATTAAATACATTACAGAAATGTACACCTGCTGACCATAATAGTATAGTGAATTTGAAAACTCAAGACACAATATTCTTAATTATTGAATAATCTTCAATGACTATCATATATATCTTCCCCCTTAGTACACCTAGTTATATAATTTCTTCATAACCTTTTAAAGGGAAACTTATGAAATGGTGAGCTCAGATGCTCAATATGGATACACATGGGAGATAACTAAGTATAAAATGAACATAATGGTATATTGAAATGAGAATATAATTTTTTTAAAAATACCATGCATATTAAAGATCATAATATTGAGTCACAGAATAAATATTAGTAGTTCATATGACATGAATCAAAATTTAATAAAATAACAAAATAAATATACCATAAAATTAGAATAAGGCATAAAAATGTAGATTGCACATAAGAATATAAAATCATTTTCTTATTTTCAAGGGTCATTTTCAAAATGTATAAGGGAAAACCATGAGTAGATACATACTTTGTTGGAAACACCACCACCCCCATGGAAACCCTTTCAACATAGTGAAATGTGTTTACTCACCAAACGGTCATAGTTTTCAAGATTATGCCCCATCACCATCATAGTTGGAATGAATCCATATTAAACCAGGTCCACATCCCATTTCAATACTACCTATCTCATTAGACAATATAATTACACAATGAATTAGTGGGATATATACATTCTAATCATATTTTGTTATAACAAAACCATTATACTCAGATATAATGTCATCACCAACCCATAATAAAACTCAAAAATATGTGTTTCACATGATCATAAAATATTTATCTTATCAAACCCATGAATTTAAATGGGATTCATTAAAATTTCATCAAATCATAACATATGGAAAAGAGATAGGTTTCACTATAATTTCATAATTTCATTCAAGATAAACTAATGGAAAATATGGGGGTCTCAGAAGACTTTTCTCATTCTATAACATGTGCAATAGAAATAGATTTTGTAAAAATAATTCCATCATAAAAATAAACCAATAAAATAAAGAATAATAATGGTTTCATTGGTTACTATCCCCATAATATCACAATTTATGTCAAAGGATCTCATATTTGATGGTGAATTATTTTGAACGATAAATCACAATGAAAATTTCAGGATGAAGATAACATTTTCATGGAAATAAAATTTGAAAATACATTAAATAAATTGGAAATAATTTAATTTGAACTAAACCATGAAAAATTAAAATGTAATATTTAGAAATCATTTAAAACATTTATTGAAGAAAATAAAAATTTCACATTAAGAAACAAATTTTTCAAATAGAAATCATTTTTAAAATCCATTTATTTATAAATAACCATGAAACATAATTAAAGAATATTTAAAAGCATTTGAAACATTTCTTTATGAAAATAACAATTATACTCTTAAAAAAATTTCAAAACATAAAACATTTCAAATTAATTTTCTTTAAAAATAAATTGTAAACCATATAAAGGATTCTTTAAAAATGATTTAATTTTTTTTAAGAAAATATAATTTCCTCTTTGAGAAACCCATTTTAAAAGATGTTTTTTTAAAATAAGGTTTGTTGAAACAACCATTAAAATTTATAAAGTATCCTTTAAGAAATATAATTATCAACATGATGTGATGTTTTTTTCATTATGTATATGTTAAACCAAATATTCCTTCTAAATTTTAGATAATGAAAAATGGTCATTATCTATATAATGACATAAATGATCAATTAATTTTTTATAGTTAAAAAATAGAAAAAATTAATATTCAAAATAAAATAATTATAATAATTAATTTTTAAAACATTTTTAGAAAACACGGTTTTGGAAGAATATAGACTTCTAACACAAAAGAGAGAAAAAGTCGAATTACATAAAAAATAAATTCTCAATTATTATAAGTACCAATGATTGGAAAATTGTTTTGATACATGAAAAGAAGATGACTGACCAATGTAAAATAAAATTATGGAGTTTCTTGAGAGATGAATAATAATATTTTATTATCTGAAAAAGGATCATAAATAATCCTAATATATGATAAAATTGTTACATAAAATCAATACCACTTTGATAACTTTGAATCCTAAGACCCATGAGAGAATAAAATAATATGTGACATAAAATATAATGAGGAAAATTAAATATAAGATATTTAAATTTAATCATTTGTATATATTCCTTGAATATGAATTTATATTCACAACATAACATACATAATAAAGAAAGAAAATAGAGTCAAAATCCCTTATTATGTTCTTATCATTTGAACCGTATACCCCATAGGAGAGACAGACCCAAAAATGGATATGTAAAAACCAATATGTTTAATATATGAATAATAATATACATTCATGGGAAGTATATACATCACATAATGGTAATAGATTGTGAATATGGAATTTATGAGTCATAAGTAAAGAGTTATATGGAAATCCATTACCATCAGTCTTAACATCCTTTATAGATGTTAAAACATATAGTATAATTAATAAAAGTTTATTATAAATATATTATAGAACCATATTGATATATATCACAGCATTTGTGATTTAATTATCCCCATTTATTACCCATTTATTAAAAAATATTATTTCAAAGTCATGTTATGAGAAATTACCACTTTGTATTTTATATATGTTTTGATTTATTATTTATTGGTACTAGTATTTTAATCATGGTTTAACAATGTAAATAGGTTTAATAATTATATAAATACCACATATAGTCATAATTGTTTTATTTATAATAATCCATAAATTTTTTATATGGAAAATAAAATGCACCATTCATGGAAATGGAAGGTCGTATGTACACATGAACATTTTTTCAATTTTCTCAATGTATTGAAATGAAGAAAATTAAATGAAATATTATCATTAAATAATAATTTTTATGTCATATATATATATATAATATTTTAATTAAAACCATACTAATAACCTTCCCTATAAAGTGTGAATGAAACCCAATGTTTCTTGAGGTAATAGTCTGCCATACACACGATCGACGTTATCAGTTTTCCACAAAATGTAAATAATTAAGGTATGTGTGATATAATAATTATATAATAATAATAATATAATAAATTAAATATATGAAGTGGAAATAAATTTCTATTTCCAACTATGATAGGTGGTAATGGAAAGATAAATGACATCAGTTTCCAATGTGGTAGTCCACTGTACACATGTATAACTATTTCATAAGCCATTTGATGGAAGTGGAAATATTTGTAGGTCATGAACCTAAAATTATGACGTATACGTATATTTATGATTCATATATAATTATATAATAATGATATAATAGTAATTGAAGGATGTGGGGGTAGGAATAAAACAAGAACACTCTCTGCTGAATGTTTTATCTCTTTTAGGTATTCTTATTTAGATTCCATCTAAGCCATCATTTATTCAATTTATAAAAAAATAATTTTTCTAGGATGATAGGGGAGAATTGGTTATGTGATTTGGGTTAGTATAGGAAGAACCAAAAGTAGTTTAAGGTGTTAATCGAATAGGATAATTGGCGGCCTTTTAAAAGTTAGGTGAGTGGCACACTAGTAATATTTGAAAATGAAAGAATCCTCTCACATGTTTATTTATGTCCGAAGTCCAAAATAATGAAATAATTCTAGATTATATATGGTATAATCTCAAAATAGTTCCATAAAATGGGGTTTTTACATGTTTTCGGTCATTTTTGGCACTTATCTTTTTAGTTAAACCCTGAGGTATAACGATTTTGTACATTAACAGTGGTAATTAATTTTTACTATTTTTTATTTTTTTTAACAAATATGTTATCATTTTGAAAAAAATAAATTTATATTGTTAAAAACAAGGAATCACATTTTAATAAATAAAATCATACAATTGGAAAATTTTAATTTCAATTTTTTTATAGACATCTTGAGAATGTGGGTTTTCAAAGAGAACATTTTCAAATATTTACAACATTTTTATATAGAAATTAATTGTGAAATTGGTTAAAATTCCAAAAATTGGAATAAAAAATATATAATCGAACCAAATTTTCTAAATACATTTAAAATATAATTTTTGTTTATATATTTATTTAAAAAATTCACTTTTCAATTTAAATTTATTATTTTTCACTAATCATCTAAAACATAATCTTTTAAAAAATTATAAATATTTACACCAAAATAATTTTTATATGATGAATTAAAAAATAAAAATTTATTTTAAAATAAATATTATAATTTTTGAAAAAATTAATTTTAAAAAAAATACTGCATACAGGAACCAAATGAGTTTTTTCTAGAAATGTATTGTTTTTTAAGCACACAATGATTAGTATTAATTATTTGTATAATAATAATCATTTTAGAAATATAAATTATAATTTATTGATTTATAATATAAAATTTTAATTTAAAAAATTCCAAATTTTTCATTAATATAATTAATTAAAACTGAGAAACACAATGCACTTTAAAACCCTTTTTTAGAAAATAAAAATTTAAATCCTAAAAATAAACATACAAAAAATTAAAATATTGCATTGATTAAAACACAATTAATTGGATTAAGTATAAAAAAATAAAACTCATTTTACTTTAAAATATAATGGGGTATTTAAATTATTTATTTTATTTAAAAGAAGTTGTAGTTTTATAAAATTAGAGTTTTTTCACTATTCACTGAAAAATCATCATTTTCCCAAAAAACACAAAAATTTCAACATAAGTTAATTTCAATATGATGATTTAAAAAATGAAGTTAAATTTTTCAAATAAATTTTCAAAAATCTATATAAGTTACATATAATATTTTCTCATAAAAAGAAATAAAAAATATTTTAGAAGAATTTTTTTTAAGAATATAATTACCTTTCAAAACATTAATTAATTATTTTATAATAATTTATAAATACAATTTTAATGATTCAAAAATATATTTTTATAATTAGTAAATAAAATTAAATTATTCATACCTCTATTTAATGGAGAGGTTATAATTATTATATTTAAAAATAATTCTATTTCAGGGTTTGCTGAATCTCGGTGTCGCATGTCATGCACGCTATCATTGTTACATGTAACACAAGATAAACATGTTGTTTCGAATAAAAAAAATCTATAATATGTATTTCACATAACAATATATAAGATCATTGTTGCATGTAGTGAAAAATATCGAAATGATTAAATTTATTTGAAAAAAAATATTTCGAAAAATCTAAAGGTGTTACATCCCTTAGTTGTAGATTATTTTTTAATATTATTTTATAAATTTTACTTTGTATATGTATAATGTGATAAATATTTTTATGCCCATTAAAATTTATATGGTTATATGATGATGTAATGATTACCTTTCTTATGCCTTGTTGGATATTTGGGAATGTGGATCCGTTTATAATTATTTATTTTGTTGAGAAATGTTGAAAATTGATTTGGAAAACATGTTTTATTATAAAAAAAGTTAATACCAAGGGATTTCATTGAATTGTCTAAAGTGGATTTTTTTTCAAATCTGTTTGGTTTTGAAAATGATAATTAACACTAGATTATAGGTTTTCATGGTTTAAATCCTTAAAAAGATTCATGAAGGTATCCTATTGGTCTTTTTGTATCATAAAATATATATTTCCTTAGGCATATATATATGTTTGTTATATTAAATAGATAATGTTAAGGGAACAATGTACATGGGTGTCTCTTATTGAAAACTGTTGTTCAGAGTTGTATAGAAGATATATGGTCTCACTGAGCTGGCTCGTGTGCATTCAGTTTGTGATTTTTTATCCATTAGGAAGAATGTATTTTTTTGTGATTTTTCACATTATTTTATGTTTTTGAGTTTTTATATTTGATTAAATGTAAAAATGTACTATTATGGATTTTTTTAGGATGTATCTAATATTTTTTTGGGATTTTCTCATCTTTAACGCATACCTTGGATGTTGAATTTTTTATATTGACTATGATGATATTAGTGTTGATTCACCATTCATTATGTGGGTCATGATAGTTTACCATGGGAGAAACCACTCCCATGAGATTTTTGGTTTTTAATTAGTTCATATCATCAACCTGTAGCAATCAAGAATGAACATCACATGATTTTATGGGATTTCATGGTTCACTAGTTGGGTTGACCCAGGTCAATTTGTCATAGAATGACTTCAAATAGGTTTCATCTTGGAGTCGTAGGTATAGTAAATCTTCGATCATCATTACTCATGAGGTAGGAATATGGGAGTGATCGTATAACTCTGATTTAGGTTGAAATATGATTTTACATGTGTGGTTTGTCATTGTGTTCTAGTTTTGAGATCAGATATTGGGGTTTTTGTTTATTTATTTAAGATTTTACCAATCAGTGGTGATTACTAAGGTGACCCCTGGTGTAATTTGGGGGATTAGGGTGAATCAAGGATATTTGGAAAATTTTCATCATTAATATTAACTATGTGTATCCCATCCATCATTTTATTTCATATCTAATGGAAAATGCATGGTTTTCATATATTTATCCAAACCATGTAGCAAACTCATACAGAATAGGGAACGATTAAAATTTAGTAATTTTTTTTCTTTACATCATGAGATGATTTTTAAGAATGTGTTTCTTGTTAATGCCAATGTTGTGGGTTTACGTTGGTTCTTTTGATGTGTATTTATATTTAATTGTGTGTGATACATGTTTATTTTTTTGTGACTTGTAGATAATGACCCCTGGAAGGACCACATCCATGCATATAGAGGTTACTAATGAGATCATCGTAGGGGTAGACCCTTATCTTGATCTGGCCCATCTGGATTAAATGATTCATATGATCTAAAACATGGGTCATGTAGTTGGTAGATATAATTCAATGAAGATGGACAATGAACAAAATTTTACATGGAAAAATCAACCAATGTTCCACAAATTCCAATGAACCATTGATCCTAAGGTGTGATTGGATTGTATCATGAATATATTTGAGTATTTAAAGACGACCAAGTCCTAAAAAATAGTATCTTCCATGTATGTGTTAGATGGAATGTGTATAAATTGGTGTATGTCGATGGTAATTTGATGGAGACATTAGGATCTGGCATGAACCACATTCTACAAGGCCTTTAATCGGTAGCTTTGTATGGATTATTTGAGGGTGGAAAATGAACATGAGTTCTTGAAGTTAGGAAAAAGGGATTAATTAGTTAGGGATTATGCCGCTAATTTTAACGATTTTTTAATATCTTTTCAAATCTCCTCATATGCAATTACATTAAAGAATAGTGTTATGATATGGCTTCGAATCCAAAAAACATGTATCTACTTATTATTCAATATATTATGATATATTTTGAGTTAGATTAGATGATGGTTATGCTAGAGGATGATTTGAATTGGAAGGTATATATTAGGGGTATTAATTAAATGGGTAGAATCTAGAGTTCTTCATCCAGATAGAAGTGGAAGCGGGGTGAGACTTTGTGGCGAACTAGACAAAGTGTCTAATAATCGGTAGGTAGAACCTAAGTGGATCCTATAGAATATAAAATAGTGATATATTACTATTATTAAAAATGTGTAAAAACAAGGACTAATTTCCTAGATACTTTATCAACATGCATCTAGTGTTGGTATTATAAGAATATTCAACACTTTTGATAGGTTTTTTCATAGGGTATTGGTTCATTGTCATTGTTTTAAAAGGGACATCACATGAAATTAGATGCTTATAGGGAATGAGGATCTCACCCTCGAGGAAAGAGGATTATCAATAGGGGAATAAGGCTCATAGTGGTCCTAATATAGACCTTTTTAATGCAGCATATGTGGTTCTAGAGTACTCAAGATCTGATTTGACCATTATAAGATGTACGGTGCTCATTACCCCATCCATGGAATCAATTTAATTTGACACATGGGAAAACAATACAATTTTTTCACATAATTTGATTATTGATTTGGGTTGTGAGAAAGGTTGTTTCAATTTTTATCATTCTGAAATCTCTATTGGGTAGGAGAAATCAGCATTGTTTCATGTTCCAAGAGTGTCATGTATAAATTTTTTATAGAGAAGTCATTTGGGATTTCCTCATGTTAGAACTAGACATTCTTGAAATCATTATTGGAATGGATTGGTTAAATTTGTTTAAGAAATTGGTTTATTTATATTTTCATAGGGTTTGGTTTCATAAACCTAATAGGAATACACATATCATTCATCAGAAGTGTGATCAATGATTATGGTGGGAAGGACCATTTTTTCATAATTGGGGTTGATTTCATTCCATTTTTCTAAGATACTATTTGATTATTTTTATAAGAGTTTAATTTATGGGATTATAATGGTCATAGAGAGGTACCCTTATGTTTTGATATATTATTTATTGGGATTTATCCCCAATTATAGCTAATTTTCTCTATCGATATACTCTATATGATGAGCCAGATTTCTATTCCATTTTATAAGATGTCCTTGGATAAGTTAAAAGAGTTGACAGTTCTGCTCGAAAATCTTAATGTAAATGGATTTATCCAACCCATCATGTCACCATAGGATGCACCAATGCTATTTTAAAAAATTTAGATAGAATCCTAGGACATTTTTTAGAATATTATTTGATTAACATGATGTCCATGAATAATAAATAACCACTACATAGAATTGACTATATCTATAGTTATCCTAGAGATTCCCATTAGTTTTCAAAGATTGAATTTATATCGTTGTACCATAAGATTATGGTTTGATAAGTAGACATTTCTAAGACCACCCTTCAAAGATTGTATTTGTTTTCTAGGGTATGCTGATTCCATTTGGGCTTACAAATACTCTTGCATTATTTATTGAATTACAAAACTAGATCGTCTATAGTTTTTTGAACTCTTTAATTATAATTAATCTGACCCTAGTATCCCAGAGTCGATGGTCACATTATTATATTGGCATTGGATAGAAGGAATCACAATAACAAAGGACTAAATTGTCTTTTATCCATGTAAAGAAAGATACATACATGGATTCAATATTACAATTCAAAACATAAAATACCACATAGTATTTTCATTGAGTAAACTATCATTAACATTATCATATCCGTACATATATATTATAAAAAACATCCTAAAATCATAGAGAAAAGAAACAGAAGAAATGAGTGACATCTATTAGTCATTAAGGATATGTATACATTAGAAACTATCAAGAATAAATAATTCAATTTCAACATAAAAATTAAAATAAATGAAACATATTCCATTTGATCAATTTCATGAAAATAATATAATATAAATAGATAATTAACAAATAATTTCATATAAATAATCACATGAGCTTGAAACTTAACCATAGATATTACAACTAATCAATTAATCACATTGGACATCAATATCTACTCTCATAATGATGGAATGTACAATTTTAATCATCATTACAATATATTATAGGCCTCATTCCATGAAATTTTATATAAATAGATAAGGCCTCGACCAAATACCCAATATTGTTTATCTCATGAGACATACTGATGCATCGAGGGGATATAGTGGGCCCTTTCCATCACATAAGAATTCTAATCAATTCTTAATATTCAAGGTGATAAACATAATCAATTTAGAAATTCATATTGAAAAATAATCATAAGAAATGTGAATATTTTCCACAATCAACAAACATTATCATAACCTATCCATTGTAGTATTGAAAATGGTATCGAAATAGAAAATCCCAATCAAACTCATCATAAAAAATACAGAAAAGTAATAATTATGGTGTCCTTACAATAGATTTCCAAAGGTTCATAATGATAAATGTTGGGTTTTCATTGTTGAATATAAATACCATAAAAAGACCAAGAAAAATTAATTGAGTAAAATATCCAATTCACATTGTAACTCACCTTCAAAACAATAATTTTTTAGAATACTAGGATAAAATCCATTGAAATGACCTTTAAAACCTTTTTAGTAAGGTTGAAAACTCTATGTTTTCCTCTTAATTTGAAATCAATACAAGCATAGAACAATAAAAAATGCTTCCATTAACCTTTTCAGTAAAAGGGAAAATAGTTCATTATTTGGAGAAAAATAAGTAGATTAATTTAATGTTTTATAAAACTAAAAGAATGGGTAAAATTTTCCTTAATATATCATTTTTATTGTTTAAAAAAATTGAAATTAGTTTTAGGAAACAATGATTTGGATGAAAATGTATTTTTGACTATAGACTGAAATAAATCCAACTTTTATTAACAAAATTCTAAATGATTATATTTTCCAAAGTGTGAGAAACAATAATATTATATTTAAATCCAATACTTACCATTTGAAGAGACAATATATTAGGTTAATGATATAGAGATCAAATAATTCTCCCTTCCAGGACTTGAATATAAAAAAACTGAATAACAAGGTGATTGTTTAATAAACCCTTACCCCCTTAGTATAACTTGAATTATAATCCCATTGAACGAAATAAAATCATATGAAATATTATATAACGTGAATATAAATGTATAATTATATAAAAAAAATTGTGGGGTATTATGTACACCACACAAAACAACCATGTGGGGAATATGGCATATGTCTCGCAAAACTAAAACTGAGTTGAGCAACCATTACCTTATGTCACATTTTCTTTGTATGTGTACATACCTACTGTATGATAAATAAATAATTATTCAAAATTCAATAGAGAAAAAAATAATATATTTCATACAATATATTTTTTAACTATTTTTTTTATTACCCATTTATCAATAATTATTTTTCAAAATCACTATTTCGAGAGATAATTTACTCATTTTTCATGTATATTTTGGTTTATAAATTTTTTTACACTTTTATTTATTGTGGTTATATAAATTATATAATGTTAAATGTCATATAAATATTATATATAATCATTAAATAAGTATTTATAATATTTTATAAAATTTAGATATTAAAAAATAGGTAACATCGCTCGTGGAGATGGTAGGTCGTGCACATTCATGAACACTATTTCTATTTTTGGAAATGATTTATCTAAGAATGATAAAAAATATTTAAACATTCATGGAACATTATTATATCCAATATATAACTAATTCTCTTTAAATATATCCTTATTACCATCAAATTCAAAATAGATAGAAAAATATTTATCATTATTATGTCGAGGTCGTAATCAACACGTACTCATGGGCGATGATATAGTTTTACAATGTATTTGAAGTTAAAATGGTAAAGGTGAAATTTTATTTCTATAATTATGTTAATTTCATAAATAAATATTATATATATTTAAATTCTATCCTTATATCCATCCCTGAGAGGACATGATGGAAAACAAATTACATCAGTTTGTGTGGTGGTGGTTTGTTGTACACATGATTGAAAATTTCATTTCCCATCTATTGGAAGTGGAGAAGTATACGAGTTATTTAATAAAAAATATTACATATAAAAATATTATATATATATATATATATTATTTTACCTTATTTAGAGATGGATTTTATAATTTATAAGAAGAATTAAATAGAAAATGATTGGTTAAGAACAATGTCTCTTCTTCAAAAAACATCTGTATTTTTATGACTAAAGCCTTCAAAGATTAGAATTTTTAACCAAATAAATACCGGATGTGGGTAAAAATTTATGTAAGATATGATGATTCAGATGGGGTGAAGCAAAAGGGTTTTGAGTGTAAGTATGAGAAGACATGGGGTGGCCCAAGTCATGACCCGTCACTTGGGGTCCGTGCCATGACTACCCCAAGCCCGCCTTCCATATGACAGAGGATGGAGACTAGCACCGGAAAGTCCTATACCTAAAACGGGAAGGAATTGCCTTTTAACCTGTATAGAAACATAGTCCATGAACACAATAATAATCAACCACGAAGTAAACTTATGTAGTTAAAAGTGTAATGAAAGTAAAGCGGTTAGAATACAAGCCGAACATCAAAGTACAAGTAAAACTAAAAAGTAAAAACACAACTGAAAACTAAAAAATAACTCATGGTTAATCCACATAGGATCCTACCTGAAGTGCGGGTAAAACTCCGAATCAGTAGTCCCTATATCATGTCATAACAAATAGTCCACCTTCGAGTACAATCAAGTCCTAGATCCCTCTCCCTCGATCAATGTTGTCTGTCGTCTGCAAAATAAAAAACAAGGGGTGGGCATAGCCCATGTTGGGGTGATTATAATGATACTCAGTAGGGACCCTAAGACCCCCATAAGTCTCCCATAGTTATATAAAAGAAATACAACAAATCCTGACCTCAATCTCAAAGCACTAAGCAATACACATCAACTCTACTTAGGTATATTACCATTCATATACCTAAGTTATCAAGACATTATCATATCATACATGATAGAAGAATACCAAAAAGGTAACACCATGAAGATAGAAGTACCACATAGGTAAAAAAACCAAGATAGATGTACCACACAGGTAACACCACAAAGACAACATCACGAAGGTAGAAGTACCACATAGGTAACACCATGAAGATATAAGTTCTACATAGATAACACCATGAAGATAGAAGTACCACATAAGTAACACAAAGAATATAACACCATGAAGTTATAAGATTCAACTCATAATATGGTATAACATATATACATAATTACAAATGATTATTCATAAGCTAGATCATCATATTCTGTTATGAACCACTACTGCTGACCCACACCATATCGTTAGGTAATAACCCCCACTGACCCACACAGGATCTGACCCAGAAATTATCGGTATGCGCTGACCCATCCAGGATCCCTGAGTGCTGAACTACACATGACCTGATAGATGCTAAACCAGACATGGTCGATAGATATAGACTTAGTTAGGATCGCTGTTCTTTCCTCACATTACAACCAGCCATAAGATTTCTCGCACTCGGTGCACTTGAGTTCCGTAAAATTAGCACCTTGATATATCGGTCATACCAAGACTTTCACTAATCTCCAAAAACTAATAGTCTAAAGGACTACCATGTCATTAGGGTTCCAATGCGATAGACAATGCTTCAATCGGATGCCTGGTCGGTGAGTTTTAAGCATTTTAGTTCTGAGGGACCTCTTGGATTCAGTTTTGATCCAACTAAACCACACTCCAACTATCTCCAAAACACATGTGGAGTATACCAAAAGAACTATCTCAATCCAAGGGTATCAGCACCATAGATGGTTCATCAAACAGATACTCGTTTCTCATGTTATGGCTCTTTAAGCAGAACGAGGCCTGGTTGGGTCCGGGTCCGATCCAACCCGGTCCGAACGACCTGGCCGGACATGGTCTGAGCTGACCGTGCCCATCTAGTGTAGAACTGACCTGACATGGAGGGGCCGCAGTCCTGCCTAGCCAGAAAAAGAGTGTAGCCTGACCCCCCAGGGGGCGCCCGACATGCAAAGGGGTGGTCCAACCCACAAGGGGGTGTGGTCAGCCGGTCCAGCCCGTTGTGGGGTCCAACCTAGCCGATATAAGATGGTGAGACCCCTGGTCTCCATAATTTCATATAGGAAATTAGACTTGTGAAGCGGTGGTTCCACATGGGAACCACCTTGTAGTTGCCGAACCCACCGGAGGCGTGGGTTCCTCCACCACCACAGCTTCAATCGTGACCCCTTGCTCACCAGTGGCACACTGGTTGAGCCGCCCTCTTCTTCCGCAGTCGGCTTCCTCCTGCACCTGTCACGAATTCATTCGCGGCCCCTTTCTCACCGTCGGTGCGTGATGACATGCCACACCTCCTTTTCCATGGTTTCTGGTGTCCCGACTTCCTCCTACACCCGTCGTAGCTTCGGTTGTAGACCCTTTCTCATCGAAGGTGCGCGATGGCCCGTTGCACCTCATCCATGGATGGCCAGTGCCAGCCACCCCACTGACTGCCATGGCATAGCATTGAGACCTCCACTTGGGGTGCGCGATGGCGCACCGCCTCCATCATAGCCGATTGGGGTCACTGTGCCGACCGTCTTTCATGGGGAAAGCAAGGGCAGCAAGGTAGCAGAGTGTTTATTCCCGATTTGTTAGGGTCGCTCCCTCCATGTTTTATTTTAATCTTGAATGAGGATTAAAGGATTTAATAATCACTTGAATTTAAAAAAATAAAATCCCTACCTCAAGAATGATGGAGAACAATTTCGATCGAGGAAGTGTCAGCATTCGTCTTTCCCGAAACAAACTTCCAACGACGTCGCTTGCACGTCATCCTTCAGTTCGTGGTTCGGTGTCTCCCATCACTTCCCACTAGAACCATCTCCATCCTTTTAGGGTTTTCCATCTCAAAACATTTTCATAACTTGTTTTTAGTGAATTAGTGCCAATACCACTCTATAAACTCCATATCAATAAGAGACGAGGAGGGTGTCTAACGCTCGTGGGATTTATGAGGGTTCATTAATTATGATCCTTTCTCATTTTTAATGACACAGTTACTTAGGATTGAACGGTTAATCAATTTAATATCTTGTCACATCACTGGTCCCACGTTTCTGCTTGTCTGTTGGAGGGAAAGAAATAAATAAATCAAAAAACAACGTTACTTTATTTATTCTTTTCAAAAGTAAAACAGTATAACATTTTCTACAGACCCACTACGGTCAATGTGAAGCCTCCCTTAAGCAAATCTCAGTGCTGCAGAATCCACGGTGCCATCATATTTTCAATCTGAGCACCGGTTGAAATGTTAAAAAACAATTCTTGCATGTTTACTAAATGTACATTAAAAAAGTTCATAAATACATTCAGGGCGCACCGGGCCTCAAAATCACACGCCATCAATTTTTACAAACTTTTAATAAACCCATATAATTAAAAAAAATTACAAAGAATAATCTAGGTCATTACATCCCATTATTAGGGGGAGTGGACATAATTGAAAATTTGGAAAAGAAAAGTGATAGCCATGTTTTTCAAATTCCAAATGGCCCTAAAATGACTAAATCAAGAACACTATATTTTATAATTTATAAATATGACCCCAAAACTATAGGTATTATTATAGTTGGTATATAATTTAAACTTTTATATTCTTAGTTTAACCCATTGTAAATTCATTTTAAAATTAACTGCTCAAATTAATATTTAGTGTTTTTATTATTCAAACCTAAAAAACATTACTTGAAAATTTTATAGAATTTTTTTATAATAATATATTTATCTATTTTTATAATTTATATTAATAAGATTGAAATTTTATAATTTAAAATTAAACTCATATATGTGAAAAAATTGATTTTCTAATGAGAAAATTTCCATATGTATTGAATGTTTTAGTATAAAAAATAAAATAAATTTGATTCTAGTTACATAAATATTATTTATTATTTTACCTTTTTAATAATTTTAGTTTTAATTTTTTTTAATAAATATGGATCTATTAGACTCTTTAAATGGAATGAAATTTTTCAAATAAAAAATATTATTATTTTTAAAGTTCATTGAACAAATAATCATTTTATAATTAAAGAAAACCACTCTAAGATAATTTTAAATAATAATTTTAATAAATATGTTAATATATTGAAATAATTTTTTTAAGAAATGATAAAATTTAATTTTGAAATTTCTATGATAAATGAGAATGAAACTTTTTTTAAAAAAATTAATGTTTTTATGAAATACATTCAGTTTTGTTTACATGATTTATTATTATATTAATTTCTTTCCCATTGATTAGAATTTAATATATTTTATATATATTTCAATCAAAAAAATTTCGAAATATTGTTTTTCCAATTCATTTCTGCAAATTTAATATCTTGGTTATAATGATATATAGATAATTTAGATTCAGGTTTGTGCCTATCACAAGATATCTATGTGATTAAATTTAAATAAATATATTTAGTGGATCATTTAAGCAAGGTGATTTATGTGGCATATTAGATAAACAAAAGTTCTCTTTTTTTAATATTTTAGGGTTTGAAATTCTCCACACCTTCAATATTTTTCATCATTTTAATTTGAACATGATCTTAGTAATCAATTAATCCTTATTTAAAAGTACCATTACATAAATCCCACACTGTAGGAATGGTTAATAAAACATTCTCATGTTAAGAGTGATAGGTATGTATCAAGGTTATCCAGAAAAAGTCATTACTTTTATTTTATGTAAGAAAAAACTAACGGGAAGTAAAAATATTTACTTTTATGAATTGCCTATATAATTTTGTAATGTGATGGAGTTCATTTACTATAAATCTGTGATGAGCTAAATGAAAAATGATTCATTAGATACATATATAAGAGTATTACATTATATTTTCATTATATGTGTCCTACTATTTAGGGATTCTTTTACTATTATTATAGAGAACACTAGAAAAAATATTTATTATGTCATCCTTTGGTTATGCATTGATCAATTTATACTTTAAATAATATTCCAAAAAAGAATATATATGAATAATTATATTATGCATTAAAAACTAAAATTACTTTTTATGGATCATTAGATCCGTAAGAGGGTTACAAGTCCTTTCATATGTCTCTAAATAGTTTACTATGAAAAATGGTCAGCATGAGTTATCCAATATAATATGTTAATTTGTAAACATCATTAGTAACATGAAATGTTCAACATTATTAATTCCATAATTATTTAATAATAAAACCATTTATATAAAATTAATTTTTTATTATCCCAGACATCATTTAGGCTAGTAGTAGGCACTGCAACTATTTGATAATTTAGTCATTGTTTCAATCCTCAGGATATTACCGGATCAATTGTGTTTTCACCTAGTATACATGTCTACGTTTTTATAAAACCATAAAAATTTGACTCATATATCATTCAAAAAATATGGTGAATATCATTAAAATAAAATTTTACATCAAATCACTTTTTCACTAGAAATTATTTTTTATATTATTTTTATTACGAAAATAAAATAATATTAATTTTCTATTTTCACATTAAAATTAATGATCATATTGACTATAAATGTAATTGATACCTTTATTCTTATTTAAAAAAAATGTAAAATCTGTGTATTTATATAACATTTCACAAAAAAATATAGTAATCAAATAGGGATTATTTCCATAAATTTCTCCAAAGAATCCTTAATATTGATAAAATCTATTAACCTAAAGCCTCATAATGGGTTTCTAGAAGATTGAATATATGATGAACAATATACTTATAAACCCATGATCATATAAAAAATATTAGAATAATATTACATTAAGGCATATATGATTAAAAAAATAACAAAATCCTTTGATATTTCATGATTATTATAACCTAATACCATTGTTATAAATTCTTATACAACCTAATTTTTAATCGAAATACACAATAACTTTAATCATTCCACTTTATTTTCATTAACAGTAGAAGAATGACCTTGATACATTGGCTTATTTTAATGCATTTCGCCTCGATTCTTGGGGAATTATATTGTGCAGTTCCCCATATTCATAATATTTAAGCATCTAGAATTAAATGTTTTTATATTATTGTTATAAACAGACCCATGAGGTACCTTCTCTCCAAACATGATTAAACCCACCCTTCCTTCAATTATGTATCAAGGTGATTCCTTCTAAAATTATCACATGTAGAAAAATCTTTCTTAATCTTCTTCCCATAATTTATTTTTCCTATTTTATCCTATTATTGTATTTATTTCATTAAATTACAAAATACATCGAGAGATAATTATATATATTCATTGAACATTATAATATATCATCAAATGATCAGAATGTATTTCCATTATAAGGATTAGATTAATCACATCAATGAATTGATTACTGATTCTCTTTGGATTATGTATATTGTTCGCAACATTACTTTCTAACCATGTAAATATATATTCATACATAGAAATAGTTACTCTGAATTCTTTCATAGACTCATGAATCATCAATCCATTTATGTTCTTTTATCAGTAGGAGTTTTCCCAATTATAGTACCCCAAAATCATTCTAAACCATGATTTATATTTTCTTCTTCATACTTAGTGTTTTGAATCCATGACCACGATTGATACACACCCCTTGATAGATGATAAACATCCATATAGAAATTATCTATTCTTTTACGCCCTAAATAAACAAGTATCTTATCTACAGAACATATCCATTACTCATCCTAAAATGGATTTGTTTTATCATTAAATGATGCTTGTTGTTAATGAATGAAATGGTTGGACATTGATACACCAAAGGGTGGATCAGTAGAATACTGTATAGAAGAATACTTATTTCCCATAACTAGAGTGAGTGACCCCAATATGGTTAAAATTTCATTAGATACAACTATAAATCAAGTTACATATTCATTATCACACCCTGTAGGGAAATCCATATAAGGATTTAATGTATTAATAGGATTAGAATTCTTCATGAAACACCCAATTTCTAAATAATGGCATAGACTAGATTATACCATAAAATCATGATACCTAATTTATAATCCCTAAACAAGTGAAATACATAACATCAATTAAAAATTACATGCAATGAAAATTATAAAATCATAAACATTTTTTCTATGGGAATGTTTCGAAATTAAAATTTTTCATAAATCCTTCATAAAGGTTCTTAAATAAAATATGAATTATCCCAAGAATATCCCCCAAGAGTGCCGAAATAGGTGCAAAATAAAGACTATTTTCATGCACCATGTGATGATTGAGTCAAATATTAATGTCTTCTAATTGAGTTCTTACCCCTAGCTAAAAATATGCTAGTAACACATCAACATGTAGTTTCCAAATAAAGATGTATTTTTGGGAAAATACATGATATATCTAACTTACATAATCATTTTAATGTTTACCTATACGTAGAATTATCCTCAAAGTCAGTCATAGGATTTTGTTATCTAATATATGTTTTCTTAAATGTAGTTCCTATGTTTAATACTAATATTACTCTAATACCAACTATAAATACCCCAAACCTAGTAGCCCAAATTCAGTGGTTACTTTTTTTACATTCTAATGATATAAAAGGAATAATATTACAAAGTGAAAAATAGTTTATTAGCCTTAGTAAACTAGCTACATACATAAATATTAAATTACTATTGAAAAAATAATACACGAAATATTATTTTCATTTTGTGAACCACTAATCCCTTTACAATATTTCTTCATATTATTCATAAATAACTTGTAGCCATCTTGGGGAGAGGAAAAAAAGAATAGGGTAAGCTCTAATGACTATTAAGGGTTTTCATATAGTGGAAGATATCACTAATAAATAATTAACAATTAGTATATAAATATAATTTACTGAAACACGTCCATTCAATCAATTAGATGATCATAATATGGAATGAATAAATTATGATCAAATAATTCCTTATAAATAATCACCTTCGATAGAAATGTAACTATGTTTATTATAACTAATAAAATAATCACACAGTAGATAAATATCTAATATCATAATGAGGTAATGAAACATTAGATACATCATAACCCTACCATCATGGAATATACCCTAGATATATTATATACACCTGTAAGGTCTCATCCAAATACCCATGATCTAATCTATCTCATTATAACTACTGATTCATCAAGGAGATATTGTAGTAACCACCCATTAAGTAACAATTATAATTCATTACACCCATTAAAGGGGGTGAACATAATCAATATAAACATTCTTATTGAAAAAATAACATGAAAAATGTTAATAATTATCCTAATCAACAAACATAATCATAAAACATCCCCATTATAATAGGGAATGCAATCAAATTAGTACATCCTAGTCAATCTGATCATAAAACATCCATATATATAATAAAAATGTTTTTATTGCATCATATTCCCACTGAATCATATGAAAAAATGAGGGTTTTTATCATTGATATAAATTAATCTAATAAAAATTCCATTGAAACATCCTTGATGAATATATAATTTGCACTATGAACAACACATTAAAAAATGGTAAATTTTATGAATAATAGGAGAAATTTTTTATTTTTATATAACTATATAAAATTTTATGGAATATTATAAGAAGATAGTGCTCAGGATGGAGGTGAATGTTATAACTACAATAAAAGACAAATAAATATTCCATTGAATTTTTTGACAAAAAATAAAAAATTTCCTCATTTGGATATTTACTAGATGATTATTTCAAAAGATATAATAAATATTCATCAAATGGGTCAAAAGTTTTTTAATAAATCATTCTATGAGCTTTAAAAACAATTTTGAATTTACTTTATAGAAACATGGATATGGATGAAAAAAATTTGACTGAAGAGAGAAATAAAGTCATTATTTGTTAAAAAAAATTCTAAAACATTTAGATGATAAAGTGGGTAAATTGGGAATACTTAATGGGAATTAAAATAATAACAAAAGGATAAGAAAATATATTGGGTTTATGATAGGGTGATCAAATAATTATCTCAACACAGGCTTAAATATAAATAATCCTAAATAATAAAGAAATTATGAAATAAACCCTTTCTACTATGATAAATTTTCAATTATAATCTCCACCAATGAAATAAGGTAATATGATTATTTAAATTCTATTAATATAAAATAATTTATGATATAAAATGTAAATGGTGTAGTATATACACTACACAGAGGAAATAATTGGTGATTGTGGCATATGTCCCATGAATGTTAATGTGATATGAGAAACCATAACCACAAGTACAATTTCATTCACACATGTATGTAAATCCTATATATTTATTATTTATTTATTATAAATATATTATATAAAATAATAATATATTTTATATAACATATTATTTACCTATAGTTATTCATGACCCCTTTATTAACAATTCTTGGTAAAAATAACTCTTTTGGGAGATCATTGATGATGTTTTCATGTATGTTTGTGTTAGATAATTTCATTCCTTTTTAGTTGATCATTATTACATAATTAAAAAAGGAGTAACTAATTTATAAATATTATATATAAAAATTATATATTTAATTATAATAGTCCATAAAATTTAGTTATTTTAAAGTGAGTTACATCGTTCATCGAAATGTTAATCCGTTAATACGAATGAATGATAATTTTTTTTCAAACTGATGGAATATAACAATGATTAATAATACATAAAATTAAAAAAAATAATTAGATTTAATATTAAATTTAAATTTATTAAATATATTATTATTTTCATCCATGTAAAAATAAATTGAAAAAGATTTCACATCGCTATGTAGTGGTCGTAGTCCAAACATCCGCACAAGAGACTTTATTATTTTCCAATAGATTAGATGGTAATACAGTATATGTGATAATATAAATATATAATAATATAAATTTCATAAATACCATATATATATATATATATATTTAGTTTCATAATTTTATCTTATCATGGGAGGCGATGATGGAAAACGAGTTACATTGGTTCGTGAGGCAGTTGTCCATCATACACACGATTGATAATTCAATTAGAAATATGATTTATATAGAGATAGATATAAGTTAACACATTAACATAATAATATAAAAGTATTTATTAGATACCGTTTTATTATTTTATCTTAGTTTGAAAATATTTACAGTTATTTGAATATGTAAAATTAAAATGCATAGTTAGGAACATTACTTTTTTTAGACAAATAATTTTAGTTTATACCTAAAGCCTTCCAAGATTAGATTTATAATAAAAAGACCAATATATGTGGGGATTCAATTTTTGAAGATATTTTGGTAGTTATAGGATTACTAATAGACTTTGGGAGTGCCAATAGGAGAGAATAGGGGGTGGATTTTTTTTAGTGGGGAATATTACACACTTGGAATTTATGGAAAAAAGTGATAAGAATATTTTTCAATTAAATATAGCGTAAAATATTAATCATCACTAAACCATATATGTAATAAAGTTAAAATACGTCTTTTAAATAATAATTTATTATGTTTTATGTTAATTTTAACTATTAACTTATTAGTTTATGCCCCAAAAACCCATTTTAACTGTATTCTTAGTAATTAATTTTTACTATTTCATATATTCATTAGGAAAAATAATTAAGCTTAAATTATTGTATTATATATATAATTATTATTCAAAATAATTAATACACTATTCCAAATTACATTCACATAGGTAGAAAATGTTTATTTAAAATCCCCAAAAACAATAAAAAATCAATTTTCCAAAGTGAAATTTCTCAAAAGGAAAAAATGTTTTATCATAAAAAAACATTTGAGAGAACTGAACTAAATTATGATTATTATTGTATATTTTTTCTAAATTCTATTTAAATATGTATTTAAATTAAAATTTTACCTTTAAATGCCTTAAATGAGAATGGAGTTTTAAATACAAAAGGATATATTTTTTACTTTTCACGAAAAAATTAATCTATTCCAAAATTTAAAAAAAAATTCTAATTTTTTTTTCAAATAACAACTTTGAAAAATTAAATCCAATTTTTCGAAAATTTTTATCATAAAGTGGAATGAATTAATTTTAAATTAGGTTTGGAAATCAGGATAAATCTGTTTTAAAAAAATCACATTGTTTTAGAGAAAAAAGTTAAGGTTATTTGAAATTATTTTTTATATTTATTTATAATAAATTTATAATTATTTAATTTATATTTAACTTATATAAACCGTATAATTTTCAAAATTTAGTTATACCTATTCATACCCACTAATTTAGTAACAAGGTTATTAAAACATACGATTCATTTCATCTTGTGGTTATATATATCAAAATCAATCAAAGAAGATAAATTGAATGAAATATATTTCATGATTTTTTAATATCATTGTTGTTTTTCAAATAAACTACTGAAAAAAACATTATTATTTAAAAATATCATGGGGTAACATTAATTTCCATGTTTTTTGTAACATCCCAAGTAATTAATGAATAATAGATATTTTTATCTGTGTCTATTAATGAATTAGTTTGTGTTTTAGAGGGTTAAAATGAGAATAAATCCAATCTTAAGCATAGAATACCCTAATATTTTAAAAAGATTGTTTTACTACCTTTTGATGGAAACCCATATTTTAAATCTATCTTTTGACAATTTTATAAGTTCTATTTGTCAAAATAAACTTATTCATTATGATTGGGACATAAAAATTTACTTTGTGTTAATTTTTGGTATTTTTCCGATAAAGTTCATTTTTTAATGAATAGTGAAAACTGTTGTATTTTAATTCAAAACCTCTTTTTAATATAATTTATTTATATGATTAGATTATATTTTGAATTGGTTTTAATGTTCAATATGAATATATTTTTACCATTTAATCCAATAGTGGTCGTTGGAATTAATTTCACATTGAAATTGGATTTAAACTAGTGTCAATCATTTGATACTTATTGTTTCATAAAAAGACGCTATTTGCTCTGACAGTGGGAATTAATTATTAAATAAATTAATTCAACGTATATGTTTTGAATTTTTTAAAATAGACATCATTTTTGAATTCGGAATATCAAATATAGCTTAGGGTGATGTTTTGGTATTTTTCTGGAAAACTTCAATTTTTGATGAATAGTGAAACCACTAAGTGATACTTATAAAAACTGATTTTTCGATTAAATGAAATTTTACCACCTCTGTGGGTTGAATTTCAAAAATCTGACATACATGGTCTTCATTAAGAAGTAAAATGTTGTTCAATGGGATTAAAATAAATTTTTGGTGAATAGTAACTTTTAAGTTTTTAATTGTGATTAGAGGAAATTAGTGTAATTTAAGGTAAGAATAATTTCTTAATAATATGAGAGGATCTTGAAACATGTCCTATACTTATTGGATGTGTAATGAACGACCAAGAAAATCCATGGGTCAACTTGAGGACCCCATGGAGCCACTTTGGTAGTAAAATGACATTAATATCTTTTTATTTAATGTTAAAATAAAAATAACACAAACATGATTTGTTTTACTAAAACAATTTTTACATGGGGTTATAAAAGTCAGATTATTGACTATAAATAGTCATTGGAATGATAAAAAGATTTAATACATCATAGTATTTTTTTTATAATTTTTATACATTATATAAATTAAATTATTTATGACACCATGATGATGCAGCGATTACATCATTATTTAACGATTTAAATAAAATGAAAAGATAATGTAAAATCTATGAACTACACATGTCCAAAGCCTATTTAATGGAAGGATTTAAAACCCTTATCACCTTATCCTCTATTAATATCAATGTGGGAACTTTTAAATCCTAAACTCATTTTAAAATAAAGTAACATTTCTTTACTTTCCAAGAGTGCCCCTCCTCTCCTCTTACAAAAGGCCCCCAACTCTACCTCCATACCAACACTTCCAAAGCGTTTGGCTCTGCCAACCCTGGACCATTTTGTATCTCCAAACACCTCTCTAACTCATAGAAGCCTCACTTTGGGCAGAAGTCTTCACAAGGAAGCCTTTGAGCTCAAATCAAAAAGAGTTACCTGATTTAAAGGTAGTGTCTTCTCTTGGGTTCTTATGTTTTATTTTGCTTCTAAAACCCACTAAAATCTTTTTATTAATTTATTTTGTAACAACACCAGTATCTTCCATATACTAGAATTTTTTTTAAGAAGTATTCTAGCTACACTTACAAACACCTACATCTAATGGTTAAAGAACATATTATTTCCGTGGATGGCGAATTTCTGCCTCACGAAACGATGATTGTTCAACACTCATATATCAGATTCAAAGGTGGCCATTAAGATGTCACTATATTTATATATTATATATTATATGTTTATGTTTTACTTCAGCTTCTGTATTTTTCATTTATGGCATATCTTTTTGGTTACCATTATGAGTAAACGCGATATCATCATTTTAGGAAGTGGGGACTACCGCCCCCTTAAAGTGATTTGATTCGTTAATTCCATATGTGGTACGTATAAAGGATATATTTAATGATATTATATATGATACCAAACTGGAATTAAAATACTATTATGTATCATTATGTTTTAATTCCATAAAATACGAAATAGAAATGAAAGTAGCGTTCATGAATACGTACGGCTTACCGTCTCCATGAATGGTGCATTTCATTTCTTACCTCTAAACGTTGTCTAATATTATAAATGCATTTATATACTGGATATATGTGATATATATGATATCTAAATCATGAGTATAACTCTGGATATAATGGATACATGAACAACGTTTATTTATAAAGAGTTTATTTTTGACTCAAGTACCAATGATCGTTAAAAAACCGTTATTAACATAAATAAATTAAATAGTTTTCATGAAATTGTAATAAGTTATATAAAAGGAATAAAGAACTTGAAAAAGGTTCTTAATCAAGTAGAAATTAACTCAAGTTTATTATTCAAGAGGATAAATAATGATCGAGTCAAGTAAGACCCGAGTAATGGGACATTGTCTCAATCTCCTTTCATTGGGGCATATTTTGTTTTATACACAACCTTCTTTTATATGGTGTATAAACCCCTTTGACTTTTACGTTTATTCAAAAGGAATCTTTTTTAAACGAAGCATTTATTAAACAACAAAAGGGAATGTTTTTTTGTCTTACGTATGCGGCGACAACGACTTCTCCACCGTCGTGACCATTATTTGAGTTTCGGATTCCTCTACATGCCATACATTTTTTAAAGAAAAATAAATACCATGTTTTACTTTTCTTTTATTTTGATATTGAATATGGGTTTCATAATGTTTTTATATCAATGTGTTGTATTGATATCTTGTGAGTGAAAGGTGGAAATTTTATGTTTCCTTTATGCATGTTTTATTTGATAATATTATGTTGTGGTTATTGGGAATTATTAAGAAGATGGGTGGTTTCGTGATAAACTAAGGGAAGGTGAGCCTGATATATCTCTCCAATACATTGGGTAACGTGAAGGAGTGAAACTTTAAGGTTTCTCCGAAAAGATTTTGTGAATATACTATGATGGGTATTCCAAACGAAACCAAGAGGGTTACTCCCTACGTAAGAATGTTATGAATTCCTCAAGTTACCTTTATGTCTTATGATTTCTATGATTTATTCATGATTTGATGAGGTATGTTAAAGTTCTTATGTTTTATGGGTAAAGTATGATTTCATTATTATGTATATATGAACTCATGTTTCCTTCCATATTTTTATAACCCTTACTGAGCTTTTTATTCTCATCCCAAGTTTTTGAAATGTTTTTCACAGGTCAAGAGAAAGGTATATGATATGATGATTGTGTCAAAGAAGTGTCCAGAAAGAATCCATGCTTTATTTTAAATATGTTTCTGTTGATGGGAAAAATTAATACTTTCTTTTATTTAACCACTTTGCATAAATGTGGAATGTAATACATGTTTTATGATCTAATTCTCTAAAACTATAAACCTGAAAAGATCCTCAATATGAATTATTCATTTAATTCAATATTAAGTAAGGTATAAGGTTGGGGCCTTATAGTTTGTATCAAAGGTCAGTTTAGAGAACTTTAGGAGTTAGAATTTTATTAAATGATTATCCAAATTTTTTTATGGTCAAATTGAAATGATATAGCATTTGAAGATTACCATGTTGCTTAATCTAAGACATGTTTGTTTAGAATGGTTTTCCGCAGAGGAAACACGGAAGCAGTGCTAGGAAGGCATACAGAAGGATATAACCTTCCAAATTAGCATCATGAGATGGTCGAAATTGGAACTGAATAGTTTGTTGCAGTAATGGCGTATTTGACCGAAGCGATAAATGGTGGCGGTATCCATGCACGAGATCAGCCAGATCAACCGCAGAGTAACATGTCAGTGGTGGAAAATTTCATGAGGCAACACCCACCAACTTTCAGAGGGTCATCTAACCTTGTGCTAGCTGAAGGGTGGATTAAAGAACTAGAGAAGATTTTCGATGTCATGGGGTGTTCAGACAATCAAAAGGTTAGTCTTTCTATTTACCGTTTGGAGGGTGAAGCAGATCAGTGGTGGTCGATAGTTAGAAATATCAGGGACGTTGATGAGATTGATACTCTCATTCAGGGATGAATTTAAATGTATGTTTCTTGAGAAGTATTTTCCTAAGGATTTTCGACTTAGGATGGAAAATCAATTCTTGGAATTGAGGCAAGAGGAAGACTCAGTGGCTGCCAATGAAGAAAGGTTCACTCGATTGGCAAGGTATGCTCCATATTTTATCCGAGACCTTGATAGTAATATCAATTGTTTTTACTCAGGATTAATGCCAAAATATCGAAGGGCTTTAGCTTCTCGTGAGTTCAAATGTTATGAAAATCTTGTTCGATGTGTTGAGAAGGTGGAAATGGAGTTTGCCGATGATCAGGTGTTCTATAACAACCAGCGGAAGAAGAGAACAAGGTGGCAGAAGAAAGGGAAGAATTCTTCAAAATGTTCTGATTGTAAGAAAATGTAGTATCCAGTTTGTGATAAATGTTGGAAAAGGTATGCTGGGGAATTACTTCTGAATTCTGGAATGTGCTACCAATGCGGTAAGATGGGAAATAAGGCTCATGATTGCACTGAAAAAGATCAGGGTGATGGTAAGACCAAATTTGATTTATAGTTAGTGAAATGTTTTAAGTGCAATGAGATGGGTCACTATGAATACGAGTGTCTGACAAAGAGCTTGAGTGATGGGAAGCAGTTAGACTACAAGTAGAAAGGGGTGGTAAAATCCTTTGCAACTACTTTAGTAGATGTCGGGCCATAAAATGAAGTTGTATCAGGTACTTTGTTTATTTTTCAGATTATGCCAGTGTATTGTTTGATTCGGGGTCTACACATTCTTTCATCTCTAAAACCATTTCTAGTAAAATGGGAATACCATATCAAGAAATGACTCTTGAACTTGTGGTAAAAACACCTGGGGGAAATGTTGAGGCAAAAATAATTTATATGAATATTCATATCCTTATACGTGGAAAGAACCTACCTGCGAGCCTTATTGTTTTACCTCTAGTAGAGTTTGATGTTATCCTGGGAATGGATTGGATCTCTATTTACCATGCTAAGATTGATTGTAGAGCTAAATAAGTTTCTTTTTAGAAAGACTTTCAGTTTGTGTAAAAGAATGAACCCTTACTGTTGATATCATATCAAGAGGTTGAGAAACTTGTAAAATATGGAAATGAAAGTTACCTTGCACATATTGTTGAAAACAAGGGAACTGTTCACATTAATGATGTGCCAGTGGTAAATGAGTATCCTGATGTTTTTTCCGATAAGTTTCCTGGAATAATACCAGATCAGAAGTTTTGTATACTGTTGAGTTAGATCCTGATGCTAAGCCAATTTCGAAACCCCCTTATCGAATGGCTCAAATTGAACTTTTAAAGTTGAAGGAGCAATTGCATGATTTATTAGAGAAAGGTTTCATTTGACCTAGCACATCACCATGGGGTGCTCCTGTTTTATTTTTCAAAAATAAATATGGTTATATGACACTTTGCATTGATTATAGAGCCTTGAATAACATCACTATTAAGAAAAAATATCCTTTGCCTCATATCGATGATTTGTTTAATCAGCTCCAGGGAGCTTAGTATTTTTCAAATATTGACCTATGACCAGGGTACCATCAGCTGATGTTAAAGGAAGCAGATGTTCAGAAGACTGTGTTTCGTACAAGATATGGCCATTATGAATTTATATTAATGCCTTTTGGGCTAACCAATGCACCTTCTGTTTTCATGGACTTAATGAATAGAGTTTTACATGAGTTCTTGGATAAGTTTGTGGATGTTTTCATTGATGATATTTTGGTGTTTTCTAAAAGTAAAGAAGAGAATGAAATACATTTAAGGGTTATTTTGAAAACCTTGAAAGAAAATAAATTGTATGGGAAATTCAGCAACTGTGAGTTTTGGTTGCAACAAATTTCATTCCTTGGTCATATTGTATCTAAAGATGGGATAACTGTTGATCCTACAAAAACAAAGGTTGTTGAAGAATAGCCAAGACCCACAAATGTAACTTTGATTCATAGCTTCCTTGGTTTGGAAGGCTATTACCGAAGGTTTGTTAAAAAAATTTCACGGTTATCTATTCCAATGAAGAAGCTAACTCGGAAGGGTGTTAAGTTTATCTGGACAAAATAATGTGATGATTGTTTTCAGGAACTGAAAAGAAGATTGGTGAATGCTCCAGTTTTGGAACTCCCTTCCAGGAATGGTGAGTTTGTTATATACAGTGATGCTTCATTGAAAGGACTTGGTTGCTTCCTAATGAATAATGATCTGGTAATTGCTTATGCTTCACAATAGTTGAAAACTCATGAGGTAAATTACCCTCCACATGATTTGGAATTAGATGTTGTTGTTTTCACTTTAAAAATTTGGAGGCATCATTTGTATACAGTAAAGTGTGAAATATATACTGATCATAAAATATTAAAGTATATATTCACTAAGAAAGAGTTGAACATGAGACAAAGGAGATGACTGGAATTAATCAAGTATTAGGATTGTACAATTCATTGCTATCTGGGAAAAGCAAATAAAGTGGCTGAGGCTTTGAGTCGGAAAAGTAATGCTTCATTAACCATTATAAGTTTGGAATGAGATCCTTTGGTTTTTAATTTGATTATTGACAGAGAAAATACTTTCAATTAATTTATATTTAATATCATTTTTTAAAAACCACAGAATTTTTCCTCTAAGATGAATTGATACATTTTTATGATAATGGTGTTATTTTGAGCTGAATAGTAAAAATTGGCGATTTTGGTTGTTAAAAGTTGTAAATTATTTCTGTAATTTGGCCATAACATTATCTCCACTAATCTAAATTGAAAAATTATTTCTTTTCAAGATTCTATGCTTCTACGGATTCATATAATATTTTTGGACCAAAAGATGAATCGGCCATATGGAAGCTCAAAAGAAGATCTCACGTGGGAGAAAGAAAACTGTTTCCAGTTCTGCCTAGTTTTGGTGTGGGATCCATAACTCATACATGGTGGGCCCATATGTTGTTAAATTCGGTGGGTGGATGCGCAAGGAGTTTGGTAGAATCTTTTATGAAGTAAGGACCAAGAGAAGTTTCCGTTTATGGGGTAATTAAATCACCCTAATCCGGTGGAATTCGTTTTGGAGAGTCTGACTAGACAGAATAAATGCTCATAGTAAAACGGTCATAACTCTCGGAGTACATCTCCTAATCCGCAGCGATTTTGAGGGGACTCGACCAAGGGAATTATGAACAACATTAAAGAAGGGATAAACACGTTAAGATGTCATTTATTGGGGCTAAAACGCGTCAAAATTCGGGGAAAATATTCTGACTATAAAAGGAGGAGAGCTCCACCCTCTCAAATAATCCCATTCTCCACCCCATTCCTTCTGGGAAACCAAGAAGGTGAACTTTTCAGATTTCTCTTTTATTTGTTTTCTTTTTCTTAGTTTTTTAATGCCTTATTATTCCCCATTCAACTCGATTACCCTTACCATGGTGGGGTAAAATTTTGGAGTGATTGGGGAAGGGTTGGTTTTCTAAATTTTAATGCTTGAGTTCTTGGACGCAATTGAATAAATTTATTTCTTCTTCAAAATTGTTTTCAATTTCTTATAGAATTTTTTATTATAAAGATCGATGGTTCTTGAATATTAATTCTGTTATTTATTTTATCCTTGGTAAGATAATCAATATCTCCCTCCACTAATTTCTAGTTTATATACGATGGAATAAACCAGGAATTAGTGGTGAAGTACTCGACGATCGTCAGTACATCTAAAAAGAGTAGTGAATGTTCTATATTGTTTGGGATAAAAAAACCCGGTCAGGTATTGCCCATTTCAATTATGGATATTCAATAAAACTATTTTACACATGGAAGGAGAGTTGACCAAACCAAGATGTTGGTTAGGTTTTCTCCCACAATAATAATTTCACCAAGGAAGTGAGAGGAAACGATGGTGGAAACTCAATTTAATCAACTAAAAATAAGAGGTTTGAATTAAATTGAATAAGGATAGAATTATAATTAGTAAACTGACTCTGACCTAATCACCCTTTTAATTTCATAGTTTTTCAATCATTTGAATTTCAAATTTCCTTTCACAACATTTTTACCCCCGTTTTTAAGTGACAACCCATTTTGTGTGAACTCCTCTTCAGGAGAAATCCTAGGTCAACCACATTACTACATTTTAACTTAGGAAATAATTGTTTTTCCACTCCCTATGACAGGCATGCGCCAAACATGGCGCCGTTGTTGGGGAGGTAGTGCCACAATTTAATTGTAAAAATTTGACTTATTTTCAATTTTAAATAAATTAAAAAAAAATATTTTTCCATGTTGTTTTTAAATGATTATTTCTTTAATTCATGGAAAAATTACCCACCAATGCGAGAACCAATTGTTGAATCACCTTCATTTTTAGAGTATAAAGTTTCTTTCTTGGATAAACTAATTTGGGGAGCTCGAATCCTAATCATCAAAGAGGATGAATTCAAGGATCACATTGAAAACCTTAAAGAGAACCTTAAATGCCCAGTGTTGGAGGGATTAGCCAAAGAAATAATTGAACTTCAGTAGTATTATCCGGAATTTTATCAAGACATAATCAAATTACAACACCAAGAAGAAAATGGTCACAAGGATATTGAATCCCAATTTGAAGGAATAAGTCAAACAGTTCAAAACCTAAAGACTTCAATACAGTGGATAGTGGAACAAGTACATGCATCCCAAGATCAACAAATGGAGACAGAACAAGAACCAGAACCAGAAAAATTGATAAAAGAAGTATCTCCACAAATCATTCAGGATGAAGAACCCATGGAGGAATTTATGAATTTAAATGAAGATCCATTGAGCCCATCTCAATCAATGTTGGAGGAGATTGATGAAGAAGATTTATCAATTGAAATACATATGGGAGATCAAAAAGATATGGATAACTTCTGTAATGAGTGTGAGGAACTTCTTGATCCAACTATTCCTCATAATGTAAATGATTCAACAACAATGAAGGAAGAAACCAACAAATCAGTGAAATTTGAAGAGAAGATAGAGGAGTCTGACTGCCTACCACTATCTAGGGAAATAAAACTTCAAGAAGAACCTCACATTGAATAACCAATTGAAGTCAAACAAGATCAGGGAGTCAATCTTTTCATAAACTCATTATCTATTGATTTTTTTGAAACTAAATTGAGAATTACATCCCATTATTTTAATTTTTCAGATTCAGCCAACACATGTATTTCCTTGGAATAATATGATGAAAAAGAAAAGTCATCCATGGAGGAACATCTAGAGCTCCCCAAACCTGTTGAACAAATAATGGAGGGAGAACATAAGATGATCAAAGTGGATTTTCTGGAGGAAAATGAGACATAGGATACTTACTTTGAAAGGGAAGAATTTGATATTGATTCTTCATGATTTAATTTTTTTCAAATAGAATTAAACTCTGACATTCCATTTGATTTTTCCCCAGATGTATCATACCTTCAGAAACCACTGGATAATATAGAAGATGTTGTTCATGCGGAACCAATGAAAGAGGAGGACTCGTTCATTATCCTAACCCCACCATGCATGTTTTATCTCATTACAATGTGGGTGGACTTAGTGAATTTTATGGATGGAGTCTTCAAGAAAAAGGAAGAAGTTCATCCTGGAAAGAAAAGTTTTTGTTGGTTCATGAGCAAGAAACCTCACCCACCATCAGATTGGGGATAACTTATTAGAACTGCCCCTCTGGAGGCAGTCAAAACCCAGGGCCCACTTGGGGGATTAAACCAAGATTTATCCTTCTTTTCTTATTTGAATTCTATTTTTATTTATTTTAATAAATTTCTTATATTATTAATTTTTTATTGGTTTTCAAATAGAAACAATTAGGATCGAAACTCAATGTTGCATTGCCAATAAGCCAGGTTGTACCTCTCCTTCACACTTGATATGATGTTTTGATTCATTTGAAAATTTTCTTACATGTTAAATCCACTTGAATTCATCGAGGACACTGCATCATTTAAGTGTGGGGGAGGGAACCTTTATAGTATATGATTTTAATTTGATGTTTGTTTTCAAAAAGTAAAAAAAATTGCGTGTTTTAAAATTTTTGTGTGTTTATTTTTCAATTTTTGGTGTGTTTCTGAAACTTTTGATCTGAAAATATTATCAATACCATTTTTGAAACCCATGTCAATGATTGGACCAATCTATTTTATGAAACTGGGCATAAATAAATGCTGAAATGAATATTTTTCAAGTTCAATTTTTTTGGAATTTCATGAAAAGTACACTGATTCTTGAATCTCATGCCATATTTCACTGTCTCTATCTTTGAAATAACTTTCCTGTGATGCTTCTGAACCATTTTTGTCATATTCTTTTCATTCACCTCATTTCATGAGAGAACCAGACCATGCATGCTTTACCCAGAATTTGATTTATTCCTTTCAAAACATGAGGGTTGATGTACATGTGTAATAAATGATTGAGGAATTTTTTTGTTTTGAAACCCCCATTTCAAAATAATCCTTTTAATTATGGCCCACCTTTACATTTATCATTCATTGTAGCCCCTATTATCCATGAATTGCCTATTAGGTTAGCCACATTACAAGCCAATTTTCCCTATCCTACATGCTCTTGAAGTGAAATTGCACAATCTAGTTGAACTTAAGTGTGGTGGAAGATGTCTTGTGGTATAATACCTCATTTGGTTATACATTGGGTGGAAAATAAATTTTGGATGAGATGTGTGTGATGCTGAAAAATTATTCTGTTGAAAGTGGTGCCTTTTCTAAATCTTTTATAACAAGAGAAGCTGTGCCTTTCTGGAGCTTCCAAAGTAAAAAAAAGAAAGTTGTGCCTATCTGGAGCTTTCAAGAAAAATCATGTTTTAAAGGATTGAAATTTTTTCTGCTTAACTGATTGAATGTTGATGGATCCTATTTTCTACAAAGGTGAAGTGAAAGAGACCATACTTGAGTAAAAATTAGAATCTTGCAATTTTGCTTCCAAAAAAGCCAAGCTCTCCTTTTCAGCCTCAGAATGTTTAACATCAAAATCCTAACAAACAAAAGCCACAGAACAACCTTGAAAAGTATTCATGAGAAACACATGTCCTTGACTCACATCGGGTGGAGAAGTAGGAATTTATCAAGCCTATGGTGACTCTTGTGTGAGTTTGGATGAGAAAACCCTTGTTCAGAATTTACATTTGTGAGATTAGAGAAAATTCAAGTGAGGTAGGTGTTTTGTGTTCATGGGATAAAAAAATGAAGAGGAAATATATTAAAATCTAAAATAAAGAACTTGAAATAATTGTTTTTGATGAGGCATGCTATCTTTTTCTTGGAATTGATTTGATAGATCTCATTGATATGTGTTTTGGATTTGATTTGATTTGATTTTTACATGCCTAGGTGTCCAAGTGCTAAGTGTGGGGGAATTGACAGAGCAAATATTTTCAATTAATTTATATTTAATATCATTTTTTAAACCCACAAAATCATTTCTCTAAGATTAATTGTTTCATATTTATGATAATGGTGTTATTTTGAACTGAATAGTAAAAATTGGCCATTTTTGATTTTTAACAGTTTTAAATTATTTCTGTAGTTTGGCCATAACATTAACTGCACTAATCCAAATTGTAAAATTCTATCTTTTCCAGATTCTATGATTCTAAGGATTCATTTAATATTTTTGGACCAAAAGCTGAATCGGCCATATGGAAGCTCAAAAGAATCTCTGAAGTGGGAGAAATAAAACTGTTTCCAGTTCTGCCTAGTATTGGTGTTGGATCCATAACTCATCCATGGTGGGCCCATATGTTGTGAAATTAGGTGGGTGGACGCGCAAGGAGTTTTTGAGAATCTTTTACGAAGGAAGGACCGAGATATTTGGCCATTTATGGGGCTATTAAATCACCCTAATCCAGAAGATTCGTTTTGGAGAGTCTGACTAGACAGAATAAATGCTCATAGTAAAACGGTCATAACTCTCAGATTACATGTCCAGATCCCCTATGATTTTGAGGGGACACGGCCAAGGGAATTGTTAACAACATTAAAGCAGGGCTCAATGCGTGAAGATTACATTTATTAGGGCTACAACGTGTCAACATTCGGGGGAAACATTCTTGCTATAAAAGGAGGAGAGCTCTACCCTCTCAAATCATCTCATTCTCCACCCCATTCCTTCTAGGACATCAAGAAGGAGAACTTTTCAGATTTTTATTTTATTTATTTTCTTTTTCATAGTTTTTTAATGTCTTATTATTCCCCATTCAACTCGATTACCCTTACCATGGTGGGGTAATCTATTGGAGTGATTGGGGAAGGGTTGGTTTTCTACATTTTAATGCTTGAGTTCTTGGACGCAATTGAATAAATTTATTTTTTCTTCAAAGTTGTTTTCAATTTATTTTAGAGGATTTTATTATCAAGTTAGATCATTCTTGAATATTAATTCCATTATTTATTTTTTCCTTGGTAAAATAATCAATATCTCCCTCCACTAAGTTCTAGTTTATATACGATGGAATAAACCGGGAATTAGAGGAGAAGTACTCGACGATCGTCAGTATGTGTAAAAGGTGTAGTGAATGTTCTTGATTGTTTGGTATAAACAAAACCCGATCGGGTATTGCCCATTTCAATTAAGTATATTCAATACAACTATTTTACACATGGAAGGAGAGTTGACCAAACCACGATCTTGGTAAGGTTTTCTCTCACAATAATAATTTCACCAAGAATGTGAGAGGAAATGATTGTGGAAACTCACTTTAATCAACTAAGAAGAAGAGGTTTTAATTAAATTGAACACGGATAGCATTATAATTAGTAAACCGACCCCGACATAATCACCTTTTTAATTTCATCGTTTTTTAATCATTTGAATTTAAAATTTCCTTTCACAACATTTTTACCCCCGTTTTAATGTGACAACCCGTTTTGTGTGCACTACACTTAGGGAGACATCCTAGGTCAACCACATTACTACATTTTAACTTAGTAAATAATTTTTTTGCCATGCCCTATGATAGGCATGCGCCAAACTAGGCGTTGTTGCCGGGGAGATAATTCCACAATTTAATTGTTAATATTTGACTTTTTTTCAATTTTCAAAAAATTTAAAAAAACCTTTTCCATGTTGTTTTCAAATGATTATTTCTTTAATTCATGTAACAATTACCCACCAGTGCGTGAACCAATTATTGAATCACCTTGTTCTATAGAGTATAAAGTTTCTTTCTTGGATAAACAAATTCGGGTAGCTCGAATCCAAATCATCAATGAGGATGAATTCAAGAATCTCATTGTAAACCTTAAAGAGAACCTCGAATACCCAGTGTTGGAGGGATTGTCCAGATAATTAATCGAACATCAAGAGTATTTTCCAGAATTTTATCACGACATAATCAAAGTACAACACCAAGAAGAAGAAGTTCACAAGGATATTGAAGCCCAATTTGAAAGAATAATTCAAAAAGTTTAAAACCTAGAGACTTCAATACAGTGGATAACAGAACAAGTACATGCATCCCAGGATCAACAAATAGAGACAAAACAAGAACCAGAACCAGAAAAATTGATGAAATAAGTATCCCCACAAATATTTCAGGTTGAAGAACCCATGGAGGAATTGATGAATTTAAAAGAAGATCCATTAAGCCCATCTCAATCAATGTTGGAGTAGATTGATTAGAAGATTTAGCAATTGAAATACATATGGGAGATCAAAAAGATATGGATAACTTCTGGAATGAGTGTGAGGAACTACTTGAGCCAAATATTCCTCATTATGTAGATGATTCAACAACATTGAAGGAAGAAACCAAAAAATCAGTGAAATTTGAAGAGAATATAGAGGAGTCTGACTGCCTACCTCTATCTAGGGAAATTCAACTTCAAGAAGCACCTCCCATTGAAGAACCAATTGAAGCCAAACAAGATCAGGGATTCAAACTTTTCATAAACTCATTATCTTTTGATTTTTTTGAAACTAAATTGAGTATTACCTCCCCGTATTTTAATTTTTCAGATTCATCCAACAAATGTATTTACTTGGAGGATGATGATGAAAAAGAATAGTAATACATGGAGGAACATCTAGAGCTCCCCAAACCTGTTGAACAAATAATGGAGGGAGAACATGAGAAGATCAGAGTGGATTTTCTGGAGGAAAATGAGACACAGGCTACTTACATTTAAAGTGAAGAATTTTATATTGAATCTTCATGCTTTAATTTTTTTCAAATAGAATTAAACTTTGACATTCCCTTTGATTTTTCCCAGATGTATCATACCTTCAGAAACCACTGGATAATAAATAAGATGTTGTTCATGCGGAACCCAATAAAGAGGAGGACTCATTAATTGTCCTAACCCCACCATGCATGTTTTATCTCATTACAGTGAGGGTAGACTTGGTGAATTTTATTGATGGAGTCCTCAAGAAAAAGGATGAAGTTCATCCTAGAAATAAAAGTTTTTGTTGGTTCATGAGCAAGAAACCTCACCCACCATCAGATTGGGGATAACTTATTAGAACTGCCCTTCTGGAGGTAGTAAAAACCCAGGGCCCACTTGGGGGATTAAACCAGGATTTATCCTTCTTTTCATATTTAAATTCTATTTTTATTTATTTTAATAAATATCTTATGTTATTACTTTTTTATAGGTTTTCAAAGAGCAACACTTAGGATCCAAACTCAACGTTGCATTGCCAATAAGCCAGGTTGTACCTCTCCTTCACACTTGCTTGATGTTGTGATTCATTTGATAATTGGATTACATGATAAATCCACTTTAATGCATCGAGGACACTGCATCATTTAGGTGTGGGGGAGGGAACCTTTGTAGTATAGGATTTTCATTTGATTTTTGTTTTCACAAAATAAAAATAAAAATATTGCGTGTTTTAAAATTTTTGTGTGTTAATTTTTCAATTTTTGGTGTGTTTATGAAAATGTTGAGCTGAAAATATTATCAATAACATTTTTGAAACCCATGTCAATGAGTGAACCAATATATTTCATAAAACTGGGCTTAAATGAATGCTGAAATGAATTTGTTTCAAGTTCATTTTTTTTGGAATTTCATTAAATGTACAGTGATTTTTGAATCTCATACCATATTTCACTGTCTATATCTTTGAAATAACTTTCTTGTGAGCCTTCTGAACCATTTTTTTCATATAATTTTCATTCACCTCATTTCTTGAGAGAACCAAACCATGCATGATTTAACCAGAATTTGATTTATTCCTTTCAAAACATGAGGGTTAGGGTACGCGTGTTTAAAATTATTGAGGCATTTATTTGTTTTGAAGCCACCTTTTAAAAATAATCCTTTTAATTATGGCCCACCTTTTCATTTATCCTTAATTGTAGCCCCTAGTAGCCATGAATTTCTTATTAGGTTAGCCACATTATAATCCAATTTTCCAAATCCTACCTGCTCTTGAAGTGAAATTCCATGATCTAGTTGAACTTATGTGTGGGGGAAGATGTCTTGTGGTGTACTACCTCATTTGTTTATACTTTGGGTGGAAAATAAATTTTGGATGAGATGTGTGTGATGCTGAAAAATTATTCTGTTGAATGTTGTGCCTTTTCTAGAGCTTTTATGACAAGAGAAGTTGTGCCTTTCAGGATCTTCCAATGTAAAAAAAATGAAATCTGTGCCTATCATGAGCTTTCAAGAAAAATAATGTTTGAAAGGATTGAAATTTTTGCTGTTGAGCTGATTGAATGTTGAATGAGCCTATTTTCTACAAAGGGGAAGTGAAGGAGACCATACTTGAGTAAAAATTAGAATCTTTCCATTTTGCATCAAAAAGAGCCAAGCTCTCCTTTTTCAGCCTCAGAATGTTTAACATCTAAATCCTACCAACCCAAAGCCGCAGAATAACCCTTAAAAGTCCTCACGAGAAACACATGTCCTTGACTCACATCGGGTGGAGAAGTAGGAATTTATCAAGCCTATGGAGACTCTTGTGTGAGTTTGGATGAGAAAACCTTTGTTCAGCATTTACATTTGTGAGATAAGAGAAAATTCATGTGAGGTAGGTGTTTTGTGTGCATGGGATAAAAAATGAAGTGGAAATATATTAAAATTTAAAATGGAGAACTTGAAATAATTGTTTTTGATGTGGCATGATATCTTTTTCTGGGAATTGATTTGATTGATCTCATTGATATGTGTTTTGGATTTGATTTGATTTGATTTTTACTTGTCCAGGAGTCCAAGTTCTAATTGTGGGGGAATTGAAAGAGCAAATATTTTCAATTAATTTATATTTAATATCATTGTTTTAAACACACAAAATTTTTCCTCTAAGATGAATTGTTTCATGTTTATGTTAATGGTGTTATTTTGAGCTGAATAGAAAAAATTGGCCATTTGGGATTGTTAACAGTTTTAAATTATTTCTGTAGTTTGGCCATAACATTATCTACACTTATCTAAATTGCAAAATTCTTTCTTTTCTAGATTCAATGCTTCGAGTGCTTCATTTAATATTTTTTTGTCAAAAAGGTGAATCGGCCATATGGAAGCTCAAAAGAAGCTCTCAAGTGGGAGAAAGAAAACTGTATCTAGTTCTGCCTAGTTTTGGTGTGGTATCCATAACTCATCCATGGTGGTCCCATATGTTGTGAAATTCGGTGGGTGGACACGAAAGGAGTTTGGAAGCATCTTTTATGAACGAAGGACCGAGATAATTGGCCGTTTATGGGGTCATTAAATCACCCTAATCTAGAGGAATTCGTTTTAGAGAGTCTCATTAGACAGAATAAATGCTCATAGCAAAACAGTCATAACTCTCGGAATAAATGTCCAAATCCGATGAGATTTTGAGAGGAGAGCTCCACCCTCTCAAATCATCCCATTCTCCACCCCATTCCTTCTGGGACACCAAGAAGGAGAACTTTTCAGCTTTCCCTTTTATTTATTTTCTTTTTCATAGTTTTGTAATGCCTTATTATTCCCCATTCAACTCGATTACACTTACCATGGTGGGGTAAACTTTTGGAGTGATTGGTGAAGGGATGGTTTTCTACATTATAATTCTTGATTTCTTGGATGCAATTGAGTAAATTTTTTTCTTCCTCAAAGTTGTTTTCAATTTCTTATAGCGTATTTTATTATCAAGTTCGATCATTCTTGAATATTAATTCTGTTATTTATTTTTTCCTGGGTAAAATAATAAATATCTCCCTCCACTAATTTCTAGTTTATATATGATGGAATAAAACATGAATTAGTGGTCAAGTACCGACGATCGTCAGTACATGTAAAAGGGGTAGTGAATGTTATTGATTGTTTGGGATAAAAAACCAGATCGGGTATTGCCCATTTCAATTAAGGATATTCAATACAACTATTTTACACATGGAAGGAGAGTTGACCAAAACAAGATCTTGGTATGGTTTTCTCTCACAATAATAATTTCACCAAGGAAGTGAGAGGAAACGATTGTGGAAACTCACTTTAATCAACTAAGAAGAAGAGGTTTGAATTAAATTGAACAAGGATAGCATTATAATTAGTAAACCGACCCCGACCTAATCACCCTTTTAATTTCATAGTTTTTCAATCATTTAAATTTCAAAATTCCTTACACAAAATTTTTACCCATGTTTTATAGTGACAACCCGTTTTGTGTGCACTCCTCTTCGGGAGACATCCTAGGTCAACCACATTACTACATTTTAACTTAGGAAATAATTGTTTTTACATGCCCTACGACAGTCGTGCGTCAATGAACATTGGCATAGAAGTTTTTGGTGCAGGAATTTCTTCTGTTTTGATTCAAGTATCAGTGAGATCATCTCTATCAGACAGAATAAAGCAAGCATAGAAGCAAGAAAATGAGTTGCAGAAAAAGGTAGAGCTCGTTCAGAAGTGTACGTTTCCAAAATTCAACATTGATAGTGATTGTGTTTTGAGATTTGGGATGATATTGCGTGTGCCTTGTTATTCACAGTTGAAGAGAGAGTTGTTATGTGAAGCTCATAGTTCTCCGTTTTCAGTTCATCCTGGCAGTACTAAGATGTATAGAGATCTTCAGGAGTATTACTGGTGGGATGGAATGAAAAGAGATATTGCTGATTTTACTGTGAAGTGTTTGAATTTTCAACAGGTTAAAGCAGAGTGAATGTTACCGAAAGGGATGCTTCAGCCTTTACCAGTGCCAGAGTGGAAATGGGAGAATATATCCATGGACTTTGTTGTGGGATTACCGAAGAAATCTCGAGGTAATAATGCAATCTGGGTTATTGTTGATCTCTTGACCAAATCTACTCATTTCCTTGCTATAAGAGATACTTTTTCCCTAGATCAACTTTCCCATTTGTATCTTAAAGAGATAGTCAGGTTATATGGAGTTCCTCTCTCCATTGTATCTGATCGTGATCCCAGGTTTACTTCTAAATTATTGAAAGGCATTCAGAAGTCGTTGGGTACTGAATTAAATTTTAGTATAACATTTCATCCTCAATCAGATGGGCAGTTAGAACGAACGATCCAGACTTTGGAGGATATTCTACGTGCTTGTTCGATGGATTCTCAGGGAAGTTGGGACCAACATCTTTCTTTGGATAGATTTTCTTATAATAATAGTCTTCATTCGAGTATACAGATGACCCAATTTCAGGCATTATATGGGAAGCGGTGTCGAACTCCAGCTTTCTGGGATGAAGTGGGTGAAAGGATGTTGATGGGACCAGAATTGGTTGAAGAGTTGGCAGAAAAAGTTCAGCTGATACAGAAACACATGAGAACATCTCAGAGCAGGCTAAAGAGTTATGCGGACAATAAGAGGAAGGATATCTCTTTTGAGGTAGGTGATCATGTATTTCTCAAAGTATCATTATGGAAAAGTGTGATGCGCTTTGGTAAGAAAGGAAAGCTGAGTCCAAGGTTCATTGGACCATATGAAATTCTGGATATAGTTGGATCAGTTGCTTACCGAGTGGATTTACCTCAGAGTTTATCTCAAGTACACAATGTTTTTCATGTTTTTCTGTTTAGAAAGTATATTCCAGATCCATCTCATGTTTTGAGTCCATAGGTAGTTCAACTGGAAGAGAACCTAACTTTTGAGGAACAACCGGTCCAGATTCTTGACCACAAGGAGCAAGTGTTACAGAATAAGGTGATTCATCAGGTAATGGTTTTGTCGAAAAACCACATGATTGAAGTGGCAACATGGGAATCTGAAAATGCAATGAGGGATAAATACCCCCACTTATTCGATATGTAAATCAATTGTGGGGACGCAATTTTCTAAATGGGGAAGGATGTAACATCCCATGTATGTAATGAATAATAGATATTTTTATCTATGTCTATTAATGAAATAGATAGTGTTTTAGAGGCTTAAAATGAGAATAAATCCAATCATAAGCGTGGAATACAATAATATTTTTAAAATATTGTTGTACTGAATTTTGATGGCAAACCATATTTTAAATCCATATTTTGACAATTTTATAAGCTCTATTTGTCAAAATAAACTTATTCTTTATGATTGGGACATAAAAATTTACTTTGTGTGAATTTTTGGTATTTTTCCGTCAAAGTTCATTTTTTAATGAATAGTGAAAAATGATGTATTTTAATTCAAAAACTCTTTTTAATCTAATTTATTCATATGATTAGATTATATTTTGAATTGGTTTTAAAGTTCAATTAGAATATATTTTTACCATTTAATCTAATAGTGGTTGTTGGAATGAATTTCTCATTAAAATTGGACTTAAACTGGTGTCAATCTTTTGATACTTATTGTTTCATAAAAACATGCTATTTGCTCTGACAGCGGTAATTAATTATTAAATTAATTAATCCAACTTATATGTTTTTAATTTTGTAAAATATAAATAATTTTTAAATTCTGAATATCAAATATATCTTAGGGTGAAGTTTTGGTTTTTTTCTGGAAAACTTCAATTTTTGATGAATAGTGAAACAACTAAGTGGTACTTATAAAAACTGAATTTTCATTTAAATGAAATTTTACCACCTTTGTGGGTTTAATTTAAAAAATCTAACATACATGGTTTCCATTAATAAGTAAACTATAGTTTAATGGGATTAAAATAATTTTTTGGTGAATGTTAACTTTTATGTTTTTAATCGCGATTAGAGGTAATTAGTGTAATTTAAGGTATGAATAATGTTTTATTAATATGATATGAAGTTGAAACATGTCATAACCTTATTGTATGTGTCATGGCCGACCACGAAAATCCATGGGTCAACTTGGGGACCCCATGGAGCAACTTTGGTAGGAAAATGACTTTAATATCTTTTTATTTAATGATAAAATAAAAATGACACAAACATGAGTTGTTTTACTAAAATAGTTTTTACATGGGGTTATACAAGCCATATTTTTTACTATAAATATTAATTGGAAAGATAAAAAGATTTCCTACATCATAGTATTTTTTTATAATTTTTAGACATTAAATAAATTAAATTATTTATGACACCATGATGATGCAGCGATTACCTCTTTATTTAAGGATTTATATAAAATTAAATGATAATGTAAAATATATGACCTAAACATGTCCAAAACCTATTGGATGGGTGTATTTCGAACCCTCATAACCTTATCCTCGAATTATATTAATGTGGGACCATTTAAAACCGAAAATCATTTTAAAATAACGTAACATTTCTTTACTTTCCAAGAGTGCCCCTCCTCTCCTCTTATAAAAGGCCCCCACCTCTACCTCCATACCAACACTTACAAAACCTTTGTCTTGGCCAAAACCTTCCCATTTTGTCTCTCCACATCCCTCTATAACTCCTAGAAGCCTCACATTTGGCAGAAGTCTTCCCAATGAAGCCTTTGAGCTCAAATCAAAATGAGTTACCCGATTTAAAGGTAGTGTCTTATCTTCTATTCTTATGTTTTATTTTGCATCTCCAACCCCATAAACTATTTTTATTCTTTTATTTTGTAAGATAACCAGTATCTTATATATACTATTATGTTGTTATAATAAGGATCCGAGCTACACTTACACAAACCTACATCTAATGGTTAAGGAACATACTGTTTCCGTGGATGGTGAATTTCTGTCTCACGAAACGATGATTGTTCAATAATCATATATCACCTTCAAAGGAGGCCATTAAGATGTAACTACATTTATATATTATATATAATATTTTAATGTTTTACTTAATCTTCTTTATTTTTCATTTATGGAATATATTTATGGTTTCCATTATGAGTAAACGCGATATCTTCATTTTAGGAAGTGGGGACTACCGCACCCTCAAAGTGATTTGATTCGTTAATACCATATGTGGTAAATATAAATGATATATTTAAAGATATTATATATGATACCATACTGGAATTAAAATACTATTGTGTATCATTATGTTTTAATTCCATAAAATATGAAATAGAAATGAAAGTAGCGTTCATGCGTACGTACGGCTTACCGTCTCCATGAACAGTGAATTTCATTTCTTACATCTAAACGTTGTGTAATATTATAAATGCATGTATATACTGGATATATATGATATATATGATATCTACATCATTAGTATAACTCTGGATATAATGGATACATTAAAAACTTGTAATTATAAAGAGTTTATTTTTTACTCAAGTACCAATGAACGTTAAAATGACCGTTATTAACTTAAATAATTACATAGTTTTCATGAAATGGTAAGAAGTGATATAAAAGGAATAATGAACGTGAAAAGGGTTCTTAAGAAAGTAGAAATTAACTCAACTTTATTATTCATGAGGTTAAAGAATGATCGAGTCATGTCGGACCCGAGGTATGGGACTTCGTCTCAATCTCCATTCATTGAGGCATATTTTTTTTTATATAGAACCTTCTTTTATACGGTGTATAAAACCATTTTACTTTTACGTTTATTCAAAAAGAATCCTTTTTATATGAAGCGTTTACTAAATGACAAACGGGAATGTTTTTTTGTCTTACGTATGCGGGGACAACGACATCTCCACCGCCGTGACCATTATTTGAGATTTGGCTTCCTCTACAAGCCATACATTTTTTAAAGAAAAATAAATACAATGTTTTACTTGTATTTTATTTTGGTATTGAAAATGGTTTTCATAATGTTTTTATAGAAATATATTCTATTGATATCTTGTGATTGAAAGGTGGAAATGTTATGTTTCCTTTATGCATGTTTTATGTGATACGATTATGTTGTGGTTCTTGGGAATTATTATGAAGACGGGTGGTTCCGTGATAAACTAAGGGTGGGTGAGCCCGATATAGCTCTCCAATGCATTGGGTAACGCGAAGGAGTGAAACGTTAAGGTTTCTCTGAAGATATTTATGGAATATTCTGTGATGGGTATTCCAAACATAACCAAGAGGGTTACTCCCTACGTAAGAATGTTATGATTGCCTCAAGTTACCTTTATGTCTTATAATTTATATGATTTATTCTTGATTTGATGAGGTATGTTAAAGTGCCAATGTTTTATGGGTAATGTATGATTTCATTCTTATGTATATATGAACTCATGTTTCCTTTCCATATTTTTATAACCCTTAATGAGCTTTTTTTGCTCATCCCAGGTTTTTGAAATGTTTTTCACAGGTCAAGGGAATGGTACATGATATGATGATAGTTTCAAGGAAGTGTCAATAAAGAATCCATGATTCATTTTAAATATGTTTACGTTGATGGGAATAATGAAAACTATCTTTTATGTAACCACTTTACTTAAATTTGGAATGTAATACATGTTTTATGATATAATTCTCTAAAACTCTAAACCTGAAAAGATCCTCGATGGGAATTATTCATTTAATTAAATACTAAGTAAGGTATAAGGCCGGGGCCTTATATTTTTTTTATGAAATTTAGGTGTATTCTATGATAGTGGAAGATAATATTGTCCATCGGGAGGTTATTTTGGGTAATTTTGGTGATAACTATGTATATCTCTGTCCATTAAAGTTATATATTTTAAATAAATAAGGGTTGTTTTTATAATATATAACATAATCAACTAGTGTTTTAGTGTATACGAAGATAATTTTAGAAGTCAACAATTTAGATAAGCTGAATAATGTGATTGGTGTTCATATTTTTTAGGAATAGATAGGTATAAAAAAAAAATTTTCTAGGAATTATCTATGATAGATTCTCCATTGACATCCTTGCAATGGAAAGGGTTTAATTTGTAGAGGGAAAATAATTTTCACTATTCTTTTGAGTAGTTTTAGGAACGTTTAGCATCTAAATCAGTTTTTATCCTTCCTGATCCATGAAAGTATTATTCCTTGTATTATGATTCTTTTTGTGTAGGTTTGGTGTTTTTACTAATTCAATGTGACCATGTGTCGGCCTATAGATTGAAGAATATATTCATGCATAAGTGAAATTATCCAACCCATGAACTATAATTAGAAACAATGATGCACGCGCTGTGAACATGGTGTGATTACCTATATTGGGAGTTCATTACAGTATATTCATTCCATAAGATCCTAAAGTATATTTTTACACAATGATACCTAAACCATAGATAGAGATTCAATAATGAATACATTTAGACCTTTGAATTAAATATTTCTTATACTCCCAATAATGGTAATGTTTCCACTGCCACAGATAGAAGGAAGCTCCATTTAAAGGTAGTTTGAGAATTATTGGTTGAGTTGGGTCATATGAGTCTATTTTTTGATCAAAATATGGAGGTGTAAGAGCATAGAGAGTTGGTTTTCTAGGATAGTTTGTAGGTTACACCAATATCATCGATTAGGGTGAGGTATATAAAGTTCTTGAGCTTGAGTTCCAGTAGATTAGTAGGGATTTAAATAGCAGGGAGACCAAAGGAGAATCATTTCAGTGTCTTGATGGTTATCTTTTTTCCGGAGGTGGATGGTAGTTTTATTGATCTTGAGGTAGTAGGTGTTGCATGATGTACATCATTTTATTTTGTTTATCCCCTCAGAAATGAAATGATGATTTTTATCTTTAGAGGTCAATATTAGTGGATCAAAATGAAATTTCATGTAGTGAATTTGTTTTCCAATTTTTTGAACTATAGTAGGATTAATGATGATATTCAAAGAAAAGATGGATTATTGCATCAAAATTATATTATAGTTTAGATGTGTGAATATATCTCAATTTATTTCATGATTAGTCAACACTATAATCCATGTGGGGGAGATTCTATATGGCTAGTTGTGAATTCTTCAGTGAAATAATACCATTTTAATCAATTCAAGGGGTTGATAGTGGTATAATAACTAAGACACATTTATAATTAAGAGGAAATTAATATTAATGGGGTTCCTATGATGATTGTTTGAACATGCATTCCTTTTTTACTTCATGGTTTTGGGAGGGCTCTTACGTTATTTGGGAATGGTGATGAGGTTGACCATTGAGTGTCTCCTATAGAAGGATGGTTAGTGTAAGAGGACAATATAGACTCTTGATGAAATGTTGGAAGCCCATGTTCATGATTTAAATGGATTATTGGAATAAAACATTCATTTGGTTTAGTTTTTGTATAATAAAAACTATCATTTCTAAATTAGTATTGTTATATTTGATTCAATATAAGGGAGGACGTTTGAATCCATATTATGTTAGTCTGAGGTTGGTGACCAAAAAATTGTTGGACTGAGTTTCATTGAGGAGATTAATGAGATAGTATAACTAATTTAGTAGTTGTTATTTATAGAATATATTTTCTAAAATCCATATTTTAACAACCTCTATAACATGTCATAGATTCAGGTTTGGGCTAAATAGTTTTTGTGGGAATCAGTTCAGCTAGGGAATCTTCATTTTGGAATTTAGGGAACACATATGTCACATTATGGTGGGTCATATCATATTTTAGAGAATTATTTAATGTTAGACTATTTGTTTTACTTTCATCAAAAACTAACATCAATCCATGTAATATTCAATGTTTCCAAGTTGAAAAAATATAATATGTACTCATCTAATGCATAGGAGTGGGAATAATTATATCTTGATCCTGATTCCACCACTGTTGAAAATATAGTTTGTATCTTACATTGCAAGAATTAGGTTCTCCATAGTAAACTGATCCCACTAGTCCATGTGATCATGAATCATGGTGGTGATAGACACTAGAAATTATTGTTGGAAGCTTTTGTGAATAAGTAGTATCCCAGATAATTTTTTTATGAGGGTGGTTGATAGAATAAGTTTTCATGGATGGGAGTTTGTGACACCTTATAGTTCACTGGTACACATAATTTTTTCTTTTATTTAATTATTTGTTTTTGTTTTGATAATTAGGGTGTTATGGGATGAAACCTAATTTTAATGGAAGATAGGCCATGGAACAGAGTTATCAATTTGTTTGTCTCACTTTGTGAAGGTGGAAAAAAGGATTATATATGGTTTGATCATGGTTTTTCAAACCATGAGAGACCATGGGGTGAACATAAAAATTTCGTTTTGGGGTAACAATATTTCCAACATTATGAGCACATTGTTTTCCTAACCAGGTGTCAAAATAGTGAGACCCTATCTACCTCATTAATATTTTGTCTTCTATCATGTTTTCTCGAAAAATTTTAAGGGTTGGACTTTATTTTCCCATTGACCATTCGAAACGAATCTTACATGGATGTAAATCTTCTCCCTCTACTTGGTTTTGGATTTCTCATTGGAACCGATGTGGTTTAATTGAGGTAATCAGTTTCCCCTTGATTTATTCTTAATTTCCCGTTAATAATCTATGTTTATCCATTTCAATGGATGTGTGATACTTTATATGGATGGTTTGGGAAAACCAATTATTTTAAAGGGGGCATTACCTTTTTTATGTGGTTTTGGTGTGTTAGGTATAATCCAACATATTCTTGTTTGTTTCCAACGATGGTGATGAGGATGATACAGAATCTAAAGCTGGTGTCTATATTTAAGGGTGTTTTCCATTTATTACCACTAAATTATAAAGCGACATTATTTTATGTTTTTATAATTTCCAAATAATATATTTCTGGAAGGTGTATATCCCATTTGAGAAGTTTTTTGTGAATTGGATTGGAAATTGTTTAAATAAAGATCGTTTTTTCAAATGGTGGTGGCATATGTGCACCCCTTGTGTTTGAAGAAATTGAATAAATATTTATTATGGTCATAACTAGATTTATGAATTTAATTAAAAAATGGTTTTACCCAAGGGAAATGTGGTTTTTAAAATGGGAATGTTAATTTATGTAATTAGAATGTATGACCTATTATGATTGTAGGGTACTTGTTTTTTATTATGTCAATATGGATAAGAACATTATTTAACTAAGGAAAATTGAGGGGTGGTTCAGGGGACCATTATAACCTCTAGGTAAGATGATAGCGAGAGTTTTTATTTTGTTATCTAGGGGCTCATGAGAGACTATGGGTTTGGAGACTATGAGGAATTGTATTTGGTTTCGAAGATAATGTTAGCACTCTTTGAGTTGAGCTCATGGAAGATATTTAGAGCTTCCATTTTTTCTTAACCGACTAGAATATTTATTTAGATTCACTTTTGGGAGACCCTTATGGTTATATCCCTATGTTTTATTGTTGAGTTGAATTTATTTTTTTATTTCCCTTTTCTTAGTTTTGAAAATAACAAACACCTTCTTAAAAATCTATTTTACTATTTTTAATTATATCATGTGTTTTGGAATTTTATTAGAAAAAATTATTTTTCCTCTAAACATTTTTATATCTAATTTAAAATGAATATAAAATTTTTATTATTTAAAAATTCTATTATACTAAAAGAGATTTCATTCTACTAGACTGACTAATATATTGTCCAATTTATTGACTAGTGTACATATCATAGGCCTGATCAATGTCATATAATTTAGACTGAAAATAGTTTAGATCCATCGAATAAACCATATTTCAGTAAATCATATTGAAAAAATATATTATAGTTTATCAGACAATGAAATGTTTATTATTGTATTAATTTTAATTATTTCCATCAGAAATAATTCATTATAATATTTTAATGGTTCTATCAAAATGAAATCAGATTGAAACATTATGCTAATATGTCAATTGAATAACATCTGACGCTATTATAACCTACTCATGAAATCACATAAACAAATTCATTGGAGGGATTCCAATAAATAAGGGATCATTCGAGGAAATTGGAGATGATACGTTTATAACTCTACATTTATGAGATTTTTCTCATCCAGGACATATTGTTCTTATACATTGATATTTATATCAAAGAGTTTTAGTTCAATAGGAATCTGTGTGATTATTTTAAATTCCATAAGAAATTTTTATTTTAAATTTCGTTTACATGATATACGTTTAGAAAATGAATTATAATGATAGGATGACTGGTGAATATAATCTAGTGCATCAAGGTCTTTTGGGTATAAGAAGAAATATGGAACTGATCATCATATCCATAGATTCCTTGGATATGTAAGATTGAGTTATTCTGATAATAATATTGAGGGAAATAATTTTGTAGATATATAGACATGTGTAGTTTGGTTTAAAACAATTGATATCTAAAATCAGGATGCATGAAATCCTAAAATATCAATTATATAGAGTAAATAATTTTATAAGGCTTGTAAGTCATTTTTACATTATTACATGCCATTATTTTACTTTCTTTGTCATGTTTTACATTTCAATGAGCATTTTAATTGGAAATTTTGTTTTACTAATATTTATAATTACTATATTTATCATAATTTCTATTAGATCAACAAACAACCCGGATTTAACTAAAAACATCGAAATCTATTACCAACACTATGACCATCAGGCTATTGTTGAGCTTGATCTTTTTATCTAATTATGTTTTGGTTTATCTGTTATTTCAATTTCATTAAATTACAATTCACCCCTATTATGTCCATTATAAAATTTTATGATCCAATATTTTTGAATTGGTTTTGGTTATACAACTTTATATGTGTATTTTTTAATTTTTTATATACTACAATTTTCTAAAATTTTTTTATAAACAACTACTTTATAAATTGTTATAGTAATAATGTGTATTTTAGAAATGGATTATATTTCTATAATATGGTAAGATTAAATATTAGTAATGTTGAGATTATGAATCCCTTTAGACTGCCAATCTTATTTGGTAAATGTTTTGACTCCTTGAGAGATTGGTTGAAAACTTTGATATAAATACTAGAGTGAAAATTTATTTATGTGACTAGAAATTATACAATTTTAGAGAAGGAACTAACTTATTTTACTAACTTAGAAAATTTGGAGTATTATTTGAATTATAGAATAAGGAATACATTATTTTTATTTATTATTAGAAATTTATATATTTAAATTTCTTCATGTGATGTATCAAATAGTATTTAGAATAAATTAAGGATACCTCATTTTTGAACTTCTAAATTCATTGAGACATGAAGAGATTTTCTCATAAATGATTATAAGGATTTTTATTATAGATATAGGTAATATTTCTAAAAATCCTTAAAATATTATGACTATTGTAAATAGTTTAAAATATTTCATTGAGAGGGATATTATAGATGGAATGTTAGTGGAAAAGATTATATAAATAATTCTTTGTGAATGAGAATCAAATCGAATTGATTTAGATGAAATAAAAAAATACTAATCATACTCTTGATGATATTATTGGAACACTTATATAATATGAAAAGGATATTAAAGATCGAACTAGATAAAATTTAAAATAAGATTGGAATATTTTATTTTGAAAATACATAAAATGATCATAATAATGTTCAATATTCTGATAATGTTATTAAGCCTTATAAAAATAAGAAATTTATTATTATTTCATATAGTATTTCATCATAATAGACTAGAAATAAACTAACAAATCTTTCTAGAAGAATGAATAATATTTTCAAGAAAATGGATTTTTAGTGTAGATATAAGAAATTTCAAAATGATAAATGTGATAAGAATGTTTCTTCTAAGGTAATATATTATGTTTGAAAAAAATCTGTATGTATCAAAAAATATCATCCAATTCTAAAAAGAAAAGATAATAAGGAATTAAATTCTGACTGAAATTATAAATATTATTATAATAAGAGAAATAAAAATTGTCTGAAATCTTTATATACATGATGTATTAGTAGAGGATACATTTCATCTAAAAATTCCTCAGATAAAAAATATTCATAACGGAAAAATTTCGAATTTAATTTACAAATTCTGAATGTTAACAATTAGTTCTTAGTTAAGGTGACTGATGAATCTCTTATAAATATTATAATAAATGATAACTTCTGTGATAGTAACCATGATAATAATTACACATTTTTTTCATGATAACTGATGTTGATATGATGAGATAAAAAAAATTCATTATGTTTCAATGAAGATTCATGATGTAAAAAATTACTCAAAAATGAAAACTGTAAAATTTCAGGAAAACATGAAAATTATCCTAAAACATTGTGAAAAAAAATTTCATTAACTTATACCTTAACTACTATAATATAATATATTTCTAATGAATTTGATAAATATAATTTTAAAAAATATGATATTTTTAAAGAACATAATAATATAATTTAGACAATACCTTTTTTCAATGTTATAGTGTAATTTGTTTTTGAACACTAATACTAAAAAGGATAAATATTTAATTGTTAAAATAAATTTTTAGATATTTAGTTTGATGAATATTTTATCAATGATAACAACCACTATGGAAGACATTATTTAAATTTATAATCAAATAAGTCCTTCTAGAGATATTTCAAAAAAAATTATACAAATAGAATCCATATTTTATTAATAACTACTATATTCCAAAAAGTGATCTATTTTGCAAAAAAATGTAAAATGGGGGACATTGTAAGAAAAAGTTTTTTTAAAATTATTTATATATTATTTCATAATTCATATTTTTCATAATAATTTATATTTACTCAATATAACAATGTTGGAAAATTTGAATTCCTGAAATTTTACTTTTTAAAAATATCTGATCAAATAATGTTTCGATTTTGAAGTGATAATATTTTTTTCTGGAAAATAAAAGAATCAAAACAATTTTTTTTATTAAATAGATATTTTATTCTTTAGACACATGAATAGAAACAAAAATTTCATTAAAAATATTATAATGATAGTGGCTGGTATAGATAGTTTTGGATATAAATTTCATAGAGAAATTATTATGACATAGAAGATTCTTCTTCTTGTAAAATCATTAATTTTAAATATTTTATTTTTTATAGGAATTAAGAAAAAACATGCTATAATAATAAAATTATATGATTAGGTTTATCTTTTTAAAATTAGTAATGAGAAATGTGCAGTTCATAGTTCTAAAGATGTGTTTATTCTTTGTTCTAATCGGCAAGGCTGTGTAGACACACTAAACATAGAGGACCTTAGTGACAAGATCTACCTTTTCATAGTGAAATGTAAGAACAAGAATGGCTATGGAATATATGATTATGAAATTATAATCATATAATGTTTACTTTATTGTCTAATAAAGTAATATTTCTAAATATACCAAAATATAAGCTTCACACATGTAATTTCTGTGATCCTTATCAGTTGAAAAAGCAACATAACTCGTGTTTTAAATATATTAGTGAAGAATCATCATTTGATGCTTTATAGTATGTTCACATGAAATTATTGGGTTCTTAAAAATATTATGTATTGGGGGTAAATAATATTTATATTTTTATCTTATGATTATTGTAACATATTGATATTTTAGAATAAAATTTTATCTTCAATAGTTTATAAGATATTAAACACCTAGATTAAATGAAGAACACAATATTATTATGCAGCCATTACAACCTTGACAATAAAATAGTCGGAGTGAATATTGTTAACAGATTGATGAAATATATAATGGTCATACTCATTTCTAATATAATAATTAATACTTTTAAAAGAAGTAATATATTTCTAGTAAATTCATTTTATTAATAAAAACATATTTTCTTCAAAACCGAATGTTATTTATTTTTATGTAAAAAAATATAAATAATATCTATATATTTTAGAAAAAATATTTTATATAATTAACATAATTTTTGAAATTATAATTTCATTATATTTATATGGTAAAATTTTTATACTTCTCTGACATGATTGATTTTTCAATGAAAAAATACGATTTTTTATTTTTCTAGTATTGAGAATATATTTTTTTGAATTAGTTAAAAAATTAAATTAATTAATTTTTAATTAAAATAATCCATTTATGGGTTTTAATGTGTAATATATATTTGAATATAGTGTAGAAAATTTTATATTTCCAAATTCATTTTTCTAAAAACAATTGTTCATTTTTTATTGTTTTATTTTAAATTAAAATTTTCATCTTCAGTGAAAATAATATTGAAAAATTGATTCTGTATTTTGAATCAAGAAGATATAAGTTTATTCAATATGACTCTTTTATTTTTTTACCAATAATAACTATAACCTTTAAATTTTTTTACTATGGTAAAAGATAAATTGTGAAATTTAGGTTGAAAATAAAATGATAAGGTCAATAAAAGATCCTTAAAACATATCCAAATTTTACTAGATAATGTCACTACAGCCCTTAACATATAGGGTTTTAAATTGAGTTATTTAAGGGATTATTTTTCATAAAAATGAATTTTATTTTATCTAAATCATTTAAAAACACAAAAGCCACTTTCTTTATCTTAAATATCATTTATGTTTCCACAAGGGGAAAAATTAAGTTATTAAAAAATCTATGTTATCATTATAAACATTACAAATTGTTAATGATAAAAATACATTTCTAAATTTTGGGGCCACTGGAATTATATTATGACCATTATACTATTTAATGTAATGAAAATTAAAACAACTCACACTTCTCGTTTTATTAAGTATAATATTTTTAACAATAGGATAAAAATAATATATGATTGACTATAAATATTATTTATATATATAAAATATTAATATATATCAATGTAATTTATTTTCAAAATTTATATTTTAGATAATTACCTAAAATATTTACACAATGAAGATGCAATAATAATTCAACTAATGGAAAAATCAGATAAATGATATTAAAATTATGAAATGAATTTTAAATTGAATTATTTATGCTTATCTATGAATTTTATAGGTGACTATGACTTATTAGGTTTGTATTCAATGATATTGTAATGAACCGTGTATTTTTAGAATAGTAATTTATTATATATATTAATACATATGAATAAGATATTAAATTTATGTTAAAGGGGACTCTTTTTTTAATAATGTACTCGACACATAACAACAGGCTTATCCAAAATCATACATTGCACACAACATTGAGTTATAATAAAAAAATAATTCAATAATATTATTTTTTTAAATGATAGTTAACACCTATCCATTGAAATGGAGGGAATTAATAGTATCAACTGAATTTTTAAATATGGTTTACACATGGTTAAATGATGATTCATTGACTAAAAAACTTATTAGAAATGGAAAAAAACCCAATTGAATATAATGTATGTGTTGTTTTGAAATCCTATTTAAAAAAGAATAATTTTGTTTTCATATAAATATTTATGGATTCTTATTAAATGAAAAATATATGATATATATTCAATGTTGTGTTTTAAATTCATCTTAAATTTTTTCTATATATTATATAAGAATAAATTCATTCTTTCATATAAAATAAGTATTTTTCTAAAAATCTAGTTTTACCACCTGATCATGGAGAGCTCTTTTTAAATATTTTTTTTGAAACCAATATATGTTTTATTTGACAAAATAAACTTCTTCTTTAGAAGTAGAACATAAAAATTCACTTTGGATTGGAATTTTGGTATTTTCTTCTAAAGTTCATTTGTTAATTAATAGGGAAAAACACTACATTATAATTCTAAAATGCGATTTAATCTCATTTATTTTTATAGATAAGTTATGATTTTAATTGTTTTTAAAGTTTAATTATATTATATTTTTATAATTTAATACAATCTTGGTTGTTTAATGTAATTTCACTTGGAAATTGAGAATAACCGCATGTTAATCTTTTAGTAGTTTTTACTTCTTAAAAGCATGCTTTTTGGTTTTAACAATGAGATTTAATTTTAATTTAATTTCTAATAATTCTGTGTTTTCAATTTGGGAAAATGTATTCCATATTTGGAATCATAAGGTATATGTTTTTAAAATAGCCAAATTTTATTTTTAGACATTATGAATAGTAACTTCAGTCTTTTTTTTACCACAGTTAAAAAGTAATCCTTGTAAATAAGGGTAAAAATATAATAATATAATAATATTTAATTACCCTAAAAAAATTTCTAACCATATTGGATGAGATATTTCTGACCATATTAATCCTTTAGTGAATTTTAGGACCCCATGGAGCCACTTGTGACTGCAAGTGACATTTAGTTACTTTTAATTTAAAGGTAAGGATAATATAACCTAAACATGTATCATTTAGAAAACCAATTTTTATCTAGGGTTATATTAGTTATATTTTCAACTATAAATAATAATTAGAAATCTAAAAAGATTTTCTATATACTGGTATTTTATTTATTATTTTTAGATATCAAATAAATAAATATATTTATGACACAATAATGATGTAGTGATTACCTTATTATTGAATGATTTAAATAATTGAGATTATAAATATTGAAATATATTTATTTTGAAACATTTCATGACATACAAAAATTTTAGGGATGCATTTAACTTCTTATATTTTAATTTATAAAGTTTTTTTGTAATAATAAATTTGTTATGGATTTTTTAAAAATCTTGATACAAATATTATAGACATTTAAATAAATGAGTTTTTAAAACAAATACTATTTTATTAAATGATATAATAGTCATAAGAATATTGGATTCGTCCAAAGGACTTGTATAATGTTTTCAAATTTTTTAATGAACCACTTTAGGTTCTATTGTCATTTTATGGTAACTATATTATAAATATAGAAGCAATATACAAGAAGACATGGTAATATTTATATAAGTTAACTAAGGGTTAAAGCTAAAGGATAAAGTTAAATTTAAACCCAAAACATGTCTAAAACCTATTGGTTGAGATTATTTCAAAAAATTATCAACATATATTATAATTAAATAAGTATTGGAAATTTTTAAAATTTAAATTCAATTTAAAATAAAATAATCTTTCAAGACATTCCTAAAGTATCCCTCCCCCCACTTATAAAAGGCCACCAACTCTAACCCCTTAATCACACATCTCAAGCCCCTTGTCTGGTCCAAAATATGATTCACTAAGATCCAAACATTCATATATTATTCTTAAAATCCATTCCTTATAAATAAGGCATTTCAATAAAGTCATTTGGATCAAATCAAAAAGAGTTACCCGTTTTAAGAGGCATCATATTCTCAAAAGTTACTTTCCAATATTCCACTTCTTCACTCCCAATTATATTCTTATTCATTGATTAGAATAAAACAAAAATATAATAAATATACTATGATTTTTTAAGATAAGGATCCAAACTACACTTACACACACCTCTGTCTAATGGATTTAGAACATACTGTTTCTGTGGACTGTGAACTACTTCCTCACCAAACGATGATTGTTCAATTATCTCCCACCACCTCTCATGGTGGTCTATATGATGAAACTATATTTTTATGATATATATAATGTTTAAATATTATTTATTCTTATGTAATTTTTATTTACAACATACCTTTATGATTTTCATGATGTGTAAACACAATAATTTCATTTGAGGAAGCAGAGACTACCGCCACCTCAATGTGATATGACTCGTTCATTCCATACATGGAACGTATAAAGGATGGTGTTAATGAAATTACATAACAAATATAAAATTTGATATTATAGAAGAATTATAATATACCTATTTCTCATTATTTTCTCATTCCATTAAATATGAAATATAAATGAAAGTAGTGTTCATTCATACATACGACTTATCGTCTCTATGAATGGTGAATTAAATTTGTTATCTCCATATGTTATAAAATATTATAAATAAATATATACAGGATATATATGATATAAATATGAATAATTCTCTATATATAATGAAATTTTTACCCCATGGAAAAATTGTAATAATAACATGATAATTTTCGAACCATGTACCCAATATCTACAAAACAACTGATATTAACATTAATAATTATGTAATTTTTATAACATGGTAATAAGTGATATAATAAAATAATAAACATAAAAAATAGTGTTTATTATTCAGGAAATTAAAGACCAAATGAGTCAAGTCAGACATGAGGTAAAAGATTTTGTCTCAATCTCCTTTCTTTGAGGCATATTTTGATTTATACAGACTTTTTATTATACGGTGTATAAATCCCTTTTACGTTAAATTTAATTCAAAGAGAATCTTTTCATTTCAATGAATAATATTACTAAATGTTAAAGGAAATGTTTTTTTACATATGTGGTGAAAATGACCTTCCCACCACCAATATTATTCTTTGATATTTGGATTGCCTAAAAAGACGTAATGGTTTTAAAAATAAAATAACCACCATATACCCTTTTTATGTATTTTGTTATTGAAAATATTTTTGAGAATGTATTGATTATGTAAATATATCAAAATTTTATATTGTGATTGGAATATAGAAATTTTATCTTTCCATTATTCTTGTTTTATATGTTATGATTATGTTATGGTTTATGGGAATTGTTTATTTATTCGAGTGGTTCCATGAATAAACTAGGGTGAGTGAGCCCGATATAGATCTCCATTGAATTGGGTAACATGACAGAGATAAATGTTCATGTTTCTTCTAAGATATTTAGGGAATATACCATGATGGGTATTACAAACGATACTCCCTATATAATTGTGAAATATGTAATGTAATTATTTTATAAATACCAGAAGTTACCATTATAGTTTATTATTTCTATGTGTTATTCGTAATTATTATGATTTCATGATGTTTGTTAATGAGATTATTCTATTTGAGTGAAAATTATGATTTCATTTATTTACATGTATTAATGTACTAATGTTTTCTTTCATTTTTTTATAACCCTTACTAATATTTTTATTCTCATCCAATGTTTTTGAAATTCTTTTCAGAAGGTCTAAAGAATTTTAAGAGAAGGGAAGAATTCATGAAGATTTATATTGAGAAAATAATTATCGTATTCATTAAGGGGTTTTATTATTGGGAAAGAATTTTGATAGAGCATAAGTGTCTACTTGAAATATTCATGTTGTTATGTATAAGTTATGACATAATTCGGTAAAGATATAAACATAAAAATATCCTCAATTTGAATTATTAATATAATTCAAGATTATTTAATGTTTAAGGATGGGTCCTTAATGTTTGTATCAGAGTACATTTTAGATAAAATTACAGGTTAGGGTGTTATTTAAGAATATGTTACATAGCCATAATGGTTACCATATTAGAAAGAGTCATTGTTATTTCAGATAAATTGAATGTGTTTTTGATAATATGAATAAGTATATATTAGTTTTTACCCTTCTCATAAGATATTATATGATGACTTTACAGATATACTGACACACAAATTTTTTTAGTAAATTGATGGATCTAGATGGAAGTAATGTAACAATGAATGTGAAGAAAATTTTGATGGTTTTATAAAAAAGGAAACAAATGAAATGGGAGATGCAGTGAGAAATTTTGTGGTTATTCTCAACAAACTATCTAGAGTCATGATTGACCAACTAAACATTAGTGATTTTTAAGGCATTCTATATGCCAGAAACGAATCCCTACAGACATTCAAGTAATAATCATAAAGGTAAGTATATTCAAAGACCAACATTTCAAGGATTTTGAATGAAAGTCCTAGGATATTCATAAAATGGATGGGAAGTTAATATATATGTGGTAATGAATGTCATAAAACAATAACCTATCACGAAAAAAGGAAGGGTATCATTGAATCTAGTAAAAGAAAAGAAGTTCTTTTCGACGGATCAACAAATTTTTTTAAATGTGGTGTGCATAGTCATTATACAAATAGATTTCCTAATAAGAAGGTTCAGTAATCAGATCAGGGGGACCATATAAATATATTTTTACTAATAAATAATTTGATTCCAATTGATGATGATGAAACTGACATTGACGAATGAAATGTCTATATTATTTCATAGATGTTGTTTTGAAATTATTGAATCGTAATATATGATTCATGATTTTGTTGTAGGAAATAAGTATTTTGGAAACATTTAATGAGTAATAAGTATACATATAATGGATTACAGAGTTATGGTATATTTTATTATTATAAAATTCTTAAAATCATTTATTCTCTATTGATGATTGGATTACATTGGAAGACTTTTTCTAGTATGTGTAACCCAAAAGTTTGATATGTGAAAATTTTATTCATGAAATAATTATCTTTTCTTGTGTGTACATAATGGATTACTTTAGGGGTTTGTATGATCTTTTTTTGAGGTGATAAATGGTTATTACATTTTAGGAGTCAAAATGAAATCTATTAGATAACATTAGAGGAATAAATATGTTATGGTTATTTTTTATGAAATTAAATTATTTTTTTGAAGGTTATAAGAATGATATAGTTTTAGGAAAAGGAAAAACCACAGGATGGGTTACAACCCATCACATTCAGAAATTCCGTGATAAACAAACCCACAATCGAAGGCTAATAAGGGTGCATTGTCTACCATATTCCTATGAGAAGACCCTAGTTTGTATGACATATTATTTTTAGTTAAATGATTTTATTGATAAAGAATATGTTTATTTGGGATATTATGTTTTATTAAATGTATATCCTTTGTAAGGAAACATGATTTGGTGATTAAGTGATAAAGGTTATTTTGGAAGACGTTTTCTATTTTGGGAACACTATATGCCTAAGGAAAATAGAATACATTATGATTTCAATTGGGGAGTTAGGATGGAATTTTATTTTGGAAGAATCAATGTTTTTATTCATGAAATATAAATATTTTTCTTATATATGGAAATAATTAACCTGTCATAGAGAATATTTGATTAGGTTAACTACTTTTCTATATGAGACTATAATCATAGAGAATGTTATTTGGAGATAAATGTTAAGCTTTTGTGGTAGTCTATGTAATCAAATCCTTATTAATTTAGGGTTTCAAAACATTTTGGATTATTTTGAATAATTATAAGGATATCTTTGTAATGAATGGACTTTTTTGATCTTTGGGTTTTGTTTGTTCAATTTATGAGAGTAATAATATTATTTCTTTTTATAAAATATTATCTTCTTTGGGGATTATATAATCTTGTCATAAACATTTTGGTTTTCATTATTGAATAATGGATGAGAGAATATATGGTTCATCTTTTTTGGATTATGTTATTCTCTAGATGTTGATTCTAGCACTTCAGCTGTGACAAAGTCATCTTGATTACCGATCATTTGGAGAAAATATTAGTTTTTGGTATAAAATTATTAAAGGATAAAACACTACATGAAATGTATGTATATTACCTTATTTTATTAGTCAATATAAAAAATAAATTATCCAAATTTATGAATGGAAAATTTAAAAAAAAAACTTTTCAATTAAATTTTCTTACTATGGAATAAAAGACTGTTTAACCTATTACATGTTTGTGGTTTTTTGGTGGTTAAATTTCTCTTGATCAGGTTCTCTATCACTATCCATCAGAACATGATGGTTAATTTTCTATTATTTGTCCATGTTTTCAAAGATTCCTATTATGTGTTATCTTTGGTGACCTTTATACATATCTTTATTTATTTTAACATGATAGATTTATAGACTCTATTTCTTGATTTGGGACTTTCAAAGACGTTTACGAGCCATATTTTATAATTTCAAGGACACAGTTTCCAAAAGGGGGGAAGGATGAAATCACTCAGGTATTTATAGAATAATACATTCTAATTTATATTAATACTTATGAATAAGATTTTAATTTCTAATGTAAGGGGATGCGTGTTTTTATATCGTACTGGACACAAAACAATGGGCTTATTTGAAATCATACATTGCACACAACATTGAGTTATACTGAAAAATAACACAATAATATTTTTATTATTTTAAATAGTAGTTAACTCATACTTTTAGATTGGTATAAATGAATAGTGTCATGTTAATTTTGAAATATTTTTTACACATGTTTAAATAGAGATTCATTTATTACCAAGTTTATTAGAAATGGAAATAAAAAACCAATTAAATATAATAGACGTGTTTTTATGAAAACCTAATTAAAAGAGAATATTCATTTTTTCATATCACCCTTTATTGATTTTTATTTAATAAAATATATATGATATATATTAAATTTAATGTTTTAATTTTATAATATATGTTTTTAAGATATAATATAAGAATAAATACATTTTTTTTCGGATAAAAGAAGTATTTCTCTATAAATGCATTTTTACCCCCTTTTAATGTTTAAACGTTTTAAAATACAATTTTTAACACATTTAAATATTTTATTTCACAAACTAAACTTTTTATTGATAATAAAAAAATCAAAATTTACTTTGGATTAAATTTTGGTATTTTTCTACTAAAGATCATTTTTAATAAATATTAAAAAATAGAGCATTTTAATTCAAAACTGCATTTTAATATAATTTATTAACATATTAAAATTGTACATTTAATATTTTTCAGAGATTAATTGTATTTTTTTTATTAATTAATCCAAATTTTTTAATTGAAAATAATTTCACTTTGTAATTGGACATAAACACATGTCGATCTTTTGGTAATTTTTAATTCTTGAAAACATGCTTTTTTGGTTTTGACAACGGGAAATAAATTTAAATTATAATTTTCAATTTATGTGTTTTGAATTTATAAAAATGGATTCCATATTTGGAATAAATAGTTCTAAATTTTTTAAATTGGTAAATTTAATTTTTAAAAATTATGAATAGCAGCTTCAGTTATTATATTTTTTTTCATAGTTAAAGGGTAAATCTGGAAAATAAGGGTAAAAAATAATATTATAATAACATTAAATTACCCTAACAATGTCATAAACCTTTTGGATTATATATGACTGATCATGGTAATATTTGGGTCCATTTTACGACCCCATGTAGCCACTTGTGTGTGAAAATGACATTTAATTACTTTTAATTTAAATTTATGGAAAATATAACTTAAACATTTTTCTATTAGTAAAAAAAATTATATGGGGTTTTATAAGATGTGTTTTTTATTTTAAATAGTGATTATAATGAATAAATTATTTATGTCACAGTGATGATTTAGTTATTACCATATTAATGATTGATTTAAATAAATGAGATTATAAATATTAAAATAAATTTATTTTAAAAGTTTTTAGGCCATCCATGAATTTTAAGAATTATTTCTTCATGTTATCATTTAATTTATGATGTTTTTTATAAGGAATCAAGTGGTTTTGGATTTGTAAAAAGTTATGATATTAATATTATAAAAATTGATAGAAATTATTTTTTAAAACAAATACTATTTTTTTAAAATAATATTATAGTCATAAAAATCATGGATTTATACAAAATACATATATAATGTTTTAAATGTCATTAATTAACCACTTTAGGTTCTATTGAAATTTTATGGTATCTATATTAACCATATAGTATGGTTATACAAGAAGATAAAGCAATAGTTAAATTAGTTAACTAAGGGTTAAAGCTAAATGATAATGTTAAAATTGAAACAAAAAATTTTATACAATATATTGGTTTATAGGATTTATAAGAAAATATATTATATTCTAATTAAATAAGTTTTGGACCTTTTGAATATTGAAATTCATTTTATAATAAAACAATCTTTCAAGACATTCCTAATCTACCCTTCCTCCCTCTTTTAAAATCCGACCACCTTTAACACCTTAATAACACCTCTAAATCCTCTTGGATCGTCCACCCTAAAATCTAATAAGCTCAAAAAATACATATACTCCTCTTATATGACTTATATTAGGAATAAGGAAATTCATGAATGCATTTTGGCTCAAATCAAAGGGAGTTACCCATTTTAATAGGTATCATCTTCTCGAATGTCCGTTTCCAATATTCTACTTCTTCACTCCCTATTCTATTAGTTTTATTTGATTACATAAAAAACCATGTATCCTCAATATAATTTTATGTTTTTATGATAATTATCAGAACAACACTTACACACACCTCCATCTAATGGATTTAGAAAATATTGTTTATGTAGACATCAAACTACTGCCTCACGAAAAAATGATTGTTCAATTATCTCTTACCGCCTCTCATAGTGGTAATTATAATGGAAATATATTTATATGAGATATTTTTTACATTTTCTTTATTCATATATAATTTTTATTTTAAACATACCTTTATTATTTTCATGTAGTGTAAACACGATAATTTTATTTGAGGAAGCACGGACTACCGCCCCCTCAAAGTGATATGACTCATTCATTCCATATATGGAATGCATAAAGGGATGCATTACTGAAATTATGTAACATATATAAAATATGATATTATACTATAATTATAATATACTTATGTATCATTATGTTTTCATTCTATTAAATATCAAATAGAAATGAATGTTTTTTTCATGCGTATGTACAACTTACCGTCTCCACGAATGGTGAATTTCATTTCTTATCTCAAAATGTTATGGAATATTATAAATACATATGTAATGGATATATGTGATATATATATATATATATTAACAATATTATAGTGATATTTTACTTTTTACAATAAGGAAAATTTGTAATTATAACAAGTTCATTTCCATCTCATGTACCCAATATCGACAAAACGACCGATATTAACTTAAATTATTATGTAATTTTTATAACTTGGTAATAAGTGATATAAATGGAATAATAAAAAATAATAATTTTTTATTCGGGAAATTAATGAACTATTGTGTCAATTTGGATATGAAGAAAGGTACTTCGTCTTAATCCCCTTTTATTGTGGATTATTTTGATTTATACACGACTTTCTTTTATACAGTTTATAAACCCCATTTACATTTAATTTTATTAAAAGGTAATTTTTTTTTCTATGAAGTGTTTTACTAAATGATTATATGAATTTTTTATTTCTAATGTATGCGATGACAATGAAATTTTTACTACCATGAGGATTTCTTGATATTTGGCTTCTTTAAAATGTTATGATGCTTTTCAATTGAACATTAATACCATATAATAATTTTATGTACATTTGAATTGAAAATGTTTTTGAGAAAGTATTTATTATTTCATTATCTTGAAATTTTATGTTATTTTAGGAATATGGAAATGTAATCTTTCCTTTTTTGCTTGTTTTATATGTTATGATTATGTTATGATTCTTGGGAATTGTTTACATATACTGGTGGTTTCGTGATAAACATATGGAAGGTGAGCTGAAGATAGATATCCAATTCCTTGGGTAATGTGACGGAGGTAAAAATTAATGTTTATCCTAAGATATTTAGGTAATATACAAGGATGGGTATTCCAAACGTAACACCCTATGTAGCTGTCAAAGCTGCAATGTAAGTATTTTATAGATTCCACAAGTTACCATTATGATTTATGATTTCTATATATAATTCATAAATCTTATGATTTCATGAAGTATTTTAAAGATATTTTTTCATCTAAGTGAAAAATAGGGTTTGATGACTTACATGAATTGGTGAACTAATGTTTTCTTTCATTATTTAATAACCCTTACTAAAATTTTTATTCTCATCCCATGTTTTTGAAATGTTTTTCACTGTGTACAAGGATTGGTAAGACAAAAGAAGAATTCAAGAAGATTTATATAAATAAAAAAATTCATATGTTATTTAATGAGTTTTATTTTTGTGAAAAAATTGGATAGACTTGATGTTTCTACTCGTAATATTCATGTTGTTATGTATAAGTTAGGACTAAATTCTCTAAAGCTTTAATCCTAAAAAGACCCTCAATGTGAATTATTATCTTAATTCAAGATTATGTAATTTTTAAGTCTAGGGACCTGCAGATATGGTTTTAAGTACTATTTTTTTCTCAATTTTCATAAATTCCAAATTAAAGAATAGTTTCAAAAGACCCGAGTTCGAATCCTGGCAATCTTAATTGTGGGATTTATGATGAAGGTGGTGACACATATAGGTATTGATGAAGGCATCAAATTGCACATGGCCTTTAGGATATATAATGGTTCACATGGTCTTGACCTTATGGTATACATAATGGGTTTCCCTCTACCTGGATATAAAGAGGCCATTGATTTCATAATATAGAGGCTTTGACCTAATTTTTTTAAAACAATAGTGTCAAAATTGACTCAAATGATATTATATGAAAATGATATTTTATTAAATTATATTAAAACCATAAAAATATTTAAAAATTTAAAATTTATTATGATAAGGTCTAAAATTTTCTCAATTTTATATTTATATAATATTTATAACATAGAAATAAATATTGCAACCTTTTATTATTAAAATCATTGTTAAAATAGTTAAAATTAAAATAATTTAAATAATGGTTAATCAAAAGCGTTAGGTGTAAAATAACATAAAAATTTATCTAAAATTTAATTATTGTTTATATTAAAATATTATCATAAATTATATTCTAATACATATATATTTGGATGTATTTTTATAGAAAATGAAATTTTTATAATTTAATCTATCGAGAAATTTAAAAAATGCACCTCTCCTCAATTATTAATGGGAACCTCAGTCATTAATTTATTTCATCACTTAGAACAATCTAGTTCTATGATACCCTGATATTTTATATTGTAAAATTATATATACACATTTAAGAGGTGATGGTATTCTCTAAAAACTAATCATAGAGCCCTTGAGAAAAGTTTTGAAGAATTTGTTTCAAAGAAGAGCTAATGGCTCTAACTGATCAATTTTGTTATAATCTTATGTACCTTCTCTAAATAAATGATTTTTATCATAATATAATAATTAAACTATGCTATATATTCAAAAATATTATTTTTATTATTCTGAAATGTCTATTATAAACCCTCATTCTCATAAACAAATTAGTGAAAGTATCGGTCATGTGTGCCTATACATTATAATCTCCACATAACAATAAAATTTAGTTTTCATCACGATATTTTATGGTGGGTGTATTAATGGGTTTAATTAATATATACAATATAAAAATGATTCTATAGAAAATAATTATTATTTTTCTTTCACCCATTTCATAAATTAGAAAACGAAAACAACACACATGTGTACGTATGACCAACTGTCTCCTTGAATGAGGACATTAATTTTATATTTCTACTTCATATGAATGAATATAAATATGGATAAAAATAATTATAAATGATATTAATATCATTACTAAAATTATGGAAATTATGAGAAAAAATATCAACGTATAAGAACCCAGACTACCAAACTAGTGAATGCTTGGAAAACGAAAGAGTTATCATCCTGAATAGTGATTTTAGTAACAAATTGTTAATAAACATGTGATAATATGTTATAAAAAATTCATTAAACATATGATACATATACTATTATTGAATAAAATTATAATAAATCATTATTTATTAAACAATAGGTTTCAATATGAACAATAAATGTCGAGACTTGAGGTAAGGGAAATATTTACTAAATTTCCCATCATTGGGATAAACTACTATTTTATTTATTATATTTTTTTGATTATGTGTGAATTTAATTTTTATCATATTAGATTTTATTTTAACTTGTTTTATGTGGGTTTAATATGAATAAATATAATCAATTAATTTTTTATTTCTCAGTTTAATTTTATGATATTTGTATGGGATTTTTGACTCACTTTTATTCATATGGGACACATAACTTATACAATAAATGTTTATGTTTTATAGTGTATATAATATCCATGAATGTGTTTAATGACTATTATCCTAAATATTATTATATTTACATATCCATCTTATATTATTCATTTCATAGGGCACATGAATCTACTGATTATGATGATGTATGTGTTTATTCACGATCTAATCATTATTAAGGATTGATTTTGTTTATGTCCCCACTAGGGAATATTTCACTTTCTTGTCCTTATTTTGACAAAAAGTTTTTAGAAGTAGTTTTCCTACTATAAAGGTAATGATTAAATTTTATTTTACCCATGTGATACTTTTTATTGAAATGAGTTTCAAACAAAGATTTTTGTTGTTTTCTAAATGAATCACATTGTAACATTTTTGGAAAATACATATGAAATGATCTCTTTAAATTATAATACATGCAAAAATTTTACAATTTTTATGAATCCTTAATTTATTGATTTTATTTTACAATATTAAATGTTTTTTTTGAAAAAATATTTTTCCATTGTAATTTTATTACTATTTAAAAAAATGTTTTCAATATGCAAATTATATTTTTCAAAATAATTATTTCAAATGACGTTGGAAAATCATTTTCCACTAAAGAAAATATTTTTTTGTGGTTACTTGTGCTTTACCAGGGATATGATTCAAGGATACCATTATTATTCATTCTTTGAATAATTTATTATTTAAATGATATATTTCTCATGAAATATATTTTTTTCAAGGTTTTGATATAATGAATGATTTATAGTCATGTGCCACACATATGTATATTTTTCATTGAGTGATAGGAGGGACATATATTTACCTCTAATTAAATTTTTAATCAATTATATCTCATTTTATATATATAGGAAACTAGTTGATATACATGATCCATTAGGGGAAAAAGTTGATGTGTTTGATAAATTATGTGAAACAAGTTAATGTGATTGAGATGTTATGTGAAAGAGGTGATATGGAATGATCCGATGGTATTATTTGTTAACCTTCAAATAAGAAATTATTTCTATATATATGATGATTACACACACATTCATGAAATGAATTTATGGTTCATGATTGTGTTATGATGAATCTTCATTCTTATTATTAATATGTTTTTAAATAATAATGTTTTATGCCATGACACATGTTTATCATCCATGAATGATTTGGTATGAAATTTTTATGTTATGATCATTATCACAAACCCATATTTAATATCATATTATTTAATAAGATAAAAAATTGATTTCTTCATTGTTTACCTATACTAATAATATAAGATCACGATTTATTATGTTTCCTTTTTCTCAGTTTGTGAAGAATGGTTTTAAGTAGGATTTATCAAAGAAGGCTTATAGACAAGAATATATTTTGGGAGATGATATAGATTACTATGGGGAAATAATTTAATTTTTTATGATATGTAAGAGTTTTTCTTAAGATTCTAAAAATCTAATCATAAAATGTCTTTTAGTATGTAAATGATCTGATATTTCCTTTTTTATGCTCTATACTTTTATAGAAAATATTAAGTGAAATTGTAAATTTTTTGTATTAAGCACTAGATCATGAAGTATATTTTTTAGGCTATATCTTTTTTTACCATAGGAGGGATTAACAATCTCAAGATTAGGATGTTTTCTTATAAGGTTATTTTATTTTTTAGGGAAAAAACTATTTGTGGATCATAAGACCAATGAATTGGGAAATAGTTTTTAAGATTTATGTTTTTAAATTTTTTGGTGACTAATGTTTTTTATAGACATATATATTCTTTATGTAATTATGGGATGTTACATTTCTGGGTGAAAATTGAATGGAATGATATAAAATTTGAGTTTAAATTATATTATGTTTATTTTTTAGGATACTTCTCACGTTTCATCAATTTTTATATTGATTCTATTAATATTTCTTTTGAAAAAGGACAACCCATAGACTGTGTGATAATACTTCCCATTAATAAATTCCATGAGAATTGATCCTACAACTGAAGGGAAAAAAGGGTGAATCACCTACCACTTACCTACATGATGTGCAATTTAGTATTTCATTTTATATTTAGAGAAACAATCTGATGGATAATTTTTTTGTTCATTTTGGGAATCGAATATTTATCATAGTTATAACAATGATATTGGATATTTATTTGGTGATAATTGATTAATGTTATTTAAAGAGTCATTCACTATTTTTGGACCCCAATATGATTACGATAAACAAAATATTGTGGAATTTTATTTCAGGAATAATGTTTGAGATCCCTCTTAGAGGAATATAGGATTTTAATAGTGAGAATATAGTGATTAAACTTATTTTTTTGAAACACATTTTATATATTAGAAATTATTAGTGAAATTACTTTTTGGAATATGACATTAATAATGGTTGAAGCAATTTTGAGGTAGGTATAAATATTTATGATGGGATTAAATCATGCGTATTTTTGGGTTTCAATCATAGTCTTGAATATTTTTTAGGAACTTTAAGGGTTGTTACTTATTGAATGATCTATGTTTAACATTGGTTATTAAAAGTATAATAGTTTTTAAGAATATTTTCTTATTTTATACTAACCATTTTAGTTTTATTTAATGCATAATTATGGGAAAGACATATAGTTACTCTATTTAGAAATTTTTTATATGTATATATTGATTTTGATGCTTCAGGTGGGAATCAAATCCATATTTAATACTCATCGTTTGAATAAAATATGGGTTTGTGGAGGAAACAGAAATTGGAGAAAATCCAATTTTTAAGTGAGTATATTTTCTTATGTTCAATCTCTATGTATTAAGATAATTCATCAACTCTAGAAAAAGGTTTTTTTGGAATATAAATTTTTACATTTACTTTTCTTATCGTGGAATCAACGTACTTTAACCCCATCATAATTTGTTTGGTTTTTTATATTTAAAATTATAATGACCATTTGATTTATAACTCCCCCTCAAATCAGGATAGTTTGTTATATTATATTTTTCTCTATTTTCTTACATGGATTACTAGTATGTTTTATATCATGTGACCTTCATATTTTATTTTTTTTTATTCTCAAAATGATTTTTTATTTACCATTTTTCTGATGTGGGATTTCAAAAGAATTATATTTAAAATTAATTCACTTGATTACTTAGTACATGTTAAAATTAAGAGGTAGAAATTTATTTTTTTGGGGGAGAATTCAATATCCAGTTATTTTAACATGAGGGTATATGTTCAATAGTGTGTGAGATATACAATAATGAGATCCAATAAATTAAGAAATATTATTATTCAACAATTATAACATAGAAATTAAATTGGATAGAATGAATAGTATTAATGAATTTATTAAATATATAATGTTCATACTCATTTTTAATTTAATAATTAGTTCTTTGTAAAGAAGTAGTAGATTTTTACAAAGGAAATTTTATTCGTCAAAATAATTGTTTTTTAAAACATTAATTATATTTGTTTTTCTGTAAAAAATAATAAATATAATTTATAAAGACTTTAGAAAAATAATTTTAAAAAACAAATTTCATTTTCCCAATAACTATATAAATTTTTTTAATATTTTAGAATTTTGATAAATTAAGAAAAGTTTATTTTCTCAATGAAATGTAAAATATAACATTTTTTATTTTTCAAGTGTTACTGATGTACAATTTTATTTTGAATTTTTATTAAAATTTATTTAGATGAATTTTATTCAATGTAATCTAATTATGGTTCCTAAAATATATTTTATACTTGAATATAGTATAAACATAATTTATGTTTTAATGGGAATATTTCTATAAAAACATTCATTGCATTTTTCCAGTTTTAATTTATACTAATATATACCTTATCTTTGAATTTTATTTGAAAAAATTGCTTCTATTTTTGGATTCAAAGTGTATAAACTTTATAAATAGGTCCTTTATAGTTTTTTCCAATATTAATAACGACCTTGGAAATTTTTTTGACCCTGGTAAAGGGTAAATTGGGTAATTTAGGTTATAAATAAAATCATAAGGGCTTTAGAATGACCCTAAATATTTTCAAATTTTACTGGATAAATTTAATTCGACCATTAAAACCTACTATTTTAAATTTTTATATTTAGTGGATATATTTCCCTGAAAAGTACTTATACATTTAAAAGTAAAAAATATCACTTTATTTGTCTTATATATGTCATATGTGTCCACAGGGGTAAAAAATTAGTTTATGAACTATTATAAGTTTCCATTTTTAAATTTATAAAATTATCTTCATTTTAAAATTTTCATTATAACATTTTTGGACACATGAATAAGATTATGAACATTGTAGTGTTTAATTTAATGATAATTTAAACATATCACAATATAACTTCTATTAAGTTTAATATTTTTAATACGGGGGTAAATAGGATACATGCTTGACTATAAAAATTATTTCTAATTAAAAATTATTAATTTAAATCATTTTAATATATTCAATAGTTTTATAAATTATATAATTATTTTAAATAATTACACAACAATAATGCATTAATTAATCAACTAATTGGAAATCCACTCTTTGATATTATAAATATTTAATGAAATATAATTTGAATTAATTAAGGTTTTACAAGAATTTTATAAGTTCCTATGACATATTATGGGTGTATTAAATGTTTTTTCTTAAGTTCTTATTTTTTCAAAAAAATTTAAAAGTCAATGTATTGAATAATTTCAAAATTGAATATAAATATATTTTGTGAAAATAATATTTTATTAAATTAAATAAAAATGACAAAAAAAATTAAAAACACAAATAATTGATTATTATAATGTCTTAAATATTATATGTTATACATTTATGGAAAATTAACACTATAAAAGTGAAAATTACAACCTTTTCTTATTAAAATGGATGTCATAATAGTTTATATTAAAACAACTAATCTACGAGACAATCAAAATGATATTTTTTAAACTAAGAAAAAATACATGTATAAAATATTTTGGTTGATGATATTAAAATATTATAATATCATTGATTTTAATCCATTGACATTTTGTTCTATTTTCCTTAAAAATGTATTATTTATAATTTAATCTTTTGAAAAATTTCGGAAATGACCCTCAACACAATTATAATAGGGAATATCCTCCCTCACATATTTTCATCTTATTAGAACTTATATATCATCTTGACCCTAAAAATATCCCTTTTAAAAATACCCAGAAGCATTCTAGAGGTTCTGGTCTTCTCAAATGACAAAAACTAGAGACCATTAGAGGATATCTGAAAGAGACACCTCAAAGAAGACTTAATCACTCTAACCGATCATTTTCCTTTTCCACTCTTACTTACCTCTTCTAACTATATGGTATCTATAACAAACTAATAAATTGAATTTTATAAATATTCTAAAATTTCATTATGATTATTAATACAACATTATACACCATTATTCACATCAAACAATACGTTGATGTATCACTTATACATACGTACAACATACCATATCCACATTGTGATACCATTAATTTTTCATAACCATATTATATTGATGAGTAAGATGATGGTTTTAATAAATATATATTATATATATGATATAATAATTATTTTAAAAATATTAATCATTATTTATCATTCTCTCATTCCATGAATTGGAAAATTAAAACAGCGTTCATGTGTACGTATGACATACCATCCCCATTGATAGTGTAATTCATTTTATATTTATAATTTCTTTTAATGAATATAAATATAAAAAAATTATTATATATTAGCTTTACACTGTGATTGGAATTATTTAAATGATGATAATAAATATTATAGTATATAGAGAAGAACTACTCGTCTGAAAAATGCTTGGAAAACAAATCAGTTATCACCCCGAATGGTGATTTTAATAACAAATTATTAATAAGAGTGCTGTATGATTTTAAAAATAATAATTAAAGGCCCAATAGGTACATGTATATGGAATAAATTTTTAATAAATCTGTATTTTATAAACATGAGGTTTCTATGTGAACAAATAAATTCAACAATTGAGGTAGATAAATCCTAACTCAATTTCCCATCATTTGGATTAACTACTATTTTATTAATTATCTCATTCTATAATTTTGTGTGAAATGAATTTTGATTATCTTATGTCGCATCAAAATTTATTATGTGTATTTACATATACTAAATCATATCAATTCTTTATTAATTCTCACTAAAATGATATGATATTTTTAATGGATTTTTTCCTCATCGATATTTTCAGGGGATACATGCCCTATACACTACATATTTATGTTTTGTGGTGTATATAATACCAATTAATGTTTTTTAGGATTATTATCATTTATATTTTCTTATTTAAATATCTATATAATTTTATTTATTTAATGGGTACAATGATTTGATTAATTATAAACTAGTAAGGGTTAATTTTACTATCTCATCATTATTTGGGATTGTTTATATTTAAGTCCATAATAGAGAATATTTATCTTCCATGTAACATTTTTAAAAAAAAAATTTCTATTTTTTTACATTTATCCTATTAATTTTTAATTCCATTTGTACCCATGTGTTACATTAAACAAAATGGTTTTGAAAATAATTTTATTTTCATTTTAAAAAAATATTGTTTGTGACTTTTTTTTGACAAAAATATATAAAAGAAATGTTTTTTAGATTACTTGTCACAGGTGGGATTTTTCAAATTTAGTTATTCTATAACGCATTAATGTTTTATTTATAGGATTACCCAGTTATGTTCTATGAATTTTATTCCTTTGTTATTTAAGGACTTTTTAAAAAAATGGTTTTACAATTGATAAGATATTTTCACTAAGAATTTTTTCATGAGATCTTAGAAAATCATTTTCCATTTAAGATTAAATAATTTTATAATACATATGACTTACTAGGTATATGATTCAAGGGTAAAATTATTTTACTTTCCTTTAATGGTTTATTTTTTAAATGATGAAATGTTCATGAGACATGTTTTTTTAATGGTTCTGATGTGTTGGATGATTTTTTGTCTTATGGAACACATACGTATAGAATTAATTATTTGATAGGTTGGAACTATGTATAACAAAAATGTATAGGGTAACAAAGTATAACATGACAGAATGAGGGGAAACATTTCAATATGATGGATCCATTAAAAGAAACAAGTTGATGTGCAGGATTTGTTATGGGAAATAAGTCGATGTATTTGATCAATTTTTTGAAATAGGTTATAAGGTCTGATTCAAGTGCATTTCTAGACCAACATGAAAATTGAAATTTTTTCTATAATTATGATGATTCCAAAAACATTCATAAAATGGAATTATTGTTCATGATTGAGTTATGATGAATTTTCATTATTATGATTCAGGTTTTTTGAATTGTTAATGATTTATTCCCTAAATAATGTTTTTGGTCCATGACAGGTTAGGTATTAATTTTGTAAGTTATTATCATGATCACGTACTATATTTTAGATAATATTATTTTATAAGATAATAAATTAATTTCTTCCATATTTTCCCTTAATATGATTCTATGCAAACCATTTATTATGTTTCTTATTCTCTAGGTTATAAAGAAATGATTTATGTAGGATGTGTCCCATAAGGGTGCTAGACCAGAAGAGCTTTTGGGAGTTGATATATATTTTAATGGGGCTGTTTTCTAATATTCTAGTATATGTAATAGTTTTTATTAATTATCTAAACCACTAATCGGAAATGGTCCTTGTCTGATTATGTGATCTAATATTTCATTTTAATTTGTCAGTTTGGCTGGAAAAAATTCATCACAATTTTAATGTTTATGTATTTCACACCAGATCTAGATTTAAAGATACTAGGCTGTTACAAATATATTAGATATACATGTATCTGTTGTCCTGAAAATATGATTTATTCATATAGTGTTTTCTTATATTTTTTAAACATAGATAAAAATGAGAAAAAAATATCCATGATAACAATTCATATTTATTTTGGGAAGAGAATTTGTAAAATGTTAATTTGATTCTTTTTCTAATGAAATATTAATATAAATAACATTTCGACACATATAACTCCACAGAAATACTGTGTTCTTTAAATAAAAAATAGAATTATTTAAAGGATTACAAAAAATACATTAAGTTAATATGATGTTTTTAAATATTTTTCGGATAATTTATTTAGTACAGACTTCTATAATATAAATAATGTTTTAATAATTCATTTTATTTATAAAATATTTTATAATTTGTGGACTTGATGGAAACCAAAACATTATCACTTCAATGTGATTGAATGAAAAGTGTAACATCCTTAGTAATTATAAAATAATAATTTTTTCATATTTATTAATATATTTAAATTTTACATTAGTTTTACATTAAAATGGATCTGATGATTGGTAGTGTACGCGACATGTAACAATGGATTTCTCCGAATTCTAATGTTGTGCACAAGACTGAGATATTTCAAAAAATAACGAATTATTAATTTTATTATTTTAAATGGTAGTTATTGCCTTGCCATTGTATTGGTGGGAATAATATGAGCATACTATTTTATTTTTACTCATGCTTATTAACTATTTTTATAGTCTTCTAATAAATAAAAGAGTCTTAAAATGAGAATAGATCCAATTTTAAGAATAAATACTCAATTAATATTAAAAGGTAAGGTTACCACCTTTTGATAGAGAACCCTTTTTAAAAATAGTTTTTATGACAAATATATATAATATATTTGACAAAATAAACTTCTTATTTAGAAGAGAGATATCAAAATTAACTTTGTCCGAATTGTTGGTATTTTTATGATAATATTCATTTTCTAAAGAATAGTGAAAAATACTACATTTTAATTCCAAACCATCCTTTCATATTATTTATTTATATTTTCATATTATCCTTCTTCATGGTTTTAAGGTTTATTTATATGATGTTTTTATCAGTTAATCCAATGCAATTTATTGGATAAAATTTGAAATTAATATTAGATAGAAAACCAAAGTGAACTTATGAATGTTTTACTTTAAAAATCCATTTTGTCGATCCATCAACAGGACTAGTTTCTAACATAATTTAACTACTTCTATGAATTTAATTTTAAAAAATGGACATACATGGTAGTAATTAGTATGGAATATTTTGTGTAATTAGATCGAAATATTTTTTGGTTAATAGAAACTTTTATATTTTATTAACCACTGTTAATGGGTAAATTATGTAATTAAAAGTTAAAATAATATTATAACAATATATAAATTACATAACACTTTTCTTAATCTCATTGGATGTGTTATAGAAGAACTACATAACACATGGGCCTAAATTTTTTCCTTTGGATGCCACACGGGTGTGTTTATTACATTAATAACATTTTATTTAAAGTAAAAATAAAAATATCATAAACATGTATATAATTACTAGAAAAAATTAATATGGGGTTATATAAGTTATAGCTTAGACTAAAAATTTTCATTAGAACATTCAAAATATTACCTTTATCATGATAATTATTTATATTTATTGGGAAATAAATAATTAAATTCAATTAAGACACAATGATGGCGTAATAAAATATTTTTTAAAGCAATAATAAAATAAATTCTATTTAGAATATTAAAATAAATATAATGTGAAATATTGAATGGAATCCATGAATTTTATTGGTGAATATGAAATGTTATATGTTGATTAAAATATTTTTTTGAAGTTATCTCACAGTTTGGATTTTTTTAAAATTCAATGAAATGCATTGTGTAAAAATTGACATAATTGATATTTTATAAAAATTATAATTTGTTAAATTATATTTAAATACTAAAAAACAATTAAAATCAAAAAGTTACTATGATAAGGTCTAAAATTGAATTATGTTTCCAATTATTGGATATTGACACCATATAAGTAAAATTTAAAGCCTAATAATATTTAGAATGTTTATAACAGAATTAAAATTAAAAAAGTATAGTTAAGGGTAAAACAAAATTATATTGATTAAAAAAATCTGGTTTTATAATTATTGGATGATATGATTTGGAAATATAATAATATTTTCATCAGTATAACCCACTAGTGCAGAAAACATTTTTTACGTCGGTTATTTTTCATTATTTACGTCAGTTTTTAGGCGACATTAATGCTGACGACGTTATAAATAACGTTTTTTACGTCGGTTATTTAAAACCCGACGTAATATCCGTAACATCACGGTGTTTATCACGTCGGTTATTAATAACCGACGTGAAAAATGATGGGGGATGGGGATTTATAACGGCGGTTATTATATAACCGTCGTGATATACCGCGGGTGGGGGGGTTTAGCACGTCGGTTATATAATAACCGATGTGATAAATATGCGCGGGGGGGGGGGGGGGTTATCACGTCGGTTATTTCTAAACCGACGTGATAAAACGCCTGGGATATCGTTTATCACGTCGGTTATGACATAACCGACGTGATTAACCCTTCCCCGGGCCTATTATCACGTCGATTCTTAATATAACCGACGTGCTAAAAGGCCTGGGAATCGATTTACCACGTCGGTTATTGGATAACCGACGTGCTAAAACGTTTCCCAGGCCTTTTTATCACGTTGGTTATATTAGGAACCGACGTGATAAAAGGCTCGGGAACAGTTTATCACGTCGGTTCTCGAAAAAACCGACGTGATAAACCCCTACCGATTTATTTACCACGTAGGTTATAAAATAACCAACGTGAAAGCGATATTTTTTTTAAAATAATTGCACTACTCTCACCAAAAAGTAACCAGAAACCAAACAACAAAAATAACCATGCCAGCCCTCCCCCAAGCCCCAACTGAACCCCACCCTCATCTATACCCACCTAACAACCTGGCCAGCCCTCCCCCACCACATTGGAGCCCCACCACAACCCTTGGACACCCCCACCCCTTGGACAGCCCCCCACCCTCATTTACACCCCCACGACCCCCAATACAGCCTCAAACACCCATTGGACACCCCTACCATATCCCTTGGACACCCCCACCCCTTGGACAGCCCCCCCCACCCTCATTTACACCCCCAAGACCCCTAGTACAGCCTCAAACACCCATTGGACACCCCCCCACACCTTGACAGCCCTCCCAGACCCCTTGGACACCCCCCCCCCGATCCCTTGGACATCCCCAAACACCCCTTGGACACCCCTCCCATATCCCATGGACACCCCCCACCCCTTGGACACCCCCCCACCCCTTGGACAGCCCCCCCACCCTCATTTACACCCAACCGTCCCCTTGGACAGAACTCCCAGACACCTTGGACACCACTCCCATATCCCTTGGACACCCCCACCCCTTGGACACCCCCACCCCTTCGACAGCCCCCCCCCCCTCATTTACACCCCCCGAACACTAGGACAGCCCCAAACACCCCTTGGACACCCCTCCCATATCCCTTGGACACCCCCCCACCCCTTGGACACCCCCACCCATTGGACAGCCCCCCCACCCCCTGGACACCCCCCCGACCCCTTGGAAACCCCCCCCCCCCGACCCCTTGGAAACCCCCCCATCCCCTTGGACAGCCCCAAACACCCCTTGGACACCCCTCCTATATCCCTTGGACACCCCCACCACTTGGACACCCCCCACCCCTTGGACATCCCCCCCCCCCACCCTCATTTACACCCAACCGACCCCTTGGATAGCCCCAAACACACCTTGGACACCCCTCCCATATCCCTTGGACACCCCCACCCCTTGGACACCCCCCCATACTCATTTACACCCCCTTGACCCCTAGGACATCCCCAAACACACCTTGGACACCCCTCCCCTATCCCTTGGACACCCCCCAAACACCCACCCACCCCCTTGGAACCTCTCCCCCCATACCAAAATCCAGACTAGAAAAACCATCAACAGTATACCAACACAAGAAGTAGAGAAAAATTAAACATTCACTTATATAACATTCAAAACTTACACTGTCAACTTCAAAAAAAAACTAAATCCAACCTAAACAACTACTAAATACACAATTACATTGACAATATTCAAAATTACATTTTACATTACAAACAACTAAAAGTCAATCAAACATGTAAAATAATTTGACCACTCCACTTGTAAGTGTTTGATATCTTCAGCAGTAAAGGGTTGAGGGTCATCAAAAAGCTACAAAGGAAAAGGATAGTAGTCAACGTGTGTAATGAATAAATCAAATTGAAATATTATGAGAAAGAGGAAATCTTACCAGGTCAAAACTCAGAACTGTCCCAGTTGTTATTATTTCATACATAAATCTTAACATGTAATATCCGCATTCGATGATGCCTTGTTGCTCATGAAATTTCTGTTTGAATGAGTGTAAATTCAATATATTATTTTTATGTAATAAATCAAAATGTACAAATTATAAATGGATATTTACCTTCGCATGTACATATTTGATCTTGAAATTCCTTTTCTTTGCGCTTTTTCGAAAGTGGACCCATGCCCTGTTAGAAAATAATACGAATGGGGTAAATTTAAAATTCATTATAATATATAAAACTATTGTGAAATTGAAACTTACGTTTCCAATATATTCTTAAAACTTTCTCGTACATCATCATGGAGAGAGCATATCCAATAAAGTGCTTTCTCCCTAGGGCAAAAAACCCCTAACATCCAATGATCCCTGATAAAAGGAAATTTAACGTTAGTGGTTTTTTTTGTTAAAAGATAATTAACTCTTTGAGAGGGATGTGTTTCATACCTCTCACAAAAAGGCATCATCCAACACTGTGTGATTACATTCTTTTCAAATCTATCAGCAATATAAATCATTCTTTGTTCCTCATCCAGTGCACATGCTTCAGGGGAAATCAATTGTGGGTCCACGAATCCATATACATCTGTCAGCTCATTCCTATCACAAATTTTATACAGATACCTAATACAAAGCAGACATAATTATACATTTTTAATAAATATAACGCAAGTAAAAGGTGTTAAGACTTACATGATAAAAATTTGCACCACGTTGATGCCCAACTTATCTCCAGTGACAAAATCCATGATATCATTTTTCATAATCCCCACACTTAGTTCACGTCCACAGACATGAGCTTCCATTGTAAAGTCATAATGATCCGCCAACAAATTTGAATATCTTGACAATTTGTCAAGACTGCTAGTATCTGCATCTAATGTCATAGCTATCTGTCTTTGTTGTTGTCTATACAGTATTTCTTTACCTTTTAAGTATTCCTGTAAAAATAAATTGAAAATATATTAGTTTTCAAATGATAAAACATTAATAAAAATATAAAATAAAATATATAACATCCATACCTCTATGGTAATGAGTCGAAGAAGTCTGGATGGCCAAAGTATAAAATGGCCGATACTATGTCCAACTGTCGTCACCTCATCTGTAGGTAATGATATCCGAGCTGATCTATCTATAATATCCTATACAGTGACCCTCTGATTCTCTACCTCTAACTGTTGATGATGAACTGTATCTCCTATACAATATAACATCCCATATGCAACTATATGATGTTGAGGATCATCAACATACAACTCACAATAAGTAGGTAGCTGCGGCGGAGGAGGAGGATCAAAAATGGGGTCCGCAGGCTGAGGTGGGGGAGTGGGAGCTACTGGGAGAGGTGGAGTGGGAGCTGCACCCTGAAATTGTCTTTGCAAGTCTGCAAACATAAACTGCACAGATGCTCTAATCTTGTCCTCCATTGTCGCATTAATATTATGGACTTCAGCCTCCAAGGATTCTATTTTTTTTATAAACTCCCTCAACGTTAGAAGTTGAGGAACATGGCAACACTTTTCTTACCGATACACCTGCCGGATATCCTCTTACAAGACCAGGATGTTCGGGCTTTCCCAATGCCACAGATAAAATATCTTCCCTCCCAGATGGTGTAAATGTCCCTTGTGAACTCTTCTCCTCAAGAGAGTCCTGTAATAATTAATTGAACATTTCTATAATGATTGGAAATATATGACGAAAATAGTAAACTTAAATAAATAAAATAGATTTCTTACAATCCTCTCAACTACGAGTCTCGATTCTTCCGAAAGATATTGTCCTTTTTTTCCCTTCCGAGCTCTTTTCCATTTCTCATGTCTAGATGGAGGGGATGGAGGGGCCACCTCTCCAGAGCTTGAAGACTCATCTCTTAGTTGTTGAAATTTTTCTGCCATCATTTGTTCTTCCAATAATGCATACCCTCCCCGAGATAAACTATGAGGGTATACATTTTTGGATTGGATCTCTTGATGAGATTTCCTTGTTTTCTGTAAATTATGAATAAGTAATCATTAATAAAACAATAATAAGATCATTTATATAAGAAATCTTATAAAAGTTTACATTGCCCTTACCAAAAATGATTCTTTTCTTCTACTTTCAAAAAATTTGTCTCCATGTGTCTTCATCTATAAAAGGATACATACGACATGGATTCTCACGACTCCTTTGACCATAAATGAAATCAGATGAGAGGGTTGATTTGAAATCCCTCCATCTCCTAGCAGCCAACGATAAGCATTTCTTCCTGACTCCTCCAGTGTCAGGAATATCAAATGTCATCTGATAAAAAAGAGGTTAAAAATATTATATATACTAGAAACATTTAAAGAACAGTCAAACAATAGCAAAAGATCTTACCAAAATTATCTCCCACAGCTGAGAAATTATCGCCTTATCCACACTTCTCCAATCATCATAGAGAATGCTTACTTTGCTCTTAGCCTGAGTTGCTACAAAACCCTTAAAATCTTTAGCATTTGGACCTCTAGGAAGATCATCATCATCAAACTCCACGACTATCCTCTCCTCCTTCGTACGGGCAAGTGATAATTTTGGTAAACGTGTGCACCCACGCTTACCAACCTTTGAACTCTTTTTCGTAATAGGAGCATGTGAATGTTCCTCCCCAGATGTATGACCAATATGCTCATCTCCAGAATCATGTGGCTGATCAACTGATTGATCTGTCATTTTCCTTCAAATCAGAAAAACAAACATTAGTTCACAAATATACAAATTCAAATACTGTAATACTACTTAATCAGAAAATATAAAAGTGTACTAAATTACATAATAGTAAACATTGGTAATATGGTAAGCATGTTAAACAATGATAAACATGGTAAACACAGTCTGTTGTACCCCTCTCTCTTGGATTTTAATGATCACAATCACTCTAATTATGTTCTAACTTGTTTTCAAGTGTTTTTGTTGATAGGCAAAAAGTTGCCAAGGAGTTGGCCCAAGAAAGCTAAAAAGTGGACTCACTAAGTCCACCGGTCATCCGGTGTGAGCTCACCGGCCAACCGGAGGACCCAGGCAGTAGACTTTCCCACTGCCTAGTGTCACCGGCCAGCCGGTGCACCCAGGACTTCTCCTCTTTACGATTTTTATTTTTTTATCATTTTGGTTTGATACATGTTTTAATAAGTAAAAAATTTACAATATCTAACATTATATGAAAAAACAAAATGTAAACAAGAAATAAACATGTGTTACCTGTAATTTTAGGAATGTACAGTTGGATTGTTTTCCCAAATTCCTTCGTCGTGATCGTTCCTTATGGCACAAACCATGTCTTCAACATACTCATCATTATGTTCTGTTAATCTTTCCATAGAAGTAGGGATCTCACATAAATCAGCATCTTCATCAAATTCATCCTCACCAACATATTGTTTTTTCCCTTGTAAAACAACAACCCACTACATATCTGATTGATCTACTACATAGAAAATTTGTTAGGCATGTGTTTCCATTATAAAAGAATCAGCTGTGTCTTCCAATCTATTCAGATTAACAAGTGTCATTCCAAATTCATCGTGTCTGACACTATTGTTACCGATAAACCATTTACAGTTAAAAACAGGAACTTTAATTTTAAAGTAATCAGCCTCCCATATGTCTTCAATCACTCCATAATATGCACGTGATGCCGAAATTGGGTTTCTGTCCTTAGCACTCGAAAAATGCATTGCTTCTGCAAACACCAATACACCACTATTCTGAACTGCACTTCTGTTGTCCTGAGCTTTCGTATGAAATGTATAGCCATTAATGTCATAAGTGGACCATTTTATCACATTTAAAGATGGACCACCCACTATCCATTTTAATGTCTCTGATACATCTGATCTACCAAGAAAGGTCTTTTTAAACAATGGAAAAAAAGTTTTGTTGTGCTCATTCAAAATCCACATTTCTTTCTTCTTTGGATGACATTATTTCAACTCATTAATATGCAATGTGATATACGGTTGAACATCAGCTATGTTATTCAAGATGTATGATTCTAACTTTTTCATCTGTTCAGCTGACAGTGATTTGACTTTCAAGCCACGAATCCCCTTTCCCTCATTATTAACCCGTTCGTGGCGAGATGGAGGCAAACCTATGGGTTGCGCCGTAGCCAAGTAGCTCGTAAAAAACTATGCTACCTCCTCAGAAATATACTTTTCAATAATGGAGGCTTCAGGTCGATATGGATTTTTAACATATCCCTTTAATATTTTCATATACCATTCAAAAGGATACATCCAACGAAGATATACAGGTCCAAAAAGCTTTATTTCTCGAACCAGATGAATCATTAAATGCACCATCATATCAAAAAAAGTTGGAGGAAAATACATTTCCAAATGACAAAGTATAAAAATTGCATCCTTTTCCAAAATGATCAAATCATTCACATTAATCGCCTTGTTACAAATTGAATTGAAAAAACAACACAACCTCATTATAGTCTTTCTGACAAGGATGGGAAATATTCCACGCAGTGCAACTGGTAGAATTTGTTGCATCATGACGTGACAATCATGTGATTTCATACCTATCAACTTCAAGTCTTTCAATGAGACAAAATTTTTTACATTTGAAGAATAACCTTGAGGCACTTTGATATCATGAAGACACTGACAGAAGCTACTTTTCTCCCTCTCCGATAATGTATGACAAGTCGGGGGAAGAAATGTTCGTCTTTCTTTAGGAGTGGGAGCTAACTCCAAACGTATTCCCATTGATAGTATGTCTAACCTTGCATTCAACCCATCTTTTGTCTTTCCTTTAATATCTAGCAATGTTACGATCAAAGTATCACAGATATTCTTCTCCACGTGCATGACATCAATATTATGTTTGACTTCATGATACCTCCAATATGGTAGCTCAAAAAATATTGACCTTTTCTTCCAAATATGTCTATCATTACCAGATTTCTGTGTCTTTCCCAATGTCACATCAAGGTTTTTCACCCTCTCAAAATAAAAATCTGGGGATAAAGGTTTTGGAGCAGTATCAAATTCTTGTGATCCATTGAATGCCTTTTTTAGTCTTCTACAAGGGTGATCCATAGGCAAAAACCTTCGATGACCCATGTACACTGTTTTCCTCCCATGATGCAATTGACAATATGACGTCTGTTGTTCGCAAATTGGATATGATTTATGCCCTTTAACACTGTATCCAGACAAATTTCCATATGCTGGGAAGTCATTTATAGTGAATAGAACCACTGCATGTAGTTGAAAATATTCCATTTTATAAGAATCATACACCCTAATACCATCAGACCATAACAGTTTCAAATCATCAATCAACGGTGACAAGTATACATCAATATCATTGTCGGGTTGCTTTGGACCAGAGATCATGATACTCAACATGACATATTTGCGCTTCATACAAACTTCAGGAGAGAGGTTGTAAATTACCAATAAAACAGGCCATGAACTATATGTGCTACTGAGGGTTCGGTATGGATTCATTCCATCTGTGCACAAGCCTAGTCTCGGATTTCTAATTTCATTTCCAAATGTAGGGTACTGGGCATCAATTTTCTTCCATTTTGGACAATCAGCTGGATGACGTATTTTTCCATCACATACCCGCTCATCAGCATGCCATCTTAACCTTTTTTCATCATGTGAATTAGAAAATAAACGTTTGAAACAAGGAATTATAGAAAGATACCAAAATACCTTTGAAGGGAGCTTTGTAATCTCTACATCAGCTTGTGATTTTTCTTTCACCTTATACCGTGATGTCCCACATTTAGGACACTCTTTCAGAAATTCATATTCCTTCCTATATATAATGCAGTCATTTGGACAGGAATGTATTTTCCTGTATCCCAATCCCATCGGGCATAATATTTTTTTGGCCTTATAATGTGAATCTGGAAGATCGTTATCTTTTGGAAGAATTTCATTCATCAATTGTAGCAGCTCTATAAAACTTTTGTCACTCCATCCATGTTTCGCCTTCAGGTTAATCAATCTTAACACCGCCGACAAAATCGTAAAATCTGTACAACCAGGATATAATGGTTTTTCGGCATCACCATATAGACGTGCAACTGTCGGTTCTATCTCAATTTGTTCTGCTACAATATCGTGAATCATTTCTTCAATTCCATCGGAGTTACCATCTTGCGATTCATTATCATCAGTGACATTCTGTCCAGTTTCGCCATGCCAAATCCGAGGGTTGTAACTCGGATTGAAACCATGAAAAATTAGATGATCTTTTATCTCTCTACTTTTCAACTTCTTCATATTCATACATTTCAGGCATGGGCAGAAAAAAATGTCACTACTTGGAACATTTCGTTTAGCAAATTCCAAAAAGGCATCAACACCTTCCTCATATTCATTGCTCATTCGATGTGTCGTAATCCAACTTCGACTCATTATTACCTATAACAAATAGCAAAAAATATATATATTTTAGATAAGACAAATATATGTTTATATGAAAAAAATCATAATTTGAATGTAAACAATTTTGAAATATAAAACAAATCGATGTGTATTTAAAAAAATATGCTTGAATATTATTTTTTAAACAAAATATAGTAAGATATAACACCCCCCTGGACACCCCCCGACCCCTCTGGACAGCCCCCTGCCCCTCTTGGACACCACCCCCCTCCCCCTACCCCCTTGGACACCCCCCTGGACAACCCCCAACCCTCTGGACAGCCCCCCCACCCACCCGGACAACCCCAAATACCCTCTGGAGAGGCCGCCACCCACATGGACAGCCCCCCACACCCATCCACCCCCTTGGACACCCCCCTGGACACCCCACCGACCCCTCTGGACAGGCCGCCACCCCCTTGGACATCCCCCCACACCCACCCATCCCCTTGGACACCACCCTGGACACCCCCCGACCCCTCTGGACAGCCCCCGACCCCTCTAAAAAGCACCCCACCCCTCCTGGACACAACCCCCCACCCCCGACCTGCTTGGACACCCCCCTGGACACCCCCCAAACCTCTGGACAACCCCCCACCCCTCCTAAACACCACCCTCACCCCCTACCCCCTTGGACACCCCCCTGGACACCCCCCAACACCCACCCACACCCTTGGACAGCCCCCCACACCCACCCACCCCCTTGTAAACCCCCCTGGACACCCCCGACCACTCTGGACAGCCCCCGCCCCTCCTGGACACCACCCCCTACCCCCTTGGACACCCCCCTGGACATCCCCCAACCCTCTGGGCAGCCCCCCCCCCCCACCCACCCGGACAACCCCAAATACCCGCTGGAGAGGCCGCCACCCACTTGGACAGCCCCCACACCCATCCACCCCCTTGGACACCCCCCTAGACACCCCACCGACCCCTCTGGACAGGCCGCCACCCCCTTGGACAACCCCCCACACCCACCCATCCCCTTGGACACCACCCTGGACACCCCCCGACCCCTCTGGACAGCCCCCGACCCCTCTAGAAATCACCCCCACCCCTCCTGGACACAACCCCCCACCCCCGACCTGCTTGGACACCCCCCTGGACACCCCCAACCCTCTGGACAGCCCCCCCCCACCCCTCCTAAACACCACCCCCACCCCCTACCCCCTTGGACACCCCCCTGGACACCCCCCAACACCCACCCACACCCTTGGACCGCCCCCCACACCCACCCACCCCCTTGTAAACCCCCCTGGACACCCCCCGACCCCTCAGGACAGCCCCCCGCCCCTCCTGGACACCACCCTCCACCGCCTACCCCCTTGGACACCCCCCTGGACATCCCCCAACCCTCTGGACAGCCCCCCACCCACCCGAACAACCCCAAATACCCTCTGGAGAGGCCGCCACCCACTTGGACAGCCCCCCACACCCATCCAACCCCTTGGACACCCCCCTGGACACCCCACCGACCCCTCTGGACAGGCCGCCACCCCCTTGGACAACCCCCCACACCCACCCATCCCCTTGGACACCACCCTGGACACCCCCCGACCCCTCTAGACATCCCCCGACCCCTCTAGAAAGCACCCCCACCCCTCCTGGACACAACCCCCCACCCTCGACCTGCTTGGACACCCCCCTGGACACCCCCAACCCTCTGGACAGCCCCCCCCCCCACCCCTCCTAAACACCACCCCCACCCCCTACCCCCTTGGACACCCCCCTGGACACCCCCCAACACCCACCCACACCCTTGGACAGCCCCCCACACCCACCCACCCCTTGTAAACCCCCCTGGACACCCCCCGACCCCTCTGGACAGCCCCCCACCCCTCCTGGACACCACCCCCCACACCCTACCCCCTTGGACACCCCCCTGGACACCCCCAACCCTCTTGATAGCCCTCCCACCCCATGGAATCACTGAATATTTACCATAACAAGAAGTTGGGCCATTCAAAGAATGTTTTTAGGTGTGGAGGAAGAACTGAGTTTCAATAGATAGAGAAGGAACTCGACATTAGGTTGTCTATTCCAGGTGTGGATTTGAAGGAGTTAATGTTTGTTCAGTGACCCAAGAGATTGAATCAGAAATTCATATGTTGTGCCATTTTCTCATGATGAGGATGAATAATTGGTGGGGTTTGACTTTTAAATGGAGAGCTTAGTAGACCATCATATTTTCTATAGATCAGTAAAGGATGTTAGCATCGAACATAAGGCTTAAAGGATGCTTTCAGATCCAAATATGTATGTTGATGGATGCAATGGATCTAGTAGAGGTTCTAGAAAGAATGGTGGTTTTATTTGTTTAGGATAAGTAGTGAAGAAAAAACTAGTTAAATTTTTACTTGCTGAAAAGAGGGTATCTAAAATTTTTAACATGCCGAGGGGAAATCTGGCGAGTCCTCCTCGTGAAACATTGTTTGCAGGGGGTGAAAATGGTTATGTGATCCCAAATCCATGCATTTATGCCATGGTTGTGTGTGAATAAAGTAGTAACAACTGTAAAAGGGCAACCCATCCAAATGGACACGCCCCAACCCTCTCGGGGATTTATAGAAAACGATGAAAAATTAGTGAAATCATAAAATTAGTCAATATTGCAAGTCGAACTAATAGATCTAGGGATGATAAATAAGATTATGGTTCCAAAACGAGTTAAAAGGGTTCGCAATCGATGAATCTTAGCTAGTTTCAACAAAAAAATCACAACACATATATATATACTATCCGCGAAAAAAAAACGAACGAGTGGGAGGATTACCTGAGTGCTGCGAGTTTAGATGATTGATCCGAGGAGATTAAATATGAGAAACGATGATCGCAAAACGAATCTAAACCAACGAAATGGACGAGCCGATTCGGGTTTACGCATGAGAGAGACGAGTCGCGACTGTCGAAGGTAAACTCGCGAATGACAATCCGCGCGTCTGGGTAAATTTTTAAATGAGTTATCACGTCGGTTATTCAATAACCGACGTTCTAATTTTTTAAAAAACAATTATAACGTCGGTTATTCAATAACCGACGTAAAAACCTTCTTCCAATTCTTTTTTTACGTCAGTTATTTTATAACCGACGTTATAAAGGGCTCAAAATCCGCGTTTTTTTACGTTGGTTATTCCATAACCGACGTCAAAAACATCTGCGGATTCTTTTTTTACGTCGGTTATAAAATAACTGACGTAAAAAGGCCTTAAAAAATTGCGTTTTTTACGTCGGTTATTCAATAACCGATGTAATAACTCGTACATATGTCGATTTGTTACGTCGGTTATTGAATAACCGACGTAACAAACACCCCCTGCTTCTGTTTTTTACGGCGGTTAATGTATAACCGACGTAAAAAATGAAGCCGCGCGATTAATAACGTCGGTTATAAAAATAACCGACGTTAAAGGTGTACTAAACACAGGTTTTTACGTCGGTTATTAAATAACCGACGTAAAACACCTCGTTTTACATATTATGACGTCGGTTTTATATAACCGACGTAAAAAATGGTGACGTAAAAAACGTTTTCTGCACTAGTGACTCATGTTGGAATCATTTGGATAAATGAAATAATTTATATTAATTTTATATTTTAAAAGTTTCTAAGGGTTCCCTTCTCCTCCCCTATAATTAGGTACCCACTCTTCTCTAATACCCACACTTCAAGAACCATATGGTTCTACCATGATATCCCCAAACCCATTTCTAGATTCTATCCCCATATTCTTGAGGTATTATTTTAGGCAGATGATACTTCATAGAGTTTTTAAGGTTTTCATTAATGGTGATCGATATAAGAAGAGGAATATAACAATTATACGTGATGATTTAGAATCATGTTAAAGGAGTTCATATAAATCTCCTTTCAATGAGGCATAATTTGATAATATACACCCACTTATTTTATATGATGCATTATAAACCCCTTGTATATTTAATTTCATTCGTTGGTTTTCCAAATGAATCTTTTTCTATGAAGCATTTTACTAAATGACCAAAGGAATGTTTTTTAATGTTTCTGATGACAATGATATTTCTAAAACCATGAATATTATTTTATATTTGGATACCTCTATAAGCTGTAATTTTTTGAAAATAAAAATAAATACCATATTCTATTTTCATGTTTTTTGGTATTGAAAATAGTTTTCAGAAGGGATTGATTTCATCAATATCTTAAAATGATATCTTCTGATCGCAAAGGGTTATTTTTCATTTATTATTATTATAGCTATTATGATTATGTTAAATTTCTTGGGAATTTTTTATGTATATAGGTGGTCATATAATAAACTATGTGTTGGTGAGCATGTGATAGATATTTAAAAATGTTTTTAATGAGTTGGAGTAAAATAATATGGTTTCTCCTAATAGATTTAGGTAATATACTGTGTTGGGTATTCCAAACATAACCATGAAAGGTAGTCCCCATGTAGTTGTAAAATATAAAATGTTTGTTAGATATGGATTCCAAAAATTTCCATTATTATTTATTATTTCTTCTATGTTTTTCGCGATTCGTATGATTTCATGAGTTATGATAAAAAGATTATGTTTTAAGGGTGAAAAGGATGATTTTGGGAAAATGTTTATATAAGTTTAAATACTCATGGACTAATGGTTTAATTTACTTATTTATATCCCATATTGATCTTTTTTTTCTCATACCATGTTTTGGAAATGTTTTCCACAATGTATAAGGATAATAAAGTGAAAGAAAGAATTGAAGATGAATGTTTAGAAATTTTCTATAAAAAAATAATGTTAAAATGTGTTATTTCTTATGAAAAAATGAATAGTGAGTCTAAGTGTGTAATATGTAATTTTTGAGTTGTTATGTAACAGTTATGGCCTAATTCAATATAAATTTATCCCTAAAAATTTCATCAGTTTGAATTCTTAACTTAACTCAGTTAATTTAAGGTTAAATGATGTGGACATATAGTTACTATCAGAGGTTTGTTCAGATTTCATTACATGTTAGGGATATATTTAAGAATAAGTTTGAAGTTATATATAATCAAAATGTTCAGAATAATATAATGAGTCATAGTTATTTTAGTTAAAATTAATGAGTTTTAAGTAACATGAATAAGTATATCTTAGAGTTTATCTTCCTCATAAGATATTATATGATTATTTTTTTGATATACTCACACTAATTTTTTTTAATGGATGTATCTATAAGGAAACAACATAATAATGGATTTGAAGGAAAATGTGGTGCTTCTTTGAATAAGAAACTGAATTAAGTAAAAGATATAGTGAGAAATCATGTTGTTATTGTAGGAAAACTATCAAGAGTTATGACTAACCCCTTGAAATTTTGTGATTTTTCCGATTCATCATATATGAGAGAAATGAATACCCATGGATGTTTAGGTAATAATCCTGAAAGAAATAATATTCAATTACATATGTGTCGAGGATATAGAAAGAAAGACATGGGAAAATGTTTTAATGGGATAAAAAGATAGTATAGATGTGGTAATAAAGGTTGCAATGATATAACCATCCAAGGAATAAAGGAATCGTTTAGTTTATTATAGGATAGGGAAATAAGTTCTTTCCAAATTATTAATTTAATGTTTAAAATGTGCGGAGTGTGGTCATTGTGAAAATAAATCTATGGTGAATAATAGTAGAGAATGGGATCAACATGACAATAAAAATATATTCATTGCAATACCTAATGACATTCCAATTAATGATGAGTAAACTGAGAATTACCTCTGAAAGGTATGCTTTATTTCTTATCCCATTTTATAACAAAATTTTATCATAGGAAATGATTCATGATTTTGTTTATATGAAATACATATTAAGGAATTAGATAGGAAAACATGGTTAATGGATCATGAGAATTATATATGAATAAGATGCCTACATCATAATAATTACAGAGTTATTCTAGATCCATGAATGATGTAATGAAAAAAAAATCATTAATTCGATTTTAATGATGGGGTTACTTTTGAAGAATTTTTTATTTTTAGTGTCGGTAACCTTGAATTTTATTATGTGAAAATGTTATTTGTCGTAGAATTATCTATACTTTTGTGGACATAATTATTGATAAACATTCGGGTTTATATATTTTTGAGGTAATTTTTGTTTATTACTTTTTTCGAAAGAAAATGAAAGGTATGAGATGACATGTTAGGTTAACACATGTTATTTTTATTTTTTGAGGATTTTATTTAGAAAATTTGATAATAATTATATAGTTTTTTAGAAATCAGAACACACATACCATGTGACAACCAATCATGGTGGACAAGGCTATGGGAATTGAACCCACTACCAAAGTGAAACGGGGCTTTACTTCCTACCACTAGTCTAAGTGGAGTTCTTGGTTAGTATGACTTTGTTTTTTATAGTTAAATGTGTTTATAAAATAAGAATAAGAAGATTTTTGTATCTTATCTTTTATCAAATAGATATCCTTGGTATTGGAAAATGATTTGGTGATTGAGTGACAAATGTTATTTTGGAATAATTTCACTATTTTGGGAACCCTACCTGCCTAAGGAAAATATTAAACTATGGCATTTTATTTTATGAGTAATAGTTTAATTTTATTTTATAAGAATATATGTTTTTATTGTGGACTTATGGCAATTTGGGTTGTTTATGGAAATGATTAACCTATCATGGAGAATACGTGGTTAGGATATTACTTCATTGTATGAGAAATTAAGAGGGAATTATTTTATTTGGAGATAAATTATAAAATTTATCCTCGAAGACTAGGTGATAAAATCATTCTGAATTTTAGGTATCAATTTTATTTTTGATTATTTGAGGAATTTTATGGAATTTTATTTCTGGAATTGTCTATGATGGAGTATGAGTATTACTTTTAAATTTTTGAGATAGAAATTTCCCAATCATCTTTTAAAGCTTATTTTCTTTGGGAAAATATATTATTTTATCCTAATTTTTTTCTCTATGTTATTATTTAAAGGCCACATGAATAGATAATTAATCTATTGTGAATAATTAGATTCTATAGAAGTAGATTCTAGTACTTCAATCATGAAAAAAATTCATCTTAAACAGTAATCGTTTGGAGAAAAAGATGATTTTGTGGTGTAATTTGATTAAAGGATGAAACTTAACATTCCAAGTAAGTGTATTTCCTTATGTTATTATTCTATGTAGTAAAATAATTCTTCAACTCAATGTTATGGATCTTAAAAAAAAAATTAATTTTCACACCATGAAATCAAAGATCGTTTAACCCATAACATATTTGGGGTATTTTTAATTTTAACTTTATCCTGATCATGTTTTCTATCACTTCCCATCAAAACTAGATGGTTATTTTTTTCATCAATATATATGTCTTTTTAAATGTAATCCTAGTACATGTTATCTCATGTGACCATTGTACATCACATTCCTTTGTTTAAAGTGAATGTTTTATTGACTCAATGTCACATCCCGGACTTATTTTAAGGTATTTTTATTCTATTTTCCATTATTTATTTGTTTTTTGTGTTTCCCATACATTTTTGGTGGAATGGGTGAGTTTTCATGATTTGGGCCGAACCATGAGCTTATTTCCAGATTTATAACCCAATTTGGTTTATTTTATAACTCTATATTTTTCAGAAAATTTCAATCCTTCCATATTCACTATGTCATCCCATAACATATAAACACCATAATATAACTTTGTACCCTATAAGAATCCATAATCATTATGGATTTGGGTTTATATTTAATGAATTTAGCCATCTAATAATCCCATTTACAATTTAAAAAAAGTTTTTTATTTAAAATCCTATTAATATTTTAGTATTTTTTAGTGATTCAACCTCCCACTCGATGCCAAAATCCCTTGGCACACCCACATCTTCGTTTATCCCTCTCTGGATCTCATTTCCATTGCAGATTAGGGAAACAATTCTCATGCTTTCTCAAATTGTCTAGATTTGAAGATCTAAATTATTTCCATCATAACTCTTTCATTTTTCACTATTTCCCCCCATTATAGTTCTTAAATGACCACATTACAATTAATAAAACCTCACTCGAATTTTTGGCTTTTTTGAAATTCAGATATTGGTGTATTTGGGGCATTTTATTCAAGATATCTCATGTAATTGGGTTTCCCCTCATGTTCTTCCATTTTGCATAGGGTTTCATCAACTTTTCATGAGGTTCAAAAATGTCCAATAAATAGGTTTCATACTTTAGGTTTGATTTTGTGTCATTTTTTTGATAGGTTATTGATTAAGGCTTGATTTTAATTTATTATGGGGAAACGGGGGTGCGATTAATGTTTCACACAACGGTTCCATGTTTTTCAAAAAATGGTAGGTGATTCCATGTGTAAGCATTAATAGATGAGTAAGTTTTTCTTGATTTAAATTTTTAGAAGGATTCTCCTCCATTTTCTCGGTGAAAAAATTATGTTTGGTTTCATTTGTTAAGAGGTTGGTTTTTAAGTGTCTTGTTTGTGAAAAAATGAATATTTTTTGTGTGTATTCCAGGTTGTGATCATTGGGGTTTTTTTATGATTCATAAGATAGTGTTATTAAATAATGTTATGGATTCCAATTCTGGTATGATGTGATATTGGTATGATTTTTTTCTTCAAAGAGTGTTTTTAGAAAGATTTTATGAGAAATACATGGTTACACTCCTTGGAATTGTTTTTTGATGGTTTTAAATGGTTTCTTGATTTATGTAAGTGGTGTAACAATGTTTCCAAATTGTTTTGGTAGGAGTTTATTTTTGAAATGTTCTATTTTAATGTGAAAGGGATGTTATGTGATTTCTACTATATTGAAAAGGTTTTTGTAAATTTTTTAATGGATTTTTTGATGTATGAAAGGGAGGTGAAACAAGTTGTGGACTGTTTTGTTATGAGTATGATTTCCAAAATAAATTTGAATGAAAATGGGGATCATTTGACATGTGTGTGGTATGCTTGGTGTGTGGGAGATGGAAGTGTAATTTTTATGTGAAAATTGTATTTCATGTCTTGTGGAACTTGTTTGAGCACAAGAGGTAACACCCGGTTATCTAGGTGGGTGGGTGTGTACTAGTATTCTAGTGATCCTATGGGGTTTGGCCCCTATTTCCCATATCAACATTGATGATGAAAACACTAACTAAACTATGATGAAGATGGTGATGATGATGATGAGGATGAGGAACCACTAGGTTATGGGTATTCTCCCTACTAGTGGATCATGTGCATGAAAATAAATATTTGTATGGTTACTTTCAACGATTACGAGGTACCTGGGACCCACAACAAGCTATTTCCTATAGTTGTTTCCCATTAGTAGTTCTCATTAGATATATTATTATTATCAATTGCATATGGCATGTTTGGTAAGATAAATTCAGTAGATTTTTTATTCAACCTAAAACTGTTGATTTATTTTAATGTAGCCCACTTGAAATCCATTTTTTTTAAAGTTATATATTATAGAAAGTGTTACTATAATTTTTTTACAAAACATGCAATATTTATTCCTAATAATGATTATCACATGGAATATTTTTGTGGTGGAATATTACTAGGAATTGGATAACACCCTATGTACACATTTAGGTGTACGTAGACTTGTTTATTTGGTTGCAGGTTTGGGTAAATATATTAGTGTCGTTGGATATGATTTCTAGTGGTCCTTCTTGGCGCAGTGTCATGGAGGTGGCATGAGGGAGGTCTCTCATTCCATGAGGATAATATTGGGCTGTCATTTTTGACATTTTTACTTTTTTATAGTTTTTGAGTTTTGTTCTTGATTATCAAATTCAGTTCTGAATTATTTTAAAATAAGTTTTTGGTTTGCAAACTCTATATTTGGTTTATTAGATTGGTTTGTTGTTTTATTTTTATAAACTCAGGTAAATCATTCCCAAATTGAATTTTTTTATACCTGAGCACTTGTGTCAGCCCATGGGGATTGGGAATACCCTTAGGGACATTCCATAGGCCAGGTCATATGTCTGTTTTATGGCGTCTAGATTTAGATCATGACAAAATGGTATCAGAGTGGTTCAGGTTCACTGTCTTGGGTCACGTTATTTGGGGAAGAGTCAGGATAGTCCGAAGCTATTGTTGTCGGGACTTTACATTCATGATTATGACTTTGGTGTCTGGGTATCATACCTCATGAAAGGATTCAAGTCACCAAGTGATGTTATGTTTTATCTATGTCCTATTGTTCTCATGGATCATCGATGATTTGAGAAATGAATATACAGTTGGGTCAATAGTCTCAGTGAGCTCGCAGGGCTAGGAAATCCATGTGGAGCCAGGTATATTGTCAAAGAACACTCTCCATGATGGTGAAGTGATTGGAATATGGCTTCCATCCATATTTCAAGTCTCCCACCAAAAATATTTTCCTCTTTCATTATCCTGTGTCCTTTTAGTTTTTGAATCTTGGAATCTTGTTTTTAAAATTATAAATAAGACTTGATTTAGGAAATCTTAACTTTTATGAAATGATATTTCAATAATGAAATAGTAGATTGATTTCTAAAATGGTGGAAATTAATATTTAGAACTATTTTGAAATGGTTAATGGTGTGTTTACACCTCTTTTAAAAGTATGAATTTTGTTATAGTGGGTTTTGGAAATCGATTCCAAAAAGACTTTTCTGGATGATTACAAATTGTTTTGAGTCGAATGAAGTGTTTTGGGATTTTATGAGTGGGGCTTTTAGATAAAATTTTTATTTTGTAACTATTAATCATTTTAAATGTTTTATGAATCATTGGAATCTTGTTTAAATAATAATAGATGGGGTTCTAAATGGATGGGGGTTAATTAAAGGGAGTTTTTTCCATAAAACTATGAGTGTATTGAAACAGGATAAAATGTTTTGTAATTAATGTATGGATTGAAAGTGATTTTTTTATTTGAATGATTGGTGCTTTTTGAAAAATTTTGTATAATTTAAATTATGTTTTTATTATATAGTTATCAGTTTTGAGAAAAAGGGAACAGTCAGTTGAATATATTCGTTTTGGGAAGTAGAAGAAATTTTCATTTTAACCATTTGTATTTCCATGAGTGACCACATGAATGATATTATATGGGATTGTGGATGGTTAATGGAACAAATGGAGGAATACCAGGATGGGTATGATGAGGGTGCCCAATCTTGCATTGGAACATGCATGTGTGAGACCCATAGAATACCATTGGTGGATATGCTAACCAATAACCCATTTATATTCAATGAAGTGACTTCTTTTAACGAATAAATTTATGTCTTAATGATTGGTTTGGGTGGTGTGTCTTATGTGTTTTTGAAAATTTTGTTGTTGTGGGATGTTTTGAGTTCATGAACCCCTCTTGTTTGAGAGGTGTTCTAGGTTTTTGTTTAATTGGTATGTTGGGTTGAAGGGCTGGTTAGTAGTCTCTTCTGAGAAAAGTTTGGGAGGCCCTTATGGTGTCTCCCCTCATGTGTTTGGTTCTAACAAGTGATTTTTTACCCATGGACCCTCTTGTTTGGGTCCTTGTGTACTCTTGTTTGATAGGGTACACCCCCAAAATGATTAAACGCATGATAGAAGTGCAACCTAGATTACTTCTCCATTCTAAAGTTCTCCATTTGATCACTGTAAAGAGTATTTTTTTCGCGATATATAGAGGTTGATTCCAAACCATTTCCTTTCTTGGTTTTATGGATCCTTTTATAGTAGGAGAGTGGTCATGTAATGTTCAAAGAGATATTTGTTCCTTAATTTTCTTGAGTCCCCAATAGTGGAAGTGGTATGGTGTTGTTGGTGTAAAATGTTGTCTAAGAGGCCCTCTTGGTCTTTCATCGGTCTCTCTGAATTGGGGGTTCATGTTAAACCACATGTGTAGAGAATATGGTCAATAGGGTATGATATGACCATTTTTAAGAAATTGTGTGCTGTTTTGGATTTATAATAAGGTCCCTATCCATATATTGTTTTTATCAGTATCAAGGGTCATGTTCAGTGACACCTTGTCACGTCATGTCCTCATTTGACTGCAAAACGGAAGATGATGCAATCTTATAAGAGTCTATTTTTTAGGAAGTGCCCCTCCCTATGGAAAATTTTACATCCTCTGTTTAGATAAAGGTGTTTGCATATGTCATTTCCACTTTCCATTTTTCATCTGAAGCAACAATGGGTGATGTGTTTCCATCGTCTAAACTCTTCTTTTGAAAAAATATTAGGTTTTGGTAAAGTGAGTTTTGAGTGTGTTGTGTCTCATTGAACCCATCTAGGATTATAGTTTAGTTATTTGTGTACCCAAAAGTAGAATTTACATTCAAGGGTTTCCCAAGGCCGAACTGCGGGGCTGAATATTCTTTACACATTTGATCACCTTCTTTAGGCCCCAGAGTGAAGTGGACATGTAGTTATGGAAATCATAGGGTCGTTAAAAATTGAATTGTTTATCTAATTCCCATCCTTGCTATTAAATATGTGAACAATTTAATCCTCTAGTATTTTCGTCTTTCTCTATTTGTTCTCATTCAGTGTAAAGAGGTAGGGGAATCTTGTTCCCCTATTATCAACTAAGTTCATGTTTTTCCCAAATTTTCTTCCTTTTAGTTTTTAGAGAATTGAAGGAAATTTGGCCTAGGCAGAAGGTAGCACATGATATGGGACTAGATAGTAGTAAATGTTTTCCAACCTTGGAAGAAGTGTGATATGGATAGTAGCTACCACTCGGTATCTGCATGGCCATGGTCCTTGGCCCATATAACCGTGAAAAGTTTAATGTTTGGACTAAATGCTCTGCATGATTAGCCAAAAATTTCTGAAATTGTGCGGACCAACTGTGCATTCATTCCAACCCTTTAAATTTTGGGGTCTATTCATGCCAACCTATTCTATTCGGTTAAGATTTTCAGAACTTTATTTTCAATTCCATTCTTTGTATCAAAATATCTTGTGGATTTTAGCTTTCTCTTAGTTTTCTGGTGTTCTGGGTTTGAAATTTTAGTGTCTTTGATGTTCTTAATCTACAACCTTGTCCATGAGGTAATGGTGTGGAAAATGGCCTCCCCTATTTTAAATATTATGGTGTGAGTTTGTTATTTTTTTCTAGTTGTATTATTCACAATACTAGTGGAACCAATTGTGGGGTATGTTGTTGAGGTTTTTTTTACTCTTGAGTTAGGTTAGATGATATTTGTGGTGAAGAGGATGGTTTCCTTTTGAAATCTTTGTCTCCTATCCTTGGCTTGTCTTTCCCCCTTTCACCCCCTAAAATTGGAGGATAATGGAATGGATTGGGGTGGCAATAACCGGCCACACGGTTTAGAAAATCGTGCCGCCAAACCGTGCAAGGGTGTCTAGGTCATTAAAATCTAATTGTAATTCCAAATTTTACCTTATGTAATAAACCCAAATCCACCCATTTCTTCCCTATTTTCTGACCTACCACCGTGGGAAGACTCAGTGGTCTCTCAAACTCCATTGGAATTCATTTTTGAAGGGAGATTTAATGGGGAAAACATCAAAACCATGAAAGTATGTAATTATCTTTTTGATTTATTCTGATTCCTTAGGGTTTCCTTCACCCTTTCTTGACTAATAAAGTGTCCAAAAAGTAGGGTTAATTCCTAGGGTTTATGTTTGTGTCTTTTTTTGTATGCTTGATGTTTTAGGATGCTTTTAACTTCCTTGAGGTGAGTCGGTAGTGCAGTTGATGTTTTGCACCATGATTTTAGGGTTTCGACACTTTCAGTAGGTGATTCCATGTGAAATCATATATTGAAGAGTTATCATGCATTATTTATTTATTTTGAATGTTCTTAATTTGATTTTTATAGCTAGAAAACCATTTTTGATGGAGTTTCTTAAGCAGAAAATTTTATTGTTGTATTTTTTCATTAAATTGGGTGGTTTATAGGTGTAACTCTTGTGGTAATGTTTGGGTTTGTTTTATAAAAGATTAATGTGATTTATTAAATGTTTTTTGGGCTTCCAATTCTGCTTTGGTAGGGTCTTGGTATGATCTTGGTTTTAAAATAGGATTTTTAATGGGTTTTAGGTGCAAAACCTTGTCAGGCTAATTGAATGAGTTCTAGGACAATTCTAAATGGTTTAATGAATTACACAATGTTTTATAATGATGTTCATGTATTGTTTTGGTGGGTTTATGTACCTAAATTTTGTTTTTAAAGATTAAGTGCACAATTTTGATGTAAGACATTTTGAAAATGTTTTTTAATATTTCAAGGGGATTTATTAAATTGTGATGTTGGTGTGAAACATGTTTGTGGGTTGTTTCGTCTGATTTTTATGATAAAATGAATTTGAATGTAAAAGGGTATTATGTGGCATGTGTGTGTGGGCTATTATATGATGTTTTTCATCCGTGAAATGTTTTTTAAAATTGTTGAAATGATTTTTTGAAGTGTTAAATGGATGTGAAATGTGTTTTGGGCTATTTTGGTGTGAGCATGATTTCAAAAATAATTTGAATGAAAAAAGGGAATATGTGACTTGTGTGATGTACATGTGGGATGTTTGGTGAATCTATGATATAGAAGTGGTATTTTCATGTTCAAATTATATTTTGTGGATTTTTTAACTTTTTTTAACAAAAGAGGGAATCCCAGGTATCTAGGTGGGTGGACGTTTACTAAAATGATAGTGATCCCGTGGGGTTTGGTTGTAGTTTCATGTAGCAATATTAGCACTATCAATAGAAACTAAAAATTGATGATGATGATGATGGGGGAAAACTAGGTTATGGGTATGCTCCCTACTACTGGCTTGTGTTCACAAGAATGGAAATTGTGATTGGTACTTTCACCGAGATATGAGGTACCTGGGACCCACAGTGAGATAGTGCCTACGAGTTATTTCTCTTTTCTTGTGATCATTGAATGATTTACATTTATTGTGAGCATATGGTATGTTGGGATAGAAAAATTTTAGTATATTAGGTATTTTATTTTAAATAGTTGATTCTTTAATGTGGCCCACATGAAAACTGTTTTTATTTATTGTTGTAGATTTTAGAAATTGTTACTATAATTTCATGTTATGAAAACATGCATGCTTTTAATCATTCAATGTTTATCAAATTTAATCTCTTAGTGTTGTTATCCTACTGTTATTTAGCTCGCACCCTACATTCACCCTTATGTTGAAGTAGAATTGGTTATTTTGTGGCAGGTTTGGGTAGAGCCTCTAGTGCCAATGGATCAGGTTTTTACGGGTAATTTGTGATGTAGTTTTGTAGAGATGGCTTGAGGAAGGTGTGTATTTCCATGTGGAGGTTATTGGTCTGTCCTTTTCGGTTTTATTCCATTTTAATAGTCTTTAAAAATTGTTTAAATTAAGTTATTCAGTTCAGAATTTTTTTGAATGATGGTTTTTTTTGAAAAATCAATATTTGTTTTATTTGATTTGTTTGTATTTTCATATTTATAAACTTGTGTAAATAATTCCCAATTCACATTTTATGATACCCGGACACTTATGCCAGCCCATGGGGATCTGGAACACCATTTAAGAATTGTTTCGAGGAGGGTCGGGTGCTAGATTTTATGGCAACCAGATTCTGTCATGAAAAAATGGTATCATATGAGGCTCGATCTCTTGGGTTATGTTATATGTGGAGGATTCAAGACTTTCTAGATCTAGGATTTTTAGGACATTACATTCCCATTATGGTAAGTGTTCCTGGACATCACACCTAATGATAGGACTTTAGTCTCTATGGGATGTTGGTATTTAACTAAGTCCTTTGGTATTCTTGGTTTGGTGATGATTAGGGGAAATGAAAAGAGAGTTGGGTTAATGGTCTTAGTGAGCTCGCAGAGCCTTGAACTCCATGAAAAGCCATGGATATTTCCATTGAACAGTATCTATGATGGTGAAGTGATTGGGGTATGACCACCAACCATTGGTCCATGTAACCCACCAGAACCAGTTTCCGCTTGCATTGTCCCGTGTCTCTTCATTTTGGAATATTTGAACATGGTAAAAAATCACTTTATCTACGAAATGTTATCTTTTATGAAAATAATTTTATATAAATCAGATGTTTCATGATTTATGAAATTGTAGAACTGATTTTTAGAATTGTTTTGAAATGGAAAATGTTGTGTTTACACCTCTTTTTCCAGCAAGAACTATATTAATGTTGGATTTGAAAAAATATTTCCAAGATAGTTTTCTGAAGCATTGAAAGGTGTTTTAAGGGGATGAAATGTTTTGAAATAACTGTGAATATATTAAAAGTGATTTTTCATTTGAATTATTTTTCATTTTTGTAAATTTTTAAAGGATGTAAATTTTTATTTTTATTACGTGGTTAGTGATTTTGAGAAAAAGGAAGTATTAGGGGGATCTTTTGGTTTTGAAATGTGGAAGAAATTTTTTGTTTAAATTCTATTATCTCCCTGAGAAGACACATGAATGGGGTTATATGGGATGAAGGATGGTTAATGGAATGACTAGATGAGTTACAGGAAGAGTATGATGATGGTGCCCGGTGTGGCATAGTAACATGAATGTGTGGGGTCCATGGGGTACCATTGGTGGATACACTAACAATTGAACCATTAATTTTCAAAGAGATGATTTTAAAGGAAAATATGATGTCTTGATGAATGGTTTGGGATGGTGTGTATTATGATTTTTTGAAAATTTTGATGCCTTGGGGCGTTTTGAGTCAAAGAACCCCTCTTGTTTGAACCGTGTTTTGGGTTTTTGTTTTTTCAGTAAGTTGGTTTGAAGGGCTGGTTAGTGGTATATTCTGAGAAATGTTTTGGAAGAAATTATTTTGGATCCCCTCATGTGTTAGGTTCTGGTTTCAGCATGATTTTTCCAATAACCTAGTTTGAATTTGTCCTTGGGTTCTTTTGTTGGATATGGTACGCCCCATTACGGGTTAGTGCACAACTGGAGTGCAACCCGGATTGTTTTTCCATTGTAAAATACTCTATATGATCACTATAAGGAATATTTTCTTCAGCTTTGTTGAATTTGGATAAACCCATTACTTTTTTTATTGGTCTTTTTTATCTAGTTTTAACTGGAGAGTGCTTGTGGAAGGTTGAAAGAAACCTTAGTTTCTTAAGTTACCTGATTCATCAAAGGTAAAAGTGTTCTCGGGTTGTTAGTGTGGGATCTTCTCTTAGAAACCTTAGTTTCTTAAGTTACCTGATTTGGGTCTATTTTCATCAAGGTATTATTGTTCAAATTGATGGCCCTCAACTATCCCAACTATTGTCTACTGATAATAGATAGTTGTTCAGAGAGTGGGAAAATGAATATCAATTAGTAGGGATCCCTTTATTACATACACCAGGTAATATGGAGTCACATGGGAAGATTAGTGAGTCATATTAAGATAAGGAAAAAGGGTATTGTGGAGATATTTTTGGAAACATTTCTTGTTTTTTCCACTTTATTATTTAGTATTATTGATAGGGTTTTCTTGATTTCCTTGATCTAGCTATTCACATATGCATGGTTGTAGTAAGTATGGTTGGAATATATGATGTACTTGGCATAAAACTTATTACATTCACCTACTTAGAAGATATTGTCATTGTCCATGAGAAAAATATGAGGGACACCAAAATGATATATGATGTTGGAGATCTTGTATTCAAATACGGATCCAGCCATTGATTGTTTAAGAGGGATCAATTATTTCCACTTGCAGAAGAAATCAATTGTAGTCAGAATGAACATGCACTATCGATATGTCACTGGTGCATATGGTCCCATGAGGTTGATTCCCCTAACTGAAAAGGGCCTTTATTACACTGTATTATGGAGGTTCTCTGGAAGTCAATCCATAATGTTGTAATTGATCTCGAATGCATGGATCCTATTAGTGAATTTGATGTTGTTTTGTAATATAGTGGTCTATAAGTGGCCCAAACATCAAATGTAGTGGTAGAGATCCAACCCTACCTACCGAGAACACTAAACCTGACATTAAATTCATTCATTACTAGAGTAATATCATATCCTTGGATAAATTAGAGGATAAATCCATACAAAATACATTTTTATATAATAAGCTCTCAAATTTTGGCCCACTGGGGATGGTGAGATGTGAATCCCACCAACAAATTCTCTAAAAATATGCTCTATCTAGAGGAATACTATCATAATATAGATAATCCAAGAAGGGAGTTTTTCAATATGAGATTACATGAACTCTGGGAGAATAAAATTTCCCCAATGTTGAAGCACAAGTGTTCACTTGGTTTACCTATGGATTTTTATCTCCCTATTAAATGATAGGAGAAATGACTCTTTGATGTGCTATATAAATGAGTGGATCATCTTGATTATGCTCTTCTAGAGAAGTATCTAGACTATCCAAGGCATCATCTTGACCATTATATGACCGAGGATCTTGGGATTCATGTATTTGATATGGGAACTCGACTATCAGATGGAGAGAATGCATGAGATAGTGCATGAGCTCTAGCTTCCTGATTATGTAATCACCATTGATTTTCTTGATTACTAAATCAGATTCCCCCTTAACATGAAATATGGGAACCTCAATCTTGTGTTCTAACTTAAGACTGATAATGAGAGCATGATACTCCACATTATTGTTCATAAATCCTTATGACATCAAAAATGAGTGGGGAAGGATAACCAATGTTGGGTAATGAATAATACCATCATACCCACTCTGTTGAGCATGGGATCAATGAGGTTTCTATTAGTTGGACACCAGAAGGAACCAAAGAAATGAATATTCTAACAGAGTATGACTTGATCCACTGAGAATATAGCATCATCTTGTAAAATCAAAACCCATAGGAATTTATGTGGGGGATGATTTAGTGGACATAAAGTATTCCTGTAATTGAAAACTGATGGTCTTCGATGGAATTAATTTTAGGTCGAACTATTGAGGAATCACCACCTAGTGTGCTAGCCCACCTATCAAAATATGTATATTTAGGATATAAATTAGTGGATTGCAACATGACAATGTAAATATCTCATGATGCTTTAAATAATTCTATAACTTCTATAATTTTAAAACTAGTGTGAAGAATCTTTTCCCTATTGTAGATTATCATGACTCTGCATCGAGGTGAATTCCAGTGAGATATTTTAAACTATTATCTATCATGTAATTATTATTATGAGTGATAAGGAAATCAAATGACCATTCTATGGTGGTTTCATATAGTACAAAATTATTCCATAAGAATGGTGGAATTTTAGCTGGAGGTAGCATCAGATTTTGCTTGATATCTTCAAAGGCAGTCCATAACTATTCAGCCCACTAGTAGAAGACAACTATCTTCATGAAACTATATTAGGGATTACACAAACCTTATATATTCAAAATGAATTGGTATATGTTGGCTAAGTGGCCTTCAAGGCTTCAGAACTCCCAGAGGTTCTTGAGAGGAGGCATATGGTTGATTTCCTTGATCTTCTCTAGCTCTATCTCGATGCCTCTGTATCTGACAACGAAACAAAGTTACTTTCATAATATTACCCCAAAATCACACTTCAATTGGTTTTTCTTCAACTCATATGAATAAAGGAAGAAAAAAATTCTTCATATCTATGATATGGTCTTGACACTGGTGGTATTTGACCACCTAATTGTACACATAACATTCCACTAACATTCTAAGGATCAATTTCAAGATGCAGTGAATGGACTAATGATTGGTGGACCAAGCATTATTAAAAAAATAATGAATAAACTACTATAAAAAATTAACTTTTATCACTGAAATTGTGGTAAAATATTCATATTTATGGGTATTATGATCAAATTTACTTGGAGTAATCATCCATGGAGAATATAGTTTAGAACCCAGTTGTGGGGTCAATAAACAACTTCTTCACTAGAAGAGAAAAACAATGCCCCAAATAGTGGGGTTTGAGATCCCAAGAGTCAATATAGACTATGAAATTTCTATTATTCTCTACAATGGGACAATATTAGATAGAGACTCGGGTTAATGAACAACCTTGATGAAGGTGTACTTTATAAGATTGCCATATTTATCCTCGATCATGGAACCATGGTACTAATGCATCATTATGGTAGAATTCATGGACCTAAAATATATTATAGGGACACAAATTTGGTGTGTAGGTACGTATGTCTCTATACATATAGTCTTGTAATATCACTTGGAAAAAACATCACACTTCTCCTTCAAAAAATCTATATACTGATACTATTCCTCAGTAGGTAGAGTTTCCCTGATGAGTATCAGCCTTTCATCTTCACTATTACAATGATTTACCTAAACTAGATCATCGAAAGTGGTAGAAATTCTTTTTTCAAATTAATAAGAATAATATTACATATATTTTCATTGTATAGGGTAGAGGGAACATTGGGAAGAGATTTCTCTTTTGGGTTGATGATTCTATTTGAACACCTGTGATGACTTGGGAAGTGGTGAAATCATCATTAGATGATTCTTTCTCCTCTGAAATCTTGGAGACATCAGTTTTTGTACTAATTAGTTTAGGCCTTTGACCAAAGGGTCCATGGTTTTTGTCAAATCAGCGGTAATGAGATAGCTTGTGACGATTCATCGCATCATGGAAAAATAGTAGAGTTTGAAATAATGTTTTAGCTGTGGGGTGAACATATCAATACCTAATAGGAGTATGAGGTTCTGTTATTAGTCGATCCTATCATGTGTATGAATACAATGAAATCTTTTGGTGTTCTTGGTACATAGGGACATAATTCCCTTCCCTCTTAGAAATGATAAACATGTTACCCATAATCATCCTTGAATCCTTTAAATGCTAAATTAGGAGAACGAATGCATCATCATTATTTATCCATAGGCTAGCTGTAATGGAGTTTCATTGAACCTCATTGTTATTCACATTCTTATTATTTTTATGGTATTATTTTGTATCTTTATGGAAGTATTCACAAGATGAAAGGTGAGAAGTGTCACCTTTGAGAATGCTTACTCGACCATTGAGGGAGTACATGAGACACTTGTTATATGAGGAAGGGACAAATACATTCATATAAAACCAATGAATACACATCAATGGATTGTAAATAATTTTAAATTAGGTAACCAGGAATTTAATTTCTGCTACCAAATAGATGAGTGTAGTTTTCAAACAAATCCTGCCACACGGTCTCTGATCGGTCATGTTGTAACCTAGAATGATTATGTTATTGGGGATCAAATATTCTTCATTGAGTCCCAATATTTAGAACATATAGGTTAGAATGATAATGATACTATCGATACCATTGAATAATTAAGTGATGTAAATCTTGTGGATATTCCCCATGCATGGGAGAACATTCATCTTCCCCATAGAAAAAGATGAGAAAATTTAATTATAACTACCCGAAATAATATTCATAGAATGTCTCACCTACTACAACCTCTATCTATATATATATATATGTGGATTTCCAAGGCTTTTGAGAGAGAATCTCTTATCTCTTATCATAGACAGAGAGCGTAAGGGATCAAGGACTTGACAGGAATGATGGAAAGGTGCTTCCATGAATAATACTTCAATGCTTAGTGCAAAATTCTATTCACAGAGGGTCGATATATGGTGATATGTATGATAGGATATACTGGCACAACCTCTAGATTTCAGATTGTGCGGGAAACATTCTTCTCCTCAAAAAATCTTCTATGAACTACCATTGGAAGGCTATTTTCGGAACGGGTCTTTCATGGATGTAGCTAATCATAATACGACTATGGTTGTTCTTCTAGGTCTATGATCATGGTTAATGGTGGCAGTGATTCTGGATGAAATTGATGGAAGGACTATACCAACAAATATCTTCTCAATGCCTACCGTCTTGTCTTGGTGGAATACATGACCTTGCATAAAGCACTGAATTGAAAATTCTGGCGGCCTATCTATCCTCAGATTCTTCATCGATGAAGTTGGATATTGATATTGGGAGGGATCAACCTGTATTACTCATCATCATAGATCATGTAGGGATCCACTAATTTGATGGAATTCATAGAGGCACACTCTTTATCATCATCAGATGAGTCAACCGAAACTGAACAGACTTTTGTGTGATTCCCATCTCCAGATGCACGAAGTCTCCAAGTGTATGGGTAGAAAATATCATAAATGGGGGAAATTGATTTCCCTTGCACCATTAGATCCTACACATATGAGACGTCTAAGGATGAGGGGTGTATGCATAAGTATAAGATGAAGAATGGACAAATACTTCTTGAGATTTGTGAAACATAAATGGGCAGAAATGATGTAGTGTAAATGGTAAAATTTCCATATTTCCAACTAGTCAACATACATACGAGTCTCATGGATAGATACATGTTTTCAATAATTAGAACAATTACTGTAACTATCAGGTTTAATTGAGATATTCACTACCTACATCGAGACTTCACCCAACTTGACCACATCATCATCCACTGGGACCTAAATCCACTATTTGAACACTTAACATTTATTTATTGTATGTAAAAGGATCCTTTGTTAAGGGAAGTGGTTGGGGTACTATTTAATACAATATCATGACACTTTATGTATTCTATAATTTTCAGGCTTCCTTATTCCAAAGAATGTTTGAAATAACTAGGAACGTTATCCTTTAGAAAGGATCATGTCTGGTTTATTCAATCTAGAAAGGAAACTATGGAATCCTTTCCTTGAGGAGGAGATGGAGGTGTATGAGGGTCCATTGCCACATTTTTTCATCAGGGTGGTGGTATTTTCCAAGGAGGTGCCTACTGATTCTGAGATAGGTGAGATGAGTTGGCTGAGTTTCTTGTCCTTAATGAGTCTATGCATGAAAATGCTCCATGGGAAAAATCCCCAGTTGCACTAGAGATTCCACCTATACTATGATGGCATTCTCATCCATATATACCTTTCATTATTGAGTTAGAAGAGGTGAAGGAATATCCTTATTGTATTTTTGAATGTCTTCCTCCATGCATTAAGCCTTGTTAGAGAAATACATAAATCCACCAAATAATCTATATGTGATAAGGGTGAGAACAAGTTCAATTTTTAAATTCCCTATGCATATTATCAATAGCTATTATTGATTCATTTTCATGTTGAGAGAGTACGGATAGCTATTACACATGGTTTTGAAGTCTTCAATTAGATCATATAAATGTTTGTTTAACATGAAAAGGTCAACAATTTATGTTTTCTATATATTGGAACTAAACTAATAGATAAACTGAACGTGGAGGTCTTACTTAGTGGTGATAGATCTAATTTTTAATTGGTTGCACCAGACAGACATATTCCCTTCCAATGTATGAATGAAATGTTATATACATCCTACATCCTACTACTTTGGGGTTCCCAACTTGTGTCGTCACCTAGAGATTAAGTGGACCAGATGCTATAGTGGGTCACCCATCCAGTTTAATGGGGCCATGGTTCAATTCCAAAAATCTGGAGGTGATTTCATATCATCCACCCATTCTCGATATTTAATTCTATCACATGGTATTTCACTATGTCAGGACTCAGAGACTTCGACGTGAGCAGTCAGAAAATCTATCAGATCTTCCTAGTGGGTAATCCTATTTGGGAGGAAAATAATGTCCACCATGTCATTGATAGGTTCATCAAAATGGTTAGCCAACATAGGGGCTCATGAAGAAACCTGCAAAGTGCCTTGTAGAACAACCTGATCTAGATCCTGTGCGAATTTCTCACACTATTGATGAGGATTCAGTAAAACATACCATGGTTTCATGTAGTAAGTAACATATTCAATTCTATTTGACTATTAGTGATCAACATGACCAATTGGGAGAAATTGATAGAGGATCACGTGTGGCTACCCCTTCTATCCCTGTGGATGAGGAAGATGGTTTTGTTGAGGATCAATATGATTTGAATGCCACTATGAATATATCTCATGGATGATCTATTGATGAACATAAATATTCAATCATATGGTGTTGGTTGTAGGATCATCGTTTATCCACTACGAGGGATTGTGTAGATCTTAGGTTTTGAGTAGTCCCTTACACTTATTGAGACTCCAACCAGATGACAATGATGTAAAAGATTCCCATAGACTGAGGCCCTTCCTTTTCTGGTGATTGATGATACCTTTGTAAGGGTCCACATTATACTATTCTACCTTAGTTGGATGGTTCTTTCCATCATATCCTACATCAACGTACCCATTCTTGGGTTCTGTGAGGTCATCCATGTTCACTACGAATACAGTTATCATGCCATCAGTGTAACTAGGCAAAACATGCAACCGCTTAATAGGACTGATGTGGGGAGGAATGTAATGTACCCAACCATCGAACTCAATATCCAGAGATTCTTATTCAATTATTCAATATTGTACTATAAACCTCATCAAGCATATGTGTTGAAAGGACTTGTTAAAACAAGATGATGAAGGATGATATGCTTCTTAGAGCTCTTCTATCACAACCAAGACACATTGTTTTCTAATGTCATCGAAGTTCTCTTGACTCTCCAAGTTGACCAAATGATATCCCTGTAGTTAATAATCTGTCATAAAGATATTCCAGTGAATGCACAATACCTCCTTCTGAGGGAGGGACTCTAGAGTGTCAATATTGGAACACACATTCGAACAAATCACCATTTATTGTCGGTCAGTGACCATAGTGTCACACAAGATTCCTTGTTAAGAAGAGTGATTTAGATCTTGGATACCCTATTATATAATTTTTACTAGCTAAGAATCTAGTAATGACATTGATTTGTACTATTTTATTGATCTATTAGCTTCTAGGGATATCGCTACATTCACTAACTCATCTCTGTAAGCTAGTTTATATCTACGAGGCGGTGTCGACAACATAATCATATACCATTAAGATGGGGTGTTTTTACATTACTCGTCTGTGAGACTAGTGATTATCATCTACAAGTCAACTAGGTTCTCATGGTCTATGATGTTCCATAAATATTCTCCATGATCATGTGTAGAGGTATATAATGAAGCTGGTGATGATAGTCAAAACTGTACTAGAAGACCCTGGAAGGGATATATGTCTTCCCCCCCCTACATGTACCTGATATGGAATTTTGAAATCTTCTGAAGCTCACATTCTATGATGAAAAACATCAACCACTGCGATCCTTCCCTATATTTTTATATAGAGGACTGTGAGGTAGGATCCATCATTGAGGAAACCTATCTTCATAATCTGAGAAATGAACAAGATTGACAATGTCCATACACTTGTAAGAGATTTTTCATTCAGCATAGACTATTTTTTATTTTTCTATTGGATTTCTATTCAGGTAAGGGAATATTTTTGACTTGAGGAGAACATTCATGTTTTGGGTTTAATGTATGGGGAGGACCATTGCTTTGATTTTGTAAGATATGGGGAAAACCACCGTATTAGTTGTCAAAAAAGTGGGGAGGACCTCTACTATAGATGTGGATATATCCTGGAAGATTTATATTTTGGTCACTGAAAACATGGTAAGGAACTCCATGGTATGCATAAATAATCAAGGATCTCCACATTGGTGATTCTATGTGAGAGGATGTTGTTTGCATTGATCGATCTGGACATGGAGAGGACCTCCATGTCAGGAAGAATGAGTTCAAGGAGGTACTTCATAGTTGTGTCTCAATGCATGGAGAGGACCTATGTGGGAGTGGGTAGGACCTCTACTCTAGTCAGCAGTGGAATGGGGAGGACCGTTGTGTTGGCCACTAACATGGGAATGAGGAGGACATTCATACTAGTCACCAGTGAGGTGGGATGGATGTATGATTTGGTTAAAGATGGAGTGGGTTGGACCTCCACATGAGCTAGAGATCACATGAAGAGGATGATTAAATCACTGGTTAGAGAGATGGGGAGAAACTCCCTATCAGGAATCACATGAATGGGGAGGACCTTCATACTAGATTTCAACAAAGCAGGGATGACCTCCACTTAGGACGATGCGAGAAACATGGTGAGGACCTCCATTTGGATTGTGGGAGCGGGGAGGAGCTCTACTAAGATTGGTAACTATATGAGGATTTCCTCCATACTTAGGCTCATCATCATATATTGGACTAATATAGCTACTCTAGAAGCCAGTGGTAGATAGAGCTGACCCAACCTTCCTATGAGGTGGTAAGGGCTTGATCCCAACTGAGCATCCATGGGTCCCTGTTCTAAAGTAGCAGTGACTTGGTGGATTACATTGGCATTGAAAAGGGGAATGAGAGTTGTGAAATATGATTCCTCTAGATGGACATGATTTTTAGTATGGAACCCAAATTAGTGTTCGAAGAGTCAAACTAGGGTTGGAAACACATGGGTATTGTCCACATATTCCACATCCTAGAAGACCGGTCACTGGTGGTGTTGGTATGGCATAGTGGGAGCCCTCCTAGGTGACTCATGGTTAGTGGTCATTTTTTAGACGACCTTAGAATCCCATACGTCATCATTATAGGGGAGTGAGTCAAAATATTACTAAAGGGATTGGCAAGCAAAGTGGTTCATCTTTGGATTGCGGAGTTGTGGCTCTATGTGTCGGACTCGAGGGGGGGGGGGGGGCAGTGCTGGTGTCATCATGGTGCATAATCCTCGAAGTCCGAACATGGCATGTACATGTTGGGAATGACCACCTACAACTCATACCATCATAAAATGTTATAGATCAAACTTATATAGAGATTTCATAGGTTTATATGGGGCATGGACCCCGATAAATGATGGAATATTGGAGGTCATAGTAGAGATGGGGTCATGTATAATTTTTGCATTGACATGACTCCTTCCCCTATCTTAGTGAAGATTGGGTTAGTAGTTCCCAACACCTTGGGTCCTACAATGTAGTAATATTCATCTATCAACAAAAAATTCCAGAAATAAATTCTCAATGAACGAATTTTATCCAATATTCCATGGTTTGATAGAGATATCCACATTGATGATGTTGCATACTATGACTTCCAATGTTCAACTTCTATAATTACTGGGGGGTACCATGATGGGACCAATTTTTACTCAAAAGGTCACGGAAATGGATCTGTTGACTTGATTATTTATTAAACTGATGCCCCTTTTTATACTAGTAACCACATGGGGATGAATAGTTTCATATCATGTTTAATATTTCTATTTTAGATTCTATCATTGAGGCACAACACCTTCTCTGTATCGTTCCCAAATGTTTAATTGTACCTTGCATTCCCATTTTCCAATAGTGGGTGGAAATCATCAGGTTCTTGTAAATGTTTTCTGCATTGATCAAAATATGATGATAGGATATCAGTTCCCCCTTACATGGATTTCTCATTATAATTCCTCACCTAGTACATGTATTCCTCTTATAATAAATCATTTTTACTGAAACTCATTACTAGTTCCAAATCATTATGGACAACAATTAATTGTGATACTTCTATCTGGGAATTCTATGGAAGACACAATCAGTTAAGAGGGTATTCATGATGTGTATTTGTGACATGTATGGATGCTGGAACATTGGTAACCTATATTCTTCAGCATAAGAGCACCACTCATGGAAGAATCATGGTTTTGTAAAACAAGGAATACCATTTAGATCACATGGTAATTAATGGAAATGGAATTTATTATGAAGTTTTTCATTAGGAATCCCATTTTAACAAGAGGTAGTAATGTAACCGTTCATGAGTTTAATATCTTGCAAAGAGGAAGATAGGATGATCATGACTCCCAGTTGATGAAGGTCGATAATGTGCATCCTTTGGATGGATCACCTGAATGGTTTACCATGTAGATGGGTTAGAACACCCAATGATAGAAGACCTGGGTTTGGGATTCTCATAAATGGAATATTTCGCACCATGAAGGGGTAATTACATAGGAGAGAGGAACCATGGTTTATAATTGGTTGGGATTGAACCTCATGGAGGCATCATACATACCATATTTATAGGAAAGGGACAAAAATCCACATAGTTTGATGGATGGTGTGGGGATTACACATGTGATATTCCCATTACCTATGGATTTCTCTTAGTTGAATTGTATGGATTGTGTGAGGATTACCCATGGAAGCTTCTCAGGTGATGCAAGGAGCAACGATGATGTGAATGGGAATTAAATATAGAAATTCCTAGAATGTGTGGCATGATTCTTCTGGGATGTGGCGGACCTAGTACAATTAGGATAGATATGAATGATGTGTTATATGAAGTGAATGGAATGGATGTATTTTTTAGGGTATTGGGGTTGAACCACAAGGAGGTTTCTACGTGTCCCAGTTAGTGGGGTATAAAATTACACATAGTTCTAGAAGGGGAATTGGGGTTACACCTAAGGTGGTTGTGTAATGGAAGTGGAGCTTACAGTTGCGCCTTACTCATGAAAGGTTTTAATTGGATGGTACATATTGGGGATTACCTCTAAAATCACCCCATTGGGATATTATGACTGGGGGTTACTATATGAGGTATTCCAATTTGGGAATTGGATGGATTTCATAGTCACTAAAAACCTCTAAGCCCACATGAGTCATTCTCAGTATTAAAAATAAGAGGAAGTAGTATACATAAGGATCGTGTCAGGGAATAATAATCAATGATAGATGGTGTTGGGCTTATTCATGGAAGATTCTAGTGGACGATGTGATTACCTAGGGAGAGGATACAATTTCATCTGAGGACAGGCAGTATGAATAAAATACATTATCACTCATTCATAGAGTATTATGCAGTTACTCCACATGGTATGGTCTCTTTTTAAGGGATTTCACTAAGGATAATGGTAGAGGTAGTTTTAGATCATGCAGCTCGGATGTGGGGGACTCAATCCCCCCCCTTGGACTTACATAATCATTATTCATGAATCCTTGGGGATGATATGGTATAAGAAATTCCTTAAGTTGAGGGTGTAGAGGATTGTTCACTCATGACATCCACATTAGCATAAATGCACTAAAAATAAAAATCTAATACCATTTCGCGGCTGAAAAGAAAGAGTTATGACATCACAAAGAGGGACACCTCATTAGGGAATAAGAAATCACTATATACAAGATTGTAGGCCTAGGATGAGGAGATTAACTCAAGAGATAAAGATTACATGAAATATGGGATCAAATATGGTTCTTTGGAGTAATGGAAAACCATCGAGCCTCATGGAGGGTGTATATGAAAGATTCGAGGGATGAAAACAAGAGGGTGGATTGATGGAAATACTTGGTGTGCACAAGGTAGGAGGTTCTTTCAATTGGATCCTTTTAAATTTACTTCTCTTAGGATAAAAAGAAAAGGGAATGCATCATGCCACTATGGGCCGCATAAAGTAAGACCCCTATAGAACAATTCACACAAACTCTTCAACCATGAGGGTTACATGGATTGTGTGATGTAAGGGAAGAGGTTTCTTATTCACAACATAGATATGATTCAACATATGGGGGGATCACATTGAAGAATAAAGGAAAATCCTTAATTGATATATAAAAAAACCTCCAATGGTGTATGTTCAGACTTTGGGCATAGAAAAGATCTTCTTTGCACTTGTCCCTCGGAGCCACAATAGCCACACATGAAATGGAATCAACTGACATCACAAAAGATGCATAAGATAATTGTACACAATTTTTTGAATTTATCACACACCATGATACTTATTTTTACCTTAATTAGTATTCTAATCATTTTCTATTTATTTGAATGATGATTTTGATATATCCCATGATTGTTGTTTGGGATCTTTTCAAAATTTAGTACCAACAAGTATATATCATGAATTTATCTTTAGAGATAAATTTTCTTTTTTAAATTGTTTTATTTTATTACTAACACAAATAACATACAAGACATAATGATATAGTCATGTGAGCCTTTAATTTTACCATTCATGATTATGGTAAATTGTTTAATGGGGTGGATATTTTGAATAATTACAAGAATATGGTTGGGATGCATGTACTCAAGGACTGAGTATAAATCTAATAAATTTCCATTAAGTGACGAGTGAAATATTTTTCCATTAGGGAAGTGAAAAGCTGTACATGAATAATTATTATATGTTTAAATACATGATTTCATGTTAGGGGATGTATAACAATTTTAATATTGAAAATAAATATACATGGTTGATTGGTTTTCTTGGAACATCGGAAGTAGAAAAAAAACATGATTCCTATAATGATGGGATGTTTATTATTTATTAGTAATTATTTTATTTGCTGAAAATATTATTTAAAAAATTGTAGGATGGGTTTAATTTATAATAATTTGAAAAAAAAATCGTGAGGAGTTGAAATTTTTTTTCGTGCAGTGATTTCATAGCTAAATTTCATGCAACAATTATAATAATTTTATATTTCTATCCATATTGTTTAATATGTTATGTTTTCATAATATTTATTATTTTTCTGTATAGATATCATATATATTATTTGGGGACTTTTGAATGAAAAATGTGAATTCTACAAATAATAAAAGAGCATATGATTGATTAATCCATAAGGGTGTTAGGCTACCTATTAATAGACCCACTTGATGTTCATCCATGTTACATTAAGTCACATGCATGGTAACTTGTGTAATGATAAGAATGAGATTACAAAACTTATAGGTGATTAATATCCCATCACATTCACTTCTTTATAATTAATTCTAAACCACAAAAACCTGTATTAGAATATCCCAACCACCCTATTAGTTTTACCTTGACGCATGTTTGTTTACATGAGGTTAAATAAAATTCAACTTGTGTTTAATATTGGATTCCTAAATCCTAATGAAATTTTGTTATAAAATGATGTCACTGCATGAGTTTAGTCCATTCTAGTAATGAGAATTATCACAAAATATTGTCTTATAAATCTTTTAGCACTACACTAGGACTGGTACAATTTTTAATTTATCACCAACTTGTATGTGAGAGATAAAGATTCAATGAGGAGGTTGTTCCATGGTTTATGGAATCTATTACATTACAATGGAAAAGGTGATGAGGTAGTGGGAACCATAAGCATTATGTGTGTGAGCTTGTAACATTAGTTTTCTATTATTTCATGGAATAATTATTGACTTATAGTTGTTGGATGGAGATTATAGTGAGGTGCATGTGAAGAAGTTTTTTATTGTGTGATAGTTAGTGAGGTATCATGAATCAATATATTCCAAAGATCAAGATTTGGGGATATTCAACATGTAAAGGATGTGTCATGGTTTTCCCCATTATTCCATGGTCATTTGTGAAACAATCATTGAAAAATTGTGGAGTTTATACAAGTGATGTGACCCACAAAACTATTCCTTGGATTATATTTTTAAATACAATATTGAAATATTGTGATTCTATACTTTTTTTACTATATCAGTAAATAATATTCTAGGTAAATACAATTGATATTCCAATTAAAATTATTTTGATATTTTGTGGAATTTTAATTCAATAAGACACTGATATGGTGGTGTGTATATACATGGACGATCTTTTTAAAAATTAAATGGAGAACATATTTTATTTAGAGGAATTTCCCACATGGGGCTATTATAACTTAATTTTTTTTCATTTTATTTAACTTTTTTGGTTTTTTCATTATGTAATCATGGGAATATTTCTACTGAATCATATTATAAATTCATATATTTTTTGGAATTGTATTCAATATTTTATCATTTCTTTTATAATTTCTATATTATTTTTTTATATAATTAATTATTTTAAACCAATTGATGAGAATTGGATAAATCTTATGAGGGAGATAGATCTGTGGAACATGGTGTTTATGAAATTTTTTAATTAATCATCAGTAATTAATTTATCACTCTTAACAGTATCATATAATGATTTAATGGGTTTACATAATTTATCATTAAATAATTAAACAAGCATGGTTAGTAATGAACAAAACCTAATATGGAAAAGATAATTAATTCATCAAATGTAACTTTGACTATTATTTTTGTGTGATAAGAGCTTAATTCACATTAAGTATTTTGAATATTTTGATCATGAATATATGTGATTATAGTGTTTTATTGGTAGAAATCAACCAAATGGTAATCTATTAGGCTTCTAATCATGTAACTACATGTCCAATTAATATTTTTTAGTGAACTTTACCTGTTCCTTTTAAAGATAAACCACCCATATAAATTTATTTCATTTCTCTCCAATCTCTATATCCATTTTTAACTCATTTAATTACTAATATATTTTATATTATATTTAAACATTTATTTTGTACATTTCATTGAATACCTAACATTTAATTTTGATGTTTTATATAGGATTATTATTTCCACCTAGGATTGATCTCATATTTTCACTATATTCATCATTGGTATTTAGTATTAGTTGGATTTAAAAACATATATAAATTTTCTATTGAATCTAATTAATGAAACAACTGTAGTGGTCAAATTTTTTGAACTGTTTCTAGTGAAAAATTAAAATTATTAAATGAATAAAGAGAAATTAATTAGATAAAAGTTTCTCTATATCCTTATTTTTATTTCTATTTTATGTTTAGTGATTTTTATTTTACTTTTTATACACTTTGGTAGTTTTTGGTGAGGCATGAAATATTACACCATGAATGACTATTATGGTACACAATTGGTGAAAAACTATATCACGAGAATCCCAAATCTTGGGAATTTTGATTTTGAAATTTGGTAATAATAAGTAGATCAATAGAATGATTCATAATCCTATGTATAGGATCACTTCCAAAATCTATAGCAGATTGAAACACTGTACAAATAATTTTTAAAAGAGTTTTAATTTCTATGAATCTATTCATAACCATATGATGACAATTATTATCAAGGAAATATATTATTTTATGTTACAAAATTGAAAAACACAAAATAAGGGTTAATGAAAAAACTATTAATGTACGATGTAGTTAAGAGATTTTAGATCAAAGACAAACTGTAACTACTGTGTAATCAAGAAGATATTGGATAAAACATTATTGAACGATGTAGTAATATTGAATCACATTTTGAAAAAACTATTTCACATAATAGTATCATCAATATGGTCGTTTAAAAAATATAGAGGATTTAATGGTTGATTATTAGAAAATTATGCAGGTGGAGATTACGTTCAATGTTGTTTCTAAACTATTTGAAGATGAAAAAACTAAGTCATTAAAGGGGAGGTAGAGAACATTGTTGATATTATAAGATCCATCATAGTGATCAAATATAAGCACTAAGATGAAGTTTTTTAGGGGTAATTTTTCAATGGCTAGTTGTTTCTTGACATGGTTTTTAATTTTCAAAATATTCCATATCATGGTTTTGGTAAAAAATACAACATTACACTACAATGTAAAATGGGGATTACCTTTTTTATGTTTTACAACAATTAAAAATCATTTTTAAATATGGAACATGTACATTTTTTCAATCTCTTATTAAATAACATAAAATATAAATGGTATCTAAAACATTTAAAATAATTTTATTATGGTATGTAACTTGACTAACTTTCTACTAATCGTGCATGTATTGGTATTAATTACAATAGGAATGTTCAAATATGTAAATAAAAATTCTTATATAATTTTTAGATTTAATGTAAAGAAACTTCAACATTCAAATGATATTTTTATTTTTTATGTCCATGATGAGAAAAAAACACGATTCATGTTAACACTATAGAATAACAAAATGGGTGAGCTAAAATGGATAAGATAGTTCTATTTTAAATTCAATATGTCTTTCATATCAAAAATATCTATCACATTTTCTTAGTTTTTCATAATTTTATGAAAATATTAGTTTTCCAACTAAATTTTTTTCAAGGATAATAAGATTCATTTAGGAACACCATATGAGGATTTTGATTTTATGAGTTTTATAATGGGAATATGGGTTCACCTATGTAGAAGAAATTCATTTATCATTTTTTTGTTTTTATTTTTTAATATTTATGTTGAAGGATTTATTTATTTTTAATTGTAACACGAATGATTGACCAATATTCAGTTTACCATTCCATATAGAGTTATAAAAAAATTCTCAAACTTTATTATACCGTATTTGTTGAGGAATACATAGATGCTTTATATTGTGAAAACTTGAACCAATATATTTTTAATGACGTTGTAGAATTAAGACATAATAAAATAATTGAGTCAATTTTTTCATTTGTGACCAATATAACTTTGACACCTATCATTATAATTAAACATTAATTTTATCCTACTGAATCCATGAGTGAATATGATAATAAGGCAACATTAAATAACTATTAATTCTTCATATAAAGTTCCTTTTCATTTGTAATGATTATTAATTGAACAAGTTTGTGTCTATAAGAGGGGTTAGTAGATGTTACATCATGCTGATAGAGATGGGTTTTTTAAAACATATGGTTATGAGGTATTATAATTTTTTGGAGGAATATTAAAAAAAATTTATTCATTTTCTTTTTTGTCTACCCTATAAAAATGAATTATGTAACTGATAAAAAATGAATGTAAATAAGATAAATAAATATGGGTAAATTATATTTTTTTTATAAATAATATTCGTGATCCATAATATGAGGAAGATGGGTTTTTGTAAACATAAATTTTTAATTTTTTTGAGGAGTATATTTTCGTAGAAATTTTATAATATATAAATCGTTGTACATTACTGTTGAACCACAATTTTAATGTATTTGATTTTATTTTTCACATAAATACATAACTAATCTAATCCAATAATTCATATAAAATGTTTTTGAAATACCACTTGATAAATATATTTTTTTTACGGTGAAAATTTTGATACTCTGTAAAGATATTGTTATTATTCATGTACTACATTATTAATAAAAAAATTAGTAAAAATTTCCTTGTGTTATGAGTATATTTTTTTCTTGTTAAGTTAGATGATAAGTGTGCATTATTAATAATAATTTGAAATATGTGAATGTATTTTATGATTTGTATAAAAATTTGGATTCACAAAAAGTGAACTACAAGGTTTATTAGTTTTTTTCACAATTAAGGAGTTATAAAAATATTTTTCATGTTATGTATGTATTTTATTATTTATTTATAATAATTTTATTATTATGACTATTTTTTCTAAACAAAGATTTGATGAGTTTTCTTTGTGATGATGAAAATATTTCATTATCAAGTGTAAGAAACTCTATTCATGTAAGGGCATTAGATAGTTAAATTTCAAGAAACAAGTTTCATTAATTTTTATTAATAAATTTATTTTTGAGAAAGTTAACGTTTATTTATACTGAATATTATAATTATTTAATGATAGGGATAATTTATTTGAAAAACATATATATATGAAAACAAAATTCGAGTAAGATAATAAGGTCATATGTATTATTAATTTATTGTGGAGTTCGACTGCATTAGAATAAATTCATGAAGAGACCTACCATGTTTGTTTAAATGATGCATTGATTGGATCAAAAAAGGATAATAATGACTTTTCAAGGATAAAATATGATTAATAAGTCATTACAATTCCTCTTATATGAATAAAATGGAACCATAATGGCCTTTGTAAAAATAAATTATTTTACACATTAGCTTAAACTTTATGTTCTCTAATATAGGTAAGATTAAATATAAATTTACATATTATTAACTATGAAATATCATAGACATTTCATATTAATATTGAATATAATGTCAATATATGAAATTAGTTCAATATATTAACATTAACTATCATGGATGATTAACGTGGAAGTTAGAGTTCCCTATACCATGATAGATCTAATTGCCCCTCAAACACATATATGAATCTGAGTGAGCAATATTACACAAGAAGGTTGTAAAATTGTTGATTAATTATACATTTTAATGAATTAAGAACATGATGAGTCAATTGGATCCTTAAGAATCTTGAGATTGATCATGAATTGTGAAGGTTCCCTTATTTTGTGTAATATCACTCACAATGCGGTTGAAGGATGGAAAATATAGTGGTGTGAATGGGAAGTATTTTGTTATATTGAGTTATCAACTATTTCAGTGTGATTGAGTATATACAAAAGATAATATTTTTAATCAATTATTTATTATTGTAGAATGGTTTTAATCCAGTTTTTATGTTTATGAATAAACTATGAAGAGAAAACATGATGTATTTTTTTCATAAGACCCACATTCCCAGGCCCTAGTTTATATTTTATGATATATATTTGAATAACATGTCCCACTCTTTTAGGGAAATTTTATGTGATAATATTTATATAAAAATCACCGAAATTCAACTTATTTTTTTGATGATATTTCAATCATTTTGAATTTGAAAGGATAGTGATATTATGATGTGGTGATATGTGGTAAAAAATCTTCACTAAAATTGGGATAAAGAATGATAAATTTGAATCTACCTCCCAATGATTATGTATGTATTTTTTCTTTTATTTTTTATTTGTCTTTAAGGTTTATAAATATTTAATATGGGACTCTTTCCTTGTTTGTGTCTTATCAATTATTTTTTTTTAATTTTTTTCATTTAATTAAATGTCTAATTTTTATTCTCACTTAATTTATTTTTGTTCATCCATTATTAATAACAAATTACGGATGAATGGATAATTTTATAGGAGGGGATGATATTGATGAAATATGGTGCATGTAACAAGTCATAATTATTCTTATGTCATGATATCATGTTGTTTTAAGATATCATGATGTGAATCAATGGATTAAAAAATTTATTAAAAAATTTAAAAATAATGTTTAATAATGAAAGAAAAAAAATCTGGTAGAGATAAATTATACATTAAGTTTTTTTATGGTTGGTATAAAAATAAAATTAATTTAAACATCAGAATAAATATATATTTAATGACATGATTATTAATAAATATCTTATCACATATTGACACTTATTCAATAAAATATACATGTTAAAATGTTCTAGAGTTTCAGTAGAATTGAATATGTCATATAACCTCTCTACTATTTTGATAAATATGAAGATATTCCAAATCATCTTCCAAATAGTTAAGATAACAGTTATGATGGTACATGTAGTCTGTTTGAATGCTAGGTTGTTGATACTCATAAGTGGATGATACTTAATAATGTAATGGTTACCCATTGTAATATACTGCATGCGAGATTATTAGAAAAAAATACTAGTAGGAAACTCTATGTCTGAGTTTCATAGGATATTCCTACATGTGAATGTGTTTATTAGCCATTATAGATAAGATTATAATTAATTCAAAACAAGAGTCGTGTACTTTGATGTATTATAATAAACATGATGAGTTATGTTTAGAGAGAAGTAAAATATGTTGGGTGTGAATTGAGTGATATAAACATAATGAATAATTAAATAAATTATTATTACCTTATAATATTTTATGATGATAACTCATTCCCTTTAATAGAAATAGAATCTTCTATCTAAAATCAATGGTCATGGTGATTGATGAGTTCATTTTAATTAGTCATAGAATTATATATTGATCACATAGATTTATTACATGAGTATAATACCCATTTTATTTGAGATAGAAATGAAAAAGGACTATATTAGAAAATGAATATTCATATGTAGTTGTTGTTGTTTCAACATTTCATTTTTCCTGTATAAGTTCCTTAACTAGTTGATAGCCTCAGACCTTCAACATCAAGAAATCCAGTATAATTCTAGCAAGGAACCATCCTATAGGGTCGCTGACTTAGTGCATCCATCGATATAAGTTAAATTCATTAAAAATTAAATACATTGAATAATTATTATTTTCAAAATTATATGTAATATATATTCTTGGTTTTATAGTAAGTCATATATATTTCATTTGTAGTTATATTTTAGTTAGAATATATATGTGTATTTTATATACAAATAATTTTTTATTGTCAAGAACAGTGAAGGAAATATATATTTATCTCTTTTTTTGTTTTCATGGTAAAAATTTATATTAATATATTTATTAAGTAGATATTTATATAGATACATTAATATTAAAATAAATATTTATTTTTGAGATTGAGAATATAATATTTATTCATTTATCATATGAATAACATTTTTTTATTATTCACGGTTTGGTAAATCTTGATGGTTGAAAATCTGATTAAAGAAACAGATAACAATATTGATATAGTTATAAAAGAATTAAAATTAATAAGGTTTTATTTATTGTATAAAATGATTTTTATTTCTTCAAGTATGTTTGTTGAATTATAAATTAATATTATCATTATTATTATAATAAATTTCATGGGGAATATATTAGGTTATATATATTTTTTTAAGATTAATTTTTAAATTTTCAATATTATATAAAGGATTTATTTGTATAAACATTTATCATTTTAGTGATTTTAGAGAAAATATTTTTTCATTTAGAAAAACGGAATTCATACACAGATAATTATCTCTATATAAAAATTATCTTGGGTCTCATTATGGACTACAATTATTCTTTTACCTATTTATCCCTCTTAAGAATGATTTATCAATAGAGGAACCATTTTATACTAAAAGTAGTTTCTTATAATCAAGATGAAAAACAAAAAATTATTAGATCATCCATGAAAGGATGTGATGTTTTATCTGTGTCATATGAAGACTGTGAACCACATATTCATACCACTAGTGGGATTATATTTTGGTTATTCTTAGTAAAATTATTATATGACTAGAATGAGGATTGATCAATAATAACCATAATCAAATAATAATCTCATGACCACAACTTTTTCTTTTCACTATGATACTTATAAATGTATATTTTAATATCCAACTCTTATTGGTTATGGTATTCTACATCATGTTTCAGGGGATATATTCATTATATATGATGGATCATCGTATTTTCTTAGGGATTATTCATTGAATACAAAAAATTAATGTTTGAAATTAGATAGAACAATTATTATTCAATATCTATGGATCATTTAGGGTGTTATAATGTTGTTTGTATCTATATAGTGTATTTATGGATAGGGTGGAACACAGTTTGTTTGGTTAAAAAACTTGTAAATTAGTTTAAACTAGTGTAACCCCATATGGAATGTCGATCATGTGGTTGACATACATGATGCGTAATTATATCACACACTATGTGTTGACTTTTAGATGATAAGCATGATTCATCTATGTTTACATGCTTTTGATGACATATATTATATGTAAAATAGTATTATCCACTGCGAATAACAAGCTGTGTCCCTTGGTGTGTTAATCAGGATAAATAGAATGAATCAGACATCATGTAATCGGTGTACTTTATATTTATTTCAAGCCAACTCATTTATGTAAAGTTATTTGATATGCATTTCTAGTCAGTTAATGCATGATGTTTGAAATTTATTTCATTCAGAATGAATCAAAACGATGTGTAAAAACATTAAAAAATTTGTGAATGGGTTTTTTTAACATGTACTATGATATTTGGATGACCATTTGGATTAAAAAATAAAATTAATATTTCATATAGTTACACTCTATTAATAATTATTTTACACATACTATACATTGCATGTATAGATCACGTTGTACACTTAACTAATATTCAATAATTCTATGGGCTCAAACACACCAACCTATCTACAAGTCCCACCACATAGAACTAAAAACCATGTAGTATCTTGAAAAACTATTATTGTTGAAATACCTTTTAAATATATTGTACATGACTTGAGGAATACATTATATAAGTAAATAAGAATAGAACATTCCATGTATCCTTTAGTACAGACCATGTAATTAAATATTTTTAATATTATTATTTATTTAAATATATTTTTAAATGTATATAATGTGAATCCTATGTATATTCAGTACTAATTGGTTTAATATTTTAGATAAAGGAGTTACTAATTAATAAGTCAATTATTATTAACATGAGAAAAATTTAACATAATTAAATGTGAAATTTAAAATGTAAAATGTTATTAATTATTGTGATGTAAATTTGGTTATGTGATTTACCATGAGAATAAATGACCAATGGACAATCTAGATTTACATTTAATTTAATATTACGTGATGAGGTTTTATATAAGATAATGTGTTATTAAATTAAACACGATACCCAATATATCATCCCATCGAAATGTATTGTACATGACCTCTATGTGTATTGTTTATTTTATGTATCTCATACCCCAAGAACCCCTTACATGTTTTAAAGATAAAAAAAATATATAAAGTATAGATCTATATGGAACGAAGTAAGTACATTACCAAAGATGAGTTGAAAAAAACAATGATGACAAAATTTTTATAGTGTTTTGCTAAAACTCATTCCAAAACTTTCTCAAGGATTTATTCCCATGGGGTTAAGATTGATTTTTCATCTCGTCGATAAATAAATAAGTATAAATATAATGATTAAAATTATTTTTTATTTTTTTTCATTTTGAATTTATATTTTTTTGTTGATGAACATTTATATGATGATTAAACAAGACCACATTAATGTAAAAACAAAATGAAAGAATGATAAATTAAATAAATGTATTATGTGTAAATGATATTATTAGGATGTTGTAAAAAACTATATAAAATCCATATTATATAACATGAAACGTGAAGGATAAAATAATGAAAATTATGGATAATAAAAAAGATATCTTGAGGAAATATTATATCAGAAAACCCTTCCCTTAATTGAGTTATGATTGTAACCATAGATAAAATTGATTTGATACCAAATTTTAGGGAGACTTAAACTATAGGGGGATTATTACGAAGTATTTTGGTCAAGCTAAAAAATTTTTTATAATAGGATTAATATTAAAAAATATATTTTTTGAATATATAGGATTTTTTTAAAAAAAATAAATTTTTGGATTTCTGGATTGGAGAGTCAACCAAATAAATTGTGGACCTATGATCTAGAATTTGGTAACACTTACTACCTTAATTCTTTAGAATAATTTTCCAGGACAATGTTAGGATTATAGTAATGGAATTATGGGTCCTTTAAAAAATCACTTCGTTGTGATAAGAAATTATAACTATAGTGTTAAGGGCAACTAGGACATGATAAAATAGGGGGAGGATAATAAGTCTATTAATATTATTTTATCTCATATATCATGGATATCATGTGAATGGTAGTATATATAATGACCTAGACATTACTTGATACTATTTCAACCTGAATAATTATTTTTTATAATATATAGAAGAATACACATTAAAAACACAAGAAAAATAATTTTATTTATTAATGAAGAATGTTACATTAGTTATTAATTAAACCCTTGAAACATACAATAATTACAATGGGATAGAAATATAAAATAAAAAATTAGAATGAAAATTTTTTGATCATTCAAATTTGTTGGGAAAAACATCCCCAGGAACAAAACAATAAGAAATAAAAAAATATTAGTAATCTAATCTATATTTAAAAATGATTAAATATAAAACTATGAGTGGTATTTTAGTGAATAATATATGATGAAATAAAGAGGTATTTATAAATGGTAACATGAAAAATCAGAATAGTATCGTAAATATTGGTAATAGTAACATGACCATTAGAATTGTAATCTCACCATTGGTCAATATGACCATCGATAACTAAGTCCATTGGAATTAATATCACTATTTTAGATAGTGTTTGAAAATGGAAATAACCAATGATAATTTATGCAGAAATGATATATAATGAAGTCAACCAGTATATTCTTTCTTTTTTAATCCCATTTGTCAAATATTTGGAGGGGGAAGAATAAATGGGGTTATAAAATCTCCAAGACTATGTATAACCATTAACCATGTTTGCTGGAATGAAATCATATATGAATGATTTTAAAGTTAGTGTAGATCACTACTAGGTTAATGTTACTAGAGCCACACCATGAAATTACCAACATCACACAACTTACCTCTAGGGAACATATTATTTAGATATGGGGATGCATTTCTAGACTATAGTATCATAACATTGTAATTTACTTTTAAAAAATTAAATGGTTATTATGTCAAAAACTTTTGAAATATTTTTTTGTTAATTTTTTTTAAAATAATATGAATATGATAAATTTAATTTTGGATTCAAATGAAATTTTATTTTCTTAACACATATATACTATTATAAAAAACATATTCAATATATATAATGTTTATTTTTGTGAATTTCCCTTTTAAAAAACAATATATTTAAGTATAGATGATATTATAAATTATCAATGGACTAAGCAAAATTTATATGTGTATAAAATGTGACTATGTTATAAAAAAAAATTTCAAGAAATTATGTGATTTTATTGAAAAGTTAAAAATATCATATTTTGAAAATTATTTTGATATAATGAACTTTATATTTGAAATCAAACCATCAATACTTTTTGAATCTTAATATTTTATAATTTTATAAAATATGTTATTTTTAGTAAATATTAAAAATACACTTTTGTGATTATAGTATGTTTTATGAATTAATATATTTGTAATAAATATACCATAAATAATTAAATATAATACATGACCTAGAATATATTTTTTATTAATATTCTGTATTTTAATGAATTTAAATCAATTTTGAAAGCCAAAAATTACTTTTTAATGCCTAAAGTAGAAATAATTATTTTAACAACTATTTTTTTAGAAATTCCCTTTTCCATGTAAGATTAAATATTAAAATATTTATTGTAATTATAATAGATTAATATAATATAATCCATGATCCAGATGTCAAAATCCTTGAGCAAAACCAATGGTCAATCCAATGGTTTCTCATTTTCCAAATAGTTGAATTTGAAGACCTATAGTTTGAAATTGTTAAAGGATTTCTCGTCTTTTGTTATAAAAAACCAATGGTACCATATTAATTAAATTAAAAATCATTATTTCAGTAATATGTAGTCATTTTACTTCAAATGGATTCCCTCTATGCGGTTCTCATGTCATCAATGTGCCACCCTAATGTCTTAGGAAGAAACTCGTCAATGTAAGGGAAATCCACTATTTTTTTCCTATATGTGTACCTCTATTGGTGAATGTATTATAATATTTAACTTCCATTATTTTATTACAAATTTTATCAAACCATAACTACGATTATATGGTTTTATCAATAGTATACCTTTGTTACCCTTAAATTTATACTTTACTTATTCCACATTTTATGCCCATCATGTTATATAATTTATTCGACAAATTTCATTTTATTATAAATGAAATAATCACATTGTGAATACTCAAACATCATCCTTTTACATTGGTATTCACATATAAATAAATAAGATTTATATTTCATGTATTTATTTTCATTAGACTCCCATTCTCATATAATTTATTGAGATTATGATATGATCAAATCCTTAAGCATATATTTAATAAATAATTTTATATGAAACCTGGTATTTTGTCCGATGGGTATTATATGAAATGATTTATTTTGATAAATGTGGATCACATGAATTAATACATATAATGGTATCACCTTGATAACTGTCCAATTCATTTGGTAAATAATTAATCTCTAGAGATTACATGTTTTCATATACCTTAGTGATAAACTATCATAATTAAGATTTATAACACCATTGTGATAAACCATAGTGATATACATATGAATTATTGGTTTTTATGTTGTGTCAAATTTTAAATTTTATGATTCATTATATTTATAATATGATATTACTCATGTTATTTTTATCATTGATATGCCTTATGGTAACACGATAAATAAATACCTTGTTTATTCGCTTATTGGGCTGTATTCTCACCCATTTATTTTTATTTGTGTCCCAAAGATATGAGATGCAATAAAAGTAAGCCAGGATGACCCTATGAAACATCCTTTCAAGTGAATTAGAAATGTTTAGATGTTATTCATGTATTAAATTTATAATATCAATGAAAATAAACCATTAACGTTCTAGGGTGTTGTTAACTGATGTACCATGTAATAAATGTTTTATATATTAAAAAGGAGAGATTCCATGGATTATATCAGAGAATTGTTTAGTTATTTTTTGAAATTAATATTATAAAACATTAGTTATAACCCTAAGGTCATGTCTAAATATATGAAATTTTATTAGTATTTTGGTGAATTTTTAATCTTCTAGTTTCCATGAAATGAAAATCCCTATTTGGATTAAATAAGGGGATGTGGCTTCAGAAGAGTTATACCAAGGGGTAAAATCCCTAAAAAATGGGTAATTGAGATTTGAATCAATCATAACCTGGTACATGACAACAGTCCTTCCATCAGACCTTGTTTGACACACTATAGGGATATTCTTTTTTAATCACATTATTTTTATTAACAATTAGGAATGATATATTGAATGTAAAATTTTTAGTAGAGGAAAATAATAATAATCTAATTTTTTATAATCGTTTAGGACCTAAGGTTCATTAAAAATTACATTATTATTAAAATTAAAAAAATTCTCACTATATTTTTATTATTTTAGAAAAATTGTGGTAAATAGGAAGAACCACATAAATGATGCGTCCAATGGATAATGTCATGATAACCTTACTAAAAAGATGTTAGTTTGAATAGAGAATTATATAACGATAATGAATCAACTATATTACATTATGAGTAATAAATTGAATATTCTAATATGGCTAGATTCACCTTGAATGGAATAATTTTTAGTTGAGTCATTCATGAATAAATGATCAATCCATTTAGTGGATATTCTGATCCATTAATTGTAAAAAAAATGTATTACATCAATGGGAAGAATTATTCTATACACCATTTTTTAGAGTAAGAGAAATTCACCTTGGTAGTATAATTCTTAGAAGGATATGTTTATCATTAGTGGATATAGATGATGTACATGAATACGATATTAGTGATTGATGATTTGGAGTGGGAGGAGATAAAGAGACTCTTTTTTCAAATAATATTTCCACATTAGACGAGACTAAAAATGGGGAAGGAATTATTAGAGAATAATGAGAAGAACAATGGATTTATGGGAATATATGAAAAAAAATTACAATACATTCTCAATACACCTCTAGTTTTATTATGGATCTTAAAATAATTCTTTGTAGTTTTTTTGGTATGATGAGACCCCATTCCTAGAGGAATCTATAAGATGGATACAATGAATGATACGATGAGAGTATGGGGAGTGATTTGAATTTTGATATATATTTTGGAGAGACATAGTGGTCACATAAGATAAATGATATAATGAGAGAATTGTAACTATACTTAATGATTAATTTTTATCACATAAGAGGAGTAAAGAAACTGCATATTCCCACATGAAACAAAGGTGGGAAGAAACATTCAGGAACTGCTTACATGGGTGAAGAAAGTGATAAATTCATGGAGGAGATATCCATATATATAATACCCCATGATTTTATTATATATTTATCATTAAATAAAAAATTTATTAGATATGTGGAATAACACACAACATTATCTTTAAGTGAATATTGATATGATATTAACATATCATTTTGTGTTAGTTATAACAAGCCTATTGGGTTGGTATTTTTGAAAATTAATAAATGAATTATGAAAAGATAAGGGTTTATATTTTTGGAAAATGATTTAATTGGTTATCAATTTATTAAAATATTAGAAAAATCATTTCAAAAATAAATGAGCCATTTTTCTGAATAACTATTTTTATGCATGCAATATATTTTTATGATAAAAAAATAAATTAACCACTATAAGAAAATAAATTCATTAAAATTGATATATTATATTAGAAATTAAATATTTTAAAAATTAATTAATATTTTTATAGTCATTAGATAATGATAAAATTAAATTCATGCTTAAAATTTTATTTTTTTAAAAAATTTGATTTCATTAGAATTTACAAAATATTTTTAAAAACTAATTTATTCACCTTATAGATATGGAATTTTGGAAAATATATTCAATAATTTTTACTAGGAGGTATAAATTTGTAAATTATTCCCCATTTGTTTTAATTCAATTTTAATAGTAACCTTAGTAAAATTTAATACCTTGGTAAAGGGTAAATCGAGTCATACATGGTTAAATATATATATTAAGGTCTCCTTTTTTCATATAAATTTTATTTCAAGAAGGAAATTAAAAAATTTTAGATTTAGTATCTAATGTTAATTTTTAATGGTACACTTGCTTATGAAAATCATCTATATAATATATAATGATAATACAGCTAAAAAATGATACTCTTTTAGTTTTAAATATCTCTTATATGTTTTAATATAGAAAAAAATGTTTTCAATGGATATAAATATATATTTTTTGAATAGTGAAATTGTATTCGTGATCAAAATTTATTTATTAATTTTAGTTAATATATATTTGTATTAAATCCTTGTTTAATACAGATAAAAAATTTATTCAATTAATTTAACAAAAATAAATTATTTCTAAATTATTTGAAGAAATATAAATTTAGAAATTTATACTACTCCATGAATTTTTCAGATCAATATTACATATTAGTGATGTGTAATAAGATAATATTAGAATTTTTTTGTGTTTTTATTAAACATTGAATTAATTGCATGAAAATTGGCATTAATGATATTTGGTCAAAATTATAATTTATTGAATTATTTAAAAATATTGATAATATTGAAATATGATATGGTTGATAAATATATGCCCAAAATGTTTATCAATTTTACTTTTATAATCGATTTTTTAGATTACAAGTGATGTTATAACCCTTTAAGAGTAAAAAATATTTTTTCTCAGTTACGGCCAACATTTGGTAACCAAGTGCTTATTAACAATGATAAGGTTTAAAAAACCATTTAAACTTGTCCAAATTTTATTGTTTAATGGGATTTGAAGAAAATACGATTTTTATGGGAATATATAAATTTTTAAAAAAATTGGGATATATAATGGAGTAATTATATTTTAATCGTTTAACATATCCTAAAATTGTTGCTCCAATCAATTACAAAAGGGAAGCCATCCATTATATTATTCACACCACTTAATGTATTCTAAATAGAGTGTCTGAAACCATAATTCCTTCTCAACCTCCATATCCACATTCTAGAGATATTTTCATTCTTAAAACAAAATCTCTAAGATCCCTAACAGATTATCTAAATGTGTTGTTTGAAATAAGAGGATGATAGAGGTCTTTTGAAAATGTCAAACAACAGGTAAGAGTTTATGCTCTCAAATTTCCTTCATAGGGACACATGTTTTGTTAGACACCTATATTATTTTTTGATGCATTTATATATTTCAATTAACATGTTATATCATAAATATACTTACTATTATGACATTTAAGTTTCATTAGATGTTTTTATTACATGGGTTATATGATTCAAATACTACCAAATTGTTATGTATTTTATGTTACATGATCATTTTTTACAAAGAATATTTTTTAATAACTTTCTGATAGATAAATCATAAAATATAAATACCTTGAATCTCATGAATTTTTTTATGCTTTGGTAATTTCAACATAATACATGTTTCCTTATGTTTTCCACTCCTCATGAATTAAAGTGACCAAAAAATTTATTTTTATCAAAATCAAATTTGTTTTACTCATTGGTTAAAATGATTTTTTTGTCCAAATCCATGATTTTTAAAATGGTTTTAAGGATTTTATTATTATTATGAAATTTTTTGAATTTTTTTCCCAATATTGATGTTTTAAGAAATGGTTTTAAAGGAATATTCATAACTGTTTTTGAATGAGTTATAATTGGCATTGTTTTACTATGTATGAAAAGAATTGTTTTTAACAAATAATGCATGAAAAAAATTTCCCATATCCATGACCACTCAGTTAATTTATGATTCATTTATATGTTTTTTAATAAAATTTTTCCCTAATATTCTGAAAATTAATTTTTTTTAATAATTATTTTAATGTGAAAAGTAAATTTTCATTAAGAAATATTTCAAGTGATAATTAATGAAATTTTCATCTAATATGAAATCCGTTTGTCTTTATAATGCCTCATTAGGGATATAATTCAATGATTCCATCCTTATTATATCTCAGTATGGTTTTTGTTAATGATTAAAAGATGTTTATGAATCCAATTCCATTAATACAAGTTATGGTATTATGAAATAAAAAATGTTTATTTTTTTTTCAGGGGATATTCCATGATGAACTATTTATTAAACCCATTATTTGGTGTTTTGATATTATTAATAATTTTTCATCTTGTGACATGAATATGGATTATTTTTCATTTTGTGATTGGTGGTCTTGGAATTATATATCCATTTAAGGAATTGTCAGAATATTGATATCTAACGAGATAAAAAGGACTTGAATGAGGAGTGTGCCCAGTTCAGTAAGAGACTATGTCTACTATGATTGTCTTTCAATTTACATTAACATCTATGATTTTTTTGGGAGAAAACACATTTTTTATGATTTTCACATCATTTATAATTGACTTATACAAATATGATTTTCTATTTTATGTTTATTAAACAATTTCAGACCTTTTTCCAATGTTATGATTTCATGGATCATGTTATTCAATTATATTATGAATCATATTTTATGAAATATGATTATCAATTCTGTGAATAAATATTTTGATCTATATTATGTAAGGTATGGTTTTCATAAGTTAATCTCATATTCTTATACAACACTTCTCCTCTTATGGTAATGTTATCACTTTTATCTCCCTTATTTACCCTTATCGAGCATCTAAGATCACCATTTATTACGTTATATTTCCATAGATTATGAATAATAATATAATGTGTTATATGTGTAATAAGGGTGATATTTATAAATTATTATGTGGGAGGCAATTTCATTCATTTGTGAATAATATATTTATGTGCCTATATATCCAAAGATACTTGAAAAATAATATTATAGAATTGATAGTTATGTTATGTAATGAATATTCATTTAATAATATGTAATATCTATGTATGAAAGGTGTGGGTTAATATAGTTGGTATCAGAAAAGGTTTTCTATATTTTGAAACTATGATGAAATTAATTTAGTGAAACCAATGGGAATAAACCTAAAAATAAGTCAACATTCTACGTCTTAGATAATAACCATCGATGAGATATATAAAACCAAAGGATTCATCGACTAAAAATAAAAATTATGGATTTAGAAATTCAATAAATGATTTTTCACTATTATGTGGTTTTTCCCTTTTATTTTTTTTTCTCAAAGTATACATTTTTGTTTCAGTAAATGGAGGAAACAAGTAAGAATAATCCTAATTCTAAATTTGAATGAAATTAAAATAATTTAGAACATAAAAAAAATTTATTTGACTTGTAAGGAATAATATCATAGCTAGGATCACAAAACATTCTCACGATATGAATATTTTTGAGTGTGAAAATTAGAAAATGAAGCAATAATGTTTTATTGAGTCCGTTATGAGGAAACATCATTCTTTTTTTAGTGGGACTTTTTATATAATATTTGATGAGTAATGGATCAATAAAACTAAAAAGATTTTTTCCATTATCTATCATTTAGGTCATGAAAATCTATTTCAGATATGAATCATTTGGAAGGTGAATATAATAAATTGTTCAAGCTTTTCAAGAAAATAATGTAAAGGGACTAAATTAAATCCCATAAGTGGAATGGTACTAAGGGGAGTTTCTTAAATATGTACTTTATGTTTAATTTTCAAATGAACATTGTGACAAAATTCATTGATCAAAGGAAAAATTATGATAGATCACTTAGTACATATTAAGAAAATTGGGAAAGTCTTTTGAGGTATGCTTTTATTATTTTCATAAAACTTGATGGTCAGGTTGATTGACTAATTAGTGACTTAATACCATGTCTCTTGAAGGACATATCCATAAGAAACTTTTCTAGCTATTATAAATTGTTTCGCTATTCTATCATGTTTTATGTAGACATTATAGTTACATATCGATCCCATTGTTTGGGTATGAAAATAAAAATAAAATTCATGTGAAATTATAAAAACCATATAGAGAGGAAGATTATATTTATTTTATTCTAGAAGTGTTTAAAGATGAAAGGTGGAAATAGAATTAAGATGTCTTGTAAAAATTTAAGTTGTGGAAAGGTTTGTTATCAAGAAATAAAATTCTAAATTTATTAGAAGATACTAGTAAATGAAATGAATAATGAAAAAGGACAATAGAATACACCAATAAAACATCAATGCTTCAGATTTATATAGTATAGGAATTATTAACTTGTGATCAAAGCCATATATATCATATTTAGTTGAGAAAATAATTCATAAGGGTTTTCAGAAATAATTCAAATTATTCGACTCATGTGATAAATTAATTATATTATCTTGTTTATGGATAATAAAAAATAATCACATATAGAATTTAAAATGATGATAATCATAAATGAAATTCATAAAGGAGGTTTTATGGATATAATCATATATCTTAGAAATTATCATGTATGAACTCCATGAGATAATGTATCATCTGCTTAAGATTAATCATACAAGAAATCTAGCATACCATGTGTCCCATTATATAATTTTACCCTAATCAAAGAATATATTTTTTTAAATATCATCATAGAATTTTGAAGTTAATATCATTGGATGGAAGTATAATGACTTTTATGTGTTAAAAACTGTATGGACTTATTAAATTAGTGTTATAAAAAAAAGTATTGTCACATTTTTTACATTCATGTTTAATAATATATTTGTACTCTAATGTAAGAGTACTCAGTTCTAGGGAACCAACTCTAATATAATCCAACATTCAATAGAAAAAACATCCAACTTCTTGGTTTTTTATCACATTTTATATATAATTCTATTGATCATGGATATAAATTTTATGTCTAGCATGTTTTCATGGAAAGGTATGGTATTTAAATATGTATTTATTTTGAAAATATTCTTACAATGACCACAATACCTTGAGAAAATATATTCGGTATTGTTTTTACCATCTATCCACTTCTTATTCCGTTATTATAAGTCTAACACCATGGATAATACTATTGTTAGATATTAGGATAAAAATAATACTCTTACAATTTTGGAACAGTAGTAAATTTTACAATCCATTGTTAAACAACTTATTATGATCCCTTAGAAACTACAACACACTTTGTAATTATATTTACAAAATCCACTTGCTACAATAATTTTTTCACTTATAATACATTTTTTATTATGATCCTAGATCATATGGATCTAATGGAAAACAAATTTAAATCCCATTAAACTATATTATTCCCTATACTATTTATACTATAATATCAACAAATTATACTTCTTGAAGTAATTTTCTATTAATATAACTTCATGTATGAGTAGTTTTAATGATTTTGTTTTATATTTTTAAATCATGAAACCTGAATAAGTAATTCAAAACATTAATAAATGTCATGAAATATTGAATAGATTCATATCACTTAATCTGGTTAACATATATTCATAGTATCTTTATCTTCCCCCACACATTTACATGGATATAATTCATACAATTTATCTTTGAGAATAATTTAATTTTTAATTTTTCCATTCTCTATTTTCAGTACATAGTCAACATATGTAGTTTGATTAATTTTAACTGTCCATATATCATTATTTGTATAACTAATTCCCCTAAACATCAACTGATAAATTTGAGTAATTCATATATAATTTTATTACATAGTCATATAAAAATATTAATGATAATTATTTCATTTCTATTTTATATCAATATATATGTGTTGAAAATAGTATCAATCCCTCTATCCTCATATAGACACATGGATATCATTCATTCCATATAAATATCCCATGATTGGTATAATTATATTTATCTATAAATAGATATAAATTATTTAAATAACATATTGGTAATCATTGGTAAAACCAAACCATGTGGTTGAGTCATACATACATTTTATATTAGGAAACTATTATGATTACCAACCTTGGCATTTGAACACCCAATAGTGTTTTCACAGAATATTTATTCAATAAGTAAAATTGTTTTTATTTTGTCATGATGATTAATATATATTTTTATTCATAAATTATATTAAGACATTTATTAAACCATTAAATATTAACATTTCCTTTATTATTTCGATATATTACCATCCCTGTGTAGTTTTCTCACAAATAAAAACAGTCATTATCATGCCTAGAAACATCCAAAATATAATGCAACTAAATTCTTGTATAAGGAATCAATCATTAAATTCATACATACTATTTAATCATTGGATAATTACATCCAATAATTTCTTCTATGAATAATTAATATTAATAAACAATATATTTTCAGTATTGGTGAATAAAAGATCCTTTATGTTTTTAAATGTACGTGTCTTAGGAACATCACCTTAAACATAGGCTAATAGAGTTTTGTGTTTATATAGAAATATATGTGTATAAAAATACTAAATTGTTTTATTGTATAAAATTATCCTATAATCTCATATTTATATATACTTCCTTCTAATAAAATATATTTGTTATGTACGAGTAAGGGATGTTAATTTCCTTAATAGTGATAGGATAATTAATAACGATTCAATTCATGTTTTCTTAATATTCATTGGTAGATAAATGAATATGTTAACAAATTATTATCATTTAACACTAGATGTTATTCCGAATGGAGTCCTAATAATACTTTAATTAATATGATATTAATTATTCAATATTGTAGTCAAGTAGTTATTTATTGTTTTTTTTTCTATTTTTGAGACATGTCTTGGATTAAACTATGTAATATTTTCAATATATATATGATATTACATAATTAACCTTTTTGTATCATGAAAAACATTATCCATAAGGTAAGGTGAGTTTTGGATAACCTATAATCATAATATTAATGAGTGATGAAGACTTGTTTATATTACACTCTAACAATACTTCCCAAAAGATCTAGTTTAATTTACTATTTATATTCATTTCATCACTTATCTTTGCAAAAATCACTTTATGGAATATCATGATATATATTAATTTAACTCTTAGCTTAACCTTGTAGGATAATTGACATGGTATTTCAGAAAAATACATTGTAGCTTTATTTTGTACCTATATATTTAAATAATTCATTATTCCAAACTGTTTAGTGACATTATTAGTATACCCAGATTCTTAGCTTAAGAGAGTTTGAAATTATTTTCTTATATCATAATATCATATTTTATTAGTTATATTTCACAATTATTTTTCTTGTCATAATTGGGTATTCAAATTATTATACATATATTTATATATTCATTATTGAATTATAATTTTTGGAATCACTACTTCAAGAATTTATGAAAAATTAATTGTGTATGAAATTACATAACAACATTTATTCCATACATGAAATGATGTATAGTTTTTTCTAAGTATATAGTCGTAAAAGGTTTTTGGTAATATTCAATACAAGATAAAAAATTAAAAATAATCTCTTGATAAATTTCGAGGTTTTTAGCATCAATATAATTATCAATAAGTAAACTGTATTTATATTTTTTAAGAATAACCCATCTTCTAGAAATCATTCTACACTATCATGATTACTATGTTTTAATACATATAAGTATGGATAATAATTTGAATACATAATAAGTAAGAAATATGATTTAATGTTATGACTATATATAATGTTCAATATTGTAATTCAATTCAGTAAAATTTATATTCCAATGATATTTCATTCCACATGAGATTCATATAGAATCCTATTACTTTGATTACACCTAGATCCTATTTCACTTGTTTTGGTGTTTCAATAACGCCTTATATTGATTGTTATTCTAGTGTCCCATTAGTTTTACCATTCCTCATAATCACCCTATGAATAGAAGGAATGTCATTCTTTATGTCCTTATCATCATAGAGGTGTAGTGTGGGAGATCTGTGAGGGAACTCTCAATGATTTTCATTATGAGATTGAAAACAGTATTAGGTAATATATGATGAAGTTAATCTATTAATATTATAGTACATAATTAATTAGTTGGTTTAAAAAATAGAATTTATATATGATCAACATTTCCAATCATCATTACTAGGTGAGATCCAGCTACTTATCCCTTTTATAAGCATTCATGTAAAGAGACCCTTGATGATATAAAACTCCATATATACATCTCTATCAAATTATAGATCATATAAATTAATGAGAAAGTAATATTAATTTATTTTCACATGTTAATTCTATAGTTCATTAGACACATAATCTAAGTGTTTTATGTAGAAAAAAATTACTTATTCAACCACCTCTTAAAAGGATTAATAGAAATAGGGAATCAATCGGGTAAAGCTTCAATTCATGTCATTGTCAAATGGAATGTTCTTGTAGAACCCTAGGACATTACTATCAATAATGAGATTTTATATTTATGTTATATAAAATAAGTATATCGATTTCAATGAACATTTGATTTTATATAAAAAAATAAAATAATATTTTTAGTACATTATCTTCATAACAAAAGATATGACATGAAATGAATTTATTTATTTAATTAGTCTATCTCTAATATATCAAGTCAAAGAACACCTCGCCATTAGACTTAGAATATCATATCCACTAGATATTCTAGTGTAAATGATCCATATATTCTTTTTAATATCTTATACTATCAACATGAAATTAATAAAAATTTATTCTAGTTGTCAGTCATTCCAACTACTAGATTGAAGAAATTTTATCGATTGAGTGGACTCTATAATCCTGAAATATTGACTCATATTTCTTCTATAGTTTCCTAATATTTTTTGATGAAATTAATAAGGATAATAAATTTAGTACTAGTTTAGTTGATCCAATTATTATTTTAAGATTCCTTGTTTGATAAAAGTTCACCCGACTATTGGATAATTAACACTTTGACTATGCTTCCATCTTAATTCATATAGTGGAAGGATTTTTAGACATAATACTTTATTAAGTTGTTTTTATATAATTTAATCATTTTATTAGTACAAATATTATTAATATTATGTTGATTTTATATAATTAATTATCCATGTTATGTTAATATATTTACACATATTACCATGATATTAAGTTATTTGTAATATATTTTTATATTGTTTAGTTAAGGTGGTCATGTTTAACATCATATAAATATATATCATAGAAAATGGATAATGATTATTCTAATAATATAATATAAATAATGTGAATTAATCATAATATTTATAATTTTATATTTACCAATCATACAATAAATCGTCCTATGATCATAGGGGAAAATCTCATTATGTCATTATTGGATCAAGTTGTAATATTACACCACCAAACATTGCATCTTATGGGATGGTTTCACATTGTCTAATATTCTGAACCACCTCCTCTCTTTGTAGATTCATTATTTTTATATTTTTTCTAACTCTTAAGTGAGGGATCCAATGGTGTGACATTAATAAAATGAATCATGGACATATAGGTATTATATTGTAAAGTTGGTTGGGATGAATCACAATCCAACATATATAATTTAAGAACCCTTTATCACAAATAGAAATCCAATAAAAAAATTAAATGTAACACATACATTGGTTGGTCAATCTTATAATTAATCACATACATATAACAAAATTAAAATTATTTATGCTTGTAATAATTTAAAATATAACAATCAATTAAGATAAATTTAAATACAATTAATTAATAATGGTCTTATTAATTATATAATTTTTTTACCATAATTATTAATCAAATAATTTTTGTTGATGCATATAATTTTCATTCATTGTAATTTATCAAAAAAACTTAATTCATTTTATTTAAATTTCATAAGTACACATTAAGTAATTTGATTCAACATAGAATATTTGCATCTAAACAACCCAACGTGTATTATGGTAGGGTAATGTTTAGTCACATGGGTATAAACATAAATGGTGTTTCACTTTGTAACATTATACGTATTACTATTTAACATGGTGAGTAGTTATATAAAAATGTATTGACATATGAAATATATTAAACTACAAATTTGATATGAAATTTAAATTCTAATGTAACATACCTGGCATATATGAACACCATATGAGATGTAGTTCTAGAATTTATAGGGATACTAATTTGGAATTTATTATTATTTAAACCCTATCAAATTACATTTATGTAAATTACATGCTGTTTAATTTGGTATAATGTTGTAATTTATTTTTTCCCATTGAATTTATCTTACATTTTGTACAATCTACCTTGGTGTGTTCTCCATGAAAACATGTTGGAATTAAATAGCATGCAAACCGATTACATGACATGTATTTCTCTTATAATTATATAGTATATATGAATAAGGACTTTGAGTTTTTTCCACATGAACATTAATGAATTTACCATAATTTAAGGGAGTAACATCCCATATGTTCACTACGAACCAAAGTTTTATATCTTTCCATAATCACATGTCCTGTAATTAATTTTACATGGTGAAACTAGTTACCCACCACATATATTAACTACATTACAACCAATTCATGTTAAAGTTACATGATATGTAGGTAGGGAAAAGACTTTGTAATCTTGCAGGCCATGTGTCACCATGAAGATCAATACACAGTGTAATTTCATATTTTATAATGAATCCACAAATTCCATGTAATGATTCATTGAAATTAATACAGGTGTAGTTGATTAAGACTACATGGTTTGAAATTAAATTATGCACAATGTAATCTAGTCTTGTAGTAAAGACATACATAAACATCATATAGAATATTCATTTTTTTCACCTGTTTGTGGATAATTATTGGTTATATTTGACTGAAAAAACTCATTATCTCAACTTATTGGATTAATAATGAAATATGAAATGATAATATAATATAATAATTGTTATATTCATTCAAAAAATTACAAACTAAATATTTTATTGAGACTTCATTGCAACCATTTTATGTTTTGATGGGCTATAGAAGTATTAGTTAGACCCTATCCCAACATGATTTTTTCATTTTTTATAAATTATCAGAAAGAAAATGACATCGAATTGAAATGTATATTGAATAAAATCAAATAAAATTATAAATAATACTGTAAAAAAAGATAATATTTCACGATAAATTAATAATTAATTTTAAAATATGAATTACCTCTATATTGATATTCCTTCTTCAATAAATATATTAATCTTTTCATCTAATATTTGAATTATACCATCCATATTCTAAGTGGATCCAAAAGTGAATCCCTATAGTGGTGGTCCACTTGTCGTCCTTGATATCTGAATGATGATAATGGAATTTCATGTGCTATCATGCATGATCCAGTTGTTTTCCATAATTTTTCTTAATAAAAAAATCATCCATGTAAAAATATTGTCTATGTCCTGACCTATAATTATTGAGAAGAGGAATGATATTAATAAATTCTTTTAATCTTGTTTAGAATCACAGAGTCATTCTTGATGGAGGTAATTCCTTATGGGGGAAAACTTTTTCACACAACTAAATGATTATCATTCACCCTATAAAATGTTATAACATGGTATATATAGATTTTATGTTTACTATTTTATTTATACAAATTTCCATAATAATTACTAAATATAACATATACCATAATGTGAAAAATAATAATATTAGTATAATATAATTGAACATTCCATCTAGTGAATAAAAATATATTTTTTAAAAATCAGTATATTCTTATTTATTTTTTTGCTATTTTTGATTATAAAATTCCAATACTAGACTCTTAAAGCAGATTCATTAGTTTCCATTGTTTTTATCAAACATTGAATAATATATAATAATAACTCAGTAAGTAAATAAATATTTCTCATGGCCTTGTGAATAAATATATCTTACAATATTCAGAAAACTAAATAAATAATTATTTAATAATAAATATTATTTATTACAATGAAATTAAAATAAAACAAAAAAATATCCTATATTATAGTCATCTGAGTAAATAAAATTTTTAAAATATTTTACTCACATATAATTATGACCCAATAATTTATTTTAGTTAATCTTGAAAAAATTTCATTTATACATATTTAAGTTAATATATACTTCAACTACTAAATAAAAATAGTTTGTGACAGATATTGATATTGACCTTGTGTTTGTGACACTATAGGGCTCTTCCTTAGTGAAATTAGGTAGACTTACATAAAATCCAATACTAGAATCTAAAATAATGAAAATGAACATAAATATGATGAATTTTATGTTCTAATAAATATAAAATAATTCAAATTCCAACCATTTAATATAATCCAATTTTATTAATATATATTAATCAATAATGTTTCATACATTTAGTTTAGTCATATAAATAGGATGTATAAATATTCAAGGGAGGGTGAATTAACATTTTTTTAATCTTAAAACTTATTAGAAACATGTTAATTATGAAATGGAAAATAAAAATGATGATAAATATCTTTTATAGTAGTTTATATCAGAGTAATCCAACATATACTATCCACACTATCAATGTGAGAGTATGGTATACAAAATAACAAGTGAAATTATTTTTAAAATTCTTCAAAACATTATTAAAATGATATTTATAACCCATTAGGGAAGAACCAAAAATCTTGAATGATTGAAACATAGAGTCATAATACATTACTGTCATTTTTTGATAGAGTTTGAAAAAATAATACCTAGTTTTGACTAAGGAATAACCAAACCACTATCATTTTACAAGGCCATGGAACAACCAAGAAACATCCTTTTTTTACCAGGAATCACAAACAGGGACCATCCGTTTGGATATTATAGAATAAACCATGACATTAAGGTCCTTCTATTTAATTAAAATGAACAAACCACAAAGTATGTACATTGAAGATAAAGAATAAATTATGAACCACCTAAACAATTAAATATATTGAATCTTTTGTTGATGATATAGAAATGTTCAATAATGTAGAAAATGATAAAAATGAATTATTATAGGTGAGAGTGATATAATTGTGATATTAAAATTATGTATCATAATAATTTATCAAAATATTATCAAACACTATATATATCACACAAGAGGACAAGTTCTATATAACTCTTTTTAAATTGGTTATTCATGTAATTAAGATTTAATTATTTGAAAGAAGTTACATTTGATCTCTTCAAAGTGCATTATTTATATGTGATTTCAATGATCTACAAAAAATATTTTTATTATAACTAGCCTAAAAATGAATCACATGTATTCTCTATGAGGTGCGTACTTAAAACATACTAACGGGGGTTCAATTTGATAGTCATTAAATTAAATAATATATTTGACAAAACTAATTAGAAAATTACAAAAATTCTAAATAATAAAAAATATTCAATATTAAAGAAATTATAATAATCCAAATATTTATATGTTTCAAACTATTCATATTTGAAACATTTAAAATTTGAATCTTATATATTTTTATATTTCTTCATTGAAAATCAACAATAATACTGTTAATTTAAATATACTTATATCATTTAAAAATAATTTTTCATTTTATTTAAATAAATAACCTATTATTTTCCAAAAAATGAAATAAATATAAATTAGCACCCTAAACATGAAAAAAAATAAAAAACCCTAGTATGAGAAAAACATAACATGTATCATTATTTTTAAAAACTACGTCTTATGAATATGATTCATATGAATTTTTTTATGTATCAATCCCTACAATTTTGTTAATTTCATTTTTTGCTCATATGAGTCATTTAATTTAATCATATGTTTCATTTTTATTGTGTATGATCCATTCAACCAATTTTTAGTCATTATATAAATTGAATATTACTAATTTTTATAATACATATGTTTCATTCAGTAATGGATAAAATTTATAATTTCTTATGTGTAAAAGACGTTCTTTAATGGTTTAATATGGTATAGTGTTTTTGTAATTTACTATAGTGAATGTATCATTCCATACATAGACAAATGGAAGTTGTTTATATAATATTAAAAGACTGTAAAAAATTAATTAGTGGTGAATAAAAAAAGAAATAAATTAGTAATATATTAATATATAATAATAAAATCAAGTATGATTTAAGGAATTTAGAATCTAATGTTGTGATAAATTATAATTATAGAAATGAAAAAAATTAGTTAATTAATCCTATCCAAATTCAAGCAATGTGGATTTTCTCTAAAAATTAGTTCATAAAATACATTACAAACATGGAGAACATATTAATAAAAAATATCAATAATAAATATTCATGTATAATTAGTGAAATTTGAAAACAGTTTTAATCAAACATGATGAGGGAATAAAATAATAATTTTTAATTTATCATAATATATATGTATAAGATATATAATTGTAATTGAAAAAAATATGAACTGACTGAAATTTATATTTATATTTTATTTTTTTGAAATTCCAGTTAAAGGAAGTGGTAACCACATAGGTGGGATCCAATTCCATAAAATATGAACGAAAGAAGCAATGATCCAGTTTAATAATCTCCTACTTCACGAAAATTAGAAAATAATTAAAATTTAAAAAATATATCCCATTTTTGAAATGGTCAATATGATTTATAAAATCACTCACTTTTTTAATAAATGACTCCCACATTTAAAATTATATTAAAAGACTGAAATATTAAGACCTAATAAGAAAAAAATATAATACCGATGGTAAAAATACTTGGATTTCAGAATGTCTATAAGAATTTTAAATACATTTAAAATTCTATCGAATAATTTATTAATATATGGTAGAAGTTAAATATTAATGTCCCATTTTATTCATGAATTCAATGAAAATAATAAATTAATCAACTATTAGAGTGAGGATATATAAGATAAATGCAAAGAAAACACCCCCTATGAAAAATAATCATTTTTATGAAAAAATCGGCTCTTCTATATTTAGAATAAAAAATTTATTTAAGGCACCCTTAAAAAATATTAAATATATTGTTATTTAATAAAAAAATAATGAATTTTTTTAAGGATTTATGAAAATATACCCTTCAATTATTGGTTCATTCTATTGCTGAAACAAATATACAACATTAAAAAAATATGCTGAATTTTTAAAATATTCATGTATACATGTCTGGAAAAAAACCAATAAATATTTTAAATGAATACATGATTCATGAAAAAAAGTCATGATATATAATTTATCCTCTAATTATTGTAAATAAATAAGATATTTTTTACAGTTAAATAATGGTTCAATAAACAAAATAATATAATAGATTTATTATCCTCACAAGCCAAAATTCCAGAACACATTTAACTTTGTGTTATTAAATAATACCCTATTGGTAAAAAAATAATAATTTATTACTTTAATATAACAAAATTTCATCTGAATCTGATTTTCAAAGTTTCCATGAATTGTGAATATAAAGGAAGAAATATTTTATCCATGAAATAAATAGATTCAAAAAATATATTTAATTTTTGATTTTATTTTAATAATCTATGATTTCAAGTTAATATTTTAGTTTATAAAATATTGGTTAATATTGTGGTTAATTTAATATATCAATAATATGATCACTAATGTAATATATTCCAAATAAATTTTATTTTTTAATATGTTATTTAATAAAATTATAACTCATATCCACATTTTTAGTACACTAATGATATTCATATTTCTATGATATTTCAACAGTTAAATAATTATCATATAAAATGGGTACCATTTTAAGGAAAACATCCAATCTATATATATTTCTTTTAATCCTAAGATATTGAGCATAATAACTTCCAATAAAAATATTTTCTTCTTATATAGTAGATAAAAAATATTTTTTTTCATAGATCTCGAGGACACTAATATCTCTTATAAAATGATATCTTCCAAATGTTATTTTTATATAAATTTTACAACTACCACATAATTTTTTTACATTTTATGTAATAATGAACTTCTTATAAAATAAAATATACAATAGTTTATATAAAATTTAGAATAAAATATCATTGTTTTTTATTTCCATTAAGTGATCTTCATTGGGATAAATTATAAATAATGAGATAATACAAACTAAAAAATATAAATTGTTTATAAAGTAGTTACACATAACAAACTACCTATTAGAACCCTTTAAATATTATTACAAAAATATTTTCTAGATTCGTCAATATTTAATTTACATGAATTAATCATTGGATTATTTAATCTTCTAAATGATTCAAGAAAAAAACATTTAATTAATTATTTAATATATATTGGCTTATTAAGAAAAATCTTACCCTCTCTTCAAATATTTTTAATTTTGAGTAAAAATTTTACTTTTCCCATAAAACCCATGAAAAAAACACATTTTATTAATTTAGAAATTTCATTGCATAATTTATCATTTCTGGGTTGGAAAATAATATGATAAAAAATAATTTTATAATCAAAATATCATTTAATTTTTTATTATAAAAATTTTAGAATCAGTATTTTCATTATTTTTTTCAAATTTAATTTTAACAATCATTCCCACCCTGATGTTTGGTCTTATTTACAACATTCAGGAGCTTTAGAAATTTGTAAGAAATGATTTAGATATTTCATATGTTCAAAACCAATGGGTATAAGACATATAATTACTTATAAATTTAACCATGTAAAAAAGAATATTTAACTAAAATTTTAAATTATTTGAATCTATTAAATGTTTTATAAGAAAACATTATTCTTATAGAATAAAAAGTATCAACCAAGGAACAGGATTCGTCATAATCATTCCATTATTTTTTACTAAAACCATGTGTAATAAATAAAACCATATACCGTATAATATTTCTTAATTTGTCAAGAAAATTACAAAAAATCCTTATAGTATCAATTACAAAATAGTTGTTCCATTATATAAATAAAACAAAAATTTTATTTCAGGAAAACTCGTTTAAATTATTTTTCCCTGAAAAGAAATCAATTATTAATAATAATAACATTTTTATAATAAAAATAAAAAATAAAATATTGATAAGAAAAATAATTATTTTATGAAATTCGTGTTTCAATTATAATGTAAAAGTATCCAAAATACCCAGCACAAATGTTGCTCTTAAAGTGAATTTATAGATTTTTCAAGAGGTATAATCTCCCCTGACCATTTCCATTATGAATTTTAGTTTCAACCTCTCCCAAAATGATATTTATAAATTCCACATCATGGTATTTAATATCATATTTTAATACTTTTTATATATTTTCAACAATTTTTTTATGTTTATATTCTTTAAATATCAATGATCATTTATTGCATAACATATATAATTCACTATAAATTAAATATCGTAGAATATTCCTTTATCATATTTTGAATCAAATTTATCCACATAATTTTTATTTTTTATAATATAAATATTATAAATAACATAATTAAATTTATAACTTTTTGTTGTCTGTAATTCCAAAGTTCAAAAGGTGATAAATATAAAATTGTTCTGAAAATAACTCTATTTTATATATAAAAATATTTATTAAAAATATATTCCTAGGAATATCATGGTGCTTGTAATCCATTTTTCATGGTTTTATAATTTTTATGAAGAGTTCAATCATTATATTCCAAACCATCATTTCTTTACCTTTACATTGGGTAAAAAAATTATTAAAATATATATTTTATTCATATAATTTCTTATATTACATGTTTCTATATTACAATCCCCTATAAATTCTAATTGATAAAAATAAATAAAATTTTTCTTTATGAACATTCTTAAAATAAGAAGAAAATTTGTAAATTGTTCCCGATTAATAATTTAGAAACTATATTGATGAAAATTAATTAAATCCATCAAAAATTTAAAACACATACCCTTAATAATTCATGTTATTTGTTGAAATTGGTTAAAAAATTCAACATGTGAATAATATGTTGGAAATACCATATGAAATTCTGTTATTGATCTATAATAATCCTTATAGTGCTAACCTTTTATAAATGAGTTGACAATGTAAAAATTATCAACTTTCAGTTCAAGAATTCCCATTACAGTTGTGTTTTAATAGCTTATCAAGAAGTATAAAATTTTAATAGTAATGTATCCAATTTTATATTATGTTTCATGTATGGATTTTACTGAAACATTTAACATCTGAGTTAGTCAATTCATGAATATATTTAAATAAATATGATCATTTCTATTTGAATAAAGTAGAATAATTTCATCTGTATAAAATATAATTTTTTCACATTAAAATTTAAAATTAATTCCTTCATCAAATAATTTTGAGATACCAATTAAGTTATGTTTTAATAATTATCCAAATAATGAATTATTAATTAAAAAAGAATTAAATATTCCATATTCACCATAACCTTTTACTAAACCATTTAAATTATTACCAATATATATTTCATACCTTCATATTTTTTGAATGATAAAAACTTGAAGCCCCACATGCTATATTTTGTCTACCCCTATCACCCATATTCCCTTTTTATTTCATAAATTTCATAGGATCACATCCTATTTGGAAACATTTTAGAAAATTGTGGAACCCGTGCAATCATGGTTCATAATGAGCTAGAGTTTAATTTCCTAGTCACCTAAAGTAATTTATTCTATTTATTAATAATTAATCTAGTACATTACAACATAAATTAAACACAATTTATTTTTCAATAGATATTTAAAAATTTAATAAACATTATATTATTATATCCCCTTCATCTAAAATTAAATCATGAAATTATTGAGATAGTTACTTCAGTACATAAAAAGGGTTTTACACATTTCAGTTAATTGATAGTCCTAACAAAAACTAGTTCTATATTAATTAATTATTTTCAATATTATAATTTTTTATAGAATTATATTCCATTGAAAAAAATTGAAATATCTATTTTTAAAATAAATTTTATTTTTCAAATCATCATTTTCATTCAATATAGCATTATAATTATTACTTTGAGCATTATCATTTTTATAAAGAAATTCCATGTCGATATGACTTATTTATAATAAGTTAAAAATCATAATAATTCTTATCATTTTAACAAGATTCATAATTTTATTGAATTTCATTTGCTTCAAATATTATATTATTATCATTAATATGATTCTTATATATCTTCCATAATTTTTTTATTTATTTAATATTAAAAATGTCATTGTTTGACCTATCAATATCATTGTGTAATTCATAAACAGTGTAACATTTAGAATAATATTAGTAATATTAACACTCTGATTGACTTACCAGATATGAATAAGATAATAAGAACATGTTTTCTATTTTATTTTTAAAAATCATATTCAATAATACAATTAGAATCATAGGTTCAACTCCATATTGTTAAAATTTATCTCCATTATTTCTTGTATATCTTCTTTTTTCTTTCTATTCTGCTTTAAAAGTTCATGTTTAATGTTCCAATTTCTAAAAAATTCATAACTAGTTAATTTTTAAATTTTATTAAATATTGTATTACCTTATATTATGCTATTGTTATAATAACATGGATAGTCCATTTGGTTTCATCTAGAGAATATTTCATTCTAGGTATAAAGACCTTCCCAAATTAAAAAACATCATCACTTTCATATTAATGACCCGAAGGTTTATGGGACACCTAAAATGTAGTAAAATGTGAAGGAAAACTGCATGATTTTCTCTAATAGGCAATGCACTAGTGATGGGCATTGTGTAGGGGTAAACTAAACTTGGAAGTCTTATCCTAAAGTACTTGTATGCAGAAAAATGACCACCAACATGTAAAAGTGAAAAGGAATCGTAAAATACTACAACTTATATAGTATGACCAAGTATATAAACAACTACATGGAATTCATAATCCAATGTACAACATTATGACAAAGTGGAAAAAATACACATGCAACTAGAAAAAAGTGATGTAACTAAAATGAAAGAAATTATAATAAGTTGTGTGGGGGAGCGGTCATATCCATATCCAAATTTCAAACCACCAAACATTGTTTTTATACTACGTACTTCGAAGATCCTCTAATTCCAATCCCACCATTTTAATTGTAAATACTTCTATTTGTTGTATAATACATAACACATGAGGAGAACCCCCATTAATGGTTGGGTATAAACATATCGAGTATGACACCATGAAATTACTATACATGAGTTATTAAGAGAGATTAGTCATTACATCACCATGATGGAATAGAAAATAGAATATTATATGAAAACTATAATCATAAAATACATAACCCATATATGATAAGAAATAATCCCAAACAAGAGTGAATGGGGATCTTCATCTGCATAGTATGAAAAAAGTGATGAGTCATCATAAATCTCTATAAGTACATATATGATTCCCAAAATCATGAGAAAACTCATAAGTATAATCATGGGGGACAAAAATGATTTCTTTGTTTTTCATAGACAATGGAGAAGAACACTAGTGGTTGACCCACTCCCCACTATATTATAAAGACATGGGAGTTTCAATCTAGAGATAGTATAACTCTACCGTATCGTGGTATGGGGGATAAAAATCTACTTATATAAAGAGTATAGAGAACACATGATCGGAATATAATATGGAGTAAGAACCCTAATAACCTTCAATTGATCACACCCAATTATTTCTACGTTGTTAAAGATTAAGGTGGATCCACACCATTGTGTGGCATGGTCGTTTCCAACACTAATTTGTATCTTCAAATCAAACTAGATCGCTATAATTAGACAGGTTTTTCTAAAAGAAGCATCACATTTATATTAGTTCTTTCTATAACTATGATGCCTAACTTTATACCACCATCACATTATGAAAGGAAAACTACTTAGGATAGACTACTAGTGGGCCCAAATATGAGTTTTTATGAAGGATGTATGAAGAGTTTAAGTATCTTAATATGGTTAACAAATAGTACCTAGGGACATATGATGTGTGACCTCACCTAGACACCAATATGTTCCCATGAACTCTTTCTACGTTCATTCCCATGTAATACTAAAGTATATATCAAGCTACCATCACTAAGATAGATGATGTGTATGAGTCATAAATGGTGAGTTATAATTATCTCCACCAGAAACCATATCCACCATATCCATGGGACTACATGCAATGTATGTCTCTAAACATCATTTTTTTAGTATAATTTAATATATATTATATATTCCCTTGTGTCTTTGCCTGTGCACCATCACTACCTTCAGGATCACAAGAAAACTCACTAAAAAACTCCAATTTGAGTTTTTCAGCCACTATAGATTGTATAAAGTAAGAAATCAGATGTTCTTCTCTAGAAAAAATGGTGGTTATGATATCACAAAGTGCCACACAACCAAGACAATGGAAAAAAACCACTCATGTATTTTCAAATAGCTATTGTCCTTGATAGTTGGATTCTAAATTTCCCTTTATCAAAATTTCCACCCACTACATCCCCTGAGATATATTCTTAATCAGTGTATGATCACTCCATTTTTCAAGTACACCCCTATTTGAGTTCATTCAGTTGACATTGGTTGATGAGCCTTTTTTGGAGGTGGAGGAACTTGTTGGTAAAATAACATGATGTTTTGGGATGTATGTTTTTTTATTTATTGGATTTTAGGTATAAAATGTTTGAAATTGGTTTATTAGCGTTTTCTCTGGGTTGGAAGGATTTAGATATGTTTCGGGTCCTAATATAGAAATTGGGATGAAAACTATTTACATAGAATCGGCAAACCCTGTATATGTTACACGAAGTGTAACTACTACAAGAAACATGTCATAAACTAGTTTGTGACGTGATATGGTGACAAATTATGAGCCTAATTGAAAACATGTAAATTTAGATCAGTGTAAATATGGACTTATACTGATGGGATTTTTAGTTGTCCCATTATAATGAAATATATAACATGTAAATAGATTACACACCTTGTAATTAACATGAGCAGTGGGTTTTAGGGTAATATGAATTTTATTATCATTATTATTTTGGTCAAACTGTCAATCTTTTCGAAACCTAAGGTTCTACTAGATATTTTGGGCCCCTTCCCCCCATTTTGGATGTTAAATTTCTACATATGATCTCTGATGAGTTTAATTGCTTAATACTTCCCCTCTATTATGTAGTTCTCTATTATTGTGTTGGGAATCTTTATACCCTATTGGTTTTGGTTTTAATATTATTTTTTGTGAAATATTATTTATTAGTGATATCCATTTCGTTCATCTTCATTGGTGTTACCCCTTGGTAGTGTAGTTAAATCATCATATAATGATAGGGAGTTATAACCTAACCTTAGGGTCTATCTGTTATTTAAGTGTACCCAATATTGTTATTATGAAAGCATAACCTGTGTCTTAATTTTTTTATTCATTTATCAATTGTAAATAATATAATTGAATGTTTTTGGATCTATTGGGTTCAATATTTGATTCGATGTGTTTTATGGATAACGTTTTGATTAGAAACCCATTTATTAAAATGAATTAGATAATGTCTTGAAGTGTGTTTATCTTGAATTGAGACTTTAGTGATTACATTAAATATAATTACTCTTCTAATAACACCAATGGTATTGATATGGAGGTTCAAAAATTAACATATAATTAAAAGGGGCAATAAAAAGAAAAATTTTATTTTTATAATTAACCATTGAGGCTTTCTATTTCGTATCATGATATGCTTTTTTCTATTTTTTTTCACTCATGAAATAATGATTACATTGAACGGGCGCTACCCAATTCATTGTTGTAATGCTTATATTGAGATGTATTTTCCAAATCCAATGCTGTAATTCTTAAATTTAGATGGCTCTAGCCAGTCCCATGATCTAATGATTATACTGAGCAGACTCTATCCAATCCCATGTTGAAATGATTATTTAGATGATTAGGCCTATATCAGTGAAAATTTACATTAATATATGAGGGTATGATGGTCTGGTTTTACTATATATTTATGGATATTCTGGTATAGTGTCAAATCATGTTGATTGGTATGTTATATTAATTAATTAATTAATACACTTATTTTTTCAATTATTTTATACATTTTTTATCATATTTTATTTGATTAGACGTGGTGTTGTCGAAATCCTATGTTATGATCACAACCAATTTGGGACCCATTTGGAACCTGATAAAATTTCATGGTGGTAGTTTGGGACAAGGGAAAGGGACCTTGTTGGTGATTTTGTTTTTACTGGTTGGGATATAGTTTTGATATGGGACTGACATGGGGTTCGAGACCAGGTTATTTCAGTAATATATTATGTTGGCAGATTCATTTGTTGTATTTATTTTATTTTAACATTTAGACACATATCATTCAATTATTACTTTATTCAATATTTTTTGGTTTACTGGTCTCTCATTTAACTTCCATGTTTGATATAATGTTGCTTCTTCTTTGACTATTACTCTATTTATGTTTGTTTAAAATTTTTATTTCTGCTCCTACATAAATCCATACCTAGGGTATAGTATACCCAATATAAAATAACTCCCATACTTATAGTTAGATGCCTCTGGCATATTTGGAGGCACCTTTGAGGTCTCGTAACAAACACAATTTGACCACTTTCGAGGGTTCCAGCTCAGGTGATGTTACAATGTGGTATCAGAGGATCCAATTTTTCTTTTCTATTTATTTACAATTTGGGAAAGGTAGAAATGATAATATGATGTTCCGAGAAATGTTAATGAGATAGTACATTGGGTGAAGATAACTATTTTATGTTTAAAATGTTGAGTCATAGGTAATTTTATTGATGTTTATGTTGTGCAATTATTACAGTTATGTTATTTCCCCTTGGGTGATTTATATGTTGTGTGATTTTACTGTTTCTTAATATTTATACTAACGGCATGATGTGGCTCAATATGAGCAATTATATATCAGTACAGGAATATAGTTATATATATTAAAATATATTTGTCATGATAGTGATATGCTTATCTCATGTTATATATACATTCCTACATGAACTATGAAATGAGAAACTCATTATATCTGATACTGGAAATGAATGAAATGATATTTCATTCTATAACAATTGTAATCCATATTTAGAGATATCATGAGTATTTGTTATCTATTTTCGTTACCTATTGAGGATGACATTGATTATTATATCCAATATTCTAAGGTGTTTGTTTTTCATGTATAAAAAAATTCTCCTCATTGTCTTTGAGTTGAAGATTAGGAAAGTGGAAATAAACACACTCCTAAAACATCTAAATTGTAGGTTCATGTATCTCTTGAGGAACGTAAGGATGTTCGGATTCATGATAGCTTCGTGAGGGTCATGTCGTCCACATAAAGGGATAATGTTTTCACCATTCCTTCAATGTATTATTTGATAAGAGTGTTCAAGATATAGAACAATCCTACATTTATTATATAAGGAGTCCCACATGAAGAAAAATTATGGATTTAGTTAGACAAGATGATATTTATGTGTCTTGAGACAAGCATAGATAGAAGGGTGATGCTTTCTGTATATATTCTTTTTGAAGAAGCAAAGTGTTAGTTGAGATTTTTAGATTAGAATGTGAATAAACAAGACTTACACTCGATGGAATTTTATGAATAGTTCTTGAGACACTTCTATATATAGGTTGAGGGATGATAAGGCTCATGAGTTTACACATCATACATAATAGGGAAGGTCAAAGTTAGACTATTCAAATTGTTTCATTGACTTACAATTCATTATGCCATAATTGATAACTGGTGAGTTCTACTGGTAATGATTTTTTCAGTATGGGAATTATAGTGTTATTAGTTCATAAGATAAATTTGATAATATATGTATCTTTTTATACATTATAAATCAAGTAATAATCATAGAAGGTAATATGAGAGATTCCTCGAGAAACAACAATGATGTTTCACCAAAGAATATTTAGATCACTTATTCAGGTGAAAAGAAGTGTTGCTATGTAATTTATCACTAAATAAATAGAAGATAACATAATTAGGGTTGTGAGAAGCCAGATCATACCAAATTCCATAAGAGTTCTACCCATGAAAATAGATGGTCCATAAGAGGAATTAGTGTTCGTAAACCATATTGGTGTGTCCTTCTTACGGTAGGATGGAACACCTAAAGAGGTTTTGTAGGGTAATTATAATGTAGATGATTTGGACGGTATTATTAAATTTACTATATTCTAGGAATGCCTCAACTACACCATAGAAGACATGAAGCTATATTTCCATTGGACATTCAGGTCATGGAAGGGGATGTGGTGCCTCTGTGTAGGATATTTAAATTCAGGAAATGGTAATATCTCAAGGGAGTCAGACTAGATCCTAGGGAAGAGGGCCTATTTAGTTGCAAATTATGTAGAGAACTTCAACTATTGTATATTAAGGACCATATTCTGTCAGATTTATTATTCTTTTATATTCTACTTTTAAATGTTTTTTTTATAAATTGGGAACTATTCGAGATGAAAATGGTAGAGTTTGATTTCATTCTAAGTATGAATTTTTCATTCCAATACTAGGATCACATTATGTATTACTAGAGGAGTGTAAATTTTCTATATATTAAAGGAGGAATCTATTTTCACCAGGTTTAGTTGGATTAAAAGTCCAGTTATACATGACTACTTCTGTGTATATTTCATTGTGTCATTGATAAAAAACATGTAATTATATAGATGATATTACAATGAAGCATGAATCATTTCTTCCAATGGTAGAACATTTTCTGTATTTTTTCCATGATTGGTTCTATGTATTATCTCCAGATTAAGTGACCTATTTCATGATCAAGTTAGTACTGGGATATGATATTGTTTATATTTGGTCTTATAGTATCGAAATTTTGGAGCTTCAAGAGTTGAAAATTTAGTTGGATGGTGTGGAATGAAAATACTTCATATAGCATTGCACATCCCTATTGGGTTCTCTAGTTATTTTCTCTAAGATGGAAGATGATTGGTTTCACTTTTTGGATGATAATAAAATATCAAACTAGATTATAGTCAATAACTATTATCCTCTTCCATGTAACGATGATTTATTTTATGATATGAGGCATGATATGATCTTCTATAAGATCAAATTGAGATTAGGTTACTTGAAGATGAGGGTTAGACCATCAAACATACATTATAATACATTTATGAGAAGTCATGGATTGTATGAGTTCATTGTGAGGCTTTTTGGATTAATTAACCCAATTTCATTATTTATGAGCTTAATGAGTCATATCTTTCAAAATGTTTTTTAATTATTTTTTGTTTTTCTCAACGACATATTAGTGTACTACCTTGCTGAAAAAGGTCATTCCCATCATTTTGACATATTATTGAGTGCATTAAGAGATCATTTTCATTACATTATGATAACTAAATGTAGTTTTTGGATTGACAATGTTAACAAATTGGTCCATGTGATCTCAGATGCGGGATAATCAGTGAACCTAGAGAAGGATATAGACCTGGTATATTGGGAGGAGAATAATAATGTCCTCTTGATCTAGATCATTCTGTGTAATGAAGGTGTGTATTGGTTTTTTATCAAGTAATTCCCTCATTTTATGTAACCCATGTCTAGACTGACTAATAAGGGATTGATGTTTATTCTGTATGTTCTTATGATATTAATTTTTAGGAGATGAATAGAAGGTTGAACATATCACCTATCCTCACATTACATTTTTTTGGTAGAGGATATACAATGTACTGTGGTGCATATGAAGTATGACTTAGAGCAGTTCTAATGATTGAAGATCAAGTGGTTTCATATGGATCTACATAGATATAACTACATAAAAGGTATTGTCCTCCTCTTCATATGGAATTTTTGGTATTATATTCCTAGAGTTAATGGAGACACCATCATATTGGTGAGAGGTTTTTTGTGTATATTGAAAATAAGATCCTTAGATACATATATTCTCAGTGGTACCTGAACCTTTGATATATGAGGTGGTTCCAATATCTTTAGTTTTTTTCACATACTATTTTTTTAATTAATAGTTAAAGTAATATTTTTTATTGATTCGTTGATCCAAAAAAAATGTAGTGTGGGAGTCTTGAGATTATGGGATAATGATGGACCAATTTGGAAAAATGAATATAGATGTTCAGAAGTCTCATGGTTGGGTATCTCTGATATATAAATATTATACACCTATTCTTATCAAATATATCTTGATAGAAAAGTTATCTGATCTAGGAGTCTTATTTCTAGAGATATCTTATATAGAAGGTAAAATACAGGAGTATGGTCTTTTGGGGTTGTAAATTCTTATCTATTACATATTTCAGTGTGGGTTCTTATGGAAATGTGCAAAGAGATGATGAAGGAGTTTCAAGATTCTAGATGGGTTTTAAATTTGTGTTAGATAATTATGTATAAGGTTCTTTTTAGATAGTACTATTTGTTGGGAATGAAATATGTGGTGTCATGATTTGTGGTGAGATGTTTAACTTGCTAGTCAGTGAAAGCCGAGCATTAAAGGATAGTTGGTATATTGTATCCTTTTAAAATTTCTTAGTAGAAATAGGATGATGCCATTATGAATTTTTTGATAGGATTACCAAGGAAAACCCCTGAGACCAACGTTGTATGGGTGATAATGGATCAACTGATGAATGTATCCCACTTATTACATATCAGAGAGACCGTCACCATTCGTGGACTTAGTAGTCTCTAAATTTGTGAAATAGTTCGTCTTCCTGATTTTCATGATGTGTATCATTTTAAATAAAGATCAGTGTTTCACATCTCGATTATGGAAGGGTCTATATAATGATTTTGGATGATATTTTCTTAAGGTAACAACCTAACATCCTTAGAAAGATGTTAATTCAGAGAGTACTATTCATGTTCTAACGGATATATCACAAACCTATGTGTTGGATTTAGATGTTTCATGGGATAAACATAGGGAACATTTGGAGTTAGTTTATAGTAAATTATTATATGAATTGATCCAAATGGAACCATTAAAGGTTTTATATATAATTTTATTTTGACCTTATCTTTGTTGGTTTATAGAAGGTGAGTCAGTACATGATAGACCTAGTCTTGTACATGAGATGTCTTAGATGGTTCAATTCATTAGGAGGTGGTTTTGGACTGTTTTGAGCATGTATGAATCATAAACTAATCTATAAGGATTACTAGTATTTTTCATGGTTTTCCATCATGTTTTCCAATAGGTGTATGTATGGTTGGGAAAATTTTGTATGAGGACATAGGGTGACCATACACCCTAATTTGTCTGGGTATTTGATATTGTTGATAGATTCTGTCAATTGGAATACCGATTATACCTAAAATAATGGTACAAATACATGCATGAAATGTTTTACATGTCATATTTGGGATGATATTATCCTAAACCTTCTCGTATCATAGATTTTGTGGATGTTGATTCTTGTACTGAAGAGTCTATCTCGGTGTTTCCAATAATGACATTGGAATATAGTACTAAATATATCTAGTATATGAATATTTCACATGATAGATTTTAGTGGTAGCATGGGTTTGTTTAAAATGATACATGGGATAGGTTGTATAATATGTGAACACAACATCCATATGTTTTCAGTAAGACCACCCAATTATTATTGGAGTAGCTCGATGATGAGATGTTGTTTGGTGTAGAGGTTGAATGATACCATATTTTTCAAGGTATGCCCCTCATTGAGTTTTTATTATTTGAACTTGGTTGATAATTATTCTTCAGAGAACTATATACTTTTTAGAATAAACTACTTATTGTTCATCGTTGTATGTTTTTTTTTGAATTAATGGATTTTGTGTATAAACATTTTAAATTTTTTTGGGGGGATTTTCCATCGGTTAAAGGATTTTTAGGTGGTTTGGGTCCTTACATAGAAAATGTGTTGAAATCTATATGTCAGGCATTGGCACACTGTGTATATGTTACACGACATGTATCTTTGGATAAACACATGTTGTGAACTAGTCCTTGATGTAAAGTGGTCACATGTTGTGGATCTAATTCATGTCGTGTAAAGGTCAATATGGATGAATATTAACTAGAGGTGAAGCATTTCTCAATATATACCTTTATAAAGATTTAATAACATGTAATTTTATTAAACACCATGAAATTTTCATGATCGATATTTTTACAGATTCCATATGTTTTTTTCTCCTCAATATTTTAGTGTATATCTCTCCCTATTGAAACCATAGGTTCTATGACCTTTTTTGGGCCCCTACCCACCATTTTGGTGACTCTGTTTGTGAAACTAATACTTGGTTAGTTTATTCACTTAATAATTACCCTCCCTTCCATTATTCTCCATTATTATTGTGGATATATTTGTCAAAATATTTGTTTTGATTTAACCATGATGTTGTGTGATCTAGTATTTATTCATTGATATCTATAACATTCATTTATATTAGCGTTACCCATTTTTGTTCTTTCAAAATCATCATATTTGGGTAGGGAGTCAAATCCAAATTTATGTTTTTTCTAAATCAAAATTATAGGAAATATTGGGAATTCACTGATGTAGATTTAAAATTAATTAATTTATTCATCGATAAATGGTAAATCTTGTAATGTAATAATGTTTGGATCCGTTTATCTCAATTATGGATGTAACCTAGATTATATCTACACATTGGGTGAGAGAACCCATAATTAATAAGAAATGTATAATGGCTTAAATATACTTTCTAATGACATGAGATTTAAGAGATTTAATATATATATATAATCACTCTGGTAATTGCTTCGTTGATATTGATATTGTTGTTGATAAATTGATATATAAATAAAAATGTTAATCGGAAGACAAATGGTAATTTTCATAACTATATGTTGAGTATTATGATGTGATATTATGATAACATTGTAGTTATATCATGTGTAGTGAATCAGGCTATAATTCTTATATTCAGTGAGATATACCCTATCCTATTCTATAATTATTATATTGAATGGGATCATCTTAGTCCTATGATGTAATTCTCATATTGAGTGGGATCTGCCCAGTCCCATGCTATTTTCATTATATTGAGAGGGATCTTACCATTTCCATACTCAAATTTTAATGTACTGGATTCATCTAAATTAGTGTTATTTTCAATAGTTGCATGGTTTTTGAATTGCATGGTTGTGCTACATGTTCATATATATTCAAGCATGGTGCCTATGTAGGATGATTATTAGATTGTATAAATTGATTGATTAATAAACATGTTTACTAATAATTATATACACTTATTATTATATTGGTTTTTATTTAACATGGTGGTGTCAACCTAAATAGTAATACTCTAACAATATTTAGGCTCCATATGGAAGTCAAGAAGATTTCATGGATGTAGGTTTTGAAAATTGAAAGGGACCTTGTTAGTGATTTATTTCCTACTGGTATGAATGGTGTTTGGATATGAGACATAATGGGGTTAAGGACTGGGGTCCTTTTGGATTATCCTATGTTAGTTCATTCTTTTATTTTGTTGATTTAAGTTTTTAATTTACACACATCTTACACTATAACTACATTATTCATTTGTATTTGGTTAATTGGATACTCATTTTATAACACCCGTAAATTACATTCATTTATCGTATTTTCAAGTTGAAAAGTATTCTTTAAAAAATATAAGAAAGAGAGAAAAGGACCGTATATATATTGTGTATTAAAAACTAAGAATCATTTATAACTTGTTCATAAGACATCTTCATTATCTCCAACATATTTCATCATAACTAGACCCATTTTTGACATATATTATTTTATAACACTCTTCAAGAAATGGGGAAAAGAAATATAAAAAATGGTGAGCTCAGATTCTTAGTAAGGTTGAACAAGGGAGATATAAATCATATCAAAATCATAAGTCATAAGGACATAACATTTTCAAATATAATTATACATACGATAGATCGTGATATCATTCCATGGGATAAATCTTAAATGTTCATAAGAATTAATTAATGTAATAACAAAAGTTAAAACATAAGACACGTGATTTTTTGGTATAAAAATAATCATATAGAATCATTTTATATTAGATAAGTCTCATTTTCAAGGCCATAATAGTAGAAAAATTCCATTACTGAACATAGTTTATATACAGTTCAAGCCTTGTATTACTAAAAAAGACTTACTTGTAATTCCATTCATGCCTACCTCATGTGATATATATCATTACCCAATTCATTGGGGGTGATAGAGTTCCCACCCATTTTATAATTAAATCATTCTTATGTGTTCATTAAAAACATAAATAATTCATCATATCATAACCCAAGGAATAAAATGGATTACTTAAACGTCATTCCATCTTAAAATAATATATAAAACAAATGGATTACATAATCATAAACAAAATAAATCCAATGAAATAATAGAGATAGTATACTTGATAACATATCCCTATTAAATAATTCTCTTATATGGAATATAATTTTGATATAACACTTGAAATTAATCCTTGAAGAAAATATCATTTCTTCTTCAAAAATGATTACTTTTCTGAAAATTACACGCAATTTGAAATGAAATAAATTTCTTTGAAAATATATTTTGAAAAAGATAAGGTAATATTCATGGAAATAAGGATCCATGAAACCATAAAATTCATTTATTCCATATAATTGGAAAACAAATCTCCTCAGACGTTTGCAGAAAATGTGAAAAAGTACTACAAAGTCAAAATGAAAAAATATTCCTTCCTTAAAATTTAATAAAAAAACACCCATAGATAAAATACACTTTAAAATTTTACTAAGAATATAAATAATATTACATATTTATGGAACATGTATGTGGATGATTAATATACCCATTAAAAACACATGAAATAACAATCATGGATAATAATGAGATTAAAAAAATATCCTTTGCCATGGGTCTGATATCTTTCATAGGTATTACCAACTCATGTATAGTGATTTATATAATTTCAATGGCTTCTCCCATTATCCTAATAATTTTTATTATATCATATATGATCATTTTATCATTTTTTTCTTATTATCATTTCATTGTTACTCATTATTTGGATATTAAAAACATTGGGTTCTTATGCATGTTTTGTTGAATAAGGTAAGGATACCCTTACTAGGTCATATATAAATCATTTAAAAATGATATTAAAATAATATATACCGTATTTATTCATTTTTACATTAAATTAATCATGATTTTTCGGAGATCATGTAGAATGAATTACATCGCATCATGGAGACAGTAGGCTTTATGTACGCATGAGTGATGAAATCATTACAATAATTATTGAATGATATTGAAGTGGATGGTGTAATATATTTCATAATTAGTATAATTTTATTATAAAAAATATAGTAATTAAATAAATCATTATACAAATCCATGTAAGGTGGTGGTGAAAAACAGATTACACAACGGTATTGAGACGGTAAGGCGTGTGTACACATGTGTGGTGATTTCATTTTTTATAGGATGGATAGTATATGGAATATAGTTATTTCATAATTGTTATAAAATTTTATTATATTAGTGTTAATTATGTTATTAATATATAACTAAACTACAAATGAAGTGGATGTAATATAAGAATGATGTTTTAAATAGTGGGTAGAAGAGATTATGTCTTCCAAAGCGTGATTCTTCTAAATCTCTTCTTAGATCACTAGTGTTGGTCTTTTAAGAATTCCATAACCTATATAACATAAATAAGTAAGTTTATAAGTGAAATTATAAGGGGGTGGCAGATATTGAAGGCCCATGATGATGTGAAGTGGTGAGTGAGGAGGTTCCCTTTTATAATTGAGGTGAGGGGCCACCATGGAAAGTATTAAAATATTAAAATAATATAAATTACTTTTATAATATGAATGCTCTAAAATTGATATATTTAGAATATAATATGAGGATATTTCTAAATCCCCTATGAAAATAATTTTTAGACACGTATGTATTTTATTTTGAACATTATTGTTTCAGTTTACCCTTAATTAATCTAATATAACTTTAACAGTGGTAACAACAGTTTAGGTATTAAGATGGTATACAGTTTACTTATATAGGGTTAATTTTCCATAATTATATTATTAATTAATATTTCAAATTTATAATAGTCAATTTGTGAATTAAAATATATTTAGGTATTCTAAATAATTTAATAATTTACTGTTTTTTATAAAACATCAATTATGTACATTTTTTCACTATTCATTTTATTGAATTTAAATGAAATATTAATAGAGATATAACATCAAAAAAACTAATTAATATTTTTATAACGTGTCATTTAACCTATAGAATTCGTTTTTGACTTAAATTATCTCAGTTAATGTTTATTTTAATATTTTTAATATCAATTATTTTATTCATTAATTAATAATGTAATCCCTGTATTATCCTTATTTCATAATTAATTTTAATTATTCAATTTATAAAAATTATAAATAAAGAAACACGATGTAGGAATTATTTTTATCTTTCTCATGGATATTTATAGTTGATAAGATCACTTATATAACCCCATATTAATATTTCTTAAGCAAGAAGATATATGATTATAACATATTATTCATTACATTATATTAAATGTTATTACTATCATAACTGCACCCAAGATGCCTCCAATGGCCAAATTATCATCCCAAGGGTTTTCTTGGTCGTCTATATTATATCCAATAATATTAGGATCACTGTTAGGCTAGTTTTTTAAAAGTAGTCTTAACATTAATTACCCATTTTACCTTTTTATCGTATGAATAAAAATTTTAGATGATACTATTCATGATGACAAAAAATAAAATGAATATATTTAAATAATTTGGACGAAATTATTAAAAATACGGATTCCATTTTTTTAAACTCAAAAAAAATAAGTTTTAGAAATTAATTTAAAATTAATCTCATAGTCTGAAAGAGAGACAATGATTTAAAAGCTAAAACATTGCAAAATATTTAAATGTTTTTACATCTGAATTCATTGTAAAATTCATGATAATGACAAAAACTATATTTAATGATAAAAATATATTCTATTTATGCTTTAAAACTATTCAATATTATAATTTAACCATAAATTTTTTTTGAGGATTTTGTTTCAATTATAATATAGTGCATTTTTACTACTCATCCAAATTTAAAATTTATCCAAAATTAATAAAATTTTATCCAAAGTAAATAATTAAATTCTTATTCCAAGGAAAATCATTATTATGTCATATATAATTTTTAGTGTGTCAAAATTATAATTTAAAATGGGTTCTCCAGTTAGATATGTATAATCACCCTTTTAAAAAATAGTGTATTTATACATCAAATAAGGTTTATTAACACCCTATGACAAACATTTTTATTGGATGAATATAAAAAATATCATATATTTCTCATTAATTTTATTACCAACAATAATTATCCAAATTTATTAATACAAAAAAACAAATATCTAATTGATTTATTCTTTTCATAAATAAATGGAAGCAAATTAATTCCTAATACATTTTAATAATCTAGTTATACTTAGTCCCGCTAACATGATGATAGTATATTATGGTCATGTTATACTATGTTCATCTCATGGTTTTTTTAAACTCATGATTGTGTATAATTCATGCTACTAATGAATTAAAATTATTTAAATAATTTTTTTATTAATACATCATGGTGTTGCATTATACCCCTTTTAAACTGAATTTAACCAATGAAATTCGTCACATGGAAACAAAAAGATTAGGATACCACTCCCTTTTCATATCCACAGGTTCCCACATAGCTTCTTCAAATTAGTGTTTCCTCCAAAAAAACATTAACCAAAAGAGTGTTCTTGTTTTGTAGTCCTTTTTAGCTACAATCTATAATATCTACCGGGTTTTATTCATAAGATATATCTTTCTACAGTGGTACGAACTCTATGTTTAATATGTGTGAAGGAGAAGATATATACTTTATTAGATGAGATACATGGAACACTTCATGTACAAGATAGAGATTACATGGAAGCGCCAATCGGTATGTTACCATCCCAAAACAATCCAAAAATTCAAAATGACAGATATACCTTGGTCTCATCATTCACTTATTTCAAAATCTCATTACTCACTTCTAGGGAGATATTCATAGAAACTCATTGTCACCCACTTCAATCTCCAACTCTTTTCATCAGTTTTCTGCATAACCATTTTTTACATTGATATGCTCTTATGTGTTGTTGAATAGATCTGACCTTATGTTCCATTTCATTAATGAGGTCTGGTCCGAATTTATTTCTTTCCCCAACTTCATCCGAGAAAGTATGATTTCTCCACTTCTTTCCATAAAGTACGTCATAAGGAACCACCTGAATATTTGAGTGAAAGCTATTGTTGTACAAAAATTATTCCATAGTAAGGTGTTGATCCCAACCACCTTTGAAATCCATAGATAAAACTCTCACCATTTATTCTATAGTTTGAATTGTCCTCTCATACAGTACGTCTGTCTGAGGATGATAAGTAGTGCTGAAACATAACTCTGTATCCAGACCCTGCTGATGACTTTTCCAGAACATTAATGTAAACTTCGGATCCCGATCATATATATTTGAAAGTGGTACTACATAAAATCTTACAATTTCTTTTACATGTATCATGGAATGATGATAGAAATTGAAATCCTCTATTATATCAATGATCTATAACGACTTCATAATCCGATCAATTTTATCCCAGATATCATTATTGCCATTAGATTTTTTTGGGAATTCTGAAGACAAAGTCCATAGTGATGTTTTCCCATTTCCATTTTGGTATGTGTAATGGTTTTACCATCCCATTTTACTTCTCTATATCACCCTTCATTGTTGACAAATAATCATCAAGAAACATATTTAGAAACAACAATTTTTTCACTATCCTGCCAAAAATACTCTTTCATGTCCATGTACATTTTTGTGATTCTCGGGTGAAAAGAGAATGAATAACTTTCAGCTTCATCCAATACCTCATTTAATTATATTATGGGAGAAATAAAAACCCAATTCGTTAACCTTATTATTCAATACCAATCAAGGTTGAATTCAAGAACAAATCAATAATTCTTTTGAAGCTATAGAATTACCTACTGTACGTCCATAATCTTCACTTGTATAGTTGGTCGAACTTTCATTTGAGAAAGATAAGACTTCATCCCTTTAAAATTTCAATATCTATCGTTTTAAAATCAATAAAAATTGGATCCTTTGTGATACTCATCATAGATATTCTTTCATGGTATTGTTGACTCAAATATTCTACAACCAAGTTTTCAATCCCAATACGGTAATGTATTAATAAGTCATAATCTTTAATCAAATCCAACCATCTTATTTTTATCATAATAATCTCATTTTGTGTGAAAATATTCAATGAACATTTATTATTAGTATAGATATCACACCTTTCACCATAATGATAATTCCATCATATCTTTAATGATAGTAGTACTGCATCTAACTCCAAATCATGAGTTTTGTAATTATTCTCATGGATTTTCAATTGTCGTGCGGCATAAGCTATCACCATATCATTTTTCATCAAGTCACAACCCCACCTCATTTTGGATTCATCACTATAGATCAAAAACTTGTAAAGACCCATAAATTTCGAGGAAAATTTTTTCTTAAATTATTTGGGATTATACGAGTACACAGTTTCTGACGGAACCTGATTCTGAGGCTCGATGTGCCCGGAATAAATTTCCGAAGTATAGCTCGAGTACCTTCAGTGAATGAATGAGCGGGGTTTTCTATCTTTTGAACCGGTGCTCAGAATTGAAATCGGAGGGCACCAATGGAACCGCATCGCCAGTAATTTCGTAAGGGGGCCTTTACCGAAGATGCGTCTACTCAGGAGGAGTTGTCTAAAAAATGGTGGGATAAATGAAAAATTAAAATAATTTTTTTTACAATTTTATTTTTTTTCTAAACTGGTTTTAATCTATATGGGAAATTTGGGGTGGGACCCACAAGTTTCTAACTACTCATGTTAATATATTATTGAGGTGGGGCCTACAAGAGCGCCAACCATTCACATTCCCACACCCCTTAACTCTTCCCCTTTAATTGGGTAACTCCCCACCCTCCAACAATAATTCATGACAACACACAATAAATTAATTAATTAAACCTCTTCAATTAATTTAGCTACGTGTTTTGAATTTTAAAGTTTGAAATGCATGGAAAAATAATAAAATAAGGAGTGGCCTCATTTTATTAGGTTAGTTTTGTTGTGTGAGGGAATTTGGGAGAGAGCTCTATTCTCTTGAAGAACTTCATCTCCTTCATTGAAGAATGCCAAGACTCCGAGGAAGAGCATCGACTTGGCGGCACCAGATTCTTCTTCCTTTTCCTCCTCCATGGAATGGAAGGAAACAACGATGCGGGAATTCGCAAACGACGTCATGCTTGTTCTCTCTATGATAAAAAGAGGAGACGCTGCTTCCTCCTCGGATTCTCTCCATCGATGTCTATGAAACCTCACCACGTGTCGCCGTCAACCGCGACACTGACGTTCGTCATCATTTGTTGAGGTAGGGGTTATGTTCAATTTTAATGAATTAAAATTGTTCTTTGTTATTTCATTAATGTATCTCGTTTATTTCAGAAAAATGTTATCGACGTAATGGGATGAGATCAGACTGCAAAAACATGGCCTATTTCTCCTCCACTTTTTTCTTATTGGTCTTCGTTGATGATTGTGATGAAGGCGGCGCGGTGCTGTTGCACCGCGCGGGAATGAAGAGAACCACGGTCGGAGAGGACTGCGGTGGTGGAGCGCAGCCCTGTCGCGCCGCATTGGTGAGATCAAAGGAGGTCATGGCAAGGAGAGGGCCACGACGAAGGGGCGCCGCACCATCACACCGTGCTTGTCGGACATGAGCAGCGGCCTAAGGCCGCGGCGGGCAGAGACGGCCACCGGCGTCACCTGAAGGCGGGACCCGTGGGGGTCCCGTGGTTATACACAAGGCCGACCATTATGGTCGTCCTTTTTAGAAAACTGTGTGGGGGTGTAGCCCCCCCCCCTGAAGAACCCTGGGACAGACCCCACTGGGCATGCAGTTTCGGAGAGAAGGTGGCGGCTCCCCCCTTCGCACCCCGCTTGGTTGCGAGCCAAGCCGCGACCAAATTCCAAGTCGGGCCATTGGTCGGTCCATGTCCTATCGGGCCAGACCTGGACCTGGGTCAGGTAGACCTAGTTCTGGCCGACCTAGGGGGTATTGAGCCGGGTCGGACCGGGCACAAACCCCCTTTTTCGGAACAGGTTCGTTCAAACAGTCATATATTGGGATAAAGACCTCCAATCGATGCACCATCAATTTAATTGGGATCCTTGGATCGAGTCAGTCTTTTTGATATATTACACATAAGGTTTCGGCGAATTTTGTGTTCAGTCGGGTTGGTTCGAACCCGAAACCAACCAGGCCCTTAGAGCAGAAACACTTATAACATTAGGACCAGACGTCTGAATGACGTGCCATCAAATACGATGAATTCCTCTTGGTGATATGGTTCTTTTGGATTAATCCACTTGAGGTTTGAAAAAAATTGGAGTATAGTCGGGTTGGTTTTAGCTTAGAACCCAATCGGACCCCTCGGACTGAAAAGTCAATAACTCTCAGACCGGGCGTCCGATTGACGCGCCGTCTGTCATGTTTAGTTCCTATAGACGAAATGGAAATTTTTGATAAATCAACTCTGGACTTCGTGATAGTTGATGTATCAAACCCTTGGATCAGTGAGAAGAACCTCCCTGAATCGAGCATGCTGTGTGCAGGAACCCTAGAGCTCGTTGCGACTGCGACGACGATGATGACTGTACTTGGATCCTACGTGGGTTCAAAATCAAGGAAGAATGTACTTAGATCCTATGTGGGATCGGCAGCAAGGACAACTGTACTTGGATCCTACATGGGTTAGGTAGCGATGGTTACTATACATGGATCCTGCGTGGGTTCAGCAGTGACGACTTTTGTACATGGATCCTACGTGGGTTCGGTAGGGGATATTATTCAGAGGCTACATATATCATCTCCACCCCTCTTTGTGAGTAGTATACCTATGTGAGCTGTGTCTTGACTTCCAATCATTATCATCGATATGATTGACTTGATTTCTTGTGTGGATTGGGTTGTGCTTTCCTGTGTGGACTGGGATGTACTTGGGCTCATGAGTTGGAGCTGAACTGGAATTAATGACTTAGGTATATGTATGGGAATATACATAAGTAGAGTTGGTCGATACTTCGTGTTTGTATCCTTCCTATGTGGTTTATCCTTTGTGGATTCTGGGAGACCTTCAGGGGTCTCAGGGTCCCTACTGAGTACCGTATACTCACCCCTGCACAGGCTATGACCGCACTACGTTGTGTTGGCTGTATACAATGGACAGTGCTGAGTGTGGTTGAGGCTTGTGGAGAGGAACAGTATCCGGAGGCGGAGTATCAGGCAGGATGTACATGGAGCGAACTATCGGACCCGAGGAGCTTAGGAGACCATCTATACCCACCCTTCAGGTGGGATAGCTGGAGGATGACACAGTGGTTGTTAAATTACTTTTCTGCTGCTGTACTTTCAATTCAGTTGTACTGTACATTCAGTTGGGTTTGTATTCTGGCCCATTTACTTTTCAGCAATTACTTTTGTACTTAGTATAAATAGTGTTTACTAGAGCTTGCATACTATGTTTTTTTTCTTTACTTATATAAAGGCAATGCCTTCCCATTTATCGGGATTTACGCTTTTGGTAGTAGTTGCCAGCCCCTGGCCTATGGATGGCGGGTTTGGGGTAGTCACGACATGGGCCCTGAGGACGGGTCTTGACAAATTTGTATCAGAGGAGTCGGTTCTACCACATAACTCAGGACTCTGATATTTTCTTCTATGTGAAGCAATAATGTTTAGAGTATTGAGTGTGGTTATCAGTCTAGGTAGTCCAGTGTTTATTTGGTGGTCGACGTATCCATACACCAGGACCCTGACTTCTGATTTCCGACTTAGTGCACAAAAACACTGATTGCATATGTGTTTCAAATGTTTTCTTTGGGATTACATTGTGTCTGCTCACCAAATATACTTTAATAACCGTGGCGCACCTGTTACATTTTAGGACGGCCCCACGATGGCAGCCAGCTTGGGTTCTAAGCTTTGTGAGAGATGGTAGACCACCGAGCAATGAGGCCATAGTGCAGGGCCCTATTACAGCGGAGGCAATGGTGGTACCTCAACCTACCGAACCAGCGATACCACCAGCCCCAATAGCTGAGAGTGCACATCTCATGAGTGCACTACACGAGTTTCAACATCAGAGGCTGCCCAGGTTCTGCGGAGATATGGACCCTCATGCACCCGAGTACTGGCTAGAGGTTGTTGTTAAAGTCATCAGATTAGTAGGGACACCAGATGACCTCATGGTGATCCTTGCAGCGAGTCTCCTGCATGCAGCAGTATGTAGATGGTGGAGCCTGATGCTCCAGGTGCAAGAAGTTGAATATCTACTTTGGACAGACTTTGAGAGCCTCTTTCACTCGGAGTTTGTTCCAGCCACCATCCATACGGTGCACATCCAGGAGTTACAACACCTACGGCAGGGCATCATGACAGTAGCCCAGTACTTGGAGAGATTTACTGATCTCTTGCGCTACTCCACATACATGGTATGAGACCCATTCTTCTATGCCCGGACCTTCAAGCAGGGAATGTGTCATGAGATCAGGGAATTAATGATCTCCCTCAGTATTCCAATGCAGGTATGAGTACTAGAGAGTGCCCTTCTTGTGAGGATCTTTCTTTCTGAACCTACACCAGTAGCATGGCATACCGTAGGGAGACACGTAGCAGGGTATTCTGAAGCCTCCAGTAGACAGATGTCGTAGAGGTCCAAGCGGGCCAGACCATCAGGTGGATGACCTCATGATATTAGTTCGGTGGTGTGGGGCACACGCAGTAGATCCAGTCATACGAGAGGCAGGCATTGCAATGCATGCGGCGGGCAAGGCCACATGGCTCGTGACTGCCCGACCCACCATGTAGAGGAGCAGTAGACGGTTGAGGTACCACCCAGGCAGAGGCAGAGGTTCCACCATGGTGGTCCGCAAGGAGCAGGCGGATGAGGCAGAGTAGCTGGCCGAGAAACTGGTGGTGGGGATGCTTTTAGGCTCTTCCACCACCACCACCATGAGGTCCACCCCGACCACAGGGACCTGGTGGAAAGAGGAAGGCTCATCTTCTGGCAGTGGAGGCCTACGATAACGGCACACCTGATATGATTTGAGATACTATATGTTCCTACTCCATCCTTTCTACAATTCGTATAGACACATGATCTATTCATTATTTATTTTCCGCTGCCCTTGTTCGGAGCTTGGAGATTCCAACAGAAGACTTGGATCAATCCTTACGGCAAGAGACTCCTACGGGAGAAGACTCGTTGATTATGAACTGCTGTCGGTAGTGTGAAATTACTATAGGAGGCAAGAACTTTGGCTGGGATCTTCTTTTAGTGGCATCGAGGCATTACGACTTCATTGTGGTCATGGATTGATTTTCTATGGTCCATGCTCAGGTCGCCTGTATTAGGCACAAGGTGCAGTGTGTCCGCACCGATGGGATTAGGTTCACCTTCACTGGCGAAAAGGGAGCCTTTTCAGCACATGATGGACTCACACAGAGGCGAGGACACCCGATCACTCATCATTTGGATAGTCTCATCTTGGGAGTAGTTGATGTGGGGAGCCCAAGTTTTACTATAGTGGTGGATCAGTATGCATACGTTTTTCCTGGAGACGTTTCAGGACTACCTCCTCACAGGGAGGTATACTTATATATTTACCTGTACCCCGGGATAGCCCTAATATCTACTCCAGCATATCGGATGGCTCCCACTGAGCTTTGAGAGTTACGGGTTCAACTGGAGGACCTGTAGGGAAAGGGATTAGTCCGACCCAGTGTTTCACCCTGGGCTTCCCCAATTTTGTTCGCCAAGAAGGTGGACAAGAGCTTGCGACTATGTGTCGACTACCGTCGCCTTAACTATGGGACCGTGAATAATAAGTATCCACTTCTGAGGATAGATGACCTCTTCGATCAGCTCAAGGGAGCATGCTGGTTCTCGAAGATAGACCTATGTTCAAGCTATAATTAGCTCAGAGTACGAAATGAGGATGTGCAGAAGACGACATTCAGGTTTCGGTATGGCCACTATGAGTACTTGGTTATTCCTTTCGGCGTATCCAATTTTCCAGCAGTGTTCATGAGTCTCATTAACAGGATATTCCAGCCTTACCTCAATCGATTTTTCGTAGTCTTCATCGATGATATATTGATTTACTCAACTACTGAGGAGGAGCACGCCTACCACTTGTGGGTTCTACTGGATACCCTCTGAGAGCACCAGCTTTTTGGTAATCTATTGAAGTGTCAGTTCTAGATTCTAGAGGTCCACTTCTTGGGTCACGTCATCTCTGAGGTGGGAGTTGTGGTGGATCCTGTGAAGATCGAGGTAGTGCTAGCTTGGGAGCCACCCAGAAACGTGATGGAGGTGCAGAGTTTCCTAGGTCTGACTGGGTACTTTCAAAGATTTTTTATAGACTTATCCAGAGTTGCTGCACCACTTTCAGCTTTGACCAAGAATGGGAAACCCTTCATGTGGTCAGATAGATGTCAGTAAAGCCTCCAGGAGTTGGGATAGAGATTGACCAGTGCACCCATCTTGAGGAAACCAGAGGAGGGAGTAGGGTACAATGTTTACTGCAATGCATCAGGGACTGGATTCGGGTGTGTCCTGATGGAGGATCGAGCAGTGATAACCTATGGATCACGATAGTTGAGGCAGCATGAACAGAAAAACTCTACCCATCACCTAGAGTTAGCAGTAGTGGTCTTCACCTTGATGTTGTGGCGGCACTATCAGAGGGGAGAGCACTTTACAGTCTACTCTAACCACCAGTGTCTCAGGTACATCTTCTCAGAGAAAGACCTGAACCTGAGACAGCGGCGATGGCTGAAGTTCTTCCAGGACTATGAATTTGAGATATTCTATACTCCAGGGAAGGGAAACGTAGCAGCTGATTCTCTCAGAAAAAGGTCGGGCATTCAGAAACATGGAGAGGCGACAGAGCAGTTAGCCGCTTTGCATATATCCTTTGTGGATAGAGATGGAGCATCCTTTCTTCAATCACTCACAGTCACTCCTCCACTACATCAACAGGTCATAGTGGCACAGTGTGGGGACGTTGACTGTGAGACGTGACGTGCAAGGATATCCTTAGGATAGGCACATGTTGGATTTTCTGTATGAGGAGAGCACTTCATCCTTTTCAAGGGGGATACCATGTTACCAGCTACTTTACGAGAGGAGGTGCTGAGGGAGTTTCACACTTCCCCTCTAGCGGTACATCATGGAGAAGTGAAGATGTTATAGGACCTCAAACAATAGCACTGGTGGCCAGGTATACAGAAGGTTGTGGTGGAATTCGTTTCATGATGCCTCACCTGTCAAAAAGTGAAGATGGAGCACTAGGTACCAGCAGGCTCGGTACAACCCTTAGAGGTCCCAGAGTGGAAGTGGGATGGGATATCCAGGGATTTTGTGACAGGGCTTCTACGTACTTCTAGAGGACACGACTCCATCTGGGTGATTGTTTACCGACTCACCATGTCGGCACACTTCTTACCTATCAGAGAGAAGGGCTCAGTAGAGATTTGGGCATGCCTCTACATTCAGTAGATTATATGGCTTCATTGTGTGCCATCATATATCGTCTCCGATCGAGATGCTCTTTTTACTTACTGTCTTTGGACGGGGTTTTAGGAGACGTTTGGGACATAGCTACGCTTGAGAACCACCTTTCATCCACAAATGGATGGCCATACGGATAGGACCATTCAAACACTTGCTGAATTTCTACGTGCATGCGTCCTTGACTTTGGTCACAGTTGGGAGGATCATCTACCCTTGGTGGAGTTTGCATAAAACTGTAGCTACCACTCCACCATCAGGATTTCACCATAGAAGGCATTGTACGGTCAACCATGTATATCGCCTCTATGTTGGACTGACCCTATGGAGTCAGCACTCGTAGGAATAGAGATGGTCTGGGCTACGACGGAAAAGGTGCAGATCATCCAGGAGCGGATGAAGACTGCACAGAGTATACAGAAGTCCTATGTTGACAGGAGGTGGAGACCACTAGAGTTTGAGGATGGTTACCACGTTATTGTATGGGTCTGACCTCGACATGGACTATGGAGATTTGGTCGGGGCAGTAAGTTATCTCTGTGCTTCATCAGACCATTCTAGGTTCTTGGCAGGATAGGTGAGGTGGATGATCTCCTGACTCTTCCACCTCAGTTGCACCGGGTGCACGACGTTATCCACGTATCTCAGTAGAGGAGATACATGCATGACCGGATGCATATAATTGATCACGGGGAGTTAGACATCAATAATAGAGTGACATTTGTGGAGGTTCCGATGGAGATCGAGGATCGATAAGAGCAGGTCCTACATGGATGGTCTATTCCTTTAGTGAGCATCATGTGGCAGCACGGGAACCTCCGGAGAGCACATGGCAGAAGGAGTCTCATATTTGTGCATAGTAACCTCATTTATTCCTCTAGCTTATGATGTATCGTTACGGGGATTTAAAGACCTGAGTTTGGAGTAATGTAAAGACCCGAAAATTTCAAGGAAATTTTTTTCTAAAATTCTTTTAGATTTTATGAGTATGCAGTTTCTGATGGAACCTGATTCTGAGGCCCGGAATCAATTTCCAAAGTTTAGCCTAGGTACATTAAGTGAAAAAATGAGCAGGTTTTTCTACATTTTTAACCGTTTCATGGAATTGAAATTCGAGGGCACCGATGGAACCACAACGCCTGTAATTTCTTAAGAGGACCTTTACTGAATATGCGTCTGCTCAGGAGGAGTTGTTTAAAAAAATGTGGATTAAATGAAAAAGTAAAATAAAATTGTTTTACAATTTTATTTCTTTTTATAAAGTGGTTTTAATCTATATGGTAAAGTTGGGGTGGGACCCACATGTTTCTAACTACTCATGTTAGGATATTTGTGAGGTGGGGCCCACACGATCCCCAACCATTCACATTCCCAAACCCCTTAACTCTTCCCCTTTAATTGGGTAACTCCCCACCCTCCAAATTTAATTCATGACAACACACACTAAATTAATTTATTAAACCTCTTTAATTAATTTAGCTAAGTGTTTTGAATTTTAATGTTTGAAATGCATGGAAAAATAATAAAATAAGGAGAGGCCTTATTTTATCTAGTTAGTTTTGTTGTGTGAGGAAATTTGGGAGAGAGTTCTATTTTCCTGAAGAACATCATCTCATTTATTGAAGAATGCCATGACTCTGAGGAAGAGCATTGACTCAGAAGCCCCAGTTTCTTCTTCCTTTTCCAACTCCACGGAAAGGAAGGAAACAATGACGCGGGAATTCACAAATGACGTCACACTTGTTCTCTCCCTCATAAAAAGAGGAGATAATGCTTCCTCCTCGGACGCTCTCCATCGACATCTATGATACCTCACAATGTCACTCTGTCAACCTCGATGCTGAATTTTGTCATCATTTGTCGAGGTAGGGGCTAAGTTCATTTTTAATGAATTAAAATTGTTCTTTGTTATGTCGTAATATTATCTCATTTATTTCGGCCAAATGTTATCGACGTAACGGGAGGAGATCAGACCGCAAAAACACGGCCAATTTCTCCTCTCCGTTTTCCTTGATGTTCTTCATTGATGATTGTGAAAAAGGTGGAACGGTGCCGTTGCACTGCGTAGGAACGAAGATAACCATGGCCGGAGCAGGTACAACTGGGTTGGTTCGATCCCGAAACCAACCGGGCCCTTGGAGCGGAAACGCTTATAACGTAAGGACCGGACGTCCGAATGAAGTGCCGTTAAATACGATGAATTACACTTAGTGAGAAGGTTCTTTGGGATTACTCCACTTTACGATTGTATGCAGCTAGAGTACGGTCAGGTTGGTTTTAACTTACAAACCAATTGGGCCCCTGGGACGGAAAAGCCAATAACTCTCAGACCGGGCGTCCGATTGATGCACCGTCTGTCGCATTGAGTTCCTATCAGAGAAACAAAACTTTGTGATACAAAAACTCTGTACTTTGTGACTGTTGATGTATCGAACCCTTGCCTCATGGAGTATACCCTCCTGGAATCGTGCATGCTCTATGTGGGAACACTTGAGCTGGCTATGACTGCGACGACGATGATGAATGTACTTGGATCCTATGTGGGTTTGGCAGCGAGGACGACTATACTTGGATCCTATGTTGTTTCAGCTATGAGGAAGACTTTACTTGGATCCTACGTGGGTTCGACAGTGATGGTTACTGTACTAGGATCCTATGTGGGTTCGGTAGTGACGATTTCTGTACTTGGATCCTACGTGGGTTCGGCATGGGAGATGATTCAGAGGCTACATCTATCATCTCCACCCCTCTTTGTGAGTAGTATACCTATCTGAGATTAGTCTTGACTTCCAATCATTATCATCGATATGATTGACTTACTTTCTAGGGTGTATTGGGTTGTTCTTTCCTGTGTGGACTGGGTTGTACATGGGCTCGTGAGTTAGAGCCGAACTGGAATTGATGGCTTAGGTATATCTATAGGTATATACCTATGTAGAGTTGGTTGATACGTCATGTTTGTATACTTCAATTTTGGTTTATCCTTTGTCGATTCTGGGAGACCTTCGGGGGTCTCGAAGTCCCTACTAAGTATCCTATACTCACCCATGCACGGGCTATGCCTGCAATACGTTGAATTGGTTGCAGACGACGGATAGCACTGAGCGTGGTTGAGGCTTGTGGAGTGGAATGGTATCTGGAGGTGTACTATCATGCGGGACGTATGTGGAGCGGATGGCCAGACCCGAGGGGCTGAGGAGACCATATGTACCCACCCTTCGGGTGGGATAGCTGGAGGATGACTCGGTGGTTGCTGATTTACTTTTCTACTACTGTAATTTGTTTTCAGTTGTACTATACTTTTAGTTGGGTTTGTATTCTGGCCCATTTACTTTTCAGAAAATACTTTTGAACTTAGTTTACATATTGTTTACTATAGCTTGTGTACTCTGTTGTGTTTCTTTGCTTATATAAAGACAATGCCTTCCCATTTATTGGGATTTATGCCTTTGGTGGTAGTCTCCAGCCCCTGGCCTACGGCAGGCAGGCTTGGGGTAGTCACAGCACGAGCCCTGGGGACGGTTCCTGACAAAACCTTTCTCCGGTACAAGGTAGTGTGAGAGCCTATGAACTAGATAACATTATTTTGAGCTCATTGAAATTCACTTCACATTCCACTATCCATATGATCATAACTCTTTTTATGAGTCAACAAGGTGAGTGTATTCAATAATTGTGAAAAAAATTTACAAAAAGTTGATAATATCAAGCCGAACAAAGATTACTTTGGATCTCAGTTAATATTTTTTGGTATCTTCCAAAATTCGACAACTTCTATTTTAGATGGATCCACTTATATACCCTCTCTTGAGAATGTATGTTTCATAATTGAATCTTTTTGATGAAAAAATAAATTCATGGTAAATTTTTCATAAAGGCACTCCTTTATTAGGGTCTTTAGTATAATTCTCAAGTGGTCTTCATTTCATTGTGTCTCCTTCATATAGAAAAGGGTATCATCAATAAATAATATCACAAATTGATCAAGATAGTCTCTATATACTATCTTCATTAGATCATTGAAGATAGTGGTGCTATTAGTATGAACAAAAGGAATCACTATTAATTCATATTATCCATATCTTTTATGGAATGAATTCTTTAAAATACCCTCTTTCTTGAAAATTAATTGATGATATCCTCAATAAAGATCAATTTTAAAAAATTATTTTTTCTCTACATAGTTGGTCGAATAATCCATCAATTTATATAATACGATATTTTTTCTTGATATTGATCTTGTTACATTCTTGATATCAACATTTATTCCAATTGATCAATATTTATTCTTAAAAAACAAAACATATTCTTCTCAAAGTGACAAAATATAGTGTATTAATCCATTATAATGATTCTCTAGGATTTTCTTCTTCAATTCCTACAACTCAATTGGGTCAATCCAAGAAGGTTTCTTTGACATAGGCATACCACCTAGTATGAGTTCTGTTGAAAACTCGATGTCACGATTTTGTGGATGGATTGGAAATTCTTTGGGAAAGACATCATAAAACTCCCATACAAATGGGTTTATTCTTAATCATGAGTTTCTTCCCAACCATTTTAGATAGGTAACCTTAATTTATAGTAATCGGGCCACATTAGATTTAATCAACTCATACTAGAATGTTATATTCATCATTTCATTGATAGATGATCATAGATTGAACTAGAATATGAAATGTGACTTCCCTTACTTGGAAATTGATATGCTCTCCATATATAAAAAGAAAATCCATTCCTATAATCGCATCAAATTCCACTATAGGAGGGATCACAAGATTTCCAGGTAGCAATTTCTCACAAACTACAACTGGAGAAGAATTATAAAAATTTTATGTGATAGTTATTCCATTAAGAGTAATCATAGCTTACTCAACATCTAATTATTGAGGTAATATGAATTTAACTATAGAAAATTCATTAGAAATTAAACAGTGGGTGGATTTATAATGAAATAAAAAATTTTCTATATTAGAGTGGATATTATATGTAGCTTTCATCACATCATTATCATACTCCACATCATCGATAGTGGTCGCATGTGAATTGAGTTCTCCTTTGTCCATAAGAGTTTTTTTGACATTGATCATCATCAGTCACCATTGCATTTGGGAATTTATGGAATTAATAATCCATTTCCTTTCACTTGTAACATCAAAGTGTAGGATGCACATTTTATATAGAATTTTCATTATTCGAATAATTTTTCATATTTTTCCTATCACTTTAGCTTTTGTTTTCCCGATAACCTTATTATCTACACATAAAACATATACTAGGACCTTTAAGAAAATATCATCAATGATTCATTCCATTATTTGAGTATAAGGGAAAACACATATTTTTTTTCAGTGTGGTCATATGATTTTTCCATGAATTCCATTTCCCTCTTCATATCAAACCCATATGAATGATGGGTTACTCCAATATCCATCTCAACCTTGAGAGAACATCATACAATTTATTCATATACATTTACGTTGCTTATGGATAATGCCCTTTAAAGGCATGGTTTTAAGACAATAAATAATCTATAAATTTTAATATCAGGTTGGATACGAATTCCAGAAGTGTACCTTTGAAGTCATGAAAAATTGGCTTCATAGGTACCAATAGATTCATTTTCCTTTTTCTTAGGTTTAAGGATCTCTTAATACATCGTTTTTCGAAGAAAAAATGGAAATTAAATATTAAAAATAATTTATTGAACACAACCCATTCCACATATCCAAATTAATCTCTTTGCCTAGTATTATTGAAAAGGTTCCACCATTGATCAACTTCACATTTAAAATGATAGACTGTAGTGATAACATTATAATGTTATTAACGTTGGATAACTAGTTGTTATCTTTTTAGAGGTATCGACCTATTATTCCCCCCCTAATGAATCAAAAAACCCACAAAAGGAAGGTGGATACTACCTCATGAAGGTCTCAATAGAATGTTATTTTGTCATTTTCTTTTTTGGAAGTCCTGCATGATTCATTTCCTGATAAAGTTGTGTTATCATAGCTACATGATTTTTCATTCTATATCACATATCATTTGGTTACTAATGAGTACAATAATTATACTTTACATCGTATTTGGCATTAACATATTCTTTTGGGTTCTATCCATTGACTAAAATCAAGATGCATAGTGTGATTAACACTAATCATAATGGGAAAACAACATAATCAAGATTAAAAGTTCAATTAAGGACACTTTTGTTTTTATAGAAGGTTATTCGTGTTCATTTTTAAAACAATAATATTGTAAACTATACATTGACATATCCTTAGGGTTCTTAATATGGTTATCTCATTCTAGTTTTCAATGGTTCGCTATAACTTTCCATGGATACCAACTATAACACCTTATACTTTAAATAAATTGATATGACATAATAGATTAATAATATTCATTAAAAAATATAATAATGACACAATAGTACAATATAGGTATATTGCCTTTAGAAATAGGGAAACATAAACAAATAGTTCGTAAGACATATTCAATATCTCCAACTTCTTCCATAAAAAAGAGACCCATTTTTTAAATATCTTATTTAATAAGCTTATTCTAAACCCGGGGAAAAGGAACCAATGACAGTGTGATATCATATTCTTAGTAATGTTAAACAACGAAGATATCAATCATATAATAATTATATGAAAAAAGAATATAACAATAGAAACTGTTATCTTTCATACGAAAGATCCTAATATCATGCCATGGGTTAAATCATTAAAAATCAATGAATGTAATCCAGAAAGTCATAAAATAAGACCTGAGATTTTTTGTCATATAGATAATAATAAAGAATCAATTCCCATTAGTCAAGGCCTATTAACAAGACCCTCATATCTGAAATTTTCAATTACTAAACAAGGTTTACATTTCGTTCTAGACCTATATTACTGAACAATATTTACTAGTCATTCCTGTAATGAAAATCTCATGAAATATAAATCTACTCCCATTAAATTTGAGGAAGATATAGGTCCCAGAAATATCATAATGAATTCATTATAATGGGAATGGAAAAATATAAATAGTTCATCATATCATAACATGAGGAATAAAATGGTTTTCATAAGAATCATTCCATTATAACATAATCCACATAAAACAAATGGATTTCATAAATATATGTTCATCAGAAAAACTCAATACATAAGAATAATAGGGATATTATACTTGAAAGCAAAACCATATTAACGAATTATATCTTTTATTGAAATGAATTTTTATATATCACATGAAAATAAATATTGAGGAAAATATGCTTTTTTTTCAAAAAAGTTATTTTTCCCAAAACGCCACTCATTGTTAAAAAACATTCTTTGAAAATAAACATGAAAAATTGTAAGGAATGATTCATCAAAATAAGGAATTTTGAATTTGTAAAAACCAATTCATGCATTACTAGTAAAAATGTAGACCCATTGTAGTTTTTCCATTCACTAGGTTATGAAGAAAGGTTTTATGATTGACATGTCCAAGAAGGGCTGTAGTATCGATAAACATTGTGGGATATGATATAGTTCATTTATGGATCAACAATTAATGTATCCATGTTTTCTATTTCATTAATCTTTTTGGTCCCTTGAAATTTTTATATAAGAGGAAATGAATATTAATCTACTAAAATGGAATATATATTAATGTATAAAGATAAGGATAAGGATAAGTTAATATGTATGAAAGTCTTCTGTAATTTAATTTAACGATAGACTGACTGGTTTATAATAAATTACATCCGTGTATAGAAACGACATGAAAATGTGTCTCTGAAATAGTTTTACCAAGGGGGTAATATATATGAAAAGGGTATATAGTTAGTGGACTCAATCTTAACCTGATACATGACAATAAGCCTTTCTCCACACCAAGTTTGACACTCCCAGCCGTTATGTTTTAGAAATTAACAAATCCTTTAAGAAGTATTATAATTAATTTTAATAATGTCCCTGAATGACATAAATGGACCATAATGTTTAAATATTTGAAAAACAGTTTCATTATGTAGACACAAAATAATTTATTTATCATTATTATCTTGTTATTAACTTGTAAATTGTTGCTAACCCAATCATATAAGTTTTTATTCAATCTCTAGAAACTCAAAGATCCATTTCACTATTAAATTTGATGGAAAAAAATGAATCTCTTTTTAAATAACCAAAAATTATGGATTATGGAATACATTATATTATTTCTATGAATTATTTTTATGAAACTAGGAATCATTCTAAACATAAAATTTATGAGAGGAGGGAACATCTTTTTATTATATGCTTTGTAAGGTAACATACACATTCATTAAGTGGCTCCACTACTCCATTAGTTACAGTGTTATTGGTTAGTACCATTGAAATGATGTTTTTCTTTTATATATTGTTCAGATCAAGAAAGATTAATTTTTTTTATATATAACGTGAATGTAGAAGTATATTAATTCTATAATGTTATCAATAATACCAGGAAACATGATGAAATTTACTCTATATAGGGGTGTGATTTTAAGACTTTATTTTCAATATGTAATACCCATTAATTATTCATACAAAATACATAATAGAATTCTTTTACTGAAGTATATGGATGACGAATCCATTGGTACCAGTGAGAAAATATTTCCATGATCTGTGATGTATGTTTCTAGTATTATCATACGACATTAAAGTAAGGTGGACCGAATTTTTTTGTGGCATAAAACAATAATCTAAATGTTGTTTTTTATATGGGACAGTAGTATGTATGAATAAATTTTTCAGTGTTCTATAAAATTGGAAAAAGAGAAATTATTTAACCATATATCTCATTATTTGGGTAACATAACAAATATATAATTCATTGTAAATTGGAATCACTTATGAGATAAGAAGATGAGATTTCTTTCATGATTGATGTATGGAATAAAACATGTCGGAAATTACCTTTATTGTACTGTTAAATGTCTAATGTTTTAATGTAATTTCATCAATTTTTTTATAATTTATGGGAAAAAGATAACTAATGATATCAATGGATAATGTGATCCCAAATATGAACCACCCAGACTCTAGTGATTCAAATACAAGGAGTACGAAACTTATGAAAAAATATTATAAAATACAAATGTTAATAATGATAATCAATGTAAGAAACCACTTAAGACAAGATATAAAGGTAGATATTATCTGATCATTATTTCTAATGAGGGGTATGATTAAATATTTTTTAAAGGGACACTTAATATCCACTCCAAAAATGATAATTCATTATTTTATTCATGGTATAACAACTCTTTTATATCTATTTAATTTTATAAGGGTATCAAAATTCCACCAAAATGATTAGATCCTAAATTACCCATGTTAGACACTAATGGAATGATGATAAAATATTAGGTATATGGCCATCTGATAAGTTTTTTTTGGTAATTATGTTCTTTAAATTTTAGTCGTTATCCCTTGGGTTGAATTTTATTTTATCACAGGAATAAATTAGATATATCTATATAAACCCTAATAAATTTATGAGGAAGGGAAGTTAAATTTGATATTCCAATCCAACCTATGATATTTTATCATTGTTGTGGTAAATATGAACATTCAATTCAAATTTCACCCATTGTATTTTTATTCGTTCTAATAAAAATGGGTAGTTTATCTATAGGGGATCAAGAGAAACTCAATATAAATGATATGCTTATTGTGGTATATATTATTGATTAATTTTTTGTATAGTTTATCAGTATTTCATAAAAGTGTGTGGTTGAATTCTCAGTATTACTAATATATAATCCCTTAAATATTTTAAACTGTATCAACCGAATAGACCTGATTGAATTTATTAAATAAAAAATGAAACTCCAAAAGAATCCTGAAAAGGTATTTATTCACCAATGTTCGTCACATTGAGGCGAACCCGTTCTTTTTTATAATTAATTATGTATAAATGAAAATATACATTTATTATCTAGAACAAATCGAAATAAAATACAATAAAATGTATCGTATAACCCATATTGATGATATTTTATAAACTATAAAGAGATCAATACATTTCCAAGGCTAGATTTTGTTCCAGATATCATCAACTTATGGTAAAGAGTGAGTATAGACCCAAGAAAATATTCTATACAATGTATGGTAACATCTAATAAGTAATACATTGGATCTTACCACTCCCCCACTATCTTCATGGATTTAGTGAATAAGTTATATAGAGATTATCATGGTAAATTAATGGTAGTATTTATAGATGATATTATTATATTTTCAAAGAGAATGAAAATCACAGATATCGTTAGAGAATTATGTTAAATAAACTATGGAATTAGATTATTTATAAAAATTTACAAATATTTAATTTTGGATACAAAATGTTTCATATTTGGGTCATATAATATTAATAGAGTGTATATCTGTGGATCCATAAAATATAGAGGCTATTGAGCAATGGACTAGAACAAATGTCGTGATAAAGATATGATGTTTTATTGATTTTAGGGATATTATATAAGTCTTGTGGATAATTTCTATGTATGTCTAATCCAAACACCAAATTATCTCAAAATGGAACCAAATTTATTTGAAAAAATGAATGTTAGTGAAATAAAAATGATATAAAGAGAATTTTAGTTATCAGACCTATTTTTACATACCCCAACATTGTATAAGGGGTTTTAGTCAATAGTGAAGAACTGTAGAAAGTACAGGGATGTATTTTCACATTGAATGAAATAGTTATAGCTTATGACCCAAGAAAATCTAAGGTTTAGAAGAAAAATCACCCAAATCATTATTTGGAGTTATTTGAAGAATTTTTTTCATAAAATATACAAAGGAATAATATTTAGGGATAATGGTTATATATGTATTTATCATTATTGATTAAAATAAATATTGACACCAAAAGAGTTGAATATGTTCCAAAGAAGATGATTGAAACTTATTATGGATTTAACTACTCATTAAGTTACCACCATAAGAATGAAAATTAGGTGCCTTATTCTTTGAGAAAAAAATATATTTTTTTATTATCTAGGATGAGGATAAAAAAAGATCCATTATTTAAAAAGTTTTATTTTATGTATCTACAAATTCAGAAGGAATGGAAGAAATCATTTCTTTCTTAAATGAATGTTCAAAAATCAATACATTTGATGTTTAATGAGGTGTAAAATGAATATGTAGGGCTGAAGAAGAACGTGAGAAGTGTTCCTAAGTTTACCATTGAATATGGTTTAAGTATAAGGTTCAAAAAATATATATGTGTTCCATAATTAATTATTTTATGAAGGAGATGTTAGAAGATTATCATAGTTATTCACTCTATATTAATCCTTTATGTGTAAATATTTATAAGGATCCCAAATAGTATTTTTGGTGGGATAACATGAAGAGAGATATTGAAGTGTTTTTATATCAGTGAAATGTATTTCAATTAGTTAATGTTGGGAGTCAGTACTCTCGGGGAATGTTATAACTAATACCTACACTAGAATAGAAATTGGAAAACATCACTGTATATTTTTTCATCCACCACCCAAATTAATATAAAGAGAGAAATGATATATAGATTCTTTTCGATCAAATTAAAAATCCATAACACATCATTACTATTAGAGAAGGTTTTTTTGTGATCACTTTTCTAGGATATACATTTAAGAAGTTGTAAAAATGCATAGAGTTTTACATTCTATTGAATATGATCCCAATATAATGTTAATATATATTTTCGGGGGAAGTATTCATCGAGATATTGGTATAGAATCATTTTTTATCAAATACTATGATCCAAAGATAGATGAAATTTATAAAAGAAAAATTAAAACTATTGATATGTGATAATAAATTTTTTATGGATTTAAAAGTGGTTGGAATCAACACCTTCACATATTTATGTTTTCTTAAAATTGTAGCTTTGACTCATGAATTTATATGGAACCATTTGAAGACCTATATATATGGAAAGGTAGAAATATAATTTTATGGGATAATTTTAGAGAAATAAATCTTTCAAAACCCTATATTGTTGGGGAAATTTTTGAAAATGTATGTTTCATTAAACAACTCATCAAGGAATAGTTGAGTAAACATAAAAGTTACATTGAAATTCATTGAAGTGATATGTAATATAATGTTAGTGATAAAATTTTACTATGAATTTCTACATGGAAATATGTTATGAGATTCATGAATAATGTAATTTTTCACCAAAGTAAAACTAGATATTTTTAGATTCTTGATCAATTAGGAATGGATGCATATCACTTTGTAATTCCACCAAACCTCTCTCAAGTCCATGATGTGTTCCATGTTTCTCTCCTGAGGAAGTGCATAGCTAATCATTCACATGTATAAACACAGAGGCCATACTATTGGATGATGATCCTTCTTATAAATGAAAACTTATTTATATTTTTGTCATATAAAGAATTATTTATGAAATAAGACCACACACTAGATCACGGTTTTGTGGTGAAACCACCAACATGAAGATGAAACATGGGGACCTGATAATGAGGCATAATTATCCTTAGTTTTTTTATAAAAGTGATATACATAAAAGGGAAAAAACTTATTTAAACGGTTGTGTGAAATAACACCCAAAATTATTAGGTAATATTTCGTTAAAATAAATTTTATTTCATCCATGAACTTCAATACACTCAATAGTGAGTTTTAACAAGTCATTACCTATTATAAATATTATTATTTATAAATAACTGGTATAACCGATAAATTAATAATCGTATTATGAACAATAATTTAATATCTTAAAAATTATATATAATGTTTATATATAAATAAAATATTTTTATAAATATATACTTATTTTTTTGTATAGTCCTTATAAACTTGGTAAAAAAATTAAAATAATCAATTTTCATTTCTTCTGATGAGAAAATTAAAAAATTATGTTCATTTTTCAAATTTTAGAAATTTTATTTGATAAAATAAAATTAATTTTTTGAACAAAAATGTATGAATTATCTTTAGATCGGTTTTTTAATTTTTATTAAAATATTATAATTTTTAATTAATAGTGAAAAATACTTATTTTTTTAAAAGCGACCAATTTATTACAAGAGTTTAAATACCCAATTTAATATAAGATGGTTTTAAATATAATATATGTTCTATTATATTATTTTGTAACCAATAATTTTTATTAGAATAATTGTTTTTAAAAAATTGATATATAATAATTTTTCATGCTTTTGAGAATGTTTTCTTTGGAAAAAAACATTTTGACCACATGTCCATGTTATATTTAAAGTTACATTATATTACTTATATGAATTGAATTTAAAAAAATGGACTCACAAATTATAATAAGAATAATTGAATTTATCTATTAATTAATCCATTAATTTTTAATAATGAATAGTAAAAACATTAAAAATTTACTACCACAGTTATGGTTAAAATGAGTTTACATATGGTTAAACCAAAAATAAAAGGGCCAAAATGAAATAAAAACATATCAATTTCCAATTTTATCATCATATTTATAAATTTATTATTATATTTTTTGATAGATAATAATTTTTTATCCTTTTTTAATTTTTAAAAAGGGGGTAAAACTTTTTCATTAGAAAAATTCCCATTGTATTTTCTCACCCACTTATAAAAGAGAACACAATATCAACTCCTCTTAAAACTCCCAAAGAATTTTTTGGCCAGTAACTATACCAATAAATTAATTACATTCCAAACCTATACCTATAGGATTTAAATTGATTATTATACCCTCATAAAAATGAATTTGGTGTCAACAAATAGAGGTATTTTGAAGAAGAGGTATCATTCTGAACTGATTTTTTTATTTCATATTTTACCCCAATAAAATATTATTAAATCATGAATATATAAAATATATTTTTATTTTATTATGTTATTATTTCAACCAATATCTATCTCCTCTTACATAATATGGGAATAAAAACCATCAATCCTGTGTACGGTGGACTACCACCTAACGAACTGATGTAATTCATTTTCCACCACCTTCTCTAATGTGTGTATATAATGATAAATATAAAGTATATATATTTTATTTATTATGTAATTATAATTATTTAATTTTAATATCACATTTATATTAATAAATTTTATTTAATTGAATAAAAATAATGTGTCTTATACATATGTGTGGACAGCCACATCCATAAAGTAACATGATACATTTCGCATTTTAGTTTAACATGGATTTTGAAAAAGAAGAATTAAAAAAAATATATGATCTTTATGAACTAAAAAATATTTGGTAACTTCAATATAAAATTTACCTTTATATCATTCCATTCATTGATAAAACGGAAACAACATTTACAACAATGTATGTCCAAACATCTCAGTGAACATTTTAATTTATTTTTCAATAATTAAATTTTATGGATGAATTTAAAAATCTATATAATGAGTATATATGATATTTACATGAATATTATAATTATAGAGATTATTTCACCTCTATTAGGGTACATTTACTAAATGAATCGAACCAAACCATGCATGAATGAAAAACTAGAAACTACACAAAAAAGTGATGTTAACAATATATGGCTAATGGACGGGTGATAAATGTGTATAGGTAAATAATATATGCCATAACATATATTATTAAGGTTATTGAATACATGTTTAATAATACTATATTTGTTATTATAAAGGATAAATCATGTATGATGAAATCTGAGACTTTAGGTATGAGATTTTAGTCTCAAATTTTCTTCTCTGGGACAAATGTTATTTTATGATACTATATCCTCTTATGGGGTGTCTATAAAAGTGATTTGAAAAATTATATTGTGAAATTATTTATTCTCATGATATCTAATTTTTAATGTAATTTTTTTCATAGGACTTATGATTGTAAAACTACCAATGTATGTACAAGATTGTTTATTATAATATTTCTGATCATGAAATCTTATGATTTATCATCAAAGAAACTCATGATATTTCATCTCCTATAGTTATTTCATGAAAATAAATATTATCCTATAATTTTCTTCTTGTTTGTTAGTCAAGAGTCTAAAATAATATTTTTATGGAAAAAAATCTTTAATTTTTCCATCAGTTTCAATGGGTTTCAATCCCAAGAGCCTGTTTTATAAAAAAGTTTTGAATAATATTTTTTAATATTATCCCATTAGTGTTTAATGATATTTTTACTCATTATTTATTTTTTAAAAAATTGAATAAAAGGTAACCTCTTTGTTCCTGAATGAGTTAATACTATCTTTTCTAGAAAAATATAAAGGAATCAACATTTTAATACATACAACATGAATGATATTTTATACCATCAATATCACTCACTAGTTTAAAACATCCTTCACATGTTTAAATGGTAAGTTAGAAATTATTTATTATTTAATTAATTTTTATAATTTCGGTATGTGTTCCTAGTGTGAATATAATATTTTCTACATGAAACGTTTCAAAGGGTAATTCAATGACATTTTTCATATGTGATTATATACATTGATGGTTCCAATGATTTACTATGTATATAATCCAATGATATAATCCATATTAATTTTTTTGATGATTAATGTTTATGATTAAATATTTTTTATAAAACTCATTATTTTTCATTGGGTAATACTATGATATAAATATGAAGGTTTTTTAAACCAATTACTTTTAAAATAATTATATTATAATGAAAATTTCAAAAAATTGTGAAACATATTTCATTTACATGAGATAATAATTGATGAAATGTTTATGAATACTATTTATTTTCATGTGTTATGAAATAATTATAATTTTATGATCTTGAAGAACACATGTGTATGATTTAAATTTTGTTATGGGTAATAACATTATATATCTCTAATGAATTGTGTGATTATTGATATCTCATTAGAGAAGTTTTTTTTAGAATGTGATGTGAACCAATTTCAGTAAGTTAATTTCTAAAAAATTATATTCTTGGGAGCGAACCTTAACTACTATGACGGTTTTCGGAGAAAACCCATTCCACTATGATATTATTTTCATTTTTACTTGACTACCAAATAATCATTTCTATATACATATGTGTATTCCAAAATTATATGTTTTATAACAATTTTATATTCTCACGGTATTTTTTATCCGATTTCTTTATGATTCTCATCTTAAAAACTATCACCATTGATTCCTTATCTTAGTACTAAGATCATTGATATGTACAGTGTGGTTTTCCAATATTAATCACATGTTATTATAACCTTATACACATGTTATTTTTTATGTTAATAGATATATAACTTTTTTACCATTACTAAACTTCTGAGCTCACCATTTATTATAGTTTCTTGACATTGGTTATAAATAAAGTTTCATGTATGTTATATAAAATATGATTTAGTTTTATAAATTACTATGTGGTAGATTATTTAGTTCACTTATGAACCAGATTTTTTTAAATACATGTTTCTGAAGTATGTAGACCATTACAATCCACAACATTCTTATATAAGATGAAATGACTACTCATATATTAATATCTAATGTATATGTATGATATGTCAAGGTATCTATATAATAGTACACATTTCAATGGACTCCTAAACCTCACAAACACAAGGTTATTCAATATACTAGCATATATATTGGTCTGTCCCTCATGAAAGAAAATATATAAAAAACTCTAAATGTTGAGGTAGAAGTGTCACATAATTAGGTAAATGACCCCATACCTCCCAAAAATCATATTCACTATATTCTCATATCATCCAATTCGCCAAGGTTCATACTATAAAAATGAAAATAAAATAGACTATATCCTCCCATACATGATCCCATCATACAATTCCTAATATAACTCATTATAAGAGGTAGGAAAATCAATCCTAAAACATAGATAAAACACAATTTTTACTGGTAGTGGTCCAAATGAAATGGGAACTTGGAAACTAGTATATAAGGTTGAAAACATTTTAGTGCATCACCACTTTCTTTAGAAATATTCCACTCGATGTTCTCTATCGTTATAGAGTCCTATGACACATACCATAAATGTGAGTGATCACAAATCCCCTCTACAAGAACTTCTAATCATAGAGGTCAAGATATAGGGATCCACTAGAATCTCTAGGCCTCAAATTGTGAAATTTACATTATAAATGGTATTTATGACACATAATAAAATATTAAATAGATAAGGGAATACATACATCGAACACTAAACACACCTGGATAGTAGGTGTGATAACCTCTAAAACATGATGTCATATTTCTATTTTTTTCCACAAGCCTTCCTTAGTTAGTTCCCACTCTTACACCTCATATCATCAATAAAAACCCAAATTTGTTGTTAAAATTATCACATTTAACACACTTCAACACTATCCACTTTGGGTGTCCCTAAATCACCCACATAGTTTTAGATCATTTCACAAAAACATGACTCCATGGGGGAAGTTTCTATTATCAACGAGTGGAGAAATCCATGAAAGTAATCCCCAAAATTGTTTTATACATATTATAAATGCCACCATGGATAATTCCATGTAATAATAAAACCACAAATAAGGGTCTTATCCAACTGATACATTCACACCACATGGTTATACCAGTCCCCTACCTCTTAAGAAGGGCTAATCTCTCAAAAAGGCATAGTTATTCTTGTTTTTAGAACAATCAATACACAATAAATATAGGGAGATGTTTTATGGTACAATAGGATGAAACTAGTTATCTATGAAAAATATTTGTCACGATTATAACCATTTATTCAATTACATTCCACACAAGACAAAATAATTGAACCACAAGTGTGAAACAATTTTACACTACTTGAGGGTCTATATCATTGAAAAAAGTGAGTTGTTTATATTACTAAAATTTATGTAATTCAATAATCCAATATATACCATTTTCTTGTCCTGATGAAGTAATCCACTACCCCATAAGTGGATGGTCATCTTTTTGTAACACGAGCGGAGGGTCCATGAAATACTCAAGTGGTGGCAATAATAATGAGTACCTACTCTGAGCAAAAAAACTCATGACTGGTTCCCGGAAAGTATGCCACATCAAACAATTGGTAATCCTACAAAAATTTCTTGAAAACCTAGATGTCTTTAAACATGATTACATCGGTAATATTATCAATACATTCCATGGTCAAAGATAATTTTATGGGACACGACTCAAGAAGGACCTGGAAACCCTAACTGATTGCTATATTATTAATGTAAAAATTTTCTCCCTATAACCAATGTATATATGTTTAGAGTCAATAAGAATGTTATCAATGTTGGTGGTAATGTATACATTGTCCATCACACCAACTCTAGGTTTTCTATACTATGAGAAGATATTGAGACACTTTAACACTATTTCCCTAGTTCATAACCCAATAATCAAAACTAGTCCATCTCAAATCTACAATTATGTAATGAACAACTCTGATACAATTCTTTCATGACCATTCCCATTAGGGCCCACCTATATGATAGTAAACCTACTATAAAAACCACAATCCCACCTCTAATACGCCATGGTATGAAGATCATAATTGAGTTGTAATAAATGAAATTTGGAGGACATATCCTAATGTACCTGTACAGATGCACACTACCATATCCAAGAAAAATTGTAGGGGAATAATAAAATAAAATAACAAATTTTCTATAACTATTCACTTAAATACCTCTTGGGAATAGATAAACCAGAGTACAATAGTATATCAAATATTGTAAAAGGGAGAAAATCCATGCCCAATGAGAATTATAGGGGTCCTAAACCGACATCTACAATAAAGAGTAATGTAAGGAATGAACTAGATCTAAATCATAGAGTACATCCATCTAACATAGTAATTGGCACCTCATATTGCTAAAATACACCAAAATTAGGTGCACCATAGTCTCTTCTAATTTTCATGTTATCTTTATATAAAACGATACATATAAGAAAATCCAATGTTGGGGAGATTATAATCCTACCAAGTAGGTCAAACCCAAATCACCAATCATCGGGAATCAAGATAGGGTAGTCATATCATCAACACGAGGGAAGGAAAATAATTATATTAAAAGGAAACCATAAACATAACTCATATAACCGAAGTATACTAAAAAGAATCTCAAATAATAGAGAAAAAGTATTTGTATCTTTATTTTCTAAATCACTATGATGAGTCGTCCTGCATCTCAAGAGGTCCATGTCCAATTACTATAATAATGGGAAGACTCGCATGATTATGTGTAAAGGGATCTACACCTCACCATTTTTCTCTATATATGAGGATCCACAACTCTCATAGAGGACCTGATCTGTGCCAGATCGCAATGATGGGGGATTAACACTTCTTAAAATCTCGACCTACACCCCACTATAGTATTGAGGATTGAAAACTATACCTATTTAAATGGTATGGGGGACCCTTTCTATGATATTACAGGGGAGTAATAACTATAATAACCCTCTGATTATAACACCTAATCAATGATACATTATAAATGAATATGTGGGACCCTAGCCTTGGTAAAATATGGGAGTTTATATCATCAATGTCTCACTATGGATGAAACATGATCAATGTCATTGACCAAGCACTACTAAATGATGTATCTCAACCATATCACATTTTTCCATTCCCATTTTTTAATAATGAAGGCCACCATCACTTTCTATGTGGAACAAATTCTTTATAGGTTACTCATGGGCCCAAATCCACGTCTCAAAGATGGTGGTGCCTAGGGTAGAAGTCTTGGATGATGGTAGACAGTGTATTACTAGGGAAACATGACATGAAACCTCACAAATACACATATACATGTCCTCTACTACAATTTTGTTTTGTAAAACCTTGAGATTTTATGAAATGATTTTTTGAATTAATTTAATATTTTAGATACTTTCCAATTCACATAATACTTAAGATTTTTTTATATGAAAACACTATTTTTGGATTGTGTTACATGAAAAAAAGATTATATTTCACTACGCACAACACTGTAATATCTTTCGGTATATTCCACACTATTCTTAGCTTGGGATATACACAATGATGAGTTTTCTTGATAGCTTGTGTTACACACATGACCGAGTTTACCAAACAACAGTATAATAAAATTTAATACAAAATGATATAATATAACTATTAAACTATTGGTTATGAATAATATTGGATAAATTAATAAAATATAAGGATTATACTATAAATTCATTGGATAAAAGTTAATTAGAAACAAAAAATATACAAATTGAATATAGAAGAAATATTTTTATTATTTTTCTCCTAATGTAATTTTGACTTAATAAATTAAATAAATTAGAAAAAATGAATAATATTAATGATAAAAAATGATATATATTGATTAAAATATTTTTGATATTTTTTTAATATATTTTATTGGCATAAGATAAAAACCATCATAATTTCATACATGTAAACCTATATTTTTAAAATGGTGGTTTTATCATGTTTTAATGGAGAAAATATTAGTAATAAAATTATTTACATGTTTCTATTAATTTTTTGAAATAATAAAATTCTTCTTTTAAATAGGGATATATAAAATTACTTAGTTTGAATTTTTTTACTAATAAGTTTCATTTTTTTAAGGATATGAAAAAATACCATATTTTAGAAAAAATCTGCATTTTGTTTAAATATTTATTAATGTTAAATTATATTTTGAATTGGGTTTTGAAGTTATAATAGAATAACTATACATTTATTAATCCAATTTATTTCATTGGAATAATTTTTATTTTGAAATTAAATTTAAACAATTTTTGTTCTTTTGACCATTCTTTTTACCTCCCATCTTGTCATGTCTATAGGATTTGCATTAAAAATAAATTTTCCATTTCTGTGAATTTAATTTTTTAAAAAGTACATACATGGTAGTTTATACTATGATATTGAGAGTCTAATTGGATCATTTTAATGTTTTTTATATTACTAATAGTACGTTTAGTAATATTTTATTTACCACAGTTGAGGAAAAATCTGGTAATTAAAGGGAAAAAATAATAGTTTATCATTATATAATTACACTAAAACATGTAAAAATTTCATTAAAAGAGTGGGTTTAGACCAAAATAATAATTATTGTCAAATTATAACTTTTTTAGTATACTTTAGTAATAATATGAAATTCATTATGTTTTATTTAAAGATAAGATAAAAATAAAATACTCATATTTTTAATAAGTAAATAATTTTTAATATAGAGTTATATAGATGATAAATTCCATAAAAAATAATAAATATAATTATAATAAATTTATACATATCATGATAATTTATTTTAAATTTTTTGAGAATAAATAATTTAATTAATGGCATGCATAAGGATGATGCAATAATTGTTTAATTAATTGAAATATAAAATAAATGCTATTATAAATATTTAAATATATATAATTTCACTTAATTAATTATATCCCTAAAATTTATAGATTAATTTTTTATAATATTAGTAAATTAGTATTTTTGGATGGATTTTATCATGTTTTTATGATATTTTTAAAAAGACATATAAAGAATAGTGTTAAAATTGACAGAAATGATATTTTAAAATAAATAACAATTTATTAAATGATATACAATTCATAAAAATTTAAAAAACAAAAAAATGACTAGAATAAATTAAAATATTATATAAATGATTCATTTTGGGTACAATTATATTTTTATTGTAAATATATTTACCCATAAATAGTAAAAACACATGTTGTTGTGGTAAGAGAAAAAGGGTTTAACTAAGGGTTAAATCCAAAAGATAAGGATAATATTGAGAAAAAATCATGTATAAAAATTATTTATTGAGATTTTTTATTCCCATAATAATATTATATTCTAAATAAGCCACTTCAATGTAATTTTAAATCAAAACTAATTTTATATTAATTTAATATTTTAAAGGATTTGATGAAATCCCCACTCCTCTCTTATAAATAAGAACCACCTACATCACTTAATGAAACCAAAATGAGAATTATAGATCAATAGAAACCTAAATATTTATTCTAATAACATCCTTATACATGTTATTAAGGTCTTGTTCCTCCAAAAAGACCGATCCTAGGGTCCTTAAGTAGATATCTAAAGGACGTTCCCTATAGAAGATGTAATTGTTTTACCATGTCATTGAAGTTATTTTTATATTACACTTAATCTTCATATGTTTTTTATAATATAAAGTAATATATCTAGTATAAAATTTATTATTAGATTCTATCTTTAGAATGAAACAATCATATTCAATCGTTTATCCATTCACAGAAAAATTAAATCACCACTTACGTGTACATTCAAACTATATTCTCCATGACATTGTGTAATATTTTTTTCATCACCAGTATTTTTGGATGGGTATGATGATAGATTTAATGTAAATAAGTAGTTAATAAGAAATGATATTTATTTTATATAATTAATTTATTATCAAATTTCTTACCTTATTAAAATTAGGGGAATTATATCTCTCCTCATGCATAGATTCGGCCTACCGTCTTAATGACGCAATGAGATTCATTTTCCATGTTTACAATTCAATATATTTTAAAAAAAATGTATTTAATGAATAAATATTAATTAATTAGTCTAATAAAATGAATTTTTATAATTTTATAAATAAATTTATTTTACATACATTATTTTAATATGATAGAAAAACAGAAACAATATGCATGCATACAAACGACATACCGTCTCCATGAACAGTATATTCCATTACATATATATATCATTAATATAATTTTCATACTAAATATATGTGAAATATAAATTCTTCATTTTCTTTTGGATGTATGTATATTTTGACCTAAGTAAGAATAACTAGAATAACTATTCAATATAAGTATGATAAACAAAGATATTATTACCTGAAATGTAACATTAACATAGAAGAGTTAATAAGAAGGTAACAAAACATAAGTGTTTCATATATGGAATGAGATAATTTAATATGATTCAAGGAGAGATACATATTAAACATAAATTTATTATACATGGTGTTTTAACATTTCTGAATTAATTTAAGACTTTTGGTAAGGGGTTTCATTTCACTTGATAGTTTTATGAGATACATCCCATATTCACCACTGATTTATTTTGTGTGGGGTACATATTGACAATTAATGTATTATATGATTTTATGTATACCAATTAATTATTTTTTGCATATCAATTTTATGATCTCTTTTTCATTTGGTTTTACTGTTCAAAATTTGACTAACTAGTAAGGTAATTTTGTCTCAATTTTCCTTCTCTAAGACACATTTTTTTATTATGAAACTATGTTCTTTCACGAGTTGTATATACTACCATTTACCATGTGATATCAAGAATATAATTAATTTATTAATATTTTATGATTTGTGTAATATTATTTTTTCTGTTGGATTGTGATTCAAATGATTCAACATGGCATGGAACACTATGAAATGTTTAACGGTTATTTTACTCAATAAATTATTATAAAAAATATCATGAGGTAACTTTCACGAAAAATGTTTTTGGTGAATTTTTCTATGATTTAATGTGTTTTCTTGGGATCTTGTATATGTTTTAAAATATATTTTTTTTAAGAAAAATGATTTAATTTTTAAAACCTCCTTTATATATGTTAAATGAAAATGTTATTTAATATTTTATTCAGGATTTCATTAAATGATTTAATTTTTTTTACAATGAAAGTGTTTTGAAAAGGATTTATGTTTTATAACGTGATTTTATAATGAAAATTCATTTTCTAAGTGATCCTTCAAAATTCATTCCCATATAAGATGAAATACACTATTAGAGTTCAAGAATACCATTCATATTATTTCTCTGAATGGTTTATGTTCTGATGTCATGACAATTAAGAACCCTCTTCTTTATATTGTTTATTCTTTTGATTAAATTATAATGAAATCTATAACTTTTCTATAATATATGATATGATTACATGTTTATGATACCAATTCAATTTAATTGGTTATTATATGATTGTTTATGATCATTTGAAAAATAAATGTATGATTTCATTATGATATGTGTGGGACCTATATCTCCTTACAATGAATTGGGTAAAGATTTATATCTCGTGAGATAGACTAATATGGTATTGGGACTAATCATTGAACACTATGATAGATATGGTAGGGAAAAGTTACTTCTAAAATGGTTATAGACGTGAACCATGACTACCATGATTGCATATGGAGTGAACTTATAACAATAAGATGAACTTGGTAAAGAAACATTGACTACTATAGAAACCATATTATATGCTTATGTGTCTACCACATATTGTCTGTCCTATTCCTATGTTTTGAATCATGGATTATGTTCTTTATTTCCATATGACTATTATCTTATAAACTAATAATTTTTATGACTTTACTCATAAATATGATTTTTTGATATGAAGGGTATGATATTCAAATGTTATATTCATATTTTCATACCCTTATGTTCTTGTTATGATTACAAAAATTCCTTATTTACCCTTACTGAGCATCTGATATCAAACTTTTATTATGTTATCTATTCCCAAGTATATAGTGAATGGTTTTAAGTTTTTGTAATAAATGGAATGACCATTATGGGAAATATTGAAGATATTTAACTATACCAGCTGTTTTTGTTATATTTTTTCTATGAAATTAATCTAATATGGTCTTTGGGTGTGTGTTTCTGTAACGTTTGAAATGTTCCACAAAAATGATGTAATCTAATTATATGAAAGTAAAGGGTCATTATAGATGTTATTATTGAAGAAGACTAGTTAACCTTTGGAAACTAGAATGAAAATACATTAGTGAGATCCCAAGATATATTTCTATGGATATTTCTAGTGATTTCTCTGGGGATAAGTCTAAGGATGAGTTAATGTTGAGTAATATGTCATCAAATTTGGGTAATGGATAGTATGAGGGGTTTCCTAGAATTATAGCCATGTCTAGATACTAAATGTGTATAAGGATTTTTCATAGATGATCTTAGGAGTAATAAAATTAAAAAGGTGTGTCAGACCTGACTCGACAAAACCTTGTACAAGACAACATGCCTTATTGCACACCTGGTTCGACTCTCCCAAAGGATACGCTTTGGGAATTCCTATACTCTTTAAAAAATTTCATGAAGTATTTAATTATATGTTTTATATATGAAAAAGCTTATATTTTCATATTTTTTTATATTTTCTAAAATTATGCAATCCCCAACAATTAATCAATAAGATATTATTTTTTTCATTTTATGATTTTTTGTGAGTTTTGAGCTTAAATTTCAAAATTTATAATTATGTAAATTTAACAGTTTTATTTCACCTCTATATTTCATGTATAATATTTAAAATATAGATCAAATTTGAGTTATTCCTTTTGTTTAGGATGACATAGATCAATGGATACAAATTATTCTTATGGACCAAGAGCACATTCAAACTCCCATAAGACAAAAAAATATGAAAACTTATTCTAGTAAACAGAATGTACCCTAACTATTCAATAAGGGAAATATCAGGCTATTGTAATTCCAATTGGATGATTCTAACTGTTTTCTAAATCATCCTCAAATAGGAATATTCACATTAAATTGAATGGAGAAAATATTTCATTAACGATGCAATGGAACCATTTAATATGGGGTTAGTGGAATTGTGTTCGGTGGCCATAAAAAAATTTTTTATTAAAGAAACCATAAATTATTTGAAAACGCTCCAAATACCTTGAAATTTTGAGGATTGATGTCCAAATCAATTATTCACATCTTATAAGAGGGTAAAATGGAAGGATTCGACAATATTTTGGGAAAAACTGAAGGAAATGTTTTGTGGAGAGATTCTATATGAGAAAATTTATGTTCTTTCTAATCTCTCATTTCTTATTTTTAGTTTTGTAATTCCTTCCTGATCCACAATATTTTCAATTCACCTTCCCATGGTGTATTAAACATTTATGTCATTGGGTAAGGGAAGGTTTTATATTTTTATAATTCTTGAGTTCTTTTAGTTGGTTGAATAAATTCTTTCACTCTTTTGTGATGTTGCTTTCAAATTCCAATGAAGTTATTATTATCTTGTATGATAATATTTTATTTTATATTCTGTTGTTATTATTTCATTAATAATTTTTAAATTTTCTTCTACTACTATGTTTGGGTCTATATTCGATAGAATATATTAGGGCTTAGTGGTGAAGTACTTAGTGGTCGTCATTACATGTCGGAGGGGTACTGAACATTATTGATTATTTGGGATAAACAATAACTGATTGGGAATTACCTAAATCAATTGGGGGTATTCACTCCAACTTTATCACACATTTTATGAAGTGTAGAAAAAACATGGAATTTTTTATGTTCTATTATTATCGTAACCATTTGAAAAAAGAACTGAGTTAAAGTGACTATGGTATCTCACATAAATTGACTTAACTAAAGATGATTCAATAAAATTGAACAAGGATATCATTTCAACTTGAAAACCAACCCTGACATTATCATCGATATCATATAACAGTTGTTAATCACTTGTGTTGAAAATTTATCTTGAATCTATTTCTAAATTTCGTCTTTTTATTTCATTTAACTTGTTTTTAAAACCAACCCAATTTAAAACGCTGAATTTATATTCTAATTTAAAAATGACAAACTATTTTATGTGAAATCCTCATTAGATGACTACATTTGGTCAAATATTACAATATAGGTATGTAATTTAAATATTTTTTTTACACCCATGATATGTGTGTGTCAAACATGGGGATGTTTTTGAGGAATTAGTTCCCCAAATCACAAAAAGAAAAACAAAACATTCTTGAGGGAATCGTAGCTCAAATAACCATTTAATAGAATTTGATACTGAAATTGAACAAACCATAACCCAATTGGGAAAAAATGTTGTAAAGTGATTTTGAGGGAATACACCTTTCCAGTTTAGGTGATACTTCATGTTATCACTCTAAACCTACAATAATGGATGATGATCTCAACCAAACTATGTGTGATCTGTGCACCTCCATTTTCTAATAAAAAAAGTCGTTATCCATACCATATAAAATGGTTTTGAACCGCACATTAATATGATCCAATTGCTTCTTAAATTTCATTCCCTTATAGGTGTTGTCCCTAATATATGCATCAAAGAGTTCAATTATGTGTTTTAAAGCCTCAAACCTTAATGAGTTTCAGAAGAGAAAGTAATGTGGGGGTAATTCCCCTTCTCAATTGATGCAGTAGTGAAAAAATGGTTGTAAAATCTGCAACAAGGGGAGATAAATGATTGGGAAGATCTCAAAAAAAAATTCAGAGATTCTTCCCTAAAACTAGGAGAAACTCAATACATAAATAAATTTATGTCATTTATCAATTGAGTATTTATACGATGTACGAATACCGTGAATGTTTCAAGAAACTCTGTGCAAGCTGCCCACACAAAGAAACGAAAAAAACAATTTCTCGTGTTCTTCTACCAAGAATTTCTTAACAATGATTGAAATATGAAATATGACTCATATAAAGGAGGCATTAATGACAAGTAACCTACGTATATTAGAGGTCTCATTGAAAATAATTCCCAAAATACACAGCTATTTAGAACTAAAGATAAGTTCACTAGTGGAATCCCTGATGTAAGGAATTATAATTCTTCCTCACCCTTATATGAATTAACACATGTAAAATAACTAGTTTAATGAGACTACATTATTGTAACCATGTAAAGGGACAACACGGCCCGACTAAGGTTTGTGTTCTATGCTCTTTTACTTATCATAACAATGATCTTTTTGTAGAAGTGAAAGGGAAGGAAATTTGTGATGTATCCTATCAGAAAAGGTAATTTAAACCAAATCATTCTTGTGAATTCCAATCTCAAGTAAGATATGGATTTCTGAAAAACTAGGATAGAACAACTTTTTAGTAGAAATACTATAATTCCCTTCCATTCATACAATATTATTAATATTTTTTCTAGAAACAACAAGTCGTTCATCCACAAACATTCCTATGATAGTCTATGAGAAGCCGTCCATAAATGAACCAAATACTAGATAGAAGCATTTAGGAACAAATTTTTTAGGATTGGAAGATAATATTGATAAGATTATTGATCAATTTTAATGTTTTATAGAAATTTTGTCAAATAACTAAGGTAAACATTCATCCAAGGAAATACCAAACCCAATGGATTATGTAAAACTAATAACAACAAGTGGTGGAAAACTGCTCATGACACTTGAACAAAGTGAGAATAATGATTCTAAGAAACATAAAAATGATAAAACCTTCCATAAAATAGTAGTATAACAAAGCCAAAAAGGATAAATAATAGTTTTTAGGATGTAATGGAAAGAATCACATTTGAAAAAACAAGAAATGTGGAAAATGGATATCCAAGCACTATTCCCATATGAATTAGTTAAGTAGAAGAATATTGAAGAATATATAATTAAATGGATTATTTAGGAAACTGTATTTAATATTGAGATCAACATATCATTACTAGATGAAATCTGAATACCCATAAATATGAATGATTTATAAATGACATATACACAAAAAGAAGGTTACTGGAAGGAAATGAGATAATCAACTTAGGAAAAAGTGTCTCAGCACTGATCACACCAATGATTCCAAAAAAAAATCAAGATCCAAGGAAATTATATATTACCTAAACCATTGGGTTTTAAATTTTATTGACATACAATGTGATATAAGTTAATTAATAATTGTGACTCCACACTCATTATTTTCAACCCAACAGTTCAAATTAATAAAACCAATTAAAGTGGTGGTCCAATTAGCTATCAGATCCATCATTTTACCATATGGAGTTGTATAAGATATACTCATGGGGGTAAGAGAATTGATCTTTCAAATAGAATTTTAGGTCCTTATTGTAGAATAAGACAAGCACCAGGCCACTCTATCATCATCCTAGAGAGAACCTTCCTGAAATCATCAAGGATTATCATCAATGTCCATGAAGGATCACTCAAAATAGAACTTGAGATAGTATAATACAATTAAATATTCTTGATTCAATGAAAAATGAATCCTGTAATCACTAACTTTATGAGATCTTCAATGAAGATGGTATTGAACCAATTAAAGATTCAATTATGCGCTGTGACTTATTAACTTTAGGATAACAAATTTCATTTGAAAATTGAAATTTCCAATATCCTAAAAATACAGATCTCTTGTTAGAGTAGGAGGTAAAATATGATTTTTTCAATTATTTATAAAAATAAAATGAGTTGATTCCAGAGATTAAATCCTTATAAGTAAGAAACCTTAATTCAATATCATCCATTGAACAACCCCCATATCACAAACATAAGCCATTTCCATGTGTCATGAAGTAAGAATACCTAATTTAAGGAGGGAAATTCTTGGTAGTAATTTCCAATATCCAATCCCATTCACAATAAAAAAACTCTTATTGAACTTCTCAATGTAAATATCCTAGGTGTAGGATGGATTTTAGTGATATACTCGGAATTAATCCTAAGGTCTGGTTGCATAGAATATTTTTAGAAAGATATGCCAGGAAAGTGAGAAAACCACAAAGATGAATCAATCCCACAATCATGGATGTTGTAATGAAAGAGATATAAAAATTACTAAAAGCTAACATATTTTACCCAATAATTGATTGTTAGTCGACCAATCCCATTTATGTAGTCCCAAAGTAATTGCCTAGCCTCTATTAAAAATGATTGAAATGAATTGATCCCCATGAGAATGCAAAAATGTTTAGAGTGTGTATAGATTACTGGAAGTAAAGTCATGTTAATTGAAAACACCCCTATCCCATTCTGTTCATAGATTATATTCTATAATGGATAGCAGGATAAAATCATTATTTTTTTTAGATGGATTCCCAGGAAACATTAAGGTACATATTTCACCATTATACCAGGAGAATATGACCTTGACCTATCCATTTTTTCACATTCACCAACCAAAGGATGATTTTTGGGCTATGAAACGACCCAAATATATTTCAGTGGTATATGGTGATTATTTTATATGATTATATTGAGGACTTCCCTGAGTTATTTCTTAATTATTACAATGTTTCTGGTATTTCATTTGATCATTGCATTGTAAATTTGGGAAATGTTTTGAAAACATGCATTTAAAAGTATCTTGTATTATATTTTGAAAAATTCCATTTCATTGTTGAAAAGGGAATAGTGTTGGGGAACATATATTCACTATAATGGGTTGAGAATGATAAATCAAAATTTGAGTAATAAATTCCATAACATATCCAACATGTTTAAAACATGTTCGATCTATATTTATACCATACAGGATATTACAAGAAGATTAATAAGATATTTAAGTATGATTTATATCCCACTATAAATATTACTACTAAAGTAAACTTACTTTAATATTGGTTCTATCTGTAGGTAGTCTTTTGATGAACTAATGAAAAGGTTGATCATACCACCAATAATTCAATCACCCAATTGGGAGTACCCTCTTGAGTTGTTTTTTGATGTATCCAACCAAACTAGGGGAGCCTCTCTATAATTGATAATTTAAAGAAATGCTCATATCATATCCTACGCATCAAGGTCTTTTGATTCAACACAAATAATTTACACAACCACCGTGAAGGAGTTCCTTGCAATTTTGATTTCACAAGATAAAATACCATTATATATTCATGGTACTAAATGGTTTTGTTATTTATGATCATGAAACAATCAGTTATTTAATGGAAAAGGTGGGTGAAAAGACAAGGATGGTGAGGCGAATGCTGCTCTTACAATATTTAAATTTTCAAATTATAGATACAAAGGGAACGAAAAATTAGGATGTTGATCATATAAGTCGACTACCCCACACCGTTGAAGAAGAAATTCCAAACCAGAACCCAGCTAATGATAAGATTCCTATATAACCACACTTCATCAACAAAAGTGAAGTACCATGGTATGCCAATATGGGCAATTATTATGTAACATCTTATGTTCCATCCCATTTAAAATCTATCAAATTCAATAGACAAAATCAAAATCTTGATATTGTAGGTGGGATGATCTATTTAATTGTAATATTTTGAATTATCTAGTGATATAATGATGTTTTAATGAAAATTATATTTATCTACTCTTTCATTTTTGTCACAATTTAGCATGTGAAGGACACTTGGGACTTCAATGAAATGAAATTAAGGCTTTAGAATCATTAACTTATTGGCCGACCATTTTTAAATATTCTCATGATTTTATCAAAAGTTATAAAAAATGTGATTCTTCTAGGAATATTTCAAAGAGACATTAAATTCCCCAATATCAAAATAATTTTAGTTAAATTTTTTATGTTTGTGGGATAGAATTTATGGTCCATTTCCCAATGACATTTTGAAATTACTATATCTTTCTTGCTGTTGATTATGATTCCAAATGGGTGCATGAAAAATCCACTAAGATTGTCAATATTAATGTTCATTGTGATTTTCATAAGGATAACATATTTTTTAGGTTTGTAGTGCCTGGAGCCATCATCAGTGACTAGAAGACACAATTTTGAAATAGGGGAAAGGAGTATTTTCTAAATAAGTATGTGGTGAATTATAAAACATAAACTCTCTATCATCCATAAACTAATGGTCATTCTTAATTGTTAAATAAGGAAATCAATGGAATTTTGGAAATCATATTATTAAAAACATGAAAGACTGTTGAAAAAGGATGGAAGTCACATTTTGGGCATACATTATTTCCTATAAAACCCCAATTGGAATGAGTCCATTTTGGCCAATTTATGTGGAATATTTTCACCTTCCTATGGAATTGGAACATAATGTATACTGGGCTGTGAGAAAGTTAAATTTGGATCTTGAAAGTAGTAGGAATGATAGAAGATAACAATTTCAGTAGCTAGAAGAAATTTAAATGAATTCTTTTCAAAATTATATGATTTATAAATGGAGAAGAAGAGTGGATCATGACAAGATGATTCAACCAAATTACTTCCTTCTTGGTGACACAATGTTGTTATTCAACTCAAGACTCAAGATGACTCCATGGAAGCATCATTCTATATGGGAAGGTCTATGTATAGTTACTCATGTATATCCTTTCAGTTCTTTAAAGATTGAAATCGGTTGAGAGAATAATCCATTCACTATTAATGTCTATTTGATAATGAAATTCCCTTGGGCCATGACATCATATCTAGTGGAGGAGACCACACCCCTCATACGAATTTATCAATAAATCCATCAAGTTATACCTCTTCTATACAAATTCTTACTTTCTGTGATTTAATTTTAAATATTATTACATGTCAAATCCACAAGAATGAATTGGGGAAAATTCATCATTTATATGGGGGGAGGGAACATTTATAGTTTAGTTTTTTTATTTTTTATATCCTTTTTGGTTTCTTATGAACAATAATAATAGTAATTAATTTGTGTGTTTTTATGAAAATTTCTTGTTTCTGAATGTTTTGAGAAACAATTATTATCATTTACATTTTTTAAAATCCATATCAGTAACTGAAACAATTTAACCCCTGAATATAAGCATAAAAGAATGTTGAAATTTACTTTATTTCATGTTCAAATATTTGGAAATTACATTGAAGGTACTCTTATTTTTGAATCACATGCCATATCTCATTGTGATTATTATTGAAATTAAATTCCCATGATTATTATAAACCTATTTTGCATATTATTTTAATTCACCTCCCTTATTTAGAGAACTGAACCATGTTTTATTTAATCGGAATATGATTTATTCCTTTTAGAACCAGTGGGTTTTTGGAAAATGTGTTTTAAATTATTGGGGAATTTCTTTGGTTTTAAAACCCCATTTTATAAGAATACGTTTTATGATGGCCTACCATGAACATTTCTTCCCATTAATCCTTATAATCCATTAATATATACGTAGCATAGACATATTACAAGCAAATTTTCTCTATCAAACCTTATATTGAAGAAAAATTTCACAATATAGTTGAACATAAATGTGGGAAAAGTTGTATTTTATTATGAAACCCCATTTGGTGATACTTTAGGTGAAAAATAAAAGGAGGAAGAAATGATTTTTCTACAAATAAAAATTAATTATTTGGGAAGAAATTCTTTTTTGGAGAATTCTAAATAAAAGTAGTTGTGCGTTTCTAGAGATTCTAATGGAGAAAGAAAGATGTTCCTATCTGGACTTTTCTAGAATTTTTTTTTTTGAGAATACTAACATTATTGTTTCTGAAATGTTGAATGGTGTGAACATTCCATGAACATTAAAAGATATATTTCCTCTTATTTCCTGCTAAGGGGAGTGAGGAGGAGACCACAATTGAGTAAAAATTTGAATCATGCAATTTGGCTTTAAAAAGTTCCATGCCCATCTTATTAAGCCTTAGATATTTTCACATCAAAATCCGACCAACAAAAATACATAGAATAACCAGGAAAATTAGTAATGATAAAAATATTTCCTTGATTAACATCATGTAGATACATTAAAATTTATCAATCCTATGATGACCCTTATATGAATATTTTGTGAGAAATATGTTTTTGAAAAATAGACATTTTTGTTATAATAAGAACTGAAAGTGACGTAAGTGTTTTTTGTGCATGGGAGGATAAATTAATTGGAGATGTATTGAATGAAATGAATGAATAACATGATATATTGGGTTTTTAAGATGAATTATATCACTTGTTTCCTGGTGTAAATTATTAAATCTCAAGGATACGACTTTGAAAATTTTCTTCGATTTCATATTGATGTTTTCTTATCTTGGAGTCCAAGTCCTAAGTGTGGAGGAATTGAATAAGGTAATATTTTCAAAATTATTAATAAATTTATCAATTATTTAATACCTTCCAATTAATCAATGTGATATTACATTTATATTTTTATGATTTATGGTGAGTTTTGAGCTTAAATATCAAAATTTGTGAATTCTTTAAATTTAATTGTTTTCATTCACTGATGTATTTCATGCATAACATTAAAAATATTGATCAAATTTGAGTGATTCATTTTTTTAAGACTCCATGTTTTTTAGGATATAAATTAGTCTTCTACACTGAGAGCCCATTTGACGTCCCACAAGCCCAAAAAGCATTAAATGTGAAAACTTATTCTAATTGGAGGAATACAACCTACCTCATTAAATGAGTCATATCTCGAACCTTCGACTTTCAAATGGTCTGATTCTTACTGGGATATAAAGAAAACATGTAGGGTAATCTTGAAATTTAATTTCATGTATAAAATCTTTTATTATGTATTTCCATGATTCAATCAAAGAGGGGTTGGTGGAATAGTGTTTGGAATATAGAAAATGTCGACTTTATTAAGGTGGAAATAACTTCTTTTACACGAATCCAAATGTTTCAAAATATCTCTGATTGATTAAAAAACCAATTATTAAAATAATATGGAATAGTAACATGGCATGATTCAGCCATATAGTGGTTAGAGCCAACGTTAGCTTTCGGTGGAGATATTTTAGAGAAAGAAATTTTTGTTCTTTATTTTCTCTCATTTATTATTATTTTTTTTAAGATTTATTCATCATACTCAATATTCTCAGTTAACCATATAATAGTCAGGTAAAAATCAGATTGATTGGGGAAGGGTAGGTTTTCAATTTTTTAATAACTGAGTTCTTGAACTTGGTTTAATAAACACTCCCTCCCTTTAGTGAAGTTGATTTAAAATTATAAATGAAGTTATTATTATCTTGAACGATAATATATTTTTAATATTCCGTTGGAATTATTGCTTTGATAAATGATCAATTTTTTACATCCACTAGTTTATGGTCTATATTCAATACAATAGATCTAGTCTTGTAGGTGATGTACATGGAAAACGCCTGTGCATGTGGGAGGGGTAGGGAACATTCATGGTTGTTTGGGTTAAACAATACCCAATTGGTAATTGGTAAACGAAATTGTGGGTATTCCTAAAACTCATTCACAGTAGAAAGAGTGTAGAAAAACAATGATTTTTAATGGTCTATTCTTATCATAAAATTTTTACTGAAGAAGTGAGTTATAGTGATTATGGAATCTCAATTAAATGGACTTATGATAATAGGATAGAATAAAATAGAACAATGATAGCATAAAAATTAGAAAACCAACCCTGACATGATGATAAATCTTATATAATAGTTTTTAATCAAGTGTGTTGAAAATTTACCTTGAATATATTTCATAATTTCTTCATTCTTTTCATTTAACACATTTTCAAAACCAAACCAATTCAAAACACTGAATTTATCCTCTAATTAAAAGTCACAATCTATTTTGTGTGCACTCTACATCTGGAGACTACCTTGGGTTAATCAGTAGATTATACATAGTTAATTTTAAAAAAAATTACACACCCATGAGAGGAATTAATTGTAATGAATGAACTAGAATAATCCTATGTTTCTATAGAATAATTAAGTATGTGTCATTATTTAAAGAACGGATTTCTTAATTTTAATGAATTCATGGTTTTCTATTATGATAAGTGTTTATCACCATATGATTTAGGGTTTTATAAAATTGTGAGAACTAGAAGAAACTGTGATAACATTGGATGTTTCCTATGTGGATAGTATAAGAATTATACAAATCGATGTCCTAATAAGAAACCTCATAAAGATAATTAGGAAGTTGGCATGAGTATTGGATTTACTAATAATGACAAGGAAGATGTTAAATGTCATAGTAAAGGTGTATATTGTTCCCTAAGTATTGTTTAATTTAATAATAAGATTCATGATTAGATTTAATTTTAGAAACCTGAAGACATGTATCATATTTTATATTCCAGAAAATGTCTATAATGGAATAAATTGATAAATCCTGAGTAATGGTTTAAGAATAATGTTTTATGATTATATGTTTATCAATTAAAAATTATGGTAAAAGAATGTTGAAGTATATAAGGATTTTTTTTGGATTTTTTCCTTATTGATTTTAAGTAATATGTGAAATGATACTAATGACCTAGAAAACTGATTTAATAGAATAACTACATTACTGGAAGTCACCATTATCATTTTTTAAGGATGAAAAAAATGATATATTATATGGATAAAGAAATTATGATATGAATAATGTTAATTTGATTTTATTTATGAGCTCATTGCTAATAATGGATTTGATGAAAAAGTGATCTATGTTATCATGGATGAAGATTACATCTTCTAGGATTAATGGAATATATTTTGTAATAATTGAAATAACGAAGCATGCATATATTCAAAAATGATTTATGGAAACATAGGTTATTAGCTTATTTCTAGAGAATATATAGTGATGTTACTCACATGTATGAAATATGACAACTAATATATATTTTTTCATATATGAGGGATAAATGTTTAGTATATTAAGTTACCTTCATTTGAAAATTTTTAATTTTCATCTTTTGGAAGGGTTATAAGGTTAATCATATACAGAAATTTTAAATTAAACTTCAGATGAGATTCTTAATGACTGAAGTGTTATCTCACCATTTGTGGATTTAAGAATATTGGATTGCATGTTCAAACTACATCGTGTGAATGGCAACTAAAGAAAAATTTTATGGATTATCATGGATCTTATGATCTATTATGACTTCAGAAATGATAGATTCATATTCAATTCATGGAGTAAGAGATGAAATCAATCATGGAACAACAAAAGGGTCATATTTTTAATATGAAAAATAATTAAACCAAGTCAGTATATTTCATTTTGTTCATATATATTACAAGAATAACTCTACTCTAGGAAAATGATATTGAAAAAAGGATTTTCCTAGTACTTTCATTTCTGTGGAATCTAATATTCCCTTAGTTCATTGCAGTTTTATGTTTTTTAATCTCCCACTTCTACTAATCAATATTATCGATCACTTTTCATCAGATCGTGATGGTTAGATTTATCTTCCATGTCCACATTTTCAATTCCCACCTTTGTTCTTTTATGTAGTAATCTAGTTAATAGTTTATTTGTCTAATTTTTATAGTCCCAACATTCAATTTTTAAAGGATATTTTAGAATTCATTTTTATGATGCATGATTTAATGAAAGGAACATAAATGTTTAAAACATTAATAAGGTGACAAAATTTTAAAGGAGAAATACATTTAATGTGGGTAGAATATAAATCCATGATATTTGTGAAATATATTTTTTCAAAATAATTTAATCCTTTTGATATTATTCATTTCATTAACTACATAATATGGATTTTGTTATGTGAAAAACACTAAAATTGTCTTGAATTATTTTAAAAATCAATATATGTGTGTTCTAAATGCAAAAATGGCTTAGATTATGGTATACAAAACACTTTTCTTATCTTGTGTTACACACATTATCATATTCCTTCAATATCTTGCATTACCCCCAAGACTGATTTTTAACGAACAATAGTTTATTATTATTTAATGTAGTAAGATATAACCAAGCCTATAAATTAGCATTTATGAATAGTATTAACTATCTTAGAAAAATATAATGCTCTTAATGTAAATTTAATTGTTAATAATTAATTATAAATTTAAAAATATACCAATTGAATATAATAGATTTTTTATTCTCCCAAAGTCGTTTTATCTTAAAAAAATTAATATATTAGAATTTTTTAATGATATTAATGAAATATAGCTGTTATATAATCAATAATATTTAATATTTTTGAAATATATTTATTATGCATAAGATATGGATGATTCTAATTTCATGCATAAAAACATATATTTTTCAAATTTGTAGTTATATCACCTATTAATGGTGATCCTATTATTTTTAAAAAATTTGTCATTTTTATCGTTTCTATACGACATAATAAATGTATTCTTTGAAATATCGATATAAGAATTTACTTTATTTGAGTTTTTGATATTTTTCTTGGAAGATCCTTTTTTAATGAATAATAAAAAATATTGTATTATATTTAAAAACCACCTTTTAATATAATTAATTGTTATTGTTAAATTATATTTTAAATTGGGGTTTTAATTGAAAAGAAATCAATTATTCATATATTAATCCAATGGAGGTGATTAGAATAATTTTTATATTTAAATAATATATAAAAAATATTTACCTTTTGAGTGTTATTTACCCCCTTCTTGACATGTCTCCAGGATTAACATTAAACATAATTTTCCTCTATTTGTTAATCAAATTTTGGAAAACTAAAATACATAGTTGTAATCAGTATTATATTTAATGTCGAATAGGAGAAAATTAAATTTTCATATATTATAAATTGTAATTTTAGTAATTGTTTATTTACCACAGGTATGGGTAAATTGATTAACTATAGGTAAATATAATATTATAAAATTATAAAATTTCTATAACATGTATCCCTATTTAATTAGATGAGTGGGTATTGAACAACATAACAATTTGGATGAAATTATAATATTTTTTAGGCTACATGGGTATTATTACGACATTTATAATATCTTACTAAAAGAGAAGTTTAAAATTTAATACTCATATTTTTAATAAGTAAATATTTTTTAAAATAGGGTTATAAAAAATATAAAATCCACTATATATTTTCAATTTTAATATAATAAATTTCTATTTAAAATTAAAATTTATTTTGAATTTTTAGTGATGAATTATATTAAGTAATGGGGTCCATAATAAAGTTGTAGTAATTGGTTAATTAATGAAAATATCCAACACAAATATATTAAAAAATATTGAAATAAATATTATTTAACATAATTAAAGAAATCCAAAAATTTTAAATAATTGATATTATTTGGACGTAGTAAACTTTTTTGTTTAAATTTATCATGGTATTTCGATATAATAAATATTCTAAATAATTAATGGTATCAAAAATGATATAATTGATTCATTGAAATAAATAATATTTTAATCATGATAAAAAAATCATTAAAATATTAAAATATTCCAAATTAATATAATAAATATATATATTTTATAAATTATACATTTGGGGTTTTTTCAATATTATTCTAACTATATTAACTCATAAGTAGTAAAAACACATGTTGTCATGGTATGAGTAAAAGGGTTTAACAAAGGGTTAAATCCAAAAGATATGGGAGAGAATGTGACATAAAATTTTATAAAAAATATTCACCAACAAGATCTAAAAGGATAATTATATTATCTTCTAAATTACTCCCTTTAGAGATATTTTAAATAGAAAATAAATTTTTATTTTTAGAAAATTTTAAAGGATTACACGAATTCCCCTCCCCTCTCTTATAAAAGGGAACCTCCTTTTACACACTCTCACACCACATTGAGCCTTATATATCGACCAAAACCAGACCATTTCTTCTAAAACAATCCTCATCTATGTTCTAGAGGTCTTAATATTCTAAAAAGTACAACCCTATGTCCATATTAGGAGATCTAAATTAATTCCATCGAAGAAGAGGTAATTTTTTTTCCAACTCATTTATGTTGATTTATTCTTGTACATCTTATTCATATGTTTTTTACTATCTATATTATTAAATATAGTGTCACCTGTATTATTAGATGTTATTATTATTATGAAAAAAACCATATTCTATCATTTATCTATCCTATGAAAAATGAAATCACCATGTGTGCGTACATATGACCTACCATCTCCACCTCATGGTGCAATCTATTTTTCCTCACCAATTTATTGGGATGTTTATAATGATAGATATAATGGATTTAAATAATATATATGAAATGATATTTATTCTTCATAATTAATATACAATCCAATTCCTTTCCGTATTACCATTAAGGGAATGTTATTGTCGCTCGTGCATATGTATGACCTATCATCTCCATGACACAATGAAAAAAATATTCCATTATAACCATTCAAGAATGACTATCAAAATTTATATAATGAATAAATATGAAATAATAGTGATACATTAATTATATTATATACATATATACATATTTTTATTTTATTTTTTTCCTTCAATAGGATAATAAAACAGAAACAACGTTCATGCGTACGTATGACCTACCATATCCATGAATGATGTATAAAATTTTAGATATCTATATTATATATTATTAGTTATATAATAAATATAGCTGACATATAAATCATAATTTTCAATATATAAATAATTAAATAATGATCATAATTAAGAATACCAAATATAACAAGTCAAAACACGTCTGATAAACAAAGTGATTATTACCCAAAACATAACCTTAACCTGGATGAGTTAATATTATATAACTGAATATGTTTATATGGTAGATTTATATAAAACGTATATTTATTATGTTATATTTTTTAATGGGTATGAAGGAATTCAATACTAATGGTAAGGTAATTTTATCTCATATGTTATTTCTGTGATATACATGCCATATTCACCTATCCTTAAATTTTGTATGGTTTTCATACTTATAATAAATGTATTATATAATTTTTTATACATTAATTTATAGGTATTTACATATCCATCTATTGATATCTATTTCATAGGTTTTTAATGTTCAATGGTTATCAAAATAGTAAGGTAGTTTTGTCTATATTTTCATTATTTTAGAGACAAATTTTGTTTTGAACCTATATTATTTTATGAGGTGTATATACTACCATGTTTCATGTTATAATATGAATATAATTCTTTAAATTATCTTTTAAGATTCATGAAATATTATTATTTTATATAGATTATGATTAAAAAGGATCAAAGTTTTATGTGATACTTTGAAATTTCTAAATATTATTATCATTATGCAATGTTTTTAAAATATCACTTAAGTTCATTTTCAAGGAATAGAATTTGAATTATATGTTTTATGTTTTAATGTGTTTTTATGGATTCCTTTATACAGTATAAAAATATATTCTTTTTATGGAAAAATTAGTTAATTTTTTTAATTATCCTTCATCTTTTTTCAAAGAAAATTGTTTTAAGGATTTATTTATATGTTTTGTTATTTATCTTCAAAGAAAAGGGTTTTGAATATATTTTATTTAAAAAAAATTATTTTACATAATTTTCATGTTCCATGTGATGTTTCAAAATAAAACCCAAAATATGATGACATAAATTCTTATAGATCAATAATACCATTCATATTATTTCTCCAAATGAATTACGTTTTGATAGAGTGATGTTTTAGAATCCCACTTCTTTTAATGGGTTATTCTTTTGATGAAATGAGTATGAAACCTGTATCTTTTCCACGTGTTATGACATGATTACCTGTCATTTATAATAATTTAATTTTAATGGTTATTATATGATTTTTTATGATCTTGTGGAACATGTTTGTGTTGTTTTATTTTGAGAATTGTGGTGGATATATATCCCTCCGATGAATTTGGAAAGGATTTACATCTTATGAGATATACCAAGAAGGTCTTAGGAGAGATCGTTGACTACTAAGATGGCAATGAGAGTGAACCAGGACTACAAAAAATTTTATAGGATTCAACCATGACTTCCAAGATGGTATCGTGTGTCAACCCATACTACTAAGATGTCATTGGCGGTGATGTCGTTACTATTATGGAAATCATATTATATGCTTATGTGTCTGCCAAAAGTTCTATGACTTATTCGTATGTTTCGATTTTATGGATTATGTTCTTTATTTTTTATTATTAATATCTTATATACATTCAATCTTTATTCCATGACTCATGCATATTATCTTTCAATATAAAGGGAATGATTTTTCAAATTTTATGCTCATGAAGCCAAACCCTTATGTTCATTTTGTGTATATATATTATCCATGATTTCACATAATGAGAATCTAAGCTCAAAATTTTTATTTAATCCTTTTCTCATGTTTATAAGGAAATGTTTTAATCTAGTGAACTAAAGGGAATAATTGTTGTGGGAAACATTGAAGATCTTCCACTAGACTGGATGCTTGTGTTCCAAGGTTCCATGGGAACTAAACTAATACGTTTATTGGAAATCTGTTTGTGTAATGTATAAAATGATTTAAAAAATGTCATAATGTAAATGTATTAAAAGAAATGGTCATTACTTAGTGGAAGGCCATGTATGAATATACAACATGAAAAATTGATATATGAAGTCTCTTGGATAATTGTGTCCTATATATGTTTATTAGAGCCATGCTTATGTACATAAATCCATTCCCATGTGCACATAATGAGTATATGAATCCTTGTTGTGTCCTAGTACAAGGATGTGACCTTGTACATTTCCCATGGATGTGTTCCTGGCTATGTTCATAACCTAATACTCTTAGAGTATATTCTATGTTACTAGAACCAAGTCCATTGTCACGTATGATTCATACCTAGTGTGTGATATATATCTCCATTTGAAACCCAATCAACCATTTCTAGGGAACTACATGAAGAGTAATTCTCTAAATTTAATGTTATTTTGTTTTAAATATAAAAAAACATTAGATTCTTAGATACCATCACCTATTAACAACTTCAACATTCATGGTCACCTGAAAACTAACTATGACACCTGAAAGTGGGTTGAACCACCTCCACCCCCACCCCTAGTATGGTTTTATAGATGTAATATTCCATCCCTTCATCATCAAAAAATTTAGTTTTATTACATTATGAAGTTCCACATGGCCCAACCCAGGGAAACCCCACTCAATGTGCCTTATTAGACTACCAATATTGATATAGGGTTGATTCAAATGACCATTTTCTCAAAATAACAAACAACTACATCCTTGGAGGAATTGGTTCAATTTGAATAATAGATCCCCTAAAATCCAACCCAGTTTTTTATTTCGGTCATCAAAATTGTGCCTCAATTATGTTTGAAAAAACATGAAACTGAACTCATGATCATGATCCATTATTCTAATGGAGTAACATGAACTTTTAGTCATCATAATTATCATTGAATAACTAGAAATCCCAAATATTGATGATGAATAAAATGAATTAAGGTAGAAACAAACATAATAGAATATAGTTCTCAATCTATTGTCATAATTATTTGGACATCCTTGATGATATCTAATAAAATTGGGATTAGTAAGTGGTAATTAAAAACAAGAATCAGATATCAGATTCTAGGTTCTATCAAATTCTATGTTCTATGAAGATAAATGAGACAATGGGAAACAAATTGAGATCAATATGATAATTAATTTTGGAAGGTATTAATTAGCATTCCTCCCAATAATTAAATTGGGATATAACATAAAAATAAAAATTCTACCATAGGCTTTGATTGATCAATGAAAAATAATTTTTTAGCATTTTTATTATTAAGGATATCAATGAACTCCATCGATGGTGACTATCCTCATGTCATGTCGATCATCAATCCATGATCCCACATCCATAAGAAAACGAAATAACCAATGGATATCTATCCTCTCATCCCCTCAAGGTTTATATGGGTAATAATTAGTTAATCTCTCTAAATATTTTTATATACAGTTTTATTTTAGTTTATGGAATATAAGGACATTTAATTTAAATAATTCAAAAAAATCATTTAATTTTCTGATGCCAAACGCTAGCAACGGGCCCAATACAAAAAAAATAATATTTGATGACTACGTTATAACGTGCATTCTTGATTTGATGGATGTATCTAATTTACAATCTGAGAATCTATTTAAATTTTATTTCATTATCTCAAAAAATGGATTCATGTGATATAATGTATTTAATATTTTTATTATATCAATATCGAGCCTCACAAGGGTCTTGAATTGTATGTAGACTAAGTAACAATATTTATAAATATTACATTAAATGTTTAAAATTTTCAAATAATCAAATATTGATATAATATTCATTTTTTTATATCTCTGAATCTTAGACTAGTAAGAAATATTTTTGTTTGAGTTCATGAAAGATTATTTTTTTAACCATTACTTTTTCATCAATATTTTCAGTTCTATTTCAGGTTGTAGTAAATAGAGAATAATATCAACAAGGGTAAATTATTTTTTATATTTATTCAATTTAAAAATTCATTTAATTAAATTGTTTAGGCAGTGCTCTTAAAAATAATCAAAAGAAATAGTATTATCTAATGTTTCTATTAATACATTTATACGACTTACAATTCTAGTGAATCTATGATACATTTCACTTACACATTAATTTAATCCTATTTTAATGTATTTATATACTTCCTCAAAAAATCAAATGTTAGTTGTAATTAATTTATTATAATCATAATGATCTATTTCGTTGATTCCATATATAAAATGAACTATTTTACATGTTCAAATATGATTAATAACATTTCAATTAATATAAATATAATATATATTCATGATTTTTAAATTAAGATCATATTTCAAATATTCGACACCTGTGAGAGAATCAAGATCCACCTCAGGCAGTTTATAATGATTTACCATTGATATCAAAAGAAGAATACATATATATTTCATAATTTCTTCCATATAAACATATCTATATCCATAATAGAAACCCTGAAATAATTTATGCCTTTGAAGACAAAAATCATCATCAAAAGATATTCTATAAATTAGAAATTAATCCTTTTCTTTGAATAAAATTTCTAGGATAAGATTTATAAAAAATAATAGTCTTATAATTGAAATAATTACCCCTCAAAGACCTCTATTGATATAAATTATTTTCTCTCATAGAAAAGATGGTTGAATGGTCCAGGTGGTGAATGTACTTTTGTTTATTTATTTTTTTAATCTGATATTTGTTTTTCTAAATAAGATATGAAGATTACATTGGATGAAATGAATATTTATAGTATTTTGAATCTATTTTTTCAAACATATACTCATCACAATATTAATGCGAGAGTATGGTAACTATTATAAAATGTGACATGAATTTCTAACAGAGTCCCAACCATATTAATATTGAATTTTTGAAAACTAAAGGAACAAAAAAATTGTAATTTCTTATCCTATAGAGTCACATACCAGAACATAAATTGGGAGGTGGAGGTAAAACAAATATTTACTATGTTCAATCCAATTAATATCATAATATCCATCCTTATACTAGACCAAGAACCAAGAAACTACATTTTTCAACTCGGAGGCACAACCCTAGCTGTAACCCGTATGTGGGGTAGTATAACCGTTTAAACCAAGGATCAATTTTTGAATGGAAAATTATAAATAAAAAATTAATTAAAAAAATATATAAATGGGATTAATTTTTAATAAACTAATAAAAAGTGTAGAGATATAAGTTTTGAAGTAGTAGTGTTCACTATATTTGAAAATAATTATAATGATGTAGTCAAGAAAAGAGTATTTTAATAGTGATGTAAAAATTATATAAGATAATATCAATTAAAAAAATAATATCTTCTGTTGTATCTATCACACATCATAATTTGTTCAATAAAAGAATTTTAATTCATTTTTTCATTTACAATATATTTATAGTTTTTAATGTCATTTAATTTCATATTTCCCAAAACTAGAAAGGTCATGTGATATTAATGAACCATTTTAATTTAGTTTAGTGTACATTTCCTAAAAAAATGATCACTTTTATTCTTCATTAAGTGAACATTTAAATCATACTCACATGGGTTCACTTCCATTGTTTGTAAACAAAAAATATATATAAAAAACTAATTATAATGATTAAAAATATTACATATTCCATAGTAATAAATAATAGATTTCATAGAGTGCTATCATATGACATTTGAGACATGATCATTATATTTCAAACAATCATTATTTGAAACAACAAACCATAAATAGGTTTTGGTAATGAAAATCATCAGACATGATGATTACAAAAATATATATAAAACATTCTCAAATAATTTTTTCATGTTCCAAAAATAATTTACATTTAATTATGGAACAATTAAATCAATGAATATGAACATCATAAACATATAGTAAATTGAAACTAAAATGTTTAATAATAACATAACAAGTTTCATGATTCTAAAAATCAATCTATTGAATATATTATTCATTTTTATTTTTCATGAGTGTCATTCCCTACAACAACACAATTGTCATCCATCTTATACATGAGCCATTATAGATTTTCATATGTATCATTTGTAATACTTATATGGAATACAACATATATATGAGTCTTTCCACACACCATGTATGTTTTTTTTAGCCTCTATGTATGTGTTATTTAGTACATAGACAAATTCGATACATCATATGCTTGAAAATGTTGGTATAGGTTTCTTGTGATCTAATGTTTTCCTCATTTAGTCATGCATTCGTGTCATTAAACACTATGATTTATTTCAAGTATTTATCAAATAAAAATATAATTTATATAATAAAGAGGGATTAATAAACTGGGAAATAAAAAATAATTGAAAAATAAATGATAACCACAATGATGATGATTTGAACAATTTAAAAACTAATACCATGAGAAATCATATTTAATCGTATAAAAAATCATCATTATATGTGTTATAACCAAACTCATCTAAATATGGATTATTAATATAAATAATTTTTCAAAATTAATAAAAACTGAAGTTAAGATAAATAAATAACATCTATATTAATATTATTCTATGAGGAGTATAAACTTTAACTAGTTTTCTTCATTAATGTTTATATTATTATGACATGAACCAGCCCATCAGGGCCATCCTGGACACAAGTAAGTCAAGTGATCCACCAAAATCTTACCTCCAATGGGATAGAGGATGGTGGCTAAAAAATTGTAGAGAAATCATATATATGGGTGGCTGTAGCCTAATGTACATGAACAAATAGACAAACATCTCCAGACACAATAGAGTGTTATGGAGAATAACAATATAGAGTAGTAAATGTCTGCACAAACTCCAAAATCCTACAATAAAGTATGAAAATATATAGATAATGCGATGATGTTGATTTGCATCATGAAAAAGAAAAATATATATCTATCATGAAAATAGTAGGAAAAACTCTCTAAATATACAACAACCATGAAAAAAAAAATTCATCTTCCATAACCACCATAAACAACTATTAACCACTTGTATTATGTCCATATAGAAATATATAGGAGACCCCAATATCTATATAGAACATGACACATGTGGTCAAGGCCCATGATGGAGTTAGATTATAAAAACCTAATAGGATACCTTGAATACCCCAATAATAAATGTAATAAAGTGGGGGTCAACACATATCCTTAATCAAAATAATTAAAAATAATAATATCCCACATATAATTTTTTATGTTAATTAGGACACATTATATTATATTAGTATTCACATACTAGATATGGAATCTGAATTCCTACCATTTCCCTACATTTATTCATTAATTTATCTTGTATAACCTCTTGGTTCCTACAACAAAGAATCCTACATGCCTATTTGTGTATAGGGGGGTGTTGAACCACATGTAGGATCTATTACCCTGCCTTAGAATATTATAAAGAGGGGATACTAACCCCTTATATAGAAGCTCCATTTTTCTATAATAATAAAATGATAAAAACAATATATGATTCTTTTGAAGAGGATCTCATGTCCTAATATTATAGAAGGGTGGATTTTCTACCATACAAAAGGATAATAAGAATAATCATTTCTAGATCAAAACACTATATTCAATTTATGTTACCACATACAAATGAATTATGAATGATAAAATAGGACTCTAATATGGTCATATAGTCAAAATGACATCTTTTCTTTAATTATCATCTTTTTATTCAAAAAAATCCACCATCATGTTTTATAGAAAATTATTCATAGAGAGTAGTACATAAATTTATCACTCTAAACAAATGGAAATTAAATTGCATGCCTAATTGATTATGGAACACATTACCCCATTTTGAAAATCAATTAATGATGTAAATATCAATATGGAGTGTAAAAGAGTAGCAACATGAGAAGATAATCAGGCTACATGATGCGTGGATTTGAATTTGGAACTCAACATATACACCATAAACCAAATCATGTTTTATTGAGGGTACATGGTATGTGACCTAACTCACTCAAAATGTGGGGTAACATGGTTTCTTGTGTGTGTTCTCATATTACCTCTCTAAATGGTCCATAAGAGGTCGCGTGATTTGTGTGCTCAAATGCATTGTTCTGTGAAATTTAACTCCATCTCAATCCCCATCGTCACACTAACAAGAAACAAACTATGTTCTTCGGAAATGAATATTGTGTAGTTGTATTTTATCTTGAATCTAAATCCTATTTTTGTATCTATAAAACTATAGGTGATTATATAAATTTCACATCGATTTACCCCAAAATCACATCAAATATTAAAAGACATGACCCCAGTTTCCCGAAGTCAGTGCCTTAATTAATTATATTACAATATTTATAAGAAAGTCGTATCACGATGGAAAAAAAGATCAGTATATTCAGAAAACAAGATATATACATAAGTTCACCATTATAACATGAAAAAAATACAATATAGTAATTCCTTTGACAACATCCATAAATCTTATGTTATCCCTGCATGTCATACATAATATAAGCCTTCATGTCTTCCAAAAAAGAAAAATAAGAAAGGGGTGAGCTCAAATTCTGTATAAGTGTCTGCAATATAGTGGATGATATAATAACCATACACACTAGGCACCGTGAATTACTAAAAACACATGCCTTTAAAAATAAACATGAACACATTATTATAGGAATAACATATGAATTAATAATTCCATAATAAATAATAATCATGAGTATTCTACTAGTCGAATAACCACATGAACATTTAATTAATAGTTTCAAAATGAGGGAATTCCTAATTCTATACATTATAATAATACAATCAAGGTCTCAGGAAAAGAACATAAAAAACCTTTTTGTCAACGCCTCGTGGAAAAACCATAATTTGTCTCAAGAGACCTACACAATCGATAGGATATCGTGGCCCCCACCAGTCACTTACTAAGTACAATTCAGTCCTCATATGAATTCTCATATACATAAATAACATATACATTCATATTGAAAATAAAATATGAAATGTAAATTACATTCCATGAGCATTAAGCATAACTACTTACCATTCAGAGTAAATTTATGAATGGTTCTAAGATTGAATATCCACTGTCAAACTCAAACATAAAAAATTAAATTAAATATGGTAAATGATATAATAAAATATTAATCCCAATAATACATAAGAATCATGAATATTGTTGAAATAAAGGAAAATACTCTTCTAAAATCATCGAGTAATTATTGAGATAATTACTCTTTTACTTTGAAAAGAAAAATTATTTTGGAAAATTATTTGTATAAAAGAAGAAGTGAATTAATATTTTTTTTATTCATAATAAAATTATTTAGTTCATAAATATAATTGTATATAATAATTCTTTATAGAGTTCCCTTTAAAAAATGTAAGAATTTGTGAAATTCCCATGAACCAGGCTGGTATTTCAATATTTTTTTATAGATCCTTTTAAAACATATAACTCCCCATTAATGAAAGTAGGATTCAGGTTGGTACAAAAATATAGAAAACTTTCACAGAATATATTTTTATTAAATATTAATAAATAATAATTTAGTTGAGGTAAGTAGGGAATATGAGTAACCTGATTGAAAATGGAGGTACAAGTACAAAACCCATACCTTAAGTCTTACGATGTTCTTCACATGATGTTAGTATCAAGGATTAAAAAAATAAATTCATTAATTGATATATCAAAAACCTATCCTTTATATAATTTATTTATTATATACTTATAAAAATCATTCATTACTTTCATGAGGGGTTTAATAGGTTCATTATATTAATTGGGAGTATTTTCTTCCTTGGTATCCATGACTAGTTTACTTACATACAGTTGGGATAATCATGAATGATGCGATTTGTTTTCCAAAATAAAATCTGTATTTAATTTTTTTATCATCTAGAATATTACATGGTTATATAATTCATTTTGTTATTGGGAGTGAATATTAATCATTATATAAAGAATAATGTCAATTGTTTGTGTTAATTGGTGGTTTTTTATCACAATGAACTCATTTTGATTTATAAGTTAATGTCAAGTGCGCAAAAATATTCTAGAACATTAAATGAGTTTTGATGCATATATTATAGTATGTATCAACCATAAAAAGGTTTTATGACCAGAATTGATGATTTAATAATAATTGGAATCCCATCATCCTTGAATGTTATAAATTAACATATCTCAAATGTTGTTTTCATTTATTGTATAAAAGAAGCGGAAAAGAGAGATATTGAAGAATTATTCCATTTTCATAAAAACCTTATAGTAAATTTAACTCACTAGAGTTATCATTTCATTTTTAAGAATGTAGGAGTGGAATGAAAAAGAAAACAAAAGGAACTCAAAATAAACAAGTTCAGAAGAGGAATTTACCTCTTCATGTTATGTTACTTCAGAGCCTCATTGGGGAGAGGTTATTGGTTTTTATAAGACCAAGGGAATCTGGACGCTAGTGAGGTACTAGGGATGATATTTGAGAAGAATTTATAAAAGGATCAAGGCTTGACAGGTGTGAAGAGAAGAGGGAGTTATGGAGGTTTTATAGTGGAGGAGAGGGGTGGTTTTTGAATATCTTATTCACTATTTAATTAGTTCCCTCAACATAAAAAATAGCCTTGATTAATCTGATCCAGAGTAATAATAAGTGCATGTGAGATCAAACCAAAATTTCTTACATCACCCATGATTCTATGAATTGTTAATTTGACTAATAATGTGTATATATGGTAAATTATTATATTTTACTATTCAATTTTTTTTGAGTATTTTAGAAAAAACCCAAAAAATTACCTAAACCAGTTTTTGAGATATATAATTCAATAATGAAGTCAAATATTAGATAATAACATTATATATATGATTAATTAATTTTTTATAAAAAATAAAAATTTATTATAAAAATTAAAATTTTAAAACTATAATTCATTTTATATCACCATGAAAAATTAATCATGATCATAATATATTATAACCTCAATACAATAAAAAATAATTTTATTAACTATTCATAAGGGTCATATTACTATTCCTAGGGGTATGTTACAGTCACCAAAAATTTGGTTTTTCTTATCAGATGCTAAACATCTTACAGAACGCAACCGTGTAAGTTATTTTTTCAGAATTCAAATCACAGTGGTGGAAATATTATGTTTAATGGATTAATTATAGCAACATGGTGTTATTTAAAGACTTATTGTTTCATGCATTTAATATTATAATTATTTATAAATCCTTTCGGTGTCACATTCTCTCCCCTTACAAATATTTTCTTCCTCTAAATTACCATAATGTTACCCCAAAAAAATATTTGTGCAGTTATTCATCATAAGCTCCTCAAAATCCCATGTTTCTTCTTTAATTCTATGATTTGTAAGATTTTCCATTACCAGTAGTCTCATCCTAATCCTCAACACATATTCCATAGTGTCTAGAGTCTGGATTTGCTCTTCATAGTACGATATGTCATGTTCCAATTATATACCATCATAACTGAGGACATGTGTTTGGTCTAGCATGTACTTTTTTAACAATGAGACATGGGACACATTGTTCACTCTATACAGGCTAGGCGACATTGACAAATGATATGAAACAACTCCAATTCTATCTACAAATTCAAAAGGTCTAATAAACCTCGAGCTTATTTTACCGTTATTAAAAATCATATAACACCCTTCCATAGAGATAATTTTATGAAAACATGATCTCCCATATAAAATTACAAATCCATCCTTCAATTATCATACCAGATCTTTTGTCTTCTGTGAGCTACATTGATATGGGTTTGAATAGTTTTTAACTTCGTTGTAGTTTCCTCCACAAGATCTGGACCCACAATATTCTTGTCCCTGACTTTATCCCAACATGTTTGTGTACGACACATATTCCTAGACAATGCTTCATATGGTTCCATTTGAATGTTATAATGGAAACTGTTATTATAAGAAAACTCTAACAAAAGTTAAAAACTTATCCCACATACCTAGGAAATCATGTGATCATGATCTCAACAAGTCTTCTAATGTCCGGATTATCCATTATGATTCCCAATCAGTTTGAGGGGGGTATGATGTACCCAAACGAAGCTCGGTATTGAAATATTTTTGAATAATTTTGTTGAATTTTGATGAAAATCATATATAGTGATCAGAAACTACTGATAGAGATTCTCCATGATGTCTTATAACTTCATTGATGTAGAGTTATGCATGGAAATCCAATCGAAAATCCTCTCTTACAGCGAAGAAATGTGCATATATCTTAAGTTGATCTACAATTACAAATATTTCATAATTCATTCTTGGAGTTTTGGGAAATAGCGAGACCAAATACATGGTGATGTCACCAAATTTCTATGTAACAATAGGTAAAACTTTCATGAATCCTCTAGGATGTTGTTGTTCGTCCTTCACATATTGATAGACTAAAAATATGGACACATAATCAAAAATTTCCCACTTCAGGTTGTCCTTTCATAAATGTTCCATCAAATCTCTATTAATTATAGTGAAACTAGGGTGTATAGAGAAATTTTAGCTATTAGAATCATCCAATAACTTTCTTTTTAGTTCAGGTATAGAGGGAACACATAGCCTGTTAACAAATTTCATAATTACATTTTCACAAATAAGTTATCCATATTCCCATCTTGCAAAACATTAATTTTATTTTGAAGGTTATCATCATCACTATTAATAACATTAATCCATTAAAATAAATATGTTTGGGCATCTAATAGAAAAAGTAATGATGTTTCACCTTCATTAATAATTCCCACATCCATCATTACTAGATCCACAAACACAAGATCCCTTTCAATCCACATTTTTTAGGGCTCCATGATCCTTAATTCTTAATTAATCTTCCACCTAATTTTCCTTCCCCAGGTGGTAGAATTGTGAAAATAATAATCCTTGAGTAGTTATATCAATATCCATTGCCTCATGTTGAGTTATATATATAAGAATATATATTTTACACTCTTGTGATCCATATATATCTCACACATTTCTCTATAGCGACAGTGTATCCATATCTTAAGAAAGAATGATACAAAAACTAACCCAAGATCATGATTTGGATATTTTGGATCATATATTTTTAATTTCATTGGTAAATAGGAAATAACCCTACATTCAACATAAGTAAACAACCAATTACTTTCATTAATGCATTAGTATATATCACAAATCCATATATCCTCGGTGTTAGAGTTAGGATCAGATAATTCAATAATATCCTCTTTCAGTCATCGAAACATTACTCACATTCTTTTTCCCACATGAACACTATCCTGTTACAATTATACTTGGTTAATGAGTTTGATAAAAGGGGAAAGTTGGGAATGAAATTCCGATATTAACCTACTAAATCAATAAAACTGCGTACCATAGTTATGTTTTTTAGTGTACGCTATTCTTGAATAGACTTTGTAATCACATGATCAATTGACATTCCATCCATAGAGAAAACATGTCTATGAAAATATAGTTATTGAAGCTAAAATTTAAGCTTTATAATCTTCTCATATTTTTTTATTCTACGAGTCTTTAGAATAATGAACATGTTATTTTCATGATCTATGTAGCCTTTAGAGTATAGCATGATATAATCAATAAATACCACCAAAAATTCATCAAGACATTCCTTGGAAAATCTATTCATTATATCCATGAAAGAATAGGGTGCATCATTTAGTCCAAAAGGCATTACTGTTAACTCGTAAAGCCCATAACTAGTTCCAAATTTTGGCTTTGTAATATCATTATTCCTAACTCACAACTGAAGATATCCATATCAATGGAAAATGATTAGTAAATATAGGTCTCCATGAAGATGACCAAATAAATCCTCAATGTGAGGTAGGGGATACTGTTTCATTATTTTTATAGAATTGATCTTCCTTTCATCAATGCACAACCACATAGATCAATAATTCATTTTAATGAAAATAATAGGGGCTCCCTTGGAGAAATAATAGGGAGAACAAATTATTTATCACTCAATTCCTATAGTTGTTTGTTCAGTTCTACTAATTCCATAGTGGCCATCTTATAACGTTACATTGATATATGTCAAACCATGAATTAAATCAATTGAGAACTCAACTTCACGCTCTAGAGGATGTACAGGTTAATCCTCTATAAAAATATCAATATATTATTCACAATATGTACATAATTGATATGAGTATTTTTTTCCTCACTCATAGATATTGGTCTTTCATCCCCCTTGTGAATTTAATTTAGTAGAGAAACGAAGGGTGGATTTAGATTTGAATCATATGGTATTTTTTCTTCCCTCAAAATAATGGATTCCACATGGTCTTGAAAAATTGTAATATGCATATTCTATTAATATATTTTCTCATCATAAATTGAAATCCAGTCCATATCGATGATTATATCTAATCCAATAATGGGTATGAGGATAAAATTGGTAGATAAAGCAGATTTATATTCCATAATGGGGAGATCCTGACACATATTTTTCGAAATTATACTTCCCTGAAGGGTTTTGACTCAAAACTCAATTATTAAATAAAATTGAAAAATTCTAATTTTCATGGTAAAATGGGATGATATGAAAAAATGTAGCGATCCTGAATCAATAAATCATTGGATAAGTTTTAGGAAACAATTAAAATACTTACCACTACATAATTAAGGACTTCAATATCACTTGTTGTTATCTCATAATCTTGGCCTTGCTCCCTTGGCATTTTTTGGGGAACATTTTCTTAATCCCTAGGAAAATCATTTTCATAATTTCCCCAATCCTTGAAATTGTATCATTTAATATTGGAAGCTTCATTCATCCCCCTACAATCCCAGGATAGGTGGATTTTTTTCTACACACTTGTAACGAACACCCATACCCTTCAGGAAAGTACTAGGTTGTCTTTTCCCACAACTATCACTGGGAAGAATGTCAACTCTTCCCTTTTTCCCCATTTCTTTATTTCATTTTACTATGTTTTTAGAAGCCATATTATTCTCTTTCTTGGCCTTAAAATCAGAAGACTCATATAATTCCTTTTTTGTTTTTATAGCACGTGAGATTATATCTAGATATGATGAGAATTTTTGTGAGACTATATCTATTTATAGAAATTTTTTTTAACCATCAATGAATCAATAAATCTTTCTCATTGGAATAAATATGTAGTCAGAGTCATGTGTTGATAACCTTGTGATGTTAGCTTCATACTTTTCAACATTCTCATTCTCTATTGCCTCAAATTCAGAAACCTTATTTTCATATCTTCTCGCTATCAATGGTGGAATTGTTTTTCTAATAATATCTCATAAAAATACCAGCATTGTATTTCTTCTATTTGTTCCTCTACCTTTGTGTTTTTAATTAAAGACCACCACTAATCTACATCTATCGATAGATGATAATCCTCCATGAAAACCTTTTTTCTTTTGTTACATCCCAAAGAGAGAAATGTATTCATTATTGAACATATCCACAACTCCACTATGAATTGGATTTTAGTACCATTTAATGAAGAGAGATGTTGTCACATAATACAATTTAACAAATATTCTCAACCTTTTGGTTCTGTATTCTCTATATAGGTGTTGTTTTATTTATTACATGAGATAAATATCCAAGTATAGTTTTATGTTTATCAGCACCAGTCGCATCACCAATGACAACATCATTATCATGCATTGGAGGGAAATCCCTACATAAGACAAACACATTCATTTTTTTTTCCAGTCCTTCCATTAGGCTCCATTTAGGTATAATTTCATACACTATATTTGGTTACGAATCATAATGTATAATATCAATATATATAAATACATAACATTAATTGAAATCATAAACATAGATAATCTCATAATCATAAACATGGTATCATTTAGGAAAAATTTTCATTTAATTCACATATAATGGATTGTAATTAAATTATGATTTATCGTAAGAATATCTCTTATAATTGAATAACCTAGTGCGTATTAAGGTCTCTTGTTTTGTACCAGGATACATCATGACACCCTCGAACTTCATGTCAGAGTTTTTACTCCAAAGTACATCTATGCTAAAACCACATCAACATGTAGTATCCAGAAGGGGATGTATATTCTAGAAAAATCTAATTAATCTATTCCTTACCAAATTTTTATGGTGTTCTTCTATGTTTGTCCCCAAAGTCCATCTTATGGTTTTTCTCCCTAGTCTACATTTTCTAAATCTATTTTCACTATTTTATACTAAATATATTTAATTCCAATTTTAATGACACATCCCTAGTGGCCTGGAGCCATTGTCTTAATTCATTCCCTTGGGATGAATATAATAATGTAATGAACTAATGGAATGAATATTATAGAACATTTTGAAAACCATTTACATACATAAGTTCATCATTATAGCATGAAATGAAATACAACATAGAAATTACTTTCACGAAATCCATACCCCCTAGGTTATGCCTGTATGAAATTCTTAATATACATGTAAATGTCCTGGAAAAATGAAGCATAAGAATTGGGTGATCTCAAATGTTCACTAAAGGTAATAAATGAAATTAAAGATATCATAAGCATAAACATTAGGAATGGTGAATATCTAAAAACACAAGCCTTTAAAAATAAACATGAACACATTATGGAATGAATAAGAGATGAATAAATAATGCCATATTAAGGAATAATCATGGGTATTATACTGGTAGAATAAACACATGAAATTTAAATTAATATTTTTATAATGAGGTAATTAATAATTACATAAATTATAAACATATCATCTAGTCTCATTCAAATATCATAAATAACAATTTTGTCATGGCCTCATGTCATGACCGTAGTTTTTCTCATGAGAACTAATGATTCATAGAGGGGGTATAGTGGTCCCCTCCCATCACTTACTTAGGAAACTTAAGTCCTCATATAAATTGGGATGAACATAAAAAACATATATATTCTTATTGAAACGTTCATATGGAATGTAAATATCTTTCCCCGAACATTAAGCATAAATACTAACCATTCAGTGTAAATTAGTGGTTGATTTTAAGATATAACATCAACAATAAAAATAACAATAAACCATAAAATTAAATATGGTAGATGATATCATAAAATATTAATACCAATAATACGTTATAATCGAAAAAATTATTGTAATATATGAATATAAATTTATAAAATAATTAAGTAATTCTTGAGATATATACTCATTAACTTTGAAAATATGAGTTAATTTGGAAAAAATCACTCTATAAAACCATATGTGAAGTAAGATAATATTTTCATAATGAAATGGGTGATTTTAAAAACATAATTGTTTCAAAGACATATAATTTTGTTCCTTTTAAATAGGTAAGAATTTGTGAAATTCCATTGAATCGGGATTGTATTTCGGGAAGAATTTCTGAATGATCCTTTTAAAACATCCCTCCTAATAAATTAAAGCATTATTTTATTTGGTCCACATATATAAAATATTCTCACGAAATATATGGGGAGTACATATCAATAAATAATAATTTAATTAAGGTAAGTAAACAATATGTGTAACCTAAATCAAAATAGAGGATTATGTAGGAAACTATTACCTTAAGTGTAATGGTTTTCTTTACCAGATAATAGTGTCCTAGATAACCAAATTAAATTCATTAATTAATATGTCCCGAACATATCATTTATTTAATTGATTATTTATTAACATATTAAGATTATTAGTGGATGTCTTTATGGGTTTATGTGGTTTAGTTTTATTGTTTGGGAGCGTTTTCTTCCGGGGTATTCATTGCCAGTTTACATATATACATGTTGAGACAAAAATGTAAGATGATAATGGTTTTATAGAATAGTAGTTTTATTTTATTTACTAAAATCAAAAATATTAAATGGTTATATAATACATTTTGTTATTTTGAGTGATGATGAATCATTATATAAAACGTTAATGATAATTTATTGGGTTAATTGGCTGTTTTTTATCACAACTGACTAATTAAGATTTATTAATTAATATCATGTGTGTTAAAAGATTAAAAACATGAATAATATCTAGTTACCAACAAAATTTGATCCATACCCATCCTATGGAAAATGCATAATGTTGTTCCATATCCCCATGGCCGGGCACAAATGATCGGGTATTGTGAATAATGGTTTGGGAACGATTTACCTAAGTTATGACACATAAAACAACCAATAATGAAGAATAAACCAAGTCTGAAAATGCATTCAATAAAAGACTTATATAAAATTTATAATTGTGAAAAATGTATTAAACATGACAAATGAAGTCCAAAAAATCAAATATAGCTCCAAAACAACCCAAGGACCACCACACGAAAAGGGGTCATCACCAAGGAGTCATCTGCACAACACCATGCCATAGATGTAACACCCGAGACCTTTATGTTATATAAATCATCAAAGGAATATTTTTCTACACAAAACACTTTCTTGTCTTGCTTTACACGAAATAGCGACCTTCCTCGATAGCTTGCGTCGTACGCAATACTGAGTTTCACTAAACAACGATATACTATTAAAATATTATTAAAACTAGCCGTTATGGATATTAATAACCACTTTTTGAAATTTTATAAATTTTATTTTTCAAAATGGACTTCATTTTTGGATTCTTAATATCAAAATTATCCTAGGGTGAAATTTTGGTATTTTTCTGAAAACTTTCAATTTTTGATGAATAGTGAAACCACTAAGTGGTAGTTAAAAAAACTGAATTTTTCATAAAACATAATTTTACCACTTCTGTGAGTTGAATCTAAAAAATCCGAGAGACACGATTGATGTCAGTAAGTAAAATGTGGTTCAATGAGATGAAAGTAATTTTTGGTGAATATTAACTTTTTTACTTTGATTTATCACAATTAAAAGTAAATAGGGTAATTAAGGGTAAAAATGATATTATTATTACCCTAAAACATGTCCTAATTCTATTGTACAAGTGTAATTCGAATAAAAAACAACCTTAGGAATATAATATGACCTTTTAGGCCCACTTGGATTCGATTAGGAAATTTATTATTAATTTATTTAAAGAAAGGTTAAAATAGTTAAAATCAAAGTTTAATAAGTATATAATTTTTAATATAGGGTTATACATAAGATAAATTCTACTATAAAAATAAATTAGAAAGCTAAAAAGATTTCCTATATAATTATATTTTATTTTTAATTTTCATACTTCAAATAATTTAATTTATTTATGACATAATGATGATGCAGTAATTATCTTATTAATGAAATATTGACATAATTGAAGTTAGAAATACCCAAATAAATGTAATTTGAGACTTTTTATGAATTAAAATAATATTCTAGGTTAATATGAAATGTTATTGTTGATTTAATTAACTTTTTTAAAACTAATCATTCTGTTATAAATTTATCCAAAATAAATTACTAAATAGTGTCAAAATTGACATAAAATTGTTTTTAAAACAAATATTATATTATTAATTTTTATTTTATTCCTAAAAATCTACGGTTCAGCCAAATAAAGTAGATAAGGTTATATATATTAATAATAAACAACTTGGGTATCGTTTGGCTTGTTATAGAATGTTTATTAACCTTATAGTGTAAGAACACAAGAAGACACGGTAAAAGTAAAATTCTTTAACTTAATGATAAATCTAAATGATAAGGTTAATATAGGAACCTCAACTTGTCTAAATTCTATTGGAAGAGAGGATTTATACTCATCCCCAACTTATCTTCTAAATAAATCAGTTGGGAACTATTTAAAACCGAACTTGACTTTATAATAAAATAATATTTTTATTTTTTCCAAAGGAGCCCCTCTCCTCCCTTATAAAAGAGAACCTCCTCCCCCCTTCCTCTCTCCACTTTGAGCCTTCAAGCTCGGCCAACCCCGGACAATTTCTCCTCTCCACTTCCTTAGAGACATCTTAGAGGTCCTAGTCTTCTCCAAAGACCAATTTTAGTGCCCTAAAAGGAGTTCTCAAAGAGGCGTTTCAAAGAGGAGGTAATGTTCGTTACCAATTCTTTCATCTTTATTTCTTCTTACACTTCTTCTTAATTAGTTGTTTCATTATGAAGTAATAACATCTGTATCATTCGTATACTGATATGTTATTAAAAGTATGAAACAACCCTTTTTCACCATCTATCCACCCTACGGAAAACAAAATCACCGCGCGTGCGTACGTACGGAATACTGTCTCCACGTCGTGGTGTAATCTATTTTCCAGCACCACCTTACATGGATGGGTATAATGGTGTAAATAATGACTATATATGACTATTTTAATGTGATATTTATTCTGAAATAGTATACATACACTCCAATACAATTCCACGATCATGGGAACGATATCATCGCTCGTGCGTACGTACGGAATAACGTCTCCCCGATGTGATGCGACTCGTTCTACATGATTTTCCTTGCACAATGATTACATAAATGAATTTAGTGAATAAATATGATATATATTACACTAATAGCATTATGTAAATGAGGTATTTATAAACTAAAACGAAAAATAATAATTTATTTGACAAGACACGCATAAGAACAAAAAGTAATAAACACCCGAATAACAAGTATTAATGAAATATTACTAATTAGAAAATAAGAATATGACCATATATTATATCATAAAAATAATTATTATTCTGGAATAATTCAATAACATTATTTAAATCATTATACAGGAGTTTTGGACACGTACAAATCATATCGGACCTAAGGTAAGGGAAATATCACAATTTCATTTTTATCCGAGATTTTATTATACTTTGGTATTTACTAGGGTTTATTTTATCATCAACATCCATGTTTCCAAAATATGTAATATTATTTCCATACACCTAAAATTGTTTAAATTCTATTTTACCCTTCGGTGAGTTTTTAGTAAATGATATGAAATGAATCTTTTGTCGTTTTTCGTACGAGGTACTTTTTCACTTTTCCGAAAAAAGTACGAGAAAAATGTTTTTTTAACTTATATGGCATGAATGGATTTTTAGAACATTATTTCTATGAATCTTCCTTTACAAGTATTCAAGTATATTTTTAATCAACTTCTTTTAGTTCAAAATTATATGTCATGTTAAGAAAGAAAAATGTTTTTGAAGTTGAAAGGATATTTTCCTCAAGAATGGAATTCAACTGTTTTATCAAAATTATTTTCCATCTAAGATAATATAGGGTCCTGTTTCTATCCCTATTATTACATTGATTTGATTATGTTGTGATGGAATTATTTTTATGAATTATTTTATCTTATATGAATTGTTTTATGATGTCATGTTGTTTAAGAATCCCATTTTTATTACATGGGTTATGCTATGATGTATGGTTTATGATTTTGTGGCACACATAATAATGGTATAATTATGAGATGGGTGGGACATATATCTCCCTCCAATGCATTGGGTAAAGATTTTATATCTCATGATATATACATGGATGGAATGGCAGGTTAAACCTGTTCATTGAAGCAGGACTGAAACGAGGAGTGAACTTGGTTCAGAAATGGACTATGTCCACTAAGATAGTCTTGGCCATGAGTCTTGTCTAATAAGAAATGATTCTCTATGATTATGTGTGTATGCCACAAAGCTTCATGTTTTAAGTTATGATTATTGTGATTACATTTCACTACTATGATTTATCCCATATTATGGAATTATGATCTCTTTTTCAGGTTAATATTTCCAAAAGTTATGTTCTTATGAATAAGATGTGATTGATATTTCTTTGGTTTACTCTTTCTGAGCATTTGAGCAAACCCTTTTGTATGTTTTCTTTCCCCAGGTCAGGAAGAATGATATTAAGTACGATATGTCAAAAGGGACTATAGATATGATGAAATAAATGGGAGACAATGTAGACGCTTTATGAACCAGTTGTTTATGTTTCCCAGTTTCTAAAGACACTATACCTATACGGTCCTTTCATGGTTTTGTTATATGTTGTAATAAGTGTGCTTCAATTCTGATGTAATAATAATGTATGTAAAGTATGGGTTGTTATAGTTGGTATCAGAGGAAATGTATAGTCAACCTTTGGAAACTAGGATGTGAAAGCCTTAGTAAGAACCCTAAGGATAATTCTAAGCATAGAACACAATCTTAGTGTTTTAGAAATGGCCATGAATAATCTAGGATAATACCTTAAGTGTGAAATTTTATTCTTGATTATGTGGTTTTCCTATTATAATTAGTGTTTCTCACACTATTCTTCTTGGTTTTAGTTAATGGCTGAAACCCAAAGGAACTGTGTTAATGCGGAATGCGACGGGCAATGCAATGATTGTCCCCCTGAGAAACCAAACGTTATGGGAGATGGAATCCAAAATCTTGTAGCCATGCTCACACAACTTTCTCAAGCTATGAATCATGCAGGACTTCCAAAAGAGCAAAGGAAGGAGCAACATTCTATTGAATCCTTCATGAGGTAGCGTCCACCTTCATTCAGTGGGTCTACCGATCCATTAGTTTTTGAACAATGGATTAGTACTACTAAAAAGATATTTTCAGTTCTTCAATGTTCTGAACATGATAAAGTCATCTTAGTAGTGTATTGTTTGGAAGGTGATGCTGATCAATGGTGGAATCCTATCAAGAATACTATGCAAAGAGATGAAATTGAGTCCACGGAATGGGATGAGATCAAGAACATATTTTTCAATAAGTATTTCCCTCGTATTCTTCAAACAAAGATAAAGAAAGAGTTTCTTGACCTAAACCAAAAGGATGATGAATCAGTTGGTACCTACGAAGAAAATTTTACAAGACTTTCAGGGTACGCTTCTAGTATTATTATCCAACCTGAGAGTAAGATCGATCAATTCTTTAGTGGCTTAAAACCAAGTCTTCAAAGGGCATTAGCCATAAGGGAATTCAATAGCTATGAGGAAATCATTTGATGTGCTCTCAAAGTTGAGTTGGAGATTGGAGTAACCCATCATCCATATGGGTTTGATAAGAAGAGGAAAAATGAATTCAAAGGAAAATTTAATGAGCAGACTAAAAACAAGATGAGCTTTCCCTTATTCTCAAAGTGTGGAAAGAAACATGGAGGGAGTTGTCCTAAAGGGAAAAGTAAATGATTCAAATGTCGAAAGGAAGTTCATCAGGCATTTGAATGCCGCAATTATGGGAAGAAGATGTCTAATGATGCAAGCAAAGGAAGGGATACACAGAATGAACATACTAAACTTCAATGTTTCATGTTCAAGGAGATGGGGCATTATGCCAATCAATGCCCAAATCCAAGGGTTGATGATGATGGACGACGTCAACAGACTCTTAAGGCTAAAGACAAAGGAAAGTCACATGCAATTTCTATCAGCGATGTGGAGTACGATAACAATGTGGTGAAAGGTATAAATACCATCCACTTTATAGTAGGAAATGTTTTATTTGATTCTGGATCCACCCACTCTTTTATTTCTGAAGATTTTCTAAGGATATCACTGTTCTACCTCAACAATTAGATGTTGAGTTAGCTGTGACAACCCCTAATGGCACAACAGTCACATCAAAAGTTTATAATTCTTATCTGATCGAAGTCAGTGGGAATGTGATTTCTGAAAATCCTGTGATCCTTCCTATAGTGGAATTTGATGTGATTCTTGGCATGGATTGGATTTCTTTATATGGAGCTCATATCAATTTCCAAACAAGGTAAGTCACATTTCATATTCCAGATCAATTTATGATCGTCTATCAATAAAGGGATGAACATAACCTTCCAGTGGAAATTATATCCATCTTATGGGTATTGATTCCCCTAAATGAAGGTTATTTATCTCAAATGGTTGGTGAGAAACTCACAAGTAAGAATATGCCCATTGTACGGGAGTTTGATGATGTCATTCCGGAGGAATTACCGGGTCTTCAACCAAATCATGATGTTGAGTTTTCAATATAACTCGTACCGGGTGCTTTACCTATTTCATAGACACCTTATAGAATGGCCCCAATTGAGTTGTAGGAATTGAAAAAGAATCTCCAAGAGAATCTTGATAAAGGATTCATATTCCCTAGTGCATCACCTTGGGGAGCACATGTTCTGTTTGTTAAGAAGAAAGATGGATCAATGAGACTCTGCATTGATTATCGAGAACTTAACAAGATCACGATGAAGAACAAATATCCTATCCCGCGCATTGATGACCTATTTGACCAAATACGTGGAGCTCAATACTTTTCCAAGATTGATCTTTGTTCAGGGTATCATCAATTAAGGGTCAAAAGAGAGGATATACCAAAGACGGCTTTCCGTACAAGGTATGGACACTATGAATTTATAGTGATGTCGTTTGGTCTTACTAATGCCCCTGCCATCTTCATTGATCTGATTAATAGTGTCTTTAGAGACTATCTTGATCAGTTTGTGGTAGTCTTTATAGACGATATTCTTGTCTCTTCAAAGAGCAAGGAAGAACATGAAGATTACATGAGAATTATATTAAAGACCCTGAGAAAAGAGAAGCTTTATGCCAAATTTACCAAGTGTGAATTTTGGCTTCAAAAGTTTCATTTTTGGGTCACATAATCTCAAAAGAGGGGATATTTTTGGATCCAGCAAAAACAGAGGTTATCGAAAGATGGTCGAGAACAACAACAGTAAGAGATATCTGATGTTTTCTTGGTTTGGCTGGATATTATTGACGTTTTGTGAAAGATTTTTCACAATTATCTAATCCACTCACCAAGTTGACTCGGAAAGGAGTTATGTTTGTCTGGATGGAGGAATGTGAAGAGAATTTCAAGGAGTTTAAAAGAAGGTTATCCAGTGCACCTGTGCTCACACTACCTTATAGTGGAGAATGGTTTGTGGTATATAGTGATGCATCCACAAAAGGATTGGGGTGTGTTCTTATGCAAAATGATATGGTGATAGCTTATGCCTCAAGACAGTTGAAAATACATGAGAAAAATTACCCAACTCATGATTTGGAGTTAGCTGCGGTAATCTTTGCATTAATGATTTGGAGGCATTATCTTTATGGAGAAAGGTGTGACATTTATACTGATCATAAAAGTTTAAAGAATATTTTCACACAAAAGGATCCGAATATGCGCCAAAGAAGATAGCTGGAGATGATTAAGGATTATGAAAACTCAATCCATTACCACCCTAGGAAGGAAAACAAGGTGGAAGATGCATTATGTCAACAAGACCATGCTAGCTTATCCATGATGAGGATCACAAAAGATCCAATTTTTATGGATTTACAAAGGATGGATCTTGGAATTATAATGAAAAGGGAAAAATATTATCTTTCTCAAATGAATGTTCAACCATATATTCATGTGATTATTAAAGAGGCACATAAAGAAGATGTCGAGTTACAAAAGAAGGTGAGAAATGTTCATGAATTCAACCTTGATTGTGATGGGATAATAAAGTTCAGGAATCGGGTCTATGTTCCTCCCCTCCCCGAATTAAAGAAGGAGCTGTTGGATGAGGCTCATAGTTCTCCATTCTCTATTCATCCTGGAAGCACAAAGTTGTATAGGGACCTGAAAGAGTACTTCTGGTGGGATGGCATGAAAAGCGATGTTGCTGAATATGTCTCTCGATGCTTGGTTTGTCAACAAGTTAAAGCTAAGAGACAGAAGTCTAAGGGGATGTTACAACCATTACGCATACTAGAATGGAAATGGGAAAACATCACTATGGACTTTGTCACCGGAATTCCTAAAACATCCAAAGGCAATAATTCTATCTAGGTCATAGTTGATCGTCTTACAAATTCGGCACACATCATCGCTATTAGATAAGATTTCTCTCTGGATGAGCTTGCAAGGATATATGTAAAGGAAGTGGTAAGATTGCATGGAGTACCACTTTCTATTATATCTGATCGGGATCCGAGGTCTACCTCAATGTTTTGGCGAAGTCTTCAGCAAACTCTGGATACAGATTTGAGTTTCATCACTGCTTATCATCCTCAGACAGATGGTCAGTCTGAGAGAACAATTCAAACTCTATAAGATATGTTGAGAGCATACTTTAAGGATTTCAACAGTGGTTGGGATCAACACCTAGCATTGGTGGAATTTTCTTATAATAATAGCTTTCACTACAGTATTCAGATGGCTTCTTATGAAGTTCTCTATGGAAAGAAATGCAGGACTCCAACATGATGGGATGAAGTTGGGGAAAGAAAGCTATTAGGACCTAATCTCGTTGATGAAATGGAAGAAAAGGTCAGATCCATTCAACAACACATAAGATCAGCTCAGAGTCGACAGAAAAGTTATGCCGACAACCGAAGAAAAGACCGAGAGTTTGAAGTGGGTGATAAAGTGTTCTTATGAATATATCCATGGAAGAGGGTCATGAGATTTGGAAAGAAGGGGAAGTTGAGCCCTAGATATATCGGTCCTTTTGAAATACTGAATCGTGTTGGGAAGGTAGCTTACTGATTGGCGCTTCCACCGAATATCATTCAAGTTCACGATGTGTTCCATGTATCTCTCCTAAGAAAGTACATACCTGATCCTTCACATGTACTCAGCTCAGAAGTTGTACCACTGAAGCAAGATCTTTCTTATGAAGAACAGCCGATAGAGATTCTGGATCATTGCGAAAATGTCCTACGAAACAAGACAGCTCGATTGGTGAATGTTTTATAGAGGAACCACCAATTAGAATAAGCTAAATGAGAGCTTGAGGATATGATGAGAGAGAGGTATCCTCAGCTTTTTGTTACAAAGTGACAAATTTCGAGGGCAAAATTCATTTTAAGGGGGGTAGAATGTAACACCCAAGACTTTTATGTTATATAAATCATCAAAGGAATCTTTTTCTACAAACAAAACTTTCTTGGCTTGCTTTACACGAAATCGTGACCTTCCTCGATAGCTTGTGTCGTACGCAATACCGAGTTTCACTAAACAACGATATACTATTAAAATATTATTAAAACTAGCCGTTATGAATAGTAATAACCACTTTTTGAAATTTTATAAATTTTATTTTTCAAAATGGACTTCATTTTTTGATTCGGAATATCGAAATTAGCCTAGTGTGAAATTTTGGTATTTTTTTGAAAACATTCAATTTTTGATGAATAGTGAAACCACTAAGTGGTAGTTAAAAAATCTGAATTTTTCATAAAACATAATTTTACCACTTCTGTGAGTGGAATCTAAAAAATTTGAGAGACACGGTTGATGTCATTAAGTAAAATGTAGTTCAATGAGATGAAAATAATTATTGGTGAATAATAACTTTTTACTTTTATATACCACGGTTAAAAGTAAATAGGGTAATTAAGGGTAAAAATGATATTATTATTACACTAGCACATGTCCTAATTTTATTGGACAAGTGTAATTCTAGAATAAACAACCTTACGAATAAAATATGACCATTTAGGCCCACTTGGATTAGATTAGGACATTTATTATTAATTTATTTAAAGAAGGGTTAAAATAGTTAAAATCAATGTTTAATAAGTATATAATTTTTAATATAGGGTTATACATAAGATAAATTCTACTATAAATATAAATTAGAAAGATAAAAATATTTCCTACATAACGATATTTTATTTGTAATTTTCAGACTTTAAATAAGTTAATTTATTAATGACACAATGATGATGCTGTAATTACCTTATTAATGAAATATTGACATAATTGATGTTATAAATACCCAAATAAATGTAATTTGAGAATTTTTATGAATTAATATAATTTTATAGGTTAATATGACATGTTATTGTTGATTTAATTAACTTTTTTAAAACTAATAATTCTATTATAATTTTAAAAAAAATCAATTACTAAATAGTGTCAAAATTGACATAAAATAGTTTTTGAAACAAATATTATATTATTAAATGTTATTTTATTCCTAAAAATCTATGGTTCGGCCAAATGACTTAGATAAGGTTATATATATTAATAATAAACTACTTAGGGTTAGTTTGTCTTGTTATAGTAAGTTTATTAACCTAATAGTGTAAGAACACAAGAAGACATGGTAAAAGTAAAATTATTTAACTTACTGGTAAATCTAAATGATAAGGTTAAAATTGGAACCTAAACTTGTCTAAATTATATTTTATGAGATGATTTCGACCCATCCTCACCTTAGATTAGAAATATATCAATTTGGTGCTATTTAAAACCTAACATGAATTTATAATAAAATAATATTTTTAGTTTTTCCAAAGGAGCCCCTCTCCTCCCATATAAAAGGGCACCTCCTCCCCCTCTTCCTCACACCACTTTGAGCCTTCAATCTCGGACAACCCCTGCCAATTTCCTTTCTCCACTTCCCTAGAGACATCATAGAGGTCCTGTTCTTCTTCAAAGACCAATTTTAGTGCCCTAAAAGGAGGTCTCAAAGAGACGTTTCAAAGAATAGGTAATGTCCGTTACCAATTCATTCTTCTTTATTTCTTCTTCCACATCTTCTTATTTAGTTGTTTCATTATGAAGTAATAACTTCAGTATCACTCATATAATGATATGTTATTATATGTATGAAACAACCCTATTTCACCATCTATCCATCCTACGGAAAACGAAATCACCGCGTGTGCGTACGTACGGAATACCGTCTCCACGCCGTGGTGTAATATATTTTACACCACCACCATACTTGGATGGGTATAATGGGTTAAATAATGACTATATATTAATATTTTAATGTGATATTGATTCTGAAATAGTATACATACACTCCAATACAATTCCACGATCATGGGAACGATATCATCACTCGTGCGTACGTACGGAATACCGTCTCCACGATGTGATGCGACTCGTTCTACATGATTTTCATTTCATAATGATTACATAAATGAATTGAGTGAATAAATATGATATATATTACACTAATACCATTCTATAAATGAGGTATTTATAAACTAAAAAGAAAAATAATAATTTATTTGACAAGACACACATAAGAACAAAAAGTAATAAACACCCGAATAACAAGTAGTAATGAAATATTACTAATAATAAGCTAAGAATATGACCATATATGATATTATAAAAATAAGTATGATTCTGGAATAAGTCAATAACATTATTTAAATTATTATACCGGAGGTTCGGACACGTACAAAGCATATCGGACCTAATGTAAGGGAAATATCACAATCTCATTTTTTTCGGAGATTGTTTATACTTTGGTATTTACTGGGGTGTATTTTATCATCCAAATACATGTTTCCTAAATATGTAATATTATTTCCAACCACCTACAATTGTTTAAATCCAATTTTACCCTTCGGTGAGTTTTTAGTAAATGATATGAAGGGAATCTTTTGTCGTTTTTCATAAGAAGTACTTTTTGACTTTTCCAACAAAAGTACGAGAAGAATGTTTTTAACTTATACGGCATGAATAAATTTTTAGAACATTATTTCTATGAATATTCCTTTACAAGTTTTCAAGTTTATTTTTAATCAACTTATTTTAGTTCAAAATTATATGACATGTTAATAATGAAAAATGTTTTTGAAGTTGAAAGGATATTTTCCTCAAGAATGGAATTCAACTATTTTATAGAAATTAGTTTCCATATAAGATAATATAGGGTCCTGTTTCTATCCCTATTATTACATTGATTTGATTATGTTGTGATGGAATTATTTTTATGAATTCCTTTATCTTATATGAATTTCTTTATGATGTGATGTTGTTTAAGAATCCCATTTTTATTACATGGGTTACGCTATGATGTATGGTTTATGATTTTGTGGCACACATAATAGTGGTATCATTATGAGATGGGTGGGACCTATATCTCCCTCCAATGCATTGGGTAATGATTTTATATCTCATGAGATAGACATGACTGGAATGGCAGGTTAAACCGGTTCAGTGAAACAGGACTGAAATGAGGAGTGCACTCGGTTCAGAAATGGTCTTTGTCCACTAAGATAGTCTTGGCCATGTGTCTTGACTAATAAGAAATGATTCTCTATGATTATGTTTGTATGCCAAAAAGCTTCATGTTTTAAGTTATGATTATTGTGATTACATTTCAATACTATTATTTATCCCATATTATGAAATTATGATCACTTTTGCAGGTTATGATTTCCAAAAGTTATGTTATTATGAATATGATGTGATTGATATTTCTTTTGTTTACCCTTACTAAGAATTTGAGCTCACCCTTTTGTATGTTTTCTTTCCCCAGGTCAGGAAGAAGGTAATTAAGTAAGATATGTCAAAAGGGACTATAGATATGATGAAATAAATGGGAGACAATGTAGACACTTTATGAACCAGTTGTTTATGTTTCCCAGTTTCTAAAGACATTGTACCTATACAGGCTTTTCCTGGTTTTGGTATATGTTGTAATAAGTGTGCTTCAATTATGAAGCAATAACAATGTATGTAATGTATGGGTCGTTATAATGGATGGAAACTAACAACTTGAACTGTTATCTATAAAGGACATTCCCATTACTATATTAAAACATAATAAATTTTACATAAACCAAAATATGAAATTAGGTTGTGAGCCTAATACAAAAATGACACCAACTAATGATTCCATTTGATAATAATTATAAGATTAAACGATTCAATGTTTTTTAACCATGAAATTTTAGAATATAGTTCTAAAGTGAATCTTTTAATGGAAAATTGTTTTCAAATTGGAAACCATATATATTGAATAGATTTAAATAAAGAATTTAATCTGCATAAATTTACATCCAAACACGCCATAAACCATAGGTAAATACCAAATAGTCGATGACCACTATTCACGGGAACACCCCTTGGTACTAGCAAGATGTGGACCCCATGCACCTCATATCATAAGGAAAAAGTAACCAGATAAAATATTAGTTCTCAAGCTAGAGAAACTAATAGGGAACATACCCATAACATAGTTTTCCCTGATAATCATCATTATAGTTATTTGAGTGTTGTCAACGTCAAAATATCTATGTGAAATGGGGACAAAACCACTCTGGATCACTAGCATAATAGTACTTGCCCATCCACCATGTTACCCATGATTCCCTCTTTCTACTCAAACAAGTCATAGATGATATCAAATTTCATTTGATGATAAAAAAGTTATGGACATGAACACTCAAAATAGTTTCTAAACATTCTTACCAATATTGTTATAACTCAAATAAACACATAGAATTTCAATAAAATAAATTCTCAAAGTATGAAAAAAAATTACACATAAATTCCATTTAAAACTCATATTATAAAACCCAATGAATGAAATTTTTTCACAAAACTAGAATTTTCAGCCATAAATCATTTTAATAAAACAATTTCATTAACTATAAATCAACCAGAATTGGTACAACCTAGAATGAAGATGAAAACCCCTCATTATTACAAAAAAATGCCACATAATAATCAATCAATTATCTAATGTTTCGAATAATAGTTTTTAAACCAGAAATATGAAACAAAAACATTTTAAAAATATAAATCCAACAATCTAAATCATTCCACAATGCATACACATGTAATTACCTTCCCAAAGTGTCAAAACCCTCAAATCCATAAGATAAACTTAAATCACAACACCACTACAACACAAGTTATTGAAAACAAAAATAAACCAAAATATTGGACCATGATACTAAAAAACAATTCCTAGGATTAGAGACCTAGATTATAGAAATTCATAGCTTCATGAAAAGAAGATGAAATCTCAAGGAATTGAATGATTCAACGAAGGGAAACCACATACTTGGGAATCTTGGAAGTTTCTCCACTATATCACCCTTAAAAATTGATTTGCATGGGAGTTTGAGAGATTATAAAGTATATGCATGGATTATAGTCCTGAAATAAGGAAATTATTAGGGCATTAGGGTATATGTTGTGGATGAAAAAAATGGGATTTTTAAAAAAATTTCAATGAGTTGGACATGGCTGCACAGTTTTGCTGCAGGGTTTGGTAAACCATGCACCTAGTTCTGTCTGCTCGAAACATGTTCAAACTCTTCAAATATTAGGGGGAATATAAGGGGAATCCTAGGGGTAATGAGGTACAAGAATAGGATAGTAAAATACCTAAAAATTAATGGATGCTACAATTCATCCCACAATTAAAGACTTTCCACCCCAGAAATTCAACTTGATGCTTGATCGGAATACAAGAATGGGTACACATTCTCAACCCATGACTTCTTCTCCCATGTTATATGTAGTTCATTACCATGCTTTCAAATGACTCATACAAATTTCATAAACATCCCTTGAATAACCTTCTCTTGGGAATCAACTATTCACACAATCCATTCAAAAACAGAAAAGTTGAACTCTATTTTGAACATATCCCAATTCAGTGCATGGGGATGATATGGTTTGTGCTTATTCAGTTAGGAGACACAAAAAATTTCATGGATATTTGTCAACTGAAAATGAAAATCTAACATATATTCCACCTTTCCAATTTTCGCGGTAATCAAAAAATGTCCGACATATATCGAGGTTTGTTTTCCTAGCATTCCCAAAAGATGATGATCCAGATGAGGGGCTGAAACGCATGGCCGATTGTCACCTATCGACCGGTCAAAGTTCTGGTGCTCTGTTAATGTGTATAGTAGTACTCGGGTCGAATCCTCAGCAATGATACTTTGAAATAGTTGTTTGTTTTTAGTTTATTGTATTTTGATTAGGGGGTTTGTTTGAAGAGCTTAATTGGAATGACTAATTGATTATGATTGATTTAACAAATTGATAATGATTGGTGTGAGTTCATAATTAGGTTAGTTAAGCTTCTGATATCCTTGAGCTTTTCTTTATATTTCATTTAAATTAACACCCATGTCACAAGTTGTCGTTGATTTGAATTCCCAAGTGTTAAGGCTTTAATCCAAGCCTTAACATAACTTAGGGATCTAATATCAATCAGTAAATGTTTATGGTAGTGTATTTGTGATTCCAATTATCCATGTAAACCACATTCTAAACAAAATATGTCATTAATCCATGACATATTAAGTCCAACATACACAATGTTAAATTAACGAATACCCATCGAGAAAATACTCTCAATCACTTAACATCCCTAAATTATATCTCACCCCAATGAGATATTTACTCAGCCATTTGGGTTTTTAATATTCTGGTTATAATAATTATGATTATAATTTAAGAATAGAAAAAAATAAAGGGATTAGAAAAGAGTGGTACATCGAACACACACACACACGAACAATGGTGATAATTAAAAACAGATTTTTGATTGAATGAGGACGAAAAATAAGGGAAGGAGATTCAACTGAATTTAAACTATTTTTGGAATATTAATATTAAAATACAGAAGGTGGAGGATAATAAGTGATATTTAATAAGAAACATGCATTAAAACAGAATTACAAAAGAATGGCTTACAAAATTACAAAAACGAAGAACACAAAAGTAAGTGAAATCAAAGAGAGAAGGAAAGGTCTCTCAAGTGAAAACATGTGAATGGAAGGTCTTCCCAAGCCTTTGGAAAGGCATTGGTCGTTCCAATATGTTCTCTTATCTTCTGAAATGCCAACTCTTTTGAATGAAGAGGAGGGGATGTATTTATAGCCCAAGGTGGTGGACTATTTACATTCCTGAAATACCCCTCCAATTGGATCGCAGATATGGACATCAAGACAACAGAATCTAGAGCAGTCTCCTTCTTAAAAGTTGTATTCTATAGAGTTTTCCGACTACTCCCAAATTTTGAAGTCATTTGGACTTAAGTATCAAACGTTATGGCCGGTTTATTAAACAAAGTAAAATTTTCCATTTCAATCCAGTCTTTTTGAAGTCCAGAATGTGAAAGGGTTTTTGAATATGAAGATTCCTTCAAATCCGAATGAGTTCTTCAACAAAGTAGGCCACCTATATCTCCTATTTCAAAATAAAAACTCTCATATCCATTTGATTCTTACATAATGAGATATGTCATGCATACTATACTATGTTTAATTCTCGGCCAGAATGGTGGGATGGACTTCAAAGCTTCATTTGGGCCCCTTGTACTTAGATTTGGGCCTTGAAATTTTTATCCAAGATGACATGTAGTGTCCCCAGAATTATTGAGGAGATTTATTGTTTTTGGACTTCTGTATTGATCCCAGTAAATCAATCATGAAGGCTGGTCCAGTTTGTTCACATATTCATTGGTCTTGTTTTGGAGGACCATATGACCCTTCAAATGGAAGAATTGGCTCATGGTACCTTCTAATGAAATGTTTTATATTGAATGGAGAAACCTGAGAAACACGAACCACGCAATTTGGATCAGTATAGTGATAGTTATTATTAAAACAGTAATCTGAATCAATTGGACTACTTCTAAAAATGCTCAAAATTTATACTTCATATTAAAACATTAATATTTCACACAAATTATGCACATTTCATATAAAATAAGTAATGAGAGTTTATAATAAGTCATGAAAATATTAATAACATCAACTCCCCACACTTAGTTTTGTGCATGTCCTCATGTGAAAAAATTATAAAAACATGACAAAATCATTTTTACTCACCAATAGATATTAAAATTTTGTTTTCTCCAATCAGGGGAGATTTAGACTATTTCACTCATCCATTTTTAGATCCACCATAAGTTTTTACAGAAACAATGTTACAAAACTAATTCATTTTTTCATGCTAAAATTTAGAAATGGAAGATGTGGACACTCAAAACTCACACCTCTCAAGTTGATAAAATTTATTTGTGGACGTTCACTCTTTCACCAACCAAAACAGAAAATCTTAGAGTTTGAAAAGAGATCTCAGCTTACAATAGCTATCCCAAGTGAACAAGAATCAAGAGGTCTTTTTAATGGGTTTTTCGGTGGCTATGGGATGGTAGGAATATAATGTCCAAGAGAGAAAATAAGAGGGTTAAAATACAAACATAGAAAAAGAAATGCACATTTTTTTAAATAAAACATGGAAGGAAATGAAAACAAATATTTACAAGGGAATGATTGTGTGAAGAAAGACACGATATAGGATGAAAATATGAAGGTAATGAGAAGATGAAATATTTTCAAAACATAGAACTTCTCCCAAAAAGAATATAATGCAAGTGTTCTTTTTTTTTTCTTCTCCTTTTTTTTCTTTGTTTTTTCGAACGTTTAACATGGAAAAGATCTCACACTCATAACCCAACCCATGATTGATCTCCTCACGACAGTAATTGTAATAGTTATAACAAGATCAAAGGTTTAGAAGGAGTGATTTTTGAACTACCCAAGACACAACCCATTTTTTCATTTTTTTTTTGATTTTTTTTTCATCATTTTTTTGAACACTTGTCAATAACATTTACAAAATTACATAAATGGAAGTTCATTAAATTCCCCAAAACACACTTAATGACAACCTCTCCCCCACACTGAAATGGATTCTTGTCATCAAGAAGATGATAAATCGTTGAAAATCAATAATAGGGTACCCAAAAAATGGAATCCATTCCCCCCCACACTTAAATTTCAAAAAAAAAATTATGCAATGAAAATCCATGTTGATATTGGGTGGGAAAAGGTATTGGGCTTGTAATGTGGCTATCAATGAAAAGGTTTTCATAGGCTCGAAGGGGCTTTTAAAAGAAGGATTAATGTAAGGGAAATGGGAGGCTATTTGGATATTATGATTCTCATGTGGTTCAGAAAATGACGCTATCATATTAATACACACTAAAGTAGTAAATTCAGCTTGAAGGTCCACAAACTCAAGACTCAAAAATGGGGGAAAACACACATTTTGAAAATATGGCCATAGGTAGCCTTGGCATGAAAGAAAATGTTGTTCCTCATGGTTCAGAAAACGAATTTTCCAAATCAAAAATTGAGAATTCAAAATGTGTTGCTGTTGACACAAAATTATTTATCCAAAGTCATAATGAAAATAAAAATATTTTGAGATGAAAACATGTCTGTTAACTGACCAAAATGGTTGGAAAAAATTTCAAAACTCGATGGTCAGTAAGCATGACTATTTTTTTGTATTTTTTTAAGTAATTGTGTTCTTTTTTCTATTCTTTTTAGTTTTTATGGTTTTTTTTTAAAAATACACACCCACACAAGAAAGAGAAAAAGAAAGGGTTTGATGAAGAAAGTGGTAAAAAATGAAAGAGAGAGGAATAAGAAGAAAGAGAGAGAGGGGGAGAGAGGGAGAATAAAAGTCAAAGGGAAAGAGGTGCCCCTGGTTTGGATTTGGTGGGTTGCCATATCCATCCAGTGGTGGGTCTACTATGGATCCAATGGAAGTTGATGTTATTCCAGGATTGCATGTCTTCTCATGGTAATGTTTCAACCAATGTCCATTTACTGTAAATGTCCTTTTGGAGGAGGGGTCTTGGACTTGCACTGCACCAAATGAGTAAACGTTAGTAATAACAAAAGCACATTCCCAACAATAATTAAGATTACCTGGGAGAAACCGAAATCGGGAATTGAAGAGCATTACCTTTTCACCTTCATGAAATACCTTTCTCCAGATGTGTTTTTCATGGAGTACCTTAGCCTTTTCTTTGTACATATTGGAATTCTCATAGGATTCAAGTCGAAGCTCCTCCAGTTCATCAAATTGCAACAATCTTTATTCACCAGATTTTTCACAATCAGAATTACAGGTCTTCACAGCCCAAAAAGATTTATGTTGGATTTCAACTGGTAAGTGACATGCTTTACCAAAAACTAGCCTAAAAGGAGACATCCCTATTGGTGTTTTATAGGCAGTTCGATATGCCCAAAGGTCTTCACCAAGTCACTCAGGCTAGTATATTCTGGTGGGATTAACAATTCTATCAAGTACCCTTTTCACTTCTCTATTAGAGATTTCAGCCATGCCATTTGTTTGAGGGTGATATGCAGTTGAAGTTTTATGTACAACCCTATTCTTTTTCAGAAGTGCATCTATGGTTCTATTACAAAAATGGGTTCCTAAGTCACTGATCAAGGCTCATGGTATGCCAAATCTTTGGAAGATTTGGGTCTTTAGGAACTCACTAACAGTATGAGCGTCATCCTTCCTAGTGGCTTTGGCCTCAACCCACCTTGAAACATAATCGACCGCAAGAAGAATTTATGAGAATCCATTGGAAGGGGGAAATGGTCCCATGAAATCGATTCCCCAAACATCAATGATTTCACAAAAGATTAAAGGCTTTTGGGGCATTTCATTCCTTTTGGATATTGTGCAGAACGTTTGTCAAGTGGGACATGATTGACATAACTCATGTGAGTCCTTGAAAAGTGAATTCTAGAAGGATCCAGAGTCTAGGACATTTTGGGAGGTCCTTTGTGGTCCAAAGTGGCCACCTTCGGGAAGTGAGTGACAGAATTCAAAGATGGAGGAATGCTCATTTTCTTCAACACATCTCTTAATTACCATGTCATCCCCGGTTTTCCAAAGTTTATTTTCTTCCCAAAAATAGTATTTTGAATCACTTTTCAACTTCATTTTTTGTTCTTTTGAAAACCTATCATAAGAAACACCAAAAACCAAATAATTTAAAATTGGGGCATATAATGGAAACTTTGGAGTGAGAGACGAAAGCTTCTCAATTGGGAATTTAGGATCAATGATATCTGAATGAGAAGAATTATAAATTCTACTCAAGTGATCAGCCACATGGTTTTCTTTTCCAGGTCTATCTTTGATTTCAAGGTCAAACTCTTAGAGCATTAGGATCCATCTTATTAGACTCAGTTTGGAATAACTTTTCATGATTATGAACTTTTTAGTAGAATGGTCTGTGAAGATTATGATTTTGGAACCTAATAGATAGGGCCAGAATTTATCTAAGGCAAAAACCACTCCTAGAAGTTCCTTTTCAGTCACAGTGTAGTGAGATTGAGTTTCATCCAATTTTTTGAGGCATAATAGATGACATGAGGAATCTTTTCTCTTCTTTGACCAAGAAAATCCCCAACAGCTCTATCAAAAGCCTCACACATCAACTCAAAGGGTAATGACCAATCTGGGTGTTGGATTATTGGGGCAGATGTTAGAGAAGTTTTGAGTTCAACTAAGGCTCTCTTGCAAATCTCATCGAAATGGAATGTGACATCATTTTCGAGAAAACGAGTGAGTGGGAGGGAAATTTTACTGATGTTATGGATGAATCTCTGATAGAAACCACCATTAACGAGAAATGAACTGATGTATCGAATAGATTTGGGTTTATGAAGTGATTGGATCACTTCAATTTTGTCAGGATAGACTTCAATACCATCTTTTGAAACTATGTTTCCTATAACAATCCCATTTGCAACCATGAAGTGACATTTTTCAATATTTGACACAAGGTTACACTTGAAACACTTCTGAAGGACTAGAGAGAGTGAATTCAAACAAGATTCAAATGACTCACCATAAATGGTGAAGTCATCCATGAAGACTTCCATGCAGTGTTCAATGAATTCAGAAAAGATACTCATTATACATCTCTAGAATGTTGCAGGAGCATTGCAATGTCCAAAAGGCATTCTTCTATATGAATATGTTCCTTAGGGGCATGTGAAAGTAGTCTTTTCTTGGTCCTAATGTGCAATTGGGATTTGAAAATAGCTGGTGTATCCATCAAGAAAGAAATAGTGTGACTTTCCGGCTAATATTTCTAGCATTTGATCAAGGAATAGAAAAGGGTAGTTATCTTTTCGTGTTTCAGCATTCAATTTTCGACAATCGATGCATACACGCCATTTGTTCTTCACTCGAGTTGTGACTACCTATCCATGTTCATTTGTGACAACAGTTATCCCACCCTTCTTAGGTACCACTTGAATTGGACTAACCCATTCACTATCAGAAATTGGGTAGATAATACCAGCTTGAAGAAGCTTCGTGATCTCTTCCCTAACTACCTCAAGGATGAGTGGATTAAGTCTTCTTTGTGGTTGTCTAATTGGTTTGGATGATTCCTCGAGATGGATGTGATGCATGCAAAGGGAAGGGTTGATTCCTGTTATGTCATCTAGGGTCCAACCTAAGGCCTTTTTGTTTTCCTCTAACACCTGAACATGTTTAGACTCCTCGGTTTCAGTATGGGCGGTAGAGATAATGACAGGATATGAGTGTTCATGGAAGAGGAATGCATATTTCAGGTGTGCAGGAAGGGGTTTTAGATCAGTATCATCTCTCATTTGTGGTTTAGACATCTCAGGAATGGATGCAGGGACTTCAGTTGCATCAAATTCAATTTCCTTAATATTGTCCAAGGTGGAGCAGTAGAGATCAGAGTTGATGTGGGATTCAAGAGAGTTTTCAATTTCCTATAGATTTATGGAGTCTATGAATGAGAGGTCCACATAAACTTCACCATTTATGACTTTGTTAATCATGGTGCAGATTTCACAAAATCGTTTATCATTAGAACATGAAGAACATGGTGGATTGGGGTTCGACTGACTCTTAAAAGTGTCCTCAGAATCATGGATTGAAAATGTAGAGTGATCCTCAGATGGGTATCACATGGCATGGAAAATGTTGAATATGACCAGTTGGTCACCGAATTCCATGGATAAGATGCCTGAATGGACATAAATCTTGGTTGTCACAGTCATGAGGAATTATAAGGACCCAGCCTTAAACCTTACATAATATTGAGTTATTACAAGATTACACATTGAGGATCTTTTCAGGTTTAGAGTTTTAGAGAATTATATCATAAAACTGGCATTACATTCCACAATTAAACAATGCTGTTACATAAAAGATAGTATTCATTTTTCCCATCAACAGAAACATATTTAAAATAAAACATGGATTATTTCTTGACACTTCCTTGACACTATCATCATATCATGTACCCTTCCCTTGACCTGTGAAAAACATTTCAAAAACTTGGGATGAGCATAAAAAGCTCAGTAAGGGATATAAAAATATGGAAAGGAAACATGAGTACATGTATACATAAGAATGAAATCATACTTTACCCATAAAACATAAGCACTTTTACATACCTCATAAAATCATGAATAAATCATAGAATTCATAAGACATTAATGGTAAATCGAGGCCATCATAACATTCTTACATAGGGAGTAACTCTCTTTGTTACGTTTGGAATACCCACCATAGTATATTCCCTAAATCTCTTCTGGGAAACCTTAACTTTTCACTGCTTCGCGTTAACCAATGCATTGGAGATCTATATCGGGCTCACCCGCCCCTTAGTTTATCACAGAACCACCCGTATTCATAACAATTCCCAAGAACCATAACATAATCATATCACATAACTTAAGCATAAAGGAAAGATAACATTCCCACATAACAATATAACATTTTACGATATTTAAATAATGAATCCATTCTAAAAACCATTTTCAAAACAATTTAAAACATTTAATAAAGAGATTTTAAAATCCAAGTGTCCCATACCACTTTGAAGCTTTTAACATTTTAAACCATTAATATCCATATAAATAAATCCTTAATTTTTTTTGAAAACATGTATATTAATGAGAAATATTTATAAGAATAAATCATTAAAACATATAAAACAATATTTTAGTTAAAGGGTGTTTAACAAAATGAGAGACACATTAATAGAATAATTGAGGAATAACATTTAATCAGAACTTTATAATATCATGAGAATAAAGGGATTCATGATATAATATGTCAAAGGATAGTAGACACAACAAGTAAGAGTGAATTGGTGCATAACAACAATGAAGTCTCAATGGAAATGTTATATGAGATGAAATCCATTATAAAGAAGGTATCCTTAAATTAAGGATAAATCAATCTCATAATTATGTGTGAAAAATATAAATACACACAATATAAGGGGATATTAAGTGTAAAATAATCAAAGGTCATTCACACATATTCAAAGGATGACATATTCAATAACTACATGTTGAACCCAAAGAAATCGAAATTGGGTTAAGAAGTTCCCTTGGTAAAATTCGACAGCCTAACGGCGTCACATAGAATATTACAAAAAGGGTTGATGAGAGAGATAAAGGGTATCTCATCACTTGGAAATAAAATTTACATAAATAATGATATATAAGAACATATCCCAACATAATGGTATTTTACTTAAAATACACAACAAAAGATGTCTTTTAAAAGAGGAGGGTGAAAGGTCCCCTTACCGAGTTGGGTAACTTTCAAAAAGTACACCCCATGGAAGAATGGTAATAAAATGAAAATTTTAAAAACCCATAAATGAAATTATACTACAAAATGTGTATAATAATGGGAAGTAAATACACCACTCAAAGGAAATTGTGGCAAATGTAGCATAAATCTCACGGGAATAAAAGTGAGATGAAAAATCCCTTACGAAAGCTCGACAGCCTAACGGTGCCACTTAAAACTTCCAAAATGGATTGATGAGAGCGAATAGGGTCTCTAATCATATGAAAATAAAAATTGAAGTAAGATTAATATAAAATAACATCCCAGTCATAAGAAATATGAGCTTAAAAGGAATGACATAAAAGAGTGTAATTAAAAAAAAGAGAGGAGTAGGATCCCTTACCTCGGGTCCGACTTGACTCGATCGTTCTTTAACGTCCTGAATAATAAACAAGAGTTAATATCTACTTTCATAAGAACATTTTTCAAGTTCATTATTCATTTTATATCACTTATTGCCATTTTATAAACATTATTTAATCATTTAATTTTATAATTTTTGTTTTGTCGATATTCGGTTCTTAAGTCGAAAGTGGACTTCTTACAATTACGTGTGGTCAAAGGTTCATTATATCCAGAATGATATTCATGATTTTTATATCATATATATCATATATATCCAGAATATAAATTTATTTATAATATTACATAATCATTTAGATGTAATAAATAAAATGCACTGTTCATGGAGATGGTAAGCCGTACGTACGCATGAACGCTACTTTCATTTCTATGTCATATTAATGGAATTAAAACTAAATGAGAGGTGTGTAAATTTTAATTCCAGAATTATATTCATCATTTATATGTAACATAAATCATATAAATTAACTTTAAATACATCCTTTATACATTCCACAAAGGGAATTAACGAATCAAATCACTTTGAGGGGGTGGTAGTCCGCACTTCCAAAAATGAAATTATCGTGTTTACCCACAATGGAAACCATAATGGTATGCCACAAAAGAAAAATACAAAACTTAAGTTATACATAAACATATTATATATCATATAAAAATATAATGACATCTTAATGGCCACCATTTAAGGTGTTATATGAGTGTTGAACAATCATCGCTTCGTGAGGCAGAAATTCGCCATCCAGAGAAACACTATGTTCTTTAACCATTTTATTTAGGTGTGTGTATGTGTAGCTCAAATTATTATTATAACAACATTCTAATATATTTATGATACTGGAGTTGTTACAAAAGAAATGAATAAAAAGATTTTCGATGGTTGGAGAAGCAAAATAAATAAAAAGAACACAAGTGAAGACACTACCTTAAAATCGGGTAACTCTTTTTGATTTGAGCTCAAAGGCTTCCTTGGGAAGACTTATGACCAAAGTATAAGGCCCTAGCCTTAAACCTTACATAATCTTGAGTTATCACAAGATTACACGTTGAGGATCTTTTCAGTTTTAGTGTTTTAGAGAATTAGATCATGAAACATGAATTACATTCCACATTTTAACAAAGTGGTTACATAAAAGACAGTATTCATTCTTCCCATCAACGGAAACATATTGAAAATAAAACATGGATTCTTTCTTGACACAACCTTGACACTATCATCACATCATGTACCTTTCCCTTGACCTGTGAAAAAACATTTCAAAAACTTGGGATGATCATAAAAATCTCAGTAAGGGTTATAAAAAATATGGAAAGGAAACATGAGTTCATATATACATAAGAATGAAATCATACTTTACCCATAAAACAAAGGCACTTTAACATACCTCATCAAACCATGAATAAATCATAGAAATCATAAGACATAAAGGTAACTTGAGGCATTCATAACATTCTTACGTAGGGAGTAACCCTCTTGGTTACGTTTGGAATACCCATCACAGTATATTCCCTAAATCTCTTTGGAGAAACCTTGACATTTCACTCCTTCGCATTACCCAATGCATTGGAGAGCTATATCGGGCTCACCCGCCCTTATTTTATCACGGAACCACCCATTTTAATAACAATGCCCAAGAACCATAACATAAATGTATCCCATAAAACATACATAAAGGAAAAAAAAAACATTTCCACATTTCAATCACAATATTGAATTTTAGTATTTTGAAATAATGAATCCATACAAAAAGAAACCATTTCCAAAACATTTAAAACATTTAATAATGAGAATTTTGAATCAAAGTGTCAAATACCACCTTGAAGCTTTTAACATTTTAAACCATTAATATCCATAGAAATAAATCCTTAAAACCATTTTGAAAACATGGATATTAATAAGAACAAGTCATTAAAACATTTAAAGTGATATTTTGGTCAAAGGGTTTTTAACAAAATTAGAGACACTTGAATACTATAATTGAGGAATAACATTTAATCAGACTTTATAATATCCTGAGAAAAAATGGATTCATGATATAATATTATAAAGGACAGTATATACACCATATAAGAGTGAATTGGTGCATAACAACAATGAAGACTCAATAGGGATGTAAAATGTGATGAAATCCCTTATAAGGAAGGTATCCTTAAATTAAGGATAAATCAATATCAAAATAATGTGTGAGAAATGTAAATACACCCAATATAATTGGATATTAAGTGTAAAACAATAAAAGTTCATTCAAACATATTCAAAGGATGACATATTCAATAACTACATGTTGAACCCAAAGAAATCGAAATTGGGTTAAAACGTTCCCTTGGTAAAATTCGACAGCCTAACGGAGTCACATCAAAAATTCAGAAAATGAGTTGATGAGAGATAAAAATGGAATCTCATCACTTCGACATAAAATTTACATCAATCAGGATATATAAGAACATATACCAACATAATAGTATGTGAATTGAAAGACATAACAAACGAAGTCTTTTAAAATGAGGAGGGTGAAAGGTTCCATTACCGACTTGGGTAACTTTCCAAAAGTACACCCCAATGAAGAAGTGTAATAAAATGATTATTTAAATATCCATAAATGGAATTATATTACAAAAGGAGTGTGATATTGGGCATTACATAAACCACTCAATGGAAATTGTGTCAAATGTATCATAAATCTCACGGGAGTAAAAATGAGATGAACAATCCCTTACGAAAACTCAGCAGCCTAACGGCGCCACATAAAACTTCCAGAATGGATTGATGAGAGGAAATAGGGTCTCTCATCGCATCAAAATAATGTTTACAGAAAGATTAATATAAAATAACATCCCCCAACATAACAAATAGGAGCTTAAAAGAAGTGACATAAAGGAGAGTACTTTAAAAGAAAGAGAGAGGTTAGATCTCTTACGAAAATTCGGCAGCCTATCGGTGCCACTTAAAACTTCCAAAATGGATTGATGAGAGAGAATAGGGTCTCTAATCACATGAACATAAAAATTAAAGTAAATTTAATATAAAATATCATCCCAATAACAAGAAAGACGAGCTTTAGAAACAATGACATAAAAGTGTGTACTTAAAAAAAGAGAGGAGTAGGATCCCTTACCTCGGGTCCGACTTGACTCGATCGTTCTTTAACGTCCTGAATAATAAACTTGAGTTAATTTCTATTTGCTTAATAACCATTTCCATGTTCATTATTCCTTTTATATCACTTATTTCCATGTTATAAACATTATGTAGTCATTTAAGTTAATAATGTTTGTTTTGTCGATATTTGGTTCTTAAGTCGATAGTGGACTTATTACAATTACATGTTGTTCGTGTGGTCAAAGGTTCATTATATCCAGAATGACATTCTTGATTTGGATATCATATATATATCATATATATCCATCATATAATATTACATAATAATTTATAGGTAAGAAATGAAATGCACTGTTCATGGAGACGGTAAGTCGTACGTACGCATGAACGCTACTTTCATTTCTTTGTCATATTAATGGAATTAAAACTAAATGAGAGGTATGTATATTTTAATTACAGAATTATATTCATCATTTAGATGTATCATTAATCATATATATCCATTATATATATGTACTTATAATAGTACATTACATTTGGGGATAAGAAATGAAATGCACCGTTCATGAAGACGGTAAGCCGTACGTACGCATGAACTCTACTTTCATTTCTATCTCATACTTTAACGGAAAAAATAATAATGATATAGAGGTAAATAATATTTCCAGTATAACATAATATATAATAACATTAAATCAATCCTTTATACGTCCCACGTATGGCATTAACGAAACACATCACTTTGAGGGGGCGGTAGTCCGCACTTCCTAAAATGAAGATATCGTGTATACCCATAATGGAAGCCATAAAGGTAAGACACAAATGAAAAATACAGAAGCATAAGTAAAACATAAACATATTATATGTCATATATAAAAATAGTGACATTATAATGGCCACCTTTTAAGGTGTTAAATGAGTATTGAACAATCATCGTTTCGGGAGGCAGAATTTCGCCATCCACGGAAACCGTTTGTTCTATAACCATTTGATGTAGTTGTGTGAGAGTGTAGCTCGAATAAATCTTATAACAACATCCTAGTATATTGAAGATACTGGGGTTGTTACAAAATAAGTAAATAAAAAGAGTTTAGGGGGCTGGAGGAACAAAAAAAACAAATGAACATGAGAGAATGAATTGCCTTCAAAAGTGTAACTCCTTTTGATTTGAGCCTAAAGGCTTCCTCTGAAAGGATTCTGCACAAAGTTAATCCTCTAGGATGAGGAGTGGGATGTGTAGAGAGTAAATGAGCAGAGGTTGGCCAAGCCAAAGGCTTGAGGAGTGTGTGAAATGAGGTAGAGGTGGGGGCCTTTTATAATAGGAGAGGAGGGGCACTTTTGGAAAGTAAAGAAATATTACTTTATTTAAAAAAGTGTTTCGTTTTTAAAAGGTCCCAAATTGATATAATTAGTGGATAACGTGATAAGGGTTTGAAATACACCCATACAATAAGTTTTGTACATGTGTAGTTTATAGATTTTACATTATCTTTCCATTTTATTTAAATCGTCAAATAATGATGTCATCGCTCCATCATTATTATGTCATAAATAATTTAATTTATATAATGTCTAAAAATTATAAGAAAATAATATTATGTAGTAAATCTTTTTATCATTCCAATGACTATTTATAACCAAAAATCTTATCTTTATAACCCCATGTAAATTTTTTTTCCGTCAAACATATTATGTTTGTGTCGTTTTTACTTTTACATTAAATAAAAAGTTATTTATGTCATTTTCCAACCAATGTGACTCCATGGGGTCCCCAAGTTGACCCATGGGTTGTATTGGTCGTCCATGACACATCCAATGAGGTTAGGACATGTGTCAATGTATTTTATTATTATTATAATATCATTTTTTCCTTAAACTACAGTAATTACCTCTAATCGCGATTAAAAACATAATAAGTTACAATTCACCAAAAATTATTTTTATCCCATTGAACCACATTTTACTTCTTAATGACAACCATGTATGTCGGATTTTTTAAATTCGAAACACAATGATGGCAAAATTTCATTAAATGGAAAAATCAGTTTTCATAAGTACCACTTAGTGGTTTCATTATTCATCAAAAATTGATGTTTTTCAGAAAATTCCCAAAAAATTCAACCCTAAGATATATATGATATTCCAAATTCAAAAATGAAGTCTATTTTTCAAAATTAAAAATATATAAGTCACATTAATTAATTTGATAATTAATTCCCGCTGTCAGAGCAAATAGCATGTTTTTATGAAACAATAAGTTTCAAAAGATTGACACTAGTTTAAGTCCGATTTCAAAGTGAAATTAAGTCCAACGACCACTATTGGATTTAATGGTAAAAATATTTTATAATTTCACTTTAAAACTAATTCAAAAGATAATCTAATCATATAAATAAATTATATTAAAAAGTGGTTTTGAATTAAAATACATCATTTTACACTACTCATTAAAAAATGAACTTTATCGGAAAGGTACAAAAAATTTACACAAGGTAAATTTTGATGTCCCGATTCTAAAGAAGAGTTATTTTTGGTCCAAAAGAATGTTTAAGAGTGAACAAAACTATATTTAATGATGGTTCAACATCAAAAGGTATTAAGTGAACCTTTAGTGAAAACTAGGTTAGATACGCCTAAAACTGAATTCTTTCCATATTTTAAGCCTCTATCCTTTATTGGATAAATGTAAAAACATTTAAAAACATATATAATCATATATTAGTTATTTCTATCCATTCCTGCCATTAAAACGGCTACATGTTAACTACCATTTAAAATAATATTATTTTATTATTAGAGTGCAACGTAAGATTCCCAAGAAACTCATTGTTGCGTTTTGGGTACGCCATCGAGCATAGCGTCCCCTTTAAAGTCATATCAATATTTTATTCACAAATATGGATAAATATAAAAATTTCATATTCTTTATTTACCTGGGGTGTTATATCCTTCCCCCCTTTTGGGAATTGCGTCCTCGCAATTTTTAAAATTGGGTTTGGAAATATCCTTGAAAGTCCCACATCGGAACAAGAGTCAGTAAAACAATCACTTTAAAATAAATAATGATAAGTACAAAGGACACCTGAGTTAACCCATAATAGGATTCCGTGTAGGAAAACATGGACATGGAAGAAAAAGAAAAGGGTCATGTTCTGATAGAGAGTGATAGAAAACATGTTTAGGAGAAAGTTATCCATGAGAAAATCACAAACTTGTGATGGGTTAAACGGTACTCGATTCCCCAGTAGGAAAAGTTAATAGACAATATTTTTGTTTTATGTTACATTTTATTGAGGAATTTATTCATAAGGAAACATAATCACTTATCATGTTGACTCTCAACTTTTATTAGATTCCTTACACAAACTAATATTTTCTCTAAAAGGCGAGTATTTAGGAAGACATGTTCACATTAAGAGTACTATAATCAACTTCTAGAGAATTACCTAACCCAAAAAAAACTACATACTTCCCATGTCTTTAGATTTTAACCAAAACTAAAACCCAAAATATTAGTACAAGATCAGATAACCCAGAAAAGGAAAACCCATTAGAAAGAAAATCTATTCTTAATCTCCAAAATTTGTCCAACAAAACCCAAAGTTCAACGAGGACCATCCGATAAACAATTTGTCCATAAAATTCCTCAAAGTAAACCAATCTAAGATTGAAACCCAAAATTTTGAAGGATTTTGTCACATAGTCTTCCAAGTTAGTTCGTAACATTTAACTCCAAACAAAATTAGTTGCTCTTAAAGTCTCGCATTGAAAAGTAATTATCCTAATCACATATCCTCCATGATAGGTTAATCATTCTCATAAATAACCCAAAATCAACTTACTCTTAATTCATAAAATCATATAACTAAAAAGAATCGGTCAAACTAACCAGGGACTTCACGTAGTCCAGTGGTAGGCGATAAATACCAGTCGCACTTTGGTTGTGGGTTCGATTCCCGCAGCTTTTTCCGACGCGACGAGTTGTCACACGGTCTGCGTGTTGTCCTTTTTCCAAAACTATATAATTATTAAAACATTCCCCAAAATGAGATCAAATCTACAAAAATAATCATAACATATTTTAACCTCAAGTTTATCTCATTCCTTTCATTTTCCATCATATCATAGAGTATCCCATAATTACCTAAAAAGTAAGGATCATATAAACCCTATTGGTTACCTTTTTAATTATTACCTGAACTTCCACATCGATTGGGCATCTCATACATGATGAATTATAGAACATACTAAGGTTCACGTGGTTGATCATGACTCATTGATAGTTGGTTTAAAACAACCACGAGTTTCCTCATTGAGTACCCCATTTCATCGAGTCTCTTAATCAGAGAACCACCATAGTTTCCTTTAAACCAATTGTCACTTTGGTGCCTGTGAGATCCAGCCATTCACTAAAAACAGAAATGTTAGTGTGAGTATATCAACCAAACCATCATGTACTAATGAGGAAGGTAAACACTAAGATATACTTACTCATTCACTTTATCAAAAATAGGACTCTTTATGAAATCCTAACCATTATGGTAATGTCACTTGTGCTTAGAGAATACCCTAACCTCTAAAGTTATCTAAACCTCCCTTTGATACCAACTATAAGGCCCCAGACTTAAACCTAACATAATCTTGAGTTATCACAAGATTACACATTGAGGATCTTTTCAGGTTTAGAGTTTTAGAGAATTAAATCATGAAACTTTCATTACATTCCACATTTAAACAAAGTGGTTACATAAAATACAGTATTCATTCTTCCCATCAAAGGAAACATATTGAAAATAAAACATGGATTCTTTCTTGACACAACCTTGACACTATCATCACATCATGTACCTTTCCCTTGACCTGTGAAAAACATTTCAAAAACTTGGGATGAGCATAAAAAGCTCAGTAAGGGTTATAAAAAATATGGAAATGAAACATGAGTTCATTTATACATAAGAATGAAATCATACTTTACCCATAAAACAAAGGCACTTTAACATACCTCATCAAACCATGAATAAATCATAGAAATCATAAGACATAAAGGTAACTTGAGGCATTCATAAAATTCTTACGTAGGGAGTAACCCTCTTGGTTACGTTTGGAATACCCATCACAGTATATTCCCTAAATCTCTTTGGAGAAACCTTAACGTTTCACTCCTTCGTATTACCCAATGCATTGGAGAGCTATATCAGGCTCACCCGCCCTTAGTTTATCACGAAACCACCCGTTTTCATAACAATGCCCAAGAACCATAACATAAATGTATCACATAAAACATGCATAAAAGAAAACAAAACATTTCCACATTTCAATCACAATATTTCATTTTAGTATTTTGAAATAATGAATCCATACAAAAAGAAACCATTTCCAAAACATTTAACACATTTAATAAGGAGAATTTTGAATCAAAGTGTCATATACCACCTTGAAGCTTTTAAAATTTTAAACCATTAATATCCATATAAATAAATCCTTAAAAACATTTTGAAAACATGGATATTAATAAGAACAAGTCATTAAAACATTTAAAGTGATATTTTGGTCAAATGGTTTTTACCAAAATTAGAGACACTTGAATACAATAATTGAGGAATAACATTTAATCAGAACTTTATAATATCATGAGAAAAAATGGATTAATGATATAATATTCTAAAGGACAGTATATATACCATATAAGAGTGAATTGGTGCATAACAACAATGAAGTCTCTATAGGGATGTAAAATGTGATGAAATCCCTTATAATGAAGGTATCCTTAAATTAAGGATAAATCAATATCAAAATTATGTGTGAAAAATGTAAATACACCCAATATAATTGGATATTTATTGTAAAACAATAAAAGGTCATTCAAACATATTCATAGGATGACATATTCAATAACTACATGTTAAACCCAAAGAAATCGAAATTGGGTTAAAACGTTCCCTTGGTAAAATTCGACAGCCTAACGGTGTCACTTCAAATTTTCAGAAAATGAGTTGATGAGAGATAAAAATGGAATCTCATCACTTGGACATAAAATTTACATCAATCAGGATTTATAAGAACATATCCCAACATAATAGTATGTGAATTGAAAGACATAACTAATGAAGTCTTTTAAAATGAGGAGGGTGAAAGGTTCCATTACCGACTTGGGTAACTTTTCAAAAGTACACCCCATTGAAGAAGTGTCATAAAATGAATATGTAAATATCCATAAATGGAATTATATTACAAAAGGAGTGTAATAGTGGGCAGTACATAACCACTCAATGGAAATTGTGTCAAATGTAGCATAAATCTCACGGGAGTAAAAATTAGATGAACAATCCCTTACGAAAACTCGGCGGCCTAACGGCGCCACTTAAAACTTCCAAAATGGATTGATGAGAGGAAATAGGGTCTCTCATCGCATCAACATAATGTTTACAGAATGAGTAATATAAAATAACATCCCCCAACATAACAAATAGGAGCTTAAAAGAAGTGACATAAAGGAGAGTACTTTAAAAGAAAGAGAGAGGTTAGATCTCTTACGAAAATTCGGCAGCCTATCGGTGCCACTTAATACTTCCAAAATGGATTGATGAGAGAGAATAGGGTCTCTCATCACATGAACATAAAAATTAAAGTAAATTTAATATAAAAGATCATCCCAATAACAATAAATACGAGCTTTAGAATGAATGACATAAAAGTGTGTTCTTAAAAAAAAGAGAGGAGTAGGATCCCTTACCTCGGGTCCGACTTGACTCGATCGTTCTTTAACGTCCTGAATAATAAACTTGAGTTAATTTATATTTGATTAATAACATTTTTCAAGTTCATTATTGCTTTTATATCACTTATTTCCATGTTATAAACATTATGTAGTCATTTAAGTTAATAATGTTTGTTTTGTCAATATTTGGTTCTTAATTCGAAAGTTGACTTATTACAATTACATGTTGTTCGTGTGGTCAAAGGTTCTTTATATCCATAATGACATTCCTGAATTGGATATCATATATATATCATATATATCTATCATATAATATTACATAATCATTTAGAGGTAAGAAATGAAATGCACCGTTCATGGAGACGGTAAGCCGTACGTACGCATGAACGCTACTTTCATTTCTTTGTCATATTAATGGAATTAAAACAAAATGAGAGGAATGTATATTTTAATTACAGAATTATATTCATCATTTAGATGTATCATTCATCATATATATCCATTATATATATGTACTTATAATAGTACATTGCATTTGGGGATAAGAAATGCAATGCACCGTTCATGAAGACGGTAAGTCGTACGTACGCATGAACGCTACTTTCATTTCTATCTCATACTTTAATGGAAAAAATAATAATGATATAGAGGTATATAATATTTCCAGTATAACATAATATATAATAACATTAAATCAATCCTTTATACGTCCCACGTATGGCATTAACGAATCACATCACATTGAGGGGGCGGTAGTCCGCACTTCCAAAAATGAAGATATCGCGTATACCCATAATGGAAGCCATAAAGGTAAGACACAAATGAAAAATACAGAAGTATAAGTAAAACATAAACATATTATATATCATATATAAAAATAGTGACATTATAATGGCCACCTTTTAAGGTGTTAAATGAGTATTGAACAATCATCGTTTCGGGAGGCAGAAATTCGCCATCCACAGAAACCGTATGTTCTTTAACCATTTGATGTAGTTGTGTGAGAGTTTAGCTCGAATAAATCTTATAACAACATCCTAGTATATTTAAGATACTGTTGTTGTTACAAAATAAGTAAATAAAAAGAGTTTAGGGGGTTGGAGAAGAAAAATAATACAAATGAACATGAGAGAATGAATTACCTTTAAAAGTGTAACTCCTTTTGATTTGAGCCTAAAGGCTTCCTTTGAAAGGATTCTGCACAAAGGGAATCCTCTAGGATTAGGAGAGGGATGTGTAGAGAGTAAATGGGCAGAGTTTGGACAATCCAAAGGCTTGAGGAGTGTGTGAAATGAGGTAGAGGTGGGGGCCTTTTATAAGAGGAGAGGAGGGGCACTTTTGGAAAGTAAAGAAATATTACTTTATTTAAAAAAGTGTTTCGTTTTTAAAATGTCCCACATTGATATAATTAGTGGATAAGGTGATAAGTGTTCGAAATCCACCCATACAATAAGTTTTGTACATGTGTAGTTCATAGATTTTACATTATCTTTCCATTTTATTTAAATCGTCAAATAATGATGTCATCGCTCCATCATTATTATGTCATAAATAATTTAATTTATTTAATGTCTAAAAATTATAAGAAAATACTATTATGTAGGAAAACTTTTTATCTTTCCAATGAATATTTATAACCAAAAATATTATCTTTATAACCCCATGTAAAAAAAAATTTCGTAAAACATATTATATTTGTGTCATTTTTACTTTTACATTAAATAAAAAGTTATTTATTTCATTTTCCAACCAATGTGGCCCCATGGGTTCCCCAAGTTGACCCATGGGTTGTATTGGTCGGCCATGACACATCCAATGAGGTTAAGACATGTGTCAAGGTATTTTAGTTTTATTATAATATCATTTTTTCCTTAAACTACAGTAATTACCTCTAATCGCGATTAAAAACATAATAAGTTACTATTCACCAAAAATTATTTTTATCCTATTGAACCACATTTTACATCTTAATGACAACCATGTATGTCGGATTTTTGAAATTCAAAACACAAATATGGCAAAATTTCATTAAATGGAAAAATCAGTTTTCATAAGTACCACTTAGTAGTTTCACTATTCATCAAAAATTGAAGTTTTTCAGAAAATTCCCAAAAATTCAACCCTAAGATATATTTGATATTAAAAATTCAAAAATGAATTATATTTTACAAAATTAAAAATATATAAGTCACATTAATTAATTTGATAATTATTTCCCGCTGTCAGAGCAAATAGGGTGTTTTTATGAAACAATAAGTTTCAAAAGATTGACACTAGTTTAAGTCCGATTTCAAAGTGAAATTAAGTCCAATGACCACTATTGGAATTAATGGTAAAAATATTTTATAATTTTACTTTAAAACTAATTAAAAATATAATCTAATCATATAAATAAATTATATTAAAAAGTGGTTTTGAATTAAAATACAACATTTTACACTACTCATTAAAAAAAATGAACTTTATCGGAAAGGTACCAAAAATTTACACAAGGTAAATTTTGATGTCCCGATTCTAAAGAAGAGTTATTTTTGGTCCCAAAGAATGTTTAAGAGTGAACCAAACTATATTTAATGATGGTTCAACATCAAAAGGTATTAAGTGAACCATTAGTGAAAACTAGGGCATATACGCCTAAAACTGAATTCTTTCCATATTTTAAGCCTCTATCCTTTATTGGATAAATTTAAAAACATTTAAAACATATATAATCATATTTTAGTTATTTATATCCATTCCTTCCATTAAAACAGCTACATGTTAACTACCATTTAAAATAATATTATTTTATTATTAGTGTGCAACGTAAGATTCCCAAGAAACTCGTTGTTGCGTGTTGGGTACGCCATCGAGCATAGCGTCCCCTTTAAAGTCATATCAATATTTTATTCACAAATATGGATAAATATGAAAATGTCATATTCTTTATTTACCTGGGGTGTTACACAAAGTGAGGCTTCTAGGAGTAATATAGGGATGTGGAGAGGCAAAATGAGCAGGGGTTGGCTGAGCCAAAGGCTTTGGAAGTGTGGGTAAAGAGGTAGAGGTGGGGGCCTTTTATAAGAGGAGAGGAGGGGCGCTCTTGGAAAGTAAAGAAATGTTACTTTATTTGAAAATGAGTTTTAGATTTAAAAGGTCCCGAATTGATATAATTTGAGGATAAGGTGATAAGGATTCGAAATCCACCCATACAATAGGTTTTCGACATGTGTAGGTCTTATATTTTACATTATCATTCTATTTTATTTAAATCGTTAAATAATGAGGCCATCGCTGCATCATCATGATGTCATAAATAATTTAATTTATATAATGTCTAAAAATTATAAAAAAACTAATATGATGTAGGAAATACTTTTATCATTCCAATGAATATTTATAGTAAAAAATCTGACTTGTATAACCCCATGTAAAAAAAAATTTAGTTGAACAACTAATGTTTGTGTCATTTAAATAAAAAGGTATTTATGTCATTTTCCAACCAAAGTGGCTCCATGGGGTCCCCAAGATGACCCATGGATTTTATTGGTCGGCCATGACTCATCCAATGAGGGTAGTAAATGTTTCTAGGTCATTTCATTTTATTGAAACGTTATTCTTACCTTAAACTACACTAATTACCTCTAATCGCGATTAAAAACTTAATAAGTTACTATTCACCAAAAAATTATTTTAATCCCATTGAACCACATTTTACTTCTTAATTAAAAGCATGTATGTTGGATTTTTGAAATTAAAAACACAAATATGGAAAAATTTCATTTAAACGGAAAATCAATTTTTATAAGTACCACTTAGTGGTTTCACTATTCATAAAAAATTGATGTTTTTCAGAAAATTACCAAAAATTCACCCTAAGCTATATTTGATATTCCTAATTCAAAAATGATGTATATATTACAAAATTCAAAACATATAAGTTGCATTAATTAATTTAATATTTAATTCCCGCTGTCAAAACAAATAGCGTGTTTTTATGAAACAAAATGTATCAAAAGATTGACACTAGTGTAAGTCCGATTTCAAAGTTAAATTAATTGTAACGACCACTATTTGATTAAATGGTAAAAATATATTCAAATTTCACTTTAAAGCCAATTAAAAAGATAATCTAATCATATAAATAAATTATATTAAAAAGAGGTTTTGAATTAAAATACAACATTTTTCACTATTCATTAAAAATTGAAGTTTTTCAGAAAAATACCAAAAATTTACACAAAGTAAATTTTGATATCCCTATTCTAAAGAAGAATTTTATTTTGAAATATATACCACATAAAATTTTCTAAATGTGGATTTAAAAGAGGTTCTCCATCAAAAGGCGGTTAATCTACCTTTTAATGAATATTAGAAGGTTTACGCTTAAAATTGGATTCATTCGCATTTTTAATCCTCTAACATTTATTGTAAAAAGTAAAAATATTTGACAAAAATATATAATCATTTTGTAGATAGTACTATTCATTCCTGCCATCACAACAGCTAGGCGTTAACTACCATTTAAAATAATATTATTTTATTATTAGAGTGCAACGTAAGATTCCCAAGAAACTCGTTGTTGTGTATTGGGTACGCCATCGAGCATAGCATCCCCTTTAAAGTAATATTAATATTTTATTCAAAAATATGGATAAATATAAAAATTTCATATTATTTATTTACCTGGGGTGTTACATCCTTCCCCCCTTTTAGGAATTGCATCGTCGCAATTTTAAAATTGAGCTTGGAAACATGCTTGAAAGTCCCACATCGGAATAAGAGTCGGTAAAACAATCACTTTAAAATAAATAAAGATAAGTACAGAGGACACCCGAGTTAACCCATACTATGATTCGATGTAGGAAAACATGGACATGAATGAGAGAACATTGGGTCATGTTCTGATGGAGTGTGATAGAAAACATGTTTAGGAGAATGTTAACCACCAGAAAATCACAAATTTGTGATGGGTTAAACGGTATTCGATTCCCCAGTAGGAAAAGTTAATAGAAAACATTTTTGTTTTAAGTTACTTTTTGTTGAGGAATTTATTCATAATTAAACATAATCACTTATCATGTTGACTTTCAACTTTTATTAGATTCCTTACACAAACTCATATTTTCACCAAAAGACGAGTATTTAGGAAGACTTGTTCACATTAAGTGTACTATAATCAACATCTAGAGAATCACCTAATCCACAAAAGAGAAATATATACTTCCCATTTCTTTCGACATAACCAAAACCAAAACCAAAAAGGTTAGTACATGATCAGATGATCGAGAAAAGGATAGGCCTTTATAAAATGAAAATCTATTATTAATCTCCAAAAATTGTCCAACAAAACCCAAAGTTCAACAAGGACCATTTGATAAACAATTATTCCATAAAATTACTCAAAATAAACCAAACTATGATTGAAACCCAAATATTTGAAGGATTTAGTCACATAGTCTTCCAAGGTAAAAATTAACTTTTATCTCCAAATAACATCAGTTGCTCTTAAATTCTCATATTTAAAAGTAATTAACCTAATCACATATCCTCGATGATAGGTTAATCATTTCCATAGATAACCCAAAATAAACTTACTCATGATTCTTAAAATCATCTAACTAAAAATAATTAGTCAAACTAACTAGGGACTTCACGTAGTCCAGTGGTAGGTGATAAATACCAGTCGCACTTTGGTTATGGGTTTGATTCCCGCAGCTTTGTCTTACGCGATGGGTTGTCACCTGGTCTTTGTGTTGTCCTTTTTAAAAAACTTTTTTATTTTTTATACATTTCCCAAAACGAGATAAAGTCTTCAAAAATGATCATAACATATTTTAACCTCAAGTTTATATCATGCCTTTCATTTTCCATCATAACATATAATAACCCATAATTACCTCAAAAGTAAGGATCATATAAACTCTAATGGTTACCTTTATAATTATTACCTGAACTTCCACATTGATTGGTCATCTCGTACATGATGCATTACAGATCATACCATGTTTCATTTGGTTGATCATGACTCCTTGATAGTTGGTTTAGAACAACCACGAGTTTCCTCATTGAATCCACCATTTTATCTAGTATCTTAATCAGATAACCACCACAGTTTCCGTCAAACCTGTCGTCTCTTTGGTGCCTGCTCGATCCATCCATTCACTAAAAACAGAAATGTCCGTGTGAGTATATCAACAAAACCATCATGTACTAATGAGGAAGGTAAACACTAAGATATACTTACTCATTCACTTTATCTAAAACTAGGACTCTTTCTGAAATCCTAACCATTATGGTACTGTCACTTATGCTTAGAGAATACCCTAACCTCTATATTTATCTAAACCGACCTCTAATACCAACTATAAGGCCCCAGCCTTAAACCTTACTTAATATTGAGTTATTACAAAATTACACATTGAAAATCTTTTTAGGTTTATAGTTTTAGAGAATTAGATCATAAAATGTTCATTACATTACACATTTAAACAAACCGGTTACATAAAAGATAGTATTCATTTTTCACATCAACGGAAACATATTTAAAATAAATCATTGATTATTTCTTGACACTTCCTAGACATTATCATCATATCATGTACCCATCCCTTGACCTATGAAAAACATTTCAAAAACCTGGTATGAGCATAAAAAGCTCAGTAAGGGATATAAAAATATTGAAAGGAAACACGAGTACGTGTATACATAAGAATGAAATCATACTTTACCCATAAAACATAAGAACTTTAACATACCTCATAAAATCAGGAATAAATCATAGAAATCATAAGACATAAAAGGTAACTTGAGGCATTCATAACATTATTATGTCGGGAGTAACCCTGTTGGTTACGTTTGGAATACCCACCACAGTATATTCCCTAAATCTATTCGGAGAAACCTTAACGTTTCACTCTTCGCGTTACCTAATGCATTGGACAGCTATATCGGGCTCACCCGCCCCTTAGTTTGTCACAGAACATCCCGTAGTCATAAAAACTCCCAAGAACCATAACATAATCATATCACATAACTTAATCATAAAGGAAAGATAACATTCCCACATAACAATATAACATTTTATGATATTGAAATAATGAATCCATTCTAAAAACAGTTTTCAAAACCATTTAATACATTTAATAAAGAGACTTTTAAATCAAAGTGTCCCATACCAATTTAAGAATTTAACATTTTAAACCATTAATATCCATATAAATAAATCCTTAAAAACATTTTGAAAACATGGATGTTAATGAGAAATTTTTATAAGAATAAATCATTAAAACTTTTAAAACGACATTTTAGTTAAAGGGGGTTTAACAAAATGAGAGACACTTGAATATAATAATTGAGGAATAAAATTTAATCAGAAATTTATAATATCATGAGAATAAAGGGATTCATGATATAATATGTCATAGGACAGTAAAATCAACATGTAAGAGTGAATTGGTTCATAACAACAATGAAGTCTCAATAGAAATGTAAAATGAGATGAAATCCATTATAAAGAAAGTATCCTTAAATTAAGGATAAATCAATCTCATAATTATGTGTGAAAAATATAAATACACCCAATATAATTGGATATTAAGTGTAAAACAATCAAAGGTCATTCACACATATTCAAAGGACGACATATTCAATAACTACATGTTGAACCCAAAGAAATCTAAATTGGGTTAAAAAGTTCCCATGGTATAATTCGACAGCCTAACGGCGTCACATAAAATTTTACAAAAAGGGTTGATTAGAGAGATAAAGGGTATCTCATCACTAGGAAATAAAATTTACATAAATAAAGATATAGAAGAACATATCCCAACATAATAGTATGTGAATTAAAAGACACAAGAAAAGAAGTCTTTTAAAAATAGGAGGGTGAAAGGTCCCCTTACTGAGTTGGGTAACTTTCGAAAAGTACACCCCATGGAAGAAGGGTCATAAAATGAAGATGTAAATACCCATATATGATATTATACTACACAAAGTGTATAATAATGGGCATTACATACACCACTCAAAGTAAATTGTGGCAAATGTAGCATAAATCTCACGAGAATAAAAGTGAGATGAAAAATCCCTTACGAAAACTCGGCAGCCTAACGACGCCACTTAAAACTTCCAAAATGGATTGATGAGATAGAATAGGGTCTCTTATCATATGAACATAAAAATTACAGTAAGGTAATATAAAAAAAACATCCCAGTCACAAAAAATATTAGCAATAAAGTAATGACATAAAAGAGTGTACTTAAAAAAAGAGAGGAGTAGGATCCCTTACCTTGGGTCTGGCTTGACTCGATCGTTATTTAACATCCTGAATAATAAACTTGAGTTAATATATACATTATTAAGAACCTTTTTCAAGTTCATTATTCCTTTTATATCACTTATTTCCATGTTATAAACATTATGTAATCATTTATGTTAACAATGTTTGTTTTGTTGATATTTGGTTCTTAAGTCGAAAGTGCACTTCTTACAATTACGTGTGGTCAAAGGTTCATTAAACCAGAATGATATTCATGATTTTTATATCATATATATCATATATATCCATAATATAAATGTATTTATAATATTACATAGTCATTTAGAGGTACGAAATGAAATGCACCGTTCATGGAGACGGTAAGCCGTACGTACGCATGAACGCTACTTTCATTTCTATGTCATATTAATGGAATTAAAACTAAATTAGAGGTCTGTATATTTTAATTCCAGAATTATATTCATCATTTATATGTAACATACATCATATATAATAATTTTAAATACATCCTTTATAAATCCCACATATGGCATTAACGAATCAAATTACTTTGAGGGGCGGTAGTCCGCACTTCCTAAAATGAAATTATCGTGTTTACCCATAATGGAAAGCATAAAGTTATGCCAAAAAAGAAAAATTAATAAGCATAAGTAAAACGTAAACATATTATATATCATATATAAATATAGTTACATCTTAATGGAAGCCATTTAAGGTGTTATATGAGTGTTGAACAATCATCGTTTCGTGAGGCAGAAATTCACCATTCACAGAAATAGTATGTTCATTAAACATTTGATTTAGGTGTGTGTAAGTTTAGCTCTAATGATTCTTATAAAAACATCCTAGTGTATTTAAGATACTGGAGTTGTTACAAAAGAAATGAATAAAAAGAGTTTAAGGGGTTAGGGAAGGAAAATAAAATAAAAGAACACAAGTGAAGACATTACCTTAGAATCAGGTAACTCTTTTTGAATTGAGCTCAAAGGCATCCCTGGGAAGCCTTCTGCCCAAAGTGAGTCTTCTAGGAGTAATATAGTGATGTGGATAGGTAAACTGATCAGGGGTTGGCCGAGCCAAAGGCTTTGGATGTGTGGGTAAGGAGGTAGAGGTGGGGGCCTTTTATAAGAGGAGAGGAGGGGCACTCTTGGAAAGTAAAGAAATGTTACTTTATTTGAAAATGAGTTTCGTATATAAAAGGTCCCACATTGATATAATTAGAGGATAAGGTGATAAGGGTTCTAAATCCACCCATCCAATAGGTTTTGGACATGTGTAGGTTTTATATTTTACATTATCTTTCCATTTTATTTAAATCATTAAATAATGATGTCATCGCTGCATCATCATGATGTCATAAATAATTTAATTTATTTAATGTCTAAAAATAATAATAAAAACTACTATGATGTAGGAAATCTTTTTATCCTTCCAATTAATATTTATAGTTAAAAACTTGACTTGTATATCCCCATGTAAAATTTTTTTTAGTTAAACAACTCATGTTTGTGTCATTTAAATAAAAAGTTATTTATGTCATTTTCCAACCAAAGTGGCTCCATGGGGTCCCAGAGTTGACCCATGGATTTTCTTGGTCGTCCATGACTCATCCAATGAGGGTAGGACATGTGTTTAGGTCATTTAATTTTATTAAAACATTATTCATACCTTAAACTACAATAATTACCTCTAATCACGATTAAAAACATAATAAGTTACTATTCACCAAAAAATTATTTTAATCCCATTGATCCACATTTCACTTCTTAATGAAAACCATGTATGTCGGATTTTTGAAATTCAAAACACAAAGATGGAAAATTTTCATTTAAACGGAAAATCAGTTTTTATTAGTACCACTTAGTGGTTTCACTATTCATCAAAAATTGAAGTTTTTCAGAAAATTACCAAAAATTAACCCTAAGCTATATTTGATATTTAGAATTCAAAAATGATGTCTATTTTACAAAATTAAAAACATATAAGTTGAATTAATTAATTAAATATTTAATTCCCGCTGTCAAAACAAATAGCGTGTTTTTATGAAACAAAATGTATCAAAAGATTGACACTAGTGTAAGTCCGATTTCAAAGTGAAATTAATTCTAACGACCACTATTTGATTAAATGGTAAAAATATATTCTAATTTCACTTTAAAGCCAATTCAAAAGATAATCTAATCATATAAATAAATTAGATTAAAAAGAGGTTTGGAATTAAAATACAACATTTTTCACTATTCATTAAAAATTGAACTTTTTCGAAAAAATACCAAAAATTTACACAAAGTAAATTTTGATATCCCAATTTTAAAGAAGAATTTTATTTTGACAAATATACCACATAAAATTTTCAAAAAGTGGATTTAAAAGAGGTTCTCCATCAAAAGGCGGATAATCTAGCTTTTAATGAATATTATCAGGTTTACACTTAAAATTGGATTAATTCGCATTTTAAATCCTCTAACATTTATTGCAAAAAGTAAAAATATTTGAAAAACATATATAATCATTTTGTTGTTAGTTCTATTCATTCCCTCCATCACAACAACTAGGTGTTAACTACCATTTAAATAATATTATTTTATTATTAGAGTGCAACGTAAGATTCCCAAAAAACTCGTTGTTGCGTATTGGGTACGCCATCGAGCATAACATCCCCTTTAAAGTAATATTAATATTTTATTCAAAAATATGGATAAATATAAAAAAGTCATATTATTTCTTTACCTGGGGTGTTACAGGAATGGTCTTCCTAGAATTAGGGGAGATCGAGAAGAGTTTGACTCACCTTCCATGTCAAGGACATAGAAATCAGCAGGGAAGATAAGATCATTGACTCGGAAAAGGACATCCTCAATTATTCCCTTAGGACTGGTTGTGCTTCGATTGGCTAACTGAATGACAACACCTATTGGATGTAATAGACCTAGACCAAGGTTGGAGAATATGGATTTGGTCATGACATTAATTGAGGGTCCTAGGTCTATGAGTGCATCATCAAAGTTCGAACATCCAATATGGCATGGAACTGTAAAGGTACTTGGATCATTGCACTTTATGGGAATAGACTACTGGGTGGAAACATTTTTGAAGGTCCTAATTTTCCTCTTGTTGGTACACAACTCCTTGAGAAACTTGGCATACTTAGGAATTTTTTTTATGGAATCTAAGAGGGGAATGTTAACATCAACACGACTAAACTTGTCAAGCATTTCAGGATCAGGTTCGAAGGACTTCCTTGGTTTAGAAATACCTTGAGGAAAAGTAATTGGGTTCCTATGTGGAATTGATGTAGGTGAGGGAATGGTTTCAGGTTCCTTTAAAAGTTTCTTTTTCTTTTCATTTTGTAGTTCAACATTCAAAGGAGGGATAAAGGACTTATCTTGAGGCATAGAAGTGTGCTTTCCCGATCTAAGTGTAATTTCACTGACATTAACCTTGGGGTTGGGTAATGGTTGAGCTGGGAGTTGGGATGAATTTTCTTGTTGTTTCTAGCTCAGGTGGGATGCAAGTTGACCTATTTCAGTTTCAATGTTTTTAAGGCTAAAATGGGTGAAGGAGACAAGAACTTCCACAGCACTTTCCCATGGTTTCTTGGAAGAAGAGGCTTGTCCCTGGATGGGATTGCCTTGATTTTGGTTCTTGGGAAAACGATTGTATTGGTTTTGGAATTGGGAAGGCTCACTAGGATAATGGAATCCAGGATGAGGATTGTTCCTTTGATGTTGAGGAACAAAAGGATAAGGTTGATGGAAGTTACCATCACCTTGAACATAATGGAATTGGTTTTGGTTTTGAGGAGGGAATTGAGGGGGGTGTGACATGGGGTTACCATACCTCAATCCTTGGTTAAAGTTAGAGGAGAAGGGCTCAGATTGAGGTTGGATGAAGTTTCTAACAAACTGACCTGATAGATGAGGATTGGTGTTCCGCTGAGCATATGCTGCATTGAGCGCCATTGGTCTAGATGAATCAGATTGATACTCATGAAGTTGTGTACATGTGTCAGTTTGATGAGATGGAGCGTTGTAGATTCCACAGTTATTGACAGGTCCAGTTAACATTCATTGCGGAGAAGAAGAGGTTGGGGATTTGGTAGCCACAGCTAGTTGTCGGACAAGACCTGTAAGTTCACTCATCCACTCGGTCATTTTGTTCAGTTCAATTGATTGATTATCATGGGCATGTTTTACTTGAGCATGTGCTCGAGTATGGAATTGTTGTTTGTTTGCAGCCATGTTACTTATGAGATATCTTGCAGCTGCAGGAGTTTTATCAACAAGAGCACAGCCACTTGCGGAATCAATGCGAGTTCTCTCCATATCCAATAACGCCTCATAGAAGTATTGGATCAAGAGTTGGTCATGGATTTGATGATGTGGGAAGGTTGCAACAAGATTTTTGAACCTCTCCCAGTACTCATGGAGTGATTCAATTGGGAACTGATGAATACCACTTATTTACTTTCGGATAGAAGCAGTACGAGGAGCAGGAGTGAATTTTTCTAAGAAACTCCACTTCATGTCATTCATGGTGGTTATGGGACCAGGAGGTAGGTAGTAGAGCCATGACTTAGCAGTGTCAGCTAGGGAAAAAGGGAATGCTCGGAGTTTGATTTGTTCTTCAGAACCCCCTTGAGGCTTCATGGTAGAGCATACTACTTGGAACTCTTTAAGCTGGAGATATGGATCCTCACCGGCTAGCCCGTGAAAATGAGGGAGAAGATGAATCAAACCTGATTTGAGTTCAAAGTCATCTTATATGTTTGGATATTGAATACCAAGAGGTTGGTAATTCTTATCAGGGGCAGCGAGTTCTTTTAGGGTTTGTTCCCTAGGATTGTCCATTTCAATTTCAACTGGTTGGATGAGGACTGGTTCTTGAATTATTTGAGTATCTCTTATGTTCCTCCTATGTTATCGAAGTGTTTGCTCAATTTCAGGGTAAAAAAAATATGAGGGATTGTTTGGGAGGCTACGGGGCATTCAGAGAGATTTTGGAAGAAAGAGTATGATGGGTTTTTCTTTGTGTTTATTTCAGTTTCCGATTTTTAAGAGGAAGGCGGGTTTTTCTTTGTGTTTTTTTTCAATTTTTTTTTAAAAATTTAGTTTTTTTGGTATTTTTGACAATAACTATAAAATAATGACTACATAAAGTACCATCCCCGGAAATGGTTCCATTTAAAACGCACAGCCGATTGTCGCCTATTGACCGGTCAAAGTTCCAGTGCTCTGCTAATGTGTATAGCAGCACTCGGGTCGAATCCTCGGCGATGATACTTTGAAATATTCATTTGTTTTTAGTTGATTGTATTTTGATTAGGGGGTTTGTTTGAAAAAGAATAATTGAAATGACTAATTTATTATTATTGATTTAACAAATTGATAATTATTGGGGTGAGTTCATCATTAGGTTAGTTAAGCTTGTGATATCGTTGAGCTTTGCTTTATATTGAATTTAAATTAACACCCATGTCACAAGTTGACGTTGATTTGAATTCCCAAATGTTAAAGCTTTAATCCAAGACTTAATAAAACTTAGGGTTCTAATATCAATCATTACATGTTTATGGTAGTGTATTTGTGGTTCCAATAAACCATGAAAAACACATGCTAAACAAAATATGTCATTAATCCATGACATATTAAGTCCAACATTCACAATATTAAATTAAAAAATACACATCGAGCAAATACTCTCAATCACATAACATTACTAAATTATAAATCACCCCAATGAGATATTTAATCAGCCATTTGGGTTTTTAATATTCTGGTTATAATAATTATGATGATAAATTAAGAATTGAAGGAAAAGAAAGGGATTAGAAAAGAGTGGTACGTCGAACACACACACACGAATAATGATGATCATTAAAAACGGATTTTTGATTGAATGAGGAAGAAAAATAAAGGAAGGAGATGGAACTAAATTTAAACTATTTTAAGAACATTAATACTAAAAGACAAAAGTTTTAGGATAATAAGAGATATTGAAGAAGAAACATTCATTAAAACAGAATTACAAAAGAAAGGAGTTACAAAATTACAAAAACGAAGAACACAAAAGTATGTGAAAACAAAGAGAAGAGGAAGGGTCTCTCAAGTGAAAACATGAGTATGGAAGGTCCTCCAAAGACATTGGCAAGGCTTTGTTCATGACAATATGTTCTCCTCTCTTCTGAAATTCCAACCCTTTTGAAAGGAGATGAGGGGATTTATTTATAGCCCAAGGTGGTGGACTGTTTACATTCCATAAATACCCCTCCACTTGGCTTGTAGATATGGGAAGTAAGACGTCAGAATCTCAAGCAATATCCTTTTTCAAAGTTGTATACAATAACATTGGCCGACGACTCTCAAAAGTTGGAGTAATTTGGACTTAAGTATCAAAGGCTATGGCCGGTTGATTAAACAAAGTAAAACTGTCCATTTCAATCCAGTCATTTTGAAGTCCAGCATTTGAAAGGGTTTTTGAATATGAAGATGACTTCAAATCCGAATGGGTTCTTAAACAAAGAATGCCACCTATATCGCCTCTTTCACACTGAAAATGTTCAGCTCTATTGGATGCTTACATCATGAGATATGTCCTGAATACTATACTTATTTTAATTGTCATCCAGAATGGTGGGCTGGACATCAAACATCATTTTGGCCTCTTGTACATAGATTTGGGCCTTGAAACATTTATCCAAGATGACATGTAGTGTTTCCCGAATTATTGTGGACAGTTAATGTTTTTAGACTTCTGGGTTGATCCCAGTAAATGAATCTTCAAGTCTGGTCTAGTTTGTTCACAGATTCTTTGGTCTTGTTTGTGGGGACTATATGACCCTACAAATTGAAGAATTGGCTCATGGTACCTTCTAATGAAATGTTATATCTTTAGAGGATAATCCTAAAAAACAAGAACCACACAATTTGGATCAATATTGTGATTGTTATTATTAAAACATTAAACAGACTAAATTGGACTACTTCTAAAAATGCTAAAAAATTATACTTAATATTAAAACATTAATATTTCACACAAATTATGCACATTTCATATAAAATAAGTAAATTTAGTATATAATAAGTCATGAAAATATTAATAACATCAGGTGCCACCTTCAATAATACCTTTTCACAAATATAGAACACTAAATTTCAGTTTCTCTAGTAAGCATAGTATTTGTGGTCACTCTTATATTTCAATAACCACTGCTTGATCAATTTGACCTTATTAGATGTCTCTTGCGCATGGAACATCCATAATAGTGTGGTATTATCAACCTCATCCCAACACAGGGGGGACGAACAATTCCAACCACATAGAACCTAAAAATGAGCCATTCGAAAAAGAGTATTGGTTTGTTTTATTATAAAAAAACTTGACCAATCACAAATGGCTATCACATGAACCTCCAAAATCCAACACACTTGCATGAATCATGCCCTTTAAGATATGATTCATCTGCTCTGTCAGACAATTTTTTTATGGTGTTATGTCATGATCATCTTAATATGTAACCCCAAGGCCTTCAGAATGCCTTCAAAAAAAAAACTCGAGGTGAAATGGGGGTCCCAATGTGATTAATCTGTTGATGGAACCTCATGAAGCCTTATAACCTATTGATGTTAAAAACTGCCCAACACAACTACATTATCTGTATATCTGATTGGAATAATGTTGTCTGATTTTTTTATATGATCAATCCCCACACACAAAGAATTCTTACCCCAAGGTGTATGATGAAATCTAACAGTGAAATCTATGAAGACCACATCCCACTTCTAGGTTGTAATTAGTAATGGACGGAGAAAACCAGAATGCCTTTAATGCTATACTTTTACCTACTAACATGTATAGAATATCGACATGATGTACTCTATCTCTCATCTCATAACTGGCAACTAGATCTACCTAAAAACATCATAATACATTTTGGATACTCAATGATGAATTTAACCCTGGTATTTGTGGCTATCCTACATCACCCACTTCCTAAGAGATAAAAGAAACACTAAACGTCCCTTGAAGTACAAGATGACCTAGGGAGATGAGGAATAATCAATAGATGCATCCCCACCATGAAGAGACTACATCGACCACATATATATCTCATCACCATGATGATTCCGCTAAATCAAATATAAAAGAGTATGAGTCAACTAAAATATTGCCATGAATACTCCTGCAGAGTGATATTTGGTCTCCAAAAGAATCTGAGAAAATATCCCCATCAGTTTCCACTCTCCACTAAAGTTCCTTAAATCCAAAAATGGTGTGATTCTTTTCAAGGTGTCCTCCACAACATTTCCCTTTCGTGGGGTATATATGATATCAATGTCTAACCCCTTCTGGTATTCAATCCAATGATAATGATTTATATTATGATCATTCTGCGAGAAAATGTAGGCTAAGCTCTTATTATCCGAGTAGACCACAAACATTTCCCCAAAGAGATAGTGATGTAATGTCTTCAAATATTCATGAATTCTGCTAACTCCAAGTCATGGGTTAGTTATTTCGTTTCTTGTGGTCGTAGTTGGTGAGATCCATATGCCGCCATGTGGTTACCCTACATAAGAACACACCCTACACCGACACATGAAGCATGAGAATACACCACATAACCCATTCCAGATTATGGAAAGATCAACACGGGGGATATAGTCAAACTCCAAATTATCTCTTCAAAAAATGCTAGAAATTCTTTTCCAACCAAAAAATTCACCCCATTTTGTGTGAGGGTGCTCATGGGTGGAGAAAGTTGAGGGAAGTCCTAAAAAATCAACCTATAGTAACTTGTTAGGACATTGAAACTCTTGATCTCAAACACACTACTCAACTTCTCCCAAGACATAACCACAATGATCTTATCAGGGCCTACTGAAAACCCATGCTCTGAGATCAAGTGGCTCTAGAACATCACTTCTCTAATCTAGAAAGTGCACATGGACAACATTTCAAAGAACTGATTGTTGGAGGCAAATATATATGCAGAGGGAAAGGATGAAAAGTGGAAACCAAATACAATGGGTCTTGCTCACGAATCCCATTCGTGGATCTCCGGATCATCTCGACACGCTCGGGGCCCCTTAGAACGGTGGCCAACTTAAATCTGAATCCCCTTATGTAGTTAGTATAGAGTAAAACAGACAGGAGGCTCATTAGTTACAATGCAATTGAGCGAGAGCATCACACAGCAGAGGGAATCAGATTGACCTCTGCGCTCACTTGGAACATGACAATATTATCTTCGAGCACTGTAGGGAGAACCAATGAGAGCTCCATGGTGAGGAGGGGATGACGGTCGACTCTACGGTTATGAAAAACATGACGCAATCTACAGATGATCAAAGAGTGCCACCTGTCTTCAGACGGAGTTATCCCTACTTCATGTCACCCCTCACCTATAACTACTATTATCCCCTCTATCTTGAAAGAAGGATACCCCGACCATTCACTTTTTCATATCTCAAATCGTGAAGCACTTTTGGCTCTACGGAACCTCGAGAAAAATGATCTCTTCATGGTACTTGACTATTACGATGTGAATTTCCATTTGATCAAATACAACCACTATGTATGTAGGGATTCCCTTCATGGATCCAACATTCCATCTCAAAGGAAGAAAAATCTCTAAGAAGACTTGGGTCTTCACAAATCACTCATGATCTGAGAATTGCCATCCATGCACATTTGAAACACAAGTTAAGGTACGGTCACTATGCTTCGTGAAGCACACTGTTTCATAGTTCTATGCTTTTGAAGGTACCCTTTCTTCGAAAAGTCCTACCCCGAAAAAATCCTTTCTTCTTTGCGATGAACCCTTCATATTCACCTATACACTATGCCCACGCTGGGCCACTCCACTTCCTAAAAATACCCCTTTTCAATGTCCCTCCCTGATGTGTAGCACTAGGGATTCTCAAGGTCCTTTCCAATTAACCCATTTTCCTCGCAAACCCTTCTCTCATACGACCCTCCATGTTCGTATGAAGTGATTTCATGGACTCTTGGGTGTTGCTTCATGTTTTGTTTCATAGCCTCGTGCTTCTTCGCATAGGTATTCTAACGTCTATTACTTAATCACATAGACTTGATAATGTGGTCCCTATAATGGAACACTCCACAACAATGCCATAACACAACATTGTTGATTCAATCCCTTCCATAAGGGTGGATAGGTGTTACAAATATATGTCCTAGGGGTGTGGAGTGAACATTTCTTGTCCAAGCTACATGATGTTAATCTTCCATGAACCATCATCCTCAGCACATGACATTAATCTCTGGCCTCGCCCCATGCATTATACATTGGGTTCCCAACCACAAACATTCACCAAGTCTTATCATCTCTGTAGAAGTGAGATCTTCATTAAGTTGAATGAGATTCTCTTTACTCAATAGGCACCTGTATGTGGGGAAGGGAAAGCATCTTGGTGTATTCCCCAGTCCTTTCTTGTTGGAGGTTGCATCCTTGATCCTCCTCTATTCATTCGTTCCAAATAATAGAGGAGAGATTGGCACAGGGACCTTCATTAGTTCATTCTTCTCCATCTGGTATTTGTCTCCATTGGGCCTCCATTGTTTAGTAAGTCCCAATCTCTATCATCCTGGGCCTCTAACCACACATAAGCCCTTGTTTCCTCTTTGGGCCACTATGAACGTGTAAGCCCTACTCCACTTCCCACATACACTCAATTCACAATGTGATCATCATGTCTTTTCTACCTATTGTCTCCTACACCATGAACGACTCCTGTGGGATTAGAGTAAGAGTTGACCATGACATCCTTACTAGGCCTCCTTAGCATGAAATTCCTAAACCATTCTAAAATACATAGACATTGATCCTTGACCTCTCCAAGAAAGGTATTTAGGAAGCCTCCTCGATGTTCGAGACCAACATCTAATTGTCCCAACCCCTTCATGTTAGTTATCCTTGACCTTGCATGACGTTAAAATTTATCTCTCATTTCGAACTATGTGGACTTTGATCATTATCTCCATTGAAATGTACATAGGAAGCCTCTATGAGCTTTGATCACAACATATACTTTCCTCGACCCCTTCATGTCAGTTGACCTTCATACAACATGGAATTAAATTGAATCCCTCATACCAAACTACATTGACATGGATACTTGTATCATAGGAAAGGTATGTCGAAAGCCTCCTTATGGTTCAATCCAAAAACCCATCGGTCTCGAACAATCCACGTCAGTCCCCCCATTTCCTACATGATGTTAAAATGTACACCACGTTTTTTCTAGTAGGATGTTAAACTGTACCAATATTAAATTCATGTGCTTTGACACTTGTCTCCTAGATTGGGTACGTAGGAAGACTCTATGAGGTCCAATCCTAATCGATTAGAAGCCTTTCTGATTCCCAACCAGCGGTAAGCAGTTGGAACACCATTCAGTGGTAAGACATTTTCAACCCCAACTACCGATAAGCTATTGTATCCCCATCTAGTGGTATTTAATTGAAGTATGAAATATATGATAACACATTTTAGTCCCCTTTGATGGGAGAAACATCTCTAGTCCACCATTGTGGTGTCAGACCAACCCATGATGCTACCCACATGTAATCGCTGGTATATCGACTTGACATTGTCCCATGTGTCCACCCCAATTATATACCCCCATCCTGAACAACATGAACATTGATTCCCATCCATGGGGATATGTAGGAAGCATCCCTATGGTTTAAGATCATAATTCACATACCATCATGATCTCTCCCTCAATCCCTCATTTTTTCTGGGTAGATCATGCTCCAACCCGAATGATCCACTTCTTACGGGTGCTATCTAGGCATCCATTATCATGGGCCGCCTCCTCTAGTATCCCATCACCCCATCCTGAACTATGTTGACATTGATTTCATGCCACAAGGATACGTTGGCAGTCTCTTCAAGGCTCAATCCCAACATCACTATCATCCACACATTGGATCTTTTACATTATCCATCCACTCTAATCCATCCAAATCCTTCTTGATTCATAACCGGGCCACCAAATCCTAGTGAGATCATGTCACCCACTTCACATTGTTCCTAGAAGTCCCCGGGCCTCTAAACCCACATAATCCCCATCACGTTTTCAAGTCACTGTTCTCTGCATGCACCCCAGTTCATCGTCCCTTCAAACTATATTTGTTTTGATTCCTATACCTCGAGACAAGGTACCTATGAAACTTTTTATGGTTAAAAACCAGCCAATGGTAAATGCTAGTTTATTATTTAGAGGGACCAAAGAACCATTACATCCATCTTTATTAGAAGTTTTTATCAACCAATATAATATGAGTTTTATTTTTTCCCTCATGTGGTTACACCGATCTGATTCACTTTTACCAGTTCCCCGATCAGTTTGATCCGTCTCTGCTAGACATTAAACTCACAGCATACCCTTTGTTTAACTTGGGAAGCTGGGGAAAATCTCAAATACATCCCTATAGCATATAATTCCCTATTCTCAACATGGGATGCTGTGATTTTCCATACCCTAGAGAAGCCCTATAATAAGGGGAATAAACACATATGCGCTAGTGTTCCAGCACCATGATATGCCGATGAAATCCAATGTGACTACTCACCCCAACCCAAGGTTGAAACCCTGATTGGACCCCTTTGAATGTCTTTAAAAAAGTAGTGTAATTAACTGGCATCCATAAATTTAAGGAACATGGAAGATATTCACAAATAATGTCTTATGTCTATGAAGGAGACCTATACAAGGTAACAAGTTCTGAAGAGGAATCCGCGGAAAGAGGAACTGACATCCTATCACCTCGTTTTTATCAAGAAGAAAACATACCTGAATAAGATACAAATGTTCGCCACCTATAGAAAGCGGTAATATGGGGAAACAATCAATGCATCCTTCATATGTATGCCCTTGTGAAGGCGTCAAAAACATAAAAGTTGAACTCGATGCAGATTTATTATTATCAATGTTTAGATTAGTAGCATTCGAGACATCATTGGATTAGTATATCATTATATCTAGTTATCTGGGGACAGGTCCCACCATAAAAACAGTGGTCTTGGCAGGAAACTCATCAATGATTGGTCTAAAGGAACATTGGATACCGTGGTTTGAGATGTTGTCAGCGTGGATCCTTCATAACAACAGTGTAATATGGAATGGTTGAGGGGCACTAGACATCATTTCCTTCTTTCAGCACAAATGGTTTAATCTCCTGGATTTTCAGAACCCAAGCTGTCATGATAAGAAACCAATCACTACCCACCCATCAACACATGGGCTTATACAATATCAACATGACAATCCAACACAACCTCGTCAAATTTTTTATTACCTCTATATACAAGTCCTCCGAGCGCCCACACCCCATATCCCCATGTAAAATTTTCAGAGGAGGGTGATTAATGACCTCGTTAGACGATACGAAGAAGATAGGATTATCCCAACATGGGATATGTACCTTCAAGACTTATAAGATTTTGTCCATCTATATCGTTACCACCTACAAGGGCCGCGTAGGGAGCCACTTTTCCCCACTCCAACCTACAATCATTTAAAAAGAATCTCCCTAGAATGTTTCTATGACTACTTCCCCTAGACATCTAGGTGAGTGATTCTTGGACCAACCTAGCTATAGTCCCATCCCAGAGGCTACTAAGGAGGGCTCGCACGTTGCCACATCATCACTGACACCTGGCCCCACAGGTTGAGGGGTAGGTGAGTTATTCTTATGCACCACTAGCTCAAGTTTGGTTAACCTGAGTCCAACATCGGGTGCAAGCTGGAGAAGTTTCCCTCAAGGGGGTGTCATCATCAATATCTCACGTGGTCTGTGCCACCACCGACGCATACCATAAATCTCTCTTTCATACCTAGCAGTGGAATCTATATTCATGGCCTACATCAAGGCCCCAAATTCCCCACCTGAAGATTGGGACGACTCTCCTGGTCACCGATATAGGTGGTGTTCATTGTAGGATGACCTGCAGTGTCAACATCCAGTACAGACATCATCCTCGTGCCACCCACAATGAGAGTGCAGGTATGTCCCACTCCTATGATCGGCCTAGAGGTCCTCTCTGGGACACCATCAATCAGAGCGATTGTCCTCTCCACTGCATTGACACCCAATATAGAAGTCTCTTTTACATCCTTGATCTCAGGTATGGAGTTGTTACTCCTGTCATAGGTCGCCAATGTAATGATTCTACTTGTCCGGTCAACCATCAGTGTGGGGTTCTTTCCCATGTCTTTAATGCTATCAAATAAGGTCCTCGTCATCCTAGTAATTTGGGATGTGGAGGTGTTCCTCAATTATTTAGAACCCAACACGGAGCTAATACCTATTTTCCTATCGACTAGTATGAGGACCATCCTCACACCATCACTATCGAAGGAAACAGGGCTGGAGGCACTGGCCATGCTCACACTAGCTTCAGTAGAGGTCCTAATCACTCCAGTACATCTACCGAAGATTCCCTCCATGCATTATCCAATGGACATGGAGTTCCACCCAATGTTTCATTTGACATTTGTCCATATGCTCCTCACACCCCATATCACATATGTTAGGGTCCTCTCTTTCTTAACATCATCTCGAATGAGGGTATCTATGCCTAAAATCATCCCTATCTTGAAAAGCCTCCCCAACGAAAGCGGGTGGGTTTCTAACACCAAAAGAATAATTTCAAGATGTTTCATACCATGATAAATCCCATATGTTTCTCAAATTTTGCAGAGAAATGTGAATCAGCAATGGAAGCCTCTCCTCAATCCTTTATGCCCAGTTCCTGGTCGTGAAATCCTCTATATCATCAACTGGGTCATTCTCAACATTGACGTGAGATTATGGGGAGTAATTCTGGGGGACAGTAGAGGATGCACAACAACATGGACCACCATTAGTAACTGCAGAACCTATGTAGGCGGCTGTTGATAGTATCCTATCTTACTGAGAGGTAGCAGCTCAGTGGTTTCATTCATTACAAGACATCCCAAAATGTGGCAGTATGTCAACTCATTTGTTGTATTCCCCATCGGACAGTAATTCATCTCAATGGTTTTCTTCAGTTCCATTACTTGTCCCATAGCCACCCTCAGTTGATGAATCGGGAAAAAAGGGTCCAGATTATGAAAATGATTCAAGGAGTTTGTGGGAAATCCTTGCAGTGGACAATTACCTAAAGATGTTCTGGCCAATTGAGATCGCTATCTTCAGTGCACCAGAATCTCTTACTCAGTAAGAACTCATGTGTTTCCTCTAAAACCTTATCGGTGAATCACTTATTTCCCCATTATCAGCATGCGTATTAACCTAAGAGTGAATCACACATTGAATATATTGACCAGCAATTTAGTATGGTTGGATTGGCTACACTCCCTATGGTCCAGCGTCCTGAGTCGCCTGGTTGCTATTTGACCCTCCAATAATGATGAATTCATAGTTTTAATGTACTCTATAAGATTATCAAGGAGGCTTCCCACCACGTGTAGGTCTTTGGTTAGGGGTAGTATGTTGCCCTACATTTCAATTCTATCAAGCACCAAACTGACTTTCCAAGCTATATTAAGGATATTCTTCTAGGTAGAGTCGTAGTTAACATGGATGACCTGTTTGAAGAAGATAACGAAATAGATCTCCTTGGAGAGAACATACCCATGGGGGAGTTCCTCACATATTGGATCCACTGGGAAGTGTTACTCATGAGAAGATAAATCTACTAGGCCATTTCATTTCAACTAAGTCATTAGTCATCATCCAGATTCCCTATAAGGGAAAATAACATCATGGGGTTTTCAAACACTCTTACACTTCTAGATCAGTTCAAGAAGATGGAGGATGATATCGAAAAGCTCCATTACTCCCACAACTCATGGAGCAAGAGACGATGGTTTATGACCTCTTTGATGAACGTTCCATGGAGAGTTAGCTCGACTACGATGATCCTCATATGGGGCAATAGGGGAAGGTAAAAATTTCCCCCGGTGAGATGCCTCCAGGTGACCATGAAAATCCAGCCCACATGGACAAAGTAAAATCCGGTGCTTATGAAAATTGTGCACGGTAAGTATAACCAACTCCACCTAAACAGGGTGATAATCTTTTGGACCCAAATCAGGTCCCCCCAGCCACTCCATAGGTTATCCCAACAGCCGCTCCATGAGCCGTATGACCTTATTATCATGTTGAATAACATTCTAATTCACTAGTGTATTGGGATCCCCGTCAAGATAGGAACCCCCAACCAGATGATATGTTGGCAGCTCTCATTGCTCACCTCGAGGCATTTGAAACTCGGTAGGTGGTAATTATGTCTGATGGCATGCCTTATCCAGCCTGGTTGGATGATATTTTAGAACCTTCAGATAGTGAAAACCCCTCCTTATCCCACTTTAATAGGTTGGGTGACCCACTATTGAATTTGGACCATTTCATATCATGGTGTGGACCCATGCTGGGAAGTACAATGCAGCAAGATTCTACTAAACTCCTATGTTTCATAAAATCATTGGAAGGGCCTTCGTTTGGCTGGTATAACTAGCTAACCATGGGTTTTCCACCAGAAGGGAAGCTCTTCATAGAATGTTTCTTTACCAGTTCACCTCTACCACCCGTAAGAAGAGTATGGTAGAACTCCTCATGTGAAACAAGTGGCCTGATGAGTGCGTTGCAGACATTGTCTTCCAGTGGAAAAGCCACACCTACTCCCTAGATATGTCATTGACTCAGGAACAACTACTGAAAATGTGTATGGTGAATGTGAAAACTGAACTGGTCCCCTATACAATTCTTCAAAATTAACTCGGTGGATTCCGGGATTTCGCTTATAAGCCTCAGCACCTTGAGGATGTATTATAGCTGGTCATAATGGCACATTCGTTGCCTCTTGTATTTCCTGCGGGAAGGGATGCTAATGTTGAGATCTATGTAGTGGACCAAATAGAGACCCCCTGGTAGTTGGAGTTGTTACCAGTGGAGAAACCTCTATACCCTCACAGAGGCCTTCCACCATAGGCACAACCTCCAGTTTAGTAGTGCCCACATTAAAATCGGCAAGAGACCCATGTAATGTGCCACCACCACCATGGGAAGATAACCAAGTTCTACTTATTTCATAGTCTCTACCTGGCCCTCTTTAGTTATAGGCTCCCAAAGCCCCTTTCAAGAATAGGAGAAACTTGACCTACTCATTCAATGAAGCTCATGTACCTGGTTAATTCCGAAGTGCCTTGAACAATTGATTTCTACAGTTTCCCTAATATAGGAGGCTAGAAGAAGAATATCTCATCGGTTTCCCCAACTACTTCCCCTATCACCGAATCCTAGAGCACACCGTCAAACAATTAATTGTGTATAAATATTGGATTCAAAATAATGTTGATATCAACATAGTCATGTAAGGCCCTGCTCTGGAACTGGTGGCATGTTTATTCATGAAGACAGACAAATGTAGTGTCAGAAAGGGTGAGTGACATCAGGTTCCATTCCGAGGATCTCAAAATTATGATGTCTGGATGTCTTGTAAAGATGTCATCCCATCACATGGTATTATCTGTGCATGTTTTAATTAACCTAGCCTTCAAAATTCCCCACGTCATCTGTAGCTACAACTTCTGCATCGACCTATCAACCTCCCTCTTCCCAGAAGTGGATGTATCGACGGAACAATGGAAAAAATTCCCCCAAGAATGGCATCATCATCCCATACTCTTAGCCACTCCATGCCCATGTAGATGGAGATTCCCCGTGAATCATTCTAGTGGTAGTAGATTCTTCATGTCATGATAACATGAATGCTTCAATTAATACAATGTAGCTAGAAAACCCCTACACGATTACTCACGATGAGGAATGCTTGATTGATCCTCCCAATGTCCCCATCCATCGCAAGCATCGTTGGAGTCATGGCTATATGAGCTATCTAAATTCCTCCTTCAGTACTTATAGCCATGATATTCATGCCACCGAAGCAATACAATAGGCCCAACACATAGCTCAGCTTGCACAACCTTCTCATTTGGTGTCATCAAGTCTTTCATCGCCACCATATGTGTTACATGGCCAGGAAGAGCTTCCCCAACCATGTCGTGATCAACCATGCACTATTACAGACCGAGCTCCGTCATCTATATCACATATGGTAGTTTCTCTATAGGATTTGACAAGGGATAAGCGGGACATTCTTAGCACCAGTCAGCCACCAGTTCAGCCGGAAGGGCCCGTCATACCCCCTTCTACCGAACGAACTCTTGTAATCTAATGTTCACGCTTGGGACAGAATTATGATATCCTTAAGCATATTTCCCTCATTCCTATGATGATTTCTATCATTGAGGATGTTTTCTTATCAGGGGATATGCATGAATCCCTCACCAAGGCTATAATAATCCTCATTTAGTTTGAGATGGAGGTAGTAGCTGCAGAAGCCTTCTATGCTGAGGCAGTCGAGCATACTGAATATTAGGCCATTATTTCTTTCTCTGGAGAAGATGAAGGCTCTCGTATACATTGGAACATATGCTGAATGTATATCACCGACCACTTCAATGGAATAGAATTTCATCTTTTCATTTTTGACATAGGCATTGGGGTCAACCTAATCCCAAACTAGACACATCAATGAATGGGGTTTGTCAAAGGATAATTTGAGTCTCTCTTTCCTAAAAATTCATGGTTATGACGAGATAGAATAGACAGTGGTTGGAAATATATGGCTGAAGACCCAATTTGGTGGCCTGGTATCCCGCATTGAGTTTACAGTTATATACTAGGACACCGCCTACAATGTGTTGATGGGTAGGCCTTGGCTTCACCTGCATGCAGTGGTTCCATCATCGTAACACCAGTGCCTTAAGTACTCCATTAATGGTCCATTGTGTTTACTCCAAGATGGAATGTATCCCTTTTCCTCTTTTGAATCCCGATACATAGATGCCAACTATTACCAGAGAAAGGAAAACTAGATTCAGGAAAACGAGAATGAACATGCTACTACTCTGACAGACTTGTGGACGGACCTGGATGATGCCTACATTTTTCGCATCCACCTATTAGAGGCTATGACCCAGGATTTGGGTGACTGCTTTGTTATTTCTGGAACAAGGGGGAAGAACATTCACAAATCTAGGGGATGCCGGAAGATCCCCTACTATTCTTACAAAAATTAGGATCGGTTAATCTCAGATCCCTCTACCCTTATAAGGTATTGGGATTCCCACCCCATGGAAATGACAATAAGTCATACTTTATTGTTTCATTGGTCTGGGATAAGCCGACTCAAGCTAACACACCACTATTTCTTTGATATCATTAACTATTCCCCATTGAGCCAAATACCATACTGAATTGGGAAAATAGCTTTCTCTTCTATGGTTTAAGAAGCATAGGAGTCTCCCAATGCAGGGTCTACCATCGCTCAGGCTGGCAACAACATCCCATCAGGATATATTGACTCAACCAAATATCATCCCACCAAGGATCTATCATCCATATATGTGTGAATATTATTGGGAAGATTCACCTCATGTATTCAAAGAGGGTGTCTCCACTACAGTCGATGAATTGGTACAGATGATCCTCTACATCAAGATGGATCTGAAACCAACATTGATCAGCACCGCAATGCCTGCTAAAGAGAAATACAACTATGCGGAATTCGTGAAAATGTTTTGTTATGTGTTTTCCTAGAGTTATAAATAGATACATGGACTAGATCCTCAGGTCTATGTCTACCACCTTGGTCTTGCAGAGAATCATCATGGGTCAAACAACCTCCTCGAAAGATGCACCCATCTCATGGGTCCATTATAGAGGCTGAGGTTGATACAGTCATCAGAGACAACATCTTCAAGGAGGTCCAGTACCCCCAATGGTAAGATAACATTGTTTTAGTCATGAAAAGGTAAGGACAGATTAAAGTCTACATCGACTTTCATGATCTCAACAATCACTGTCTGAAGGATGATTTTCCCCATACTAAAACAGAACTATTGATTGATGCCACTGCTGGGTTTCAGGCTCTCTCCTTCATGGATAGGTATTCTGAGTACAAAAAATTTAAAATGGTCTCAAAGGAAGAAGAGTATATATAATTTTGGGCACCAAAAGGTACTTATTTCAACTAGGTAATGCCCTTAGGTCGGAAGAATGCTAGTACCACCTATCAGAGTTCCAAGAATCAAATATTAATATCAATTTTTGGGACATTATTGGAAAGGTGAATTATAAATCTGGTGTTCAAATATCACCAACATCATCACCATCTCAAAGTCCTTGATAATGTTTTTATCCTCCTCCGTTCTAGTCATATGAATATAATCCAATTAATTCATTCCTTTGGGGTCACGTTCGAAAAGTTTCTTAGTTTTATTGTCAGATATGGAGGCATCAAGATTGATCCAGAGAAGATTATTTCATCAGTCACATGTCTCCTACGAGAAACATTTGATAGCTTCGAGGCATTTAAGGCCACATGGACTACATACGCTAATGCCTCACGAATTTGGTCGGAAAGTGTATTCCCTTTTCTCTATTCATGAAGAAAGGAACAATCTATTAGTGGGGCAAGAAATGTCATAATGCATTCAAGGAAATCATGCATCACCTGTTACAGCCTCTGGTACTATTGCAACCATTTTTAAGAAAACTGATGGTTCATTATGTGACTGACCTAGAACAATCAATCATCACCCTTCTCTCATAGTATAATAACAAGGGAATGGATAATATTTTATAAAATCTCAGCTGCATGATCCTTGATATGGATACCAGATACTCATATATTGAGAAAAGATGCACTATGCTAGTATTCATAGTGTAGAAATTGTAACATTACATGCATCACCATGAGATAAATCTATTGTTTCAAGTGGATTCGTTGAAGTACATCCTAAACCGCCCCATGTTGATAGTCCATCTAGATTGATGGTTAGTAATCCTCTAACAGTTCAACATTAGTTTCATCCCCTAAAAGGATAATAATGGAAAATCATTGGAAAATATCCTTGAAACCCATACACCTCCCATAGGCTTGTCTATGAACCATGATTTTTCATATGAGGCTATCCTCTAGGTAGACAAAGTCATTATGTGATAGAAAATAAACCTTGATGGAACATCTTGAATACCTAATGATAGAATACTGAATGACCTCAAATTCAATAGAGTGGGCATGGGTATTGCTTTATCACACCAGCACAATCTGTTCTTCCATATTCATTATGGTTTGTTGAAGGTGGTATAAACAATGAGGTGTAGTATTTGGCTCTCATAAATGGCCTGAAATGGCCCTAGAGATTGATTTTCCCCACTTTATTGGGAAAGTGGACGCTCAATTAGTCATTAAACAGATGAATGTTGACTATGTCGTCAAGAAGCCATAGTTCATACCACTGTTGAAACATACCCACTGGATGATATACCAGTTCCCATCTCGGCCAGAAGTTACTCATGTCCTTTATTCACAGAATGGTTGAACCGAATCCTTGTCTAGATTGGTTTCATTTCCTGAGGAAACCGACTAGGATGATCTGATCATTCATGTGGCACACCATAGAGTCATCACTCCTGTCACACCAGATGATAATGAGATCCCACAGGTTAGCCACCTTATCATCAGAGATTCCACATCCAAATCCCTAGACCTCCACCCTAATGTAGTGTTGGAAGTAACTCCAGACTAGAGGATCACCTTTATTGAGTACCTCCAACATAGTAATCTCCCAGTAGATCGAGCTAACCATGAGTGAATCTAACACCGCATGTTGCTATTTACTCTCCAAAGTTACCCCGGTCTTGAGAAGATCCTCTAAAAACATGAGTTTTATGGGGTCCTCCTCCATTGCATTCAAGGAGGTGATATTTATCAGGTCAAGAAAGTGGTTCAAGCCCGATCATGTAGGGCATATCATATTGGGCCGAAAATATCTCTCATGATCCGAAGATTGGGGTATTTTTTGCCCTCCTTGATCTTTGACTGTATGAAGATATCAAGAGGTTCCATGCATTCCAAATACATGATAATTTTGGGCATCATCTACTAGAGCCTCTCAAAAACACCATGTACTCATGGCCCGTTGTAGTCGGGGGACTTGATGTCATGGGACCATATCCACCTGCGATAGCTCACCAGTGCAGATTCATCCTGACCGCTACAGATTTCTTTTCCAAGTGGATAGAGGAAGTTCATATCAAGGGGTTCAAGGCCTATTGTATTGTTGAATTTATGAGATCCAATATCATCTAACAATTCAATGTCACTCATGTCATCACCACCAATAAGGGCACTAACTTCCGAGCAGCTGAACTAATGAAATTATACGCCATGTACAACATATGTTCTAACCATACCTCCCACTATCACATGCATGAAAATGGAAAGACAATGGAATTAAACAAAACTATCTCTACCATTCTACTTAATATTTTTGGTCATACCAAGAATAGTTGGCCAGAAAAGCTCCTCAACACACTCTAGGCCTATCAGACAACAACTTACAATTCCACATAGGTGATCCCATACTCTCGAGTATAAGTAACAGAGGCCATCATCCCCATAGATATTCTGTTTCCTTCATTATGTACATTTGTCTATGATCTACAAACACCAAATAAGGTATCTGAAATCCCCCTTCCAAAATTGGAAGCAATAAACTATAACATGATTCATAGCCTGCATATTTTGGAATGGCATCAAAGCAATATATCCATAGCATTAAAAAAGAATGTTTTCATTAGTTATTTATCGCAGGTTTCATGGTTTTTTATTAGAGAACACCGGTGATACCAAGTAGTAAAACACCAAAACTTTAGAACAAATGGAAAAGAACTTACATCATTCACAAGGTTTACCCCAATGGCATGTACTCCCTGGTTACCATGGATGGTGAGCATGTAACTCCTCCCACCAATGAAAAATTCCTCAAGAAATAATTTGCCTGAGTAAACGGTCATACATGACTATAAAATATTACATCATCACCACGATGTTAAACTGAGTGATCCTTCCATGCTTAAGGATTTAAAACAACTTAGCACCCATCCTACAAGGCATTAAACTATGAGCGATAGATAAAATGAAAAATGGTCCACGCCATATGACCATAAACTAAGATCTATCATATCCTTGTTGAAAAACTTTAATCTGCCAAGTATTTCAAGTACTACTTATGGATCTATTCTCATCCTCATGGAATATGTAGAAATGCACAGACACATTGTCTTGGAGTCCATCCCCCAAACTATTCTACTTGACCACCCTCTGGGTGTGTTTCCCTTGGAAGATCTCACACGGTGTAGCATACACTTCTTTGGACCTACTCGTGTCGGTATTATGATGATCACCCCATGTGCCTATCCTCTTTCTTCTATCCTCCCACGTCCTCACCACACATTGTTAAATTGTATGTATCTTTTAGAACTACGTATGGATTTATATCCATCCTAATTGGATAAATTGAATTTCCTAGACATTTATTCTATAGAACAACCCCAAACTTCATTATTTATCCTTGTATCGAAACACATGGTGTGGTGTAAGAATTTTCATTCATTCACTTTGAGTTCACCATGACCACACCAAGTATCCCTATCCCTGGAAATCTCCACCTCTTCTGGCATCATGCATGTCATTAAACTGAACGTGCATATTCATTCTTTACACACCCCCTTTATTTGGGTATTCATAATCTTTCACATCCAAAAGGACACTCGAACAACACAGATGCTAGGCCCTAGGGATATCTTACCACTTCAGGTCAACATCCTTGGGGATCTTGAATGACACTTTGACACAAGTCCTATGTTTCATTTATGTTAGGTGTTTGATGCTCATTTTTTATTCCCATTTAAGGTCACACGATGTGGATGCTATGTTTCAAATGCGGTCAACAACCATTACACATCATTAGAATCACCCCCATATTCCATAAATATTGGGTTTAGTGGTTAATTTTGTCATGTTATCCCTTCAAACATCTATATTCTTCATGAAGGAGTGTTGATTTGGTTGGGATTGACCCTCCCTATTCTTTTCCCCTCTTTGTCATACCCTTAAATATTGGGGAGATCCTGATACTATTCCTTTTTTCCTACACTATGCATTGATCACATGGGATTAGGAGATTTGGTATGACAATACCCACATAAAGGGTCATGTAAATATGGTATGATACATATAAACTTAAACTAACATCATTCACTATACTCATTACCAGACCTTATAATACAAACTTGCTTGGACATCCAATCTTAGTTACCTCAAACTTCTGGCCCCCCCTAGCCTAAGATCTCATTTAAGATTGTGCAGTGTGGTATGAACTACATGTCCTCATTCATGTTGGGATATTTTTTCCATGCCACACATATCCTCTTAAGACACCACTCCTCCATACCACATCCTTTCAGTATGATGTAAAACTGTATAGTACCTTCATGAACTACTTGTGGCTTGATTCCCATCCTAGTGAGATATGTAGGATATCCCAAACATTTATTCTCTAGGTCTAACCCTATATCCTAGAAAACCTCCTCACCTTCATGCCCCTTTGATAATGTTTCCCAGGAGAGGGATATGTGGTGTGGTATGTTCTTATCTACTGATTCACATAGGGTTTGTAACAGCGATGCCACATATCTATCTCTCCTAATAGAACATTGTTCCCCTGTTCTACAATCATCTTTTCGAGTCAGCTAATCTAGAATTGGTCCCCTCGCCCCCCTTTGGTAGCTCACCAATGCACCTAGGAGCACTCTTGTTTAGGACCTAGAGTGTTGGAATCTACAGAGACATGTTATTAACCTTGTTCAGGTTTCACTTTCCCATTCATTGTATATTTCATCATCTATCACATCAAAAAGGACCCCCAAATGGCATGGATTATAGGACCTATGGATCTATTACCATTTCATGACAACGTCCTTGAGGATCTCGATCGAATTTTTTTCATAAGTTCCTCATAAAAAATATGGTCCTATTTCATCACTATGTTTTCTCCCATTTCTGGTCACACGATGTGGATGCAATGTTCTGAACGCGGTCATCATCAAAACTCCCCCATCACGCCAGCCACCATCATGACTAAAATATTGGTTGCATGATTTAAATGAATTTCCACTCCATCATGTCGAAGTGGAATTTTGACACTCTTGGTGTTATCCCTTAGTGAAATTGTGTGAGTTAGGAGGACAAAGCCATAGTGAGGAATCATTCCAGGCCCCACAACATTTTCTATTTTCATATATTCCACGTGTTGAAAATACATTCTCTGTATTTGTTTTGTACATCGAGCATAGAACTCTTGGGATTTGGGATTTGGTCAAGGTTCCCACCAGTTTGGAAGATTCATGCTTCTCTATGCTCAAATATTTGAGACCTTAAATTATGATCTCTCTGCGTCTTTTCTGCAATGTGTAAAAACTGAATCTCTGGGTACAACATACTTCTTTATTCCCATCCTCATGGGATATGTAGGAACACCTAGGCATCACATCATCAGGTCCATCATAGGTTCCACTAATTATCTATTCAGTATAACCTTTTGTGCCTTGAATCCCGCAGGATTGTGTGGTGGGGTGTGTGTGGGATTATGTCCTCATTCACATCGATTTTCCAATAGCCGCACCACGTACTGCCCTTCTAAGAGCTAGTATCTCCTTCCTCTTGTAATGGATGATGTTAAAATACACTCTGAGAACTATGTATATCCTGATTCCCATCCTAATGGGTTTAATAGGAACACATAGAAAGTTCTTCCATGGGTCTAGCCCCATATTCTTTACCCTTTATACACCTTTAGTAAGTTTTTACATCCATAGAACGGCATGTGGTACGGTGCAGACCTCATCCACCTTCACGTCGGCTTTGCATTACCACACCATGAACATTAACATCTAAAACCTTGTTTATTATGTATGTGTCTAAGCCAAATGACTTTAATCTATGTTTTCTTGTCCCACCTAACATTAAAATGTTCCATCGTTACTTCATGATGTTGAAATTCATATTATAGAGCTATCATACGACCCGAAACTGTGACATTATCGTCTTGGAAAAATGATTAAAAAAATGGCACAACATTATGGTGTTATCACTCGAGGGGACATCATGTTTGGTATCAGTTCTCCACCATTGCATTTTTAATGGCCAAAATATGGTTTGATTCTTATAGTGATGCTAGGATTATCTGTCCTATGTTTTTTTCATCATTAAAAAACAACAACACACATCCATCCCAATGAATAAACAAGATCTATCAGACGTCACTTCTTGGGGTGCACGGGTATGACCTGTACAATAGTATTGTCTTGAGCATCCATAACCTACCATGCCACCTCTAGACATATGTATGGATTGATCCCCATAATCATGGTGCATATAAAAATGGACACACACTTTTCTTTATGCCCACCATGACATTCGTTCTCAATCCCTCGACCTAGGACTTCCCAGGGAGTGCATAGTGATATGGACTCAAACTTTCCTCATTCACATTTGGTTTTATAATTACTACACCACATGTCTCCCTATATCCTTTAAATCTATGGTCAGAGCTCTAATACCTTAAAACTAATATCCATCCACATCCTTGACGCAATACATAAAACCACACAACATTTCCTAGAACCATGTGCAACTTGATTCCCATCCTCATGGGATATGTAGGAACACCCATGCATTCTGTCCTTGGGTCCAGTCCCAGGAATCATACATCATGCCCCCTATTTTTAACCACTAGGTCCAAACTCTTTTTGGAGCATTTAGTGTGGAACGTACCTCTCAGGTTCTTGTTCAAGTATGTTTTTGCAAAAACTGCACCATGTGTCTCCCATGGCTCTTCCCAAACTGGTCTGAGTTCAACAACCATTGACTAGGATCCTCTTACAGGAACCATGTTTCAGTAGTAACACCCTAAGAGTTTATAGTACTTTATCTCTTCAACATAATTCAATACCTTGTGCTACATGGAACACTGAGTTTGAGCGCACAACTAGCCGTTCAAAAATAATTTATAAATAGTGTTAACTAATTTTTGAATTTTCAAAAATGAATATAATTTTAACATCCATATTATGTGTTTCTTAGAAATAATATAAGAACAAATTAAAATTTTCAGTTAAAAGAAGTATTTTTTAAAAAAAATAGAAATTTTACTACCTTTATTTGAGAACCCCTTTTAAATATAATATTTGACACTTTTATATATTCAATTTTAGAAAATAAATTTCTTCTTTAGAAAAAAGACATAAAAATATAGTTTGGACAAATTTTTGGTGTTTTTTTACATTCATATTTTGATGAATAGTGAAAAATACTAAATTTTTATTAAAAAGAACTTTTTAATCAAAATAATTTATAATGTTAAATTATAAATTTAAATGATTTTAAAGTATAATTAGATTATATTTTTATCATTTAATCCAATTTTGGTAATTGAATGTAATTTTACATTAAAATTGGACATAAACACATATCAGTATTTTAATAATTTTTACTTCTCAATAACATCCTTTTCTTTATTTGACAATGAGAATAAATTTAATAATAAATAATGCAAAATATATGTTTTGAATTTTGTAAAATAGACATCATTTTTGGATTTGTAATTTCAAAAAAAAATTAGGGGGAATTGTTTTATTTTTATGAAAACCTTCATCTTTTGATGAATAGTAAAAAACACAGAGATTTTGTTTAAAACCAAATTTAATTTAAATAATTAATATTTTTACTTAAATTTATTTTAATCTCAAAATATATACTTAATACCTATTTTAGTTAAATATAATTAATTATTGTCATTTTATAATAAGATTAGATATATAAAATTTTATTGAACTATTTAATGCCTTTTACCCACCTTCTTGGCACATATCCAAATTTGCATAAAACATAATTTTACCGCTTCTATGAATTGAATTGAAAAAATATGAGAGACCCAGTTGAAATCTGAATGGAAAATGTTGATCAATAGGATGAAAATATTTTTTGATGAATATTAACTTTTGAATTTTATTTACCATGTTTAAAAGTAAATAGGATAATTGAAGGTAAAAATGATATTATAATTACCCTAACACATGTCCGAATTCTATTGGATTTTTTAATTTCACCCAAAATCAAACTTATTAATAAAATAGGATTTGTTTGTCCACTTGGATTAGATTAGGCCATTTATTATTATTTTATTTAAAGAAGAGTCAAAATTGTTAATTTCAATGTTTAATAACTAAACCATTTTTAATATAGAAATATAAATAATATAAATTAGACTATAAATATAAATTAGAATTATAAAACTATTTCCTACATCATCTAATTTAATTTTTAATTATAATAAATTATATAATTAAATTTATTATGACACAATGATGATGCAGTACTTAACATATTAATGAATACTTTAAATAATTGAATTATAAATATCAAAATAAATGAAAATTAAATTTTTTGATGAATTACCCAAATTTATATGTTAATATTACATGTTAGGGTTGATTTAATCTATTTTATTAATTAATAATGTTTTTTTGGACATAAAAAAAACCAATTACAAAATAGTTTCAAAATTGACTTAAATGTGTTTTAAAAACAAATACAATACTATTAAATGATATAATATTACTAAAAAATATATGGTTTGTCCAAAATACTTATACAATGGTACATATATCATGAACTAACCACTTGAGGTATTCTTGGAATATTATATTAAGTTTACTAACCATGGAATGTAAAAATATAAGAAGATATTGGAAAAGGTAAACTATTTAACTAAGAGTTAAATATAAAATATAATGTTAATATGGTGACCTAAACTTGTCTAAAACCTATTAGTTGAGAGGTGTTTTCCCATCCCCACCTTATCTACGAAACAAAACCATTTTAAGCCATTATAAACCGAAAATTATTTTATAATAAAAAAATATTTCAATCATTTCTTAATGAAATGATAACCTCTCTTATAGAAAGGTACAAACCCTTATTTACATCCACACATCCAAGTCGATTTCGCTCAGCCAACCCCTGATAAAGTATCATCCAAAATACCCTCACATCATCCTAAAGGCCTTACCTTGATCATAAAGCCAACATATGGAGCCCTTTTGTTCAAATCAAAAGGAATAACCCGAAGAAGAGATAATTATTTCATCACCTCTTTCAATGTTATTTTCATAATCCACTTCCTCTTTATTTTTTATTTCCAAACTAAAATAATAACTCCAGTACTTTATAAATACTGATATTTTATAATAATCATGTTAAAACCATAATCATTTTCTATCCATACTATGAGTGACAATGTCACCGTACGTGAGTATGTACGGCTTACCGTCTCCATGTTTCAGTGTTGTTTATTGTTCATCACAACATTATTTGGATGGCTACAATAATGAATATAAATAATATTAATAATTAATATAACATGGTAATTATTCTGTATATATAATATAGCATCCAATTAAAAAACATTTTACCATCGATAGAATGATATTGTCGCTCATGCATACGTACGGCTCACCGTCTCCACGACGTGATAAAATTTATCTTCCACTATCATCATTCAAGAATTTTTATAAAAATATATTTATTTATTATTTATGAGATATATGAAATAATATTTCTACTTTAATTATATATATTTATGTAGATAAATATATTTCATTTAATTACTTCTATACTATACGACAAGAAAATAGAAATAACGTTCATGCGTACATACAGACTACCATCTCTATGAATGATATTTCCATATCATATATCAATGTATTATAAATAATTATATTTTGACTATATATGGTATATAAATCATGTTTTATATTTTGGATGTATATGAATCATGATCTATGTGATACGATCAAGAATAACTAGTTAAAACACGTATGATAAAGAAAGTGATTCTTATCTGAAATCATAATTTTAAATAGAAATTATTATTAAATGGTTAGTCTAAATTCATAACTGAATCAAGTATGATATGATAAATATGAATATAGTTTTGGTATAATTTAATAACATACTATTTTTTTATACCATAGGCTAAACTTACCATCGACCGAAGGAATGTAAAAGGTAAGGGTTAATTCCTCAATCTTATTATTATCAGAGATTGTTTATGCCTATATATTTATTAGGACATATTTACTATCCATGTATATGTTTCATAAAATATTTTTCAAAGGAATAATTTTTAAGTTACTATTTAACTATCATTTTAAATGTTTTAAAAATTAATTCTTCTAAATCATTCTCATTAATGTCCATGCCTTCAAAATGGTTTTATGGATTCATTTTTGCAAACATGAATGTTTTAAAATGTTAATTCCATTCAAAATTTTCAAAGTGGTATGGAACACATTTATTAGAAAATGTCTCTTAATTTTATTCCAATATAAATTTTGTGGCTTTTAAATGATTTCATGAAAAATGGGTATTTCTCTAAAAGAGTTTTACTGATCATTTTCATATATGTCAACATCCATTACTGGATATTATTCTTGATTGAGGTTGATTTATTATAATAAAATCTTTCTTATTGTATTTAATGTGTAATGATATGTTTTACTATGGATGTGTTATTTTTATATCATTCATGGTATATTGGTAATGTATTGACATTTCGTATTCTGGTTTTAATACGAATGTTTATGTTATGTTTCATCATTTTTATACGAGGAATACATTAGACTTAGTAAGCGATGGGCGGGCCACATTATATCCCCTCTATGCATTGGTAGGTATCATGAGACAAATTAGTGTCTTGACATATGGCCTTTACAATATTTTTATTTGTAGTATTGGCACAGGACCTTGACTATGTGGTTATGATGTCTGACATTATCCATTCCCTTGTTATGAAATTACTAATTACATGTTATTATTCGACTAGTTGAATATACCTGTGCATGTGTATATCTAAATGATGTATTTATTTTTGCCAAACTATGTTCATGATTATCTTTAAGAGGCTGTTGTTTTTATTACATGTCTTTCCTTTAATGTTTATAGCTTCCACGAAATTATTTACCCTTACAGACCATCTGAGCTCACCCCTATCTTATGTTTTATTTCCCCAGGATTCTAAGAAGTGTGTTATGATTAATATATAGGGTTATGATAAGGGAATAATTTAATCATAAAAAGGATTATTTATGATGTGTATTATGTTATAAAGTGTAATGTCACATTTGTGTATGTATATTAATACCTAATACTTCTAAACAGATGGATCCTTCAGGACTAGATTCCTTGTAATCCTGATAATGTATTAAAATAAAGCACTGACTCTGGGATTCTATGGTTGGGGCGTTACAGTTTTTATTATAATAATTTAAGCAACAACCATGGAAATATATTTATAAAAACACTGATTTTAGCACAATAACCAAATATAGAATTTGAGAATTAATATAGAAGAACATCCTAAATTTTTGTAATGTAGTGATTTAGTGATATTTCCAAGTAATACATCTCTGTCTGGATATGAGCAGGTAGAGGTGGCTCTGGAAAATATGTACCTAGGGGTAAAACCAAAATACACTGCTTTGAGCTAGACCCAAATAGAAACATGTGCATAAAAATATGCATTACTGCACTCTTGTTTATGATACTCTCAGAGGATATCCTTTAGATAATTTACATTTTCTTTAGACACCATTATGAAGGATCTATGAGTAAATATCTCAGAAAAGAAATATTTTTTATGATTATGATACTAGATGTGTGTAAATATTCAATTATTGTTGATAACCTTTCAAGTTTTTGGTTTATAAATTATGATATGATCTAACCTAGTGTATGCCACCACTTAGAAATGGTGCCCAGTAGAAGTAATGCGACCTCTAGCAATACACATGATTCAAAGAGTAAGAATTGACATATATTTTATGGTTTTAAGCTAAAATTTACAAGGGAAATGGTCTCCCATGTGTTCTTGTCATATGAAGAAATGATATCAATTCATAGTAATATATTTAATGAATTTTATGTGTATTATGTCTTTTTAGGTAATAAAGAGAAGAAGAGGATAATATAGAAAAATATAGATAAATGGAAGAAGGGAGGGAAGGTTTTTCCCACATGTGATAACTGTGGAAAAACCACCTTGGTAGATTATTGAAGGGAATGGGAGTTTGATATATGTTTGAAGAAAAGGACACCAAATATGCGATTTTAAGGGTATGAAAAAAGTTTCAAATGTACAATTCTTCATCTGCAAGGAGTTTGAAACCTTTGTGAATCAATGTCTATATAATTAGAGTATACCAAAAATGATTCTATTCGATAATAATCTAGTTATGATACTACTGCAGATGAATTGGAATGATTTGTGATTTTATTTAGTTATTAAAGAATTGTGTCATTTGATTATTCAAATAATGATGTACACATTATACGAATTATAGATTATATAAGGATTTTATTGTAGTACTATTTCATTAAGGATTTGATATGATATGGTACTAAGAAAATGGATTTAACAACAAGTGAAACATTTTGGAAAATATTTGGTTGCAGGAAAGATAAGCCGTAATATGGTCCTGATACTGAGGTAAGGATTTTGGAAGAAGTTATGGTTGATTTGGATTAAGTATATTGGATATTTTTTACTGCCATGGAACTAATTAATGATTTGGTTATTCCATAATTGTTAGATCATTCAAAATTTTGGGATATAAGGAATATATCTAATATTCTATAAGTAATACAGGATCATAAATTAAATCAATAAGGTTTTATGGTAATTAGAGGTGTTACCATGTTTTATGAGAATACATTTTGAAGGTACTCACATGTTATTATGTGGAAAAAAGAGATATTAATTATGTTATGTTGAACTTCATAATAAATTTTTGGACTAGGATTTTGGACTCAAGTATTTTGGATATGTTTAAAGGTTGGAATTTATTAAGTTTGACATTGGATACAATGGTTTATGGTTAAAAAATTTCTCAATATTCATTTGTATTTTTATAAAAAATGACAACCCGAAGGTTTGGTGACAACCCGTCGTGTCCGGAAAGGTCGTGAGACTTGAACTTATAACCAAAGGGCTACAAGGGTGAATCAACTATCACTGGCTTATGTGATGTCCTTGTTTGTATAATGTAGTTTTTTAAAATTATTTAATAGATGAATTATAATTTTTTTTAAAAAACTATATATGATTTGGATAAATAGAATATTTTTATGTTTTATTATATTTTGGAGTGAAAGATGAGTTTGGGGTAGAAATTAGTTAAAGGATGGAACTCTAAATGTCATGTTTTTTTATTTAATTATGAAGAAATTAAATCATCAAATTTAGGGAAAGGATCTTAAAACAAAAAAACATGCTACCTTAATACCATATATTCTGATGAACCAATAATATTTTAAGTCATCATAGATTTATGGCTTTGAGGCCCTCAATTTTAAATTTATTGTTCACTTTCTTCTGATTGATGACCTCAATCACTCCCTATACATATTTATTCTTTTACTCCAATTATGTGTCTTAAATTTCCACTAATGTTCTGTTATTCAAAATCTTAATTTGGTGCAAACTTTTTCATTTCCCTTTCCCACTTATTAAGCCTAAATTTTATTAACCTTATTTCTGATATGGGGTTTCCACAAAGATATTTTATATTTTCTAAAGTTTAATTTTTAAGAACAATTAAAAATTGTGAGGACACAGTTTATTGAAGCAGGGTAGTATGTGACCCCCCAAAATTTCATAGTATGATATCTCTTTAAACTAATTCAATAGCATGTGCTACACACAACACTGAGTTCGAGCGCACCATGACTTACCAAACATGCCATTCAAAAATCGGTTATGAATAGTATTAATTGATTTTTGAATTTTATACACTCGATATAATTTTAACAACCAAATTATGTGTTTTTAGACATATTATAATAACAAATTCAATTTTTCAGATAAAAGAATTACATTGAAAAAAATGAAATTTTACCACCTTTTAAAGGATAAACCTTTTTAAATCCAATATTTGACATTTTTATATATTAAATTTGAAAAAATAAAAATCTTCTATAGAAGTGGGGGAAAAAATTTAGTTAGGATAAATTTTGAGTGTTTTTATGATAACGTTAATATTTTGGTGACTACTAAAAAATACTAAATTTCAATTGAAAAATACTTTTTAATAAAAAACTTTTATGGTGTTAAATTATAAATTTGAAGGGGTTTGAAGTATAATTAGATTAAATTTTTATTATTTAATCCAATTATGGTCATTGGATGTAATTTTACATTAAAATTGGATATAAACACAAATCAATCTTTTGATAGTTTTTACTTCTCAAAAACCCGTTTTCTGGTTTTGACAACAAGAAATTATTTTAAATTAATTAATAAAACATATATGTTTTTAATTTGGTAAAATAGAAAACATTTTTAGATTCTGAATATTAAAATTAGACCAGTATGAAGTTTTGGTATTTTTCTCAAAATGTTCAATTTTTGGATGAATAGTGAAAAAAATGAGTTATTCATTAAAACTGACTTTTATTTAAATTATTATTTTTAGTATATAAATTTACTTTAAATAAAAAAATAGATACATAATACCTATATTAGTTCATTGTAATTCATTGGAGTCATTTTATAATAATATTAGATATATTAAATTTTATTGAACTATTTAATGCATTTTACCCACCTTCTAGGCACATTGTCAAATTTACAGAAAACATAATTTTACCACTTTTGTTAATTTAATTTCAAAAATCTGATAGAAACGGTTAAAATCATTATGTAAAATTTTGTTCAATTGGATGAAAAAATTTTTATGGTTAATAGTAACATTTGAGTTTTATTAACCACGATTAAAAGTAAATAAGGCAATTAAAGGTAAAAATGATATTATAATTTCCCTAACACATGTTATAATTCTATTGGATAATTGAATTTCAACCAAAATCAACATTAGTAATTTAATATTATCATTTTGGTCCGCTTGGATTAGATTACGACATTTATTATTATTTTATTTAATGAAGAGTTAAAAGAGTTAACTTCAATGTTTAATAAATAATTTTTTTTAATATAGGGTTATACATAAGATTTATTTGAAAATAAATATAAATTGTAAAAATAGAAATATTTCCTATATCATGGTTTTTTATTTATAATTTTTAGAAAAAAATAATTAAATTTATTTATGACACAATGATGATGCATTAATTATGTAATTAATGAATGATTAAAATAATTGATATTATAAATATCAAAATAAATGTAAATTTAGTCTATTGATGAACTAAAAAATTTTCTTGGATAATATAATGTATTTTTTCTAAGTAATCAATTTTTTTGACTTTCACAAAGACCAAATACTAAATAGTGTCATAATTGACATAAATGAGTTTTTTGAAACAAAACTAAATAAATAAATGATATAATATTTCTTTAAGTATAAGGTTCATAAAAAGGACCTATATAATGATATATATTTTATTAATTAACAACATGGGGTTCTCTTGGAATTTTATAGAATGTTTACTAACCATGTAATATAAAAATACAAGAAGAAATTGTAAAAGATAAACTATTTAACTAAGAGTTAAATCTAAAAGATAAGGTTAATATGGTGACATAAACATGTCTAAAATCTATTGGTTGAGTGGTTTTAGACCCATCATAACCGTATCTTCGAAATAAATCAATTTTTTAGCCATTATAAACCAAATATGGTTTTATAATAAAATAATATTTCAAGATTTTCCTAAATTGACCCTAACCTCACTTATAAAAGGGAACTTCCCCTTCTCTTAAATTCACAATTCCAATGCCATTTGGCTCAGCCAAACCCTACTAAAATATTATCCTAACTACCCTAAATTTATCTTGGAGGCCATACATTGTTTATGAAAGCCTTCCTCTGGAACCCTTTTGTTCAAATCAAAAGCAAGAACCCTGAGAGGCGGTAATTATTTCACAACCTCTTTAAATGATCATTTCTTCTTCCACTTCCTCTTTATTGGTTACTTCCATAGTAAAATAATAACTCCAGTATCTTCTATATACTGATATGTTAATTTAAATATAGTAAAACCATATTCATTTTTCTATTCATACAATAAATGACATAGTCACCATACATGCGTATATACGTCTTACTATCTTCATGTTGTGGTGTAGTTTATTATTCAACACTAAATTATTCGGATGGGTATAATAATGAGTATTAATAATTTACATAATTAATATAACATGGTAATGATTATTTATATATAATATACCATCGAATGAAACAATTTTTTACCATCGATAGAATGATATTGTCGCTCATGCTTACGTACGGCTTACCGTCTCCACGACACGATGAGAATCATCTTCAACGATCACCTTTCAAGAATTTTTTAAAAAATATATATATTAATGAAGTATGAGATATATGAAATAATATTTTTACTAGAATAATATATATTTATGTATATAAATATATTTCTTTTACATACTTTAATAATATACGATAAAAAAACTGAAACAACCTTCATGCGTATGTACTGACTACAATCTCCATGAATGGTGTTTGCATTTCATATATCAATCTATTATAAAAATATATATTCTGAATATTTATTATATATAAATCATATTTTATATTCTGAATGTTTTTAAATCAGGATTTTTGTGATACAATCAAGAATAACAATGTAAAATAGTTATGATAAAGAATGTGATTATTACCTGAAATGTTACATTAACATGGAAATTATTATTAAATGGGTTGTATAATGTTTTAAATGAATAATGTATTACATCATAAATATGAATATGGTTCTGGTATAATTTAATAACACACTATGGTCATTATACAGGAGGATAAACGTACCCTCAACCAAAGTAAAGTACAAGGTATGGGTTAATCCTCAATATCAGGATTACATAAGATTGTTTATATCTAAGTATTTACTGAGACATATTTATTATCCATGTCCATGTATCATAAAAGTGTTTTAAAAATAATTATTTTTAAGTGTCATGACCCCCTCCCACCAAAGATGCCCCTCCTAAGCTGGCAATGGTGAAAGGGAGATAATGACCCCCCGAGTCCCGCCTCCAGTAGGCCTCCAGGTGGTGACTAGTACCCAGGGTATGTGTTTTTCACAATATGGGAGGCATTACCCTTTTTATTTATTTATGATCGAGAAGTAGGATGAGTCGAACACCAAAAGAAAAATAATGTAAAGACATGTAAATAAACCCAATCCAATCCCACATGGATGTTTAAATAGTCATGTAACAAGGTACAAGTACAAGAAAGCTCAAAAGTACAACACCAAAAGAAACAAGAGTACAAAAAACTGCAGAAACTCCAACTGTCCCGACTAGTAGGGTCCCACATGGCCTTGGTAGTCCTCCTGGAAACCTGAAAGTAATCGTAGAGTGAGCATACAGGTATACTCAGTAGGGAAACCTAAAGCTCTCGTGCACAAGAGGGGAGACATCCTAATGTCCCGTGAGAACAACAAAAGAACCAAAACCTATCAAGGAATTATAACCACCCAACCTCACCAGTCAAGCTCACCAAAACACAAGTCAGAAAATATTAGTATATAAGAACAAGGGTTTTGGGTACCCCACACCATTTCCCACTAGCTAGATGCTCTTCCTAATGGAGAACATCCTGACGCTACCACACTCTTCCCGCTCGAAAACACCTAGGCCTCACAACCACATATCCCGCCCGCACACACCTGGGCCTCACAACCGGACATCCTGCCCGTACACACCTCAGCCTCACATCCGCACATCCCGCCCGCACACACCTGAGCATCACAACCGCACATCTCGCCCGCACACACCTGGGCCTCATCCCGATGATTCTTGGGAAAAAGTAAACCTGCTCGAAGAGAGTTTGGCTAATACCACCCCATATCGGAACCTACCTGAAGAGTCTTAGGTGTAAGGTTGCCTCAAGCCATCATAGCCTATGGAAGAAGGAGTAGGAAGGAGGTAATAACTAATAGGAAACACCCTCTCCCATGAAATGGGAGTGTTCGACACTAATTTCTCAACATGGGTGGGGTGTGAAAAAACACAAAGATACAGATATATTTGTATACCAAACACACAGCCCAACATAAGGATTCTAAATAGAGATATTGAGCATGTGCCTCAGTACTGCTACATCGAAGCATGAATACAATAAACAATCCAAACCCCATTTAGGTTTTCATGATTCAACAGAATTAGTTTATTAGTTCCTTAATTACTGGGAAAATATCCACAATCAACCATATCAATCATTCGTAAAAAATATCCCTGCCATCCTCAAATCAAGTTAGGAAAACACATGCAACACAACAAGTCCCTTCTTAACAACTAACCCTGCTGGTTATTATTCCCGTTCCAATACCATGCCCCACCATTCATTCACTCTTACACTTTTATTTATTATTCACAACCCATAGTTCGTTCACATTCAACCCATCCCTACAGCCCCGCTACCAACCACCATAACCACAAACACAACGAAACCCGTACATCATCATCCCTTGATACCATTTATTGCAGCCCTGATGTCCATCACCTAACATAGCATTCACACCAACCCACAACCAAGACAACTACAGCCCTGCTGCTCACCTGATTCACAATAACCCACAAAACACTCGCTTCACATAAAATAAACCCTAGCCCACACCCATATGTTTATTTTTACAGTTTTGTTCAACAGGGGTGATCACACAAGGGTTCTGCTTATTCATTAAATCAGCCAAAATTTCTGGATTAACCAATTTCCATATTCAAAAAAGTTTCCATCTATAAATGGTCTAGAAAGATAGGGTCAACATTTAATTGTGCAAGAAAATTCCCCAATGAACGTGATTTTCAGTAGGTATAAACCTATTCAATTCACAACATAATATCACATGATATAAAAGAAATGTAACTGCATTCACAAACATCCCATCCCTGTTATATAATCCCATTATTATCTTTGTTAAACTAGTTCAAAGTTGTGTCACGTAAATAGGAGGAACACAGCCCGCATGATGCAGATTCTATAGAGACGAATGTAAGATCCATACCTCCAAATGTTCTGATCACAATGCTCCCCCAGATCAACTATAGAATATGTTCGTCGGTGTCTGTCGCTTCTGTCAAATCACAGAAAAACCTCCATGGGTAGAAAATGGGAAGGAAAGGCCAAAGGTAAGAATAAAGATACAATATCAGATGTTCCGCCTAGTCGTTACGATCCCGTGGCCACTGACAGATCGTAAATCAGAGCTTAGACGAAGAAGTAATGGATGAAAAGAGCCTTCGAGTCTCTTGGGAGAGCTCTGCTCGAGGGAATGGGGAGGGGAGGAGTGAGTTGAAAAGGAGGAGAGGACCCCTCCTTTTATAGTTTAGAAAAATAAAATTACACGGCGTGTACTTCATAGTACAGGACGTGTACTCGGCCATTTCACATGGTCACCACACGGCTTCCAACACGGCCTTCAACGCGGAACATGGCCGTTGACTGGTCAACACACGGTTTGAGGGTAAGGCGTACGCGGGGAGGGACTACACATCATGTAGTATGAGCTACATGGCGTGTACTCATTTATTTCCCATGGAAATGACATGGCTCCAACATGGTACACATCCGTTGACTGGTCAACACACAGTTTGAGGGTAACACGTACGTGGGGAGGGACTACACAGCATGTAGTATGGGATACACGTCGTGTACTCATTTATTTCACACAGCAAGGACACAGACTTCAACATGGGGTATGCCCGGTGAGGGGGTACATAGCGTGTACTCACACTACACGACATGTAGTTACAAAATTCTAGAAAGTGTCGGAAAAGTCCATTTTACCCTCCAGAACACTTCATGACCTTATTTTTGACTGTGGAATGGGCCAGAGAGGTGCGGGCCATTACATCAAATAACTATTAAAACATTCTCATCCCCAAGAATGCAAAAAACAACCTAGAAGAACCCAACATGATACCTCTTTGGGCTCTTGTTATAACAGGAACCCATCCAACAACACTAATCATATGTGTTAGGAATTCCTTCTCCTATGTCAAGATATTATCCGCTTTAGGCAGCACTGAATTGCCTGCACAGTTTTAATTTCATCCTCATTAATGCATGTCAATTAAGAATTGGGTATTCCCACTTACATACATTAGGATTTTTCAACATGCACTACTCCCAACATCGTACAACCAACACAATTCCCGAACACGTGGTTTGGGGAAATTCCTTCTCCTATGTCGAGATATTATCCGATTTAGATGGAACTGACTCTCCTGCATGGGTTCAATCGCATCTGCATTAATGCGTCTCGATTAAGGATCATGTTTTCCCTTTCCCCACATATCCTGTCACGCTACACACTTCCAGAGAACAAGGAAACAAAAGTCTCACAACCGACAAGCGAAGCATTCCATATATCAAAGGTACAGAGTATAACATCAAAAAAATCTCAGAAGAACAAAGAAAAACACAAGTCAAAACAACTCCGGGTACTGAGAGTGAATCTGAGCCTCTTGCTCCCAAGTGCTCTCCTTGGGTCCACCATGCATCTACAACACACAAACCAAGGGAATGGTTCGTCCATGCATCACCTTCTCTTTACGATCCTTGATTCTGACTGGTCTCTACTCGAAGGTCCTGTCATCTCTAATATATAACTCTCCCCAGTCGATAACGTGAGAGTCGTCATGAAAGTACTGATGAAGCTGGGAGATGTGGAAAACGTCATTAACCTTCTCTAACTGAGGTGGCACTGCTAGCTGATATGCCACTTCGCTGACTCACCTAATCACTTCGAAGGGTCCAATGAACCTAGGGGAGACCATACTCCCTTTCCCAAACCTCCATTGCCCCCGTTGAGGGGAAACCTTTAAGAACACATGATCTCCCACATCAAACTCCAAGGGCCTCCTCCGAAGATCAGTATAAGACTTTTGTCGGTCCTGAGCCACTTTCATCCTCTCACGCAGAAGATGGACTTTTTCTATGGTGCTCTGTACTACCTCTGGCCCAAGAGCACCTGTCTCACCAACCTCTGCTCATAAAATGGATGAACGACATGGTCTTTCATACAAAGCCTCAAACGGTGCCATGCCAATAGTAGGATGGAAGCTGTTGTTGTAGGAAAACTCTACTAAAGTCAAGTGTCGTACCGATGAACCTCCGAAATCTAGAATGCATGCTCACAACAAGTCCACCAACATTGGATAGTACGCTCTGTCTGCCCATAGGTCTGGTAGTGGAAAGCAGTGGTAAGGCATGGCTGGGTGCCAAAAGAAAGTAGTAACCCCCTCAAGACTCATGTGGTAAATCGAGTATCCCGATCTGAGACAATAGTCTTCGAAACTCCATGAAACCGCACCACCTCATCTACGTAACTCTGTGCTAAGGTACTCACCAGGCCTGACTCCTTAATTTCCAAGAAGTGAGCTGATTTTGTCAGTCGATCCACCACTACCCAAATAGAATCATAACCACCCTGAGCTCTGGGGAGTTCTGTGATGAAGTCCATTGAGATGTCATCCCATTTCTACTCAGGGACATCTAAAGTATGAAAATACCATACGGAACACGGTGTTCAGCCTTCACTTTCTTACACACTATGCACATAGCCACAAACTCCACCATTGCCCGTTTCACCACCGGCCACCATAACTATTCCCGCAGGCTTCGGTACAATTTTGAAACCCTGGGATGTACCGCCAAGGATGAGATATGTAACTCATGGAGAACTCCCTCACACATCACCTCTAGAACAAACATCCATCCATGAAAAAGCATCTGATGTCGGATATCCTCTGACCATCCTTCTGGAGCGTTTCCCCGATCGATACGTTCCTGCATTACTTCTACCACGGAGTCTCCCCACTGAGACTCTTCCACTTGCTGCAACAAGGAGCACTATACCATCATCTAAAACAAATGGCCTCTAACACCCTCTACCCTTGCATCCAAGTGCAAGGTAGCCAACTCTCCCATCACCCTCCAAGCATCAGCGGATTCCCAAACCACTTCCTTATTCAACTTCCTGCTTAGGGCATTTGCAACAATTTTTCCCTTACCTTTAGTGTAAGAGATCTTGATGTCATAGTCTTGGAGAAACTTGACCCATATACACTGCCTTAAGTTTAGGTCACATTGGGATAAGATATAATGTAAGCTTTTGTGATATGAGAATACCACAAAGTGCTCCCCGAAGAGGTAATGTCACAACAATTTCAGTGCGAACACTACTGCTGCAAGCTCTAGACCTTGGGTGGCGTAGTTACACTCATGAGGCCACAACTGCCTAGACCCATAACATATCACACCCTTCTTCTACATCAGTACTCACCCCAAGACAAGGTCAGAGGCATCACAAAACACCTAGTACAACAACCCTTCCTTTAGAAACCTAAGTACGGGAGCACTGGCCAACTTCTTCTTTAGGTAGTAAAAACCTATCTAGCACTGATCACTTCTTAGGAAGACCTGGTTCTTCCTAGTAAAAGACATCAATGGAGAAGAAACTCGAGACAAGTCTGAAACAAACCTTCGATAATAACCTTCCAACCCCAAGAAACTACTAACTTATGCCACACTCTTGGGTGGCTCCCAAGAAACAACTGCCTCTACCTTCGACGGGTACACTAAAACTCCATGCTGAGACACTACGTGCCCATGTAAGTGCACTTCTTGTGTCAAGAACTTACACATAGACAATTTCCCATAAACCTGGTGGTGTTGAAGGACTTCCAAGACTGCCCTGGATGCTCAACGTGCTCGTTATCTGATCATGAGTAGATCAGGATGTCATCTATAAACACAATGACGAACTAGTCCAGAAACTCTTGGAAGACAAGGTTCATAAGTCCCATGAACATACCTGGTGCATTTGTAACTCCAAACAGCATCACTATAAACTCAAAGTGTCCATACCTAAACTTGAATGCCATCTTCGAGATGTCACTTTCTTTTAATCTCAGCTGATGATATCCAGATCATTGATCTATCTTAGAAAACCAACCTGCTACCCTAAGCTAGACAAAGAGATCATCTATCCTTGGAAGGGGGCAATGGTTCTTGACTGTTACCTAGTTCAACCTTTGATAGTCTATTCATAACCTGAGACCCCCATCTGCCTTCTTCACGAACAAAACTGGAGCACCCCACGGTGACACGCTGGGTCGAACAAAACACTTCTCCATCAAATCGTCAATCTAAATCCATAACTCCCCCAACTCCGAAGGTTCCATCCGATAAAGGGACAACAATATCGGACATGCACCAGGTTGTAAGTCTTTCCCGAATCAACATCACGTCGGGGGGTAGAGTCACAAACTCCTCAGGAAAAACATAGAGGAACAACCCAACAACCTCTGGGACATCCATCATCTCTGTATCAGTTGAAACCACTGATAATACGCCTATCAAGGAAAGGAGATGCTTCATATGCCGGCTTCCCACCTGATAGCTCCTCTCGCCATCAAAAGATACATGCTTCCCATCCATGCCGGAGAACACGACCCTCCTTCAGAAGAAGTCGATAATGGCAGTAATAGAAAACAAGAAGTCGATGCCTAGGATGGAATCATATGACTGAATCTGTAGAAAAATAAGGGCCCACTAGATCGATGTGGTCCCAACGCCATCCCACATCCCCATAAAACACAAGATATGCTGGTCTAGCCTCCAAATAGTGCACTCAGCACTAGGGGTATGGAAGGTATCTCTACGTCTAGAACCAATGCATGGGCTTGATCGGGTGCAATAAAGGAGTGTGAAGCTACTGAGTCGAACAAGGTAGAAACGAGAGTGCTGAACAAACAAATCATACCTCGCACCACCTATGGTCCTGCCTGAGCTGTCAACTCTGCTGCATGAAACTATCCACGCCCAGCTCCTCTTCCTCTCTGATGTCGACCACCTCCCCGACCACGTCCCGGTTGAGGTCCCTAAGGAGCACCCTAAGGTCGACCTCCTCCTACAAAGTCTGCCTTCAAAGGAGCAGGGTCCTACTGCTGCTAGAAGGGCCTCTCTGGAAACTGGTGCTACTGAGGCAGGTGCTGAACCTGCCCACCTCCACCGTACTGAGCATAGGTCAGGCACCAACTCTGAATGTGCCTGAAACCTCCACAAGAAAAACACTTCGGTCCTGGTCTTGTGAAAAAGGGATGAGGACCCGAAGATCTGAACTGGAACTGCTGAGGCCTGCTCCCTACTGGCCTGAATCTAGAAGGTCCTATCAGAGGAGACCTGCTGCTGACTGCCTTCCCCTTCGAAGAACCCAGATGGATCCCGTCTCATGGTGCACCTCCCTATGAGTGCATCCTCTCTACAACCTCTTCCTTCTTCCGTACTTCCAAGTATGTCGGAAGGGTGAAGGGGGTGACAACATACTGGAGCAAAGGACGGAGCGTCTCCTCCAAACGTCTTACCCAAGAATCCTCATCTGGAAAGAGATATAGAGAAAAGAGTAAGATATCCTTGAACTTGATCCCCAACTCTTATACTGACATAATCCCCTGGCGAAGGGAGAGTAACTCCTACCGATTTTCCACCTTGATCATTGAAGAACGGAATTCCTCTTGGAATTGCTCCACAAATTCAGCCCATTGAACCTCTATCTCTATCCTCTCTCCGAGGTAGAGCATCCACCACTGACACGCCACGCCTCTCAGCTGACTGACTGTTAGGGGAACCCAGTACTCCCTCAGAGCATGGATCAGAGTAAAAACGATCCCTAGCTCCTCATGCCACCCCTCTGTATCCATATCCTAAGTACTACCCTCGTACTTCTTAAGGGTTTGTCGTTGGAAAGAATAAAGAGTCTTCTACCATTGGTTATCATCTTCCTCTAAGTCAATCCCCAAATGATTGACTGCCTAAATCTGTTGGGTCTCAGTTGTCTGAGCCTCCCAGGGATGACGTCCAGGTTCCATAGCTGTACGGTAAACAAAGATCACATAAGCCCATGTAGAAAGGAAATTTCTCAAGGATTCATTTTATCATTTTATTTAATTTCATTCCCAGAACACCCAAATCATGTAAAACACAAACATGATTATGGATGCACCTTCACTAGGGTCTCTACCCTGCAATCAATGTAGTCTCACTAGGTCATTCGGTAGGCTCCAATTCCTTGCATCAGATCACGAGGGGGCCTAAAATCCCGTGTCCTAGCCGGTCTTCCCTGGCCTATGTCATGCACCAAGATTAGCCAACACCGTTGCCCTACCTTCCCATGCAATCCTCAATGTGTCTAACTCCAGACTCCATCCTATCTCTCAACCATCTCCTCTGATACCATTCTATCATGACCCCCTCCCACCAAAGAAGCACCTCCTGTGCTAGAAATGGTTAAAGGGAGATAATGACCCCCGGGTCCCACCTCCAACAGGCCCTAGGGTGGTGACTAGCACCAAGGGTATGAGTTTTTCACAAAATGGGAGGCATTACCATTTTTATTTATTTATGTTCAGGAAATAGGATGAGTCGAACACCAAAATAAAAAAAAGGAAAGACAAGTAAATAAACCCAAACCAATCCCACATGCATGTTTAAATAGTTCTGAAATAAGGTACATGTACAAGAAATCTCAAAAGTACAATACCAAAAGAAACAATAGTACAAAATTCTATAGAAAATCCAACTGTCCCGACTAGTAGGGTCCTGCACGGCCTGTTAGTCCTCCTGGAAACCTGAAAGTAAATGTTGGGTGATCATACAAGTATACTCCGTAGGGAAACCGAATGCTCTTGTGCACAAGTGGGGAGACATCCTAATGTCCCGTGAGAACAACAGAAGAACCAAAACCTATCAAGGAATTATAACCACCTTACCTCACCAGCCACGCTCACCAAAACAAAAGTCAAAAATTAGAATTATATAAGAATAAGAGTATTGGGTGCACCACACCATTTCCCACTAGCTAGTTGCTATTCCTAACGGCGAACGTCCTGACACAGCCACACTCTTCATGCCCGTACACACCTAGACCTCGCATCCACTTATCCCTCCCGCACACACCTGGGACACACAACAACACATCCCGCCCACACACACCTGGTCCTCACAACCGCACATCCCACCCGAACACACCTGGGCCTCACAACCGCACATCCTGTCCGCACACACCTCGGCCTTATCCCGAAGATTCATTTGAAAAAGTAAACCTTCCTGAAGAGTCTTGGACTAATAACACCCCACATCGGAACCTTCCATAAGAGTATTAGGTGTAAGGTCACCTCAAGCCATCACAGCCTATGGAGTAGGAGCACAAAGGAGCTAGTAACTAAGTGGAAACACCCTCTCCAATGAAATGGGAGTGTTCAGCACTAAGTTTTCAACATGGGTGGGGTGTGACAAAACACAATGATACATATATATTTGTATACCAAACACATAACCCAAACTAAGGCTTATAAACAGAGAAACTGAGCATGTGCCTCGACATTTCTACGTCGAAGAATGCATACAACAAACAATCCCAACACCATTTAGGTTTTCATGTTTCATTACAATTATTTTATTAGTTCCTTAACTACTTGGAATGTATCCACAACCAACCATATCAATCGTTCGTAAAACATATCCATGCCATCCAGAAATCATGTTAAGAAAAACACATGCAACACAACAAGTCCCTTCTTACCAACCAACCCTGTTTGTTATTATTCCCATTCCAATACCATGCCCCACCATTCATTCACCCTTCCACTTTTATTTATTATTAACAACCCATAGTTCATTCACATTCAACCCATCCCTGAAGCCCCACTTCCAACCACCATAACCACAAACACACCGAAACCCATACATCATCATCCTTGGATACCATTTATCGCAGCCCCGCTACCCATCACCTGACATAGAATTCACACCAACCCACAACTAAGACAACCATAGCCCCGCTGCTCACCCGATTCAAAAAAACCCACAAAACACTCCCTTCACATAAAATAAACCCTATCCATCACCCACATGTTTATTATTAGAGTTTTGTTAAACTGGGGTGATCACACAAGGGTTCCAGTTAATCATTAAATCATCCAGCATTACGTGATTAACCAATTTCCATATTCAACAAAGTTTCCATCCGTAAACCGTCTATAAATATAGGGGAAGAATTTAATTGCACATGAAAAGGTCCCCAATGACTGTGATTTTCAGTATGTATAAGCCTATTCAATTCACAACATCATATCATAGGATATAAAAGAAAAGTAACTACATTCACAAACATACCATCCCCATTATATAAGCCAGTTATTATCTTTTGTAAACTGGTTCAAAGGTGTTTCACATAAACAAGAGTACACCCACCCCACATGATGCACAATCTAGAGAGACAATGGTAAGATCCCTACCTCCACAGGTTCTGATCACAATGCTCCTCGGGAACAACTTTAGATGACGTTCATCGGCATCCGTCTCTTCTGTCAAATCCCAGAAAAACATCCTCAGGTAGTAGCTGGGAAGGAAAGGCTGAAGGGAAGGAAGAATATCCAAGCTCAGAAGTTTCGCCTCGTTATTACGATCTTGTGGCCACTGAAGGGTCATAAATCATAGCTCAGAAGATGAAGTTATGGAAGAAAAGAGCCTTCGAGTCTCTTGGGAGAGCTCTGCTCGAGGGAATGGGGAGGAGAGGAGTGATTTGAAAAGGAGAAGAGTACCCATCCTTTTATAGGTGAGAAAAACAAAAGTAAATGGCGTGTACTTCCTAGTACACAGCATGTACTCAGCCATTTCACACGGTCACCACACAGCTTCCAACACAGCCTTCAACGCCGAATGCAGCCGTTGACTGGTCAACACAAGGATTAAGGGTAACACGTATGTGGGGAGGGACTACACGGCGTGTAGTATGAGATACACAGCATGTACTCAATTATTTCGCCTGGCAAGGACATGACTCCAACACAGCACATGGCTGTTGACTGGTCAACACACAGTTTGAGGGTAACTTGTATGTGTGGAGGGACTACACGGTGTGTAGTATGGGATACATGGCGTGTACTCATTTATTTCACAGGGCAAGGACACGGCCTTTAACATGAGGTATACCTGGAGAGGGGGTACACAGAGTGTACTCACACTACACGACGTGTAGTTAGAAAATTCTGGAAAGTGTGGTAAAAGTCCATTTTACTCTCCAGAACACTTCATGACCTTCTTTTTGATAGAGTAATGTGCCGGAGTGGATAGGGCAATTAAATTAAGGTACTCTTTAACAAAAACATCATTTCAATTGTTTTAATTTTTTTTTCTTCTAAATCTTTTTCATTAGTGTCCATGTTTTCAAAATGGTTTTAATGATTTATTTCTATAGACATGAATCTTTTAAAATTTTAATTACATTAAAATGATTCAAAGTGATATGGGACACATTGATTGAAAAATGACTTTTAAATTTATTCCATTCTAAATTGTGTGTCTTTTAAATGATTTCATGAAAAAGGTGTATTTCTCTCAATTAGTTTTACATATCATTTTTAACTATGTCAACATTCTTTATAGGATATTATTATTCAATGAGGTTGATTTATTTTAACACAATATTCCATATTATATTGAATGTGTTATGATATGTTTTAATATGTATGTGTTTTTTTATAATTATTGGTTCATGGATACTGTATTGACATTTAATATGCTAGTTTTATTATGAATTTTTATGTAATGATTCAAAATTTTTATATGAGAAATGCATTTGAAATAGTAGGTTATGGGCATGTCGCGCTATAGCCCCTCGATGCATCGGTAGTTCTCATGAGAAAAATTAGAATCCTGGTACAAGGCCTTGAAAAAAAAATATATTTGTACTCTTGGCACATGGCCTTTATAAGGTAGATATGATGTCTAACATTATGTGTTCCCTTATTAAAAAATTATTTATTACTTATGATTATTCGACTAGTATATTATCCATTTGCATGTGTATTTTTTAATTTTTCATTTGTTTTTTCCTTATTATGTTTATGTTTGTGTTTACAAGGGTGTTGTTTTTATTACACATCTTGCAATAAAATTATATAGCTTCCTCTAAATTATTTACCCTTAATAAGAATTCGAGATCACACCTTTCCTATGTCTTTTTCCTAGGATTCCAAGAAGTGTGCTATGATTAATATGAAAGGTTATGCTAAGGGAATAATTGGTTTCTCAAAGGAATATTTATTTTGTGTTGTATGTTATAAAGAGTAATGTAAAAATCATGTATGTAATCTATTTTTTGAAACTGCTAAACTGATCAGTCCCTCAACACTTGATTCCTTGTAATCATTCCAATGTATTAAAATAATGCACCAAATCCGAGATTTTGGGGTTAGGACATTACACCGGGTTTGGCTACTTCGATACCCTCTACACATTCCATAAAACTAGGTCCCCTCTTAATGGTCCACTCTACGACCTTATGTTAGAAGCATGCATCCTCAATGACCTTTTCCTTGGAATGGTATTTGACCTCCTCTATTTTACACGTCTTATTGGTATACTCGAATGTGTTGTTTAAAAGTGAAAAAAGTGTGGATTATCACATAGACATTACCTCGTTTCGTGTCTTGCTTCATGATCCCTTTTTTTAGATCATCATCATCTTCCATGATAGAAGGGACCCCCTTTATATTCTTTTCTCATGCCACATTTTCTTACCTGCCATCTTGGGCCAACACCCAAAAAGACCTCGGACGACATTTTGCGACAAGTCCCATGATTCAAACAGGGTCAAAAGTTGACCCTCATTTGTCTTTCCCCATGCCAGGCTAACGCAAAATAGATGTTGTGTACCAAACATGATCAGTAGATATCCTTTCTTGTCAAACCACCATCAATATGATCCAAATCTCAGGCTCCATGATTTACATAATTTTTTCCCTTATGTACATGTGTAATTCCAACATACTCGGTTTTACACCCACGTGCTTTAACGAAAGTCCCCTCACAACTATTTGTTTCCCACACCGAGAACGACTCAGGTGGGATTAGTGGTTTCGTAAGGATGCGTACTCATTTAGCCGAACCACTCGTTCCTCTAACCCCTCTTGAAATTACACTACACTCTCATAACAATGTATGGCTTGATTCCCATCCTAATAGCCTACGTAAGAATGCCCGAACACTTCTCTTCAGTTCTATCCCCCCAATTCAAGATACCTATAGTCTATGGACTAATGAATCTCATAAATAACACATGGGGTGATGTGGACCCTTATAGTCCTCCTTTTCATCTGGATATGTACCAAAACACATGTTTCTCTACTGTGTAACCATGACATCAACACATGACTTTAAACTGCGGTTCTACCCTAAACATGTTCAGGATGCCCCATGATAACTATGGAATACATCATCTTAATATTAATAAAGGATTTCCCCTCCATCATTGGTATCTCTCTATGCTATTCTTTATAACTATATCAAGATTTATTCTCATCTTTATGAGATACGTAGCGATTCACATGAAGTTTTCCTTGGACCAGCCCTAGGAAAATTAACATTTGTAGTTCTTTTCCCCTAATCACGGTCTAAACTCTATGACATTAAACTAAGAGCCTACAATCCTAGAAACATGAGTTTAAATTGTTATCCTAGGTCCATGTAGTATGACCTTAAAACTAGGTGTATCATCCATGTCATATGATGTTAAACTATTCTTTGCATCATCTCTAACTTACAATGTTAAACTATGTGTATATCGTCCTCATTGGCACTATGTAATACAGTGGGTCATTCTCAGTCTTCTCTAGATAGGTCATATCTGTAAGTAGGTATGACCCCTTATCAGAATGATGCACTCACCTAATGCGTCTTCACCTCATTATTGTAATTTCAATAGTGTTGGACACTATTCCAAGAACCCAAAACTCCAACATCCAGGATTTGTGTACCCTTTATTTGGACCCTCACTCCCTTTCATTCCTGATGGAACCCCTATATTTATAGATTCTTGGCCTATGGATCGCATGTTCTCCCGGGATAATGTTATTGAGGACTAAAGGATGACACATTGAGTCAGGTACCTTTTTTGACACATGGTCAGTGGTCAGACCTCATTTGTTATCCCTGTATTAGGATGATATGATAGGGAAAATCTATTTTGAATGCAGTCAGTAGTTGTCATTCATCATCACGCCACCCCTACAGTGTTTCAAATTTTGGGTATAGTAATTCACTCTTATTACTCATTTTTATTTTTGTTGATTCTAATGCCCCTGGAGTTACTCCACTTGTGCACTAGAGCACATTGTGAAAACAACAATTCGACTATTCTGAGAGCTTCATTCTCCAGTTAGTCCTCCATCATTTTTCTAGGAAATACAGATTGGTTGTTCAAACCATGGACAACCTAATCTTGGTTGAAACTTTCATAATGATGGAATAATGATATAGTCATCCATTGTTTCCAACATCGGGCCCGACCCATCTGAGCTTAGGGATTAAATACTGAATATTTCACAAATGTAAATGATATGTAGTAAACAAACCCAAATATCAGAAATCATGCATGAAACCATCATAAAAAAACATGAATTTTTTCTTGTGATATTACACACATTTTAATACCCAAGGATTGGCCCCTCCAATAGATAAGTTTACCTCTTCAATTGAGTTTTCCATCTTCTCCATCCTCTGGAATTTGGCCTCCAAGATCCATTGTCATGTATTTATCTCCTTCTCCTCCTCAACTACGATGGGTTATAGTTCCTCAGTAGCGATACAAGCCCATTCCTCATTAGTTTGGATTGTAGTCATCTCTTAAGAGGCTCATTTCATACATTCATTTGCCTCTCCCAGCTAGGACATTAGGCATGATACAAGCCTCAATTTCATGTTATGGAAAGTCGAGTACTCATCCTTTCATACCCACAACCATTGAATCTCATTTTCTTCCTCATCGATCCTCATGATGTTCACTGATTTCCTCCTCTTCCAGCCTACACCTTGTCCACCATCATACATTAGAATCATCTCTACCATCATGTCTCGGATGTGAAAATGAGGACATTGGGCATCCACTCCTCTAGCATATAGTTCATGCAGCCAGGAACGAAGCCTCCCCATTTGGTATTTCGTTTCACTTGAGGGGTCTCCATGATGAAGTTATTAATGAGATTATATGACCATTAATGGAAGACTTTTCTATCCTTTCCTCAAAATTTTGCTCGTCCCGGTCTGTAGGTTAGGTGAGTTCAAATTTAGGGAAAGCCTCCAAGAAATCCACAGAAGGATAATCATCCAGTTTCTTGTCTAGTAGGTCAAGACCCATGTCATCTAATTGATCACCATCATCAGATTTCATATCAATGATTTCATGATCAGTCTTGCTGACAGTCCCAACTACGATTAAAATTATCGTAGTTTGGTCAACTCAAGCATTCGCTTCCACGAAAACCAGAATTCTATAGGGAAAGGCACTACCATGAGCCCAAAAAAACCTCACCTAGGAGGCCCACACCATTTGAATAATTGTGCACACAAAAAGAACATGGACATCAGTTAACCTAATCAATGAAGGACATTTACAAATTCAGTAATAGAGACATACAGAGGATGAATAATCAGTCTCTCTCTGGAGTTATTTTTATTGGAACCCTAAGGCATGCCCCCCCCTCGTATATAGTCGAGAAGTCATAAGTCTCTTCTAGGACCACACAGGATGTCAATGCCTTGCTGGGTATGATAAATTCCCTAACTGTGGGATCAGATCTTCATGTTCCTGTAGATGTATCTACTATTGAGGGGGAATGGGTTTTGTGTATGAGGCCCTCATAAATTAGTCAGGTCTTAGTTGAGAAGTTCTAAATTACCAACATGAGTACTATAAGAATTTTTTTTAGGATTTTACCTCAATGGTCATTGAAACCTCTTCCAGTTCCATGTCTGAATTTCTAACCTCAACCACTTCTAGAGGGCTCCCTCCACCGGCCTCCTCCCCGAGAAGGACTTGTCTGATTCATTAAATAGAGGTAATAACTCTCTCAATTAAAAGGCCGACAACTACATAGGGTCCATTTGATCGAGAAACACATTCACTCAATACATCATTGTACGTGGAGCACCTGAGAGTGTACAAAGGCCCCTATCTTGCCAAGGTATTACCCCTATCCACATGGAATGCCGCAATGATCACCCTGACATGACCGATCCCATGAAAATTCATCCCAAGATTATTTAGTTGTTGGCACATCTCAGACGGGTTGAGGAATTGTCTGTTGACATCACAGATGTCCCAAGACTCTGAGAAGACCACGTTCTTAAACATGTCTATGTGGCACAACCTCTTCCTCGATGACAGGGTGGGTATCATACGGAACCCCATGGGTAGCCTCCCGTCAATATATCTTTTCTCTTGTTGGACTGTTGGGACCTCAATTTATTCAATCCTATCAAATTTTATGGGTCTCTCTTATACAACATCCTCGCCACTACAGGATATACTCACCATTATTCAGCCCCACCTTCAAGGTTGAGGGGGGACCCCGTCACTGGCGTAGATGGTATGCTGCTTTAGTATCTCCCATGGGTAGGCCACCTCCTTCGTTTTGGAATATTCCTTCACCAGCCCATAGACAGTTGTGGGAAAATTCAGCTTATTCAACATCTTCCCATCCTTTAGTGGGGACATGAGCCACATCTATATCATCACAAAGTGATGGTACTTGTGGTGTACTCCCATGTAGACCCACAAGGTTAGCCTTTGCATGAACTAGAACTGCATAGTGAATCATTGCAGGGTGTAAAACTCACCGAGAAGCTTGTGGTCAACCCATGCCACCATGACTCCACCTTGAAATGCTTGGAGGTTGGACATATTATCCTTCATTCCTTGGACTTCATTAGTGAACACAACTATAGGAAATGGGAATGTGTGAATGTTGAACTCATCTTCCTTCCAGACCTGGTTCAACACAAGTATCAGGGTCAGCTTGGTTTGAAAACTCCCTACTACATTTAGAATGTCTTGTAGGATGTCTGTCCCTTGAGGGGAATGGGGTTTGGGTTTTCGTAGAAACCCCTGATATGCGCCACTATCCACCCATAAAAATGATAGAACAACCAACATACCATGTGTGGATTCCTCCCTTCATTGATATGACACAACACTTTATACATCTTGGTGATCATCAAAATCCCCAGGTTGACCCAGTCCCCTATCACCAGTGAGGATTCCATGATGAACATGATCTGTCACATGCTCATGTGCTTGTCTCGAACGGGCAGGATCCAGCTGCAGATATGTGCCAAGTTGAATGCATCCAACCTAACCACCTGTTATTTTTTTTACTGATACTGAACCCCCATGTCATCCACTGTCTGTCCACTAATAGTCGTCATTAGGAGTTCTCCTTGATGCGCTAATCCTCTTTCATGTATGTTGGAGGCCTCACAGAAAACATTACAACTGTAAGGGAATTCAGGAACTGACTAAACCACTACTTAAATTGGTCATCCCTCACTAACTTCATATCCTCCCCCAACACCAGGTCCACCAATTCCTTTTCCACATGTGAAATTTTATCCGGGGCCTCCCATGTATTTATGGTGGGGAGGAACTCTTCATGCATTGCCCCCATTATCAGGACCCCTGATATTTTGAGCAGTTCCCATAGGCTAATGTCGAACTCCCCATTGTGAAAATGGAAGGTGTTGGTCTTCACTGACCTCCTGCTCAGCAAATCTGGAAACAACTGCTTCAGTTAGTAGATATTAAATTGGGAGGTACAAGCCACCTAATAGAAGCCCACTCGCCTTAGCTCTACCTAAAAAACCTCTCATTAATAAAATACTTAGTATGCCCATGACCAGTCGTCTGTGTTGTTTCCTCCAGAGCACAAATACCACTCATCAATCCACCCCTTCTCCGAGTTCCTCAATGTCATCTTCAAAATGCTATGATATAGTGGGGAGATAGATATGGATGAAATGCCTTCTCATCATCATCATTCAAATGGTTATATAGGCATCTATAATCAAATGGTTTTTTATCCTCCCAAGTATGATAGTCAGACTCCCTGAACCACTAGCGCTGGCACGATGTACTCAAGAACGAATATGATGGCTCATATCTGGTCACGTTAGTAATGAAGACACTATCTCTTATACTGAAGACATATAAAGGAATCCATTTTCACAGTGGGTAGTTTTTATGACTCTCTAACAGTAGTTCCACAAGGGACTCATGGTCCCAATGTCTCTGTATATATTCCACAATACCCAGGTTATTTTACATTTCGTCCCTTTGAGAAGCTTCCTCAAGGACCCGCATAACAGCTTCCTGTTGATCCATTCAGTCTTCAATGTTTTTTATTTATGTTTCGCGTAGCATGTTTGTGGAGTTTGTTCGTAGATCTCGTTCATAGAACATGGTCGCCAAGATCAATTGCACCAACATTTCATTGAGCCCTGCCACAGACTTTGTAGAGATAAGCCACACAGCACAAACTCATAGAGTCGAAAGACTCACTATGAACAACTGATTATAAAGGATTGATTTAGAATAATAAATCACAGAGCTTATGAGGAATCAAAAATTTACAACACAATCTATTAAATTATGAATATGAGTAGGGAAAAAAAGAGGGTTCATCCTACATTTTTAAAAGGCCAAGACCCCCATGAATTTGCAGGGTGCGTGGTTGCAGTGAGCTTCACGATGCTCTCAACCGACGCATAGACTCTCCACATAATGACCCTTCATCATGATCATTTTTTACAATACACATAAAATGATTCGCTATCTACCCTTAGACATTGACCCTTTTTTTCTCCTTGGCACTATGTTTAAGGGGGGGGGGGACAATTTTGGAACCTAAATATATATATGGAGGGAAAGAATGATAATAGGAAATAAATTCTAAAGGGACTACCTCGTGAATCACATTTCTGAGTCCCAAGAGCACCATGACACTCGCAGAGCCCCACAACACTGCGACTGGTGTGAAGCCGAAGCCCCCTATGTGGTCTCCGTAGAGTAAAAGTGGCGGGATGATCTATTGTTACAAAAAAATTGACTGGGAGCATTGCATCTTGGAGGGAACTGGATCGAACTCTGTGCTCACATGGTATTTAACAGAAGCCCCCACAAGTGCAACTGAGGGATCCATGGAGTTATCCATGCCAAGGATGGGATGATAGTCGACTCCTCGATTATGACAAACATGACACATGCCGCAACCGATAGCGGAGCACCACACGGCTTCAAAAAAATCCATCCATGCATTGTGCCACCCCTTTCCAATAAATACAGGGCTCCCCTTTAACCCAAAATACAGATATCATGACCATTAACCTTCTCAGATCTAACACAACAAATTACTTTTGGCCATGTGAAACCTTGAAAAAAATGAGTTGTTCATGGTACGTGAGAATTGAAAAGTGCCTTTCCATTAGCTCAAATACAACCACTCTACAAGTAGGGATTACCTTTGTGGAGCCCACAAGCAATCTCAAATGGAAGAAGGTCCCAAAGGGGACCCATTTCTTTGAAAATCACTAATGCTCCATTAATTACCTTCCATGCCCATGTGAACCACATGTTATGGTAGGGTCACTGTGCTTCATGAAGCACAGTGCTTTGCAGTACTATACTTCACAATATACCCTTGCATTGTGATGTCCTAATCCACAAAAGACTTTTTACTTCACAAATTACCCTTCATAAGCACTAATACCCTATTCCCATGATAGGAAACTCAAATTCACAAAGCATACCCCTTTGTGAAGTCCCGCCACTACGTGCAACACCAGAGCTTCAAAAAGTCATTTCCTGTGAACCCATTTGGTTCGAAAACCCTTCTTCTATATGACCCTATAGGTTCTTACAAAGTGGTTTCATAGTCCATTGGGTGGGGTTTCATGTTTTATATTTTATCCTCATGATTCATCGTATAGGCACACTAACAACTATTTATTCTTCACATAGCCAAGATTACATGGTCCCCTTTGTGGATCAATCCACAACACTACCACAAAACGATATTGCAGATGCCTTCCCTTCCTCTATGGTGGGAGGTTATCAGTTATGTATGTCCGAAGGATGCAATGTGAACCCACCTCCTCCAAGCTGTAGAACGTTAAACTGCCAAGCACTATCATCCCCAGCAGATGAGGTTTATCTGTAGCTTCTCCTCTTGCATTATACATGGGGTGACTGACCTTGAAAATTCTCTACGTCTGCTCGTCTCCATGGGTTTGAGATCTTCCTCACATGTAATGATATCCTCTTTGTTGGAGCAGCATTTTTCTATATAAAAGGGAAACCATATTGGTGTAATCCACTGGACTTTATTGCAGGAGGTAGCATCCATGATCCTAATCTCTTATTCCATACCAAATACTAGAGGAGATATGGGCACATAGTCCTTTGTTACCCCATCCATCTCCCTCTAGGATTTTTTAAAATCAGGCCTCCATCCTAGACTAAGTCCCAATCTCTATCACCATGGGCCTCTATCCATGCATAATCACATGTTTCTTCTAAGGGCCACTAACCACGTGTAATCCACACTCCACATCCCATGTACGCACATTTCACAATGTGATCGTTAGGTCTTTGTTGTCTCTTTTTTCCCACACTGAGAAGGAATCACGTGGGATTAAAATAATCACTAACCATGGCATCCTTATTATGATGCCTTAGCGTGTAAACCCCATACCATTTTGATCTATGTGGACATTGTTCCTTGGCCTCTCCAATAAAGGTACGTAGGAAGCCTCCCTGAGCTTGAAGCCCAAAATCAACTTTTACCAACCCCTTTACATCAGTTCACCATTATCCCGATTAACATTAAACTGTATCCCTCATTCCGAACTATAGGTACTTTGATCCTTGTATTCTAGGAAAGGTACATAGAAATCCTTCCTGAGGTTCGATCCCTACATATACTTGTCCCGACCCCTTCAAGCCAGTTCAACATCATCCCGCATAATGTTAAACTCTATTCCTCATAAAGAAATATGCATACATTGATCATTATCTCCTAGGAAAGGTACATAGGAACCGTCCCTAAGGTTTAATCCCATCACCCATTGGTCTTGACCACTCCATGTCGGTCCACCCTCATCCATCATGACAATAATCTATTTTCCCATTTTCATCCAACAATAAGGTAAACTAAACCTTTTCAAACATCATTGGATTAGATCCTTCTCTCCTAGACAGGGTATGTAGGAAGACTCTATGAGGTGAAATCCCAATAGACGTTAGGCCATTGTGATTCCCAACCAGCGGTAAGCCTTTGTAACCCCACAAAATGGTTTGCCATTGTCAACCCCAATTAGCGGTAAGCCATTGTAGCCCCATCAAATGGTAAAACATTTTCATCATCAATCGATGGTAAGATGTTGTATTTCTCTTTTATAGGACCCTAATCTTTGATCCACCCATGTGGCATCATACCATCCCTAGATTATAACCATGGGTAAGCCCCGATATATCATCGAGTCATTTCCTTGGTGTACACCCCGATTCTATTCCCCCATCCTGAACAATGTGAACTTTGATTCCCGGCCATGGAAATACACACGACGACTCCCTGAGGTCCAAACCCATAATTCAAGTCCCATAGTGATATCATCCTCGATCCCTCATGTGTTCTCGAAAGATCGTGCACCAACCAGGAGGTTTCACTTCCTCTGTGTCCCATCCATGAATCCATGCTCACAGACCACCTTCTTAGGCATCCCATTGCCAGATCTCGAACTACGTGGACTTTGATTCTCTACCACATGGATACGTAAGAAGTCACTTTGAGGATCATGTCCAACATCACCATTTTTCTCACATCAGTTCCATCTCATTATCCATTCACTCTCAACCATCCATATCCATCCCGATTCTTACCTGAGCCGCCATAGCCTGGTGAGATCGTGTCACCCACCTTCTCGCAGTTCCTAGAAATCCCCGAGCTAAAAACCACGCGTAAGCCTCACCTTGTCTTTGGGTTGATTTCCCCTGCGAATGCACCAATTCATCACCCCTTTGAACTATGAAGGTTTTGATCCCTATCACATAGGACATTGGTGCGTAGGAACCCTCTTTGAGTTTCAATCCCACCCAATGGTAAACCATAGTGTTTCCTTTATAGGGATCCAAGAACCCTCAGATAAGTATTCAATAGACGATGTGATCTTCCTATCTAATATGAATATCAATTGATCCCTCATGGGGATCCACCCATATGATTCAGATTTATCAGTGTTCCGATCAGCCTAATTGTTCCATACTAGATGTTAAAGTCATGACACACCCTATTCTAAACATGGGAAGTTGAGGAAAACCTTTGAGACATGCCTAAGGTATATAATTCCCCGTGCTCGATGTGGGATACCTCAGGCTTCCATGCCATTAAGAGTACCTATCATAAGTTGAAGAAATCCAGATGCATGATTTTTTCAGCTTCAAGACACACCCGTGATTTCCTACATGATTACTCCCCTGACTAAACGTTTCTTCCCTACCTAGACTCCATGGAATGTCCTGACCGAAGTAGCGTAATTAACTAGAATCCATGAAGACATGAAACTGGGAAGAGTTTCATGAACAACATCTTATGTCTATGAGGGATACATGAACAACGTAATGAGTTCAAAGGAGGAATCCACAAAATGAGGAACCGATATCCCATCATACCATTTAGATCCAGGAGAAAACATCGCTGAATAAGTGACCGACGATTCATGACATTAGAAAGTGGTATTGCAGGGAATCATATAGTGCCTCCTACAGATGGGTGCCCCAATGAAAGTGTCAGAAATAGTAATGATCCCGTAAGGTTCCCAACAAAATCCTCAAGTGATGATTATGCTCCTTAGATCCAAATTAAACATGGATTTATTCCAAAAAAAAACAAAAAAAAGTCACGATTGAGTTGGAACAACCTATTCATGAGTTCCATAAAAACTATAGGAGTGAAAGTAAAACTAAAAGGCATGAAGAAGTAAAAAAATTAGTCCTACCTACTATAACAAATTGTCTTCAGTATATCTTCCACTTTCACCATTAGTAGGTTGTAACTCGAACACATTTCTATTTTAGAAAAATACTTCACACTCTTCAATTTATCAATGAAGTATTCTATTTGGTGAAAAAGATATTTTTTCATGTTGGTTACCTTTTTCATAATACAGTAGCGAATAAAAAACTAGATGGATTTGTCATCACCATAAAAATTATTGGAGCTGCACAAGGTGAGACACTCAGGCTAATAAATCCTTTGGATTCCAAATCAGCCTGTTTGATCTTTAATTCCCTCAACATGGTGGGGGGTATACAATAAGAGGGAGTACAAATCATTTGTGTTGCAATCACCAAATCAATCAAAAAATCCACTTCCTCCTCTAATGGAATGACTGAAAAATCATCCATAAATACCTACTGAAACACATCCACCATGTGAGGCAATCGACCCACAGGAGAATGAAAATACTCCTCTAGCGTGAGTGATGATAACTCGAAGATAAGATTTCTCAACTCTAGGAGTGGTGGTCCCACATGACCAGACTAAGGATCTCATTCCCCATGAAAAACCAGAGGGCTACCATCAAGTACAATAAAACACGTCCACAACTAATATAAATCAATTTTTATAAGAAATCCCACCATACAATCCAAGCATTGGATTACCTAAAAAATGTTCCATATCTAGGACCTAGAGGTCAAACTCCTTATCAACTCCAAACACTGTAAGTGAACATGATGGGCACCTGATGCCCTGGTCCTTCTTCTTTCCTTACATAATCAACAACTCCATCTGGAAAGAAAATAATCTGGGTTGGAAAATTCAGCGTTTTCATAGTACATGAAGAGATAAAAGAATAAGAGACCCCAGTATCAAAGAGAAAAACAAAAATAAAAGATGAAATCAAAATGGTACCTCATATAGTCTTTTGCCCTATATCTGTTCCCATTGGTGATTTCTAAACATCATGAATGTTAATAGTCTCTTCGTGAGAATAAATTCCCTCATGTTGCTCTTCTATGAACTGTCTCATCCCAGAAGAGGATTCAACCCTACTTCCACGACCACCAAACTGATATCTCCCCATCCTCGATGGCTCTGATAGAGTTGGAACTCCCTTGGAAGCCACTGATCTTACAACACAATGCATTGGACGTGCCATCATACAAAAATTCTACAATTTTCCCATAAATTCCCATTGATAACAGGTCTTCATAATATATGTACATGATGATTGGATGTGTCATGGACTCCCACACTGGTGACTCATGAAAAACCTCAAAATAGAAACCATATCAGAATGTTGGTGGGAAGAGTGGCTTCAACTGTCACCTCATTTCGCCCCCTACTCCTCTAGATTACTCTTCTTTTTAGATTAATTAGCATTGACCATCGCTGATACTATTCCAGAGAAATAAAATCTCCCCTTGTGGTCAATCTATATAATACAATATCAATCAACCACCTCAACATAATTCTCTATCTTGAATCAGAAGACCTATGAATATATCTATGGCTGCAATCCTATCTCAAACTTCTAGGCTATAATATGATAATAAGTGACAATATCCAGATCATACCTGACATTCTCAGAAAAATTGTTTTCATACTAAATCACTATGTGATCTCCTAGAACCATCTCCATTAAATACTAGGATCTATCCTATGCCCAGACTTTTGGGTAGTACTGGTCATTGATGGTAACCTTGAAGTTATTCCAGCTCATCTATTCATACTTCCTAGATTGAATCATTGATTCCCACCACCTATGGTTGGGAACCTCCAACAAATAAAAGTATCACTTCACCTTGACCTTCTCAGGTGTATTAAGAAACTCAAACTTACACTCAATATTCTCTTGCCACTCCTATACTTCCTAGGGTTTCGTGGTACCTTAGAATGAAGGGGACTTGTTCTTTAGGAACTCCTTGGATGTTTCATTCATAGGATTAGACTCGTCTTCTCTAGATAGAGTAGGAGGAATATCTACTCCATGTCCTAGGGATTGGAAAACATTGAAAACAACATCTACAATCCTTTGATTAATCGGTGAGGGAGAACTCTCTCTAGCATCCTTCTACTATTGTATGCGAGCTTACTAGTGAGGCATGTTGTTGTACAAGAAAAGAGTCGCAAAAGAAATCATCAACACAATAATGAAGAAAATTTTTATAAAATACATCGAATATAAATAAGTATAACACATCAAAATAATGAAATAATCAACCACTTCACTCCCACCCGATCACTATGTGCAGTTTGCGTCCCACACTTTTCACCTAGAAGAAAAGTAGAACAAACAATCCCAAAACCCCCTGGTAACTCAAGGTCTGTCACAAGAGGTGAATGTCAGGCACACTACTCACATCTAGAACTCTGATCCCCAATAGACCTATCTTCTATGAACCTAGACTAACCAAAAAATATTAATATAAACAAAAAATATTATCCTCCTTTAAAACCATTTTGACATGAACTGAATCTGGTCACCATTAAAATTGCATCCATACTCGGCCTATGGAAAGGACTAAAGGGTGTTCCCTATACTCACAGTTTGGAAGAAGTTCCCAGGTATCATAAATAATGGTTTGGGAATGATTTACCGAAGTTAGAATACATAAAAAAATAATAATGAATAATAATCTAATTCCAAAAATTCATGCCAAAGAAGCCATAAATAAAACCCAAAACTGAATGAATGGTTTTAAACCTGACACAAGAGGTCCAAAACTATACAATTAGTAGAAAAAATTCTCTTGGACCACCACATGACAAGGGGTCACCACCCACAAGCAACCTTTACAACACTACACCATGGAAGAAAGCTAAAAACCTGGACTGCCAACTCTAAAGGCCATTCCCTTACAAATGCCAATCAAAATCATGTCTACATAAACCCGATGGTGTCTGTAGGGTGTGAGATTAAACCAAATGGGATACAACAAAAATATTCCATGTGATAATCCATATAATCTACAAATAATTCACATTTTTTCCAACCATGAAATGGTACCAACAATTTCTAAAGTGCAACCTTTAAATGAAATTAGTTTACAAAAGGGTAAGCTTAGAGAATGAATTCATTTAAAAAACCTGTAAGGTAATGAATTTTCAGGAAAAAAACATCATAATACAGTGGTAAATACCAAACAGTCCATGAGAAGTAGTCACGAGAACACTCCTAGGAACCAATTAGTTGTGGGCCACATGTACCTCGTATCATGGTGTAAATGTAACCAGATCAAATATCTTCTCCCATGGATGATAAATTAGTAGGGAACATATCCATAACATAGTGTTCCACAATCATCATCATCATAGTTTTTTAGTGTTTTCAATGTTGAACTTTCTAGGTGATACATGGGAAAAACCCACATCAGATCAATATCATACTAGTACACGCCCACCCACCTAGATACTCAGGGTTCCCTATTTGTTCTCAAACATGTTCCAATTGCTCTAAAATTTAATTTACATATAAAAACACCAGTTCTATTCTTACAAAATCAAAATAGTATCTTAACATGATTTTCATTATTCTAATAATTCTAATAATAACTTATAATTTCCATAAAAAAATTCCACAGGGTATATTAAAACATTTCACATAAAATTCCATTTAAAACACTATTTTAAAACCAAATTCCTACTAATATTTAACCAAATCCGAATTTAAGGGACTATTTTTTTTTATAAAAAACCAATCCATAAATAATAATACAACCACAATTGGTACATATTAGGCTTCTCCTAAAAACTCTCCATTTTGACACAATAATGACACATAAAAATCAACAACTTAACAAATGATACTAAAAACTCTTTTCGCACAAAATACAATGAATGAGAAACATGGTTAAAATATAATTCTTGAAAAATAACTCATTCTATAATGCATACACATGGAATCAAATAAAAAAATTTTCAAAACCATTAAATACATATATGGAACATAAATCAAACCACCATCACACCTCAAGGGAGTGAAATCAAACCAAAAATCCCAATATTGTACCAAGAAACACAAAAAACTATATGTACAAAGCCCAAGATTCTATAAAATTGAATCATCAATAAAAGTGGATCAAATCCTATGAAATTGGAATTAAAAAGGAAAATCATTTAATTGAGAATCATTGAAGTTTCTCCACAATGTCCCCTATGATAATTGAGTTTCATGGGTGGTTCAGAGAGCTTGGAGGCTATCCATGGATGATAGGAATGGAATGGGAAAGAAATTGTCACATTTGGGTTTATTCTGGAATAAAAAATAGGAATTTCAAAACATTTTTAATGAGGTATAAATGGATTCACTATATTCTTACATGGTTTGGAAAACCATGTCGAAAAACCTTGCTCTCAGATCTGTCCACTCTGAACATGTTCAAACTCTTCCAATTTCCTAGTGGTCTAACGGTGGAACCAAGTGGGAATGAGGACCAGGAATATTAAAGTAAAATAACTAAAAAAAGTTGTGGATGTTACAATTCCAGATCCATCCATATAAATAATACATATATAATAGTATAGTTCAATAGACAATATGGATTCATGGCCATAATTGTTGATTGTAATAGAAATTGAAGACCCATCATCATTTAATGTGATAAATTTACAAATTTGGGATGGTGTTTTCCATTATAGTATAAAAGAATGGGAATAGAAAGATGATGATAAATTATTCAATGTAACATTACAATACATTTTTGGAACTTGATTTTTCATAACATTTTAATGAAATAATGTGAGGAAAGAAAAAGAAAGGAAAGTAACTCGAAATAAATAGAATGAAAAGAGTAATTTACCACTTGAAGTTATCTTCCATTGGAGCCACATTAGGGTAGTGGATTTGGTATTTTTATGATTCAAAGAGCTTCTGGACATAGGGGAGGATCATGGGAGGATATTTGAGTAGACTTTAGGTAAGGTACAAGCATTGATAGGAGTCAAGAGAAGAAGGAGTGAGGGGGGTTATAGTGGGGGACATGGGAGATTTTTGAATATCGTATTCTTTATTTTATATTTCTCTCAATACAACCAATTGTGTTGATTCATTTGACCCATAACAGTAATAACTACATGTGAGTTAGGACCATGTGTGATTACACCATCCATGTTTCTAGGAATATTCTATTTATCTAATAATGTATATATATGGTAAATTAACATATTTTATTATTCATCAAAATTTTTAGTATTTCCAAAAAATCAAAAACAATTACCCAAATAATATATTGATGTATAGAATTATAAAATGAAGTCCATCTTTTTGGAAATAATATACTAAATATTTTTAATTTATTTTTTAAATAAAATCATAATTTATGGAAAAAATAACAATTTGAAAAATATAATTCATTTTATATCAACTTGAAAAATTAATCAATATATCATTGTATTATAATCTTAATGAAATAAAATAATAATTTGATGTACTATTCATAAGGGTTATATTACTATTCATATTACTATTCATAAGGTATGTTACTATTCACCAAAAATTATGTTTTTCTAATAAGACTCACAGTAACTTTTTAAAAGCAACCACGTATGTCATTTTTTTGAAATTCAATTCATAGTGGTGGAAAAATTATGTTTACTGCTACGTTATAAAAAATTGGTGTTTTGTACAAACTCTGAGTTTGAAAGTCCCATGGAAACCCTTGGGGTGTTACAAAATTATTCATTTATGGATCCACTATCATTAAAAATTTATTACAGGCCACCAATATCCAAAATTGTGGTCATCTAATAATATCCAATCATCTCGCATGTCCTGAATCAAAAAATGGTAATCCTTGAAATAATCATTCATATTCAATTTGTTTTAAATTATATAAACTCCCACAAACCTAGATTCCATAAATGTTTGAACAAATAATTGTGAAATAAAATATTTATCATGATTTTCACTTGATACATGGAAAAATTGAATGGAAATCAAAGTCAAATGTTGAGTGAGATGAGGAAGTGCATAAATACAATGTCAATAAGGTGACATTTTTAGTGTAACCAGAAATATATGAGGCTAACCAAATTCAGCATACTCAGATGAAAAATTAGAATTACATTGCATGAAATAATTTCAATTCCATAGAAAAATCATTGAATTAATAGGGCCATGAAAACGATGTGAAATTTTTGAGGGAATCATAGAATGATAAAAAAAATTATGATATAAATAAATAAGTAGATAAATGATAAGAATGTAAATAATTCCTACCATGATATTGGATCAAAAAATGATGAATAATGAATCATCAATGATATTAATGACGAGATTTGTTGATTCTGATGATTAATTCATGGACCTTCTTCATTCTTCGTCAATGAAACTTTCTATGGAGGTTCTCCCCCACATTTACTCTCCTAGAGTTATGTGGATAACCCTATAGAATAGTGATAAAAAATTTTATATTGATATTTTCTTAGTTAGACATCTAATTATACAATTAAATAAATAAATAAATTAAATTAAATTTATTTATCTAATGTCTATCCATGGGTGCTCATCGACCATAGGTCCAACAAGAATGAACCTTATGTTGTTCCATGGGTAAAATACACAATAAAGATTCATAGATAGTCTTATTTTCCACAAATAATACTATACTATAGAAGAAACCCATAATATCCAAAACTGATCATGCATGATAGTTATCATATTCAATGTTTTTAATATCTCACTATTTAGTCTATAAGACATCCAAAACTCTTTGAAAACTCAATTACTTGTTATGAAATTATTCTCTAAAATATTAAAAGTGACTTTTAAAAAACATGACCTATTACATTATCTCCAACATCTAGGGTTATCCCCAAAATAAATACCAACTCAAATAGGTGGTGTCAATGATTTTTCATCTCGTTTTCTCACTCTAATGATCTCACATGAAGATTCACTTGTTTCTAGAGAACACACACAAGCTGAATCATCTACTTATATATATATATATATTATATTATAATCTATAATTCATCATCAATCACTATATGGTAATTTGAAAGTGTGGTTCTATCTTCAATTTCCATTTTCCCTCATCAATAAGGTGTTACAAATTAGGCATGTATTACCTTAGATATAGGGTGTGGAAGAAATCATGAACTCAATAAAAATAAATAATAAATTCTAGTTGTTAAGAAACAATTCAAATAATATTCAAAATTCATAACAGATTTTGGAACCATTGTGATAACTATTCACCCCATCCACATTTCTGAAAACCACATTGTGTCAAGTCTTTTAAAATCTCATGGTCTTGTTTTCTGATATCTAAATCAATCTGTTGTCAGTTTTTTTAGTAATTAGGATGGATCAAAGATATCCTCACCCAATCCTGAATGTTCTTCGATTTCTCTATCATATCCCATAAGGCACAGTACCCATGGGTTTATATTATTCCAACCCCAACCAACACAATGGGAAAATATATAGTCACATATATAATGACACAAAAGGTGAAATGCCAATAGAAAAAAAATATTTTTTTGTATATAGTATCTAATAATTGATGGTGATCCTCATATCTTTGACCAAAATACAACATGTAATCCCGCAACATGTCAACATATACGTGGCTGGTCTTCTTGGTTTGAAAATCTATATGGGGAAGGAATGTTTTTCTCGTCAACAATTATGTCCGAAATTTCTCTTGAAAACAATGTATGAATGAGATATTAAAATAATTTCAGGGTTTGATATAATGAAAAATGGAAAACTACGAAGTTGAATGGTATCTTTTATGTACAAGAATCCCATGATTTCTCAAAAACTCTAAACACTAACAGTGAGAATCTGGTCTAATTTACCGAGTCTATCCAAGATCATCAAAATATTGTCAATAAATTATTCCATATATAGAACACCAATAAAATTATATATAGAAAAATCATTAAAAAATAATTTGTATACTTCAAGGGGATGGTTAACACTTATTAGACCATGATGAAAGATCAATACCTACTGATAGGCGAGGCATCAATAGATGAACTCTATAACACTTCTCTTTATACCTAGCCACTAAATTTAATACAAAAGATCCATGAAAACCATTTTCTCTATAAGTCATACCATAAATGGATATGTATGGAACTATTTGAGTACCACTATATGATGTGTGAGTAAAATCATTTTCCATCCTCAAAAGGGGTTGACATGATCCCCACCAGCATATATCCCATTAGGAGCATTTACTGTGACTATCAAGTCCTGAAATACCACATAATAATTATCTAAAGTTTTTACATACCTCATCAAATATACAATTGGATGGGTCATGAAATTTAATTAGAAGTATGTTTATTCCCCTCCATCAATAAAGAACAAATTCTATGAGGACAATTACTCAGACACCAATCATAGTAACTAGAAATGTGATATCCTACTCATAGTATCGACAGTGGCAAAAAAAATTCATTCATAGATATTATATCTTATTAGATGAATATTCATTACATATCATAATGTTCCATTCTATAGTTTTATTGGACTATTATATTTTTAAACATGTGTGCATAAAAAATTGATTAAAAAGTGACCTAAATCAACTCACACGATGTTATTGTTTTCTAGAACCCTTCTTATTCATATCATATAGAATACCATAATTTATAAAATTAGTATGGGAACCATAATAAAGGGTGATATCAGACACTCAATAATAGGAAAAGGAAAATATAAATAATAATATTAATATTTCGTGATCATATGGGAGTGATAACATGAGAATAAAATTTAAAAACTATACCCTAAAAAGAATATTTCATATTCCTGAATCATGGTATAAATCATATGTTGTTCATAATATAACTCTCATAACATAATAAGAGTACATGATATATTGTGGATAAACTAGAATAAAAAAAATAATATTGCGGCATACACATATTCATATGAAATATTTCCATTAGAATTCAAGGATCACTTCCAAGACTAAGTTAGTGGATTTAGATCACATCCCAAACTATTTTAGTAGTCAAGGATAACTCTGAATCAACAATAGTGGAGAGAGGCCATTACCGAATGAGGTTCAATCCAAATTCTAGTCCTATTTAACATATGATATATTTATCATTACCCAAAAAAATTTGAGGGATATATAATTCCAGGATAACCCACCACATAATTGAAAAAACATATTTATACAACAAGATAATAAAACATTCATCATATTACAAATCATGAAAAATATAAATGTTTTGTAAAAATTTCATCATATCCTAACTTGTGTAAATGAATTGAGATCCATAAACATTTCGCCATTTCATCATAGAATAACCAATTTAAAGGGTGATTATTTTATAAAAATGTTATCATAATAATCATAAAACATATATATAAATAATAAGTATTGTATCATGGGAAAAACCAATATAATAACTCATGTAAAATTAATATATGTACTATGGGGTGATTAATTCCTAGAAAAAATCACTTAATACATTTCTTCAAAATAATACACTTTTTTATTTGAAATAAATTATATAAAATATAAATAATTCTCAATGATTAATGAAAAAAGCCATTGAAACATGTATTGGGAGCTCCAAATTATTCAATTGTCATAATAGTGAGAAATTCTATTCATGTTGAATAAATTAATGCAACAATTCCCATCAAATTTTTCAGAAAAATTCAAAATAAACTCGTTTGGAAAATTACAAGAATATTCCATTTAGATTATTTTTTTAAAATTTAAATGTTTGTAAAACTAATATTAAAAATAATTATATAATTATAATGATATTCTAGAAACTATTTTTAGATAATGGGGACATGGAAGTGAAAAGATTTTCATCCGAAGAGAGATATAATGTTGGTTTACCTTAAAATAATTTATTTGGTATATTTGGTTCAAAAATAGAGGAATACGAAGGGAAAATTTTGAATATCCAATGTAACTATTGGATAATAAAATTCTTGTGTTTTTGGAGAGTTAAAAAAATCTTTCATAAAAAAACTTAATCCTAAATAATCCTAATCTACAATTATATTATAACATAATACACCTACCTCTTGTCCAAAGTGATTATTTTATTAAAAAATCATGTCTAATAAAATATAGATTTTTTATAAATCTATTAAATTGACATATTTAAATATATAATCACATTTCTTATTTCCTTTTAACATCTTATAACAAATTTATACAAATTTCATTGATAAAATAGTTGTTTTGGGTGATAACTTCATTATTTTTATGTATGGTTATGTTTTGATGTTTTGGTACTTTTACTTTTTTCTTGGTTCCAAAATCACCATATTGCTAAAAATTATATATATTCAACGTATATTCAATATATATAAATTTAGATTTTTATTCATCCGGATATATAGATATAGAGAAATGAATTACATAGTACCGGAAGAAGATACATCGTATGTATGGATGAATGATGTATTCACATTTGAAAAGATTTAATGAAAGAAAGGTAAATAATATATTACTATTAAAAAATAATTATAATATATTATAAATCATATAGATTTATCTGATTCAATATAATTTCCATCTTTGAATGGTTGAAATGAAAAATGCCCTGCATCGCTTCGTAGAGGTGGTTGTCCACACATAATCCTAAGTGATGTTATCATTTAAAAAAAGGATTATATGGTAAAAAGTTGAATATGGTATTATAATAAAAGAATAATATTTATTTCATAAATATCATATATTATAATTAAATACATAATAATACCCATCAATAAAAAATACTGATGAAATACTAATTGTATCACCATGTGGAGATGATAATCTATACGTATGAATGAATTATCCTTTAACATCCAATTTGATAGGAAAGATGGTGGATAATAGAGGATTAATAATTATAATATCATTTAAAAATATATAGATTTATTAGTTTATTTTTTTATTATAAATATAATTTATTTATAAGAAGATAAAATAATAATTAGAATGAACGTGATCACTTAAGGAGATATCATCTTTTTTGAAATAACATATATTAGATTTTCTATTAAGATCTATAGTGTTTGAATATTGGTGTGAAAACCCAACAAGAACATGTATAGGGATGTTTTTAATGCACTTTTATAGGGTTTAGATGATATAAATGTCTAAATATGGTGAAAAAGGGAAACGTGGGGTATTATATTATGAGGGAGTGAGAGGATGCAATTGAAGTTTCATATATAAATAAATTATAATAAAAAAATTTAAATGGAAAATTCATCCAAATGAACACGAATTCAAATAAAAAGTGTATATGGTCTAAATAACATATACCACATAAAATTATAAAATATTGGAATCATTTCAAGCCTTATATTTCTTATAAACCCTTTCGTTAACCAATTTTGACATTAAATGCGATAAAAACTATTTCGATCATAAAGGGATAAGAATTTTACCATAAATTGGAATGAGACTCATTATTCGAACACCGTAGATATGTTGAATCATATTTCATTATCTTGTATGAATATAATTTTTTTATTAATTTTATATATTGTAATAAAATAATATTTATTATAAAATATCATTAATTCAAATTTTGGATTATTCTTTAAATTTTAATTTTAAGACCCCATGAAAAAAAAGAAACTCATATATAATCCTTCCAAACATTACTAAAATTAAATATATATCTAAAAAGTATTTTAAAATAATAAATCCCAACATCTCTATTACATTTAATAATTTGAAAATTCTTCATTTTTTATTCTTTTAATTGAATTAATATGGTGTCGTTGATGCACATAGATTTTAGGTAATATTCAATAAATAAAAATAATAAATTAATTAAAATGATAAATAATTTTATCATAATATAAATTGACATTTAGAACCAAACATATCATATATTTGTTTCAATTGTAACGTTTTTTAGAAATTAAAGTCAATAAAGTGTCATTTTTTATTTACTCTCCTCTTATATTAATATAATGGTCACAATAAATTAAATATTGCACCAAATTAACATTTATATGATAAATGGATGATAAATGATAAAATATTATCATCCAATAGAATATAGAAAAGAGTTAGATAAATTTTAAAGTCTTATCCCAATGTTTTAACCTTATTTTACCAGGTTCACTATTACGAGGGTGAAAATTTTTACATTGGGTACTATTCATATAGAACAAAAATAAAGTCTTCTTATTAATGATATTTTGAGCTTAAAATTTCAAATATTCAATATATTTTTAAAATTTAAACTCTATGTATGCTATAAATTCAATTTAGAATAAGTATGAAAAGCATAAAAAATAGTGTTTTTTGAATATAACATTTTAAGCATAAAAATTGAATTTATTTCTACAATTTATAAAAAAACGTTGATGATTGATAAAAAATTGACTAATTATATAATATATTAATTTTATTCAGGTCATTAAATAAAATTTATTAATTTATTTTATTATGATAAAAGCATAATTTCTTCATATGTATAATTTTTTAGAAAATTACTCCTTTATTTTCAAATGATATTTATATTAATTTTTAATTAATTGATATCCAATGAATAAATTTTATGCATATATATAAAATATTGATTTCATAAATTTTTTATTCATATTTATTCCCCCCAATCCAATAGTTAGGCAAAAACTATCACATTAAATAAAAAATATTGTAACAGTTATCACTGTTCATATAAAATAGTTGTTGTATGTCAATAAAGCAATCAAAGGAGTAGTTTTTATAAAGAAAAAATGTAATAAAATTTAGAGGGGGCACATTCTCTATCTCCCCCACATTAAAATAAATATAACTATTTAAATTATAATACTCTTATATATAAAAATGATGATATCTCTGCTTCCTCACATCCTCATGTTCCGAAGTAGCTTCTTCATATTTTGGATTCGTCCAGATAACTTCAACTAATTGAGTATTATTAACCTATATGAATTTATCTCCATTATCCAATATTTTTACTAGTGGTTCATAATAATAATTATCATATTCTAGTGGTATGACCTATGAGTTTATTATATGTCATGGATCTGGTTTTCTCTTTGTTATGAGAGAAACATTAACACATCATGAACATAAGAGAGGTCTGGTTGAAGTATCAATAAAAAACCTACTTTAACTAATATATCAAAAATGTTGAAGTGATTAATATAGATATGTATCAATATTCATTTATTTTAGTATCACGTGCCATTATTCTTTAGATAAATTCATATAAATTTATTTCCACCAACATTGAAATCGATATTTCAATGATGATTTCCAACATAAATATTTGGAATACTCTGGGGTACCTTTATGTTATAATAAATAGATCTAAATTTCTCTACCATGTCCTCACCTTTCTTAGGTAACAATAGTTTTATTTATCCCACATCATCCCAACATATTGGATTTCTATCATATTTCCACATTGGATTCATTAATGATCTATCTGAATGCACGAGTGAAATCTATTTTTGAATGAAAAATAAATTAGAGAAATCTGTTTATCCTAAGAACATTTGAAATATACATTCCAAGATCATAACATATTATCTACTGATTTAATTTTTCTATCATACTGACCAACTTTTTAGGATGATATAATGTACTGAAACTCAACTATTTTTCTAGAGCATAAAAAAAATTCACAAGAAGATCATGGAAGTCTTCATTCCCAATAAATTAGAATATAATTTCATACTTCATGAATCCATTCCACTTAATAATTACGATATAAATATGATAAATATGTAAAACCTCACTAATAATAATGACATGCGATCCATTTTTTTTGTTATAAATAATACCCAAATATCATTAATCCATTTAGGAATTTTTGGGTGTTAAATGAAAAAATAAATGGTGATGTTTTCTAATTTCCTTTCTATTATGGGTAATAATTATAAATACCCCTTAAACATCTTCCCCTAATACATAATTTTATGAAAAACCAATCAATGAGATATATACTGTACAAAATCTATCTTCATTTAATCCATCTAAAAATACTCTTATATATTTCTACAAGTATTTATAATTCTCAGAAGAATAATTAGTTATTAATTGCGATTTGTATCCAATAAATCCATATTCTAATATGGTGTGGATGAGACACATAAAAAATTCCTAAAAATCATCATTCAATCACAATCCTCGTTGATCTAATGGAAAATTATAATCTTAATCTACAATTCCAAATATTACATTTGTGAATATTTAATCCTAAAATTTATTTATAGTATAATACACATTTTATAATGATATGATTTCTACCATTAAATCAAAATTTCACGACCCTTCATTTTAAATTATAGAAATATTGGATCTTTTGTGATACTTATCATATGTAATTTATCATGATCCTATTTACTCAAAGTATCTTCTACCTTATTCACCTTTTCAGGGTGGAAATGTATTAATTAGTCATAATATTTAGTCAACATCAAACAACTTCATTATCACATATTCATCTCCTTTTAAATAAATTTATATATTAATATTTTATGAGAATAATATATTTCAATACATTCTTTAAAAATACAATTCATCTACCTTAATAATTATTAAATTACCACATTTAACTCGAAATAATTAATTGGATATTTTTCACATGAACCTTCAACTTCTATTATGAATATGAAATAATTATATCATTATTCATGTGAATAAATTTGATGCCATTTTTAATGTGTCAAAATATACAATGAAGCTTTCTCCATGGAAGGGAATTGTAAAATAATTTTCATAGTCTAAATATCACTTAAATTCATTAAAATTATCCTCACATTAATTGTTTTCAATTTTTATGGATACCTTAAAAGATATAATAGTTAGTTGATTAGACATTCAAAAGAAATTCTCCACCACGATTTAATATCCACTATCCTAATGGAGAAAAAAATTGATTTCAGTAATTGTGGTAAGTTGAGGACAATGTTAAATGACCATAATCTATTATATATCTATTGATATACCATTTTATGAGATTATATGACCCAAATGAATCATTTTATGTCAAAAATTCACATTTTTTTAAAATTTTAATGAAACATCTACTTTTATAAGGTGTTTTGTGAGATAATTAAATGATCATTCTACTATTTTGTAATCATTCATTTCATAATAATGTTATATATAAGGAATAAAAAAACTAATCAAGTTAATATCTATATAGTAAATTCAATAGGTCATTGAAGTTATATTTTGAATTACTATGACCAAATGGAATCACAATTCAGGCATAGTGGCCATACCTTGCAGAGAATGTTGTCTTGGGTATGTCCATATTGACACTAATATGATTATATGTTGAATTAATATCAGTCGTAGCCAATTATTGATATCTAAAAAGTAGATTAAAAAGTCACCAATATGGGGAACATGATATTTATTCTTATTTGGGTTCTTGTTGAATCCCCGATAATCAGTTTAGAGTTCCATTGACTGTTATTTCTTCATAATAATTAATAAATAGTGTACCCCAAGGTCATCTACATGAAAAAATAAATCCACTTTTATAAATCTCTTAGAGATAAATCTTTATTTATTGCATCTTATTGAATTCAATTCTTTATGGAGTCATTGAAATTGTTATAGCAGTAGGTATCCGTTTTCTAGAAAAATAAGCTTCACCAACCCATGGAAGACCAAAAAACTCTTCAATAAAAACATCAATAAAACTAAAAATCAATAGGAATATAAACAATTTTTACTTTCTCCCAATAAATTTAAGATAAAAACCCTTTTAATAAGAATACATAACTATACACTTGAAGCAATTTCCCTTGAATGTTCATATTTATCATCTAATGGATAGATAATAATAGATTGTCTTATAATATCAAATATAACATCCTTTACTCAAAATATTTTTTTTGATTTATATATGTAAGTCAAATACATGACTATGGTGACATAATATTAATCTAGTTGGAGAATAATAATAGTTTTTAGAAGTACATTCCCATAAAAATAATCATAATAGAATCATAGACATGAGATGAGATCATCATACCAATACAAGGTTTCCATACTAATTTGATATTTAATAATTAAGGTGGTATTGTGATACCCTATATAGAATAATTCGATATAAATTGGTTTGTAGTTCTATTATAAAATATGATAGTACCACATCTAGAGTTGATTATAAGTGTACCTTTCACTACTTCATTATCCAAATCGGCAATAATGATCAATGATGGTTTGTATTTGATTGATGGATTAAGAGGGTTTTAGAGATAGTCATCATCAGCAAATATTTGATTTGACCATTAGTTAGAATAATTCCCATAATTCATAAAATTAAATCAATGGACTATGGGTGGTACAACCTATAGATATTTTTAACTATTGAATTCATTAAATGGCGTCTCTATATCAGTTTAGAATTTTTTCCATATGGAATTTCTTTCCACTGTGAAAATATTTACCATCCTGTTAAGATAATTTAACTTTTTTAACATTCACATATAGAGAAAATATTAATTATCATATTCATATACCCATAATTTTTAGTGTTTCATTTTAATTAGATATTTCTCTTCTTATAAAAACATTAAGGTTATTGATAAATTAAAATATTTCATTCCATATTGATAGAACATCGAAAATTGTCATCATAACTACTAAGGTATGTTATGTATAACACCATTAGATACATGGTTTTATTCAACCAAATATAAACTTACATTAAGGTGGATTGATAATACCAATGGAATTCCTCATAAGTCATGTAAAAATTTCCCTATAGGGACTAAGAGATTCATTACCCCTTTAAATTATCTCGAGGAATTCCATATTTATTTTCATTTGAATAATAATAAGAAAGTACATATTTAAAAATATGATCTTATAGTTATCCCACTCATTGGATTAAATTTATTCATTTTACCTCATTATCTTGATAATATTCTACTATTGATCAGATATTCTTTCCAAATGATACATGTCTAATAAAAAATTTTCATGTCACAAATACTGAAGAATAGGAAATATTTTTTTACTGGTACTATTCCACATCTCAATAACTAATGGATCAATATACCCACTAAAAAATGTCACATGTCTCTCATTAAGGGATAAACATTATATTATTCCCTCTATTTCTTTTTTGTAATCAGATTTTGGATCATATAAGGAGAATGTTACGTAATCATAAAAATAATACATTTCAATCCAGATCTCATTGTATTTGGATTCTTAATAAGAATATTATTGAATTTTCTATTTCATTAATCCTTAAAATTATTACATTAGGTTCCATCCATTTAATTAAACCTAAAACCAATGTGTAAGTAACAATAATCAGTGTGTGAAGCCACATAATATGAAAAATATTTTATTGAATGATTAAATAAAGAAACCATATTCTATTCCAATAAAAAATTATGTGTAGACTAGGTCATCCCTTATCATTATCAAAATATTAAGATGTTATCCTATATATAACATAATCCTTGTGGTTTTTTCTAATGTTTCCCTATCATTGTTTCCAGGGTTAAGTAAAAAATAAATTAATAAAACCATAATGACCAAAAAAACCATACATATATATTACATCATATTAGATGATTATTAGTTACATAATATAATTATCCATTCTAGAATCATATAATACTTCTATATAATGAAATTTGTATACATAAAAAATTGGCTCATAACCGAACTAAATCATCTCCCACTAAATTATTCACCATTATAACCCTTCTTAGACATATCATACTTAATTAATTTTTTCATATCCTATGGAAATAAAATGTAATAAAGAGTGACTCAGATCCATGGTAAGGTTAAACAATGGATACATCAATGATCGCCTAAACATATCAGAGCCTATGGGTATGATTACCGAAAAATATATTTATAAAATGATAAAATACATATCACATATTATAATGATGAATCATGGAATAAATATTTCATGTTCATAAAATTCGAATCACAAGGGAAATAAAGAACATGATTCATGTGTGTATGACATTTTTAAAAGACATAAGCCTATTGAAAACACATATGAATAGAACATAATTTCTTTATTACTCATGTATAATGTAAAAGACTATCGTAGTGGAATCAGTTTACTCCCAAAACCCTCACAATAGTCTAGGTCCACTCCAATGACTATCATAGTGGACAAAGTCACTAACTGAACTTGTTTCCCGACCAATTAAAATCCTATTTATCTCATGAAATATCAATATTTCCCAATACATTTGAGGCCTATAAAACATTAGGATCAACCCTCGTATATAGAAAATCGTATATATAACTTCAAAAATATCACACAATATTCAATATATTATAACCAATGAGAAAAAATAGGTTTTATAAAAATTTCATTGTTGTATAACCCATGGGAATATTTGGTTTCATAAGAATTATATAATTTCATTATAAAATTACCAATAGAAAATGTATGGGTTTCAAACCTATACTATATTCAAAATCTTGAACAATATAAGTAATGAATTATGATGATATAAATGTATCATTATCCCAAAAAATCATATGTAATATCAAATGATGTCATCTTAGATGGAAAATTCATTTAAAAGATATATATTTGAACATTTCTTAAAAAAATACCCTTCTCTTATTCAAATAATTTTTTAATATTTATGAAATTTTAAAACATCAATTATTTTTTTACAAAAACCTTGGTAACTTGTAATGGAAACACAACATTATTTAAAGGGTATAATAGCAATATATTCCATTAGTTCTGTGTATTTTAAAATGAATTTTTCTATCAAATTTGATATAAAATGGAAAAGAACAATGTACAAAATATGGAATCATAATTAATTTTACACATTTTATTTAAAATAAAAATATAAGAAAAAATGAATAAAAGAAATAAAATTATTATATTAAAAATATTCTTGAAATCAATATTTTAAAATATGGAAATGTGAGACAAATGATTTTCGACTGAAGGGAGAAATCAATATGTTTTTTCCATAAATATATTCTTTCTGTGTATTGATTTATTAAAAAGTGTAGAATTAAGGGAAAATAAGTAATATAAAAAATTAAATATTGGATATTAAAATTCATGAATTAATTGACATATAAACCAAAATATTTCATGAAGGCTTCTTAATTATTAACAATCCAAAAAAACGATGAGATTGTTGCATAAAACACATACCTTAGGTATGTATTTCATTATTTTTGTTTGATCACCCAATATAATTAAAATATATTTATTATAAATATATTCATAAAACCATAATCACACACACATATATATATTATACTATATTATTTAAATATAACGTATTTTCACCCAATTATTAATAAATCCTCAATAAATCAACTTTTACGGTAGATTGCTACATCATTTTTCATAAATGTTCTGGTTTTTTTAGTTTTTTTCCTTCTACTTTGATCATGAGAACATCATATCCAAAATTTTAATCATGATATAAATTTAATAAATATTCACCATTTATATATATATATATTAATAATTATCTATATATTTAAAGATAGAATAATGAATTACATTGTTCTTAGAGATGGTAGGTCGTATATAAGAATGAATGTTGTTTTACCTTTTAGAAATTGTGTACAGAAGAAAAATAAATAATAATTAACCTCGATAAAATAATAAATATTTAATATAAATAATATATATTAATAAATTACATACTTATTACCTTATATTTAAATAATAAATGAAAAATGAAATCCCATCACTTTATAGTGGCGACAATCTATACGTACATTCAAGGGACATTATGATCCCCAAATAGTCTGGAATATAAGAAGGCATTCACAATTTTATAATTATAGGGGAATATTTATTTCATAAATTTCATATATAAATTTAAAACCCATATTAATACTCATCAATAAAATATGGTGATGAAAAATGAATTGTATTTCACTATGAAGGCGGCAAGCCATACATATGAACAAGCAATATATTCACCTCTGATTAGATTTGAATTATGGTGGATAATGGTGGTTTAAAAATAATAATAATATTTTATTTTTATTTTAATAAATATAGAATTTTATGATAAATAATAAATATTTAGTGTTGGTAAGGGAAGAAACATAAAGAAAGTGATCCATAATGGTGATTATATCTACATTGAGAGAAATCCTTTAGATATCACCTCATGGATCCGTTGGTGTGTTTTTTTAGATAAAATCATCACAATAATGTATATATAATGTTTATAAGGGTATATTTTATTCTATTTTATAGATATATGTCTGAAATTAATGTAAATAAGAGAAATGAGGGGTGTCCTTTTATAAGGGAGTGAGAGGAATGACATGGAATTTCGTAAAAGATCAAAATATAATAAAGTCATTTATTAGGAAAATTATAACAAAATGATAATTAATTTGATTAAAAAGAGTATTTGTTTGATATTGGATAATAAAATGAAATTTAGACTAGTTTTTGAATCAGTTTAATCCTTGAATTGTTTATTGAAAACTTCATTAACCATTTTGAACATTTCTGATGTAACTACTATTTATATCCGAAAGGGTAAATAATATTAAAAGAGAGTTAAAAAGACCATGGTCAATATGTTCAATCCGATTCCATTCAATTTCCCAAATATAATATTTTAACAAATTTTTATTTAATTTAAAAATTATTATTTATTATAAATCATCAATAATATAAATTTTTGTACAATTCATTTAATTTGAAATTAGAGACACCAAAAAATATGGGAATTAAATAAAATATTTTTAAACATTTGTAACATATAATATATATCTGAAAATTATTATAGCACCATAATTCATCATAATGGCCCTGGTTTTTGGGGTCCACTACTTTGTAAAAATATGATGTTTGGGGTATTTTTGGTTGTCTAGAAGGCCATCCCAGCTTCTCGGTGACTCCGAGCGGTAGCCTTGGCCTACGGGTAGCCGCAGCCTACTGGTATCCCTAGCCTACCGGTGACCTTGGGGTCCCGGTAGCCCTCGGCTACCGGTAGCTCTTAGCTACCGGTAGCTCTCGGCTACTGGTGGCTCTCGGCTACCAGTGGCTCTCGGCGTCCGGTGGCTCTCGGCGTCCGGTGGCTCTCGGCTACCGGTAGCTCTCGGCAACTAGTAGCTCTCGGCTATCGGTAGGTGTCGCCAACTGGTAGCTCTCAGATAACAGTGGCTCTTGGCTACCGGTAGCTCTTGGCTACCTCGGTCTCTCGGCTACCGGTAGTTATCAGCTACCGGTTCCTCTCGCCTACCCCCTCACGGGTTTTCCAGTACCACCTCCTTTTTACGCAAATTGGTTTTTATACCATGTTTTGACATCTTTAGGCATATTTTAAAGCCCATTAATGCTCATTAATGGCATTTAAATTAAATTATTGTTGAGGCACCCTCCTTAAATGAAAACCCATGAGGTGTGCATCGGATTATACTGCCCCGAAAGGCGAGGACCTTTTAAGTAGCATGTCTGGTGTCCCATCCGCCTGGTCAACCCACGATCCCGCTTCTTACGTGGTTTTGAGTTTTTCTTTTTTCATCTTAATCATCCTTGGAATTCTGTATCTCAGCCTTTATAACATAACATATTCTCCCAATGTTTCTTTTTTATTTATCACCCTACGCTCGGAGTACCCATCCTCTCAACGAGTAGTAACCCCTCGAAGTTTTCCGTGGTCACGTTCTGTGGAGTTCTTGCTACTCAGGCGAGGACATAACGTCGATCCTTGATCTATCATGTTGGGAATTTTTCCTTCGCCTCTCCTTTCTGTTTATCATGCAGGGTGGGTATGCTTTTTTCCCTGTGGAAATTTATGAAACTGAAAATAACGAAGATAAGGAACCGACCTTTAATGAATGAAAGTGGGTGTGATCGATGTTCTGTTGTATTCTTTTTGTTGTTATGTGTTGTGAATTTTACGTGCCTATGCTAACTGAAAATCATGGACTTTGGTGGTCTTTCTCCTTGCACTATTGAACCTTGGTGGTCCTAGATGTTTAAATAACCATAACATGGAATTGGTTAATTACATATATTCGGTTAAATAGATTAAAAGAACCAGGTTCAACCATTTTCTGTGATAACCCCGGTTAAAGCATAGTGGAATTGAAACCATGTAGTCTATTAAATCATTTAAATATGAAAATACATGTATGGGACTTCCTTGTATTGGTGGTATATGATTGGATGTTTCTTTCACAGGATGATTGATGGGGTGATGCGAGTGTGGATGGGATCCCCAGTTGTTATACTTTCGCTGGTTATGAATTTGAGGCTGTGTGATTAATCTTCTTATATCCCGAATTGGGGTGGGATCCTCTATTTTGGAAAAACTGTTGGCTCCTAGATTTTGGGAACATGGGGTTGTATCTCGGGGTTTTATTTGGTTCCAGTACTTCGAGGGATCTCACTTGTCCTTTTGTTGTTGTGACTTTATAAGAGAACTGGGTGTGAATGCTTAAATTGCAGTTAGCTGTAACTTTTTCCCTTGGATTGTTCTTATGCTGTCAGTTTCCCAGTAGTGATGAAATTTATTTAAATGAGATTAATTGAACATGGAAGAAACAATAGCTTAAATGGGGATTGGTTATGGGGGCGAGTTGTAACTCGGCTGTGAGCAGTGTGCTTCCTATGAATAGGGACAAGTGTTCTTATGCATGGATTGGCTTTGGAAACCCTTGGCTGGGTTGACTGTTTGTTACTTATACATATATTTGTAGTTCTTATGTTTCTTATTCACACCCTAATGATGTTTATAAAATAGTGCCGAACACCCCCATTTCATGGGGGAGGGTGTTTTTTCCAACACTTCTATTAGTGGCTTATTATTAGCTCCTTTATGCTCCTTTTCCAGGATAGCCCAAGTATCTTCAGGTAGGCTGTGATGGCCTGAGGTCCATTATTACCCCATGAATCATCAGGCATGGAGGTTGTGGTGGTTTTCCTAGGTGTTAACAGGTAGTTTGTTTCCCAAGTATCTTTGGGATAAGGTCCAGGTGTCTTTGGGCATAACGGTAGATTTCTGGCCCCGGTGTCTTCAAGCATGGAAATGGTTGTTCTGGCCTAGGTGTTTGTTGGAATGGTTACATGAGGTTGTTGTGGATCAGGTGTCTGTGGGCGCGATAGCGGTTGTGTCCTAGGTGTTTGCGGGTGGGATGTGTGGTTGGGGCCAATGTGTTTGCGGGCGAGTGTTGTAGTGGGACTGCGGTGAGAATGGTGGGATTGGTTCGATACGTAGGATGTCTTTAATAACCAGTGGGAATGTGGCGCAGGGTACCCAAACATCGATGTGCTATTACATTACTTTACTTGACTTGCGTTATTTGGGGAGTGTGTCTTGGTGAGGCATGGGTGGATTGTTTACCTTGTTAGGTGTTTTGTTATCTCTTTTTTTCCATGGGGCATTAGAATGTCTCATCACTTGTGCACGAGATTCTTTGGTTTTCCCTACTAAGTGTACTTGTATGCTCACCCTACGTTTAGAAAACTATTTTTAGGTTTCCAGGAGGACATCATGGATTGTGTGGGACCATACTAGCTCAGAACATGTGACAGTTACTGTTGTCGTTTTCCTTTTCTTGGTACTTTACCTTTTGGAGTTTTTTAGCTTGCATCCCATACTTTTGAACATACATATGGGAATGGTTTACTTTTGGATTTACCTATACTTTCATCTTGGGTGTTGTTGGGGTTTCTACCTTATCTCTCGATCCTGTAAAAAAATAAAAGGGGTAATACCTTCCATTTTATTGTGTGAGATTCTATACCCTTAGCACTTTTCGCCACTCTTAGATCTATTGAAGGTGGTTTCGGGGGTCATTATCTCCCTTTGAACTTAAAGAAGGATGGGCTTGGAAATCTACTAACCCTTCCCTCCTTTTGGTGAAGGCGGTTCATGACACCATCCCTCAGGAGCATTTCCCTGATAAACATGATCTCACATCACTTCCACTTCTGAGTCCCCCCACTGAGACTCTTCCACCGACACCACTAAGGAGGGAACTACAGTCATCTGAAACAAACAACCTCTTTAACCTTCCACCCTTGCATCCAAATGCAAGGATGCTAAATCTTCCATCGCTCTCAAAGCATATGTATATTCCCAAACTACTTCCTTCTTTGATTTCCTTCTTAGGGCATCAACCACCACATTTCCATTCCATGAGGTATAGGAAATCTCAAAATCATAATTATGGAGGAACTCCATCCACCATCACTGCCTTATGTTCAGGTCCCGCTGGGAGAAGATATACTTCAAGATTTTGTGGTCCATGAAGACCACAAAGCACTCTCCGTTGAGGTAATTCCACCACAACTTTAGTTCAAAAATGACAACCACAAGCTTCAGATCATGGGTGGACTAATTACGCTCATGGGGACGTATCTGCCTAGACCCATAAAAGATCACCCCTTTTGTTGTATCAACACACACTAGAGGCCCTGTCCTCAAGAATCACATAATACCTCATACACTACCCCTTCTTATGGAAACCTCAACACTGGGGCACTAACAAACTTCTCCTTCAGATAGACAAAGGCTTCCTCGCACTGGTCACTCCACACGAAAGCCTGGTCCTTTTTGGTCAAGGCTGTCAATGGTGATGCAACTTGGGAGATGTTAGTTACGAACCTCTGATAGTAACCTTCCAGCCTGGGGAAACTATGGACCTCTGCCACATTCTTGGGTGTTTCCCAAGAAACAACTCTCTCAACCATCGATGGGTCTTACGCTACTCCCTGGTCGGACACTATGTTCACAAGGAAGTGCACTTCTCATGTCAAAAACTTTCACTTAGACAACTTCCCATAGAGATGGTGTTGTCGGAGAACCTCCAAAACTGTCCTCAGGTTATTAGCATGATCATCCTCTGATCTTGAGTAGATCAAGATGTCATCAATGAACACGACCACGAACAGATCCAGATTCTCCCAGAATATGGAGTTCATAAGCCCCATGAACACAGTTGGAGCGTTCATAACGCTGAACGACATGACCACAAACTTGAAGGGCCCATATCTGCACCTGAAGGCCATCTTCGGGAATGTCTCCCTCCTTCCCCCTCAACTGGTGATATCCAGACTGTAGGTCGATCTTTGAGAACCATCATGCCCCTTTCAACTAGTCAAAGAAATCGTTTATCCTTGGAAGAGGGTAACGATTCTTGTCCGTTACCTGATTCAGCCTCCTGTAGTTTATGCACAGTCGTAGATCACCTTCTGCCTTCTTTCCAAACAACACATGAGAACCCCAAGGTGACACACTCGGTCGAAAAAACCCTTCTTCATCATATCATTAATCTGAATCTGCAACTCCCGTAGCTCCAAAGACACCATCCGGTAGGGATCCATCGAAATCAGACGAGCACCAGGCTGCATGTCTATCCCATGCTCGAAATCACGTCAAGGGGGTTATAGAATCCCACCTTTTTATCACATAAACATTCATTACATTTTACAAAACCGAGGATCTTTAAGGTTTAGTGTTTTGGAATCCAGGAATTTAAAACATCAAAACATAAAACATTCTTCTTAAACACTTGAAAGGATTCATCTCATGTTCATCCTAGGTTCATTACTGCATCTCATAACCTAGGGACATACATCAAATTAAATTGTGAGCAGAAGGCCCAATAAGGGAAGGAAGATAAACATTTTACATGTGAACTTGAAATACTTCAATAAGGTCTTGAATTAAGGCACGAGAAAGAAATCATGAGATATATCATAATAAAAATAACATTTTTCATAACATGAATATGTGGCTACATTATTTAACACAGACAATCATGAAAATATCACCAAGGTCCATCCCCAAGGTGTCATTTGAAAATTATCATGGTTATTCACCAAGATATCGTGAAAATTGTAATCTCTAGTGGTTACATCATTACCCAATGCATTGGAGTGATATCCGGGCTCACCATTAAATTTACCTTTATTATCATGTGATCCACATATATCATCATCAAAAACTTCATAAATAACTCATATAGCGTAAAATAAATGGGTTTCATTTCATAATCATAACGTTTTTAAAAACTGCTTTAAAGATATGATCTTTACGTCATTTTAAACCCATTTAAGGGGAGAGCGGATCTCATGTATGTCAATCCCAGAATGTAAAATAGAAAATTTTGATATATATTTGAATACCCTTGTATAAATAAAATCTTTGAGTATTCACTTTATAACATAAAATAATTTTGAGAAAAGAGAGAGGCATTTTGAGACGAAAATTCTGCAGCATAATGGCTATGTTTCGGGGTTTTAGAAAACATTGAAAGGAGAGGGGACATGGGTCAAACACCCATAAATGACCCATAAAACAGTATAGGGACAGAATATAAATGATTTGATAACATGGTAATGAAATTTGAAAGATATACCATATTAAATGAAGAACATGAAAGGAAGACAAAAATAAGATTTCTCTTATTAAAATTCGGCAGCCCAAAGACGTCACTTAAACATCAACAAAAATGAATTGACGAGATCAAATAAAGTCTCTCATCATATGAACATAAACGATCAGTATGATTGATATAGAGATCATACACAAATATAATAAAAATGTAACTTGAAATAATTGACATGAAAGTAGATCTTTGAAAAATGAAAAAGGCGAACGAATCCCTTAAAAATTCGGCAGCCTAACGACATCACTTAAACTTCAACAAAAATTGAATTGAAAAAATAAAAATAGGGTCTCTCGTCATATGAAAATAAGGGATTAGTATGATATATATAGATATCATTCCCCAACATAATAAAAAGGAACATGACAGACTTGACACGAAAATAGATCTTGAAAACGAGAAGGGTGAAAGAATCCCTCAAAAATTTCGGAAGCCTAACGACGCCACTTAAACATTCATAAAATGAAATGATGAGAGTAAGAGGGTGTCTCTCATCATATGAACATAAAAAGGACAGTATAATTAATATAAAATAACATCCTACAACAAAAAAACATGGAGCATTAAAGGAATGACATAAAAGAGATTACTTGAAAAGAAAGAGAGAGGTCGGATCCCTTACATTAAAATGTAACTCTTAAAACTCAATGGTTTGGACCTTGGGGGCTTGGGGGAACCTTGGGAGGAAACTTTGAGAGGTAAGGAGACCCGAACATCATTGAGAATGATTTTGGAGTCCAATGGATGAGAGAATAGCTTGGTATTTATATGGAAAGTGAGGGGACATGGCATTAACGGCCAACAGACACCTCATAAGTGGGTTTTTCAAAACCATGTGCTCTCCCAAGATATTTCCAATGATGTTAGGACACATGGGGCCCCAATACAATAATTCGTCACCTTTAGTCGGTCAACCCATAAAATATCTCATGAAAGCATCATGACACAGTAATAATGTCATTAAACATACCGAAACCCTAAATCTGTATTTTTACTATTCACTGAAAATTCAACATTCTCAGAAAAATACCAAAATTTCACCTCAACCAAATATCAATGCTCTGATTTAAAAAATGAACTCCAATTTATAAAAATAATTTTCTAAATATTTTTAATTCATTTTTTTAATAAATACACTATTCACTGAAAATTCGTTTTTTTCAGAAAAAACCCCAAAATTTACCTTAACATAATATCGATGCTATGAGTTCAAAAATGAAATCCTTTTTATAAAAATAATTTTCTAAATATTTTTAATTTAATTTTTATTTAAAAAAACACTATTCACCTGAAAAAACTAATTCATGAATAATAATTTATGAAACCGTTATTTAACCATTTTATTGAATCACATTACTTAATCAAGGTGCCTAGATTATATTAATAATTTCTTTATGTTAGATTACTAATCCATTTGGTCACATTACTAATCCTAATCATAAAATCACTATTTATAATTTACTATTCATAAAAAATTAAGTTGATCTTATTAGACTCTAAATTTTGTAATGAACATAATTGTAGAAGACCGTTTTTTGAAAATCATTACACATTTTTAATTATTTAACGATTACATAATTTTTTTTTAAAATATTCATTCTCTAAAATTCACCAAAAATATGCATACTATATTTATCCGGACATTTGAAAAGTCATAAACATCATCATAAGAAGAAATCATAATTTTTATTTAAAACAAAGTATTACACAAGGCAGTTACGGTCTCCTTACATAGCCCCTTATCACTCCAGCATAGGACCTAAGTGTAAGGTGTGATAAGGTAGGAGAATCCGAGGGAGGCTCAGCCAACATCGGACGAGTAGTAATTTCTATCAGTTTGAACTTCTCGCGACGGAGATCCCGTTCTAGCTTCACATGATGACGTTCCGCTTGGGTTTTGTCCAGAGCAGAGCCCAGTGGTGCTACCTCCTTCCCAAGTTCTGTTAGATGGGATTTGATCAGTCCAAGACTACTGGGTGAGGCCATCTAATCTTCTTTCTATATTAATTAACCAAGATTACTTGTATTTAGAGACAATAATCAAAACTTTTAGTTTCCAGCGGTCATATTGAACAATAGTCATATAATAGTCAAAACCCAACTGTCTCATTTTAATTATACTCATGTTATCAAATGAAAATTTTTTGTTGAGTATAAAAATAAAATAAAATAACACATAAAATTAGGAAACAAGATTTATTCAAAATTTCGGGTCATTACAATCTTCCCCCCTTAAGAAATTGCGTCCTCGAAATTTTTAAAATTGGGTTTTGAAATTTCATTCAAAGTCCCACATTGGAAAAGGATTCAGTAACACTATTACTTTAAAAGAAAGAAAGGGAAGTAAAAAAGGTCACCTGAGTTAACCCATACTAGTATTCCATGGAGGAAAACATGGATATGGAAGAAAAAAAAGGGTCCTGTTCTGGGGGAGAGTGATAGAAAACATGATTAGGAGAAAGTTAAACATAAGAAAATCCCAAATATATTATGCGTGTAAACGGTCATTGATTACCTAGTAGGAAACGTAAACCAACAACGTTTTTGTTTTACGTTCCTTTTCATAATTTTGAGGAATTATTTTACTACATATAACAGAAACATAAGAAAATATACCTACCTTAATGTAGAGTTTTATACTTTAATACGTCTCTACTAAAACTAATCTTTTCTCCAAATGATGATAATTCAAAAACACTTGGTCTCAACAAAATCACAAGAATCATCTTCTAGAGAATCACATAATCCACCAAAGATTAACTATCTATTTCTTATACTATCTAAAAAATAGAAAGGGTAAGATAAAACAACTCTTAAAAAAGAATGAATCCCATAGGAAGGGAAACTACTTTTAAATCTTCAAAGTTCCATGGTACTACTCAATGTTCATCATGGACCATTCCATAAATAACTGTCCTTAAAATTCCTGAAAATAAACCAAACTAATATTGGTACCCAAGTACAAGAAGGATTTGATAACATAGTCTTCCAAAATAAACTTCATCGTTCATCTCCAAACAACATAATCCACTCCTAACATCTTATAACAAAAGTAACTAACCTAAACATATTTTCCCCAAGATAGGTTAATCATTTCCATAAGTAACCTATATTACCATAAGTTCACCTTAAATTCACCGATTCTTCCAAATATAAGTCAACCTTACGCCTCAATGAAAATATCGTAGTAATCTATTTACCTCGATCATATAGTGTCCCCAAAATAGTGAATGTCTTCCAAAATAATAATCATCATTTAATCCACTAATCATCTCTCTCATATTAATACAACAATCATTGCATTTCCGATCACATTGGTTGTTGGGACATGTTCGTCCATCTCCCACCATTAACTAAGAAGAGAGAGTATAATTAGGGGCTTAAATAATTAGCCAATAATCATGAAATGGAACTTAAAGAATATAAGGATAACTAGTAGAATAAAATTATACCCTAACTTGTGATCCCCTAGGTTCCCATCTAGGTTATCCATGATCATATATTATTATGTGTATCTTTATTTTATTTTATCTTTGTTCCTTTAACAATGGTTCATACTATGTTTATGAATTTTCCAAAGCATATCCCCCAGGAGTGTCGTAACAAAGAGTGCAGCAAGGCCCATTGTTGTGTACCAGTTCCTATTCAATTCTAGCTCAAAGCGGTGTTTTCAGGTTTTACCCCTATGTACATCTGTGCCAGAGCCACCTCTACCTGCTCGTTTCTAGACAGGGATATATTTGCTTGGCAACCCCTTACTCAATACTCACCAAAATACCAGGAAGATTTCCTATATTTAAAATTTTCTATAGGGTTCTTCCTAATGTTTTCATATCCTAATTTCCACAAATAACTAAACCATAATTTGATACCAACTATAGCATCCCGACTTTTTATCACATAAACATTCATTACATTTTACAAAACCGAGGATCTTTAAGGTTTAGTGTCATGGAACCCAGGAACATAAAACATGAAAACATAAAACATTCATCTTAAAAACTTGAAAGGATTATCCTCATGTTCATCCTAGGTTCATTACTGCTTCTCATAACCTGGGGAAATACATCAAAAGAAAGGGTGAGCAGAAGGCCCAGTAAGGGAAACATGGTAAATATTCTATATCTGAACTTGAGATACATCAATAAGGACATGAAAAGAACATTAAGGAAGAGGAAAGAAATCATGAGATATATCATAATAAAAATAACATTTTTCATAACTTGAAGGTGTGGCTACATCATTTATAATAGACAATCATGAACATATCACCAAGGTCCATCCCCAAGTTGTCATTTGAAAATTACCAAGGTTATTCACCAAGATATCGTGAAAATTGTAATATCTAGTGGTTACATCATTACCCAATGTATTGGAGCGCTATCAGGGAGAATCCTTAAATTTTCCGTTATTATCATGTGAGCCACATATATCATCATCAAACATTTCATAAATAACCCATATAGCATAAAATAAATGGGTTTCATTTCATAAACATTATGTTTTTAAAAACTTCTTTAATGACATGATCTTTACGTCACTTTAAACCCACGGAAGGGGAGAGCGGGTCTCATCTTGTAAATACAAGAATTTAAAATAGAACATTTTGATATATATGTAAATACCCTTGTAGAAATAAGAGCTTTGAGTATTCACTTTATAACATAAAATAATTTTGAGAAAAGAGAGAGGCATTTTGAGATGAAAATTCTGCAGCATAACGACTATGTTTCTGGGTTTTAGAAAACATTGAAAGGAGAGGGGAAATGGGTAAAACACTCATAAATGACCCATAAAACAGTAGAGGGACGGAATATAAAGTATTTTAGAACATGGTAATGAAATTTGAAAGATATACCATATGAAATGAAGAACATGAAAGGAAGACAAAAATAAGATTTCTCTTATGAAAATTTGGCAGCCCAATGGCTTCACATAAACATCAACAAAAATGAATTGATGAGATCAAATAGGGTCTCTCATAATATGAACATAAAAGATAAGTATGATAGATATAGAGATCATACAACAACATAATACAAAAATAATGTGAAGTACTTGACATGAATGTAGATCTTTGAAAAATGAGAAAGGCGAACGAATCCCTTAAAAATCTGGCAGGCTAACGGCGTCACTTAAACTTCAACAAAAAATGAATTGACAATATAAAAATAGGGTATCTCATAATATGAACATAAGGGTTCAGTATGATATATATAGGTATCGTACCCCAACATAATAAAAAGGAACATGAAAGACTTGACAAAAAAATAGATCTAGAAAATGAGAAAGGTGAAAGAATCCCTCAAAAATTTCGGCAGCCTAACGGCGCCACTTAAACATTCATAAAATGAAATGATGAGAGTAAAAGGGGGTCTCTCATCATATGAACATAAAAAGGGAAGTATAATTAATATAAAATAACATCCTCCAACATATGAACATGGAGCATAAACGGAATGACATAAAACAGATTTCTTGAAAAGAAAGAGAGAGGTTGGATCCCTTACCTTAAAACATAACTCTTAAAAATCCAAGGTTTGGACCTTGAGGGCTTGGGGGCACCTTGGGAGGACTCCTTGGGAGTTAAGGAGACCAGAACTTCGTTGAGAATGATTTTTGAGTCCAAATGATGAGATAATGGCTTGGTATTTATAGGGAAAGTGAGGGGACAAGGCATTAATGGCCAAGGGACACCTCATAAGTTTGTTTCTCAAAACCATGTTCTCTCCCAAGATATTTCCGATGAAGTTAGGCCACATGGGGCCCCAAATACAATAATTCATCACCTTTGGTCGGACAACCCATAAAATATCTCATGACATCATCATGACACTGTTATGATGTCATTAAACATACCGAAACCCTAAAACTGTATTTTTACTATTTACTGAAAATTCAACTTTCTCAGAAAAATCCCAAAATTTCACCATAACCAAATATCAATGCTCTGATTTCAAAAATGAACTCCATTTTATAAAATTAATTTTATAAATATTTTTAATTTATATTTTAAATAAATACACTATTCACCGACAATTCATTTTTTTCATAAAAACCCCCAAAATTTACCTTAACATAATATTGATGCTCTGAGTTAAAAAATGAAATCCATTTTATAAAAATAATTTTCATAATATTTTTAATATAATTTTTAATTAAAAAAACACTATTTACTTGAAAAAAACAAATACTTGAATAATAATTTATGAAACCGTTATTTAACCATTTTATTGAACCACTTTACTTAATCAAGGTTCCTAGATTATATTAATACTTTCTTTAAGTGAGATTACTAATCCATTTGGTCACATTACTAATCCTAAACATAAAATCACTATTCATAATTTACTATTCATAAAAAATTAGGTTGATCATATTAAACTCGAAATTTCGTACTTAACATAATTGTAGAAGACCATTTTTTGAAAATCATTACACAATTTTAATTATTTAAGATTTACATAAACATTTTTTAAAATATCCTTTCTCTAAAATTCACCAAAAATATGCATACTATATTTATCCGGTCATTTGAAAAGTCATAGACATCATCATAAGAAGAAATCCCAATTTTTATTTAAAATAAAGGATTACAAAAGGCAGTTACGGTCTCCTTACATAGCCCCTTATCAGTCCAGCATAGGACCTAAGTGTAAGGTGTGCTAAGGTATGAGAATCCGAGGGAGGCTCGGCCAACATCGCACGAGTAGTAATTTCTATCAGTTTGAAATTCTCGCGAAGGCGATCCCGTTCTAGCTTCACACGATGAAGTTCAGCTTGGGTTTGGTCCAGAGAAAAGCCTAGTGGTGCTACCTCCTTCCGAAGTTCTGTTAGATGGGCTTCGATTTGTCCAAGTCTACTAGGTGAGGCCTTCAAATCTTCTTTCTATATTAATTAACCAAGATTACTTTTATTTAGAGAAAATAATCAAAACGTTTAGTTTCTAGCGGTCATAATGACCAATGGTCATATAACAGTCAAAACCCAACGGTCTCATTTTAATTATACTCATATTATCAAATGAAACATTTTTGTTGTGTATAAAAATAAAATAAAATAACACATAAAATTAGGAAACAAGATTTATTCAAAATTTCGTGTCGTTACAGGGGTAGAGTCTTCACCTCCTCAGGGAAGATGTCCATATACTCACTGACGATCCCTGGTACCTCCACCATCTCTACATCCACTGACTCCACTGATAGCTCAGCTAATAAGCAGAGGAGGGGTTCCTCTCACCTGCTGCACTTCTCGCCACCCCGCTCGTCGGTGAAAGTAACACGTCAGCAGTCAATGTCTGAAAACACGACCCTGCCTCAGAATCAGTCGATGACAGAACATACATATAACTTCCAATAAATGCGTAGGATGACATTGTATGGTTGTATATGCAATAGCAGGAGGTCCTTGCCTGACTGATGTGGCCATATCATCAATCTGCATCTTCAACAAACATAAGATAAGTCTGTCTGACCATCGAATGGTGTGCTCAGAACCAGGTGCACTGGAATTCTCACAACATCAAGACCCAAATCCCAGGCCAGACTGGGTGTATCAAAAGGGTGTGGAGCTCTGGTATCGAACAAGATGCAAGAAAGGGTACTGAAAAACTTATCGTACCACGAACGACCTCCGGTCCTACTGGAACTGCTACCTTCACGGGGTACAACTACCTGCGCCTTGCTCCTCTGCCTCTTGGCTATCAGCCACCTCCTTGACCATGCCTTTGTCGAGGTCCCTGAGGAGATATCTGAGGTCGGCCTCCCCCTGCAACATCTTCCATCGGAGGAGCAGGAGCTCGCTGACCCTGCTGTTGTGGCTGGAAAGGCCTCACTGGATACTGCTGCTGCTGAGGCGTGTGCTGAACCGTCCCACCACCGCCGTAATGCACTCTATCTGGGCACTGATTTCGAAGGTGCATGTGGATCCCGTAGATGAATCATCTTGGCCCTAGGCCTGATGGGATAGGGTGAGGGCCAGGGGATCTAAACTAGAACTGTTGAGGCCTACTCCCTGTTGGTCGAAACCTAGAGGGTCCTGATGCTGGAGGCCTACTGGTAATGACCTTTCCCTCGATGATCCGAGATGGATCCCCTCTCGTGACACAAATCTCATCATGTTAATCCTCTCCACCACTTCATCCTTCTTCTGCACCTCTATGTATGTCGGCATGGTGAAGGGGGTAACCGCGAAATGTAAGGAAGGTCGAAGAACCTCCTCTAAACCTCTCGCCAAAGAATCCTCATCTGAAAAGAGGTCCGGAGAAAAGCGGATGAGATCCTTGAACATTATGCCCAGCTATCTTACTGACATACTCCCCTACTTGAGGGAGAGTAGCTCCTGCCTCTTATCAGCATTCATCGTAGAAGAGAATAATTCCACCCATAACTCCTCGAAATCAACCCATGCCACCTCATCCTTTCTCCTATCCTCCAGGTACAACATCCACCACTAACGCGCTGCTTCCCGCATCTGGCTCACGGCCAGAGGAAACGAGTACTCCATCGGAGCCCAAATCAAGATGAAAGCTATCACCAGTTCCTTTAGCCATCTCTCCATCTTCATGTCCGAGGTGCTGCCCTCAAACTTCCCGAGGCTATACCACTGGAAATCATGAAGCGTCTTCTTCCACTGATCATCCTCCTCCTCTCAATCATTCCTCTTCTGATCGGCCACATCAACCTCCTAGGCCTCGATCGGCCGCACCACTCGTGGTCGTCTCCCAGGTGCAATAGCTGTAAGGTAAAAAAGGAATTCCTAATCCCAAGTAGTGTAGAATATTGTTCTTACTTTTTATTTGACTTCATTATTTATTTTGAATCCCCAAGACACCCATAAAACACAAGAACACAAGTCATTATGATGCATGAACCTTTAATAGAGTCTCTACCCTGCAATTAGCGTGGCCTCACTTGGTCGTTCTGTAGGTCCAGAGTTCTTGCATCAGATCACGGGGGGGGGGGGGGGGGGGGGTGGGGGGGGGGGGGCTAAAATCCCATTTCCTAGCAGGTCTTCCTTGGCCTAATTTACACATAAAGGTCACCCAACACTATTTCCCTACCATCCCATGAAATACTCCCTATGCCTAACTCCACACTCCATCCTATCTCTCAACCTGTGCCCTCTGATACAATTCTATCACGACCTGCCTTCACCAAAAAGAGGGATGGGTCAATAGATTTCCAAACCCTTCCTTCTTTAAGTTGAAAGAGTGATAATGACCCCTGTAACATGCCTTCAATAGGTCATGGAGTGGCGACCAGCGCCAAGGGTATAGAATCCGACACAAAAAAATAGAACGCATTACCCTTTTTATTCTTTTATCGGATAGAGAGATAAACTATCAACCCCAACAACACCCAAAGTGAAAGTAAAGGTAAAGCCAAAAGTAAACCATTCCCATATGCATGTTCAAATGTAAGGGATGCAGTCCACAAAACTACAAAAGGTAAAGTACCATGAAAAAGAAAATGACAACAGCAACTGCCCCAAGGTTCAAGCTAGTACGGTCCCGCAAGATCCCTGATGTCCTCCTGGAAACCTTAAAACAGTTTTATATACGTAGGGTGAGCATACAAGTACACTCAGTAGGGAGAAATAAAGACTATCATAAAAAAGTGAGAAGACATTCTAATTCCCCATGGAAAAAAGAGATAACCAAAAACCTAACAAGGTAAACTATCTACCCAATCCACACTAAGTCGCACTCCCCATATAACACAAGTCAAGTAAAGTATTGTAATAGCATATCGATGTTTGGGAACCCCACGCCGCATTCCCACTAGTTGTTGATGACATCCAATGCATCGAACCAATCCCACCATTCGATGCATAGGATGTCTTCAATAACCTGTGGGAAAGCAGTGCGGGGTACCCAAACATTGATGTGCTATTACTATACTTTATTTGACTTGCGTTATTTGGGGAGTGTGCCTTGGTGAGGCATGGGTGGATAGTTTACCTTGTTAAGTGTTTGGTTATATCTTTTTTCCATGGGGCATTAGAATGTCTCCACACTTGTGCATGAGAGTCTTTGGTTTTCCCTACTGAGTGTACTTGTATTCTCACCCTACATTTATAAAATTGTTTTCAGGTTTCCAGGATGACATGAGGGATCGTGCGAGACCATATTAGCTCAGACCTTGGGGCAGTTGCTATTTTCATTTTCCTTTTCTTGGTAATTTACCTTTTGGAGTTTTGTTGCTTGGATCCCTTACTTTTGAACATAAATATGGTAATGGTTTACTTTTGGCTTTACCTTTAATTTCAGCTTGGGTGTTGTTTGGGTTTTTACCTTATCTCTCAATCCTATAAAAAAAGTTTAATGCCATCCATTTTTTTGTGTGAGATTCTATACCCTTGGCACTAGTCACCACTCCAGGACCTATTGAAGGCAGGTTTAGGGGGTCATTATCTCTCCTTCAACTTAAAGAAGGAAGGGCTTGTCAATCTACTAACCCTTCCCTCCTTTTGGGGAAGGTGGGTCATGACATTCATTTTAAGAATACGACATTAAATATTTTTTAAAACATTATTTTATTTTTCTATTAGACGAATAAATATTATGTTGGAATTGTGTAATAATTTAATGCAATTAAACATTCTACAATTTTTTTATTTAAATTACTAAGATAAATTCACATTATTTATATTTCAAAAAATAATATATAACTGAAATTATTATATTTTTAAACTTATCTACTAATTATTGAGATATTAAAGTCAATATAGTGATATATTTTATTAATTTATTTATAAAAATAATATATATGTCATAATCAAATAAATATGCCTCCATGTCACTATATATTAAAATCAATAATATAAATGTAAAAAATACACTCATGTATTTTAATAAAGAAACATTTTAAAAAAATAGGAATGATTTTTCCTAAATTTTTAATCATATTTTACTCGTTCTAACCATATCGGGGTGAAAAATTATACAATAGTTATTATTCATATCATACAAATATATAAGGGACCTAAGAAAAAATAATAAATAATTGATTCGAAATAGGGAACTAATTTTTTAAAATTATAATTCTATAATTTAGAGAATTTCATTTTAAAATATGTGTGCACAATGTGACAAAAATAATTTTTTATAAAAATAAATTATTTATATATAACTAGATTTATTATGATATGATGCCATGATATTCTATTGATAAATGATAAAAACATTTATATAATATTTAAAATATAAATATCATTTAAATAGTTCTTCAACACCGATTAATGTAATTAATTTTTATAAAATTAAAATTCTTGCATAAATCTTTTTTTCTAGAAAACTACATATTTATTTTTAAATGATATTTATATTAATTTATAATAAATTGATAAATAGTGAAATCATTTTATAAATATGTAAACCATATATTTTACTTAATTAATTTAGTCATTTTCATACCTACCAATCTAAAGTCTTTGTGATGAATTCTATATTAAATAATAATATGTTACTTGCTTATAAAAGATAATTTTTATTTAGTGTTGTGTGTATGGAACGATATTGATGAAATTAATTATTTTTAGAGAGACCTTTGTAATTAAATATCTCTGTGTTATTGTATCTACCAACATAATATGTTTCCTAAGAGTACATACAATGTAAAATTAATATGTTATATAATATCTAGCTATTTCCACTATCATATGTTGATATCTATTTGAGTGATGCAAACCTAAGCCTCTTTGGTTGGAGTAAACAACAAAACACTCACAAAGAGGTAGGTTTTCCATTTATTCAAAATTTAATCTATGAATTCATGCACCAATTCTTTCCTTGTATTGTTTTACTCATTGTTCTTAGTTTTTGGGATCCAGAAAATATCACCACATTCTTTTGCATCAACACACACTAAAGCATTATCCCTAAGGCGTTTCATAAAAATGTAATCAACCAAGACTTCTAGAATAAACATGATGATATCAATTTTTACATTTTACCATAAAACCTCTTCGGAATTATAGAATATTTTAAATTAGAAAAATGGTTTCTCATTATGGGTCAAGGTAGTCATGTGAGGTTCAGTCCAAGAGATAGTTGTCATGAATAAATAAAAATAGTCAGCCAACCCAAGGAATATTTTTACCTCTACCATGATCTTTATTGTCTCCCAAGATAATACTACATTTTTTTTATTTTTTTTAGATCATCTATAATTTCATATAACTATATGTAAAAACATGTCCTCTTTAATCCAGAACTGGAACTTTAAGAGGTTACCTTTTGGCGGATTCTCTTGGGGTATATCTTTGACTATAAGCTAATGATCTATATACTCATCCTTTGATACTGAGTAAATGGGAAGGTTATCAATAAATATATCTAAAATATATTCAGGGAACTGTTGTAATAACCCATTCATGATTCCTATAAAACATATCAACTGAATTTATCAGGAAAAAGGACAACAAAAGGTACTCATAATGGACATAAATACATTTTAATATCATCTCTCATTTGTACTAATAACTAACCCAACACTGGAGATATTATTTCTTGGTTACAATTTTATAGGACCATGTTTTCCATTTCTAATGATTGAATATGTATTGGATTCTCTACAACTAATAATTATTGTTAACAGTTACATGGATTATGTGATAATAATTTACAAAAAAACTTGGGATCTCATCTTACATCCCAATGAATAAAAATAGAGTTTCCTAGGGGTAAATGGTTTCTATAAACCCTTTCCTCTGATGACCCACCAGTGACCACCCTTTCTCTCAATTCATAGTCACGTTCATCTGATAAAACCCAAATTATATCATAGAAATCATAAGATCTAAGTTGATATATGAGTTATCATAATAATGATGCGCTAAACATAGTACATACTTAATGAAAATATTCACTTACTCCCCTACCATAGTAAATAAATGAACATCCACTGATTCTTCTCCACAAAGGATCAAGATAGCCAACTGATTTGAAATCATTTGTAGGTTCTCGAAATGTACTCCCATCAGATATATCTTTAATTTTCTATTTCCAATGATGGTAAAGCTCAACCCACATCCTGAGTATATTTCACACTCAATTGGAAATAATTAGTCAATTAAGTGATGGTAAATAATAATTATATAAGAAGAATAACATCGAAAGGAACCATCATTTTTGTTATTATATCCCATGAAAAATTATATTCCCCAATATATATTTCACATTTCTAATAAAATGTGTGATTAAATAATCCTCTCTAGTAAGAGTCTTTAACTATAGTGTTAAGGGTGATAGATCTGTTGGATCCTCCAGTTCAAAATTAAGTTATATAGAATGAAATGAATTTCTCATTCTAGTGTGTAACAAAACTAATAATAAGGGGTAGAAGTAAAATATTTTACCATATATCATGCCATGATCATTGGGGTAATAATTTTACATCAAATGAAACTAACAACACTCACGGCTACCAACTACCTGTTCCTGAATTTGATAACATAATAGTAGTAATAGAAACATTAGGTAATAATATTATCCGCCTCATATAGTTATTGTAGCTCATATATTATGATTTCATACCTGCGTATCACGATACTCACAACACTTACCCAACATGGGAAGCATCCCTACCACTTTCCTATCCATCGTATTATAGTGGTTTTGTAGTCCTGTGTGATATGACACTAACCATAAATAAAAAAAATTTGTATCCCCGGGATGACATGATATTCTATGGGAAACATAAACTGCATATCTCGGAATCTATTATTGATCTTGTAGTCTCTATGTTTTCATTATCCAATAGAATATCATCTATTGTTTGTGGTTGAAGACTCTACTAAATGATGTTTACCAACATATATTGCTACTAAATATGATTTAGCACGAAAATTATATTCCAATAGGTCTCATTCTAGTTCATCAGTTTATCTATGGATATAGATGGGAACTACACCCTCTTGAGTATCATAGTGATGTTTACTCCTAAACATCATTGCATGAAAGTAATATTCAAAAATCATTTCAATAAAATATCATTTAAGGTAGTTAAACCATGATTCATACTATGTGAGTGTCATGATTCCATACTATTTCTCAATATTCTCTATGTTGTTCACAGATTATAGAGTCACTGAGAAATTATCTTCTTGTATGAAAATCTTAAATTTGTTCCAAAAAAGTGTCACCTCAAGCTGATTTTGATTTATCAATAACCACCATCATAAAATAATGTCAAGGACAATTCTTTCCACAAAATTATTCATATAGTTATGATGATTCCTAAAAAGGTGGAAAATGAGAATTATCAACCCTATATATCTGTTTATAAAATATTCTTTGGCTCTCCATATAATCTAGGTAGCCTCTTCATCTAGAACTCATGAAGAACTATACAGCTGAATAAATTTTCATCCTACACTAATAGAATGATATTTTACCTAGAATAATGAAAAACTATGTTTTATACTACCAGGGATAGAATTATTTTCCACTTGATGGGTGTAATCTTCACAAGTTTTCCGAAAAGAGTAAAAAACTCCTAAACATGCCCTCTAAATGAAACCTCATTGATAAGATGATCATAATCACAAAATTTTCATAAAATTATATTTTTCTCTCTATGTAGAGTATTTTTAAAATAAATAGGATTTCTCTGGGGAATAGTGAAAATATACGTAGCTAACTCAAGAATAATAATAATAATAATTGTTTTCTATATTATATACATATAATCATTCACATAGACAAGTTTCTTAGTGTTCCAAGTTGAAAAACAAGTTATCAGCGTCCTGTTGAATGCATACATAGACCACTACACTATCCATGAGTTCATATAGAGGAGATCCAAACCCAGGAAACATTAATATAGTTTCCCTAAATGCCAAACGAATAGTCACAACTATTCTATATCTAAAATCCATCTTAGGATAACATAGGCTCTAATACCTCTTATAAGAGACCCAAGCCAACAATACCCACCTTCCCAATAGTATTTTAATTATTCCTCCCCAATACCACCTCTTACAGGAAAGGGGTTTGTGGCTACTGCTAAGTAGGCTTGTCACATATATGGGAATACATAACCTCTATCACTGATAAAAATTCATGGGTATCTCCGTAAACAATAATGTAATTTAGAAAGATGAACATCTATAATAATAAATCTATGAAAATCCTATAATGTTATATAGTATATTATGATAATATAACTACAATTAAAAGGCTAAAATGTATGAAAAACAACATAAAGATAGGTATTACCTAACAACTAGAGATAAAACTATCCCATATCACAACATCCAATAAAACCGAGATTCTATTACCAAATCAACCACACAACTATATTAAACACCTATAATAACACCTCCTAAATCTCCATCAGATATCAAATAATCAAAATAAGACACAACTTGTGCAAGAATATCCCATACAGGGTTGTGTATAAACATATTCTATTGGTCACCATGGAATCACCCATAAAAGAAGATTGAATGTAAGGGTCAACTCAAAACTATAATCCTGATGGTAAAAAAGAAATATTTACACATAAAAGACACTATTGGCCTTGAGTAATGACTTAGTCATCACAATTAATCCCTGGATTATGAATTTCTTCAAAAGTATTATATTTATTTTCTTCCTAAACTCACATTAAAAATATATTTTTCTATTAAAGGATCTCATTCCACCAATATCATAGAGGTTTATTGAACCTATAGGAGGATTAAATGCCCCAAAATAGGTCATTAGATAGGGGTAAACATACACTATAGGTAGAGGATCACATAACACATAATACTAGGTGGGATACTAAAAAAATATTATTTATAATAAAAGGATCCCATAATAAAATATAATGGATTATAATTGCCAACATTTCCTATCGATGGTATGTAGAAACACCACCCTTATGAATGTTTCCAATCGGGGAAGGTTTCCACTCACTAATGATCCCGAAAATTCATGCTTTATCCCCATAATTATGATACAGTAAGCAATATAACTTTTTATTGATTATCTTATTAGTATTTATAAAATAATCCACCTTCACAATCAACATGAAATTCTTGTCATTGGGAACTTTATGTTTGTACCAATCAAAACAAGTGTATAGCACTTAACGTGTCTATGGATGTATTTTTTGTTTTGCCCCATTTCAATTTATCCCAGGCACTAATTATCAGAATGGTGTGATGTATATGTCTTATGGGTCATGATACCAGATTTGTGGGAACTTATATTCTACCTGGCTAGTGGGCCACTTCCTAATTCATTTATTACTAATGTTAAAACAAATATGACCCAGTTCACATGGCATAGGATCACATGAGTTCACAATCAAGTGCAATTTGTATATACCACACTTGTAGGAAATGATTCACACATAGTGTCAGGTTGAACATATGATAGTAATGAAAAAACAATTAATCAATGAGTGTTTCCTTTTTTATATTTTCTTAATTCAGTATAAACTATAAAAAATCACATTGATAACAAAATAAAATGTTTATAAATTTATAGTTAATGAAATTATATGCATTTCAATAAGTTAAAGAAAATATAATAATGTAATAACAACTTATCCGATCAAATTGTAATGTGACCATTAGGAATAGTAATTCATCCAATATAATATTAACCTCATCTATGAAATTATAAATCAAATTTTATCATCACTTAAATGATAATATTATGTAGTTATATCATAGTTGATGTAAATAAATGTTTTTAAAATTATTAATTATGTGTTGTTTTTTTATAAAAAATGTTCATTTACAATTATATATAAAATATTATGATTTAATAAAAACTCTTTCGTAGAATATATTCCTAAATTAATATTTATTTGTCTAATGATATGAAGATAATTTTTTTACTATAATTATTTTTTCAAAATTTTATAAAATGAGTTATTATTTTGAAATTTGTAATTTCCATGTAATTGAACCTTTTAATTAAAAATACAATTTTTCATATTCAAAAAATTATTTTTATAAAATAGAGATCATATTTGAATTATACACATCAAAAAATCTATAGGTTTAATTTTTAGGATTTTTTCTAAAATTTTTGAAATTAGGATGAATAGTAAATACAGTAATTTATGCTATATATACATTATATGTTAAATACACTATTAACTTATAGATATAATAATAACATTATAAATCTCCCCTTTATTATATTATTTGATTCAGTTCTAGGGTTCAATCTATTTATAGTCTTGAGACAACATAATTAAGTATTGAATAAAATAATCATATAACACCCCTCCTCCACTATATGTACAACCCATCACCATCGCTTATCCTCACTTCTCCAAATCCTTGAAGATTTTCCAATTTCTCTCTAATAAACATTGTAACTCTTACCCCATGTTCTGGGGCCCTTTAATCAACAAAATACCAAAACCAATCTCAATAAGGTGGCTCTTAAGGAGAAGAGTTTAAGAGGTATAATCCTTGTTCATTTATTGTAATTTCTATTTATTTTATTTCCTTATTCTATTATCTCATAATATCCCATTTTTCATGTTCTACGATAAACATAGAAACCTACATATACTAATATTTTTTTTAATTTTCATGCAATAATACATCAGAAAACCTTTTCTCCTCCCCCTTTCACTTTAAAAACGGAAACACCATCCGTGCGTTGTTAGTTTATCGCCTTCAAGGATAAAAATTTTCATCTTCCACTAAAACCTCCTTGGATGGGGTTAAAACCATTATACTGATTAAAATAGATTTTATATTTTATTTTATTAGATTTTTATGTTCTATAACTATATTATATACATAATATTAATAATAAAACAAAATTGGTTCATTATGATTGAAAACTCCCAAAATTAATCTAATTGATTATCATTAAAATTTTATCTGATGAATCATCCTAAAATATAGAAAATAATTAATATAGTAGAACAATTAAAAAAATTTCATTTCATTAATAATGTATTATTTAAATTCTAGCCATTTATCTCCATTATACTTGATTGTCCATGATATATATAAAAGTGAACTGATCATGAAAACCAATAAAACAAACACTATTAAAATGACAGAATTGAACACTACAACTAATAAAAATAGGAATAAAAAAACAATATATAAATATAAATAATAAAATACATATAAATATGATATTTTTTTTTAATTAATGAATCTAATTTGATTTCCTAGGATATTAATTCGAATAAAAAATTAATTCCTAAAGTAAGGGGATACTCAACCCAAAATCCTTTTTTAGTGGTTATTCCCCTTTCATAAAAAATTTCATTTTGGATATTCTTTTAATATTCTTTAAATATAATATCATTTTCATTCCAATTTTGTCTCTATGATGTCCATGATTTAAATATGATATTAGGAAAAATACAATGATTTTACAAAATAAGTCATCCTTCCAAAAACGTATTGTTTACTTCTCATTAGATTTTTTCTTATTTACACATGATTGATGAATCATATAATAGTTTTATATTACCATTTCAGAACCCAAATGTTTGTTCATGAACGAATTAATAATGAAATGAAACCCATTCCATTCCGCGGGTTATATTGTGGAAAATATTATTATACTTCCCATGTGGGATACACGATTATGTAAATGTTAAGATGTGATGGGTGTGCCTATAATTATATAGTACTCCACAACATTGAATAATGCAATGTATCTCATTAGATAATAATAAATTCTCATCATCATGTTTTTTTTTGTTCAAAATTATTTTGATGTTATGATTATTCACATATGGTATGCATGAACATGATTCTATCATTGTTTACAACTTTGTGTGGTATTGAACACTAAGACATGATGTTTTGTTTTAATACTTTATCACATTCCACGACTTTATTTAATTGTTCCTCTAGTTATTATGATAATTATTCCATTATTATGTTATCATAATGATTATTATTCTCTCCCATTTTATATAGATTTATTTTCTTAAACAAGCTCTTATTAATAATTTCTCCCACCCCTATATATAATATATATCATTAGGTGATTACATATATGAAAGAGAAAATGTGGTCCACTAATAATATAGTGTTAAAATAATTATAAAATGATTGTATTTTTTATATAAATGTTAGTTTTGGACTTAATTTTCTAAAGACACTAAACCTTTTGATCCTAGTTTTTTAACACTATTGTATTGTTCATATTTAAAAATAACTTACAGAATTTTTTGAAAAACATTGTCACTATTTTATGTATCGAAGAATTGTATAGTTAATTTGGTAATTAGGACTATAAAACATTTGGTAAAAACCGTTGTATAAGGATAAATATATGAAAGCACCCCAAAATCATTATTTAAAAAAAAGCACAACATAGAGATCCCTTAAGATATTCTTCTAGAATAAATTTCCTAATGTTATTACTTATTTATTCATGACTTTTTGACTTATGTTTTTTTTAAATCTTTTCTATTTAGAAATTTATGGTATCTAGGAGAACCATGTCTAACAATGAAATGATTTCTCGAATGATATCCCAAACGCCTTAAGAGGTGGAGTTCAAAAATTCTTAGTGATGCTTACACATTTGTATTAGTATATGAATAATAACATTAATAATATCGAACATCATCCTTTCCCTAAGAGGGATAAACTGGATATCAAGTATCTTATTTAGAAACAACCACTAAATTTTAGTGGATATTATGATCTACTAGTCACAAAATAATGGATCCACTAAATGGAGAATATCTTTTATGTGTTTTTTTAACTAAGAGGGATAAGTTGAATCTTCCCATTTAATGTATTTATAGAGAGTCTGATCAATGGTGGGAGTTGAGTAAGAACACCAATCCAAAGGACTATGTTGTAGAGATTATGTGGGAATATTTGAAGAAAATATTTCTTAAATTGTTTTTCCCTCGAATGCTTCATAATATGGTGAAGAGATAATTGTTAGAGCTGAAGAATTTTGAGGGTGAATTTATAATGGATTATGAAGAAAATTTAACATTTCTTTCTTGGTAAGATATAGGTTTTTTTATAAAAAATGATTGAAAAATAGATATATTATTTGGTATTTTAACCCAAGTGTTTTAATGGATCTAGAAATTTTGGATTTTGGGATTTATGAAGATGTTTTTTGATGTGATCTCATTGTGGAGATGGTGTATGGAAAATTTTCCCATGGATATGTCGACAATTAATGAAAAATGTAGTTCCAAGATGGAGGATCTATTGATAAAGTAGGGGAGAAAACACAACCACTCACATGTCAAAAATGTGCAAAGAATAATCCTGGGAATTTAATAAAATGGATTGTTAAATATTTTATGTGTTAGAGATAAGTCCATTGAGTTCATCAATATCAATGAGATGTGAGGATGAAAGATGATGTGGTAGTGGAAAGGATAACACTACCCATTGTTCAATGCTTCAATTATATGGATAATTGGAACTATGTAATCTAATGTACTAAACCATCAGTCCTCGAGGGTAATCAGCATCAAAAACCTCAAAATCCAAATGAGTTAGGGAAATACTATGATATCATTACTTCTGAGGTGGTTTCATAAAATGATTCGGTGATAGGTACACTATATATTCATTCAATAATAGGTATCGTACAATTTTATTCTAGTTCTATCTATTCATTAATATCATTATTGTTTCTAGAACTATACAATCACAGACTCAAAATATAGAAGCTGAGTAATCTGAGAAAATAGAAAATGGGGAAATTATTTCATCCAAAGTATATAAATCCACCCCAAAAAGTTTTTGTGGACTACACCTCAATGAAAATATATTCTTACTTCTTTTGGTAGAGTTTGAAATGATTTTATGCATGGATTGGATAATTGTATATGAAGAAAACATCAACTTTAGAGAAAGGGATATCACCCTTCAAATGCTGAGGTATCCTATAATTATGTAAAAGTTTAAGGATGAGGATAAATCTCATTCATAATCATCATATCAACATTTAATATTCTTTCTATATGAGAAAGAATATATAAATCAAAATATTAAAACAAAAGAGAGAATCATTATTGAAGACATTTCCATTGTGAGTGACTAAACTGATCTCTTCTGTTAAGAATTTCGTAGTCCTCCTCCTAGATTAGAGATTGATAACTCAATTGAACATATCCAATATCTCTACCTATATGAAAGATACCATATAGAATATACACCATTGAGTTGGATGAACTGAAGAAAATTTTTAAGGGAATCTAGACCACAATTTTTTATGCTTGGGTGCTGCACCGTGGGTTGAACCAATATTCTTCATCAAGAAGAAGGATGGTTAAATGTTACTGAATATTGATTATCATGAGATCAAAAAAATTATGATAAACAACATGTAACCCCTTCCCTATATAAAATATAATTTCAACCACCTATGCAGGACCTAGTATTTATCAAAGGTGGACCTCTTGTTGGGATATCACTATTTAAGGGTGAGGAATGAATATATTCGTAATACTACCATTCAAATGGCATATAGATACTATGATTTCTTTATGATGCATTTTTGAATCACTAATTCTATATAAATATTGATGGACTTAATGTATAGTTTATTTAGAGATTACCTTAACATGTTTGTGGTAGTCTTTATAGATGACATTATAATATAATCCAAGAGCATGTATGAACATGAAGTGAGCATGAATACCATCCTAAAGAATTTTTGATGTGATAAAAATTATAAAAACTAAAGTAAATTTGTTTTCTAGATGGCTAAATATCATTCTAGGGTAATTATAGTGCTTGCAAAAGAATATCTATAGAGCCTTCGAAAATAAAGGAAATCAAAGGGTGACCTAGGGAAATATATGAAATGGATATCCATATCTTCCATAATCTATAAGGATATTATTGATGATTTCTTAAGAAATATCATGAATATTAAACCCACTATCTCAGCTAACTCGAAAGGGGGTAATTTTTCCAGGAATAGGGAATGAAATGTCTTCTTAAAAGAGTTAAAAAAAGAGTCCTCTCACTACACCTTTACTCACATATACAAAATGTGGGCAACCCTTTGTGGAATATAGTGATTCTTAACTGAAAGGATTAGGCTATGTACTGATGGAAAATGATAAAGTCGTAGATTATTTCTCCATGAAGTTTAAAATTCATGAGAAAAACTATCATATACAAGATTCAGAGTTTGAAACAATGATAATTGTGTTGAAAATATGATGTAATTATCTATATGGGGTGTTTTTTGAAATATATATCGATCATAATACCCTACAATATATATTCACAGAAAAACATCTTAATATTCTCATACAATTGTTGTTAGAGCTAATAATTGATTACTGCTTCTCAATCCACAACCATCGTGGTAAGGAAAATGAAGTGGTGAATGCTCTATATAGAAATAATCAAGAAACAGTATTAACGATTAAAATTGATAAGGATCCAATTTTATTTGATTTGAAAAGAATGGACTTGGGAATCATTAAACATCGTCATCCCTTTCTCAAATAATTTCTCGAACATACCTCATATTGTAAACATTTGATGTTCAAAGAAATTATGTCGAAATTCAAAAGAATGTGGAAGATATTTTAAAGGAGAAATCCCCATAGTAAAAATTTCATTATGGAAGAGATATGAGATCTGGGATATAACTATGTGTATCATCAAATCCAAAGATAAATAAAGTTCTTTATGATTGATTCACATAACTCAAGCTTCTCTTTTCACCTAGGGAGAATCATTATGTTTTGAGATCTCCAAGAGATCTATTAGTCAGACAATATGAAAAAGGAGATCACCGTATTTACATCAAAGTCCCTAGTATGTGAGATAGAGAATATTGAATGGAATATGTATAAAGGGATAATGAAACAATTACCCATACCAACAAGTAAATAGGAAAACATCTCGATGGAATTTGTCACCACAAATTTAAATATATCGAGAGGAAACAATACTATATTATTTATTATTTATCATATCACAAATACATATCATATCAACAAAATTAGAGAAGAATTATCACGGGATCATGTTTCATAGATATATATTAGAGAAGTGTTTATGATATATTGAGTACCACTTTTTATTGTATGTGATTGAGAACCAATATTCATCTCCATGTTCTAAAAAAGTTATTAAAATTATCTAAATAGTGTGGTGAACATCAGTACAACATATTTTCATCAATTTGTTTTCCAATATGAGTAGACTATTATGAAATGGGAATACATTTTGAGGGAATATTATTTTGACTTAAAAGGATTATGAGACCAAAATATTTATCTAGATGATTTCTCTTACCAAAATAGTTTCCAGTAGATCATCCAAATGGATCTATATGAATCCATTTATGGGAAAAGATGTAGAATGATGACATGATGGGATAATGTTATTGAAAATAAGTTTGTAGGACCTGAAATGGTTGAAAATTGGTTGAAAGGGTGAAAACCATTCAGGGGAAAAAGGAATCCAAATGTTTACAAATTTTTTTTCCAAACAACCACTGACAAGACCTAGTGTTTGAGTTTATATACATTGTATTCCACCACATATCTCCCTGGATCTGGATCATTATATTTGGGAATAAGGGAAAGATAACTCCTAAGTACATTAACCCCTTCGATATTCTTGATCATGTTGGAGTTGATACCTATTGAATTGAAATTAAAACTAACATCTATCAAGTACACTATTTATTCCATGCATCTCTCTGGGGGAAGTAAATACCAGACCCCTCACATGCACTAAATCCTGAGGTGGTACAGTTGTAAAACCCTCTATATATATAAGGAAAAACCAGTGAAGATCATGGAGAATGGAGATACTTTTATATAAAACATGAATAATCACTTGGTCAATGTAAAATAGAGGAATCATAAGTATGAATAGGCAACATGAGAACCATATGAAGTGATGAAGGATATGCACCCTCAATTTTTTTCACCATTGTATGGAAAATGAAATTTCAAGGGTCAAATTTCATAAAGGGGGAAGAATATAATGACAAAAAACATTATCAATTAAAATTATATTTTGATAATTATTTCATATAGTATAATCCACAAAAAATCATTTTTATAGAACAATTCAATCGTTATAAATGTATATTAATATAATAAAGCGGTATTTATTGAAGGTATAGAACGTATACCAATAGAATAGTAACTTGAACATTGTAATAGTACTGTGACGATTAGGGATATTAATTCATCCAAAATAGTAGAAACCTTATCATTAAAATTATAAATACAATTTAGTAATCTTTAAAATGATATTATGATATAATTATATCATAGTATAGGAAAATAAATGATTTAAAAATTTGTAATTAAATGTTGGTATCTTTAGAAATCATTAATGCTTATTTACAATTTTATAAATAGTATAATTATTTAATAAAATTTTAATTTTCATAAACTAGATTCCTAAATTAATATTTTTTAGATAAATATTAGAAGATAGATTTATGAGTCCTTATTTTATATTTTAAAATGTTATATAATGAATTATAATTTTAAAATTAATATTTTCCATGTAATTGATGATTTTAATGAAAAATTTGATTTCCCATACCAACAAGATAATTTTCATTATGTGGAGTTCATTCTTTAAATTTAATATTTGAAAAATGAATGGGAGGATTTTTTTTATTTTTCAATTATATTATATTTTTTGGTGAAAAGTAAAATATGATAATTTATGGTATATATACAATATATGTTAAATACATTATTAAAAGAGTCATTACTAATGTAAAACAGTTAAATCACAAACTCACCTTTATTATTTTAAAATATTAAGTGATATGGTTCAAACTAATCATAGTCGTGGTCCACAATGATAAACTAATGAATAAAAATATTGGAAAACACACATATCCTCCACTATAAGTACCATACCTCACCACCCCTTCTCCTAACACTGCCAAATCCATGTAGAATCGCCATTTTCATCCAAATACTCTTCCAAATCCCCTCCCCCATGTCCATAATACCTTGGTATCAACGAAATAACCAAACCAATCTCCCTAAGGAGGTCCTCAAGGAGATGAATTCAAGAGGTAAAATACCCTTTATTTTCTATTGTTTTTTTTAAATTTATTTTATTTTTATATTCTCACCTAATATCCCCTTATCCATGTGGCATTATAAATAAACTATCGTATATATTCTATAATTTGATTTTTTAATGGAATAACTTGTCATCAAACATATTCTCCTTTACCTTTTATTCTAAAAATCAAAACATTGTTTGTGAGCTATTTTTTTATCACCATCAAGGAAGACACGTTTTCCTTTTACATTACAACCTTTAAGAATGATCATAAAACCATTATAATTGTTTATTTTTTGTAAAAGATTTGATATATATTTTTTATTTTCTACAACTAACATATATTCATAATATTAAATTGATGAAAAAAATGATTTTTTGTGATTAATGACTGAAAAAAATTAAACTCAACGATTATTTTAAAATTTTGTCTAATAAATAAACCACATATTTGAAAAATAATATATAATACCAATAAAACAATTGTATGTTCATAAATAAAATATAGTTTCCATTTTGGATAAGTATCCCAATTTTATAGGATCTTTCATGAATCTATATATGTTAAATCACCATGATAACCATGAAAATGAACACTCTTGGAATTAAGAAATTGAACTCTACAACTAATTAAAATTTACATAAATGAAATTGATATAATTGTAGTTAAAAATAAATTTAAAATTTATTTTAGTATTTTTAATTAATTAATTTCATTTTTTATTCCGGATATCAAAGTTAAGAAATCATTCAGACATAATGTAAGGGGATTCCCAAACCCAATTCCGTTTTTTTGGGTTAATACTCATTGATTCCAAATTTCAGATTGGATATTCTTTTAATATTCATAAAATAAAATTGAATTTTATGTCTCTCTTATTTTCTAGGTTATACATGATTTTGATATTATTTTATGAAAAATACAATTTTTTTCCAAATTAACTATTGTTTTTTAAAAACAAATATTTTACATCTATTGATATTTTTTTTTCACTAACTATTTATGATTCATGTACATGTATCTTATTAACATTTTGGAACCCCAAATATTTTTATAAATATATTATTTATGAAATGAAACTAATTTATTTCCATGGTTTATCTTATTTTAAATTCTGTTATATATTCTATATGGCATGGATCATTATGTAAATGTTATTATATGAAAGGTGCAACCAGAATTATATATCACTCCAATGGATTGTGTAATGTGATATATCTTATAAGATAATGTATAATATGCATTAAAAATGAAATATTTGATTACAATTATGATGCTATTATTCTCATTATGATATGTTATGCGTGAACACGATGATATATTTGTTCACAACTATTTGTGGTAGTGACCAATAAGACAAGAAGTTCCATTTTTATGAATTTCCACTTTCTATTCCTTTATCTAATTCTTCCTCTACTGTTTATTATAATGATATAATTCTTATGTTATGATAATTATGACTATTCTCACCCATGTTATATTGATTTATATTATTATTTATCAACATAATGGGATTTTATCTCAACCTTGTATTTGAATTATATCTTCTTGTGAGTTCTTATACTAAATAAAAAATGACAGAAACTAAGAATATAAAGATTGTCGAATTAAGAAATGATTATTTTTTGTTATATAATTTTCATGTTTGGTCCTAAATTTCCCATGAAACTAAACATTTAGATCCAGATTTTGTAACTCCATAATATTTTTTATCATTAAAATGATGTAATATTATTTTAAGAAAAAAACCATCTCTATAATGATAATATTTTATCTAACTCAAGGTCAAACCCTAGGGTCACACAAACAAGAAACCTCACATTCATTCCTCTAAAATTAACATCATATTGTCTTGTTTCTCATTATTTATTGTCTAATAAATTAATATCTAAATCGTTTATCATTCATCATAATTTCATGGAAAATTGACTATGAATACCTATAAAATAAACAATCTTGAGAACCACTACGTTTATAAAATTTATTTCTAGACACTGATATCCATATTGATTCTCTTCGACTATTATCTCATTATCTCTCATAACTCAGATTACAGAACATCCACCCTTAATCTATTAACCATCCTTGATTCATCATCTAACATCAAAACATCCACAATCACCATTTCAACAAATCATCGATCAAGTAATTATCAATCTTGATTCTATTGGTGTTTCAAACTAGATCTATGGTTGAATTTACAATACATCATAGGCCAATGAAGAATGAATATAACAAGTAGATGACATGAAAATAAAAAAAGAGTTACAATAAATGTTTATTTCAAACACAAACATATAAAACGTTCTTGAAAATAATAGTGAAGATTAAAATTCATACGAATTGAATAATTTTATGTTCCATATAAGAAAATTGAATTTATAGGGACATTTCAATGGAAAAAGAATATCGTAGGGTGTCATATTAGAATATAAAATTCATATCTAGTAATCTAAATAACAAGGAAGGAATACTAAAATAAAATATCTATACATCTACAGTGGATCAATTACTGATGTAGAATGAATGCTATTATTTTTTATGATGATTTATAATAATTATAATCATCTATCAATTACCTTCTGTATTCATCCTAAAAGTGTCTTCTCGCATAGGTTTTCCCTCACTCTCAATCTCTATAGGATATGGGGATAACCTGGAGAATGGATGTAATAGTAATTATACATATATTTTCGTAGTTATAAATATAAAAATAAAACTAAATTATTTTTCTAATACAAATATCTTAATTCCAATAATATCTTCCCATATATATACATCAACTATAGGTGTAATGCACGAAAACCTTATGTAACATCAATTGTAAAATGAACATCCCATATTAATAGAAAATACCAATTTCCCATATAGGAATATGCTATCAAAAAATTCAATTATTTTTAAAATTAAGTTCACATGATAGCTAAAATTTATAACAATTTTAATATATCTTCATTGGGGATATACAATACCCTTTAAACAATTATAAATTCATGACTACATACAAAACATTTATTTAATGTATTCAATGGGTATTATAATAAAAAATTTGGAGACGATATAAAATAAAAAAATTGTCAATTTTTTCAATTACAAATGAATGATCTTTATGTTTTTAATTATTAAAAAAATTTAACATAAGTATATTGAATCCACTTCATTATTTTTTTTAACACCTTATCGGCATGATTTTTCTTATATTGACTATATGGAATGAACCCTCCAATCACCATGACCATAAACTTTTTGTTTGAAAAATTCATTATAATCAATGCGCATAAAATATTATCTTACAAAAAAGGGTGGGGACAACTCTTTTATTTAGTTATGCATTTTCACTTGGGATTCACCCAATGTATCATAATTTTTATGGAAAATATATTTTAATGGATTTGTAAAATACATCAATGAAAACAAATAGCTCTATTCAGTAGTAATTATATAAAGTCTAAAGATCCTTACTCATATTCTTATATAGAAATTCCCATGACATGAAAAACATATATAATTACAAGTAGAGTTTATTTCTCTATAATCTCACGTACTAATTATTACATTGTGAAAACTATATAAGATAAAGGCTCGTATTTTTATTAGTAATCACAACTTTTAGTAACAATATTATTTTTCTCATCATAAAATTTTGTCCTGGCTGTAGGATATATGTCTAATAAGGTCGTCAATGAACATAACAGTTCTAATAATAATAGAGAACGTCAGTAATATTTCAATATGACAGATACCTTCGAAAATTATCATATAATTTTTATCTATAGTAAAATCAATATGTATAAATTTATTGGTTAGTATTTTGGACTTTGAATATAGAGGTAATATAATTTAAAAATTAACAAGTTATGGGGAACCAACTCGAAGAGTATATAAATAATTATATGAGAACCCATGCTACACCATACTCGTTGGTATTTAATCGTCCTCAAACATTCATATAATTTTTTTTTGGAAAACATTAGAGGAATTTAATTACAAATATTAATTATATATTAACATGTATTCTACTAATGGATGGATAATCAGAAAGAACTATCCAAACATTAGAGGATATACCATGGTAATGTTAATTTTATGTCCATCGACAATAGGATTATTATTTTTTATATAGTGATGTTTTATTTTAAAAACATAGGACTCTAATATTTAAATTGAACCACCCTAAGGGTTGTATGAAATGAGATGTGAAACTCTAAAATATTTGGGTCAAGTAGAAGGATTCAATCTATTACGTCAAAAACATTTGATAGTGATATCAAATAAGGTAAGATACATCCCAAAGAGAACCATGGAGTAAGATAATATACCAAAAAGATATGATGACAACCAGAAGAATGATTTTGAATTCCTAGTGTAGGAAATAATTTCCATTAGGATATATTGATGAAAAGTAGTTATGATATTTCATTTAATGTAATGACAATTCCAAGGTATTTTGGCCTACATAAAATATTTATTTCATTTGAGAAGTGTAATTTCATTAATACTAACCACCGACCATCACAGAAGTGAATGAATTTTTCCAAACATCACTTATATGATGTTATGTTCCAATTTTTTCTCATGTTCTAATTGTTTATCTAGTTCATTTATATAATAGAACATCATATAATAAAGATTCATTTCAGACTCATAATACTAGAGATAATTTCATATCAAATTACATGACTGAAAAATGTAAATTATTTTGAGAAATCACATATTGGAATAGAAAACAAGTGATACTATTTATGCGATAAACAATACTAATCCATATTTGTTTTTGGATTGACAATGAATGTTAATGATAAAATCATTATATGATTGGAAAGTAAAAGAACTAAAAATTTATAATATAAATTATCATAACTTATTATATAATGATTTATTAGAAATCCAATATATTTAATTAATGAGACTATTATATCTATAAATAGAGAGTATATAGAGATAAATAATACATGTTCAATATATATATATATATCGTAGATTTCAATATATGATAAAAGAACTTCTATAACAATATATAGATAAAAATAAAAATAATATAACACATTCAATAGGTATATTGATTAAAATAAATATGAGATATATTAATTTTTTAGATGGTGGGAAATTTATTAGGAGCTATGATACAATATGGGCATACTATATCTCTTAGTAATTATGATCATTAGTGATATAACTGCTATAATTTAATCATTGGAAATATATAGCAGTTATATCATTAATGATTTGAGTAAATCAGTATAGATGAGAAAAATTATGGATTCAAATTGTATAAATGTCCTCAATAAATCATATTTATCATCATTTTAGAAGGATTATATAATATTTCTGACACATACAATCAAATGTGGTGCTAGAAAAATACTCTTTACATAGTGGATTGACAACAACTATAAGAACCCAAAACTTAATCAACCTATAATTACCTAATTAAAAACATGAATTTTACTTTGTTACATTTTTGAGGACTTCTATATCAATTGTTTTAGATAATTGGGAAATAAATTATATAAAAAGTTGAAAATACACGCAAATATATAGATTTTTATAAAGAAATAGTTTATTTTGTTTAATATTTTGTTTCAATTATGAAACATTTTTATTTTTAACGAATATAAGTTTTAATAAACGATTTATATTTAAAAAATTGTACACATCAGTATTCCTTGTGAGATTCATTTCAAAATATATGATGAGAAAAACAAATATCATTAAGGTATTTAAAAAAAAAAACCCATTATTCCATTGAAAGCATGGAAACCCATAATTCTGTTTTCCATTTTTACACCATAAATATTGAACTCAGGTAATAACTAACTAGATCTCGAAATAATGTTCTTAAGAATGGTGTTTCATAAAAAAAATTCAAAAAAATAATTTCAAAATCTCAATCATTATTGTTAATTGGGAGGTTATGATATCACAAAAAACATTTCATAAAAAACAAACATATCACCTTTAAAATTTTTTTAAAATAGTTTTAAACATAAGAACATTTTACTAAAAAATTAAGGTAATATAATTTTATAAAAAATTTATAGAAAAATTAAAAAAACCATGTAGGGTTTTTGGTACATATTATTAATAATCACCATTATAAGAACCCTTACAATGGAATATTCTATCTTTTTAATTCCAACATATATCATGAAAAGAACATATCATTACCCATAGAATTAGAGGGTTATATTGGACCCAAAAAGTGTCATGTACAATTTAAAAATACCATAACATGAATATAACACAAAACTTATTTCCCATTCATCATAAAACACATGAAAATTCACAATTTATACCTTAAGAAAAATCAGTTTCAGTTATCTCATTAAATAAAAAATAAATTTTCATTGATAGCTAATTAAAATGAAAAATTCATTAAAAATTGAAATTTAAATTATTATGAAAGAAATAAGTTGATAATAATTATGCTACATAAAAAATAAGAGCATGATGGTGGGAAAATACAGAGAAGGGGTAAATGTTAAATAAATATGTTTCTTGATTTTCTATAGATATTCAAAAATTATTTGTATTTAAAAATTTAAATGATTCCTTTTAGAACCACTATAAATAAAGATAAATGTTTTCTAAGAAAACATTAATATTTATTTTTGATTATAAATTGTAATATTAAATTTTTTTAAATGATCATAGATATGTAATTGAATATTCTTAAAACATTTAAAATCAGTATTCAAATATAAATTTGTTACTTCAAATCTTGGAACACCACGTACATCAATTGATTTACTAATTAATAAAATTATATTAATTAGGTACACAATTAAGAACATTTTTCATGTTATTTAAATTATAATTATTCTATTTATTTCATTTATTATCATGTTCCATTTAGTTACTAAATAGGTTAGATTCTAGTATGGCATTTTGCAGTTATTTGGTCCAAAGAAGCTTCAGTTTGTTGATAAAATTATAGGTGGTCATAAAGTGGTTCCATATCATTATAAATTTTTAAATGACATAAAAATAATATTAATTGAATAAATTATATTTTTTAACCAACCATATATGATGATAGTTAAAAATTAAAAGAATTATTTCCGGAGGCAGTAGTCCACACGTAAACATGGATGGATTTTTCAGTTGTCATTGGATAACAAGTAAAAAAAGGGTTTTTATGAAAATAATCTTATATATGTAAATTAAATATGTTGTGGAAATTAGTTTAGGATTTTTATAATATATTTGAAGGAGGTTGATGAAGAAACTATTTTAATGAACTTACTTATGATGATAACCTCTTCCTTGGGTGACCTCATTTCAATTTATCATTAAGCCTTCAATGGTTTGTATTTGCTTGAGAAAAAAATATATTATTTATGTATAGTGGTTATGATAAGTAGTTTGGGTAGATATTTTTTGATATAATGTTCATATAATTGTTGATAAGGGGAAGAGGGTGTGTCATTTAATAAGTGAGATGGGTGTATGTTTTTTAAAAACTCTTATAATTAATTTAATATAGTCATTTTCAAAAGAAAGTGGAACCAAATTCAAAAATATTCTAATACTGTATATGTTATGGTCAAAGATCACTCATAATGTCAAATTTATATAATTTCAATTTATATTTTAAACATTATCCATATATTTAACACAATATTTAACCCTTTATTCTTTACTATGATGACTAACTTTTACTATGACAACTTAATATTATGACTAAAAATAACATGAATCATTTTTTTTATAATTTAATCATACTGACTAAAAATATGGAATAATTTTAAAAAGATCAAATTTTTATAAATTATAAGAAATAGTTTTAATATATTTACACAAAATGAAGTAAATACTACTTCTAGAGAATTCCAATTTGAGTATAAAAATTTATTTGCACTATAATCATGAAAAATGTCTATTCTCTAGGAATTAATTAGATTAATATCAATATATAGAGTGTTATGTGAAATTAAAACTAAAACCAAACTAAATGTAATCATGTAATTAAATGATTAAATAAAAGGGGATAAAAATATTTTTTATTAGATGAATAACATTTCATAGTCTCCACAATTTCAGATATAGGATTTCAAATGAAATATAATTTTTTAATTTGATTAATTATACTTATTAAATACATATGTGGTCTAGAAAATTGGATTCATAAACATTTAAGTCATTTTTATATTATTCTTATTTCATAAAAGTTACACCATAAAATCAAACATTTCATATCAATTGGAAATATTCTACTATATATAGTTTTAAAATGAAGAATCCATGTTTTTATTTTATTAAATTAAAATTAAAAAAATTTATAAATGAGAATTTTAAATAAATCATGAAATTCATGGATAATTTTTTTCAAATGAATCATATTTGTTTCCAAATGAAAAACCGTATCATTGTTTCATACATTGAACATATTAATATGATTTTTATAATAGTGAATATAAATATTTATTTATATAATTAACATAATTGTACATTTATAAAATTTATAATAAGAAATCATTTCCGCGATATATATTTAACAATTTGTTAAAACACATTTTTTTATTGAAATATTAATATAATAATTTTAATTTTATAATGAGTATATAATTTATTATATAATATATATTAATATATTATATAAAATTATATGTGTGTTTATAGTATATAAATAAAACCATAAAAGTGAAAACAAACAAAAATACTTTATAATGTATGTCCCCCTGTTATAAATAAATTATTCCCCTTTAATTTTATCACGAATTTAATGGGAATAATTTTATCATGTAAAAAAGTAAAAATCATATATTAAATGAAAAAATAGTATTTCAAAAACCGTAATTACAACTAAAAAACTAATAAAAACTTCAATACTAGAAATAATAGTGAATAAAATAAAGTGGTATATCTTGAAGTTATAGAACATATACCAACAGAATAGTAACTTGAACTTTGCAATAGTACTATGATGATTAGGGATATTAATTCATCCAACATAGTAGAAACCTTATCATTAAAAGTATAAATATAATTTAGTAATCTTAAAAATGATAATATGATATAATTATATCATAGTATAGGAAAATAAATGTCTTAAAAATTTCTAATTAAATGTTGGTATCTTTAGAAATCATTAATGCTCATTTACAATTTTATAATTAATATAATTATTTAATAAATTTTTTATTTTCATAAACTAGATTCATAAATTAATTTTTTTTAGAAAAATATCAGAAGATAGATTTATGAGTCTTAATTTTATATTTAAAAATTTTATAAAATGAATTATAATTTTAAAATTAATATTTTCCATGTAATTGATGATTTTAATGAAAAATTTGATTTCCCATACCAACAAGATAATTTTCATTATGTGGAGTTAATTTTTTAAATTTTATATTTGAAAAATGGATGGGAGGTATTTTTTTGTTTTTCTAGAATAGTATATTTTTTTATGAATAGTAAAATATGATAATTTATGGTATATATACAATATATGTTAAATACATTATTCCAAGAGTTATTACTAATGTAAAAAAGTAAAATCTCAAACTCAACTTTATTATTTTAAAATATTAAGTGATACGGTTCAAACTAATCATAGTCTTGGTCCACAATGAGAAACTAATGAATAAAAATATTCGAAAACACACATCTCCTTCACTATAAGTACCATACCTCACCACCCCTTCTCCTAACACCACCAAAGCCATGAAGAATCCCCATTTTCATCCCAATACTCTTCCAAATCTCATCCCCCAAGTCTATAATCCATTGGTATCAAAAAAATAACCAAACCAATCTCCCTAAGGAGGTCCTCAAGGAGATGAATTCAAGAGGTAAAATACCCTTTATTTTCTATTGGTTTTTTTTCATTTAATTTTATTATAATATTCTCACCAAATATCCCCTTATCCATGTGGAATTATAAATAAACTATAGTATATATTCAATAATTTCATTATTAATGGAATAACTTTTCATCAAACATATTCTCCATTACCTTTTATTCTAAAAATCAAAACATTTTTTGTGAGCTATTGTATTATCACCATCAAGGACAACATGTATTCCTTTTACTTTACAACCTTTAAGAATGATCATTAAACCATTATATTTGTTGAATTTCTTTTAAAATATTTGATATATATTTTTAATTTTCTACAACTAACATATATACATAATATTAAATTGATGAAAAAAATGATTTTGTTGTGATCAATGACTGCAAAAAATTAATCTCAACGATTATTCTAAAAATTTTGTCTAATAAATAAACCTAATATTTGAAAAATAATATATAATACCAATAAAACAATTTTATGTTCATAAATAAAATATAATTTCTATTTTGGATAAGTATCCCAATTTTATAGGATCTTACATGAATCTATATATGTTAAATCGTCATGATAACCATGAAAATGAACACTCTTGGAATTAAGAAATTGAACTCTACAACTAATTAAAATTTACATAATTGAAATTGATATAATTGTAGTTAAAAATAAATTTAAAATTGATTTTAGTATTTTTAATTAATTAATTTCATTTTTAATTCAGGATATCAAAGTTAAGAAATCATTCAAACATAATGTAAGGGGATTCCCAAACCCAATTCCACTTTTTTAGGTTAATCCTCATTGATTCCAAATTTTAGATCAGATATTCTTTTAATATTCATAAAATACAATTGAATTTTATGTCTCTCTTATTTTCTAGGTTATACATTATTTTGATATTATTTGATGAAAAATACAATTTTTTCCCAAAATTAACTCTTGTTTTTTAGAAACACATATTTTACATCTATTGATATTTTTTCACTAAATATTTATGATTCATGTACATGTATCTTATTAACATTTTGGAACCCCAAATATTTATATAAATATATTATTTATGAAATTAAACTAATTTATTTCCATGGTTTATCTTATTTTAAATTTTGTTATAAATTCTATATGACATGGATCATTATGTAAATGTTATGATATGAAAGGTGCACCCAGAATTATATATCACTCTAATGGATTGTGTAATGTGATATATCTTATAATATAATGTCTAATATGCATTAAAAATGAAATATATGATTATTATTATGATGATATTATTCTTATTATGATATGGTATGCGTGAACAAGATGTTATATTAGTTCACAACTATTTGTGGTAGTGACCAATAAGACAAGAAGTTCCATTTTTATGAATTTACACGTTCTATTCCTTTATCTAATTCTTCCTCTAATGTTTAAGATAATGATCTAATTCTTATGATATGATAATTATGACTATTCTCACCCATGTTATATTGATTTATATTATTATTTATCAACATAATGTGATTTTAACTCACACTTATATTTGAATTATATCCTCATGTGAGTTTTCATACTAAATAGAAAAAGATAGAAACTAAGAATATATAGATTGTTGAATTAAAAAATGATTATGTTTTGTTATATAATTTTCATGTTTGGTCCTAATTTTCCCATGAAAATAAACATTTAGATTCAGATTTTGTAACTCCATAATATTTTTTATCATTAATATGATGTAATATTATTGTAAGAAAATAAGCGTCTCTATAATGATAATATTTTATCTAACTCAAGGTCAAACCCTAGGGTCAAACAAATAAGAAACCTCACATTAATTCCTCCAAAATAAACATAATATGGTCTTCTTTCTCATTATTTATTGTCTAATAAATTAATATCTAAAACATTTATCATTAATTATAATTTCATGGAAAATTGACTATGAATACCTATAAAATAAATAATCTTGAGATCCACTACCTTTATAAAATTGATTTCTGGACACTGATATTCATACTGATTCTCTTCGATGATTATCTCATTATCTCTCATAACTCAGATTACAGAACATACACCCTCAATCTATTCACCATCCTTGATTCATCATCTAACATCAAAACATCCACAATCACCATTTCAACAAATTGTCGACCAAGTAATTATCAATCCGGATTCTGTTGGTGTTTCAAACTAGATCTATGGTTGAATTTACAATACATCATAGGCCAATGAAGAATGAAAATAACAAGGAGATGACATGAAAATAAAAAAAGTGTTACCATAAATGTTCATTTCATACAAAAACAGATAAAACGTTCTTGAAAATAATAGTGTAGATTAAAATTCATACGAATTGAATAATTTTATGTTCCATATAAAAAAATTCAATTTATAGGGACATTTCAATAGAAAACAAATATCATAGGTTGTTATATTAGAATATAAAATTCATATCTTGTAATCGAAATAACAAGGAATGAATCCTAAATTAAAATATATATACATCTACAATGGATCAATTGCTGATGTAGAATGAATGCTATTATATATTTATGATGATTTAAAATAATTATAATCACCTCTCAATTACCATCTGTATTCATCCTAAAAGTATCTTCTCGCATAGGTTATCCCTCACTCTCAATATCCATAGGTTATATGGATAACCTGGAGAATGGATATAATAGTAATTATACATATATTTTCTTTATTATAAATATACAAATAAAACTAAATTATTTTTCTAATATAAATATCTTAATTCTAATAATATCTTCCCACATATATACATCAACTACAGGTCTAATACAAGAAAACCTTATGTAACATCAATTGTAAAATACAAATCCCATATTAATAGAAAATCCCAATTTCCCATACATGAATATGCTATTAAAAAATACAATTATTTTTAAAATTAAGTTCACATGTTAGCTAAAATTTATATCAATTTTAATATATCTTCATTGGGGATATACAATAACCTTTACACTATTCTAAATTCATGACTACCTACAAAATTTTTATTCAAAGTATTCAATGGGTATTATAATAAAAAATTTGGAGACGCTATAAAATAAAAAAAAATTGTTAATTTATCCAATTACAAATGAATGATCTTTATGTTTTTAATTATTAAAATTTTTAACATAAGTATCTTGAATCCACTACATTATTTTCTTCAACACCCTATAGGCATGATTTTTCTTATATTGACTATATGGAATTAACCCTCCAATCACCATGACCATAAACTTTTTGTTTGAAACATTCATTATAATCAATGCGCATAAAATATTATCTTACAAAAAATAGAGGGGACAACTATTTTATTTAGTTATGCATTTTCCTTTGCGATTCACCAAATGTATCATAATTTTTATGGAAAATATATTTTAATTGATTTGTAAAATACATCAATGTAAACTAATAGCTCTATTCAGTATTAATTATATAAAGTCTAAAGATCCTTACTCATCTTCTTATATAGAAATTCCCATGACATGAAAAACATATATAATTAAAAGTAGAATTTATGTCTCTATAATCTCAAGTACTGATTATTACAATGTGAAAACTATATATGATAAAGGCTCATATTTTAATTAGTAATCACACCATTTAGTAACAATATTATTTTTCTCATCATAAAATTTTATCCTGGCTATAGGATATATGTTTAATAAGGTCGTCAATGAACATAATAGTTCTAATCATAATAGAGAACTTTAGTAATATTTCAATATGAGAGATACCTTCGAAAATTATCATATAATTGTTATGTATAGTAAAATTAATTTGTAAAAAGTAATTAGTTAGTATTTTAGACTTTGAATATAGAGGTAATATAATGTAAAAATTAACAAGTTATGGGGAACCAACTCTAAGAGTATATAAATATTTATATGAGACCACATGCTACACCATACTCGTTGGTATTTAATTGTCCTCAAACATTCATATAAAATTTTTTGGCAGACATTAGAGGGATTTAATTTCAAATATTAATTACACATTAACATGTATTCCACTAATGGATGGATAATCAGAAAGAACTATCCAAACATTATAGGGTATACCGTGGTAATGTTAATTTTATGTCCATCGACAATAGGATTATTATTTTTTATATAGTTATGTTTTATTATAAAAACATAGCCACTCTAATATTTAAATTGAACCACCCTAAGGGTTGTATGTAATGGGATGTGAAACTATAAAATATTTGGGTGAAGTAGAAGGATTTAATCTACTACGTCCAAATCATTTTATAGTGATATCAAATAAGGCAAGATACATCCCAAAGAGAACCATGGAGTAACATAACATAACAAAAAGATATGATGACAACCAGAAGAATGATTTTGAATTCCTAGTGTAGGAAATATTTTCCATTATGATATGTTGATGAAAATTTGTTATGATATTTCATTTAATGTAATGAAAATTCCAAGGTATTTTAGCCTATATAAAATATTTATGTCATATGAGAAGCGTAATTTCATTAATACTAACCACCGACCATCACAGAAGTGAATGAATTCTTCCAAATATCACTTATATGGTGGTATGTTCCAATTTTTTTTTCATGTTCTAATTGTTTATCTAGTTCATTTAGATAATAGAATATCTTATAATAAAGATTCATTTTAGACTCATAATACTATGGATAATGTCATATCGAATTACATGACTAAAAAATGTAAATTATTTTGAGGAATCACATATTGGAATAGAAAACAAGTGATACTATGGATGCGATAAACAATAATAATACATATTTGTTTTTGGATTGATTATGAATTTTAATGATAAAATCATTATATGATGGGAAAGTAAAAAGAAATAAAAATTTATAAATATAAATTATCATAACTTATTATATACTGATTCATTAGAAATCCAATATATTTATTTAATGAGACTATTATATCTATAAATAGAGAGTATATAGAGATAAATAATACATGTTCAATATATATGTATCATATATTTCAATATATGATAAAAGAACTTCTATAATAATATATAGATAAAAATAAAAATAATAAAACACATTGAATAGGTATATTGATTAAAATAAATATGAGATGTATTAATTTTATAGATGGGGGGAAATTTATTTGGAAATATGATAAAATATGGGCATTCTATATCTATTAGGAATTATGACCATTAGTGATATAACTTCTATAATTTAATCATTGGAAATATATTATAATATGGTTAATGATTTGAGTAAATCAGTATAGATGAAGAAAATTATCGATTTAAATTATATAAATCTCCTCAAAAAATCATATTTATCATATTTTTAGAAAGATTATATAATATTTCCGACACATACAATCAAATGTGGTGGTAGAAAAATAATCATTACATAGTGGATTGACAACAACTATAAGAACCCATAACTAAATCAACCTATATTTAACTGATTAGAAACATTATTTTTACATTATTACATTCTTGAGGACTTCTATATCAATTGTTTTAGATAATTGGGAAATAAATTATATAAAAAGTTGAAACTACCCACAAAAATATAGATTTTTAGAAAGAAATAGTTTATTCTGTTTAATATTTTGTCTTGATTATGAAACATTTTCATTATTAAAGAATATAAGTTTTAATAAATGATTGATCTTTAAAAAATTGTACACATCATTATTCCCTGTGAGATTCATTTCAAAATATATGATGAGAAAAACAAATATCATTAAGGGATTTAAAAAAAATAATCCCATTAGTCCATTGATACCATGGAAACCCATAAGTATGTTTTCCATTTTCCCACCATAAATACTGAACTCAGGTAATAACTCACTAGATCACGAAATAAAGTTATTGAGAAAGGTGTTTCATAACAAATTTTGTCAAAAAAAATAATTTCAAAATATCAATTATTATTGATAATTGGGAGGTTATAATATCACAAAAAACATTTCTTAAAAAAAATATCACCTTTAAAATTTTTTAAAAATAGTTTTAAACATAAGACCATTTTACTAAAAATTTTGGGTAATATAATTTTATAAAAAATTTATAGAAAAATTAAAATAACCATGTAGGGTTTTTGATACATATTATTAATAATTACCATTATAAGAACCCTTACAAGGGAATATTCTATCTTGATAATTCCAACATATATTATGAAAAGAACATATCATTACCCACTGAATTAGAGGGTTATATTAGACCCAAAAAGTGTCATGTACAATTTAAAAGTACCATAACAAGAATATAACCCAAAAATTATTTCCCATTCATCATAAAACATATAAAAATTCAAAATTGACACCTTAAGAAAAATCAGTTTCAGTTATCTCATTAAATAAAAAAATCATTTTCATTGATAGCAAATTAAAATGATAAATTCATTAAAAATTGAAATTGAAATTATTATGATAAAAATAAGTTGATAATAATTATGCTACATAAAAAATAAGAACACGATAGTGGTAAAATACAGAGAAGGGGTAAATGTTAAATAATCATTTTTCTTGATTTTCTATAGATATTCATAAATTATATGTATTTAAAAATTTAAATGATTCCTTTTAGAACCACTATAAATAATGATAAATGTTTTATAAGAAAACATTAATATTTAATATTTATTATAAATTGTAATATTAAAAAATATTGAAATGATCATAGATATGGAATCGAATATTCTTAAAACATTTAAAATCTGTATTCAAATATAAATCTATTACTTCAAATCTTGGAACACCACGTACATCATTTGATTTCCTAATTAATAAAATTATATTAATTAGGTACACAATTAAGAACATTTTTCATGTTATTTAAATTACAATTATTCTATTTATTTAATTTATTATCATGTTCCATTTACTTACTAAATAGGTTAGATTCTGGTAGGGAATTTTGCAGTTATTTGGTCTAATGAAGCTTCAGTTTGTTGATAAAATTATAGGTCGCCATAAAATGGTTCCATATCATTATAAATTTTAAAATGACGTAAAAATAATATAATTGAATAAATTCTATTTTTTAACCAACCATATAGGGTGATATTGAAAAATTAAAAGAATTATTTCTGGAGGCGGTAGTCCACACGTAAAATTGGATGGATTTTTCATTTGTCATTTGATAACAAGTAAAAAAAGGTTTTTAATGAAAATAATCATATATATGTAAACTAATTATGTTGAGGAAATTATTTTGGGATTTTTATAATATATTTGGAGGAGGTTGATGAAGAAACTATTTTAATGAAATTACTTATGATGATAACCTCTTCCTTGGGTGACCTCATTTCAATTTATCATTAAGCCTTCAATGGTTTGTATTTTCTTGAGAAATAAATCTATTATTTATGTATAGTTGTTATGATAAGTAGTTTGGGTAAATATTTTTTGATATATTGTTTATATTATTTTGGATAAGTGGAAGAGGATGTGTCATTTAATAAGTGAGAGGGTGGATGTTTTTTAAAAACTCTTATAATTAATTTAATATAGTCATTTTCAAAGGAAATTGGATCCAAATTCAAAAATATTCTAATACTGTATATGTTATGGTCAAAGATCACTCATAATGTCAAATATATTTAATTTCAATTTATATTTTAAACATTACCCCTCTTTTTAACACAATATTTAACTCTTTATCCTTTACCATGATGACTAACTTTTACAATGACAACTTAATATTATGACTAAAAATAACATGAAACATTTTTTTTATAATTTGATCATACTGACTAAAATTATGTAATAATTTTAAAAAGATAAAATTTTTATAAATTCTATGAAATAGTTTTAATATATGTACACAAAATGAAATAAATTGTATTTTTTAGAAAATTTCAATTTGAGTATAAAAATTTATTTGTACTTGAATCATGAAAAATGTCTATTCTCTAGGAATTAATTAGATTAATATCAATATATAGAGTTTTATGTGACATTAAAACTAAAACAAAACTAAATGTAGTCACGTAATTAAATGATAAAATAAAACGGGATAAAAATAGTTTTTATTAAATGAATAACATTTCATAGTCTCCACAATGTCAGATATAGGATTTCAAATGAAATATAATGTTTTAATTTGATTAATTATACTTATTAAATACATATATGATGTAGAAAATTTGATTCATAAACATTTAAGTCATTTTTATATTATTTTTATTTCATAAAATTTACACCATAAAATCAACCATTTCATATCAATTGGAAAAATTCTACCATATATAGTTTTAAGATGAAGAATCCATGTATTCATTTTATTAAATTAAAATTAAAAAAATTTATAAATTAGAATTTTAAATAAATCATGAAATTCATGGATAATTTTTTTCAAATGAAACATATTTGTTTCCAAATGAAAAACCATATCATTGTGTCATACAATGAACATATTAATATGATTTTTATAATAGTGAATATAAATATTTATTTATATAATTAACATAATTGTACATTTATAAAATTTATAATAAGAAATCATATCCTCACTATATATTTAACAATTTGTTAAAACACAATTTTTATTGGAATATTAATATAATATTTTTAATTTTATAATGAGTATATAATTTGTTATATAATATATATTAATATATTATATAAAACAATATGTGTGTTTATAGTATATAAATAAAACCATAAAAGTGAAAACAAACAAAAATACATTATAATGTATGTCCCCCTGTTATAATAAAATTATTCCCCTTTAATTTTACCTCGAATTTAATGGGAATAATTTTATCTGTAATATATTAAAAATCATATATTAAATGAAAAAATAATATTTCAAAAACCGTAATTTCAACTAAAAAACTAATAACAACCTCAATACTAGAAATAATAGTGAATAAAATAAACAAGGAGTGTGACTTGTAAATCCCTAATAGTGGGAAAAGACCATTAATTCATCAAGAATTAATGTAAGATATACCTTTTATATTATTTATATTTTAGTGGAAAATATATATCTATAAAGTTGGTGATAACTAATTATAACATTCATTTATAATTCATGATTAGTTTACAAATAATATATATAAATATACATTTTAAACAAGTTGTTATGTTATTAAGCCCCATAATTGTGTATGAGTTTTTATGTTTAACCTTGATAATTGGGTATAGTTTTTTATATATAATTCATTATATAATAATCAAAAAATTTATAGGGATTGTGAAATTATTTCCCCATAAATATTTTTAATACTATCAAATAAATTTACTTTATTTCATTACATTTCATAAGAGCAATATCATCTCACGGTGTGTTTTTGGATTAGTTTCCACCTCTATTTTATCTCACATTCTAAATGATCAATATCCCATAATAAATTTTCATTATTATGTCATGGAAAGAATATCATTGTTTTTCATGAGATACATGAAAGGATAATAAGTTATTCTTAAAATTTACATCCAGTTACAAAAACTAATGATGATTAGCATAATTTAAGAGAATACCTAATAAAAATAATATCTCATTTGACGTAACAATACATTAATATATAAAAAATAAAAAATAACACCCAAATATAAACATAAAATACTCAAAATAAAATAATGCCAAAACTCTAAAAAATAGCTTTAGTAAGTGTAAAATAAAAAATAAAATGTTTTGATCACATATTATTCCAAAATTACCATGACATTTACCTTTAAACAACATGAAAAGATCATAAAGTAACATACCAGTAATATATATATATATATATATTATATTTTCATTAAAATATGATATTAAATACCAATGATAACCTAAACCACAATAAAGTTACATATTTATCCTAAAGATACATCAATCATTATACCTTATATTTTATCACCCACTTTTAATGAAATTATCATATTATCCAATGATTTTCCATTCACCATAGTCCTATAATGTTACCGAAAATATAATAATTTTTTTTAAAAAACCACCATAATAAGTACAATTTTAATCTTACAGGCCACATATACTAAAATGATCTATTATAACGCAAGAAACATATCCCAAAATATCATTTCTCGCCTTAAAATCAAATCATATAAAACCTCAAAAGATATCTATTCTATAATACATAGGATAAAACATAGACATACTAACCCATGATGGTAAAAAATGATATATTATCCTTATATAATAACTTCATACAGATTAATGTTATTTAATCTCTATTATAATTTAAACTATGACACCCTGGACTCAAACACTAATATTAAATGATAAAAACATTGTCTTCACAAAATGGATATGATACTATCTATAATAACATATAACATAATATTCTCATAATTACATGATATATAATAGGTCTCATCATTGTTACATATATTCGATACATTAGGTTTAATATTTTAGATTAATTGAAAAAAACATTACATAAAAATGGACACTTCCACACAATGCACATTTTTTCAACAAACTTTGGCCATTATATTTAAGCTCTGGTTTGATATATGACACAATTTTCTTTTTCAATTTGTGTAACTATCTCCAATTTATATACATTTATATAGGACATTTAAATTTTTAATTACTTGGTAAAATAATTTTAAATAAATTCATGAGAAAAACACATCGTATTATTGGAAATACAAATAAAAAAAACTATAAATCCGTTATAGAAATGAAAATATAGAAAGATGTTTGTTTTTTTATAATGAACACTTTTCATAAATAATAATTGGCATACATATAAAATAAACATCATTTTCTAATGTATTTTATAAAATCATTTTATGAAAACATTTGTAATTTTCATAATCATGATAGTTGAAAGAACATGTTAAATATTGAAAAAAGTTAACTTCAAGAACAATATATTTACAGTTAAATGATAATGAAAATATATTTAAATATAAGATCATTTCCATACAACATGAAAAAAATATACTCACAATAAACACATAATATGAATCATAAAACCATATATTAATCTATGTACATTATCCTTACTATCTCCCTACAGAAGAAAAATTACAAAAACAGTTATACTGGAGTAAAATACCAGATTATTTCCAAAAAAATATTTTATAGAGAACGTATATCATTAGCTACTGAATTAGTGGGTCATATAAAACTACACTATAATTATGTATAATTTACAAGTTCTATAACACGAATAAAACTCCCAAAATATTACATTCCAATCATAAAACTCAAAAAAATGGATTTAGATCCCATAATGAAAAATAAATTTTATTTATATCATTATCTAAAAGAAAATATCCATTATTTTTTTTAAACAATTATAAATAAAAAATTAGACGAAATTTATTTTATTTTACATTGGAATACTATGTAAAATTAAATAGAGTGCTTCATAATAAAGAATGGACATGATAGCATGAAAATTCATTCACATGTCAAACATTGAAAAACATTATTTTCCCACTTTTATAAAGAAACTAAAAGGTTTCTCATACAAAAAAGATTAGAAGGATTCATTTTGGAACAAATATAAGGAAATTAAATGTTTTCTTACAAAATGGACATAATTATTCATTTTTTTTACAAATAAGAAATATTTTTAGGATTTTAAATGAACATCGATTTGGAATTGAATGTGTTCAAAATATTTAAAGCACATTCTCATAGGAAGATATATTTCATGGTGTCCGGAATCACCGCAAAAATATTTTGCATCCAAAAATAATAAAATTATTTATATTATTTATGTTTTATGACCCTTTTTTTATTTTCATTTAAATTTTTACTATTCATTTTATCTCATTAATTATCATATTTTATTTAGTGACAATTTTTTTTTGTTGACATCATATGGTTTGGGGCTATCCAATCCAAAACAACTTTAGTGTGCTGATAATAGTTAATGGGGTTATAAAATGACATATTAATATTTTGGTCATAATAATTATGCACAAAATATATTTATTCGTCAAATTAATCTGTAAATAAAATTTAGTAAGGTGTTAATGAAAATTAAATTCCTCATTCATAAATATAGAAGTCTAAAGATTCACATATCTAAAATTTTCAGTTATAATTGGATTAATTGAAATAAGATAATGGTTTATACATAAAAAAATAACATTTCAAAAAAAAAGTTATTCTTATGTCAATATTTTTATAGTTATACTAGATTTGTAGGTGGTGGGGGGAAGAAGGACAATTTAATGATTTTAGTTAATATGATCAACTATTACTAGGCTATCCTCCTTTAAATCACTACTTATACATGTTTTGTTTTAGTTATTTGTAAAACTAAGACCTAAATGTATCACATATGGGTTCTTGTTTGTTATATGGGTAGATATATATTGAACCACTATGATCCAAGTATATAGAGAAGTGAAAATATGTGGGATCCACATATGAGTTAGATGGGTGACACTTTAATAAAATGTATAGTATATTTAAAATAATATGATTTCTTTTTGGAAGGAAAGTAGAATAAATATAAAATGTAATAATATACATTATTTTAGGGTAAAAATACTCAAATAAAATAACATATATAAACAATTTAGTGACTTTTAAATCCTTATCCTTTAGGTCAATCCTACATTTAAACATTTTAACCCATACTATGGGGAATACCAATTACTATGGAGACATTATTTTATAAATAAAAATAAAATTTAAATTAATAAAAAATTATAATTCGATGATATAGAATATGAAATCCAATGTATATTTTTCAGTTTACATAGGTGGTCATAGTAACATTATTATAAGTAACCAAAATTAAATGAAAATAATTTTTTTAAGAAAAATTAATATTTATAAATACAATTGGATTTAGAAAAAATACCTTATAATTTTAGTTATCATGCTATTAATTGGATTACTATTAATCAATATATATATTTTGGAAATTAATACTAATCCATATCATATATTGCATAATATATTATTAATTATCATACATGATATTAACATATATATAATAGTTTTAAAAATATATATAACTATAAATGTGACATCTTTTTTAAATTCAAGGATTTTTATAGAGGTATCATCACTCAATGTTTCCCTTAACTGAGCCTTAGAAGGACATCAATAATTTTGGATCAAGAATAATTGTCTTTAAGAAAAGATCAATTTATTTAAAGTCACATACTTGTCAATATCATCCAAAACCCTACATGAAATTAAACCCATTTCACACATTAATGTTAAACATTAATCTTTTTTAGTAATTTATTTATTTATCTTGGGCTTAGGAAATAAAATGGTGTAAATTGTGATAGTAGTGAGTTGGTGTTTACCCTGATGTAACATATTCATTAAATTCATCACCCAAATTAAAAATATAATATTCCTTAATTATTCATTAAATTTGATAAAATTTATTATATCATTTCAATTTCTACGATAATGTTATCTATAGGGTGAAATTGGGTAATGTTTTTTGAAAATAAAAAAATCTGGTAAAAAACTGATAATACACCATAAATATGAAATCATGTATATGTTAGAATGAATATACTCAACCATGGTAGTAGTATTTTTTAAATCATGGAACAAAATATTATATTGTAGAAATAATGGTTCTAATTAGTAATTATGGTGGGGGACATATTACAATAGAATAACAAAATAGTCAGTAATTTATTACATGAAATTCAACCCACCAACAATATAAATACCAACCCAATATTCTCATGTCCCCAATATCAAATCTTAATTTACCTATTATTATATCAGTCAATGAGTCTCTTCCATATATCTGTATTCAAACATGAGGAGATTTTTTGTTCTATGGGTTGTATTTAAGTGATGTAGCTCAAGGTAGGTAAGGGTACCCACTAAAAAAGACACACACACACACCCTATCATCAATTCCTATTTACATTTCAATTATTACATCCATTTGAATTTAAATTGTCTTATACTAAAAAAATTTTTTTAAATATTTATATGAAGTATCCTTAAGATATCATATTAACGTAATGATATATTTTGAAATAATATATCATTCTCGTAATAGAGGAAGAAACCCAATAAAATGCTCAATCAGCAATCATCGAATCACTATGAAAATTTATGAACATGAATTAGTAGATGTATCACATGCCTATAAAGATCAATTTTAATAGATTTTGTATGATTAAAATCTCTTTGTGATTTTGTAATTATTTATTTATATACATGTACTACCTCAAACACTAGAATCATTAAATGTTATGTGAGGGTCATCATAATCCAATAATGTGGTGGCACATTATCCACAATGTTAAATACATAATGTGGTATAATATATCATGAAATTTGCTAGAAAAATAACTAGACTAAAAAAATAAGGATCCCATATTTTAAATATTTTTTGACATATTTCATTCCTGAACATGTTTTGAGTCGATGTGGCCCTACTCCATAAAGTAGAGATGTAATTGGGACATGGATGATGACATCTTATAAAACTCATTGCTCGAAAGGATGGTAAGTAATTTTTCCCAAACAATTTTGTGTTGAATTATTTAATAAACTAGTACCCTCATATATATTAAAGACATCTTAACAAATCTATTCCAAATTCCAATGTGGGACTACTAACCGTAGTACTTATGATATTATCGAGACCATGTGTTTGATGGAAAACACAATATATATGGGAGTTTCTAAATATTTATCTTATTAATTCATGATTCTTTGATAAAAATCCCACTATCTTGGATATATAGAGTTCATTGTTGTATAGAGAGGTTGTGGGTGTTTTGATGTTGGGATGAGAAATAAATATGGAATCCTAAGAATCCTACATAAATAGAAATCCAAACCCACATAGTTCAATTGAATATATATAGTGTGAATGACATTGTATTTGAACTAAAATACATTTCTAAGTATCCCATTAAGAATATTAATCAGAACCCACATTATATGATGGAATTTGGGAAGCTTACACCTCAATAGGGGAATCATACGAGAGTCACATTGTTTATATTAGTGGGATGATCATCCCAAATATATAAGAAAAAAACCATTATGATCTATTTGAGAAATAAGAGAAAATAGATGAGTCTTTACAATTCAATAGATCATACCATTAAACTTGAAATGTGGGATTAAAAATTGGGGAAATCCTTAAAAGATTTATATTCCATGAATGTGGATAAAATAAGAGATACATAGGGGTGTACACATGAGCTTAGTTGATATACCAAATTAAGTAGGTAGGTTAGGTGAGAATATATTTTAGGAATCCACAAGGAGTATCTCTTCACATTAATATTATAGAAATACATGATAAGTATCTTAAATCATGTAAATTTCATACTAAATTGGAGGATAAACCTATGTTTATTCCCATGTATCCAGAATAGGGAGTATCTCAAATAATGATGAATTGATGGGTTTTCTAAGATATACACCAAGTAGTATGCCCATGGATATAGAACCATGAGGGTTATCTATACTCATGATAAATTAAAGGTTGTGTTCGATCATACACCAAAGAGGATTCCAAATTATATAGAACCATGATAAGTTTTTCAAATCATATTTATTTGCTGTTAGAACATAATCATAATAGGATGAACAAGTATTTTGAACCATGAGTATTATTGTGCCGTAGGGTTAGTTGATTTTATGGTTATGGACTACACTTATGAAGATTCCTAAGTGTTGTAAACCATGATGTGTATCCTGAATAATGGTGAATTTTTGTTTATTTTGGGAAATACACCTATAAAGACACCCAAGTATCTGGAACCAAGAGAAGTATCAATATTGAAATCTATTTTTTTGTCTTCACGAGGCTTACACCTAAGAGGATACTAATATATATAGAACCATGAAGAGTATATCAACTCATGGTGAATTGAAGATCTATATTTTGGATTTAACCTTTGTGAATACCTATGTTTTTTGAAGAATGAGGATTATCTTGACTCAAATTGAATTGAATGATTACTTGGATCTAACACCTAAGAGGATGACATAGGACCCGGAACTATGATGAGTTTCTTGAATCATTGTGAATTAAGGGTTTGGTTGGGTCTTACACATAGTATTATTCCCAATTATCTTGAACTATGATGAGTATATAGACTATAAGTGAATTGATGGTTTTTTGGACATACACCTAGGAGGATTCCCAATTATCAAGAACCATGAAGAGTTTCTTTACTATTACTAAATTAGATGATTAATTTCGGATTACACCTAAGTGGTTGATCGTGTGAATTGAACAATAATAGAATATTGAATCATGGTGAGTTGAAGGCTAAAAAGTTTCCTAAAACCTATGTGGATGAATCAATATCTAGAACCATGAAATATACCTCAAATCATAATGAATTGATGATTTTTTAGGTTACATATAGGATGGTTCCCATTTATCATGAACCACAAGGAGTATCATTGGTAATGGTGAATTGATGTTTTATTTGGGTCGTTCACCAATGCGAATCCAAAAGTATTAAGAAAAAAATGGATTTACTAATCTCATAGTGAATTGAATGTTTTGTTCATGCTTACCCCTAGAAGTATGACCATGTATCCTAAACCATGAGGAGTATCACAAATCACGGTAAATTTATATTTTTTGTTTGGGGTTATAACTTGGAGGATTCCCAAGAATCTATATATATGAGGAGTATCTCCAAACATTTAAAATGTATGGTTTGGTTAGGGATTATATGTAATGTACATAAATTACATGTAATGTTTTTTTATATATGGGATTATTTTGAGACCAGGCGTTGAGACGACGTGCGATTCTCAGGCCTGGTGTGCCCAAAATGGCATATCTAAAAGTATTTGTTTTTAAATAGCCAGAGTGAGTGTTTTTCCTAAAAAAGTGGAATATCTATTAAACAGATGCCTAAATTAGAAATCTGAGGAGAAACTATGTTCAGCATGCCTGGTAAACCATATGGGTTATTTTAGTTTAGTCAGCATGGACCTCAAGTGAGAAAACCCAAAAATGGAATAACCGTAAATAAAAATAATTTTAATAAAAACTATTTTTTTGTATCCTCATAACTCAATAAAGGTGACTTGGACTGAAAATTTGAGAGCAATGTTAAGCTCATTAGGGTGTACTTTACTTTTCCAGATCCTAACATTGGAAAGCATGGACCAAAAGTGGAAAATAGTTTTTTATCGTAAATAAAATTATTGAATAAGTTTTATTTTATTTTCAAATATGTAAAACTAATAAAACATAACTCATATTGGATATACGGGAGTATGGTTGATCTCGTGAGGGTGTTATTACCTTACTCGGATCCTAACATTGGCTGGTACGAGCCTGCTGTGAAAGTTGGTTTTTCGGATGTAACTGCAAATAATATAATTTAAATGATTTTTTTATTTTGGAGTCCTTATAAACCAAAAAAAGTAACTCTAATTAAAAATATGAGGCCACCATTGAGTTCATAATAAGGTATTCTCCTTATGCAAGGCATAAAATCATTCAACACAAGTTGAGGAAAAATGATAATTTTTAGAGGTTTTAAGGAAAAATAATATAATCATAAAAAAATTATTTCATTCAAATTTTCTTCACTGCAAAGCAGTGATGAGTAGACTATTTATATCCATAAAAGGTTATGCATAAGGACAATGAAATATAGAATAATAAAAAATTTCTTTCATACATGAAATAGAGTAACATTAGAGACTCATCGTAATACAAACCCTGGAAAGTATTTTCTCCATTTAATGGGATAAAAAAATTGGAGATGGGAGATGAATGTTTTAAATCACTCGGAATCTCTGGGGGATCACCGTTGATAAATGATGAATGACAAAATATGATCACCAACAACTTTGATCACTCCACCTTCTCTTCAAGATACCGCACCCTCGACGACAGATTGATGACTTTTGAAGATGGATGACCTCCAAAGACGAAGCCTTCCCCCGATCAAATATATTATCTAGGTTAGGTTTTAAATCTTTGTGATTATAGTTCCTCTGTTCTTCCCATAAAAATGAAGAAAATCTTCATCTCACTAAATAGTTGTTCCACAATTTATTTATTCATATGTGATTGGGAGTAAATATTGAATGTTGAAGTTGGGGATTAAAAATCTTAGTGATTGAATTATGCTTCATGACCTCATTGACATGAAATGATCGATGAAAAAATTATCAAAATTGGTATTTTTCATTTGTTGTTATTTTTCAAACTCTCTCTCCCATATTTTTCTTCACTAACAGACCCATGAACTCACGTCGGTTTTTTGTAGGAGGTTCTGAGTGTGACCGGCCAGTAGATTGAAGGAAACTCTATCATCAGGACATATAAATATAGGTGGAAACTTGAGTATCACAATGGTACTTTTGGAACAGAAATCGGGACACCACATCGACACTGGTTACCAACGGATGGAGGGACAACGGTGGTGGCCCACGACGGCACCAACGGTGGCATGTGACAACACAAGCACTCGACAACAGAGACCACCAAATCAAATTCCATCAGAGGAAGGAACCTACTTTGTTGTGGCCACGGGTGGTGATGAGGTTTGTGACCAGGGGGGATGTAGTCGATTAGGGGTGATGCGGGGCAGCATCATGTCACAAGCCAGTGGGATGCGGTCAACAGACGGCGTACAGATGACTTGGTCAGCTCCCATACTGTCGCGTGACTTTGGAGGTTGTGACATGATGTTGTGGCTGATAGGGATAAGGATCCATAGAGCCATGACAGTAGAGCCGGGACGTGGTGCCCACCACATCTGAGGTGGATCAGATCGTCCTGCCTAGCAGGTCGGGTTGAAGAAGCATGTCAGACCCTTCATCAGGACGGAACCGACATCAGGTCGATCCCGGCATCGAACTAGACCTAGCATCGGGACATACCCAACATCAGATCAGACCCATCATCATGCTGGACCCATAATTTGGTCAGACCAAGCATATGACTGGACCCATCATCCGGTCGTACCCAACATCAGACATGACTCAACATATGGTTGGACCCTTCTTCAAGGCAGACGAGACATCAGGCCGGACCCAGCATCAGGCTGGTCCCAGCATCAGGCCAGACCCATCATCAAGCCGGATCGACCATCTGGCCGGAAATGGCATTAGTCTGGACCCGACATTAGGCCCGACCTGGCCTCAGGACAGACCCCGAATTAGGACTCTCTGGACATCAGGCCTAGCCTAGCATCAGGACGGACCCCACATCCAGAACGACACAACATTAGGTCGGACATGACATCAGGAAGGGCAGTTTAGCAAACCAGGTGTCTGGGAAGCCCAGGCTGGATGAGAATCAGCGAGTCACTGCTGGTTGGGTCTTATGGGAAACTAGGGTGCTGGGTGGACCAGTAGGTCGGAACATGTCCTAATAAGTTGGGTCGAACCATATGTGAACTCAGTCACTAGCTAACCTAGAAGGCTAGAAACATGGCCAAATCAGGATGGGTCCAGCAAGGCCAAGTGGACCTGGCCACTGGCCCTGGCCACACTCGTTCATCCCACGCCTTATCGGGGAATGTCGGGTCACACCAGACCCCACTGGTTAAGGTCGGTTGGGCCCAGGCCCCACCGGGTCGGGTCGGTTCAGCAGAAACATATCTAGTCATGTGGAACCCCTTAGCCAGACCGGTCATGATGAACACACCATGTCGGACTGAGCCCAGATGCAACCGCTCCCTATTCCCTCAAATGGAAATATCAATCAAACCAGCCATCTAATTGATGTACCATCGATGACATTGGGAAACTTTTGAAGATATGGTCTTTTGGGTATATTACACGTTATATTTCATGGTATTGAAGACATGAATGATGGATTAAGAAGTAGATTCTCCCATAATCAAGCGCTCTATAGAGAGAGAATCCTATGTTTGGCTGTCAAATGAATGATACGATGAGGGTACCACGGTGGTTCAGCAACAGAGCATACCTCAGTGGTACAGTTGTCGATCTAACATCAGTGGTCCGTTAACAGAGCGAATCATAGTGGTCTAGTAGATGAGTGTTCCAGGAGCTGATTGGACCTTAGTGGTCGAAAATCCATGTGAACCTCAGTGGTCCAGAACCTGAATGGACATCAGTGGTCCAGCAGCTGAGGTAACCTCTATGGTCCAGCAGCTGAGCAGACCTTTCTGGTCTAGATTTTGAGCAGACCTTAAGTGTCTAGAAACCATGCTAAGCTTAGTGGTCTAGTAGGTGAGCAGACCTCAGTGGTCCGATAGCTGAGTAGACCATATTGGTCTAGTTTTCAAGCCGAACTGTGTGGTCTTGTAGCTGAACAGACCTCAGTGACTCAGTAGGGATGATTCTCCTAGTAGTACATGATAATTCAGCTTTACGACTGGTAATAATGTTTTCTCTACTATGATATATACCAGGTGTGATATGACTTTTCATTGTGGTCATACTCAGTTGTCTTTTTTCATGGACTTTCCATTGTGGTTTGGGGTCCATACTGATTATTTTTTTACTCACCCCTTCACGGAATTCACATGCATGTGTCGTATAAGGACCTGGCCATATTACATTACCTAATCATGATTTAGTTAATAAATCACTTCCATTTACATTGAGGATATTTTCATTTTTATGGATTTAGAGATTTGTGACATAATAAATTTATAAAATTACACATTATTATATAGTGGATACCATATAAACATTATTCATTTCTTGCAAAATATTAATCTTTCCAAATAAATCCTGACTTCTTTGAAAACTCTTAAAACATTTAACATGGATTCCTAATTTGTATTAATCATCCTTATAACCACTAAAAATCATTTAAAACATGGTATGAGCACAAAAGTCATTGTATGGGATATAAAAAGACAGAAAGTCCATGAATTCTTGTAACATATGAAAACATTTTCAAAAGGAATAATTTTCACCCATATATATATACATTGTGTAACATGATATTTCCAAAATATCCACACAAATGTAAGAATATAAATGGAACCATTAAGGTATCCTAGATCATCACAAACATAATATTTTAACCTGCATGGCTACATTATAATTTTTAACCCTCGTCGCTACCTTATAATTTTTGTAACCATCACAGTTACACAGGGATTAACCATATGACTAACCAATAACTTACACATACCCAATGCATTGGAGGGAGATATATTTCCCAAAATTCATCATAGAAAAATCCCAATAACCAAAAAATAATCATACTACATTAATAACTTCATAAATACATTACTTTTGAATGTTGTGATACATAGTTTTAAAAGTGGATTTTAAAAGAAAAGCCCCTTAGAAATATCATCTAATTCTAGTGAGACATAATATAGTGGATGAAATATGTATACAAATAGTAAGTAAACATAATTAAATATAACATAATGAAAACCCATCACCCAAACAATTTTAATACCACATATATAATGAAGTATAATGTTAACCCAAACAATTGAAATCGAGTTACGAATTTCCTTACATCAGGCTTGTATTACTTCAAACATTTTTAAACCTCCTATATAATGGTTAAAAACTGTTATTGATATCTTAAAAAAACATATCCATCTTTATAATAACTTATATGATCATTTTATTACATCATTACACCCTTTAATTGTTCGTGTTTTGTTTCTTGCCCTGTTTTTTTGGTGAGTTTATTACATGATTTCCATGATTGGTTCATTATGGTAGTTCTTGTCGATTTGAAGTGAAACTCCATAATTGTAATGGATTTTTATTTAAATATTTATAGAACCATAAATTATTCAATTTTTCATTTTTAATTCTTACATGAATATGATTCATTATTTAAAACAGTAATGGTGTTTATTTAGATGATTTTAGTGGTTATTTGATAATAACAACCTCATTTTGTTTTATAAATTAAAAGAACGTGTAAAATAAAAATACAGAATCATTAATGAGAGATAATACATATATTATAACCTTGTTCAACCATAAAAATGGTTTCATGACCAATCTTGAAGGAAGTAAAATAATTTTAAATCACATCGTCCACGATGTCAGTAAATCAACACATCATAGATGTTTTTTTAATTCATTGAATAAGTGGGATATGAGAAGACGATTGATGATGAATTTTCCATGAACATGAGAAAATAAAATATTTAAATGATTTTGAATCTTTCATGCATATTGGATTATACCTGGGGAGGAATTAAGAAGATAGAACCTAAAAATAAATAAAAAATTGAGAAATCTCTCCCAAAAATCTGCCCGTCTAACAACGTCACATAACATTTCATAAAATAATATGATGAGTGAAAAGGGGTATCTCAAAATTCTTATATAATATGGTCTATAAAGGGGATATGGATTGAAATATCCCAACATTATACAAATTTATTGAATCAAAATAACATTAAATGAAAGAAAAGAATGAAAATAAAAGTGGATGTTTACCTATTGATCACTTCTCATGGAGATCCTTCTTAAGGGATTTGGTTTTGGCCTTTGGGTTAGAGAAAAAGTTCTAGGACATGGGTATGAACCTTGGGATGAGTGTTGGGTCGAAAATTGGTATGACATGAGGCTTAAGAGGTGTGGGAGGAAGATGGGAATGATGATGCTATTTATAGTGGAGGAGAGGGGGTATATTTCATTATTTTAAACATTATTATACTATTTATTTTCAGGACTATAAATAATTTTAATTAATGTGATCCCAAATTTTAATAATGTCATGTGTGTTCAAACCAAGTGGGATTAAATCACTTATGATGTCATGAATAGTGTATTAAACTGATAAATTGAATATAAATTATTTTACCCTATTTCACTGTTCATTGAAAATTCATGAATTTTAGAAAAATCTAAAAAATTTGAGCATACCATTTTTAGACATGTAGAATTCAAAAATGAAGTATATTTTTCGAAAATAATTTTCATAATATCATTAATTTAATTTTTATATAAAATCAAACATAATTCAAAAATATAAAAATTGAAAACTATAATTTCTTTTATATCACATTTGAAAAATTAATCATGATGTCATTATCTTAAATACCTAAGAAAATAAAATAATAACACAATTTACTATAAATTATGTTCATATTACTATTTATATTACTATTCATAAGGGTATATTAATATTCACAAAAAAAAACATGTTGGTTCTATTAGACACCAAATAATATACTGAACACAATTATAGATGATCATTTTTCGAAATTCAAAATATATAAGTGGGGAAATTATTTATAAAGGTTAGTTATAAATATATACAGAAAACAAACTTTCATGCATTTCAATTAATTTTTTGATAACCTTGGGGTGTTTCATTATCCTCATCTTCTTGAAATTGCATCCTCGTAATATTATTTACTTATTAAACAAGTGAGGGTACCTTTCCCTCATAGCATTTTCAGATTCCAATGTTTCTTCTTCTACCATGTGATATATCCACAAAACCTTGCATTTTGGATTACCTTATTATGCAATACTTGTTCCCTTTGATCAAGAATCTGAATTTTTTTCCCTTCATAAGAAAGGTTCTCTTCTAGTTGAACTGCTTCTAGCCTCAAGATATGTGATTAATCTATCACATACTTCCTCCATATCAAAACATAAAATACATTTTTACCTGATATAAAATCATAGGAAAAGCTACTTGGTATGCAACGATTCCAAATTTTTCTCGGATTTCAAAAGGACCGATTATCCATGGACATAGCTTCCCTTTCATTTCTAAAAGCATCACAGTTTTCCAAGGATACGTTTTAAGTAAAACATGGTCACCTAGCTTGAAACAGAAGTCATTCCTTCTGTTATATGAATAACTTTTATTCATGTTCTATGATATCCTCATGTTATACTGGATCATAATCACTATTTCATCCACATCATCTATAATTCTATCCCCATCAACTTTCTTTCCCCAACATCATCTCAAAATGCTGCAGTCCAACACCGCATTACATACAATGACTCAAAAGGTGCCATCTGTTTACTAGAATGAAAAAATGTTATTAAAAAAAACTCAACTAAAGAATTATATTGATTCCAACTTCCCTGGTAGTCCATTGAAGAAGCACAAAGCATATCCTCCAATGTAAGAATTTTTCATTCTAACTACCCATCTGATTAAGGTTGAAAAGTTGTACTGATATTTAATTCTATGCCAAATAACTTCTGAACTCCCTTCTAAAATATAGAAGGGAACCTGGGTTCCCGGTCATATACAATGGAAAGTGGAACTCAATGTAACCTAACAATATTTTGAGGTACAATTGATAATACTGATCCAAAGAAATTGTAACTTGTATAGAAATAAAATGTGCAGATTTTGTCAACTGATCAACAAAAACCCGAATTGCATTGTTACCTTGAGATGTCATAGGTAGTCCGACAACATAGTTCATGGATACATTCTCCAACTTAATCTATGGTACATGAAAATGCTGAATCATCCCCTTCAGTTACATCCACTATTATTTAACATGTTGACAAGTCAAACATTTAATGGTAAAATCAGCAATAAAATGTTTCATTCCATCCCACCAGTAATACTCCTGGTGGTCCCTGTACATCTTAGTATTTCTAGTATGAACTAAAAATTGAGAAAGAAGAGATTTACACAATAAATCCTTCTTCAAGTTGGAATCCAAAATCACACACACCCTTTTTCCAAATCATAAAACACAATCTTTATAAAGGTTAAATTCTAGAAACTTACCCTTTTAACCAAATGTACCTTTTTCTGTATCTCGTGGTCTCCCTTCTACACATTCATAATTCTTTTTGATAATGATGAATACATGAAAAACTTAGAGAAAACTGTTGTATTACCTACACCAATGACATCTAAGCCAAAATTCATCAAATAATTAATCAAGAGATCATGTTCCGAACATAACAAGGTTAATGATGCATAATGTTTTTGACTCAAGGAATCCACCCCATTTTTTGATTTTCCTGGATGGTAATTAATCGTGCAATCCTAATACTTTTTCAATTCTAGCCATATTCTCTACCTCATATTTAATTAATTTTGATTTAATATATAATTTAGACTTTTATGGACTGTATATATTTGACATTTGAGACCATATAAATAATTCCTTAAAATGATCAATGAAAAAAACCACATCTTCTAATTTCAAATCATGTGTTGGATAATTTAAATCATGAGGATTCTATTGTCCTAAATCATAAGAAATTACCTGATCATGCTGTATCAAAGCACAACTAGTCCCTTCAAAGAAGCATCACAGTTGATGAAAAAATAACCATTTTGGGAAGGCAAGGCCAAAACTGGAGCATTCACTAATCTTACCTTCAGCTCCTAAAAAAACATCACATTATTCTGTTGAAATAAATTTAACCCCTTTTCATGTTTACATAGTTATGAGGATATATATTTAAGCAAATTCCGTAATAATCCATCAGTAATAAACTACTTAACCAAGAAAACTATGAATCTATGTTACTTTTTTGGGTCTTGGGCATTCATCAACTAATTTTTTATTGGTGGGATCTACTATTATTCCATCATTATTTACAATGTTCACATGAAAAGAAATCTGTTGTAACCAATAATCAGACATGATGAATTGTCCATAGAGTTTAATTTATTTTAAGGTTTGTAAAACAACGATAATATATTTTTTATGTTATTATTTATTTTTAGTAAGTACCATAATGTCATTAATAATCACAACCACAATCTTATCCAAGAAATAATGAAATATTCTACTCATTATATTCAAGAATACAATAGGTGTATTAGTTAACCCAAATGACATAACAAAAAATTAATAACACACATATCAAGTATAAAATTCTATTTTCGGGATGCCAACCCCCTTCAACATCAGCTGATGGAATCCGGATCTGAAGTCATTCTTTATAAAATAATGAGCGCCTTAGAGCTGATCAAACAAGTCATCGATATGAGAAAAAGGATACTGTTTTTTAACAATGATTTTATTCAATTATATAAAATAAATGAACAGTCTCATGAAACGATATTTATTTTTCATGAATAAAATACTAGAACCCCATAGTGATGTGCTAGGACAAATAAATCTTTTATCAAGAAAATACAGAAACTAAAATTTCAATTCACGAAGTTCTATTTGAGCCATACAATATGGGGTTTGGAAATTAGATTAGAATCTAGAACTAAGTCAATTGTGAATTCGACTTCTCTATCAGGTATGAAACAGTGTCACTGATCAGAAAATACATCACGGTATTCATTTACCACAGGCACATACTCAGTATGAAATGTTCACTTATTTTCACTAATTTGAGAATGATAACATTCATTTCCATATTTCAATAGTTTCTCATCATCCTGATATGTAATAAATTTTATGGGTTCATTCTTGTATACAAACTGAAACTCTTTCTGAAAAACAACAACATTTTCCCTATAGTCAATCTTAACATTGTAAACAAAAATCCAATCCATTCTTAGAATGTCATCAAACTCGAACAATGGTAAAACAACAAGGTTTATAGGTAAATTATTCCCACGGACCATAGAAGAAAGATTATTTTAATTCTTATTTTCTATTATATGTCCCCTATTGTTTTAACACCATGTTATGGTCTCATTTATTGAGAGAATATTTACAATTTACAAGAAAATTTTTCAGAAATGAAGGAATGTGTATACCCTATATCGAAGAAAAATCAGAAATATTTGAGTAAACAAATAAAGTACCTAATACAACTTCATTGGATGTACTGACATATTCTGAAGTAGTTGCAAAGGATCTCACTACACCTTTCTTCTTATTGTATGGATTCTTTTCATCATTTGGATCTATCTTTGTGCAGTTATTTTCATAATGACCCATATCACCACATTTAAAACACACAACAATTTTATTATCAGTATTAGTCTTATTATAATTTAAATTATAACCTCGAGCCATATTTTCAAACATACAACATTTAAAACACATCACAATTTTTCTAAGACATTCCCCATGGTGATTCTTGCCTCACTTTTCAAAAACTAGAAAATTGATATTCATAACATCATATTTCTTTTGTTGATTCTTACCCATCACTTTCCATATATACCTATTCTTATCCTGGTTTCAAAAAATGAATGTTATCTTCAGACAACACCATATCTACCCTTTCAACACATCGGACATGTTTCTCTTATCATTGGAATTCACAGGAGGCCAATGCCCTTCGATACCATGGCTTCTGTCCTTAGTATAAGTGGTTGATTTTTCAATCAAGACCTTGAATAAGATTTAGATCATTCCTTTCTAGTTGGGTGAAGTTCACCACATATACAACCCTAGAATCTTCCTATTTTTTAGTAAATTCAACGAATTTCTTCTGAATCCTATGTTTCACCACCATAGGAAAATATTTTTCATGGAAAATAATTTAAAATTTATCCCACTCTAAGGCATCAAAATACACTTTGTCCATGAAATTCCTTACCATTGACCACCACTGATCAGATTCACCTTCAAAACAATAAATGGTAAGAGTTAATATTTTATTATCTGAACATCCCATAATAATGAATATCTTTACAATGGCTTTAATCCATCCTTTATCTACTTTTTGGTCAGAAGATGCATTGAAAACCGGAGGGTGTTGTCTGGTAAAATGATCCACTATTTTCGTGTTCTATTGCGATACATCTAGTTGATCTCTTTCATTTATGACACCTCCATTTATTTCTTATGTTAGCAGAACCATTACAGTCACAAAATCACTCGGTTACAATCCCTACCATAATGAGCTGCAGATTCAGAAGGATGGTGTTCAGTTGGTGCATCCCCTATTCAACATCCATGTTCCTTCTATGGACAACCATTCTGAACAAACATATCATAGTTGATTCAACATGGTAACCATTAAATTCTATATCATTTGAAATTAATCATCAAGATAAAATCATTTATTGTAAACTTTTAACATCATCCTAACCCCTAATGTTATCTACACCATCCTCTGATACCAAATATGAGGAACCAACCTTATTAAATTATGTAATAATGATTTAGTCTAGAAATAAATTCCCTTTACAATGAGGATCTTTTTTAGATTAAAGATTTAGTGATTTGGGACATTATACATTCATAAAATTACACTTTATTTTATAGTGTATACCATACAAATAATATTCTTTTCATGAAAAAATTAATTCTTTCCAAATAAATTATGATTTATTTGAAAACTCATAAGACACTTAACATGGCTTATTTATTTGTCTTACTCAGCCTTATAACCTGTGAAAATAATTTAAAACATGGGATGGGCACAATAATCTTAGTAAGGGATATAAAAAGAAGTAAATTCCATGAATACTTGTAACATATGAAAATATTTTCAAAAGGAATACATGTCACCCATATATTCCTACTTTGTGTAAGATGATATTTCCCAAATATCCCCACAAACATAAGAACATAAATTTTACCATAAATTTATCTTGGAGCATTACTAACATAATATTTTAACCCCCACAACTACCTTATAATTTGTAACCCCAAAGCCTACCATACAATTTATGTAACCATTGCAGTTATAGATGGAGTAACCATATGACCTACCTCAAACATACATATAAAAAATGCATTGGAATGAGATATTGGTCCCACCCTTCATCGTAATCAAATCCGATGAACTAAAACAAAATCATACAACATGAATAGTTTCATAAAACAATTACTTTTGAATGTGGTAAAACAGAGTTTTAAAAGAGGATTTAAAAGAAAAGCCCCTTAAAAATATCATATAATTCATGTGAAACATAATAGAGTGGATGAAATATGTATAAAAACACTAGTACACATAATTCAACAAAATATAAACAAAACCCATCACACAAACAATTTTATTACCACATAAATAATTATATAAAAGGTAAACCCAAATAATGGAAATCGGGTTTTGAATTTCCTTACCTCAGGATTTTCTAACAAAAAACATGTTTAATCCTCATGTATAATGTTTAGAAAATTGCTATTAATATCTTACTGTCATGAACCCCTCCCACCAATGATGCCCCTCCCGAGCTGGAAATGGTGAAAGGGAGATAATGACCCCCAAGTCCCGACTCTAGTAGGCCGTGGGGTAGCGACTAGCACCAAGGGTATGCGTTTTCACAAATATGGGAGGCATTACCATTTTTATTATTTAAAATTTGGAAATAGGACAATTCAACAACAAAAAAAGAAAAGAACAAGTGTATTGTAATGGCCTAGGTTTTTGGGGTCCATTACATTGTGAAAATCTCGTGTTGGGTTTTCTAGTCTAGGAATCTCGGTGATGTTTGGCATAATGGTAGGCCTACCGGTAGCTCGATCTACTGGTAGCTGCAGCTACCAGTGGCTCTATATACTGGTAGCTCGGTCTACCAGTACCGGAAGCCTATCGGTAGCTCGGTCTACCAGTAGCTGTAGCCTACTGGTAGCTCTGCCTACTGGTAGCTGCAGCCTACCGGTAGCTCAGAATACTGTTAGCTGCAGCCTACCGGTAGTTCCAACCTACCTGTAGCTCTGAGCTACCGGTGGCTCTGGCCTACCACGCGGGTTCCTTCTAGTAGTGCTCCTTTTTGCGCAAATTGGGGTTTAAACACTATTTTGACCCTTTTAAGCTTGTTTTAAAAGCCCTGTAATGCCATAATGTTTTAATTAAATATTAACGAAACAAACTGGTGAGTGCGTTAGTTTAAACCACCCGACCCCTTTAATGACAGGTGGGGCCGCTTGGTCAACCCATGACCCCCGCTCACATGGTTTTGCGTTCTTATCTCAACTATCCGCGGCCCTTATAAATAAAGGGTTAGCCCTGGGTTTCTTCTTTTATGGATCACCCTTTGTGAGTACTTTTGTCCAGACGAGCCGATTTTTGTGCTTCGGGCGAGCCACATCATTATGCATAAAGTTTCTCACCCAGCCTAAGCATTGATCGTCGATCAACAGGTAGGGAATTTCGGCTTCGTCTCTCTCTTTTGTGTATCATATGGGGTGGGCGTGCTTTTGATTCTGTAGAATTGGATAAACCAGACCTAAATAAACATAATAAACGGACTCTATAAAGAATGAAGGGGGGCTGAAATCATTGATGTTGTTTATATTATGATCATCTTTCTGAGTTGTGCTCTCTTATGCCTTCTAAAAATAGAGGTTGTTGGTGGTTGTTGTCTATGCACTAATGAACCCCTTGTGGTGTTTTAAACGACATGTTTTTTAATTGTAAACTCCTTCTATGAAATGTAAATTGGTTAATTACGTATACCCTTCTGAATAAATTGAATGCACCAGGATCAATCCATTCTGTGATAACCCCGGTCAAGACACTGAATTGAAATCATGGAGTGTGTTAAATCTTATAAATCTGAAAATACATGCATGGCCCTACTTTGTGTCGGTGGTAGTGGTTTGGTTGTTTCCTTTTACGGGCTGATTGCAGGAGATGTGGTAGGGGATGGGATCCCCTATTTTTATAATCTCGGTGGTTGTGGAATTAGGGATGGGATCCCCGGTTGTTATGGATTTAGTGTTTGCGAGTTTAATACCAGGTGGTTACCTTGTTCATATCAGGAATTTGGCTGGGATCCTCTGTTGTTTAGAAGCCCTTTTTTCTCCCAGATATTGGGCATGGGGCTATAACTTAGGGTTCTCTTCAGTTGACGTGGTTGTACGAGAGAACTGGGTGTGGGTGTTATGGTTGATGCTTGACTGTTTAAATTCCTAGACTTGTGCCTATGTTTACTAGTTGCCTAAGTAGGTGCAAAACTTAATTAAATATTGCTACTGAACATAAAAACAAGGATAGGATAAATGGGTTTTGGTTTGGTGTGAGTTGTGACTTGGACGTAGTGTTATTTGTGCTCTTTAGGAGGGATGAATAAAAACCTAAACTTTGGGTGAGTTCTTGTTACCTATATATATATTTGCAGTTTTATGTTTTTATTCATGCCACACCGAAGTTGAGAACATAGTGCCGAACACCCCCAATTAATTGGGAAGGGTGTTTTCACAACACTATTATTAGTGGCTGGTTATTAGCTCCTTTCCTGCTCCCTTTCCTGAATATCCATGTATCTTCGGGCAGGCTGTTATGGCCTAAGGTCCATTATTATCCCAAGAACCTTCGGTCGGGGTAGTGTGGTGGTTGGCCAGGTGTGTGCAGCTGGTGGTTTCCCAAGTGTCTTTAGGATGAGGCTCAGGTGTCTTCGGGCGTGGCAGTGGATCTTCTATCCCAGTTGTCTTCGGGCGTGGTGGTAGTTGTTCTGGACTAGGTGTTTGTATGTGTGGTTATCTGTGACAGTTGTGGCCTAGGTGTTTGCGGGTGGGATTCGGCAGTGGGACTACGTGTGGTTGTGGCCCAGGTGTGTGCGGGTAGGTGTGGCACTGGGACTGCGGTGGAAATGGCGGGATTGGTTCGATGTGTAGGATGTCTCAATAACCAGTGGAAAAGTGGCACGGGGTACCCATACATCAATATTATCTTATTATTTATATAACTTGACATACGTTATTTGGGGAGTGTGCCTTGGTGAGGCTTGGGTGGATAGTTTACCTTGATAGGTGTTTGGTTTACTCCTTTTCTCATGGGACTTTAGTACGTTCCCCCACTTGTGCACGAGGGTCTTTGGTTTTCCCTTCTGAGTGTACTTTTATGCTCACCCTATGTATATAAAACTGCATTCAGGTTTCCAGGAGGACTTCGGGGATTACGTGGGACCATACTAGCTCGGACCTTTTGGGAACTTGCTGTTGCTATTTTTCTTTCCTTGGTACCTACCTTTGTAGTTACCTTTTATACTTTTTGGCTTTTACTTTGGAAGATGCATGTTGGAATGGTTTACTTTTGGCTTTACTTTCCTTTTACCTTGGTGTTGCTGGGTTTCATCATCTTATCTCCTGATCCTATAAAACAAAAGGGGTAATGCCTTCCATTTGGGCATAATTTCTATACCCTTCGTGCTAGTCACCACTCCGGGACCTATTGAAGATGGGTCTCTGGGGTCATTATCTCTCCTTCAACTTAAAGAAGGAAGGGCCTGGCAATTTGCTGACCCTTACCTCCTTTTGGTGAAGACGGGTCGTGATAGAATGGTATTAGAGGTGATGGTTGAGAGATAGGATGGAGTCTAGATTTAGGCACAGTAAGGATTGCATGGGATGGTAGGACAACAATGTTGGGTGACCTCGGTACGTGAATTAGGCCAGGGAAGACCGGCTAGGACGTGGGATTTTAGGGCCCCCCATGATCCGACGCAAGGACTCTGGACCTACCGAACGACCATGTGATGCCATGCTAATTGCAGGGTAGAGACCCTAGGAAAGGTACATTCATAATAATGTCTTGTGTTCTCTTGTTTTTTTGGGTGTTTTTGGGATTAAGAATAAATGAAAATTTTTAAAAGTTTTAAAGACAATATTCTACACTATTTGGGCTTAGGATTTCCTTGTTTACCTTGCAGCGATGGCACCTTGAAGGTGACCACGTGTGGTACAGGCGATCGAGGCCACACAGACTACCTTGGCCAATCGGTAGAGAGCTGACCAGGAAGAGGAGAACGACGAGTGGAAGAGGAATCTCCGGGCCTTCCTGTGACAGACCCTCGAGAGGTATGAGGGAAACACCTCTGACATGAAGACGGAAGGCTAGCTAGAGGAGCTAGTGATAGATTTCATCCTGATTCGTGCCTCGAACGAGTACTGGGTTCCTCTGGCCATCATCCAGATGTGGGGATGGGCACATCAGTGGTGGACGCTTTACCCAGGGGAGAGGAGAGAGGCTAAGGTGGCATGGGCTGATTTTTGAGAGGGAGTTCAAGGCGGAATTCCTCTCTTCGAAGATGAAGGCAGAAAAGAGATAGGAGCTACACTCCCTCCATCAGGGGAGTATGTCCGTGAGGGAGCTCTAGATCAAGTTCAAGGACCTCCTACATTTTGCTCCAGACCTCTTTCCCAACGAGGAGTCTCAGGAAAGACGTTTGGAGGAGGCCCTCCGACCCTCCCTCCAGTATGCTATTACCCCCATTACCCTTCCGACGTACTTGGAGGTCCAGAAAAAGGCTAAAGTGGAAGAGAGGATGCATGCTCTAGGAGGAGTGTCACGAGAGAGGATCTAGCTGGGACCATCGAAGGGGAAGGCCGTCAGCACCAGGCCTCTAGCATCAGGACCCTCCAGGTTCTGACTGGTAGGCAGCAGGCCGCAATAGTTTTGGTTTCGATCCCTGGTCCTCGCCCATTTCCAACGGGCCCGGGACCGCGGTGCTTCATCTGTGGGAGCCGTGGAAATCTCCGGAGTCAGTACCCGGAACGGGTACAATACGGCGGTGGCGGACAACCCCATCACCCGCCCCTGCCGCTGCTTCTAGCCAGGCCTTTCCAATATTAGCAGTAGGGACAGCGAGCTCCCGCTCCTCCGAGGAAAGATCTAGGAGGAGGAGGCCGACCTCAGGGTGCTCCTCAGGGACCACGACCGAGGCGTGGTCAGGGAGGTGGCCAATAGCTGAGGGGTAGAAGAGCTGGGCATGGACAGTTACACGCTGCAGAGGCAGCAGTTCCAGCAGGGCCAGAGTTTTTTTGAGGTACGATCAGTTTGTTTAGTACCCTTGATTATACCTTGTTTGATACAGGAGCTTCGCACTCTATTGCATCCAGTCTAGCTCGTGCTTTGGGTCTCCATGCTGAGAGACTCCCAGTGCCCCTGGTGTTGAGCACACCAGTCGGGGGTCAGACCGACTTGTTGTTTGTTTTTCGGGGATACAGACTGATGATAGGGCCACCTCAGTCAGTTGGGAAACTTCTTCTGCTATATATACAACCATACGATGTCATCTGTGGCATCGATTGGCTATTCTCTGTGTGTGCCGTCATCGACTACTTCCGAAGAAGGGTCGTCTTCTCAGACATGGGTGACCGACATGTTGTTTTCACCGGTGAGTGGAGCAGTCAGAAGGGCGACAGGTGAGAGGAACCCCTCCTCTCCTTGTTAGCTAAGCTGTCGGTAGGGTCAGTAGATGCTGAAATAGTTTTAGTGCCAGATATCGTCTGTGGGTTTATGGATTTCTTCCCTGAGGAGGTGACGACTCTACCCCCTTGACGTGATATCGAGTTTGGGATAGACCTGCAGCCCGGTGCTCGTCCGATCTCGATGGATCCTTACCAGATGGGACCTTCAGAGCTGTGGGAGTTGTGGATCCAAATTGACGATCTGATGAAGAGGGGTTATGTTCGGCCGAGTGAGTCATCGTGGGGTGCTCCAGTCATGTTCGCAAAGAAAATAGATGGTGGTCTCAGGTTGTGCATAGACTACAGGAGGCTGAATCAGGTGATGATCAAGAATCGCTACACTCTTTCAAGGATAGACGATCTTTTCGACCAGCTGAAAGGGGCAGGATGGTTCTCGAAGATCGACCTACAGCCTAGGTATCACCAGCTGAGACTGAAGGAGGGAGACATCCCGAAGATGGCATTCAGATGCAGATATGGACACTTCGAGTTCGTGGTTATGCTATTAGGCATTTCGAATTCCCCAGCTGTGTTCATGGGGATTATGAAATCCATCTTCCGGGAGTACATGGATTGGTTCGTGGTTGTGTTCATCGAGGATATCATGATCTATTCGAGGTCAGAAGAGTACCATGCAGAGCACCTAAAGTCAGTTTTGGAGGTCCTCCGACATCATCAGATCTATGGGAAGTTGTCGAAATGCAAATTCTGGACAGGAGAAGTGCACTTCCTCAGTCATGTGGTGTCCGAGAAGGGAGTAGCGGTGGACCTGTCAAAGGTTGAGGCAGTTGTTTCATGGGAATCACACAAGAATGTGGAAGAGGTCCATAGTTTCATGGGGATGGAAGGTTACTATTAGAGGTTCGTACCCAACATCTCCTAAGTAGTAGCCCCTTTGACAGCCCTGACTATGAAAGACTAGGTTTTCTTGTGGAGTGAGCAGTGCGAGTCAGCCTTCAGCTATCTGAAGGAGAAGTTGGTTAGTGCCCCAATGCCGAGATTACCAAAAGAAGGGGTGGCCTATGAGGTGTTCTGTGATGCTTCAGGACAGGTCCTAGGATTTGTGTTGATGAAGCATCAAGGGGTGATCTCTTATGGGTCCAGGCAGCTACGCCCCCATGAGCATAATTACTCCACCCACGACCTGGAGCTTGCAGCGGTCGTTTTTTTGCTAACGTTATGGTGGAACTTCCTCATCAGAGAACGCTTTGTGGTCTTTACAGATCACAAAATCTTGAGGTATACCTTCTCCCAGAGGGACATAAACTTGCGACATCGGAGATGGGTGGATTTCCTCCAGGATTATGACATCAAGATCTCTAATACTAATGGAAAGGGCAATGTAGTGGCCGATGCCATTAGCTGGAGTATGTAGAAGGATGCGGTCCAAGAGTCGGCGGATGCCAGGAAGGTGATGAAGGAGTTGGTTTCCTTACACTTGGATGCAAAGATGGATAGCGGTAGAGGTTTCCTATATCCAGTGACAGTGCACTCATCTCTGTTTCAGCAAGTGGAGGAGTCTCAGTGCGGAGACCTAGGGTGCGAAGTGATGCGTGACCGAGTTGACCCGGGCAATGCTCCGGAAGGATGGACAGAGAATGGTCAGAACCAGATTCTTTTCCAAGGACGGTTGTTTGTTCCAGAGGCGACGCGCGGCAAGGTTCTCAGTGAGTTCCACAACTCAGCCCTGGCAGTACACCTAGGAGTTTCCAAGATGTACCGGGGACTGAAAAGGCATTTTTGTTGGCCCGGAGTTAAGCGATCGGTGGAAGAGTTTGTGACCAAGTGCATAGTGTGTCAGCAAGTGAAGGATGAACACCGAGTTCCAGGCGGCCTACTGCATCCTGTAGATGTCCCCGAGTGGAAGTGGGAATAAATCTCAATGGAATTCGTCATGGGACTACCCATGTTCTAAGGAGGATACAACGCCATCTGCGTGGTAGTGGACAGGTTGACGAAATCAGTTCACATTCTAGAAATCAGGGACTCGATTGTAGTGGATTCTTTGAAGCGAAGGTACGAGGATGAGGTGGTGCGGTTGCATGTGATTCTGAGGTCTATAGTCTCGGATAGGGATGCACGGTTTAACTCGCGAGTATGGAGAGGATTGCAGTATGCTTTTGGCACTGAGCTGCATATTAGAACTGCGTTCCATCCCCAGACAGATGGACAGACAGAGCGCACCATCCAGACCTTGGAGGATATGCTGTGGGAAAGTGTTCTGGACTCAGGGGGATCATGGGTGCGATACTTGCCTCTAGTAGAGTTTGCCTAAAATAATAGCTACCACTCTACCATCAGTATGGCCCTGTTTTAAGCATTGTACGAGAGTCCATGCTGCTCACCTATGTGTTGGACCGAAGTAGGAGAGGCAAGCTTCCTTGGTCCGGAAGTGGTGCAGAGCACGATAGAGAAGGTTCATCTCATACGGGAAAGGATGAAGGCAGCCCAGGACCGAAAGAAGTTGTATGTTGATACCAGAAGGAGGCCCTTGGAGTTTGAGGTTGGAGACCACGTGTTCCTGATGGTCTCCCCTCAGCGTCAGTAGTGGTGGTTTGGCAAGGGGAGTAAGCTTTCTCCCAGGTTCATCAGACCCTTATATGTGTTGCGGAAGGTCGGCGAAGTGACTTATCAGCTAGCGTTACCCCCGCTGCTACTGAGGATACATGATGTCTTCAATGTGTCCCAGCTCCATCAGTATCTGCACGACGATTAACACGTCCTTGATTGGGGTGAGATGGACATCGAGGACGATGTGACTTTTCTGGAGAGACCAGTGATGATCGAGGATCGCAAGGAGAATGTGCTTCGTGGGCGAACCATTCCCTTGGTTCGTGTGTTGTGGATACATGGTGGCCTCGAGGAGAGTACGTGGGAGAGGGAATCAAATATGTGTACCCAGTACCCAAAGTTTTTTTGAGATTTTTACTTTGTTGTACCTATTGTCGTAGAACATTTTGTCTTTTTTGATATGAAATGTATTGGTTTCATTTCCTCTGAAAGTGTGTGAAAATCCCAGGCTATGGGGGAGGAGAGAACCCAAACCCTAATCAAGACGCATTAAGGTGAATGCGATTAAACCTATGCGTGTGAGTCAGTGCCGTCCAAAGTAGTTAATATCTTGACATGGGAGAGGAGAATCCCCAACCCACATGCCTGGGCAGCTTGGCATGTTATGTTGGAAGTGTTTTTAGTTAGCATGGGTTCACTCCTAAGAGGTATCTTTTGAGGGGGTTGTTCGGACCCTCTCTTTCCTTCTGGTTTGTTTTGATTCTCAAGGACTAGAATCATTTAAGAGGTGTCAAATATAATGGAATGGGTTTTTGGGGTCCATCACATTGTGAAAATCTTTTGTTGGGTTTTCTGGTCTGTGAATCTTGGTGAAGTTTGGCGTAACGGTAGGCCTACCGGTAGCCTTAGACAAACTGTAGCAGGCCTACCAGTAGCTTGGTCTACCGGTAGCTGCAGCTACCAGTGGCTCTGTCTACCGGTAGCTCGGTCTAGTTGTAGCTGTAGCCAACCGGTGGCTAGATCCTAGAGGTAGCTCGGGCTACCGGTAGCTGTAGCATACTGGTAGCTTGGCTACCTGTTGTTGTCACCCGCCGGTAGCTCTCAGCTACCGGTGGCTCAGGCCTACCATGCGGGTTCATTCCAGTAGCGCTCCTTGTTGGGAAAATTGGGTTTTAAACCCTATTTTGACTTCTTTATTCTCGTTTTAAAATCCTGTTAATTCCCTAATGTTTTAATTAAATATTAATGAAATAACCCGGTGTGGGTGTCAGTTTAAACCAACCGACACCTTTATTGATGTGTGGGGTCACGTGGTCAACCCACGACCCCTGCTCACGCAGTTTTGTGTTCTTATCTTAACCATCCGCGGCCCTTATAACTAACGGGTTTGCCCTGGGTTTCATCTTTTCTCGATCACCCTCGACGAGTACTTTCGTCCAGACAAGCCGATTTTTGTGCATCGGGCGAGCCGCATCGTTATGCGTAAAGTTCCGCGCCCGGCCTAAGCGTCGTTCATCGATCAACAGGTAGGGAATTTCTCCTTCGTCTCTCTCTTTTGTGTATCATGCGGGGTGGGCATGCTTTTGATTCTGTAAAATTGGATAAACCAGACCTCAGTAAAGATAATGAAAGGATTCTATAAATAATGAATGGGGATGAAATCGTGGATGTTGTTTATATTATGACCTTCTTTCTGAGTTGTGCTAGCTTACGCCTTCTGAAAATAGAGGTTGTTGGTGGTCATTGTCTATGCACTAATGAACCACTCGTGGTGTTTTAAACGGCATGTTTTGTGATTGTAAACTTCTGCTGTGAAAAGTAAATCGGTTAATTACTTATACCCGGCTAAATAAATTGAAAACACCAGGATCAATCCCTTCTGTGATAACCCCAGTCAAGACACAGAATTGAAATCATGGAGTGTGTTAAATCTTATAAATTTTAAAATACAAGCATGGCCCTGATTTATGTCAGTGTTAGTGGTTTGGTTGTTTCCTTTTACGGGCAGATTGCGGGAGATGTGGGAGGAGATGGGATCCCTTGTTTTTATACTCTCGGTGGTTGTGGAATTGGGGATGGGATCCTCTGTTGTTATGGATTCAGTGTTTGTGAGTTTAAGACAGGGTGGTTACCTTGTTTATATCAGGAATTGGGGTGGGATCCTCTGTTGTTGAGAATCCCTTTTTGCACCTGGATATTGGACATGGGGCTGTAACGTAGGGTTCTCTTTAGTTAATGTGGCTTTACGAGAGAACCGTGTGTGGGTGTTATGGTTGATGCTTGACTGTTTAATATCTTGGAATTGTGCCAATGTTTACTTGTTTCCCATGTAGGTGCAGAACTTAAATAAATATTTCTACTGAACATAAAAACAAGGATTGGGTAAATGGGTTTTGGTTTGGCGTGAGTTGTGACTTGGATGTAGTGTTGTTTGTGCTCTTTAGGAGGGCTGAAGAAAAACATAAACTTTCGGTGAGTCCTTGTTACCGATATATGTATTTGTTGTTTTGTGTTTCTTATTCACGCCCCGCCCAAGTTGAGCACTTAGTTCAAAACACCTCCATTTCATGGGGGGTGTTTTCACAACACAATTATTAGTGGCTGGTTATTAGCTCCTTTTTTGCTCCCTTTCCCAGAAAGCCCAAGTATCTTTGGGCAGGCTGTGATGGCCTGAGGTCCATTATTATCCCAAGAACCATCAGGCGGGGTAGTGTGGTGGTTGGCCAGGTGTGTGAGGTAGGTGGTTTCTCAAGTGTCTTTGGGCATGGTGGTGGTTGTTCTGGCCTAGGTGTTTTTAGGCGTGGTTACATGTGACAGTTGTGGCCCAGGTGTTTGCGGGTGGGATTCGGCAGTGGGACTGCATGTGGTTGTGACCCAGGTGTGTGCGGGCGGGTGAGGCAGTGGGACTGCGGTGAAAATGGCGGGATTGGTTCGATGCGTAGGATGTCTCAATAACTAGTGGGAAAGTGGCATGAGGTTCCCAAACATCGATGTGCACTTATTATATATATTACTTGACTTGCTTTATTTGGGGAGTGTGCCTTAGTGAGGCTTGGGTGGATAGTTTTCCGTGATATGTGTTTGGATTACTCCTTTTCTCGCGGGACATTAGTACGTTCCCCCACTTCTGCACGAGAGTCTTTGGTTTTCCCTACTGAGTGTACTTGTATGCTCACCCTTCATATATAAAACTACTTTCAGGTTTCCAGGAGGTCTTCAGGGATCACGCGAGACCATACATGATCAGACCTTTGGGGCAGTTGGAGTTGCTATTTTTCATTCCTGGGTACTTACCTTTGTAGTTCCCTTTTGTACTTTGTGGCTTTTACTTTGGAACATGCATGTGGGAATGGTTTACTTTTTTCTTTACTTTTATTTTACCTTGGTGTTGCTGGGATTCATAATCTTATCTCCTGATCCTATAAAACAAAAAGTGGTAATGACTTACATTTGTGCATATTTTCTATATCCTTGGTGCTAGTCACCACTCCGGGACCTATTGACGGTGGGTCTCGAGGGTCATTATCTCTCCTTCTACTTAAAGAAAGATGGGCCTGGAAATCTGCTGACCCTTCCCCTGTTTTGGTGACAACAGGTTGTGACATGTATAGAAATAAACCCAAACCATTCCCACATGCATGTTTAAATAATTTTGAAACAAGGTACAAGTACAAGAAAGCTCAAAAGTACAATACCAAAAGAAACAAGAGTGCAGCAACTGCAACAACTCAAACTGTCTCAACTAGTAGGGTCCGGCACGACCCTGTTAGTCCTCCTTGAAACCTGAATGTAAATGTAGGGTGAGCATACAAGTATACTTAGTAGGGAAATCTAATTCTCTTGTACACAAGTGGGGAGACATCCTAATGTCCCGTGAGAACAATAGAAGAATCATAGTAAGGAATTCTATCCACCCAACCTCACTAGCCACACTCACCAAAAACACAATCAAAAGAGGTATTAGTATATAAGAACAAGAGTATTGGGTAACCCACAACATTTCCCACTAGTTAGCTGCTCTTCCTAACAGCGAACGTCCTAATGCTGCCGCACTCTTCCCGCCCGCACACACATAGGCCTCACAAACCACACATCCCACCCACACACACTAGGGCCTCACAACCACGTATCCTGACCGCACACACCTGGGCCTCATCCCGAAGATTCTTGGGAAAACAAACCTTCCTGAAAAGTCATGGGCCAATACCACCCCAATCGAAACCTACCTGAAGGGTCTTAGGTGTAAGGTCACCTTAATCCATCACAACCTTGGGAAGAAGGAGTAGGAAGAAGCTAGTAGCTAAGGGGAAAACCCCTCTCCCATGAAATGGGAGTGTTTGGAACTATGTTCTCAACATGGGTGGGGAGCGATAAAACACAAAATATACAGATTCATATATGTATACTAAACACACAGGCCAATCTATTGCTTCTAAACAGAGAAACTGAGCACGTGCCTCGACACCGCTACTACGTAGCATGCATACAACAAAAAACCCCAACCCCATTTAGGTTTTTTTGTTTTAGGAGAATTTGTTTATTTAGTTCCTTATCTACTGGGCAAACAACCTCAACCAACCATATCAATCGTTCGTGAAACATATCCCTGCCATCCACAAATCATGTTAGGAAAACACAAGCAGCACAACCTGTCCTTTTGTATTAGCCAACGAACCCATTGATTATTATTCCCGTTCCATTACCTTTCCCCACCATTTATTAACTATTCCAATTTTTATTTATTATTCACAACCCATAGTTCGTTCACATTCATGCCCATCCTTGTAGCCCCCTACTAACCACCATAACCACAATCACACTGAATCCCGTACATCATTATCCATTTAAAACCATTTATCACAGCCCCGCTGCCCATCACCAACATAGTATTCACACCAACCACAACCAAGCCAACCACAACCCCGCTGCTCACCTGATCCACAACAACCCACAAAACACCCCCATCACGTGCCACGTATCCAAGCCAACACCCACATGTTCATTATTCCATTTTGTTCAACCAGGGTAATCACACAAGGGTTACAAATTTTAAATCATCAAACTTTACGTGATTAACCAAATTCCACATTCAACAAAGTTCCATTCACAAAAACGGTCTAGAAAGATAGGGAAACATTTAATTGCACAAGAAAAGGCCCCCAACGACCGTGATTTTCAGTAGGCATAAGCCTATTCAATTCACAACATAATATCACAGGATATAAAGATGAACATAACAACTTCCCCATCCCCATTCTTTAAACAGTTATTATCTTTTCTTAATGGTTCAACTGTTTCTCATGAAAACAAGAGGATACCCACCCCACATGATGCACAATTTAGAGAGACGAAGGTAATATCCCTACCTCAATAGGTTCTGATCACAACGCTCTCCCAGATCAACATTAGAAGATGTCTGTCGACATCCTTCACTTCTATCAAATCCCGGAAAAACCTCCTTGGGTAGAAGATGTAAAGGAAAGGCCAAAGGAAATAAAATGGATCCAAGCTCAGAAGTTTTTCTTCATCGTTACGATCCCGTGGCCACTGACGGATCATAAATCGGAGATCGGACACGATGTTATGGAAGAAAAAGAGCCTCCAAGTCTCTTGGGAGAGCTCTGCTCAGTGGAATGGGGAGGAGAGGAGTGAGTTGAAAAGGAGGAGAGGTCACCTCCTTTTATAGGCCTGAAAAAAAAGTACACAGTGTGTACTCAGCCATTTTACATGGTCACCATGCAGCTTCCAACACAACCTTCAACGTGGAACGCGGCCGTTCACTGGTCAACACACGGGTTGAAGGTAACACATACGCGAGGAGGTACTACACATCTTGTAATATTGGCTACATGGCATGTACTCATTTATTTCACATGGAAAGGAGACGGGCTAAACACGACACAATCCGTTGACTGGTCAACACGTGGTTTGAAGGTAACACATACGCGGGGAGGGACTACACGGCGTGTAGTATGGGATACACGATGTGTACTCATTTATTTCACATGGAAAGGACACAACCTTCAACACGAGGTCTACCCGGAAAGGTGGTACACGGCGTGTACTCACACTATATGGTGTGTACTTACAAAATTTTGGAATGTGTGGAAAAAGTCCATTTTACCCTCCAAAACACTTCATGACCTTCTTTTTGACGACAGAATGGGTTGGAGAGGTCCGGGCCATTACATCAGATACCTCTTAAAACATTCTCTTCCCCATGAATTCAAAAACCAACCTAGAGGAACCCAACAAGATACCTCTTAGGGTTCTCGTTATAACAGGAACCCAACCAACAACCCTAATCATAGGTGTTAGGAATTCCATCTCCTATGTCAAGATATTATATGCTTTAGGCGGTATTGACTCTCATGCACCGGTTTAATTTCATCCGAATTAATGCGTCCCGATTAAGGATTGGGTCTTCCCACTTCCATATATTAGGATTTTTCCAACTTACACTGCCCCTAACACCGTACAACCCACACATTGCCCGAACACGTGGTTGGGGGAAAATTCCTTTTCTTATGTCGAGATATTATCCGCATTAGGCGGCACTAACTCGCCCGCACGGGTTCAATCACATCCTCATTAATGCGTCTCGATTAAGGCTCATGTTTTTCCCTTTCCCCACACATCCAGACTTGTTACACATTCTAGGGAAAAAGGAAAAAAACGTCTCATAATAGAGAAGTCTAGCATTCCATATATCAAAGGTACAGAGTATAACATCAACACAATGTTCAGATGAATAAGGGAAAACACAAGTCAATACAACTCCAGGTGTTGAGCATGCATATGGGCCTCCCGCTCCCAAGTGCTCTCCTTAAGGCCTCCATGCCTCCACAATACACGAACCAAAGGAATGGTTCGTCCACAGAGCACCTTCTATTTACAATCCTTGATTTTGACTGGTCGTTCCTCTAAGGTTGCGTCGTCTCCCATATCTAACTCTCCCCAGTCGATAATGTGAGATTTTTCATGTAAGTACCGAGGAAGCTGGGAGACATGGAAGACATCGTGAACCTTCTCCAACTTAGGTGGCAGGGCCAGCTGATATTCCACCTTACCGACTCGCCTCAGCACCTCAAACAGTCCGATGAACATAGGGGAGATCTTACTCTCCTTACCGAACCTCTGCTGCCCCCGTCAAGGGGAAACCTTCAAGAACACATGGTCTCCTACCTCTAACTCCAAAGGCCTCCTCCAAAGATCAGCATAAGTCTTCTGTCGGTCCTGAGTTGCTTTCATCCACTCACACACAAGCTGAACTTTCTCTATGGTGCTCTTTACCACCTCTAGCCCAAGAGCACCTGTCTCACCAACCTCTGCCTAAGAAATGGGTGAACGACATGGTCTTCCATACAAAGCCTGAAACGGTGGCATGCCAATAGTAGAGTGGAAGCTGTTGTTGTAGGAAAACTCTACTAAAGGAATGTGTCGTACCCATGATCCTCTGAAATCCAGAAAGCATGCTCGTAGCATGTCCTCCAACTTCTGGATAGTCTTCTCTATCTGCCCATCATTCTAGGAGTGGAAAGCAGTTCTAAGGCGTAGCTAGGTGCCAAAAGCATGTTTTAACCCCCTCCAGACTCATGAGGTAAACCGAGTATACCAATCTAAGATGATAGTCTTTGTAACACCATAAAAAAACACCACCTCATCTACGCACCTCTGTGCTAAGGTACTCACCAGTCCCAACTCCATAATTGTTAAGAAGTGAGCTGATTTCGTCAGTCGATCCACCACTACCCAGATAGCATCATAACCACCCAGAGCTCTGGGTAGTCCTGTAATGAAGTCCATTGAGATGTCATCCCACTACCACTCGGGGACATCTAAAGAATGCAACGAACCACTGGGAACATGGTGTTCAACCTTCACTTTATGACACACAAAGAATTTAGCCACAAACTACGCCAATACCCATTTCACCCTAGGACACCAAAACTATTCCCTCAGGCCTGAGTACATTTTTGAAACTGCTGGATGTACCACCAAGGGTGAGCTATGAAACTCACAGAGAACCCCCTCACGCATTTCCTCTGGAACAAACAACCTTCCATGAAAAAGAATCCAATGTCGAATGTATTCTGACCATCCTTCTAGAGCCTTCCCCTGATTGATAAGATCTCACATCACTTCTTCCTCGGAGTCCCCCCATTGAGACTCTTCCACTTGTTGCAACAAGGAGGACCGCACCGTCATCTAAAACAAACATCCTCTAACACCTTCCACCCTGGAATCCATGTACAAGGCACCCAATTCTCCCATCGCTTTTGAAGCATCAGCGGATTCCCGAACCAGTTGTTTATTTGTCTTCCTACTCAGGGCATCAGCCACAAAATTTCCCTTACCTTCAGTGTAAGAGATCTTGAATTCATAGTCTTGGAGGAACTCGACCCATCTCCGCTGCTGTATGTTCAGGTCACGCTAAGAGAAGATATAACGCAGGATCTTGTGATCTGAGAAGACCACAAAGTACTCCCCAAAGAGGTAATGTCGCCACAACTTCTGTGCGAACACTACTGCTGCAAGCTCTAGGTCATGGATGGCATAGTTACTCTCATGAGGGCATAATTTGCTAGACCCATAACAGATCACTCCCTTCTTCTGCATTAACACGCACCCTAGACCAAATCCAGAAACATCACAAAACACCTCATACAACAACCCTTCCTATATCAACCTATGTACGAGAGCACTGACCAACTTATCCTTCAGGTAGTCGAAATATTTCTGGAAATTGTCACTCCATAAAAATACTTGGTTCTTCCTAGTCAATGCTATCAATGGAGAAGAAACTCAAGAGAAGTCTGAAACGAACATCTGATAGTAACCTGCCAACCCCAAGAAACTACGAACTTCCGCCACGCTCTTGGGTGCCGCCCAAGAAACAACTTCCTCCACCTTCGACGGGTCCATTGAAACTCCATGCTGAGACACCACGTCCCAAGTAAGTATACTTATTGCGTCAAGAACTTACACTTTGACAATTTCCCATAAAGCTGGTGGTGTCGAAGGACTTCCAAGACTGCCCTAAGATGCTCATCGTGCTCCGCCTCTGATCTTGAGTAGATCAGGATGTCATCAATAAACACAACGATGAACCGTTGAAGAAAATCTCAGAAGACAAAGTTCATAAGTACCATGAACACAGTCGATGCATTCGTAACTCCAAACGACATCACTACAAAATCGAAGTGCCCATACCTTCACCTGAAAGTCGTCTTCGAGATGTCATTGTCCTTTACCCTTAGCTGATGATATCCATATTGTAGATCAATCTTAGAAAACCAACCTGCTCCCCTCAGTTGGTCGAACATATCATCTATCCTTGGAAGGGGGTAACAGGTTCTTGACCGTTACCTAGTTCAACCTTCAGTATTCTATGCATAGCCTGATACCACCATATGCCTTCTTTACGAACAAAACTGGAGCACCCCATGGCGATATGATGGGTCGAACAAAACCCTTCTCCATTAGATCATCAATCTGAATCTGCAACTCCCACAACTCTGAAGGTGCCATCCGATATGGGGCCATCGAAATCGGACAGGCACTAGGCTATAAGTTTATCCCGAACTCAACGTCATGTCGGGGGGGGGGGGGGGGGGGGGGGGGGTAGAGTCACAACCTCCTCGGGAAAAACATCGAGGAACTCCCCATAATCCTTCGGGACATCCATCATCTATGTATCAACTGGAACCACTGATAACCCACCTTATAAGGAAAGGAGAGGATCCACACGCCAGCTTCCCACATGATAGCTCCTCTCGCCAACAAAAGCTACACATTACCCATCCACGTCGAAGAACACGACCCTTCTTTGGAAGCAGTCGATAATGGAACTAATGGGAAAAAAAACCAATCAATGCTTAGGATGACATAATATGTTTGCATCTGTCATAGAATAAGGTCCCCACAACATCGATATGGTCCCAACGTCAGCCCACAACCCTAGAAAACACAAGATAAGATGGTCTGGCCTCTAACTGGTGTACTCAGCACCAGTGGTATGTAAAGTTTCTCTACGTCTAGTCCCAAATCATGGGCTAGACAAGGTGCAACAAAGTAGTGCGAAGCTCCCAAATAGAACAAAGCAGAAACGAGAGTGCTAAACAAACAAATCGTACCTCACACCACCTCTGGTCTTGCTGGAGCTTTCAACTCTGCTGCGTGCAACTATCCACGCCCAGCTCCTCTGCCTCTCTGATGTCAACCACCTCCCCAACCACATCATTGTCGAGGTCCCTGAGGAGCACCCTGAGGTCGGCCTCCTCCTGTAATGTCTACCCATGGGGGAGCAGGGTCCCGCTACTGCTGGAAGGGCCTCACCGGCAACTGGTGTTACTGAGGCGGGCGCTGAACCTGCCCACCTCCACCGTACTGAGCTCGGGTCGAGCACCAACTCTGAACATGCCTGAAACCTCCACATGAAAAACTCTTTGGTCCTGGGCTCGTGAAAAAGGGAAGAGGACCCGAAGATCTAAATTGGAACTGCTGGGGCCTGCTCCCTACCGGCCTGAACCTAGATGGTCCGGTCGTAGGAGACCTGCTGTTGACTGCCTTCCCCTTTGATGAGCCCGGATGGATCCCCTCTCGTGGTGCACCTCCCAGCGAGTGCAACCTCTCTACAACCTCTTCCTTCTTCTATACTGACAGGTACGTAAGAAGGGTGAAGGGGGTGACAACATACTAGAACGAAGGACGAAGTGCCTCCCCCAATCGTCTCACCTGTGACTCCTCATCTGGAAAGAGATCCTGAGAAAAGTGCAGGAGATCCTTGAACGTGATCCCCAACTCTCGTACTGACATACTCCAATGATAAAGGGAGATTATCTCCCGCCGCTTCTCCGCCTTGATCATGGATGAAAATAATTCCTCTTGGAATTCCTTCTCAAATTCATCCCACAGACCCCTGTCTCTGTCCTCTCTCTGAGGTAGAGCGTCCACCACTGACGTGCCGCTCCTCGCAGCTGACTGACTTCTAGGGGAACCCAGTACTCCCTCAGAGCATGAATTAAAGTAAAAGTGATCCCTAGCTCCTAAAGCCACCCCTCCGTCTCCATATCTTAAGTACTACCCTCGTACTTCTTGATGGTCAGTCGCGGGAAATAACAGAGAGTCCTCTGCCACTGGTAATCTTCCTTCGCTCGATGAATCCTCAACTGATCGACCACATGTATCTGCTAGGCCTCGGCCGTCTGAGCCACCCGGGGACGACGTCCAGGTGCCATAGCTATATGGTAAACAATGATCGCCTAATCCCAAGTAGTAAGGAAATTTCTCAGGGTTTCATTTTATCATTTTATTTCAATTTCATTCCCAGAACACCCAAATAAAGTATAACACAATCATGATGATGCATGTACCTTCCCTAGGGTCTCTACCCTGCAATCAATGTAGTCTCACTTGGTCGTTCGGTAGGATCATATTCCTTGCATCAGATCATGGGGGTCCCTAAAATCTCGGGTCCAAGCCGGTCTTCCATGGCCTATGTGACGCACCAAGTTTAACCAACATTATTGGCCCACCATCCCATGCAATCCTCACTATACCTAACTCCAGACTCCATCCTATCTCTAAACCATCAGCTCTGATACCATTCTGTCACGACCCCCTCCCACCAAAGATGCCCCTCCTGAGCTGGAAATAGTGAAAGAGAGATAATGACCCCCCGAGTCCCGCCTCCAGTAGGACCCCTGGGGAGACTAGCACCAAGGGTATGAGTTTTCACGAATATGGGAGGCATTACCCTTTTTATTATTAAATATTGGGAAATAGGAGAAGTTATCCACCAAAAAGGAAAAGAACATGTATATAGAATAATCCCAACCCAATACCAGATGCATGTTTAAATAGTTATGAAACAAGGTACAAGTACAAGAATTCTCAAAAGTAAAATACGAAAAGAAACAAGAGTGTAGCAACGGAAATAACTCCAACTGTCCCAACTAGTAGGGTCACGCACGACCCAGGTAGTCCTCTTGGAAACCTGAAAGTAAACGTTGGGTGAGCATCAAAGTATACTCAGTAGGGAAACCTAAATCTCTCTTCCTCAAGTGGGGAGACATCCTAATGTCTCGTGAGAACAACAGAAGAAAACTAGCAAGGAATTCAATCCACCTAACCTCACCAGCCACACTCACCAAAAACACAATCACAACAGGTAGTAGTATATAAGAACAAGAGTATTGGGTACCCCACACCATTTCCCACTAGTCATATGCTCTTCCTAACGGAGAACATCCTAATGCTGCCACACTCTTCCCACCCGCACACACCTGGGCCTCACAAACCACACATCCCGCCCGCACACAACAAGGCCTCATAACCATGAATCCATCCCGCACAAACCTGGGCCTCATCCCAATTATTCTTGGGAAATGAAACCTGCACAAAAAGTCTTGGGCCAAAACCACCCCAATCAAAACCTACTTGAAGCGTCTTAGGTGTATGGTTGCCTCAAGAAATCACAACCTAGGGTAGAAGGAGCAAGAAAATGCTAGTAACTAAGGGGAAAACACCATCTCCCATGAAATAAGAGTGTTCGGCACTAAGTTCTCAACATTGGTGGGGTGTTATAAAACACAATACATACAGATACATCTATGTATATCAAACACACATCCGATCATATGGCTTCTAAACAGAGAAACTGAGAACGTGCCTCGACACTGCTACTACGAAGCATGAAAACAACAAGTAACCCCAACCCCATTTAGGTTTGCACGTCTTAGAAGAATTTGTTTATTTAGTTCCTTATCTACTGGGAAAACAACCGCAACCAACCATATCAATCGTTCGTGGAACATATCCCTACCATCCACAAATCATGTAAGGAAAACACAAGCAGCACATCAAGTCCCTTCTTATTAACCAACCAATCCATTGATTATAATTCCCGTTCCATTACCATTCTCCACTATTTATTAACTCTTCCACTTTTTATTTATTATTCACAACCCATAGTTCGTTCACATTCAAGCCCATCCCTACAGTCCCACTACCAACAAACATAACCCCAATCACACCGAAACCCGTACACCATTATCCCTTTAATACCATTTATTGTCGCCCCACTTCCCATCCCCAACATAGTATTCACACTAACCCACAACCAAGCCAATCATAGCCCCGCTGCTCACTCAATCCACACCAACCCACAAAACACCCCCATCACATGCCAAGTATCCAATCCGACACCCACATGTTCGTTATTCCATTTTGTTCAACCGAGGTGATCACACAAGGGTTCCATATTTTAAATCAGCCAACATAACGTGATTAACCAAATTCCATATTCAACAATGTTCCATTCACAAAAATGGTCAAGAAAGATAGGGCAATATTTAATTGTGCATGCAAAGGCCCCCAACGATCGTGATTTTCAGTAGGCATAAGCCTATTCAATTAACAATATAATATCACAAGATATAAAAATGAACATAACAACTTCCCCATCCCTGCTCTTTAAGCTATTATTATCTTCATTTAATGGTTCAACTGTTTCTCAAGAAAACAAGAGTATACCCACCCCGCATGATGCAAAATTTCGGGAGGCAAAGGTAAGATCCCTACCTCAACAGGTTCTGATCACAACACTCCCCCAGATCAACTTTAGAAGACGTTCGTCGACATCCGCAACTTCTGTCAAATCCCAGAAAAACCTCCTTGGGTGGATGTTGGAATGGAACTGCCGAAGGAAACTCAATGGATCCAAGCTCAGAAGTTCTGCCTCATCGTTACGATCACGTGGCCACTGACGAATCATAAATCCGAGCTCAGACGAAGAAGTTATAGAAGAAAATAAGCCTTCAAGTCACCTGGGAGAGCTCTGCTTAGAGGAATGGGGAGGAGAGGAGTGAGTTGAAAAGGAGTAGAGGACCACTCCTTTTATAGGTGTGAAAATAAAAAGTACACTGAGGGTCATTCCTATTACACGACATATATTCGGCCATTTCACACGGTCACCACAAAGCTTCCAACATTGACTTCAATGTAGAACGCGATCGTTGACTGGTCAACACATAGTTTGAAGGTAACACATATGTGGGGAGGGACTACACGGTGTGTACTAATTTATTTCACACGGCACAGACATGAACTCAACATGGCACACGACCATTGACTAGTCAACATGCGGTTTGAAGGTAACGCGTACGCGGGGAGGGACTACACGGCATGTAGTATTGGATACACAGTGTGTAATCATTTATTTCACACGTAAAGAACACGACCTTCAACACGGTGTATACCCAACAAGGCGGTACGTGGTGTTCAATCACACTACACGGCGTGTACTTACAAAATTATGGAAAGTGTGGGAAAAGTCCATTTTACCCTCCAAAACATTTCATGACCTTCTTTTTGACAAAGGAATTGGCTGGAGAGGTGTGATCCATTACACTTACAGAAACATATCCATCACTATAATACCTTATATGATCATTTCATTACAACATTTCACCCTTTAATTGTAGGTATTTGGTTCCTTGCACTGTTTTTGGGTGAGTTTTTCACATGATTTCCTTGATTTGTTCATGGTGGTTGTTCTTGTCAATTAGAAGTCATAATCTAGAATTGGAATAGGGTAGTATTAAAATATTTCCAGAACTAGAAATTATACCACTTATAATTTTAAATTGCTAAAAAATACTGATACCCCTGATAAATCATTAATGATGATCATTTAGATCTTTTTATTGGTTCTTGGATAATAATGGCCTCATTTTGTATTATAAATTAAAAATATGTGTAAAAAATAATTACAAAACCATGAATGAGAAATAATAAATATATTATAACGTATTTCAACCATAAAAATGGTTTCATGACCAGTCTTGAAGGAAGTAAAATAATTTGAAATCACATTTTCCACAATGTCGGTAAATCGACACATCACAGATAGTGTTTTAATAAATTGAATATATGAGAGAGGAAAAAAAGATTAATGATGAATATTCCATGAATATGTGAACATCCAAAATATAAAATCTTCTGATGCTTTCATTCCTTTTAGTTAATAATTGGTGAGGAATTAAATAGAAAGAAACTCAAAATAAAAGAAAAATTATGATATCTCTCAAGAAAATTTGGATTCCTAATGGCATCGCATAGAATTTTAAAAAATAATTTGATGAGATAAAATAGGTCTTTCATCATTATTACATAATATGGGAAGTATGTGGTATATGTAATTTAATACCCCAATATAATACAATGTGAATGAAAAATAATAACAAAAAATGAAAGAAGAAAAAAAACAAAAAAGAAGAGGTTGTTTACCTCTAGATCTCGTCTTCTTGAGATCCTTCTTAAGGCCTTCAGTTTTCACCTTTTGGTGATAAGAGAAGACCTAGGACATGGGTAAGAGCCTTGGAAGGAGGTTTTGGATGAACTTAGTTAAGGATCAATGATTGAGATGTCTCGGATGATGAGGGGAATGGGGGTGATATTTATAGTGTAAGAGAAGGGTATTTTTCATTATTTAATTCATTATTATAATATTATTACTCACGACTATGAATAATCATAATTAATGTGACCCCAAATAGTAATAATGGCATTTCAGTTTGAATGATGTGGGATTAAATCACTTATGATGTCATAAATAATGTATTTAACTGATAATTTGAATATATTTTATTTTACCGTATTCCACTATTCATCAAAAATTCAAGAAGTTCAGAAAAATCCCAAACTTTCACCCTTACCATTTTTGACAAGTGGAATTAAATTGAAGTGTATTTCTGGAAAATAATTTTCTAAATATAAATAATTTAATTTCTAAATAAAATCAAACCTAAATCAAAAATAAATAATTTAAAAACTATAACGACTTTTATATCAAATTAAAAAATTAATCATGATGTCATTATATTTAGTCCTTAATAAAATAAAATAATAACACAATTTACTATTTATTAGGGTCATATTACTATTCATTTTACTATTATAAGGGTATTTTACTATTCAAAAAAAAAGTCGGTTATATTAAACTATAAATAACATACTGAAAACAATTGTAGATGACCATTTTTTGAAATTCAAAACATAGAAGTGGGAAAATTATTTTTAAAGGCTAGTTAAAAATTTCCACTTAAAACATTCATGAATTTCGATTTATTTTTTGAAATCCTTGGTGTGTTATATGTCATGTCTGATGCAGGTGATCAACGCATCGATGGAGACCTTTGTGGTCCAAGGTAAGGTGGTGCTTAGTGAGACGGGACGAATGAGTGTACATCTATGACAATAAGCACCTACAGTTCACCTACCTTTCTGGTATGGTCTCGATTGGATGGTCCATAAAAGTTATACATTCCATTGTGGTTTGTTCTTGTATTCTGCCCCCTTTGTACTTTCAGTTTTTACTATACTTTTAATAGTTGTATCACTGATAGTTGTGGTTTACCTTGTATATACTTTACAAAATTTTATCTTTGTGTGTTTTTATAGGTTTAAATGAAAATGCCTTCCCTTTTTCGGATATTCCTACTCGGTGCTAGTTTCTAGACCATGGCCTATGTTAGGTGAGTTGAGGTAGTCATGGAATAGGAATTAGGGGATGAGTCATCAAAAAGTTGTATTAAAGGGATGTCAGTTCTACCTGAAGAACTAGGAGACCGTAATTTTTTATTGGGAAATAGTGTTATGTTTTCCATGTTCAGATTTCAGGCTAGGGAATCTAGTGTCCATTTGGTGGCCAATGTATCCATACATTTGGAACCTAAATTATTCTTTTCCGACTCGGTACATGAACCCAATGGTTGCATGCATCTTTTATTGTTTTCATATGATTATTTTGAGTCATAGTCAGCTCACCAGGTACTCCTGATTCATTTTGATCCCTTTTAGGATGTCTCCAAGCAGACAACCAGACATGATTACAAGGAATGACCACAAAAATGGCCTATAGAGTGATGAGGCTTCAGTATATAGATCATTTCCAATGATGGATCCTTCGGGTGATGTCCCACCATTGCCACCTCCTATTGGTCAGTAGTTACTAATGGTGATACCCATAGAGGATGCATGTAGGCTAAGTTCCTTAGATGATTTTCAATGATTGAAACCCCTAAGGATCAGAGGTGATCCTGAATAATAAGTGGATAAGGAATGGAATGAGGTGATGAATGAGTTTTCTTTCTAATCATGGCCCCATTATATAAGATGTAGGTCATGGCATTGAGCCTTCTACATGGATAGAGATGGAGATGGAGGGGTTTAGATTACCCGATCTTAAGATGAGGTGACTTTTACATGGATATATCATGATAAATATTTTTAGATAAGGGTTCTATATCCATAAAAAGATAAAGGTTATGCATGCCCAAGAGCTTCCAATGAATTGACAGGATTAAATGTCAGTATCTGAGCATTCGTGGAGACTTACCAAGCTTTCCAGTAACTCGATTAATACAATATGACCTGTGATTTAGGGATCAAATTGATGAGTGAGATTTTTTGTTGGAAAATATATGCCAACACTATTCCTTTAGGTATACTACATAATCAATGGTGCTAGAGAGAACCTTTATGATTGAATGTCCTTTCACTAAGTAGATGCAACTAGTGGATGTTAGCAGGGCGAAATCTGGAAGTCGACGTCAGTCTCGTAGAATAGGACATGTGAGACATTTTGAGAATAGGTCCAAATAGTGGAAATTTATGTTATGTATATTTTTATAACTTATTATATACTTCCTTTAATTATTTTTTATGAAATTTTCATAATTTGTGTGAAATAATAATGTTTAAATATTAAATATAATTTTTGATAACTATTTTAATTCATACAGATTCTCGCCTGATAAATGTTTTATAAATAACAATCAAACAGATGATCTAAATTTTCGGGTTCTTGTTTTTTAGTATTCCATATCCAATTTCACAAATGTCATTAGAAGTAATTATTGGCCAATTCTAAAATTTGAAGGGTCATATGGACCACACAATAAGGCCCACAAAATCTATGCAGAAACATGACTATCCATGAAGATTGAATTACTGGGATCAATCCAGAAATTCAAATTCATTTAATCTCCTCCAAATTTCCAGAAACAATTCAAGGATTAATTTATAATAATTTCAAGGCCCAAATATCCAAAAGGTACCCAACTAATGCTTTGATGTTCAGGCCACCATTCTAGCCTATAAATAAAATTAGGACACTATTCCTAAATTTTCACTTTATCTTCTCATCAAATCCAGCTAGGATTTTTCGGTGAGAATGATAAGATATGGGTGGAAATATTATGAGAAGAAATTATTTTTATTTGAGGATATATTCCTGTTAAAAAATCATTCACATGTAAGACTTTGAAAAAGTGATGATAAAAATGTGTAAGTGCATCCTATTTAGTAAAACAGCCTTATATTTGGATCCAAAAGTCTGTTAGACCCCAAATTTGGAGGATGAAAGTAAAAATTAATATATAAAACGTATAATAATAGAATATATTGATATTAATCTATATAGATTGCCAAATTAGGGATGAAATTGGAGGGTAAGATTTGGAATGCAAACAATCCACCACCTTAGGCTATTAATACATCTGCCACTTCCATTTTCTTGTGGTTATCATTTTAGAATATATGATCATAAATTGTCACGAAAAATTCCTATAAAATGGCTTGGAAAACTTCCATACTCATTTTTTAACTTGAGATACCATTCCCCTTTCATTGTTTAAATGTTGTTCTGTGTTCTTCATATTTTTGATCATCAAAGTCACTTTTCATTTCAATATAATTTTAAAGGGTGTTTCTTCTTATTCATCAACTATTCTCACCCACCATTTGTTAAATAATACAATGGTATTAAATTATTTTCAATACAGTTGAATCCCCTTCCCTTATTTTGCATTCTCATTTAATCTAAAGTCTGTTTTTAATTTCCTTCATTGTTTGTGTGTCTGTGTCTGATTCAAAACTCTTTTCACCTCCCTTTATTTATATTCACTTATTTAATCATCATCATAAACATAATAAACCATATAACTAATCCTTTTAATGGTTGTATAAATATCTCATTAGTTGAAGTCAAAATTTAGGGTTGTTAAGTGATTGATGTTTTTTCTGAATAAATATTTTTCAAATAAACATTGTGTATGTTGGACATAATATGTCAAGGATTAATGTCTTGTTTTATTTTACATGTGGTTTCCATGGATTATTGGAACCATATATACACTACCATAAATAAGAATTTATTAATATTATAACCCTATGTTATGTTAAGGCTTGGATTACAGTCTTAACACCTGTGAATTCTATCCAACATCATCTTGTGAAGTGAGTGTTAATTTAATTCCAATAAAGAAAAGCTATCGGATATCCCATTCTTAATTCCCTAATAATGAACATATCCAAATCATTATGAAATTGTTAAATTAATCAATCATTTCAATTAAGCTCTACAAACAAAACCCTCAATCAAAATTTTATAACTAAAAACAATTGACTATTAAAAATTATCATCATCAAGGGTTCAACCTAAGTGCTATTATACACATTTGTAGAGAACCGGAAACTTGAACGGATGATAGGAAAAAATTGGCCATGCATTCAACTGGAGATGTTGCTGGGGATAGTTCAATTAAGTAGTCTTCGGTTTTTGGTTATTTTTAAAAAACAAAATTTTTTTTTAAAAAAAAACTGAAAAAAAACAAAGAAAAACCCGTCTTCCCATGATAAGGCCACCAATGGCCATATTTTCGAAATGTATGTTTTTATCGACATTTTTGAGTCTTGAGATTGTTGACCTTTGATCTGAATTTCCAACTTTTGTGTGAATTAATATGATAGAGTAATTTTATGAACCTCATGAGAATAAAAATAGAAAAATAGCCTACCATTTCCCTTACATTTTTCCTTCTTTTGAAATCCCCTTTGTGGCTGTGAAAACCTTTTCTTTGATTTCCACATTACAGTCTTAAAACATTATCCCACCTAATATCTACATGGATTTTCATTTCATTATTTATTAAAATTTATGTGTGGGGGAATGGATTTCATTTTTGGGTGCCCTTTTATTGATTTCCATCGAGTTATCATATGGTTGGGGGAATGAATCCATTTTAGTGTGGGGGAGAGGTTGTCATTCAGGGAGTTTTGGGGAATATACTTTCATTTATAGAATTTAGTAAATGATATTGAAAAGTGTTGAAAAAAATACCAAATAAAGAAACAAAATGTATTTGTACCCTGGGTAGGTCAAAAATCATTCTTCCTCAACCTTTTATCTATTTATAACATTTACAATTAGTGTTGTGTGGAGATCCATCATGGGACAGCAGATGAGTGTCAGATCTATTTCAAATTCAACTTTTGAAAAATCAAAAAAGATAATTTATGTCATTGGGATAAGTTTTGTGATCTATAAATATTCTATCTTCTCATTCACTTAAAATTTTCTTCCTATTTTGTGTCTTTATTCACACAATCATTCCCATGATAATATCTATTTCAATTTACATTCAGGCCTCAATTCAGAAAGAAAATTTTCTATTCATTTTCGATGTTGGTTTTTTACCCCTCTTTTTTTCCCTCTTGGACATTAAATTCATACAATCACGTAGCAATAGAAAAACCCCTTAAAAAGGCTTCTTGATTCATGTGAAATTTAGGATAGGAAATTGAAGCTGATATATTTTTCAAACTCTAATATTTATAATTTTGGTTGGTTAAAGAGTAAACCACCATTAATGAATTTTATCATCTTGAGGGGAGTGAGTTTTGAGTGCCCACACTTTTTATTTGTAAATTTTATAATGAAAAATGAATTGATTTTGGAATATTATTTCTTTAACAATTTTTGGAGGAATTAAAAATGGATGAATGAAATGTTCTAAACCTCCCATGATTGGTGAAAACAAAATATTAATATTTTTTGTCACGTGAGAATGATTTTGTTACATTTTCATATGTATTTCACATGAGGACCTGAACAAGAAAAAGAGTGGCGGATTTGATGTTATTAATATTTTAATAAATTAACATATACCGCTTTACTGATTTCATATGAAATGTGAATAATTATTGTGAAACATTAATGTTTAATTATAAAATATCGTTTTTGAGAACTATTTGAATTCATCCAGATTCAGGTATATTTAAGGTTTTAAAAATAAAAATCCCCCTACCGATCGAAAATGTGTGGTTTAGTTTTTTATGATTCCATATTCAATTTCCCAAATACCATTACAAGGAATTATTGTCCAAATCATCCATTTGAAGGGTCCTATTGAACACCCATCATGGCCCACAAAATCTACGATGAAATTGGACCATACATGAAGATTGAATTATGGGGTTCAATCCAGATTTCCAAATCCATTTATTCTACTTGAATGTTGGAGTAGTATTTCAAGGAGTCCTGTATAAAACATTCAAGCCCCAAATCCAAAAACAAGGGGCCTAACTGATGCTTTCAATTCTAGACAACCATTCAGGATGGGAATTAATGTCAAGAAAATATTCTTGTATTTTCCCCTGATATACTCATAAAATAAATTTGGGATATTTCAGTTTGAAATAAAATATTTGGTCTTCCAAGATGTAAGAATAAATTATTTTTATTTGAGTGCGTATTCTTGTTCCAAATACCTTTCACATTTCAGACTTCAAAAAAGTGTTGATAAAAATTCAGAGGTGAAAACTATTTAGTAAAAGAGCCTTATATTCGGCTCCAAATGTCTAATGTCTACTAGATTTTTAGGGAAGATAGTAAACATCAATATATACAACAAGGATTAATATATTATCTCTATATTCATCTTTATGTATGACTCAATTGGAAATTAAATTGGAGGGGTACATTTGGAATCCCAACAGTCCACGTCCTTGGGCTATAAATATAACCCCCTATTCTCTTTACATGTGGTTGGAATTTTAGAAGAGAGGATCATACATCAAAACGACCAATTCCTTGAAAATGTATTGGGAGGACCATCCATACTCATGTTTTTACATTATATACCATTCCTCATCTCTTTGTTTTCATGTTCTTTTGTGTTCATATTATTTATAATCATGCATGTCTATTTTCATTTCAATAGAATTTTATTTCATATTTATTCTTCTATATATATTATTATTATCCACATTTTTTTAACTAATATTAATGTTTTTAAAATATTTTAAATACAGTTGAATCCCCTTCACTTATTTGTTTCTCATTTAATCTAATGTCTTTATTTAAGTGCCTTTACCCTTTGTGTGTGTGTGTTTGATAAAAAAATCTATTCTCACCCATTTTATCTTCTTATATTATTAAAGAATCATAATAAAAATGATAAACCATATTACTAATTCTCTTAATGGTTGATTAAATATCTCATTGTTGTGGTTCAAAATTGACGGTTTGTTTAGTGATTGAGAGTATTTTCTCGTTGAATACTCTTCATATTAACATTGTGTATGTTGGAATTAACATCTCATGGATTAATGAATTGTTTTTTTATGTGTGGTTTCTATGGATTTTTTGGATCCATAAATAAACTATCATAAAAAAGAATTGATTTAGATTAGAACCCTAACATAATTTATGGCATGGATCAAAGTCTTCACACTTAGGAATTCCAATCAACATCACCTTATGAAGTTACTATTAATTTCATTCAATATAAATTAAATCTCAATGATATCACTAGTTTAACTCCCTAATAATTAACTCACCCCAAAATTTATCAAATTGTTAAATTAATCAATCATTTCAATTAATCTCTAAAAACAAACATCTCAATTAAAATAAAATCAACTAAAAATAATTGACAATTAAAAATTTTAATCATTGAGGATTTGACTCGAGTGCGGTTATATACATTAGTAGAGCATCGGAACCTTGAACAGTTGATAGTATACAATCATCTAGGATTTCAGTGATCTATATATCAGGTATTATAGTGTGATTCTAGTAATCCTAGAAAGAGGTAATTATTTTCAAAATATCATAGGGGACATCTCGCTAGATATTGTCCAACCTGTCATGATGGCAGTAAAATGGTGGATGGGTTACTGGGGCAGAGATAGTGATAGGAACAGATGAATCTGTAGGGTGGTATATGTGGTACAGGAGCCAGGAGAGAAGTGGGTGGTGGTATATATTTTGACACGTTACAAATAGAACCCCAATGTGGTCCACACCAGGCATAAGGAGCTAGTGGATATGGGAATGGAGTAGATGTGTGCGGTCAATGAATATAACCCAAGGGCTCCATAAATAATTCGAGGTACAGTATTTGCCTAATCTTAGCTACCATATTAATAAAAAAAGGTTCAAATCATTCCTTCTAATCCTAAATCAATATCAAGACAAGTGTCTCTGGTTAATCTGTTGACTTAAAACGTACGTCAGGAGATACCTATGGGAGGAGACTCTGTAATAACACTAATGAAGATGGTGCGATCTAACCCTTGAGGTGACCATTTTTATTAGAACAAATTGGTGAAATTATCAAGGCCTTACAATGATATATTGGGTATGTAATGGTCATACAAAGTTCATCCTCAGATCAAATATTTTAGAAAAAATGATATGGTATGTCTGCAGTGTTGGAATGTGGTTTTCCATTGTAAAAAACAGGAACCCATGAAGTACATGATAAAAATAATTAATAGAATAATACATAAAATCACACTTGAGGCAGATGTTCTTATCCATGTGATAGTGGATGATTTGAGTTTTCAGTTCCCATAATTAGTGGTAGAGTATGAGGACATCTTTTCAGAAGATGTTTCAAAGATTACCTCCCCACAGAGATATGGAATTCTTGCATCACTATAAACCTCAAGATGGAAACAATATCAACATCAGTATAACATATGGTTTTGGTAGAGAATTGGAAGATTAGGGTGTAAGTGGGGATCTTACTATATAAGGGATTAGTAATACCTAGTGCTTGAGGTTATGTGTGCATTACCGACTCATTAACCATATGGCCAAGAAGAATGAGTATCCACAACAAAATAGATGATGAATGCTTCGATCAAGAGAAAGGGGATACCATTCACATGTATGGAACGGTGCTTGTAGGATTTTAATAAATTGATAGAGAGTTCTATGAGAGCCCTTATCTTGAGTTAAAAGTGGTAGTCTTCGAATTGATGATGTGGAGACACTACCTCCCTGGGTGATTAGTTTACCATCTATTCTAAACACAAGATCTTCTAGTATATATTCATTCATATGGATTTGAACATGAGATAGAAATAATGGTTGTAGTTCCTCCTGTACTATGACATTGAATTGTTCAATTATCTTGGTAAGAAGAACAAGGTAGAATATTCCCTCAGTAGGATAACTAGTTCATAGATTCTGAATGAGGAAACATAGTTGTTGGCATCGTTACAGTTATCCATCATGGATCAGGATGCAGTAGATTTTCTCTAGTCCTTAGTTGTTACCCCTTCTCTATTAAGTCAGTTAGGGAGGCACAAATTGGTTTAACCCACTAAGAGTCTTTACGTGCTCAGTTGTCCTTGTGGAATACCCCTGATGGACATTCAAAAGGTGGGGAGCACATTTTTCTTTTTAGAGGATGTGTAGTGGTAGCAGTTATTCCTAGAGTATTGAGATGCATAGGGGAATGTGTTTGGGGGTTAAGTTGGAGACCTTTTAGACTCATCTACTCTTAAGGAGATCCTTTTATCCATATGTGGTTGGTTAGATGGAGCGGACCATATAGACCATGGAAGAGAAGTTTCATTCTTTCATTCTTGATTTTGTTCATAGTTGGGAGGATCACCTACCACTGGTGAATCTTGTGTACAACAATTGCTAAGCCTCCACCATCGGTATGGAACCATTAGTGGCACTGTACGAATGACTGTGTAGGCCAATATTATTCTGGATAGACCAAAGGAGTTAGTACTCATGGGACCAATGGTGGTTCATGCAACCACTAAGAAGGTGCAGGTAATCTAAGAGCAGATGAAGACTGCATATAGCCAACATAAGTCCAATGAGGAATGTATATGGGAACCCTTGGAGTTATAATAGGGTGACCACATATTCTTATGGGTCTATCCTTGAAGAGGCATAAAAATATTTGGTTGGGGAAGAATTTTGTCAAAGAGTTTCCTTAGACATTTCATGACACTACGTAGAATGGGAGAGGCGGCATACCTCTTGGCTCTACCACCATAGACAGAGAGGGTGCACAACATATTCCATGTATCCTAAGTGAGAAGATACGTGAAAAACCCTTCTTACATCATCAAACATGGTGAGATAAATATTGATGATGGGGTGACATTTTCTGAGTACCCGGTGAAGATAGAGGATTGATAGGATAAGATCCTTCATGGATGGTTGATCCCTCTAGCGCATGTTTGTTTTTAGCATGGGAATCTCTAGGAGAGAAAGTGGGAGTGAGAGGATTAGATTCATGCTCATTACCTACATTTTTTTGTTTATCCTTTGCTTTAGATTACAAGGATATAAATCTCTAATGGTGGGGGAAATTTAATGTCCCAGTATTCCATGTAAATTTTTACTATGTGAGATTATTTGGAGACTGGGAAATAAGATGGCGTGTGATTTTCTAGGCATAGTGTGACCAACTTTTCCCTTAAAAAATTTATGTTTTCAATAGTGTGTGAGAGAAGTGTTGTAGAAAACTTATAATTGATCTTAAACAGTTTTCCAGATCATAAATCTGAAGCCACCACTTCATTCAAGATGTGGTTTTTAACCTAGGCGCGACTTTAGACTAGTCAACACGGGCCTCCTATGAGAAAACCTACAGTAGAATAACCGTAAATAAAATAAATAAAATCAATAAAATTAAAATTATTTCATTTTATTTTTAAATCCTCATAACTCAGAAACGGTGACTGGGATTGAAATTTTCAAACCACCGTTGAGCTCGTCAGGGTGTGATTTCCATGGGAAGAGCCAATCATTGGCCAACACAGGCCAACTATAACTCACCATCCTAGTTACCCAGAGCTAGTTCATTTTTTTTAATACATTGGTATGATATAAGGAATCATGTCCCGAAATACTGATCAGTTTAGTAGCCCTGGAAGTACTAGATACATACATAAGTTTTATATTACATCATGAAAAAAAAATTGTCTCCCATTTGAACACTCTTACATCCGTTAGCGTATTCCTGTAGGTTAATCATAATATAGTTCTTCTCATCCTGGAAAAAATAAATCATAAGAATTGGGTTGGTTTAGATGCTTAGTAAAGATAACAATATAGAGAAAAATATCTTAAATAAAACCAAATATTTAATGAAATGTACAAAACTAAAACACAAGCCTTTTAAACAAAATCTTCAGTATAATAAGAAAAAGATAAATCGAATAATTCAATTTACTTATTCACATGGTTATTATAATAGTATAATAATCACATGTAATTTCAATATCCAATTTCATAAAGATAGAATGCCTAATTTGAGACTTCATAACCACATAGTCAAGGCCTTGGGCCAAGACTAAAAATAAGATTTTTTTAAAGCCTTGTGCCAAGACACTAGATTGTCTCATGAGACCTACCGATGAATCGATGAGCTATTGTGGGCTCTACCCATCACTTACTAAGTCCAATACATTCCTTATATGAAAATTTTGAAAAATAACATAAACCATCATATAAAAATTATTATACGAAATGTCAATTCATTAGCCATAAACCATGAATGGTATAAAAATAACACATCCACAGTAAAACATAACTCATTTTATACAATATGGAATATTTTATAAATTAACATCAACCAATAATAATTAAGGATATCGACATAAATGAATATAATGATCAAAACTATTTTAGAGAAATATCCACCTTTTTCTTGAAAACATTTAAAAGTATCACTATTTATCAAGATACTGTTTAAAATAGATTTTAGAATCAAAGTGCCCCATAACATTTAAAAACTTATAAAAGTAATTTTAATTTTAAAACCTTAATATCCATTTAAATAAATCCTAAAAAAAAATTTTAAAACCTTGACATTAATGAGAACTATTTAGAAGAATAACTTTTTAAAACATTTAAAATTATATTTTAGTTAGAGTTCTTAACCAAATGAGAGACACTTGAATGCACATAACTGAGATAATAAAAACATAATAAAATCATGATAATAAATGTATTCGTGATATATTATGTCAAATTACACTATATACACCAAATAAAATTGAATATGTGTATAACAACAATGAAGTGAAAATGGAATGTATGTTGAGATGAAATCAATTATAAAGACCGTATCCTTAGGTTAGGAATAAATAAATGACATAATTATGTATGAAAAATATAAATAAACTAAATATGAATGGATATTTAGTGCAAAACAACCATAGTACATTCATACATATTCTTGTAACAGCAATACCAATGACTTTGATGATTAACTCAATGAATGAAAATTGATTTAATATTCCCATATCAAGTTCATATCGATGACTTGAGAATTTATCAATGGAGTGATTATGTGTATCAAAATAATATCCACAAAAAGGGGATTTAAAATTACAACATAAATAAATAACTAGTGATTACAAACATAATATTGGAGTAAAATAATCAATGAAGTTTGCGTAAAACCCAATGAGTTGAAATCAGAATTAGAAATTCCCTTAGTAATTTGGTGACTTGAGAAACATACACCCCGTTAATGAAAGATTATACAATTATGATTTAAATAATCATAAATTAATGTATATTACATAAGGAATACAATCATGGGCCGTACATACACCACACAAAAAAATAGTGGAAATATGGCATGAATCTCACTGAAAATAAGTGAGAAGAAAACCCCTTACCGTATTGTAATCAATCTATTCATATGACCAAAATATAATAACAACCAAATGGATCACAAAATACTATGAATTTAAATAGAATCATCATAATACATATAAAATGGATGTATACCATACAACACATGTAATAAATCAGTTGTGAACAATGAAAATCAAATGGAATTAATAGTGGGATAGAAAACCCCTTATGTTGTACTTTTATACATTATATGGTAGTTTAAACTCCTATATAATGGTGAAATAATTGTTATTAAATTATAAAAGAATAAAATACATAAAGTTTATAACATATATGATCTTATAATGTTACTTTGTCAATGATATTTTAGTAGAATCATTGTTTTGTTTGTTAACTAATTCATTTTCCTTTATATGTTTTGTTACGTAAGTGATGTTTGTTATGTATAGGCTATATTTGATTCATATCCTGAATGATATTTTGTTCTTGAAAATTATTTTTAATTATAAAATGAAAATTGTTACTGAATTATTACGATGGATAATGAATATCACCACATTTGTTGAGACGGTAAACAGTACGTACGCACGAGCGACAATATCATTATATTGATAGTGAGATCGTATGCAATTGGATGGTATATCATAGATAAAGAATAATTAACATGTAATATTTATTTTTTTCATAAATTATACTTATTATTATTTTCATCCTAATAATGAGGTCTTTGAATAACAAACTACACCATGACGTTGTGACGGTAAGCCTTACGTACGCATGTATGGTGACATTGACATTATAGAATGGATATAATAACGAATATGATTGTCCCATATTTATAAGAAAATTACAGTATAAAGAAGGTACTAGAGTTATAATTTTATTATGGAAACCAAAAAGTAAGAAGAAGTGGAAGAAGAAAAGAACTTGAAATAGGGTGGTGAAATTATTATCTGTTCTTCGTGTGTTTCATTTTGAGTTGATCAAAAGGGATCCGTGGGTTTTCTTTATGATAAAATTAAGGAATCTAGGTTTATTTGAGGTATGTTGTGAGGACATTTGGGCAGGCGTTGGCCAATCCAAATGGATTTGGAGGAGTGATTTTGAGTGAAGGGTATGTGTCCTTTTTAAGAGGGTTGAGGGGAACTTTTGGAAAAGCTTGAAATATTATTTTATAATACTCTCATTTTCAGATTCTAATGGATCCAATATTATTTTTTTCGAGTATAAGGGGGGTATAGGTATAAACCTTCCAAAAATTGGGTTTTATACTTGTTTATATCACCACATTAACCATGTCATTTAGATTTAACTCTTAGTTAAATAGTTTGACATCTGCCTTGTATCTTTGTATTTTTATATTATATGAATAATAAACATATTATAAATGGCCAAGGGAACCCAAAGTGGTAAATTTGTGTACAAGTACATTTTCCAAACCATATGGTTTTATGAATATTATATAAATTAATAATATAGTATTTGTTTTAAAAGCCTAGTTATGTCAATTTTGACACTATTTAGTATTTGATTTTTTTGAAAAACATAATAACTCTATCACAAGAAATAAAATTTACTAAATAAACCCTTACATATCATATTAACCTAGAAAATATGTGGAATTCATAATAAGTCTCAATTAACTTTTATTTGGAAATTTATAATATAAATTATTTAAATATTTCATTTATAAACTAATTTTTGCATCATCATTATGTGATTAATAAATTAACTTATTTAATGTCTAAAAATTATAAATAAAATACCATTATATATGAAATCACATTATATTTCAAATTAATATTGATAGTTGAATTTATATTTTGTGTAACCCTATATTTTAAATTTTTTAGTTATTAAACTCTGAATTTAACAGTTTTAACTCTTCTTTAAATAAAATAATAATAAATGTCCTAATCTAATCCCCATGGATCAAACTGGGTCATATTTTATTCACAAGGTTTTTTTTGTCTAAGTAAACATATACAATAGAATTAGGACACCTGTTAGTGTAATTAAAATATCGTTTTTACCCTTAATTACATTATTTACAATTAACCGTGGTAAATAAAAGTCCAAAGTTACTATTCACCAAAAAATATTTTCATCTTATTGAACCACATTTTACATAATGATGTTAACTATGTCTCTTGGATTTATGAAATAAAACTCATTGAAGAGGTAATATGATGGTTTATGCAAATTTTCAAATGGTCCAAAGAATGTGGGTAAAACACAATAAAAAGATTAATAAAATTTTATATATCTAAACTTATTATAAAATGACTCCAATTAATTAAATTGAACATATATAATAATTATCTATCTATTTTTACAGAAATTAAATTTAAATAAAATAAATATTTATTTAAATAAAATATCAGTTTTAAATAACAAAGCAGTGTTTTCACTATTCATCTAAAATTGAATGTTTTCAGAAAAATACGAAAAATTAACCCTAATATAATTATTATATTTATAATTAAAAAATTAATTCTATTTTACCAAATTTAAAACATATAGATATCATTATTTAATTTAAAACTAATTCCAGTTGTCAAAACCAAAAAGCGGGTTTTTAAAAATGTAAAAAATATCAAAAGATTGCCATGTGTTAAAGTCATATTTAAATGTTAAGTTACTTATAATTAACTAAATTGTATTAAATTATAAAAATATAATCTAATTATACTTCCAAAACATTCAAATTCATAATTTAATACTAAATATTATTTCGATTATAAAAGATATTTTCAATTAAAATTTAGTATTTTTATGTATTCATCAAAATATGAAAGTTTTCTAAAAAGTACCAAAAAATTATCCAAAATAAATTTTTATTTCCTGATTCTAAATAAGAGTTTAATTCTAATAAATTTAATATATATTATTCTCACATATTGGCTTTAAAAAGTGTTTTCCATTAAAAGGGGTAAAATTGGCATTTTTTGAAAAATACTTCTTTTATTTGAAAAAATTCAATTTGTTCTTATATTATTTATATGCATAACAAAATATAGATTCTAAAATTATATAGAGTATATTAAATTCAAAATTCAGATAATAATATTCATAACCTCTTTTTTAATAACTAGTTTGGTTAGTCATGGTGCTCTCGAACTCGGTGTTGCGTGTAGCACAAGATATTGAATTACATTAAATAAAATAACTTACTAGGAAATAATGGGGTGTTAAATTATTCCCCCTATTGGAAATTGCATCCTCACAATTTTAAAATTGTGCTTGGGAACATCATTTAAAGTCTCTCATTGGAAAAAGAGTCAAATAAACTATCAATTGAAAAGAAAGAAAGAGAAGTACAAAGGTCACCTGAGATAACCCATACTCGGATTCCATGTCGGAAAACATGGATATGGAAGATAAACTAAGTGTCATGTTCTGAAGGATATCAATAGAAAATATGATCAGGATAATTTTAACAACAAGAAAAACACAAACTTGTGATGGGATGAACGGTGATTAGTTTCCCAGTAGGAAAAGTAAACAGGCAACGTTTTTTTGTTTTATGTTACATTTCATAATGGTAAGGAATTTATTTATGATATTGAATAATATCATAAAGAGATATACTAAATTTTTATGTAGATTTTTATCCTTTAATAAATTCTTACCAGTAACTCATATTTTTTAAATTATGAGTATTTAAGATGACATGGTCACACCTAATGCGCTAGAATTAACTTCCAGAGAATCACATAATCCACAAGGAATAAAATATATATTCTCCTTGTCTTTAGAGATTAACCAATACCAAAATGGATAGTACAAGAGTATATGATCCCCAAAAAGGATAATCCATTAGAAAAAGATATTCTAATCTTACTTTTTAAAAATAAACAAACAATACCAAATGTTCAATATATACAATTCAATAAACAATTTTCCCTAAAATCCTCAATATAATCCAAACTATTTTGAACCACAAAACATAGAATGATTTTATTATGCAGTCTTCCAAGTTAAATTGTATCCCCAAATAACATTGTCTACTCTTAAAGTCACATACTTAAAATTAATTAACCTAATCACATATTCTCTATGATTGGGTAATCATTTCCATAAATAACACAAATAGCTATAAATCCACCATTAAAACATAGATAAAAATCCACCATTACTCCTCAAATGAAATCCTATAGAATTCTATTTTCCTTCGGAAAATAGTGTTACCAACAGAGCGAACATCTTCCAAAATAACATTTATCAATTAATAACCAAATCATTTTCCTATACTAAGGATATCCATTTTAAATACATAAGATCCCAAATCAACTTATTATTGATCAACAAAATCATTTAACTAAAAAGAATTAGTCACACTAACTAGGGAATTCACGTAGTCCAGTGGTATGAAATAATTCCTAATCATACTCTAGATGTGGGTTCGATTCACACAACTTTGTCCAACGTGACTAGTTGTCACACGTTCTGTATGTTGTCCTTTTTCATAAACTGCATTTTATAATATTCCCAAAGTGGGTTTAATTCCTCAAAATAACCATAATATAATTTCACTATAAATGTTTTCTCATACCACGCATTTTCATCCCAAAATTTAATAACATTTCACTGCCTCAAATTAAAGGATCATATAAACCCAAATGGTTATTTATAACTATATCAACAATAGAAAAGATAATTATTCCTAAAACAACATTTTCACATAACAAACTCTATGGTTACACATATAAGTGAAAAGTTTTCCAAATTAATCCCATCAATAAAGAGAACTAATACCTTTAAAAATTTCACTATTCATTTATTTCCACATAGGTTCTTCCTTGACATGGATGTCATCCTATAGATTATAGAATTCATTCGAGTAATGCCCAAATCCCCTACATTTACAGAAAAATATTGTAAATGGATTCTTGAGATCATTTTTATTTCCTTCCATAGTACTCTTCATTTTCCCCCAGCAATTCCTTACTTTATGTCCATATTTCCCACATATAAAAAATTTCTTTTTTCCATTAGGACACTTCCCTTGGTGTCTCCTTCCATATTTCATGAATGATGTAAATTGAGCTTTCTTTTCTCTATGGCTCCACTGGTGGAGCTCATATAATTCACCGCTATTCTATTATTTTTTGAGTCTGGGAGTTGGTTAATATATATATGTTGTTGATCATATTTTTGGAAACCTGATTCACCCTAAACACGATATTTTTTTCACCTATTAACTATCCATTTCGTTTCTCATTTACACTATTTTTCCCAACATGTAAATCATGATCAATGTTACTATTACATCCATGGAATCCATCCATTGACTAACAGAAAAAACATAGTGTGAGTAATAAAATCATTTAGAGAATATCATAACACATTATTTTAAATCTAATAAAGTATAGGATTAAACCATGTTATTTATTCTCAGATTATATTAAAAGCATTTAAAACAGTTTTTAATGAAAATATGAATTATCCTAAGCATATCCCAAGGAGTTTCATAACCATGAGTGAAGAAAGGCCTGTTGTCATGTACCAGGATACCCTAGTTCAAGCCTAAAAATCCTTGTCAAAGTTTTCACTCCTAGGTACATCTGTTCCAGAGCCGCCTCTACCATCTCGTATCCAGACAGAGATGTATTTCATGGAAAACATACATAATATTTACATTACCAAATTTTTTGGATGTTCTTCTATACTAATTCACAATGTCTATCATAGGGTAGTGTTTCCTAATAAAATACTTTCCTAAATCTTGCTTCCAATGTTTGTACTAATCTTATTCAAATACCAACTGTAATTCCCCAACCCCAGTTACCTAGATCCAACACATTATTTTAATACATTGGAATGATACAAGGAATCATGTCCCGAAAGACTGATCAGTTTAATAGCCTTGTAAGTACTGGATATATACATCAGTTTTACAATACATCATGAAATAAACAAAATAAAATTGTGTCCCCTTTGAACACTCTTATATCCCTTATCTTATTCCTCGAAGATAATTGTAATTTACTTCTTTTAATCCTATAAAAAATAAAACATAAGAAATTAGTGAGCTCAGATTATCTATAAGGATAACAATATACTGGAAACTGTCAAAAATAAGAATACAAATTTAAAGAAATGTATAAGACTAGAACACAAGCCTTATAAAAATAAAATTCAGCATAATATGGAAAAGATAAATCAAATAATTACATTTACTTATTAACCTAGATATTCTTCTAGTTGAATATTCATATGTAATATCAATATCAAATTTCACAATGATGAAATTCATAATTCCAGACATCATAACCACATAATCAAGGCCTTGTGCCTATACTACAAATAAGATTTTTTCAAAGCCTTGATCCAAAACACTATTTGTCTCATGAGTCCTACCGATGCTTTGAAGAGATATAGCAGGCTACACCCATCACTTACTAAATCCAATTAATTAATCATATGAAAATTTTGAAACATAACATAACCATTTGTATTAAAATTAGAATACAAAATTTCAATACTTTAACCAAAAACCATAAATGGTATATAAATACCACATCCACAGTCAAATAGAACTCATTTAATACAATATATAAGATTGTATAAATAAACTTCATCCATGAATAATGAAGGACATTGACATATATGAAAATAATCATGAAAACTATTTGAGAGAATCACCCCCATTTTTCTTGATATCATTTAAAAGTATCACTATTTTTAAAGAAGCAGTTTAAAATAAAATTTTGAATCTAACTGTCCCATACCACATGGAAAATTTTCGAAGGAATTTTTATTTTAAAACATTATTTTATATATAAATAAATCATTATAACCATTTTTAAAACAAGGACATTAATGAGAGATATTTAGAAGAATAAAATTTTAAATCATTTAAAATGATATTTTAGTTAGAGTTCCTAACCGAATGAGAGGCACTTGGATACAAATAATTGAGATAATGAAAATTAAAAATATCGTGAGAATAAATATATTCATGACATAATATGTCAATGTATAATATATACACCAAGTAAATGTGAATTGGTGCATAACAACAAAGAAGTCTCAATGGAAAGTAAGTTGAGATGAAGTCTATCATAACGGTTGTATCATTATGTTAAGAATAATTCAATGAAATAATTATGTGTGAAAAATATAAATAAACTAAATATTATTGGATATTATGTTCAAAACAATCAGCGAACATTAACACATATTCTTGTAACAACAACACCAATAACATGGATGTTTAACTCAATGAATGAAAATTGAGTTAAGATTACCCCTTTAAAGTTCATATCGATTACTTGAGAATTTTAAAATGGAGTTATTATGTTTATCAAAAGAATATGCACACCAAGGGGAGTGGAAATTAATATATAAATAATTAAATATTGATTTCACACATAATCATGGAGTAAAATAATCAACGAAGGATGCGTAAAACCCAATGAGTGGAAATCGAAATTAGAAATTACCTTACATATTTGGTGACATAAGAAAGGTACACCCCATGAAGGAAGGATCATAAAATTAAGATGTAAATACCCATTAATTAAATTATATTACATAAGGAATACAATCATGTGAAGTACATACACAACACAAAAGGAAATAGTGGCAATATATCATAAATCTCACAGAAATAAAAAGTGATATCAGAACCCCTTACCATGTTGTAATAAATCGATTCTAATGGAAAAAAGTTAATAACCACCAAATTAATCATATAATAACTTGAATATAAAAAAAATCATGCTAATATATATAAAATGTTAGTACATAATAAGCCACATGTGATAAATAAGTGGAAAACAATGGAAATCTCACAAAATTAAAAGTGAGATAAAAAACCCCTTACCTTGTACTTTTATTTTGTATAGGTAAGGTTAAACTCATGTATAATAATGAAATAATTTTATTAAATTATAAAAAAACAAAATACATAAATTTTATATCACATATGATCTTCTAATATTTCTTTGTTTGTGATATTTCAGTTGTATCATTCTTTTGGTTGTTAAGTGATTCGTTTTCCTTTAAATGTTTTATTACGTAAGTCATGTATGTTATGTATAGGCTGAATTTTATTCATATCCAGAATGATATTATGTTTTTAAAAATTATATTTAATAATAAAATGAAAATTATTCTTGAACGATTACGATGGGAAATTAATCTATCACATTTGTGGAAACGGTAAGTCATACATACGCACGAGCAACAATATAATTATATTCATTGTGAGATCGTATATAATTTGATGTTTATATAATATATATAAAATCATTAACATGTCTTATTTATTATTTACATCAATTATACTCATTATTATACCCATCCAAATAATGAAGTGTTTGAATAACAAACTACACCACGACGTAGAGACGGTAAGCCGTACATACACATGTATGGCGACTTTGTCATTATAGGATAGATAGAATAACTAATTTGGTTTTACCATATTAATAATAACATCAATGTATGTAGAAGGTATTGGAGATATTATTTTAGTATGTAAACAAAATCAATGAGGATGTGGAAGAATAAAAGAACTTGAAAGTTGTTGGTGAAATTATTACCTCTTCTTCGGGTGTTTCCTTTTGATTTGATCAAAAGACCTCCATAGGTTGGATTTATATTCAAATTAAGGACTCTAGGATTATATGAGGGATGTTGGGAGGATATTTGGGAAGGGTTTGGCCGATCCCAATGGAATTGGAGGTGTGATTTTGATAGAAGAGATGTGCCCTTTTATAAGAGGGGTGATGGGAACTTTAGGAAAAGCCTGAAATATTATATTATAATAATATAATTTTAGGTTTCTAATGTTTCCAAAATGATTTATTTATATGATAAGGTGGTAATGGGTCTAAAACGTCTCAAAAAATAGATTTTTGACAGGTTTAGGCCACCATATTAAATTTATCTTTTATATTTAACTCTAAGATAAATAGTTTGACATTTACCATGTCTCTTTGTATTTTTATATTATATGGTTAATAAACGTACTATAACAAAACAAGTGAACCTCAAGTGGCTCATTATTAATATATATAACATTACATAGGTAAAGTTTATGATCTTTGGATTTTTTGGAATATTATATCAATTAATAATATAGTAATTTTTTTAAAAACAAAATTATGTCAATTTTGACACTATTTAGTATTTCATTTTTTTGAAAGATATAAAAACATTATCACTTGGAATAAAATTTATTTAATCATCCCTTATATGTCATATTACCATATATAATTAGTTAAATTCATCAGAAGTATCCATTTAAATTTATTTGTATATTTATAATATTAATTATTTTAATATTTCATTAATAAGGTAATTAATGCATCATCATTGTGTCATAAATAAATTAAATTATTTAGTGTCTAAAAATTATAAATAAAATACCATTATTTTGGAAATTAATTTATATTTCTAATTAATATTTTTAATTTAATTTATCTTATATGTAACCCTATATTAAAAATAGTTTGGTTATTAAAAATTGAATTTAACGGTTTTAACTCTTCTATAAATAAAAATGTATTAAATTTGTTAATATAATCCATGTGGACCAAAGAGGATCATTTTTTATTCATATGGTTGTTTTTGGTCGAATTACACTTATGCAAAAGAATTAGGACTTGTGTTAGGGTAATTATAATAACAATTTCACCCTTAATTACCACTTTTACTTTTAACATTAAAAAATAAAATTCCAAAGTTATTATTCACCAAAAATTATTTTCATCTTATTCAAATATATTTTACATACTGATGAAAAATGGGAGTCTTTGATTTTCTAAATTCAACTCATAGAAGTAGTGAAATTATGTTTTATTTAAATTTTCGAATGCTCCTAGAAGGTGGGTAAATGACGGTAAAAAATCAATTAAATTATATATATATAAATTTATTATAAAATGACTCCAATGAATTAAATTGAACATATAAAATTTTTATATATCTATTTTGACATAAAATAAACTTAAATAAAATAGATAATTATTTAAATAAAATGTCAGTATTAAACAATAACGTATTGTTTTTCACTATTCATAAAAAATTGAACGTTTTCAGAAAAAGACAAAAATTTAACCCTAAGGTAATTTTGATATTCATAATTCAAAAATTCATTCTATTTTAAAAAAATAAAAACAAAAAAAATTCATTAATTTATTTAAAATTAATTCCCATTGACAAAACCAAAAAGTTGGTTTTTAAAAAGTATAAAGAATCCAAAGATTGACTTAGGTTTATATAAAATGAAAATGTGAAATTAATTATAATGACTTAAATTTTATTAAATGATAAAAATATAATCTAATTATACATCCAAATGATTAAAATTGATAATTTAACACTATAAATTATTTTTATTTAGAATGTTATATTAAATTAAAATTTATTATTTTTCAGTATTCATCAAAATATTAAAGTTATCATAAAACTACCAAAAATTTATCCAAAAGAAATTTATGTATTGATTTTAAAGAAGAATTTAATTTAATTTAATTTAATATATAAAAGTGTCAGATATTGGTTTTAAAAATGTTTTTTCTATTAAAAGGTGGTAAATTTTCATTTTTTTGAAAAATTCATTTTTTATCTGAAAAAATTTATTCTTATATAATGTCTATGAAACACATAATATGGATTGAAAAAATATATGGAGTATATAATAGTCACAATTATATAAATATTATTCATAACTTCTTTTTAATGACTACTTGGTTCATTCTTGGTGCGCTCGAACTCGGTGTTGCGGGTAGCCCAAGCTATTGAATTAATTTAAAGAAAATAACTTACTATGAGATCATGGCCTGTTACACCTACATTGGAATGTAGATTTTGGATGTAAATGAAGTAATTGACTAAATATTATTTTATCAAAAAATCCTTATAATGCATTAACTATACATTTTATTGGAAATATGAGAGGAACATTCAGATCATAAAGGTTTGTTTCCATTAGGTAGAGCCCAATATCGGCCGTCACGTCCAGCTGTGAAAGTTTTTTTTGGTGTTATTGAAAATAAAAATATTTGAATAAAAAAATTATATTTTTTCATATCCTTATAACTCACTAATGGTGAATCGGATTACAAATCTGTAACCACCTATGAGTTTGTAATGAGGTGTTCTCGTTAATAATGAAATAAACTTGACTACCGCGTGATGAGGGAAAATGTTAATTTTCGGCTGTTTTAAGGAAAAATAAAATAAACTTAAAACATTTATTTCATTCAATATTGTTTCACTTCAACATAGTGACATGACGATTGTTTATTTCCATAAATGAAGCTGTGTAACAACGATAAAACAAAAAAACATAAATGTTGTTTCATAAATGAAATAGTGTAACGATGGCATCTCAACATAACAAAAATGTTGCAACACTTTTTCCAAATTTAATGGGATAATAATAATTTTATATGTGCACTGGATCTCGCATATCACTCTAAATCATTGGAGGATCACATATGAGGAATGAAGAACAACGAACTACAACAACTTTTAAAACCCCCCTCCTCTTCGAGAGATCCTGCACTCAACGATGTTTTAAGGACTTTTGCAGATTGATCACCTACATCGACGAAGCCTTCCTCAAATCAAACCTATAATCTGAGTGGGGATTTAAATCTATCTAATTATTGTTTACATGTTCTTCCATTATAAATGCAGAATATAGATAAACTCCCAATATTTTTAATAAATAGATGTTTTCTTATTGTGGTATTGGGAATGAATATTGCGGGTTGATGTAGGGGATTAAAAATATTAGTGTTTTAACTATGCTTCATTACCCCTATAGATAAGAACAGATATGAGAGAAAATAAAAAAAATTCTCGGATTGTTATTTTGGTGTTCTTTGTGATCACCTCTCTCCCCCTATTTTTCTTCTCTAATGGACCTATGGGGACGTGTCTAGCTTTTACCAGGGTTTCTGTGCATGATCGGACCCACTTATTGTAGAAAAGAATGTTTTGAGTCCATAATTATAAATGCGGAAATCCAAGGATCACAATAGTTCTTTAAGAGTAGAAATTAGACCACTAGATTGAGAGTGGTGAACAGTTGTTGGAGGGCCGCCAACGGCGACACTATCATTGTTGTGTGGTGGCACAGAAACTTGTAATGGGAGGCCACCTGTGACCCTGAGGATGCAGTTGGAGATGAGGGATGCTTAAAGGGCAGGTTATGGCACAATATGGGCTACATGGCACAATGATGTGTCGCCAGGTGGTGACACGTGGTCAATGTGATGTGTGTGGGCGAACTGGAAGGCCTCGTGGTGTTAAAGGTCAGGGAATGATGTTGTAATAGTGGATGACACATCTGAATCAATCCATGTCGGTGGAGCAGGGATGTAGCACCCTCCTTGTCCCTGGTTGAAGAGAACAGCCCACCCAGTTGGCCAGGCTGGAGTAGAAAGTCGGACCTGGCATCAGGTCGGGTTGGTTGAGAGAATAGAGCTGCTGAGCAGCCCAAGATTGAGGAGAACCAACCATCTGATGCAGGATGGGTCGGATGGGAAATCGGGCTGCAAAGTGGCCCGGTTGGTCCAAATTAGTTGGAATAAGTGTGGACAGAATAGATGAGAAGCATGTCACTAGGAGACCCAATAGGTCAAAACCACAATTGAACTGAGATAGCTCTAGAAATGCCCATGGGGCCTGTCTTTTGGGCTTGGACGGACCAGGTCAGCCCATACCCAACCTGGTCAGGTCAGTTTGGGAGAAAATGAGTGGGTTCATATAGGAACCCCAGGTCGAGATGGTCAAGTCGATATGACCAATTCGTTTCGTGACCAGATGCAACCATCCCCTGTTCAATAAAAGGATTATATCATTCAAACCGAGCATTCAATTAATGTGTTGTATATAGTGTTGGGAGCATTGCAATGAGGTGTTCCTTGGGGTATACATTAATTCTATTTTGTGGAAGTTATGAAACGACCGATGGATTGTGGTCTAGATTATCAAATAATCAAGCATGATGAAGAGTAGGAATCCAAATGCTGGCTGTGACACACAAAAATATGACAAGTGGACATCAGTAGTCCAGTAGTAGAGTGGACATTAGTATTCTAGTAAGAGGGCGGACATCGGTGTTCCAAAAGTAGAGAGGACCTCAGTGGTCCAGTAGCCGAACGAAACTATGTTCTCTAGAAGATGATTGAACCTCACTGGTCCAATAGTCGAGTGGACCTCATTGGTATTGTATCCAAGAAGACCTTAATGGTCAATCAGCTGAGCAAAACTCCATGGTCCAGTAGCCGAGCGGACCACAGGGGTCCAACAGCTATGCAGGCCTTAGTGTTCAAGCATCTGTATGGACCTCAGAGGTCTAGTAGTTGTGAAGACCTAAATGGTTCAGTAGCTAAACTGTCCTCAGTGACTCATCGGGGATTAGTCCCTCATTATTATATGATGATTAATCTTTCAAATAATAATTTTTCTATATATAGTATGAGTTATACCAGGTGGGATATATATTTACATTGCGGTCTTTCTTATTGGTATTGCATTTTGGTCTTTCCATTGTGTTTTTTCTCTATTGGGGTTTGTGTTACTCACCATTTCACCAGATTTTCCCGCACATGTCGTGTCTCATGCAAGTTATTGACACTTTTATGAAGACCTTGGTGGCCCGAGACATCTTGGGGATCCGTGAGATAGGATAGATGAGCATACTTTTACGACTACCAGTAGGTACCCTTCACCAACCCTTTAGGTAGGGTCTCAAGCGGATGGACCATGACAATTTTAATTTCCATTTTTTTATTGGGATTATATTAAAACCCACTTTTAATTTCAGTTAGTATTGTACTATTAGTAGTTGTCTCAGGGACAGTGGTGGTTTACCTTGTGTTTTCTTTTAATAATTTCAGATTTGTACATGTGTATAATTTTAATGTTAAATGCCTTCAATTTTTTGGGATATGCCAACTTTTTCCTGGTCTCCAGCCCCTAGAAAATGTTAGGCAGGCATGTTGTAGTCACAACACGGGCCCCAAGTGATTGGTCGTGACATTACACCAAAATGGATACCTAATTATATATAATGATGCGGAGAATCATGAATCGTGGTGAATTTATGGTTTGGTTGGGTCATAAACCATCATAGATTTTGAATTATATAGAACAATTTGGAGCATCTCAAATAATAATTAATTGATGGTTTGGTTGGGGCATATATTTAGTATGATTACCATGTACATAAAAATATGTGGAGTATCTTGACTAATGGTTAATTTGATGTTATGGTTGTTCTTACATCTATGAGGATGCCCAAGTATCTTGAACCATGAAGATTATATCAACTCATAGTGAATTGATGGTTTTTTTGGGGTGTACAGGTAGAAGGATTTCAATGTAAATTGGACTATGAAGAGTATCTTGACTCCTGATGAATCAATGGTTTTGTTGGGACATACACCATAGATTATTCTAATGTATCTAAAACTATAAGGATAAACTCTATTATGAACTATTCCTATAATGCATGGGTATTACATTATTTTCCATAAATATTCATTAACGTATTCAAACAGACACCTAGGTATTGTAATATTTTAGAACCTTTGGAATCATGGAAATATAAACAACTAGTCCTTAAGTGAGTTATCTAATATCCCACTAATATCTACACAACAATCACCCTTCATAGACATATCATATATAATATGTATCTTCATAACATAGGGAAATGAAATATAATAATGGGTGATCTCAAATGCTCAGTATGGGTAAATAAGGGAGATACATATTCATAACATATAAATATGTGTATGAGAACTTGATCATGAACTTTTAAAATCATACAATGTATATCAAATATCATAATTGTGAATCCTGTTGTAAAGATTAACATTTTTTAAGATATGTATCTGAATTCAATCCATGAACATGACTTATGAGATAAAAAAATTGGCATATGGAAATTAATTTGTTTTATAAGATTAATAATATTAAATTATTTCATATTAGTGAAGGATAACTTCCATGACTATCATATAGGACAATGTGCTTTACTGATCTGGGTTGACTACCAATTTCATCGCTGTCATACTAAAATTGGTACACTTTTTATTCCAATGATTGAAGAAAGTTTACTCCATATTCTAGACCTATGTTACTGAACCAAGATCACTCTCTAATATAGTCTTGTCTATATCTAGAGATATAAATCAATACCTAATGGATTATAAAGATATATACATCCCAACAATAACATAATTTAAAAAATATATTTTCCTTCCACAAAATTATAAATATGCATCCTATCATAACCCATTAAATGAAATATGTTTTATATATAGTTCATCGTATCAAAAATTGTGTAAAAGAGAGAGGTTTAATAATTATTTCATTATAGAATATCAGTTAAATGAATGTGTTTTCATAAGACTCTCATTATCGTATAATATGAGAAATAAATACTGCTTTCAAATTTTTTTTTTTCAATCTCATTAAAAAAATTCATAAAAATAATATTAAAGGTATAATTGGATAATTTAAAAAATATATAATGTATAACACTAAAATAAGTCATGAATTTTGGAATATAATGTCAAAATTACATTTTAAAATTTTCCGAATGAAATTATCCTTTCCAATTATAAAAAATAATTTTAAAACATAAAAAACATTTACAACCTCTTTCATTTAAAATTACCATGCAATTATATAAAGGAAGCATTGAAAATAATTTATAAAACTTATTAATCATAATATATATTTTGAAATAATATTCATTTAAAATTATTTTAAATATTTTTTAAATATTTTTTAATGTTTTTTAGAACACAAGGTTTCTATGGAAAAATGCCTTTTGATCGAAGATAGAAATAAAGTGGGATTTTATAAAAAAATATATAAATTGTTTGAAGTACCAAATAGTGGAAATATGTTACCACTATATGAAGATATCATGAATAAATAGAGGATAAAAAAAATTCATGATAGTTCATAAGAGGTATATCATGAGGCATCCACATTTTGTGCATCATCATAAAAGATCCAGATAAACGTTGATATTATAGAATGAAATCATAGCCACTTTGATAACATTAAATTGTGATACCCATTATAGAAGAAAATAAATTAAACATAAAATATAATGATGTTTAAAAAGTTAATAATATTTCATTTAAATGGATTTATATATACAACTCTTTAAAGAATGTATTTTCATAACTTAATGCCAGACACAAAGAACGAAAAATAACGAAGTCAAATACCTTAATAGAATATAATTTTTTTGAATCATAATCCCTATGAAATATTAAAATAAATTTAAAAATTAATTATCCTTAAATATTATACATTCATGATATATCATGTCATAGGATAGTATATATTCTACACAAATGAAATGAGTTGTGAATATGGAATATGTCTCTTAGAAATTAATGTGAGACTTGAAATTTACTCACATGATATATTGAATTCCATCATACTCATTCACATATCTTTAATAATAACTATTAAATTATTATAATTCTATCACAGAACCATATCAATATATATCTTATCATATATAAATTTCTTAAAAGTTTTTATTTCCTATTTATTGACAATTCTAAGTAAATGTTCCATTTTGTATAATAACCACTTTGTTTTTCATATATAGTTTGATTATTATTTTTGGTACATTTATTTAAATAATTATTTTCAAATATACATAATTTAAAAATGATATAAATATCATAAATATTCATAATATACTTATTTTATTAATTAATAAAATTTAGTGATAGGAAATGAAATATAATGTTCATTGATACAGAAGACAATACGCATGCATGAATAATTTTTTTAATTTTCTTATCGGATTGAATTAAATCAATGTAAATAATATATTATCATTATTAAATAATTTATATTTCATATATATCACATATATTTATATATTTAACCGTTTCTTAATAGATTCTTTGTAAAGCGTGAATGAATCACATCGCTTCATGTGGAGATATTATTCTATAAACATGAACGACATTATCAAATTCTAAAAAAATTGAAATCATGTTGTTCTGTGTGAAATAAAAATTAAGGATTCATAATAAAAATTTAAATATAATATATATCATATATAAATAATATTTCCATCATTATTCATATCTTTTCGATGTGGCAATAGAAACATTAATACCATCAGTTCAGGTGGCAGTAGTATTTTTTACACACAAATGATTATTTTGTAACCGTTATTATGGAATTTTAAGTGTTTGTAGGTCATACACATAACATAAAAACATAAAATTATTTTTTATAGAATGATGTTATTTTATAATCTTGATATAAAAATAAATTTATTGATTTGAGAAATAAATAAAATATAAAAATTTGTTGATGAATGTTACAACTTCTTGTGGTATCTCCTTTTTTTATTGTAGAAAAATACATTCTTAGTTTTCATTCTTTATAAATAAGTAATTATATTAGTTGGAGAAAGAATTTGGAATTTTATTTTGGTATTTATTTTGGTAATCAAATTGTTTTGAAGGTGTGAAGGGAGGGGGGGTGGGTGGGATTTTATAAGGTCGTTGAGTGGAACTTGTATAATTTTATCTGAAAGAGTGATTTTCACCCATATATTATTCATGTCACCAGAAAAAAATAATTTTCTATTCTAGATACTATAAATTAAATTTTTTTATATATTTATAGAATAAAAGGTTTTGGACTATTTTTTATTTCTTTTTAAGCCCTATATTCAAATATTAACCACTGAGTAAACTTGTTTTTACCTTAATCACTATAATAATTTCTAATTATTTTAACTGATAACATTTACAAAAAATTAATTTGAACTTAAATTTATTTATATACTATTATTTTTAAAAATATTTAATCCATTTTTGAAATTTATAATCAATGAAGTTGAAAACATTATTTTAATGTTAATCACAGAGACATATCAAGAAAGTGGGGTTTAAATTGATGATTATCAAAATCGTACAATGTTTTTAGATTCCATTTAATTATGATATTAATTCAAATGAAATAAATTATATTGATAGATTTATTATTGAATTAAATATAATTTAAAACAAAATTAAAATATAACACAACATAATAATTAAATCAAAGGAATAGATATCTTTTAAATAAAACTTAGTATTTTTATATATACATTAAAAATCGAATCATGTTATTAAAATCATGAAAATTTACCCAAAACTAATTTAGATCATAGAAATTTAATATTTTGGTTTTTTTATCAAACTAAATATATAAATGTTCCAAAAACTAATTTTATTAATATTCACAAAATAAATAAATATAATTTCATTGAGAGAATAGTATTTCCAAACATATAAATCCATTTCTGAAAATTTTGTATATTAATAATATGTTTCATTTATGTAAACAATTATAACGATATTTGAAAATTGAATATTAGTTTTAATTTTTCTCCAAATCACATATTGGTAATAAATACTTAGTTTAAATGACTATATTAATAATATGTCGTGGTTTAGTTATAAAACAGTGTCACGTGTCCCACAAGCTAACTGAGTGTTTCATGTAGTGAACGATAACCTAGGGTTTCATGTAATTCAATGATTATTTGGTCTTTCATATAATGAAACCCATCTTTGAAATTTAACATATTAAAAAAATCATAAAAGGTGGGTTGTAACATTCTACCCAACTCAAACTAAATTTGTCTCTAAAAATTTGTCACTATCATACAAACAGATAAGGATTCCATTACATCATTATTTTCTCAAGTTCACATAAATCTTCCTAAAATTGGTGTTTCTGACAAAAAACATTGATTATGTGAGTGGTACTGTTTTGTAGAACATTCAATGTACGATTTATAATCTTCATTGGCTATTCCTCATAAGAATGATCTTTATCTTATGGTATGACCTTTGAGTTCAGCACATGTGAAGGGTTTAATATGTATATTCTCAGGAGAGATAAATGGAACACAATGTGGGATGAGGAGTATTTTGGTATATAATGATACATTTTTTATACATTGACATTATTTCATTTTTGAATAACATTTCATACATTACAAATGTAACATACCATGTAAATAAAGAATATGAAATTTTCATACTTATTAATATCTTTGAATAAAATATTAATATTACCTTAAAGGGATGCTATATTCAACGGCGTACCTAATACGCAACAACAAGTTTCCTTGAAATCTTACATTGCACACTAATAATATAATAATATTATTATAAATGGTAGTAAACTCATAGCCATTTTAATGGAAGGAATCAATATAACTAACTATAAAATGATTATATATATTTGTTAATTATTTTAAAAATTACCCAATAAATGATAGAGGCTTAAAATGTGAATGAATCCAATTTCAAGCATAAATATTCTAATATTCTTTAAAAGGATGATTAACCGCATTTTGATGGAAACCCATTTTAAAATATAATTTTTTTTCACTTTTATATGTTATATTTGAAAAAATAAAAACCTTATTTATAATCAAGAAATTAAAATTTACTTTGTGTAAATTTTTATTATTTTTCCGATAATGTTCATTTTTTAAGGATTCGTGAAAAATGATGTATTCAAAACCTAATTTTAATCTAATTTATTTATATGGTTAGATTTTATTTTTACTTGGGTTTAAAGTGTATTTTAAATTTAATTTTACCATTTAATCCAATGGCGTTCATTGTGATTAATTTCACTTTGAAATTGGACATAAACAAGTGTCAATCTTTTGATATATATTGTTTCATAAAAACACGCTATTTGTTTTGACAGTGAGAATTAATAATAAAATTAATTAATGCAAATTATATCTTCATAATTAGATAAAATGGAAATAATTTTTGAATTTGTAATATCAAATATATCTTAAGTTGAATATTTTGTATTTTTATGACAATGTTCATTTTTTAATGAATAGTTAAAAATACTTCATTTTAATTGGAAATTACCTTTTCATTCAATTTATTTATATAGTAATATTTTCATTTTAATTGGTTTTAATGTGTAATTGAATTATTTTTTTATCATTTAATACAATTTTTCCCATTTTATGTAATTTTATTTTAAATTGGTTGTAAAAACTAATCAATCTTTTGATAGATTTTACATCTTAAAAACCCATCTTTGGTTTTGACAACGAGAATTATTTTTAAATTAAATACTGCAATTTCTGTGTGTGGAATTTGTAAAAATTGATTCCATATTTGGAATAACAGGGTCAAAATTATTTAATTAAGACTATTTTATTTTTGTAAATTACGAATATTAACTACGACAATTATCTTTAATTATCGTGATTAATTAGAAATCAGGTAGTCAATGGTAATAAAATAATATCATGACAATATAAGCTGACCCCAAAATGTGTCTGAATCCTATTGTTTGAGTAATGACTGACCATGATAATATTGTTACAAAACTGGAGGGCCCATGTAGTCACATGGGTGTGATAGTGACATTTATGATTTTTTTTTTAAAAAAGTAGAGAAATATACAAAGCTTTGTATATCCTAAGTAAAAAAAATTTAATTTTGTTTACATAAGTTTTATCTTAGACTATATATCATCATTGGAAAGCTAAAATGGTTTCCTAAATCATGGTATTTTTTTTATAATTTTTAGACATTAAATTAATTAATTTATTTATGACACCATGATGATGCAATGATTATCTCATTAATGAACGATTTATATAAAATGATAGGATAAGGTAAAATATAAGACATAAACTTGTCTAAAACCTATTGGATGGGTGGATTTCGGACCCTTATCACCTTATCCTCAAAATATATCATTTTTGGACCTTTAAAATCTGAAAATCACTTTATAATATATTAACATTTCAAGACTTTCCAAAAGTGACCCTCTTCCCTCTTATAAAAGGCCCCTACCTCTACCCCTTACCAACACCTCTCAAGACATTGGCTCATCCAAAATCAGATCATTATATCTGTGCAAATCCCTATGTTACTCTAAGAAGCCTCACTTTGGGCATTAGTATTTCCAAGGAAGCCTTTGACTCAAATAAAAAAGAGTTACCCGATTTATAGGTAATGTCTTCTCTCGAGTTTATTTATTTTACTTTCCTTCTTAACTCACCAATATATTCTTATTATTTGATAACATAATAACACCAGTATCCTCATTATACTAGTATGTTGTTATGATAAATATTCTACATACACTTACACACACCTCCGTCAAATGTTTAATGAACATTCTGTTTATGTGGGTGGCGAATTACAACCTCTCGAAACGATGATTGTTCAATATTCATTTAACACCTCTCATGGTGGCCATTATGATGGAACTATATTTATATATGATATATATTATATTTATTTCCTCTGTATTCTTTTTTATTTTATATATAAAACATACCTTTATGTTTTACATGTTGTGAAAATAAGATAATTTCATATGAGGAAGTGTGGACAACCGCCCCCTCAAGTGATGTGACTCGTAATGAAAAACATGGAATTTATAAATAATTTAATTAATTATTTTATTTAACCTATATGACATATATAATATACTGGAATTATAATATATATATATATATATGTCTCATTTAGTTTTAAAGTCCATTAATATGACAGAAAATGAAAGTAGCGTTCATGCATAAGTACGACCCACCGTCTCCATGAACTGTACATTTCATTTCTTATCTCCAAACATTATGGAATACTATTAAATACATATATAATGGATATAATTGATATTTTAATCATGAATACCATTCTAGAGATTATGTACTTATAACTTCATGGACAATTCTCTTCAAACAAATTCATTTTTCACTAATGTACCGAACATTGACAAAACATAAGATATGATCTCACATATTTAACTATTTATTATAACATGATGGTATGTTATATGAATTGAATAATAAACATAAAAGGAAGTCCTTGAGAAATTATAAATTTACCATGGTTTATTATTCAAGAATATATATAAACGAACACGATAAGTGAGACTTGAGGTAAGGGATTTCTTATCTCACTTTTAATTCCATGTGATTTCCATTGTTCGCCACTTATTAGTTGCATGTGGTCAATTGTGTACTGAAATTTAATGTATATTATCTTGATTCTATTTATATTCATGGTATTATCTGATTCATCTGGTGTTTATTATCTTTTGGTCATACGAATCAATTGATTACAATGATGTACGATGTTTTTATCTCACTTTTTATTCCTGTGAGATTCATGTTACATTTCCCACTATTTCCTTTTGTGTGGTGTATGTACATCCCATGATTGTGTTATTTGTGTACTATAATTTAATTTATTGGTATTTAAATCAACATTGTATGATCCCTCTTTCATGGGGTGTATGTTTCATAGGTTACCAAATCGGTAAGGAAACCTTTCACCCACCTCTTTTTAAAAGACCTCTTTTTGTTAGGTCTTTTAATTTACAACTTATTATGTGGGGATATGTTCTTATATATATTTATTGCTGTATATTTTATGTCCAAGTGATGAGGTACCCTTTTTATCTATCATCAACTCATTTTCTGAATTTTAAAGTGGCGTCATTAGGCTGTCAAATTTCTGTAAGGGAACATCTTTACTAAATTTCAATTCTTTGGGTTAAACCACTACTTCTTGATTATGTCGTGATATGAATATGCTTCAACGAACTTTGTATGTTTTACACTTAATATCCACTTAGATTGGGTGTATTTATATTTTTCACACATAATTATGTCGTAGATTTATCCTTAATCAAAGGATACCGTCTTTATAATGGACTTCGTCTCAATCTCCTTTTATCGAGGAATCCTTTGATTTCTACACAAAATTCTTTTATATGGTGTATAAAACCCATTTTACTTTTCATTTCATTCAAATGGAATCTTTTCTCTATGAATTGTTTTACTAAACGACAAAATGGAAAGTTTCTTTTTTTTACTTAAGTGGGGACAACAGCCTTTTCCTCCACCGTGAGTATTATTTGGTCTTTGGCTTCCTAAACAAGCAGTAATGTTTTTAAAAGAAAAATAAACACCATATACATTTTTTACGTATCATGGTATTGAAAATGGTTTTTGGAATGGATTTAATATTTCAATATCATTAAAAGTTATATTGTTTTTTCAATGTGGGAATGTTATCTTTCATTTATGCTTAAGTTATGTGTTATGTTTATGTTATGGTTATTGGGAATTGTTTATGAAGTTCGGTCGTTCAATGATAACTATGGGTGAGTGAGCCCGAGATAGCTCTCCAATGAATTGGGTAACATGAAGGAGTTAAATGCTAAGGTTTCACTGAAGAAATTTAGGGAATATAGTGTGGTGGGTATTCCAAATGTAACCATGAGGGTTACTCCCTACGTAAGAATGTTGTGAATTCCTCAAGTTACCTTTATGTCTTATTATTTATACGATTTATTTATAAATCTTATGATTTCATGAGGTATGTTAAAGTGCTTATGTTTTATTAGTAAAGTATGATTTCATTGATTTTTATGTATACGTGGACTAATGTTTTCTTTCTGTTTTTTTATATCCCTTAATGTGATTTTTATGCTCATACCATGTTTTGGAAATGTTTCCCACATGACATAAATATGAATGGGGTCAAGGATGGGATCATGGAAAGACATGCTGTCTATAACATTGAACTAGACTTCTTTATTTTTAAGAGTTTTTATTTTTTGAAAAAAAATGAAAACTAAGTAGAAGTGTCTACTCTGTAATCTTTTGAGTTGTAATAGTTATGTCCTAATTCTCTAAAACACTAAACATGAAAAGATTCCCAATGAGAATTATTTATTTAATTAATGACTGTGTAATGTTTTAATTACGAGTCCTTATAGTTGGTATCAAAGGTCTGTTTAGATAACTTTATAGGTTAGGGTATTGGACAAGCTTAAGTGACATTACCATAATGGTTATGATTTCAGAAAGATTCATAGTTTTTAGATAATGTAAATGAGTTTAAGATAACATGACTAATTATGCCTTAATATTATATGATGAAATTATTGATATAATCACAATGACATTTTTGGTTTTAGTAAATCACTAGATCTAGCAAGCACCAAGGTAACAGTGGATGTGATGAAAACTCTGACAGTTTTCTGAACGAGAAACTAAATGATATGGGAGATGCAATAAGAACTCTTGTGGTTATTCTCAAAAAAATATCTGGAGTCATGATTGACCACCTGAACCTTTGTTATTTTTATAAGTCATCATATATGCTATAAAAAAAATTCATATGGAAGGTCGGGTAATAATCATAATGGTAAGTATGCTAAAAAACATATGTGTCAATGATGTGGAAAAAAACACATAGGAAAATGTTTCAAAGGGACAAAAAGATTCTATAGATGTGGAAATTAAGGTCATAAAACATGAACCTTCCATGGAAAAAGGAATCATCTAGTTGACTCTAGGAAAGGGAATGAAGTTATATCTAAAGGATCAATTGATTGTTTTAAAAGCGTTGTGAAGGATCATTATGAAAACACATGTCCTACAAAGAAGTTTTAGGAATGGTATCACAATTATCGTACAAATATTAGTTAACCAATACCTAATTCCATTCTGATTAAGGATGATGAAACAGTCAATGACCAATGAAATGTTTGAATTATTTCATAATATATGTTTTCTTATTATTGAATCTTAGGATATGATTCAATATTTTGTTTGTCGGAATGAAGTATTTTCTAATAAGTTGGAAAGGAATGGTTATTGGATCATGAATAATGTTGAAGGTGTATGAAGTCAACAAACAAGGGATTCAAGAGTTATGGTAGATTTTTGGATGCTAAAATTCTTAGCAGTATTAATGATCTTTTGATTATAAGATTACATAAGAAGACTTTTTATAGTATGTGTAACTCTGATGATTGATATATCAAAATTATATTCAAGGAATAATTATCTTTTCTTATGTGGATATAGTTATAATGAACCATTTGGGTTTATTTGATCCTTGAATTTGAGGCAATTACTGGATAATACATTTTGGGATGCAAAACGAATGTTATTAGATAACCTTTCTAGTTAAAATATGTAATGGTAATTTTTGATGAATCTATCTCTTTTTTGGGAATGTTATAACATTATATAGTTTTTTAAAAGGGAAAACATGCAGACCATGTGACAACCCATCGCGTCAGACGATGCTGCGGGAATCGAACAAAGAACAAAAGTGCAACGGGTATTTATCACCTACCACTGGAATACGTGAAGTCCCAAGTTAGTATGACTAATAATTTTTAGTTATATGATCTTATGAATAATTAATATGTTGATTTTGTGTTATGTATAGAAATGATTAACCTATCATGGAGGATATGTTATTAGGTTAATTACTTTTCAATATGAGACTTTAAGAGTAACTGATGTTATTTGGAGATAAATGTTAAGATTTATCTTGGAAGACTATGTGATTAAATCATTCGTATATTAGGGTTTCAATCTTAGTTTGTATTACATTGATGAATTTTATTGATAACTATTTATTGAATGGTGTTTTTTGAACTTTGGGTATTGGTGGAATTTTTTGGAGATTTTGAGTAGCTTTTCATTTTGTAAAAGATTATCCTTTTTGGGGATTATCTAATATTGTACGATCTATTTTTGTTTTGGTTAAGGTATAAAGACATGGGAAATATATAGTTCATATTTCGTGGGTTTGGGGATTCTCATGAAGTTGATTATAGCACTCTTAATGTGAACAAGTCATCCTAAATACTCATCTTTTGGAGAAAATATGAGTTTGTGTATGAAATGTAGTATGAGATGAAAATCTACCTGACAAGTAAGTATGTTTCTTTATGTTTTAGTCAAGGTCATAAATAAAATCATCAATGAAAAGTAACTTAAAACAAAAATGTTGTCGGTTAACCTTTCTTACTGGGGAATCAAATACCGTTTAACCCACCACATGATTGTGATATCCTGGTGGTTATCTTTCTCCTTGACATATGTTCTATCACACTCCATCAAAACATGAACCTTTGTTTTCTTTTCCATATCCATGTTTTCCTACATGGAATCCTAGTTTTGTTTATCTTGGGTGACCATTGTACTTCTCTTTCTTTATTTTAAAGTGATAGTTTTACTGACTCTTTTTTCGATGTGGGACATTCAACGAAGTTTCCAAGCCCAATTTTAAAATTGTGAGGGTGAAATTCCCAAAAGGGGGGAAGGATGTTACATATCAGGTAAATAAAGAATATTAAATTTTCATATTTATTAGTATTTTTGAATAAAATATTAATTTTAATTTAAAGGGGATTCTATGTTCGATGGCGTACCCAATACACAACAATGAGTTTCTTTGAAATCATTCTTGCACACTAATAATATAATAATATTATTTTAAATGGTAGTAAATGCCTATTCTTTTTAATGGCAGGAATGAATATAAATAACTAAAAAATGAATATATATGTTTGTTAAATATTTTAACAATTAACCTATAATTGATAGAGGCATAAAATGCGAATGAATCCAATTTTAATAAAAAATATTCTAATATTTTTTAAAAGGTCGATTATCATCCATTTGATGAAAACCCATTTTTAAATATACTTGTTTTCACATTGATATGATTTATATGAAAAAATAAAATCCATCTTTAGAATCAAAGCATAAAAATTTACTTTGCGTAAACTTTTGGTATTTTTCTGATAAAATAACTTTTTTAATGAATAATGAAAAATGTTGTATTGAAAACCTACTTTTAATCTAAATTATTTATATAGTTAGATTATCTTATTCATTGGGTTTAAGGTTTATTTAAAATATATGTTTACCATTTAATCCAATGGTGGTCATTGGAATCAATTTCACTTTGAAATTGGGCATAAACAAGTTTCAATCTTTTAATAGATATTATTTCCAAAAAGCACGCTATTTGTTTTTATAGCGGGAATTAATTATAAAATAAATTAATGAAACTTATATGACTTTAATTTAGTAAAATGGACATAATTTTTTAATTTGGAATATCAAAAATATCTTAGGGTTAATTGTTTGTATTTTTCTGATAATGTTCATTTTTCAATGAATAGTAAAAAATACACAATTTTAATAAAAAATATCTTTTTCATCCAATTTATTTATATAGTTAGATTTTAATTTTAATTGGTTTTAAGGTGTTATTTAATTATTTTTTTATCATTTAATACAATTTTGGTCATTGGATGTCATTTCACTTTTAAATTGGATGTAAAAACTAATCGATGTTTTGATAGATTTTACATCTTAAAAACCCATCATTGGTTTTGACAACGAGAATTATTTTTAAATTAATTTCTGAAATTTCTGTGATTTGAATTTGGATAAATTTATTCCACATTTGGAATCAAAAGGTCCAATTTATGTAATTAAGACACTTTTTTGGACATGATAAATAGTAATGATGACAATTATCTTTAATTATCGTGATTAATTAGTAATCAGGTAGTTAAGGGTAATAAAATAATATCATAATATTATAAAATGACCCGAACATGTTTTCAAATCATCTTTTTTGATTCATGAACGAACATTAGAATATTTTTACCAAACTTGAGGGCCCATGGAATCACAAGGGTGTGATAGTGACATTTATGACATTTTTTTAAAAAAAAGAAGAGAAATATAACAAAGGTTTGTATATCCTAAGTAAAACAATTTTAATTTTGTTTTCAAAAGTGATATCTTATACAATAAATAGTAATTAGAAATCAAAAAATAATTCCTCCATGATGGTATTTTTTATAATTTTTAGACATTAAATAAATAAATTTATTTATGACACCATGATGATGCAGTGATTACCTAATTAATGAACGATTTAAATAAAATGAAATGATAAAGTAAAATCTAAGAAATAAACTAGTTGAAATCATATTTCATGGGTGTATTTAGACCCCTTATCACCTTATCCTCAAAATATATCATTGTGGGACTTTTAAAATCCCAAAATCACTTTATATTAAAGTAACATTTCAAGACGTTCCAAAAGTGACCCTCCTCCCTATTATAAAAGGGCACCACCTCTACCCCCTTACCCACACCTATAAAGCCCTTTAATCGCCCAATTTCTTCTAATATTATCTCTCCACATCCCTCTATTACTCCTAGAATCCTCACATTGTCCATAAGACTTTCCAAGTAATCCTTTGGCTCAAATGAAAAAGAGTTACCCGATTTAGAGGTAATGTCTTCTCTCGAGTTTGTTTATTTTATTTTCCTTCATCACTAACCACTATCTTCTTATTATTTAATCCCATAATAACACTAGTATTCTAAATATACTAGTATGTTTTTATGATAAGGATTCTTCCTACAGTTACACGCACGTCCGTCTAATGTTTATAGAAGACACTATTTCTGTGGGTGGCGAATTACTGCCACACGAAACGATGATTGTTCAATCTTCTTTAATCACCTCTCATGGTGGAAATTATTATGGAAATATATTTATATATGATATATATTATATTTATGTCCTCTATATAGTTCTGTATTTTATATTTAAAACATAACGTTATGCTTTGCATGTTGTTCAAATGCGATAATTTCATATGAGGAATTGTGGACAACTGCCCCCTTATGTGATGTGACTCGTTCATGAAATACATGGAATTTATAAATAATGTAATTAATGAATTTATGTTACCTATATAACATATATATTATACTGTAATTATAATATATCTATGTCTCATTTAGATTTAATGTCCATTAATATGACAAAAAATGAAAGTATCCTTCATATGTACGTACGACCTACCGTCTCCATGAACGGTACATTTCATTTTTTTATCTCCAAACATTATGATATATTATTAAATACATATATACTAGATATATATGATATTTAAATTATGAACACCATTCTGGATATGATGTACTTATAACTACATGGATGATTCTTTTCAAACAAGTTCATTTTTGACTCATGTACCGAACATCGACAAAACGTTTTATATGAACTCAAATAATTAACTAATTATTGTAACATAATAATATGTGATATTAATTTAATAATAATATTTAAATTAATTCCTTCATCAATTAAAAATTGACCATGTTTTGTTATTTAGGAATATAAAGAAACGAACAAGACAAGTTAGACTTAAGGTAATGGATTTCTTATCTCACTTTTAATTCCTTGAGATTTCCATTGTTCACAACTTATTTGTTGCATGTGATGTATTGTGTACTTCCACATAATATATATTATAATGATTATATTTATATTAATGGTATTATGTGATTCATATGGTGTTTATTATCTTTTGGTTATACAAATTGATTGATTACAATGAGGTAAAGGGTTTTTATCTCACTTTTTATTCCCATGAGAATCATGCTACATTTTCCAATATTTCCTTTTGTGTGGTGTGTGTACTAACAAGGATTTTATTATTTGTGTAATATAAATTAATTTATGGGTTTTTACATCAACATTTTATGGTCCTTATTTAATTTGGTGTATGTTTTGTTGGTTACCAATCAGTAAGGGAACCTTTCACCCTCCTCTTTTTAAAATACCTCTTTTTGTTAGGTCATTCAATTTACATCTTATTATGTGTGGATATGTTCTTATATATCCTTATTGATGTTAATTTTATGTCCAAGTGATGAGATTACCTTTTTATCTCTCATCAACTCATTTTCTGAATTTTAATGTGACTCCGTTAGGCTGTCAAATTTTTGTATTGGAACTTCTTTACACATTTTAAATTATTTGGGTTAATCCTTTAATTATTGGTTATGTTGTGTTATGAATATGTGTGAAGGACCATTGTTTGTTTTACAATTCATATCCACTTATATTGGGTGTATTTATATTTGTCAAACATAATTATGTCGTTGATTTATCCTTAATCAAATTATATCGTCTTTATAAGGGACTTCGCCTTAATCTCCTTTTACTGAGGAATTTATTGATTTATACATGAATTTATTTTATATGGTGTATAAAACCCTTTTTAATTATAATTTCATTCAATGGGAATCTTTTCTCTATGAAGAATTTTACTAAACAAAAAAAAGGAATGTTTCTTTTTTTTATGTAAGCAGTGACAATGACCTTTTCCACCGCCACGAGTATTATTTGGTGTTTGGATTCCTTAATAAGTCGTAATATTTTTAAAAGTAAAATAGATACAATAGACTCTTCTTAAGTATTATGGTATTGAAAATGGTTTTTTTAATGGATTTATTATTTTAATATCTTAAAAAGTTATATAGTTATTGCAATGTGGGAATGTTATCGTTCCATTATGCTTAAGTTATGTGTTATGTTTATGTTATGGTTCTTGGGCATTGTTTATGAGTTTGGGTGGTTCTATGATAATCCAAGGGAGGGTGAGCCTGATATATATCTTTAATGTATTGGGAAACGTGAAGGAGTGAAACGCTAATGTTTCTCCAAAGAGATTTAGGGAATATACTATGATGGGTATTCCAAATGTGACCATGAGGGTTACTCCCTACGTAAGAATGTTACGAATGTCTCAAGATGCCTTTATGCCTTATGATTTCTTTGAGTTATTCATAAATATTATGATTTAATGAGGAATGTTAAAGTGCTAACGTTTTATGAGTAAAGTATTATATCATTGATTCTTATGAATACATGTACTTATTTTTTCTTACAATATTTTTATATCTCTTACTGAGATTTTTATGCTTATCCCACATTTTTGAAATTTTTTCCAAAGGACTTAAAGATGAATAAGGTCAAAGATGGGATAAAGGAAATACATGCTATCTAAAACATGGAACTAAACATCATTCTTTTTAAGAGTTTTTATATTATGAATAAAATGGAAATGAGTGGAAGTGTCTACACTATAATCTTTTTAGATGTAATAGATATGTTATAATTCCATAAAACTCTAAACCTAAAAAGATACTCAATAAGAATTATTCATTTAATTCAAGACTATTTAATGTTTTAAGGACATGTCCCTATAACACAGACACACACTCGAAGACCACATCACTTTATTTCATTTGGAAACATGGAACACAAATACCTATTCTGGTGGAAGATCATAAATGTTTCCCACAAAGAAAATTTAATTTTGTACTCATACATATAAATTTTCATTATAACTTGGGGAAATGAACCCTAAAAATGGTGATATCAAATTCTCGATAATGGAAAATAACAAAGACTTGTATCCCTGACAAGAACATAAGTGTATGAAATCACAAGCATAACATTTTAATATCGTACCTAACATAAAGAAAGACCATATGCGTGATACAAGGTATAATGATTGGATGTTAATTAGAAATGAATCATATGTAAATAAAAAAAATAACCCCTAAAGTCACAACATAGGAATAATACATATAATTTATGGTACACACATAAGAAAATAATAATATTTCGATAGTAGTTAATGAATTACTAAAATGCCATATTAATAGTATATGATCACTCGTCATACCATCTCGGTAACAGTAGTTCACTCACACAACCATATTTATAGTCATGGTTCACTCCTATGTCTATATTAGTATCCAAGGATCACTCCCTAGAAAATCATATTCTATCTCAAAAGATTTTAATCTTTACCCAATGCCTTGGAGGGAGTTATTGGATTCTCCCAACTAATAATGAAATCATATATACATGTTTGAAAAGATTATAAAAAATATTATCAAAACCAATGAAATGGAATAATATTAATAAAAATATAATTATATATTAATATTTTGAAATGATATAGGTTTCATAATATTTTCATTGAATTCATAACCTATGAAAATAATTTAGTTTCATAAACAACATTCTATAAAATCATAAACTATCCAGAGAAAAAATATGAATGTTTTTCTTGAGCTATAAAAATGTATTTCTTCTTATACGGGTAATGATTTTAAACTATAAAATTGAACATGAAATTTCTTTATTAATATTTTCTTTCAAAAATTAATTTTTTTCAAAACACTCTTATTTTAAAATAAACATGAAAATGTGAAATGAAATCTAGAAAAAATCCTAACAACCATTTCATTTGAAAACATATTAATGATGATTAAAAATATTTTTAAATACATATTCATTAAAAATATATTATTCTAGATTTATAGAGGATTTATAGAAAGAAAATTTATGAAATAAAAAATTTATTTAAAATTATTTTCCTTGAAAATTAGCTTAATATATCATTTTAAACGATTTAATGAGGAAAATAATATTTAATCATTTCATTATGTCTCGTACCACATTTAATAGTTTGAATAATAATACCCAAGAAATAATAACATTACATGAATCTAAAAATATCATTTATAGAATTATATTCCAGATATATCATTGGAAATAGTATTATATACACCTTATAACAGAACATAGGTGTATAAAAACATGTGTCTCAAATAAGGGAAATTAGTACAAAACATACACACTCATTTGTAAACTTTTAAACTGAAAACCACAATGAAATATATATTATAAAATTGTAATTTTAATAAAAATATATTATTGGATAAAAAAATCAAAGTATACATTCATGGTTAGTATGTACAACACACAAAAAAATTATTGGTGAATATTCCAGGTATCTCACAAAAATAACAAGTGAGATGAAATGCCCTAAATATATGTCTTGAAATAATTAATTTATGTTAAATAAATCTATATAATATATTTATATTTATTATACATCTATGAAAAAATTATATTCTATTATATCATACCATATATGATTCTATTATGTTCTTTTATTTCCCTCATATAAACTCTTCCTTTTTAATGTTACGTTTTATGTAATAATCACCTTGTTTATCATTTGTATTTTGCCATGTTATTATCGGTCTACATACAGATTCAATTTTTTAATTACATAAAAAAGATCAAAAATGATTTATATATCTTATATATTTATAATTAAAATATATAAAATATATATACATAAGAAATGGAATTAACAATTCATGGAGACAGTAGACGTACATAAGCATGAGTGCTATTTTCGTTTGAATTTCATATTTAAATTTATTAAATAAAATATATGTATATATGTATATAATTATATTAAATTATAATTATTATGTAATATTTATAAATTATATACATTTTTTTATCATTTTTTGAATGGTTATCCTGAAATATGAATCTAATCGTGTAATAGAGATAGTAGGTCGTGCGTACGGACGAGCGATGATATCATTCCATTAATGGAAAAAGGATAGAAATTGGATGTTATATTAATTATAAATATTAAATATCACATTATATTTATTATCTATAAACATATATCCATCACTATACCCATCCTAAAAATGTGGAAATGAAAAAAATATTACACCACTACATAGAGATTGTAGGCCTTACATACCCACAAGTGGGGATTTTATTTTTCATAGGATATATTAATTATTGAATATGGTTCCTAAATAATAATAATAACATATAATATTATAGGTTATTATATTTCTATTACCATAGTGTGGAAAAAACGCATGAGGAGGATGTAGAATTATAAATGAACGTTAATCATTATGTAAAACAGTTACCTCTTATTCGACGTAATTATTTTGGATTACATCATAGGGAAACTAGGGTTGGTATTTTGGAAGAATATGACCTCTATAACATTTATATGTATTTTTAGAGAAACAATGATATTTTTGGTTGATCTATAAGGCACAAATTGGTTTTAGGATGTGAGGGAGGAGTTTCATTTTTATAGGAGGAGCAGGGATTCTTGAAATTCTTTAATTTTTTAAATTAATATATATAATTTAGATTTAAATTATAGAAAAATGTTTTATTTTGAATATAATATGAGTTTGAGACTAAATATTTTCAAAAAAAATTTCTTATCCATGTTTATGTCCCATTCATACCTTAATCATTTGGATTAAAGATTAGTTAAACCCTTTAACTCTTACAATGAAAACTTTTGTTTTTTCTAAGTATGAGTTACTATATTTATAATAAAATGGAAAAGAACCCAAAATTTATACTTCATGGAATATTTAACCTTATTTTATATATTTGGAAGTACTATTTATTTTTATGAGTTTTATATAAATTAATAAAATATTATTTATTTTAAATCATCATTTTGTCAATGTTAATACTATTCATTATTTGTCATTTTTAAAATATCCTGACAACATGATAACATCAAATCAATCATTATAATATATCACAAGAAACTTATATTTGACTATAAAATTATTTTATGTCAATAAATATTTTAAATTATTTTTATTATTATATTTTTGATATCGTTTATTTGATATTTCATTTAATAAATCAATTACTACATCATCATCTTTCTTGACTTAGTTTGCATATTTATTTTTAAAAAATTAAAAATAAATTATCAAGATGAAGATAAATTTATATTATTTCAATTGAATATTTATAGTTGAATTTATATACTATATTAACATATATTAAAATTGATTTACTTATTACAAGTATGAGTATGACATTTTTATCTTATATTTATCAAACATATAATAAATGTAATATTATCACCCAAGTGGATGTAAAATGTTATAATGTTGGCCTAATGTTTATTTTTTCCAAAATAAACTCATCCAATTAATTGGGGTCATGTTTTAGTGTAATTTTATAATATTATATTATATTTTTTACATTTAATTTCTTGATTTACCATTGATTGTGGTAAATAAAAAATTTATAAAGATTGTATTCATAAGATCTGTAAAATTAAGTTAATCATATAGTAATATAAATATCATATTTATTAAAACCATGTGTTTCTTTTTTCAACATTCAGTTTACAGAAATTGGAAATTTATGTTTAATTCTAATCTATGAGACATGGTAAGAAGGCACGTACAAGGAACATATAATTGTTAAATTTTTTTTATGATGTTTCAATATAAAAATGATAAAAATGATATAAATTGGATCAATATATGTATAATTTATCTATTGTTTCTTTAAAACCCATTTTAAAATATAATTTAACATTGAAAAGTATTGAAATGAAGTGGTCAGTTTTTACTGAAATACAGTATTTTCACTTTTTATCAAAAAGGAAACATCATTGAAAAATAAAAATAATTCAACCAAACTAAATTTTTATATCCCAATTTTGTTGAAATAGATTATTATGTCATATAATAACTATAAACATATAAAAAATTTAAAAAAAGAAGTTTATCCATTAAAATATGATAAAACTATCATTTTGAAAAATATAAGTTCTTATGTATAAAATTGATTTGGGTCAAATATTATACCTATAAAATCTATTTTATAAATATAAAACATATTTAATTTAACATATAACATTTATATTTCATTAATATTATAAACTAATTATAATTTATTTAATTTCTTAATAAAACAGATTTTGGGATCATAAAAAATATAAATATTTATTTTATAATGAATTGATAAATATTTTCATTTATAATAAATTGGAAAAAATTGAATTAATATTATAAACAATATATTTTCATTAGTTAGGTAAAAACATTATAATCACTAGATTAATATCTAGGTTATATCTTAGTATAATAAATAACAATATACAATTATTCATTAGAACTCACTCTCTCATGAAACAAAATCTGTCGAGGGATATAAATATTATGTGTACTAAAAGATAAGAATAGTGTTTCATATACCACAAGATAATCCGACATTGTTTGTGTTTTATTCTTATCTTGTTGTTCCGTATAAAACAATCCAAATATAGTGAATTTTGTAAAAAAAAGCTATAATAAGTATTGTATGAAATGAAAAATATCGAAAATATTAATATGATTTTAAAAAAAATATTTCAGATAATGTCGGGGTGTTACGTTTAACCACCCTAAAATAGAATTTCTCCATCGAAATTTATCATGTTATCAAAGTGTTATTTCTTTAAAGATCCTTTCATAGAAACACACAACATAAAAATGAGTATGAAATTTTCCATTAAAAAATTTGGGACCATAAAGGTAACCCAAAATTACTCTTCACTAGATTTACACATAGGATAATATATGTAGAAATTGAAAAAATGGAAATGAAAACGAAAACTAACCATCATGTTTATATTGATAGTTATATAAGACATTGATCAATACATTTGGGTGATAAGAAAACAAATATCTATGTTGATCTAAGGGGCCATTGGATTTATAAAAAATTAAGGTACAAAGATAAATCATTTTTTAAATATCCTTTCCTCATAGTGGATTAATTATTATACTATTTATGAATATAAGGAAATATAATCACATGGTTTAATAAGTTTTCCTAAGAAAAATTTCACCCATTGGTTGCATCTTATTTTATTTCATCTACTACTCTATGAATTTAAGGTGAATTTTTAATTCTTGAAGTACTAACTGATGATGATATCGATGATAATACATATGATTTATCATCAGTATCAATCGACATAAGTTAGTTTAATAGTAACATCCAATACTCATGAATCCTCAAATAGGGAGATAACCCAATAATCTTTCCAAATTTATATGATGTTTAGTTTCAACATTACATAATTTGTTAACATTATAATCATTTTGAAAGATGAAAATTTAAATCATTAGAAACATGGTAACTAAATTTTCTAAAAATTAATTCCTCACCCATCAAAAAGTATCAAATAATTTTCACATTCCAAACATGTGAATAAAAACCTCGTATATTCTCTTGAAGCTTTTTAATAACTTAAATTACCACAAATACTTATGGAAAACAAACATACATCCTTATTCCATAGATTATATGATATATTATTTAAATAGAATAAGTTTTAAAAATCATTCATGAAAACATATATCAAATTTAACAATGATTCCTTTTCACATCCGAGCTTATAAATACTATCCAATTTACTTTATCCATATCATAATCTATGTACCAATATAAAATATCATTTTATTATGCTCATGAACAATTTCTATGTTACCTTCAATTAATGTACCATCTATTTAAATTAGTTTTCTCAGTCATCAGTATCATTTCACACATTCATGATAATCAATAATTAAGAACTTCTAAAAAATCCTCATATAATTCAGGATTCCTATAACATAATATTTGAGTTTAAAAACATATAGAATTTAATCATCAGAATGTACTCATGAACCATTACTCCAGAATCATTAACTTAAAAATTAATTCATATTTACTAGATTATGAAATATGGATCATTTCATATGGTTTATCAACATCAATCTAATGAATCTTCCTATATTTATGGTAAATAATGCTATAAGAACAACCAATAACTTTAACATGTCATTAACGATCTTTGTTATCTTGAATAGTTAATCCAATACTCGTACCACCTACCTAACTCTATTTCTATAGTGTTTTCTTAGGACAATGATTTTTAAAATCACTATACTATCTATATATGAAATAATCAATGGTAGGTTTATTCCTTCTAATTTTTTCCATTGGTTAAAACAAAAAAGCATAGGGTGAGAAACACATATCATAATGGAAATCCAAATAATCATTAAAAATAACAAACATAATGTCTAAATCATGAAACATATTTCTTTAATACACGGAAAAATAGGTTTATCCCATGAAATTCATAAATAACTTATATTGAAATCATTAAATATGGTTCCTAAATAGATAGTTACTTCCCAATGAATATACCCCGGGATGGCAAAAAAACGTGTGCAGCAAGAAACGTTGTCATGTACATGGTTACCCAAATTTAGGATCGACACCCCTTGTCATAGTTGTTAACCCTAGGTACATATGTGTCAAATCCAAATCCACTTATTGTATCCATAAAGGGATGTAGTACTAGGAAACGACTCACTATATCCTTTAATAAAATTATAGGTCATTTTCCTAAACATTAAATCATCCTTATACTTATCCATGCAGATATCACTACAAGTATCCATAGAAATATACCATGGGATCTTATTAATGTTTTATCATCTAGTTTCAAATGTTTTAAAAATTCTATCATAACCACTATAACGACCCTTGATTTTTTTATATTGACATTCCATCATTTTTATGGAACATTTCATTCATTAAAGAAACTGACACCAAATGAATCATTTTTGTTAGTTCCATTGGATTCATGGAACAAAAACATATAGTATGGTGGATTATCTTCAATGTTTCCCACAAATATCATTCCAATTAGGTAACCTATGTAAAACATTCCTTATAAGAAGGTGAAATGAAATATATAAAAATAGTGAGCTCATATGCTTAGAAAGGGTAAATAAGGAAGATATGTAAGAAATAAAATACCATAAGGGTATTATAAAATGTTTATAACATTGTAATATCATACCTTTAATACCATAAGATCATATTCATGGGTCATGAAATAAATATTGGTAACTCATAAGACAAGAATCATAAGGGAAAAATAATCCATGAAAGAACAACATTGGAATCAGATCAGAATGGACCAAAGACCTTAATTTTGGTATTATTTTTTATAATACCCCTTTCAAGGGGTGATGTAGAACCCTTAAAATTCCAAAAGGATTAGATACAATTCTATGACCCACAGGTTCTAGAGGGAATCACCCAAAAAAGACTACATGGAACTCCTCCTCCATAACATATGTCATGATATTATCACTCCACCATCGTAGGGATGGTCGGCTAGCTATCCTTTTCAATGTTTCACAGGCTCAGTACCAATGGAAATGCTATACACTTTCATTATTACAATTTTTCATAGATATTCTCTAGTGAATATGACTTCCCTAATCCTTATGTGAATCATTATCCCTTACAGTTTTACTAGTACATATACATCAAGTAAACTGAAGACCTTGTGGTGGACCTAAGGCCTTAAGGTGGCCCGAAGGCCTTCAGATACAACTGGCATGAAGGCTTGTGGTGGCCTAAAATCCTTACAGGACCCAAGTACCAAACTGATGGCCCAGAGGCCCATATGGATAAATAGTAGTTAAGGAATCAATTCCAATGCTATCATAATTTTCTAGGTTCACTAACCATATGAACAAGGTAGATATGGTTCACTCCCATAACCATATTGGTAGTAAGTGTTCACTCCTATAGACAACTTAGTAGTCAAAGATCACATGATAGATTATAATAGTCCATATCATGAGATATAAATTATTACCCAATGCATTGGGGGGAGATATAGGTCTCACACATCACATAATGAAATCATATATACATATATACCAATATCACAACAAATCAAAAAATAAATAACGAAATTGAATGGGGTTCATAAATAAGTAATCATATCATAACTTTTGGAAAATACACAAGTTTAATAATAATTTCATTAAATGAATTTCCCAAGAATATAAGAATGTTTTTAACCGTCTTTCCATGAAGACATGATTCATTCGAAGAAAGAATATGAATGTTATTATTGAACTATATCAAACTATGACATCTTAATTTGGGAATTAATTTTAAAGATAACATGGAAGAAATTTTTTTTATAGAAAATATTAATTAAAACATAAATCATTTTTAAACCTTTTTTATTTTTAAATAATGATTAAATCTTCTAAGTAATGATTGAAAACACATGAAAACCTTTTTCCATGGAAACATCTGAAGGAATCATGAAAACATTTTTAAATCCAATTTACATAAGAAATATCTTTTAAAAAATATAATATAATACATTACAAACACATTAAAACATAAATAATTCCATTGAAATAATTTTCCTTTAAAATTATCTTAAGATATCTTTAAAAAAATATTTCATGAGGAAAATAATATTTAATGATTTCAAAGTATCTTATACCACCTTGAAACATTTTAATCACAATCACCATGAAATAATAACATTACATGAAGCATAAAATTTCATTAAATGAACAATATTCCTCAGATAACTTGTTAAATACTATTAAATACTCCACATAAAATAATAAAGGAGAATAACAAATCATGTGTCTCAAAAAAAATAGACATTGAGACAAATGTACCTTACTAATTTGGTGATGCTTGAATTGTAAAATAATTTAAAATAGATTTTATAAATTTTTTAGTAAATAACAATATTTTAAAGTGTACACAATAATATATTTTATTCATGGGATGTATTTACACCACACAAAATAAATTAATGTTGAATATGCCATGTATCTCATGGAAAAAACATGTGAAATGAAAATCCATTATTTTAAATCATGAGTAAATTAGTGAAAATGAAATAATATTTTACACTAAATAAAGGTTTATTATACATTTACCAAAGTATCATATTCAATTATATCATCTCATATATGATTATATAAATTTAATTTATTACACGCTTATTAACTCGTATATGTAATAATAAAGTTTCAGGAAAAAATCACTTTTCTTATCATATGTGTTTGATTTTTATTCATGGTATTCATACATAGATCATGATTTACATACTTCCCAAATGTAAAGAAGGATTTATAAATGATATTATATATATCTATAATATTTATGTATGAAATTGAATAAACTATTTATAGAGATGATTGTACGTGTGTACGTTTGAATGTTGTTTCTGTTTTATTGTTGTTCTGAATGAAATAATGTAAATAAAATATATGTATATATTTATATAATTTAATTACTATAGAAATATTATTTCATATTTACTAATTAAATAATATTTTTCCAATCTTTAATAGTTGACATGGAAGATGAATGTAATCACGTCGTGGAGATTATAGGTTGTACGTACACGCGGACGATTATATAATTTCATTAATTGTAAAAGGATAATAAATTGAATGACATATCAATTATAAATAATCAATATCATGTAATATTTACAATTTATATCCATTAAATGCATCATTATACCCCTCTATGTAATTTAGTTATGAAAAAAAGATTACAACATGATGTGGAGATAGTAGGCCATACGTACGTACACAAGGTGATTTCATTTGTATCGTGATGGGTAAAATATGAAATAGGTTTATTCAATAATCAAAAAAAATATCAGAATATATGTGATACTTTATTTATTACTTTATAGTGTAAATAACATATGAAGATGAAGTAAAATTTGAAATGAACTGGATTGAGTTGATAAGACAATTACCTCGTCATCAATCAACTTCCTTTATATATCCTCTTAGGGACCCTATGTTTAGTGTTTCTTGAATGACTAGTACATATATAAAATGTCTATGTATTTTTGTTAATGAATTGGTTATGGTTTTATCATGCTACAAATAATAATGTGGTGTGAGGAAGTGATAGAAGAGGTTCTTTTTAATTTGAGCGGTGAGGGGATTTCTTAGAAACCATTAAAATATTAAATTAACATTAATTTAATTTATATATTAGAGATCTCCAAAGTGATATAATTCTAATATCAGATGATTATATGTAGAAATACTCTAAATCAATAATTTTTAGACAAGTTTAGGTCTCATTACTACCCTTATATTTTGGATTTAACCCTTAGTTATTCCCTTGAACTCTTACCAAGTGAAAATGTGTTTTTACTACTTAAGAGATAATATTGTCGTTACAAAATTCAATTAGAACCCCAAATCGATTATTTATGTCATATTTAAACTTATTTAATTTTATTTCATAATTGAATATTGTTTCAATTATATATCATATAATAAAATATTATTTATTTTAAAATATCATTTATGTCAATTTTGATAGTATTTAATATTTTTATTTTTAAAAATAACCTAAAAATGACTACTTATATTGCAATTTATATTCCATATAATCATATATAAAATTTTATTTACCTATTAAAAATATGATCATTTCATTTTTACTTATCTATAAATAAAATATAATAAATATCATATTCATTATTCAATCAACTTAAAATGATTAAAAGTTTGGTGTAGTATACCTTATGGTCAAAACCCACAGATCTAATGAAATTTGGGAAACTGTTATGTGATTTTTATAATTTTATAATATTATTTTTACGTATGACTACCTGATTTACCATTAACTATGGAAAATAAAAAATTACCAAGTTACTATACATAATATCCAAAAAAGTTATATTGATCATACTATAATCTAAATATAAAAATGAATATAACCATGTCTGTTTATTATTTATAATTTAATTCACCGAAATGGGAAAATTATTTTTATTTATAATCCCATAGAAGTTGTGAGAAGGCGTGTAAAATGAACTTTCAAAATATAATTTTTTTTTATTTCTAATTTAAATACAAATATTATTTCAGTGAACAACATTAGATTAATATATATATATATTTGATTTATAGTTACTTTAAAAACCAATTTAAAATATAAATTATCATTAATAATTACTTAAATAAAAAAGAAATTTTTAGATAAAATACATTATTCTTCACTATTCATTAATCAATGAATCTTCTCAGAAAAATACCTCAAACTCAACCAAAGAAAATTTTTATATCACAATTTCAATTAATATGGGTATTATTTCCTATAATAACTATATGCATGAAAAAAATTTGTTTGAAATAGGTTTTCCATTAATTAGACATAAAACTACCATTTTGAAAATTATATTTTTTTATGCCAGAAATTGGGTTGGTTCTTCTATTATGTTTATAAAATATATTATATATATATAAGACATATTTTATTGAATATATATCTTATATATTTCATTAATATCAATAAATAATCCTAATTTATTTAAATTTTAAGAAAAAACAACATTTTGTGCATAAAAAAACTTTATAATTAATTGGTATATTTTTTCATTTCAAATTAATTTGTTATTATTTAATATATATTATAATAATTTTATTTTAATAATTTAGTTAATAGTATTCATATCCAATAATTTAATAGCTAGGTTACATATTTCAATATTCAATAATTATATTGTATTATTTTTTAAAACTCGGTCTTGTGTGTAATGCAAGAAATCTTGGATTCTTGACATTGTGTGTAACACAAGAGAAGAAAGATGTTTTGTATACTACAAGAAAATCTGGTGTTTCATGTAGCACAAAATTATATTTTTATTGTGAATAAAGGAATCCAAACATAGTGTATTTTATTTAACAAAATCTATAATCTTTATTTTTTGAGATGGAAAATATCAAAATGATTAAATTATTTCCAAAAAAATATTTCAAAAAACTTTTCGATATTACATGGTGGAAGCGTCAAGTATTTTTCTATTTTCCTAATATGCTAAATAATTTAAATGGGACAAATATACATAGTGATTAGTTTCCCTTTATACCATAATATGATTTTCTTTTTTCCATGGATAAATTCCTAGAAACATGTTTTCACTAACATTAAATTTGAGATCATATCGGTGATTATCAATGTAAATTTTCTACAGGCTCTTGGAATTCTAGACATGTTTCAAAATGGATTAAAACTTTTCTTCCATTTCATTTTATATCTCCAGTGACAATTTCATTATTTCTCCACCCTCTTTCTAAAACATTGTTCCTCTACATTTCTTTCTGTTGAGGGATTCATAAAGAGCCATATAAATTCCCGAGTGAATGTAATTATTGTAAGAAAAATAAAATATTGGGAAGTTTTGATCCCTTCCACTATTGAAATATATTGAAAAAATATCTTAAAATATCTATTAGGATTTTAATGATTAATTTTTGACTAACTGTCTATTGGAGGGTGATACACAATATTGGAAATAAGCTATAAATCTAGAGTTGATTGAATACTTCTATATAAATTTGTGGAAAACCTTATATCCCAATTTAATACATAAAAATGTTCTACATTGTACATCCTTAATAATTACATAATGTATATCATGGAAATAAAATATATAGAGACATATTCTCGGATAGTAAGGATGTGTTCTTTTTTCATAAGCTTATCAACTAAAACTGATATAACATTATTCCCTTTAATGATTTTGTGGAGTCCTATAATAAATTACATGGTTATGATTTCAAATTTCAATTATAGTATAGATGATGAATTCCACAAACCCTTTGAATGATTAAATTTCACATTAACTTGTTTTCAGGCCAATAAATCAGATACAAACATTGAGACATCTCTTTTCACAGTATCCCAAAAGAAGTATTCTTTCAAATATTTATACATCATTGCAATTGTAACATGAATAGTTAATGATGAATTATGAACTTCCACTAACAACTCCTTCTTTAAATTATGTCAAGGAAATAACACATACATGGTTTCTAAACCTTATCATTCCATCATGATCAATATTAAACTCAAGAAAATTTATAACATTTTTTCAGCTCTAGATATTCCATATTCACCTCTTTAACCATCACTTAGAAGGATGGTCAAACATATAATTGGGAAGTATAAAATTTTTCCACCACCTTTAGGATTTCAATATCCATCCATTAAAAATCTATAAATGTCGAATATTTTTTGATCCTCATCAGGGATAGTATATCATGATCCTTTTGACTTAATGAATATTCCACCTGATTCAATTTCCTAGGATGTGAATGTATTTATTAGTCATAATCATTAATAATCTCCAACCATTTTATTTAGATTTTATTAGATGCTTTCTATGTGAATATATATTTCAAAACCTAATGATTATTATAAATATAGAACATTTATTCATAATGAATACTCTATAATATCCACGGTGAAAAAATTATTATAGCTAACTCAAAATATTGACCAGGGTAATATTTCTCAAAAAATATGAATTTTCTTAAGTTATAAGATATAACCAAATATGTTTTCATAATATTAAATCTAAATATATTCACAGATGCATTACCATAGATTATAAACCCTTCCATACTATAATGTAATGTAATCACATATACCATGACTAATATTCCCTCTAGTTCCTTGAAATTTTCCACACATTCATATGTCTAGTGGAAGACGTTTCTTTTATTAATTAACAATGATAGAGTAATATATATTCATGACAGATCTCAAAAAACCCTTGAAAATATCTAGCTAAAACATGACAACTAGAGATCTAAGTCACCATTGTTGTCCTATGACAACATTCTATAGCCTTAGTATTTTATTGATCTATTGAAATCCATATCATCATTGTATATCACCCAAAAAAATTTATTTTATCATAAACATGAACACTTAGTAAATTTTACATATATTTTCTCCTTTCATGTGGTCTTTAGTATAGTTATCAATTAGGCTGAATGATTTTCCCAGCTATTCAAGTAAACATTAATTTTTTATATAATGAATCTCACAAACTGATCAAGGTAATCCCGAAATACTCTATTAATTAATGACATGGAGATGTTAAGGGTAAAAGTAATAATTAAAGGAATCACTATATATTCCTACTGATTATACCTTTTCTAATATTCTTTCATATGTATATCCTCAATCTTAACCCTAAATTGATCATTTTTATAATGAATGAAAATCATGGAAATGTATTGATCTCCACAGAGCTGATCAAATAAGTAATCATTACATGGTAGAGGATACTTGTTCTTGATCATAATCATATTAAAGACTCTATAATCAATGAAGAGCCTTATAGATGCTTCTTTATTTTTAATAAAATAAACATTTCAACCCAAAGGTGAAACACTTATCCATATCAATCAAATATATAGGTTTATATATATTTTCCTTTTTAATTTTTTTAACACTATTTGGTAAATTTTATAGGGGGTATTTGAAATTGTTTTTGTTCGATGTATGAGATATGTTAAAAATGCAACATCAACATTTTTATAAGGCTAGAAAAATATTTTAGAAAGACATCAAAATATTTCATTAAAATATTTAAATCATCAATGTTGTGTTTCTCCCCAACCATTTGCGATAAACAAATCTTCTCAAAAGAAATTATATCACATTCAATGGATGTGATCTTTATTGGAATCTACTACTTATATTCAAATTAATATATTATCATAGTATGGTTTTGAATATCAATCTTGATTTTCCCTCCTTGAAAATTTTTGGGGTCTTCAATAGATAAATCCAATCAATTCCTATGATAACATGAAATTAAACCATAAGAAGAATGACATGATTTCTAGTATAAAAATTCCAACCATTTTCAACTAGATAGGAATCATAGACAATAGATAAAATCAATGTACCATTAGAGTTTTAACTTCTAATTCATTTTATAATCATTTGGGTTGAATCATGATAAACATAGAAGATTATTTAGATTTGAATAAATTTTTAAGTTCCTGCTCAAATAATAAAATAGCAGTTTCAGAGTGGATTGTATGTGTAAGTTTCACTATATGGTATCACACCCTCACTAGAAACAGTGATTAGAATATATTTCTATTTGAGCATTTTCTTAAAAGGTTGATGAAATCGTTCACTATAATTTACCATCACGTGTGGGTATTTGATAGTATAATTCCCATTTGAATTACACTTATTGAAAAGAAGTGTGGGAGGTTCATTCTATGTTTCATTCCCTCTATTTACATCACTATAAAACTGCATCATATCACTTCGTTAATCAAAAGCTTGAGGGCATTACCTTTCAAAACAATATTATTCTCTAAAAGGAAATTTCCTACATGCTTATTCCCACAACTTGTGTAGAAAATGAAATATAATCTTTTCCATCCGTAGTTTTTAGATTTTTCTTTGAACTACATCACCATTTTCTTTTAAAAACCATAATATGGAATCATATATCCATCCTTCATTTAAACCATAAATGAAAATCTAACAATACATTTATTACAATGGATGCCCCATAAGGACAACACCCTAAGAACACATTGATTTAAACCACTGATGAATCGATCTAACTTACCTTCAGGTTGGATGATAATACCATAAGTGTATGAAAAATTTATTGTAAAATTTCACTCATAGTTACCAAAATATTATATTTTTTCTTTTTTCTTTAACAAAAAGAACTAAATCTAAATATTCATAGAAAGAATAGGCTGACTTTACTTACTAAAAAATAAGTTCTTGAACTAATCCTTATACATTGAGTGTATTTCATCATGTTTCCTCATATTCTTAAATATAGTTTATCATTGATCCCCTTTGGCATCCAAATAGTATAGTTCCAAAATGAATTTTTCATGATCCAAATAGCATAGAGTGAAAAGTATCTATATAGTGGTACTGATCCATTTTTCAGAAACTAGTGTATCTGAGAACCCTCTATAATAAGGTGGGATTTTTATCATAAAGTATTTAATAGAATATCGTCCCCTCCGTTGTTCCTTTGGTTATCATACATAATTCATATACTAGGAATGTTGTGGGATCCTAGAAAAAATATTTTTCATATGAACTCCCATAACAGTTCGATTATGATGAGTACAATGATTTATTTTTCATGTAAAATTAGAATTAACGCAGTTCCTCGGGGATCTAACAACTAACTAAAACAAAAAATTATAGTGTAGGGAACAATTATCATGATAGGGAACCAAATTATCTGCAAAAATCACATATTGGATGTCTATGTCATGAAACCTTCTTGTTTAAGCTGTGACATATTTGTTTATTTCTCTGTTATTTGTAGTAATCATCTATTTAAATATTTCATAATTGTTCATAGAGTGTTTTTGAATTTTAAATACGTATACCCAAGGAGTGTTAATTCAGCTGTGTTGAATGGGCTATTTTTTTCAATCATTCCCAATCGAGTTATTCCCAGTATGGTGTTTTTTGGGGTTGTTACCCCTACACACCACTATTCTAGAACCACATCCACTTGTACAATCCATATAAGGAATTAATTTCATAGAATGTAGTCCCTCTAACCTTTGCAAAAATTCTATGTAATTTCACTTACATTTACCAATCATTAAAATTATCATTGATATCATTAATGTTTTTTCATCCTAGATTCCCATGGTAATATATTTTATCCTATGATACCAACTATTGTAACCCATGATTAACCTATATAGATATGTAAATATTTTAAATGCAGATTTATTACATTATAGAAACATGTTCCTAATGATAAAAATATTTTAGTGCCTTTTGAAATAAGGAAACAGAAACAACAGGTCCATAAATGAGCTATGTCATCTCACAGTACATTCTTCAGAAATTTCACCCTTCTTAGAAATATCATAAAAGTACATATCTTTATAACCAGGGGAAAGAAAACATAATAAAAGGTGATATAGGATGTTTTGTATGTAAAATAAGGGAGATAAATAACCATAATATTATTATAAGTGTTTGTTGGAATGAGAAAAAAATTTAAATCATACTATGCATATCAAATATCATAATATTGAATCATGACATAATTTTTGGAAGTTAATAGGACATTAATCATAATGTAATCAAAGAATACGAGTCACGAGAGAATAACATTTTCATCAAAAAATTTTAATTTGTGTTATACACATAAGAATATAAAATCATTTAATATTATTCAAGGTTCACTGTCAATAAAATTATATTGGAAAATTTATGTTACTGAAGTAGTTTCACTCTACATTTCTTCCTGGTCTTATTGAATAGATTTCACATCCCATTATAGACTTGATTTTTTGAATTGATTCCACTCCCTATTCTAGACCTACATTACCAAATATATTTAACTACCTCTTTTATAATTGTATATATCATAAAATATAAATCATTATCAAACTCATGGAGGGAGTTATGGGTCCCACCCATCACATAATGAAAAATATATTTATGTGTTCCATGTGATAATTAGAATTCATTATATAAAAACCATGAAATGAAATCAATATCATAAATAGTTCATCATATAAAAACCAATATAGGAGAGATTGGATTCATAATTATTTAATCATAGAAAACCCCATGAAAATATGTTAGCATAATAACCATTTCATCATGGTATAAAATGTGGAAGAGATACAAGTTTCATAAATTTCATGACATAATAATGTAAATGATTCAGAGAAAGGATATGAATGGTATCCATGTATCATATCTTTTTTAGGGAATAGTTAAGAAAAAAACTCATCTTAGAAGGAAATGAAATTTTAATGTGGATTTACAACATTTGTTAGGGAATATATAATTTTCCCTTTGAAAATCACATTTCTAATACAAAAATAATATTTAAAACCATTTTCAGTAAAAATAACCTTGAAAACATATAAAGAATCATTGAAAATAATTTAAATAAGTTTATTAAAAATAACACATTTTATAAATCCATTTCGTTGAAAATTTGAATAAAATATGATAAAAAATCAGAAAATATTTATACAAAACATGGAGTTTTATGAAAAATGATTTTTGACTAAAGAGAAAAATAATGTCAGATTTTACTAAAAAAATTATCTAAGTAGATTTATGTACCAATGAGTGATAAAACTGTACATTTACATGATTATATCATAAATAACTAATGTAGAACAATGTTAATTATATTTCTAAAAATATATATCATGATATATTTACATTGGATACATGAGCTTACATAGTCTTGATAAACAATCAGATTGGAAGATACTATCATTACCACATTAGTAACTTTAAATTTTGAAAACCGCAAAGTAATAAAAAAATATTAAACAAAAAATATCATGAGTATGATGGAATCCATGATATTTCCTGTCAATGGAGATATATATACACCTTTGTAAAGAATATCAGTGTACAACACTGTGTATATTTCCAAGAATGAAAATTTAAACAAAAAATACCTTACTAATTGAGTAATTTCTAAATAATATTCCTTGTAAAATAAAAACATTAATAAAAACATTAATTATCGTGAAATGAGGTATATTATTTATATATCATTTTATATGTAATTTTACACACCACAAAAAATAAATGAGTGATGAATATAAAATATGTCTCCTGTAAATAAAAGCGAGACTAGAAATCTCCTTACCTTAGGTATTGAATTTCATAGTACTCATTAAAATAACTATGTAATAAATATAATTTTATTATAAATTTATCATAGAACAATATTAATTTAAATTATACAACATATAACTTTATTTTGAATTTATATTATTGTTTTATTTACAATTCCATCTTAAAATTATATTTACGGTAATAACATCAAATTTTTTCATATTTGTTTTAAATTGTTATTTTTTTGTCTTACTCAGATCATGATATCATGATATCTAGAGTTTAAACAAATATATAAATAACTTATATATGAAATAAAAAATTGTTTATATTAATTCTTAAAATATAGAGATATGAATTGAAATATATTGTTCACGGAGATGGGTGTTCGTACGTATGCCTAAAAATTATTTATCATTTTCTTTTCAGTTGGAAAGAAATAATAGAAAATATAATATTATCATTCTAGAATCATTTTTATTTTTTTAATATCACATATTTTTATTATTTTCATCTTTAATACATTTTATGTAAAGAGTGAATCTATCATGTCATATCATGAGGCTGTTGTCATTTGTATAGATGAAAAATGATATCATATTCCAACAAAATGGAATATATGAAGGTATGTGTGACACAAAAATTTCATAATACAAATAAAATCATAAATTACTTTTATATAATATATAAAAAATATTACCATCATTATGTCTGACCTTTAGAGGTGGAATGGTAAAATGAAATACATTGGTTCGTGAGGCGGTAGTCGGGCGTACACATGAACAATTATTTCCTAACCCATTTGATAGAAGTCTGTTTGGTTTTAGTTCATACCCTAAACCTAAAAATATATAATTATATTTTTTATTCATATTTTGTTAAATAATCATGATATAATAATAATTTAATGGGTTTGAGGAAGGCCTAAAATAAAAAAGTACTTTGATGAACATTAACTCTTATTTAGGAATATTCTTTTGAATTGAAATAAATAGACTTTTTTAGTTGGGCTATTGTCCCAAATAAGGCTTATAAGAGGTGGATAGAGTGGTGGACATTTATAAGAGAGTCGAGTGGCACTATTGTTATCATTTTTAATGAGTAAAATACACCCAAACTTTTTTAATGTCACCAGCCCCCAATATTTTACATTTTTAATTATAAAATTTTTATTGTTGAAATAAGTCCATATAATTTGTTTTATAAAATTTTTGGGCCATTTTTACTTGTTATATGCTATGTTTAACCACTATGTAAAATTTTTTTACACCTCAATCACTTTAATTGATTTTAATTATTTTTACTAATCTCATTTGTTGAAAAGTTTGTTGACCATATTTGACATTTTAAATTAAACCAACTCCAATTAAAAATTTTATTTTAAAACATTTCAATTAAATACGTTTCAAAAATTGATTTTAAATTATTCACATACACATGATGAGGAAAAAATATTACAGTCCAAAAATAAAAAAAAGTTTATAATGTTATTTATTCAATTTTTTATATTCAATTGATTAAAATTAAATATATTATATTAATATATGAATAATAAAACTAATTAAAATTTAAAAAAAACTAAAATATACATTAAAATTATAAATATATCAAATAGAAAAGTTGTTTTCAATTAAAACGATGTATTTTCAGTATTTATGAAGATATGATGTTATTTTAGAAAAAATAAAATAAAATCACTCTAAGTTAATTTTTACATCATGAATTTTGAAATTATGTTTATATTATAAATTTTTTTTTAAATGTTTAAAAAGTAATTTTATTATAGTTCAAAAAAGTAAAAAATATTTCATTGAGAATTTTTCATTTTAAACATATAAATACTTTATAAAAAAATTATGCATTTTATCATCAATATGTTTCCATTATGTAAAAACATGACAATCCATATTAAAAAATTAGTTACCAATACAAATTATTATATTTCTAATGGTTAGGTTATAATATTGAGTTATAATGACTATACTAATAATATGTGGTGGTTTGGTTAAAACTCAGTGTTTTTTTTCACCCATGATAACTAAGTGTTCTGTGTAATGATAGATAACACAAGTTTTCATATAATGAATGATTTACTTATTTGTTTAATGTAATTCATTTTGTAAATGAAATATAATTTAATCAAAAAAGAATTATTTTATAAATACTGTAGTTTTTATAATAAAAACTAATTTTGAATTCATGGTTATGATGGGGCCTATACCTAGGATGATTCCCAAATTTCAGGAACCATGAGGAGTATCTTGAATTATTGTGAATATTTTTTTTGTTTGGGAATTACACCTATGGAAATTACCATGATTAAATATTTCCCTATCATTTACTAGTAAAAGGATGAGGTAGAAATACTATTTAGATTATGGTATAAACTTCTTTTACATACATGTGCCTAGTGGAATATCTCATATAAGTGTATATATGGGATAATTCATTGTCTAGGAAGGATACCTTGTTAAATTGGTGCTTGAAAATAGTGAAAGGTCTAGTGAATGTTCTTATCCCATGCAATTACTAGAAAATGTTCCTATACATAGTGGGGAATAAAAATGATTCATATTCATAGTGAGGTCTATCATAGATCTCTAGATCTAGTGATGGATGGGATAAACATTTTTTTCATGTATAGTTGTATATGGGAATATATCCAAGGTTTTATTCTATTTATATGGGTTTCCAATGTTGGTTCACATTGGGAAAGGGTCACCTATGTATGTGTTTCCCAAAACAGGTGGCATGGGCGAAGGGTCTCACATGTGGGTTACATGGGAGAGTTTTCTACAAAGTGGTGTGACCTGGGTGAACGAGAACTCGTGTGGAGTGAAATGGGAGAAGGGTTGACGATGTGTGGGTTGTCTAAGTGTCTCACACATGTATAGGACTGGGAAAAGCGTTTCCCAAGTATTGGGTCGCCATGTAATCTCACCCATGTAGAGTGTCGGTTAAAGGTTTTAAAAAGTAGAGGGTTATAATATATTCATGACCAAATATAGTGTTGTATTAAGGGTAGAATAAGTAGTGGGTCACCCAAGTGTGTCACCCAAGTAGATGACTAGGAAAAGGTTCTTCCTAGTAGTTGGTCACCAATAGCCACACCTCAGTAGACGTCTTGGTGAAGGGTCACTGAAGGGTGAAACCCAAGTCAGAGATCATGGGGGACCCCATCTTAGTAAATGTATGGGTATAGTAGTCCACCAAAATAGAGGGTTGGTATAAGGATCATCATGAAGTAGATGTGCAAGATGGGGAATGGAGTTCAGATAGGAAATTGTGGGAGAAAACTATTCGAATGACTTGCATGGGTATGAAAATTTCAATATAAAATTTAATTAAATCCTGATAGCCATAAATTTTTAGATTTACGTCTATTATGTCCTCTCAAAATGTCAAATAGTATACGATTAAGTGATATACATCCAGATATAAGGTTTATACACACAATTATGATATTTTTGGAATCTAAAAAGTACCCAGATGTCCCTCAAAATGATTTTAGGGAATCAACATATTATTACCATCATTTACAAAAACCCACATCCTACTCTAATTTGGATGTTCTCATTAATATTTTATAATATTTATTATCTATTATAAGTAATATCTATCCCTAGATGTGTGAATAGTCTTTAGGAACATTGGAATCCAACCTCAGATTTTATTTTTATATTAATACTCATTATTAATCAAAAAACATTGTTTTTCCTATGATAAAATTATTTTATGGGTCTTAAATTAAAGTGTTTTGAATTAATATTTGGATTCCCAAAATGTGCCATCATATAATTAGATTCATTCGGAATAAATAGGGTCTAATTCCATGGAAAATAAAGGGCACATAGAAAAATTCCTAAATCATTTTGTGATATTTAGAGCTGTCTCACACATGATATGATTATTACTAAATTGAGGATCCAAATATATTATTTATTACATTCACTAATACGAGTAACATCAACTCAAGGTATGAAAATCATATATTAAGAAACATCTAGTTCCTCAAATGAAATAAGGATAATGTAATGGACGTTTATTCAAGGATGGATCCATGTTTGGAGAAATATATATCAACACATTTCTTTTGATAAAGTATTTAAGTCAGACATTTTTTTTGTCAAAGGACAAAAGCAAATTTATTATCAAAAAGAAAACAAGGATTACAAGAGTCTAAAATACGGGATCAAATTACAATCTTTAAATTGCAAAGGCATCAGATTATCTGGGAGATCCTCCAGCCATGTTAAAGTCTGATCAATGCCTTTATTAGCGAGAGCATCCGCAACCATATTAGCTTCGCGGTAAGTATGTGTTGCAATGAAACTGACGTCATGGAGAGATTGAAGACAATTCATCCAGCGCGTAGTAATCGGCCAAGCAAGATGAATATCTCCCTTCCAAATGGCTTGAACAACAGTAGTAGAATCACTTTCAATCCATAAGTTGTTCCACCCATGTTGAAGAGCAAAAGAAGTGTCATGAATAACACTTAGCATCTCCGCTTCCAGAGAGGTTTCAGTACCGCAACCTCCAAAAAAGAACCCCATAATATTACTATGATGATTTCTGAAGACGGATCCACAACCCGAAGGACCTTGATTTCCTTTAGTGGCTCCATCCACATTGATTTTAATCCAACCTGGAAAGGGAGGTCTCCATAAATCCTCAAAAGTGTGAAACGGTTTTGAGAAAATGGCCTCAACTCGAAGACGTCTAAGGATCATAAAATCAACCACCGAATTGTTGCAGGAACCATTCTGAATCAGCGCAGCTTCCCGAATAGCAATAAGAATTCGCGTTTTACCTTCATTAATGTTGTGTGAGCAATTATTGTGAAGAATCGAGTTTCTATCATACCATATCACATGTATCAGCTCTGAGACCCCATCAAGGAAAAAGTTTCTGATTTGTTGAGAGTTATCCTTAGCAACACAACGCTTAAACTGCTCATCAATTGAGTTCTGAACCAGCCATCTGCAATCAAAAGTGTCAAAAATATAGTTCCACAGAGCGGTGGCAGTAGCACAAGATAGAAATAAGTGGTTAGCATCTTCTCTATGCTGATTGCAAAGGCGACATTTTGGACAAAGTTGGATACCAAAACTTTGAAGACAAACATCAGTGGGAACCCTATTGTGGGCGAGACGCCAAATAAGAGTGAATCTAGAAGGTTTGATCCAGGGTTTGTCAAAAAAATTTATCCATTTCATATCATTATCAGCATTGTGTAAGGAGTGATTATAAAAGTTTTTGGAATTAAGGATCCCATTATGAGAAGGCTCCCAAATCAAGAAATCACATGAGGTAGAAAATGGTAGGAATCAATAATTTTAGTAATGTTTTCGGGAAGGGAATCAATGTGAGAATTAATCACATTATTGACAGTGGAGTTGATGTCAATAGGGATATGGTCAAGGGGAGTCACAAAGATAAGAGGAGAAGCAGTCCAATTGTCTAACCAGAATCTCATGGAAGAGTTTCTCGAAACCATCCATCTAGAATTGTTCATAATATTGTCATAAGTGTCTCTAACAGAGGGCCAAATGGAAGAGGTCATGAAACTTCTATTAGATCTTTTCAATCTATCAATGAACCAGTTTTTGATAAAAGCAATAGGATGGGTGTCATTATGAATTAGGTTCCAAGTTAATCTGGCTTGAAGAGCTTCATTGAAGAACTTAATGTTTTTAATACCAAGACCACCCATGGCTATAGGCTTTCAGCACTTAGCCCAAGGAATAGTCACAAGTTTTCTGTCCAAAGTGCTTCTAGACTAGACAAAGTTTTTAATGTGAGCATTTAGATTTTTAATGAGACTAGTATACCATTTATAGACCATCATCGAGTAGACAGGTTTGGAAACAATAACAGACAAAACAAGGCAAACTCTCCCCGCCATGGAGAGGGATTTTCCTTTCCAAGAGGAAAGTTGATGAAGAACCTGGTCAACAATGCTTGAAAATTAGAAGGCTTTGGGTCTACCCCAGAAGATGGGAACCCCAAGGTACTTGAAAGGGATAGTACCTTCTTTGATGTTAAGCTCATTGATAATACTATTTTTTCTAGCAGAAGGGAAGTTTTTTCCAAAGTAAATGAAAGATTTATTCCAACCAATGACTTGACCCGAGACCTCCTCGTAATGGTTGATAACAGCTTTAAGAGTTCTGATGTTTTTAAGATCACCCTTTAGAAAAAGAATGATGTCATCAGCATAAAGGAGGTGAGTGGGGGCATTCACATTTCTGTAAGCCTGAATTGGTTTGAGCTTGTTATGGTCAACCATATGGGTGAGCAGACGACGAAAATAGTCTTCTGCAATGGAAAAAAGAATCACAGATAAGGGATATCCTTGTCTGACTCCTTTAGAACATTTGAAAAACCCTCTAGGCGGTCCATTGACCAAAATGGAAACATGAGTAGAATGAAAGAGGATTTTAATTCTAGATATGAAGTTATCATTGAAGCCAAAACCATGAAGAACTTTGAAAATGAAATTCCAGTCCATAGTGTCAAAATCTTTACGAATGTCCAGTTGAATGGAGATGTTTCCGCCTCTATTTTTATTATTTAACATGTTAGTGAATTCCAAAGCAAGACAAATGCAGTATTGGATTGATCGCCCCTTGATAAAACCAAATTGATTGTAGGAGATAATTTTGTCAGTAATAGTGTTGAGTCTGTTAGCTATATGCTTGGTAATAATTTTATAGAGGGTGTTGATCAGAGCTATAGGGCGAAAAAGATGGATTTCAGCGGCATTATCAACTTTGGGGATCAAATCAAGGAATTGGGAATTTAAGCCATGAGGTAAGAAACCATTAGAAAAGAAAGATTTAACGAGCTTGAAAACATCAGCATGGATGATATCCCAATAATTTTGATAGAAACCATTAGTGAGTCCATCAGGTCCTGGGGCACTATCAGGGTTCAAACCAAAGACAGTGTCTCTAATTTCATGATCAAGAGGAACACCCAGGAGAAAACTGTTATCAACATCAGTAACAAGTGTAGGAATGACGTCATTAATGAGGTCCTTGTTCATACAAGGCCCATTGAATAAAGATTAAAAGTAAGAAACAACATGGTGAACAATGTCTTTTTCTTTATCCAAAAGGTTATCGCCATCTTTAAGGGAGGCAAGAGGCCTACTAGCTTTCCGAATTCTTTGTAAAGAGTTGTAGAACTTGGTGTTACGATCACCATCAGTGAGCCATTTTATTCTAAAAGTATTCTTGAGGATGTTGTCTTTGATGGCAAGAAGCATATTTAGGTTCATAGTAATTTGGGCTTCTGGATTGTGATCAGAGGCGAAGTCTAAGTGAGTGTTGTTGTTTTGAATTTGATGCAGCTCATTCTCAAGAGAGAGGATGTCATTGTCAATTTGAATTGCTTTAGTGCTACACCAAGATTTGAGCTTGCGTTTGAGATATTTTAATTTAAGAGGACAAGAAAAATCCTCCTCGTAATGATTCAGAGATGACCAAAAATGATTGATGAGATTACAACAGTTAGGGTCAGAGAACCAAGAATTGTTGAATCTAAAGGGGAAAGAGGGTTTCTGAATGTTGAGGGAGATGGTGACCAAAATAGGATGATGGTCAGAATGAAGTTTTGGAAGGGTGGTACTAGAGATGGAATCCCATGTATCTAAAGCATGGTCATTAGAAAAGGCTCTGTCCAGTTTTCTCGCAACCACTCTATTGTAATGATTCATGTACCACATGTATTTGGCACCACTTAGAGTGATCTCAGTGAGACAGGAGTTTTCAATAGCAGCCTTAAAATCCCTCATAGAAATACTTGAGTGAAGAGGCCCAATTTTTTCATCAACAGAAAGAATAGCATTAAAATCACCCGCAACGATCCAGGGGGAATGAATTTTTGAATTGAGAGAGGAGAGGTCCCTCCAGAGAGACCTCCTATCTTGATATTTATTCTTGGCATAGATAAAGGAACAAAAGATATGAGCATTATCAATGATAAATTCACAAGTGAAACTTTGATCAGAAATATGAAAAACGTTAACATTAGATAGGGAGGGATGGGCAAAGGTCCAAAGAGTATTAAAGCTATTGGTGTTTTGACATGCACCGATGAAGGTGTATCCAAAACGACAAATGTGAGCTAAATCAGTGGAAAACATTATTTTACGTTCAGAAATGGAAAAAATTAAAGGCTTCTGAATGTTAACCATTCTTTTTAAAATACTAAAGGTGTCAAGGTTTGCAATAGCTTGGCTGTTCCAGAAGAGAATCTTCATTTAAATCTACGTTTGGAGTTAGAACTCCCTTTTATTTACCATCTGAGACTTTATGCCTATTAGTTCTTCGGACATTTTTTTGACAAATTTGGGCTTAAGGCAGGGACTTTCTTTCCATTGGAAGGATCAGAGATGATTGAAGAATCATCTAATGGAATTGGTTCCGTCAAAGCCGGGACTTGTATGCTATTAAAATTAGGTGGCGACAAAGTAGTTAGAGAATTTTTATTTTCAGCAATAACACATTCAACATGTAAATTATCATGCTGGACTGAGAGATTGTAGGTACCTGGTAAGACGTCCGAAACAGAATGAGGAGCATCAAGTTCCGGCTGAACAGTGCAGGTACCTGGTAAGGCGTCCGAAATAGAGTGAGTAGCAGCAATATCTACAGACCGTTGCTTATCTGAGACCTCTGCAACCGGAATAGAAACCTCTTGGACCTGCTGTAAGGGAGAAATCAGCATGCCTTCATCCTAGAAGGCAGGTGCCTCATTGTGCCGCATTCCAGGATGAGAATCGTGCATGTGAGTGTGGTCTTTTGCCAAAGAAAAAGACTCATGAGTAATAAAATTCAAGGTATCCTGAGAATCAGGTTGCACAGTCGTGGATATTGGATTGTAAGAAGAACTGTGGGCCGTTGGGGAGTCTTGAATCTGTTCAGCAGTACAGGAAGTGGACTTAGGCCCAGGATCCTGTTTAAGAGTGTCTAAAACTGCAGGTTCCAATTTTAGGGAGTTCTCTATGATGGTTTCTTCCTCTTCAACGAGGTCAGCCCATTTGGTACCCGAGGTCTCTCCTAAGTGAGATGAATTAGTGGGTTTTTTCACCCAGGTTACAGTCCTAACTGGTTCAGTAGCACTAACCAAGGGTGCTTTTTCCTTCTAAAATCTTCTTATTTCATTCCAATCATTTTCAATCGGTTGGATTGACTGTTTCCTAATCAGTCTACAATTATAAATGTTGTGACCAATGAACTTGCAATGATCACAAAAAGGGGGTATCCCTTCATACTCAATGTTGATTTCCGTTTTGTAGTCATTTGCAGTGAAGCTAATAGTATTGGGAGGTTTTGATTCCAGATTAATTTCCACCATGACTCTAGCAAAGATTCCAAAATCAGCATTCAAAGTTCTTTGGTGAATTTTGAGAGTGGTGCCTATGCATGAAGCGATGTCATTCAATATTTTTGGGTGCCAAAAAAACCAATTAAGGCCATGCAGTTTAATCCATACCTGCGCCAATGTGTTTCGATGAGTGTGTGGGTTGAAATTGGAGTCCCAATTAGATAGTCGTAGCATACCAGGTTGAAGAATTAGATTTCCTAATTTCCAGACTCGATCATATTCATCTTGAGATTTTAACAAAATATGAAAGTACCCTTTGCTGATTGGTATATGTTTCTAGTTCACAGAATTACAGCATTGTGAAATACGGTCATGCAAATCAGAAATTGACCAAGGGAGATTACCTTTGAGGTAGGTGATTCGGGCCAAAATGGAGAACCTGCATAAATGCGTGCGCTGCTGAAGCGCTTCTGGATCCACTTCGACCAGGAATCCACCTTCATCAAGCTTCTTTACCAGCGAGGTCTTCGTCAGGGTTTCGTTATGATCAGCAGACATCAGCGCGTCAAGGAAAGAGATCGCCTGGGATCGACCAGAGAACTCGTGGCTACGAACACGATCCCGAGGATCATCGTCATTGCAAATCATTGCAACAGGGAGAGGTAAATGACCTTGGCTCATCCGAGAATCATCATAATGGTGAGATTGAAATCGGCCGGGCAAAAGAAAATCCGCCATTCGAGTGAGGATCAAGAGATCGCATGATGAAACCCTAGGCGGCTTGCGATTTTAGAGAGAGATGGTCTACAATCTCTCTAACCCGTCACTTCTAAGTCAGACATTGTTATTATAAAGGTACACTTAATATAATCAGGCTCATATTTAAAGGTTTTAATTTTTTAAATGGGATTCATTGAGGAAGAACCCTTTAATGAAATCCCCTACATGGATTGATCCAATATATAAGAGTGGGGATATCATCACATTTCCATGGATTCATGGGTATGGTCCCATGATTCAATAGGGATGTTTCATAGTTTAGAATATGATTCCATTATTTTAGTCTATGTGAATTAGTCCATTATATCATTTTTAGTGTCCTGAAGGATAGACCAAAGATCATGTAGTATATATTCATGAAAATGAAGATGTGGTACCCCTAGGCAGGTATTAAGTAGAAAATATGAGCTTTAATATTTTCCTAGTTCAATGTAACTGGTGATCATATATTGATTTTGGTAGGTATAAATGCTGGTCTATAAAATAGTTATATATTCATGGGTTTCCATTAGTTTTCTTAATCTCTTAATGGGGTGGCCTAGTGGTTCATAACGTCATTTTTACATATGCCACCTATTGTTGGGCTCGAACCTAGTTTGATTTATTCCTTTTAATTGTGTATCAAATACTCAGGTTTTCCTAGTCTATGTGGGGTTTATGATATGAGAGTTTAGTCAAAAAAAAAATTCTCCGTCGACATTGTTGCTTTTGGACAAGGTGAGTAGTATCTCTCTTTATATTGAACTTTTATTTTGTTTTTAGCTAAACTAATGTTGGGATAAAATTATTGGTCATATATATCTGAAAGGATTTTTTTTAAGGTTTAGGCCCACACAACATAGACCATGATTGGGGGGTGAGAATATCCATACTGGAATAGAAAATACAAACTAGAAGTGAGTAGTGAATGCATTTTTAGTATTTGTGACCTCATTATTATATAAACATAGCCTAATGTCATAGTGACTAGACTCAGTATTTTTGAAATGTTAGGTCTCATTTCTATAAAATAATGATTGGGGATGTCTACAAATAGAGGACAAGGAAAAACCCAAAGTTCATAAGGGTGTAACACAATAGAAAATTACACTATAAATAGGATAAATTCAATTTATAGTCAGGAATCACTGACCCAATAGTAGATAGGAGACTGAAAAAGGATAACCTTAATATAAGACTTTAATTCCTCTGAAGTAAAGAGACCCCTAGAGGGGATATGTCATAATAATATAATGTCAAAATATTAAATCGAAAGTGTTAATAATTTTTTAATGTGTGAAATTGTGGGAATTAGAATCTATATTAATATTTAAGGTATAAACATTCTAAATCATAATTAATAAATGATTGAGTCAATTTTAAATGGGGATTAGTGGGGTATAATGACTATTTCTGAGTGTAGAAATCTAATACCAAGCAGATTCAAGGAATAGTGAAAGGGGATGAGGTGGAATGTTTTCTAATAAAAAATATACATAAAGGGATACTTCATGGTATTAGATAGAAATTTTTTTATTCAAAATAAAATCCTAGTGAGTTCTCTTCTAATCAATCATTCCATTATATGAATATTTCTATACAAGGGAGAACCAAGAGGATTAATTGACTCCAGGTTATGGCGTTCCATGATTTCAATCTAGACTGATGGAATTGATTGATGTTGAATCAGATACCAAATATATAATGTGGGTTCAAAATGAATAGTAATATTAAATAATTGTTTGGTCACACTAATGGTTATGCCACTATGTATTGAAACAATTCTCATGGAAATTAAATAAAACTATATAATTATTAGTACACAATCACTTATTTGAGTGGTATACTCAAAATGAAATGTAAATATTATTTAAAATAAAGATGGTATATATGAGAGAAATTATGCACTATAATGAAGGAAATAGAAAATCTACTCTTAATTTTCACTATACTAAGGGTTTGGCCACCATTTCTACGATTTTGTTGGAGTCATGTAGTGAACCCCAAAATAATGGTGAATTTTTTTTATCCCTAATTTTTGCTCAATAATAAGTGAGAATATATTAGAATGGGATGAAAATTATTTTTCTACGGTGACACATTGTGGGGTTTCAACCTAACCACCATTTGTGACTCTTCATTTCAATATTTGGGATTTATAGTTAGGAATACTAAGAGATAAAATTTATGGTCATTTATTTTTGAATAAATCATTATGGGATTTAAGGTCCCACATCATGGAAGAAATGTTGTCGATGATTAAGGTAATACATATTAAATAAATAAAGCTAATACTGGGATGAAAAATCCTATAATCACATAATATCTCCTCAGAACAAGATAAAATCCACACATAGTTATGTTAATGAAAAGCTTCCCTCCAAAAATATAATTCGTATATTGGGAAATGAAAATTTAATTCAAATAATTTTCCCATTATAGATAATAATTCTTGTGTCTTCACTAATGAAAATTGAGCTTATACATAAGAGGTGGGGAATTAATACACCATTACATAGATAAATTGTTTATTCAGGACTTATCTATGGATAATTCTCTCATGATGGTAAGAATGATTTTGTAATAAGTGAACCACTATTTGTTTTTTACAATCACACATGATGGACCAAATGTTCCATTATGTCATTTATAGGGAATAATAATCATGCAAATTTTAATAACCTTCTCAATTATTTAGGGAAAAATTATTCATTCATTATGTAAGACACTGTAGGGAAATAGTGGATTTCCAAAATTTATATTAATATTCATGTTAATGATTATTTCTGACAAAAACAATCAGATATACTACAATGTAGTGGATATGTAGTCCTACTTTTTTTCATCATGTGACTAAGACATTAGTTCTAAATAGAATAATGTCTTACCACCATGAATTTTTCTATTATGTTCAATGTAATGTTGCCTAGTAATGGTTCATAATAATTGGATAGAAATAAATATTAATCTATTTATTTGGATATAGTATTCAAGTCTTATAAACATACACGAGTCATTAACAGTATGATAAACTCAGGTAAAATTGGAAAATCCTTTTAACCACATGAGAGTTCCTGCTAAGGAACATATGGGGGAATTTTCATTCCAATAAAAGAAATAATATCCTAGTGAATTTGAATGTCATGGAGGGGCATTATTTAATGTGATGAAAAATCATGAAAAATAGTGTAAATATTTACATAATTTTGTTATACCATACCATTATGTTCATATTGTCTTGACATAATAGTTAGATACCAAATAAATGAAAATAAAAACCTATATATAAATTTAACTATTAGATAGGGGAGTATAATTTTAAAAGTTTTACTTAGAATGGTAATTCAACATTGTGAATCTCTATAACTTGTTCATAAGACTAAAGACTCGTGTTTTTTATTAGAAATGGAGTAGTAAATACGACTATTTATTTGTAGGTTGGTATCTTATACAAGGAATCATGAAAATCCAATCTATTTGTTGGAAGTGGTTCATGTCAAATGAAACATATTTCCTATAGTTTAATGTAATTATATTAGGAATTTGATACCATGAAGCTTATGGTGTCACATTGAGTAATATTCTCAATAGAGTAACTTATTTTAGTTATAATTTGGGTCATAATGTTGAACATAATCTGATAAGAGCATTGACCTCATTGTTTAACATTATACCATGGGGACATATGATAGTTGTATTTTATGACCAAATAGAATTTAAAAATAAACAATAGTATTAACATCTTTATTCAATAACAATTAGAGATGTTGTAGTTTATGGTCATGCAACTAAGACCATTGGTTGATTAGATTGAAAATCATTTAACATGGACCACTAGGGGATGAAACTATTAGGAAGGGAAAAAACCGGTAATTAATAGTGGGACCCATGTTCATCCAATTTAAGTATAAGGTACATCACTTATGGGTAAAAGTTCATGAAATTGATTAATATAAGATTATATGCATCACTACATATCTTATGAATGGGATTCAAGTCACACATCATTTTTAAAAGTGGTTCTGTTGAAGAATTTAACCATTAGTGTATGTCCTTAGAGTAGTGCGCCACAACACCACCAAATTTTTCTTCTTATGATAAAAACGTTGAACATAAATTTTATTTTATTGTTTTAGGGACATTATACATAATTTTTAATGTTATAAAGTAAGGATTTTAACCCTTAAGTTTAACATACTATGGTGCATATGTTGGGAACACAGATTAAAGTCATGTTATGAGGAGGTCATTCTACTATTAAACATTATGTGACTAGGATGTGGTAAATGAATGTGGAGATTTTTTAAAATTTTCATTAGGGAATCCGTGAATTGTCTGGGGATGTTATCATGTTAGAGAAAATATCTTCATTTCATGTGGTTATAGATTAATGAAAATATGTTATAGGATATTATGTTGACTAGACTCATATTTATGTGGGCGGATCTCATGGAATAGACCATTATATAAATTTAAATTTCATGGAGTGTGGACAGAATAAGTATTAATGTTCTACTCACTAAATATGTTGGTTCCTTAATAATAGTTGTAGATTATGATAGAAGAAAAAAAATTATGTATCCCTCTAGAACATTGGATAAAGGAGATTGTAAATAATGTCTTAATGTATATGAATACGAGACTAAAGTCTATATGTATTAGAATTTTTATTACTAATGGAATAAAAATAATTATATAATTAGTCAATAGATTGTTCATGGGATTCTGGTGGATATTTTCTTCATGATTGAAACATACTAATTTGGAATCTTCATATACTCAGGGGAATAATATTATTTTCATCATAAAATCATAGTGGGGTCCGTTTAGATTAAGAAATCAATATAAAAAATTTTTACACCCAAGAGGGAACTAATTGAAATAATTGACACATAGAACACAGATGATTCAGAAAACCAATGTATGTCATAGGTTTGATGTAGAAATGGTTATTCAAATGTGTTATGAAATTTTTAGGGATATACCATCACCTGAAATATATGATATTTGGTTAAGAGGAATTAACCATGACTAAAATAAATATCCATATAAACCTCAAATTGAAAATATATTGAAATCAAAATGTTTTGGTTGAATATTTTCCATTGATTAATATGATTTTTGAGTGAACTATTTGAGTGGATTATAGAAATTTTTGTTATAACACACACTACAAAGATTGAATATATCATTTCTAGAAACCATTTTCTTGTAATTTAATATAATTCAATGAGGTTTAATAGATGGACCTATAGTTGTTCATTGTATAGTTCAGATGAATGGTTTCTACATTGTATGGTTATATATCTCTGACTAATAGTGCTTCATTTATTGTTTTGGAGGAACATCCAAAAGTGATGGTGTGACATATTCTAGAGTCATGAATAATTAACAATACTTTTTTAGTTTCTTCATGCCCCATATTCGTGTTATTAAATTCTCACCTGAGTGGAATAATTAAGAAATATCTCCAAAGAGACGGTCTATGAATCACTACGTGTACCATGAAATAAGGAATCATGTTTTATATAGTGCTGAAAAGGGGTTTTTTTGGAGGCTAGTGATAGTGGGATTTCATATCATGCTAGGGACAAATAATCATGTATATATTAAATCAGTTATATGTACACTAATCATGTACTTTAAATTTTTAAAGAAAGAATGTTTGATTCACATTTTAATTTTATACATTGAATAAGTGGAACCATTAAATTTACGATTTTATGACAACAATGTTTGATTAAATGTTTAACTTCATGTGACAAAGATATGTTTTAGATAGTTTTAATTCATATTCCTCATATTATTGGTGTCATGTAGTTTAGTTTCATAAAACCATGACTATTGTGTCTTATAGTTTAGTTTCATATAACAAGGACTTAATGAAAATATCTCATCACAAATGTTGATAATATTGTGGACTGAGAAAAAGTCATATGTCTATGGAATGAGTCTCAGGATTCACCCAAAATTATTAGGATTTCATATACTTGGTTTTAAAGCCAATATTTGAATATGAATAATTCTTAAATTATATGTCCAAAACATTAATGGGTTGGACAATAATTGGGATGATCGTTCAGGACTTCCCCATTTGGTCTTATAATATTTTAAAGCTCAACAATTTCATGATCAAAAGAATAAATAATGTATCTGGATTCATGATCAATATTAAACTAGATTTATTTATTATTTCTATGAATGAGTCATGTCTTGTCCAATCACTCTAATACAAATGATTTATTCTTCATAAGATGTCCATGTGTATTATGTTGATACTTGAGTGTTAGTTTCTCTAATATCCTTTCATCTATCTACTACTAAATCCAATCATTAAATAAAAAAAAATTCATATGAAATAAATCTATAAAAGGGTAGTATTATATAGTTTCTATAAAACCTACTACTTCGGGCTACCTCATCTATGGGATTTCAATGAAACTGATTTCCATGGAATATGAAAAATACTAAAGTACATGTTCTAGTAGGAACGAATAAACCTAAAATTTTCATATCACCATGTTATGGATGAAATCCCTTCTAAAATGTTCTATTCTATGTTTTTCTATTTTCCTGTTCACATGGTTGAATTTTTTATCTAAGATGTAGTTCCATGATTTCAATCAATTCAGGGGTAAAAGATGTAGTATTGGAGGTCATTGATGTTGCTGATGACTCCCCAAGATTGAGGAACTCTAATTCACCTAAATTTTATCTGGAGACCACCAAGGTTTAATAATATTAAGAATAAAAATGATGAAATAGTATAATATATAGAAATTAACCAATCCCTATGGGTTTGGGAACTTCATAATATGAAAATTACTCCATTCCTATTGAATGGGGTTAGTTATATAGAGGACATGAATTCCATTGATGAGAGTTTAATATTTCTGAAAATAAACCCTATCCTTGTAAGACTAGTTACATTATTATATATATGGAATATATAAAAGGATTATAGTATTACCTGGGAGAAATATATTGTAAGAATATTCATATTTACATAATAGATATCTACATTTTCTAGAATTAGGTGGGAAATATGTTTTTCAGTAATTACTTCCCTATATTCATTAAGGTAGTACCATATAGTAGGATTGTTGAAACCCTTTCAATTTTTAATGGTATAATGAGTGGATGATTATAAGTTTCTCAACATGGACCACATATAATGGATCTATTTTTGAAATTTGTAATGTACATTATCATTCTTGAGATCTATGCGTAAAAGGGTAGATTAGTCTATCTATAGAGGTAGGAAGGGTATCACTGATCCCTTAATCACCAATTCATAGAGTAGATGTCGATAAAACCTATTTGGTATTATTTTGTGGTTTGAATGTACAATTATCTTTATCATGAGTCTTCTCATAATAATTATGATGAAAATATCTAGACAAGGTTAATACCATACTTATATAGATATAGGTGAATTGATGCACTTCTTCTATTTAATATCCTATTTGGAGGGATGAATATCATTCACTAATTTGATGGGATGCTAAAAATTGGTACATTTTGTGAGATAGTTTTAATTGGGACATTTTGTGGGATGAAACCCATGAACATTTTTGTTCTTATATAAGGAAAATGGATGAAACATATTCTACATGTTCTATATAAATTTCATTTTAAATATGTCCATAATAAATCATCTATTGTAGTATATCATTTCTGAAAATTTAATATTTTATCACGTAACCAAGAATTTGATTTTAAGGGATGTAATTGGAATGATCATTTTACACTACATAATATGAATTCATTATTTATAGAAGCACGATCATGTTTTCCCGTTTATAAAATGTGAAATACTATTCAACCTGATCATTGTTGAAGAAATAAATTTTAACCTTCTAATAGTTAAGTCAACGTTTCCTTATCCATTTTGTCTTGAGGGTGTCAAAAAATACTTTAGGTTTTTAGGGATTGTATATCCATACTCATGTTTCATGATAATATCTTTTTATAGTTCTATAACATAAATTCTTTTTTACTTTATTCAACAGTCTTTAACTCATAGAAGATACAAGGATACTTTAATGGAATATAAATTGATCTTATATCATGATGTACGTTTTAAACGCAAAACCCAAATAAATATTATTAGTGATGTTAGGTTTACAATGAATACATCAAGAATATCTATCTTACAAATGAAATCTATGATTCCCTTTTTTCCTACAATATTCAATTGGAGATATCGAGGATTTTCATTTTTCATAATGTAGTGAATATTTTTAAGAATAATTGATAATGGGGATGTTATTACCTTAATATAGACCCATATACATGGAGATTAAACTATAAAAAGGTATGGCCGCCCAAGGTTTGTATAAACCATCAATGTTTGATATCCTCTTTTTATTCTATGCTCCTAACATTTGGCCACACTAGGATGATAAAATGGTGATATTTTGTTCCGGATCACCCCTTCAATTGAATATTGACATGTTTGGGTTCCCTATGATGTAAGGGGGTGATTCAAATCCACTCACTCATGATAAAAATTCCTCTATGGTTATACCAGTGAATGTTGGACTTTCTGAAAATCCATCACAAAAATGAGGAAATCTAAAAATTCAATAAATACCCTGATATGAGATAACAATAGAAGATTCTCATAAAATGTTAAATTATGTATTAATAGTTGTATGATCAATTAAAAATAAATTTAAAATATATTAGAATGGTATGATTGATGTAATATCAAACCAAGAGGGTGTCATGAGTCTTTCATTATGGGTAAAGGATCCTTCATTGATTGAAGAGTTTTGGCTGGAGGAGGCATGGATTATTCATCTCGATGACAATAACAAAATTATTTTCATACTTTGAGTAAGTGGGAATTGATATTATAATTATATATTATTATTGATTCTGTATGAAAAGTATTTTCTTCTACTAATATGACTTCACTATAGTTAGGAAATGCAAGGATAATGAATGTGTCCACACCTATACCCATCACTTCAACATCATGGTTCTTATAATTATCTATTTTAACAGTGATTTATGTAACATATATGAGACTCTTGATTAGAAATATGTATTCCAATATCTATGAATTTGGATGGATAATTAATTATTATTTATTTTAAGACACTGGATATGAATTTATCTTTCAAAATAATAAAAAATTCCCCATACCATTGTCATGGGGTTTCCCATGGGATTATACTATACTAAATGAATGTTGTACTATCATATGAAGCATATAATTAATGGTAAATATGAATAATATTTGATACCCTCCCATGAAATGATGTTGATCCATCGATGATTTTTAAGTATTAGGTGTAAGGACTAATCCTGGAGTAGCAGTTTCTAGCTTCCCCCTGCAGGCTCTCCGTATAGATGACCAAATCATAATTATGAAGACATTCAATATTTACTGTGAAGTTTTATATTGAATAGGGATTTTATAATCATGAAAATGACCATAGTGGATATGTTCCCTCATGGGTATCTCCTTTGTGATTTCCATTACGTTGTGTATTTTATCCATCACCTACCTAATATATGGAATTAATGGGTTGGTGCAGTCCATGGAATATATCCAGAAAAAAGTTTTTTTGGAAATGGGTGCCACTATAATTTATGAAACCCAATAATAGAGAGTATAGCCCAAATAGCTTCATCATATAGATATATTTATGATATACCTATAGTTTTGGATTGGATTCATTGTAATGTTACCACCCCACTACGACATTCACCACCTACTGCTCGATGTGCTACATTTATGGAAATACACATTGAGGCCACAAGGCTATGGTCTCCATGGATGTCAAGGAATCATATTGGAATGTCAATTGGTTATGCATAGCTCTATGATGTGTCCTTATAGTAATGTCATTATGTCCAATGATTTTGTAACACATTGTATCAATGGGATATTTTATTTATATTGTAGAAAATCATGAATGTCTTGAGGAGGAAACAATTATAACACACTCATTTGTGTAATAACCCGAATAATAATAGATGGTTAAAAAAATCTAAATTAATTTATGTATTAAAGGGTGATAATTTTTCACAAATGTTAGGATTGTATCTATTAACCTAAAGAAGATTTTATTTACTAATAAATTAATGAATTGGGATTTTTTATGACCACACTCATTTTGAGAGTGTATTTCATGACCCCAATCATTTTGAGTCAATATTTGGAATCATTCCAAAGGCATGAAACCATTGAGAATATACCATAAACATCATAAAAACGCATTATTCATGGGGATTAGAGGTCATTTCCATAACACTTTTTTGGGTGATTATTTACTAATATAAGTCACTATTAAATATTTATTTCATATTCATGAATCATTCCCAAATCCCATTGTGGGATTTGTTTCCCCAGTGCAAATGTTTCGATCATGACCATGTGTTTTATGGAAACTACTATATTTATGAAATTATCCAAATAATAATTTTATTAATTCTTATTGATTTTATTTGATGTAATATATCATGGATCATTGGATTTTTTTTCTATCTAGATAGGAAATTGTTGTTTTGGAGTGGGAATTGAACAACAAATAGGCATCCTATGGATCATTGGATAACATGAATAAAAACCCACATAGTTTAATTAAATGAATAATGGGGATATTTAATTAGGTATGAACTCTAAAAATTTATCTATGTATTATATTGATAATAGGTATCATATCGCACATAGTTTAGTGGAATGGTCCGAGATTTCACATCGGTGGGAGGACACTAATGGAGGGAATTTCCTCATACTGATGGGATGATCATTGAAAATTTCTAATCCCATGTGAGTCATACATAGTGTTAGAAACATAAGAAAATATAAGATTATTGACATTTCATAAGATCATACCATTATATTTTAATTTGGGGACTACACAATGAGGCTACTTTTAGAAGATTAATTATTCATGAAAAGGATGATAAAAGAAAATAAGATGGTGATTATTCATGGGATACCATGAGTTTCATGTCCCCTTAGGTGGATTGGGTCAGATTATTCTCTATGATTTCATGATGTGTATCTAAACTCAATAGTGCTTTATAAATCCATGATATGTATGCCAAATTAAGGAAAAATATTGAGGCATTTGGTCTTAAACCTAGGAGAATTCACATGTATTTCGAATCGTGTAGAGTAACTCAACATAGAGTGAATTTATATTATTTTCAGGGCTTTCACCTAGGTGGATTCACATGTATCTGGAACCACAAGAAGTATTTCGGCTAATGGTTAATTGAAGGTTATTATGGGAATAATATGATGGATGGTTCCCAGGTTTCTAAAACCATTGCGAGTATATCAACTGTTCATGATTTGATGTTTTTCATTGGAATTAAACCATGGAGTATGACCATGTATCTATAAACATGAGGATTATATCGACTAATGGTGAATTAATGGTTTTCTTGGGTAATACACTTTGGAGGATTCCCATGTTTCCTTAACCAATATATGTTTCTTGACTCGTATTGAATGGCCGGTTATGTTGTGGATTTCACCTTGGGGGATGCTGATGTATCTGGAACCTTGTGGTGTATCTAAACTCATAGAGAAATTGATGGTTTTGTTATAGGATTCCCATATATCTGAATTTTTTTATGATTATTTAGGTACATTTTTAATTTAATGTTTACTTTGGTCTTAAACCTATGAGGATTCCCAATTATATTTCAATATGAGTAATACCACGACTAATGGGAATGTTATTTTTTATTTGGGTATTACTCATAGGAGGATACACATTTATTTAAATCGATTATGAGTATCTATACTCATAATGAAGTAATGGTTCAGTTAGAAATTAAACCTTGGAGGATTGTAAATTTAAAGTCACAAGGATTATTGTGACTCATGTTGAATTGATGTCTTTGTTTTTTATTAAAAAATTGAGGATTACCAAGTATCTAGAACCATGATATGTAATTCAAATAATATTTAATTGATGTCTTAATTAGGGATTACACCTAAGAGGATTCTTAAGTATCTAAAACCATGAGGAGTATCTCAACTCCTATTTAAAGGATGGTTAAGTTCGGTAATAAACCTATGGGTATACTCAAGTATCAGGAAACATGTGGAGTTTCTTGACTCTGGGAGATTATAAGGACTTTTTGGGGAATACACCTAGAAGGATGAAAACTATTTTTTTTCCATTAGGTGTATCTCATGTCATGGTGAATTCATGGTCTAGTTGGGGTATTCACCTAGCGGTATTCTCATGTATTTGAAAAAATGAGGAGTATCTAAACTCATGTTTAATTGAAGGTTATGATGGTTATTACACATAGAAGGATTAACAAGTATATTAAAACATGAGGAGTATCTCTACTCATGGCCAATTGATTTTTAGGGTGGGGATTACATTTCGGGTGATACCCAAGTATTTGGAACCATGAGGGGTATTTCAACTCATTTTTAATTGAAGGATATGTTAGAAATTACACCTTGGAGGATGTTAGTGAATATGTAATCATATGGAGTATCATGACTTGTGGTGAATTGATATTTCATTTAGTGATTACTCGCAGGAGGACTACAATGTACCTGTATCCATGATGAGTATCTCAACTAATGTGTAATTGATGATTTTTTGTTGGAATATACCTAGGTGGATTTCAAAGTATCTAAGACAATGATGAATTTTTTAACGCATAGTGAATTGAATATTATTTTAGGGAATACACCTAGGAGGATTCCCAACTAACTAGATCCATAATGAGTATCATGACTCTAGGTGAATTTAATTGTTCATTGTGTCCTAAACATAAGATGTATATGGACCTCTAGTGAGTTTTTGGACTCATTGAGAATTGATGGTGTGGATATGGTTACACCTAGGAGGATTGCCATGTATTTGGAACCATGAAGAGTGTTGAAAATCAAGGTGAATTGATTGTTAGGATTATTTATTAAACATTATAGGATTCCCACATTTCTAGAACCATGATTATTATCACTACTCATGGTGACATGGAGGTTTGATTTGGGAAAACATCTAGGGGAATGACAATGATTTATTATGTCACCCCATTTACAAGAAAATTGACGATTAAAGGAGATTATAATGATTGAGGATTTTATTATTAGGAGGCCAATGTTACTAGAGATATATTTGTACACTATCTGTATATAGAATGAGTCTACACCCATATATTATAACTTGGAAAATTGGTTCTTAACCCACATGAAAGGGCTAGCAAATGTGATCATACCAAATAAGACCCAATAAATGTATTTATACCTCATGTGGGATAACAACGGTTGATAATCCATAGGTGGGATAGTGGTAATTCCTATACCTAATGATTTCTATAATTAGAATATATTTTCTTATATATATAGGGGAAAAGGTAAAATTTCCTAGGTAGGATGCCATGAGAGATAGGAATCCCAAGTGTAATGCCTTAGATGATGGGTAACCCAAGTGTTGGATGGCCAAATGTGTTGACATGAAAGAAGGGTATAAAAAGTGAGGTGTCTTGGTAAAATGGTTTCCCAAGTGGGGTGATGTTGGAAAAGGGTCTCTTAAATTGAGGGAAAAGGGTTACGGGTCAATCAAGTATGTGTAACCCAATTGTCTTGACCATGTATAGGGTTTGGTAGAGGGGTCACCCATGTTGCAGTTCTTCAATGTTTCAAGCCTATGTAGAGTGTGGGATGATGTTTTTTTGATGTAGTGGGATTACTAAGTGTCATTTAAAATTTTATGGTTACGGAAATGTCACTGAAGTTGTCAGTTTCCCATGTGTCTCACTTATGTAGTGGTATTGGTGAAGTGTCGCCTAAATAGTGTTTCACCCATGTATATCACCAAAGTATGGGAAATGAAAAAGGGTCACCCATGTAGTGGGTCTCTAATGGTTCTTATCCAGGTGAGGGATAATGTGTGAACTAATCATTATAATGGGATGGACATAGTAGTCCATCAATGTTGGGGTGGACTACAAGGGAAAACAATTATTGATATCATAGCTCATAAATGCTTATCAATCATCGTGAAAAATAGACACAAGGGTTTATTTATTAATGGTATGAAGGACCTAGGTGAAGGGGTTGTGGGAAGGATCAGCAAGAAGTAGTTTTGAGAGATGGCAGTGGGGGTTGGTTCAACGACTAACGTTATCAGGATGCATGAATGAATATTATTGGAACTCAAATTACATTATAAAATTTTACCGACTTATGAATCCCATAACTTTTGCTGCATCAGTATATTTGGGTTATTAAACCCATAAAATAAAATCCTTTGAAGTGATTCACACCCTTATATAATAATTATTTCACATATAAGGGATTTTTTAGATGAAAAAAGTTCTAAATAACCGTCCAAAATTCATTTTATGTATTGAACACTTTTTATAAGAAATTACCAAAAATCTGAAGCTTATTCCCTTGGGGATTTTCTTACCACCATGCCACCCGATTGGGTAATATCTCTCTGGAAATTCTATCCATAAGAGTGAGAATTTTCATGAGTTACCTAAAAATAAAACCTTATTATTATTCAATAACTAAGAAAAATTTCTAGACAAACTAATAATTTTTTTAATAAAGTGTTACATCAGTAATCATATTGAAAAGTCAGTGGTATGAATTTTTCAATTCCAATAATATAGACACTTTAATTAATGTAGAAGGATGACCATCAACCACTAATTTGTTGTAGCATAAATATAATACCATAAAGAATTAATAATAATGTATTATAATTAGAAAATGTCATAATGACTATAATTATGTTTTTCGTGATATTATTGAGTAATTTATATTATTATTAATAGACTATGAAGCAATTTATATGACATCGAAATAAACATGAACCTGATATCACATATTGCTGACTAAATCATTTAATAAGATACATGTGTCCTATTACATTAATGATATAACAATTTCATTTTATATGTTATTAATCTTGTTAATATTATAGGTTATCATATATCTAAATTTTGAAATATTATTCACACCAATTTTATTAGATATCCATCAATATACCACATTTCATGATGTATAAAAATGACATTATACAGAAACATCACAACACTTTTAGAATCCTTTCATAAACTATTATATGTGATTTATAGAACTATGTTAATTTTGGAACAAAAAATTTACCTAAATTTTGTATTATTATTTTACGGCCTAACCATATGATAGTACCACCCTCTATTGTAGTGAAAAAAATAAAATAAAAATTCAATAAATAATATATGTATGTTAATATTATACTTTAGGAATAACTCATTACTACTCAAATATCTAAAGGGTTTTAGCGTAATGTCAATAAAACATACTCATATATCCCTGGGAACATTTCCACAATTAGATATATCCTATAAAATTAATGTATAATCATAGATTCTCCTTTTCCATGATATTAATTAACAACTAAACAAAGTACATATCAATATCCTATGGTCCAAATCATACATGTTCAATTCTCAGAGTATATTGATTAGAAAATCTGATTACAGAAAATTAAAATAATTTTATTTGATAATATTATCGAATGTTACTTTTTAAAAAATATCCATTCATTTAATCAAACATTCAATGAAAATAAATAATATATTTTCTTGTTGAAATATTTGAAAAATTCCATTTTTTGTACTCATGTAAAGATATAATTTGTATCAATCCCAACCACTATGTAATTCGATAAATCCCAAGTATATAATTTTAAAGTTACTAATTGATGAAGGATCACATTATATGTATATTTTCATCCCCAGTTTATGTGGATTGGTAATACATGTACACAAATAATTATATAAATGAAAATATGACATATCTTGTCAAATAGTTTCATATTCTAGTTCAGATAATAACTCTATTAATAATATTTCAAGTGTTTACTATTTTTATCCCATAAAATATCATACTAATAATAATCTTCAAATGTCATTAGACACATAATAATGTATGTTCATAATTGATTAGCAAACTCCAAGGTGTACTTTGAATGGATTTAATTATTCAATTGTTCATGTAATATAAATAGTACACATTAATTCATGATAAAGGAGACATCCAATACTATGATACAATGTTAAAATTGAATTAACAAAAATCATTAAATAATATATTGTGTAAATATAATATTAATATAATCTACATAACCCTCATACATCTTCTATGTTATCATTTTTTCTATGGATATATTACATTCTCCTTTATTACAACCCATAGTTTTTTACATCACCTCTCTAAATTATCTCTCAAACGAGTTGGTATTGTTAAAGTATTGATTTTTTAAATTGGTGAGTTAAAGGATTCTTTTAAATATAAATTTCTACATTTTTTACCAAATAAATAACAATTAATAATTAAATTATAAAAACTACCAAAAAATTTCTGAATAACTTCTTGATCCAAATACCTTCCTTTTTTATATTTTCTATACAACTGTAATAACATATATTTTCTAATAGGTTACATAGTCTTCTGTAGAACTATTACAACTAATAGATAACTATTTAAGAATAATGTTAAACTCTATTTATATCTTATATAATCTTTATTAGATTTAAAAATTGTATATGAGTAACCCCTTCCTATGGGATTTTATATATTGTCAAATTATATGAATAAGTCCTAGCATATTATTAAGTAATTAAGGATTTTGGGTTTATTAATCTATTTAATTTTAGTAGTATTGGAATGGTATGATTAATTTTTCTGAAATCATATGATAAAATGAATTGATTAAATTAAATAGAATTTTTGATAAATAATATCTTAGAAGTATAATGAATCACACCCATTCTCTATAACTATTTAAGGGATCATAAATCATATTAATATTTAATATATGAGACATGGATAAAATTACCATATTGGTGTTCATTACACTAAACCAAATGATCTAATTTCTAATATATGTATTTTTAGACAATAATGGAAACCAATTAATATCTCCACATATATTTATACCCAAAATTTAGGTTGTATCACCCATTTCCATCATCAATAAGAACATCTACATCGACATCCTCACAAAATACAATGTTCAGATATATTTTTTTATAAAAGTATTGTGTCATCACCATATAATACCAAATTGTTCATTAAAATCCATTTTATCCACAAGAATAAAAAATAATCACGAAAATTCATGATGTTGAAAAAATCTAGGAATATATAATCAAAATAATTCTCTAAATACAAGAGTAATAATAAATTCAACTATAAATAAGCATTTAATGGTAAAAATAAAAATAGATACTTACATAACATAGTATTCATTGGTACGTGTCATAAATATATTCTTGACTAAATTACAATATTGGAAAATTAATTTATCATCCAATTAATATATATCATAATCTTATTGGTCTCCTATAAATTTAAATATCTAATTTGACATTATCCTTATAACTAGAGAAAATGTAACTTCATGGTCATTAATTTTTTTTCTTATATCATTTGAAACTAAGTGATATTTAATGATCAAAATTATACTACCTGTGATAGTTTCTATGAAATAACCCCTTGCTACAATTGGGTTTAACCTCCTCAGGTACACCAACATAATTCCCTAAATTATTGATATACATCAATTTGATCTCGTATTTAATTGAATTTACACATTTCTCATAATCATAATATCAATTGACTCAATGTAGGTATCATGGTCATCATATGTGTAGAATAAATCATCATAATTTTTAATAAGAAATCCATTTCTATTCGAATACTAAAGAAGCATAATACACATTTGTGGTATTTTTATAATTTATTCTATTCTTCATCCATAAAAAATTATCGAATTGGATCAATTATAATATTAATTTAAAATATTGATTGAATTTTTATTATGAATTTATGGTCAAATTTCCTCCCAAAAACTCATATATTCATGTTATTCCTCCCAGGGAAAACACTATATTTGAAAATAATTTTTTATTATTCAGTAGGATTATTAAAATATTATTTCATTTTATGCACTTGATACCATTAAAATAATAGTTTTTTTGGATATTGGGTAGATTTTTTATTATATACATCATGTTATTTCATTATAACCACAAATCCTCATAAAATACATATTATGTAGTTTCTTAATCTATAACTCAAACGTTAAGTTTTTGAATACATTAGATGGAATGTAGTAATATTTAAATGAATCAATTTCCAAAATGTATCCCTAGTATGAAATAGAATGGTCACACTAATATATCAATGATCAAACCATGTCTAATATGGTGAAATTACTCATATTATTTATGAAATTACATAGTGGTGTTACAGAAGGAGTGAGCTTCATATAATTCCACAATATCAAAAAATGTTACTTGAATATAGGATCAAGTATTGACCAGCACAATCAGATTAGATAATCACATTACTCATTCATTACTGACTATGTATTTAATTTCAATAAGCATTTAACTATTAAAATTTTTTCAAACATTTGTGCCGTTAGAGACACATAAACATAAATACCATTAAAAATCTATTTTTTAGAAAATCCAACAGGTCATGGGATCAAGCCTTCGTGGGCATCAATAATCTTACAATAAATTGAAGGTAGTGATGCAAACAATGATGCCGATATTGGGTGAAGTAGGCATGATGCATGATGCATACATGTAGTGATTTAATCATTATGCAATCCTAGTGACAGAGGTAGTATGATATAGGAAGGAAACATCTTTAGGCCTTCAGTCCAAGTAATGGGTTAATAGGCCATATAAAAATGTTTATTCCCATTAGAAGAATTTTCCATGTACATAATAATTAATACTCTATGGGCGGGATATCCCTAGGGTGGGTGGGGTGGGGGTGATAAAGACTACCATTATATTCTATCTATGTGGTTTGTGTGCATTTAATGTAATTTTACTCCCAATGAACTAAAATATATTTATAATTATTATAAACCATTACCTTTTCCCATGAAATATGATTTTCAATTTTTTTAAATTAAAATTATTCACATGTATTCAATTATTATAAATATGATGAGTCCATTAATCCATCAATATTTATTATTTGAATTATTTTTTCACTTATATGTAAATTTAGATAATTCCAAATATACATGGCGTTAGAATCAACCTAAATCTTGTTATTATGACTTTTATAAATTTCAATATCCATTTATAGAATTTATAAACTCTTTACCACAGTACTAATGACATAAGTCATATCAGTTGTAAATATTAAACTACTATTTTTAATAACAATGAATTTAAATCTCGTCTTGTCTAAATGATACATGGAAAAAAATTATTTATGGAAGTAATATAATTACTATTTTTTAATTATAAAATTAATCCTCTAGGTAGACATAGATTAAATGTATTGACCACTAATGTAACACGAAATTTCCTATAGAAAATATTTATATATACTTCCCCATTATTTAATTCTCAATTATATTTTAATATATTCATAAATGTAAAAATTTGTAACGAACAACTGATTTCCAATATCTAGGTTTCATTGACAAGGAAATTGAGTTCAACCACAACTATATCAATCATCATAGAATTATTCTATGTTTGATATAAATTATAATCATAATTCATACCATAATATTTAATAATAATATATTTATAGTTGAGTGTCTAGTTTGGTATGTTTTAATTAAATAATATTTAGGTAATTAATCATAATAAATGAAAACCCCATACATCATTGTCATTGATGGTCCAAGATCAAAATTCTAATATGTTTATCAAACAAATTTCTATAAATATTAAAACATATATGTTTAGTTTGTCAATTATGCTAATCATTTCTGATATGAATCATGAATTGTTGGGTGGAAAACAAGTTTCCAATACTGATCATATTGAAATGCACAAAACTATTATTCTTGCATATTATCTCATTATAATTCCCAACTACATATCATAAAAATATTACAGTAGTATTTGTTTATCCAACCCATAGGTTCATCATTTCCCACTATTCCTTACAGAAGATAATCTTTGGGTACTCAAAATATTTGGGAAACTACATTGATTGATGATGTTTTTTTGAAGTTGTTTTCATTAAAAGAAGTATCAAATTAGTATTTGAAGAGTTTTTTAGTATAACCATTTTATTATAAAACACATTAATGTTAAATCAATATCTATGTAATGACATGACATATTCATTAGCTCATATTTTGTTAGTATATATGAATTTTTCAAAGGATTTAGTTTTTTAAAACCATATTCGTCCACCTAATTAATATTGTAAATCCATCTTTACATTTAAATCTATAAAAGACATGTAGTTTTATTGTATTCTATAAAAAATTAAAGTAAAATATATTAACACATATCCAAATTCATTTCATTAATGAGGTACATGAAACCATTTCAAATAATGGATTATATTTATTTTAAAACAATAATTACAACTTTAGTAAGACTGAAAAGATAAATGGCATATCCTCTTTTTTATACATAGATTGAGCCTCTTGGATTGTGAGATGTCTAACATAATATACCTATATGCATTGTTCCTTATCCAAGTGTGATCTAAATTTCATCATGAATCTGACACTTAATATCTATAAACTACATTCAGCCTCTAAATTAAAGTTAATGAATCTATAGAAAACAAATATCAATGAGTAAGAAAATAGTTTATTTTGTTTTCATATCAAGTATTTAATAAATGAAAATAATAATTTTATAAAAATAAATATATAACATAAACGTAAGTATAAATAATATTCCATTTTTTCATTTTATATGAATGAATATTTTAAAATAGATGAGTAAATTGATTAAAATTTTATATACTTACAAAACAAGAGAAATTTGTTTCTAAAATTCTTATTTGATTTTGAATAAAAATATTCCATTCATTTAACCTAAAACATACTTGTTATAAAAAATCAATAAATCCTATGTAATTTGTAACAAATATAAAATTTTCTATTTGAAATGAATATTTTTAATTTCATGATAGATAGAATTGTTGTGTATCATAATTTTAGATTCAATTAGTTCTTACAATTGGTATTATTACCGGTTGAAAATCATATTTCATAATATAATTTATCAGATAACATCATTTAGGATGTAAACTATATTATAATCAATGACATCATATATATCTCCATTATAATCTGATGGTTGATTTTATAAAACCATATTATCATTCATTACCTATGACAATACTTATCATTGTTTACAACATAGTGTAACTTCTTTAAAATTGACATCTCATATGTTATGAATCAAATTTTTTTACCATATATTAAAAAAATTCAAAATATCAAGCCTGATATATTATATCAGAAAAATTAGATTAGTGAGGTAATAGATAACAGTTATCCATTTAATATCATAGTTTAGGATACATCCTTTTATATCATACAACAAACATGTTCTTCATAAAATAATTATAAATATATGATAAATCAATTATAAAGGTGGATCCAGTACCACTAATGGGTTTTATAAGAACTTATCATGCACATAATAATGGAAGAGACTTATTAAAATTCAAATCATATTATTACTAAATCAACATCGATATAAAAAACACAAAATAGAGATGGGGAACACATGTCTAATAATTTCAATACAAATAGAGTCTATTTGGTTATAATCTACTAGTAATAAATAAATAAAACTCATCTCCATAGGTATTACATTGGGGAACATAACCATACATGCTCAAAGAGGACCTCTTGTCTCAATGGTTTTTATATCACTTTATTATACAAGAAAAATGAAAACATGGTATAATAGAGCTAAATCGTGGCTAGAAAAAATCATTACACACATAGAAGGAGGTGCCTATATTATATATATACTACCATTATATAACTAAGGATATTAAGCATCATTTAAAAATCTTTGGAACCCGATGTATATTACAATAACATATTCCTATTGGTATATTATAATATTTAAATATTTCAATGATTATAATTATATTATTTCATTACGTAAATAGATATTTTTGTGACTCATAATTGTTGATAATGTAGTTTGGAAGAAATGAAAGTTCACATGCACTATAAATCTTTAGTTGTAAATAAAAACATACAATAAGATAGAACTTCCATATATTATTAAGGATATCACATTTTCATTTTACATAATATACATCATATTTTTATCATATGATACTATATAAATGAAACAAAAAATATTTTTTATCTCAATTTAAGTGCATATCAATCATGTGATCCCTTATTTCAATTGCATTATACTCTATTTATAAGTAATTATAGTGTCAAAATTCTAATATTATTCATGAAATTCAATATATTCCATTGATTAAAAATCCATTTATATTTCACATATTTGTGATATTATGGATACATTATCTATAATATTGAACCCATTTTGTGAAATATTGATTGTTATATTTCATGTTGAGTCACTATCAGAACCTATTTTGATTATGATGAATTTTTTTTCAATTAAACATTTTCTATTGAAGAATACTGACCTAGTAAAAATCATCTATAGAAAAGTTTATATTTATAAATAATTTCAAATATGTTTGATTATAGAATTATAAATTTTAGAATTTATTTTACAAAATATATTTAGTGTACTACCATGAAAAATAGATTTATTAAATTTTCTAAGCATATTGATCATCTTAATCATTACAAGAACATGATAACACCAACTCCATATAATTAAGTTGAAAAGGGAACTAATTTTAACATTTATAATTCATCAATTTTTTTATAAGTTAATGTTATTCACCTAGAAATAATTTTAAATTCACTAAATGGAAAATATATCGGAAATCAATAAAAATAGTTTTTTATATATAGGACAATATTATAAGATACACATTTTTGATAAATAATGAAAACAATTTATAAGATATTATTTTTTTAATAGCTTACAATGTATAAGTTATATAAATTTATTAGTTGGAGGAATGTATTAAACTTTTTTATAAATAGTGGGTATTTTAAATATATATCCACTAATTCACTAGTGTGTCTCATGTTATTAATAAAATATGTTAATGGGTGTGTTTATTCAATTTATGTATGATCCCTTGCCACATAATATATATTGGAATGTATTTTTTAATAAATCAGTATTGGGTGTGGATTAAATGAGTTCAGAAAATATTAAACTGCAATAATATTCAATATTCAAAATTTGAATATTATTTTCTAAATACGAAGTCATAAATTAAACTTTGAATGATAATAATAGGAAAAAATGGATTTATAGCGATTCAATGAAAATCAATCCCGTATTCCACTCTAATAATTACCTCTCATTGAGATTTGAATATCTCTCTAGGCAATGATTTTTCCCAAGGAACTCAGATTTTTAGTGGAAGAACATATAAAATTCGTTGTAATCATACCATGAGAAGATATAGTGCTCTCCCATTTTAAAAATTCCAATCTATGGGATGAAATAAATCAAAATAATTATTTTTCACTCTGTACAAGATAAAAATGTAAAATAGAGAGACATATTTAACTCATTGTTTCAAGATAAAAAAAATAATGGGTGTTTCTTTAAGAAAAATAATAAGGCATCAAAGATAAGGACTGAAATATATATATTTAATATAGTTGAATTCATAAAATAATAAAATAATCAATATTTTCTTCTTCATAGAAACATAAGTAATTGTTTGTATGAATAGGGAAGAATATTATCATATGTGTTCTTTAAATATATATTGGTTCCTCGATCATTCATTCATTTCATTTTAATTTTACATATCATTAAATTTTATTTTTAATGTCTATATATACCCCATTTGTTATGATCATCTAGAATAATAAAAAAATATGACATTTATTCATTCATATGACATTTGATTCCAAAAATAGAAAATTAATGTGATAAATGAAGACTGTAAGAACATTTTTTATTTTAATTGTAAAATTTCCCAAAACTGGAAACATTATTTAATTCATATCTACTTATCCATAAACCAATATTTATAAGAAATATATAATAAAGATTTTATTTCTTTCAAATTTGTTCAATGAAAATAAATTCCTAAAATAGTGAATAAATATAGTTAAAAATATTATACAACTAACCACTGCTTCCAAGGGAATTATATTCGTTGTACGGAAATAATATACATAGAATATTACAAGACATTAAAATTTTTGTATGAAAATTAAAAAAAATATTTTACATTCGAAATAAATGTTCTATTCCATAAGCGAATATATATTTTATGATATTTTATCCATTGACAAAATAATCTTATTATTGAATTATAAAATCACTATAAATAATATTCTATATGAAAATTTCAGTCTCTGAAAAGAAATTCTACTCTCCATACAATAATATTTTACTTCATATGATAATTTTATATATAAATTATGAAATTTCAAATTTTTATTCGCGTAGGAGAAATCAACCAATTTTTTGATAATTTAATATTTTTTAGAAGTTTTCATTTGATAATTGAATTACAAAAATGATTTTTTTTTCATTTTATTATATTTAATTTATATAAAAATTTCATAGTATAATTTACATTTTAAGGAATTTTCAATATCATTTGATGATTATAATATATTTGTAAGATTTTTTTAACTGAAAATATTTATTCATGTAGCCTTTGAATAATTAAAACTCGTAAGATAAATTATCACCTTAAAACAAAATTGATCCAAATATATGAATTTTTTTGAATGAATTTTTTTTAAATCATGATAAATAATTTAACCTATATATTTTGAAATAAAATATTACTTATAAAAAGTAATAATTTCATTAAATTACACATGAATAGTTTATTATTATTAAAAATTATGATTTTAGAGGAATAAAAACATATGAAATATAGATATTTTTGGGACAAAAATTTGAATGTCAAATAATATCCATTTTTTATGTTCACAATACACATGATAAGTAAAACATAATATTAGTATATAAAATTTTATATGATTTTGTTTTGAACTATAAAATTTATAACATAAAAATTTGTATTGAATAACTATTAACCCATTTGTGTATGAAAAATTAAAATAACAGGAGTAAGATAAACTATAACTAATATAGAAAAATTGATTACAAAGTGTAGGAAAATATATTACTAATGTGAATATTTTTGTAATTTAATGGTTAAGAAATGTAGTAGAAAAAATAACATTTAATAAATGGTATTAATTTAGAAATGAATATAAATAATTAATGAATTTCATTAAAAGATAAAATACAATAAAATAATAAAAAATTATGTTTCAAAATATTTCAACCAAAAAAATTATATCACTATTACTTCGTAGGGTTGGGTTTTAAGATGCATGACCTTGGGGAAAAATTATATGGTTAAGGATGGATAAGGTAAGATTTTTCCCACACTTTTCAAGTTTAGAAAAACCTATTACAAGCATTTGGAGAACAAGAATGGTACTATTATTAACATTCATGGGTATTTTTTCATAAAAAATAATTCATCAAGAAGGGAAATTTAAATTTTGTAGATTTAATTTACCTGATATAGGTACATGATTCATTTAAAATTTTTTCTTCCACTATAATATTATACCATTAAATTATAGAGGGATGATGAAATTGATTATGAATCATCTCACTTTTATACCCAATTAATATAGGAGAATTATCCACCATATATATCATTCCCCTGAGATTAAATTATGCATTTACACACATTTTTGAAAAATAGTGATGAGAATCCTGATAGAAATCTAGAATATAAAAGAGTTCATTCAAAATTACATATCCAAAAATTAATATATGAATTAAAATATCATCCTTATAGTATTATTATTTAATTTTTGTTATGACTCAATACATGAATTATGAGGTAGGTTAATGCCAATAACTCAACTAAGTATTTATTAACTCTAATTCCATTATCAAAAATGGTATTTCGAGAGAGAAATATTTTCCCCCTTAAAACAACTATATCCACATAAACATAAATCTTAGATCCCTTATTAGTTTCAATAATATTATCAGATTGAGTATAATAAGAATCAATATAAGAAAAAACATAAAAAAATTCAAATATTTTCTACATATAGTTATTTTTGGTTTGATAGTTTATATTCAGAGTAGTAACCCATTGATAAATCCATTTTAAATTATTAATAATAAAATAATGTGTATCCAAAAATGATATTTGAGAGAAAAAACAACTTCAACAAAAATAACTAACTCATAATTTTTTGATATATTCCATCTCTATCTCTCTAATAATTATCTTTGAAAATATGTATCTTAATGGTGATATTTTTTCTTCAAATCATTAATAGTGTCCAAAGTGATATATCAAATTTTACAACATGAACATATCTATATAACACATCATTTTTGATGATAAATTTATTAGATGAAAAAATATTAGATTCTATTACAATTAAAGATGATGAAGCGATCATAGAAATACTATTTTAAAACACAAAATGAGATATTATAACCTTAATTAGATAATCAATTTTTATTTTTTTTATACATTCCTTCATATAACCCTAAAACATTGATATGTTACGAAAAAATGAATTTTTTTAGTCATTTATGTCTAACCATTTAACATTTATCTAATCTCATAAAATTATCAATTTGAAATAGAATGTTATATTACTTTAGATTCATGTTTTATTATTCCATAATGTTCAATATCAATTGAAATTAATTCATGAACAATAATATATGTAATTTCGTACATGTCAAAATAATCCATATAAATCTCAGGAACCATAATGATATGATATGATGTACTTTTTATAACACAAGAGGAACAAGTTCATAGGGAATTTCTCTCCTTATACTTCTCATAACTAAAAGGGGTTTTCAGTATCTTATTTTTTTCTGAATGAACCAAGTGGATTAGATTTAATATGAGATACATCCTTGGGAAAAATCAATTCCTCAAAAAAGTGATGGTAAATATTTATGTAAATATCACCATGAAAATATTGAACCATTGACTCAATAACATCAACAAACATAAATATATAAGAGAAATAATAATGGATTAATTGAGTTTTTTTCATTTAATCCCACCATCAATTGAAAGTATTCATAAAAATTATCTTGAGGTGTAATAACCTTAATAATACGTTAACAATTATCATATCGAGAAAAAATAAATTTATCATAATGGCTCACCATCACATCCCCAGAAGCTGTTACATCTATAGTAGGATATTTATTAATGATAACTTAATAAGAAAGAAGATAATGAAATTTTAATATATGAAATACTTAATTCACTTCTTCATTTTTCTAGAGGATAGTTTTATATTATGTTCTCAAATCCTTCTGTAAAATTGGAGAAGTTATAAGAGTCTCCCCCTCAATATGAGTTGGGAATTCCTTGATTTAATAAGTCTCAATTGGTACCAAAATATTTAAATAGTTGATCCAAAAAATATGTTATTATTCATCATATATCGAAGAGTGTTTTGAAAATGAATGTTAGTTTCCATAACCTCGCTAATCATTACTCTATCATTTTCAAAATGTTTGGTAAAAATTCTTCAATATTAATAGAAACTAAAGGTTCTTTATAAAAAATGTACATAGGATTGAGAGTATAATGTGAAATAAATATAATTTCTTCCCAACAAAACAAAGTAAATTAAGATGATTTTTTGTATGTATAACTTCTAAAACTCAAAATTTAATTGGATGATCACATTTTTAATAATATTAATTAGAATATTTTTCTTCATCTTAAAATTCATTGATCGGAATTTTCCCTATGTATCGACAAACAAAAATGGTTTGAAACTATATCAATATTCCACATATAATCAAAATTAACTTGAGATTTAACACAAAACATCACTCATGTGGTTAACAATGTACATCAATAAAACATTATATATGATAAAAAACACAACTTCACACTATATTTAAATAATAAAAAATCACGAGCATCATAATACATGAATCAAATATTTTCAAAAAATTCTATTAATTTTATCCTAAATAAAATCAATTTTTATTTCATAAATCCCAAAATCACATAAATTAATAAGAAAAATCATTTCAAGTAGATAATATTAATTTTCCATCTAAGAGAAATAGAAATATTTTCAATGTGGAACATTTTTTATAATTCTTTCCATTTTTTATCTTTATGATGTTTCTTTATATATTTTCTTGGACAATACAATTCTTAGAATAAAATAAAAAGATTAAATTTCAAATGATTTGTTCAAGGAAATAATGTTTATGATTTCATATTGAATGATTTATGATGTTTATAATGGTTTAGGTTTGAGAGAGACATAATATATATTATGAGTTACATATAGACAACATATATTAGAGAAAATATAAATAAAAAAAAAATCTAATACATCATAGGGTATATGACACTATATTACTTGACAGATAATACATTGAAATTAAACATCAATTCGGAAATGAAAACATATCATTTTATATTAAATAAATATAGAAATCAAAAATATAAATAAAATTTAAAATGAATGAAGTCATTTGAAACATAATAAACCTTATTTAATTTTATTGAAATCAAATCAATAAATTGACAATTTTTTGGTAAAAGTCTTACTAATTAATTGTTAGAATAAATAAATTGAAGGTAAATATCACTATTATGATACTTATTTTTGATAATATATTTATTAAAACATTATGCTTTATCCTTAAAATATTTATCCTATTTAATGAATTACTGTTAGAACCAGTGTTATGTAATTTTATTTGTACATGGATGAAGTTAAATCTGAAGTATGTGAAGGTGTGTTTCACCAAAAATACTTTTTCACAACAAATACTTGATGATATTTTCTAAATTTTGTTAGTCTATAATGAAATATAATATTTCTTTTGTATATGATAAAAAACTAACGATTTTAATAAAAGTGATATGTTCTAGAGGTGATTTTTTTAGCTAGTATACAACCACCAAACTGAACATACTAATATGGAGAAAATTAAAAATATCATGTATATAGAAAAATTAAAGAGTAAAGAATTATTCATTTTAAATAACTATATATTCCATTAGTATACTTTAAGTGAGTTTCCTTTTGGTTTTCATGAAATATTAAAAATATCAACATTGAAGACATAATATGAGGTTTAATTATGGTTAGATAAATTATAATCTCAATTATTCCTCTACATAAATAATTGTCAATTTATTTTATAGCTTCATCTCAGTAAATATTATTATTTAAAATCATTGTATTTTAAAACAACTTTCTTATATTGAGTCTAAGTGTATTTAATAATTTTTTTTTATTTTTTTACATTAGTTTTTTCATTCAAAAAAATACTTCGGTTAATATAAAATTCATGAATGATCCTCAAATCACATTCCATGTTATTTTAAATATCATTTTTTATGATCTTTGAGAAATAATTATGTGGTTTTTGATTTATGAAAACCAAGATAACACCATAATCATAAATTTTCATAAGTAAAATATTTTTTAATGTACTATTCTTAAATAATGTTTGGTCTAAACAATCCACAATTAAATGATTTTATAAAATATTTGAAATTATTATTTCATAGAAATGTTATGGTTCATCTTTTATTATATAAAATTCATTAAAATGTTTAAAAACACTATTATAAAGATCAAGGTCTTTAAAAGAACAAGGTCTTAAAAAATATATCACCAGGTAGATTCAATTTATAATGGCATATTTATCATCTATATGATATAATTTAAAATCCATATATTATTTATAGGGTAATTGAATCCTAATTAATTATATACAATAAATTTGGGAAATTTTATCTTTATAATATATCCATTCTTTATGATTATCACCTTTTATAACTAATCTAGAATTATTCTTAGTGATCACAACTGGTCATCCTACTTAGATCAACAAAATTAAATCCAGTAATTGTATAATTACGGTGACTGGATAGTAATTTTCTTACACTGAACCTTTTGAACTGGTTAAATTATTTTTATATAAATTCTACCAATATCTTTTTACCCAATTATTCTAGATTGGTTTATGTTCTAGTTGTGAAGACATAAAATTTAAGAATGTTTCAAAAAATATATTTTAGTACTAACTACGTTATCTAATACTACTATACTAGATTCATAATGATGGAATTTAAGGGTCATGGAATATCTAGGAATCAAAATTTTAGGTTCATTACTTTATTCAACTTTAAGACAACATTATCAACAATCTTGATCATATTTAATAACATTTATTGACAAAGAGAGGTTATACACCCAGTATTATATTGAATGAATGAATTCATCAAAATTATTATGTTTGTGATTAATATGATATATCAAATCAAATATTATGTGAATTATATTATTCAAATATCTATTAAAATTTATTGAAAACATTATAGATTTTAGAATTAGTTCAATAAACTATTAATTTTTGAATATCATCCTTTGGATCCAACACACCATGATCATCAACGGTGAATTTGATATACAATATGAATTGACAAACATATAAGTTTATCACCTTTGGTTTTCAATTATTTCATACCATATATGTTGTTTTATTTATGATATACTTTTTTATAACTCTATTTATCACATTAAATCTTGTGTTGATAGACATTGGATTAAATATGAATCATTCTGACTCTTAAAAAAGATGAGTTAAGAAAAAATCCTTATGAGTTAGATAATCATTAATGTAACAATCCATCAGAAATGGTTTTAGGATAAATATTTATAATTTTAAATAAAATAAATATTTTATATATTTCTATATAATTATTGGATTAATTAAATCAACATATAATAACTATGATATAGAATAATAATAATTTATTAAATATAGGAAATTGAGTTATGAAAAAAATCTATGATTTATGAATCATTTTAAAAGAACTCCTTAAAAGTGAGATATTACAAATAAAGTAAAGATACCATGAAAAAATTATAATTGATTATATTATAATTTTAATAAGTATAATGTAAAAAATTTATGATAAATTAGATTCATAAAAGAAAATATTTCTCATGAATAGAAATTGGGATGAAACACCCTTCTATTAATGTTATATTTTGAATTAAATTGTATAAATATAAGAATGCGATATGGATTTGTAAAAAAATTATATTTTATGAAAAATTATAATTATATACATAAATAAATAGTATATAAAAACAAGAAAAGAAAATATTGATGAAATAATATCATACCTCAATGAAGAAAAATGTAGATGTAAAAACCCATACCTTCAATATCATTTTGATGAACTTTTCTGTACCTCAGGCATAATAAAATTATATTAATAATATATTATAGAACCTTATTAAATCCTATAAAATATTATAAAAATTAATTATATTAATTTAGTGTCAATATATTTTTTATCCTTGGAATTTATGTTTTCGATTATTTGTTGATTTTGTTTTCTAAATGGATGTTTTGATTATTATTTATAGAGTAAATGTTCATGATAATGAGATTATTATTACCACTAGGATAAAATTTTTATACTGATTTATAATGTTCTTATTTCATATCATAAATATTTTGGATAAGATTAATGACGACAAAGTGATTTGGTGAATATCTTATTTCAAAAATTTATAATGAACCAAATGGTTGTACAATTATAATGCATTATATGTTATACTAATCATTTAAGAACCATAAAAATGAATTTAATTATAATTTAATAAAAAAATAGGTAATTGTTTTTTCATATTCATCCATGATATAAAATTATAACATTATTTAAAAAGGTGGTTAAACTAACCCAAAAAAAACATGTTATAATATATGGGGGTATATTTTTTAAAAAAGTATTTTTTCTATTGAAATCATTATTACCAAATAATAACCATATTTTTTAGATGAATTTATGTAGTTGATTAAAATTTCAATTTATTTTAATAATTATTAAATAACTAGATGAAAAATTGAATGTGTCACTTTCATGGAAGTGGTAGTCCGCACGGATTCATATGTCACACATTCATTTTATTATACATAAAAAATGTTGGAATTGATTTATATGTTCAGAAAATGAATTTTGTTTTAAATATTAATATTATTTATTAAATAATCTCTTTTAAATAGAAAAATATGGAGGTAATGAAAAAATAATCACCGCTCATAGGACACACCCCATAAACATCCACCCATATGTGTTCCATTTTAAATCAATCATTGGTAATTTAATGCATGAAGCATATAATTAAAATGTGTTAATATGACTCCCAAATGGAATCAAAGAAAACTGAAGTGAGGATTAGACCAATTTATACCAACATTATATCACTTAAAAGATCATTTCATAGATAAATTTAAATGGTGATACATTAAAAATAACAGTATTATTGTTAGATATATTTTATAGGGAAATTGAAATAAAACCATGAAAATATATATTTTTCAAAATAATTCTTTACAATGTTGTAAATTTATATGGTACATATCAAATTATAAATTTATTTTTAGGATGTTTACATTTATAAATTGTTTAATTTTTTTAAACGTAATTCCAAATTTTAAATCCTTGAAATTTATTAAAGTGTTCCTAATGGATTTGTGGAATAGAAGATAGAATTATAATTCAGAAAGGGAAATTATTTTCTATATATTATAAATACAATCATTGATGTAGGAATGATAATTAGAGTGATAAATTACCAAATTTAAGAGAGGTAATGTGATATTTTAATGTTGTAAAAAATAATACACATATTTATTTCATAAAATAAAAATGGGAACAATAGTAAGAAGAGTTTAAATGGATATCGAAGAGAATGAGATTGGTTGTAGAGTATGTGAATTATTTTGAACAACATTAAATCATATGAATAAAAAAATACATCATTTTAATTCCACAATAAAAATTATGTTCAAAAAATTTTTAATATATTCATACAATACAATAAAAGTTATATTGAAACAAAAAATAGGAATGATTATGAATAATAAAAAGAAGTCAAGTAAACAAGAAACTGTAATGAGAATTTTTAGGATTCGTTTATTTTAAAAGATGTTAATGTATAATAATTTATATAAATATCAAGGTAATTGGAAATAAATTTCTATGATGTTTCTGGATTATATAGATTTATTTAGAATAATGGAGTTCAAGAATAACAATTTTTACAAAATGAAAATAACATGAGTTATAAAATACCCTTACATATTTAGAAACTTTTTAAGAGAAATCCCTTCAATGAGAGGGAATGTAATTAAACTAAAATTATCATGAATAAAAGATTATTATTTTTATTATATATCTAATAGGTAGTATACAAAATATGTAAATCATGTTTATACACAGAACAAGTCTCATGAATAGAAATTGAGTCGAAACGCCAATTCATTATAATTATCCATCAAAATTAAACCCCTGAATTATATACCAAAAAAATATTTGTAATTAATTTTTATTAAATGAAAAAATATTATAAATTAATACTGTAGAATATATATATATATATAAAGAAATAAATTCTGAATTCACATCATTTCTCAAGGTAAAAAAATTGAGATGCAAAACCAATACCTCTAATCCCACTATTCGTAAAATTACCTAACAAAATCTCCAATAAAAAACGTGAAAAGATATTTTGAAACATTAATACATACCTACAATTTATTAAAAAATTCATTCAATTTTTTTATTTCAAAAATATATGTTAGTAATATATATTTTCATCTTCCTATGTTATTATATTTGATTGTTTTTTACTACAAGATTTATATTGGGGGCGTCGAATAATGTTTATATATTTAGTGTAAATTATTTCTAGATTATTATTGAAAATTTAAAATATATATATATATTTTTTATTTTTTAATTCCATTGGTATTTTTGTTATGAGTCATCATTATTGAGTTTGTGATGAGCGTATTCTATATTGTTTAATAACCAAAAAATCATTACAACAGTAATAAGATAACAATTAGTATATCTATTACCCAACCATAAACCAAACATTATTTTCTCATAAATATCTAATGACACTAAAATTTTTGTTCCAATTTTCTTCATTGATAAATATTTATTGAAATGTTTAAGTATATTGTTATAGCAACCAAAAAACAAGATATAAATGATGGCTGGGTATGGTTATGAAATTTATTCCTTTAGAATAACATCATTAACTATTTATTAGTTATATTATTTAGATATATTTATAAAGGAAAATTAAATATAAATAGAGATTGATAAATAAAAAAGTACTATATATTAAATAAAATACATGAAATTCATGGATGTTTTATACCCCATGTATGCATGAGAGAAATTTTAATTAATTTATGATGAAAATGTTGTAGTAAATTGTTGGTATTATAATATTATTACTAATATTATAATAATAATTATTTATTTATTAAATATCCGCATTTAACATTCCATGTATGTATGTATTGAAAAGTAGACCACATCACATTTAAGGGTGTAACGTATTCTCTTTTTTAGTAAGAGTTGTTAAGGTTAATAAATTCATGTTTCCATTTTTCTTAATTATATGATATTGGTTTAGTGAAAAAGGGTCCTTGAGTAAAAGGTGGAAGTGTGGTAGATGATGGATTGTGTGGTGGATTGGAAGATGTCAGTGGCAGCTGGTGTAACCCACTAACATGTTTGTGGGGTTCCAATAGGGATATAAAATATTTATTACACCACCAGACATCTGTTGGACCCAGAATAATGTAATGATTTATTCTAGAAAGACTGAAAAAATTGTGTTGAAAGAATTCATTCAGTGAGGCCCATCAACTAGTCAGTGTGTCTGGTCTGGGAATGCATTAAATTCGCCATTATTGTTTTTATTTATCAAGATTTCCCCCAAAATTTTACACAAAATTTCGACATCTGTAATCCTTTTTTGAATTACAGATCTGTGTCCTGGTCTCCATATCTCTTTTTCATCCATATCCCCTTGATCTAACAACCTTTTATTAATTTATTATAATTTTACTGGTAAGTCCCTATATGATTTATGAAAATTTCTTATTCTTCTTTTTTTGAAATGATCATATATCTATGTTGGATATTTGTCTTTTATAATTATCCATTGATTAAATCCAAATTTTATCATAGTTTAGTGTAGGATCATGTAATTTAATGATGTTTCATGATCAAAAAGTGATCTTCATTCATCAAAAAGAATAAAATGTCTATGTAGTATTGAATAATATCTCGAGATCTATTCCCAAATGTGTATTGATGTTGGAAAAATATCCATTGATGAATTCATTGTATATTGGTGGTGTTGTTCATGATTTTGGGATGAAACCTCATTGATGAGGACACGATTCTCATAAACATTAATGTTTTTGGGAATTTTATCGAGAATGATAATCATGGGATCATATTTTTCTTCATTGTAATCATAAATATATTTTACATTGGTGAATTGATGAGGTATTAGTGATATTTGGCTAGAACCAAAGATCTAATTTCAAATAAACTATTAATTCATGATCCGTTATACAATTTTTTGAGACATTGAGTGAGTTGGAACCACCTCCTTCAACATACCTCAGATTTCGCACCACAAATAAAAAACATATGTTATGTGATTCTATAATCACATTCATCACTAGGATTATTGATGGATTTGGTGTCATTTTACATTAAGTTTTTCATAGTTTGATGCCATTTTACTCTTACAGAATACAAACTAGTGTATATCTATATTTGATATTTTATTTTCATGATAATACATTTATGAATAACTCCATTTATATTATACCATTGGAATATCTATCATGTTAAAAAAATTTCCTAATAAAAATTATATCCTACATCAATATCATGCATTCAATGGGTATGTTTTATTGAATAATATTATAATACCACTTATCAAATGGAATATAATGATATATATTTTATCTTTAGTTGTATTCATTTTTGATTAATGGTGTTATGGATAGGTCATTTATTAACACTCTTTACTAGGGAAAAAATTCTCTAAAATGGTGATATATCTAGGTATGTCATATAGAATGAATATTATTATATCTTAAACATCATAATTCCCATCCTGGATATATTTTTCGTGGAAATATTAATGAAGTATCAATTAATTTTTACTATAACCAAGGAACAATTATTTAATCAATGAGAAATTCACGATCCTTTCTATGATCAATGTATTATCTTGTGAATTAGAATTCCTACATTTTACATACTTTGGATTTTGACCCATTTATGGACACCCCAAGTTATGAAATTTGTAAATATGTTAATTGATATTAAATCATCATGAGACTCCTTTATAAGAATCTTATTTGATGACCAAGAACCAAATATATTCATATTTTATGCATGATTTTTTCTATGTGTGTCTACAACATGGTACAATCTATTTTTATGGATGATCATTGGATTTAATCATCATTACACTGAGTAAGGATGTTAATTACCATTTGGGGAACTCATATACAAATATTTTCATTGAATTACTCATGTGTTTTCATGGTTTGTTGATCCTGATTGATGGTGATTTCTTTTGATCGTCTTTATAGATGATATAACCAATTATGATGTTGGTTTCAATGTGAATTTCGTGAAAACCTTTGTACAATTAATAATGTTGATTAGAAATTTTAATATGATGAAACTACATTTTTCAAGATTTCATGTTATGTTTTTTACCATCCCTATTGTTTTTTATTGTCTTTTAATTATAGGTTTAGTAATTTGAATATGTGATAAGTGAGATTCATGGTATTATTACCATTACATGGGGAGTGCACATGATGTATGAAAATGATGATGTTGAAACCCTAATGAAGAAAAGAGAATGATAGAATAATTGTATGGATGTAAATCAAATTCATTAGTATAACACCCTATGATTTTTTTTTTGTCTCTTGTTAAATAAATTCTATTTATTAGATATCGTGTGGTTTACACAACACTAAGCTTAATCGAACTATGATATTCTAGAAATGATATTATTTTAAAACAATCATTTAACTGGTGGTAATGAATATTAATAACCACAGTTTAAAATTTAAATAATAAGCATTCAATATTTTTTTAAATTAATCCATTATACTAGATCAGAATAAGATAATAACATTGAAAATTTTATGAATAAAAACTATATTTTTATAATGGTAGTTTCGTTACCTTTTGGTGGTACACTTATTTTTATACTATATTTTCACACTTTTATAGATTATATTTGAAAAAATAAATATAATTTTGAATGTGAAATGTTAAAATTATATTGTATGATGCCTTGGTATTTTTTAGAAAATACTAATCTTCAAGTGAATCGGTAAAAATACATTTTTTTTATTGAAAATATAATTTTTATTTCATCCATTAAAAATTTATATTTCATGCTAGATTATATGTAAAATCACTCATATAATACTATTAAAAATTTTAATCTGGTGAATTCGAATAAATTTCATGATTGAATGTTGAATAACAACATTTTTATATTTAATATGTCAATTTTCAGAAAAACATTTATCATTGATTTTCATAAATTCATTTTTAATAAATTTTCATAAATACTGTTATTTGAATTTTAAAAAAATGGATTCCATAGTTTAAATCATATGGTCAAAATTTAGCAAATAGGTTCCTTTTTCTCTTTAACTATATGAATATAAACCTTTTTAATGTTTTTTACCATGCTAATACGTAAGTTGAGTAATTTATGTTAAACGTTAAATGACGAGGACATGAAAATAACACTAAAACCTGAAAATGTTTTATTTGATGATCCCAATCCTTCCATAATCAATTAATATTAATTCATTTAACTATTTATGTCTATTTGGATGAGGATATGAAATATATAAATTTTTATTTAATGAAAGGTCACTAATGTCATATTCATATTATTTATAACTATAATTTTTTTATTATTGAATTGTCTAGAAGGTATCTTATACTATAAATATTTTTTTAAAATAAAAATTAATTATATTCATCATAGTAATATATTTTTAAATTTTAGTTGAAAAATAATTAATATTAATGGTTTTAAAATTGTGAAGAAGTAATTTTTATTAATAAAAATATACAATAATTGATATTAATAAAAATAAAATAAATATTACATTAGATAAATACTATCATATAATAATTTTATAGATTAATTGTATATGTTATGAAAGTATTAAAATATGTTTTTATAATTTTTCATATTTTATTTTAATTTTTAAAATTCAATTTAATGAATACTATCAAAATTAATATTAAATATAGTTTTAAAATAAATAATATTTTAATAAATGACACAAAATTACTAAAAATTTTACAATGTGTCAATTAATTTAGATAAATTTGAAAATATCATCTATGATTCATTTATGTGCATTTTTTTCAATTTTTTTGTAACAATATTTACCATCGCATAGTGAAAATTCATGTTGTCACTATAACAGTTAAATAGATTAAATAATGGTTAAAACAAAAAGATAATGGTAATAATATAAAATAAACATGTTAAAAAATTTTGATTATAGAATTGAAACCCATTATCTTGGTATCTTATAAATGAATTATCTTTGAGATATTTGTAATTGATAATTAATTTATGTTGACTTTATATTAAGAGTCACTCTAAAATTGCCCTCAACAGAATAATAAAATGGCCCCTCTTCCCTAACTTCGTCATAAAACCATGAGACATATATCTTGGCCCAAACCATCATATTTATCTTTTTAATATTTTTAACCAACATTTTGAGCTTCTAGTCTTCTAAAAAGTTTTACCCAAGAACCCTTATGAGAATATATAATAGAGTTTTACTGAAGAAAAGGTAATGATTTTTATCAAATATTTCGTGTTTGTTTATTCTTATACTTACTCTTCATATGTTGATTACATTAAAAATTATTAAATACAATATAATCTATAAATAGTAATGTTGTAATGATTATGTAAAAACAATATTCTCCATTTTAATCTATCTTATAAAACAAATGCACTACATGGGTGTACATTCAACATACCATCTCCACACCATGGTGTAATTATTTTTTCATCATCACATTAATTGAATATTTAGAATGATAGAAATAATAGAATTATATAATAATCATGACATGATATTTATTATTTGAAAATTAATATACCTTCGCCTTTCACTATAAAGAGAATGATATTGTCACTCGTGCGATATTATGTCCTACCAACTCGACGTTGTGATGTCATTAATTTTCCATATTCCCCATAAAATATTTATAAAAAAATATACATATTGAATAATTATTATAAATATATTTTCTTAATTTCATCATAGATATGACATAATTATAACCTAGGAATAAAAAATATAATTCCACAAAAAAAAAGTATAGAAAACAATGTAGTTCACAAACGAAAATTGGGGATGATGAAATATTATTAACAAATGACTTATAAGATAGTGTAATAAAAACATAAATGATATAATAAATAAAAATATTGTTCTATTATAAATTAATAAAGTTATAAAAACCATTATAATTGAGGATATATAACATTCAACTAATGTAAAGAAATAGGTGAGGGTTTATTATCTCACTTTTATATCATATAGATATATGCCATATTAACCACTTATTTAATTTTTGTGGTGTTTGGATCATATGATATATCATATCATGAATATATCTATATTCATGTTATTCAATGTATCATTCAATTATTATTAATTTTATGGGGTATACAATTTGAATGATTACTATGTGGTAAGATACTTTGTCTCAATTTTCATTTTATTGAGGCTTACTTTGTATTGTGTGTGAATTAATTATTATATGATGTATATACTACCCCTTTGAAAAAATTATTTTGAAACTGTATTTCTCTTAAATATCCACATATTTATAACCTAGATATGAGTATTTATTAAACTGTATAATATTTTTAAATATGGTGTTTACTCTGAATGTTATTTGATTAAATATGGAAATATTAAAATATATATACTCTAATAAATAAATTAATTTAAATACAAAGAATATTTTTCATTAATTAAATATATTATTTAATATATGAATAATTATTTTGAATTGTAGTGATATGTGGGGGCTAAAATTATTTATCCACCGGATGCATCGACCGGTCTCATAAGAAAAAAAATTGGCCCTAGGAATAATGTTTCTACATGTAGTTTTAAATAGTCATGTGAAAGGTATTGATGGTAGGGTCATCATGTTTCAGATACATTATGTCTCATAAATAAGAATTTACATCATTTAGTATTACATTATTTCTATCAATCATATTTTCACTTTGAAAAAATATATGGATTAATTTATCTCTCCATAAATTTATTTAACGTAATGTGTGTTCAGTTATTTAACTCTTCTTATTGATTAGTACTTATTAAATATGATACACATAATATTAAATCTTGATTATTTTATATTTAACTCTTATTAATAATATCATCTCTTCATTATATGTTTTTCTTCCTTAGGTTATGAACATTTAATCTTTGAGTATGTGTCAAGTATATGTTTTTATTTACTTTTTTTGGTCTATGAATAATTATCTATGTAATATAGGATCCATTTATGTATCTAGTACATCGAGACTAATAAATTCATCAATCCATGGTTATGTGATCCCTTGTATCTATGATAACATATCAATGTAAGGGACCAACTTCGGCCTACTCGAGTCTGGGTCTTTACATTTAGGATACCAAAGAATATTCTAGAATTCTATTCCTTGTGGATACAAAGTGATTATCTTGATGCCTTGGGGATATTGAGAGACACATCACCAATTTTTTTGATTGTTAAATATCATTTGTGATGAAATTTTCTCATCAATCTCACGTGGATGTGAATTAAGTATGATTTAGGGGTTTTCGGTGGCACTGTTGGTGCATGACAGCTCATTACCCAATTGTATGTTTTTTTATGATTTATTTCACATTTATCGTTTATATGGAATAGAAATATTATACATGTGAACACATGTTATGTACACATTATTTTTTTTCTACTAGATTTTATTACACACACCTTATATGGAAATTTTGATATATGTGATGTATTCGTGTATGGGGATCTATAAACATGCAAGGGGAAAATGGTAGATAGTTTAGTTGATTACAATAATGTAAGGATAGGTCCGAAGATTTACAATATAGGATATTCATATTTATTTATTTACATTATATAATTTATACTTTGTATTGGCTTTCAAAAATGATAGCTTGATTTAAATTTATTTATGACTGGTTATCTATCTACATGGTTTCATAGGATTAATATGATTATTTTTTAATTATATTATATTATATTATTATTTGTGTAGGGTCATTATAGTAAGGTTATTATATCTATAATGATGGACTTAGACACTATCATCAAGTTGATGGCCCCAATAATACATTGAGATAAGTATGATGTTATGGGACTCTTCACCTTGGACCCAAGAGGTTCAGGTCTAGGAATTATTGGAGTTTTTAATTTGTACGTAAAACGAGATACATTTTCATTTTTCAATTGGTTGGGTGGAGGGTAGTAAAAGGTTATCCAATAAAAATTAAAAAATAGTTAAATTATGATACATGTAATTATATCAATTATTCTATAATTTATTATTTTTAAGTTGATGTAGAAAGAGTAAAAAATGGAATGAAAAATTAAAAATTGAGAATATCATCATACTCATTAGGATATATCCTTTGTAAAATAGATTAATGATTTTAAAGGTGTATTTTTAGACAAAAAACCTATTGGTTATTTTTAAGAGTCTTGAGGAGTTATTTTTTTAAATGTTTTTAAAATCATAGAGAAATAGGGTGAAAAAATAATCTAGTTGGTAGTTGTTCCTTTTATAAGGGTGAGGAGTGTATTTTATTAAAATATTAAAGTTATTATCATTATTTAAAGATAATGATGACCAAATAATGGAAAATAATGGGGTTTGAGAAGACGTAATGTCAGTAAATCACTAAAAATACATTTTAAACAATTTTTTTACATGATGTAATCTCTTTTACTCATATATTTTTTCACATCTGATTTTTTTTCACAAAGGGAATTAAATATTACTAAAAAGTTTATATATAGTTCCTAAAAATAAAATGGGGTTTACTACATAATTTATACCTAATGAATCCAAATATTAAATCTATTTATTCAATAACATAATTACAGTAGTGATAGAAAGTAACTTTAATATTTGATGATATAACAAGGGAAAACCTTTTTAGATAAAGTAATTTTTTAGAGTAAACAAAATGTTATTTATTATGTTATAATTTTTTTAATTTTATTGAAATTAATTGGTTTTTTGTTAAATAAGGTAGATTTAATAGAAATATAAATAAATCAAATGTAACGCCCAGACCCCAGCTACCCAGAGTCGGTGCGTTATTGCGTAACATTGGCCTGATCACAAAAGATCAATTCTCGAAAGACAGATTAGTTTAGTAGCCTTGGAAACACTAGATACATTCATAAATGTTACATTACATCATAAACTAAAAAATCACAATAACATAGTCTCCATAGTCCACACTTCCATCCCCTTCAGACTAACCTTGTACGTCAGTCATAAAATGTTTTTTCGCATCCTAGGAAAAATAAAACATTGAAAGGGGTGAGCTCAGATTCTCAGAAAGGATAACAGTATAGCGAAAGCTTTTATATATAATCATTAACATTTAAGGCAATTTATAACTAAAACAAAATCTTTTTAAACATGAATATTTGACTAATATAGAAATGGTAAAATGAGATAATGCCATATACTTATTCACATGGATATTCTACTGGTCTAATAATCACATGTAATATCAATAACCTCTTTCATAATGACAGAATGAATAATGCCAGACTATCATAACCATGTAGCCAAGGCCCCATGCCAAGAATACAAATATGATTTTTTCAAGTCCTTGTGCCAGGACACTAGTTTATATCATGAGATCTATCGATGCATCAAGGATCTATAGCGGGCTTCACCCGTCACTAACTATGTCCAATGCATTCCCCATATGAAAAAAGTTATATAAACATTTCAGAATACCATTTTTTTAAAATACCGTTTGAAATTAATTGCGACATCAAAATACCAGTTCAATTTTTAGAAGATACTTACATTTAAAATTTCTCAAATATAATCCAGTTTTTTTTCTAAAAACATTATGCAAGATTCTGAAAAAAAAATAACTAATTCTATGACTGATCGACTAATTACAAGCCATGATGGGTCCACGCCCAATCCCTTCCAGTCTACCACAGTCGCGAGTTGGGTTTTCTGAAAACATTTTTAAGCTTGTGTTATATACATATACATTTTCACTGGGTTTTCATATATTAAGACTCGTAAACAACATTTGATACATACCATTTTGAAAACCAAAATAAAAGAAAAGTAAAACATGGTATTTTTTTTCATTTAAAAAAAGTTATGGCTTATAGAGGAAGCCGAAACTCAAATAATGGTTATGGCGGCGGGGAAGTCATTGTAGCCGCATACGTATGACAAAAATACATTCCCTTTTTTCGTTTAGTAAAATGATTCATATAAAAAATATTACTTTTGAATAAACATAAAAGTCAAAGGTGTTTATACACCGTATAAAGGAAAGTTGGGTATAAAACAAAATATGTCACAATAAAAGGAGATTGAGACGAAGTCCCTTACAAAGATAATTTTTCAAATAAAATAGATATATTATGTTTATTTACTATATTTACACATAAATAATATATAAATACAAGATATGACATAATAATATCATGACATAATTTTAAAGTAGGAGATTAACCCAATGAACGGAAATCGGGTTAAGAAGTTCCCTTACCTCGTGTCCGACTTGACTCGACCATTATTTAACCTCCTGAATAATAAACTAGAGTTAATTTATAATTACTTATGATCCTTTTTCAAGTTTATTATTCCTTTTATATAACGTATTACCATGTTATGAACATTATGTAATTATTTATGTTAATAACGGTCATTTTGCCGATCTTTGGTACTTGAGTCAAAAATAAACTTCTTAAAATTACAAGTTTTTCATGTGGTATATCCATTATATCCATAATTATATTCATGATGTAGATATCATATACATAATATATATCCAGTATATACATTCATTTATAATATTACATAACATTTAGAGGTAAGAAACGAAACGCACCGTTCATGGAGACGGTAAGCCGTACGTATGCATGAACGCTAATTTAATTTGTATTTTGTATTTAATGGAATGAAGTTATAATTATATAAAGGTATAATATAATTCCAGTATAATATAATGTATAATACAATTTACTCCATCCTTTATACATCCCACATATGCCATTAACTATTCAAATCACTTTGAGGGGGCGGTTGTTCGCACTTCCTAAAATGAAAATATTGCGTTTACCCATAATGGAAATCATAAAAGTATACCATAAATGAAAAATATAGAATCTTAAGGAAAACAAAAACATATTATATATCATATATAAATATAGTGTCATCTTAATGGTCACTTTTGAAGGTGTTATATGAGTGTCGAACAATCATCGTTTCGTGAGGCAGAAATTCACCATCCACAGAAATAGTATGTTCTTTAACCACTATATGTAGGTGTGTGTAAGTGTAGTTCTAATACTTATTATAAAAACATACTAATATATTTATGATACTGGTTTTGTTACAAGATAAATAAATAAAAATAGTTTAGGGGGTTGGAGGAGCAAAATAAAACATAAGAACACAAGAGAAAACACTACCTTTAAAATCGGGTAACTCTTTTTGATTTGAGACAAAGGCATCTTTGGGAAGACTTATGCCCAACTTTAGGCATATAGGAGTAAGAGAGGGAAGTGGGGAGAGTATTTGGGAAAAGTTTGGCCGATCCAAATGGCTTGGAAGGTGTGAATAAGGTGGTAGTGGTGGGGGCCTTTTATAAGAAAAGAAGAGAGGCACTCTTGGAAAGTCATGAAATGTTACTTTATTATATAATGAGTTTCGGATTATAAATGTCCCACAGTTATATATTTAGAGTATAAGGTGATAAGGGTTCTAAATATACTCATCCAATTGGTTTTTTACAAGTGCATGTCTTAGATTTTACATTATCTTTTTATTTTATTTAAATTGTTAATTAATGAGGTAATCACTGAATCATCATGGTGTCATAAATAATTTAATTTATTTAGTGTCTAAAAATTATAAAAAATTATCATGATTTAGGAAATGTATTTATATTTCTAATGAATATTTATAGTCAAAAATATTACTTGTATAACCCCATTTTAAAATTGTTTTAGTAAAACAACTCATGTTTGTGACATTTTTATTTTAACAATAAATAAAAAGTTTTTCATGTCATTTTCCTACCAAAGTTTCTCCATGGGGTCCCCATGGTGACCCATAGATTATCGTGGTCGGACATGACTCATCCAATAGGGGTCGAACTAGTGTAAAGTTATTTTCATATTTTTATAATATCATTTTTGACATTAAATTTCACTAATTACCTATAATCGTGATTAATTAAACTTAAAAGTTACTATTCACCAAAAAAATAATTTTAATCCCATTGAACCACATTTTACGACCTAATGACTACCATGAATGTATGATTTTTGAAAATCAAATCACAGATGTGGTAATGTTTCATTTAAACGAAAATCGGTTTTTTAACTACCACTTAGTGGTTTAACTATTCATAAAAAATTGATGTTTTTCAGAACAATGCCAAAATTTCACCCTAATCTATAATTGATATTCCGAATTAAAAAATGATGTATATTTTAAAAAATTCCAAACATATAAGTTGCATTAATTAATTTTATAACTAATTCCCGTTGTCACAACACATAGCGTGTTTTTAAGAAACAATATATATCAAAAGATTGACAATTGTTTATGTCCAATTTCAAAGTGAAATTAATTGTAATGAACACCATTGGATAAAATTGTAAAAATATATTATAATTATACTTTATAACCACTCAATAGTATAATTTATCACTATAAATTAATTTTATTAAAAAAGTTGTTTTATGTATTTTTCACTATTCATAAAAAAATGGATGTTCTCAGAAAAATACCAAAAATTCAACATAGGCTAATTTCGATATTAAGAAAAAAAACAATGAAGTCCATTTTGAAATATAAAATTTCTATAATTTTTAAAAGTGGGTATTACTATTCATAACGGCTACTTTGATTAGTCACAGTGTGTTAGAATTCGAACTTGCGTACAATGCAAGTTATTGCATTATTTCAAGAGAAGCGTATGGTGGATGTTCGGGGTGTTAAATTCTACCCTCCTACAATAAATTTCGTCCTCTCAATTTGAAATTGTTCATTGAAAATAGAAGGTTGAAAATAGAAAATACCTTTGTGGAAAACCCACATCGGAAATAACGTTAATGAAATTTAACCTTAATAAGAGGGAAAGAAAAATGAAAAAGTCACCACCAAATTATGATCTCGATAAGGAGAACATTGGTGGAAATTAGAGACATGTAATTGGATGAAAAATGAATATATTTGTAAGGAGTGATTGAGGTCATCAGTCACAAACATGTTTAAAATTGAGGGCCTAAAATCATTCAATCTATGTTGATTTAAAATATTATCAGTTCATCAAGAGATAATGTATTAGGATAAAACATTTTTTTGTTTTAAGATCACTTTACTAAAGTTTACGAATTAATTTATTCATAGAAATAGAGATAGGTATATATATATTTATTCTTGACAAGTAGAGTTTCAAACTTCAACTAATTTCTACCACAAACTCATCTTTCACTCAAAAAGATAATGGAACTAGAAAATATTATATTTATCCTAATCGTACAAGGTTCTAAATATTAACACATACCATTTAGATTAGGAAAACTATTTTTTAATAACCTGGGACTTCCTGTAGGCTAGTGGTAGGTAATAAAGGCCTGTCGCACTATGGTTGTGGGTTCGATTCCTGCAGCTTTGTCCGACGCGACGGGTTATCCCCCAACCTGCAGGTTGTCCTTCTCCTAAAAGTATAGTATTATAATATTCCAAAAATAAAATTAAGAAATGTTTTAAACATAAATAATAATATCCAAAGTTCAACATAATTCATTCCAACTTTTATAGTTATCCAAAATACCTCTATCCAGACTTTCTCTAAAAGGTCTATAAATTTCAAAATCAATTGTAACATCAGAATCCTCAAACAAAGTAAAGTTTCTCTTATTGTAACATAGTAAAAAATATGATTACCTTAATCATATTAAATCCTTAATGAAAACAACAAGTATATTAGTAAAATCCCTATATATATATATATCACATTATCCTTATAACGAGAATATAATCCTTGAGTCCAAAAGAACCAATACATTAATTATTCCACTTCAACTGTAGTAATAGCATAAGATTGTCCTTGATCCTTTGGCCTTTTTTGAGGCAAGTTTCCCTGACGCTTAGGACATTCATTTTTATAATGCCCCATTTCCCTACAATTGTAGCATTCAACATTGATAGCCTCTTTATTTCCCTTGTAATCACGATCCTGGTGACCTTTTTCTCCATATTTATAACAAACTCTCATTTCTTTTAGGAAAGTACCGGGGTGATTCTTCCCACAATTATCGCATAATAGAAAATCCTTCTTTCCCTTTTTCCATTTATCTGTCTCTGGTTCCACCATTCTCTTCTTCTCATTCTATAATTTATTGTCATAAGATTTAGAGAAATCCTTTTCTATTTTGATAGCACATGAGAAAATATCTTCGTACAAAGAGAAGGTGTGTGAGACTAATGCTCGACGGAGAAATGGTTTTATCCCATCAAAGAAACTATCGATCTTACTTCTAGGGTTATGTATCTAATCTGTAGCATGCCTCGCTAACCTTGTAAAGTTATCCTCCTACTTTGGGACATTCTCATCCTCCTTCTTCCTGAGACTCATAAATTGCTTTCCCATATTTGCTCGATTGTCATGTGGAAATTATATTTCTAAGAAAATTTCATCAAACACCCTCTATTCCATACTTGATACTTCTTTATCTTCCTTTGTGTTTTGAATCAGCGACCACCATTGATCGGCATCTACAGTGAGGCGGTAGACTTCCATGACAACCTTCTCCCTTTCCCTACTCCCCAAGGTGTAGAATATTTTCTCAAAGAGATTATCCATTGCTCAGCTACTAATTTATTGGTACCCCCATTTAATGTTGGCGGTTGTTGCCTCATGAAGCAGTCTAACATTGATCCTCCACGCTGCAGATTAGGGTTCTCCATATGAGTAAGATTATTATTCGTAACCAAAGTGAGTTGTCCTGGTATGGTAATAAGTTGATCCACACCAGTTTTATCTCTAGATCCACAATAATTATATTAAGTAGGAGGGTAATCCCTACACGGAGTGAGTGCATTGATAACATTTCCATTCCTTCCACTAGGCGCCATTTCTAAACAATGGCATAAACTAGATTAGTTTATGAATCAAAATACATAATTCCATACTTGTAAAATACATAACATAAATTGAAATATCTATGGATATAATCCATAATCATAAAAATGTTATCTTTTAGGAATTATATACTCATAACCCTTCATAGTGGTTTGTAAAGAATATGAGAATTATCCTAAGCATATTCCCCGGGTGTGTCGTAACCAATAGTGCAGCAAGGCCCATTGTCGTGCACCAGTTCCCGTTCGAGTCTAGCTCAAAGCGGTGTTTTTGGGTTTTACCCCTAGGTATATCTGTGCCAGAGCCGCCTCTACCTTCTCGTATCCAGATAGGGATGTATTTCTGATAAAACTCACAAAATCCTTATAATAACAAAATTTGAGGAAGTTCTTCTATACTAATCCTCAAAGTCTATCTTTGGTCTATGTGATCTAATCAGAGTTTATCTAAATCTAGCTTCCACGGTTAGTACTAAAATGCCTCTGATACCAACTGTAACACACCGACCCCAACTACCCAGAGTCGGTGTGTTATTGCGTAACATTGGCATGATCACAAAAGATCATGTCTCGAAATACCGATTAGTTTAGTAGCCTTCGAAACACTAGATACATTCATAAATGTTACATTACATCATAAAGTGAAAAATCACAATAACATAGTCTCCATAGTCCACACTTATATCCCCTTCAGACTATCCCTGTAGGTCAGTTATAAAATGTATCATCACATCCTGGGAAAAATAAAACATTGAAAGGGGTGAGATCAGATGCTCAGTAAGGATAACAATGTAGAGGAGGCTTTTATAAATAAACATTAACATTTAAGGCAATGTATAACTAAAATAAATCCATTTAAACGTGAACTTTAGAATAATATGGAAAAAGTAAAATGAGATAATTCCATTTACTTATTCACATGGATATTATACTGGTCGAATAATAACATTCAATATCAATAACCACTTTCATAATGATGGAATGCATAATGCCAGACTATCATAACCACATAGCCAAGTCCTTGTGCCAAGACTACAAATATGATTTTTTCAAGGCCTCGTGCCGAGACACTAGTTTGTCTCATGAGACCTACTGATGCATCAAGGAGCTACAGCGGGCTCCACCTGTCACATTCCATGTCCAATGGATTCCTCATATGAAAAAAGGTATATAAACATTTCAGAATACCATTTTTTAAAAAATAACGTTTGAAACTAATTGCAGCATTAAAATACCAGTTCAATATATAGAAGATACATACATTTAAAATTTCTCAAATATACTTCACTGTTTTTATGAAAACATTATTCAAGCTCCTGAAAACAAAATAACTAATTCTAAGACTGCTCAACTAATTACAGGCCATGATGGTTCCACGCCCAATCCCTTCCTGTCTACCACATTCGAGAGTTGGGTTTTCTGAAAACATTATTAATCTTGCATTAAATACATATACATTTGAACTGGGTTTTCATATATTAAGACTCGTAAACAACTTTTGATACATACCATTTTCAAATTCAAAATAAAAGTAAAGTAAAACATGGTATTTGTTTTTCATTTAAAAAATGTTATGCCTTATAGAGGAAGCCGAAACTCAAATAATGGTCACGACAGTGGAGAAGTCATTGTCTCCATATAAGTATGACAAAAAACATTCACACTTTTCTATTAGTAAAACTATTCATATAAAAAAGATTCCTTTTGAATAAACATAAAAGTCAAAGGGGTTTATACACTGTATAAAGGAAAGTTGTGTATAAAAAAATTATGCCTCAATGAAAGGAGATTGAGACGAAGTCCCGTAAAAATATCATTTTAAAAAAACAGATCTATTATGTGAATTCACTATATTTACACATTAATAAAGTATAAATACAAGATAGGACATAATAATATCATGACATAATTTTAAATTAGGAGATTAACCGAAAGAACAGAAATCGGGTTAAGAAGTTCCCTTACCTCGTGTCCTACTTGACTCGACCGTTCTTTAACCTCCTGAATAATAAACTAGAGCTAATTTATAATTGCCTAAGAACCTTTTTCAAGTTTATTATTCCTTTTATATAACATATTACCATGTTTTGAACATTATGTAATTATTTATGTTAATAACGGTCGTTTTCTCGATCTTTGGTACTCTAGTAAAAAATAAACATCTTAAAATTAAAAGTTGATCACGTGGAAAAATATACATTATATCAATAATTATATTAATGATATAGAAATCATATACATCATATATATCCAGTATATACATTCATTTATAATGTTACATAACATTTAGAGGTAAGAAAGGGAATGCACCGTTCATGGAGACGGTAAGCCGTACGTATGGATGAACGCTACTTTCATTTCTATTTCATATTTAATGGAATGAAGTTATAATTATATAAAGGTATAATATAATTACATTATAATATAATGTATAATACCATTTACTCTATCCTTTATACATTCCACATATGGCCTTAACGATTCAAATCACTTTGAGGGGGCGGTAGTCCGCACTTCCTAAAGTAAAATCATCGCGTTTACACATAATGGAAACCTTAATGTTATGCCATAAATGAAAAATACAGATTCTTAAGGAAAATATAAACATATTATATATCATATATAAATATAGTGACATCTTAATGGCCACCATTGAAGGTGTTATATGAGTGTTGAACAATCATCGTTTCGTGAGGCAGAAATTCGCCATCCATAGAAACAATACGTTCTTTAACCATTATATGTAGGTGTGTGTAAGTGTAGCTCTAATACTTCTTATAAAAACATCCTAGTATATTGATTCTACTTTTTTTGTTACAAAATAAATGAATAAAAATAGTTTAGGGGGTTGGAGGAGCAAAATGAAATATAAGAACACAAAAGAAAACACTACCTTTAAAATCGGGAAACACTTTTTGATTTGAGCCAAAGGATTCCTTGGGAAGACTTCTGCCTAGAGTGAGGCTACTAGGAGTATGAGAGGGAAGTTGGGAGAGTATTAGGGCAGAGTTTGGCCGAGCCAAATGGCTTGGAAGGTGTGAGTAATTTGGTAGTGGTGGGGGCCTTTTATAAGTGGAGAGGAGGGGCACTCTTGGAAAGTCATGAAATGTTCATTTATTATATAATTAGTTTCGGATTTTAAAGGTCCCAAACTTATATATTTCTAGGATAAGGTGATAAGGGTTCAAAATATACTCATAAATTAGGTTTTTAACAAGTTTATGTCTTAGATTTTACATTATCTTTTTATTTTATTTAAATCTCTAATTAATGAGGTAATCGCGGCATCATCATGGTGTCATAAATAATTTAATTTATTAAATGTCTAAAAATTATAAAAAAATTATCATGATGTAGGTAATCTTTCTATATTTCTAATGAATATTTATAGTAAAAAATATGACTTGTATAACCCAACTTAATAATTGTTTTAGTAAAACAACTCATGTTTGTGACATTTTTATTTTAACATTAAATAAAAAGTTTTTAATGACATTTTCCAACCAAAGTGGCTCCATGGGGTCCCCAAGTTGACCCATGGATTTTATTGTTCGGCCATGACTCATCCAATAGGGGTAGGACAAGTGTAAATGTATTTTCATATTTTTATATTATCATTTTGACATTAAATTTCACTAATTACCTTTAATCGCGATTAATTAAACTTAAAAGTTACTATTCACCGAAAAATTATTTTAATCTCATTGAACCACATTTTAATTCCTAATTTCAACAATGTATATTGTATTTTTGAAAATCAAATCACCAAATTGTTAATGATTCATTTAAACAAAAAATCAGTTTTTTTACTACTACTTAGTGGTTTCACTATTCATCAAATAATTGATGTTTTTCAGAACAATACCAAAATTTCACCCTAAGATATAATTGATATTCAGAATTCAAAAATGAAATCTATATTAAAAAATTACAAACATATATGTTTCATTAATTAATTTTATAAAAAATTCCCGTTGTCACAACAAATAGATTGTTTTTACGAAACAATATATATCAAAAGATTGACAATTGTTTATGTACAATTTCATAGTGAAATTAATTATAATGAACACTATTGGATAAAATGGTAAAAATATATTCTAATTATACTTTAAAACCACTCAATATTATAATTTATAACTATAAATTATTTTGATTAAAAAAAAATTTAAGTATTTTTCACTATTTAGATAAAAATAGAAGATCTCAGAAAAATACCAAAAATTCAACATAAGCTAATTTCGATATTACGAATACAAAAATTAAGTCCATTTTGAAATATAAAATTTCTAAAATTTTAAAAAGTGTGTATTACTATTCGTAACGGCAACTTTGATTAGTCGGGGTGTGTTAGAACTCGAACTTGCATACAATGCAAGCTATTGCATTATTGAAAGAGAAGCGTATCGTGGAAGCTCGGGGTGTTACACCAAAAGAATCATTGATCTGATAGAAAAATAAAAAATGAGATTGAAAAAAATAAGTCATTATCAGAAAACATTACATTTTGTTGAAAACATTAAACACGTATTTTCAAATTTTAATTTTGTTTATAATTGAAAAATATTTCTCTTGAAAAAACATAAATTAATTAAATTTTTTAATGAATGTTTTATCTCATGGATATATAATTATAGTTTCCAAAACACTATAATGTTAAAAACTATGTTTTCACTATTCACCTTAAAATTTTTTATTTCATAAAAACACCAAATGTTAATTCTTAGATAAATACTATATGTGTCATAAGAAAATAATTTTTATTTTTTCATATTAAAACACTGAAATTTTAGAATTTTATTTCTAAATATAAATATAATGAAAATTGTTTTCATAGGAAAATAAATTATAAAAATATTTCCATTTCTTATTCATATTTCTATACAATTATGAATAATATTTTTGTTAATAAAAAATTTATTTCAAAATAGTATGATGAGATTCTAAAAATAGAGAACTTGAAAAATATAATTTTAGAGAAAATAAAATTTTTGGATTAAATGGTCTTATTAGTTTTTTTTATACATGAATTGATTTTTGTTGACAAATTTATAGAAAAATTAATTATTAAATGTAAAAATGAGAAATGTGTTAATTATATATTTTAAATACATAATTTATATATTAATTATTACATGTTTATATCATCTTAAATTCTAGTTACAAATTCATTAATATCTCTACATAAGATCTATGTATAAGATACAATTTATTGGTCACTAGGGGTGGATGTTTGAATCTCATAGATCTGATGGAAATTTCCCCAATATTTGATGTATCTTTCATATAATATATCTCATAACATAATTATTGGATCTATAATTCTTCTTGTTCTATAGAAATACATAGTGATTCTACCACAATACATGTTCAGATCAATTCACCCAGTAATTGAGACTTCTACTAGTAGATTATATTTCGTTTACATTATGTATAGATTTCATTATGTGTTTAATTTTATTTATAACATGAAATTTAATAGATATAGTATAATAGACACATTACAAAACTAATAATTTTATCCTAGCCAAAGAATACCAGTTTATATTTATTTTCCTGATGCAAATGAAACATGCCATTCAATAGTGAATTTAAATTTATACTAATATATCAAGGAATTATTGTTATCTATTGTGTTCATTATGCCTCAACATGAAAAGTCTACATGTAATTTGGTAATAAATAACCATCAACAATCAGATTATTGATATGATTCTTTTCTATATTGGATATTGATAAAGAAAAATTAGAAATATGATCACTTTGTTCCAAAATAATATAAAAAACCATTGTTTTTATATTTTTAATTTTATAATGTATAAATTTTATAACTCTGACATATATATAGTAATGTTTTATAAACATCTCAATCCATCCTTTTATTTAAAATATGAATATATATATATATATCTAGAAAAAGAAATTGTATGAAATCCATTCAATATAAAAATTTGTCCTTATTATATTTATCCTAATCAGAAATTTTTTATAAGATATTGATCCTATAAGTAGTATATATATATATATATATATTACTGACCTCTTAGACATAATTACCTATTGGAGAAATTATTATAGGTTAAAGGTTCAAATTCTAAAGATAGTATGATTCTCTAAATATCAACATTATTCGATGGTACTATCTTTAGATATTAGAAGGATATGATTTAAGCTTTCACCCTACAACTAAAAATATGATTTGGATATCTTGGAAAAATGTATATGATTTAGCTGCGATTGACCTTGAATCATTTATTGGTAATCATGCAGTGAATCGATTTTTTAACTACATAGTCATGAATACATCATATTATGTTTTTGGTAGAAATGTATTATTATTTTTTATATAAACACCTACTAATTTTTAGGGAATCCAAATAATAATTAGAATAATTGGAGTCATAAAAACCCAAAATAACATTTATCATGTTATCGCAATTTAAAATAAAAAATCACTGTTACATAGTGATTAAGCATTAAAGATACATGATCCCATAAACCAAAATGGATCTTGAGATTCTAGGATCCTTTAAGTGAATGATCCATGGAAAAAATAGTGAATATCCTTAATAGGGTGTGAATATTGTAAAATGTTATATGTATGAACATGACATGCGATGGAGATTCACAATTTCCAAACACAATGGCCTAGACAGTCAATGATGAAAATGATGATCTTATCACATAATCACTATTCATTATGTGATGATGATTAAAACATGAGATCAACTCCATGTCTAAGTAATGATACAACTCAGATGATATTGTCTAATATTGAATGATCCGTTCGGGGAATTCTCTAGGTAACCTCACATTGAAAAAGATATCATCAAATGATCTTCTTCCAGATTCACATAATGATTTGAAAATGTTCTGATGAATTTTAGAAAATACAGTGTTATGATTCATTTATATCATGGGGGATAGATGACTCATTAATGTAATTAAATGAAAATGCATGGAGATAAACAATCTTTTATGTGTTTCTCTAGATCATGTGGAGCCCTTTTTATTAAAATCATTCATTTGATAGCCTTTTGTGACAATATCAATGTGGGATAGTCATCATAATGTATACATGTACTTAATATTCATTTAGACATATTCAGGTGACTCTATGAAAGACCAACATTATCATGGATTGAGGATGATCGTAATTATGGGAGGATGACATAGTCATTTATTATCATTTTACACCCACTTGGAATCACATGGATTCCACAAAAAAGTCATGCATTCAAACTGTCACATTCATATAAGGTTTGATAACACACCACATAAATGTAATATTATCATCATAAATTTTTTTAATGAAACTGTTAGATTAGGATACTATCCATGGTGAGTTTCTAATGTGATTTGTACAACCTAATAATTGTCACATGATTCATGAGTATTCATTTAATCAATGCCACCAAAATCAACTGATAAATTTGACTTACTCTATGAAAATACATCGAGTAATGTAATCGAATCCATGAAAGGATAACGACATGATTTATATGCATGGAGAAGCCTTCAGTAATAATGTTTTAATAAGGAATCAAATATTAGATTGATCATGTGATATCTAAAATACAATCACTGGACAAATGATTGGGTCCTCTAGGGATAAATGATTCCCATTAACGAAGGAACATGCTGAAATTTTTATTCAATGGAATTACACATAAGTTATATGACTACCCTCGTTAAAATTATGTTATGTGAAGGTGTGGGTGATCCGGTAAATTATAGAACATTTTTTTCATCAATAATAGTCACATAATTAAAATAAGTTTATCAATATTAATGTTAAACTCTGTCACGAGAAAAAAATGAGACATCGCCAAATTCTATAAAAAATTCTTCCACAATATAATGATGACATATGTGGCTTATCCACTATAAAAATTGGAGAATATATATGGGAATGATAAAATAATACCACTATTGCATAAAATATAAGAAAAAAATGAGGGGATAACCAAATATTACATTTCATATTAAAGGGATCACAAGATGGAATGAATCATATACATAATAATTTTATGTGTGTACCGAGTAAAAATTAAATGAAGAAAAAAAAATTTCAATGGAATTTCGCGGAATAACATTTTTCAAGAAATTACTTTAAATCTTTCAAGGCATGTGATGGGTAGTCTATCATGGGATAGATTATTAGCCATTTGATGAGTCCATAAATCAGTCAACACTTCAACAGTTTTGTTATTTACGTCATTCATTTTAATATAGAGTCATATTAATCTAATATCTTCATTCACATCACATGAATCCATGGATTTCATACAGAGCACATTAACATTATATATTCATGTATAGTTCTTGAACCTACGACACCCACATCACCGCATGACTCATAATGGTGTTAGCCATGAACTCTCAATTCCTTCCTCACCCATAAATTCTACACCACATTAATAACCTATAATACTCTCAAACGTGGGCATTCATATTTATATATGTCCATGCATTCCCAAAACCCAAGGGAAATAATCCCTTTGAGTATAATCATCCTTCCCTACCCATCAGAGGGTACATGGACACTTATTCCTGTTATAAATAAGTTCAAAAAATAACTTCATAAGGACCAAGCCTTATATTAAACATATTAAAATAAACTTTTCTCAAAATTTCTCATTCAATTTCATTGTTGAAAAATCATGGACCTGCATCCTTAATGAGATAAGTATCATATTCACTTAGTTAAACCCCATTATGTAAGTCATTTAATAATAATGAATATGCATGATCTACTTTCACCACTTATTCATGATAAAAATCATATCTAACATGGGTTTAGATAGTCACATTAATTCTAAAATTACCATTATGAAACCTTCCTTTATGAACATTTTACCTTGATGAATGATCAAGCCCGAATTGCCCGAAGGCCTTCGTTTTTATTGATTTTTTATAAACCCCCATTCAAGGGATGAGGGGTAACCCTTACAAGGCCCATAGGCTCAGATATTACATGGAATGTAGGCTAAGGAGATTACATGGCCTGAAGGTATTAGAGAATTCAACGAGACTATATACAAGGAACTGCCCCTCCCCAACATCTGCATCATGGTAGTAGCTCTCCACCTTTGCATGTTTGTTTGGCTTGGCTTCTCGGGCAAGCACAAGATGATCATAATGGCATAGCCATACCCTCTCATTCTGAATAATCCATTTGGATCTACTCTAGTGAGTTCACCTACTTTGATTCCTCTTCTAAGGCTGCTCCTTTTTTGTAAGGTTTCTAGGGAAACTACATGTGCCCTAAAGGCCTTGAGGTGGCTCGAAGGCCTTAAAGGTGGCCCGAAAGCCTTACTAACCCGAAGGCATGGGTATCCCAAAAGCCTTAACGACACCAAGCCCAAACCGGTTGAAAATAGTGAATTGTTCCAGCATCTACAGTACCGAATAGTACTTGCTACAGTGCCTACTATATTACGTGCACAATTTACAGTTCTACTATAGTAACTGTACAGTGTACAGGTCTGCTACAGTACCCGCCTAGTATACAGTCTGCTACAGTACTACTATAGTGCCTACTATAGTCCTGCTGTAGTTCCTGCTCTAGTACGGCTAGAGTAACCCATAAATATTCCTATACCTGGTTTTGAACCTAGGTATTGTAGATTCACTTATAGATACCTCACCAACTGGGCTAAGGCTCATGTGCATGAATGACCAGACTATATCTTCTTTTACTCTTATGGTCTAAGGTGATGGTGAAGAAAAAATCAGCGTAACCTCGGTGCCTAAGACCTATTCAAATATTTGTTCATCCTTATTGTGTAAAACCATCTAAAAATAAATATTATACTCCAAGGAAATGCATTAAATATTTTTTCCTATCTTTTATTTCTCAACCCGAGAATGACTCATGTGGGATTACATACAAGTGTTGATTTCATCTTCAAGATGATGAAAACATCCCCATGATTACCAACCATCAGCTGCAAGACTGATTGTATATTTTCATCCATATGAGGGCCATATTCCTGAATAAGTATAAAAAGAAAACAACCAAATAATAACTTTATTAAGACATATATTTTTTCATATATTATGATGGATAAATATCACTACAATTACTTGGATATTGATTTGTTTTCCCACAAGATATTCAAGATTATTCTCTGACGATTAGTCCCCATATCCAATTTTTAAATTCCATTACATAAATCCATTAAACATGATTTTAAACATCGTGGGTTTGTATTGTCTCATAACCTAAAACTGAGTCGCTCTTGCTACATAGTATTTTTTTTCATATATGATATGTTGGAAACCTCTTAAAGGGTCATTATAAAATTAAAAATACCATATACCTCCATGGATGGAAATGAAATATAATGTACCAAAGCACTTTTCTTAAAAATATTTCTCCCCCCTAAATCATTATCACTTTAATACAATGGGTGGAAATATTGATAACCTCTAATACAGATAGATGGTGTCATTAAAAGGACTCCCTCTTAATTTTATGGTGATTTATATCGGAAATCTGAAATATTATATTGTTTTATTTTAGTAATCATTCCAATACTAGAAGAAAGGAAATATCCTAGAACATATTAAGAATTTATAGGAGAGTAGTCATATTGGAATGTTTTCCTCCCATCATGGTTTGAGGATCCAAACCAAATTTGATTTCATAGAAATCATTTTTAAGAACAAAAAATGAAATTCTAAATTATTAATGTTGGCTAGTAGATAATTATAAAAATGAGATTCATTTGTACTTTTCACAGAAAAATGTTTTTGACATGAATCCCCCATCAAGGCGGATACCATCATACATGGGAAATGAATCATTTTTTTGTCAAACTTCGATCAAGATACATTTATTTATGAATCGAAAAATAGTCAAGATATCATGATATTTATCAAAAATTAAATACAATCTAGTTTTCCAAAGGGATAATTAATTTTTCTCATGAACATTCCATGAATCCAAAATAAAAAAAAGAACAACAATAAATAAATTATGTTACATATGCTCAGTTGATTGGATATGATTCTATCATATGATGATGTACTAATCAGATATATTGTTCATTGTTATAAATGTGACAATAGATAATATTCTCATAACATTCACTTTGATATAACATCATGGAATCATCCATATTAAACTTTTGAACCCCATTTGTAGAAAATACCTCTACAAATTATGATATAATTCCACCAACTAGATTGCTTCTGAAAAATTTGGAAAATAAAATGGTTAGAGAGAACCATTGACATAGAAAAATATTTATCCTTGAGGTTTTATGACAGGGTATTTAGAGATTGATTTCAACAATCCCACCTCAATCGTGGAATGTTGTTGTTCAATTAAAAATCCATGTCCCTAATGAATTTACCTCGGGAATCCATTCATTGAATATTCACAGTCAATATCTTATTTTCTAAATATTTGTGGATCAATGATTAAACCACAACTACATATAAATTTGGGAACCACATTAGAGAGAACCTATCGAAAATCACCACAGGTTTCATCCAACAAATTCCCATCAATCCCCTAATTATGGTGCTACCATACAGGTAACATCATTTGATACTCAGGGGTAAGCACCAATGATATCTCATCAGGTGAGGAAAATTTTTGGAAAAAGGGAAATGAAATATTTCCCCAATTCCCCGAGATATGTTTTCCAACATATTTTAAATAAATATAAATATCATACTCATTTAAGACCTCATCTACTCTAGTGTAATGCTCGGGTAAAGAATATTTATTATCCCTCAAGCATGATTCCCACTATCATATTTTGATGGTACAAGGTGGGTAAAAGTGGGAATAGATCCAAAAAGAAATTGAATATCTCCTCCAACGTGACTTGTATATCGAGAGTGAGATGTATTATATTCCATATACACCCTTATATTGTGTCAATACATTTTAGTTGTGGTGGGTGAGATTTTTCTGAAAATTTTGGTAATGATAGAGGGACCGTCAAATATTTCTATCAGAGTATCCAGAACAGCATATCACAATGATCAACCAGAATAGATGGCTACTACAGATAAGGAAAATAATTTTAATATTTTATAGGAGGATTATCATTTGATTATGATAATTTATGAGGAAACATACCTATCATGTATTCCAATTTTTATTGGGTTTCATCTACATTGTTTGGAAATCAACTATAAGGTACCTAATATTCTTATCAATGAAATATAGTGGCATAAAAGAAATTTGGAATAAAATTTTATCATATTCCCATTAAGTCTAGGGGTTTACAACATATTTGGAAACCACTTTAGTTAATGATGATATCATTGACATAAAATTTTCTCAACATATTTCGGTAACATATAGGTGTCATGTACATTTTATTACTCTTTAAAAAAAGATATTCACTTATAGACTTTATAGGATATGATGGTTAATGTATATATTTCTTATCCACTTTTTATTTTTATCATCATATTCTGATATGGTCTACATATTTGACTGATGATCATACCCCCAATTCAACTAGTGTTCACTGACAATTTTGGGATACCACCAAAATAAATGCTCATATTATTTCAAACAATACTGAAGATCACCAATATACTTCAACCTATTATTTTATGTAGGCACATATTATCCTAGAAATAGATGATTATTGATATAATTTGATGAACAACAATCATTTTGGAATACTCTTATTGGTCCCCAAAGGGTAGATCAACATATTCGATAGAGAAAAAAATAGAGGCTTTTATTCCTATCATGCTAGATGATATCTTCCTCGAAGACCTTCAAAAGATATCTTCATAACGTACATGGATGATCAAAACATTATTAAAATAATATGTATGAAAATACCATGATAGTAGACCTTATTTTAGTATATAGAAGATTATGATATCAAAACCCTGAATTCCTTCACCGATGACCTCCCCAAGGTTATATCTGTTCTATATAAGGAATCCATCGACTTCTCTATACCTATTTGAATAGAGAGGTTTTCAAAACAATAGGAATATATGAAAATAGTTCCCCATAAACAATGTGAAAACCCACTCCTTATTTAGTAATAAGCCTAGAGATAAGACTTCAGTAATCTTACCTTGTAGAGGAATATGCTCCTAATGATGAAGATTCCATCATAGATATATGGAATGATTTGACTGAAATAAACAACCTAACTAGGTTTTATCCAATTTTCACTACTAATTATGATGTCCTAAATATGATAATGGATGGATTTTTGCCACACTTATTCCATAATATATTGGATAATTTTGAAATATAAAGGAAAAACACCTCCCTTATCAAGGTATATAGATCACATCTAAACATAAATACACTCTGTTGTTAGATAGAACTTCTTACAACTACCATGGACCATGAATAATTATAAAATATTCATTGTAAAAGCCTATGTAATTTTTCATATATAGTATAATGATTCTCTCGAAACTAACCACTATGGACCTGTTAGATGTACACATTCAAGGATGGAGAGTGTACGTAATAATACACTTCACACCACCCCATGACAATATATTTCATAGGAAAAAAATCATATAACATCATATCCACAAGAGAGATTATGAAATTGAATATAACGGGAGCCATTGGTTTAATAAAATTAATCCCCTTTTTTAAAACACAAAAGTGTCATGTGTAGATGGATATGGATTAAAAGTGTCTTTTAATATACCTAAATCTCAATATAATCAATTAATACATGTTGTATGTGACTCCCATTAGAAATAGAGACATAACCTAACACATGTGTGAGTGAAACTACACCAAATTAGGATGATTTTCATGGTAGAATGTATTTTATCCATATGGTTGAAAAACCAAATTACATGTATAAGGAAATTTTCACTACTAACACCACCCCAGATTCATAAAATCATAATAAAACCCACAAATAATTATTTGGGGGATTCAAATATACAACAACCCATTTCATGGTGGCATTGCTCTATAAATATCTATCATATGAGTGGGTAAATCATTTATTATTGAATAATAGAGTCCCAATGATAGCTTTAAATAAATATCATCCCATAAGGATGGGGGATTTTTTGCCATCTATGCTAACGAGATCATCCTTTCCTAGATTCAGTAGTGGGTAGAGACTACCATCTCCTTAACCATTACTATAATTGTAAAACATAACCTTGACATTCAAGGATCACTCAACAAGTATAGTAGGAGAGTCCCTCAATGTCGATATTGAGAGACATAAACTAGTGGTGTATGTTAATGGAAATTATACACCATAATGGTCATAAGTAATTATTATCTAACAAGTCAATGGGAAAGAGGTAATACCTCTATGTAACACTCAAAGAAGAAGATAATGGTACAAAAAATAGCCTTTTATTTATTGATAATTATGTTTTTCCTTCCACCATGTATATGTTAGTAAGCATTTTCATAATATATCTATAAATTTATAAAGACTGAGACAAGGATAATAAGTAGTGTAATATGAAGATAGTACCCCCAAAAGTGGTGATTATGATGTAAAAACTGAGGATGCACATATATTGAGTCATAAGAGGAACTACATCCTAGAATATAAAAATTATGAGTTTCCACCTCCTCAATGACATTCCGCCAATGATAGTGGGACCACATGGATATATCCAAAACATGTCCTTAGAATTCTAAAATCTCCTACATAGATGGAAATCATTCATCATAAGAGAGAAATATAAACAATGTCATCTAACTCAATAAGTAATTGTTCAAGGGAAATATTCTTAATGGGTACATTATTAAATAATAAATATATATCACACCCACAAACCATTAAAAGGGAGTCAGTCCACTTATAAGGATTGAATAAGTTCATCCAAAAGACTTTGGATCCCAAAAACTTGCTTATATAAATATTGGAATTGAGGAAGATATAAATTTTACACCCTAACAGTGATAATACCATAATTATCCATAAGATCATATAGATTACAATGAACTGAATACCAATAGCTTATGAATGCAAAGCCACTGTATCAGGCATCACCTACAAAAGGGGTAAATGGGGTAGTCAAAATTGTTTTTACCCTATTACCCATCAATACCATTGAGTTTATTTTTTCTCAGATGTATGTTTTCAAGGGGATATTCTCCCTCATATATTAAATGATAAATTCTTACTAAGAATTTTTGGAAATCACTTTTATCTTAATAAATTTTGACTCTCCAATATTTTTACCCTTTTATGGAATATGTGATTAAGATCAGAACATAATATTCTAAATGAACTCATGGAATGACTCTGAGGATAATGTTATTTACTAGATATAATTTTTGAATCTTAAAGAGAACCATTAAACCTGAATCATTAAGGTAGGTGATATAATTAGATTCAAGAAACCGTGCATAGAAATAAGTCTTGTCTAACAACAACATCAGCTCTGACTCACATAAATTCATTTCCCTCGACATGTAGTTTATAACACCATCTCATTTAATATAATAATTATTACATGAATAAAAAATTTTCAATCATTTTAATGTTATTAGTTTAATATAAAAATTCATTAAAGATGAATATAACCATGATTATGAGTTTTCTATACTAGAACATGGAACTAGAGGCAAGGTTTGCAGAAACCGAGGGAATATGTGACATCACGATATTGTATGTACCTACTATCTCATCCACATCACCAATAATTCCATACATAAGTCTTAATCCCATGGTTGTGTGATTAATTGATACTAATGGGAGCATTGACATAGATCAAATTATTTAAATGGTCTTATGCACACAACTATTTTGTATGATAAGCTAGTGAGTTTACACTTATTGGATTATAAAAAATAATTGGGTAGACCAACATGGATTGTACCATTAAGAAAAAATACACCCTCAACATCTCTATAGTATATGGTATTTTTAACATTAATAAATTAATCTATGAATACATATACTAAGGTGACTCCCACTTTGAAGCCACATAAAATAGAGAAACCCCCACCTTAAGAAACAGATAAATATGTAATAGAAATATGAAATTTTTAACTAATTATAGGCACTCCCAAAAAATCTATCCATTATAGATTTACTATATTATTTAAATAATATCTTGTGTTAATTAACCAAGTCCCTTTGGAGTCCATTGTAATTTGAGATAGAATTCACTATAGTCAATGTTTATCAGGATGAATGTACTCGAACATAATTTTGTTTCACTCTCTCATTCATGTCGAATGATTATGAAGAAGCTATTAGTGGAAATTTATAACAAATGAAAATTTTAGGAAATATAGAAAAAAACATATAAAAGAGGCTCTTATTGTCAAAAAATTCATTACCAATATAATATTGGTCCAGACCATATATCATTTTGGACATAGAAAGGTTGATTTGTCTCCAATGAAGCTAAAAATTAATCAGTATGAAAGTGAGAGAAAAATACCCCCTAAGAAATATCTAGTTAAATTCATAATTCTTAGTCCTCATTTATAATGTTGTGTTCATGGTTTTATATTAAGAAACAAAATAATTTTTTAGACTCTGAAGGCACATGGTTCATATCCACCCAAAGGTTCCATCGACATATAATCAATATTTTAAAAATCTCATCTATATGAATTTTGGAATACTCTGCAGTAATGAATCCCCATTTTAATAATTCTAATATTTATATATTGAGGTTGGGTTTTATAATTGGTATGGAATAAAACTAATGATAGATGGTGAAAATGGTTTCCCCACCCCATGGCTTAGGAATCACCCTGATTAACCCTTAAATAATTCTATGTAGTGATTTTTTCCTACTAGAAAACATGATCATTAAAGTAGATCCAACCATAAATATAATTTATGGACCACATTTTTCATTTCACTGTGTATATACAATAATATAAATCCATACTAACATGGGATCATCAAAATTAAGACAAGACATCCCTCCATCAATCTTATATAATTTCCCTTCTACATCAATGAAAATAAACAACACACCAATACATTCCCTATATGTTATTAATAATATATATCTATAGACCTTGGTAGTATTAGAAACAAAATAAACCATTTTTATAATACCCCCACAGTGTTTATGGAAATTATAGATTCCTATATTTCATTTGGATTACTCTCTTCCTTAATTAATGATAATGATATCCTTGTATTGTCTTTTATCCCTAAGGATAATTTCCTCAAAAATTACATGGATTAAGAAGAGGTTGACCTTATATAAATCCCTCTAAAATTTTAAAAATGAATCTCCACCAACATAGATGATCTAATACATGAAAATTATTTAACATAAGAGGATCAGTGACATAAATTGATTAGTTCTTCAATACATTTCAATGAGAAATAGATATGAATATAATTTTTGAAACTGTATCAATATTTTTTCACATGGAATTATAATGAAAATCATGAGATAGACCTTGTTGTAGTTGTAACATCCAAATTAAATATAGAAATATGATATTATAATACTTATTAATATTAATGAATTAAATATTAATTTTACATTAAAAGGGGATTCTTTTTTCATGGTGTACTTAATATGCAACAATTTGTTTCTTTGAAATCTTATGTTGCATACAACTTGGAGTTATACCAAAAAATTAAATAATAATATAATATTATTTTAAATAGTAGTTAACGCCTAGCTGTTGCAATGGAGGGAATGAATAGAACTAAATAAAATGTAATTATACATGTTTTTTAAATATTTTTACATTTATCTAATAATTTTTAGAGGCTTAAAATAAGAAAGAATACAGTTTTAATCATAAATACACTAATATTTTTTAAAGGGTCGATTTACCACCTTTTGATGGAGAACCATTTTTAAATCTAGTTTTTGTCACTTATATATGTTCTATTTGACAAAATAATATTATTATTTAAGATAAGGACATCAAAATTTACTTTGGATGAAATTTGGGTTTTTTTTGATAATGGTAATTTTTAATTAATAGTGAAAATACTTTATTTTAATTCAAAACCGCCTTTTGATCTAATTTATCTATAAGGTGGGATTATATATTTAATTGGTTTCAATGTTTAATTATTTTACGTTTTTACCATTTAATACAATTGTTGTCATTGAAAATATCTTCACTTTGAAATTTTACATAAAAGTGTCAATCTTTTGATAGTTATTATTTATTTAAAACATGCTTTTTCTTATCACAATAATAATTAATTATAAATTAATTTCATTTACATTTGTGTTTTCAATATGGAAAAATGGATTCAATATTTGGAATCAGGATGTAAAAATTGTATAAATTTTTTACTTTTATTTTTATACAATATTAATATTTACTTCAGTAAATATTTTATTTTACATGGTTAGAGAGTTAATATGGTAAATAAGGTTAAAATAGAATAATGTAATAATATTAAATTACCCTAACATGTGTCATAATCATATTGGTTGAGACATGTCAGATCATTGGCATCCTTGTGCGATTTTGGGACCCCATGGAGCCACTTGGGTGTGATAATAACACTTTATACTGATTAATTTAATGTAATGACAAAAATGACATAAACATATATCATTTAGTAAAACAATTTTTACATGGGTTATATAAGTTATCTCTTTGAATATAAATATTTATTATAAATCTAAAAACATTTCAACATAATGGATTTTTATTTATAATTTTTTTACAACAAATTAATAAAATTATTTATGACATAATTATAATGCAATGTTTACCTCATTAATGAATGATTTATATAAATAATATTTAAAAAAATTAAACAATATCAAAAACCTATAAAACTATTATTGGATGATTTTATTCCAAATACAAGTAATCATATCTTATACTTTAATGGGTTTTTTTCCTTTTGAAATCGAATATATGTTTATAATAAAATAATATTTTCAAACATCCCAAAAGAGCCACCCCTTCCCCTTATAAAAATCCATCACCTCTAACCCATTACTCACACCCATCAAGCCCCTTGGAACATCCAAAACCTGAAACATTAAGCTCCATAAATCTCTATACTCGTCCTATAATAATTAACATAGGCATAAATAACTTAAATTAAATTTTTTTTGGATCATACCGATGGGAGTTGCCCTTTTTAAATGTAACATCTTCTCTTAAGGTCTTTTATATTATATTAATTCTCCTACACCCTAAAATCTTCATATTATATTATTTTATTAAAAAAATGTATCCCATATATAATAGGTTGTTTTTATGAGAATTATTAGAACTAAACTAACACACACCTCCATCTAATGGTTAATGAACATACTATTTATGTGGATAATGAATTACTGTATCACGAAATGATGAGTGTTCAATTATCTCCTACCATCGATCATGGTGAAAATTATGATGGAACTATATTTATATGTGATATATATTATATTTATATTGTTTATATTCTTCTGTATTTTCCATTTATATCATGGATTTATGGTTTCCATAATGAGTAAACAAAATAATTTCATTTGAGGAAGTGCGGACTACCTCCCCCTCAACGTGATATGACACGTTCATGTCATATGTGGAACGTATAAAGAATGGAGATAATTAAATTATATATGATATTATATTTTAATTATAATACACATATTTATAATTACATTTTTATTCGATTAAATATTATATAAAAATTAAAGTAGCGTTCATGCGTACGTACGAATTACCGTGTCCAGGAACGGTGCATTCCATTTCTTATCTCAAAATGATATGTACTATTTTAAATACATATATACAAAATATATATGATATATATGATATATAAATCATTAATTTTATTCTGGAGATAATGGTATTTTTACCACATGGAAAAATTGCAATTATAACATGTTTATTTTTGACTCAATTTTCGCACATCGTAAAAATGTCCAATGTGATCTCAAATAATTAACTAACTATTATAGAAAGGTAATAAGTGATATAAAATAAATATTAAACATGATAAATGTTATTATTAAAGTAAAAATTAATTTATGTTTATTCTTCATGAATAACAAGGAACAAACGAGTCAAATCAGACACGAGGTAAGGGGATTCTTATCTCATTTTTAATTCTATGATATTTCCATTATTTGCCACATATTTATTATATGTGGTGTATTCTGTACTACAATTTGATATATATTATCATTATTCTCTTTATATTCATGGTATTTTTTGATTAATTTTGTTGTTATTAAATTATTTTCATATTACTCGATTGATTACAATGTGGTAAGAGGATTTATGTCAGTTTTTATTCCTGTATGATTCATTCTATATTTGACATTATTTATTTTTTGCATGGTGTTTTTACTACCCCTGATTTTATTAATTTGGAAATATAATATAATTTATTTTTATTTAAATCTTCATTGTATGATCCATCTTTCATGGGTTGAATGTTTCATAATTTTCCAAATCGTTGAGGGAATCTTTCGCCCTCCTCTTTTTAAAAAGTCATCATTTATATATTGTCTTTTAATTTAAACTTTATTATATCGGGATATGTTATTCTATATACTTATTTATGTATATTTTGTTTAAAAGTGGGGATATAACATTTTCTCTCTCATAAAATCAATTTATTAATTGTGAAATGACGTCGTTAGGCTGTCGAAATTCTATAAGAGAACTTCTTAACCAAATTTAAATTATTTGGGTTAAACTTATACTTCTTTACTATGTAATTATATAAATATTTGTGAATGTATTCTGATTGTTTTACACATAACATCAACTTATTTTGGTTGAATTTTTATTATTCACCAACAATTATGTCGATTTTTTTTCCATAATCTACGAATATGATATTTTCAATGGACATTGTCTCAATTTTCATTCCATTGAGACATATTTGTGGTTATACACAAATTCACTTTTATATAGTATATATATTTCCCTTCTAAATAGTATATCATGAATATCTTTATTCTCATGATATTATATGATTCTATTAATTTTTTTCCTCAAATATTTGTCTTCAAACATCTCTCATTTTTTAAGAACTATTTAGCTAAAATATCGTTTTAAATGTTTTAAGGATTTATTCTTCTTAATAATTCTTATTAATGTGCTAATTTTAATAATGGTTTTAATGATTTATTTATATGGGCATGAATGTTTTGAAATTAAAATTTCATTCAAATGATTAAAATTGTTATGAGACACTATGATTCAAAAATCCCTTTATTAAATGTTTTTAAATGGTTATTAAATTTTTTTGATAAAGCATTTATTATGTCAATATCATGAAATGATATATTGTGATTGCAATGTGTAAATGTTATATTTTATTTTACCCTTGTTTTATGTGTTATGAATATGTTATGGTAATTGGGAATTGTTTATGTATAAGATTGGTTCCATGATAAACCTATGGTGGTTGAGCCGGAGATAGATCTCCCAGGCATTGGGTAACATGAAAGAGGTAAATGTTAATGTTTGTAAAAGGATATTTAGGGAAAATATTATGATGGGTTTTCCAATGTAACTCCCTATGTAGTTGTGATAGCTACTCTGTATGTGTGTTTTATATGCCACAAGTTGCCATTTTGATTTATGATTTCTGTGTCTTATTCATAAATCTCATGATTTCATGAGGTATGTTATGATTTAAATGTATGGATTAATTGATTTGTATTTATTGATGGGATAAAATTTTCATTCCTTATTTAATAACCCTTACTGAACTTTTTATGCTCATCCCATGTTTTTAAAATTTTTTCAACAAGACATAATGATGCATAGGGTTAAGGATGGGATCAAGGAAAAGTCAAGCTATCTAAAACATGGAACTGGAAAAGTTTCTTTTTAAGTGTTTTTATTTAATGAAAAAAATGGATACTGAGTAGTAGTGTCTACATGAAATTTTCAAGTTGATATGTTATATTGATTTCATAATTCATTAAATTTTTATACATGAAAAGATCCTCAATGTTAATTATTAATTTATTTCATGATTATGTAAGGTTTTAAGGGTGGGTCCTTTTAGTTGGAATCAAAGGTCGATTTATATATCTTTAGATGTTAGGGTGTTTTTCAAGTATAAGTGACATAACCAAAATGGTTAGGGTTTTAGAATGAGACATAGTTATTTTAGATAATGTGAATGGGTTAAAGATAACATGAATAAGTATATATTAGTATTTACCCTCAACATAAGATATAATATGATGATTTTACTAATACACTCACAATGAACTTTTTGGTTTTAGTAAATGGCAGGATCTAGTAAGAACCAATGTAATAGTGGATGTGAAGAAAACTATGATGGTTTTATGAATGAGAAACTAAATGAAATGGGAGCTGCAATGAGAACTCTTGTGTTTATTCTCAACCAACTATCATGAATCATGATTGAACACCTAAACATTGGTTATTTTTATAAGGCATCGTAAATGCAATGAAATAATTAATACAGAAGTTGAGGAAATAATCATAAAGGTATGTATATTAAAAATCTATGTGTCAAGGATGTGGAAAGGAACCCTTAGGAAAGTTCTTCTACAGGATGAGAAAATGTTTTATATGTGGTAGTGAAGGTCATGAAGCATGAAACATATATTGAAAAAGGAAGCATATATTTGACTCCATAAAATGGAAAGAAGTTCTTTCCAAGGGGTCAATTAAATGTTTTAAATGTGGTGTGCATGGTCACTATACAAATAAATGTACTGCAAAAAAGTATTAGGAAAGGGATCAAAAGGATTATACAAATATACATTTAACTATTCCTAATGTCATTCCAATTTAAGATGAGGAAACTGAGAATGACCTATGAAGGGTTTGGATTATTTCTTAGCTCATGTTTTGAAATTAAGTAAATTTTAAGACATTATGAATGATATGTTTTTTAGGAAATAAATATAAAATAATAAGATAGAAAAACATGGATAAATTATCATGAATAATGTTTGATGATTAAGATGTATACATTTTTGGAATTGAAGAGTTATGGACGATGATATGTTTTAGTGTATTAATGATGGGATTACAATGGAATATTTTTCTAGGATCTATATCCCAGAATTTTGAAATGTGAAAATGTTATTCAGGGAATAATTATCTTTTCTTTTGTAGATGTATTTATAAATAACTATTTGGGTTTATATGATATTTTAATTTAAGAAAATTATATGTTATTAAATTTTTGGATACAAAATGAAAGTTATTATATAACCATTATGGTTAAAAAAATTTATGGTTATTTTTGATGTATTTATCTAATTTTTGGGAATGTTATAGAATTGTATCGTTTTTGAAAAAGGACAAAACAATGACCGTTTGACAACCCATTGTGTCAGGCAAGCTGCATGAATCAAACCCACATCCAAAGTGAGACCGAGATTTATCACATACCACTACATTACATGAAGTCCATGGTTAGTATAAATAATTATGTCTAGATAAATTATTTTTTGAATCAAGAATAAGTTGATTTTGGGTTACCTAAAGAAATGATTAACCTATCATAGATAATATGTGATTTGGTTAATTATTTTTATGTTTGATACATTAAGAGTAAATAATTATAATTGGAGATAAATATTATGATTTATCCTGGAAGACTACATGATTAAATCCTTCTGAGATTTGGGTTTCAATATTATTTTGGATCACTGTAAAGAATTTTATCGATACTTGTTTATTTAATGGTCTTTTTGATCTTTATGTGTTTTTTGAATTTTTTTAAGATTAAGTGTAGTTTTTATTTTTGTAAAAGATTTTCCTTTTTGAGGATTATTAGATCGTGTACTAACCGTTTTAGTTTTGGATAATGTCTAAAGGCATGGGAGATATATAGTTAATCTTTTTTGTCTTGTGTGATTATCTAGAAGTTCACTATAAATCATTTAATGTGGAAAAGTCATCTTGAATACTCATCATTTGGAGAAAAGATGAGTTTATGGAAGAAATATAGTAAAGGATGAATGTATACATGAAATGTAAGTATGTTTCCTTATGTTTTTATTAAACCTCATAAATAAATTCCTCAACATTATGAAAAGGAACTCAAAAAAAACATTTTCTGTTAACTTTTTATACTGGGGAATCAAAGACTGTTTAACGCATCACAATTTTCTGATTTTTTAATGGTTATTTTTCTCCTATTCAAGTCTTCTATCACTCTTCATTAGAATATGATGGCTTATTTTCTCCTCCATATCCATGTTTACATATAACCCTAGTATATATTGTCATAGGAGTCCATTTTTATTTTCTTTCATTCTTTTATTGTGATTGATATATTTACTCATTTTCGATGTGGACCTTTTAATGTTGTTTCAGTGCCCAATTTTAAAATTGCGTGGACACAATTTCCAAAAGGGGGAAGTATGTAACATCTAAAGTGAATAGAGAAATATGATATTTTAATACATATTAATATTTGTGAATTAAATAATAATTTTACTTAAAATGGGGATGCTATGTTCAATGGCGTAACAAATACGCAACAATGTGGTTCTTGAAATCTAATGTTGCACAAAACGTAAGGTTATACCAAACAATAAAATCATAAAATAATATTATTTTAATAGGTATTGAATGCCTAGAAATTATAATGGAGAGAATGAACAGAACTAGCTACAATGTGATTATACATGTTTGATAATTTTTTTAGTTTTATCTAATAAATGTTAGATGATTAAAAAAAGAAAGCATCCAATTTTAATCATAAATACTCTAATATTCATTAAAGGGACGATTTACCACCTTTTGATGGAGAAACGTTTTTAATTCTAGTTTTCGACACTTTTATATATTCTATTTAAAAAAATTATATACTTCTTTATGATCAGGACATCAAAATTTTCTTTGAATAAAAATTTTATATTTTATAATAATGTTCATTTTTTAATGAAGAGTGAAAATACAATATTGTTATTCAAAAGTACCATTTATTATAATATATTTATAAGGTTATATTATCTTTTTAATTTGTATTGATGTTTAATTATATTATGTTTTATCCATTTAATCAAATTTTGGTCACTATATGTAATTTCAATTTGAAATTGGACATAAACAACTATTAATCTTTTGATAGTTATTATTTGTTAACAACACATTTTTTGTTTTGACAGTGGGAAATAATTTTAAATAAATTACTAACACTTATGTTTTTTTAATTTTGAAAAAATGGATTCCAAACATGGAATCATGATTTAAAATTTTTGTAAATAGGTAAAATGTAATTTTAGATATTATGAATATTTACTTTAGTAAATGTTTTATTTACCATGGTTAAAGGGTTAATCTGGTAAATAAGGCTAAAAATAATATAATAATAATATTTAATTACCCTAAAGAGTGTCCTAAACTTATTTTATTATACATGTAAGACTATGCTAATATGTGGGTCGATTTTGGGACCCCAAAAAGCCACATGGTAGTGATTATGAAACTTTATAATAATTAATTTAATGTAAAGACAAAAATGACATAAACATATATCTTTTCGTAAAAAAATTTACATGGGATTATAAAAATTATCTCTTTGATTATAAATATTAATTATAAAGATAGAAATTTCTTATACATCATTTTATTTTATTAAAAAAATTTAATCATTAAATAAATACAAATATTTATGTCACAATGATGATATATTGTTTACTTCATTAATGAATGATATAAATAATTAAGAGTATAAAAATTAAAACAATATCCAAAACCTGTCCTGTTTTTTTTGGATGACTTTATTTCTAAGACGAGTCATTGTATCTTTGACTTTATTTAATTTTGGATCTTTTGAAACCAATGATAAGTTTATAATTAAATAATATTTTCAATCTTCTCTAATGAGCACCTCCTCCCCCTTATAAAAATCCATCTCCTAAAACTGATTACTCACACATCTCAAGCCCCTTTGCTCATCCAACATCTAGCCAATTAATCTTCTTACATATCTCTCCTCCTATTAGAAGCCTTACAGTAGGCAGATGGCACTTCAAGTTAACGTTTTTGTTTAAGCCAAGGGGAGTTACCCGATGTAAAGGTAACATATTATCTTAAGTTCTTATCTCTTATTTTACATCTAAAACCCCCTAAAATATTTTTATTCAATTATTTTATAAACACACTAGTATAATCAATATAATAGGTTTTTATGAGTATTTTTATAACTATCATTACACACACCTCCATCAAATTGATAAATAACATTTTGTTTCTGTGGATGGCGAACTACTGCCTCACTAAACGACGATTGTTCAATTATCTTCTAAAACCACTCATGGTGGCCATTATGATGGAAAAATATTTATATGTGATATATATTATATTTATATTGTTTAAATTATTCTTTATTTTCCATTTAGAGCATACATTTATGGTTTCCATAATGGGAAATCATAATAATTTCTTTTGAGGAAGTGCGGACTACCGCCCTCTGAAAATGATATGATTCGTTGAAGCCATATGTGGAAAATATAAAAGATGGAGATGATTAAATTATATATTATATTATACCGTAATTATAATAAACTTATATATCATTATGTTTTCATTCAATTAAATATGAAATTTAAATGAAAGTAGTGTACATGCGTACTTATGGCTTATCATCGCCATGAACGGTGAATTTTATTTATTATATCAAAATGTTATAAAATCTTATAAATAAATATATACTGGATATATATGATGCATTTGGTATCTAAATAATGAATATTATTATGGATATATTGTAGTTTTTACCACATGGACAATTTGTAATTATACGAAGATCATTTTTTAGCTCAAGTTCCAAACATCGACAAAATGTCTAATATGAACTCAAATAATTAACTAATTGGTTTAGCAAGGTAATAAGTGATATAACATAAATAATAAACTTTAAAATGGTTATAAAAAGGAAAAATTAAATTATTTTAATTATTCAGGAATAACAAGGAACAAACGAGTCAAGTCGGACACGAGGTAAGGGGTTTCATATCTCACTATTAATTCTGTGAGATTTCCATTTTCACCACTTATTTATTGCATGTGGTGTATTGTGTACTTTTATATTATATATATTATCATGATTATATTTATATTCATGGTATTCAGTGACTCATTTGGTGGTTATTAGCTTTGGTTTATACGAATCCATTGATTATGGTTTGATAAGAGGTAATCATCTAACATTTTATTCCTGTGAGATTCATGCTATATTTGCCAATATTTCCTTTTGTTTAGTGAATGTATTTCTTGTGATTATATTCATTGTGTAATATAAATTATATTTTTGGAATTTTCATCTTCATTTTTTGGTCCTTATTTCCTGGCGTGTATGTTTCGTAAGTTACCAAATCGGTGAGGGAATATTCAAACCTCCTTTTTTAAAAGACTTCATTTATGTTATGTCTTTTAATTTCCACTTTTTATGTCCGGATATGTTATTATATATCCTTATTTCTATAAATTTTGTGTCCATGTGATGATAGAACTTTTTCTATCTCATCAACTCATTTTCTTAATTTCAATATGACGTTGTTAGGTTGTCTAATTTCTGTAAGAGAAATTTTGACCCAATTTCTATTATTTGGGTTAAACTTATACTTCGTGATGATGTCGTGATGTGAATATGTGTGAATGTCCACTGATTTTTTATACTTAATATCCACTTATATTAGGTGTATTATTATTTGTCACACATAATTATGTCATTGGTTTGTCCTTAATATAAGTAAATGATATTTTCAAGGGACTTTATCTCAATTTACATTCCATTGAGACTTATTTTTTTAAACAAAAATTCACTTTTATATGGTGTATAAACTGTCCTCTAACATATTATATCATGAATCTATTTATTCACATGATATTATAAGCTTTTATTAATTTTATTCTTCAATTATTTTAATTCAAATGTTTCTCATTTTGTTAGAAACTCTTTAACTAAAATATTGTTTTAAATTTTTTAATGATTTATTCTTCTAAATAGTTGTCATTAATGTACTCATTTTAAAATGGATATAAAAAATTATTTATATGGACATGAGTGTTTTAGAATTAATTTTTTTCAAATTCATCAAACTAGTTTGAGAACCATTGATTCAAAAAATCTCTTTATTAAATGTTTTAAATGGTTTTGAAAATTGTTTGATAAACCATTAATTATGTTAATATCTTGAAATTATATATTATGATTACAATATGGAAATTTTATCTTTCATTTATGCATGTGATAGGTGTTATGGATATGTTATGGTTATTGGGAATTGTTTACGTATACGGGTGGTTCGTTGATATAACATGGGCGGGTGAGCCCGAGATTGCTTTTCAATCAACTGGGTAACATGACAGAGGTAGACATTAATGTTTATCCTAAGAGATTTAGGGAATATACTATTATGGGTATTTTAATGTAACTCTATATGCAGATGTGATAGCTACAATGTAATTATGTTATGTATACCAAAAGTTACCTTTATGATTTATGATTTCTGTGTAATACTCATAAAACTTATAATTTAATGTGGTATGTAATGTTTGAAAAGTATCATTTCATTGGTTTTTATTTATTGATGGGATACTGTTTTCTATCCTTATTTTATAACCCTTACTGCGATTTTTATGATCATCCCAAGTTTTTGAAATGTTTTCCACTGGACTTAAAGATGAATATGGTCATGGATGGGATCATAGAAATGTCATGTCGTCTAAAATTGGGAACTAGACATGTTTATTTTTAAGGGATTTTATTTTAAGGAAAAAATGGATACTGAGTAGTAGTGTCTTCAAGTAATTATCATGTTGAAATGTAATATTTATAACACAATTATATAAAACTATAAACCGGAAAAGATCCTCAATGTTAATTATTAAAATAATTCAAAATTATAAAATGATTTATGGTCGGGTCCTTATATTAGTTACTCATTATCTAAGACTTATTACTAACTATTGATTTTTTAGAAAATAAAACTAGTAGAATTCTCCCCTCTCATGATACTAGGGAATAATCCAATGATTGAATATTTATTATTATATAATTTTTTGCGAGGTTTTGTATTTAAAATAAGTTACCAATAACATTCCAATTTTAAAAAATAATAGAAGGATTATTGAAGGATTTTTTTGTTCTCAATAAATGATGCCTGGAAGATGACTTTGCATTACCAAATAAAAATCTACAAATTGATGTGATTGTTTTATTACAATAACATTCCATAGCAGATGGGTACTTATGATATAATTAGATCAATATGTCTACTAAAATTGGGGACTACACTACTTTTATTATAGAAAAGTGATATTCTTTTATCAGGTCATGACAATAGGTATAATGAATGATTTTCCCGCATATGAATATTCTATATATCATAACATCAAACTTTTTTTAGGTGAAATAATTGATAACTTCATCAACAACACGATAGATAGATATTTACAAAATTTATATCACCTTAATGATGGTTAAGAAATCATTTCAAAATTTTTTATGTACAATTGGAAGATGAATCCCATAATGTGTTCCTTTGGAGAAACAATATACAAATTCTTTAGCTTTTGGTATTCTACTATAACATCAAAATTGATCTCAAAAAGACTATTGAATTTTTAGATATGTCACATCCTAAAAATATTTAATATTTGATAGGGTTATAGGTGTGCCATGCTTATAAGGTGTTTCATTGCCAACATACATGGAATGTGTCTTCATATTATTAGAATAATGAAAATATGAATCCCATAAAAGTAAAAAAATACCCCCACAATGCTTTTGAGAACTTCATGTTGTATTTTATGTGTCCACTCATCCAAATAATATGATTTGTATGTAATCCAATCATTCAATATGAGGCATCTAGGTACTGATCATTCGGTGACCTCCCCACATGTAAACGTTATGTAGGAAGTGAAAAAGGTCTCTAATATCTCAATCAAATCACGCTATTTAATGATAATCAGTACACTAATATCAAGAATAACATCCCCTCCTGTATCATTATGTGGGAAAGTCAATGAATTACATTAATTATCATGAGGTCCAATTAGTATGTCACACCCTGGCCTGAATACTTATCGTCACATGAATTTTATTTATATTGGAGTCTTTTTATGTATAAAAATTATTAAATTAATATCATAATAAAATAAAATAAAATAAAAATAAATATTTTTAATACCAATAACGATGATAATATTATTATTATGAATATTTTCAATTTTTTTAATAAGATTATTATAACAACAACAACAATTATTATTATTATTCATATTAACAACTTTTTTTCGGGTTTTTATTAAATGCTAAAAGGGGGTCTCCCTGTCCTCTTCCCCCTCCCACCCCTCACCATGCAAGCATCCCCCCTCTTTTGGTCATGAAACACCGACCCCCTCTTCCCAAACTCTTACATCACTTGGTCCCCTATTCCAGAATGCCTTCTTATCCTTCCGGTGAGCTCCTCATATGGAGGCCTCCCTCACTCATGTGAACAAACATGGATTATGCTCTCCCTCACAAAACCTTCTTTGCTAGCCAGTTCTCTTATGCCACACCTCCCTTCGTCCGGTGACCTACCTACTGGAACCTCCATTGTATGCGACCCCCCCTCCTGTGGCCACCCATTAGGGTAAGCCTATATTTTTAGGGGGTTTCAACCATCCTTTAGTAATATGTTTTATCTAGTTGGTAGGGTCTCATTATTAAAGTGATATCATAATCTATTGGGTTCTATATTCTTGATTAGATTTCGATTGTGTCTCCTGAAGGTGTGACTGATGTGTGTTCGGTGTTCTACCTTGTTTTTAAGGTATTTCCCCTACAGGGGTAGGTGGTTCCATGTACTAGAATTTTTAGACGACTTGATTTATTATTTTAGTTAATTTTTACATGTTATATAGTTAAATTTTGTGATGTGAAATATGTTTTGAAATGCATGTATTATGAAATTTGATTTCCTAAAAGAAAATGGCATCGCCTATTATATTTGTTTTGTTGTGTAAATTCTACGAAGTGTTCAATCAATTTGTTAAGGTATGAAAAATGTGTTTTCTAATGTTCTTGAGTTGAAAGTGTGATTAAAGTGAGTTTTCCAAATAATTATAATTTATGTTTTAATGTTAGTTTTTTTATAAACATAAAATAAGATTTAGGGGTGTGTAAATGATGAAATAATGTTTTAAAAGGGGGATATTGGTGTGTGTGTGGGTTTATATAGGGGATTAGACATTAAAGTTTTTGGCATTAAGTGTGTGTTGTCTTTTGTTTGTTAAAGAGGAATTTATGAATTATGTTGGTGATGGTAAGAGAAGTTGAAATGGATTTTTTATGTGAGTAAAATGTGAAAAATGATGTTTACTGGCATGTATGCCTTTATGTGAAGATTTATGTATGAGTTGTGAATTTTTTAAGTAATGGGATGAATTTTTTGTAAATGAAGTTGATTTATGTGTGGATACCGACATGGGGTATTAGCCCATGGATTGTAGTGTGAAATTTTGTTATTTTCTCATGTATGGATTAATAGAGTTTTATGAATTGAAAATGTATTTGAAAAATGATTTTGGTTTGTGTAAAATAAAACATAATTTGATCATGAAATAGGTGATTTTATTTTAATTCATAACATTGGGATGTGAACGTGGTGATGCGTGTGACATGTGAACAAAAAATAGAGAACACTAGAATCATTTAAATCTAGGATTACTATATATTTATAGTATTATCTATGATTTTGAAGTAGATTGTCCTGATATCTCTTTATAGGATTGATGCTTACAACATTAACTAAACTATGATGATGAAGGGAGAACAATAGTCCATTTGGGTTTCCCCTTCTAGTGGCTCATTCCAAATAACATAGATGACCATGGTTTCAAAGCTACATCACACTGAGGCACAAGGTACTAATGTCCCACTCTAGCTTGAATAAGCCAAGAGGATTTTCCCATGGTGATCTACTATATATGATGTGGTGCCATCTTTCATCATATGGCGGACCTCTTGTGCGTATGTGTGTGTGTGTTTTATATATAATATCTATTTACCTATTATGAGAATGGTTGTGAAATTTCTAGTTTTGGAAATGTTCCATTTTAATGAATATTTCTTAATAATAGTTTCCCTAGAAATGTTTTTAAAATAATTTATTTAAATTATCATGTTATTTTATCACATTAATGTTTTTTCATGGAACCTATTTCATTGGGGGAATCCTTTTTTGTATTTATAACACACCCTACATACATCCTTTGGGGTATATAGATCCTATTATATGTGTATCTAGGCAATGTTAAGGTTTTTTGTGTTGGTGGTATGTATTCTTAGTGGTATCTCCTCAAGGATTGTGGTGGTGACATCACAAAGATATTTGTCTTCCTATTACATGAGGTTTGAGATATTATTTTTGTTTTCCTCATTCATTATATATTATTTATTCATGTTTAAAAAAATTGTGAAGTTAATTTTGAAATGTGTTTTTATGCCATGTTTGTATATCTATAATATGTCTTGATTAATTTTCTTGTTATTCATTTATTATTATTAATTTTGTTAAATAATTACCATGTGTTTTATTTGATACCCACCAACTTCTGTCAGCCCATGGGGATCGAGAACACCATTCATGCCTTGTTGCACACCCACTACAGTGACTGTTTTTGGGTTGACTTGTCTTGGTTCATGACAAAATGGTTTCTGAGGAGGTTTTTATCTTATGGGTCCCATTAATTGTAGTACATATTTTATAGAATGGAGATAGGGTATTCTGAACATGACATTATGGTTACGAGTAAGGTTTCTAGCCAACACACCTTCTGATATGAATTATGTCACAGGTGGATGTCAGGTTTTATCTATGTTCTTTGGTTCTTGTGGTTATCTAATGTTTGTGGAAATTAAATTGGAGTCGAGTAAATGATATCACTGAGATTATAGGGACTACCAATTCTTGTGGAGCTAGAGACATTGTCCAAGAACACACTATGTGATGGTGGGGAACTATTCATATAGCCAAAAACAATATATATATGATTCCCATTGCCACTAGTTTTCTCGGGTATTTTTGTGTCTTTATTGGTTATTATGGTTGTTATAAGAACCATCATTTTTCAATTGTAGAAAACATGAACTTTTTTGTAACATTGGTTGTCTTTCAAAACGAGGAAAAGAGTTTTTGGGGTTTTTTTGAATAAAAACTTGAAATGGTGGATTTTTATAAAATTGTTTGAGTGAATGAGGATGGGTTTACAAGGATTATATTTTTATAACCAAAAAATGTGGTTTATTTAAAATTGGATGTTCATAGAGAGGTGAATTTTTTTTGAAAGGGTTCGGGAAACTAATTTTCAATAAGAAAAAACGAGTCTTTAATTAAATGATTATTGATTATATGGGGTTTGTTATGCAACTAGATTTGTTTTTAGAGTGGTGAAATATTTAGGAATTGATGTGTATAGTTTAAAAAATAGTTATTTTGAAAAGTTGTATGATTTGGGGTTTAATGAACATTTGATAATCTTTGTGAAAATTTGGGTATAAATTGGTTTGGTATTTGGTAAAATAGATGTGTGGGTTGAATGATTTTTTTGGAAGGTAAAAACTTATTTTTCACCTTTGGTACTATATTGAGTTGCCACATGCATGCAATATAAGTGGAAAATTGTTTAGTTCCTCATTTGGCACAAGGAATTTCATGTGTGAGAATCATTAAGTACTATTGGTTATTGTGTAATCCACCCATCCTGTTTTATTTTCAAAAACGTTTTTAATGAAATGATGGATTGATTGGTTATCTATAATTGTGCAGTGTTTTTATTTATGATTTTAGATGGTTACATTCAATATATTTTAGGTTTGAATACTCTTTATTTAGAGAAGATGTTTCATGTTGTGATTTTTTGGTGAGTAAATTTGAGAGATTGGTTAATGGATTTTTTATGGAAATATGTTTTGGATTCCTTTGAGTAGGTTTCCTTTTGTTCAGATGGATTCTATTTTTGGAATACTTTCTCCAAAGCTACAATTTGATTGGTTCCTTGTCTTTCCCATGTTGAATAGTTAATTCCTCATAAGGAATTTTTGTATTCTATATATTTCCATGGGTGAATCTAAGATGGAAGGCCCTCTAGTTGATCAATGTACAGACTCTCTTCTTTGGTTCTCGGGTTTAGTTTATCTACCATATTTTTCAGATTATGAAGATCCTCTCAAAGAGGATGAGTGGATACACATTGTGTTTAATATAATCATACTTATATTCTTGAATCACCAATGGTGATGTTGGGAAACATTATGCCAGAAGGTCCTACCAGGAAGTTGTGAAGGGAATTCTATTGTGGAATGTGGAATACACTATGGGTTGTTGGTGTAGGCAATTATCATAAAGGTCCTTGGAAATTTTCATTAATTTCGTTTATGAGAGGGGTTATTCTAGTCCACTAGTGTGGCATGTTAGGTCATACAAGACTATTATTTCCATATGTAGGAATCATGTGCTACATGGGAATCCTTTAACAGTTACACTCCTTGTAATGTTTCTATCAGCTGATAGGGTCATGTCTAGTGGAGTCTTGAAGAGTTATGTTCTATTTTAGATGAAACGGTGGAAATTGTAAAACCTTTTTAGATATTCTATTTTAACAGTTGAGTGTTCATATTACATGAATTACAGAAATTCCCCATTCTATATGAAGGTTCATTTAAAGTGACCCTTCAATAATTTTTTAATATTTGGGGTGAATGGGATGATACATTATGTTCTTATCATGGTGGAGTAATATTTTGAATTCAAGTGAGTTTTAGGATGTGTGTGTTATGTTGATGATGTCTGATTGGAGTGTGGTAGCCTGTGGAAACAGAAGAAGGTGTTATATTCAAATGTCTTCAATGCTTGAATATGAGGCATGAGATGCTTCAAACATCATGGATCCTTCTATAGCCCCCAAAGTGAAGCTGGTGCATAATCCGAATCCACCAAGGCTATAACAGATTTCGGTCTAGTGTCTCTATTTTGTATAAAAAATGGAGACAATTTAAATAGTCTATGTAGATGTATCATTTCAAGGGGCCCCATTTGGTGGAAAGAAACATAGAGAGCATATTTCTTCATTGTGTTATTTACGGTTGGAATATTTCCTCCTTGGTTATAAAGAGGATTTTTTGTCTCATTTTATTGAGCCTCAGTTCATACACCCTGTGGATGTGAACCTATTTTGGTGGTCTATGTATGGACAACCATTTAGGACACCCACTATTATGGTTTGGTCTAGTTTTACGATGGTTATGCCCTACGGGAGTAGTGAATCATGTTATATATCTATTAAGCTCTGAGTATCATTTATCTGAAACCTTGTGTGTGGAGTTTGAAATTTGATGGATTTCCACATCAGTCTATGTTTTGTGATGTGAGAAGTTCTCAAGAAGGCCAATCTTGTGCTCCCATGGTGGCCTGCACATGTTAGGTGGGTAGGTTAGCTTTAATAGTGGGGAGACCAATGTTTTACTTATATCTTCATGGTGTTACCTGTGTGGTACTTCTATCGTCATGGGGTTACCTGTGTGGTACTTATTGCTTTGTGGTGTTACCTGTGTGGTATTTCATCCTTCGTGGTATCATCTTCATGGCCTTACCTATACTTCTATCTTCGTGGTGTTACCTGTGTGGTACTTCTAGCTTCGTGGTGTTACCTGTGTGGTACTTCTACCTTTGTGGTTTTGTATTCTTGGTGTTTTATTTGTGATACATCTATCTTCGTGGTGTTACCTGTGCGATACTTCTTTCTTCGTGGTTTAACCTATGTGGTACATCAGTATTCGTGGTCTTACCTATGTGGTACTTCTATCTTCGAGGTGTTACATGTGTGGAAATTCTGCCTTTGTGGTATTGTCTTCGTGGTATTACCTGTTTGGTACATTTGTTTTTGTGGTATTACCCGTGTGGTACATCCACCATCCATGAGTTACCTTCATAGTGTTATCTTCATGGTGTTACCTGTGTGGTACTTCTACCTTCGTTGTGTTACCAATGTGGTGTCCTTCCCTCATTTATGAGATAAGTATATCCTGATAACTTAGTTATATGTATGGGCATAATCCTTAGTATAGTTGATGTCCTGCTTCATGGATTTTCCATTGTTGAACTCTAGGAGACCTATGGGAGTCTTGGGGTCCCTACTGAATAACATTATAATCACCCATGCATGGGCATCACCCAAACCATGTCATGTCCGATGTAGGAGGCATACAATGTTGATCGAGGCTGAGGGAGCTAAGACTGGATGGTGCTCGGAGGTGGACTATTCGACGTGACGTGACGTAGAGGAGACTGACCGACGTGGAGTGCTGAGGAGGCAATCAGTACCAACCATACATGTAGGAACCTCTGAGGAAGACCAAGTAGCTATTTTCCTTTTTTTGTTCATTAGTATTGTTCTTCTAGTCATACTTGTACTTTTATATTTGGGCTTGTATTTCAATCCCTTTTTACATTCAGTACTCTTTTACTATAGCAATTTACATAGTGGTTGAATCTTATTGCATTCTAGTTTGTGTGGTTTTTACTCGTTGAGTTCTTGGACTCTGTGTCTGTACAGGTTAAAATGGGAATTCCTTCCCATTTATGGGATATTCTTTTTGGGTGCTTTTTGACATCCCCTGGCCTATATAAGGCAGGCTTGGTGTAGTCATGGCACATGCCCTGAGGGACGGGTCGCGACAAAGTGGTATCAGAGGAGTTCAGTTCTACTGAAGAAGTAGGACTCTGATATTTGCAGTGTGGAAATAGTGTTAAGTGTTATGAATGTTGTTTTCAGTTTGGGGAATCCATTGTTGGTGTGGTTCCCAATGTATCCATACATCAGGACCCTAAATTCAGATTTCCGACTCATCGCATGAAAACACTAATTACGTGTGTTTTTGAAAAAAATATCTTCTGATTTATTTGGAGTCAGTTCACCAGGTATAACTTAATGACTATGGTGCACCTGTTCCTTATCAGTATGTCACCTCTTAGATAGCCACACATGTTTCCCAAGATTGTCCACAATGACGGACCACTGAGTGATGATGCCTTGGTGATGGGACCTCTTACGGCGTTATCACCTTCGGGTGATGTACAAGATGTACCAATACCCGTTGGGAAGCCGTTACCACTATCACCACCAGTAGAGGATGTCCACTGATAGAGCACATTGCATGAGTTCATGGGTAGAGGCCTTAGAGATTTTGAGTCGAGACAGATTACCAAGAATCTAGGGACTGGCTGGTGGCTTTGGATATAGTTTTTAACCTAGTAGAGACACCTGTAGAGAAGATGGTGATCGTAGCTTCTAGTCTACTCCAGCGAGTGACCATGAGGATGGTCCGCTTAGTGATGAGGATTAGGTACGTGGACCATTTCCTAATGTAGTATTGTCGTTTAATGTGTCACCTATATCACTACCTGTTGGGAAATAGTTAAAACTGGAGGTTCTTGTAGAAGACACATTTGGGCTATGTTCCTTACACGAGTTTCATCATCAGATACCCCTCAGGTTATAAGGCAATCCCGACCCATAGGTGTGTGAGGAATGGATTGAGGAGGAGGCTGAGAGTTCTGTAGAGCTTTTATAGATTCCATAGGATGGCATGTTAGTAGCTGAGTATTCATCTAGGTGTAACAATCATTCATAGTACTTGATGAATATGATACAATTGGTTCTTCGATGATTGGACTTCTAAGTGTTTTGTGTTTGAGAACATCCATGCAATAACTATTCGTATATGAATTCATACCTATGTTAGGGTGCTAGATAGAACCTATGTGGTTCAATGTTCTTTGGAGGAGTGGATATAGCCAGTGAATGTTAATAGTGGGAAAGCAAGAAACTGGCCCCAATATCCGAGAAATGGGCGGGTAAAAATTTTTGGGGAAAAAGAAGCATTAGTGACATGGGAAGGGAGTATTTTTATTTCGTCAAGGAGTACAACCCATGTTCTCTTGGAATGATTCGATGTACGAACTATTTCTACTTATATCTATCATATTAATAGACATAGTTACCAATAATTCTTTCCTTCGATGACTCTTGTCAAATACCTAGAGTTCCCGGTTAATCCATTGACTTGACACTCATGTCTGGAGATACCTTAGGGAGGATACTCAATAATCAAACATACAACGATGGTGTGATATGGCCCTTGAGGTGAGATATTCGGTTAAAACCTCTTGGTGGAAGTGTCAAGGCATTACAATATCAGTGTGGATATGGACTTGACATCCACAGTTCGTACTCAGATTGAATGTATTAGGCAAAAAGGATGTGATTTACCTACAACATTGGAATGGGATTTTTGTTGGTCAGTGAAAAAGGAAACCCAGGCAGCACAAGACAAACTCATGCAAAGGTGGGTGGAACCAATCATGCTTGAGATAACCATCCCTACCCCCTGGCAGCTGGATTTTTGAGTTTTCAATTCCTAACAGATGTCTAATGCCGACCGGAGACGGAGACCTTTAGAGTTCCAGGGGGACCAACTTTACTTGTGAGTCTCCCCTTGATAGGTACTATAGAGATTTGGTTGAAGAAAAAAGTTATCACTGAGGTTTATTAGACCATTTCGGATACTTAGATGACTGGTGAGGTGGAATACCACTTAGAACAACCACCACGGTTAGAGTGGGATCATAACATCTTCCACGTACCCAACTGAGGAGATACGCGCATGACACTTCTCAAGTCATCGACCATTGTGAGATAGACATAGACGATGGGGAGACATTTATAGAGGTTCTTTTATAGATTGAGGATAGATAGAATTAGATCCTTATTTGTAAGTTGATACCTCTAGTGCGCATTCTCTGGCAGCATAGGAAGCACTAAGAGAGCACATGAGAGCAGGCGGCTCAGATCCATGCTCAGTACCCCCATTTATTTCGATAGTCTATGTTGTGGCTTTAGGGATGTAAAGCCATAAGGTGGTGAGAAATTAAGGTCTCAAAAATCCGTATAATTTTTTTAATTATATGGAATTTTTTCAAGACCAAAAAATTTGACGGTGCACGATTCTGAGGCCAAGAGTGCACAACATGATACGTCAAAGATTTGTTAAACATTAATTAGAGAGTATAAAAAAATTTATTGAAAATTAGATTAACTCTTAAATGGTTACTCATGATATAAATATGAGTGTACCGTTGGGCTCAAGATGGCGGGTTTACCCTAGGTGTGACTTAAGTTTAGTCGGTGCAGTCTTCTTGTGAGAAAAACACGAAAATGGAAAAACTGTAAATAAAATAATTAAATACATTATTTTATTTTTCAAGTGCTTCTAAGTCAAAAACAGTAACTCAGATTAAACATCTAAGACCACCATTGAACTCATGAGGGTATTCTCTCTTTAGGCAGATACAAACATTGAGCGGCGTGGGTCACTAGTGAATGTTAGTTTTTGGCCGTAATTAAAATAATTAAGTGACATTTATTTTATTGTTAACTCTATAACTTTTAAATGGTAACACAGATTGGAAATCTTAAAGTACTGTTGGGTTCCTTGGGGTGAGTTTCACTTATCCAGATCCTATCCTTTACTGGTGCGGGTCGAGGGTAACTGTAAATATTTTTCTGTACTTTTTTTCAAGTAGGTTCATCAAATACAGAAGTGGGGTTTTGTAACTTTTGAATCGGTGCTCAGAATTGAAATCCAAGGACATAATTGAACATGAAGAACCTATATTATCTTATAGAGGAATTCACATTGACCATAGTAGGTCGAGGGTGGAATTTAGTTTTACGGTTTTTTGTGGGAAATTTAAAAAAATAAAACAAAATAAAACAACAACATTTATTTTATTATCATGAATCTTCTATTTTGAATACATGGTTGTGGGGACCACCATTAAACCCCTTTATAATGACTTTACCCTTGTAATTCCCTCAAATAAATCTCATACTTTAATTTGATTAATGATCCAACATTAATTGAATTAATAATCATAACTCAATTACTATTGGTTCCTCACCCTTTTGGTTGGGATCATTGGCAAAGGGAAGAGCTGGGGGGAACTCATAAGGACATATTCCAATGAAGAACATTCCTCGGACCTGGATGACGCTCAAGCCTTGATCAGAAGTGTCTTGTAGGGGAAACAAACACTGGCATCACCATCATCATCATCCTCCTCACGACACCTCCAATGATCGATCGAGGTAGGGGTTTTAATTTGATATGTGATTAAATATATTTTTTGATTCTTCATATTATTTCTTCACAATGATGAATGCCAAAAAAACATGTCCATCATTATGAACTTATACCTTGGCCATTTTCATTCATTCTTCGTTGTTTCATCAAGCGTTCTTCGTGCGTTCTTTGATTTCAAAAAATAAATCATGTTGAAAACACAACATCTCGTTGAGCGCGACATATGGATACCGAGATATTAACCCGAGGATCGTGAATATGTGGATGTCAAATTATTTTTTCTTAGGATGAAGCTAAAATTGAATGTGGAAGAAGGGAGACGTGTATCCGTGCCACTGTTAGAGGAGGAGGTTGTGGCTGTCAAGCTATGGTGGTGCGCTAGAGGATGGCTAGCACCCGGCCGACCACGAATTGAGCAGGCAGCGAAAACGTTGAGTGGCCAGAACCCAACTGACCGTGATACACTGAGAAGGACCCGCATCGGTGGGTCCCACTTTCCGGCAAGATGAATGATCCATTGGAATGTTTGGTAATCCGTGGGGGGACCTTCCCGGGGTGGTAGCTTGGGTGGACCGCACCTAGTAGGGCGGACCACACCAAACCGAGCGGGCAGCACTGCATCGGGTCACACCCAGTGGCGGGGCCACCCTTTAGCGGGTTAGGCCGACCCCCACGGCCTAGCGGGATGTTCCCACAATGGCCCAGCCCAATCGAGACGGACCCGAGATGGGATGTTCAACCCGAACCAGGTCGATTAGGGTCAGCCTAGGTCAGGTCGGGCCGGGTCGGCCCAGTTGGACCCAGATAATCCTTCTTGACTATATCATGAGAATCAGTCATCCATTTGAAAAACAGTATATGGAACTAGATTACATGGATCAGAATGGCCTTTGTGGTTTACTCCACTTGTGTTTTGTATAAATATAGAATATGGTCTGGTTGGATCAAACCCGAATCCATCCAGGCCCTTGGAGCTAAAATGCTTATAACTCAGAGACCAGGCGTCCGAATGACGTGTCGTCTATCGCGTTGGAACCCTAACGACATGGTAGTACATTGAGTTACTATTTCGGGGAGATTAGTGGTGGTATTAGAACAAATGATGTCTCATGGGTTAGATTCACTAGAACTCGAGCGCACTAGGTGAACGGAAATCGGTGACAGGCTACAATGTGAGGAAAGAACATCGATCCTATGAGGGTAAGCATCTATTGATCATGTGTGGGTCAGATAATGTGTGGAACTATGCTCAATGATCATATGTGGGTTAGCGCATACCAATCCTGTGTGGGTAAGATCCTGTGTGGGTCAACGCTCAGTGAACCTGTGTGGGTCAGCACATACCGATCATGTGTGGGTCAGCACTCGGTGATGTAGTGTGTGTCAACACATACTGATCCTCTGTGGGTAAGATCATGTGTGGGTCAGTGGGGTTAGTTACCTATCAATACTGTGTGGGTAAATGGGGTTTTTTTACCTATCAATCCTATGAGGGTCAGCGAGGGTTAGTAACCTATTGATCCTTTGTGGGTTACCTGAAGTGCTTCTAAACTGAATAAGATAATCTAGTTACAACTTAACATATATACATCTATACATAAGTTATACTAGATTGTGCACTGATTCTTCTACCCATGTGGAAATTCAATCATTGTGGTGATACCTATGTGGTACTTCTATCATCGCGGTGTTACCTGTGTTGTACTTCTATCTTCGTGGTGTTACCTCTGTGGTACATCTAGATTCATGGTGTTACATGTGTTGTACTTCTACATTCGTTGTATTTTCTTCGTGGTGTTACCATTGTGGTACTTCTATCATTGTGGTGTTACATGTGTGGCAATTATAGCTTAGTGGTGTTACCTTTGTGGTACTTCTACCTTCGTGGTTTTGTCTTCATGGGGTTACATGTACTTTTATCATTATGGTGTTACATGTGTGGTACTTCTAGCTTCGTGGTGTTACCTTTGTAGTACATATACCATCGTGGTATCATCCTCATGGGGTTACCTGTGTGGTACATCTATCTTTGTGGTATTACCTATGTGGTACTTCTATCGTCGTGGTGTTACTTCTATCTTCATGGTCTTACATGTGTTGTACTTCTATCTTTGTGGTGTTACCTCTGTGGTACATATTCCTCTGTGGTATTGACTTCGTGGTGTTACCTGTTTGGTACTTATATCTTTATAGTGTTTCTCATGTGGTACTTCTACCTTCTAGGAATTACCTTCGCAGTGTTATCATCGTTGTGTTACATATGTGGTAATTCAACCTTCGGAGTGTTACCTATGTGGTATCCTTCCCTCATGCATGAGATGAGTATATCGTGATTACATAGGTATATGTATGGGAATATAATTAAGTAGATTTGATTTCTATCATTGTGGTTTTTCCTTTTTGGAACACTAGAAGACATACAAGGGTATTAGAGTCCCAACTAAGTATCATTATACTCACCCCTACATGGGGTTTTCCCACTCTATGTTGTGTCTAATGCAGATGACGTACTGAATTGATTGAGGACGAGGGAGCTAGGATTGGATGCTTCTCGGAGGTGGACCATTCGACATGATGTGACGCGGAATATAATGACAGATTTGGATTGCTGAGGAGGTGATCTGTACCTAACGTATAGGTAGGAACCTTGGAAGACAACCCAATATTTGTTTTCTTTTTCATTTAGTTGTACTGTACTTCTAGTCGTACATATACATTTAATGTTAGGCTTGTCTTCTGGCCCCTTTGTAATGACAACACACATTTACTATAACAGTTTACTTTGTGGTTGCATCTTATTTCATTATAGTCTTTATGGTTTCTTATTGTTGCATTCTTGTACTGTGTGTCTGTACAGGTTAAAAAGGCAATTCCTTGCCGTTTAAGGGATACGTCTTTCCGGTGCTAGTCGCCAGCCCCTGGCCTATGGAAGGTGGGCATGAGGTAGTCGCGGAACATTCTATGAGGGATGGGTCGTGAGATTCATACACAAAAAACTCTACATTTTCTAAGATTTAGAATATTTTAGAGGATAAAAATGGAATAATTCTCATGGGGACTATCCTATATCCCCCAAAATGTTGATACATGCACGTTGGACCCCTATGGTATAGGAAAAAATCAGGGTAGAATTTATCACCTCCCCTCACTATGATAAAATGTTCACTATACTATGATATATCATCTATTATACTAAAACTATTCATGATTAATATTATTTTTATAATACAATTTCATTTTTGGTAAGTTTGAATAGACGCCCACTAGTTACATGGGTCAATACACTTCTCATAGAAAACCACAACCCTTAGTAATTTTTTTAGTTCTATCATATAACAAATTGGTAAACATGAATTAACGATTTGAAGACACCCAACTAGAACTCCCTGGTGAATAAAAAACATCCTTATATTTTGTTCATAATTGTTGTTTTATTCCAATGGTAGAGGTCTCACAAAATCCCATGATCTATTAACCAAACCATGTAAAGATACTATTTTCTTAAATTACTAATAATATACCTATTTCCAATGGTTTACATATCTAATTGACCGGGAAGGATTCCTAAACCCTCCTTATACAGTCCACTCTTCACACTAAACATAATTTACCAAGTGTTTAAATATTCACAAATCTCCCAAATCTCATGGAATATAGAGGGGAACCCTTTCATTGATCATGCATGGGTGATATCTCCATAAGGTCTATTAACCCATCAACTAGATGAATATCATCCATATATGGAAGGACGTATGATCCATGTGAGCCCTAGAAATATCACAATAGATAATGGGACTTGAGTGTTATAACAACCCTTCTCTTTATTACAAACATAAAATTGATTTATTACATAATATTTTACTTGAGAAAACACTGAGGATCGAGAGATCTATTGTATTTTGAATTAGGACCATTACATAAAAACATAGAACATAAAACCCAATATCTTTATTGAATACATCTTTTACATGACCAAAACATTCTATCGTACTTAGAAATGTATAGGATAACTTGGGTACATTCATAAAAAAGGGTGATCTATAAATCCTAGTAAGGGGTAGAACAAGGCATAACATGAATAATATATTACATGTTATGAAATAGGCATATCAATGTATCACAAGTGATTTATGATCATTGAGTCATGATATAGCATGATTATCAGAACATGGAAGTGTGGCAACAACATTTAACAAGATTTAAAGCATGAGCCAAGTCTCATTACATGGATGATGAGTAAACTATAATTATACTTGAATTATAATGGGTAAACCATAATTTCACATTAATTAGAATTATTAAACCCTCATTGAACTTGAAGTATCATGATATTAATCTTTACCCAATGCATTGGAGTGATATCTGGTGCACCCTTCATAATCATTTCATTTCATGCATATGTGTTCCACATAGATCATAGAACCTGGATTCATTAATCATCATAATTTATTCCATGAATAATAGATGTAGAATAGAAAAAATTATGTCCTCAATAAATATATAAATGTGCATAATGGTGAATACCCTTGATTGAGATATGGGTATGATATTCACATATAAGATGATTTTGGCAAGGAATTTTTTTGTAGCTTCGGAAGCATGTCGATTTTAAATGGAAAGAGTAAAATTGGTTGGTGAGAGATAAAGGGGTATATAATCATTTATAAATGAAATGAATGATAATGGGTCATGGAACATAATATACCATCATATTTAATGGAGTCAGATGCATAATACAAAAGAATTTCTTTAATGTAAACGAGGAGAGAGAAATTCTTTACTGAATTTATACATGGTATCAACTGTACACGGGAGGAATTAATTTGAGAGAAATAGGTCTCTCATCATTAAAAATTAAAGAGGGAAGTATTGTGGAGGTTAATAATCATACCGCAACTTTTATAATTAAAAATATAAGGGGATAAAAATATAAAGAATCTTGGAGAAAATTGAGAAAAGAATAAATCCCTTACTTGGATGTGTGATCCCAATGGCTTGTGATAGGATTGAGAGGGGATTTATGGGTGCATGGAATGAATTGGGAGTATTCTAGAGAAATTTGGATAGGGGTTGGTTTAGCTTGAAATGGTTTTAGTGAAGTGGAATTAGAGATTGAGTGGGTTTATATAGAAACAAGAGGGAATTCGTTATTTTTTAGATTTTGGAAACCAGACATTAAAATATTCAAAACCACAAACCATGCCATGTTTTTTCCCATGGTTTTTTTTACAAAGTGTATTGGAAAAAATTATTTTATAAGGCCAATGGACGAACTTATTAAAATATTAGGATTGGTTATGCGGAGGTGAGTCACACTCTCAAAGAAATCATTTTAAATTGTTATAATGTTTTATAAGTCTTGGAGGGTCCACTAAGGCATTGTAAAATAAATAAAACAAACCTGAAATTGAGTTATATTAAATGAAAAATATATATTTTCTGAAAATATCATTTATTTTATTTTATTACATGACTATTGTGTCACAATGATGTCATAAAACAAATTATATAATTAAATGTTATTAAAATTTTACATAAATATTTGGTTGTCTCAGAAAACTATGAAATATTAAACATTGGAAAAATTCAAAGTCCAAATTAAAAATATAATATAAATTTTATCAAAATATATTTCTAAATATCTTCATTTTAACTTTTAAAAACAATCCAACCTTTATAAGAAAATCATGGGTTATGAAAAAAGAAGATTTCAAACCTTAATAAACATTACAATTGTATTCATAAAAATTATAATATCATTTATATTTAATAAAAATTACGTCATTAATAATATTTTATTAAAATATTATTTAATTTATAAATCCATTTATTCATCAAAATATATATTTTTGGTGAATATTAACTAAAAATACTATTTTTGCTTTAGTATCTATTTACAATGTAACAGTAATATAGTGAATGTACATTATTAAATCTATAAAAAAATAATGAACATAATAATAGTGCTACTATCTTGTTAAATAACTTCATTTAACACCCATATATGACCTTAGGGTAAGTTGTGCAATAATGACAGTCTCTTGGGGTAGCTTGGATAAATTGCTCGGGTGGTAATCTGTATCAACTTCCATATCTCATGTTGGCAGTTCCATTCAAGATTAAAATGTTGAAGCCCAGTTTGGTCTTGGTCAAGAGAGATTAATAGTGATACCACCTCCTTTACTAGATCTGACATATTGGCTTCATATGGATAAATTATACTGGATGAGGCCATCTCTTCCTTTGACTGAGAAAATTGATTTTGTTAAAGACGAATATTTATACAAATCATGCGATCAATGTTCAACGGATATATTATCAATGGTAAAAATTCATAATTGTATTTTAAAATGATAAAACATAAATTCAAATAAGTGAATATGTTTTATATAACTATTTTACATAATAATACCATCAATAAAATCAAGAGGAATTTTCATTAGTAAACATTCGGGTCTTTACAATCATGGCCCCTTAAATATTTTAACCATAAAAATTTCATTTTCCAACAATAAAATATTAGAGGGTAACTCTGCTTCATTATTTTCTTGGATTATCTTGTTGCTTCATAAAACTATTGGTTTCTCCACAACACATGGACAAGGCACATTGTATGATTTTTTAGAACTTCTTTCTACAATATATGATCTTCATCGTCTTTTCTTTATAGGAGATAGCATTCTCCAATGGTACCACATATATATTGTGTACATGCGACAAATCCTGTATTTACTTCCTCAAGAGTGATACATGGAATACATAATGTACTTGAGAGAGTTTTGGTGGGAGTGCTAGTCGATAGGCCACTACCCCAATGAAATTAGGGATCTCAAAAGGAACAATGTTTTTATGAATATGATTTCCCTTCTTCCAAAATCTCATAACTCTCTATCATGATGATATGTAGCAGAATTCCATGTCTATATCAACAAACTATAGGCCTTGTTGTTAATTATTTGAATAGCTATTTTATCAAATCGGAGTATCATTACTATTTTCTTGGATGATATTAACATCTCCAATATTTCGTAGACCATTTCTAGACCTAGGAGTTTTCGCTCCCCCACTTCATCCCAACATGTCAGTGTTCTTCACCTCTTCCCATAAATCACATCATCAGGATATATTTGGATTATTGACTGTAAAATGTTATTGTAATAGAACAAAACTAGAAGAAGAAATTGATCCCATGCTTCTTTGAAGTCCATTGGGCATGCTCTCAACATGTACTCAAGTGTTTGGATAGTCCACTCATATTGGACATCAATATTTGGATGATAATTTGTACTGAAGTTCAGCATAGTAGATAGGGAATGTTAAAGATTATTCTAGAACATAGAGGTAAATCTTGGAACTCGATCAAATACAATAGATAGTGGAAATACATGCAACCTAACCACTTATACAATATGTATTTGTTCTAGTATATTCAATTATAAATCCTATTTAATTGCAAGGAGGTGTGTAGTCCTAGTAAAAATATGCACAACAACCTAGATATTATTGTTTCATTTGGATGTATTTGTAATTCCGGTGACAAATTTCATGGTTATGTTCTCTAATTTTAATATTGGATTGGGTAATAATTTCTTCATCCCCTTAGACTTATTCCTCTAATCCTTTAAATGATGATATAACAGACATTTTGATGTCTAATCAGTTATCTTCTTCTTCTTGTTATCCCACCAATAATGCTCCCAAAGATCTCAATACATCTTTGTGTTTCCAAGCTGAATGGAAAAATTATAACTATTTGCATCATTCAAATATTATTTATTTGACTTCGGATTTTATGTAACACATTATCTTTTCCCAAATTTCACAATTCCTTATTCATTAACATTGAACTCCAAGGATTTATATTTTCTGATAGTTTCCACTTTCTTTTTAATTCATACATCATGCTTCTGATAATCCTTTAACATTTCCAATAGAGATAGTTTAAAAATAATTTGTGAAAGGATTTATGATTATCTATTCTTTATGATTTCCACGTCCATCTTCATCAAATCTACGAAGATTTGATCATTTTCAATTATCATCAATGATTGAATAATTGGGTCCTTTATACCTAGAGAATCAACCACCTTGTTCTATTTCATATGGAGGTAATGGATTGACCAGTCATAACCTTTGATCAGCTCTAACCATCTTTATTGACTAATGATCAACTCTTTATTTGTGAATATATACTTGAAGAGTTTTTATTCCATGTATATTTTACACTTCTCCCCAAAGAGGTAATGTTGCGAAATTTTCAATGTGTAGATTACTACATCCAACTCTATATCATGTGTTATATAGTTTGTTTAATGATCATAAAATTGACATGAATCATAAGAATTGAATTTTTCATTTTACATCAACACACAACCTAGGTCCTTCTTCAATGCATCATTGAATACCACAAGAAGTTCTTCACTTATTAGTAGTGTGAGCATGGGAAAAATGATAAGCCTCCATTTTTACTCCATGAATCTATCATTTTATTCATCACTCCCAAAAAAATGCCTACCTTCCGGGTTATCTTGGTAAAAGGGTTGGAGAATCACGAAACATTTCTCACAAATCGGCAATAATAACTACATAACACCATGAAGCTACTAAAATCTATCACCAATGTTGGCCTCAACCATCCTCCAATTGCAACTGTCTTGGAGGGATCCACATATATCCAATTTCATGTAATGAAATGACCCTAGAATGAGACCTCCTTAAACAAGAACTCACAATTTATATACTTTTTCATTGTTATTCTCATTTTGCAGGGTCTATATTATTTTTCTTAGATGATCCTCATATCCATCCTTGGTTTTGGGGTATATTAGAATATCATCTTTAAAGACTACCACAAATTTGTCAAGTAAATCTCGAAAGACTCTATAATCAAGTCCATTAAAATTTCTAGATAACTAGTGAGTTCAAAAAGAATTACTATGAATAAATAGTGCACTTATCTTGTACGAAAATTAGCCTTGGGGATATCCTCTTTCTTCCCCCTTACTTGGTAATAACCCGAAGGTAGATCCACCAATGGGAATTATTGTGCTCTACATAGCTAATCGAACAAATCATCAATTCAGGGTATAGGATACTTGTTCTTTACCATGATTTTTTTGATCTCATGATAATCAATGAAAAGGATAATTTACTCATACTTCTTCTTGATAAAGAAAACTCGTGGACCCTATAGTGAAACACTTGTGCATAGAATCTCTTACTCTAGATTCTCCTATAGTTTTTTCTTTAGCATCTCCTACTCGACCACATCCATTCTCCATGGAGTCTTGGATAATGGAAATTTCCTAGGTATAATATCAATTGATAATTTTACATATCTTCTAGAAGGAAGACTAAAAAATTCCTCAAGAAACACTTCAGAGAATTCCATCATAATATTCATGTTTTATAGACAATTGTTTCTTTAAAATCAATCATAATAGCAAGATACATGTTCTCAAAGGAGTGTTAAATCAATGTTTGAGATGATTGTGCTAAATTAGATTCATCCTCCTTCTTGGACTTGTATATAATAGGGGGTCAATTCTCCAAATGGAGAGATATTTCCCACTCACGGCAATTAATGTTGGCCTTATATTGGGAAATCCAATCCAGGCTATGAATTGCATAATAGTACACTATAGGGGGAATAAATTGGTTAACTGGGAAGTTCAAACCACTAATCGTGACATGGGAGGAGTTATATTCATGGGATGTAATGATTGCCCCATTTTTCGTTCTCACGGACATCTTAACTTAATTGATTTTTTGTGGTGTTGGGATTGTTCTACTAAATATTCGGGATATAAAATAATTCATAGAAATAGAAAAAAAGTTTAATTTTCTATTCATGAATAAATAAATAGCATACCTATCACTACTTCATTGTCGAGGTTCTCTTTAGTGGTGGTGATGGAAAAAGTTCGCCCTTGCTACCTTGGAGGTTGTTGGTTGTCTCTGAAAACGCTTGTATTAAGGAAATGGTTTTCAATGTTCCCTAGATCGTTATAGTTAGAGAAATGAACAATGAGGTGAGAATCAAATGGAGTGATTCTATCCTCTATGAAAACATCAGTTTTTTCTTATCTCTAGTTAATTACCAGGTGGCCTTGTCTTTTAGACCTGAATCATTTCCTCATCTAATTCAGGAAATTTCTAGGGAACTTCTTTATGCACCTTTGGTACGTTGGGTGTTGGAATTTTATAGCCCCTTTTGATTTATAAATCAGACCAGAAGAATTAAACTCCACCTTACTATTATTATCCCCATGATACCCTTGAGATTCATCGATCTCCATTTCGACTTTGAGGGAATTTCAGACAATTTTCTCATTGTTATCGAAATCTCATATCGCTAGGGATTTCTATAGGCTAAGATTTACCCCCCAATGAAGCGCTCAACCTCGAATTTGGGGGCAATGACCAAGCCGTAGGCATATTGTGAAATCCTTTTGATGTTCTCCTCATACGCTCTAATGGATTCATCTCCATTTTGTTAAAGGGAAAGTAATTCCCTTTGCATCTTAAGTTATAGGTTGTGAGGAAAATATTTATTGAATTGTTTTTATGGAAATACATTTATTCCAACACCTTGATCCCCTCCTCAGTATTTGTATTTCTGATCCATTTCCACCATTGATTAGATTTTCCCTTTATATGATAAGTAAATAGAAGTAACTCGTATTGTTAAGAGCATTGAGGGATAAATAATATCTTCTAAAAGGTGTAGATCCATTGTTCATCGATTGAGGGATTGGATGGTACATTAATAGTGGGAGGAATTTGTCTCATGATGCTCTCAATTGTGGAATGTTCTTTCTTGGGGGGGGGGGATGAACGTTCCTCCGGACCCATGTTTTTATTCAAAAGCTGAGTTAACTGAGATAGTATCTTGATGAGGTTTTCAATTCCCACTCCCATAATATTGTAAATCTCATTAGAATAGTCATAACATTGATCTTCGCATGGCTTGTAAGGCCTAGTCATCCTATTACCAGCCATTGGATATAATTAATGGAATTTTAGGGGTAACAAATAAAGGGGAATATAATGAAAAAAAGATAACTCATAAATTAAATTTATTTCCTTTACTTATCTTTGTTATACATGATCTACTTCCCAACATATATTCTTAGGGGAATTTTGTTAAATTCCTATAATAATGGTACATACTAAGATTATGAATTTACCCAAGAATATTTTCGGGGAATTCCATAACCAAGAGTGAATCAATGCCTATTTTCATGAACCTATTCTTATTCTAGTCTTGATCAAATAGGTTTTTTTAGGTTTTACCCCAAAATATATCTCTGCCATACCCATCTATACATTCTCATCTCCAGACGGGGATGTATTTTCTTTGTAAAACAATTACTAATTACTCACCAAACATTAAAGGGAATTTTAATTAAACATAGTCTTATCCATAATGATTTTACTAGTGTTTTCTAATCCTAATCCCGAAAATAAATAATCCTATACTCTGATACAAACTTTAACAACCCTTCTCTTTATTACACACTTAGATATGATTAATTACATAAACATGAACATAAGACAACTCTGAGGATTGAAAGGTCTTGTGTCTTGGGAAATTAGGATCATTATAAAAACATAGAACATAAAACCCAACATCTTTATTGACATCTTCTTTTAAATGAACACAACATTCCTTCGTACATAGAATTGCATGGGAAAACCTGAGAACATGCATAAGAAAAGGGTGATCAATAATGCCCAGAAAGGGAGTAAAAAAGGAATAACAAGAAGAATATAGTAAATGTTTGGAAATAGGAAAATCAATGGAGCACAAGAGAAAAATGAACATAATTTCATGATATATCATGATTAGCATAACATGGAAATGGGGAAACAACATTTTACATGATTTTAGCATGATCCCAGGATTATTGCACTTAGAGCATGAGTAAACCCTCATTGCACATGAATTATAAAGAGTAAACATTCATTCCACTTTAATTATAATGAGTATACCCTAATTTCACCTGAAATATCATGATACTAATCGTTACCCAATGCATTGGAGCTCTATCAAGGTGCAACCCTCTTAATCACATAATTTCATGAAATAGTGTTCCACAAAGATCATACAACATTGATTCGTTACACATCATAATTTATTCAATGAATAATATATGTCGGATAAATAAATTTATACCTGAAATAAAAAAGTACAAGTGTATACTGGAGAATTCACATGATATAGATATGGGTATGGTCTTCACTTATACGAAAATTTTGGATTGGAAATTTTTTTGTATCTTCTGCAGCATAACGACGTCGAATAGAAATCATTAAATGGGTTGATGATAAAGAAAGTTGTATCATTTCATTTATAAATTAAATGGAATGTAACGGGGTCCAGAAACAAAACACCCCATCATATGTAATGGAATTTGGAGGCATAATATAAAATAATTGCTTGAATATAAATGATGTGAGAGAAATTCGTTACTGAATTTTAGCATGGTAACAGGTGTCCATGTAAGGAATTAATGGAAGAGAATGAGGTATATAATCATCAAGAAATAATGAGGGAAGAATGGGGAGGTTATAAAACTTACCCCAACATTTACAACTGAAAATATATGGGTATAACAATATAAGGAGACATGGAAAAAATGAGAAAATAATAAATACCTTACATGAAGTGTGATCCCAAAGGCTTGGTAGAGGCTTGAGGGGGGCTTCATCGGAGCTTGGGGTGCCTTGAGAGGATTATAGAGATTTAAGGTTATGTATTGTTAGAACTCCAAATGGCTTTAGTGGAGAGTAATGAGAGATTTAGTGTGTATATATTGGAAAGGAGAGAGAATTCTATATTATTTAGGTTTTGGACACCACACATTAAACTATTCAAAACCATAAACCATCCCATGGTTTTTAAACATGGTTTTTGAATATGTGGAGTGAGACACATTGTATTGAAAGGCCAATGGCCTGAATTATTATAATATTACTCTTTCTTATGTAGAGGTGAGTCACACTCTCAAGGAAATCATTTTAAAATGTCAAAATTTTTTATAATTCTTGGAGTGTCGACTAAGGATTTGTAAAATAAATTAAAAAACCTAAAGTAGCGTTATTTAATGGTACACCATATATTGGATAAAATTCCATTTATAATATTTTATTATATCACTAGTGGTTCATTATGATATCAGAAAACACAATATATAATGAAACAGTAATTAATTTTTACCCACAAATCCGACTATCTCAGAAAATAATAATAGATATATTGTTGGAAAATTTTAACATCCTAATTTATAAAATAATATTATATATATATATATAATTTTATAAATATGTTAATTTTTAGTTTTAAAATAAAAACCAACATTTATATAAAATTAATGGGTTTTTTCAAAAACTACTTTCAAACCATAATTAAAAATTACAATTGTAATCATTAAAATTATACAATAATTTATATTTAATAAAAAATAATTTATTAATAATATTGTATTAGAATATTATTTAATTTAAAATTACATTAATTTATAAAAATATATTCTTTACTGGAATATTAATTTAATATACTATTTGTGCTTTATAAACTATTTACAAAGTAACAGTAATAAAATGAATGTATATTATTTATTTTATAAAAATTTAGAGCATATAATAAAATTCCTATGGTCTTATTACATAAGACCTTATAACACCAACACATTCCATAAGGGTAAGTTGTGTGATGGAGACAATGTTTTAGGGTTGCTTGGATAACATTTATCAGGTGGTAATCTCTATCAACTTCCAGTTCTCATAGAGGCAGTTCAGTTCAAGCATAACGTATTAAATCTCAGATTGGGATCTGCCAATAGTGGACTCAGTGATGCCACCTCATTTTTGAGCTCTGAAAAATGGGATTTTTACTGATAAATTCTACTGAATGAGGCCATCACTTCCTTTTTGTGATCAAATTGGATTTTTTAAATCTCTACATTTATACTAATCATGTGATCATTGTGAAATGACTATATTAGAAAAAGAAAAAATTCATAATGGTACATTAAAATCAATAAAAATAAAACCAAATAATTGAATATTTTTTATATAACTGTTTTACCTAACAATACATTAAATTATATAAAGTGGAATTTTTATTAGTAAATGATTGCGTCGTTACAAGTGCATTTTATGGTCAAGCCCACTGAGTCTTCTCCATTTCATCATCGTCAGTTCAAATACAATGACGCATGATTTTGTAACCAATAATCAAACAATGGAAGTGGAATCTAATTCCATGACATCACATCATTGTATAAAATACCCATTATTATATAAGGATGTAAGGTGTCATTACCCATCATGGATAATCATCTCTTATAAATTAGTAATGGATTGAGGGTTGAATACCAACCCTATATATTTATCCATTATGAAGTATGTAATTATACTGTGTTCATGAAACAATCATTGAAATTCAATGTTCATGACATAAGAAATGATATAGGGAGAAATAAATATTATCACATTCCCGTCATTATTAAACTAATCAGTTTCATCGGCATTTAAATTTATATAGTTTCTATGATATATGTCCTTAATATATAGAAACAATGCATCCAAGATGTTGGAACTAAAAAAATATCACCCCATCGGTCTTTATTGGATGAACTTAAACTATTAATGGAAAGATACATAATACGAATATGGACGAAGAGCATAAAGAGTAGTCTATATGGACATCAAGTCTCACTAGACACAAACATTTTATGATCTAGTAAAAATTGAAAATATTACCAAGAATATATTCTAAATTAGACATATAACTTATTATAATGAAATCCGTTGATTGTTGGATTAATATATGGTCATGTAAATTATCTATAAGCTATCAATTAAGGAGTAGTAAGTAAACTTATTGGAAATAATTAAAGAAACATAAGGACTGTGGAACCTGTCAAACATACCCAAACAAATTCTTTCAATTATTTTTAGGATATAAATCAAGTAAAAAATAGTTAAAACTCAATATATTTTACACACATTTATTTAGGTCATTACTAAAAAATAGAAAAATTAGAACATACTAGAGATGGTACATAAGCAATTGTGGCTATGAAAATTATTGTTCATGAGACCCCCTTAAGAAAAATCTCTTACTACATGATAATTTGACATTTAATTTCAGTTTACTAATTATTATAGAACAACATGATGTATTTGATGATCTATGTGATATTATATTTGCATGATAAAATGTATTTATTGAATGGTGGGTAGGATGGTTTCAAAATATTTAATTTGAAAGACATCATTATAAATATTTTTAAAAATAGATATTGAGAGGGAGAGAATATTCGTAGTTCAGAGCCACTCCCATGTTTCCCTAGATAGAATAAAACATGGTCATCGTAAATTGTGGCTCAAAAAGTTATCCACGTTGTTCAATGTATAGTGGGAGACTTCATTTGAAGAAATAATGAAGAACATTGAATTTCATCTTCCATCACTAGTGGTTGAAGATCCTAGGTCAAAGATAAAAAATTATCAACAAATGTTTGAGTGAACTTCAGATATGATGATTCCTTTGAAAAATTATCCTTTACACAATCAATGAATGGTTCATGATATAATATATTCTTGGATAGTTATCTAATCTAATTGTTCAACTTTGAGTATTTACTTTGTTTTTTATTCAATGCCTTTGAGGAAACCCTCATTGATTATATGGTGAAATTCAACTCATTAGAGTTGTATATATCACATTCATAACTAGATAATTGATGAATGTTTAGAAAAACCCATTTCATGAATTTATATAATATAATATAAATGAATTTTCCACCACCATTTATTAGAAATGATCTTAGTAGAATTCCCCTAGGATTTAGGTTTCCATAAAATGACTTTTGATGATTAAATAATAAATATCATACCATTATTGTCTGCTTGTGATGTTACTTTTGGAAACATTCATGATTGGTTTGAATACATGTGGAATGATGGACATTATATATATGAGAATCAATGCCAACAAGGTAATAATAAGATCACTTGATATGGATGTAATGTATGTTTACTCAGTAACTATCTCTTTCTAAATATAAAACCAAACCCAAACCATTTCTAAACATCTTCCACTACATGTTTGGTTGGTTATATTTCCTAAAAAACAAATAGACAAATCATTATATGACTCATCATTATAATTTTGGAATGGAAGATTACAGGGGTATTTCATGAGTCCTGAATTAGGTATATTAAGTACTCAAATAAGGGGTTAATATATACATATGGATTATCAACTCTTATGAATAGTTGTTTAAGTACACTAGTTGGTTAATATTCCACCCATTCTTTGGAATATTCCAAACACAAAAAAGTAGGATTGTCAATTGCTGGAATGGATATTCTGGATTCATTATCATTATATTTTAACATTATATAGAAGTAAAGAATAATTATGAGATTTAATTCTCCTTGCATTATAACTAAATGATGTGATGAATCCCTCTGTGTACAAAAATTATGACGAGAAATCATAAAATGGGTGTATGTATAAAAAATATGTATTTAATCTATGGGTGATTTTTGAACCATATCATGAAGTGACATGTCATATGAACACTCATCTAATGAATCACGTCAATTTTAGATTATTAGCACAAAAGATGCGAGGTATGGAACAAAATTGAAGAATTATACATTCTCTATAGGTTGACGGTGTCAAAAACATATGGTGGCATTCAAATAACCTCATTAAAGACATTATCTTGATGTATAGTAGGTCATGAAAATACTTAATGGTATATATATACATATGATAATGAATTTTTCTACATATACAACAGTATAGAAATTTGTGGGGTCCAAAAATATGCTACGGTATATTTCCTTGTTCAATGTGGATAAGAAGTTGATAAATATAGAAAAGAGTTTGAACAAATATTTTGAGGGTACATAGTTCTACTAGTTGATATAATAAAACAATCATTATTATTCCGAAGTCGATGTATGAATCCCCAAATAGAAAATGAAATTAATTTAGAAACATGTCCATAAACCCCATTAACAAAATACTTGGGGACATGCCTTACATCACCTTTTTTCACCATCTAGTGTACTTCCTAGCCCCTGGAATGGAACAATAAGATCCATCAGTATCCTAATCCTTTCAAGAGTGGTGTCATCAGAATTTTCTAGATTTTTACGTAGCCTACCTTGACAATGAAATAAGATTATACATTCATTGAAAGAATTTATTAATCATAATATCACATAATTTTTCCCCATCCCTATCATGACAGTGATAGAATACTAAGTTAAGTTTCTAGTATATATAGGTATATCCGAAATTATCACCATAGAATGAAACTCAACATTAACATTACCCATAAGGAGTAGTTTGACATGATGGTTGATGTCCTAGAGGTTGATTTCATAATAGGTCGTGTCAAAAGTTTTTTAAAAAAATGAACTAATGACCAATCAATTTTTGATAAAGCTATGATGGTTGGTTCATGATGAAAAATTAAATAGAAATTTCCTCATAGATATGGACGGTATAATGTTGATCTAAATTCCTTTTACATATTCAATTAACCAAAATGGACACACAAATTCATCATAAAATTTATTTCATGGGATTGAACCTTATTTTCAAATCTATACAACATTCATACTATCCAAAGAAAAAACAATTATGTTTGAGTAGCTATAAGAATTTTTTTTGATGATTTATATAAAGACCATTTTGTTTTAGATGGGAGTTATTAATTTTATAGGATGAAATATAGAATGGTGGCATGACATGTTATGTATTCATAGAGACAATCACCTAAATTTAATTCAAGGGAAGATGAAAATACATGAAATAAGATGTGCTTGATGGGTGAATGAATTTTAGTTTCATATTGATTATAAAAGTTATAAATACATAGTCTCTTTGATAGAGGATAATTTTTTGATTAATTAGATGAATCCCCTTTAGAATATATTTGTTAGATAATACCTCATTCTATGGTCTAGTATTACTATTCTAAACAATCATTGGTTTTTACATCATGCCTCCATCTAGTCCCCACGATTTTGCAACGGTTTTCTATAATCCTTTAACCTTCATCTGTTGCACCTTTTCATCCTTACTGTGAAGAGTGGATCTCGTATGTGTCCCTATTATTCTCCTTGGTCTTCAGACTCTTGGATCTTTGGTGGGGTTTGAGGTGCTCTCTACGAGACCTCTTTCCAGGGAGTTGTGAGCGGAGGTCATCTTGCAGTGGATTGACTTTTCATATCTACAACTGGATATGTATTTAGAACTATATAACATTTATTTTTTTGTGGTGGCTCTTCTTCAAGTGGAATCTTTAAAGTCCTTTGCATGATGGTGATGGATTCCAAGTTGGCTCGGTCCTTCGAGCGGTGGATTTTGATGTATTGGAGGTAGGTTGTAGACTCTAATTTACAAGGGGTTAGTTTCATCATACTTTCTGAGATACCATGGATATTAACTACTCGAGATATGATTATATTTTTGCTTTTGGGTGTTTTTTCTACCATTGAAGGTCCTGGTATGGATACAGATTCACTACAGAATCTTGTTGGATGAATATTGGCATGGTTTTTTTCTGCACATTATTTTTCATTCTCTTTGTTTGTTCTGCATGATTCTTTGGATCTGAATGATTGATGAGATACAAATATTTTTGTAATAATTGTTCAAATTCATATTTGCATTTGGAACGCATGTCTTTTACTTCCAGATGGTGTTGGGTGGGTGACCACGAAAGAGGGATGGGTGTGTTGACACCCATCATTCAGCTGTTGGTCCTCTTTTGGACAAATTGTTTCTCTATTGGTTTAGGTAAGGTATTCTCTGGCTGATTTTTCATTGCATTAGGTTGAGAATGTAGCGTTTTCCTTGCTTTCATCTTCAGGTGGGAGGATCATTTGAGAGATAGGTGTGTTGGCATCTACCGTCTAGTCCTCTTCCTACGTCAATGTGGGATTGAACAATTCCTTGGCATGATTGTTTTGCCACCATGACTCTTTTCTTGACAAGGGTGGTGGCGCATCATCTTTGTCTTATTTCATTATTCTAGGTTCTGACAGAGGGGGAAAACATACCTTTTGTTGGCTCTTATTTTGATGTTTGTTTCTCATTTGGCAGTTTGGTTCATGTAAGGCCTTTGTGCCCTCTTGGTTCTTTTTTTCTCATTTGGTCATTGTAATGGGTTTTTTCTTTTCCCAGTCTTCAAAAGAAGATATCATTTGGTTACTAAAAGGGTTCTCCCCCTCATTTTAAAAATTTTATATATAATAGTGAATATGAAATACATATTTGAGTAAAGGGTAAAGGGGCCTGGGGAATAATCTTGAGTCATATGATCAATTGAATTGGGAAACATCACACAGAGTGCATTCCCCATTCTGAGTATCATGATTGAAAGACCATATCAAATTTTAAAAAATTGAATAATGAATTATGTAATCATTTTTGACCAATGTAAATACAAAAAATTGAACAAAATTCTATTTGATAAGTATTTTCAACATTGTTTGAATGAGACAGTGTTCATCATTCATTATTTTGGTTATTCAAATTTTCTAGATATTTTTTACTATATGGGTTCTTAGGATCCAATTGCATGAAGAGGATACACAATTGGGTCTTGGGAAAGAAAAATAATAATGTGATAAAATTATAGGGGATCTCCAATATTTTTATTCATAAGTGAAGAGGAATGACCATCACTCTCAAATTTATCGATCATCCGATAGAATACCAATGGTCTCTCAAAATATAATCAATCATCCTAAAGAACTATGGGAGGATGATTAGGGAACAATTGGGCATTTAATTCTTTAAAAAAGCCATTTCCATATCTTTTAGACTTCACTTTTGTGGGGTAATTTTTTATTGTTATTTCTAAATGAGTATTGGGAAAATTGGAGTTGTTAAAAATACTCAAAGAAAAGTAATCATCATATTAAAAGTGAAAGGGATAATTAATGACTACATGGAAATCAAAATTTTACAGCACATTATCACATCAAACGTAACAGATCAACTGATTATCTGAACCTTCATGTGAATCAATCAAGGAAAATATGTGTGGATATACCAAATATGGTATACACTGCATTTCATGATCTCAGGTAGAAAATGTGATTTCTTATGGACATACAAATATTGAATGAAAAAATAATTAATGATTGAATTTGAAAATTATGAGATGATAATGTGGAATTTTTTCATTAAATGATACTCATTTAGTCATTCTATCAATTTCGTGACATGGAAATAATGTAGCTCAACCAATAATGGTTGACCTTGATAGGACAAATGGAAGAATGTTCCACCCAAAAAAAATTGTGAAATAATTCATTAAATTATCCGATTTCATGATCATATGAATATTTGAATATATTATGATTCGATCTTGATAATATCTTCTGCCAACACCTTAATTTAGTTGATGTTACAAGAATCATTCATGTTACGACATAAAAATAAAAAACAAGTCACCATTTTCATGTGTTGGCCTCAAACACATGGAACCTTGATCATGTGAATAGTTCATTAAATGTCATTACATGACACTATCAATGTAGCCTAGACATAATAAATTGTAAATTAACCTTCATATCATATATACAATATTATGTTCCTTTTTGTAATCTTGACCATGTAGTGGATTCGTGGAAGCTACTACTGATATTCCAATTATACAGTCACTATTTTTCAAGTGGAAACCTATTGGAATCTTGTGATGATCATATTTCATATATGTCATCATATGATAAAATTAAAATTGGGGTAGATAATCCACAACATAAATGTAAAATAACCATCATGTAATGGTTTCATGACTTGGTTACACAAAATGGATGTCCTCAAATATGTATCCAGGTGATCAGATATCCTTAGACTTATAATTTTATACATGTGGTTTTATGTGATTGAATCCACGACAAGCCAGAGAGTCATGTGACCAAGTATATAAAATTACATAAAATTACGTAATCGACTCCATGGAAAATATTCAGAACAACATAGACAAGTGGGGTAGCCTTATATAACCCGATGTGTATATGATCACATGTACTATGATTGATAATGGGATTTAATGAATACATGTGGTTGATGACTTATAAGGGCCTCTGATGAGAATTTTTATCCACATGGGGAGGACCACATAGTCACTATTTTTCTTCTGATTCCCTCTATTTTCATGAAAACACCCAAATGAAAATTAGGTTATTCCACTCTATTAGGAAACATTATCCATGATGTACCTTTCTCATGATCATTGTTTTTTGTAGGATGAATGGAAGGATTTAACTGATAACATGTCACTTTTTTTTGTGGGTGGAATGAAACATTTTCAAATTTGATGAATTTTTATTGTTCTGTATTAATTTGAGAATCATTGAATTTCCACCATGAAAAAGTAATAGACATATGGGATGTGATTTCTATAAACCCTTAATTTCCCTATTGAGGAAATAAAAAAAGCAGAAGTGGAGAAACTTATAAAACATTTTGGTATGGATGGATCACATGATTCTTATATTAATAATCTTAATAATGTCTGGTGAGTACCCATGGTGAAATTAATTGAATAATGAAAAATTCAAGGTCATGTATCATGATAAAACATGTCATGTGATTTCATTATATCTATCTTGTTATGGGACAGATAAGCGACCCTAATAGAATACAATGGTTATATATTAAGGCAATGTTACCACCCAACCCTTTATTTTTTTCATGAATAATTGAACTATATGTATTTTTTCCTCTATCATGTTTCCACACGCATCATGTGAATTGAATGAATCTATATACTTCATAAAGATCATGTTATCATTCATTATTCAAGTGAATTGCAGGAAAATATGATACCTATATGGACACATGACTCCCAAAGTTGTCATCCATGCACTACAATCCCCTTCCTCACCCATAGGGGACCTGTACCTTTATATCATCTAATACTATAAATCATGGGAATAAACCTTGGAATATTTCAAAAACTTCCCTAAACCAAGGGTAAAAAATCCATTTTATTTCACAGTCCTACCCTATCCATCAGTGGGTTAGGTTTTTGGACTATGATGCTTATAATTCTAATAAAAAAATTCTACATAAGACTCCTTCCTATGGATTGAGATCCATATAAAAATTCTTTCATATGTTTTTCTCACAAAAAACATTCAATACATTTAGTGAAAACTATTGGATCCATATCCCTTTTGATCTTAATATCACAATTCTTTTGGGAATCAATAGTGTTTATGTCCCATAATTTTATGTAATTAAAATTGTCTTCTACTCTATCATGATTCTCACAACAATCATAACTCAAATGGTTTTAGAATACATCAATCATAATCCCATTACAATAGTAAAATCCTTCATTATAATAAATAATCATAGATAAAATCAACAAATACATAATCTTTTCATTTGATGGGAAATAATCTTGAAGAAGAAAATATCAGGGAGACATCATTACGTAGGACCACATCAAATATTAGGGAGACATCAGTGTGAAATCCCCACTCAATTATTATAGTGACCTCAGTTTTTAATGCCCAGCTAAATTAAATATTATTATCCTATGTGATGCATCCAATATTATGTAATCTATTGCTTCTCCCACCTATCATGTCTCACATATTCATAATGACATGCGATGATTATTCCATCTGAATGATTATAATTCTCTCATCTGTGACTCCTTTTAAATGTAACCATGATTACAATATATCTCTCATTAGCGGGTAATATTCATGAAAAATATATTAGAAAAACCCATTATTTAGATGTGTCATCTAAACATAAAATTTCAAAAACAATTAAGAAATATATTTCTCACAATTAATATATAGTCCTTGATTTATATCTTTACATGATATGTAGGTTTCCTTTTTGAGACTCTATACCCATGAGAATAAATATCCAAACATTCTTAATTTCTATAGGATGTTAAACTTCACAGTATGATCCTATCAAATGACCTAAAAATGGGACAATGCCAATTATAAAACACAAATTTCCTCCCTAGATGGTAATAAACTCCATAGTTCCCTATCACATCACATTAATATATAACAATACCGATCCCATAATTACTAAAAAATTATTTTTAGTATGACGGGGAACCTATAATTTGGAAATTTTATAATATTAATAGGATACCCACATGATTTTTTGGGAATTAATATCTATGATTTAAAAAAATAATTTTTTATCTTACCCAATCTGGTACTATGATTTTCTAATGATTTATAGACATATCATCAGTATATATGATGGTCCAAAAGTATGAAACATAATTACAAAAATAGGGTTTTTTGAGCCCGACCTCTAATCCACTCTACCAATGTTATATCCTAATAGTTACTAGTTAGAAACCCCAATTAAAACATACCATTGGAAAGTAGGATCATAGATCATTATAAATATGGGATCCATTCAATATATTCATAAACTAACCCATCTAACATGAATCGTTAAACCGTGATGGCACCTTCACATATGAGAATGTATAATTAGGTTTGTATATCTAGTTCAACACCCATATTTTTATGAAACACTACTGATATATAAGGAATTCTAAAAGTTCAAAACTATTAATCTAGTATTCTAAAAGAACCAAACATGGAATGTTATATGGTGAATGTCAAATTTTAATTATTTTTGAAGATGAATATGAAAAAAAAAATCTCATTTGGACAATAAATGGTTGGATTTATTTAATAGAAACCTTCAATAATATGTATCTTATTAACAGATAATATAGATCATTAATAAATAAAGTCTTTCATAAAGGTTGATATCGATGAAATTAATTACTTAAAAATTATACACATGATGAACTATTTTTTCCTTATTTTAATACCAATTTGTATATAATAATATTTATAATCAATACATTATAAAATTGTGTTTAATATAAATCATATATGAATGTGACCTCATTATCTTTATATTTTATATTAATGAGAACCGAAGGAGAGGATTTTATCATGTAGAAAAATGAATATTCAAAAGATAAAAATGGATACTCTAGAAGAATTAAAATGTATTATCAAAGAGATAACAGGAAATAATACATGATAGATAATTCTATTCCAAATGGATCCTCAGAAGTGATTTTTAATAAATGTAATAAAAAATTGTACAAAGTATAACAACATAATTATCATTAATTAATGAAATAATAAAACAGTAAAAAAATAAGTATAAGATATATTTAGAATCTAGTTGAAGATACAACAAAGAATAATTTAGAATTTATTAATCTATAACCTAAATGAAACAGAAATATCGTGGATTATAGACTTATTAAATATAGCTATTGATTTTAATTATGATTTTAATTAATATGAATCTCAATAAACTAATTTTTCTAAATTAATTGAGGATATATAAATATTAAAATAATAATATTATCAAAATTTATAATCTATATGAGGGATATAATGTTAAAAAATAATAACCATGTTTAGTATTAATTGATATTTTTTGATCAAAATTGAAAATGAAAATGAAAATTAAAAGTGCAGTTATTTCTTTTATAAAATTAATGGTAAAGAAAAATGGAAACAAAAATAGTTTATAGAATAGAATGGCAATTTTAAGAAATTAATTGAATAATTAATGTATAACTTTGCTTCGTACTTTTTAATAAAAATATATTTATGATTAAATTTTACTATAAATAAATTAAATAAAATTTATACTATATTTGGATATTTACAGTAATTACAAAAGAAAAGATAAATTTCATTTCAAAATGTCTAATTGATGGGTTGGTATTGTTACATGTTTTAGAAGATGGATGAAAGGTCATTAGGATAATGAATGCTATTTTGGATTTTGGATGTCATTAGGAAATAATGAATTATTCATTTTTACATAATGGTGTTAAATATTTCCTATAAATACATATTTGAAATCTATTTTGTGTAAAGAAGTTGAATTTTATCATTGGAATTTCCTCTATAATTATATAATTATGTCATACATTATAATGTAGTATTAGAATAATTAAAAGCAGTACATGATAGAGCCGAAATTATTCTATTAACATATTATGAATGTTACATTTAGAAAATAAACATGGCCACAATTTTTAAAAATATTAAAATGTGATAAAAAATAAAAAATACGATAACTAAAATATCAAATTTTTTATCTCCTCGTTCCACATGGATAACCACATTGACGAAAAATCCTATAGGAGTTAAAAAAATAAAAAAATAATCATCTTGGAAATTAAATTATTTTTAAAAATGAAAAAAAAGTACATGAAGTTATATTCAATGTTATATGATATCTTTAAAAGAATTTTGGGACCCATATAGACATTAAATACATGACCATTGTTATAGAATATGGCATTTGGAATTTGATTATTGAAATAGTAATATGACAATTTGTATTCATAACCTTACCATTTGAATATTATTTTAATTTATTTTATTTCAAAATAAAAACTAGGATTATTATAAACTGAAAATATGAAAGACTTTAATCACTATATTAGTAAATAAATGTTTTCAAAATGATTAAACAAGTTATTATATTTTTGAAGAATTTTTTTTTATTTTGAGTTTTTTTAAACATTACAATAATTTAGAATAGACTATATTTTATTAAAATTGTTTTAAAAGTTATTATTAGAACATATTATACTCATTATATAATTCTATGAGTCCATATGTAATTTTTAACATGCTTCAAAAATTGATTATAATATTAAAATTTGTATATTTGAAACTAAATAGTTATTTATATTAAATTTCAAATTTATTCTATTTAAGAAATTATTTTCATAGAATATGTTACATTTATTTAAGCTATATATTGAATAAATGTTTGTGTGATTTTTTTTAAAAATAGTTTAATTTTAATGAATAGAGATATTAGAGGAAGTATGGTATTTAACATTATAATTTTAATAATGATTAATTTCATGAGGGATGATGTAATCACACATTATTTAAATATAATAGGAATAATTCATTGTATATTGTCACATTATTCAATACTATGGGTGTTATTACGTGAATAAAATAATCCAATGAACATAGTATTTTAAAACACCCATCTCATTCTCTTGTAAATATCATCCCTCGCCTCCCCTCCTACTCACATCATCAATGTATGAGAGCTTTCCAACTATATTATAAATTCTCTTCCCAATAATATCTCTATGTACCAGTACTATTGTTATTACCAAAATAACAAATTTCTAATTTAATTATGAGTTTTTTATGAGATAACATTTAATATTTAACATTCTAAAACTACCTCTATTAAATTAGTTTCTTCTTATAACGTCTCCTCACCTATATCATCCATCACGTAATAATGTATCCAGTATCATATAAATTCAATAATTTTATAGATATAACAAATTATCTTCTATATATCATCATATATTCTCCTCTTATTCAAAAAATTAAAATGTTGTCCATAATATGTTAGGTCACTACCTATTTAGATGATAAGTTTTCGATTTTACAATATAGAATTCACAGATGTTTATATACATATATAATAGTGTAAATGACCTAAAATTTTATATTTTATATGTTTTCACATTATATAAATAATATATTGTCATAATATTAATTTACATAAATCTAGTATATAGTGCTTTGAAAAAATACCGAAATAAACAAACTAAATAACATTAACATTTTACTAATTAAATCTTAAATATATAAAAAAACAAATTTTATTTGTCACCATTTAAAACTTTTTATGTTTATGAATACTATTTTTATCAAATATATAGTTTTTGGGGCATTTTACTGGAAATTTAGTAGTTATACACAAAATTATCCGACCTTGGAACCATGAAGTGAATACCCTACTAACATAGAAATTAAACTTTGTATATAACTTATGTGGTATCAAATCAATAATATATAATTATATTAAATCCAATATATATGAAAATATTTTTTAATAATTTATTAATTGATGTATATTTTATTATTTGGAAATCTATGTGAATGTGAATAAATGGTCTTGAACATAAGGTATGAGATCTCTCTGAACCACCCTATTTATTTGGGTTATGATCTCTCTCTCTTTACCTCAACTTTTATATATATTTATCTTATATACTTCTTTTATATGTGGTATATATGTCCAACATATATGTAACAATTATAATTCACAATTATTTTATAGAGATATACATGTTTTTATGGTTAACTTCTCAATTACATTCATTATGAAAACACAATTAAAGGGAAATTCTTTACCCATTACCCTATTTCACGTACAAATCCATAAAATATTTTAAATCACCCTTAGGTTTAATAATTATAGATTTTATTATGGAAAAAATATTTTATCATTTATTGTTTTTAGAACATAATTTTAGATTTCCCATTTTAAATTGTCTTTACCCATTTCATTGATACCTCACTTAAGAGGTAAATTTCCAAAGTTACATATCCACTATTTTTCACTTTATAAAAACACATGGAAATAATTTTTATATACCTTTATTATTTTTCATTTATGAATGTATAATTATGTTTTGATCCATAATTGCATGGAATCAATTATGATATTACATTTGTGTATTCTATACGTAATGTTTATAAAACCCATTTCATTTCACATGTAATTATTGTGTTTATACCTTTTATTTGATTCCTTATGCCTCACACATATTCATATTCATGTTCTTGTTATGTTGAGTTTCACCATATTTCATACCATTTAATTGTGAAATTTATATATATCATGAGGTGATAAGTATGTTATTAGGGAGTGTCTCTAATCCTTTATGTAATTCGTTTCACCTTCGGATGTTGGTTTTGATGTTATACATTACTAATATATACAAAATTCGTTATATTGTTGACACATCCCTATATTTTTATGATTTAATTATTCTTTCTTATTTATGTTACTCCCTAATTTTATTATTCATAATACCTTTAATTCATTGTATTATGATATTCCATTTGACTAATATTATGTTCTTCATTATAATAATTATTCCATTATTGGGTTTTATAGCTTGCAACATTTTTTCTACGTTTTCCATGTTATACAATTAATTTTTTAGGATCAAATATGGAATTAGGATATCATTATGGAAATTATATTTTTTATTTTTTATTTTTTTTATTTTTTTGTTTGATCATCTAAGTCATACAAATACTCCAGTCCCCTCAATCCTTAGTTTTTAATAATTTGATATTTATTTAAATTTTTTTTAATAATGTATGTAGAAGGCTTGGGTTTGTATAGTTGGTATCATAGGATGGTATAATTTTTAAAGGGTATTATCACAATGAAAATTTACTGAGGACCATAGGGATATGTATATGTATAAGAGAATATCAAAAAAAATTGGAGAAGATCAGAGTCTGCGACTTCCAAAAACATTACACCCCTTTCTGCAAACTGTAAGTTGGTGTGGCTAGGGAACAATTGCACCATTGTGTAAAAATCTAAAAAAAAAAATTAATTTTGGATTAACTCGATTACCACCTAACACATTAAAAATAATTCACAATTCACAATTTGTTTTACATTCCAGGGTGATATATTTTGTTAATGTCGCAAAATCTATAAGAACGATTATGATAGACCAGAATAGATTATTATGTTAGATAAAAAAATAGGTAAATTACCTTGAATATCATTTATTAACACATATATAATCAGAATTTATCATTAAAATATCATTTACATGTCATCCATTATTATTTAATAATTACAATTTTATATTATTTCATGTTTGTTGGTTCTCAACCATATTTTTAATTTATTTTACTTTAATTAATTAATTGAAATAGAAGGGACTATTCGAACATCCAACATGATAGTAAATGTAATTATTTTCTTAATTATATTCATAACCTTATTGGAGTAGGAGATAAAAACATCCTTGAAGTACAAAATCAAATAACTCATGATATGAATAATAACTAGAGTTGGGTGGATAATTATTCTTCAAAGTATATTGTGAAAGTTGTGGATGATTTTTTATGTGAAAGTGGGCTCCAAATATTATTTGATATTATGATACCATCATTAGGGAATAAATGAATAATACAAATGAGAATGTATTATATTCCCTCCAATTCCCAGAATAAAAGAAATATATACTAGTTTTTTATCAAAGGGGTAAAGAAGGTGATTTTTTTGTGGGAACTTATCAAAATAATTTTTAATGAGGATATTTATTGAATTTAATTATAAGGATTCATCAAAATTCTTTATTCTAAATATTTTTCTAGAACTCTACATTAGAAAATGGCGATGCATTTCCTTGGAATGAAGAAATTGAGATATGGGATTATCAGGCCATATGATTAAAAAATACCCACACTCTCATGTAACTTTTTATGATTTACCAAAAGCATAGATAAATATTTTCACTAATTAATTAATATATTAAATTCAATTATATGGAACAATGTTTAGATTCAACAGTATGATAAATATGTAGATACTTTCAATTAACCCTTTAGGTCAAGATAGAGATTATTGACTATCTATGCTATCACGAGTATGGAGATAAAATTCATAAAATGGGATATAATTCAATAGAATAAATAGATAAATCTCGAGGATTAACAAAGACCCAACTTCCCAAATATTAAAAAAATAAGAATAATAAACTCAAAAACAATGTAGTCTCATATGGGATTATTTTCCAAAATGAAAAATAGGGACATCCTGATAATTAATTACAATGATATATGACAAATACCACTAATCTGATGAAACAAATGAAGGATAACATAATCAATAAACATATATTAAATCATTTCAACTACAGGGAATATATACATTATACAATCATATGAACTAAGACAAGGGTTCTAGTGAAAATAAAAAATCACAACCTTGAAGGCCTAATGTTAAAGGAAGGATTTATGTTGTCCCTACCATTGAGGTGGATATATAAAATGATATGGTGATTGGTACAGTAGTTATTATTTCAATAATTTTGAATATAATTTTTTTGCATCTTGTATAATACCTTTTATGTTTAGTATCAGTATTAATACACCTCTTCAAAACATGGAGGTTCAACTATCTGTGGAAAAAATATTTGGGAAATTATTCTGTCCCAAGTATATATCTACTTCATAGTATTTTTTTATAGATTTTTCCAAGAAAAAATTGTACTTCCACTAGTGAAATTAGATTTGATATTGGTTCTATATTGTATATTATTATATAACACCAACATCAAATAATAGGGAGGGAGATTATTCTTTACTTCCTATATCATCATCAAATTCTGTATGAGTGGAAGGATGAGTATTAATGGATTTTGGAATCTTTATCTCATATATCAAAATTATTTCCATATGTACAATAATATCTAGCTCTAAGGATTTAGAAAAATGAGAGAATAAACGTTAATTGAAATGCAATTTATGGACAATAATAAAGTATTCAATGATGGGAATCACAGTCTTAATTCAAACTAAGATATTCATTTACAATTGAACATATATTTGGATTATTTCCAAATTAAAAATATATTTCTAAAATGGAAACTATTGAGTTTAAGGAAATGAATATGAAGTTACAAGAAAATATTAAAGAGTATTATTCACGTGATTTCATCACTATTATGTTCACCAATACTCTTATTTAAGAATATTATATTTGAATGATCTTCCATATTGATTATCATAAAACCAAAAAATCATGATAATAATTATGTTATCCCATGAATAGATTATTTAATTGTTTGACCAATAATCAGGGTCCTAGTGTTCCTCTATGGTGGAAATTTTTTAGGATATCAACTATTAATGGTAATGGAGGATGATATAAAAAATAATTATTTCTTAATAAGTAAAGAAAACTACGATTTCTTAGTGATTCTCATTGGGATAAATAATTCATCAGTAGTATTCATGTAATTAATAAATTGACTCAATATATATTACCATGAAAAAAATATTGGATTCCTTGTAAATGATATTCAAAAATACTATATGTGAAAGGATGATCATGAAGAGAATTTGAACATCAGGATAAATAATTTTTAAAAGGACGAGATATTTATAATGTAAAAAAATTAAGTTATAGAAGGAAGATGTATAATTCCTCTGGAATCTTATCACCACAAAATTTATTTTTCTCGAATAGTCTAAGAAAATGGAAAATAAAGAGTTTCCTAAAACAATATTTGTAATAAGGATAATAGTTTCCACAGAATATATTGGTATTGTAAATAATTTATGAGAAACCTCTCATGATTGTGAATCCTTTGAAATAATTTTCTTTTCAAGGGATTTCTGTAATTTTTAAATTAATGGATTTGAAGAAAGTTTGAGGAATAAAAGAAGAGGCTTATGACATCACTAGTCCACATAATTCAATAAACTATGTAAATTTTTCTAGTTTATGATAATGCTTCATATATGGAAATAGATAGTTTTCTAACAGAAAATTATAATTTGAAAACCTATACTATAATTCAGTTGATTATTCAAGAGAATAACTACCCAATCCATGACTTGGGGTTGGATTCAGTCATCTCTACATTGAATATTGGGATGCGTTGTCTATTTGGGGGGAATGGTAAAACATATATGGATTATGAAATACATAAATATATATTCACATATAAATATAATATTATTAACCAATATTGGCGGTCTTATATCATCAAGGTTTCTGAAAACATGATCCCCTAAAATCTCGTGGTATACAATATTGTGGCCAATGTAATAAGTAGAAATGATCATAAGACCTTAACCATTATAAGAAATGATAAGGATCGTATCATATTAGATATGAAAAGTATAGTCATGGATTTTATAAAAGAAGTGAGATCAATATTACTTTCTCAAATGTTTTATCAACCTACCATTTTGGTGAAGATAATGTGTGTTCAATCAGACGATGTTGAAATTTTGAAAAATATATAAGTAATTAAAAAATGGGAAACCACAGAGATCAAAATTGATGAATTATTACTAGTGTGATTTTGGTCACAATTATGTGTACCAAATTTTCATGATATAATGAATAAATATTAGAATAATATCAATATTTTAACCTTATCCAACCACCCATAGAGCATGAATACATATCAAGATCTCAAAGAGAACTACTGATGTGTTTATATGAAGAAGGATATCATATAATATTACTCATTTTTAATGGTATATCATTAGTGATGGGTGAAACACAAAAGTCTTATGGGACTTTATATCCATTACCCATACCCACATGGAATTGGGAAAACACCACTATGGATTTTGTCAATGATATTGTAGATAAATATAAAGGAATAATTCAATATAGATTTAAGTGGAAAATATTTTGATGATTGGTCACTATATAGAAATTTTATTGGAATTATCAATAATTTAATATGAAATTATATACATCATAGAAGAAGGTAGTATTCATGAAATACCAATATTGACTATATCCAATCAAGATTTGAGATTTACCTCTATGTTCATGAATATAATCAAAAAATCATTAAATGATCAGTCTATCTTCAGTACCACTTATCCCCCCTAAACTGAAAACAATTTTAATGGAATATCCAAACACTAGAAGACATGTTTAGATAATTCTTGAATGTCATTAATGGATAATAGTATCATCGTAATCTCATGGCAGTGTACGTGTACAATAAGTGTTTTCACTCAAGTATTTAAATTTATATATATGAATCCATATATGAAAAAAGTTATAAAAAACATTTTTATAGGATGTTTCTAGAAATCATAATCTATTGGGACCTACAATCATAAATGAAATGGTATATAATGTAAATAAATTTTCCTATCACATTTGTATATATAAAAGTTGAAAAATGTACTATGATGACAATTATCAAGGAGAACTATATTTTATGTTTATAGAAAATGTGTTCCACTATATATATCCATCTAAGAGATTCATGTGATTTAGGAAGAAGGTAAACCTGTGACCCTTGAAAATTGTCGGCCTTTGAGGATCATGATTATATCGAGGTTGTCACCAATAAAATAAGACTCCCACTAAACCTATCTATAGCACATTAAATATTTCATGTATCCCAGTTGAATAAGTATATTTCAGATACCTCATCTGAGTTGAATTCAATGGTGTCATAGCTGGAAAGTGATATATCTTTTAAAGAGAAGACATGTAAATCTTGTACTATAGATATAATGTTCTACAACAAAAGATGACTCAAACAATGAATGTACAATTAAGAAACTAAAAGTTTGATGAGGTGACATGGGAACTGAAGGAATTCACGATGTAGAAATATTCTCACATGTTTTTTTCTTAATATATAAAATGACAATTATAGTGGGAAATTTATTATGGGATAAACAATCTAATGACAATGGATTTTATCGGTGTAATTTCCCCTCTGATTAAATAATATTTTTATACATAGTATTATTTTATTATATAATGAACATCAACCACATGAATGAACCAACAATAGTTGAGTATAATAAATTTAACATTACATTTATACTATAAACATTTCCAAAATAATTGAAAAATTAAAATGGGGGTCAAATATTGAAAGTAAAATAATTAAAATATAATAATTTGGATATTCTAATTCATCCAAAAATCCCACACACACACGAAAAACACAGTATATTTGAAACAAAATATTAATAATGAAATATTCAACATGGAAATAAAAATATATGAAAACATAATTAAAAATAACTTTTAATGAAGATTTAATTAAATATGAGGTATTTTTTAGATGTAGGGAATCTATAAAACCATTAAGTATTTGTCCATTGTAGTTATAATCTAACCATTTCAATATGACTTATGAAATTTCAATTTTACTATATTGAAAAGTATCATGTCCGTTATAATTGTTTCATTACTTGTGTAAGAATGAAATTATATTTAGTTATCTTATTTGGTGTGAATAATATGGAATTGTGTCATGATACTAGTATATAAATGATTTTAAATTAAGAATAAATGTTTTTGTATTTTTTAAAAACATATATGTTTTTCGTGATATTTTATAACAAATTTAATAATTAAAAATAATGTTTATTTTAAAAAAATTATATTTTTAATTAGTTGTAAAATTTATTAAACTGATATTACCATTTTATTATACTTAAATGTTTTTAAAGGGTTTGAATAATTATAAAAATAATATATTTTTAAATTTTCTAAAATTAGTAGTGATTTAACAAAAATAAAAAATATCTCAAAAATAGAAAATTATTTAAATGAAATGGATTTTTTTTTATATTCAATGTGAATAAATGTTGACACTTTTTTCGTCACAGAATCTAAAAATCGGAAAAGGGGAATATCTGAGCTCAAAGTGAATCAACCTTTGAAGAAAATATCAAAAATCGACAAAGGAAAGAACAAAGGATCAAAAGAAATTGTACCGCGCAAGTTCTATCACTGTCGCGCAAGTCCACTTGTGCGGCGCCCTTATGGTCGCGCAAGTGACTTGCGCAACCTAAGTGATAACTTCTTGGTAACCGCCCAGGGTCTTCTCCTCCCTATAAATAGACCCTGTGGGCCCCCCATTCGAGAGGATCTTTTTTCCGAAACTCGGATTGAAGCTCCTGATGCCCAAGTCTCTTTTCAAAGCTTCCGGAACACTTCTAAGGTAATTTCTTACCTAGAACAGAAGATCTACAGAGAGGTAGAAAGGACTAAGTGTTGAAACTCATCAACACTTGCACGCCTGATTGGCCAGTCCTTAAGGGAAGTGACCACACTTGCGCGCCACCTTACTGCTTCGATAGAACTTGCGCGTCCCTTTTTTGGAAGATCCTCAATAGGATTCTAAAGGGTTTAATAAAGAGTCACTCAAGTATTTCAAATGCTAGTTGACCGTCTCACAAGTACACCATGTGTCATGCAGGCATACCTGCGTGACCAATAATTGCGCGCCCACGCAGTACTTGCGCGCCTTACAAGACTTGTGCGCCCCTTTCTTTTTGGGTGCCCATCTTGCTCATTTTACTCCTCTTAAGCCATTACCCCTTTCTTATTCAACATTCAGTCTTCGAGAAACTTTTCAAAGCAATTTATGGCATGATTTCATGATTTGACTTCCTTATCTAAAAGGAATTTGGTGGAATATCTCTCAAAACCTTGTGATTTAAATATCTTTATGTCACTAAATATGGAGTTTTCATTCATTCAAACTCATCCTTTAAGATGAGAAAATCCTTAACCTGGGTCTCCTTTTTAGGAATAATCCCCAGTCATAAGTCCTCTAATTTGGGGAATCCTTCTTAGGAGTAATCCCCAGTCTCTAATCTGGGCTTCCTTTTCAGGAGTAAGCCCCAGTCTCAAATATGGGCATCCTCCTCAAAAGTAAGCCCCAAACCATAATCCCTTAACATAGGTCTCTTTTCAGGAATAAGTCCCAGTCATAATTTTGGGCTTCCTTTTCAGGAGTAAGCCCCAAGTCCCCTAACCTGGGTCTCCTTTTCAAGAATAAGTCTCAGTCATAAATTTTGGGCTTCCTTTTTAGGAGTAAGCCCCAAGTCCCTTAATTTATATTAACTAGTCCTAATTTAATTTTGATCTGGGATTCCTTCTCAGGAGTAAAACCCAGTTATCAATCATGTCCGAATCTAGGCGTCCTTTTCAGAAATAAGTCCCAAATTAGAGTATTCAAATCTCCATGAAGCACATATACCTTTGTGGACCTTGTTCCTCGATTTTCTCCCTAAAAGTAAATCCTAATCTTCATTTATCTGGTTAGTCATACATACATAAGCCCCAAACCATTTATTATGATTGCATCTTTCATGGCAGAATTGTCTAATTTTTACCAATACCTCTTGTTTCTCACACAGATCATGACTCACGTGAGCTTAGAGTTTAAAAGTAATTATGACATCCTTCTTTGAGACATCAATCGTAAACATCATAATCCCTTACTCGAACTATGTGGGTTCTGATTCCTTTTCCAAAACAAAGAATACATAGGTATCCCATCTATGTGTTCGATCCCAACTCTGAAATAATTCATGTCCTTCTGAATGAAAACAAACTTCAAGTGCCCCACTGAGTGGCTTTAAAAGCATCCTGGTCATCATAATGACTAAGAGACTTTTATATAAATATTTTTAAGGATACCATTGACCAAGAATCTCTAAATAGATATAGATGATTCTCTATTGATAAGAACCTCGAATGCATATAAAAGATTCTCTAAATTTCTTATATATTTAATCATTGATTGTTAAACTGAAGGAAATCTCATTTTATACTTGGTAATATAATAAGGATTCACGAACATAACTTAAATCTATAAATAGAGTCCCGAAATAGACAATAATTCCCCTAAAAAGGGTGTGATGAGTCTGACCTCCCATCCTCTCGACTAATGCAAATTCCTAAGCCACATCAGTTCACAAACAAATGAAGTGCCTACCTTTGGAATGTAGGTCCAAGTGGATGTGGAATCATTGGATGTTTCTGGTTCTACAAACAAACCCGTTAGAAACCGATCGGAACGTTTGAATCTCCCATCCAGGAGGTCATCCCCGAATTCCAAGGGAAACAAAAAATGGTGAACCCGACGTGAATCATTAACCAAGTTAAAATGATGTTTTACCTATTTGTTAAGACTCTATTTAAAACTCAATAAGGGGGCTAACAAAAACAATCATTGACACGTGTGCTCATCCAAAGGATGAAGTGACTGAATTTTATCTTGATTACGTCTGTTATATCAAACATGCACTCTTTTCCAATATCTTCTGTATTTCCATAATGGCTGCTCTAAAATTCACATCTGTGAATACTGCTGCTGCAAATACCACTGCTACTATTCCTACTGGATCGTCATCCGCTCTGAGGATGACATCACCTACTCAGTGTCTTCAACGATGGGTATCAAATGCGCTAGTTAAGGAGTATCATCAACACGGTATCATCCCAACTCTAGAGGCTGCTGGATAGGCCCTCCAAGTGTACAACTCACACAGGTTGTCCGGACAACGACTACCAGTGATAATGAGGCAGGCGGTGCTGACTACCATCTCCAACCGTTTCGGGTCGTTATCCCCAGAATGCAATTTCCATTCGCTCCCTTACTCTGAGGAAGTGAATGAGCAGGTCCCTCAGGGCCTTAATTTAAAAAGACAGGAGTCCTTCCCGAGGGCTCCCATCAAAAATCACCGCCAGACTCTTGCAACAGTGCACCCTCAACATGATGAGGGTACCGACTCCAGGCATTCGGCTCAGGTTCCTCGAACCCAAGCAGGCAAGACGAACCGACAGAGACGGAATCTGGTTAACAATGGGTAGGTTTTCATCCCTTCCATCTCTGGAGAAGTCCACCAACCTAACTTGGTGGAAAACAACGAGCAGGCACACAAACCTGTCCGTTTTAATTCTATTGTCCAGCTGACTCGTCTGGCAGCACCACACCAATTCTTCCAGGCCATTCTGGCGGAGTACTATAGGTAGGAACATACACCTACTTATACATCACCATTTAGTCAGCAGGCTTGCTTGAATACATATGATGGATATCGTCAACCGCGTTTGGCGTAGTATAATCAGCAGACACATACACCTGCTAGTACTAATCAAGCCTACCAACAGTCTCGCTTGGTAGCACACAGAGATGTCAGTCGGAAAGCTCTGACGACAAACAGGAGGCAGACTCAACTCTCTGCCTCCACACTTGAGTACTGTCAGGATTCACTGACAGGAAAAGGAGGACAGGAGCAGGCACATACACCTACTCCAAGCCCGGAATGGACTTATATCCCCGTTCCGACGGTTGATGTCACCAACCATATTTTGTCAATGGTGAAAGAGCAGAAGCAAATTCCTGCTCATATTCTGGAAGATTTCCAGGATATCATAACAGCTTCAGTATCATCTCAGGGAAAGACACATAAATCTATCCCTATCAGTGGAGTGACATATCAACGATTCACTCCGGAATAGACACACACATCTGTTCCAGTCCAAGAGGGTTATGGGGCATACTCCCCCATATCATACGGACAACCAATTCAGGTACATACACCTGATTTGAGTGGATATCGTCAGCCTAACCTGACCATCATTCCTGATCAGGCACATACACCAGCTCAGAGCAACCAATTTTATCAAAAAGTGGTTTCCAAAGTGAGTAAGAAGGCATATAAGAAAAAGATCTACCCAGCACAGTCAAGAGATCAAAGGCCAATCTGCAACCAAGCCTCGCTCGATGCTGGAGTTCTTGAAGCCCTCATACATTTATCTGTTGGAATTCAAGATTATACTCCCTCAGTTCCCAGTAACGAGAACATTAATTCTGATTGTCTTCAACATACACTTCCTCATGAAGGCTTGTTTCATGAAAATACGGTCAATCTTGATGTTTCATCTTCAGATGAGAGCCACAGGAACCCTCTGTGTGGTCAGAAGACCAAGGAGTAAGAGATCTCATCTTTTGTTGTAACCCATTATGGTGGTCCTCCCCATGATGATGAATTTCGCTGCGAAAGTCCTCTCTTCAGTAGTGATTCACATTGCCTGGAAAATACTCTAGTTGACAATGTAGTGCCGAGAAAGCCCTCTTATCTTGAGGCACATTCAAATGTGAAACCAGTCATGTCTGATGCTTTATCGCTAGAGAGTGAAATACTTTCTCAATCACATGATATCCCAGGGTGTAGGTCATTCTCCGAACCACCCCTAAGTCATTCATCTTCTAGTTTGATAAATGATCTCTCTACTAATCTTGTTGAATCCGATGAAGCAACAAGAAAAAACCAACTCTAGACCAAATAGGTAGAAGAATATTTATTTAATGATGAAGAGGAAATGCGGAACATGAGGAAAAAACTGGCGAAAAGTGAGGTACCAGTCATGTTTTGGCATTTGGCTGTCACCTAGTATGACATTCCAAAGATGTTGATGGAAGATGGAGTCCATGATATTCGTCTCAACATATGGAAAACCATTTTTCAATTGAAAAATAATTTATTATCTTATGATGAATATAAAAATCATCTTAAGATAATAGAAGGGCTAAAACGTCAGATTGATTTGGCATCTCTATCAGTCTCTTAGTATCCGAAAGCTGAAAAGCAACAGTGAACCCTTCAACATTCATGCCTTGGCGCACTAAGAAAATTCTATCAGTTAATTGCCAATGCTCCATCTAGTGTTCATATCAGAGGATGGGGTGTTCACGAAGAACTAAATTTTACAGTGCTTTCCAGTCAGAAAAGCTCGCCGAAAATGGTCTCATGCAATGTTATTGCCCATGGACGACCACAGTCAATGGGCTTTGTTCGTAATCAAAAGCATGATCAAGAACATCCTTCAACTAGTTCCTCTCAAAATCAAGCATATAGAGAACATGTTGTTGAATTGATCTTACATCAAGCAGGAGATAATATTGCACTAGCCTCTCGTATGGAGAAAACACATCATAAAATGACAGAAGTTTCGGAAATCATCCAACGGTCTGTTGAACCAGGTGATAAAAGTGGATACAGGTTAATGCATTCGGCTAATTTACGAACTATGATTCGCAAGATCAAGTTATCTTTTAAGAAGGTCTCAGACATAGCATGTCAAGAGCCACCCCAGCTTGTCAGACTAGGGACTCCTTTAACCCAACCCTCAGAGTCAACAAATGGGATTCGAGGAGTTGAGCGGAAGAAGCAGGAACATCCCCAGTTCACGAGTCTGGGGACTCTTTAAAATCATCACTCCCCTTCTCAGAGAATGTTGGTCTTTTCTCTATTGGGGAAGAAGCCCCAAGAGGAATGAAGAGCCAAATTATCAGGAGATTCCCTCCAAGTTATAGCTCATCAAGAAGTTCCTAAAGGATTGAATCATCAAAAGGTAATGTCTCATCAAAGACATGAAAGAAGACAATATCACAGAAATGTTGATAGAAGGGATGTGATGCATTATGCATAAATCAATGTCATCAATGTCGTTGTTGCTAATCCACCAGAGGAGGCTCACTTAGGGGACTCAGATGAAGAGCGTCCTGCTCAAGAAAATGTACGCACCGATACAAATGAAGAAGGTGTGCATACACGAAGTCAAAGGATTACTCAAAACCTAGGTAATCCACATCCCTCTCTCCAAAAAGTATCCAACAAAGGGAGGGGAAAGAATCAGGATACATATCATTCCTATGGAGAAGGTCAATCGCTCTCATTAGAGAAAAGGTTTGCACAACAAGAGGAAGAAATGAAAGAATTTAGAAGGTTGAACACATAACTAATTCAGAGTATTCTTCTTCTTAAGAATGCTGATGTCTGACAGCCGAAGGAATTTGTTGTAGTTACTGAGATGGATCAAGAATATCCTCCATTATCAGTACACCCTAAGAGGTCTAATCCTGCGGGTCAAGCGCAACAACAGTTGGCAGTGCTACCATCAGTGGCAGCACCAACCACCACATATGTCCAAGCTCCATTCATTTCACCTATTCAAGACCAAATTAAACCGGATGTTTCTCAAAAGTTAATAACTACTATTGAGTCATTAACAGCTCGGTTAGAAACTATGGAAGCTAAACAGGCGCAAGTTCAATGAGAAAATAAAGTATACCCTGAATGGGTAGATTCAATTTCTCCTCCATCCAGTTTTGGAAACCCTATTTCTTCCTACTTTCAATGGATCAGGCGACCCTAAACAACATTTGACACATTATGTGTCTTGTTGTGATCCTATGATGGGAACTCCAGAGCAGCAAGAAGCAGTGAAACTCAGATGCTTCGTGCGAACCTTGCAAGGACTAGCTTTTGCCTGGTATACAAGCTTGCAATCCCGGTCAATCATCGGATGGGAGGCTCTTCTCCAAAAATTCCTTCTTCAGTTCAGCTCAACATTGCCAAAAACGAAAGTTTTCGATCTTACAAACTACAAGAAATGAGAGAATGAAAGAGTCTCTGATTTCATTGCTCGCTGGAAGGGTTTAACATATTCCCTGAGTTTAGCTCTCTCTCAAGAGGAGATGTTTCCAATTTGTGTGGAAAATTTTCTTGACGAATTACGCACACCATTGATCCCTATGAAATACACAAGAGGGTTTCGAGACCTTACTTCAATCGCTTAGCAGATTGAAGACTCCATTATACAGGCTAAGGTTAAATCTCATATAATTCCATCAGCTCCAGGAAGGAGAATGGGTAATGAAGAAACTGCTACACATATGCTTAAACAAGCGCATGTACCTATTTCTACTTCAAAACCATCATCTTCTCGAAGGGCTCCACCTCCTGAACGCCAACAACAAAGTCCGTTTCGTCCAATTGATCAAAGAGATCAACGACGAAAACAATTTGAGGATTTGAAGAGTAAAACATACTCTTTCCGAAATGAGAATGTTCCAAGTTACTTCATTTCAGCTATAGAAAATAATTTTATTCAATTACCAGTGCCCAAGAGGCCAAACAAGGAAGGAGATGAAGACCGTCCCAATTATTGTCCCTTTAATCAAATGTTAGGGCATCCCATCCAGGAGTGTTTTGTCTTCAAAGACCTCATGAAAAAGATGGTCGACTTGGGACAAGTCAAGATGAAAGGTTCTTAGATTCAGGTAGCATGTGTTACTGCTACAATTCCAGAAGAGGAAGGTGAATGGCAAGAAGTCAAATGCAGAAATGCTCAGAAGTATATTGATTGGATGGTCAGAAAGACAATCAATCAGACTCATGCCATTTTGCGAAACCATTAAAGAAACCAGTTGTGTCTTCATCCATGAATATTGCGGTAAAACCCTCTTCGTTAGAGGGAAAGTCCTCAAATAAACGGTTTGATTCAAAGAAGGAAAAAGAATCCGAAAAAGATGAGTATGTGTCAATGACTAAATTGTCTTTGACTCTGGCAGACTTTTTGCCATCTACTTCAAAACCACGGGCACCACCCCATCAAATGACACAGCCTAAACAAGCTAGTCTGGAAAAGTCAATGGTATAGATATCCAAAGAGCTTTCATTGTCAATGGTCCAGGAGTCAACCTCATGACCATTCGTACACATCGTCGATTGGGCCTCACGGAATCTGATTTATCTCTATATACCATGATGTTACAAGGATATGATAAAAATGAACAAGAACCAATGGGTGAAGTTACACTCAGAACTCAGTTTGGAGATCTTGTATCCAATTAGGATTTCATGATTGTTGATCAAGACTCATCTTTCAACGTCTTTCTTGGAAGACCCTGGCTACATCATCATGCGGTTATCCCTTCATCATACCATCAATGTCTCAAATACTGTTTCAATGGTCATGTTGGAACATTTTATGGTGATAAGACCCCGTTCAAGACATGTGAGTCTCAATACATTGAGGCGGAATTTTATCACATGAAGGGAAGAGAGAAATCTACAATGAAGGAAATTACTAATGTTAATGATCCGTATGGTTTGGAGAAGATTCCAATAAATCCATTTACACATGTGATTACTGATTATGTGTTACCTATCAGTCAAATTGACAAAATAGGACCAAATCAAAATACTCTCGTGGAAATATCCATAATGTCAGTTATGGAAATCGAGCCAGAAAACATGGGAGAAATTGGTCACCTACCAAACAATGATGAAAGCACAAGTGGTGACATCTTCATTTCATCTACTGAACTCCAACAGGTCTATACTTCGCCAATCTGTCCAGAAGAAGTTATAACAACATTGGAGGTGAATAATGATGTTAATTCTCAATCTATCATCTCCTATTTATTTCCCAAAGAAGGCCATTTATCATCAATAGGGTCGGAAATGGAATCTTCTTCTTCAAAATGTGAAAATTTTGACATCACTTCTGATCATTAAAATTTCGTTTTGTCATCTACTATGTAAGTAGAAACGGAAGAAATAGCACATGATGAAGAGGAAAAGGAAGATATTAGAGATTCTCCTCCTGCATTTGAAGAGGGTATCTCTAGCACTGTGGATGAACTCAGAGAAATTAATCTGGGTACAGAGAAAGATCCACGCCCCACTTTAATTAGTGCGTCCATGACCCTTGAAGAGAAAGAGATGTATATTTCTTTTCTAAAGAAAAATAAAGATATTTATGCTTGGAACTATACAGAAATTCCTGGGCTTGATCCTGATATTGCTACTCATCATTTGGTTTTACCAAAAGAACATCGAGGATTTAAGCAAGCCGCGAGAAGAACACACCCAACTTATGCTTCCAAAATTGAAGTTGAAGTGGATAAGTTGATCAAAGCTAACTTCGTCAGTGATGTTCAGTATCCCAAGTGGTTGGCTAATATTTTCCTTGTAAAGAAGAAGAACAGACAAATTACGTTTTGCATCGATTTCAGAGTTCTTAATCGATATTGTCCTAAAGATGATTTCCCAGTTCCAATTACAGAACTCTTAATTGATGCGACGACTAGATATGAAGTACATTCCTTCATGGATGGATATTCTGGATATAATCAGATCTGAATGGCCCCAGAAGATGAGGAACCTACTTCCTCCAGAGCCCCTCTAGGTGTGTTTTGTTACCGGGTAATACCCTTTGGTTTAAAGAATGCAGGTGCAACATATCAACGTGCCATGCATCGTATCTTCAAACCTTTCTTAGGGATGTCTGTTGAATGCTATGTAGACAATTTGGTGGTTAAATCCAAACAACGTTCTAATCACTTGGCTGATTTGGATGTCATATTCCACATGCTTCGACAACATAATTTGAAGATGAATCCCTTAAAATGTGCTTTTGGGGTAACCTCAGGAAAATTCCTCAGATTTTTTGTACTCCATCTTGGTATTGAAGTCGATCATGAGAAGACCAAGTCAATCCATGGTATGTCACCTCCTCAGAAGTTGAAAGAATTAAGAGGACTTCAAGGAAACTTAGCCTATATTCGGCGTTTCATCGCCAATTTGGCAGGAAAAAGTTTACCCTTTACCAAATTATTGAAAAAATGAGTCACCTACCAGTGGACTGAAGAATGTCAAGAAGCATTTAATGTTCTCAAGAAATACCTCTTGAGTCCACCAGTACTCATGCCACCTGTTGAAGGTAGACCACTTATCCTTTATGTGACATCTCTAGAGCGATCATTGGGTGCCTTTATTGGTCAAAATAATGTTTTTGGGAATGAAAATAGCCTCTACACTCTCAGTAGAACTATTCTTGAAGCAAAAACCCATTATTGATGTGTTGAGAAGTGTTGCCTGACATTAATCTTTGTAGTCCAGAAACTGACACACTACCTGCAACATCACGAGGTCCAATTGGTATCTCGCAATAATCCTCTCAAATTCATCATTAGTCGTCCAATGCTTACAAGACGTCTCTCAAGGTGGGATGTTATTTTGCAGCAGTTCGACATTCAGTATGTATCTCAAAAGGAAATAAAGGGACAAGCTCTGGCTGATTTCATGGCTGAACATCCTTCAGTGGAAGACACATCTTCAGATGTTGAACTCCCTGATGAGGATGTTTTCTCTTTTCAAGAGAGTCCTCAAACATGGGAAATGTATTTTGATGGTGCTTCTAGAAGTCCAACAGGGAAGAAAATGGAAAATCCTAAATTCAACAAAGTTGGTTTAGGAATTGTACTCATTTATCTAGATAAGGAATTATTACCTTATTCCTTTCTATTGTGGGATGGTGGTACTAATAATGAAGCCAAATACCAATCTCTTATCACATGCTTGGAGTTGGCGCTTCAAACACAAGTGAATCACTTAAAGGTGAAAGGTGATTCAGACTGGGTAATCAAACAAGTCAATGTGGATTATGCCATCAGAAAAGAAGAATTAATCCCTTTGTATGATTACTTCAGAAAGTTAATGGAATAATTCCCTTCAGAACCGACATTTTCTTATGTCCCAAGATCACAAAATGCTCAAGATGATGCACTGGCTAATATACCCACAGATCTAGCAGATCCAAATCGGGACGAGACAACCATCAGTATTGCCCACCGTCGTGCAATTTCACCTTATGTTCAAGCCATAACAGAGGAAATTAATGAAATTAGTCCCATTCCTAAACCATATGGTCATACTACATGATGAATTTCACCTATCAGGGAATACCTTCAAAACAGAACACTTCCACCTGATAGAGCTGAGAAAGAACAAATCCGGCGACGTGTGGTCAATTTTACTCTTTCTGATAGCCCAAACCACCTAAGGAAAATTCTCTACAAATGTGGTTTTGATGGAGTTCTCTTCAGATGCATTGATGGTGAAGAGACAATGGTTGTCATGAAAGAAGTGCATGCAGGAGTCTGTGGTGCCCACCAGTCTGGACATAGATTGTCTGATCAAATTCGAAGGCATGGATACTTTTGGCCTTAAATGATACAAGATTGTGTAAATTTCACAATGAAGTGTCATTCATTACAAGTACTTTCCAACTTAATTCATCATCCTCCAGAGTCACTTCATACAGCTAAATACTCATGGCCATTTTCCACATGGGTAATGGTTGTGGTGGGACCTTACCCTTCAGCTACGGCCAAGCATTTTAAGTACATTCTTACTGCTACTGATTTCTTTTCCAAATGGGCAGAGGTAGTACCTCTCAAAGAAGTCAGTTCTAAATGCATTTTTAGCTTCATCATGTCTAACATCATTACTAGATTTGGTGTCCATCATACCATATTGAAGGACAATAGCACCAACTTTTGTTCTTCTGAGGTGAAGAAATTGTATCAAGAATACAACATTAAATCCAACCATTCATCTCGGTATCATGCGGCGGCCACTGGCCAAGTAGAAGAATTTAAAAAGACTCTATCAAATATACTGTAAAATATGGTGGATAAAGATAAGAGGTCATGTCCAAATAAACTCTTTCATGCTTTATGTGCTTTTCAGAATACCACCTGCAATGCAACGCGGTCAACTCCATATTTGTTGGTATATGGAACAAAAGCAGTCTTTCCAATTGAAGTTCAATTTCCCTCACTCAGAGTAGCCATTTGTGATCAGTTATCTATAGATGAGAAATCCCAAAAGAGATTGAATGAATTGGAATGGTTAGATGAGAAAAGATTGTGCACATTGCACCACTTGGAAATCTATCAGAATCGAATATCACGAGCTTTTAACAAAAAAGTTCGTCTTCGTTAATTCATTCATGGAGAACTGGTATTAGTTCTCAGAACTCCAATGATACCAGGAAATTAACATCCCAAGCTTGAGCCAAAATGGGAAAGACCTTATTCAATACATAGGGTCTACTCCAATGGAGAATATTCATTAATCTCGATGGATGGAGAACTCATTACTACTCCAACTAATGCCAGATTTTTGAAGAAATATTTTGTATAAACTACAAAGTATTCACAAGATGTCCCTGCATCATGACACTAAACTGCGTGGCACCAATTCGTCCTTGTTATATGACGTTAAACTATACAGAAACAGTCTAAGCATATGATCCTAAACTATTTGCACATACATCTAACATGACGTTAAATTGTGTCACCTTTAATGTCCCCGCAACATGACACTAAACTGTGTGGCACCAGTTTGTCCTTACTATATGACGATAAACTACACAGTAATGGTCTAAGAATATGACCCTAAACTATTTTCACATATGTCCAACAAGACGTTAAACTGTCCAACCTTCAATGTCCCCGCAACATGACACTAAACTGTGCAGCACCAGTTCGTCCTTTCTATATGATGTTAAACTTTATAGCAACGGTCTAAGCATATGACCCTAAACTATTTTCACATATGTCCAGCATGACGTTAAACTGTGTCACCTTCAATGTCCCCGCAACATGACACTAAACTGTGCAGCACTAGTTCATTCTTGCTATATGACGATAAACTATACAGCAACAGTCTAAGCATATGACCCTAAACTATTTGCACATACATCCAACATGACGTTAAACTGTGTCACCTTCAATGTCCCCGCAACATGACACTAAACTGTGCGGCACCAATTCGTCCTTGCTATATGAAGTTAAACTATACAGAAACGGTCTAAGCATATGACCCTAAACTATTTGCACATACGTCCAACATGACGTTAAACTGTGTCACCTTCAATGTCCCCGCAACATGACACTAAACTGTGCAGCACCAGTTCGTCCTTGATATATGACGTTAAACTATACAGAAATGGTCCATTATGACCTTAAACTGCAACTTCATCCCACACGACGTTAAACTGTGAAAAAGTTCCCTAAATTGTCTAGTATGACCTTTGAATGCAACTAGGTCCAGTATGACCTTAAACAGCATCATCAAAGGTCCATGCATATGACCCTAAACTATTTTTCAAGTCCCTTACGTCCAGCAAGACGTTAAACTGTGACGTCCTAACTACATGACGCTAAACTGTATAAAAGTCCCTTACGTCTGGAAAGACGTTAAACTATATAATCATCAAAGGTCCTGTATGACCTTAAACTACACCACCGTCCAACATGACATTAAACTTCCCCATCCGCGGTCTATGCATATGACCTTAAATTATTCACAATTTCATCCAACATGACGTTAAACTGTAGAAAAAATCCCCAATGTGTCCATCATGAAGTAAATGGTGTGTTATTTTTTCCTTACTGCATGACATTAAACTGTGCAGTCCCCCTTTTTTGTCCAACATGACGTTAAACTGTATTGTCCCCATCATCCTAACTACATGACGATAAACTGTACAGAAATTCCTTGATACGTCCTACATGACATTAAACTGTATTGTGTCCCTGCTACATGACATTAAACTGTGCATCACCAATAGTCCTAAATGCATGACTTTAAACTCCATAGTCCCTTTATATGTCCTACATGACATTAAACTATGCATCGTTAAGGTTGTTGTTACCTCTTGTTTCTCACACCGAGTATGACTCACGTGAGCTTAGAGAAAACCCCAACCGTAACACTCTCTTTGGGCCACTAACCAATTATAAGTCCCAACAACATTTTTTTAGGTCGTTATCCCCAAGAACAACTTGATCATTAATTCATTCTTTAATAGAACTACACGGACTTTGATCCTTGCCTTCCTGGCTGGGTATGTAGGCAACCTCCCAAGGTTCAAGCCCAAAATCAATCTCTTCACTTCTGTTCACCTTCATCTCATACGATGTTGATTTGTGAAACTGCCTTTAGAATCAATATCTTTACATTTGATTCACTATTCGTCTATGTTATACGACGTTAAAATATATAACACTTTTTTCCGGTATGACAATAAACTACAATACTCTTTGATTTCCTCATTTGAGAAGAAACCATTATTGACATTGATTTTCAATCATTTATCATTTCAAAAGACTACTTGCATAGATGGTAATGCCTAAAATTTTTATCTCAGGTTAAACCATCATTTTACTAAATTCCCCTTTCACCCTTCACATGTACAAACAAAATTTGTAAAAAGGGTAGTTCTAGAACTACATGGGCTTGATTCCCATCCTTATGGGATACGTAGGAACATTCGAGTGTCCCTCGAATCCTATCCCAAGTCTTTTGGTCCTAACCCCAAATTTCACATTCAGTCCCTTAGCTGAAAAGTCCTCATAAAAACACACACTATGTATTCATTATTATGGTCTGAAATCTATGACCCTAAACTAAGATATATCATACTTTCGTCCTGCACGACGTTAAACTGTATTTCAAGAACTACGTATGGCTTGATTCTCATTCTTATGAGATACGTAGTGAAGTCCAAAATTTCAATTCAGGACCCAGCCACAACATGATTATGGTTATCATTGACCTATGTGTCTCTATATACATTGGAAAATACCCATATTTATGTGTTATAATCCTAACCTTCAATATATTCGGATCTTCATAACCCTTTTCATGACGTTTAGTCACAAAAATGTCAAACTTCTGAGAATACTTTTGCCTAACTATGCAGTACGTGCCCATAGGTGGCCTTGCATAAACAGTCCACATAACAGACTTGTCAGCCGAAAGATACTATTTATTTGACTATGCAGCCAATGCCCTTAGGTGGCCCTGCATAATTCAACCCCCTAACAGGTTTATTGGATAATGGTAACTTCATTGTTGGGAAGAATGCCTCTTTTGTCATTATTTTACTTAAAAGGTGGTATGTAGGGATCTGCAAAAAAATAGACATCCTTAACATATTTGTCCCATATCATTTTTCATGATCTGAAAGTATTCAAGTCTATGGTTTATTCTTCTTCCCTACGTTTGGGTCAGACCTTCGTAGGAGTGATATTCATCCAGTTCTCCAATAATCTTGTCTGGAAATATCTTCTCCATATTCAAGTACATATTTCCATACATAAAACTCTATACTTTAAAAAATTTGAATCTCCGTAAACTTTCACTGGCTTTTAGCACTAGGAATGTAAATTTCTGAGAATTCATTTTTCCTGACTATGCAGCACGTGCCCATAGGTGGCCTTGCATAAACAGTCTACATAACAGACTTGTTAGCCAAAAGATACTATTTTATTTAACTATGCAGCCAATGCCCTTAGGTGGCCCTGCATAATTCAACCCCCTAATGGGTTTTTTAAGTAATGGTATCTTCATTCTTGGAAACTACTTCTTCTAATTCCTTTTAGCTCTTTTTCATATCATTCCTCAGATTAAAATATTATTAAGTCATAGCTTACATATTTTCCCTCATACTTGAGTATGGTTGTATGTTTTCAGATGAATTTTCAAATAATTGTGTCAATTCTAATCTATTTTGGTCAATGCGATTTCGACTTTAAACATTATCCCCTTTATGTCCGGCATGCATGACTTTAAACTGCCCACAAAAGACAAAGGAACTCCGAATAAAAGTCAAGTTCCAGCTCACTAAATGTGCATTTTTTTGTATGATTTAGTTAATATTGAGCAATTAAAAGGTTCAAAGTTTGTAGGGTTATTTGTAATAATCCTAGTAAAAATAAAACTATGCTTACTAGGCCCATAAGTTTAAGTAAATTTGAAGTAGGTGGTGAAAGAATGCAGGTTCAAATGATTGAAGCTGAATGTGTTTTTCATTGATACACAAGAGTTAGAAGGACATCCACAGACTAGAGTCTCTTTTCTTTATCAAGAATTACAAGAGGCTTTCAACATAACTCTTCATTTGATTTATGGAATCCTGAGATTTATCAATAGTTACTTGATGCTCGTGCACTTGATCAGCTTCACTCTTTTCAGCTTGATGATGTGCCTTCTCAGCATCTGCTATGGATTTCATGCCATTCATATGAGTTTCATCCAATGATTTATTAAGTTGATCATGTTCCCCAATAATAAAATCTAACTGTTGCTGGAGTTGCACCTGCTGGACGACTTTTTCTTTGATTGTATGCTTCAGCTCCTTCATCATGGCAGCATTATAGACATCATCTTGGGATTCCACAGCCTCAAATTCGCCTATGTTGACTGACAGTTTCACTCTGATCAAATCATCGTGACATTATTGCGCCTGCTCCGTCCTGAAAATGATCTGTTTCACCGTGGCGTGGATCTTCTCATATCCAAAACCACCACGTCCTTGTATAACAAATTGGGATGAAAATCGAGGAATTTTCGATGGTAGCTCTTCTAATGACACCCCAGATATGAAGTTCCATATGTTGTTCCATGCCTTACGTCGTGAAAAGCTGATCGCTTTAAGCATCTTTGGATCTGATTCAACATCATCGTCTGAGGGGGTCATGTAATCTAGAATTAATTCCCGTAATGGAGTGCCCTATCCTATATTCCCCCCCTGATTTGTGCTTCTTCACATTCAATTCCTGTTGGGGCAAAGGGTGAGGCCTCACCTCCGGATCTAGTCATTGCAGTTGATGGCCCTACATGATTAATTGAAATATTTAGTTATCTTCAAAGGATAACAAAAGAATAGATTGTCTTGTGAATAAAGTACAATCACAAATATTGTTATCCCTTACCCAAGGATAGTTCAGCAACCTCAGAAGACTTCTCCCCATCTTTCCCGGTCTCAACAAAATTTTCAAGATGGGTCTCAGGAGGGTTTATTGGGTTTATCTCTACTTGATCTAATGTTTCTGCAATGGTAGGATTGACATCAATGTCCACACCCTCTTCAGGAATTGGAAGTTCGGCAGCTTCTACGGAAGAAACTGCAAATTGTTTTCAGTCATGGTTAGAAGTGTAAATTTAAGAAAACAAAATTGGGTGAAGGGTAGAACTCACGCCCAAGGTCTTATAAATCACATGGCAACTTAGAATGATCATAAAATTATTAGAAATTCATTCTTTGATTCATCATTTCATCCAATGATATTTCAGAATCCTGGTTAGTCTCACCAGTGGGAGCATTTGCTACATCTTCTTGCTGACTTGTGTCCCACAACCCCTGACCCTGGACAACATCTTCAGCAGTAGGAGGGATACTGGGAATGGATGCTAGCTCTTCTCCAGGAACAGCCAAGTCATCTAGAGTCTGTGATTGTTCTACAGCACCCTCCATGGCCTTTGATGAAGGATCAGTCCCTTCCCTCAAAGGGGAAATTGAAGAATCCCCTGCAATCCTCAGAAATATGAGTAACCATGTGATTATGGGTATAAACTCATGATTGTTCGAAGGAATTACCACTGCTAATGAAGCGTTTAGCTGTGGATTTCCTCCTTCGTTGCCTTTGCTTCTTTTTTTGGAGTATCAGTATTCTCCCTTATAGGCACTTGGATTGGCGAATGGATGGCTATTTCCAGCGCTTCATTCATGGCCTGCTGGCCTGGAGATATCATGCCTGGTTCACGAGGAGAATCAGCAGCAGCCCCGATAGCAGTACCACCAAGGCTATACTGTGGCGAAGGAACCACAGTTCCTTTCTTTTCAAGCTGTGAGATGAAGAAAATAACATCCTTAAGTAACAAATCTTCAACTGAAATCATGTTACAAAGCAAATAAGGAAAGAAAACTTACATCATCAGGAACCACGTACTCTTGCCATTCCACATCTCTAGAACCACCAGCCCCCTCAGTGGCGCCGCGATCCATCATTTCCTTCACCCGCCTGGTGATAGGAACATAGCCATTAGTGGCATATATGAGCATTTCCAGCTCTCTGATGTAAGCTCGCACATCATTGGGGTTATCTTCATATTGAAGATTTTTAGAAGCCATAAGATTTCATATTCCAGGAAGTTGTAGGCCCTCACACAAATCCATCCAGGCGGTCTCAATACCACAGTATAAGCCCTTCCATAGATGAACAACCTATGGTCTTAGATATGAAGGCTGTGAGGAAGGTCCTACAATTTTTGACTTTAATTTCTTCCCATCTCCTGCAGATACAGAAAGAGAATAAGAAAGTAAGACTTATTGCTTCATAAAGTGGAAGTGATTAAAATTACTACAATGAAACAACTCACTAGGAGTTGATGGAGTGGGTCTTTTAATTATGGCCGGAGGATTATATCGGGCACGAAACCGCTTTGCTCCCGGTTGTGCCTCATCATCCCCATCATGATAATTCGGTGAATCAGTTCTAGAAGAGGAGTTTGTTGAACCAATTTCAGGTGAGTAAGCATCACCTTCATGAGGAAGGGTTTCTTTCTCTACATTCCTCTTCCTCTTTCCCACTTGATATACTGGGTAATTCAATACCCCGTTGGGGTATGATGCTATCCAGTTTTCGGCATAATATGTGGTCATATTATGTTCCGCTTTTTCAACCGGCAGATCAAATACAGCCCCAGTCTTCTCTCTTGATGTCAGTAGTCATAGCTGTCAAGAAACCATCAGATGTTGCTCTAACCTAACATGTACCGGAGGGGATACAATAATCTGTTGCAGACATTTGAATTGGCGTGAAAATATATATGGAGCGTAGGCCTCACATATGATCTCTCCATCAATACTGGCTACTAACACACCATCCCTGCAAGCTAGCATGTATGCCCTCAAATCCAAATGGGTTGTCCCATCATCAAAAAACCTCCCGGATGGAGGAATTCCATAGGGAAAGAAGTCGAATTCCTTAAACATGCTCAGACTCACTTTCATTTCATAACCATTAACATCTAATGGAGAAATCCCAGAGAATGCTTGCACTGACGGTCTGAAGGAGCTTCCTGGAATTTGTAATCCATTCTGTACATTGTAAGTCCTGAAGTGAGTGGCGATCCATCCCCACAAATCCTGGAATGGTCCCACTATTCTTAAAGGATATTTAACCATTAATACATGAAGTAAACTCCTGTGAATCTTTGCTAAACTGAGGGTAGCTAACCCAACCATTTTTTCCTCAGCCAACTATGTCGCAATGACGAAGGTCCCTGGCCTAACACCTCCCTTTGAATCTCTAACCGGTAAGAGATAAACACTGAGCCACATTTCCAAGAAACTCGCCAGACGAGTCTTCTTTGGATTTATTTGAGTCACATCATATCCCCACTTTTCAAACTCTCCTACTTCTAGAGTTGGCCAGAATGTGCCAGGAGCTCCTCACTTCTCAGGTTTTGGACAGGTGGTAGGATGTTTGGGCCTGGTATTCTTGGATTTCGTTTTCTTGGATCGTTTTTCTTTTAGTTCCATATCTTTCTTCTCAATGAGAAAACCACTCATCCATTCTTCCAGATGAATATCTTTTCTAAAATGAGTTAATGAGTTTTTTGAACTCTTGAGCCTGTGGAAGATCTTAAATAATTCTCGAGCTAAAGCAGGAGTCTTCTCCGAATCATTCCAAGTCACCTTGGGAGGAATAAATTCATCATACATATCGCCCAAAATTGGATCCCCTGAGATCTTGTAGACATCCCACAAACTGATACATACTTCTCCATGAGTCAGATGGAAGGAATTATTTGCTGGGCTCCAGTGACTGAGTATCTCTGGCATGAAGTTATCATGTCTGTAAACATATGTTTTCCCAACCTAGACAGCCTCGTATATTGCAGCTCTCTTCAGATCCTCGATAATCTCTGCGCAGGTCTGTCACACCCAGTATTCCCACATCCATGTTGGCTTCAGACCTCCCCCAGGATGGATGTCCCAAATTTTCTTCCAGCCTTTGGATTGATCCATCTGAGCATTTCGGAAGATCGAAGGATGACAATTTGGTTGAAGCTCAGGTGTATGTTTTTTCAGATCTTCTGTGCAAGGGCTATGATGAATCACATAGGCCTTCTCCACTGTTCCAGCATTTATAAATACTCCTCCACCTGAGATATTTTCTGAAACAATGTTGATATAATTCTAAAACCACGAAAATGGAAGAAAAATCATTACTTCTGGAATAGTGACTTCTTGTAGATGACCATAGCCATACAAAGGTAGATAAGTGCTTTGAGGAAAGTTGAGATGATATTTCTTCAGATACATAGCCAAATTCATAAGAGTGCTATCTTTGACAGTATAATAATCCTGGCCAATAATGCTCATAATATCATCTATCAGCTTGCTAGCCGGTTCATCAATTAATCTGGGTCTAAGAGCCATTAATTCTGCACAAGAGTTGAATAAATTAATTCATAAATGGATAGATTTTTCACAAAATTTGTGAAATAAATCCAAAAAAAATGGCTAAGGCATTAAGGCGCGCAAGTATGGAGATGCCGCGCAAGTGTTACATGTGCCGCGCAACTTTGTGTCGCGCATGTATCACCGCGCAAGTCCTATTACCTTGAGAGTAGCGCGGCAGCGAGGAAACAGTGGACAAAAGAGACTTGCGTGGCAAAGATAGCTTCCGCGGCGAGAGCTCGAGAAATTCGGGATTAGATGCTATACGCGGCCCAAAGCTGTGTATTTATAGGCCATGAAGCCTATCTGCGCGCCGTACAGAGTGCACTCAAAGCCTGCGCGATGCATACTTACGCACCGCCTCTGTGCCATCAAGACTTGTGCGCCCCCTTTTCCTTTGGTTGTATTCAATTTCCTCAGAGTCAAATCCTCTATTTCTCTCCGGATCCAACTCTGAGGGAGGAGTTTTGTTGACGCTCCTTTCGTCACAGAATCTAATGATCAGAAAAGGGGAATATCTGAGCTCAATGTGATTCAACCTTTGAAAAAATATCAAAAATCGACAAAGGCATGAACAAAGGATCAAAAGCAACTGTACCGCGCATGTTCTATCATTGTCGCGCAAGTCCACTTGCGCGGCGCCCTTATGGTCACGCAAGTGACTTGCACGACCTATGTGATAACCGCCTGGTAACCGCCCAGGGTCTTCTCCTGCCTATAAATAGACCATGTGGGCCCCCCATTCGAGAGGATCTTTTTCCAGAAACTCGGATTGAATCTCCCGACGCCCAAGTCTCTTTTCAAAGCTTCCAGAACACTTATAAGGAAATTTCTTACCTACAAAGGAAGATCTAAAGAGAGGGAGGAAGGCATAAGTGTTGAAACTCATCAACACTTGCGCGCCTGATTGGCCAGCCCTTAAGGGAAGTGACCACACTTGCGCACCGCCTTACTTCTTCGATAGAACATGCACGTCCCTTTTTTGGAAGAACCTTAAGAGGGTTCTAAAGGGTTTAATAAAGAGTCGCTCAAGTATTTCAAATGATGGTTGACCATCGCGCAAGTACACCTTGTGTCGCACAGGCATACCAGCGCGACCAATACTTGCGCGCCCACACAGAACTTGCACGCCTTACAAGACTTGCGCGCCCTTCCTTTTTGGGTGCCCATCTTGCTCATTTTACTACTCTTAAGACATTACCCCTTTCCTATTAAAGATTCAGTCTTAAAGACACTCTTAAAAGCCATTTATGACATGATTTCATGATTTGACTTCCTTATCTGAAATGAATTCAGTTGAATATCTCTCAAAACCTAGTGATTTAAATATCATTATGTCACTAAATATTGAGAGATCATTCATTCAACCTCATCCTTTAAGATGAGAGAATCCTTAACATGGGTTTCCTTTTCAGGAATACTCCCCAGTCATAAGTCCTCTAATTTGGGGCATCCTTTTTAGGAGTAAGCCCCAGTCTCTAATCTGGGCTTCCTTTTCAGGAGTAAGCCCGAGTCTCAAATATGGGCATCGTCCTCAGGAGTAAGCCCCAAACCTTAATCCCTTATCCTGGGTCTCCTTTTCAGGAATAAGTCCCATTCATAATTTTGGGCTTCCTTTTCAGGAGTAAGCCCCAAGTCCCCTAACCTGGGTCTCCTTTTCAGGAATAAGTCCCAGTCATGAATTTTGGGCTTCCTTTTCAGGAGTAAGCCCCAAGTCCCTTAATTTCTCTTAACCAGTCCTAATTTAATTTTGATCTGGGATTCCTTCTCAGGAGTAAAACCCAGTTATCAATCCTCTCCTAATCTGGGCTACCTTTTCAGAAATAAGACCCAAATAAGAGTATTCAAATCTCCATGAAACACATATACCTTTGTGGACCCTGTTCCTAGATTTTCTCCCTAAAAGTAAATCCTAATCTTTATTTATCTGGGTAGTCATACATACATAATCCCCAAACCATTCCTTATGATTGCATCTTTCATGGAAAAATTGTCTAATTTTTACCAATTTCTCTTGTTTCTCACACCGAGCATGACTCACGTGAGCTTAGAGTGTAAAAGTAATTGTGACATCATTCTTTGATCCATCAATCATAAAAATCATACTCCCTTACTCGAACTACGTGGGTTCTGATTCCTTTTCCAAAACAAAGGATACGTAGGTTTCCCATCTATGGGTTCAATCCCAACTCTGAAATAATTCATGTCCTTCTGGATGATAATAAAATTCAAGTGCCCCACTAAGTGGCTTTAAAACCAGCCTGGTCATCATAATGACCAAGATACTTTTATATAAATATTTTTAAGGATACCATTGACCAAGAATCTATAAATAGATATAGATGATTCTCTATTGATGAAGAACCTCGAATTCACATAAAAGATTCTATAAATTTCTTACATATTTAATCATTGATTGTTAAACTGAAGGAATGCTCATTTTATACTTGGTAATATAATAAGGATTCACGAAGATAACATAAATCTATAAAGAGAGTCCCGGAATAGACAATAATTCCCCTCAAAAAGGTGTGATGAGTCCGACCTCCCATCCTCTCGACCAATGCAAATTCTTAAGCCTCATCAGTTCACAAACCAATGAAGCGCCTACCTTTGGAATGTAGGTCCAAGGGGACGTGGAATCATTGGATGTTTCCAGTTCTATGAACAAACCCATTAGAAACTGATCGGAATGTTTGAATCTCCCATCCAGGAGGACATCCCCGAATTCTGAGGGAAACAATAAATACTTAAAATGAATTCAGGATATTATTCTAAAATAGTTTATTTTTCAGTGAAATAGGAAATATAGTAAAATACATTATTTAACATTATATGTTAAATATATGATTAATTTAATTAGAGATGACGTAAGAACCAGTTAGTTCTAAAAAAATTCACAATTTTTTATAAATAATAAAAATAATCTACACTCCAAGTTGTTTTGAGAAAAATAGTAAAACATTCACAATTTATATGTATAAATGATGTATAATATGATATAATTTTATAGAAAATAATTACCAACCATTAAATTCATTTAATAATACATAATAAATCAATGATCAAATAGGTGATGTAGTTATTTAGAGTTTCCCCCAAACCACAGTCATTAGTATGGTGCAAAAAAATAACATTAGAATAAGATTCTATTTCAGCTGACCAAAGAAAAACATAAATATCATTCATATTATTTTAATATCATAAATATTATATCTCACAATAATCTTCTAATCAAAAAGAAAAAAGTATTATTTTCATCTAGAAAATGTTACATGATAAGTTTATATTACAACAGACTTGAAATTTCTTCATTAATTGATCAGTATTAGACTCACTTATATAATTCTCATATGTAGTAATTATCATATTATCGCATGGAATGGAAACATATTAATAATAAGAACTCATATTCTTATTTAGGGAAAACATCAAATTGTTATCAAGGGGTAATATAATAATAATATGAAAAAACATGAGTAGTGGATACGTATATAATTAATATGTATATGGAATAATAAGAATTATCCATAATCCCTGATGTAAATTTATGTAATCTTAATGATGTATAAAATACCATAAAAAATTTGTACATAAACATGAGATAATAAATACAACTCATAGAGTGTAATCATAAGAATAATGATATTTAATGTCATAAAAATGATGCATGGAAAAAACTGTGGAACAATAATATGGAAAAGGAATAATTACATGGTGTCTCCAAATCACAATCCTAAAGTCCATTAGTGACATTATTGTAAACGATCCTAGGTCAACCAGACCCGCCACTAGATCCAGAATATCACATATCCCGATGTGGAATCCCAATAACCATGGACTAGTGATAGGAAATAAGGAATAGTTTTAAATAATTTAATAAATTCATCACCCATGAAAATATACCATGAATTATCGATGAAATGGATGGCCACACAAAGAAATAAACAATAAGGAAATTAAAATATACAAAATAATAAATATAATAATCAATAAATATTATTTGATAACATTACCAAAAAAATTTCCATAATAGATATATATACTTATGATATTCATATTCAAATATCCAAAAATGGAATATAAGAAAAAGGCCAATCAATCCCATCAAAAACTAGTTACAATTCTCAAAATAGATTCACATGTCAGAACAATTTGAAAACACTTATCCACCACCCCAAAATAACAAGGATATTTGTAATCATTAAGGGAAGTTAAACTACCAAATTCCCTTGAACATATATATATCATACAAAAAAAGGTCGATATTTTTCCAAATTCATATGTATGGTGTGAGAAAAACAAGACCAGTATGATACCACTATGAACCTATGTAACTATTTTACCCCTAAAAACCACAATATCTTGTTGAAAACCAATTCCTTAAACTATATTTAATAAAAAAAACATTTTGGATGTCCCTTCAGGTTTTATCAAAACAAAAAATCTTCTCAAAACGTGGAAAACATTGATAAAATATAGATATAAATTCACCTGACATAAACATGAACAACCGACCAATACATGGCATAAACATTGTAATAAACATAACATCATTATATTAAATAATAATTTAAATCAAATAAATAACTAGAATCATTCATAAAGAATATAAAAAATGTGGTGCAAGTTGTAAACCTCATTGTATCTAACCAATATGGCTCTAGTGTGACATAGTCTAAGATGGGAATTTCGTGGATGGTGAATCATGTTATAAAATAATTGGTATGTCTATTACACTTCTTTAAGAGATTAATAAATTACATGGGAACTCTCTATCATATTGGAAGGACTTTTGAATCTCTTTTGGAAACATTCTCAAAGGATTCATCAATTTCTAAAACTACATTCGATCTCTAGTACAAGACATAGGCTATGGTTACATTTTTTATAGTCCATGCACAAACACAGCCAAGTGCTCTGATGTGCTACCGAATTCTAAACACATAATAAATCACATGTTTCAATCACATTATCTATTTAAAATCATTGTTTATAAAAAATACATGTTGATTACATACAATAAATTTAAAACCATGGAATATATATTAAAATCCATTTTTAAAACCCATTTAAAAATCAAAGTACACAACAATATATTTTTACAAACACAAATATTCTATAAAATATTTGTCTCTTTTAAAATTATAATTTAAATAAATTAATCCTATGGATTTTTGGATTAGATTGAGAAATCATGGAGATTCTATTGAGCATGGTGTTTTTAGGTTGTTTTATTTTTATAAAACGTTATAGAAGGAACTTTAATGTATGATGGTTATTTATATGGTTTGTGTGGATGTTTAAATCATGGAATAATGTTAAATTATGGTAGAATTTTTTTTGAGTTCTACTGAAGGTCAACTAATGTTATACAGTTTGATTTTTGATGAATATTTTTTTGAAATATCTGTTTTTGTAATGTGAAGATTGACGTATCGATTTATTCAATGTGGACGATTTAGTTAACATTAGTTCATATTGAAAATATACATATCTATTTATTCTACATATATAAATTAAATAGCTGACTCATATATATAACCAAATGAATCATGTTACAGAACAAATTATGTTGCTGATATGAGAACTAGAATAGTCAAATTTTTCAAATTTATGATTTTATTTTAAGTCAATAGTAAATAACATTACATGGTTCTATATGAGAAGTTATACAAAACTAATTTCTGCATAGGTGTTTTAAGAATAATTAATGTAGTCATATTCTGCATGATATTTTTTATGTAGCTGATTTCAATGTTGCTGATATAAGAAGAATGAATTTATCTATTTTATATCTATCTGACTGAGAATAACAAAACCAATCATTTTCATAAACAATTTTTATCTACATAATTTCTTCATAATCTTCCTTATATATCAATTTTTCAAAAAAAGTTCATAATAAATTTATTCTAAGGTGATTTTATTATGATTTCAGTAGATGGTTCTTAATTCATCTGTAATCAAAGGTATTACTATCTATATTCATGATGGAGAGAAATTTGTTGAATATAGTTATTGATATCAATGAGATATTAGGATTAAATATTCATTTTACTCATTCACACAATGTATTAATGGGTCCGTTTGACAAGGGGACATGATAGAAGAAAATAATGGAATATGTTTTTTATTTACGGATCAAAGTATGCTGAAACTCATGTATTTTGAAAATTTTATTTTAATATGAGTATATTTTTTAATTGTATATCAACAATTTGAAATGGGAAATTGTTTCTTTCATTTTTTGGAGGCTTATAGAACTGGATCACCATCTTTTGTTTTTGAATCTAACTATTTTATTTGGAAATATTATTTATTTTTTTAATAAAATTTTATAATTTACCAATAATCTATGTCTAAGGGTGTGAAACCCAACCAGTGTGGTTGGTTGTGGTACAAATGTTTATAATAGTATTTTAATTTGTGATATAATGAAAATTATCTAGGGTTGGGGGTAATGACCAACCATGGCAAAAAGAGGGATTAATTATTGGAACTAAATATTGTTAAAGTAGGGTTTTCCTTGGTCCTTTATTATTTTCATGATCATGTGAGGATGATGGTTTTTTTTGAGATCATAACACCATAACAAGTCATGTAGGATTTTTATCTAAAAATATTTAATAAATTCCCTACAATGATCAACCCCCTTCCCAAAAAGAGTAACCCAATCCAAATAAGGGCTTAAATTGGTATCATAAAAGGTACCATCTTTAGGATCCACAAAAATTATCCATTCACCCATGTATAATTTCAATTTTTTAATATTTTTGGTGTACTATCATTCGAATGAATAATGTATCACTGTTGGCAGAATCAAATGTTTTAATATCATTTTTCTTTGTGTCTGGAAGTTAATAATGTAGTAAATGTGGGGTTTACAACATTTTCAAATGATGGTAAGTCAAAATTATATGGAACATGTAATATTTAATTGGATTTATATTAAAAACCCATTATTATATATTTATTAGAGAATTTTTACATGAATCTCATTGTTCGACATAACAAATAAGACCACAAATTATTTCTTGAGAAGTTCTGAAAGATGAAGATGAAAAACTATATATCTCGAGAAGAAAATTTAAATAATTAAAGTTCTACATGTTTAATGGGTTGAATTTTTTTATCATATAAATTAATATATGAGAATTATTTGAGGAAATGTTGAGAAATGTGGTTATTCTACAATTTTGAAGAAATAGATGCAAAACATAATGGTATGATTTTAGCATTACTATTATTTCTTGATGATATAAAAGGTATTTATCTTTATGATCTATATATTATTATTATTTCTTATATAATGTGAAATATTTCATTATTCAAATATAATTTTAATTGAGATATGGGTTTTGAATCCCGGAAAAATATGAAAATATACAATAATAATTATTTTTCTAAAATAGGATATTCTAATAATGAAGAAGAATAACATAGATTTATTTTATTCTGTTATAAAACATTTTCCAAGAAAAAAATGATTAAAAATTTTATATTATCTAGTAGATTTTATAAATTAAATGGTCATAGATAGTATGTAATTAATTATATAAAGATTAAAAGAGAAGATTATGAATCAAAAAAGGAATAATAGAGTTGAGTATGGATACAAAGAATAAATTATATTGAAGATTCAAATGTATATAAATATTAAAAGTGAATATGAAGGAAAAAAATATGTTATGTAATAAAGAGATAACTTATCATATCTCATATAGTTATTCCTACGAATAGATACATGAAAACATTACTTATTTTACAGATAATTTTTAGAAGAATTTAGACTCATAAAACAACGATTATGACGACATAAGGTAATTATATTATAAACACATTCTCAATTATGATTTTATGGTATTTATTGAGAAAAATATCATTCCAAATAAGAGAAAAAATTCATCTATGTAAGAATTTAAAATTGGATGATTAAATATTTGAGATATCTAATTGGGATATTATTATTGATGAAGAAAATAAAAAACTAAATTTCAAAGTCAAAAAATATGAGAGGATAATTAGTGATATTGAATAAAAAATATAATTGAATTATGAAGACATATCATTAATGTAAAAATAAATTCTCGGTGCTGATAATGGTGATATGATGTTAAAAAGTAGACATTAAAAATTGTATTGAATTCAATAGCAAATCCTTCATATATTTCAAATAATGGTTGAAATAAAATAAGATCTATACTGTTCAGATAATGATAAATTTTAGAATTAAAATTTAATGTTATAATTATAGGTTTTCAATAAAGTTAGTAATTTATGCTTATTATTGGGGCTGTGGAATGTCATGTAATAAAGAACATATATTGTTATGAAATGAAATTATTATTGGAATGGAATGAACATAGGTGGAGTAGTTCCAAAGAGATGAATGAAAGAGTAAGAAATGAAATGTTAGACACCAACTTCATGTTGATAAATGAAAACATAGTTTACTATCTTGAAGATCTATGAGGTTGGTATGATCAAAATGGACATATAGAAAAACATTCATGACAATATTACCTAATCAATCCCCTGTCAATGATAATGTTAAAGGAGATTAAGTGTAAAATGATGAGAATTATTCCTTGATAAAAGTTTCTTTTAAAACAATAAATGTGATTAATTCATGAATACATGATTTTGTGTGTTCATCCCCTATGGTTGGTGATTCTGAAAATCGAATCAAGGTTGAGAAACATAAATTAGGTGAAATATGTTTTGGTAAATACAATCCCTGAAATTTAGTGAAATAAATGAAACTCAAATTTGGAAGGATAATTTTAAATCATATGATTTAATTTTTATTGAAGGTATAAAATACAACCTGTTATGTGTATCCCATATTTTTTGTCACAATCAGCCTTCTACAAGATGCGGGAAGGAAAAGAAAACTGCAAGACCATTCCTTCGTCGTGATGAAGGAGTGATAATAACCATTGGGTCCCAAATTCAATAGGCCCTAGTGTGATGACTAGCACCATGGGTATAGAATCCCATGTAAAATGGAAGACATTAACCTTTTTATTTAATACGATATAGAGATAATATGGTAAATACCAAACAACTCCATTGACTGAAATAAAAGTAAAGCCCCAAATTCTATTCCCATATGCATGTCCAAAATAAAATGATTCAGAGTACAAGAAACTCTAAAGGAAGTACCGAAAGAAATGTGAAGCATCAATGAAAAATCCCAACCCCCAAGCTAGTAAGGTCTGGCATGTCATCCCATGTCCTCCTATAAATCTGAAAGCAGTTTTATATACGTTGGGTGAGTATATAGGTATACACAGTAGGGAAACCAAAATCTCTTGTGCACAATTGTGGAGGTATTCTAATGCCCCATGAAAAATAGTGATATTAAAAACAACTAGAAAGGAAACTATCCACCTAGCTTCACTAAGGAATGTTCCCCAAATAATGCAAGTTAGGTAATGTAATAGTAATATCACATCTATATTTGGGTACCCTGTAACACTTTCCCACTAGTTTTTTACGACATCCTACAGATCAAACCTCCCCCACAAGTCCCACTACAGTCTCAATATCACCCCAACAACAACCTTATGGGGTACCATAAGCATGTTTATCATGTCTGAAGTCACCTGGGCCACAACAACCCTACATAACCATTCTCTTAGAAACCCAGGCCATAATAACCACCACCATGAAATAAGACACCAAAGACAGAACAACCACTGCCATGTTTGAAGACACCTGGGCCTCATCCCGAACACACATGGGAAATAAATGTACCCACACACACTTGATCCAACCACCAAATCACACTCTGCCTGATGAGTCATTGTCCATAATGAACCTTAGGCCATCACAACCTACACAAAGAATTCTAGCATACCTTGGAGAGGGAGAAGAAAAGGATCTAATAACCATCAACTCACAAGAATATAGGAATGAAATACCATCCCCCATGAAATGGGTGTGTTCGACATGATATTCCCAACATGGGTGGGGTGCATATAAGAAACTGAAATAAAATTTATACATATAGGTATAAAATAACTCATTCCAACCTATGGGTCCTGAAATAGAAAACCATTCTGTACACAACCACTATTGATGCTATCCCTACATGTACAAGTACACAACAACTACAACCCAACCCATTTCTGGAAGAAAAATCTACATTGTACCTATAATAATTTACATGTTCAATTGATACCATTTATAACATTCCTCCACTACCAGGAAACTAACAGTGATAATCACAATCCAAAAATAGAAACTAGAGAAAAAACTCCAAGTAGACATTTAAGCATTCACACTCGTTTCTCTTGTGATGTAACAACATCAAAATGGATCCATGAGTTCCCTTAAAGTGATAGTGCCAAACCAAGCCCCATCTTATGGGTTCTAGATCATTTACCAGAAGCTCCACACAACCACAGAATCAGAAACGAATGAACTAACATCCAGATATTCCATTCCAACCCACATCACCCACAAAACATTTTTTAGAACAACCATACATATCACTAGAATAAATGAAAAGATGATTTCGTATTCAGAAAACATCATTCATTAACATACATCTTTCTAGTTGGTTAACCATGGGGATCACACCAGGATTTCATTCATAAGACATCTATTTAATCAACATTGTTTACATGATTAACCAGTTTCCATGTTACATTCATTCAATCACTAGATTATTCAAAAAATAGATCTTCATTAGTGAGCATGGAATGACCACCAATGACATAGATTTCTAGTGGATAAGAGCTTATCAAATTCACAACATAAAAAATGGTATATCACATAAAAAATAACCAACATCCCCATTCCTTCATTATTTAATACTCCATTTATTATCTTCAATGTAGTTGTTTTAATAAATTTCTATAGGTAACATCATCATACCCACCCCTCATGATGTAAAATAAAGAAAGACAAAGGGAAAACCCATACCTGGATGATTGGGGATCAATGATTTCTTGTTACGCCAAGAACTGGGGAAGTGTGACATGGAGGAAGAACTCCAAGGCTGAGGGGAGAGTTCTCCATCATGGGTTCATGATGCGTCTATGGAAGAGGGACTGTAAGCACACCAATAAAAGGAAGAGACCAAGGAGGAAGAATATCTTAGTGTGTTAAAATGCCTGATCCTAGAGTTACGGGATGTACAATCTCGAAGTTATTAAAAATAATATTGTGGCTTAACCAAATGTTTGGGAGGTTGAAAATATTATTATTTATTGGGATATAATTTTTATCCATATATATGGTGGAGATAGACCGGCGGATGTTTGTGAGTCGATAGATTTCCTCTAAATAGTGAAAACCACATAAAAGGGGAAAAAATGGAATAGACGACAAAGGGATTGACAAAGAGGAAAAATGGCCATACATATTGGTAATAAAGGGTCACTCTACTCTTATGGGATTTAATATATAATTTTTTGGTCTAAAAATGATCTTATATCACTTTTATATAAGTAATAAAAATGAAATGAGATGTTACGAGAAAGCAGGGGAAGGAAAACCTGACAAACCTTTGTGGCACAGTTCAGGTGCTGAACTAATTAATGAGATGCCATTTGGGGCCGATTGGTGACATAAATCGGTGAGACACTGCTCGGGGTTGATCAGTGGGGATTATTAGAGGCACTCATAGGTGACACCATGGTGACACACATCCACCAACATTGATGCCGTCTTGACTCACTGATGGTGTATAGGACACCCTAATGCCTAGAATTTTGAAATGTAATGGACCAGAATGGTCTGATCCATTAAATTAGATACCTCTCAAATTATTCTCAACCTTGAGAATTCAAGAGAAAACCTAAAGAAATGAGTGGGTTCTGAACAACCACCTTATAAGATACCTCTATGGGAAAAACGACCAAAGGGTTGTTCAAAAGGTGGATTAAAACCTGACATCTAGGAACACCCCTATCATCTATCATCTGAAAAACTGTGGAAAAAATACTTCTCTTCTCCTTCAAGAAACCACACAATCATTGAAATTCCACACCATCCATAATCATGGATTTGGGAGTCCCTTTCCTTATGTCATGATAGTATCCACATTTGGCGACACTGACTCGCCCACACAGTTTTAATCACATCTACATCAATGCATGCTGATTATGGATTAGGTTCTCCCTTCCCCATAGTAAGGACTTCTCACAAAAAAAGATAACATATAAAAATATTTTTATAGATTAAGAATAGTCAAGAAATACATCATAATCAAGGCATAATGAAAACTAAATATCAAAACTCAGAACACCTCCAGGTAATAGGAACACATCTGGCCTCCTATTCCAAGTTAATATAATCGAGGCCACCATGAATCCACAATACACGAACTGAAGGAATGGTCCATCCACTAAGAACCTTGTCTTTATGATCATCTATTATCACTGGTCTCTCCATGAGCCTTTCATCTTCCTTGAAAACCACGTCTCCCCAGTCAAGGATGTGGGAGACATCCTTTAGATTCCGATGAAGCTAAGATACATTAATTATTTTCTGTATCCCCTCTAATTTCATTGGTAACGCTAGCTAATATTCCACCTTGTCGAGTCGTCTCAACACCTTGACATGGCCATTGAACAATTGAGAAATTATACTCCTCTTGTTTAACCTCCACAATCCACACCGAGGGGACAAATTTAAGAACACATTGTCCCCAACATCGAACTCTAAGCTTCTCCTCCTATGATCAGAATATGACTTATTCCTATCTAGAGAAACATTTATCCTCTCACGCACAAGCTGAACCATCTTCTTTGTTCTCAGCACCACCTCTGGGACAAGAACACCTGCCTACTATACCTTTGTCCAACATAAGTGTAAACAACACAGTCTCTTGTACAAGGATTCAACTGGTTTCACGCCAATGGTAGAGTGATAACTATTTTTGTTAGAAAACTCTAAAAGATTAATGTGTCATACCAATGATAAACCAAAGTCCATAAAACATGCTCGCAACATATCCACTAACTTTTGGATGGTCCTCTCTATCATCCCATCCTTATGAGGGGGGAAAACGGTGCTATGGCATAGCTGGGTGCCAAAAGAATGCTGTGATCACTTCCAAAATCATGATGTAAGGAGTGTATCCCAAGATAATATGATGGTTTTCAGAATCCTGTGGATCCGAAAAACTTCACACACAAAGACTTCTATTCTGTGGAATCCATTTCACTCGACTCATTAAACGTTATGAAGGGAGCCAATTCCATCAACTGATACACCACTACCCATATACAATGAAATCCTACCACAAATCAGGGTAGTCCTATGATGAAATCCATCTATATTTCATCCCAATTCTACATAGGAACATTATTGGGATTTAAAAGACCACCGAGAACACAGTTTTTATCCTTCACCTGTAGACACATGAGAAACATTACCACAAACTCTGCCACTACCCGCTTCACTCAGGGCCACCAAAACAGACCTCTCAAGCCCTAATACATCTTAGAAACACATGGGTGTACTACTATGGTTGAGTTATGGAACTTATGGATATATTTCATTCACATCTTCTCTAGGAAAACCAAATTCCCCTGTAAAAGAATCTGATTCTGACCATCCTTCAAGATCATCACCCCAGAAAACAAAATCAAGCATAACATCAACCAATAAGTCTCCCCATGGAGACTCCCAAACATATCATACCATGTAATAATGCACTCTCATCAGAAATAGAAAACCTCTAACATCCTCCACTCTCATGTCCAGATTTAAAGCATCCAACTCCTCCATTTATTTCCATGCATATTAATACATATGAATCACATCATTCATTATCTTCCTGGTCAAGGCATCTGCCACCACAATCCCTTTTCCTAAGGTGTATGATATCTCTATGTTGTATTCCTAAATAAACTTCATCCACCTCTGCTGGCAGAAGTTCAGGTCACACTAGGAGAAGGAATTTTTTAAGCTCTTGTGATCAGTGAATACCAAGAAGCATCTCCTGATGAGTTAATGCTGCCACAAAATCTGTGAAAACACCAATGCTTCTATCTCCAAGTCATGAGTGGCATAGTCACATTCATGAGGATGTAACTTTCAAGACCCATAAAAGATCACTCCCCACTACTGCATCAATAAACACCGCATGAAATGATTGGAATCATCACAAAACACTTCAAATGTTACACTTTCCCATGGTAACCATAACACTAAGGAATTGACTACCTTCCCTTTTAGATAACTATGAGTTGTCTCGAAATGACCCCTTCATACAAGAGATTGGTATTTTTTTGTTAAGGCCACCGAAGTTGTTCTAACTGGAGAGATGTCGGGCATGAACCTTTGGTTGTAGTCTTCCAATCCCAGTAAACTATGAACCAATACCACATTCTTGGGTGCTTCGTAAGAAACAACTGCCTCAACATTAGAATGGTCCACTACAATCTCGTGTTGGGACACCATGTGTCCAATGAAGTGTACCTCTCAGGTCCAAAACATGCACATTGACAACTTCCTGTACTGATAGTGGTGTTAGAGGACCTCTAAAACCATCCTTAGATGCTGGGAATGATCATACACTAATATTGAGTAGATCATACTATCGTCGATGAACACAACTATGTTCTAGTCAAGATATTTTCATAAAACAGTGTTCATAATCCCCATGAACATAGCTGGTTCTTTCATAATGCTGAACAACATGACCACAAACCCAAATATCTCATACGTCCAACTGAAAGCAGTCTTTAGGATTTAACCCTCCTTCACCCTAAACTAGTGATGTCCAGACTGCATGTTGATATTATAGAAATAACATGCTCCCTTTAGTAGGTCATAAAGTCTTCAAGAACCAGGAGTGGGTATCAGTTCTGGAATGTAACCTGATTCTATCATTGGTATTATATGAAAAACTTATGACCGAAGCACACCATGGAGACACAATTGCTTGGAAAAATCCTTCTCCATTAGGTCATCATCCAGAATTCAAAACTCCCAAAATATAGAAGGTTCCATTTGATTGGGATCCATTGAAATCGGATGGGCATTGAGTTATATTCCTCTATCGAAATCACCATCACATTGAGGGGTAGTGCTGTATCCTATTCACAGAATAATTTTAGAAACTCACTGAAAATTCCTAGAAATTACACCATCTTTGAGTCTACTGACTCCACTGACAGCTCGACTAACACGGAAAAAAGGGATCCACCTACTACCTTCCATCCTAGAAACCCTTCTTGCCAACGAATGATACATACTAACCACCCATATCTGATAATATGACCCTTCTATAAATGTATTCATTAAAGACTTGAACAGAAAACAACCAGTTGATTCCCAAGATTACATATTATGGATGCAGTTGTAGTAGAAGGAGATCTCCACTAGACGGATGTGACCCCAACATCGGTATTCATTGTTGACAAACACAAAACTAGATGGTCTGACCTACAACTAGCATGCTTAGACCTAGGGGCATGGAATGTATCTCTACATCTAGACCTAATAAATGGGATAGACTAGGTGCAATGAAAGAGTGTGATGATCTGAAATCAAACAAGGAACATAAAATAGTACAAGATAAACTGATTGTACCTTGGACAACCTCTATCCCTAGTATTGCAACAGCCTTTGAAGTTTGAAATTGTCCTCGTCCAGCTCCTCTGCCCCTCGGCTATTGTCCACCTACACGACCACACTCTGGTCGAGGTCCCTAAGGAGCTCCTAGAGGTTAGACTCCCCCAATACTATCTGCCATAGGTGGAGAAGAAGCTCGATGTCCCTGCTACTATTGTTGAAAAGGGTGAACCGGAAACTTGTTCGACTGAGGTGGGAACTGAACCTTCCCACACTGACTATACTGTACTCAATCTGGGATCTGATTTTGAAGGTGCCCAAAACTACCATATGTAACGAACCTCTGTCCTATGATTGTATTGAATGATCGGGAACCATGAAATCAGAACTAGAACAAATGAGGCCAGCTCCCCACCGACAGAAACATAGATATACATGATGGTTGAGTCATGCTGCTAATGGAATTACCATTTTACAAGCTCAACATGCTCCTCTCTCACGACACACCTCCAAAGATGATCATCCTCTCCACTACCTCAAACATTTTCTAAACCTCCAAGTACGTCGTTAGAGGTAAGGGTGTAACATTGTAATGAAGAGAAGGTCGAAGCGCTTCCTTTAGGTGTCTTCCCGATGCCTCCTCATCTTGGATGATATCTAGAGTGAAACAAAAAATGTCATTGAACTTGATCCCCAACAACATTATTGACATACTCCCTTGCCGGAGGTAGAGAAACTCTTGCCTCTTTTTAAACTTCATCATGGAATTAACGAATTCTACCTGGAGCACATCCTTAATGTTGGTCCACAATACCCCAGCTTCCTTATTCTCCCTTAGATAATGCATCCACCACTGACACACCACTCTAAGTATCTAGCTCATGGCTAGGGGAACCTAGTACTCTGTCAAATCCTAAATCAAGCAAATGGAAATACCCATCCTCTCAAGATAGAACTCTGCCTCCATGAAAGAGACACCCCCTCAAACATTCTGAAAGGATGCTTATAAAAGGCGTGAAACATATTCTACCATTGGTCATCATGTTCCTCTCAATCATCCCTCTGTTGATCATCCAAATTAGCCAATAGGACCTCGATCTCCTGCACAACATATAAGTGTTGTCCAGGTTCCATTACATCAAGGTAACCAATGAATTCCTAAGAAAGAGTAGTGTAAAAAATTACATTTAATTTTTTTCTAATCATTTTATTTATTATAAATCCTCAAAACACCCAAGACCCACAATAAAAGAAGTCATTATGATGTATGTTCCATTCTGAGGGTATCTACCCTACAATCAGTGAAGCCTCACTTGGTCATTCGGTGGGTCTATAATCATTGAATCATATCATGAGGGGCCCTAATATCCAATGTATAAGCTGGTCTTCCATAGACTATTTCACACACCCTGATTTCAAAACACTGTTTCCCAAACATCCTAATAAATACACACTATTCCTAACTGTGAACCCTATTCTATCTTTCAACCGTCACCTTTGATACTACTATGTCATGACCAGGCATCTCCAAAAAAAGGGAAGGGGTAGTAAACATTGAGTTCCTTATTTCTTCATGTTGATGGAGAGATAATGACCCCTTGGTTCCAGCCACGAATAGTCCATGGAGTAAGACTAACCCTAAGGGTATAGAATATCAATTAAAATTGAAGTAATTATCCTTTTTATTTAATTATATCAGGAGATATGAACTATAATCACAAAAAAAACACTAAATTATGAATGAAAAGTAAATACAAAAAATTTATTACCATATTCATGTCTAAAATAAAGTGATACAATGTATAAAAAACTCTAAAGGATGTAACAAAAGTTAAGAGAAGCTGTGATGACAACTCCAGATGCCCAAACTAGTAGGGTTTGGCACGGTCCTCAACATCCTCTTGGAAACCTGAAAGGAACTTTATATACACTGTGTGAGTATATAATTTTACTTGGAAGGGAAAACCAAATTATCAAATGAAATAGTGTGGTGGAATTGTAATTCCCTATGAGAAATAGAGATAAAAAAACATCTATCAAGGAATCTATCTACCCAGCATCACCAAGTCACACTCCCCATATAATGAAAGTCATGCAAAGTAATAAAAATAGAACATAGATATTTGGGTACCCTACAATGCTTTCCCATGGGTTATTTTGGATATCCTACATATCATACCTCCCCCACAATTCCCACTAGAGTCCCAATATCACCGCAATAACCACCGTATGGGCCACTAAAATCACGTCTATCCCACTCGAAAACACTTGGGCCACAAAAAACACACATAACCATGACTGTAGACACTTGTTCCATAACAAACACTACCATGCTAGAAGACATCTGGTCCAGAACAACCACTTCCACTCCCTAAGACTCCAGGGACTCATCCTGAAGAAACACGAGAAACAAATATACCCATGCACACTTGGGATAAGAACCAAAAAACACCATGCCTGATGATTCTTGGGCCATAATGAACCTTTGGCCATCATAACCTTCTTGAGTAATCTTGGGATACCTAAGAAAGGGGAGAAGAAAAATAGCTATAAAACAGCCACTCATTTTAATGTTGGTAAAAACAACCTCCTCCATGAAATGGGGATGTTAAAAATGAAGTTAAAAACATGTTTGGGGTGCATATAAGAAACAAAAGAAACTAAATTTTATACAAATAGGTAAAAAAGAACTCATTCAAACCTATGTGTCCAAAAACAGACTTCTTCCAATACACAACCACTCTTGCTGAAATCCCTATATGAAAAAGTAGAAAACAGCCACAACAAAACCCATTTCCAGAAAAAAAAATACCTATTGTGCATGTTTTTGTTATCATGTTCAATTGATTCTTTTTAAAGCATTCCTCCAATTCCGGGAAACTATCATTCATAACCACAAGCCGAATCAACAACTGAAGCAATACGACCAAGCAGACATTTAAGCATTCACACCTGGTTCTCTGGTGATGGAATGAAATCAAAAGGGATTTTTGAGATCCCTTGAATTGTTGGAACCAAACCAAGCCCCAACATATGAGGTCAAAAATATTTACCACAAACTCCATATGAACCCAGATTCACAAAAAAACAACCTCTCAACCAGAGATTCTATTCCCACCCACCTCATCACACAAATATTAGACAGAACACCCATACATATTACCAGAATAACAAAAATAAGTTTTTGAATATATCCAACACCACTTATTAAGATCCTTATTTAAATATGGTTACATGGGGTGATCATATGAGGTTTTTCATTAACCGTTCATTAATTTAATCCAAATGGTTTATGTGATTTACTAATTTCCAGGTTATATTCATTAAATTACAAAATTATTAAGAAAACAATGCATCATTAGTGTGTAATAATGGACCACCAAAATCCATGACTTTCAGTTGATAAGATCTCGTACAATTCACAACCTATAAAAGAAGTTATAACACAAAAACATCATCAAATTCCCCATACTTTATTAAAGTTCTCTTTATTATTTTCATTAAATATCATTTCATCTAAAACCTATGGGAACATTATCATACCCACCCTATATGATGAAAAGTAAATAGATATGATGGGAAAACCCTACTTATACGATCAAGGATCAAAGATTTGTCAATATGCCAAGAACTGGGGAAGCGTGACTTGCAAGAAGACCTCCAAGGATGAGTGAAAAAAGATTTATTATAGTTTCATGATTATTATCTTGAATATGAACCACAATCACACAATGGAATGAATGATACCATGGATGTATAATATCTCAGCATGTTAAAAGGCCTGATTCATGAGTTACGAGATCTGGAATCTCAAAGTGATTAAAAATAAGATCGTGGTTTAACCATGAGAATGAGTGGATGAAAAAGATATAAATTATTAGTATTTAATAAATATCCTTAGAGATGGTGGAGATATACTGGTAGACATCATTGAGTTGATGAATTTCCGTTAATTGGAGAAAAACATGTAACAAGGGTGAAAATGGAAAACCCAGAAATGGGTGAGACACCTAGGAAAAAGGCCACACGTTTTATTAATCGAGGATCAACCCACTATTATGGTATTTAAGATATAATTTATGTGCTTTATAATGGAATTAAATAAATTAAAAATAGGTAGTATAAATTAAAATAGACGTTACGGGAAAATTGGGGAAGGAAACCCTGACACCCATCTGTGGCACCCTTCGAGTGAAGCACCTGTCGGTGATACGCCGATCAAGGCCAATAAATGTCTCCCATCAATGAGACATTGATTGGGAACGAATGGCGGCACCAATAGGTCACAACTATTTGACACCCTACCATCGCCACCGATGCCCTCCAGACTCACTGATGGTGTCTAAGACACCCCAACGCTTAGAATTTGGAAAAGTAATGGACCAAGAGTGTAAAAGCCATTACATCTATGATAAATGTCATGATGTATCATTCTAGAGAAATATATTATACAGTCAAAGTAAAAGGAATGAAATAACATTCACTCAAGGTACCGGAACAAATGAAAATTTATATTTTAGTTGTGATCAAGACAAAATATGTTACTTGAGTTTGAATGTTAGTAACATGATTTTGTGTTGAGGAAATGAGAGTCTTGGAAAAAATTCTATCAAATGATGTAAAATATTCTGTGTTATTAGATTTAATGAATATGAATATATATCATAATTTAATCTATGGAAAATATCATAAGGTAATGATAACTTATATTACTCCCAATAAGATGGATATTATTTCGACAAGCCCATTGGAATTAACCAACATAGATCACTGTTGACCCATGAGATAGAAATATAATAGAGAGGTTATTTCATACATTACATTTATAGATAAATTCCCTTGTATATATAATTTTCTTTGTATCATTCACAAGTATATGGTTATTTGGTAGTTAAAAATGTATTAAACTCATATTGAAAATGAGATTGGATTTCATATATAGATATGTTGTTGGATAAGGCGAAGGAATATGTATGTGATGTATATTATTCCAAAATAATGTAATATGGAATTTAGAATCAGTATAACACACCCTATACACTACAAAAAAAATTGTATTTTAGAGAGGATGAATAGGATCACTTTCAAAATGCGATGAATAATGCTTGATGAGAATTATGTTTTAAGATAAATTTAGAGAGAATTATTTTTTTTCTATGGTGAAGATTCTGAATATTTGTGTCATGATATATTAATCACAAGATACAAAAACTATGATGTGGCTGTAAAATAATTTGATATTAAAGTATTTCAATGACTTTAGAAAACCTTTTTATATTATAATATATTGATATAGGGTTATAAAGATTGAAGAAAAGCATGGTGGAGGAGTCTTAATACTCAATTTATTTAGTGGAAATAGATATAGATGATGGAATAGGATATATATATATATATTCATATATATATATATATATATATAATTTTAGAGTGATTATGTCTGAAAATTGATGACAATCTTGGAAAATATGTTAAGAAGATTAATGGTTATTTTTAATATATCGTATAAAATAAAGAGAAGATTCTTTAATAAATATATATTATTTGTTTTGATATCAAATTGGAAAAAATTTATGCTAATTCAGAATGATCGAGGTATAATGATGAACGTGTTTGTGGTAAGAGAAATTATTTTTAGAGGTTAAAGAAACATATTGACAATAAGAATATCAGTAAGAATCAAAATACACTAGTTCGCACTAGGAGGTGACTGAGAGATGAAATTAAAAATACTCTTATATCCAAGTTTAACCTATAATGGTGTTTGAGGCTATTTAGTATGATGAATGGGTAAAAAATAAGTATAAATTACTCTATAAACTTGATAAGAACACTATATTGGATCTAGTTTTCATTTTAGAATACTAATAATATTGTTGGTAAGAAATGGGGTTTTTGGAACAAAATGAATGATAAAGGTGATGTAATATGAAACATATCTTGACCTATTTGAAAATACTTATCACATATAAAAGGGATATATATTGATTTTTAGTTTACCGTATTTTTTAGATGTGAGAAATTAAAGATGTTCCTAGAAGTGTCAGCTAAAAAACATTAAATATTTTTATCAAATTAATGTAATGTATATATTTGTAGATGGATATATTGACCTCGAAGACCTTATTATTGAACATGATGGTTTCATTCATCAATTTTAGGGTAAAATGGGTTACATAATGCTTAATGAATATTATGGATTAAAATAGGTTTCAAATCCCTTTTATTCTCAGAATTATAACAGTTTAAGAATAATGTGTCTCTGTAAGGGAACTATTGATAGTAACTTGTATTTGAAAATTGATTACTCATGAATATTTGTGATTCTATTATATATAGATTACATAAATTCTTCTAGTAATAAAAATTTATTATTTTTAGAATCTTTTATTTAAATGAAATAATGTTTTGAGATGTTTATGATCCTAAAAAAGAACAAATTTTTGGTATTATAATTTTATTACAATTTAGATCATATCTTCATTTCTCATGAAAATTATAATAATGAAATATTGAAAATTATTTTAATGTATTAATCAAAAGTGATTTATATAACCATATTTATTTCGTTCAGTTGATAAAAAATGGAAAATTTAATAAATTTTAACATTCTATTTTCATAAGAATGGTTAGAAGCCTCATGTATCCCACAACATCTAGACTAGACACTTCATATATGGTGAGTTTTTGTGGAATTTTTTAAAGAAAATAAGGGATTCACACTTACTTATAGTCAATATAATTATGATATATGTATAATTCATAGTGAAATCTGGGTTACTATATAGGTGGGGTGAGGAATAACATTTTCATACGTACATTGATAGAGAATATGAAATGATTGTACAAATTATTTATCCAAATCATCAGATGATTTATTTATTAGAGACAGATGTGTCGGATAGAAGAAGAATATTTATTTTTTAGTTATTTATAACTAAATTAGAGTATGTGGTGGATACACATTATGATTTAAATTATTTTCAGATGAAAGATCAACTAAAATATTGGAGGGTTTATATTCATTGATTTTTGACGATTCTATGTGTTTTTAAAAGTAATATATTCCTTTCAAAAAATCTTTTAAAACTCTCTAAGACAAAAAAATATTTACATTAGATATCATTTTAACCTATATATATCGGATGCAGGTGAAATAAAATTCATATATATTTTTACAAATGAACACAATTCAGAAATAAATAAAAACGATGACACATGGAAGGTTATAATAGTTATGAATGATATTTCATGATCAGTATTCCCTATACACTTGATGATTTGTTTCTTTGAGATCCATGTGGTCCTTTATATTGTGATTCTAATTGGGGATAAATGTATGTGATGAAGGGGGATTATAAATTATAATGGGGTTTATAAACTAATTATACTAAATATGTTCACTCAATGATGAAAAATAACATATGTCTATTATGGTGAAAAAATTACCCACTAGGTTTTCACTATTTGTCATGAAATAATTATTCTAGGGGTTGGTGTTTGGGGTAATCCACCAGAATTGTAGTTATAGTCTTTAAAAAATTAAACCTTATTGTGAGGTAGGCAGTAAACTGCTAGAGTTGATGTTGTGGTATTTTATAATTATCCAATGGGATGATAAAATGGGTTTCTTTCTTCATACACCTTATTTTTGTTTCAGTCAGGGTAATATGATACGTTTCTTAAGTAATTATTAAAAAATAAAAACGTAGATATTGAATAACCCCATGTATTTTTGAATTTTATTAATAATTATTGATTATACCATGATTCATTGTGAGTTTGAGTTGTTAAATTTATATATATCCATATATAATGAACTATTAAGCATTATGGTGGTTGATCTAATTTATATTGAATTATAAATAACTGTAGAATATTTTGGGATTCTATGATGTATTTAAATGATGAGATTTTAATGGGATAAAAATACTTTATTTGAGTTTGTGTGATTATTGGTTTAACATAAATTTTTTAAAGGGAACATTCAAAAAAAAATATGTTATATATATAAATTAGTGAATGGAAAATCATATTGTTGATTCTTGTACATGATTCTTCTATGTAGGAAAATCATTTTTTTAATTAATCCTTATTACAAATTTCATCATTTATCCAAATGAATGATGTAACCATTTAGGAACTCACATTTCCAAATTTTTTACACAATTGATTTTCTAGGTATGAAATCATGTAGCTGAATTATCATTATGAAGTTTAAAATTATTGATTTGAATATAAGATATTTAATAAGAATTTAAAAATCACAACTCCAAATTATATGTTTTACATAGAAGATTGTGATATAATATTTTTAAAAATAATTTCTGCGTCCAAATTGTATATATCTGATTGATAGTCATGTATCCAATATATTAGATATCTATTTTTATACACATAACTGATTCTGGATCCTTCCTATAAAATGCGTTTCTTTTTGTAGATTTACATAATTAATGTTTTTGAGATGATTTTATTATTATATTTAAAATATATTTATGAATTTCACATTAATAATAAGATTCACATTCTAATTCCATATTGTAAAGGATATTGTTGATTTTAGATAAAATGATTATTGGGATATTTGGATCTTATTTATTCATTTCAAATATTAATGAATAAAATATTTTCATTGGGGGATCAGATAGAAAAAATGGAGTTTTGGGTTATTATATAGAGACCAAAAGCTAATGAAACTCATGTTTTTATAATATCATATTTGATTATAAGAATAGTTTTTAGTGAATTTCAAGATTAGTCTATGTGAAATTTTTTACTTAATATTATTGTAATCACATGGATGTTGTTATTTTTATTTTTATTCTAAATAAAATTTATTTATTTATTAATATTCGTTATTATTTTAATGATCTATTTCACTGTAAAATGGTGTTGTGATGTTGTGTTTGAATCATGAAACCTATAATGGGATGTCACATGAATTATTTTTAGAGTATTTTACATGGGGATATTGTGAATAAAATGTGAGGTTGAATTGAATAACCGTCCACAACTAAGTAGGATTCCTCAATGGGTACAAACCATGTAAAAGATTCAAGTTCCTTACTCATAAATTTTATACATGCTAGTGTGAGGATGAGTTTTTAATTTTTTGACTAGAATATACTCTAACAAGTTAAAAAAGGTTATTTTATTTGACAACATATTTTAAATATAACGTTCCATTATTAATCTCCCATTCCCATAAGAGGGAACCAATCCAACCATGCACTTCAAATACATTATATTTCCATCCATTTAAAAAAAAATGACATAAAAAATGGTAAAATTTAACTAAAAACTATAATTATATGAAATGTGACATATAAGAACTCATATTATATAGATAATCAAGGAAAATCCATGAAAAATAATTATCATGTAGAGACAACTACCTTTATACATAACGAAATCCCATTGCTTTCAATGAAAACCAAAATATTTGAGTAGTATAAGTCCACATAGAACTATACCACATGAAAACCACATGAAATAACAATTAGTGACCCTAAGTTAATCCAAATAACAGGATATGGTTTCTATGGTCCATGAAAATATATGAAAAAATGTTATCTGGTAGGATGGAAAGAAAAAACTTAGACGATATCAAGATTACCTCACGTTAAAACAATATTTATACAAGTGTAATCCCATAAAATGCATAGGTAATAAGCTCTAATGTGTAGGGAATAGTCATTGCATTATTTTTTAGGGAAATATGGGTGATAACCCTTAAAAAGATACTGGAATAATAGTAATGTTTAAATTTTTAATGACATGAGCATATTGAATGGTTTTGTCACAAGGTAATACAAAGTGTGCCAACCATACCCTAGATACAACCTCCCAGAAGCATAACCCACAATATTTTTGGAGATCCTAAAATTATTTAAAAAACTATGACTATTCATTGAAAAAACCCACTGCCATATACAAATAATGATGAAATATTTACATTCATTGTTTCTATTTAAATTTTTTACACATGTTCTAGGGACTTTTTTCTGAAAAGTATTAGGCTATAATACACCATTTCTCAAGACATATAAAAAAATAAATTATTATATAAATTTTAAAATAAATCATACCAGTAACCTGATGGAATTTAAAATTCTTCCCATGATTCCACTTTATTCCCATATAAATACCTCATCCCACACCAAAAGAAACTTTTTTATTTTATTTCAACATCATCAAATGATCTAACTACAAAAAATATTGGATATCACTACAATGATTCAACAGAAAATTGAATAATGTTATTTGATATACCTTGACAACCCAATTTAGATGATCCATATTATTAAAAGTCTTCTCCATAATTGTATTGTTATGATCTAACTCCAAATATTCCCTACCCATCACGTGATATAGGCCCGAGAGGTACTTATTGAACTGAGAAATATGAAAAACATCATAGGCCTATGTTAGTTTGTTTTTACTATACAACTTATGTTACAACCTTCCATGATGCTCCAAAATATTAAATGGATTGACATAACGTGGATCTGACATCCCAAACATTTCCAAGCGATGTTTTCCTAATTGAATAGATACCTAATAGATCACTAGATTACTATCCTCATATAACTGATGGTGAAACAAATCAACATAGAATAATGTATAGATACTAGATTCTATTTTTAACCTTTTTTAGAGAATCTTACCATTTTCTCATAAATGTGATATGGCCCTAACATGGTTCTCTCATCCAACTAGGCCCAACACGATCTAGACCAACATGAACACTAATACAATGCCTCAAACAGGATTATCTTGATCAAAATATGCTAACTATAATTGTATATAAATTCAAAATGTAAACGATACCTCTCCCAAAAAACCCAAAAATCTAAAAAAACATTCACATCATTAATTATTTTGATGGCAAACTATGTTTTTCCATCCATCGATGAGTGACAAGTTATACTCAACATCAACATGGTTCCCATGGATTCCTAGAGAGCCTTATAAAACTTTGAAGTACAATTATTATCCTAGTTAGAACCTATATATTAACAATAACATTATATCCAAATTATCTCTTAATCATATGGTTTTCCAAGATCCCATATTTTCGTTGAAATACTAATAGAAAGAAAAAAGTGACCTATTTAACTGATATGTAATCAAAATAATATTGTTCTTTCCCAATATGATTGTGAGGTATACTAATAAAAATGTACATGATGATATTTAACTACATACATACTAGGATGGGAAGTTACTTGATAATCATAATTTCCATCTGATGTGCTACATTGATCCTTGGAAATGTAAAACATCATGACACAAGAAATCAAACAATATGTATCATCCTGGGCCACCTGTATTAACACCCCCAAGTTTAAAACTTCTTGGTATGCCCAAGATGAATGAAAAAACTAAAATAATACCCCACACATGTTACCTATTTCTACATGGTTAAAAGAATTACAATACAATTCTTAAAAAGTGGGAACTATCTGGATACAGATATAAATCACTCATGACAATCAAAAAATTCAGAACACCATTAATATGTGGGTCATCCGGTTCCAATGCATATTCACTACAATAGTAGCCCATAATAGAGGTCCTGAATTAAATATTGGTCAATTACACTATCCCTCTATCCCCCAACATCATTAAAAATTGATTACAAACAAAAAATTTATTGTTCACTCATCCAATAATTCTCAATCTTCTATTCTTGAAAAAAAATATTTTTAATGATTTGTTGTCCACATTCTCCTTCCTAGACGTACAATAGATGTTAAAATTGATGGACCCAAGATACTATGCCCAATGTCTCTTCTTAAAGAAGAAGTCCCTTTGGTCAAAGATGTACTTCATGCTATTATAATTCTTGTTAACTATAAATAGTTCCCCAAAATTTAATGAAAACAATTATTCAATAAATTCGTCACTACTATAAAAGATAATATAGGGGTAGGTTATGTCATCTAATGTGTATATTTATAACGATATCCTTATTCCGCCCCATGATAACCCTATATTAGCACATATTGAAACTCCATACCCATGGAATCATAGTAAAATGCATATCTTATCACTTATTGAAGAATAAACAGATCAGAAGTTGCTGTAAGTAAATTAGGCAACACCGCAATAGAATGAAAAAACATCTCACTCCAGTCCAACATAATTCATTTTCTTGATAACACCACAAATTTTGAATAAATCATGAGAATTCCCAAACATATTTTTTATTATATTTCGAAAATCCTATAAATATCCATATAAAAAAATCAATTCATAGGTTTATCCCAATAAATATGTTCTTGTATCTAGATATGATCTATAAAAATCATTTTATTGGAAATAAAATTTCTAAAAAACATTACCTGAATAGCCTAGAATTTCCATTTTCAAATATTTTCATATAGGTCATTCCCTTTATCTATTCAGAAATAACCATTCAAATAGTCAAAATGTTTATCAAATATCATAGACTACTTCAATAAGTAATAAAAAACATTTTTAAGAAGGGGTCAAAAAATTAGTAAGATATATTTTTCATTAATTCTATAAAGACCAAAATAAAATTAGTAAATCCACATGTCATAAAGAGATACTCAAAATTATTATACCATACCCTAAATGAATTCTTGGTAATATGTTCTTTTTTTCCCCAGGACAATGATACCATAATATTAGGATTATTTATAAAAACCATTATGCCTCCATGAGTTGATCAAAATGATCATTTTTTAAGTAAGTATATATTTTTGTTGTACAATGATTTATAATAGTATAGTATTAAAAAATCAAGGAATCCACTATTAATTACTTGTGAATAGAACTAGAAACACTTAGTATGACATGATATGATGAATAAAACAATTACCATCAAGGTCTTATTTCTATGCCATTGACAATTAATACTCAGTAGGATCTATATGGTATGATGAAACATAGATTATTCTCATACTTGGGTGTATATTAATAGTGAACATGACATTTCACCAAGTATTAAATGAAGGAATATTTTCTAATGCACCTTAGATAAATAGACCATAATTAAATTGAAAATTTCCAATTGATTTATTATCCACAATATGAATGAAAAAACTATATAACTGACATGAAATCAATCCCATATAATGAATGATTAGTCCTTACATCCTTGATCTTGGATTGATGTCAACCTTGAAAAATTGAGTGATCCCATCCAGAGATTAAAATGAAAAATGTGAAGATAACAATCAATTTGATCATTGAAAATGATCATCTTGTCCATTCAAATGATGATATTTAAAATTTTCTTGTTCAATATGTGTAATTATCACACTAATTCCACATAAATGATAAAAAATATGAGATTATTAGAACTTAAAACAATATTCCATATTCCTTCCCAATAGAGTAATTATAATAATAAAAAAGGGAATCGAATATACTCACATACCAAAAAAATATTAAAAAACTAAAGATATAATTGAATCTGAACTACCTATATAAAATAATACTATATAAAATAATAAGCGATAAACATCGTGACTCTTATGGTGGTCCACATGAATTTAGAGTCCTCATTTGTTATATCAACCTCATAGAGGCCTCCAAAATTAGTCCTTAACAAATACTTCATATCTAGATAATAATCCTATCTATCCTGAATGTGATATCATACACCCATAAAGTTAACTATTTCCATATTGAATCCTCATAAAAATAATAACATTTTTCAAACTAATAAAAGGAGACCCTGTTGAAGCATTGAATATATCCCGTATGCACACACTACTAGAACATCATTAGAACCATTGTGTAATAATGTGTGGTATTACTAGAAAAACAAAAAAGATAATAATACTCATGTATATGACCATGATAAACCACCATGTTCATAACTGATGATTACTAGGTATTGTTTCCACTAGTCAAATGTGGTTCATTTAGGATCCTCTTCGAACCAATGGATGAACTGTTTCATCCATCCACTATGGAAGAAACCCCATTGGGGCATATCCTCCCTTATTGGTTTATCTCAACCATAGTTAGGTTTTCAACCACATTAGGATAATCCAGTATGAAAAGGTATCTTATCATTTGTATGATATAAACCATCATGATGTTTTCAAAACATTTCTCCAAGAGATTGTTTCTAATGAGGTGAGCCATAGAAAAATAAACCAAATAAGCAAACCAAGAATAATACTACATCAATAAATTTTCTCCTTTATCTAGTATTATGGTCTCATGATCCTTTTACACTCTTACCATCATATGATAAAACTATAGACTAAATTTATTTTTGATGGTAGTATGGGTGAGATACTCATGCCTATTAACATTCTCCATGGATTCCCTCCATTTAGTAATAAGACCTCACATCTGGTATGGATGAAATTATAATCTTATGGTCTCAATGGTGTTCAAAAAATTCAATATATGATCAATCCTATCAATCCTTCATTAGGTTGAAGGGCCCCCCACACCATGGAAGACTCGTTGAATATAATTAATGAACGCTTATGCATGGTCCACTTTACATATTTGAAATGTTTATCCCTAATTACATAGGGATTGATTTTATAGAACACTAATTTTACCAAACATAGATTTACATGGGGGGCCTATTATGAAAAATTTTGTACTAATCCCTCTTTATGCATGTAAGAGGTTGTTCTTAGAGATAGTGTCTACAATATACAAGGTATAACCTATTCAAAACATATTTTCTTATAAAAAACCCATATAAACCACATGAAAACTGTATAGTTGGTCTCAAAAAAATAGTATAAATATAAACCACACATTCATGTGAATATGGGTTGAGAAGATAGAATAATTAATTTTTTTCACTATGTGCAATTTGATTACACAGAAAAATTAAGTATGAAACAAAAATACAAAATTCTAGTTGAACATAACATACTTGATTACATGAGCTCTATAAGATTACCACTAATTTTCTTCCTAGACCATCAAAATATCATTTTCTCCCCTTTTCCTTCTAAAAAAAAGTTTATCGAATTGAATAATTATTCCTCCAATAACATATAGAAAAAATTGAAAAAAAATTATGTTTCATAAAAACAGCAGAATACTCAGTAAAAATCATAAAAAATTCTACCAACCACCCATGTGAAGTTGATTTTTGGCATGAGTATTAAATTTAATGGAAATCTTACACATTTATCTCTAAATACCTTATTTTCGTAACTCATAACTAATATTGAACCCAAATAATTTAAGGGTGTATAAAATAATTTTACATTGAACTAGCCTGGTAAACTAGACATGTGGCCAGAATATTCTTGACACATGGCGTGAAGCTTATTATTGACCACTATAAGCTCAAAAAATAAGGAGAACATTATAAAAAAATATTTGGGAATGGTTACACCCATGTGAATATAGCATGTAAAATCCATGGATTGGAATACCACACTAACCAAAAAACAAAAACAAAATAATTGTGAATATAAAATTATGTAATAACATAAATGAAAAAAACCAATTTTCATAACATGAACACATCAATAGTAACATTCAAGAAACATAAATATGATATCTATAGTCCAAAATCAAAATAATAATAATAACAAAATGGAAAATATCTGATATCCCTGTAGAGTAAATATATCCAAACTTTTCAACACGAGCTAACTATGTGGGACTACTCCACCACCATCATATCAAACCAATGATATGAGTAATGTAGAGGGGAATTCTACATCCACATGAATATGGTTTTTATGATCATCTAGTCTCCATCCAAAAGTGTCCCTCGGTCCATTGGATAAATTTTTCTATATATTCAATGACATATTATGAGTTTCCATTTGTATTATTCACACATACACACTTTGATGGTCTCTCGGGTTCTTCACAATTCGAAACAAAAAATTTACAATTTCATAATCAAATTTAAAAACATTTTTATAAACATTACATACCCATAACAAATATTCCACTTAAAATTTTGTTTAATATCATTAAAAAAATAAACACCTTAATTAAAAACATAAAACATCTTTACAGAATTTAATTGATACATGGATTATGAAAAATCCAACACCCTTTGAAAATCGACTATTATCACGTAATATTTCACCCCATTAAAATCATAAATCATGAATGTATTAACCATTAGATTTAATTATTGTAGGTTATAATAATTAAATAACTATGAAATTATGAATCAATGGACGTATATGTTAAATAATCCTTAAATATTTATACCAACATTTATATTAAACCATATAATATCACCTCATATGAAAACCAAAATATTTTAATAGGATAGGCCATCAATCAACTAATACATATTGAAAAAATAAAATAAAAATTCACATCAACTATTCATAATTATTTAAAATAATAATAAAGTGTTTCGTATACACAATGAAAATTAATTAACATTGGTGATAATGTTATATGGAACAAAAATACTTGAAGAAAGTAAGATTACCTCAAGGGAGAACACCATTTATCCTAAGAATATACACTATACAAAAGGGTTATGAAGATCCATGGAATATATGAGAAAAGAAATATTTGTGGGGGAATAAAAAATAGTGATAAGATTTAAAAATCAAAATAAAATTGTGGTCAAATTCATTTTTAAATGATCTTTCCACACAACATGATTTAGCCTCATGGTCAAACAAACCATGTGATAACCACTTAAATGAAATTTTCTCCCCAAAAAAACATTCCTAGTGTGTGGAGAACCTAACATAGTTAATAAACCATAATCAATCTATAATACTTATAAATCTCCCAAAAACATACCACTCTTACCCTTATCAACATCGTTTCCACTAACCTTGGGATACATGTGCACTAGGGTATTTTTAATTAGTAACCAAGGCCTTAGGAAATAGACTCCATGAAACTTCAATATATATATGTAACATTAATTGAAAATCATTTAATTTAACAATCAGATATCCTAGACATTTTATTACAAAATTATGGTTTAATAGTGACTTAGGTTTAAAAAATCTACCATTCATTAGTCACAATGCTTTTCCAAACCTATAGACCCTTAGTGATATATTGTTTCGAATCCATTAGTACTTATTTAAATTAGATTTAAAAAATATAAATTCCATAAGGGTCTCTTGAGATATATAACCAGATCAAATGAAATTTAAAGAGAACTAAATCTCCACCCATCAACATCCAAAAACATCTATACCATTTCAAATGAATATCTCATCGTAAGATGAAGAACTTTTGTGATGAACATAAATTCATATCATTTAAAAATGGAATCACAAAAACTAAAATATAGGATTTGATTGACTGAATGCAATATTTAATCACTAAATGACAATTTCGTATAAAAAATTAAAAGGGGTTCATAAAATGTTACTTTATTAGGATTATAGATTTTAAAATTAAAAAAAGGAAAAAATGAAGAAGATCTTTTTGAAAACACTTAATAACATTATATTAAATTTTCTAAATTATGAATAACTATCATTAATCATATCCAAGAAGTTTTCATGAAATATTTAATGAATGAAAATGAATATAAATATAAATAATTTATCAATGAAAATAACTAATGTGTATTCTAATGTAAATGTCTCGAGTAAGTTAAAAATAAAAAAAATTATAAGGAATCATTTTTTAATATTTTGAAAATTCTTTTGTTGAAATCAACTTCCGAAAGAGAATGATAAATATTTCGTTTGAAACGAGTGAGGGAGACATTTAATGATTACAAAAATTAAAACAAATTTCGAATTCATAATCAAAATAATAGATGATTGTAGGTAATATTCACTATTGGATTGGAATTGAAATTGCTCATTTACGAAGGATGTAAGTAATCCTTAAAATCCTAAAATTTTACATAGAAATGAATCCTTCTATGTAATTATTCATAAAAATTGGGAATTTATTATAATATCAAAATATAATATAATAAATCTTATCTTGAGAAAGATTAGTCAATGTGGATTAAATATGACGCATGAAATTTATTTTTATCAAGAGAAAAAATTTGAAACATATGAATTTTATTAATAGAAATACCATTAAATATAGAGATTGATATTTTACTACAAATACCATAAAAAGAAAATAATTAGTGAAATTATATATCCAACGTTATGTAAGCACCCCATTTAAATTAAATTATTATTATAAAACAAAACATATTGTAAATTATGGAAATTAAAATGAAATGCGATTACCAAATCATTATATTTTGAATTTACACCCCTGTTAAATGTATAAAGTACTATATATTTTTAAATCTTTTTGATTTCATGTGTAATTTTGAATAAATAAATCCTTTCACAATACATAACCCATAAAAAGGAAAAATTTTAATACATATCATATCACAATTAAGAAAAATTGATAGGAAAAGCCATTAACATAAACAATTCATAGTCAAGTATTATATAACATTACTTTCTAAAAAAATAACTTGGTTTATAACAATTTTAATAACCATATTTTTATCTAAGTATATTTATAATACTAATTTATAATCATTTATTATAAATTTATTGGTAGGTAATATTCTACATTCATCATTGGATGTTATGTGCTTTAATTTTTATTATACTGCTTATTTGATAATGTTTGTGTATAATATTATTTAGATATTAAATGTTTATCATTCCATGATCATTATATCTATTATAATTTCTATTTCATAATTTCTTATAACATCTAAATTACATTTTATAACTATTTTATTTATTATTTTTGCTAATGAAGTTGGTGATGAGATTTCTTTGGTTATTTATGACTCATAAAAGGTGGTGAAATTATAAAAATTAATAAATTAATATAAAATATCAAGTTCCATTTTTAAAAAATTATTTTTAAATTGATATAGAATAAAATCATCAGTCATATTTCCATAATCATCTATGTCTGAAATATATTGCATTGTTCAAGTAGGTGGTTAAACTAAGAAAAAAATACCAAGTTATAAGTTATGGGATAGTATGGTTAAGACTATTACCACTTTATAATAATATAATTTTTAAATATGATTAAATATATATTTTTTTAATTTATTGAATTATAATTTTATTGAATTGTATAAACAATAAAATACTATATTGAAAATTAAATATTTGACTCTTTTTAATACTATAATCTCTATGTATGCATGGATGACACATTCTGTTACATAGAACATAAAGAATTTATGATATAGTTAATATTTTTAGAATAATAACCAATCATTAAAATCATAATTTTTACTTAAATACTCTTTTTTATCCAATATTTTTTTGGATATTTTTAAAATGAATCATGCTTTTAATAGAGATGATAATATGTGGGTAGCATAAGAAACATATTCATTTTTCAAATGGTAGGGAGGAAGGTATAAAAGGATATATCATAAAAATAATAACATTTACATATATTATGGATAAAAATTTAATTATGTATACTTATTGAAATAATATTTGGAAGAGGTAGCTGAGAATGAAAAATACAAGGAATGAAAAAGGATTAAATTGAGAATTTTATCTCACTCATTGTAAGAGATACTTTGAAAATTATATTATAAATTTGATAGGTTGAATTTTTAGATGTTAAAATTCTTTAAAATAGTTTCTAGGATTTTTTGAGATATATTTGGTCATATTTTGGTCAAATATAAGATTAATTTTGTGTGATAATAAGTTGGGTACTTTTGTAACCTTTTATAAGGGAGAATGTAACATTTTATTAATCATAAAAAGAATTGTGAATATTAAAGGGGAAAATATAACCAATAATCTAGAATATATGTTCGGGGATGGCTTAAGGATTGTAAATACGCAATAAAAAATTTTAATAAATGATTCTATCATTTCTTAAAATCTCATAATCATATATTATTCACTTTTAGCATTTTTATTTTTTACCATATTAACTAATATATATCTAAGATATTAACCGTTAATGATTATAAAATGGGAATTATTACATAATTTGAAACTACTGAATAAAAATAGGAATGATATTTTATCAAAATATTTCTATTAGTAAGAAAAAATTAATCTTACCATCATGACATGTAACACGTACCAAATCATTTTTAGATGTGAATTTTTATCCTAAAGGATTTTTTTATAAAATTATCAATTTTTTATATTTACAAGATTGTAATTAATTTATTATTAGAACAAAAATATATATGGATCTAAATTAATCAGGAATATAATTTTATTCCTTGATAAATTAATTAAATAAAAAATATGAATTTTTTTTTATTGGAATAAAAATTATTTATGATTCAAAATGATAAACATGGGTTTTAAAAATTGAAAATAGTATTTTAAAAGGAATAATTTTATATCTTAAGTCTATATTATGTTTATAAAAATTATTCTTAAGCATTAAAATTATAGTTGAATAATGATAATGTTAGAAACATTATACTATTTGAAAAATTATTTTTTTCCACTATTATCTAAAATTGAAACATATCCTAAAAAAATCATAAATTCAGTTAAAATTTATTTTTTAAATTATAAATAAAAAATAATTTTTTTACTAATAATTAAATTATATGATGTTCTGTATTTTTAAATGAAAATATAAAATCTAAAGAAAATATGTTTTTTAATGAATGTCTGAAATTAAAATGTTCTTCAAATTATTTAATATAAATTTATATTTTATATCAAATTAAAATATCAGTTCATATAATATAATTATTAAAATTATCCATTTTAGTTGTTTGTTATAAGATATACAGAAAATAAAAAACTATTATTTTATAAAGAATAAATTTTCAAATTATATCATAATAATTATTTATCTATTAAATGATTTCAATTATACATGAGTAGCATATTTTTATTTAATATAGTTTATATTATCTATTTGTTTTTATTATAAATATCCAGTTAATATGTCACAACATGTTATTGTTTGGTGTTGTGTGTGAAATATTCTATCAATAATTTTATTAATTTTGAAGAAAAAATATATTCTAAAATATTGTGGTGTTACAATGTCCCACCTTAAATAAATGGCATCATGGAAATTTTAATTATCGTGATATAACTAAAAAAATTTATCATATAAAAAATATAGATCGAAACAAAATATAATTATTATATAGATTTAAACTTTTCATACTAATGAAACATAACCTTTTACTTATGAATAAGTCAATACTAATATTTAATTTTATTCAAATAATTTGATTTGAATATACCTCATGATTATGTTTCGTATCTCTTATAATAGAATTAGTTTTTATAAATATTTAATTTTTATCCATGAACTAATAGATGATGATATGTCGATTTTTTGTATGAAATATGATTTCTCTATTAAAAATATAAATATAGAGGCTTTGTCGATATAGTTAATGGTTTTCTAAAACAATCTCAAATTCATATAATGGTAGAGTTAATCAGACTTAGATGAATTATGATACTGTAATACATCATATAGATTCATATACAATTGATATAATAATTATACCACCTTGTTTAATTATTTAAAACTCAAAATCTAATAATTTGTGAAAATGTACATTATATAAGAAATTCATGAATCTGGAATAATGAATAATTGTAGGAATTACCATTTATTTTCGTGATCTACCTCAATGGTAGTGATATCGTACACTTTTCAATGTTACATTGTCCAAAGGGGTTGTTGAGGCCTATTTTCCAAACTAGAGATTGTATAGGTTATTGTTTTCCATAATTCCCACACTCCATGAAATTAATTCATTGGAGAGTGAGAATTGGATTAGAGGAGAACAACATTTCCCCTATTTCATTTACCAATCTCTTTTACCGTTATTAACAATTATGTGCATGATATACATTTTTTACATAAATAAAACACCTTCTTGATAAATTATCGAAAATACCCGAGTGTTTTTACCGACTAATTTGATATATAGGTTATTGATCCTCCTCTAGAACATGTGACTTATCCTTATATACTATAAGAAACTATAATTTCCTATTTCTCTTTTTAGAATTATTATTGTATACAACTTACATTTCCAATTTCAGTGCATATTAGAAACTCTTTTAATAGATTCCAATGTCTATTATATATAATTTCATTATATTAAATGTCATTATGAAACAAAATAATGAACAATTCTATTATCAGTATAAGAGAAATAAATAAATGAATACTTATCAATTCACATGAATCATTATTAATTTATTCTTATGGATTCATCCTAATTATTGACTGTAATATTTTTCTCTCTATATTAATATGAAGAGAAAAAATAAAAAACATGATGAAGAATAATTTTTTGATATACTCTCATTATAATGAGTCTAAATCCATCTGTTTCATTATATTATTAATGATATTCCACCACATGTTTGCCTCACCATCAAGATGGTAGATGTCAAATAACCGTATCATATTCTAAGTATTGGAGAATGAATAATATTCATTCCATAATAATGATCCATTATAAAACAATACAATGATTATAAAATCTATCATAAGAGGGTGGATGTTGGAACATGAATGTTTCAATAGCTTGTTTGTTCTTCCATGATGAAATTGTGAGTTATTTTTTATTTAATTTATTATGTAAAAATAGGGTTAATTTAGTGATATTGGCACAAGATTCTATAATCATACTCCCATAAAATTTGATACTTATTAAGAAAATCATAGCATTGTTCATCATACCGGTTTTTAGATTGCTTTCTCATTAATATAACATATTATTCAATTAAAAAATGTTGCAGATAATAATACGTAAAATAAAAAATAAAACTGAAAAGAAAAATGATAAATAAATGTAAAAAATGTACTAAAAATATAAATATCAATGATTAAATTTGGGTTATTAGATTTCTAGATCTTATTATTATCTCTATCTATACCATAATGAAACTTTTAAATCCTTTAAAATAGTTTGTAATGAGAATATGTTATACCAAAGAATGTTCCATGGGTGTGTCTATCATAGTGTACAATATTAGGCACTCTAATCAATCATTGATTTATGATCATGTTTATTATAAAAATATATTTTCCAAGCTTATTACCCCTAGGGTCATCTCTACCATAACCATAACAACATTGTTGCATTCAGATGAATATGTAAATTCTTTGAATCCAAAATAAACAATAAACCAGCAAATGTTAATGATTATATCATAAATTTGGACTTATCCCATGAGTTTTATATAATTTTTATACTTATTTATCCAAAAATAATAATGAAACTAATCATAAATGAATAAAAAAACCATTCATTGGGGCAAACTTCTGTGTCACATAGTCGCACTCCCAGGTTAGGGGCCGAAAAAACATTCATTTAACATAGGATGTAATATAATGTGGGATAATCCTAGGTAAACATATAGATATTTAATATAATTTTCATATCGTAAACAATACACCTCACAATAATCCCATTATCAAATAAATCAAATATTTAGTCTCATTGAGGACTAGATACATAAGAAATTTATTTTAAAACTAATGTAAACATTTCTACATAATTAAGCCATACTGGAATATCTTATTTACATCTCAATGATTATAATAGACTTGATAACATAATTAAGGGAAACATAAGAAAAGTGTGATCTCAAACAATAAAAAATGGAATGAATCATTAATATGTCTTCAATAGGTTAGATCATAATAATATGATAAAACCTGATAATTTGATGAATATAATATTAAAATAGACATGTAAAAAATGTTATCTATATTCAATGATAAATGAACATGTAATATCAAATGAAAAAACATATGCCATGACATAATAGTGTCGAAGTATGAGAAAATAAATATGATACATAGTGTATAATGATAGTTATAATGATATGGACTATCATGGAAATTTTTCATAACAATAAACTATTTTTAAACAATAATAACATATAATCTATACAATGTGGCATAAGCATGAAAAACACACAAAACATTGGGGATTTAGGTTTTTAATACCTATGTTTCTTTAGTGAATTAATATTCATAGACCAGTCATATATTAGTAATGTATGTTTCATAAAAATTTTGTCCACTAGTGACTAAGTTAGTGTAAACTCATATTCAATAAGTGACTTAGGCTTCACGGTCCAATTGGTTATATGTCTCTTGTGAGATATGGAAATATCTAAAATGCATTAGATTATGATATAGGATAAACCAATCAACAACCATAAATATGTGTTCCATTTGAAATCAGTCATTCATTTGATCATATAGAACCCACAGAATGGAAATGGTTTGTATCATTTGAAAATGGTTTTATATATAAAAAAATTTCATTAAATCATTTAATACCTGCATTAAATTAACTGAAGATAGTGTTTCTTATAGTCAGTTATATGGGGATTCCAAAAAATATAACTCCATAAGTATTAGATATTTTAAATATGAATATGTAAACCAAACCATGAATTTTTTTTAGAAAACACTTTTAATAATTTTAAATAAAATTAAAAACTATTATTGACTTTTATAAATCATTTCCCAAAATATATCATAAAAATGATTATAAAAAACAAATTAAAATGAAAACTATTTAATAGATCATTTAAGATTAATGAATGGGTTTCTATAAGAAATATAATGTGGAATATTAATATAAAATCATAAGAGGTTAGTAATTTTTAATATTTATAGATTCATTAAAATGCAAATCATTAAATGTGTGATAAAAAAATTATTTGAGAAGAGGCAAAGGGGAGGTTTAGGATTTCTATTATTTTTCCAAGAATATTCAGAATCCTGATGACCCTGGTCTTAAAAATTCTTAATTAAAAATAAAGAGTATGAGATAATGAGTTATATGGGGGACTATAAAGTCACGAATTAATCAATGCTCCCCTATAATCATCAACAAATGTATCATAGTAATTAGAAGACTTGAATTTCCACATTGAGATCAATTCAGTGACATCCTCCATCAATAGGGAATCTAAAACCCAATTCTCCTCTCAATATACATTAGAGAGTCATGATTATGTATATAGGATGTGAAAGACACTAAATCCATTATATAAGGATCCCCCATGGGGAATTCCTTTTTTTGTTGTTAATTAAAGCACAATATTTTTAGAATTCGACTCAATACACAGATTGATCTATTTATGATTATAAACAAGATTTAATGCATGTATAATAACCCATAACTATACCTTATAGGATGACCCAATGCCAATGTAATAATAAAAATAGCCTTTGACCACACCATGTTGAGTCCAGAATGCACTACCACATCCTTATGGCAATGATGTGCCAATAGTGGGACCATAAACATTCAATTTGGTTATCATTTGAATAGGGGATTCCACCTAACTACCTTATATACAAGTGGTTTCTTTTATCTTCTAAAAATAATTAATAGTTGAATAATTTGTAGGTCATCCATGCTGTTGTGAATCACCCCACACAAGATCATTAATTCCACATAAATCTCCTAGGGAAGAACAACCATAGTAGCATGAAGCGAAGCTACTATCCCTTCAAATAGGTACACAGAGAGCATAGGCTATATTGGCACAAGGACTGATGCAATAGCTGAAAAAATATGGTTACAAACTTTCTTGATTCCCTTTATAGAGCTGATTCTCTCCATGTGACTACCAAGATGTCCAACGGCATCATAATCTTTACCAAAAATGCATCAAATATAATTCCATAGTTGTGTATCTAAAAGGAATATGATGGAAACATGTTGTTTATTTTCCTATGCTCTAAAGCATATGAGACAAGCTCAAAAAATATATTACCTTTTCTCTTTTAAGATGATATTGTGTTTGAAACCAAATTTTCTAAATCCTCCATTGAGAATGTAACTAGATGGTTTGATGAATATAGACTTAAATTTGAGTAGCCATATTTGTACCATGGCAGAAATTTCACATTTCATCTAATAAGAGCCTTTAGTATTGGATATTATATTGGAATTTGGCTTCCATAAAAATGTATCCCTATCAATAATGATATAAATATAAATCATCATGGCAGCCTGTGGCAAGATGAAATTAATTTTGTCACTGCTTTGGATAAGATTATAAAATATCAACAAACATCCAATCATCATGGATAGTGAACATGTTCTTAAGTCATTCATGAAGACAAAAAATCTACCAATAATTGAGATGAGAATATTTAATAACAATCTAATAAGTATTCCACATTATATCCTGGAATGAGAGATTAATTGAAGGTCAGAAATAGGATCTAAGGTAATGTGGGTACCCGTTTATCAATCTCAATCTCAATCTAATGAAAACAAACTCACCAGAAGGGTCATTAATTGTTAATGTTCTCAAACTGTACTTACTATTCAGACCATCATTGAAATACCTAATGTTCTTGATGAAATGACCCCCCTAATTTCAATGTGTTTTCTAAAAATAATACATATTTGAATTTCATATTAAGAATATGAAAATAGTATAAAGAAGAGTGGATATTAATATTGAATGGAATGAGTTCATTTTTATTGGATGATAATAATTGATTGAAACATTAAATTTTATGATGAATGAAAACTATCATTGTAATTCCACTAAAAATAATGAGATGTATTATTATAATTCCATAATTGGGATAAATAATAACCTTATGATAAAACCTTATTCAAATATGCATGAATTATGAAAATATGTTGAGCGAAGTAAAACCCTTATATCTTATGAAATGACTTACTATTATACCATCAAATTATTTAATTCGAAATATTATTTAAATTAAAATTAAAAAATGATAATCAAGTATATTATATATCTAATGGGTATTATACACAACATTAAAATGAAATTATTTTACAAATGAAACTATGTCTCAGGGAATGTAGATTTAGATATTACACCATTTCCTGATCATTATATTTCAAATTGAAAACCCCTAAAATGTAGAAAATATTATGGATTTATATTATCTTTATATTTATTAAAAGATACAATAAAATAGATCCATTTAAAATATATAAATATAAAAAATTAAAAAAATTGTTGAATCGACATCATACTTAAATGAATAAAAAATAATTTGCATAAACACTTATAATTAAGTTCACTTATCTGATTATTATCCAACATCATGTCTGAAGAAAATATATTTAAATAATCTATATATGAACATTATTCAAATTTATAATCTTTCTGTAAATTCATATATAAACATTTATTACAAAATAAATGTTATAGTAACATTTTATTTTCATCAAAAAATGATTTTTCCTTTATTTTTTTATGTAATTCATGATTTTTAATTAAATAATTGAGTGTTTAGATAATAAAAATTCACCATTATAATATAATTAAAGGTTTTAAAATTGATTTTTAATAAGGATTTATAATTTTATAATTTTGTTTTAGTAGAATTTTATGATGATTCAAGATGAATAACTTACTGACTAACTTGTTTCATTTATTTGTAACGAACAAAAATGTAGTATAACAAAAATATGATTAATATTAATATAAAATGTACGAATCCATAAGACCAAAATTATTTTATAATTAATTTTTAATATAATAATTTGTTATGATTTCATAATCTTCCATGATATATATTATTATAATTCTTTAGTTGGGTCATTAAACTACCCTGAACTAGAACAAGCTATATTCAATGGGTGAGTATAACTATAAGAATTATTCTATTGGAATAGCATTATGATTACATAATAAAAATAATATAATTTTTATATTATTAATTTATAGAATTATATTTCATTGAGTTTTTTATAATGTAAATGAAATTTTCTGCACCATTTTTTTATTTCCCTGAGGTAGTAGTCTTTTTGTATAAATGGGTTACATATTTTGTTACCGTAAATTAAAATTTTTGAATAGATTATTTTATGTTTAATTTTCTAATAATTATTAAAATATAAAACTTATTTATATGAATTCCCATTTGAGAAACTGATTAACTAAATTATTATAAAAAATATCTTGTTGCTTATGGAGGATGTAGAATGCACACAACACAACAAAATTTTTCATTTTTCAGAAGGTTTTATGGAAGGTAGAAAATGGTTATAACATTAAAATATTAAAAGTTAAGTATAATTTTGATACATATTTAATTATTTATTAAAATTTATAATTTATTTATAAGTGGAATAATATGAAATAAAACAAAAGGAAGGAAGGTTTCATTGATTTTTTTACCTTACTCAACGAAAGAGGACCTTTTCAAATTGAATTAAGGATTTGAGAAGAGGAATTTTGTGAAGAAAATAATCTATATAAAATTAACTAGGATTTTAGTGGAGTTATTTTGTTAGATACTTTAAAAATGTAAAATTATTTGGGTGTGAGTAGAAGGGGTGGAGTTAGATACATTTATAAGTGAGAGGACTCACATTGTATTCATATATAAAAAATATCATGCCACTATAAAAGACTCAAATGGATATAATCAGTTTTAATAAGGTACAGAGGGATGGGTATGGATTATAAATCCTCTAATAAAAATTTATTTATAGGTTTTTAACTTGTTTAATTTTCCCTTACACTTTGATTTTTCATTTTTATAATTCTTTGTATTTAACATGGTAACTAATATTTACTATAGTAAATTAATTTTAATTAATTAAAATAAACTTATGATTTTTAAATTATTTGTACCTAATTATAAATAATTTTATATAAATTTAATCAAATAATATTTTTATGAGGAATAAAGTTTTTGAAAAATATCACATAAACCACAAAAAAGCACATTTTTAGAAACAAATGTATAATTATATACATAAAATTTAGGTCTATGATTAAATTTTCAAGGAAATTTATTTCCTAGAAATTATGTGGTGTATTACGAAAAATATAATTTTTTATGGATTTTATATAAAAATAATATATAATTATACCATGTGAAAGTGTATTATGTCGAAAAAAGAAAATATAGTGATATTTGAATATAAAATTATTTAAATTTCATTATTGTAACCATGGGTTTTCTAAACAAAAATGATTATGTTTATAATTTTTTTAGTTGATATTATATATATTTTTATGATAATTTATATAAATTTATTAGTGTTACAATTTTATTAATGTGGCAGTGTTTGCAAAGTCAATGTTTTTCACTATTCATCCAAAATTCATCATTTTCAAAAAAATATAATAAATTATTCCAAATATGATTTTTACATTCTATTTTAACAAATATAATTAATTTTATAAAATTTATATTAACACACACACACACATATATATATATATAGTTTTAAAATGAAAATAGAATATAAAAAGAGAAGGTATTTTTATGAGAAAATGACATTTTGAAGTGTTATTAATATTATTTTATATAATTTTATAAATTAATTAATATTAATATATTAGTTACCATATAATAATATTTCAAAATAACTAAATTTACATGGTTTTTATAGTATAAAAAAGACAAAAACATATTTAATTAGGATAAGAAATGAATTTAAATGAGAAATAAAATTATTTATTTGCAAAACTAATGTAATCGATTATACATGAAAATAATTGTTTGATTTTTTAGTGGAATTATTATTTATATAATTTTCTTAATAATAATCATCTAATATTTTATGTCTTATTTTAGTTCATTGTTTTCTGTTTAATAAGAAAAAAAAATATTTATTTAAATAAATTTATTGGCTAAAATATCAATGTCATATATAGCCGATCTAAAAATGAATAGAAACCACATTTCTGATTTATGGGTGAATGATAAATATTTTAGTTATTTTTTAAGGTATATCATAGTATTCTATTTTATATGACCTAAGAAACATCTATATTTTTCATAATCTTACCTGTTCAAAATATATTTTTTTTGGGTATGAAATATATATTAATATAATGTATTATTTTTGTACATTTACATCGATTTATTTCTTTACACCTAAATGTGAAAATTTATTAAATATTTTGGCTTTTATAAAAGTTTTCAATGAAAAAATGTTATTTAATTTTATTTATTCAAATTTATAGTGAAAAAGAAATTCATAATTTAGTCATTTAAATATTTATTAACAAAATAGTTACTCTCCAAACCTGTATACCCATATAACTCCATGAAAAATGGAGTCATTAAAAGGAAAAACTGATTTTTTTTAAATTTATTGGACTATGTTAAAAGTGTCTATCTTACCTAAATATTTTATCCCTGATATTTTACTAAAATTTTTGATACTTTAAAAAAATCTTATTATTCCGATTTTAATGAAAACATGTTATGAATTAGGGAATTAAAGGAAACCCAAATATGGTTATTTTAGTGTTTTTTTAAATTAATTGTTAATAAAATGGAATAAAATGAATATATATTTAATTCTATTTATTTTCATGACATTATTCAATATTAGTTTAGTTATATTAATTCTTCGAGAGTTTTTCATATAATATATAAGGGTTTTTAATAATATATTTAGATAAATTTAGATGAAAAATATATATTGAAAAAACATTTTTAAAGAAATAATATTTAAAAGGATTTCATAAAATTTAATTTAAAGAAAAATATAACGTAGAAATAAATTCTCATATTGAAGGTGTGGGTCACACTCATAAATGATCTTGGAAATTTCATAAGGATCCTCATAATATCATAATTATCATCCTATTAATATATTTTAGGGATATATTGTGGCTACAGTCCAAAAGAGGAGTTATATAATGATATTTTTGTCTTAGTACTTTTATTTAATTTTTTATTTAATATGATATTTAATATTATTTAAAAAAATATTGGATTTTATCAATGCAAGAGAATAAAAAAACTGTTTTCTAGAAATTTACTATGTAAATTAGTTATTCTGGCTAAATTTTATCAAATTATTTGTAATAAATATATATTTATATAAAAACATGATGACATTGGAATTTTTTTTTGAAATATATCTAAAACAATTTTTCATGGTTATTTTACAAAGAAGGAACAAACTACAATTGAATATTTTATCTTATCTCTAGTATAGAATATATTTGAAATTTAATAAAATATTGAATTTATCATGTTATGAATTCATTATCATCTGGATTGTAAATTTTATATTTATCATTGTTTGATATTATATGATTATTATTAATAATAAAAGAAATCTTTAGAAAATGAAGAAAAATATAACAATTATTTAAAAAATTTATATCTTTTTACATACTTAAACTCGATCAAAGTATGATATAATAGAAAATATCATTTTCTAAAAATTCATATACATTAGAGGTAATATTTAACTAAATATATTTATTAAATTATATTTGAATGATATTTTAATTTTAAAAATTTATATCGATGCCATCATTTTTGGATCATCTGGTTAATTTTAATTTAATATATATTTATATTTAGTAACTTCTAAATTTTAAATAATAATTTTAAAATAATTTATAATTTTTATAGGACATTAGATATTATAATGAAATGATGGATTTCATGTAAATTTTTATAAATATTCCAAATAACTTATTAGGAAAATGGGTCATGATTCTAATAAATTTTTAAATAACCATATGAGTATTGATTATTGACTAGATACTAAAATAGCTAAAAATCAATTGATGTTAAAAATTTAATATGAATTATTCATAGTTTTTTATTTATATTCTTATAAATTAATTTAAATAATTTCTATATATATGTATTATAGAACTGAATTTATCTCTAATTAATGTCACTATAAGGACATTGAACGATTTTATAAATATTTTATTGTCACTACAAAATTTTTATCACAGAATAACTTCTTTTGGATAAAATTTTAATTTTAATTTTTATTTTAGAGCATGAAAATTTTATAGTATTTGTAATACATACATGATTTTTTTTGAAAAAATGTACTTTCGTGGAATTAAAACAATCAATTTTAAATTTTTTTATCTATTGATAAATTATACATGAGTAAAATAATATATTTTCCTCAATTTTTAGGGATGAAAAAATCTATATTTTATTTGAATATTTATCTTGAAAAGAATCATATAATTTTTGATAACTCGTCTTATAATTATATTTGTTGTTATCCCTTACATTATTCTTGAAATAATTATATTGAATATAGATTTGAGATTATTTGATATTGTGTTTAAAAAGAATTAAATGTTTGAAATATGTTTCTAATAATGTTAAATTTATGATATATTTAAATTAGTGTTATTTGAAGGCATTTATTTTGATATAAGAATTTTGTCATATCATTTTTCAATTTTCCATTATGTTGATTGGTTATTTCCTTATGTTCATTAAATAACATCTCTAAGAAGAAAACATCCAAATATTAGACATGAAGATGTGGGACAAGGTCCTTAGGTGAATCTTTCACTAGATCATTATTTACTCGAGGTTGTAATCCAAACACTTTAGATTCATGTCTAGGAAGTTAAAAGAAACGTGGTATGAGAGAATGATAAGGGATTAAAATATAATAAAATTATCCTTCAATAATAAATACTGAAAAATATCCACATAAATCAAAGGAATGGATTGACCATATTCAGATGATATTATATTTTTTAAAAACTCTTGAGTACTCTCATGTGGGTTTCTCTTTCAATGTGATTGAGGAAGAATGGAGAATATTGGGGGAATATAAAGTGAAATATATTTTTCATAAGGACCTTATCTAGGATCCTTTGAATAAAATATCTCATCAACAATTATATCCTAAAATGTTACATGTGGAAAAGATCCATGAATTATGATAATCGAGAAGGGTGAGTGTTTGGCTCTAGTGTATTCTGCCCATTTTATTAACATGGTAATCCAAGCACCCTTGCTCATTCATAATTACTATATAAATTATAATATTATTGATATGATGTTGACCAATGATTTTATTTTGAATTTTATTCCCTTATACATTACAACTTTTATTTTGGGGGTGGATAAGGAGACAATGTTTCAATAAGCATAGCTTGTTGAATTGGAATAGGTGGACCTTTGGCTGCTATAGTTATCATCCCGGGTGTGCCTTCTGTATAGAATATGAAATTAATGTGTAATTAATTTTCATTGGTAATAATTTTAGGTAATTAATTATAATAACAATAGGATATTTTCTATGTGTGCATTATTCATGCTCATTGTTTGACCAATTTCACTAAGGAACCAAGAACATTCATTATATGAAATTTTTTTGGCCATGTCAAGTAATTTTTTTGATATAATTTCCATTATAGAATGAATATATCCACTCATAAATAAGTATCACATGTTCCTTCAAATAATTTCAAGGGTGGTCAACCTTAACATTAGGCCAAGGGAGTCTTTTCGTGGAAAAGAGGTCCCAAGGACTAAATGTGACTATATGTTTTGATGAATTTATGATTATGTAAAATTACTCTAAGGTAGGGCCAACTGATATAAAAGAAAATATATTTATTTCCCCATATATAATGTCATCTTTTTTTATATATTTTCTAACAATTCTTTTATATCACTAATTTTGATTGAGGATTTGGGCTTGTGTTCTGATCTTATTCCATTCATGATAGATTTTTACACACCTTGGGGAATGTGGTCCAAATACAGTTTCAAATGTATTTCACATTTGGTGATGAAAACTAACATTAATGTGATGGGGGATATATTAGTTCATTATCTCAATATCTTTACCATTATTATTATCAATGATTGGATTATCAATGTAAGGGCCCAGATCAACGTTTTTCTTCGTTGATTTAAATTATTATCTATTGATAAGGTCTATTTATAATATTAATGGTTTGTAGGACTATAGATATAAGAGATTGGGGATTATAGTTTTTTTGGTGATATCATTTAATATTTTATAGATCCTCCTGGATTTCATTGACTCTTGCTTGAGAAATGGACTTCCTATAGTGGTTAGTGTTTATCCCGAGTTATTCCATAATGATTAGTCTTTGATACTATTGTTTTAATAGAAAGAGGTTAATATTGAAATACTCAATCATTTGATTTCCATTTCTATTCTATCATATTAAATGGTACCTACCATATTTATTGAACCTAATTTCCTGCTAGTAGACCTTCAGGATAAGGGATTTCATTTTCCAAGAATGTCACATTGGTCTTAACCTGTCCTCCTTATAAGAATGATTGATGGGAGAATAAAACAATGCATAGATATATGAAATTTAAATAAATTGACTATTAATAATAAGTATAAATTCACAATGATTTATAATCATATTTATAAATTCATTTGGGATCATTGGTTTTTAAAGATTGAACTTTTTTCTGGATACCATTAGTTTAGATTCTATGAAGAGGATATACATAAGATGAGACCTAAGAGATGATATGATATTTTCATATTTTTTATTCCATTTGGTCTCACTGATTATACAGCAGTATTTATATAATTTATTAATATTATCATTAATTGGTTTCTATACTATTTCATATTTTTTCTTTTTGGTACACACTAGGGTAGAGCAGGAGTACTATGATCACGATGACATTATCATCATAGTCATGAAAGAACATCTCTTATATAGTAATTTTTCTAATTACTTATTTTCTATATAGGATGTAATGTTTCTAGGTCATGGTTTAAAGAAGATAGTAATCCCAGTGAACCATGAAAAAATTTACAAAGAATTTTCCCCATAGTATCCTTGATATGTGTTTGAGATTCATAGTATCTTGGATTTTGATGGTTCTTATTAGTTTTTTATTCGAGATAATTTCAATATTTCTTCTATAATAATAAAATTTCCTCCCAATGGTGTAATGTTTTAGAAAAAAACAATATTTAGTGACATTTTGAGGAACTGAATGTGAGGTAAAATTCATCTCCATCTTTTATTCTCCAAGAACCGAGTTTGGGATATGATGTTTTATACGACACTTTATTTATGATATAGGGTATCTTAATGACGATATTAGAGAATTTATTGGCCTATATATCAATATTTATTCTTACATGATATGAACTACCTTACTAAAGATGATGGGTTCAATGCAGATATGCATACAATTTAAATGTGGCATTTTTATCTCTTTAAATATCTATTTATATTATATTATGATTAGCAGAGCATTGATTTTATTTTAACTCAAATCGATATAAAATTGTGAAAAAGATGATGGGTTAATAATTTATAGAATTTTGAATTTTATAATACATATACACATGTTAAAGGGAACATGATTTCCGGTGTGTTGAGTATGGAATTACAAACTATATCCTTAAAAAATTCAGTGGCAGAAAATACAATAATTATTTTTTCTATAATGTTTATCATCAAATTTTTATAGTATAATTGGTATGTTTTATTATTATTGATACAAAAGTAATCATCATTTTATGATCACTTTTGGATCAAGAAAGTTCCAGAGACATATTTATTGTAAATGATTAAAATCCTAAATGGTGGTTAGACCCTAGGTGAGTAGACTCGGTCTCTGAGTGAAAATATGTTTCTAAGATGGTTCAATGTTATTAATTATATGAGAATGTAATCGGTGAAATTTTATCACTCATCATAGTATTTCAAATACCCTAGGTCTACCAAGACGTATCGTGTTTAGATATTTTTATATATGTTGTTGTGGATAATACCTTCAATTACAGATTTCATGCCTTGGTACTTAACATGTTGTAGAATTAAGGCATACCACTTTCAAATAGGTTATTTCACCATTTTCCCATTCCATTATGGATGTGGAATGATATTTTAATGGAATTTATTATTGGTTTACAAATGAATCCCAGTGGGATGGATTTATTTCAGTGAACGTTAAACTAGTTATGAAATTAAAATGTTTCCAACCAATCAAGAAGGTGACATATGTGGAAAATCATGGGAAATTGTTTGTCCAATAGGTGGTGGGACTATATGTGGACTAAATTGTGATCATTTATGATAGGTAACTAAGTATAACATCATGTTTTTTTGATATTATTGTAATAGGTAATGGTTCCCCAGTTGAATTTGATCATGAAATATCAGTCAAATATAAATGGGTAGATTAAGAGTGTTTTTTACTTTCATAAGAAAATGATTTTAAAATTTATACTTCAAATTGTTGGTGATTGGAACAGAATATTCCTCTCTTAAAATTTTACAACAATTTTTTATCTATATTTGGTTAAGGTGGAAGACTTTAATGGATTATATGGGAACCCATGAACACCTCCGCTATACATGTAAGAGTTGGGAGTGAAGTCCTCAGTTGGACTGTTCATAGTTCAAAAGATTACAGCAAATGTGTATTTGATCTGAAGGATATTTTTCACAGCACATAAACATCATAAATGTCATAAATATCATCTTTCGTGGCCATTATAATGCGTGGATGGTGACTAGGTCCACCTTTGAGTTTCACCATGCTTGGGGAACCATTGTTTTGGTAAGGAGTGTATGATAGAGATGATTTATTTTTTGACCTTGTCGATATCATGGATTAAATTAGAAAGGAATAAAATTAGTTTAAAATTCTATCATATTTGAAATCAAAATACAATGAATTTATTGTTTCCCATCTCATGAAGTATCAATCAGACCAATCCTGTTTAAAATAATGGGAGGATATATATAAGTCCCCAGCATTAAACATTGCTTAATCTTGAGATATTTCAAGAATACACCTTGAAGATCTATTCAGGTTTAGAGTTTTAGAGAATTAAATCATAAAACATGCATTACATCTCACATTTAAACAAAGTGGTTACAATAAAAGATAGTATTAATTTTATTTTCAATCAATGGAAACCTATTTAAAATACAACATGGATTCTTTCTTGACACATCCTTGACACTATCATCACATCATGTACCATTCCCTTGAACTGCGAAAATCATTTCAAAAACTTGGGATGATCATAAAAAGCTCAGTAAAGGATATAAAAATATCGAAAGGAAACATGAGTACATGTATACATAAGAATAAATGAAATCATACTTTACTCATAAAACAAAAGAAATTTAATATACCTTATAAAATCATGAATAAATCATAGAAATCATAAGTCATAAAGGTAACGTGAGTCATTCATAACATTCTTACGTATGAAGTAACCCTTTTGGTTATTTTTGGAATACCCATCACAGTATACTCCCTAAATCTATTTGGAGAAACCTTAACGTTTAAATCCTTTCCATTACCCAATGCATTGGAGAGCTATATCGGGCTCACCCACCCTTAGTTTATCACGTAACCTCTCGTCTTCATAATAATGACGAAGAACCATAACATAATCGTATCACATAAAACATGCATAAAGGAAATATAAAATTTCCACTTTTCAATCACAAGATATCAATACAACACATTGATATAAAAACATTATGAAAACCATTTTCAATACCAAAATAAAATAAAATTAAAACATGGTATTTATTTTTCTTTTAAAAAAAGGTATGGCATGTAGATGAAGCCGAAACTCAAATAATGGTCACGGCGGCGAAGAAGTCGTTGTTTCCGCATACGTATGACAAAAACATTCCCTTTTGTCATATAGTAAAACTATTTGTATAAAAAATATACTTTTGGATAAATGTAAATGTCAAAGGTTTTTAAACTCCATATAAAATAAAGTTGTATATAAAACAAAATATGCCTCAATGAATGGAGATTGAGACGAAGTCCCTAACATCGGGTCCGACTTGACTCGATCGTTCTTTAAACTCATGAATAATAAACTTGAGTTAATATCTACTTGAATAAGAACCTTTTTCAAGTTCATTATTCCTTTAATATCACTTATTTCCATGTCATGATCACTATGTAATTATTTAAGTTAATAACGGTCGTTTTAACGATCATTGGTACTTGAGTCAAAAAGAAACTCTTTATAATTACAAGTTGTTCATGTATCCATTATATCCAGAGTTATAATCATGATGTAGATATCATATATATCATATATATCCAGTATATACATGCATTTATAATATTACATAATCATTTAGAGGTAAGAAATGAAAAGCATCATTCATGGAGACGGTAATCCGTACTACACATGAACACCACTTTCATTTCTATGTCATATTAATGGAATTAAAACTAAATTAGGGATATGTATATTTTAATTCCAGAATTATATTCATCATTTATATGTAACATAAATCATATATATCCATTATATATATGTACTTGTAATAGTACATTACATTTGGGGATAAAAAATGAAATGCACCGTTCATGGAGACGGTAAGCTGTATGTACGCATGAACGATACTTTCATTTCTATCTCATACTTTAATGGAATTAAAACATAATGATACATAATAGTATTATAATTAATGTATGGTATAATATATAATATCATTAAATTTATCCTTTATACGTACCACATATGGTATTAAAGAATCAAATAACTTTGAGGGGGTGGTAGTCCGCACTTCCTAAAATGAAGATATCACGTATACCCATAATGGAAGCCGTAAAGGTATTCCATTAATGAAAAATAAATAATCTTAAGAAAAACATAAACATATTATATATCATATATAAATATAGGGACATATTAATGGCCACCTTTTAAGATGTTAGAAGAATATTGAATAATCATCATTTCATGAGTCAGAAATTCACCATCCACAGAAACAATAAGTTATTTAACCGTTAGATGTAGGTGTGTGTAAGTGTAGCTCGAATGAATATTATAAAAACATCCTAGTATATTGATTATACTGTATTTGTTAAAAAAGAAATGAATAAAAAGAGTTTAGGGGGTTGTAGAAGCAAAATAAAACAGAAGAACACAAGAGAAGACACTACCTTTAAATCGGGTAACTCTTTTTGATTTGAGCTTAAAGGCTTCCATGGGAATACATCTTCCAAATGTTAGGCTTCTAGGAGTAATAGAGGGATGTGGAGAGAGAAAATGGGAAGGGTTTGGCTGAGAAAAATTCTTGGGAGGTGTGGGTAAAGAGGTAGAGGTGGGGGCCCTTTATAAGAGGCGAGAAGGGGCACTCTTGGAAAGTTACAAAATGTTACTTTATTTTCAAATTAGTTTCTAATTTTAACGGTCCCACATCAATGTATTGTGAGGATAATGTGATAAGGGTTCGAAATATACTCATCCAATAGGTTTTTCACTGTGTAGGTCTTAGATTTTACATTATCTTTTCATTTTATTTAAATCTTTAAATAATGAGGTAATCACTGCATCATCATGATGTCATAAAAAATTTAATTTATTTAATGTCTAAAAATTATGAAAAAAATACAATGATGTAGGAAATCCTTTTATATTTCCAATTAATATTAATAGTCCAAAATATCATTTATTTATACAAAATTAAAAATGTTTTACTTAGGTGATACATTCTTTGTTATATTTAACTTTCTTTAACAATAAAAAGATAAAAAGTCACTTTCACACAAAAGTGATTACATGGGGTCCCCAAGTTTGGCACAATGAATACCATGGTCTTCCATGAGACAACCAGCAGCATTAGGACACATGTTGGTGTAATTTGTTATTATTATGATATTATTTTATTATCATTAACTACCCGATTACTCATTAATCAAGATAATTAAAGATAATTACCATCGTTACTATTCTTAATGTACAAAATCAAAAGAGTGTTGATTAAATAATTTGGACATTATGATTCCAAATATGTAATCCATTTTACCAAATTACAAACACAGAAATTGCAATAATTTATTTAAAAATAATTCCCGTTGTCAAAAAAAATAGCGGGTTTTTTTTAAACAATATCTATGAAAAGTTTGCCACTTGTTTATGCCCAATTCCAAAGTGAAATTAATCCCAATGACCACAATTGGATTACATGGTAAAAATATATTCTATTTACCCTTTAAGAACAAATACAAAGATAATCTAAACATATAATTAAATTAGATGAAAAAGTAGTTTTGATGTAAAATGTAGTATTTTTAACTAGACATTAAAAAATGAACATTGTCAGAAAAATAACAAAAAATTATCCAATTTAAATTTCAATGTCCCAATCATAAATAATAATTTTATTTTGAAAAATAGCTTATAAAATTGTCAAAATTTTTAATTTAAAAATGTATTTCCATCAAAAGGCAGTAAGACAATCTTTTAAAAATAATAGTGTAATACATGCTTAAGATTGGATTTATTCTCATTTTAAGCCTCATAAACACTATCTAATTCATAAATTTACATAGATAAGAATATCTATTATTCATTACTTATTGGGATGTTACATCCTTCCCCCTTTAGAAAAATTTGTCCCCGAAATTTATTTAGTCATCGAATAAGTGGGGGTATTTATCCCTCATTGCATTTTCAGATTCTCATGTTGCCTCTTCAATCATGTGGTTTTTCAACAAAACCTTTACCTGATGAATCACCTTATTCCGTAACACTTTCTCCCTCTGGTCAAGAATCTGGACTGGTTGTTCCTGATAAGATAGGTTCTCTTCCTGCTAAACTACATTTGGACTCAAAACATGAGACAGATCTGGCATATACATTCTCAACATCAAAACATGAAAGCATTGTGTACCTGAGATAAACTTCGAAGTAAAGCCACTCGGTATGCAACTGATCCAACTCTCTCCATAACTTCTTATGGTCCAGTGAACATTGGACTCAGCTTTCCTTCTTTACCAAATCACATCACACTTTTCCATGGTGATACTTTGAGAAAAACATGATCACCTACCTTAAAAGAGAGATCCTTCCTTCGGTTATCTGCATAACTCTTCTGACTTCTTTGAGCTATTCTCATGTGTTTCTGTATCAGCTGAAATTTTTCTACCAACTCTTCTACCACTTATAGTCCCATCAACTTCCGTTCACCCACTTCATCCCAGAAAGTTGGAGTTTGACACTGCTTCCCATATAACGCCTCAATGGTGCCATCTGTATACTAGAATGAAAATTGTTATTATATGTAAACTCAAACAAAGAAATATGTTGGTCCCAAAATCCCTGATAATCCATCGAACAAGCACGTAACATGTCTTCCAATGTCTAAATTGTTCATTCTGATTTCCCATCTGATTGAGGGTGAAAAGCTGTACTAAAATTTTGTTCAGTAACCAACGACTTCTAAAGGCCCTTCCAAAAGTTAGAAGTGAACCTGGGAACACGGTCAGATACAATGGAGAGAGGAACTCTATGAAACTTGGCTATCTCTTTAAGATACAAATGGGAATGTTAATCTAGGGAAAAAGTATCTCATATTGTATGTAAATGAGCAGATTTAGTCAAGCGATCAACAATAACCCAGATTGCATTATTACCTAAAGATGTCTTCGGTAATCCCACAACAAAGTCCATGGATATATTATCCCATTTCCACTCTGGCACAGGAAAAGGATGAAGCATCCCTTTCGGTAACTGCCGCTCTCCTTTAACCTGTTGACATGTCAAACAATTCATAGTAAAATCAGCAATAACTCTTTTCATTCCATCCCACTAGTAATACTCCCGAAGATCTGTATACATCTCAGTACTGCCCGGATGAACTGAAAACGGAGAACTATGAGCTTCACATAACAACTCTTTCTTCAACTGTGAATCACAAGGCACACACAATTTCTTCCCAAATATCAAAACACAATCATTATCAATGTTGAATTCAGGCAACTTACCTTTCTGAACCAGCTCTACATTTTTCTGAAACTCACTGTCTTGCTTCTGTGCTTGCTTGATTCTGTCTGATAGAGAAGATTTCACTGATACCTGAAACAAAACAGAAGGAAATCCTACACCGACAACTTTTATGCCAAATTTAATCAAATCCTTAACCAAAGGATCACGTTCCAAACGCAACATTGTTAATAAAGCATTATTTTTTTTACTCAAAGCATCATCCACTTTATTTTATTTTCCCGGATGCTAATGAATTGTACAATCATAATCCTTGATTAATTCTATCCATCTCCTCTGTCTCATGTTCAATTCATTCTGACTGAATATATACTTTAATCTTTTGTGATCAGTATATATTTCACACTTCACTCCATACAAATTATTCCTCCAAATTTTTATAGCGAAAACAACAACAGCTAATTCCAAATCATGTTTAGGATAATTTACCTCATGAGTTTTGAACTGACGTGAAGCATAAGAAATTACCTGATCATTGTGCATTAGGACACAACCAAGTCCTTTCAATGAAGCATCGTTGTAGATAACAAACTCCCCATTACTGGAAGGTAGTGCCAAAACTGGAGCATTCACCAGTCTTCTTTTCAACTCATGAAAAAAATCATCACATTATTTTGCCTAGATAAACTTAACACTTTTCTGAGTTAGCCTATATATTGGACTAGATAACTGGGAAAAATTTCTAACAAACCTTCGGTAATAGCCTGAAAAACCAAGGAAGCTACGAATTTCAGTTACATTTGTGGGTCTTGGACATTCTTCAACAAACTTTTTTTTGTAGGATCAAGAGTTATCCCATATTTAGAAACAATGTGACCATGGAAAGAAATTTGTTGCAACCAAAACTCACACTTATTGAATTTCCCATACAATTTCTTTTCTTTCAAGGTTTTCAAAATAACCCTTAAATGTCTTTCATGCTCCTCTTTACTTTTAGAAAACACCAAAATATCATCAATGAAACCCACCACAAACATATCCAAGAACTCATGGAAAATTCTATTCATTAAGTCCATGAATACAACATATGCATTGGTTATCCCAAAAGTCATTACTACAAATTCATAATGGCCATATACTATACGGAACTCGATCGTCAAAATATCTTCTTCCTTTACCTTCAACTGATAGTACCCCGATCTCAGGTCAATCTTTGAAAAATACTGAGCTCCCTGGAGCTGATAAAACTTCATTTGATGGCCTGACATCTGCTGAAGTAGTTGCAAAGGTTTTCACCACCACTTTCTACTTATAGTATAACTACTTCCCATCACTCAAGCTCATTTTCGGACACTCGTTTGCATAGTGACCCATCATATTTCACTTAATACATTTCACTAACTATAAATCAAATTTGGTCTTACTATCACCTTGATCTTTTTCAGTGCAATCACGAGCCTTATGTCCCATCATTCCACATCGGTAGCAATTTCTAGAATTCAGAAGACATTCCCCAGCATGCCTTTTATCACATTTATCACAAACTGAAAACTTAGTTTTCTTACCATCATACTTTTTTGAAGAATTATTTCCTTTCTCCTACCACCTAGGTCTCTTCTTCTGTTGGTTTTTATAGAACACTTGATCATCAGTAAACTCCATTTCCACCTTCTCAGCACATCAAAAAAGCTTTTCATAACTTTTGAACTCACAAGAAGCTAATTCCCTTCGATATTTTAGATTTAATCCTGAGTAAAAAATGATTGGTTTTACTATCAAGGTCTCAGATAAAATTTGGAGTATACCTTGCCAATCGATTGAACCTTTCGTCAAAGGAAGCCACTGAGTCTTCCTCTTGCCTCAATTCCAGGAATTTTTTTTCCATCCTAAGTCGAACAACCTTAGGAAATTACTTCTTAAGAAACATAACTCTGAATTCATCATAGTCGAGAGCATCAATCTCATCAGCATCCCTGATATTTTTAACCATTGACCACCACTGATCTGCTTCACCCTCCAAATGGTAAATAGAAAGACTAACCATTTGATTGTCTGAAGACCCCATGACATTAAAAATCTTCTCTAGTACTTTAATCCACCCTTCAACAAGCACAGGGTAAGATGATCCTTTGAATGATGGGGGATGTTTCCCCATGAAATGTTCCACCACTGACAGGTTACTCTTCGGTTGATCTGACTGATCTCGTGCATGGATACCACCACCATTTATCTCTTGAGTCATCTGTTCCATTACTGCAACACACTATTCAGTTCCAATTCCGACCATCTCAGGATGCTGATTCGGAAGGTTATTTCCTTCTGTATGCCTTCCTAGCACTGCTTCCCTTTTTCCTCTACGAAAAACCATTCTGAACAAACATGTCTTAGATGAAGCAACATGGTAATCTTCAAATGCTATATCATTTCAATTTGACCACAAAAAAAATATTTTTGGATAATCATTTAATAGAATTATAACTCCTAAATTAATCTAAACCAACCTTTGTTACCAACTATAAGGCCCCAGCCTTAAACATTACTTAATATTGAGATATTTCAAGAATACACCTTGAGGATCTTTTCAGGTTTATATTTTTAGAGAATTAGATCATAAAACATGCATTACATCCCACATTTAAACAAAGTGGTTCAATAAAAGATAATATTCATTTTTTCCCATAAACAAAAACATATTTAAAATAAAACATGGATTCATTCTTGACACTTCCTTGACACTATCATAACATCATGTACATTTCCCTTGACTTGTAAAAATCATTTCAAAAACATGGGATGAGCATAAAAAGCTTAGTAAGGGATATAAAAATATGGAAAGGAAACATGAGTACATGTATACATAAGAATAAATGAAATCATACTTTACTAATAAAACATAATCAATTTAACATACCTCATCAAATCAGGAATAAATCAAAGAAATAATAAGACATAAAGGTACCTTGAGGCATTCATAACATTCTTACGTAGGGAGTAACCCTCTTGGTTACGTTTGGAATAGCCATCATAGTATATTCCCTAAATCATTTCAGATAATCCTTAACGTTTAACTCCTTCACGTTACCCAATGCATTGGAGAGCTATATCGGGCTCACCCACCCTTAGTTTATCATGGAACCAACCATCTTCATAATAATTCCCAAGAACTATAACATAATCGTATGACATAAAACATGCATAAATGAAACATAACATTTCCATTTTTCAATTACAAGATATAAATACAAAACATTGATATAAAAACATTATGAAAACCATTTTCAATACAAAAATAAAAGAAAATTAATACATGGTATTTATTTATCTTTTTTTTAATGTTATGGCTTGTAGAGGATGTCGAAACTCAAATAATGGTCACGGCGGTGGATAAGTCGTTGTCGCCGCATACGTACGTCAAAAACATTCCATTTTGTCATTTAGTAAAACGATTCTTATAAAAAAAATTCATTTTTGATAAATTTAAAAGTCAAAGGGGTTTATATTCCATATAAAATAAATTTGTGTATAAAACAAAATATGCCTCAATGAATGGAGATTGGGACGAAGTCCCTTACCTCGGGTCTGACTTGACACGATCGTTCTTTAACCTCATGAATAATAAACATGAGTTAATTTCTACATGATTAAGAACCTTTTTCATGTTCGTTATTCCTATTATATCACTTATTTCCATGTCATTAACACTATGTAATTATTTTAGGTAATAAAGGTCGTTTTAACGATTATTGGTACTTGAGTCAAAAATAAAATCTTTATAATTACAAGTTGTTCATGTATCCATTATATCCAGAGTTATAATCATGATGTAGATATCATATATATCATATATATCCAGTATATACATGCATTTATAATATTACATAACCATTTAGAGGTACGAAATGAAATGCACCGTTCGTGGAGACGGTAAGCCGTACATACGCATGAACGCTACTTTTATTTCTATGTCATATTAATGGAATTAAAACTAACTGAGAGATATCTATATTTTAATTCCAAAATTATATTAATCATTAATATGTAACATAAATCATATATATCCATTATATATATGTACTTATAATAGTACATTACATTTGGGGATAAAAAATGAAATGCACCGTTCATGGAGACGGTAAGCAGTACGTATGCATGAACGCTACTTTAATTTCAATCCCATGATTTAATGGAATTAAAACATAATGATACATAATAGTATTATAATTACAGTATGGTATCATATATAATATCATTATATCTATCATTTATACATACCACATCTGGTATTGACGAAACAAATCACTTTGAGGGGGCGGTAGTCCGCACTTCCTAAAATGAAGATATCGCGTATACCCATAATGGAAGCCATAAAGTTATGCCATAAATGAAAAATACAGAAGCTTAAGGAAAAAATAAACATATTATATATCATATATAAATATAGTGACATCTTAATGTCCACCTTTGAATGTGTTAGAAGAATATTGAACAATCATCATTTCGTGAGGCAGAAATTCGCCATCCACAGAAACAATATGTTCTTTAACAATTAGATGTAGGTGTGTGTAAGTGTAGCTCGAATTATTCTTATAAAAACATCCTAGTATATTGAATATACTGGATTTTTCACAACTGAAATTAATAAAAAGAGTTTAGGGGTTGGAGAAGTAAAATAAAACATAAGAACACAAGATAAGACACTACCTTTTAATCGGGTAACTCTTTTTGATTGGAGCACAAAGGCTTCTTTGGGAATACATCTGCCCAAAGTGAGGCTTCTAGGAGTAATAGAGGGATGTGGCGAGACATAATGAGTAGATTTTGGCTGATCCAAAGGCTTTCAAGGTGAGGGTAAAGAGGTAGAGGTGGGGGCCTTTTATAAGAGGAGAGGAGGGGCACTCTTGGAATGTTACAAAATGTTACTTTATTTTCAAATGAGATTAGAATTTTAAAGGTCCCACATTGATGTATTGCAAGGATAAGGTGATAAGGGTTATAAATACACTCATCCAATAGGTTTCTACATGTTTAGGTCTTAGATTTTACATTATCGTTTCATTTTATTTAAATCATTAAATAACGAGGTAATCGCTGCATCATGATGATGTCATAAATAATTTAATTTATTTAATTTATAAAAATTATGAAAAAAACCTATGATGTAAGAAATATTTTTATCATTACAATGAATATTTATAGTCCAAAATATCATTTATTTAGACAAAATTAAAAATGTCTTACTCAGGTGATACATTCTTTTTTATATTTAACTTTCTTTAACAATAAAAAGATAAAAAGTCACTTTCACTAAAAAGTGATTCCATGGGGTCACCAAGTTTGGCACAAGGCATCGCATGGTCGGAAATGAGACAACCAGTAACATTAGGACATATGTTTGGGTCATTTTTTGTTATTATGATATAATTTTATTATCCTTAACTACCGTATTACTCATTAATCAAGATAATTAAAGATAATTACTGTCGTTACTATTCTTAATGTCCAAAAACAAAAGAATCTTGATTACAAAATTTGGACATTCTGATTCCAAATATTTAATCCATTTTACTAAATTTCAAACACAGAAATTTAAAAAATTTATTTAAAAATAATTCCCGTTGTCAAAACAAATAGCGGGTTTTTTTAAACAATATATATGAAAGGTTTGGCACTTGTTTATGCCCAATTCCAAAGTGAAATTAATCCCAATTAAAACCATTTTATTAAATGGTAAAAATATATTATATTTACCCTTGAAGACCATTTAAAAAGATAATCTAACCATATGATTAAATTAGATGAAAAAGCAGTTTTGATGTAAAATGCAGTATTTTTCATTATTCATTAAAAAAATGAACATTGTCAGAGAAATACCCAAAAAATATCCAATGTAAATTTCAATGTCCCAATCATAAATAATAATTTTATTTTGACAAATAGCTTATAAAATTGTCAAATGTTTTATTTTAAAAATGATTTTCCATCAAATGGTAGTAAAACAATCTTTAAAAAATATTATTGTATTCCATGCTTAAGATTGGATTTATTCTCATTTTAAGACTCTTAAACATTATATAATTCATAAATAGACATAGATAAGAATATATATTATTAATTAATTACGTGGGATGTCATAATATAGATCTTGAGCACAATGAAAACATATCTGAACAAATTGTTTTGGATTTTGGATCTCCATAATAAAGTACTACATGGAAAAAATATTCCATATATTTATGTATTATGGTACTGCAATCAAGATATCATGAGATGTGGGAGGAGGAATTATTGGTTAGGATGTAGTTCTGCTATATTTTAATGAGCCAAGACATTTGAGGGCATGGTAGAACATAAATATTTCATGGTGGGGGAATATTTACAAGATTTGATTTGTGGGATGATTTATTATATTTTATACAACTTATAACATTGAGAGTATGTGGTTTTCGAGATGATATTTTTTAAAAAAAAATCTATAATTTTTAGGGGAAAACACTATGGAGTGTTTAGATTGCATCACAGAGTGGGATCAATATAGCGTGGATGTGAGGGATACAACACAATAGAAATATTTGAGATTATTCCAATTTAAAAACATCAACATGATTGAGGTAGGATGTGGAGTATATAGTCAGCTAATACATCGTGGATCCAGATATATTGGTTATGTGGAAAAGGTATAGGATTTTTATAGTTTTACCCAATATGACTCCCCTACGGTGTGGAGCCATGATATTATATATTCCACTTATTGTGTGGATTAATTATAGGTAGTGATTTATATTGTTTTAGGTTATATTTCTCTATAATAGTTGGATCTAAGGTTTGTTTTTGGAATGGTTTTTGATGGACAGTGGGTTGGGGGTGACGGTAGTGTGGATAGGGGATCAACAACATTATTTTTAAACAAGGTCTTTGATGCTTTATTATGGTGTTTAAATTATTATACTAGTTATAAATACTTGAACTCTTACTGAACCATTTACTTTATCAATTCTGTATATTAACACATTGTCTCCCTAGTGTGGTTTTTGATGTCTTTAGGGGACCTTCTTGATTATGTTTTACCCTAGGTTTTGGGAGATGTATTCTTGATGTTTCCTCTCTTTTATTGAGGTAGGTGTCTCTTAAAAAATTTGATTCTTCATTTACTATTTTATAAATATGTAAATTACATTAAATAATTTATGGAAATTTTTTTATATGATATCAACATGTGTATTAATTTTTTAATACAGTTTTTATAGGTAATTTTTTTTTAAAAAATTTTTCCATGCACTTTGTGTTGATGAAATACTATCAGGGTGGATTTGATTCTAAAATAAAATTTCAAGATAGGATGAAATATGGATTCAACGTGAAATGTTTTTATAATATGGTATCATGGTTTTCAAATGGTATTGAAAAAATTAATACCACATTGGAAATCTTGGGTGTATTGAGAAATAGTAATTTCTATATGGAGAAAAAAAAGAGGTTCTTGTATCAATGGACTATGTGAGGGGACTCAATATCATTCGGATTTTAATTAATGGTGGATTATTTAATGATTTTTTATGTCTAGTATAATTTTGAATAGGTTGGATCCCCAATATTTTTCTTTTTCATTTCATCATATTTTGAAAGCATTTCATGGATGGTTTCTCAGATGATTAACATATGATGCATCCATGGATGGATGTTCATATTATCACCTACATTATTTCATATATACAAAAAAAATTCATATTTAAAAGGAAAGGGAATGATTTTATGAAAAAAAATGTTTTTTTAAAAAACCAATAAATGAAAAATAAGAATAAAATAGATTTATTTCATATTTAGAAATAATAACAACATGATATTACCCTTTGTATAGATTAATTATTGAAATCCTAATATGATTTGTGCTAAATACAATATATTTACACTGTCCATTGAGAAACTTGGTGTTGAATGAAAAAATTAAAGGAATGGAACCATATTGGTCACCAACTTCTCCTACATGTTTTTATCTTCATGGATAGATAGTTTGTTGGTGAAGGATGTTTACATTGGGTTCCCTATTTGTAATGTCTTGTTTTACATTCAGATTTAACCATTTTTCTTGACATTGTATATATCAAAATTAATTATTATTTATTTAGATTAATTCATTATTTTTTATTTGGGCTATTATTGATAGTTGATTTTATTATTTAGATGTTGCTCACATTATGGCGGGAAATCTTGGGTGATGTGTTTGAACAACCTAAGGCTAGTTCAGTACATATAATATTTGTGGAAGGTGTTTCATTGTTTCAATATCATTTTATTGAGACATGTCTCAAATTTTGAAATATAATTTTCTTATAATGTATACCTAGAACCATATGAATGAATTTTAAAATAATAATTCAAGAAATTCAAAGGATTTTCAAAACAAAATTATACTGATATTTCAATTCAGATTTCATTTAAATGATATAATTGTTCTAAAGACATTACGTTAATTTATACAATCCTTTCCAATTTTTTTGTTCAATATTCCTTGGGTAAATTATATGATTTTGTTTTTTTAGATATTTTCTATTTTATTCTCCAATATTTATTACGGGGGTGTAGATGTTTAATTTATATTTCCTCTTATATTCATTTAAAACATCTTGATAGTTATTTATAAGGGATACTGATACCATATCTTCCTTTGGATCGAGAAAAATTATCCTCCAAATTCATATTGTATTAAATATTTTCCTAAATGTAATTTATTAAAAATAAATTTTATTTTAATGTGTTTACATGATACTTTACCTCCTTTTAAAAAATTTTATAATTAAATTTTATTACATTTACCATATGGGTAAATTTAGACTGTATTTAAAAAAAGTATAATGAACATTTAATTTTAACGATTAGGAAATGTACAAATTTTCCCATTCTCTGGATCATTAATTCCTTTGAATCCTTTTTATATTTTCCCAAGGTTATTTTAAAAATAAATAATTTTAACAAAAAAGTTTAAATTATTATTTTTTAAAATTTATTTTTAAAATGAAAAGGTTATTTAAAAAATTTATTTTAATTATATTTTAATGGAATTAATATTTATCAATGAAAAATGCTTTTTATTTAATTTATGATTAGCTATATAAATTCTGTAATGATACAAACCAAATTATATATCTAGATAGATTTTGATTGCTTCAATGACATTATTTTTGAAGTTGTTTCTTTTCAATTGGTATATGAATTTATGAAAGAAGAATAGTTATTAATATATTTAAAAATGAAATGATCCATATTATTTTATGATTAATGGGAATTTTTTAATTAAAATGACCATATAGTTAACGATATATTTATTTTTTTAAAATCAATAATCACTTTCATAAATTATGATACGTGGTACATTGATTATAAATAAACTATAATACAATACACTATTAAAAAATAATTATTAAAATAATTATTTTGAATTGGATTAACTAATTAATCAAGCAATTATAGTTTACACTAGTGTTATTTAATTTATTTTAATATCAATAAAATTGAAATAAAAAATGAAATTATTTTAATATAAAGGAGTGGTTGTTGAGAAAAATTGTTTTTATGTCTATATGATGTTTTTATCATAATAAATTATATGAGTCGTTATTGGTGTATGAATTAAATTAAATTAAATTTTAATATTAATTATAATTTATTTACAATTCATATGATGTGTTTTCGTTAAATCGATATGTATAAATCTAGTATTTATTTAAAATTTATTTTTTCTAAACAATAGTTTTCACTATATTTCATAAGATTATTGTAATACTTATTTTTGTAACTTATTGGTATTGGATTGGATAAAAAATTTCCATTTTTCTAATCATCAAGTAGTGTTTTGGTAAATAGATCCCATTTAATATTTGGAATTATGAATTGTAATTATGGAAATATTTATCACCATGGGAAAGAGTATACGTGGTTAATATTGTTTAAAACTAAGTGTTACTGGCACTATTTTTCTTACATATTACTGTTAGATGAATGATATAAAACCATATCACATTAGGTTATATTATTAATTTTAATGTTAGAATTTTATATAAAAAATTTATTTATAATATTTAAATAAATTAATTTTTTTTAGACTTTTACATTTAAATATATATTTTATTATCACAAATAGGAAAACATTAATTGGTGAATAAATCTATAATTTTGTTTTTAGAATAATATTAATGGTCATAAATTTAAATTTTTTTAGTATTTTTTAATTACCATGAATAACTGTGTAAAATTAATATAATATTTATTCAATTAATAATGAATTAAAATGTATGAAATTGAAAATATTATAAGTAATATAATTTTAGTTTTTTCTAGTGTTCCATGTTTATTATAGATAAATATAACATATTAGTGATGAATAAAAGGATTTGATTCAAATTTGAACTTTTTATTGGTATGTTTAAAGAAAATTTAACTGAGTAGATCCAAAATTCAAAAAAATGGTAATTTATAATAATTTAAATTTTATTATATATATTATTATTCATAATATTTTTAGACTAATCTATGTGCACATAATATGGATAAACACAACATACATGGTCCATTTATGAGTAACTTTCTCATTTTTGGTACCATTTATAACCCATTATAATTAAAATAGTTTTTTTTGGAGTTAACATAAAAAAAATTGAAAAAAGGATTAATCAGATGGATATGATTTACAATGGCACAAAAAATTATACAAATTATATTTTATGATTTTTTTAAAAAAACTGGATACTTTATATTTATATTTATATTCATTTCAATAACATTTATTTTTAATTACATTATTATGTATTAATTTTTTTATGAAATTCCATGTGTGTCATCTCACCCGCTTATAAAAGGACACCCTTTATTCCTCTACCTTTCAACACATTAATCCATCTATATTTACCTTTTCTTGGAAAAATACCTTCTCAAATTATGTAAACACATTCTAGTAATGTTTTTCTTTATATAATGACAATACCAAGACACATAAGTGGGTATATAAATGTTATGTATAAAAGATGATGTGGATCAGATGAATAAAAATGAAATCAAAAACTAGATCAGGGATTATTTTATAGTCTTATAATTATTCAAATTTATTTGTTATAATGAATCTGTAAAGGTAACTATACTATATTTATGTGTTCACCCACAAAATAGTTTTTCCTCCGGTTATTTATGGAAATTACAAGAATTATTATCATTTCCCATCTTTGTAAGTACTCATGGTACCAAAAACACACTTTATGGAAAATAATAAAATTGTTATTCTACTAGATCATGAACCCTTTTCACCAATATCAATATTTTCCATTAAATTTTATAATTAATAATTTGTAGTGTTATGTAGTGATTTAATAGATAATATTTACCAATATTTGACTTTTAAGAAATTTTTTTAAAAGAAATCTTCTTATTGTTTTTTCGAAGGATGAAATTTTTAAATATTCTTAGAAAAGTGTTAAAGAATGTTTATTCAATTTATACATATTTAAAATAATGTGCCTTTGTCAAAGACACTATATTTTTTTAATTTTCCTTTATAATTTTCTATTATTACATATAAAAGAATATTTTTTTCCAAAATGGTTTCAATTTATTTATTATCAAAAGATATATTCAAATTAAAACATTAATTTTCCTCGTAAATTTTGTAATTGATAATTTTAATGTATTTATATTTTCTAAAGAACAATGTCATTTTTTAATCTCTGTTCTACTAGGGATCTGTTGTTATAATTCCATACTTATTCTTTCCCAGCATGATTTATAAAAAATTTATTGTGGGAAATATTAATATTTCATTTCATAATAATCCATAATATCTTTTTATGTTGGATAATTATTAACATATTAATATCTATATTTAAATGATGAATTCATTGAATTAATAAGTTATGGGCGGGTCCTATTATATTCTATTAATTCATTAGTAGGCCTCATGAGTAAAACTACATTGGTCATTTGGTAGAAGCCTTAACTGATTCCAAAATGATATCTTGTAATACGGACTAGATGGTTAGATTATTTGGTTCTTAACATTATGCATTCCATCAATATGATATTAGTTATTTGTGTCCATGTAATTATTTCATTGGTTGTGATATTTGTTGATAAGTTTCATTCTCATGTGATTCTTTTTATAGTATTATGTGATTATGATAAATTAATACAATAATATTATTCATGTTAATGTTATTAAATATATTAAATATAATTTATATTAAATAACTTTATATATAGATTAGTAAATTTTATATTCATGATTTATTATATTGTACTCGTACCCTTATTGAGCATATAAGGTCACCCATTTCTTATGTTTTCATTCCCCAAGATAGTATGATGTGTATAATGATTGATATGAAGGGATATAGTAAATTTAATATACGTGTTCTGAGAGAAAATAGAATTATTTACTTTCAGTTTTTAAATGTAATTTGATATTCATTTTTTTATTTAGTTTCCAAGACTACTAAACTACATGATAATCTGGGATGTGGATGATAGTATCTTGTACCAATGTAATTATGCAACTATAAAATCTAAGATATTACTATTGTGGTCCTTGTTGTTGGTATATGATTATGTTTAGTAGTAACATTGGGATTTTGGATTATGAATAATAAATTAGGTAATATAGCTCGATATATATAAGTACACAAACATTATTTCAATTTTGACAAAATAAATTCCATATCAATTGTGTATTTATACAATACACATGCACTATTATAAATTTTTTTATGAAAATAAATTATATATTATTTAATGAAATTTTATAATCATAGCCATTTATTAAATAGTCAGTGTACACTTAATGTTAATAATAGTATATTAAGGGTTTTGATAGAGTCTAATAGACACAGAATGATGTTGTGATGGTCTCAAAATGTAAGATCAATCCTATTAAACCCCATTTATTTTTTTTCTCTAAGGTATATCAAATCACTGGGAATTTCCTATTATCAATACCAAGAAGAGATTTAATAATTATGTCATGAAAAAAACCATTTATAAGAGGAGTTTAATCTCATAGATATCACGACCCAAACCATGTTCACTTAACCACACTTAGAAAATATCACCATCACATCGCTTACTCTTTCATAATTAAATGGGATAATAAATTGTTATGTATCTGGATCCTAACTATATAAGTTTTTATAATTTAATTTATAAATATGTTTTTTATTTTATTTATCATTCAGTATTTAATTATAATTATTAAATAATTTGTTTTATAATAATTATATTTAGATACAACGAAACATGAATTCTATTTTTTGTGTAATATATACATTCAATAAAGATAATATTTTTAATGAATTCAATAATTTTTTAAACTAATGATATTTTAATAAAAAATTATTGTTATTTAATATTTATTAAATATATATTATTATATAATTTTAAAAGTCAATTGAAATTTTAATATAATTATGAAAATCTGTTATTTTCAAGAATACTAGTATGTTTTAATTAATAGTTCATTGGATTAAAATGTCACTATTCACATATTTATAATATTTTTATAAATTAAATATTATTTTTCAAAAAATAAAATTGAAATTATACATGAATTTACATTTCATATTTTTTCGATGAGAATATTGTTTTTGTTAACAATTAAATACAGTGTGAATATATGTCATGTATTATGATATCATAAAATCCAAAAATTGTTCTAAAAATGAAATAAATATTATCCAAGACTGAAATTATGTACCCCCTATATAATAATTTTATTTAAGTTATTTTAATAACTTCATATACCCTTAATGAATCATCCAAAACAAATATTATATTTGATGTTTTTAAAATGAATTCATTTTAAACATGACCCATTTCAAAAATACAAAGGGAATTATTCTAACCTCTTCATTTCTTATAAATTTAAAATAATTAAATAAACTTATATTTGGAATAATAAATTAGAAAAATCTATTGTATGGTTTTTTCTTTGGATTAATTTATCTTATATAGTCCAAAACCCAGGTTTGGAAATTACTAATGAATTCCCCTCTCTTTGGATACATAAACCCAAACATCATCCCATTCATTATCACTAAAAATATTACAAAATGAAGTCAATCATACATTACCTCGGTATATATTACTAATGGTTCCTAATTTATCAAAGAATGTGGGTCCCATACTTTAAAAAACACCATCTTAATGTAAGGGATCCTAACATTATAATCTATATACATGAACCATATTTATATAATGCATTTTTATTTCCAATTTATCATGATGTAATATGATTTTACATATCCCTATGACAATACATATGATTTAAATGTAATGAATTTCCCTATTAACTATAATTAAACTGTTCCATGAAACATTATATACCCCCATTTTGTTGCAAAAATTATCCTGTGGTTTTCTATAGAGAATATTTATATACAGAATACTGATCCCAATTTCCATGAACTGTTATTCACCAATATGTATCAATCCATCATTGATGTTGATCATCTATGTGTGTAACCAACACACTATACTCTTTGTATTACAATTCACAAAAGGATTCCTTTTGTTTAATGATATATGTGGCACAATTATGAATCTACAAGATATGAATGTGATGGGTGGGACTATAATTATATATAACAATAATGAATTGGGTAATATTTTTATCTCATGTTATTCCGTGTATGCTGAAAGTCATGTTATGTTAATAAAATCGTGTTATTTTTCCATTATGGTTGTACTTGAATTATGTTGATGATGTAATGTTTTTTTATTTCCATATTACCTTGTCCACCATATGTTATCATCTAATGTCATTCTTTGATTACCATGATTATTAATCTAAAAAATCATGTGTTACATTGAGCATATTATGGGATCACAAAAAATTCATTAAATTATTCCATGATTTATTTATTCCCTTACCAGTCTTTATACCACAACCATTAATTATATATTTCTTCTTAGTTATCCCAAATAATTATATAAGAGAAATTGAATATTTAATATAATGTTAAATGTTTTTTAAATTTTTTTTATATTTTTATCAAAAATTTTGTTAGGTTTTCTACTTAATTATCGATTTTAAAAAGGGATTATAATCTTCTATTGTTTTATTATGTTTATATTTATGTTATTAAGATTAGATAACCATAGAAAAATCCTTAAGTATACAAATAAATATAAGAAATCATCCCTAATTTTTTTTTATTATTGAGTAAATGATTTCTATGTAAATAAATCACTATTCAGATACTAAAAGAGGATATGGACTTGGAATTGTTATACATAGGGATAATAACCCCAAATGATTCCATTGAAGTTGACTTGATCTTTACATGTTCCATGACAACATTACATTCCTCGCACCTAAATTTAAACTCATACGATATATGATTCGGTGAATATTCATCCAATTACAAGCCATTATAATTTGAAAAAATTATTATAATATTTTATATTATAAAATATACCATGGATAACACAGATTGAAACCACAAAATTAACTGGTTAAGGAATATATTTCATTTATTATTTACCACTTCAATGATCATATTTTCCCATTATATTAGTAAATTTTTTAAAATTATCATCACAATGTCAGTATTGGATGATTTAAATGATCAAAAATAGATGAAAATAGAAAAAGGCTTATTGTATTTTCAATAACATAAAATATATTTGGGACTATGGTTGTATGAATTATTTTATATCACACATTATTTATAAATATTCAAACACTACCTCAAAAATGGAATATATGTTATCAATTAAAACTATAAATTGGTCAAAATATTCAATTGAAGCCTATAAATCAAACCATGATAAAAGTTTTTGGAAGAAATTCCTAGTGGAAAATATGATACTCCATAAATATGAATTGTATATAATTATAAAAATGAAATTCAGTGATTATATCGTTCCAACATTTATTTATAAGATAAGGAAATATCCCTCCATATCATTAATATACCCCTTATTTTATATAATTGAACAGGGGTGGATGAATCACATTTGGAATAACCATATCAAGCATTGATATTATGTCATTTTGAGTATGTGTATAAAGAAAAAAATGAGTCAATAATAGGAAAAAATATCCATTGATGACAAGATCAATGTAAAATAAATCCCAGATATAGTTCATGTTGAATTGATTAGTGATCTTCTTAGCTAAGTTGTTGAGTTATCGATTGATAATATAATCATGTATTTTATAATATCTAATAATCCCGATATAATTTACATTATAGAAATTTGGAGTTAAATAAAAAAATACCAGTGTCTGGATAAAGTGTTTTCATGCCAAAGTGGTTCACCATAGGGTGCACTGGTTGTCTTCATCGGGGGTGAAGGATTAGTTAATACACCTATAAGTTGATTATAATGAACTATAAAATCATGATATAGAAAAATAATCATCTTCCATGGATTAATGAACTATTGTATCACCTAAATGGTACATAATACTTTTCTGAGTTGAATAATTATTATTGGTAATACCATGTAATGGTAATGAATGAGTGTATCATGAAGACTGATTTTAGTATAATATATGGGAACAAATAGTTCATAATAATTCTTTTTTGTAATGTCCTGACCCATGTTACCCAGATTCGAGAGATTATTTTAATAAATTGGCATTATTACAAGGAATCAAGTCACGAAAGATAGATCAGTTTAGCAGTCTAGGAAAATAGATTTCATACATGATGTTTAAATTACATCATAAAATGAAAAAATACAACAACATTGTTTCCATAGAAATAACTAAGATCCCATAGACTATCCCGGCATGTCATTCATAATATACTTCCTCACATCCTGGAAAAAATAAAACATAAAAAGGGGTATGCTCAGATGCTCAGTAAGGATAAAAATATAGCCGAAACATTAATAAATAAGCATAAACATTTAAGGTAATTTAAAATAATAAAACAAAAGACATTTAAACTTGAACATTAGTATAATATAGAAAAGATAAAATCAAATAATGTAATTTACTTATTCACATGGATATTCTACTAGTCAAATAATCACATGCAATATCAACAGCCACTATTATAATGATTCAATATATAATGCTAGACTTTATAACCACATAGTCAACGCCTTCCTCCAAGACTACAAATAAGATTTTTGCAAGGCCTTATACCAAGACACTAGCTTGTCTCATGAGACCAACTAATGCATCGAGGAGCTATAGCAGGCTCCATCCATCACTTACTATGTCCAATTAATTCCTTAAATGAAAATGTATAAACATTACAGAAACATTAATATTAAAACTAGAATACGAAATATCAATACTTTATCCATAAACCATGAATTTTATAAAAATAACACATCCATATTAAAACATATCACAAAACCTTCAATACAATATGAATGATTTGTGTCATAATAAATAAATTTCAAACAAGTTTAAAATCTATCAAAGGATGTTGACATAGAAGAAAATGATTTGTAAAACACTTTGAGAGAAATATCACATTTTCTTGAAAACATTTAAAATTCACACAATTTAGAAAGGAATACATTTAATGACATTTTTCAATCCATGTGTCCCATAAGACATTGAATATTTTGAATGGAATTATCATTTCAAAAAACATTCATGTCCATATAGATAATTCCTTAAAACCATTTTGAAAATATTGACATTCATGAGAATGATTTAGACGAATTAATATTTGAATCATTTAAAAAAATTTAGTAAAAAAAGTTTTTTAAAATTTTTCCTTTGAAAACACATTCATGAAACATGGACAAGGATAATAAATTTGTCTATGTAGATATATACATAAAAAAACCTCGGATAATAATAAGATTTTGAAATTAACCGTTACCTCATTGTAATCAATTGAGATATATGAACAATATTAATTTACCACAAAATGAATCACAAAATATCATGAATATAAAAAGAATCATGATAATATTTATCAAATGGCAGTAAACAATTCACTACAATAAATAAATAAGTGGTGAACAAAGGAAATCTCACGGAATTAAAAGTGAGATAAGAAACCCCTTTCTTTGTACTTTTCGTTAGTCGAGGGTACTTTTAACATCATATATAAAGACCAAAGTATGTTATTAAATTATTCCAAAACCATATCAATATTTATTAAATCATAAATGATTCATTTATGACTTTATACTACCAAAATAATAATAATTTCTCTGTTGAATTATCATTTCAGGCAATAATCTCTTTCTTTATCATACATGTTTTAACTTGTTTTCTTGATTGTATCACTTAGATCATGATTTAAATATGTCCAGAATATAAAACATCATATATATTTAGAATATAAAAATGTATAATAGTCATATAAATGAAATGGAAAACACCGTTTATGGAGACGGTAGACCATACATACGTATGAACGCTGTTTCAATTTTCAAATAGAATTAAAATTAACTAAGTGAATAAGATATTTGTAAGTACACACATATATATATATTAATATCAACAGTATAATTTTTATTTATTATATTACATACTTATTAATGATATATATATATTTTATAATCATTATTTAATGGTGAACGTGGAATTGAATCTCATCAAATCGTGTAGACGGTAATCTGTACGTGCACACATGTTAAAATATCATTATATTGATGGATAAATCGAATATAATTGGATTTTACATATTTTATACAGTATCATTAACATGTCTTATTTATTATTTACATTAGTTATACTCATGACTATACCCATCTAAATAATGAAGTGTTTGAATAAAAAACTACACCACGATGTGGAGACGGTAATCTGTACTTACGCACATATGCTGACTTTCTCATTTATAGGATGGATAGAATAATGAATATGGTTATACAATTTTAATAATAACATTAAAATATATAGAATATACTGGATTTAATATTTTATAATGGAAAAACAAATGAAAGAGGAAGTGTAAGAAGAAAAGAGCTTGAAAGAGGTGATGAAATATTTACCTCTTCTTCGGGTTCTTCTTTTTTATTTCATCAAAAGAGATCTTTATGTTGGATTAATGATATTAATAAAGCCTCTATGATGAATGGAGGAAATTTGGGAGGAAATTTGGGTAGGGTTTGTCTGACCCCAAAGGCTTTGGAGATGTGGCACTAAGATAAGCGGAAGTGCCCTTTTATAAGAGAGGTGAGGGTCACTTTATGAAAAGCTAGAAATAATTTTTTATAATAAAATAATTTTCAATTTCTAATTGGTCCAAAATAATTTATATTAAGGATAAGGTGTGGATGGGTAAAAACCTCTCAAACAATAGGTTTTATATAGGTTTAGGTCACCATATTAACATTAACTTTTAGATTTAACTCTTCGTGATATAGTTTGACATTTACCATGTCTCTTTTTATTTTTATATTATATGGTTAATAAACTTAGTATAAAATTCCCATAAAACCCCAATTGGTTTATTAATGTCATATATATTATTATATTCGTCTTTTGGCATATCTTCATATTTCTAAGACTATTATATCAGTTAATTATATAATATTTGTTTTAAAAATTATTTTATATCAATTTTGACACTATTTGGAATTTTGTTTTTTTCAAAATTCATAACAGCATTATTACATCACACTAAATTAATATAACCAACCCCAACATGTCTTATTTACCCATAAAATTATTGTAATTCATAAAAAGTATTAAATTACATTTATTTTTATATTTATAATATCAATTATTTTAATCATTAATTAATACGGTAGTTACTGCATCATTATTATTTCATAAAAAAATTTATATATTTAATTTCAAAAAATTAAAAATAAAATACCATTTTTTATAAAATATCATTATATCTGTAATTAATATTTATAGTCTAATTGATCTTATGTATAACCTTATATTAATAATATTTTAGTTACTATACTTTGATTTTAACACTTTTAACTTTCTTAAAATAAAATAATAATAAATGTCTCAATCTAATCCAAGTGGACCAAATAGGTTCATATTTTATTCCTAGGGTTGTTTTTGTCTAATTATACTTATACAATAGAAGAATTACTTGTGTTAGGTTAATAATAATCTCATTTTTACCCATAATTACCCTATTTCATTTTTATCGTGGAAAATGAAAGTAAAAAGTTACTATTCACCAAAAAAATATTTTCATATTATTGAACAATATTTTACATACTGATATCAACCGTGTCTCTCAGATTTTTTAAATTCAACTCACAGAACCGGTAAAATTATGTTTTATGTAAATTTGCATATGCTCCTAGGAGGTGGATAACAGATGGTGAAAAGTTCAATAAAATTATATATGTCTAATATTATTACAAAAAGACTCTAATGTATTAGATTGAAAAAAATATAGGTATTATCCATCTATTTTGACCTAAATTAAATCAAAATAAAATAATTACTTATTTAAATAAAAATTCGGTTTTAAACTATAACTTAGTGTTTTTCACTATTCATTAAAAATTTAACGATTTCAGAAAAATACCAAAAATTTACCCTATGTTAATTTTGACATTCGAAATTCAATAATTATGTCTATTTTACTAAATTCAAAACATAGATGTTTCATTTATTAATTTATAATTAACTCCCATTGTCAAAACCAAAAAGCGTGTTTTTTTGAAATAATAACTAACAAAAGATTAATACTTGTATATTATTAATTTTAAAGAGATATTATTTACAATGAATAGAATTGGATTAAATGGTATAAATATAATCTACATATATTTCTAAACTGTTAAAATGTATAATTTATCACTACAAATTATTTTGAATAAAATTTTTTTTTCCGTTAAAATATAATATTTTTCACTATTCCCCAAAATATGAAAGTTATCAGAAAAATAGCAAAAAATATTTCAAAGTAAATTATTATGTCCCGATTATAAAGAAAATGTTTAATTTTTCAAATTAAATATATAAAAGTTTCTAATACTGGATTTAAAATAGTGTTTCCATTATAAGGATTATATAATGTTCAGAATTTAGTTAATACTATTCATGACCTCTTTTGAATGGCTAGTTTGGTATGTCGTGGTGCGCTTAAACTCAGTGTTATGTGTAGTGAAAATTATTGAATTCCTTTGAAAGAAATAACTTACTATGAAATCTTGGGGTGTTACATTCATCCCTCCTTCAATAAATTGCTTTCTTGTATTTTGAAATTATTCTTTGAAAATAAAAGGTAGAAAATAGAAAATACAATTGTGGGAAAACCCACATTAGAAATTGGGTTAATAAAATAAATTCTTAATAAGAGGAAAAGGGGAATTAAAAAGGCACCACCAAATTATGATCTATATTAGAAACAAATTGGTGGAAATTGGAGACACCTAATTGGAGGAAAACGTAAATATTTACAAGGAGTGATTGAGGTCATCATTCATAAACAACTGTATAATTGAGGGCCTCAAAGCCATCTATCTATGATGATTAAAAATATCATCGGTTCAACAAAACATAAGGTATTAACATAAAAAATTTTATGTTTTAATATCCCTTACCTAATGTTTTAGAATTAATTTCTTCATAGAATAAGAGAAGAAAAAAAATTTATTCTTGACAAGTAGAGTTCCATCCATTTACTAGTTTCTACCACAAACTCATCTTTCAGTCTAAATTATAATAGAACATAAAAAAATATTCTATTAATCCTATTATTATAGGGTTCAAAAAAATTAATTTACAATTCACCTATGAATCCCATTAAAAAAATAAACTACATTTTACAATATATGGACATAAAATAGTTTAGTGGTAGGTGATAAATCCCAACTGCACTATGGTTGTGGGTTTGATTCCTGTAGCTTTGTCCAACGCGACGGGATGTCACATAGTCTGTGTGATGTCCTTTTTATAAAAATCCAATAATAACTATAACATTAGTTTCCAATTATAAACATGATCCATTCCAACCATTATACTTATCCAAAATACTTCTATCCAAACTCACAGTAATTTTTTTTTAAGGATGTTAAACATAATGAAGATCTTTTTTTCCACGTAATAACATGTGAACACCTTCATCATGTATTATTTTCAAACATGGTGACACCCATAATTACCAAAAAAACCTTATTTATTACTTTCATGATCCTTTATCATTTATATAATACCAGATATATTGATTATATCCAAAAATAATGAATATTCCAACAATGATGAAATAAAAAAACTATTAATCTGTTCCATGGAAGTCAATAATATCAAATATAATTTATCCAAATAAAAAATCACTTATTCCAAAATCACTATCTCATTATCAGGACCATATTAAAGATTACATTTCCTTCAACAATGTATTTTTTTCAAAAGTGTAGCTTACTATTAAGTGACTTTTTATAGAACCATATAATATTAAATCCTCAATAAAATAGTACTGGATTATAATCCTTATTTATCTCCATAATTTATATAACCACGATATTGTTGATACAACACTCAAATGAAATAATTCTATAAAAACAACATAATAACACTAGTAATTCTTCTCTATATGAGGTAGTATCATAACATGATTGTTATCCAATAGCATCATTTAAGGTATACTCTGATGACTGGGATATTGATTCGCGTAGTGTCCCAACGCATTTCAGATAAAGCATTTTACATTTGAAACTTTTTTCTTACATCTCCAATCACGTACTTGGTGTCTTTTTTTCTACACACTTATAACATACTCCCATTCCCATCAAGAATTTACCAAGGTGATTATTTCCACATTTATCACATATGGGGAAATCCTTCATTCCCCTCTTCCCTTTATCCATATTTCACCCTACCATACTTTTTTATCACTTTCTTCCCTTCAATGCCATAGGACTCAAGGAAATCATTACTTATCTTATTAACAAATGATATTATTTCTTCATATGTTGAGAATACATGGGAGACTATTTCCATTCAAAATGTTGGCTTAATACCATGAATGATATTACCCTTCTTACTCTTTGGATCATACATATAGCTGGAGTTGTCATTCCTTCTACTGGGTGCCATTTCTACACAATGGCATACACCGGGTCAGTTTACGAATCCTAACAAATAATTCCAAACTTGTAAAATACCTAACCTAAATTGGAATGTTTATGAATATAATACCTTATCATTAAAATATTTTTTTGAGGAGGTATATAATCATAAATTGTTCATAATGATTTGTAAAGAAAATGAGAATTATCCTAAGAATATCCCTCGAGAGTTTCATAACCAAGAGTGCAGCAAGGCCCATTGTCATGCACCGGTTCTCATTCAAGTCTAGGTCAAAGTGTTGTTTTTAGGTTTTACACAAAGGTACATCTATTCCAGAGCCAGCTATAACTACTTGTATCTAGTTAGGGATATATTTTCATGGAAAACTCACAAAATATGTACATTTCCGAAATTCTAAGAAGTTATTCTATACAAATACTAAATGTCTATCTTAGGGTAATATTCTCTAATCAGTATTTATAAAAATCTATTTCCGAGGTTGCTTCTAAAACTCCTCTGATACCAACTGTAATTCCCTGACCCCAGTTACCCAGAGTCGGTACATTATTTTCATACATTTCCATGATTTCAAGGAATCAAGTCCGAAAAGACCGATCATTTTAGAATTCTTAGAAAATAAATTACATACCTAAAGTTTACATTACATCATAAAATGTAAAACTACAACAACATTGTTTCTAAAGACAAAATAGAGATCTCATAGTCTATCCCACAAGTTCGGTCATAATATAGTTTTTCGCATCCTGGGACAAATAAATCATATAAAGGGGTGAGATCAAATGCTCGGTAAGGATAAAAATATAGGAAAAGCTTTCATAAATAATCATAAACATTTAAGGCCATGTATACGACTATAATAAAAGCCTTCTTAACTTGAACATCAGTATAATATGGAAAAGGTAAAATCAAATAATTCCATTGACAAATTCACATTGATATTCTACTAGTCGAATTATCACATGAAATATCAATAGCCACTTTTATAATGATGGAATACATAATTCCAGACTTCATAAACACATAGTTAAGTCAATGTTCCAAGACTAGAAATATGATTTTGTCAAGCTCTTGTGCCATGAAACTAGTTTGTCCTATGAGATCTACCGATTCATTAGAAGCTATAGCAAGCTCCACCTGTCACTTACTAAGACCAATTCATTCCTCATATGAAAAGGAATAAACACAACATAAACATTAATATTAAAACTAGCATACAAAATGCAAATAATTTATCCATAAACCATGAATGCTATAAAAATATCACATCCACGGTAAAATATATCACAAAAAATTCAATAAAATATGAAAGATTTGTTTCATAATAAATCAACTTCAAACAAGTTTAAATTTCATCAATGGATGCTAACATAGATGAAAATGATTTGTAAAACTCTTTAAGAGAAATATACCTTTTTCATTAAAAAATTTAAAAGTCACACAATTTATAAAGGAATACATTTAAATAAATTATCGAATCAATGTGTCCCATACAACTTTTTAACTTTTTAAAGGAATTATCAATTTAAAAAAAATTCATGTCTATATAGATAAATCCTTAAAAACCATTTTGAAACATGGACAATAAAGAGAATGAATTAGAATAATAAATATTTAGAACATTTAAAATAATTTTTTAGAAAAACAGTTCCCTTAAAATAATCCCTTTGAAAAATATCTCATGAAACATGGACGGGGATAATAAATATTTCCTAGTTGATACTTACGTAAAAATAACCTCAGATAATAAAGCGATTGTGAAATTATCTCTTACCTCATTATAATCAAATGAGTCGTAAGAAAAATAGTCCATAAACACCAAATGAATCACATAATATCATGGATAAAAATATAATAAGGATGTTATATATCACATGTCAGTACACAATATAACAAAAGTAATAAATAAGAGGTGAATAATGGAAATCTCACAGAATAAAAAGTGAGATAAGAAACCCCTTACATTGTACTTTATTTTAGTCGAGGGTACGATTAACCTCCTATAAAAATACAGTAGTATGTTATTAAATTATTCCAGAACAATATCAGTATTTATGATATCAGACATGATTCATTTTTGACTTTATACTACCCAATTGATAATTATTTCCATGTTAAACTAACATTTGAGGTAATAATCGCTTTTTTATCATACGTGATTTAACTTGTTTTTCGTTAAGGTATCACTTAGATCAAGATTTAAATACTTCAAGAATATAAATGATCATATATATTTAGAATATAATTATGTGCAATAGACATATATATGAAACGGAAAACACCGTTTATGGAGATGGTAGACCGTACATACGCATAAATGCGGTTTCTGTTTTCATACCATATTGAACGTAACTAAGTGAATAAGATATATGTATTTATATATATATATTCATATCTCTAGAATCATTATTATGTTATATATTACATACTTATTAATGATATATATATTTTATAATCATTGTTGAATAGTGAATGTGGAAATGAATCTCATCGCGTCGTGCAGACTGTAATCCATACGTACGCATGAGCGACAATGTCATTATATTGATGAAAAAATCGTATGTAATTGTATGGTATATCATATATATGAAATAATTAACATGATATATTTATTATTTACATCTTTTATACTCTTTATTATTCCCAACAAAATAATGATGTTTTTGAATAACAAACTACACCATGACATGGATACGGTAATCCTTACGTACGCACGTATGGTGACTTCGTCATTTATAGGATGGATAGAATAATTTATGTGGTTTTATAATTTTAATAATAACATAAAAGTATATATAACATAATATATTTATTATTTTAGAATGGAAAAAACAAAGAAAGGGGATGTAGAAGAATAAAATAACTTGTAAGAGGTGATGAAATATTTACCTCTTCTTCAGGTTTTTTGTTTTGATTTGATCAAAAGGGCTCTATAGTTTTATTTCATGATCAAAATAAGGCCTATAAGATGAAGGGAGGAAAGTTGGTATGATAGTTTTGCAGGGTTGGTCCAATCCAAAAGGATTTGGAGGTGTGAAATTAAGATAAGGGGAAGTGCTTTTTTATAAGAGAGGTTTGGGTCACTTATCAAAAAGATTGAAATATTATTTTATAATAAAATTATTGTCAGTTTCTAAAGGATCTAAAATGATTCATTTATAGGATAAATTTGTTATTTGTCTATAAACTTTCAATCAATAGTTTTTATAAAGGGTCTGGTCACTATATTAACCTTAACTTTTATATTTAACTTCTACTTAAATAGTTTGACATTTACCATGTGTCTGTGTATTTTTATATTATATGGTTAATAAAATTACTATAAAATGCCAATAGAAACCCATTAGGTTAATAAATTTCAAATATATTATTATATAGGTATTTTGGGAGAACCATTTATTTTTATAAATATTATATCAATTAATAATAAAATATTTGTTTCAAAAAATATTTTATGTAAATTTTGATACTATTTGGTATTTTATCTTTTATAGATTTATAACATCATTATTACATGGAATAAAATTATTCTAAACAACACTAACATGTCATTTTATTCTATAAAATTAGTGGAGTTCATTAAATGTCTCAAATTTTATTTATTTATATATTTATAATATCAATTATATTAATTATTCATTAACACTATAATTAATGAATCATAATTGTGTCATAAATAATTTTAATTATTTAATGTCGAATTTTTTTAATTAAAATTCCATTATGTAGGATATATTTTGATCTTTCTAATTACTATTTATAGTTGAATTTATCTTATGTATATCCCTGTATTAAAATTTTTTATTTATTAATCTTTGATTTTAACTCTATTAACGCTTCTTTAAATAAAATAATAATAAATGTCCTAATCTAATCCAAGTGGACACAAAAGGTTCATATTTTATTCCTAAGGTTTTTTCTGGTCGAATTATACTTATTCAATAAAATTAGAACATGTGTTTGGGTAATAATAATATCATTTTTAACCATAATTAGCATATTTACTTTTAATCGTGGTAAATAAAAGTAAAAAGTTATTATTCACCAAAAATTATTTTCATCTTATTAATCCAAATTTTACTTACTGATATCAATTGTGTCTCTCGGTATTTTGAAATTTAACTCATAGAAGTGGTAAAATTAATGTTTATGTAAATTGGAAAATGCTCATAGGAGGTGGGTAAAAGATGGTGAAAAGTTCAATAAGTTTTATATATCTGTTATTATTACAAAATGACGCCAATGAATTACAATGAAAATATATATGTATTATTTTTCTATTTTGACCTAAAATTAATTTAAATGAAATAATTAATTATTTAACGAAAAATTCGGTTTTAAACTATAACTTAGTGTTTTTTACAATTCATTAAAAATTGAAAGTTCTCAGATAATACCAAAAATTCACCCTAAGATAATTTTGATTTTATAAATTAAAAAATAATGTCTATTTTAAAAAATTCAAAACATATATGTTCCATTTATTAATTTAATATTAATTTCTGTTTTCAAAACCAAAAGGTGTGTTTTTAATAAACACTAACTAACAAAAAAATTGATAGTTGATTATGATTAATTTCAAAGTGAAATTATTTATAATGAAAAAAATTGGATTAAATGGTTAAAATATAATCTATTTATACTTAAAAACCATTAAAATGTGTAATTTAACTCTACAAAAAATTTGATTAAAAAATTTATATTCAATTAAAATATAGTATTTTTCACTATTCAACCAAATATAAAAGTTATCAGAAATACACCAAAAAAATTTAGAAAATAAATTCTTATGTCCTGATTCTAAAAAAGATGTTTATTTGGCCAAATTTAATATATAAATGTTTCATATATTGTATTTAAAAAAAATTTCCATTAAATGGTAGTAGAATTTCATTTTAAAATAATTTCTTTCATCTGAAAAAATTAGTATGTTTTTTCATTATGGCTACGAAATTCCTAACATGGATTATAAAATTTTAAGGATTATATAAAGTACAAAATTTAGTTAATACTATTCATAAACTCTTTTGAACGGCTAGTTTGGTGTGTCTTGGTGTAGTTAAACTCAGTGTTGTGTGTAGTATAAGTTATTGAATTACTTTGAAAAAATAACGTACTATGAAATCGTGGGGTGTCACACTTTTAGACTCAATAATTCCCTATAAATATTCATGTATATGATAAATAGAGTATTTATAGATTTTATAAAAAATTAATTTTATTATTTGTAGACTTTATTCACATATAATCAAATAGAAATAAGGTGTGATATGAGTATTTGGATGATATACTAAATCCCTTTTACAAATAAAAATTTATGAAAATTATATTAAATGTAATATTTTGACTGATAAAGTGACATTCATGGTGTATATTATAACCAGAAATGGGATACATATAGTCCCTAAAAATATAGGTTATTAAATGATTCCCAAACCATACTATATAATAGAAATATATTGTTTCCTTGGATTTTTGTTGCACCATTATTTATTTTTTAGAATCTTCTCTATATTTTCAATCCCAAAAAACAAGATAAAATGGATGGGGTATCTATCTAACTGGAATGATAAATGTGAATATATCATTAAATATATGAAGAAGAGGTAAATAACTACACATATTCCAATGTAATCTATGAGTGGGGAAAAATTGAGATATATGGTGATTCATGTAAAAATAGAATAGGACAACTTATAATACAAGATGATAAAGAGGTAGCATAAATGTCCAATTAATTAAATATTCAAATGATTAACTACCCAAAAAATAATATAGAATTCGGTGTAGTTATGTTTTTTATGATGATTTCATGACATTATATTTGTATAGAGAAGTGTGACATACATAAGGATCATAATATCCTCACGTTTCTATTCACCCAATAAAATTTCTATATAAACTAAAACATTGGTTTGAGAAAATCGTGTATTATTATTATTTATTCCCTAACCATTGATGGAAGGATAACATAGTAAAAAAATTATTATAAAGGATCCTCAATCCTATCAAAAATGGATAATTTTAGGTATTTAATATTCATAGAAATGAAAAGGATGAACATGAGAATATTAAATTAATTTACATCCTACCATGGATAAATAACTACTCATCCATCCCTTTTTTAGAGGTTCAAGATTTCCCAAAATGATGATATGGTGCTACATAAAAATATATTAAATATCCTAGAGTTGAATATTTCTCAATATGGAGTTCTAAGATTTAGACCCAAATATGCATATGATCTAAATTTGGAATGTAGAGGAAATATCTAAATGATAAAAATATCATATCTATATCATTTAATTGAGAATACATTACAATTTGTATATATTCTAATATAAAAATTTTTTGTTATAAAAAGAAAAGAAACATTGAAAATTTTGTTTCAATCTTCATAGTTGGAAATCAAATCAACGAATAATTGTAGAAATCTAAGGCTATGATGGAACTATTTCCCATCAATGTATGGAATTGGTAAATAATAGCCATATATTTTATACCATGACTCTGTGGTAAACCTAATGGAATCAAAACCTTATTGGTAGATGTCGATCATAATAACAATTAAGAAAATTTCATTACTACCATGGAATATTTATCTATAATAAAACCTACCATGATATACATAAGGAATGTTGTAAGAATTCACTGAGATACACCATATATATTGTATAACCATGACCTAAGGATTACCTAAACATTTTATAGAAGCATTCCATAGGAATTGGATTTTGAAATATGATTTATAACTTTTCATCACCCTTAGATAGATGTTTAGTGTGACACAACTATTATAACTATAATGGATATAATAATATATTATTAAATGGATTTTCAATGATTTTGGGATTAGTACTTTCCTCGAGTAGAGTTTTAATATAACACAATTTTTCATTAATGATTTAAAATTGAACCATGTGGGGATCTTTATTGGGTGATTCATTTGAATCGGAAATTCATAGATGATGTTGGAGAATTTAAACAGATGGTACATGATATTTTCTAAGAGATTATAGAAAAGGATAAAAAGATTCATCCGAATAAGAAATTCACACAAGCATGACAGAAAATATATGTATAAAATCATCAATGAAACCTGAAGAATGGTGTTAGAGATAATGAGTTAGTTAATTTATCACCATTAAAAAATTCATTATGTTCTAGTACATGTAAAATTATTGTCTATGATACATTGTCCCTTTTGAGATCCCTGATCATATCAAAATTTTGGCTTATAGAATAACACAGAAACATATTCTATATCATGATGATAATGACTTTAGTGAATCTTTATTGAGGAAGTACATACTAGAATACACACATGTAATTAATCCAAAGATGGTATAGTTGGGGAACAATATTTCATACAAGGATAAGATAGTGAAGATCATAATACCTAGAGAACAAACTCTATAGACCAACACAACTCCCCAGGTGAATGTGCTAAAGAGAAACCACACATTTGAGGAATTAACATGGGAAATGGAATAGGTGATGGGTCAAAATTACCATAACCTGTTTTAGTGTATGAAATAATATTTTTTGGATTAGAATATTTTAATGAGGTAGAATGTAATGTCCATAAAATTTATTGACATTAAAATGAAAAAATTCTTAATCACATAATAATGTAATAGAAAACACATGGACTACTCTTCCTATTTTAGATAGTTATATTATATTATATTTAAAATAATATTATGAATCATAATCATTTGTAATATAGTTATTATGAAATGACCATTATTTTTTAATATATTACGGGTTCTTATATTGTCCAATTATCATATGTGGATGGATCAACAACCTAAACCAGTATGTTCATACCTTGTGAAGCCCATTTATCAGATCACGTAAGGGTGATAGAATCCCTAGGCCTTACCCTTGTCCAATCCCAAGATTGTGTTCATGAAATATTTCACTATAGAAACCATTTGCATGAGATGTACAAGCTCATTGATATCATGAACCAAACCATATTCATTGTACTATCCCAATAAAATATCATCATTACTCACTGTTCTAGTTGGTAAATACCAAGTGTAATAAAAATATACGTATCTTGACCCTAAATAATATGAATTTTTTTATTTCTTAAATATAATAATGAATTCATTTTACTTTTATTATAACTGTATATTAATTAAATAATATGTTTGATAAGCATTAAATTTTGATATGAAAAAATAAAAATTGAATTTTTGTGAAATATATAGTTCTAATAATGATATTATTTATGATGAATTCAAGAATATCTTAAATAAATAAAAATAACATTATAATTTTATGAACTCAAATATAATGTTTATATGAGTTAGAAAAATAACCATTTTAAAAATAAATAATTTTTTAACAACGCGGTATTATTTTTATAAAATTTTAATTTCTCATATTTAGAAAAATATTTTTGAAAAGTAAATGTTATTTTAGAAAAATATACATCAAAATTATTTATTATTTTTAATAATTTTTCTAGAGAGTCAAAATTTTGGGTATATATTAAATATGTTATAATTATATGGAAAGAATTATGAAATAATAATAATCAAAAAAGGGATGTAATATATACTATAAATAGTATCAAATACAAAAAGTACGTTTCCATTTTAAGGAAATTTCATTTTTACATTATTTTATTTATTTTATAAACCGTTAATGAATCTTATAAATCCTATATAAATTGATTGGGTTTTTAAATCAATTATTTGTAAACATTACCCATTTCAACAAAACGAACCAAAATAATTTAATTTATTTATTTATTACACATACATAATAATTAAAGAAAATATTCTATTTCAAATAAAATGGAAAAATAAATCATAATTGTTTTATTACATTATATTACAGATTGTAAATTATATGTCTGGAAATTAATAGAAATTCCACAGTGATATACAAATACAAAATCATCTCATTCAACAATACTCAAAAATATCATAGCATGAATATAAATGGACCTTACCTTTTGGTTTCCCTCTTATGATTACCCCAATCTCATAGGAAGCTCCACACATGATTTAGTAAGAACCATCTCAAGGTAAGGGATCCTATCCTTTTCCTCTTTATTCAAAAACCATATATGTAATCTAAATTTGGATTTCCAATTGATCATGTTGGAATATATTTTTACTTATAAATATAAATATATTTATGTTTTCTATTAGGTTAGAGACCCATTTAAATCTTATTAAATGGTTATATGATTGATTATATTCCCTCATTATGCTGTCAAAATTAAACTATGATAATCCATGCCAAAAAATATCCTATGGAATACTCATTCCTATTTCCACATGGTGGTATTCCCCTTGATATGCATATCAATCACTAATTGGGTACTTACATATATGTAACCCATAATCCCTAGTCGTGGGATTAAATTTTATTTAATGAATCCATTGTTTTTATGATATATGGGGAAAACATAAATATTTACATTAAATGAATGTGATATAGGTTCCAGGCATATCGTAAGCGTTAGATGGGTGGTTCCCAACATTTATTTATCAGTAATAAATGATCAGTCTGATATCTATATGACAATAAATTCAATGATCCCTGAAATTTCGTTATAGAAATATAAAAATAATATTTTCACTGAAACTGAGAGATATGAAGCAATACATATTGTTTAAAATGTATTTAATTAGATAAATAATTACCGATGTAGAATTATTTCTATATTTATGTGTCCAATGACATATCTAATGTTCACCGCCATTACGTTGTAGAAACCAAGCATAGACTTCCTATAGAGGTGATATACATGACTTCCATGATTCTACAAACATGTCCGAAGGAGTCACCGGGTGCTAGAAACAAATATCCTTCTGCATTTGTCATCGGCCTTTGATCGCGTTGAGAACCACGTCCAAAGAACTCTCCAGGATTTGATGGAGGTTGATTCTTCTTTATTGTTGATAGATTTTATAAATAATAAATCTATATTGGCATAATAGTTTTTTAATCCTACTAAACTATGTAGAACCAAATAGGATAATGAGAAAATAACATAATTGGGTAATTGTATTTATATGTTTAAAATAAAATAATTTAACAATTTCTCATTAATTTTTTTAATCCTAGGTAAACCCCTTGTCAAATAATAATAGTAATATTATTATTTCTCGACATGCTCAAAACTTACAAATTAAAATTAAATTTTATTAATTCTTACTAGACCATAAAACTCAATCCACTATTCCACCAAAATATTTATCAGGACATGAATAATGTCTATTTGTTTACTAAATAAAAATTAAAAAATTATTGTCCAATAAATAAGTAAATATTATATTCAGTAAATAAAAAATAAATATTTATTAAATATTCTGCTCATAATATATTATCTTGAATAACTAGTAGTGGAATAAATGTAATCATAGAAGTATGAATAACTATTAAATCATTTATTGGAAGGATATTTATTAAACCAATTAAAAAATACATTATAATATATTATTTTACTGAGATTCTAGATACACATAGTGTTTGACCCTCAAGGTCCTTTTCCCAATGGAAATAGGCGAAGAATCCAAAAGACCAATGATAGTGTCTATAAACACTCTATGGCGCCTATAGAGAAAGAATTTCATACCATCATGATATGTCACCTCATATGAACACCTATTTCTTAATATAAACCCTTAATCAAAATACCTATAATAAAATTACATTCATTCTATTTCAATCAACCTGTGTGTAATATATCTATTTCATTCACTTCCCAAAAATAGATCTTGCCTATATAACACCATGGACCTAGATTTATTTAGTATATATCATTTCCATCAAAGGGGAATAGATATTAATTTTTGTTAATGAACAGAATGGATAAATCCTTTTTTCATTATTCATTAAATCATTATTTCACTAGAGGCACCCACCATATCATACTTCACCGTGAATATATTACATCATAGTTTTATTTAGTATGTATTTGTGAGAAAATAATAATACTCATTAATAGAAATATTAAATTCTAAGGACCATTACACATGTCCACAGATAAGAATGTTCAATGACAAGTATAAATGTGTATTTCAATTGGCAGGTCTCACTCTCAGAATATTTATACAGGACATTACCAAGGGAATAGACCATGAGAATGTTCTTAAAAATTCCTATGAGTCTCCACCCCTAATAGCCATTAACATTTGTGTCCCTCAAATTACATTCCATTCTATAGAAAATATATTGTAGAATTGAATCTTATCACTTTTGGGTTCTCATCATAGTGTGGAGCTGCAATGAACATTTAGTGAGACAACTTCTGATAGGACATTATCACATACTATGTTACATAGAAAAAAAATAAATATGTGATATGAAGATTATTAATATTCAAAAACCATGAAAACAATATTGTCGTAAATTAATAAAGATGTCGGTTCGAGGGCACAAACTGTAATAGAATTCCACCTTCACTAGACATTAATACTAACTACCTTCATTCCAATTTCATTCACCTGATTCACAAAATTCTATAGTGATAGGACTTTAGTCAAGGGGTTCGCCAAATTCTATTTCATGTGTACCCTACTCAGTACAAAATCACCACTCTGATAGAAATCCCATAAGAGGTGATACTTCCATAGTATATTTATTTTCCATTTGGGTATACATAGATCTTTTTCAATAGCCATCGATGTTGTATTATCACCATAAAATTTGATAGTGTGTTTAATTCAAGGTACCACATCTTGCTCTGAGATAAAGATCCAAATGAAAACAGTCACCCTGGAAATATTAGAAGCCTTAATATAGTGAGATTCTGTTTTAGAATTAGTAAAAATGGCATACATTGAACTCTTCCAGCTCACAACTCCTCCTTTGATACTGAAAACATATTTTTATTACAACTTCAAATTGTTTTTATTTTTCTAAACACTATAATTATTATATCCCTTGACGAGTAGCTTCTCATCCCCCCCATACACCAAGACCAATTCCTTAGCTCTTATTATATACATAAGGACTGCCTTAACATGAGTCGAATGTTTTCCACCAATATCATCTTGATGTCTTCCTACCATGCATAATTCATAGGAAACATTATGTCTAGTACATAACATGAAATAATTTATTGATCATATCACTTAAGATTAAGGAATATTACTCATTCTCTATTTCTCATGTCATGTATGAGGACCCATTCTTGTATAATGATATAAACCATGTGACATTTGAACTGATCCCATATTTTATTGTTCCATCTTAAATCACTTTAGTATATAGTCAATATATGTATTTTCACCTATTCAAACCAGCGTCTTGGATTTTTCATTAATGTTCTTAATCCCTATAATATATGTGGCTATTCCAAATTCCATCATATAGAAACAAATTGTTTAAAAAGTATTTAAAAAATTTTATGATTGGTATGTCGTTTCTAATAAGTAATATTCCCTCATCATATAATAGTAGAATAATGAAAACATTACCATTAAAACTTTTAAATACAGTATTCCCTCATTTGATCTTATTGAGACCAACTTATTTTATGGATTCATTATTTCAAATCTATAATGACTTGGATTATTGCATCAATAAATAAATTGATCTCTAAAACATGGAGATCTTTATAGCACTGACTGGAGTAATAAGACCTACAAGATATGTCATATAGATATCCTCTTGAAGGTTTCTATTAAGGATTGATTTTTTGACATCTATCTTATAAATCTCATAGTTAGGTAATTATTTATAGAAAATATGATTATGATGGATTTAATGATAGAAACTAGTGAAAATGATTCATCATAGTCAATTCATTGATGTTTTTTGAACCCATTATCCAATATCCTTTATCTATATGTAATTAATTTACCACCCATGTCCAGTTTCTTTATTAATACCCATTTTAATTCAATCGGATTTACATCAACTAGTGCATCGACTAGAATCCAATCCTAGTTCTGATATGTGGAATCCAATTCAAAATTCATAGATTATATCCATCTTCCATATTTTGAGTTCAATACTACATCCATATAGTATATAGCTACATAATTGTTAACAAAAAATGAGTCACTATCCTTGGGGACCAGAAAACCATATATCTTTGGTTCTCTTACATATATTATGCTCATACATAGTACTTGTGTTTCATGAACTACTTCTTCCATAGGGACCTGTGGAATCTATTCATGTACTAAGTATTATGTATCCTGAGAATCAACATAATTGAACTCAATATTTCTCTTACTATCCTTCTTTGTGATGTTCTATCATTCAAGAAAGATAGATTTTCTAGCTATAGTAATATTCATGTATGAGTGTTTTTATATCTGCAGTCTCTCTAATTCCTTGAGATACCCTATAATGATTCAAAATATGCCTTGGGGATCTAGTTTTTTGCTTGAGAAGGCCTTAACAAATTACTCAAAACCCCATAGACATGTATGTGACATAATGGGTTTCTCTAAACTCTATAGATTGAAGGGAATTCCATTTTCCACATTAGTTGGTTCTTAGTTTAATGTGTCTATTGTAGTATTGAGTAACATCACAAAGGGACAATGAAATATCTGGATTAATCATTATCGACCTAACTATGTCCAACAAGATACAGTTTCTCTTTTCACTAACACCATTAGATTGTGGTGTATAAGAATGGGTGAGTTGAGATATAATCACAAACTCTAGTAAAATATTGATGAACCATTCATTAAGATATTAATCACATAAGTGTTTACAAATACTAGAAGCTTTATGTCCCTTTAAACTAATCCACCAAATGGTGGTTTAGTCATTTCCATGTAAAAAAGTATGGCATTTATCAAGTGGTTTATCTCGAATGAGTCTATGTAAACATATTAACATCGCTTTATGAAATCATTCTCATTTACATGATAAAGAGTTGATGCCAAATGTTGGTGTTATATATGACATGTGAACATTAATATTTAACAATTTCTGACACAAGGTTTTCATTGTTCAATACATAGAGACTATTATTAAAATGTTCCACATCATTACATATGTTGTCTTTATAAATGAAATAAATTTTAGCTACAATCATTAAAATAAACCCATCTGTATATAAACATTATATAGAAATTAAGATTTTGATAATTTTGTGTACTTAATAACAATCACATAAATACAAAATAAATCCCATTGGCAATGAAAGGTGGTAATCACGAATTTCATGAGCAGCAATCCTCACACCATTGGTAGCTCATAGATCCACCTATCATCTAAGAATTTTTCTGAATCTGGTGGGTTCATTCCTTTGGATATAGTTGTTAGCACCAAAAGCTATATCTAATAACCAGTTTGTAGATAAAATAAATTATTCTCAATAAAAACCACACATTTATCTTCCCCTTCATTTTGGATGTAGTTCCCCTTTTAGTGGCCTAGATTTTCACATTCAAAACTTATTTCCTCCCTTTACATTCCTTCCCTATTAATCATCTTCATCATAGTAGAATGATGCTCGAGAGATTCAGAATATTTATATGTCTTAGACCCCTATTCCATTTCGTTCCACTTATTATTCACAATAAGGAAAATAGGTTTTGTAACACCCCATGTCCATATCCACGTGGTGATTCAATGTCTTTTGTTCTGATAGACTCTTCTCTTTATTTCTTATATTATAATTATAAATAAAACAAGATAAGGTCTTGGGAAGTGGCCAATGTATGGGATATTTGTGGAACTCATCTAGGAATTGAATCCCTAAGATATCCAGTGTTTCAAAATAGATAAAAATCTTGACTACAAAAGGCCCATCCAGAAGAGACTCTCCATATTTAGTTGTAAACATATCATTGGAGATCTCATAACTATCATTTCTAACCATCACATTATAGAAATCATGAATGAAGATACATCATTCTATATGAATCCATTAACTCATATTATTTTAATATATCATTTGATTTGGATGATATAATGGTGAACTAATAATTTGTAGCTTCATTTAGATGTTTCTTATTGAGAGATAGTTCTTCATCACATCCCTTATTCCCACGTGCAACTGGTATGGGTTCTTCTTGCACATATAAATTTTTTTCATGGCGAAGGATTGCATAAAAACATCTTTTAATTTATTTTAAATTTGTATGAGTGATAAGGTTTTTGTTCCTGATTATGGATCACTATGATACGTATGATGTCATTTTTAATTAGGTTTATAAAAACAATATAAACATTGATTTATTACATTATCAAAAAAATTTAGAGAAATAAATAAATATTATATTTATTATTCTCCCACTAGTTTTTCAAAACCTGATAGCCATAACCATTGTCAGTGGAATATGTTATTGCTTGTATATCATTATACCAAGGATCTATATTCCACTACTCATTTTACCATCATTGGTTATTCAAGAAACTCGAATGGTTTTAGTTTGAAATTCCAAATAAGAAATGAATTAATTCATAGTTTCTTGATCGGCTAAGTGGACTCCCCAATCAATAAATAATGAATTTTTATTTATCAACTTTTTTATCTCAGTTAAACTATGTCATGCTTTAGAAGTAAACCTTTGATGTGAACCATGTTATGTCAACCCAAAACCTCATGAAATAATTCCTGGATAATTAAAAGTACCCAATCATTATCTGGTTAAGAACATTGATCTATGGTTTGATTGTAACTTAAGAAATGGAATTCTATACCAGCATAAAATTTTATTAAGATATTTTATCATTTATGAATAAATTTCCATTTCTTAACATTATTAAATTCATTTTAATTTAAAGTGGGATTAATTAAGTGATTATCCAAATATTAGAAAATATTTATTCATAACCATTTGTATTATAGTTATATCTTGCATCCTTGTTAATTTATTAATTATGAGATTGCGATAATGAATCTATAGTGAAATAATCATGCAAATGAAGAAAATTAAATAGGGGATATTATCCGGAGAATATACGAATGGTTATTTTATGTAGAATTTGATAAACTAACCATTGATCTTGGGGAAAACCCATGAACAAATTAGGGTTTGAGTTTATATCTTTCCACCTGTCCACCTTTGAATATCCTTAGATTGGATTCACATAAGCTCATAACATGAACCTCTTCCACTAGCTTGGGAACTCCATCCATTACATATGACTTTTACTCACACTCAAGTGAGGGGAAATGGGGGTTTTCATAAAATAATACATGTCCATGAATTCCCTAAATGAGAAGAAAAAGAGAAGGCATGCATGGCTATAATTTAAATTATAAATTTATTAAATGAAACCAATCATATAAAAATGGTATGGTCTAGCTCATTACCATCCACATGCATGCAACATATTATACATTTAATAAAAAAGGATTCAATTATTTTATCATTCATATTTAAGATAAATCACCATATAATCGATTGATTATTATCTTTAACTAATCAAACCGTCTTATCTTAAAAATAATCTTAATTTCCCAGAAATTCTGGTCTATTATAATTTTGAACTAATTAAATAAATTTATTTAGAACTGTCCCTGTACATAGGTGTTCCTTAGAGGAAACATGTTTAATACCTATCCAAATCTAACTAACATATATTTTACTTGAACAATGTTTTAATCATGTTATATATGGAATACACGATTTATCACGTACTTTGACGAATATTACCTCATGGATTGTGAAATTAATTACATTTTTTGGTCACGTGTTATGATACAATGTACATAGAGTAACAACATGTAACATAACTCATACATGATATATAGATTTTTACCATTACCAAGATATTAATTAAATATATAAAAATTAATGTATAGTAAAACCAATCATATGAAGTGTCCTGTCTTTATCTCCAACCAAAATTACATGTCTCAAGGTTTTAATATTAAAATTAACAAATTTTAAATATGCATAACTTTGCATAAGTACATGGAATGTAAATCAGATCTACACAACATTTACACCTCTCACTATCAATCTTAGCCACAGGCCTAGGGACACAACATGAAATTTGTGCCATTGAAAATTTGTTGTACAAATAATTTCCAATGGGCCACATTTCATGTTGACTCAGTGTTACAGAGTCACTAATTAGGTAGGTTATTTATTGAATACATGCCACTTATTTGACATAAAATTACAACACACCATGATCAATGGGCCACATGGTGTATAGTCTTTCGGACAAGGAACCAATCTCTCTTTATCCACGTGTAGTGTGAGATTAATTACACAACATTTCATTAATGCACATTGTTTGATTGATTCTCAAATTTACTCCTGATGCATTGAACACTGCTACCTAGTGTGTACAATGGAGTTATCATAGAAGAATATTTTGATTCTATGGATGAGTTCATCGATTCTATTTTTATAAAAAAACTAAACGTATTAATGGGATATAAAAGAAATAAATGAGGGCAAAACAGATATGGAAATTCAAAATAAAAATTATTAATATTGAATTGAAGAAAATATTAAATGTGAAAAATCAACAATAATATTAAATAATTATAAACAATTTTTTACCCCCACTGATAGCACTTGTACATTATATGAACAAAGGAAGTGTGCAATGGGTAGTGCCTAACATTTAATGTTTTCCATTATCGATGTTCAATCTGAGATATGTATGATAATCAGTGTTGTGATCCACGTAATTGATTCAAATGAATAGAAAAATACTAATTGAACTGGAACCAATATTGATGGAACAACACATAATGTTTATAATTTATTTAATTAGTTAATGAATTACCTCTATGAAATTATTTCTTCATTGATGACTATGATGATAGATTTTTCTTGAATTATTGTTTCATTGTAGAACCCAAGAATTGTATTCCTCTAGAACTGATCCACTTGTGTTCCAAAAATCTCTAGATGTCACTAAAGAAGTCTATAGTTGCTAGCAAATAGTATGCTTGCACTTGAATCATCCCCCCTTTAATTTCTTTGAGAGCTTCATGCAAAGAATTCTCCTTGATCTGGTGGAGGAGGATGGACCTCTGTTCATTATGGAATTTTTTGAGAATAGAGCTCTGTAGTCTATACTTTTTTTCTCCAAATCTGTCTTGCACAACTGAATAGGCCCATGAGAAGATAACATTATTGGGTATTGGTATTTCTAGTGTTAAAATAAAATATTTTCACAAGTTACCTTTTTATTTATTTGATCCTATCAAATACCCGTATCATATAATAATAGTAATATAATTATTTTTGTACATGCAATAAACATACAAATTAAAATTAAATATTATTTAATTAAATAATATTCCATATTATCATTTCTCATTGGACCATTAAACTCGGTCCTCCATTCCCCCATAATATTTTTCTATCTTTGAATAATTTATTTTTATTTATTAAATAAATATCACAACATTATTTACTAATAAATAAATAAATTCAATATTCATGAAATAGAAAATAATTTTTTTAAATATTCTACTCACAATATGTTCTCTTAAATAACCAATGATCTAATAAATTCGATCAAAGCTACATGAATAATTATTAAGCCATGTATGTGAATAATATTTTTTCAACATATTAAATCATAAATAATAATATATTATTTAACTGAGATTCTTGATACACTTTATGTGTGTCCCTTTAGGACAATATCTAAGTGGTATTTAGAAAATAATCCTGAAGTTTGATGTTATTGTGTTGCAACATGACATGTTTCCCATAGAGAAAGAAGTTAATACTGAAATAAAATTTACCCTCATACAAATACTTACCATGTAATATAATCACAGTATCAAAATATCTCTAATCTAATAGGTTGAATTCTAGTTCCATAAAATTATATTCTTGATATTTTTTTATTTGACTTTTATGAATTAAAAATTAACTATATAAGTTCATGGAAATGGTTTTATATAGGCTCTATAATTTTCATCAATGGTCCGGATATATCAACATATATTATTGGTTAGAAGGGATAAATCCTTTATCACATTGTTTATTAATGAAATATTACTCATGATGCACCCAACATATCCTACATCTTTGAAAACATATGTTTTCATAGATTTCATAAATACATTTTTGTGTAATACTCATAATATTCATTAATATTAACCAAAAAGTATAAGGATCAAAACATGAATATGAGGATAATAACGTCGAATTATGCATAGAAATTTTGATTTCATCTTGGCTGGTCTTATTATCATAACATCCATACTAGAAATTATCATAGAAATATAGAATTAGAAGGCGTCTCAATGTCCTATGAGTCTCCACCCCTTAATGGTTTTATCATTTTTGTCCCTCAAATGATATCATCGATATATAGAACATCTATTCATTAATTGTTTCCAAGCACTTTTGGATTTTCATCATAGCAAGGAACTGTAATGACCTTTTAGTGTGATAGTTACTCTAAGGACATTATCACATACTATGTTACATAGATGAAACCTCATTATACAATAAGAATATTATTAAGAGTCAAAAACCATAAATACAATTTTATCATCAAGTATAAATAAGTTGGTTCTAGGGCACTAACCCCATCATGTGACAGGTTATATTTTAATTATATGGCACTCTAATGAAGTGGGTAATGTTTTTAGGTAATAAGATTTATTATACGGTGAAATTGAGGTTAAATAAAGCATGTTGTGTTATTTTGTATAAATGGTTAGCATTGAAATATGCTTATGATGCGATTCTTTAGGTTGTTTCCATATTCCCATGGTTCCCTTATTTGGACTTCATATATCATTATTTAATGTTCATGATTATTATTCTCAAACCTTCTATGTAACCATGATCTACCTCTTTGACCACTTGTACTACATTACCATATTCCATTCTTTGATTACTCCCTTTCTATGATTTTTATTCCATCCATTTCATAGGTGTGTCCCTTATTTAACCCATATATATTTATAAGAGAAATAGAATTTATAGTTCCATTTAAAGGATTTTTAATAAATGTTTGTGTTTTTAATTAAATTTATTATGTAATATACTTCATTAAAAACATTATGGATCATGATCTTATTGGGTTTTACTAACTGTATCTTAATTTAATTAATCATTAATTAAATTTTATTAAAATATTGGTTTTCATAATAAATTTCATCGACAATATGAATCATTGAGTAGAAATACATAAATATTCAATTTATATAACACCTAATCAGTTACATAAATTGATATTACTTAAATTTTTAAGAATAGTCATTAAAAAATATAAAAAAACCACAAAAGGACAATATAGGGATAATGTTTTAGAAACTGTGAAACATAAACAACTGGTTCATAAGGATTCTTCACTATCTCCCACATATTTCATAAAAAATAAACCCCTTTTTGAGATATATTACGGAATACCATTCTTCATGTACTATAGAAAATAGACACATGAAAGGTTGAGATCATATACTCAATAATAAAAAACAAGGTAGATATCAATCATATTATAATCATAAGAAAAAATAACATAACATTTTAAAATTTTATCATCCGTAAGAAATATCATGATATCAGGCCATGTGATAAGTCATGAAAGCTCATAAAGATAAATTAATGTTATCCCAAAAGAGATACCATGTGAAATAAGATTTTTGGAGTACACATAATCATAGAGAATCATTTCATATAATTCAATCCTCATTTCCATTACCATCATAGTAGAAAATTTCACAACTGAACCAGGTTTACTTGTCGTTCCATCCCTGTATTACTGATCCAGATTTACTTATTATTCTAGTCATGTCTATATTATGAGATATAAATCATTTCACAGTATATTAGAGGATGATATATATATCACCTATCTCATAATTATATCATTCTTATTTGGGACACAAAAAAATCAGTAATCATAGAATAACCTATGAAATAAAATGGGTTTCATAAACAACATTCAAACATAACATAATCTATATAAAAATTTGATTTCATAAATATAAGTTAATTATAAAAAAATATTAAACCATAAGAATAATCGGGATAATATACATGAAAATAAAACCCTATTAAATTATTCCATCATAAAGGGAAAATGATTCTAATATAACACATTAATTTAATTATTTAGGAAAATATCATTTCTTCGTCAAAAATGTATTCTTTTCATAAAATTCCACACAATTTTAAAATAAAATAATTTTTTTAAAATAACATTGAAAACATTTATGGTATGATTTATGGAAATTAGGTGTCATGAAATTGTAAAAATTCATTAATTTCAAAAAATGGGAAAACCAATCTCCTTGTACTTTTACAAAAAAAGTCAAAATGTACCTCCTACCGAAAACTAAAAATATTCTTTTCATGCCATTTAATACAAATTCAACAATGGGTAAAATTTAATTAAAATATTTTGGACTAATATAATTTATATTTTATATTTAGGGAACATGGATGCATATGATTAATATTACCTAGTAATTATTTATGAATAATCAATCATAGATAATAATACGATTGAAAAAGTATCTCTTAACTTAGGTATAATATCCTTCCTATGTATCCAAAACTAGTATATAATGACTTATATTGTATCATTTACAAACTCCATCATAATAGAAATTTTTATTATATGATATATAATCCTATTATCATATTTTTCTTTGTATCATTTTTAATTACTTATTAGTAAGATATTATTTGATTTATATTCTTATGCATGTTTTGTCTCATTAGTTATGGTTCTCCTTCATGGGTCATATTTATATTATAAATAATTACATTAAAATAATATATACCATTTTTATTCATTATATACATTTATATAATTATTATTTATCAAATAAATTGTATAATACATCACATCAAATCATGGAGATGTTAGGCTGTACAAACGCATGAGTGATAATATTATTCTTATAATTGTTGAATGGTATAAAACAGGATTATGTATAATATTTTTGATTCAGTATAATTTAATAATAATTTTATATAGTTATTATTTCCATCATTATACCCATCCATGTAAGGTGGTGGTGAAAAATAGATTACTCTAAGCCGTAGAGATGGTGGGACATACGTACGCACAGGTGGTGATTTTATTTTTCATTGTATTGATAAAAGGTGGAATATGGTTGTTTCATAATTATAATATCATATAACAATATGTGGGATTCTGATGTTATTAATATATAATGTAACAAAAAATAAAAAAAATGTATAAGAATAAATTATTGGGAAGGAATCTGTAGAAGAGAATACATCTTCTTTGACGTGAATCCTTTAAATATATTCTTAGAGCACTAAAGTCAGTCTATGAAGAACTAAATAACCTCTTGAACGTAAATAAGGATGTTTATAAGGGAAAAGGGAATCATATGAATGATATTAAAGGATCAAGTTGACGTGAAGAGGTGAGGGAGTAGGATCCTTTTAATAATTGAGTTGAGAGGCACCGTTGAAAAGTCATAAAATATTAAATTAATTTAAAATAATTTTTTATCCAAATATTTCAAAATTGAAATATGTAGAATATAATATAAGTAATTTTCTAAATTATCCCATCCAATAATTTTTAGACATTTCTTTATTTTGTTTTAAACATCATCATTTCAATTTACCCTTAATTAATCTCTTTCAATTTTAATTGTGGTTACAACATTTTAAGTATTAAGAGGCTATACATTTAACTTATATGGGTAAAGTTCTGAAAATTTGACACTTAATGAACATATAAACATTATAATAGTAAAATGTTTTTAAAATATATTTATTGTTTTTAAATAATTTAGTTATTTTTTTTATAAAACATCAATTATGTCAATTTTTACACTATTCATTTTATTGAATTTAAATTAAATATAAATGGGGAGATAAATATAAAACCAAACCATTTAATATTCTTATAAAACATCATCTTAACCTATAAGAATCATGGATGATATAAATTAAGCCATATAATATTTCCTTTAATAAGTATAATATCATTTATTTGATTCCATCATTAATAATGAAATAAGCGAATAATTATAGTTTTTTAATTAAATTTAATAATTTAATGTCTACAAATTATAAATAAATCACCCTGATATTGGAAACCATTCTATATTCACACTGACTATTTTTAGTCTGAGAGATCTCTTATATAACAATATATTTTTTTCTTTTCAGTAAGAAGATATATTACTTTAAGTGTCATAATCACACCCAAATGCCTTCAAAAGGAAAAATTTTTAGTCCCAAGGGTTTTATTGGTAAACCATTACACATTTAATTATTTTAGTACAACTGTTATGGTATATTTATAATAGTATTCCTAATATTAATTAACCATTTAATCTTTTACTGAATTAAAAAAAAATTATTGAAGTAACTTATCATAATGGGAAAAAATAGAAAATATATATTTACATAATTTAAACCTACTGAATGGAATTATGGATTCTATTTTTCTTAATTATAAATACATACATTTCAATAATTAATTTAAATTTAATACTATTGTCAAAAAGCGTTAACAAGTTTTAAAAGATAATACATTGTAAAAGATTGAAATTTTTTTATATTTGAATTTTATTTATAATTATCATAATGTCATACATTATATTTAATGATAAAAATATATTATATTTATACATTAAAACCATTAAATGTTTTAATTTATCCATATATGTTATTTCGATTAATAAATTGTTTTCAAATAAAAGGAAGTGTATTTTTACTAGTCCTCAAAATTTGAAAGGTATTAGAAATATAATAAAATATCATCTAAAGTAAAATATTATATTCCTATTCTAAATAAAAGATTTATGTTTTCATATAAAATATGTTAGTTATTCAAAAACATAATTTAAAAGTGGTTCTCCGTTAAATGGCCTAAACATACCCTTTTGAAAAATATATGTCTTTAAAAATGAAATAGTTTTTATTTATACCCTATGAATAAAAATCTATTTGATAAATTAATTTTTTTATAAAGTATATATCATATATTGGTTATTAATTTAATTACTAATATTAATTAACTCAATTTATTAATAAAAAAAACAAATATCAAATTGATTTGTATTTTTCAGAAACAAATGACAAAAATGAATTAAATATACATTGTCATATTTTAGTTATTATTAATATTAATATACTAATGTGTAGTATTTATTAGTCATTTTATACTATGTTTGTCTCAAATTTCATTTAAAATTGTGATTTCATGCAATTCAATCTACAGTAGAATTAATATTTTTTAAAGAAAACATTTCATTAAAACATTCGGGTGTTACAATTTATGTAATGTGGTTCACTAGTATTGAAATTATACATTACGATTTATAACATTATGATCGAATATGGTGTATTAAATTGATTAAAAATAGAACCTATAAAGGGGAATGTAATCCTTATAAATATATGTAATCCATGTTGGTATTTAACTCTTTTTTGAACGATAATGAATCTCGGGATAGAGATGAGGATGTAGATAAAAAATCCTAACTATTTTTATTTTACTAACTATGGTTATGAGAAGTAACCCAGTTTATATGGATCATACTGATGATCCACAATGTAGTGATAATATTTTAACCCTCTTCTTGAATTAGTGACCACTATTATTCAATGAATCTATGATTCCATTTGTAGATAATAAATTGATAAGTCACAAAGTTAATATATTTCTCACATTAAAAAGTATATAAGGGGATATGTTTTCAATCTTATTTTATCATCTCATTATGACTGAGAATCAATGGTGTTTATTAATTCATAACAATATGGATGAATAATAAATAAAGAGCATAGAATTGATTGATTTGAATTATATTTTCTAAAAAATAATACTTTCCTCATGGAAAAATAGTATATATGAATATAAATGTATTAATTATTAGACAATAGAATGGTAAAATGTATCTATATATAAATATAACAATACAAGGTCAAAAAATAATGTTTAATTACACATACATAGTTCAATGGGTAAGTATTACAATTTATTTTAAAGGGTAAACCAAATCCTATAAATGTCAATATTCTTCAAATATTTCTCATTATACGAGGACATATTCTCATAAACTATCACGATTGGGAAATAATACTCAATGTAATTTAACTTTGAAAAAATTCATGATTATTAAATGATTGATGAGAAATATTGAAAATGACATACGGAAAATAGGAATATGGGAATGTTATGTCTTACAATATGTAATAAATGTAGAATGAAACACTATAGAGCAGTATTTCTAGGAATTAATGATTTATTTATTTGTATAGAGGAATACCATTATGAATGTGATTTTACAGTAATGAAATATGTTACCAATGATCATTTCTTTAACTGTTACCATATAGGGCATTATGAACTTGATTTTACCAAGAAACAAGAGAATTTTCTCCAAAAAGTAAAATGGAATGGGATGAAATTATTTGATTACAAAAACTATGGTTGACATTAAATAATATATAAGGGAATATAATGTAATTAAAGACTTAAACTTTGCTACTTATTTGTTTTATTTTGTAAATTATCATTGTTTTTTATATTTCGTGTTTTCAATGAAATTAAATATTTCCCTAGAACCATAATAAGGGAGAATACATTAAATACTCAAAATATAAGTATCAAAAAAATAACGATGTGTTAGTCAGCTCCAATTATAACACATTGAAATTCCATATATGATTTATTTATTATTATACTAATAGTTTATATTATTATAATACTTGGTATGGATTGGAGATAATATGTGAGGAAAATATTTATCATAATGATAAGGAAATTATAATTCATGATTGAAAATTGGAATTAGATAACATTATAGGGGATACTTCATCATATGATTAATTTTTAAACTCACCAATTGTAGCTCTTCAAAAACAAATCCTTCTAGATGAAATGCAGACACAACCTACAGATGTAAAATTTAATCTCGAATTAGAGGATGTTAATATTAAGAAAAAATTAATTGAAATATTTATTATGAAATTACCTAGACATCCACAAAGCATGCTACTAATTTCTCCATCTATCTAGTGCCTGAAATAGGTTAAATGTTAAAGAAACCCAAAAAAAAGTCCTTGAAATTTTGTTAAATTTAATAAAAAACTAGAGGATTTGTGTAACAAAGGATTTAATTTCATTATTTTTCACCTTGGATATACCCTCATATATCATTATGATGTGAGAATAATCAAGGAGGTATTTTTAATAAATTGAAATCAACGTAATTACTATAAATAACAAGTAAACATGCCTCACATTGTTGAATTATTCAATCAAACTCAAAGAGTTCAATATTTTTTCAAATATTTAAAATTGTGAGTATCATCAATTATATGTAAATAAGGAAGATATTTTTAACAAAACATTTTCAATAATTTATAGACATTAATATTTCATGTTAACAACATTTGGATTGACTAATTATCCATCTTTTTTATAGAACCAGTGAATAGAATAATGAAGGAATATCATGATTAACTATTATTGGTATTTATTTATGATGTCATGTTGTATTCTAAAATCAAAGAAGTGAAATTATTATTAGTTTTAAATAATCCTTAAGAGTTATAAAATTAAATTAATTATATGGGAATCCTTGCATCTATAATACCCAAAAATGATCAAGGGTTAAATGGATAAATCATATGATTCATGTCAACAAGGTGAACCTTCATTTTCAGGAGCCTATCTAATTAGAACTGTATAGTTAAGCGTGCTTTGATTGGATTGGTTATTAGGATGGGTGACCTTATGGGAAGTTTCACATAGTGTGTCTGAGTGTGGACAAAACACACTACAAAAGACATGTGTTGGCCTGTGTGGTATTCCATTAAGTCGATGACCCATTAGGGCATATGGGTGGGATCCACGGTGGGGACCATGTGCCTGTGGGGAAACTAGTGGGCCAGGACCCGACATCCATGTTAAGGTGTTGTGGTTGTGCTGTCACTGGGTCCCAGTTGTCGCATTTGGTATCAGAGTTGGTACCTAGCCTTAAGTGCGGTGCACTTCTTGGGTTGAGATGTAGGGCCCACAACGATGATGTTGTGCTGTAAATGGGGGGAGGGATGGTGATTGTAACAACCCAAAATGATAAATGGTTAAATGGATAAATGATATGAATTACGTCCACAAGGTGTGCCTTCCTTTTCGGGAGCCTGTCTGTTTAGAAATCCAATGTTAAGTGTGCTTGGCCTGGAGAAGTGATCACGAAGGGTGACCTTCTGGGAAGTTTTACAGGGTGTGTGTGAGTGAGGAAAAAAAACATTAGAATGAACATGTGTTTCCCTATGGGGACTACCATTATTCAGATGACCTGTTTGGGAACGTTGGTGGGCCCTAGGGTGGGGACCACGTGTCTGCGGGGCAACTAGTGGTACATGGTGGGCCAGGACCCGACAACCATGTTAAGGCGGGGTGGATTTGTTGTCATTGGGACCCAGTTGTCACATTTTGTATCAGAGGTGGTTCCCAGGCATAAGCGCAGTGCACTACCTAGGTTAAAAAATAGGGTCCACATCAAGGACGTTGTCCTCTAAATGGGGTTTGATTGTAACATCCCAAAATTATAAAGGGTAAAATGGCTAAATGATATGACCCATGTCAATAAGGTGATCCTTTATTTTTTAGAGCCTTTTCGATTATAACTCCACAGTTAAGCATGCTTGGCATGGAGTAGTGATCAGGATGGGTGTCATTCGGGGATGTTTCACAGGGTGTGTGTGAGTGAGGACAAAACACAAAGGAAATGGCATGTGTTGACCTATGGGGACTTCCATTAGTCAGATGACCCATTCGGGCATGTGGGTGGGCCCCAGGGTACGGACCACGTGTCTGTGGGGAAACTAGTGGTAACTGGTGGGACAGGACCCGACGACCATAAGTCAGAAGATCGGTTCAGGCAAGTGGGTGGGCCCCAGGGTGGGAAACACATGTCTGTTGGGTAAATAGTGGAACCTGGTGGGCCAAGACCTGATAACCATGTTTAGGTGGGGTGGTTGTGCTGTCACCTGGACCTAGTTGTCACATGTTTTATTAGAGGTGGTACCCAGACTTAAGTGTGGTGCACTGCTTGGGTTGAGATCTAGGGCCCACAATGAGGATGTTGTGTATAAGGGGATGATTGTAACACCCCAAAATGATAAAGTGTTAAATGGATAAATGATATGACTCATGTCAACAAGGTGAAACTTCCTTTTCAAGATCCTATCTATTTAGAACTCCATTATTATGTGTGCTTGGCCTGGAGTAGTGATCATGATGGGTGACCGTTTGGGATGTTTCACAGGGTGTGAGTGAGTGAGGGAAAACACACTAGAAAAAACATGTGTTGGACTATGGGGACTATCATTAGTCAGATTATTGGTTTAGGCACATGGGTGGTCCCCAGGGTGGGGATTATGTTTATGTGGGGTAACTAGTGGTACCTGGTGGGCCAGGACCCGAAAATCATGTTATGGTAGGGTGGTTGTGCTGTCACCGAGACACAGTTGTCACATTTTTTATCAAAGGTGGTACACAGGCTTAAGTGCGGTGCACTGCCTCGGTTAAGATGCTGGGCCCACAACGAGGATGTTGTGCTCTAAATGGGGTTTTATTGTAAACCAAAAAATGATAATGGGTTAAATCTATAAATGATATGACTCATGTCAACAAGGTGTGCCTTATTTTTTGAGATCCTATCTGATTAGAACTACACAGTTAAGCGTGATTGTCCTGAGGTAGTTATCTGGATGGGTGACTTTTTGGGATGTTTCACAGAGTGTGTGTGAGTGGGGACAAAACACACTCGAAAGGACATGTGTTGACCTATGGGGACATCCATTATTTAGATGATCCGTTAAGACATGTGGGTGGACACTAGGGTGGCGACCATGTGACTGTGGGGAAACTAAGGGTACCTTGTGGGCCAGGACCCAATTACCATTAGTCAGAAGTCATTTTTGGGCACGTGGGTGGGACCCAGGGTGGGGACCACATGTCTCTGGGGGAAACTAGTGGAACTCGGTGGGCCAGGACCCGACGACCATGTTAAAGTGGGCTGGTTGTGATGTCACCGGGACACAGTTGTCACTTTTTTTTATCAGAGGTGGTACCCGACCTTAAGTGTGGTGCACTACTTTGGTTGAGATATATGGACCACAATGGGGACGTTGTGCTTTAAAGGGGGGTTGATTGGAACACCCCAAAATGATAAAGGGTTAAATGGATAAATGATATGACTCATGTCAACTAGGTGCACCTTCCTTTTTAGGAGCCTGTTTGATTATAAATCCATAGTTAAGCGTTCTGGTCCTGGAGTAATGATCATGATGGGTGACTTTCTGGGATGTTTCACAGGGTGTGTGTGAGTGAGGACGAAACACACTGGAAAGGACATGCGTTGACCTATGGGGACTGTCATTAGTCAAATGACCCGTTCGGGCACATGGGTGGTCTCTAGGGTGGGGACCACGTGTCTGTGGTGCAAAAATTGGTGCCTACTGGGCCAGGACCCCACGAGCATGTTATGTCGGGGTTTTTGTACTGTCACTCGGACCAAATTTTTATAGATTGTGTGAATTATGGATTTAGAATGTTACTTTTTTAACCATAATGGCTCCATGGATGAAATATATGTTTATCCTATGAATATAATGAAATTATAATAATGTCAAAAACCAAAAACAATAAATGAGTTGCATATTTTCATGGGTTAGGTGGGTGATTGGTGATGATTTTATTCATAATTTCCACTTTTGGATAACCTATTAAGAAATATTACTCATAAAAGGGATAAGTTAATATTAATGATTTGTTGATGAATATTTTAAAGAATGGAGTATTATATTGATGAATTCCCTAGTCTGGACTCTAACATAAAAAAATTAAGAATTTCTAATATATTGTGATTCATTTAATAATGGACACAGTTGATTCCTTATAGAAAATAAAAAAATTATTTCATATGTAGCATAGATGTCAATGAATCACTAAACAACTATCTAACTCGTGATAATTAGTTAGTACCTATAATCATTTCTCTAAATATATATAGATTATATATCAAAGGTTTGAGATACATATGTATTATTATTTAGCAATAAAATAATATTTGGGGAAGGAAAATATGGTAAAAGATTCATTATACATGAAATGCAATGGTGGCCTGAAAAATATAAAGATTGATATGGATCCTATATTCATTGATTAATAAAGATGGTGGTAAGAATTATTAATGTAAAGTAAACATTACATCTTTTTAAATTTGTTACCAAAAAATAATTATGAGGAAATATAAATTATTCTCATCATGATGATGAAAATCGTAAAAATAAATATGAAGTCACGAATGATACTTAATTGGAAGACATCATATATTAAGACAGTGTTTTAGAATTTTGAATGGTACTATATGAATTGTCATGTTTAAATATAGAACTAGAATTATTAGTGGGTTTTCATATCTCAATTTTATTATAAACTTTATTTGAAAATGATATATAGGGATACCTCAAAAAACATATATGGGATAATAGAATCTAGAGATTAAATATTATGTGTCATGATATTTGACATTTCAATACATGAAGACTGATAGAAAGCATAATTGAGGTGTCGTGAAACCTATTAATATTCCTACATGGAAATGAGATCACATTACAATTGGGATTATTATTGGGCTATCAAAGACTCCCAAAAATAATTACATGATATGTTCTATCTTTGATCGACGTACCAAATATATATATATTTTTCTCTATAAGATTTGATTTACCTATAGAAAACCATTCACCACTCTATATACACTAGATGAAAAAAATTTAAAATTTCCATTTTACAATTGGATGTTTATCAATGATATGATGATATGGGAGTATTTATTCTTTATGTCGGTATTACATTGACAGTCATGGGAAAAAAATGTGCCAGTATTCTTATAACCAACGTTAAAATTTGTTATTTACGGCTCATTATGATCGATAATTTTAGAAAACCAATGTTAAAGAGATATTTTTTAATTTGGTTGTATTATAACTAATTTGAAAGTTCAGATGCTCACTTTGGTTATGATATAAAAGATGTACATATATTCTAAAAATGTATGAATCAGTAAAGTATTTATTAAGAGGTATTCTGTTATCATGATACATGTCTTTTTTCTCTATAACCTAATAACTAAATCTATCATATCTCTTATCTGGTGGTATAATTTCACATTACAATATTAATCAATACTCAGGATTAATTGGCACCAAATTTGGCATCAATGACAGATCTAAAGTCAGCCTCAGACATTCTAATTTCTCTCTTTTCAATCATTAATTAGATTGAATTATCTAATAAATGATTATTTGATTATGTAAACAAAATTCTAACATTACCATCATCAAAAACTCAACATCTTTCAGCTTCATCAGTGGAAGTTCAATTTTAGATCTTTTCTTCTTCTACTCACCTGATGGTTTGTATATCTTTTCAAATAAAATAATTAGTTGTTTCTGATTTTTTGTTATGAATTATTTATTTACATTTAATATATGATTCCTTATTTGTATTAGTTTAAAATTATTTAATATATTTTTTTCTATTAAGGATTAAAAATCATGGGATACGATAAGTGGAACTTTTTCATTTCAATATTTTCATATAGGTAAATGAGTTGGAATTTAAATTAATCTTCTGTTGGTATCACATTGTGTCAATTTCAGTTCTGAAAAAGATAGCTAATGAGAGAGTTGAAAAAAATCATGTTATTGCACATCATGGGATGGTTTTTATATTGGTTTTTTTAATGGAAATTTTTTTTATGAGATTACATGTGTGTAATGCAACATATAATATTTTTTTGAAAAAAATACTTGGGAGTTTATATTGGAAATTAGTAGTGAAATCCTTTTTTAATGGATGATTAAGAGTACAAGGATCATAAAAGGTAATTATTTGTGAGAGTACCTATGATGTCAATTTTATTATGGGAAAATCCATTATTTTTTAATCAATTTAGTGATATTGAATTCTAGGTATGGATGTACGGGTGATTTTATTAATGGGTACCATGATAGAATTTTGAGACCGTTATCACCTTTAGTTGGTGTTTTTATGCTTGGTAATGGGTATCTATGGTACTATAAGGAATTGAAAAATGGTTGAATAGGATATTGGTCTACATTTTACTAAACCATACCAATATGGACCCAGTTATAAAATACTATATAATTTCCAAGATCAGGATTCCACTTTATTGTTCCCCGTACCTGATTTTACACATAGCCTCAAGTGCATTTACCCAAATTCTAGAGTCTTTTGAATAATAGTTAGTGCCAAGGAGTGATAGTGGGTAAACTATGAATGCATTGGGAAAGTCTAATAAAATGAAAATAAAAACAATTCAATACCAGAAATAGTAATACCATAACTGGATATAGATACTTGAAGAATGGTAACAAAAATAATTAGATGTTATATCACACAAAGGATAATGGTCCATGTCCCATGTTCTAGGAAAATTGGAAAATAGGATACATTATAGTAATATGAAATACCCGTACAAAATGTAAAAAGAAAAAAAAGAGACATAGAAGCATTGCAATCCTGGGATTAATCCAATGTTATCATTTTCCTACCTACAAATATTGTACATGTAGATGGGTTCTTACTCATATAGACACCTAGAACAATATAATCTGTTTGGGCCCAAAAACATGACTCTAATAGGGTGTAATACCAAATAGCAGTAGGAAACCACCAATGATTTCACCAAATATATATGTTAATATATGTAACATGTAGTGTACAATAATGAATGAAGTACACTAGGGTGTACTCAAAATTTAATAGTATTATAAGCACTGTTATTCATTTACATTCATTTACTGATTATTAATTAATTCAATTATATTTAATTTTATATTTCATGAGATCTATCTTATGCCCCAAAAACCCTATGTAAAATAAATCCAAAAATATACCTCAAAATGATATCAAAAAAAGTAAGCGATGACTGAATCCATGCATATGCTTTGTCTTGGGAGACAATTCATAATTCATTTCAATTAAATATTCAATTCATAAACCGAGACATTCAATGTCATTCCTATGTTGGAACTCAAGTATCACTCTATGTGGAAGTCTATCTGCAACATACAATCACAACCCAATGAACATAGCAGGAAACCCTGAATCACTCTAGGTGAAAACCTACAAAAATCATATAATCTCATCCCAAAAAACCTATCTAGAATACTGGTATCACACTAAGTGTAGTATAAGTCCATGTCAACTAAGCTTGTTATTGGATTTCATATAAGGAATCCATAGGTATCACTCATGAAAAGTAAAAAAATCCAATAGAGTATATCCACGGTATCCCTCAAGGATCCATCTTTGAATCCACAAAAAATTAATGCCTCTAAGATCCCTACGGCTACATTCGTGGCTTGCTCACAAATTGAACCCAACATCCCAACCAGCCTCATAGGACATTTTATTTCTACTAATTACATGGGTAAGATTCAAAAAAAAAACAAAAGTAATTTAAACAAATACAGATTTTTACAATAATAAACTCATGTGGGGAATTCATATGAAGCAAAAAATATGTAATTCACACTATTAAATGGTTTTCAAAATAGTAACTGATATGTGAAAAATTTACATAAAAATCATATCATTTCATCTAATCAATTACAAGGCCCCAACATAACCAAACTCACATGGTCACTTTCCCAATTGGAGCATATCATTAATCACATTATTAAACAAGCATATGCATAAACATGAGTCAAGGGGAAAGTAATATATCCCATAACCTAAGCTAATTTAATATGTTTTAATAACATGTAAATTTATTATTAATCAAAATCCTTTTTAAACAACCCAAAAATGCGAAACAAGGCATTCCTTGTTGGTATCCAAGGCCAACTGACTATAATCAGTCATCTAAAGGTAACACTCCCATGGGGTGACCCTTAGTCAAGGTGAAAAACATAATTCATGATTTTAATGACATAACCAATTACCTAAATAAAAATAGGCAATAAAATAGATTAATTATCAATCAAGGTGACATCAAAAAAACTGTTGTGTGGAACTACAACAAATATAATCAACATAAAAATTTGTGAAAGGTACAAGACCACCAATCTCGTGGTAGTATGACTCTCCTCCTCCAACGTGGGCCTCTAATTTGAAATAAAATATAGTAAATCTACAATTTGATCATAAAATTTAATGCTTTGATAACTTTATCTAGAAACGAACTCACGAAACAAGGCTGAAGAGGAATTTGGAGCTTACTGATTGGGTTCCAACAAATCCTGCGACAACAGATTCAGAGTTCACATGGAGAATCGGGAGAAACAATTACCCTCAGCAGTGCGGTTCATGAACCTAAGAAGAGTGTTTTATTCGTCTACAAAACCACAAGCCTAATTCCAATTTTAGGGAAAAAAGATTCACATCATGTACAAGAAATTATATGGAATGTACAAGACTAATCATATTATTATACTAAATTCAACATAAAAATAATTAAATTTTATTTTCGACATCAATACATGGCGGGTACTGGGATTACACAATTTGTAACACCTAGAAATACCTTGTAACAGTACTATATTCATCTGTGAACCTCTTATTCTCATGTATTTTTAAATACTATCTAAAAAAAATATTTATACCTTAAAGGAAGCACCACATTCTTAGAAACATCTCATTTAATAAAATTTATCATCGAATTTCCCTTCTAATGGTGTTGAAGAAATAATTGTGAACAAATCTAGCAACTATTATCATACATCAACCTCCCTCTCCCATGTCTTGTCCCGCACTTATTCGTGCAACCATAACACCCTTTATAATTGAACATACTATCCATGAAGAACCTTCATGTTATGATCCCCAATTTGAGAAGGTTGACCCTCAAATAATTCATCTTTATGTAACTCAACCTCCTGTTGTTGAAAAGCATGAGATGGGGCTGAAAAGTAATGTCACAACTGAGAATCATGGAAGATGTCATCAATAGCCACATACCTCCGAGGTAACCACAACCTATAGGCAAACAGACTTACCCTTTCCTAAATCCCAAAATGCACATCGTAGCTCAGTGAAACCACACCAGGTTTCATTATCATATGATGTACCATCCTAAGTGAAGCATGTAGGAAGACTTGATCCCTGACCTCGAACTATAGAGGTCGTCTACAATGATAACAATATGATTTTTGATGAGACTGTGAAGTAGTCTACCACTTTCGAATAACCTGAACCTATTCAGCGGTCTCTTAGACAAGACGAGGTCCATATATAGCTACCTATCTTGCTTCCATCCAACACTGGGTTGATCAAAATGATCTACCATAGAAATACATATATGGAACCATATAAATAGTATCTTGAATTCTATTATTATAGGTGAAATCAAAGATGGGTATTGGTTTTTCCCAATAACTCCCAAAATATAGGGTGGATTCATGAATCATTTCCTCCATCACTTGAATCTTGGGATCTGACTAGCCATTTTCATATTGGTGTTATGTTGTTATTAGAAGCACATGTTCACCCATAACCCTCTGTATCCATTTCCCGAAATTATAAGTAAACTAGGTGTCCCTATCTAGAATGATAGAATGTGAATCCCCATTCAGTCATACAATCTCCCGGATGTACAACCTCTAAAGATCATCAACACTAAAGGATACCTAGACTAGATGGAAATGAAAATCATTCATGTTCCTTTCAACCAAAACCCATACTGTATCATTTCATTGAGGCGACCTTGATAAACCTTTCATGAAAACCATAACAACATCATTCAATTTCCAATCAAGAATGGGTAGTTGCTGTAAAAGATTTTCTGGTATCTGGTGTTCTTCCTTCACCTACTGGTAGGTAGAGCACCTCATGAAAAAACCATCCACATTGCTTTTCATACCCATCCACCGATACCCATGATGTAAATATCGTTACATCTTGGTGACAACATGATTCACTTCCTATACAGAGGAATGAATGTCCCACATAAGCTCATCGTGCAAGTATGCTAATGCTCGTATACCAATGTTCAATCACAGAATGTCATCATTACCTATGGTTCAACCAGGAGGAGGGACATCACCTGCCACACTCTCCCATAAAACTAGTCCATCAGAATAAAATATTTGTGTTATCTTCATCCTGCCATGTAGGGTTGAGGTAACATCTAAGGATGAACGAAAAGTTTTTCCATGACTTTTGTACACCACCATGTGCATCTCAGAGATAATCTCTATAAGATTTAACTCGCTACTGGAATTCTGCACTGCCTATATGTGATTTAACCTGATCAAAGCATCTTCCCCTTTATATCCCATCATAGGAATGTTTGAAATCTCGACATAAAAATATTTAAGGTATTCCACCTACCTTCACTGCCTTAGATTCAGATTACATAGGGTAAAAATTAACTCGAGGATTTTGTGGTCAGTGTACAACATGAAATTCTCTCCTAGTTGGAAATGTCCCCAACAACATAAATCATGAACAACTGAAGATAACTTGAGATAGTGTGTTATGTAATTTCACCAATGAGTCATTAGCTATTGACATTCACAAGAAATAACCTGACGTCACAACATTTGAAATTCTCCTAGTCTGATACCTAATCCTTCACAGTATACACTGTAACACCTACCCTCCTATGGAAAAATTAGTATCCGCACCAATGTTAATCACACATTAAATTATTTAATGTACATCTCATAGGAATGTGTTTAATCATAATTCACACCCTTTTTTCTCAATAACATCAATGGATATTCTACACAAAAAAATTCTTATATGAAATGCTAGTAGTAACGGTCAAACCCCCGGAATCTCTGCACCTCAAAGATATTCTTGTGCTGCTCAAAAGAAACTACTTCTCTCACATTATCAGGATCCACTAAAAATCTTATCTCTATGATGATGTGACTTATGATGTAAATCTGATGCATTTAATTGTGAAACATTCTGAGCCTAGCATATAATTGACTCCTACTATATGAACTCAAAAGAATCTCATGATGTTTGGCATGATCATATCTATTTAGAGAATACACTTTGATATCATCCCCAAAAAACACAATGAACCGGTCAAGATAAGGATAGAAAATATGGTTTGTCAATTCCAAGAATAATGACGGAGTATTCGTGAGACCGAACGAGGTGAAAAAATACTCATACAGACCACATCTGCTTCAAATGGTAGTGCGAGGTATGTTTGATGATGTAACATACACCTGATGATAACCGGATCCCAAATCGGTCTTAGTGAATACCCTAGCTCCTCGGGGCTGATAAAAGATATCATCTATATGCGGGAGAGGATACTTCTAAATAACCATAAATTGGTTCAATTTCTGATATTCCAAATATAGAATAAGGTTATTGTTAATTTTTTTTACAAAAAGGTCTGGCAAACCACTAGGAGAAGTACTGGGATAGATTAAACCTGTAGCCTCCAAATCCTCTAACTTCCTATTGAGCTCATACAACTCTGATATATTCATCCTATAAAGAGGAATAGATACTTGTATATCTCCTAGAATTATATATATATAGAAATATACCTCTCTCATAGGAGGAAGGATAGAAATATCATCTAGGAAGACGTCCATGAAATGATCAACTACTGGAATGAAGTGCATCCAACATGTTCCCAATTCATCCAGATATATAGTCGCAATCTAGGTTGTCATCCCATCCATCCCACAATGCTTTGTTCTTTCTTAGCTTCCCTATATATTCTATTCACCCTTGTGTAGAAACTATCTGCAATCTAGTGATGTAAAAATCACAATGCAGTGATAGATATTGACAACGGTTTGAATGAAGAAAACCCATTCTATTCTTATAATGACATCAATGTGGGAAATATCTATGATGTATATGTATCATAAGAGGTGACACCGACCAAACTCAAGGGGGAACTCCTTGCCGTGACACACACATTCTGTTCTAATCCCTAACAGAGTGTCTAGCACCACAACATCCTATGATGTAAAAAATCTGAGACTAAGGCTCTCCACAATGGGAAAAGATATGAAACTATGTGAATCCCCTATATAAGAAAATTGTAGAAGCTAAAATAGAGGTGACTAGAATAGTACAATTGAGAGTAGAGGGTCTATAATTTTGATCCTATTGGGTTTGTTGAACTGTATAATTCGGACATGTACCACGAACCTGCAACAATATCTGGATATCAAGAATTGATCCACCAGGTTGTTGCTGAGATCCTAAGATTTGGATACCATGTCCATGGCCACCACCTCAAACTGAATGGACTACTACATTTAAATTCCTTAACTAATGGGAAGATCCTCCCCTGCTACTAAACATGGAGCCCATGCAGACATGCTCTCACTAGATACATGTGGAACCATCCTATAGATGCTCGAATGATGGACCATGTTGACGTAATATCGGCACTCTAATTGGATATATTGACACTGTGACTTCGTATTACCTAGCCTACCACACTATTAACACGTCACATGGCTATCATAATATAAATTATAATAGCTATTGTTACTAAAAGAAAGCTCTAGATGAAGAAACTTACTACCAGTTGAGATATTAACAGATCTTGGTGTCGAACTGACTGGGCTCATACCTCCATATTACCTCATATTACTCACAGTAATCATAACATGATTTAAAATAGTAGCTATATAAGGAATCCATGCTACTTTAACCTGCAATCAGATGTCGTACCTAAGACCTTATTTTAATTTCCTAGCCTTCCATAAATCATCACCCAACATAATAGGGGAAAAACATAGAAGCTCAGTGAAATGGGTAGTGTACTCCATAACTGGTAAAGTGACCTACTCTATATTCCTAAACTCCCAGGCTTTATCGGCCCTCAATGTCTCGGAATATAAGTAATCATTGAAGATTTTATGAAAATTTCACCAGACCATATCCTAATGACGATCTCTCAGAGTGATAACATACCACCATCTCCTGGTGGAATCTTTAAGCATATAAATCATGAGCTTTACCCTCCCCTCAGAAGGAATCTCTATATGCTCAAAGATTCTAATCATGGACTCCATCCAAGACTTCAAAGCATTTGGTCCACTATCCCATGATAATGTGGCATAATGATACTACTGGAACACTGACATCAACTTTTCTTGTGGCGCAATATGCTATAGTGATCCATGAAAGGTATGTGTGAACCTCATAATTCCTTCATTGAATTTTGCATTAGCACCTGAATTCAGTATAATAGCGAGTGCCACAACTAGAATAACTAGTTTTTCTAATGACATCCCATTCCCTCCCACCTCCATGGTATGATCATCGCTAGTTTCCTAGTGTAAAACAAGAGCTCTTTGTTGAGGCATAACTATACAATGTAAAGAACATACCTTAGTTGGCATTCATTTTGAATGTTCATAGTATAATGGTGCATTAACTAAATAAGAGAGGAAAACCTTCACATGTTACGAAAAGAGGAATACATTGCATATTGAAATAATACATGAAATATTCCCTTAAACTTCTACCTGGGCAACTACTTCTGCCAGCATGGATGTGAAACAACCCAAGAAGGACGATGAGTTTGACTGATACAGAACATGTACCTGAGGATCCCCACCTAGACATGTATATTTACATGGCCAGTACAACACATGATCTTCTTGAATAACACTACATGGTGAGTACCTAAAGTACATGGCATGCACTATCCAAAACCATTTATATTCCCTGTCTCTCATCACACTGGAGAGAACACATTCATTTACTACATGATGTGTACCCATAATACATGAAATGTACATAAAAATGGTTTTCTTCCCAAACAGAAGAACACATGTAGTGTGTTCATAGCATCAAACTTATTTTTATGGATTTTTTATTAGTACACCACTGAAACATACCCAAAAACCAAATACTTTCAATGTAGAAAAATAGTATAACAAATTCTTATTATTGGGCCCCATAGTCCCCTCAAATCATTGTTTGGAATACACATTTAGAAGATCATATATAATTTAGGGCAAAAAAATGACCCACAAAATTTCAATCAATGAGGGTCCATACACCTTAAGGACTAATGTTTAGTGTTCATCAAATTTGAACCATTACACATTCCAATACACCTATAAAAATTGAATTTATATCTATCATGGTATCTATCTGAACAACATGCAATTGGCAATGATCTATAAATGGCATTGTAGGAGTGCATGGAATGTGATTTCTAAAAAGTGTGTTCACTATTCATGAGATAGTGTACCCTCATCTCATCATGTTGGAAATAAATATAACCACCCTGATTTAAATAAAAATAGAACAAAACTAGCGTTTCACTCAATGGTGAAATCGAATCAATTGTAACAACTCAAAATCCCAAAATCACAATTCAATTCAATGAAATTTGGCATTTCCCTATGCACATGGTAACTAACAATGGAAACAACTTATTACCAAACTCTATTACCTTTCTATCCTTATCTAATGTCTTGAAAAAAAAATCCAAACATAAACGAACATCCTATGATACCACTTTGTAACATCCCAAAGCTATATTCCATAATATGGATCCCCCTTCTGGGTTCACTAAATGCCATCAACCACATTTACCTAAATGTCATTGGAATTAAACTAGCAGCAATGTCCTAACTGTGATACTGGGAAAACAATCCCTTCAATTGTAGAGTTTAACACAACATAAATAATAACAATTCATTAGCACACGAAGTAATACCGTAACAAAATATAAAAAGTGGATGACTTCAAATAAAAATAACCAAATGTCATAGAATAAAATGGATGATGCTCTATGTTACATGTTCTAGGAAAATAGAAAAAACATGATACACAGTAGTAATATGCGATATAAGTACAAAAAGTAAAAAAATAAAAAAATTACTCATTAGAAACGTACACCTTGGTGTGGTCCCATGTTATCCTTATCCCAACATAAAATCACGTACATGTAGATGTGTTCTTACCATTTTCAACACCTACAACAATATAATCTAGGTGGGCCAAGAAAATGACCCATATATGGCATGAGACTAAATCCAAGTAGGAAACCACCATTGATATTTCCCAGTCGATCAGTGATGATATATAAAAGGAAATCCACAATAATGAAAGAAGAATATTAGGATGTAATAAAAATTAAATAGTCCTACAAGCATTGGAATTCATCTACATATATCTCATGATTGTTAATTAATACAATTATATTTAATTGTGTATCTTTTGGGATCTAGCCTATGACCAACAACCCCCATGTAAGATAATGAAGAAGATATACATTAGAAGGCAATCTAAACTATTATGTGAAGACCGAATACAAACATGTTCTTTCACTATTAAAATGCTTCATAATTCATTTTAAATAAATATAAAATTTATAACCTAATCCCATTTATTACATTCCTATGTTGGAACTCATGTATTACTCTAGGTGAATGTCTATCTGCATCCTACAAGCCAATCTTAGTAAACATATATGGAGACTTCAAATCACACTATGTGAAATCCTACCAACAACCTATATGAATGTTCGGAAGAACCTCCCTAGAATCTAGGTATCAATATAGGTTTTATATAAGCCTATATCAGCTATGTATATTACTAGAGTTCTTATAAATAATCCATATGTATCCCACAAGATATGTAAACAATTCCAACTGAGTCCGTCCATGGTATCCCTTAATAGTCCATGTTTCTCATGAAAAAAAATTAAAGCCTCTATGATCATGACTTCTACATTCAGGGCTCACTTGTGACTTGAAAATATCAACTAGAACAACCTCATTATTCATTTCATTTCAATTACTCATATGGTTAAAACACACAATAATAATCACATGTAATTTGAACTATTATAGAGTATCACAATAATAAACTAACATGTGAAATTAATAAGACAAGTAACACTTGTAATTTAAACTATTACATGCTTTAAAAAATAGTAACTCAAGTGCAAACAATTTACAAAACAAGCATATCATGTAATCCAAACCATTACAAGTACTTATAATAACCACACCCACATGGTTAGTTTAAAAATTGTATTAGAACATTCAAAACATGCTTAAAAAGAATATGTATAAAAATGGCTAAAGGGGAAAGTAATCTATCACATACCCTAATCCAATTGAATAAATTTTATAAACAAAGAAACATCATTATTAATCAAAATCTTTTTTAAGAAACCCAAAAATAGGAAATAAGGAATCCTAGGACTAACAACCATAATCGGTCATCCAAGGGAAACAAACCCATGGGGTGACCCTTAATAAATTTAAACAACATAATTCATGATTTGAATCAGATAAAAAATTACTTAAAAAATAATAGAAAATAACATCAGTTAATTATCAATCAATATGACTCCCAAAAAATGGGCATTCTATACTCTGGTACTTTTAATAAACATGAAAATCAAAGAAATAAACAAGACCACCTACCTCGTGGTAGTTTGACTCTCTTCATCCTGTTTCAAAATTTAATTTATCCAAGAATGGAGTAAATATATAAAATGATAATAAACACTCAACTATTCATAACCTTATTGATAGCATAAATCAAGAAGAATAGATTAAGAGTAATTGAGAAGTTACATATTTGGATCCAATGCATCCGATGGTGATCATATTGATGTTTGGAAGGAGAATCAGGAAAAAATGACCATCGATGTGGTAGTTAGAGAAACCAGATGGAGGTTTCTGTCCAACTACCAAACTATGATGCTACTTCCCATTTTATCCAAAAAATGAAAACTACATGGAGGATAATAGAAAGTACATGATGTGTACTAGCTTGATTATCTTATTCATCAGCATCCACTTACACGTCATTAAATTTTCTTTCCGAGATCAATACATGGCATGTACTTGGATTGAGTGACATTTATCTCCCAGTCACATTGTGTAATAGTTCTACATTCACCCTTAACCGCTTTTTCTCTTGTCTTCGTAATTAAAAACTAAAAATAAAATATTCATACCTCAAAGGATGAATCAGATTTATACATAATATGTAAAACATAATGTCCCATCACTCAAGGTTTAATGTCATTTTAAAAAAAAAGACTCAATTAAAGATTTCAATTTATTATTTATTACAAAATAGAATAAATTTTAAAATTTAATAGATAATAAACTATGAATTCGTTTTTATTATTCAATATATTATTATGGAAGTTATTTTATGGATATAATTGTACATATTTTTTTAATAATATTACTAGTTTTTATTTAATAATTTTTAATTTTGATATTTTTAAAATTAAATAATTTTTAATTTCATCTTCTTTAATGGAATTTCTCATAAAAAAATTATATTTTCCTTCTAATGATTCAATTTTAGGTTTTATTTATTATTTTTATTTCGTTTCTAATCTCAAATTTTTTTAAATTATTCCCTTTTGTTATTAGGTTTATTTAGTATTTTTGTTATATATTATAAGGAATACAAGTTTTATTAATGAATGTTGAATTAATGATGAATATGTGGAAGGTGTCGATGATTTCTTGGAATATTTATAAATAAAATATTCCAAAAAACGATGTGTTTATCTATCCAAGCCGGAAATGTATGAATTTAATGAATTTATAAAGATGATATATCATTGATCATTTAATTTGTGATTGTTTTAATTCAATATAAAGCCCTTGGATATGGTATGGTAAAACCGGGATGAATTTTTGATCTATTAATAATGATGATTTACAAGATGATAAATATGATCAAATTGACAAAAAGATTCATGATATTAACGTAGATACCACTGAGTAACAAATTCCAATTTAGCACTTATAAGATCATGATGAAAACACATTGTATCATGGTTGTAATGAATATACTGTTTTATCGAATATATTGAGATTGATTAAATAAAAATAGAAACATCGATGGAGTAAAAACACTTTCAGAGATTTACTGCGATGGTTGAACGAAATTTTACCTAAGGACAATGACCTTCCATATTCACATTATATGTCCAAGAAAATATTATTCAAAATGGGATAAGGGAGTATGAAATAATTTTTTTCCTGAACAATTGTTTTTTATAGGAAATAAAAAAATCACAGCACCGTAACTACCAGACATCATCATATAAACTGAATGAAAAATAAACAGATGATTTATATGTTATATATACCACTACCATCACTACTACAAAATGGGTAAAGGGATGCGCTACACATTTTTGAGTGATTTTTAAAAGCGCTGATAAAGGGGGTCTTTATCAGCGCTAATAACGACCCCCTTTTTTCAGCACTAGTAATAAATTGCTGATAAAGGGGGGTCCTTATGAGCGCTTCAGTAAAAGCGCAGATAAAGACCCCCCTTAACACTTCTTTTATAAAAATCACTGATAAAGGGTAAAATTCAAAAAGAAATTATAAACATTTATTAATATATAAATATATAAATCTATTTATATTGATATAAATATAATATTTATTTTTTAAATGTGTTTTAGAAACGATGAATGGAAATAAAATATGAATGTATATGATATTTAGTAAAGGTGGGTTATAAAATAATTTAAAAAATTATTTTACTTAATAATTATGTAATTTTTATCCATCAATATTCATGTAATAACACTTTGAGTATAAAAAGAATAAATAAATAAATAAAAGATCAAAAATTTGTTGAAAGCACAACTCAAACATCACATGACCATAAAGTTTGATCCGAGAATCTGTTTGAGCTCTACATCATATCGAATTGAATCCTGCAATGGGTTTGACAGCCCTGTGGACCAGTAGAACCCATACAATGTTTTTTCGAGGCTAAAAAAGGCCCATAAGTCCTCCAAAACTGAGTTTTTAGTTGGGGTACCCTGATTTTTTACCATTAAAAAATCTATAATTTCTGATTTCAATGATTGATAAATGTGTAACATATATAATATCCAATACCATTTCATTTTATTTGATTTGACTAATTGTGGAGCTGAAATAGACTTCTAGATTAGATGTTATTATCGTTTTAACATTCAAACACCTCAAACATCTGATCTGGATGTCCGTTTTTCTTGTACAACATATCATATCAATGATCATTTTAGGTTTGTTGATTTGACTGTTATTGGAGTTCAAACAAACTTCTGGATTATATGTTATAGTTTTTTAACATTTTTGATGACTTTTCACATCCACATTTCCATGTATTCATTCATAACTATATACATAGATATATATATCTTTTTGTTTGTGTGCTGTATATATGTATGTATGTATTTATTTATTTATAAACACACATAAAAACATAAATTATATAAAGGTATTTTAAATTAATCTTCTAAATATATATATTAATATACAAATAAATATATGGATAAAAAATTATAACTATATATATATATATATTAATATCCGAATATATATATATATATAAATATATTAATATAACTAAATAAATTTATATTAATATAGATATTTATTAATATCCAAATTCATATAACTATATATATATAACATGATATATCATTAATGGAAGAACAAAAAATGGTTATGTGGTATAGTTACAGCGCGCAAGGGGGGAGGTCCTGTGTTAGAATTCAGTGGTTGTAGGGTCGCACGGGCGCGACAATGTGGGGTGCAGCGTACAGTTTGAGGGGGACGTAGGCGCAGCGAAGCGGGGTGCAGCATTCCAACCTCCCAAGAATTATATTTTGTTTTATTTTTTTCAATTTTTTTGACATTTATCAGCACTATTTTTGTAGCGCTGATAAATGACCCATTTTATCAGCACTGAAAAAATAGTGCTGATAAAATAACCCTTCGATCAGCTATAAAAATGTGTTTATAAAGGGGTCGTTTATCAGCAATATTTTTAGGGATGATAAAAGGGACTCCCCTATATTAGAGTCGCGCTTTACAGCACTCATAAAAGCGCTGATAAAGGGGTTTTTTTAGTGCTGATAAAATCTAATTTTGTAGTAATGCATTGAATTTATATATTTGCTTATAATTCTTATTTGGAAACATTTATTTTATAAATCACGTGACTTAAAATTCATGGGAATATATGTGATGGAAAAATATGTCAGCCAGTTGATTTTCCAGAGTAAAAAAAAATTGATCACCAGTTTCCTATATTCAAATATAACGATTGAAATCTCCAACATGAACTTTTAAATGATTTAATGAATCTATATTGAATTTTTAATAGCAGACATAGTTCAAGGAAAGTTTTCTTGGTAATTTGACACTTATCTCCAAAATATATAAAGCAGATATATTTCATGTTGAATTTAATTATGTATGGTCTAAAATAGGCAAAAATGGTATTAATGTTTTCTTCTAGCCATTAAATGGAGATTTCAACTATTTTGAAACTAAGGTATAAGGTTGTATGATTATTTTAAATTATATGATTTTTAACTTCATGCAATGATTATGCTCACTATAAATGACATAAAAAATATGGAAATTTATCAAGATATATTGTAAATGGGGAAAATATTTTCCACTTTTTTAGCAACTAAATTCATATTTTCAACTTCATCATGGTAGAAAAACAGTATACATGGTTCGTCGAAATATTTTTTCTTATGGGGAACTCTAATAAAAAACGAGTAAATGCTTTCAGGAGATCACAAATGTTTCATCAGCGCATGATTACCGGGTCACCGTAAAGGAGTGGCACCGTCATGCCGCGCAGAGTAGAGCTAGAATGTGGCCTAGAAAAGCTGCGACGGAGTGGCACAATGCCTTTACGCCATGGTGGAGCTACAGGAGCTGGGGCGGGCTGCTACGGAAGAGCGCGGCGCCGACGCGCCGCGCTGGAGCCACAGGAGCCACGGATGGGGGAGGGAGTGACATCGTCATGCCGCATTGGAGCTGCAGGGGCCACATCCGGGGTGGGTTGCAGCGGCAGGGGGCGGCGTAGTCGCAATGCGCCAGTTGAAGAAAGTCACGGCCTATGGCCGCGGCGGATCAGGAAGTGTGGCCAGCAATGTCAGCCACCGGCGCCATCAATAGACGGGACCGAAGGGTGTCCCACGGTCATCCAAGGGGTCCACCATTAAGGCCATCCGTTCGTAGAAACTGGGGGGTGTAACCCCCCCCTAATCTTCGGCTAGGTTGGCCCCCACTTGGCACCGCCACCCTCCCACGTCGACCAGCCGGGTGGCCAACCGAATGGGCCACACGGGCCGGACCACGTGGGCCGGACCGGGCCGCCAGTGCCATGTTGGGCCACACCCAGCTGGGTCGGGCTGTGCCAGCTGGGACGGGATGCGCCCTATCGGGCTGGACCTGGACCCGAGTCGGGTACACCTAGTTCGGGCCGACCTAGGGGTTGTTGGGCTGGGTCGGACCGGGCCCAAACCCCTTATTTTCGGACCAGGTTTTTTCAACCACTTATATCATGGGCTTTAGACCTCCGATAACTGAAACATTATATTTTTAGGGATCATTGGATCGAGTCGGTCGTTTTGGTATATTACACTCAAGGTTTAGGCAATCTTTGGGTTTGGCCGGGTTGGTTCGAACACGAAACCAAACGGGCCCTCGTTGCAGAAACACTTATAAATTGAGGATAAGTCGTCCGATTGATGTGTTGTTGACGAGTTGGATTCCTCTTGACGAGATAGTTCTTTTGGCATACTCCAATTGAGTATTGGACTCATTTGGAGTACATTCGGGTTGGTTTAGATTGGAAACAAATCGGGCCCCGGGAACGGAAAAAATGATAACTCTCAGACCAGATGTCTTTTTGCTGAACCTTCAGTGACGTTGGTAATCACGTTGATAAACGGTTCCTTTGAGTATACCCCATGAGAGTTTGGGGCACAGTTGTGATACAGCTGGGTTGGTTCGTACACGAAAAAAACCTGGCCCTCAGGACTAAAAGGCTAATAAACCACAGACCAGGCGTCCGATAGACATGCCGTCTGTTGTGTTGAGACCCCTTTAACATGGAGGTCCATTGTGATAAATCTACTTGAGTCTTTTTGACACTTGGAAGTAACGAGAAGTAGCTTGTGGAGCGGACCCTCCCAAAGACGAGCTTACGTAGTGCAGAGACTGAGTAGCTGTAGACCTGATGACTGCTTGACCGATTCGACTCGAAGTGAATCGGTTGGCCTAGTGGACGGAGTACCCAGTATTTGGCAGCAGACCCACAGTGGACGGAGCGCCTGGAAGTTGGCAGCAAACCCACGGTACTCGAGAGGAGGGCTATTTTGTAGGCTATTAGGGAGAGTACCTGGTATTTGGTGGAAGACCCGCAGTAGATGGAGCGCCTGATATTTGGTAGTAGACCCATTGTACTCGACTGGAGGAGTACCTAAATAGTCTATGGTTAGAGAGTATCACCTCGGAGATGTGACAGGGCCACTGTACTCGATAGAGGAAGAGTTCTCCAGTAGTTGTGGTTTCGATAATGAAAATCCTAGTTTGAGATGAGACAATGACCTTTGTGTTTTCCTCATGATTGAGATGGGTTACTTGATAACATAGGTATATGTATGGGCATATAACTAATAAGTGGTTTCCTATTGATTTAATAACAATTGTGTTTCCACATGATTGAGATGGGTTACTTGATAACTTAGGTATAGTTATGGGATTATACCTATGTAAGTGTTATATGTTGAGATCCTTATTGTGGTTATACTTGTAGGATTTAGTGAGACCATGAGGTTCTCGGGGTCCCTACTGAGTATCGTTATACTAACCCATGCACGTGCTATGCCAGGACCATGTTGAATTGGATGTAGATGACGGATTGTGCTGATAGAGATCGGTGTACGAGGACTGGAAGGTACCCGGAGGTGGACTTCACGACGAGACGGTACTCAGAGGAGGTTGGCGGGTGAGAGCGTTGAGGAGGCTATCTTTAACTACCCATCAGGTAGGATCCGAGGTGGACTTCATTATGAGATGGTACTCGGATGAGTTTGGCGATGAGAGCGTTGAGGAAGCTATATGTACCTACCATTCGGGTAGGATCTGAGGTGGATGACCCATGGTCTGCCTCTATCTTCCAGCTGTTTGTCTTTTTTGATGTATATTAGTTCAGTTGTAGTTGTATCTTTTCAGTTGGGTTTGTATTCAGGCCCATCTACTTTTTATCATTATCTTGTGTACTTAGTGTATTACTTCCACTTTTACTCTAGATGGATGTGTTCTTTTTATAAAGGCAATGCCTTCCTAGTAATCGGGATTTATGCCTTTGGTGCTAGTCGCCAGCCCCTGGACTATGGAAAGAGGGTTTGGGGTAGTCACCGCATGGGCCCCGAGGACAGGTCGTGAAAAATTGGTATCAAAGGAGTCGGTTTTACAAGAGAACTTATAATATTGATATTTTTTTTCTGTAAATCAATAGTCATAAGGGTACCGAGTGTGGATTTCAGTTCATGGAGTCCATTGTTGGTGCGGCGGCCGATGTATCCATACACTAGGACCTTGACTACTAATTTCTGACTCAGTGCATGAAAACACAGATTGCATGTGTGTTTTCAAAAGTTATCATTAAATCATCTTTAACTAGGTCAGCTCAATAGGTATAGTGTTTTGATCGTGACACATCTGTTCTTTCAGGATTCCTCCCCGTGAATGACCATCTAGAGCCCCGAGATATGTACATACTGACATCCCACCGAACGACGAGGCCTCAGTACATGTCCCTCTTTCAGTTGACGCACCAATGGAGGCTCCAGCGATTCTACCATCTGTTGGGCCACCGATGCCACCAGCCCCAGTAGTAGGCAATGCACTCCGCTTGGGCGCGCTTCCTGAGTTCCAGCGCCAGAGGCCACCCAGGTTATGGGGAGAGACGGACCCAAAGGCAGCCGAGGATTGGCTGGAGGCTATGATGAAAGTCTTCAGGTTAGTAGGTACACTAGCGGACTTCATGGTGATCCTTTCTACCAGCCTCATTAATGCAGCAACAAGAAGATAGTGGATCCTGATGCTTCATATGCATGACGAGACATCACATCTATGAGAAGACTTTGAGAGCCTATTCCAGGAAGAGTTTATACCATCCACCCATCGAGTGGTTCAGATACAAGAGAAAATTCATCTGCAGTATGGCAGCATGAGTGTATCTCAGTACTCATCATGGTTCACAAACCTCTCACGCTACTCTACAGATTTGGTATGAGACCCGTTCTACAGGGCCCAGACCTTCGATCAGGGACTGAGGAACGAGATCATAGCTTCAACGATTCCTCTCAGCATCCCGACTCAGGGAGGGGTGTTGAAGTAAGACCTCTTTGTGGATAGTTTCCATTCTGAGAAAACTCTAGGAGCGGGACCCACCACTAATTGACTTGCAACAGAGTCTTCGGAAGATTGCAGTAGAAGGATGACACATGGGTCCAAAAGGACCAGACCCACCGGTGGCCGATTGGATGACTTAGGTTCAGTTGTGCGGGGAAACTAGAGTGGAGTCAGAGCCAGTCGTTCCAGGAGAAGGCAGTGTTACTCTTGCGGTGGGTTGGTCACATGTCACAAAACTATCCAAACCACTGTAAAGATGATCAGCGGAAAGATGAAGGACCTCCCAGGCAGAGGCATAGGTTCGATCAAGACGGACCGAAAGGAGCAGACGGTTGTGGCATAGGATCTGGCCATGCAGCTGGTGGAGGACGACACTTCGAGGTGTTGCCACCACCACCACCAGGTGGACATGGGGGAGCACAACATCAGCCAGCTAAATCATACGACTACGGAGCTCCTTAAGTAGGTGGATAGGAGTGGGACTAGGCATGGAGGCATTTGTTCATGGTGTTTTTAGGCTCCCTGTTGTCGATGTTGTGTTTTCTTTGTGTCTTTGTACAATGAGATGCAGTAATAAAGGAAGCTTATCTTTTTGATGTTTACTTTCCTGTCCTCTTGTGCGATTGATACTAAGAGGTTCCGGTTTAAAACTATTGACTTGATCCTCACTTTTGAGATACCTATTGGAGGAGACCTGGTGGCCACACACTACTGCCCACTATGTGACTCGACCCTTGGAGGCGAGAATAACAGTTGGATCTCTTGGTAGTAGCATCAAGGCCTTACGACATCGTCCCTGACATGAAATAGTACCATTCAAGTTCGGATTGACTGTATTAGGCAATGAACGTGGTTCATCCAGGGGATGATACCAGATTTCTCTTTTCGGAAAAGAAGAAATCTGAACTTCTCTTGAATAACGTAAGCAATGAAGGGTGGAGATTAGTTCTTACAATTGGATAGTCCCACCCGTTGTTCATTGAGTGAACGCTTTATGGTGCTATCAAAATCAATAGTCTCAGGTGTATCTACTCTCAGAAGGACATGATCCTGAGACAACAGTGATGGCTTGAATTTATCAAGGACTATGACTTCGAGATAGTTTATACTCCTATGGAGGGGAACATTATAGCAGATGCTCATAGTATGAGATCAGGCATTCATCAGTTAGGAGTGGTGAGACAGTAGTTGTCCATGTTTGAGATATCCTTTTTGGATAGTGATGGAGTCAGCACGTGTAAAACTAGAGATAGTTCAGGCTATGATAGAGAAGTTGCAGATAATCCAGGAGTGGATGAAGGCTGCAAAGAGCAGACAAAAGTCCTATGCTAATAAGAGATGATACCACTGGAGTTCGAGGGTGTAAGCCTCATTTTCATATTGGTCTAACCTTGATGAGGTATATAGAGTTTTGGTCGGGGCAACATGTTATCTCCATATTTCATCTGACCTTTCCAACTCAGATGCAATGGGTGCACGATGTCATTCACGTATCTCAACTAAGGAGATGCGTGCATGAACTAACCGTCATCATCGACCACTAAGAGTTGGACATCGATGGAGGGGCAACATTCACAGGGTTCTAGTAGAGGTTGAGGATCGAAAGGAGTGTGCCCTACGTGGATGGTCGATTCCTCTAGTGCGCATTCGTTGGCAGCACGAGAACCTCCAGTAGAGTACATAGAAGCGGGAGGATCAGATGCGTTCTCACTATCTCCTTTAGTTTCCATAATTTATCGTGTTGCATTTTGGGGACGTAAATCCCTGAGGTGGGAGTAATGTAAATATCAATAAATTTCATGGAATTTTTTTTCTTAATTTCTTATGAATTTTACTGGTCCGTAGTTTCTGACGACACCTGATTCTGAGGCCCGGTGTGCCAGGAATCAATTTCTAAAGTTTAACTCATGTATGTTCAGTAAACGAACACGTCATATTTTCTAACTTTTGAATCGGTGCTCAGAAATGAAATATGAGGGCACCAATGAACTCATAACACCGGTATTTTCTTAAGGAGAACATTACCGCGGTTGCATTTGCATGGGAGGATATGTTAAATTTTTTTGTTTAAATGATATGTGATTAAAATTGTGGAACAATATTATTTTTATATCTACGGTGGTTTTATACTACATGGGGGAGTTTGGGTGGGACCCAGAAGAACCTAACTACCCATGTGAGGATATTTGTGAGGAGGGGCCCACATGAACCCCAACCTTTAAAATTGCATTAACTCACTTTTAACTCTTATACACTCCCCCATAATCACCCCTTATATTAATTTTTAACCCTTCTACATTTATGTAACCTTTAAACTTCCTCCCCTCTCACTCCTTTTGATTTTCCAACCTATCAAAATTAATGAAACAAACTCTCTAGTTAATAAATTAGGGAGTTTTAATTATTTTGAATACATGGCATGCCTATTAACGTTGAGGATGTCTCATATTAATATGGGTTGGGAAAATCTTATCGTGGAACCTCTGGACGAGAAGAGAGCTTTATCCATCATTGAAGAACATCTTCCTCCATTGAAGAATGGCGCATCTTCATCGAAGAATACCGAGGTTCCATCTTATCCGACGAGACACCGATGTACAAGTAGGGATCGGTATCGTGGTGTGGGCGCAATGAACTACGTTGACGTTGACGTCTTCCCCAAATTAGATCCAACGAACGACGAACGACAGATGGTAGGGGCTGTTATGTTCAGGTTCTAATATCATTCTTCATGGTTCTCAAATTATTTGGTTTCGATTGGCCTTTTGATATCATCTTGATGATTGAAGAGCTCGGACAGCACGAACACGGTCCAACCCTTCCCCTATCGTTCGTTGTTTGTGGATGATGAAGGTGTTTGCGATGAACTGTCCAATGACGGGCCGACCACGAATGGTTCATCATCGCAAGATTGTTAGGTCGCCGCAAGGGCACGGGACCATCGAGCCACGTGGAGTAGAGATGGACCGTGGCTTAGTCGATCCGCGATGGAGGGGCGCGACGCTGGAGGGCAGCGCTAGTGCCCCAGGAGCCACGGTCGGGGACCACCACGACCGAGGGGCGCAGAGCCGTCGCGCCGCATCGGAGCCACAGGAGCTTCAGCCGGGGCCGGCCGCGCCAGAGGGGTGCGACGCCGTCGCATCGCGCTGGATATGTAGGGGCCGCAGCCGGGGCGGGCCGTGGCGGTGGGGTGTCGCGCCTATGGAAGAAAGCTGCAACAGATCAGGAAGGGCGGCTGGCCGTGCCGACCGCTGGTACCATCAAGAGGCGGGACCCAAAGGGGTCTCGCAGTCATCCAAGGAGCTGACCATTAAGGTCGGTCGTTCATAGAAACAGGGGGGTGTAACACCCCCCCAATATGCACCTTGGGTGGCCCCACTAGGCGCCATCACCCCACCGGGTCGACCAGCCGTGCGACCAACCGTTTGGGCCGCGTGGGCCGGACCGAGACACCATCGTCGGGAGGGGTCCCTAGCGCCGGGCCTCCAGGGCAGGGCCAGGCCACGCCCAGCTGGGCCAGGTCATGCCAGCTGTGCCGGGTTGTGCCCTATCGGGCAGGATCCGAACCAGAGTCGGGTCGACACGGTTCGGGCTGACCCAGGGGGTGTGGGGCCGGGTCGGACTGGGCCCAAACCCCTTATTTTCAGACCATGCTTGTTCAAACACTTATATCATGGGCTACGTACCTCCGATTGACGCACCGTTAGTTGCGTAGGGATCCATTTATCAAGACGGTGAATTTGGTATTTTACACTCAAGGTTTTGGTGAACTATTCATATGCTGGGTTGGTTCGCACACGAAACAAACATGGCCCTCAGAGCGGAAATGCTTATAACTTGAGGACTGGACGACCGATTGACGTGTCGTCGACTAAATTGGATTCCTCTTGATGAGACAGTTCTATTGGAATACTCAAAATGTGTTTTGGATGCAGTTGGAGTATGGTCATGTTGGTTTAGCTTATAAACCAACTGGGTCCCTGAACGGAAAAGCCGATAACCCTCAGACCGGACGTCCGTTGGCTGAACTGTCAGCAGCTTTGGTAATCACGTTGAGAAATGGTTCTTTTGAGTATACCACATGAGAGTTCATGGCATAGTTGAGATACGACCAGGTTGGTTATTACATGAATCCAACCGGAAACCCGGGACTAAAAGGCTAATAACACATAGACCGGGCGTCTGATTGACATGCCATCAGTTGTTTTGAGACCCCCATGACGAGGAGATATTTTTTATACTTCTATGTGAGACAGACTGACACAAGGAAGTAACGACCAATAGCTCGTGGAGCGGACCCTCTCGAAGATGATCGAACAGAGTGCGAGACCGAGTAGGTGTAGACCTGACGATTTCTTGACTGATTCGACTTGTAGTGATTCAGTTAGCCCAGAGGACGGAGCAGCCAATATTTAGCGGCATACCCACGGCGGACGGAGCTCCTGGTAGTTGTTAGCAGACCCATGGTACTCGACAGGAGGAGTATCTCTGTAGGATATTAGGGAGAGCGCCTGATATATGTCCGTAGACCCTCAGTGGACGGAGTTCCCGATATTTTGCAGCAGAACTGCAGTACTTGATAGGAGGAGTACCTCAAAATTATATGGTTAGAGAGTAGATTCATAGAGTCATGGAAGGGCCACTGTACTTGACAGAGGAATAGTTCTCTATCAGTTGTGGTTTCAATAATGAAAATCCTGGTTTGAGCAGAGTCAATGACCATTGTGTTTTTTTCATGATTGAGATGGGTTACTTGATAACATAGGTATATGTATGGGCATATACCTAAGAAATGGTTATTCGTTGATTTGATAACCTTTGTGTTTCCTCATGATTTATATGGGTTACTTGATAACATAGGTATAAGTATGGACTTATACATATGCAAGGGTTATCCGTTGAGATCCTTCTTGTGGTTATCCTGTTTATATTTAGTGAGACCCTAGGGGTCTCAGGGTGCCTACTGAGTATCGTTATACTCCCCCCTACACGGGCTATGCCCGCACCTCATTGTGCTTGATGAAAACGATGGATAGTGCTGACAGAGATCAGTGTATGAGGTCTGGACGGTACCCGGATGTGGACTTCAAGATGAGACTATTCTATGAGGAGGTTGGCAGGTGAGAGCGTTGAGGAGGCTATATGTACCTACCCTACAGTTAGGATTCGAGGTGGACTTCACAAAGAGACACTACTCAGAGAAGGTTGGAGGCGAGAGTGTTGAGGAGGCTATCTGTACCTACCCTTCAGGTAGGATCCGAGGTGGATGACCCAGGAGCTGCTTCTATCTTCCAGATGTTTGTATTTTCTGATGTACATTCATTCATTAGTAGCTTTATCATTTCAGTTGGGTTTGTATTCTGGCCCATTTACTTTTTAGCACTATCTTTTGTACCTAGTGTATTACCTCTGCTTGTACTCTAGTAGGATGTGTTTGTGTTTTATAAAGTTAATGCCTTCCTAGTTATCAGGATTTACGCCTTTGGTGTTAGTCACCATCCCCTGGCCTATGGAAGGTGGTCTTGGGGTAGTCACGCCACGGTCCCCGACGACGGTTTGTGATAGTTATGATCTCTATCAAACACATGCATATCATAACTTTTGTCTGCTAGCTTTGTCATATAAAATATAATGATAATAGAAGAATATTTTTTCACTATACACCATGTCAAAATGTGGCATTGAGTTTGTAAATAATGTATAATTACTCATACATTATTGATTCCATTTGTGTGGAAAAACCATTTTGATATACCAATCAAATGTAATTCAACCAAATAGTTGAACACATCATATCCCCCTCATCCAATTTACAAGAAAATTTTAGCTGTTTTATCATGACATGATTTAATATTACATTACTATGTTTCATTCAAATATCATGATATGATACTAATCACATGAGATAGAAATCCCCATCTTGATTAAACTCATACATTGTCATGAACAACAATATACCCAAACAAGTAACTCCCATGACCTAGATTGCCGAAAAAATGCTTAGATCACTTGCATTAAAACCCTAGTAGAGCATATAAATAATTAGGGAATAGATTATGGCACTATATTTTTCATTATGATAGTATTAATAATTTACTCTCATTTATGGAATAGTTCATTTATAGTTATTTTCTACACTGACACGAGTCATCTAGAAGTCCGACATCCCAAAATTAACAAAAAAATAACTATGAAAAAATAGTTTATAGAATAACTAAATGGTGTGAATAAATTATAAAAGTACCTATAAATTAAAATATATATGTAAAAAGTAAAAACTAAAATGATAAAAATAAGAAATTATACACCATCCAAAAACAATCAATGTAATGGATTACCATAGGTTTAATATGTAATGTAAAAAACATAAAATCTATTCACAAAAAAATCACATTAGGAACTCATCACGATTAACTAGTAATCAAACTCAACCAATAAGATATCAAAAATAAACTAGTGTAGTATAGGTACATGAAAAAAATATTAGACTGGAGGCTACATGTCCATAGATTTGTCCATGTAAATTATGAATATAACATACCCCATACAGAACCACTAATGGTGTCTCAAAAGTGTTATAAAAAATTGGTGTAATCCTAAACATGTATATATATATTTATATATTAAATTTGTAATAATTATCATAATATTTTATAATAGTGTACTTGTAGAGTCACAATAGTGGAATCCATGATGAGTGTAAACTAGTAACACATAATATTAAGAAGGTTCATATATAACATACCCCATTCTGGTGAAAACCCAATATCCAAAAATAAGTAAAATAGAAAAAAACACAATATATGAGTTATGAATGGTTAATTAATTCATTGGGAAATTCCCTATATATTCAGCCCATGGCCTTCTGACTATGAAAAATAGGTGGAAACCATCATCCCCAAAATGAATATTTTGAATACATGATTCCTGAAATTGTTATCACCCATACCATTGGAAAGAAGGTATTTGGTATAATTATCTTAGGAGAATATTATAGTTCATACCATATTCGTGATAGGTATAACATATTTAGGGTTCCACAATGAAACTAACATGATAGAGAGTCTATAATAATGTATACATTGGAAAAATTTTATATTAATACATGGCATTCCCTAATTCATTTATGATATAAAATTATTAGAAACAATCAAGGAAAATTATGATATACCAAAATAAATATTAACAAAAAATAAAAATGAAAATTACTCAAACATATCAGTCTAAATAACATGTTATATTAAACATTTCAGTAATTATTAAGAATAAAAAATAATGATATAGACTATTTTGATTTATAAAACCTTGAAAAAACATGATCATTATAACATTAATAATTACCCATTACACATGTTTTCATCCCATAAATCATAAAAGTAGGGAGAAAAGAACAGATAATTGTGATTTGTTATTATTTGATTCCAAAAAAAGACAATAATAATGAAAGAATATAGTTTAATCCTAATTGAAATGTACATGCATGATTAACTCATCCTCAAAGACCCGCTAAGTGAATTCCATATATGGTTCAAAAATAAAACACAACTATATCATAAATGATGTGTAAACAATATAACTATTATTATGAAATTTTGCATACTACTATTATATATTGGGATGACATGATCATGGAATAAGTCATATAGTTGTGAAAAAACTATATAATACCATGGAAAAGGTCAATGGATCTAAATGATGATAAAAACATGATGATTTAAAATATAAACTTAATAGAATAAATGTTAATTTAATCCCATGTTTCAAAATAGGTAAGGTGAGTTTCCATGAAAGAATGTTTTGATAAAACCATTCATTGAGTAATGAAAACAAAATAGGGTAGACATAAATAAAGTGGGTATAACTAAAATACAAAATTTTCATTAATTTTTTTAATAAAAAATCCCCTAATTTTAAATTCTCATTCAAAATAATTATCTTATATATTCGTCCACCCCAAAATAAAAGTGATAAATAAAAAAAAACTTTAAAATAATTTATTTGGGGATGGTGTTGGTCAATAATTATTACATGAATCATGAGACAACATTTTTCAAACAAAATCAATCCCTCAAGTTGTAATCATACTAATAATATAAGGAAATGGAAACATAAAAAAAACGAGATGAAGAATAGAATAAGTGAAAATTTCATCAACAACCCATCAAGTAGTAAGATAATTATAATATAAGAATAAATTACTGTAGGTAAAATATATTATTAATGTAACCATTAAAAAATAAGATTTATCTACATTCTATAATAATAAGACATGTAATCTCAAATGAGAAAACAAATAATGTGATGTATGTTTTTGGAATAATTAGAAAATAAAAATGTTCCATGGAGTATAATTATGTTCATTAATTTATGTTATATCATGGAAATGTATAATAACAATTAAAAAATATATATATAATCATTACATGGTGGATTAGGAATTAAAAACATTATACCGAAGAGTGATTTAGATTATTTAAACCTATGATTCATAAGAGACTTAGGATTTATAGACCAATGGTCCATTATAGATGTATGTTTCAGAAACCTATTGTATATTAGTGAATAATGTATTGTAATATTATATTCTATAAGTGACTTATGATTTATAGTCCTATTATTTAAATGTATCACATGATATTTTAACATTAACCAATTTATTAGAGAGTGATATCATACCCCACCCATAAAAATATATACATATTTGTTCCATTTGGCACAATTATTTTAACATATCATATAAAACCCCTATAAATAAGATTAATTAATATAATTTTAAAATGGTATCACATAAACTAAAATAATGGATTAGATCAATTGATGCCACTATTAAATAACCCAAATATAGAAATTCATTCATGAATCAATAATGGGATTCATAAAAAATAACCTTATAACAGTTATATATTTTAAGGTAGAAAATTAAAAGAAAACAATTTAAAATTGATTTTAGAAAAAAATTATTAAAATTAAAAAAACAATGAATAATTTTCGGAATTAATTTCCAGAATGTAACATGAAAAAGATTCTAAAAAAATTATAATGTAATCCTTGAAATTAATCCTTGAAAATTAAATAATGATTTTTTATAGGAAATTGGTAGTGGATTATAAAAATAAGGACATAATAATTTTATCATTTTTAAAATTTATATATTTATAATAACCCACTTCATAAAACGGGTGATAAGTAATTCATTTGAAAATATTTTTAGATAAATTTTAATATTTTTGAAAAATCTAATATATTTTTATTTAATGATAATATTAAGAGAATATTAGATGTAAGAATGAATATAGATATTGAAGAAAAATATATCATTTATAGAGGATGATAATTATTTCTTACAACATTAAATTTGATTAATAATGAAAAATATAAGTGTAATTCCACTAGAAATAAGGATTTATAACATTATAATTACAACATATATAAAAAAACGTCCTTTCAAATACTTATTTAATGATGAATAACTATTAGTCATAAATATAAGATGATTCCTGAAAACCCCATTATAGCTTCAGAAATGTTTTAATTAAAACCCATATAATTAGGGAGATAAAAAGTCTACATAACATCTCTTTAATAAATGATAATCAGTGATATTATATATCCAATGGGAAGCATACAACCAATTTATTTCAAATTATTTTCTAACATTAAACATGTATCTAATAAAGTACATTTAGATAAAATAAATATTTTTTATCATTATATTTCAATGTGAATACACAAGAATGTTCTAACATTAGTTGGATTTATATTAACATTATATTAAATGAAAACTTATTATAATATATATCCATGGACAATATATTAACAAAAATAAATAAGTGTTGAAAAAAATCATATCTTTATCAAGAAAAATTAAGATGCAAAAACTCTTTCTATAAATCTACTTATTAAAATGTTCTCCATCCACATTTATAAAGAAATTAATATCTCATTGAGCAATATATTAATTTAATTCAAACCTATTTTATTTTTTAAATTTCAATATTATTAGTTTTCTTAAAAAATATTAATTATTTGTATTTTTTTCGTCATCAGATGTTTTTTGCATAGATTGTTTGATTAGAACATGTTTTTCAATAGTGAGTTTGAATATTCTTTAGATTTTTAAAATTCTTAATTTTGATAATATTATTTGGAATATAATTGTTTTATATAATGATTTATAATTTTATAATTTTTTTGATGTATTTTTGCCATGATTCAAGATGATGAACATGGGGATTTTTTATTAATTTTTTAGCAATTGTAATCTGTTTTATGTAAAATAATATTATTGTTAATATTAAATTTACACAACCAGAATCACAACATTATAATATTATAAATTTATTAAAAAAATCAGAGGTTATGTTTTATCCTTCATCCATTTTTGAATTTTATATCATTGTTTTGGTAGGTGGTTAATCCAGAACAATCAAGAGGAAGTTATATTTTATGGGTTAGTGTGCCAAAAAAATTATTATTTTTAAATAATAACATATTACATAATAACAATGATATTATTTTTATGTTTATAAGGTGTATAATTATAATTTGTTAATGGAATTATAATGAGTAAAATGATTTTTGAAAAATTCCCCTTTGTTGAGGGGGTAGTTTGTATGTGCGGGTGATATGTTTTTTATACATGACAACAAATAATAATATAATGTTTTATATTTTTATAATTTTAATAGTTTTTAAAATTGAAAAAATATCCACTAAATATCCCATTTTAAAATAAATTTTAATGTAATTATGGGAAAAAATTCATGTTACTTATAAAGGTTTTAGTCAAAACATGACATAAAAAACTTGTTCATTTTATAAATTTGTTTTGCAGAAGGGATAAAATAATCAAAAAATGGACATAATAAAATTTTTATATAATTATGAAAATAATGTAATTACTTTAGAATTGTGAGATTATATTTAAATGCGGTTTAATAATAAATAAAATATATAGAAAAATGTATCAATGAGATTTTTAGCCAACTCATTGGAAGAGCACCTTTTGAAATTATGTGAAGGAGTTGGGAAGTGGAGTTTTGAGAAAAAAACCTATAAAAATATATGTATGTGTTAAGAATAATTTTGTCATATTTTGGAAAAATATATGATTATTAGGGTGTGGTGAGATGTGAGAAAGTGGTGGATCTATTAATAAGTGATACGAGTGACATGATTTTATAAATATAAAATATAAATTAACAATTTAATGATTAAATGGGTTTAATTAGTATCAATAATTTATTTGGAAAAGGGATATGATTTATAAATCTAATAAAATGAATTTTAACATATGTTTTTACATGTTTTAATGTTATTTATCTTGTGAATATTAACTATGATAATTGTTTATTTGTATTTAAAATGGAAAATAAATTTTACCTGTTCAATTTACTTTTAATGAATCCAAACAAAATGGAAATTGATAAATAATTTAAACATAGTGATTAATAATTTGAAATCTGTTTCATTAAATAAAATTTTTATGTATAAGGAAAATTAATTTTAAAATTAACACATGTAATTCAAAAATTTTTTTGAGAAAAAGTACGCTTTAATGAATAAATTTTTTATGATAAAATTTTCAATGTTTTTTATTTCAGGAAATATTTATGTGTGTTAAAAACCCAATAAAATTTATGTTTCTTTTATATCATGTTAAGAATAATTTTACCTGGTGGAGACTTAATTATAAAAAATGAAAAATGATTTTTTATAATAATATCCAATTTTTTCATTTCAAAATGTTAATCATGTATTTTATAAATAATGAAACCTTTTCTAAGTTATTTATTTTTAGTTAAAAATAATTATTTTAAATATTTTTTATTAAATCCATTCAAACCATTATTGTATTTTTTAAGTGTCAAAATAGTGATTGTATTTTCAAAATTGTTATTTTTCACCTCTCATCCAAAATTATTCATCTTCAGAAAAATATCAAAAATTCATTTAGAGATAATTTTTATATGATATGTTGAAAAAATCAATTCATTAAATTAAATAAAAAAATTTAATTATTTAGTAAAACATAATATAAAATTAAAATAAAATGATTTTATTATTATTTGAAGTGTTTTTAATTTTATTTCATTTTTTTTCTAATTTAAATAATATTAAAATATTATTTCATATATTGTAATATTTTTAAAATGATCAATTTACAATATTATAATAATATATAAAACTCTTAAAATATAATTATTTTTTAAACACAATCCAGCTTAATATTAAATGAAATTAATTATTTATCATATATATAAAATAACATTTACCTATATAGAATAGTATTATTTAATAGTAGTTTTATTATTCATATAATATTCATAACAATATATATATAATATATCGTGGGTTTTTTACATCACTGCTGTTTGTTGAAAAAACTATAAAAATTGTATTAATTTACAGGAAAATTTATTATAAAATCTTCTTCCCACATATAGACTATTCAAATATGGATAGAAATCACTTTTTTTATACATGTGTGAGAGGAAAAAAAAATATAGATATAGTTTATGATATTTATATATATATAAGTGTTTAGTTCTCTATGACCTCTACAATTTCTATATTTTGGATTTTTTTAGACATCCTCATACTGTATTTCTTTTCTGGTGAGAAATAAATATATTTTATTATGGAATATTTTAGTATATTTACATAGATATATTTTCCTTCACATAAAAGTGAATCATTATAAATTTTTATGTATTATTTAAAAAATAACAATATATTATTATTGATAAATTTTATATATTCATAGTTATTTAGGATTATAATATCATAATTTAGATTATTTAACCCTTTATAAAGAAAATAGTTATTCCCATGACATTGTGGGTCCTAAAATTCCATAGAAAAATGGTATTATAGAATTAGACATATTAAATTTTTATTAAATGGTTAGAACTTTGTTAAATGAGTTTAGTTTACCTAAATAATCATAGAATTAATATTATAATAAAATTAGATATGATTTTTTTAGAAAATATTATCAGTAATATATTAAAAATCATATTATGAAATATGGAAAATATGGAAACTTTAAATTGGATATTTAAGTGTTTTTAATTGTAAATTCTCTATTCTGGATATTAAATAAAATTTAGATATATTTGATGTTTTGTGCATAAATATTTCCAGAATATTCTATTTTTATTAACTGTTATTGTGTTTTATATATATTTAATATAGGTTATAATGATTATTTAAATTCTAATATTGATGAAATTATGTTCTGGATAATTATTTTTAAGAAAGTCGAACAAAAGATGATTTTGGGAATTGTAATTTGGAAGAAGATGATAATATATTAAAAAATGAAATTATTGAGTGCGATGATGAAAATATTTAAAAATCTTGTAAATTACCTAAGGATTTCAAAAATATCATAATGGTTATCCATATTCAGGGTTTTTGGATATGTTGTGTCTAGGATCAAAAAATGAATTTATAATGATTTTCTTCTCACTCTAATTTTATTTCTAATTTTATCACAAATGATATTTCATGTGATTTAAATAACAAAAATTTATATATCTATTAATGAAAAAAACATGTTTTCTTGAAATTATCTACTGAAATAAGTTCTTCCAAATAAATATTATATGAATATATGTATTGAATATATATATATATATATATATATATAGAAATAAACATTGTAAATTTGGATAGATTTTCAGAATTACCATTAATATATTTTTTAAAGGTTATTTTCAAGAAGAATGAACATATTATGATTGAAAATTTAATCTTATTTATAGATTAGAATATATATATTAGTTTTATTAAAATAGATTTTTATTCATTGAATTAATCATTTTCAAGTTGATTTAAAATGTTATTTTTAGAATGGTTTGAGGTTAGATGATATTTATGTCAAATAACCCCTATTGTTTAAAAAATAAAAGAAACATGGTCATGTTTTATAAAACATTAATGATATTTATGGACTTATAGAAGAACCTCGACTATCCTATATCATATTACAAAAAATTCAGAAAATAATATTTCATAAATGTAAATTTTACCCTAATTTGTTTATTAAATTTCTTATCTACTTTATTTTTCTTTTAAAGATTTATATTGATGGAATTATTTTTAGATTATCTAGTGAATTTAATTTTAATTAATATTTATATTTAATGCCTTTTTAATTTTATATAATTATTCGGAAATAATATAATTTTTTATGTCAGTATATATATTTCACGTGAATGATGAAATATTTCTTAGATTCTGTAAACATTATAAATAATTTAATATAATATTTTTTCATTAGTTTATAAATTTTTTAAATACCCTTATGTGTATTTATTATTTATTGGAGTGTAATATATATTAAAAACTAGATGTGGTTAAATTTTTTATAGTAATTTTAGGTAGTTTTTTCATTTAACTTATTTTATATCATATTTAATATTTTAAACATATATGTATTATAGAATTCATGTTATCCCAAATGAATTTCACTATAAATAATCCATAATAATAAAAATATATTTTAAAGTCACTATAATATCTTTTATCAATTAAGAAATTATTTTCAATTAAAAGATCATTGTGATTATGATATTTGGGAAATAATTTTTATCGAAAATTTATTACCTGCATGTGTTATTTTTTGTAAAAACATTTCTATTAAATAATTGAACAACCAAAATTTCAATTTCATTATCTCTTGTTGATGTGCACATCACTATAATAGAATTTTTTGTTCAATCTTTATGGACAAAGAATCACTATTTAATTATGATATTATTTTTTTAACAATTCAAATATTTTGTGATAACTCATAATGTACTTATTATTTAGTTATTCTATTATATCAATAATGAAATAATTATATTGATGTTTTGAATCACTCAATTATTGATTATGAATAAAAAATATTGGAATAGCGTGAAATTTTTTCTAATAATGATCAATTAAAATATATTTTTACTGATCCAATTAGATTAATTTATGATTGGGAAAATAAAACATGCACTAGTTATGATTAAAGTTTGATCTAAATCATTTCTCATCAGGGGGGTTTATATTGTTTTAGTCATTATTAATTCATAAATGTTTTCTAAAAACCAATGAAGAATTGGATTATTTTAGAATATATTCAATAGATTATAATAAAATAATGTATTTATGAACTGAATGTTTCTAATTCTTGTAAGTTATCATTGTTTTATAATTAATTTTTTCTAGAAACTATTTATTTTTATATATATAAAAGTATTAATTTGAGGGATGTATATTTTAAAACTATTATTTTATATTAAATTCATTATTTACTATCTTTGGAGAAGTTATATATTTTTAAATATTTATAATTTTATAATAGATTGTATCTCTGCATTAAACAGTGGAAAAAAATTTCAAGGGAGATTATTTTTAACCATATTTTTTATTTAAAAAGGGGAGAATTTTATATGTTATATATACATGTTTTTTAATTATCAAAAGTAGTGTATTGTTTATTCACTATTTATCACTTTATTTTTTTTCATTGATAATTAAAATTTCCTCACATATTTTAAATTTCATCAAATTTATATTATTCCCATTAACATGAGTTTTGAAATAAAAATTTATTATTTTTTATAAATGGACTTATTGTAAAAGAAAATACTAGTGGTTTTAATTATATTGTTAATTTTTCATTTATATATTCATATTCTTATAATTATGTTTTTTATAAGTTTCTTGTTACTTTATTCATATTTGGTTTTAAATTATAAATTTCATGGTCTGGTTACCAAAAGGTTTCAGATGAATTTTATCATTACATGGTATGGAATTTAGTTTTACATGATCTAATCACTAAATATTTTGATATGTGTTTTATTTACACATGATGTTTTGTTTTGTGAATGGATCATTTTTATATATCTAGTAGTCAACTGACACAATGGATGTGGTTTTTAATCCACATATTATTTACTCATACATAAATTACTCATATATAATTTACTCATATGTAATAAATGTACTTATATGTCATGTAATCTCACATGACAGTACTAAAACATAATGAATGTACTCATAGATGAAGTACACATACATGATATATTCTTAAATGAATACACTCACACTTTAATATCAGATGACTCATACATTAATTGTATTAAATATTATGGGAATGAATTTAGTGAATTTTTAAAAGGTCTCTCACATGAAATCAAAATCCAAATAATTTTTTTAAATTAAATTTATTTATTTTTATAACTTGTTTAGTAGTAGATATATTTTTTATATAACAGAAGAGTCTTATTTAGACATATATATTTAATTTTTACAGCTAATCACTTTATTTATTTTCTATGAACAATTTACATCATGGAAGAACTATTTATAGGGATATTAAATTAAGATATTAAATATCTCAATACATAGCAATTAATTTCATGGAATACATTCGGAGAAATGAATATGATTTAACAAATAAATTTCAATACTATGGTTTAATTTTTATGACATATAATTTCATTATTATTATTAAATTATGAAAATATATTATTATTGGACATGAATAAAGTGTAATTTACTTTATAAAAATTTACTTATTAATGAATGGAGGAACTATTTAGATATAGATTTAAATAAAACTACAAATCAAAAAAGATACACCAGTGTGTGTGCATAGAATTATTTTTCAAATTATAAGAATAAATTAATTTCATTTATGATCACTACTGCCAAAAATTAATTTTATGGATTTCAATAAACCACACACATTTACATAAAATGTAATGATAGCTTCTTTGAGTATCAGATTTTAGAATATTCATAATTCTAGTAGCAGGTATTTTAAATATCTATCTTATTTATATATAAATGTTTTTTTCATTTATGATTTTAAATTTATGAGCATGGTATGGCTGATAATACCAACAGAATAAGGTGTATTTCAGTTATAAATATGTTGTGAAATTGAAGGGTGTCTAAGTTATGATTTGAGGATTTAAAAGGTAGGTTTTAAAAAGATTTGAAACCCCTTTAAAAATCTCCAATAGTTTTTATTGTTCCTATACTTGAAAATTTATTTTGTAATAGGGTTATGGTTACTCATAAAATGTAAGATTACTATTGTTTGTAATTTCTTTCTAATAAAGAGGGATTTGAAGAGTAAACATAATATCACATTGACATTACTACAATATAATTCTTAATATTCATATTTATAATTTTTTTAAATTTATTATTTCAACTCATATAAAAAAATTATATTTTAAAACTCATCAATTCATCTCCCCTCGTCACCATTAGACAATGTCAAAATTTTGGAAAAAACGTAATGTTTTACTCGATGAAAAGTTTGAAATACATGATACCAACACTAGAACTCCATAAACTCATCCTACTACCATAAAAAACAAAGAGATAAAATTATCCCCAGGGAAATAAGATCTACAAAAAAATATTCATCTACAAAACCATTATCTCTAAATAAATAATTATATAAAAGAAAAACAATGTTATAATAACACAACCAATGATCATCCCACAATTATTATTTTCTTAACAATTCCCAACTAGTAACAATTATTTAACTGAATTTCATTGAGGTATCTTGCTACAAATGTATAATATAAATTATTTTAATAGATTTATAATTACCCTTGTCGACCACATTAGGAGAAAAAAAAATTCATATATATATAGTATGATCAATATTTTAATATATCTACGTATTATGCCACAAATATCACTTAGAGGAACTCATCACTCACTATGAAATATATCCTTCTCCCATAATATAGAATTTATAGATACTATTATTAATAAACAATGTTCTAGACTATCATTAATTTGGAGATCATAACATAATAATTCTCTCTTTGATGATCCAATTATTAACACAAGGTTTTATTCAATATTCCCAATATAGTAGGTTCTATTTGGATGGGGGTTCAATTAATGTTTTTGTAAACATTAAAAATCTCCAAACTCTATGAAATTTATATAATACTAGTTCTAGGTTAAAACTAATCTAAGTAACAAAAATGATTCAAATAGTGTAAAATAAACAATATAACATTATTGAACATTTTGAATGAAAAAGTTGAAGTGGAAAAAGTATAACATCAATATATAACAAAATGATTATTCTCTAGATCTCTATATTTATACCTATACAAAATATTAATAATGTATATCATAGACATATAATTAGAACTATTGACTTTGAATCCAACATGGTGAAATGATAAATACCAATATTCAAGTGATTTGTGTATTGAAACCATAAAATGGTATGGATATAAAATGTTAGAATAGTCATGAAAAATCATCAGAATACTCAAAAATATTAGTAATAACATGTTTTAACCCTTTAGATTATCTTTTATCGAATGTTTAGAATAATGTAATTTCATAACCCAATGACTTTTTTGCACACATATGATCATATTGACTAATTTATATACACGTAATACATCAATCACACATAAATTAGATAAAATTGATTAAAAATGAAAACTAATAGGGTATATAACAAAACATCACTCGAATGAGTATACAGATTAGACAAAAAATTAAAAAACTTTACTCAAAAAGACACTATATTGTATATATCTTGAATGTCAGATATTTAACACAATATAGTTTAACCGATAGATAATATATGATCATTTATTATTCTAATGAGTGGTATTTAGTGTAAAAACCATATAATGTTAAACAATGCGATCTTTTGTAACAATTTTCGCATTAAATAATTGATGAATCCCTAACAAGATATTCAATTTATTCAACAGTGAATTTGAGATCATGATATACAAGAAGTTCATGGATTTGAGTCAGTTTCATAAAAACAAGTGGATTGAGAAGTTAAATATACATAAAAATTCCTATCAAAAAATATTAATTTTAACTAAATTTATACATGGAGTATATGTTTATTTAAAAACAAATATTATAGAATAATTTGTTTAGAAAAAATTACTCAACAATCAACATCTTTTTAAAAAAGAAAAAAAATCTTGAAAGTGTATCATTAACTAGTTTTAAAATAAAAAAAAAACGGATTGATCATACAAAAAAATAACCCATAGTATATTAATCTAAAAAGATATAATTTTCCCATATATTTTAAAGAACAACATACTTCCCACAAAACCAACACTTCTCCCAATTTATAAAATAATTTTAATGTACAAATTTTCTCTCACATTATCATTTTAACAAATAATAATTAGAGAGTTAAAAATAAGGAAAAATAGATATATGATTAAATATATAAATTCGACTCAATTTCAAATAAGTTAATTAAATAATTAAAATTTTAATTTACCAAATTATTTTAGAATTTTGGACAAACTATTTATGTTTTAATAGTGACTAATCTTAATTACACAATTTACTTTCATGATAATTTTATTTTCACATATGATAATTTATCATATACAAGAGAAACTTATTATAATATTTATTTTTTTAGATAATTTTGTCTCCGTAATATACCAATATATTAATAGAACATGATGTTTGATGAATATATAACATTCAACTCTGAGATTAAACAAATCATGATATATTAATATTCAAATATTATAGTTGTAAAATAGATATTAAATTTGATTGTGTGTTTATTATTTGTTTTATTATAAAATATATATAACGGTTTTAACAAATACAAATTTATCGATTAATTTTTAGTAAATAAGTAAACACTATTATAATAAAAATGAAAAAAAACATTATTTCTTTCAAAATCAGACATTCATGATTTATATGGTATTATTTAAAATATTAATTTAATAATAATATATTACTTATTAAACAAAATAAACTAAATTTTTTATTTTTTAATATCAAATTATATTATGAATATATTTTGATAATTTTTAATTTTTTTTCATTTTTCTATGAATAGTGACGAATAATGTTTTATAAAATATACTTTAATTTTCAATTATATAATAAGTAAAATTTTATATTGAATTATTTTCTTTATTTTTATTAGTCCTATTAAAAAAATATAATGAATTTTTTTACTATCATTATTATACATGATTTGGTTAGGAAAAAAATTTATACATAAAAAAATATTTATTAGAGATTCCAATTTTCTTCAGATTTGATTTTTAAATGTAACCCTTTTTCTTCTTTGAATTTAATAATATTTGAAAAATTCTATATTTATAATTTGATGAACTAATATTATGTAGTAATGGTACATACATTAATTCATTATGGAAACTAGCAATATTATATTTTTATTACCACAATAAAGGTAAAATGTGTTAATGAAATTTAAAAATAATGTGATCAGAATAAAATTAATTAAAAATATGCATTAAATTCAATATTTCATTATATTTAATCCATAATGATTAAAAATTATAAATTAATTTTTTCCATTTGGATTTTTTTACATTTATAATTTTTTAATTAAAGTGTAAAAGTAAAAAAAAGGCACTATCTTACTTTTATTATTTTTAATATATTTTCAAATGGATAATATATTTGCTTTCATTAATTATAGTTATTTGATAATGAAATTATTTTTTTATTTTTCATTTTTTTGATGTTTTTAAATAATTATCGTAAATGCTTATGAATGATCGAAACAATGTTTGTGCAAGAAGAAGAAGATCAGTGTAAATGATTTAAAAAATATCAATGTATGATGGGTTTGGATTATTTATAGTATAAAATGGACTTCTTGGATCAATAAAAATTATTATGGGAAGTTTTATTGTTTTAAATTATAAATCAATTTTTACCTTCTTATCTTTAATTTAAAACTAAATGATTAGTGTTACAAATAAAATTAATAATATTTCATGTTAACCAATTTTTAATTAATTTATATAAAAAAAATGACAATCCTGAACGAATAAATATACTATGATAAATTTCTATTACATCATCCCATTTAAAATAATGATTCAATTTTCACCAGATACGTAAGATTGTAATAATTTAATATTGAACATGTGATTACAATGGTCAAGGTTAAAATATATCAACCAATGGGTTAAACAAAATCAGTATGTTTAGAATTATATATAAACAATTGTAAATATTAAAATAAGAATATATTGATAAAATATACTAGTAATAATGGAATTAATATCATTTTGGATCAATTTTAAATTTGTTGGTCTATTTTTATTTTATGATATTTCATATATTCCAAAATTTTTCCCTCCCCTCACTTATATTGGTATACCCATGCTTTCAATTATTTACACCACATTGAGACATGCATATCAAAAAACCTACCTATGTATCTTCTAAATTTCCCGATATTTTAATTATAGGTTTTTACTTCTTACAATTAAATTCCAAGGGTCCTTAAGAAGGTATATAAATGAGGTTTACTAAATAGAAGGTAATTATCTAGCCCGATATATTTCAATTTATTTCTTCTTCTATCCAATAAAATAAATCATAAATTTAAAATATATAATAACATTAATATATTATCAATATTTATATTCTATTTAATAATGGACCCCCCCCCCATTTTATTTATTTATTAATTCTATATACAATGAAACAATAATACATCCATATATGTAAACTACATCTTCAATGAAGTGATGTGTTCTTTTTTTCTTCACTGACATCCCTCGATATTTATTATTTTTTTTTAATGAATATCTATGAATTAGTGAAATAATTATAATTAATGATATATAATATATAATATGTTTTAATTTGTTTTCATCCATAGTTAAATGATAATGTTTTTTGTGTTTAACTACATATTACCACCACTATTAGTCTATGTCATTCAATTTTTATCACCAACTAACAGATATGGTATATATAAATTATTCAAAGGGTTAATATAAAATAATTATATAATAATAATTTTAAAATTATATATTATTACTTACGTTCATTCCCCCATGTTCATCGAAATTTTTAATGTTACTAATGTTTATTCACGACCTTGCGTCTCCATAAATGTAACATAATTCAATGTTCACAACCAACATACATGGTGGGTCTTCAAAGTATAATTAATTTGTAAAATTTTAATAATTAGATTTTTATTATTATGGAGGTGATGGAACAATTTTCACATTGACAAAGTTCATCATTCAATGTTCATTTTGAAACAATTGATCAGAGATCCTCATGACACACAACAAAGGCTTAACTGATTAAGTAATTAAATTTTTAATTATAATTAATGAATTAAATGGTCTAATTAAAAATTAATCAACAAAAACTGTTCATAAACAAAACAAAAATTAATATTTTTTATAATTATTGGTTTAAATGATATAAATAGAATCCATAGACTTGATGCGAGGGACTTCATCTTAATTTTCCTTCATTGATATAAGTATTAATGTCTTACACATAATTATTTATATAATGTATTTCAGTAAATTTAACATTTTATATCAAGAAACATTCATTATTAATTGTATTATATGATTTGTTAAGGTTCTTTCATGGATGGTTTTAGGATTCTGTAGTTAATAATGTATTAATGGGCTTCATAACGCAATTTCCTTTCACTGGGATATACTTCTAATTCATTAACGTTGTTATGAAATCATTTTTTTAATTAATCTCATAATTTAATAATCTTATATTTCTACCTGATTTATGTTTATTTAATTAAGTGACAATAATCATTTAATGGATTAACTATCATATAGAAAGTTGTGATCTATTTAATTGTTTTCCTTCTCTCAATCTCATTTTCCTAGGGCCTGAGAAATTTACTATAATATTATTTCCATATTTGGGGAAAATACTACCGAATGAATTAATATTGACATATTATACCATGAAATTCATGTTACATATAAATCCTTCTCATAGTTTTTCATTAATTGAAATTTTATTTAAATGTTACCAAATTATAAATGGATTTATTTAATAATGTCCTTACTTTTATAAATTTATTATATTTATGGTTCTAGTAGAGAAATCATATGATATTGGTTTATCGAACCAAATCTATTTTATTCCCCTATTTTTGTGAATTTTTGTACATTTTTTTGTTTTGTTTCAAACCATTTTTATTATATAGTCATTAGGGATGTTGTTTGTAAGTGTAACAGATCTTATATCTTCTTTAAAATTTGTAATACTTTTCATTGATATCCTAATTTTATAAAAATATTATTTATTTATATTTCATAAGAAAAAATATTAATTAATAATTTTTTATATTTTAAATTATATTAAATTATTTAAAATTAAATTCTTTAAACATGGATTTCAACGGTCACATTTGATATTCTTTGTAAAACATTAAAAATAATAATTAATTTTAGAACATATGAAATAAAGGAATATTACAACCATTATGGACATTATTTATTTTAGAAATCATTTATAATATTCCATTTCAATTTTCAGTTAAAATTATTTCCAAAATATTTTTTGAATTGTTAGTTCTTAAAATTGATCTTTAAAAGAAACCCCAATTCAAAAATGAATGTTTTTAATGAAATTTTTATTATATTATTCTTCCTAGATGACAAAAACCCTTTATTTTTTATATGATATAATTGGTAAATTTTATAATTATATTATCCATAATATCTCTCTTGATGTATTATGATTTTTTCAAATATATTTTGACGGATCCTATTTTTTTTATGAGTAAATTTAGCTATTTGAAAACAATTCAAATTGTTATATTGGTGAATGAATAGTATCATAATTTATGATTTTTAATGGTTGGTGGAAATTATTTATGATGATGGGATAAATTAATATAGATCATGATGATATGTAATCCCAATATATCAATCCATGTTATTGGGAAATGAAGACAACTTTGACTGTATGTAAGTAACACTTAAGAGACGATGAGGTTAACCAGAAAATAGGTTAATCCAAATAGATTATGGGTATTAACTAGGTAAGATTAAACCATATATATTTTTAATTTTTAAGGGTTATTTAATGATTATGTTCTATAAATAAATACATTTTTAGTTTGAATTATCCATGTTCTCAATGTTTCCTTTTACTAAAATTGACCTCATATGGCCTATTATTATTTATTCCTATGACTCTATCATTTGTTAAAACATTATGATATGTATATTGATTTATGATAAAATTTTCTAGGGGATGAATTTTACTATGTTATTATCATAAAATATAATTATGTCATCATTCCAATATTATAATCTTTGAATCATTGATGACATCTAATTTTTTATACATATGTTTAACATTAATTAAAAGTTGTGCTTACCATTATTATGTTTCCTTTTACCCAGGCTAGGAATATAATTTTTTAGTTTGTTTTAACTATTAAGGTTAATATATTTAATGATGTTTTTGGGGGAGTTAAATATATTATTTTTAACTATTTGTTTTTTATCCAAGTTAAAAGGTAAGATTTTGTCATAATAATTTAAAACTCTAAATAGAAAAGTGTAACATCATATATCTAGGTGCCAACTAATATTCCTCAAATCCCAGTAGGACAAATTGAATCATGTGCATATACCAAAAAACAAAATCCTGATGATTAGTAGAAATTTCCATTGTGATGATAGTGGGGAGACTATTTTTACCTTATAATAGTGCAACACTGTGGAAATGAGAAACAAATTGTTGAAGCAGGAATACCATACAACAGAATTAAACAATGAAAGACTAATAATCCAAATGACAATGTGTCATATCATATACAAAATGTAACATGTCACAAGTATCTATGAAAAAATATATATAAGTCACAAGGATATCATATAATGTAAAATATCTAAAAGGTTTTAAAAATAACAAATGTAGTCTAGCAGTATCACAAGACAAGGAGTGGTCCTACACTCTCTTTCTCTTATAAAGAATATCATGTACCTAGATATGAGAGCATTCCCTAATCAACACTTTAAACCATATAATTTTTTCGGGCCCAAATCAGGACCCAAATAGGGTGTGAGATGAAATCCTAGTAGTAATCAACCTATGGTCTATGCCAATCTGTTCGAGAGTACATAAAATCGGTAGTGTAAATTAGTGAATGTAGTAAGATAGGAAATACTCAAAATAAATTAATAATAAAATCAAAATTTCAATTTACATTCCCATAATATTCAACTAACAATATAATTACATTAATTGTATATTTATTGTGATCTAGAGTAATCCTAGAGATCCCCCATATAGTAGTAAGCACCACAGATGCCTCATAATACCATCTAGGCATTAATAGGCAATACCAGAATGAAATATTATACTTTGGAATTGTAAACATGTCATAAACCATTAAATATCCAAATAAACTCAATCTCATAATTTTTATTACTAATGTGTAATTAAATTATCACTCTAGTTGGAAATTCACCAACACCCTAAAAGCTCGTCCTTAGAGAAATTCATAGGGGAAAATCTTGTATCACTCTAGGTGTGGAATAACCTATGTCACTGAGCATGTCCTTAGTGGTATGATTGGGGGGCCCAGTATCAACCATGAAATAATCCCTCCATATTGATTCGTTCCTTGTCATCCTATAAAGACCCATGATTCATTATAAATTTACAAAGCCTCTGATTGCCAATCCGTGGTGTTCATGGTTCACTCATGAATTAACATTTAATTAATAAACCCATTATCCCCATCCATTTAATTCTAGATAAACCAAGTATCAATCAGGGGACTAAGATAATATATATATATATAAGATCGTCCATGGAATTCCTTCAAGAATCTACGATTCACACAATGATATTAACCATTTAACCATAAAAGGTTCATTTATCAATTCTGTTAGACATGTTATGGTAAATACCAAAAGAAAGTAAGATTCATTTTACCCCTAAGGATGTCTCAACTAGGACCAACCTCAAAGGATATAATTATCCTTAATCACATTTTCACTACAATTATAACAAGAAAAACATGTAAGTTAAACTATTACATGCCTTTAAAAATAATTAGGTCATGTTTTCATATTCTTAGTTTGAAGTAAACAATACAATCATGTTTTATCAAGCATAGGCATAACATAGATATAATTGAAAATTCATCTATCTCACACCCTATTCAAATAGAATACCATATCAAAACATGGGAAAAAAATATTGATAATAAATGACACTTTAGAAAATCCAAAATAGGAATTGATGTCCTACCATATATGTATCCTTGCAAAAACAACCAAAAGTGGTCAAAACATGCACTCTCCCTAGGGGTGTCTGTAAATCTAATTAAATAACCTATTTCTTTCATTGAAACAATTTATTAACTGAATAAATGATTATAGGAAATGACATTTATAATTTATAAATCAATGTGAAACCCCAAAAATGGGAATGTGGAACTTCTGAATATATAAACAACTTGATAATTAGCAAAAGGCACGAGACCATCTACCTTACACATGTTATAGATAGATCATCAATTAACATACTATGATTTGCCATCGTTTGGGAGAAATATTAAGAACAGATAAATAATTTGATATTGGGGAATATGAGCCTAAATCCAAATATCACAATCGATAAGTAGAATAATCGAATATGTGTAAAAAGGAATAGATGTATTAATTTTTTGGATCCTTGGAGATGAATGACAGTTGAAACAGACTTTAGATAGAGAAGATATCTGAAATGGGAGAATAATCATTATTGTATAGCCAAAACTGCCTGGGGAAGTTATGAAAGGATGATGCAGAAGGAAATTTATCTGAAGAACATTATAGGGGGAAACTGTCTATTTAACCCAAACAATATGGGTTTTAAGGTTTCTACATGTGGTTTTCCTAATTGTGTGGAAACCATGCTCAGCTCACTAGATGTATGGGGAAAAACTGATGGTTACCCCGACACAGTTTGACTAACCATGAGGTAAATGTTCAGATTCCTATGTAATGTCTACTAGAACTACATACAAGTCATCTCAGCCATGCACCTCAATCCACACGGTTTAAACTAACTATTTGGCCTCCTATTTTCAGCCAAAACATGGGTTCCAGAATCCAGACTAGCCCCAAACACCCGAAAATACCTCTATGATCCTAATGGGAATCCACATGTGGACATATTTAACAATTAAAGAAGAAATAGATGGAAAATTTATTATTATTATGTCAACAAAAAACCAATATCCTAAAAAATCTCCCCTTAATGAAATTTTCCCTAAATTTCCTTACCCAGTGTGGTGTAGAAGTATTTTAGTTCAATTATTTCCATTGTGACATTACATATTCCTCCATATCCCTCGTATCATCCTACACTTATCCTTGCAGTCGTAGAACCCATACTATTGGAACGTACAGGCATGAGAGAACCTTTGTGCTCTGATCCACATTTCGTATAGGTTTCTGCTCCAAGGAAACATATACCAGTAACTCACCCTACATACGATGAAATGCGTGAGATGGATTTCAATAGTAACATTGGAACTGATAAACATGAAAGTAATCATGCATATCCCAAAATATAGGAGGCAACTACAACTATTAGTCAACCCACTTGACTCTCACCATAATATAATGTGGCCCGACTTATCTCGATGAATGCTTCCCCTGTCACGAGATCCTCTTGGGTCCCATCCTTGGTGAGGCATATTGGAAAAAATTATCCCTAATCTATAACTATATATTCATTTTATGATCGACATAAGATTTCTAACAAGCACATGTAGTATCAAACTGATTCTGAATCAACTAAAATTATTCAATGCTCTCTTGGACAATATGATGTCCCAGCGTAGCTGCTTATCCTACCTCTATCCCATCTAGGGTTTATTCTCATGGTATGCAATATAAATCCTTATACAGCACCATTTAAATTTTATTCTTCTCCCATGATCCCTTAAAATACAGGATACATTCCAAATAATTTCATCAAGCACCTGAATCAGGTGTTAAAACTAGAGATGATTATGGGGGTGGTAATATGCTCAGAAGCACCTGTATACCATGATCCCTCTATATACCATTATAAAACTAAATGTAAATCGGGCATCCTTATCCGAAGTTATTGAATGTGGTACCCCATGAAAATGTATTATCTTCCAGATGTACAAATTCTGATATTCTACAATACCGTTTTTTTATTTGATTGGTATGAAATGTGAAACATTTTGGGTTGATAAAGTGAAAAACTAATGTTGTATTTTCATAAAAACGATCTAGGAAAACTCATTACATAATCTATCTTGTCATCATTCCATATCAACTCATGAATGGGTAACTATTGTAGAATCCCAGTTGGTTACTGGTGTTCCACATTCACCTGCTAACATGTAGAGAAACTAAAGACAAAACAAATTAAAAATATTTTCATACATGACAACCAATAATGATGCTATAAATCCTAATACATATTTAGGAAAATAGGATGCATAGATTATAAAAAGGAAATAAATTCTACCTCATCTCCTTGTGAATGTTGGTAGAAACCCATATGTGACCATGTATCCATAGAAAATCATATTTTCCTACGATCCTACTACTATGAGGGTTCTCACATACCACACTCTTTTATTGAACTAGGCCTTTGGAATATGATAGTTGGCTCATCCTCACTCCATCCAGTATATTATAGGTAAAAACTAAAAAAGAAAGAAAAGTCATTCAATGACTTTCATAAACCTTTAAACACATCTCAAGGAATAATGCCATAAGTTTACATTAACTGCTATCATTCTTAATGACCTATAACTAAATCCTCCTACTTATGTCATAAACCACTACAATAACCTTCCCATGAATTTAGGAAAGCTCGATGTTGAATTTATGAATTTATTCAACCCACCTTCATTGTCCTAGATTTTGATCATTAAACATAAATATGTAACCGGAATTATTTGGTATGTGACCACCTCAAAATGAACTCCTAGTAAGTAATGCCTCCAAAAACATAAATCATGAACAACCATACCTTACCCGAGATCATGTGTCAGTTAATTCTTCCAATGTGGCCTCAACTATCAAGACCCGTACATGATGACTCAATCCCCCTACAAAGGAACTACTCCGATCCCGATACCTTATGCATCACTATATACAATGTAACTCCTTCGTAGATATAGAAGAATCATTATCGATGTTGATGTAAATAAATCTTTCATCTCCTGAAAGGCCATCTTGTAGGTGTCTATCCAAACATACTTCACACAATTTTTATTCAGAACCTTTAATGGTTCTTCTAAATACGAGAAATCCGGTAAGAAATTCATGCATTATCCAGCTGGCCATAAGATACTATGCCCCTCCAAGAAATTCATGGGATGTTCAAGAATCTTATGCGATCAACTTATCTGGGACTGCTGATATACCTAACTCTGAAATGATGTTACCTTGGAAGTGAATCTGATCCATCTAGATGTGTCCCCTGTCTAGATTAGCATATAACAGATGCTCTCTCTGGGTACTCAATATAACCACAAAATAATTGTCATGTTCATATTGATTATGAGAATACACTAATATATCAACCAAAAAATAACTAAAATGAGTCAATATAATGATGGAATACATGATTCATAATCTCCAAATAAAAAACCTAGCGTGTTTGTGAGAATGAACAACATAAAAAGATACTCATACAGACCATACCTCATCCTTAATGTTGTATGGGGTGAGTCTGATGATCAATCACACACCTAATAATAACAGGATCTCATTTAGATCATTATGAAAAAAAAATCCCCACAGATATGGTCATAGATACCATCTATTTGTGGAATATGATATAGGTTATTAACCTTCAACTAGTTCTATTTTCAATAATCCATGAAAATATAGAGGGCACCGTCCAACTTTTGGGAAAAAGAACTGGAGAACCCCACAAAAAAGTATTGGGTCAACGAAACCCAAAACATCAAAGTATTATAGAAACCTATTTACCTCACTCAACTATATATTTTCCATCATGTATGAATGAATATATACTAGTGAAACCCTAAGTACTAGCTCGATAAAAAACACTACCTCTATCAACAGAGGAAAACATTACAAGTCATCTAGGAAAAAATAACTGATATAATAAAATACTTCTGTGAAATACATATAATGTGTTACCTAGTCATGAAGAAAAAAATTAGAAATCTAGGCTATCATCCCACCCAATACATGATTCTTGTGTCTAGATCCACTATCCTGAAAATCACATTCACCATTATGTAGAAATGATCCGGCATCTAAGGAAGTGAAACTCAAACAGTGGAGATAGGAATCGAAAATGTATTGAAAGGAAAAAAAAATAGTGCATCCTGAGAATGAAACAAATACCTATCCTTTTAAGGACATATATATTTCCTTATTAGTGACACCCACCATCCTCCAGGTGGAACTCGTTGCATTGACACACACTAGTTGTTCTAATTCCTAACGGAGCTTCTAGCATAATGATGTCATCTGAAAAAAAAGCCCAAGGATCTTTATAATAGTAATTTATATATAACTATGTGAATAACCTATATCAAATTGCACAGAAGCTAAAATTAAGACTACTATAATAGTACCTCGAATAGTACATGGTCTGGGATTATACTTCTACAAGGTCTATTGCACTGCATTGTATAACATGTACCAAAACCCAGATTCACTACCTGACTACCCTCAGCTAATCAACCCAACTAACTCTATGAATATATCGTATAACTACCACCTCCATGACCACAAACATGGCCTAAAAGTCATGATGCATTCCAGTTCCCTAACTGAGGAGAAGCTGACGACCCTGCCGCTAAATGTGGAGACGGTGTAGATCCTCTCTCACTAGATACTAATGGAAACATCCTCAAAAAGAACTAAAAGTGGACCATATTACCTCATCATCACCACTAAACTATGTCCTAAAAACACTTTTTCCTAGTATTCCCTAGCTGGTCACACTAGTAGTATCCCACCTGGAAATCTGATGAAACGTTCTAATAATTCAAATCGTTGTGAGGAAGCTCCAGACGATGCTTCCACCTACCCGTAATGACAGTACCTGATCTTGGTGCCAAACTACCCTATCCAAGACTTCCTGATTCTCTCATATTTTTCATTGTTATCAGTTCCTAATTAACTATAGCAAATACAAAGTCAAACTGGAGACATTTACTGATGATTAGATTTCACATACAATACCACCCTCAAACCACCTAGCCTACACTAAAGACTCACCCATGCAGATATGTTATAATAGTTGTAGCTAATTAAGATGGGCCATGTATTCCATCATTAATAAGTTACTCTTCTCCATATTCATAAACTCCATGGCCATTTATTCCCTCAAAGTCATGGTATAGTAGTAGTCATAATAGACTTTCCGGAAATCTTTTCGATCTATATCCCAATGAAGCTCTATATGATTAGTCACATACCGCAATTTCATAGCTGAATTATACATCATATAATTCATGAAATTTACTCACCTATTAGGAGACATCTCTGGGTGTGTGAATATTTAAATCATGTACCCTATCTATGAATCTGAAGCATGTAGTCTACCATCCCAAGAAAATGCAGGCATATGCTTCTGCTGGAACACCCATGTTAGCTTATCCGTGGATGTGGAAGGCTTTTGTACTCCCTATAAGGTTTTAATGATCCCCTTAATTCCGTGATGGAATTGTGAATTAGTACCTATGTCCAATATAATAGCTGGTTTCCCAACTAGAATGACTAGAGGATACATTAGTATCCCATGGCCTACAGCCGCTTATGTGGGATTGTTACCACCCTCCTAGCTTTAATCTAGATGTTTTTGTGGTGGAATGTCTCTACAAGGTCAAGCATACACCTTAGTACTATATCAAATAGGTTCACTACACAAAAGTGTTGAAGAAACATGACTGGTTAAAAAACATCATCTCAACAGACATCCATCTGCCATTCCTATGGGGAAGGTCAATTCTAAAAAAGAATGAGAACCCCTACATAGAGCCCAATACTATGGTCAGCTCTGGTCAAATTTTGTCCCAAAATAAATTTCAACTCACATTATTTTCACACCCATTCCATGTTTTAGAATGGTTCCACATTCAATACTAGAATTTTCACTCATTTCAATCTTATCACATTTCTTTCTCAAATGGTATCCAATTTTATGCTAAATTCTGACCCGTGGGGGCCATACTATATACAAATCAGAACATTTCATCCAAGTATAGAGCATCATAGTACTGTTCAATATTAGGATGAAACATGATCAACCAAATTCTTATCCAAGAGGGACCACCCACCTCTCATACCAAATCATTTAATCCATCTAATTCTAACCGTAGCACATACCAACACACCTATCATGGCAATAAGAATATATATAACAATACCAATTAAAACATCATACAATCATTACTTGTCATAAGTGGAAGGATAAGATTGCATGGAATGTGATTTCTAACATGTTACTCTATGATGCATGTGATGGAAACCCCTCATCTCCTCAAGTTTCAACACAATATAACCCAAAATATTATTAATAATAAAATCAAAACACAAGTGCTTCACCCAATGGTGAAAATTAATCAACTTAAATAAATAAAAATTCACAATGCACAGTTCAATTTAAGTCAATATAGATTTTTTATGTATGCGAGGTAGCTACTCTGAGGGACAACATATTAAAAAATCTCATATCCTTTTTATACTAGTATATAAGTTCTAAATAGTAAATAAAACCAAAAAACAAAACCCCACTAATACGACTATGTAACACCTAGGGTCTAAATGAAACCTAATGGTGCTCCAAGCCTAGTTGGCCACATAACCTCAAGTGAATCTCCCATAAAACCATAGGCTTACGACTAATAATTAGTGCCATGGAGATGATTGGGGGGAGGCGATTCACTCGTTAGCAGATTGTAACATATTAGAAATAAGAAATTGATGGCTGAAGTAAGAATACCATACAAAAGAAGAAAATAGCTGAAGACTAATAATCTGAATGACCAGGTGTTATATCATATAAAAAAATATTTATGTCACATGTTTCTATGAAAATATCTAAACAAGTCACAAGGATATTATATACAATATAAAATCCAAAAGTTACAAAAATAAAAAAAAGTATCCCAGTAGCATTGCAAGCCTAGGCTTGGTCCTATACTCTCAAACTCCTAAGAATCATTTCATTTACCTAAAGAAGGCCTCTTTCCCTTATCATCCTCTACAACCATATAATATATTTGGGACCCAAGCATGACCCAAACAGTGTATGAGACTATTTCCTAGTAGGAAACCACACATGGTCTATGCAAATCTTCATGTCATCTTATATAATATGCAGCGTAAAATTGAAAAAGTAATAAGGTAGGAAATACTCAAAAGTAAACAGTCTTACAAGAATTATTTCCATATAAATTCCATTCATCTTAAATTAAAAATTGAATTACATTAATTTTATATGTCACATGATCCTTCTTAAGACCATTGATCCATTACGTAGTAGTAAGCAACACAAATGCCTCAAATGAAAATATAGGAAAGTATTGTCAATGAATGAAATAAATCTTGTGATTTGGCTAGGTCAACAAATCATAAACCATTAAATATCTAGGTAACATTAAGCCCAAACATGACATTACTAAACTGTAATTCAGGTAAAACTCAGGTGAAAAACTACCAACACCCTATGTTCCCATCCTTGAAGAACTTCAGGGGAAAAATCAGGTATCAATCTCAGTGTGGTATAACCTATGACATTGATAACGTCCTTGTAGGTCCTATAAGGATCCCAAGTATCTCCCATGACATAATCCTTACCTCTTGATACCATACATGACATCAAATAAGGATCCATGATTCTCTTTGCATTTATTGATCCTCTGTGGGCCCTTTTAATGGTGCCCATGGTTCACTCAGGGCTTATCATATTATTAAAAAACCAGTTGACCCATCCAACATACTCCATAAAATCAAAGTTTCACTCAGGGTACCAAGGTAAAATATACATTTAATTCCATCTATGGATTCCTTCAGAATCTAGGATTTATAATATGATGTTAACCATCAAACCATAATAAGTTCATCTAACAATTCCATTAGATATGTTTGGTTTAATACCAAAAGAATATAAAAATCATTTTACCATTAAAGGTCTATCAACTACAAACAAAATCAAAGGATGGGGAATCATTAATCCCATGGGAACAACTCATATAACAAAATACACATGAAAATTAAACAACTACATGGATTTAATAATAATCAATTAAATTGTCCATTTTTTTAGTTGGAACTAAATAATACAATCATGCATTATAAAGCTTAGGAAAAACATGAATCAAAAGGAATATTCTTCTCACCCAAAACCTATATATTAATAATAAAATATCACAACATGAACTAAACATTTAGATAATAAATCCATTTTAATTAACCCACAATAGAAATTCAAATCTTATCACATAGTTATCCTAGGACAAACGACTATAATGTTTTCAAAAATGGATCTCACTCAGGGGGTGGCCATAAATCAAGGTAGAAAACCTAATACATGCTCTTAACCCCTGATTAAATACCTAAAAATGATAATATAAATAATTCATGATTTATAAATCAACAGAAACCCTAGAAATAGGTGTGCGACACTAAGACACATATAAAAAGCTCGACAATCAACCAATGGAACGATACCACCTACCTTATGCTCGTGCCTTATTTATCATCCAGTATGAGAATATGATTAATCCCTATTTGGGAGAAATATGATGAATGGATGAAAAATGAGATATTAGGATATATGAGCCTAAATAAAAATATATCAATTGATAAGTAGAATAATCAAATATGGATCAAAAGCAATTGAGGTGTTGTCCTTGCAGATCCTTGGTAATGAATAACAATCAAAACAACAACAGATAGAGAGGAGGTCTAAAAGTGGGGAAATAGGTTTTAAATGGGTGAAAAAACCATGGGTATATGCTATTAAAGGAATGAAAAAAAGGAATTTTATCTAACAAACATTTAATGGGAAAATGGTGATATTATCCAAAACAACCGGGTGGCATCGTTTCTGTACACGATTTTCCTAACTATATAGAATCCATGCCCTACTCATAGAAAATATGGGGAATATCAAATGATTACCCCAAATTGTTTGACCAACTATGCAGTAACAATTCTGTTTCCTCTATATGTATTCTAAAACTATAGATTTTTCTACATGGTCGTGTGCCCCAATCACTATGGTTTTCAGTAGTTTTAAAACCTCCTCTTTTATCCCAAAAACATGGTTCTGGGCTCCGCAACCCACCCAAACCATCCTAGAGACCTATATGAACCCAAAGAGAATCCACCTTGGGTCATTAATAAAGAAATTAAATGATTAATATAATGAAAACATGAGATCCATACCTCAACTAAGAACAATGTTCATACAAAAAGTTCTTTGATTCTATATGTCATCGAACATTTCAATTTTTCTTTTATATTTTTATGGATAAGATTTGATCAAGATTTTCAATATCAATATAAAAACATTATGTTGATATTTTAGAATAGTATCTATGGGTATAGGTCATAGGATCTTATAGTTTTTATTGGTCAGGGTTTATAAAATGTCGGTATCATTATGTTTTCATCTTATCTTAACTTGAGAGATTTTATTGCCATCATAAACATATATTTTTTAGGATTAACATAATTTATATGGAATTAAAACACAATTTATTATAATAGTTAAGTTAATTTAACATTATTAATTATATATTGTGATATATTTTACTTATATCAGGTATATATGACCCATCAGTTTAATATGAAGCATTATACGAGAAGAATTTTATTATATTTTTTATATGAATGATGAGTGATCCAAGACATCCCTTTTGGTTAATTGTTTTTAATAATCGTTATTCTGATTTAATTTAGGTTATAAGATGAACCATTGGATAAATTGTGGAAATTTGGTTATTAAATGTATTATTCATATATATGAACGTTTATACATTTCATATAATATGTTAACTATGCTAAAATTTTCAATTATATTAGATCTTATGAATGGAGGAATATCATTTTAACATTGTATTAATAATATGATTATCTACATTTTTTATTTTAGTTCATTGGGAATGAAATGTATTTCATGAACACTCAATATTTATGGAAAATGTGGAGAGGGTTGTAGAGATTCATTAAAAGATGAAATTATACATGTAATGTTTGTATATTTTATTCCTTATGAGACTAAATAGAAATTTAATTCCTCAAATCATGAAAAAATATCTTCATACAAAAATGTTATAATATTAAATTTATTTTTAATAAATCAATTTTATTTTTTTCAAATCAATGTTTTATGGGTTTGTGGTATTGGTTATTTATATGATTATTCAGTTTTTTGAGATCAATTTTCTAATTAAATATATATAATTATTTATAAAATTACATTTTTCCACAATTTCTATACTATTAAAATCAAAAAATGACCCCATATTTGTTAACCTATTTTAGATAGTCTTCTTATTTCCGCATTCCACTACAGAAAAGGATACATTATTAAACCTTTTTATGATATGGGTTTTCAAAAAAGGTATTTTCAAATGTCAAATACAATATTATAAATAAAATATTCTAATTTTACATTGTCAATTTATTAGGTGGTGGATTATTTTAATATTTTGAAACATTAAAATGAAAATATTATTTATAGTGTATTAAACATGCAATTATGAACATAAAGGAAAACTACCAATGCATGTGTACATTCTTATATATCCATTTACCAAAAAATCTGTATCATAATCCACACACAATAAATACATATAACTTTCACATTTAAAAACTATAATATATTTGACTTAACATAATGTCAATAATGAAATTAGTAAAACTACCATTTACATTCCATTGCCATTTTACCCACTTTTAATTCCCACAAATCTACCAATTATGTATATTTAACAATTCCCTTACCTTGGATAATTAAACACTTTATTCAATTCCCATACATTAACAGATTTTAAACATTCATCAATTCATAAAATGTTTCCTTTATTAAGGCGTTCTTTACTTTTATATGTAATGACTCCACTTATGCATTTCAAGTACATTTTATAAGTCATTTAGAAAAATCACATTATTTCATCTAAAAAATTTCATGGTAAGAAAAAAAAATCCCTTATGAATTTATCTTGTTATTGACAAAAAATATTAATATTTCATTTTCAAATAAACAAAGATATCAATAATTTTTTCAAGGGATATACTTTGTCAGAAATCAATTATAATATTAACATTTCAAATTTCCATCTTCATAAATATATGTGCACCCCATGGGTGGCCCTAAATCAGTATAGTAAATTTCAATTCCTCCCATGGGGACCATGAGGGGGGATCTATTTCATCATGTGGTAAATAATTTTACCGAATATCAGTAATGGATACAATTTGATAACATGTGTGAATCAATAACACACCCACACATGTACAAATCAAATCCTTGACTATGCTATATAACATGTATACCACCTACCTCGAATCCATATATTGTAACTCATTAAATAGTGGACATAGATAGGGATTAAATCTCTCATTAAAGACCCAACATAAGATTCTCTAGAAAAGAGGGTTTTAGGTATTCTGAAGAAGAAGAAATAAACCACAAGACCTAATCCAAAAAAACAAGAGGAGCGTTAGACAAACATGTAGATTCAATATGCAACCTAGATCACTTCAAATGGAAATGAATCAATGTTTATACGCCCATATGAATATTTGGGGATTTAGGTTCGTCATAATAGTGATAAGAGGATAAAATTTATAGGAAATAATGTGAAAAAAAAATCCCATGGGGTTAAAAATTAATTTATCAATTTTTAATAGGGATTGGGTTTTGGCCACCCGGTTTGAAAAAACATGCCCCAAACATGCACTAGTATATGTCTGAGAAGGGTAAAGTCACAGAGTTACCTATGGATTTGGAAAGGTTTAAAAAACCATATGCCAATTGTATATAGTGACTTTATAAATGTCCATAAGGCTTTCCGTTCGCCTTGAATGTTTTTTAAATGCACATCCCTCATGTTGGAAAACATTGTTTGGTGGCCCATCTTCATGTAACTATATGCTAAGAACAAAACATGAACTGGATGATCGTTTTTACACTCTTTCTTGCCATGAACCCCATGAACACCCATGATCCTACTCATACACATTATTTACATTCATTTGACAAAAATATAATATATTTAAACCAATATTTAAAAAATGACATAACTCCAAAAATTTATGGGATCACAAAACCTCCCAACCTTATAATAGCTCTTCCTCAAGAAACCCATCCTATAGTCACTAAGATTTAAAAATAAAGAGATTGGTGCACTATTCACGTAAATCGGACTCCATCTCCTATGTTTATTCCTGAACATTTCCATGATACCGCAAAACTCGATCAAATGGTACAATCTTCCCCCACAATACATTCTCAATATGATACACAATCATAACAGGATGCTCCATAAAGGAAGAATCATCTTATATGTTAATATCATCAAAATAAATCACATTATATGGGTTAGTTTATACTATTGAATTTGAGAGACGTCAAATATTTGAGCATACCACTATACCACAATGAAAGAGACAATCAGTATACCACCGATCTTATACCCTCCACCATCTCAAATGTCCCCACATATATGGGAACCAACATTCCCTCTTTTAGAATTCAAAAGTGACTCGACCTTGGAGGCATACTAATAAACACATGATCACAAACCACAAAAACAATAAGTCTACAAAACTTATCCACATATGAATTATTACTACTCTGAGCCATTTCTATCCACTTTTAAATCAAATAAATCAACTTCAATGTCATCTAAATGGGACTTAGTTCCAACAAATGTGATTCCACATCATCCATCAAAAAAATGATGACCTACACAGCCTCCCATAGATCACCTCATATGTTTCCATCTTAATCATTTAATGGTAATTTTTGTTATAAGATATCTCATGAAGTTCAATGTTCTAATCCAATTATTTACCAAAATCATGGAAATAATCTCTCAACATGACCTCTAGTACATGAATAGTATAATTTGACTAGTAATCTGTCTACAAGTATAAATACATAATAAAAAATACTAGGTTTCCATATACCATAAGTAATCCCTACCAAAATAATTCTATGAAACCAAGATCATGGTTTGAAACTATCATTAAGGGAACCCCAATGCAACCAGATTATCTCCTCAACATAATACTCACTTAGTTGGTCAATGGTTACAGTCTCTCCAGTCATTAACAAATGGTATTTCTTGGTCAACCATTCTACAACATCCCAATTTTCATCATTATTCCATTGAATCTTTATAAAACCATCAAAAAACCATAATCATGTCTTCTTATTTCCATTACAGACTAGGAAATGGATGCAATAACCCATCTGGCCACTTGTGTTCATCCTTCACCAACTAGTTGGTATTGAATCATGCCACAAATCATGTGACCACTTTCTTAATCCCTGGAAACTATGATTTTTATGAAGACCATGATACAATTTTGTCCAACTAGGATGCACTTGAAACTTTGATGAATGAAACACATGCATCAACTATTCTTGAACACATGTTTGCACATCCACACAGCCATGAAAATGAATGATCACATCACCTAAAATGGTGTTTCTACATGGTGAATCACATCATTAAAACCCTCCCTAAAAGCTACAAAATCTAGATACTCAAATTTAATTTCATTAATCCAGCTCAGATGCATAGATTCCACTACAAAGGACGTATGGGGAACCTTCCACTCCCAACATGATTCCTAAAACATCTAATTTTTATTCTTCTAACACAAAGCATCTGCAACACAGTTTCTCATTCATTATTTATATAACAACTCAATTTTATAGTATTACATGTTTTCATCACATCTTCACAGATTAATGTCAAAATCATTCCAAGAGAATGTGAACCCTTGGATATAATGATTCGTATACAACGTAAACCATTCCCCCAAAAAGTAATACAACCAATATTTTAAATCATAAACAACCGTGGAAAATTCAAGATCCTGTGAAGGGTTGTTTTTTTCATGAATACTCAATATTAATTACCCATAAACAACAACCTGATCATCATACATTAACACTTCCCCAAGAACAACAAAAAACACATCACCAAAATAAGGTATATTTATTACCTAGCTCTGCTAAGATTCAGATTGATTCGGTTATCAACCACCAATTTAATTATTGAAAGGAATTACCACATTCCATAGGAAAATCCATAAAAAATTCTGCCATTTTGCTTGAATGAATGTGCTGCTTCTAAATAAGAAAAGTCATTAATTTTCATTATATAATAGCTGGAAAAACCAAAAATCATTATTTTTCAGAAGCATTATTCTATTTCTACCAAGACACGACATCCTTCTATTTCTATAGGCCTATGAAGACACATTCTGATGATAGTATGTACCATTAGAAATTCACCTTTTTGATCCAGAAATAACATTTGGTGTGCTTTGAATATATCCAATTCTATCTCAATGTGTTAAGGATGGGGTTGATATGTTATGAATTATCATTTTGGGTTTTTGAGTACATTATGATATTATCCATAATGAAAACTAAAAACCAGTATAGGTACGAGTGAATGGTTTAGATCATTACAGTAATAAACACTTCCAAAACATTGGATAACCTGAATGAGAAAACAGAAAAAACAAACAACCCATACTCACTGCCAAAGGGAGTACTCAATATATTATAATGTAAAACCTTATCTAGTTCTACAATTATCTCATATAAATCATTGAGAACACTGAAGACCCTCTCAAATGGTAAATAAGTCCTCAATTTGAGGAATAGGATTTTGATTCTTAACCATCATCTGATTGAACATCATATAATCGAAACATAGTAACACATATCTATCATCTCTATTAGAAAACACATATATGAAATACCAAAATTGAAATACTGGGATGAATAAAACCTTAACTCTATAAATCATCAAATAGGTTTTTTTTCATGGAGTTCTGCCGGTGCCATTGAATGTGGAATAATGGAAACTAGTTGTGTTAGAGGTTGTAATTATATTAGGAACTCAAAATTTCTCTCAGGTAGAAGCCCCAATATATCATTAAGAAGTATAACCTAAAACTAATCCACAACAAGAGGAACCTAAAGATACTATACATAAAATTGAAAATGTCATTCGTGCATACGTGTGAACTATAACCTCAATGATGATATATCAATCATTAATATTCAACAGATTGCATCTATGATATATATAAGTATAATTTAATGATTCTAATGATTTTAATTATATAATGATAATTTTTAATTGTAATATAATGATTACCTTATTCTCGTAATTATCAATGATAAATGGAATCTTTACTCATGCGTTTGTACTACATATCGTCCCCAAGATTATATGATTGTTAATTTTTCATATCGTAAATAAATGGTATGGTTTAGATGTATAATGGATATATAAATGTGATTATTATATCATTAATATTTTTCTATAAATGATGGTGTAATGACCACGTAGACTAGTGATGTCAAACCATGTTTATTTTTTACTCATGTACTGAATATCGACATAACATCTGATATGAATATAAAGAATTATATAATTTTTATAAAATGATTATAAGTGATATAAAAGGAAAAATAAATTTATTAAAGGTTATATAGAATGTATAAACTAACATATTATTATTATTTAGGAATTAAAATTTTGTATGTGACGTGACTGACCCATAATACGGGACATCATCTCAATCTATATTCATAGAGTAATTTTTTTGATATTATACACCACCAACTTATATACAGTGTATAATTTGACCCATTGACTTTTTATTTCACTCAATTTAATTTAATGAAATATTTTAATGTGAAACTTTTTACTAAAAGACCAAAAAATATCTTTTTTATCATATGTGATGACAATGCATTTTCTTCCACTATAACTATTATTTGATATTTTGAATCCTCTATAATCATTAATTTTTTAAAAATTAAAATAAATACCATATTTAATTCCAGATAAATTTTTATGGAAAATAGTTCAAATAATGGTTTTATATATCAATATATTTAAATGATATATTGTTTTTGTAAATAGGAAATATTGATTTTACTCTCTGAATATTTTATGTGTTTTGATTATGTTATGGTTCTTGGAAATTACATAAATATTCAGGAAGTTAAGAGATAAACTGAGGTAGGGTAAGCGCCAACGAGCCTGTACCCAAGTGGTACAGGCTCCTGCTTGGCATCCAAAAGACCCAAGATAAAATATTGGAAGGGGAGAATTTTCAGGGTACAATAGCATGGCACTACATTAATATTGTAGCAGTGGTGGTACTATAGCAGTGGATATACTATAGTGGTGGAGGGACTGTAGCAGGTACTGTAGCGGTGGCTATACTATAACAGTGTGGGTACTGTAGAATTACAATTCACTGAGGGATCATATGGGCCAAAAAATGGGCTTTCAATCCTTGTATTTAGGCCACTTGGCCTTGGGACATTGGGCTATGTAATGGGTATCCCACTACCCAGTCTTCAAAGGTCTTTTCTGTAATTAATAAATTCTGGCTTCGGCCTCAACATTTAAAAAACCGAGGGAGGGTGAGCTCAAGATAGCTCTCCAAAGCATTGGATAATGACATAGATATAAATAATTTTTCTGATCCTAATATATTTATGGAATATAGGATGATGGGTATTCCAAATGTAACCATGATTCTTACTCCCTATGTGGTTGTGAATGTTATAATGTCAATAATATATTTGTGAGACAAGTTACCTTTATAATTTATGATTTCTAATATTTTTTAAACAATATTATGGTTTTATGAGGTATTTTAAATAATTTATGTTTTATGGGTGGATGGTATGATTTTTGTAATATGTTTTCTTGGTTTTAAAATATTCATGGAAAAAAAATTTCATTCCTTATTTATATCCCTTACTGAGTTTTTTATTCTCATCCAATATTTTTGGAATGTTTTTCATTGGGTATAAGGATAGTTAATAATTAGAATGTAATTAAGTTGAATGTTATGAATATTTTTATCACGATAAATGATTAATTTTTTTTTAAATTGATTTAGATTATTAAAAATTGATTGAATGTAGACTTGTCTACATTGTAATATTTGAGATTTTATGTACTAGTTATATACTAATTCTCTATATCACCAAATAAGTAAAGATCCACCATGTGAAATAATGGTAAATTATTGACTTAAATTATGATTATGTAACATTTAATCCAAGGTCCTTATTGTTGGTATCCATGGAAAGGTTTATAAAAATTTAGGGATTAAGAGTTTCAGATAACCATCTGGTATGATTCAATGTCTATTATTTTTGTTAAATCTTAGTTCTATAACATTTTTAAATAAAAGATAGTCAATTTCAAATTGAATAAGGATTATTTCAAACAAAAATCTTATCTATTCCTGATGACTTTCTTCGAATAATTTTTTCAAATTTATGTTTGGATGATTCTGAAACATTTTCTAACATAAAAATATCATGAAAATATTTGAATGAGATATAAAACACCTCATCTATACATAGATACCATGAGGATTGAGGAATGATTTTAATCATATCCGATTTCCTCAATATTATCATAGTTTCAAATAAAAGTAAATATTATCAATGCATTTTATGATATTTTCACTTCTCACAACATATTCAATTATATTATGATTTTGAAAAATCTACCGAATGAGGTGATCGTTGAAAATCCTACTTATAATTTATTTTAAAATATATTCATTCAAATCTGACTTATTGAATTTTAAAAGCACCATTTATTGAATATTTCAAGTCAAAATATGTCTGAATGGTCTATAAAACACATTTTTTATTATATTTTTGAAATTATATGTCATATGTGTTTATTTAAAAAAAACATTTTCTCTCAAAAAACCCATAAAATCCATGTTACACAATGTGTTATTGGACAATGGAAGAAAGTGATTGTGAATAGTATCTAAATCATTATTCCAGTGAATGGAACTTTTATCAACTTGAATAAAATATTCCTGAAACCAGGTAAACAACATGATCATGTTACAATGTTCATTCATTTGGAAATAGTTTACTAAATCATATAGAGATGAAATAAAAAATTTAAATGTATATATGACTTCATGAATTGAGATGTTGAGGCCATGATGATTTCTGCTAAAAATGAGAGGTATAATAAAATCATTGAGTTTAAAACATCAAAATGGTTACTTTTGTGATTTATAAAATGTGAAAAATCATATGATGTGTGAAAACCTATCGCGTACTGCAAGGCTACAGATATAGAAACCACAACTGGAGGGTCTCAATGGTGAATCTTATACCACTGGAATATGTGACGTCCTAGGTTATTATGACTTTTTATTATATTCAAACAATTGATGAAATAAAATATGTTGACTTTTGTTAAATTATGTTTTCCCGAACAGATATCATTGGTATTGGTAAATATTTTGGGGATCCAGTGATAAATGTTATTTTGGGAGAAATTCTCTATAATGAGAACGTTACATGATTATGGTAAATGTAATACTATGGGATTTTATTTGAGGAGTAATGGTTGAATTATATTTTTGAATAATTTAGGATTTTAATTGTGGTATTATGGGGAATTATGTTATTTATGGAAATGGTTAACCTATCAAGGAGAATATGTGATTATAAAATTACTTTTTATGTCATATAATGAGTAAATTATGTTATTTAGAGATAAAAGTTAAATTTTATCTAGGAATACTTTATGATTATATCCATATGAATTATGGGATTCAATATTATATGGGGTTATTTGAGGAATTTTAATGAATTTAATTTTTTAAAAGGTCTATTGTGAAATTTTGGTTTTAAAGTTGAATTTTGTATACTCAAAGTAGTTTTTTATCATCCAATCGTTTTATTATTTTTGATGAATAGTTATATAATATCCTCAAATATTGGTTTTGGTTAATGTTTCTTGAAAAGATATATATATATATATAGTTAATATTATATGGATTGTGTTATTCTATAGAAGGTGATTATAGTTCATCAGATGTGAAATTTTCATCTTAAAATTTTATTATTTAGAGAAGAAGATGAGTTCGAGGTTGAATTTAATTAAATTATGAAACTCTTGTTTTTAAGTAAGTGTATTTACATTTGTTTTTATTCTATGTAGTAAAATAATTCCAAAACACTATGTAAGGGATCATAAAACAAAAATATTTCTTATTGAATTTTTAAACTAATAAATAAATGATTGTTTAATTCATCACCGGGTTTTTGTGTTCTAATAGTTAACTTTCTTCTGATTAGGTTTTCTATCATTATCCATTAGAACATTATGGTTATTTTTTAACCCATATCCATTTTTTTTAAAATAAATCCAAGTATGTTTTATCTCTGTTTTCTTTTTTTACTTTACTATAATTCATTTAAAGTGGATTTTTATAATCCTTTTTCCGATATGGGATTTCAATAAAGATATTTTTAAAATTGAAACCATAGTTATTGAGACTATGTTTAAAATTGAATGGATATAATTTACAAAAGGGGGGAGGATGTAACGACCTAGGTTATTACAGTGTAATAAGTTTACATATTTTTTTAATAATTATGAATTAGATAGTAATTTTACATTAAAAATGGTGTTATGTCAGATAGTATACCCCACATGCAATAATGGTTTTCTCTGAAATCGTATAGTTAACAAAAGACTGAGTTATATAAAAAAAGGTTAGTAATATTATTATTTTAAGATTAATTATCACATATCCATTAAAATTTATAGAATGAAAAATAATAACTAAATTATAATAATTCTTTTTACACAAGATTATATAATGATTCCTTGGTTAGAAAATTAATTATAAATGAAAATAAAACCTATTTGAATGTAATGGAAGCATTTTTATGAAAAAACTATTTAAGAGTGAATAATTGTGTTGATAAAATAATAAAATCCCTCATGTTATATTTTATAAATAAAATTTAAATAAAATATTATGTTTAAAAATCAATATATATGTTTTCTACTCATGATATAAGAATAAATTCAATTTTGTGTATTACAAGAGTATTTTTCAAAAAAGTAATTTTTACAACCATTTGATGGAGAACCAATTTGAAATATATTATTTTTCATATTTATATTTTCTATATAAAAATATATATTTCTTTCTTGGAGTAGGGAAATAAAAATTTAGTTTAGAATTTTTTTATTTATTAGATAACTCTCATATTTTAAATAATTGTGACAAATTCTACATTTTATTTCAAAAATATACCTTTATCAAATATATTTATATTTTTTTATTATACTATTACATGGTTTTAAGGTATAATAAGATTCATTTTTTTCAATTTATCTAATTAAATCATTGGATAATTTTTTAATTTAAAATTTAATTGAAAAACTATGTGAGCATTTATACATTTTACATAAAAAACCAATGTTCTTGATCTGTCAACAGGAGGTGTTTTGCACCTAATTTAACCACATATATGAATAGAATTTTCAAAATCAGACATTCATGGTTGTACATAGTATGAGAAATGTGGTATAGTAGGATCAATTTTTTTTTTGAATATTATCATTAGTATTTTATTTACAAAGGATAATGGAAAATAGAGAAAATAAAGGTAAATGTTTTATTATAATAATATAAAACTGAATGTAGACATTTCATACTCTTATATGATCATTTTTTAAGTCTAGGACCATAATTGGATCAATATTTTGAATTATTTAAGCCACATAGATGTGGTCATGACAATTATAAAATTTATTTTAATCTAAAGGAAAATATGTCTATGTATCTGCTTACTGAAACCATTTTAATATGTAGATATATAAGTGATATTATTGACAATGAATAGTACTTATTTATATAATAATACTACTTAGATCATGGAAAAGTATTTATAAATTTTTAGGAAATAAATAATTAATTTAAGTAGTGACACAATAGTGACTAAATAATTGATTTATTAAAGAAATAATCAATCAAATTATATTAATAATATTAAAATAAATATAATTTTGAATATTTTATTCCATCCAATAATTATATTTATTATTATCACATGTTTTAATTGTGTTAATGTTATATTTATGAAGGAATAAAATTGATAAGATATTTTTTTAAAAGGCATATAATGAATAATGTTAAAATTGACATGATTCATAACATAAATTATAAAATAAGTAATTAAATTAGATTGAATTTATAAAAACCCAACATTAATAAAAAAGTATGTGATAAATATAGAAATTTTGTTAATGACACATTATTTTGTCTTTTGGAATTATTTGGTAATTATTTTATTTCTCAAAGAAAAAATTACTTGTTAAACTATAAGAGTTAAAAAAGTTAAAACTAAATTATAAAGATTATAAATTAATCATAACAAGTTTAATTAAAGTTGTATTAGTTTATTTCGATATATTCTAACCATATTTATTGACTATGTAAAATTTGACCCATTTTGAATTGAATTTGAATTTATAATAATTTAACACTTTTAATAATTCCAAGGGTTCCCCTCCCCTCTACTATTAGAAGGAAATCATTCCTCTCTATTACTAACACATAATAAAAATTTTCTCAAACATGATCTAAAAAACCCTTCTAAGAATACCTACCCATATTATTGAAGCCTTATATTGGGCATAACAACTTTATTATAGGTTTTAAGTTGTTATGAAAGGTGATCATCCAAAGGAAAGGTAATGTTTTTATTTAAGTATTTATATTTTATTTCTTCATCCAATAATATAAAATATTCATCACCCATGATGAAATAATAACTATAATATCCTAAATATACTAAGATGTTATTATGTTAATATAATAACATAAATCCATTTCTATTTTCATTAAATGAGAATGGATTTAATTGTTCATGTGTATGTGTAGACGATCACCTCAACTAACCACTATAATTAAATTTACGTAACAAAATATCAAGACTAGTAATAATTATGGATCTAATTTTCAAATATTACATTGATGAAATATTTATCGTTGTATGAGATTAATATATCAATTATGTTCTTTATTTATGTGAACATAAAAATGATAACGTTGTTACTGTGTACATTTGAATTATCACCTCTACGAAGTGATTTGAATAATTTTTAATCACTGCATCACTTGTATGATACATATATATATATTTATTTACATTATTATTAAGATTTTAGTGATATTTTTATCATTAATGAATGATAAAACAATAATTAACTTATTTCTATAATGGTTAATGAAAAATGGAAATGTTACTCATTCATATGTACGACCAACCGTCTCTATGATTATAACATTAGTCATTTTTCATACAATAAATAAATTTTTAGATTTGAAAGAATAATTTTTTCATTAAAGTTATTATTATGTCATGAATATTATTCTGGAGATGAATTACTTATTACCACATTTACTATTTACATCAAATCGTGTTCGATTTAGGCTCAAGTACCGAATATCGAAAAAAGGTCTGATATGAACTTAAACTATTATGTAATTTTTATAACATGAAAATAAGTTATATATAAGAAATAATAAACTTTAAAAGGTTCTAAATAAAGTATAATTCTACCAAAAATCTTTATTTAGGAATATAAAGATTGAGGTTGATGATTCGGACTCACGGTAAGGTACATTGTCCCAATCTCCATTCATTGAGGCATATTTTAATGTTATACATGACCTTATTTTATATAGTGTATAATTAATCAAATTAAATATTATTTTCATTAAAAGGTATTAAAAAGTAATATTTTTATATGAATCATTTTACTAAATGATAAAATGAATGTATATAATTTATATAGTGGCAATGCATTTTTGGATGTCGTGAACATTATTAGATATTTAAATTCCTTTATATGACTTAATGTTATTAATTGTAAAATTAATACTATACTCCCATTTATAGTATTTTGTTATTGAAAATCGGTTTATTAATGGTTTTTTATATCAATATCATTAAATTATTTAATTTGATTATAAATTGGAATGTTACATTTTCTTTTATGCATGTTTTATGTGTAAAGATTGTGTTATGGTTATTGGGAACTACTTATATGTATAGGTGGTTTCATGATAAAATGAGGGTGGGAGAGTCTATAATATCTCTATAATTAATTGGGATTAATATGGAGTAAAACATTATGAATTATCCTAATATATTTATGGAATATACTATAATGGCTATTTGTAACGTAACCATGAAGGTTACACACTATATAGCTCTAAAACATACAATATAAATATGATATGGATAAAACAAGTTACGATCATTATTTGTGATTTATATCATGTTTTCTAGAATATTTAGTTTTCAAGAGGTTTTTTAATGACCTTATGTTTTATTGGTGAGAAGAATTATTTTTTGAATGTGATTTCATGAGTTTAAAATATTCAGGGACTAACAGTTTCATTCATTATTTGTATCCCTAACAAAGATTTTTTTTCTCATCCCATGTTTTTTAAAATAGTTTCCATCAGGTATATGGATGGTTAAGGTAATTTATTTAGATAATATGAATATTATTCTGAATTTTATAATGATAAAAAATTCTTGTTTTAATTTAAACTATTTTTGATTTTGAAAAAACATGACATTATATAAACATGTCTACATTTTAATATTTCAGATGTTATGTAAGAGTCATCACCAAATTATATAAATCCCTATAATTTACAAGATCCACAATGGTAAATAAAACATATTTATTTAATTAACTATAGATTATTTAATGTTTATGTTTGGGTCCTTATCGTTGGTACTAAAGGAAATGCATAGACCACTTTAGAGATTTTGAGTTTTTGTTAAACATATGGTAAGTTTATATGTTTATTATTTTTGTTAAAACCTTATCATATAACTTTTTTAGATCCTCGAATTTCATAGAATTATGTATGGAGGAGGATATAAAACAAATTGCATATCCCTTCTTAATGACATGGTTGCAATAATTATTACAATTTCATGTCTAAATGATTTGAAAATTTTCTAACATGCAAATCTCTTGCAAACAGTTTAATGAAATATCAGACACCTCATATTTACCTGGATACCATCATGATAATTCCATGTATTTAATCAAATCATGTTGTCTCAATATTCTCATATTTTTAAGCGGTAAATATTATCAATTTAATTTAAGTTATTTTTCCATATCACAAGATTTTGAAGCATATTATGCTTCTGAAAAACCTGCTGAAGAAAGAGACCATTGTTAAACCTATTTATAATTTCTTATAAAATATATTACTTCATAACATACTTATTATATTTTAAAATGACCATTTATTTAAGGTTTCAAGTCAAACTAATTCAAATTTTTTATGAAAATCGGTTTAAATTATATTTTATGATATTACATGTCATTCAATGTTATTTTTCAAAAACATTTCTCTACAAAAACATATAAATCCAGATTTTTACAAGTTGTATTTGGAAAGAGGAATCATGTGATTTTGAATAATCTATAAATAATTTCTACAATGTGTGGAACGTTAATTTTCATTAACAAAGTGATGATGAAACCAGGTGGACACCATAATCAAGGTATGCTGTTATTTTTTTCAAAATTTTTATTTTAAATCATATGTAGTTGACAAAAAAATTCAATATATATAAGACTACATAAAATATGATATAGAGTTTATTATGCAATGGGATTTAAATTATAGGTATAATACAACCAGTGATGTTAAAACTAGTTATAGTTATTTTTTGTTTTTATGAAATGGGACAACTAGAAATATGGGTGATAACCCATCACATCCGGCAAGGCTATGTGGACTGAACCCACAAAAAAATGATGATAAGGTTCCATCACTAACTACTGGCCTACGTGATTTACATGGTTAGTAATAATTTTTAATATAGTTAAATAGTTGATGAAATAAGAATAATTTCATTTTGGTAACTTAGGTTTTATCAAATGGACATCTTTGGTATTGGAAACTGATTTCAGGATTATGTGTTAAAGGTTATTTTAGAATACATGATCTATTTTGGGGAATATATATTTTTTATATTTATATTTAATTTTAAAAACCAATAATTTCTGAATATGGGGGAAAATTATTTTCATTCAAAATAACTATATAAAAATTTAAATTAGTCGTTAATTAAATTATTTATAATTATTAAAAAAATTATTTTTATGAAAGGTATGATAAAAAATATTCCATTCAAACATTTTAAGAAATATTCAAAATAAAATTGTATTTAAGATGAATGGAAGATTCTATTTTAAAAAATATTTTTATATAATAATATTAGATAAAAAACAAATTATTAAAATTTTCAGATTCTTTGTAAAATATATTAATTATTTATATAACCTAGATGTGGAAGAGAATTAATTTTCAATCAAAAAGTTAAAAAAATTGTATTTTCATTAAAAATTCATAATAATTTCAATTACAAAACGGGGGAATTTTTTTAAAAATCTTCTAATTCTCATGATTTTATATTGGATATCAATGTAAATTATTTTCTTTAGTGACAGATTATAATAGTTCACCGTGGGAAATTTAATCATAAACAAACCCGATAAATGATGAGATTGTAAAATAAATCATTACCACTTTGGTATCATTTGAATCATAAGACCCATGTAATAAATATCATGAAATTAAGCATTAAATATGATTAAAATAAATTTATTCAAAATATATAATATCAAAGGTGAATTATATAAACCAACAAAATAAATATATGGTGAATACTAAATGCATCTCATGGATGTAATCAATGATATGAGAAGTTGTTACCTACGATCTAATTTCATTCATACATTTTCAAACCTCTATTGTATTAAAAATTTGTTTGTTATTCATATATTTTATAAGAATAACCATCTATATTATAACCTATGATATTTATATTTATTCTTTTGTAACTATTCTGTTAAAAAAACATTGTTAAAATCAATCGTTTGGGTGATAATTGCTTTTCTTTTCATTTATGTGTTGGATCCAAAATTATAGAAATTTTAAAACGATCATGGTAACATCATATAAACATGGTTAAAAATTATATAAATTTCATATTTATTAATTACATATATAGTAAAATATAAAATTTAAAGATAGAAAATGTATTACACCATTTATATATTTGGTATGTCGTATAAATGTAGGAACATTGTTTCCGTTTTCATAAAAGATAAAACAATATAATATATTAATTCACCATATAAGAATAATTATTATTTAATATATTTAAATTTTTTAATCAAATACATCATTATTAAAATCAATTTAAAAAGAAAATGAAAACAGTTCACATCACTATATAGAGGAAGTAGTTTACACGTACACCCGAGTGATGTTATTATATTACAACAGATAAAAAGGTAAAATTATTTATGTGATATTATATTTAAATAATAATTTAAAAGTCATAATTATTTTATTTATTCACTATAAAAATTATTAATAACATCCATGAAACGAGTATGCGACCAATTATTCATGTCAAATGTTGAGGTAGTATTTTATCACCTTGATGTACGATGTTATTGTTTCCACCAATTAAATTGAATGTTAGAAGGTATACATGATATAAAAATTTAAAAAGTATTACAATTTAATAATAATATTATAAATATTTTAAATAAAAAATTAAATCAATCCATAAAATGTGGTGATGGAAAATTGATTACATTGGTTTGTGATGTTGTAGTCAAGAGTACCCCAGATGGATTGTTTCGTTTTCCATTTGATAGAAGTGGAGGTGGATATAGGCTATTACATTGAGAAAAATAATATATTACATTATTTTATGCATTATATTTATTATAGTTTAATATTTTAAAAATATTTTTATGGATGTGTAAGAAGAAATAAAACAAATACATACGTTATGAAAATTTTAATATTATTTGAAGAGACTCTATATGTTATCAATAATTCATTAATATTTGGAATTATTAATAGAAAAACAGGCCTCTATGAAGTGTTTAGGTAAGTGAGGAATATATTTTGGTTTTTATTTACTTATTTAAATGGGTATATAATTGTGAATATAGGAATAAGTGGGTTTTATTTTCTATGGGGACACAATAGAAATTATTAATAAAAAACGTGATTCCCATGTTTTTATTTTTCCAAAATACAATAAAAAAGCCATTTCTATATTTTTATATATTTTTATGTAAAAATATGAACCTAAAAGGAAAATTAGTCTTTTTTTCCACTTTGACGATTATATTATGATTTTAATCCCCAGATAATTTTGTTCTTACCTTTACCACAAAAAAATTATTATTGATTTCACTATTCATTTTGGTCAGAAAATAATTTAAAAATATTATATAATATTAATTATTATGAATAAATATATATAATCAATTTATACAAATTATATTCATAAAAATGGGAAAATATTATGTAAAATTAAATTATAAAATGTGTAAAAAATGACTTTTCTAAAGAAAAACATCCCCAATATTATAAAAATTTTAAGTTTATAATACAATATGAGATTGGTTTCAGTTAAATAAACTTGTTATATTTGTTTTTATGATTTTCATAATTTTAAATTTAATGAATTTAAAATATAAATTAACTATGTAAATATTTTAAATGATAAGGTAGTTTTCATTTAAAAGTCAGTATTTTTACTAGTCATCAAAAAATTATTATTTCCAAAAAATGTCCCATATTTCATCAAAATAAAATATTGACATATAGATTTAAATAAAACTAGTTATTTCAAATAAATTCTCTAATATTAATAAAATATAATTTTATATTATGTGTGGAAATCATAACAAAACTACATTTTAGAGAAAAAATAATGTTTTTTCAGAAAATTTTCTTTTTTTATTCAAATAGTTCATATTTTATTTATAATCCCTAAATAAAAATTCATTTTATTTTATTAATATGTAAACCATATAATTTTCATAATTTATTTAGTCTTATTCATGATCTCTAACATAACATTTGGTTTATAAGGGTCATCTTGAATAATTACACTTAAATAGAGTATCGTGTTTTATTTAGACTTTGTGTTGTGTGTATCACAAGCCATTGAAGTGATTTTATTTATTTAAAAATAAATATATAATAATATATTAGAATGTTACATTCTATGTTAATCAGTATTTTTTATTTCATCAAAATAAATATTATCTTTTAAAACCTCAGGTGTTACATTCTACGCCCTTCGATGAATTGAGTCCTTGTAATTTAATCTTGATCTCAAAAATAAATGGGTTGACATTTGATAATACCTTTTTTGAGAAAACACATGTTAAAAAACTTATAAAACCACACATTTTTAAGATATAATGAGATATATAATGTTCATCTACAATAAAACCTTATTGGGTATCCATGTAGAAATAAATTGCGTGGAAGTTGAGATATGGGAATGGAAGAGAAAAATAAATAATTAAGGATATTAATTTAGATAATCATTAAAAATAAAGTGAAAGATATGATAAAATATAATAAATATTTATCCATAATTATTCAATGATTTTATTTTAATTTTGATTCAATATAAATTTTGTTATTGGGATTAAGTTTATGTTCCCATACTCGTTTCCTAATGGTGAGGAATTCCATCACTATCTAAAAATTTAATGTCAGAAAATGTAATTTCGGGATATGTTTATAATTTATAGTAATAATTTAATTCTTTTTTTTCATTGATAAATTTCCAATTAATATTATACTCTATGAAATGAATGTCAAAAATGAATTTTAATTTATGAATCACTAAAATTTACTTTAATGGATCATAAAAATAATAGAAAATCTTTCCTCCTATCTATCGATTTCATCATAGAAAAAAAAAATTGAACTAATTTTCAAATATTATATTAATTAATAAAACATAAAAAATAACCCATTAGTTTAAAATAATCAATTTCATAAATATTTATCCATAAGATTCATTAAAGACATGTGTGACAAAATTTGAAGTCAAAAAATTTATAAGGATGCTCCAAAAAAATCAAAAAACATTAAATTCCCAAAAAAAATAATGTTTCTAAAAATGTGACATTGAAAAGAATTGAATACCTTGATCACCTTAAAACCTTAATGAGATTATTGATGTTTCCTTTTTGATAAAATAAATTGATCTATTTTTTTTTATACTATAAATAAGTAATAATACATATGGGAATATAATAATTTTAAAAATATTCCATTTAATTATCAACATAAACATGAGAAATAACATGCTTTAATAAATAATCATCAAGTAATTCCTAATACATAATCAAATGATCATTAAAATAAAATTGGATACTCTAACAAATCAAGTATTCCCAAGGTAATCAATGATTAAATATATAATGTATTAATGAAAAACAGAAAACATCTAGAAAATACCATCAAGCCCTTCTATGAAGATAAACTAAATAGCATTGAGTAATTGTGTCATGACAGTTATATAAATATGTACGTCGTAAACCAAAAAAATCATGTTAATCACAAGAGACCTAATGATTATTCAAGGGGCCATAGAGGGACTCTCTAATAACTAAATAAATCCAATTCATTCCATATATAAATGTGGTGAATAAAATAATCATATACATTTTTATTGGAATGATAAAATAGGAAATGTTACAAATAACACCAATATATAAAAATAACCATAAACCATCCATAGTAATATGAATGTTATCAAGCAAATAAATCCCTAGACAAGCTTATCATAAACCATCAAGATAAATAATAATAAAGGTATAATTACATAATATTCTTAGTGGATAATATGTAAATTAATTGTTTTTTTCTTTTTTGAATATAAATTCCATAAAAATGAAATTAAAATGTTATTTGAGAATTATATTTTTCAATTTGAAGATTAAATTATAATCTAAAAAATATATAATATTAAAAAAAATATATGAAAATAACCTTGCAAACATGTAATGGAATCATTACTAAAATGAGTGATCACGATGGCCTAAAATTCTTTAAATACTGAGTATGTAAAAATAATGATTCCTTTGAATTTTTTGTATAAAAACATAAAAAGTGTATTTTTTTGAAAATGATTAGATGATTTAATTTAGAATTATTTTTTAAATATAATAATTATCAAATATGAATTCTATAAATAATTATATTTGTTTTATGAACATTTGTGAAAATGTTTTTAGAAAACTAGGTCATTGAATGAAAATATTTTTTGAATGAAAAAGAAAAATATAATTGTATTTTATAAAAAACTGATCATTTTTTAAACCATTGACCATAAAATTTGAACATAATAATAATTTTTTCATAAATGATGATATAATAATAAAAATAATGTGTTTCTGAAATGATAGATAATAATATTTCATAAAAATATTATAAATCATTAGTTTGTAAAATAAAACATTAACACCCATGCAGATTCTAAATCATAATCCCCATGAAATAAATATCATCAATTGAATGATTAAATTCAATGAATATAAGTAGGTTAATTGTATAATATATCAAATTGGACGTATATATTTAACACAATAAAACGTAATGGTGAATATTGAATACCTTTACTAGAGGTATAAGTGAGATGGTAAAACCATACCTTAGAACCTATTAAATTAATAATCTTCCTAAAATATTATATAATAAATATTTGATTATCATAAATATATTACCGAACCATACACAAATATGTCACACTATATATGATATACATATTTTAACACCCATAGTTTTTATGAACCTTTTTTTAATAAGTTAAATTTCCATGATATCTTTCCTTATATTCTATAACAAGATAGAATTTATTTGTTCTCAACACCATGTTATTATTCATCAAAATGATACGTTATGTCATAATTAATTACACCAAACATTGAGTATCAGTGAAGAAACACAATATTTTTATAAATTTTTATAAATTACAACTAAATCTTATCCACTAAAATGTGTTCTGTGAATTTTAGTAACTACATTTTAAATATTATTTATAGTTTTCTACACAACTAAAACCCATTGATAATGAAATTTATAATTTTTAGTAATGCATTTATATTATGAAAATATAATATTTTCTCAAAATAACTGATTATTATGTACTTTGGTGAAAAATATCAAAAAAAATGTTAGAAATGTAATGAAATTTAATTTGATAAAATAAACTCTATTTTTAAATGTATCGTGTCAAAATTATCATAGGGTGATTTTTTTGTATTTTTTTTTAAAACTTCATTTTATGATGAATTGTGAATATACTAAATTTTAATTGAAAACTGATTTTCATTTAATTTAGTAATATTATTATGTTATATTATAACATGGGGTTAAATGATAACTAGATTAATTTTATTTATATTAATACAATTGATTTTATTGTAACCAATTTTTCATTAAAATAGGATATAAAAAACATTTCAATTATTTAAAGATTGTTCTCATTAAAAACCATCTTTCGTACCACATATGGGTGATAAATTTTAAATTAATTTCAGAAATTTCGGTGTTTTGAATTATGTGAAATGGATTCCACATTTTTAATTACCATAATTTCTAGTTTCTAATATATTCGACATAGTTCTTTAACAAATTATGAGTGCATATAATATAAATGAATTACATTGTATAAAGTAAAATAAGTTTACATAGTGGTTAATCATTAATTTTAATGGAAAATTATCCTATAACATGTAAAATAGAATTTGGGGGAGGTATTTCATCCAATTTTCCAATTTTATCTAAAATTTAAAATTATTATATTCAATTTTGTAAGGTAGACCACTAAAAATTGTTTACCTTATATAGTAATAATAATGTCACTCCTCCTCTACAATAAAAAGGGAAATCACCACCATCAGTTATTCACTACAATAAATCCATTTAATTCATACATCCACTTACCAAATATCCCCCCAAATACCCTCCCTTTATCAAATAATCGTCTATTTGGCCATAAATCTAACTAAGTAAGTTGTTGGGTGGAAATCAAAAGGATTTACCCGAAGAAGAGGTAAAATCCTTCAACATGTACATTTCTTTATTTTTTCCCTCCCCTGAAAGTATACATATTCCATCCTTATATATTGAACATTTTATAATATATATTTGGATATGATTTTATTATAATGGTACAACCTACACACAAACACACTTACATCAAAGGGGATGTGTAATCATAGTTCGTGTCTAAGGCAAACTACCGCCTCACGAACTGATGTACTTCATTCTTCCAATATAACATTAAAGGTTTCTAATAATTATTTAATTACTAATTTTCATGAAATTTATATAATTTTACTGATTTTTTTATTCTTTTTATTTTATTATATTACTAAAACTTTCATTCTTTACGTTTTTTTGGAAATATGGCAACTTCATTTCTGGATGAGTTGGTTACCGCATACTCAAAGCGATGTGAATAATCCATTGTTTACATGGAATGTATTACAGATATTTTTAATAAAAATAAGTGATATATATTAAATAATAATCATTCATGAATGAAAATATTTATATATATATTTATATATTTTAATCTCATAATTTATTTCAATACACCAAGAAAATGGAATACGAAATTCATGTGCACTTATAACCTTTCATCTCCATGAATGAAATATTTCATTTCATTTTTAAATATAGTATATGTTATTATAAATAAATATTTAAAAAAAATATAGTAATTTTATAACATGGGTTACATTCTGGATATTTTTAAATCATGGCCTATGTAAGAGAACCAATAATAACAAGTCAAAACATGTAATAAAAACAAAGTAGTTATATACAACCCCTTATTGGAGGTATATAATCCTTTGTTTTTTATGTATATAAAGTGGTTGGGTAATTTTTCAGAGTGTTTGAAATATTCTTTGTAATGGTTTTGTGGATATTATAAGGTTTCACAATTTGATCATAGTTATATGAAACCATGAAACTTATCTAGGAAACTGTGCAAGACGAGGTTCTAGGTTATGGGAGGGTGCACAATCATAGTGAATAGTTTACCATAACATAATTACACACCATGAAAAATCATTCAACACTAGATAGTGGTATATCTCATGGTTTATTTAGAGTTTTTATAACTACGTGGGATAACCGTGTGAGAAACCCTCTTGAGGTAGATCCTCGCACACAGTTTTCCCATGATTTTACTGTGTAGATAAACCAAGTGTGGCCTATAAGGAAGGTTTTTAAAATTATGGATTAGTTATGATTTAACCAAAACAAAAAATTGTTCCTTCTATATGGTTCAATCTCATTATTCATTATTCTTCAAGGATATGGAAGATTTCCCAGTCATTTTGGAATCGATTCGAAGGGTTTTCATGGTCGAATAAAGGTGATTATCCACTTATAAGTCTATCTAATTGGTAGTGTCATAGTTTTTGATATATCTAATATATAATATCTCTTATTTTCTTAGATCCACTTCTATATCATATATATGTAGTGTTTGATTCTGGAAAATATATGATTTGGTTATTTTTTGTTTAGGAAATGTATCTAATGAGATTTTCTTGATGATTTACCCAGACATGGTGTGATAATGTGCAGTGGATCAATTTATCCAAATCCTATTGGTATGTGGCTTAACCCTAGACACCATTTTCATGAACTATATGTATTAATTTCACAATTATTTTTTTTCCTGAAATTGTTTGTGAAATTGATGTATTTGTTTCTGTAGAATTTATTTAATGTTGATTTAACATTTTTTGGAAAATATGATATTGTCGTGTAATTAGATTTGGTATTAGATTTTATAATGGTGATTTAAAATGTTTTTCTTGGTGTGATTTATGAAAAATAGTTCAACAAAATTGTTTTCAATAAAATTAATATTCTATTTAATTTTTTTGGTAATCCATGTGGCTTAAGGGTATCATTACTAAGTTGTTTATTTTATTGAAAATTGATTCTTCATAGATATTCATAATGGTTATATATTTGTTGGTTAAAATATTTCATGGAATTAATGTTTTCTTATGGGTGTTCACAAATAAAATGGTATAAATTTATTGAAATAGTTGGAAATGTTAGATTTAAATTGATTTAATTAAATGGCTAATCATGAGTTTGAATGGGGATGTTTAGGGGTCAAGAAGCACCACAATCAAATGGTTAAAATGTGGTCATGAATTACCACATTAAATATAGAACAAGGAATGAACATAAAGTTATACCATTAATGAGAACAATGAACTCAGGTGTGTTGCATTTTTTCATATAGTCTAAATGTGTGTGAATCCATATAAGCTGAATTTATTTATGCCAATATGAAATGTGAAAATGCTTATTGACTTGTTTTTTTGTTTTCAATATAAATGTTGTTTATTTTATGATTTTTTTTGTAATATGTGGTTAGCTTGTTGAAATATGATTCAATTTTTAAATGGATTTAAAAAAAATCTATAATTATGCTAACATTACCTTCCATATTATCATGAGTAGGGAAGTCTTTTGGCGAATGCATATAAAATATTATTACTCTCCCCCTACTATGGGAATTTAGTGCTTTTGAAAATGTTATATTTTGATACATATGTAATGGTGAATTATCTCATTTCTTCTGTGGTTCTTCAGGATGCTTTGGGATTTTTTGTGGTGTTGGTGCTTGAATCTTGGTGTAGAGGAATGGATCATAATCATAGATTACTTGATTTTTTTTTTCATATGAAAAATAATTCAATTTTATATTTTCATCATATTGGGATAGTTATATTTTCGTCACATGGAAATGAGTGGAATTGTGTTACATTGTGGGAATGCAACATTTAGTTTTGGTGTTTTGTGTAATGCAATTTTGGATTCTCTTATTTCAATGGGAAAATCGTCCACTACTTCTTCTTGAAGGCCTAAATGTTTATTTCTGGCCAATGGGGAACTGGGGATGTATCTTAAGTCAAATCATCACATCCACCTACACATAATATAAGGAGGAGGGGGATGATTTATCCTATGGAATTTCCTTTTGATATCAATGAAAAAAATGTAAAAAACGTTTTTCTCAATATTTTTATCTAAAATGGTATCATTTTTGTCAGTCGTGGAATTCATATACATTCTATTTTTTTCTGGATTTGGTATGGTAGAAATTATTAGGATTTTAGAGACATGAAATGTATAGCATAAAAATATATATCTACCATTTTTTCTTTGAACTTATCATTTCCATGTAATTTGGTACGTAACAGTTTTAGAGGCACCTATAGGCATTAGAATCCCATTTTCATGGGTTTATCTAATGATAAGAACATGACATGCATTGTAGAAATGATCTTCCACTATGATTTCATATCTGATAAAGAGTAATGATTTATGATGTGCATTGAATGTGTTCATTCATGAAACATATATAAATTATTTACAATATTTATATTTTGAAAAGGGAATTGTTGTGTTATTTTGAAAATATGTTGTTTCTCAAAGTATGCTTGATTTTTGATAAAAATATTGGCATATGAGAAATTTTGAACATTAGATATCATGGTTTTGATAGAGAAATGAGATATAATTAAAAATTATATTACTTATATTTCATTAGATAGAGACTTATTATAGTTGTTATGTTGACAGAAATGGCACCGAGTAGAAACCAAGGATTCCAACCAGAGGGAGCTATAAAAAATGTGTATGCAACTAAATCCTTATGTGAACTAGCATCTAGTTCAGAGCATAATTCAAGATATACAATCTATGGCATGTGGGAATATAATATATGTGATGAAACATGTGGATTACTCAGGTTATTTTCTAAGAATACAACACCCATCATTAGGTGTGATTCTAAATGATAAAGGGTGAAATAGTGGTTAAATATGATAAATTGAATATTTTATTTCATGGGAACACTGGAAGAGTTGAATATAATGTTAGAGACATACTTGTTGGAAGATCATTCTTGTCAGTGGTGGTAGTTGGTGGTGAATGATGGACTTGACGAAGGTATGATGTGTTTTGGATTGAGGAATTATAAAATAAAATATTATACAATAACATGTTATAGATTCATCAAACCATATATTTCCTCAGTTTGAAGCCTAAAAACCAATTGGTATTGAATATGTAGCTAAAGTCGTGAATGTAGTCTGGTTTTCACATGAGGGGGGAGATAATACACCATTGAAGGCATAGAACATTGAGTTGTAATTGAGAAACGAAATTCATTCCAAACATGCAGTTCATATTTTTGTGATAATACAGAGTTGGTGAATAATGGATTTGTTGTGTAATGAGATATATAAATTTCTACAATTAGGGGAATCAGGCTTGTACACATGGTAAATGGTGTGAACACTAACTTGGTTAGATAGTGGAAGAGAGTCCCATATATCTGAGGTGGGAGTATGGATTAGAATCTGAAAACTAGATCGTTAAATCATCCTCTAATGCCTCAGAGTATGCCATGATTTGGGGAGGGGTTCTATTGGCCAAATGAAGCGGCATTTTATGGCACAACCTCGCAGATGTTGTGACTACAAGAATATGAGGAACCTTCAATGTTATTATCACAATTCTATATAGTCAGGTGTTTTTAATACATATCATAAGTTGAAGGGATCTTATGACTCAATAGGAAAAAGGGATGTTTTATACCCCTCTTCCAAATAAAAATGTTATCATTGTTTATTCCCATAATACCATGAATCCTCGGCTAGGACGTTTCAGCTGGGAAATAAATAGAAGAGTGTTCCCTGTAAGAATTTTTTCCGATCATAACATTTTTTGGTGGAAGATTGTTCAGGGGCCTCCTCATCAAGTGTAAAATTATATTTAATTATACCCTTATGTAAGCATCATTTTATATGGGTTTGTCTCATTTTTTATTTCTTCTCATTCTATTGATTTATTGGGTTAATGTGTCGAAAATAATGCATCATTTGTAAAACATAAAACTCTTATAGGTCAACAAGAGTGTTGATATTTCCATTATAGATCACATTGTATAGGTTCATATAGGGTCTAGTTGATGTAGGACATCTCAGTTCTTGAGATTGATTTATAAGATATAATCCATGGTATGGATTATTTTATGATTTTTAAGGCCCACATCGACTGTTATGTGTGAATAGTTAGAGTTGCATCAAATGATGACATGGAGAATCTCTTTAGAGGAGAGAAGTAGGTAATGGTTGGTGCATCATTATTGTTACCTCTATCATTTGGGATGATAACATTTCAGATTGATGATTTATATTTTCCATCAATGAAAGATTTTAGGAGAATCAGATTTCCAGAAGTTGTTGATCAGTTTGTTGATGTTTTTCCCAAACATTTATTTGGGTTTCCACATATGAGAGAAGTAGTGTTTATAACTTATTTCTTCCTAGGGGAAAATCCTATATCACTTATATCTTATTTTATGGATCTATTATAATTAATGGAATCAAATATCCCGGTGGAAGAGCTGAATAATAATGGTTTCGTCCGACCTAGTACATCTCTATCAACATAACCTGTTTTGATTGTTAAAAAGGCATATGTAACTATTTGACTAAGATTTATTATCATAAATATAACCAACTAATAATAAATAATTAATATCCACTACCATTAATTTATGAGTTTTCTGATCAGTTGAGGAGATCTCATTTGTTCCCCAAAATTGAAAAGTGATAAAGATATCACCAATTCTGTATACAAAAGGAGGATATCACAAAAAAAGATTTTAGAAGTAGATATGGCCATTATGAATATGTGGTTATTCACTTTTTCTAATTAATTCACCAAATTTCTTCATGGAATTTAGTAATCAAATTTTTCTGAGATATCAATATGATACCACGGATGTATTCAGAGACAAGGGTAAAGCATGTGAAAAAAATGGAAAGAGTGTTGGGAATCATAGATGATCATCAGTTGTATGTAAAATTATCAATGTGTGGTTTTTGGATATAAGATGTGTGTTTTATTGGACAGGTTATTTATGAGAATGGTGTTCTAGTGGATCCAAAAAACATAGAGGTAGTTACATCTTGGATACCTCTAAATAATGTCTTTGTGAGACATAAAATCAAGGTTCTAGATGTGAATTACTGATTCTTTATTAACCACATATGACAACTAGCCTTATCTATGATAGCTTTGAAATGGAAGAATGTTCAATTTCAATGGAATGAGAAATATCATAATCTTTTTTAGAGCATAAGGGTTTCCTTACATCAAAACCAATCCTGATTTTTCTATAACTAGAGAAATGGTATGTGGTTTATTATGACACATCATGATTTGGTTTTGGGTGTTTTTTTATTCATTGGGATCATATTATTATGTATGGATCATGAAATATGAGGTTTTATGAAAATAACAACCCAACACGTGATTTCGAGTATGCAATGGTAGTTTGTTCTTTGAAAAAGTGGTATTATTTTCTTATTAGGGTAAAATTCTTGATGTTTTTATTTCATAATAGTTTGAATCAAATTTTCTCATAGATATATTTATATTTGAGGAAAAGGAAATGGATGGAGTATCTCTAGATATATCAATTCGGATGGATTTACACAATGGGTAATGTAGATTTAATGGATGATGCATTAAGTTAAAATTCATACACACTGGCGGTGAAAAATACATTAGATCAGTCCCAGTCAGTTTTTTCTATATCCAACATGTTATTGTAATGTGATTACTATGGTGATGATGAATTTTTCTTACCAGCATGGTTGGTTCCAAATTTAATGGGATTGATAAAATATTCACAAATTTTAGATTCAAAATGTGTAGCTAGTAGTTTGATACTCAAGGATGGGGAGAACTCTGAGAGATGGAAACATGATGGAAATTTAGGGTTGTTATTTTGGGATTGGGCGGTTATACCAGTATATTACCAAGAAAAAATTCATATTCATATCATCATTCAAGATTGGTAGTTCACCCTATGATTCAAAAAATATATAAGGTGTTGAAAGTGTTGTTTTTGTGTGTAGGTATGAAAAAGATTGTGGATTAGTATGTTTCGAAATGATTGACTAGTCTGTAAATCAAGGATGGGAATTAGAAACTATTAGGTATATTGGAGTACATGCATTTTCCTATGTGGAGATGGGAACATATTGTTAAAGAATTTTCTATCGGTATCCCAAGAATGGTTCAGAAGCACGATGCCATATGGGTGACCATGGATTGGATAATGAAGGGAACTCATTTCATCCCTATTTATGAATATTATATAGTGAAAGAACTGCCCATAATATATATACATGTTGTGGTAAAGATTCATGGAACAACCATTTCAGTCTTATTAGATAAGGCCATCATGTTCATATATTTTTTCTGAACATCAATGCAACAATAACATGAAAATAATTTGAATATTATTACAACATATCACCCTCCTAGGGATGGACAATATGAATGGATTATACCATCATTGGAAGGTTTGTTGTGGGATATTGTATTCGATTTTGGTGGCCCATGGGAGGATTAGTTTATTCTAGTGGAATTATAATATAGTAATAGCTATCAAACCTCTATAAATATTTCTCTATTTGAATCATTGTATTAGATACCATATTTCTCTCCACTACAGTGGATTGAAACTCGTGATACATTGATGGTTGATTCGAGGATTTTCCAAGAGATCATAGAAAAGACTATATTGTTCATGAAGTGATTGGATATGGCTCAGAGTCATAAATAATCATATATAGACCATCATCGATGGTATTTATCCTTCGATGTGGGTAATCACTTGTTTTTAAGAATCACTGTTAGGATGGGACATCTTCTGTTTTGAAACCATGGAAAGTTATATCTACGGTATATTATACCGTTTGAAATACATGAATGGGTTTGATAGATGGAAAATCATGTATCCTTTCCACCAAAGTTCGGTTAGTGTATAATTTATTTCATTTATCTTAGTTAGAGAGGTATCAGACGAATCTAGCCCATGCTTTTCGATGGGATCATATATAGATAGAGTGGAATTATTCCTTAGTTCACATGTCAGTGAAAATTGTGGATAATTAAGAGAATGTATTTCATTTAAAATCAAATTTATAGGGAATTTATTGTTGTAACATGGTTACATATAAGAAGAGACATGGGAATATGTGAATTATGTATATTAGTAACATGTCAACACATTTTATGAATGTGATGGTTTAAAACATTCTAATGACAGAAAGCCCAAATTTGGGAAGAATTTATCACCATAACTTTTTGTTATGTAATCCTTTATTTATGATATATATATATATATATGGTTGGGTAATGTTTTTGAGAGATTGGTTGATGTTTTGGATGGTTTTGGATCATTTATATAGGCTCACTATATGAACATGGTTAGTGGAAAGCATGCATATTTTCTAGGAAACGATGCATGTTGATGAAGTAGCCTCTATGAGGGGACACATTTAAGGAACGCGATTTACCAATCGATGATACCACCCCATTAAAAGCATGTATCATAAGATGGTGATATATCACATGGTTGGTAAAATAATTTTTTTCGACATGGGATTACCATGCATGGCACCCCCTTGAGACAGTAGCAGATGCACGGTTGGTATACGGTTTTCCTAACAACGCTGTTAAACCATCAACATATTAAAAATGATTTTTTTAAAAACGGGGCCTGGATGGGATTTTCTCAATACACCCCATTATTCCCCTTATATGGCCCTAACCCAGGATTAAATCATCTCCATGTATTGGTAGGTTGTCCAACTCATATTGGATGTGATTTTAAGGGGATTTAATGTTCGATGAAGGTGGTTCTCCTCTATCAATTCTTACTCAATGGTTGTTTCATAGATTTTCATGTATATAACTCATATCTGTCTCTTAGTTTTATTGATCTATATCTTCTACATGTATATATAAGGCATTTTTTCCATATAATGGTATGATATGGGCCTATTGATGTTAGGGAAATGGATCAAAGGCTAGTTTGTAGATGTTTCACCGAAATTTTTTATGTAGTTGTGTGGTGGGTCATTTTCACCAAACTCTAAATGTATTTGGATTCACTCATGACCTCATTTTTATATTACTTGAATTATTAAATTTAGATTAATTTGTTTTCTTGATATTAGTGGTGAAATTGATATGTAAATCTTGTGAGAAATATATTTACATTGGATTTATGGATTTTGAGGAAATATGATAATTGTGTTCAATCTGATTTTTTTATATTTCAATGTCGCATACATGAAAAATATTAAAGGTATTTTTCATTTAATTTTCATTAATGCTTTTTTTTGGTGTTTCTCAAGCTTTTATGAAGGAATTGGTAAATTTTCATGAATTAGGCCAAACCGTGAGCCCAATTTATAGATGTAAAAATAATTTTTTTTCTTTATAACTCATTAATTTTCAACATTTTCATCCATTCTAGTTCCTAAATGGCCTCCACTGACATATTAACACCACCATTGAAATTTGGATCCTTTGGAAATCTATAACAAAGGATTATAGGGGTTTTTATTTATGGGATTGGGCCTGACTGGATACCCAATTCAAGTTTTAAAAATCAAATTTTATTAATTAATAACATAATCAATTTTGAGTATGTTTCGGTGATTCCATGCCTCACCCAAGCCCATTGAACCCAACCGTGCGACCAGTATCCTCCCAGCCACTTTGGAACTCATATCCATCGCGATTGAGTGAAAAACATCTTAGTTTTTCTAAAATCATCCAAATTTGAGAAGCTACTGGTGTATTTTGGGATATTCCTTCATGATTCCTTATGTTTGTTCTAAGCCCCCCTTGGTGCAGTGGTGGTGCAACTAGATTTTAACAAGGTGATTCAAGGGTTTTCATTACTATGGTAGGTGATTCCTTTTGGTATGAAATATTTTTCACCTAGCTGTAGTGTTTATGGTATTTTCATATCTATTTCATTCTAATGTTGCTGTAAAATTTTGTTTTAGAATAAATTATAAAGAAAATGAATTTTTAATGCCAGTTTCATGTGAAATTTGGGGGGTCTCCATAGAGATATTTTGTTGGATCCTTAATGGATGATCTATAATTACCTAGTTTATTTGATTGAACATTATTAGGGATTAAAATAATGTTTTCCATGTTCGTATACTTTGGTTGTTCCTACAAAATTTGTTTTGGGTGACGTTTGTTATGAAAATGATTTTTTAGTACCAATTTGGTGTTGAATTGGGTGTTTTAAATGGGTATTATATGTTATTATTATTGGGATTGTTTTATTACTCATGTTATGAGTAGAAAGAAATGTTTAGTTTCTGTTGGATTTTTTTTGGTAAATGTGAGTATGCATGTGGTGTTCATGTGGGGTTTTTAAAGAGTTTTGGGTGCAAAACAAGGAATGATTTGGAGAAGTTGTTTTATTGAAAGTCCATGTTTTTTTTGTGAGTTTTATATGGTATAAGATATGTGTAGCTACTGTATTGGGTGAATGTGACCAGTAGTGTTGTTTTAAATAAAATGGAAATGTTTTTCATGCTGAAATAATTTGATCACAAAGGGATAATCCCGGGTACCTAGGTGGGGCGGAAGTGTACTAGTACTGCTAGTGGACCGGATGGGTTTTGTCCCTATTTCACTTAGAATTTGGATAAAAAAACATTATGTAAACTATGTGAATGAAGATTGGGGACCACTAGGTTATGGGTATGTTCCCTACTAGTGGCTTGTGCACCAAAAGGGATTTACTATGGTTACTTTACACCCAGGTATGAGTTCATGGGGCCCGAGACTATATAGTGCTTAGAGGTGTTCCCGATTTTTTTGTCATTTTATTTGTGGTATTTTACCATTTATTGGTGAGTTTTTGGCAGTACATTATATTATCTAACATTTCTATTTAAATGTGTGAACATTATGAAAATTTTATCTTGAAAACTATTTCAAATTGAAAGTTTCATTTCTTGGGTTTTATCACTTCTTTAATTTACATATTAAAACTACTCGATTTTTCACATTTTATTGAATTATATTTAGAATAATTGGGTAGTATAATATTGGGATTAGGCCCAAACTTTAATTACACCCCTTGGGTGTAAGTAGACATTATTTTTCTTGACTCATGTAAAGGGAAAGCTAATGGTGACGGGTGTTCAGGGTGTTAGTCCCCATCCTTGGGGCGGAGATGTGGAGAAGACTTGTGGGCGATGACCACTTGTCATGTGGAGACTATGGGGATTTATTGCAACTATATTTATTCTTATTTGGATCACTTTTATTGTCTTTAAACCAATTTATCCAGTTCTGGTTTTTGCTTCAGATTTGTGTGGATTGAAAATTTCAGATTTATATTATGGATTGTTTTTAATGATTTATGCTTCCATACTCGAGTAAATCAATACCAAACATAAATTAATGATACCCAGGAACTTGTGCCAGCCCGTGGGGATAGGAAACAACCTTTTTCTCTGGTCACAGGCCGGGTTTGGTGTCGCTATTGGTGGCGCCCAGATATTGTTTGTGAAAAATGATATAAGAAGAGGTTAATGTTTTTGGTTTATATTGATGTTTTGGGATGAGTTGGGATATAAAAAAGCTAGGATTGTCAGGTATTAGGGTTATGTTTGTGAGTAGGGTTCCTGACCCACACCTCTCATAGAAGAACCTAATTCACCATGGGATGTTGGAATTTACGGATTGACTTCACTTCCATGTGAGATGTGTGGACTGCAGATCACACGTGGACATCAAGCAGATGTGGAGTAGTTTTTTATTGTATTACTGAAATGTTTTTATTTTATTTATATTTTATGTATTTGATTAAAATTTTCAGAATTGTGGTATTGAAAATTGTTTTGTGATTGTTTCATTTTATAGCAACATGCCTCCCCTGAAAGCTCCCATGTGCCCATGGGAGGAAGATGGAGAGAGTTCTCCCACACTGATTGATCATAGCCTTGTGGAAGTTGTGGTCCTAGATAACCATGCTTTGTGATAGGGACAATATCTTGATCCTATCTTTTTTAGGGTAGAAGATACATGTCCTAGAAAAGACAAAGCACAAGATTTTCTAAAAAACTAGCCTCATACCTTTTGTGGTAGCTTAGAACCCCAGGAAGTAGAAGAATGGATCACGAAGAACAAGCGTATGTTTGAGTTCCTAGAAAACCCCGAGGATCCTCAGGGTGAAGTGTACCTCTCTTCTATTGGAGGGGCCCAGCCGTAAGTGGTGGGAGCCTATGCTTCTGGCTAGGAAGAATGAGCAGATGCACGAGAGAGAATTCAAAGCCGTCTTCAATGAACAGTATTTCCCTGAGGTGTTGGCTTGTGCTAGGTCTAGATAGTTCATAGAACTTCTTCAGGGAAATCTATATGTGATGGATTATGCCACTCCTTTCACTTAGTTGGTTCAGTATTCTCCATAAATCGTCTCCAATGAGCAGGTGAAGGCCCATAGGTTTGAGAAAGGATTGCGACCTGAGATATACTCCCATGTATTCTTGTTTAATCTGAGGACCTATGCTGAGGTCATTGATAGGTCATGCACGTTGGAGATTTATAGGAAATGATGGGCTGGTTTCTTTGGTTTAGTATCAGTAGTGGGAAATGTCAGCTCTTCAAAGAAGAAATGGAAGCGGGAAGAACATCTGATGAAAGGAGGTGGCAGTTTAGGCCACTCTTCGAGACAGTTTTCATCTGCAGCTTCTGATGTGAGATTAGTCATGTGACACAAATGTTGGAAGTCGGGGTACATCTGAACAGCATGCCCACTTCCTCCTAATCCTTGTTACCAGTGTGGAGGAACGGGTCATCGACATTGCTTCTGCGGTGTGGTACGTCCACTTCTGAGTGGGGCAGGGTCAGTGGCTTCAAGAGGAGTGCCAGCATAGTCAGAGCCCTCGAGTATGGGGGGATCTCTATTTGGAGTTCATGGTGGTTGGGCTGGTCATCTTCTAGGAAGATCCAGTTCAGGGCATAGACACATACTAGTGGTCATCCACATGTAGAGACCAGACATCTCCTTAAGGTTGATTAGGCACCAACATGATCAGAGGTGTTACCATCGATAGTTCGAGGTGCCATTTTGATCGAATATTCTATTGTAGCTTCTCTTTTTTATATTGGTGAATTTATTTCATTTTTTTTTCGTTTTGTGGAAATTATGAATTTTCCAACTGAGTAGATGTCTTTTGCGATGGAGTTGGTGAAACCTCTAGGAATGAAGTAAGTGCAGGGTCCCAGGTGCCAATCGTGTGCGCATTCCTTGTAAGGTGTCAAGATAATATGGGACCTCCTGGTCACAGACATGGATCTTTTTAATGTCATACTAGGCTTGGATTGGCTACTACACTTCCAATAACACATCGATTTCTACAGGCGGCGAGTGAGTTTCATATCACCTGATGGGAGTCGTCTGTTTTCCTGGGGAGAATGGGATCCTCGGTCAGGTCACGCAGGACCTCAACTCCCAGAGTTGGGAAGTATTACCATACTATTATCATCTCTCATTCAAGTTGATGATGTTATTTACCCGAGATGTACACTACCTTATTAATTTAATGAGTTTTCGGAGGTATTCCCGGATTATTTCTCAGGGTTTCCCTTGAAACGGGATGTGGATTTTTGGATTGATCTGGCACCAGGAACAAAGATGATATATCTTACCACTTATTACATGGCCCCCACCATGCTGAGGGAATTAACTATAGAGCTGGACGACTTATAAATCAAAGGATTCATTTGCCTGAGCGTCTCTCCTTGGGCCTCTCCTGTGTTGTTCACCAAAAAGGATGACAGATCCCTTCAGTTGTGCATTGACTACGAGAAGCTGAATAAGGTAACAATTAAGAACAAATACTCTTTTCTAAGAATAGATGATTTGTTTGATCTGTTAAAGGGGTCGAAGTAGTTCTCAAAAATTGACTTGCATTTGGGGTATCATAAACTCAGGGTGAATGTGTCAGATATCCCAAAGATAGCCTTCTGAAGCAGGTACATCCAATTTGAGTATTTGGTCATGCCCTTCAGATTGACCAATGCTCTAGTGGTCTTTATCGGTCTCATGAATAGGGTGTTCCATCAGTATCTTGATTACTTTGTTGTGGTGTTCGTGGATGACATTCTGGTATATTCTAGCTCTAAGTAAGAACATGAACATCACATGAAGATTTTCTTGGGCACTTTGTGGGATCACCCCCTCTATGAAAATTTCTCAAAGTTCTCTTTCTGGAACAGAGAAATGATATTTCTCGGGAATGTGATCTCTGAGAAGGGGGTTTCAGTGGACCCTGAGAAGATTAGTGCAGTTATGTCAAGAGAGCATCCAATAGAGTAGGAGTTTCCTTGGCCTAGATGGTTATTACAGGAGATTCATTTGGGATTTCTCTCAGCTTTCTTCACCTATTACCGCCCTCACCTGGATAAGGTTGATGTTTGTATGGGGCTCAGAATGTCAGGAATCATTCGGGGATCTGAAGAGGTGGGTACTACCACCCCGTGCTGATTTTTCCAGTGGCTGGAAAGGGATATGTGGTCTATTGTGCAATACAGCCTATGTAAAATAAATTCATGTTGTAGCTTAGGCCGCATTGCATAAGCCGATTGCCACATTATTTTTACAACTACATTTGATCCAACACTCTAATGATATTCATTGATTAATGTCTCTTTAACTCTTCCATATACTCTTCTCTAAGAAGGTCAACAATCATGTACGCATACTCACCTTAAAATTAAGGGGTGCAAGTACAAGGCATGGATGAAGATAAACAATTTCCAAAACAAGTTGACCAATGTAAGTATTTAATGGTAATTTAATGATATGTAGCATGTTTCTTTCTAATTTATTTATTTGTATATGTGACAGACATACTAGGTGATATGTTTTGTATTATGGGTTTATCAAGATTCTATATGATTTCCTGTTTCCACATTTAATTTTAAATATCATGTTATAATTATATATTTACTATACCCTAATGGCTGAAATAGTTAGGCATATTGTAGATGTTGCTAGAATGCTGTAGGAATCTTTTCCCCAATGGTAGTACATTTTTAGGATGTTTTTACTGATGAGGTATAAAATTTACTTCTTAATAAAGAGATAAACATTATAATATAGTTAGTTTTGGGAGAAAATTCAGTTTCTATCACAATTTCTAAAAGAACAACAAAAGAGAATCAGTTGTTTGAATTACAATTTGATGATATAGAATATAATGGTTTTATATGGCATAATACTTCACCATGGGGTTTTATAGTTCTCTAAAATAGACATTTGATTGGTATTTATTATTTTGTTGGACTATTGGAGATTGAACCTGATGAGAGTCATAAATATGTATCCTCATCCACGCATTGATAGTCACATTGATCATCTATGAGGTTCTATGATCTTCTCCAAGATAGATTTGAAATTAGGATACCATTAGATGAGTTGGACATCGATGAACCTACCATGGATTACTTTTAGGAGTAGTTATGGCCTGTATGATTTTTTAGTGATGATTTTTGGTTTAACTAATGCATTGGTTGTAATAAGGGACTTGATGAATAAGATATTTCATCCTTTTCTGGATCAGTTTTTAGTAGTTTTTTATATTAAATATTAGTGTACTCCCAACCCATAGTTGATCTTGACCAACATCTTATCATCACCTTGAGTACATTGGGATAGCATCATATTTATTACTATTTTCTCACGTTACTCATTGGTTTCCTCTTGTTCGCATGTCATGTATTTTTAAGGCATCATTTAGTATTTGTAAGACTAACTTTGAATAAATTTTATATATGTCAGATTAAATCAGGTATCTTATACATACACGATGTTCACCCTACTAGAAACACCATGTATGTGGATTTCACATGTGTTTAAAGGCATTTGTACCATGATTTGTTTTTATAAAACCCAAATGATGCTACCTGATTAATTAAAACATAATATTTGGCAAGTTCTCAAGATCTATCCCATAAAGACGATGAATATGAGTAATGAATGGATGAATTCTAATCGGTTGACAAAAAAGTATGAAGATGGCGTGAAAGAGTTTATCAAGTTTGTAAAAGATCATGCATGTGACTGTTCTCAAATCCTTTGTCCATGTTTACACTGTTGTTATTCAAGACAAATTAGTCTAGAGGAGTTTGAAGAACACCTGATCTGTCACGGAATAGATCGAAGTTATACATGTTGGAATAAAAACAGGGAAAAAACCAATATAGGTAGTGACTCAGAGAACACGACATTTTCTAGATCATCTGATATGATTAGAAGTGTGAATAGTGAAGACGCTCATATGGAGGGTGTGATTACAGATGTGAACAATGATGAAGATCCTATTGAGGAAATGACAATGACAGTTGAAGATGAACTTCGTGATTGCCCAAAATTGATTGAGAAGTTAAAGAGTTGTGAAAAAACGCCATTGTATGCTGGTTGCACTAAATATACAGCATTGTCAGTCGTATTGAAGCTGTATAATTTGAAAGTAGGCAATGGGTGGAGTGATTCTAGTTTTTCGGAACAACTTTCTCTCCTGAATGACATGCTCCTAGAAGATAATGAACTCCCAAGCCGATCATATGACGCCAAACGAATGCTATAATCGATGGGTATTATCTCAAGAAGAATACATTCATGAACGAATGACTGTATATTTTTTCGCAAGGACCACAAATCACTTAAAGAATGCCCAAAGTGTGGTTCTTCCTAATACAAGAAAGATGATTCCAGTCCTACAAAATGTGTATGGTACATTCCAATAATTCCTAGGTTTATACACCTATATGGAAGTGAGGAGACTGGAAGACAATTGACATGTCATGTAGATTCAAGAATTAATGATGGGAAACTACGTCACCCTACAGACTCTCTTTAGTGGAAGAGAATTGATCACAAGTATCCTGAATTTGGGAACGAGCCGAGAAACCTTCGTCTGACGTTATCTACATATGTGGTGAATCCTTTTGGTTTTCAAAGCAGCAGTCACAGTACATGGACGGTTATGTTGGTAAATTATAATTTACCACTGTGGTTATGCATGAAATGAAAATACATCATGTAATCTATGCTTATATCAGGACCAAAACAACTGGGTAATGATATTGATGATTATTTGGCCCCATTGATCGAGGATTTGAAAATATTGTGGGATTCAAGTGTTACGATGTATGATGCGTACAAAAATGAATAGTTCACATTGAATTCCATGTTGTACGGGACAATAAATGACTTTCCTGCTTATGGATATTTGTCAGAATATAGCATTAAAGGAACTCAAGGGTGTCCCATTTGCGAACAAGGTACACAACCAATTAGGTTGAAACATTCATCGAAAATCGTGTTTCTAGGAAATCACATATTTTTACCCTGACGACATAAGTTCCAATCTTGTACGACACTGTTCGACAGAAGTTCAGAGGAATGTATTGCACCGTCTCCACTAACAGGTGATCAAATTTCTTGATAAAGTGAATGACTTGGAAACTACATTGGGTAAACCGTTTTCAAAAAAACTTATGAAAACTAGTTGGAAAAAGAGATCTGTTTGTTTTGAATTACCATACTGGAATTATCTGTATGTCAGACATTTTCGTGATGTTATGCGTATTGAAAAAATGTATGTGACAGTGTCGTCGGCATGTTGGGAAATGCACCCGGAAAAAAAATGATGGAATTAAGGCTTGATTGGACATGGTTGAGATGGGAATATGAGAAGAGTTGGTACCAGTGAAGGGTGAAAAATGAACATTTCTTTTGTTAGGTCCACAAGGCTGAATACCTTGAGAGGGGGGGTGAATTAGGGTATGGCTAATTTAAAATTAACGCTCGTTCTGATCTTGTTTCTCTGTTAATAAAAACACTCTTCTCTCTCTTTCATGTATGACAATATAACCAGAAAGTATAGCAAGCACAAGACACAACAATTTTACATGGTTCACCGCTAAGGGCTATGTCCAAGGAGCATACGCTGACAAGTTTCCGATCATACCAAATTCCGCTATACTTATCTAACTGTGGATTACAATGTTCGGGTATAGTTACTCTGTCCCAAGCTCACTGCCATTGAAAGGTTTAGGGTCAGCTCACTGCTTTCCCAAGGGTCACTCCCTATTTATCTCACTCTGGCTCACTGTCGGAGGAGAGGATCACCTTATTTCTCTTCCTAAGCTCACTGATCTAAAAGGGAATCCACTCATAGTTTATAGACCGGTAGGCCTCTTCATTTGTATGAATACATGCATCCTTAACTGTTTATGGATGCTCTGTTATAGTCCAACATTCATCCACTGATGAATAAAACTTTTCCTCTTAACCACTGGGCAATTCACTTTGGAAACACCTTCGCAAATCAGCATACATCACTAGGCTACCAATTTTGCGAAGCTCAAACAAGCCTTCGCGAAGCTCCTACTTTTCGCGAAGCACCCTTGCGAAGATCTACCATGAAGCACTACCGCGAAGCTCAAGTCATTGTAGAGATACTTCCCTCGTGAAGCTCACTGAGCCAACACGGAGCACGCAACTTTCACAGAGCAACAATAGTCACCACAAAGATCTTCTTTCGCGAAGCACACATGCTATGCGAACTAACTTCACGAACCAAGAGAAAATGATTTTCTCTGAAAAATCTATCTACCTCTCTCAAGGGGGTCGGCCTCTATTTATAGGCGATTCCACCGACCCTCGAACATTCCGCGCGAAGTCAACGCCACATCATCTCAAATCGCGAAGCCCTGAAGTTTCTGCCGGAATTCTGTCCAAATCGTGAAGCACTTCAGAAATTATTGGATCTCGGAGCTCGTCGAAATCATGGAGCATCACCATCAACATTATTTCACGCATTTTCCATGAAGCTCCCTCGCAAAGACCTTCACCGCTACGATGCTCTTCAACACTACCATTCGCGAAGCTTTGACATAATCGCGAAGCATTAGTGCCTCCATTTTTATGATCTTCATGAAATCCAATCCATGAATCTCCTCTTTGCAAAATTCATGCCTTTTCCATATTAAAAATATGATCTTCATGGAAATCCTATTTTCTCTATGCTCACCAAAATCCAAATTTTGGACCCCAAAAATTTGGCAAACACTGGGAAACGACGCCACCTTGTACTGCTCTTTTTTTCTGCCTCCAGATCATCCTTTCCATTGTCATTATTCTATGTCAACATGGATTGTAAAAAACTTCTTGGGAAGTCAACAATTATCAATGGAAACCTACTTTGTCAACAAACACAATCAACCCAAAAATATTTCAATGTTCCCTTGATGGATTTTTTCCCAACATCTTCCTCCTGCTTCTTACACTATTTCCAGGTAGGAGAGATATCAGTTTTGCATCTTCTTGGATGACGTAAAAGTTCCAGAGGGGTATTCATCAAATATCAAGACCATCGTGTCAATGGGAGATTTAAAATTAAAAGGTCTAAAATCACATGACTGGCATGTTTTGACGCAAGATCTAATTCCAATAGCTTATGTTTCATTTTTCCCAAGAATGTCCGCCATACATTAACGAAGCTCTGTTTCTTCTTCAAAGCTATATGTAGCAATGTTATAGACCTGGAGAAATTGCCATCTATGGAAAGTCAAATTGCCGTCATATTATGTGAATTTGAAATGTTCTTCCTGCCAAAATTTTTCGATATGATGGTTCATTTGGTGAGAGAGATTCGACTATGTGGTCATGTACATTATAGACGGATGTACCCCATTGAACGGCATACAAAGATTTTGACAGGGTATGTCAAAAACCATGTCTTCCAGAGGGTTGTATTGTGGAGCAATATATTGTTGAGTATGCTGTTGAATTTTGTACCGAATAACTGTCTGGTGTGGAAATCGTTGGGCTACCGAAATTTCGTCACACTGAGTGGCTTGAGGGTGAAAGAATTTTCGGAAGAGAGGTTTTCACAATCAAAATTACAGATTGGGAGCAGGCCCACCTTTACGTTTTTCATATCAATTTCGACGTTGACCCATATGTTCAAACCCACAATGAAATTATTAGGCATTTGAATCCTTCTAGGGCTGAAAAATGGATATCAGATACACATAATCGATAGTTTATAGGTTGGTTTCAAGACCATATTTTTAAGCAGTTAGATGAAAATCTAGAATCAATTTCAATATGACATCGATGGCTGGCTGGAGGAGTAAGTGTGTAAGTATTATCTTACAATGCTTATGCAGTTAACAGTTATACATTCTATACTAATGAACATGATGAAGAAATCACCATGCAGAATAGTGGGGTGACAAATGTGGCTGAGGCGATGCATGTTTCTGGGGCTAAGGAAAAAAATCCAATTAATGTGAATATGTCATACTTTGGCATCATCAAACGAATATGGGAGTTGTATTATACGAAATTCAAAGTGCCGATTTTTCAATGCAAGTGGGTTGATAACAGGGGTGCTGTTAAAATAGATGAATTAGGATTCCTGAAAGTTGATTTCAGTAAAGAAGGGGAGAATGTCGAAAAATTTATAATGGCATCACAGGCAGTACATGTATTTTATGTTCCAGACCCACAAAACGAAATTGGTCAATTATTTTATTATCGACCAAAACAACTGAAGGGTCAGTTGAATGTTCAACGGAGGTTGACCCTTTTATAAGAACTTCAAAATCATTTCGCAGTGGTCCAAATGTAGAGGGTGTTTTTTATGTCAGAGAAGACCACAATGGAGGAATTTACATAGTCGATAGAGGGGTAAAATCACTTCATCCTTTAAAGAAAAAAATAGAGTGCAATAATCAGGTTATTTGTTTATTGTAACATACATTGGGTTACGTTATATTATTATCTGTCCGCAGCTGTTTTTATGTAATCCAAATTAAATTTCAAACCACTTCTACAGATAATGACTTCTGCACCTACTGATTCGCCCAATCTTGAGGCACAAAAGGTATCTTAACCAGCAGCTGGTGGTCACGCTGTAGAGCAACAACAGGTTTCTCAACCAGATGCTGGTGGTCCTAGTGCAGAGCAATAACAGGTTTCTCAACGTATTGTTGATGGTCCCAGTGCTGAGGTACAATAGATTTCTCAACCTATTGCTTCTGGTACCATTGAAGATGCTAGTGCTCTGGGGGGAAGATATTGATGCTAATTCTGAGGAAATGGTAGGAAATGAAACCCTGAAAACGGAAAAAAACAAGAGAGTCGTAGTTTGACAGTGTTGTCCAAAATCCATAAGGCAAAAGAAAAAGGCATCAAATTTTAGGTGGGATGGAATAAGCGAGGCCAACATGTTAACCCCAATAGATCCATCTTTAGTAGGTACATTGGAATCGTCACTCGGCAACACATGTCGATTGATGTACAGTCGTGGCACCATGTTGTCACCGGGATGAAGACACTAATGTGGGAAGAGATTATGGTAACATTATGATATCATTTTTTAATTTATTAAAATAACATAAAATACCAAAACATTGACTTAATCGTCATCATCCATTGCAGAGTGCATTTATAGTAGATTTCTCTCACAAGGAATATGTATTAAGAGTTTCAAGAAGGATTCATAGAGGTTTCCGCACAATTTTAACAAAATATCATGTTAAAGATGTAGAAGGGAAAATCATTCCACACCCACCTCCTCTTTACACACACTTGATATCCCAATGAGCGTGGGATGCGTTTAGCAACCATCGTGGGGAGCATAAATTTCAGGTACATTGTGTGGGGTAATACGTTTTTTGATGTTTTCTTGTATTCATCACTCTGATTGACAGTTTTTTAATAATGAAGTAGCTACTGAGTGATGAAAATAAAAAATGCACAACAGAACCAACGTACCCTTACCTTAAAGCAAGGATGGGGTACGCTGAACTTGATAAAAAATTTGGTATGTCTTTTAAATCTACCCTACTACTATTATGTGAAATAAAAAAACAAAAAAACCATGTTTCTCTATTTATATACAGATTGATGAACTGAAATCGAAAGCCATATCCATCCCATTCCATGTACTATGGAAGGAGGCTTGTGTAAATAAAGAGGGGATATTGATAGATGAAAACACACAAAAAGTGTGCGAAACATGTTTTAGTATGACATTATATAAATTTGAGTTTCTTTAAATAGTTATTACATTAATATAACTAATTATTTTTATATATTTTCTATCTGAAATAGTCACAAGAATCAACAACAACCGCACCAGATGGAGACATACTTTCAGCAGCCTTGAAGTAGCCAGAAAAGTATGGCCGAATCAGAGGTGTGTGTTTCGTGGTGACACCTCGAACATATTATCAAAAAAAACAAGAGGGGGATCAAACTGAAAAAATGGAAAAGCTACAAGAACAATTACTTATTTTTCAAGACGAATTACAATACCAGAGAGAGATGATAGCAAAATTGATGTGGGATATGCAAAGAGAAGAATCAATTTAACAACAACCCATGCGTGACGATCTCGCCCCACCCCCCACCAGCTTTGAGGCAAGCCATTCCCCTAAAAAACCAGACATATATGAGGTAATTAATGTTTTAATAATTGTTTCTGTGGAATGTGATTTACATAGACACGAATACCTTTCCTGTAAGAATATTCCATAGGGTGAAAATGACTGTGATTTATATTTATCAACTCCCACCTATCACCTTGAAGCGATGGCTACAGTGTTCAATACGAAAAACGACATGCTACACAACAGACAGCTTCCAAAGATCATCTTAGAGTGTCAATTAACGTAGCTAATGAGCTGATTATCGAGCTACCTGTTCCAAATGATGATGATGACATTCATACGGTTGAACAAGCTGTTGGAACATTCATCACATGGCTGAAAGTTCTTGTAAAAAAACATGTCGACAAAAAGGTATTCATTTCTAATTTATTTTTCAAGCTGGACCTTTAACATTTAATGAAAAAAGGTCTGAACTGATGACTGTTATTACAGAATGACAAAGACTGTGTGGTGAAACAAAATATCAGCTCAAAACTATCTCAAGGATCAACCAACCGATTGAAACTGTCTACTGAGAGCACCTTCACCCCACCCGTTCTATATCCACAATTAATATCATTGCAGGCACATGTGGATACAATGTTAAAAGATGACAGTACTCACATAGTTTATTTGGAAGAAGATATGTATGTAGAGGAGATATCATATATCATTAGTGCTGAAAATTTAAATGAACTCCCCAATTATGAATGGCTAGGACCCTCAGTTGTAAATGTATACATGAGGTATGTTTTCATGATTTGATTTTACAAAAGCTGATATAATCTGATAATTTTGTCTAAATACATTTTATATTTGTCGCAGACGTATGTATGAAAAATAATTGAAGGGATTTCCCCATAAAGAAAAATTTGGACTCGTTAGACCTCACACCACATCTTCAAACGACAAAATAAGTTCTGTTAAAGAGACTGTAATAATGTCATCCCTGTTCAAATCATTTGAAAACAAAATTATGGATGAAGGACTCTTTTTAATGCCAACGATGCAGGGGTAAAAATCTACAATTTAATCATATCAACTATAACTTCATTTCTTTCTTTCTTTATTCCTTTTTGTATTTTTAGGTAGCATTGGATGCTAATTGCAGTCAATTTGAATACTGCAAAGATTTGTTTTTTGGATTCAACGCATGGATATCCAACAAACCAACCATGCAGGATGGCGTTTGTTAATTTTTAATACACTAGATCCAACATTTTAAAACAAAACATCTAGTTATATAATTTATGTTATCTTTTAATGAGGATTTTGTTATGATAGGGTGGTGCATCAATATCGTCTAATACATGGAATGAATCCACGACATAAAGATGAGAACTCCTACATGATCTACAACTGGAAAAGTATCCAGTATATATAATAACATTTCACTATCTAAACACATATCAAAACAAATTACATATTATTGTCGATGTTTCTGTACTGTCTAAAACAAACAAACAGAAAGGAGTGTGGTTATTATGTTTTTAAATTTATGAAAGAGATCATATTTCATCAACAAACTTGCATCCCTGATGAGGTATTTTCGAAAATAATTATGAGTTCATTTAAAATATTCATTAATCCTTTGTGTATTTATATTTTTTCAGTACTACCATGACTGTCGCAAAAACTCATATTCAGAAGATTATATACATGTGTTTATAAATGAATGGGCAACATACCTGATGGAAGATTGTACAAAAATAGGATGAAGGTAAATTCCTACCACTTCTGTTATCTATATATGATCATTGATTGTCCTCCAACCTTCATTAGTGAATTGAGAATTCTCTGATGTATTAAAATATTAATTTATTACTCAATGTTTTCTATCCCCAGATTTATATTATTGATCTTTGAACAAATCAATATTGAAGTAAATCATGATGGTGTATAGTGCGTATGGGGTGAATGACGAAACCACTGAGGATCAAAAAAATCCATTGTCTTTATCTCGTTTGTTTGAGGTTCTATTTGAACACATGTGTTGTTGTTTGACTTGAACAATTATTTCAAGGTATATGAATGAGATAATCGGTATCGTTGAGGGATTTTTTGGAACCAAAATATGTGTCCCAGGATAATTCAAGTAAGGGAAAGGCTGTTTGAGATGAAATCCAAGCTCAAACGACTAGTACATCATCAAAAGAATCAACCATATGATGAACCATCATGTAGAATCTGGTCCTCGTGATGTTTTGAGGTGTTTATGGAAGGTATGGGGAGTCTGATAAGCCCCATGGCCACCATAAATAATGTTTACAGACAGATCCACATGTTTTTTGTGCCTCGTGCCTCTTTACAAGGATCACACCATTCACATGGTCCATCATAGCATGTTTGTCCCATTCATCCCATTGATACTCTTGGAAGAACCTGAGAATCTGACAATGCATAATCCCCACTAACTCATAATAATCCATCCAATAGTATTTATAGTGTGAAACGAAGTTAACCATGGGTAATACCTTCAACATACCACTTTTAAATATATGGGTTTTGATCGTTGTATTCTAAATAGGGTATGTAGGAAGCCTCCATGAGGTTAAATCCCAACCAATGGTAAACCATGGTGACCCCCTCACTGGGTTACACCTTTGCTTATTTTCCCTCTTGTATTTCCCTTAGTGGCGTCTGAATAAGTCTTGAAAATGAAAAACCTTACCTTTATGGGATGCACCACACTTGGGTAAGACCTCATTGGGCATTTTGATCCATCTATCTGGTAAACATTCTAGGTGATCCCTCATAGAGATGTACCTACCTGATCCACCTTTATAAGTGTTTTGATCCACCCAGGTCTTACATCTCTGTAAGACATTAAATCATGACCCTCTATCCTTGTGGGATGTTAAAATTATGGAATACCACATGTTAAACGTGGGTTTCCATTAATATATTCAATATTAATGTTTAATCAGTCCTTATTAAGGTATTGTGGAGGTGTGGTTTTATGTTTTCTAGCAGATTTCGGAAGATTCCACGCTTTATGTAGGTGATTCCATGCTTTTACATTATATGATGATTTTATTATGCTGTATTTTCTTGATAAGTGTACTATATGAAATGTTTTTGTGGTTAAAAATGTGTGATCAAAGGAATTTGGGGGTGTGTATAGACTTGAATGTTATTTTTAAAATGAATGCAGTTGTATTTCTTGTGGATTTTCATGCTTAAGTCCTTTAAATGTGTTTAAAGAAATGAGAAAGATATGTCATGGGTGTTTTCAAATGGATTTAATGTGTTTGTAAATTTTATAGAGGGTTTTCTTATGAGATGTAGAGAGTCTATATATGTGTATTTACATTGAATGAAAGTACATGAGAATTTGTTGATATATATGATGTTTATAATGTACATTGAGCACAATTTCCATACAAGGTATTTTCTTTATGATGTGTAGGGGATAGGGTGAGAGGGAAAGGGTGGTTTTCTGTGGGAGGGGGAAGGGGAAAAGTGGTAGGGGGAAGGGGTAGGGGGAGTACTTGGTTCTTTTGAAATATGTAGGGGTGGGCATGGGGGTGTGCAATGGGAAGGGGATGTGCAGTGGGCAGGGGTGTGCTGGGGAAGGGGATAGGGGGTGTTCAGGGGGTAGAGAGTGTGCAGGGGTAGGGGGTGTTCTTGGGGGTGGGCAGTGTGTAGGGGGTGTGTTGGGGAAGGGGTCCAGGATGCTTCTTTTTTATGGATTGGGGGGACATATAGCCATGCTATTAAACCGTGGCTATAGGTATATAGCCAAGGTTTAATGTCATTGCAAAAGGCCCATCATTGGTATCCAATAGAGGAGGATAATAGGGGTGAAGATATTTCACCACTCCTTTAATGTAATTGATAATATTTGATTTATCTCAAAAGTAAGGGAGATATCCCATGGGGGAAGGGAGAACGAGGAGAGTGTGTGTAAAGGATTTTGTTGAGTGGAATGAGGGATATATGAGGGTAACCCTCTTTAATGGTTGATAGTGAAAATTTGTTAATTCCACTCATTAATTAGGGGAATTATTAGGCCTAAGGGTAAAATTAATCATTTTCCAACAATGTGGGAATCAATATACACACACTTCTAATCTGTATAGTTTCATTGATCGGCTTACAATCCATTATTCAACCATATAGAGATACTTCCCCAAAAACTCCTACCTTACACAAGTTCATCACATTATTTGACAAACCATTAGCCGTCAATGTGAGACCATCATAACCTTAGAACCAAACTGTAGGTTTATCTATTCCACCTTGAATCATTAAATATCCCATGTTCTACTAAACATTGGTCCATTTGATTTTTATAGATGATTATCCCTAACCATGCACCAATTTCCTTAATTGGTTATTTTATGTTTTGTGCCTCACTAGTATAATTCCTTTTAGCAACCCCATTATCTATTTCATTATTTTACTACTAACATAATATTTGTTTTATTACGTATGTGAAATCTTTTTCCTCAGTTCGAATGCTGTTTTCGGAAACCGCCGCCATGGATGACAATTTTTTTGAACGGATGGATGCTAAAAGTATGAAACATCATTGTTTTTTAACTATTTTTTTGGATAAATGTTATTGTAACCAAATTAAACATTGTTTGAAATGTATATAGAAGTGTGTTGTTTTGTATTCATGATTTCACGTAAATGTATGTATCAGTTTTTTTCTTCTGTGCATTTTGTATGGGTGTTGTGTGTGCTGTGTGCAGGTTTTGTTTGGACACTTTGCAGGTGCTGTAATGTGTGAAGGTGCTAGGAAGGATTTGTTTTTGGATAGGATCTTTGGCATTTATCAGCTCCAGTTAAGCGCTGATAAATGGATAATATATCAGCGCTATTTTGAGCGCTGATAAATGTAGTTTTTATCAGTGCTCAAAATAGTGATGATATATTATACATTCACCAGCCCTGAAAATAGAGCTGATAAATACAACCTTTATCAGCGTTTTCTTAGCGCTCATAAAGGGTCACTTTTATCAGCTCTATTTTTAGCGCTGATAAAGGGGACCCCCCCCCCCTTTATCTTCACTGAGATTAAGAATGCTTTTTTAGCGCTGGTAGAGGCCATTTTTAGCGCTATTATAAGCCCTATTTGTAGTAGTGATGCTTATGCAGGATGATCATGTGGTGGCGTATGGCTCTCGCCAACTTCGACGACATGAAAAGATATAACCGACCCATGACTTGGAGTTGGTGGTGGTGATGCATGCTTTGAAGAATTGGTGTAAATACCTCTTTGAGGAGAAGTGTGTGGTCTACTGTGATAACAAAATCTAGGCCTATATCTTCTCACAGAACGTCCTCAACTTGAAGCAGCGTCATTGGATCAAGTAATTGCATGGGTTCGACTTAAAAATTGTCTATACCCCAGGAAAGGGTAACATGGTGGCTGATGCTTTGAGAAGAAGAATTCCACTGTAGGATTTGAGGAAGTCTAGTTGTGAGTGGACTTTGATGGGGATCCTTTGTCAGATGCATGTGTAGACCAGAGAGCCCAATGGAGGAGAATTATTGGAAAGCGTATAGATGTCAACTTCTCTATTGGAGTTGATTCAGCGAGAACAACCTAGTGAAGATCTTTTTCAACAGTCGAAGTAGTTTTTTCATAGTGGAGAGACATCCTCAGATTGGTCGTCGTCTACCAAGGGAATCTTGTGCTTCAAGGGCCGTTCAGAAGTGATGTATTCCTTGCAGAAGGTGGTGATGGAGGACAACCACCGGTCTTAGTGGGCTATCCATCCGGGTTCCACCAAGATGTATTATGATGTACATCGATAGTTCTGGTGGCCTGGTTCGAGACGAGACATAGAGGACTTTGTGTTAGGATGCTACACATGCCAGCAGGTGAACGCAGAGCAAAAAAGGCCCTCCGGTTTTGCTCCAACCATTACCCATTCCTACCTGGATGTTGTACGAGGTCTCTATGGACTTCATTGGTGGATTAAATCATACACCACGGGGTAAGAATGCAATTTTGGTGGGGATTGATCGTTTGCTAAAATCATCCCACTTCATTCTGATAAGAGAAACAACTAATGTGGATGAGTTGGCCTGTTTGTATCATCTGAAGGTGGTGAGGATCCATGGTGTGCCATAAACAGTTGAATCAGATAGAGACACTAGAATCAATTTTTGGGTATGGTAAGGCCTTAGAAATAACTTGGGGTCATAGATTAAGATGAGCACTACATTCCATCCTCAGATGGATGGTCAGCTAGAGCAGGTGAATCAAAAATTGGAGGACATGCTACATGCCTGTGTCATTGAATTTGGAGGCTCTGGGGATATCCACATGGGGATGGTTGAGTTTTCATATAATAATTGTTAACAATCATCAATTCGAATGGATCCTTTTTAGGCGCTCGACGATCGGCCTTATCGGTCCCCCCTATGTTGGGATGATATAGGTGAGACCACACTGCTGGGGCTGAGTCTGGTGCAGGGGTCTTTTTGAGAAGGTCAATTTGATCAGGCATCGTTTATTAATAGCTCAGATTCAACATAAATGATATTCTGATCGGAGGCATTGAGACCTATAGTTTTCTATGGGTGACGGGGAATTCTTGAACTAGGCCCCTCGTCTGGGCCATTGTCGATTGGGGAAGCAATGGAAGCTGGCGACGTGATATGTTGGAACTTTTGAGATCACCGATAATATTGGAAAGGTCGAATACATGTAGTCCTTAGCTTCTCAGTTTACATCCATCAATGACGTCTTCGCTGTCTCAAAAATGAAGAAATAAAACCTGGATCTGTCCCATTTGTTGAGTTGGGAAGAACTAGAGATTGAGCCTGACTTGTCAGTTTTTGAGCAACCAGTAAAAATAGTGGACTCCCAAGAGAAGGTTATTTGAGGGAATTCTATTCCGCTGGTCCAGGTTCATTGGCAGAATTGGAATGACACATAGGAGACAAGGGAAAAAAATCATGGGTTGAGTAAGAGTATTCGTTCCTGTTTTCTAATCAAGCTTCAGGTTGACTTTTTGGGACAGAAAGTTTTCATGGTGGGGAGAGTTGTCACATAAATGAAATATTTTAAAGGTATTTTTCATTTAATTTTCATTCATACATTTTTTGGGGGTTTCCCATGTTTTTATGGAGGAATGGGTGAATTTTCATGAATTGGGCCAAACCGTGAGCCCAATTCCAAATTTACAAATAAATATGATTCTTTTATAACTAATTAATTTTAAAACATTTTTTGTCCATTCCAATTCATAAATGGTCGTACCTGAAATATTAACACAAAAATTGAAATTTGAAGCCTTTATAAATCCATATCAACGGTGTTTATGTGTTTTTATTTAAGGGATTGGGCATGCCCAGAATCCCAATTCTAGTTTTAAAAACAAAATATGTTTAATTAATAACATATTGAATTTTAATAATTTATCAGTGATTCAAAGCGTCACACAAGCCCATTGAACCCAGTTACGTGACTAGTATCCTCCCATACACATTGGAACTCATATCCATATCGATAGAGTGTAAACCATCTTTGGGATTCTAAGTCGGCATGAAATGAGGAGCTACTGGTATATTTTGGGACATTCCTTCAAGATTCCTTAAGTTTCTTCAAAGTCCCCCTTGGTAAGGTGGTGGTGAGACTTATTTTTCACACGATGATTCAAGGGTTTTCATTACTTTGGTAGGTGATTCCTTTTGGTATGCAATAATATTTACCAAGCTGCTGTGTATTTGGTATTATCATGTCTATTTCATTTGAATGTTGCAACAAAAATTGGTTTATGTGGAAATTATAAATCAAATGGAATTTAAATGCCAATTACAAGTGAAATTTGGGGGGTGTTCGTATAAATCATTTTTTGTTTCCTTAAATAATTCCATATAATTATTTAGTTATTTTTACTGAACTGTATTAGGGATTAAAATAATATTTTCATTGTTTTTATACTTTGGTTGTTTCTATGAAATTGGTTTTGGATGGTGTTTGTTACGAACATGATTTTTGAGTACCAAGTTGGTGTTGAATTGGGTGTTTTACATTGTTATTCTATGTGATTCTGATTGGGATTGTTTTATAACTCATGTAATGAGTTTAATGATATTCTTATAGTGTGTTGGATTCTATTTTGGTAAATGTGAGTATGCACATGGTATTCAATTGAGATTTTCAAATTGTTTTGGGTGCGAATCAAGGAACGATTCGGAGAAGTTGTTTTCTTGAAACTCCAAGTTGTTTGTTGCATGTTGTAAATGGTATAAAATGTGTGTAGATACTATATTGGGTGAATGTGAACTGTAGTGGTGTTGTACATGAAAATGGATTTGTGTTCCTTGGTGAAATTGTTAGAGCACAAAGGGAAAATCCCAGGTACCTAAGTGAGGCGGATGTGTACTAGTACAGCTAGTGGACTAGATGAGTTTTGTCCCAGTTTCACATAGAATATGCATAACGACAAATCTAACTATGCTATAGTAATGATTATTGGGGAAAACTTGGTTATGGGTATGTTCCATACTAGTGTCTCATGCTCGACAATGGATTTACGACAGTTACTTTACACCGAGGTATGAGGTACATGGGACCCGAGACTGTCTAGTTCCTAGGGGTGTTCCTGATTTTGATTCTCATTGTGATTGTTGAATTTTCACTTGTATTGGTGTCTTTTTGATATTATATTACAGTATCTAAAATTTATATTTAAATATTTAAATATTGTGAAAATTTTATCTTGAAAATTGTTTCTAATTGAAAGTTGCATTTTATGGGTTTTGTCACAGCTTTTCTTTACGTCTTTAAACTACATGATTTTTAGATTATATTTCATTATATTTTTAACAATTGGGTGTTATAATATTGGGATTAGTCTCAAAACCCACATACACCCCTTAGTAGTTAGTATACATTATTATTCTTGACTCGGGTAAAGGGAAATATAAGGGTGATGACGGTTCAGGGTGTTAGTCCCCATCTTTGGGGCGAAGTTATGGAGGCGGCTTCTGGGAGATGACCCCTTGTTGTGTGGAGTATAAGGGGATGTCTTGATAATCAATTTATTTGTATTTGGACCACTTTTATTGTCTTTAAACCAATTTATCTATTTTTGGTTTTTGCGTAATACTTGTTTGGCTTCAAAATATCAGATTTATATTATGGATTGTTTTTAATGTTTTATGCTTTCATTCTCGGTTAAATAATTTCCAAACCTAAATCAATGATACCCAGGCACATATTCCAGCCCATGGGGATAAGGAACACCCTTTGGGTCTTATAATATACTGGGTTTTGTGCCGGAATTGGTGGCAACCAGATTCGGTTCGTGAAATTATAAATGAGGATCTTATAAAAAATTACATAGTGGGATTTATCGAAAATATTTGGTAAAAATGGTCAATAAAAAACTACTAAAATTATAGTATCATTGACGCACCTTAATGGAATCATCATAAAATTGTTGATTTTATCAAAAATGGTTTTGGCGTGGATGATTGGTTTGATTTTTTCTTTGTGGGTTAAATCGTTATTTTCCTAGGATGTCCTCCTATGTGTGTTTTCAAATAAAATGGTTTTATTTTATTTTAATGGTTTGAAATGGTTGATTTGTAATTTTATTGATTAAATTTTTAGGAATGATTTAGAATGGGGATAGTTATTGATTGGTATATACCAACCTCAAAGGGTTGAAATGTGGTCGTGAAGTACAATAATAATAATGGAATGAGTATAGAATAAAAGAACCACTATCAATGGTAACATCAGGTTGGGGTGTGTCGAATCTATGAATATTTTTGAAATTTTCATGATTATATTCATGGTAAATTTAGTTATGCCACTATGTAATGGAAAAAATAGTTATTTACTTGTTTGAATTATTTCCATTTAAATGTGTTTACATGGGTAAACATATTCATTAATTATGTGTCTGGATTATTTAAAATTATTTAATTGTTTAAATATAATTATAAACGTTGTTACATATAATTATTCTAACTTTTTGTATCTTTTTGTGGTGAGAAGAGAAGTCATTTTGTGAGAGACAATAGAGGATTATTTCTCATCACCTTCTTTGGAACTATGATATTTGGTAGATATTTTATTCTGTATCATAGGTAAAGCGGAAAATCTCATTTACTTTGTGGTTCCTTGAGATTAATTGATATGTTTTGGGGTGTTTAATCATGGAGGTTGGAGTTGAGTTATAAAGCATTTTCATGGAGTCCTTCTTTCCGTCATTGTAGTATTCTAATTAAAAGTATGATTTGTTATTGTTATGGGATTAGTTTTATTTTCACATGTAAATGTGTTTAATTAATTTACATTTAATCCATTCATCATGTAGTTTTCTTGGTTATTCCATGTTTGGTTGGTTAATTTTATTATAAAGGTAAAATCATCCCCCAAATGTTCATGAAGCCATCAAAATTTTTTACAACGTTTTTTCATAGGGGATGTTCCTTAAGATAAAGTAGCACTTCTCCATCAACTATAGATAATCATGAGGGACCAAATGATACAAGAATTTGGTTGTGAATGAGCACAATAAAAAGAGGATGGGGTATGAATGTGAAGCTCTGCCATCATTAGTATCATTAATCTCATGTGTGTGAAATTTATGAATATGGTTGAAATATGTGTGCAATCATGTAAGGTGATTTCTGTTATGCCAATATGAAATTAGAAAATTGATTATGAATTTCATGGATTCATTCCATGTAAATGTGTTTATTTGGGAAACAATCTTCTGTAAAGATGTGTTTGTCTTATTTGAATTTATTTCCTTTTAAAATGAATTAGATAAATTGTTTATATAATTGTGAAAACGTGTTATATCATAGTGAAATGAGTATGTAATCCATTTTGGTAAATCCTAATGACTATTATTACTCACCCTATAATTTTAAAAAATTGTGCTTTTGAGGATGATGTATTCTATGACACAGGTAAATGTAATGAACCTCATTTCCATAGTGGTTCTTTGTGATTTGTTGGGTTGTTTTCTTGTGTTGAATCTTGGATCATTCAGTGGAACTATGTATATTAAATTTGGAGTTCATTTGGTTTTCATTATATTCATCCACATAATACTTTTAATTTTTATGTTCATGGTTTTGGTTGGGTTTGGTTGTATTGTTTTCACATGGAAATGTGTTTAATTGGTATAAATTGTTGTATTCCATCATGTAGTTGTGGTTGGTTATGACATGTTTCATTAGATTATTTTACTTTAAAGGGAAAATAATCAGCCACATTTTCTCAAGAATCAAAATTTATTTATATCCTTTTTCATATTTGGGATGTATCTTATGTCCAATTAACACTTCAACCTTGACTCAATCCAATTTAGAGGGGCAGGATGATAAAATTTATTACCCAAAACATTATATTGATATTTAATTATTAATAAAAAGGTTATATAATGTCAAAATGAATTCATATATTGTACGATAAAATTTCATAGTGTTCTATAATGTATTAACTGTAAATTTATATTTATTATACAAGTGGTTTTAAGAGTACGATGATATTCAATACATAATGTAAGGGGTTTTCTATACTCACATTTATTTTTGTGAGAATTATTCTTTGTTCACCAGTCATTTATTTTATGTCATGTATATAATACAATTTAATGTATTCTATTATTATTATCATAATATTTATGGGTATTTACATATATATTCTATGATATGTATTTCTTGGGGGTATATGAGTCAAAATTTTCCAAATCGTAAGGTAAATCTGTTCTCAATTTTATTTTATTGAGATGAATGTTATGTTATGAACCAAAATTTTTTAAGAGTTTATATAATGAAATTGGATATAATGTATCATGAATATTTTTGAGCCATGATTTTCTAAGGTTCATGTAATATTATTCTCTAATGTGGATTATGATTCAGTGTTACCAAATTGTTAATAGTTTTATGTTAATACATCATCTCTAATCAAGGATGTTTATGATTATAATTTCATTGATGAAATTTTGCTATCCATATCTCAATAACACTCATGGAGTTACATATCCTATGTTTATCCATGATATGTCGATATATTGGTACCATTTTCTCACTATTTGGTAAATAAGATACTTATGAAGGTGTTTTTATGAAAATAAAACCTTATGTTTCTTTTTAGTCAAAAAATTGTTGTATTAAAAAACAATTTTTTCTATAAAAGTTTTCTATTTTTTACAAATTTTTTTTATTATAATTTCCAAGGAAAGTGGATTTTAAAAATGTTCTATGGTTTTTAGATAACCCATTTATGTTTTAAAATATATTTTCTATGAAAATAGTTTTCAAAAATATATAATATTTCAAAAAGTGATTATAAAATAACAAAATATATTTTCCTTAGAAAATTATTTTAAAATGACAATAAAAAATTATCATCAATTTATGATTACATATATTGTTTGCACTCATGAATCTATGAGTATATGATCCAAGGGTTACATTAATATTCTTTCTCATCATGGTTTATGTTTTATGTAATGATGTTTATGAAAAAAAAACTCTTTCAGATGTTATATATTTATGAAACATGTGTCTACTTCATGGGTTATATTTTTAAGAAACCCGCTACTTTCCATGGGTGATGTCTTGGTGAAATGATAATGAAACATGTATATTTTCAACATTTTATGATTTGATGAAATGTCTTTTATACCCATTTCATTTCATGGCTTATGATATGATAGTTTATGATACTATGGACACATATGTATGATTTCATTATGATATGGGTGGAAGATATATCTTCTTCCAATTTATTTGGTAATGATTATTATCTAATGAGATAGAAATGGCTAGAATGAGGAGTAAAATCATCTTTGTAAAGGACATTGTCTCCTAATATGGAATTTAGAGTGAAAATAAACTGCTAAGTTTTTCATTGGAGTACATCATGACTAAAAATATGGTTTTGGGAGTGAAACCATTGCACAAATATGGCCATGGAATTAAGCATTGACATCTATGGAAATAATTTTATTTTATTATGTGTCTAGAAAAATTCAATTCTCTATTCCTATGTCATTATATCATGGATTATTATAATGATTCCATTTTGATTCATGTATTATGAACTATCAATCATTATTCCATGATTCAAGTTCATGTTCATAAATATAGTGGTAAAGTTCATTTGATGTAATGATCATGTTCTCATAACCTTATTCTCATGATAATTCTTACATATCTCCCTTGATAACCCTTGATAATTGTCTGAGGTCATCACTATTTATATTTCCATTATCATGTTTATGATGATGTGTTTTATGTATGATTTTTTAGTTGGGTTTAGGTAATATTGAATCTAGTGGGAGATAACTTATCTCAATTATGTATTACTTTTTATGTTATCGTGTTTCCAAAGGCACTAAAATAATTCATTATTTGTTCATATAATTTTTTAATGTATTATGTATACTCGAAATAGTATTTATTTTATATGTATGAAAAGTGATGACATATATACGTAGTTCTAATGAATAATTTTAGTAATCTATTGGAATATAGTATGATAGAAAATTAGTGAGAACATTTTGGAAATGTCTAAAGGGAATTATAAGAATGAGGAAATGTATAATAAAGTGTCATAGAATTTTGTTGAAGTATATATTGATTAGTTTCAAATAAATACATCAATATTTCGATAGTAGATGTATATGTGGATCAGAAGAAATTTCCATAATTTTAAGAGACCTGAAATTACTTTAGTAATCTATACTCGATTGGGAACTGGGGAATGGCGACGATACTTGATGCACACCTAGTTTGATACTTATAGGGGATATTATTTTTAATTAAAAAAATAATCGTGGACTACCATGAAGGGATTAAATAATAATAGATATTAATAACCAAGGATAATATTAAGGGGTCATAGTTGAAAGAATGATTCATAATATAGAAATCCTATAAGTGGATTTCATGTTTATGTTATTTCCCACAATGATATTTGTTTGTTAGTCTTTGGATGAATTTTTCAGTTAAGTGAATAAACCTAAATGAACTATTTAAATTATTATTATGATGTGAAATGAAATTATTTTTCTCCTAATCATCCAAATTATATGGGAGATGGAATCAAAAACCTTGTTTCTATGATCATATAACTTTATCAAGCAATAAATCATGATGTATTTCAAAATTATAAAAGGAGGTAACAACATTCTGTTGAGTCCTTGATGAGAAAATTTTCCCCTTCGTTTAGTGGATCTTTTGATCCTCTATATTCTTTATAATGGATTAATTCTACTAATATAATAACTTATATTCTCTAATGTTGGGATAATGGGAAATTCATTATGGCTATTTAACATTTAGAAGGATAATGGGACTAGTGGTGTAGATTTATCAAGAATCTTAGAAAATAAGATAAACATGAATTAATGAATTGGGATGAGTTCAGGAATTTCTTTTTCAACAAGTACTTTCTAGTTATTATTTTTAAAATGATTTAAAAAGAATTCCTTGAGTTGAAAAAAGGGATGATGAATTTGTTGGTTCCTATGAGGCTAATTTTACATATATATTTTGGTACAATTAAATAATTATTATCTAACCTAAAATTAAGGTTGAAAATTTATATAGTGGCTTAATGCCAGTATCAAATGGGTTTTATCCATAAGAAAAATTACTATATATGAAGAGATTTTTAATTTTGAAATCAATGTTTAAATAGATGTTGGTGTTACATAAAAATCCCATTGATTTGATAATAAAACGAAAATAGTGTCTAAAGGAAGTTATAAAAAACATGGGGAATAGAAGAAGTGATTTTATTTATTCTCTCATGCTGGGATGAATCATGTAGGAAATCGTCTCAATGCGTATAATATTTTTTATGTGTAGAATGGTAGGTCATCAAGAATTATATTTCTGACATGGTTGGAAGATGCTATCTAACAATATGAATGGATATAATGTGGCACTAAATAAATATCCCATATATCAGTTCCTCAAGTGTAAATTGAATTGGCTTTATGCTAACCAATTCCTAAACTATAAGGTTAATGAAGATGATAAATGTAAGAAACCTCTTATTCTAAGGGACAAGGGGAAATATCATAAGATCACTATTTCTGACAAGGTGTGCAGTAACAACGTTGTCTAAGGTACACTTATCATCAACTATAGAACTACTAATGTATTACTTGATTCAATATCTACATAGTATTTAATATCTAAATAAATTTATAAGTGTATTAGCTTTCCAAAAAAATGACTTGATGTGGAATTAGAAGTTCAAACCCCTAATTTTATAATTACTTCATCTAATGTATAAGATATCTCTCCAGTATAAATTTGTGGGATTGTTATTATTCGAAATATTACAATTCTTCATATGGTGGAATTTGATGTCATCTTTGGCATCGATTAGATTTCTCTTAATAATGACCACAAAAATTTTCAATGAAGGAAAGTTATGTTTGATATTTCAAACCAACCTATGATAATCAATCAATTTGATGGTAAAAATGGACATCCTTGGGAGGTTACATCAAGTTTGTGGTCCTTAATTCACAATAATTAGGCTATTTATCTCAAATGGTTTGTGAGAAAATCTACATAAAAAATATGTCTATTGTTCATGAATTTTTGGATTAATTTACAGAAGATTTTTATCTCCTTCCACCAAAACATGATGTAGTTTTTTTAGTAAAACTCATACCTGGTCCTACTATAATTAGAAATATACCCAATAAAATGGACATTATTGGGTTGGAAAAAGTGAAGGCGAGACTCCAAGAAATCCCCTATAATGGATTAATTTGGAAAAGTGATTCACCTTGGGGTGCACCTATTCTTTTTTTGAAATAGAAATATGGATCAATGAAATTCTTCATTGAATAATGGGAGTTGAAAGAGATAACAATAAATAAAATGTATCATCTTCATCATATCGATAACATGTTCTATGAAGTATTTTAATATAAATACATTTCAAATATTTTAATTCATTTTTGATATCATTAATGGAGGTTCATGAAGGGGTACATACCCAAGAGAAATTATGATGAAGCTACAACACTATTAATATAAAGTGTTACCTTTTGTTCTTAATAATGCACTGATTATCTACAAGGATAATATAAATATATTCTTTAGATATTAACTTGATCAATTTTCAGTACTCCTTCTAGAGTTTATTATTATATACTCATTGAGTAATGAAGATTATTAAGACAACCTAAGAATTGTACTATATACCCCAAATATATAGAACCTTTATGAAAAATTTAAAAAGGTTAAATTTTCGATAAATTTTTTTTCATTTTTGGTGAATATCATCTCAATATAGGGTATAGTTGTAGATATATAGAAGGTCAAGGATATTTAATGTTGGCCTCCAACAACCCTAGTGATAAAGATCAATAGTTTTCATGATTTTTCTAGATATCATAAATGTTTATTGGAAAATTTATCACAACTGCCCAATCCTCTATCCATGTTAACTGGGAAGGGTAACATGTTCCTATATAAGGATGAATGTGAGGAAAATTTAAAGAAAATAAAGATGATATTAATCATAGAACCTTATCATATATTACCCTATAGTTTATAAGGGTTTCTAATCAATAGTGATGTGTCTCAGAACAGTTTTGTATGTGTTCTTGTGATGAATAAAATTGTTATATCGTATACCTCACAACAATTGAAGATTCAAGTGACAAATTATCCAAATAATAATTTGAAGTTATATGTTGTAATTTATACATTCATGTTACAAAAAAAATTATCATTATAGAGAAAAGTATGATATATATATATGTTGACCAGAAATTTTGACAATATATATTCAATGAGAAGGAGTTGAACATATGCTGGAGAATATGGTTAGAAATGATAATGTATTTTGATTTAATAATGAATTACCACCCCAGGGAAGATAACAATGTGGCCAATGATTTGAATTAAAATGATCATGATAGAGTATCCATGATAAGAATAAAAATTGAATAATATTTATAGATTAAAAAAGAAGAAACCTATATATACTGAAGTAAGGATAAAAAATATATCATTATTGATAAATTATTAGATCTCTATAAAAGTAACAATTAATGTGGAATATAAAAAATATGTGAAGATACAAAATAATATAAAAAATGAATCAATTTTTGACCACGATTAGGTTTGAATGATAAGGTTCAATAATCTTGTAGGTGTTCTGTCCATACTGGATTTGAAGAATGATCTATTAGAGGAATTTCAATGTCATACATAATATATTAATTCTATAGTAATTAATATGTTTACAAATTTTAAAGAATACTAATGGTTAAATAGAATAATGAGAGATATTTCAAAGTATGAATCTCAGTGAATTTTATGTTTTTATGTTAAGGCTGAGAGACAAATGTATAAGTGGATTTTTCCTCGATTACCCATAGTAGAATATGAATGGAGTAAAATTACTATAGATGATTTCATTTCAATACATAATACATGTAAATGTAATAGCTCTATAAGTGTTTTATTCGATCTCCTTACGATGTTTGCATCAAATATCTCTCTAAAAGAAGACTTATCTCTTCATCGGATTTCTAAAATATACCTCAAGGTAGTTATAAGGATTCACAGAGTAAAAAATTCCATCATATTTAATCTGGATATGTGTTTTTCTTCAATGTTATCATGACGTCTTTTCCATTACCATGATATTGATTTGATTTTCAAAATGGGATATTATCCTCAAAAAGATCATCAATTTGATATAATAATCCAAACAATGAAGGATATGTTGAGATATCGTTCTATATATTTCAATGGTGGTTGAAATAAAAATCTTACCATAATAGGGTATTCTGATAATAGTATATTTCACTCAAGCATTCCTATGATCCCTGATGAATCCCTATATAGAATGAAATACAATTCTCCAATGTGTTTGAATGAAGTCATAGAAAAGAAACTATTGGGAAAAAAGATATCCAAATAAATAGTTTATAGTGTTAGAACCATTTAGAAATATATCAATGAATTTAAATGTTAGATGAATATTTATATTGATAGATATTTTTGTGATATAGAATTTTTTTTTCATTGAGAAGGGTTTTCTATGAATTTATCTCATAAAAATGTCATCAGATTTAGGATGAAATGTAAATCATGCCCTATTGATATCAATCACGTTGAAATTATTTATTTTATCGGGATAGTAGCCTACTAAATAAAACTTCCACCCTACCACGTTTAACTCTAAAATCTGTTCAATGTGTCTCTCATGATGAATTAGATACCTATGCCTTCACATGTACTAAACACAGAGGTCATACTGATGGACTAAAATCTTTCACACAAGGAACAACAAGTTGAAATTAATTTTTTTAGATATAAATTTATATGAAACAATACCAATCCCCATGTTAATTTTTTATAGAGAAATCCCCATTAAGTGTAAGATATATTGAAACATGATAACATATGTAGGCATAATTATGATCATTTCATTATATCAAAATGACTAATTTCAAAGGAGAAATTAAATTCAGGTGGGGTAGAATGTTATACCCTAGGTTTTTATGAATGTTTTTTTAAAATAAATTTTTGTTTTATGATGTCATTAAGTCTATTATACACCATGTTAAATTTAATATATACAATAACCCATTTTACTCATTAAAAACAATCTACACCTCCTTATCTTTCATTACACACAACACTGAGTCTCAAAGAAAAAACGGTTTTTTATTATAACTATTTAAACCAGAAAATTATAGCATCCTAATTATATATTTTAATTTGAATAGTAACAACTATTTTTTAATTTTTATTTATAATTTATAATTTTATTACATAAATAAAACATATTGATAATGAAATATATATTTTTTGGTAACGTCTATATGTTTTGAGAAAAAATATTCTTTTTGAAAAAGAACTTTTTTATGTCCTTCAGAAATAATAAAAATATATATTTAGAATCATTTAGAAATTGAATTTGATAAATAAATTTTAATTTTTATTTCCTAATGTAACAATTATCTAAGGGTAATTTTTTTAAATTTTTCGTAAAAACATAATTTTTGGATGCATAGTGAAATAATACAGAATTTTAATTGAAATATTATTTTTACACTAATTTTTTAATATATTTCAATTTAAATTTATTTTTCCTTTAATGTTCAATTTGTTTAACTCTATAATAATTAATCCAATGAATTACATTCTAACCAATTTAAATTTGACATTTTTTGTAAAATAATTCCATATTTGTATATATTTTTCTCTTAAAACCATTGTTTTCCCAACACATCAGCTTGAATAATTTCAAATAAATTTCTACCGATTCTATGTCAAAAAATTTGAAAAATGGATTATATATTTATAATTATAATTAACTATAATATCTAAAATTTTGAACATAGTTTTTTACAAAAAATATTATAGAATGTTATTAAAATTAATTACATCGATTAAGGTTATATGAGTTTACAAATTTGTGAAACATTATTTGATAGTTCCTTGTAACTGATAAACTATTATAAAATTAATTTTATAGAAATATTTAAACAAATTATTCTTATATATATATATATATATTTGAAACTTATTGGAGGCACATTATTTAATGGTTACATCTCAAAACAGATTTTCTTTTGATTTTTATAAGAATCACACTCCTCCACCACTATACAAATAATAGTCACCCCTCACTTATTTGCACATATAAGGCCATTTTTATTTTCCAAAACCTAAATAATATCCTCCTGAAATTCCTCACTTAATTAAAATGTCATCTATTTGTTCATGAATCCATCAAATGAATCACTAAGTTGAAAACCAATTGGAGTTTCCAAATGAATAGATAACAACCTTCAATAATAACTTTTTTTATTTCTTTCTCCACCCCATATTTTTTTATTCCATGACTATATAATAAAATATGTTTTCCAAATATAATTATATGTTTTTATGTTAACATTATGACCTAATATAACACACTCTTCCATTAAATGAGATATTCAATATTAATTTTTTTGTATGGGGGACTACCACCTCGTGAAACTATTTGTACATTCCTCTATAACCACCATTGAATGTTAGGAATAATGATTAAATTACTATATTCATATTATATATTTATAATAACTATTATTATTTTTATTATTATGGAATTTTTTTTAAACATTAAATCATGGATTTCATTTTTTTGAAATATGACAAATTTATTTGTGGATGTGCAGACATTCGCCTTGTCAATGTAACATTATTCATTAACGATTTACATGGATTTCACTACTGATGGGTTTAACAGATTTATGTGATATATATTAAATAATAATAGCTATAGAATGGTATTATATATATATATATATAATATAATTGAATTTTTTCACTAAATACACAATGAAATTAGAAACAACATTCATTTGTTCGTATGACCTAAGAACTCCAAGAAAAGTGCATTTCATTTACTTTTTATATATTTTATATATTATTATAAACAAATATATAATGAATATATAATATAAATTTATCGTGAGTTAAATTATATATACAATGAAATCATTATTTATTTAATAAAATCATGAATACAAAGTCACAACTTATACGAAAAAATAAAGAGGTAATTAAATGGAACATAAATTTAACATGGAATTATTAATAAATGGGTAATAAAAGTAACAATAAAATCCTATATAGTATAATATAAGTAAATATGGTTACTTAATATATTTTTAAAAAACATATATTTATTAAACATGAGTTTTGTACGTGTATGATGAGTTTCTAGTCAAAAGGTATGGGTATTTCTATTCTCACACTTATTTCTAGGAGACTAATGCATTTTTCACCATTCATTTATTTTTTTCATTGAATATACTGAAAAATTATTAATTCGAGTATTTGTATCATTAAATTTATGATTATTTAGATCTAAATTTTTTAATATATATATCATGGGGTTTACATCTCTAATGTTACCAAATTGTATGGTAATTTTTTTCTCAATTTTATTTCATTGTGGCACATGTTTTGTATTGAACCAAAATTATTATTGGTATTTTAGGTTGTGAACATTTACAAGTCGTATAATGAATCTGATTATTTAATGATATTTCAATATTTATGAAACCTTTTTCTATCTTCTGGATCATGATTCAATGTTATCAATGTGGTAATAATTTATTGTTGTAATCACATTGATTATAAGGATTGTTTAATATTATACTTCCATTGATGAAATCTTATGATACATATCACGAGAAAAATCATAACATTTATTCTACACTAGTTATTCATGATATATTCACGTATTGGTACCATTCCTCTATGATTTCATAGTTAAGATAACTAAGAATGTTTTTTTAATAAAATAAGACATTATTTTTCTCATCTGTCAGAAATATTTTTTACATAAACACCATGTTTCCCAAAAAAATCAAAAAAAATGTTTTCTAAATTATATTTTAAGATAGTTTTAAAGGAAAAATTATTTTAAAAATGTTTTATGGTTTTCAATATTTTCTTATATTTTATCAAATGTATTTGTAATGATATATGGGTTAAAATATGTTTTCTGTTTTAAAAATAATTTAAATTAAAAATTTATATTTTCCTCAAGATATGATTTTAAAAAGATATTTCAGAATTATTTTACATCTATGTTGAAATATGTGGGTGTTATTGATGCCTTTTTTATAATATGATCCATGGCTTCTAGTCAAATTCATTATCCAAATATTTTATGTATTGGTATCGTGATATCTATGAAAACGCTTTCTCTTTCCCTGGTTATATGTTTGTATAACTAGTTTCCCCTCCATGGGTTATATGATTATGAAACCCAATTAGTTTCATGGATTATGTTTTGATTAAATTTTTATGAATAATATCTATTTTACCTAGGCTATGATATGATGACATGATTAAGAAATCCATTTCATTTCTTGAGTTATGATATGATTTTTATGATCTTTTAGAACATTTATTTATGATTTCATAATGTTATTTGCAAAACCCATATATATCTTCAATGCATTTGGTAAATATTTATATCTCAAGATATAGACATAGTAGGTATGTGGAGTTATCACAATTCAATAATAGATTTTTTACACAAGTATGGACTCAGTGGTTAACCTTGACAACTAGTATGGACATGCTAGTGAACAATGAATACCAAGATGGTTTGAGGAGTAAACTCATTATACAAAAATGTCATTTTCATTTATCCTTGTCTACTATGGAAATAATTTTTTTTTGTTTCTTCAATAATTCCATGCCTTATTCCTATGTTGTGAATTCATGGAAAATTATCATTATTTCATTATTATTCATTTCTTATTAACTTCTAATAATTATTCAATGATTCTTGTTTATGATCTTTGATATTCATGATATAATTTCCTAATGTTTTAATCAAATCCTCATACCCTTAATATTATTATAATACATTTATTCCTCCCATGATTACACTTACCAAATATTTAATCTCATCACTTTTTATGTTTTCTTCACCTAGTTTATAAAGATATGTATTATTTATGATGTCTATTAGAAGTATTATAGTCACTTAGAACCTTGTGGGAGGAAATATTGCACACATATATACCCGTGATTTTGTTTCCATGCTTCCGAAGGCACTAAAATAATTTGCCCTTTGGACATCTATATGTTTAATGTATTATCTATTCTGAATCAAATTAGGTAATATATATCCATTTTAAGTGAAAATATATATACATGATGTATTTTATCACTATTTATTGACAATTATTTCTTGAAATCAAAATATTGGGTGATAATAGCTTCTTTCTCATATATGTTTTTGTTAGATAATTTTGGTTATTTTAAATTTATCATGGTTACATTATCTCCAAAATTCTAACTTTGGTATAAATAACAAATATATTCACTATATTTTTATTTATGTAATATTTTATAATATATATATATATTTAACGAGTCACACTATTCATAAAGATAGTAGCTCATATCCACGCAAGAGTGTTATTCCCATTTTCAAAGCGGGTGGAATAAAAGGATGAAACATATTATTTCACCATTAAAAAAACAATATTATAATATATATTAATTTCAATTTATCTAAATCCATCCTTACTACCATCGATTTAAAAATGAAAATAAAAACATCGCAATTCACTTTTATGGATCTGGTACTCCACACGTACGCACAAGGGATATTAATATTTTCAAACCAATTAAAACATAAGAAAAAAATGTGGTATTATATATTCATAATATGGTTAGGTAATAAATACCAAATATATTTATAAATATGTTTCCTTAATTACTCCCACAAAATGAGTAAAAAATGAAAGTAAAAACATTGTTTTGTGAGGTACTAGTCCCCAATATACATGATGGACTTTAAATTATCACACCAAATAATAAAAAGTAATATTCTATAATTGATATCAAAATTCCAAAATTATAATAAATTTCATGAATAAAAAATAAATTTTTAAATTCCATCACTTTATATTTCCTTAAATGGTGGTATTGGTGAAAATATTACATTATTTCATGATACAATAGTTGAATGTAAACATGATTAGATGTTTTGGTTTAGATTTGATGAAATTGAATATGGATATATAGATTTACATTATCACAATAAAATATATGAATATAGGAGGTATTTTTTCATAATTTTTTTAGTTTTGAGTAATATTTTAATCTGTTTGAGGATCCAAAAAATATGCATATTTACGAATTTTACCTCTTTTTGGATATCCTTATATGCTTATACTGAAATCCTTCATAATTGGGTTTCTTAATCATATAACAGAATAACGATTTTTTTAGGGAATTAAGAAAGAGATTTTGGAATGTTTCTGTTGGACCAAAAAAAATTTAGGTGTTTATAGGGATTAGATATTGTGTCATTTTATACATTAGGGTGAGGGTAGAAATATATATATTTTAAATGAAAAAGTGATGCAAACTTTTTTTCCTGAAAAAGGTCTAAAATTTTTTATCATCTAATTTTTGTTTTCAAAGATGAAATATTAACATAACATTGTTATTAGTTCTAATTTGGGTCATTTTAAACCTTAATATTCATATTTTTTCCACTCGATAAACCTAATTTTACCTTAATAGGTGTAATTAATATTTATTTTTTTCACTATTAGTTATAAACATTAAGAATTTAAAAAATCATTTTAAATCATAGTTAAATATTATTTTGATTGCAATAACATAAATTAATATAAGTCTAATAAAAATCTACAAATTTTTAATTGAATAAAATTTATAATATAACCTCATAGTGTAAATAATTTTAACTATATTGATTTTATCAACTCAAATTTGTATTTTCACTATTCATAAAAAATAATATTTTAAGAATTTTTACCATAATACATATGTAGTTAATTTTTAAATGTATATTATAAATATAAATTTTATTTTTTATATCATTTTTCTAAAAAAGGTAATTTTTTAATTTAAATTATAGTCACATAGATTGACATAAAAACATTTCAGAAGAAAATATATTGTTTCCAAAAAAAATATTATCATTTCAAATGGTAATTTATTTGTATCTAATCAACAGATAACCATTGAATGTTTTTTTATTGTTTTAACCATATAATTATAATAATTTAATTAATCTTATTCATACTCTCTAGTAAAAAAACTATGTTATAATGATATAGTTTAAATTATTATATCTAAATAGTATATTTTTTTTGATAAAAACGATGTTGCATGTGTTTCAGGTAATCAAATATATTAAATTTATTTAAAAGTTAATACATCCTAATTTCTCATATTGATACATTCTCTTTTATTCACAGTTTTGTGTTTCAGTAAAATAAAATTCCTCTATATAAATCATGTGGTGTTATATTTATCAATTTCTCCTTTTTCTTCAAAATATTTTATATTATATTATGGATCATAAATTATAAATACCTAAATATAAACACATTTAATTAATAATTACACTTTTTTATCAAATAAAATCATTTATCATTTGCGATAAATGAAATAAGAATACATATTCTCTAAATAGATCAATCTGAGCAATAAATATTCATTATCCTTCAAAAGCCCCAAAATAATAATAAAAATTCAAAATTTTTATTATCAATATAATCTCTAATAATTCTTACCATGATTTTATAGTCCATAATTTTGATAAAATCTATAATATATACATTTTGTATCAAATACCCCTCAAAAACAAAGTAATAAATTCATAAAAATAAATACATGATAAAGACTATCTATATAGTCATTGAAACCCTTTTGTTATAGAGGATAATTCATTATATGAAATTCTTTCCCATCAATACTGGATTTTATTCATGATTCAATGATTTTTTTATAACAACTTGACTATCTTGTCTTTGTATTTTTTACTAAATGATTAATAAAATAAAATGTAAATAATAGTACCCAAACATGGGCATCACATTCCTAGATCATATTTCTTCAACACATTTAGGAGATAATGTATTTGTTTATAAAAATATTTATTTTTTGGGAATCATTCATGACATAATTATAGAATAAAATTATTTTAAAAATCAATCCATATTTGAAACATCTAGTCCCTTTATGTCATTGAAATTCAAAATCATATTAGGTACATTAATAGAGATTAAAATATTTTTTAGTATTTATTGTAAATAATAAATTTTAATCATTAGGTTTTTTCAACAATGATTCTTGTAATCATCTAGAACTTTTGTTTGAAAAAACATCAATGTTTAGTTACACAAGAAGGATATGCTCAAGAACATAGGATTTAACTTTTTTCATAAAAATTATTATTTTTTATACTAATCAGTGAAAATTATTCTAATATTATTTTTCTATATAATGATATATTTCAAATACATGTTTTATTTTTATGATTATATCTACATATAATGTAATATTTATTACCTCAGTATCCTTTTTATATACAATTACAATGTTTTTTTGAAACATTCTACCATTAAAATGATAACCCCATTGAGATTATATTAGAGTAATTACCTTTGTATACTAAATATTTCTCTATGATTTGGGTATCATAATGTTTCTATAATCACATAATAATATAGGTCAATATTCATGTCAATCATATACAACACAACACTGAGAGAGTATAGAAAATATTTGATAATTAAAATTTAAAAAATTTATAGAATAAAAACAATTATTCTTGAATCTTAGTATTTTTAAGGATTTCTAAGAATTTTTTTATAAAAGTAATCCCAAATACACATACCTCATCCTATTAGGTTATTTCAAAACATGCATTCCTTTAAAAATATAATCCTTAAGAAACCAAATTTTTTATAACCAAACTATTTTGAAGATCGAGGTGATGAAACATGTTATCACTGGAACAATTCTGAATGTTTCCATTTTAACAGTTTTAATATATCTCAAATTATTATCAAATTTATTCCCTTATAAGGTAAACATGATTTTAATTATTTAGTTAATAGTAATATTTAATCCATGAGATCAATATGTTAAATATATATTGATGTTTAACTATTTACACGAATGATATCATATATTACAAAGAAAAAATAAATGTTTATTTTAAATACACATATCAAAATTCATCATACTAATATTTTATTTACTATAAATATTAAAAAAATATGTGAAATAATTTATCCCTATAATAATAATTATTGATTAATTTCTAGTAAACCAAAAAATAATTAGTTCTTAAGCTCTTATAACAATGTTTAATTTTATCAAAAGTCTCTATACATGTAGTTCTAATATATGAGCTATTTTATTTATATTTTAATTATAGAAACTGATATCTACTAAAAATAATTAAATTTTTAATTAATTCTCAAACACAATATAAGGAAACAATTTATGTGAAAAAACTAAATAAATTATCATACCTATCTTGAAACTCCTTAAAAGAATCACTTTTGTATATTAAACATAGTTTAACACATTAAATACATAATAAATTCATTCATAATATAAATATTTTAAATATATGAATAAAGTGGATAATGAAACAAAATAAATGATAATTTCATAAATTCATACATGAGATATAAAATTATTAAAAAATTTAATAAATAAATCAAATATAAAGACTTAATAATTTTCCAATTATTTATAGTAATTCTATATATATGAAAATATAAATATTATATATTTATTTGAAATATGAACCCCTCATATTGACATCAATATAACTCCTCAAAATATATGATATTTTTTTTCACATGAACAATTTATATATTATCTATGCATTTTACATAACCATGTATTACTAATATATAAAATTATTATAACCTATATAATATTAATTATCAAAAATACTTTTTTATGTATAAAATATTTTTATAAACAGGTCATAAATTTAAATTTTTAAAAGAATGATTATAAATAATTATTAATTAAAAATAATCATATTTATATTTTACCGTCTTTTACTATATAAACACTTAAAAAAATACCTTATAATTTCTATATAGAAATTTTGTATTATAATTATATTTCTATCTAAACAATTCAAAATAAATCATTATTTTTACAAAATTCAATGGATTATTAATTATTTAATTTTAAAAAAACAATAAAAATTTATAAAAAATTTAAAATTAGTTAATTTATAAACACTTTATAAAATAAATAATTATCTAAAAATAACACTTCCATAATTTAAAAAAAAATCTATAAATTATATCATTAAATTCATTTAAATAACCAAAAAAAAGAAATTTAGTATTCCATATTCTATTACTCACATAGGTCATAATTCAGGATATAGTGAATAATCTATATTGAAAATGCTGGCAGGTGCAGATTACTTTGGATAATTAATATCTTCCATTATCTATTATATTTTATGCTATTTCTAAATGAGATGTCATTGGACATAAAAAATTCCATTAAAAACATTTCAATAAGGATGTAGCAGCATACAATATAACATTTTCTTCCCAAAAGTAATATTGTATACAATACACTAAATTGTGTTCCAGATGTTAAATTTTTTTGTGGCATACAAACAATACATAAAAGAACAATCATAAATGATGACTTCTTAAATCATACCTCATTATGTGTTAGAGACATTTTCTTCCACCAATTCACATATTATAGTATGACATATCATATAAGGTAACCTTATCATAACTTACGATAAACAATATCATAATGATTTCATATATTTAATCATATTATAATCTTGATTATGACATTAAAAGTATATTTAATATTAAAAATTTTAAATATTATTTTATGTAACATGTAGCTTTACAATGATCTAATATTAGTTATGGGTTTCTTATGGTCAAAAATTGATTTCTTATGTAATAGAAGACATAAAAAATTCATAACCAATATCTAAAATCATTGAAACTAAAACCTTGTGGAAAAACTAAGAAGAGGTGTGTATCATAAAATGTTGTTGACCTAATCACAGTTCTTCCTGAATGAGTATGATACAGATTACTAAAAAGAAACTAAAGGACTTCATCCTCTAGTATATATCTATGAAATTAAAAATAACAAATCCTTAGAGGATGTTATATCATATGATTCTATTATGCTATAATATATCATGAAAAATAAGAAAAATAGAAATAATATTTTTCAGGTAGACTCCATAAAAATATTTGGAATTAGTTTCCTAGCTATTAGTCACTTTATATAGTCGTTGGGGTTGATATTTGTGACTTTATGTCATTTAAATGAAAGGTTTGAAAATTTTTAGTGAATTATTCAATTAATAAATATTTTACCCTTAATAAATTGTAAAAACACAATGTATTAATTCATTTTATAGTTTCACATAAATTTCATCATATACAATGTAGTTGCATATTAAGAAATTTTGTGGAAGACTAATCATAAATAAATTCTTAATGTTAAAATAGAATATAAATCACGGATTTATATATGAATTTGAAATTTTAATTTATCATATCATAATATTTATGGTATAACATAATGGTATATCCTTAACATATGATATGCCACGTTTATAAATGGTTTTATACATCCGTATCAAACCTTACAATATATTGATCAATTTTTATGAGTTATTCCTTGGATTAATATAAGTTTTACCATATTACATCCACAAAATTACGATCTAATATACCCAATTAAAATAAATGAATTATATTTTATTTAGGGAATATTTTAATAAAATTCCATCATCTCTACTGTAAGGTTATTTTTTCATTATTTGTGATAAAAATAATACCATTTATTAAATGAATTATAATTTAGCAGTTTTATAATATCAGTATTGTGACATTGAATGAGATTATATATTACCATGTTGAAAATTCAAGATATAGGTTGTTTTACAAAAATATCCATTGTGCTAGATTGAATAATTGATATAGACTAATCAACTATTAATATTTAGTTCATATCGATATACACTTATAATAAGTCTCCCCCATTTTAAATATTTATATCAACTTATCAGTTTGTTAATTCTCTTCTTTTTTTATCGAATTCACATCAATCTAAATATGTGATGAGTAATAGAAATATAAAACTCATGAGTAAAACATATATATATATATATATATATTGATTAATATAACAATATCATCTTTTTATTCATTATGATACAATATGAGTATATTTCTCAAAATAATACACATATCTATTAAAATATATTTATATATTAAAACATATCTAAAAAATTATTCATTTTTAATGTCATAGTCAATAATGATAAATATTTTTAGGAAAGTATTATGTTTTATAAAAACTACCTATGAACATTTAACACACGTAGAAAGGTATATAAATATTTTTTACTATGGAATATCAGTATACTAAGAACCATATTTAATGAACCTTATAATATAATTTAGTATTGTTTAAAAATAGTTATTTATGTTGAAAATAATTTAATTTGTATCACATTTTACTATGGGATAGTTTAGTTATAGATTCCTTGTGTAAAATCATCTTCAGTGTTTTTGTTAAATTTGTTGTTATGTTTTAAATGAGTTTAGAGTTATCCAGTTATGAAAAACCAAATATCAAGAAATAATGTGGATTCCGAAAATTTAGTGGTCTATCAAATCCTATATAAATTTCATAGCACCATCGTTAGGAATGTAAAATTTAGGGTTTCCTATGATGAACTATTAAGCCCTTTATATGTTCATTTTTTACATAAAACATACATTTATTATTTTAGGGGCACTGAATGTCCAAATATATTCATAATCATATGATGAATATAATTGTATCCAATAGTTTTTTAATAGGTGTTCATTATTATAGAAGTGTAATTCTTTATCTTATAGTTCTCTCTAAAATTAATATATTCATTATATATTAATGTATTATTACTAATTTAATTTTTCATTAATGTTACAACAAAAACATATTATATACAAATATATTTAAATAATTCTCATGTATAAGGTATATAAATATTTTTTTTTGAAAAAATATTCTAAATTACATGTATTGAAAATTTTACCCAAGAGAAAGTGTGTTTTGAGAGGTATAAATAAAATAAACATTCTAATTGAACATTGGTCAATATGAGAATATGACATAGTTTAAATATCCATCATATACTGATCCAAATTCAATGTGGATATCAATTACAATATAATCATATAACCTAATATGATACAAGTATAATAATAATAAACATTTATTATGGATCTCAAAAAATCATAGTCATGATTGAATGATACTTGATCTTATATCACACGCAGTATAAAACTCTAATATACATGGCATGATAGTTATACGATATAATTGAAGCATAATAATTTAAACTATACAAATATTTATATGATAAAAAATTTATATTAATTAATACTAAATAAAGATTAATCATATATTTAATCTAATTAAAATTTATCATGTGTTATAATAACATTAGAAAATGATAAATTCAATGAAAAAACATTTTTCGTCATTTAGAGTAAAAAATATTTAACAAGAACCTTTTATCCTCAAATCAGTAATGGTTTTAAAAGAATATTTTTTATATAATAATGGATGTAAATGAATTGTGTATTATCCCTATCATTGTATGTATTATAGAAATATTATATATTTTTCACCTGGTTTTGGGTATTATGATGCTCGGGTAATTTAACTATTTCAATAATACTTTTCATGGGTAGTCGTATCACATAAAATAATAACTTATTAATATTGACAGTTAGGAGGTTTTTAAATGTCCTTATTGGAACAATATATTTCATTATATAATTCAATATTCTAAAAATCACAATGCAACCAAAATTATCTCATCTCTCTCTCCAAAACATAGAACATAATTGAGTATTTTAGTTGATTTAGATAAAATCATATATAAATCATATTCTTTTTTAATTATTAAAATAATATAATGATCAATATTTTTAACACATATAAACCATTATGTGAAGTGTATAATTCATTGTTCACATTTATTTTTTCATAATATATTAATTCCATATCTAGTATATAGTTCAACTGATTCCATTAAAAATGTAATGTTCCACAAAAAAGTGTTTCGATGGGATCGAAGGATGAAAGGACTATACTGAAACATGAAAGTGGGTTATTTTAAACTTTTCAAATTGTATGGATTTTTTTATGATTAGGTATCTATTTGATGATATTTTTATGACTTGAAACTCTATGCTCGCTAGGCCAGTGCAATGATATGAGTGACAACATAAGTCTCGCCTCTAATAGGTTAAGGCTAATATAAATCACAAAGAATCAATATCCTAAAATAGGAGTCCTTATACTAATGACGTATACGTAAATAGAAAACTATATCCCTATGAATGTGCAGATATATATTAAAATACAATATCATCTAGGCTAAAATGATACCTATAGTAATATCTAGGTAATAAATCATGTATTGAATGTATAACTCAAATAAAAAGGTGACAATGTGTTCCTAACTAGAAATTAAATCGCATCCTAACAAAAAACTGGAAAATGTTGATGGTAGAAAAAGCATAGCTCTTGATCTCTATATCTGACTAACAAACATGGTCCATGCAAATATGAAATACTACTCTCCACTGTTGTAAAATCTAATATTTTATCATCCACATATGAAAGGACACATTTTAGAAAATCCAATGTTGGTGTGAGTATATGCATACATTATATGACACCCTAAATACCATAAAGTGGAAATATAGAGATATTATTTAAATAATCTCATCGTATAGAAAATATGGAATAAACTTATATATATATAATCACATAAATAAACTGAGATGATAGAGAAAGAATATATCATTCTACTCTACCTAACCAAGGATGATGGGCCTATCTACAATTACAAAAATCTATTTCTGATTCCTTAAATCAATCAAATTCAAAAAATAATTTTTTGGTAGGTACTTAATCCTCATTGTTGCACACCAAATTTTACTGGAACTACAACACTAGTGGAGGACCCACACCCTAACATTTCTATATTATGGGGGCATGACACTATATATATAGATGAACTATGCCATACCATAATATGGGGTAGTAATGAATCTAACTATGTAATGATTATGGAGGACCCACACCCTCATGTGATAACATTGTACCAACCATAACGTCACTCTAATGATATTTCATTGATCACTTCTTTCGGAAATCATCACTCAAAGAAGATTCATGATTATGATGACACATATCATATCTAATTAGATAAAAAGAATTTTATCACCATGTTATACATGAAAAAATACTCTATATTGGCTAATCATATGAAAAAAATTGAGTTATATAGAAAGATATGAAAAATAAATAATTTAATTTGGAGAACTACATGACATATACATTGGGTCACATAATGTGTTACCTTATCTTGTATAATGGGCACGTTTTCACACAAAAAAGATTGTAAATCCATATTTTAGAACACAATGTCGATATGTATGACATGAAATGTCTTAGCCACCATAGGGAAACTTGTGCTCTTCTAGATTGTGTTGGTGTACAACAACGCATGTCTATGTACATTTCCAAATCGAGGTATTAGGGTTGTGCATATTTAAATAGTTTTTCATTAAAATTATTATTATTCGAATTTTTGGGTTGGGTTTATGTTCATGTAATCCAAGAAAAAATTATGTGTTTCTAACATAGGTCCAGACAATTTATGTTGGGTCTATGTTTCAAGTTATATATTTCTCTATAATAACTCAATCCATTATAGAAAGGTGACAACAAGATGCACATTCTTCACAGTACAGTCCACGTATTTGGGGTTTTTCATATAAAACCTATATTCATTATGAATATTGTATATCCTATTCCAAAACCATCAATACCACTATAGGACTACCAAAAGTTGATGGAAAATTATTTCAGCCATCAATTTCCATCCTCTGGTCTCCAGAAATCAAAATCTGATAACTTTACTGGGAGTCTATCATATTTCTTGAAACTTATCTTGCTCCCCATATCCTTTATAGATGATAAATCTATAGTGTATCACACATATCCCCCATATTATAACTATATTTTTACAAAAAATTGAACCATTATTCATATAGGAAATTTTCCATTATTTTGGGGTTCGATCATGCTTGAATCCACCTTTGAAATGTAAAAACATTTCCTCAGGGGGAAATATTGATGTATTTGATAAACATATCAGGAAAATCCCAATAAGATAGTTTGTGATCAACATTGGAAAATGTGATCTATAAAATTTAATGATAAGTTTATGATAAGTTTTCCTTACAAGGAATAATTAAGATAACTAATTTTATCTAATGAAATCGTAGAATGGGAAAATGAAAATGGTGGGTACATAAAAATCAATATAAATAGATAAAAAATACATAATTATCAAATAATAAAGTTATAACCCATAAATAGTAATACATACCTTGGTTTAGGATCTAGTGTTTTTGAATAATTCAATATATATTGATAAAGAAGGTCATATGTGTTAGTTGATTTCCTATCGATCAAGCAAGATCTAATCATTGATCCACATCCTTAGGTACTAAAAATCCAATGAATAAAACTCAAATTGAATCATCATAGTATTATGAATCTAAACCTAGTGAATCATTCTAATAATTCATTGAGTGAGGATTAGGATAGGTGAGGTTATTTATTTTAATTAATTCATTATTTATTTATTTTCTTTAATGCACCTTCCAACATTCACCTTCCATGAAACATCCAATGCTGAGAAATCGTAGGTTCCACCTAGGGTAAACTCCACATTCCAGAATCAATTGTGGCATCATATTTTCCATTCAGGTTTTATATTAATTTGAAAACTAGAAACACTAATATTATTTATGCACATGCATTGTAATATTATAATATGTTTAATATAAAAATTCTAGGGGCATGTTCAATAAAGCACTATTCAAAATCAATTTTTATATCTATATATACTCATTGAAATATTGAAAATATGAAATAAAAAATAATGTCATTACATTGTCCCATAAATTAGTTATTTTTTCCACAGATAAGAATATGTCACACAAAATTTTTGGGGAACTAAAATGACAACAGACTATCATTCACCAGGTTCACCCTTTCACACTCTTGTTCTTCCAAAACACACAAACTAATGGAATGGTACATACATACAGGATCCATTCCTACTAATCCAGGATAACCACTGATTACTCTATGAGGGTTTCTCCATCCTCGATGTCAAACTAATCATATTCAATCATAGGAATATGTTAATACACATATCTTATATGTTCCAAAACATGAAATTCATCGCACAATTGATATAAATTTGATGGAAATTATAGGTCATACATAACAAATATTTCCCTCCATAAGATCTTGAATATCCCAATGATCTATAAGGATAATGTTACACAATATATTGACCTCAAATCATACCATAGTGTAGTCACTCTTAGGAAATTATGGTCATCCTAATCAAACTCAAATGGAGTAATTAATTTTATTTCATAATATCAGTTTCTACTAAAAGGTTTCCTATATGCTTGTGGATCACCGAAGCCTTATACATAGTTTCATGCACTATCAGAGACATAATAATAGAGTTCTCACAAATCCCAATGTTATATATTGGTGACTTGTAAGGCCTCCCGTATAGGGAAATGAAAGGTACTATTTCAACAGTTGAGTGATAACTATTATAATAAGAAATAAATACCAATTTTATATGATCTTCCCATATCCAGAGGGATTCCAATACACATTCCAATATAATATCCATAAATAACATGATAGTCCACATTGGAAACATAGAAAACGGTGAGTTTAGATGTTAAAAAGTCTTAAAAAGTGAGATTCCAGTATAATGTGAGAAAGGGAGTTTCATATCATGCGAATAACATTGAATGAAATACCATTTTATATCAAAGATAATAAAAATTATTCCGGGAATAAATATTATAATTTCATAATACTTTATTACTATTGAAATCAATTTTCACAATCTATTAAATCATAACATTTTTATAATACATAGATTTATCAATAAATGAAATGAATAGAAAATAATATTTCAATGACATCCATCTAGAAATCCATTACATGTTTTTATTGGGATAACCAAATATGTACCTTATTTTAGATTGAGATAAAATACCATATATCCGCATTATAGATTTGGATAACATCCCATATACCATCTTCTAGGAATCTGAATACCTCATATGTACCATTTTAGATCATATAAAATTATTTATTACCCAATTAAATAGTGGGAGATACAGGTCCAACACATCAAATAATCCATAATTTTTTTTTAAAATAGATAATAAAACATACACTATATTAGAACAAATTAAATGAAATTCGTTTCATAAAAATTTCATCCTTGAATAACATATGGGATAGAAATAGGATTTCTAATGTAACTACCCCATCCCATGTAGCCAAGAGTTGGTGGTTATTTTATTACAATGGAATAGATACAAGAGAACACACAACCCCATATCGATCTGTTTATTATACATGAATATGTATATACAAACATGGGTCAATAATTATATTAATAATTTATCATTGAATATTACAATGAAAATAAACAGTGTACTAAAAATTCTTCTAATAATTCATCCCCACAACCATGGGACGGAACAAAGAATAAAACGGTGATATCAAATAATTAGTAATGGTTAAAGGAATAAATAATAAGTGAATAATTGTCAATATGAAAGAATCATAATGTGTAGGTATATAACTGGAGAAACAAACCATCAATAAAATGTTAATTAAAATGAAACCATATATTTTTTCATAAGGAAAATCTCATAGAAAATAGTAACCAAATATTGAAATAATGAAATGAATAATAGTTGGATGATATTTAAGTTTAAAATGAATCAATAACATAAATACAATAACAATTTTGTTTAGTTTTTTTAGTTGAAACACATCTAATTCTTCTTGGAAATAAACAGGTAAGGATTATCGCCAAAAAAATTATCATGTGTAACACCCCGAGCTTCCACGATACGCTTCTCATTCAATAATGCAATAGCTTGCATTGTACGCAACTTCGAGTTCTAAAACACCGCGACTAATCAAAGTAGCCATTATGAATAGTAATAACCACTTTTTAAAATTATAGAAATTTTATATTTTAAAATGTACTTCATTTTTGTATTTTTAATATCTAAATTATCCAAAGTTTAATTTTTTGTAATTTTCTTAGAACTTCCAATTTTTTATGAATAGTGAAAATTACTTAAAAACAACTTTTTTAATCAAAATAATTTATGGTGATAAATTATACTATTTAGGGGTTTTAAAGTATAATTAGAATATATTTTTACCATTTTATCCAATGGTGGTCATTAGAATTAATTTAACATTGAAATTGGACATAAATAATTGCCAATCTTTTGATATAAATTGTTTCTTAAAAACACGCTATTTGTTGTGACAGCGGGAATTAATTATAAAATTAATTAATGAAACTTATATGTTTGGAATTTTGTAAAATATACATCATTTTTGAATTCGGAATATCAATTATAGCTTAGGGTGAAATTTTGGCATTGTTCTGAAAAACTTCAATTTTTGATGAATATTGAAACCACTAAGTGGTAGTTAAATAACAGATTTTTCGTTTAAATGAAATATTACCACTTCTGTGATTTGATTTTCAAAAATCAGACATACATGGTTTTCATTAAGAAGTAAAATGTTGTTCAATGAGATTAAAATAATTTTTTGGTGAATAGTAACTTTTAAGTTCTTAATCGCGATTAGAGGTAATTACTGTAGTTTAAGGTAAAAACAATGTTTTAATAATATGATATGAGCTTGACACTTGTCCTACTCCTATTGTATGAGTCATGGCCGACCAAGACAACCCATGGGTCAACTTGGGGACCCCATGGAGCCACTTTGGTTGGAAAATGACATTAATATATATTAATTTAATGTTAAAATTAAATTGACACAAACATGAGTTGTTTTACTAAAACAGTTTTTAAGTGGGGTTACACAAGTCAAAATTTTGACCATAAATATTCATTAGAAAGATAAAAAGATTTCCTACATCATAGTATTTGTTTTATTATTTTTAGACATTAAATAAATTAAATTATTTATGACATCATTATGATGCAACGATGACCTCATTATTTGACGATTTAAATAAAATGAGAAGATAATGAAATATCCAAGGCTTACACTTGTCCAAAGCCTATTGGATGAAAGTATTTCGAACCCTTACCACCTTATACACGAATTATATAAGTTTGGGACCTTTAGAATCCGAAAAGCATTGTATAATAATGTAACATTTCAATCTTTCCAAAAGAGCCCCTCCTCTCCACTTATAAAAGGCCCCCACCTCTCCCACCTCATTTACACTTTCAATCCATTTGGCTCGGCCAGCCTCTGCCCAAATACACTCCCAACTTCCCTCTCTTACTCCTAGAAGCCTCACATTGGGCAGAACTCTTTCCAAGGAAGCCTTTGGCTCAAATCAAAAAGAGTTACCTGATTTTGAGGTAATGTCTTCTCTAATGTTGTTTTGTTTTATTTATCTTCTCCAACCCCCTAAAATCTTTATATTCATTTCTTTTGTAACAACACCAGTATCCTAAATATACTAGGATGTTGTTATAAGAAGTATTCGAGCTACACTTACACACACCTACATCTAATGGTTAAAGAACATACGGTTTCTGTGGATGGAGAATTTCTGCCTCACGAAATGATGATTGTTCAACACTCATATAACACCTTGAAAGGTGGCCATTAAGATGTCACTATTTTTATATATGATATATAATAAGTTTATGTTTTACTTATGCCTCTGTATTTTTCATTTATGGCATACTTTATGATTTCCATTATGGGTAAAACGCGATAATTTCATTTTAGGAAGTGCGGACTACCGCCCCCTCAAAGTGATTTGAATCGTTAATTCAATATGTGGGATGTATAAAAGATGGAGTAAATGGTATAATACACTATATTATACTGGAATTATATTATAAATTTATATCATTATGATTTTGTTCCATTAAATATGAAATTGAAATGAAAGTAGTGTTCATGCGTACGTACGGCTTACCGTCTCCATGAACGGTGCATTTCATTTCTTACCTCCAAATGTTACGTAATATTATGAATGAATGTATATAATGGATATATATGATATATATGACATCTAAATCATGAATATAATTATGGAGATAATGGATATTCTACCACATAAACAACATGTTATTATAAAGAAGTTTATTGTTGACTCAAGTACCAAAAATCGACAAAACGACCGTTATTAACTTAAATAATTACATAATGTTCATAACATTGTAATAAGTGATATAAAAAGGATAATGAAATTGAAAATGGTTCTTAATAAGGTAGATATTAACTCTAGTTTATTATTCAGGAGGTTAAAGAACGGTTGAGTCAAGTCGGACACGAGGTAAGGGAACTTCTTAACCCAACTTCCATTCTTTGGGTTAATCTCCTACTTTCAAATTATGTCATTATATTATTATGTCTTATTTTGTATTTTTACTTTCTTTATGTATACCTATAGTGAATACACATAATATATCTATTTTATTTTAAAAATGATCTTTGAAGGGTTTACTTCACAACCTCTTCATTATCCAAGGTTGTTTATACATAATTATCTACTGGGACCTCGTTATCATCCACATCCATGTTTCTTAAAAATGTATTTCAAAACATTTTTACTATTAAATGGAAAATGGGTTAAATTAATTTATACCCTTATACGTTTTTGAAAAGAATCTTACCGTCGTTTTCCAAACAATGTACTTTTTGACCTTTTTGACAAATTTAAGGTAAGAATATTTTTTTTACTTATACGGTGGGTGCGGCTATTTTCCGCCATTATAACTTCGTCGAAGCTTCCCTAAAAAGCATATAAGAATATTTTCAATGTAAATGTATTATTTTATAATTATGGGACTTTTAAATGATTTCAAAAAGGAGAGATATTTCTCTCAAATAGGTTTGATTTCATCCATGTCAACATCCTTTGATGGGTTTTAAGTTTAATTGAAATTGATTTATGATACAAAACTTCCATTGAACATTTTGTGAAATATTTGACTGTGGATGTGTTATTTTATACCATCCATAGTTCATGGAGAAATTGTTGACATTTAGTATGCTAGTTTTAATACGAATATTTATGTTATGTTTAAACCCATTCATATAAGGAATGTATTGGACTTAATATGTGACGGGTGGAGCCCGCTATAGCTCCTCGATGGATCGGTAGGTCTCATGAGACAACTAGACGTGCAATTGGACGAGGCCCTTTCCCAATTTTATTTATGGTTTTGGCCGAGGCCTTAATCATTTTAGACGTCTTGGCCGAGGCTTTGACAAAATGTTTCAGAATGTCCGGCATTATACATTCCCTCATTATGAAAGTGGTTATTGAACTTTCATGTGATTATTCATCTAGTAGAATATCAATGTGAGTAAGTAAGTGGAATTATTTGATTTTACTTTTTCCATATTATGCTGAAGTTCATGTTTAATAAGGCTTTTTTTTAGTTATACATTGCCTTAATTGTTAATTTTTATTTATGAAAGCTTCCGCAATATCGTTATCCTTACTGAGCATCTGATCTCACCCCTTTCAATGTTTTAATGTTTTCCAGGATGTGAAGATGTATTTTATGAATGACCTGCAGGGATAGTGCGAAGAGGATAGAAGTGTGGACTATGGAGACTATGTTATTATAGTTTGTCACTTTGTGATGTAATGTAACATTTTATGAATGTATCTAGTGTTTCCAAGGCTTCTAAACTAATCGGTCTTTCGAGACTTGATCTTTTGTGATCATGCCAATGTTACGAAGTAATGAACCGACTCCGGGTAGCTGGGGTCGGGGCATTACAGTTGGTATCAGAGGCAGTTTAGTACTAACCTTGGAAGCTAGATTTAGATAAACTCTGATTAGAGCACATAGCCCAATGATAGACTTTGAGGATTAGTATATAAGAACTTCCTAAAATTTTGGTATTGTATAGATTTTGTGAGTTTTCCGAGTAATACATCCCTGTCTGGATACGAGCAGGTAGAGGCGGCTCTGGCACAGATGTACATAGGGGTAAAACCCGAAAACACCGCTTTGATCTAGACTCGAACGGGAACTGGTGCACGACAACGGGCCTTGCTACACTCTTGGTTACGACACTCCTGGGGGATATACTGAGGATAATTCTCATTTTCATTACAAACCACTATGAACGGTTATGAGTATATACTTCCTCAAATAAAACCTTTTTATGATTATGGATTATATACATAAATAGTTCACTTTATGTTATGTATTTTACAAGTATGGAATTATGTATTTTGATTCATAAACTAATCTAGTTTATGCCATTGTTAGAAATGGCGCCTAGTGGAAGGAATGGAAACCGTATCAATACACGCACTCCGTGTAGGGATTGCCCTCCTGCTCAAGATAATTATTGTGGATCTGGAGATACAACTGGCGATGATCAACTTATTACCATACTGGGACAACTCACTCTAGTTATGAATAATAACCTTACTCGTATGGATCACCCTGATCCACAACGTGGAGGATCAATGTTAGATCGCTTCATGAGGCAACAACCACCAACCTTCAATGGGAGTACAAATCCTATAGTAGCTGAGCAATGGATAAATTCCTTAGAGAAAATATTTCAAGCCTTGGGGAGTAGTGAAAGGGAGAAAGTTGTCATAGCAGTTTACCGCCTCACTGGAGATGCCGATCAATGGTGGTCACTAAATCAAAACACAAAGGAAGATGATGAATTAACAAACATGGAATGGCAGGAGTTCAAAGAGATGTTCTTAGAAAAATACTTTCCTCGAGACCATCAAGCGGATATGGAAAGGCAATTTCTGAGTCTGAGGCAGAAGGAGGATGAGAATGTCACAAAGTATGAGGCTAACTTTACAAGGTTAGCGAGGTATGCTACAGATTACATACGTAACCCAAGATTAAGACTTATCGTTTCTTTGATGGGATAAAACCATTTCTCCATCAATCTTTAGTATCACAATCCTTCTCATCATACGAAGATATTGTCTCGTGTGCTATCAGGACAGAAAAGGAATTCTCTAAGTATTATGACAACAAAGTAAAGCAAGAGAAGAAGAGAACGATGGAACAAGAGATAGATAAAGGGAAAAATGGAAAGAAGGATTTTCCATTATGTGATAATTGTGGGAAGAATCACCCTGGTACTTGTCTAAAAGGAATGGGAGTTTGTTATAAATGTGGAGAAAAGGGTCACCAGGCTCGTGATTGCAAGGGAAAGAAAGAGGATATCAAAGTTGAATGCTACAATTGTAGAGAAATGGGTCATTATGCAAATGAATGTCCTAAGCGTCAGGGAAACTTACCTCAGAAAAGGCCAAGGGATTAAGGAAAATCTTATGCTATTACTACAGTTAAAGTAGAATAACTAATGTATTGGTGCTTTTGGACTCATGGATTATATTCTGGTTATTATAATAATGTGATATATATATATAAGGATTGTACTGCAGTACTTGTTGATTTCAGTAAGGTTTTAATATGATTAAGGTAATCATATTTTTAGAATGTGACAATAAGAGAAACTTTACTGTGTTTGGGGAATCTGATAAATTGATTTTGGAATTAAGAGACCTTTTAGAGAAAGTCTGGACAGAGGTATTTTGGATAACTATAAAGGTTGGAGTGGATTAAGTTGATCTTTGGATAGTATTGTTTAAGGTTAAAAAATTTATGAAGATTATTTTTGGAATATTATGATACTATAGTTTTAGGAAAAGGACAACCTGCAGGGTGGGGCATAACCCGTCGCGTCGGACAAAGCTGCAGGAATCAAACCCACAACCATAGTGCGACATGCCTTTATTTCCTACCACTAGCCTACAGGAAGTTCCTGGTTATTACAAAATAATTTTACTAATCTAAATGATATGTGTTAATATTTGGAACCTTATACAATTAGGATAAGTATAATATTTTTGAGTTCTATTTTCTTTTTGAGTGAAAGATGAGTTGATGGTTGAAACTCTAATTGTCAAGCATAAATATATATATACCTATCTCTTATTCAATGAATAAATTAATTCTTAAACTTTAGTAAAGGGATATTAAAACAAAAAAATGTGTTATCCTAATACCTTATGTCTTTTTGAACTGATGATATTTTAAATCAACATAGATTGAAGGCTTTGAGGCCCTCAATTTGACAGTCGATTGTGATTGATGACCTCAATCACTCCCTACAAATATTTACGTTTTCCCTCCAATTATATGTCTCTAATTGCCACCAATGTTCTCCTAATCTAGATCATAATTGGATGGTGAATTTTTCATTTCCTTTTCCCTCTTATTAAGGCTAAATTTTATTAATCTTATTTCCGATGAGGGTTTTCCTCAAAGGTATTTTCTCTTTTCAACCTTATATTTTCAAAGAAAAATTTCAAATTGCGAGGACGCAATTTATTGAAGGAGGGGAGAATGTAACACCCCGATCTTCCACGATACGCTTCTCATTCAATAATGCAATAGCTTGCATTGTACGCAACTTCGAGTTCTAAAACACCGCGACTAATCAAAGTAGCCATTATGAATAGTAATAACCACTTTTTAAAATTATAGAAATTTTATATTTCAAAATGTACTTCATTTTTGTATTTTTAATATCTAAATTATCCAAAGTTGATTTGTTTGTAATTTTCTGAGAACTTCCAATTTTTTATGAATAGTGAAAATTACTTAAAAGCAACTTTTTTAATCAAAATAATTTATGGTGATAAATTATACTATTTAGTGGTTTTAAAGTATAATTAGAATATATTTTTACCATTTTATCCAATGGTGGTCATTAGAATTAATTTAACATTGAAATTGGACATAAACAATTGCCAATCTTTTGATATAAATTGTTTCTTAAAAACACGCTATTTGTTGTGACAGCGGGAATTAATTATAAAATTAATTAATGCAACTTATATGTTTGGAATTTTGTAAAATATACATCATTTTTGAATTCGGAATATCAATTATAGCTTAGGGTGAAATTTTGGCATTGTTCTGAAAAACATCAATTTTTGATGAATAGTAAAACCACTAAGTGGAAGTTAAATAACTGATTTTTCGTTTAAATGAAATATTACCACTTCTGTGATTTGATTTTCAAAAATCCGACATACATGGTTGTCATTAATAAGTAAAATGTGGTTCAATGAGATTAAAATAAATTTTTGGTGAATAGTAACTTTTAAGTTCTTAATCGCGATTAGAGGTAATTATTGTAGTTTAAGGTAAAAACAATATTTTAATAATATGATATGAGCTTGACACTTGTCCTACTCCTATTGGATGAGTCATGGACGACCAAGACAACCCATGGGTCAACTTGGGGACCCCATGGAGCCACTTTGGTTGGAAAATGACATTAATATATATTTATTTAATGTTAAAATTAAATTGACACAAACATGAGTTGTTTTACTAAAACAGTTTTTAAGTGGGGTTACAGAAGTCCACATTTTGACTATAAATATTCATTAGAAAGCTAAAAATATTTCCTACATCATGGTATTTGTTTTATAATTTTTAGACATTAAATAAATTAAATTATTTATGACATCATTATGATGCAACGATGACCTCATTATTTGACGATTTAAATAAAATGAGAAGATAATGAAAAATACAAGGCTTACACTTGTCCAAAGCCTATTGGATGAAAAGATTTCGAACCATTATCACCTTATCCACGAATTATATAAGTGTGGGACCTTTAGAATCCGAAAATCATTGTATAATAATGTAACATTTCAATCTTTCCAAAAGAGCCCCTCCTCTCCACTTATAAAAGGCCCCCACCTCTCCCACCTCATTTAAACTTTCAAGCCATTTGGCTCGGCAAGCCTCTGCCCAAATACACTCCCAACATCCCTCTATTACTCCTAGAAGCCTCACATTGGGCAGAACTCTTCCCAAGGAAGACATTGGCCCAAATCAAAAAGAGTTACCCGATTTTGAGGTAATGTCTTCTCTAATGTTGTTTTATTTTATTTATCTTCTACAACCCCCTAAAATCTTTATATTCATTTCTTTTGTAACAACACCAGTATCCTCAATATACTAGGATGTTGTTATAAGAAGGATTCGAGCTACACTTACAGACACCTACATCTAATGGTTAAAGAACATACGGTTTCTGTGGATGGCGAATTTCTGCCTCACGAAATGATGATTGTTCAACACTCATATAACACCTTCAAAGGTGGCCATTAAGATGTCACTATTTTTATATATGATATATAATATGTTTATGTTTTACTTATGCCTCTGTATTTTTCATTTATGGCATACTTTATGATTTCCATTATGGGTAAAACGCGATAATTTCATTTTAGGAAGTGCGGACTACCGCCCCCTTAAAGTGATTTGAATCGTTAATTCCATATGTGGGATGTATAAAAGATGCAGTAAATGGTATAATACACTATATTATACTGGAATTATATTATAAATTTATATCATTATGATTTCGTTCCATTAAATATGAAATTGAAATGAAAGTAGCGTTCATGCGTACGTACGGCTTACCGTCTCCATGAACGGTGCATTCCATTTCTTACCTCCAAATTTTACGTAATATTATGAATGAATGTATATAATGGATATATGTGATATATATGACATCTAAATCATGAATATAATTCTGGAGATAATGGATATTCTACCACATAAACAACATGTTATTATAAAGAAGTTTATTGTTGACTCAAGTACCAAAAATCGACAAAACGACCGTTATTAACTTAAATAATTACATAATGTTCATAACATTGTAATAAGTGATATAAAAAGGATAATGAAATTGATAATGGTTCTTAATAAGGTAGATATTAACTCTATTTTATTATTCAGGAGGTTAAATAACGGTTGAGTCAAGTCGGACACGAGGTAAGGGAACTTCTTAACCCAACTTCCATTCTTTGGGTTAATCTCCTACTTTCAAATTATGTCATTATATTATTATGTCTTATTTTGTATTTTTACTTTCATTATGTGTACCTATAGTGAATACACATAATATATATATTTTATTTTAAAAATGATCTTTGTAAGGGTTTACTTCACAACCTCTTCATTATCCAAGGTTGTTTATACATAATTATCTACTGGGACCTCGTTATCATCCACATCCATGTTTCTTAAAAATGTCTTTCAAAACATTTTTACTATTAAATGGAAATTGGGTTAAAGTAATTTATACCCTTATACGTTTTTGAAAGGAATCTTACCGTCGTTTTCCAAACAATGTACTTTTTGACCTTTTTGACAAATTTAAGGTAAGAATATTTTTTTTACTTATACGGCGGGTGCAGCTATTTTCCGCCATTATAACTTCGTCGAAGCTTCCCTAAAAAGCTTATAAGAATATTTTCAAAGTAAATTTATTATTTTATAATTATGGGACTTTTAAATGATTTCAAAAAGGAGAGATATTTCTCTCAAATAGCTTTGATTTCATCCATGTCAACATCCTTTGATGGGTTTTAAGTTTAATTGAAATTGATTTATGATACAAAACTTCCATTGAACATTTTGTGAAATATTTGACTGTGGATGTGTTATTTTATACCATCCATAGTTTATGGAGAAATTGTTGACATTTAGTATGCTAGTTTTAATACGAATATTAATGTTATGTTTAAACCCATTCATATGAGGAATGTATTGGACTTAATATGTGACGGGTGGAGCCCGCTATAGCTCCTCGATGCATCGGTAGGTCTCATGAGACAACTAGACGTGCAATTGGCCGAGGCCCTTTCCCAATTTTATTTATGGTTTGGGCCGAGGCCTTAATCATTTTAGACTTCTTGGCCGAGGCCTTGACAAAATGTTTCAGAATGTCCGGCATTATACATTCCCTCATTATGAAAGTGGTTATTGATCTTTCATGTGATTATTCATCTAGTAGAATATCAATGTGAGTAAGTAAGTGGCATTATTTGATTTTACTTTTTCCATATTATGCTGAAGTTCAAGTTTAATAAGGCTTTTTTTTAGTTATACATTGCCTTAATTGTTAATTTTTATTTATGAAAGCTTCCGCAATATCGTTATCCTTACTGAGAATCTGAGCTCACCCCTTTCAATGTTTTAATGTTTTCCAGGATGTGAAGAAGTATTTTATGAATGACCTGCAGGGATAGTCCGAAGAGGATATAAGTGTGGACTATGGAGACTATGTTATTATAGTTTTTCACTTTGTGATGTAATGTAACATTTTATGAATGTATATAGTGTTTCCAAGGCTACTAAACTAATCGGTCTTTCGAGACTTGATCTTTTGTGATCATGCCAATGTTACGAAGTAATGCACCGACTCCGGGTAGCTGGGGTCGGGGCGTTACATCATGAGACCAGCCGATGCATCAAGCAACATTCTATAACTGGGCCCTACCCATTTCTACATGTCCAAATAATTATTTACACATATATTTAATTTATAAATAATATTCCTTGTCCAAATATCTTCATATATTAGATTATGTAGACTATAAATATTTCCCCAACATAAACAACACTCAATGTAAACACTGTGTGTAAAAATATAATACAACTAATAACATAATATTTTCCCTGATTAAATTAATATTAAATTTTAATGACATTTTTGATTAGTTATTGAAAAAAAAGGTTGAATATTCATAAATCACACAAAATGAATAAGTGGTGAATGGGGAATATCTTAGAGAAATAAAAGTGAGATGAAAAAACTCTTACATTATGTTTGGAAGCATTCATTACTTGTATTGAATATCACAGATAATCACATTAGATTAATTTATTAAAAAATTCATAACCCTTCCTACATTTATTTTATTTATTATAATTTTTTGAGTTCTTTTATGTTCTTTTTTTATAACTTATAAGATTTAATTTTATCAATTTGGGAGTGTCAATATTCATGGATTTCATTATTGGTTCGATTGCATTTTAGTATTGAAGTTAATTTAAAATAGATATAATTAAAAATAATTTACATATTCATAATTAAATAACCTAAGTTAAAATTATTTTTTATATATTTCTGTTATATGGTATAATAATTTTTTATTAGATAAAATTTTAATGAAAACAATTTAATTTATTTGGGAGTTTTTACGACCATTACAAACTTCTATGATATTGCATTATATCATGTTAATATATTCGTTCCAAAAAAATTTATGACTTATAATATGTATTATAAAATAGTACATAACAAAAATATAAATCTAATTTATAAACATGAAGGTTGTAATGGAAAATAATAACACATAATCTATTATGGTGGTAAATTGACACATCACAGATGATGTTTCCATTTTTCTAACTAATATGAGAGGAGAAGTGGTTTGATAATGAATAATAGATTAAAATAATAATATTTAAGAAGATATTATATAATGGATTTATCATTTTGTTTTTATATTTTATTTAAGGATAGGATAGGAAAATAAAAAATATGAAAAGAAATTAAAAGGAAATGCGGATTTTACCTCTTGTATAGTGTCTCCTTGAGGACCCCGTAAGGAACCTAGGATTGGTTTTTTTGTGAGAAAATAAAGGAACATATGTGTAGAAGATGTTTTATATTGGAATTGGTCTAAATATAAGCATTATCTAATGCATAGATGGTGTGAGTATAATAGGTGGTGAGTGGCTGTATTTATAGTTGATGAGAGGTGTGTTTTTTGATTATTTTATTTGTTTGTTTAATAGTTTTTCTCAATATTATAAATAATGATTTATCATGTGGATAAGTACCATAACACGTTCATATATGTTTTATCTAATGGTTATTACATCATCCATATATCATCCATCAATCATTAATTCATATATTTATTGAATACCATATATTAATATATTTGACTCTTCCCCAAAAATGAATCGTTTGTAGAAAAGTTCAATAAATACACAAATAATATTTTAGCTTGTGTAGATATAAAAATGGCCTTTATTTTATAAAAATATTTTTTAAAATTTGAGAAATTTAATTTTTAACGAAAATCATTATTTATTCTAAAATACTTATTTGAAAAATATAATTTATTTAATACACTTTGCAATATTAACTAATGGCTCATAAATATATCTTATAATCATAAGAAAAGAATATTAATGAATGAATGTATTTCACAGAAATAATTTTTTTAAATCATCATATTTATTACATATTTTCCAATAAATTTTATGTTTCAAAAATTTACCATTACATAAATTAAAATATATAAAGCATTTTTTAACTTATACTTTTATTTAAATAAGTAATATTATAATTAATAAGAAAACTAAATATTATTTAAAATTTCATATGTGTGTTATTATTATAATGGCCACATTACTATTCCTAATGGTTATGTTAATATTTAATAATATAGAATGATTTATTTTTTTAATTTAATCTATTAAATAAATTGAATTTATTTAATAATATACATACTATAAAATCATGGTGTGTTATATTCTTCCATCTTTATCAAATTTAAACCAAGAAATTTTTTAAGAGTATATCCTTGTAATAATATGAGGTTGGTTCTTCTTCAAAAATCCTCAGGTTCCCACAATGCTTGTTGAATATTATTTTTACTCTAAAGAACATTTAAACATTTAGTCTTATGATTTATCAATTTTTTTTTAAGAATATCAACAACGTATTCACATAAGGACAACTATTGTTACACCTCTATTTATTCATAGGCCAGTAAATGTGTTGGGTATATAAAGTAATTATTTAATAATGAAACACTGAACACATCCTGATCATTTGGTGGACATAGTGGATTTTTTAATAGATAAGCTATAAATTTTATTCTTTCCAGATTTCCAAATGGATTGAAGTAACTGGGGATGAATTTCACATTCGTCCAAAGCATTATGATGTTATTCCATGGATATATTATCAAAATGATATGACCACCCACTATAAATTACAAATCCTTTCTCTGGATTTTAGTATAATTATTTTTCATATGTTGGGATAATTTAATATGAATTAGGATATTATTTACCTTTGTGGTTGTTTCATCAATATATTTTGGGCCCATATGTCTCCTCTCACCATCTTCATCCCAACATGTTATATTATAAAATGTTGTTCTATATATCTCTTCATTTGAATCTATTTGAATACTATAATGGGTTATATTAATGTAGTAAAATTATTCCAATGGTAAATAGTGATCCCTTATAGTTTTAAAGTCATGTGAGTTTGATTTAAACATGGATTTTAATGTTTGAATAGTAAATTCAGACTTACCATCTATTTTAGGGAAATATGTAACACTAAAATAAATCTTAGTATCGAAGTACTTCTGAAAAATCATCCATAATATTGATGTCAATCTAGGATATCAATCAGAATAAATTGATAGATGTAATATAGGAAGTATTGTAACATAATTAATATAGAGTCCTTATAGAAACTAAAGAGGTAAAAATTTTCTTATAGCAATAAAATTTTCCAATTCTATAAAGAGTTCAACTGTAACCCATATCGTATCATTCAATATTGGAGTATTTGGTAATATAATGATAATGTCCATACAAATTTCATCCCACTTCCTCTTAGGAAAATCTACAGGTTTATTGATTCCTCTCAGATTCTATATCATATCCTTCAATTGGTGACAATCTGGACTTTGTGACACATATTTTTAAATTTCCCACATTATGTTATCATATAGAATTGTTCCATTAAACCTCAATAAATCATTATTTCTAAAAGGGTGTATAGAAAACATTGAGCTTAAAGAATCATTTAATAGTTCCCTTTTTAGATTATGTACTGATGGAACACATAACCATTTTTCAAATTTTAGAATTCCTTCATTATACACAGAGTCATATAATCTTCCATTCATGCCAGCTTTAATCTACATTTTAAATTTCACATCATCAGATTGAGAGATAATTATATTCTATAGTAATGATGTTTTAGAAATAATTTGATAATGGAGTGATGTTTTACCTTCCACAAGAATTCCCATATCCTTCATCAGTAAATCTATAAATATATATTCTTTTTTAATCCTAATATGGGTTAGAATACCATGATATATATATCTCTTAATTCATCTTCCAACTAATTTTATTTTCCATTGTTATAGTGTAATGAGAAATCATAATATTCAAGTAACATAATTAATTATATATTTCAAATGTTTTCTTCTTTCATTGTAATGATTTATATCAAATTCTTTCGATCCAAATATATCTCACATATTTCACCATAGAGACAGTGTCTCCATATCATCACAGAAAATATTATAGTTTCTAACTCAAGATCAATATTTGGATAATTTTTTAATGAATCTTCAAATTTCATGATGCATATGAAATAAATATATCATTTTTTATAATGATAAAACCTAGTACATTCTTTGATGCATCACAATATATGACAAACTGATAATTTTAGGATGGTACAGTAAAAATTAGATCAATGCATGATATTATCATCAATTTTTTTAAAAATGCATCTAATATTTTTTCTGAATAAAAAAAATCATTTAAATGTTTTCATGGATAACAAGTTAAAAAATTGGAAAAAAATTATGAAAAAAATATCGATACTAAATGTCTAAACCAAAAAAATTGTTTATGGTAGTTTTGTTCATTGTTATAGTAAATTCTTGGATTACTTTTCTATTTATTGGATTTACTGTGATTTTATCCTTAGATATAATATGACAGTGAAAATTAATGTCCTGAATTCAAAATTTTCATTTTCAAATATTACCATGTAACCCATTCTGTTGGTATGCCTGAAGAATAATCAAAGAGTTCTTCTCATAGTCTTCATCAATTTCAGAATATAAAATAATATTAACAATTAATAAAAAATATGTCCTCATCATATTCCTGGAATAATATGTTCATTATATCCAGGAAAAACATGTGGTGAATCATTTAATCCAAAATGAATTGTTGTAAACTTGTAACTTCTATACATCATCTGAAAATATTTATTTTCAATTACTTCCCAATTTACTCTCAATTGATCATACCTAAAATGAACGTCAATATTTGAAAAATATTGACCAATGCGATGTCGATAAAATAAATCATCAGTATGAGCTGAATAATACATGTTTCTTATTTTAATTGAATTTATTTTTCTAGGGTTAATGCATAGACTGATGGATTAATCAATATTTAATCAAAGTGAATAAGTGATCACCATATAGATACACTAGGGAGAAAAAAAATCATAATTGGTAAACTCCTCTATATATTTCTCCAGATATAGTAATTCCATGGTGCCAATTCTATATGGAGTATTTGATATTGTTATTGCGGTATGGATTAAATCAATGGTATTCTCAGCTTCATGCTCACGGGTGTGTCCATGTAATTCCATATGAAATACATCAATGTATTCATGTAAAATTGATAAATCATAAATTAAAGGTTAATTTCATTATACCAAGATTTTTTTTCTTCCTCCCCGTGAATTTTATTCAGTAGAGCTACTAGGGTGGACCTAGAAATGACTCAAATGTTGAAATTTCATCTGTAAATATAAGGTCTACTATATATTCCTCACAAATTATAATATCCTTATTATTGAAATGTATTTTCAGAACACATTTTGTAATACATTCCTTACTAATGATTATATCAACGGAAAAAAGAGGAATAAAAAATTTTAGCAACAAAAAAACATTAATGTTCCACAAAGAGGACATATCGACACATTTTTTATGTAATTGGACATCCCTTAAGAGGTATTAATTACAATTCTATTGTTGGATCATATGGGAAATATCTTATTTTCATGAAAAATTGGTTGATATAAAAGTCTATGGTGATAATGAATCCAATAAAACTTTGTCTAATTTTTACTATAGTATTAATGTACTTCCCACCTCATAATTAGGAACATATACTTTAGTTTTAGGGATCACACATGCCTGGAAATCTCCCATTATCGTCTTCTGTGGTAGATTCACTAAAAAAATTGAAATTGGTTTGAGTAAAGCATTATTTTAATGCATCTGAAGCATTGAAAATCATTCATTTAATTCTCCCCTTTCATTTAGTAACTCAATGATTCGTTTCACATTACATATATTAAAATTCTATACATTTGAATCATTTCCATTGATTATTACTTAACCAATTATTTCATAATTAAAATCGATTATATCCTCTATTCTTCTTTGCCGATTGAAATTTTCCATGGATATTAGATGATCTCTTTTTTTTCATGGATTCCATTGAACATCTATGATCAATAAAGCTTTTTATCTAGCTTGATTTCACATTATACTATTTCATAATGTGATGAAAATGTTAAAGAAAAAATTCCCTTTAAATACATGTCTTAATTCATTCAATGATATGATTGATCTTGTTTTCCAAATAAAGTATGATACCATTAGAATACCAAGTTTGTATTGTGGTGGTATCTTCATACTCTTGAACACTATATTCTTCCTTTTTCATTATTCTATGTATTTTTTACTTCCTTTCAGTTTGTTTCTCACAAGGGAAATATCTTTCAAAAAAAATTTATTTAATAGAATTAAATTTTAGGCCTTATATTTCTACATCATCCATAATATTGTCGATCATATACCTCTATTGATTAACATACCCCTTAATAAAATATAAATATAGTATTATCATTTCCATTTCATTACACCCCATTGATAGAAATATATGTTCAAGGGACACGATATAAAACTCAACTACCACTATATTAGTAGTACCAATAAATGATGTGGGATTATATCACATTAAACGATACAATATAGGTGTATTATAGATATTAATTAAAACATATGTATGATATCCATGTATGACCATTATATACCCCCTACAATACTAACTCTGAAGAATATTTCAATTGGGAAATCCCTACATTATCTACATGTATTGATTACCTTTTTCCCTTACGATATACATCTAAATAATATAAAACACTATATCATCTCATAATCATCATGATTATTTGGCCAAAAATGCATTACAAGTAATTATTATAATTTACACCTTTACATAACATCTAGTTCCCACAGTTTCTACTAATCCTACCCTAATACCAACTATAGCAAACCTGAACCCAATCTCAAAGTATCAGATGTTATTTTAATAAAATCGAATTGATAGAATAGATCACATCCCCATTGATTGATCATATTTTTTTATAAGAACTATTTTTATAAATTGTTCTCTTATTTCATTATTGGACTCAAAATATTTTTTATTTTATTATCAAACACTTTTAAGGGAATAGTGAAAAACCATAAGTTCAAGCATAAAAGGAAGATAGCAAGACATTAATATAAAAGTGAAGCTTACCAGTTTTAGTCTCCCTAGACAATTTCCAAGAGATAGTGTTCACCTGAGTGTCTGGTTCCCTCTTCAGGAGATCTTCAAACTGAAAAGCCAGCTTGTCCGAAGACTGCATGTACTCCTCTATACTGATTATCCCATTGTTGAATCCTCCTATTAGGATGAGATCCTTTTTATCAGTCCAGTTGCATTGATCCTCATTTCCAGTTACCCTTATACTTCTTTCAATCATTCTTTCAGCCTCTATATAAGTAACATTAATTTTCAGAACTGATTCAACCACATCCTCTTCTGAGCTCAAAATTAGTTCCAAAGGGTTTTCAATCATAGCATCAGACCTCCGATGCTGGCAAGACGATATGGAGAGGTCAGGGGCATTTTCCATCTACTTGGCCTTCATCTTCTTCACGGATCTGGTCTCCATAGGTACAAGTAAATGTGAGTAGTCTTTAAAAAATCTCTTATCACATTTTTAATAATACATAGAACCTAAAAATGGAAAAATAGATACCTTCCTTGACACATATTCAATGATTAAATCATCGTAACCCAATGAAGTAAATATGACTTTATATAAAATTCATATAAAAGAGTACATGAACTAATAATAAATGTATCAGTGTAAAAAATAGATAATTATTATGTAATGTTAAACAACTATGAGACACATTCCATCATCAAATGAAGAATAATTATGCATCCATTGATTTTTTCATAGTATAAATCTCATGGAAAGTAATAGCTGAATACTGAATGAAAAAAATTATTAATTATTGGAAGTATTATATTTAGATCCCAAAAAACTAACATAAATTTTTTTAAATATAATCTCATTGTGCTGGTGGAATATCAATTGATTCTCCTTGGAAACAAACAGTAAGGGTTTATCGCCAACTATTCTTTCTCATGAGAATTATTAATGCATGAAGGGGATATCTATAATATTACCCAATCCATGTATGAATGAAAATTTAATTATTTATACATATATTTAATTAAAGAAAAATATCCCCCATCAAAACATCTTTATGGAGTATAATAAACATAATTATTAATATTTTCCCAGTTAAAGTTTCATTCAATATAAAAAATTATGTAAAAAATGTTTACACTAAAGAATGTAATCAAATTCGTGATATAATAAATAGTGATATATATTGAAATATTCAATGAATTTTGATAGTAAATAAAATTTATAGTATACATAAACAAAACATATGGAATAATATGTGAATAAGAATTATATCACTGAAACAAAAGTGATATATGAAAAACATTATCTTATGTCCAAACGCGTTCTTCACTTGTATGTGTTGTCCTATTTACTAAAATTATATTAATTATATTCTTAATTAATAAACTTTTATATTTTTATTCAATTTATTATAATTTTATTAAGTTCATGTATTTCATTTTTCATGAGTTATAAGGTTGAGTTTTGTCTTTCCTAAAGTGATTGTTTTCATTGTTTTCATGATGAATTCGCTCATATACAAGTTAGGATGTTCATGTATAATCGGAATGATTCTCCATAATTGATATAGTATTTTGTTAATTATTTTATAGTTGTTTAAATGATCTTATATTTCATTTTTATGTTATTAATATGATTAATTACGTAAAATGTTAATGAAAATGATTTAATTTATTTGGATATTTTTATGACCAACATGAACTTATACCAGTTTATATAATATCTTGTTTATATATTGGTTATAGAACATTATTTAGCATATAAAATGTATAATAATATCTTACATATCCATAATAATGGTTTTATTACAATCCTTCATGGTGGTAATGGAAAATGAAAATGCATCATCCATGATGGTAGTAAATTGACACATCACAGATGATGTTTTAATTTTTAAAATAAAAAGGAAAGGATATGGGGTTTGATGATAGAAATATTATTACCATAATAATATTATAGTATATATAATATACTATATTATTCATGAATTTTTGTATAAATGGGGTAGGGAGAGGATAAGAATATAGAAAAATATATTAACATAGAACGAAATAGGGATATAGGTTATGCCTAACATCTCTGTGATAACCTTAAGTAAGTTGGTTTTTCTTTCGGAGACAAAAAATAACATGACATGGAGAATAGATTTTAGAGATTAATATTATAGAATATATTCATTTCCCATGTATTATAATGTGTGAGGATAAGAGGTGGAGTGTGGAGGTATTTATAGTGGACGATAGTGGTATTTTTTATTATTTTATTAATTTTATTATTAATTTGGACCTATATTAACAAAAAATGATGATTATTGTGATTATGTACTGTACAGAGTGCATTTGAGTTACAAATAATGGTCATTACATCATCCATATATCAATTATGACACAATAATTCATGAATTTTTCTAATACAGTAAATTACTATATTTAATTATTCAACAACTTTAGAAAAATATCAAAAAATCACTGTAACCATTTTTGACATGTATTCTTAAAAAAATTAGACTACTTTTGTTTAAATTTTTTTTTTAAATTTTATAAATTGTATTTTTTATTGAAATAATAACTTAATAAACAAAATACTGATTTTAATATTATAATCGATTTTATGATACTTTGATAAATTAACTAATTTATAAAAAATATTATAATATTATAATAAAAAACAAATTATTATTTTTTTAATAAATATTATGAAAATAAATTTTTATTCAAATAATCATATCAATTAAAAAATAGAAAATAGACATTTACATTCTAAAAAAATGCAACCGTTATTTTATCATTTTTAAATAATTTCATTACTTATTTTGTTATATAAATATATCATATTTTCAATTATAAGATACAAAATTTTAATTTATAATTTTATTGTTCTTGTTATTATTCAAATGGCTACATCACTCTACATAATAGTTATGATAATATTTAATTATATGTCACTATTCGTCTATGCAATGTAACCTATTGAATAAAAGGAATTTATCTAAGAAGATGAGTACCATATATTCTTATAGTGTTTTACATAATCATTTCATAATAACATCATTGAGTAATCCATGTAAAAATAATTGGGTTTTAATGAATTTTTCATATGGTATAAACAATGAAAATGAAACTTATTTCATGAAGATCATTGTATCATTAATATAAAACAAATCACAAAAAGAATAATAATGGTATACAAGAATTGTAAATGTAGTAAATAATATATAACATATAAGTATTCTTTATTATATATAATATGATTTTGAAAGATCATTGGGATCATTTCATGAGAAAAATAGATATTCATCTTCGAAAATTATTTTTCAAAGCGACAAATTCAAAATGTGTTTTGAAAAACATATTATTGATAATAAAAATAGATACTTGTAAAGTGAGAATTAAAAAATTTATAATTAATTATGATAAAAAAACTACTCACGTCTCAAATGATAAAAAATTTTCCATTTACTTTTTCGGTAAAATGACAAAAAATATAGAATATAAAAAATTAAAAGATAATTATTTTACAAATACTTTTTTAAAATTTAAAATTGCATACAAATTTTATTAATAAATCACTACTGATTAAACAAAATTCACAAAAAAATATTATAAATTATGGACATGTATGAAAATGAGTTATATAATGAATGAAGAAATAAATTCGAGTTTCCACAAAAACAATATTTTCAAATCATGAGTAAATATAGATAATAAAATATAGGGAAAATATGTAATTTATTGATAAATATATAGTAGAATAATTTTTGTTTGATTCTATCATGAGGGAGTATATAATATATTATCATTAAAAGAAAATACACAATTAATCCTGACCTATGATATTTTTTAATAATAAAACCCTTATAACAGTGGTATATTTGGTATTATAATCCCCAGTAAAAATAAAAGAAAATAAAATATAAAATATCATTAGAATAAATATTTTCATGATTTAATTGTCATATGGGTTGTGTGCACACCTAATAAAATAATATAGTTGTAGAACTCAACAAATCTCCCAAAGAAGAAAAATAAAGGAAAATATTTGTTACCTTATGACTCAACTTCCATCTTACATGGAAAAACCATATTAATAACAAATATTGGATAATTATAAATATATATTATAAAATCATAAATTAATATATCATACCCTCTATTATTTAATTATATCATTTTATTACCCATTTATTAACTATTCCTTCTTAAAATCATGTTTTGATTAATAACTGGTTTTCTTTTCTTGTGTGTTTTGATTTTGTATTTTTGGTCTTATTAAAATATTCATTGTTATTTCAACTATATAATTGTTACCATGATATATTTATCATATATATTAATTAAAAATATATATTTATAGTAATCCATTAAAGATGGAGATGGAAAATAATTTATATTATTCATGGAGATGGTCGGATGTACATATGTGTGATACAAGATTCACTACTCATGATAAATAAAATGAAAGAAAGAAAAGTATTTCATTAAAAATAAATAATAATTTTATCTTTGTATCGTATATTTTTATTTAATCTATCCTTTATGTGAAAAATAAATCACATCACTTAACGAGGTGCTAGTTTACTGTACAAACAAGATACATCATAGTATTATCATAGAATTTTATGTAAGAATTTATATTTGATATTTTAATTAAAAAAGTATAATAAAGTCATAAATATCATATATAATTATGTTTAATTCATCATTTTATCTATCCATGAGAGGTGTTGATGTAAAAAAATACATATATTCACCATGAGGTTGTTCCTCGTACATATGATCTATGGCTAAATTTCCCACATGATGGATGGGGATATGAATATATGTTATCCCTTTAACATAATAACCCATCAATATATTTTATATACCATTGTTATTATATTTTACATAAAAAAAATTAATTTTTTTGGTAAGATGAGAAATAAAAATGACAGTGTTTAGTGAAGAAAATTGCATCGATTAGAAAACCACCCTTTAGATATCTTATTATGGACCCTAGGGTTGGTATATTTGGATGAAATGAATATTTAGAACATGGTTATAGGTGACCAATAAGTATTTTGGATATATTTGGTCAATCCAAATTGATGTAGTTATTTTAATATGTGGGGAGAGGTGGTGACCTTTTTAAAATAATGAGGAGTGACATGTTTAGAAAGACAAGAAACTATCCATCAATGGAGAGTTTCACTCAACCCAATTGGATATAAAACTGATAAATAATGGAATGTAGGGATTAAATTTTTTATCCACACCTCCAACAATGAAAATCCCATTTTACAGACATTTGTTTCCTTAATGTTTCTATTTTGATACATAAACCACAAAAGTTTTCACTATGAAAACTATCCTTTTTACCTATAATATTTATCCTTTAAGACTAGATATAAAATTATCCTTATTATATATTTTTACCCACATGTTATAAACATGAAATTAAAATTTTAAAATAAAAATTCAACATGTGTGAAAAATTAATTCCAATACATGCCCATGGAATGCATAAAACCCTCTTTTATCTATTTCTATGGTATCAAAGTGTTAATATTACATGGTTAATATAATTATAATAAATGGAGCATTGGAATATTAATGGAATATGGTTGAATGTTTTTAATATAAACCAATATTTTTCATAGGGAATGAACATTCATAATTTTTAATCATTTAACAAAATACTAATTATAATAAAATTGCAAGAATATCAATTTTGATAACATTCATTTCATTTGACAATAATAAATTGACGACAAAGGTTGAATTTGATTATGTAATGTCAAAACATTTCCATCATGTCATATTTAACAATAATAAATCATTTGATATAAAAAAAATTAATTTTATATTACATTTAATTTTTTTTAATATCATTTAGTTTATTTGTCTATTAATAAAATAATTAATGACTTCGTAATACTTATGAATTTAATGAAATTCTATATTTACAAAAAATTAAAATTATATTTCACTCAAGTAATTCATTTCATTATGATCAAAATTATCTTCTTTATTCATTCACATGTTACATTTTTCTTATGTCAAAACAAAATATATATTTAAAAGAAAGAGGATTACATTTTTTTTTAATTTTATTTACTTAAATATTACATTTGGAAACATCCATGAAAAAACCCTACTACGAATATGAAAATAATAATTAATTTAATAAATTCATAAATATGGCCATATAATGTGAATTGGACAATATTTTAGGCAATATTAACTTTTATCATTTTAGTATAACCCCTCGTGAACTCATTTTATCCATAACCGCATGAAATAATTTTATATTTTTTCAATTTATTATGAATAATTTTTTATATCATATTATTTAATAATAAATATTGTAACTAAAAATTTGGATTCAATTTTTCAAAATTACATTAACATACTTTTCAAAAAAAAATTAATTAAACCGACAAAGGTTATAAAAAACATTTTCTAAACAAAAATTCATAATATTGAATGTTTTAGTTTAAAAATTAAACATGAAATTTCCCCCAATGATCTAAATTATATTAATAAATATAAAGTTGAAATTTTTTAAATTATTAAATATTATTAAATGGAATATTTTTTATTAATTTATTTAAACAAAATAGATACTTTTAATAAAAAATATTATATTCTTTTATTAATTGGAAATTAATCTATACATAAAATTCTCAAAAAATAACCTTAGAAAATTTTTGAATGATACCCCAAAAAATAAATTTATTTTTATTATTTAAAATTTCTCTAAAAATAAAATCAAATTCCATAAAATGAAAGAATTGTTTTCTTGAGAAATATATTTCTTAAACATATACTAAATTTACTAAAAACTAATCTCTTTTTTATAAATATAATTTTTGTCTAAAATATTTATTAAATATTTATAAAATTTATTTATCCCAATTCATAGATAAAATTATAAATTCTATGTTATATAAGTCTTTTATTAATGACAATAGTATTAGTATTTTATTGTTTGTTAAAACATGATGTTTAGTGATTCATAATAAATCAAAAAAATTAAAATTATTTGAAATAAAATAATTCAAAAAATCACATCATGTTACATTCTGCCCCCATTAAATAAATTTTTAGATGTAATGTGTACCTGATTTTCATAATTAAGGGTTTTAAATTTGAAAATTCTTTCAAAGAAAACACTCTTCGTAAAAAGGTTGATAAAATTCATCTTAAAATGAATTAAAATGAAAAATATAAAGGACATCTAAAATGAAACCTCAAAAGGATTCTAAAAAGGAATACATTAGCGTGATGTGATAATATATATATATATATATATATATAGTAAAATAAATTTCCAATGATAATTTATAATTAGAAAATAAATTATCTTGAGAATGTTAAATACTAAAAAAATTTAATCCCAAATGGTGGGAAAAGAAATCCATTAATATGAAATGAATGAAATATGAATGTTTTTACCTTAAAATACTATTTCATAATGTTTATGGACTTTTTAATTTCATGATAGTGAACATGAGAATAAATTATTATATTACTTAATTCCTTTTCATAAGCCCAATCTCATCATTTGGTTGTTCTATGATCAATTTAAAATTTATCTCTTATTTCTAGAAATGATAATTCAATATTAATTATACATACATGATGTAATAAAATTAACATTTCACCATTACAAATATCTAAAAATGAATGATTAGTCATTATTATTTCTCTAGTTATCAACAAACTAAATAATTTATCTCAAGTTATCCAATATGTATAAATATTCATATGGTTTAATAGTACATTAATCTCTAAAATCTAATCCAAAATTCTACAAAAACCAGTCCATATATGATTAACCTTATGATCCATCCAATGTTCCAAAATTTATAAATGGTCCACTAAATATCACTAAATCGACATAGAATTATTTATGAAAATATCATATCATAGCTCATAATTGTCACATAAAAACAATATGAAAACTTTCATAACATATTCTATTAGAATATAGTAATAACTTGAGTTCCCATAATACATTATTGAAGAAATAAATTCTTATATAAAATTTCATATATTCCATAAATGGAAAAATGTTGTAATCTCCACAAATGATTACATAACATACTTTCTCATAAAATTAGTAACAATTTATATGGTAATAAATAATATCCAATTTAACTTATCCATATCAATCATATAATTGTCCTAAAATAATTATTTCAATACAAAGACCATATTATGGGGTTCAATTCTAATAATAATTTTTTTATAAAAGCATCTCCATGAAATTAAATCACATTTTTCATTTATTAGTACCATTCAACGTATTATTAAAAATAATTTCTTAAAAACATCTATAGATTAGTCCTTATATTTTGCATAATTATTCAATTCCAAAACATAAACACTACAAAAATTTTACTTCATTTTAAAACCATTACTATTTTTCATCATCTTTCTTCTTTGTATCTTTTTTCCGTTCGCACACACAATCTGTATTTTTTATTATAAATGGAGGAAGCCCAATACAAACAATGTTTTGGACTAGAAACAAACAATTTATGGTGGTCTGAAGTAATGGCGACCATGTTGATCTCCCCAAATCAAACCCACTCCTTCCGGTTCAATTTGAAGAATACTATGGAAACACACAACATTGTTACCTCAGTCCTCCACCTTCATGGAGGCAAAGAAATCAGCAAATTTATTACCTTCACACCATGTATGAGACAACTGAATCATGTTGCTATCGACCCAATTTATGCATTTTTTTGACAATGTAAGTAATCAACCAGGGTGTCGAAATCCTTCCATTCATCAAGTCTTAAATCATCTTTGAATCTATTTAAATTTGATAAATATAAATGTTATTTTGAACACACAACATAATCCTTGTATTTATAGCCTCAGCTTCAGCTTGCAAGGAGCTGCCTTTCCCATAATAAGTAGAAAAATCAATTAAAATACTTCCACTCCCATCACCGACTATAACACCACCCCAAATAAACCCTTCAATATTGGAGCCATCAGAATTCAGCTTAAAACCCATATTAGGAGGGAACCAACTGACCTAGTTTCCTCTCATCGTAATATCTGGACAAGTCATGATTGGGAAAATATATCTCAAGGAAGGAGAATTGCTTGGAATTTTAGAATACTAAACTATGTCAAGTAAAAGAAGTTTAGTCCTGATAACAACCAAACTATTTGAATCTTGAATATCTTCAAAACGAGATTTGTTCCTTGCCTGCCAAATACACCAACACCCCATACTAAGGATCGCAGATCTAGCGATTTTTTCAGAACTAACATTATTCAGACCACTGTACCACCTATCCAGAAAAGGAATTCCAACTTAAAGAGGATCTGAAACATTAATGAATTTTCCATAAAAACTCCAAACAACCAAACCCCATTCACTTTGAAAAAACAGATGGTTGACATCTTTCTCCATATACCTGCTGCAACAATGACATTTAGAAGCCAAAAGAATACCATTTCTTTTCACATTATCATCTGTAGGGACATCCCAATTTCTAATTCTCCATACAAGAAAATTCAATTTAATAGGAATTCTATTACACTATGTCATATGATTCCAATAATCCTGCTGAGCATGGGAATTAGAAATACATCGAAAATTTTGAGAAGAGAACATACCTGATTTTGAAGCATTAAAAACGCATCTGCCCGGCTCTGTATTCAAATTGATAAGATCAAAGGTCTTCTTGTGTTAACCATTAAGAACATCATTAAGTAAAACATGATAACTATAAGCTTATTTGAATGAGATACTTGGTGCAGGGAATCCTAGAAATCCAATAACCGACCCAGTCTAGTTGTGATTCCAAAAAGAATTATCACCCTTCCCTATAATCCAGCGAGAATATTGGTGAATAATAGGGAAAAAAGATCGAATTAAATCCCAAAAAGGTTAAACATGTCTACTATCCACCAAGTGTTCTTCACCCTGCAAGGGAATAATTTTCCCCCAAAGAGTACAACCCTCCATAATTTCCCAGGCAAGCTTCACATGCACGCTATGAATAGTATCCCCAAGACATCTGATATTGGTACCACCTTCCTGGATTGGTCTAACCACATTCTCCCATGAAGTCCAATGACATTTCCCCTCAAACTGAGAATCCCAAATAAAATCATCCATGACATTATCAGTAGATGAAATCACTCTCTTCAACACTTTGCAGGCTGACATAACATGGATCAGAATAGCAGTTAACACACTATTGATTAAAGAAATCCTCCCTCCAAAAGAAAAAAATCTGTTTTTCCAGTCAAGCACGCAACTCAATATTCGATTAACAATAACATCAAAGTCTCTAATACGAATACATATAAGAGTTAATGGAGAGCCATAATAAGTCATAGGAAAATATCCTCTCTGTATTCCTCCATTTTTCATTCACTATTTTTATTCTATTAGTCATTAATAAAAAATTACTTACCACCATGCTTATCATATTCAAGGGAATTCAAAAAGAGACATATATTTTTATAATTCCCATAAATTCCATATTTTTCATAGTTAACTATTAATGTTTCCATAGGTGGACCATTATTTTTATATATTCAATATAATATAAATGAAAATGTTTTCTCATAAGTCAATTAATTTGTAACTATCTAATCTATAAATAAAATGTCTTCAAATTACATTGATACATTCACTCGAGTGATTTTTATCATAATCTTGATAAATGGAAAACATAATCTTATATCCTTCTTGGTATTTACCACTTTAACTCTCAAAGAACATTATCCTTATCTTTAGTGGTAGTTCATAGATTTTCTTATGGTGAATATAGTTAATCATATATCTTGACAACTGATTAGTCATAATCACAATATTATTAACATTAGTCATAATATAATTTGGTTTCTCATCAAAAAATTATCTTCTACATTAAACATTATTACCTTTATTTCTAGTTCCTACTAATGAATATAACCAAATATCAAAGTGTGAGAATGAAAATTCATAGTGTAAAACTATATAATCATTAAATATAACTTATAGGATGCCTAAATCATTACAACTTCTTCTGTATATATGAAATCATAAGAATATACTAGGTAATTATTAAAATCAATCATGATGATTTGAAAATGGGATTTTAGTTTCCATTAGCATATTCCCCAAGATATTCAAACTAGGTGTGTAGTAAGCCCCATTGTTAGGTACTTGGTAATTCTTATATCATGCTTACCACACCTTTTTCAGTGTTATTACCCAAAGAAAAATTTATTCATATTTCATATAAACTTTTAATATCCATAAAAAGATGTATTTATAGATAAAATCCATAATAAATTCCTTACCATCACATTATGATTTTATCTTATACTTAATCTCAATCCAAGGGTTATCAGTAATTTGTTTGCTTCCTAGTTACCAATGGAATAACTAAACTCAACTATGATACCTACTATTGCTACCCATTGTATTCACACATATAAAACACATCTCATATATAAATATTCCTTATATAACATGATTATCAATTCCAAAATCATTTATCAAAATTTTCATTGAACACATAGACACATAATCAAATGTATCAAAATTGAGATATATCATATCACTCTATCATTTTCATAAATTGAACCATACATAGACATATCAGAAAAAATACCTTCATTAAAAAACTATCGAATATAAAAATGAAATAGGTGAGATTGGATACTGAGTAATGGTAAAAAGGGATATAAATATATTACATGAACATAGGGCTATGATAAAATTAGCAGAATAATTTAAATAAAAAAATATCCTTTATATCGTAGATCAGAAAATAGAGTCATTTAGTTAATCGTGGCAGTTCATTAGAAAGGTTTCATAATGTAATAAATGATCACAATCCATGAGGGCATGACATCTTCTTAAGACATACCTTTTGGAAATACACATATGCAATGATAATTTTTTATGAAGGAAATACATTGAGATATTCATAATATGTCTGTACTAGTTTAACATCAAATATACCTTCTTTGGGCTTTAGATAACCTCTTTACTGCCATCCTTTCGGTTTGGAATAACCTCTAGTGTACCCTCTTTGGCTCTGAGGATAGTCTCACATGTGTCCATTGATCTCATAAAACATAAATTAGTAACCAATGCATTAGAGTGATATATAAGTCCAACCCTTCACATAATCTAAATATTTTCATTCTAGAAGATCATAAAACAATAATCATATCAAAACACATTAATATTAATGGGGTTTCTAAAACATTAATCATAGAATAGTATGTGAGAATGAATAGTTTCCATAATAATTTATTCATCTCATCATATAAAAAACATTGGAAATGTAGTGGGATTCATAATCATTTTCTCATGGAATACCACATAAAATAGAGAAAAGTTTCATAAACATATTTCCATAATGAATATAAACCATTCAAAAAAATAATATGAATGGTTTCCTTGGATAATTTCCCTAAAATTGAAAAAATTTCACAAACCAAGTCCAATCACCATCTGACCTGGCACTCGACCTGATCCGCTGAAAAACGGGAATGGTGTTATCAATCCCTAAAGGCTAGCACAAGTTGTTTTGTTTCAACAGAATATAGTGGGAATGATTTAACCGAATATGAAAATATAAAAAATTAGATATATAAAATAAAAAAAGCAGGAAAACATAAAAGAAATCATTTATATGTTTTTAGATTGAGGTCTACATGTTTATACAATGCTGAAAGAAAACTACTAAAAAAAGGAGAAAAAATATTAAAAATCCACCACAAGGAAATGGGAACATCTCCCTCAAGCTATCACCACAACACCACCAAAAAGATTCACTAGTATACCGAATCACCATTAACAAATTCTATACCCTTACCTGTATTAAGCATCACCAAATCTCTTTACACCAAATGGTTTAAGATGTTTGTGAGCAATTTTCCTATAAAATATCACCCAAAATAATTTCAAAGATCTAAATATTTAATGAAAAATAAGAATTAAATATTAATAAAATAGTAAATACATATACAATTTAAACGGAATAAAAATTTGTAGAAACAACATTAAAGGAATTCAATTTTAAAATAAAAGAGATTTGTTTTTATTGTACACAAAATTCCAAACCATGTGACGACACTAAGTGAATCATAGTCAAGGGAAACCAAATATGGGAGAGTCCCTATTTATACGATCTCGTGATGGGACCCTAGAACATCATATCTTAGTGAAAAGGGTTATAGGATCCACATCTATCTATATTCCCATGCGTGATCCAATAAAGAGGGGTACGATCCAAAATTATATCCAATTCAACTGATCATTAGTATTTTGTTAAAATTTTCATCATCTAACTTTATAATTAAAACTGAACTGAATCCCCTTCTGTATCAATATAACCCTACTACAAATCCTCCATCCAAGACACTAAGTCATCCTTTAACATGTTGAATCAAATTTTATTTTCCAAAAAATACACCAAATTCACACACACAATCCAAAAATGATATACACGTGCCAAAATCAACCATTTATACACAAAATTTTAACAATAAAACAGAAAAAAAACATCTCAAACCACCATTATCATTACAAAAACAACATAATATATCATTTACACAAATTATAAATCGTTTAAATAGAACTCTATGATGGATCACATCAGGAATATCCCAATATAACATGTATATATTATTTTAAAAATAATGGGAAATCAAAATTCATTAAAAAAACACTTTCACACGATATTTATAACTCATAAAACATGACAAATAACACAAGAAATCCTAATAAATTCATCATGAAACATTTAAGCACATAATCTCCTGCCTCATATTGAGAAGGTTTCATAAAACAGTGTGAAACACCATCCACCTCTGGTTCACACCATAGGGAAACCAAAAAAATACCAAAATTAAGCTATCAAACCACAAATTCCATAATAGAACCCTATATTCAAAACCCTGGTGCTAGAGAAGAGGAAACCCCATATAAATAGCGGGAACTCTATAATAGTAAGAGATTCTAAAAAAAAATAAGTATTACTTTATGATTCAAGGATAAACAATAATATATCAAGAACATAATAAAAGCTCCAAGGGATGTTGATGGAGGTAGAAGAATTCATAGGTTGAGGAATCCTGAAGGAGGGGATAAATGTGGAGGGCTAGTTGTTAAAATTGACAAAAGAAAGAAAATTTTAATGACATAGACGTCGTGAACAGTTAGTTTGTTTGGTTTGGTAAACTTTTTGGTAACCATACAGAGCATTATGTTTGATGGAACACTAGCACACAGTTACCTTGGTCGAGGAGCATGAACATGTGTCGGCCGTGCAGTATGTTTTTTCGCCTACCAAATGGTTTCTACGGTTGGGTGCACAGTTACTACTAACTGTGCTATAATCATGGGAATGTGCCTTTCAATACATAATCCCTCATATTTCTTTAAAAGTCAAAAGGAAGCCAGGGGAAAATGTTATAGAAAAAGTAATATATAAAAATACCATAAAATTATATCATGGATGTCACAATTCTCCCTTCAATGAAAACATTACACCTTCTAAAAGTGAAGCTGAAAATTGATCTGAAAATAGAAAAAGGTACTCTTTCTTCTCCTTAGACATTCTACCCCATGTCTCATGCATATCATTCCCATGATTCCACATGATAAGGAATAATATAATTTTCATCAAGTGAAAAACCTTTTCATCAAAATCCATTATCCACACTGGCCTCTCAAACACATATAAATCATCCTCTAACTCGAACTCTTCCCAATTATGCCCACACGATGGGTTAGTATTATACATCCCCTGATTGGGGATAGGAAAAATTTCATGATTCTCCCTCAACAAAATAATTCAAAGACAAATATAATGCCCCATTCCAATTTTCTTGGTGATTTCGAGGGGTTCGACAAACCTCAGAGTTATCTTTTCCCTACTTCCCTAAATAACGATGACCCAACAGAGGTGCCACTTCCAAGAAAACATAGTCAGCTACATTTAACCGAAGATCCTGAATCCTCAGATCAGAATAAGATTTTTGGTGACTCTATTCTATCAATATCCACTTACTGATCGGATTGACTTGCTTAGATGTCTATTTCACAAGGATCGACCCCAAGAGTGAGGTATCACTTACCTCAACCCAACATAATGGGGACTGCCAAGGCCAACCATAGAGCGCATAAAAGGGAGTCATTCTAATATATGATTACTATTTTTGTTAATATAAAATTCAGTGAATCCCAAATGGTTATCCCATGATCCTCTTAAATCCATAACACATGCCCAAATAATGTCTTCTAATATTTTTTTTCACATTCTATCTAATCATCCGATTGAGGATACTATACTATAATCATCTTAATTTTAAACCCAAAATGAATTTAAAATACTTCCAAGAACTGATAGGTAATGCAAGGGTCTCTATTTTAGAAAATTTTTAATGACACTTTATAAAGCCTGACCACTTTCCAAACATTCAACAGTCGTATCACATCCACTTTCTCTAAATCCTAGATTGGAATGAAGTGGAATTATTTGGTCAAATATTCATCCACTACAAAAATATCATTACTTCCTCAAGGTGTATTAAGAAATCCTATTATGAAATATAAAATGACATCATCCCACTTCTATGTAGTAATGGGAAATGGTTGGACAAAAATAGAGGGATTTTGATGATTGGCAATAACCTGCCGAAAAGTATATCATCTACATACTAAATAAGTTGTGTACTTTATCATGATTTTCTGCCATAACTACCAAACAAAATCATAATACATCTTCGTAAATCCATGATAAACCTCCCAGTGAGACTAGTTTCTATCATGCATCACCACCATCCTCAAAGATAACATCACCAGAAAATAACCCTTAAAACAAAAAATTCCCGTAGGAGAAATTAAAAAATATTAGGATATCTCCCCTTTCAAAAGAAACTACATATAATGAAAACATAGCTCATCTCCAGCCAGCTCTCACTGAACTATCTTTATAAGAGATGGAGACAGATACACACTCCCAAGGAAGGCACATCCATTATTGTCTTTGGTCTCTACGTGCATTTGGGAAAATAGCCCCATAAATGACCAATCATCACTAAAATTCCTCAATGCCTGGACATGCACTTTCTTACTCAATGCAACATCCACAACATCACCCATTCCAGGTGTTTAGATGATAAAAATGTTACACACTTTTTTAAATTTGATCTAATGACACTACCTCATATTTGTATCTTTATTTGAGAAGATGTAGGATAAACTGTTATGATATGAGTAGACCACATAGTTATCTATAAATACATAGTTATTCCATGTCTTCAAATCCTGCATCGCCATTTTAATCTCAATATTGTGGGTCAAAAACATTTCCCATGTGGTCAGAGTTGGCGAGAACCATATGGAACCACGTGCTCATCATGAAGAATAACACACCCAAGAACCATAACTAATTCATCTAAATACACCACATAACCCTTTCATGTTTCCAGATATATGATCATTGGTGTGGTAATCATCTATCAATTCAAATTCTCAATATATTACTAACATTATGGTCACCATTAAAATTGACCCCATTTTGTGTGAGAATAGTTATGTCGGATGAAATCCACGGAATGTCTCAAACAAATCACCTATAATAACCTTCCAAGATAAAATCCCATAGATCTCAGATATATTATTCTGTTATTCCCGCAAAGTGCCTACCACAATTTAAAAATGGTGTTCATGTTCTTATTCATATCTAGAGTTAAAGACGATTTCATCCAAAAATAACACCATGAAGGAGTCGAGATAATTGTGGAACAATCGATTCATGAGTTCCATGAATCATGCTGGAACATTTTCAATCCCAAAAGGAATGACCAAATACAGGAAGTGGCCATAACTTTTTTGGAAAGTCGTCTTTGGTATATCTGCATCTCTCTACCTAACATGGTGGTAACCCGAACACATGTTGAATTTGGGACAACCACATTCCCCTCTTTATCTAACCAAAAAAATTTAATTATTTGGGGAAAAGGTTTTTTATTATATATAGTTACCATATTAAATTTCAAGCATTCATTTCACTACTAAAGAGATTTGTCAGTCTTCTTTAGGAAAAAATAGGAGGGCCCAAGGAGAGGCGGTCGGGCAAATGAACCCTTTGGACTCCAAATATTCAAGATACGTCTATAATTAATTAAATTCTACGGGGGCCTTATTATATGAGGGAAGGGATATTTTTTTGTTCCAGGCACCAAATCAAGTGTGAATTACTTGTCCTGCTATAGGGGTAACCCTGTAAAAATCATCAAGGAATAACTTCAGGATCTCATCCACTAAATGAGGTAATATTCCATCAAGAGAAACAGCAACATTACCCAGTGTGATTGATGATAATTGAATGAATATATTACCCAATATTGGGAGTGGAGGTCTAGAACGACCCGTAAGAGGATCACATTCCCCATGGAAGACTTGATATTTTCCATCAGGTGCCATCAAACTAACCCACTACTGATATCAATCACTGTGTTCATGGAATCACACAATATAGTCTATTATAATGATAATATCAAATAGGTACAAATATAGGACCATAATATTAAATTCTATCTTATCCATTAAATCAGAAAATGCACATAGTAGGAAACTTAGGCCCTGCTATTTATTATTTCCCAATGACATCACCCACTTCATTACATTAGATAGGAGCTCGGTTGAAAAAATCAATAGTTTTACAAGGAATGAAGATATAAAAGACACACATGAAAAAATATCAAATAGAATATTTTTTAAATAGTATGCAATCAAAATGGTACCTCGATTGGTTGAGGGATATATAGCTGGTATGACTGGTGTTTGTTCCACAACATGATTATTTATGGTCTCTATCTCCATCTGACCATGACTACTGGCCTAAGGATATTCTAAGAGTTGACTCTAACAAAAAAAACAACTGGTCCTAATGACCCAACCACAAAACTATTATCCCCCCATCCTGGACGGTTCTGACTGAGTTGGAATTCCCCTTTAATCCATTGATCATGCTCCTCCCTAATAAGATCATTATAGAATCATTGTATGTGCCCCATTGCTCCACGCTGATGACATGATTTGGTAGGAGAGGTATAATATGGTTAAGTGTGTCCCACCTTCCTATATTGGTGGTACGCAATGGACCCAACATGAGAATCTATAGAAGAAGGATGACTAATATGATGGCTTGGAAAACAACCTCCCTTATTCCCTTCCTCCTCACACTTCCTATTCTTCTCCAAAGAATTCACATACCCATTACTATCATAGGCCCATATAAACCTAATCTTCCCTTATGGTCAATCTAAACCATACAATATCAGTAAACAAATTTATCATAAGTCTTAATCTTGAACAATATGCCCTGATAATAGATCTCTAGTTGCAAAACATTCCAAAACCATTGAGCCATAAACTGCTAAATAAATACTAATTTGGGGTAATACAGAACTATATTAGAAAAAACTATTTGTATAATCCATCACTAATTGGTCCCACAAAACATGATACATGAACACCCAAGATCTATAATATAGCAATACATCATGGTAGTGCTAGTCGTTGAAGAACCCCTTAAAGTCCTTCCATCTCATTTTCTCATACTTCCCATAATTAATTACTGAGTCCCACTTCATTCAACATGGACCCTCATGATGAAATGAATCACACAACTATTAGAGAACTTTTGGAGTGTTGATGAACATAAACATAAGATATGACTTCTCGACCCATTCTTTTGCTACATGAGTTTCCAAACTACCTCTAAAATAAAGAGATTTATTTTTCAGAAATTTATGGGATTTATCCTTCCAAGATCATAGATCAACTTCTCTGGGTGGAGTAGAAGAAGGTCCCACTTCCTATCCCAGTGCATAAATAGCTCGAACCACACCATTTACCAACCTTTGATCAAGCCGTGGCGGAGAACAATCTCTATAAACTTCCCGTAGTTTTAGGGGAAATCTCTAGGGAGGAATTTTTCTACCATAATCAATAGTCATTTGAGAAAATTTTTAGAACAACATATCTGAAAAATTTTCAGCATTAATAAAATAGTGAATAAATCAAAAATGATAAGAAAACACAATAACCAAAACAATTAATCCTCACCTAATTTGTATGTGTAGTCTTTAGCATCCACATCTAACCCAATGGAGATGTCAAGAATGCATCCTTATAACCGATAGGGACTCCATGACTCTCACAAGGTGTTATATCCATGCACCTTACATGCAATGATAACTCTAATCCCCAAGAGTCCAATCTCTTATCTATAAAGACTCATCACAAATAAAATGACCCAAATAGCTAAACCTAATATGATACAATTTTTTTATGGACCATGATAGGTCTCCATCTAACCGGACACCCTACCCAGTCTGCAGGAATTCCAAAATGGAATTCATGATTCCCATGGGATAGATGAATTGGCTGGGTATCAATACAATCATGTGGGAATGATTTACCCAAACATGAATATATAAATTAAAAAACAAAAAATAAAAAAATGTTGTAAATAAAAACCCAACAGTCCATTATATGTTTTAATATTCAAGACTACATGTTAATACAAACAAAAGGGAGATAATATATAAAAGGAACTAAAAAACATCTAAAATTCACAACAATTCAATTAAAATATCTCCCTTATGATATCCCCACAACACCATCCAAGAGGATCACTAGAATCCCATACCACCATCACACAATTCATTACACTTAAAATTACAAATATTGAATATATCCACTTACACCCAAAAGTGTAAGAAGTTTATTTGCTATTTCCCATTAGGTTTCCACCCAAAAGGATTACAAACATTAAAAATTGAAAGAAAAATATAAATGAATGTATAATAAATGAAATTAAATGCATGAAATTTTAAATGGAAGTAGATTTAATTAAAACCCCTTTAAAGAAATAAATTTTTTAAATAAAACTCATTTTCTATTATAGTAACCCAAATGTTATACCATGTGCCAGTGGTGAGTCAAAAGTAGTCAAATAAAACCAAATATTGGGGAATATATATAGGTTTAATCAAATGATGGACCCTATAACCTCATGTATTTATGTAATAAGGTATAGATACTATAACCATACAGGTCCCCATGAATGAGCCACTATAGTGTAAAATAATCCAAAATTCTATTGGTCTCTAACCATCGTCAATATTTCATTAGTATTGTAATGATCAATCAAAAAAAGTAAAATTGGTTTGAGGCCACATATGTATCTCTAGAACAAAAGTCCTAGTCCTCTTTCCTAGCATCTCGGGCTTCCTTTAGTGTGCCCAATCAAGATCATTTACAACTTGATTCACCACATTCACAAACACAAGAAAAAAAGGAACTACACACACCAAAGCCTCCATTTTCACACTTAAAACCTCTTTTAGAAAGAAAACACACATAAAAACCTTTCCAACCATATTTTTCAATATAATTAATACCTTCGAAAACCATTTACAAAATTGATAAAAATTAAAAATAACAAAAAAATGGGGTACATCAACAATACACCAAATGCACATGTAAATTCCATTTAAAAAAAATGGAATTCTAATATCGAGAACTAAATCAAAGCTACAAGGGAGATGATAGGAGGGATATGTGGGCCTTGGGTGAGGAATCCCAAATTAGGAGATAAATGAGGTTTTTTGGGTGTCCAAATAAAGGGGAGAGAGATATTTTTAATGACCATGACACTACATAGGGTTATTCTCCATGGTTTGGTAAACCATGAAATAATTATATAGTGAATATTTCCCGAAGGAAGACCTTTTCATGGTTACATGGGACATGATCCATGGTTATGAAGAGGCTGTGAGGTTGGTACTATCTTCTACCACACAATTTTCCTTGTTCTGGCACCTGTTTGCTGTTAACAGTGTGCCAATCATTCAAATGGTACTATCCAACCAAAATACCCCATTTTAATCCAAAATTCTAATGGAAACCAAGGAAAAAATACCCAAAAATTATAATATTGAAATATTCATGAAAATTATATCACATATGTGATAATAAATAACATAATATTATTTCAACTGATATGGATAATGATTTTTGAAGGCTACATGGATCACTTCTTGAGGAAAAATTCCTGTCTATATTAAAAATCACTTTTCAAAACTAAAAAGTCTTATAATGTTTTAAAATAATTTACTATTAAAATTAAATTGGAAATGTATAATGTTAGAATTAAAAAATTTATTCATAATGATAGTTGAAAATATTGATCTTGTCTTACATGTTAAAAATAACGATCCAATTCACATTTTCAGCAAAAATAAATAATACCTCAATTAAAAAATTAAAAGAAGATTCATTTTAGGAAATTGTTTAAAAAGAAAAAATGGGTAAAAATTAGTTTAATAAATCATTTTATATTAATTAAATAATTATATAATACATTTTTAGAAATATGTTATATTGATGAAAATAGTTTGACTGAAGATGGAAATGAATTCGATTTTTCATTCAATTTTTTAAATAAAATATATTGTAAATAAACAAAGTAAAATTAATTAAAATAATATATTATAATAGAATAATAAAATAATATTAAAAATAATTTGTTTTAATAGTTTTTAATAGAAATCCATCATCAGAATCGTAAATATAGACAATCCTGATAAAAGATAAGATTGTATCATAAAATCCTTACCATAATTATAAAATTTGGATTTTTTAACTCATTAAAGAATAATATAAAATGAAACATAAATCCTTAGGAGAATAAGTAAATTAATTATATTAAATTTCAATAGTTTTGGGTATACACCTCATAGAATAATATATGTGTAAAAAATAACTTGATCCCCAATGAAGAAAAATTAAGAAAAAAACCCATACCAAATGTCTTAAAATCCTTCGTACATGTTATAAAAATATTTTTAATAAATATAGCTTTTCTATAAATATATTACACAAGAATAATTATATATATAACATTGTATAAGTTATTAATTGGGCCTTTTGACATATGATGATTAACAATTCATTATTATATTCAACTTTCATGTAATAACTAATTTTTTCATGTATGTTTTGATTTTGTAATTTTATTTAGTTTATATTGAACATGGTTCCATAATATCATTATATTAAATCATGGTATATATATTTCCTATATATACATTATATATCTATATTGATTGATACATTAATGAAATATATAGAAAATTAATTAATTCATTATTTGAAATGATTGGCTATATGTACGTATGAATGGTGCTTCCATCTGCTCGATGGAAGAAGCTAAAGAAAGTTAAAAATTATATTACCACTAAATAATCATTTTTATTTAATATATATCAAATATTTTTATAATCCTATCCATTTAAATTTCCTCATATGTGTATGTGATGAATGAATCATAACACTTCGTGAGGTGGTTTTCCACAATACACATTAGTGGCATTATTGTACTCCCTAAAAATGGATAGTAAGATGGTATATGTTATATTATAACTCAATAAGTATTATTAATTAAACAATATCATATATACAAGTTAAATCCAAAAATTATATCCACCCATGATATTTATTGATGGAAATGTATTAAAATTGTTTGTGAGGTTGGAGTCTACCATACACACGATCGATGATTTCATTTCCCAATTGATAGAAGCAAAGGTGAATATTTGTTATTAAATTAACATAATAAAATAATCGTAAATTATAGATAATAATTTATTTTATTTTCATTATTTTTTCACGAATTACTATTGTAACATTAGTAGTAAAAAAATAAAGATTTTAGTGAAGATAATTACCTTCTCTCAGAACAATCCCTTTGTATACCTTATTATGGATCTGAAGGTCGGTCTTTTGGGAAGACTAGAAGAACTATAATATGGATAAACATTTTGTGGAGGTATTTTTATTGATTATTCAAGACATATTTCTTGATATGTGTGAATATTTTAGGGGAGGTGGAAGCTATTATAATTCAAGAGAAGTGAAATTTATGTAAATATAGAAAACATTACAATATTTGGCAGTCACTATCAACCCAAATTCATAAAAAATTAAAAAATAATGGACTGGAAGTATGATATGGTCAATAGAAACCTCAATGATACAAAAAATATACATGTTGTTCCTTAACATATATGTTTTATTATATCTACAATTACAGTTTCTAGTAGGATAACATGTTATATTTTATTTGTAATTTAACATTTAATAATTGAAATGAAATTATAATTATTAAATAATTTTCAATCGCTATTTATAAATATAAAATAAAATTTATAAAAAAACAATATGTGTTAAAAATTAATTTAAATAAATGTTCCTGAAATGTGTAAAACCAAATTTTACCCATTACCATTGAAACAATGTTTCCAAAATATAGGGGTACAATTAATTAATAAAAATGGATCATTGTTACATGAATGGATGATGGTATGTGTTTTTAAACATAAAATAATTTCATGGTTGTGGATAATAATATTTTTTATTTTAAAACATTTAATAAATTATTAGTTGTTATAAAATCACATTAATGTCAATTCTGACACTATTAATTAAATTTAACTTTAAAACATTAATCATATTTTGGAATTAAAATATATCATTTTAAAACCAATCTATATTGTTATATTATCATGAAAATTTACTATAATAAACAAATTTATTAAATTATTATTACATTTAATATTTTTGTTTCAATCATTTTATTTCTATATTAAATAAATAAATAATGTGTTTGATTTTTATAACAACATATTGTAATAATAAAATTATAAATAAAATATTCAGATTAATTTTAATTTTTTATTCTCCAATTTTCAATCTATAATAATTCACATGTTTTATTTTTATTAATTTTGACACAAATTTTATGTATAAAAGAAAAAGGGTATCATTTTTTTTATTTACATAAATTATTTTTTTGGTTAATTTCATTAAAATATTACCCAGATGTTAATAAAAATTCATCCTTATGTAATAATGATATAACATTTTCAATACAATAGTAATTTTAATATTTTATGTCATTTTAACCATTGTCCTTGTACTGTACCCCCTCCCCTAGTGAAAATTCAATTTTAACCATAACCGTGGTAATTAATTAGTACAATGTTTACAATCTATTTTGATAAAAAATGTTGAATGAAATTTATAATGTTAATTATTGAGATTAGAAAAATAGAATCCATTTTTACAAATTATATTAATATAATTGGAAAATTTTATTCTAAAATTAATCCCGCATATACAACAAAAAATCGATTTTTTGAAGTAGAAATTTTCATACGTACAAAATTTTTTAATGTAAAAATTTAAAATGAAATTGATCCCAATGATACCAAATATGAATAATAAATATATATTTTAACAAATAATTCCTTCAAAATATTTTTTTCCCCGAATAATGTTTTTAAATACTTCAAATGAAAATGTAGTTTTTTAAAGAAAAATTTTATTTTCACTACTCACTAAAAACTTAACTTATTCTAAAATTAATAGAAACTCTCCCAAACATATTTTTTATATGTTTGTTCAAAAATTGAATTTTAATTTTCCATTTACTTTTTAAAAATGTTAAAAAAAAATTTATTATTTTGTCACAAAATGTGGATCAGTTATACTTTTTATTTTATTTTTCATTAGAATTTAAATAACCTTCACCACATGTTAATGATTCAATTCCCTACTAAAAACAAATCTAACCCACATCCACTGGAACAATAGAATTTACAAGGATCTATATTCAATATGAGGAGCTACATCCTTGGCATGGTTTGGAGAAAATATAATACCACACAATATACTGGCAATATATCCATGGATTACAATGACTCAGATATTTCATTGAAATCATGTATTAAATTGAAGGTAATCCAAAAGTATGTGTGCACCCTCGTAGCACAAACTGGGTAATACATTATTTGTGAAACATCTAATGTTACCTATGATTCTTTTTCAATTTAAATAATGTATTCAATTGAAAAAATTCTTGATTTCATATCCATACTATGGTAAGAACATCTTGGACTTTTTTTATGAAGACTGAGTCCAATTTTCCAAGTATGTTTTTCCCAGTCTAATTCCTCTGAGTACGATTTTCCCAATATGATTATTCTTTATTCAGTTCTTCTAGGTACTATTCTCCAAGATATTAAAAATACAACTTTTCTAGAATACAATAGAGATGAATCCACACCACATAAATTCTGTGTACAAAAATATTAGTACAATTATTCTCATCCAAAGAACACAATCCAAAAATATATAACATAGGCTGAGTGGGATAAATACAGTTCATGACTTTTTCCTTGGTAAGAAAATACCAATAAGAAATCCTAGATCTTATTAATACTTCCATAGATGCTGACCATTCGAATACAGTTGAACATAACAATATGTTAATTATCTCAGAATGATATTCACTAAAAATGATGATCAGAAAAATACAACATTGTTATATTATATCTTCTCTTTCACTTCAATTAATCAAACCCATTTCAACAAAATCTCTGTATGTGATCATCTTCTTCTCTATAAAATCTCAGATCTTCTATCTCTTTTTCGGTGAATGGATAATTTTTTTACAAAAAGTATGATATATTTTTTAAATTTTGTAGGTGATCCGTAATGGTTTTTTTGGGAATCCCAAAAAAGCTCCATCACACTTAAATTAACAAAAATCTTGATTTCCCATAAAATCTCAAGTGTCATTTGACTTATTTAACTCTTATCCATGATTATTGATTCATCATCAATATTCATCTCTTCTTCAAAAACTATTCACAAATGATAGTTGAAATTCATTTTTTGAATAAAATTATCTCAATACATTTTTTTTAAAACAAGTCTCATTATAAATTGAATAAAAATGTTAGAAGAAATAGATACCCCTCTAAAAAATGAATACAACCATTTTTTTAATTCCATGATCCCCCTTCATGGAATATTCATTAAACATAATTTTTTTCTAGTAAAAAAATAACATTAATTCATCAACTTTTTTACCCACATGATAATTCAATTGAAAGGTAAATAGTGTAATTAAAAATATTTTGAATTGATGACTATATTTTTGATTTTTTTTTTCATCAAAATTTTCATTGCCTCATATAATCTTCAAAAACATCCTTCGTTTACAAGCATTTGCTTTTATAATGGTTTAAATAATGACATTAAATTTATTTGAGAACAAATTAAAAATTTCTAGGCTTCAATTGGAATGTATCGTAACTTTTAATTATTATTTTTTTCTCACCCACTTACAATAGTTTAGAAATAAATTTTCCCAAATACAATCATGAATAATTTGATTTTCCTAGTTATGATATTTGTAAGTGTGATTTTCCTAGATATTATTATACTGATTATGAGCATCCTAGATACAATCATTCTTGGTATGATCTTTCTAGGTATGATCATTCTAGGTACAATTAGCCTACATAAGAATTATTTTGTATGAAACTTTTCTTCATTAGACTCACCAACATTTTTCCTTACTATATAAAAATATATTGTGTATGATTACTTTTTTATCGACAGTATTTCTTTCTTATATTCCACGTAGTTATGATAAATATTCGTTCAAATTTGAAAAAATATTTCCTTTCATTCTAGGTCAGTTGAATCTGAAACCCAATTGGCTAAATATCTTTCACTCTTTATTTATTTCATTATTATTGTACCTTAATTTTCACAACTCACATATGATTTATGATAATATAAAATTAGAAATATATCGTCATGTTTGTAAAGGATCAATGATGAATATAATTAAAATCAATACCTCATTATGATCTTATCTCGTTTCAGACCTAAGGTAAATCTGATTAAAAAATTTCTTCAACCAACTAATTCTTAATATGATATAATTTCTTAAACCATGTGAGTGTATTTTTTAAATAAACACAAAGTGAAGTTATTTTATTAATTAAAAAATATTATTGAAAAGAAAAGAAAACACATGAGAACAATCAAATTCATCGTCAGCATTATCTTAACAATCTCCCCCTTTGGATTTGGTTGTTAACAAAAAATTTTAAATCACTGAAAATTGTTTCCTCAGGAATGGTATCACTTGTCACTAATTATAATACTATGTTTGATCAATCATTTTATTATTCAAAAATAATTAACAACAATTCTATGTTTTCCAAAAGATGTCTTTATGAAAACAACATTATATTTCTTACAAAGCTTATCCGATTTTGTTGAATACAGAAAAAATAATTTAATGAAACCACTCCATAAAATATTTATAATAGTCCAAGCACAATAAAATAATGAATTCATATCTTAAACAAAACCCATCTTATTTACATTCATCAAATAGATATATTTATGAAACAATTCATTCTCCCTCTTGACAAAACAATCCAAAGGTAATATAATAGAGGTTACAAAAACACATTCCACATCCTTGATGTGAATGAGATTGGACACCCACGGTCAACCTATATTTAAAAATTTATTCCTTTAATAATGGTTTTATAAACATGTCAACAACATGTTCTAATGTTTAAACTTACTCTAGCATCAATTAATATTTCTCCACATTCTATTTGATAAAATGATATTTGATGCCAATATGCGTTGAATGATAATTTTGAACATGACTCATAGTGACATTGATTATACTATGATATCCAAAAACTATAAGCAAGGGTAACTTCATGTAAACAACTACATATTCAAATTTATTTTTCATCAAAATATGTTTAGTATATGATTGTGTGGCATCAACAGACACAGCATTAGTGGTCAAGAGAGTTACTAAATTCTGTTTCCTTGAATGAAAACTAACAAAACTTTTCCCCGAATGAATACTCCACTAGAAATGGATATTCGATCATCAACATTCATGGCCCAACTAGAATCTGAATATCTAAACAAATAAATACAATCTGAGCTTCCATACCTGAATTAGATTTTTATTGTTCCATTGATGTATTTTAGATTTTTTACAGTAAGTGAATTTGATTTTTTGGAGCACTCTTAAATCATTAACATATGTTAACAAAACAAAAAAATATCAATTCATGAGTAATTAAAATAAAAAAAAATATCCAATCAATATTTTGAATAATTTTTTATCAAATTATTAAACTTCATTAAATTTGGAAAACATTATTCCCATTGAAATAGGTTTGGAAATTGGATTTTAATTTTCCATGTGTATCATCTTATGATGTTCCATAGCATACTTATCTTGAGGGATAGAAATGTCTTTTCATTATTTGTAGGATTTGTAACCCAAGAATGTATTTCATTTCCACCCGTATAGAAATTTCAAATACGTTATTCGTCTCTTCATAAAATCATTCACATATTATTTCCTCATTCCTTGAAAAGATAATTTCCTCAACATTAATAGTTATAATGAGGTAATAATTTTGATTCTCTCTGATGTAAATATTTTTACAATCTCTAACATTCATGAAATTGATATTTCTTATGCATGTATCGTAATTGAAATGAAATTACCATGGAGATTATTTTAGGAGATATAAAACATCTTTCAATAAATAAACTTATCATTGATCTTTCCCAACAACAAATCCTCATGTTTTTTCAATATATTCTTATTCTTCAAGATCACAATTCAGGAATGCAGATTTAACATCCATTTGAAATATCTTGTAACTTTTTTGTTCAACAGTGGAAAGAAAAATTTCAATCGTTTCATATATTACCACTAAAGTAAATATATAATCAAAATAAATACCTTCAATTTGTGAATACCATTTTCAAAATAATATTTCTTTATTTCTCATCACTCCACCATCATCAATCAACTTGTTTCAAAAACCCACTTTTAGAAAATAATTATTTTTTTTAATTCTTTGGTATGAGTTCCCATGTATCATTTTTCCCATTTAATCAAAATATTTATTCTATTAATGAACAAATTATAGAGACTCAAAAACTTTTTTTACATTGTTCGACTCAACTTTTGAATATAAAGAAAAATGTGTAATAGCATTTGTTGTTCTTCATGTTTGAAACTTATGATTTTGATCACCAATTATATTCATAACATCCATATTATTTGTAAGCAAATGATGATATTTCTTTATCATCCCTATCACTAGAAATGGTTGAGCTTTATTTTTTTCTTCAGATATAATATTGTTGTTTGTATCCTTATAAAAAAATTCGTTAACTTTCTCAACATCCATTTTAGAGTGAAGATGTTTTTCATTCTTACATAATTAAAATACATTCACATCAACATAATAAATAACTATTTTTTATCTTATTTATGGAATACATATCCTATTCCATTAAGATAATATCCAAGAAACATTCCATCATTGCCTTTCTATTTAAACTTTCTATAGTTTCCACCTTTATTCATTATAATTCATGGACTGTCAAAACCATTAAAATGTTTCAATCATTGTTTTTTCCAAAATGAAATTTCTATGGATTGATATAGGAATTATTCATATATAAAAATTGTTATAAATATATATATATAAGTACTCATTCATATCCTCCAAATGTATTGAGAAATTATGAATTCATTTAAGATGGGACTTTCTAATTCGACCATTCTTATATTGTATTTTTTTAGAAATCCCATTAGTTTGTTGTAGTGTGTGGGGAACAATAATTATATTGAATTACATGCTTCTCATGATAACATTAGAATTCCTCCCTTCTATATTCACCTCCAATGTTTGTGTTGGCACCAAAAAATTTCATCCTACTCAGCAAGCAGACTTCGGGATGTGGTAGACTGAATAAAAACTCTGAGGGGCTCTAAATCCATCAAACCAATATTAAAATGTATTCTTTGCGAATATCTATTCCCAGACCTCCTGCCTTCATGAGGATGACTCTGTGATCCTCTTCCTGGCATAAACCTAACCCTCTTAAGGTTCGATGAATTACAATGGACCACGACCTCTCTACCACATATTAATCTTTGTGGCTCGTTGCATGCCATATACTTCATCTAGCCTCTCAATGGCATCACCACTCTAAGAGAACAATGTATATAAACATAACACATCCTCTCAAGGGTGTCACTCTATTCTACAGTAACCTATACAACCCTCACTGGACTTCCTTTCCTATAAATTGAATTACACCCTATCAGACCATTATTACTTGTCCCTTTCAATGTCCCAAGCTTCTGTTTTTTAAAGAGCGTTGAGAATCCCCATGATGGAATGCCAAAGGTACTTTTCCTCTACATGCCATGAATAATTTTGTTCTTCCTAACCTCCACATATGGTATCCTTCTCCAGTGATGGGTATGCCCTTTGTGAAGGCATATGACCTTCACAAAGGAAGGAGGCCCATTTGGGTGCTTGAGGGTTCATGAAGAGTAGAGCCTTCACAATTAACTCTCCAAATAAATAGTTATTCTATAATGTGATACTCTAATCCATTTAAGGGTATCCTTCCTGAATACCCTTTACATATAAATGAACCATTACACCACAACGACTCTTTCCTTCACCAAGACCATGACCTTCGAAAATACCCCCTCCTTTAAGAAGATAATCAACTTCATGATTACCATATCCTTTGTGATGGTCCTTTCATTCGCAAACACCATTTTCTTCATAGAGACTATTTTGTTTTCAATGACCATGACCATCACAAAGAAACCGTTTCCAGGATTTATTGATTTGCACGCCCTACTTTCACGAAGCCTTCTAGGCTCGTACAAACGTATTTCATGGTCCCTTGGGTGGTTATTCATATTGAATTTTTTATCCTCATGCTTATTCAAATGGTTATGCTAACATCTATTGACATATCACATGGCCACGCTAACGTTAGACACTAAATGGATAAATCCACAACCATGTCTTCGTACAACATTTTTAGAGAATTTCCTTCACCAAGTGTTAAAGAGATCCAGTAACATATGATCAAGGGGAGGGAAGTGAATCAAAATCATCCTAGCTACATGATGTTAAACATCCAAAAATCATCATCCCCCATACATGATGTTTACCTACAGCCTCTCCCCATGCGATATACATGGGATGCCCCATATCTAAAAATTTTCACCCCCACTGGTCACCACGAGCATGATATCTTCCTCACATGGAATGAGATTCTACATTAATGGGATGGAAGCTACCTGTAGCGGTGTGAAACCATCCAGGTGTAAGCCCCAAGACTTTATTATACATTGTATCACACTTAATCAACCTATATTTTTCTATGCGCAAAGAATTGATTTGAGATAGAAACATGGGACTCTCAACACCATGTCCCACTCCCTTTTGGGATTTATCACCACCAGGCCTCCCTCATAGAGTAACCCCCTCTTTATTTCTTGGGCCAATAAGAACGTGTAATACCCGCTCTATATATGTACCTTTCGCAATGTGATTGTCAGGTATTTATTCCCCTTGTTTCTCATAGTGAGCAGGAATTATGTGGTCATAGAGTAAACATCGACCAGGATATCATCTATGGGCCGCCTTAGCTATTATACTCATGCAACAGTTTTCTAAACATTCCACACATTGATCCATTCCCTTTTTTGAGAATTGTACATATGAATCCTTTTTGATGGTCATTCCTGCCATCCATTTATCCCAAAAACTTCACATAATTTCACCCTCATCCTGCATGACACTAAATTGTATGCTTTCAAACTATGTGGATTTTGAACTCTATATCTTAGGAAGGGTATGTAGGAATCATCCCTGAGGTCCAACTGTAAACACTGAAAACCCATTCACACTACATGGGTTTTGATCCCTTCTTCCTATAAATTGTATGTAGTAAATCTCCATGAGTTCCAAACCCAAACACTGGTAAACCCATTCGAACTACGTGGGTTTTGAACCCTGTCTCCTAGACTTTTTATGTAATAAGATCCCCTCTGGTCCAACCCCAAACACTTGTAAACCTATTCATAGTACATGGGAATTTATCCATGTATCCTAGATATAGTACATAGGATGTATCCCTAAGGTCTAACCCTGAACACTGGTAAACCCATTCGAACAATGTGGGTTTTGATCCCTGTCTGCTAGAAAAGGTACATAGGAAAAATCCCTAATGTTCAACCCCAAAATCTGGTATGCCCTTTTGAACAACATGGGTTTCGATCCCTATCTCTTAGATAAAGTACATATTAAGACTCCCTATGTTCTAACCCCAAAAACCGGTAAAACCATTCGAACAATGTGGGTTTGATCCCTATATCTTATTCTGGGTATGTAGGAAACATCCCCATGATCTAACTCCAAACACTGGTAAATTCATTCGATCTATGTATCTTTTGATCCCTGTCTCTTCGACTAGGTACGTGAGAAGCCTCCCTGAGGTCCAACCCCAAACATTGGTAAACTTTGGTGTCCCCTTCATTGGGACCCACCGCATTTTTTTGTCCCTTAGAGGTATTAGGCCCACTATCCGACCACTAACCATGTGTAACCCCCTGTCATATAATCGGCTTGTTGTTCTTTTCATACAATCCATTCCATGCCACATCCCAAAATATGTAGACATTGATTCCCTCACATGAGGATATATAGGATGCCTCTATGTGTTTCAAGATCCACATCACTGTCATCTTAATGACAGTTCCATATTATTCACCATACACTTCACTCACCCATCCATATCTATCCTGATTCCACCCAAAACACTATATCCTAGTGTAATCATGAAATCCATTCAGGCAGCTAACCATGCATAAGACTCACACAATCCAAAACAATCCATCAAAGAGTTTCCCTTTTATGATATTCTACTATCCATACATAATCCCCAACATTTATCCATGTCATTATCATTTGTGTTCTCCCCTATTACATGTCTCACCCTTTGAAATACACAGGTTTTGATACCTATCATTTACATAGGGTGTGTATAAAACCACTTTCAGTTTCAATCCCAACCCATGGTAAGACTTGGTGTTCCCCTTTTTGGGGTTCAGATTCCCTTATCTACAATCAGTGGTATCCAGATCAACCTTCATAATGTGATATATTCTCTTTATGGGATATACCACCACAGACCTATCCTTACGGGGAGTTCCAGCCCATCTTTTGGTAAACCATCCCGATGCTACCTCATAGGGATGTCCCAATCTGATCTGTCTACATGGGATGTTCTGATAAATATTATTTCATCTCCACAAGATGTTATACTCGTAGCATACCTCATGTTAAACACGAGATTCCTGAGGAAAACTGTGGAAAATGTTCCTTTGGTGAAAACCTCTCGACAAGTCATTAAACTCATGAAATTACCTTTTATAATCATGAGAAGCTGAGGAAAACCTTATGGATATTCATATGGAATATAATTCCCCACCGTCAATGTGGGAGTCCTTGGGCTTATGCAACCTCATGAATTCCAATAATGAGGGGAATAAACCCAAGAGCATCAATGTTTTAGCATCCATACATGCTAGAAATTTCCAACGTGACTACTCTTCTGATTGAAGGTTTTTTCCCTAACTTGAACCCTTGGAATGTCCTGATATAGTCAGTGTAATTAAAATACGTCTATTAAGATATGTCATTGCGGAAGAGTTTCATAAACAACGTCTTAATATTTAAGTGAGACTCAGACAAAGAATCAAGTTCCAAGGATGAATCCACAGAATAAGAGACTGACATCCCATAATCTTATTTTGATCAAGGAGAATACATCCCAAAAAAAAAGAAACAGACACTACCCACCTTTGGAAACTGAGAATGTAGGGTAGCAGCCCGCACATTGCAGCAGGATGGCATGCACCCCAATGAAAGCATTGAAAAAAAGGGTGAACGCATCCTGAATCTTATCTCTAATAAATATATTAGTAGCATTTGATACATTAGTAGATAATTGTGTCACAATATCAGGATATCTGGCACCAGATCGCACCCAAACAATTGTGGGCATTGCGTGAATATCACTAGATATTGGGGAAGTTGAAAGTGGAGTATCTCGTTCTATGACATTGTCAACGTGGATCCTTCTTACCAATCAAGGGAGGAAGAACGACATTCGGTCACTAGATGTTTCTTTCATCCTTTAATTGCTAATTGTCAAATCTACCGGCATTATAGGACCCAGGTTGTTATGTCAAGAAACTCATCACCACCCACCCAATGACACATGGTCTAGAGAAACACCAAAGCAGAGATCCTATATGGATCCATCTCTTCTAAAACTTCCTCCACATTCTCAACTGTTGGGTTCCAAATCCATATCTCACAATATTAACTCATTCGGAGGAGGGTGATCAAAAACCTCATATGAGGATACGAGGATAAAGCATTTATCCCAACTCGATATATGGCCCATGAAGACTGAGAAAATTATGAGCCTCATTGTCACCGCCTCCTCCAAGGGCCTTGTAGGGATCCACTACTGCTCACTCCGTCCTACAACCATTTCATGAGTCTCTCCCCATAACACATTGATGACTCACTCTATTATAGAAATGAGGTATGGGATGTCTGGGCTGTCCCATTTTTGATCCCGTCTCAAGGGCCACTATGGAGGGCTCCCAACAGCAACATTAGCACCACCACCTGGTCTCACACACTGAGGAGTGGGTGAGTCACACACACGCACCACCGGTCCCAATTCGGTTTAATTGATGCCAATGTCAGGTGCAAGCTGACAGGGACACCTACTAGGGGGCGTTATCATCAACAACTACCATGGCATGTGATAATTCGAAAACATTCTATCAATTCAGAATTTATACTGGACATGGGAACTTTTATGCCTAACCCAAATCAAGGACCCATCTACCCCAGAGGCATATTGAGAAGACTCTCTTTGTCACTAACACAGGTAGTACCCATTGTGAGCCAACTAGCAGCAATGAAATCGAACAAGGAGGTCCCACCCATGATACCACCAATGGGATATACGCCCCCCCCCCCACACCCAAGCTTGGAATGGAGACCTTCTCCATGGCAAGACCATTACAGGAGAAGTCCCTCCCCACCGCACTCACATCCAACATGGTGGTCAATTTTTCACCCACGATCATAGGTATGGAGTCATCCATCTTGTCACAGGAAGATGATACAACGATCCGTCTATCCCAGCCATCTATCATCATGGAAGTGTTCCCCATGTTCTTACCAAACCCAAAAAATTTCCACCGTGTCCTAGAAGACATATAGGTGTAGGTATTCCCCACTTCATTGTAATACAATCCATAAGTCTTCCCCATGTTCAGTTTGACAGGTTGGAAGGCCCCGTTCATACCATCACCACTAATGTAAAAAAAATTATTAATGTGTTTTCCAAGATCCGACCACCTCCAACGGAGGTCCAGCTCACTCCAACACTTCTTGCGGAGGTTCCCCCCACAAACCAGCCAGTGGAGACAGATGCCCTCCCCATTTTCCTTTTGAGATTAGTATGGGTGCTTCTATGATCTATGAAATTATTGATGAATTTTCTACATAGTGGTGTCGGAATTACGATAACCATCGACTGGGGACCCAAGGGCAGGTAGGCCGTCCCACCATGTGAGTTTATTTTTGGTGACCTTGACCATAATTACCATATAGATAGGGTAGATTCTGGAGTTTCACGGAAAGAGGGCACGAACAAATCCAACTGAGTTGCGTAATAACCTTTCTCAGGATAAAGCTCAGGTTCCCCCATCCGCTACATAGGTCGTTCCACTGGCAGTACCATAGGTCATTTCACTAGCTGCTCCATGAGTTGATAGGCATGCCTCATAAGCTAAAAAACCTACCAACACACTAGTGGTCAGTGATCCTCTTCATGATATGAATCACCACCAATATGATCTGATGGCCTCTCTCATTTCCCGTTGCTAGGCCCTAGAAACACTACGTGTGGGAATATTGCTTGATAGAATGCCATATCATGCATGGGTAGCCGATATGTCATCACACCCTAGTTTAATAATTCTTACATTATCCTCCATTAATAGGTCGAGAAACCCTATGTAGAAACTGGACCACTAATTTGAACGTGTGTACCTATTCTGGGAAATCCAGTGCAGTAAGAGGCCACCATGCATCGGTTTTTTGTAGAAACACTTGAAGGGCCCGCATTCGTTTGGTGCCTCCCACTACCCATTGGGTTAGTAACTAGTTGGGAGGGAAATTGTAGGTAGTTTCTTTACCTGTTTAGTTCCACCACCCAGATGATGAGTATTGTTGACCAATACAAGTTCAAGAAGAGACCATACCAATTTGTCAAATACTTTGTTGCCATGTGGAAAGGCCCCACATATTCCATTGATATACCATTGAATCAGGAAAAACTACTAAAAATGGGTGTGGGGAATGTCATAATTGAATTGGTATCTTTTATAATCACTCAGAACTATATAGCAGGTTTCGTAGATGTCTCTAACAAAGCCGAGATACTAGAGGTGTCCTTGAAGAAGGCCAAGAAGGTACGTCCATTGCCTCCAGTATCTCCTGTGAGAATAGATGATAAGGCTGAGCCCACTACAGTAGCACAAATAAAGTCCCCAGGAAGTAGGTGTTATTACTAGTGGATCTCTCTCGACAGACTCACCAAGGCCCGCCATCTTAGGCGCAACCTACAACTTAGCATCACCAACCTCAGAATCGATAGGCGCACCCACATAACATGATGGAACCACATAGGACAGAAAATCATGTTTTTCCCCATAATTAAGCTCCTCCATCCCCTTCGTCAGGGCCACGATCCTTTAGCTACCCTCTTGGAAAGAAGGTACTAGACCTACTCATTTAATGAGTCTCAAGTCCCCAGTTATTTACAAAGTGTATTAGGCATGGGAATCTGCTGATTGTCAGAATATAGGAGGCCCGAGGAGGATAAGCTCACAGATATCTTCGATTACTACCCCAATAACAATATCCTTGGGCACACCCTAAAGAATTGATATGTCTTTAATCACTGGATTCAAGCCTAGCTTGATAACAACAAAGTAAGGTTAAGTCCAGCCCCAACATAGGTGGCATGTGGGTTCAAAAATCATGAAAGTGATGATGAAAGAAAAAGTGAATGGCAGCATGTTCTTAATGTTGGGAATCAAAAATAGGAAGACCAGATAGAACACAATGAAATTTATCATGCCCATGGAATTGTACGTGCTCATTGTAGACAACCCAAGCCATTGGATGTTTCTGCATTAATTACAGTCGCTAATTATTTTTCAACATCTCGGTCTTCTTATTCCTAGAAGGGAAACCATATATGATGGAAGGGAATAAAATTCCCACAAAGGTTCCATCTTCATTCCATACTCTCAGAGATTTCCTTCCCACAAATATGGTTATCTTCCATAAAATCTATCCACTAATAGATGATTTTTCAAGTGATAATTTAGGGTATGCTTCAGTCGATACAGTAGAGCCGTCACACCCCTACAAGGTTCTTATTTCTAAGGAGCACTGGAAGGACCCTCCTAATGTCCCCAGGTGATTCTAGTTTTGATAGAGACATGGTTATGTGAGTCGATGAAAATCATTGTCCATTACTTTTAGAAAATATATGCATGCCACTGGGACTAGGTAGTAGGCCCAACATAGAGCTCAGCACACACAACCTTCTCATCTTGTTTCATTAGATGTACCTCTATCACTGCTTTTACTAAACAGTCAATGGTATCTTCCATGATCATGCAACGATCATCCTTGTTCTATTGAAAATCGACCTCAGTCACTTGTCCCTCTACAAGTAGTCCCTCCACGTGTTTCAACTTGTGAGTAGCAGGGACATTATCAACACCAGTCGACTGCCGGTTCAACTAGAAGACCTGTCATTAATCCTACCATAGAGTAACCTCCCATTATTAGAAGTTTATTCCATACACAAAAGTACGATATTATATGAAATCATTCCAGTATACATGAAAATCTCTCTATCCTCGAGGCTCTTTGCCTGTCATCAGATATGCGCTAATATCGTGTCAAGGATTTAAGAAGCCCCCTCCAGTTTGAGATGTAGGTAGTAGCTGTAGAGTCCTTCCATGCTGAGGTAGTCATGAATGAAGAATATCAGGAAATTATCTATATCATTGGAGAAGATTAATGGTCCCCTATACATGGGAACATTCACCTACGGTACATCACTGGCCATTTTAATGGAATGGAGGATCACTATTGTCTTTTTGTCACATGTTGTGGGATCAATCTTTCCCAAACATGGACACTCTGTATGATGGGGCTGTCTGAGGATGATCTGAGTCCCTCCTAACATGAAAATTGAATGTTATGATAGGATATAATAGAAACCAATTGCAATGATCTTCTTAAATACCTAGTTTTGTGGCAGTGTTTCTAGCACCATGTTTATGGTTGTCTTATAGGACAACGCTTACAACGTGTTGATGGGTAGGCCATGGATCCACATGCACATGTAGGTATTTTCTTAATATCATGAATTATTTATGTAATCCCTCAACGGTTGTGTAGGCGTACTCCATAGTGACACAAATCCATTTGCCGCTTATGAAGCCTTCTACCTGAATGATGACTAGTACAACAGTATCAACAAGTAGATTTAGGCTAACGAAGTTGAACACGCTATGGCTATGACCAACCCATGGACAGTCCAAGATGATGCCAATTTTTTTATCCATTTATTGGAGGGAACAACCCCAGATTTTGGGAAATGCATTGTTTTCATGGGAACTAGGGGGAGAACATTCCATTCATAAGTAACGCCAGAAGATCACCTCCTATTAATATAAAAACCATGCACGATTTTTCCCAGATCCCCCTAATCTTTTAAGGTATAAGGATGTATGCCCATGGTAATAAAAATACATCATACATACTTGATTCACAGGGTTTGGAAAAATCAAATCAAGAAAACACACCAATACCTTTTTGATATCATCAAGAATGGCCCCTTGGGTCTAAATCTATATTGGATTGAGTAGACATCTTTTGTCACCCTGGTTTTGGTATTATAGGAGCTCCTTGATGAGTCGATCGGCACTAAGGATGGAACCCATGTCCATCAAGATCTACCAGTTCAGAAGAACTACCTCCTCTAGATGATCCCTCCTTCATGGATGAAGAAGAGGATTTGGAGGTTTTCTCTATCGCATTTGAAGAATGGGTTACTACCATGGATGATTAATTATTATAGATGAAACTTAGGGACGATATGGATCTGCATCCAACATTGATCACGGCCTCTATTCAGGTTGAAGAATAACAAAGATGCATGGATCTCATAAATTGGAATCATTATGTAATCTCTTAGACTTATGAAGAGATTCATGGAATAAATCCACATTTCATTATCCACCTTCCCTGTCTTCCAGCAAATCATAGAGCGTTCAAACAACCTCCCAAAAATATGTACCCTTCCTGCGATGTTATTCTTGAGGCAGAGGCTGATAAGATAATCAAATAAAACATCATCATGGATGTACAATAACCCATATGGTTATCTAATATTTCTCCCATTAGGAAGAAAAACAGACAGATCAGAGTCTGCATCATTTTTTTTGGATTTCAACTATCACTTCCTGAAGGATGACTTCCCCTTCCTATCACATACCTATTGATTGATGCTACTCAATATTTTGAGGATCTCCCCATCATGTATAGACATTCCAGATATAATAAAATCTGAATATCCCTCAAGGATGAAGATTATATTTCATTCAAGACACTACAAAGAACATTTTGCTTTCAATTAATTCCCTTAAATTTAAGAATGTGGGTTCCACCTATCATCATTCCATGGACCTCATATTCAATCTTATCCAAGGGGAATTGGTGGAATGCTATGTAGGCAATTTTAGGTTCAAATATCACCTGCATCAAAAACACATCCAAGATATTTAGAAAGTGTTCGCCTACCTCCGTTCCCTCCATCCAAAGATGAACCCCATGATATGCAATTACTGTGTCTCCTCCAAAAAGTTTCTCAGCTTTGTTGTCAGATATAGTGGAATTGACATTGATTTGATGATGATCAACCCCAACAGAAATATATCTCCATCGAGAAATGTTCGAGAGCTCTGAGGCATTCAAGGACACTAACCTACAAATTTCAATTTATTAAAAATCTGATAGGAAAATGTAATCCCTTTTCATATCACTTTAATAAAGGTGGTGATTATCAAAGGGTTGAAGAGTGTCAGACCACTTTTGAGGAAGTCAAGAAGTACATGCTACGACCCCCAGTTCTAATGCAACGTGTTCATGGAAATCTATTGTCATTTTATTGTACCACTTAGGAATGATCTCTAACCAACCTTCATTCCCATAAGAATAATTTGGGTACATAGAACAATTTATATTATCTCAAACACATGATCCTCTATACAGACACAAGATACTATACAATCGAGAAGAGCTGCCTGTCACTAGTATTATCAGTGAAGAAATTAAAACTTTACATACAGCACATGAGATACGTTTTGTTTCTCTACTGGATCTGATGAAGTACATCCTAAACCTCCCCGTGATGATAGGCTATCTAGATTTGTGGGTTGTGGTCCTTGAAAATTTCGACATCATGTGTACCCCTGGAAGGATATCAAGGGGAATGCATTGAAAGTCTTCTTTGCCGACCATCCATCACCCGTAGACCAATCTCTATATCATGATTTTTTAATGAGGCAATCCTTTCAATAGATCATTCCATTACTTGTTAGAAAATGAAATTTAATAGTTCTTCCTGAAGCCCTACAGGCATAAGACTCAATGGACTCAGACTTAATAGAGTGGTCATGGTTATCATTTCCGTCATGTCACCACAATCCTTCCTACCATATTAATTACTATTGTCAAAAGGTTGTACCAACAATAGGGTAGGGTATCATGATCTCATCACTGGTCTCGATCTGTCCCTTAAGATTGACGTTCCCCACATGCATGTGAAAGGGGACTACAAACAGTTATCATGAAGATTAATAATGACTACGTCATCATGAAATCATATCTCATACTATTGTTAGTTCCTACCCACCAACTAATGGACCAGTTCCCTTCTTGGCCAAAAGTGACTCATATCCCTCGATTGTAGAATGGCTGAACAGATTCCTTGGCCAAACTGACTGCATCTCTTCTTGAGCCTAACTAGGATTATTTGATTATCTATGTTGGGAAATGAAGAGTAATCACGCTCATAGCTCTAAAAAATGATAATAGCATTCATGTAAGCTACTTTACAGCCAATGCCTCAACATTGAGACCTCAAGGCCCCCCTTCTACAGGATTGGAAGTGATATCGGACTAGATGAACCCCTTTATTGAGTATATTTGGCAGTGTTACCTCACATAATATCAAGCCTCACGTGAGCGATTCAGTCGGAGTTCAGTGTATTTCACCCTCTGGAGTGGTCCTAGACTTGAGTAGATCCATTACAGGAATGGATTTGATGGGATTATCCTGTGTTTAATTTGAGGAGGTGATCTTTCTTGGGTCATGCATGAGGTTCATTTTGGTTCCTACGAGGCTCATCAAGCGGGGCTGAAACATTCTCCCCCGATCCGATGATTGAGATACTTTTGGCCTACCATGGTATGTGACTATATTAAGTGTTCCAATAGGTTCCATGTGTGCCAAATCCATTATAATTTCATGCATAATATTTCATAGCATGTCCACACTACCATGTACTCTTGTCCCTTTGCAGTCTAAGGACTAGATGTCATGGGATCAAATCCACTAGTGATAGCTCGCCAGTGCAGGTTTATTTTAACCGCTGTGGATTTATTTTCCAAATGGGATGAGGTAGTTCCTATCATGGAATTAAAGGCCCATTATACCAATGAGTTTGTGAGATCGAATATTCTCTACTTATTCAGAGTCCCTAATTTCATCCTATCGATAACAGAAGAAATTTTTGGGAAGATGAACTAATGAAATTGTATGCCAAGTACAAAAACTGTTATAATCCTAAATCGTGCTATCATGCTCAAGCAGGAAGATATATTCATTCAACAAAACCCTCTAAAACATTTTTTAGAAGAGGGAAGGTCATAACAAGAAGAGTTGGCTATTCCAACTCTCCCAAACACTTTGGGATTATCGGATGACGACTCGTAATTTCGCTGAGGTGACCCCATATTTCTATGTGTATAGAGCGGAGGTAGTCCTACCCATAATGATTAAGTTACCCGAATTACCCGAATATGTCTACAATCAGTAAAACCTCATAAAATTATTTTTAAATCCATATAAATGAACTGGAATCATTAGACATGAATATGATTTGTGCCATGCACAATCTAGAGAGTAATCAGAAAAATATAAATAGATCATTAAACATGAAAGTTCACATTCACTCATCCATACATGGTGACATGGTGTTGGATCAAAGATTTCCAATGATACCCAGCCTGATGATGCAAAAGATGTAGCCAAAATGGGAGGGACCATATATCATTCACATGGTTTACCCAAAGGGTGCATACTCCCTAGTCACCATGGATAGTGAGTGTATTAATCCTCCCACCGATGATAAATTCCTCAACTAGTATTTCTATTAACGGTCCCACATGATATTAAACGACTCTTTCTTCACTACATGACATTATACAACAAGATCCATCTATACTGTTGGATGTAAAACTACTCAGCACTTTTCCTGCATGATGATAGACTACAAAATGGCAGGGACATTTCATCCATGGCCTAGCCTCATGTCACTCAATCTTTCCAGCCTCCCAGCCCATGTTCTCATTTTGGATTGTGCAGTGTGGTATGGAATTTATGTACACATTCAAGTTGTTCTATTTTTTCATCAACATAGAAATATCCTTGAGACAACTTGAATTTATCCATTGTCCTTACCTCAGGACGTTAAAATGCACGGGTACCACCACGATTCACGTGTACCACCATTCACGTTTCCATCATTAATTTATATATGAATGGACCCCCTATAACCTATTCTCAAGCCACATTTTCTCACCTACCATTTGTTTCCATCACAACCAAAGGATCTTGAACACTAATTTTACATAGGTCCCACATTTTGAATATGGTCAGAGGTCAATAATCAATTTTTGTTCCTATTCTAGGTCACATGATAGGGATACTATGTAGAAAATATGTTCATAAGATATCTTAAATTGTTATTGTCGTTCCATCATTTCCCAAATGAGTGGCATGATGATTCACCTTTTCATCCCATCTATCCCATAAACACGATAGTAAACTGGGCATCTACGGTCTGATCTATGTGAATATAAACTAGAATATACCACAAACATGTCGCATGGATTAAAATTGAAAGAAATCATTGAGAACTACATATTGATTTATTACCATCCTAATGGGATATTTCGGAAAGCCCAAATATTTTTTGGGTACAACCCGAGTTCATCTATTTTTTCTCTCACCCACTTATCTTCTGGAAATATGAATGTTGTGCCATATGTGGGCATATGTCCTCATTCACATTAAGCTATTTTCCATCCCATAGACAGACATGTTCAAGATGCATGTTCCCCTATCCATGTCCTACTGTCTTCTGTTAAACTACATAGATACTCTATAACATTGTATGGCTTGATACCCATCCTCATGGGATATATTGGAATGTCAAAGATCCTTTGCTTGGGAGAATGTATATGTTTGGCCACCTCTATTATCTGTCCTAAATAATCCCACTGGGAATATGTGGTGTGGTGTGGACTCCATTTTTCCTCACTCACATAGGGTTTTCAATAGCCATGATAATTACCACCCTCCTCTTGAGAGTTATCCATCCCCTTTTCCTCCACACATTCTCTTGAGTTTTCTTCTCTCAAATTAGACCCCTTAATACTCTTTGGAAATTCACCAATGCTTCTAGATGCTCTTCGGTTTGGGATATAGAGTGTTTATTTCTAGAACTACATGTTGTATTCCATTTCTAGGCATCATGTTTCCCTTTATTTGGATTTTCATCATCATTCACATTTGAAAGTTCCCCTAAACATCATGGATACTAGGGATTAATGATCTCTTACCATCTTGGGACAACATCACAAAATACTTTTAACAATAATTTGACACATGTCCGGCATTGAGAATATGGTATGTGGTGGACACTATTTTTTTGTTCCCATTTTAGGTCACATGATATGGATGTTTTATTTCAAACTTGGTTAATAGTTATCCTCCATCGTTATGCCACAACATTAAGCCTTGAATAATAGTTGTGTGAATAACATACCTTACCACTCCATCATGTTCAAGTGGAATTTTTACACTCTTTGTACAGTCCCCTAGTGTGTGTTTTCATGTTAAGAGGAAGAATAAATGGATTTGTGTCATTTGAGGTTCTTCAAAATTTCCCCTTTCTTTGTATTTTTCTTGATGCAAAGATCATCTCTACCTGTGTTTCTTACATCACGTATAGCTCATGTGGGCTTAGGGACTTGGTCAGGGTTTACATCCGCTTGGAAAATAATATTACTTATTTTGGTATTAGATCTAAGACCATAAAATAATACCCCCTCATATTCATCTCATAATGAGAAACTGGTCAAATTTACAGAAGTATTTGTGGATTGATTCCCATATTTATGGGATATGTATGAATGCCTGGACATTTTGCCTTTATGCCTAGCTAAGGATCAACTTATTATCCATTTTTCAGCCTTCTGGCTCTAACTATTATATGATTGTGTGGTGTTTAATATATGTGATTATGTCCACATTCACATTGATTATATAATAGTCACACCATGTACCCCCCCCCCCATTTAAGAGCTAGTATCCCAAATAACCTTTCTTTTTTCATGATGTTAAATTGCGCAACATATTTGAGAACTATGTATGTTTTGATTTCCATCGTCATGGTATATGTTGTATCATTGGTACATATAGTCTTCAGATCCAACCCAATATCATCGGATCTTTTATGGACCCTTTTCCTAAGCCCCCACCCCTTTTGAGTTGCATGTGATGTTGTATGGACTGATTCACCCATTCGTGTCGGGTATGCTTTTTCTCCCATTGCACATTCCCATTAGAACCTCATTCTTTTATGGGTGTCCAAGCCATATGACATTAAATTATACTGTCTAGTCCCACATGAAATTAAACTATTGTGTCTTTGTTGCATGATGCTAAAATGCACAGGATGGACATATTATATGACCCTAAAATGTGACACAATAGTCAGGGCCACATGAAAAAATGGCACCGCATTGTAGTGTCCTAATTCGAGGGTACATCATGTTTTGTATCATCCATCCATCATTCCATTTATAAAGACCTACATATGGCCTGATTCCAATAGTGATGCTCTTATACTTCATCCTAGGATTGTTTCTTCACAAAAAAAAACTCCACCATAAAGAAAAAACCAAATCCATCAAGTGCTACTTATTTTGATTCCTGGGAAAAAACTACACAATAAGATTTACCCTAGAATTGGTACACTATCATGAGATATTATAGATCTAAGTGTGGCATGATTATTATATTTATGGGATACATATAAATATCTAGACATTTCATCTTCGGTTCCAGTCTAGAGTATCACAAATCATACTCTCTTTCCTACCCCCAAGCTAGATCTCTGTTAGAATCATGTGGTGTTGTGATGATCTCTTAAATTTTCATTCACGTCGATTTTTTTTTTAAAAACTCCACCATGTGTCTTCCTTGTCTCTTCCCAGCATGGAACAAGTTTTATGACCATAAAATATGATCTATTGATGGAAATATGTTTGGATTGATTACCATTCTCATGGGATACATAGGTAAAACATGAAATTTAGTCTTCGGGTCCTGTCCCAAGCACTAAAAATCCTTCCTTCATCCACATTAATGATGTTAAACTCCATAACATAGTCCATGAATCATGACATTAAACTGCGAATGGGTTCTCATCAAGAATGTGTCCTGAGATGGGAGGCCGCTTTAGTCGTCATCCACATATGGTTTTTACTACATAGTCATGCTATGAACATTCCATTAATCCATGTCTCTACTCAATGGTAATCACTATGAACATAGACTATCACCCCATGTCCTTACATGCCTTAGACCCTTGTGTTTGGAAAGGGATTGTACTCCCACTATCTAACACGTCTCATTGGCATGCTCAAATGTGTCTTCGTGTAGGGCCCTAATTATTGTATTCTACATGGACATTCTTTCATTTCATGTCCATGCTTCCTAATCCCTTTACTTTGATCTCCATAATCTTCCATTTTCATAGATACCCCTTTAAGGCCTGATATCATGCCACTTTCTCTCACCTCTTGTATTAGACCAATGCCCCGAAAGACCTTAGATGAAACTTTATGATAGGTACCATGTTTCTGACATGGTCACTGCCCGTCACTTATTTTTCTATCCCCACGTCTGGAAAACATGAAATGGATTTTTATGTTTTTAACATGTTCAATAGTCCAGATGAATTTTTACAAAACTATCATTACGATCAAGATATCGGGCTCTAAGATTCACATCATTACACTTATGTTTAAGTGGAATTCCAACACACCCGGTTTAACCATTCTACACATAAATGTGTGTTAAGTTGGCAAGTCCGAATTATTGGGATATTGTTCACCTAGATTTAAATTTCCCATATTTTGTTCCACCATGTACTAGGAAAATCCCAACACTACTCCGTGTTTCCCATATAGACCATGACACATGTGGGATTAGTGGTTTTGGTGGGATCTCTAATGGTGCAGCCAAACAACACATGCCCCTCGTCCCATGTGACTTTAAACTGCACTCTTAGAACAACATGTGTCTTTATTCCCATCCTCATGGGATATGTAAAAACAATAAGAAAAATCATCTCATTCAAAACATTGTTTTCACCATCAGTCCCTCGAACAAAGGATTCGATCGACATCATGTGGTGTGGAAAGAACTACTTTGGGCCTCATCCATGTCAAGTATATAATGTCCGCAATGCAAACTTCCACCTTTGGGATCTCCCCTTTCACCCTCTATCATCACTGTACAACATTAAACCACATATCTATCATAAACATTGGAAATATGAAAAACTGCGAGACACACTATGTTCTCCCTAGACAAATCCTTTCACTAAATTAGTATGGTCCCTTATTTGATCAATGTGCTCACCTAATGTGGAATCATCCTGGTGGTATAATATTTGGAATGATGTAAATCATTAAAACAACCCATCACTCTATCCTCTACACTTTTCTTCCCCATTATTGGGATCCTCTTCCTCTATTATGTAGATAAGAACCCCATAATAGTAAAAACTCTCGGCTTGTGTCTCACCTACTGTCCTGTGTTAATGTTCTGGATGACTATGGTTGACATTTCAAGCAAGGCCCCATGTTTTAAACATGGTCAGTGATCAAAAATCATTTGATCTCCCCATTTCAGGATAATTCAATAGGGATACTATGTTTTGAACATAGTCATTAGTTAGCCTTCAATGTCATGCCACCCCTACAATGATCCAATTTTTGGGTATCATGATTGACACTTTCCACTTACCTCTATTCATATTGATTCCAAAACCCTTGATGTTATCTCGTTGGTACATTATAGCATGCTGGGAAAGCATCAATTCGACTGTTCTGAGAACATTATTCTCCAGTTAGACCACCCTTGTTTTTCTTGTATGATATGAGTGTTCATTGAAACCCCAGATCCAAGCTACTAGATTTCACATTCAAATTCAAATGGAATAAATATGTGGCAATAATTTATTTCTCACAATGGGCATGACCACTGTGAGTTTAGTGATTGATCACTGGATATTTTATGGATGTGATGGAAATGAAACAACCAAAACAAATAATATAACTCATGCACACAAACAACATAAACATGAAAATCATGAAAGTACATTTATGAGTTCACATATGTTATAGGGCCCAGGGACTGGCCCCTCTTATATATGGGTTGACATCATCAATGGAGCATCCCATCTCTTCTAAACTGTGGATCGTGGCATCTAGGATCCGATGTCACCAATTATGCTCCCTCTCCTCCTTGATAGAGAGGGGGAATTGTTCATTTGCCATGATCTAGGGCAGATCCTCATCTTCTTGGGTAATAGTCGCCTCTTTAGAATCTCGCCTCTTCAATTCCTTACCCTCTTCCAGTTGGGACTTCGGTTGTGATTTGAATCAAGAATGTGAATTGAGGAAAGCGGTTTATTCAATTTCCCATGCCCTAAACTATTGTATCTCATGATTAGTCTCCTGGAGTCTTTGTGCATTAAATTCCTTCCTCCACTACCAACCAACACTGAAGTTGTGTGCATATTCCCTCTCCTTCTTGGAAAGGTAGTCTCGAATGAACTCATGATGGTGTTGGTTATCTAATCTTCCAGTACATAGCTCACATAGTAAGGAACAATGTCTCCCAATCAATCTTATCAATTTTACTTGTTGGGTATCCTTGATAATGTTCTTGATCAACATCCATGAAAGGTGATTAATTGTCTTTAAATCATCTTCACTAGATGTAGTCTTGTCTCGGCCCTCTAGTTTGGCAGGTTCATATTCAATAATTGATTCTAGGAGTTCAGTAGTAGGGTCTTTCTCAGGTAGTTCTTCATCACTAGATTCTTATTCAATGATTTATACCCAATAAATTCAAAAATACATCTCACCAGTAGTACATCTCATTACCACTGACTGCTCTTAAAAAACCATGGCCCGGTCAGCTAGGGTAATCAGTGCTATTGGGGTCAACACCCCTATTTGGAGCATACTCATAGGTCTTCTATCCATTTGTATTAGCAACATGTACACCATCCTGAAAATTCTACAGGCATGGTCCACATTCGTCAATTTGACTGAGAAAACAAGGTGTATAGATCTGAACTATGAGACTTACCATGGCCAGCCGCTTGATCATTCATTGGGTCTAGAATCACTGGGAGGCCAAGGTGTGGCCCTTAATATAATATAATGGGATCTAAATATTCTGATAATGCCTACCCTACTCTCTCATAACTATTATATTCTGCAACCACTATCTCTAAAGTTGTAGGCAGTGGTGTATGGTTCTCTGTTCTTGTCATGCCTTCGTTCGTGTCAGAAAGATTGGCTGGTTGATGATTCAACTACATAGATAACTATATACTGAGAAACCAAGATAAGGTAGTAATGATAGTAGTGTATTGAAAGGGTTTAGTAACTCACATAGAAAGTTGTCTTGAATACTCCGAAGGAGATTCCCCTAGAGGCCACTATCTCCTCTTACTAAGGAATGGCTCCCTTGGAAGTCACGTCTGTTTCTCTGTGAAAATTTACCTCATTGAATTCTTCTCTTTTTTATTTGTGTGCATGACCAAGAAAGGGGAAATGCTCTGCTATATGACTCTTTGTCAGTTCTGTACGTGTAGTAATGTTCAGAAACAACCATTCCTAGTGTCACATTGTCTGCATGTCATCATGGGAATGTATTACTTCTTTCGTCTCCATTATAAACATTCTTCTCTCAGTAGGGGTAGCTTTGAAGCCTACCTCCTCAATTCCAAGCTCCCCCTACGAAATCCCATGCATGTTCAAATTTATCCAGAAGCCATTAATACTGAGGAACTATTTTTCTTTTCCCAATAATGACATGCCTCTAGAAAGAAAATATCATAGGGAATCACTACTAGATGCAGTTTCATCCTGGGATCTTGAGGGGTGACCCTGCAGAATCCATAGGAAGATTCAACTCCCTCTAGGGCCCTCCTAGATGAAGCCATCAGGCCTGACACCACCACCTCTCCCATTTCACACATATCCGTCACTGGTCCGAGATTTGCTTATTCATGGAAAACCACCCCTACTATTACATCCTCTCCAACTTTTTGTTTGTTCACACCACCGTCTCGACGTACCCACATCATCATTATTCAGCTTTGATGTGTAAGAACCACCTTGCCATCATATATAGTCACTCGCTTCCACATCTCACCATGGTAGGTAGCCTCCCAGCTCTATACATACTCATGAAATATTACGAATGTATAATTAAATGGAGGAAAATCATTCCACATCGTCATATAATCCATTTTAAACATTAACCAAGGTTTTATCATCCTTCATGGGTGGTTCTTGTGGATCATATTTGTATACACCCTAAGAGTCAGCCTATGGTTGAACCGGAATTCTCATAAAAACTAGTGTGGGGGTGTATGGTTCACATATAGGCTCACAGTCTACACATTCCACCAACATAATGATGAGAAAAGATAGAATATAAGACCACTTCTCTATGGTGTATGTGTCATCATCATAATAGTATCTGGTTGAAAAGGAAATGGGTGGATGATGAATTGTTTTTCTCTCCCCATCATCACAAGCATTGCCATTGCATCCCCTTAAATTGGGAGCTCCCTGCAATATTCAAAATCAATGGATGAGTATGTGTCCTAGGTGGGGCAATGTTGTTTAGATATTTGAATCCTCCCATAATGATGCAATCTCAATTTAGAAAACATGGAATGAACTACAAACCCATAGTGGCCTCCTTCCCTCACTAATGCATCAGAGTACATGGTAAAAGATTGCCAGCATCAGAATAACCAAGTTGATATATTCCCCAACATCTAGTAAAGGCACCATGATAAATATAATTGGTCATACCCCTGTGTGGGAATCTCTGTTTTGTAATATCCACCCACAGATCAGCATTGAGATAAACTCGGTCAGCCTGACTATCATCCATTATCGAGTGTTGATGTTGTATCCCCATAGATTCAACTATATATCATCCAAGATATTCCATTATAAACCCTCTTAACAATAATGAGATCCTCTTTGACATATGGGGGCCTCATTGGTAGTGTTCCCTCTTCTGGTGGGAAATTCAAAAAACTGCCAAACCAATACATAAAGTGGATGTCTAGGGTGTTCTGCTTATCCTCTTATATACCTGGTACTAGCCACTGTAATTCCATCTCCAAAGGAAGAATCTAATCCATGTCTCCCAAAACATTTTTGGTATGGAGTAACTCGTCATATATTCCTCTCAGGATTGGGATGCTGGAAATCTGATTAAGGCTACAAAGGCTGATCCCAACCTCTCTATGATGTAGATGGAATGTGTTGGTATCTAGCGACCACCAGATAAGAAATTCTGGTATGAACTCCCTTGGGTGAGAGATTCTGAATTAGGAGGACTTGGATGCTTGTTACAAGCCTACCCACCTTAGTACATTACCAAAATCTTCACACAATGCACGTGCCCAATATGCTCGAGCCCATTCATCAGGGTTGTTTCCACTCTGGGACAAATCCCAGATTGTAATCCACCCCATGTCTTTATTTATGATCCATAACTTATGATCGTATTGTAGATGGGTGGATAGGTCACATAGGCCAATGAATTACCATCTATATTGTTGAAATGATTGTAATGGAAATATGTTGTGACCGGGGTATGATCTTTTACAGCATACACATCTATAGCCATATACCACTAGTATTTTTCGATGTACTCCTAAACCAATCGGTTGGCTCTTCCGTGATAGTGAATGAGATGGAGACTTCATCCCGTAGTCAAAATTCGTACATTGATAGTCTCTTGCACAATGGGAATTATTGTTTGGGATGATGCAGACCAAAGTTCTATGGTTTGATAAATCATGCGTGGATAGGATCATTTCATAATGAAATAGAGCTTTCACTATCGTTCGGGAATATCTAGATTAAAAAAATATTTGCGCCAATATATTGGCGTAGTAGGTGCTGGATTTACGGTAACTTGCTGAGGATCTTCACGGAGACCCACAGATTCTCTTCCCAGTGAACCACCCATTCTCTTTGTGATGTCCTTCTCTCCCACTAAATGCTTCTTCTTTACACGAAGTGATTCACGAATTAGCAACGTTCAGGCCTAGGCAACACACCTTCGCACCCGCCTCCATGAATCACATCATCTTAAAATTTCTTGTTATCTTCGGCGTGTTACCCACAGAATTAGTCCCACTTTTTTTCATCAGATCAATTTGTTGAGGGAGGGGGAATTTTTTTAATTCCAATTAATTTCACATTCCTTAGTGAGAGGACTCTAGGATGCGGTAGAGTGAATCATCACTCCTTGAATCCCTAAATCCCTCAAAACCATCTCAAAGAGGCTTCATCATGAAGCTCACTTCCCGACCATCCCACCTTCATGAGGATGCCTCTATGATCCTCCTCATATCATAACATAAAACCTTCATGGGTCCGATGCATTACAATAGAACATAGCTTATCAATGGTGTCTCCGTCTCCATAGCCTGCTGCGCGCTTTCTACTTTGGATATCCTCTCTTCTGCATCACCCCTCTATACGACCAATGTATTTCGATGGACCAAATCCTCTATAATACATCACTTACTTCCACGATAAGATCTAAAACCCTACTTGAACATCCATGCCTATAAATAGAAGGATCTAACACCCTCTCAAACCATTATTAATCAACAATTTCTAGTTCCCATGATACTATTTCCCAATGATTATCGTGAAACCCCTTGATGGATCACCAAAGGTATTGTCCTTTGTGAATTGCACCTATTGTTGTTCTACCTTGCCTAAACCTATATTGGAGTTCCCATTTTCAAGGCCTATGAACATCACAAGTGAAGGAGGCCTTTTGGGGTGCTCGAGGATTCATGAAGCGTGGATCCTTTTCGAAGTATCCTCCAAAGAAAGAGTTATTCACTATGGTGAGACTCCATTACATTATGAATTATACATAGTTAAGACTATTTCCTTTTCTAAGACAATGATGCTGAGAAGACCCTTTCTTTCTCTCTATACCTATCCTTTCCAAATACCCCCTAATTCGTGAAGACCCTCTTCTTTGAGAAGACCATATCTTTCAGAAAGGTCGTTTCTTTTGTGACCACCCTTTGCTTCACGAATACTCTTTTGTTAAAAATGAAAATTACCTTCACAAATAACATATTTACAATATTTCTTTTTTTTAAACGCTTTTTCCATGTGGCCCTCCATTCTCATACAAAGTAATTTTTAGGTCCCTGGGATGGTTACTCATATTTTGTTTCATAGCCTCATGCATCTTCTCATAGGCACACTAACAAATATTTCTTCTTCTCATAGCCATGATATTATGATCACCTCAATGGATCACTCCACATCCTTGTACGCATAAGACATTTCGAGTTCCTTCCCTTAAACAAGGGTTAATGCATGCCTGTTATTTTGATCTATGGGTTGGGGATGAATCCTTATTGTCCAACCAACAGGACGTTAAACTACCAAACATCATCATCCCTAGAACATGATGTTAAACTGTTTTATTTCCCCATTGAGATATTTATGTGGTGCCCCATCTTGAACATTTTCCACACCCAATAGTCTCCACAGGAGTGAGATCATTATCAGATGAAATGATATCCTTCATTAATGGGATGACATCTTTCTACTAGAGAGGGAAACCATCCAGGTGTAAGCACCTAACCTTTCTTGAAGGAGGTAGAACCCTTGTTTCTCGTCTCTTCATCCATGTGCAAAGTTCAAATGAGAGATGGGAACATGGTACTCTTGATACTTTATACCTCTCCCTTTGGGTCCTTATCGCCACTAGGTCTCCCCTTGGAGTAAGCCCCTAATTCCTCATTGGTCTTCTAACCACAAGTAAGCCCTTCCCCATCCCTCACATGAACACCTTCAACGATGTGATCATCATGTCATTGTTCCCCCTATATTTTCTCACTACACATGACTCATGTGGTCTTAGAGTAATCATCAACTAGGACATTCTCTAATGGCCTCCTTATCATGTAATACCAATACTACAATTTTCCAAACTACGCGAAATTTGATCCTTTCCCCTTTCTTAGAAAAGTATGTAAGAGTCATCCATGTGTTTCAAGCCCGTTATATATCAATCCAAACCACTTCACATTGGTTCACCCTCGTCCCACATGACACTAAACTATATGCATTCAAACTACATGGGTTTTGATCCCTGCCTCTTAGATAGGGTACACATGAAACCTTCCTATGGGCCAACCCCAAAAACTAGCAAACCCATTCAAATAATGTGGGTTATGATCCATATCTCTTAGACATGATACGTATGAAGCCTCCCGGGGGTACAAACCAAAACACACGAAAATCCATTCGAACGTTGTGGGTTTTGATCCTTGTATCACTGAAATGTTTCGTAAGAGGCCTCCCTAATGTCGAACCCCAAACACTGGTAAAAAATTCAATAACAGGGGTTTTGATCCATGTATCTTATATAAGGTATATAGAAAGTCTCTCGGAGTCAAAGCCTAATCAATGGTAAACTTAGTAGAATTATGTGGGTTTTAATATTTTCCTATTATTCATGGTACATATAAAGTATCCCTGAGGTCCAACTCCAGAAACCTCTAAACCCAATTGAACTATGTGGGTTTTTATCCCAATATCCTAGAAAAGGTACGTAGGAAGCCTCCTTGAGGTCCATCCCCAAACAATCATAAATCCATTTAAAAATTATTGGTTTTGATCCCAGTCTCCTAGACAACATATGCAGGAAGCCTCCCTAAGGTTTAACAACAAATACTAGTAAATCCATAAAAACTATGTGGGTTTTGATAAATGTATCCTACATAGGGAATATAAGAAGACACCCTGAGGTCCAACCCCAAAAATTGGTAAACATCAGTGTTCCCTTAGTATGGACCCACTTCCTTGGTCGATCCCTAAGAGGCATTAGACAAAATCATGGTCCGCTAACCATGCATGACCCCCCAACATGTCATCAGGTCACTATCCATTCCATTAATCCCATTCTAAGCCCCATACTAAACTACATGGACATTGATTCCCTTCCACGAGTATATTTAGGACTCCTCTTCGAGGCTCAAACTCAACGTCACTATCATATTCATGATAGTTCCATCTCATTTACCATCCACTTTTCTATTCAATCTATATCCGTCCTTATTCTACACAGGTCTCCACATCCTGGGGAAATCATGCCATCCATTCAGGAGGCTAACCATGAATAATCCCCACACCATCAATTTCCATCCATATAAGAATTCCCCTTTTGCGATGGGCCGCTATCCATGCATAATCCCCAACATGTCTATGATTTGTAGTCATTTGTGTACACTCTGATTCCATGAATCACCATTAAAACTATGTGGTTATTTATCCTGATCATCAACACAGGGTATGTAGGAATCCTCCCTGAGATTCAATCCCATCCAATGTAATTTCAAGGTGTTCCCCTTTTTGGGGAACACATTCCCAGAACATTCATAAATGCTGTCCAGATCAATCTCCATGATGTGATATCATCCCTTTATGAGACATACCATCTTAGGACCATCCTCATTAGTCCCTTAGGTCCATCTTCTAGTAAAGAATCTAGATAATACCTTCAAGGGATGTACCAATATGATACTTCTCTATGGGTTGTTATGATCACAGTTGTTTTTTCTTCGTAAGATTGTAAACTCGATGCTTACCTTGTGTTAAAAATGAGATGCTTGTGGAAAACCTCATAGGATGCGCCTTTGGCGTAACCATATCGACAAAAATTTAAACCCGCTTCATAACATATGATATACATGGGATGTTGAGGAATACATTAGGGATATTACTATGGAATATAATTCCCCACACATAAAGTGGGATGCCTTGGGATTCCGTGCCCTCGAGAATCCCTATCATAATGGGAAAAAACCCATGCGAATCAGTGTTTCAGCATCAAGACATTCCAGTGACATCCCAAGTGACATAGTCCCCTGATTTAAGGTTCTATCCAGTTTTTTTCTCACTAGGAAACCAAATTCAGAATGGATCAGATACACGGGTTCTTTTGAACTAATCTAAAAATTATTATGTCTAGTATTTTTAATATTTCATTTCCCACAATTTTCAAAACACTGATCTTTTCATCTTGGAAAATATGGAATGTCTCAAAATATATTTCTATTAGATAATGTTATCTTGCTTATTTTCACCATATGACCCATCCTTTTATGCCAAAATTTATTCCCTTTCACCAAACAGATGTAACCGGAGTTATTTATTTCAACAACACAAATCATGTTTCATTTTGTACATTAAAAACATGTAACAGTCATTCCACCTTCCTAAATTTTCAAAAACCCCAATATTTTCTGAAGATAACTTTTTTACCATCATCACACAATTTTGAAATACTTATAAAATTTTGTTATATCCCATCAACATACAATTTATTCATGGATTTCATATTTCCTTTCCCTATGATGGTTGATCCAATCCCTTTGATTTTCAAGTTTTCATCATTTCAAAATTTTACAATTACTTCTTTAAACATTTACATTCATTAAAAATTACAATCTCTAATCATAATAGAAGAACACCCACTATAATGGATCCGTTTTAGTTTCCCCTTTGTATTTTTCAATGTTGTATCAATAATAAAGGCTTTTAATTATTCCATTTCGATCTTCACTTACAGATTGTGAGATTTGATAATAATATTTTGTTGTTCCAAAAAGAAAAAACAAGGCATTCCATTATGTGCAGGTAGTTCAAATCATTCAAAAATAGTTTCTTGGAAATAACTGCTATTGTCAATTTTCATTCCAACCTTTTCATGTTTCATCACAAAAACCTTCTAAGATATTATTTTCTTTTTTGAAAGATTGAATGCCCCTCAACCAATTCCTTTCATAACATCTGTGAAAATGGAAATATGTTTGAATGAACCATCATGTATTTTTAGTCTATTTTAAACCACTAAAATAATAGAAATAGACTTATAAATATTATTTTTATCTGAAACATCTATACTAACTGGGATTATGAATACATTTCTCATCCACCTTATTCTCTTTCCTTTCTGGACCACTAACTACTCTATTGTTAATCAATGTATTTATTTTCCATTTATAATTATTTGAACCTTATGTATTGAACACCTTTTTTGATTCATAATGTTTCAAATATAATATATATTCATGGTTCTTTAAGAATTCATAATTTCGAACATTGTTGGTATTGTATACTATATGATGTTCCCAACTTTCTACATTTAAGAAATAGTTCCATCTTTCATGAACTTATTTAAGGTAGAATTTTTTGATTCATGTTATATTTATCTTGAAGATAACATTCACCAACTTATATAATAGTTTTTAAAAACTTATACCTTTCTCTTCATCTATATAGGTCAATTTTTGGGAATTTTCAACTAGTCTTCATTTGCATTAATCTTCACATCCATATTCTCATTAAGATTATATTATTTCTCAATAAATTTCAAAAAATCATCAATATAACTCTTTAGTTTTACATTTTAAACAGTAAACCATTTATTATTCATTAGTGTGGAACATTCATATTTTAATTGTATGTTTATTTCAGGACTTTCAATCATTCATAGTAATTATTTCAATTATTCATTAAAATGAATTTCATGTAGAGTTTCATCTTCTTCAAAACTAATGCTTCTGAATGATTCATTATTTAATATTGTTATAAATGTATTCTATATACCATACTAAAAAGAATTTTTTGAATTTGTATCACTGACTTATTATTCATTATATTTACAAAAGAGGATTCTTGTTTTTAATTTGAAGAATTTGATATCTTTCACTGTGGTATACAATTTTCACTTGTCACAATGCTTGTTCCATGATAATCATGGATTTATTTATTATTATTCAATATCATATTATTTATTTCTTCAAGTTAAATTGGAAATAGTGTTCCTAATGCTTTCACATTCAAAACATTTCAAAGGGTATTTCCCTTTGTATTTTCCTATAACTCTTTTAAATTTTTTTGAAAGCAATAATAAAATATTTTACGTTTTTTACATACCTCATATTTAGAATAATAATCTCCTTCTCCATCTTAAATATTAATATGCTTGGTAATTTCATTCATATAATCCTTTAAATACAATTTTCTATCAACTTTTGTTTTTCTTTCAATACATTTCTCCCATCTCATTTCATAAGTGTTGATTGTGCTATAAAAATCATCAATATATAATGTTTCTGGATCACTATCTTCTAATGAATTTAAATTTTCATCAATAGTGTTTGGAATGATTATCATGATCTTTTCAATAAATTTATAATAATCCATATTTTCACCCAGACATTTGATTGTACTCAATATTTTATTTACCCCAGAAAAGATTTCCCCAGTAGATTCATGTTCTCCCATTTTCAAATCATCAGACTTCAGCCTCAAGATTTGTAACATTTCCATCATTACATTTTCATTTAATTTTTATTTGTTTTAAATTTTCTCTGATATACCTTTGGATGTGGAAGCTCCTTTCACCCTTAGGAATTCTCTTTCAGAAATTGACAATAATATATAACTTTTCACTTCCATTATTATCCATATTGTTTTTATCAACAAATGTAAGAAGATATTTAAAATAAATAGGAGGAAACCCATATATTTCATCTTATAGAATATAATATCATATAGCTATAAGATAAGGTATAATTATATCATTATATAAATGATAATTATTTACCTAGAAAATGGGGATACATTTTTTGTTCAAAAAATTAAAAATCTCCACCATCAGACATAAGTGAAGGGATATTATGCTGTGATACGACATGAAAATGCGTAGTTGAGATAATTGAATCACTAAAAGGGGGATGTTAGCATCAATGATACTTTTTTGTTTACGTTTACATAAAATTAAAACAACCATAGAATCCTGTAAAAACTCTATTCCCTACTAAAAAAATCAAAAACACGTCCACAAGAACATAAAATTTTAAAAGGATCACTATTAAATATCAATATCTACATTCTTGTTATGAATTGAATATAATAAAATAACAAAAAATCCACTATAAAAATCCTTTTATTAACATGTGTAGGATATTACATTTCAATTCTGGAGTACTTTGAATATTATTCAAATATATGTGTGCACCCTCATACCTAAAATATTATAATAGAAATTTTTTCAAATAAACCACATTAATTATGCTTATTTTTAAATTCCAAATATTTATTGAATACAAAAAATTATTTGATATCTTACCCAGAAGATTGTATGAACTTCCTTGTAATTGTTATGAAAACTCTATCTGATTTTCTAATTTTGATTTCCCTATCATATTCCTCTATGTACGATTCTCCCTATTTGATTATTCTCTATTCAATTATTCATAGTATGATTATCCTCAATAAGAATAATAATTTTTTTAATATAGTATAGATGAATCAACACCACTTCAATTATGATTATGAAAAAATTAATATGATTCTTCTAATATGAAGAACTCTATATGAAATGTTATATCACTGGCTAAGTATGATTGAGACATCTCAAAAATAATTCATCAGTCCAGAATTCCCAAAAAAAAAATCCCCAATCCGATTAATGCAGATAGATATGATGACCATCCGAATACAATTGATGTGCAGAATAAGGTAATCAACTATGTGAGATAATCATTGAGTACAACAATCAAATAAATACAATGTTTTTATATTGTATCTTCTTCTTCACTTCAATCCATCAAATCATTTTTAGAAAAATATCAGAACAAGAACGTCTTCTTCTCACTAAAAACTCAGAGCTTCTCTCTCTTCTATGGTGAATACTACCATTTTCATTATAAATGTACAAGGTAATTTTCATCTTTTATAAGTGATCCATAATGAGTGTTGGTGGGAATCCCGGAAAATGTTCCCTCTCAATTAAATTGACCAAAATAATTATTTCCCATATAATATCATGTTAATATTGATGTCATCAACACTTCATAAAGATTATTGATTCCTCTAAAATATTTAATCCATTTTCATAATTTTTTTTCAAATTCTAATTAGAATTCAATTTCTGTATAAAATTTTTTCAATCCATTTTTATTCAAAACAATGTGCTATTATCTATTTAATATAAAGGAATGAAGAAATGTATACCCCTATGAATGTTGAATACAATCATTACATTGAATTACAAGATCCCACTTTAACAAAAAAATTATAAAACTCCTTTTATCTATACTATCAATCTACTTTTATATCTTTACTTATTTCTGTTAGGCCACATGAAAATCCATTTGAATAGAATATAATGTTTCTCAACCCCTTTTGAATGGTAAACTCAGTTTTTGATCAATTGTGGTCATTAAAATTTTCATTGGCCTTAACTCATCTTCAAACACGTCCTTTATTCACAAACCTATGCTTTAATCTTGACTTCCTTCCTGACTTTAAACTCATTTAAGAACATAATCAGCATCATCAGACTTCAATTATAATGTATCATAACATTCCATTCATTCCTTCTTCTTTCGTTTCTTCTCACCCACGTACAATTTTTCTGAAATCAATTAGGACAAATACAATCAGTTTGAATATAGATGTACTGATTAGTTTCTTTCATATTAGGATTGGATATTATATTATCATACTAGTAATGATCAACCTAGAAATTATCATTATGGGTATGATCATTCTATGTATGATTATCCTGGATAAGAATTATTATTGATAATTTTTTCCCTCTTCCTCACCATCATCATTTCCTTCTAGTATTCACTTATAATGGGTACAATTTCTTTTTGATCCTTAGCATATCTTTCATCTCTTCCACTTAGATATGATAAATTTTGGTACAATTTGGAAGACATATTTTCCTTCTATTTGAGGTACGATCAATCTAAAACACAATTGGATGCATTTAATTCACTCTCCTTTACATCATAATGATTATATCATATGTTGCAGAACTCATTTATGATTTATGATACTGAAAAATCAACTAAGAATCATAATGTTTAAAATGGATCTATTTAGAATCTTATTACAATCAGTACCTCATTACGATCTTCTCGCATTTTGGACTCATTGTTAGTCTGATCCATAACTATTATCCCATATAGCTTCCTCATAATAAAATGCAATTTCCTAAACCAAGTGAGTTTGGTTTTCAACTAAAAAAGGGGATGTGATTTCTTTTATTTAAAATAAAAATTTTACATCAAAATTCAACACATGAAAATAGTCACCTTCATCACCATCATGGTTTTAACAGTATGTGCTTTCAGAGTTAGTCTAGAAATTTTCATCGATTCCATGAACTGTTATTCTCTAATGTTGAGTAAGTGATAATGCAATTATTGAATAATACAAAAAATTTATCCATGTTTGGTTGTATGATCCATTTAATGATATCTATAAACACATAAGGGGAACATGTCACACTAAAGGGAATCACTAGGAACTCATAGTGTCTGTAGAAATATTTGAGTGAATTTTTAGGAATATAATAACCACAAAATTCCAAAATAGGGTAGTTAAACCATAATTAGATCCTAAAGAACAAAATCATACCTCTCAACTAGTCAACAAGTTCATTAATCCTTGATAATGGTTAATTATTCAATATCATTACGTGGGTTACGATGATAATAAACACAATGCATCAAGATCTCATATTCCCTTTTAAAAAATAAAATAGAAATATATAGGGACAAACATAGTATAATGATAACCTTCTCATTAGGTTCCTATAACTGATCCCTCACCTCCTTGAGCATTAGTAAGGGCCACCCGATATGAAACAGAAGATGTGGGAGCAGTTTTTGGGGGTCAAAGTCAATGAAGATATCAATTTTATGCTGTAGAGGTTGTTCTACAATGTTATTAGGAAAGACATAAATATATTCCTCCACTATTTATGGAGTCTGAATGCATGAATATCCCACTACACTAATGTATAATCTTTTTTACTAGTGGGTTATGGGTTGTAGATTACTACTTGTATGGACTTCTCTATCAATCATTGGATCTCTCTCTCCCACAGAAGAAAATGTTGTCCCATCTTTCCAAATCCATAAATCTCATCAACATGATGACCACCATAGACTCTGACCGCAACGAGTCCATATTACATGAAAATATATGTTAATAAACCACACTCTAACACTGTACAATAGGTTGTAATGCATTGTGGGTCTACATTGGCACAAATGTATTTATGTATACAGTGATTAAACATCCATTATTGGATGAAAATATCCTAAACAATATTAAAAGAGTATATTGTGAGGTAATTTAACCTCATCGTATAACCTAATATTTTTATGTCACCCTGATACAAGTAGATAAGCTCGTAATTCCACATATAATATAATATTGAGATGTAATACTAATCATTAAATACCTTCTTAATATCTGGCCATGACAAAGTCATCTCATCATGGAAATGAATCATTATAATCCCCCAGTACCCAACTAACCCATGTTGAAGTCTGGTGACAAGAACATTCATCTCATCGATCTGGGTTGAAACAAACCTATAGATGTATACGACTATTTCAAGAAAATATTTTAATGTGTTCGATTCTTGTTTTCCAATGAACCATAATAATATATGATTCTATAAATTGTGTATATTATTCCTACAACATCATCATCATAGCTTTTTACGACTATCTTCTACCCAACTGGTGGGGAAACTTCTCCCTCCCTGCGTGCATTTAACAAATAATGAGATGGTCCCCGAACTGATACATCATCAATCAATGGATCTTCATCATGGCCATGTATCAGTAACAATGATGCATATATTCCAAAAAAACCATAAAAGTGATCATGGAATAACATGATTATATGAGAATATATATGGGGTGATGAATCAAGAAGGAAAATCAATGGACTCAATCCCATAAGAACTATGTACCAATTCTTCTTTGCAACTCATATCTTGTTATGTTGATTCAACTAGAAGGAAATAAAATTTCTTGTCAGTGGATACATTTCCCATCACACCAAAATTATATTCCCTATTCGGAATGATTCTCTATATAGATTTTTACTTTGTTCCCATATAATATATAACTATTCCTCAGAAATGGGTCCCACCCTATCTCTTACCAAATGATGAACTCCTTTGATATTACCATTTAACAACCAGAAAAACCATGGATCTCTTGTCTAGAAGAAATCTTCATGTCATGTCCCCTAACCATTTTATTTTAAGGTAGGTGATAAAAATAGTCATTGAGAAGGCTTAATAAATAAATTGGAGGCCTTATCCAAATTTAACTCTATGAAAAAACACAACTACATCCATGAGATATTATAGAGTAATAACAAATGACTAAAACATATACAATAATACCATTAATGAAATGATAAAAAGAAAATACACCATATTATTAATGTATAATCCAAATTGAAAACTGAAAAAAAAAATCACACTAATCATGGAATGAAGTATTATCCTTACAATTATAAGAAAAACAGGATGAATATGATAACTTAGCATCAAATATCTATGTCTGACCAATGAATGATGTCAATGCACCAATGTATCACTAAACTCCATCAATTTCACCACTAAAATTTCTAACATCTATATAATTTGTGACATATATGGGAAAATCTAATTAAATGGAGAGTATAAAAAAATTAGAATGAAAAAACTACCAAAATAAATAAATAAAAAGACACAATAAATATTAGCTCAAATAATAGAAAAAGTGAAACAAAAACAAAAATTTATATATGATCATAAAGTGTCCAAGATCAGATAGTTTTGGAATATTAAAATATAAGGAATATGAATGGATTTTGAATAAACCGACAACTGCAAATTTATATCTTTTAATCCCAACACCACCTACATATTTTCATGAATTTGTGTGGAGGACCCAACTCCTCAGCACTTCACACCACATTTGAGAGAAAAAAAACTAATGTGGAGGTCCTGCTCTCTATCACAGATCGAATATGGCTGAGATCCATGCTATAGATAGAGGAAACACACCCTGTTATATTATTGGAGAGTACCAAATATATCTATATAAAGAGTAAGGTGGACCAATTCCCTATTGCGATAAGGAATTATATACCCTGAATTCACATTGGTGATCATTGATAGATAACTAAAATAATAAATCATCACCTAAAGAAGAATAATTTTTGGAAGACCTCAAACTATATCTTTTGTCCAAAAATCAATTCTACAACAATTGTATATGTTTAAAAGTGTTTAATATTGGATACTCACGGGCCAAAATACGAGTCACATAGAAAGGAACATATAGGGTAGATGTTACTGGGTGTAGAACAGAAACTGTAAGTGATGTAAAATGTTGTGTTACATTTCCTAATCCCCTAGGAATTTTATTCATTGAATATGTAATCGGAAGCCAATTCATACCACCGGACATGTAAAGGTGGTAAACTATGTGACTAAACTACCTATAACTGACCTATTTTCTTCTGGACCATGCTCCCCAGGCCATGTACATGGCTCTTTTCAGGTATTCTAGTCATGTTGGAGTATATGGTTGTGCCCATGTACTCTGGCCATGCTCATGTGATAGGATATTTCCCTTATTATGTACTCAATTTGTATACATTGAGTTTCATGCACATGTATTTATAGTGTTTGGTCAGAAAACAGAACATGAGATATTCATCTCGTTGGAAAACCCTATCTACCATATCCTGGGGACTATATAGGGTGTAGTATTCAAAATATATATCATGTAATTCGGTTTTAAAAAAAGTAATTGATTCTTAACATTGATCCCAAATTTTCCTTCACTACCAAGAATAACTCCACCTGAACTCATGAAACTGAGGGAAACCACCTTCAATAATAAATTATCAACATATGGTTGCCAAAATATTGAATCTGATCACAAGTTTAGTAGTCTTTACATATCCCCTAGAGAGTATAATTACTTATCACCTCTCTGTATACCATATACATGAAATATTATAGAAATATTTCATCTATCATTGGTCTATCCTAAATCCATTGTTACATTCACCATTCCCACATACATCATGAATCCAGGGGTTTGGTAATCCTCCATCCTACCTGGGTAATATGGAAAAATAACCCAATGGGATAAAAATGATGAATGTGAAGAACAATGGGAGATAAAAGAACAATGAAAAAGGATATTATTGTTTGTCCATTGGAATCCCGACCAATGATTGATTAGTGAAGGATAATGGTTGATGACATAGCACAAAAATGTTAACAAATTTCAGAAAATAAAATTATAAAATTGTATCATGTAGAGGATGGGTAATCAATGTTTTGGTTAGATACATAAAAAATATATTCTTATCAAATAAAAAATTGATGAAACCAAAAATAGTGCTCCCGTATTCAATTTAGTGTTAATCGTTGGTGGAGTGAAATTATTCTAGTGACGAAGGTATGCTTCATTTTCTTTATGCCTCATAATTTACCTCAATCGTATCCATAATCCATGTCCTTCAATTTTACTATACCAATGATGAATGCTTGAATATAATCCATATATGGATAGTTTATTTACATTGGAGAAGCAATATATTTATTTATTCATATAGTATTTCTCTATTTTAGGTCATTTTATTAAAATATATAAATATATTATATATTTTATTAAATGAAACATCCAATTTTCACCTACCAAAAAATGTTTAACACTAACCAATAATAAGTTATGACTACGGTAAACACTATGATCCGAAATTAACAATGGACTCACAATTTTTATAAAAATATCAAATAATTGATATAAAAAATATAAACAAGGAAATCATGCATGAAAATGAATTATAATATGATAATATTTTTAATATATTAACTTTGGGGTCTCGATACACTCAAACATTGTGTAAACCCCAAGGATAAATATATGTATATATATATACATATAAAAAGAATAAACCCACAAAATTATATTCATCGAACGTTTAAAAATTATTATAGGTTCTATAAGAAATTAACTGTTTTGAGTGATGGAATGTTATGTGGTAATTGAATACAATGATTAAGAGATACCAATAGGTACCCAATAGAGGTGTACATGGTACTCGATAATATGTGAAGTGTATATATAATGATAATAGTCAGAATATGTGAAATTGTGTAGTTTCATTGGACACCATGTTTGGCATCATGAGGGGTGGTGTGTACCCTTATATTTCCATAATATACCATTTAAGGATTAATCAACATCTCTATAGTATCCAATTTAATTTTAATGAGGGAGTAAAAATGGTACATAGTAATTTTAATTTAGATTTCACATAATAGATTACCATCTTTATATATGTTGCAATTATTGTGATCCACCTCACCCATCCAATCCCCTAATTTTTATCACTATTTATTTAGGTCAATATGATAGTGTTCACATTGGATGTTATGGTAGGTTGTCAACTAATACTCCTCTTCCATCTTTCCTTCCTTCTCATTTCATATTGTGTGATGAATCTAAATTTTTATTATTATTTCTCCTTTATATGGTGAAATAATAGTAATCCAAAACGGATTTCATTTACTAAATTTATAATAGGATTATTGTGGATGAAATACTTATATTAGATAAAAACATTTTGGGCATAAAAAAATTATTAATTTATTATTGTATTTTTATGAAATTTTGAAAAATTGATTAATGGATATAAATGAGATTTTAGGTATATTTTAATAAAGGGTTCAAATGGTATTTATATGAAATTTATTCTTTATTAAATATTTATGTCTATTTTTTATATTATTTTGTTTGTTTTACACATTTTATAAAAAATTAAATTATTTTATAGTTTCAATTAAATATTATCAATAATTTAATTGAATAAATATTTTTTATAATAATGAAATGTAAATGTTAGAAAATGTGAAATAACATTGAAAAATAGGAGGAATATCCATAAATAATAATAGTATGGTATCTATAATTCATGAATTTTATATGAAACTGTACATTTTTTTAATATAACAGATCGGGAATGTGGGTGTGATATATTTGAGTGAGATCCAATTGGGTTAGAGTTGTTATAATAAGATAGGAATAAATTATTTGAGTTATAATAGATTGCTTATAGAAATCTCTTCGATTTATGGTCACTCAAAACATTTTAATTTTATTAAAATTTATTATAATTGAAAGAGAAGTCCTCTCATGGTTTCCATCATTGAGTGATGTATTGAGTTACCAATGGTGGTCTATGGAAATAGATCATGAAATTTTACAAGGATCAGTGAGTTATGGGTGTTTTAATTAATTGGCTTCTTGATCAACCATAAGAAAATTAGGTTATACTAGAGTGGCATAAAACAAACATTAATTGGTATTATAGAAGGAGTAATTGTGGTACACATACTAATAATAATTTATGTTTCACCTAGTTTTTAGTTGTATGTTATTCACATACACTTAAGTTTGAAAATGGGGGATTTTTTAATGAAATGATATAGTAGTCCGCCTTATATCTATTTGGGAATATGATGGATGTAATTTATAATAGTTTTATATTAAATTGTATAGATGAATTTTAGAGTGATATAATTCTGAGTGAAAAATTAATAAGGGTAGTGAATCATGGGGTTAGCTAGAAATTGATACAATAATTATATCAGGTGATTTATGAAGAGTGTTAAGGGTGAAATTCTTGGTGAGCCTAACTAGAGTAAGATAGGTTTTCATGAAAGTTCATGTGATGTGTTTTGGTGTAGGAAATATCCAAGATGAGTTATTGGTTTGAGATTCTCACCTGATGTCAGTATATTATTGAACTCTTAAATGAGATAATTAGGAAAAAAACCAGTATGGTGATTAGGATTAGAGAATATCTATACTAGTGAGAGAGTGTAATGATCTGATCAATGAGAATGGATTCATGTGATGGGTTAAATCATTTTTTGGAGGCGTAAAATTTATGACACCCTAAGATTTTTTATATATTTTTCTTTAAATAAATTTTATTTCCTAGAAATCATGTGTTCCACATAAATCTGAGTTTAGATAAACCCCAATATAGATTTAAAATAGTGAGAAATGGGATATATAACAATGCTGTTACAATATTATGTAATACTAGGTTTAAAAACATTTTGAAAATTTTGTCAATAATTTTCAGATAAAAAATTATATTGGTAAATTGGTTGTCAATTTTTAGTAATATCTATTGACAGTTTAAAGATACAATTTTAAAAAATGTCATTATTTATTTTTTTTGAAAATGATATAATTTATTTTTCACAATTTTATAAATTTTATTAAATAAAATGGAATTAATTATCTTAAATAATATTTTCAAATTTAATTTTGAATGAAATTTTGGGATTTTGTAGTGAAAAAATAATTTTATAGTGAATGATGAAATATATATATATTTGTAATAAAATTGTCATTCATTTTTATTTAAAAAAATTATTTTTAATTATATATTAAATTAATATAAGTCAAATTTATTTATAAGTAAAAAATATATTTATATATGGATCAATAGTACTGGTGATCGATGTATAAAATTGTCTTAAAAAATGATTATTTTTGGGAATCTATTTTCATCACACTTTACTGGATAAATATAAAATGAATTTTTTCCAAATACAGTGATTGAATTTTTAAAAATGGATTATATATTTTAAATCCAAAAAACAAATATTATTTAATGAGTTTATATAATTTTTGTGTCATAATGATTAATAAAAATAGCAAAAAATTAACAGCAAGGATAACATGTAAATCAGGTTATCATAGGTTGAAAAAACATGATAAGGCGAACATTTATCATCTTAAATCATATTTCATGAATATATTGATAATCATGTCACATTATTATAGATAATTTTTGGTTTATGGGACACATCATCAGGAATATAAAAAATATAAATTTTTGGTAAAGACAAATACAAATTGTAAATTTCATAGTGTTCAATTTCCTTCATTCATTCAAAAAATGGTGAAAATAAAAATTTAACTGAATGTTAATTATTATTTTAAGCATAATGTTATTTTCCATGTTGTTATATTATGTCAATTTTTTTAAAATATAATTCCCTTAGATGATTATCCAATGTCGATACAATATTTAATTAATTAAATGAAAAATAAAATAACTTTTTTTTAAATATTAAAACAATTATATATGGATCCTTTATTGTGTTAAATTATTTTAATATTTAAATATTACAAAATTTCTTTTTTTAAATTAATTATTTAAATTTTCCCATTGGCACAAGTTATTTAATGTCAAATTAATCGAATAGTGTCAAAAATAAAATTATTATTATTTTATAATATATAATATTTGATAAAGTAATTAAATATTTATAAAAAATTAATTTTTAATTTTTTTAAAATACGTTTCAATATAACATATATGGTAATCTTATTTTTATAATTTTTTGAGAACAACTATCTTGACCCCTACAGGGAAAAAACAATATTTTCACTATAATTGTCAAAATGGGATAATGTTGGTTAAAAAAAGGGGGTATGTGTAAACTCGTAATAAATATTAGATCATATTTTATTTTAAGAAATTATTGGGACCTATAATCATCATATATTAAAATAATATTATTTTGGGTCACTTTTTACTTGAAATTATTTAATATTAATTTAATATTTTATTAAAATTTTAATATGTCCCTTCTCATATATTTAAAAAGGGACATCAACCGATCATTCCCTCACAATAAAAAAATCATTTTGCATTAGAAACTTCTTTAAAAATAAATTTACTTATAAACCTTACTATTTCCTAGAGGATTTGGTTTTATTAGAAATCACCCCTAAAAATGTGTTTGGTGTAACCCAAAGAGGTTGTTTGAATAAGAGGTATAATTATTAATCGAATATTTTTGTATTATTTCATCTTCCACCTCATTAAAATATGATAAAATATTATTATATAACAACGTCAGTATCAAAAACACACATATACTTTATCATGTTTTTGGAACCCCCTACAACCATCACCTTATACATCAAATGGGAAACAAAATAATAGTTCATGTGTACAGTGGAAAAAATACTCGTGAAATTATGTAATTCATTTTTCATATTCTCCTCTCGTTCATGATTATGAAAACTGATGTAATTTATATATATGATATAAATTACATATTTATATTTTTTTTACATTTAATATATCATATATTTTCTTACATTTCAATTCTATGAAATATGTTAATGTCACTTAAATATATTTTATGATAACCTCCTCGATGAAGAGAGGCTATTCGTTTTTCATTACTTCTTCACAGGAATGGTATATATAACTATATTTAATGAAGAAATATTATTTTTATGATTTAATTATAATTATTAACTAATTATATAGCACATACCTACATCTTATAATGAGTATTAAAAAATGGAAACATTACTCATGCATATAAATGACCTCACATCTAAATGATTATAGCATAGTTCATTTTTCCTTAAAATATTTTCCTAAAAGGCTTTAAAAGTGTAATTATTAAATATAAATGATAATTATTTCAGGATTATTATTATAGAGATGATTATTCAATGAACTATTTTTCCACTGTCTACCAAGTATAGTAATTTTGATTATATGAAATGAATATCGTCAAAAATAACGTACATAAACTTAATTTATAATGTAATTAAAAATAACCCGGAAATAAATAAAATAAAATAAATAATAAAAAAATGTTCTAATCATATAATTAATTAATATATGTTTATTATTCAAGAATATAGATATGGTAACTGATGAGTTAGAGATGTCGTAATGGATTTTATCCCAATTACCCAATGTGGAAGTATATTTTAATATTGTACCCAAATATATATTATATATTGTACATACTATTCGATTTACATTATATAAATTTAAAACCAAATAATTCATATTATTTTATATTACAATTAAATTTACATCACCTAAGGTTATTTGGATTGAATACTACCTAGAAGTTAGCAGTTTCATAACTCAATTTCTTTTAATATGATTATATTATATCTTCATTATAATTTATATTCAATTATTTTTCTTGTACTTATGATTAATTATTTTATTTATTATTTCATAATTTACTATGTTTATTTATCTTTGAAACCCAAAAAAAATTAATTGATAAATTCTAATATCAGCGGTATGATATTTGTATGATATTTCATCTCAATTTAAACATTATAAATACATGTTTGGTATTATGCACCTATTTATTTTTATATGGAGTAGGTAATACTCCTTCAAAATTTTATTTAATTTATAAATTTATATTAATAAAATTTAATGTTTAATTTGATATTATTTGTTACATGGTTTTTATGATTTACTAGAAACTAAATTGGAAATGGATTTTTTCACAATATCATATTTATTTCGTATTACTTATTTTTGTTCCTCTATTGTGTAAATTATATGATATTTATGTCATAAACCTAATATATAATTTATTATAGTCTGCTTACCTTTTTTAAAAAATACATTCATTTTCCACTTTTAGGTACTAAATAGATTGAAATTTTTTAATGAAACCCAAATTCTTTTTCTAAAGGAGTCGATATTGTTATAGATTTTATCATATCACGATTATTATAAACCTTGGGAAGTGTAATTTTGAAAAAATGATTATGGAACATAACACATTGGTTGATGTTTAGTACATTTATATGTATAAAATATCATCCATATATTTCGGTAAGTTTGATATTTTTTTTATCTTCCTTAAAATGCTTCCCTATCTAAAAATAAAAATGTGATATGGTTTTGTAAAATATTTATCTGGAATTTAAAAACCTGAATATGGTTTTCTGATTATATTTGGCCCATAACGTTATTTCATAGTGGTTTTTCCTTCAAAATGTGCATTTTTATACACTATCAGGGAATATAAATGGGTTCTTTAAAATATTAACTATGATATACTATGATGAATCAAAAAATGAATCCTATGTAAACTTACAATATTCCATTGTGATGTGGAAAAAAATACAATAGTTATTTGGATTATAAATCTAAGTTAGATAATTTTATTAATGTATTAGATACTGATTTTTTAATTTTTGGTATGGGTATTTAATATTATAAATGATATTTGTATAGTATATGTTATAGTTCAATGGTTATTTGAAGAATAATGAATTTTTAATATATATATATACACATGTATTAATAACCAATATGGTTTATATGATCTAATATGATTATGTAATTGTGGGTTATTAAAATTTGAGCATATATATTATATCGTATTGAAAAACACTGTTTTAAAAAGAGAAAGTCTGATAAATGTTATTTTTTATGAATGTTCTTCAATTTTTTTATAATTATATACAAATTATATTAATATTATATTGAGAAAGGAAAAACTATGTGATGAGTGAAATACCTTCCCATCCATCACATTCATAAGGGTTGAAAACAAATTCTAAGGGAGATAGGGGTGTATTTTCTACCATGAACCTACACGCTATCTGATTAGTATGAAACTATTTTTACATAAATGGTATTATGAATAAACTGTGTGTTCATTTTGGGAAACATATTTTAGGGAAAAAACATTCTTAAATTTTATTCGATTTTAGGTGATTAATGATGGACTGGGAGATATTTAATTATTTTAATACATGTATAATCATCAGTTTTAAAATAAAGGATTATTTTGGAAGAATGTTTTTAATATTTTATAGATGTAAGATGAAGGTTTTGACATATCCTTTGAGGTCAAAAAACAATGTCATTTAATGTTTATTACCATTATAGGGGATATATAGTTATATATTTAAGGAATAATCATTGATAAACTATTGGTTAAATAGTTGAATTTTATATATTAATGTTTTAACTCATCATATGAATGTTAAATCATTTTGGTTATTATATTACATTATGATGACCATTTTTTTAAATATATGAGGATTATCATTTTAACCATATTTTGATTACATAAACCATTATACATTTATTTTAGTTGTTTAGGCATAAAAAAGAAAATTCATTTCAAATACTCATTTCTTAGAGAAATAGAGGATATTGTGGTGGAAACTGATTAGTAGAAATAATTATCTCTATCAAGTAAGAATAATAAATTATTTTCTTAAAATAGTGGTAAATTAATTCCCCATATTTAGATAGGGATCTTGAAACTAATATCTTATTTCATTCCCTTCATTTCCAAGCAATCAATGTCCATTTATACCCTTAATGATATATAGTTGGTTAGACATAATCGTTCTCATGAAGATGTTATATACCACTATACATTAGTACCTTGATTCCAATCATCTCTTCTAAGAATATATTTTTACATTCCATAATTTTTTCATTATTATAGATCCTAAATATGTAATATTTTAGGTAAAAGTTATTATTTGAAATTAAAATTTATAAAATTTGATTTAGTATCCCTATATTTGACATGGATTTTCAAAAGAGAATACACCATTTATGAATTAAATATAATTGAGTGTGAAAAATTTAGTTATGGGAGGTATAATCCAAAACCAAAAGATTTTATATTATATTTCCCTTTAATTTTTTTGATATCTTACAAATCTTGGGTCACACACAACACCAAGCTTTAATAAACTAAGATATAATATTAAAATAATTAAAGGTTACCATTATAACACATCCATTTAAATTAAATATATGAATATGAATATATATTTTAAGAATATTTTATATGAAAATATTATATATATAAAATACAGTTTTAACTAAGTAATCAATCTTTAGTAAAATATTTACATTCTTTAAAAATATATATGTTTTCTAAATTTTTTGAATTTATTCTTATAGGGAAATAATATAATTAATTAATTCTAATATAAGTTCTATTTTTACAAAAAGATAATAATTTTTTGAATAAGCATTTCAAAATTAACTTAATGTGATTTTTTTCATAAAATATTGATTTTTCTCTAAGTAGTGAAAAAATAGAAATATTTCAAAAAATATTAATTATTTTCATTAAAAGGACTCGATTATACTTATAATATGATCCTTAATTAAAATGAACCACATTTATTTTTAAATTAAATAATTAATTAAATAGGAATCATAATTATATTTGATCTTGGTATAAGAATACAATTTTACATAAATAGGTATTTTTATTCTGGAAAACTGTTTTTCATCTCCCTTTTCTGGAGACCTAAAATGGATTTCGATGATATATATATATATATATATATAATTTGGTGAAAAATATTCCATATTTTTTAATCACAATAATAACTATTATTATTTAATATGGGATAATTAATTTTTGGTTATTATTAACATTAAGAATATTGAAAAATCATTACCATTGTAAAAGGCTAAATTTGATAATCCAAGGTTAAAACTATGGGATAAGGTCCCTTTTTTCATCATCATAAATTTTGGATGAATTTATTTCGAACATTACTGTAATGAACTATTTTTGGGACACATTTCATTTAATGTTACCCCTATAATATTTCATGAAAAAATTACAAAATGTCATTTTATTACTTTTAAATATAACTTTTGTTATCAGAAAAGGATAAAAGAAATTTATGAATGAATAGTGGTTATTTTTTTCAGAATAATTAAACTAAAACAAGGATTTAAAATTATATATTTCTATAGTGATCTTATAATTACCTTAAATGGTTATGTGACGTTGATTTGGTATTTCATTAATTACTAAAAAATATAATAAATGATATTGAAAATAATAAAAGTAACAAGAATTGATTTAGCAATGGTATTAAAAAAATTTAATAGTATAATTTATCATATAATGGATGTCTTAAATATGTATATTTATATTCAACTTATGTATTGATGTATTTATTTTCGAACTAATATAATGGAGTGAAAAATTAAATTATATTTTATAAAAATAAAACGAATTTTATTTATTGATTTAAAATTCATAAAAATTTTTTATTCAAAAAAATTATTTTTTATTTGTATATAAATTTTCATATATATAAGATTAATTTCCTAAATTTATTTTCATAGGTACTATATTACCCATAAAGAGTAAAATAATTGTTATTATATTTATTGTAAAAAATCACTAATATTGGTTAAAATATATAGATAAGGCAAAATGACCTAATATAATATTTCCCATATTTTATTTTATGATACTATAATGACCTTTATTAATTAATTATTTACATAATATGAGTTTTTATCTAATTTAAAAATAAAAAAACATTATGAAAATTTAATATTTGAAGAAATTCCTTTAGTGCCCCACCCATAACTTATAAAAGGGATCCTCCTATAATCTTTCCATAAAATTTACATAGTGTAATTTTTAGGTAAATACCAAATAATATATCTTCATTAATTATAATCCTATTTCTTATAGTCTTTTTTATTAGAAAACTATCATATGAACGCATTCAAATTAAACCTATGAAAGAGGTTCAAAGATGTTGTATTGTATTTAGTCGACTGTATTTGTTTAATTTATTCATATACCTACATAAATGCATATTTTACCATTATGATATAATATAATAAATAAATATTATATGTTGAGATTATATAATGTTAATTTAATAACCTACATTAACATTATCTCCCATCAAATTTCGAATCAATCAATTATTCATGTTCATGGCAGTCTACGACATATTGAATTGATGTAATTCGTCTTAAATAATCCCTTATCATGGATATTCATTATCATATATTTAATATATATATATATATATATATATATATTATTTTAATTTTTACCATTTCTCAAAATTAGAGCATATCTTTTTTTCTTTTCTCTCTATTCATTGAAAGATGTTATTATCGCCCATGCATATTTGTGGATATCCTTCTTCACAAAGCAATGAGTTGCATTTTTCATTAATACATCACATGAATGATATATATTAGTATATTTAGAATCATTATATTAAATTTATGATTAATTTAAATTAATAAATTATAAAATAAAAAAAATGTTCTTTCTATCATGATCATTGTAAAATGGAAACGTCACTGAGACGTATATCTGACATACCATCTACATGATAGTAACATAGTCAATTTTTCATAATCATTTTTTATGATTGGTTATAAATTTATAATTTATGTATAAAAATTATAATAATATCATTAATTTTTTTATTATTAATATGGAATAATAACTAGTTTTACCATAGTCAACCAATCTGTATTATTTTGGGAAAATGAACCGTTTATAATCAAAATAACTAACAAGAACATAATTGATTATATAATTAAAAATTACATCATAATAAATAAAATAAAACTATTATTAAATTATAAAAACCTTACAATTAATTATTTTATTAACATATGTTTATTATTTATGTTTATAAATAAAGAAAGTAATGAGTCGACCTGAAATAAGGAGTTTTTTGCCATTTTCCATTCGTTGTGGTAAATTTTAAAATTATACCCTTAATTTATGTTAAATTAATTATATACTACAGGTACTCAATATGAAATCATGAAATATTCATATATAATATTATTTGAAGTTAAAAAACAATTAACTTTTTCCATGAGGAGCTGATTTTAAAGGTACAACGTTTCAAGGGGTTTCCTAACTCAATACCTATTCATTGAGTTATTTGAATTCATCATAGTATTTTATATTCACTGATTTTATGTGTAACATTGTTTTATTATATTATTTCATATATATTCTAATATTTTGTGGATTTAAATTTTATACACATAATCGACTCATTTATTATCTTTCTTCAACATTATGATCATTATAAGAGACTTCATCTGAATTTCCAATCCATTATGAAATATATGGAATTATGCATCTGTTTTTAATCATTTTTATATACAAACCATTTTATATGTTATATCATGAATCTATTTGAATTAATGGTATTTAATATTTCATTTGATTTAATTCCATTCATGTGGAGTAATAATTCATAAGGTACTAAAGTAGAAAGAGCTTATTTCAAAAGATCATCATTTTTAGGATTTTTTTAATAAGACTTTGATGGGGTGAATGAGTTGAAATTTCTATCTTAACCACAATATATATATTTATATGCATTGATTATTTTTCAAAATTAAATGTTTTTACTTCATTTTCCTATTTTATGTTATAATGATATCAACAGAATGGCAAACTAAAATCGTTTCCCTATAATATTTGAGGCTATTAAAAAATTTATAATTATATGTATTTGGTAGATAATAAATATAAAATCTATTTTATTAGTTCTATAAAGTAAACCATTGATTCTGGTTATTTATGTTTGACATAAAAAATGTGCTTTTATATAAAATTTAATCAAATTGAGACATCTTCGATTAATATAAATTCTATGGTGGGGAGTATATAATGACATGAACCACATGGTGTTAGTTGGATTAGAGGAAAAATTAATTCTAATGAAAACATTATGGATTTACAATAAATGTTGATATTAAAATAATATTACTTATTATTGATTTTTTAGTTGACCTTATTTTATCCTTAGTTTAGTTTTCATAGAAGATGGATGTATTCATTGTGTAAATGGAAAAGAATGTTGTGGTATTTCTAAAATGGGAACTATATTACATTAGGTATGTGGAATAAGTGTACTAGTAACATTTTTAGTTCTATGGATTTTTTAAAAATATAAAAGAAACCACTATATACCAGATAGATGTGTATCAGTGACACAACCTAATCTATTATGGAATTTTTTTAACCAAAAAATAGGTCAAATGTGACACAAGAATCACAATTTTAATTATATTATTGATGTTGTAAAAAAATGATTAATACCAATAACATTGTATTCCTTAACCAAATCGATAAAAGCAAAAATAAACTTGTATCCAACGTAGAGAAGAAACATCAATGGAAATGAATCTGAAATTTACAAAGTAGATAAATTTATTGACCAAAACTAATCATCCATAAAAACATAATTAATGAAACTCAAAAATTATGTGGAAAATAAATGATCCCTACATCAAAAATATAAATCGACCCTAAATAACATGAATTACTATGTACACATTGACATATAATACTAACTCCAACTCCAATTGTAAATATCATCTATGAACCTGGTATCAGATGACTAAATAAAAATCCTATAAATTAACATTCTTAATACACTAATTCTACACAAACAGAACACATATTTGCATGATGTCTTATATTGGGCTGATTTTATAAAGACATAGCAGGATGATCTAATAACCAATGGAAGTAGTGAAATAATACGAATTTTCAAAACCTATGATATGGATGGATAGAGGACTCAGAAAAATAAATATGATTTAAGGGTATATATCCTACTTATTATGTAAAGTTAAATTAATTAAATCATAGAATGAGTAATAAATTATACCAATGGAAACTAGAGATACCTAGTTAATCATATGATTTGCAATGGCATATACTACACAACTCTAGTAACTCTTATATCATCACTACAAAATCACAGTGGGAGACATGAACCTTACAATTATAATAAAATTATTCTAGGGGACTTATCTTAATTTTGTACGCACAACACATCAATGAAAAATTTGTATCTATTTGTGTATTCACTAACTCCATAGATAGAGAACCCTCCCCCAATCTCATAGCTGGCTATAAACTCCATTAGTAACTTTTCATATCTATTCCACAATAAGGGAAAAATTATATTTAATGGGTCTAGTCATTGAACTTTATCTAGTACCCACACCATAGTAGTATAAAGGAGGTAAAAAATCAGGCCTAAAAAAATTTTATTGTAAGAACAAGACCTATTATTCATGATGTATTATGAACTAAATAAAATACAAATAGGACCCAAAACATGTTATCCACATGTGTTTAGGGGGAACATATTCTCTAACTATGTAATGCTTGTAGAGGAACCCTTCTTTGTATTCAATATTTCACTGGGGATGGGGGTGTTACCATCTTCATGTCTGCTCTAAACACCTCACCAAAATAAAATAATCATCCCTTTGATACAAATATACTAGACACACCCAAAACAAATCATAAATGGTTTTTTTATAAGAAAATAACCATAATTTCATGTTTTATGATTAAAATAACTCAAAATCGAAAATTTATTTATTTAATTATATATATAATGTTTGAATATTTTAAATAAACATGATTCTAAAAATAACATATCATGTACTGTAACTGACCCAATGTGTTCCTTTGGACTATAAACCATGTATCGTCATATATTATTGGATAAGTAAAATTCAACCTTAAATCCGTGACAAAGGCATTATCCTAGTTACTAACTAATATTAAACCTTGTCCTTATAACCCTTTTCACACAACATATGTGTCATTCTATAAGTGTAACACATAAGTTTGGATAAAAAATAGGATTATAGAATGGATCACGGACCCATGAAATATTTTTCGTTAGAACCATACTAACATAAAATGGAGATGTAAAACTCTAGGAATCTATAGATTTAAAACCACGTATACGGGGTTGGTTCAACATTAAACATAATACACCATTGAATAAATATTCATTTTATATAATATTTAGTTTCATTTAGAGGAAAATAATTTCATTATTAACTAATTTTAAGTTATTATTATTTATAAATGAAAATAATAACTCAAATAATGGACTAATTTATATAGTTGAATGAAAATATAATTGTATACATGCATCTAAAATGGACATATAGTGTAGTTAATAAGATTGTAATAATTATATGGATTAGTTATTATGTGTTCATTAATTATAATACTAAAAATAATCTCATCCTATCTAAAATTTTTATACTCTATCATATGAATGAACATACCAAGTTGATATTTTGATGACCTAATTAAATAAATAACCAAGAAAACGATTATAGTGCTAAAAATCCAACTCAATCACTATAAACTAATATGATAATACTAAAAGTAGACATTACACTACATTTCCTCTTACTAATAAATCATATCCATTCATCACTCATCCACCATAGATCAACCATAAGTAATGATACCGAGGTAAAGGATTATAAATTTATGATTTAGTGAATGAATGAAATAGGAAAGGAATAATAATTATACAAATTTTCCAAACATGAAATCATGAAACTCCCTCAATCCTCTCATTATAAATTTTTAATATAACAAAAATACAAAATACGTGAGTATCTAATAACCACTCTCTGAAATAATATCTAGTGTAAACACTTGATTAAATAAAAGGTAGAGTTCATGGTCACAAAAAATAGAAAAAAAACGAGATTAAAAAAAAATTATAAATTTGGAAAATTTACCCAGATATCATAGTAAAATATCATCCATATACTAATTCCACCCCCAGTAAACCCTTATAATTGTATCATTTTTTCCTTTTTGGAAACAAATGTGAATTTTTTTTGATTCTAATCAAAATATATTTCAATGTCTTAGATTAATCCATTTATATAACAAATAAAATGATATTTTCATATAAGGTTTATATTCTTCTTACTGTTCCTTAAAATATCATTTCAATTAACTACAAATCATGTTTATAAACATTCATGCAATAATAAATCATTGAGCCGATTATCCATGTTCTTAATAATTTAAAAAAATAAAGAGTTTGTGAATAATTATTTCAAGATCTTTTATATTGATCATATATCTGTGTCAAGGAATCCATGGCCAGGAATGATATTCTAGGATCATAATGGGGGAGATTAAATACCAAATATCCATAATCTTGTTTTTTCAGGTGTCTCGTGTTATTAGACTATGTGACGATAACACACATAAATGTAATCAATGAATTTATTGTTTTCATTATTTGAGGGTATCATATTCAATGATAGGTATCCATGATTTTATATTTTATATTTTTTAAACATTTAGTATAATCTTATCAAAAATAATTACACGTTTCATTACAGTACTACTTGACTAAAAAATAGAGCCTCTTAGTGACCTCATGATTAATCCATCTTACAGGGAACACTTGTGAACATTTTTGGTTATGTATTATATTGATTATAGTGATATAACAAAAAAAATACTTTGAATTTAATCATAAAATGATTTGGATCAACGATGATGATATTTTGGTATTCCATAATATATTATTGATATCAGCTACAAACTGTGATCCCCTTTCTATGTATCACTGTCTGTGATGGGGCCTATCAGAAGTTGGAAAATACCAATAAAATTTTGGATGATTACTTGTCCTGGGAAAAGTTTCTTACATTGATAGAAGTAGATCTTATATTGGAACTATAATTAAATTTCATCATTTTTGTTACTCCATTTACATCAATATTCTCTGTAGGCTTCCAATTTTTTTCAAGCTACTCATTAATATACACATGTTATACTTATCGATCCTACTAAAATAATATTTTATCATTGAATTATATGGAAACAATGTTCTAAATATCCCATGAGGGGTAATTTTATCAAATAAAACTACATTCACATATAATTTAAACATATATACAAGATTATCATAAGGTTTACACATTAATAGTTTTTATAATATGAGATCATAAACTTATACATCATGGAGAAGAATTATTATCGGATGGATATATGCCAAAAAATTCAATTTAAATATTACATTATCATTTAATATAATATATTGGTATGTCAACCCCAAAAAAATATCCAAAAAAATATAAATGATATGATATTCATCATTAAAATGTTTAATAATAATATATCTACTAAAATTAAAAATTTACAATACATTAATAATAAAATCAAAAATAAATTAAATAACCAAAAATATAGAAAATTATAATTAATTATAAAAATGATGGGGCTTTCCAAAATAATGAATTAAATTAATTATTTAATATAATTAGTTTATAACCATCACACATAAACATTATAATGTGATATAAATAGCAATATGTGATAAATTTATTGAAGTTAATTCATATGTTATATTAGAAGCGTTATATTAATTATACTCTCCTTATGATTATTTTATTATTTTATCTCATTTTATATTTTTCTAAAGACATTTTCTTCAATAATATTGATTCACCCATGAAAAATAATAACTAACTCCCTTTGAAATTTTATATCTTAATGTAAATAGGTAATTTGAAAAAAATTTCACCTCTGGCGATTATGAATACTTCTTATATAGATGCTACATGACTGCATTACCACCCACTATGAAAGGTTGTTATTAATCAAGAGTTTATTTTGATGTGTTATGTTGGGGATAATGATTTTTGGTATCAAATTCAACAAAACAATAATTACATGATGATTTATTTTCTCTTACATCTAAATCCATGAAATTACAAGAAACATATACATGAAAAGTAAATCTATATTCTTTTCCCTCAAATTCATCACTAAACCTAATACTTTCATCCCAATTCAATTTTACTTCATATATTAACCATAATCATAATGATTTATTCAACCCCATATTGTAATTTTTAAACTATATTATGTTTAAAAGTTACTAAAATAAATGGAAAAAATCAAGATCTTTTCATTGTGATTATGACCATGATTCATTAAAAATGATTAATAAATATTTCCGACCCCACCTACATATTTTTAATAATTTTAATATTGAATTTTACAATGAATTTACTATTTATAAAAATGTTAAAAATTAATATCAAGGATACTATAACTTATATTCCCCTTAAAAATAGAATCTCCACCCCTAGATCTGTCCAAACATGAATCTCCTTCGAAAAATTCCACAAAAAATCACACAACCACATTAATTAAATTTTAAATCATATATTAAAACATCAAGAGACTTCTGGTATGTGATTATTCTTGTATCCAAACTTATATAAAGACATTAATGGTGTCTGAATTCCATAAAAATAGTATATTAGAATAATGGTACTCTCAAATAAGTGACTTAAATGGTCATTTAATTTCCAAAATTTCATTTATAATTTTTAAAACATTAATAATCCTTAAATTTTTAATAACATAGAAAACTAGTTCAATATCCAGAACCAATAATCATACACTGAATATGTATAAAAATATATACTGATATAGAAATGGTATAAATTCCTCTCTGATTTGGAAAATTTTTAATTGGGAAACATTTTACATACAAAAATTTCTCAATGTACCCAAGATTTATTTAATAATAAATAATATTTAGAGAAAAAATAGCATTAATAATTATATTTATGGATTTTTAATTCAAGATCATAATAGTAATAAACTCCATAATCAAAAAATGATAAAAATTTATTAATAAATCTGATTTTTCATTCAAAAGGAAATTGCAATTCCCATTCCATATTGAAAACATAGGGGCGTAAGGGGGTTGAATTGGAGGTTTTATTTTAAAATTTTTAATTATAAAGGAATTTTATAATATGTGTTATGGTCTTCACGTGGTTAATATATTTTCACCTCCCTACATTATTTTTTTGTAAAATTAATATAGGGCACAATACATATAATTTATAGTTTTCTAAATGAATAGAATACTGTTATTCCAAAAAAATTATTCCCACCAATCTTGGAAACATCCACAATAAAAAAAATAAATACAAACATAGACTAACTATTCTAGATCAATATAGACTTTCACTATTTTCCAGATCATAATATGGATAGGAGAAATATAAATCTATCAAAAAATATTATCAATTAGTAAAAATTTCACCATATATACAATGATAAATTACAAATTTTCAAATGTATTTCATCCATATAAAATATTTATCAATAGGTAGACTCATGTATAGATCATACTCATATATATACATTACTTATTTAAAATATTTTTATATGAATTTCTTATCTACAAATTTTTTCACATGATGTATTTTTCATCAAATTATAAAAAATTAGGCATAGTAGGATATATTCCTTATGATTGATCCCAAAATTTGAAATATCCATTAAATCTCTTCAATATGGTGATTTATCTGGTTTTCAAAATTAATGAATATAGTGTCCATTAGTTCTTAATATGCTCAAAAAATATATTTTAGGTGGAACAATGTCATATAGAAATTAAAAAAAATATTATATTGAAAAAATATAAATTTCGAAAATGAAAATTATGAATCTTGTTTATCATTATAAGAAATATTGAGCACAAATTTAAAATTTTCATAGTTATCCAGATTTGTTTGTCTCATTAAAAACCTTTTGATTCCCTATCAATTTTTTCGTGAAATTTTCAATAAAATTTTTTTACATATTTTTATAATTATACCAAGTAAGGATCATTTAAATCATTCATAGTATCTATATAGGTATGTGTGAACTCATTCATACAACATGATGGAATTTGATTATAGTCTATAAATCACATCAACCTCCAGAATCTATATCAAATAGTATAACTTATTATTCAGCATGAATAATGTTCAATTAATTTAATACGAATTTGATATTCCATTATTATCTATTAGGGAATTGGAGCTTATTGGTAATGAAAAATGAATATAACAGAAGATAGAAACAAATAGAAGACAAACAAAATAAGAAAAATTGATCAATAGATAATATTTAACATGATTCTTAAAGGGTTTCCTACATCTTTAAGAGAAGGGGGACCAACATTCTTCCTCTCCGAATAAAGAAATGTAGAATTAAAGAGTTGAAACATGGATTTTTTATTGTTACAAATTCATGGGATTCAATCCCATTATAAATTTGGAGTTAAAAACACTTTCAAGGGATGGATATGGTATTTTATCAACCCTTAAAGAAAGGGGATCTGCTGGATACATCAACAGTTCATTGGTTGGCTACCAAAATGAGAATAATTGTCTACTAATATACTATTCATCTATTTAATTTCTCCCCTTTATTGGGATTTGACCCCAAAAATCTCCCACCCACGACTAATTTGGGGTAGAATATAGACCTACAGTGTGCTAACATATATCTAACTAAACTATTAGTAGAACCTTCATCATAATGTCTACCCCAATATCATTGTTGAGTGTATATTCAACATTTAATAATTATTCTTTAAACTAATTATGGATATAGTCATGTCTCACATAGATTTTTTTTCACCTATAATTAAATGATGGGTTCTTTCTAAGATGAATAGAACACTAATTATCGCAATTGAGAATATAATATTCATTACTCTCCCTCATATCCTGTAAAAAATTCTTAATCAATAGAATATATTTTTATCCTTTAGTGTTAATGATATATTATTCTTCAATGGATGATAAAGAAACACACTTATGATGTTGTGATTTCTATTATATAGATCCCCTAGTAAATGATATTATGTACTTAGATAAGAATTTTCTCATGTAAACATCTCCTGCAATATATTCATCCATCGTTCCTTCTAAAAAATGTTTTTCACTTCTCAAACATAAATAATGTTTATATATAAATTTTATATACCTCAATATCCATTTTACTACTGTCAAATTCTCTATTCCTAGATCTGATAAGAATCTACTCACAACATCAACAACATTTGCAATTTTTGGTCTAGTGTTCACCATGGAATACATGAGACATCCAATTGTGGATTGATAATGATCTTTTTCAATTCTACATTCTCCTTCTCATTTTATGGAATCTGACTTGTCATGATCCTGGAATGACGAGAAAGTGGATGACAATTTTTTTTTCTTGCTCATGCTGAATCTTTTAAGAAATGTCTCGATGAAAAACTCTTTAGATATTTCTATTTGGTGATTCGTTTTTCCATTAGTAATAATGATTCCAAGGATATTAGTGGAGTATCACATGTCCTTTATTTCAAAATAATTTTTCATCTATTTCTTCTACGAGTAAATCATGTGGATATCTCTATTCATAATCATCATATCATAAATTAAAGAAACAATATAATAAAATAACCATAAAAAATTTCTTGATGAAAACATAGTTAGAAGTAGTATTCCTCCTATACTCATTTTCTCTAAGAATGAGTCAAATTTCTTGTACTATTACATCAATGCTGGTTTCATAGAATATACAATTTTCTTATACTTTCATACCATAATTTATTTTCATTTCAAATGAAATATCTCTAAATTCTCTATGTATATATCCTCATCAAGGACACCATGTAATAATTCAGTATCTATATCCATTTCTTAAAACTCCATGTTTAGATAAAACACCAATCTAATAAAAACTATAATAGAAGACAATTTAACCATAGGTTAAAAATATTCATCAAATTAAATACCATTCCTCGAACCGATTTCCTTCACAACCATTTTGTCTCTGTAGACTACCTATGTGTTGTCATCTTCTTCTTTCATTTCGTTCAAAAAAAATTTATTGAGTGACTTATTTGCTTATGATAGCTAAACCAATCCAAAATTTCGGTTGTTGTGTAAGGACATCATATCATCTTGAATATAATTCATCCATTCCATATTCTAATTAATTTTGATCACATCATTATAACTATCCATCTCTCCCTCATTAGTTAGCGTCACATAGTCATGCGGTGAGTTTCTATGACTCAATTGTCATTCTCTAGTGGATGTCAACAGTTTTGATTTAAGGGGGAATCTATTTTGGAATATCATATAATTGATACATATCAACATATTGTGACATATTACATGGTATTGATGTATCATATGTTTTTTTATCTCCCTCTCACTAGCTAGTTGTGAGGGTGGTGAGATTGGTTCCAGATTGACTGAAATTTCAGCAGACTACAAGATCTCCTCATTTTATGTCTTCTCAAAATCTTCAATCTTCTGATCCTCAACAAACATATCATCTCTACTTTGGTTGATCTTCCAGATCGTAGGATCCAAGAGATGTTAACCAAACACCTCCCGAGCGTATCCCAAAAAGATACAATTCTTTCCTTTTCCATCCAGCTTTGTGAGCCCATCATTCTGGATGTGTATAGATTACCTAGATCGAAATATGCTCAAGTGTATTTCATAAATATCATTACATATTTATACACATTTTGGAACATTTTATATCTATGGAACTAATTGTGAGTGGTTGATAAGATCTACTACGATCATCAATTCCTCCCCAAAAAAAGGTTTTTGGCAGCTTTTTATTTGAGACCATACATTTAATTCTCTCAAAAAGTGTTCTACTTTTCCTCTCAGCTAGACCATTACACTGAGGTGTCATTGGGACTAATTTTTTTAACCATATGCTGAGAAACCTATAGTACTCCCCAAATTATCCATGGTATTTTCACCCATTTTCAGTTCACAAACACATTAACCTTCTCAATTTTTCTTTTTCCACCATCACAAGAAATTAATTGAAAACATATTGTAATTGATCCTTTTTTTTTCCTAGAAATGGCCCATAATTTTCTAGAATGATCATCTATGAAGGTAAAATAATACCAAGAACCTCCAATTGACCTAGTTGAATTCATGTTGACATCATTGTGAATGAAATCAAAATTTTTTCTAGACGGTATATAACCACAAAATGATAGTCTATGTTGTTTTCCCATGATTCAATCAATACATGAATAAAAATGTGCACATTTTAATATTTCCAAAAGATCATTCATAGAGAGAATATTAATTCCTTTTTCTCCCAAGTAACCAAGACACTTATTCCATTTTTATATTGGAACATATTTTTTGGTTGCATTCAGTTCTCCTCCATATAGTCTTGAATTTATTTGATAAATAGAATTATATTTCTTGAAATTAGATATTGGCATGTTACCTAAGGAATGATTCCATTTCCCATCCAAAATTTAATTGAATTATCAATCATAATCAATAATTACAGTGGATATCAGATGGAGGTGAATGCCAATAACATGCTTCTCATTCTTTAACAATAACCCGCATTTAATATTAGTCTCCATAAGAATATTACTAATACTAGATATTTTTTATGCACCATCATTTCACTTCATCACATGTCCAAAACCCCATAAACAGTAATATTAGAAGAAATATATTCTGGTAGATTCATGGTAGGTGGTTCTAGAATCAATCACCTATATTGAGTGTTGGCTTCCATGAGTGCCTACTTTTCTTCTAGAAAAATAATTATTTATTCACTAACAATTGTAGCATCATTATTTTTGATCATAAAATCACGATTTATCTTATCCACTTTCTTTTTTCTACACTTCTAGAAGAAGTTTCTGGGCTTTCCAAAATGGTGTTACATCATGTCATATATCGATATATATTTTGATCACATCTTTATATTAAGACATTGGTCACTGGGTTCTCTTCCTATGATTCTTTCCTTTCATTTCGGCTTCCCCTATCATTTAGTGGAAGGTTCCTCTAATTCAGTTGCATATCCCTCGTCCTTTAGTTAGGATTCTTCATTCACCATTATGACTTTCACTATATCTGTAGAGAGAGTTCCATACAGAGTAAAATTGATGTCTAAAACAACTAAAGTGTCCCATGACTTTTTTAAAGAACTCAAAATTTACATTTCCTGCAACACGTCACCAATCGTTATTTTCATGGAATTTAACTGACCAAAAATACCTTCGAAATCACTCATGTGATTCGATATGTTGATCCCATTTTTTATTTATATTTAACAAGTTGTAGAATCTGGTTTCCATTGATCTTTGTGGTTTTCCACGCATACAGCTTCTCAATTTTCACCGATGAACATAGGCATCATGTTCATTGGAATTTTTTTTGAAGATTCTTCTATTGATCCACTGTCTGATTTGGGAAGCACACTTTTTATTGACAACAACCCACTATACCTAAATTTTAAGGGTACTGGATGACATATTCTCATAAGATTTACATCTTATTGACTATTCCTCTAATTTTTAAACAATGCCCTTAGTGGTATTCAAAATTTGTTTCCATAAATAAATTCTATATAAATGATCATCCTTCTTGGGATTCCATATGGAATAATTTAATGTGGTATGATTAAACATGTTACTTGTATTTTCATCTATTTAATGAATGTGACTATTAAAAATATATCCTTGCAGATGTGTTTGGAATGTACAAAATAGCTTGAATATACATTTTAATTGCTGTAAAGGGACTCCGATTGGATGAGGTATCTCACAGAAAATTTCAACGATATAGATCGACTACCGATGTGATGTTTATGTGGATTGATGGAACAATAACAAGAAAATTCACCTGAAAGTTTCCACCAGTGTGAAGAGTATTGACCTCTCTTGTAGGGGGCACTATAGCACTCGGTGTTTGACTGATATTTTTATCGGCTCTATCTGCTTCATTTCAGCACTACTTTTGGACTATTTTTATGCAGTTTGAATCGTCTCACTTATCTCTTCATATATCTGGGATTAAAAAAATTCTGAGCAACTTCAATTTTCTGGTCTCTAGGAAACATCCTTGTTTCTTTGTTGTTTCTACCCTGAACACTCTGATTCCTATTTTTTAGAGAAGTTTAGAATCTTGGTGATGAAAACACCCCAAACCGATGATAGAATCAAAGAAGAAAAAATAGTTGATTAAAATGGGTTATCACCAAATATTTAATAGGGAATGGATAGGGTTTCCTACATCCATAGGAGAAGGGTGCCAAATATTTTTCCCTATCAGGATGATGAATTAATGGATTTCAGAGATACAATATTTTTTATTCTTGAAAATTTATTGGATTCAATCCAATTTTAAATATGAGTTATCAACCCTTTCGAGGGTTAGTATGGGGTTTATCATCAAACCTTGATGAAAATCCCTGCACTGGTTACATCAATGGTTGATGGGTTTGTTTCCAAACATAGAAGATTTTGATACTCAAGGACTATTCATCCATTAAACATCTCTCATTGATTGGGAGTGGCCCCATAAAATCATCATATAACTATCTATATATTTTAATTCTCAATTATTCAAAATATATCATTCATAAATAATCTTATAATTTAGGTAGAAATTAATCCTTATAAAAAACAATTAATTATTAAATTTTAATAAATAACTCCATGTCAAAATATCATAAATTTATAAAAATTTCATACATACCAAAAATATATTATTTTCAATAAATATTTCATTTGAGATCAAGATATCTGGGAGTAATGTTTCATATGATTAAAAATATAATGCAAAGAAATAATAATTATAGACTCATATGTATTACACATATATCAAATCATGTTACATGTCCTCAAATATATTTTCCATAGGAAAACGTTTATTAATATATATAATATATCGTACACATAGACAAAATATCATATAGGGCCACAAATATATTACATGGTAGTTATTTAATATCAATATAAATATACTAATAACATTCAAATAAATTTCCACATAGATAAAATAAATTATGAATGATAATATTTGATTATGTATTAGATATTTATATTTTTATTAGATTTATTTTATGATCCATTTTTGCAAACACATCATCCAGATAAGTAATTCCAAAAAACTCATCAAATGATTTTCGAACATCTTGAAATCAATTTATGGCCTTCCCCATAAAATCAAATCCCTTAAGATCTAGGATTGTATTAAAAAACATTTAACACATGTACTGGAAATTTCTATCACCATTATTACATGTGATTAAATTAACTATAATTATTTAAATTTTCACAATAAATTTTATTATATTCCATGATTCTATCAATGTGTTCGGAATCTGAACCCAAAAGATAAGAAAACATTTATTTTATTAAACATAAATTCAATATATCTTACATAGAGATAAAAATAATATAGCCCTAAAGATCTTGTGGTCAAGAATATTATTGAAACACGGTTTGTTGAAAATTATCATGAAACATGGGTAAAATTAATTATTTAAAAACTCTAAAACATTCCATTATTTTCCTTGGAACATCTAAAAAACAAGGGATAACTATTGTACATATATAAGAATGATTTCGTCATTATGTCCTAGGATGGGAGTGGGCAATGAATATCATAAATTAATGTAGTACATATAATCCTTTAGAGATATTAGGGTATCATATATATTTTGAGAATCATAATCTTGAACAAATGGGGAATGTTATAACATTATAAAATAAATGCAACATGATATTGTAGAAACAACATTAAATATTGAAATAATAAATATAATTGAATTCTAAATTCTAATAAATATTATCATGGAGAGACTAAGATAACTTCAACTTCACCATAAAATAAAAATTAGGATATAAAAACATTAATGAACACATTAGAGGGATGTTCAACTTCAGGCCCACATTTCATATTTATATCTACTATATGCAGAAGTTGGAAACATAGTTAATAAAAAATAATGATGGGTTTCATCAAATTTAATACCATTATTAATGTGTGTAAAAAAATGGAATTCCAAAATCTATTAAAGATGTGTATATATTTGTGAATTCGATTCAGTGGAAATGGGGATCATTATTCACTATATAAGGTACTACCATGGAATATTGTAAGATAATTTCGTCCAGAAAATGACTATACATAAATATTAAAAGATGGTAAAATGATAGTAATAGGGGCCAATAATCACTCTAACATTTTAATTTAAAAATCACGACTTTTTATGAACATATACCAACTTGATAATTTTAAAATTAAAAGCTTTAATGTATAGAAGGTTTTTTAAAACACATTAGATGGAGGGGAACTGTTACAATGAGTGGATGATTATACAATCATAGGCTGAGCTTCCAAATAGAATAATGTTACTATATGAAGTATCTAGATAGGATTACATAGAGTAAATTTATACTATTAGATTTTAATTTATGATACATGTCATCAAGGGAGGGTTTATATATCCAAAGAGTGGAGAATTAATTTTTAATTTCCAAACATAGTTTTTAGCACTATGTGACCAAGTAATAAACAAATTACATTGGGGTTTTCTCCATGAATTATTTTTTATGTATTTAATAGACCACTTTGTGGATTTTATGATGTCGTAATAGAAATATTACAATTAGAACTTATTTATTTTTTAATTAAAATTTATTTGTCTCATAAAATTATGAAAATTTCATTGTATGATAATTTGGATGTGATGATTTTAAAAATAATATTTATTTTTGAAAAATAATAATATAAATATGAAAATTTACTCTTTAATTTTCACTAATATACATTTACTGAAAATTATAGGTTTTTTGAGACAATAAGAATTTTCGGACATTCATTTGAAATTTTATTTTACTTTGTAATATTATATTATCATTTTTAATTAATAAAAATAAATTAATAATATCATTTAATTTACTTATAATTTACCTCAACATTTATATAATTAATCAAAAATAGTATCTTGATTGAAACCATATATTTTCAGAAAAATGTAATTTTTATTTCCTTGTATCAAAATTTAATATTTATCAATCATATTATTTAATAATTATAAAAACCAATATAAAACATTGAATAATATAAAATATTTTTTTTTTAAAAAAATATAAAAATTCATACTATTATGGTCTAGTTATATACCCCTTTATTACATAATGGAATTTCATAAGGGTATGGTGTGAGATGGTAATATTTTCATGTGGTGGTTCGGAAAACATGGATTGGGATGTGATATTGATATCCTTGAAATTCTCATATAAATTATTTTTATCATTCTTCACATATTGAATGTCAGGTGGTGTATGGTCATGGTAAAATCCTAGTGATTATATGCCCCTCTATATCTCTAATAAATTGTCTTCATTGAGTACAATCATATAGGTTGAGGGAATCATTTTCCTTATCACTATAAAATGGAATTTATCATAACTCATATTATAATAGTCATAATGGTCAATGTATATTACATATATTATCAATTTTTATGATTCATAATGAAATTTTATATTTTAAATTCTATTTTGTTGTCCAAAATAACAAAATTAGGGCATACTATTTTTGAAAGATAAATTATTAAAACAAATTTTATTCATTTAAAAAGGGTATTTAAATTTCCCATGTTAGGTTCATTACATTATTACCCCTTGTGAAATTTCAAACTAGAAAATTCACTCATTCACTAAAATGGATTAGGGTGCTTCTATTTCATTACATCTTCTAGGTCATATGTTATATGCTCAATCTCATGGCTCTACCGTAACACATTGACCAGGTGACTTTTCTTGTTTCATAGAACATTTTATCAATCTTCTGATATATTAATTGGTTGGTCACCATATGAAGGATCGTTCCTTTATGTTACAACCTATGGATTCAATATGTGTGAGTGGATAGTTATGTAATTCCACAAGTGGTATACATAGAAAACATTATTTCTGTATTATAGGTTTTTGGAAGTGCTATTTGGCAGGACACATCTTTAATTAAATCCAGGATTCAAAAGGGTTTAATTTATTAAAACAAAGCCTTAACTTATTCCCAAACCTCATTAAATTATTTCTTGGTTATATATTAAGGAACAATTTTTTTCTATCTCAAACTATATATCATGTTGAAATTTGACTGTGTATCATTAATATATATTTTCTCACATTTCATATATCACTGAATAATTTTAATATTCTCTTTCATATCATGGATATGGTAATGACCTATTATCATCCACTCTCAATATCCCTCCGGGATGGTGATATTATAAAATAACATCCCATAAAGATCCTCACAAGGTTCCATTTGAATCTAATAATGGAATCTATTTTCATATTATAACTACAAGAGGAGAAAGTGTTAATCCCAAAATCATAAGAAATATATTAAACGAGATCTCAAATTACATTCTTGATTTTTTATGGTTCTTTAATAGTAAAAATATTTTAGAGGTTGATAAATAGTGATAAGGTTCAGTTTTACATCCAACACTTTCATAAGGTTTCTCATTAACCATTCACTTATACATTGAAATCTATTATATCTAAAAAAGTGTGTTAGTCCATGAAGTGTTAGAAATTCCCTTATGTAATTATTGTATTGTAAGTGCAGAGAGATATCTTCATTAATTGAAATGAAAAGTGATAATTTGGTAAGAATTTATAGTACCACCTATATAGAATTATTTCTTTTAGGGGTCATGTGGTTCCCTATGATGAAATACATGGTTATTTTTCCAATTACTATATTTTTATATATAATGATTCCACCAAAAACATATACATTTAACTTTCATATTTTAATTTTTAACGTACCAAGAATAACAATAAAAACATAAAAATATACATCCTTATTTTATTACAACATATGTTTTTCGTCAAATCTATATAAATCGTGGATCATATTGGATTAATAAATAAGGATAATATATGAATATATTCCATTATTTCCCTTCCAAATTATGGTATTTAGGGGACACATATCTATGTTTTGATCCATAAAACTAAACCTTTATAAATGATTAACTCTGAAATGTTTGGTACCATATTCTATACAAACTCATATAATTATTTCCCTCTTTAATTCTCCTAATAATAAATGGATGATAATTTATTTGAATAATATAGGATGATAATAATTCTATTATTACCATTTTAATCCCTTTATTTTCCAATATGATTATATCTCATTAAATCCTCATCACGTATACGGTTGTGGGAACTATTATAATAAAAGAATTTTCCACATTTCATTTTATATAAGGATGGTAATGGATAAGAAAATAATAATCCTTGATATGATATAACCTCATTTATTGGAACTTATAAAGACCCATTGTTGTTAATATATACTATAGGATTTTATGATTTCTATATACATATCACACATTCATTATATCGATTAGGCCACCAAATCATTAATGAGATGATCAATATTATAATTTCTGGGTAATGCAATGGGTTGTTATGATCTTATATATTTAATTATTGGGAGGAATATGATTTCAATTTTTCATATAAAATTAAGAGAATGCACAATCTATTCTCATATTGACAATTATAGAACAAAAATAATTCCTAATTGGTTGTAAAGTATTGGTAAAGTATATTGATTGGAATCTTCTTCAACTCAATAATTCATTCTATACATTCAATAGTATTGATAAATGTAGATTTTATTAGTGTAATCATGGTTAGTGGGATTGATAATCAAGATGTTTTTTATATAAATATAGGATAAAGGATGGATATTCATTGTAACTTATAGAATTATGGATTAGATATTGGTTGGATCCATACTTCCTTTACCTCTATTTTCAAGGGTCCATTGAAATCCCTTGTTTATTACAATATTCAAAAATATAGACACATTATCCAAGAATAAATCTCATTCCATCAACTTTTAATGTAAATTTTCCATTCATAAGGTTTCATTCTACTATTTAAATGATCCTCATCTTCCTCTTTAATGTTGGAGTAAGTATGAATTTCACCGATAAAGGCTATTACAAATTTTATAAGGTAATAATTAACAAATATATTAATTAAATCCATGATGATTTATAATGAATATTTGAGTCTAAATGGAATCAATGTGAACTCAAAGATCCCATACACTATTAAAAAAATATGTCATTGGGATAGCCAACATTTCCACCATTACACGGTAATATCTGTACCAATGATCCACCTTGAAGAAATATTGGGAACCATATAACTTATCAGTCATGTAATAAATCCATGATAGAGGGTAATTTTTATTTATCGTGGTTATATTAGGATTGTGATAATAAAAGAAAATACTCATTGACCCATCCTTCTTCATGACAAAAAGGATCATTGGAATCCACGGTGAATCACATTGGCATATAAACTATTTATCCATAATCAAATTTAATTATATATTCATCTCATCATGGTTAACATTGTCCATTATTTTTGGAGTATTTAATATAGTCAATGTTTTGGGTATGGGAACATTTGAGAATATATCCTACCAGAATAGTGGAATATGATGAAATTCCTCAAAAACACTATAAAATTGTCTTACATTGGGAATTTCATCAAGGATAGTCACTTTTTTATTCAAAATAATTATGAGAGAGATAGTCCTACCGGTAAGAAAATAATATTATTAATTAATATATTGTTAATAAATAAGATTCATCCACCACCATAGGATTACATTGAATCCGACGATGATATGCAAAACAAGGGATACTTTTATTCTGTCGACAAATTATGATGTCCCTATTCAAGGATATCTAATATATGTCCACAATTTCGTCATAATCTTATAATTTGGTATCAAAATTATTTCTAAAGAATTCATCATGAAAATTTTCAAAATGGATTATTTATATACATAGGATGAACTAGATTACACATTTATGTCTTCACTAATTACTCAATATACATGTTTGATGCTATATTTGTATAGTTATAATAAACTTGTGTGATATGAATGAATGCATAAAATCGTTTCTGATAAGACTTTATTTCATTATTTTATATTATTTATATTCATTTTATTCATGAAAAACACTAGGGATGATAAGTACCAAACTATTAAACACATTAATGGGAAACAATGATTGTTGAAGGGATAACTAACAAAAATATATATTCATTACCATATATATTTATTGATTTAAATCTTTGTTATCAATTATATGTATCCTATTAGAAATTCATATAGGAATTTCTATCATTAAAATGGTTCATAAATATCATTCGAATTTACCAAATCATATCTTATGGCACATTTTCATGAACCATGTAATGATCGTGTCCATCTCAGTTCAATAATATCAGGATTTTCTCCCTTGGTATATCAATACCTGATCCATATCAACATGTAGTATCCCAAAAATATTTATATTAATGTAATCATCATACTCTATATTTACCAAAATTTTGATATGTTTTCCTATGTTTAACCATAACCCTTATAAAATAACTAGATTTAACAAAAACAAATCCCTAAAAATAACCAGAATTTATCTCATATCAACTATGAAAACTAATATTTTTTACATGTTAATTCATGATTATTTATATAGAGACACCAATAATATAATTCTATAATATTAGGAGGAATATTTAATTTGGGATGTTAGGTACATATAACTCTAAATTGAATGATGGGTACAAAATCATTAATTATAAATTACAGAACATTTATTTTATATTCATTGGATTTTATAAAAATGAAATGAATTACCAAAGGGATATTAATAATAAAGAGGTGAGCTAAAAAACCAAAAATAGAATAAAATAATAATATAATAACATAAATTTATAAATTTGATTCGAGAGGCATATTAGGGAATCATATATGAGGTAAGAGTCATAATTTTTTAAATTATTCATGATATAACATAAAAATATAATGGTAATATGAGAATATGGAAACTATATAAGACATGAAATCATTATTATATGTCAAGATAAGCTTACAAAAAATTGAAACATAGAGTTATTATGATAAAAATCTATGAACCAGTTATGGTATATCATGAGATAAAAACATTACACGGAAAATTAGAGGATATATAATTCAGATCCCACCAATTACAATAATATAATATATAAGATAATGTGTTCTACATGGATAATATTACAGACATCTGTATTTTGTAAATTTTAATTCCAATAATATTGAGAGTGAGAGAAAATCATTGATTTAACCAATAATTATTGGTAGGTATATCTATATGATTTCCCTCAACTATAAATGGGTATGGGTATTAACTACCATATATTTTATCAGGGAAATTGATAGGATAATATTTGAAGCACAACAGACGAACATAATGATTAAATGAAGGTCTTAATTAATATAAAAGGGGACCATCATTACATTTTCATACTATGTATATTATTAGTGATGTGTAAGAACATATCCAAATATGAAAAAATGTAACTTAGAAGTTATAATGTAAATATGGTTCTAGAATATGATTTGATTAGGAGGATCTTATACTTTGATTTGGTGATTCTTATAGTTTGGGAGGAAATTCATAAGGTAATTGGGTCACCTTAGGAGGCCTATAGAGAGGTAAAGGTAGAGAAAACTCCCAATACCATACATTTTCATGAATTGGAATGGGTGGTTTGGTGGGATTATATAACAAATGAGAAAATAATTCTTTATTAGCTTCCAATTATAGGTTTTCGACTATATATGATAATGTAATAAAAACCATAAATCATCCCACGTTTTTTCTAAGTCTTAATTTGAAAGACAATTTTAATTCATTATATTAAATTTCTATGAACCATGAACATTTATATGATATCCATGGTGATGTGAAAGATAAACTCAGTATTTTAATTATTAAATAAAAATTTGTATTTTATGATGTTACAATACATACAATATAATTATATCATATTGAATTTTTACTTAAAAATTCAACTATCTCAAAATATTATTATAAATTTTCTGTAGGCTAATTTTGAAATGAAGATTTCAAAAATTATATATACGTTTTCAAAATAATCCAATCAATATTATAGTTTCACCATTTTAATAAAATACGATATTTATTAAAAGATGAAGGTTTTTTCACAGTAATAATTTCCTAGAAATGTTTATTGATTGAATCTATATACATCCAAAAAAAATCATCATATAAAAAGATAAATTTTTAATACGTATTATTTAATATTTAAAAATGTAATATTGAAATAAATAAATATAATAATTATATTAATAAATATTAAATTTAAAAATTAATCATTTTGGTTATAGATTATTATCCCCTTATTACATGAGTTTATTCAATAATAGAAATGAATGTGATGATGACATTATCCTGGTATAATTCAGAATACATGGTTTGGGACATGTTCCTAATGATCTTTTACTTCTACCATAAGCAGTTAAAATCTTGATTCAGTTGTCAAATATTACCTTTAACTTATTCAACGGTGAATCCCACTGATGTTATATCCATCAGAAGCCCTGATAATTGTTATTCGTAGGGAATAATTATAGTGGAAGAGGGTATCACTTCTATTTTCTATGTCAAATGGACTTTATCATACTCCAAAATAGACTAATATTGAGTGTTACTGTATAATGTCTATATTATCAGTATTTAATATGGTTAATATTTAAATAAATTTAAAATATTATAAAATGGTCAAATGCAAACAAATTACTACAAGTGATTTCTTTAAAATAATTTCATTATATAAAAAATATTCATCAAAAAAATGAATTTCATTTATATATATTTGGGTCATATAAATAGAATCCCACATTGTAGTATAAAAAATATTCCATTAATTATTGTGAAACTATAATCACTTCTATACACACTAATGAAATTACTTATCATTGTCTCATTTGAAACCAATATAATAAAATCAAAAGGGAACAACAGAATACCCCTTTGTATTGGTTGATCAATACCACTTTTACGGAGCCCAATGTTAAAGAACATTTGTTCCCTCTTATTGAATATAATTGAAAAGGGAATATTTAGGTATTTTAATCTCAACATCTTTATAACATTCCACTAAAAAAACATCTTATTATTTTTTCAATTAGAAATAAATCATGATTCGTCTATGGAAAAAGGATGGTACCATATTATTTTACTTATAAAATATTATTTGGTTAGTGCACTACATGTCCACATGTGAAATCATGATGTTGATAACAATAGGTATTTATCCTTTGTCTTTTATGATAATCATATAAAACGATACATATGAACTATACTTAAGTTCTTAATATTGAGAGACTAGAAATAAAAAATTTACATTGAAATTTTTATATCCTACAATCACATAAAAAACACATTAAAATGTTCATGTTAAATAATACATCTGCCATATTACTTCATATTTTGGTCATCCAACACCCCTATTGTAAACATGTTTTAATAAATAAAAAATAAGAGCTATTAGTCTGAATGAGTACCAAAAAATTTCATTCTCAGTGATAAATATTGAATTTATATATTCACATTCTATGTGATGTTTTTGATATCTCTAACTCATGTTTGTTCCCCCTCACGGGATGAACACAATTTACTCTTCATGGATGTTTAGAATAATCACCAACAACCATATTTAGTGCTTGAAAATGAAAACCACAATAATCTTTCTCTTCATGTTAAAAAAATAATCATTAATTATATCGAATAAGGAAATAATCTTTTGATTCATAAAAATTATCATTGAGGATGATAGTTTAATCTCAACATACACTACTATTTCCTTCCAAATTCATCCCATGCAAAATCCCAAGTTTCCATGATATTCTTCCCATTAAATAATACAATATCATGTGATGCATGCATCTCCAAGTTATAGCACGCCACGACCAATCAAACTAGAAATTTAAAAAAGCAATTATGAATTTTAATACCCATTTTTTTGAAATTTTAAATTTTTTTTTCAAAATGTAATTAATTTTTGTATTATAAAAATAAAAACTAACTTTAGTCGATTTATTGGAATTTTTCTGAAAAACATTCAATTTTTTATGAATGTTGATAACACTACATTAATGTTTTAAACAATCTTTTTTATTTAAAAAACTACTATAAAAAAATTATTTTTAAGTCCAAATAGATACATAATACATATATTAATCCAATATAATTCATTGGAGTCATTGTATAATAATATTAGTTATATACAATTATATTGAATTTTTTAACGTCTTTTTACACCTTCTAGGAACATTTACAATTTTTCATAAAACATAATTTTATCACTTATGTGAAATGAATTTAAAAATATGAGAGACAAATTTTACATTAGTAAGTAAAATTTGGTTCAATAGGATGAATTTGTTTTGGGGGAATTGAATCTTTACGATTATCTTTTCCACGATTAAAAGTAAATAGGGCAATTCAAGGAAAAATTGATATTATATGTATACTGAGACATGTCTTGATTCTATTGTATTGATTTTGTCAACCAAAATAAAATTTTACACAAAAATATGTTCTTTTTTTATCAACATGTATTATATTAGAGAATTTGTTATTTTTTATTTGACGACGAGTTAAAAGTGTTAAATTAAAATTTCAATAACTAACAAATTTTATATATCGAGTTATATATAAGATAAATTTGACAATAAATATTAATCATAAATATAAAAATATTTCCTATATTATGGAATTTTATTTATAATTTTTTAAATTATATAAATAAATTAATTTATTACACAATGTTGATGTAATAACTACCTTATTATTGAAAGACTAAAATAATTTAGGTTATAAATATGAAAATAAAAGTAAAATTTACATTTTGATTTCATCCACAAATTTTATAGGTTACTTTGACATGTATGTATTGATTAAATGTTTTTTTAGAATAAATAAAATATTTATGACTTTCACAGAAACCAAATACAAAATATTAACAGTATTGAAATAAATGATTTTTAAAAAAATACTTCTTTATTAAATTATATGATAGTCTTAAAAATATATTTTTCAGTCAATGAACCTATATAATGATATATATGTCATTATTTAACCACTTGAAATTATCTTCTCCTTTTATAGTATGTTTACAAACCATATATTGTAATAATACAAGAAGACATGGTAAAAGTTAATCTATTTTACTATAAGTAAAATCTATAAGATAAGGTAAATATGGTGACATAAAAATGTTTAAAACCTATTGGTTGAGATTTTGTTGACCCATACACCGTTTATTTTAGAAATAAATCCATTTTCAGTTATTTTAATCAAAAAATTATTTTACAATAAAATAATACTTCAATCTCTTCCTAAAGTACCTATCACCTCCCTTATAAAAGTGTACTTCCCCTTCTTTAAAATTGAAACCTCAGAATCCATTTGGCTTGGAAAGCCCAAACTAAAAGATTCTACCAACCACCCTCACATCAAACTAGAGGCTTTACTTTGTTAAAAAATCAATCTTATAGAGCCCTTTTGTTCAAATAAAATGGATACACCCGATGAAGAGGTAATTATTTCGTTACTTTTTTCAATGTTCCTTCATTCATCTACTTCCTCTTTCTTTTTTTTCTCCATAAAGAAATCATAAATCCAGTACCTTCTAAATAATGTGATGTTATTGAAAATATGTTACAACTATATTTATTATTCTATCCATCCTATGATTTTCAATGTCGTCATACGTGCGTATATAAGTTTTACAGTCTCCACGTCGTGGTGTAGTTTGTTATTCAACACCTCATTATTTGGATGTGTATAATAATTTGAATCATTGATGTAAATAATAAATATAACATTTTAATTATTTTGTATATATAATATACCATCTAATTATATATTATTTCACCATCAATAGAATTTTGTTTTCGCTCGTGCGAATGTACATATTACCATCTCCACGACGCGATGAGATTTCGTTATCCATTGTTACCAATCAAGAATAATTTTAATTTTATGGTGAAAAATAATCTTCAAATAACTAAATATAATTATTTATATGAAAAAAAATACATCTTATCCATGAAAAACATGACTTACGTACCAAAACATATACAGGAAACTGAATCATTTAACAACTGAAACAATGATACTACATAAATATTATTTACAACAAAATATTAGGGGATCATATATGATATCATATTTAATGTGGTTGTTGTAAAATTAACTAAATCTGATTTAACCATTAAACATGAGGATAATTTACCCTTTACTAAGGGAAAGTAAAATGTATGACTAAATTTTACAATCTCATTATTATCCAAGGATATTTTTATGTAAGTATTTACTAGTACTTCTTTATCATCTAAATTTTTGTTTCTTAAAAATGTATTTCAAAACATTTTTACTAGTTTCTAGACTATATGTTAAAGTCATTTATACATTTTTTATACTTTTTATAAAATGGTTTCAAAGGGAACAGTCGGTCGCTTTCCAAACAAGGTAATTTATGATCTTTTAATAAATTTAATGAAAGAATGTATTTTTAACATATAAGTTGGGTGAGACTATTTTCTGCCATTATAACACCTTAAAATATTCCATTACAAGCTCATAAGAATATTTTAAAAATATAAGTTTTCATTTATAATGACATGAATATTATATGGTTTCAAAATATAAAGAGATATTTTACTCAAATAGTTATGATTTCATCTATGTCAACATCCATTGTTGGATATTACACATGTTTGATGTTTATGTATTATGATACAATCTTCCATATTATATTAAGGGTTTTGTGATATGTTTTACAATGGATGTGAAATTTTTATACCATTCATTGTTTATGGTTAATGTATTAACATTTCGTATACTAGTTTTAATAAGAATGTTTTTGTTATGTTTCAAAATTTTCAAATGGGGAATGGTATGACATAGTATGTGATGGTAGAAGCCTTATATAGCCCCTTGATGCATTGGTAGGTTACCTGAGACAAACTAGTGTCTTGCCACAAGGACCTAAAAGAATTTCTATTTGTAGTCGTGGCACGAGGCTATGACTATATGGATTTGATTTCTGGAATTATTCATTTCATCGCTGTGAAATTCTATATTCATATTACATGTGATTATTTGTATAACAGGATATCCATGTGAATAAAAATATGGAATTATTTTATTTATATTTTCTATATTATTCTGATGTTTTCAGTTTAAAAGGATTTTGTTTTAGACTTATACATTTCCTTAAATGTTTATGCTAATTTATGACTGTTACCATTATATTGTTATCCTTAATAAGAATCTGAGCTCACCTATTTCTTATGTAATATTTTTTCCAGGATGAGAAGAAGTATATTAGTATTGACATGTTGGAACAAGATAATGGATATGGATGTGTTAAAATGAGACAAAATGTTATTTTATTCATTCAATAATGTAATGTAAAACTTATGTATGAATCTAGTACATCCAGGGCTACTAAACAGATTGGTCTTTCGAGACGTGATCAATGTGATCATTCCAATGATATTTGATAATTCACCGACTCTAGGTAACTACGTTCGGGTCATTACAGTTGGTATCAGATGATATTTAGTACAATCCATTCAAACTATCCTTGAAAAACTCTGATTAGACAACATTAACCTATGATTTTCTTATTTGTTGAGTATAGAATAATAACAATTTGTTTTGGTAATATAGATATTATATTGGTTTTACAAACAACACATCTATTTCTGGATACTAAATGTGGATGTGGTTCTAGAATATATGTATCTATGAGTGAAAACTCAACAAGGAGTTTCAGGCATGACCTAAGGAATCTAGGTACATGACAATGAGACTTACTGCGCACCCGGTTTGACACTCCCGGGGGATATGATTAGGATTAATTACATTTTATTTAAAAAATATTATAATGGTTTTATGAATAAATACTTCTTCAAAAAAACATTTATGATTATGGATTATATGCATAAATATTTCAATTTATGTCATGCATTTGAAATGTTTTGAATTATGTATTATGATTCATAAACTAATCTTGTGTATGATATTTTTTATAAATGGAGCCTAGTGTAAGGAATTGAAACCGTATCAACACATGTAATCAATGTAGCGATTTCTCTCCTACACAATATATTTCTAGTAGAGCTGGTGATGTAACTGATGCCAAATAGCTTATAACTATACTGGGAAAACCCATTAAGATTATGAATAATAACCTTACCCGTATGGAGAATCCTGATCCACAACGCCGAGGATCGATGTTAGAATGCTTCAGTAATAAATATACACCAATGTTCAATGGGATTAAAAATCCATTTGTAGATGAGCAATGGATATGCTCATTAGAGAAAATTTTTCATGCTTTAGGGAGTAGTGAAACGTAAAACGGTATCATGGAAGTTTATTACCTCACATGAGATATAGATCAATGGTGGTCATTAATTCAAAATACAAAAGAGGATGAATATATATCAAATATGGAATAGAGGGAGTTTTAAGATATTTTGTTAGAAAAATATTTTCCTTGTGAACATAGAGTGGATATGGAATGGAAATTTTTTAGTCTCAGGAAAAAGGAGGATGATAATGTCAAAAAATATGAGGAAAATTTTACATGGTTTTCAAGGAATGCTTCATATTATATACATAACCCAATAAGTAATATTGATTGATCTTTTGAAGGGTTTTTCATTTATAGTGAGGATTCAAAAAAGGTCGTGGTTTTTTCCTTATGCAGAATCAAAAAGTTATTGGATATGCGTCACGACAACAAAAAATCCTTTAAAAACAATCATACTCATGATCAGGATATTATAGCAATAATCTTTTCTTTGATTGTATGTAGACACTATCTCTATGGTGAGAAATGGGAGATATATATCGATAAAAAGAATTTGAATTATATTTTATCACATAAATAACTCAACATGAGGCAAAGAGGATGGCCTGAACTACTTGAGGATTATGATTGCACTATACACTACCACTTGGGGAAGGAAAATATGGTAGCAAATGCTTTGAGAAGAAATGATCATGAAGTTCTGAATAAGATTAGAGTTGATAGGGATCCTATATTAATGGACCTAGTATATATGGATATGGGAAGTGTAATGTAATGTGAAACATCAATACATTTTCAAATGGTTTCCAAACCATCATTTCAATAAAAGATAAAGTATTCTCAGACTGATTATGAGGAGTTTTAGAAGAATATTAAATATTTGAATGATGGGAGATTGATCGACATCATATATGAAGAATGAATTTTTAAATTTGGGAGGAGGGGTTGTGTTCTCGATTTACCTGATATAAAAATGGAATTTTTGGATGATGCTCATAACTCTAATTTCCCTATACACCATTGTAGCACTATGATGTATAGAGATTTGAGTGAACATTTTTAGTGGGACAACATGAAGAGGGATATTGATGATCATGTGTCATGATGTATGGTTTGTCAATAGGTTAATACTGAAAGACAACATTTTATAGGAATCAAGCGGCCTCTTACCATACACGAGTAGAAATGGGATGATATTATGATGGAAATTGTTAGGGGGCTACCAATGAATCCTAGAAGGAATCATGCAATATGGGTCCTTATTGATTGACTTACCAAGTCCATACATTTTCGTGCCGACTGAAACATAATTTTTTTGTTATAATACATAGAATGAGGCATGTCATCTTCTAATCAACAAGGTCTCAAGGAGGTTTAAAATAATTTAAACCATTGGAATCCCGTTCCGCAATATATTTGACACTCCTGGGGAAGAGACTCGAGACCATCAAAAATGGTAAACCCCTCTTCTGAAATTTCCAAACATGAAAGCACGTCAGAAATAAAATTGGATTCTATCCAAATGTGATGTATCAATTGACCCAAAGGTTCCTCCATAAAACACATTCTGATAATGTAGTTCATATACCATGGAGTTTCATACCTCCGTTAGATCATCTTCACCAGGATCTCAGAATCAGATTTCGCTTCTGATAATTAGAATTCAAGCTCTTTGCAACCTATAGTCCTACGAACAGTGTCTGTGCCTCCACCGCAGGGATGTTCCTAGACCATTAAACTTCCATAACGCCACATGGATAGAACCAATAGGGATGGGAAATACTCCTCCACCTCTCATGACTCTATTCCTGAGTGATCCATCCCCATTGATCTTAATCCCACTAGAAGGAGGACTACAGAAAATCCATCTTCCCCTGAACCTTCCTGCATGATAGGTCTGTTATGAATGTTACAAACCAAGGAAAATTTCATACTCTGTTTGATAAAGTGAGATTTTATCGCTAATAAGGGACCACTACATTATATAAATAAGTAAAATATGCAACCGAAAGACCCACCAGGATTGGTTTCTTGCCTCCCATATGATATATCATATGGATTCTAGAATGATGTCACAGACCTTGCATTACATTCTCTTATTTTCAACACTATGGATCCATGGATACATGAGCCGTTGTAAGAAGGGTTTTTGTGTGGTAATCTAAGGTTTTGGAGAGAAAAGAGACCAAATATCAACCACCCAGTCACTCTGCGTGAAGAGATGATCTACTAATTCCCCCCGAGAGTTCTCACAGCAGGTGCACCAGGAGGATATGTGAATACCCCTCCTCTAAATGTTTTCATCTGTGGGAAAATCCTTATTTCAAATGAGCCAAACAGGGAAAGTAATATTTTTGGGTATTTCTATACACCATTATTTTGTATCCCACTCCTCCAAAAACGCTATCAACATGCCTGCTCATTTTGAACTCATGGACATAGACATTTCTGTGGATGAACCCGTGTAGCAACATATGACCGACTCATCAGTCAAGATAATATTTTCGAACATTGTCATCTGCTCTTTGTTAATAACATCCTCAATCAGAATATGGTATTTTATTTCTTCTTGAAGGTGATGTGAGGAGAAGGATAACACAAGAAAAATAGTTCCACCCACGCCAAGTTATATTTTCAATAGAAAATTTCCCCTCTTCCAATAACCCACAAATTAGAAGCATTAAGATCATCCAGATGCTCAAACATGCACCCATCCAGGCTGGTACATCCTAATATACTTCCTTCTCCAAGCTTATACTGGTCCTCATACCTATTTTTGAAGAAATAATCCTACAACGATCTTCCCATAATGATGTCCCAAACGAGCCTCACCTACATGTCATGCATGTCTTATATGATGTCACGCAACCCCACGCCTCCCTCCTCCATTGGTCATTACATATTCTCCCATGTCTCCAAGTGGCAGTAGCCTGATTGATTGGAATCACAAAAAAAAGTTGTCCAGGACTTCTCCATTCTCTCAATGGTCCCCTTAGGTGGCTTGATAATAAATAGAATTTTCATCAGGATAAAGGAATGTAAATTGTTGATAAGTGTGATGCGACCCCCTGAAGGATATGATTACTCTCTTCCAGTTCATGATCCACCCCAAAATATTATTCATGATGTTTTTAAAATGTATGATTTTACAGAGTCCGATAGAGAGCAGCAACCTATGTTACAACAACGGAATATGCCTCCTTTGGAAGCCTAATATTCCTTGAATAACCCTGCAGCGGTGTCCCAAGAACTTGTGGGAAATTAAGACATGTCTCTTCCCTAGGAGTATATTCTAGCCGCTTAATGTTTTATACACTAAGAAACTACTCATGAGGATGATAAAATATATTCTAATTCAATTTTTGAAGATCAAAAGATCATCCGTGAACATCAAGTAAGAGATGGCCTTCCATCCTCTCTGCCGAAAAAATGGTTCCAACATCCCTTTTCAATTCCTCTGTGATGATTCTAGGAGAGATTAGAATCTTCCAATTTGAAGAAAATGTGAGATAATGGATCCCCATGACCAATGCCCTAAAACATTTTAAAGGAGCAGAAGCATTTACCCTTCATAGATATTGAAAGCCACAGTGATGAATAAGAGCTAAAATAGAGATCGCAAACCTATTCTTGGAAGCCAATCCTGCACATTTCCTAGTCAATAAAGATCAATTCTACCTTCCCATAAGCCATATCCATGTTGACTAGGAATATGATATTGGAGGTGTGAACCCTTATATTAATGTCTCTCACAAATTCTCAAGTGATGTCGACTACCCCTGTATTCTTCTACCATATATAAACATATGTTTCTCGCTAGAAACAATCCATGGAATAATATCACTCAAGAAACTCATGATAAGACTTTCTATAATTTTATAAGACACATTGAAAAGTCATATAAGCCTATACGTCTTAATATAAGTGGGTTCTATAGCCTTCGTTATGAGAACCACCCTGGAAGAACTCACAAATCTTCTGATTTAACCACCATGAAAGAAATATTGTTTGGACTCCACCACCTACTAGCCTACAACCTCCCTTGTAGTGATGTAAAATTATCTCAGAAATTCATCCAGGCTAGGCGCGCTGCCATGAGGCATTGCGAGGACCAAATTATTTATCTCCTTCCCACTAGGCATAAATGACAAGTGATCACTATCAGGGTTCCTCATGATCTATTATTTGCCTTCCCAAAACTCATTTGCCTCCTTAGTAGCAAGATTGATCATGTGGTTTCTTTCCATCTTCCCAGCCAAGAGGTCTTCGAAATGTTCCATATCCATGTGACCGAGGACCACCATATCCGATGTATAAAAGCCTTTTCCTAAATAAATATTAATCATCATATTTCACTTCACTTTCAGGCATGTGTTAAATAAGGTGAAGTTGCAGTGTCCCTCTTATAGCCATCAAACTCGAGACCTCGATTTGTAGTCTCTCTCAATGTCCAGAAGCTTCTTCTCATGGAAAAATCGTTTTTTTGCATATCATAGAGAACTGTTTCTCTTCCCAGTCGTTTTTTAGCTCCTCCTCTAACCTTTTAATTTCCACCTGAATTATTTCCACTCCCGAGCTAGCATTGGGCCTACTGGCCAGCCATTCGAGAATGGACTTCTTATGACACTTGATCTGGTTTGTGAGACAATGCAAGGCCCTAAGGCACTCCTCACAGCCCCACGAATTCCTAAACATTTCCATGAAGCCTCACACCTGGTGCCTGTTGGAAGAATAATGAAAATCACATGGTTTAGACATTTCCTTCATCAGTTTCACAAGAATCGGCAAATGATCAGATAAAGAGCGAGGGAGGTGTGTATCCTATGATTGCCCCAAAGATTCAATACCCTGGAAGTTAGCAAAGAACATGTCAAGTCAACTCTATATTTGACTAGATCTCTTGTGACTATTGCACTAGGCGAAGATATTTCCTTTGAAACCCAAGTCCAATAACTCTTTTGAGGATATAAAGTCCCCAAAATCTCTCTTCCCAATATTGAAAACAAGAAAACCCCCGTTCATTTTTTAAGGGTGAAAGATAACATTGAAATAGATGACCACAAACCCTGGGAGAAAGCCTGGATGTAAAGATACCATGAAATACCACAACTCAATTCTGTCATGAACCTCATGACTTGTGTAGAAGAAAGAAAACAACACCTAACCCCCCCCCCTGTGAGAAGGATATTTTTGTACTAATACACTGTGACTTAAGGCTGACAAGTTCATCCTCAGTAGTGCATTTTCAACATATCCAAATATGCGAGCTTCCAGGAAGCCCATGCATGCATGATTGAAATCCCATCCTCTTCTCCAGTTTAAGAAGTTTAGAGATGTCTTTTTTGGTCTCTAGAATGACCACCATCGACGCCATGGATTTCCACGATTTTGATGGAAGGAAGGTTATCCTAGATGGATCTCCCATCCCTCTCACATTCTAGATTATTAGAGTAACCATTAATGCTTAACACTATTAGTATTAAGACCAACATCTCCTACAAGGGAAAATGAAATTTCCATACCTGCCTCATTTGATTTGGAATGAATTATTGGACTAGGAAGCCTATTTATCATGTTGTCTCTCTTGGGAAGAATAACATTATTCCAAGACCCTTCTTAATTCTTCAGAATCAAAATCCGATCTGACAATGTGGGTGGCACGGAGAACAACTCACATTAACCATTGAGAATGAAAACTAGTAGCAAGCGATGAGGTGACCATCGTGAAGACTCCATTTCATTCAACACTCATGTTAGATGTGGATCATTGTACGGAAACACACTTGGGGCTGGTGACTAGCATTGATGGTGAGAATTTTTAAATTAAAAATGGGGAAATCATAGAGGATATATGAAAATCAGATGAAGGCAGAGACAAAATCCTAGGAGGTCGAGGAGTTGAGAAGGCCCATGCATCGCACCCCCAAGAGTCTTCGTAACCAAAATAAGTCAAGGAAGCATTGTCAACAACACTGCGGGCCATAAGAGACAAGGAAATATGATCTTGTTTTTGAAAAAGTAGGCATTAGAGACTCCGGAGTAGGTCTAACAGATAGTCCTGGTAGAGCGACACGTGCTTGGGGACTACCATTTGTATTTGAAAAATCCTGTGTAATGGTAACCTGCTCTATCATCCTTGATGTCATCTCTCACAAATCTGATTCCATCTAACTACAACATCTATCACCTTCCTGTCTAAAGATCGATCGAGGCCGAGACCTCCGTTTTCTACAGGTCACCGTCGAATTCCCCTGGAGACCGCATGCCGAAGAAATCCTTAGAGGAGCATTGAAGAGAAGCCTTTGACACAAATGGAAACCACCCCAACCTTAAAATTAACCATCCCAGGAGCACCGACAAGATGTCCATTTCCACAAAAATCCTCATGCAATTCATCGACTGATAGTTGGTCGTTTCATCATTAGACCAAAGGAACAAATCCAAAGCATATCCAACTGATTTCATAATGGCTAGATTATGGAAGGGAAGAATAATGCAGAGAAAGCTTACCCAAATTATCCCTGTGGGGGATTCCCAACAATGATGATGATCCCATGACCAGAGGGATAGAGAAATAATCCATGAACCACAACAAAGATCCTTCCTATCCCAATACCTCACAATGTCTTAGAAGTAAGAAAAATGAATGCTAAACGCAGCCCTAGAGAAATCCGAGACTGCCACCCGAAGCTTAAGACCCCAGGAACCAACAAAATCATTAAACATGCTCAGAGGATGTTTTTTGAATCCAAACCATGACACTATGGTAAGGTAATGGAAAGACAATGTGTCCTCTAAAACATCCCCTCTCAGCTCCACCATGGGAAAGACATCGACCTTGCCGGATGATCCGGGACCAAATACTAGTAGAAGGGTGTGAAAAAGATCAGAGGACATCCTACCATTGTCTGGGACTAAGGAATACTATACACAACATAGATCCACTTTGATATATTAACCCTTGAAGAAGCATGACATAATTCCAACCATCATTGGCAGGGAGAAACATCCACAACATCAACATCGCATCTTGAGGCAGGATGAGAAGCAAGAGCAGCCGAAGGAGCCATTTTGGTCATCATTTTTATTGCTATAAGAGATGATTTATCACTTAAACTCTTTGAAATAATATATATTAATGAATTTATAAGTCATAATGGGGTACCCCTATCGATTGTTTCTGAGCTTGATCCCCATTTTTCTTCGTGATTCTAGAAAATTCATCAAAAGTCCCTAGATACTGAACATTGTTTATGTACTACCTACCACACTCAAACTAATGGAAAATCAGAACAGGATATTCAAACCTTATAAGACATGTGGAAAACATTCTCACATGACATTCAAGGTATACTGGCCCATTATTTACCTCTGCTATAATTTTCCTAAAATAATATCTTCAACTCAAGTATTCATATGGCATCATATAAATATTTTTTATGAAAGCGATTTCGTAAACCAACTTGTTCGAATTCGGTTGGTGATAGAAAACTCGTAGGCAGAGATCTTTTTGAGTAAACAATGGAAAATATTTATGATTATCCAAAGCCAACATTAATGCAACTCAAAGAAGGACAAATATCTATGCCGATGACTGAAAGAAGGATTTTTAATTTCAAGTATTATATCATGTTTTCTTGAAAATATATACATAGAAGGGTGTTATACATTTTGTAAGAGGGGTAAATTATGTCCCAAGTATATCAGAACATTCAAAATTCAAGTATGAATTAGGGTTCTAGAATAATGTTTTGCAATGCATCCATCACTCTCCACAGTTAATGATGTGTTCCACATATTACTATTGAAGAAATACATGCCTAAAAAAACATGTACTCTTATATGAAGAAATTTAATTGGAACCAGATCTATCTTATTATGAAGATCCTATCAAAAATATTCATACTAGAGAACAAGTGTTGAGAAACAAGAAGTCACATCTGGTAAAATTTCTTCGGAGAAAGCACAAAATAGAAGAGGCAATGTGAGAACATGATGAACGTATGATGAAGAACCACATGAATCTTTTTACGTGGTATTATTATAGAAGATTTTCTTTTATGAAATTATTTGAAAGAGAGAATAACTTAACACACCAAAATTACACGGTACAATTCTCTTTGAAAAATTTAATAACATACGATGTATGCAACTTCGACTTCTAGCACACCACGACCAATCAAACTAGTCGTTTAAAAAAGAAAAATGAATATTAATACCCACTTTTTGAAATTTTATTAATTTTATTTTTCAAAATATATTTCATTTTGGGATTTTGAATATCACAATTATCTTTGGGTGATTTTTTGGTATTTTTCTGAATACATTCAATTTTTGATGAATAGTAAAAAACACTGCTTTATTGTTTAAAACCTACATTTTTTTAAAATATTTATTTTTAAATATAAATTTATTTTAATGTCAAATTAGATACATAACACCTATATTAATAAAATTTTATTATTTTGAGAAATTTTATAATATGATTAGGTATATAAAATTTTATTGAATATTTTAACGTCTTTTACCCACATTCTAGGCATAGTTTCAAATTTCTAAAAAACATAAATTTACCACTTCAGTGAATTGATTATCAAACATTGTAGAGACACGGTTGACATCAGTATGTAAAATGTTGTTAAAAAGGTTGAAAATAATTTTTGGTAAATAGAAACTTTTGAATTTGTTTTACAATCTGTTAATTGTAAATAGGGTAAATAAAGGTAAAAATGGTATTATAATAACCCTAAAACAAGTCCTTATTCAGATGGATATGTGTATTTAGATCAAAATAAACCTCAAGAAAAAAATATAATTCTTTTTATTTAATTGTATTAGATTAGGACATTAATGATATATTATTTAAAGAAGAGTTAAAAGTATTAAATTAAAATATTAATAAGTAAATAATTTTTAATATAGGGTTATTAATAAAATTAATTTGACTATAAATATTCATTAGAAATATAAAAACATTTCCTACATCATGGTATTTTATTTAAAAATTTTATAAATTAAATAATTATATTTATTTATGATATAATGATGATGTAGTGATTACATTATTAATGAAAGACTAAAGTAATTGATGTTATAAATATTAAAATAAATGTAAATTGAATCTTTGGATACCATACACGATTTTTTATAGGTTAATATGAAATATTAGGGTTAATTAAATGTATTCTTTTAGAAGAAATCATATTTTTTTGACTTTCACATAAACTAAATACTAAATAGTGTGAAAATTGACATAAATGTTCTTTTAAAACAAAGATTATTTTATTTAATTATATAATAGTTCTTAAAATATAAGGATCACGAAAAGGACATATATAATGATATATTTGTCATTACTGAACCACGTGAGATTATATTCTCATTTTATAGTATGTTTATTAACCAAGTATTATAATTATACAAAAAGGTGTGGCAAAAGTTAAACTATTTAACTAAGAGTTAAATCTAAAAGATAAGGTTAATGTGGTAACCTAATCTTCTCTAAAACATATTTTCTATGAGTTTTTCTACCCATTATCACATTATACTCGAAATAAATCCATTTAAATCTATTAAAAATGTAACATTATTTTATAATAAAATAATATTACATGATCCTCCTAAAGTGTCCCTCGCCTCTTTTATAAAACGGAACATCTCCTTCTCCCAAATTCACACCTCCAAAGCCATTTGTCTCATCCAAACCATTCTAAAATATTATCCCAAATATAATCAATTAAAAATAGTTGCTTTATTATATCAAAAATTAATCCTAAGAATTCTTTTTGTTCAAATAAAAAGAAAACACCCGAAGAAAAGGTAATTATTTCTTCACAATTTTTAAAAGTTATTTTCTTCTTCCACTTCCACTTTCTTTGTTGTTTCCATAAAAAAATAATAAATACAGTACCTTTGAAATAATTTTATGTTATTATAAATATAGTACAACCATATTAATTATTCTATCAATCATAATAATGAAAAAGTCACCATACATGTGTACGTTCAACTTATCGTCTCCACGTCGCGGTGTAATTTTTTATTCAACACACCAGTATTTGGATGGGTATAATAATGTGTATAATTTATGTAAATAATATATATAACATTTTAATTATAATCTATATATAATATAATATCCAATTATATAATACTTCACAATCAAGAGAATGATATTGTCGCTCATGCGTATGTAAGGCTTACCGTCTCCACGACGCGTTGAGATTTCGTTCCCCATATTAGCCAATCTAGAATAATTTTAATTTGTTGATTAAAAATTATATTTAATGAAAATAAAATAATTATGGATATGGATAAAATAAATCTTTTTCATAAAAAACATAAATTACATTACAAAACATATAATGGAAAATGAATTATTTAACATCGGAAACAATGATACTACTTATATATTATTAACAAAGAAATATTAGAAGATCATATATGATATCATATTTATGTATATGGTTCTTGTATTATTTAATAACAATTATTTAACAATTATATAGATGGCTAAAATATCCTCAACTAATGAAAAGTACAAGGTAAGTGTTAATTTTATAATCATGTTACTATCTGTGGTTATTTATACATAATTATCTACTGGGCCTTTTTATCATCCACATCAGTGTTTCTTGAACATTAATTTCATAAAAATTTTACTATTTACTAGAAAATGGGTAAAATTCATTTATACCCATGTTTTACTTTTTATAAAATTCTATCAAAAGAATCCTTCCATTGATAAATTAAGAAAATAATATTTTTATCTTGTATGGCGGGTGCGGCTAATTTCCACTGTTAAAACACCTTTGAAGTATCCCATAAAATATTTAAGAATATTTTCGAAATAATTGTTTTCCTTTAGATTTATTTTAATTTTAAATGATTTCATAATTGAAATATATATTTCTCTAAAATATTTTTGATTCCATTTATATCAACATCATTTGTTATTTTTTAGACTCGTTTGATGTTGATTTGTTATGATACAATCTTCTACATTGCATTGACGGTTTTGTGATATGTTTAACTATGGTTGTGATATTTTTATACCATTTATGGTTTATGGTTAATGTATTTTCTGTTAATATTATAGTTTTAATATGAATGTTTATGTTATATTTTAACCTTTTCAAATGAGGAATGCATTTGACGTATTAAGTGATGGGAGAGGCCTGCTATAGCCCCTCGATGAATCAGTAGGTCTCAAGAGCCTAACTAGTTTCATGGCACAATACCTTGAAAAAAAAATAATTTGTATTATTGGCATGACGTCTTGAATATGTGGTTATGAAGTCCGACATTATGCATTCCATCATTCTGAAATTATATTTTGATATTACATGTGATAATTAGACTAGTAGAATAACCATGGGAATAAGTAAATGGAATTAATTGATATTTAATTTCTATATTATGGTAAATTATTTAGTTGAAAATACTTTTGTTTTAGACATATTCATTTCCTTAAATGTTTATTCTTATTTAGGATAGTTTTTGCTATATTTTTATCCTTAATGAGCATATAAGCTCGCCACTTTCTTATGTTTTCTTTTTCCTGGGATAAGAAGAAGTATATTATGATTGAACTATAGTAATAGGATAATGGATATGAATGTTTTCAAAGGAGAAACAATGTTTTCAATTTTCTATTTCATAATGTAATGAAAACTTTTATATATATAGTACTTATAAGGCTACTAAACAATTCATTTTTTGGGACTTGATCCCTTGTGATCAAGCGAATGTTATGTGATAATGTCCAGACTCTGAGTAACTAGGGTTGATGCATTATAGTTGTTATAAAAGGAAGTTTTGTACAAACCTTGGAAACTAGTTTTTGAAAAACACTTATTGGAGAAAAATATCCTAAGATAAACTTTTACTATTAGTATTGAAGAACATCCAAAAAAATTGGTAATGTAGAGATTATATTATTTTTCCAATAAATACATCTCTTCCTGGATACTACAAGTGGATGTGGTTTTGGAAGAGATGTACCAAATATTTAATACTCTGATAAGGTGTTTTGGGCTTGACTCTGGGTGTCCTAGTAAAAGTCACCATACCTTAATGCGCACCTGGTTAGACACTCATGGGGGATATAATTAGGACAATTCAAATTTTATTTTCAAACCATTATGAAGGATTTATGAGTCTATACATTTCAATGAAATCTATTTTATGATTATGGAATATATGCCAAAAAAATTTAATTTCAGTTATGTATTTTACATGTTTTGAATTATGTATTGTGATTCATAAACTAATATAGTGTTTCCCATTGATTAGAAATGAATCCTAGTGGAAGGAATGGAAACCATATCAACACATGTAATCAATGTAAGTATTTCCCTCCTACTTAATATAATTCTAGGGGTGATTGTGATGCAACTATTGACGAAGATAATATAACCATACTAAGACAACTCACTCAGGTTATAAATAATATCTTTACCCGTATGGAGCACCTTGATCCAAAATGAGAAGGATAAATGTTATATCTCTTTATGAGGAAACAACCACCAACATTAAATGGGATTAACAATCCACATGTAACTGTGAACTAGATAACTTCTTAGAGAAAATATTCCTTGCATTAGGGAGTAGTGAAGGGGAAAAAGTTGTCATGGTAGTTTATCACCTCACACAAGATGCAGATCAATGGTGGACATTATTTCAAAACAAAAAAGAGGATTAAGAAGTATCAAATATGTAATGAAGATATTTTTGAAATATTTTTTAGAAAAATACATTCCTATTGAACATCCAGTTTATATGGAAAGGAAATTTAATAGTCTGTGTAAATAGGTGGATGAGAATGTCACAAAGTGAGAGGTGAACCTTACAAGGATAAAAAGGCTTTTTGTAGATTATATAGGTAACCCAAAAGGTAATATTGATCGATTATTTTATGGGTTTGTTATTTATATTTATGATTCAAATAATGTACTTGGTTTAATCTCTATACATAATGATATATTTATTGCCTATATATCACAACACCTAAAAAGTCATTAAAAAACAGTCCTACTAAAGATCTTGAGTTAGCAGCTACAATATTTTATTTGAAGGTATGGAGAAATTATCTCTATAGCGAGATATGTGAGATATATACCGATCACAAGAGTCTAATGTATATTTTCTCAATGAAAGAACTTATTATGAGGAAATGATTCTGGCTTGAAGTACTCAATGATTATGATTTCACTATACACTACCACCTGGGGAAGGATAATAAGGTGGGAAATGCATTTATTGGAAAGTATCACAGAGTTATGAACAATATTGGAGTTATTAGGGATATTTTGTATTTGGTTATGGTGATGATGGATATGGGAATAATAATGGATGCTGAAACTTCAATAAATTTTCGGATGGGTTCCAAACCATCTTTACCTGAAATGATAAAAGGTTCTTAGACTGATGATGAGGAGTTTCAGAAGAATAATAAATATGTAGATGATGAGAGATTGATCTAATTCATATATGAAGATAAAATTTTGAAATTTGGGACGAGGATTTGTGCTCCCGATATAACTAATCTAAAAATGGGAATTGTTAGATGATGCTCATAGATCCCATTTCTCTATACAAACTGGTAGCACTATGATGAATAAAGATTTGAATGAAAAATTTTGGTAGGAAAACATGAAGAGCATGATTGCAGATTATGTGTCAATATTTATGGTTTTTTAATAGGTTAAAGCTATAATACAACAACCTGGAAGATTCATGCAACCTCTTCCCATTCATGATTAAAAATGGGATGATATTACGATGGACTTTGTCCTGGGGATACCAAAGACTCGATGATGGAAGGATACAATATGGGTCATTTTGATCGTCTTACCAAGTCAATATATTTTCTTCATATAAGATAAGATTTACAACTAGAATTTTTAGAAAGACTGTATATTAATTATGTTTTAACATATAATTGTGTACCACTATCGATTTTTTCATATTGTAATTTTTGTTTTACATCATGATTATGGAAATGTCTTCTGATATCGTTAGATACTGAACTTATTTTAAGCCCAACCTACCACTTTCAAACTGATGGAAAATCAGAATATGCTATTCAAACCATGTAAGAAATTTTGAAATCTTTTACACATAACATACAAGGTATGTGTGTTCATTATTTACCTATTTTAGATTTTTTCTATAACAATAGCTTCTATTAAATTATTCAGATGGAACCATATGAACAGTCATATGGAAAGTGATTTGGCACACCTAATTGTTGGGATTATATTGGTGAAAGAAAACTCGTAGTCCTAGAACATGTTGAGGAAATAATAGAAAAGGTTAAGATTATCCAAATCCACAGCAAATCAGCTCAATGTAAGAAAAATAGCTATGTCGTTTACCGGAGGAATGATTTGGAATTTCAAGTAAGAGATCATGTTTTCATGAAGGTATCTCTATGGAATGGTGTTATACGTTTCATTATGAAAGGTAAATTATATTTCATGTACCTCAGACTTTTCAAAATTCTGGAACTAATTGGAGTTATACATTACCATTTGGAAATCCATATAAGTCTCTCTAATGTTATGATTTGTTCCACCTATCACTATTGAGAATATACAGGCCTGACCCAATGCATGCACTCAACAAAGATGAAATAGAACTACAATGGGATCTGTCTTATGGTGAAGATCCAAACAAAATTATTGATACCATAAAACATGTATTGAGAAACAAGAACACCTTTCTTGTAAAAGTTCACTAGAAAAAACATAAAATGGAAGAGGTAATGTGTTAACCTATGAAATTTATGATGAAGAACCACCCAAATATTTTTGCACAATAATATTCTAGAAATTTTGAGGATGAAATTATTTGATGTGGGATGAATGTAACACCCCATGCTTCCATGTTATAATTCTATTTTAATAATACAATAGCTTGTGTTGTACGCAACATCGAGTTCAAGAATACCATGACGAATCAAAATAGCCATTTCAAAAGAAGTTATGAAGAGTAATAACTAATTTTTGAAATTATATAAAATTTTTTTTCAAAAATTCCTTCATTTTTTGATTCGTAATATCAAAATTATCTTAGGGTTAATTTTTGGTATTTTTATGAAAACATTCAATTTTTTATGAATAGTGAAAAATAATGCGTTATTGTTTAAAATTGACATTTAAATTAAATAATTATTTTTAAATTTAAATTAATTTTAAATTCCAAATAATAACATAATACTTATATTAATACAATGTAATTTATTAGATTCATTTTATAATAGTATTAAATATATAAAATTTTATTGAAAATTTTAATATCTTTTACCCACCATTAAGGCACCTTTTCAATTTTTCATAAAAAATAATTTTACCACCTCTGTGAATTTAATTTCAATAATATAAGAGACATGGTTTAAATCATTAAGTAAAATTTGGTTCAATAGGTTGAAAATAATTTATGGGGAATAGTAACATTTCAGTTTTATTTACGACAATTAAAAGTAAATAGGGTAATTAAAGGTAAAAATGATTTTATAATTATTCTAACACATGTCCTCATTCTGTTGGATAATTTTATTTAGACCAACATCATATTTTAGCAAAAAATATTATCTTTTTTAATCAACTTGGATTAGATTATGACATTTAATATATTTTATTTAAACAAGAGTTAAAAGTGCTAAATTCAAATTTTATTAACTAAAATAGTTTTAATATATTGTTGTACATAATATAAATTTGACTATAATTATTCAATAAAAATATTAAATTATTTCATACATCATGGTATTTTATTTATAATTTTTAGACATTATTTATTTATATTTAGTTATGACACAATGATGATTTAGTAATTACCTTATTAATGGATGACTAAAATAAGTGATGTTATAAACAATAAAATAAATGTAAATTGAAACTTTTTATTCCATCCATGAATTATATATGTTTATATGGATTGTTATGGTGGATTAAATTTATTTTTTTCTAATGAATCACATTTTTATGTCATTAAAAAACCAAATACTAATATTTTGTCAACATTGAAGAAAATGAGTTTAAAAAAAAATTATTTTATTAAATTATATAGTTGTCCGAAAAATCTATGGTTCAACCAAAGAACATATATAATGATAGATATATCATTAATGACCCACTTGAGGTTATACTTGAATATTATACTATGTTTATTAACCATGTATCATAATAATACACGAAGTCATGGTAAAAGATCAACTATTTATCTAGGAGTTCTCTGTAAAATATAAGATTAATATGGTGTACTAAAATTATCAATAACCTATTGGTTGAGAGTTTTTTGACCCATCTTCACCATATCCATCAAATACATCCATTTTCACCTATTATAAACCGAAAATTATTTTATTATAAAATAATATTTCAAGCTCTTCCTAAAGTTCCCCTCACCTCCCTTATAAAAGGGTGCTCACCATCTCTCAAATTCACACCTCCAAAACCATTTTCCTCGGACAAATACTTATAAAATATTATCCCAACTAACCTCAATTAATACTAAAGGCTATATATTGATCATAAATCCATCGTAAAAATCCTTTTTTTCAAATCATAAGGAAACACCCGAAGAAGAGGTAATTATTTTGTCATCGTTTTCAAAGTTATTTCCTTCTTCCCTTCATCTATATTCGTTGTTTCCATAAAAACATAATAAATAATGTACCTTCTAAATAATTGGATGTTATTATTAATATCTTACAACCATATTCATTATTCTATCTATCCTATGAATGACAATGTCTCCTTACGTGCGTACGTACGGCTTACCGTCTCTACGTTGTGGTGTAGTTTGTTATTCAACACTTCATTAGTTGGATGTGTATAATAATATTTATAACTGATGTAAATAATAAATATAACATTTTAATAATTATTTATATATAATATACCATCCAATTAAATAATCATTCACAATAAATATAATGATATTGTCGCTCGTGCGTATGCACATCTTAACTTCTCGTCGACCCAATGAGATTTTGTTCCCCATTATAACCATCAAAGAAATTTTTTATATATTATTAAAAAATGTTTAAAAAAATTAATAAAATTATGTATATGAATAAAATACACTCTATCCATAACAAACATGACTTACATAATAGAACATAAAAATGAAAATGAATCAGCAAACACCTGAAACAATGATACTACTAAAATATTATTAACAATGTAATATTAGAGGATAATATATGATATAATATTTATGTATATGGTTTCATTTATTTAATAACAATTATTTTTCCATTATAAAAGAATTTAACATAACATATTCTGTAGAAAATTACATGGTAATGGTTAATTTTACAATCTCTTTATTATCAAAGGTTATTTTTACATAAGTATCTATTGGGAATTCATTATCATCCACATCCATGTTTCTTAAAAATGTATTTCAATAACATTATACAATTTACTAGACTATGTGGTAAAGTAATAAATACACTTCTTTGACTATTTATAAACTTATTTCTATGGAATCATTCTATCTCATTCCAAACTAGGAAATTTATGAATTTGTTGACAAATTAAGGAATGAATGTTTTTAACTTATACAGTGGGTGTGGCTATTTTATACCGTTATAACAACTTCAAATCTTTCCATACATGTTTATAAAAATATTTTATAAATAAATTTTGTCTTTTATATTTAAGAGACTTTTATATGATATCAATGTAGAAAGAGATATTTCTCTCAAATAGTTTTTATTTCATCTATGTCAATATCCTTTGTTGAACATTTTACATGTTTGATGTTGATTTTTTATGATACAATATTTTATATTGTTTTGATGTTTTTTTTATGTTTGACTGTGGATGTGCTATTTTTATACCATTCTTGGATTATAGTTAAAGTATTAACATATGGTATTCTATTTTTTACACAAATTTTTTTGTTATGTTTCAACCATTTTATACGAGGAATAAATTGGACGTAGTAAGGGACAGGCGAGGCCCACTATAGCCCCTCGATGCATCGGTAGGTATCATGAGAAAAACTAGTTTCTTTGCAGCAGGCCATGACAAAATTATTATTTGTCGTCTTAGCACGATTCCTTGACTATGTGGTTAGGATGTCCATCATTATGCATTCCATCATTGTTAAATTAAATATTGATATTACATGCGAGTATTAGACTAGTAAAATATATATATGAATAAGTAAATGTAATTATTTGATTTATCTCATCCATATTATTCTACTATTTTCTGTTTAAAAGTCTTTTATTTTAGTCTTATGAATTTTTTTAAAGGGTTATGTTTAGTTGTGATAGTTTTCGCTATATTGTTATCTTTACTAAGAATCTGAACTCACTCCTTTATTTTGATTTATTTTTCCATGTATGAGAATAAATATATTATGATTGACCTATAGAAATAGGCAAATGGATATGAGTGTGTTCAAAGGAGACACAATGTTGTTGTTTTTACAATTCATAATGTAATGTAAAACTTATGTATGTGTCAAGTAAATCCAAGGCTACTATATTTTCTAGTCATTAGGGACATGATCCCTTGTGATAATGTCAATGTTATGTAATAATTCACCAACTATGGGTTACTAGGGTATGGGAATTATAGTCAGAATCATAGGATGTTTAGTATAACCCTTTGAATCTAGTTTTAGAAAACATCTGATTAGAGAACATTACCCTAAGATATACATTAAGGATTTTCCCATAAGAACATCCACAACTTTTGGTAATGTAGATATTATATGGGTTTTCAAAATGATACATCCATTTCTAGATACTATAAGTGGATATTGTTCTAGCTTATTAGTACCTAAGAGTGAAAACACTGACAAGGTGTTTCAGGAATGACCCAGGGTATCCATATACAAGACAACGGGCCTTACTGTGCACCTGTTTTGACACTCCTAGGGAATATTCTTAAGATAATTGACATTTTAATTACAAACCATTATTAATTATTTAATAGTAAATTCTTCCTCAAATAATAAATTTTTACCATAATGGATTATATGCATAAACTGTCCAATTTATTTTAGATATTTTAGTATTTTGGAATAATGAATTGTGATTCATAAACTAATCTAGTGTATGCAATTGTTTAGAAATGGGTCCAAGTGAAAGGAATAGAAACTGTATCAACACCCATAAGGAAAGTATATATTTCCCTACTACTCAAGATAATGATAATGGATCTAGTGATGAAACTGGTGTTGAATAGCTTATAACCATAACGGGATAACTCACTCAGGTTATGAAAAACAAACATACCTATATGAAACACCCTGATCTACAATGCATAGGATCAATGTGAGTCCGCTTCCTAAGGAAACAACAACCAACATTCAATAGGAAAAAAAATCCATTTTTTGTTGAGGAATGGATAAGTTCCTTAGTGAATGTTATTCTAGTGTTGGAAAGTATTGAAAGGGAAAAAGTTGTCAGGCAGTTTATGGCCTCACAAGAGATGTAGATCAATGATGGTCAGTAATTCAAAATATAGTGGAGGGTGAAAAATTATCAAATATTTACTGTATAACATTATAAGATATTTTCATCTAAAAATAATTTCTTTTTGAACATTGAATGGATATATAAAGTCCATTTCTATGTTTGAGGCCAATGGAGGATGAGAATGTTTCAAAGTATGCGGTGAACATTACAACGTCACCAAGGCATGTTACATGTTATATACGTAACCCAAGAAGTAAAATTGATCAAATCATTGATGGGATTGTAATTTATAGTGATTCTTTAGATAAAATACGTGGTAGTGTCCTTATGTATAATGATAGAGTTATTTCATATGTGTCATGACACATAAATATTCATGAAAAAACTGTCATACTCATTGTCATGAGTTAGCAGCTGTATGCAATCAATTGAAGATATAGTGACACTATCTCTACATTGATAAATGTGAGTTATATACTGATCACAAGAGTTTGAAGTAAATTTTCTAATAGAAAGAACTCAACCTGATACAATGATGATGTATTGAACTTCCCAAGGTTTATGATTTCACCTACACTACCACCCGAGGAAGGCTAATATGGTGGCATATTCCTTGAGCAGAAAGGATCATGGACTTATGAACAAGATGTGATTTTTTAGGGATCCTATGTTCATGGATATAGTTGAGATGGATATGGGAATAATAATTTTTGGTGAAACATAAATACTTTTTAAGATGGTTTACAACCCATATTTAAAAATAAGGATAAAAATTTCTTAGATTGATGATGAGGAGTTTTAAAAGAAGATTAAATCTATAAATGATGGGAGATTGATCTTATTTGTATATGAAAATGGAATTTTGAAATTTTTTATGAGGATTTTTGTTACTGATATACCTGATCTAAAAAGGGAATTGTTTTATGATTCCCATAGTTCTAATTTATCTGTACACCCTGGAATCACTAAGATGTATATAGATTTGAATGAATATTTTTTGGGGGACAACATTAAGAGGGATATTTTTTATTATGTGTTAAGATGTATGATTTTTAAACATGTGAAGTCTTGAAGGAAACATCATGGAGGAGTCATAAAACCTATTCCCACACCTAAGTGAAAATGGGATGATATTATGTTGGACTTTTTAATGGGGATACTGAAGACTCATAGAAGGAATGATGCAACATGGTTCATTGTTGTCCATCTTACCAAGTCTGCACATTTACATTCTATAAGATAATATTTTACAAAAGAAATTTTAGAAATTATATATATTAAGGATGTTTTAAGACAATAATGGTTTACCTCTATCGATTGTTTCTGATCTTGATCCCCACTTTGTATCATGATTCTAACAAATTCGTCAAAAATCCCATGATACTGAACTTCGTTTAAGCACTGCCTACCACCATCAAACTGAGGGACAATTAAAACATGCTATTGAAACCTTATAAGAAATGTTGATATATTGGTCACTAGACTTTCAAGGTATGTGGGATTATTATATTTCTCTGGTAGATTTTTCCTATAAAAATAGCTTCAATTGAAGTATTCAGATTACACCATATGAAGCGTTATATGGAAATAGATTTTGCACACCAACATGTTGGGATGAAGTTGGTGAAAAAAAACTTAATAGCCTATAACATGTCGAGGAAAAAATAAAAATGGTGAAGATTATCCCAACTCACATCATATCATCTCATATTAGGAAAAAGTGTCATGTCTAAAACCAAAGCAAGGATTCGGAAATTCAAGTAGGGGATCATCTTTTCTGGAATGTATATCCATGGAAGGGTGTTATACATTTTGTTAAGAAGTGTAAAATATGTCCTAGGAATTTCATAACATTAGAAATTATGGAATTAATGAGAGTTATAGCTTACCATATGGCAATACCTCCAAGTCTCTCCAAAGTTCATGATGTGTTACACATATCACTATTAAAAAAATACATGCCTGGACCAATGTATGTACTCACATATAATTAAATAAGACTCTCACTAAATTTATCTTATTATGAAGAGAATATCAAAAAATTTGATACCCAAAAATAATTGTTGACAAACCTGAAGACTCATTTGGTAATAGTTCATTGAAGAAACCATAAAATTGGAGAGGCAATGTGGGAACCTAAGGAACATATGATGAAGCACCACCAAAATCATGTTGTGCAGCAACATTCAAAAATATTGAGGATGAAATTATTTGAAGGAGGGAATAATTTAACACCCAAGGAATCCATGATATGCTTCTCATTGATTAATACAATATCATTCCTTTCACACAACATAAAATTTTAGCACACCACGACTAATCAAATTAGCCGTTTAAAAATTCAGTTATTAATAGTAATACCCACTTTTTCAAATTTTATAAATTTTATTTTTCAAAATTGATTCATTTTTGGAGTCTAAATATCATTATTATATTTGGGTGAATTTTTGGTAATTTTTTGAAAACATTATATTTTTTAATGAATAGTGAAAACACTCTTATTGTTTAAAACCGACTTTTTATTTAAATAATTATTTATTAATTTAAATATATTTTAATGTAAAAATTGATACCTAAAACCTATATAAATACAATTCAATTCAAGGGAGACTTTTTATAATAATATTAGATATATAAAATTGAATATAATTTTTTAATTTCTTTTAGCCAACTTCTAGTCACATTTGCAAAATTTGCAAAAAAACAAAATTTTACCACTTTTGTGATTTTAATTCCAAAAATACAAGGGATATGGTTGAAATTAGTTTGTAAAATGTGGTTCAATAGGATGAATATAATTTTTTGTAAATAGTATCATTTGAATTTTATTTTCCACGATTAAAAGTAAATATAATAATTATAGTAAAAATGATATTATAATTACCGTAACACATGTACTCATTCTATTGGATAAGTTTATTTGGACCAAAAAATCCTTCAATAAATATATATGATCCATTTTTAGAAACATGAATGATATTTGGACATCTATTATATTTTATTTAATGAAGAGTTAAACGTGTTAACTTGAAATATTAACTACTAAATCATTTTTAATATAGGGTTATACATAAGATAAATTTGACTATAAATTTCCATTAGATATATATATATATATTCCTTATATCATTATATTTTATTTATAAAATTTCTACATTATATAATTGAATTGATTTATTTTATAGTGATGATTCAGTAATTATTTTATTAATAAAAGACAAAAATAATTACTGTTATAAATTTTAAATTAATTTTAAATTGAAAATTTTGATGACATAGAAGAATTTTCTAGATTTATCCTGCAATCATTTTTTTCATTTTCTGAAAACTGGTTTATGGGTGTCAGGTACCCATTACAAATGATGAGGCAGGAAGAACCGCGACCATAAATCAAAACATCATCGCCTTTCAAAATCATTACAAAATTCAAAATCAAACAACCTCTCATATGCCAGCTATGAATTAAACATGCCTTGATCCGTGCAATCATCAATCAATCATCACTGCCATAGCATCACTCCGGCGAGAAGGTCGGCAAGACAGATGACCATGGTGGCAAGACCAACACTAGAACCAACACATGCAGCAATGCCGCCGATAAAATCAACCATAACACGAAGCTTCAGATCAAATGTACATCCGTCCACAAAACCACAAACATCACACATAACCATAAACCCTCTACGAAGATCACAAACAGAGAAATCCATGTCATCCCTACCACCATATTAATCGCCTCACAGTAGGCACACAAATTCACAAAAAACGATTGAGAAGAAATGGAATCACAATGCCTTCGCAAATCGAAAACAAACAAGATATCAACACATTCAAAAATCATCTCGAAAAATTAAGAGATGGAAGGGAGATTCAAAACCATTTATTAAGTGGTCTTGTGCAGAACCACAAAATCAAATAGGAAATCAGCGAGGGAAAAACCATACCACATAGGGAGCACCACCGCATACGAAACCCCTCCTTCCGAGTCATTTGTGAAGCTTCTATAGGGGATCCCGATACTAGGGAAAGGGTGGCCAAGATCCATCATTGGTCGACAACCTTCACATCAGCTAAAAAAAGCAATATCTCATAGCTTCCTTCTGTATTTCCATAAAAACAACGAAAAACCTCCAAACGCCCCGATCTGTGGACAAAGAGAAAATCACGAACCGCTAGGGCTGGAACTCAAGCCCAGATTCAACCATGTGTCGCAGATACAGACATCAGTGCACTATAGTCTAGCCAAAAAAATTCCACAACATCAATGAATTCCCTCCAAAAACAACTGAACCAGGGATGAGAGATCGAGCCATTCCGGGAAGAGGGAAGGCAGTGAGAGAAAAACCCTATCTGTGCGACGTTGTGCCCCTTACAGGCTCACTACCATTCCAACTTTTCTAGATTAATATGACGTGTAATGGTTGATTAAATTTATTTATTTCTAATAAATCAGATTTTAATGACTTTTAGAAAAACCAAATACTAAATAGTGGCAAAATTGACCAAAATATGTTTTTAAAACTTTTACTATATTATTAAATTTTATAATAGTCAAAAAATATAAGGTTTGGAAAAAGAAATTATATAATTATAGATATGTCATTAATGAAATATTTGAGGTTATAATGGAATTTTATTGTAATTTTATTAAACATTTATTATAATAAAACAAGAATACATGGAAAAATTTAAACTATTTATCTAAGAGTAATAGATAAATGATAATGTTAATATACTGACCTAAACATGTCTAAAACCTATTTTCTGATATTTTTTCCACCCCTACCAACATTATCCTAGATGTAAATCCATTTTGAGGTATTAGAAGTCGAAATTAGTTTTATAATGAAATAATATTTTAAGCTAATCCTAAAGTGCCCCTCACCTCCCTTATAAAAGGGTATTTTTATTCTTTAAAATTAACACCACCAATGTCATTTGTTGTGGCAAAAACCTTATAACATATTCTCCAAACTACCCTAACATCAATATATAGGCCTTAATTTGATCTGAAAGACAAAATAAATATCCCTTTTGTTCAAATAAATAGAAACCACTCGAGAAAGAGGTAATTATTTCTTCATCTTTTTCAATGCTATTTTCTTCTTCCACTTCCGCATTATTTTCCTGTTTCAATAAAAAAAAGTACAGTATCTTTTACATAATGTGATGTTTTTATAAATATCGTACAACCATATTCATTATTCTATCCATAATATGAATGACAAAGTCAACATACGTGTGTACGTACGGCTTACCGTCTCCAAGTCGTGGTGTAGTATGTTATTCAACACTTAATTATTTAGATGGGTATAATAATGTGTATAATTGAAAAAAAATATATAACATTTTTATTATTATTTATATATAATATAAAATCAAATTACATATTATTTCATCATCAGTAGAATGATATTGTCGCTCATGTGTACGTACGAATTACCATCTCAATGACACGATGAGATTTTGTCCCCCATTGTAACCATTCAAGAATAATTTTCATTTTATGATTAAAGGTAATGTATAAAGAACATAATATAATTCTAGATATGAATAAAATATATCCTATCCATAACAAAAACATGACTTACATAACAAAACATATAAAATAAAATGAATCAGTCAATACCCAAAACAATGATACTACTAAAATATTGTATAAAATGATATATTAGAGGATCATTTATGATATAATATTTATGTATTTGGTTCTTATATAATTTAATAAAAATTCAATAACTATTATACAGGATGTTAATGTACCATTGACTATGGAAAAGTAAAAGGTAAGGATTATTTTTACAGTCTCATTATTATCCGTGGTTGTTTTAACGTAAGTATCTACTGGGACTCCGTTGTCATCCACATCTGTGTTATTTAAAAATATATTTCAAAAAAATTACTATTTACCAGCCTCAGGATTAAGGTAATTTTTACCATTTTTTACTTCTTATAAATTGGTTCAAACATAATCATTTCATCGCTTTCCATACCAGGTACTTTATGAACTTTTCGACAAATTATAGAAAGAATATTTTTTAACTTATATGGATGGTGTGACTATTTTATTCCATTATAACGCCTTCAAAGATTCACATAAAATATTTTTAGAATATTTTCAAAATAAATATTTTCTTTTATAATTACCTGATTTTTAAATGATTTCAAAATAGAAAGAGATATTTCTCTCAAATTGTTTTGATTTCATCTATGTTAACATATTTTGTTGTATTTTACGTTTGTTTAAAGTTGATTTTTTATGATAAAATATTATATATTACATTGATTTTTTTGTGATATGTTTGACTATTAATGTTAAATTTTTATACAATTAATTGTCTATTATTAAATTATTAACATTTTGTATTCTAGTTTTAATACTAATGTTTATGTTATGTTTTATCCTTTTTTATGATAAATGCATTTGATGTAGGAAGTGATAGGTGGGGCCCTCTATAGCACCTAGATGTATTGGTAGTTCTCATGAAACAAACTATTGACATGGAACAAGTACTTGAAAAAAAATTTATTTGTAGTCTTGGCACAAATCGTTGACTATGTGGTTATGATGTCTGACATTATGCATTCCATCATTATAAAATTTGATATTAATATTAAATGTGACCATTTGACTAGTAGAATATCCATGTGAATAAGTAAATTGAATTATTTAATTTAACATTGGAATATTATTTTGAGGTTTTAAGTTTAAAAGGCTACTGTTTTAGGCTTAAACATTTCCCTAAATGTTTATGCTTATTTATGATAATTTCCACTATATTGTTATCCTTACTGAGCATCTGAGCTCACCGATTTCTTATGTTTCATTTTTCCATGGATGTGAAGAGGTATATTATGATTGACCTGTAGGAATAGGCTATGAGATATGGGTTTTTTCAAATGAGACACAATGTTGTTGTTTTTCCATTTCATAATGTAATGTAAAACTCATTTATGTATCTCGTACTTACAATTATAATAAACTGATTGGTCATTCATGACATGATCCCTTGTGGTCATGAAAATTTTATGTAATAATCCACTGACTATGGGTAAATATGGTTGGTTCCTTACATAAATTGAATTTTTTTTCAAAAACTATTTTCTATTAAGAAATGTAATAAATTTTCTACTTACATTATTAAAATGGGATGCTTTCTTATGTGAGTTTACTTGATATTTATCACTTACATGAGAAAATTTATTTCTTGATGCCTGATTATACAAACTAAAAAACTATTCAAGGGTATACAAGATTGTTATAAAAGATTTTAGGCCTTGAAAAATACATCCACATCATTCACAATGTTTTTCAATGATTATATATCACTATTTGTATAATACTTAACATTATATTACTTCTCTTAATGATAACTCACCTAATTTTCATTTTCATCCCCACTAGTAATAGTATTCAAATTTTTTCTTGATAGTACCATCATATTAGGCAACATAGATGATAATTTATTCATGAAATTTACAGCATGTGATTTTTTCTGATTGAAATTTATCTTTTATTATTTTCCAAACACATTAAAGGGAAAAATTAAAATCCCAATGAGTACATAATAAAAAGAATGAAATAACATATGATATGGTAGAACCATTAAAAACAATATTAAACCTATTCGACACAATATACTTCAATAATTTAAATGTAATACTGTTTACCTCTCTTGTCAGATAATCCTTCATAAGGTCTTTTAACTAATATTTCATTTTTCCCCTTGTTTGAATGTACTCCAAAATTTGGAATTTCCCTGCATTGAAACATCTTACCAAAATATTTTCATTCTTATTGATTCATTATTTATACTCCTTTTTAGTGTCCTCAAGTAATAAGAACTCAACATTCTTTTCATTCTCCTAAAATGATGAATTAATCAACAATTTTTCCTCGTATATTTCTTCCTCTGAGTTAAGAAGAAGCTCCCAAGGCTTGACATTAGTATTATCTTGTTTTCATGCCTTGCATTATATGACATCATTATTGAGATTAACTCACTTTGTGGTGTCATCATTATGAACCACCACCACCGATTAATATCAATTAATATATTAATATATATATTCTTGTTCTATGGTGATAACACTACTATACATTTGGTTTCCACACTACAGTTACACACTCTCCATCTGATCCTATTCTTGATTCGGTTAAAACTCCTCATTAAATCATACATTGTATGATGATTTCATATACATTGGTTTATGAAGTTAGAAATAGTCTAAGAACCCTTTGGATTTTTGTTTCATGAGAAGGATAATGCTTCCTAAATCTAGGTTCTCTTTTATCCCATTCTTCCTCTTTAGATTATAGAAATGTAAAACAAAAATATTAATAAGTAATATTATTTATAATTTAAATAAATCAAATAGGATGAAGGGTTAAAAGTTGAAATTTAAAAAAATAAATTTATTATAAATAATTTTATTTATATATATTTATAAGAAATTATAATAATTTGATGTTAAATAATTATTTATGATTAGATTTATAAAATTATTAATATATTATATTTTTTTTATAAAACTATAAATCTTGATATTTTTTAAAAATGTTAAAATGATATTGCATATATATATTATCGTTATTTGTGCACATAATTTATTTTAATAAAAGGGAATAAAGAACACTATATAGTGTTTCACAGGGGTCGATTTGAGTCGTGCTATCGGGAGACTTGGTTTAGGGTTCTCATCCTCCATCCGTTGAGGCCCATTGTGGGAGATGGGTCGAGGCCAAGATTCATTACTTTGACCTGATCATTATCGATGGAGTTTGAACTTCCTTCATTTAATGTTCAAGGGTCATTATTAATATCGATATGTTTGTGCGATATCAGTTACTAATGATGAGGATCCATGTTTCGTCACAGTTAGTGTTATCAGTCTTCATTGAATTTGATATTTGTGATGTGAAGCGGGGAATGGGTACTTCAATGTGTTTTGTAGATAGGGTTTGACAAAATCCTATGTTCTAGATTTTTGTTTTTCCTCAACTAATAATGTAGGTGTTTTCCTTTTTATATCTGAATACAATGCTTTTGTCATTATATATATTTTCTTTTATCAAATACTCTAGTTTACCTATAGACAAGGTGATCAATTATTTATTTATTTTTAATATTGAATAATTTTTTTTCAATTTGGTCCACTAATTCCACTTCATCTATCTATTTAATTTGAAATTTTTTTGTGTCATAATCATTTTCTTTTCTAGTTGAATAGTTTGTAGTGATTGGATGAATATGAAATAATATATTTACATGTTAACTTGTTGTCTGTGTTGTATAATTATATTCTAATTCATGATGGTGAATGTAATATACCAGTTAAACAAAGAATAATACATATTTCTTATTTATTAACATTTGTGAATTAAATATTAATTTTACCTTAAAGGGGTTGCTGTGTTCGATAGTGTACCCGATACGCAACAACGTGTTTCTTTGAAATCTTACGTTGCACACTAATACTATAATATTATTATTTTATATGGTAGATATCTCCTAGCCATTATATTTGTGGTAATGAAAAAAATAAACTACAATATGATTATACATTTTTTTTAATGTATTTACATTTATCCAATAAATGTTAGAGGCTTAAAATGTGAACGAATCCAATTTTAAGCATAATTTACATTAAATGGTTGACTTACCGCCTTTTAATGGAGAAACCTCTTTAAATATAGTTTTGGTCACTTTAATACATTCAAATTGACCAAATATAATCATTCTTTAGAATGGTGACATCAAATTTTACTTTCAGTAATTATTTGTAATTTTTCCGTTAAAGTTCATTTTTTAATGAATAGTGAAAATATTGTATTTTGATTCAAAAATGTTTTTTAATATAATTTATTTATATTGTTAGATTATATTTTTAATTTGTTTTAAAGTTAAATTAAAATATATTTTTACCATTTAATACAATATTGGTCATTGGAATTAATTTCACTTTGAACATGGACATAAACAAGTATCGATCTTTTGAAAGTTATTGTTTCTTAAAAACACGCTATTTGTTTTAACAACAACAATTAATTTTAAAATTAATTATTTAAACTTATATGTTTTTAATTTGAAAAAATAGGCATTATTTTGGAATTCGGAATATCAAATATATCTTGGGATGAATTTTTGGTATTTCTATGAAAAACATCAATTTTTAATGATTAGTGAAACCACTTAGTAGTAGTTAAAAGACTGAATTTTTCATTAAAATATATTTTTACAACTTATATGAATTGAATTTAAAAAATATGAAATACATGGTCTTTATTAGTAAGTAAAATGTGGTTCAATAAGATGAAAACAATTTTTGATGAATAGTAACTTTTGACTTTTATTTACCGTAGTTAAAGGTAAATAGGTTAATTCAAAGGAAAAAGAAAATTATAATAATTCAAAATTACCTTAACATTTGTCCAAACATTATTTTTTCAGTAATTTATGACCATTCACATCTTTGAGTAGATTTTGGGCCCTCTTGGGGAAACTTGGTAGTGCTAATGACTATTTAGATTAATTATTTCTAAGTAAAGGCAAAATAGACATAAACAAAAATCAATTAGTAATTAATTTTTATATGGTGTTATATAAGTAATATTTTTTACTATATATATTCATTAGAAAGATAAAAATATTTCCTAAATCATGGTATTTTTTCTATAATTTTTAGAAATCACATAAATTAAATTATTTATGACACAATAATGATGCAGTATTTACCTCACTGAGAAATGATTTAAACAAATTAGATTATAATGATTAAAATATTATCCAAAACATGTCCAATTCGGGTTGGATGATTTTATTTCGAATATTAGTCATTGTATCTTCACCTGTAATGTTTTTTGGTCCTTTTGAAACCGAATATAATTTTATAATAAAATATTATTTTCACACTTTCCTAAAGAGCCCCTCCTCCCTGTTATAAAAGGATACCAATTATAACCAATTCCTCACACCTCTCAAGCATTTTGTCTCATCGAAAATCTTTCAAATTAAGCTATATGCATCCCTCTCCTCCACCTATAATCCTTACATTAGGCATAAGGCACATCAAGAATTCATTTTGGTTCAAACTAGAGAAAGTTACCCACATTAAAGTTAACAGTTTCTTTTAAATTGTTTTCTTTTATTTTACTTCTCAAACCCCTAAACTCTTTTTAATACATTCTTTTTTAACAACACCAGTATTCTAAATATACTAGTAATTTTTTATGAGAAGGATTCGAACAACAGTTACACACACCTCCATCTAATGCGTGAAGAACAAACTCTTTCTGTGGATGGAAAACTAACGCCTCACGAGACGATGATTGCTCGATTATCTCCTACCACCTATCATGGTGTCCATTAAGATGACACTATATTTATATATGATAAATAACATGTACATATTATCTTTATTCTTCTATATTTTATATTTATATCATAACTTTATGGTTCCCATTGTTGGTAAATGCGATAATTTCATTAGAGGATGTGAGGACTACCGCCCCCTCAAAGTGATATGACTCATTCATACCATATACGGTACATATAAAATATAAATTTGATTATATTATATATGATAAAATACAAGTATTATAATAATACTATATATCATTTTATTTTAATTCCATTAAATTTGAAATATAAATGGAAGTAGCGTTCATACCTACGTATGACTTACTATCTCTATGAACGGTGCATTTCATTTCATACCTATAATTGTTATATACTATTATAAATAAATATATATATTGGATATAAATGAAATATATGATACCCAAATCATTAATATCATTTTGGATATAATGAACCTTTGGCCACATGAACAACATGTAATTATATGAAGTCCATTTTTGACCCAAGTACCTAATATTGAAAAAATGAACGTTATTAACATAAATGGTTACATAATGTTTATAACATGGTGATAAGTGTCATAAAAGGAATAATAAACTTGAAAAATGTTCTTAAGAAAGTATAAATTACCTTTATTTTGTTATTTAGTAGATTAAATAACGATTGAGTCAAGTCGGACACAAAGTAAGGGACTTTGTCTCAATCACCTTTTATTGAGGCATATTTTGTTTTAATATTTGACTTTCTTTTATACACTGTATAAAAAAAATGAATTTTCAATGTGAATATTTTTCGACGAAGCATTTTACTAAATGAAAAAAGGAATTTTTTTTACATAAGCAGTGACAACTACCATTCCACTGCCACGATTATTATTTGATCATTGGCTTTCTCAAAAAGCCATAATGTTTTTAAAAGATAATAAATACCTTATCCATTTTTAGGTATTGTTGGTATGGAAAAAGCTTTTGAAAATGGGTTTTTATGTCAATATATTTATGTGATATATTGTGATTGAAATGTAGAAATGTTTTCTTTATTTTATATTTGTTGTATGTGTTATGATATATTGGTACATGGAAATTTGACGGGTGGTTACGTGATAAACCAAATGACAGGTGGTTCCGTGATTACCAGGATGGGTGGTTACGTTACAACCTCTAATGAATTGGGTATGGATGTCGTCCGTCTGGCTTATCTATTTAGTGATATGTGTGGAATTCGACTGTACGTTTATTCCATTTATGTATGTTTATGTCCCAAGTAACCATTATATGTTTTGTGTTCATTATGTGGGTTTTATGGTAATATTTTGGTTAGAAAAATATAAGTAATGATCATTTATTCAGTAAAGACTATTTACTACTTCATAAAGGTGAAAAGTATTAGTTATGATAAAGTATTCAGGGTTTACCTGTTCTTTTGAAAAACTAACAGTTTTCCTTATTTGTGTATCCCTTACTGAGCTTTTTATGCTCATCCCACATTTTTCAAATTTTTTTCATTGGATAGAATGAGGAATAGGGTCAAGGATGGGATCAAGGAATATTTATTTTGTCTTAAACATTAAATTAGACATGACAATTTTTTCCAAGAGTTCATGTTTTTTAAAAAAATTGAATCTGTGTAGAAGTGTCTACATGGAATTTGAAATGAAATGTTATAGTTATTTCCTAATTCTATAAAACTATAATCCTGAAAAGATCCTTAATGTGAACTATTTGTTTAATTAAATATTATGCAATGTTTTAAGGCCAGGTGCTTATAGTTGGTATCAGAGGGTGGTTTAGATAACTTTATGCATTAGGGTATTGTTAAATTAATGTCCCTGAATTAATTTATAGTAATATTGAAATGATATAGCATTTACATATTACCATGCTGCTTCGCCTAATATATTTCTGTTTTTAGAATGGCTTTCCATAGAGGAAACATGGAAAAAATGTTTGGACGTCATCAATAGGATGTTAACCTTCCAAATCAGCAACCTAAGATGGTCGGAATCAGAACTGAAAAGTTTTTTGTATTGACGGAATAGTTGAATCCGGATATAGTTGGTGGTGGTGTTCATGCACAAGATCAACCAGATCAACCACAAAGGTTCATGTCAGTAGTGGATCATTTCATGAGGGAACATCCCCCATCATTCAGAGGATCATCTGACCCAGTGCTAGCTAAAGGGGGGATTAATGAACCGGAGAAGATTTTCGATGTCATGGGTTGTTGAGAACATCAAAAGGTTAGTCTTGTTATTTACCATTTTGAAGGTGAAGCTGATCAGTGGTGTTCCATGGTGAAAAATATCAGGGATAGTGAAGCGATGGATGCTATTTATTGGGATGAATTCAAAGATATGTTCCTTGAGAAATATTTTCCTAAGGTGGTTCGTCATAGGATGGAAAGACCCTTCTAGTAATTGAGGCAGGAGGATGATATAGTGGTTGCTTTTGATGCAAAGTTCACTCGACTGGCAAGGTATGCACCAAATTTCATCCGAGATCTTGATAGTAAGATAAATTGATTTTACGCAGGACTAACGCCACGATATTGAAGATAAGTATCCTCTCATGAGTTCAAAAGTTATGAAAAAATAGTTCTATGTGCAAAGAAGGTGAAAATTTAGTTTACTGATAATCATTTGTTCGTTGACAATCAAAAGAATAAGAGGTCCCGTTGTCAGGAAAATGGAAAGAATTCATCAAAGAATACTAGAGGAAATAAAATTAAATATCCCACTTGCGAGAAGTGGGGTAAAAGGCATCCTGGAGAATGTTTATTGATGTCTGGAAAGTGCTTTTTGTGTGGTAAGTCTGGACATATTTCTCGTAACTATAAGGAAGATGATCACGCAAGTAATTAAAAACCATCGGTAAGATGTTTTATGTGTAATGAAATGAGATATTATGCAAATGAGTGTCCATCAAAGAACCCAACCAAGGGAAATCATCCAGAATACAAGTAGAAATGGGTGGTGAAATCCTTTGCAACTATGTCAGCAGATGTTGGGCCATCAAACGAAGTAGTATCAGGTACACTATTTATTTTTTTATGTTATTCAAATGTGTTGTTTGATTCAGGGTCTACACACTCTTTCATTTTTGATAAGTTTTCTAGTAAATTGGGAATTCCATCTCAATATATGAATAAAAAACTAATGGTAAAAACACATGGAGGAAATGTTGAGACAAAAATTAAACAAAATAAAATTCTTGTCCTTGTGTGCGGAAAGAATCTACCTATAAAACATATTGTTTTACCTCTAGTAGAATTTGATGTTATTTTGGGCATATATTGGCTTTTTATTTATCAGGATAAGATTGATTGCAGAGATAAAGTAGTTTCTTTTTAGAATGATTTTCAGTTTGTGTAAAAGAATGAACCATTTCTTTTGATAATGTATCAGGAAGCTGAGAAAATAGTAAAATATGGAAATGAATGTTACCTTACATATATTTTTGAAAATAAAGTAACTGTTTAGATTAATGATTTTCTAGTTGAAAATGAGTATTTTGATGTTTTTCTTGATGAGTTACTTGGAATTATACCTAATTGAGAAGTTTAATTTAATGTTGACTTAGATCCTGATGCTAAGACAATTTCAAAACACCTTTATCGAATTGCTCAAATTGAACTTTTAGAGTTAAATAAGAAATTACAGGAGGAATTAGATAAAGGTTTAATTTAACCTAGAACATCACATTGGGGTGATCCTATATTGTTTGTTAAAATGAAATATAGTTCAATGAATCTTTGAAATGATTATAGAGAAATGAATAACATCACTGTTATAAATAAGTATCCATTACCTCATATCGATGATTTGTTTGATCAGCTCCAGGGAGCTCAGTATTTTTCGATGATTGATTTGAGGTCGGGGTACCATCTGTTGAATTTAAAAGAAGCAGACGTTATGAAGACTTCTTTTCATACTAGATATGGCCATTATTAATTTTTAGTTATGCTTTTTGGTTTAACCAATACACCTGATGTATTCATGGATCTTGTGAATAGACTTTTCTGTGAGTTCTTGGATATGTTTTTGATTGTGTTCATTGATGATATTTTGGTTTATTCCAAAATTATAGAGGAACGTGAATGTCATTTAAGGGTTTTCATTCAAACCATAAAAGAAAATAAACTATTTGGAAAATTTAGTATGTGTGAGTTTTGGTTACAAAAAATTTATTTCCTTGGTCACATTGTTTCAAAAAATTGAATTCCTATTGATCCTTGTAAAACAAAAGATATTGATGAATTGCCAAGACCCACAAATATAACCGAGATTTGTAGTTTTCTTGGTTTGGAAGGTTATTACAAGAGGTTTTTTGTGAATATTTCATGGTTACCTAGCCCATTGACTATGTTAACTCAAAAAGGTGTTAAGTACATTTTCACAAAAGAATGTGATGATTTTTTGTTCAGGAATTGAAAAGAATATTGGTGAACGCTCTAGTTTTGGAACTTCCATCTAGAAATGGTGAGTTTGTATCTACAGTGATTCTTCGTTGAAAATACTGGGTTGTGTCCTAATGCATAATGATCATGTGATTTCATTTGCTTCACATTAGATGAAACCTCATGAGTTAAATTACCCTACACATGATTTGAAATTAACTGCTGTTGTTTTTTCTTTAAAAATTTTAAGGCATCATTTGTATGGAGTGATGTGTGAAATATATACTGATCACAAAAGTTTAAATTCTATATTCACTCAAAAATAAGTGAACATGTGACATAGGAGACGGTTAGAATTAATCAAGGATTATGATTGCATGATCAATTAACATCAAAGAAAAGAAAATAATGTGGTTGATGCTTTGAGTCGATAATGTAATGCTTCATAATCTATGTTACATTTGGAAAAAGATCCTTTTGTTTTTGATTTGATGAACTTTGGAAAAGAATTTTTTGGTGTAAGAAACTCTTCAATTATGTGTTATGTTTCAGTGAAATCATCTCTATTAGTCAGAATAAAGCAAGTGCGGAATGAAGACAGTGAGTTGTAGAAAAATGTAGATTTGGTTCAGAAGGGTAAGTTTTCTGAAATTAACATTTATAATGATTGTGTTTTTATATTTGGGAATAGATTATGTGTGCATTGTGATTCAAAGTTAATGAATGAGTTGTTATGTGAAGCTCATAGTTACCCATTATTAGTTCATCCTAGCAGTACTACGATGTACAGAGATATTCGTGATTTTTACTGGTGGGATGGAATGAAAATAGATATTGTTGATTTTTCTATGATGTGTTTGACATGTCAATAGGGTAATGCAGGGTGGTAGTTACAAAAAGGGATGCTTCAGCCAATAAAAATGCCAGAGCGAAAATGGTAAAATATATCTGTGGACATTATTGTTGGATTATTGAAGACTTCTCATCGTAATAATGCAATCTGGGTTATAGTTGATCGATTGACTAAATATGCTCATATCCTTCCTATTCGAGCTACTTTGTCTCCATATAAACTTTCTTGGTTATATGTTAATGAGATAGATAGGTTTCATGGTATTCCCTTATGCATTGTATCTGGTCTTGATCTCATGTTTAGTTCTAACTTTTGGAAAGGACTTCAGAAGTCGTTGGGTACTGAATTAAAATTTAGTACAACTTTAATCCGAAATAAGATGGGTAGTCAGAACGAAAAATTTAGAGCTTCGAGGATATGCTACGTGTTTGTTCAATGGATTAACAGGGAAGTTGGGAAAACATATTTCTTTGTTTGAATTTTCTTATAATAAAAGTATTCATTCTAGAATACAGATGGCTCCATTTAAGGCATTATATAGAAAACATTGTCAAACTCTAGATTTTTTGGTTTAAGTAGGATAAAGGAAGCTGATGGGACCAGAATTGGTAGAAGAGATGGAAGAGAATGTTTAGTTGATTCATAATCACCTGAGAACAACTCAGATTCGGCAAAAAAGTTATACAGATAACTGGAGCAAAGATCTTTCGTTTGAGTTTGGTGATCATTTCTTTTTCTCAAGGTTTCTCCATGGAAAAGTTTGATGTGTTTTGGTAAGATGGGAATTTTGAGTCCGAGGTTCATTATGCCTTATGATATCCTGAAGAATCTTTGATTAGTTGCGTACAGAGTGGCTTTATCTCCACTTTTATCCTAGGTACATAATGTTTTTCATGTTTCGATGTTGAGAATTTATATGCCAGATATATCTCATGTTTTGAGTCCAGAAGTAGTTTAGTTGGAAGAGAATATCTCTTATGATGAACAAGCATTTTAGATTCTTGACCGTAGAGAGAAAGTTTTGCGGAATAAGGTAATACACCTGGTAAAGTTCTTATGGAATAACCACATGGTTGAAGAGGCAACATGGGAATATGAAAATTCTATGAGGGATAAATACCCCCACCTATTTTGATAGTTGAATAAAAATTGTGAGGACACAATTTCCAAAAATGGGGAAGGATGTAACATCCCATGTAAATAAAGAATAAGACATATATCATATTTATTAATATTTTTTAATTAAACGTAAATTTTACTTTAATAGGGTTACTATGTTCGATAGCATACCTGATACGCAATAATGGGTTTCATTGAAATATTACTTTGCACACTAATAATATAATATTATTATTTTAAATGGTAGTTAACTACTAGACTTTGTATTGGGAAGAATGAATAAAATAAAATAAAATATTATTATACATGATTGTTAATTATATATACATTCATCCAATAAAAGTTAGAGGCTTAAAATGTGAATGAATTTAATTTTAATCATAATTTACATTAAAAGGTCAATTTACCGCCTTTTAAGGGAGAAAAATATTTTAATGTAGTTTTGGTCACGTTAATACATTATAATTGAACAAATAAAATCCTTCTTTAGAACGGTGACATCAAATTTTATTTTAGGTAATTTTTATTGAATTTTTTGGATAAAGTTCTTTTTTTAATGAAAAGTGAAAATATTGTATTTTAATTCAAAACTACATTTTAATCTAATTTATTTATATGGATAGATTATATTTTTAATTGGATTTAGAGTTAAATTAAAATACATTTTTACCAATTAATCTAGTTTTGATCATTTGAATTAATTTCACTTTGAACATGGACATAAAGAAATATCAATCTTTTGATAGTTATTGTTTAATAAAAACACACTATTTTTTTATCAACAGGAATTAATTGTATAATTAATTAATGAAACTTCTATTTTTTTAATTTGTAAAAATAGACATCATTTTTGAATTCAGAATATCAATTATAGCTTGGGCTGAATTTTTGGTATTTTTCTGAAAAACTTCAATTTTTTGATGAATAGTAAAAACACTTAGTAGCAGTTAAAAGACTACATTTTTCATTTAAATGAAATTTTACCACTTTTTTGAAATGAATTTAAAATATCTGAAATACATGGTTGTTATAAGTAAGTAAAATTTTGTTCAATAAGATGAAAATAATTTTTGGAGAATAGTAACTTTTGACATTTATTTACAGTAGTTAAAGTTATCTTGGTTAATTCAAGGTGAAAAGAATATTATAATGCTTCCAAATTACCTTAGCACTTGTCCAAACCAAATTGGATTAGTCATTTACGACCATGGGCATCTTTGGGAAGATTTTGGGACCCCTTGGAGCCACATGGGAGTGATAATTACAATTTAGATTATTTAATTTAAAGATAAGGAAAAATAGACATAAACAAAAATATTTTAGTAATTAATTTTTATATGGTGTTACAGAAGCAATTATTTTGACTATGAATATTAATTGGAAAGATAAATGGATTTTCTACATCATGTTATTTTTTATATAACTTTTAAACATCATAAATTAAAATATTTTCTACACAATAATGATGTAGTATTTACCTCATTAATAAATGATTTAAATAAATTAGTTTATAATGATTAAAATATTATCCATAACATGTATGATTCTAACTGGATGATTTTATTTCTAATATGTGTCACCATACCTTTGTTTATAATGATTTTTAGAACTTTTGAAACCAAATATCATTATATAATAAAATAATATTTTCACACTTTTCTAAAGTCCCCCTCCTCTCCCTTATAAAAGGAGTCCACTTATAACCAATTCCTCAAAAATCTGAAGCCTTTTTCCTCATCCACTATTTGTCCAATTAATCTCCCTAAATCAATCTACTCCACTTATAATCCTTACTTTAGGCAGAAGTCACTTCAAGAATTCATTTTGGTTCAAACCAAATAAAATTTTCCAAATTAAAGGTAACAGTTTCTCTTAAATTATTTTCATTTATTTTACTTCTCCAACCCATAAACTCTTTTAATCCTTTATTTTGTAACAACACCAGTATCCTCAATATACTAGTATGTTTTTATGAGAAGTATTAAAACTAAAATTACACACACCTCCATGTAATGGGTCATGAACATACTGTTTCTGTGGATAAAAAACTAAATCCTCGTGAGACGATGATTGTTTGATTATCTCCTACTGCCTATCATGGTGGACATTAATATGACACTATATTTATATATGATATATAATATCCTTGAGTTTTCTTTATGGTTTTTTTATTTTAAATTTATATCATACCTTTATGAGTTCCAATATGGGTAAACACGATATTTTAATTTGAGGATGTGCAGACTACTGCCCCCTCAAAGTGATATGACTCGTTCATACCATATGTGGTACATATAAAGGATAGATTTAATGATATTATATATGATACAATACTGGAATTATAATACTACTATGTATCATAATGTTTTAGTTCCATTAAATTTGAAATAGAAATGGAAGTAGCGTTCAGGCGTACGTACGACTTTCCGTCTCCTTGAATGGTGCATTTCATTTCTTACCTCTAAATGTTATATACTATTATAAATTAATATATATAATGGATATATATATGATATATATGATATCCAAATCATTAATATCATTCTGGATATATTAAACCTTTGACCAATGAACAACATGTAATTATAAGAAGTCCATTTTTTGACTCAAGTACCAAATATCAACAAAATGAACATTATTAACATAAATAGTCACATAACGTTTATAACATGGTAATAAGTGACATAAAAGGAATAATAAAGATGAAAAATGTTCTTAAGAAATTATAAATTAACTTTAGTTTATTATTCTGGAGATTAAAGATCGACCGAGTCAAGTCAGTCACAAGGTAAGGGATGTCGTCTCAATCTCCTTTCATTGGGGCATATTTTATATTAATACACAACTTTATTTTATACGCTGTATAAACACACATGACTTTTCAAGGGAATTTTTTTCTAGTAAGCATTTTAGTAAACGACAAAAGGAATGTTTTTTACATAAGCATTGATAACGACATTTCCGACGCCGTGAGTATTATTTCATCTTTGGATCTCTCAAAAAGCCGTAATGTTTTTAAAAGAAAATAAATATCTTATCCTATTTTACGTATTTTTGGGAATGAAAATAGTTTTGCAAATGGATTTTCTATGTCAATATATTTAAGTGATATTTTGTGATTGAAATTTTTATATTTTTTCTTTCCTTTATATTTGTTGTATGTGTTATTATTTATTTTTTTAGTTAGACATTTGACGGGTGGTTACATTATAAATTAATTGACGGGTGGTGCCGTGAATACCAGGACGGGTGGTTACGTTATAACTTCCAATGCATTGGGTATTTAAGTCAGCCATATGGCTATTCCATTTAGTGATATGTGTGGAATTCTACCATATGGTTATTCCATTTAAGTATGTTTTTGTCCCATGTAACCATTATATGTTATGTGTTCTTTATATGAGGTTTTTGTGAATATTTTGGTTACAAAAGGGTATGAAATGATATTTTATTTAGTGAAGAGTATTTACTACTTCACAAAGGTGAATAGTATTACTTATGATAATGTATTCATGGTTTACCTCTTTTTTGAGAAACTAACAATTTTCCTTCTTTTTTTATCCCTTACTATGGTTTTTATGCTCATCCCATGTTTTTGAAATATTTTTCACATGACATAATGTGGAATAGGGGCAAGGATGGGATCAAGGAAAAGTCATGTTGTCTTAATCATTGAACTAGACATGACTCGTTTTTGAAGAGATCATGTTTTATAAAAAAACAGAAACTGTGTTGAATTGTCTACTTTGTATTTGAAATGAAATGTAATAGTTATGTCCAAATTCTCCAAAACTATAAACCTAAAAAGATCCTCAATGTGAATTAATCATTTAATTCAATATAATGTAATGTTTTATGGCCGGGTGCTTATAGTGCTTGTCTCTCCTTGAATTATTTTTTGGTATAAAATAAATTGTAAACAAAAATTATAATAGTTTTTTAGGGGAAAACCTATTCTGAGTCTAAAGAGTGGGATTATACTATATAAATCATCAGTTTTTTAAATAATTCAATGAATGGGAAATTAATTGTTTTTATAAATCATATAATCAAAAATTTCACGTCTTTTTATACTGAAATTCCAATATTGGAATATTATTTTTTCCATGTATTTACCTATATTAAATTTTATTTCTATAAGTGTAAAATTATATTTTAAAATTATGGTATTTGATTTCCAACATAGTAATGAAATGTGTGAATTCTTATCAATGTTATGTTCTTCCAAAAAGGATATTATATAATATATTTTTTATTTCATATTTTAATTATAATGAATTATTTTGATGTTAAAATTTATGTTATCATAAGATATATAATTAATTAATTAAATCATATTTTATTATTATCATAAGGGATTAAAATTATATATGTCAATCAAAAATTTGGTTAAAATAAATTTATTATTTTGAAATGGTGTTTATACATTTTTATTAAATTATTACGATGCTATTAATATATTTTAAGGGATTATTTATTTTGAAATAGTTTCCTTTATTTAAGAATAAAATTTCAAGGAATACTTTTGTGTCTCAAATAATTGTTTAATAATGTATATATTTATGCAATTCCATGTTATATATATGTGTCTCTCTGTGTGTGTGTTTGATTATTATGAAATATCATGTAATTCATTTAAATTTAAATTCATTGTTATATAAATATATATATCTATATATATGTGTGTGTGTGTGTGTGTTTATAAGGGTGAAATGTTTATTGACATGCTTTAATTTTTATTGTATTGTTTCAAAAAAATGCACATTGCATGTCATCATTTGATATTGATAATAAGGACATTGTATTTTCATATAATCATGGTTGTGGATTATGAATAATAATTACATACCTTGCTTCCATAATATATAAAAAGTTCCAAATAATATTTTAAGACTAATTTCAAAATTATTATGTACGTGGATTTATCTATTATTCAAATTATATTATTTAAAATGATTCTTCTATTGTTTTGTGTGTGAAATGAAAATATTTATTACGATCAAATATTTATATGAATAGAAAATGTATACAATGAATAAGAATTTGAAAACCAGGATAGATGATGAAAAAGGTTTTGGAATTGTTTATTGTGGTAATTAATCTCTTATTTTATTTGAAATGAAGGTTTATATATTTTTGTATGTACATAATTATATATAAACATAAGTGTGACTTTTTATTTTAATGCAGTAAAAATTTTTCATAATAAATAACTCTAATGAAAGTACATATATGTAATAAAAGATTAATTTTTTTTAGAAAATATACCACATGAACATTGTAAATATGGAAGGGAATTGGGGAGGGAACCCATCCTTTGTTATGTGGGTAATACCATGACAGCATTCAATGTTTAAAGTGACCTTATATTATCAATTTTTTTTCATAATATTATGTATTTTTTAAATAAAATCACTAGAATATATTTAAATCATTTTTACACATAATTACTTTATATATAATAATTTATTTTAATGTTTAAGTAATTTAAAATAATTTTAACTATATGATATTTATAAATTTATTTTCAAAATAATTTTCAAAAGAATAAACATAAAATGATTTATCAAATATTTTAAAACCCATTATTGGGAATATATAACACACACCCAATGTTTGAAATCTATTTTTTACATGTTAGCTAGATGTTCAATGTCTAGAACCTCCGATCATCTGTTTTCTTAAAAAGCCTTTTATTTAATTTTTTTCTGTTTGGTTAAGTCATGTGTCAAGTATCTAATTATCTAGAACCAAGACCTGTAAAATTTCCTAGTATTTACTAAATATTTTATATTGCCACATTTTCTTTTTATAGAAAAATTACCCCACATTTATAATGCTCTAAGACAATTTGTGTGGGCTTGGGGCGTTATGATTTGTATCATAGCAACAATCTAGATAACATTGGATATTATATGTTTTTGTCTAAGAGAAAGGGTATAAATGTTTAGCATTCCCATGTTTATCTTAATTATAAAGATGAAAATTAGAAAATATATTGAGTTTGAAAAATGAATTGTAAGGACAAATTTCGTTCAAGCGGGGGAAGACCGTAAAAAACCAAATACTATTAAGTAGTTTTTTTATAATTTAAATAAATAAATCATTATTATCAGTTCAATGGTAGAAATTATTTAAATAAATTTATTATAAATAATGATAACTATATATATATGTGTGTGTGTGTGTGTGTTTATATATGTGAATTTATAATCATTATATTTGAAATTTTGAATTAATATTAGATTTATAAAATTATTACTATATTAACTTTTATTTAAAAAATGTAAATTTTGATAATTATTTTTAGAATGATTAAATTTTAATATATATATTTTTTATTACGAATATAATGTGTTCTAAAAATATAATACAAATTGGATTTAGGGTTTCACATAGGTATATTCGAGTCGCACTATATAGAGATCAACTGTAGGGTTCAAATCCTTTATCTGGTGGGTTTGAACACGAGATATGATTCATGCGCAAGAGACATGGCTTTGATTTCATTAGTGTTGATGGAGTTATACTATCATGCATTTGAAGTTCAAGGGTCATCTCTACTGTTGTTAAGTCCATGCAAGAACAGTTGCAGATGATGAGGATCTGAGTTTCACCACAGTTAGGGTTTTCAATCACCGGTGAAGAAGAATTGTGTGATGTGGTGTTCAAAAAGGTTAGTTTGAGGTATATCGTGGATAGGATATGCTCTAAGCCTAATATTTGGAATTATGATTTACTCAACCTAGCCAAAATGTGTTCTCCATTTTTCTATATGAATCCCATGATTTTTCCATCATATGTGTTTTCTTTCATCTAATCTTCCTGTTTACCTATAGATGGGTGGTTCAATTATTGATTCGTTATGAATTTTGAACATTCTTTATGAATTTGTTCTATCGATGTCCACTTCTTTTATCCATTTCATTTGATAATTTTTTTTGTGTATGTATCATTGTTGTCTACAGTTTAACTATTTTCTTTGATTGGATGAATATATAATATTATATTTACCTCTCAACATCATGTTTTACCTATATAATTATATTTTTTCAAGATGGTGTGAGTCATTGTCTATCTTTTTTTGTTTTAATTTTTTTTATAAACATGGCATGTAATGGTCTTTTTGGGGAATCCATTTTTTCCTGGATAGTTGGAGTCTAGTGATAAAATCTTTTTTTATCCAACAATCAAAACTAAGGGAAAATATGTGTTATCAGAATACTTATAATAAATCTTTCTGCAATTTTTATACTGAAATTAAAATTTAGGAAAATTAATTTTTTACTAATATTTATCTATCTGAATTTTTATTTGTATAAGGGTGAAATTATATTTTCAAATTATGGTCTTTAATATCCAAATTAGTAATCAATTTTGTTTATTTTTATCAAATTGATGTTCTGCCAAAAGTTAAATTATATACTATACTTTTTATTTCATATTTTAATTACAAATAATAATTTTATGTTATAATTTATGTTCACATAATATATTTATTTAATTAAATATTTCAAAATTTATAGATATCATAATAGATTAAAAAAATGTATGTCTATCAAAATTTTTTTAAAATTTTTTATTATTATTCAAGGGAGTTTAGGAATTTTTATCACTGTAATAAAAAAGTAGTATTTTTCTTTAATGGATTACATATTTCTGAATATTTTCCCTACCTTGAGAATTATTTAAAAGGTTTATTTTTGTGTATCAAATATTTATTTAATCGTGAATTTAATTCTCCGATTCCATATAATATATGTGTTTGTGTGTGTAATTTTGTGTGTGTGTGTGATTACTATGAAATATTAAGTTCTTTAATTTAGAATTTAAATTCATTAATATATATATATATATATTAAGAATAAATATTTATTGGCATGTTATAATTTTTATTTTCATGTTTCAAAAAAATGTCCGTAGCATGTAATCCTGTTTTATTGAAAATAAGGTCATCGAATTTCCTATAATCATGTCCATGCAATATGAATAACTCCAAAAGAACATACCTTCATAATAAATACATGAATTCAAATTATAATTTATTTTTTACTTTCAAAATTCTTTTTTACAAAGATTTATATGAGATTGAAAGTATTGTATTTAAAACAATACATGTATAATTTTATGTGTTAATTAAAAAAAATTATTATGATAAAAAAATTATAAAAATATCAGATGTATTAAATGAATGAAATTTTTAATACAAATACATTTCACAAAAAGGCTTGTGGAATGTGTTTTGGTTCTAAAAAAACATGCACGTGATATGAAATGAATTGTCATATATTTATGTATGTACATACATATATAAAAACTCAACTATGAATATTTATTTTTATCTAGTGACATGTCTTCAAAATAAAAAACTCTATTGAATGTACATATGTTTAAATAAATCTATATTAATTTCTCAAAAAATCTATCACATGAGCATTGAATATATGAAAGTGAATTGGTGAGTGAAGCCATCTTTCACTTGGTAGGTAGGCCTAAAAAATCATTCAATATTTTATGTGTCCTTAGAATAGAATTTTTTTTCGAAGCATTCATGTTATTTTATGAAAATCACTATAAAATATTTAAAATACTTTTTGGACATAAGTACTCTCTAATGTAATATATTATTTTTATGTTCTAATTAATTTTAAATAATCTGTTCAATTTTATATTTCTAAACGTATTAACGAAAGTATTTTAAAAAAATTATTTTTATATGGTTTTATCAAATGATTTAAAACCCATTATTTGGGAAAATTTAATACTCAAAATGTGTTTTAAATCTATTTTTACCGGTCACCTAGATCTTCTATGTTGGGAAATACCGATAAATAGTTACAACAAGAAGTATTTTATTTAATTTTATATTGTTTTTTAATTCACGAGTCATGTATCTAGGTCTCCAGAACCTTCATTGATAAAATATCTTAGTATTCAATAAGTGTTATTCATTGTTGTAGTTTCATTTTAAAAAATATGTTAAATGAATTTAAACTTTTCTAAGTCCCATTGCATGGTCTTGGGGCATTTTAGGCACTCTCCACCTTGAATCCCCTCCTTGTTGATATCTGAGAAGCCACTATAATTCCCATCAATTTCCTCTATCATTGATGCCTTGTCCTATAATATAATTATCAACCCATGATTTTTTAGGTTGGTATGGGACCAACACTTCCATATTTAATCTTTCAAGGTGGATACCCAGTATAGTCATAAGCCATGACTTTTTTGAACTGAACCCAATAGTCATATTCTCACGGACCATTAAACAAGCATTCCTAGGATCATATAATCTTCGGAATTTTTTCATTTTTTAATGAATAAACTATTCATTATTTGAGTTTTGTATATGACCCTTGGTCCCTGTTCCTTGGAACCCCTCTTTTATACTGACATCATTTCCAGCTCTAAATGCCTCAACATATGATGTTTACTTTGGGTAAACAAGAGTAAATGATCTGCACAATCCCCCCAACCCCCTGACCCAAATATGGTATGCACCTCTGGAACAACCAAAGCATATTTAATGCTTCAAAAAACATAAGAAACATTGGGATCCATTTCATCCACATGAACCATTTTTGGGAGGAGAACCTCTTTTTATCTTCACCCAATCTGAGATGTCCTACTGCGTCCATAGATGATGAATCCTGGGAGACACCAATATTGAAATTCTTCTATAGCAAGGCGATGTGGGAGATGGGTCTCAATACACAAGGAACTTGTAGGACCGCCAGAACCAGAGGAATAAGTGATCATCGAAAACACATGGTGAGATGGTGAACACTAATATTATATCCTTTTCATAAGAAAACTGAATTATTATGTGCCTATTATTCAGAAGACCAAATGTTTCTCACTCGTCGGTGAATTATGACGTCGATAGAGAGAGCTGCAGAAATCTATTGAAGAGATCATGGACTTTACGAAAGATAGAAATTTGGGGTAAAGGAGGAAGAAAGTTTGGGTTCACCAATGTAGATAAGGAATGAAGTCGGGCAACCATGAAGTTTGGCGGAGGTCCTACCCCTCTCTGGGATGAGGGATCGATATACCTATCCTTAGAGACTCCATATGGTTGTTTATCATATGTTCTTTTTGTAAACTGAGTATACATTTACTCTCACTATATATCTATTTGACTTTCCTTCCCATCCAATACATAGTGAAATAATCTTAGTAACCTTAAAATATATATCTTATCTTGGTGGCCTTTCCTCCACATTTTACACAGAAATCTTCTCAAGGACCATATATATTATATATAGAAATATTTGATGATAAACTCATGACATGTCAATTTTTATGAAAATTTATCCATAATTTTGAACTATGTAACGCATTTGTTTCGTAAAAAATATATTAAGATGATATATTAAATAAATATTAATAAGTATTGTGCACATAGGTCCTAAAACAAAAACAAACCACTGAGATTTATATTTCCTTAAATTATTCACGATCTATCTATTAATGATTCCATTATAACATTATAATAATCAAGACATTCAGTGCGTGTGAATAGTTTTGATTTGGAATTCAATAACTGTTATAGAATGGAAGAGATCCCCACAACAATATTCATAATATAATCAATTCATTGTTTTTTTAATTCCTTTATTATCATATGTAATATGTGTATTCTAAGACACCAACGAAAATATATTTTACCCAAATGTTATAACACATAATTTTATAAGTTTGTGAATATTCACCATTAACATCATATTATTTAGATAAATTTTCTCTATAATTTTTTAATTCCTTTTTTTATTCAGGAAATGTTAATTTAATCGTATAAAAATATTATTCTATTATAGTTATATTCTTTTCAATGTCAGATACCATATTGTTTTTTACCTAATTATCTATATTTTTTTATTGGTTTCATCAACGTATATCAATTTCATTTTAATACACTATTCTATCACTCAAGACTCATAGTTTATCTACTTCACTAGTTTTTTATTCTCCATCACGAAAAATTTAATGTCTTCAAGTCAAGGTTATAACTCATATGTACGCTAAAATTCTAGTTATTTCCTCGGTTCAATGTTGTCATCAATAAATGAAAAATTATAGCATATCTCAACATGATAATTAAAATATACCACATCATCTGATGACCTTATAGAGTTATCTTGCTAATTATATCTCATAAAAAACATTTTTATATTAGTATTAATATTTATTGTCCTACCATTTGTATACTTTTTAAATGTGTTACCCTTGTTGTATAATTTAGAATCCAAAACTATATTCCTTGATAATTCCATGAGAAATGAACAATGTAATTATAGTTTTATCACATAGGTAATTTTCTTTCAATACATATCACATTCAATTGTTAAACCCTTTTAAAGGAAAATAAATTCATTTTTAAATTATTTATCATCCTCTTCATTTGAATAACCTTATTTTGTAAATAGTTACTCATGGAAGTTTTATTTACTAAATTCCACAAAATGGTATTAATAGTTACAATAATCATTAATTTATATCCTTTCACATATCACAATCAATTTTTATATTATTTTACTCATGTTTTTTCTTTTATTATATAGCTCCCAATGATAATATATTTAGGTAATATTCATTTGGGAATTTCCTCATTATATTTTTTCCATGAGAGAATCAAACATCTACTGACCAAACCTAAATATATTATTCATTATATAATTTATTCTTGTAATATATTATTCAATATTCACATTATGTGCCCTTTTTTTGGAATATTATATTTTATATTTTTATATTTTCTTATTTGACATTGTTATTTCGATTATAACTAATTTTTATCTTTTCCAAAATATTCATGAATTTCATGTATCATGAATATTGAATAGAATTTTGTTCAAATTTAAATAATTATAGAATATTGTGATTTTAATTTGACCTCCAAATTTCCCTTGTGCGAAATTTTCATACCATATTCATAAGGAATTAGTGAAATGAAAATTTTGGTTGGATCTCTCACTTATAGGATATGTGATAAGAGCGATGGAAGAATCATATTCCGCTTAACTTGGTAGTTATTTCCATAAAAATATGGACAGTTATGTTATTCAAAAAAATTTATTATAAATACTCTACACCATCATTGATCATTCAAAATAAATTAATACTATCTCTAATTACACTTATGATTATTAAGTACATATTGATCACTAATAGGGGTGGGTAAAATCAATGTTATTATTTTATAAAAATTCTTTTTAAACATAATTTATTTGACTAGATAAGTTTTCAATCCACTAAATTAGCATTTAAATACCCACCTTATGAATTATAGAATGTATAGAATTAAAAACACTGCCAATTAAAAATGTTATTATAGAATAATGTATTAAATTTTTAATTTTCCTAAAATAATGGAATCTTATAATATAAACACAATAATATATAAACATGAACCTTTATAATCAATCAATAGTGAGTCTGCATGTGTTCTAACTCTTAATTCACATATAAGAATTATATATCTTATAGAAATACATGATCCACTTATAATAATAACATATAATACTCTAGGTGGACACACTTCCATCTATAAATTTCTATTTCCCCTTAAATAGGTTAGATAAACATTTCTACTTATGTATAACGCCATTTCATGTGTATAAAAGCCTTTTTCAATACATGGTCACCTGAATTGGTAAATAATCACATTATTTAAATGATTTAGTTTTCATCAACATATAAATTATATTTAAATTATATGTATAATCCTATGTGATTATATCTTAATACCAATATATCATTATTCTCTCTTAAATTTCATAGAGTATTGGGTTTTCAAATTTCACTCGATTATGTTCCTGAGGTACTAAAATGCATAAACAATATTTTTTCATTGATAACTACTAAAATATATTCCCATAAAAAATAACATGATTAATATTAATTTCCAAAATATATTTTTTAAATATCATATAATTCCATTAATTTAATGATCACATATTTAAATAATTCAATGATATCCTGTTTTATTAAAAACATACAATTTTTTTGAATATTTCCCATGTATTCACTTTTAACATCATGAAGACATAGAAATTTGAAAAACAATTTCCAAATTAATTCAATTTAATCCATTGAAATCCCAATTACATGAGTATAATATCTAATATATCACATTATTTCACTACATTATGATTTGTATTACCTTATAACATTAATCTGCTAACATGTTTTCCTTAATTTCTAGCTTGAATCTTCCACATTGTACTTATAATGATACTGTTAGTCTATAAAGATCATCATATGTGATTCATGAAATTTTATTTCCAAATTATTTAGAATATTTACACCAAAAATATTCTTAATATTTATGATGAAGTAAATCCTTTACCATATTCCATGAGTCTAACAATTTTAAATTTTTTTTTCAAAAACTATACATTATAAGAATATATAAATTTAACATAAGAATAAAATATCATATAATGAGATAACGAATCATACACATTCCTAATATCAAATACCAAATTAGGTCATTAAGAAATATCATATGAATTGGAAAAATAACTCAATGACTCAAAGATATTGTGCGAATAAAAAAACATCATTGAAGGAATCAAATATCATATATTCTTAAAAAAATCTTCAGTAACATAAATTATCTTACTCACTGACCAAATATCATATTTTCCCCAAATATCTTATGAGATAAATAATTGACCAAAATGTAGATAATATTTTATATTATTGAAAAAAATTAGTTACATGTAGAATCAATTTATTTCATACATGGAAAATATATTTTCATTTATTCTTAAAGAAGTATAAAAAGGAATCTATAATTTATTTAATCGATTTAAAAATCCTTGATACCAATTTCATTCATTTTATGTTAACCCAAATATCTATAGATTCATCCATATCTTTAAACATCTTCAACATATGTTTTATATAGTTCCATCGCTAAAACATCCTAAGACCCACACTCATTGATTATGTTATAATGATACACTATAATTTTCAAAAAAAGAAACATCAAATATATGGTTTTTAACATAACTTTTCTACTCTAGGATTTCGGTAATTTTAAAAACACCATATAATATATCAATGATTTATGAATTTTAAAAAAATTGAAATGAACAAATGGATTTTATCATGTTATATCTGTATAATAAACCACACGAATTTGAAAATTTAAAATTTATATAAAATAAAATATAAAATTTTAGTAGAGAATAACATTTATGAGTAAGCGGTTTTAATTCATGAGGTAAAATACTATTTAAATTCTTCATAAATCTCGTCATAATTCATTTTCTTTTATATCATATACAAACCATTTTATTTAATAAGTTTGTTTTTAATTGATAATATTTTAGGTATTTATAGAAATACCATAAGAAAAAATATCTAAAAAACCATTAAAATAAACATCACTTTGAAAATCAGTTTTATTTCCAAATAAATACTATTGAAATATGCAATTGATTTATCATTTTAAATATATTGAAAATAATAAATTTTTTTAATAAAAAATTATAATTTGAAAACAATTAAATAACCATAAGGGAATATTTTGTTATAAATTTAGGACAATATCCCCTTTAAGATGTTGGTTCACTCCCCATTACACATCATCTCATTTGATTCCCATGTCTCGAGTTTTAGATTATGTGTTTTTTAATTATTAACATTCTCATTTGAAATCCAAAAAAAACTTTCAAAACATACAAAAAAATATTTTTGAAAAATAAATAAATTTTAGATTTAATTAAATATAGGATAACTATATTTTTAGAACACCACAAGTGTTAGGTGAAATTTATAATTTTAGATGAAAGTTATTAATGTAATGGAGATATTCAGAAACACATTTTAAATTGAACAAAAAAATTAATTCACCTAATATGAATGGATTGTAAATTAAAAATATATTATATATATATATATTATCTTGAATGACACCCATAAAATTAAAATAATATTCATACATAAAATTATATAATTTAAATCCAACATTAAAATTTTAAATAAAATACATTAATTAATATTTATATAGATTTTTTTTGAAAAACTACATAAAGAGGTATCCCATAGATAAGTTTATTAAAATATAAAGATAAATTGTTTTTATAAGATAATATTAAATTTAAAATAAAATTACCTTATAAAAGGGCTTATGGTGAAAATAAAGGTGGCTTCAAAATTTGAAAACATTAATTCCCATTAAATAACAATATAATAATAAAAAATTATTTTCTTTGAGTATAATCCTTCACAAAAGGTATTCTTCTTTAGAATCATGAAAAATAAATCCCCTTACATAAAAAGGCCTTGATTAGAAATATATCCTGGAAAATTTTTTCCATGATAAATTAACCTTCTAAATAAAATATTATAGAGAAATGAATAGGGTTAGAAAATAAAATATTCTCATACATTAAATAACCATACATAAAATTATTATTTTATGGAATTAAAAATACTATCACACTCTATATATATATATATATCACTTCCTCACTTTATGAATGATTTCCCAGGATAGGTAATGAAATTTATTTCATATACTCTATATCATATGAATTGATGCTTAAATTTAAAATGATATTAAATAAATTTTTATTTATTTTATTTTCAAATTTATTTGAACATATAAATTCTAATTTATAGTCTCTCTGCATAAATACAATAATGAAATTATTAGGATTGAGTGGGATTCAATTGCAAAACAATATGAATCCAGAGATTCTAGATTATTGATAAAGATCCATGTTAAAGACAAAAACAGAGTAATATAGTAATATATATATATATATATACTATTTATATTGGTTAATGATTTTAATGAAATAATTGTAGTGGGTATTGTCCAACACATTTGGGTTACCATAATTTGATTACAAAATATATTTTTGCTAGTTTGAAAACCAATTTTTATATACAATGATAGATAATATTTATATATATATATATATATTCAAACTTCTATCTTTTTGGAAAAACTAAATGATAAACCGGGGAATAATTATTAAATGTTTCGGTAATCCTTTTTTTATTGTTTATAATCCATTGCTTTTGACTAGAAATCATTACACATAAAATGAAAACCGACAATCATTATATTCTTTTTTATAATGATATATATAGGCTATTAATATGTACTATAACCATTTTATGTATATTTAATGTTTGATTTCATGTGAAAACAATTTTATTTTACAATAAATTGGCTTGTATGCTCATTGTGGATGATAAAAGTGTCTGTATAAGGGGAATATTTGATACCAAAGGATTTTCTAGGTTGATTTTGAGGGAGAAAATAAGGTCGATTGAATTAGATGGTCGATGTTGATTCAATCAAGAGAGGATGACATAAATATTTTTTTACAAACAAGTGAACAGTTCGCATAAAATTGAATACCAAATCAATCATTTAATCATTCAACATGTCATCACATTATTCCATGGTATATGGGATTGGTACCTAGACACACCTACATAGACTAGAGCTCCATGGGTCATGGCACACAGTCTTCAAGAAACCTATTTGTTCCTTCAAGTGAATTTTGTGAGCACTATGTACCTACCTGCTCACCCCTCTACCCTAATGCGGCTATCTAGACTAACTCTTGTGCATGTTTGATATTTATCCAATGAATAGTTGAGATAACATGATAGTTGTAAGCTGACCATTTTTTTATAAACTATATAAAATATAAAATATTGATTTAATATAATAAAATACTATTTTATACTTATGTACAAGTTTATTGTATCCTATTAATAAATTCATCCATTGTATAGTTAGACTAACTAGTTATATATTTTTTATTTTAAGAGAACATATAAATTCCATGTTATTACTATTAATCTTTTCAAATCACATACATGCACATAAGAAAATATATAAATAAATAGTTTATTTATAAAAAACTTACTAAATATTAAATTACATAATATAATGTATTCAAAATGTATATATGTATATATATATATTATTTCTTCAATAATAAAAATAAATTTATAATCAATAATATTAAAAATATGAGGTTTTGAAATCAATATCATTTCATATATAAATAATTTTGTTTATTTAATTTAATATTAAATTACAATTTATTTTTTATTATTTTTATTAAAATTATTTATAATTTATGAAATAGGTTTAAAATATAATATTATGTTAAATTAACATAATAAATAATATATTGTCAAAATATTTAATTAAAAATATTACATCTTGTTTAAATTATAACTTTTATTTAAATAATATTTTGATATTAATATAATTTTTTCAAAATATAATTTATAAAAATATTATCCACTAAAAAATAATAGAATATTTATATTATTTTATATTAATATTTCACAATATGTATAATTAATATTGATTTTATAAAAAACAATACATTTTTTAGTTAAAAAATATTTTAATTTTATGTAATTGTAGAACAATAATTAAATAGACATTTATGAAAAATACTAATATGCTAGAAATTCCAGGATTGGTATGTCCTCCCTCTCACTAAATGAATTATTCCCTCACAATACATTAATCATGCAAAATAAAATCCCAAGTTTTCATCTTGAGAATTACAAAAACTAAAATTGCTAAAAAATCTATATTCTTAAGATTAACCAAAAATTTAATTATAGATATAATCCATATAAATTTAAATTTTTTAGATTATACACCATTAATAATGTCTTATTATCTAATGTTGTATAATATGTTCATCTAATACAAATGTTAACTTTTAGAGGCCGACACTCCTCATAATGATGTATAAAACAAGATGTATATTTATTTTCCAACAGTATTTGAAAATATTTAGTCCTTTAAATTGCCATGGATATTTTATAGTCTATATATTAGAGTATTTGGAAAATTTAAGGAAACAAAAATGTTTTTACACTGATTGAAAAAAAATGATACAAATATATTGCTTCACACATGTTAGATAATTAAAAGAAACCAAACACCTTTAGAACTACTATATAGGATGCGATTTATTTCTAAAAATTTGGAATGATAATTATATTTCCTAGTAAGATATTATAATACAATGGGTAACATCCTATGTTAATACTATTAATAACTCATTATAAATAATTTTCTTCTATATCACATAGTATATTTATATATATAATTTTTTCCAAGTATAATAGTCTGAGGAATTCACGAAAATTTTATAACAAAATAAAACCCTAAAATATTTTGAATATACATCATTGTTAAATCCCATTTAATTTGACAATAAATTACTTTTGAAATAATATCTTTATTTATCCACTAAAATATTTTGAAAATGAATAATTTTAAGAGATTAAAATGACACATGGAAAACCAAATGATATCCAGGAGGCCACTAACAAGATTTCCTTTAGGAAAGAATCCCCTAGAAGAAATGGGTTCACACCCCATTAATCATAATCTAATTTGATACCGAAGGAGAAGTACTTATTATTGTAAATTTTTATAGACTTCCATATTCATTTAAACCCCATATAAAACCATTGGAAACAAACATCCCTTAATTTTCAAGAAGAAAATACTTTTTTATTTACCAAAAATTAGAAAATCCATCTTTTAGAAACACCATAATGATAAGAATTAATCCATAACATTTTAATAAATTCATATTTTCATATATAATATTCTTACTCATTTTGGGAATTTAGCTACATAATAAATTTTCCTATTATTGATGGATTTTTAATGAAAATTATAGTATATGTATGTAAATATTATCATGATTGTCAACCATAATTTGAAATGAATATATCATACAAAAAATGAAATCTTATAAAATCCAGTTAAGTTGTAAATTATATCATTTAAATTAAATTTCATTAAATATAAGCATATAAAATTTTAATGTAACATTACACCATAGATAGAGTTTCTAAAAATTTATTCAGATATAAAATTTATTCATTAAATATTATTTAAAAAAAATATTCCCCATGTAAATGGTTAATATAAGAAATATATTTTTCATAGGAATGTAAAAACATAATATCATGTAAATATGAATATAATAAAAATGTACACCACTCTAAAATTATTCCATTAAATGATATTTTAAGATATTAATTATAAATAATGTACCATATATAATAATGGTTTTTAATAAAGAATAAAATCATTAAATTGTTTACAATATAAATCAACCTTAGAAATAAAATAATGAAAATAAATACATAGAAGTTTAAAAATTAAAAATTCCATATCCTTATTATGTTCATGAAAAATATTTTTCTATGAAGGTAGAAAACAAATTTATAACTCTCTCTATACATGTCACATAATGAATATCTCTGTCAGAACCTAAAATAGGAATCTAGATGTTTTCTATATATTGTATACCTTTTGAATGGTAGCTTATATATTTCTATATTTATAATCATAAAATGAAATTAAATAATTTAAAATTTATTTTATATTGACGTATGTATATATTATCTTATTTATAATCAACCTATATATATCTATATAAAAAATAAACATTATCTGGTAATATTTTTGATGACCATATCAAAAATATTAAGTTCTCTACATACTCACCAATAGGGATTTCAAGGAAAATATATTTCGATATACCTTTTATTTTATATATATATACAAATATATGTGAAAACTAATCCTAAAGATGATGATATTAGTTACATCCTTGAAACATCTATTACATTACGAATATGGGTGATCAAAATTGATTTAATACAATATCATCCAAATTATTTTAAAAAATAACTATATACATATAGATAGAGTATATATATATATATATATCATGTCATGATACTAAGTTACTAGGAAAAGAAAATAATGAACCTGAGATTTTTTTTTGGGATTTTAGGTAAAACATTTTATTTTATATATAATCATTTAATGATTACTTGAAAGATTACCAATAAAATGAATATATAAAGACACCTTTAAGAATATAAAATTGATATAAAACGGTTATTAATATAAACTATAACTCATTTTAATTTTTTTTATTGGAAAATTTCGTATTCCCTCAATTTAATTTAACATCTATCATGGTTGTATGCTAATTTTAGTTGAGGAATGCCTAAGAATATGTGGAAAATGTAGAAGTAAATGGTTTGGATAGGTTAATCATGAGGATGAAAGAAGTTGATTTATTGAATTAGACTTCTTTAGTTGATTCAATAAAACAATGATATTTTAAATATATTTTTAACATGGACAAACAATTATAGTAGATGTGAATCCAAAATCATTATTTCAAATATTTCAACACTAACATATATATGAAATGATCCCAACAATACATTGTTAATTAGAACAAGAGGATTGGTACCTGGACACAGCTTCACCCACACTCCCACAACGGGTCATGATACACATTCCTTGAGAAACCAACATGAACCTTCTTTTGGACCCTCTGTTTACTATGAATCTACATTCTCAGACTTATGCAACTATATGGCGTTCTCAACTGGCTCATGTGCATGATTGAGAATGCTCTCATGAACACTAGAGATTATAATCTAGTTGTTCGATGGAAAATTATTTTATAAAATATGAAAATTTTAAAATACTTAAGAACTATAATAATATACTATTTTAGACTTACATATATGATTATTTCAACCATTAAATATATCTATTCATATAATAATTAGATTAACTACTTATATGTTAATTATTATAATATAAAAATTAAAACAATGTTGTAAATATTAAACAATACTAATAAAAATAATGTACATTTGAAAACAAAAATATAAATATTTCTATTATAAACATCTTACTAAATTTTAAATTTTATAATTACTTATTTACATAGATTATATATTTACATTCATTTTATCTATTGAAAATATATTAATATATTCAAAATTAATAATTTTAAAAGATGATGTTTTGAAAAATATATATATTTAGAGAAAAATATAATTATTTTATACAAAATTTTAAAATAAACTATATTTTTTATATTAAAATAAAATATAATTTATGAAATGTGATCAAAAATACAAATTAAGTAAAATTATAAGTTTAAATGATATTGGTTACGATTATAGAATTAAAAAAATCCATTTTGATTAAATTATTAAATTTATTTAAATAAAAAATATAAGTTATAATAAATTTATTAAAAAATAATTTTTTTAAATAATTTTTCCATTTATAAGTAATACAATTTTAATATTATTTTGATTTTATTATTTCAATATAACTATAATTACAAATAAATATAGATAATAATTCGATTATTATGAAAAATAATTCATTATATTTTTTTAACGATAACAAAATAATATAATAATAATTTAATTAAAATGATGTAATGCATAAAATTCATAGGATGTTACACTTACTATCATCACTTATATGAAACATGAGGATCAATATTGTAATGATAAAAATAAATATGCTTCATTATATTGAATCGATTAATTTTACAAGAATATATACAGACTTGAAATGGATCCCACAACCTCTAAATCATTCCATTCAACATGAAAAAACCTTCATCACATCACTATACACTGTTATATTTACATATCAGAGTCTTATTTACAAGAGGCGCAAATTTTTGAATTTGTAACTTCATAAATAAAATGAAAAAAGAAATCCTAAACTACCAATATATTACACTCTCACCATCACTCATATTTTTGTATACCACATTATGTTCTAAAATTTTGAAAAAATATATGGATAGTATAACCCAAGGGTTATAGAAAAATAATACCGTGTCATTTTATTTGGATAAAAATTTAATAAAATCCTCACAGAAATTTAATCTATTATCATCTTGGAAATACCAATATAGAAAAAGTTCTAAATAAAGGCTTTATTAAGAAGAAAATAAATAAACTGAAATATAATGTAATATAAATGTGATTCATTCTCAAGTGGTTCATTAATTTTCTTAAATATATCAATGATGTTTGTCTATCATCCAAAAATTTAATGGGGCAGTTTGTGTTAATAAAATAAAAATACAATTTTCCACTTTATATTATTTCCTTGTCAGTTCTTGGTCCTCATTATCATGTAAGGTCAATAGCCTTTGGATCATGGAAATGATAATATCCCATTATTATTTTATTTAGTACAGAACTTATTTTGGTTGGTATTTTCTATACTCATTTTATTAATCTAGAAGTAATGGGTATATATGGTGATCATTTTACTGATATTATAGTGGATATGAATATATAATACTACTAAATACTTTTATGTGATACTTCATTAACATTTTTATTTCAATATTATATATTTATGTTTTCTTAAAATTTAAATGAAAACATGAATAAAATTAAAAAGTGATTTACGTAACTATAATTCATAACAACATGAGTATTAAGAGTGGGTTTTATTTCTCACTTGTTTTGAATTTTTTGTGTTGGTGGGTAGAGAAAAATATTTATTATTTAATAGAAAATTAATTTTTTGTTTTTATTTCCATGTAAACCATGATTTTATATTAGTATTAATGCTTTGTATGTGTATGGGGTGTTTGGATGGGATTTCGGTGTGTCAGTGGCTCGAAGGCCCGATTTTGGTAATATGAAGACTACAGTTAATTGATCGATTTAACCATATGTTATCCTAGTAAAAAAAATGTTCCCTCTTTTAATAGTGAGAATACTTTGGTAAAACATGTGAGATTAGTTGCCTGTCCATGCAATACCTCTGCTCTTTTAGCAGCGGGTATTTGCATGTTTTGATTATTGATAAGAAAATGTATGCACAAGAAACATGGTTATTTGAATTTAGGCAGTATATAAGGATTGTAGAATGGATTATTACCACAATATTAGGCCATTATGTGATATCTATACATGTGGGTATTTCCACATACGTAGCAGGAGCTAAACTATTTAGAAAATAGTGCGCCCTAACCATGCATCTTATGAAATTGTGAAATGATAAAATTAAACCTCCCTCCTTAAAAATAATATAAACATCTTTTTCATCCCATTCTAGATGATTGAACATGGTTTGTCTTCCCTTTTTCTCTAGTCCTTGGCTCTTGTCAAAAATATCCCTTGTACATCCAGTCTTCAAGCCGTTTGGAGGATTTTTTCCATAACATTAAGGCTATCCATCATATTTATTTTATTCGTATTATCTATCCAATCAAAACCCCCTAAATCTATGTGATTAGTTTTTCTATAGTTTTATGTTTTCCTTATAAAACATCAATTTCTATCATAATTTTTGGTGTCATAGACTAATATTGGATGTTACTATGTCAATGACTACATGGTAGGAGGTTCAAATATTTCATTGTTTTTATGTGCGTTTTGGTTGTGAAACTATAGTGTGTCATTGTTTTAAATTATAAATAGATAATTAAACTAATGTTAAGTTTTTAAAAAATTAAATTGACCATAATGGATGCCGTTAGGAATTCATTTACAATCTAAACTTGTGTGAGGCAATGATAGTGGTCGTTGACCACCTGGGTTGTTAGAATAAGTGTGTTATTTATGATAAATTCATTTTGTTTAAATAAATTGATCAAATTATATATGTATATAATTTCATTTGATTTAATTATGAGATACATGGAATAATTAACAAGTTTTCATCAGGACTGAGACAGTTATAAGTATTAATTTTGAGGCGATGTGATCATCATAGTAGGGAAGCCCTATTATATATGTTTTCCAGTTGACGTTGATCATATATTGGGTGAGTCAAACATAAATTTAGGAGTTAGGGACTTCATTTTGTAGGCATGTTTCAAAATATTTTGTGTTTTTCCATCAGTTTTAGTGATGTGGCTATAGATTCATGAGGGGCAAGGAGTTTGCGTGGATTTGGTTTTAAATTATTGATTGTCCCTCACCCGTGGTGGCCAAAAAGATGTTTAGAGTCATGTTAAATCAGTTTCACTCAATGATGAGGTCTTTTTGACCACTCATGATGGTAGAGGCCCCTAGTAGTATCAAATTAAGTGAAATTTTAGGATTTCATGTCATTGATAGCCACACGGATAGTGAGGATCCATCAAATGATTTTGTTGATGACATCGATTTAGGGTTGAAACTCACATTACATGAGGCCATTGGGTTTGGACTTATTTTGGAGGATATAAATTGACATTCAAGGGGATGTTGTGATTTAAGAAAATGATGACATTACATGATTACAATATCATATTCCTTTTAGATGTCGGGATCTGAGTTAATGGTAACCTCCGATCAGGGGTCTGAGGGAGAATTTATTTTTCTACTGGGCATTCTTTCAGGATTCATGTTAATTAACAAATACATAATGTGGTAGGGAACACATGGTTATTAGTGACTTTTTTAGGGTTGTAACCTGAGGTATGGCCTATAAAAATCTATCTTGGGGGATTCCATGTGCTTAAGAAAAAGATCATCCCTTCTATGGAATTTTAGTGTTGCCTAAGGTGGGTGATAGTTCCCTTGAGGATTTTGTTATCTAGGACTGTTTCTGTTTATTTTATGCATGGGATTATACTTTATTCAATTTATTTCACACCTTCTTAATTCAAAAATGTAATTTAGGGAAACATGTTGTGTCCAATAGAGACTCATTATTACACCCTATATTGTCCCATATATATTCATGTAGGCTGAATTAATTTTCATTCCATTAAATGATTAGTTTGGGAGCTAGAAAATAGGGAATGTTTATCATGGGATTAAAGATAATGGAAAATCAATTATTTCCATAACATATTTTTAGTTACAATTTATTTTGTAAAACATATAATATAACATCATACTAATGGTTTCCCATGGGGGACCCTTTTCGGTTTATTTTTACATATGGACTATATTGGGTACTTCTTCAATTTCATATTCTATAAATCGTATGTCTATAATTTTTATTCATTTTGACTGTTTTTTTAGTAGTTTTTATTCTATTATCTGTTATTGATTTTTCTTCTTCAATGAGAAGGTTACTGGTCCAGTGTTAGTCATTCCTTTCTTCCTTCTTCATGAAATATATATATATATATATATATATATATATATATGTTGGACCATTATCATATCGTCAATTGTAGGTATATTCTCCCGATGATAAACTATTTGAATCCTATCTACTTATTTGAATATTTAGCATATGTGTATGAACACCAAATGCTAGTAAAACTTACCCCTATAGTATTTTTTAGGTGGTTAATTGAGAAAGGGAGCTCCAATCAATATTAGATCAGTTCAGGATGAGGAATTAGTAGCAGTGTTTGACTGGCTACTAATGGTACCAAAAAATTTTCATTTATGTTACTCATACAGTATGGGTTGTGGTAGACTAGGGATTAGGATATTTTTAAAAGTGAGTGTTGAAATTTGGTGTGGGTGACTAAATCCACTTGAATGGGGGATGTACCATGTTTCCATAGATGAGACATTTTGGTATCCACTACTCATTTTATAGTTGATTTTATTTCCACCTCGAGTGGAATTTTTTTTTGCTATTGTAACCAGTTATGACTTGTAACCCTTTTCCTGGTATGTAATGGTATGGATTATTGGACCCCTGGACCATAATGAGAAATGGGTGTTTATAATGATTGTCCATTCTTTTGATTAGGCACATATGATTTCAAAATAAAAAAAATTCACATTTTTTAATATAAATTAGTTTTTAATCATTATATATATATGGGCCGAGATCTTATAGGGGAGAAAAGTATGATGATATGGGGTGATATGATCCATAGTTTAGGAGATATGGTCATCTATTTGAGGTGACATTGTTCATTAGGATGGGAATAGACCAAAGAATATGTGATATTTTTCTCTTATATGGGCAGGTTAGGAGGCCATGAATCTAGGAAGTCATGTGACATGGTTCTAATGGGGGTGAGTAAAGGTATCTAGTTGACGCTTCATGTTACTAATTTCCCTCTCTATGATATATATGTACATGTTATTTGGGCGGTATGTCTATGTTACTGGTTTTATGTGGGTTTCCAACTTGATGATCTCTAGTAGAGCATGAGGCATGCAATGAGTTAGTTATACAAGGAAGCAAGTAGGTTGAGTCCCTAGAGGGTATGACATGGCTTGATCTATGGGTATAGGTTCTTATGAATGTGGTTATACTGCAAAATTTTACTAATTATGGGTTTTGGATTGATGATAATCTAGGATCCTGCATTTTACGTGTCATCGTGGGTATAAATAAGGGAGCTTAAAGAGATTATCTTTGTTTTTAGTATTTTACTATGGGGTTCTAGTCACATAAAAAACCACAATTTGGAGGTGAGGGAAGGCCACATTCAGCTTTGAACTAGATCAGGTCGATGAATATGATATTTAAGTAACTTGAGATACCGCTAGGGTGGAGGGTGAATATGAATTTGTATATGCTCAAATAATCGTCTATGAATGGGTCGGATGTTTAAGTTCTGGAGGAAGACATTATGGACTATAATAGAAGGACTTCCAAGAAATATTACTTTATCGCGTCTTCCCAAATATCATAAGTGAAAAGAGAAACTAGAAGTTATTATCCATAAATTTGGTTGACATTTATATCAATTACTATAAAAATACATTCACTAAATTATGTCACATTTTACCCCACACAGTGGGTGATGAATAAACAATGGTGAGATGATTCAATGATGGTTTATTACAATAAATTTAGTATAATGTAATTATATTATTTTATAATTTATTCATAGAGGTGACGAATCATTTACTCAAAGACATGGAAAATTTCACGGATTAGTCATGTTCTCACCACATGATGGCATTAGGTGACTCTAGAGGAAAAAATTATAATAGCAGGAACTGAGGTTGAGAGGAGTTCCCAAAGGATAGTCAAGCCAATGATTCTAAAAAATCACTTTGTAGTTGGACTCCAATGTTTTTATGGTCATGTGAAATGGTCATGAATTATGATAGGTACTAAAAGAATATTTCATGGATATCTTTAATTCAAGGAAAAGAGAGGACTTAGGTTTCTGAGGATATACTAAGAGCATTACCAGTTGATGGTATCTGGGTTCCAGCTACATGTTATGAGTCATGCACATATCTTTTAAATTATGAAATATGGAATAATTATACACCCAACTCATATGGTGGGGTAACAATAGATGATAATGAACATTATTAATGTTAAAAAGTCTAGGTAAATATTTTAATAATTAAATGTATCATATTTCTCGTTTTACCTAATCTATGGATAATATTTTCATAGATGGACCATTATAAACACAATGTTTCCCTCCACCAATTCAGAATGCCACAATTTATGAATCACATGAGATTTATGATGCATATGATCTCCCCATATCTAAAACTAAATAACATTTAACTTCTTTTACATTAACCTCTATAGAACAACACCAATAGTAAAAAATTAATTGATCCATATATACAATAACGGGTGACATTAGGTTCTCTCTCACAAGGACATGGAAGGAACATTTTCTAAAAGTGGAGTGGTTGTCAAAGTTATATTTGGGCACCAATAATGGTAAAAGATAACCAAAAATATTTTATAATTGATGAATATAAGTCTTATTTTTTGGGACTCGGTGCACAACCATTAACTGTTCATTGTTTGGTAATTGTGTTAATTATTTTCAAACAAACTGTATTCATCAACAACCACTAGTAAAGGTTATATTGGTCCTGGTGCATCTTTAACATAATAGGATTCAAAATTAAATAGGATAATAAATACTGACATATGGAATACTCACAAAAACTAACTGATATAGTTGTTTATCCACTAGTAGTGAATGATGTTATCCCCACCACTTGAGAAATTTGTATCCATATCAACTACATGGATATAGTTGTGAAAGGAATCAAAATATTCCTATAAAATTATGGTTTCCCATGTATAGTAAAAAAAATTGAGACACAACCGTAATATTTTTATGTGAAATAAATCGTTCCAGAGTGAATACAAATATCGAAAGTGTTGATTAAATCATTATGTTCTACTTCTTATATACCTTGTTTTTTATTGATCACAATGCTTCCTATAAAATATGTCAACTTTAATTCCTCCATTTTGAAACATTAATACAATCTTAGGTTTATATGAATCATAAACCAACATTGGATATCCCAAACTAGGTTTATGAGGTCATTATGTGATAAGGGTAAACGAGAGTTATTTATGCTCAAAAAAATGAAACATGTTCTTGTACAAGATAATTAAACCATTGGGATTAATATTTTCTATTAACATGAATCCATAACCAATATGGGAATTAATGAAACCCAAAAATGATCTCACCATATACTATTGAGTCATGCACTCAAATAATTTAATTAAAAATAATTATAACAATTTTTTAAACAACAGTGACTACTTGAAATATAATAATGATCAAAACATAAATATATTTTTCATTCCAAAAATGATAAAAATAATTATATTATGGGAAGCTAATAATTTGATACAACATATTTTTTTTAAAAAAACTAAAAATATAATGTTTCTTAAAAATATGTTTTATACATCTTATTAATTCAAAAGGTGCACACACATTATTTCACAACCATATAAACTAATCATGGAATTATTGAACATTCATCACCTCCAAGAAGATCCATGAATTATATAATATGATTGAAATATTGGAAAAAAACAAGATAATTCTATATATAGGGTGTAATAATAACATTCCTAGTATTATCATACATTTTTTATGTGAATAATCCTTTTTTGGTAATTCAAGGGTTGTAGTTTGAAAATTAATATATGAAAATAATAATTTAAAATTTATAAAGAAAGGTGCATGTAAATAATATCATAACATATAAATAATGAAAATAAAACCCATGTAAATTATAATTTCAAATAATTCATCATTAGTTTTGAAATATCATAGATAACTTCATTGATCATTAGGATCCTTATACTATCTTATATCCAAAAAAATCATATACATCAGCATGTAAGAGATCATTGAGATTAACATCAATTCAATGTGGGTAATGTAAAATCCCTTTTAATGTAGAATCAATATAAGTGATGTTGCAATGTAGAAAAAGGTTTATAAGAATATTTAATCAAAATGATTCATTTCCAAAAATCTATAACATTAATAACATATACTTTATATAAAACATATACTAAAAATTTGATTAAGTATTCACACCATAGATGATTGATTTAACCAAATATTAGAATAAATTTTATCTATAATTAATGGAATATAATACATTAAACTCATTTTAAAACATCATTTGTATTAATAATGAAATCAATCTTGTTAAAAAACTGGATTTTATGAAACCATGTAAAAATATAAATTAAAATGTTGGGGAAAAATTTATTCCACATAATATGAAGATTGAGTACCGTTAGATGGAAAAAAACAAAACCCTATTAATTAAAACCCTAATCACTAAAATTGGTGAACATGAACACTAGGACTCCTAAACCAATGGGATAGAGTACATCAAAAGGGAATATAGGAAAAGAGCCATAAATATGTGATATAATCATATAATTTATGGTTTCTTAATTAAAAAAACAAACCCCCCATGAAATCAAGATAATGGAATGGAGGAGGTAGGTATATTTCATTAAAATACAAGATTATATTAATTGGGATAGGGGGTGTCATGGTGAGTTAAATAAATATTATGTAAATTTGAGAAGTCATGTTATTAATTTTTATAAGAAGGAAAAATTGTACTACCACATTGTTTAGGAAACCATATTTTAGATGTGAATTTTAAACTATAACGGTACCCCCATAGGTAATGAAAATTTGAATTATATGGCCACATAGTTTATAAAACCATATATAATCCACCATTTTAATGTTAATTTTCATGGATTGATTACACAATCTAGGAATCTATTTAATAACAATGAACATTCTACTAGAACTGTCACTCATACAATGCACAGTTTGGGTGAATGGTTAACACTGACCATTATCTATCAATGTTCCCCTTACATATTCCATATTTTTAATAAATAAAACATGATAAGTCCTATAAATAAGTAATAAATATTTAAATAAAAAATTATTAAAACTAATAACTGAAAATGACACCATGGGTGAAATAAATATTCAAAGCATTTTACCTTCTACATGATAAATGTTGACCTAAATCCTAATCAATGAAAATAAGGGAAACTATATAATCAAAAAGGATTCATATATGGAAATATAATGAGATTCAAATCCAAGATTCAATAATAACCCCAAACATATAATGGTTTTCTAATATTTCACTTTTTTATATAGATTAAAATCAAAATTAGTCCACGAGTTGGTGTGGATTTTAACACTAACATTATATCATTTTAACTCATAACATGGGGTGAATAAAGAAAGATCATATTTAATAATTATATGATGAATATTTTATGAATTTAAATACACATATTAAGATACTATAATAAATATTAAACCATCCCAATAGATTCAGCGATTTACATGTCCAATATAACTAAAGGATATTTTACCTTTTTAAATGATTTTTGGGGTACCCAAGATAGGTGATTCTTTTGAGAAAACCTGTTTACAAACTAAAAACACTATGGACTAGAAATGGTAGTCAACATATGATTTATTTAGGATATTTTCTACCACTAATCTCTTTCAAATAGTTTGAATCATATCAGTCATATCTGAAATAACACTATGTCATGAAATATAATTCTCACCTATATCCGGTGAAACACCCTCAAATTTATTTATATTACAAAATTTAAATAAATAATATTTTTGACACGTTTCTCTACTTATAACTCTAAACACAAATAGAACTGTGATATTTTTAGACAAAATACAAATGTTTAATTGTGAATTTTTAAATAATCTTATCTAATATAATGAAATGAAACAGAGTATAATCATTGTGAAATATATATAAATAGTTATAAAGATTAGTGTAATATGAATTAAATTCAATTTGATTACCAAAATTGAATAATAACTTAATTTATTTTTTAGAAAAGTATTTTTATAAAAAATCATTGTTGACACGATTTTTTCTATTTCATGTATGATATGATTAGTGATAAATTATCAGTGAGATTAATATTTCAGGACACAAATTTAGATTTTGTATTATAAAAATTATAATAATATTAGTTGTTATTTGAAAATATAATTTTCTAATAAAAATAATTTTTCAATTTTATTAATAATTCAGTAAAACAAATTATATTTTATATAAATTGATAATAATAAAATATAAAATCATTTTTATTAATCATATCACTATTTACGTATATTAACTTTTATTATTTTTATTAATGTTTTATTTTCAATTGACTAATATAGCTTTCCTAAAGTATGTATGTTATTTGAATTTACCTCTATATATGAATGAACTATAATTTTATTGAATAGATTAATTAGAAAAATTTGAATTTTATGAATAAATTTCGTCATTTTGAAATATTATTTTTACATACAAAACCATTGGAAACCATTTTATAAACTAATTAACATGATACAATATTTTGAATAAAAATTTTAGTATTTTATTTATATATTTTTTATTCAATTTAGTTTTAGTTTTTTCATTATTTTAAAGTCTCATACCCTTTATTATTTATAATAAATAAATTTAATTTTCCAAAATAGAAATACTATATTATATTAGTTTATATATATATTTAATGTTTCAAATATTTATATATTTAAGAACATTTTTACAATATTATGTGTATTTGTTTAAAAAATAACATGTCACACCATTAGAAATTTTATTTGATTATTTTTATAAATTAGAAATTTAAAATTTAATTTGAGGTAAATATTGATTATTAATAATTAAAATAATTTTTTTTACCATGGAATAAAATTAATTACCCTAGTTAATGTTAGTTAAGGTAAAATGATAATAGTTAAAAGAAAAATATATGAAACACTAAATTTTTGTAAAAAAATTTATTTATGGAGATTTTTTAGACCCAAAATCACATTCTACAACAATTTTACTCCATTTTGTGGCCATTAGAAATTGAATTGTAAATATACCATATTTAAAAGGTACATGTTACACCCAAAACTATTCACTCCATGACTTACTAAAGTGTAGGAAAATGAACATTTTTAGAGACACATTTCATTAAAATGTATACTTAAAAATAATCAATTATGATTATTTATAACCCTCTCCCAATTTCTAATGATTTTTGTTACCATTAGTTAACATAATTCCTTTATTTGATTGGAGACTTCCTTGGAAAATAAAGGTTCATGACATGAGTATTATCGTCTACTTAGTATTTCTCTTTATTTATTTTCTATAAAATATATTCTATCCACACTAATATTTTTATAATATAATTAATTACCTAATTTATTTTTACATTATTATGTATATTAGAATTTTTTATTAATATACAATATCCATTAAGAATAAAAATAACAATTCCTTTATTGTGGAGACTACCACCTACACAACAAAACATTTTTTATTTTAATACACCTACATAAAATGTCGATTATTTGGATAATTTTAATGAATAATAAGATTTTTATTATATGATTTAGGTTATTATAGTAAAATATAGGGAACTTATTATTGATATTACCCGAAATAATGATCGTTAATGTAATCTGTTAAAATAACTATACTAAGTTGAATATGATCTTTGTTTGTAAGTAAAGAATTTATATAAATTTTATTATCTATATAATTAATTAAAAATATTATATATCTTAATAATAAACATTATATAATATTATTATTCTTATGGTATTGTTATTATACAACTGAAACATCCATTAATCAATGAAGGCTCATGTTTGGGTGGGTATAACTACATAATTGAAAAATAGTATACATTCAAGTCATCAATAAGTACTAGAGAATATTTAAACTTGTAATATTTTATAAATATTTAAATAATAATATTTTTCATTATGGTTTTATCAGTATTTATGACATTAATTAATAAAATACCATTAAATAATTATGATTCACTAAAACATGATTATCGTCAATTTCAACTTCATTTTTTATAATACAAATTGATTGAAATCATGTTATTAATTTCTGAGAAACATTTTAACACATAATAACATAAATTTTATAACATAATAGTGATGAAATTTCAAAAAATAATTTATACCCACATAACTTTAATGAAACTAGTTCGAAGTGATAAAATATATCTTACACCGAGTGTTGCAAATTTGTAAAAACAATCTAATATATATATGATGATTATAAATGGGATGTATAAATGGATATAGTTATGAATAAGGTTATTTGGTATTTATATTATAACATTATATAATTAGTAATGGTTTTTTGTATAAGTTCATAATGGATGAAGATAAGGCAATGGTTTTGTCTCAATTTCCCTATACTAATACAAGTATTTATTTTTTCAAATGATTTAATTTTTGTGGGGTATATATTTCTTATTTTACAACTCATATCAGGAATTATCTTTTAATGATGAAATTTAATGATGAATTTCAATCAATATATTTTAATTGGTTTCAATTCTAGATTTTATAAATCTGTAAGGGTTCATTTTGCCATATTTTTCATTCATTGAGATATAATACATATTTATTGTCATGATTCATTTTTATTGGGTATTTAATGTCCATTTATGAATTATTATCTTTACCATTTTGCATCAGGTGATTCAAATTAGAAATCCCAATCCTTATTAAAGAGGATATTGGTTATTTTGATTCCCCATTAGTGAGGAATTTTGGTATCTCAATTTTCATTCATTGCGTTGTGATCATTTTTTGAACAGATTTCATATAATATGGTTTTATAAATCCATTTTATTGTATAAATTTGTATTCTGTCCTAATTTTTTGCATAAAAACTCATACCACAAAAAATATTTGAGAACTATTTCACACATCTTGGACCGTTTTCAATTTAAACCATACACCTTTTTTGTTTTGATGGATTATGATATAGTTATTCTAGTATTGTATTAGAAGTATATCCAATTTTTTATAAAGAAATAACATCATATTTTAAATACTTCATATTGATTTATTTTTAACAATATATAATGTTACTCTATTGACATTGGGAAATATATTTGCATAACATATATTTTTATTCCAATATAGATGATTATTAAAATATTATAAAATATTTCTTGTCAATCTAAATTCTTTATCTGGATGGGTGTTGATCATTTTATCACTCTTATTTAAATATTAAAAATTATATAAATTATTTATTTGTATTTACTGCTTAACATAAACTGATCATGTAATGATGTTTCATAAAAATCTATACCGGGAGATCCATGTTTTTATTTAGAATGTTGTTCAATAGGGAATGGTATAAAATGTAACATTGACTCTAATAGTGTAATTATAAGAAATAATCATGTTATAAGAGGGATATAAATATATATATTCCTTTGAACCATCAAATAGTCTCATGAGTAAATAATTGTTTTGTTGAATGGTGTATTCATAGCCAATTCAATAAGATGTCTTGCCTATAGTCTTGATGATATGTAAACTATCATGGAACAAGACCATAATAGAAGGTTGTTAATGTCCAGAATAATTAATAACATTAGTATGAAATTAGAATTATTGGGATCTATATTTTTATTTGTTCTAATGTATATATAATTATCTTTGTTTAAATTTGATTATATCTTATTATTGTATAAATTTTCTAATAATAAAATATATTAACATGTCCATTCAATGATTCCTTAAATTATATATTTTCTATTCTGGTTATTTGATTTCACATTTTCATATGTTTATATTCCTATATGTAATGAAAAAAATAGTTAACAAGTCATATTAAGAATGATATCATATACGAATGAATTTATTGGAGATATTGAAAACACTTTATAGATTAAATTGTTTGTCATAAAAAGAAAAAATTTCTATTTTGTAAAAATTATATAATTTTTTATTATTACTTTGTCTTATTGTTATAAATATATAATCCTGAAAATATTCCATGAAATGAAAGATATGAAAATTTCATATTTATCTCTTAATTAGGGATGGACATATCCAATATTTTATAGCTTGTATTAAAGGTAATATGTAATGTACATATTTATAGTTCCAAATATTGGAGTGCGAGTCTGTAGTAACACAGTTGGTGTAAAAGTAATGGAATTGATAACTTATGAGATTTTGTTTTCTTTTAGTTAATTTATTGATTTTTATTTTATGATTGAAAACAATTTCAATGGTACTAATAACCCTTTAAAATGGTATGTTATTTTTTACTATAGAAAAAATGACCATTTAACTTTTTTTAGGATGAGATAAAATTACTAAACCACTAAGGAAATATTACAAATATTTGATAAACTCATTATGGTTCGGAAAAATTGTGATCATATGGTTTATCATAGCAATTAAACCCTGTTATAATATGGTAATGTGGATGAAATTATGTCACAAACACACCTTTGGGTAATCAACATAAAAATGGATAGTTGAGCATTGAGTTGATCACAACTCAGGTAATATATAAATGAGCCTAAGACATTCCCATATATAGTGAGTCCATAAGAATAGTAATTTCTTAGTCACATTCTCATTATAATCCATTCTATATAAATTAATAATAATTCATATTAATATCTTATGACTTCCTAATAGAAAAATGACCATGGATATCCATGGATTAAACAATTTGAATCATAAGTTGATCTAAATGTATCATATCTTAATGAAATATGTCTTCAAGGAAGAATTATTAATATCTATGTTTCCATATACATAATTTGGATATAATTATAGTTATTTATATTTTAATATTTTATTCAAATAGGACCATGAAAATAAGATCTGGGAAAGGTATGCATTAGGAAATCAAATTGTTATATAGCTAGATAATCAAGCATACATAAATGGTTGACAATATTTTTATACGACATATAAGATAGAAAATGTATCGTTCCATGTCTTAAAATTGTATTGAGTTTGATAATAAAATAACATTAAAACCAATAGCTATTCAAATTATATAAAGATATATATTGATAATATAATGGAATATATTAATGTTTTGGATACTATATTAATCATCTAGAGATTATTATTTAGAATTTTTTAATTAATATTATGGATATTTATAATAAAAGGTATTATTAACCATTAAATGATATTTTATGAAGATATTATATATTTTTGGAAAACTAATTGTGAACATAGGATTGAGGTGTGGATAAATCTATTATTTCTTATATACATGATGGTGATATTTACAATGGTTTTTTGATTTCAATGAATTGTGATAGATATTAATTTCCATCATTGTGATTGATAATTGATTCATTATAATTTAAAATATGTTAGTCTTATTTTTTAGTTTTGATATATAGTTAATACTTTGTGATTAGATGATGTAGTGATTAATATTATCTGAGATTTAAAGATATAGATTCCTCTTTTAGGAACTTATAATCTCTCCATGGTTTAATTTATTGGATATTCAATGAGGTTTTTGATATTTCTGTTATTGATATTATACGAAAAGGATATATAAATATTTGTGTATATAATTATAGGAATGAATATTTTTTAATGGGGAAGGATAATATTTATTTTATGAACATATATTTCAATAATAATTCAGTTTATACTATTTTAATAAACATCAAAGTATTTTTGGATCTTCCTTTTATATATTATTATAATATGTATGGGAAAATCCTAATAAAATTATTTTATGGTGAATTAAGAATAATATATGTTATACTAATAGTGATATAGTTTTAAAAGATTGTGATACATTTTTAATTGAAATAGATATAGGCTTTCAAGATAGGGTTATAAAGTAAGACATATTATGGATAAATTTTCCTATAGTAGCTTCTGATATCTTAGTATTAATTATCATCACTCAGGTTTAAGCAATATGTTTCAGTCCTAGAGGTAACTGTAAGAAAGAATTGGTGTTAGAAAAAATCTAGATATTACCTCAGTAAAAATCTTAGTGAGATATGGGATGGTGTGAGAAACATTTCAAGTATAATGAACTAGTAATCATGAAACATGAATAATAATTTGAACATAGTTGAAAATCCTAACACATAAAAAAATATAATTATAGAGTCTCATGAAAAATCAAGTTATCAATATGGTGAATAGATGAATATTCAATTTCATATATTTTTAAAATGTGGGTGGAAAAATGGTTTAAATTTCCTAAATTGGTTATGTTAATTCTATATGTGTCGTGAGGATTTATATCATACTCACATGTGTATGAGAAATGGATAAGCTACAAAAAAACAATTATTAATGAATGATAAATATAGTTAAATGGTTGATAAAAATTCTCTATAAGTGAAAACATATAAGTATCCCATATATTAGATTATCATAGTAATATGAGAAACAAAATTCCAAAGAGAAATATATTTTCAAATAGAACACTCAATAATACTAATTATCAATGAATGATGTTTTAAGGACATGTAATATCAAATGAAATGATGTATATTATTTTAAAGGGAGTGTGATATAATTAACATGTGAAAAAAGAATTTAATAATAGGAATATAAATGCCACACCCTGACGTTTTAATTAATTTTTTTATTTATCCATTTCAGGGATTTGGTTATCCTCATTGAGGTGCGGGTTGAGCGCATGTAAAAATTGGTTGACCTCTAATGTTTTTATTATGTTTTGGACTCATGGGCGGTCACTGCACAGTTGGCGGTAGTCACGCAGCTGGACCAAGTGTCGTGCAGTTTCTCATTATTATTATTATTATTATTATATATTGATTTTTTAAAGAAAATTGATTAAAATTATTATTAATATTATTATTTTTGTATTAAACGTATTATTATTATTTCTTTATCATCATTTTTATTTATATTACTATTTATTTAATTATTATTTTTAATATTGGTAATTTTTATGAATATTATATTTATCATTGTTATTTTTATTACTTTTATTTTGTGTTTTATTATTATTATTATTATTATGTTAAAATGAATAATATTAGCATAACCACAATCTACCAGCATAACCGAAGCCCCCTACCTATTCCATGCCATAGCCTGCACCCCTTCCCCATTCCCTATGCGAACCAGCCCTCCACCTACCCTTCTCCACAGCTCACCCCGGCTCCCCCTGCTGCTCCCCGGTTGGCCACCGAATGGCACCTTGACCTCCGTATCTCTTCGTCGGTTCCCCCTCAGCACACTCTGTTAGCCCCCCGTGGTCCTCTTGTCTCACATTGGACCGTTACCCTTACTCTTTGTGCCAGCCACCACTATCAACACCTAGCCGACCATCCGTTTGCACCTCAACCTCCACTCTCCGAACCATTCCTCTAGCCCTTTCCGCCTTTGGCAAGCTCCCCTCACCCAGAAGACCGACCTAAGAAAACTTTTCCCCTCACCCCGCGGTCCAGCCTCCAGTCATTCACCCTCGCGCCGCCCTTGTTGCTCCACCCTTCATTGCCCAAATGACATCCTTACTCTAGTGAACCTAACCCCGTTACAGGTGACCTCTCTCCTCCCTAGTGCTCTTCACTCCAACCTTTTCCTCCTCCTTCTGGTCTAACCTCTCCCTCACAAGAGACCTTAAGCCCCTTGTGTAGCGCCTCTGCTTTGCTCGGGGGTGTCAGTGTCCCCCCATTCCAGAAACCTTCTCCACCTTAGAAATATTTATTTGTTTGTTTGTTCTTTTATTGATTTATTTTTTTGTTTGTTTGTTTTTTCATTTATTTATTTACTCTTTCATAAATTTATTAATTCATTTATTATTTTATTTATTTATTTTTGTAACAATTTTCCCTTCATTCTATCATGGTGTTTTTAGTTAATTTGGATAAATCCTAATTCCATCGTAGGTTGGGTGATGTGTTCTTTTTTTACTGTTTAGCATGAGCGGTTACATTGTAAGGGATTGTTCTACCTTCCGTCAGAGATTCATCATGGTTTCCCACCATTGAGGCGGGTGAATCCATGACATCCTTTCTGGCTAAATCTGTTTAATTCTTGATTGATTTTAGTTAAATACTTGACTAGTTTCGCATCCTCGTAATGAAATTAGTTAATATGTTATAATGTTTTCAAAATTATCTGTTTTGTTAGAAATAGTGTGGAATTATTTTCGATAGTTAAATTTATATGTACTTATGAAGGTTGTGTCATATGGATGTCAAAATCAATTTTTATAATTTATTTATTATGAAAATATTTTTCACATTACTCTCGAATAGTTTATCACGGGGTTTTCTATATTTGGGTATCATGTCTGACCTAGTTATAGAATTGTTAACAAATTATGCGGTTGGATTATACAGATTATTTATGCATTGTTTGGTCTACTTATGAAAACTTTTTATAAATTGGTTTTCTTGATCATAAGAGTATTTGTAAACTAGTTTAATATTGAAGACATTTTATAAACATGGGATGTTGGTTTATTTAATTGTGTTGAAGTTGCAAAACATATTTGGTCAGGGCATTGTAGTGTGTTTGCATTCAAAAAAGGATTTTTAGTGTTTCACTTTGGTGGTTATGGCATTATGGTTGGGTTAAATTAATTTGAGAAGGGATTGTTGTTTCCAAAATGAGGGTTGTTGTTATTTCAAATAAAGGGAGTGATTGAATTTGATTTTGAAAAAATGGTTCTTGGATAACAAAAGATGGAGGTTCTATTGTGTGTTTCAAAGAAGTCGTTTTAAATTTATTTTTCAAGGATTTAGCCTATTTTTATATATAAATTTAAATGTGGTATTGGTAAGATGCTTTGGGTAAATAAATTTAGACATGTCAACTTAATAGCACTTTTGAAACATTCAATTTAAAGGTAATATTTGGGTATTGATTTTGGATACTTTGAACATAAAGGACTGTTTGGCTATTCCAACTCATGGGTGGATTTGTGATAACATTTAGAATGGTTTGTGTTTTGAAGTTATCTGTGTCTGGTTATAATTTTAAATGTATTTAGAGAAATGGTTTCGACATGGATGTGACATGATGAACCGTTTGGTAATTTCATTTGTAGTGTAATGATTGTGTTGATTCTTTTAAATGATGACATTTTGATTTTTGTATTCCCACATAACAACATTAGTATTTTGAAAAAAAAATATCAAATGAATTAAATGTTTTCCATGGAATGATGGCCCAGTTGGATCTTTGTTTAAGTGTGACAATGGAATGTGTATGGTAGCCACTCCTATCTAGTGTAACCCTTTATGGGTGAACTTATAGGAAGAATCCTTGTTTGGGTAAGGTAAGTGTGGTGAGATGAGTCACACATGTGAGGGCCTTCCTAATTATACAGTATTATTATAACCACTGTGGATTTGTGGATTTCATTTAGATTATCGAGCGGTAGCTGGTGACCAATGCTGATTAGATGGGTTGGTACCCCCAGGATTTTATGTTAGTCCAGGCAGGCTTTTCCACTGGATTGGTCAGTTTAGGGCGGCCAATTGGTTATTGACATATGATATTCACCATACTCTCGTAGTTGGATCCTAAAACCGAGTACGTCCAGGGGACTTCTAGGGATGTTTAGGATCACCCATAGATTTCCTTTGATTTTCTTGTTTACTTTCAGATATAATAGTTCTTTCAAGTTTTACTGTCAACTGTTTCATTTAGCATTTTCTTGTTTCCTTATTTGTTTTTTGTTTTAAAATTGAAATTTGTTTTAAGAATAGAAAGTGCTGTGCATTTGGGTTTTTAAAATGGGAAAATTTTATTGTTTTATTAAAATTTGGAAAACATACTTTTATAATTGTATTGAAAACTTTTGTAAAGGGATTGTTTCTGGAAAGGACACAATAGATTCTATGGATTATTTTGGCATCTATACTGATCATTTTTAATTCTCATGCTTATTTTATTATTTCAGTTACAGGTTTCCATTGATCAGGTTTTCTTGGATGAGTTTCTCATTATTAGAGTAAGGGCGACCAATGGTTGGCTGGTGACCTAGAATGTCACGTGGAGGTATGCTTGGTTTTACTTTCATTCCGCTGCTGGTTTTTTTATTTTTTTTATCTTTAGTTTTTATTTATATTTATTTCTTTTTTTCATGGAAAAAATCATTCCCAGTGATTAAATTTTCATGCCTAGCACTAGTTTCCACCCTATGGAGATATGGAACTCCCTTTGGGACATGTCGCGGACCAGCTCGGGTGACCGGTTCAGGGTCGACACAGGTTGGTTCATAAAAAAATAGTATCAAAGGAGGACCTTATTATTTGGGATGTTCGATAGATGGATTTTTGGATTTTTGGGACTCGATAGGTAGGTACGACAAGGTCGACATGAAACCTCGCTCGTTCAATTACTTGAGTCTCCGAGGGTAGTCTGGGAATTGAGTTACTGTCTCGTTCTGGTTCGCCTAAGAATGAGTAATGACAATGGCAGCAAGATGATGTTACAACTTGATTTAGAATAGAGTAGTGACCAATGTAGAGTCTGAGTACAAAGTTTATGTTCCTCCTAGTTGTTGACACCTACTTGGAGCATGGCCTACTACCATGTCTCTAGGTTAAGCATGACTATTAGTCCTTCCCTTCTGTGATTTGATATATGTTGAGTGTCTTCTTGGTTATAATTTGTGTTAGTGAAATCTTGAAAATGAAAAATCGTATTTTAAATGAGAAAAATTTCTATTAAATGGCATTAAATTTGTGAAATGTATTTTTTAAAATGAAAGCTCTTGGTCTAAAAATATTTTGTTCACTTGGAAATGGTAGAGATTATGTTTGGGTGCAACCTTCGTTACTCTTTATGAACATTTTCACTTGTGAGGGAATGCATGGCAAGTGTGTCTTGGTGTGTATTGATGGCATCAGATGAATACAAGTTAAATGGTTCATATAATTGCTGAGGTGTTCAATTAGAATTAAAGGCATGACTCTGTAAAGTGGTATTAATAAGAGAAAATGATTTTTTGAAATTGATTATTTTTTATAATTGGGTTCCATATTTAGAAATTCACCTTGAATGAAGGTGGGTTTGAAATCTAAAATCAAAAAAATTGTGGCTTTTTTTATATTTCCTTAGTTTGTGAGTTGGTTGTTTTTGGATGAAGTAGTCTTCATCGATATTGGTTTATCTTGATATTGGTTTTGGCTCTATATTTTATATGTTTTTCAAAAAATACTTCACATAAAGTCCCCATGTTTTTTAATAAGTCATGAATATTTTTCTATTCTTCTCAGACATTTCTTATCCTTCATGGTTATAAGAGTCCATTATAAGAAGCTGTATGGATTGGAGGGGTCGAGCGTGTGTTCAGGGTTTTGGGAACTCCCGAAACTGTCAGAGTGCATGCTATTTTGGGTCTGTTTGAAGGTTCAGCTCTAGACGAATGGGAGTTTTTCCCCATGAAATCACTGTAAGATGATATGATTTGAGATGTATTTAAATATATCTTCGTCCAATGGTATATACCAAAATATGTAAAGATGAAGAAAAGGGAAGAAATCACACATATTCAACATTGCAATGGATGGTGAAGGAATATGTTGACAATTTCAAAGATCTTGTATCCTTTTCTCCATAGGTAGCATCATAAGATTTCATGAAGACTTATCTCTTCATTGTGGGTCTTTGTCTAAAGATCAAGGAGTGGGCGCTTCTTTCTAAAGACCCTCATTTAAAGAAGCTGGTGGATGAGGCGTTCCTAGCTGATTTGTTCTCAAGAACGCAGGTGCTTGGTAATCCAGTGAATCTAGTTACTCGTGGAGGTTCCCCATCTGGAGAAAAGGGTGTGGAAGAGTGAAATACTTCTAATGGGTCGTCTGTAGTTGTTCTGGATTCTAGTTCGTCGGACAATTTAGTGGTTTCCCACCCGTTTGGCCCGTTCAGGCAAGTGAAGCCTTCATGTCCCATCTCTCTAAAGACGTGTCATCATTGCGACTGTCTGGGTTACTTGGAGAAGTTTTGTAGGAAGTGTCACCTAAAGAATATGATATGACCATAGGAATTATAGTGACTAACTATGAGGTAGGAGATGCCCCATCCATCAAATCCCCAGCCATAAGACATGGGGTGATTCTCACCCATAGTTAAGAGTTTCAAGTGGTGTGAAGCCTCAGTTCATGTTTTATATTCTGTGTTGGCAGATGAACATTTAATGGAATTTAATTCATGTTTTTCTACTATAAACGTTCGACGTTTATGTAGGTCCATTGATTCATTTTGATGTTATAAGAGACATGTTATGTTGTAATAAAATAGTTTTATCTGTCTGATTATGGTTTTCTAGATCGTGTGTTTTTCTTAAAAGTGTGTATGTACCATGTCAGTGTTTATCTTGGTTTAACTATGTTCGTTTGGAGATATATGTCACTATAGAAGAGTTTATGGTTGTTGTTACACTCGGGTTCATTTTCTGGGGTAATACTTTTTCAATGGTATTTCTATATTTTTTTTGGGTTTTTGTTAAGGGTTGAGAGTTCCATGTTTCAGCGGAGGTATTATTTTTCTTGTGTTGTAGATGTTAGTTTGGATTGGTTGGGAGTTCCTCTATCAGACCCCCTTCCTGGAGTGTTATTATGGTGTGTTAAATTTCAATACTAGTTGAGTCCTTGTGGTGGGGAGATCTCTCTCATGTTCTCTCATTCTCTTATATTGTGGTTTATTTCGATTTCAATCAGGTATGGATTTTTTTTTGTTTACTATTCTGCTGGGTGACTTTCTAGGGGAACAATGTGTCTTTGGTGGGGAGAATTGTCACACCAATTGCATTATTATTTTTGTTAAATCAAGGCTTTAGTTAAAATCATTGAGGTTCATGTTGAGCAAATGTCAAAACGGGTTAATGATTAATTTCATTAGTTGGTTTTGGACCCATGCACAGTCACCGCCTGATAGAGGGTAGCCAAACAACTGGCTCAGCTGTCTTGCAGTGGCTCATTATTTTTATTAATATTGGTTTTATGGTTTTTTAAGAAAAACGATTAAAATTTTTATTAAAATTTTTATTATTTTATTAACGGTTTTATTATTATTTCCTTATCGTTATTGTTATTTTTATTATTATAGATATAATTATTATTTTTATTATTGTTATTTTATTTCATTATTATCTTTATCATTGTTATTTTTATTAATTTTATTTTGGGATATATTATTATTATTATTATTATTATTATTAGTTTTATTTTTATTATAATGAAAAAATGAAGAAAAAACAGCCTAACCCTAACTCAACAACATTCCCATAGCACCCCCCTCTTTACTTGTTCCGCGCCACGACCCACACCCATTTCCCCATTCCATGCATGAACAAGCCCCCCTACCCCTCTCCCAAACTCTTCACCAGCGCCCCTGCTACTCCCCGGATGACCACCGACTCACGTCCCAGCCTCCGCAGCTCTTCGCCAAAACCCCCTCAGCACACCCAGTCAACCACTTATAAACTATTATTCTCCCTTTGGACCGCTACCCTTCCTCGTTGAGTCAACCACCACCCAAAACACTCGGCCAACCACACGATCGTGCCCCGACCTATACTCTCCCAGCCTCGCTGCCAGCACCCTCCACCATTGGCCAGCTCACCTCACCCAGAATATTCAAGTCACCCACTTTTTCCCCTCGCCCAGCAGTCCGGCCTCCAGTCGTTCACCTCCACTCCACCCTTGTTGCTCTGCCATGCACCGGCCAACCGGATTCCCTGCTCTAGAGAACCCAACCCACTCCCGACGACCACCCTCCCATCCAGCAGTCTTCACTCCTGCCACTGCCTCCAATATCTGGTATGACCTCAATCTCATCGGCAATCTAAACCCCCTTGTGTGGTGCCTTTTCCTTACTCTAGCGTGGTCACGACATCCCTTGTCTGAAATCGTCTACACCTTTGGTATATCTATTCGTTAATTTGTTTATTTGTTATTTATTTATTTGTTAATTAATTAATTAATTAATTAATTTGTTTGATTGATCATTTATTTATTAATTTATTTCATATTTTATTTATTTATTTATTTATTTATTAATTAATTAATTTATTTATTTATTTATTTATTTATTTATTTATTTTCTCTTCATAACATCTTGGTGTTTTTATTTAAATTGGATAAGTCCTAATTTTTTCATGGGTTGGGTGACATGTTCTTTTATCACTGTTCAAGGTGCACGGTTAGTCTACAAGGCTTTGTTCTACCTTTCATTGGAGTATCATCATCGTTGATAACCGTTGGGGTAGGAAAATCCACGTCTTAATTTCTGATCAAATCCATTTAATACTTGATTGATTTTTGTTAAATATTTTACTTGTTTTGCATCCTCACTATGTAATTATTTAATATGTTATAGTGTTTGCAAATTTATTAGTTTTTCTGGAAACAGTTTGGAAGAAATTTATCAAGGTAAATTTATATGTACTTATAAAGGACCTGTCTTGTTGATGTCAAAAGCTATTTTGATAATGTTTTCAATATGACTATATTTTTCACATTACTCTCGAACATTTTATCATGGAGATTTCTATATTTTTCAAACTTATCTAACCTGGTTATAGAATCATTAAAAAAATGTGTTGTTAGATTATATGGATTATTTATGCATGTTTAGTCTGCTTATGAAAAATATTTAGAAACTTGTTTTCTTATTCATAAGAGTATTTTTAAATTGGTTGAGTCCTGATACAATTTTATAAACATGGGAAGATTGTTTATCAAATTGTGTGGAAGTTACGAAACATATTTGGTTAGGGATTTAGTGTTTTTTTTTTTGAAAGAGTATTTTGAGTGTTTCACTTTTGTGGTTATGGAATATTGGATGTGTTAAAATATTTCGAGAAGGGATTGATGTTTCCAAAATGAGTTTTGGTGATATTTCAAATAAAGATAGTGATTGATTTTGATTTAAAAAATGGTTATTGGATCCCAAAGGATGGAGGTTATTTTTTTTGTTTTCAAATAAGTGTTTTTTAATGTATTCCTAAAGGATTTATCCTATTTGGATTTATAAATGTAAGACCGGTATTGGTAAGATTCTTTGGGAAAATACATTTTTACTTGTAAACTCAAAGGAATTATTGGAACATTCATTCAAATGTGATGTTTGGGTAATGCTTTTGGATATATTGAACTTAAAGGCATGTTTGGATCTTCCAACTCATTGGTAGATTTGTGTTAACATTTAGAATGGATTGTGTTTGGAAGTTTTGTGAGTCTGGTCAGAGTTTTAAATATTTTTATAAAAATGGTTTTGATATAGACGTGGGGTGATTTCCCATTTGGTACTTTCATATTTAGTTTAGTGTTTGTGTTGATTATTTAAAATAACGTCGTTTTTATTTATGTATTCCCATATAACAACATTTCTTTTCAGAAAAAATGTTTCAAATGTTTTTAATTTTTTTCAGGGCATGACGGCCCAGTTGGTACATTGTTAAAATGAGATGACTAAATGTGTTTATGATATTCTCTTGTCTTGTGAAACCCTTTACAGGTGAAGAAATAGGAAGTGTCCTTGTTTAGGGAAGGTATGTGTGGTGAGATGAGGCATGTGTGAGAGGGAATTCTTACCTACAAAATATTATTATAACCACCATGGGTTCATGGATGTCTTTTAGATGATCGAATGATGTTTGCTGACCAACCCTGACTAGATTGGTTGGTACCCCATGAAGTTTTTGTTATAAAAGGCGGGCTTTGACATTAGATTGTTCAGTTTAGGGCATCTAGTTGGTTGTAAACTAAGGAGATTCATCATATGCCAGTAGGAGGTTCCAAAATAGAGTATGTCTGGGTGTCTTTTAGGGATGATTAGGAACACCCATGATTTGACTTTGATTTTCCTTTTTAATTTCACATATAATTTTCCTTTCATCTTCTACTATCACTTGTTTCTTTTAGGATTTCCTTGTTTCTTTGTTTGTATTTTGTTTTTAAATTGTGATTTGTTTTGGAAAGGTCACATGGTGAGTATTGGGTTTTTTAAATCGGAAAATGCAACACATTCATATAAATATGTTGGAAAATGTTTACCTAAATCATGTTAATAAAACAATTCATTATATTTTTTATATATTAAATAGTATCCAATGCATTAAAAAGATATATAATAAACCAATCAAGATTCATCTACTCATTTTTTTCTTCTTTAAAATAATAATTTGTCTTTTTATAGTGAACCTATGGAATGAAATCAGATTCATAAGATTTCCAAATATTATTAGAAAAAAAATTCTTGAATTGGATTTGTTGATACCAAAAGTTCAAACCCCCAAAATAATTAATTAATTATATACTTTTTAAATATTATTCATAAAATATAACATGATTAGAGTTATATCATTTAATTACTAAAATTTTACTAAAATCATGAAATTAATTTTCGTAAACATTTATAAATGTTATTAAAAAGGGAAGAAATTTTGAATCACATTCAAAAAACCATTTCAATATATAAAGTGAAATATTTACACATACCATTTATAATCAACAAATTAATATTTTATAAAAAATAAGTCGGAATTTTATATATAAAATTTGGACTACAATATAATGAAACACACATGAATGTGGAATACATTTAATAATTGGAATTTGAATTTGTTGAATCCAAAATTATAAGATTAATGATAAATAATTAATTTAAAAATGCTAAAAAATATTTTGAGACTACCAAAAATAAAACATATTTTCATTTCAGAGTAATAATAGGGGATCATTAACTTGATTATTAAATATGGATATATATGAGAAGGTGATCATTTTGAGAGGATGTAAATTATAATTATATTTATCAATATTTCATAAATAAATAATGTATAAATTTAATTTTCTAAAAATTATGGAAGAAGATAATTACAATATTATCATTGAATATGAAAAATCATTCTAATAATACCTCATTCATATAGGAATAATTATGACCCGTGAATATAAGTGTTATGAAGAAAAAAACCCCTCATATACAATATCATTTGTTTTGAAAACACATGAAATGTTGAACTTTTGAATTATATATATATATATATATATATATATATTAAATTGAATGATAATTTTTATAATATAAATACATGTACAATATATATTATTTTGAAATGAAACATGTGAGGAATATTAATCTTATATCAATGAAAAAAAAGAGAACAAAAAAATATTACATTTTGTCCCACTCTGCCAAAATTCTATAATATGCTGAAAACAACTATATTTTTTTGAAATTCATAAAATTATTTAATAAATTTTCTATTACCAAACATCTCTTATAATCATTTTGTATAATTATATTAGTTATTTTTAATAAAATTTAAATTTCATAACGTTTTTAGTTATGATAATATGATTACTAATAGTTCCAAAATAGTGGTCTCATTAAATTTTGATAATTCAATGGAAGTATTTTTTATATAATTATTCTTAATGGATTAGAACTTTTATAGTAGTTCATAATTTTCTAATTTCATTCTATAATATATTAATAATTATTTTTGATAATGATATAATTGATGACCTTGTTTTGGTAATTTATAATGAACAAAAAAGGGATACAATATTAACATGTTTAATAATGTTATCACTAGTATATTACCACTTGAAGAACTATTTTATCACTGATTCTTAATATAATTATTTATTAAATTTCTATATTCAATCTAGATAGATATTTCTAGAAATGTTCATGAATGTGGTTGACCTGACTCAAAAAATAAGAAGATATAATATAAAAAGTATATTTAAGAAAATGATTTATTTTTTAAATTTATCATTATTACATATTAATAAGGATAATTTATATATGTTTCAATATGGTGAATAATATTTCTTGGGTTTTTTTATAAATAATAATAGACTATATGAACAGGTTAAATACAATATTTTTAAGGAGGCGGTAGTCCACAAATTGGCATCATTGACATATTAATATATGTTTAATGTTAAGGATTTAGAAATTTGTTAATTTTTTGAGAATAGTAATAAGTATTTGAATATAATATTATTTTATTAAATATCCTAATTTAAAAATTTTATGGTATTTACTAAAAAGGGGTTGTCAGTTATAGAGGTTGTAGTTCGAACGTAGCACATGAAAAATTTTCATTTTTAAGATGGTTTGGTCAAAGGAAGACAATGGTTTTCCCATAAAAATAATAAAATTATAAAATATATATGGAAATGTTTTAGTTATTTAAAAATGATTATATTGAACTTTTAGGAGGTGGATTATGAAAAAATTGTAAAATATATGAAGTAGTAATTGAAAAAAGATTCATACTCATCGAAAGAGCTCCCTAGAAAAATGGATTGATCTATTAGGATGTGATGGTTTTTAGAATAATATGTATATATATATATAAAGTACCATGTATATTTGGGAATTGTTTGGAAATATGTTCATAGAATATAAGAGGTTGAGGGTGTTTGGTGAAGTGTGAGAGTGATGGTTCCATTTATAAGGGGGAGGGGTTGAATTTTTTTAATATTATTAATTGAAAAGACAAAATTCTATGATCATGATGATCCAATAATTTTAAATAGTGGACATGTGAAGATATTTTATTCTAAAAATAACAATCAGTTGTTTTGAACAAATATTTGTAATATATTTTTCAGTACTTTACTCTATTATTTGAATCTTTTTTCTTTTTTGGTTTTTACCATGTTAATAAATTTTTTACTAAATAATTGTCTTCTAGTAAAAAATAACCAGACTATCCTCATGAAAAAAAATTTACATAGTCTTCCCATTTATTTATTCCATTATTTAAATAAAATTCTAATAGAGATAAAAAATCTTTTAATATTACCACACTAAACTCGTAAAATCCATTTCTAGAAAAATTGTATTTTTAAGATTACAAATAATGTTAAATATTAAATTATTAGTGTAAAATTTTATATGAAATTGAATTTATTATTAATAAACAAAGAAATAATTTGGATTTTATGTTAATCCAATTTCCAAAATCCACATCATGTAGAAATAATTAAAAGAAATAGAAAAAAATAGTTTTTATAAAAATAATTATTACATATATTTCATGATTGATATGAATAAGTTTTTAGATTAAACATAGTATTTAATGAGTAATGATGTTTTACATTAATGACATTTCAGGTTATGAAACTTTTTTTATAAATCCATGAAATCATTATTAAATCACAATAAAATTAGAACAATTTTTTAATAAAAAAATTATAATTTCATTATTCACTAAAAAATTAATTTTCATAGAGAAATATCAAACAATTAAACTAAGATATTTTGGATATTTTTAATTTAACAATGAATATAATTTTACAAAATATAAATTCAAAAAATATTAAATTATTATTTTTAATTGAGATATAAAATATAATTAAAAACTGTTTATGTTAAAAAAATACTGTCATTTGTTGTTCCTAATATTATTTCATATAAATTTATAATTTATTTAATGTTAATAAATTATTTCATTTATATGAAAATATTAAAATGTTTCTATTTAATTTTCTATAATTAAATATACTGTACTTTTTAAAAAATTAATTTAAAAAACTCCAATCCTTTTTATAATCCAATCATATTAATTATTTTTTCCTTTAAATTTATAAAACTTTATTTGAGTAATGAAATTTTATTTAATATTGGTTCTATAAATATTATTATTTTCATAATAATAATTATCTAATATGTCTCAAATTGATTAAGATCATTTTTATTTGTGTATTATGCCATCAAACACCTTATTTTTATTTATGTAAATGACATCCTATAAAATATTTTTGTGTTATGGGAAGAAGATTTACATTCCAACTAGATGGTGGGTCACATTACCAATGAAATAAATGAGAGCTTCTATCTGTGACATTGATGTTCATCTTCTGATTTAAAAAATTTATATGAGAATTTTTTTCATTGAATCCATCTAATTAATTATATCATAAATATATATATCAATTATAAGGATGCTTATGATAACTCCAAATTAGTTAATTTGACAATACATGTGGGGTATTAGAAATCATTCCCTTATTTCTAATGTGCTTGGGATATATCCAGAGATAACTATATATTTTTTTGATAAAATATTATATATATCAGAATACAACTATAAATTTATAAAGTAGTCTATCCCATATCAGATAAATTAGATTCTATTAATGTAGTAATAAATAATGTGCCATGTTGAGTCACTATTTATCATCATGGTTCCATTATTCCTTTCTCCAATGTGTGTAGCATAATTAATTTTGAATGGGCACAAGTCACATTACATACCTATGAATCATACATTAATTCACTTTTACCCACAGGATGAGCCACCTGTACTTCATCACATATAGTGTAATGTACTTATTTCGTTAGAGAAATATACATGAATTTGGGATCCTTTAACATGTGAGTGGATCACAACCCATTGATTAAAATGTCTTTCTATACAAAAACTCATGAGATGGATCATATTCAGAAAATTATGACATGTATTATAAGCATTTGTTTTTTTAGTTTAATATACATTTTCTTCAAATATTAGTTGTAATGAAGATATATACACCCCCATAGTGGGGGCCAAAGTAGACTTTGATTGTTTTTCTGTGCAAAAAATACTAAATCCTTATGATTATTCATGATTTATATCAATTCATTGAAATAATACATAATTCTCTGAAGGAGGAAAATGAGCATCAATCATCCTTGAAATATCGCAAAAATATATCTTCATTATAATTGTTTCATCCACCACTTATAAAAAATATAAAATTAATCAATTGTAAGACTTGGTATAAAATTATAGGGTGATGACCCTTTTCCAACAATTTGGTTTCAATATATCATCCAAGAACTACTTAATAGAGAAATAAACTGGAACAGAAATGTATTATAGACATTATCAAACCATTTGGTTTTTTTGTGAGAGGAAAAAAATCATGTGATAAATACATAATTCTTTGATGAAATGACATGATAAATATGACCTTGTATTCCTTACACTCTATATTATCATATATATCAATATAAAAATAAATGATTCACTATATTTTTAGGAAATTGTTTCTTAAAAAGGTAACATATCATCTTAATGTAATCTGAGACATGAGGAATTCATAATTCCTTTCAATAATTTTCACCCATCCCTCTCCCACTCATGGTTTTTTTAATCCTTGAAATGATAAAAGATGATGTATTATAATAACATAGGCTAGTTTCTTATCGTGGATCAGATCCAAACCTACTTGTATATCCAAATCTCACCCAATACGCAATCATTGATTCATGAGTCAAATAGTTTATGTCATTTATTCAATCAAATTCTAGTCTAATATGGGATTAGGTAATAGAATTTTATATGTGGCTCTCTCTGAATGGTTCCTAGGGGTTTTCAAGGGTAAATTGTTCAATATAATTTAAATAATGAAAAATATAACGATTAAAATTGATAATTAGATTTAATTAAAATCACATAAATCCAATAAACAACTAGACGATTAAAAAATAAATTTAATAGACGGAGAAAAAATATAATTCAGAAATTCATACTAAATATAGTTTAAATATATAATTTTCCAAACCATTTGAATACTGTGAAGGTCACACTAGGCGAATATGTTTACATTCATGGTAAGACTACATGGTTTTACAAATTGTTCAATAATATTCTGTGGAAAACTGTTGAATTCATTAAATATGTTTCTTATTGTATTCCACATTATGTATGGCACATGCTCATTAATCCTTCCCCATATAAAGTCCCACTAATAAACCATTTTTCAATCATCTATATAAAAAAAATATAAAAAATACATCAAATAACAATTTCTTGACATCCAAGGGTTAGTTTAGCCACACATTAATGGGTGTTGGCCAGATACTCACTCACATTCAACCCCTAAAGAACCTACAATCCTATATAATATTTAACATGTCATTCACAATCAATTTAAATTAAAACCAAACATTTTTTCCATTTTCCCATAAATAAACCCAGGCTACCTATATTATAGTGAAGTAACTATCATATACAAGGCATGAAAGTATTTTCAGATCCATGCATAATATAATCTAGTTCATGGTAACCAATAACATAACATTGGGAAAGTTTTTTTCCAGCAAAATGAATTCTCTAATTAGAAATTCCTAATCAAGGACTAGATATTACCTATAGTTTTATTGTAGGTTAAATTTTCAAATAAATGAAATAATAAAAAATATTTTAAAAAACTAATATCAATTTAAAATATAAATATGAACGGAAAATAAAAATATATGGTATTCCAAAAAAATATATTAATTGGAATGGGATGGAATTTCGAAATCATGACTCACTAAATGGATTAAAGCACATTCCAAATCCCTAATATTGAAAAAAGTATTACCCATATCAATGTGAAATGAAGGATCACTCCAACCATTTGACCAATATCAATTGGATGATTGTTTTTATAATGGAAAAATTTGACACGACTCTTTGATGGGGTTTTATTTCTTCATGTAACTACATTTCATAGGGAGGATTCCCCTGGGTCTTTTCAAGTGACACATGAGAATATGTTTTGGATGAGATAATTGGATGCATATCCCTATAGCACATTGTGAGCTGGTATTTTATCCTACCCTAGTAGTCTTTAATAGATTTATGAAAAATTTCACGAATCATTTTTTAAATTTAGGTGGGCACTAGTTACCCCCATACAAGTGATGGGCCGAGAAATTATGTATGAAAAAAATATATATTAGAGACATCAAATAAATTTTATCATATATATATATTTATCACATTGAATCCATATATATATATATATACATATGTATGTAGTGGAAGATATCCTTGTTGTTTTTATTATTTAGATTTTCTTAATTTTATGATACTATGTTTTAAAGAAATATAGTAGGGATGTCATTAAATGTTCATCATACTTGGATTTTGGTTTCCATGTCATATTTATTAGGCATATTATAAGGGTTTCTTATGTATCCTCATGATATTAATGACAACATTCATAATATGTATCCACTTAATTAAACTCATTAGATCATATATAGTCACGTGACAAGGACTATCATGGTTATTTTTGGTTATGAAACCATCGCCGATTCCATGTTGTTTAAATTATTGTGGAGTGTACTAATAGGTGGAAGAATAGTAGAAATTTTTATCATGGTATTTATTAATATTTAGCACTTTAGTGGTGATCTCAATGAGAATATGCCCTTAAGAGATAAATATTTTTCATTACACATATGGAATATTCCTATTTTTTTGGGAATTATTTCATTTAGAATATTACCGAATGAAGAGGTCAATGTTTTTATATTAGTTTTTGACCATTTATAGTTGTTCCCTATTTCCATATTTATTTTAATCCATGTTCATTATGTTGATTTAAAATTTTCAGGGTCATGTCATAGGACTATACTTTGTTGATTAACATCATGTTTTATGGAAATTGACATATATTATTACATTGTTTGATTGTGATTTTACTATCAAGAAATATGTTATAGTGGAATATTTAGCGAGTCTTACACGTGAAATTAATAGTGGGGTATTAAATTATTAGGAGGATAACATATTTTTTCCATCATAATTCCATATATGGAACATACAGTTTTACATAATTCCAAAATAGTAATAATGAATTGATAGAACATGAGTGGGGTTTTCAAAAGAATTCATATTAATAATATTTATGTGTTGATAGATTATTTTTGACCCATGGTGATGAAAACATAAATTTGGTCATGTATGAGGATTTCACTATAATAGGAATCCAATAGTCTCATGGATCATACAATGTACAAAAACAATAATGATTTTTCTACTATTTTTTAGAGCAATCATTTATCATAAAAAATTTAAATGACAAGTAATGAGTTGTATTAGTTATTTAGATTTGACTAAAACTCCAATTTTAAATGGTATAATTTATATTAAATACCATGAGGACCCTATTAATTAATGGGGATAAAAGGGATTATCCTTTTATAATGGGGATAAATGAATGAAGATGTGTGATCTTGTGTGCATGCACTAATAATGTACTTCTAGTGGTATTGGAGGAGTCCATAATTTGGTATTAATAGGAGTTTAATCATATATACTGAATGCCACCATGGTCATTTGGGTTTTAATAACCCACAAATGTTACCAGATAAATGAATGATTCATTGAATATATCATATTATCCACTGATTGATTGTTTCATAATGTTTCCATGGGGGTATTAATGCTGTGAATACTGGGATCACATGGTAGAGTGATATGGGTACCCTGGAGATCTCCTATATTACATATGGATATACCCTATTTTATGAGAGGGTTTCACTTGAATAACATAATATTATGGTTTCATTATATATGGTTTCTTGTTAGGTATTTTTATGAAATATATTTTCAGGGGAACTTCACTATGGATCCATCATTAAATTGGTTATTAATTGAATGATCTACAAATTATTTTTTCTTTTTAAACATTGTGTTTCACCTGTAAAACATTTATCCAATTTTTTCTTCAAGATGGGTAAATAAACTCATATAGGATTCAAAATATGATGAAGGAATAAAAAATTTTCCCCAAGGTATACATTCATATTCTATTTATGGATGCTATGAGGAATTTATAGGAAATACCATTTAACTAATCATGTAAAATAGGTTTCCATGTATTTGTTTATTTAAGGAATTTTTTATTGTAAAAGGATCTCATAGCGATATTGATAACCAATACAATATTTATACATTTGTACGACATTTGAAAATTATTTTCCACATGACCAAAAGGATATAATATCATAAAAAAATGATTCTTCTTGTTGTATTTCATGTGATCATACCTCCAAATTGATCATTAATAATCTATATGACAATACTGATTCCAGAACCATAAATGTACATTGTGAATCCTACCCATTGAAATGAAATAATGCTTCATGAATCATTATAGTTTCTACATAAATTGAAATTATTTTCTAATTATCATGCCCTTATTCTCATTCTATTATATCCTTTATGCATTTTAATATTTGCTCATAATATTCAATGTCCCATGGAATTATTCAATAATAAATTAGTTCCCACTATATAATTTAGTATGATAGCATTGATAAGGATATCATTTCAAGGATAATCCATACAATGTTTGTTTTTATGGTAATCATAGAGGGTTTGGTCACTACATAAGTCAATGTTTGGCATTTTATTTTTCATTATTACATGTTCATTCCTTCATGGAAATTTAGGATATTTTTAAAAGATAGCCCTTCTTATGAGATAATTTATTTACATATGTTCTTTCTCAAACAAGATGACAATCAACCTACAAAATATATTATGAACATAGTATCGAAATGTGATATATATCCCAACCTATAAATATGAGGATTCACATAATGTTTATATAGTTCACATAGTGTTTGTTTGATTCCCATTAGTGGAATGAAAAATCAATATCTTTATCAATTTTTTCCTAAATTCATTGAGACTATTAATTTATTATTTATAATAAAATATGTTTCTAGAAATGGGTTTTCTCACAACAAAATATTAGTGGAAGAATGTGATTTTAAGAGTCATGGATGGTCAAAGTTATCTCATCCAACCAAAACAATTGGGTTGTTTAGACTTAATGTGTTCTTGTATCAATGTATTTAAAATATTATGTATGAATACGTTATATGATTTTTAACCCCAACATAATAAACTAATTAATTTTTCATGAAATAGAAATATTTCCTTCACATTGATTCATTATCACCACTAATTTTTTGGACCAACATTTCGCAAATGGGGAGATTCATCTGGGTGACCGATTGTTCAAGGATTAACATGATATGATATTATCCCTTATCCATGGAGGTGCAACAAGTAGTTTGAAAACCATATAGATGATTCTATAAATACATCATGAAGAAAATTATTGTGGACGAAAAGTTGGGGTACTCTTCAAGATCGGATATTCATCATACTAGTTTTTTCTGGAATGAATGGTAATAGGACTTCATGGTGAACTAGGGAAATGATTTGTTAAAATAATAACTAAAATAACTGGAAATTATGTGGACATCTATATATATTTGTTGTTGTATCACTATAACTAGAATATCCATCCAAATTTTTTATTTAATGTATTTCAAACAATAACCCATTGAATCTAGTCAATTCTAATGTTTCTATTAGTCAGTTTCAATTGATAAATATTATCGTTGCATAAACAATTAAAGAAATTATTAATGATTTTTTCATCCTGCAAAACATGGAATAATGTTGAAGGGACTCCTCTTATAGAAAAATAATTTCTCCATATTGAAACAATCTTATTCTTTATTGGGATCATCATCATATAAAGTGTATGAAATCATTAAACATATGTGATGATATTTTTATAATGGAAATTAATAGGGAACCAAAGGATAAGATCCTTTTAAACATAAAAAATTCATAAGAATCATTGTGTTTCATATTTATATTGGTTGATAATTTAATATGATCACTAAAATAAATGGGGTTAGAGGTAATCAACCTAATAGATTGGATAACATGATTGGTTACTGTTATCTTTATAGTCTTCACTAGATATTTAATCCCAATTTTTATTCTCAAAGTAATGTTTTAATCGGTACATTTTGCATGGAATCATTATTAGCTATTATCCTAAGTATCAACCTAGAGGTGTCAGTGCTGATGATTTATTGAAAATTAATCGGGCTCAATATTCTAGGCCAGGCTCCATTCAATGTAATTTATCATTTTACTATAAATTGATGTTATATTGTATCCAAAACATGGATTAATAAAATAATAAAAGACATAGTAATTTTGAATATTTATTAGGGTCATATCTTTTCAGTTTTGTAAAAATATTTCCATTGGAATTAAAATATATAGAAGAAATATAATTTATGAACCAACTCAACCAATTCTCTAACACTCCATGCTTTGTGGAAATTAGAATTATCGTAAATAAATAAGCGTAAACCCATCAAAATAGGTTATATATTATATATTTAGATAAGGATTAATGGTTTCTATAATATAATGAGACCTAGTACATATTGGATATTCCTCTTGTATATTTAGAATATTATTTTACTCAGTAAGAATAATTTTATTGATCTGTTATGTATTGAATAGGATGCAAATATTTATAATGTGAAATACTAGTCAGAGATAATTTTTTTCATGGGATAATATGGGAATTGTGGTCAGTATCCAACTTTGTGACGAGGCTAATAGGCTCATGACCTAATACAACAAGACATGGATGAAGTAATATACTGGTGAAAAACTATTAAAATGGGGGTCATAATATTAAGGATGCAATAAATTAATAATATGGGGATGAGAAGTTAATAGTAGAGGTTGACCTGGATGGAAAAGTGTGTCATAGTGTAATACCATACAATAATATTCATTTGATTAATTGTTAAGGCCTATGAATTCCACTCCCATCATGAGTATGATACATTCATAACTAGATATCATTTTTGAATATTTATTCTCATCATCATATATATAGTGGTAATCAATGTATAATAATATTATTATAAGTTTTATCTAGTATTTTGTGATTTCTACAATCTATATATCCAAATATGGAGATAAAACAATAATAATTACATGTTTTTATTATATAAATGATGAATACTCAATAATATACTTTCATAAATACAATATCAATATAAAACATTCATCCACTTAAAAACAATTGTTTTTTAAATAATTATATAAGATAATTTGAAAAACAAATTAAATATAAAAAACCAATTATTCCTCATCAAAAGAAATGTTTCCCACTAAAATAATTTTTTATTTTTTTCCAAAAAAAGACTTAAAAAAATATCCTATCAACATAAAAATAATGACATATCTTACATGATATCCATATTTATAACATGTTGAAAAATATAAGAAATGGTGAGTTTAGTTTTTCATTGAAGATAAATATGAGAGATATCGATAGATGATTATAAGTGATCATATGAAATTCGAAATGTAATTTGATTATGATTATAACCTATGAGGTCAAACCCAAAGATTTATAAAAAATGAAATATTAGTTATTTAATATGGATTTTCATATTAACTAAAATGAGTAATTCTTATATGAAATCATCAATAAAAAATAATAATTGATTAGATCATATCATAAAAATAATATAAATGTTTTTTTCATGAAAATAAGAATAAAATTTCATTCCCTTAGTCAAGGAACACTGCCATGAATATTATAGGGGAAAAGGTCGTGTTTTTTTATTGGTTTCACTCAACATTAATATTTTTTCCATCGTCAATGATCTCTACAAAGACAATCATAGTTAATAAGGACTGTCAATGTATTTGGTTCACTCAAAATTAAATATTATTTCTTCCTATAAATTACCAATATATACCCAATATATTAGTGGTATATATAATCATTAGTACACTTCTAGGTCGGAATGGCCCTAAGGACATCATTTTATTATTATTATGATAATCAATCTTTCATGGGTAGAGGTGGAACCCTTATAAGGCCCAAAGGCTTAGAGACAATTACATGACCTGTAGGTCTTAGAGGAATCACCCAAGAAGACAGCATGGAATTGAACCTCCTAGCATATGTCATGATATCAGTATTCCACCTTAATAGGGCTGGTCGACTAGCTGTCCTATGAAATCCTGCACAGTCCTGGTACCAAAGGAAAATCCATACCCTATCGTTCATCTAATTCTAGTTAGTTATACTCTAGTGAATGTGCTTTCCCTGAATCCTCTTCTGAATTGTTGTCCTTTGTAGTTTGACTGGTAAATCTTTATTTCATTTTTCCTGAAGCCCTTGTGGTGGACCAAAGGTCTTAAGGTGGCCCGAAGGCCTTGAGAATCAACTGGCCCGAAGGCCTTGGGTGGCCTGCAATCCTTGAAGGACACAAGGACCAAACTCGTGGCCCAAAGGCCCATATGGATGAATTATTCCAACTGCTAAAGTATACAACAGTACCTGCTACAATACCCTAAAAAATAAATATCCACCCATATTTGATGTCAGGTCTCTTAGATGCACCTACTGGGTCCTCCTAAACCGGGCTGAGTCACATGTGCCATTAGTACACTTCTCACCCAATGATAATGATATATATAACAGATCCACATTATCATAAAAAAATGAATCATTTCCTCATAAAATAACCCATGAAATATAAATTTTCTTCCAAAATATTTAAACATCAGTTATTCATAATCTATTATGGTAAATTTATTATATGGTATTATAAAAACTGTCACTGTTTGGTTATAGAATAAAATTTCAATAAAAAGAGATCAGTTTCATAAAATCATTTATAAATTATATTTTTAATAAATATGAAGAGTAGATTTTGATAATGTAATAATATAATATATCTCATGAGTTAGAACAATACACAATAAATGTTGGTAAAATATTAATCACTTTTAGAAACAACTATTAAATTCACATTCAAAATCCAGGGAAAATTAACATAAATTTTTCTATCTTTTTAAAAGTAAAATTTTCAAAACTGTGGGAGTAAAATATAATTTCAAAAACAATTTAATATTTTTAAATAAACATTATGTTGAAGAAAACACTTTTTGATCAGAACATATTTTAATGTTGTGTATGTTACTAGAGAATAATTTTTCTCACTTTTTTATAAATTAAAATGTTAGTTTTAAAAAACTATTTGAAAAAATTCCATTGAATAATTTTTATCTAACGATAAGGTTACTGAAATAATTATTTTTAAAACATAAATGTATAGGTAAAATCATCTATAAAATACTTTTTATAACATATATATAGAATAGAATGATTCCCACCCCAAACCATATAAATAATGTCAAATTATCTTAAAACATTTTATGACAAATATTAAGTAAAAAAATAGAATAAATTTAAATGAAAAAAATATAATAAAAAACATTTGTGGGATGAAATAATATATCTTATAGGCAATGATCATATATTTCCTCCAATAATGATTCATCCATTAAAACTCTTGATAAAAATTTAAAATTAAATTGAAATCCCCTACCACATTATAAACATTTTGATCACATACTCCATTAGTTAAGTAAAATTAAATGTAACTATAAATACAAATAATATAAATATATTAACGGTTTAATATATAAAATTAGAAGTATATTCACCATATATTCATAGTTGGTGCATAACATGAAACATGTCTAAAAAAATTTCTATTTAGAATAAAATTATGAACATCCTTCATATGTAAAATTAAAATACTTTATAATAAGGTAATAAATATTATAAATCCTCATTAGAACTAAATTAACTATTATCACACCATATATGATTGAAGTAAAACATCTTATCACCGAATTATTATTATTTTTTCATTTATATAATTGTTGATGTTGTTAAATGATCGATTTTTAGGCACTTGTTTCATCAATAGTTCTATTACATACACTTTGTTCATGATTTAACAATATCTACACTCTTAATCATATCACAATTATCATATATATTCATTATATTCAATTTTATATTATTTAGTATAATGTAGTGATAAAATAAGAATCATGTCACTTTATCTGGGTGGTTATACACACTTATGCACATGAAATAATATAATTTATGAAGAACGGAAGGGTAAGAAGGTATAAAATAAAATATATTTCTTGTTTTCACTAGCTTTCAAAAGTGTGATATTATATATGTGTATGACTTCAAGGTAATTATTCCATTTCCAAAAATTAAAAATAAAATACTATAATAAATATATATACTAAAAACAAAATTACAAATATTTATAACCATTTATAGAATCTTATTATTATTTTAACACCATATTGAATAAATAATGTTCAGTATTGTGGAATTTCGTACCTATCATTTACATAATAAAATTTAAATGAAATCATCAGTGGATAATTGAACAAAATTATGATATCATATAATATATGAATGGTCCTCTCCAAATAAAAAAATATAATCAATTAATGACATGTTTTTAGGAGAATATTTGACATTATCCCATAGTCTTATACATATTTATACCATTTTCAAATTTATCATGTTAATAAAATTTTACCATGGTTACAATTATTTAAGTCAAAATTTAAAATTTAACTCGTAAAATAATATAATTAATCTGATTCACAGTATTGAATTCATATTATAAGATTTAATTTCAATAAGTGATAAAAATTAATTTTAACAAAAGTTTGTAAAAAAGATAAAATACTATTTTTGAGAAAAATTTACTTTGTAAGGATAACATTATTTTATATTAAAATCATATATACTGTTAATTATCATTAAATTAAATAGACAATTTCAAATCTATATACAGCTATTTCACACTAAATCTAAACCTAAATTAAATTATCTTGTTAAAACTTTATCAAATGTGATGTTGTGAAAATATTTATAATTTTTATTAAAACGTTACTTAAATTTACAAAATTTCAAACATAGATTTATAAGTCGAACAACATATTTTTGAATTATTTAGATTAAATCTCAAAATTTATTATTTCTATAAAAGGGTTTTATGAGCATTTATGTTGTTATTATGTCTGTAAAATTTCATAATAATGGAATATTTTTTAAATTATATATTTTAACTATTCACACAAAAACAAACTATTTCTACAAAATATTAAAAAATATTTCTATGATAATATACTAATGATGAATCCAAAAATTATGTTGGTTACAATGAATTAAAACTAAAAAATTCTATAATTTATATTCTAATATGAAATTTTAGAGTTGATAGAAGAAAATATTCAAAAGAAAACCCACATTTAAACATAAATAATTATTTCCCTAATATGAATTCATTACTATCTTTAAAAATTGAGAAAATATTTCCAAGTTACTAATAAATTAACTGTAATACTGAAAATATGTCAACATATATTTCAAAATTTAGTTACCCTTTATAATGTCATACAAACTAACTACAGTGTTGTAATAGTTATATTTAAATAACAATATTTACATAGCATATCAAGGTTTTTTCTACTCATTGTGGTCTATGTGACCAAATATTTATTTTAATAAAGTACGTTATAAAATATGAGGGTTTGGAATTATTCCCCATAAATAAAATTTCACCCTAATAATTTTATCTCATGCCTCACCAAATGGTTTTAAAAGATATTATGAATACATTACAATGATTATAAGAAAAATATAAATAAATGGACACAAATACCTATTTTTGTACATAGATTTTATTTCTTTTTTAAAAATAAATTAATTTATATTTTATGACTTAAAAACTTATCATATTAAAATTTTCTTAAAACATGCATTTAACGTTGTGAGACTCATAGTTTTGAATGAGTTCAATAAATATTAACTTCATGTGTGTGAAATAACATCTACATAGGACTCGATATATTTATCGAACTCTTACATGAGTTTGATGAATGAATTTTCCACCAAAATGGATAATCTGAGACAATATACTAAATTAAATTTTACTTTAATTTCATCCTTTGGTAGAATTTCAATCAATTTTCTCCTTTTATTCATTTAATAATACAAATAAATCTGAATAATATTTAAAGTATGAAGAAATTAAACTATCTTTTAAAAAATCAAAATATCAATCATAGGATGAAAATTTATTCCTTTGGTTTATACCCATTATCCAAAATGAAAATACCTAACATAGGTTATTATAATATCAAATATAAATAAAAATTTATACATAAATATCCATAACTCAACAATAAACCCCATTGTTATACACAAATTATTTTGTAGATATTACACCATAATACTCTTCCCATATATTATTGACCATATTAAAAACCAATATCTAAATGATTCTATCACAAATTCATCCAATTCTATCTTTTCATTTTTACATAAAGAAAAATAACCAAAATAATTTTCATATATAGAAAATATGTATACAATAACCATATATTATCCAATATATACTAATAATATTCTAATATTACTTGAATACCCATAAAACCACAAAAAAATACATGGTTCCATAAGTTACCTAAACCATTTTTCTTAAATAGAATTACATTTAAAAATTATATTATGTTTACATTAATCATATAATTTTACCTGTATATTGTTTTGATGAAAAAACATTAGTTACATAGTTATAAAATCAAATTTAAATCTCATAGTTATCTATATATATACTATAAATAAGAAAACCATTATTTCAAAAAAAAATCATTACTATATCATCATCGGTGAATGTATTTACTATAAATACACTGTGTTACTTTTATCTTTTGGGCCCAATAATATTTTCCATAAAATACTTCACAATAAAACATTTTCTTATATAGATGGGTACATTTTTATCAATCATATATTAAAAAAACTATCAAAATACCATTGGATTCCTGAAATTCCAACAATATAAATCCTCAAGAGGGTATTAATTACATTAAACATATGATTTTTTTAAATAAATAGTTCAATAATGGTATTGATAACAATTAAATAATCATTATATAATAAAAATCTAACCAATAATGTCATATATACTTGTCTCAAGTACAAACTATAATTCATGAATGTATTTCACTTAGATCTAGTTCTCAAATCATAAAATTTACTTTTTTACTATAATTCCATTGATAAAGACACAATTTTTTCCATTCATAAAAACAATATAAATTTCAATCATTAGTTCACATACATAATTAATACCATTCAAGTTTATAATTTTATAGAATTTAGTAAAAAAAGTTACATAACAAAAACCATGTATTTCATATCATATTGGTAGTTTTCCTATTATTCAAATATTTGTTGATTCCATAAGAAGAATTAGCATCTCCTAAAAAATTCTAACACACATGAAGCACTTATAAAAATATCATTTATTATATAATTCTTCATTATCTATTAAAATAGAAAAATTATGAAGGATCCGTTTAGATACTCAATATGGGTAAAAATGAGAGATATAAATTGTTTATCATAAGTCATAATTTGATATGTTTAAGGGAATTAAAACATGATCATAAAAATATAAGGTCATATTAAATAACTCAAAAACCATAAAACATTAGTCAGGGAATAATGATTTTTCACAACAAAAGTCACAAGTCATAAGAGTGATAAATCATCTATAGTTATTCATAGACCATGAGGGCATATCACTGCTGAAATATAACTTTTTTAATAAACATTATCATAAAAATCAATAAAAAAGTAATGATAAATTCCAAGAATATTATAGTTATAATACCACATGATTATAGTATGTAATAATAAATTTTTTATTTTTTATGTTTATAATTTGTAAAGCTGATGGATGAGAGAGTCGGCTGAACTTTTGATATGTATTTTTTAAAAAAAATGGATGTTCATGGGATGAACATGAGTTTTCTAAAAAGTTCATAAATCCTAGAAGAAACTGTGCGTAGTAGAAATTTAGAGGTAGTAGCATCAGAACAATGTTCATACAGTTAGGGAGACTATGTGAGGCGGAAATGAGATGGTTTATATAATGTAGTTTCTAATGAAAGGTTAGTGCACAGTTTGTCAAACCATTTCAAAAAACCTTGCACATAGTTAAGGATAGATCCCAAAAAAATTGGATCTCACTAATTTTCCATATAACACCCTCATTTTTTATCCTTTGATGTATTAACTCAGGATTAATCTCTATTAAACATAGAATAACCTATCCCATGTGATTTGTAAAGAATCTGGATCCCTCCCATGGCATTTTGAAGCACGATTCTCGAGGTAAGTGTCGTTTTTCACCGTTCATGTCACTCTTTTTTTATATATTATTATATCTACATCTCCTATCTTATAGTTTTATTATATAAACATCCTTTATGGGCAGATTTATGATTTTTGATTCCAAATATAATTAATTCTTATCTTTTTTATGGTAGGTTATGAGATATAAGGTTTTTTCATAGAGATTCAACCCGGTTTTATTGAGAATTCTTCATCAATTTTTAGTTTAGGTCAAAATCATTGATGTAGGTGGCATCACTCAAGACAAATTATATTAGAACAAAATGGAATGGTTTTATGTTGATTTAATTTCCTTCGATGTTATATTGAAATACCTTATTAATTATTTCTAGAAACCGTCTTTGGTGAAGGTTGTGGGAACTCTAGAAAATTTGTTGTTTTAATTAATGTGTTTCATTCGTGATTTTAAAATAAGGATTTGAAAGTTTAATTTTTATAGAATGATGGTAAATGTATTTTATAAAATGTGTTTTCAATAAAATAACAGATTTTATTAAGATAGAATGTGTGTTTGGAATTGTCTTGTTTAAATGGGTTTCATTAAAAGAACAATTTTATTAAAATGGCTAGAAATGGTTATTTGAAATGGTATTTTGAATAGTATAGGTGTGTGTAGACCACATTTATGAGTCCTGGTTAGAATATACCATTTTTCTCAATTCCAAAGGTTTAATGGAACATGGGTTATAATTATCATGTGATGAAATGGTAGATCAACAAGATACCACTCATGAGTATAGAAGTGTCAGAATGAATGATGCATAATTTGATGTGTGAATAAGTGGAATGGAATTTTTATTCCAAAAGGATAGTGAGAAATGGTTTTAAACCCTTGTTTGGTTGTTTTTCTGGAAGTTATACTTACTAGAGAATAATTGAAATAAAACTTGTTCACTTATTGTTTTAAATGTGTTTCACTCTTATTTATAATTAGTTACAGATTTCATTGGGAAATTTTTTTATATAAACGATTTTTTATAAATGTTTCTAACCATTCAATCCTAGTGGATTGATTATGGATGTTATTGGGGAAATCTTACTGAGTTTTATAATCACCCCTACAATGGAACAAAGGTTTTTTTTTCAGATTTTATCTTCTAGGACATGGTTAAAGGAAATGTATCAATCATATTTAGCACCACCGTGTGATAAATTGGTTTTTGGTGATGTTGAAAAATAGATCTTGTAGAGAATGGAGTCTTTTGGTTGTCTAAGAGTTATTTTTTTATATTGAATAGTTTACATTAATTGTTTCTTTGTTTTCCATTGTAGTAAACATTGGTGTGGTTTTTTTATAATGATGATGGTTGAGTTGAGTTGTTTTTATCATGAATCATATAATGGTTATTTTGTTTGTGGTTTGTTTCATAACGGTATGTCATCACCCACATGAATTTGAAACCCTATGGAATTTATTTATAGCCATTGGCATCTTGTGGATGTTTCTTAATTATTAGTAATGATTCACTGTATTCTCATGCCATTGGGAATAAGTGAGTCATTAAAAATGGTATCATTTTTTGTTCCAAATTTTACTTGTATATAAGTTGTATCATCTTGTTCCTTCCCTTGTGTAAAAGGTATTCATTAGTTTTCTTGGTCTTGTAGTTGAAATTTTTTCCTGTCTATTTCTTAGGATTTGATCTTATAAAGGATTTGGGTTTTTGGAACTTGAAATGTAAAGCATAAAAATACATAGCTATCAATTTTTATGATAATCCTCATGTTACTATAGGAGTTGGTTACATAATTATTTTTAAGAAACTAATAAGATGATGGAATCTAATTGCCATGGGTTTATCCAATGATACAATCATGATATATTTTTTGTGAATGAAATTCATCTAGGGATGAAAATTTCATTTTAAGTAATGGTTAATGATTTTGTGAAAATGTTTAAATTTCTGAAAAATGTAGAAACGTTTTCAACTTAAATAATTTTTTAAAATAGAATTATTAGAGTATTTTAAAAATGGATTGATTTTAAAAATTAAGAATTGAATTTTTCTGAAATGGTGGAATGATAAAAACATGTTTCTTTACAAAAAAAATGTGATAGTTGATGTGATAGAATTTGAAATTCTAAGAAATCAATCACTTGAGAGTGAGACATATTGATTTTTTTTTGTTTTTTAGCAAATAGAACCTATTAGTAATTGTAGAAACCAACCAGAAGAAGTTGTGGAGAATGTGGTTGTACCAGATCTATAAGTGAACCAATAGCTGGTTTACTGTATCGTTCATGTGTTTAAAGATGTTGATATGTAGAACCAGAGGGAAATCCTAGGCATATAGATCATTCCATGCATTCTATGAAGTATTATCCACCCATCATTTTAGGTTATTCTAGAACTGAAAATTTTGATGTCTGGGAGAATAGTGTGAATGGAATATTCAATTTCATCTTCACACCATTGGAGTTGAATGTAATGCTAGAGAATTAAATGATTAAGGATCATGCACATTAGTGGTGGGTTTAATGATGCAAGCCAAATTAGATCAAGGCCTTTATTGGGAATATTTTGAAAAATTATTTAACATAAAATTATATAATCTAACATTTATGATCAATAGAATGAAGGAATTATTCATCCTAAATAAGTAAACTATCTTTTTCATAGAAAGGGCATCTAAATTCATGAATTGAGTGGCCCATTCACCAGAATGTGTTGTGAATATAACATTGAAGGAAAAAAAGTTCAAGTCAGGGCTATGAAAGGATATTCGCATGAATATTTTTTTACTCTTTCTTACAGATTATATAGAGATAGTGAACATAGTGTACGTGGATGAATGTGATATATCAGGACTTATCAGAGAAGAAAGTATGATGTTACATATAAGAAATAGTGGGAACTCTGATGTTGGGAGATAACTGAAGAGTGGAAAATATTTCCATTATGATAGGGGGACATAGAATCCAATGTCATGACCAGTGAGCCTTCCTTTATGACCAAGGATCCAACTAATATGTTTATAATGTAGTTCTACTGAAGACATTAAGTGTGAGAGTACAAAACCACCAAGAATAATTTGATAATTGCATCAAGATTATACATCTTAAGTGATATTTTTGTAGTGCTTCGAGGTTATGTTTTCCAGATAGTTCTTTGGCATCATAAACATCATATGATTCAATATAACAAGGCCAGAAGAACCAGGATTGTTAGTAGGTTTGAGCTAGCTACAGTGATTCCCAAAACACCATGACTACTCAGAAAGGGAAAATCCAAAAAGGAAACAAGATGAAAAATGTAGTGATGAAGATATTTTATGGATATGTGGAAAATAATGTATATGAAATAGCTATTCCATCTATGTTGAGAGGTAAAATTTTATTGATTTCTACCATTTTAAAAGTATTTTTTGATACCAGTGAATATCATTCATTCATTTCTTCTCATGTTGTAGATGTTTTAATATTAAAACATGAGATTGTTCGTTTGGTGATTATAAATGAAACTCATCTCAATAAAGGAGAATTTCATGCCTTTTTATATATCTAGTTCCAATAATGTTGCTGGAAATAATCCGAAATGTGACTTCTTGGTGTTAGAGCTGGATTCATTTTATGTAATCCAATGTATTGATTGGTCACCAACATTCAAGAATCACAATGACTATTATTGAATAATGGTCAGCTTCACAACTGAGGACAATGTCAAACATCTCTTCAGAGGACAAAGGGTTGTATTGTTATGTGAATTTTTTTTATTAGAACTAGTAGTGGTAACTCTATATTACCAATTTGTCGGTATTAACATTATCATCAATATAAGATATCAAGGATATAAGTTTTATAGTAGTTGTGGATCAATTTACAGATGTTTTTTTTGAAAAACATCTCTGGTTTATCGCCTATAGGGGATGTGATGTTTATGATTGATCTCCTCTTATATATTAGTCTTATTTTCCTTCCAAAATATTGAATAAACTAATAGATTTAAGGGGTATGAATTTCTAGTTTAATGAGATATAATTAAAAAGTTTCACTCATTCGAGCACATCTCCATGGATAGAAACTATCTTTCTCATGATGAATGATTATTAAAAATTAATGCTGAATGTGGATTATTGTAAACTTAAAAAATATACAATCATGAATTGGTATCCACATCCATGAATTGATGATTAGTTTCATAAATTGAGGGTATACTAGTGATTCTCTAAAATTAATGTGTGATCAGGATATCACCAATTGAGAGTTCAGGAGGAATATTTTTTGAATATGTCAATTGTTATAAAATATGGCTACAATGAATATGTATTCATTCTTTTTGGTATTATATTTTTCCCATAAATAATTATGGAATTATTGAATCGAATATATCAATGATAGTTGGGTTCTTATTATGTGGTGTTTGTCGATGACATTTTGGTGTATTCAAAGACCAACGCTGATCCTGAGAAAAACCTGATGATAGTGTTGTAATTCATGAGGAAAAATCACTTGTGTGCCAAATTGTCAATGTGTGATTTTTGGATTCATAGATATGTTTTCTCGATCATTTAATTTAAGAAAACTGTGTTTTGTTGATCAAGAGAGGATAAAAGCTGTTATCTCTTGGAAACCACCAAATATGATCATTGAGATATGACGTTTTCTTGGTCTATATGGTAAGTACTGATGCTTTATAAGTGACTTATCATTACTATATCTAACTATGACAGCTTTGAAATAGATGAAAATTCATTTTTTATGGAATTAGGAATGCCAGAATTTATTCAATATCTTAATTTTCGTTTCACAACATCATCTTTCTTGATTTTCCTATAATCAGAACAAGAATATGTTTTGTACAATGATGCATCAAGAATGGGTTAAGATGTTTTCTCATGAAAGGATACCATTTCAATTCTTATGGGTCAAGGTAGTTGAGATTTCATGAGAATAATTACCCAACACATGATTTGGATTTCGTTGTAGTCGTCTCTGCTTTTAAGACTTGGCCTCATTATCTCTTTGGTGAGAAATTTATTGTGTTCACGGAAAATAAATTCTGGAAACATATTTTATCACAATGGGTTTGGAGTATAAGGAAAAGGATATGGATGAAATATCCTAATATGTTTGAGTTTTACTTCAAGTAAACACTAGGAAAGGAAAATTAGCTGTCTGGTGCAATAATAAGAAATTTCTATGCTTAGCTAGTGAATAAAGCTTTAGATGAATGACAGTTATGTCGGTCTTAGCTGACAAGCATATGGAATGTGAAAACCAAGATGGTGTTTTGTTTTTTTAGTCTATGTTGTTACTGATTTGGTAAAGATTATGAAAGAATCTGGAACATCCAATGCGGAATTTTTGATTATATGTTCAAACCAGAATGGTGGGGAGACCATTGTGGGATAGAAACCTAATGAAAATTATGTTTTGTTATTTAGAGATAAGATGGATATACCCATGGAAAATTAGGTGAAACTTATTCATGCCTACTAGAATTCAAGATGATATGTACATCTTGGTATACAGAAGATTTATAAGGTATTAAAGGCACAGTCTTGGTGGAGTATATTAAAAACAAAAAGTGGATGAGTTCTTGAAAAATTGGTTAAATTTTCAGCATGTTAAGGAATTGCATCAGTGACCATCATTTATGTTACACGATTTAAAAATACTAGTGTTGAAATGAGAGTAGGTTGTGATATATTTTTCTACAGGTCTCCCAATAATGGTTCAGTGGCACTATGTCATATGGTTGATAGTGGACCGGCTTAATTAGTAGGCCCATTTCATTCCAATTAATGAAAAACATATGGTGAAAGATCTATCCAAAATATATATCCATGAAGTTGTAAAGATATATTTGATACATGTTTTTATAGACTTAGTTTGAGATCTGTGGTTCACATCTATTTTGTGGAAATCATTATTGAAATCTATTGGGAGTCAGATTACTATGAGTATGGTGTTTCATCCTTAGATGAATGGGAAATCCTAAACGACAATACATAATTTGGAAGAAATAAGACATGATTTTGTAATATAAATTGTTCGGTCATTGGAATGGAATATAACCTTAGTGTAGTTCTCATATAATAACATATATTTGGTCTCGATATATAAGTCTCATTTTAAATCATTTTATGGGCATCCTTTTCATTCCCCACATATTTGGGCGGAAATGGGTGAGACATTACTTTTTGTGATGATACATGTATGATAAATGATAGAGGAGATTATATTGATAAAAGGATGATGAATATGGCTCAGTGTCATTAGAAATTGTATGTGGAACATCGATAAAGAATGTTTTTGTTCACGGTGTGTGATCATGTGATTATGTGGATCACTCAAATGCATAGACATCATCATTTTGGGAATAAGGGAATGTTATCCCCTCGTTATATTGGAACTTTTCTGATATTGGATTTGGTTAGAAATGTAGAATATCTCTTAGAATTTTAACCATGGATCAATTTTCTGCATAATGTGTTGCACGTATTTATGTTGAAAAGTAATAGCCTAATCCTGACTATGTGATCAGATTGGTTCATATAGACCTTGAGTTAGATGATTTATTGGTACATATCCTAGTACTGATTATGGACAGGAATGTGAAAATTTAGGGTGGAAAAATAATCATTCTAGTGTGTTTTTTATAGGATCATGGTAAGATTCAGAAATTGACTTGGGAATGAGAGATGGAAATGAATGGGAAATGGTCAGAAATTTCTCAGGGAGGTGATGGTTTTATATTTTTCAAGGAATGAATGACCAATGGTTGGGATAAGGTAGTACCCCTAGTTTCTATAATCTAACCATTAAATTGTACTTCTTAATTTTATTATGTGTAAGGTTTAGGGATGGGATAGTTGAGAGAACTTTCGATAAGATGTTGGGGAAATAGGATTTTCATAGGCTACCCATGGTTTTCCTAAAATGTGGAGAAATAAGATATGAAAAAATGAAAATTAGAATTTTTGAGGATGTTTCTTCACCCCAGAATGTGAATAGTCATAGAGACCATGTGATGATTTTTTTAGGATTTGTATATGGAAGTAGATAACACATGGATAACATATGGTTTATCTAATTGTGTGAACTAACCATACCCATATTATTAGTTTGAGCAGAAAAAGTTGAATCTCATTCATTTTTCTTATAACTCCATGTTTTTTTTAATGGATTCCTTGACTCCGGATTCATTTCCATTTAAGGTAGGAGAACCCCTCCCTTGTGATTTGGAATGAATATGTAGCCCTCCCTTGGTGTCTTCTAGTCTGATTTTTGTGATAAATGTTGTTCATCACCATTCCATTCATGTTTTCCTAGATATACTTAGATATAATTCCTCTGTCCACTTGGTTTCTCATATTTATGCCCATTATGGGAACATCTAATATTTTGGGTGACAAATATGATGAAATTTGGTTTTTTGTAGGTAGGATAAGACATATAATGAAATTTAATGAAGAATCAACCTGGTTTTCTTGAGCATCCTTCATTAAATTCATTTTTCCATCAAAATGGTTGATGTGGTGGCTTCACTCTTGACCCCTATCAGTAGAATTCAATGTCATGGTTTAAAAATTATTTCTCTATGTTAATTTTATTATGAATTGGTTTATATATGATTCTTATAAACAATATTTTTTTGAATGTAGTGGAAAATCTGGAAAATTTTATCTTTTGATTAATGTTTTTGATTCTTGATATTAAAATAATGATTTTAAAATGATATTTTTTGGGAATTATGGTAAATGGATTTGATAGAATGGTTTTTCAATAAAAGGACTGATTTTTTAGTTGAAATATGATTTTCAAATTATCTTTCTTAAATGGGTTTCAATAAAATAAAATTTTTATTGAAATTATTTGGAATGGTTATTAGAAATGATTTCGGCATAGTAAAATTGTGTGTATATCACATTTTTGAGTCTTGGTCATAATATGACCTAGTTCTTAGTGCCAAATGTGTAATGGCACATGGGGTATAATTATTATTTGCTGAAATGGTAGATTGATGAAACACTGATCATGAGTATTGAATAGTCATAATGAAACATGCATAGTTGGATGTAGGAATAATTGGAATGGAATGTTTACTCCAAAATTATGGTGAGAAATGGTTTTTATGATTTTTTTTCTTGTTTATATGGATGTAAAATATTACATCATTGTTGTTTATTACATTCTTAAACATGATTTATTATATTAAACCTTTACATGATTCAACACAGAAGAGCAAGAGGTCTTGTGAATTTGGGGATTAAGAACATTACCTAATAATGTAAACCATAGAATGGAACATCTTATTGAAATAATCCTTTACATGATGACTACATTCTCTCGTACTTATAATTTCATAGGATAACCTGAGGACATGCATAATAAAATGGTGAGTTATAAATCCCAGTAAGGGGATAAATATGGAATAACATGAGGAATAAAATACATGATTTAAAATAGGAATATTAATGTATCACAAGAGAAACATAATCATAAATTCTTGATAAAGCATGATAATCATAACAAGGAAATGTGGCAACAACACTTAACATGGAATTAGCAAGAGCCATGGATCATTGCAAAAATATAATGAGTAATCCATAATTACACATGAAGCCTATGTAAACCCCCATTTCAATGGAATTATCAGGATTGAACACTCATTGAACATGATGTATCATGTTACTATACTTTACCAAATGCATGGGGGCACTATCAGGGTGCACCCTTCTTAAAAATTTCATTTCATGCATAAGTGTGCCACAAGATCAGAGAACATGATTTTGTAAAACATCATAATTTATTTCAAAATTAAAAAATATAGAATTCATACATGAAACTCATACATCAATATGTAAATTAGAATAAAGTTTAATACCCTTGATAGAGAAATGGGCATGGTATTCATTACACACTAATTTTGGATTGGGAAATTGCAGAGCAATTTCAGTAGCATAACGTCATGACACAGGACTTCATAAAAATGGTTGATTAGAGAGAAAGTGGTGTCTCATCATATGTACATGAAATGTAATGTAAGGGGATCAATATAGATAAATGTCCCAATATAGGTAATCGAATTTAGATTCATAATACAAAATAATTGCTTGAATGTAAATGTGGAGATAGAAATTTCATAGGGAACTTCGCCATGGTAACAGGTATATTTGGAAGGCCACAATGAGAGACAAAAGGGGTATATCATCATTAAAACATAAATAGGATAGTATAGGGGTGGAGTGAAATCATACCAAAACATTTATAATTGAAAATAAAAGGGCATAAAATTTTTATAAATCTTAGATAAAATGATAAATGATGGAATCCCTTACTTGGAAGTGTAGACCCAATGACTTGGGAGAGGCTTGGAAGAGGCTTCATGGGAGCATAGGGATCCATGAGAAAATTCTAGAGAGAGTAGGGAAGGGGTTGGAAGAACTCTAAAGGCATTGAGTGAAGAGGATGTGGGAGGACAACGAGCATGTACCCGAGTGTTAAGGGATCCTACTTGGCATTCAAGAGACCCAGGTTTAAAAAGGGGTGGAGGTGAATTTCCAAGTACTGTAGAAGTACTATAGCAGTATTGTAGCAGTTATTGTTCGATACAATAGTAGACAGAACTATTCTCTTTATTTGGGCCTTCGGGACACTGGTTTGGGCCTATGGGTGTCAAGGGACTTCATGTCATCAAAGTCATTCGGGCCCCAGGGCCTTCGTGACACGTAGACCATGGAGTAGCCCAGTTCATAGTGAATAGGCCCTAGAAGAGGATCAATGAAACAAGAGTAGAAGCCACTAGAAGTAGAGAAAATCTGATTGGAAGATTGAGAGGGTATGGCAGCCGCCGTTGGGACCAGGCACCGTGCAACTTTAAATGGGGAAATGCTATCTGATCATAAATGCAAGGGGGCAGCTAGGGGATCAATGATGTGGAATTTGTGGAGGGGTAGTTCAAGTGGGCTGGCCCTACAGGTCATGTATTAGGCATGATATGACTCTGGGACATCAGGTTATGTATTGCGGGTCAATCGGGCCTTATGCCTTGGGCCTGCAGGTTATGTATAGGTTCCCCTTAAACTATTAAAAAGTGGGATTATACATAATAAAATAAAAAAGATAACCTTTTGACCATTCAAGCTAAGAGGAATTGGGAGCCTGGGTGGGTTTTTATAAGAAAGCATAGGGAATTCTTTATTATTTTCGTATCGGACACCACTCATTAAACTAATCAAAACCACAAACCATCCTATGGTTTTTCCCATGGTTTTTTCCAAAGGAGAGTGGAAATATTTTTTATAAGGCCGATGGCTGAACATATTAAAATAATATGCTTTCTTATATGGAGGTGAGTCACATTCTCATGGAAAACAATTTAAAAAGACCAAATGTTTTATAAGCTTTGACGGGTCCACTAAAGCTTTGTAAAAAAAATAAAAAAAACAAAATCACATTATTTTATGGTTAAAAATTATATTGGCCGAAAATAATGTATATACTATTTTATTACATCACTATTGGGTCATTATGATGTCATAAAACACATTATATATTTAAACAGTATTGAATTTTTTCCCAAAAATTCAACTATCTCAAAAAATTATTAACAATTAACCATTGGACAATTTCGATGTCCTAACCCCGAAAATAATATTAACTTTATCTAAATATTTTTCTAAATATGTGAAGTTTTACATTTAAAATAAAAAGTGATATTTGTCCAGAATTCATTGTTTTTGAAAAAAATATATTTCAAACATTTATAAAAATTACAATTGCATTCATAAAATTATACAGTAATTTATATTTAATAAAAATTGATTTAATAATGATAATAAAATTTTATTAAATATTATTTAATTCAAATATCCAATAAATAATCAAAAAAATATTACTCAGTTGAATATTAACTAAAAATACTATATGGGCTTCAAAAACTATTTACAATGTAACAATATTAAAAAGAATGTATATTATCTATAATGAAATAATGTAAATAACCATAGTACAAGGTTCTTGTTACATAAACCCTTAAAACTCATGCATAAGACCTTAGGGTAAGGTGCGCGATGGTGACAGACTCTTGGGTGGCTCAGATAACATTGCTCGAGTGGTAATCTCTATCATCTTCCACATCCCTCGTAATCGGTTCTACCCGAGCTTAACATATTTATGTTCAGATTGGGCTTCGTGAAGTGGGAAGCCCAAATACACCACCTCCTTTCTAAGCTCCAAAAAATGCGCTTCATATGGGGAAATCCTACTGGATGAGGCCATCACTTCTTTTTTCTGGGTAAATTGGATTTGTTAATGCCATATATTTTTACTAATAATGTGATCACAATTCAATTACTATAACAGAAAAAATCACAATTTTTTACTGTATTTTAAAATCAAAAACATAGAACCAGAAAAGTGAATACATTTTACATAACCATAAGAATGCATTTATATAGACAAAGAGGAATTTCCAGTAATGAATTTTTGGGTTTGTACAGTCTTACCCCCTTAAAAAATTTGGCCATAAAAATTTCATTTTCCAACACTATAACAGATGTGGGTAACTTTGCTTCATCAATTCATCTGATTCCCATGTCTCTACATCAAACTTTTCATTTTTCCACAACACCATGATGGGGGGAATTATCTTATTTTTTTGAAATTTTTTCTATATGATCTAAGATGTTCACCAGTTTCTCCTCATAAGAAATATCATCCTCTTGCAGTACAACCTCTAACGAGAGTTCATGTGAAGAGGCTGATATGTACTTTCATAAGAAGGATACATGAAAGATATAATGTACTTTGGCCACAATATGTGGAAGTGTTAGTTGATAGGCAACATCACCAACACGATCAAGAATCTTGAATGAAATGATGTACATATGAATTAACTTCTCCCTATTTCCAATCCTCATGATCTTATTCCATGGATATATGAGTTGAAATACCATACCTTCAACTTTAAACTCAATGTTTTGTCAATGGTTATCTACATAACTCTTCTTTCGACTCTGGGCTACCATGATATACTGCTAGATGGTTTTCACCTTCTCCACCATTTCATAGATCATTTCTGGTCCTAGCAGCTTACACTCACTGACTTCATCCCATCATTCCAGTTTTTTACCCATCGTCTCATATATGGCATCATATAGTTCCATTTAGAAGCATGAGTGGAAACTGTTATTATAGGAGAAATAAACCATAAGAAAATGTTAACCACATCCTCTTATAAATTCATTTGAACTTGATCATAAAATATCTTCTTGGTGTTTGAATAGTTTGATAAGATTGGACATTAGTTTGATGATGATAGGTCATACTGAAGTTCAGGTCATTATATAGAATATATTGAAGACTCTTCCAAAACAATGTTTTGAATCTTGGATCTCGATCAGATACAATAGATAGTGGTACTCCATGTTGGGTTTCAATTTCCCTCATATATATCTCTGCTAGTTGATCCAATGAGAAATCCTCCCGAATTTAAATAAAGTGTATAGACATTTTTAGACGATCCACAACAAACCTTATTGCATTGTTTCCATTGAATGTATTTAGAAGTCTGGTGACAAAGTCCACAGTGATGTTCTTCCATTTCCATGCTGGTATGGAAAATGGTTGCATCATCCCTTTAGACTTGTGCCTCGCTGCCTTAACTTGCTTACACAATAGGAACTTTTATGTATACATAGTGATCTCTTTCTTCATATTATCCCACCAATAATGCTCATAGAGATCTTGTTACATCTTTGTTTTTCCTGGATGAATAGGTAAATTAGAACTATGTGAATCATCCCAAAGAACCTTCATCAGCTCCATACTTGATATAAAACACTGCCCTTTCCAAAATAACACAGTTCCTTCTTCATTAACATTTAAATATGAGTAATTTTTTTTATATATTTACATTATTCCGAATTCCCACACCATCCTTTTGAGATTCCTTTAACCATGCCAAAATATATGGTCGATAAATCATTTGTGAAAGGATTAATTATTTTCCATTATTTATGATTCAAATTTCCATCTTCATAAAAACTAAGAAGATTGGATTCTATTTAGTTGTCATCAATGATAGAATCACCGGGTCATTTATATATAGAGAATCTGCCACCTTGTTTTCTTTCCCAGGGTGGTAATGGATTGAGCTGTCATAGTCATTGATTAGCTCGAACAATCTTCGTTGATGCATGTTCAACTCATCCTGTGTGAATATATAATAAAGTCTTTTCTAGTCCGTATATATTTCACACTTCTTCCAAAATAGATAATTCCACAAAATTTTTAAAGAGAAGGTCCCTGCATCCAACTCCAGATCATGTCTTGTATAATTTTTCTCATTAAAATTCTACTTCCTTGAAGCATAGGAAATGAATTTGTCATTTTTCATCAACACACATCCTGTGACCTTCTTGTAGGAATCAATGACAACCACAAAACGTTATCCACTTGTGTGTAAAGTTAGCACAAGTGTAGTGATAGGCCTCATTTTCAACTCCTTGATTATTTCTTTGAATTCATCACTCCATCCAAAATTTACTCCCTTCCGAGTTAGCTTGGTAAAAGGTAACATATTACAATATATAGAACCACCCCAAGATACTTGGGATTTTTAGTAATTATGGAATATAGAGCATGAAGAGAATAGAGTATTATGATTTTTTTGGGGTTCATGTTGTTATCTTCTAATATTTACATTGATAGTTACTTTTTCTTATTCTATAGTTTACTTTACTATGGTTTTGTTATAATGTTGACAGTTGAGTTTCCTTGTTTTTTATCATGCATCATATAATGGTGGTTTTATTATTGGTTTATTTCAGAAATGACTAATCTTCCCTGAAATTCATCTAAGACCCTACATCATTTATTTCAAACCTTTTTCATGTTGGGAATGTCACTTAGGTACTAATAATGATTCATTATATAGCCAATCAAATGGGAATAATTGGGATATTTCAATAGTGTACATTGTATCATAATGGGTTCACTGCCCATTTACATTATATATTTCATTTATGACCACTTCTAAAAAAATAATTGTTGATATAGGTCTTTACTTGATTAAGTTTACTCTTAATTCCAATTAACATATTCTTAGTAGAAATCAATTATTTCCCAATCCATGGGGGGTTATAAAACTATGGGATCACCCATCACATAATTAAAACCACATATATAGGAACCATTATATAATTAAATCATTAATTCATTCTTTCTATAATAACATCCAAGAAAGAAATTGGTTTCACAAATATTTAATAATAACATATAATTATTCATATATATAAATGATGTGTTTGATTTCATTAAAAATAGTTATATCGTCATAGATTAATTGTCCATTTAATAGAAGGAATATGCATAAAAAATAATCAAAGCATCATGTTAATCCATCATGAGAATTGAATTCGATGATATCAAATTATCATCTCTTTAGTTAATACTAAAAATAATGAAATAATATTCACATATTTGGATGTTTCTTTTATAAAATCATTTAAATTAATCTATGAAAATCAAGACAAAACTACAATTTTTTGTAACAATTAGAAAATAAATTCCCAAAAATATATGAATAAGATGTTCATTTAGAAATATTTAATATATAATAGATTTTAGTCATGATTAATAAATTAAATTATGTATCTAAAATCATTAATATAATATATTTTAAAAGATATAATTCTTTTCATACTTTAATAACAAGAGAGAATCGAGTCTTATAAAACATTACTTGAAATAATTATTTTAATAATTTTTTAATTAAATTATATTAATTGAAAATAAACATTTTAAACCATTGTTTATCGGTAAAAAATTTAAAATATTACTTTAAAAACATGGACATAGAAGAGAATGTTTCCCGAAAAACAAAATAATAAAATGGTCGTCCTTTTTAAAAATAAATATCTTGATGAACACAAGTACAGATAAGAGGAAAATGAAAAGAAAATAATTAAACAACATATAAATAAAGACATAATAAGAATATATATAGAGTTTTATTGATAAAAAAAATAATTCCATAAATTTGAATTCAATTATGAAAAATCAAAATTATGAATTTGAATTGAACAAAAATCTTATACCTATTTGGAAATGTTTGAATCATAATCCCCTTGAAATAAATTAATTTAAATGGAATATTAAATAAAATAAATTTTATAATATTGATGATATGATATTTAAAATATTTTTTTATATACACCATATAAAAAATATGTGAATAATATGAAACATGTCTTAAGGAAACAATATTGATGCGTAGAGACCTTATACCTTGTATTCATTTTCATCACACATGTTTTTAACCATCTATATAATAAATTTCTATTTATTATAATTGTATTCCAAAGAATTATTCGTATCTTAACATACCTGATATGATTCTTTTACAACATCTTATTCACTGATTATTCATATTTTATATAAAATTCAATTTTCAGGGTGTTGATTATTCCATTTTCCATCCATGTTATGGTATGGTTATTCTTGCCCTTGTACATTGGTATTATTATCATCATATAAAATCATAATAATTATTCAGGTTTCATATTTATTCATTTTATACAAATTAATGACCATTAATATATGGTGGTGAAGACAAATGAATCAAATCTTCTTCTGAAGGTGGTAATATACACATACGCATGACAAGTGTAATTGTTTTCCAACATATTAGAGTGTAAAAGGTAGATAATATTTTATATTTATATAGTAAATATTTATTTCATAAAAATCTTATATCATAATTAAATCGTTCTATATTACATTCTTTATATGGGTGATGAAAAATAAAATTATTCGCTTGATGGAGAAAGTTGTCCACATATATGCATTATCAATGTTTTTTATTTTTCATAGAAATAAAAGGAGACATAAAATTCTTATACAAATAAAATTAATAATTTTTTATAGTAATCATTATTATAACAACATTTTAAAATATTAATATAATATTTTGAGGAGGTTATGGATGAATGAAACTCTAAATATACATCTTAATAGAGTTACCCATTATCAATGTATCTTTCTTTACATTTTACATAATCTTTACTGAGATTACATTTTCAATATTGGAAGAGATTTAATTCATTGCGGAATTTTGATATATTTCGTTTGATAATATATTTTTGGATTAGAGGGTCATGTTATATGGATAAGTGAGAAGAGTATGTTTCCCTTAATAAATAAGGATTATTTTTGAGTTATAAATGTTTAAAAATATATTTTATTTTATATATCTCACTCAAATTTTTTGATCAAATGATCATTGTTTTAATAAATAGAACACTTTTTTAAAACCCCAATATCATAATTATATATGATGATGTTTTTATTATTATTTAAACCATATCATGTAGGTCTCCCTCTCTTTCGAACAATTCAAAAATTAAAGTTGTGACAAGGGAATTAGTCTTTAAGGGTCAATAATGTATTTCTATAAGGGAATCTGTATCTATAGAGAGAAATGGTTTATATCATATAAAATTTCACATTTTCATTAAAATATTATCATAATATTATTGTTATAAATTAATTTTTCTAATATGTTTTTATCATAATATACATTTTATGTAATTTTTCGGAAAATTTAAATAATTTGAATTAAAAACATCATGATTACCTTTGAGTTTAAATATTAATAATATTTTTAAATTTAATTAACATTAAAATTGATTTATATAAATCTTATATCAATTTAAACTACCTGAAAAAAATTTATTTTTTTCTGTTAGAACTATTTACATCATCATTTTTCCACTCATAGATGCGTAATATCAATGATGTTTAAGAATGTTTTTTCAAAAAAATGTTTCTTTTAAAATATTAATTTTTTATACAGAATTCATTTATAACGATGATTAGCATTGAATTAATTATAAACTATTGAACTAAAATATAGTTATTTTACTATCAGCCTTATCCAAAATCAAGTTTCACATTGTGAAAACATATTTAAAAGATAAGTTTGAGAAATAATTTTATACAAATAGTGACATTACTTAGATTTGAAAAAATGTCAAACATAGATTTCTTTGTTCATTATTATATTTTTATATTAAATATATAAATTATTAAATATATATGTGGTATACCAAATTTGTTTAGGAAACCATTAAACTCATTCTTATATCATTATAATTTTATAAAATGGACATTTTTTTGAAATAGTTATTTTCACTATTCACAAACAAATCAATTATTAATGAAAGAAATAATAATTAAATATAATATAATAATAATATTATGAATAAATAAAATAATATCATTTCATTAAATTCAACTTATAGGGTTAATAATTTTTTATAAACATATAATACAAAATATAATGAAGCTGTATTAATAATGGATGAAATATCTTTTTCAACATTTAGTATTCATAATGTCATAAAATTTAATTAAAATTTTTAAAAGTGGGAAAATATATCAGAGTTACTAACAAATATAATTTAGTATGGATAAAATTTCAAAAAGTCACTTTTAATGTGGTCACTCTAAAAAATACCTACAAAACTAATAACTGTGTTATTATAGTCTAAAACAAATAATAATATTTCTATAGTATATTGGTATTCATTTACGATTAGTGTTTCATGTGGTACGAGGTATCAATAATATTATTTATTTAAGGAATATAAATTATATAATTTTATTGTGAGAGAATCTTCTCTAGGGGATGAATATATTCCATGATTTTATTAGGTCTATATCAAACTTCAATGTAGTCTCATATGCAGATCCACTCAATGTGAATGATTCTTACCTACAAGATTTTGATATCTAAATGAATTATCAAAATTTAAAAATTCATTAAACTGATAATGTACAAGATATGTTAAATCCTCATGAATGTGATACTGAATAATTAGATTCTAGTGATATTAATTCATGGGGAGTGGTTATATGGTCATCCTATTTATACCTTCATCATATCATTGGATCAAATCGACTAATTATATATTTATTTATTTATGATTGAAACACAACAATATCACCCATCATATAATTAGTTTACATTTTTAGAGAGATTATGTTTTATTGAGGCACTCTATTCAGGAATCATATTGAATTTGGGGATTCTATTTCTGGTTAGGAACATATAAAACTTGTAATTTCTAACCTTAAAAGATATATTCCACCTACCCACTTCCCCCCCAGTATCACATCACACCATTAAATTATCAAAATGATGGAATTATATAAGAGGATGTGTGATATCTATATAAAATCATATTTTCATCATGATGATGGGTAGGTGTTAGACTTATTAACCAATTTCTTAATATATCATCATGAAATTATTGACATATTAATAAACACTAATGGTATCATGTGTTTCACATGTAAGAATGTTATGATATCCTAAAAATTGAAAAATTATGTCTCCTATAATGGGTTTACAGATTTGTGGTGATTAGGGAGGTTCAAGGATATTAAATTCTGAATGAAGACCTAGATTAACCAATAATTTCCACTATGGATCCGAGGAGATAGGTTGGTACCACAATGATTCTATATTTCTGGGCTTGATCACCACAAGGATACATAACACAAAACATTATAGGAGTGGAAAATAAGTTAATTACATCAGGTGAGTCTCATGAAATTCTTAATCTCCTTATATCAGTCTTCATCTAGAATGAGTAGATATTTCAAGAATATATAAAATTAGTAAGGGAACCATGAGTTCCCAATCCATAAGATAAATTTGATCATGTTATTTAATAAGTAGAACCTAGAGAAATAAAGATAATAAGGAATAATTAATGGTTGAATCATAGAGAATAACTTTGAAATATTCCAATATTAATTCCATAACTATTAATTTTATCCATTCACAAATGATGTTTGATCGAATATAGATCTCAAACCTAATTGAATATTTGGTCTCTAACGATGATTATATCCATGAACCCAAGCAAGAAGGATAATTGCCTTCAATATTATAGATTCTCTTCATAACGTTGATTACCCCTATCAAACTCTATCTGAGACAATCTAATCTATTTATTTGAGAAGTTCTACTCCAATGGTTCTTTATGGGTATACTTATGTAATTGATAATATGGTTTTCATGGAAATACATGTGACATCACAATACTTTTCATTAAAAATTTCTATTAGAGAGAATAATAGTTACACCCACCTATTTGCAAATGACACCTATAAATGTTGATGACCCAGTGTATGAATGTTGGTACCTATATCTTGGTCTATATAATTTATTTTAAAGTCTATAATTTAAATACATGGGGTAAATATATTATAAAAATTACTAATGATACTCAAATAAAATGTATAACTACTTCAAAATAATATAAAATATATATTTTATAAGGACCAATCAGTAAGGGTTTAGATTCTTTTGAATGTTTCAAGGCCATTACCATCTAAATTAGGTTATTAACTTAATATATATCACTTTTTAATAGTGAATATAAATGTAAAAAATATGATCCTTATGGATTTCAGGACATCTACAAATTTCTGTGAAAGATGTTCAAAATGGTAATCTCCCAAACACATTTGAATGAAAATTTAAAATATCTACACGAGCATTATAGTATGTTTATACCACAAGTTTGGGGGTTCTATTATCATTAAATCATTTGAAAGTGATAGGGAGTTTCTAGTCAAGAAAAAATGGGCATGTTCCAGTTAATACTAGTGGCTGAAAAATCCAAATCCATTATTTTGAATCTTAAAAATTCACACATTATGAAGTGTCTGAACAAAGTAATGTTGTAGACATGTTATAAGTTATTACAATGGAAACAAGGTCATTGGATGAGTAGAACCACAATAAGTTAGATCAACTTCATCAAATAATCAGTCAACTCTACTTTTAACTGGTCAATGCTGAAAATTTCGTTAATAAAGAGTAGCTAGTTATTAATAAAGCAGACAATGATGGACTAGATTCCATTCCATAGGATGATAGAATAAAATCTGATACAATATCACATTTTTCAACATTATATGGGATTTATCAATCAATTAATTAATGGTAGAGAGTGATGAATCAAATTTATGAGTATTTGGATAATCTTGTGTAATAATAATAATACACATATCAACATTTTTTTAAAATAGAATACGGGAGACTCTTAATTTTGGATTATCATCTAGGTTTTGATCAATAATTGAAGGAACTAATTATGAAAAATTTATCATCATTTTTTCTATTCTATTTATGATTCCATAAAAAAATAAAAATACTTTGAAAGATATACCAAGATAAAAAGAAACTACATTATTATTGAATATAAAATGAAAAAAATCAATCATGGTCCTTAATCACTTATTAATGAATGATTTAATCCTACGAATTCTTCATGGATAGATATATGAATAAATTTGATCACCGTACACTAGATTTGGTATATTTCGATATTGATTATTTTTTAGGATAGTCTTATAGATTAGTATATGATTATATTCCATTTTCATACAACACATATGATCTATTTGGATATATATGACTTGAACCTGAATGTTTAGTGTCTGGTAAAAGGAATTTAAAAAGATGATTCAAATGACTAAGTGGTTTTGAATAACCTGTAGTAACATTCATATGTTTTTCACAAGGATCCTCTTAAATGATTATGTTCAGATGATGATATTCTTTAATGATTGGATATAGAATAGGTTATAAATAATTATATCATGAATTTTACATGTTTAATATTTTAGAGACATCAATATTTTTCTATTTTATATAAATTTTGTTTTTTTAGTCCAAATATATTCCAAATCATCACATAGGGAAGTATAGAGGTCCTAAACATGGATTTTAATTTAGATTCCCATTGTATTATATTTAAATACTATGTTTTATCCCATATTATCTATATTAAAATGAAATTTTTTTCTATTTTATATATGATTCATATTTATTGGGAATATACTCTATTCATTTTCAAGCTTCCCATTACCATTAATAAATCAAATGAGTTCTACAACTCTACATAATCCTATGACTATGAAAAGAGGTGAAATGTAGCTGGAATGTTTGGAAAAAATATATCTCCCAATAATATTTTTGTGTTAAAAGACACATGTGAATCTAAAATTTTTACATGAATGGAGTGAACAATATTTATGGATTTTAAATCATTGAGAAATAATGCATGCTTTTTATTAATATAGTCCATAGACCATAGGGTGGTGATAATTAGTTTCAGAGAGATTTATCAACCTATCATTCTATTTTAAGGTTATATATATTTTATTGAGTAGAGAGATAATATATAAAACATGAGCCAAGAAAGGCATGATGTGATTGAAAGGACCTTTAGCCAAATTAATTACCCTACATTCATGTTCATACAATTTAAGGTATTTATGCTTGGATAATATGAGGGTTGATTCTTAATGTTAAAAATTATCAATCAAAATGGAACTAATGTCGAATGCCACAAAACATTGATAAATGATCTGAATGTTATAATTCTTATATATTTGAAAAAAATGAAGTGATAGATTGTATAAAAAAGTAAGGGAAAATCTGAACTGATGTGAAGGGAAGCATAGTACAACTAGAATATGCCATCTTATTAATAATTTGTGTAGAAACCATTTAAGGTCATTGTTCTAAAACTAAAAACTAAGTGTATAGTGTAAAAGAAATATCAATTTTGGATTCCATTACAAGAAAAATAATACACCTTTTTAATATGAAATGATGATGGTGCTACTCATGAAAAAAATTGTCTAGATTAGGATTGACGACATTATATAGGTTGCAAAGGGTTAATCACTGATCATATTTGAATGAAGAGTTGCACTGTGATATTAATAAGGTGTATGACTATATAAGGGCCATCTTCTTATGATTTGAACATGAATTTATTTTGTAGTCCATGTTTGAGGTGTATGTGTATATTAATATTATGGAATGTGTGAATAAAAAATAATTGTGTCCCTTGATTCTAGATTCACTTACAATCAGATTCCTTTAAATGGTGATAGAAAACATAAACTATTAAGACTCAATGTTTGAATAATGTAATGATATGTGAAAAAAATGTAATGGTAGCATTCCAGAATGAATTTAACAATTTTTAGGTTGTTGGTATCATTTGGAACAGAGAGAAAATGTGTAATGGTATGTGGATGAGTCCAAAATGTATGTTCTATATGTCTCTACATATCATTAATTAAAACTAATTTCGCCTTGTGTATTTATTATCAATGGTGTGACCTGTCAGAAGAAAATTGATATTATATGAGAATGTGGGTTCACATTGATCATGTTACTTTAAGAATTTTATCATCATATAGAGGTGATTCATTTTTCATGTTGGTAAATATCATGTGGTAGTGGAAACCATTTTATTTAGTTTATTTTCTTGAGATAATAATTTGTATTTCATTCAATTATCATCATGTGATGAGCACATAGGTTTAATTTATTTTAAAATCTTGTGATATGGACATGAGCCACTCATTTTGATTCCTTGATATGAGGATATTATATATAAGGATCTTTAGAAAGATCATACAAAGGTGGAAAACAAAACAGCCATATCGCAATACTAGATTGGTAATGGTTTCACCCTAGGATGAGACATTTGATGGTTTTGAATTTATTTTTGGTATAGGTTTCTGATTAATATATATATAATGTGTGTATTTTAATTAATTTTATTTTTAAACAAATTAAACTATATTCTCTAAATGTAAAAAAAGGAATGGGAACCCTATAGTAATGATCTTAGCATGTTGAGGTTAAATAAGTGTTTTTATCTAGACCAAAGCTAGTTAATCTATGTCATCATATATAAATATGAATCATGAAAAAAATATTTTTTAAATGGTGGTATTTCATCTAAAATAAATTATAGTGTAGATGATATAAATTTGAAAATAGATTGTATATGTTGGAAGATGAAATTTGAAGGATGGTAAAATTTTTACTCAGTTCCATGATTTCAACTCTAGATGTCGATACGTATCATGTAAGTACATGAATCAATCCAGATGTAGTTCATAAATGTGAGATTTTTTTCTAAATGTATATAAATACACCAAATTGATTATATAAGGATATGAAAATAATGTAAGATTTTCGAATAATAAAAAATCCTTCTATAAAGGTTAAAGTATTGTAATATAGTTGAACATATGTCTTAATATTTAACATCCTATAATTAGGACTAGGTTCCCCACAATTGATTGTATTTCATCTCAATCATTATAATCAACATGACATACCATGACCTTGATAATCACATGATTTATTGAGGAAATCATAAATAATTTATATATATTTCATTTCCCAAATCACATGATAGTCAATGATAGGGAAAATTTAGGAGAAATTTACATATATATTCAATATTGTGTTTCTGTATGGATATAATTGCAGTCTATGAGTAGTGTTTTTTAACTATTCAAATTCATAGAAGTTACTTCAATTGATGATTTAGGTCCCCTACCAATAATACTATGAATCATGCAACACAATGTTCATATAATATTTGTGGAATTCATACCTCAGTCTAGACTAGATGAAATTGAGTTCAATAATTTAATGATACTTTCTCAAATATTATATTCTTTTAGGGGATATATTCCATAAAATATAATCCAATCTAATATCTATATGGTCTTTATGGATTTTATAACCTGTATTGTTGTTTAATTTAATGAAACCATGTAAGAAAGATGAATGTTTTCCTTAATACTAATTTAATGATGAGGTAAGCACTCATTAATAATATCCCATGGATTTGACTCTAATGTGATGTGATGGAGATTTTAAATAATTGGGATTTATGTTGTGGATGCTATTTGAATTTTTAGGTGTCACTGTGTATCATATAAAAGGAATAAAGAAATATCTTTCTCTAATCATATGGGGTCCCTATGTGGATCTTTTTCATGTGTAGGGTAATGGGAAATTTAGTTTTCCGAATCTAAATATAAAGGGAGAAGTAATGAAAATTGAATTTTGAGTAGGTTCAATACGTTTAGAAAAAAAAATTATGGAAAATAGTTTATGTTCATGATACACAGTCCAATTTTTGTTTTTCTTTGTGATCATTCTATGAGGTCCTCCACCATTTTGTTGAACTACTTATGAATGGGATACTAACAATGATTATTAACATAATGTGGTGAGTGTCACGTGAAATTATGAAAAATATATCTTGAACATATTTCACTTTTGGAGGATGTGAATCACTACACATATGTGGTTTTAATGCAATATATACTTTTCATGTATAAATTTTGAGTGTTCTATAGTCCCTACCATTTTGGATTGAGTTTTAGAAGATATTTCCTTGGATACATTCTAGTTAATGAGATATTACCAATTATCCATGATAGAAAATGTAGAAGAGAAATCATGAATATGTCTTAAAAACATGATTCAGATGGATTTCACTAATATAAATATGTCCATTATCAACTCTAGAATACCACTTTTATCAAAATTAAAAATGTTTTGTTTCAATCTAGACAGTTAAAGGATGAATGAATTTATCAGCACTAAAATTGCACTATTAATGAACCCCTTTATTACTGCTAAAAAATAACTGGTAAATGGGTGATCTAATAATTAATTTTATCACTCTTAAAGGACCCTTTTATTCGGTATTTTTGGGCACTATTAATGGGGTATTTTAATTGTACTTTTTCGCACAAATAAAGGACCCAATGATAAATCATATATAAAATAATCAATGCTCCAACAGCAAATTTTATCAGTGTATTCCACTCCAACAGCCCATTATAATCACTTCCCCCACCCCTTTATCAGCACTTTAGATAATCTCACCCTCTCATGCAAACTTTAACCTTTAATGAGTTTCAAAACCTATACACAAGACATATATATCACATCCTTTTCTACTCTCCTATATTATTTTGTTTCACATTTTCTAATATATATATATATTTCATTAAATTATTTTATCCATATATTTATATATATGATTATATATTATTAAATATATTTTGAATGTAAATATATTTTATTACTTATTTTTAAATTAAATTTCATTGTGTGAATATATAAGAAATATGTATGTATTTTGATATATTTTAGTATAAATAATATTAAATAATTAAAAAATCTATAATTTTAAAACCATAATATCAATACCAATGTAATATCTAGGAATAAATTCTGTACTATCCAAAAATGGGCTAAAATACCCCCATAAACGAGAATAAAACCCCATCAATTGTCAAAAAATATGGGTATACAGACCAAGAACATAGTTTTGGGGGGCTTATAAGAATTTTTTGGGCTTCGAATTTGTGATAGAGGTGTAGTTGTATCATTATGAATGTATATATCATCCTAGGATTCGATTTGATATGTTGTAGAGCCCAAACGGGTACACTAATCCAAAGTTATGGTTGTTTGAATATCGGGTTACACATTCAGCTAATTTAAAATCATTTATTAATTTTTTCACATTTATATTAAAATTGATATTAAATCACAATTACTTGGTATTAATATGAAAATTTGTTCATTAACATAAATTTTTATCTATTTAATATGTTATTTCCACAAAATTACTTATATAATAAGTGTAAATGATAATTTATCTTTTCTAAAACATTTTTTTAAAAATTATATTATATTTATATAAATATATTTATATTTATACATTATTATATGATTTTTCATGAAATATTTTTTTGAAGTATACATTAATCAGCGCTTGTCAAAAATTACTGATAAAAGGGGGTTTTATGAGCGATTCTAAAAAGTGATGATAGACCCTCCCCCCTCCAATGACCTCTTTTTTTATAATCATTGAAAAATTTCCCATTTATCATCAATTTTTTAAAGAGGTGATAATGGGTGTGCCTTTTTCAATGTTTTTTAAAAATAACCGACAAAGATTCCACATTAACAGCAGATAAAAATGCTATTAAAGACCCCCCCTTTAAATTAATTTTATTAGTCATGAGAAACGGGGTCTGTAATAGCATTTTTAGATAGCATTATTCCCTCCCTAGAGCTGGATAAACCCATTTTTTAAACCTCTACTTTGTATACTACATGTAACCATTTAGTATCTAGTTTCTCAAACTTATCAATACACATTGGATACTACACATCTCTATAACACTGATAATATATGGGGCTCAATATTAATGAAATGTGTCATTAATATGAAAAAAATCATTTATACTATAGATTAGTGGATATGGTGTCACTATTTTATTAGTATAGGGTTTTGTGTAATACACAAACAAGTCATGTAGACGTATTCCTAAGAAGGACATTGTATCATTTACAACTAAATTCGGATATATATTCGATAAAATTTGGTTGAATTAATATATTTATAAAATTATTATTATAGGGTATGAGGATGATTGGTAATAATAAATACTTTATTTCATTTATAATTTTATAATGTAATACAAACAAATTTTACATCAAATTTTCAACAATATTGTATAATATGAAAAAATTATGGTTATGATATTTGATTTCAATATATTGATAATATCATTTCTCAGGAATTCCGTGAAGGGTATAACCCAAGAATATTTTGAGAATAATTTCATGGAATAATGTTTTTTCATTCCCCTCCCAGATGTAGTTGGGGATATAACACCATAACAACATTTATCCATGGTGAAAAAAAATATTATCTTGTTGCATGAAATAATTATAGAGGATGATGAATGAAATTAGAATGTATCAAGAATTAATGAAACACTATATTGAACTACACATAGTCTATCATATTTTATGGTTAATATTTCCAAATGAATATAAATTGTTGTTATACATTTCTTCATGGTTGGTGGGTGGTGGAGGCATGTTTGGGGACATCCAAAATTACAATTAGGGTCTCTCCTTCTTCAACACATCGAATGAGAATCCACTCAAATCCTCATATATATATAAAATTCATGGAATTTTCGACATCATAATGGCATATTTTTGATTCATTACATCAGATAAAATACTAATTAGATTCATTAAGTTGATGACCTTCATTATGAGGTAGTTAGTTATGTGATTCATCCCTCTAATTATAGAACATTATAGAATTGGTATGAGATTTCCTTGCTAAGGGGTTTCGTTGATTTCATTGATTTCCCTAATGTCATATCCCCCAAATTGAGATAACAACCTTTGATATGAAATGAATATAATCATCTCATACCTTTTTGGAACTACAATATTTGAGATCATATTACCATACACATCAGTGTATTCATTAAAAAAACTAAAAATATGTGTAAATAAGTGTTCTGATGGAAATTATTTCATTTAACCTCCTAAATAATAAATTATTGGAACTCTGTATTCCTTTTTTAATGGTATGTTCCTATTTTTTAGTTCACTATTTTAAATCTACCTTGATGGTTAAGAAGGCCACACATAGTTTTTTACTATGTCCTAGAACCATATTGAGGACCTAGTATTTTGCGTCTTTATTGGTGACTCTATCTGATAATAGAAAATAATATTAAAGAATTTCTATTAATATTAAGATTATGATGACTAATGAGATGATCATGTTGATTTTTTAAAATTTTATTTCATTTAAAAATTATTATTCTTGAGGAACCATTGAAATAAAACACCCATATATAGGGAGTTTCTCATACAGAAAAAACCCTTTATTAGGAATCTCAAATATTATTGGGAAATTTTATGGGGTATTATTAAATATGTTAATATCTATTATAAAATATGCATTAATTATTTTTTTTGGGAACAAAAAGAATAATTAGTATTGTTGGATGACCTCCCATAGTTTTAAACAAATAATTATAATTTTATAACTATGTGTGTTATCATGTGGTTCTACACTGGGAACAAGTTAAATGCATTGTTACTCAATATAATGCCTACTCATCATAATAATGATGATTAATGTGGGTCAGTTTATCTAAATATTAGAGTATATGATCTTCGTATCATGCATATTTATACATAAAAAATAGTTTATATTTTCTTCACCAATATCTATGTTTTATGATAAAGAGTAGTAAATGATAGTTATATGGTCTCTTTATATAAAAATACTAGATTTAATTTTTTGCGAGTCATTAATATACTTGGGATAATTTATTATAGAAAAAAATATTCAGAAGAATCCTAGAAATATTTGTCCCATAGATAGGTGGTTCATATTTTTATCAATTTAGAGAAGGATGGGAACTTACTATCAAGGATGTCATTAATGAATCAGATGTATGTGAACCATCATGGAAGGCCTCTAAAATAGTTGATTTATTTTAAAGATGGTTTATTAATAATCCCTTTGGTTCCCTTGGGGTCATCTTTAGTGACAAAATAGTGGACTATAAAACAAAGAAACATTATTTGTTTCACCCAAATATATATCCTTGTGGGATTAATTTTCATTATGGGATAGAATATTATATTAAAAACTATATCGTAATCAATAATATGATCACAACACTACTAAAATCATTCAACCAATGTTTCAAAATTAAAATAATTTATCTTCCCAATGAAAATATTAAAAATAAAATTATTGGCACATTGATATATAGAAAATTAATTTATTAAGACAAAGTAAAAGAGTCAATAACAAAACAAACTGTGAGGTTCTTTAAAAGCATTTGATTCTTCATCATCAACTAATATTTATATATTATCATACCTATTATAGATATATATAAATGAATTATATTTCAATCCAACAATTTTAAAAATCAATTATTGTATTATTAGAAATGTGAAATAATTCTTTCTGAATTCATTGTTTTTTTCTATAATTTGGATATAGAAAAAAATTCACCATTCTTCTTTTTTAACTTGAATAATGTTTGTGTGAAACATATGATATTGTAAAACACAAATCATTTTTTATTTTATGTCATTTTTATATAGGTCATAAAATTTAGCTTCATGACTGTGATGTATTCTGAAGGTTGACTATAGTTTACAATCATGGTCCTATGGTAGGTCTTAAATGATGAGTATAAACATCATATTCTATGAAATGAATATATATATATATATGGTTATAGGAAAATACATTCTCATTATGCTTTAATATATATATATATCCCTCTCTGTGTGTGTGTGCGTCCTATTAATATGGATATAATGTGCTACTAATCAATATTATTCGTAGGTATTTACCTATTGCAAAGATTTATTTCCCTTATATATTCATTGATGGTTTAGAACCATTATCAAATTATGAAGTGGAATATAAAATTATAACATATAGATATTCCGTTACTTCTACTTAAACATTAGTTATAATTAGATATAATGTGACATTCATGGATCTAATGAAAATAAAGTGACATTTCTATCTACACTGAATATTTAAAATGTGTCTCTAAATTTTGATAGTGTTGGAATAGGTTCATCATAGTAAATTGTATATATAATATTATCCCCTCTATAATTTGAATAATTAGGGGTAGATAATATGTTGTTGTCTTAAAACCCAAGAGTTATTATCGGGGAATTATTAGGATATCAATATGAAAAAACTAATAATTATGATGATTAAGAATTTGGGTATTCTAGGGACAAAAAGTGAATTATTTAATAGATATTATTTGATATATGTAGTAGATATAATAATAATGATTGTATAGTGTATTCAAACCATGTTCACATCCACTATTATATGTTGAGGTCCATTTGGTTGGAGATTTGTAGTTTGATTTTCATTATATTTGTTTAACCAATCCTTCAAAAATGATACATGTGGGGAATTTGATTGAGAATATTTATAAATATGGGAGGGTTCAATGTAATTTTTGATTGAAAATTATTACTATTCATTATGTACATTTAATAGATAATTTGATTAATTCTGAAGACCATTAGGGATTGTGATTCAGTCAAAACATTATATCAATGGTTATTTGCGTACTCTTTTGTAGAATCGTATATCAATATACTAAATTTTATAGTTCATAAAAGGATTACTTTCATAATTAAATAGACCAACCATACTATTAAAAAATTACAATGGAAATTGATGGTTTTAATAGGGAACTAATTCATAAATACATTTTCATGACCTCTCTTATAAAAAAATGTTGGTAATAATGGCTGACAATAAATTCAAAGTCAAATATGAGAACTCTAACTTTGATCTTGGATTTATCGTTCTAATATTATTCTCTAGACATTTTTATATCAATAAATAATTATAATAGAGTTTGAAAAATAATATTTACGAAGACATGGTCATTAGAGAGTATAGATTGGTATGAATTATATTCTAGAAAAATTTCCCACCAAATCATGATATGGATCAATGCCATTTTATTTTCTAGAGATATAGTGAGTTTTGATTATCACCAATATGGTGATCTTCTAATACCATTATACAAATGAAATATCTACATGAAATTGGAAAAAATATTCCCTAAATTATATCCTTCTTCTACAATAATATCACCTATTTATGTCTTAAAATTTATTCAATGAGTGCCTATCAAAGATCCAATGAGAAATGAAGGGTATATTGAATTGAGAGATTATCTATAGAAATGTAAAATTGTAGGAAGATTTAAGTTTTCTATATCATGATATTATACATATTTTCATGATTTATCTCAAAATAATGTAATTTACAAGTCAACATTAATTATTTTAGTGGTTCAGTTTTCAAAAAAATAGGTGGGGGAACATTTTTTTTATAAATTTTAGATAAAGACAGACTTCCCAAATTATGATTAATTAACTACACATTTTCAATTAAATATAATAATATGAATAAAACTGATCTTTTCCTGGATGATTCATGATTATAATTGTATCTCTACTAAGCCCCTTGGTGTGATTCTCTTCACATGAGCATAGTATAGATTCATTCTACTATGACATTTCTTAAAAGTAATGGTTCATTCGGGCATCATATTCCTTATCATTTATAAACATTTTGGAAAATTTCTAAGTTACAAATATGTTTACATGGTTTATATACATGTCCATCATTAGTGAAGTGGTGTAATAATTAAATAACATTGACTGAATTTTATTGTGTCTCTTCAACAGATGATTATTTTGATTGATGTAATGGTTTCATGGTCTTGTTTGATGGGATGGTGCTCATAAATTCAATTGGAAATATGGTTCCAATGATCTCATTTATGAATATAGTTTCTAAATTATTATTATTAGGTTTATAATTTCATAGGTGATATAAAGTACCTTGGGTATATTGTAATTTTATTACTCTCACTTCTAATTTTTCTTGGGTTGTTTTTATTTCCATCAATAAATAACGAATAATGTATTGTTCCTATATTTTTTGGGGAGGTTGAGGCTATAGATTAATTATTATGATATTATTGAAGGAAAAAAATAATTATAAAATTATTTCCTTATATTATATACATCTATGTTTTTGTGAATTTTTTATTCTTAGTTACTATCATTTAGGCTCATCTTTTGACATATTAGGATATCCATGAAATACTCTGACCATAGGTATTCTAAACATTCATTTCTATGTGAAAAATTATTTTGAGATATTATATGTGATCATAAAATCATCATGGATGTTCTTGTATAACATTATATGTTAGGGGATGTGGTTAGGATTTATAGTGAGTCTAATTTCATTGAGCCTCCTGAGTTTCAATAGTCTTTGTAAATTATTCTGGAAATTTTAAATGAAATACCAATGTAATTTCTATTTTCAAAAATAATGAAATTTTCATTCTGTAATCATTTATAAAGAACCCATTATCATTATTATCCTCCTAACATTGGCATAAATTTTTTTCATACCACATAAATGGTGGAACCAAAATTAAATTTGGCTGGCTAAGGGTCTAGATTGGGTAATAGTCCAATTATGATCAAAATATGTCAAACTTATACAGAAAATAGTTTCTTTCATTATGATAATAAAATTTTTCATTATTTGGAATTAATCTATAATATAAAATTATATAACCTATATCCAATAATAAAAACCATCGTAATAAACTTCATTATTAAAATTGGATGAGTATCATTTTCAAATCATCATTTAGAGTTTGTATTCATATCTCTGAAAACTATTCATGGGGAATATTCTCATTAAATGTATATTAAAATACTTTTCATCTTAAAATAAAATATTTGGAACTCTAATTATTACATTTTTTTCAACATGAGAGATAAAAGTCCATTTTTATCTCAATATAGAGAATAATTTGTTAACTAGTTTTTAGTGGATGTCCTCCCATGTTGATATAGATCTATTACGCAGGCAACTATTAAGAAAAATTGTGTTCCACCAATAGTCTCCATGAATCATACATGAATATATAATTCTTTTTACCTGAGTGTTTCCAACACTGGAAAAAATCGAGATTGAACATCTGATATGTACTAATCTATGTCTCCAATGCTATTGATTATGGTGAAGGTTGGATTACATATATTGGATGGAGGAGGAGTGATCTACACTCATTTAGAAAACTTTTTCAAATCATGTTTCACTTCTATATAACAACATTCTATGGAATCCATTTAGGTATCCATGAACTCAATAAATTTGATATTTTATATGGGTATGATTGGGTGATAAAATACCCTTGTAGATCTAATATATGGATTCTAGTATTTTTGACCAACAAGTGTCTTCTATAATTTTCTAGCATAATCTATTTTGGGATAATTATTTTGTTTTTTAACCAATTTCTATCATAAATGGAGAAATCTAGATATCCTTCTTCGAATAGGTCCTGATTCAATGTTTTATAGATTTATAAAATCTTCGTTGGCCAGGATCAATCTTCATTGATTGAGAACCGTCTCTTTTTTTACATTCTATAGAGGGGATGCATTGAGATAAACATGTGATTTATAATAAACATGCATATTTAAACTAATTTATTAAGCATGATGTTGATACAACTCCATTAAATAAAAATTATATAGTAAAATCCTTTCCATGATTGTAATATATTTAAAATTCTTATATGGAGGTGGGATGTTTTTATGAAATTAACATTATCATTTTTTGAATCATTCAGAATGGGAGGTGACTATAACTTTTGGTGAAATCAGTGATTTGAGGCCTACCTCTGGTGATGATATGCACACCTTCATTAGATTTCTATGTACAGACTATATTTCATGTAACATCTTAATTATTATGATCATACACCTCATTATCAATACTACCATTATCGTTGGGGTGATATTGATCAAATTATATAATGTATAATATGTTTCCATGATCATTACATCGTCTAAAGTATGGTAAATCCACTATCCTTTGGGTATTTACAAAGTGATAGATAGTATACTTCCATGTCATTTTCAATTTTTTGGTCCACTTGTTCTTATGGAATCTTCATGGTCTTGATCATTCTTCTTGGTATCCCCACTAATTTGACTTATGTATAGTGATCCAAAAAGAGTCCACAATATGTTGTGATGAGTGAGTTTTTAATAGGTGGGGTGGATCTCATAGAAAAAGAAATGGTAATGGCTTATCTTGTGATGTTTCACCAATCCACAGTTTAATGACATATATGGGTGTAAATATTGTGGTGATATAAACACCCCAACCCAAAAGACAATTTTTTTGATCCTATCACTTTATATTCCTAGAATGATTTTTGTTTGAGTACAATAGAGGTGGAGGCGGCAGAAATGTTGATATTTTATATATCCATAATTGATAGAGAATATACCACATTACATCTATGACTATAATGATAGATTAACATTTTAATTTTTTGGAATTTCTAAAATAATTATCCAAATGAGTGCCTAAGTTCATATATTGGTTGTATTCTATTGAGGGTAGTGGTGTAGAATTAAATTTGGATATTCTCACGTGAAATTCCAGTTCAATATTATTTAACTATTATTGTTGGATTCTATTAGTGGACTATTATAAAAAATAATCCCATTTCGGTGTCATAGAAATGATATGATCATAGCCGAGTTACCATTTTGAATATTTAAATTAGATTCCTAAAACTCTACATGAAGAAATAATTTTTCCTGATGTTTATTTAGAAATAATTAATGGATGAGGAGTGGGGTGAAGTGAATTTATATATGGTCACACCAACCATTTATTTTCATATTATATGGGAAAAAATTATTAATTGACATTCAATATTTTTCATTCTAGGAAATGGCTACTAAATATCAATATAATAAATTCCCTTCATTGGATTTCATGTATCTGAAAATAGAACCTAGGTCGATTTGGTGATAGATCTCATCAATTTCCAAAAAATTATTATCATACTCCCCATAGAAAAATTCATTCATATTTAGGTGATATAGGATTTTATAGTGATTTAAGCCCATATAATATATGTATTTCACCATGAATGTTTTCGGAATTCATTAGTTAATAGTGTATATATGAAAGAACCTAATCTATTAACATTTTTTTACTAGTTCATTCTTTTTAATATTTTGGTAGGGATTCCTCCACATAATCCAACATGATCGTTTTCTTCCAAACATCCATATAGAGTAGTGTCAGATTATATGGATTCACTCCCACTGTATTTATATATGGATGATTTTATGATGGCATATAATATTATAGTTTCATTTATATATCATTTGTTTTTACGTAAATTATAGAACATGACGATGTACAAGGAGAGTCACGCCTCAATCATTGGAGTGCCTCTCAATATGAGGGATTTATCATAGGATCTCTATTGTGGAGAACAACCTTTTAGTGAGTTATCATCTTTCCATAAGGTAAAACATTGTATCTCTTATCATGAGAATAATTCTTGTGAGATATTTTATATTTTCAGGGGGTGTAGCTGTATTATTGAAACACTAGGGACCCCGTAGTTGTTAATAATCATGTCACGTAATTATTTTATTTGATTACCACTAACTAAAATTTTATGGAATTTATTGATAGAATTTGGGAAAACAATTACAATATTTTCATGGGTGTAATTAATTTTAGTTCAGGATTGGGCATTAATAATCATCTCCTTCTATTATGTTGATTTCCATTAATGATTTCATCATGATCTTCATGGTGTTTTTGACATGTTATAGGTCCATATTCGTGATGGGGTTAATGAATTATTAGAACCCTCATGTCATTGATCTATCTTTAGAGACTGGATACCTTTCATTTAAATATTTTAATGATATACTGGGCATCTATATGTTAATTTTTATTGAATTTCAAGTATAGTGAATGAAATAAAAATTTTCCTACTTTTATTCTTTATGTACAACCACGATATGCATACATGCCTCTTATATGGGGTTCAAGATATGTACATTTCCCTCATTAGGTTCTACTAGAATATGCAAATGGAATCTATAAAACGACATAGGAATATGGGCCTACAATTACACTTTTTATTGAGAGTTAAACCAATACCCTTTTATATGTGTATGAATTCTAGAATTATCCAATTTTAATGATAAAATATACACAATGACTCTTAAGATATAAGAAGTGATATAATCTTTTCATGAACTGGATTTTGCAATATTTCAACAAACATAACTTATTATAGGGATATGATGTCCATTAAATTCATTATTCTTAGATATAATATTCTTACAAACATCTTGAATGATAATAAAAATATGATCACCCTATAGGGTATATATTGAGATATACTGATGAAAAGTTTCACCAATGTGGTAAGGAATGTGATAATTTTTCCTATTAGAGATAGATATATGAAAATTAAGATATTCTATAACTACATCCGGGATATATAAATATCATACAGGGGATTGGTATGGATTTAAGTCTACTGTTAATTCGTAACAGAACATTCTATCTTGATTTTGATATGGGAATGATGATATAGTCCCATTCATTGATGGTGGTATGGATTAATGTCAATAATGGTGCCCTAGTCACCAACTGAATATCCCTATGGGTTTATATATGAGACAAAGGGTATATTTCATTCCTTAAATAAATTATAGGATATTCTATCATGTCCATACAAGTGCTACTCAGGTGTTATTGTAGTCATTTTTGACGTGATTTTGTATATGAACCAACTCTTTCATCTATTTTGGTTTATATAATTGATCCTCATTTTAATGGAAATGGGTATGTGTCAATTATCTGTACTGGAGGATTAGAAACCACTAGATGGATATCCTCTTAGGTGAAAAGTCATGAGTGACTGAGGAATGGGTGTTTTGAGTGACCTCGTTAGTATAATTTTACGGAGTTAGGTAAAAACACTTTTTAGTGGTAGATAATGGTTGAAATGTTTTTACATTGTTCATAGAAAATGATGAAATCCTTGATCAACTCTTCATCTACCACTATAAAATAAGATTTTTAGGGATTTTTAACTTTTAATACGTACTTTCAATGAATTAAGTGGTGGAAATGGGATATTCTTACCTGTTTCTCACCACCTTCTATTGATATCAATTAGATCTTCAAAAATTCATCTCCTAGAGGCACTCATGCTCAAAAAAATGGTACATATAGTATATTATCATCATTAGTACAACATTAATAAATTTTTTATATAATTCAATGATATTATAAGGATATTATTTCCCCTAGGTTTTGGGGGCCCTCACTTAGGGTTTAGTAGTGGAATTGGATTTTTAATTGGACAATTCCCTTTAATTTGAATATAAGGGAGGTTTTTCTAGGGAAACTCATAAATAAATCTACATAAAAAGAATATCATAACACATTAGTGAACCATTATAAGTTATATCATTATCTATTGATCGCATTTACCATTGATGGTTTAATATATGGAACGAAATTTACTATTTCTAAGGGATATTTATATCATGACTCCACCATAGTGTTTTCACGTAATATATAACTTGTTTTCAAAAGCTGGTGTAAATTGAGAAATTTCTAGAAATATATTTTTAAAGACATAAATAATGTGGAAAGTAGTTCAAGACAATGTTCACATTTTGAGTAGTAATTGTTTCTTAATTCAGGAATATATTCTATAGTTAATTTATATTTTTTGAATACATCCCAAATTCTAGTGTGAGACTTTTTACGATAATCATAGGGAAGGATTAAAACTATATATTGTTGTAAAAACATATTATATATTATAGTATTAACATCAATGTAATTATATATAGATATATATATATATATATCACAGGTTCTCTATCGATGGTACTCTCTGTATTTATCATAAGATTTGTATCATTTTTATTACTTATTTATTTATAGTTTTAGTTTACTATGATTCAAATATACTGAGATGCGAGCTATATAATTTATTTCTATTTAGTGAGTTATTTTGTATTTCTAGTTTCTAGATTATGTCCATAAAAAGTGTTTTATATGTATCCCATATATAGGAATCATAATCTATGTTGTTAGGGACCACATAATCAAAACCTCACATACATTTAAGGTCACATGATAAGGACCTTCATGGTTCCTTTTGGGATCATAAAACAATGAAAAATTCAATTAATTTTGTAGAGATAGGCAATATACTATTAGGTTAATCATGAATACAGATGGTTTGTTTGTTACTAACGCATTAGTAACCCTTTCTGGTTTTCCTCAAATGGGAAAAATCTAAATAAATATGGATTTTGGGATCACCTAGTGGTAATATATACCTCTAGTGGGGGCATGATTTCATCATGAACACTTCCTAATTAAGAGATGAAATTTTTGAATGTCGGGTTTAGATCATTGTTATGAATCATATATATTTTATTTTAAATAATTTAAATCCCATATAGAAAGAGTTTTTTAAGTTATGTCATGTCATGTGACCATTCCATGTATATTTACACCATATGACAATGATGATTTCATTTGCTTTTCCATCACATGAATAGTATTGTAGTGTCGTTAAATATGATGAAATATATATTTTACTGTGGTCTTTGTGTGGTATCTTTGTTAGACCATTAATCATAGGTTGGATCAAAGATAAATCACTTAGTATTACCTAGTTTGATAGTTAATCCTATGAGAATGACCTATATGTTTTCAAGGAACTATTTGAACCTAATTGGGTATTAAAAATTAATATGTGAATCCCACATGTCATATTCCCATGTTTATTTACGAAATATGGTGATTAAATCATCATTAATTTGATTAATGGGAATTGCACCTCAAATATATTCACATATACTAATAACTTAATTTTTGGAATGAGATATCCACCATGTGCATAGACCAATCAGTCTCAGATCATGGGTAGCCACATTTGATAGAATGTTCCATCAGAGGCTTCATTGATTTCACTATGATGAGGTACTCGCTATCCCTATGATATATGATTGAAAAAAAGCATAGTGAAAAATCAATTAGGTTCAATAAGTGGGCATGTTCTTTTATCAGGTGACTTTATAACAAAAGGGTTGTATGTCAATTTTCATTCCCTAATCCTGTATATTTATTGGGTGTGTAGATGGAAATTATGTGGTATTTTTTGGGTTATATACTTAAAATATAAATACCATCATGTAAATTTGAGCATGAACATCCCAAATAATTAACCCTTGTAATAGATGAAATAGAGAATTGATCCGTTTTACACCCCCATAATATATCATGGGGTCTATATGGGTGTCCCAATGCTATGTGATCTAGGATCACAATGGATAGTGGGATCAATACATCTATGATCACCCACCAATCTTAATTATATTACTTGAATGATGTAGGTATGTCACATGAGGGTAATAATTTAAAGGTTTAATTTTTAGGGAATTAACAATATGTACTTGGAGAGGAATTCATCTTTTATGTATCAACATTATGGAGACTCAAAAAACAAGTGCGTCATGGGGTACATCAGGAAGAATTTACTATCTTTACTCATCTTTTTTTTCCTATGAAGGGTTTCTCAAATGTCGATTCATGAATGGGAAATGATCTCTTCTCGGTTTCATTAGATGAAAATTGATTTCCTCTAGTTTATATCAAAATGAATTCATTTTTTATATTTGGGGAAGGTATAGGTATTTTGATAGAAACTATAGGTATTAAATATTCTGAAATATGAATTTTATAGTGGTTACAAAAGGATCATTATAGTTTGAATGTGTTCTCACAAATCTATGTGTGTGGAATTCAACATCTTTTCCTTTGAGCCATAAAAAACTTCATCATGTGGGGACAAAAATGATTCCTTTTAATGAAAAAAATAATTTTACTTATTCCTTGGGAGGCTATGTGATTATGTCCACCTATATTAATAGAATATGTTAACTAGAAATTAGGCTTCATGGACTATCATTGGACACTGTGAATCAGAACCTCACTAAGGTGGTTTTTTGCCCTGATTCATTGATGTTACTATGTAAATATAAATACAGTATAAATTTTTAGGTGGTTTTTTTATTTTCATGGCATCTTTTTATACTTCCAACAACATTATAATTATTATTGGTTATCATCTATATTTTTATCCTCAATAATATTCTATCATGAACAACAACCACATATAAATAGGGCCATTTCCTTAACTTTTTCATAGAAAAGTTATTTACATAAACCCAATGGGTGTATATTGGGTTTGAATATAATCATAATACTAGGATAAAACCAATTTTTCCATGAGAAACCATTGTTAGATAATCTGGGAATATTAATTTATGGACAAATATATTAAAATACCCATTTATCATTTTGAAGGAATTTATCATGAAAAAATATTTATATAACATAATTAATAGATTTTAACATCATGTAAATAAGAATTTAAAATAAACTATAAGGTGATATTCTAAAAGTAATATATTTGAAATCCTCCCAATGATCTATGTACAATATTAAGTCATGGAAGAAATCATATCCCATTATGAACATTTTTATTGGGACAATAGTGTTTATTATTATTTGTTACAGTAACATCAATGTTAGAGTATAATCATACATATTGATGTGATACGTGTATGTGTTTAGATCCTCCAATGAATATATTTCAATTTTTCTATGTCCCGAATATGAACATAGGGATCCCAGAAAGTATAAATATATTATTTTATAATTTTACTCAAGGATGAATTTCCTAAAATACGTAACATTCATTATCAATCCCATATGTATGATATGTCTTAACAATAAATTTCTGTATTCAAAATATAGTGGATTAATATTAGAAATAATATCATATATATATATATATTAGTCCTCATTAGCGGTTTATACTATTTTTAATTTATTTTATAAAATTATTTTTATTGATCAAGAAGTCATGCTTCTTCAAAATAATGGTGTACACAGAACCTCTAATGTAAATCGATTAATCCATTTGAATCAAATGTGAATCAACTCGATAATGGTAGTAATGAAATTTATACGGTATATTAAATAACTAAATATCAACACCCTAATCACAAAAATTATCCAAAACGTACCCTATTTTAATTTCCCCTATAAGAGAAAATAATAATAAAGGAAAGACAGAAAACAAATTTGGACAAGTGAGGAAGTGGTGTACTAGAATACATCTTAATTAACCATGAAAAAAAAACCATGTACTCAAAATATTATAATAGAAAAATAATGATTATAAAATGAGAATTATGGAGTGTTCAAATAGGGAGATGGGGAGGAATTGAAGAGTAATTTGAGTTTGGAGAAATAAAAAGAACAAATTTTATAGTGGTGTATGTTTCACTCTTTGGATATAAAATTTATGAAACAATAAATCGATCACAAAACATCCAATGTAAAGTAACCACATAAATAATGATAGTATATATGGGTTGGAAAATTATTAAGGAAACCATATTACAATAATTTCTGAAACACTATATATAATGGTATCCTATATGTGTTGGTCTTATAATTTTTGTCACAATGTTGACACAATGTGCACCGATTTGAAATCCCATAACACTCTCACATGGTTTGGGTGAATTGTACACTACCAAAATTTAATAATTGTTCAAACAACCTAGATAAATAATGTTTCTATAAATTTATATTAAATATTACCATGATTAAATTGATGATGATAAAAATAACTAAATAATAAAATACAGAATAGAAATGAAAACCATGGGAGTTGTACCCTGTTAACTTCATTACCTTAATCTTTGTTGGGTCGTCTAAAAATAAAACTTTTAATATGATAATACCAATGAAATTAATCTCACAGATCCAAATTAAATACAATCATAATTTTCCATAATATATGTTCTCGAAAAAGTATCCATCATAATCAATAAATACATTACTCTCTTAATCTTCTTATTTAAAAAATAATGATGGCATGGAGAAAAATAAAATAAAATATTCAATGATTAGATAGAAATTTCAACTCATATGTCCCTTAAACATGGTGGTGGAATTAAAAATTCCGATTGATATGAAAAAACTAACAACATTAACATATACACCAAAATAGCACCATCAAGATTTCCTCCTCATGAACATAATGTATATGAAATCTATACAGAAAAACAATCTATAAGAGAAATAGTTTATCCCTTAATCATGTTAAGGAGTTTAACAAACCATTAAAGGGAGAATATTATTAGGAAGACAACAATGCATATAATGTGAGAGTAAAAACAATTCCTTAGATTATCCTCTTTTATATTATAAATAAATAGGAGCTATCAAAGGTGATATACTAAGATAAAAAAATGTTCTATAAATGCCCTCCCAAACTAAACCTTATAATTCAAGGGAATATCATATTATATCCAAAAATATGTTGTTGATATAGATGTAGTCTCATAAAAAGATAAATATTGATTTGGTTCGATCAATTAGGTGTTAATAAATAATACATCATTTAGAAAAAAATCATTATATTCCTTGAATCAATGGGAAGAAAATTTTAAAAAACCATCACACACAAGTCTACTCCCAATTATTAGAGAAAAATTAATATCTACATCACAAGAGTTGGCTATACATTTGTATCCTAGTGATCTGTTTCCAAATTGATGGTTAACCTTAAACCATATTCACCATGGTATACTGCCTTTTTGTGATAGAAAACCACATAGAACTTGAATATAGATAACTGGTTTATGAAAATATTTACACCACAAGTTTTCATAATCATCATGATGATATCCAAATAAAACCAATCCCTATGTAAATAAATCTTGTACATAATGAATATTTCAGTGAAAGGGTAATTTCCTCAAGAAGAAATCTTTTACTAAAGAGGTTGATCTATAATTTATACTCGCATTCATAAACCTCTATGAGTCATGATTAAATTAAAACCAAATATATAAACCAAATTTTTATATTCCCTTATTCCTCATTAAAAAATTGAATGTTCCAAATGTGACCTTATTTTACCCTGACAGACCATATCCATTCATTGTTTATATCTATCTATTTCTATATCTACCCACATCCACTATATGTCATTTATTACATTAATTTTGTGGAAAATAATGTAAATAAAAACATCAATCATCATTGATTATGCCAGTGATGATACATTCTTTTATGAATAATCCACCATCATAAGGGTTGTGTCCAGATGTGAGGATTCCCATAATTCCAATGAATCCTATAATAAGGATGTTTCTTCATAGCATCATCCTAGAAATATTTTTCTCATTTTTCATTCAAATAATACTGTGTTATACACAATCACCCTCTGTAGGCACAAATAATCCTACCTATCTACTGATTGGATCCTTTAAATGATCCATATTTCATTTCTCATAGTGAATAAGTCTTTAATTCTACTTCATCTATTTAATATATATTGATAAAAACTATAGTATTTATAATAAGTATGTATAATATTATGGTAAACCTTGTTATCCACTCATTCATGATTATGTATCCACATGGATGGTATAAATAACCAACGCTCACTCTAAAACTCTTTAAATGGGGTTGATTGATTGAGGAAAAATCCAAACAAAAACCTTCTTAATTATCATCACTTAAAGAACTAGGATTATTAGTATCCATCATGCACCTTGAATAGGATGTTCTACTAGAGATCAAGGAAAAAAAATTCATACTCACTCATGGTCAATAAACCAAGATTAATATAAAATATAAACCATAATGAAACCTCCATTTCAATTTTCAAAAGGAACACATCAATAAAAATTCTCTTGAACACCAACTATGAAAAGGTAGCCTCATCACAATTCTATATGCTGAAATCCTATCCGATTCTCACTATTACATGGAGGATACATGATGAATGAATCAATAGCTTATTCGATGTTATTAAAGATCAATGTAATATATGCTGCATCATAAAATTTCAATCATTTTTTACTAAGAATTTGGCCTTCCTCCAAAACTATAATTTCTATCCCTGGTGAAATTAAAATAAACTCCAATTATATAAAATCCAATCACGATCAATTGGAACTAACATATTTTCTGAATAAATACATTATACTCTTATCATACATGGTGGAGGTTCATCCCTTTTCTAAAAGTAAATGAAAAAACATGGGTGGTCCAATAAATCAAAAGACCATAAAAAATTCTCAATAAATAGATGATTTTTTACAAACATAGGATCAACATGATCTTATATAAAAATATCATATGGCTTACCTTGGGGTAGTGTACTAATACGATTATAATTCAACCATAGTTATTTAAAAAACATATACTTAAGATGAATTAGTCCGGAAATTGTACCAATAACAACTGGGATTCTAAATGATGATCATTATATCTAATTATAACCTAAAAATTTGGTGAATTTGATTTACAAGTTGATTAATATATTATATTATTATTAGTTAAAGGATACAACATCTTATACACATATGTTGGGTATCCATGTCATAAAATTGAATAATATGACCATATACATCGATACACTAATTTACAAATCCATCCAATATATTTCTCCAAACTATAAACTATATCCATATCATAGGTTGGATTCAGTACCAAAATCATAATACATGACCCCACCAGGTCCCACCTAGATACTCAATTAGACCACGTGTACCACCCCAATATCACCACCACCATGGTCTTCTAACCGACACCTTGAGTGAATGACACAGACATTGGAGGCTATAATAGAATGATTACCTAAAACATAATTGTCTCTAGCATAAGACTGTTTAAAAATAAAAAATAATATCAAAAATAACAAAAATATAATATGGATACATGTGACACATGCTAATTGTGACACCCAACCATCAAAAATTTAATTACATTATTTATTTTAATTAGTTTAATTTTTTCAATCCTGATTTTTTATTTCTGGTCGGTGCATGGGAAACACACTATTACTGGTAACTGTGCGGTCAACCCTCGTGACCTTGTGGCTACCCAATACTTAATATAAAAAAATTTACTAAAATAAATGAAATTAAAATTTTAAACCATAATAAAAATAATGTATTCTTTTTAGATATTAATATTATTATTATTAAAATTGTTATTAAAAATAATATTATTTAAATTTTTTAATATTATTTTTATTAAAAATTAAATTAAAATTATTGATAAAATGATGAAGATTATTATTATAATTAACATTGATTATTATTATTGTTATTGATATAATTTTATATTTAATTTTTTTATTGAAATAATAGGGGTGTTCCCCCTTCTTACCTACCTTGGTGTGGCAACCTACCTTGCAACCCCCTCCCGAGTCAGCACCTCCCCCAACATCCCTTCCCAGTGCACAACCCTCCTATAGCCTCCCTTATCGACCATATAATACTCTGGCCAAACATTCCCATGTGACTTCCTCACCCAACTACCTTCCCCCTTGGGTGGACCCTCCCCTCTGGCCACACCTCCCTCCACTTGCGATGAAACCCACTGTTTTCTATTGTGACTTGTCCAGCGTGACCCCCTTTCTGGAGCAACATCCCATATCCAGCGTGAACCACTCTGGCACGACCCTCCTATGATGAATTTTCCCTAATATTTGGGTTTTAAACCCTTAGTTGAACCCCATATGTAGGTTTAGTTTTGTAAATCTATTTTAGTAGATCAAAGGGTGTTTGAAGGGTCTATGATGGTTTATTCTCCCTTTTATTGAAGCATAGATGCATTAACACCCCCGTGTGGTAGGCATTTCCTCTTGTAATATTTTGGATTGAATCCATTTTATTATTAATGGTTTTAAATAAATTTATAAACATTATTATCACATCTATTGAACCCTTTTGATCTGATTATAGAATTTATGAATTGTTTATCTTTGTTAAAAATATTTTTTCAATGTACTTTTTGAAACATGTATGGCTTCATGTAAACCGATGGTGTTTTTTTAAAATGGAAAATATAAATTAAATTGAAATTGGATATTTTGAGAAATTTTTATCCTAAAATGTGTTTTTGTGGAAATGTTTAATTGTTAGTTTTACCATGTATATGTGATTTGGTAGTCCTTTAGATTGAGGGTTGTGTTGAAATGTTTTGGAATTGTTCTCGTGATTTTTAAGGAATTGTTTGAGTTCATTTAATAGTGTGAGTTTTTTGTATTGGATGTTGATGTTATGTGTGTGAATTGGTAATTTCTCAATGTATGATGACTAGTTTTGGAATGTTGTTTGGGATGGAAAACATGTGGTGTTCTATTAAAAATTGGGTTTGGGTATTTTCATGGACATTTGGAATGTACCATTGGATGTTAGAACATCCATTGGTGCATGGAGTTGACACATGGATGGGCATTCAAATGATTATGGTACATCAAAAATGGTGTTTGTAATAAACATTTTTTGTAAATATTTCTTTGGTTCTAGAATGGTATCCTGATTACTCTATTTATAAAAATTTTATTTTAGAGATTCCTGGTGTTTTTGAGTCCCGGTGATTTATTATATGGAGTTTCAATCAATTTTGAAGGCATGAACACATATTCCCAGGTATAGATTTGTATAAATATGTATATCATCTATGTGTGTGTTCACTTGTGGAAAGGGGAAACATTCACATTTTAAGGATATATATATAAGGATGTGCATGTGTGTGAGCGGGCTACTGTTTGAAATACGATGCCTTTTCTTGGCCATTCATTGAGGCCAGAACTCCCATGCACATTCCTTTCAATTTTAAGATCCAGTACTTTCTATGTTTTTGCACCATCTTTAATTAACAAATATGAGTCTTATAACATATTTTTTGGTTTGAAATTTTTGTTTCAACCATTGATTTTTGATAACTATAATTGTATTGGATGATAGTACATGCTAAGGGTTGGATTAAATGCCCGATTGGATTTTTTGGGTAGTTTTATATGTAAAATGAATGCATTTGATTTATATATGTATTTGAAAGATGTGAAATGGGATTTGGGTTTCCCAATATGGTTTTACCTTATAGTTATTGTTTTCAGAATGATATGAATGTTGATTTTGAAGGTGTTTTGGCTTGCGTCGTTGATAAATGTCATGTGTGATTATTTTGTATGAAATAATTTTTTTCGAAGTGAAATGGAATGATTTTAAGTATTTTTTATAATTGGTTTTAAAATTGTAAATGGTTTTTTACACCACTTTTGACGGATGTATTGCATTTATGATAAACATTAGTTTTAAGAAATTATAAAAGTTCCATTTGAAAACTCATTGAAATATATAAATACGTTTATTGTGAAAACATACATTGGATTTTCATTATGAATTATCTAGGAATAATGGATTGGATGTACTCTCTGTGGAGTCCTCAAGATCCATTATCATGGTTTCTCAATTGAACCCCATTGTTTTTGATTTATTATTTGTAATTATATTATTCCTTGGGGAGAATCAGGGTGAGACTTGTTGTGAATTATTTTATATATATTGTTATTGGATGCTCATATGGAATCGGTTGGATCACCCTTATTATACACATGAGACATGGGAACCTGTAATATTAAATGAACATTCCAATAAATATTTATTCATTTTTTGGACATGTAATGACAAATTCCCCATAGCAGGTGGATATATATTTGTGTATATTACTATGGAAATTGTGACCCTTGTTTGGTCTTGAGTTTCGTTAGTTTTGAAATTGGATGTTTTTTATTCCATAAAGTGTGGAATTCTATGAGGGATGGGTTCTCATGTATAGGTATGTTATGGATGTTTCTTGATCTACTGGGATCACTTATGTCTATTATATCTTAGTTTATTATAGTAATGTATGTTATACTTCAATATAAATTGTATTTCCCTTGTTAAATGTATATTTTTGGTGCTTTCTTTTTTTTAAATGGAAGTTATGTGTTGGTCTCTGAAATCTTGTGCAAAAATGTTTTAATGTCAACGTGCTCAGTATTATTTCATTCTATCAAAAATAAAATATCACTTAATTTTTCTAAAATTTTGAAGACACGCTAAAAGAATGAAATTTTTCTAGAACTGAATATGGACAATGATTTTTATTTTTTTTGAGTATAATGAGTAGAAAACTATAGGTTAATATATTTTAGTTCAAACTTAAAGATTATTGTATCTTTTATTTTAATGGAAGTGCATTCTGAATAGTTTATTTGGCTAACCTATAGGTTTTTCATACTCACACCTATATTTTATATTTGTTTTTAGATTTGGGTGATTCTTATTTCTCAGATTAGGTCTCAGTAGTGTGACTGTTGTTTGAGGTCCATAGTGATATGTGTTGTCACATAACTGAATGTATTTTTTTTTCTACCCATTTCTTGGATTCATTTTTGTTGGATAGTATTTATTTATTTATCCTTAATTTATGAGTAAAATATTTCCCACCTATTTAATTTGGATGATCAATACTAGTTTCTAACAGATGGGAAATGGGAACACACCTCGAGCCATGCCATAGGCCAGCTTGGGGGATCGATTTAATATCGACCTAGGATGGTTAGAGAAATAAGTGTATCAAAGGAGTCCATTTTTATTTGGGGATTTCGGTAGATAGATATTAGGACCGTTGAGACTCTGGTGGTATGATTTGGGTTAGTACCTAATCACCACCACAAATGATCAAACCTCAGTTACCAAAGGTAGTTAGAGAATAGAGTATTTTGAATTTGTTTTATATTGAGTGACACAACTGAGTCAAGCTAGGGGTGTATCGTGATTTCAAATAGAGTAGTAACCCATGTATAGTACGAGTAAATAGTTTGAACCCCTCCTATTTATTTATGTTTAGTTGGGGCATGTATCAATACAATGTATCTAGTTTAAGAATGAATAATAGTTCTTTATTCTGTCAGTTTAGTTCATCTTGTGGTTACCTTCATTTTTGGTTGGTGTAAGTGTGTTTTTTAAAGTGAAAACGGGTTTAATAAATGAAAATTATTTCATTAAAATGGATTTAAATTGGTATGATGGATTTAAAAATAATAATTGTTTTGGTTTTATAATTTTCTAAATGTGTGGAGTTTTTATGAAAATGGATTGGGTATGACCCTTGGTACCCTCATGGGGAATTCACATGTGAGTAGGGTATGTACAAAATGATTATGGGGGAAACATGTTTATGGATGATGTAAGTGTAATTGTATAGACACACATGTGATGGTATGTAATATTATATGGATGTGTGTTTGATATTAAGGTAATATTCTTATTTTAGGAACACAGTTTTTTTAATGAGGAAGAAAATTTTGGAAACCAATATTTATTTTAGAATTTTGTTTTTTTGTAAAATGTGATATTGTGTTTTGTATATATTTTGGAATAGGATTGTTTGGAAAATCAAAATTAAAATGGAATTTTTGAAAACTGATGAATTTTGGTTTTGTTGGAATGTTGTTAGTATTCAAGCTAGTTGATTTTTTTGAGGTGTTTATTTTGGTCATGCTTTTGATAAATTTTGGATTTGATTTCTTTTTTTCATGTTGTTCTAAATGTTCCACCCAGAAAAGTCACATAGGGTTCTAATGATTTATGAACAATTCCTGGTTTTTCATTGATGTTTTTTATATTTCTAGGTGTCACTATTATTTTATTGGATGATATATGGATTATGATGGTAGAGTGTTTCATTAGGGTGTTGGGAACCCCTAAGGATATCTGGGTTCATACTATTTTGGAGTAGTTTGAGAGTCTAGTTTCAGACCAGTGGATGTTTTTTGTCCCAAATTCATTGTATGATAGGATAATGTGGGAAATTTATTAGACCACCATTGTTTGAGGGTTAATAACTATGTTTTTGAAGTTGAGGAAGGTGGTAGATTCTTAGGATGTTTGGTAGGTTTATCGGTTGATAAAAGCTTATGTAGACCACTTTGAGGAGGTAGTTCATGGGGGGCAGTCAGTGGTGGTTGGCAATATGGAACCTCTTGGAATTTGTAAGGTTTCTATATATGGAAATATGTGTAGGATGAAGTAACATGTTCGTATAGAGTTTTTTGTGGGTTTTGGTATCTAGTTCATTAGAACGCTTCCTAGCATGACACATGTTTTGTGGGTTTTAGAATATGATGTCTTCTTGTGGAATCCCATAAAATTCATGCACTCAATGTGTCCATTCTTGGAACAAGAACAAGTATTGTATGAATCATTTCATGAGGAAGGCATTGTGTCCATGGGATTATCATGCCTGCTTGTGATGGAGGGGATGCTTCACCCATCAGATCCCTAGTCATAGGTCTCGGGTTGAAGCTCACTCAAAGTCAATAAGGTTATGTGCATGTGATACATTTTCCTAGTTCATTATAATCCATCTTGGAATAAATAAATTTAACGTTTCCTTATACTTTTCGCTATCCATTGTATGTTCATCATGTAATTTTACGGTTGTGATAGACTTGTTTTTGTCATTATCCAAGATTATCTAACTATTCTAATGTGGCTTTTGGAGACATTCTTTTTCTTATGGGATGTTGGGCCCTCTCATGGGTTTTTTTTACTTTTGGTTATATTTTTTCTCATTTGGAGATGTATTTTTTGGAATATTTATGCATGAAGGTGTTTTTGGCTAGGTTCTTTTGTTCTAATTTAATTTTTTGTGTTTTACGTGGTTTTGAGAATCTAATTCTGGTGGTGGTGTGGTTCTGATGATGTTAGGGTAGTTGGATAAAGTTCTTGTCAAGAATTCCTATAATTGTTGGGGTTTTTTTTGTTAAGGTGGTGAAAGGGTTGTGTCAGTTCACTCATCCCAAATTCATGGTTTTTTGGGATCCCTCATAGTGGGATTTTTTTTTAGGTCTTGGTGGTGGTGTTTGGGTTTCAAGGTTCCCAACAAGTTGAGTTCTTGTTGTGGGGAGAACACCCCTCATGTAATCCCATAAATCATGGGCTTTAGTTTACTATTGAATCAGTCAGTTGTGACCAGTGAAGAGTTTGTTCATCATGTGATTCACGATTTTTCCTTGGTTTTGTCTAGGAATTGCCTCGATTTTTTGTTAACTGTCATCTTGGTGACTTTATATGGGAAAGAAGTGTCTGTGGTGGGAATAATTGTCACACCCCAACCTCAAGGATTTAATTATTTCAATTAATCTAATGATTTTATATCTTTTCTATCATAATTTTTGATTTTGGGGAAGAGCACAGGAACAACACAATTAGCTAAAACTTTATCATTGGACTAGGTGACCGTGTTACTTCCCAATACGTAAAATAAATAATTTTTATGAGAATAAAATATATTATATGTTTAAAACATAATAATAATAATTTTATTATATTAGATAATAATTATATTATTATTAAAATTGTAATTAACAATATTATTATTAAATTATTATTAATATTGTTATTATTAAAAATGAAATGAAAATTATTAATATGATGAGGAATATTAATAATTTTATTATAATTTATTATTATTATTATTATTATTGATATAATATGTTATTTAAGTTTTTTTTGAGTGAAACCATAGGTGAGAGCCCCCTTACCTCCCTCTAGGTGCAGATACCTACAACAAGATCCCTTCAAAAGTCCGATCCTCCCCCTTTCTACCATCCCAGAATGCAAACCTACCTACTGTGAGACCCTCCTATGGCATCACTTAATGACATGTCACCACACTCCATTTTCATTCCCCCTTCGGCGAACCCTCCCCTCTCGATCCACCTCCCTCCACCGGTAGTGACTCTCTCAACTATCTCGCACAGCCATTCCATCATGACCCCATATCTGGTGTAACACCATATCCAGTGCAACCCCCTTGTCTGATGTTACACTCTCCAATATGGCATCTCTTATGTGTGACCGCCCCTCTAGTGTATTTTCCTTTATTTTGGTGTTTTTTCCTTATACATATGTAGGATATTATGGTCTATTTATAAGTAATGTTTTTGGATCTTAGTGCGTGAGAGGAGTCCTTAGGGTTTTATTCTCCCATTCATTGAAGCTGGGTGAATTATCCCACCTCTGAGGTAGGTGTTTACATCCATTGTCATTCTGATTTAATCTATGTTATGATTACATGTTTAAAATTAATTTATAAACATGATTATCACCCCTATGGAACCCTTTTTTATCTTATTATAGCAATTTTAATATTTTACTATATTAAAAGTAATATTTCAATGTAATTTCTGAACCATGTCTAGGTTCATTTTCAATTATGGTGTTTTTAAAGTGTTATGTATTCATTAATGTGAAATTTGGTATTTTGAGAAATATTTAACAATAAATGTGATTTTTTGGAATTTTTAAATTGTTAGATTTATATTTTATATGTGATTTGATATTCATTCGTCTTGAAGGTGGGGTTGAAATGTTTAGGGAAGGTTCTTATTATTATTAGAGAGATTGTTTGTGTTCTTTGAATAGTGTTAGTTGTTGGATTTGAAGTTGGTGTTGTGTTCATTAATTAAAAATTTATGAAAGTATGTTGCCTAATTTTAGAATGTTGTTTCATGTTGTAAAACATGTTTTTTTTCCTTCAAAAATAAATTTTAGGTGTTTTTAGGTAATTTTTTAAAGTAGCATTGGATTTTGGCACATCCATGGGTGCAGAGAGTGCACACCTAAATGGTACATATATGTATAAATATAGATTGTTTGTGTTCTTTGAATAGTGTTAGTTGTTGTATTTGAAGTTGGTGTTTTGTGAATTAATTGGAAATTTATAAAAGTATGTTTCCTAATTTTAGAATGTTGTTTCATGTTGTAAAACATGTTTTGTTCTTTTAAAAATAAATTCTGGGTGTTTTTAGGGAATTTTGGAAAGTATCATTGGATTTTGGCACATCAATGGGTGCAAATAGTGAACACCTAAATGGTATTTTAAATGAAGATGGTACATTAAAATTCGTGTTTTCCATTCACATTTTTTCATTAATATTTCATTTTTTCGATTCAAATCATGATTAAATTTTTTTTATTAATTTTATGTTAGGGATTCATGGTGTTTTCGAGTCCTGGGGATGAATTGTAAAAATATTTGATCTATTTAGAAGGCGCTCAAACATATTACAAGGTACAGATATGTATAAATATAGATATATTCTAGGTGTATGTTCCCTCATAGTGCATGGAACATGTGAATCTGTATAAAAATATATATAAATATATATATATATGTTTAACTGTGTTTTTCCCAGAGGGATGCTTATTGAGTTAGAAAGCTTTGTTTTGACCATTCCTTGAGGTAGGATTTCCCATGCACATTCCATTTTTATTTTAGATCCATTAGTTTAATTATTTTTGAACTCTATTTAATTTATAAATATGAATATATGAGCCTTGGATTATAGTTTATTGATTGAAATTAGTGTTTTTTGAATTTATTTGTGGTATTTAGAATTTTCTTGTGAAGTATCACACACCAGGTTGTTGGTTAAATGATCAGTTGGACTTTGTGGGTAATTTATGAATTAAAATACATGGTTTAGGTTTATATATGTATTAGAATGATTTAGAATGGTGATTTGTATTAATTATATGGTATTATAATGTGGTTTTGTTTTTTATAAATATATGAATGTTGGTTTTAAAGGTGTTCTGGTATGTGTGACAAATAAATGGACCATTTTCCACTTTTGTAAGAAATGATTTTTTTTCAATGATAGATTAAAATATTTAAGGGTTTTTTTAATTTTCATGAAAATGGTAAATGATGTGTTTACACCTCTTTTTAATTATGGATTCCATGTTATATAAAAGTTAGTTTTTTAAAATTCTAAAAGGCCCATTTTGAAACCTGTTGAAACAAAAAAATGTTTAATTTGAGATCATTCATTTGATGTTTATCATGCCTTTTCTATGAATAATAGATGATATATCCTCGCTATGTAATCCTTGTGAACCATTATAATGGTTTCCATGTTGGAACCCATTGTGTTATATTTACTTTAATGCATGAGATTATACCTTGGGGAGACTCAGGATGAGAGGTTTTATGAATTATTATAAGAATATATATATTGGTTGGATTCTATGATGGAATCGGTTGGGTCACCCCCGTTATATAAATGAGACATTATAACATGGCACGTTAAGATAAATTTATGAGAATGATTTTCTTATTTGTAGTCCATGTACTATCTAGTGTCCCATAGTAGGTAGATATTTTTTTGGGTTTCTCTCTATGGAAATTCGGATCCTGGTCTATCTTGAGTTACAGTGGTCATGCATTTGAGTGTTTTTTATTTCATCATGTATGGAATTCTACCATGGATGAGGTCCCATGTATATGTATGTTATAGATTTGTATTGATCTTCTGGGTTCACCTATGTCTATTAGCTCTTAGTTTCATGTAGTAATTAATGTGATACTTGTATGTATATTTTCATTTACCATCTTATATACATATGTTGTTTCCATTAATTTTATTTTTTACAAGAAAGTGTGTTTTGGTCTATAAAAACATTTGAACAAGGTTTTATAGTCAATTTGTTTTATAATAATTATTTTCCTAAAAAATAATCACATCCTATTTCTAAAATGACAACAACACACTAATAGAAAGAAATTGGTTTTTGGAGTGAATAAGGGAAGTGATTTATATTTTTTTTTTGAGGAAAATGAGAATAAAAGAATAATTTGATATATTGTAGTTCAAACATGATGATTAATGTTTATTTTAATTTAATGTAAATGAGTTGGAAGTAATTTTGTACGATATCCTACTATTATTTAATACTCATTCCTATTTTTTATCTTATTTCATGGCTTAGGGTGATTCCCCTTTCATGGATTTAGTCATTATAGTTTGATGTTTGTTTGAGTTCATGCAGCAGTCCAGCTTGAGTGACCGGTTCAGTGTCAACCCAACATGGTTTGTGAAACTAGTCATCAATAATATTAATAAAAATCCTACATCAGAGAAAATAGGAAAATTATATATCCCAATATTTAAATAAAAACATATAATAAACCAATAAAGGGAACTAAATTCTACCTCGGATCATGGTAGTAACACTAACATCAACTGTCATGAACATTTTACGGAACTATAAATAATTAGTATCACCACAATAATTAAATTCAGCTTCTCATTTTTCAGAATCTATATAAATACAACATGTGTGAAAAAACACAATGTGTATGGTTGCATACAAAAATAATAAATTAAATTATCAAACATAATAGTAGAGTGAAATAATATGTTTACTAAAATCCTAACATAGATATAGAAATAAAAAATTAGTAAATTCACTTATTATTTAAGGATACTGAACCTAGGTATTATAGAAAATCCTAAATATTTCATTTCATATGAATTAATAACATATCTTTAGTGAAACTAAGGATACCTAATAAATAACCAGATTTAAGAAAATACAGGATATCTATCTCATATAAATCCAATGTAGTCTTTTTAGAATCATAGAGGTTTACCCCTACCATGTTTAGGTGTCAATAATGATCAGCCATAAAGATAAAATATACTTTATGTATGAATAATATCTCATCAAGGATATATATGTATATAAATATATCAATCTAAGGGGTTATAAATTCGATGGATGGAGAATCCTCTATTCATCTCATTGTGGGGTTACATAAACCATTGGTTTTATAGGGGACCCATACCTCACAAAATAATATATATATGAAAATATGTGGTTACCAACCATAATATAGGACCCACACCCTTTAGTGATAATTGGGGTGTCGAATCCATTCCTTAAATTCACATGAAAAAGAACTCATTCATTGTATCATTGAGGGGAATTTGTCTCCATGGTGTGTGAGGATAATCTAATGTTTTTTAATTGTATGTATCCATGGGTTATTGAATTTCTAACCTTCTAATGAGAATCGGGAGACATGCATTAGAGGTAGTATATTACCCATGTAGTTATAGACATTGTGACTTCCATGAACTGATCACACAGACCATATATTTTACCATATTATATGTGATATATAAAACATAGAAAAAATTAGAATAATAGTATTTGAAACAAAAATATCCCAACAATCACATTGTATGTCAAAACATACTAAAAATATATTTTTAGTCAGCTAGAAGCATATCCCGAAAGAGATAATATAATATGTAACTAAAAGATAAAAAGGAAATGGCATGTATTCTGTGTAATATAAAATTTTCCTATGTGATACTAATCATGTTTTACTGCTTCAGCAAAAACATCTTGAAATTCATCCTTCTAGTATGACCACTAACTATGACATAGAGGCTAACTGAGATTATAGGTTATCATCATAGTCATATTTCAATAACCATTATTCTATTCTATATGTATAAAACATATTCTATAAGATGAATAAATGAACAAATAATCCTGGATGACCCCAGGTAAAATTTACTAGCACTCGCATGCTAAGGAAAAATAAATTTATAAAACTCTACACATATACATTTAACTTAGTACGAAATTTTCTCCATCTCTAAAATGTTCTTATAACCTCATGAATATATCGAATGAGCCCATGAATATAATATATTGGTGAAATAAAGAGTATGCCACCATTTGGGAAAAAATAGAATTTCTATTAGTTTTATATTAATATAATAATTCAATATTCGTTGAATAGAAAAATATTTAATTTGAAATATGTATTCCACCATTATTTTAATCGTATATTTCAAAATAATATTTATTTTTAAAATTAACTAGTGATTTATTTATTGTTTATGATTATAAATCCTCATTATTATTATGTTTATTGCATTATATATAAGTAATGTAAAAAGATTACACCATAGAAATTCTAAGGGTGTATGGAATTTCTAAATTATTCGACCCTCAATATAAATAAAACAATATCATTAAATCCATTTATGATCCCCATTAAATTTAATATCTTATCATATACTACATACTCTATAGATCAATCAATGATGACACTAATAATTATTATTATCATTTAATGGGATTATGAAAAGAATATTTAATCACATGAGAGGTCAGAGAGTTAGGTAGAATTATCTTTTTTGGTAAAAGAATACACACGAATGTTAATTATCCAACACTGTAGAAATGGTTATTGGCTTAAATTTCATTAATTTACTCTATATCATCAATAAATACTTTTCTCTATCCAGTTATTTTTCTATAAATAATCCCCCATTGAATACCCAATTTAAAATCACCATCAATATTACCTTTAATAGTAATATGATTCCATGATGACCCAATTAAAATATATCACTCTATTATATTTTATAATATATTCCCATAATTACCCCAATTATATATATCATCAAGATAAATTATTTAAAAAATATTATTCAAATAAAAGTAATTCTAAATATAATATATAATAATATTTCATTTATTCTTGATATCTTCTAGAAGAAAAAAAACCATATAAATTTACCAAATCACTTCCAAAAAGGGGAATCACATACCTTATTTAAAAAAATTACATTTTAATTTCAATAAAATGACCTTTTTACTTATATATATATATATATTCCACATGTGAATCAAAATAAAAATATTTTTAAAAATATTTTAATGTACTTACTATAAAAAATCTAGTCACTTAATCATAGTGCATAATAATGTGTCAAATGTGAGGGGAATTCCCTATGATGACCACAGAGTTCCCAGTAGACACCTAGTGGGTACTAGGTGGAACTTCATCTTTTTTAGGATGGGTAATATGTTGATTTTACTAGTTTTAAATATTAAATAAAGTAAATTGTTCATTGATATGAATGATTGATGGGAAGAGGACCCATCCTTATATTTATACCATTCTACAATCTTTTTATATATTTAAATAAGATGAATTGCATGAATTTACATGTATATTTTGGGTATATTTTGTATGTATCATCCAATTTCATTCTTCATATGCAATCATCTGATTTGGTATTAATAAATATTGGTATTTGAGAAATATTTAATTAGATCATGGTGAAATTAATTCATAATAAAATATCCTTCAATTGTGTAATTTATATGAGGGTGAGGGAGGTTGTAATATAACTAATAATTAATTATATGTTTGATGTAAATTTCTTAATATTTTTTTTATATTCATTAAATTTATATAAATTAACTTATATTTTATATCATATTTTTTTGGGATTTTTTCTGTGATGAGTTAAGGGTCATCTATTAACAATTTTTTCTGAATTATCATGGGAATAATTATCATTATATAATTGTATGATCATTAAAAATTGTATAAAAATTTAATTACATATATATATTAATTATAATAGTCTTACTAATTAATTAGACATTTATTTAGATGTGATATAGATTTTTTATTGAAAATAATTATTACATGAGCTAGATGAGGTAGGAGAGTATTAATAAAAAACTGTGAACTCTATAAACATAATTTAATTGGTTCATATAATTTAATAATTAAATAAATAATTTTATATTTTCAATGATTTAAAAGTAAAGGTATGTATGTATGAAAAAACCCTCTGAGATTCAGTGGGTCTTTGGTGATTATGAAAAATATGCATGGCATATTGATTAATAAATGAGTGGTAGAAAAACGCCACATTATGTTTTTGTAACACCAAAAAACCATAATAAAATGATATTTTTTAAAAAAATAAGATTATCCCTTATAGAGTGTCTAATATAAAGAAATATATTAAGTGAAAACACTGTTCGAAATAAATACTATTTGATGTTCCACCTATAGTAGTGAGATATGGATGTCTTAGGTATTTATTTTATTGAAAACACCCATGTAATATAGGTTAAATATAATTGATTTTCCATTATCTTGAATTGGTATTATAGAGCGTTGTGTTAGAGGTTATATATTAGTAATAAAGAATTTATAATGGGGTTCTACATGATATTTTACCATCTGCTGATACATTTTCCATGGGAGACAGTGTATTGATGGATATAGTCAGGATGATTATAGAAAAAAATATATATGGTGTAACATTTATGAAATAAGTATGTTAAATAAAACACAAAAATGGGATTATAATGAGATTTGGATTGATTAAATAATGATGGTAGTGTACCTGGTGTTTTTCTATATATGTTGATACACCATAACCTTGTGTGGGGGAATTATGAGTTATAGCTTAAAGGAATGAATCTATAAATTTGATTAATGACGGTGGTGTAAAATTGTAAGGATGGTCATTGACCATTAATTTCAGTAGACAATATTATATCTAGGATTAAGATGTTTATATAAGTTTATGGATAAATTATTCTTATATAGAGAGGCATAATGCACAAAGTGTGATGAGTTATTAGTCAAGGTCATTTATTGAGAAGGGCATAACTTATGAATATGATGACCATTCTAGAATTATATATTTATTATATAATTTATTAATCAATTTGTTGAATGATAATTAAAACAAGGGTATTTTTATTCCACCAAAATATTGAGATCTATTTTACACCAATGATGTTAAAAATATATTCTGAAAACTTGGTGTTTTATAAGAAGTGGCCAGATATATCCTTCCATCACCTGTGAATGTTTTTTGTTAGTTTGTTGTTATTTTTTGATTCCATTTTGTGTGAGGATCCACCCAAGAGTCTTGATATTCATGATCATGTTGGGTGAGGTTCAAACCAAGATACTCAATAATTATGTAAAGGATAGGTTTGTTTCCAACTAATAGTCTTAAATAATTATGAATAATATGTGAATGATTCCAATATAGACTTTTAACATTCTTGTTTTTTATATTCATGTTGAAAACCTGATTTATTTGATAATATGTTTGAGTTTGGAACAAATCCTACATATAAATATATGATGTTGATAATCATTGGATTTGGTTCCATTTCCGGGAATATTCATTGTTATTTTTGATAAAGGGTGGCATAATTATTATAAAAATATAGTATCATAATCTTGATATGAGATTGTGTGTATATGAGTATTTTTTTCAACAAACAATTCAGACATTTTTACCTCTAAAACACCATCATATTTTAGAACCATATGAAGAAGATAATGGATTACAAATTTGTTGGATTCTTGGATACCTAATTTTACAACAGGTTTTATACATGTGAGTTTTACCACTTCCATTATTTCAAAATAGTTATAGGTATATATATACTAGTTTATATTAAGGACACCATAGGTCATGGCCTATTTATTTTTAAATATATAACCTTTTTTCAATATAGTAATATTGTCAACCATATGCATTGGATAGAGGTATGGGTAAGGGCCTATATTATTAGTTTGTTATTTTGTGTTTGATGAGAATATAGAGACATACTGGGCTGAGGTCATGGATGAATGGGATTACATATTATTTATTTAATTACCCTCCACATATGTACATCATTTTTTATCCATACATTGTAAAATGAGTTTATAATGTATAACTATATGAAATAGAATGATCTTCATTTATAAAAACAGGGAAGATTTAATTTATCATGGTAAACCTTCTATTGTAATTACATGTCAAATGATATTTTATCTTCTTCGGAATCTTCCTCTTATCTATCTATTTATGTCTGATAGGATATCTAGGTTGTTTTATCTCATATATATGTTATTCAACCAACTCTCATTCCTAATAGCCTCTAGTATAAGGGATTTGTGATTGAGTTCTTTATTTCTCTATATCAGGTTATATAAAAACATTACATTGAATTATCAGTTCTAGAAGAAATTTGAACTGATACAACGAATTTGTTTTATGGAAATATTATTTTTGAAAAGGTAGTAGATGAAATCCTAGAACCATGGATCCATAAATAATAGATTTTTAAAGCAAAATAAAAAAATTATAATATAAATACCTTAATATTCATAATTTTATTTCATTTTGAAGATAGATTAATGGATATATGGTTGTAAAAAATAAATAATTCTTGCATCTATATTTGTATATTAGTTAACTGTATAATAAAAATTCTGTTTTTGGGAGAAACTCTTTCAATATTCATTATAATGATCGCAAAACCCTTGTTTTAGAATGATATAGGTAACACATAATTTTTACATCCCTAATGAATAATAATATTATAATTAATCAAATGAAATAATAATTTTATACCAAATCATAAATGAATTAAGAAATACAAAATTTTCTCAAAGATTTTCCATCACTCATAAAATACTTATATAATAATAATTATATGTTACAAAAATTTCAATAACTTAGAGCTGAACTAGTTACAATACAATTTCCCAAAATAATAATTTCAAATGATGTTTTAAAAAACCCCAATAGTAATATATTAAATTATTATAGAAACATATATTCATAATAAAAAGATATCCAAATTCATCATTTTAACATGGGTGGAAAATTCCAACATTTCTATTCATATTTACTCTCATTATGTGGTACATTAATCCCCCACATCATTAAATACATTAATAATTGTTTATTTTTTTATTCAACAGATATTTCTCATATGAATATACCACTAAAGATTATAACTAGACATTGTGATTGCGAATGAGTAATGTGAAATGCATCTGATACCATTCTGAATCACTCATGGGGAATGATGAAACCCATCTGTAAGATCATGTTAAAAATAATTGTTGAAAGTTATTTTCTCTAAATCATGTTCATGAAAAAATATATTTTAGTTAATGTGATAGTATAAGATACCTTCTTTATTACTTCTTCCATGATCCATACGATTTTTGATTTAAATGAATATAGTTACATCATAATTATATGAAATTATTATAGTTTCATTTAAATATTTATCTAATTTCATATTCTATGAATATTGATATAGATTCAACTGAAAATATAAAATAATAAATTATGTTATTACCTTTTTCTATTTAATAGGAGACCATGAAATTAAATGATACCTCTTCATCCTTGAGATGAGATCATATAAAATAATTACTTGAATTTATTTTTTTAAGAAGATTATAGAGATGATTTATTTCTATATTTATAGAGTTTTATTTATAGTATCACATGATAGATTTTAAAATACATTATAGAGATAAGGGTATTTGTGTGAATTTTTTGGGACATGTTATTCATAACCATGAAGAGTTAACACTGTATATATTTAGGTCACATCATTCTATTTTATAATAATTTTATTAGATCCATTTTTCACAATTGTAATATCAATATTGTTTTGGGTTTTTGTAAAACCACCAATGATTTGAGTGGATTTTTTGATAAATTATTACTTAATAAAAATTTGAATATCCATTCCTTCATATACAATGGAATGTATAGTTCTATGAAAGATAAATATTTTTTTTAAATAATTGGAATTAAACATACTTATTCAATCAACAATTTCACTTTGGATTGATTGAACTCTATTTTCTAGGAAGGATTATGGTAGATTGAAATAATAAATAAAATAATAAAATAGAAACAAGTTAATGATAATAAATTAATATCATATAATCTTTAAAAAAATTATAATTTCTATGTATGAATATTTTATTCCAATATTTAATTCTGATTTGTATATCACATGTTATAGGTGAAGAAGGATGAGATCCTGAAGATGAAATTCAAAAGAATTTAATTTTTTTTCTGTTCATGAAATGTCTTTTGGGGATAATAATACTTAAATGTTATTCAAATAATTGATAAATCATATCTTTTATAAACACCCTATATCATTTTTTATGTTTTCTTTGGATGATATTTGGGTTATATTAATTTTAATAATTGACCGTGAGAACCATTTAGGAGGAATTTTAGAGATTCTGAAGAATAATTTGTTTCATTCAATGTTTCCAAAATTATAGTTATTCATACATCAGATTAATTTATTAGTTAACATCATTTGAAAGTAATATATCTCAATTGTAAAAAAATTATTCCATGACTTATTGGGAGATAATTAATAATGTTTTCTATATTTAAAGGATCACGAGGTTTATAGGTGTTGTTTTATATTTGATCAAATATTACAACATAGTTACAAAAATAATTATAATTTTTACCTCTAAGGGTGTGGACTTGTCTTGAGTTTGTATAGAAATATTTTAGTTAATTGATGAATTGATTGGCTTCTAATATTGAGTTTATATTACCTAAATAGAGTATTGGGTATTAAATATAAAATGATAATTCCAAAAATAGTTTCAGATAAAAACATATGTATGGGGTTAATTTAGTAGAATATATTTCAAGAAAATTATAAACACATTAGAAAAATTATCCCACACACATCATAGATTTTGTGGTGGATGGTCACCCATTGAGAGTTAAAAATATAAAAAATTTTCAAAACGATTATAGTAGAGTAAAATCACAATATTCTGAATTATTATCGCTCATTATTAACCATGAATTTATATGAAATTATGTTGCCATAATATCATTATATTTTTTAAATTATTTTATCATAGACCTAAAAATAATAATTCTATATCAGATTCCTTGATTAAGAAAAATCAATCTAATGATAATGATGTGATATTAACCAATATAATATCATGAAGTGGGTGACTATATGAAGTTATATTGGATTTAAATGATTTATATTCCTACATATATTTTGAAGGAGTGAAAAAATATTATTCTAAGAAAAATATTGTTTGTGACCCATAAAATAGTGTGGGAGACCACCAATGGGACAATGATAGTGGATGAATTGATCCTCAATATTATAAAATTGGTATTAGTATAATTATAACTAATTTAATGGATTATTATCTTTTTATTAGTCTATTTTTTGGTGTATCCAAGAGTAATGGGTATATAAAATTATATTATATCATATTTATGTTCGTATATAATGAAGAACGATAAAAAATTACTTATCTAAACTACTTAAATTATAAATAGATAATGACTAAAAATTTGATAACTTAATAGAATACAGAAAACTATTATTTCATTACATATATATTAGAGAATATTGGGATTTATTTTTTAGTTTTTCTACTTGAGTTTTAGTTATAGGAGAACACTAAATATTTAAATCTAGAAATAATTTATGAAATCAGTTAAATTATTTTATAGTAAAGATATATTTTCAATACCTATGTATTTTTTTAAATGATTGGGTGTGGACGTAGTGAGTTCCTTCAACAATCTTGATGAATTTATATATTTGGTTTACCTTGATATTTTTTAGAGTACGTATGTATGTGGTGGGTAGTTAATTGAAGAAGATCATGTCACGTCATTATCCACATGATAAGAAATATAGTAGACCATGTGGAATATGGTGTTTCTTTTGTAAAACATTGTGGGATATCTTGGGATGAAAATATCATATTAGTGTAATTTAATTATAATAATTAATATGAAGATTTAATTTAGATGTCATCAATCTAATCATTTTACTGAAGGTCATGTTACCCATCACTATGTTTGGTATATAATAAAAGAAATATTTGGTATGACCTATTTTGCTGTTAAGAATTATTGGTTCAGATCATTTGATCAAAATGGTAATGGTTTTTAATCATATTAAATGATTAACATTGGATTTTTTAGTTTTAGATTTTTTATTTTTTGTAAATCGAATGAAAAGGGACAAAGATTAATTGATAATCAATGAATGTCAAACCCCATTTATAAGGATCCATTTATTTTTATTTAAAAAATAATATATTCATCATTTCTCTTTATGTTTCCACAAATTTTCATGATAATGCATATTTTTTTTATTTTTAAATAAAATATGTTCCAAAATGATCATCTTCACATTCTTGACAAATATTTGATTGATAATAATTTTTATTCCACTATTACTGAAAATATATAACGAGTTATTCTAAATTAATGTAAAATCATGAGGTGGTAGTGTATTTATTTAGTTAATATAATATAGTATTAATGAATGAATTGAGATGAGACATGTAAAAGATAACTATGTATGAAAATAAATATTATTGTTATTTATCGGAATTAGATCTTCAAAATTATTTTTGGATAAAAATTAAAATAATTAACATAATATTGGTCAATCCATATCTATTATGTTAGATAAATATATTTTTTTATGAAACTAAATGACAGAAATTAAATGTTATAGAGGTTTTTTGAATGAATTAGTTGGGGAATAATATGAAAATCATGCTCATTACCCATGAATATTGGTTTTTGGGGAAGGTCTAAAGACATGATTTGGTATATGATTAACAAAATTTTATGAGGTAACCATATGAGTTGATTTTTTTGTAATAATATTATTAAATATATATTCAAAATTAACAAAAAATAATAATATTAAATAGTTAGTTATATAAAATTTCCACAAGTTTAATTTTAAAATGTGAATTTTCATTATTTGAAATCATTTAAAATAAAAAATTAGATTGAACAATATTACAGATTCTTTGTGGAATTTCAGAGTATTATCCATCATTGATCAAAGTTGTTTTCATAATATTTTCTTGATTATAAAAATAAGGATTTAATTTTATGAATAAATTTCTATAGTAGGTTTCAAATATATCATTTTCAATTGATTATGGTTCTTTTATTTTTGATTGAATATTATTTTCACAAGAGCCTCAACCCAGTTGGTGAGGACTCAACAAGTGCATCCAAGATACCCGAGTTCAAAACCGGGTGGAGACATATATTCAGGTTACTGTAGAAGTACTGTATCAGGTAGTTTAGTAGTTGGAAAAATTCACCTGTTTGGGATTTCGAGCCACAGGATTGGGACTCGAGTCCTTTATGTTCTTCGGGCAACCTAAAGGCCTTCATGTCACCTCCAGGCATACGGGCGACCTGAAATTGGTCCTTAATGATCAGAATTACTCTACATGGAATAGAATTTAGATGGGGAATAGAGAAGAAAAATTCACCAGAGTAGAAGGTAAGAGGAATTTTTTAAAGAGAGGGTATGGAAATTCCCCGGTACCAGCTTGAGTTGGCATGGGAAGCTTTGCCGAGCATCCTTGCAAAAGGTGGAGAGATGATATCACGAGAATGAAGCTGGGAGTAGGTGTTCAAATTATAGTTTGTATAATTTTTACGGCCTACGGGTGATGCAATCTCTTTATCCTATGGGCCTTGTAAGGGTTCCCCTTCATCCCTTGAAAGGGGGATTATTAAAAATCAATAAAAAATGCCTTCGGGCTATTCAGGTGAATATTATTTTTTAATATTTTACATTGTTATCTAAATTTTAAAATAATTAATGTATGCAATTGATTTGAAAATTTTTTGGATCCTTATTTTTAATTTTTTTTAAGATATATCAATGTATTATATTTTTCAATAAATATTATATTTGTTATAGAAAAGTATCTTGATATCATAAAACTGTGATTTTTTGAAAATGGATGATTTATCATAATTGTTTTTACTAAATTGTATATATTTTATTTAAATAGATTGGACTAGAAAAAAAATTTAGAAACGAAATTTTTCTATAAATTAATAAATCACTGATATAAGAAATTAACGTATTTATAGGGAATAGATATAAAGGTCATTTAAAATCCATATGTGTTTGAAATTTATAAATATGGGGTGGTCCATATGGTATGTCATATATTATGGACTTTAATTAAATAAAAATTTATAAAATGGTATTGAAATGGGTAAAATTAAATATGATCATAATCATGTATTTTAATTTATTTAATATTTTATATATTTTAGGATTCATAAAAAATTATATTGTTAAATATATTATTTTTATTTTAGGTGAATTTGGTATATTAACCATGATTAATGGAATCACATGTGTGAGTTAGTTTAATTTAAATGATATTATTCAAATAGAACTATTTTTTAAAATCCTCATACTAAATGTTTAGAGTATTCATAAAGGATCTAGTTATTTATATTATGGTATATCATATATTGGAATGGATGTTTTTTATTAGATTCAATCCCACTGAGTATTAATTTCCTCACTAGTAACAAAAAATGTTTTTTGTGCATGAAAACGTAGTTTAAAATGATATAGATAAAACAAAATAATCTTAATAAATAGAATATATAGTATTTTTCAGTGTATAAATGTGTTTATTTATTTAAAAATTGATGGTGGACACTATCAATTCAAATTAGATAAATACATTTCTTCTCTTTAGGTTTTTTAAGGTCCAAAAATTTTTTTATGTTATTTTAATATACATCAATCACTATAAGGTTGTTTGAATTTTGTTTTTATTTTAAGCAATAAGTATTTCAATAACATATATTTTTTGATTATTTTTAGATATATTAAATTTTCCATTACTATAACTTATTCCATATCACTAATTTTACAATTTTTTATATTAGGTAATGTTTTTAAGTTCGTGCAATAAACCTTTTCTCAAATGTTATGGTAATAATAAATGTTATCAAATTATAAAAATACACATATCTAACTTTCACATAAGCCCAATGAAGAATACATAAATTCTATAAACTACAGAATACTTGTGACGAACATCTTTAACATTAAAACATTATGCCCTTAAAAAGATATACTAAAAAACTAAATTACAATTTATAATCCTAATGAAAACATCATTTAAAAACTCTGTTAAACTGATAGTTGTATGATAATAAAATTTAAATATAAGGACATCTGAAAGTAGAAGCCATAATGTACTCATATGAATGTAGAAAACACAAATATCTATATAAATGAAAAAATAGAAATAGATAGATTCAGAAAATACAATAGAAAAATCTACTCTTCTACTGTGGATCCCCTTCAATATTTACACCAATATATTGATTCATACCTAAAAATAATATTGTAATTGAAGAATATACATGTGCACCAAAATGAACATATAAGGTTTGAGACAAAACTGATCTATATAAACTGAAAAATACCCCAAATATAGATTTTGTTTTTAGAAAATTTGTATGTTATTGTGGTAAGATGATACATTTTTTATGATCTCATATAAATACCTTAATATTAAATATTAATTATAAATCAAATTAAACATTATAATAATAACAACTTTATGTTTTTCATGGGTATATCATTTAACTATGGTCACTATACAAGAAACATTTTCCAATGATATATTATTTTATATAATTACAACATGAAAGTTTAAAACATAATATATCCCCAATAGATTAAAAAATAACTAACCAAATTGTATTGATTACATTCCCTAATGGTCTACATCACTATATTTAATGATATACGTCACTGATGATAATAATAAATTTCTCTAAACATAATCATGAAAATCAATGGCCAAAATTGTCTTTATCCCTAACACTAATGATCAATATCTCAATATTTAATATCCTAAATCACTTTCCACCACTATTTATATAATTATAAAAGTATCGAAATAAATTTAATAAATGGTTTGTGTCAATATCCTTATTAAAAAAAATTATTGAAAATAATGGTCTGCATTTGTAACATCAACGGTCAACATCATTTAATCCTTTCCATAGATCTGGATATAAAAACCAATTTAAAGTATTACATGGAAATATTTATTTATAATTCAATATAAATACATCACATCATATTTATGATAAAATTTATAACATAGTATAACATTTTTACAATACATAGTAGTATTCTCAGTATAAAAATAACCATCAAAAGGTATTCATTGTTCACATTGAGTCATTATCATTTATCTGTATCCATATCAAAATTACATGAAATGACATCAAAATCAATTAGTTACATAAATATATAAGTAATTTTATATAATTAAATGCATTAAATCTAAGAATATTCAATAATTTCACAATTTAATAAAAAAAAATTAACCAAAAAACTAAACAATCATATCAATGTTTTAATGGAAATTATACCTACTAATTATTTACATTTTCCTACTATGAAATAGCATCAACAAGACTATTATAAATAAATATAACAATATTATTAATTCTATCTTTGTCCAAAAATATGTCTCACATTTATTTATATAACATTTGGAACCTGATATACCAGATTTTATTATATTTCAAAAAAACACACATATGTAACCATCTTTCAGAACAATTATCAATCCACAAAAAAACCAATCATCACCTTGGTAAATTTATGTCATGTTTATCATAAATACCATAGAATATTTATTAATTTTATGGGTAACCTATGTGAAAATACCCACAAAATATTCATTGAATTTTCAACTAAACCACATGGAAATATAATCAACCATTGTCTAGAAATTAATTGTTCATGATAATGAAACCACACTGATCATATTAGACCCCATTAATTTAATTACAAAATCCCAAAAAGTTAGAGTACCAATTTTCATACTTTGTATCTATTATTATATACAATTACAAATAAATTCATGATAAATGAAAAAACAAACTATAAATTATTTGGGCTTCACACCTCATATAAAGATCATATCCCACATATTAAGAACAATTAGTTAATTTAGCTCCATTAAATATAATATTATAATTCTTTATAAAAACTCAAAAATGGTTTTATAAATATCCAAATAATGAATAACTAAATTATAGATGAAAAAAAATTATATATTACATTCATATTTAAAATATTATATGTCTTCTAAAACTAGATCTCGTTTCTATGACTATATAAACATTCTATAGATGAGATAATGAATAAAGGAATAGTTATGTAATAGGTCCCATATGTTCACTTTATGAACAAACCCCATTTTGTTTTTTAAATTAATTATAGGGTAAAATTTCATTCTTTATCTCCTTTCTTAAGAAGGTTTTTAGTGTCTATTAGTTCATTGAAGGAGATGTAGTAGTTTATCTCTACAATCTCCCACCACCAATAATATAGTGTCAGCACATCTGAGATTCAAGGAGTGTTCTAATACTAAATTTATATCATTTTACATAATAATTAATTTAAAATTATAAATATAAGTCATCATATATCTCATTTGAATCCTAATTTTGACAGTACTACACTTAAATCATCTGAAAATCATTTTCCAAATCTCATTAAGGGGGTGAACCATATAAAATCTCAACTATTATAAATATCATCACAAACAATAATCCAAAATAATATACATTAACCCATTAACCGATGTGACCACTTTATTATATTATGTACCTAATTATGTAAATAAAACAATTTAAATTGTAGTTCTATAACTTAATTTGTTAATATTTATCATCACTATATTAGTTTTAGAAACTTATTCTGAGAGTGGATACCCTAGACCCACTTGAAAGAATATATTTTTCGATAGAACTAGTCATAATGGGGCCTGAGCCATTACATCCCAAGCCTGTCTCCATATGCCTAGGGAAAAATTTAGAACCTTATAGAACTATCACATAAATTTGAGGCCTTATGTTGTCATAACTTTATGAAAAAATCCACAAAATCTTCATAATAAAATTTATAGATAGTAAAAACTAAAACATAAATGATTTCATGAATCTATACAAAGTAGTGTACAATATAAGTCAAAAACATAGAAAAATAAAATCACCAAAAAGAAAACTGGACAAGTATCCATTCAGATTGAACAGATGGTATCAATGTTAAATGAAGTGGACGAAATTATCATCATCCCATATTTAATGAAATCCTTTGTCTCTCTATATCACTAGTGCCCACATTCCTAATGTCATCCATGGACTCAATTTAAGATAATGTGGTCTCCAAAATAAACAAAATGTCAATGTAAATCCCATGTAAGGGAGAGTAAAAAAATACTAGCAGACTGCTCAGATCCTAAACCAAAAGGGATAAGCTGAACAAAATTAGTCTGCACTACCCATCCAGGGGGAAGAGAAACGATATGGGAACACCATATTAAACATCCATATATATCAATTACTAATTTTACTTGTACACAATGGGTTTCAAAAAATAAATTAAAACATTTCAATAACTGCAAAAATTTAAAATAACTGCATATACTTATCAGACTACATTTCTCGTGAGGTTATGAACTCATATACAATAACATGATTTCACTCAAATCATATGGGAAACACTCATCCATAAGAACAAAATTTATGATATATGCCATTCTAGTTGATAATAAATCAATAGATATACTCTATCAAGTACAAATCATCCATCCATAATGGAACATATGAGAGTTACCACTCCATCGGGCATCAAAAATATGATCGCACCATGTTGTCTTCCAAAGTGGAAATCCATTTGAGAGAACATTATAATCGAATCCATCCACAAAGATAGTTATTTTGGAACACATATGATCTTGATACATAGATAGGGGATCTCAACCATACCTTACATGGGATGCTATTAACCCTAATATAACACTATAAGGTCTCATCCCTTTGAAAGTGGATCACTCCAAAGATCTTATGGGGGACACTATGAACCCAATCCAGAATACTGAAGACTACATTTCTTCGTATAGGGGATCAATTCCAAGATCCTCATGGGGACAACAAAAAACCAATATAGTTACCAAAATTTCTCTCTTAGAGTTTGGATCACTCCCATGATATGATGGGATGAAACAAAAACCCAATCTGGAACCCCAGATATAATATCACTCAAATAAAGGATCACCTACCTTAATGTATTGGTCACGATGATTGTAAAAACCCACACAAAACAACTTTTGATATTGGAAATATTATACATTAATATTCCACAAACAATACTATGAGAATTTTCTGAGATTGAGATCATATACCAAACAATTCCATTAACCTAATTGAAAACACATTCCACATAAGGGATCATATCATGATGATTCCAAAAACCATAATGTGATACCCTTCATAATATGGGATTTACAACCATGATATTTCAGCCACAATGATTCCAAAGTCCATATCTAGGGAAATTATATTCAATGGGGTCCCCCTTCATCTGCTCTAGAGTGGTGCAACAACTCTACTAAAATGAGAGAGGTTCCTCCCACAACCCCTCCACAGGGTTGAATTAAACCTATCCAAGATCATCATATTTAGTGGATCAAAATATTGTGTAGAGGAAACATTTATACATTGCACCATCTAGGGATAGACCAAGTGAACTCAATCATTCAATATTGCTCCAAATATCACTAACATATGTAACACATTGAATCACCTCTAATTGTATCTCTAATTCCCAAACTCAGTCCACCATACCATTATATGTTGAACAAATCTCATGATAGGGTACTCATAATCCATAATATGATCCCAAAAAAGGATATAATAAAGATATAATTTCCTCCCAATTGTTTACACTATGTGTATGGGGGTTTTTATGACATGTGGCCCCTCCCAAACACTCGGTTATATACTATGATGTATGGATTTGTAGGGCATGTTAGTACAAATGGCATGTAATAGTGGTACATAGTGTGTAATTCATCACTCGTAACCCCATGTTTTTGTTACCTTAACAAGACTCATCCAGTTGTGTCTCCCATATAGTGTCTACCCCTTGGTACAGGACATGTCCAGATTGCATGGACACCAGTCAATGTCCTATTCATGATTCCATTTTTGACACATTGCGATCGAGTTGAATGATTGTGTTCTGTCACATGGATATGTACAGTCAAGAGGATTTCATTTCCATGTCAACCAGACACATGAAATGCAGTCACTACATGGAGTGTTAATCCATTAGATAGACAGTAAACCCTAATACCCATCATCCATAAATGGATGGAAATCACAGCATGCTACACTGAATTATATGATGTGTTGATGTGAATTCCACTAATAATTTCCTTAATAATATCCCAAATCAAACATCTTTTCCCAGAAAAACACATATTGACCCTCCGGGGGTTTCTAACAAGTGACAAAGAGATCTACAACCATAAAACAATTCATAAGAAAGGGGATTGAGTCTTAAAACTCAAATGAAATTACATTTTGGAAAAATATTGAATTATTGAGTGTTGAACTAGAATCTATATTAATTTCATCATGATTCTAGAATAATCATCGTTATGATTATTTATTGGTGGATCCGATTTTCATTGGATTCAATTCTTTTTGTTTATCAGTCCAAAAAATAAAGAGAGTGATTAAACACCTCTCATGCACAACACACTATTTTAGGAGAAGGGATATTATTTTGGTTTTATTAAAAAATCATTTAATTTAATACCACATCCACAATTTTCTTAGATCTTAAAACCTAGATCCAACCTATTTTATGTCATGATTGGGGTAAATTACATGCTCTAAACAAAACAACAATCTCAAAATTACAATCGGAGGTTATTCTATAGAGTTATTTTAAAAAAAATATACTACTCATGATTGATAAAATAGATTTATTATTTTCAATATCACATATTGAGGATATCTAAGTGTCATAATCTTAGTCTGAATCAGTGTGTGGGTTTAGAAATATTCATCATAATGTTCCAAAGTATTATTGGTAAAACACAATGTCAATGCATCCTACCCACATGATGAATTTACATCATTGAAAATTCTTATACTAGGAACATGTTAATGGAATAGAGCTCTCAAATTCAACTCCCATTCTAATGATCTCTCCAAGGGCTTTCTTGATGTCAACAAAAATTAACTCGGGAAAGAAACTAATGACTAACAACATCGATCTTCTAGCTCATACCGGGTTCATATCATGCTACCCTCAGGAACAATTCACTTCTACTATTATAGGTAGGAAAATATATTAACCACATTCCATATATAATTCTATGTTCTAGTGGTACACCACCTCACTAACCAGATACAAAGAGTAATGAAAATCCCTATAGAACACGAAAATGCAAAGGAACACATCAACCACACCTCTATACAATCTACTTTGACCAGAACTAACTCACAATCATGGTTCTGTTTCAAGTATAGATACTATTTCTTAGTAGGGAAAGCATACATAATACTTGTGATTCAAAATACGAGAAAAATAAAACAACATCCTCCACATGAGTCTTGCATACAAAGATAATGCTTAACTATGATGTTATCAACAAACAAAAAAGGGATATCCAAGTGAAAAAACATGGTCTTACCAATAACATTGTTCAAAACTACAACAATACCCCCACCCCCCAAACACAAAAGTCCGAGGGAATTTTCCACCACACCATGACACTATCATCCTTGAGAGGCACTAAATTTTTTGCATAGTTTTACTCGCATCACAAAAACATGTCCCAGAACGGGATGAATCATTATTCCTTGAGCATTCTAAGAATCATTAAATGAGAAAATGGTTAGACTAACACCGATAATCACTATAGAAATCCCTCATGAAAAAAGTGGAAAGAATATAGTACCTCATAATAGTTTCTATTAATATTATGGATGAATATATAAAAATCATAGAGTGAACCTATATAAACACTTTGATCCACCGGGTTATAGACCTTTTCATCCTGCAGCAATCCACAACCCATTCTCTAACTCATAATCCATTTATTGAACATCTATGGGTAGCGGTGGAATCTTGTATCGTCCACCACATACTATTTCCATTTCTACTCGTATGTCACAACCGCCATGACGTGGTACTCCAAGATGGAAACACATACTCTTATAGGGTGTTACAATAACCAAAATCCTATAAAAATGACACCGAGATAAAAAATATCTAGAATGATGTCCCTAGAAATTACTTTCTTAACACTGACTCAACTACTAGTAACCAAAATTGACCTAGAAACACTGACCATCAGACACTCCATCACGGGTTCATCACCTAAAGCATCTCACACAGATAGATAACTGGGTATACTTTTGGATAAATCATTCTAGGTTATAATCACTTATGTGACCATTCTTAATGATAATATTCTTCTCAACAGAAATCTCTCCACCACTAGGGCCCTTTCAAGAACTTCTGCATAGGTGGTGATTCCCAATGGAACAACTTATTCCCTGATCACCTTATGTAAGCCCATATAGATGGAATGTGATTTTAAAAATGGATCCAAATAAATATCTAGGGAGTACTATGATAGATCTATGAATCTCACCAAAAATACCATTAAGGCCATGATATCCATATGATGATGCAATGGATCATAGATAATCATTGATCTCAATGTGAACTGGTGGAAGTTTTCCCTGAAGATCCACTCAATATCTCCCCAAGTTGGTGCTTCATCATCATGGGTCTGCCACATTAGACTCTAACTTATCCTGACCAAATTGAAATGAATGCTTAGTGTGTCTTGAACTCATGTTGCACACTTATTCTACGCACATCCTCTGCTTGAACCATCGAAAAAACCTGATGCTCAATAGGTTGTGGCTAAAAAGGTTGACCACCCCAAGGTACTTCCTATGGCTCATTTACATACCTAGAAGACACATTTCAAAGTTGATCATCATCACAATCCCCCACATAACCATTCGTATCTATCATGATAGAGTCATCTAAAAATACAATCTTGACACACCATGTTCAAAGAGTATATATGGGGATCTAAATCAAGAAGGACAATGAATGAACTAAACTAAAGATACCCAATCATGAAACCATGTATCACTGAGAGGGGGTGGGGGTGAATCATTTAAGTATTTTCATTTCATGTTTTCATTCATATGAAATATCCTTCTTCTACTGTTAAGGATCCCCTGCCCTTCTAAACGCAATCCAAAAACACACATAGAGATATATATGAATTTATAAAGATCACTACTCAATTAGAAGATAGTCGTTGGTATTATATGGAGATAATAATGTATTAAAAAACCCACTAAATAGATAATCCATTAATGTGGAGTAAAAATATTATGATATTCCCTTTCGCTAGTGTAGCACTTAGGAGATAATCCTCTTATGTGTGTGTTGCCTCCGTGCACAAATAGGGTAGTGCAATATCTATGTGCTTCGTAACAAACCTTCAAAAATAAGATTGTTGAAAACAAAACTTCTTCTTCTAGTATATAAAATGATTGGAACTACATGAAATTCATAATAATACATAGTCTTATAACCCAGTCATTCGTGATCCACTTGAAAGAACTTATCAAATAAATTTGGGTACTCAAATCATCACCTCACAGAGCTCCTTCACAAAGTTCCCAACATCACATAGCACTCTATTTCACAAAGCTCTCTAGTTTTAAAATATCACTAGATCACAAAGATCTGTATTTTGTGGAGTAGAGATTGTTTTTTGTGAAGTTCACATTATTCTAAAATCTCAACGGCTCAATGAAAATCTTCTCTCCATCACGGGGTTACTGCCATCACAAAGATCACTTTCTCTATGAACCTTCATCACAATTTGAGAGAACTAATATTCTCATTATGTATATATACATTTCTCAAGTGGGTTAGGGCCTATTTATAGGTGTTTCCCACTGAATCTAGAACCTTCTATCCACCTCAGCACCACGTTAGTGCCAAATCTCAGAGTTGATAAATTTCTGCCAAAATTCACTCTATTTCATTAAGCACGTTGACTATTTTCCATATTAACAAATCTCATAGTATTCAAAAAATCATTCTGTAATACCATTTTCACTTCTATTATGCTCCTTATTCCTTTGTCACCATTACAAGGATCTTCACCTTCACCACCATAATGATCCATTCCTCAGTCATTCTCAATTCTATTCATAATTGTGAAGAACATGTCAACATTCATCAAGTATTTGTGAAATATACTTCAGGAAGAGAATCTTCGTAAAATTAGTTCCATTTATTTTATTTTTATGAGATCATAAATGAATTATTTTTTTGATATTCCATCCCAACTCCAAATTTTATACCCCCCATAATTTGGAAAACACTTGAAAACTGCATGACCTCATACACATGCTTATACAGGAACAACCATAACTATTGACCACATCTTTTCTCCCCCCTTTCTTTATAAATCATGAATAAAACGTTCTCTAACCAAATTATGATATCTGTGAAATGTATACAAGAAAATCATTATCATGTTTTCTATGGAATGCATTGTAACTTCCCTGACTTCTATCATCCACTTATACAATGTGAAGTGATTCCCTTTCTTCTCAATCATCCTTGACAAAAAATAGTGAATACCTGAAAAAGATACTCTTCATTATCATCATGGTCCTAACAAAAAAAATCAAATATTTTTCAATTACCAAATTTCTTTTTAACTAGTTCCCTTATAGACCATTTCTTGAAGCAGGTTATAAGATCTCATGTGAATAGATCCATCAACTATCGTACTAACAATAGATTCCCTGACTATTAATACAAACTAGAAACACTTTAACACAATAATTTTGAAACCTATCCTAGTATCACATATATTGAAACAACACTCTATGGTCCCAACGTTGGAACCTCTTATGATATCACTCTATCACGATGCATCCAAATAGGGCCGGACTTGTGACTCCCCTTACTTGCCTCCATGGGTTGGGGTCTAGCATCATGTTCGGATTTAGCATATCAAACAACATGAGAGGACTCATCCTATCATAAATGTATTCAAACATCGAAAAACATCTCCATGATATATTTTAGGGATTCTAAAAATTTAAACTGAATTTATTTCACACAACTATCCCAAAAATAGTAAAATAGAAGTACAGAATGTTGGAAAATAAAAATACAAAAAAAATAAAAATGAAAAGGATAACTATCTCCTCAAAATGAGGGCATCAATATCAGATGAAACTATAAGAAAACTCCTTGTACTAGCTCCATAAAACACCTTTGTGGTTCTAGTTCACTAGTCGATGCCTACTCCGAGTACATATGGGACACTATAGAAAGGAATGCGGTATGCACATGACCCAAAATTTTTAAGAAAATCCATTGTAGAGGTTAGTATAACTATACTATGTAGGCACCCAAAAACCCTAATAAAAATTGAGTTACTGAAATTCAAAATATTGTTGATTCATCCATATGGAAAACAATCATGATTGAAAACACATATCAAACATCTTAATATATATGTGACTAGTTAGATAAGTCCATAATGGGTTTAAACAAAGTCATGGAAACAAAAAAAGGACACTCCAAAAATATAAAACCTAGATATACTCATCTGACTCAATGCACAATGTGGTTATAGATGCATAATCAGTTATAAGATTTCACTCAAATCCATGGAGAAACATTCTTCAACGAGCACAAAATCTACAAGATCTATCATCCCATATGACACTCTCCCAAGAGAATACTTCATTGTGTACAACTCATCCATACCTAGTAGAACATCTAATTGTTACCACTCTATTGGGAATCAAAAATTTGATCGAAAAACATATCCATCAAAAGTGGTCATCCATCAAATAGAACAGTCTCATTGGATACCTCCATGATTAAAGTCACACTAGAATCCAATGAATCATAATTCATTGACAAGGGATATCACCTATTCCTGATGTGGGTGCTACTAAACCTATTGTAACCATGTAAACTCTCCTCCCTTTGAAAGCAGATCATTCCCAGGATATTGTGCTGGACACTATGAGCCTAGGACAGAATGTTGAAGAATACATTTCCTTGGATATAAAATCACTCCTTTGAAAAATTGGGGGAACCATGAACCCAGACTAGGGACTCAAAGATCTATCTCATATAAGAGACCAATCATATGATCCATTAGAAGTCAACACAAACCCAATCTAGCACCCCATAGGTCATATAAATTAGATAGAGGATTTCACCCTAATTAGTATTGGTCATGAAAATTACAATAACCCTACATGGAATAGCTCATGAATTTGGGGATTGTATCACTGGTGATTTCAAAATCTATATATAGATTTTCTTTGTAGTAGGGGAACATATACCAAATGGTTCCACAAATCTTATTTAAAACCCTTTTCATGTAGGGTATTTGTGTGTTGATGATTCAATTAACATAATTGGGTAACCTTCTTGATAGGGGATAACTAAGCATAAATTTTTTGCCATGATGATAGAAGTACCCCAATATAGTTAAACAATATGCTAAAGGATCCCAATCCGACCACTCCAAAATGAAGAAATCGATCTAAAAATTATAGAGGATCATGATCCGCCCTATCTGGATGGATACAATAGCTATATCCAAACTCATGCAATCTATGGTATATAATCTTGTTTCACATATGTAATTCCATAGTGTACCTTCATAGGGATAGATCATGGTGTCTAACTAGACCACTTATGGTGAAAACATATCTAACCAAAAAAAATCCACAACATATCATCAACTTTTATGTCCAAGGCCTAAACATTTTCAAAAATTGCATTCTATAAGTATAACTACTCAGGATATGACACTCAAATGAACCAATATATTCCTTAGATATGGAAATATGAAAGCTATAAATTCCCCAAAAATAGACTAAACGGCATGTAAGGTGGAATACATGGAAAGTGACCCAGCTCAAACTCTTATCCATGTTCTCTAATTCATGTCTACACATACCATGTGATCTTACCCTGAGCGCACCAATGTAACACATCAACTCCTACCTCTCCTTGACCCCCAAACATTATCATCCCTAAATATGGATCAGGTAGTTGTTCCACACACATGACGTGTACCCCTTAGTACATGATATATCCTGGCTGTAAGTCCCTCTGAATATGACATCTTCTCATTTCTTTTTCTGGTACCACACACATTGGAACTCCTTCCATGTACATTCACATGGTCTGGTATGTTCACACAATATCCTTGTCTATGTTCCTAGGCCACATGAAATCACGTAACTATACGACATGTAAACATGATTCAAAGATTCTAGACCCCAAAACATATATTCCCTTCATAGAAAGAACACACAGAGTACCCCACTTCACTAAAATCACTGTCTATGAAAATAACATCAGGAATTTACCTATGAATAGCTAGAATCACCCATTTGTTTAATGAAACACATAGATAGACTTTCACTGGATCCCAAAAAAGATTCTAAATCTATAAAACCATAAAATGATGCATCAAAAATGAAATACAGTTATAAGAATAAAATCCTATGAACTCATGGTAAAATAAAAAATATTTCGGTGTATAAAAAATCTTTTTATTCTCAACACCATGATCTATTCTTGATAACCATCTTGTTTGGAGATAGGTGATGCCTCTTCATATTTTATTTTCCATAGACTGTTCATTAGAGCCAAAGGGAAGGAGATGGGTTCAAATACACTTTTTCTCAGAAATGGGGTGTGGTAAAAGGGTTACTGTTTTAAATTTATTGAAATAATATCTTTTATTTAACACCACTCCCAATATGCACCTCCTACCGGACACCAGGTGCTGAGAAATTTTATGTCACACTAATGGTAAATGTGACATATTTAAATCAACTGTGGTCTCAAAATTAAGATCTAACACTCCTATAGAGTGTTAATAAATCTTTCCATATAAATTTCATTCCCACGATAACATATATTTATTATTTTTAATATCACTACATTGATGTTCTCTAGGCTTAGGAATCCCATGATGACTCAGTGTTTGGCTTTGTAAATTTTCATATAAATATTCCAATATCTTATAAGGTAAAAGCTAATTCACTAATATTTTTATTACCCCAATTTTTATATATTTTTATATATGTAAAAAGAGAAAATTTATAATATAAAAATAACTTCAATATATTATATAGATATAATTGAATAGTATGTCCTGTGGCTATAATAGTTCATTAATATAATATGATCCTACCAATACCATGAGAAAAATCAGAAATTGAAAACTTCTGGACACGATAAATTATCCTTATAGGACACATATGAAATCTAATTATCTGGTGATTTAGTATATATGAATTAGCACATTATTTCAGGAATATAATACAATGTGATCTAAGGTATATGAGTTTATATTGATTGATCCACTAATATGAACACCATATATTTTGGGTTTAATTATATTTTATTATAATTGAGTATGTTTATTATTATCTCAAATTGGCATTATTATCAATTTTAATGGATTAATTATACATGATGATTCCGGATAAATTCCATTGCAACTTATGTTTTTCTGCAAGGTATTTTTCATTTGGTGTTGTAACAGACTGCATCTGTATGTGATATAAATTATTTTTGACATTAACATAACATAGTTCAAGATATGTTTGATGATTTTTTAGTTATTGTAGTAGGACCATTGGTTCGGTTTTATGTGTTTTTCATATGTTTGGATTTATTTTTACTACATGTCATGTCAAATGATAAATCCCAAGGGGTTCTTCTACAACAAGTGAATGTGTATGTTTAGATAATTATAGAGATATTCGAATTTTCTCCACAACAACGGAATAAAAAAAATTAGGGTCTTTTTATGATTATTAAAATAAACAATTTTTTATTGTGATACAACCCAGATGGGTTGATTTAGACAATTCATATCCTTGAGTGGTTCATATAATGATGGCATTTTAATATGGGAGAATCAACCATGAGTGGGGGATCAAGTTCAATGGTTCTATCCTTAAAGGCGTAATTTTATCATGGCCATTATTTTATAATATAATGTGACCATGCGAAGGAGAAATTGAATTGTCATCAGTATGGTCATGCCAAAATGAATATCATTGTTTATTTTAAAAAAATAATTAAATTTATTAAATTTATTAAATATGATATATGTAATGTGACTTCCTTTATTCCTCTAATATTATACCCTATTCTGGTTTCCAGAATGTCTCAATGTGACTCCCACTACGCCAAAGGATGTTGTCTAAAAGTGACATCATATGGTGTAATTATGGGAAGAATACGACATCATATGAAAGTATGAAACTAGATGAAATAACAATATATCATACATAGATGAAATAATAAGACTATAGAAATAATAAATAAAATAAAACATGTACATTCTATAAAAATAAATGGAATAAATTAAATTCCCAAATAACAATGTCATAAAAACAACATTGATATACCACTAGGTCAACAACATGCATATTTGTTAAAAAAATATTTAAAAATTAAAAGGATATACTACATACCCTGAGTCATAAAACACACAATTTATATTCATACATTTCTAATCCATCCTTTTTGGTCAGTCTCGATCCATAGCCCATCCGGTGCTGGAATCCTTTTAAATGTCTGCTTTGGTACCCTCATGCCATGGTGTCTTGTGATGAGTGTGGGTACAAAAATTGACAGGGGACCATCAAAATTGTCCCATAAAAATAATTTAATTTATAGGGAATATAAATTAGATATACTCCATTGGATAACAGTAATAAATGAAACTAAAAAAAAGAAAAAAAATAACGAGGTAGAAAATATACCACATCTGATGCATGGGTCTGTGATCCTAATTAACAAAAAATGCTTCAGTATACGATGGAATGTCTCAAAACATTATGTCATAATATATATATATATACATTAATGGTTATATATATCCATATAAACATATATTACAATATTTAAATATATAATAAATAAAATAGTATAAAAAAGATAAACCCAAATTCGATCCTTCAGTTCATAACCTGCATTGAAAAATATAATTTCTTCAATGCTGGAAATGACTATGAGAAAGCTCTATCACCAAGGGGGATACATGTACAATCCATGGTTTCCCTAGTACTGAAATATAATCATATTAATGGTGGATTTCATTTACTAAAGGATATTCCAATAAATATGGAAATATATATACTACAACCAACAGTAGTTCTGTCAAGTATTGAATGAATGAGGGCCAAGATCTAGGTTCAATGACCAAGAAACCCTTTTTGTGTCCATGGAATGAATTTATATAAAAAATATCATAATAAAAACATACTATGGAAAGTACCAAATTCCATTATCTAATGAATCATCTTTGAATAAATATATAACATCCATAGGAAACTCAATATAATATTGACATACTATGGTCGTGACCCAGGGCCATTGATTTAGGTGTCCTCTTTGAGTCCATGAAGTGAATCCACAAAAATATATATAAATTTTTTATATCCTAGTATCCTTATGTGTAAAAAGGCGTCAAAATTTGGATAATATAAAGTACATATGGGCATCATTGACATGTACTATATCATGTATGTCTCACACAAAAATGCTAGGATGCACCTCCATAAATCATAGCTTCATAAATAGTAACCATGTGAATTCATAAAATAAACACTGAAGGTGGTTGAATGCCTACACCAAGAAATATATGCATAACCTTAGGTGATTCATTTTTGGTATGGTTTCAAGGGTGATAGTTATGACATGCTCTTGATAAATCCATTACATATAATCTCAGGGTCAATAAATCATTTGGATACCAGCTGGACCCCATAGGAATGTCCATACAGGAGGAATCCTACCCAAGAAACTAATGGATTGAATGTATATAATTCCATTAGTCTTGGGTTCCTCTGTGATAAAACATCAATAAGTGAATCCATTTTGGTATCCTAAAAGGAGAATCAATATAAATGCCTCCAACATCTAATCCTCCAGTTCAAATCATATGTGGAGGATTTAATAGGTGAACCTTGGCCATAGAGATTTCTCAAAGGGAGAAACTAACACACAAGAGTTTTCACTGACCCCAAGAGTTCATCCTATTAGTAACAAGTTTAAAAACAAAAATTTAATATTTAATTTTTATAAATCTAAATATGGGGCATAAAACATAGAGAGAAATAAAAGCAAGTGAATTCTACATAAACATACATAGATTATGTTGGGTAGGGATGTTAGACTACCTACCATTGGGAAGTATTCTGTCTATTTTAAATGTTTTTTCATAAGAATCCAAGTATTTTAAAATCTCAACCAATCAATTTTGGGTCATGTATCATTGAAAATACTACCCTCAAAATTATTTATAACCATATAATAATTAATTAATTAAAACCCAATAAATTAATTTAATAACCATTTAATTTATAATTGGAATAACTACTGATATCTTAACACCTGATCTCAATACAAGAAATGGTGAACTATTCCACACTAACATCCTGCAAGAAAATCCAAACCTCAATCTCAGAAAAATACCTATAAATTTAATTCAACACAATTATCTAATTAATTTAATTTAGGTTAAAACCAAATAAAAATTTTCAATGAAGACATAACTCATCATTACGACATGTGAAAATGATCATACGGCCTCCTAGGCTGTCTTTTTCCTAAGAAGATAAAAATTCCAATAACTATTGACAATTTACACTATAGTCTTATAGAATCATTATTCAGATCCCTTATTGTATAAACCAGTAGTTATAGGTTAATAATGAAAAACATGATGGATAATGAAGTTTATGTCTAACCTCATTGATTATAATGCACCTGATGTCATTCCATTCTAGCTATGAATGAAGGGGAATACACATAGTGAATAGTTGAATAAGGGATGTATGTGTGAAATTTAATGTAAAACAAAATTTAGGTAAAAAATGTTATGGGTCGGAAGGAAAATGGAAATTTATCCCTCTATAATGTACCACATGTAATGGATGCATGGTTTTCCAAACCATGCACAAATTTAGTGGTTTACATTGTCACAACCCCTACACATTCCATATTGTAGATCACGTTATAATAGACCATGCAACAACTATGAACCTCTAATATCAAAGGCACAACACACATCAATATTTTGTTAAACATTCCCCCATCCACATATCATTTTTATTGAAAATCTAACAACCTATCATAGTTTCCTATATCCTTCCATATAGCCTCCAAAATGTTTTTCTTTTAAAAAATTTACTACACAGTAAGGCTGGACAGTTAGAACTAACCATGAACCAAGTATTACCCATGATCCATACCTTTAGAAAAATATCATTTTTTATCTCTAAACCCCTTATACTATCTTTAATACTCTATGATACTATACGAATCAGAATATATTTTATAAAAATTACTTATAATCATTTCAACCATTGAATTCCAATTCAAAATGTGCATTAATGAATTGACCCAAACAATTATTGAAAATTAAAAATCCATTATAAATTTCCCACTTGAAAAAAAAATTAAAACCTAAACATGTTAAATATTATTTTCCCTAAGAATCCTTTTTGGACACAAAAATGAAAAACTGGATATACATGTGTTATTTACTATTTTCAAAATTCCCTATTACATTTCAAAATTCCCAATGTGCTTCAAAGAACTAATTTAATTCTATGGTGCATAACATCCAATAATAATCTGATTCTCATACCTACTAATGAAACAACATAAGTAATCCTACTAGAGATCATCTATCTTGTTTCTTGATAATTTCATCTATTTCTCATCAAAAGAATGATGGTTCTTCTAGCCATAATATCTTTCTATTAGGGAAATTCTATGCCACTGTAAATTGTCTTTTAAAATATCATAGAGATATGCATACCTTGTGTAATGAACGAGTTTCTATAATTTTTTGATAAAATTATAAACATGATAACAAACCATGTCATGGATCAAGGTCCTTTATTTTAATGAATAGTCTAAATCCTATAAACCATCCAAAAAATGGTGACACCATCATTTATATTAAATTTCTAAACCAACCTCTAGTATTAACCCATCTCATACCAATGTTTTTATCCATGATTTTCTTCACATAACATAGTAAAATTATCATGATAATATATAGAGAACAATAATTGTATGACTATTCCAAAAACAACTCTACTTCAGTGGTTTAAGTGTCCAAAAACCATGATGCCATCCTATTATGCGATGGAATAACCAAGCCATTTTGAACTCAATGATTTCTATAACCAAATCTTATTTAATACTCTAACACGGATAATTACCTTCCAAAACCATCAATATTTTATACCTGATAATTTATTGACAGCTCAATCCAAAAAAATTATATCAATCCAAGATACTCCATGATTAATAACCAAACTCATAGTTCACCCAAGTCCATATTGTAATTTCGACCTAGAATTTATTGTGAAATCCCACGATTTGTAGATCAATTAATTAAAAGGAATAAGTGATCCAAAAAAACTATCATATAACCGATCCTAATATACTATGAGCATTCTCATTTGATGGTTTCCCACCATTGACTAATGACCCACTCCCCATCATATTTGTGTCCATTTTTATCACTCTAATGAATGATAACCTCATCAAAACAACATATTCCTTGCCTCCCAAATATAAAAATTATCCTTGAATATAACATGATCATCATATATGTTAATATAAATATTTTCATTATATCACTCCCACTTCTAGAGATCAATTTCCAATATTATTATCAAAATTCACAACAATAAATGGTCACCACACTTAAATGAACAAGGTTAAGTCTGCCACATAAAGATTAAATTTTTATCTATCCTTGAGTTCATCTCCCATGGAGTCCTTCATCATATAAAAAGTGTACGTAGGAATCATAGTATGTTGTAGAAACCCACTCACCACACAAAATAAAATGTAGAGACATAGGGAATGAACATTATTAAAAAATTATTAAACTAAAATCCCATCAATAAACTTGTATTTACCCTCTATTCCCCTCTCACAGTTAAATGGGATTCACTAGCCTTACCCAACTAATCACACAAAATCACATATGAACATGCTTTTAGGTCCATCCCTGAGTCAACATCATCCCAACGACCATTTTATTTTTGATGTGTCCTCTACCATAATGACACAATCCAAAAATTTTTTACAACTCTTGGGTAAACAATGACTTAAAAGTTTTGTAAACCCAATGGTCCTTACGTGTCTCTCAACCAATGAGCGATTTTGGATTTAAACAATATCGTACTTAACCGACGTGTACCATTATCATCTAATTCATGCTTTTGTGTGTTTTTCATCAACAAGGAATTTCTGACCATTCTATATGGAATCTCAATATCATCAATATAGAATCTTCCATGAAACGTGTGTTCAAAATTCACAAACATCATTATGTCACAAATTATTTCATAACCACCCATCACAAAAAACTATTTTTGAAATTTTTATTGTCAAATGTGATACCACTAGTGAATTATCCAAGGAACCTAGACATTTTTACCCATCGAATATAGTCTCAATACACACATTCCCCATGTTATTTTTCAGATAATTAATTCATCAACCAATCTATATCACAAAACACGATCACATACATTGAATCATACATAATGTGTGTATAACCATGCTCACTGCTTAAATATAAATTCTTAAACATGTGAAAACAACAACATTAGGTTTCATTAAATGAAATGAAACATTGATCTTTAAGTGTATGATTCCTCATTAAGTGAATCTATATCTCCCACAAAGTCATATCGATCAGGTCTAAAATAACTATCAATTGGTCTTGACACCAATCGAAACTGCATGCCCTATCAATGTGATGATCATAAACAATTGCCTATGAGGGTAAACATTATTATAAATAATTTTATTAGGTCAATGATCATACTTATAATCACCCTAAGGTAGTAACCCATTGGATTATCATGTTGTAATCACATGATGAATAATGAATTGACACTCATTTGGTTTTTTTATATGGTAATAACCCCTCAAGGAACATTTTATAGAAACAATTTAGGTACCTATCAACATTGAACCATATTATCATACCAGATGACCATTACAAATGGTAGTTTATTATAATTTCATTCCAAACTATTAATGGAAACACCATATTGGTTGTTTATAGCAAATTATATAGATGATACTAAAATATTATCTATAATGTGTTTACCAGATGGTTATTATATTCCCTATTAAACTACTGAGGTCACTTCATTTCGAATTCAAGAGTATTAATACATCATCCTCACCGAAAAATATCTCACCATAAACTTATATATCCCTCTATCAGAATACAATATATAAACAAGTCAGTCCAATTGAGTTAAATGACACCAATGACCTAAAATTTAAAACATCATTTATTTTACTGTAGACATATTAATCAATTGAAATCTATTGTTACGAAAAATATATACAATAAGAAAAATAACACGTAAAATATATATTCCATATTTGATGCATGATATATCTCTTTAACATGTCAAAAAGGATTCAAAATCAATCAATAGACACTTTTTTATAGGTAAATAAACATAAATCCAAAATAAATCATAACATCAATAAAAAATGTTCATTTCAAAATGGGAAAATAATATAAAACAATAATATCACAAAATGAAATTTAAATCTCATATCCCTAGAAAATTGGTCTTCTTACTTGAGGTATTGTTCCCAATGCACCAGTCCGTTATCCATAATAGATTATTAAAAACTCCTAATAATATTGTATAAAATATACCTAACAGTTTTCCAGTGCATAAGTAACACCATTGATACCAATTTCTAACATCCAATCTATGATTCCTCTATCTTGGTGCCTTTCTCTCTTTCACTAAGTGGCCTCATGGGTTCCTAATTGTATCCTAGTGGCTTATGACAAAAAATAGAGGGCCTATAGTGTGGTAGTAGAATTATTATGATCTAATATCAAAGTCATATACTAAAGGAAATTACCATATAACATCCATATTATTAAGTTATAATTTAGATATATAAAAAAATCTACAGAGCATTTTGTTATAATAAATGGAATGTAGTAAGGGACAAAACAATCATGTTATAGAAACAACTCAAATAACACACAAGTTTGATCATATAAAAAGTAGTAAATAAAATATACAAAAAAAATTAAATAAATATACTTATTACATTGATCCATACCACACACACAATATCTACATGATTTTCTGAAGCAACCTATTTGATCAGTTTTGAGCCTCGAACCATCCTTTTCTTGCAACTAAGTGAATTTCTACTCAGGTAGCCTTATGTAATGGAAGCTATAGGAGGGTGTTATTAAAAAACTCAGTAAGGTACCAAAAAAATGTGGTCCCATTAATACAATTTAATATAAATTGAATTTATATCTATGTTAGTCAACTGGATAAGAAGAAAAAAAACTGAAACAGTGAATACAAATAAATATTTAATAAGATAAACAACATTAGATACATGTGTTTGTGATCTTGAATGACCATAAATACTTAATCCTAATATTGATTGTTTCTAAACATGTTTTTATCATTTATGTATATAAATATATATATATCTAATGTAGAAAATATTATAAAAAAGAAAAACCAATAGTAAATCCTTCGGTCTATAATCTTGATATACAATTACCTCCTTAAACCATCAATAAAAACATTTCTGATTACTCTGTACTCGCTAGGGGATACCTTTCATATGCCAAATTTAACATTTAATTTCCTCCAATAACTAAAATGAAAATTTTGTGCACCAAAAAAATAATTCATTAATGTGGGACTACATAAATTAAAGCATACAAAAGAAGTATCTTGAATGAAAAAAATGAGGGAATGGACTTAAGGCCTTTTACTAAGGAATAATCTATAAGAACATTGACCTAGTCCATATAAAACAAATCTAATAAGTAGATATCCGGATATTGACCTATCTAAATTGACCCATGCATCATATTTGAGTTAATAGAGCACATCAATTGAATACTAGGTATAATAAAGGCTTGTTATTTCAAGAACAACATTTATTGAATAAAGAATCCAAATAATGTCCATATAGCACATCTATATCAAAAACATGAAATGGATTAATACAATGGTATCCATATACAAAATTATGGATCATAATCAAGATCCTAGGAAGTAAATTTATATATCAATGTATTGAACCATATCATGTTGGGATGATTATTCAAAATCTATGAAGCACAATAGGTAATCATTTTGAAATCATTACTATTGTGTAAAAAAACAAAATAATATGTGTGGGTCGATGAAATCATAGACCCAACAATACCCCCAAAAATTCAATGCATTAGATGTTGAGTATGAGTTCTAGGGTTGCGCAATCTACCATTTCTAAAAAAACCCATGACTTCAAGATTAGTTTTAGTAAAAAATTAGGCATCCCATTGGGTCCTAGAGGTTCGTTATAAAATGTTCATCCTATTATGGATCCTTGGGGTTTGAATATTAACTGAGGAAACCCTCTTGGGATTCTCAAAACTAAAAAATATGTAAGGTAATAACGTTGGGGATCCTCTATGGAGTAAAAATAGAGGAAACACGCATGGGATCCTCTATGTTAGTTCATACATGGTGGAATACCTCATTGCACAATCATTGTTTGAGATAGTTCAGAGGATGAAACAAAAACACATTATTTGTTTGTAATAATTTAAACTAATCTATTTAATTAAAAAATTAAATAATATAATTCAAAATTCATTTGGTATAAACCAAATAGGGGGAGTTCCACTAACGGGAAAACCCAAGAATAGTGATATTAAGTTAAAATTCAGAAACACAATAGGGTTGGTATTTTAGACATCTTACCTTTCAGAAGCTTTTTTTTTATATTCCAATGGCCAAGAGTTGTTTAAAACTTAATTATAACCTCAAATAAATCATCTTGGGTATGAAATAATATAAATAAACCATAAAAATATATTATAAAATAATTATAATTAATTAATAAAAACCCAAAAAACCTAATTTAATGAAAAATTTAATTTAAAATTTGAATAATTCCCAAAACCATGATAGCTGACCACATAACAATGTAATATAGTACTAGATCCCTCTAATACCCCATAACAAATTACCAACCACATGCTAGGAATAATCCCAAATATATGAAATCAACATATTTATTAAATTTAATTAAATTGAGTTAACAACCTATAAAAAATTATAATGATGTAATAACCTATCAAAACTATATGTGAACAAGTGTATATAGCATCTTTTATCTTCCTCTTCCAAGAATAACAAAAAAACTATAACCAAAATATGATTACACAATGATCTGATGGAGTCGTTATTGAAATCCCAAACTAGAGAAACCATGATTTACATGATGATTATGAAAAACGCCATCATGGAAAAATAAATCAAGGTTTGACTCATGGTTTTAAATGTAGTTGATGGTGTACATATCTATACAATAATGAACTTGAGATCCCATCAAGGAAGGGAAAATAGGGTCTACACATATGAGGGTTAAATTCAGTAGAAAAATTGGGTAGACACTTTTTATGGTCAAGGGGGAAGATGGAAAATTTACCCAATTTAATGAGCCACTTGGATTGGCTGCATAGTTTTCCACACTATGTGACAAAAATGAAGTTGGAACTATCTTGTCCCCCTCCATGCATGATTTTAAAGCATTGTTTTATATAATTCTTATCATTTATTCAACTCTACTATTATAGTAACACCATTCCTTTTACACTTGTCGGGAATGAATAATAAAATAGTTCCCCCCACCCAATTTTATACTTATAGTAAATTAAACTGCCCCTTCAAAGTTTATTCTATAATTATACGTAGTTTATCACACTATAAATATATATATAAATTAAATGCACATTTAGGCTGAATGTTTTGAACTAACCATGTTCCAATCATGGTCCATGAGATATACCTTTCCAAAAAAAAAATTTTCGGGCCCTAATCCACTTGGATTCTGTCAAAACCTATGAGATAAAAACCAATCCTCATTCCATATCTAAACACATTATTAAGAGCTATTAAAACCCTTTATTTTCAATTCTGAATCACTAATAAATATTTCAATAATAATTTAATTGAAAATAAAATATCATTTAGAAATTTCTATCTCCAAAAAGGACCTTACGTGAAAAATATTTTCATTTCCCTATATAAACAATAGTTATACTAATTTACACTTCCATTCATATATATAATTTTTCCTTGAATGAATAGTTCTCACTTGTCTATGATCAGATTAAAAATATGTAAATACAAATTGATATAAGGATGTAATATTATCATTACACCTCATTATATTTTAATTTCATATATTACATCATAATATTTATTTATTAATTATTTAATATTTTATTTTTTATTTATTAGTAATATATCAATCAATTTCATTTTTTCTATCCTTTCTCTATAGCAACTATAGAAATAAAATTTCAGTAAATGTACAAAATGAGGTATAAGATGAAAAAAAATTTAATTGTAATTATGATTATTTAAGATGAAATGAAAAAAACTATATACTACATATTTTATTAAATATTCAATTCAATATATTTATGATAAAAAAAGTGATTCTAATTAATTTCAACATAATATTAAATGTCGTAATTAGTTCATTAAAATATGGATTTTCAAAGTCCAATGTTTTTAAAATTGATCCTAATGTTTTAGATTCTAAATAAAGAATTATTATGTATATATATATATATTATATGTAGAAATATTAAACACTGGATTCATAGGAATTTTTTTCTTGTAATTTTTATTCTAAAAATAACTTTTTATTGATTTTCAATTTTCTTATATTAGTTTATCATTATTTGAGATTATTTATAAAAAATCCAATTTTGATGATATCATTGTATTTTAGCTATGTTCTCCTGATAGATTTTTTCCCAAAATAGTGTCAACAGATTCTGATATGGGGGATATATTTTATTCCAATTATTGAGATTGTGAGATTTGAGTGAGTTAATGTGATCTATCTTCGATCAATTTGATCAAGGAATTCCTAGATGTAAGATAGTGACACCTATTTTGAATTAAAAATATGTAAATTATAGTGTGGACGATAGTGTGTATCAATTTTGGAAGCTGATACCTTTATATTGTTTTAAAGGTGATTATACCATTGATTAGGATTAGGATCCTCCCGATAATTTTTTAAATATTTATTAAACAAATTCCATTAGATTAGTATTCTTTGTAACTAGTACACCATGTTTTCTTATTTCACTTTGATTACAATGTTCATGTAAATTATTTAATTCAATTGTGCTTATATTTTATTTTCAAGCTGTTTTTATTTTCTCTTTTTAATAGTATAGTTTAATTAGGAAAATTATTTTCCAAAGCACCAATGGTGATTTCCAAAAAAAATTATTTATTCATTCCTTTTCAATTAAATAATTGAGAGAATTTTTATAAAATTCTTGTTGAACATTTTTATTAATATGGATATTTTTTTAATTTGATAAAAATGGCGTATTTTTTAAAAAACTAATAATATCATAATTACAAAATTTTGAATTTCATTTATATAATGGGAGATATTTTCTGTCAAATATACAAATTTTGTTTAGTTTTTAATTTAATAGTATATTCATGTTGGAATTTATTTTATTTCAGTTTTTTTTTTCATTATCAATTTTATTGTATAGATGATGATCTTGTCAATTAACATTTTGTGTTTTAATTAATAATTTATAAGTCTGAAAATTCCATGTTCCACGATATATTTATTTAGCAAAATGTATGATAACTATAGTGGTGTAGGTGGATTTCATCATAAGATGCATAGTTATATTTTGATAATTGGAATCATGAGTTACGACATATAATTTTGTTTCAACTGAACACAATATTTTTGGAACTCAACTATTGGAATTTTATCTATAAAAAAACCAATATTTATTGGATCATAAGAAAAATTATAATAAGATTATTTTAAAAGAGGATCTTGTCATTTTTAATCCTAAATAAACATTTTGATAAGAGATACATCGATTGTAGATTCTTTTCTATATGAGTGTTTTTGTATAGAGAATCCTATTGTGAGTATTTCATCTTATTTCATCTAATTTATCTTGTTTTAATTGTTTTGTTTCTAACTATAGAGTCTATTTTATGTATTGAAGATGAATTTATATGTTATGATCATTGGGATCCTATGTTTTTTTGTCGAAGAATGATTCTGATAATGTGGTTGATCGAGATACTTTTAGATGGAAGTAGGAGATACCATATAATAGGTCAATCTCTTATGATAATGAGTTTTCATGATATGGTTTCTTAGTTTATGAAATGGAAACCTTGTTACATGTTTAAATTCAAGGATACAATGAAATTTTTTTTGTTCCTCCTTATGCATTGGATAAATCAATGGTTTTATGAAATAATTTAGATGATTATTTGTTAAGAAAACTAATAAGATTTTTTTTACCTTATTCCACTATATTTAATATGTCTTATGAATTTTTTATTTTTAATATTCGTATATTAGGTGTTATTTTTTTTATACTAGTTGTATTATTATCACTAATTTGATAAGTAGTTTATATTTTGGATAAAATTAAACATAAGATGGTCATGTCAGTTTATGTCTTTCTTGAACTATAATTCACCCCCTCATGTGTGGTTTCATGCATACAATTTCTTGGAAGAAAAACCATTATACCATGGTTTATCCTTCCCAACTATTCCATTTGTTTTATGATTTTTATGTGTCATGTGATACATGATATCATTACCCAATATTTATTAACCCAAAATTAATTTTAGAGGGCTTTCACAGTATAATTTTATGTAGTAAAGTTTATTTGGAAATTCTATATACACTTATAAGGTTATATCATTTTGTGATAGCCACGAATTTATATTAAAATTAGTATATTATTTATGAATAATTTGACAAAAACATTATGTTGTGATTCTCTGATTTTTTAAATGTTATCATAAAACACATAATTGTTCCCTATAACTAATTGGATGTGGGCGGTGCAGTTTTGATGGGGATGGATAGTAATTGAAACCCTAAGAATATTTAATTTTTCATTTATCATTAGATTAGTAAACTGAACATGTGTGATTGGTTAAACCCTTCTATTTAATAAAAACATCTTGGTTAAAGAAGATGCAGTCTTCAACTTAGGTACAACATGTAAAAAAGACCACATTGTCTTTTAAAACAAATTTAAATATATCCCCTCCTTAAATAAAGATATTATTATACTAATACTAATTTTTTTTCCACATTGGATAATTTACTATATTGATTGGATGATATTCTTTTGGTGTTTTTCTGGAAAATTTGGATCATTATTCTCACAAGTGAAAAATCATTTATTTTAAGTGATCTCATATCATATAATTGTTATATTTGGGACTGAGAAACTATGATCATGATGTTGGCAAGATTTTTCACCTTTTTGTTGACATTGTTTAGCGTTATTATTCCTATTATTGTATATTATATATAGATTTACAATATCAATGTGATAGAATTGTCAGGAAACCCCGATTATGGGTGGTTGAGATGATTTTGCATGTAATTTTATATTTCCCACTGAAATGTGATGTACTACCATATTAATATACATCTATAGATGGGTTGTGATTCCCATATGAGATTCAATTCTTATAGGATGTGATTCCAATCTACTCATTTTATCCCTCAAGATAAAAATGTCATTGCCACCCTTGATAAATCCTTACTATGGAAGTGATTTTCTCTCTTGATCATAGAGTTAAATGATAATGGATTCATGTATATATATATTTTATTACCATGTATCAATTTTTATTCTAAAATAATGTTGATATGCGCTCATTTTGACGTATCATCAATGAAAACATCCCAAATACTTATTATATTATTATCCTAAGGATGATATTTTCTCTATAATGGATATTTATATTAAATATATTTCTCATGTGTTAGTCATTGTATTCATATATGATAGTTTACCTTTTTAATTTTACTTGGTATTGGATACCAATTCATTTAAAATGTGATATATTCATATACACCCAAACACTAGCTAAATCAGGTGTGGTCACAATCATGTTTTATAGTTTCAACAATTTTTTGGATGTATATATTGTATCAATATTTAAATTTTTTCATTAATTATTTTATTATCACACTATATGTACACTTAACATAATGTATATATTCTGGTAAAACATTAATAGTGGACCACTACGTAGTACCCAAACCTTGTTTAGGCATCAAAGGTAACTAGGTCTAAAACAATATCTTATGGGTAAATATGGACAAGGGGCCAATGAATAATAGTTGATAGGGATCATGGTATGATATTTGATTTTTGGATTGGAAAAAATCATGTATACTATGATATTATTATAGATTTATTCTTTACCTATTGACTATTCATATATAGTATGTATTTGAGAGATCTTATTTGTGTCTGGTATGAGTTTTGGACCTTATATATGATCATTTTTTATAACATGTGCGTTATTTTTATCTTATATAATTTATTAGTATGATTAATTGACTTTCTATTTTTTAATATTTTTTTTATTATCTACAATTATTTAACTAAGATTTAGGGAAATTAATTCTGAATATGGAGCAATCATTCTTTTTTAACATAGTCCATAACAAATAGTTTATAACCTTGGGCCTACCTGAAGGAATACATAAGAAATTTCTAACCCAGTTTAGTCATATTAGATGTGGATTGGATCAAGGATTCTATAATGTGGCATTAAATACCTATATTCCATTTTTATTATGATTTTTGATGTTATGTATAATAGATAAGATATTCTTATGTCTCTATGTGGATATATAACCTAGGATTATATATCCTACTTCTGAGGGATGTACATTTTACAGGGGTTGAGATTTTTATTTTCATTTTTTTGCATTATAGTTTAATTAATTTTTTGAATATGAAATAATATTATATTTATTTAAAAATTATTTTTATTTATTATATTAATTATTTGTAATGAGAGGATATATTCATTAATTAATCCATGTATATATGACTCACATGAGTGTTCTATCCTTATCAGTGTTTGAGAACCCAGATTATGATATCTTGATCATTAATGTAAAACAGAAGATGCATGTTCTATAGTGTTTACCAATGTAACATAATTGTGAAATTATTATTAACATAATCATGGTTCTATTTTTATATTAAAAGTGATAAGGTAAATAAACTTTTTATTTTAATTCTACCAATGATATAGACTCAGTAGTTGGAAATTAAAGATTTATCGAGGTTATGTGATAACCTTGCATGTGGGGGATTTTTTATAAATATGTATACTGATTTTATTGCTACTACATATCATATTTGTTACATGAAATGTAATTATATATCTATTTCCTAATTTTATATTTAATATTTTAGTGAAATTTCTTCACATTGACTGTATGCTGATCACCAGGGGTTGGGAATGATCATTACTGACTAGTTGATGGCATTGATCCCCTATTTTTTTCTATAACTACTCTTGTTATGAATCCATGTGGGAGTTTTCTAGATGTTATTCAATTTATGATACTGGGAGAACCAAAATGTAATTCATCCACATAAGATCTAATTAGGGATCTTGAGTTATGATATTCACATTTATTTAGAATAGTGGGTATAAATAAATATAATTTTATGGGAATAGATCTGTGAATAGAATCATTGATCATTTAGATACATCCCATGAGTGATGAGTGAAAAAATTACTGTATATAAATAAATGGATGGATAAGTGATGGTTTTAATTCATTTTCTAGTTATATTACCAAATTGGGAAATAATGGAAGGAATTTTTGGTTCATTTAATTGAATATAGATTTCCCAAGACACAATAAGTTAACAATGATTTATATTTTATACATCTTTCTTATGTTTGAATATTTCTATTATAATATATTACTAATTTTATTATGATAAATTTTCCCCCTTTAACGGTGAGTAATGTTACTACATGGGCATTATGATTTCAGGATATATTGAGAAACCTGATTCAATTTTTGTGAATTTATTTAGTCTTATTTGTTTTTCAAATTTCTTGAATTAGTTCATTTTAAATAATAGGAACATTAATATATATACCTCTTTGGTAGTAGGGTTTATATTATAGTTTCATGATTTTATCATTACCTAGACATAAATTATGTTTTAATAATTTTCATAAGTGTGGATGTAGGAACAAGCATAAAGTACATGGATCTTCTACTTCTTAGTATTGCAGTGTTTATTCTATCATAGGTTCATTGATTTATGTTGGGTTATACATTATCACAATTCCATTAACAACAAGTGGATTATTATTTATGTTTTATGATATTCTATCTATAGAGTTTCTATCAAATATACTCTTAACTTTTAAAGGACCATGATAGTGGATAAGGTTAGGTATTAGAGGTGGAATTAGGTTTGGAACAACAAATTAATAGTTGGAGGTCTTCTAACTAGTTTGGGAATATGTGTATTTTAAATTCATAGGTTTCATAGATATTTTCTACTCAGGGTAACTAAGGATTTGGAGGATAGGTATAATGATTGAGGTTAGGATATCATTATTTTATTGATATTATACAAATTTATATTGATGTGGGAAATTAAACTATCATTGGTTTTATTGTATATTATTTTATGCTTACATGAAAATTATTTGAATTTATTGTATCTTACTTTTTTATAATTTTTCACTATGATAGTGATATGGGGATATCTTTTCAGTACCTTATTGGAGTTATGTACATTTATATTTCATTATAGGTGTGATCTGAGGGGATTGAATGATTTCATGACTTCACATTTTTTATCATTTGTGATTAACATCACTTGGATTTATTCATTTATTTAATTTAAAATATATGTGTGGTCTTATTTGTGAATTGTTTCACTTGATATCAAAGTCATCAATACTACAATCATGAAATGGTATATTTTATATCTGACAACGGTGACACTAACTCCATTTTTTGTGAGTGGGGATTTTATGATGATTTTTTTTTAGTTCTTTACTATTGATTTTATGGATTAATTCGTCCATTTTTTAAAATATTATCCATGATGATGATGAGATATATTATATATCCATTAATTTTAAATCATAATGGTTCCATGATATATTTATAGAGGTACTCATTGTGTAGTTTTTCAGAAGAGAGTTTGATCATACATTTGAGATCATTATTGGAATGAAACCCATATATATATTTCACATATTATGATATATCCAATAATGTATTGGAATATTAAGGATTATATAAATGATAATGGATTGAATGGTTTTATTCAACAAAGAATGTCTGCTTATTTTGTTCATGTTATATTTCCTATGAAATTTCATGACTCATTATCCCTATGTTTGTATTACTGATTATAGAACGGGTGATGGTTAAGAACTATTATCCTTGTCCATTAGTTAATGATCTATTTGAAAATATTAGGAGAACCCAGTGGATTTCCATGATTGAGCTGGGATCAGGTTATCATCAACAATGGATGAGGCCTTTTTAAATTAGTTACTCTATATTCTAGAGGATTTTCAATTTATATTAATATATTGAGATGCTAATTAGACTAACAAATGTACTAAAAATCTATGTATCCCTAAGGAATAGTTTATTACACCAATATTTTGAGATTTTATGGTGATTTTATATAAAATGTTACATTAATTAATGTTAAGGTATGATAAATCATGACATCAAGAGATCATTTAGAGTATACTTTGTGATAATCGACTATATTTAATGATTTCAAATTGTAAATTTAGGATATATATGGCATATTTATAATAACATGTAACATATAAGATAATTATATCTATATACTATCAGAAAGTTATGGTTATGGTTCCATGGGATCACATAAACTATGTTTTTAGATATGTAGCCTATTATATTTTATACGGTGGTAAAGGCGTTATATTTATGAATAAAACTAATTATCAGAGCTAATGAAGTCCTTGAACAACATGTTGTGGGTGAATATCCAAATATGTTATTCTTGCAAAGGATCCTTCTATAATGTGGTGGGTGGACTGAAATGCATATGAATTTTGAATATAAATGAGCTGGGTAGGTATTATCCCATATACTATGACAAAAATAGTGTTTGATCTTGGAGAAATTCAAATATTTGTTTAATGTGTTTTTTCTAATTGTTCAAGTACATTAAGGATGCATTTGAGGAATTTAAATCTCATGATTTAGAGTTTTAGGTGTTAGTTCACATGTTGAGATTCCATTGTTACAATAATTTAGGCAAAAGGTTCGCCATTTATATAGACTATTTGAGCCTTATGTATGGCATTCCCTAAAGATCGGGGATCCCCTAGCAGATTAGATGTGTCAATTACATCTAATAATTTGACATGAAGATGGAATATACACCAATAAATGGGAATATTATTACACCTATTTTGAGTATGAAGACTCAAGGATGGTTTTGTAGGTGTATAGCATTGAGAGATTGATGGATATACATTTTTCAAATATGATTCGTGATGTTTTGGAGTATTAGGGAAAGGAAACCCAAACACATCTATGTGTGGAACCTCAAATACTAGACATAGTGAAGAGGTTTTATTAATCCAATTCATATTTCATGGTTATTTGGAATAATATATATGGTTTTTAAATAAAAAATAATTTTTCACTTGTGGACGATGGGTCCTTTATATATAAATACTAGTTATGTTCCTTAACATAGGTCATGTGTAGAAGATGTAGGATTGATAGACCTCGTGATGGGAAATTCAACAATGGATTATAATGATGTACCATAAAATTATTTTCGAATACTAATGGTCTAGGATAAAAAAAATACATCATGGGGATTGTATCAATATGATTTACATATGCAGTAGTAAAATTATAGAATTAAATATCTATAAACATACCTCAGTCTCAACACATTCTTATGTAGAATTGGGATCGGGTTACTAGGTTTTATATGAAAGGGTTATAGAAGACTCCATCAGTCAATGATGTAGTATAATTCAATCTATAAAAATTTTCTAATTATCCACATATCCTTCTTATTAGAGAGACTATACATATTGTTGATATGGGAAAGTTATATATTCATCAGATAGTACTTTATAATGATATTCCAATTCATATCTTTTTTTATTTGGATTCTATTTTAACATCTCTCCATAAGATGTATATATAAATAATAGTTGATACATAAGTGCATCAAATAATGACATATTAACCACAAAATTATGGGCAGTCTTAGAATATTATTTTAATATTTTACTACAAGTTGAGATAATGTGTCATTTATTTTAATAGTTTATTGGTTATTCATGTCAAACCAAAATACGTTACATGTAATATTTTTTATGTGTAATATATGTAAATGGTTATTTTTGGTACTTATATGGAAGGCCATGATGAAAACCTATATAGATTATAGTTGGTGAAGAGTTATGTATAATTGTTTAGTTTCACATAAATTTGACAATAAATGAATGTTTGATTGATTAAAAAGAAGGATGGGACAACTCAGATAATGAATATATCTTATATGAACTAGACATGACATCCTCTAGAGTTCGAGGTAAAATGATGGGTATTTTTGTGAGTGTATCCCCATTTGAGATACCATACATTTAAGAGAATTGAGATACTAGTTCCCATGTTGTTAGGAAAATATGATATTTTTGAGTGAATTTACATAGTAGAATAATGGGTATCACTTCAATATTATTTTATTTAAAACCCTGATGTCTTCAATATATATCATGATAAATGATACCATTCACACCCATTTCATGAGTTCAAAATCAATAATTTTTAATTATTGTGTAACCATTTTTTAAAGAAAAATCATTCTATATTTTATAATATATTTTTAAGACTCTTCCGGGATAGATCACTCATTTCGTTAAATCATAGTAGAGGGACAAACATATCCGGTATCTGATGTGGGTATATGAGTCAGATATACATTATTTGTGGAAGATATTGTTTATAGATGAGGATAAATTATGTGTCATAGTTAAGTGCATCACATTGTTGATATTTTATATAAACAACATCAATATGAGTTATGTTTTATTTTTCAATAATTTTTTTAATTATTTTTTAGATATAGTTTTTGTGGGAATTAGTGGTCCGTTTTGGGTGTGTCACTAGATTTATAATAAATATCTTCTAATGGTCAAATTTCATGTTGTAATCCGATGTATTTTTTCGTTAATGAGGTATTGTATATGTTTATTAGTTTTTGGTGTAAGGTGAAATCGTTCATTTTAATAGGGTTTTGTGACATGGTAGAGGCTGTGTAAGATTAAAAAATATACACAAGTTGTTCGATGCACCACATTATGGGTGGGTTATGAGGTAAATACCCAACCCATTAGTGGGTTTTTATCCTAAAGGTAGTAAAATGGGGAAATATTAAGATATAAATTTGTTGGTTGTTCCATCATTACCAATAGGTAACATAATAAATGGTTCTACCCTAGAAGGAAGTGTTTTCCCATAACCATCAGGACACACCAAAATTTGACTGTTGGAAAGGGATATTACACAATGACCAAATTGGTCACACTAAAATGAAATTATTTTTTCTATTTTAATTCATAATTAAAGGATTTTATGATATATAAAAAATTCTTATACCATGAGAACTATAAATGTAAATACCCTCGATTTTATTCCACTCTCTCATTTATTTCCTTTCTAGTAAATGTTCTCATTCATCTAGTCTCAACATTTATTTTATTCTATCTTGGTTGGTTTATATATGTCCAATAAATGTTAGTCCTCCATCAATTACATTTTAATCACGCCTTTTAAGTAGGTGACATCATATATTCCAGAGTTTTCAGATTTTGTCTAGATTTGGGGGAATCTATTGATCATCGTCATTTTTTTTCAAAAAATATCATGGGACCAATATTCCATTAGACTGATATAGGTTATCATAATATGATGTTTTTAATTTTATATTTTTCCTGTAATATGTTATACAATAAATTTTCTACCATGAGAAATTTATTTTATATTAATATTAGTTGTTTTCCTTTATCGAATTTTATAATGGTATGGATGTTTTGGAATATTATAGTCACTTTTTTAGTTAAATCATGTTGTGATGGACACACATATAGATGAAAATTACACAAAAGTTTAATGAATTAAATTCCTAGAAATCCAATTTTGGATTTCTTTATTTGGATACTATTATAATAGAACCTAAATGTGTTTTTCATATTCCTTTTTGGTTGGATATGGATGATTTTCATCTGTTAATCGTTTGATTCAACCCATAAGAATATTTTTAGTTATCATAATCATTGGGATATAAAATTTTATAGGGGTATGTTTTTAACAATTAATGTTAATTGAAACTCGATGGGATATGCATGATGTATTGATAAACATTATCCCAACATGAGAGAAATAATAGATTTATGCCTGAATTCATATTATATGATATACAAAATATAAGATAAACTATTTATGTATTGATAACAAATTTCTTATTATTCCATTTACTATATTCATCTATAATTACGGGATAATATACCCTATGTGTTTTGATGGTCATAGGGGTTTCAAATACTATATTATGTCACATTATACAAAATATGAGATTTTATTCCCTCTAGTTTAAATATTGAGTACCATGAAACTTTACTAGTGATACTGGAAAACAATTTCCACTTTCATCATGATTGTTGTGTTGAGGGATATGGTAATCATTATGTTTTAGTTTTTTTAGAGTGGAATGTCCTTGTAAATGGGACATAAAACCCCTTTATCCCTAATGATGTGGGGAGGGGATTTTTCCATGTTATTTGGAAATTTTATAGATGTGGGGTATCCAAATATATTAAGATACATTTGTGGATATAGATATGATTCATGAAAGAGTTTTTATGATTATGTGACATTTTTCCAATTCCCAAATTTTATTCCTCAAGAATATGAATTTTATTCCCATTATCATGTCACAATATAAGGGGATGTTATTTCTAACCACATTCATATAGTAAGTCCATGTTTCCCTCTACTATATTTTTACTATTATATGACATTCCAATTATTCTTACTTTGTTTTATGAATTGATTCAAATGTGTCAATGATTTTGTAGCCATATTGATGTCAACACCAATGGTATAAAAAATAATAAAACCAACTAATTATTGTATTAGGGATCATGTTATCATAGAGATTATTCAACCATGGAAATGGACATTTTAGTGGGTTGTACATCCTACATTTTGGTATTTTGTTGATGAAATGATATTATCATTGAATACGACATGGGATATGGGATATGTTACCTAGTGAGGGATGTTTTTATACGTTCAGAGACACACTATCAGTAACTGAATAAATAATGGTCACATATAACTATCATTGTATCACCTTTAATTATGACATATATATTGATATTACCTTTTCATAGTTATCATATATATATAAATATCACCACATACATGAACAGTCATTACATGAAATATTTAGGGAAACCATTAGTGGTGGATTAGAATTTGTACTCACAACCCATCCAATCATCTTTGATACTCTGGTATACTTCATTGCTATAGGATAATACAAGGGATAAGTCACTTGGATTTGTGGATAATCTGGAGCATGGTATGAGTTGAATTTTAGGGATTATTAATATACTCATAAAGAATACGTTCTTACTAATTTTTAGGTTAGATTTAGACTTTATGTAGATGTTTTCATATAATATATCTTGTTAATGTCTTTTTTGACTACATGATAATGATGTTGTGTATACAATAATACCATCTGGGTTTTAATTTTTATTTCATATGACATTTTTTCTGTAATATCCTTTCTTTCAACTTCTTTTTTTGATGAAAATAATTTAAATTTCTTCTACAATGATTTATTTTTCTCTATACATAACAGGGTATATTCTCTCAACCATTTCATATTAACCTTCATTTCTAGTTATTTACCATTGGTTTTTATAGTTGATATATTGAGGTATATGGAACCTAACTTCATTAATTTATATGTCAAAATGATTATGGGTTCTATTGGGGAATTAATTATGATATGATATTTTTATTGACAATGATAGTTTTTATCACTTTATAGTATGTCTATGGAACATTGATTAGAGAGTATTTCCATCACCAAATCCTTAGATATTATATATGAAGAAACTTTATAACAATTTGGTTTCAAAAAGATATCATTAAAGGATGGAGACATAATGTACAAATTTTTATTTATGAGACATCACAATAAAAAAAATATTATATTAAAAAATAATAGTTAATAGGAGGATATCTATGATATAAAATAACACAATTTCTATACTGGACATGATTTGTTTTTAGATAAAAATCATACTCTGTGATTATGAACTTCTACTATGATGAAATGTCATAAAGGGTATCATGAAATCAGTATCAATGAGTTCCAAAAAAAATTAAATAAATTAGATTTTAGGACAATTTCAACCCCATGATCATAGGCTGGTGAGTGTTGCAGATTGATATATCACAAGTAAATTAATTAATAGATTTAATTTATTATTTAATATTAGAATATAAATTATTTAGTTTACTTCCCATGTTATTCACAAGTTACATAATTTCAAATATGTGAATATCATAAAATTACATATGAATATATATCATTTATCAATGATTTTAGACCAATATTTAGAAGGAACAATCAAATTTTTATGGTTTTAATTTCTTCATGATATATTCATGATAATTATAAATTGTTGATGAAAAAATCATGTACCTATTAATCGCAATACATTATAATTAGTGTATAAATCAAATGGTTTAAGATGCATACTATATTTTTGAACCCAAATTTAAATAATGAAATTATAAAATATATATTTGAGATTATTTTATAACATAGAATTGTATGATAAATATATTTAATGTATTTCATTACTATAATAATCCATGTTGACATAAAAATTTTATATAATGATGTACACAGATCTTCATTTCTCCAAGAGAAAATCTAGAGTGGGATTTTCATTAGACACATTTAGCTATAATGAATAGGTTATGAGTGAAGAAAACTAAGAAATTATTGTTCCACTATGTCATAATTTTTTATTAATACATTATCTATAATCAAAAATAAATTATATTATATTATATATGTTGGAATATTTATGGTTTGGTGAATCAAAATTGGGGTTATGATGCAATTTTTTGGATTTTTTTTTAAATTTATCATCATTGAACCATTCTATAGTGTTTTAATTACTTTATGTGATATGGTTGTTATTGAACATAATATATGTAAATCTATTCACATAATTTTTCATTAATTCGTATATAGGGATTTTATTTAATCTTATTAGTGTAAACGACATCAAAATCACAGTATGGAAATTAAAAAATCGCCATTCGATGGTATAATTCGAATCTAATGGTGGAGGGGGTTCATAATATGTTTTTACACCATCCTAAATGGAAGGATATGATCTATTCATGTGGTAGATATATAATAAATGTTATTTTAAATCATGGTTTTCTAGGAATTGTCTTTGATTATATGTCCCATCTCAGTTGACCTGGTGTAGCCTATAATGTGTAAAATATGTCATAAATGATTAATTATTTATATAAATCTCAAAATTATATAGGGATTCCTCAATCCTCACCTAACTGGACTAACTAATCCTATCACCCCAAGATTTATCCATTCTAACCTAGATTAGTACTTAAAAAATATTATTTAATTTAAAACAAATTAATGATTTCTGTTCAATTTATTGAATTTAATCATATTATTTTAGTCATAACGGGGGATTTAATTAATGTATTTAAATTGTTCTAATTATTTTTTTAATAAAATATAACACGATATAAATATTATATAGTATAATTATCACTATATGATGTTTTTTCATATTGATGTTATATGAGTAAAGATGAACCATGAATTTTGGATATATTATTTGTTAAATTTTATTTGTTAAAATGAGTTATTTTTAACAATAAATAAGAACAAAATATTATTTAATAAATTATTTATGCATCATTCCTCTCTCCATACAACATATTAAGGGATTCATATATGAATTTAAATCTTAAATTTATTTTAAACACCTCATTCACCCATCACCCTCAAGTGAGTTTATCAGAATAAAGAAGTGTTCATGGAAATGTAGTTTTATATGATAGGATATGTTAATCTAAAAGACTAAAAATTTATTAGTGAAATATGAGTGATGCATTTTGATTTTGTATATGAATCATTGAGTTCCACTGGGATCTCATTAGTTTTATTATCTACTCAATGGATCAATGAGTGAAATAAAGTTAACCATTATATTCCTTTTCATATTTATCAAATTTTTATATGAATTATGTGTGGATTCCCCAAAATTGCCAACCCCGCAATTCATGAAGAGAGTTGTAAGAGACCTCATTCATGCATCCCAATATAGTAGAGGATGCTAGTTAATATCGAGTGAATATCAATTTATTGGAGATATTTTTCCATATATAATTAAACCATAAATATAAAATATATAAAATATTATCTAAAATATATTATATTAAAAATATACCTATAATATAACAATAAGAAAATAAATTTCATGCTATTATAAAACATAGAACTGCTATAATTTCATAAATGGAATATATTACTAAATAAAATTTTCAATTGGGGAAGTCATAAAAAATGATAAAAAAAGTTGATACATAAAAAATTATTAGAAATCAGTCATAACATGTATCATCTCTCACTTCATCCCTCTAAAAAGAACAATTATCAAACCTCATAGTATTTACCATACATTTATACTAAACGATAATATTTATATTCCCACTATGGATGACATGAAGGGTGTAAACTAGATACTCAGTAGGTAAAAACCATATATTCTTATAAATAATAATGAATATATATGTTCACTTATAATGAGATATTATAATTAATATAATATTAATAAAAAATTTAAGTCATTGTAGGATAAAAAGGCACAATGTTAAAGACCATTATTTCATTGAATTATATTAGTGTCAAGTGTGAATATATATCCTATAATAAGTGGGTAAATATTATTTGTGTAGAAGAAGATAACATTCATTTTTGTTTTTTAATTTCATTATTTGAATGATGTTGATCTCAAAATATTTGATGGATCATCCTGAATAGGTTGATGAAAAAACAACATAATATTATTAACATGTTTTGTAAATTCATTGGCAGGATGTTTTCTAGATGAAAAACAACTCATAAATAGTAGTAAGATAACGGGGTGTCCTTATAAAGTGATATGTGTTTTCTATGAGTGTGAAGAGGTTCTCCGACATAGTTTAGATTTATATTAAACTAGGACAAATATAGGGATCATTCTATATATAATTGAGTTGTTTCACTTTTTTTATAATGTATAATTATTTTCATTTACCCTTACAAATAATGAAAATAATTATTTTCATGTGGCGTACAGAAATTCTAAAAGGATATAACTCATGTATTTTATATTGAGTGACTGGGTTCTGAAATGTTCTCATTTAATTAAAGTGTTTCAATTTTTTGTGTTTGAGGGGTTTTTTGTGTCCCCGATTAAATTTATTTGGACACTCTATAATTTATAAATTCAATACATTATTCAGAAAATGATATTATGTAATATATCCTTAAGAAAATAGTTTTATATTCCTAAAAAATTGTATCAGTTCTTATGGTTCAACAAGGTTCAACACACAATTACTTTGAAATAGTATCTTGACTAACATTTATATCCAATTCAATTTCTATTAAATTGGTATTATATATATATTTAATTGAATTATAAGAAATAATTCATCATAACAAAAAACATGTTGGTTATGATTTTAGATCTAGATGACACAAATTAATTATTATTTTTGTGAAAAGGATGTTGATAGTCTATTAAATGTGTTTAAAAATAAGTAATTGAAAATTAAGAATTGTAACAACATGGAAGAATGGTTTTTGAGTAGTTTAAATGATTTTCCAATGGAATGTAGACTATAACATTAGGGCAGTGACAGGAAATCGGGGCTGGATGGACAACATGGGGGTTGTGGTGGCAGCTATGTTTGGAGGACCAGGGTGGTGTTTTGTGTTCAGATAGGAGGATAGAGGCTAGATAGTAGGGAATGACTTTCTAGACAGTAGGGTTAAATGCTTAGAGAGGTGATGAGGAACCAGATGTAGATTTGAGGTGTCGATAGACTGTAGTCAAGAAGGGGCCCAAAGGTTAGTGGCTATGGGATTGAGACCTCCACGATGTGGATCATGTGTTAATGTGGGAGCAGCGAGGTCAACTGGCCGCTAGATCGATCATTATTGACAGGCAGTCTGACCATGTGATGCGGTCGCGGCCTGGTAAGTCGGGCCGACTAAAGTATGCCAGACCTGTCAAACTGGGCCAGTCTTGCCTAATTTGGGCCCGAGTACATTAAATAACTAAATATTTTTATATGGGCCTCCAATTCAGGTTCCATCTATGAAATCATGATCCTTGAGTCGAGCTAGACCTTTTAATGTGGATTTTAGGAATTTTTAATTTTTATGCTCAAAGGATGGTGATGCGAAACACATATGTTAAATAATAATAAAATATTTATTATTATTACGGATCCTTCTCTCAGTAGTTGAGCCTGCATATAATTTCTGATTTGTGATCTTTCAGAGGGTCTAGGAACCTAATGATTAGGATGAATTTTTATTACTACTTTAGGGTGCTTAATCTTATGTCGAGGTGTTTGCCCTATAGAGTCCATTTTGCATGCTTTGCGGTGAAAAGTGGCTTTTTCACTGGCTATCCATTTTGGATGATCATGTAGTGAAACCATTGTTTGTTTCTAAGAGGATAGAAATGAAATTATCTATATAATTTTATTCTATACTAAGAAATTTTCCCCATTATACACCTTTCAATTATGATGTAGGGTTACACAACTTTTCAATTGGATTTCTGATTGGGGTGAGTGAATATTCTACCTCACATGTTTTTTTTGAAAGGATCATGGTGGTTTGATCTTTTTAGATGTTTAATTCCTTATTCATGGTATCAGTAAATGAGACTACATTAAATGAATGTTTCTTTAAGATCATCATGACTTCTATTAGAGTGGAATCCCCCTAATTCATTAGGATATTTGTAGCCTCTATGACTTATATTAGAGCGGAATCCCCCTAACATATAATGATGTGGGAAAAATCTTGGAATTTTTTTTATTTAAAAATGACTAATGCATCATGGAATGGGTAGCCTCTATGAAATCAATTTTTTTGATCTATCCTAGATGAATCATGGTGTGGGTAGCCTCTAAAACTTTTAATAGGGTGGATTCCCTCTAATGCATCAGGGTGTGTGTAGCCTCAACAAATTCTATCAGAGTGGAATCCCCCTGACATATTTGGGTAGGGGAAGCCTCTAAAACTACTATGGGAGTAGAATCCCCCTAATGTAATAGATTGTGACTATCCTCTACTCTGGGATTACACCTCAGTTATGTGACATTGGGAAAAGATATAGTTAACATACCTTTGGAATCTCGAGAAAGACGTATGCTTTTCCTACCAAGACACATCCTTATGAAACATTTTCAAAATATGAGGGAAATATAGTGTCATCCAAAGAGAATATTATCAAGGTGTGGTGATTGAGTCCATTTGACTTGAAGTTCTGGGTAGATGTGTGAAATTTCAGGCATCTATGGTTACTTTTAGGACTATTAGTCACTCAATTTCCATAGGATGAGGATGCGAGATGGAGATCCCCTTACTCTCTCAATATGGTTTATTTGATGAGAATTTATATATATAAATATATATTTTTTCCATACCCACTCCTTGGGTTTTGGATACTCTTCTTATAGGAGAGGTGAATATGCCTGGGACATGTCACATGCTTTTTGTGTCTATCTTTTCATTGTTGGATGAGTATCCTCTCCTACCATAGTTAGCAATGACCCAATGAGAAGTTTATCTCCCCCTTATTTCATGATCTTCATGTTTGGATGAGCATACATTACTCTTTTCATTGGTTTAGCGGTAGTCCTTTATTATAATATTTTACTGTACCTTCTTATCTCTATTTCTCCCATCATCAGTACATCATCAACTTCTCACTTAATCCTCTAGGGAATGATAATTAGTATTTTCATACACACCCATGCTTGTGATTTTCCCAAATATGGTGTGAATTTCAAAATGATGTATAGGCTGATCAAGAATTCATAGGATCTTAAGGAAATGGGGGCTTAGAACACGTGCAGTGGTCATATATTGGGATTCTAGAGGGGGACTCTCCCACCTTTTTTACTTTTTTACATGTTGTCAGGTTATGGCACTATTCATTTTGGTTGTTAATTTTTTCACTTTCCCATTAAGTTTACAATTATATACATGTAACATTTATAGGTCGATGAATTTTTTGGTTCATTTTTATAGATGTTTTGAATCTTTTTTCTCATTCCCTATGATCTTTTTCATTGAGTGGGAAATGTGTGTGTGTGTATAAGATCTTAGAAAAAGTACACCATGTGTTTGTTGTTTATTTGGCTGTTATCGCCACCCCTGAAATATGGAAGTGGGTTTGGGGTTGTTGTGGCTCATGCCCAGATATGGGTCAGCTCATGACAAGCATCGTGTGAAAGAAATTTTTGAATTAGTGTATTATGTTATATATATATATATATTTATAGTGTCACATAAACTAGAAATATATGGACATGATCAATTTATTTTGAAAATAAATGATGCATGAAATCATGGTATTTTTCATTCTTACCCCATTAAAATGAAATTGAACATCAAAATTCTTCTACGTTTTCAACGGATTAATACTGTAATGTTTCTTTCAAAGAAACCATCATCGTAAAATTGAATATTAAAAGTTCCACTAAAATAGGTATCTTTGAACTATAATGGTCAACCAATGTAACAAGTGAATAGGATTCCACATATGGGACTGTTGGTGGTATCCTAAAATAAGGGATTGGATAGAAAATATAAATATCATGATATGATCGAGAGTGATAGAGAAAATGGTCTGGAGATTGGTAAAAATGAGAATGCCATAATCAGGAGATGAACTAAGGGGGTGTTTTATTCATAAAAAATGGAGGTATTAGGATAATTTTTTTTCATGAAGATCCTTTTTACTAATGTTAATAAAATTTCATTAAATGATATAATATTGTTATTTAATGATATACTCACACTTCTGTGTTCCTTGATAAACATCGACACTTTCTCCCAAAATTATTACTAGATCACAAGACACATGATATATCATCCCATTTTTCATTTTTCACCATAAAAAAGGATTTTTAAATATGCTATACAATCCGAATAAATCATCATATAGAAAGAAAAAGTTTTTATTTTACTGACTTTATATGAAGTTTAACACAAAAATTAAATAAATGGTTAAACGTATACCCCTTCAAAAATATAATCAATCCTTTATTTATAAACTAAGATCATATCTAAAACGAGAAATTTTTTTATTAAAATATGGGTTCTATCTTTGATTTGATAGAATATCATATGTGATTTTAGTATTACATAATCCATGTAGGGAAATATAATCACATGAAATCTCACCAAAGGATGAACAATAATACTTTATTATGGATTATTCATACAAAATCAAACATGAAATTTCCATCATAGAAGGTGAGGACAAGGGTTCCCTATTTCTCTTCATTTACTTCATCCACTATGATTTCATAGGATTTACCTTTATCAATCAACTTAGTATATTGTTTATTTAATTATTCATCATTAAAGTTTTGTTTCATATACTACCTTGCATAAATAAAATACTCTTTACATTTGAATAACTCAATTATATAACATTTATTCTTTGGAGAATTCCCTTTATTCCCACTACCTCATCATTTATCCACTCGATTATAATTTTTGCAATACCCAAAACATTTAGTAGTTCCCATAATAATATTTCCTCCATGTTTACTTCCACACCTTGAGATTAAATTGTATTTAATCTTCTTTTCTCCATAGTAATTAGAATTTTCATGGAATTATATCATACTTTTCTTATCATAACCATGAAATTGATGAGAAACATCAATATCCCTTTTCATAAGAATAATATGATGAAGATACTTAATGAAAAATATGTTCTTAAACTCATCCCAATCAATAGATTTAATTTTATCTTATTTATTTTTATAAATGATAAAGTTACACCACTATTTGACTTCATCATACAAGTGATAAGTCACCAAAATAAATTTTTAGAATTCTGAACAACATAGAATGATAAATTTCTTTTCAGTGATAGAAATACATTTCATAGAAACATGTTAATCTGTCATTCTAGTAAAATAAGCCGTGTGTATACTTAAATATGACTCAAGAAAAATTTATTCCCTCCTTTTGTTATTATTAAATATAGTATGAATCATGGATTGATAAGTCATTGTGGTAATAAAAATGATACTATTTACTCCATATTTGATAACATTCAATTTTTCAGTGGGTCTATCATTTCAATTTTCATTGAAATCCACATTTGGGTTATATCCATTTATTAATGCTATATAACATAGAGTAGAAAACAAGCATCATATTGTGGAACACCATAATAAGGAAAAGTCACTTAATGGATATCCAAAGTATGAAACCTTTATTAATATATGTTACATATGTTTTATCCTAGGTTATTCACATCCAACTTCTATTTAAATACTTTATAATGTTTCATGAAGATTTTGTGAATTCCCAAAGAATATCCATCGGTATTGTCAAAACAGGTGTGCAACATGGCCCGTTATCTTGTACCATATAATCCTATGTGAGTCCCCATACATATTTTCATATTTGTTACCCCTAGGTACATCTGTGCTATAGCCACATCCACTATTAGTATCCAGACCATGATGTATTTCTCAGTAATATCATGTTCTATCATTTAACAAAATTAAAGTATATTTTCCCAATCGTTAACTCATCCTTAAACTTATCCTTAGAGTCTTCCATACACATATCCTTATATATATACCTATGGATCTCATTAATTTTTTCTCATCATAGTTTAGAAGTGGTGGATAAACCATTCATTTGATACGAACTATAATATCTCAGGATTGACATATATAGTTATTACTTCAATTTAGATTAATATTCTATACATTATAAAAATACATTCCCATATACTATGGAATAATATTCTTCTATCCTTGTGAAATATCTTCAACATCACCCATAAATATATCCACCATTATTAATTATACAAAAAACAATTATTTATTACCTTGGGAAAGAATGAATAAGACATGGGTGATCTATGATTCTTAGTAAGGGTTAATATAGGATATGCATAATCATAACTTGGAAAAAGAATCTTGAACTTTAGCTTAAAATTTAGAGATCATACCCTGTATATTTGAAATCATTATAAATATTATCATTTCATAAGACATTAATCATATGGAAATAATGATCATAATACATAAAAGAATAATATTTGAATAAAATAAGGACTTGTGGAGAACACATAAGAATATAAATACTCTAGGTTAAGTTAGCTTACTAAGGACATTGTAACATGTTATGGTTCAGTTAATCACCTTTGTACCAAGTATATGATTTTAATTCCCTCCTATGTACCCTCTTATTTCAAGATTTTGATTTCCTCTCATGTACCCTATTGTTTTGGGCTTCAGAGTTCCTACTCCATACACTCTAGTTTTGGTCATGGGATGTCTAATCATATATCCTATTGTTTTGGTTCCAAATTTCCTCTCATATTCCCTTTTTTTTCATGGTATTACCTATAATGTACCGCTTGAGTTCATAAAAAATGTTTTATTACATAATGAATTAGAGGGTGATTTATGTCTTACCTATAACATAATGAAATCATACATGCCTATTGTGTAAATGATTCAGTATATTATGACCCATGAAAAAAGATAGGTGTTATAAACATTAAATAATTACCCATGAAATGAAATGGGTATCATTAACATTTAATCACATCATATCATACAGAAAAGAGATGGTATTTATAATCATTTCATCGAATCATAACACATAATGATATGGGTGTTTCAATAGAATATATCAAGTGTAAGGGAAGATGGTTTCATAATAATTATTCAATCAAAACATACAATATTCAATAAATAATATTAATGGAACCAGTAGATAATTTCATAGAAGGTATTTATTACCATGTCTGTAATCATAAATGGAAAATAAGATGGAAATATATTTTGAAAACATTTATTGAGGAAAATATTATCTTTCCATTTAGAAATGAATTTTGAATCATAGAAACATTTGATAACCATTTTCTTTCCAAAAACATTGAAAACATAGAAAATTGATGAAATAATTTTGACAACCTTTTTTTGTTTAAATCATATGATGGAATCATTAAAACATTTTGAAACATTTTTTCCTTGAAAAAATATAAAATATTCATCGTAAAATTTTTTAAAAAATTTTATGATGAGAAAACAATGGAAAAATATAATGAAATATTGAATAAAATTTAAAAACCTTTTTCATTGAAAAAGAATTGATAAAATATATATAATGCTTTACTTTTATATGAAAGCCATTTATTCGGAAATAACATTTCAAATTAAAAATATGTATTTTCAACCCATAATTTTTTTTAAAGATTCATTTTTCCTTGAAAATGACCTTTAATGATCAGTTGAAGGAAATATTGATTTTCTATTGAAACCATGGTTTTTAAATAGAACATATTTTGGACTGAATAAAGGGATACTATCAAATTTTTCTTAAAATCACATTATTACTTTTATTAAGAATGTTGATGAGAGATGGATTATAATATTTCATTAAAATATACATAATTATTAACAATCAAAAAATGTTATGAAGTTATTTCAAAAAACTCTTACCACATAGTTATGCTGGATCATATTTATCATGTAATTAAATGATATATAATGAAGAATAAAATATAACTAAAATAAGGTGATTAATTATATAACAGGTAAATACAAATCATATGAACCATTTTTTTAATATCAAATAACAAAGCTTCATTAAAGAGAAAATAAATGAAAAAAATACAAAATTCTAAAGTTAGTAAATTTTCAATTATCTCTTTGAAAAATAGTGAGAAGATGAGAAGTGATGTTAGAAATATGAGTTCGAGAGTTTTCAGAAATCCCCATATTAGCAAGGCTATCAGCAAGACCATTTTCTTCATGATAGAAATGATTTATGATGTATTTCTTTGAATCAAGTATATCAAGGCATTTAATACATTTGGATGTGAGTCTCCAATCAAGATGAACTTTACACATTCTAACAGCTTGAACGATTGTCAATGAGTAGCTTTCAAACCATAATATATCCCAAATGATGTGTTGAGCCACATCCACTACAGCGATAAAAGCCATCATTTCAACTTCCAAAGAAGTGACCTATCCACAAGGACAAATGATCTTTTCCAAGAAATCACTATTATAATCCCTGAAGGCAATGCCATATCCAGAAGTTCTGGGGTTGCCTCACGATGCACTATCTGAGTTATTTTATCCATCCTATAAGAGGAGGATTCCAAAAGACTTCAAAAGAGAAAATTGTTTTAGGATAATTACATTGAATTTGTAATCTCTTTTAGATAACAAAGTCTATAATTGTATTATCACAATACGCAGCATGTAGTTTTTTTCCATTTTTGTGGCCAACAGAATTTTTTTGAGAGAAGAATTATGATTTAAAGTGGCATTATCATGTCGACACTTGTTCCTTCTCATCCAAATAATGTATATGGTCTCCGCACAAGCAACCGAGAAATGTATGAAAATCTTTTTTGAGAGAGGAACTGCTTAAATGTATAAGAGATGTTTAATAATATCATGGACCTGCAGCATATGAACATCAAAGATATTGACGTCCAAATTCCATATGGATGAAGCCGTCATGCAGGATAGAAATAAATGGTTGATATAATCCCTATTCTGATGACACAGTGAGCTCCTAGAGCATAAGGAGAAGACAACCTTCAATATATTATTTTCAAATATAATCTAGAGGGATTAAGGATTGAGAGAGGAACTGCTAAAATGTATAGGATATGGTTAATAATATCCTATACCTGCAACAGATGAACATCAATGATATTGAAGACCGAAGTCCAGATGGATGAAGCCATCTTGTAAGATAGAAATAAATGGTTGATATCACCCCTATGCTGATGACATAGTGAGAACCTAGAGCACAATGAGATTACCACATTCTATAGATGATTAAAAGTTGCATTATCATGTTGACAATTATTCTATCCCATCCAAATAATGTATATGGTCTCCGCACAAGCAACCAAGAAAATGATGCAAATCTGTTTTGAGAGTGGAACCGGTGAAATGTATAGGAGAAGTTTAATAATATCCTCGACCTACAATAGTTGAAAATCAATGATATTTATGTATGTATTCTTGAGGGATGTACCCATCTTGAAGGACAGAAACAAATGGTTGATATCATCCATATGATGATGACACGTGAGAAGGGAGTGAGATTTGACATTAATCAGTCTAAAAATAAATTTAGCCAGAAGGTATTGATTAAAGAGTTCAATGTTTTTAAATGCCTAATCTCTCTAGCACATGTGCTAAACAACTTATCTTCCACGGTGCAATAATGAATTTTTTTTTGTAGAATGCTACCACTCTACACAAAATTCCTCAAAACATAGTCGAGAGTTTTAAGAATATAGACAAGCCAAAGATACACTATAAACGTGTATACAAATTTTGAGACAATAACATGGTTAAAAATACAAATCCTGCCCTCAATTAATATGGACATTCCATTCCATGTAGAAAGGGTTCTTCTAACCCCACTCATTACCTCATTAATGTAATAAGAACGAGGCCATTCTAGGAACATAGGGACCCCAAGGTAAATAAAAGGTAGGGACCCTTCTTTTATTCAATGATCTTTAATCATGCGATGCATCATAGTAACATCATTATTTTTCCCAAAATAGATAAAATATTTGCTCCAATTGACTTGTTGTCTTAGAGAAGTAAATTTGAGACAAAACTACTTTACCGATTTGGTAACTATTGAAATAATAACCCCACGAAATAAAGTTCATAGAATGGATAATTAAATAACCATAAAACTAACTGTTTGAATCATAATATACAACCATGGTCATTATACACACCAATGAAATGGAATGGTTGGTTAATATATCATGTATCTCATAGAAAAAAGTGAGAAGAAATTCACATACCATGGGTCTTTACTATCATCATAATCATTAAAATGTACTATATAATAAATATAAATTTATTATAAAAATCTTATATAACTATATTATTATTTAATATACTATATATGTATTTATTAAAATTTTATATTACCTACTTCATTCCAATTTATTGGTAATGTTACATTTTGGGTAATATTCTTTTTGTTTTTATCTTTTGTCTGTATTTGCTATATCTTTAGACCATATGTATATACCATGATTTCAAGAATGTAAAACATGATATAAATATAATTTAAATTAATTATATTTTTATTATAATAATATATTTATTATATATATATATGAAATAGAATACAATGTTCATGGAGATGGTAATTCTTACATAGGCATAAATGATATTTTCTCATTTCATTGTCATAATGAATGAAACAATGTACATGAAATTTATTTATAAATATCTATATATATCATTGTATTAGAAGAATTATTATATCATAAATATAATATTATTTAAAAAACCCCATTCTTAATACATTCCTTGTAGTGTTTGAATTAATCACATTGCTTTGTGGGGGCGATAGCTCACATATCCCCAAATGAAAATAGCGTATTTACACCAAATATAATGAAAAAAGATATGTGTTTTAAAAGAAATAAAAAAACATTATGATATAATAAATATTAATAATTAAACATATAAAAATATTTTCCATCATAATTTCCACTATCATAGGTGTTAATGGATAAATGAACCATCGTCATTTTTGAAGGGGGTAGTTCGTTCTACAATTGAACTGCATCTTGATTAGCCATTAGAAGGATGTGTGTGTAAGTGTAGGAAGAAACTTTATAATAAAATATTAATAGTATATTTAATATAATTTGGTTTTTATACACTAATTTAATATGTTGGGTGGATGGGAGGAGAAGAAAAATAAATGAATAGAGCTTGAGAGAAGATATTACCTCTTAATCTGGGTAACCCCTTTTGGATTGTACCAAACAGCTTCCTTGGATTTATTTTTTGACAACGAAAAGGCTTCTAATATTAATGGATTTTTATTTATATGGTTATTAGTATGTTATTGTGTGATCATATGTGGACTGAAAGGTGTGTGGATGTCATCGAGGTGGTGATCTTATTTAGGGATAGAAGAGGACTCACTTGGAATTTTTGAAAACATGTTCTGTGTACACATGTTATTTCTGATCAAATTAATAAAAACTAAAAAAAATAAGTGACGTTTTAAGAACTAAATATTTCCTAGAATGGGGTGCTTTACATGTTTCTATGTCATTTTGTCCTCTAAGATTACTTTTTATTCTCTAATTAATCTTAATTTTATTTTAATCACTACGTTAAATTTTAATCACTTTTACTAATTGTTTTGGTAAAAAAAATAACCTTATATAATTAGAATATAAATATTATATCTATTAAAATCGTGTTTTTATATTTTTAGAAATTAAATTCATATATGTTTTTAAAATATGATTAATGCTAATATCACATATGGGACGAAATAACATGTTTTAAAGTAAAAAATTGTTCAAAAGTTAAATATGTTTTTATATCCAATCCCAATGTGAAATTGATTATAATGATGTAAATTTTATTAATTAATTTATAATTTATCTAATGTGGCCTTACAAATTATATATTGTAATTTAATAGAAATAATTTTTTAAATTATTAGGAATTTATTAACTAAAATATATTATTTTTCACTATTTATCAAAAAATGAATTTTCTCAATAAAATCCATAAAATTAACGAAAATAAAATTTTATCATTATAAATGGAAAAATAAATAATATTTTAAAAATATAAATTTGTATATAAAAATAAAATTATTTATTTTTCAACACAGAAGGATATGAAAACCAGTTCATTCGAGAAAATATTATTTTGAAACATATAATGCCTTTACAGAAAATTGTATTTTTTATCAATAATTTTTATTTATAGAAACATTCTAAAAATATTAGAAAAGTGTTTATTAATATTCAAATTACTATGTTTTAATGGCAATGTTATATATAACTTGTTTAAATAATTATTACAAAAAAATGATGTTTCATAGAAACTTAGTAATATGTGTAATGTATTCCAAGTTAGTGTTGAATGTAGTTCATTCCAAGTTGGTGTTGAATGTAGTGAAATACAAGTATTTTTATCATGAAACTCAGTCCATGTCAGTTTTGGGTGTTTTGAAATCCATGATTCTATCATGTGAGGGAAATTCTTGATTTCTTTTATCAATATATATATATATATATCAATTTTTTGTGTGACATAAAATAAAAATAATCAAAAATATTAAATTATATCGAAATAAATATAAAACTTCTTAGTGTGTCACAATGTACATTTTAAAAATCAAACTATTATAATTCCCAAAATTAATATGAGGGACATCATTAAAATAATTTTAGAAACTAAATTTACCTTTAACTAGTTTTTTCAATTCTATCTCAATACACAAATATTTCTTTTGATATTTACCAGAGGATTTTCATAATTGGTTATCCTTGTAACCATTATAAAATTTGAAAATACAAATAATTATAAAAAATGGCATGATATCATATTAAAATTGATTTCCCTCTATATCACAATGTAGAACTTTGTAGTCACATTCAAAATATATGAATACCCTAATCATATATTATCTTGAAGCATGGTAATAAAAAGGATTACCATAAATACTTCTGGAAAATATTCATGATTACTAATTCCATAGGTTACTAGATACATTCCATAAATCAAAAAATTTGTAAACTTCATCCACGATTGTATAAATTATTTCTCATCAAATTCATTATGTATTTCCAAGGTAATCAATACCTTCAAATTTACTTTTTTATAACACACATATCATTATCCAAAAAACATTACCATAACATAAGATTCATATTAAGGGTTATATCCCCCTTAGTTATGTGTTTTATATAGACATCACCTTTCCTTTATATCGATTTTCTATTCTAACAGGAGCATTCAACGTAATATTCGAAATAATCAATGAAAAATCATAGAAACAAATAAATATATATATTTAACATTTTATAAAATGTAATATTTGAAACCATATAAATAAAATATTTTATTATTATGCTTCACTATTATTCCTGTCATGAACCAGGCCGGATCGTCATCCGACTCGGCACCCGACCCGGTCCGCGACATGGCCCGAAGGGCATTCCCGATCCCCACGAGCTGGCAACTAGTGCCGGGCATCAAAACAAACCATTTGGGAAGGGTTTAGCCCATAACAAGATAAATAAACATAAACTGAACAAGCATATAAATAAAAGAAAATAAACTGAACAACATGGCAGTGGAAAAAAGAAATAAACAAAGAAACGTGACATACCTCAGGTGACCCCATGGATCACCACGGTACGACAACCACACTCACTCCCAAAAGCGATCCAAGACTGAAACCTGTAACTGAAAAGTAATGTAGGCGTGATCACCGAGATGCTCAGTAGGAAAGCCAAAAACAACCAGATCCTATGCCTCTTCCTTTAATAAGAAATCCAACCAATGCCAGTTTGGAAAATAAGATATACCAAAATAGTATTTTCCTTCTTTTCAAATTCAAGTAACGAGTCTGCATTTTTAGGTAAAGCCTTTTACTCCCACTACATTTTCAAAATAGGTTTCAAGCATGCATTAACATTTCCAAATGAAAAGAAACCAGTTTGGGTTAAAATATGGTTTTCACAAACAATACATCAAGTATGAAATAGCTGAAAAGAAAGTTACATCATTAGCAGCATGACAAAAATGAGCACCATGGGTAATCCCTATAGGCAGCTAGAACAACTGGGAACCTAAAGACCTCGTACCTCAGTGAAACGTGTCTTAGAAGACCACGACCCTCAGAAAACGTGGCTTAGAAGGCCACGACCCTCAGAAAACGTGGCTTAGAAGGCCACGACCCTCAGAAATTCATATGTTTAGTTAGCATTGTTGCGTCAATCCTGCTAGACAAACCGAGATGAACCCCTGCCGTGTCATCTAGCATACTAGTCCTGGTCACCCACCTAGATACCCGGGTTTCCCATTGTGCTCTATTTCAAATGTTGGTGAGTTTTCTATATCAAGCAATCAAACAAATACATTACACTTTCTTTATCTAAAACTCATTCAACCTTTCACCACCTTACTCCCTACTTAAGTGCATTCCCCCTCTTTACACCACACAAACACGCACAAGCCTTTACACTAGGCACACACCACAAACCACCCATCAACACTTGCATCTCAATTTAATTTCAATTTTAGGGGAATGACTAAAAAGGGGTTTTCTATTTTCGCAAACCAAATCATAAAGTACCAAACAGACCTCAATAGAGTTTTTTTTCTATTTCATAAAACATTCTTAAGATGCCAAACAGACCTAAATACATAAAGGGAACACTTTTTATAACCAACCGGCCAAAAAGGCCAAACACCTTTGGAATTACACATTACCAATTCAAAACCACTTAAGAAATCAATTTTTCAGGAAAAGTCACTTAAGACCAACGTCTTTGAAATACATTTCAATTTTTCCAAAAATAAGGCATAATAGTTTCTAGCCACCGTAATCAGATTCCATAGCATGTGTATATAGCACAGTGCAAAACATAATTTTAAACCAATCAAGAAATTATGAATTTCAAATTAAAAGCTTAGGCATAGGGGACCTACCTCAAACTTGTCGCTATCTTTCAATGGCCACTCGAACCGACACTTGGCACACACACACACATTCATTTATACATATATATATATAAACCCCTAGCAAAATTTCATATATTCCCCGTGCCATGGGGAAATATGCACAAAGAGGTCATATATATATATATGCCTTACCTTATGCACGTACGTGTAGGCGTTCCTGGCACCCGCAACTTGAAACCATCGTAGAGAGGTCTAACACACTACACATAAATTTAATAAAAAAATTTAAACACTTAAATGATCTAAAAAACATTTCAAAATATCATGCCAAGGGTTTCCACCAAAAGAAAATCATTCAAAACAACACATATTTTTATTTTCAAAGACAATTTAAAAATCAATTTCACACTAGACTATTCTAAAACCTCATTTTCACCATATAAACAACTGATTAAACAATTTAATGATTTACCCCCAATAAGTTCGAAATGAAAAAACATGATCATTTCTAAAGAAAGTGAAATTTTTATAACACATGCATGTCAAATAATTTTTAAAAAACATTTCGCACAACCAATTTAGTATGACCAATCATTTATACAACCTAAAAAACATATAAACAACAAAACCACACTATTTTCGAAATTCTATTTCATCAAACAAGCATGAAAAACCATTATATACATATATCGCATCACACAATTAAATCATAGAACATATTAAATTAAATAAACAACCAAATTAATTTATCTAAGAGATGTCAGGGCAGGAACCACCTACCTCTGAAGGAGAAACCCCTGAAACTTGTGCGAATCTCCAACCGCACACAATTTGCACCACATGCGAACTAAAAAGGACCCTAACAAGAAATTGAACCAAACCAAGAGTGAAAAATAACTCCTAAATGAAACCATACCCGAAGCACCACCAAGAACACCCAAGAATAATGAAAGAGAAAAAAAAGAGGAAGGAGATTCAACTGGCGAGGAGACAGGGTGCGACGACAGTTTGCTGGGGCTTCTTGTCGGGAGGACGAAATGTCAGCGGCGGTCGCAGTGCGCAGGTTAGGAGGCTGGTTGTCAAACAGAGGAGTGGGGTGCAGGCCACGCAAGCTGGCTCCATGGTGTTGGCCCAGAGGGAGGGAATGCGATGCTAAGGGGCTGGTCGGGGAGCATGACGACGGTGCGAGTGGGGTGCTGGGATGCGAGAAGAGTGGCTGGACCAAGGGGATCCGACCGCGGAGAGGGTGAGGTCGCGGCTGTCTGGAGGTCCGACGGTGGCTGGGTCGCACAACCAGGGGAGGGGATGACGGACGGAGGCCGAGACGGCGGGGGGGGGGGGGGGGGTGCGGGTCTCGGCGAGCACGAAGGAGAGGGATGGGGGGTCGGCCGTGAGCGGGAGGAGCAGGAGATGGGGCCGACTGCAAGCGGGAGAGTGAGAGGGAGGGGGTCGCCGGATGAATAGGGTTTCAAGTGGGGGGGGGGGGTAACGCGAGAAGAAAAGAGGGAGGGGGCTGTGCGCGGCACACAGGAAAGTAGGGAGGAAAGAAAAAAAACAAGAAAAGAAAAGAATAATAGAGAATAAATAAATAAGATAAGAAATAAATAAAAATAAATAAAATAAAATAAAACTAATAAAACTTTAATAATTAACAATAATAATAACCTTAATAAAGATTTTAATAAACCCCAATAATAATAATAATAATAATAATAATAACTTCATAATAATTATTATAAACTAAACCATAATATTATTATTAATAATAATTAGAAGAAAAATTATAATGAACTTGTTAATAATTATATCTATTAACCATACTAATAATTACATTAATCGACATTATTATAATATTGTTCCAACTCATGAAAACATATTTTATCTATTCACCTTGTACAAGAGGCACGCCGCACGGTGACCCGAGCAATGTCGCGCGGCTTTGAACTTTCCATGCCCATGCACCGGATGCTGTCAAGGGAAAAGCATTCGTTCATCAACAAAATAAAAAAATTTCAAACAGGCTTGGTTGCATCTTGGTAGAAATTTTCAAAATCTGATAAAATAATTAAGTAATATTATCATAAAAGTTCGGGTGTGGCAATTCTCCCCACCACAAAAACTTTCTGCCCACAGAAAGTCGCCCAGTCGAACCAGGAATCAAACTCGAGTTTGAAACTAAATGTGGCCAACAAAATCACACCTCGGCGTGAGTTTTCACTCTATCAGTCACACCCGACCAACTCTGGGGGGAACTGAAGTGAAAAGAATCATCAGGAAAAGAGGAGGGTTCTCCTCACCACAAGAACCCGACTAGCACAACCGACATTGAGGCTCTTAGCATGACCCAACTCTGGAACTTCTAACTTGATCCAAGAGGGAACCTCCACACAGACAAAACCTCGAGAAAGGCACGACAAGATTCATGGTGAGTCTCCCTACCATTTAAGAACCGACTAGCTTTAACCAACCAGTATAAACCGTCATGAGATCTTCCGACCCAAACCAGAGACCATTGTGACAAGAGAAACCGAAAGAAGAATTCTACCAAATAACGAACCTAACCATGACTCATCATTTCTACAAGAGATGAGCATCTCCAAAACAAGCATGCATTAAAACAAAACGGGTCACACTTGAGGAGGCACAGCTACTGGAATTACAAGAAAACAAGATCACGATGCCTTTTTACAACCATAGTGGGGTATTCAAATAACAAAGACCACAACAAGAAAATGAGACCTTTGCGCCTCTTACAGAAAAACAGAACCTTCAAAGACGAGGAAGCTTGAACTGAGAAATTTAAACCGTCCCTATTTTAGCACTGGAGACAAAAGTTAGACCAATGTGACCCACACCCAACGGTTCCTGACTGCGTGAAAGGATTCACTCCAAGACCTATGGCTAGAGTTCTGATGTCTTGAAGCATATGTTGCCCCACAGTCAAGATATGGCATCCTTCTATCGAGACTCCTCCTGACGAAGCCGCTAGCAGAACCTCTCTAAGTTCCCCAAACAGCCACACCGACAGCAAGTCTTCAATGGATGACGATGATGCGACTTAAAGTACCCAAACCGCCCACACAAGAAGCGAACAAGATAGTGGCCCGACTAAAAGAAGATGGAATTGAAAAGAAACCTTGTCTGAGATGGGTTCCTCCGATTCGCTCTCGTCACCCCATGGAGAACCATCCCGAACACTAGAAAGAAATGATCGTGGAACCCTGGACGAAGACCCCACACAAGAGAAACATTAACTGATTCTGCGACATTATCCTGGAAAAAAAGGGGAACCAACTTCTTGAGATTCCCAACGTAGGCCTTCACTATTCATTGGCATTGCTGGACACTCACAAGCCTTGTTACTTCCATCACTTTTGCTTCCACAAATACAAACCAACTAATGAGAGTGGTCCTAAACACCTTCCCAAACATACCATCATTCAACGACACTGGGATTATCTCTTCCACCAATCCCAAGTTGCACCTTCAAACGGACTTGAACCAACACATACTCTCTTAGGTTTAGGAGTTCCCAATAACCTGAAAACACCAACGACTTCACCAATCTAGTTCGATACCTTCAACAAATCACGATCGCCACAGAATTTAGACAATGACTGAAGAGAATTCAATTCCACCGCCCTGCTAAGGGTCTAGGTAGAACCAAAAACCAGAAGAGGCTCACTAGGAACTTCTAGGACTTTTCTGGGCAGCATACTCAAAAACAATAAGCACAAATCCGAATCAAAACCCACCATGAATCAAAATTCCACACCTCAATCACAAACAAAATCTCAATCTCAAATCACTATTTCAACCACAATTCAATATGTCAAAACCAAGAACCCACGAAAAAGAATAGTTAACATGAAAAGAGAACGCAAAACAATTCCTCGCTCACTTTTCTAAACGTTTGAAAAACCCCTTTTGAAAACCATTATTCAGCAAACAAAATGACTTAGATATCCACCATTGCTATCCCATGAAGTCTCACACATACCTATCCATGTGCTAGCTCAAGCACCCATCCACCCACATCACCAACTTCCCCACTTACCATGTGCGCACCTCAATGTATGTGATCACTCATAGGGATACCAAGGGTCAATCCAAGACACTTCTCATTTTCAAAACATATCATCCAGCATAAAGCACAAATTTCCAACCAAAGTGAAAAAGTAACTTATCATCAAAGCAATAAATTTCCAATTTCCAAAACATTTTCCAAATTCACATTCCAAAAAGTGTTATTGAGATTCCAAAATGACTTCCAAAACACCTCCCATTTTCCCTTTTGAAACCACACATTTGTTAAAAGAAAACAATTTCCATTTCAAAACCACTTTTCCACTCTAACACCACATTCCCATTTGAAACCACCTTCACAAAAATCCATTTTCATTTTTGAGATCTACTCACATCCACCAAAATGAAGGTCAAACACAACTCACATCAAAATTTCCAAAAATAAGGGACTAGTGGCGATGTCAACCCGGTAACATGGCTTAGAAGACCATGCTCCTAGCGGGTATCCACCGCAGGAAGTATCTCGAACCATGCACTCGAGCTGTACATGGGTCGCTACTCCATGCAAGCTCGTTGCGTAACATCAGATCACTTCCCTTGTCATCCCTCATCCACACATACCAATCCAGAAAAGAAAATTTGAATCCCGGACTACCCCTGTAAACTCGAGTCTCGGGACGGGCGAGGGTTCATGACGTCCTTCCCGCACCTACCTCTCGAGTCTCGACACACTTAATCACCAAGCTACTCGACACCCCAAATAACAAGGGCACCTCTGATACCATTTTGTCACGAACCAGGCCGGATCGTCATCTGACTCGGCACCCGACCCGGTCCGCGACATGGCCCGAAGGGCGTTCCCGATCCCCACGGGCTGGCAACTAGTGCCGGGCATCAAAACAACCCAGTTGGGAACGGTTTAGCCCATAACAAGATAAATAATCATAAAATTAACAAGCATATAAATAAAAGAAAATAAACTGAACAACGTGGCAGTGGAAAAAAGAAATAAACAAAGAAACATGACATACCTAAGGTGACCCCGTGGATCACCATGGTACGACAACCACACTCACTCCCAAAAGCGATCCAAGACTGAAACCTACAACTGAAAAGTAATGTAGGCATGTGCACCGAGATGCTCAGTAGGAAAGCCAAAAACAACCACATCCTATGCCTCTGCCTTTAATAAGAAATCCAACCAATGCCAGTTTGGAAAATAAGATATACCAAAATAGTATTTTCCTTCTTTTCAAATTCAAGTAACGAGTCTGCATTTTCAGGTAAAGCCTTTTACTCCCACTACATTTAAAAAATAGGTTTCAAGAATGCATTAACATTTCAAAATGAAAAGAAACCAGTGTGGGTTAAAATATGGTTTTCACAAACAAGACATCAAGTATGAAACAGCTGAAAAGAAAGTTACATCATTAGCAGCATGAAAAAAATGAGCACCAATAATAATCCCTATAGGTAGCTAGAAAAAGTGGGAACCTAATGACCTCGTACCTCAGTGAAACGTGGCTTAAAAGACCACGACCCTCAGAAAACGTGGCTTAGAAGGACACGACCCTCAGAAAACGTGGCTTAGAAGGCCATGCCCCTCAGAAATTCATATGTTTAGTTAGCATTGTTGCGTCAATCCTGCTAGACAAACCGGGATGAACCCCTGCCGTATCATCTGGCGTACTAGTCCTGGTCACCCATCTAGATACCCGGGTTTCCCATTGTGCTCTATTTCAAATGGTGGTGAGTTTTCTTTATCAAGCAATCAAACAAATACATTACACTTTCTTTATCTAAAACTCATTCAACCTTTCACCACCGCACTCCCTACTTAAGTGAATTCCCCCTCTTTACACCACACAAACACGCACAAGCCTTTACATTAGGCACACACCACAAACCACCCATCAACACTTGCATCACATTTTAATTTCAAATTTAGGGGAATGACTAAAAAGGGGTTTTCTATTTTCACAAACCAAATCATAATGTACCAAACAGACCTCAATAGAGTTTTTTTCTATTTCTTAAAACATTCTTAAGATGCCAAACAGACCTAATAACATAAAGGGAACACTTTTTAAAACCAACCGGTGAAAAAGTCCAAACACCATTGGAATTACACATTACCAATTCAAAACCACTTAAGAAATAAATTTTTCAGGAAAAGTCACTTAAACCCAACAGCTTTGAAATACATTTCAATTTTTCCAAAAAAAAGGCATAATAGTTTCTAGCCACCGCAATCAGATTCCATAGCATGTGTATATAACATAGTGCAAAACATAATTTTAAAACAATAAAGCAATTATGAATTTCAAATTAAAAGCTTAGGCATAGGGGACCTACCTCAAACTTGTCTATATCTATCAATGGCCACTCAAACCGACACTTGGCGCACACACATACATGCATTTATACATATATATATATATAAACCCCTAGCTGCATTGCACATATTCCCCGCGCCATGAGGAAATATGCACAAAGAGGGCATATATATATATATATGCCTTACCTTATGAACGTACGTGTAGGCATTCCTGACACCCGCAACTTGAAACCATCGTAGCGAGGTCTAACGCACTACACAGAAATTTAATAAAAAAATTTAAACACTTAAACGATCTACAAAACATTTCAAAATAACACGCCATGGGTTTCCACCAAAAGAAAATCATTCAAAACAACACATATTTTTATGTGCAAAGACAATTTAAAAATCAATTTCACACTAGACTATTCTAAAACCTCATTTTCACCATATAAACAATTGATTAAACAATTTAAGGATTTACCCCCAATAAGTTCGAAATGAAAAACATGATCATTTCTAAAGAAAGTGAAATTTTTATAACACATGAATGTCACATAATTTTTAAAACGCATTTCGCACAACCAATTTAGTATGACCAATCATTTATAAAACCTAAAAATCATATAAACAACAAAACCACACTATTTTGGAAATTCTATTTCATCAAACAAGCATGCAAAACCGTTATATACATAGATCGCATCACACAATTAAATCATAGAACATATTAAATTAAATAAACAACCAAATTAATTTATCTAAGAGATGTCAGGGCAGGAACCACCTACCTCCGAAGGAGAAACCCCTGAAACTTGTGCGAATCTCCAACCGCACACAATTCGCACCACATGCGAACTAAAAAGGACCCTAACAAGAAATTGAACCAAACCAAGAGTTAAAAATAACTCCTAAATGAACCCATACCCTAAGAACCACCAAGAACACCCAGTAATAACGAAAGAGAAAAAAAAGTTGAAGGACATTCAACCGGGGAGGAGACAGGGTGCGACGACAGTTTGCTGGAGCTGCTCGTCGGGAGGACGAAATGTCAGCGGCGGTCGCAGTGCACAGGTTAGGAGGCTGGTTGTCAAACAGAGGAGTGGGGTGTGGGCCACGCAAGCTGGCTCCATGGTGCTGGCCTAGAGGGAGGGCATGCGATGCTAAGGGGCTAGTCGGGGAGCATGACGGCGGCGCGAGTGGGGTGCTGGGATGCGAGAAGAGCGGCTGGACCAAGGGGATCCGACCGCGGCGAGGGTGGGGTCGCGGCTGTCTGGAGGTCCGACGGTGGCTGGGTCGCACAACCAGGGGAGGGGATGGCGGACGGAGGCTGGGACGATGGGGGGGGGGGGGTGCGGGTCTCGGCGAGCACGAAGGAGAAGGATGGGGGGGTCGGCCGTGAGCGGGAGGAGCGGGGGATGGGGCCGGCTGCGAGCGGGAGAGTGAGAGGGAGGGGGTCGCCGGATGAATAGGGTTTCAAGTGGGGGGGGGGGGGTAACGCGAGAAGAAAAGAGGGAGGGGGCTGTGCGCGACACACAGGAAAGTAGGGAGGAAAGAAAAAAACAAGAAAAGAAAAAAATAATAGAGAATAAATAAATAAGAAAAGAAATAAATAAAAATAAATAAAATAAAATAAAACAAATAAAACTTTAATAATTAACAATAATAATAAACTTAATAAAGATTTTAATAAACACCAATAATAATAATAATAATAATAATAACTTCATAATAATTATTATAAACTAAACCATAATATTATTATTTATAATAATTAGAAGAAAAATTATAATGAACATGTTAATAATTATATCTATTAACCATACTAATAATAACATTAATCGACATTATTATAATATTGATCCAACTCATGAAAACGCATTTTATCTATTCGCCTTGTACAAGAGGCACGCTACACGATGACCCGAGCAAAGTCGCGTGGCTTTGAACTTTCCATGCCCATGCACCGGATGCTGTCAAGGGCAAAGCATTCGTTCATCAACAAAATACAAAAATTTCAAACAGGCTTGGTCGCAGCTCGGTAGAAATTTTCAAAATCTGATAAAATAATAAAATAATATTATCTTAAAAGTTTGGGTGTGACAATTCCATTAACAAAGATAAATCATCCTATTATGAAATATATCATTCTATTTACATTTCAACGGTTGATTCTTCATCATCTGCAATGTAACCATTACTCACTCCTCCTTTCTAACTCTCTCCAAGAGCATTAATATTGAGAAATTGACTTTCATAATGTCTATTTATTCCAAACCGATGACACTGAGCATTCTATGATGACTTAGTATGGAAAATTTTCTCATCCTTTTTGATAACCGAACTCTTCATTTTTCCCTTGTAGTCACATTATTTTTGTCTTTTATATCAATAGTAAAAACATCTTCTTGTTTTCTATGACATTCACATTGGAGATTGATTCCAGATTCTGGAAACACATGAAACTAAATTTTCTTTCCTCCATGGTATCCAATCCCTAATATCTCATAAAACTCTTTCTTTCTCTTCCATGGAGAGTCAGATATTTGTTTAAGGTACACATTGTAAATCATGTTTCATTAAAAAAGATTAGGCATGACATAAAAATCATTCACTACAGTGACTATCCCGCTTAAATTTTTGTCACAAAATCATTCATCACATTAAAAATTTATCTAGTTATGTCTAATGACTACAACTAGAAGCGTAGTGTGAGAATCAATTATCAAAGAAGAAAACAACAAACCCATGAAAATAATTACTTATAGGATATCTAAATAATGAAAACATCCATAAAATATGACAAACTATGTAAATTTTAGGATATTCATAGCCAAATTATATTTAAATACTTCATGATGGTTGATGATGTGTTTTGTGAATTCCAAAATCATATCCCATGGGAGTGTCAGACCAGATCTACAACTAGTCCCCATGTCGTGTACCAGGTTACCTGGAGTTCGGACCATGAAATATGTTTGCAGTTGTGCCCCCTAGGTACATCTGTGCCAAAACTACAACCACATGTAGTATCTAGTAAGGGATTTATTACTACAAATATACTCGCACTATTATTTTCCAAAACAATATGACATTTTCCTAAACATTAACTTTTCCTTATACATATCCTTATACATGTCCCTAGACATATCCTTATAAATATACCAAGCGATATCACCAATAGTTTACGCTCCTAGTTTACGAAGGATAACTAAAACATTGTTTTGATACCAACAATGGAGACTCTAACTATTCTTACAGTAAAATAACATACCTTTTGGGGAATAATTAAAGCATTATACAGATCAACACCCAAACACTGTACTACTCTAGTGCATTTGGAAAAATTTAAACATATTCACTAGTACATAAATAAGCTATATCATCTTCCACTATATAATTCTTTACTATCACCCTTTTTATAAACATAAAACATAAAACATATCTTTATAACTTGGGGGAGGAAAGATAAATGTTATTTGTCTTCGATGGTCAATAAGGGTAAAATATATATATATAATTATAATCTTGAGCATAAGGGTATGATAAAATGATAATAAAAATTTAAGATCATACCATATATATCAAATATCATAAAAATGCATCATTGGATAAATCATGGAAGTTCATAAGACACGAATCATAAGAAAATAAAGAACATAATACATTAAAGTATAATATAGGAATAAAAAATAATTTTTTAGACTTATAACCATATAAAATCCTTATATAAAGGAGGTATAAATTCCATTGTAACATGTTATTATAGTGTTAATAACACATGTACCTACTTCAGGCTTGGGTTTCCTTCATTTGTACCCTATTGTTTCAGGCATTTTATGTCTTCCCATGTTCCCCCTTCATTCAGTATTGGGATTTCCTCCTGTGTACCCTCTTGTTTTTGGCATAAGATTCCCACTAACATACCCTTTTATCTCATAAGAAATTTATCTTATCCAATTCATTAAACGGATATATAGGTCCCACCAATCTCATATAAAAATCATACATACCTATTACAAAATTTATAAAAATATCATATCATAACCAATGAAATAAAATGGATGTTATACACATGTAATAATATATTAACCTATTGAAAAAGGCAACATTCCTAATCATTTCATCATATTTATAACCCATGAAAATAATTTGGTTTTAAAAGAATATAACTTTTTTAAAGATAAATATATGTAATTAGAATCATTCCCAAAAAACATAAAATATTAATGAAGATATATGAATATAAAAATTTGATCATTTATTATACTGATGTGAGTAATATCAGTTGATGACATATTAGATGTAAAATAATTGGGAAATATATTCTTAAAAACTATTCATGGGGAAATTATATTTTCTTTTTTGAAAAATTATTATTAAATAAAAAAACATTTTCATGAAAATAAAATTAATATATTATAATAAACAATTTCAAAACATTTTTTATAACTTTTTATTTGAAAATATATAAATAATGATTGAAAATAATTTTAAAAATAATTTTTCAAACAAATTATAAAAGATCATTCAAAATATTTTGAAATTTTTTATGAAAACATATAAAATAATATTGAACACCATTGTAAAACCATTTAATTTAACATAATTTAAAAAAAATTTAAAAACGTTAAATTTAATCAATATGTGAAATATTTATACAATTTATGTTGGGTAAATAAATACATGTTGTTTGAGGTAAACATATCACTGCTTTTATGGTAAAAAGGTCAGAGAATGTCCTCTTTTAAAAGGTGACTTAAAGATTATATAGAAAAAATTGGTAAAATATGAAAATGGTAAAAATTTCTTTTAATTATAATAAGATATTATTATAATATTCTAGGAATCCCCTTTTAGAATACATGGTTTTAAAGGAACAATCATTTTTGACCAAAGAGAGGGTAAATATGGGATTTTATAAAAAAAACTCTCATAACTATATTATGTACCAGAGAGTGGGAAAAATTGAATAAATACAAGAATATATATCATGCATAACCAGAGGAAAAGAAAATTAATGATATTTTTTAATTATAATACATAATATTTCTTAAAAGGAGGCATTATCAAATATAATATCGAAAATATATGAAAATGTTTCAATAAAATCTTATCACTTTATGACATTAAACTATAATTGTCATCTACGAAAATTAAACTAAATGATGGATAAAATATAAAGAATTTATGGATATTCATGATATAAAATTTCAATGGAAATATGTAATCCTCTTATAAAAATATAGGTATAACATGGCATGCGTATCAAACAAGGTAAATCAAGACAAAACTATATTAATGATTTGGTAAATTTTGAACAAAATCCCTATTGGTTAAATATCATATAATTAATAATTAAATACAAAAAGATATAATAATAATAATATACTTTTATGTGTAATATATAAACTATGAAATGCTGAATGTGACATGTATCTCATGAATATAAAAAGTGAGATTAAATTCTCTTACATTGTGCTTGAATCTATCCATACTAGTACAAACCTCAAGTATAATCAATTTAAATTTATTATAAATCTATAATATAACAAAATTCATAATTCTAATACAAAATATAGTTTTATTATTTCTTTATATTACTATATTATTAACAGTTATTTGTTAATGCTTCAATTCAGGTAATATCTTCTTTGTTTTACGTAGGTATCTTAATTTGTTATATATTTGGTCTTTATAATGACACCATGATTTCAATAATGTCAAAAAAACATAAATATAATTTACAATAAGTTTACTTTTATTATAATAATTCAACTAATATAAAATTATAAAACAAAATACATTGTTCATGTAGGCAGTAAATCGTACGTATACATGGACGTTATATCCATGTAATTGTCAAGTTGATAGAAAAGAATGTAATATATATATATATATATATTTGAATATATATATATATATATATATTGAATTAGATTTATTATATCATAACTATGATATATATGCTATAATACAATCATTAATACATTCTATGTAATGTATGAAAGAATAAGGTCTCAATGATAGGGTGTTAGTCCAATCTTTTTCAAATGATATTATCATATTAATAAAAAAAATTACAAGTATAATGATATATTTTGTAAAATAATAAATAATACTAAATATATAATAAATATAATATATAAAATATACAAATATATTGTCCATCGTACAGTTCACCATGAGAAGCGATAAGCGATAAATGAAAAATCATCATTTAAGTTGTAGGTCATCGTACATATGAATATTGTGTTTGTAACCACTGAAATGGATGTGTGTGTAAGTTTGGGTCAAAACCATAGTATAAAAACATAAAAATATATTTATTATAGTATTGTTTTTATACAAGAATGGTTTACAAATATTTTATGGCGTGGAGAAAGAAAATTAAATAATAGAGTTTGAGGGAGGGTTTTGCCTCTTAACCAGGTAACTCATTTGGGGTTTCACTAAAGGGAATCTATTGGATTATTTATTCCAAAGGAGGGATTCAATGAGTAGGGGATGATTTTTGGAAGGATATTTTAGAATATATTGTCTGAAAATAAGTGTTTTTATAGGTGTAATAATTTGTATGAGAGAATTCATTTTATAATAGAGGAGGAGAGGTAGTCTTGAAATATTTCGAAAAAGGAAATCCATTCATGTTTTTTACATTTCTGTGGATCCAATAATGGAAAAATTCAATAAAAGTTAGGATAACGTCTATATATTTCAATTTAATGGCTCTTAGATAAGTTTCTTTGTCATTTTTTATATTAAATTTATGGTTTTGTCATCAGTTAATCTTAATTTTACATTAATCAATGTAATTAATTTTAATTACATTTAGTTATAAATATGATAAAAAATTATGATTAACATATTAGAAATTAGAAATTATTCTTATTTTAAATATTTAATCTAAATTTCCAAATTCCAATCATGTATGTTTCATAATTTAATTTAAAATTAATCCCATAGTCAGGTCAACATTTTTGGTTTTCAATGTAAACACATTGAGATGTTTACTAAATTTTTATACCCAATTCGATATGAAAATTGATATCAATGAAATTAATTGTATTAAAAGAGAATAATATAATCTAATTATACATAGAATCAATTTTTAAATATTATTTACTATTATAAATAAATTTGATGAAAAAACAGTTTTGTAGTGAAATTTAGTATTTTTGACTATTCATTAAAAAAATTAACCTTACTAGAAAAATACAAAAAATCTTCCCTAACATAATTATTAAAATTCAATTACAATAATGTTTTTTATTATCACATATTAAATATTTTCTGTTTCTAAAATTTTTAATGAAAATGGGTTCTCTATTAATAGGCAGTACAAATGCCATAATAAAAATATTTGGGTTGAAGCATAAAATTGGGTTTGTTCTTATCACATGTATATCAAATCTATTGTATGAATTTTAAAATTATTTAATTTAATATATAACATATATATTAAAATAATATCACACACTGATTATAATTAATTTAATTTATTTTGGTAAAATAGATATATATTTCTAATTAGATGGTAATCTATGAATTAATATAATATTTTTATAAAATACATACATTAATAAATTAGTTAATACTATCATTTCACTTTAATTCAATATACAGGTTACATATTATTATATTAACTTATATCATTTTAATGATATATTATTGTTCGTTAAAACATGGCATATCTTGTAATGAAAAACATCATAGAAATTCATAATATCGTTAAACATAAGATCAACATAGTGTTCTATGTTGAGAAAGATAAATATTATGTTCCATGTAGTTTATGATTAACATGGTGTTGTTTATAATGTAACAAAAACATAGTTTTTTAAAATAAAATAAACCATCTATTCTGTTGTGTGAAATGAATAATTTCAAAAATGTCAAATTAATTTGAAAAAAAAAGAAAAACATCTCAGTGGGTTTTACTAAAAATAGTGTATATGTAGGAAACGAAACCCCATTAACATTACTCCTCTAAGGAGATGTCTCTAAAATCATTATAATGATAATGATACCTTTTGAAAGATTATGAATATCATAAAAAATAGTTAGATTTAAGAAATTGGGAGCACCATTATTAAATAATTCAATTTTTATTGAATATGATATAAATATTGTTCTTTTTAATATCACATATGGAACAAAAACTCTACCAGAAATCCATCTACTCTGTCAAGGTATATTATTCTTGAGGCATATGGATAGAGACCTATAGTCATTGATTCATCTAAAACTGTTGCAGTGGCTTTTTGTCCATATATTCGATAGCATTAATGAAGAATACATAAATCCTAATTGAATTGTTTTAGATAACCATAATTTTTATACATTTGTATATCGTCGTAGGTGCATCACAACAATGTTCAATGTTTTATACCATAAAACACGGATATAAAATTAATTGAACACTTCCAATTATAAATGAATCTGTAGAGGAGGCATGTTACTTAGAATCATGTCCACCATTCCTATGATGATCATTCCACTCACTCTTTTACTTATTAGGTAAGTGATGCTTCCATTGGGTATAAGAGAAGTGAAATAATATGAAACCATACCTGAAATGTTCATCTCAAAAATCATATCCTTGTTTATCATATTTCCATTGATAAAAATATTTATAAACAATAACTATGATATAAAATATGGTTTCAAACCCTGTAGCTACTTATGGGCCTTACAATTTTTATTCTCTACTAAATCTAGATAATTACAACTACCTCACCTAACAAATTGTTGAAGGGAGACACTGGACACTTTCACTTCAAAAATGAGAGTAACATCAAATACATTTACATCATCAGAAAGAATGTAAAAAATGATAAAATACGGGGGTTATGAGAACATCCAATAAATGAGCAGGTTCATATCCACTTATGACCACATAATCCCGCAATCTCCTTCTTGGACCCTCATGTATGATTACTTCATAGAAGTCCTTCATACTATCAGGGGTGTATAGTATGTCAGCGATGTAATCAATATTTTATATCAATTACTTCACATCACGATGATCACTTGTACCCTTAAAAGATATTTCATTTTCATGAAATAAATTCCATGATAAATATCTATCTACTACATCACCTGGATATTCCTCAATGAATTAATATTAGACATTTAAACTATTTTTATCGATATAAAAGCCACCCATATGATAGCCTCATTACAATATTGATCCTTGGGATGATTCCCTTGAGTGGAATCCAATGAACCCTCATGAGGAACCCAAAGAGGATGACTTGAAGGCATAATGTTGTATACTGTAATAGAATAAATTATATATTGCACTCCCTCTTGATCTTTTTCAGCTTTTTAACAATGATTGTAGGAAACTTCCATCTTTTTGACTCGTGTAACCTTTTTTTTCTATCCTCAATAAATTGTGCCTTAGTCTTTGACCGAAGCAGTACATTTTAAACAAAATATTGAGACCTCAAAATATGGAAAATACAACCCAACATCCCATAAAAATTAGTTCCTCATCAGGGAATTATCATTTTGTGTAATCAATGAAACCTACAAAAAAATTCCAAAAATCATATATCAATTCAACCAAACCACCGAAGAGAATTACTTTTGAGTACAAACTTACTTCTAATAAAAAAATGAAAACATCGGCCCAATTACCCTCTCAAACTAGTACACAAAATGAGTTTCCATATACCAGAATGGTGTTCCCAATCCCCATGAATCGATACTAGCACTGACGAATCACACAATAATCGGAGGGACAAATTTTCCAAAACCCAAAGCAAGAAGTTAGAATATATATATATAGGAAAAATATAATATATAATTTTATTTATAAATTAATGTAGAAATAAGAAATGATACAAGCCAATGAAGTAAAAAAATACCTCGTACAAGTCCAACATCAAAAGAAAACTAAAGAGAAAACCCAATAATTTTTGTGTTATCATAAGAAAAATCCAACCATCTTACTACTAACTACCAAGACAGAATTGACATAAATCATCATTGACACACTATGACCCTTTTCGATTCCCAAAATCAAAATAAATACAATGTTATATGCATTGTAGGATAGATTCATAGGGTGTGATATAAGAAGATCATTATGATTCCACCGTGGTTGTCTGTAATATTACTTTGGAAAATAATCTGAATTATTAGAAACATTATTGAAAATAAATAATGATATCAAATTTATCAGTTTTTATATCAAAATAATGTATATAAATATAATTTAACACTTTCCTCATTTCTCAATAATGAATCTAAATCATTTTAAAAACATTTCATATAAATATATATATATATATATATATATATCGAAGGATATATAAAAAATAAAACCAAAAATATATCATACTTCAAATTAAAAAATGGATTTAAATGCTAAAAAATATATTCCAAATAAGCCAAAGAGGATGGTAACATCACCACGAGGATCAAACTAGGTACGGATATCTATGAAATACATTCCCCAGCTAAAAAAATTTCTCCTTCATAAAAATCATAGACATATGAATTGAATATAAGATGTATATGATCACTCGAGAAACTTGACCATCAAAAAATTTATATCATGTCCCTTGAACAACAATCATAGGGGTTAAAGGAACAACACTTGAGTAACCCACCCCCTGAATAGTTCAATCTATGATTACCAATACTACTCTTCAAACCAATGTACTAATGGCTTCCCTTGTAATCCATTTTCCAAACTAATATAATAAAACCATGTTTAAAAAACTATTTCTAAAAATAATTTCACAATGATTTGAAAAACCATTTTCACTTTCCAAAACTAGGGGGAAACCGTATTCTATTCAAACCCATTTCACACACCCAATTCAAATTTATGAATCATGTGATTTTTTAAACCAACTTATAAAAATCATCATAATTATTCTCCTCAATAGAGTTTAGATATGGAACCACCTACCTCAAATAATGGATTGTGCACACCCACTATGGGATCCTACAACAATGTAGAACAAAATGACGGAAGGAATACCATAAAATAATATCCAAAATTATTATAATTTATTAAAAAAATGGTTGGAAGTTGAGAAAACACACAACATACAAAAAATAAACCCAGAATCTGTACAACAATCCAATAAAGGCTTAGCCTTCGAAAGAAGAAAACATAACAGATGTAGATGTAATATAGAAAAAACAATCCATTAGACAAATGGATTTGTAAGGTAACAAAAAATCACCTCCATTATCAGTGTAAATTAATAACTAGAATAATTACTCACTTAAATAAATATACATTAATCACAAGAAAAATCAATTACTGACCAAAACAATTTGGATGGGTAAGATGTCTCTGAATTACAATGAAGAGCCTATAAGTTGAGATCAAATATCATACCTATGAATTAATAAAAACATTAATAATATGGATCCTTAAACAACATAAATCAAGACAATTACTTGTAAGATGACCCCTTTACAAGTCGTTTAATCCATAGTGTCCAAAGATAACCAAAAACACATCAACTTTTTTCAAAACCATGACATTCAACAAAACATGGTGTAAACCAAATACAAGACATGTAATCATATCACACTATATATAAGTCTCATGTTATCTTATCTAAATACATTACATGGTGTGTAGACACATTACAAAATTTGTATTTCCCATTCTAGTAGAAAAAATCATGTTTTGAATAGAATAACTCGAAAACTCTTTTGTAGTTCTCAAAACTAGAGGTTAACTAGAAAAATCAATAGCACTCTTATATCTGTAACACTATAATGTAAAAAAACTTACATCCCAAATCTTTAGGTCCTTTTCCATAAAACATTTTACCATACATAGGATTCCAATATTATATCTACTAATAGGGGAATGAATTAAGAGAGGGAATATGTAACATCCCAAGTAAGTAATGAATAGTAGATATTTTTACCTATGTCTATTTATGAATTAGATAGTGTTTTAGAGGCTTATAATGAGAATAAATCCAATCTTAATCATGGAATACAGTAATATTTTTAAAAGACTGTTTTACCACATTTTGATGGAAAGAAATTTTTAAATCTATCTTTTGACAATTGTATATGCTCTATTTGTGAAAATAGACATATCATTTATGATTGGGTCATTCAAATTTACCTTGGGTTAATTTTTGGTATTTTCTCGACAATGTTCATTTTTTAATGAATAGTGAAAAATACTGCATTTTACATCAAAACTTCTTTTTCATATAATATAATTATATGGTTAGATTATATTTTTATTGGTAAAAAAGTGTAATTAGAATATATTATTACCATCTAATCAAATGGTGGTCATTAGTAATAATTTAAATTTGGAATTTGTCATAAACAAGTGCCAAACTTTTCGTAGATATTGTTTCTAAAAAACCCGCTATTTGTTTTGACAACAGAATTATTTTTAAATTCATTATTGCAATTTCTATGTTTGTAATTTGGTAAAATGGATTTAATATTTGGAATTATAAGGTCCAAATTATGTAATCAAGACTCTTTTGTTTTTGGACATTATGAATAGTAACGACGATAATTATCTTTAATTATCTTGATTAATTAGTAATCAGGTTGTTAAGGATAATAAAATAATGTCATAATAATAACAAATGACCCCAAAATGTGTCATAATTCTACTGGTTGTGTCATGGCAGACCATGGGATGCCTTGTGCCAAACATGAGGACCCCATGGAATCACTTTTGTGTGGTAATGACTTTTTATCTTTTTATTTTTAAAGAAAGTTAAATATTACAAAGAATGTATCACCTGAGTGAATTTTTTTTAATTCTGTCTAAATAAATGATATATTAGAATATAAACATTCATTGGAAATCTAAAATTATTTCCTACATCATAGTATTTGTTATATAATTTGTAGATATTATATAAATTAAATTATTTGTGACATCATGATGATGCAGTGATTACCTCATTAATGAATGATTTAAATAAAATGAAAACATAATGTAAACTCTAAGATATATACTAGTCAAAGACCTATAGGATGAGTATATTTCGATCCCTTATCACCTAATCCTCTAAATACATCAATTTGGATCCTTTAAAATCTGAAACACATTTAAAAATAAAGTAAAATTTTATACTTTTCCAAGAGTGCCCCTCCTCTCCTCTTATAAAAGGCTCCCACCTCTACCTCTTTAAACACACTTATCCAGCCCTTGGAATGGACATGATATGCTCATTTTATCTCTCCAAATCCCTATTTTCATCCTAAAATACTTACCTCAGGCAGATGGCTCTTCAAGAAACCCTTTTGTTTCTAACCAAGAGAAGTTACCCGATTTAAAGGTAAAGTCTTTTCTAATGTTCATTTGTTTTATTTTGCTTATCCAAACCCCTAATATAAGGCCCCAGCCTTAAACCTTACTTAATCTTGAGTTATTACAAGATTACACATTGAGGATCTTTTCAGGTTTAGAGTTTTAGAGAATTAGATCATAAAACATTCATTACATTCCACATATAAACAAAGTGGTTACATAAAAGACAATATTCATTCTTCCCATCAATGGAAACATATATATAATAAAACAAAGATTCTTTCTTGACACTCCCTTGACACTATCATCATATCATGTACCTTTCCATTGACCTGTGAAAAACATTTCAAAAAATTGTGATGAGCATAAAAAGCTCAATATGAGTTATAAAAATATGGAAAGGAAACATGTGTACATATATACATAAGAATGAAATCATACTTTACCCATAAAACATAAGCATGTTAACATACCTCATCAAATCATGAATAAATCATAGAAATCATAATACATAAAGGTAACTTGAGGCATTCATAACATTCTTACGTAGGGAGTAACCCTCTTGGTTATGTTTGGAATACCCATCACAATATATTCCATAAATCTCATTGGAGAAACCTTAACATTTCACTCCTTCGCATTACCCAATGCATTGGAGAGATATATCAGGCTCACCCGCCCATAGTTTATCACAGAACCACCCGTCTTCATAATAATACCCAAGAACCTCAACATAATCATATCAATAAAACATGCATAAATGAAACATAACATTTCCTCCTCTCAATAACAAGATATCAAAACAACACATTGATATAAAAACATTATGAAAAACATTTTCAACACCAAAATAAAAGAAAAGTGAAACATGGTATTTATTTTTCTTTTAAAATGAAGGTATGGCTTGTAGAGGAAGCCGAAACTCAAATAACGGTCATGGCGGCGGAGAAGTCATTGTCGCCCCTTACGTACGACAAAAACATTTCTATTTGTCATTTAGTAAACGCTTTGTATAAAAAAGATTCCTTTTGGATAAACGTAAAAGTCAAAGTGGTTTATACACCGTATAAAAGAAGGTTTTGTATAAAACAAAATATGTCTCAATGAATGGAAATTGAGACGAAGTCCCATCCCTCGGGTCCAACTTGAATTGATCGTTCTTGAATGTCCTGAATAATAAACGTGAGTTAATTTCTACTTTCATAATAACCTTTTTCAAGTTCATTATTCCTTTTATATCACTTATTACCATGTCATGAACACTATGTAATTATTTAAGTTAATAACGGTTGTTTTAACGATCATTGGTACTTGAGTCAAAAATAAGCCCTTTATAATTACATGGTGTGCATGTATTAATTATATCCAGAATGGTATTCATGATCTAGATATCATATATTTCATATATATCCAGTACATGCATGCATTTATAATATTACATAATCATTTAGAGGTAAGAAATGAAATGCACCGTTCATGGAGATGGTAAGCCGTACGTACCCATGAACGCTACTTTCATTTCTATTTCATATTTTATAGAATGGAATCAAAATTATATAAAGGTAGATTATAATTCTAGTATAATATCATATATAATATCATATTTCCATCCTTTATACGTCCCACATATGGTATTTAACGAATCAAATAACTTTGAGGGGGCGGTAGTCCGCACTTCCTTAAATGAAGATATCACGTTTAACCATAATGGAAACCATAAAGGTATGACCAAAAAGGAAAATACAGAAGTTTAATGAAAACATAAACATATTATATATCATATATAAATATAGTGACATCTTAATGGCCACCTTTAAAGGTGTTAAAATAATTTTGAACAATCATCGTTTCGGGAGGCATAAATTCACCATCCACAGAAACAGTATGTCCATTAACCATTAGATGTAGGTGTGTGTAAGTGTAGCTCGAATACTTATTATAAAAACATCCTAGTATATTGTAGATACTGGAGTTGTTACAAATGAATTTAATAATAATAGTTTATGGGGTTGGAGAAGCAAAATAATACAAAAGGACTCAAAAGAAGACATTACCTTAAAATCGGGTAACTCCCTTTTGTTTGATCTCAAAGGCTTCCTTGGGAAGACTTCAGCCCAAAGTGAGGCTTCAAGGAGTAAAAGAGGGAAGTGGAGAGACAAAATGGGGAGGTGTTGGCCGATACAAAGGCTTTGGGAGTGTGGGTAAGGAGGTAGAGGTAGGGGCCTTTTATAAGAGGAGAGGAGGGGCACTCTTTGAAAGTAAAGATAAGTTACTTAATTTTAAAATGAGTTTCAGATTCAAAAGGTCCCACATTTATATTATTAGAAGATAAGGTGATAAGGGTTCGAAATACACTCATATAATTGTTTTTGGACATGTGTAGGTCTTATATATTACATTATCTTTCCATTTTATTTAAATCGTTAAATAATGAGGTCATCACTGCATCATCATGATGTCATTAATAATTTAATTTATTTAATGTCTAAAAATTATAAAACAAATACTATGAGGTACTAAATCTTTTTAACTTTATAATGAATATTTATAGTCAAAATTATGACTTGTATATCCCCATGTAAAAATTGTTTTAGTAAAATAACTCATGTTTGTGTAATTTTTACATTAATATTAAGTAAAAAGTTATTTATGTCATTTCCCAACCAAAGTGGCTCCATGGGGTACCCAAGTTTACCCATGGCTTGTCTTGGTCGGCCATGAAACATCCAATGAGGTTAGGACATGTGTCAAGCTCTTATTATTTTATTAAGGCATTATTTTTACCTTAAACTACACTAATTACCACTAATCGTGATTAAGAACTTAAGAGTTACTATTCACCAAAAAACTATTTTAATCTCATTGAACCACATATTACTTCTTAATGACAACCATGTATGTCGGATTTTTGAATTTCAAAACACAATGATGGCGAAATTTCATTTAAACGGAAAAATCAGTTTTTATAAGTATCACGTAGTGGTTTCACTATTCATCAAAAATTGAAGTTTTTCAAAAAATTACCAAAAATGTACCCTAATCTATATTTGATACTCCGAATTCAAAAATGAAGTCTATTTTACAAAATTCAAAACATATAAGTCACATTAATTAATTTAAAAATTAATTCCCACTGTCATGACAAATAACGAGTTTCTTTGAAATAATATCTATGAAAAGATTGACACTAGTTTAAGTCCAATTTCAAAGTTAAATTGATTCCAATGATAGCCATTGGATTAAATGGTAAAAATATATTGTAATTTCACTTTAAAACAAATTCAAAAGATAATCTAATCATATTAATAAATTAGATTAAAAAGAGTTTTTGAATTAAAAGACAACATTTTACAATATTCAAAAAAATGAACATTGTCAGAAAAATACCATAAATTCACACAAAGTAAATTTTGATGTCCCAATCATAAAGAATAAGTTTACTTTTACAAACATAGCTTATAAAATTGTCAAAAGATATATTTAAAAATGTTTTTCCATCAAAAGGTAGTAAAACAATCTTTTATGAATGTTAGTATATTCCATGCATACGATTGTATTTATTTTCATTTTATGCCTCTAAAACACTATCTTAATCGTTAATAGACATAGATAAAAATTTCTATTATTCATTACATACTTGGGATGTTACATCCTTACCCCTTTAGAAAATTTCATCCCCACAATTTATTTACTTATCGAATAACTGGGGGTATATATCCCTCATTGCAATTTCAGATTCTCATGTTTCCTCTTCAATCATGTGGTTTTTCCACAAAACCTTTACCTGCTTAATCACCTTATTCCATAACACTTGCTCCCTGTGGACAAGAATCTGGACCGGTTGTTCCTCATAATATAGGTTATCTTCCAGCTGAACTACCTCTGGACTCAAAACATGAGATGGATCTGGCATATACTTTCTCAACATCGAAATGTGAAAAACATTGTGTACCTGAGATAAACTCGGAGGTAAAGCCACCCGGTATGAAACTGATCCAAATATCTCAAGAATTTCATATTGTCCAATTATCCTTGGACTCATCTTTCCTTTCTTACCAAATCGCATCACACGTTTCCATGGAGAAACCTTGAGAAAAACATGATCACCTACCTCTAAAGATAGATCCTTCCTCCGGTTGTTCGCATAACTCTTCTGTCTGCTCTGAGCTATTCTCATGTGATTCTGAACTAGCTGAACTTTTTCTACCATCTCTTCTACCAATTCTGGTCCCATCAACTTCCTTTCACCCACTTCATCCCAGAAAGATGGAGTTCGACACCGCTTCCCATATAATGCCTGAAATGGTGCCATCTGTATACTCGAATGAAACCTGTTATTATATTAAAATTCAACCAAAGAAAGATGTTGGTCCCAACTTTCCTTATAATCCATAGAGCAAGAACGTAGAATATCCTCCAATGTCTGAATTGTTCATTCTGACTGCCCATCTGATTGAGGATGAAAAGCTGTAATAAAATTTAATTCAGTACCCAACGACTTCTGAAGGCCTTTCCAAAAGTTAGAAGTGAACCTGGGATCACGATCAGATACAATGGAGAGAGGAACTCCATGTAACCTGTCTATCTCTTCACGATACAAATGGGAAAGTTGATCTGGGGAAAAAAGTATCTCGTATAGCAAGGAAATGAGAAGATTTGGTCAAGCGATCAACAATAACCCAGATTGCATTATTACCTCGAGATGTCTTCGGTAATATCATAACAAAGTCCATGGATATATTCTCTAATTTCCACATTGGCACTGGTAAAGGCTGAAGCATCCCTTTCGGTAACTACCGCTCTGCATTATCCTGCTGACAAGTCAAACACTTCACAGTAAAATCAGCAATATCTCTTTTCATTTCATCACACCAGTAATACTCCCGCAGATCTCTGTACATCTTAGTACTACCAGGATGAACTGAAAATGGAGAACTATGAGCTTCACATAACAACTCTCTCTTCAACTTTAATTCACAAGGCACACACAATCTCTTACCAAATATCAAAGCACAATCATTATCAATGTTGAATTCAGGCAACAAACCTTTCTGAACCAGCTCTACCTTTTTCTGCAACTCATTGTCTTGCTTCTGTGCATGATTGATTCTATATGATAGAGATGACCTCACTGATACCTGAAACAAAATAGAAGAACTTCCTACACCCACAACTTCTATGCCAATGTTTATCAAATCCTTAACCAAAGGATCATGTTCCAAACACAACATTTCTAATGAAGCATTACGTTTTTGAATCAAAGAATCATCCACTTTATTTGCTTTCCCTGGACGGTAATGAATTGTACAATAATAACCTTGATTAATTCTATCCATCGACTTTGTCTCATGTTCAATTCTTTCTGAGTGAATATATACTTTAAACTTTTGTGATCGGTATACATTTCACACTTTACTCTATACAAATGATGCCTCCAAATTTTTAAAGCAAAAACAACAGCAGCTAATTCCAAATCATGTGTAGGGTAATTTACATCATGAGTTTTCAACTGTTATTAATCATATGCAATTACCTGATCATTCTGCATTTGGACGCAACCAAGTCCTTTAAATGAAGCATCACTGTATATAACAAACTCACCATTCCTGGAAGGTAGTGGAAAAACTGGAGCATTCACCAATCTTCTTTTCAATTCCTGAAAACAATCATCACATTCTTTTGTCCAGAAAAATGTAACACCCTTCCGAGCTAGCATAGTCATTCGACTAGATAACCGTGAAAAGTTTCTAACAAACCTTTGGTAATAGCCTACAAAACCAAGGAAGCTACGAATCTCAGTTACATTTGTGGGTCTTAGCCAGTCTTCCACAACTTTTGTTTTTGCAGGATCAACAGTTATCCCATATTTAGAAACAATGTGACCAAGGAAAGAATTTGTTGCAACCAAAACTCACACTTGCTAAATTTCCCATACAATTTATTTTTCTTTTAAGGTTTGAAAGATAACCCTTAAATGTATTTCATGCTCCTCTTTACTTTTATAAAACACCAAAATATCATCAATGAAAACCACCACAATCTTATCCAAGAATTCACGGAAAATTCTATTCATTAAGTCCATGAATATAGCAGGTGCATTGGTTATCCCAAAAGGCATTACTACAAATTCATAATGGGCATATCTTGTACATAACACGGTCTTCGGAATATCTGCCTCCTTTACCTTCAGCTGATGGTACCCCGATCTCAGGTCAATCATTGAAAAAAAATCAGCTCCCTGGAGCTGATCAAACAAATCCTCGATATGAGGCAATGGATATTTGTTCTTAACAGTGATATTATTCAAGGCTCTATAATCAATGCAAAGTCTCATTGAACCATCTTTCTTTTTAACAAACTAGACAGGAGCACCCCATGGTGATGTGCTAGGTCGAATGAAACCTTTCTCTAATAAATCTTTCAATTGCTCCTTCAACTCTAAAAGTTCAATTTGAGCCATTCGATTATGGGGTTTTGAAAATTGCATAGCATCAAAAACTATATCAACAGTAAATTCAGCTTCCCGATCTGGTATTATTCCAGGCAACTCATCAGGAAAAACATCAGGATACTCATTTACCACTGGCACATCATTAATCAGAATAGTTCCTTTATTTTCAACGATGTGTGCAAGGTAACATTCATTTCCATCTTTAACAAGTTTCTTGGCCTCTTGATAAGTTATCAATAGTAAGGGTTCATTCTTGTACTCAAACTGAAAGTCTTTCTGAAAAGAAACTTCTTTAGCTCTACAGTCAATCTTAGCACGGTAAATAGAGAGCCAATCCATACCCAGGATAACATCAAACTCTACTAGAGGTAGAACAATAAGGTTTGCATGTAGGTTCTTTCCACATATATGGATAGGAAGATTCTTATAAATTCTTTTTGCCTCAACATTTCCCCCAGCTGTTTTTACCAAAATTTCAGGAGTCATTTCTTGAGTTGGTATTCTCATTTTAGTAGAAAAGGTTTCAGTGATGAAAGAATGTGTAGACCCCGAATCAAACAAAACACCGGCATAATCTGAAAAAACAAACAAAGTACCTGATACAACTTCATTTGATGGCCCAAAATCTGCTGAAGTAGTTGAAATGGATTTCACCACCCCTTTCTGCTTGTATTCTAACTGCTCCCATCACTCAATCTCTTTTTCGGACACTCGTTTGCATAGTGACCCATCTCATTGCACTTATAACATTTCACTAACTATAAATCATATTTGGTCTTACCTTTACCTTGATCCTTTTCAGTGCAATCACAAGCCTTATGTCCCATCTTACCACATCAGTAGCACTTTCTAGAATTCAGAAGACATTCCCCAGCATGCCTTTTGCCACATTTATCACAAACTGGAATCATAGATTTCTTACCATCAGACTTTTTTGAAGAATTCTTACCTTTATTTTTCCACCTCGGTCTCTTCTTCTGTTGGTTGTTATAGAACACTTGATCATCGGCAAACTCCATTTCCACCTGCTCAGCACATCGAACAAGCATTTCATAACTTTTAAACTCAAGAGAAGCTAATGCCCTTAGATATTTTTTCTTTAATCCTGAGTAAAAACGAATGATTTTACTATCAAGGTCTCAGATAAAATTTGGAGCATACCTTTCCAATCGAGTGAACCTTTATTCATAGGTAGCCACGGAGTCTTCCTATTGCCTCAATTCTAAGTATTGTTTTTCCATCCTATGTCAAACTGCCTTAGGAAAATACTTCTCAAGAAACATACCTTTGAATTCATCCTAATCAAGAGCATTAATCTCATAGGTGTCCCTGATATTTTTAAACATAGACCACCACTGATCTGCCTCCACCTCCAAACGGTAAATAGCAAGACTAACCTTTTTATTGTCTGAATACCCAATGACATCAAAAATATTCTCCAGTGCTTTAATCCACCCTTCATCTAGCACATAGTCAGAAGATCCTCTTAATGATGGGGTATGTTGCCTCATTAAATGTTCCACCACTGACATGTTCCTCTGTGGTTGATCTGGCTGATCTCATGCATGGATACCACCACCATTTATCGCTTGAGTCAACTGTGCCATTACTGCAACAAACTGTTCAGTTCCAATTCCGACCATCTTAGGATGCTGATTTGGAAGGTTATTTCCTTCTGTATGCCTTCCAAGAACTGCTTCCCTGTTTCCTCTACGGAAAACCATTCTGAACAAACATGTCTTAGATGAAGCAACATGGTAATCTTCAAATGCTATATCATTTCAAAAAAAAATATTTTTGGATAATCATTTAATAGAATTATAACTCCTAAATTTATCTACACCGATCACTGATACCAACTATAAGGCCCCAACCTTAAACCTTACTTAATCTTGAGTTATTACAAGATTACACATTGAGGATATTTTCAGGTTTAGATTTATAGAGAATTAGACCATAAAACTTGCATTAAATTCCTCATATAAACGAAGTCGTTACATAAAAGACAATATTCATTCTTCCCATCAACAGAAACATATTTAAAATAAAACACGGATTCTTTCGTGACACTCCCTTAACACTATCATCATATCATTTACCTTTCCCTTGACTTATTAAAAACATATCAAAAACTTGGGATGAGCATAAAAAGTTCAGTATGAGTTATAAAAATATGGAAAGGAAACATGGGTACATATATACATAATAATGAAATCATACTTTACCCATAAAACATAAGCACTTTAACATACCTCATAAAATCATGAATAAATCATAGAAATCATCAGACATAAAGGTAACTTGAGGCATTCATAACATTCTTACGTTGGGAGTAACCCTCTTAGTTACGTTTGGAATAACCATCACAGTATATTCCCTAAATCTCTTCGAGAAAAACCTTAATGTTTCACTCCTTCGCGTTATCCAATGCATCGGAGAGCTATATTGGGCTCAACCGCCCTTAGTTTATCACGGAACCACCCGTCTTCATAATAATGCCCAAGAACCTCAACATAATCATATCACATAAAACATGCATAATGGAAACATAACATTTCCACCTTTCAATCACAAGATATCAATACAACACATTGATATAAAAACATTATGAAAACCATTTTCAATAAAAAAAATAAATGAAATGTAAAACATGGTATTTATTTTTCTTTTAAAAAGAAGGTATGGCTTGTAGAGGAAGTCGAAACTCAAATAACGGTCACGGCGGCAGAGAAGTCGTTGTCGCCACATACGTACGACAAAAATATTCCCGTTTTTCATTTAGTAAACGCTTCGTATAAAAAAGATTCCTTTTGGATAAACATAAAATTCAAAGGGGTTTATACACCGTATAAAAGAAGGTTTTGTATAAAACAAAATATGCCTCAATGAAAGGAGATTGAGATGAAGTCCCATATCTCGGGTCCGACTTGACTCGATCATTCTTTAATGTCCTGAATAATAAACGTGAGTTAATTTCTACTTGCTTAAGAACCTTTTTCAAGTTCATTATTCCTTTTATATCACTTATTACCATGTCATGAACAATATGTAATTATTTAAGTTAATAACTGTCATTTTAACGATCATTGGTACTTGAGTCAAAAATAAGCCCTTTATAATTACATGTTGTTCATGTATTCATTATATCCAGAATTGTATACATTATGTAGATATCATATATGTCATATATATCCAGTACATGCATTCATTTATAATATTACATAATCATTTAGAGGTAAGAAATGAAATGCACCATTCATGGAGACGGTAAGCCGTACGTACGCATGAACGCTACTTTCATTTCTATTTCATATTTTATAGAATAGAATCATAATGATATAAAGGTATATTATAATTCCAGTATAATATCATATATAATATCATAATTCCATCCTTTATACGTCCCACATATGGTATTTAACGAATGAAATCACTTTGAGGGGGCGGTAGTCCGCACTTCCTTAAATGAAGATATCGTGTTTACCCATAATGGAAACCGTAAAGGTATGACCAAAAAGGAAAATACAGAATATTATGGAAAACATAAACATATTATATATAATATATAAATATAGTGACATCTTAATGGCCACCTTTGAATGTGTTAAAAGAATGTTGAACAATCATCGTTTCGGGAGGCATAAATTCACCATCCACGGAAACAGTATGTCCATTAACCATTAGATGTAGGTGTTTGTAAGTGTAGCTCGAATAATTCTTATAACAACATCCTAGTATATTGAAGATACTGGTGTTGTTACTAAAGAATTGAATAAAAATAGTTTAGGGGGTTGGAGAAACAAAATAAAACAGAAGGACTCAAAGGAAGACATTACCTTAAAATCATGTAACTCCCTTTGGTTTGAGCTCAAAGGCTTCCTTGGGAAGACTTCTGCCCAAAGTGAGGCTTCAAGGAGTAATAGAGGGAAGTGGAGAGACAAAATGGGCAGTGGTTGGCTGATCCAAAGGCTTTGGGAGTGTGGGTATGGAGGTAGAGGTGGGGGCCTTTTATAAGAGGAGAGGAGGGGCACTCTTGGAAAGTAAAGATAAGTTACTTTATTTTAAAATGTGTTTCAGATTCAAAATGTCCCACATTGATATAATTCGAGGATATGGTGATAAGGGTTCTAAATCCACTCATCCAATTGGTTTTGGAAATGTGTAGGTCTTAGATATTACATTATCATTCCATTTTATTTAAATCGTTAAATAATGAGGTCATCGCTGCATCATCATGATGTCATAATTAATTTAATTTATATAATATCTAAAAAATATAAAAAAAATACTATGATGTAGGAAATCTTTAACTATTTATAATTAATATTTATAGTCAATTATATGACTTGTATAACCCCATGTAAAGTTTTTTTAATAAAATAACTCATGTTTGTGTCATTTTTACATTAATATTAAATAAAAAGTTATTTATGTCATTTCCCAACCAATGTGGCTCCATGGGGTCCCCAAGTTGACCCATGGATTGTCTTGGTCGTCCATGAAACATCTAATGAGGTTATGACATGTGTCAATCTCATCTCATTTTATTAAAATATTATTTTTACCTTAAACTACACTAATTACCACTAATCGCGATTAAGAACTTAAGAGTTACTATTCACCAAAAAATTATTTTAATCTCATTGAACCACATTTTACTTCTTAATGACAACCATGTATGTCAGATTTTTGAAATTCAAAACACAATGATGGTGAAATTTCATTTAAATGGAAAAATCAGTTTTTATAACTACCACTTAGTGGTTTCACTATTCATAAAAAAATTGATGTTTTTCCGAAAATTACCCAAAAATCACCCTAAGGTATATTTGATACTCCGAATTCAAAAATGAAGTCTATTTTACGAAATTCAAAACATATAAGTCACATTAATTAATTTAATAATTAATTCCCGCTGTCATGACAAATAGTGGGTTTTTTTGAAACAATATCTATGAAAAGATTGACACTAGTTTAAGTCCAATTTCAAAGTGAAATTGATTCCAATGACCACCATTGGATTAAATGGTAAAAATATATAGTAATTTCACTTTAAAACCAATTCAAATGATAATCTAATAATATTAATAAATTAGATTAAAAAGAGTTTTTGAATAAAAATACAACATTTTACAATATTCATTAAAAAATGAACATTGTCAGAAAAATACCAAAAATTCAGACAAAGTAAATTTTGATGTCCCGATCATAATTTATATGTTTATTTTGAAAAACATAGCTTATAAAATTGTCAAAAGATATATTTAAAAATGGATTTCCATCAAACTGCAGGAAAATAATCTTTTAAGAATGTTAGTGTATTCCATGCATAAGATTGTATTTATTTTCATTTTAAGCCTGTAAAACACTATCTTAATCATTAATAGACATAGATAAAAATATCTATAATTCATTACATACTTGGGATGTTACACCTAAACTCTTATTATTCATTTATTTTGTAACAACACCAGTATGATCAATATACTAGGATGTTGTTATAAGAATTTTTCGAGATACACGTACACACACCTACACCTAATGGTTAAAGAACATACTGTTTCCGTGGATGGAAAATTTCTGCCTCATGAAACGATGACTATTAAATATTCTTATAACACCATCAAAGGTGGCCATTATGATGTCACTATATTTATATATGATATATAATATGTTTATGTCTTCCTTAAGATTCTGTATTTTTCATTTATGGCATACCTTTATGGCTTCCATTATGAGTATACATGATATCTTAATTTTATGAAGTGAAGACTACCACCCCCTCAAATAGATTTGATTCATTAATTCCATATGTGGGATTTTTATAGGATGGAATTAATGATATTATATATGATATTATACTGAAATTATAATATACCTTTCTATCATTATGATTTCATTCCATAAAATTAGAAATAGAAATGAACGTATTGTTCATGCGTACGTACGACATACCGTCTCCATGAACAGTGAATTTCATTTCTTACCACTAAATGTTATGTAATATTGTAAATTCTGTATATACTGGATATATATGAAATATATGATATCTAAATCATGAATATAATTCTAGATATAATGGATATTTTACCACATGGACAACATGTAATTATAAAGGCTTTATTTTTGACTCAAGTACCAATGATCAACAAAATGATCATTGTTAACATAAATAATTACATTGTTATGATAACATGGTAATAAGTGATAGAAAAGGAATAATTAACTTTAAAAGGTTCTTAAGCTAGTAGAAGTTAACTCATTTTTATTATTCTGGATGTTAAAGAATGGTCGAGTCATGTCGGACCCGAGGTACGGGACTTCGTCTCAATATCCATTCATTGAGGAATATTTTGTTTTATACAGAACATTCTTTTATATGGTGTATAAACCCCTTTTACTTTTACATCTATTCAAAAGGAATATTTTTTATACGAATCATTTTACTAAACGACAAAAGGGATGTTTTCTTGTCGTACGTATGCGGCGACAACGACTTCTCCGCCGCCGTGACCATTATTTGAGTGTCGAATTCCTCTACAAGCCACAACTTTTTTAAAATGAAAAATAATTACCATGTTTTACTTTTAATTTATTTTGGTATTGAAAATGGTTTTTATAATGTTTTTATATCAATGTGTTTTATTGGTATCTTGTGATTGAAATGTGGAAATGATATGTTTCCTTTATGCATTTTTTATGTGATACGATTATGTTATGGTTCTTGGGAATTATTATGAAGACGGGTGGTTCCATGATAATCTAAGGGTTGGTGAGCCCGATATATCTCTCCAATGCATTGGGTAACGCAAAGGGGTAAAACGTTTAGTTTTCTCCAAAGAGATTTAGGAAATATATTGTGATGGGTATTCCAAACGTAACCATGAGGGTTACTTCCTACGTAAGAATGTTATGAATGATTCAAGCTACCTTTATGTCTTATGATTTCTATGATTTATTCATGATTTGATGAGGTATGTTAAAATGATTAAGTTTTATGAGAACTGTATGATTTCATACATGGACTAATGTTTTCATTTCATACTTTTATATCCCTTACTGAGCATTTTATGCTCATCCCACATTTTTTAAATGTTTTTCACAGGTCAGGGGAAAGGTACATGATGTGATGATAGTGTCTAGTAAGTGTCATGAAAGAATCCATGTTTTTATTTAAATATGTTTCCGTTGATGGGAAAAAAAAGAATACTATATTTTATGTAACCACTTTGTTTAAATGTGTAATGTAATGCATGATTTATGATCTAATTCTCTAAAATCTAAACTTGAAAATATCCTCAATGTGTATTCTTGAAATAACTCAAGATTATGTAATGTTTATTGCTAGGGCCTTATAGTTGGTAAAAATGGTTGGTTTAGATAACCTTAGGAGTTAGAATTATATTAAATTATTATCCAAAAATAATTTTTTTATGGTCAAATTGAAATGATATAGAATTTAATGATTACCATGTAGCATCATCTAGGACATGTTTTTTCAGAATGGTTTTCCGCAGAGGAAACATGGAAGCAGTGCTAGGAAGGCATACAGAAGGAAATGACCATCCGAATCAGCATCTTGAGATGGTCGGAATTGGAACTGAACAGTTTGTTGTAGTGACGACACAGTTGACTCAAGCGATAAATGGTGGTGGAATCCATGCACAAGATCAGACAGATCAACCGCAGAGGAACATGTCATTGGTGGAACTTTTCATGAGGCAACACCCCCCATCATTCAGAGGATCATCTGACCCTCTGCTAACTTAAGGGTGGATTAAAGCACTGGAGATGATTTTCAATGTCATGGGGTGTTCAGACAATCAAAAGGTTAGTCTTTCTATTTACCGTTTGGAGGGTGAAGTAGATCAGTGTTGGGTGATGGTTAAAAATATCAGGGATGCTGATGATATTGATGCTCTCGATTGGGATGAATTAAAAGGTATGTTTCTTGAGAAGTATTTACCTAAGGCTGTTCGACTAAGGATGAAAAGTAAATTCTTGGAATTGAGGCAAGAGGACGACTCAATGGCTGCTTACGAAGAGAGGTTCACTCGATTGGTAAGGTATGCTCCAAAGTTTATCCAAGACCTTTATAGTAAAATCAATACTTTTTAATCGGGATTAAAACAAAAATATTGAAGGGATTTAACTTCTCACGGGTTCAAGAGTTATGAAAATCTTGTTTGATGTGCTGAGAAGGTGGTAATGGATTTTTCTGATGATCAAGTGTTCTATAACAACCAGCAGAAGAAGAGACTGAGGTTGAAGGAGAAAGGAAAGAATTATTCAAAAAGGTCTGATTGTAAGAAAACGAAGTTTTTAGATTGTGATAAATTTGATAAAAGGCATGCTGGGGAATGTCTTCTGAATTCTGGATAGTGCTACCGATGCGGTATGATGGGATATAAGGCTCGTGATTTCACTGAAAGAGATCAGGGTGATGGAAAGACCAAATTTTATTTATAGTTAATGAAATGTTTTATGTGCAATGAGATGGGTCACTATGAAAACGAGTGTCTGACAAATAGCTTGAGTGATGGGAAGCAGTTAGACTACAAGCAGAAAGGTGTGTTGAAATCCTTTGCAACTACTTCAGGAGATGTCGGGCCATCAAATGAAGTGGTATCAGGTACATTTTTTGTTTTTTCAGATTATGCTAGTGTGTTGTTTGATTCGGGTTTTCCACATTCTTTTATCTCTGAAAACTATTCTAGTAAAATGGGAATACCATCTTAATAAATGACTCTTAAACTTGTGGTAAAAAAAACTGGGGGGAATGTCGAGGAAAAAAGAATTTATAAGAATCTTCATATCCTTATTCGTGGAAAGAACCTACTTGAAAACCATAATATTTTACCTCTAGTAGAGTTTGATGTTATCCTCGGTATGTGTTGGCTCTCTATTTACCATGATAAGATTGACGGTAGAGCTAAAGAAATTTCTTTTTAGAATGACTTTCAGTTTGTGTACAAGAATGAACCCTTACTGTTGATAACATATGAAGAGGCCGAGAAACTTCTAAAAGATGGAAATGAATGATACCTTGCACATATCGTTGAAAACAAGGGAATTGTTCAGATAAATGATGTTCTAGTGGTAAATGAGTATCCTAATGTTTTTTCTAAAGAGTTTCCTAGAATCATACCAGATCAGGATGTTGAATTTACCATTGTCTTAGTTCCTGATTCTATGCCAATTTAAAAACCCCCTTATCGAATGGCTCAAACTGAACTTTTAGAGTTGAAGGAAGAATTTCAAGATTTATTAGAGAAATTCTTCATTCGACCATGCACATCACCATGGGGTGCTCCTGTTTTATTTTTTTAAAAAAGGTGGTTCAATTAGACTTTTCATTGATTATACACCCTTTAATAACATCACTGTTAAGAACAAATATCCTTTGCCTCATATCGATGATTTTTTGATCAGCTCCATGGAGCTCTGTTTTTTTCATAGATTGACCTGATATAGGGGTACCATCAGTTGATGGTAAAGGACGTAGATATTACAAAGACCGCGTTTCGTAAAAGATAGGACCATTATGAATTTGTAGTAATGCCTTTTGGGATATCCAACGCACCTGTTGTATTCTTGGACGTTATGAATAGAATTTTCCATGAGTTCTTGGATAAATTTGTAGTTGTTTTCATTTATGATATTTTGGTGTTTTCTAATAGTAAAGAGGAGCATGAGAGTTATTTAAGGGTTATTTTGTAAACCATAAAAGAAACGAAATATTATGGGAAATTCAGCAAGTGTGAGTTTTGGTTGCAACAAATTTCTTTCCTTGGTCACATTATTTCTAACGATGATATAACTGTTGATCCTGCAAAAACAAAGGTTGTTGAAGAATGGCCAAAACCCACAAATGTAACTGAGATTTGAATATTACTTGGTTTGGAAAGAAATTACCGAATGTTTGTCAGAAATTGTTCACGGTTATCTAGTCCAATGACTATGCTAACTCGGAAGGGAGTTATGTTTATCTGGACAATAGAATGTGATGATTGTTTTCAGGAATTGAATGGAAGATTGGTGAATGCTCCAGTTTTGGCACTACCTTCAAAGAATGGTGAGTTTGTTATCTACAGTGATGCTTCATTGAAAGGACATGGTTGCATCCTAATGCAGAATGATTAGGTAATTTCTTATGCATCACGTTAGTTGAAAACCCATGAGTAAAATTAACCTACACAAGATTTGTAATTAGATGCTGTTGTTTTTGATTTAAAAGATTGGATGCATCATTTTTATGGAGTAAAATGTGAAATATATACCAATCACAAATGTTTAAAGTATATATTCCTTTAGAATGAATTAAACATGAGACAGAGGAGATGGATTGAATTAATCCAGGATTCTCTTTGTCCAATTCATTACCATCCGGGAAAACAAAATAAAGTGGGTGATGATTTTAGTCAAAAAATTAATGCTTCATTATTGATGATGCATTTGGAACGTAAACCTTTGGTTAAGTATTTGATTAAATTTGGCATAATAGTTGTTGGTGAAGGATGTAATTCTGTTTTGTCTTAGGTATCCATGAAATATTCTGAATCAGACAGAATTATGCAAGCACAGAAGCAAGACAGTGAGTTGCAGGAAAAGGCAGAGCTGGTTCTGAATGTTATGTTTCCTGAATTCAACATTGATAATGATTGTGTTTTTAGATTTGGGAAGAAATTGTGTGTGCCTTGTGATTCACTATTTAAGAGAGAGTTGTTATGTGAATCTCATACTTCTCCGTTTTTAGTTCATCTAGGCAGTACTAAGATGTATAGAGATCTTCGGGAGTACTACAGGTGGGACGGAATGATAAGAGACATTGTTGATTTTACTGTGAAGTGTTTGACTTGTCAACAGATTAAAGCAGAGCAGCAGTTATAGAAAGGGATGCTTCAGCCTTTACCAGTTCTAGAGTGGAAATGAGAGAATATATCCAAGGACTTTGTTGTGGTATTTCCGAAGACACCTCAAGGTAATAATGCAATCTGGGTTATTGTTGATCACTTTACTAAATTTGCTAATTTACTTACTATACGAGATACATTTTCCCTAGATCAACTTTCCCGTTTGTTTCTTAAAGAGATATTCAGGTTAAATGGTGTTCCTCTTTCCATTGTATCTGACCATGATCCCAGGTTCACTTATAACTTTTAGGAAGGCCTTCATAAGTCGTTGGGTACTGAATTAATTTTTTAGTACGAATTTTCATCCTCAATCAGATGGGAAGTCAGAACAAAAAATTCATACTTTGGAAGATATGTTACGTGATTGTTCGATGGATTATCAGGGAAGTTGGGACCAACATCTTTCTTTGGTTGAGTTTTCTTATAATAACAGTTTTCATTCCACTATACAGATGGAACCATTTGAGGCATTATATGGGAAGCGGTGTCGAACTCTAGCTTTTTGGGATGAAGTAGGTTAAAGGAAGTTGATGGGACCAGAATTGGTAGATGAGTTGGCAGAAAAATTTCAGTTGATACAGAAACACATGAGAACAGCTCAGAGTAGGAAGAAGAGTTATGCGGACAACAGGAGGAAGGATCTCTCTTTTGAGGTAAGTGATCATGTTTTTCATAAATTTTCACCATGGAAAAGTGTGATGCGATTTGGTAAGAAAGGAAAGATGAGTCCAAGTTTCATTGGACCATTTGAAATTTTGGAGATAGTAGGATTAGTTGCATACCGAGTGGTTTTAACTCCATGTTTATCATAGGTACACAATGTTTTTCATGTTTCAATGTTAAGTAAGTACATGCCAGATCCATCTCATGTTTTGGGTCTAGAGGTAGTTCAACTGGAAGAGAATCTGTCTTATAAGGAACAACCAATCCAGATTCTTGACCACATTGAGCAAGTGTTGCAGAATAAGGTGATCCAACAAGTAAAGGTTTTGTGGAAAAACCACATGATTGATGAGGCAGCATGGGAATTTGAAAATTCAATGAGGGATAAATACCCCAACTTATTTGTTAAAAAAATAAATTAGGAGAACAAAATATTCTAATGGGGGGAAGGATGTAACATCCCAAGTAAGTAATGAATAATAGATATTTTTACCTATGTATATTTATAAATTATATCGTGTTTTAGAGGCTTAAAATGAGAATAAATCCAATCTTAAGCATGGAATACACTAATATTTTTAATAGAATGTTTTACCGCCTTTTGATAGAGAAATTTTTTTAAATATATCTTTTGAAAATTTTATAATCTCTATTTTTCAAAATAACATATTCTTTATTATTGGTACATTGATATTTACCTTGGGTTAATTTTTGGTATTTTTCTAACAATGTTAATTTTTTTTAATGAATAGAGAAAAATACTGCATTTTACATCATAACTATTTTTTCATCTAATATAATTCTATGGTTAGATTATATTTGTAATTTGTCATAAAGATTAATTAGAATATATTTTTACCATTTAATCCAATGGTGGTCATTAGGATTAATTTCACTTTTTAACTGGGCATAAAAAAGTACCAAACTTTTCATAGATATTGTTTCTAAAAAACCCGCTATTTGATTTGACAACGGGAATTATTTTTAACATCATTATTTCAATTTGTATGAATGGAATTTGGTAAAATGGATTACATATTTGGAATAATATGGTAGAAATAATGCAATCAAGACTCTTTTGTTTTTGGACATTAAGAATAGTAACGACGACAATTGTCTTTAATTATCTTGATTAATTAGTAATTAGGTCATTTAGGATAATAAAATAATATAATAATAAAACAAAACGACCCCAAAATTTGTTTTAATGCTACTTTTTGTGTCATGACCGGACAGGGATGCCTTGTTCCAATCTAGGGGACCCCATGGAATCACTTTTGTGTGATAATGACTTTTTATCTTTTTATTTTTAAAGAAAGTTAAATATTACAATGAATGTATTACCTGAATAAAACATTTTTCATTTTGTCTACATAAATGATATATTGGAATATAAATTTTCATTGGAAAGATATAAATATTTCCGACATCATAGTATTTGTTTTATAATTTTTAGACATTAAATTAATTAAATTATTTATGACATCATGATGATGCAGTGATTAACTCATTAATGAACGATTTAAATAAAATTAAAAGATAATGTAAAATCTAACACATACACTTGTAAACGACCTATTTTATGAGATTATTTTGAACCCTTATCACCTTATCCTCGAAATAAATCAATGTAGGACCTTTAAAATCCCTAACTCGTTTGAAAATAAAGTTACATTTTATACCTTTTCAAGAGTGCCCCTCCTCTCCTCTTATAAAAGGCCTCCACCTCTAACAATTTACACACAATTATCACTCCATTGGCTCAGCCAAGCTCTGCTAATTTTATCTCTAAAAATACCTCTGTTAATCCTAAAAGTCTTAACATTGGCAGAAGACTCTTCAAGAAACCCTTTTGGTTCTAACCAAGAGGAGTTACCTGATTTAAAGGTAAAGACTTCTCTAATGATCTTTTGTTATATTTTTCTTCTCCAACCCCCTAAACTCTTTTTATTCATTTATTTTATAACAACAGAAGTATGTTCAATATACTAGGATGTTGTTATAAGAATTATTAGAGCTACAATTACACACACCTACATCTAATTGTTAAAGAACATATTGTTTCCGTGGATGGAGAATTTCTGCCTCAGGAAACGATGATTGTTCAATATTCTTATAACACCTTAAAAGGTGGACATTAAGATGTCACTATATTTATATGTAATATATAATATGTTTATGTTGTAATGAATCTTCTTTATTTTTTATTTATGGAATACCTTTATGGCTTCCATTATGGGTATACGCGATATCTTTATTTTAAGAAGTGCGGACTACCGCCCCCTCAAAGTGATTTGATTTGTTAATGCCATATGTGGGGTGTATAAAGGATGGAATTAATGATAATATATATTATATTATACTGGAATTATAATATACCTTTGTATCATTATGATTCTATTCCGTAAAATACGAAATAGAAATGAATGTAGCGTTCATGCGTACGTACGGCTAACCATTTCCATGAACGGTGCATTTCATTTCTTACCTCTAAATGTTATGTAATATTTTAAATTCATGTATATACTGGACATATATGAAATATATGATATCTAAATCATCAATATAATTCTGTATATAATAGATATTTTACCATATGAACAATGTGTAATTATAAAGAGTTTTTTTACTCAAGTACCAATAATCGACAAAATGACCATTGATAAATTAAATAATTACATAATGTTAATAACAAGGTAATAAGTGATATAAAAGGAATAATGACATGAAAAAGGATCTCACGCAAGTATAAATTAACTCAAGTTTATTATTCAGGATATTAAAAAACAATCGAGTCACGTCGGACCCGAGGTATGGGACATCGTCTCAATCTCCTTTCATTGAGGAATATTTTTTTTATCCACAACTTTCTTTTATATGGTGTATAAACCCCTTTGACTTTTACATCTATTAAAAAGTAATCTTTTTTTTATGAAGCATTTTATTAAACGACAAACTGAATGTTTTTTTTGTCGTACGTATGGGGTGACAATGACTTCTCCGCCATGCTAATCATTATTTGAGTTTCGTCTTCCTCTACAAGCCATCACTTTTTTTAAAATGAAAAATAATTACCATGTTTTACTTTTCATTTCTGTTGGTATTGAAAAAGGATTTCATTATGATTTTTTAGAAATGTGTTGTATTGATATATTGTGATTGAAATGTGGAGATGTTATGTTTCCTTTATGCATGTTTTATGTGATACAATGATGATATGGTTTTTGGGAATTGTTATGAAGATGGTGGTTCCATGATAAAATAAGGGCAGTAGAGCCCGATATAGCTCTGCAATGCATTGGTTAACATGAACGGGTTAAAATTTAAGGTCTCTCTGAAGAGATTTATGGAATATACTGTGATGGGTATTCCAAACGTAACCATGAGGGTTACTCCCTACATAAGAATGTTATGAATGCCTCAACTTACCTTTCTGTCTTACAATTTCTATGATTTATTCATTATTTGATGAGGTATGTTAAAAATCTTATGTTTTATGAGTAAAGTATAATTTCATACATGGACTAATGTTTTCGTTTCGTAATTTTATATCCCTTACTATGCTTTTTATGCTCATCCCAAGCTTTTGAAATGTTTTTCATAGGTAAAGGGAATGGTACATGATATGATGATAGGGTAAAGGAAGTGTCATGAAGGAATCCATGTTTTGTTTTAAATATGCTTCCATTGATGGGAAAAAAATAAATACTATATTTTATGTAACCACTTTGTTTAATGTGGAAGGTAATGCATGATTTATGATCTAATTCTCTAAAACTCTAAACCTGAAAGGATCCTCAATGTGTATTAATGAAATAACTCAAGATTAAGTAATGATTAAGGCTGGGGCCTTATATAAAATAACTAATAGATTATAAGGGTATTTAAATATCATTAATTTGTAATCCTTTTTATGACATTCATCATATATATATATAAATTATATTTTTCTATATAAATTTATACAATCATCTCACTAATTAGAAATATATATTCATATATAACTTATAGACTTTGAATTTTAATTATTCCATATTTTCATGAAAAATTCATATGGTATTAATTATGGCTGTTGGGTAAAATGTTTCATCACTGATCGTTTGTTAAATTTATTGCCACCCATTGTGAAAAAATTCCGGATTTTTTATACAAACATGCATTTTTATTCTGTTTTATTAAATACTCATTCATTTACATAATTATTTATTAATTTTTGTTGGAAATAATATCCCATATATCATTATTTTCAAATATATTCAATTATTTATTCATATAAATAATTATTTTTTTGTGCACAAATTCCCAATTAACTTTTTGGGGTTGAAATTCTAAAAATTGGACAATGTGACAAGTTTTTATGATAATTTTTATTCTCTATACCCCTTCATTAAAATATATAATGATATTATCAGCAACAACATTATTTTTAAATTATAATTTTTTTTCTTTTGGTACCCAATTCCAAATCCTTAATACATTAATATATTGAATCTATACCATCTTCAGTTAATTCTATTTTTTCTTGAAAAATGTATTTGATTATATAGTAATAAAATCAGCATCATAATATTTTATGATTTAGTTATTTATTTCATGTTAATTATTAATAATTTAAGCAGTTTAAAAAACAATTATCCATTTAGATTTGATTTTATATAATTTATATGAACATTCACTTAGAGAATAATATGTAAAATTCTTATATTTGTATTTCTTATATAAATCTATATAACATATCCCATTATTCCTGATGATTAATATATTTCCAGACACCCACATCTTTTTCATATTTGGATTATACATGAAGACATTTCTTAAAGAGAAATATATATTGTTGGAAATAATATCATGTGTATAATAATTATTTTTGTATTTATAGCTAGTAAGGATACATATATTTAAGTTTCATGCTCGGTTAATGTGTTTTTATCTATATCAACTTCATGAATGGTTTTAAATATAAAAATTACATATATTTATGGAGTGTAAGGTATACTAAAATCAAATATTATTCCATATTTACCAATATATTATAATACATTTTTATTATAATACTATGTTACATTGTTTGGTGTATGCTTATTTAATTTATAAATAGCTTTATCATCATCTAGACACCTAAATTTTTTATAACTGTCAATTATTCATATTTCTTATAAATAATAATAAATAATTCTATGCCATCAATACATTAATTAATGATATAAATTCTTATTGTCAGTTTTTGATTTTTTTTGGGTATACACACATCAGAGTGAATAGAATCCAATGATATTCAAATTTTGATATAGAATCCTATGTTAATTTATCCTAAAATATTATCTTTTTGAATTTTTAGGAAAATGATTATAGATCCTTCTATAAAATAATAATAATCCAAGCAACATCTTCTCTATTCATTTTTATATTTATCTTTTTTCCACGATCTTTGTGTCTTCTATCCCAATTGTTATTCATAGATTAAACAATCATATAGGAAGCAACATTGTTGTATCTATCATTAAAATTGTTTACTTTTGTTATCAACCCTATAGATATCTTATCCTCATCATTTAACCTCTATAATGAGAATCCATTATTTCTAAAAAAATTCATATCCATTATGAAAAGATTCAATAAACTCAACAAATTATACTTTAGTGAAGTAATAAATCAATATTTAATAGGTTTTAATAAATTATACCTAACTTAACAATATTAACAGCTTCAATAATTAGTTATCTATAATTTACAATATATAATATCCTAATTCATATCATTTAATGTTATTATTTATATCACTTATCAAAATTGAAGATAAATCGTATTATATTATTCATTGCTTATAAAATTTAATTACAATGGATTTAACCTCAACACTATTTATTTTTATTATTTTTATTGATTCATTTATTTTTTATATTATAATATCTCATTGTTATATTTTAAATGATTATATATGATTTTACAATACTCATATATGGTATGTCATCTATTATCATCAATAATCATGATTTAATCATCTAAAAGAATTCACTTCAAAATTCGTTTAAATAAATTCCCTATTATGTATTATTTTATGTTGTTATTTTCTCATACTAGGTTAATTGAACCACCATTTCTTATTAGAAACATGTTGTATAAGAAACTGTAATATTTTTTTACAAACACATCATAAGACTATTAGTAGCTCAAAAAAATTTCTATTATAAGAAATTTTTTTGAAAGGGTTATTTTACAACCGAATTTCTAAACCTCAATGAGATGATTTCACCAAAACCATTTGTGCACCTCATTATTCTATATTTGTAAAAAAATAGAATAGTTTTAAAAAATAACTATCCTTATATATACACGACTGTTTTACAAATTTCTTTAGACATCTTAGATAAGTATTTATATTGTTCATCACTTTATCCTCCAGAAACCATAATTCTCATTTATGTATTTAGTTTAATGAAATTTTATTTTTATTTTTTTATTATTATCTATATAAGTAGTTATTTTTTTAATTATAATCTCATTTAACTACTAAAAATCATTGAATTTATTATTATATATTTGGGATTTTTCTCCTGATTCTAAGATATTCATAATGTAATGATGATTTAGATTTCTGGTTTTCATCATAATGACTGTAATTTTATTCATTCACATATCATCCTATTCATATCTAATATAGACTATGGATGTTAATCACCAATTATCTAACATTTCTCACCATTATACTATTTAATCTTTTCAACTTCTCTAATATTTATTTATTTTTCAAATTGGGTATGTTTCATTTTGTGACGGGTTTCCATGGGATATAAATATTCATATCATAGGCAAACAATATACAGTAGAAAGAAAATTATATCAAACTTCGAGGTGTAATTATTTTATTTATTCTCTTTATTAATAAAATACGTCTTAATTTTTTGGAAATCACCTATGGGAAAAATCTCTTCATCATTTTATTCAATGATTTTATAATGTTTTCATTAAAAAATTTCTCTCAACTATAGCATTATTTACCTTTTGTAATATCTTTTTTAGAAGATAAAAATTTCTTTCCCAACGTATTAAATGGTATTTTTTACAATTTATCTGAGAATTTTTTTCTTATTATAATATTCATTCTTGAATAATATCTTAGTTATGTCAGATATTTCACTTTAATGTCTGACTCCCAAAGGACACTTAGTAGATAAATAATTATTTCTCAAACAAATAAAACTTTTAAAGGGTAATTTATAGTAATAAATTACTTTATACTATTTTAATGTTATTTACATTATTGATATATGCTCATAAAATACAACAATATTTATAATTAAATTAGATCAAATATGCTCATAATTATTTTTTAAATCCATAAAAACATTTTAATAAAATATCAATCAGTTACATTCATTTGATTCTGAGAGTATCTCCCATTATCATCATATAATTAATTACAGTGTTGTGTAATTAATCAATTACAAAGTCATAAATATATATATATATATTTAAGTTATTACAACATTGAATAAAATTGTAATTCAATAATATTCTTGTGTTTCTCCATTACTATATATTTTTCAAGTGTTTATGTATATCTCTTGTAGAACATAACATCATATTAACCCTGATAAAGAAATAAACATTTGTTTCATCTATTTTTAGTGTCACCCCTTTATACTAGCTTCTAATCATATATATTTTATTCCAACACATTTTTTACTCCTTTATAAAAACTATGGTTATTTTTCTATAATATCAAAGATGTCATCCAACACGTTAATTTTAGTAGTTCATTATTAATTAATGTTAAAAACAAAGTATTTACTTCCATTTTATCACATTTGGTTATAATATTTTTTGAAATAGACCACATACTATTATCACCTAGTATTATATGGAATTTTATATACATAATGGAATAATGTCTATAATTAAAAATATTGGGTTCCATTTAATTATATAAATATGAAAACATTACTAGGAAATGATTGGCCAACTATTTTATTGACTGAATTATTATGATCTCTATAGAAATAATGATATCTATCGAGAGGTTACTATGGTTCTGATAGGAATTTTTCTGATCATTTGATAATGTGATTAGTACTAAGAGGGGTGGGGGTATCTACAACTACTGGTATACATTATTTTCAATTATGTTTTTTACATTTGAATCCATCCTTAATAAGTCTAAATCACTATCCTATAGTGAAATTTATTTGGAACATTAATTTATTTTCACCTGATACTATTATTTTATTAATTATTTATTTATTTACATTTCCTTTAATTTATTTATTTAATAAAATATATTAAGATATTTTTAATTTTTTTGTATGCTATTAGGATGGAAATTATTAATTGATAATTTTAGAAAAAACGATAAAATAATAAAGAGAAAAGTGTTTTTTATGATGATAAATTTTTGAATAGAAAATTATGAAGAATAAGTAAATTTCGATATCCTTTACATGCAAAAATATTAACTAAGAAACATACGATAGGTTGCTAAGATGTACCCCAAACATTAAGGGAAGCAATGTATGTTAGAGTGGAAATGTGTTGTGGTGTTGGAATTTTTAAATCATGGATAGTACATGTTTGAATCAAATAGGTGATGTATTATTTAGAATCAGAATTATTTTAAAATGGTTTATTACTCAGTCATTTGAGTTATATTGAGGGCTCTTATAGGTTGAGGCTTCATTTCAAAATAAACTTAATTTGTGTTTTTGTAGACTAAAATTAAATGCATATGCGGGATTGAAATGCAATGACATTCCCTATGACATATTTAGAAATACTATAGTCGAAGATTTTGGTGTAAAAACCACACCAATGTAAACCATATACTGAATAATTTTCTAAAAACTAATATATTCACCTAAATGGGGGATCCCCTATATTAAAATAATTACTTTATTTTTATAGTGGCATTCAAAACAAATCAGGGATAACATAACACGAATAATATTTGATCATGATGAAGTACTATGGATTTTTGACAAGGTTAATTGAGTAAAATAACATGATATAAGATTTCACATCATAGATCTATTTATTCATGTTTTCAGATTATTCCTTTCATGTGAGTTGGATATAAAGACCCAATGATTTTCAACTTGGAGAGGTTGTATTTCTTTCAACTAATGTATGTTTGGAGGACATGAGTTACAACCTTTTTAAGAAAATGTCATGTAATATTAGTGACAGATAAATAATTATATTTTTTATTATAGAGATGATGTTTTCATTTTTTTCCATTATAAAAGTTGAGGAATGCAATTCAGATACATGTTTATTGAAGGGTAATTTTCAAAATTCATATATGGACATTTTATATCATTTATATATAGTAATAGAGGTGATAAATACACGAGGGAGATATTTATCATGGAATGGTAGAAATATTTATAGCAATGTCCATTTATTATGTAATAAATAAATGTATGAGAATGATTTCAAGTTGAAACCGTTAGAACTAAAAAGTAGTCTATGTCACGGTATAGTGAAAATATTGTGTTATATAGATATCAAATCACCAAATGAATATATTGGATCATAAAATAATTTTTATGGTCAATAGTTTTGAAAAATATTGTCTCTTTTATTATTTTCATATTTTTAGTTGAATTAATGTATTTTGAATTTGGAAATTCAAGATATATCATAGGGGAAATTTAGACAGATAAATCAAATCCATTTGTGGGTGATTTATTCTTATTAATACATTGGAAATTATTAATATATATATATATATATATGAATCTGATTATATATAATATAAATATGATAACTAATACAACATGGGAAAACTTTTTCTTTAGGAGCGGATACTTTATATGGGTTGGTTTTTATCCTCCCCTCTTGACTTATAATAGGGGTATCATTTAATGTTGTTGGGTGGTAATGAGGTGTAATTTATAATGTAGTGGGATATATATTTAAAATTGAAATTCATGTAATGTATATTTAGACATCCATTTTTTGAATACATGATATTCATTTTTCTACGATTGACCACTATATTCATGTGAGAGAATCTTTTTTTGTTAATGTACTTGATTATAGATTACATCATGAACATTGTGTTGGGAATATTCTACGTTTAAAAATGGATTTAATATAATTATCTCATTTTTTTAAAATAACCAGGAAATCAAATGGATGGTTGTTTTATTTTTAGGTAGTGACTACCAAAACCAAGGAATTCACACACACTATTCTAAAAACAATACAGTGTTTAATTTATATTATAATTCCTCATTAATTTAGGAATGTGTATTTTCCTGTACTATAAAAATATCATCTATATAATTTTTAGAAAACATAAAAAATCATCTTTATATGATAATTTAAGTATCAAATATTTAATTAAACCCAGTCCTACACATTTTCTCTATCTGATCAAATTTCATATTTACATTACATATATTATGATTTAGTAATTTTATTTTTATTTGTATTTATTATTATAAAATATACAATATTTTAAATATGAGGAACTACATATTCACTACATAGGACCATGTTTTTTGGAACTACTTATGGGGTTATTGAAAAATGATAAAATTAATAAATAGTTTGTTATAATGTATTTTTATTCCCATTATTATTATTTTTATTTTATCATATGTTCTTATTTTGTTATATTTTCAATCATTGGGAATTATTATTTTTATGTTTGGAATAGAATATATATTAAATGAGAACCCCTACATTCCTATTCATGTAGGGATCTACAAACAAAATTATTAAAAATGAATATATCTAATGGAAATAAGGAACTAGACCACAACCATTCCTAAGTGATGATGACCTACTCTACTACTGTTTGGAGTTTTTAACTATGTATGTTATGACATGTATTGGATGTGAAATATAGATAATAAATCTACAAATTTATCCAAATATGAAGTCAACAGCAAGGATGAATCCATTGTGACATGAATGGATGAATTTAACTATAAACCATTAAATTAATCCATCAAAATTTATAAATATATGGGGTAAATGGTATAATATTACTTTATGACATGAGACATGGACATAGAGGAGGTGGTGGATACCAAAATCAATAATAATTTAATAGATATTAACCATCTAGAAAAAGAATAATAAGTTAATGAGGAGTATTTTTAAATATATATACAAAATAAAAATATTCCCCAAACACAAAGCATGTTGAAATTCATTTTACCTACTAAATGTATCTATAACATTAAACGGTGTAGAAAATGTTCATTTACACAATAAGGATAGAATTTATTTTTAGTTCCATCACCATGGTGGGTAACTCTGTATCATCCTCTAATTACATGCCACGATGGTATGGTCTAGATAAAAGACCTTAAATAACTAATTTTTCAAGAGGTAACATGAGTTTTTTTCATTTATATGACCATTAGTAATTTTCCTTTGGTTTTTTTTGAAATTTATAATTTTATTTAGTTTCAATTGGGCATATATTTTGGATCATAATTGGAATACATCATGTAATTTCTACTTTATTTTATTAAATTATATTTACATGATAATTATGGAGCGAGGTGATAATGTGTGATAAAAATTAAGATTATTTTTGGATAGAGGAATATTATAAATTCATCAAATATATTAATTCCCATATATTTTTACATTATTTTTGATTTTTTTTGTTTTATTTGAAAAATACATGGCACAAATAAACATGTAGATATATTTTTTTATATATCATTAGAAATTTCATTGAAAATCCACCAGAACATGATTTATATGTTATCATTATTATTATTTAATGAGTAATATTTGGGTTGTTGTTTATATATAAATACGAGGGGTATCAATATGTTGAATCATCATTCAGGGGGAGTAGATGATTTACGTAGATGAAATACTCTTGAAAAATTATATTCATTTTTTATAATTTTAATTTTACTGTAATTATTATTATTTGATGAGTGATTGTTTTAATTATTATTATAATAATTTCTGAGTGGGTTTTTACCAATTTTAATATTAATTCAATTAATTTCATGATATATACATGGGGAATTTAAATAAACTATACAATTCATTGATATCATATTAAAGATATTACTGAATAAAACCATGGTAATATGGCTTGTAATATTTTTATTTAAGCCTATATATTCCTTTGATACAAATATTTAATTTGGATCAATGTATAATTCCCATTAAACATCTAAATTTATCTATTATAAAGAAACATTATAGCTTTATTTTGTCCTTGTCACTATAGTGTGGGTATTCTTAATATTTATTTTATTATTGTTGAGTTATATGTTTTACAAAGTGGATGGTAATTATTTGTATTGATTGATGATGTGACATCTCATTTTCTAAAATTTTTGGAATGGTCATGGATAATTTTTCATTACTGTTCATCATTAAACCATGAAAAAGTAAATTAAATGAAATTAAAATTTTAATATATTTCTATTTAAAAAATGAAATTCATTATTGAAATGAATTACATTTTTAAAAATATTGTATTATTCATTATTATTAAATTTAATGATTTCTGAAATTTCAATTTGATTTAGGTGATGTGGTTGATTTAGTTTTTGGTGGAATAAATTTTATTGAGTTTTAATATTACCTCAGATTTAGTGAGATTTAATGTCACCATAATATATGAGACTTATAATTTTCCACATCAATTACCTATAACAATTACCCTTATAGTTATCTATATTTATTTTTAATTCATCAAGATTAATGATGATACTTTACTTTATATAGTAGAGATTCCAAACTTTTTTTCTAACCCACAGTTTGGGTCCATGCATATTAGGACTAAGAATAACTCTAATATATATATACCATCAGTGATGAGAGAAAAATTTCAAGGTCAGATATGATGAAATTGTAAATTATTTATAATAATGAAATGTGGAATTTTAATAAATTATAGGAGGAGTATCATCATTTGAATGTAGAAAAGGAATATAAAACATTGATTAGTTTTCATGAATTACATGGAATTAATGAGGTGTTCTTCATGATTCCATTAATGTATTTCACTTTTTGATAATTATTTAATTTTACTTGTTATGACATTTAAACTCTTGTGGTAAGTGATTAATTTATAAATTTCTGTAGATTCAATGATTGAGGGAAAAAGTTTTTATGTGTTGTGGGATATCAATGATATTTATAATGAGTACATATAATTTATCATTAAATTGAGTTTCTTTATTTAATTTAATATCTTAACATTATTATATATTTTTTATATACTTTTGTCAATGAATATATAAAAAGTATTTTTTTAGAAGAAGATAAAACATTAAAACAAAATACATGTTTTTAATATTGATTATCTTACAAAAAATTATTTTGATGAAGAAACAATGCCTAATATGAAAAATACTAAACAATATATAGCCTTCGTGAGACCACTAGTTGGGATGGACCCTCACTATCCATGGATATAAACAATAATAGAGCACTATAAATACGATTTTATGGCATGAGTGAAGCATGTCAAATTTTTTGTGACACTAGAAGGTGGTTTTAGTTATTTAGGCACTATGGTTGAGAATTATTTGATTTCCCTATGCAATAGACAATATATAAGACTCCTCTTAGATATTTAATTGATGTGGTTAATGTTGTGTAATGGTTAATATAAAATTAAATGAATCATGGTAGTGAAATTATATGTGTTACTATTCTCGATTTCCACTTTATGCCTACAATTTTGGTGACCATGGGAGTTGAGTGGGACCTAAGAGAACTATATAGTTCATATTTCTCATACATTTTTTATATATAATTACATGGTTGAATATCATTACTAAATATAAGGATAAAAATATTTGGATGTGTAAAAATAAACTCAATTATAACCATGATTCAATGTGATGTTCTCATGACTATATTTGTGGGTGTAACAGAAAAATTCATTAAAGATGATAGCATTATATTTCCCTTGAAACCATGGTCTAATTTTTCATCCCACATTAATGATCCCTACATCATTTTTTTTAATTAATATTATAATTATTTGATATATGATGAAATCATGAAAATGTTAATTCCCAGGATTTTACTAGAGATTGGTTTTCCCTCAGTATGTTGTTTTTCATTTACTTTTGTTGATTGGAATATAAATTAAATGAAATTAATAGAGTCATATAGTTCATTTCATACCATGATAAATTCAAGAATTTTATGCAGGATGTAAATGTTATTATGGATTATGTGACCACATTATTCATGAATATATTTTATATTGTTTATGTAGAATCAAAGGGGATAGTTATTCAGTATATGATGGGGATACCTATCAAGGAATGATAAAATATTATATGTTATATATCATATTAGAAAGGAATAATTGAGACATAAATTAGTTTTAAGATTATAATGATCATGTACAGTTGGGGTTAATGTCATGAAACATTTAAGGGTTTGTCCTATAGTGATATTAGTTCACACCACAATTGGATTTGATCAAACCACATCATATTCGATAAATTGATTATAAAAATTCATACACACATGATTTTATGATATTTTCTGGGATCTCAAGACTATATGAAAATATAAATTTAAGATAAATTTAAATAGTTGTTTTAGAGGGATGAATCCAAAATACAATTTTGTAATTACTACCTATAAATACATTGATTTTATTTATAAAAAGAAAAAGGGGGATTTAAACTTGGTACTATAGTGTACTACTAGAGGATTCTTTTTCATCTGACTAAGATGCCATAAGAAATGAATTTTTAATTTATTTTTTTATTCATATCATTGATAGAAGGGGGGTATAATTTCATGTTGTGTGGGTTGTAATTAAAGTAAATTCACATGCTTATGTTGTTATATTTTTATTGTACATTATTTTTTGGTTTTTGGACTCATGTTATATTTCTATACACCTATCTTGGTTATTTGAGTTTAAGAATTTCTTTTGAGTAAGGGAGTTAATTTTATTTAATCTATCAGACTATAGATTATACAAGGACCATATGTTTTTCTATGTAATATATTTGATAATGATTATAGGTTAAATACCCCTGAATAATATAAAGTATGATACTATTTTAAAATCCATATTTTTCTGATAGGGGGTTATTACTTGGCCCATAATATTTCCATAGACACTGTCTCGATAACTTCACACTGGTTAATTCATATGTTTATACCTCATTGCACCATTTATTATTGATTTCCATACACACCAAATTTTTTATCATTATTATTATTCCAAAACCAGGGATATGTTCTTCATTTTATTTTGATTAAATTATTAAATACTACATTAAATTGATCACATATACCATGTGTATATGGGTTTGACCACATGATTTTATTTACCTAAACAACATTTTATTATATTCAGTGCTTCTTGGTTCTTCTAAATTCTTTACTATCTTACCCATGGGGAAATAATGTTTTATATAACTCTTAGAGGTGACAGATTTTAGGTTACATTCTATTTAATACATTTTGAAGAATTCTATTCCGACACTCTATAATTATTTTTATCCTATATCTAAATTTTATTTTCATTTTACTTATGTGGAATTATTTATTTTGATGTAAAATAGTTGATTTCAAATTGAATGAACATCACATATTATTTATTCAGGTGGACAATTTACAACACAGTATTGTAAAACATAAGAAAAATATCCAAAAGATATATGGACGGTCCCCACTACAGACCCCATGAAATGGTGAGGAATTCTTTTGTGGCCTAGTTTTTTTCTCAAACAGGTGTTCTAAGACTTGAATAGATTGGCTAAAAAAGGTAGGGAATCCAATGAGGTATTCAAAGTGGACACCAATATATATGAATAATATTAGTTTAAATACTTGGATGAAGCCTAATATAAACATATATATGTCACCTAAACATTATTATCACAACTAAGGAGGAGGAAATGATGAATAATTAGTGAAGAAAGAGAAGAAAGATGAGTTTGTGGTGGTTGATCCAATTGAGAAAAATATTTCATATTGTAAATAGATAAATAAACTAAAAATTTATATTTGTATCAAATATGAATATATCACTATCATCTTATATTATATATAATTATATAAAAATTATATTTACCATATTTTGGTTTTTAGAATCTAGAATAGAAGGGTGAACATACAATGAAAAACAATATTTTAATGACAAATTAGACTATAGGATAGAAAACATTATATCAGTCTCTAAGTACATATCACATAGGTAATTGGTTTCTAATTGAACTTATAATAATTAAATTATGGTATGTAACTTGAGGCTTGTTTTATTTTATTTTACTACCCCTCATAATTGTTTTTGATGATTTTATATTGAAATCTATATCCGAAAGTACTTTAAATTCCCATTATGCTTTTTAGAATTATTGAGAATAGATAATATGATTTCACTTATTATTATTTACTTTTTATGTCTAATGTGATGATTTTAGGTTGGGATAATAATAGAATAAAATAATCACTACATTGTATAATGGATTACTATTTTTAAAAAACCATATTCCTTACACAGCTAATTTTTTCATGATTTCCATTTTGGGGTTTTAAAAATAAATTCATGGAACCCCTAAATTATTCAATTTTATAGAATATAACATCCAAATTTATTATAATATATTTAAAATGAATAAGATAAGGGATTAATGAGTATAGATAAGAATAAAGGTTTAAATTTTATGAATCATGTTTTAGGGAGACTAGAAGATATATGTCCATAAAATTCCCCTATACATGTTTGATGATTTTATTCATTAAAATCCATATAAAATGGTTTTTTATTGAAATCATAACATGAATTATTTTTTTCAAATGAATTGGTTTTCTATTCATGAGAGGGTCCTATTTCAAATTTCATATATTCTTTATAATAACCATTTCATGAGATATTTTTTTGAAATGTAAATTAATTAAAACATGCATTGATTTTATTTTTTATGCTATGAATGAAAAATTTTATGTTAATATGATCAATGTGTTTTTAGTGTGATCCCTTATATTAGATGGAGACATACAATGAAATTTATTCAATCTTTTAATTTCATATAATTAAAAAAAAGTCCTCAACTGGAAATCTACAATATTGTCTAATTTAATGACTTTTGTTGTAGTATTTTTATTTTTTAATATTTTAAATAATATATGTTTGATAGAAGAGATTTTTTATTGGGTATGGATATTTTTTATAAAAGATCGTGGATTATTCTGGATTATGTATTTTTGTTTATCATATAAAGAATAAATCAATCACAAAATCAACATCATAAATAAGAAATAATTGTTATGAAATAATTGAATTATTTTAAAATGAATTATTTAAATATGGTTTTTATTGAATAGGATTAATTATTGGGATTTTTGGGCCCATGATTTATGTTGGATGATTTTGGTGAATTCATTATTGTGGGTTAATTTCATTGATATTTTCAATTGTTTACCATGAAATGTTCCTTACTGTTATCGTACTTTTTATCTTTATTATATACATCACTTACCTACAAACCATTAATCTCAATGTAAATTTTTCCTTCTACCAATGTAATTATGATTAAATATGATAAAATTAATTAAGGGTGGATATATTATAATTGTTTTGGACATTGGTTGTGGTTTATGTACCTGAGGTATGAGAATTACTATATTAAATATATACTGTATGTGATTATAGAAAATATTCATGGTCTGTTAGATCACAATTAGATCGTTTTCTTCTAAATAAATGTTGAACATGAATGAATAATTGAATGATTTTTATCATTTCATGTGATAAAGTGTAACAAACATTTTAATAGTCTTTGTGAAAAATAATAAATTAAATTATTATTGGACATGTGATGTTTTATTGTTTTCCCTCATTGAAAAGAATTTATTTTTTATATTTAAACCATTGAATTATGATATTAATTTATTATTTTATTGATATTTAATGATTTATGCAATGAAATAATTTAATAATAGGAGGATTCATAATTAATAATTCATACATTCCAATCATTTTACAAATCATCTAATATTAATTAATTAATAAAATATTTCTACTTTACTTTGATGGATTTATTTTCATAATTTAATTAAATAATAAATGGGAATTTTTGATTAAAAGAGAAAATAATAAAGGGAATAACTGTTTTTGAAGAAGTGAAATTTATCATAAGAAAATTTTAATAATGGAGAAAAAATTTCTATCCCTAGATAGTGAAAACATCAGAATGTAATTATGAGTCTGTCATCCATTCTATACCATAGTCAAAATGTGAAGAAAATGGGGTTAGGGTTAAATTATGTGGAATAATTTTCATTTGTAAGTAATGGATGGTTTTGAGAGTCATATGAATTGGGTTTTCACTGAACCCTAACTTTTTCATACATGGTTATTACATAATTTATAATATATATGACATAATAGTGATAAAACACATAGTCTAAATGTCTAATTTAGAAAACCAATAAAAGTCACACATCACTTATACATAATAAGTCATAAACATAAATTAGATACATCATTTTTAACCTCATAAATTTTGTCCTGATCTCTTTCATATATGTATTAACCTAAAAATATAAATCAAATATTTCCATGAGATTAAACCCCAGAAAGGGGAGAAATAAAATGTAATGAATAAGTCAATTCAATCAGTTATTAATGGGATAGAATAATCAACATCATAATATTATAAGAATGGGATATCCATCATAGTCATGAGGTACACCTTTAGTATAAGAATTTTTTATTGGATATTAATTATAATGAAACATTTTAACATTATGGTGAAAATCATATAGAGTTGTGACCAAATCTGGCATCATGTACTTGATTAATATATGTGTATAAATTATAAAATCATAATTTTGAACAATGTTATAATATTGTTCATGAAAAGAAAAATAATCTCAAGAGATATATCATAGTACAAAATTAATTAGAGGGATAAATAATTCAATCCCCTCCAATAAATTCATAAAATTCCCTTATTCATGCAAGCCACATAGAAATAGAAGACATTAAAATCATAGTCATGAAATATAAAATTAAATGGAATTGTTTCATAAGGTTATGATAAATAAAGAATTAATAAATAACATTTATGTTTCATAAATTAATAAAGGATATCATATTTTCAAATAAAAGATATCTTTTATTAAAGAATAAATAGCTTATTAAGAGCTAATGTAATGTTTTCAAAAATAATGTCATTTTGGAAAAATGATTGAAATTCCATTTAAAGTCCATTTGAAAATGTAAAAACATTAATATAAATGATATGATATTTTAGGAAATTTTGAAATTAATCATTATGGATAATATAAGAACATCTATGAAGTGAAATATGTGAATGAGAAGACAAACCAAAAAGTAAGAACTCAGATCAATAATCCACGAACATTAAATCCTTCATTTTTTCTTCAATTTTATGATTCATATATATATATATATAATTATATTTAAATATTGTATAAGACGTTAACTATGTAAATTTTATCCCTTGTTCAATTATAATCATGGATTCTATTCTATAATTCCCTTTTATTAAAAGTAAATCATTTTGATATAATATTTTTTAAAATAAATCACAATTTTTGATGTCACTATTAGTTTCATGGTTAGTGATACATAAGTATAATTAATTGTGAATGATTAAATGAAATTAAATTTAAATATTATTAATATTAAATTTTTTAATATATCCATCCATAATTGTGGTGATAAGAAATTATTTGTAATTGAAAAAGTTGGTAGAAAACTTACTGTTAAATAGATATTTTCCAATGAAAGGGAAAGAGAATCATCAATTATATGACTATCATAATTACGATCACTTCATGTGGAAAAATATGATAATTAGATTTTATCATATTGAAAAAATTATATTAGAGGATTTGCTATTGCATATAATTGAGTAAATAAATAAGATAAGAGTAAAGTGAGATGGGAAATTGATGAAAACATGTTATTTCTTCATCGTTTCTCCTTTTATATGGCACTAATTCCATTAATTCATGGAGTTAGATTATTGTATATTTTACATGAGGATTATTAAAGGATTGATATATAGTGTTTTCTAAAATATTGGATTTTTTATATGTAAGATAAATGGTTTTCCATTGAGGATGTGTCTTTTTACATATACAAGAAGATATGGTTATTTTTGTGTTATAATACCAAGAACAATATGTTATCCATCATAAATGATTAAATACTAATGTTTTTGATTTTATTATCTAAATCAATAATAAATTAAATTATTTTAACACATCAATGAACTCTATAATAATAATTTATTATTATAATCAAAAGAAAATGTGGAAATTAGAAAATATTATTTCAATGGAATATTTTTAATTTTATTAGTTTTAAAATACATTTTTGGACTACAAAAAACGTTTATTCTAATTATATGGCTCACTTATCAAATTAAGTATGTTTTTTATAGTCAAAATGTTTCATAATTAATTATTCCACTTCTATATCAAGAACTGGGGAATTTAAAATACACTTGTTATGAAAATGTTGTTTTTACAATTCACATAAAAATGACATATTTCATAAAGTTACAAAAAATAACCCTTCATAAATTTTGACCTTATTATTATAAAAAGGAATTTTTTTACCCAATTAATATTCTAAAATATGACCTCTTTATTTCTAAATTAGAAAATTATGATTTCATGAAATTAACTAAAATCATGTTAACTTTAAAATGGGACAATTATTTGATTGATTTTTTAAGTTGATACATAGTTTATGGAAATATCATATATATATTTCATTAAATTTCCCATGATAGATATTTATTGAAGAATATTTTATTATTTTGATGTCAAATTACTATTCTAAATGTGGTGTTACTATTCCCAACGGCTAGGTTACTATTCCAAATTATCAGATAACAATTAAAATTTTCTCCCAATAGTTATTATGATAATATTACCTATTATAAATACAACATCACTCATTACTTGAATTTTTTCTACAATTATTATAAAAGTTCTATATTTTCCTTTCTATGATAGAAAATGGTTTAATATTGTTTTGTTTCATTTCCAAATTTTTTTCTTGCAGAGATAAATTTAGCAGATTTGAAAGATCCAAATTATCTCATTATAATTATACTATTTAAATTCTTTCATATTTATTATGTTTGGAATCTTCATGGATTTATTTTTGGAAAAAATAATTATATTCCTTAATGAAATAATGTTTCATTTGTTTTTAAATGAGACATATATTCACAAGGATATATAATATAGCACAAATATATTCATGAAAAAATATTAATTATATAACCTATGTCATTATATTTGTATACCCTATATAAATATCATCATAAATGATTGAATTCATAATCTCAATTGATAACAGAATATGGATCTTTTATTTTATCATTTTCATCAGTTCTGAGGTTTCCTATTCCTATTTAAGGTTTTTTTCATAGCTCGATAACATGGTTAGTTTTTTTGTTTCATTTATCATTTTATAAATGGTATATGTTATTCACTAGTGACTCTTGGTAAGAGAGTGCATAGTCAAGTCAAACCACATCCAGATTTAGTACATATTAGAAATCGTAAATTTACATCCCTATGAGTGATGTGTGGGGCACATTATGAGAATGAGCCACGATGGGTTTATGTTATAAATTGTTGAACACTTCTCATATGTGATCAAGGATATAAAAGGGTCAATCAATCCTAGGTATAAAATTCAATTCATTTCTATACAATACAACTATCTTTCGTAGTGATGTTCTATGAGAGACGTTTTTAAAAAATTCAATCTTTATGTCCATTCATATGTTCTCATTATTGTTCTTCTACCGATGTGGAGTAGATTTTATATCATTTTGGATAGATTGATCCTTTTTATCACTTAAACAATATCAGGTCCAATGAGCATCCATTCACAAAATTATTCATAATAGGTATGAATTGTACTTTGTCATCCATAGAGAGATTCGTATTTAGGCATTCTAATACATTGGTTGATGATTATACTTTTTGATAACTAAAAGAATTGAAAACATCGATACCATCCAAATTTATATTTAATTATTAATTATATAATTATTTCCTCAAGTGATGAAATGGTTCATTATTATTTTACAACTGTTGGGTTATTATATACCGTATTGAAATTAAATCCATTATTTACATCATGTTGATTAATTATCTATAATTTATAATTGAATCTTGGATAATGATCAGTCATAATCAATAGTTTAACCCATTTAGACCCACCACATTCACTACATAAATATTAGAAAGTGATTCAAGTGATAAATAATACCAATTAGTTGTGAAGTCTGATGTCTTGGTGAGTTGATTAACAAAAACCCATATCGCATTACTTCGTTTAATTTTTTGGGGAGTCTAATGATGGAGTCTATGGTGATGTTCTTTCATTTACAAGTGTGTACCAGTTATTTTTTAATCATCAACTTTGATGTATATTTCTCTTATTTACCTTGTAGATATTATATTTAAATTTCTATGTACTAGAAGATATCCATATTCATTTTTTATCACAAAAAGTGATATCGATTATCTTGGAATATTGTGTTACATCCAATTTTATTAGATAAATAAGTTCTGTGTGAATTATCAAATTACAGTTTTATTATTTTGGGTGATATAGGAACACAAATTCTAGTTCAAAACTAAATGAAACCAGGTTCATCAATTTTGAATTTAAAAATCTTAATTAACATTACTACTTCTACATTTTTTAATTTTCCAGATAATTCCTTTACAGATCGTTTATATATTTAGGGTTATATGGTTGGGTAATAATTTGTGCAATGTATCATGTATTTTCTAGAATTAATATTTACAGATCTAGCCTTTACATATCCATGATGACTGGGTCCCTCTAAATCCACATCATAGATAGAGTAGTAGTTTCATTTCTACTAATAAAATATTCTACATTGCTCACCATTTATAGATGATATCCAATAGAGAAATCATTCCCATATTTCCCTAAGGCCTTTATTTTTTATTCATTTTTTATAATAACTATTTTAAGGGTTGAAGGGGAATCGGTAAATTACATTACATAAAGGTTGTAAATGAATTGACTCATTATAGACTATGACTACTAGAAACTAACCCTCCCAAACATCTTCATTGTGACCATCTCTCCATATTTACATGGTTGTACAATTATTTATCATGTGAATAGGTTCACTGGTCTTATACTGATGTCAAATGACATACCCTATCATTATTACAAATCCATTTTCTATACTATTATGAATGCTATAACACCATGACACTAGTTACCAAGAGTCAGTTAATTATTACATAACATTGGCATGATGACAAGAGATCAAATCCCTAAATACAGATCAGTTTAGTTTTTATGGAAGAACGTGGTACAAACATAATTTTTACATTACATTATTGAAATTAAAAACATCAACATTATGTCTACATTGATCAAATTAATCTCCCTTAGACTATCCCTATAGGTCAGTCATAATATACTCCTTTACATCCTAGGGAAAATGTAATATAAGAAAGGGGTGAGCTCAATTGCTCAGTAGGGATAACAATATAGCCGAAATTTAAAAAAATATGCATAAACATTTAATGCATTGTATAATACTAAAACACAAGAATTTTAAACATAATCATCATCATAATATTGAAAATATAAATCAAATAATTCCATTTACTTATTCACATGGATATTTTACTTGTCAAATAATCACATGTGATATCAATATCAAATTTTATAATGATGGAATGCATAATTTTGAACATCATAACCACGTAATAAAAGTATCATAAATAACTACAAATAAGATAGTGTCATGGAATTGTAAAAAGACACTAGTTTTTCTCATTATACCTAATAATGACTCTAGGAGCTGCAGCAGGCTCCACCCATCACATTCTAAGTCCAATTAATTTTTCATATGAAAAGATTGAAACATAACATAAATATTCATATTAAAACTAGCCTAAAAATGATAATAATTTAAAAATAAACCCTAAATGGTATAAAAATAAAAAATCCATAGACAAACATATCAAAAAACCTTTAATACAATATGGAAGATTTTATCATAATCTATCAACATCAAACATGTGTAAAATCCATCAATGGATGTTAAAATAGATAAAATCCAAACTACTTAAGAGTAATATATCCTTCTATTTTGAAATCATTTAAAACTCAAATAATTTTATAATAAATCATTTATTTATAAAATATTTTTAAAACATTCTAAGGGAATCTTAGAAGGTGTTACAATGGAGGAAAATAGACACATCCTTTGTATAATTTAAAAAAACTTTCTCAACTTAATTTGTTGAAAAGATCACAAGGTTCCTTGTTTGGAAAATAGCAGAATGATTCCATTTAAAATATTTATTAAAAAGAAAAATGTTGGTAGAAATGTATATAACCCATATTCTAGTAAACAGTAAAAAATAATTAAGTATATTCTAATAATAAATGATCTAGATGATAAAGAGGTCCATGTAAATATTCACGTATAAACAACCTTAGATAATGAAGAGATTATATAATTAACACCTACCTTGCACTTTTACTTGGCCAAGGATATGTTAACATCATGTATAGTAGTTAAATCATTGTTATTAAATTATAAAATAACTGCATACATAGATATTATATCAAATATTATCTTTTAATATTGCTTTGTTAAAAATATTTTAGTAGTATTGTTGTTTCAGGTGTTAACTGATTTTTTTTCCTTTATATGTTTTTTTACGTTAGTCATGGTTGATATGGAAATGATTTATTTAATTAATATTCAAAATTATATTAAGTTCATATACATTATTTTTAACCATAAAATAAAATTTATTCTTGATTGGTAATGATGGAGAATGAATCGCATCATGTTCGTGGAGACGGTAATCCGTACATATGCACAAGTGACAATACCATTATATTGGTGGTGAAATAATATATAATTGGATGGTATATCATATATAAAGAATAATTAAAATTTCATATTTATTATTAACATAAAATATACTCATTATTATACCAATCAAAATAATGATGTGTTGAAAAACAAACAACACAATGATGTAGAGACGGTAAGCCGTACTTACGCACGTATGGTTACTTTGTGATTCATAGGATGGATTGAATATTGAATATATTGGAAACATATATAAAATAATATCACATTATGTATAAGGTACTGGATATATTATTTTGTTTACTTAAACAACAAATAAATAGGAAGTGTAAGAATAAATGAACATTGAAAGAGGTGATGAAATTATTACCTCTTCTTCGGGTGTTTCCTTTTGATTTGATCAAAAGATATACTTAGGTTGGATTCTGATCATTCTACATACTATATATTTAATAGAGGGTATTTGGGAGGATAGTTTATAAGGGTTTGGACGAGCCACATGGATTTTTAGGTGTGAGTTTGAGAGAAGGTAAAATAGCCTTTTATAAGAGAGTTGAGGGTTACTTTAGGAAAAACTTATATATTAATTTATTATACAATAATAGCTGGTTTATAATTGATCAAAAAGAATTTATTTCATGGAAAAGGTTATTTATGGTCAAAAAAATCTCAACCAATAGGTTTTAGATAGGTTTAGGACACCATATTAACCTTATCTTTTAGATTTAACTCTTAGTTAAATAGTTCAACTTTTACCATGTAATCTTATATTGTTATAATAAATGGCTAATAATATTACTATTAAGAGACAAGTGAACAAAAATTGGTTAATTATTGATATATCTAACCATATCTATGTCATTTGTACGAATCATAGATTTCTATTAATATTATATCAATTAATAATATTGTATTTGTTTCAAAAACTCAATTAAGTCAATTATGAAACTATTTGGTATTATTTTTGAAAGTCAAAAAAAACATTATCACTTCAAACAAAATTTATTTAATCAACCCTAAAAAGTCATATTAACCATGAAAACTTGTTTAATTCATCATCATTCTGATTTACATTTATTTGGATATTTATAATATCAATTATATTAATCATTCAATAATAAGGAAATTAGTGTACCATCATTGTGTCATAAATAAATTTAATTATATAAATACTAAAAATTATAAATAAAATACCATTATTTAGAAAAAATATTTATATATAGAATAAATATTTATTGTCTAATTTATCATTTTTATAACCCTATATTAATAATGGTTCGATTATTAAACATTTATTTCTACACTTTCAACTCTTCTATAAATAAAATAATAATAAATGTCCAAATCTATTCCAAGTGGACTAAAAGATTCATATTTTCTTCCTAAGTTTAATATTGGTCAAAATAAACATTATCCAATGGAATTATAACATGTTTTAGGGTAATTATTAAATAACTTTTACCTTTAATTATCCTATTTATTTTTAACAGTGGTAAATGAAAGTAAAAAATTACTATTCAATAAAAATTATTTTAATCCTAATGAACCGAAATTTACATACTAATTTCAACCATGTCTCTCATATTTTTGAAATTAAATTCATAGAATCAGTAAAATTATGTTTTTTAAAATTTTGTAAATGCGTCTAGAAGTTGGGTAAAAGATGGTAAAAAGATCAATAAAATTTTATATATCTAATATTTTTATAAAATGACTCTAATGAATTACAATGAATATATATATGTATTATGTATCTATTTTTACTTAAAAATTTATTTAAATAATATAAATAATTATTAATATAAAATGTCAGTTTAAAACAATAATGCATTGTTTTTAACTATTCATAAAAAATTGAATGTTTTTAGAAAAATCCCTAAAAAATCACCTGAAGAAAATTTTGATATTCTAAATCCAAAAATACAGTCCATTTGAATATTAAAATTTATAAAATTTCAAAAATTGGGTATTACTATTTATAATGGCTAGTTTGATTGGTCATGGTGCATTATAACTCAATGTTGCTTACATCACAAGCTATTTTATTATTCAATGAGAAGCGTACCGTGGAAGTTTGGGGTGTTACATTTTCCATCCGTTAAATAATTGTGTCCCCGAAATTTCTAGAATATTACTGCATAAAAATATTATAGTGGTTCTTCATCATATGTTCCTCGGGTTCCCACGTTTTCTCTTCCATCTTATGGTTTCTTCATAGAACACTAACCAGAGGAGTCGTCTGGTTTCTCAATAGTTGTTCTCTAGAATCAGGAATTTTGATAGGCTCTTTACAATAATAGATGTCAGGTTTTAGTTCTATTTGTTCAAATGTTGGTACATGTGTTAGGTCATGCATTTATTTTCGCAACAGTGATACATGGAACACATCATAAATTTGGAGAGACTTGGAAACATTTCCAAACGATAAGCTATAACTCCAATTCATTCTAGAATTTAGAATGGTCCGATGTATGTGGGACTTAATTTACCATTTTTATCAAATCGTACGAAACCCTTCCATAGAGATACCTTCATGAAAACAAAATCCGTTATTTGAAATTCCAAATCCTTCATTCGGTTATCGGCATAGCTCTTTTTCCTACTCTTAGCTGCTTTGATGTGGGTTTGGATAATTTTCACCTTTTCCATTGTTTTCTTAACATGTTCTGGGTCTATGAGTTTTCTATCACCAACATCATCCCTACATGTTGGTGTGTGAAATATCCTTCCATATAACGCTTCATATGGTTCCATATTTATACATGAATAGAAGCTATTGTCATAGAAATTTATAGCAGAGGTAAATATTTATCTCACATACCTTGAAAGTCATGTGAGAAAAATATCGAAAATTCTTCTAAGGTTTGAATACTTCTTTCTAATTGTCTATAAATTTTTAGGTTGGTAGGTAGTTCTCAAAATATGTTTAGTATCTAGGGTGTTCTACAGACTTTTCCAAAATCATGATGTAAAATGGGGAACACGATCAGAAACAATTGATAGCTGTATTCCATTAACTCTTATGACTTCATTAATATATAATCATTCTAAAAATTCATGTGGTAAATCTTCTCTTATATAATTAAAATGTGTTGACTTGGTAAGATGATCTTCAATGACCCATATTTCACCATTCCTTCTATGAGTCATTGGTATTCCAATGACAAATTCTATCATAAAATCATCCCATTTCCACATAGGTATGGGAAGAGGTTTCATGACTCTTCATGGATGTTTTATTCCAGCCTTCACCTTTTGAAAACCATGACACATAATCCAAAATATCACACTTCATGTTGTCCCACCAAAAATGATCTTTCGAATCCATATACATCATAGTGCTACAAGGGTGTATAGAGAAATCAGAGCTATGAGCATCATCCAACAATTCCATTTTTAGATCAGGTATATCTAGAACATGATGTCACTTCACAAATTTTAAAATTCTATCTTCATATACGATGAAAATAAATCTCACATCATCCATAACATTAATTTTCTTTGTCAACTTCTCATCATCAATTTGTGAGTTTTTTATCTTTTCTAGAAAATATTTTTTCAAAACAATTTAAAAATGTATTGATGTTACACCATCGATGATTATTCCTAAATAAATATTTACTAGATCAATAAAAATATGATCCCTTCAAACTCTCATCTTGTTCAAAACTCCATGATATTTTTATTCTAAAAGCATCTACCACCTTATTTTCCTTCCTCGGGTGGTAGTGTATATTGAAATCATATTCATTGAGTAGTTCGATCCAACATATTTGCCACATATTGAGTTCTTTATATGAGAAAATAAACTTTAAACTCTTGTGATCAGTATATATCTCACATTCCCCCATAGAGATATTTTCTCCATATCTTCAAAGCAATGATTACCGCTGATAACTCAACATCATGAGGGGGATAATTTTTTCATGAATATTTATTTGTCGTGATGCATAGGCAATAACTCTATCATTCTGCATAAGGACACAACCATGTCCATTCATTGAAGAATCACTATAAATAAAAAACCAATCATTCCCCTATGGTAGAGTCAATATAGAAGCATTGACTAATCGTATCGTTAGTTCTTTGTAATATTTTTTCACACTCTTTTTTCCAAACAAATTTTACCCTGTTATGTGTGAGCATGGTTAATTAGTTTTCCAATGGGGAAAAATTCTAGATGAAACTCCGATAATAACCTGCTAAACTAATAAAACTATGTAACATAATTATACTCATATGTTCTTTCCATTATTTTATTTCCATGGTCTATTAAGGATCGACAAAGATTCCATCATTAGAGATAATATGTCCATGAAAAGAAATATCCTGAAGGCAGAATTCCAATTTTGTAAATATACAATTTAATTAATTTCATATAAGAGTCTTTAGAATAGTAAACAATTATTTTTCATGATCTTTTTATCTTTTGGAGTGCACCAAGATATCATTAATATATTCCCTAAAAAATATATTCATTAGATCCATGAAGACAGAGGGAGAATTAGTCATTCCAAAAGGAATAACTTTATATTTGTAATGACCATACCTGGTATGAAATGATGTTTTCGAAATTTCATCCTTTGTCACACACAACTGATGATATCCAGATCGATGGTCAATCTTTGAAAAAAAATTACCCCCCCCATAAGTTTATCAAATAAATCATCAATTTGACGTAGGGGATGCTTTTTCATTAATGTTATAACATTGGTCTCCCTGTATTCAATGCACATACTCATAGATTCATCTGTTTTTTTTAGAAAAAGTAATGGGGATCCCCATGGGGAAACAGTAGGGAGAATAAATCATTTATTACTCAATTCCTCTATGTTGTTTCTTTTTGTTTCGTAAATTTTATAGTGTCCATTCCGTAAGGGGTCTTCGATATGGGCCTTTAACCAGGAATTAAATCAATGGAAAACTAAATTTCTTGTTCTAAAGGATGTCCTGAAAATTCCTCTTAAAACACATCATCATTTTTTTCACAATAGGTATATCCTCTATTGGAACATTCGTTTCCTCACCCATAGTTATTTCATTCTCTTCCTCCCCAATAATTTAATTTAGTTTAGCTATATGTGGTGTTTCTTGATAAGAATTTGGTGGGGATGTATCTTATTTAAAGATAATGTACTCATTATCATCATAAAAAATTGTAACCTCCTTCTTCTAACAGTAAATTTTCACAACATCATCTGAAAGCCAATACCTACCGAGGAATATATAAAATCAATCATGGTTATGATGAGGATATCATCAATTAAATATCATTTATATACCTTAATGGGGACTAATTCACAAAACCTTATTACAATGTTACTTCCATTAGAAGTTTTTACTAACATTATCCTTGTTATATCAAATTGGAAATATATATTTTTCTAGCAATGTGGGATGATATGAAACAATGAAATAATCTTTAATCAAATAATTCATTTCCGAAATTTGAAGAAACCATAAAATTACTTGACACCATGTTATTCATAGCATTATCCTCAGAAGTAATTATCAAATAATCCTGGCCTCACTCCCATGGAATTTTCTATGGTATGAACATGGAACGCCAGATATTAAATTGTATAATTCCCCATTTATCTATAATTTTAACATTCAATATTGACAGCCTAATTATTTCCCTTGAAATCATTAGAGTTGTGGCCATTTTCACTACACTTCTAACAGACTCATATTTCCTTCAGGAATGTACTGGGGTGTTTCATAAAAAATTTACTGCAGAATGGAAATTAAACATTTCCCTTTTTACCCTTATTTCCATTTCCGTAGATTTAAGTAGTTATATTCTTCTCTTTTATTTCTTCAAAGTCGTAAGATTTTGATAATTCAATTATTTATTGATAGCACATAAGAAAATATCTTTATACTATAGGAAGGATTGTGAGACTAATGCTCGATGGAGAAACAGTTTTAACCCATCAAAAAAATAAATCAATATTACTCATTGGGTTATGTGTATAATATTCTTCATGCCTTGCTAACCTAGTAAAGTTAACCTCATACATTGATACATTCTCATCCACTTTTTCCATTGACTAAGAAACTTTCTTTACATATCAGCTCGATAGTCACGAGGAAATTATTTTTCTATGAAAATATTTTTATACTCCCTACATTACATATTTGATACTCCATCACCCTTCTTTGTGTTTCCAATTAATGACCATCATTCATCTGCATCTATCTTGAGGTGATAAACTGCCATGATAACCTTTTCCCTTTCAGTACTACCCAAAGCATCAAATATTTTCTCTATGTAACTTTTCCATTTCTCAACGAAAAATGGATTTTAGTCCCACAGAATGTTGGTGGATTTTACCTCATGAAGTAGTCTAATAGTGATCCTTTGTGTTGTGGATCAGGGTGTTCCATAAAGGTAAGGTTATTTTTCATAACCTAAGTGAGTTTTCTCTATTTGGTGATAAGCTGATCTGCACAAGTTGCATAACCACATCCACAATAATTATCTTGAGTTTGAGGGAAATCCCAACATGGATTAATGGAGTTAATATGGTTTCTATTCTATCCACTATGAAAAATTTATAAACAATGGAATAAAATAGATTAGTTTATGAATCATAATACATAATTCCAAAATATTAAAACACATAGCATAAATTGAACAGTTTATATATATAATTAATAATCATAGAAATGTTTTCACTGAAGAGGTATATACTAATAAATCATTCATAATGGTTTATAAATAAAATGTGAATTATCTTAAACATATCCCCTAAGAGTGTCGTAACAATGAGTGTAGCAAGGCCCGTTGTCATCTACCAGCATACTTCGTGTCAAGAACGAAACAAATTATCAATGTTTTCACTTCCAATTGCATCTATTCCAGAGCTTCCTATACCTGATTATATCCAAACAAGGATTTCTTTCTCAGAAAACACAAAAAATCTATACATTACCAAAATTCCAGGTTTTTCATCTTTACTTATCATCAAAGTCTATCTTAGGATAATGTTATCTAATCAGTTTTTTTCTAAATCTAGTTACCAAGGTTTGTACTAAACTTCCTATGATACCAAATATAACACCCCAACCCTATTTACTTAAATTAATCTCATTATTATATAATATTAGCATGATCTCAAGAGATTAAATCCCCAATGACTGATCAGTTTAGTTTCCTTGGAGTAGAAGATACTAACACATGTTTTACCTTAAATTATTGAAATGAAAAAACAACATTATGTGTAATTTCAACACATTCATCTCTCATAGAATATCCCTATAAGTTAGTCATAATATACTTATTCACATCATAGGGATAATCAAACATAATAAAGGGATGAGCTCAGATGCTCAGTAAGGATATCAATATAGTGGGAACTATCATAAATAATCCTTACAAATTATGGCAATGAATAAGAGTAAATCACGAGATTTTTAAACATTATCAGTAGCATAATATAGAAAATATAAACAAAATAATTCAATTTACATATTCACATGGACATTATTATAGTAGAATAATCACATGTAATATCAATATCCAATTTCACAATGAGGGAATGCATAATATCAAACATCATAACCATTTATTAAAGGCCTAATACCAAGTCGATGAATAAGATTTTGTCATGTCCTTGTCCCATGTCAGTAGTTTGTCTCATGAGAACTACCGATACATATTTGATCTATAGCGGGGTCCAATCGTCACTTACTAAATCCAATTAATTCTTTATATAAAAAGGATGAAGCGTAACATAAACATTCATATTAAAACAAGCATAAAAAATGTTAATATTTTAACTATAAACCATGAATGTTATAAATATAACACACCCATATTCAATCATATCAAAACACCTTAAATACAATATGGATTATAGTATCACAATAAATCAACATTAATCAAGTGAAAATACATCAAAGGATGTTGACGAAGATAAAATCAAAACTATTTGAGTGGAATATCGCTTTCTATTTTGAAATAATTTTAAAGTAACATAATTATAAAATAAATCCTTTATTTTGAAAATATTATTATAAGATTTTAAGGGAATATTTGATGGTGTTATAATGATGGAAAATAGATGCACCTTCCATACAAGTTAAAAAAAATTTTGTACCATAATTTTTCAAATAGGTCACAATGTTCCTCGTTTGGAAAACGATGGAACGATTCCATTCAAACCATTTTATAAGAAGGAAAATGAGGGTATAAATTACTTTAACCCATAATCTAGTAAACAGAAAAAATGTTTTGAAATAAATTTTTAAGAAACACAGATGTGGATGATAAATAGGTCCTCATAGATACTCATATATAGACAACCTTGGAAAATGAAGAGAATGAACAATTAGCAATCATAATGTACTTTTCCATGGTAATGGTTATTTTTACCTCCTATATAAGAGATAAATTATATTTATTAAATTATTAAACAACCACATTCATAAAAATGATATCATATATGATCTTCTATCATTTCATTGTTAATAATATTTTAGTAGTATCTTTGTTTCACGTGTTAAATGATTCATTTTCCTTTATATATTATGTTACACGAGTAATGTTTAATTTGGATAGAATGTATTTGATTCATATCTAGAATTATAGTATGTTCTTAAACATTATTTTTAATCGTAATATGAAAATTATTCTTGAATGGTTACGATGTGGAATGAATCTCATCGCGTTTTTGGAGAGGGTAATATGTACGTATGCACGAGCGACAATACCATTATATATATGGTGAAATAGTATGTAATTGGAAGTTATATCAGATATAAAGTATCATTAACATGTTATATTATTTATTTTTATCAATTATACTCATTATTATACCCATCCAAATAATGATGTGTTGAATACAAACTACACCACATTGTGGAGATGGTTAGCCAAAAATACATATGTATGGTGACTTTTCCATTCATAGGATGGATAAAATAATAAATATGGTTGACTATATTTATAATATCATAACAGCATGTATATGTTACTAGAGTTATTATTTTGGAATGGAATCAACAAATAAAGAGGATATGGAAGAGGGAAAGATCTTTGAAAGAGGTGATGAAATTATTACCACTTCTTTGAGTGTTTCCTTTTGATTTGATCAATAGGGATATTTATCTCAGATTCTGATAAATGTAATAAATCTATGATGAAGGGAGGGTATATGGTAGGATATATGAGTAAGGATTCACCGAGAAAAATTTCTTTGGCTGTGTCATTTTGAGAGAAGGGGGAGTGCCCCTTTCTAATTGGTTGATATTTACTTTAGGAAAAGATTGATATAATAGTTTATTAAACAATCATATTAAATTTATAATAGATAAAAAGAACATATTTTAAAGATAATGTGGGTTTGGGTCGAAAACCTATCAACCAATAGGTTTTATATATTTTTAGGTTACCATATTAACCTTATCAATTAGATTTAACTCTTAGTAAAATAATATAAATTTTACCAAGTATTCTTGTATTATTATAAGAAAGGTATATAATATTACTATAAAATCAAAGAGTACCACCTGTGGTTCATTATTGATATATCTTAACTTATCTAAGTCCTTTGGGTGATCCATATATTTTTAGGAATATTTTATCAATTATTAATATAGTATTTGTTATAAAAACACAATTATGTCAATTTTGACACTTTGGTATTGTGTTTTTTTGAATGTCATAAAAACTATATCACATAAAAAAATTTATTAACCCTAACAGGTCAATTTATCGTAGAAAATCAGTTTATGTCATTAGTAGTCTCAATTTACATTTATTTGGATATTTATAATATTAATTATTTTAATCAATCATTTATAATGTAATTACTACACCATCATTGTATCAAAAATTAATTTAATTATTTAATATATAAAATTATAAATAAAATACCATTATGTTGGAAATATTTTTTTCTTTTTAATGAATATTTTTAGTAGAATTTAACTTATGTATAACAATATATTAAATATGATTTATTTATTAAACATTGATTTTAACACTTTTATCTTTTCATTAAATAAAATAATAATAAATTTTCTAATGTATTCCATGTGAACCAAAAGAATAATAGTTTCTTCATAAGGTCTATTTTGTTCGAAATAAACATATCCAAATGAATTAGGACATGTGTTAGGGTAATTATAATATCAATTTTACATTTAATTACGCAATTTACATTTAACCGTGGTAAATAAAAGTCAAAAGTTACTATTCACCACAAATTATTTTCATATTTTTGAACCAAATTTTACATACTAATGTCAATTGAGTCTCTCAAATTTTTGAAATTAAACTCACATAAGTAGTAAGATTGCGTTTTTTACAAGTTTTCAAATGCGCCTAGAATGTGGGTAAAAGATGGTAAAAAGATAAATAAAATTATATATATATACATATATAATATTATTATAAAATAAATCAAATGAATTACATTGACCATATATTGGTATTATGTATATTTTTTACTGAAAATAAATTTAAATTAAATAACTATTTTTTTAAATAGAATGGAAATTTTAAATAAAAATGTAGTGTTTTCACTATTAATAAAATATTGAATGATTTTAGAAAAATAAAAAAATTGAACCTAAGCTAATATTGATATTAAAAATCCAAAAATGAATTCCATTTTGGAAAATAAAATTAATTAAATTTTAAAAAGTGTGTATTACTATTCATAACAACTAGTTTGATTGGGTGTGGTGGGTTAAAACTCAATATCACGTACAACACAAGATAATGTATTATTCGATGAGAAGCGTACTATGGAATATTTTGGTGTTACAAATGCACATTTTGATGAATTATGTTTATGGGGCTTGTTCTTTGTCGAATATGTCTAGTTATTATCTGCACATCATGTGGACCAATGTTCTTGAGGTGTCTTGAAGGGCTTATGGTTGCCCAAAATCCTAACTGACTGAGAGGCCCCTATGGCCCATAGTCTTTAAGGACTCGAGGCCCAAACTGGCGGCCCGAAGGTGAATAGTTCAGACTACTACATTAAAAACATGTACCTACTATAACACATAATACAATACATTCTACAGTTCCTACTACAATACTTCTATTGTACCCCATAATTATGCGTCCACCCAGAATTGAACTTGGGTCTTGTAGATGCACTTGGAGAGTCCTCATCAACTGGACTGAGGTTCATTTTCTAATGGATAAATCTTCATCATTGATGATATCTAACTAACAAAATTTTTTTTGTTCTACTCTTATAATGTGAATATATACATTATAATCTTGTGATTTGAAAATATGTCACACTTCTAACAGCATAGGTAATGTCATCAAATCATTAATGTGGAGATCACAACTATTAACACTATATCATGTGTTGGTTAGTTATTCTAAATGATTATTATCATTCAATTTGAATATACTATCATTTTATCATTTTAACTAAGTACACAATCGAATCCTTTTTGAGACATTACTAGTTTTTTGCAACTCTTATCTACATGATTAATGTATGAGTACACACATAGTGATTATTCACTTCTTATGATCCTTTAATCATTACTCATGTTATTTTCTATAGAATTTATTTACCCCTTTCTAAGTTAACATAATCAGTGGGTTAAAAAATTGTAAAAAATTCCACACAAAACATTGTCAGTACCTAGATATGCTATGAAAATAGTGGGTTTCTGTGACTTTTTTAGCATCCTAGATCCAGATTCCACTCAATTGTGCCTCGTACCCAGTTGGCCACATATTCTGAAGAACATTTCCTTAACCTCTTAATGCTTCCCAAAAATTTGAGGGCCTAACTATGATTGTGGGGAAAATATGCCCTCATTAGCAGAGTGTAACACAATACAAACAAAAAAATGCAATAACATAAGCAGTAATACAAAGGAACAGAAGTAAACAGTGGAAGACTGATGATACAAATAACCAAATGTCGTATATATCAAAATAATATGATATATGTGAAATTTTCTTGGGAAAAATCAAAAAAATTGATACACTTTAGTAATATAAAATATAAATACAAACTATATACAATGGAACAAAACAAACATAGAAGCATCACAATTTGTGTCTTGGTCCCAAGATCTCATGTTACCAAATAGTAATCATGTACCTATTGAAGGGTTATTACCATTATCAAAAACTATATCAATATAATCTTTTTGGGCCCAAAAACATGACTCAAATATGATGTGAGACTAAATATCTGTAGGCAACCACCCAAGTTCTATTCCAATATGTTAGTGAATATATATAACAATAAGATTCCAATACAAAAAACAATAAAATATGAATCACTCAAAAATAAATACTACTAAAATTATTTATTTCATTTACATTAATTTTAGGTTCACTAGAAAATCAATTACCTTGAATTCTACATGTCTCAAGATGTTTTATAGGCCCGACGATCCCCATATAAAAGTAAGCCCGACAGATATCTCAAAAGTCCATCTAAAAAAGTATATGTTAAAACTGAATCCAAGAAACCTTTTTGGAATGGAATATGTGTCATAAGTACTTCCATTTGATATTAAAATTATATTTAAATTTCGTCTCATGACATATAAATAGTTTCCAACAGAGGCGATCCAGGGAATCCCTCATTTAAATAATGGTTTGCATGAAGTTAATTTAAAGTATCCATGAGGACTACCACTACATATGTGGATCCCTCGTCGTTTATCATGATAATACACTAATTGAGTCTATCGGTGGTCCTTTAACAGAATCCATGTTTCATCCATAGAATAAGGTGCACTATTAATATGAGCACGACCTTTCATTTTAACCTGAGGATATGGCTCGTCCATCATTACTTACCCCACTATCATTTCACACAAAAAGAATAAAATGTAAATTAAATTATTACATGAGATTATTATTTACAAACTCACATATGAATATATAATATGTCGATAAATACATAAAATATTACTATTAAATGGATAAACATTATTCAAATTGCATGGGAAGGTTCACAATTGGAGCGAAACAGTCCAAGAAAGATTAAATAAGCATAGGTATAACATGTGAAAAATAAAAAAATAACCAATCCCATACCCTTAGTCAAAATATTAAAATTTAACAAAATTTCTATTCCATTTAATATCCCAATCCATTTTCAAAAACCTAATAATAGAAAACAAGGCATGCCTTATACGAACCCTAGGGAAAACAACCAGAAATGGTCAATCGAAGGGAAACACACACATGGGGTGGCCAAAATTCAAGGTAAAAAACATAATTCATGAATGAGAATACATTTTCAAATACCTAAAAATTAATTGAAAATAACATAGTCAACCTATCAATTATGGAGGCACCCTCAACTGGGAGCGTGGTACCTTGACAAAAAGAATCAGCATGAAAATTCTTGAAAGGCATGAGACCACATACCACGTGGTAGTACGACTCTTCTCATCCACCATTGGCCTCTAATTTGACTTAGAATGGAGAATATCTAAAAAAACATAAAATCTCATGGAATGATAACTAGGTTGAGAGAAGATATCATGAAAAAATATTCAAGTGGAATATAGAACTCACCAAGGGGATTCCAATCCATTCTAAAGGGTTCGAATCAGATATCAGGTGAAAAAACTGGACACCACCGATTACTTGGATCTCTTGGACATGAGGTTTTTAGAACAAAGGGGTATGTTTTCGTCCATATAACAAAAAAATGATACTTTCTGATTTATCACAAAATATGAGAAGTACACAACATGTAATGAAACTACACACCCTGTAGTGTCAGTTTCATTACGGGTCTTGGCTAGATCACTACATTGAGTGTACTGGGATAATACAGTATGTAACCACAAATACACAGTGTGCATCTAGTTTACATGGTGGGTAACCCTATTTTTCCTCTATAAACATAACACAACCTAAAAATGGAAGATTTATTTTACCTAAATGGAAGAACCAGGTTCTTACAAATATCCCCACTTAATGAAATTCGTCCCAAAATTTCCCTTCTAAGGGTGTAAAGAAACATCTAAGAACAACTCTATCCATTGTGATCATACATCGGTCCCCTATCCTAGGTCTCATTATTCACTTGGTCATTACGCCATAAAAGTCGTTCTAAAAAATTAGTCTGGAAATGGAGAACCTTCAAGCTACGATCCAAAATTCTAATAGTATTCTCTTCAAAGGATGCATTTAGCAACAACTGAAATACTTCAGGATGAAAATAGGGAGTTGAGTATTAAATTTAACGTCATAACTAGGAAATTTGGAAGCAATCAAGCATATACTTATACACCATATAATAAGTATCTTGAAATACATTTCTATATGAAAACATACCCACGTGTATTCTTTTCTCTGATGTACCCATTAAATCATTAACGCATGCCCAAATCATGTCCTCCAGCACCTGAATCGTGTGCTCTAACTGCCTATCTATATTGTGGTGGTAATCTATACATAGATTAACCTATGTACTCATCACTCTTTGTACCCCCTACCAGAGATGAGAAGTCAATCAAGAGTCCCTATCTAAAATGACAAAATGTTGGACCCTATGTAATCATAAAATCTCAAAAATGTTGAACCTCCCAAGCGCACAAACTCTTAAAGCTTCCTTGATCGAAAAAAATGTCGGACCATCGCGATTTGGTCAGGAATAGCTCAGAAGTCATCTTTACCATGAAATATCATCCATCGGAAAACCCCACAATGAATTCCCTTGAGCATCCCATCATTTCTAGAGGCGTTATTTCCTTCACGTAGCAGAACCCGAACATAACTGATGTCATAACAACGACCTCACATCAAGGAATGATCAATCCAAGATTGATCTCACCAGAACTGGTAACACAATCATCCCTCGAAATACATTGAGGAATTCCACCACTCACCCCCCATAAATAGATAGAGTGTTCAAACTAGGTCACTCGATCTATACATAAGAAATAAAAAGGGTAATGAGTTAAACAATCACTAGATGTCTTATCACCAAAACTATCGGTTTAGGAGGCTGGTGTGTTGGAACGGAAACACAATGCCTCCTTCCAAGGCACCATGTATCTAGAACGAACCCATTCACCAAATACTATACCAGATACTTAGTTATTATAATTTTTGATACCAAACACTTATCATTAAAAATGGTCATTCCATATCATGAATAAAGGAGAAAAAAAATCATTCCCACATGAATCATTACCCCTTTTCAAAGAGTAACATATGATCCCGACTATATGTCCAAGATACCCTCATATTTATTAACATATAGTCCATTAAAATCACCATGTCGGCCTATACTCCCAGTTACAAGTATGACTTTGGTATAAGGCTATAATACCAAATAAGAACACAGACTAAATCCAGAGTGCCATTCGCCTGGATGTCTTATTATAGAATGTGACAAGATTCTAGATTCCTTCTAGGGTGTTCCTACACAAGAAAAAAAATATCACTCCATAATAACAAAACCTCATTTAAAAAAACTCATTCCATAAACAACACCAAAAAAATTACAAACTAGCCCAATGTCCTTCAGTTGTAGCCCGCAATATAACTTATGCTCACCTAGTGCATTATGGATGATATCAATATAGTGGAAATTATAATCTATTAAGTATGGGAACACTAAAAGGATTTTAAGGATCAACATAAAAAGGATAGACGAATGACTACTCATTTACCTCTTGAAAAAAACTCTTCTTCCATTGACAACCCATAGTAATTTAACTGAACAATATACTTTCATCCCAAGTCATTTCTATGATATCTCTTTCAAACTCACTGAGTTCTATCCCTGATCATCGATGTCTCACAATGGATTCACCCATATCTAACAGAAAAAATGTCGTATTCCAAGCAAGAATCATCATGAAAAAAAGACTCACAATCAAAAAATGTATTCTTGTAAAAAAACATTTCTGAATAATCATGAATTATAATCCATCTAAATGGAATGACATATTTAAATAGAACCTATGTCACAATACCAAACAATAAGTTTCTTAACCATCATAAAGAAGGACCATATGCTCTCAAATTCACTAGTTCAGAACTAACAGAAATGCCTATGTGTCATTCCATGATCCACAATCACCACATCTCATCACATTTCCTGAAAGATGAAATTAAACAGACCATCATGTGAAAAAACATGTGTGCCTGAGAATCCGTTAGAGTAGTGTTATGAACATGGTTCTATAATTCTTAGGTTACTCTTTTCTAGTGATAACCCAAGGACATTCCCAATAGATCAATACTCAATGATTAAAACAACTCAAATCCACATTTTAAAATTTAACTCTCAACAGGTACCACATATATCATAATATACTACCCCATTTTTATAGGAGAAAAAACCCATTTATGGTTCTATTCATAGTCTATACACCCTAAACACCATTGTACTAAATCGCTCACAAAGGAACTAGATAAAAATCTCATCATCTACACAACCATTTACATGGATAATGATGTATTATGTCACCCATCATTTATGGAAAGAGTTGTTCACACTACCCCCAAAGTAGCTCACCATGCCTGAGGAATGTCTAACATACTGAACTAAGCATTCCTCAATTCAGATTACCACAATAAGGGTAAATATACAGTGAGGCTCATTACGCAAAATTGTAGATATCAAAAAAATATAGGTAAAAACCATCCTATAATCACTCACCCCTCTTCCTACCCCATGGGCTAGGTCAAGGTTTATAACATCGAGAGATACTGCAAAAGTCCAACTATGAAGGTTGGGTTTGGTCACATAAAAAAATGAGAGGTATTATAAATGGGATCCTATCGGTATACATGAGTGAATGCATCATACACAAGATCCATAGTAAAATAGGTATGTGAGAAATCTTACCTGAGATCCTCAAACAATAAACAAGAGTGGAATCCTACAATAGAGATCCTCACAAACAAAACATTGGGGAGGGATCCAATAAGGTACTCCCTACATCAGCATGTAAAGATGGAATAACTCAAGGTATCCTTAAATGAAACATGTCTACCTGCCTCATAGTCCATAAGGAAACGTCTCACAATGGAAATTCCCTCAAAAGAATAGGTCATGATAGATGGATTATAGCTCATCTTAGATAAAATATCAACTAGGTTTGTTCGAAAGCCACTCAGTAATCCATGACATATATCACACTTAGGTTATAATAGGAAACAATAAATGGTGGAAGAACATATCCATTTAGATAAAATATCGACAACACCCCTTAGGATTCATCAGAATTCTCCTTGGGTTTCTCTATCGTGATCTACAGGGAAAACTACTCATAGAGAACTACTTTCAGGTCCAAGAATTACAAGGGGAGTAAAATAGGAAAAGAGCCTCAATTTGTACCAAAAGAGAAGTGCATTGAAGGTAGAAACCATACATTCCATGTACCCTAAATCTCTCAAATGGTCTTGTACTCTCACCAGCATGGGTATGTAAACACCCCAAGTACATGATGTGTAATAGAGGTACATGGTGTGTACTCAATTATCCCCATGTAACCATGGACTTGTACATGGACACATCCAAATGGTGTATACCTATGAAGAAATACACAGTGTGAACCTAGTGTACATGGTGTTCATTTTTCAAAACCCGTCATTATATGTTCTCTCTCAGGAGTTTAGAAAATCGATCAGTTACCACACAACATGAACATAGAGCACACAGTGTGTAATTAAGTAAATTCTTCCTCCCTGAATTGAATAACACATGGGATGATTACATAGCAATAGACACCACATTTTTTGGTTTTCCCAACCTAAGATACCTTGAAAATTCCACAGAACCCCATTCTTGATAATTAAACCAGTAGTATGCCAAATTCAGATCCAAGGGGGACCATAATCTCTAAAAAGCAATTTTTAGAATCCACATATCGAACATCATATTCAATTTAAGAACAAAAAATGATCCACCAAATTCAGATCCAAGAGGGCCCATACTCCTCATGGACTAAATCATGGTCTCCAACAAATTTTAACTATAACATGTTCCAATAGACCTATCACAACAGTGGGCATATCTATCATGATACCTATCACAACAACATGCGTTTTTAGCATGGAATGTATCATAGTAGTATGAAATTAGTAATATTCTCTAAATGGAATGTCAATAATACATTGTATGTGATTTATAACAAGTGACTATATGATGAATAAGATAAATACCCTCATCTCATCAGGATGCAAAAAAAATATAACAAAAAATATATCATTAATTAAATAAAAATACAACTGTGTCACCCAAAAGTGAAATAGAATAAACTATAATAGCTCAAAATCTAAAAATCCCAATTAAATTCGAGGAAATTTGGATTTTCCATATACACGGTGTAGCTACTCACGAGAACAACTAACTACCAAATCCCATTCCCTTATAATCCCTATATAATGTCTCTAAATAACAAGAAATACTAAAAAAGTCTTCTGATTCCACAATGTAACATCCTAGATCCGGGTACCACTCAAATGTCACATGTACCCGATTGGCCCCATGACCTCATGCACATTTCCCTAAATACAAGTGGCTTCTTACTAGAAGTGATTGCCTAATTTTGATAGTGGGGAAACTATACCCTCCTTGGAAGTGTGTAACATAATATAAACAATACTAATACAATATTATATATAGTAATACAAGACAATATAATTAAATATATAAATACAGATGATAAAAATAACAAGATGTCATATAATTTAAAAGATGATGCAACATGTTACATGTTCTTAGAAAAAAGAGAATACATGTTACACTATAGTAAAAAAAATATGTACCAACAGTACAAAAAGGAACAAAAGAAGCATAGTAGCATCACAAGCCTCATCTTGGTCACATCATCTCATTCTTTTAAACAACAATCAAGTACCTATAGAAGGGTTCTTACCTTTATCGACACCTACAACAGTATAATCTATTTTGGGGGAAAAATATAACCCAAACATGGTGTGAGACTAAATCCTAGTAGGAATCCACCCATGGTCTATGCCAATTTGTTAGTGAATATATATAATAGGTAGTGTGCGATAGGGGATAAAATAAACAAGGATTTCCTCAGAAGTAAATAGTTATAGAAGTACTAGTTCAATTTAAAAATCATTTTATGTTATTTATAAATTCAATTACTTGGAATTATATATGTCTTGTGATCTAGTCTAGGTATGACTATCCCCATACAAACGCATTCCCAAAAACATTCTTAATATACAAACTAAACCTAAATAATTAAAGATTGAATCCAAACTTGTGCTTTGTCTGGGAAAATGTGTCATATGTAATTCTATTTGATTTTAAAATTATAATTAAATGTAAACTCATGAAATATAAAATTACACCAGTAGATCCCATCATTGGAATCCCCAATTAGATTTAAGGTTTCCTTAGAATTTATATAAAGTCTTCATGTTCCCAACCACTATATTTGTGTATTTCTCACAACATAACATGATAATATTATCTCCGAGTTGTTCATGGTTTATTTACAAGGTCCATAGTTCAACCAAGGTATAAATTGAAATAGTCATATTATCCAGACATTTCCATTTATCCTGAGGCTATTGCTCAACAATTTTTATTTACCCCTCTATAATTTCACATAAGAAGAAACACATGTAAATTAAATAATTACATGGATTCATCATATATAAACTCACTAGGGCATATAAAATACATCAAGAAACAAATTTAATTTAAAATATTACATGGTTCAATATTAATCAACACATGCGGGTAGGTTCACAATTGGATACAAACATTCCAAGCATGCTTAAAAAAGCATAGGAATAATATAAAAAATGTGTAAAATAAGTAATCCAAAACCCTTAGTCATAAAATTACAATTTAAAACAATTAAAATTATATTTAATAACAAAAACCATTATCAACATCCTCTTAAGGAGAAATAGGGTATGCCTTATAGGCAACCTAAACCAAATTGTTATAAATAGTCATGGAAGGAGACACACCCATGGGGTGGCACTAATTCAAGGTAAAAACTATAATTCATCAATGAGAGTACTTTTTCAATTACCTAAAAATAAATCGAAAATAACATATGCCAATTATCAATTAAGGAGACACACTCAATTGGGAATATAACACTCTATTGCATATAATAAAATTGATAATTCACAAAATGCATGAGACCCCATACCTCATGGTATTAAGACTCTTCTCATCCATCATAAACCTTAAATACTATGTATAATGGATTGGATCAACAAAATGATTATAAAATCTCAAGCCTCAATAACTAGGTCGAGAAAAGAAATCATGAAGAAATGATCAAGAGGAATCGAGAGCTCACCGAAGGGATTCTAATGCATCTGATGATGTGTGAATAAGAGATAAAATGATGAAACCAGAGGCCAACCTGACCACATTTTTTCATAGGTGTACTATTGGGTGAATGAAGGGGTTACGTTCTATCTATCTATGCCAAATAACTCTACTTTCTGATTAAAAAAATTACATGATGCATACATGAAACTACATGTCCTATAGTGACTGTGTTTATATGGGTCCCGGCTAAACCATTGCATGGCGTGTACATGGATTATATGGTGTGTAACCCCAATTACATAGTATGAATCTGGGTTACATGGTGCTTCACCCTCTTTTTCCTTTACTTAATTGTGCGCATCATAAAAAGGTAATATTTGTTCCTCAAAGGAAGATCCAGGTTATTACACTCTTGAGGGGTTGCATTATTCTTCAAATCCATTGTTCATTTAAGTGTATATGAAAATTATCTTCATAATGATTAAGGGAAAAATGGTAACTCACTATATATAAAAGACATTGTTGTTGAACATAAGATACTTTTTCCCTTTTATAAATGTGTCCAACACAATCCTAAAATTATCATCATGTTCTTTCATAATCATTGTGTAAACTAGAATATCGTTAATAAACATGTTAAAAAAATAGTTATGGTGGTATATAAATTTTCTATTCACGAAATCCATAATTATTTTTATGTAATTAGTAAATCTGAAGATAATTACTATGATCTCTTAGTTTTTATACATTGTACAGAAGGCAGTTTTCTATATATCATTCTTAATTAACTTCAGTTGATGGTATACTTGAAATATATCCAAATTAAGGAATTCCTTATCTTCTAGTATTTGAGATAAATAATATAAATTTCATTATAGGGGATAAATGATATTTATGTTGATATTTTTGTGTTTTTTATAGTTCATATGCATCCACATCGATCTATCATTTTTTCTTCAAAATTACATTAATACAACCCAAGGTGATAAACTAGGGTGTGTCAACCCTTTCTCCTAATTCTCTTTTACATGCTACATTAACTCGTCCATAATAATTGGGTTCATCCTATAGGATAATTTGGATATATGAGTCGCTTCATATATAAGTTCTAATGGGAACTCTACCGCGTGATATGGGGAAGTAAATTTTTTAGAGATGGTGCCCTAGAACCAACTATTTGTAATTTGATTACCTAAATATTTAAGGTATTAATATTAAATTAAACATCTTATTACATATTTTACATTGAATTAATAGAACAATGTGACACCATGGAAAGAAAACACATGATTCCCAATGCATTATGTGATTTAGAATATTGCTATTTATTGAGATATTAATGTGGTTCAAGATATATTTATGCGGTTATAAACTCAAATGAATCACTTTAATGGGATTCGAAGAGACATTAATTTAGGTTTCTTCTCTGAAATATAGATTATTTTGTCTTAATAAGTAAATATTATGTTTGTAAGCATAGTTATGTGTATACCACCTGTACATTCGAAGAATAGAATGCAATGAGAGATCATTTTTATCACAGTGAGAGGTGTAACTCCACTGTTTAATATATTGGATTGCGTTACAGACCTTGTATGAGTAAGACACTACTACATATCACATGTTAGATAGAACTAACATTACTAGCACTAAAAAAACATTGATAATTGGGTACTTTTTACTAGTATGAGCAAAAAACATGAGATTTTGGTATATTGCATCAGTTGAATAAAAAGAGGAATGATTGATGAGTACCCTTTTTCCCTTTTTTACCACTGCTAAAGGTGACACTTTTTCAATGTAATTCATAGTGTAGATAAAATATCTAACATTAACATCATGAAAAATGTGTTTTAATTGAGAACATTGAAAAAACTAATTTATTAAAAGAAATTAAGTTATTTTTAAATAATATATATTAAAAAATGTTTATATTTGTAAATATAACATATAAAAATTAATTATGAAACTTTTAATAAAAATTTATTTTCAATCTTATTTTCATTATTTTATATATATATTACAGATATAATTATTGAATATTAATATAAATAGGATAAATTAATATTTTATTCCAACAAGTTTCTAAATATATAAATGAATATATTTATTTAAATATGTTATTCATGTTTAAAACTATATATTTATATTAAAATTTAAAAGTTAAAAATATATGTGTATGTCTATGTATGTTTATGTATTCATTTGTATGTAAGTGTATGTATATGTATGTTTGTATGTGAATATAAGTTTGTGTTTTATGTATATTCATCCGTTGTGTGTGTGTGTTTTTTATGTGTGTATATGTATGTGTTTATGTTTACTTATCTATGTTAGGGTATGTAAATATGAATATGTATAAGTATGAATGTCAGTGTTTGTGTGTGGAAGTTCATGCTTGTGTATGTATGTGTATGTGTATGTTCTTGTGTATGTGTATGTGTATGTTTATGTATATGTGAATGCATATGTGTATGAGTATGAGTTTGTGTTTTTTTATGTATATATATTTCATGTTTATATTTATATGTTTGTGTTGTATGATAATGTGGCATTTGTATATTTATAAAGGATGTATATGTATGCACATATTTATATAATTGTATGCATATGAATGTGTATATATGTGTGTACATATTTTTATGTGAATTCATGTATATCTATACGTGTATGTTCTTGTATGTTTGCATAATAACATATATGCATAGGTGTGTGTGTGTGTTTGCATATGTATGTGTATGGGTATATGTATGAGTATGTGAATGTGAATTTTCATGTGTCGGTGTATATGAATGTATATATATATATATGAGTCTGTGTATATGTGTGTACCTAGGTTTCTATGTGTATTTCTGAGTTTATTTGTATGTGTAAATATTTTGATGTAGAATGTGTATGTATGTGTATGAATGTGTATGAAATTATATGTTTGTGTGTGAGTATACATGTGTGTATGTGTATGAATATGAATATGCATGTGCATGTGTATGCGTATGTGTATGTGTATGTGTATGTGCATATATGTGTGAGTATGTATATATGGGTATCTGTATATGCTTTTATGTGTACATATGTAGGGCTCTGTGTTTGTATATGTCTAAGTATATGTGTGCGCGTGTATATTTTTATGTTTATGCATATTTGTATTCTGTATGCGTATGTGTATTTTAAAGTATATATGTTTTAGTGATTGTAAGTGTACATGTATGACTATGTATATGTATGGTTATAGGGGAACATGTCTCAATTTTTATGTTTATTTAGTATATCTGGGAATTCATATAAATGTTTGTGTGTGTGTTTATGTGTATATATATATATATGTGTGTGTGTTTGTGTCTATATAAGAATATGCATGTGTATGTGTATGTGTATGTTTATTTGTGTGTTTATATATATATTTATATGTGCATGAGTATGTTTATATGTATGTGTGTGTGTGTGCATCTCTGTGTGTGTGTGTGTGTGTCTATGTATCTGCAACTGTATGTCTATGCATATGAATGTTTTTGTACATGTGTGTTTGTTTGTTAATCTAATATTATTTTTTTCATTATAAATATTTCTCTATTTTTTTATTGAAAGTAATTTAGTTCATTTTTAATATTTATTATTTTTATTTATATGTTCATAAATTTTATTCTAATATATTCAATTTTGATAGTTATTTATACATTTTTAAATATTCTTACAATTAATGAAATAAAAATATTTACAATTACTAAAAAAATCTAACGGTTAATAATTAAATATATTTCATATACAATCAATACATTGTAGACATTAATATTTTTCTATAATAATATTATTTATATATCCATTTCTATTTATTTTTTATATATTTAAAAACCATTTTATTATTTCCACTAATTAACTATATTTTAAATATTTTCTTAATTTTTTAATTTTTTTAATTCATATAAAACCTATTTCATTTGACATTGTTATATTTTGGTATTTTAATATTATTAATATTATAAAATTTTTCATTTTTTCAAATTTATATTGTTTATTTACAAGGCTTTAATATATTCATAATGTTTTAAATTTATATGATTAATATTTTTTCAGTTTTTATTCTTTATGGTTTAAATTTTTTAATATTCATGAAAATTATAAAATTGATTCAAATAATGAATTTTTTTATTAATTTTTTCATAGCCTATATAATTATTTTTTAAAAATGTATTTATTTTTATAATTAATATTATATGTTTATTCTAATTTATTCATTTTTATTATTCTCTAATTAAAGTTTTTGATGATAGAAATTTTCTTTTGTGAAATTTTTTTATTTATTTAATCTATTTATTCAAGTTAAATTGACACACATTTAATATTATTTATTATTTTTTAATATTTATTATTTGTTATTATTATTTGAATTTATTCATTTTTTTAATATTTTATTTATACCAAATTATTTATTCTATTTTATCATTTTTTGTTTTTTTTTTCAACGATTTACAGTTATTCAACTTTATTTATCAAATTTTATTATCTTTAAAATATTCCATATTTATAAAATTATTAAATTCGAATGAAATTATTAATATCTTCTACATTTTTTGAAAAAAAAATCATTTCAATAATTTTATGAAATTATTTTTTAGTGGTCTTGTATTTTGTTAATTTTATTATTTATGTTTAATATTCGTTGATTTAATATGTTTTATTGATTTCTAATATTATTATTTTTTAATTAATGATATTTAATTATTTTATAATATTTATTTAATAGAATTTATATTATATGTTTCAAAATTTTAAATATTATTGTAATTTATATAAAAAATATATATTATTTTCTATTTATTATGTTTTATGATTTTGAGTTTTGTTTGAAATTTATATAATTATTTTATTTAAAATCATTATATAATAGATTTCTAAATAAAATAGATAATACTAAAAATTTTTATTAATATTTTTATTTATATAGTTAATATCATTTATTTATTAGTTTTTAAATTTTTTTATTATTATGTATGTGATATAATTAATTATTGATTTTCCTTTAAAAAAATATTTATCAAAATTGATTTATTAATTTTTTTACAAACATGTTCTTTATTACTTCGTAGTTTGGAATATTTAATGAAATCTAATAGTTCATTAATTTAATACTTTTTATATATTTATTTATACATGAAGATTCTCATTGATTTAAAATAATATTATGTTAAATAATATCTAATAAACACAACCCTAAACATAAACAAACCATGAAATATTATTATTGAAATATATTAAACATAACCTTGTAGAAAAATTTTAAAAAATGAATAATATTATCCAGATTTTGAAATATATATAATTTTCATTTTTTATAAAAATTAATTTATCAATTCTTATCAACAAGAATAAAATTTTTAGTAAAGTAATTTTATTTCTCAATTATATGATTTCTTCAAAAATTATTTCAGTTACTTTTCCTGAGAAAATACTACAAGAATTTTCTTGAATGTTAATAAAATTAATTCGATAAAATGAACGAAATATTTGAATTTCTCATTTCAAAATTATCTAAGGGGGATATTTTGGGATTTTTCGGAAAAAGTAAATTTTTCACCAAATTGTGAAAAATATTGATTTTTTTTAAATTATATTTTCTAATCACTGAAAATCCCATTATTTTTTTAATATAATCTCAATGAAATAAAATATTTATCAAATTAGATATAATATAACTAATTAAAATTGAATCATCATTATACCTAATTTTCAATGATGAAGTTTTTTCTTCTCAAAAAAGTAATTGTCATAAATAGTTTTTCATTGGGTTTTTTGATCTATTCAGAACTTAATTTCATACATTTATAGAAATTAATTTTTATTAAATGGATTCGGTATTTGAAATTGGGAATTGAAAATTTCAAAAATATGACCCATTTATTTATTTTCACTATAAATAGTAATGATAAGAAATATATGGCACTTCTATTAGACTAAACCTAAAAATTAAAGATTAAAATCATATGTTAAGGGATAAAAATAACCCTACCAAATGAATTTATTTTATTTGATAAGTATGATTAAAAATTTAGAATTTTATATTCTAAAATTTTGAAATTTAATTCAATTTTCCATTGAATATAAATTTTATATTATTTAATGTAAATATAATATAAAAAATCACACATACTTCTAATATATATAACACTTCATCACAGAGATGAAGAAAACGATTTTTTTGTTTCTAAAATTTTATTTTAAGGGTAATTTTTTTATATCATGCTAACTTATATAAAATTTCTAATAATGAAATATATCTCTTAAATGCTTATGAAATGATGATAAATTATTTATTGGATTAGTAAAAAATAATAAGAATTATTTGTAAAAGGTTAAAAGTAATATAACTTGAATGAATTATTGTTTTCCATTAATTTTATATATAATTATTACCAATTAAGAATGTGTGGATGTATTGATTTAAAATGCATTTTCTTCCATGATTTCTTCTATTTCGTATAAAATGAATATGTAAGAAAATGCAATTCATGATATTTTATAATTAATTTTGATTTATTAGATGATTTACAATTCAAAAAAGTTATCTTCAACAATTTTAATGCGAAATATTACATAATACTAATCATTTTACAAATTTTTGTCATCTATCTATTTATATTTTTTTTCATAAATACTTTATTTTAAAAACCATTATACAGTTGATATCATTAAAAGGGTAAGGGTGGTGGTGTTAGATCAGATCGATAAGGGTGAAAAAATAATCAAAACATGTAATAAAAAAACATTATTTCAACCCCAACACATCCTATATTAAACTTATATAATTTTTGAGAATTTATTCCTCATAAGTTGTCCTATATTAATTTAACAATTATGGTTATTTCAAGGGTTCTACCTCCCATCACATATAAAAATTATCTTCTTGAACACTCTTACTCACCCTCTTAAGGAATATTATTTTTGAAAAGTCCATCTCAATACCTTTTTTTAAATCCTTCGACATGATATATACGCCATGGTAGGATTAAAAAAATATAGTTCGAATGATTTTGATGTAATCTTTTAGAGGTTGTCCAAAAAAGAGTTATAATTTTAACAATGAAATTTGGATTTATTTTTTCTTCAACCTATTTTAAATATTATTCATTAATGATATAATAGAAACCTATATATCTTAAAAATACATAGATTTCACTTTTTTAATTTCGAAACTAATAGAAAACTTCTCTTTTATCAAATGGAAAATGAAACCAATATTCTGTCTATGATGGACTAACGCCTCACATACCAATGTAATTTTCCTCCATCCGCACCTCTTAAGAATAAATATATTTTATGACTTTAAAGTGTATATATGTTATTCATTAAAAATTTATCATTAATGGAATGGTAATATAAAATATACATTCATATCTTCTTATCCTTTGAAAAATGATAAGGTTGTTCATGTGTATATGTGGATTACTACCTCCATGAAGTTACATGATCCTTCTTAATAAAACACCAACTTATATATTATATATAACTGTAATTTAAAAAATAATATTATATTTAGGATATAGTAATAAGGTTTTAATGATAAAATAAGACTTATATTTATTTTATTGTGATCATTGAAAATTGGAAATGTTACTCATGCGTATAAAAAAAACCTACCATATCCATGATTGTAACAAAATTATTCTTGAATTAACCTCAGTGATTGTTATTTTTAAAATTATAATTGATGTGAAAAAATTATAATAATGTTATTATTATTATTATGGTGATGATGAAGCAATTACTTTCATGAACGTAGTCAACCTATTAGAAATTTCAGACAAATGAAATTAATATCATTAAATTATATTATAGGAACATGATTGATTTCATAATTGAGTAAAACATGACATTAAATTAATTTAGATGAATATTTAACAATTTAAATGTATCTTAATTAATTAAATTATCAATAAATCTATATTATTTATGAAGATGACTAATAACCATGGCGAGTCTGACACAACGAAAATGGAACATTACATTAAAACATTATTTTATAATGATTTAAATATTTATTCTATAACTCTTTTTATCCCCATACCATATTATAAATAATATATATTTATCATTATATTTATAATTATATTGGATTAAATTAATTATAAATGATATTTTTGGATTTTTTTCAGTTTAATTTTAATGATATTCAAATGAAATACATTTTCTTAATTTTACAGATCATTTCTATTTTACATACAAAAGATATAAGTAATATTATATCATAACATATACACAGATAACGGATTTCCAACAACATTGAATGTTTATTGATGTTTGTCTTACTTTATAATATTTTATTTCTTTTTTATAAAAAACTGTCTATTAATTTTAATTGAAATTTTAGTTTTTAAAACGGGGGTTTTAAAAATGAATATTTCATTATTTCAATGTTATTTGAATATAAGTTAAAAATAATTTTTTCAATGGTTTTATTATATATAACTTCCATAATAAAATTTTTATTCATGATATGGTACTTGAGAATTATACAGGAAGAGAGGGTGGACCCACTATATATTATATAAGTTGGTGATCCCAATATGACATATACAAATGGTTGAACCATATCTATATTATAAAAATGGTTATCCCATTAATGATTACATATTCGGTGAGACCTATTATAAATCATCAATTCCGTGGGTAATTTTCATTGTATTCATTTGAAATAAAGAGGGTGTAAATAGAAGAGGATTCTCCTTTTTATTAAATTAGGAAAGTTTTTTTTCATAAATGATTTCTGAATATAATTATAATATAAACCGAAATATATTATTTTTTTCTTATTTTGGGGTTTAATGTAATTTCATTGATGAAAAAAGATTGTGTTTTTCATCTGATTATGGTTTAACTAATTTGATTTATGAATATTTTCGATAAACATTAATATTTTATTGGTTTTTATTATTTTCACTTGAATAAATAATATTTTCTAATTTTATATACCCTATAAATTAATTATGTCCTCATCCCATAATTTCAAATTTATATATCATGGTTTATGGATGTATAAGATTAAATACATCAAGTGGAAATACATTAATATTTTTTAAAAATATGAAATGTGTTCCATTAAAAAATAATTTTATTTTTTGGAAAATTGGACACTAAATAGTATGGTCCACTATGTAATCTATGTTATTATTATTTAAGAGGTATGGAATAGTTTTATAAAACTCTAAACCATAACGATCCCCAATATTTATTAAAGAGTGTTGTAAAAAAATTCAATATTATGGGATGTTGTAAATTCAGGTCTTTATAGTTTTTGTGAAATGGAATGTTTATATAATACTGGATATTAGGATGTTTTCAGGTGAGGAAAATATTTGAGAAATGATTAAAATCAAGGGTTAAATTTTTTATGTTTTATAATTAGATCAAATGCATAGAAAAGAATTGTTCTAGTTCTTTGTGATGGTTTTTTGAGTTGATGGACAATATTTTGGGAGATGTTTTAGTTCATGGAGGTATATATAACCCATATATATAATATGATGAAATATTTTCTAAGAATAGTATTAATGTTTTTGGTATGTATGATTGAAGGTATTAGATAAAACTTATAGTTAATACATTCCAGAATGTTATGTTTATTGAGGTTATTTAGGATATATTGTTATATATTTATGGAATGATATATATTTAACCTTTAGGGTTATTTTTTATTAAGTATGTTAATGTTATAATTATTTATTTAATGGTTTATTTATTTTTCATGTTATATTACCTCATAATAAGAATTTCTATTACAATTTATATGTTGAGACTGTACACATATATTATTATAAACAATTGTATTATGTGATATATTAAATATTTTTAGTGCTTCACCAATGAAGAATACAACATTAATAATAATCGTTTGGGGAAAATGAGAATGAGGTAGATATTTTCAAAAGGATGAAATTCCACAGGTTATGTAAGTATATTTCTTTATATTATCCATCCATTTCCATATTTTATCTTCTCAGTAATGTTATACAATTATAAAACCTAATATGTGTTATCATACATGGCCTTTTTATTTTAAATTATCTTATTTATGTTTATGTTTTACAAACTATTTTTATGAATTGGGATTTCATTAAATGGTATTTTCATAAGAAAAACGCTCTATTATTGATTTAATTGTAAAATATTGATGGAACATTATATTATATGGTGGTGTAATATCATTATATTTTAAATGAATAAAATTTTCTAAAGAGTATACAACAGACATCAATAATAATAAATGAATAATTAAATATAATTATATTAATATAATAAATATAAAATATGTGTTAAAATAGACATAATTAATAACATCAACATAGTTATGAAATTTAGATGATTTTATAATCCATAAAAATATAATTATTTATTTTTATGCAATAGTCATTATGTTTTTATAAAAGCTATTTTATTGTACAAGAAATTTTTTTCTTCAAAAACTATTTTTATTTCTTTTTATGAGAAAATATTATAAATATGTTTTTAAACTAATTATAATTTTTATTGATAAAATTGATTTTTTTTAATTAGTATATCAAAATCTTCTTATCCATTACGTTTTGGATTTGGCTTAAAGAATTTTTTTCAGTGAAGAGTGAAAATAATGATTTTTTTAAAACTGTTATTTAATATCATTATAAAAACCTAATTATTCATTGAACATTAACTCAATGTAAAATAAGTATTTTTTAATGAGATATAATATATATTATTTAAATTTTAATCATTATTATAAATTTTTTATATTAGTCATTTTTTAGATTAAAAATTCATATGAAATTTTTTTTTCATTTTGTATTTTATTCACAATATAATTATTATAATTATTATAAAATAAGTTTTTAATAATGGATTTCAAATTTATAACCATGAGGTACAATTTTTTGAAATAGTTCTCTTTTATTTTTTTCATTATAAATAATATATGTTTTCAATATTTGTCACCAAAGTAATGGTAAACAAGGTAAATAAATCTAGAAAAATATGACAAGTTAAAAAAATTTCATATAACATGTATATTTTTTATTTGATTGTTTTTTTTCTTTACCATCCATTAATCAAAAACATTTCAATTTCATTCCACTTTCCAATTATTGTAACATTTATATTATTTTATGATATTATAATGTTATAAATTCCACTCTCTTACTTTAAATATATATAATTTTTTGGGACAAACATAAGACAACATATGTTTTGATGAAAATGATTATTTGGAATCGAAATGTTTTTATTTATCAAGGAACATAATTCATAATTTTTTAGTAATTATTGATTTCCCTTGATTTCTTATGAATCACTGACATAATAATTATTCAATTAATAACGAAATAACATAAATGATTTTAAGAAGATTAAATGTAATATAATCTGAATGAATCATTTTGATTCCTTATTTTTCTTGAAAACTATAACATAATAGGTTTTTAAAGGAATATATTCAAATTAATTTATGCCCATTTTTTTTCCAATGTCACACAATATTAATAGTTCAGAAAATTATGTTAAATATAATTTATGTTTTCTTTTTAAATGATTTCAAAGTCATCGAAAAAATATCTTCTACCTTGTGAATGGTGTATGGATTACAATACCTATTTTATTAAATTAATCATTCAATTTTCTATTTTTAGTATCATTAATTATGCTTTAATTTTAAAATGAATTTCACACCATTGAATGTGTCGAATGTTTTAATGGATGATGAAAACAAATTTCTAAAGGTTATATCTTAATGTAATTTTATTTAAATTTTATTTTATGTCAGGATATGAACCCATTACTATTCAATATTTTAAATATATAAGTTTTGGCCACTTTTTAATTAAAATTAATTTATTATAATTTAATGTTATAAGTAATAAAGTGTGTTCCCCTCCCATAACTATTAAAAGTTATCCTTATATACTATTTTCCCTAAAACATTTGAATACACTATAAGGAACAATCCCTTAGAAGTACCACCCTCACATCCTAAACCATGTTATAGAGTACATGGTTTGACTATAAAACCAACATAGTAATGAGTTTTTTGTAAATATTAAGATGTTTTCCAAATAAAATGCATTTTTTAACCACGTTCTTTCGTTTTATTTATCCTTACACCTCGTTTATGTGCATGTGTGGATTTTCTCTTCCAAAAGTGATATGAATCATTTTTATTACATAATGAGATGTTTATATAAATTAATCTATTAAATTTATAAAATAATATGACATATATTATATAAAAATCACTAGGTAATGAGAAAATAATACTTACCTTATTCCAATCTTGATCATCAAAAATTGGAAACATAAATCATGTGTACGTATGACCTGGAATCTACATTATAGTATTATAGATCATTTTTCTTAATAAAAATTCAATGAAATTTCTTAATTATAAATTGTATATAAATATAATGATTAATTATTTTTTAATATTATTTAAATAATGAAAAATGTCATTGTTTTCCATTGTGGACCTACAAATTTCATTTTGGATATATGAGACAAATATCATCAAAAGATCATAAATGATAATAATTGAGTAAATAATTTAATATGATGTTCTATTAAATATAATTAATAGAATTAGGAAACGTTAAAAACATTCTTATTAAATTTATTAACTACATATGTTTATAATTCATTATGATAATTAATATTTATGATGAGTTAGACTAAAGGTAAATGATAATTTATAATAGAGACATTTTTTTAAAACGATTTAATTATTTATTCTCTATATAATATTCTTCCATATCCATATCAACAAAAATAAATTTCATATGTATTTATATTGATATAAATGAATTACAGTAGACATATTATGTTTTATGACATTGTTTTAATGAACATAAAATTTAATATTTTCTTCTATTTGTTATAGAAAATGTTTACATTCTTCATAAAAGAATAAAATAATGATTAATATTAACATATACAGTGTCAAAAAAATTTCCATCATTCATAATATATGTTTTATTTGTGGATTCATTTATAATATCCCTGATTTTATTAATGAAAAGAAACATTATTTCTATTTATTGATGTTATTTTAATTTTGAAAATCAATTTTCAAATGTAAATTGTAATTCAATATATGAATTCCTTTTTCTTATGGGTTCAAAATATTTTTTCAATAGATTCATTTTGAATATGTTAATGAATACAGTTTTTTGTTCAAGATATTGTACTTTATAATTGTAAATAATGATCATTTCTAATATAACACTGAAAAATGTATTATTTATTATCCATAAAGGAGAAGTGAATATTATTTATACTTTTTCATATATTTCATATCATTTATAAGTCAAAAAAGTAATGAATGATAAAAATTCACTGATAAAAATATTCTTTATAAATAATTATGGTTTTAGAACTGTTAAAAAAATTATATTTTTTTGTATAAATAGAAAAAACACGTCACCCCTTTATAAATGAACTCTATCATCATTTCCATCTTGCACTATGATAAATATAAAATGAATCTAAAGAACTATTATAGATTAAGTCAATATTTTGTGAAAACAAAAACCTTAAAATCAATGTTATGATATTCAAAATATGTTTTGAATAATTATAAATCATTACGTTGAACAATGACTGATGTGTCATTTTAAAGATTTAATTATCTATCATACATAAATAGAATATATGGTGTGAGTAGTATAACTCAGAATAGTTTTTTCAAATAAAAATAAATTTTTTTTGAAAAAATTCTTTTGTATCTAAAAATATGAAAACTGTAGTCAAATTTCATTATTAGTATTGGAAAATTATCCTTAAGTCACTTGTGAAATATGGGAATAAATAAAAAATAATTTGATTCACGGTGTTAACTTTATCAAAAACAAATTATGTTTTCAGTGTAGATATTTCATTTTATTGTAAAAATTTTTCTAAACATTGAAATAACATTAAATACCCTAATGATTTCATGTTACTTTAGTGAAATTTTCATTAATATATTTATTACAAGTAATCAAACCCACATAAATATGTGTCAATTTTTATCTTTTAAGAATTAAAGTGTGTTTTTGTATTTAATGATTCCATTAATCTTAAAAACACACATCACATAATTAAAACTGATAAAATACACTCTGACTTCCTTCATACATTTGATAAATTACCCATAAATCATTTGAGGCATGTTTGAATCAACAAAACATAAATATGATACATGGTGTTCTCAGAATGATTCTAAGTGTATGTTTTATGTTTAAAATTGAATATTTGGTTAAAAAAGTAATATACATATAACTTAGTGAATGAACTCATATTTTCTTGATACAGCGGATCAATGATCAATATATTATTTCTTATGTGTCTATAATTTCACATATTATTCTGATACATTGTGTGCCTAGTATGACCTAAAGTATATTTTTGTTAATTGAAATGTGATATTTTATTAGGATATTGGTTTATATTTATTTTATATTTACTTATTATATTATTAATAACAAAATATTATTTTTACATGGGTGCACTCTTTTCCTAAAGGTGGGGTAGCTTTTTTAGAAATTTGAAGCTTGATCGGGCTGTTTTCAGAGGCGGTATAGGGACTATAAAAATAAGAAATTAATGTTTTTGAATATATTATTTTTTAGGAAACTTTTTAGTAACAATTTAATTAAATAATAAAAAAAATTAGGTTTTAATATATTTTTTCTTATTATTTTATAAAATAAAAATTATTGGAATTAAATTTTGTGTTATCTACACTGTGTTGTAATTAATATTACATCATCATTAGTAAGAAACGTTTCAAATATTGGAATAATAATGATAAATGTTTATATTATCAATGACAAAAATTTACTTATATTTTTCACCTATATCAGCTATAAAAAAATGAACTAAAAAATAACTACATTCATAATAATAAAATAGAACCAAAAAATGATCCCCTTTTCTGCATTTTTTTTATGAAGTAACAATTTATCAGCCATATTTTTTCACTAATAAAATTTATCTGATTTTAAAAAAGCATATGAATTCAGTGGTTTTGTTTCATAGATAAATAAAATTTATAGTACATGAGAAATTTGTATCTTTTATATAGTGATGGTCTTTTGATGACATCCAATAGTCTCTTAACAAGATTCAAAAGTTGTACTATAGAGGTAAAAGAGTTCATGTTATAGTATAATTTCTTAAGACTACAATCATGCATGATACGGATGATTTTTATATGGTATCATGATGTGTTTTTACCTGAAAGGGTCATGGAGATATTGAATAACTGATTTTTTATGATATTAGTTCACATTTTAGGTGAAGTTGTGTGTTTTAACATTAGTGATGGAAAATTGAATACAATGAAAATTGTAGAGGACTGATGAATATTTTTTATCACAATAAAATTCATAACATAAATAAGGAATGTGGTTTAATGATGGTAGATGTGTTGTAGTTATGCATGGTTATATGAAAACATATATATTTTGCAAATATATGTGATGGATTATTGATCAAAAAATGGGAAACCTATCACATCATTATATAAGAGGCTATTTAGTTTCGAATGATGGATCCATAATGATAAGGATATATAGGAGTTAATGTTGGTATTGTGTATGTTGGAATGTGATTCATCTTTATCAACAATGAAAACATTTTCTTATGATTGAATAACGATGGACTAAAACATTCATTGATTTTGAGGTATATTTTTTTATTAATTTTTAGTAAAAATATAATCAATGAACTTTTGATATTTTTTGGAATTATAAAAAGTTTTACCATGTAATTTCATGTTAAATATTTGGAATATTTTATAATTAACAATCAATCCCTATTTTGGGTGATTACTTCTTATACATATAAGGTATTTTTCTTTTAAATAATAAAAAAGTGTATTTAGACTAAGAATAACAGATTACTCCAAGATGGTATTTATTCATTAGATAAATATCTTATTATACATGTCTGGTTATCGTTTTTTTCATTCTCATTTAAATCATGTGGGTGTATCATTTCACACTATGGGGGATTTAAATAATGTTAATAAAATAATTTTCGGAATATATATTTAAAATTGAAATTCATGATGGTTTTTATTATTAGTTTTGTTTTTCTATATCATGCTTTCATTTATTTGATCATGACAATTTCCTTTGACTGAGATAGTTATTTTCTATTAATGTAACTATACTTTAGAATAAATAATTACCATTTGGTTTGTTATTTTTAAATTATTAAATTTTTTTGGTCACCTTTACCCTTAAAAACATTGGTCCTGACAATTTTATAAATTGGTTTTTTCGAGATGGAGAGTAAGTACCCAAATAAAGGGATATTCATATATTCTATTTTGATAATATCATGTTTGAAATTAAAGTTTTTATGCCACATTTCTTTCTAGACAACAATTTTCATCTCTCTAATGATTTCAATCATTATAATTCTTCAAAAACAATCCAATATATCTAACTGCTATATACATTATGTTATTAAAAATATAATTAAAATGTTATTATACAGCTTATCTCTATAGATTTTTCCTCAGGAATATCATTACATATAAAATTTTTTATATGTTTTAGTGTTTCTTCATTTCATGCACATACATTATAATTTTTTTACCCATGTGGAACTAAAAAATCGTTACGAGAAACAAATAATGAGTTTCTCCTACATAAAGGTTGACTATGTACTTAGTGTGTTGTTGTTATTATCCCCACACAAAGAAAATAAATTTTATTAGAATGACAAAAAAGATGAAATAATTTATTTGTCGACCTACTATAATTTCAGAAATCAATCTATTAATCATTCAACTAATTTTAATTAGAAATAATAATAAAACCTTCATCAATTTCGATCTCTAATGAATATATGAGTCCATAAATTACTAAATTAAATTGATTAATTTCTTTCTACGCTAAAAATTAATTCTAAGGGAAGACTTATTCATCCATATATATATATATATATATCATTTTTAATTTACATTTCTTAATTTATTTTTCTCCAATGAATTATTAAAATATTCTACACTAAATTATATATCATGGATGGCTTAATAATTTTTTTATATACTAATAATTATTTTTTTAATACACATAATCATAATGTTAATATTCTAAAAATTATAGATATAAATTTACATAAACTGGACATTATGATATTTATTTAAAACATGTGAAACAATTTTTTAAAAATCCCAAACCATATATATAGATAAATTAATTAGAAACATTATCATTTGTATATCAATTATAATTTCATAGAAATATTCACATTAATGTATATTAATTTTATACATATAATTCCTTAAAATCCTCTTATTATTTTAATCTATAATAAATCCCCATTTGTATCAACATTAAATCTATAATTATTTTGAGTTATATATCCATTTACATTTTAAAATTTCCTTTAAAACTATTCTATGATATCATTCATATATGCATAATATAATGCGATTTGAGGTTAAATTTATTGTTCAATGCATTTCTATAAGTCAAAAATTCATAACAACTTGAATCATTATAACATTAGACCATTTTTTTGGTTTTTCTTATTGGACGAATAATGATTAATCTAAATTAAACCATATGATTCACCTTATAATTCCATATTTCGATTAGAAAAAAATATATGTTATAAAAATTATTATAAAATCTCTGATTAATCATATATAGCCACTGGAATACTCTAATGTGATCCTCTAAAACATCATTTATTAGGATAAAACTCTTCAAAACACTGAATTATTCTTATGAGGTGTCAAAATTAATCTTATTTAATATATGGATACTTCAACTAACTCATACATAGGTCTTACTAATTCACTTACAAGGTATAATTAATTTCATATAAATATAATTTTAAATGATTTACTATGATAGAGTAGAAAAATATTCTTATGAGGATTATAATCAATTGAATTACTTTTAAATAGAAACATTATTTTCAAACATCAAGACATTACTTAACATTTTCTCTTATTCATGTTATATTTACTCATACACAACTAAATCATTACTAATTTTACTAAAAAAATTTACCAAAATAAACATAATGAATTCAACACCAGTATTCATAATTCATTTCCAAACATTCTCTGTAGCTTTTATTCAAACACGAAAACCCTCTAATAATTAAAAAAAAACTCAAACTTCTCTTTATGTTTTTAATAAATAAAATTAAATCAAAAAATTTATTATTTTTAACTTTTTTATTAATAAAAATATCAATTTTTATACTCATATAAGAAACTTTCTCATGCTGTGATAGAAAATAGGGATGTGTGAATTAGTTAACGAATTCCAATATGAAGTTATCCAAAAATTTCCCCATTTTCATTCCAATTTTCCAGTGTTTTATTATTTATCAGATTACTTAATGATCCTTATTACAATTAGTATATGTAATTGAAGAGTATAGATGTAGAATACACCATGACATAGGAGCAGATAGGGTTTAAAAAATTCATTTCATCTTAAGGATATAAATTTTTTGAATCATACATTATCATCCCATGAAACAGGTTTCTATAATATTATTAATGGTGAATGGATTTAAATATATATAAACATGATACATAGACTCTTATAAGAATGTAAATGAAAATTACAAAGAAAATATACCAATAAGAAATAGGCTCTCTAATTTTTTAATCTTTCTGTTATCTTCATCGAGTGTCTCTATACATTATAAAAGGTGTTGAACCATTTTTTTCCTTCACAAATTTATCACATGGGTAAAGAATTTAGTTATTATCCAATAAACTATATTTTTAAAAATGGTAAACTTGAATTTTTGATGCATGTGTAAATAATTTATATGTAGAAATTTCATGTCCTTATATACTCAGTGGAAATATTCACCTGTCCATGAGTATAATATCTCATCATTTTTTTCAATATGGAATTCTAGTAAATTAAATGTCAACATAATCTTGTTGAATATTGATGTTTATTATTTGTTTCCATGTTTTATCCTTGAATAGTAGGTATATTATTTTGAGATATGTTTTAATTAATTATATTATTATGTGAAAAAATAAATCCTAGGGAAATACGTGAGGTTGAAATGTTATATATTCTTTAAGGAAATTGGAATTAGATATACTCTAGATTCAAATATTCTTAATCGGGTCATTCTATTAATCTATCAATCGAACATACAAATACTTCTTACAGATGTTGTGTGTTAAATTTTATTATGGAATATAATTTCAATCCTCTCATATTATTAACTTAGGTTTTGGTTCTAGTTAACCATTACGGAGTGGTGAGTCACTTAATTCAAAAACCACACTTTCCTTGAATTTTCAACATATAGTGTCTTGTGTGGTGGTTCCTCCAATTGTTCATGTTACTATTTACTTCACTAGTCTCAATAGTGTGAACCATTTAATTTCATTGAAATACCACTTTTCCCTCAAATATGTTCCACATCAACTTCTTCCAACTAGTTTTCAATTATCAATTGGATTCTCTTTATTTCCTCATATAAATATCCATGGTATAATCAATACATATTAAGCATGGTTCTCTAAAAATTATTATAATTTATTCACCATATTAGATTGACTTAGTGGTGTAATAATCATGTATAAGATTTAGTGATTTCACATTGATCATCTTCAATATATTTTGAATAAATAAAGATATGATCCTTTTTGATCACATGAATCTACATTATATATAATATTAACTAAATATTATAATTTAATGAACACCACATTAACAAAAATAATTAATATTTGTCAAAAACGTAGTTTATCAACGTCAACTTATTAAAAGTGAGGTCAATAGATTAATGACACAATTTATCTAGATACGAATCAAATTATACTCCAGGATCTATATGTCATTGAATAAAAATTCTCATTACACTATTATATTCCATAAAAAAAATTCTTCTTGTTCAATTCACCACTTTTATTCCAATCATCTCTAACATCAATAATGTTTTCTAAACTCTATAATGATTCTAGTATATCATCTAAAGCACCATCATTCATATTTGTCCTTAAAGATCATCTTTATTTTTTATTATTTTATTAAAAAGATACCTGAAATATAAAGCTTCATTCCAATCCCAATGGCATATTATCAAGTGTAAAAATAAGCAAACTACACTAATCATGTATATATAAGAATTATTATTTTTTTATGAACATATATTTAATAAGATATAATCTGTATACATCAACATTCAATGGTCCATTCCACCACACCGTTGAGTTGTATAATTTTTATGAGATATATATTTTGTTCTCAATGAATATTCCATAATGCTTGCAATCAAAACATCATTTATTATCACATGATACCATAAGATATATAATTTCATTTATACTATATGTGAATATCAAATCCCCTTAGAGTCTGTTATGACCTAGTAAATTCACAATATATTTAATTAAATTCTTTTAAAACTACTATATATCCCCTTTCCCTAAACTAATACACAAGTGAACATGGAAAATGAGTAGATTAAAACATCATCGTTGAACACTGTGGATAACATGGAATATCAACCCATAGTGGAATTTGGAATCATTTAGAAAAATTTTTCTGAGGCTGAAAAACACTACAACTCTACATATGATTATCACCTCCAACATCAATCATTCATAAAAAAAGTATATATAGGAATAACCAATATAATATGTCTCCATTCAATGTATTTTAAATCTAGTATGGTCTAAATCATTTTGTGTGAATATTTTCATCATTTATCAACTAAAAATCCTATATGAAATAAGAATATATGTCCTTAATATTCTTTTTCTACTTAACCATTATGTAAACATCAATATAAAACATTAATTTTTTGGTAAATTTTCTTTAAAACGTATATAAATTGTCATGCATCACATTTTAATTTTTTTTTAAAAACACATGAATTTATTTTTTGATCCAAAATTAATAAACATATATAAACCAAATAAATTAACAATTTATTTATCTACTAATTCTATAACATTAAATATATAATCTAACCGGAAAAGGGTATTATTTTAGATTTCACTTAAATTTATCATGGTGTGATATTATACCCTCTCATTTTTTAAGCAATCTATTTAATTTAAATACAATATTTTTAAATGAATATGTATCATTTCAATGATGAATTCAATCTCATCTCATAAAAATAATTTTGTAAATAAAACATAAAAACCCTTACAAACATATAATAACAATTAATATATTTAAAATATCACAATAAAATTAAAAATTATTTCTCCAAGGATTTTTGGCGATAAGAAAATATATAAAACTATAGTAATCAATTAAAATGTATTTGTTTTCTATTAGTGATAAACCTTTATAATTATCCCATATACATACCCTATTTGTTTTTTCAAATTAATATCCCCTTTTTTATATTAAATACTAAACTTAGTCCATTTATAAATACTGGATTATATAAAATTAAATCCTGATTTTATATCGAATGATGGGGTTCTCCCATTTGTAAAAAAATGGATTTAATGTATTTCTATATTTAGCTATGAGTCTTTTCAGTACATGTTATCATTATTCTTATTCAATCCCATTATTTTTTTCCAATGGACCATAAATACCAGGTTGGTTTCCACTATTTATCTTTCATGATATTTACATTATAACATTAAGCACTAATTTTTTATATTAATTATATGCGTCCACTAAAACCAGACATTATTTTTATATTGAAATGGGTGGAGTATGTGGAACCATATGATATGTTTTCAATACTAGTTTGGTCACTGAATTGATAATCTAATTTTTATTTTCCTTGTTTTAGGATATATCATATATATTTATCCCAACAACCATTATAATACATTCATAGAAAACGAATCCTTATAGGAATTTTATACAAAATATAATATTTATTATCCATTATCCTTGTGCCATAAGTGTTGGTGTATTTTCTCATTAATTAATACAGCTTTAACTCTCATAATGTATTCCATGATTTCTAGGAATATGTTCTCTTTTATCTAACAACTATACTTGTTTCTTCTTCATTTATTTATATGATATAATTTCTATAGGTAGTTCATAAATTTATTCCTAAATACCACAACAAGGTAAATCATGTTATATATTTTATTCTTGTATAAAAATTGATTCATTATAATTTAAATTATAGATTCCCTTCTCTTTGAATCCTAGCGCCATTATAATCCATATTCTCAAATGTGGAATACAATGGACATTTTCCAATACGGGTGAATCCTCCCCTAGACTATTTCTTTTTATCCATTGGTAGGATATGTCTCCAATAACTCTATTTTCATCCATTTTTTTTACTATGATAATCATGATATCTAAAATGCATTATCTACTTCACCTTAAAATATCATCTCTTGTGTCTATTCTTCATTGGGGAATCTAAGTTAGAATTACTTACACATTATCCAGAACTTGTTCCGCAATATTGAACCATGAATGTCCTCTTAAGAGTTTCAATATTTATAGACTTGGTACTAGAAAACAATGAAAAATATATTATGAATTTTAATATTTTTAATTAGTTATTTATACATTATATAAAAAATCCAGATCATCCATACCATAAACTTTATTATTAAAACCACTAATATCATTATAATTAAATTTAACTACATTTATAACAACTTGTAAAAAATTTTATTCACTCATACTCACAACCTAAAGTTAGTCACATAATTCATGATTGTAAACATGGTGATTTATCAATTCATAATTTTAGTAATTAACTCCATTATGAGTTTTTGAGGAATATGTACGGATTACACCCACACATACTCATGGAAAATTAAAACCCATAATAAAATTGGTATCTCAATGTGTACCTTCTTTCTTCCGTCCTCATACTTGCTAAATGTTTTACAAGTATCCACATGGGACTCTTAGATGGTACCCATTAATTATCTCCACTTTTAAGCTTCTCATTTTCTTCAATATATCAATTACTTTATTTGATTATATTTTTATTCCTTATGTTGAACATTATTAAAACTATTATATATATATGATTTAAATTTCACTTTATGATTTAGGGTAAAAATAAATTTATCATGTATGTAAATATTTTGACAAATAAAAAAATACCACCATCAATATATATATTAAAAAAAGTCCACCAAGATGATCCAACTATAAAACCAACCATGTTCATATTATCAATATGAAAAAATCATATAACAATGAATGTATTAAATGGATAAATCAAATGAATAATGATTAAATAAGTACTATATTAATTAAAGATGATCATACGAGGAATTTTTGGGGTCAATTTAACTAATATTAGAAGTATATAAAATACTTATGGTCACATAAATATTATATAGTATGTATAAAATCAGAAATGTGGGGGTTTATATCCTTGTGTGTGTAAAAAATTTGTTTCCAATTGATAATTTTAGGAAATATTTTCGTGAATATTAAGGGTTGTGTGTGAATTAGTTATTGATGTCCAATAATAACATTACCCCACTGTCCTCATTCGATACTAATTTCCTATGTTACCAATAAATTCATGGATTGAATAAAAAACATATTAAATAATTAGGATCTTGATGATTGGAGGGAAGAGGTAGATCCCACTTACACAGAAGAGATCACATGATTCATTGCACTCTATTAAAAATGGTTTCCCATTATTGAGGAACCTCCAATTATTGTCACAATTTCCACTTCACCACCATATTATCAATAAGAATTGAAATTATTGGTGGAGAAAGTGGATATTAAAAAAATATTGTAATATTTCATTAGATAATTACATTGAAAATAAATAAATTGTAAAATTAAAAAATAAATCACTAAAATATATTTGATCATGTCAATATCTTCCACATATTTCATTAGGGATTTTATTAGGTTTGAAAACATATTCTTCCCCAAAGATAAACTCTATAGGATGAATCTTTCATAAATTTTTCCTATTAACTGCTATGTTAATTATTTTCATATACACCAACAATATTAATTATCCATATTATAGATATATTGTAAATATATATATGTCTGTGTTTAATGGATATCTTGAGCAATCCATTGCTCTTAGATTATTTCTTCGTTATCTATATGATAACTGTTCTAAATCCCGAGTCAATATATTTTATTTAAATATGAATATTTCTTAAATTGAATTATAGTTTTATCTACTAATGTTATATCATTTTATTTTTTGGATATTATTGAATTAACCCATCTGTATAGTAATGATAAATTCATTTTAAAAGAGGTGAATCTCTAACATTATATAATCCCTCTGGTTGTTAACATTGATCATACCCTAGATAATAAATTGGAATGAAATCCATATTTTATTCTCTCAATAAATGATAATATTATACATTTAACATGATGAATTATATTATAGTGTAACAGTTCGATCTTTTAAAACCTAGATGTAGTAGTAAAATTACATTATTGGTAAAAAAATAAATGCTTTATCAAAGGATCAAATAACATAGTCATTTAAAAATTCTAAAAACATGTATATTTTTCAATTTTCACATGAGAACATAAAATATTATATAAAAAAATACATTATAAAATTATTATCTCTTATGGATAATAATTTAGAATTACACATAGTTTTATTCTATCATTACTTGAAAAAGTAAAATATAATAAGTGTGAGATCATATTATCAATATAAAGTAGCGTAGAATAAAATATACCAAAACAGAAACATAAAATAATTTTAATGGTAGAAAACAAGTAAACAATAGAATGATTCCATAGTCAATTGAAATTTATTGAATAATATATCCCTGAAAATAAACAATTTAATAAGGAAAACAATTACTAATCCAATACTCATGACATTTATAATCCTAGACAACATAAACATTTGATGAAGGCCTTATTCAGTGAAATCATAAAAAAGTAATGTATATGCCAATAACCTAGCTATATTGTCTCATGAGACCTCTCGATGAATTGAGGGACTCTAGCTTCCAGTCCCATACCATCACTACTTAAGTTAAATGCATTTATCACAGTTGTTAATAAGAAATTTAAAAAAATTCCTTAATGATCTTATTAATTAAATACGTTAAAATAATATATTTGTAATCTATTTAATTGAATAAAAAAAATTCTACCCCATTCATTGGAATAATAAGGCTTTCTAGAATAATATTATAAAATTGACATTGAAAATATGAGGTATTATCAATGTAATCAGAATTACCATTATTAGATAACGAATTATAACATCCATGAGAGGGAAAATTCATATTCATGGGTTATAAATAATATATAATAATTTGGTTAGTAGTTTAAAATACTAATAAACCTATTAAAATATGGGAAATACTGTAATTTTTTTATAAATATCATTTGTATTGACCAATGCAGATCCCCTTAAAGTGTCTTGAGAGGTGTACAACCATAGGCCAATTCAACAAACTCCAATTGATTATTGATTTGATACTAAAACAACTATTTTCGTGTTCATTTATTCTATGTAAATCTAGGATACAACCGTTTCCGCTTTCTAAAATTCATTTAGGGATTTAATTTTAATTAAAACAACACTCATTACAACACAAAATTAAGAAAAATTTGGAATTCTATGGAATTGTAAACCTCTCAATAAAAAACCAATTCAAAAATAGAGCATTTAATTTAAAATAAAATAACATGAATAGATTAAACACAAAATATAATATATCAAATATATAGTACATACCAATATAATTGATATTTGTTTTTTCAAACAAAATGTTTCTCATGATAATGAATTTGAAGTGAATGGTCCCTTACAACCATATAATATATTATGTGAAAATAACATAAAGCATAGAATATTAAATAGAAATTAAATATATTGAATAATTATAGGATAAAAATAAAAATTATTAAAAAGGTATTATGTAAAAAAACAACCCATAACAATAAATATTTCTCAAAGGGTAAATATTTGATGAAATGAAGTATTGACATAATTTTTTAATTACCCTGTAGAAATTTGATCTTTAGTATTTTAAAAAATAAAAATCATAATAAGATATTGGAGAAAATATTTAAAATATATAACCATTTATAAACATAATTTATAATTATTCTATACTGGAATAATAATTATTTGTTATGTTTTTATTATTTCAGGTGTGATAAACCACGACCATTTTAAACAGGTGTCATAATAGAGGTGTTGTTTTTCATTATAATTACCAATTTAATCATTCTGAGAGCATTCGAGGTAATATAATTGATTATTTATAATTATTTTTAATGATATTATTTCATTCTATTTGTTTTTTTATAACTTTTGATAATGATGAAGTCATCAAAAACCTTGATTCAGTAATTTTTTTACAATTTTTTTCCTATATAATAAATATTAGATTAATAATCAAGTTCATTTTCCAGTAATAAAATTAAATATCAATTTAAATATTTATATAATATATTACTACAAATTAATTTTACATATTCATCTTTGATATAAATATATATGATTGGTCAATTGTGTGATAAAAATGACAAAAACATTTAATTTTTATATTTTTATTAAAATATTATAAAGGAAATATCATTATAAAAAATAATGATGACTATATTTTTTATTAGTAATATATATAATATTTACAATGATTTAAAATAATAATATTACATATATTATGTATATAGATACTTCAAATAAATCATTTGTATAATATTTAGAAGCTCTTATAGAAAGTTGAATTTACAATAATAATTTATTTGTCATATTAGTATTTGGTTATGATATTTGTTTCCAAAAACCATTATAATTAAATAAAATTATTATTTACCCATTAAACCCATTGTCATGTATAGTTAGTAAAGTTGTAATAAAATCATAAAAATGAAAATAAACAGTTCAACAAATGCAGTAGTTCGTAAATACCCATAAAGGATGGTTTCATTTTACTAAAAAATGAGTTAAATGGATAATATGTTTTTTAATTTTATAATATAATATATTTTATAATTATAATATGTATTTATCAAATTCAAATTTACTACCAACATGGTATGTTGGCTAAGGTAAATGAATCATATAGCTTTGTGGAGCTGGTAGTTCACACTCAGAAACTTATGTGGTTTTCCCTTAAAAGAAAAAGGGGAAATTATGTTAATAGTTATTCCCATAGAATAATAAAATTTTTATAAAAGAGTTAATTATTTAATTTTTTATTAATGAGAACATAATATTTTAGTGTTTAATATTTTAAAAAAACTATATAATTTTATTAAAGACATTGATTACTTGGGAATTCCATTTGTGGATAGTTTTTCACAGGTGGGATTTAGATAATATATGGTAACTAAATTATTAATAAGGTTGATGTATAATTTAGGGTAATTAGAAAGAGATTATTTTGAAGTGTTAATTTAATTTATTAGTGTGTTGAATGGGTGGTGAGAGGCATCTTCTATAAGTGGTGATAATCGTATTTTGGAAATTTTTCAACATAATATAAAGATGAAACATGTTTGACAAGACATGTATATTATTAAATAGATAAAAAGGATTTGGGGAAGATAAAATATTCATAATCTATAAAATATTTATTTTCCAACATGTTTTAATCCATCTAATAAGACATTTATTCTTAAATGTTTATCTTTTACAATTTTGGGTTTTAATATGTGATCTAGTATGTACATAGGGAATTTACATGAAATGACTAAAAATATGATGGAATTGATTATCCTGTTTATTAATAATAATTCATAATATTTATTAAAGTAATCATATAAATTTTTAATGTATTTGAAAATAAAATTTGAACATTAGAACATGTAACATGTAAATATTACTTTCGTAAAAAGTTTTTTTAATAATTTTAATTAATGTGAGGGATAAAATTATGCAAATGTTAGTTTTTTATTATATATAATGCTATATTAAATCAAATAAAACATATTCTGATTTAAAATAAATCTAGAACTAATTTTTCTCTATATAATATTTAATTAAAAAAGACTAAAGATGACATTCTTTAATAGGAAAATATTACTTCTGATTATAAATAATAACATATCTGTTTTTTAAAATAGTTTTAGCATTTTAAAAGCTATATTTCTTTCTCCTAAAACAAATTTTTTATCTATTAAATAATTTCTTGAATTTATAAGTCTCTCAAAAAATAATTATATCATAAATGATATAGTTTTCATAAGATCTATATTTTCACAATTCACATTGACGTAAACAAAATTACAAAAATCCTAAAATAATATCTTTAACATTAGAGTGCATGTTATATAATAGTTTTGGGATGTAGTAATAAATTGATATTTAATTGTTTTGATTATTACATATAGATTATGGTTTATAACCCCTATTTCATTGAATTAACATCACATATACCTAGGTGTTTCAATTCCTTCTATTATGATGTGATCATAATCATATCACCATTCAGTATGGATAAACAATTTCATTTTGGAGTAGAAGAGAATGGAAATCAAATTATTGTTTTATAAAATTCTACTAAATAGTGTTTAAGCCTCACTCGGGAACTCATTATTAATTATAATTATCTCTCATAGTGTATTCCTCCAATCTGAAATTATATTATCTTATTTCCATATTAATATAGTGAATAAATATGCATATGTGATATTAGATCACTATTATTCCCTAATCATCATGATGTGACCATGAAACCATGGTTTTATCCATGTAACATTATATAAAACTCATTCCATATGAAGATTATCTCATTATTTATGTGGAATAAAACCCATTAATTATATTACAATGTAAACATTCTCAGTAAAAAATCTTCTCAACCTCAAACGATTTATGACATGGTAAATATAAATATGGACTGAGGTTACCATGATAAAATAATATCACATATTAGCAATTGAATTAAAGACAGAGTCAACTCTCAGAAACAATGATATTTATAACTCAAATAATTATTTATGATCAAGAATCAATATTTTCATTAAAAATATATATCATCAATAATGTTTTATAAGCTCCACCATCATATTAATGGTTCATCTCTATCCAATATATTCACCGTGAGATTTGAAAATATTTTTTTTTCATCATTTATATGTGAAATTACAAGTTATAAATTAAAAATAAATTTAATCACACATAAATCATATAAATATTACCTATGAGATACACTACTAACGATGTATTAATGATACATGTTATTGTTTAATGAACACCTAATAATTAATGTAAAATCAATATCAACCATCATTATAACCTTCACAAGACCGCACCATCAGGATGGATAGTTTTTAATGGACATAAAAATCGATTATTAAAAATGCAATCATGTGTACAATGACAAAATAATCACCCTAACATGTTATAATATCTAACTCAATTATTAAATTCTATATACTAATTTATTCTTCTATGAGTTCTTCATGTTAAAGTCAAGGCATGTAATATTTAATGGTTTGATTCAATAAATACACAATGTAAATTTTAAATATTATACATAAATAGACAAACATGAAACTATTATATCCAAATTTCATTATTTAACATCATAGATGACTAGAAATATCACTATATAGAAATCCACTTATCGAATTTGCAGTCATCCACTTCTTCTATAGAAGACTTATAACATCAAATGACCTTTTAATGACATTATATATCATTTATCATTCATAATTAATCTAACTATATAGGTATATACTAATATCCCAATAAATATATCTCCATTTAATGTACTCTAAATCAACCATGTCCCAAATCATCATTACTGAATTGTTTCATTAACTATTGAAAATTAATAAAACAAGATATAAAAATATTTTCAATAAATGGGCTTCATCATAAATATGTGGGTGATTAAATAAATTTATCACTACTTCATCCCAATTAAACTAATTCAGAATAGATTAACAGACTAATTCAATTAATCATACCCATCTTAAAAAAAATAACAACAGATATGAATTTCCTTAGGAAAATAAAATGTTACCTTCTATATTTGTTCAACCATGTGAATGGTGGATTTAATGATCCATTCCCACATTAATATTCAAAAAATAAATTATATTGACTATACTAGTTGGTTCTTTGTTGGATATGTAAAAAATTATTGGATACACTTATTATTAAAAAATCATAAATATAAAATAATTGATAATAAAATTAAATTACCAAAATGATTTTTTTGTTTTAAAGATAATGGAATCTAGTAAATAGAGTAAATGTGATAAAAACATTTTAATAAACATTTCCTCAAAAAATAAATTTTCATTGGTTGGAATAGTTATTTTCTCATAGTACAAAATCACAGCTATAAATTTTAAGTGTTGGGGTTATGATTATCCAATGAGACACAAATATAAATAATGGTGAAAGGGATTCCAATACATATTTCATTGATTATGAATATTATGTTCAAATAAAAATATTTTCCTCGATGTCTAGTGAGTATACAAATAAATTTGAATACGTGATTTATTATATAATAATTTCACTTCTCAAGGAAGTTTTAAAAGGTAATGTGAGCCGATAAATAAATAATATCACAAATACGCTATATAATCATAAGATAAATGATTAAATATCAGAAAATAATCATGTACTATAGATGATATAGTTCATTTAATTAGAGGAGTTTGGATTAATGTTGATGTGAAATCCTTCCATACATCTTATAATTTATTCCTTATTAACTATATACTCATGTTTCATTGAAAATAATAAAAGAAAAATTATAGGTATTTAAATTAAATATCATTTGTGTAATTTTCTTCTTGAAAGTAAGGATATAATGTTATTATATTATTTATTCAAGTTGATAAATAAAATAAAAGTAAATAAAATAATCCTAATTTATGAATCAATCACAAAGAAACCTTTGAATTGTTTTTCAAGAAACTAATGATCAATTAGGAAAACATTCAACATGGGGATATTCAATTCACATCATTCATAAATGGTTAATAGATGGAAATTTATAATGATTTTAAAAAAATAAACGAGTTGATTATTTTATGTTTGCAATATACATCATTTAATGTAATACTTTATTACTTATAGCATGTTTTTTAGATAAAATTCTTGAGTTGTGAATTAATATATAAATATGGAAACTAAAAAAATATAAATATATAAAATTATTTAATTGATTATTCATGTTATTATTGGTAGAATGTCTCAAATGTTTTATAGATAATTTAACAATGAATCATCTAACAGTTGAATGATTTATCTATTTGAGACTAATTATCAAGTAATGTTCTTTACTGATATAATTATCTACATGTATATTTTTTAATGAGAGGTATTTTAATTTATTTTTACAAATAAAAATTATTATAATATAACATACATCAATAATATTTAAATTATTCTTGATATAGATTAATCCAATTTTGTTAATAAATGATAAATATTCCACAAAATTCTCAACAAATCCAAAATTTAGGGTTTATATTAAATATAAAATTAAGTCCAAGTAATATTTAAATGATATAAAAACAATAAGATAAACGATCTGTTTTGAGTGAAAATTATAATAATTTTGAATAATTAATTATATTTTATTTTAATGAAAAAAATTAATATTAAAAGAGATAACACCACAATGATTCTATAATTAATTTATAAATATCCAGGTGGACTATTTTATGTGGTTTTTATAGACAAATTCTCATAATTCATGAGTTTGATAAGATAAAAAATAGATTTATTTATATATTATTGATTGATAGAAAATGGTTTTCCTTTAAGATATTAATAGAATATAATAAAGGAATAAGAGAATGTTATTGGTATGAAGATCGGTATTAATTTTTTTGAACCATCCCACAGAACAACTTAACCAAACATTAATAATTTATTAAATATAAAGTGGTGGTATTTACAAAATTCACATTTCATTGTACACATTAGAGTCATGGTTTTTTAAAAAGGATTGATTACGCATTGTATATAATTGATGATATAGATGATGATACTTTTGTTTCATATAAGTATTATATTGTCCCTTTTGAGACATGATTTTCATGTAGCTGAAAAAAACTAAAAATATTTTTACTAATATAAAAAATGGAGTATAATATAAGTTATACTATACAATATAAATTGCGATAAATATTTATATGTTAATATATGAATAAATTTTTGAGAATTTTGTTATGAAATATGATTTCATTAGTAGACATAAAAATAAAATATTTTAATTTTCATAGGTTAAAAAAAGGGAAAACCTAAATCACAAATTCATAAATTTATTACTAATTTGAAGAACTAAAACTTCACTAATAGAGTATACCTCTATTTGATATGGTGGAATAATGTTATACCATGACAATATCAATGGTTGGGATATATAGGTTGTTTCCATTGTAGAAATTTTCTAATAACATATGGGAAAAATATATATAGACACATACACAATATAAGAAAAATAAAATCATAGGGATGTGGTTTTATTACAACAAAGATGGAATAAAAAAATTTCATTTATCATGAAAAATCATTGTCCAATATGGAAGCATTAAAATGTAGAGAAGATAAAATAGTTTGTGGAAATAATTAGGGAAATAGATTCTATTTACCAAAATTATGTTACTATATTGGTTGAATATATAGTCAATATTAACAAATAAATAATAAATGGGTATTAAAGAATGTGTTTCCCATCAGAAGTAAAGTTAATTCATAAAATTTTTTATTAATTATTAATGGTTTATGAAAATTCGATATGTTGACTAAAAATAAAACCATTTAAAAGGAATATATTTCTAAATAAATGTTAATTTAATGTTCAATTGTAGCTTAATATTATTATTAGTTTGAATGTTTGGAGAATATTTTTATAGATCAATTAAAACATTTAATGAGGGAAATATTATTTTCCATGTATCTAAAAGAGGTTAAAATTTTCATGATGTTTTTATAAGTGAAATGTGATGCTAACATATGGAATTAAATTATTATATTTATATTTAGATTAAATATATTTAGAAATATCTATTTATTAATGGATTAGTGAAGGATAACATGTTCTAGTGAATAATTTCATGTAAAAATGGTGTAGCACATCTAGTTTCAGGTAGGTAACCTTTTCATTATGATTATAATATATATAAATTATTTGGAAACACCGAAGAATATGTGCGGTATGGTTTAATATTTAGATATAGAGCTTAATGATAGTTGGTGTATAGTTTGGAAGCCTTGCGGGATAATCGTAGGATGTCGTTTTTAAGTTAGAATTTGTAGTAGATTTATTGAACGGTTTATGTAATCGTGCAACTAATCTACATGTATGGTCAATGTTAGATCCATAAAAAGTTGATCTACCATGTTTTTACCTATGATTGTTTTTTTTCCTCATATTAGATCTTATCATTTTTTTTTAAAAGTCCTTAGAAGGTTCTCTGATCGATTTGGAGGTGATCTGAAAGCTTCCTTGGTGATTAGTAGCCGATTATTCACATTATGAGATCGTTCATCATCCCTCTTGATGGTTTTCTTAAATCCACCTCGTCCCTTCTCTTTGTTTCATTGATATATACCTATTGTGGGTAGATCTATGATTTTTTATATTAAATAAGTTCATATTAGTCTTCAATATTTTAGGGGAAAATATATATAGTGGGTTTGTTGAGATTCAACCCTGTTTTTGGGACATTTTTGGGCCTGTTATCAATTTTCCTAAAATGTCAAGGTATATGGATTCACTCTTAACTCCTCATGCTAGAACTGATGGGAATTATTTAAAATTGATTATTTTCTGTGAAATTGATTTTGAATTAGCTATATAACGATTTTTAAAAACCCTACTCAGTGAAGGTTTTTTGAAACATGGAGATTTAGTGTTCTTGAATAAATTTATTTAGTTTGTGGTTTTAAAAAGTAGATTTTAAATTTGAGATTTTTCAAGAATCATGTTAAACAGAAAAATCAATATTTTTTCAATGAATGGTATGATTTTATTGAAGTGGAAAGATTGATTGAATTTTGAATTTTGATGGTTTTTTATAAAATATTTGTTTTATTAAAATAAATGAAATAGTTGTTTAGGCATCGTTTTTGGCATACTTGGTGTGCATGATCATATTGAATTTTTGGGGCTGAATTGAAATATGACATTGTGCTAAGTGCCAAAGGAGTACTTTCACATGGGATATAGTTAACTTGTGAAGACTTTGTAGATCGACGAGAAAACCTGTATGATTATTGAACTGTCATCACGATGGAATCATGTTTGGTATTGTGGATTCATGGAATAGAATGTTTATCCTTAATGGAACTTGTGAAGATGTTTTAAATTAGGGTTTTGATATTTTATTGAAAATAATATTTTTCGGGAATATTGTGCGACATGGAACTTGTTTATGTTTGGTTAAAAACAATTTCAAAACTTGTTTATAAATGTTTATGATTTTTTTTGAATTTTTTTTATATAAATTAGTTTATATAGATATTACTAACGATTTTATTCTACTGTAATGAGTGGTTAATTAATTGGGGGAAACAATACTAGGTTTTAGTACTCATCCCTTCTTTATCACTTTTTTTTGTAGATGTCAACTACTGTGATATGGGAAAAGGTAATGTATCACACAACATAAGGGAAAGTTCATCGTACATAGTCAATTATTGGATCATGGAGTTTGGAGCATGTGTGGATATAGAGTCTTGTAGTTTTATTAGATTTTTAATATTGTTTTCGAGTATTTAGTTTGAAAATGTAGTCTTCAAATAGGGTATTTGTGTTTTAGCAGGATTTGGATAAATGAATGTGGAGTTTTTTTGTCAATGTCCATGCGTCTTAGTGGTCTGTGTGGTTTCGATTGTATTTTTAGTTCTATTATTCATACTACATAATTCGTCCCCTACTTGTGTTGAAACCATTTAGCATTTATTTCTATCCTTTTGAATATTTGGACTGTCAGTTATGTCCAAGTAGCATCATCCCACACTCTCAATACAATGAGGAGAAGGATGGATGTAAAAAATTGTGTTACATAAATGAAATATTTTAAAGGTATTTTACATTTATTTTCTATTCACGATTTGTTTTGGTGGTTTTCCATGATTTTATAAAGGAATGGGTGTGTTTTCATGATTTGGGAAAAACCGTGAGCCCAATTCCAGATTTAAAAATAAATTCTATTTCATTTATATATTTTTCATTTTTCAACATTTATCATCCATTGAAATTATTATATTTCATACCCATGATATGTTACCAACACCATTGAAATTTGGAGCCTTTAGAACTCCATAACCAATGATTATATTAGTTTTTATTTAAGGGATTAGGCCTTCCCAGAAACCCAATTCTAGTTTATTAAAAAAAATTGTTTAATTAATAACATATTTAATTTTAATGATTTTTTTGTGATTCTAAGTCTCACACAAGACCATTTAACCTATACAAGAGCCCAACCTCTCTCCCCCCACATTGGAGGTCTCCTTCATCACGATTTAGTGCATGAAAATATTGGGGTTTCTAAAATCGGCCAGATTTGAGGAGGTAAGTTCTTTTCATCATAAATCCCTCAATTCTAACTCTTTTTCCTCCATTACAATTCCTAAATGACCTCCTCATCCTTATTCAATCCTCACATGATGTTTTTACGATTTTTAAATTCATATTATGGTGTATTGAGGGAAATGTTTCAAGATTTATCATGTATGTAAGAATCTTCCTTTCCTCTTTCAAATTTCATTGGGTTTAATTCTATTTGATTGGGGTTTGTTAAATTTACCTTGAAGTATCAAATGATCAGATGGTATGGTTTTGAACCTAGGGTTTAGCCTTGGGTTTTATTGGTCTAATATTGTGTTTTTAGGTTTGTTCTAAGTCACTCTTGGTGCGGTGGTGGTGTGACTTGAATTTCGCATGTTGATTCAAGGGTTTTCATTACATTGGTAGGTTATTCCTTTTGGTATGAAATCTTTGTGACCTAAATTTTGTCTTAATGGTATTTTCATGTTTATTTCATTTGAATATTGTTGCCAAAATTGGTTTCAGTGGATATTAAAAAGCAAATGAAGTTTTAATGCCAATTTCATGTGAGATTTAAAGGTTTTCATAAAAATATTTAGATGGTTCCATAATGGATGACCTGTAATTATTTAGGTGATTTAATTGAATTTTATTAGGTATGAAAATATTTTTTTCAAATTTCTTATCCTTTGGTTGTTTTTGAGAAATTGGTTTTGGGTGATGTTTGTTAAGAAAATTATTTTTTGATAACCAATTTGGTGTTGAATTGGGTGTTTTACATGGGTATTCTATGTGATGATTATGTGGATTGTTTTATAAGTCATTTAATGTGTATAAATAAATTCATAAGGTGTGGTGGATTCTATTTTGGTAAATCTTAGTAAGCACATATTGTTCAAGTGGGGATTTCTAAAAGCTTTGGGTGCAAAACAAGGAATTATTTGGAGATGTTTTTTTATTGAATCTCAAAGTGTTTTATTGTGTGTTTTAAATGATATAAAATGTGTCTAGATATATTAATGATTGTTTGTGAACTTTAGAGGTATTTTATATGAAAATGGATATATTTATCATTCAAAAATATTTTGAGCACAATGAGAGAATCCTGGGTACGTAGGTGGGTGGATGTGTACTAGTACAGCTAGTGGACCAGATGGGTTTTATCCCTATTTAACCTTGAAGTTGGATAATGAAAACTATAAATATAATATTTGAATTATTATTGGGTCCACAAGGTTATGGTTATGTTCTCTACTAGTGGATTGTTCACGAGAACTAATTTTACTATGGTTACTTTACACCGATTTATTAGATAAAAGGGGCCCGAGACTTCTAGTTCCTAGGGGTGTTCCGGATTTTGTTTCTCATTGTGTTTTTGGTATTTTCCCATATATTTGGATGTTTTTGGTAGTAAATTATAGTAGCTAACATGTCTATATAAATGTGTGAACATTCTGAAAACTTTATCTTGAAAACACTTTTCATTTGAAAGATTAATTTCTTGAATTTTATCACTTATTTTCTTTTCTTATGAAAACTACTTGATTTTTCACATTCTATTGAAGGATATTCGGAATCATTGGGTGGTATCCTATTGGGATTAGTCTCACACCCTAATTACACCACTTGTGTGTAAGTAGACTTGGTTATGAATGACTCGGGTAAAGGAAAGGATAAGGGTGATTGCGGTTCAGGGTGTCAGTCCCCATCCTTGGGGCGGAGTTGTAGAGACGGATTGGGGGTGATGGCCCCTTGTCATGTGGAGTCCATGGGGCTATTTTTATTTTGTTTCATTGGGTCTTTGATCCTTTTGTATTTGACTTGATCTTATGTATTCAGTTCTGGATTTTTTTATAAACCGCCTTGGTAAGAATTTTTAAGAATCATTTTATCAAATATTTTTCATGTTTTACAGATATATATTCGAGTAAATCATTCCAAAACCATGATAAATGATACCCGGGAACTTGTGTCGGACTATGGGGATATGGAATGCCCTGCAAGACTTATCACAGTCTTGTTTCGGTGCCGGTATTGCTGGTCACCAAATTCATTTCTTGACACAATGGTATTCGAGGGAGGTTAATGTTTTTGGGCTATATTTCTATTTTGGGATGAGTTGGGATAGATATGAGCTAGGACTGTTGGGGATTAGGGTTTTGCTTCTGATTAGGGAGCCTTGACTACACCTCTTGTGGAAAACCTTTAGTCACCAGGGGAAGCTGGAATTTACAGATTGACTTCACATCAAGGTAAGATGTGTGGGCTGCAGACCACACGTGGACATTTGGCGGTGGTGGAGTAGTTGTTTCATTTATTAATGACATGTGTTTATATTATTTATACATTCTGTATTTGATAAACAAAGTTTACAATTTTGGTATTGATTCTTTTTTGTGACAGTTTAATTTTGTAGGAACATGCCTCCCCGAAAAGCTCCCACGCACCCACAGGAGGAAGCTGGAGAGAGTTCTCCCACAACGATTAATCAAGGGCTAGTCGAGGTTGTGGTCCGAGCTGTCCATGTTCTGGGACAGGGGCAAAATCCTGCTTCTATTCATTCAAGGGAAGAGAATATGGGTCTAAGAAAATTTAAATCTCATGATTTTCTAAAAAAATCTTCTTACCTTATGAGTAAGCCCATATCCCACGGAAGCAGAGGAATGGCCCGAGAATATTGAGAATATATTTAAGTTCCTAGAAACAGTAGATGAGAATAGGGTGAAGTGTACCTAATTTATGCTGGAAGGTCCCAGCCGTATGTTGTGGGAGTTAGTGCTTCAGACTGTAAAGAATGAGTAGATGTGCTGGGAATATTTCTAGGTTGTCTTCATTGAAGAGTACTACCCTAAGTTGTTGGATTATTCTAGGTCTAGAGTGTTCATGAAACTTGTTCAGGGTAATCTATATGTGTTGGATTACACAAAATGTTTTGTTGATATGGTTTTCTATGCTCCAGAAATTACCTCTAATACTCAGGAGAAGGCCCAGATGATTGAGAAAGGCATGCGACCAAAGATATACTCGCAAATTTTCTTGTTTAAGATGAGGACCTATGATGAGGTCGTTGATCAGGACTGCATAGTGGAGATTTATAGGAAAGGAAGGGCTAGTTCTTATGGTTCAATAATAGCAGTGGGAAGTGGAAGCTCCTCAGAGAAGAAAAGGAAGCGGGGGGATCGTGTGAAGAAATGAGGGGGCAGTTCATGGAACTCTTCCAGGTAGTTTTAATCTGCGATTTCAGATTCGAGATCAGTTGTGTGACACCAGTATGGGAAGGTCGTGCACATCCAACCTGCATTTCCACTTCCTCTAAATCCTTGTTGACATGGTGGTGGAATGGGGCATTTTCAGTGTTTCTTCGGTGTGACACGTCCACTTCCGAGTGGGGCAGGGTTCGTGGCTTCAAGAGGACTGCCAACATAGTCCGAGCCAGCGAGGATTGGGGGATCTCAATTTGGAAGCTGTGGTGGAAGGGATGGGTCATATTCTAGGTAGAGATAGTTTATTGAATAGCCAAATACTAGCGGTCATCCTCAGGTAGATACTGGACATATCCATGTAGTGGATCAGGCACTAGTAGGATCAGAGGCGTGACAGTCAACAATTCAAGGTACCGTTATGATTAAATATTCTATAGCTACTACTGCTTTTGATACTGGATCCACTATTTCATTTATTTATGCCCATTTTTTGGACATTGTGAATTTTCCAACTAAGTTAATGTATTTCAAGATGGAGATGGTGACACCACTGGGAAAGAAGAATGATCAGGGTCTCCGGTGCCCATCGTGTGTGCTTTCTATGTCAGGGGTTGAGATGGAGTGGGTCCTCTTGGTCTCAGATATAGACCCTTATGATGTCATTCATGGGATGTATTGGATAGTAAACTTCCAGGAACATACCTACTTCTACAGGCGGTGAGTGAGTTTCATAGAACCTGATGGGAGTCGTCAGGTTTTTCAGGGAGAGTGGGATCCTCGGTCAGGTCACGCATGACCCCCACTCCTAGAGTTGGGATGTCTTAACATCCAGTTATCGTCACACATTCTATATGATGATGGTATTTCCCCTATAGGTGGACTAACTCATTTAGTGAATTAGTTTCTAAAGGTATTCACGTATGATTTCTCATGTTTTACCCCCAGAGTGGGATGTGGAGTTTCCGATTGATTTGGCCCCGGGAACATAGCCGATATTTATTCCCTCTTATTACATGGACCCCACATAGCTGAGTGAATTAAAGATACAGCTGGAAAACTTAGAATCCATATGATTCATACTCCTGATCCTCTCTCCTTGGGCCACATTTGTTTTGTTTGCAAAAAAGGCTAACGGATCCCTCCGATTGTGCATTGACTACCGGAAGCAGAATAAGGTAACAATTAAGAACAAATATGCTTTTCTTAGAATAAATTATTTGTTCAATTAGTTGAAGGGGGAGAAGTGGTTATCCAAAATAGACTTCTATTCTGGATATCATCAACTCCAGCTGAAAGAGTCAAATATCCCAATGACAGTATTCTGAAGTATGTACGAAAACCTTGAGTATTTGGTCATGCCCTTAGGATTGACCAATGATCCATTGTTATTTATAGAACTCATGAATAGGGTGTTTCATCAGTATCTCGATTACTTCTTTGTGGTGTTTTTCGATGACATTCTGGAATACTCTGGCTTTGAGGAGGAACACGAACATCACTTGAGGATCGTTTTGGGTACATTACAGGATCACCACCTATGCAAAAAGTTGTCAAAGTGCACTTTTTGGATTAGGGAAGTGTGATTTCTCAGGAATGTGATCTCTGAGTAGGAGGTTATAGTGGAACCCGAGAAGATTAGTGAGTTATGTCATGGGATCAACTAAAGAATGTGTTCAAGATCTGGAGTTTTCATGCCCTAATTGTTTATTACAGGTGATTCGTTTGGGATTTCTCTCGACATTCTTCACCGATGACTGTGCTCAATCAGAAAGGGGTGAAGTATATATGGGGTCCAGAATGTCAGGAATTGTTTGAGGAGATGAATAGGAATTTGACTACCACTATCGTTTTAATTTATCTTGTGGCTGGGAAGGGGTATGTGGTCTATTGTTATGCTTCAGGTATGGGTCTTGGGTGCGTGCTTATGCAAGATGATCACGTGGTGGTGTATGTATCTCTCCAACTCTGACCACATGAAAAGAATTACCCAGCCCCTGACATGGAGTTGGCAGCAGTGATGCATGATTTGATGACTTGGTGTCACTACCTCTTTTATGAGAAGTTGGTGGTCTACATGGATAAAAAATCTTAGCATATATCATCTCACAAAAGGACCTCAACTTGAGGCAGCGTTGCTGGATCGAGTACTTACAGGGGTTCAACATAGACATTGTCTACACCCTATAAAAGAGTAATGTGGTGGATGATGCTTTGAGCATAAGAGTTATAGGGCATTCTTTGAAGAAGTCCAGTGATGAGTGGGATTTTATCGGTCTTTTTTCTCAAATGCATGTGATGAACAGGGAACATAGTGAAGGGGAATTCATGGAGAGCGTCCAATTGACTCCTTCTCTATTAGAGTTGATTCAGTACGAATAGACCACTGATGAGCTTTGTCCATGGTCAAAGCAGTTTCTTCATGGTGGTGAGACATCCTCTGATTGGTCGTTGTCTCCCGAGGGCATCTTGTTTATAAACGGTCATTTGGTAGTGTAATTAACTATGTGGAAGGTGGTGAGGTAGGATAGCCACCAGTCTTAGTGGGATGTCCATCTGGCTGCCACTAATCTGTATTATGATGTCTGTCAGATGTTTTGGTGGCCTATTATGAGACGGGACATAGCAGGCTTTGTGTCGAGATGCTACACATGCCAGCAGGTGAAGGCGGAACACCAAAGGCCCTCCAGTTTTCTCCAACCACTCCCCATTCCTACCTGGAAGTGGGAAGTGGTCTCCATGGACATCATTTTTGGCTTACCTCGTATACCTCGGGGTAAGAATTCCATTTGGGTGGTGATTGATCATCTTACCAAATCATTACACTTCATTCTGATAAAAGATACAACTAAAGTTGAAGAGTTGGGTCATTTGTATCTTTTGGAAGTGGTGAGACTCCATGGCGTACCATTAGAAGTTTTCACAGATAGAGACCCCCTCTTCACTTTTCTATTTTGGTAAGGCTCTCAGATGGACATGGGGTCTCGGATTAAGATGAGCACGACATACGAACCGCAGACTGATGGTTAGATAGAGTGGGCGAATCAGATTTTGGAGGACACACTTCGTGAATTGTCCTGGACTTTGGGGGTTCTTGAGATACCCATTTTTTATTGGTTGAGTTTTCTTATACTAATATATACCAATCCTCCATATTAATGGATCCTTTTGAGGCGCTCTATGGTTGGTCTTGTTGGCCACCCATGTGTTAGACTGAGGTAGGTGAGACCTCACTGTTGGGCTCGAGTCTGGTCCAGGAGATGTCTGGGGAGGTCAGGTTGATCATGTACCGTTTATTGGCATCTCAGAGTCTCCATAAGTCATATGAAGACAGAAGGTGTCGAGACCTAGAGTTTTCTGTGGGTGGTAGGGTATTCCTGAAAGTGGCCCCTCGTCTGGAAAATCGTCGATTGGTGAAGCAAGGGAGGCTGACGGCACGATATGTTGGCCTCTTTGAGATCACTGAGCTTTATGGAAAGGTTGAATACATGATTTTTTTACCTTCTCAGTTGACATCCATCCATGATGACTTCCATGTATCCCAGTTAAATAAATACAACCCGGATCCATCCCATGTGCTGAGTTGCGAAGAACTAGAGCAAGAGCCTAACTTGTCTGTTCTTGAGAAGATGGTGCAAATAGTGGACTCTCAAGAGAAGGTTCTTCGATGAATGTCTATTCTGTCGGTTCAGGTTCATTGGCATCATGGTAACGATACATATGAGACATGGGAGCAGAAGACAGGGGTTAAAGAAGAGTATCCATTCCGGTTTTCTGATCATGCTTCAGGTTGACTTTCGTGGATGGAAAGTTTTCATGGTGGGGATAATTGTCACGTACATGAAATATATTAAAGTTATTTTTCTTTTATTTTCTATTCATGATTATTTTGGGGGTTTCCCAAGCTTTTATAGAGGAATGGGTGAGTTTTCATGAATTCAGCCAAACTGTGAGCCCAATTCCAGATTTAAAAATAATTTTTATTTTGTTTATAAATATTTCATTTTTCAATTTTTTTTATCCATTATAATTAATAAATGGCCTCCCCGGAATTGTTAACACCAATATTGAAATTTGGAGCCTTTAGAAATCAATAACCAAGTTGTATAGGAGTTTATATTTAAAGGATTGATCATACCCAGAGGACCAAATCTAGTTTTAAAAATAAAAATTGTTTAATTAATAACATATTTAATTATAATGATTTTTCTTTGATTCCAAATCTCACCCCAGACCATTGAACCCAGTAATGCAGCCAATCTCTCTATCACCTATTTGGAGCTCTTCATCATCAGGATTGAGTGCAGAAAATATTAGGGTTTCTAAAATAGGTCATATTTTAGGATGTATTTTTTTCATCATAACTCCCTCAAATATAAAAAATTTTCCACCATTCTTATTCCTAAATGAACTCCTCATACTTCTTATAACCTCCCTTTATTTTATTGACTATTTTAAAATTCATCTACTAGTGTATTGAGGGTGATTCTTCAAGATCCAACAAGTAAGTAAATCTCTTCCTTTCCTCTTTCAAATTGCTTATGGTTTAATTCTATTTGACTGTGGTTTCTTCCCTTTTACATGAAATACCAAATGACCAGTTGGTTGGGATTCAAACCTAGAGTTTAACCATGTGTTTTCTTGGTCCAATTTTGTGGTTTTAGGGTTGTTCTATGTCCTTCTTAGTGCGGTGGTTGTGCGACTTGATATTCGCATGTTGATTCAAGTTTTTTCATTACTTTGGTAGGTGATTCCTTTTGGTATGAATTCTTTGTGGCCTAGATGCTGTGTTAATGGAACTTTCATGTTTATTTTATTTGAATGTTTTGTAAATGGTTGGTTTTACTTTCATTTATAAAGAAAAAGAATTTTTAATGACACTTTTATGTGAAATTTAGGGTTTTTTCATATAAATAGTTTATTGGATTCTAAAGGGATTTCCTATAATTATTTAGTTGATTTTATTGAACTGTATTAGGTATGAATATAATGTTTTCAAATTTATTAACCATTCGGCATTGTAGATAAATTGGTTTTGGGTGACGTTTGTTAAGAAAATGATTTTGTGATTACCAAATTGGTGTTGAATTGGGTGTTTTACATGGGTATTCATTGTTATGATAATTGGGATTTATTTACAACTCATTTAATGAGTTTAAAAAAATTATTAAGGTGTGGTGGATTCTGATTTGGTAAATACGAGTATTCTGATAGTGTTCAAGTGGGGGTTTCATAGAGTTTTGGGTGAAGAACAAGGAATGATTTAGAGAAGTTGTTTTATTAAAACTCAATGTGTTTTGTTGTGTGTTTTAAATGGTATAAAATGTGTTTATCTATTTTACTGATTTTATATAACCATTTGTGGATTTTTATATGAAAAGGTATATATGTATCATTCTGAAATTTTTTGAGCACAATGAGGGAAGCCCGAGTACCTAGGTGGGACAGATGTGTACTTGTACGGCAAGTGGCCCGGATGGGTTTGTCCCTATCGCACCTAGAATTTGGATAATGAAAAATATAACTAAACTATGTGAATGTAAATTGGGGACCACTAGGTTATGGTTATGTTCCCTTCTAGTGGCTTGTGCACGAGAATAGATTTTACTATGGTCACTTTACAACGAGGTATGAGATACATGGGGCCCGAGACTATCTAGTGCCTAGGGGTGTTTTTGATTTTTTTTTTTCTCATTGTGTTTGTTGTATATTCCCATGTATTTTTGTGTTTTTGTATGTAATTTATAGTAGCTAACATATCTATTTAAATGTGTGAACATTCTGAAAACATTAGCTTGAAAACTATTTTCAACTGAAAGTTGCATTTCATGGATTTTATAACTTCTTTTCATTGCGTATTAAAACTGCTTGCTTTTTCACCTTCTATTTCATGTTCGTGGGAATCATTGGGTGGTATCTTATTCGGATAAGGATCACACCCTACTTAAACTCCTTCGGTGTATGCAGACATGGTTATGTTTGACTCGGGTAAAGGAAAGGCTAAGGGTGATGCCGGTTCATGGTGTTAGTCCCCATCTTTGCGGCGGAGTTGTGGAGATGGCTTGGGGGTGATAACCCCTTGTCATGTGGAGTCCATGGGGCTGTTTTGTTTCTTTTAATTGTGTATTTGGACCTTTGGTATTGAATTTGATCTTATTTATTCAGTTCTGGATTTTTGTGTAAACCTTGTTGGTATGAATGTTTCAGATTCATTTTGTCAAATGTTTTTGATGTTTTATGGATACATATTCATATAAATCATTCCAAAAACATGATAAATGGTACTTGGGAACTTGTGACAGCCCATGGGGATAGGGAACACCCATTAGGCCATGTTATGTTCCAGGTATGGTGCCGATATTGGTGGTGACCAGATTCAGTTCATGATAAATTGTATCACTTTTTTTAGTACATAGAGATTGTTGATACAAATAGTATCGTCTTGTGAGATAAAAGTTATTGTCTTATGAGATAAAACGTTTCAAATTGTTACTTTTCTTATGAAAAATGGTAATCATTAGTCCTCTCAGTCATGGATTGAAATTCATTATATTCTATTCATTAGGTTGGAATCATTGAAGGAGTATGATTTTTCTAGATAGGAAATTTAGATCATAAAAAGTCATATCAAACCTTTTTATGTTTAACATCAAGTTACCATGTATTTGGGTACATATGTGTATTATAGAAACGTATACAATTTTAATATTATTATCATGGGTTTATCTAGTGAGATAAGCATGACATGCATTAGTGGAATGACTTCCCACAAAGATTGCATAACTCATGTTGATTAATGACATGTTTTTTGGGGAAAATGAATTATTTTTTGGAAAATTTTGAAATTAGTTTCAAATGAATGATTTCGAAAAGCATATGAAGGAGGTATTTTGAAAATTGGATTATTTTTAAAAGTGAGTGGGAATTTTTCAAGAATTCATGACATTGGAAAAGGTTGGTTTTAGAGATAAATTTTATGATAGTTTATGTGGTAGAATTTGTAATTATATGCCTTCAGCTGCTATGGAGTGTGACTTATGGTGTTTGAAAATGATATCAACTAGACATATTATTAATGGATTAGTAGAGTCCATTGAGAATGTGGTTTCATAAGATTTATAAATGAACCTACTCTTGGTTTAAATAATTTCTCAAGCCTTTCAAAGCATTGATCCAGGACTAAAAGAAGCTACAAATTTCAAGTTAACTTTCACTCTTGGAAATCCAATTTAAGTAATCATGGTTGTCTTCATGAGTGTAGGTGATAACTTCAGAACTAATAGATAAAAGGCACATAGACTCATATTCTCAAGGAGGAGGAACACATTGAACTCAAACCACATGAACAAGTAATCCTCCTCTATGACCCATTAAAAATATTTTATGTTTTATATGTGGTTAACTGAGTCATATAATGTGAAACTATATCACAACCTAAGATCATGTCACAATTAAAACAAATTGGGTAATCTTTAGTGTTATTGTCACATAAATCTGAGGTCAGGTGTTTGAAAAATATCTCATGTGCTGAAAATGTCGTATGGTTATATAGAATGAGGGTAGATGATGAATCCTAATTAGAAGACAATCCATGGTGATTATAAGAATTCCATGAATCCATAGTAATGGAAATCATTCAGGGAAAAATGAAAAAAAATTGGTGATAACAAATTATACGGAGCTAACTAGGTGATTGTAGATGATCAGCCTAGACCATCTAAGGTTATAGGTACAATTATTTTGAATTAAACCCTTATTAATATTATATTTTATACTAGTTAATTTAATTAGATTATAACATATTGTTCTATTTATTTTCTATATTTAAAAATTGATGTGATGTGTTCTTTGATAAATCTTTAAACTCCTCTTGGTCAACGATAATTTCAAGCCACTATGTGCCCAACATGTTCCATAGCTATTGACGTAGTTGAGCTGAAATTGGATTTCATGGTGATGGAAATGGATGTTAATGATATAATCCTAGATAGGTATTTGCTAACAACATTAAGGACTCACAATAATTATTATATAAGAAAACTTATTTTCATGATTGAGGATAGTATTTATAACTTCATCAGAAGATAAAGAGTTGTAAATATCCATGAAATGGACTAGTTAGCACCAGAAGTGGGAAAATACTCTTACCATTTGGTGGTATTGAATTTGGAATTCATAGAAGAGATCATGGATAATATTGTTCTATTAGTTTTACAAAACTTTTCCTAGATTTTTCCATAAGAACATCTCACGGATACCACCAATATGGGAGGTAGAAAATGATATTGTTCTCCATCCAGAGACTAATATATTTTCCCTTCCATTTTAAAGAATGGAACCAATACAATTAAGGGATATAAAAGTGAATTTTAAAAAAATTAAAAGAAAGAGTTTTATTCAGACAATCACATCTCCATTGGCAGCATCACTCTTTTTCATAATGAATGTAGATGTAACTCTTCACATATGAATGGAATATCGAAATAATATCCAATTTACAAGAAAAAATCTGTATCCTCTACCATGAATTTATGATTAGTTTGATAAATTTTAGGGAGCTCAAGGGTTCTCAAAAATCTATTTCTGTTCAAGATATAACCAAATGATAGTTTATAAGTAGGATATTCTAGAAATTGATTTAGATGAATATATGGCTACTGTGAATATGAGGAAAATCTTTTTGGTCAAAAAAATTCACCAGTACCCTATATGGAATTGATGAATACTATGTTTAAGTGATATCAAGATTCTATTATTTTTGTGATCATGGATGACATCATGGTGTATTCAAAGACTAGTGTAGAGCATAAGAAAAACATGGAGATAGTTTTGGGAATATTTTGATATCATCATTTTTATTCAAAATTATCAATTTTTGTTATTTGGATAAATAAACTATACTCATGACATGTACTCATTGGAATAGGTGTTTTAGAGGATCTGAATATGATATATGATTTTATCTATTGTAAAATGATGAAAATTTCTTTTATATATGTAGCTTCTTTGGTATAACTGGTTATTAGTGAAGCTCAATTAATGAATTTTCATGATTATTTATGCCAGCGAATCATTAAAAAATAATAATGTTTTATTATAATGGAATGTGTAATGTTATAAGTCTTTTTATGTGTCCAAAGTTCTCCTTACATCTACTCCTATGATTATTTTTACAAAATTTGGACAGGGGTATGAGGTTTATTGTGATGCTTCATGATATGGGTCGGGTTGAGTTGTCATGAAAGGAGACAATATTCATTCTTATGGATCAATAAAGTTAATATTTCATGATAATAATTACCCAATACATGATTTAGAGTTATCTGTAGTTTTCCATTCCCTGATAACATAGTGTCATTATCTCATTGGTGATAAATTTATTTTATTTATGTATTATAGGAGATTGAAACATTTTTTTTTTCAGAACAATATTTTAATATATGGAAAATAAGATATATGGAGTATATTAAAATGTTTGACATTGACTTGATGTATACACTATGTAAAGGAAACTAATTGGAAGATTCATTGAGCATAAATTCAAAGGCTCAGTTGGAAAATTAATCATCTGATGAGTGGAACTGATGTTTGTGCTAGCCGATATGCATTTGGAATTAGAAAACTGAGGTGATGTTGTGTTTTTCTTCCCTGTTGTGATGGTTACAAATTTTATGGACATAATAAAGGAGGCACAAACATCTGATCCATAATTTGTTTCATTGAATTCAAAACTTAATGGTGTGGAGACCATTTAGGGCTAGGGGATGGATAGATGTTCAATGTTGTACATTAAGAACTAGCTTGTAGTAACTAATGTTTTTTGTGAAAAACTTCATACAGATAATCATCATTCAATATTGGGTGTTCATTTAGGAATACAAAATATATTTAAGGTGTTGATAGAACAATTTTTGTTGGTTATCATGAAACAAATTATGGAAATGATTGTTTCCAAGAATTTATCTTTTTATCACGTTAGGGCATGTAATCAGTGACCTGTAGGTATGTTGTAGTCCTTACCTTCCTCCATGTTGAAATGGGAACATATAGATATGGATTTTTCACTTCTCTAACTTGTATAGTACAAAAACATGTTTCTTTATGGTCGATAGTGGGTCGATTTACCAATTTTGTACATTTTTTCCTTATTCATGATAGTCACATGGTGGAGGATCTATCCAAAATCTACATCTAAGAAGTGGTAAACTGATATGTAATACCTATTTTGAATGTATTTTATAGAAACTTGTTGTTCATGATAAGTCAAATTTGATTTTATAGGATTGTATGTTCAAGAGAGGAACACATTTAGACTTGAGGTAAGGGATTTCCACCCTAAACTCCATTTTCATTCAAGTTACTTTTTTTGTCAAATTAACTCAATTAAATTCTTATTTATTATTATATTCTCCTCGTAAATTATGTTTAATAGTTCTACACATGTTTACTAACTATAATCCTACCTTATATTAAGGGGAGTTACACATTTTTAAAGGAACATTCAAAATTGTTTCTGAAATACAACCCTGATTCTTAGGAATTTTTTGAACCCATTCATATTTCCAAGGGCACTCAATATTTGATTTTTCAAAAACATTATATTTTTAAAATTATTCATTTTATTATAAAAATAATCTCTTACTTCAATTCTATATTTATACAAAATTATTTTTCTAAAATAACTATTATTTTCAAAGAAAATGATTATTTATCTCATGAATTACATGATGATTTTATAGTAGTGTCTTCCTATAATTCAACACAATTTTTGATTATTATGTATGATATAATCCAGTATATTTAATTTAATGGTTTATTATAAATTTTATATTTTTTTTCATTCCTAAAACCATTCACCATCTAACTCTAAATGGTTAGTATTTATATTTAATAATCATGGAAAGTTAGTTACATTTCATATGTTAGTTTCAATATGAATTTATATATTATTTCTATTTATCCCCAATCATATGAGGAATTAATTGGGCTTATTATGTGATGGTTGGGGCCTACTATAGTCCCTCTATGAATAGATAGGTCTCATGTCACAAATAGACGTGGACATGGCTGAGGCCTTGCCCCAATTTGGGATATGGTTTTGGCTAAGGCCTTAATCATTTTTAGAAATCTTTATTGAGGACATGAAAATATGTTTCAAATTTTCCTAAATATGAACATACCTCATAGTGAATCTTTTAATAGAAATTTCACGTGGTTATTCGTTTAGAAGAATACACATAATAATTTTGGAATTATTTACTCAACTCATATTCTTACCATAATGTGTTGATGCTTTTTATTTGTAATTGAGTGTGTTTTAAATTATTATCCATACCTAATGTTTATTTTTATGTTATATTCCACTATATTTCATACTCTTAATAAGAAATTTATCCCACTCCTATCTTATGTTTATTTTTTCCAAGGACATGATGATGATAGTTATGAGTGACTTGCAGACATAATCTTGGAGTCATAGATGTTTTTAATGGAATAAATTAGTTTTGTATTTCCTTTAAGGATGTAATGTAGAACTTATATTTGTATATTTTTTCCAAAATAATCTAAAATAATTGGTACATTGAGATATATATCCTTTATTTATATACCAATGTAGTAAAATAAGTCACCAACTCTGAGGAATTGGGGTCGGGTCCTAACAGTTGGTTTGAGATAATGTTTAGTAGATAACCTGGAAACTATATTTAGAAAACATAGATTAGGGAACAAATCCCTAAGATATACTTTGAGTATAATCATACATGAAAATCATGGTATTTCGGAATGAAATAGATTATGTGGATGTTTCTAGAAAATAAATCTCTTTATGGATTCAACATAGGTTGAGGTGGATCTGGAACCGACGTACCTAGGAGTAAATGTTTTAACAAGGAGTCTCATGATTGAAATGAGGTATCCCGGTAAATGATAGTGGGTCTTATTGCACTATTGGTATTGACACTCCTAAGGAATATGCTTATGATAATTTAAATTTTCATTACAGTCCCCTATGAAGGATTTAAATGTAAATATTTTCTCAATGAAACCATGTTTGTGATTATGGGATTACCCATGCATTGAATTTAAATTTATGCTAAATATGATTCTATGATAAGATTTTACATTACAGTTGAAAACATAATCTAGTGTGTTGTAATATTTACAAATGGTGACTAGTAGTACAAATGAAAAAGACATGAATAGGCGTATCACATGTTGGGATTTACCTCTGAAACAATATAATGATGTTGGATCTGGTGATGTGACTATTGATGAGCTTATTATAAGTATATTGGGACAAATTACTCTGGTTATGACCAATAACCTTAGCTGTATGGATAATATGGATCCACGACATGTAAGAGCTTTTTTAGATCGATTTATGCAACAGCAACATCCATCATTCAATGGGACTATAAACTCATTTGTATCTAAGTAGAAAATAAGTTCCCTAGTGAATATATTTCCCACATCGTGATGTAACCAAAAAGAGAAGGTCATCATGGCAGTTTATCGTCTATCCGGAGATGCAGATCAGTGGTGGTTGTTAATCCAAAACATAAAGGATTATGAAAAGATACACGATATAGAATGGAGGGAACTTAAGGAAATCTTTCTAATGAAATAATTTACTCGTGAATAACTGGAGGATATAAAAAGGTAGTTTCTGAGTTTAAAGAAAAAGGAATATGGGAGTGTTGAAAAATATGAAGCTAACTTCACAAGGTTATGAATGATTTTTTTGGACTACATATGAAATACGAGGGAAAATATTGATGAATTCTTTGATGAAATAAAGCCTTTCCTCTGGCAGGCTATGATCACCTAGAGATTCTTGTCATATGAAGAAACAGTTTAATGTGCTATCAATACAGAAAATAAAATCTCTAGGTCTTATGAATTTAATGGAATGAAAGAGAAGACGAGGGATGTATAAAACGCTAGGAAAGGAAATAAGGAAATTGGGAAGAATGGAAGAATGAAATTTCCACCTTGTGATAAATATAAAAGAAAACACCCCAGTATTTGCTTAAAATGAAAAAGAGTAAGCTACAAATTTAGATAGAAATCTCATCATGTAGTTGATTGTAATGGGAATGAAAAATCCATTAATGTCCAATGCTATTAATATTAAGATATGGGACATTATTCTAATGATATTACAAAGCATCAATGAAAAGATGAAACAAAAAAGGCCAAGGGAGTAGGGACAAATTTATGTGATCACAACTTCTAATATAGAAGTTCCTAATGATGTGGATGTAGTTACATTAATCATTTCCTTAAACATATAATATTATTTATTTGACTCTAGATCATCACAATATTTCATATCTTCACATTTTACCAATTAAAATTAGATATTTTCAATTTTATTTAATAACGGAGTTGTTAGCCAAAATTTCTATGGGAAGTATCATTAAAAAAAAGTTGTGTCTGGAATTCCCCATTATGGCGTATAAAAGTTTATAATATTCTAATATTATTATCATATCCATGATTTATGTTTAAATAATCCTTGGTATGAATTGGCTTTCACACAATGATGTGAAAATATACTGCAAGAAAAAGGAGGTTCCAATTTTTGAGGATGAAGTGGAATCCCTTATCTTTAGTCCCGAAACATCACCATATGAGTTGCATATAGATTAAACCTCCATAGATATACTGAATTCAATAATTGGTGAGGAATTTAATACAATAAAAATGGGTGAGGAGAAGAATGTCCAGATAGAGGATGTACAGATTGTAAAATAATATGTTGATTTGTATCTGTAGGACTTACATGGACATCTTCTATAGTAGGAATTTTAGTTTTCCATTGACATAGTTCCTGGTTCATAGCCCATATCAAAGACCCCTTATAGAATGAATGTCGTGGAATTAGTGTAATTGAGGAAGAAACTATAGGAATTGAGTGGTAAAGGATTTATCTCCTTAGTGTATCTATGTGTGTAGACCCTGCTGTTTTCTTCTTGAAGAGTGATGGATCCATAATGTTTTTCATTGACTACTGGGAGATAAATGCTATAAAAATAACGAACTAGTTTCACATACCTATCATTAATGACTTATTTGATGAACTTCAAATAACCCACTAATTATTGACGATGGAGCATCAATCTAGGTGTCATTAGATTCTTGTGAGGAAGGAAGAAATTCCAAAAATATCATTTCAAACCATGTTTGAGCATTACAAGTTTATAGTAATGCCTTTTAGACTAACTAATGGACCCTCAGTTTTCAGGGAACTAAATAATATAACATTAAAGAAATATCATCATTAATTTTTGGTGGTATTTATTTTTTAAATCTTTGTATAAGATAAATGATACGAAGATCATGAAAATCACTTGAGTATTACTCTAAAGACACTTAAAAAAATGAATTATATCAAAAGTTTAGAAAGTGTGAATTTTGTCTTCAATCAGTTTTCGTTATAGGACAAATTATCTCAAAATATGGAATATCTATTGATATTGAAAAGACAGTGGATGTGAAATAATGTCATAATCCAAAGAACAAAACAGAGGTAAGTAGTTTTATTGATCTAGCATTTTATTATTGGTGTTTTGTTCGGATAATTTCCATTTATCCAACCCAATGATCAATCATACACATAAAGGGGTTATGATTGTATGGACTAATGAATGTGAGGACAATTTTGATGAATTTAAGGGGAGGTTTGTTGAATTATCATATCCTAACCCTACCATTGGGGAATGATGGGTTTCTGAACTATAACAATTCATCAATGAAAGAACATGTTAGTTTCCTTATACATAATGATGTAGGTATTTACTACACCTCATGGATGTTAAATATTCATGAACAAAACCATCCCACTCATGATATTGAGTTAGAATTAGTAATATTTTCTCTAAAGATATGTATACATTATCTCTATGGTGAAAAATTTGAGATATATATGGATCACAAGTATCTGATGCATATCTTCTCATAGAAATAACACAACATGAGGTAAAGGAGATGACTCGAACTAGTCAAGGATTATGACTGTACCATACACTACCACCCTGGAAAGGAAAACATGGTATCTGATTCATTGAGTTGGAAGGAACATGGAGTCCTAAAAAATTGAGGATTGACAAGGATCCGTTGTAAATGGTTCTAGTAAGGATGGAAATGGGAATTATCAAAGCAGGTGAAATATCATTACATTTTCAAATGGTTTTCCAATTATATTTATTATAAATAATTAAAACACATCAGCCTATTGAAGATATCCTAAAAAAGATATTAATTTCTATAAAATATGGGAAGTTTACTGACTTTGTGTGTAAAGATGGTGTTTGGAAATTAGGGAAGAGGCTTTGTGTTTCAACTGTTGACGGGATAAAAAGGGAGTTAATGGATTATGATCACAGTTATAATATATTCATAGATCCTGGTAGCACTAAGATGTATAGAGATTTGAAGGATCAATTCTAGTGGGATAACATAAAGAGGGAAATTGCAGATTATGTATCAAGATGTTTAGTCTATGAATAAATGAATGTCGAAAGGTAGCATCCAAAATGTAGTTAGGCACCCTATAATGATTCATACGTTGAAATGAGATTATGTATCCAGGGATTCTGTCACTATATTACCCATTACTTCAAGGATTAATGATGAGATATGGGTAATTGTGGATAATATTATGAAATCAACATATTTCCTTGCGATAAGGGAGGATTTTACACTAGAGTGTTTGGAAAGAATCTATATCAATGATGTTTTGAGAATTCATGTACCACCTCTGTCAATTGTTTCTAATCATAACACACAAATTACATATAAATTCTGGAAAAGTCATCATAAATATTTGGATACTGATCATCGATTGTGTACTACTTACCATTGAAAAACTAATTGGAATTCATAGAGGATGATCCAAACCTTAGAGGACATGTTGATATCATGTTAACATGACTTTCAAGGTATATTGGATCAATATGTACCTTCTGTGGAGTTTTCAAACAATAATAGCTTCCATTCAAGTATTTAAATGGAACAATTTGATGCATTGAATGGGAATAGATGTTATACACAAACATGTTGGGATGATGTTGGTGGAAGGAAGCATGTGGGCCTCGAGCCTGTAGAAGAAACAGAAAACAAATCTAATGACTATTCAAGGCCATATTAAAATATTATAAAGAATACAAATGGGATATGCCGATAATCAAATGAAAGATCTAGAATTTCAAGTGGAGATCTTGTTTTCCTGAAAGTATATATATGGAAGGGCGTTATATAACGTGGAATGAATGGGAAGTAAGCCCTAAGTCCATTGGACCTTTTGAATGTTTTGAGAAAATTTGAACAGTTTCATATCGTTTGGCAATGCCACCAATCCTATCAAAAGTAAACAATCTGTTTTATGCCTCATTGCTGATAAATTACATGCCATTCCCAACACTTTTCCTCACCTATGAATGTATAGAGTTTGAAGATGACCTATCTTACAATGAAGAGTCTTTCCAGGTTCTGGAAAATAGTGAACAAGGGTTGAGGAATCAGATGACACATCTAGTAATGGTACTTTGGAAAAATAATAAAATCAAAGAGGCAACATCAGAGAGTGAGAAGCATATATTAAAGAGATTCCAGAATCTTTTTAGGTAACATTTTTTTAATTTATAGGAAGAAATTTTCGTAAGGAGGTGAGAATGTGAGACCCCATGGTTATGAAAATAAATATAAAATTCAGGAAACAATGATTTCCTAAAAAAACGTCACAATTCATAATATAGTCGTTAAACACAACATTGCCTCTTCAATGTTTTGAATTTTGAAAAACGGTCATCTGGTGTTGTGATCAATAAGACAATTTGAGTCTGATAGAACAAACATGAGTTTTTTGAATAGAAACATTCCCTTATGAATAGTAATATGACCCATATTAATAGTAAACAATGATATTGTTTTATTTTTGTATGGTAATAGGATAATGAGATCTTAATTATTTTTTCAAGGTGATATAAAAATAATTCTACTTTTAAAATTTTTATTATTTCGAATTAACTATGATTATTAAAAATTTTAATTAATAATATTTAGAAAATTATTTTTGAAAAATGGTGTTCATTTTTAATTCATACACATTGAAAAATGGTTGGGTAAATTTTTGGAATTTTTCTGAAATTCGTTAATTTTTTATGATTAGTGAAATATGGTAAAATACCATATATAAAAATTATATGTTATATACACTATTTATGACAACATGAGTGATTCAAGGTCACTTGGTTCAAACTAACATTAACTTATTAAATTTTGGGGTTATATGAACCATCACTATTGGTTGTCTTTAGTGAATTAATAAAATAACGAATAAAATATTCAAAATTCACTCCACTCCTACACTATAAAAACCCCTTTCACTCCCTCTTCATTTAACTCATCTATGTTTTTAATATCCTCAATTTTCCACCCAAATACCATTACCTAGTCACTTCCCACATCCAATAATCTCTTGTTGTTTCCTAAAGAACAAGACCCCTTACCTTAAGGAGTTTCTCAATGAGGTTATTTCAAGAGGTATGTCACCCTTATTTTTCTTTTAGTTTCATTTCATTTTCCCTTCTTTTGTTATCCCATGCTCATCTCCTCTATCTAAATGACCATGATAAATCCGGTTTCTTATATATACATTAATTGTATCATGTTATTGGATGAACTATCATCATTAATCTTACTCTCTCTCTCTCTTTTGTAAATAAAATCAACTTCCATGAGGTTCTAATTTATTACCATCATGGATAAGGAAGTTTAATTCCTCAATTTTCCTTCATTAATGGTCATGAAACAATTTTTTTCATTGAAAAAGACTATAATATAGGTATTATAACCTAATTAATATTCATTAAGAATTATACGTACATATTATTAAATCATGTGAACAAAATATTTTCTAATAATCAAAATACTTATAAAATAATCTTATTGAATGTCATTAATATTTCATTTATTGATTCAACCTAATTCCATTTAAATAACTAATTAAATGACCATTAACACATATGGATGTTCGTAAATATTATTTTGTTTAATTATGGATATTTACTTCCATTCCACATGAACTTAATTACATGAAAATAGGTGAACTGTTTATGAACATAATGAAAATGAACACACTAGAAAGAGGGAATTCAATATAATAACGTATCAAAAAAAATATATAAAAGTACTAAAAAATTACTATAAAATAAAATAATCTCTAATAGGTTCTGAAATAATTTATTAATAATTCTAATTTCATATTCATGTACCTTATGTTCATGGGAAGAAAAATTCGAACATAAGGTAAGGGTTTTCCACCCGAACCTCCATTTTCAATCGGGTTACATTTTTTGTTAAATTACCTAAATCAAATTCTTATGTATTATTATGTACTCCCAATAAATTATATGTGATTTTTATACACATTTTTACCATCCACAATCCTAACTTATTTTATTTATAGTTATATGTTTTAAAAGGAACATTCACAATTGTTTCCGAAACACAATCTTGATACTAGGGAATTTCTCAAATTCTTACCTATTTTCAAGGGCAACCTATACTCTGTTTATGGAATCCTCTTATTTATAATATAAATAATTTTAATTTTTTAATACTATATTACTTCAATTTTTGTTTTATACAAAATACTTTTCTAAAATTACTATTCTTTTCAAAGTAAACGTTTATTTATCTCATGAATTACTATATGGTTTTATAAGAGTGTTTTCATCTATTTCAAAACTCAGTTTGATTATTATGAATGATATCATCTACCATATTTAATTTAATGGTTTATCATATGATTGAATCTTTATGTTGTTTCTTAAACACATTCACAAATGTACTCCTCTTTGTTAGTGTTTATGTTTAATGTTCGGGGAATGTTATTTACATTTCATATGTTAGTTTCAATATGAATGTATATGTTTTTTATGTTTATACCTACTAATATAAGGAATCAAATGGACTTATTATGGGGCGATTGTGGGCCTCTATAGCCCTTATAATAAGTGGTTGGTCTCATGAGACAAATAGACGTGGACTTGGCTGAGAGCTCACCCTAATTTGTGATATGAGTTTTGCTGTGGCCATAATCATTTTTAGACGTCTTGGCTGAGGCCTTGAAAATATGGTTCAGAATGTAATATATATGAACTTACAAAATTATACATCATTTAATTTAATGTTCCTGTAGTTATTGGAATATTATAATATCGATGATTATGTTGTCATTATTTACTCATCTCATATTCCAACCATAATGTGTTCATGTTTATTATTTATAATTAAATGTGTTTTAAATTATTCTCCATTCATAATGCTTATGTTTATGTTATGTTACACTGTATTTCTTACTCTTAATGAGAATTTGAAATCACCCCTTTCTTATGTTTCATTTTTCATATGATATTAAGTAGGTAGTTATTAGTGACTTGAGTACATACTCCAGGAGGCATGAATGTTATTAATAGAATAAATTAGGGTTGTATTTCCTTTTATGATATAATGATGAAATTATATATGTAACTTTTTTCCAAAATCAACTAAACATATTGTCCCTTCACAAAACATATTCCTCATTTATATACCAATGTAATAAAATAATGTACCGACTCCTGGAAATTGGGGTTGGGTCTTTACAGTGATAATATAATTATGATATAGGTTCCATAATTTAACATTTTGATTTATTATTGAAAATTTGTTTTCCAACAATCCTATAGTTTATTGAGGAATGTTAAATAACTTAATTTTATGTATGAAAATCAGGATTTATTGAAAATATATTCTTGATGTTTAAATATACATAGACTAAGGGTTTCATTCCTTATATATATCTCTTACAAATATATTTATGCCCTTCCAATATTTTGAATTTTTTTTCATAGGTCTTAATATTGGTAAGTGGATATAATGTGTCATGAATAATGATTTGAGTATGTGTCATGAATATAAATCATTTTATATTTTAAAAGGGTTTCCTTTGATGAAACAAAAGTTACTGTTTGGTAGTTTCTAATTTTCTTTTTTATGTTATTATATTTAATTGTTATGGTTTATTTCTCAAAAAAAATACCTAAAATCATATTCAATTTGAATGAAATTAATTTCATGACTAAAACTAAAGATTATGTAATGATCAATGTCAGTGAATTATAGTTGATATTATTGGTGGGTTTAGATAATTTTATAGGAAATTTTGAAACTTAATCATATGATACAAAATATATATATGCACAATGGTTAGAATAATAGAAAGAGTCATAGATATTTTAGATAAATTTAATGAGTTTTAGATAACATGGATATGTATATCATAGTGTTTATTTTCAACCTAAGATAGTATATGGTGATTTTATTTACATACAGACACTCTAAATATTTTGGTTTTATTAAATGGTTGGATCCCACGATAACCAATGTAACAATGGATGTGAAGAAAATGTGGTTGTTCATGAATATGGAACTGAATGAAATGGGAGATGTAATTATATCTCTCGTTGCAATTCATATCCAGAAATCAGGATTAATGATTAAGCACTTTGTCCTTAGTGGGTTTTTTGAAGCATCATATATGATAGAAATGAATCCCTCTAATAATGATCATAAATGGAATCATATTCGTCATTATATATGTCAATGATGTGGAATGACACAAAGAGAAAAATTATTTAATTGGATGGGAAGTTATTTTAGATGTCATAATGAGTGACATAAGGCAATTTAATTCCAAGGAAAAAGGAATTTCTCACTTAACTCCCGGAAAGGGAATGAAGTTCATTCAGAGTTATCAACTGAATGTTTTACATGTGAATAGTATGATCAATATGAAGATAGATGTCCTACATAAAATGTTAAGAAATGGGATTATTAAGACAGTGATATTGTTTTTACAAATACCCAATGTCATTCCAATTTACAATGGGGAAACCAAAAATGAAATATGAAAGGTATAGATTATTTATTGACTCATGTTTGGATTTTACCGAATCTTGGCACACGATTCATGTTTTTGGTTGTGAAAACAAATTATTAAGGAACAATATGGAAACATGTGGTCAAGGTAACAAGAAATCTGTTTTAATTATTAATAAGTCTACATATATGGTATTTTAGAGTTATGTTAGATCTATAGAAGATTAAGTGTTTAAAAGTATTAATTCTCTGTTGATGATGTAATTAGTTTGAACGACTTTTTCTAGAATGTGTAACATTGATGTTTCGTATTTGAAAATGTTATTCGTATAAGAATTATATTTTATTGTGAGGAAATATTTATAAAGGTATAAATAATATTTAGGGTTTATAAGGACTTTATTTTCATATAATTAATGGATATTAATTTTCAGGGTGGAAAATGAATGGTGTGAGATAAATTTTCAGGTTAAAATATTTTCTGGATATTTTTAGAATATTATCTGATTTTGGGAATATAATAAGAGTTATAAAAATTATATGGTTTCAAAAAAAGAAAAACTCACATGATGGGTGACCACTCGCCATGTCAGATAAAACTATATAAATAGAACCCACAACCAAACAGAGATAAGGATTTATTACCTACCACAAGCCCACATGATTTCCCTTGTTAGAAAGACTTTTTCTTTTTGATAAATAGTTAGTGAAATTAGAAATAGTTGATTTTGGTAAAATATGTTTTATCAAGTGGATATCCTTAGTATTGGAAAATGATTTTGGGATTAGGTTATAAATTTTAGTTTGGATGACATTAAATACATTGGTTCATTTTTATGATTAAGGTAAATAGAATTCTTTTGAAATTTATTTGAGTAGTACTAGTTGAATTATACTTTGGTTGAATATATGATTTTTAATTGAGGACTTATGTGAATAATGTTAATTATTGAATTTACTAACCTATAATGGAATATATATGATTTGGTAATTTCTTGTTTATATAAGACATTAAGAGTGAATTATTCTATTTGTACATAAATCTTAAAACATATCATAGAAGGAAATGTGATCAATTCCATCATAATTATGGGTTTTAATATTTGTTTGGATTATCTGATAAATTTTATGGAAAGTTATTTTTTGAATGGTATATGAAGAACTTTTGATTTTATAGATTAAATTTTGATATTAAATTTAGTTTTTTGTCTTCTATTGGTTTATTATTTTTGAAGATTTTTTTTATTATCGTAACCATTAATATTTTATTATATTTGGAGAATTGTTTTATATTATCCTAACAATTTGGTTTTGGTTAATTATACAATAAAAGATAAATATTTAGTTAATATTTTATAGATTATTTGGTTCAATAAAAGATAATTATATATATTCATTTTTGAAATATTCCTTTCAAATAATCATCTTTTGAATTAAATGAGATTATATTAGAAATATACAAAATGATGAAACTCTACTTCTCAGTTATGTATATGTCCTTATGTCCTTATTATAAGTAGTAAAATAATTCCACATCTTTAAGGAAAAAATCTCAATTTTTTACCTTTTTTAATATGAAAACAAAGAGCATTTAATCTATCAAAAGATTGTTGTTTTATGATTTTTACCATTCCCTTGATCATGTTTTCTATCACTCTCCATCATAACATAATGGTTGGTTTTTCTTTCATATCATTGTTTTCCTACATGGAATCATATTTAGTGTTATCTCGGGTGACCTTTATAATTTGATTTATTTCATTTAAATTGGATTTTTTATTGACACTTTTTTTCTAATGTGGGACTTCAATAATGTAACATTGAAATGTGAATCCTTAGTTATTGATCTCAAATTTAAAAGGGCGAGGAATAAATTTCCAAAAGGGTGGAAGGATGTATCATCCCCAGTAATTAGAATATAATACATTTTCATATTTATTATTACTTATGTATTAGATCATAATTTTACTTTAAAAAGGGATCTATGTCCGATAGTCTACCTTACACGGAACAATGTGTTTCCTTGAACTCTTACACAGCACACAAGATTGAGTTATACTGAAAAATAATCTATTATTAAAATATTTTTTAAGTTTTAGTTATCTTATAGCTGTTTTAATTGTTTGAATGAATGATATTAACTAAATTATGAATATAGGGATTACAAATTTATATATAAACATTAATTGGTTGGAAAAACAATTAAACTCAAAATAAAAACTAATTGCATATAAAGGATGCATTTTGATGAAAAACTATAAAATTGAGAATAATTGTGTTTATAAAATAATCAACTCACTATTTTTGGAATATCATAATGAAATTTATATTAAATACGATGTTTAAAATTCATCTTATTTGTATTTTATACAAGTTATAAGAAGAAATTCAATCTTATAAATAAATGGTGTATTTTTTAAAAGGATGTCTTACCCAGTTTTAAGGCAGAATCCTTTTAATATGTAGTTTATTTCTTGTTTTACATTCTATATTTTATGAAATACACTTATTCTTTAGAATAGGGACATAAATATTTACTTTGGGTGATTTTTGGTAATTTTATGATAAAATACATTTTTTAATGAATGGTGAAAAATACAGCCTTTTAATTCAAAACGGAATTTTCATATACAATATATATATTGTTATATTTTTATTTCAAATGGTTTTTAGGTATAATTATGTTATGTTTTTATCAGTTAATCAAATTTATTTCATTGGATGATTTTTTAAATTAAAATTAAATAGAAAAACAATGTGATCTTTGGAACATTTCACTTAAAAACCATGTTTTCTTGATCCATCAACGAGATTAATATTAATCCAAAATTATCAACTATTGTGAATTTAATTTCAAAAAATGGTCATACATGGTTTTTCATAATATAAAAAATGAGGTCTAATAAGAAAAAAATAAATTTTGGTGAATTGTGTTTTTAGTATTTTATTTTCCACTTTTAATGTAAAATATAATAAAAAAAATGTAAAATGTAAAATTATAATATTATAAAACTACCCTAACATAAGTTATAATATTAATAAATGAGTTACTACCTACCATTACCATATTTATTCTGATATTGAAACCATTGGAATCCACTTGGGTGTCATTATGTCATTTATAACTTTTAATTTTAGGTAAAGGAATATATGTCATAAACATGTATTTCCTTATTTATTTTTTGTACCGTGTTGTTATATAAGTGATACATATTACTATTAATAGTATATATAAATAAAAATATTTTTTCTATATATATATATATGATTTATAATTTTTATGAAATAACTAATTTAATGAAACAATGTCATAATGTTGATGTAATAATTTATATGATAAATAAAGAATCAAATAAATTATATTAATGATATTAAAATAAATATAATATAACATATTTGATTCCATCCACGAATTTTAAAAACGAACATGAAATTTTAGGATTGATATAATATATTTTTTTCGAAGGAACAATGATGATATGATATTTTTAATGAGTTATGTAATGAATACTACCAAAATTAACATAATTCATAACGTAAATTATAAATTACTCATTTAATGGCATAAAATTTATAAAAATCCATCATTTGACCCAAAATTTTATATAAAAGAATAAATTTCAATATTGAATCATTCATTGGTCTTTTGAAATGATTTATTAATTATTTAAACTCTCAATGTATAAATTACAAGATAAAACAGTGTGACATAGAAAGGTTAAATCAAAGTGATAAGGATTGGAAATTAATCTAAACATTTATAAGTATCATATTATGATTATATTTGGACCTCTAATATTATTCTATTTGATCTAGATAATATTAAACACATTTTCGAATCAAAATTGAATTAATATTAATTTAATACACTTAATAATTCCAAGGTTTCCCCTCCCCACTCACATAAAAAGGAACCCATTACTCTATATTACCCACACATCCAAAACATTTCGGTCCTACAAATATATATCCAAAACCATTCCTATAATATAACCCCAAATTATTGATGCCATATTTTAGGAATAACACCCTTCCTAGAGGTGTTAAGGTGTTAAGAAATATGATCATCCGAAGGAAGGGTATTGTTTTTATTTATGTATATCTATCTAATTTCATCTTCCATTCATTTAAATATTATTCATCCTTTGTGAAATAATAACTCAAATATCCTCAATATAATTATATTTCATATTTTTAATATCATCACCTAAATCCATTTCCACTTCCATTAAAGGGGAATGTAATTACTCTTTCGTTCATACATGTGAACTATCACCTCCACGAACCGATCCAATTTATTTTCAAAAACCATATCTTTGTACTTTTTATAATAATTTAATTAATTTTCATATGTGATATTAATTACATATTAATAATAATTGGATAATAATATATCAATGATTTTTTATTTTTCATGTGAATAAAAATGTGTGTACGGGTGAACTATCATCTCCATGAAGTAATATAACTAATTTTAATTCATTATACCACTTGTATGATATATATCTATATATATATGTATATTTAAATGATTAATATTATATTAATTATTTTCTAATCATTATGAAGTTATAAATTAATACTTACCTTCTATCCATAACAGTAAATTTAAAAATGAAAATTATACTCATGTGTACGTATGACTTACCATCTCACTGATTATAATGTTGTTAATTTTTCATAACAATATATAATGGATCAATTTAAAATTATTAATTTTATTAAAAAATGATAATAATGAAAGTAAAATTATTACCAAGAAGATGGTCTAATGACCACATGGACTAGTGACATTAAACCATTTTCATTTTCTAATTAAGTACATAATATTGACAAAACGTCTGATATGAACATATATGAATATTTCATTTTCATAACCTGGTAAAAACTTATAAAAAAGAGAAAACTAAACATGAAAACTGTTCTAAATAAATTATATATTATCCTATGTTAATTAATCAGGAATATAAAAATTTTTCATGACGAGTGAGACTCACAGTAAGGGACTTCGTCACAATCACCTTTCATGGTGGCATATTTTCATGTTATACACTGAATTAATTTTATATGGTGTATAGTCAACACATTTGAATTTTAATTTCATTAAAGGTACTTCAAAATGATGAATTTTTTATTATGTTTTTTACTAAATGAATAAATTTATGATTTTAAAATATATAGAGACATTTAGTTTTTAACCTCCTTAACCATTATTTGAACTTTAAATTCCACTATAAGTATTAACGTTTTAAAAGAAAAAGAAAACCATTATTCCTTATTTTTGAATTTTTTATTGAAAATGGATTTTAGAATTGATTGATTATATAAATATCATTAAATTTTAACTTTTGAATGAAATGTGGAAATTTTATTTTTTATTTTATAAATTATTTATGTGTTGTGAATATGTTTTTGTTTTTGGGAATTAATTATATATTTGGGTTGTTACGTAATAAATTAAGGTTGGGTGATCCCGTGATAATTTTCAAATAAAATGTGTAAGGATATGTAGTTAAAAGATATTTTTTCTCCTAATAGATTTAGGGAATATACTATACTGGGTATTCCAAATGTAACCATGGATGATTCACTCAATGTACCTTTGAATGTTAAATGTAAGTATGATTTGGGTACAAAATTTTACATTTATGATTTAGGATTTCTAAGATTTTTTTTAAAATATTATGATTTCATGAGGTATGTTAAATAATGTATATTTTGTTGGATAAAATATAATTTTTTTGAAATGTTTTCAGGAGATGAAATAATTCCTGGACTAAGGGTTTTATATAAAAAACCTTTCTCTTTTTTCACACTGACACATAATTTATTACATAAAGTTTTCACTTGATACATCACCAATGATGAAGAGGTATAGTGTATTGGGGTATTAGTAACATTACATAACAACTTAAAATTTGAAATAAAAATCTGTATTAAAATCTTATTTTATATGACCACAACATTCCGTCGTACATTGCATTACATGGGATAACCCGAGGACATGCATAAGAAAAGGGTTATCTATAAATCCCGATAAGGGAGTAAACAAGGAATAACATAAATAATATAGTAAATTTTGAGAAATAATAATATCAATGGAGAATAAGTGATACATGAACATAAAGTCATGATATACCATGACTATCATTACAAGGAAATGTGGTAAAAAAATTTAACATGTTATTAGTAAAAGTTAAGGCTCGTTGCACATGGAGATTGAGTACACCCTCATTGCACATGATTTATCATGTGTAAACCCTAATTTCAAATGAATTATAATCAGTAACCCTCTTTTCATATGACATATCATGATACCACTCTTTACCCAATTAATTAGAGCGCCTTCAGAGCAGACCCTTTATTAACATTTCATTTTATGCATAATTGTGCCACATGGATCATATAACTTGGAGTCATTCCACATCATAATTTATTCCATGAAGAAGGAATATGGAATATATAAATGAAATTATAATCTCATATTTATATGTTCATAATGGTGAATACCCTTGATATTTAAATGGTTATGGTATACACTTACATGATTATATTGAAATGTGAATTTTGGTGTATGTTCATCATCATAATGATGTAAAATACAAATCATAAAATTTCTTGATGAGAGATAAAGGGGTATCCCATAATTTATACTTTAAATAGATAGTGATGGGGTCATTTAACATATTATCCATACTTATGTAATATAACATTATATATTGTTTGAATGTAAATGAGGATATAAAATTTTTTTATGGAATTTCAGTATGGTAACAGGTGTAATGAGAGACATTAATGAAAGAAAAAGAGGTCTCGAATCATTAAAAAATTATTAGTGAAGTATGGGGAGGTTTTCAATCATACCTCAACATTTTTAATTGAAAAGAAATGGGTATAACAGCATTAATAAATTTAGAAAAAATGAGAAAGGTGGAAATAAATTATAGAATTTTAGCTTAGTAACAGGTGTTCATGGGAGATATTAATGAAAGAGAAATGTGTATATTATCATTAAAACACAAGGATTGAAGTATAGGGGAGGTGAAAAATCATACCGCAACATTTTTAATTGAAAATAAAAGTGTATAATGACATAATTAAATTTGGAAATAAAATGAGAAGCGAAGAAATTCGTTATTTAGGAGTGTGATTCCAAATGCTTGGGACAGGCTTGTGAGAGGCTTCATAAGAGCTTGGGGCACCATGGTAGGATTATATAGAAATGATGGAAGAGGTTGGTAGAGCTCTAAAGGTTTTGAGTTATGTCTAATGGGAAATTGAGTGGATTTATATTAGAAAGGATAGGGGATTATTTATTATTTTGGTTTTGGACACTACACATTAAACTAATCAAAACCACAATCTATCCCATGGTTTTTCCCAGATTTTTAAAAAAAGTGTTGTGAAAAATATTATTTGATAAGGCCAATGTCTTATATTATTAAAATATTAAGCTTTATTATGCATAGGGGAGTCACACTCTAAAGGAAATCATTTTAAAATGATAAAATATTTCATAAGTCTTGGAGTGTCCACCAAGGCACCAAAAAATTAATCAAAAAAATATATAATCAAATAATTTTAAAGGTAAAACATTAATTTTCTGAATAAATTTTTTTTTATTATTTTATTACATAACATCATGGTAATTATGATGTCATAAAATACAATATATATTGAAATGGTGTTAAATTTTTAACCAAAAATTCGATTCTCTCAGAAAAATTTGAAAAATTAACCTTTATATAATTTTGATGTCATGAATCTAAAAATGATAATAATATTATCTATATTATCTTATAAATATGTGAATCATCATTTTTAAAATAAAACCCATCATTTATTGAAAATTCATGGGTTTTGACAAAAACAGTTTTCAAACCATAATAAAAATTTCAATTGTATTAATGAAAAATTATACAATCATTTAAATTTAATAAAATGAAATTTATTAATAATATTAAAATATTATTTAATTAAAAAATCCAGTAAAAATACTATTTGTGCTCTATAAATAATTTAAATAGTAACAATAAAAATGTTAATGTATATTTTTAATTATATACAATAAATAATTCACATAATCAGAGTTCTAGGGTCTTGTTACATAACCTCTTATTGCACCCACATATGACCTAATGGTAAGGTGTGTAATGGTGAAAGTCTCTTGTGGTGGCTCAAATAACATCACTCGGGTAGTAATCTCTATCATTTTCCACATATCCCATAGGTGGTTCTATTCATGCTTAACGTGTTGAAGCTCAACATGGGGCATGGTCAAGAGCGTTACCCAGTGGGAAAACCTACCTTTCAAGCTCTTAAAAATGGGTTTCATATGAATAAATTCTACTGGTTGAGGCCATTTAATTTTCGCCCGGAGTAAAATGGATTTTTTAATGCCATGTATTTATACTAATCATGTGATCACTATTATCATCTATATTAGCTACAGTAACAATTGTAAAGGGTATATTAAAATCCAAAAACATAAAACAAATGAAGTGAATATGTTTTATGTAACCATTTTACATAATAAAAAATTTAATTAGATCAAGATGAATTTTCATTAATACATGTTTGTGATGTTACAGTCTTCCAACCTTAATAAATTTCCCCCTCAAGATTTCATTTTACCACAGTAAAACAGGTGTGGGTAACTCTTCTTTAACACATCCTTTTATTCCAATGATACTTCTTCAAAAATATGGTTTTTCCATAGCACCTTGATGAGGGGAATTATATTAGTTCATATAACATTTTCTCTACTATCTAGGATCTTCATCAGCTTCCCTTCATAAGAGAGGTCATTCTACAATGGTACTGTTTTTGGATTGAGTACATACGATGGGTAAGTTATGTACTTCCTTAAGAGTTATGAATGGAATACATCATGTACTTAGGATAGGGTTAGTGGGATTCTTAGTAAATGGGCCACTACTCCAATGTGATCAAGGATCTCAAAAGGTATCATGTACCTTGGACTAATCATTCCCTTCTTACAAAATATCATAACTCTATTCCATGGTGATATGAAGAGGAATAACATGTCTCCATCCGTAAAATCTGGGTCTCGTCGACGATTACCCGCAATGATTTTTTTTCGACTCTAAGAATCTTTAATGTGATGATGTATGGTCTTAACCTTCTCCACCATTTCTTTTACCATTTTTGGACCTAGTAGTTTTCCCTCCCCAACATCATCCCAACATGCCATTTTCTACACATCTTCCCATAAAGGGCTTCATAGTGATCCATTTGTATTCTTGAGTGGAAACTATTATGGTAAGAGAACTAAACTATAGGAAGATGTTGATCCCATCCCCATTTTAAGTCTATTGAGAATGTACTCAACATGTACTCAAGTTTTTGGATAGTATGCTCATATTGTCCATCAATTTCAGGATGTTAATCCATACTAATGTTCATCTTAGTATTCAGAGTGGGTTAGAGACTCTTCCAGAACATAGAGGTGAATCATATATCTCGATGAGATATAATGGATTCTGAACTCCATGTATCCTTACAACATATTTGATATATATCTGTGTCAGTTTATCTAATTGGGAATACTTATGAATTTGAATGAAGTGTGAAATCATTGTAAGACAATCCAAAACAACCCAGATAGAATTCATTACTTTGGATGTCTTTGGAAGTCTAGTGACAAAGTCCATGGTGATGTTATCCCATTTCCATGTTGGTATGGGTAATGGTTTCATCATCCCATTGGACTTCTATTTCTCAACCTTTACTTGATAAAATACCAAGAACATTGATTTATACTCAGCAATGTTGATTTTCAAGTTATCCTTCCAATAATTCTCTCGGACATCTCGATATATCATTGTACTTCCTTGGGTGAATGATAAAATTTGAACTATGTGCATCTTCCAAAAGATCATTATTTAACTCAGGATTTTATGAAACACATATTCCTAACCAAAATATCTTAATTCCTTCTTCATTAACATTGAACTCTGAGGATTTCCCTTTTCTAATAATTTCAAATATCGTTTGAATTTCCACATCATCATTTTGAGCATCCATTATCCTTTCCAAAATAGAATGTTGAGTAATCACTTGTTGAAGGATTGATGATGTTCCCTTATTTAATATTACCATTTATATCTTCATCAAATCTAATAAGATTGGATCCTTTTCAATATTCATCAATGATAAAACATTTGGTTCCTTTTTCTATAGAGTATATTTCACCTTGTTCGCTTTCCTATAGTGTCAATTTATTGATTATTAATAGTCTATGATCATCTATAACCATATTTGTTGGTTCATTTTCAACTCTGTTTGTGTTAATATATACTTGAGGATTTTGTTATTCATATATATTTCACACTTATTCTTAAAGAGTTAACGTATCCAAATTTTCAATCTGAAGATTACTGCAGCCAACTCCAGATCATCTGTTCGATAGTTTTTCTAATGAAATTTTATTTACTTTGAAGCAGATGAAATTAATTTATCATTTTTCATCAACACACAACTCATTCCCTTATTCAAAGCATCATTGAATACCAAAAAAAATTCTCCATTTGTGGGTAGTGTGAGCATGGGTGTAGTGATAATCCTTCTTTCTAACTCCTTGAATCTATCTTGACATTTATCACTCCAAGAAAACATGACTCCCTTCCGGGTTATCTTGGTAAGATTGTTGGATAATCATGAGAAATTTCCCACAAAATGGAGATAATATCTAGTACACCCTCGGAAGCTATGGATATCGATCACTGTTGATGGCCTCGACCATCCCTCAATTGCAGTTTTGTTTGAAGGATCCACAAATAGAAAATTTATTATGATGATATGAACCATATATGAGACCTCTTTTAAGTATAACTAACACATGATGTACATTACATAGAGATTATCCTTTCATAAGGTCTCTATTAAAATTCATGGATGATTCAAATTCTCCTCGGTTTTGGAGTATATTAGAATATTATCTACAAAGAAAAAAAATTCATGGTTATCTCTAAAGGGAATATTAATCATTTCAATTAATAATTCAAGATAATTAGTGAGTTCTAAATGAATTACTATAAATTCATAGTGCCTATACCTTGTACGAAATGTAGTTTCAGAGATATCCTCCTTATTCATCCTTACATGGTAATATCCCAACCACAAATCCACCTTGAAGAAGTCTTGGGATCAACATAGATTATAAAACATGTAATTAATTCGGGGTATAGGATAATTGTTATTTATCGTGAATTTTTAGATCTCACAAAAATTAATGAAAAGGCACAATGAACTATCCTTCTTCATGATGAAGAGGATTGGTCTGCCCCATGGTGATGCACTTAGGAGCATATAACCTTTATTTAGATTCTCATGTAGTTGTTTATTTAGCTCTTAAATCTCACCAACATCCATTTTATAAGGAGTCCTTAATATTGGCAATTCCCCATGAATATGTTCAATCAAGAATTCAAAATATGTTCTAGGAGAAAGACTGAGGAATTCCAAAATAAAAAATTCAAAAAATTCCATCACAATAGGTATGTATTCAATGATGGTATCTTCCTTAGAATCAATCATCTTAGGAAGATAGGCGTGATCATAGGGTAGTAATATCCACACTTGAGAAGATAGTGCTAAAGAAGATTCATCATTCTTGTTGTAATTTTACAGAATTAGGGGTTCAATTCACCATATGCAGAGTGATCTCCCTTTCATTACAATTTATGTTGTCTTTATATAGAGAAAGCCAATCCATTCCATGAATTTCATCAAATTACACAATAGGGAGTATGAAGTGGTTCTTCGGGATGTTTAAACCACAAAATGTTACTGAGGAGGATTTATATTCATCGGATGCAATGATTTTTCAATTTTCCATTGTAACCGACATCTCTACTTCCATGATATGTGGATGTGTGGGGATTTATCTACTAATAATTCAAGATATTAATGAATTCTTAGAACCAGAATAAAAAAGTATGTTCAATATTATTCAATTAATAACTATCTTACCTGTCACCAATTCATTTTTCGGGTTTTCATCAGCAGTAGTGATGGAAAAAGTGCACCCTTTATTCCTTGGAGTTTTTTTGTTTCATTTTAATACCATTGGATTAGGGAATTTGTTTTAAAAGTTCCATGGATACTTCCAGTTAAATAAATTAATGATGCGTTGAGGGTCGAATATAGATTTACTCTCATCTATCACAATAGTGGGTTTTTCAAGGGGGAAATTAATGGCCAGGTGCCCTTCTCTTCCACATCTAAAGAATTTCCTTTCCCCAATCAGGTAATTTCACAGGTTCTTCATTACACACATTTTGAATGTGGGATGCTGGAATTTCATATCATCATTGGATTTTTTCAATCAGACCGCATGAATTAAAGTCCATATTACACTTCTCATCCCCATGATACAGCTAGTATTTTCTGATATTATTTTCAACAATGTGAGAGAATCAGACAATTTCCTCATAGCTCTCGAGGTCACGAATTGCTAGGTCTTTCCATATACTTGATTTCAGACCAACAAAGAAGTGTTCAACCTAGGATTTGCGGGTAAAAAAATCTAGAGGTGTTCTTTGAAAGCCATGTGATGTTTTCCTGATATGCTCTGATTGATTCATCATATTTTTTCTTGAGGTCATGGAAGACCCTTTCCATCTTAATTTAGTTGGTTCACAAAAAATATGTATTGTTTTTTAGAAAATGTTCCATTCAAATGCCTCAATATCTTCCTCATGCTTCGTATTTTTGGCCAATTTCCACCATTGATCAGCTTCACCCTTCATATGATAATAATATAGTGTTACCTTCTCTTGTTCTGAACATTGAAGGATGGATAAGATCTTCTCAATTGAGATTACCCAGTGTTCGGTGAATGAGGGATCAAATGATCCATTAAATATCAGTGTCATTTGTCTCATTATGATCTCGATTGTGGATTTTCCTTTCATTAGGGGGTGGGGGTGGGGGTTAACATTCCTCTTTACCCATGTTTATATTTAATACATGATTTAATTGAGAGAGTATATTGAAAAAAATTTGACTCATGCTCCCATCAATGTGGGCATCAAAATAGAATATTAATCAAATTGATCTTTATGTCAGTAGTTAGAATGATTCCTCTTGTTACTCGCCATTGGCTGGGATAAAAGTAAAATTAGGGGTAACACATTAAATGTAATCCAATTACAAAAAACGGATAACATATAAATTACATATACTTCTTTAATTTATCTATGTTATCCATGATATTATTCCCAACATATATTCTTAGGGGAATTTTTTTAGCTTAATAATTTCTCATACTATGATTATAAATTCACAAAAGAATATCCCATTGGAGTTTTTTAACCCAGAGTACAGGAAGGACGATTTCCATGCCCCAGTTCTCGTTCAAGTCTAGTTCAATGTTGTGTCTTCGAGTTTTACACCTTGATACATTTGTGACATAGCTGCCTATAATTTTTCATGTCCGCGCATTGATGTATTTTCTTAATAAACATCTTACTCAATACTCAAAAATATTTAGGGATGTTTTTATTATACTTTTTATTGTCCCTAATGACTTCACTAGGGTTATATAATCCTTATTTTAAAAATAACATAATATTTCTTATGATACCAACTATAACAACCCTGCAATTTATTTCACACATAAACATAATTTGTTACATAAAATTTTACCTTGATACAATATTGAGGATCGGTAGGTCTAGTGTCTTTTGGGATTATAAACATTACATATCCCTTTAAAACATTAAATACACATATTTATTGAAAACAACTTTTACATGATCACAATAGTCCATCATAGTTAGAATTGAATGGGATAACCTGAGCACATGTATAAGTAAAGGGTGATCTATAAATCCTAGTAATGGTGTAAAAAAGGAATAACATGAAGAATAAAGTACATGTTTGGAAATTGGAAAACCAATGGATCATAATAGAAACATTAACATAAAGGTATTATATAGCACGATTATCAGAACATTGGATAGTGGAAACAACATATATCATGATATTATCCCATGCTAAGGCTCAATGAACATGGATCATGAGAAACTCCTCATTACACATGAATTAGAATTATTCAACCCTGATTTCACTTTAATTAGCATGATTAAACCCTCCTTGAACTTCATGTATCATTATCCTACTCCTTACCTAATGCATTAGAGCGCTAACAGGGAGCACCTTTTGCAAACATTTCATTTCACGTAGAAGTATGCCTCATGGATCATATAACATAGAGTCATCCAGCATCATAATTGTTTCCAAAATGAAATAATGTGGAATACATAAATGAAATTATCATTAAATATTTATATTTGTATAATGGTGAATACCCATGAAAGATTAATGGGTATGTTATTCTCTTCCATAATGATTTTTTCATGGAAATTTTGGTGTAACATTGGCAGCATAATGATGTAAAATTGAAATCGTAAAATGGGTTGATGTGAGAGAAAAGGATATATAATCATTTATTCATGAAATGGACAATTATGGGGTCATGGAACATAATTTCCCAACATCTTTAATAAAATTTAGATGTACAATTTAAAATAATTTCATTAATGTAAATGGGGAGAGAGAAATTCCTTATGGAATTTTGGCATGGTTACAGATTTAATTGGTTGAATAAATGAAAGATAAAGAGGTTGATAATCATTCAAGAATAAGGAGGGAATTATGATAGAGGGTAGAAATTATACCCAAAATTTTTTAATTGTTGTTAAAAGGGTATAGAAAAGAAAAAAATTTGTACTAAAATGAGAATGGAAAAAACCAATTACCGAATTTCGGCATGTTAACGGGTGTACATGAGAAAAATTAATGAGAGAGAAAGTGTACTCTCATAATTAAAAACTAATTATGATAGTATAGGGGAGGTGAGATATTATAACCTAACATTTTTTATTTTAAATAAAATGGTATAACAACATTAAAAAATTTGGACCAAATGATAATGGAAGAAATCCCTTACATGAAAGTGTGATTCCAAAGGCTTGGGAGAGTCTTGTGAGAGAATTATTGGTTGATTGGGGCACCTTGGTAGGATTATAGAAAGAAATGGGTAGAGGTTGGTTGAGATAAAAATGTTTTTAGTGATGTGTAATGGGATATTGAGTGGTTTTATATAGGAACAAAGATGGAATTCTGTGTTTTTTATGTTTTAGACAGCACACATTAAACTAATCAAAACCACAAACTATACCATCGTTTTTGCCCATTGTTTTTTGAAAAATTGGAGTGGAAAAAATTATCTTATAAGGAAAATGGAAAAATAATATAAAAATATTAGGCTTCCTTATGTGGAGGTGAGTCACAGTCTGAAGTAAAACATTTTAAAATGTTAAAATATATAAAAAACCTTTGAGAGTCTAATAATCCTCCATAAAATTAATCAAAAAAATATAAAATAAGATAATTTTAAAATTAAAAATTTAATTTTCAGATTATAATATTTATATTATTTTATTACGTCACTATTAAGTCATTATGATGTCATAAAACACATTATTAATTTTAACTATATTTAATTTTTAGCCAAAAATTCGACGCTCAAAAAATTATGAAAAATTAAACATTAGAAAACATCAAAGTATTGAATATAAATTTGATATTCATTTTATCTAAATATTTCTATAAATATGTGAATTTTCACTATGAAAATAAAAACTGACATTTATTGAATATTTATGGGTTTTGACAACAACGATTTTTAAACCATTATAAAAATTTCAATTGTATTCATAAAAATTTATAAGATCATTTATATTTAATAAAAACTAATTTAGGAATAATATTAAAATATTATTTCATTCTATAATCCAATAACAATACTATATTTTCTTTACAAATCATTTACATTTTAGAAATAATAAAATGAATATATATTGTTTAATCTATAGAAAAAATAATGACAATAATGATAGTGCTAGGGTCTTGTTACAGAACCCCTTATAACACCTGCATATGACCTAAGGGTATGGTTTTTGATGGTGAAAAACTTTTTTGGTGGCCTGAATAACATCACTCTGGTGGTAATCTCTATAATCTTCCACATACCCCATAGGCTATTCCATTCATGCTTCATGTGTCGAAGATCATCTTGGGCGTGGTCAAAAGTGAAGCCTAGTGATACCACCTACTTTCTGAGGTTCGACAAATTGGCTTCTTCTAGAACAATTCTACTGGATGAGTCCATCTATTTGTTTTTCTAAGTAAAAAGGATTTGTTAAATCCCTATATATATATATATTAATCATGTTATCACTGTTCAATGGATATATTAGAAAAGGAAAAAAATTAATGGTATTTTTAAAAAAAACATAAAACCAAGGAACTAAATATATTTTATATAACCATTTTATATATTATGATATTTAATTATATCATGACTAATTTTCATTAATAAATGTTTGGGTCATTATATTTCATTACTTATTTGTATCCATTAATGAGCTTGTTTATGATATTTCCGAGTATTAAATTGTTTTTCATTGGTCATAATATTTGTAAGAAAAAATAAATTTCATGATGACATAATTGAAGATCTTTCATAAAAATAAATAATGTTTTATTTTAAAAGGGTTTATTTTAGTGAGGAAAATGTAAATTGATTGGAAGTTTCCACCTTTAATTTTTGTGGTTTTGTTATATAATAGTCATGGAGTAATTTCTTGAAAATATAAACATGATAATATCCTCATTGTTAATGAAATTAAATTCTTGAATAAAACTAAAGATTATGTAATGAATAATTTCATAGCCTTATATTTTACATTGATAAAAAGAATGGTTTTTATTAAAAAATTTATTGATTTTTAATGGAATCTAAAATTTGAAATTGAATGAATGAGATTGAATTTTAATTTCAAAAGTATTAAAATAAATTATCCATAATTGATTGTGTAAGAGCACTTAAAATATATATGTAGTTTTAGAGTTATTTGGACACACTCTAAAATTATACAACGTTCTAAGACATAAATACATCAAGTCCCATCCATGATGGGATGGTGATGAGTCACCTTTGGCCAATGTAAGAGGGACGTGTTGGTTTTTATGTGTGTATATTGGTTTCTTTGATCACATAGAGAGTATGGATTACTATAACCTTGATGTTGTGTACCTAGTTATTAGATGACCATGTTTCTTGCATTAATATTGTAGAGATATAATTGTATTCCAATGTTGCTAAACTTCAATACACGCTGTTTGAATTTTTATAAAAAAATTTATAATGTTTTTCAATTTAACACATTGTTTTAGAAATATTTTAAAATTGTAAAAACATTTTATTAAAATTTTCCATCATTTGAACTATATAAAAATATTTGATAAAATATTTTTTAAATTTCCAAACCTATTTATTTTATAATTGAAGGAATTCTATTGTTTAATCGTGTATAGGTATCTGTTATGAATTATATGGAGAGACCATATGGGATTTTTATATCAAATCATACTTACTGTCACGAACCGTCCTCGGGGCCCATGCCGTGACTACCCATAGCCAGCCTTCCATAGGCCAGGGGCTGGAGACTAGCACCAAAGGAGTAAATCCCAATAACTGGGAAGACATTTCATTTTAAAAAGTAATCAAAACACCACAGAGTACAAGCAGAAGTAATACACTAAGTATAAAAGAAAGTGTTGAAAATTAAATGGGCCAGAATACAAACCCAACTGAAAATACAGCTACAACTGAACGAAAGTACTATAGTAAATACAAGCAGTTGGAAGAATAGAAGAAGCTCCTAGGTCGTCCACCTCGGATCCTACCTGAAGGGTAAGTACAGATATCGCCGCTCCTGGATCGTCCACCATGGATCCTACCTAAAGGGTAGGTACCGATAGCCTCCACAACGCTCTTTCCCGTCAACGTCCTCCGAGTATTGAATCATCATGAAGTCCACCTCCCGATACTGACTCGTCGTGAGGTCCACCTCCGGGTACCATCCAGTCCTCGAACACTCGGCCTCTGTCAGCGCTGCCCATCGTCTGCAACCAACAAAATGAGGTGCGAGCATAGCCCATACAGGAGTGAGTATGTGATACTCAGTAGTTACCCCGAGACCCTCAAGGTCTCACTAAATCCAACAAGGATAACCACAATGAAGGATCTCAACAGATAACCCTTACATAGCTATATGCCCATACTTATACCTAAGTTATCGAGTATCCCATATCAATCATGAGGAAACACAAAGGTTATGAAATCAACGGATAAAAACTACCTAAATATATGCCCATACATATACCTAAGTTATCATGCGACCCATCTCAATCATGAGGTAAACACAAAGGTCATGGACTTTTCTCAAACCATAATTTTCATTAACGAAACCGTAACTACTGAAGAGCTCCATCTCTGACGAGTACAGTGATCCTGTCACGACTCCGAGGTATTTCTCACTAACCTAAGACTACTTAGGTACTCCTCCTGTCGAGTACCGTGGTTCTGCAGGCAACTACCAGTCGCTCCGTCCACTATGGTTCTGTCGCCAAATACCAGGTTCTCCGTCCACTGGGCTAGTCGACTCACTCAAAGTCGAGTATGTCAAGTAGTAGTCAGGTCTCAGCTGGCTACACGGTCTCCGTACACCATACGCTCATATCCGGGAGGGTCCGGTCCATGAGCTACTGGTCGATACTCCATGTTCACAAATTCCCACGAAGACGTATCTCAAAGGACCGCCTCGTCATAGGGGTCTCAACACAACAGACAGCACGTCAATCGGATTCCTGATGTGTGAGTTATTACCCTTTTCCTCCCAGGGGCCTGGTTGGATTCATGTACGAACCAACCCTGCCATATCTCAACTGTTCCCCGAACTCTCATAGGGTATACTCATAGGGACCGTTTCTCAACGTGATTACCAACGCCGCTGACGGATCGTCAAACGGTCGTCCGGTCTGAATATTATCAGCTCTTCCGTTAAAGGGGCCCGGTTGGATTTTGGGTACAATCCATCCCGTACTTACTCCAATTGTGTCCAAATCTTAGGTGAAGTATGAAAAATGTTCCACATCATCAAGAGGAATCCAAAAAAGTCAATGGCACGTCAATTGGATGTCTAAAGCTCAAGTTATAAGTGTTTCCACTCAGAGGGCCCGGTTGGTTTCGTGTTCGAACCAACATGGCCATAATAAAAGTTCTCTGAAACCTTGATTGTAATATACCGAAATGACCGTCTGGATCCATGGATCCCAACGCAACTGACGGTAGGTCGATCGGAGGTCAGAATCCCATGATATGGACAAAATACTGATAACAGTTCGAAATGGGGGGTATGGGCCCGGCCCGGCCTGGCCCAACCCAACCCCCCCTGGGTCGGCCCGAACTGGGCGACCCAACCTGGGTCAGGGTCCAGCTCAGCTGGGCGTGGCCTGACCCGGTCTGTGCGACCTGCCTCGGCCCAGCCTGGGGGGGTGCGCTAGCTCGGCCAGCGGCCGAGCAGGTGGGAACCGTCCCCCCCCCCCCCCTTTCGCCCCACGGATGTGGCGCGCCTACCGTGTACTCCTCCTCCGGATCCAGCACAACCATAAGATCCGGCCGCCTGACACCGTGGCTGAATCTGCGGTGGTTCCTCCTGGCAACGCGCTGGTAGGGTCTTCTGCGGACCACCAGACGCGCTCTGGTGGTCCGTTTTGCCTGCTGTCTTCGCCAGCGGTCCTCCCGGGACCTGCCCTTCACTACAAAGTCATCAAAACACCTCTACAACCCATTCTGTCATCGCTCGTAGATCCTCACATCAATAATAAATCTGTACAGGGTTATCGGGCCGTGTTTTATCGGCCTGCGCCCTCCGCGTTAGGTGTTATCAAAAGGCAATCAGTTAAACACATGCTTTTAATCATTGATGAGGGTATAAATTATTCAAGTAAATTATACTAACACACTGCAATTAAATACCCACACACGAGGGTATATTTCACAGAAACACTATTCATGAAAACCCCCTACCTCATGTCATTCGTTGTATGTTGACGATGTCACAAGAGTGTGGACGTTAACTCGTCGACATCGTCCCAAGGGAGGAGATGAAGATGACGATGGTCGCTGGCATTCGTTGCTTCTATCGTCTTCGGATTGCACCCGAGGAAGAATTGATGTCTCCTCTCTTGTCGTGCTACGAAGAGGATAGAGGGTGTGTCATTATTCCTCACCGGAGGTTTGGTGTTCTTCAACGAAGAAGAAAAACCACTCTTCCTTCACAAAGTTCTCCCCCAAGAGGTTTCTCCCAATAAAATATTTGCTAAGGAAAATATTTAGAGAAGATCTCTCCATCTTAATGAAATGCCATGCAAAACTAAATATTTAAAAACTAAAAATAAATTAATAAAGTGAATCAACTAATTAGTCTATCATGGGTTGGATTAATTAATTAGAGAGAGAAGAAGGTGACGAGTTAATTTAAAATTCAAAAGTGAGGGGAGATCAAAGGGGAGTTGGCACATTAAGTGAAAGGGAGTTTAAGGGGGTTTATAAGAAGTTCAAGGGGTTGTGGTCTCATTTGGGTCCCAAAAAAAATAAACTCTCCCATGGGAGGTTAGGTGGGTGTGGGCCGCACTTCCCACATATTCACACATGGGATGTTTGGTTGTTGTGGACCCCACCAACAACTTCCCATGGAAGAATTTAACTTCCTTGAATATCAAAAATAAAACTGTACACAATTTTATTTATTACTTCCTTAAACCCCAAAATTTAACTACTTCCCCCCAAAAAGCAAAACTATAGTAAAAGTCCTATTAAACAAATACTGGCACTGCAAGTTCATCGGTGCCCTCGGATTTAAATTCTGAGCACCGGTTCAAAAGATAGAATAACTCGCACATTCTTTCACTGAACGTACCCGAGCTAAAACATCAGAAATTGATTCCGGGAACACCGGGCCTCGGAATCAGGTGCCGTCAAAAGCCTTGGTCTCGTAAAATTCCAAAGAAATTTAAAAAAAATTATCTTGAATTTTCCAGGACTTTACGCTTACACCCTCAGGTGTTTTTACGTTATCTTTATTGTGGTTTGCGAAAATGAAAATTATATCTTGGAGGTGCATACAACTATTGAACCATGAATGGGATGAGTTGTTTCCTTAGAGAAATGGACTGTTCATACTTATTTTAGTATACAGTTTATAGTACATTGATCATTAATGAATTGTTAATTTCTGTTAAATTACTCCCACCAGAGTTTCATTGGTATTCATATTGGATTTCTTATATTATGTTTTGTGGAAAATTAATTCCTACTTGCATGTTATATGATCCTAGGTTCTGTTTTATAACCCATGAGGATCGAGAAAATCTTTCAGGCTATGTTAATTTCAGCTTAGTTATCAGTTTACCATGGTACACTGGATGGTTCATGAGATATAGTGAGTTGTGTAATAATTCCACAATATCATAGGTAGATAGTAAATTCCTTCCTCATGTATTCACCACCCTAATAATATATGATAATTTCAATGTAATTTCAATTATATTTAATAATTAATTTTGCTACTTTATTTAATTTTAAATATATTCACACTTATGTCCTATAAAAACACATAAAATTAATTACTAAAGGAATTAAAAAATTAATGACTCATCTATAATAACCACTTACACGGGTTATCAATGTTTCACATCTTCAACAAATATATGATCTAAAAACCCACTAGACTATTCAAAATCTCTCCTAAAAGATTATTATTTCTACTATCCAAATGAAAAATATATCATGATTCAAATTATTCAAAATAAAATGTGTCTAAAAATAAAATATTATGTGGTCCTTGACTCTATTTCTAGTTTATATGTCCATATAGATAATTCAAATGGTATATTGTATGAAAATAAACTCTAACCATACTATTATGAATATTTTTAACATTATTTTCTATATAAAAATTTTATGAAGAGTTTTGCATATAGCTAATTCGATTAATAATGTCAATATTGTTTATATAACAATTCATATTCTCAACAATGAATGAAAATACAATACTATCCAGAAATTATACAAAAAATATTGTATTCCATAATCATGCCTCGATTAATTTAAATTTTAAAAACATACCCTTATAGTAAAATTTTAATTTGGTAAGAATTATTTGATAATGCAGTTGGAGAATTAATTTTCAATCATTATAAAATAAACATAAAATTCTATACCATGTATTAATTATGTATAATAAATAAATCATTGAATACTTTTGATTCATTAATAATTGTTGAAAGTAAATTGTATAAAATCATGTATTCAAAATCCTTTTACTTCCATGTTTTTCAAAATGTGATCTAAAATACAATATAAAAAACCAATTATCATTATCACCATTTTTTGAACGGTTTCCATAATAATAATTTATTATGAAAAATTTATAATTAATATATACATCAATATTATTTAATTATTATCTAGTATCAATATTATGTGGGAGTAAAATAGATTTTTTGAAAAAAGTTTCTTAATACAATTGTGCTTCATCATTTTATCCTTTTTTTTATTATTAATTGTGAAAAAAATTCTAGAATATATTTTTTTGTAATTTTTTATAATATTATTATTTATTAATATGGGAGGTTTGTTTATGATTCTTAATGATGATGTCGATGAAGTGTATGTTTCATTGATTTTTCATAAATGTACATTGGTATTATAACTGTATAATTTTATATTAATTTTATCAATTTAAATATAAATTTTTATAATTTATTACATATTTTTATCATTTGTTTCTGGAAAATAAATTCACATATACATACATGATATTAATTTAGTGAATTGTTCATAAATTCAGTCAAATCGATCCAAACAAGAATGCACTATAATTAATGGATGATTATTTTGGGATATTGTTATAATATCAAAATAAAATAATAATAATGTCAATATTTAGGATTTATTAGTATAAAGTATCATATTTTTTGAAAATTATATTAATTATATAACTAATATGATGTTTTGAAATAGCATGAAGAAATAATGTTTTTCTAATATAATGCCTCTTTGGATGGTTTAAATTGACACAACTACCGGTCTTCTATAAATTTAATAGATTATTGACTTTTTCATAACAAAGCATTATTAATATTATAAGAATTAAATTTATTTATTCAACCCAATATTATGGAAATTAATTAAAGATGGTTTTGAAAGGAATAAAAATAATAACCAATCATCAAAGATAGGAGGTAGCCTATGTATAGCACATGTTGATTATTTTATTTTACGTAAAATGGGTGATATATAAATTATCTTTTTAAATTTAAAAATATATAATATCTTATAAAAATCATACTTATTTTTTAAATTAATCATTATTACCATAATTATATTTTGGTTAAGGAAAAAAACAATATTCCTCGTTGTGGCAGAAATCCACAATGATTGATTGATATCATTTTTTCCTAAATGTTAAAGGGGATATGAGTATAACGAATTTTCCATTATAATAAAAGAAATAACTATAAAAATAACTTATAATTATTTTGTATTAAAATGTGAATATAATGTTTTAAATGATTTATTGCAATAAAAAAATTTTCCATAATTAATAATCATGTTGAATACATGGGTTTTCCATTGTTGAACTCATTGGAATGTGGGATATAATATATTTTTTATTAGAATATTAATAGGGTGAATGAAATTTCTACTGTTAGGAATAATAGAATTATTTTAATAGGGAACCAAATTTTTCAATGGTATATAAGAGGTTGTGAGGGCCAACTTTTTAACTGGTGGGAATGATATTTTTTTATACATTACAACATATTATAAAGACAGAACATCATTCGTTGTCCATGTCACTCTAAAAAAAATTGATTTTATAATGAGATAAATTCTATAATAACTCATCGATTCATTTTACGACATGTTTTAACCATTTTTAATGAATATACTCTTACAAATATTACTTTTACAATTTTAGGATTTAATGTGGTAAGTAGTCTCTACCTAGTTAAAATAAATTTTGTACAAAAAAATTAATATTTTATTATTTAAATAACATTGAACTAATTATTACAAAAATTAAATTCATTTTATCGTATTAAATTTTAATTTTTATGTTTTTTTTCTTTATCCTATGAAATATGTAAAAAACATAGTTTTAGAAATGATTATTGTTAATGTTTATATATATTTGAAGGATAAAAGGGTGAATACAATTTTTTTTAAACCATATTTTACTATAATCAAAATAATATTTGTATCTCTTTCAATGGAATCGAAATCAAGATTTCACAAAAACAATATATAATTAATAAAAATAAAAAAACCATTTATTGGATAATATTACTTATGTTTATAAAATGTAAAAAATCTTAATAGTATTTAAATATTAATTTTATTTATATTTTAATCCATTTTTTATCAATTAATATATTTTATAATATTCTATATCTTTATTATATAATGATAATGTCATAATAGTTACAATTTTTTTAAAATAAATTTTTTACAATTTACCTAAGAAAAACTCTTAATTATATATCCCAAAATTCATTTTACGATAATAATGACATGATGAATATACAATCAAGTTGATTTTTTCAATTTAAAATAATATTATTCATAATTTTCTTATTAAAATAAAAATTTAAAAATATATTGAAAATGGTTGTCAAATGAATTTAATATTTTAAAAAAATTTACAATTCATAGTTAATATCAATTACTAATAAAAATTGTATTAATATATTATTAAAATTAAAAATACATTTTATCCATAATATATTTATTATATTAAACCAAATAATATAAAATAAAATGTTAATTGAGGAACATTTTAGAAAATAATACAGTTATATTTGTTGCATAGCTACCTGAATTGAATGATCATAAATCGTTTAGTATTACTAAGAAATTTTTTTATCTTTCAATATATTCTAAAATCTTGTAACATATATTTTCACCTTCTAATTTTATTTTAATATTTTAATTGTTATTGAATTTTTTGTAGTCTATTGTTGTTTTGTATTGTGTGTGAAGAATGATAACAAACATATTGGGTATAAATATAAAAAAATAAAAATTAAATATTAAGATTGGTACATACTGCTCACATTAAATAAATTGTATCCTATCAATTTTAATTTTTACATGGAAATAAATATTTTTAAGGGTATCTAAATGATATTCATGACTCATGATATATATTTTATTCATCATGTAAACTAATTTATTTCTATTTTATTTTAATCTAATTTTTCAAGGTTATTCCCATATATAAAACTCAGTATTTTTCCATCATTATCATTATAACTTGAGCTTCCATGATAACCTATACTTATTTTAGTTTATTTTTTTAGGAATAAAAATATATTCATCTTTTTAACCCCAATTGTTGATGGATTTTTTGTAATAATCACACAATTTATGACATTATGACTTTTCATAATAGTTTCCAAGTTGAGAAATCTCAAAATATCCATGACCCCAATCATCATGTAGGTTCAATCAATAATTAAATGTTAATAAAATGAAAAGTGATTCCATTAGAGATGAAAAATTACCATAATACTATAATTTTTAAAAAAATAATCTCAACAATTTTAATCCACATGACCATAAAATTATCATCTAGTTAAAAATATATAACTCACTATTATATATATATACATTAAACATAGGTTAAATTCATTATTTTCTATCAAACATATTAATTTAATTAGTAATATATATTTCCCTAATTAATATTATTTTTCTTACAATATTATACACATGATAATAATTTAAATATATTAATTTAAAATACATTAAACTCTTTATTGTTAAATTAAAATCAAAATTAATATATAGCATAACATATGAATTTATATGTATTGGTCTAATTTATGAATTATCATTTTTTTATTTCATATTAAAATTAATATTTTTAAATCCTTAAATATTTCATATGAATAGAATGGGATTGATAATAACATATCACATGGGATATAATTTTAGGTTCACAAACCATAGATCACTCATAGGTAACCCATTAGAGTACGATTAAATTATAAAACAACAATATTTAGGGGGATGACCCATTTCTGAATCTATGACACAACCACATCAGTTTTATACAATCTATAAAATGATTTAAATACAATGAAATAAAAAAATATATTTTTTACCAAAACATTGGGGTTCTTTTCTATATATACACATATCAATTATATTTATCCCAAAGGTTTCAAAAATGATATCATATTCAAATCTTTAAAATTTTCAATATTTTCTAAAAAGGACAAATGATTTTCCAATATTGTAACATCCCTAGCCCAGATCAATAATATGTAACATGACCTGATAAGCCATATGGACTGAAGGGATCCTCCTAGTATGATAGAAGCTACTAACTAGTATTAAGGGACTATGATAGTAGAGTTGAGTGATTATACCCACATTATAAGAGTGAAACACAATAGTAATATTAAAATAAACTATAGTGGAATAAATAAAATTATTAATATGATAATTACATCATCTGGATAAATATAATCATTTATAATAAATATCCAATTATGAATAACAACGAAATATATAAATATAGTATGAAAAAATGGGATCAGGAATAAAACATAATATATGCTATAAAAACATATAAAAAGACCAAATTCTATATCTAATATCATCCTGAGAACAATCTCATTCTTATAATCTCATACTCTATCCTAGTAGATAATGTCATGTGTCCATTGCTAGAATACTTCTATTATCCTAACCTAAATAGATGATGTCTATTTCCATACAAATCAGACACCCAAATAGGGTTTGAGTAAAACATAGTAGACCACCACCAATGATGTCTATAACTACTATATCATGTGATTATACAATAAAGTAGTGTAATTGTAATATTAAAAACGAAATTAAATATTTGAACAAACCCATATTGGATCAGGTTCCACAAAGTATTCTAATGTGACACTTCGAACATTATACTATTCTAAATTCTCTCTAAAAATTTATATTTTTATAATCAATAAGGAAAATACTTTACATTATTTTCATATAAATCATATGCATGTCATGATCATTTATATCCTTATTTTTAATTTCATGATGAATGAATGATATTTCACAACGTCATTTTTTTTGTTTTGATTACTAATTGACCAGTTTATCTAGAATAATATGAATATAAATTATTATATTATAGTTTAATTTCATGGTACTCCTCTAATTTCATTTCATTATTATGTCAAAATTACCATAAGGGGTTTTATCATAATTTATATACATTAATATGTAATTAATATTCTCCAATTAATTTGTTTTTATTTTGTATATATTTTCTATTGAATACCATAAAAATATATTCATACTATTTTATTTTGGGGGATTAAACAAAAAAACTGATAAATAACATTATTTGGACAAATTAGCATCTGTTAGAGGAATAAATTTTTTTCCAATGACTTTCCATTGTGAAAACATTATATTTCTTTCCATTAACTGAAGGGATTTCACCAAAAGGTAATACATATATTGATTTCTGATACAAAATACATAGATGTGTACCCCTATCTCTCAATAGAGTCAATATTTGGGATTCTTACTTATAAATATCTTCAATTTACAAAATTTAGAAATATTGGAAATCTAAATACTTCTAATTTAAATAATGGTATTTATTTATTTTTAAGTAATTATGGTTGTGTATTTTACTACATATTAAGACCCATATATAAGGAATGAATTATACTTTTTTTGGTGGGTGGGTCCTATAATATATCTTGAATACATCTATAATCATTTTGATAGAAACAAACATAAGTGTTTTGGTGTACGCCTAAATGGAGGGGAGTATTTCCAAAAGACGGTTTATTGACTATATGATCATGATATTAAGGATCATGATACGTAAAATTATGGAAATTAATAATATATCATTCATTTTTCTTTTAATATATAAGGACTTAGTTATTATTATCAATGAATTTATTTATTGAGTTGTCAATAAGGACGAGTTATAATTTATATTCATATCTTTTATAAAATTATATTTATTATATACCACAAAAATATTTTTTATGATCAACTTATTCTCAGTTATTTAAGTTTATTTTATCACTTATTTTTACACATATTAGTCATTTTTTCTAATCTCTTCTTATATTTATATTTTCCTTGTATATAAGAAAATATATTACACATGATATGTCTTACCGAAATTTTTGTGTCAAGAATGTTTATAGTAGATGATGAAGAAAAATTACATATTAAGTAGTTTTATGTATTGTTTAAAAAATGAAAATTTGATGTGATATTAATGGGATTTATTTTTTAATTATTTTCCCTAACTCATTAAAACTATAAAAAATAAATGACTTTAAAATTTATGTGACTCAAGATTTCATATGATATTTTAATAATTGAAGGTGAAAACATGGTTTCTTCATTTAATTTAAAGGTTTATATGTAAAGAAGTAGTTTATTCATATTGGATATAAGAGTATGGGTTCAAAGAATCAAAAGTTATATTATTGAGTAATCAATAATTTCATTCATATAGAAAATAGTATTTATAATTCACCACATAAAACAACATATAATAGTTTCAATCCGTGCTAAAAATTTCGATATATCCCAAGTATGGTATCTGAAAAGTATTTTAATCCTTTATACTATAGGAGATATTGGTGTCTAGATCAAATATTTTAATAATATTTATGAGATTATTCTAATGATTCCATTTTAACTATTTCAATAGTTGAGACTAGAAATTCCGCAATTCAACATTATTTTAAAAAATTCAGTTGACTTGCCCCTTACTCACCAAATTAAGAGAGTCAATGATTTTCTATTTAAAATTTGGAAACCATACCATCCTACCAGCATCCTGATTTTAGATATGAATTTTTATAAGGATGTTCAATTCATATTATAAATTACCTTATATTCCAATGATGGGGATATTATAGACTTCATAGGAGTAAAAAAAATTTAATAAGAGAAGACAAAACGATAATTAATTGTTCTCAAAAAACACTTCCACACTAAAAAATGTAATGATCCTAAAAAATATAAATATACTTGTGTGATAAGTATTTATTTTTATAAGAACCACTATATAAAAAGGATGATTTTATTTTGGTTTATTTAAGGGAAAATAGATGACATGAACTTTTTGAACTATTCATTATAATCACATCTTTCCTAAAATAGTGACCTATTAGTGATTTTGAGGGAGTGTATATAGAAAAAATTTTATTTTTTCATTTCAAAATAATCTGACCCCTTATATTAATTTTTGACATGGGTAACAATTTAGTAATAACCATAGCTTTTATATGTAACATAGGTATACTCCTATTGAAACAAATTAGTATAAGATATATTTTCGCTTTCTTAACTTATAATGTTTTTAGACGACATTGAGGGCCCTTTCACATCCATAAATGATGAGAATTGTTTTTGATAATGTATAGGGAGAGATCTTCGATCACTTATATTTTCATGTTTCAATAGATTTTTTTATTAAATCTATTTTAATCATAGATAGAAATGATAAATCCAATTTATACAACAATAAAAAAAATATATTGTCATCTAGAAATTCATAAACAATATAGTTATTATACTCACATTAAGAAAATAGTAAAGAAATTGGGACCTATGAGTCTAAGATGAAACATTATACTGAATAATTAGCCATACTGATGCTCAAACCCCATCTGGATCACGTAGAATTCCACTTCATGAATGAGTCATATTTGTTACCTATCATTCACTCATCGAGGTAATAAATTATCCGCACATAATTTTTATAGTTAATTTTACCAAAATAAAAATCATTAATTTTTTATTATAAATTGTATATAAAGGGTAACATTACATATAATAAATGAAAAGGGTACCGTTGGAACATGTCCATGAATGAAAATTTGAATAGGAAATAATGACATATTCCTAACATGAAATAGGGGGATATGGATCATGTTATAATATTTCATGATTCTGATATCATGTCACCGATTTTATACAAACATATCATAAATAATACTAAATGTTTCCTTAAATAGAACATATTCATTATTTTTATGACTAGTAAAAATATACATGTTCATATTTCGATTTAAAATATATTGGGGATCAATATTTATTAAATGGAAAATAAATTATTTTTCTCTAGAGAGCCATTTCCCAATTCCATTTATTTGTACAATTCTTGAATTATAGATGGAAATAACTTCTATTTCATGATTGTTATTCTAGATACAACATGATTTCCATATTTCTAAAATAATTTTAGATTATTACTTTGACATGTCCATTTAGGATTATCAATATCTAGTGAATTATCTTTGGCTTGTGTTCTGCTCTAATGAATTTCAAATGATTAAGATAGAAATTTAATAATATATGATTAAATGGTTAATTGGAGTTTTTAAGAATGAAATCTAAATAAATTTAATTAATTATAAAAACTATCTAAAGAATCTATTTAATATTATTCAGAGATACTAATAAAAAACATGTTTTAAAATGGACTGAATTTCAATACATATTCATAGAAGTTATTTTACTAGGACACAAAGAATCATAGAGAGTTATAGACCCATTTATTTTAGAAGATATGTCATTATGACCACTACATATCATGCATAAAACTCTTTGATTTTGGGATAGTTGATTTGATTCATTTAATCTACATACTAATAAACTCAATATTTCCCTGTCGATTAAAACCTTGAATCTGGATTAAGAATTTTGAGGAAATGTGTTGCGATAGTTATATGGAACTATTTACTATTTTTTGAAATGGTTTTCGTGAAGGTTTTAGTTTATTTAACATACATGTAATGTATATTATGAACCTAAAAATAATAACTCCACTAAATAAAATGGGTTGTTAACTATTATGTTTTATTTGGAAAAATCATTTCAATATTTTATATTTTATAAGGGCATCATATTTATTAATATTTCTCATCTTATTTTTCAATTTTTTATGAATAAACCCAAACCAAGGATTTTGTGATAGACACATAAATTATCGTCATTTTAAATAAAAATTAAGAATATTGTAGGAGCTTGGAATGTGGTTTCTAACCACATAACTCTGTTACCAAATACTTTAGTTGTCGAAACGATGGAGATAAACACATCATTTTCTGGTGATAGTAGTTTTCATTTTTAGCTATTAAATCTAAATAGAATTTATAATTTTCTATCTTCTTGGATGTGTGATTCATGGAAAATTATTTTTCATATAACTTATGAAACAAGATGTTTTTTAATTGTAAATATTTTATCTAGAGGATCCACTTATTTATAAAAGGCATAAATATATAATTTTATGGTTATACGTAACATGTGATAAATTTCATCCAATACATGATATCTTACATTGTTTATGATGTGGTGGAAATTACGGATGTGAGGAAACTATCTTGAGACATTATGATGCCCGTTTTTTATCCCACTCTTTTAAAGTATACCATTAGTCTAATTATTTCTTTTAAAACAAGGAAATTATTTTGAAGGATTATAAAGAAGAATATGTTACCCAAAAAATCATTCTTTAATCATATGTTTTTATGAATGGAGGATATAAGTCATGGGACCATTTATATTAACTTGGGAATGATTAAATTTTTTTACTGTTTAATATTTTTTCTAATAGGTTGATGTGTTCTCACTATTTATAAAATTTTATACCATGGATGTAAAAATAATTATAAAATTCATTCCTTGAATTTCAGTGGCCGAAGAATTCATATCTGATTATGACTATCATTTTATTAGATTTAAATTAAAAGTATTAATGGAAAATTATAAGAGTCATAAAAAGATGGGAATAAATTATCATATAGACTCATTTATTTTTGCATAGGTTTTAAATTAAGAGGTAATAAAATCATGAAAAGATAGCATCTATCATTACAAAATATTGTTCTATCAGATTGGATTAAGATTTGTAAATGTATAAGACTCCTTAAAAAACTCAAAGTCATATCTATTTTTATAATTATCCTCTAATTTATGTTCCCACAAATGAAGGAGATAAATCTCAACACATTTTAGGAAACAGAGTCCTTAAATTATTATTACATGTTTCCTAGTGAATGGTGTTTTTATGGAGTCAAGTGATATGGAAAAAATTAGAAGGAAATCCTATAGGAATAATAATATTGAAAAAGGGATAAAAATTATTCTTTATTATATCATATATAATAGGTATTTAATTGTTATATAATGGGTTTTTCAATTTAATTATATTTTGAATATCATTCCTAGTAAAATCAAGTCCATATGGTTTAGACCCTTCACAATTGTGAGAGTTTATAGAAAATGGTGTTGTAAAGTTAGAGGGAGAAGAGAATAAATAATTTGTAGTCAATGGTTGTGGAATAAAACACTACATAGAGGTGAAACAAGTAGTAATGTATAAAATATCTTTAATTTGAAATATAACCTTCACCTAGAATAAAAAATTAATATATACTAATTTCATCATGGGACCTAATTGATGGTAATTTTTTCCCCTAATTTAATTTCTATTTAATAAAATTAATTCCTTATATTTTTTTAAAACATGAAGAACAATTTAAATCCTTCTCCATATTATACTAATATTTATGTGACTATTTATAAAACTCAATAAACATAATGTAATGTTTTTCAATAACCATTCATATATATTATAATATGGTTGGTAGAGTAATGTTGATCAATTGTTTTTCAGAAATAGAATCGACTGAATGCACAAAATTAACCTACCCCATGTGATGGTTTTTAAATTTTTGTGTTAAATTTAATCATAAAATAAACATAGCAAGAATTAAAACTGAAGATGGAATCATATAACCACAATAATTAGTGTTATCTAGTTAGAGGGATTTACTGACCAGTTGATGAAAATGAAATTTTTGTATCACCAATATCAACCTATCATGTGTGTTGGAATTCAGTATATTACCAAACCAACATAAATAAAAATGGAACCTATTATGGAAATGTGATATTCTAAAAATTCTAGTGAAAATGACCAGGTGAAGGAGAACAAACTACATAAATAAAATAGAACCATGTGAATTAGATCATAGTAAAAAATTGCAAACCAAAATATGAGGTCCTCTCCAAGATATTTCAAGTGTCTGAAACTGTCAAATAATTTTCCAATTAATTATTTCTAGATAAAGTTATTAGAAATCAAAATTCTAGAAATTTCTGCCTGTAAAAAAATCTATGACCCTTATTCCTAACTCTCCGTCCTCGTAGGATCATAAATGAACCAACTAGAGAACATCACTCAATAATGAAAAGGATATCCTCTTGACTGAATTCAAATGAATATATCTTCAAATATAGATTGGAGTAAGGTTTTTATCCATTTATAATTTTATTACATCATTCACATCATTTAAATAATATTTTTAATTCAGTATGGGGTATATCTTTTTATGTTTGTATTTTAAATGAGATATTTTTATTTCAAATTTTGGATAAGGATGAACATTATAATTCTCCATTTTTTTCAAATTTAGTTTTCTTATTAATGTAGAAAAATAATTAATGATTGTAAATTTATTCTATTAATCATAGTTATTGGAAAAAACATTTTTATTAATTCTATAATCATTCAAATACATTTTTTAATCCTATATTAATTAATCCATTGAAATAAATAATCTCTATTATTTTTTCCACTATAAGATTAAACTTTTGGGGAAATTTTGATTGTTACATGCAAGGAATTGGGTGTATAAAATTATCTAAATTATGATTTATTTATTTTTTATGTCATTAATCCACTATATTTTTAAAAAAATCTAAAATTGTAGGGGCCTTTTTATTTAATTTTCCTCAAAATGATTCCATACACATTGAATAATTTCATTCTAGTTACTGTGGATTAATTTGAGTTTACAATTATTGTATTTGTATATATTTTAAGTTTTGTTTCTCAGTATATTTATGGACATTTTAAAAGATAATTAAATTTTGTTTAATATGATATATCATAATAAAATTGTTATTATGACTTGAGGATGTTATAGGTTTGAATTTGATATTATATGACTTTGAATTTGTGAAATAAAATACATATAGTATCGAGAATGGTATATTTTCATATAATTACATTAAAAAAATTCCAAATTGTTCAATTTCGGTCCTATATTAAATCTCTACCACATTAGGTGAATATAAAAAATAAAAAAAATAGAATATAAAATTAATGTGCATAAGTTAAAAAATGTGTTCATTTGGCTTATGGGAATACTGAAACCAAATGATAAATGTGTATATTTAATTATAAAAAAAAATTTATTTGATTGAATGTTGTATTAATATAACTGTTAGATTATTTTATCTATGGGATATGCATTTTTAAATTTTTTTTCATGATATAGATTTAATTCCACTTATCACATTTTTCTCTATACTCCAATAAAAAGAAACATGAATTTGTAATGAATTAGGTGTGTGGGTGATTTAAAATTTGGTTGAATTACACATTAAAAGATTGTAGAGTTTGTTATTAATTTATTTATAGTGTGAATATTTATAGCTAAAATGATCATGTGTAATGATTATTTAAATGTTCGGCCCATCCTAATTCGATGTAAACCAATTTTCATTCAAAATTCAATGCGAGCAGAATTTTGACATGTTGTTTTATTCATACAATGTAAAATCATTGATTTTTTAGAGAAAAAATATTTATATGTGGGTGATTTTGATGAGGTTATATTTTTTTCATTCGGCCAAATCATTTTGATGTAGTAAATTATTTTATAGTCAAAACATTAGTTTTAATTAGATAATTGATGGAATTTTTTTAGCTGATTCAGATTTTGAGGTTTCATTTAATATTAAAATAATTAGAATGAATAAACAATGGTTTTTTATTTTTTATCCATCCTTCTAATTTTACTTGAAATCCAAAAATTCATTGATTCATAAATTGTACTATTTAATTTCTTTTTAATTTCAGTTTAAGAATTTTAATTTCATTTTTTAATTAATCCATATTAAGAATATATTGAAAGATAAGGATTTCATAATTTTAAATTATTATTTACAATATATTATAAGTGAATTTAATTTAATTTTTTTTGTATGACATTGGTTTTGGGAATAAGGATTAACCAGGGTCAATATATTCTTTTATCCCGATGTATAAGGATTCGGGGCCTTTCCATTTTAGTGAAGTACACCGAGTGTAAAGCCTTTACATTCATAATAAGTCTTTTGGAAAATATCATTTAAGATATTTTTTCAACCGTAATACTTTAGGAATTAATATTTTACCATCACCCCAAGCCATTATCAAATTTATAAATCACGCAAATTATTGATGTCCTGATGAAATAGCTCGTGAATGAATTTCTTTATATTATGTTTTCTTTAAACTAGAATTTTGCTAACTAAATGGAAAAGGTGGTTATGTACTTGATAAATATTAGTTATGGGAGATGAAACAAAGATGGTTCATGGTATTATTGAATGATATGATCTAATCCCATATTTGGGGAACCAAATACATTTATGAATGTTTAATTAGTGTCACCATCGAGGAGGGAGATGTATATTGAATGTTCCACATGGAATATAATGTCATTATCATTGTCTTATTATTAATACTAAATGTGATTATTTAAGCCTGAACTAATATTAATCAGAATTAAGACTACATATGTTTAAATTATTGTACCAGAGAAGATCTGATCTGATTAATCCATGGATATATCTTTTAAAAATCATTGTATGATGATAATATATACTAAAGAGAATATTTATTTCACCATTCCACAAATATTATATTTTCAATGATTTAAATATTATAAAAATTAGTGAAATTATTGAAACATGATTTTATGACCATGAATAGAAAAATATTCTATTGTGAATAAAATTGTTCTGTTAAACATTAATACTTAATTTATGACTCAATTTTCTAGATGATACCCTCATCCTATACCACATGGTAGTTACCTTTAAAAACATCATGAAAATTTCATAATTAATATCAAATGGATTCATATTAAAACTGTATGAACTTTAATGATTCAAAATAACATGATAAAATCTCATTAGAGTAACACATTGAGTTCAAATGATTACATGGATTTACAAATAACTAATTTCATCACTCTATGGTTTAATAGATGATAAATATGAAAAATTACTAGATTTTTTTAATCATAGGTTATCTAGTTGATGAAAATAGTTATCCTTTTTCTAGTTAGATCCATTATATATAATTGAAATTTTTAAATGACCAAAAACATATATAAAATAAGAAAATTCAATTCAATTATCTCCTCAAGGAATTTTTTTCTACTATTTAATGTTCTTTTTTCCTTCTTTTTAGTTCACCTATTCCATCATAACATGTTCTATCCTACCACATTCAGTCTCAAAGTTTCATATCTATTAACACATCATGATATTTTACCTATTTTCTGTTGTTTTAATTTTATTTCCATCTTTTCCCACAAAAACACATACTATGATCCATTCCATATAGATCGAATCAAATTCACCACATTACTATTATTAAATAGGTTTACAAATAATTAGTTTTTTGTTCTTAAAAGTTACATTTTATATTTATCCTTGAACCTTATACTATTAGTTGGTCATAGTTTTAGTGTGTTGGGATTGTATGTTGGTGTTAGATTATTATTACCATTTAAATTGAATTTGAAAATTAATTATAAATTATCATATTTATTTATCTTTAAAAATTGTATTGAGATATGTACACAAAATATGATATGAGAATTATATAGTTATGGAATAATTTCTTATATTATAATGACCTATACATATCTTATAATAATATCACCTCTAATTAAATGAATATTCAATACATAACACTATGATCCATTCCAGAATAATAATAGATTATTGTAATTAGAAACATGGATTTGTAAAAAATTATTCTTAAATAATATAAATCATCAACAATTTTTTTTTCAAAACTGGAACCCTTCTTAGACATGTCATTCACTAAACTATCATCATATCACATGGAAATGAAAAAAAAATAAAGGGAGAGATCGTATTATTAGTAATGGTAAACAAGGTAGATTTCATTGATCATTTAAGGATAATATATCATGACTCGATTCAATTGGTCCAACATGTTTGGTGGATCAACAAACTAAAAATACAATAATATTGTCTCAATTGGTTGTGCGATATAAACAAATTTGAATTAAATAACTAGTATTGGTGAACTTTTCTTTGTTTTCTAGTACGCAGGCACCAAACCATCTCCATGATGAAACAAAAAGGAATAAATATGAAACTCAATATCATATAGAGTAACAAACATGAATATAACGACATCTAGGAATACACAATTATTATTGAATATTATTAAAATTTAAGTGAAAAAACAAACATGCCCACATATAATATTTTCCCAGCAAGATAATAATGCGAAAAATAAATTTTATGATATCTTGTCTCTACATAGAGAACCCTTGATGACCATATGTGTTCTAATTCACTACGATATCCCTATAATATTATGAAATTTCCACCAACATATCCTTTATATATAAAATTCCTAATACATTTAGGAAGATACCATTTAAGGGTAAGTATATACATACCTAGTATGATTACCTACAAATTGGTGGGGAGAAATAAGAGACACAAACCTATAGACATCTCAACCAAATACAAGACAAAAATTTGATCAAGAAAAAACACATGCAATCACACAAGAAACATGTATATATTCTCATAAATGAATTCTAGAAAATAGATAATAGGGATTATCCATCTCATGGGATATATGATGAAAAAATTCTTCCAACGGTTCAAAAGGCCCATCACTATTGCACAATTCTATCCGATAAAGTATCAGTGTGGAGACACACCTCACCTCATTGTTTCATAGTCATGGTATCATGATTATATATTTGGAAGACTCATTCAATGGTATGATAGGATGTTTACACATAGTAGATATATTGATGATACACAACCTAGTCTATTAGGGTGTTCGACTATGAGGATAGAGGTTCCATGCCCTATCTATACAATAAGTTTACATTATGTTAATAGAGGACTCAAGCCCTATTTTATACTAGGTATTCCACTATGTGGATATATATAAGACCCATGTCCTAGTTTATCAAGGGTTTCAACTCTATTTGTAGACTAATGATGCTCGATTAGAGCTGGAGGGTTCCACTCTATGGAAAGAGGACCCATTCAGTATCCCTAAATTAGGGTTACACTCTATTGATAGATAGAGGACCCACACCATAGGCCATGAGGGGGATATAATTTGTAGGTAGATAGTGTAACAGTTAACTTTTACATTATAGGGGTTAAAATCAATAGATATAGGACATACACTTGGCATAATTAAGGAATTCTACACTATAGGTAATCTATCCTAATAACTGTTGTGGCTGAGTGTCACCTAGAAAGTCATCAAACTCAAAATATCTCACATAATATCTCAAAATATTCTAAATGGACTCCATCACGTTCTACATGAAACAATACATATGATTCACAACTTACGATCTTAAATCCAATTCAAAATGGCAAAAATATGAGAGGTGGAAGTTCCCCAATCAATAGAAGTACATGGTCTGTTAGGGGGTCTAAATGAATTGTGGTAAATCTCTATCCCATGGAATTTTCATCACAAGTACACGGATATGAAGCCATATGGCCCTATATAAGGTGGAAGGGAGTAACATGGAATGACACTGAATCACATGCAATTTTAGATTCCCACAGTGTGTGTGATATTTCACTACGGGAAAAATGGGTTTTGCGACGGGTTATTTGCGACGAGAATAAATCCCGTCGCAAATAGCCCCGTTAAAAACTTATTTGCGATGGGGGTATTTACCCGTCGCAAATAAGTAGGCTTTTGCGACGGGATTGCTTTCCTCGTCGCAAAAGAACTGGCGCGCGGTGCGCGCCAAATCGTAGGAAAACTATTTGCGACGGGGGAATATTCCCGTCGCAAATAATCGGCGGCGGTAAAAGGTTTTTGGGACGGGAGTATTTCCACGTCGCAAATAGTATGTCGGCAGGTGGTTATTTGCGACGGGACCCATCGCAAATAACTATTTAACCGTTGACCGTAATAAATGTTGGCGAAGGTATTTGCGACGGGTACCGTCTCAAATAGTATTATTTGCGACGGGAATCCCGTCGCAAATGGACCCGTCGCAAATAATCTAACCTATAAATACCCCCATCCGTTTTTTTTCAAATCATTCTCAAACTCCATCTTCTTCTTCTCTCAAAGTTGTATTTCTAAAGTTCAGTTTTTCTTCAGTATAATTTTTTCCTCCGGAGTTGATATTATAGTTTTGAAGAACGATCAGAGCAGATCAATTTTCAAGGTATTTATGTTCATTTTAATTTAATATTTATTTTTAATTTTTCATTAGTTTCAATTATTCTTAATTAGTTGTAATTTAATTATGTTTACATTGTTTTGTTACATAATAAATTTAAATTATTAGTATTGTTCATAGTTAATGGTAATTAGGAACAATTGGTAATAATTTTTAACAATTAAGAATAAATAGTAATAATTAGTAATAAATACCAATAATTAGGAATAATAACATTATTACATTATTAGTATATTTTATTATTAATATTAAAATAATATAATTTTTTATATATATACAATTCACTTTTCATCTGTGTGTTTGCTGTCTTTACATGTATTATTTGTATGTGGAGATAGAAAACGCACAGATGAAAGGAAAATTGTATATAAATTAGAAAATTATATTATTTTAATATTAATAATAAAATATACTAATAATGTTATTATTTGTAATTATTGGTTATTATTCCTAATTAATGGTAATTATTCATTTAATTACTAATAATTAGGAACAATTACCAGTAATTATCAATAATTAAGAATAATTAGTAATAATTACTAATAATTGCCAATAATTAGTAATAATTACCAATATTTAGTAATAATTACCAATAATTGGTAATAATTACAAATAATTAGTAATAATTACCAATAATTAGTAATAATTACCAATAATTAGTAATAATTAACAATAATTAGTAATAATTAACAATAATTCGTAATAATTACCAATAATTAGTATTAATTACCAATAAATAGTATTAATTACCAATAATTAGTATTATTTACCAATAATTAGTATTAATTACCAATAATTAGAATTAATTACCAATAATTAGTATTAATTATCAATAATTAGAATTAATTACCAATAATTAGTACTAATTACCAATAATTAGTAATAATTAGTAATAATTAGTAACAATTACCAATAATTAGTAATTATTAGTAATAATTAGTAATAATTAGGAATAATTAGTAATAATTAGTAATAATTAGGAATAATTAGTAATAATTAGTAATAATGAGAAATAATTAGTAATAATTAGTAATAATGAGGAATAATTAGTAATAATTACTAATAATTAGGAATAATTAGTAATAATTACCAATAATTAGCAATAATTAGGAATAATTACAAATAATTACCAATAATTACCAACAATTACCAATAATTAGGAATAATTACCAATAATTAGTAATAATTAGGAATAATTACCAATAATTACCAATAATTAGTAATAATTACCAATAATTAGTATTAATTACCAATAATTAGTATTAATTACCAATAATTAGTAATAATTACCAATAATTTGTAATAATTACCAATAATTAGTATTAATTAACAATAATTAGTATTAATTACCAATAATTAATATTAATTACCAATAATTAGTAATAATTAGTAATAATTACCAATAATTAGTAATAATTACCAATAATTCGTAATAATTACCAATAATTCTTAATAATTAGTAATAATTACCAATAATTAGTAATAATTAGTAATAATTACCAATAATTAGTAATAATTAGTAATAATTACCAATAATTGGTAATAATTAGAAAAATTACCAATAATTGGTAATAATTAACAATAGTTACCAATAATTGGTAATAATTAACAATAATTACCAATAATTAGTAATAATTAGTAATAAATAGTAATAATTAGTAATAATTAGTAATAATTAGTAATAATTATCAATAATTAGTAATAATTACCAATAATTAGTAATAATTAGTAATAATTACCACTAATTAGTAATAATTAGTAATAATTACCAATAATTACTATTAATTACCAATAATTAGTAATAATTACCAATAATTAGTAATAATTACCAATAATTAGTAATAATTACCAATAATTAGTAATAATTACCAATAATTAGTTATAATTACTAATAATTAGTAATAATTAACACTAATTAGTAATAATTAACAATAATTAGTAATAATTAACAATAATTAGTAATAATTACCAATAATTAGTATTAATTACCGATAATTAGTATTAATTACCAATAATTAGAATTAATTACCAATAATTAGTATTAATTACCAATAATTAGTATTAATTACCAATAATTAGTACTGATTACTAATAATTCGTAACAATTACCAATAATTAGTAATAATTAGTAATAATTAGTAATAATTAGTAATACTTACCAATAATTACCAATACTTACCAATAATTACCAATAATTACCAATAATTAGTAATAATTACCAATAATTACAAATAATTACGAATAATTAGCAATAATTAGTAATAATTAGTAATAATTACCAATAATTAGTAATAATTATTAATAATTAGTAATAATTAATAATAATTACCAATAATTAGTAATTATTATCAATAATTAGTAATAATTAACAATAATTACCAATAATTAGTAATAATTAACAATAATTACCAATAATTAGTAATAATTTGTAATAATTACCAATAATTAGTAATAATTACCAATAATTAGTAATAATTAGGAATAATTAGTAATAATTACCAATAATTAGTATTAATTACCACTAATTAGTATTAATTACCAATAATTAGTATTAATTACCAATAATTAGTACTAATTAACAATTATTAGGAATAATTAGTAATAATTAACAATAATTAGGAATAATTACCAATAATTAGTAATAATTACCAATAATTAGTAATAATAACCAATAATTAGTAATAATTAGTAATAATTACCAATAATTAGTAATAATTACCAATAATTAGTAATAATTACCAATAAATAGTAATAATTAACAATAATTCGTAATAATTAACAATAATTAATAATAATTAACAATACATAGTAATAATTACCAATAATTACCAATAATTACCAGTAATTAGTAATAATTACCAATAATTACCAATAATTACCAATAATTACCAATAATTAGTAATAATTCCCAATAATATTAGTACTATGAAAATAATAAAAAATTTATATAATATTAAAGTTATCAATATTTGTAACATGTTTTGCTTTATTCTCAACATATTTAATTCTTAAAGGGTCAATTTTTAGGTCTATCTCAATAAAAAGTTTGTGTCAGTCATGTATGATCTAAACTCTATAATTATCCTAGCTTGGGTGTTTTTTTCTAACAAATTATTCAAAACCAGTAATGATTTTTTATTTTGTAGAGAAATATGGAACAACGAGGTCGTCAACAATTATTATTAGGTGACCACATATGGATAAATCAACGTAGAAATCCAAACGGTTCTGGTTTAAATCCATTATATGTAGAGGGTGTGGAAACTTTTTTATCATTTGTGGCATCAAATCCAGAATTTGTTTCAGAAGGAAAAATAAAATGCCCTTGCAGAAAATGTGCATTGAGAAGGTTTGACACGTTTGACAAAGTGGGAGAACATCTCTTGCGTTTTGGTTTTCAACCAGATTATGTTTTTTGGTATCAACACGGTGAACGCAGTTCCAAAGAAGGTGATACCAACTTGATTCCGGATCCATCCCGGTTTCAAGATTTAGTACATGATGTTGCAGGTTCATCTGTTCAACATACAGAAACTCCGGCTGATATAACTTCAAATCCTGAGTTGGCACCGTCTGAATTTTATGAGTTGTTGAAGTCTGCTGAGGATGCATTATATCCTGGCTGCAAGATGAAAAAATTAGAAGTAGTTGCAAAATTTATGGCTATCAAATCAGATAACGGAATGTCAAACACCTGTTTGGACCAGATATTTTCTTTGCTGAAAACACTGTTACCCGAAGGAAATGTTTTACCTGCAAATTTCTATGAGAGTAAGAGGCTGGTTCTAAATTTGGGACTTACTTGTCAGAAGATTCATCCATGTTCAAATGACTACATTTTAAATTCTGGGGAAATTGAGTCGTTGGATAGTTGTCCCACATATGGGCAACTGAGATATAAAGAAGGACAGCACGGGATGTCTGGTTTGATTCCTGTAAAACAGTTGAGATATTTTCAGCTTACATCAAGAATTCAGCATTTATTCATGTCTAAGAATACAGCGACAATGATGTCATGGCATAAAGAGAATACTTCAACCGATAAAAGCTTGAATCATCCAGCCGATGGGGATTCATGGAAACATTTTGATAGAGTGCATCCATCCTTTGCTTTAGAAGCTTGAAATGTTCGACTCGGTCTTTCCACTGATGGTTTCTGTCCGTTTGGATCTTATGGTAGTCAATATTCATGTTGGCCTGTTTTTTTAACTCCGTACAATTTACCTCTATGGATGTTGATGAAGGAGCCATGTATCTTTTTGACTTTACTAATTCTAGGACATCCGAAGAAAAATATTGATGTTTATTTGAAGCCATTGATTGATGAATTAAATTCATTGTGGAGTACTGGTGTCAGTACATATGATGTTGCAACGAAACAGAATTTCATACTGAGAGCAGCATTGATGTGGACAATAAGTGACTTCCCTGCTTATGGGATGTTATCTGGCTGGAGTACAATGGTCAGAAATCATGTCCTTACTGTATGGGATAGAACAAAGCATTTATGCTCATTCATGGAAAGAAACCTTGTTATTTTGACTTTCATCGCTGATTTCTTCCAGCTGATCATCCTTTTCACAGAAACAGATCTCATTTCAGAAAAGGAACAGTTGAAAGGGATGGACCTCCAAAAATGCTATCAGGTTCGGAGTTAAAATCAGTTGTATTTTCATTACCTCCCATCACTTTTGGTCCCACAATAATCAACAGAGAATTTTTGGTTTTGGGAATGAACACAATTGGATTAAACGTAGCATATTTTGGGATTTGCCATATTGGTCTGATCTGTTGGTCCGACACATGTTAGATGTCATGCATATTGAGAAGAACTGTTTTGATAATTTGTTTCATATATTTTTTGATACGCCAGAAAAGAGCAAAGACAATGTAAATGCACGTTTAGATCTTGCCCAAATTTCCAGGCATCCAGAATTGGAACTATTTGATAATTTTAAAACAGAAAGGTTACTGAATCCAAAAGCAGCTTATACACTGTCTAAATAAAACCATTTATTATTTTGTCAGTGGATTGCATATTTGAGACTTCCAGATGGTTGTGCTTCCAATTTGGGTAGATGTGTAAAGAATGGTCATATTACTGGATTAAAAAGTCATGATTGTCATGTTATAATTGAGAGACTTCTACCCATTGGATTAAGAGGTCTGTTGAATTCTGTGATTTGGGATTCCATAACAGACATGTCTCATTTTTTTCAGGAAATTTGTGCGGCTACGACAGATTATGATGCTCTAGGAAAACTTGAAAAAGATGTTGTTGTAATTATATGTAAACTGGAAAAAATATTTCCGCCGTCTTTCTTCGACTCAATGGAACATTTGATGTTACATTTTCCATATGAAGCCAAATGTGGAGGTCTGGTACAGTTTCGATGGATGTACCCATTTGAAAGATGCATGCAAAAAATTGAAAAGAAAAGTATGTTACAAATCATCTGTTGAAGGATCTATTACAGAAGCTTATTTTCAAGAGGAAATATCTTTTTTCTACTCCCATTATTTTGAATCTGAGTATCCTTCAAAACACAACCGAATGGGACGGAACGAGATGAATATTGATGAAATCGACAATCAATTATCTATTTTCAACTAGTCATAGATTGGTTTTGGTGGAGTTTATGAACGCTGGCTTTCAGATGATGAACATCAGAGAGATCATACGTATGTTCTGCTCAACTGTGAAGAGATGACATCAGTTGTACTGTAAGTGTTTATATCACGTATTATATCATTTATGTTACAGTAAATAACTTTGGGTTTTATAGGTTGTATGATAATCATATCAAGAAATAAAATCCACAAATTACAGCAGCTGCTCTCGAAGAACGTCGACTGAAAAATTTTATTTAGTGGTTTCAAAAACTGGTAACATAAATTCGTTATCTTTTAGCAACTCATTCAATGTATAGTTTACTATATTGATAATTATTTCACAAATTTTCAGGTGTCTCGACATGCTGATAAAATTGACAAACGGCTGTGTGTATTGAGTAACCCACCTTCCAAACTTGTTAAAACTTATAATGCATATGTGGTGAATGGATTTCGATTCCACGCACATGCATATGAGGAATCGAAAAAAACAATGAACAGTGGAGTTAGCTTGAGAGGATCTCATCATCGAGAAAATGAAGTTGACTTTTATGGCATACTTGATGAAATCATTGAACTCTGTTATCTTGGACAACATTAAATAAACATGTTCAAATGTTGGTGGTTGGATACAGAGAGAGGCGTGCGTGTTCATCCGACTCATGGAATCATCGATATTAAATGTAAAAGTGTTCTCGCAGTAAATGAACCATTCTTATTGGCTCAACAGGCATATCAAGTTTATTACGCAAAGTACTGTGCAACATCAAGAGACTTGATAGAATGGTGGAGTGTAATAAAAATCAAAATTCGAGACAATCAGTTTAGTCAAAGTGAATGTGCTTTCACTGATGTGCAAAGAATTGAAGTTTTTCAAGAGAGTACTCAAAATCAATCTTTTTTAGAAAGAGACATGAGTGTGGATGACGACACTCCACATTTTAGAGTCGGTGATGACGATGATGTTAATGATGTCACATATGAATTTGAAATGGTAAGAGATGAAGCAACTGTAACTCGAATGGATATCGATGATATTGAGGAGGAATATGAAGATGTCAATGACATATATGAAGATGATGATGAATATTAACACTGATAGCATTCCATGGTATTTATATACAATCATAATATGTATATATGTATAATTAATAGTAATTATCAATTATTTTCTAACATTAACATTTTCTGTTTCAGATGGACGAAGCCACATTTCGTGAGTTGGTGGATGCTGACCTGAATTTTGATGCGGATGAGTTGCTGACAGATGACCCTCAGCCTGCAGGCACTCCAGGGAGTACACGGAGGGGGAACGGTCTTGCACGATTGATGATTCTTGACCCCGTCCCCGAGCGACGTCCACGTCTGGGGTTTGATCCACGCACACGGAGGTGTGATAACCTGTGTGATAACCTGTGGATTTGATTGAGATTTCATTAATCTATTCACATAATAAATGTTTATTATTTTTTCATTTTTCCGCATATAGCAGTCGGACAGGGCAGCGCTATTTTGCGCAACTATTTCTCTCAGTCGTGGACCACATGGGAGCAGATTCCCATTGATGTGCAGCAGGCCATGTTCGGCCATTGGTTGGTACGTACGTAAATAAATAATTTTTATTTTGAAAATTATTTCATTTCTAACTTGATATTTTGATTTATTTGTATGGTTTATGGTAACCGATCGAGGATTCCATGCGTGACGCCATCCACGAGGCATGGGAGGTGGCCATGCGTGATCGCCTTCGTCAGTTTTTTCACAATTTAAGAAAAGCTGCGATGAAGAAAGTAGGAGTGTCAGATTTTGACGAGTCATGTAGAGCACACCGACCAGAGTATATTTCATCCCATGTATGGGATGGATTATGTGCGCACTGGTTGAGTGGTGCCTTTCAGTGGAGATCATCGGTGGGGAGGCAGAATCGGGGGAGACAGGAGGTGACTCATCAAGTTGGGAGTCGTTCTTTCAGTACTCATAGCCAGAATCTGGTACGTACATTATTTATAAATATTTTATATAACTATAAATATTAACAGTTTATTTTTTATTCTTATAGGCTGTCGAGCACCCCGATATTACAGAGTACGACGTATATTGGAGGATGTACAGTGATCCTGCTACTGAGGAGCTCAGAGGTGATCGTCAGCATCACATCGTGGTCAGTATTATTTGTTTTCAAGTTTAAAAATTAACTGCATATAATATATTCACAATTTTAATTTTAAATTGCAACTATAGGAGTCATATGAGGCTGCAACGTCACATGCCCGACCTGAGAGTCAGGCCGAGTCATCAGATCAGACCACTGCCTGTCAGTTTGATGAGGCGGCATGGATGCAAGCCACCCAGTATGCCTTCGAGAAGGGCCGGGTAGTTGGTATCGGCTCTCGACTGACTCACAGAGATTATTATGGCAGTGCTGCGATGTCGGCGTCCAGCTCGAGAGGAGCTCGTGCATCTTGTTCTACTACACAGTATGAGGATCAGTTGCGATCTCAGACTGCACAGATAGAGAGTCTCCGACAGGAGCAGGAGCAGATGCGTCAGCAGCATGAGGAGGAGCGTCGACGCCAGCAACAGCTGTACGAGGAGCATGCGAGTCGGTGGCAGCAGCAGCATCAGGAGCCGATGGAGTACATGCGCCGACTCACTCATGCTTTAGGGATGGAGTTTCCTCCACCACCATCTGCAGATCCCCAACCTCCCCCCTCCTTCAGATTAGATATTGTATTTATGTTATAAAATTTGTGAAATCAAAATATTTTTTTTTCTATTCGTAGTTTCTGTCTCATTATAAAATATTAATAATATTATATTTTTAAATAACAATATTAATATGAATAATAATATTATTTATATTTTATAATGTTAAATTATATATATATATATTAAAATTTTATAATATTATAATTTAATTATATTTTTTGTAATAATTGAATTATTTTAATATTTGAATGTAAAATGATTCTATTATTTTTATATTAATTAAAATAACTTATTAATATTTTTTTATTTATGAATTATAATTCTAATATTATTATATTAATTAAATCATTTATTAATATTCTATTATTTTTTATTTTTGAATTATAATTCTACTATTATTAGATTAATTAAAATAATTTAATATTTTTATTTGTGAATTATAATTATATTGTTATATTAATTAAAATAATTTATTAATAAGTTATTTTTTTAATTTTTTTATAGTATTTGCGACGAGATACTATGCCCGTCGCAAATACTAGTATTATTATATGCATTAAAAAAATTTATTAATAGTTTTTTACAAATATACGGAGTACCATTTGCGACGGGGAGAATAACCGTCGCAAAAAAAGGCTTTAGCGATGGGCCCGTCGCAAATAAGTGTTGTTGCGACGCCGTTTTCAGCAACGGGCCATTTGCGATGGGCCCCCGTCGGAAAAATCTATTTGCGATGGGATCCCGTCTCAAATGGCCCGTCGCAACTACCTATTTTTCTAGTAGTGTTTAACTAACTGTAAAAAACTAAGACATCATAGCGGGGTCACTACCTGACATTCGATTAGTAGACTACACATTGTGTAGTCCGGTTTTTTCAATGGACCTCCATATAGTATACATAGATCCATGATATGATATTTTCACCAAAATTTATTCCTTTTAACTGACCATAACTAGTTTAAAACTCCTTCTATTTTATATTCCATACCTAAATTATTTGAAAATAAAATCCTAATCCCTCATCATGAATTCAAAACATATGTTTTCTCTCTTGTGGTGCATCCCTCAGCTTCACAGTGTCCTCAATCCCAAGTGGAATCATTCATATCCAAAAAACTCCTCAATGAATCAAAAGATAATAAATCCTTCCACCACACATGATTTTTTCATGAATCCTGGTGTTTTACCACCCTCAAATTCAATTATAAATTTCAAATTGTGTCCTCATAGAAAAATGATGAAAAATCAGGAAGAACTATGTGGAAAAAAAATAACAAGGGTGAAACAATAATTTATAAATAATCCATGCACAATGAGTAAGGATTAGAGATATATAGGGTGTGAAAAATTGAACAATGCTGAAAACATTTAATAAATAATTAAAATATGAAATGGGGGATCATGTGAAGGATTTATTTAAATGCATATGAATAATTAATTGTTTGAAATTTATCTATATTTTAATCCTAAGGGTGGAATCTATAAATTTTGAGTCAATCCTAAATATTTGATCAATAAGAAGTGAATAATGTTCTTTCAAACTATGGGGGTGATCCACTATGTATGTTATGGAATAATTCACAAGGATTTGTAAGCTAAGCAGCATCTAATCTCAATTTTCCAATGAATAACGGTTGAATCTTTATCTCAATAATCCCATGGTTGTGACGGTAACCGTGGAGAATCTCCACAATGTCATATATTTATAGAAACATAGGTTACGTATTTTAATTAATTAATTAAATTAAATAATTAATTTATCCAATAAATATACATTGCAATGGAAGATTTATCATAACATTTAATTCTAGATAACATTTGTTCACTACTAATGCATACGTGATACAATGAATTAAACTATGGTATCAGATTTTATTTTTTTAGACTATGTTTAGTATATAATTGATTATTTTTGAAAATTAATTCACATTTGATATAAATTATATTATATATTTTTATAAAATTAAAGATGACTTCAGTGGGCATGAGAAATGTCTGTTATATCAGTGTTCATCTATCAAAAATTTTGTTGATAAATCTCATACTATTTATTAGTAATACATTTTATATAAATGTTTCCCTCCATTATAATATTTTTCATTGAAATGTAAAACTAGATAAAATTATGGGTATAATAAAATTGAACCATCCTATCATTCTCTAAGGAGCTTCCTTTCATACTCCCATACTAGTACAAAACACAATCGAATGGAATGGCCCATCCACGTGTGGATCTCTCATACATATATTTAATCTCCACTTGGTTCCCAATAATGGTTAAACCATCCTCAATGCCTAGCACCCGCATTCAATAACATTAATGGGATCATTCATGTATCTACTAATATGTGGAAAATTGATGGCATTATGATATAAATCTAAAATTGTGGTTAAGGTGATGTGGTAAGACACATCAATAATTCTATGTAAGATCATGGATAGCCAAACGAACCTCATTGAGAGCATGACTCCCAAATTTAATATCTAGAAACATCATTAGAGATTGTATGTCATGAAAAAATAATATCCCATATTAAACACAATGGACATATGATTTTGAACTTCATAATATTTATGAATTATTTATGTTTTCTTCATCTTATAATGGATAACATATACCTTCTCAATTTTATCATGCACCATATCTATCCCAGTAATAGATGTATTATGAAACTCAATAAAGTATAATATTTACCAATAAGATCCCAAATATATTGAATAAAATGTTTCCCTAAAAATAGCTGATTGGTATATACAAGTACACGAAATATATATCAAACATAAGTGATCCTGCCATATTTAGACAAAGTAATACCAAAAAAATGTAATCATATACTTTAGGGTCTGCATAGTGTGCTCAATTTTTCCTTATATCTTATGGTGAATGGATTTAATCAATATTCACATTGGTGTTGAATTATTTTTGCAGGCCTCTCCAAAATCATGATGTGAACCAATCATCATGATCTGAGATAGTCATTGATGGATCCACATAAATGAGTACTATCCTTTTCTATGTATTACTACAGAAAACTCTCCACCAAACACTTCTCCGTGATAGAAACGAATTTTTTTTGACATTGTATGTTAGTCAACTATCACCCAGATAGTGTCATGGCCTCTATCTATATTAGGAATCCTTTTCATGAAGGGCATAGATGTTATTTTTAATAATAAATTTGTGATCATAAGATGATGAAACAAACATGTCTAAAACTGGTTCTCAACCTTTACCTATTGACATGTGAGGCACTAAGATAGAAACTCGACCACACGTCACATCGTTCCATCCCACTAAATCATCCACTGATGGTCTCAGAACACCTTCACTACATATGGATATATAAAAAATTTTAATTGATAAAATCTCTCATCCCTTCAACATTCATCATGATCAGGACCATCATTCATCCCATTAAAACAGTTATGTAAATCCCACCTTTAGAAATTCAATTTTGGGAATCTCAAGAGGATGGATAGTCACATAAGACCTCATAGTCACTGACCTCTTATATTTCATCCCTCGTATTTGGAATAATATGAGGAATCAAAACCATAAAATGATAAAATTATACACCATCATCCTCAACTCGGGCTACCATCGAGGAATCCAACTGCTCAGATGCGTTCTTTCAAAGTCAATAAGGGGACATACTGCTAATGGAATCTTTTACCACCTAACCCTTCGTAATATTATTAACTATATCAAAGTATTAGTCTACCAAAAACTCTAACCAGTGCCGCTATCTCATTTTAAGGTCTCTCTGTGTGATGAAATGCCACAATCTATGATGGTACGACTAAATGATAATGTGATCTCCCAAAATATAGTGGCTCCATATCATCATAGAGATTCTCATTTCTATTAAATCGATTATAGGAGCCATGTAGTTCATATCATGGGGTTTTAAATTCCTCGACCCATATATGATCACTACCTACCTATTCATCTACATGAAGTTGATCCCAGAATTAGAGGCATGACAATATATTATGTACTTGACACCCTCATTTTGATGTCAATAATAGGAACTCTATTTAAACTCAACCCCAAATAATTAATGTATTTATGTAATGGATCAATTTCATGTAATTCTATGGGATTTACATTTTAGTTCAGTCAAATGGAATGAAATCATAGAGAAGTTTTACAAAAACCACATATAGTACCCTATCACGCCAAGAGATCATTACACCTATGACTGGTTCCTCGGTGTATCCTAAGAAATAACTACATTAAAATTATCTTGTTGCATAGAGAATATATTCCCAAAAATTAGATGGATCATAAACTAAACTTCTTTGATTATGAACTAGCACATTGGGAGCTTACAAAAAGATGGTTCTCCTAGAGAATGTCACTAACCATCTTCAAGGTCATTTCAGGGTCCTATTATATTATATAGTATATGATTATTAAATCAATAATGAATACTAAAAATTATTCCTCAAATTCACAGAAGATATAGTTCATCATATCCATAAAAACAATATGGGATTTATTCACATTCAAAGGAATCACTAAGAGGTCATTGTGTTTTAGATACATAAAAATGACTGCTTCGGAATATCCACCTCGTAAATTCAAATCTTGTTGTAGATGAAACATGGATAAATATTGAAGAACCATAATATTATTATCAATTTGTTAAATATATAATACAATATATATAATTAATACATTTTCATTATCATGAGAATGTATAGGTTATGATAATCCATAAAAAATAACAATCTCTCATCCATATTTTTCACAAATTACAAAATATATTCTTTGATGGACACACTGGATCTGATTAAAACCTTCTCTTAATGGTAATACAAATTCACCCTCATCACCAAAATATCAATAAGGGAAAAAATATACCTCATAAGATATCTGATTAGTAGATATGTGAAAATAGATTCAAAACACTATCTCTCAACTGAAATTGATTCTTAAAACATCCTCAGGGAAAAAATCCATATAATTATTCAAGACTAATGATATAACATCCCAAGTAAGTAATGAATAATAAATTTTTATATCTATGTCTATTTACGAAATAGATAGTGTTTTTTATGCTTAAAATGATAATAAATCCAATCTTAAGTATAGATTACACTAATATTTTTAAAAGATTGTTTTACCGCCTTTTGATGTCAAACCATTTTTAAATTAACTTTTTGATAATTTTATAAGTTCTATTTGTCAAAAGAATAATATTAATATTAATTGGGACATTGAAATTTTCTTTGGATAAATTTTTGGTATTTTTCTGATAATGTTCATATTTTATGAAAAGTGAAAATTCTGCATTTTACTTCACAACTGTTTTTCCATCTAATTTAATTATATTGATAAATTATATTTTTATTTGGTTTTAATGTTTTATTAGAATATATTTTTACCATTTTATACAACTATGGTAATTATAAATAATTTAAATTTGAAAGTGGACATAATCAATTATCAATCTTTTGATAGATATTGTTTTTTAAAAACACACTATTTGTTTTGAAAATGGGAATTATTTTTAAATTAATTACTGCATTTTCTCTGTTTGGAATTTGGTGAAATGGATTCCTTATTTGGAATCATAATGTCAAATTATATAATTATGTCTCTTTTGATTTTGGATATTACGAATAGTAACGCCAGTAAATATCTTTAATTATCATGAATAATTATTAATCGAGTAGTTAAGGTTAATAAAACAATATCATAATAATACAAAATGAGCCCAACATGTGTCTAAATAATCTTTTTTGAGTCGTGGCAGGCCATTGGAATATATTTACCGAACATGAGGGACCATGGATTCACAAGGGTGTGATAGTGACATTTAGGACATTATTTTTTTAAAAAGAAGGGAAATATAACCAAGGTTTATATATCCTAAGTAAAACAATTTTAATTTTTTTTATATAAATGATCTCTTAGACTATAAATATTCATTATAAATATAAAAATATTACCTAAATAATTGTAGTTTCTTTCTATTTTTTTGACATTGTATAGATAAATTTATTTTTGACACCATGATGATGCATTAATTACCTCATTAATTAATGATTTAAATAAAATGAAAAGATAAGGTTAAAATATAAGAGTTAAACTTGTCTAAAAACAATTGTATTGGTGTATTTAAAACCCTTATCACCATATCCTAAAAATATTTCATTGAGGGAGCTTTAAAATTTGAAAATCATTTTATAATAAAGTAACATTTCAAGACTTTCCAAAAGTGAGCCTCCTACCTCTTATAAAAGGCCCCCACCTATACCCCCTTAACCACACCTCTCAAGCCCTTGGATCATCCAGAATCTATTCATATTATCTTTTAAAATCCCTATTTCACTTCTATAAGAAACACATTGGGCAGAAGTCTTTCCAAGGAAGCCTTTGGCTCAAATCAAAATGAGTTACCCGATTTCGAGGTAATGTCTTCTCTCGACTTTGTTCTTTTAATTTTCCTTCATCACTCACCACTATATTATAATTATATGATTCCATTAAAAAACCAGTATCCTCAATATACTAGGATTTTTGTTATGTGATTTATTTTATTTACACTTACACACACCTCCGTCTAATGGTTAAATAACATACAGTTTTTGTTGGTGGTGAATTACTGCCTCACGGAAAGATGGTTGTTCAATCTTCATTTAACACCTTTCATGGTGGCCATTATGATGTAACTATATTTCTATATAATATATATGGTATTTAATTTTTCTATATGATTCTGAATATTATTTTTAAATCACATTGTTATGCTTTTCATGTTGTGGAACTGTTATAATTTCCTCTGAGAAAGTGTGGACTACTACCCCCTCAAGTGATTTAACTCGTTCATGCCAAACATGGAATTTATAATGAATATAACTAATTATCTTATTTTACCTATATAAAATATATATTATAATGTAAATATAATATATATATATGTGTGTGTGTGTGTGTGTGTGTGTGTTTCATTTAGTTATAATTCATTTAATATGAAAAAGAAATGAAAGTAGCGTTCATGCATACGTACGGCTTACCATCTCCATGAATGGTGAATTTCATTTATTTATCTCCTAATGTTTTGGAATAGTATAAAATGAATATATTCTGGATATATATGATATTTAAAACATTAATACCATTCTGGAGATGATGTCCTTATAACTACATGGGCAATTCTTTTCAAACAAGTTCATTTTTGACTAATGTACCAAACATCGACAAAACTTATGACATGAACTCACATAATTAACTAATTATTATAATATGATAATATGTGATATTTATTGAATAATAATCATTAAATAATGTCCTTAAAGAAATTATAAATTGACATATGTTAATTATTCAGGAATATAATGAATGAACGAGAACAAGTCGGACATGAGGTAAGGGACTTCGTCTCAATCTCCTTTCATTTAGGCATAATTCGATTTATATATGACCTTCTTTTATTAGTTGTTTAATAATAACTTTTTAATTTTAATTTCATTCAAATGGAATATTTTTACAAGAAGCGTTTTACTAAATGAAAGAAGAAAATTTTTTGTCTTACGTATGCAGCGACAACGACTTCTCCGCCACCGTGGCCATTATTTGAGTTTCAGCTGCCTCTAAAAGCCATAAATTTTATAAATGAAAAATAAATAAAATGTTTTAATTTTATTTTATTTTGGTATTGAAAATGGTTTTGATAAATTTTTGATTATATCAATGTGTTGTAATTATAACTTGTGAATTAAATGTGGAAATTTTATGTTTTATTTTAAGCATTTTTTATTTGATACAATTATGTTATGGTTGTTTGGAATTGTTTATGATGTCAGGCGGTTCCATGATAAACTAAGGGTGGGTGATCCTGAGATTTCTCTCCAATGCAATGGGTAATGTGATGGAGTTAAACAATAAGGTTTCTGTAATGATATTTAGGGAATATACTGTGATGAGTATTCCAAACGTAACTATGAGGGCTACTCCCTATATAAGAATGTTATGAATGTCTCAAGTTACCATTATGTATTATTATTTCTATTAGTTATTCATAAATCTTATGATTTCATGAGGTATGTTAATGTGATAATGTTTTATGTGTAAAGTATGATTTCATTGATTCTTATGTATAAATGGACCAATAATTTCATACCATATTTTTATATCCCTTACTAAGCTTTCTATGCTCAACCCTTGTTTTTGAAATTTTTTTCACAGGTCAATGGAAAAGTACATTATGTGATGATAGTATCGAAGAAGTGTTAAGAAAGAAACAATGATTTATTTTAAATTAGTTTCCTTTGGTGGGAAAAATGAATAATATATTTTATATAACCACCTTGTTTAAATGTGGAATGTAATTCTTGATTTATGATCTAATTCTCTAAAAATATAAACATGAAAAGATCCTTAGTGTGAATTCTTGAAATAACCCAAGATTAAGTAATGTTTAAGGCTGGGGTCTTATAGTTTGTATCAAATGTCAGTATAAATAAATTTAGGAGTTAGAATTCTATTAAATGTGAATCCAAAAATATATTCTTTACATTATGTTCAAATTGAAATGATATTGCATTTGAAGATTACCATGTTGCTTCATCTAAGTCATGTTTTTCCAGAATTTTTTTCTATAGAGGAAACATGGAAGAAGTTCTAGGAATTCATACAGAAGGAAATGAACTTCCAAATCAGCATCCTGAGATGGTCAAAATTGGAACTGAACAGTTTGTTGTTGTAATGGTGCAGTTGATGCAAGTGATAAATGGTGGCGGTATCCATGAATTAGATCAGCCAGATCAACAGCAGAGGAACATTTTAGTGGTGGAACATTTCATGAGGCAACATCCCCCATCATTAAGAGGATCATCTGACCCTGTGCTAACCGAATGGTGGATTAAAGCATTGGAGAAAATTTTCGATGACATGTGGTGTTCAGACAATCAAATGGTTAGTCTGGATGTTTACCGTTTGGAGGGTGAAGCAGATCAGTGGTGGTCGATGGTTAAAAATATTAAAGATGTTGATGAGCTTGATTCTCTTGATTAGGACGAATTCAGAGGTATGTTTCTTGTGAAATATCTTCTTAAGGATGTTCTAATTAGGATGGAAAAACCATTCTTGGAATTGAGGCAAGAGGACAACTAAGTGAATGCTTGTGAAGAAATGTTCACTCGATTGGAAAGGTATGCTCTAAATTTTATCTGATACCTCGATAGTAAAATTGATCATTTTTACTTAGTATTAAAGCCAAAATATCCAAGGTAATTAGCTTCTCGTGAGTTCAAAAGTTATGAAAAGCTAGTTCTATGTGCTAAGAAGGTGTAAATGGAGTTTACCGATATGCAAGTGATCTATGACATCTATTAGGTGAAAAGGATGAGGTGGTAGTAGAATTGGAAGAATCCTTCAAAATGGTTTAGTGTTAAGAAAGCGAAGGTTGATGTTTGTGATAAATGTGTTAAAAATCATGCTAGGGAATGGCTTTTGAATTCTGGAAAGTGCTTCTGATGTGGAATATGGGACATAAGTCTTGTGATTGAACTTGAAAAGATCTGGGTAATGGTTAGACCAAATTTTATTTATAGTTATTGAAGAATTTCTAGTGTAATGAGATGGGTCATCATGAAAACGAGTGTTCGACAATGAGATCGAATTATGGGAAACAGTTATAATACAAGCATAAATGTGGGGTGAAATCATTTGCAACTACTTCAGTAGATATTGGGCCATCAAATGATGTGGTATTAGGTAATTTTTTTGAATTTTCAGATAATTCCATTGTGTTGTTTGATTCAGGGTCTACACATGGTTTCATCTACGAAACATTTTCTAATAAATTGGTTATTCCAACTCATGAAATGACTCTTGAACTTGTGGTAAAAACACATGGTGTAAATTTTGAGACAAAAAGAATTTTTAAGAATCTATCTATCCTTATCTGTGGAAATAACCTACTTGTAAAGATTTATTGTAGAAATAAAGAATTTTCTTTTTGTAAAGAATTTCAGATTGTGTACAGTAATGAACCCTTACTGTTGATAAAATATCAAGAGGATGAAAAACTTGTAAAAGATGGAAATTAATGTTACCTTTCACATGTTGTTGAATACAAAAGAACCATTCATATTAATGATGTGCTATTGGTAAATGAGTATCCTGATGTTTTTTTTAATAAGTTTCTAGGATTAATACTATATCTGGAAGTTTAATTTACTGTTTAATTAGTTCTTGATGCTAAGACAATTTCAAAACCCCCTTATCGAATAACTCAAATTGAACTTGTAGAGTTTAAGGAAAAAATGAATGATTTATTAGAGAAATGTTTCATTCGACCTCGAACATCACAATGGGGTGCTCCTGTCTTAATTTTTTAAAATAAATATGGTTCAATGTGACATTTCATTGATTGAAGATCCTTGAATAACATCACTGTTAAGAAAAAATATCATTTGCCTCATATCAATGATTTGTTTGATCAGCTCCAGGGAGCTCATTATTTTTCAAAGATTGACTTGAGATCGGTGTACCATCATTTGAAGGTAAAGGAATCAGATATTCCAAAGACCGAGTTTCGTACAAGATATAGCCATTATGAATTTATAGTTATGCATTTTATGTTAACCAATGCAGCTGATGTATTCATGGACCTTATGAATATAATTTTCTATGATTTCTTGGATATGTTTGTGGTTGTTTTCATTGATGATATTTTGGTGTTTTCTAAAGGTAAAGAGGAGCATGGAAGTCATTTAAGGGTTATTTTTCAAACCTTAAAGGAAAAGAAATTGTATGGGAAATTCAGTATGTGTGAGTTATGGTTGAAACAAATTTCTATCCTTGGTAACATATTTTCTAAAGATGGAATAATTGGTGATCCTGTAAAAACAAATGTTGTTGGAGAATGGTAAAGGCCCACAAATGTAACTCTAATTCGTAGTATTCATGGTTTGGATGGGTATTACAAATGTTTTGTTAAATATGTGGCATGGTTGTCCAGCCCATTGACAAAGCTGACTATAAAGGGTGTTATGTTTATCTGGACAAAATAATGTGATGATTGTTTTCAATAATTGAAAAGATGATTGGTGAATGCTCTAGTATTGGAACTACCTTCCAGTAATGGTGTGGTTTTTATCTACAGTTATGCTTCCTTGAAAGGAAATGGTTGCATCCTAATGCAGAATGATCATGTAATTGTTTATGTGTCACGTCAGTTGAAAACTCATGAGATATATTATCCAACACATGATTTGTAATTAACTGCTGTTGTATTCTCTTTAAAAATTTTGGAGGAATCATTTTTATGGTGTGAAGTTTAAAATATATTCTGATCACATAAGTTTAAAGTATATATTCACTCAGAATGAATTAAACACGAGACAAAGGAGATGGCTAGAATAAATCAAGGATTATGATTAGAAAATTCACTACCGCCTAGGAAAATAAAATATAGTGGAAGATTAATTGAGTGGAAAAAGTAATGATTAATTAACCATGTTACATTTGGAACATAATCCTTTGGTTAAGGATTTGATGGATTTTTGTTTGGAAGTTGTTGGTGAAGGAAATTTTTTTGTTTTGTTTCAGGTATCAATGAAATATTCTCTATCAAATAGAATTAACCTGCATTGATGGAAGAAAGTGAGTTGCAGAAAAAGGTAGAGCTGGTACAGAATGGTATGTTACCTGAAATAAATATTGATAAAGATAGTGTTTTGAGATTTGATAAGAGATTGTGTGTGCCTTGTGATTCACAGTTTAAGGGAGAGTTGTTATGTGAAATACATTGTTCTCCATTTTCAGTTCATCTAGGCAGTACTAAGATGTATAGAGATCTTCAGGAGTATTACTAGTGGGATGGATTGAAAAGTGATATTGCTGATTTTACTATGAAGTGTTTGACATGTCAATACGTTAAAGTAGATAAGAAGTTACCAAAAGGGATGATTCAGCCTTTACTTGTTCCAGAGTAGAAATTAGAGAATATATCCATGGACTTCGTTGTGGGATTACCGAAGACACCTCAATGTAATAATGAAATCTAGGTTATTATTGAGATCTTGACAAAATCTTATCATTTCCTTAATATACGAGATACTTTTTCCCTAGATCAGCATTTCTCGATTGTATCATAAAGAGATAGTCAGGTTACACGGAGTTCCACTCTCTATTGTATCAGATCGTGATCTCAATTTCACTTATAAATTTTTGAAAGGCCTTCAGAATTCGTTGGGTACTAAATTAAATATTAGTACATCCTTTTATTCGTGATCAGATGGTTAGATAGAATGAATAATTCGGACATTGGAGGATATGATATGTGCTTGTTCGATGCATTTTCAGGAATTTGGGATCCACATCTTTCATTGGTTTAGTTTTCTTAGAATAACATTTTTCATTCCAGAATATAGATAGCACTATTTGAGTCATTATATGGGAAGCAAAGTAAAACATTGTCTTTTGGGATGAAGTAGATGAAAGGAAGTTGATGGGATCCGAATTGGTAGAGGAGATGGTAGAAAAAGTTCCTCTAATAACGAAAAACCTGAGAACAACTCAGTGTAGGCAGAAAAGTTATGTAGACAACAAGAGGAAGGATCTCTCTTTTTATGTAGGTGATCATGACTTCCTCAATGTTTCATAATGGAAATGTGTGATGCGATTTGGTAAGAAAGTGAAGCTGAGTCCAAGGTTCATTGGACCATATGAAATTCTAGAGAGAGTTGGATCAGTTGCCTACCGAGTGTCTTTATCTCTGAATTTATCTCAGGTACATAATTTTTTTCATGTTTCAATGTCAAGGAAGTACATTCTAGATCAATCTCGTGTTTTTAGTCCAGAGGTAGTTCAACTGGAAGAGAATCAATCTTATAAGGAACAAACGGTTTAGATTCTTGACTACAGGGTGAAAGTGTTGCGGAATAAGGTGATTCATCAATTAAATTTTCTATGGAAAAACCATATAGTTGAAGAGGAAACATGGGAATCTGAAAATGCAATGAGGGATAAATACCCCCACTTATTGGATAAGTAAATCAATTGCGGGGACGCAATTTCCTAAAGGGGAAGGATGTAACATCCCATGTAAGTAAAGAATAATATATTTTCATATCTATATATATTTATGAATTATATAGTGTTTTACAGTCTTAAAATGAGAATTAATCCAATATTAATCATAGAATATTGTAATATTTTTAAAATACTATTTTATCTCCTTTTGATGGGATACCATTTTGAAATCTAAATTGTGAAAATTTTATAAGCGCTATTTGACAAAATATACTTATTCTTTATATTTGGGACATTGAAATTTACTTTGGATAAATTTTTGGTATTTTTCTGACAATGTTCATTTTTTAATGAATAGTGAAAAATACTGCATTTTACTTCAAAACTTCATTTTCATCTAATTTAATTATATATTTAGATTATCTTTTTAATTTGTTTTAAAGTGTAATTAGAATATATTTTTACCATTTCATCCAATGGTGGTCATTATAATTAATTTCACTTTTAAATTTGACATAAACAATTGTCAATCTTTAGATAGATATTCTTTCTTAAAAACACTCTATGGGTTTTGACAAGAATTATTTTAAAATTAATTACTGCAATTTCATTATTTTTAACATGGTAAAATTTATTCCATATTTGGAATCATAAGGTTCAAATTATTTAATTATGATTATTTTGTTTTTGGACATTATGAATAGTAATGACTATAATTATCTTTACTTATCATGATTAATTAGTAATCAGGTAGTTAAGGGTAATTAAATAATTTCATAATTAAATAAAATGATTCCAACATGTGTCCAAATCCTCTTTTTTTATTTATTTCCGACTATGGGAAGCTTTTTACTGAAATTGAGGGCCCATGGAGTCACATGGTTGTGATAGTGACATTTATCACATTATTTGTTTTAAAAGAGAAATATAACAAAGGTATGTATATCCAATGTAAAAAAATTGTAAATTTGATATCAAATATGGTCTCATAGACTATAAATAGACATTGATATTCTAAAACTATTTCTTACATCATGGAATTTTTCTATAAGTATTCAACATTAAATAAATTTATTTATTTATGACACCATGATAATGCAGTGATTACCTCATTAATGAATGATTTAAATAAAATGAACAGATAAGGTATAAATATAAGAATAAAACATGTTAATAATCTATTGGATGGGTGGTTTTAGAACCCTTATCAGCATATCCTAAAAATATTTCATTGTGGGGCCTTTAAAATCCATAAATCATTTTATAATAAAGTAACATTTCCAGACTTTCCAAAAGTGACCCTCCTCCCTCGTATAAAAGGCCCCCACCTCTACCACCTTACCCACAAATCTCAACATCATGGATCATCCAAAATCATCTCATATAATCTATCCACATCCATATATTACTCCTAGAAGCCTCACATTGGGTAGAAGGCTTTCCAATGAAGCATTGTCCCAAATCAAAAAGAGTTACCCGATTTAGAGGTAATGTCTTCTCTCGAGTTTCTTATTTTATTTTCCTTCTTCACTCAACACTATATAGTTATTATTTGATTCCATAACAACACCATTATCCTTAATATACTAGTATGTTGTAATGAAATGGATTTTATTTACAATTACACACACCTCTGTCTAATGGTTAAATAACATATTGTTTCTGTGGGTCGTGAATTACTGCCTCACGAAATGATGATTGTTCAATATTATTTTAACACCTTTCATGGTGGCTATTATGATGTCACTATATTTATATATGATATATAACGTATTTATTTTTTCTATATTCTTCTTAATTTTATTTTTAAGTCACATTAGTATTATTTTCATGTTGTGTAACTGTGATAATTTCATCTGAGGAAGTGTGGACTACCGCCGCCTCAAGTGATTTGACTTGCTCATGCCAAACATAGTATTTATAAAGAATGTAATTAATGAACACATTTTACCTATAAAAAATATATATTATAATAGAATTATATTATATATATGTCTCATTTCGTTTTAATTCCTTTAATATGACAAATAAATGAAAGTAGCTTTCATGCGTAAGTACGATCTACCATCTCCATGAACGGTGCATTTACTTTTTTTATCTCAAAATGTTATTTAATAGAATAAAATGAATATATACTGGATATATATGATATTTAAATCATTAATAACATCTTGGAGATTATTTACATATAACTACATGGGAAATACTTTTCAAACAAGTTCACTTTTGACTCATGTACCGAACATTGACAAAACGTATGATATGAACTCACATAGTTAACTAATTATTATAATATGATAATATGTGATATTATTTAAATAATAAATATTAAATTATGTCCTTAATAAATTTCAAATTTTTATATGTTTATTATTCAGGAAAATGAATAACAAACGAGAACAAGTCAGACTTGAGGTAAGGGACTTCATCTCAATCTTTTTTCATTGATCCATACATCAATTTTAAATATGAACTTCTTTTATTAGTTGTGTAATTAAACATTTTGAAATTAAATTTCATTAAATAGGATCCAACTTACATGAATTTTTTTACTAAATGAAAAAAATATTTTTTTTGTCTTATGTATGCGGCGACAATGACTTCTTCGCCGACGTGACCATTATTTGTGTTTCGACTTCCTCTATAAGACATAACTTTTTTAAATGAAAAATAAATAACATGTTTTAATTTTATTTTATTTTGGTATTGATAATGTTTTTGATAATTTTTTGATTATATCAATGTGTTGTATTGATATCCTATGATAGAAATGTGGAAATGTTATGTTTTTTATGCATGTTTTATGTGATACGATTATGTTATGGTTCATGGGAATTATTTATGAATTCGGGTGGTTACGTTATAAACTAAGGGCGAGTGATCCCAAGATAGATCTCCAATTCATTGGGTAACATGAAATTGTTAACCACTATGGTTTCTCTAAAGATATTTAAATAATATACTGTGATGCGTTTTCCAAATATAACCATAAGGGTTAATCCCCATGTAAGAATGTTATGAATGCCTCATGTTACCTTTATGTCTTATGATTTCTATGAGTTATTCATAAATCTTATGATTTCATAAGGTATGTTAAAGTGATTAAGTTTTATGAGTAAACTATAATATCATTGATTGTTATGTATACATGGACTAATGTTTTCTTTCTATATTTTTTATCCCTTACTGAGCTTTTTATTATCATAACATGTTTTTGAAATGTTTTTCACAGGTCAAGAGAAATGTACATTATGTGATTATAGTGTCTAGGAAGTTTCAAGAAAGAAACCATGTTTTATTTTAAATATGTTTCCTTTGGTGGAAAAAATGAATATTTTCAATGATGTAATCACCTTGTTTACATGTGTAATGTAATGCATGATTTATGATCTAATTCTCTAAAACTCTAAACCTAAAAATGTTCCTCAATGTGAATTCTTCAAATAACCCAATATTAAGTAATGTGTATGTTTTTTACCTTATAAATGGAATACAGATGCATTAAGTGCTCAATGATCTAAGGACCAAACATGAAAAATGATATTTTATTGATTACATATTCCACTCACAATACTCACTCACTCCACCATGAGATATCACTCTCCCAAAAAGAAGAATCTCAAACCATCAATCAAAAGACTTAAACCTTGTATGTCCTGATAGTCACATTGGGATCAAAAATTATAGAACATGTCCATAAAGATTATGATTTCATATTTCCTCATAATGTTTATTGTGATGTACCATGAGAAGAATTATCTAGTAATAAATTACATTGACTACCGATAAATAAATTATATGAATGAATTTTTCTATGTAGGAACCCCAAGGAATATCTACTGGAATAAAGTTTCAATTTGTATCTCTAAATATTTTACCATGACTATATATATGGAGGAATTACATTGACCTATTAAACTAGTACTAATGCCATAATTGAATAACCAAATATCATATCACTACGTATCTCGTGATCCACCAGGTGATATTACTCAATTACCTTTATCTTACCATGGCCTCAATTTCTAGATCCCTAAGCATGAAATTAGATGATTGGTGTTGGTGGGGTGGTGTAAGGATCTCATAACTTCAAAAACCACCAGAATATTATCATGATAGATAAAAACCATCCACTTGTACATCTATGTAACCTTATTTCTACCTTTTCCTTGCCTTTGAGATCCATAATTGTGAAACTTCCATTTCCATAATAGTCCATCTAATGTTTTCCTTCCCTCCTAAATATGTTTAGTTTTGAAATAATGTTCAATGTGAACTCACCTATCACATTAATATCATTTCCATTTTCTTGTACACCTTGGTCCTCAATGTTTTTCTGGTGTCACATGACCATGTGTATTATTATATTCAGGATAAGATCCCCTATGTGGCGATCTGACAGATTAATGCCTCCAAGAAGCTATAGATGGGTCATCCCTACGACACCCACTTCCTTATCTATCTATATATAATATCTAATTTAAGAATCTATTCATAACTAGTTCCAAAACTAACACCCTATAATATGAAAGGAATTCATTAGTGAACCACAATGACATATATGTCTCTATAGGGACCCTTCTTAAAAATGTGCACATAGAATCTTCCATCTAAAATAAAGTTGATAGAGTAATGTATAATTTAAGTGAACCTTTATACATATTGGGAAATTATTATCCATACTTATTGAAACTATTGATTCTAATTAATCAATAACAATAACAATAAGGATGGTTTATAGTTTTCGTAAAACTCCTGTTGGATGTTGAACAATGAGAGTATCGACGTATCTTGAATATATGTGACTAAACTCCACCAGGGTCCAACTAATTCCCAAACAACGATGGATAATTTAAAAACCATATGTTGAATAGAGGATTTATTAAGCATGAAAAAATAGATCACTATCTAAATAAAATCAATGCTACCTAGGTATCTGGAACAGTAAAGATCATCATCAACTTTTTCCATTGGAATGTACAAATTTCACTAATCCTACACATATCATCATCTTTACCTACTAGTATAACATGTATCATGAATTATGGTGTACAATAATCTTTGTTTTATTGAGGAAAAACATTATATGATGGCCCATAAACTAAGGGACATGACCAATCATATCTTCATTGTGATTCTGAATCAGTAACCTATCAGGCTGTATTCACATAATATTTATGATCATTTAATCAGAACATACCGTAATCAGATGAGCATATATTTTCGGGAATGTGACTCATAAAGATAGAAAAAAGAATCAAAACTACGTAATGCATGCTAAAATATTCCCAACAACCAATGTCTCTTAATGATGAGTAGATAATCGGTTAGAAAAATTCCTGGTGAATGGATATATGATCTACCAAACCAACACTATGTTCCCTTGCCTATAAAATTAGTCAATACACATAGATACAATTTATCTATCTTCCAAAGAAAGCATCATCAGTGGAAAAAACTCTATATTATACCCAAAATTCATACCACCATTGGTTCCACCCTGCCAAAGACCAATCCTCTAGGGCCCACCCGAAAGATAAATAATGATCATCAACTACCACAAGCCCACTTATATACATTAGGGGATTGAAACAAGTGCTAAAAGGAATAAATAATATGGGATCCATTTTTGTAATGTACTTGTATCCACGAAATCATCCATATTATAGATGAAATATAGAGGAGTAAATATAAAATTATTTATATCCAATTTGACAACCATGCATGTAATAACCTCTAGGTAAAATTTTATTTTGATATAATAATATGAAAATGAAATGGAAAAATTAAATTCCAATATATAAAGTTGCCCAAAAATGTTAAAAATTGGACATGTAAATGATGAGAGATCATATCTAATGATATCCATGTTCTGACCACCATATACAGTCTAATGTACAAGCATATCCATTTGATCCTATGAAACTTCCATCTATCATATATATAAGTCCCAAATTGTGGGGTAAAATCCCATTTAGGTGTCTTTATATACATACCCAGTATGATACACCAAAAACTAGTGGGGGAGATATGAGTGTCAAAATTGAATTATAAATCATACAACATTCCAAGAGAGAAATAAAATATAATAATAATGATATATATATATATCTCTCTGTGTGTGTGTGTCTTGGTGTGTGTGTGTTTGTGTGCTCCTAAAATTAACTCAAAAGGGAGAGAGAGGGTATCCAAATCTCATAGCACATCCCATAAAAATAGTCTACAAAAATTTCAAAAGGTCCATAAATGATTACAACATCTCACTTATCTATATGAATTAGTATATGTTTGGTGACTCGCTAGGACTTTGTTTCAAATAATCTAGGATTCATTGTAACACCCCAGGTAAATAAAGAAGATGACATTTTCATATTCATCCATATTTGTGAATGAAATATTATTATGACTTTAATGGGGATGCTATGCTCGATGGCGTACCCAACACGCAACAACGAGTTTCTTGAGAATCTTACGTTGCACTATAATAATAAAATAATATTATTTTAAATGGTAGTTAACATGTAGCCGTTGTAATGGCGGGAATGGATAGAAATAACTAAAATATGATTATATATGTTTTTAAATGTTTTTACATTTATCCAATAAAGGATAGAGACTTAAAATACGGAAAGAATTCAATTTTAGGCGTATATGCCCGAGTTTTCACTAAAGGTTCACTTATCACCTTTTGATGTTGAACCATCATTAAATATAGTTTTGTTCACTTTTAAAAATTATTTTGGACCAAATAAAACTCTTATTAAGAATCGGGACATCAAAATTTACTTTGTGTAAATTTTTGGTATATTACTGATAAAGTTCATTTTTTTAATGAATAGTCTAAAATGTTGTATTTTAATTCAAAACCTCTTTTTAATCTAATTTATTTATATGATTAGATTATCTTTTGAATTGGTTTTAAAGTGAAATTAGAATATATTTTTACCATTAAATACAATAGTGGTCATTGGAATTAATTTCACTTTGAAAACAGACTTAAACCAGTGTCAATCTTTTGATACTTATTGTTTTATAAAAACACGCTATTTGCTCTGACAGCGGGAATTAATTATTAAATTAATTAATGTGACTTATATGTTTTGAATTTTGTAAAATAGACTTAATTTTTGAATTCGGAATATCAAATATATCTTAGGGTGAATTTTTGGGATTTTTCTGAAAAACATCAATTTTTGATGAATAGGGACACCACTAAGTGGTACTTATAAAAACTGATTTTTCTGTTTAAATGAAATTTTTCCATATTTGTGTTTTGAATTTCAAAAATCCGACACACATGGTTTTCATTAAGAAGTAAAATGTGTTTCAATTGGATAAAAATAATTTTTTGGTGAATAGAAACTTATTAAGTTTTTAGTCGCGATTAGAGGTAATTAGTGTAGTTTAAGGTAAAAATTTTGTTTTAATAAAATGAAATGAACTTGACACATGTCCTAACCTCATTGGATGTGTAATGGCCGACCATTACAAGCCATGGGTAAACTTGGGGACCCCATGTATCCACTTTGGTTTGGAAATGACATAAATAACGTTTTATTTAATGTAAAAGTAAAAATGACACAAACATGATATGTTTTACTAAAACAATTTTTATGTGGGGTTATACAAGTCATATTTTTTATTATAAATAGTCATTGGAAATATAGAAAGATTTCCTACATCATAGTAATTGTTTTATAATTTTTAGACATTAAATAAATTAAATTAATTATGACATCATAATGATTTAGCGATGACATCATTATATGACGATTTAAATAAAATGAGAAGATAATGTAAAATCTATGACCTACTCATGTCAAAAACTTATTGTATGGGTGGATTTCGAAACCTTATAACCTTATACACGAATTATATCTATTTGGGACCTTTTAAAACCGAAAAAAATTTTCAAATAAAGTAATATTTCTTACTTTCCAAAAGTGGCCCTCCTATCCTCTTATAAAAGGCCCACACCTCTACCTCATTTAACACACTCCACAAGCCTTTGGCTCGGCCAACCCCTGCTCATTTACTCTCTACACATCCGTATCCTCATCCTAGAGGATTCACTTTTGGAATAATTCTTTCAAAGGAAGTCTTTAGATTCAAATCAAAAGGGTTACACTTTTAAAGGTAATTCATTCTATCATGTTCATTTGTTTTATTTTGCTTTTCCAACCCCTTAACTCTTTTTATTTACTTCTTTTGTAACAACACCAGTATCTTAAATATACTAGTATGTTGTTATAAGATTTATTATAGGTAAACTCTCACACAAATACATCAAATTGTTAAAGAACATACGGTTTCTGTGGATGGCGAAATTCTGCCTCCCAAAACGATGATTGTTCAATACTCATTTAACACCTTCAAAGGTGGCCATTATGATGTAACTATTTTTATATATGATATATAATATGTTTATGTTTTCCTTAATCTTCTGTTTTTTTTCATTTTGGGCATACCTTTATGGTTTCCATTATGGGTAAACGCGATATCTTAATTTAAAGAAGTGCAGACTACTGCCCCCTCAAAGTGATTGGATTCGTTAAATACCATATGTGGGACGTATAAAGGATGGAACTATGATATTATATATGATATTATACTGTAATTATAAAATACATTTATATCATTATTATTCCATTCTATAAAATAAGATATAGAAATGAAAGTAGCGTTCATGAGTACGTACGGCTTACCGTCTCCATGAACGGTGCATTTCATTTCTTACCTCTAAATGATTATGTAATGTTATAAATGCATGAATTTACTGGATATATATGACATATATGATATCTACATCATGAATACAATTATTGATATAATAAACATTTGTCCACACGAATAACATGTAATTGTAAGAAGTCCACTTTCAACATAAGAACCAAATATCGGCAAAACAAATATTATTAACTTAAATGATTACATAATGTTTATGACATGGTAATAAGTGATATAAAAGGAATAATGAACATGAAAAAGGTTCTTAAGGATGTTGAAATTAACTCAAGTTTATTATTCAGGAGATTAAAGAACGATCGAGGCAAGTCGAACCCGAGGTAAGGGATCCTAATCCTCTCTTTCTTTTTAAGTACACACTTTTATGTCATTCCTTTTAAAGCTCATATTTATTGTTATTGGGATGATCTTTTATATTACACATACTGTAATTTTTATGTTCATGTGATGAGAGACCCTATTCTCTCTCATAAATCCATTTTGGAAGTTTTGAGTGGCGCAGTTAGGCTGCCGAACTTTCGTAAGAGATCTATCCTCTCTCTTTCTTATTAAGTACTCTCCTTTATGTCACTTATTTTAAGATCCTCTTTGTAATGTTGGGGGATGTTCTTTTATATTCTGCTTGCTTTACATATTATTTTAATGTGATGAGATACCCTATTTGATCTCATCAATCCATTTTTGTAAGTTTTATGTGGCGTCATTAGGCTGCCGAGTTTTCGTAAGGATTTTTCATCTCACTTTTATTCCCGTGAGATTTATGCTACATTTGCCACAAATTCCATTGAGTGGTGTATGTACTGCCCTTTATTCTACTCTTTTTGTAATATAATTTCGTTTATGAGTATTTACATCAATGATCTATTGTCCTTCTATCATGGGGTGTATGTTTTGAATGATACCCAAGTCGGTAAGGGAACCATTCACCCTCCTCTTTTTTAAAAGACTTCTTTTGTTGGGTATTTTAATTTACATATTGTTATGTTTGGATATGTTCTCATATATCATTATTGATTTTAATTTTATGTCCAAGTGATGAGATACACTTTTTATCTCTCATCAACTCATTTTGATGTGATGCCGTTAGGCTGTCAAGGGAACTTTTTAACCCAATTTTGATTTCTTTGGGTTCAACATGTAGTCATTGAATATGTCATCCATTGAATATGTGTGCATGATATTTTATTGTTTTATACTTAATATACACTTATATTGGGTGTACTTATATTTTTCACACATATTTTTGAGATTTATTTGTCCTTAATTTAAGGATACCTTCTCTATAAGGGATTTCATCACATTTGACATTTCTATTGAGGGTTCATTGTTGTTATGCACCAATTCACTCTAATATGGTGTATATACTGTCCTTTGGAGTATTATATCATGAATCCGTTTATTCTCATGATATTATAATGTTCTGACTAAATGTTATTCCTCAATTATTGTATTCAAGTGTCTCTAATTTTGGTAAAACCCCTTTAACCAAAATATCGTTTTAAATGTTTTAATTATTTGTTCTTATTAATATCCATGTTTTAAAAATGGTTTTAAGGACTTATTTATATGGATATTAATGGTTTAAAATTTTAATCTTCAAGGTGGTATGGGACACTTTGATTCAAAAATATCTTTATTAAATGTTTTAAATGGTTTTGGAAATGGTTTCTTTTTGAATGGATTCATTATTTCAATATACTAAAATGTTATATTGTGATTGAAATGTGGAAATGTTATGTTTCTTTTATGCATGTTTTATGTGATACATTTATGTTATGGTTATTGGGAATTGTTATGAAAATGGGTGGTTCTGTGATAAACTAAGGGCGGGTGAGCCCGATATAGCTCTCCAATGCATTGGGTAACGCGAAGGAGTGAAACATTGAGGTTTCTCCGAAGAGATTTAGGGAATATATTGTGATGGGTATTCCAAAACGTAACCAAGAGGGTTACTCCCTACGTAAGAATGTTATGAATGCCTCAAGTTACCTTTTATGTCTTATGATTTCAATGATTTATTAATAATTTGATATGCCTATGTTTAATGGGTAAAGTATGATTTCATTCTTATGTATACATGTACTCATGTTTCCTTTCCATATTTTTATATCCCTTGCTGAGATTTTTATGCTCATACCAGGTTTTTGAAATGTTTTTCACAGGTCAAGGGAAGGATACATGATGTGATGATAGTGTCAAGGATGTGTCACTAAAGAATCCATGTTTTATTTTAATTATGTTTCCGTTGATGGGAAGAATGAATACTGTCTTTTATGTAACCACTTTGTTTAAATGTGGAATGTAATGAAATTTTCATGATCTAATTCTCTAAAACTCTAAACCTAAAAAGATCCTCAATGTGTAATCTTGTAATAATTCAAGATTATGTAAGGGTTAAGGTTGGGGCCTTATAGTTGGTATCAGAGGTCGGTTTAGATATCTTTAGAGGTTAGGGTATTCTTTAAGCATAAGTGACATTACCATAATCGTTAGGATTTCATAAAGAGTCCTAGTTTTAGATAAAGTGAATGAGTAGGTATAAATTATTTTTTATCTTACTCATTAGTACATGATGTTTTTGTTGATATACTCACACTGACCTTTTTGGTTTTAGTAAATGGATGGATCTAGTAGGCACCAAAGTAACAGTGGATGTGAAGGAAACTGTGACAGTTTTTTGAGCAAGCAACTGAATGATATGGGAGCTGCAATGAGAACTCTTGTGATTATCCTCAACCAACAATCTGGAGTCATGATTGACCACCTAAACCTTGGAGATTTCTCTAAGGCATCATATATGCAAGAAACAAATCCCTACGGATGTAAAGGTAATAATCATAAAGGTATGTGTGTTCAAAAACCTATGTGTCAAAGATGTGGAAAGAAACACCTAGGAAAATGTTTCAAAGTGACAGAAATATGCTATAGATGTGGAAATGAAGGTCATAAAGCAAGAACCTTCCATGGAAAAAGGAAGAATCCAGTTGACTCGAGGAAAGGGAAAGAAGTTCTTTCTGAGGGATCAATTGAATGTTTTAAATGTGGTGTGCATAGTCATTATGCAAACACATTTCCTATGAAGAAGTTTCGTGAATGGGGTCACCTTGAGCGTACCAATATTCGTTTACCAATACCTAATGCCATTCCGATTGAGGATGAAGAAACTGACAATGACCAATCAAAGGTATGTACTATTTCATGACTATTGTTTTCCTATTTTGGAATCATAGGATATGATTCATGATTTTGTTTGTTGGAAAGAGGTATTTCGGAATAAGTTGGAAAGGAATGGATAATGGATCCTGAAGAATGTTGAATGAGTAAGATGTCAACATATAAGGGCTTCAAGATTTATGGTGAAATTCTTAAGAGTATTAAGTCTCTTTTGATGATGGGGTTACATTAGAAGACTTTTTATATTATGTGTAACCCTGATGTTTAATATAGGAAAATTTTATTCAAGTAATAGTTATCTTTTCTTTTGTGGACATAGTTATAAAGAACCATTTTGGTTTATATGATCCTTACTTTTGAGGTAATTATGGGTTACTATATTTTATGATTGAAGTGAAAGGCATGAGATAAAATTGAGGTTAAATTATGTTATAGTTATTTTTGATGATTTTATCCCTTTTTGGGGAATGATTTGAGAATTATATAGTTTTGGAAAAAGGACAACATGTAGACCGTGTGACTACATGTGGCGTCGGACAAAGCTGCGGGAATCGAACCCACAATCAAAGTGCAAATGGTATTTATCGCCTACCACTGGACTACGTGAATTCCCTGGTTAGTTTGACTGATTCTTTTTTTTAAGAGTAAGTTGATTTTGGGTTATTTATGAAAATTATTGACCTATCATAGAGGATATGTGATTAGGTTAATTACTTTTCAATACAAGACTTTAGGAGCAACTAATGTTGTTTGGAGATAAATGTTACGATTTAACTTGGAAGACTATGTGACCAAATCATTCAACTATTTGGGTTTCAATCTTATATTGGTTTACTTTGAAGAATTTTATGGACAAATTTTTTATCGGATGGTCCTCATTGAACTTTGGGTTTTGTTGGACAAATTTTAGAGATTAAGCATGGATTTTCTTTTTAATGGGTTATCCTTTTCTGGATTATCTGACCTTGTACTAACCTTTTTGGTTTTGGTTTTGGTTAAACCCTAAAGACATGGGATTTATATTGTTCTCTTTTTTGGATTAGGTGATTTTCTAGAAGTTGATTATAGTACTCTTAATGCGAACAAGTCTCCCTAAATACTCGTCTTTTGGAAAAAAATATGAGCTTGATTAAGGAATCTAGTAAAAGTTGAAAGTCAACATGATAAGTGATTATGTTTCCTTATGAATAAATTCCTCAATAAAAAGTAACTTAAAACAAAATTGTTGTCTATTAGTTTTTCCTACTGGGGAATCGAATACCGTTTAACATATCACAAGTTTGTGATTTTCTCATTGTTAACTTTCTCCTAGACATGTTTACTATCACTCTCCCTCAAGAACATGACCCTTTGCTTTTTCTTCCATGTCCATGTTTTTCTACATGGAATCCTAGTATGGGTTAACTCGGGTGACCTCTGTACTTATCTTCCTTTATTTTAAAGTGATTATTTTATCGACTCTTGTTCCGATGTGGGATGTTCAAGGATCTTTCCAAGCTCAATTTTAAAAATTGCGAGGACGCAATTCCCAAAAGGGGGAAGGATGTAACACCCCAGGTAAATAAAGAATATGACATTTTCATATTCATCCATATTTGTGAATAAAATATTAATATGACTTTAAAGGGGATGCTATGCTCGATGTCGTACCCAACACGCAACAACGAGTTTCTTGGGAATCTTACGTTGCACTCTAATAATAAAATAATATTATTTTAAATGGTAGTTAACATGTAGCCGTTGTAATGGAGGGAATGGATAGAAATAACTAAAATATGATTAAATATATTTTTAAATGTTTTTAAATTTATCCAATAAAGGATAGAGGCTTAAAATACGGAAAGAATTCAATTTTAGGTGTATATGCCCTAGTTTTCACTAAAGGTTCACTTATCACCTTTTGATGTTGAACCATCATTAAATATAGTTTTGTTCACTCTTAAAAATTCTTTTGGACAAAATAAAACTCTTATTAATAATCGGGACATCAAAATTTACTTTGTGTAAATTTTTTGTATCTTTCCGATAAAGTTCATTGTTTTTAATGAATAGTGTAAAATGTTGTATTTTAATTCAAAACCACTTTTTAATCTAATTTATTTATTTGATTAGATTGTCTTTTGAATTGGTTTTAAATTGAAATTATAATATATTTTTACCATTAAATCCAATAGTGGTCATTGGAATTAATTTCACTTTGAAAACAGACTTAAACCAGTGTCAATCTTTTGATACTTATTGTTTCATAAAAACACGCTATTTACTGTGACAACGGGAATTAATTATTAAATTAACTAATGTGACTAATATGTTTTGAATTTTGTAAAATAGACTTCATTTCTGAATTCGGAATATCAAATATATCTTAGGGTGAATTTTTGGGATTTTTCTGAAAAACATCAATTTTTGATGAATAGTGACACCACTAAGTGGTACTTATAAAAACTGATTTTTCCGTTTAAATGATATTTTTACATCTTTGTGTTTTGAATTTCAAAAATCCGACATACATGGTTTTCATTAATAAGTAAAATGTGTTTCAATGGGATAAAAATAATTTTTTGGTGAATAGTAACTTATTAAGTTTTTAATCGCGATTAGAGCTAATTAGTGTAGTTTAAGGTAAAAATAATGTTTTAATAAAATAAAATGAACTTGAAACATGTCCTAACCTCATTGAATGTGTAATGGAGACCAAGAAAAGCCATGGGTCAACATGGGGACCCCATGGATCCACTTTGGTTGGGAAATGACATAAATAACTTTTTATTTAATGTAAAAGTAAAAATGAGACAAACATGATATGTTTTACTAAAACAATTTTTATGTGGGGTTATACAAGTCAGATTATTTATTATAAATAGTAAATGGAAAGCTAAAAAGATTTCATACATCATAGTAATTTTTTATAATTTTTAGACATTAAATAAATTAAATTATTTATGACATCATAATGATGCAGTGATGACATCATTATATGACGATTTAAATAAAATGAGAAGATAATGTAAAATCTATCACCTACACATGTCAAAAACTTATTGGATGGGTTTATTTCGAACCCGTATCACCTTATACACGAATTATATCAATGTGGGACCTTTAAAACCGAATCACATTTTCAAATAATGTAATATTTCTTACTTTCCAAAAGTGCCCCTCCTCTCCTCTTATAAAAGGCCCCCACCTCTACCTCATTTCACACACTCCAAAAGCCTTTGGCTCGTCCAAACCCTGCCCATTTACTCTCTACACATACCTCTCCTCATCCTAGAAGATTTCCTTTGGGCGGAATCTTTTCAAAGGAAGCCTTTAGGCTCAAATCAAAAGGGTTACACTTTTAAAGGTAATTCATTCTCTCATGTTCATTTGTATTATTTTGCGTTTCCAACACCCTAAACTCTTTTTATTTACTTCTTTTGTAACAAAACCAGTATCTTCAATATACTAGGATGTTGTTATAAGATTTATTCGAGCTACACTCTCACAAAACTACATCAAATGGTTAATGAAAATACGGTTTCCGTGGATGGCGAAATTCTGCCTCCCGAAACGATGATTGTTCAATACTCATTTAACACCTTCAAAGGTGGCCATTATGATGTCACTATTTTAATATATGATATATAATATGTTTATGTTTTCCTTAATATTCTGTTTTTTTTTTCATTTTGGGCATACTTTTATGGTTTCCATTATGGGTAAACGCGATATCTTCATTTAAGGATGTGCGGACTACCGCCCCCTCAAAGTGATTTGATTCGTTAAATACCATATGTGGGACGTATAAAGGATGGAACTATGATACTATATATTATATTATACTGGAATTATAATATACCTTTATATCATTATTATTTCATTCTATAAAATATGAAATAGAAATGAAAGTAGCGGTCATGCGTACGTACGGCTTACCGTCTCCATGAACGGTGCATTTCATTTCATACCTCTAAATGATTATGTAATGTTATAAATGCATGAATTTACTGGATATATATATGACATATATGATATATACATCATGAATACAATTCTGGATATATTAAACATTTGTCCACACGAATAACATGTAATTGTAAGAAGTCCACTTTCGACATAAGAACCAAATATCGGCAAAACAAATATTATTAACTTAAATGATTACATAATGTTTATGACATGGTAATAAGTGATATAAAAGTAATAATGAACTTGAAAAAGGTTCTTAAGGATGTATAAATTAATTCAAGTTTATTATTCAGGAGATTAAAGAATGATCGAGTCAAGTCAGACCCGAGGTAAGGGATCCTACTCCTCTCTTTCTTTTTAAGTACAAACTTTTATGTAATTCCTTTTAAAGCACATATTTCTTGTTATAGGGATGATCTTTTATTTTACACTTACTGTAATTTTTATGTTCATGTGATGAGAGACCCTATTCTCTCTCATAAATCCATTTTGGATGTTTTGAGTGGCGCCGTTAGGCTGCCGAACTTTCGTAAGAGATCTATCCTCTCTCTTTATTTTTAAGTACTCTCCTTTATGTCACTTCTTTTAAGATCCTCTTTGTAATGTTGGGGGATGTTCTTTTATATTCCTCTTGCTGTAAATTTTATTTTAATTTGATGAGATACACTATTTGATCCCATCAATCCATTTTTGTAAGTTTTATGTGGCGCCGTTAGGCTGCCGAGTTTTTGTAAGGGATTTTTCATCTCACTTTTATTCCCGTGAGATTTATGCTACATTTGCCACAAATTCCATTGAGTGGTGTATTTAATGCCTATAATTCTACTCTTTGTGTAATATACTTTGGTTTATGATTATTTACATCAATGATCTATTGTCATTCTTTCATGGGGTGTATGTTTTGAATGATACCCAAGTCGGTAAGGGAACCTTTCACCCTCCGCTTTTCTAAAAGACTTCTTTTGTTGGGTCTTTTAATTTACATATTTTTATGTTGGGATATGTTCTCATATATCCTTATTGATGTAAATTTTATGTCCAAGTGATGAGATACACTTTTTATCTCTCATCAACTCATTTTGATGTGATGTCGTTCGGCTGTCAAGGGAACTTTTTAACCCAATTTTGATTTCTTTGGGTTCAACATGTAGTCATTGAATATGTCATCCATTGAATATGTGTGAATGAAATTTTATTGTTTTACACTTAATATCCACTTATATTGGGTGTACATATATTTGTCACACATATTTTTGAGATTGATTTGTCCTTAATTTTAAGGATATCTTATCTATAAGGGATTTCATCCCATTTGACATTTCTATTGAGGGTTCATTGTTGTTATGCACCAATTCACTCTTATATGGTGTATATACTATCCTTTGGAGTATTATATCATGAATCGGTTTATTCTCATGATATTATAAAGTTCTGACTAAATGTTATTCCTCAATTACTGTATTCAAGTGTCTCTAATTTTGGTAAAACCCCTTTAACAAAAATATCGTTTTAAATGTTTTAAGTATTTGTTCTTATAAATATCCATGTTTTAAAAATGGTTTTAAGGATTTATTTATATGGATATTAATGGTTTAAAATTTTAATCTTCAAGGTGGTATGGGACACTTTGATTCAAAAATCTCTTTATTAAATGTTTTAAATGTTTTTGGAAATGGTTTCTTTTTGAATGGATTCATTATTTCAATATACTAATTGTGATTGAAATGTGGAAATGTTATGTTTCCTTTATGAATGTTTTATGTGATACATTTATGTTATGGTTCTTGGGCATTGTTATTAAAACGGGTGGTTCCGTGATAAACTAAGGGCGGGTGAGCCCGATATAGCTCTCTAATGCATTGGGTAACACGATGGAGTGAAACATTGAGGTTTCTCTGAAGAGATTTAGGGAATATACTGTGATGGGTATTCCAAAACGTAACCAAGAGGGTTACTCCTTATGTAAGAATGTTATGAATTCCCCAAGTTACCTTTTATGTATTATGATTTCAATGATTTATTCATGATTTGATATGCCTATGTTTTATGGGTAAAGTATGATTTCATTCTTATGTATACATGTACTCATGTTTCCTTTGCATATTTTTATATCCCTTTCTGAGTTTTTTATGCTCCTCCCAGGTTTTTGAAATGTTTTTCACAGGTCAAGGGAAGGGTACATGATGTGATGATAGTGTCAAGGATGTGTCAAGAAGGAATCCATGTTTTATTTTAAATATGTTTCCATTGATGGGAAGAATGAATACTGTATTTTATGTAACCACTTTGTTTAAATGTGGAATGTAATGCAAGTTTCATGATCTAATTCTCTAAAACTCTAAACCTGAAAAGACTCTCAATGTGTAATCGTGTAATAACTCTAGATTAAGTAAGGTATAAGGCTGGGGCCTTATATTCATTATTTTCTAGATAGAGGTACCATACCATAGTACATCATGCAGGTTCCACTTAATAGATAGATATATCACCCACACCCAATTCTTTTATTTGGGGGGGGGGGTCAACTATATTGATTGAGGACCCATTTCAATGTTCTATTAGGAGGATTACACTATGTTGTCAGAGGACCCATGAACTATCAAATTATTATTGGTATAATCTGTGGATAGAGGACCGTTGCCCTATCCCAGTAGGTGGGTCCACTCTTTGGATATAGGGCCCACGAAATATTCACGAAAGAGGGTACCACCTTGTATATAGATAGAATAACCATTCACTATTCTGTTAAGGGGTTAGGGTGGGGTCCACTATATTGATAGAAGAACCCAATACCAAATCCAACTATTGGGTTACACTACGTGGATAGAGGACTCATTCCTTGACCCTAAATAATGGTTCCCCTCTATGGATTGATAGGGGACCCATTAACTTGTCTCTTAGGGGGTTGGACTTTATATATGGAGAGAGGAATGAAAACATAGTCCACCAATATAGTTCAACTTTGTAGATATGGATCCCATACACTATTCTAGTAAGAGTTTTAACCTTAATTGATGAACCTTTAGGATCATTATCTTTATCATATGCCACCTAACAATGTTTAAAAATGGTAACATCTCTCATTTCATCATAAAATACACTCAAAAGTCCACCATTAAATATTTTTAGAAAAATAATTAGGACAAGATACTCATGGGTCAAAATTTGTGTCCAAATGTGGGAGATATGTAAAGACCCAAAAAATTGAAGGAAATTTTTTTCTTAATTTTCTTGGAAATTTTACAGGAATGCAGTTTCTGAAGGCAACTGATTCCGAGGCCCGTTGTGCCCATAATCATTTTCCGAAGTTTAGATCGGGTACGTTCAGTGAACGAACGAGCGGGTTTTTCTATCTTTTGAACCGGTGCTCAGAATCGGATTCAGAGGGCACCGTTGGAATCGCAACACCGGTAATTTCTTAGAAGCACCTTTTCCGTAGTTGTGTATGCTCGGGTGTGGTTTTCAATTTTTTGGGATTAAGTTAAGAAATAAAATTAAAGTGGTGCAACCGATTTTTATTTTAGTTTTCTTAACTTATGATAAGTTGGTGATGTGGGGACCACAATATCCTACCCACTTGGTAGGATATTTTGTTTATGTGGGACCCACACGAGCACCACCATCTCTTTTCTTCTTAAGTAACACACTTGCACCCCCTATTAATGAATTCAAACCATGCATTTATTCTGGTTAAGAAACGCCTCATTAATGTGGTGGTTGAAGCGTTGCATTTAATTAACTTAACTTTTTCGTTCGTTTTTTAATTTTAAAACACAAGGCCTGAGAAATAAAAATAAGACAACTCTTATTTTTTATTAGACTGGTGGTGTTGTGAGGCTAGGGAGAATTCTCAGGCTCTTGAAGTTCCTCCTCCTCGACGTAGAACATGAATAATGTGAAGAACACGACGAATTCCGGATCCTTGGATATCGACGGTGCGACATGGCGTTCATTATTCCTGGACGCTCCTTCCGCGATGCGACGATCCCCCCATCCGCGACGCCGTCTTCCACGACGTGCCTTTCTGCGACGGACCCTCGCTCGATGACGCTTGAGGTAGGGGTTTGATTCAATTAAATAATTGTGATTTATAGCCATGGCGTATGTTTAAATAATTGTCGGAAGACTATTAAAATTGCTAACGCGGTGGGTGCAGACCAACAAACAAGTCCGAACCCACCGTCCCTTCGTTCTTGGTGTGCGGATCGACGAGCGGCGATGAAGTAGGCCGCACGATAGTTGTGAGGTCTTCGCAGTGATGAACCAGTCTCGGGAGGGCTATTGGCAAAGACGACAGGCAAATCCGACCACCAGAGCTCATCCGGAGGTCCGCGGAGCAACCCGCCGGTGGCTTCCCGGCGGCGGCGCCCGGCGCACCGCCGGGAAGAGCCGCCGCGGCTGAAGCCGCAGCTGTAGGCCGGCAGTCCCGCGACCACGCAGGAATGGAGAAGGTGGGAAGAGGCAACCAACCACGTCTATTGGCAAAGGGCAGCCCCCACACGGGGTCGCGGTTCATCCAGGGGGCGGTTTTCCCCCTTTTGCGCGGCCGCTAGGCCAGGGCCAGCGCGCCGGGCCAAGCCGCTCGGCCGGACCGCCAGGCCGGGCCGCGCCTAGGCAGGACCCGGACCCAGACCCGGTTCGGGTGGACCCGGTTCGGGCCGACCCTGGGGGTATCGGGCCGAGTCGGACTGGACCCAAACTCCCTAATATCGAACCTCTTTCGGTTTGTTGCCCATAACTTGAGCTACGGGCCTACGATCGATGCACTGGCAGATGTGTAGCGATCCTTGGATTGAAACGGTCGTTTTTGTATATTACAATCAAGGTTTTAGAGGACTTTGGGTTCGGCTGGGTTGGTTCGTACACGAAACCAACCGGGCCCTCGGAGCGGAAACACATATAACATGAGCTCCGGACGTCCGATTGACGTGCCGTCAACTTCATGGATACCTCTTAGTGAGACAGACCTTTTGGATTACTCGACTCGAGGTTTGGACACAGTTGGAGTACGGTCGGGTTGGTTTTGACATAAAAACCAACCGGGCCCCTGGGACGAAAACACCAATAACTCTTAGACCGGGCGTCCGATTGATGCGCTGTCTGTGATGTTCAGTTCCTGTTGACGATATGGAACATTTGGATAGATCAACTCCGGACTATTTGTCAGTTGATGTATCAGCCCTCGGATCGTGGAGCAGACCCTCCGAAATGATCTTGCTATGTGCGGGAACCCTAGATTTTGCTGCGACTACGACGACGATGACGACAATGAAGAAATCCTATGTGGATTCGACGGCGACGACTACAACACTCAGCGATCCTACGTGGATCAGTGCTACTGATCATGTGTGGGTCGGATCCTATGTGGGTCAGTGCTCAGCCGTCCTGTGTGGGCCAGCAACTATAGATCCTGTGTGGGTCCGATCCTGTGTGGGTCATTGCTGGGGTCAGTTACCTATCGATCATGTGTGGGTCAGATCCTTTTTGGGTCATTGCGGGGGTTAGTACCTCTCAATCCTTTGTTGTTCCAACGACTTAGATGAATTAGTGGCTATATCTGATCCTCTCAATCGTCTTACGAAGAAGTATACATGTGTGAGATCTATCTTGACTTTCAATCCTTATCTTCAATATGATTGACTTGATATCCTGTGTGTATTACGTTATGCTTTCCTGTGTGGATTGGGTTGTGATTTCCTGTGTGGACTGGGTTGTACATTAGCTCGGATGTTGGAGCCAAACTGGAAATGATGACTTAGGTATATGCATGGGCATATAACTAAGTAGAGTCGGATGTTACTTTGGGATTGTATCTTTCCTTAATGGATTATCCTTTGTGGATTCTAGGAGACCTTCGGGGGTCTCGGAGACCCTCTTGAGTAGCTTATACTCACTCCTGCACAGGCTATTCCCACACTACATTATGTTGGTTACAGACGACAGACATCCTTGATCATGGTTGAGGCTTGCGGAGTAGGACGGTACCTGGAGGTGGACCACTGGGCGGGACGTACTCTGAGCAGACAGTTCGACCCGTGGTGTTGTGGAGGCTATCTGTACTCACCCGTCAGGTGGGACTACTAGTAGAAGACAAAACGTTGCGGCTTTACTTTCACTTGTTGTTTTCCCTTTCAGTTGTACTTTACTTTCAGTTTGGATTTGTATTCTGGCCCACTTACTTTTGCACACTTACTGTTGTACTCAGTTTTTACTTAGTGTTTACTTATGCTTGCTTGCTCTATGGTGTTTGTTGTTTACATTACAAAGGAAATGCCTTTCCTTTTTATACAGGGATTTATGCCTTGGTGCTAGTCGCGAGCCCCTGGCCTATGGTAGGCAGGCTTGGGGTAGTCACGGCAAGGGCCCTGAGGACGGGTCGTGACAAATTGGAATCAGAGGAGTTCGTTTCTATCACAAAACTTTGGACTCTGATCTTTTTCTATGTAACGAAATTGTGTTAAGCGTATTGGGTGTGGTTATCAGTCCATGGATTCCAGTGTTGGTGCGGTAGATGATGTATCCGTACACCAGGACCCTGATGTCTAATTTCCAACTTAATGCACGAAAACATTGATTTCATGTGTCCTCAACTTTGGTCACAGCTGGGAGGACCACCTCCCCTTGGTGGAGTTCGCGTACAACAACAGCTACCACTCCACCATCGGGATGGCACCATACGAGGCGTTGTACGACCGACCTTGCAGATCTTGGTTGTGCTGGACAGACCCTGGGGAGTCAGCACTTATGTGACCGAAGATGGTGTAGGCCATGATAGAGAAGGTCCAGGTCATCTAGAAGCGGATGAGGATAGCTTAGAGACGACAGAAGTCTTATGCTGACAGGAGGCGGAGGCCACTAGAGTTCGAAGATGGCGACCACGTCTTCTTACGAGTCTCACCTCGACGTGGTTTACGGAGGTTTGGCCGAGGCGACAAGTTATCTCCATGCTTCATCGGACCTTTCCAGGTCCTTAGATGGATTGGCGAGGTGGATTATTGCCTGGCTCTACCACCTCAATTTCACCAGGTGCACGATGTCTTCCACATATGTCAGGTGAGAATATACGTACACGACCCGACACATATCATTGACCATGGGGAGCTAGACGTTGATTATGGGACGACATTTGCGGAGGTCCCGGTGGAGATTGAGGATCGACAGGAGAGGGTCCTACATGGACGGTCGATTCCTCTAGTGCGCATCAGAGGGAAGCACGAGAACCTCCATTAAAGCACTTGGGACCGGGAGGATCAGATGCGTGCTCAGTACCCACATTTGTTTCCCTAATTTTTGATATATCTTTATGGGGACGAAAATACCTGAGTTGGGAATGATGTAAATACCTGAAGAATTCAAGGAATTTTTTTTCTTAATTTTCATGGGAATTTTATAGGAACGCAGTTTCTGACGGCACCTGATTCTGAGGCCCGGTGTGCCCGGAATCATTTTCCAAAGTTTAGCTCGGGTACGTTCAGTGAACGAATGTGCGGGTTTTTCAAACTTTTGAACCAGTCCTCAGAATCGGATTCCGAGGGCACCGTTATTATCACAACACCGATAATTTCTTAGAAACACCTTTTCCGAATTTGCGTATGCTCGGGTGTGGTTTTTTATTTTTTGGGGTTAAGTAAAGAAATAAAATAAAAGTGGTGCAACCAGTTTTTATTTTATTTTGCATAACATAAGTTAAGTGGGTGATGTGGGGACCACAATATCCTACCCACTTGGTATGATATTTTGTGAGGTGGGACCCACATGAGCCCCACCATTTCTTTTCTTCTTACGTAATGCACCTACACCCCCTATTAATTATGTCAAACCATGCGTTTATTCTGGTTAAGAAACGCCTCATTAATGTGGCGGTTTAAGCGTTGCATTTAATTCACTTAACGGTTTCGTTCGTTTTTTAATTTTAAAATGCAACGCCTGAGAAGTAAAAATAACACTACACTTATTTTTTATTAGACTGCTGGTGTTGTGAGGCTAGGGAGAAATCTCAGGCTCTTGAAGTTCTTCCTCCTCGACGAAGAATGCAAAGAATGTGATTAACACGAACAACGCGAAGAACACAAAAAACATGAAGAACGCCAAATCCTCAGAGATCGATGGTGCGACGTGACATTCCTTCGTTTGCGATTCTCCTTCCGCGACGCGACGATCCCCCTTTCCGCGACGCCTTCTTCCACGACGTGCCTTTCTGCGATGGACCCTCGCTCGACGACGCTTGAGGTAGGGGATTGATTCAATTAAATCATTTTGATTTATACACATGGCGTATGTTTAAATATTTTTCGGAATACTTTTAAAACTGCTAACGCAGTGGGTGAGAACCAACGAACAAGTCCGAACCCACCGTCACTTCGTTCTTGGTGTGCGGATCGGTGGGCGATGATGAAGCAGGCCGCACAGGCATTGTAAGGTCTTCGTAGTGAAGAACCGATCCCAGGAGGCCCATTGGCGAAGATGACAGGAAAATATGACCACCAGAGTTTGTCCAGTGGTCCGAGGAGAAACTTTCCGGTGGGCCTCGCTGGCACGGCGGCGCCGGCGGCAGGAGGCGGCGGCCGGCCCCCAGGAGACGGCGGCGCCCGACGCGCCCCCGGGAAGAGCCTGTGCGGCTGAACCCACGGCGGCAGGCCGGCAGTCCCGCGACCGCGTGGGACGCGGCAACCGGCCGCGTCCATTGGAAATGTGAGGCCCCCCATGTGGGGCCGCGGTTCGTCCAGGGGGGTGGTTTCCCCCCTTTTGCACGTCCGCTGGGCCAGCGCCTGCGCGCCGGGCCGAGCCGCTCGGCCGGACCGCCGGGACGGGCCGCGCCCAGGCTAGGCCGGGCCGCGCCAGCCAGGCTGGGCTACGTCTAGGTCGGGGCAGGCCACGCCATCCGGGCTGGGCCGTGCCCAAGAGAGCCATACCCAGACCCGGTACGGCTGACCCTGGGGGTATCGGGCTGGGTCGGACCGGGCCCGAACCCCCTAATACCGAACCTCTTTCGGTCTGTTGCCGATAACATGAGCTACGTGCCTCTGATCGATGCACCGTCAGTTGCGTAGCGATCCTTGGATAGAGTCGGTCGTTTTGGTATATTACAATCAAGGATTCTGAGGACTTTTTGTTCGTCCGGGTTGGTTCATACATTAAACCAACCGGGCCCTCGGAGCGGAAAAGCTTATAACTTGAGCTCTGGACGTCCGATTGATGATCCGTCAACTTGATGGAATCCTCTTAGTGAGACAGACATTTTTCCTTACTCCACTCGAGGATTGGACATAGTTGCAGTACGGTCGGGTTGGTTTTGACTTAAAAACCAACCGGGCCCCTGGGGCGAAAAAGCCAATAACTCTCAGAACGGGAACCCGATTGACGCGCCGTCTGTGACGTTGTGTTCTTGTTGACGATACATAACTTTTGGATACATGAACTCGAGACTATGTGTCAGTTGATGAATCAGACCCTCGGATCATGGAGCAGACCCTCCGAAATGAGCTTGCTGTGTGCGGGAATCCTAGAGCGGGCTGTTACTGCGATGAAGATGACGACTGTGCAGAAATCCTCCGTGGATTCGACGGTGACGACTACAGCACTCAGCGATCCAATGTGGATCAGTGCTACCAATCCTGTGTGGGTCAGATCCTATGTGGGTCAGCGCTCAGCAGTCCTGTGTGGTCCAGCACCTATAGATCCTGTGTGTGTCTGATCCTGTGTGGGTCATTGCGGGAGTTAGTTACCAATCGATCCTGTGTGGGTCAGATCCTTTGTGGGTCATTGCGGGGGTTAGTAACTATCGATCATTTGTGGGTCTGACGGCTTTGGTGAATCAGTGGCTATATCTGATCATATCTATCGTCTTACGAAGAAGTATACCTGTGTGAGCTATATCATGACTTTCAATCATTATCTTCAATATGATTTACTTGATATCCTGTGTGGATTACGTTATGCTTCCTATGTGGATTGCGTTTTGATTTCTTGTGTGGACTGGGTTGTACTTGAGCTAGTATGTTGGAGCCGAACAGTAATTTTTGACCTAGGTATATGTTGGTCATATACCTAACTAGAGTCGGATTTACTTTGTGATTGTATCTTTCCATTGTGGATTATCCTTTATGGATTCTCGGATACATTAGCGGGTCTTGGGGTCCCTACTGAGTAGCTTAAACTCACCTCTGCATGGGCTATTCCCGCACTACGTTGTGTTGGTTACAGACGACGGACATTGCTGATCGTGGTTGAGGCTTGCGGAGCATGACGATACCTAGCGGTGGACCACTCGGCGGGATGTACTCGGAGTGGACGACTGTACCCGAGGTGCTGTGGTGGCTATATGTACTCACCCTTCAGGTGGGACTTCCAGTAGACGACTCAACATTGCGGCTTTAATTTCAGTTATTGTTTTCCCCTTCCAGTTGTACTTTACTTTCAGTTTGGATTTATATTCTGGCCCACTTAATTTTTCTCACTTACTGTTGTACTCAATTTTTACTTAGTGTTTACTTCTTCTTGCTCGCTCTGTGGTGTTTGTTGTTTACTTTACAAAGGCAATGCCTTCCCTTTTTTTTACCGGGATTTATGCCTTGGTGCTAGTCGCCAGCCCCTGGCCTATGGAAGGCGGGCTTGGGGTAGTCACGACACGGGCCCCGAGGACGGGTCGTGACAAATTGGAATCAGAGGAGTTCGTTTCTATCACAGAACATTGGACTCTGATATTTTTCTATGTGAAGCAATGGTGCTAAGCATGTTGGGTGTGGTTATCAGTCCAGGGAGTCCAGTGTTGGTGTGGCGGATGACGTATCCATACACCAGGACCCTGACTTCTGATTTTCGACTTAATGCACGAAAACATTGATTTCATGAGTCATCAACTTTGGTCACAGCTGGGAGGACCACATCCCCTTAGTGGAGTTCGCGTACAACAACAGCTGCCACTCCACCATCGGGATGGAACCATAGGGGGCGTTGTATGGCCGACCTTGCAGATCTCCACTGTGCTGGACAGACCCTGGGGAGTCAGCACTTGTGGGGCCGAATATGGTCTAGGCCACGACAGAGAAGGTCCAGGTCATCGAGAAGCGGATGAGGACAGCTCAGAGCCGGCAAAAGTCATATACTGACAGGAGGCGGAGGCCACTAGAGTTCGTGGAAGGCGACCACGTCTTCTTAAGGGTCTCACCTCGACGTGGTTTACGGAGGTTTGGATGAGGCGGTAAGTTATCTCCGCGCTTCATCAGACCTTTCCAGATCATCAGCTGGATTGGCGAGGTGGCTTATCGTCTTGATCTACCACCTCAGTTGCACCAGGTGTAGGACGTCTTCCACGTATCTCAGCTGAGGAGATACGTGCACGACCCGATGCATATCATTGACCATTGGGATCTCGACGTTGATGATGGGGCGACTTTTACGGAGGTCCCTGTGGAGATTGAGGATTGACAGGAGAAGGTCCTATGTGGACGGTCAATTCCTATAGTGCGCATCAGACGGTAGCACGAGAACCTCCATGAGAGCACTTGGGAGTGGGAGGATCAGATGCGTTCCCAGTACCCAAATTTTTCCCCTAGTTTTTGATGTATCTTTACGGGGACATAAATCCCTGAGTTGGGAGTGATGTAAAGACCTGAAAAATTCAAGGAACCTTTTTTTCTTAATTTTCGTGGCAATTTTACAAGAACGCAGTTTCTGACGAAACCTAATTCTGAGGCTCGGTGTGCCCGGAATCATTTTCTGAATTTTAGCTCGGGAACGTTCCGAGAACGAACGAGCAGGTTTTTCAAACATTTGAACTGGTGCTCGGAATCGGATTTCGAGAGCACTGTTGGAATCACAGCACCGGTAATTTCATAGAAATGCCTATTCCGAAGTTGCGTATGCTCGGGTGTGGTTTTTAATTTTTTGGGTTTAAGTTAATAAATAAAATAAAAGTGGTTCAACCGGTTTTTATTTTATTTTTCTTAACATAAGTTAAGTGGGTGATGTGGGGACCACAATATCATACCCACTTGGTTGGATATTTTGTAAGGTGGGACCCAGCTGATCCCCACCATTTCTTTTCTTCTTAAGTAACACACCCACACCCCCTAATAATGATGTCAAACCATGGGTTTATTCTGGTTAAGAAACGCCACATTAATGTGGCAGTTTAACCGTTTCATTTAATTCACTAAATGGTTTCGTTCGTTTTTGAATTTTAAAACCCAAGGCCTGAGAAATAAAAATAAGACAACTCTTATTTTTTATTAGACTATTGGTGTTATGAGGCTAGGGAGAATTCTCAGGCTCTTGAAGTTCTTCATCCTCGACGAAGAACGCGAAGAACGTCGGATCCTCGGAGATCAACGGCGCGACGTGACATTCCTTCATCCGCGACGCTCTTTCCACGACGCGACAATCCCCCCTTCCACGACACCTTCTTCGGTGACGTTCCTTTTCGTGACGTACCATCGCTCGACGACGCTTGAGGTAGGGGTTTAATTCAATTAAATCTTTGTGATTTATTCCCACGGCGTATGTTTAAATATATGTCGGAAGACTTTTAAAAACGCTAACGCGGTGTGTGCAGACCAACGAAAAAGTCTGAACCCACCGTCCCTTCATTCTTGGTGTGAGGATCAGTGGGCGACGATGAATAAGGTTTTCACGGGCATTGTGAGGTCTTCGTAGTGAAGAATCGGTCCCAGGTGGGCCATTGGCGAAGACGGTAGGCAAATCCGAGCACCAGAGTTCATCCGGTTGTCCGCGGAGCAACTCGCAGGTGCACGCTGCCGGGAAGAGCCTGCGCGGCTGAAGCCACGGCGGCAGGCTAGAAGTCCCGCGACTACGCGGGATTGGAGGAGGCGGTACGTGGCATCCGGCTACGTACGTTGGCAAAGGGCGGCCCCCAGGTGGGGTCTCAATTTGTCCCGGGGGGCTGTTTCACCCCTTTTACGCAGCCACTTGGCCATTGCCAGTGCGTCGGGCCGCGCCCAGGATGGGCCGGGCTACGCTAGCCAGGCCGGGCTACATCCAGGTTGGGCCAGGCCGCACCAGCTGGTCCGGGCCGCGCCCAAGCGGGCCAGACCCGGACCCGGTTCGGGACGACCCTGGGGGTATCGGGCCGGGTCGGACCGAGCCTGAACCCCCTAATACCGAACCTCTTTAAGTCTGTTGCCGATAGCTTGAGGTACAAGCCTCCGATCGATGCACCGTCAGTTGCATAACGATTCTTGGATCGAGACGGTCGGTTTGGTCTATTGCACTCATGGTTTCGGAGGACTTTGGGTTCGGCCAGGTTGGTTCGTTCACGAAACTAACCAGGCCCTCGGAGCAGAAACACTTATAACTTGAGCTCTGGACGTCCGATTGATGTGCCGTCAACTTGATGGATTCCTCTTAGTGATACGGACCTTATGGATTACTACGCTCAAGGTTTGGACGTAGTTGGAGTACGGTCGGGTTGGTTTTGACTTAAAAACCAACCGGGCCCCTGGGACGAAAAAGCCAATAACTCTCAGACCGGGCGTCTGATTGACGCATCATCTGTGATGTTGAGTTCCCGTTGACGATACTGAACTTTTGGATAAATGAACTCCGGATTATGTGTCAGTTGATGAATCAGACCCTCGGATCATGGAGCAGACACTACGAAATGAGCTTGCTGTGTGCGGGAACCCTAAAGATTGTTGCGACTGCGAAGACGATGACGACTGTGCATAAATCCTCCGTGGATTCGATGGTGAAGACTACAGCACTCAGAGATCCTACGTGGAGCAGTGCTACGAATCCTGTGTGGGTCAGATCCTATGTGGGTCAGCGCTCAGTAGTCCTGTGTGGTCCAGCACCTACAGATCCTGTGTGGGTCTGATCTTGTGTGGGTCATTGTGGGGGTTAGTTACCTATCGATCCTATGTGGGTCAGATCCATTGTGGGTCATTACGGGGGTTGGTACCTATCGATCCTTTGTGGGTCCGATGGCTTAGATGAATCAATGGCTATATATGATCATCTCTATTGTCTTACAAAGAAGTATACCTGTGTTAGCTGTATCTTGACTTTCAATCATTATCTTCAATATGATTGACTTGATATCCTGTGTGGATTACGTTATTCTTCCTATGTGGATTGGGTTGTGATTTCCTGTGTAGACTGGGTCGTACTTGAGCTCGGATGTTGGAGCCGAACTGTAATTGATGACTTAGGTATATGTATGGGCATTTACCTAAGTAGTGTCGGATTTACTTTGTGATTGTATCTTCCCTTTGTGGATTATACTTTGTGAATTCCAGGAGACCTTCAGGGGTCTCGGGGTATTTACTGAGTAGCTTATACTCACCCCTGCACAGGTTATGCCGGCACTACGTTGTGTTGGTTGCAGACGAGGGATAGTGCTGATCGTGGTTGAGGCTTGCAGAGCAGGACAATACCTGGAGGTGGACCACTGGGCGTGACGTACTCGGAGCGGACGGCTGCACCCGAGGTGCTATGGATGCTATTTGTACGCACCCTTCAGGTGGGACTTCCAGTAGACGACATGACGTTGTGTCTTTACATTCAGTTGTTGTTTTCCCTTTCCAGTTGTACTTTACTTTCATTTTGGGTTTGTATTCTAGCCCACTTACTTTTCCTCACTTAATGTTGTACTCTGTTTTTACATAGTGTTTACTTCTGCTTTCTTGCTCTGTGGTGTTTGGTGTTTACTTTACAAAGGCAATGCCTTCCCTTTTTTTTACCGGGATTTACGCCTTGGTTCTAGTCGCCAGCCCCTGGCCTATGAAAGGCGGGCTTGGGGTAGTCACAGCATGAGCCCCAAGGACGGGTCTTGACAAGATATGATAGGTGGATGTTTCATAAAAAAAATGTGTTTGTAATGTAAGGGGATCCAAAAGGTGTGTGGTCCCACTTATTCCCCTCCATTTTCTTCATGATTACATAGAAAAATATCCTTGTATCCCCAAATGGAATTTAATGGGACTACATGGTATGTCTGGGAAACCAATGCTTGAGCCATGTGCTCTTGTTTGTGACTGTGTACACTGGTCATGTGATAGTACAAGGTGTGTTCTGTAACTAGTATGTGTCCATGTACTCCGTTATTATATGTGGATTCCTAAAAAATCAGACAAAATGTTGTTGTACCATGTGGTATAAAATATTTAACTCTATATAAATCAATATCTGCTGATGTTGTGTCTATAAATGACATGTGTTCATCTGACTACACACCATGTAATCAGGGTTTTTGATGAATCTCTATATCTATAAGTCAGATGCTATATCCACCATTTTATGTAAAAATCACACTTATTTACCACCTTAAACCAGTGGTAACATCCTTTAGAATTCAATTATTTCAATCATATTATAACACCCTAATATTTTATAGTACGTTATCTCTTTAATGTAATTCAATTGCTTGCGCTACACACATCACCGAGTTCAAGCACATCAGGACATACCAAACTAGCCGTTCAAAAAGCGATTATGAATAGTCTTAACAACATTTTGAATTTTATATACTTCATATAATTTTAACATCCATATTATGTGTTTCATAGACATAATATAAGAAAAAATTTAATTTTTCAAATAAAAGATGTCTTTTTCAAAAAATGAAATTTTACTGCTTTTTAATAGTGAACCCTTTTTAAATCCAATATTTGACACTTTTATATATTAAATTTGACAAAAACAATTCTTATTTATTATTGAGACATAAAAATATAGTTTGGGTAATTTTTTTTTGGTTTTTCTAATAACATTCATATTTGACAAATAGTGAAAAATAGTAAATTTTTATTTAAAACAACATTTTTAATGAAAATAATTTATAATGTTAAATTAAATATTTTAATAGTTTTGAAATATAAATTGACTTTATTTTTATCATTTAATCTAATTTTGTTCATTGTAATGAATTTTAAATTAAAATAGGACATAAACACATACCAATATTTTGATTGTTTTTACTTCTCAAAAACCGAATTTCCTGTTTTGAAAATGAGAATTAATTTTAAATTAATTAATAAAACAACTATGTTTTTAATTTTGTAAAATATATGTCCTTTTTTATTTAGAATATAAAAACTATCATAGGGTGAATTTTTGGAATTTTTCTGAAAACTATCAATTTTGGATGAATAGTGAAAAATATTGAGTTATTGTTTAAAATAAACTTTTATTTAAATAATAATAATTATCTATATATATTTTAATGTAGAAATTGATACATAATACCTATATTAGTTTAATTTAATTAAATGGATTCATTTTATAATATGATTAGATAAATAAAGTTTTATTGAACTATTTAATGCCTTTTACCCAACTTCTAGGCACATCTGCAAATTTTCATAAAACGTAATTTTAGAGTTTATGTGAATTGAATTTCAAAAATCCACGAGACAAAATTTATATCAGTAAGTAAAATGTGGTTTAATATGATGAAAATGATTTTTTTAATAGTAACTTTTGAATTTTATTTTCCACGGTAAAAAATAAATATGGTAATTAAAAGTAAAAATTTTATTATAATTACCCTAAAACATGTATTAATTATATTGGATAAGTTTTTTTCGACAGAAATCAACATTAGTAATAAAATAAAATCCTTTTGCTCCTCTTGGATTAGATTAGGACAGTTATTATTATTTTATAAAAAGAAGAGTTAAAATTGTTAAGTTCAATGTTTAAGAACTAAACCATTTTTAATATAGGGATATAAAAAAGATAAATTCAAGTATAAATATTAATTAGAAAGATAAAAATATTTCCAATGTGATGATATTTTATTAATAAAATTTATACATTAAATAATTAAATTTATTTATGACACAATAATGATGCAGTACTTCATTTACTAATGAAAGATTAAAATAATTGATATTATAAATATCAAAATAATTTTAAATTGAGACTTTTGATGAATTCCACTAATATTATAGGTTAATATGACATTTTAGGGTTGATATATGGTATTTTCTGGAAGTAATAATGTCTTCTTGACTTTCACAAAAACCAAATACTAAATAGTATCAAAATTGAACTAAATGATTTTTTAAAACAAATGTTATACAATTAATTGATATAATATTCTTAAAAATAAGAGGTTAGAAAAAATGACTTATATAATGGTATATATTTCATTAATTAACCAATTTAGGTTCCCTTGTAATTCTATAGTAAGTCTACTATCCATTTAATATAAAAATTCTGAAAGACATTGGAAAAGTTAAACTATTTAACTAAGAGCTAAATCTATAAAATAAGGTTAATAAGGTGACCTAAACTTATCAAAAACCTATTGGTTGAGAGGTTTGAGACCCATACCCACCATATAATTTAAATAAATTCATTTTATTCCATGATAAACAGAAAATTATTTAATAATAAAATAATATTTCAAGCTTTTACTAAAGTTATCCTAACAACTCTTATTAAAGGGTACATCCCCTTATCTTAAATTCACACATCCAAAGTAATTATGATAAACCATACCCTGATAAAAACACCTCCCAACTACCACCACTAAATCCTAGTGTCATTACATTGATCATAATTCTAGCCTATGGATTACTTTTGTTCAAAAAAATTGGAAGAACCTGAAAAAGGTAATTATTTCATCACCTCTTTCAAAGATCTTTTCTTCTTTAACTTCCCCTTTCTCTGTTATTTGAAAAATAAAATAAAAACATCGGTAATTTTTATAGACTAAAATTTTATTATATATATGGTAAAACCATATTCATTATTATATCCATACTATTAATGACAAATTCACCATATGTGTGTACGTACAACATACCATCTTCATTTTGTGGTGTAGTTTATTATTCGACACTACATTATTTGGATGAGTATAATAATGATTATAATTAATTTAAATAACAAATATAACATGGTAGCGATTTTTTATATATAATATACCATCCAATTGAACAACACTTTATCATTGATAGAATGATATTGTCACTCGTGCGTACATATGGCTTACCGTATCCCCGACACGATTAGATTCATCTTCAACGATCATCATTCATGAATATTTATAAAAAAAATTTATTTATTAAGTGTGAGATATACAAAATTATAATTATACTATAATTATATATATTTATGTATATAAATATATTTTATTCACTTACTTACATACAATATGATAAAAACAGAAATAATGTTCATGCGTACATACGGACTACCGTCTACATGAATGGTATTTTCAATTCATTTATCAATCTATTATAAATATTTATATTCTGAATATATATGTTATATAAATAATATTTTATATTCTGGAATCCTGTAAATCATGATATAAGTGATACGTTAAAAAATAACATTGTAAAAAACGTATGATAAAGAAAGTGATTATTACACGAAATGTTACCTTAACAAGGAAATTATTATTAAATGGGAAGTATAAAGTCTTGAATGAATCATTTATAAAAACATAAATATGAATATGGTTCTGGAATAATTAATTAACAAACGTTGGTCATTATATCGAAGGTTAAATGTACCCTCAACCAATTAAATGTACTAGGTAATGGTTAATTCTCCGATCTCATTATTATCCGAGATTGTTTATGTGTAAGTATTTTCTGAGACATATTTATTAACCATGTAAATATTTCATAAAATTGTTTTCAAAATAATTATTTATAAGTTAATATTTAACTAAAACATCATTTAAAATGTTTTAAAATTTTATTCTTCCAAATATTTCTCACTAATATCCATGTTCTGAAAATAGCTTTAAGGATTTAATTATATAGACAAGATTGTTATAAAATGTCAATTCCATTAAAAAGTTTCAAGGTTTTATGGGACACTATGATGAATAAATATATTTTAAATGTCTTCATCTCTAAATTGTGTGACTTTTAAATGATTTCATGAAAAAGTGGTATTTCTCTCAATGAGTATTACTGATCATTTTCAACCTTTTCAACTTCCTTTACTGGATATTATTCTTGATTGAGGTTGATTTATTATAATACAATATTACATATTATATTGAATGTGTTATGATATGTTTTACTGTAGATGTGATATTTTTATACCATTAATGGTTTATGGTTAATGTATTGACTTTTTTTATTCATGTTTTAATACAAATTTTTATGTAATGTTTCAATATTTACATACGAGGAAAGCATTGGACTTAGTAACATGACGATTGAATCCTGCTATATCCCCTCGATGCATCAGTATGTCCCATGAGAAAAATTAGTGTCTTGGAACAAGGACTTGACCGAATTTTTATTTGTAGTCTTAGCACGAGGCCTTGACTATATGGTCATGATGTCTTACATTATCCAATTACTCATTATGAAATTAGTTATTACATGCGATTATTTGACTAGTAGAATATCAATGTGTGTGTGTATAAAATAATTTTTGATTTATTTTTTCCATATTATGTTCATATTTATGTTTAAAAGTCTGTTTTTGTATTACACATATTGCCTTAAAATTTTATAGCTTCCTCTAAATTATTTACCCAAACTAATCATCTGGGGTTTCCCATTTATTTTGTTTTATTTTCACAGGATTCTAAGAAGTGTATTATGATTAATATGTAGGGTTATGATAAGACAAAAATAAAGTTCTAAAATGATTATTTCTGTTTTGATGTATCTTAGAATGTGTAATGTATAATTTATATAGGTGATCTATTTTCTTATACTGCAAAATTTATTGGCCCTTCAATACATGACACCTTGTAATAATGAAGATGTATTAAAATAATGCACCAGCTCTGGGCTTATGGGGTTTGGGCATTACAGTTAGTATCAAATGATGTTTAGAAACAACCATAGAACTAGATCTAGATAAACTCTAATTTTGAATCATTACCCTATGATTGTCTATGAGGATTACTATAGAAGAACATCCTAAAATTTTTGTAATGTATATATTTTGTGAATTTTACAATCAATACATCTTTTTCTGGATACGAGTAGGTAGAGGCGTCTCTGGAATATATGTATCTAGGGGTAAAACCCAGAAACCCCACTTTGAGCTAGACTTGAACGGGAACCGATTCACAACAACGGGCCTTGCTGCACTCTTTTTTATGACACTGTCAGAGGATATTATTAGGTAAATTCACGTTTCCTTTAAAACCCATTATAAAAGATTTATGAGAAAAAATGATAGAAAAGAAACCATTTATCTTATTATGATACTAGATGTGTGAAAATATTCAATTAATGTGGAGAAATTTTCTATTTTTTTATTAAAATTTATGATATGGTCTAACCTAGTGTATGTCTTCATTTAGAAATGGCACCCAAGTAGAAGGAATGAGAACTCTAGCAATATAAATGACCAAAATAGTGAGAAGGGTCTTATCTTCCATGGTATTAAGCAAACATTTACAAAGGAAATAGTCTCATAAATATTATCATCATATGAATAAATAATATGATGTGTTAATAAGATAAGTAATAGATTCTCTGAGCCTTATGGAATTGATGGGAAGAAAGAGAATAAGAGGTTGTCATAGTAAAAGATAGATAAAGGGAATAAGGTAAAGAAATATTTTCCCACATGTGATAAATGTGGAAAGAATCACCTTGGTAAAATCTTGAAGGGAATGAGAGTTTGTTATAAATGTGGAAAAAAATGACACCAAATACATGATTATAAGGATAATATAAACGTTTAAAATCTTCAACGCTTCATCTGCAAGGTGCCGGGACACTATGTGAATCAATGTACAAATAGTCAGAGTATAACCCATATGATGTTATATGATAATAATAAAGTTATGATAATACCATATATGAAGATGAATGATTAGTGTTTTTATGTTTTTATTATAGTATTGTGTCATTTTAATATTGTATTTATGATATACATGTTATAATAATTATAGAGTATATATGTATTGTACTGCAGTACTATTACATTAAAGACATTAGATTATATGGTACTCTGAAAAGTGACTCAACCGCAAGTTAAATATTTTGGAAAGTACATGGTTGAATGAATGATAAACCTTAATATGGTATTGATACTAATGTAGTGATTTAGGTTTACGAAATGGTTGATTTGGATAAATTGTATTGGAAATTCTTGACTACCTTGGAACTGATTAAATATTTTTTTTATTCCATCCTTGATTTGGTATTCAAAATTATTGGATATAAGGAATACATCTAGTATTCTATAAGGAATACGAGTGTTTGAATGTAATAAATAGTGTTTTATGATAATTCAGGGTGTTTCCATGTTTTAAGAGAATAAATGATGAACGTACTCACATGTTATTATGTGGAAAAATAATACCATCTTTATGTTATATTGAACATCCTAATAAATTTTTGGACTTTGAGTTTGGACTCAAGTATTTTGGATAAGTAAAATGGTTGGAATTGATTATGTTAGACATTGGATACTATGGTTTATGGATAAAACATTTCTTAAGATTATTTTTGGATTTTTATAAGATGTAAAACCCTATGGTCGGGCAACACATCGTCGCATCCAGCAAGGCCGTGATACTTGAATCTGCAACTAAAGGGTGACAATGGTGAATCACCTACCATTGACCTACATGATGTCCTTTTTTGTATAATGTAGTATATTAAATAATGTAATAGAGGAATTTTGAATTCATTTTTAAAAAACACTAAACGATTTGGAGAACAAGAATATTTTTACGTTCTATTCTTTTTTGCAGTGAAAGATGAGTTTGTGGTATATATAAGATAAAGGATGAAAATATACATATGAATTATTATTATTTTCTATATGAATAAATTAATTCTTAAAATTTAGGTAAATGATCTTAAAACCATAAATGTTTCCTTATAATACCTTATGTTTTGATGGACCAATGTTATTTTATGTCATCATAGTTTTATGGCTATAAAGACCACAATTTTCTATTTATTGTTCAATTATTTGTGATTCATGACCTCAATAACTCCCTATAAATATTTTCAATTTTCATATAAATATGATTCTCAAATTTTCACCAATGTTCTGTAATTCAAAATCCTAATTTGGTGGTGACTTTCATTTTATATTCCCTCTTATTAAAATTAAATCTTATTAACCCTATTTTCGATGTGGTTTTTCCACAAAGGTATTTTATATTTTCAACCTCTTAATTTTGAAAACCAATTTCAAATTGGGATGACTCAATTTATTGACGGAGGTTAGAATGTAACAACCCAATATTTCAATGTACTTTACCTCTTTAAGGTAATTCAATAGCTTGTGCTACACAGAACACCCATTTAGAGAACCCCACGACTTACCAAATTAACCGTTCAGAAAGCAGTTATGAATATTATTAACTGAATTTTGATTTTATATACTCCATATAATTTTAACATCCATATTATCTATTTCATAGAAATAATATAAGAACAAATTCAATTTTTCAGATAAAATAACTATCTTTCAAAAAATAAAATTTTCCACCTTTTAATGGAGATCCCTTTTTAAATAAAATATTTGACACTTTTATATATTATAATTGAAACAATAAACTACTAATTTATAATAAGGACATAAAAATTTAGTTTGGATAAATTTTTGGGGTTTTCAGATAACATTCATATTTTGATGAATAATAAAAAATACTATATTTTAACTGAAAACAAATTTTTATTCAAAATAATTTATAGAGCTAAATTAGGAATTTTAATGGTTTTTAAGTATAATTAGATTATATTTTCATCATTTAATACAATTTTGGTCAATGAATATAATATTACATTAAAAGTTTACATTAACACATATCAATCTTTTGATAGTTTTTACTTCTCAAAAACCTGCTTCTTGATTTTGACAACGTGAATTAATTTTAAATTAAATAATGAAACTTATATGTTTTTAATATGGTAAAATAGACATAATTTTTCTGATTCTAAATTTCAATATTATCTTAGGGTAAATTTTTGGTATTTTTATGATTTTTTTTTATTTTCAATGAATACTGAAAAACGATGAGTTGTTGATTGAAACCGACTCTTATTTAAATAATAATTATTTTATTGAAATTTAATATAAAGGAAAAATAGATACATAATAGATACACAATTGACATCAGTACATTAAATATATCTCAATATGATGAAAATAAGTTTTTAGTGAATAGTAACTGTTGAATTTTATTTACCACAGAGAAAATTAAATTGGGAAATAAAAGGTACAAATCATATTATAATTACACTAACCCATGTACTAATTATATTAGATAATGAATTTAAACCAAAATCAAAACTAGGAATAAAATATGATCCTTTTGGTCCCCTTGGATTGGATTAATACATTTATTATTATTTTATATAAAGAATATTTAAGAGTGTTAAATTCAAAGTTTAATAACTAAACCATTTTTATTTTAAGATTATACATAAGATAAATTAAACATTATATAATTATTATAAATTTAAAAATATTTCCTATATCAAGGTATTTTAAATAAAATTTTTAGACATTAAATAATAAAATTTATTTTTGACACAATGATAATGTATTATTTAACTTATTAATGAACGATTAAAATAATTGATATTATAAATATAAAAATAAATTTAAATTGAAACGTTTTATGTATTACATGAATTTCTAGGTTAATAAGGAATTTTAGGGTTGATTTAATGTATTTTTTTTGAAAAAATCAATTTTTTTTAGTTTCACAAAAATCTAATACTAAATAGTGTCAAAATTGACATAAATGAGTTTTTAAAACAAATATTATATTATTAAATGATATAATATTCCAAAAAATAAATTCTACTTCCAAATGAAATATATAAATATATATATGTCATTATTGAACCACGTGAGGCTCTCTTGGATTTTTTAGTAAGTTTAATAGTCATGTAATATTAAATTACTATATAACATTGTTTAAGATAAACTATTTAACTAATAGTTAAATATAAAAGATACGGTCAATATGATGAACTAATCATTTATAAAACAAATTGGTTGAGGGTTTTGAGACCTATACCTGCCATATCCAATAAATAAATCCATTTTTAGAAATTATAAACCGATAATGAATTTGTAATAAAATAATATTTCAAGATATTTCTGAAGTGACACTTACCACTATTATAAAATGGTACCTCCACTTATCATAAAATTAACACCTAAAAAGCCATTTATCTAGGCCATAACCTACTCAAATATCCTCCATAATACCCTCACTTAATCCTAGAGTCCTTACGTTGATCATAAAGCTAGGCTATGGAGCTTTTTTTCAAATCAAAAGGAAGAACTCGAAGAAGAGATAATTATTTCATCACCACTTTCAATGTTCTTTTCTTGTTCCACATCCTATATCTTTGTAATTTACATAATAAAATAATAACTAAATTAAATTTTACATACTATTATTTTGTTATAAATATGGGAAAACGATATTCATTATTCTATCTATACTATGAATTACATTGTCACCATACGTGCGTACGTACGACTTACCATCACCATGTCACGGTGTAGATTATTAATCAAAACTAAATTGTTTGGATTAATATAATAATTAATATAATTAATATAAATAATAAATATTACATGTTAATTATTTTTTATATATAATATACCTTTTAAATAAACAACCTTTTACTATTAATAGAAAGATATTTTCCCTTGTGCATACATATGACTTACTATCTCCATGCTGCGATGAGATTCATCTTCAACGATCACCATTCAAGAATTTTAATAAATATATATATTGATTAAGTATGAGATATATGAAATAATAATTCTACTAGAATAATATATATTTATGTAGATAAACATATTTCATTTACTTAATTCCACGCTATACGATAAGAAAACAAAAACAATGTTCATGTGTACGGATAGACAACCGTCTCCAAGAACAATGTTTCCATTTCATATACCTATCTATTATAAATATTTATATTCTGAATATATATGATATATAAATCATGTTATATTTTATTAAGGTATATAAATCATGATATAAGTAATAAGATCATGAATAAAAAAGTTAAAACACGTACAACAAAGAAAGCGCTTATTACCTGAAATGTTAATTTAACATTGTAATTATTATTAAATGGTTAGTATAAAGTCATAAATGAATCAAGTATGATATAATAAATATGAATATGTGCCTGTATAATTTAATATCATAATATGGTCATTATAATGGTGGTTAAACATACCCTTAGCCAAAGGAATGTACAAGGTAAGGGTTAATTAATCAATCTCATTATTATCAGACATTGTCTATGTGTATGTATTTTTAAGAATATATTTATTATCCATGTCCATGTTTCATAAAATAGTTTTCAAAAGAATTATTTTTAAGGGATTTTTTTTTCTAAAACATCATTTTAATTGTTTTAAATATTTATTCTTCTACATCTTTCTCATTATTGTCGATGTTTTCAAAATGGGTTTAAGGATTTATTCATATGGACAGAAATATTTTAAAATGTTAATTCCATTAAAAATATCAATTTCATATGGGACACTTTGATTCAGAAATTTCTTTTAAATGTATTATTTTATAAATTGTGTGACTATTAAATGATTTAATGAAAAATGGGTATTTTTTGTCAATGATTTTTACTGATCATTTTCAACTATGTCAACATCTTTTACGGGATATTATTCTTGATTGAGTTTGATTTATTATAATATAATATTCTATATTGTATTGAATGTGTTATGACCTATTTTACAGTGGATGTGAAATTTTTATACCATTAATGGTTTATGGTTAACATATTGACATTGTGTATACTAGTTTTAATATTAATGTTTATGTTATGTTTCAACATTTTCATATGAATAATACGGTGGACTTAGTAAGTGACAAGTGAGGCTCGATATAGCCCCTCCATGCATCGGTAGGTCTCATTAGACAAATTAGTGTTTTGGTAAAAGGAATTGAAAAAATTCTTATTTGTAGTCTTAGCACAAGGCCTTGATTATATGTGTATGATTCCGACATTATGTGTTCCCTCGTTATGAAATTATTTTTTACAACTGATTATTTGACTAGTATAATATCAATGTGCATGGTTATATGGTAATGTTCAATTTATTTTTCCTATTATATTTCAATTTCTATGTTTAAAATGAAGATGTTTTTATTACACATATTTACATAAAAGTTTATATCATCCACTAAATTATTATCCCTTACTGAGCATCTGAGCTCACCACTTTCTTCTGTTTTATTTATCCTGAATTCGAAGAAGTGTATTATGATTAATATGTAGGGTTATGCTTAGGGAATAATGGAATTCTCGAAGGATTATTTTTTCTCTATCGTATGTTATAACGTGTAATGTAACATTCTTGTATGTAATTTATTTTCTAAGAATGCTAAAAAGATCAGTACTTTGGGACATGATTTCATGAAATCATGCCAATATATTAAAATAATGATCCAGCTCCAGGCTTCTAGGGTCGGGTAGTTACACCTATGGCATAAAATTTAAACATGATCCTATTATGTGAAGTCGTATGTGTTGCTCGTTGTTCATGGAGCCTTCCTCTAACTCACCAGATCCCCATTCCATGGTAGAGTCAACTACATCTAGCAAAACCCCCCCAATACATCATAATATCACCAAACCCTCCATTTCACTGAAATTTAACATTAATCGTGTGGTGAGATCATACTTGAACCCACCCATAAATGTCAAATCATGTCCATGTAGTCCAACAGTGATGATTCATAAATAAATACGGGCGAAATCATAATAATAATGGTTAAATATTTGATGTTGAGAATTATTTTTCAAATAAATATGTATTGATGATATTTGGACTAAGAAATATGTAGAACCCAAAATAAAATTTAGGAATCAATTGAATAATTATACATGATATCATGAAAAGGATTTATTTAAATGGTTATCCTAAAATAAAGTTTTTATTATTCATAACAATTCAATAATAAGGGTATAATCTATAAATTATGAGTCTTAACTCAAGATATGATCGATGTTTTGTTAAGAACATGATATCTAATGATGGGGAAATTTTTTTGTCAATTTTACTCTAGGATTAAACAAGATCTGTAAGTTCATTATCACTCGATATTTATTTACAAATGATGAATGGTGGAATCCTCTTGTCAATAATAAAAGGGTTACATGATAACCATTATGATTTTCCATATGACTATTTATATAGAGGTAATATATTCATCTTTATAATGAATTAATTACATTATTTTATTAATTAATCCACTAAGCATACCTTCTAACATCCACTTTATCTGAACATATGATGCTAACCAACTTTAGTTCATGTCTAGGGTAATACTGACATGATGAATTTATCAATGGTATCATATATAAATATCAAGACTCATTTTAAGGGATATTCAATTATTTATAAAAAATGATTATTATTGATATAAAATATATTTATTATTTTTATAAAATTGATTCCGTGCTCACCAGGACTCTGATACACATTTCATATCATTAATTATCTTTGAGAATATTCCTTTGTATATTTCAAGGTGATACATGGTTAAATTAGGGTTTCTAAATAAACTGATCATAATGGGTATGATAAAATAATCCTTAACATTGAAACTCATGCCCATTAATTATTATATTATAAATATGATTCAACAAATAAATCATGGTAGTGAATATTACATGAATCATAAATGGATCAAAAAACATGTTCCATGAGAACATAACATTTTCACATGTTCATGTCATAAATGGGTTTAATAAACTCACGAGTATTACTAATTGAGGAAATATTATCTTATGGATACCCTAATAGTTTTTATTCTCATGTTACTCTTTGGATAAAATCCCTTCAACCTACTTCAGAATTGGGATAACCTCTCCTGTACACTCTTTTAGTCTTGGGATAACCTCTCATATACCCTTTTATTTTGTATATGGATATCCTCCTATATACCCTTTGTTATAATAGAATATTAAAATTTACCAAACTCATTAGATGGATATATAATTTTTGCACTACCAGACATAACCATTATTCCATTAATACTTATTCCATAAGATAAAAAATCAACCAATATGAATTTACACTTGGAAAGTAAAATAGGTTTCCTGGATATTTCATCATCATAATCATATAACTTGTGAATAAAGAATATATATGGTATCATTGGAAAATATACACAATAAGTAATATGTGATTTCAAGAATGTTATCATAGTTGAAAAATTCCTTTAAAATATAATTATAATTTTTCATGAAGAAAATAAATTTTTAATTTTTAAATCTTGTAATAAAATTGTAAAAGATAACAAATTTAAATAAATAATTTTCTTTGAAAATATTTCTATAAATATGAAAATTACAATCCCATAAATTTAATGATAATTATATATGGAAATTCCATTCATGTCATGAATGTTAAAAAATATTCATTTCATATTTTTAGTAAGAAGATAAAAGTAACTCATTTAAAAAATTACAAGAATATTACAATCAAACCATTTAAAAAATTGAAAAATCAATAAATACGTATTTATAAAATCATAGAATATATATGTATATCAATATTTTTAAATCATATAAAAAATAAATGGGTATGAAAGAAAGCATATTTTTGAACGAATTGTTAAATAAAAAATTTCCTTAAAAACATGTATTTGATATCTTAAGAATATAATGTGAGGAAAATTAATTTAAAACATGTGTTCAAATCAAAATAAAAATAAGAGAATAAAATTAAAAGGATTTATCAGCAATGTATCATACCATTTCCTTCAATAGAAATTCAAGAATAATAAATCTTGATTAAAATGAGACTGAGATATAATTCTTTTTCAACTTTTTTATGTTTTTAATCACATGACCCATGAAAGAATAACATCAAATAAATAATTCAATATAACTAAAATACTTATATTTTTTATAGGAAGTGTATAATGTGATATATAAAAACCTCATTAAATAATATAGGTGCATAGCATGGATTATGTCCCAAAGGAGAAAATTTGAGATGATCAATAATTACCTTATGTATGACTTTAATTGAAAGAAAAATAACCTCAAGTAAAGTAAATTTTAATTTATTATAAATCTATATATAAATCACATAAATAAGTATAATATCATATATGATCCAATTATAGCATTTCAATATTAATATATATATACATTAATTATAGTCAATGTTTGAAAGTGTAAAATATTATATTTTCTATGATATATGGGATTCTCTAGTTCTAATACATAAAAATTTAATATTATTATTTAATGCAATCTTTAAATAATAATATAAACATCATATTTAATAAATATGTATATATTGATTTCCAAATATAAAATATAGAGTAATAAAAATTAATTACATAATTCAAGTTGATGACAGGCTGTATGTACTTATGAATGCTAGTTTCACTTTTTGATGAAAGGATTTATATATCCATAAAGAATAATTCACTAATAATTTATAATTATTAACCAATTTATATTATATATATTAATTAAATAATCCCATATTACCATCCATTTTAAGTTGGAATGAAACAGGAATCACATCACATCGTGGAGGTGGTAGTCCACATATAAATGTATTGGAGGTAATCATTTTCCAAATGAAATGATCGTAAGAAGGTATAAATGGTATTTTAATTATAGAATCACAGAAATATTATAAATATCATATATACACAATAAATCTATCCTATTTACAATCCATGGATGATACTAAAGGAAAATGAATTGTATCAAAATGTGGTGATGGTAGTACACACATACACATGACTAACAATTTTACTTCCCATGTGATGGAATATTGGTTGGATATTTGTGGAAACATAGAAATAATAAAATTTATTTATATTTATGATACTAATTTTATGAAGTTTTGCTTAATTAAAAATATTTATAGGAGGTGTAAGAAGAAATATATTGAAAGATGTTGTGTAAGATGATTGTCTATTATTTGGTAGACCACCATTAGATCCATATATAATACCAATTTGAATTGTTTTTTTTAAATACCAATAAATCAATATATTGTCTATATGATTATAAAATATAGTTTTGAATGGGATATTTCATAAATATAGAATATAATTACGTGTTGTAATAGTAGAATTGGTGTCCTTTTTGTATGGTAGAGAAGAGACACATATATAATAACTTAATGTATCTAATTAATATTAATTTTGATTCCAATAAAACATAATCTAAAATTTAAATAATTATAGTATAATATTATTATGAGTCTTGAAAATATAAATAAATAATTTTTGGAAAATTTTCAGTTATTATTCCAATTATCTATTAGTTTTGATCCCCCATTTTCACTTTTCACATTTACCATGTTAACAATGTGTTTTACTTTTTATGGGTCATTTAATATACTATAAAATTGAATTTTACCAATAAATGGAAAATGGATGGTATATTTTATCATATTACATTATATTGGCTGTATTTGTGGGTTTTATAAATCTTAAATCATTTAATAAAATATTTTTTATTATAAAAGATCGTTTTTTGACATTTTATAAAAGACATAAAATATTTTAATATAAAATATGAATAAATCATGAAAAATGGTTATAAAATAACATTTATTTAAATATATAGAGGATTTTATATTAATAAAATTACTTATACAAAATATTATCAGTTTCTAAAACATTATTAATCTTCTTATTTGGATTGAATCATCTATTAACAATTTTTTGACCATAACAATAGTAATGAGTTTTTCTACTTTAGAAGGATATAAATGTAAATATAATGTATAAGTTTCTGCATAAATTGAAAATTTAAGAAATTTATGTCCACTTATAATCATATTTTTACTTTTGAAATATTTTTTATTTACGTAATTAATATATTATATATCATAAAATATTATTAATATCATTTTAATAAATATACACATAAATTGATTTATATAAAAATATGTCATAAGTATTTTTAAATAAAAGAAATTAACACATCACTAATATGATATATTTATCATTAAATTTTATTTGAACACTTTCGATCAACATTACAATATGACATTTAGAGTTTTTAAAATTATAGATTTGATTTTTCTTCATCCATCACAACAACTAAATTGAAATTCCAAATAAATTTATGGTAGTTATTTCATTACTAAATATTAAATATAAGACACCATGTTAAAAATAATTTTTATTTATAATAGTCTTTTATAACTGGGCATGTGTTTTTTATCCTTATCAATCTATTTATATATATTAAAAGCAATAGAGTTATATTTTTGACTTTGTATTCACATAAATAATTTATAACTCATTTTCAATTAAAAGAGGAAAAAAATTACATTAAATTTATCTATTAAAAGTATGGTGTTGATACCAACTCATATATTAGATTAAAAACGTTTTTAGGGATATTATTTGGATTTTTTATTAATATTTAACCATAATTATATAATTTTACATCACTATGGTGACAATATTTAGTAGGATAAAAAGTATTAATGAATAAAAGTACTGGTGAAATATTTAAAAAAATTTAACATCCTAATTAAAAATATGGAACCCATATTTAAGGATTCAATTTTAGAATTGGATAAATTATATTTTAATATAAATTAATAAAATTGAATGAATAACAACTTCTAGAAAAAATAATTTTTTTGAAAAAATAAACATATTCTTAAATAAATTATAATGTTGATTAATATTTAATTAATTATATTTTATATAATAAAATAATAATTTTTTATATATTAATCAAATTAAATTCATATGTATTCATTTAAATGAAATTAAAAAAGGAAGTCTTAAAAAATTGATATTTTCAGCATTCATTAATTAATAAATCTAAATAACTAGAAATAAAAAGTAAACCTTAATGTATTTTTTATATTTTGATTTCATAATTGATATATGTTTTTTAAAAATAAAATTTTTACATTTATTAAAAATTAATTATAATTTTAAATCACAAATTTAAAAAAATTATCGAAATTGTAATTTTGAATGAGAAAATTAAGGAACTATAAAGTGAGGGCATATTTCCTAGGAGTTATTCAAAAAAAATATTTAGTCGGACTATAATAAATATATTTTTTATTGATGTAATTCATATTACAGCCTTCCAATTCAATGGTAAGGTCAGTTCAAAATAATTATTCTTTTATAATACATCTCATCTCTTTTAAATATTAGAGTGTGAATAAATTTATCAAGTTTATATGTTTTGAAAAATGAATTATTAAGTTTTAAATTATCCCACTACACCATATATAAATTTAATCTGCAAAATATGATCATTTTGGTAATCAATAGTTGAAAATTTCCAATTTACTTTATTGAAAACCCACATCTTAAATTGTTTTAAAATTATTTCCTCATAAAAGTATTTAAAGGGAAATATGAATGTCATATAAAATAACACAATACATTGTTTCAAAATATGAGAAAATTTATGACAAGTCATAAAATAGACATAAACTAAAAAATGAATGTCCAAATAATGATGGGGAGTGATGAAGAAAATGGTCAAGAGAATGCTAACGACCACTAAATCATAAATCATAGAGAGTTGAAATGACCATCAAGTCATCAGAAAAGAAGGTAAAAGGATAAAAATATTTTATCATGTTATATTTTTCTAATGTATGTTAATTAATTTATAGTAATTAGAAAGGAAACAATGAAATATGCCTAATTTATTTTGTTCATTTTATAAGAACAATTTCATCCATTCGTTTTTCTCAGATAAGTTTCCTCGAAATATCTTATTCAAAGAGGAATTTTTCATGTTTGATGTTCTAAATGTAATTTTTGATGTATCCTAAAATCCAAAATGGTGAGGAATCATTCATTCATACACTAAATATTTAAGAAAATAAAAATGGATACACACTTTTTCAAATATTAAACATTTATCTCAATAACCTAACCAAAAAACCAAAAATATAAGCTAAATCCATTCAATAAATTGTTTACCTTATAACCCCAAAGATATATCTGACTGTATTTAAAAATAAAAAATAAAAAATATTGATGAAACTATTTATTTTTCTAATATGGACAATAACATTAATCATTAGACAACATAATGTATCTCATAATTGAAAAAAAGTTAATATGTTTATCAAAAATATTCTTCACACATATTAATATCATGAATCATCATAAAACCTCCATGAATGTATATCCACTTCTTTAAATTGACACAACCCTTATTACTGAAGAATCAAATAAAAGACTATTTAGTGTATTCCTCAAATCAGAAATGAATCAAACATCAATAAATATGAATTAAATTACATTTTCATCTCATTACTAAAAAATACATATTTCACTAATATAATATAATATAATTTTTTAATTTTAATTATCTGTCTGTAACATCCAATAATTAATATATCATCATTTAGAATATATTATGAATTATATTTTACAAAATTGTGTATTTTTAAAAAATATTTCTTTTGGGAAAAATCATTTTTCTAGGTCATCAATAAAATTCATCATATTCTTGAAAATCATATAATAATAACTACGTCCAAAAAATACATTTATATTTCAATATTTTGATAAATGTTTTTTCCAAATATAATTATGCATTATAATTCAGTAATCCCAATACATAAACACTTTCATCCATTTATTTAAATTATAGGAATAATATTGTTTTCACTATTTGTTGGATTTAAACCTTAAAAAATTGAATTAATTCATATAATTCCAAGTTTCCCCCAATTTAACATCATGAACAATAACTTGATCAAAATGGTGATATTTAATACCCTCCATATAAGTTATAATTATTACATAGAAACGCAATGCTATGTCTCCCTTATTTTCCCAAAATAATACATTTTCATATTCAAATGATATATTATGTTGGGTGTTTATTTAATTTTTTCACACATGAATGAAATTAATAATTCATTCCTCCATGGTATCCCATAAGTGAGATCTCAATAAAATTAATTATACTTCTATAAGGGGAGTCCACGAGTTAGTTATTTTTTTGTCTGTTAGTTTTATATTTGGATAAATTACAATGTACAATCAAAATTACTTTCACTTCAGTCATCATCACATTTGGATTATCATAATCACATCATTTTTCATCAAATTCAATGATAACATGATTCCACCTACTTTTTATCATTGGATAAAATTAAAAATCAATGTATTAGAAATAATAATAATAATAATTATAAATACTTTATAAGATGTATAAGTAATGACCCCTTCATTTAAATCAATGATCATTATTTTTAACCATGTCTATAAATGATCATCATCTTTTTAAACCCTTCATAATCAATATTAAATAAAATTATCATTTAGATATTCTCAAATAATAGTTCTAATGGTTATTACCCCATTATGAATCTTTTCTAATACCACACAAAATTTTGGTATCTATATCGTGATATTTTACTTGTAAACACAAAACAATATTCCATACCAAAACATTTTTATGTTATCCTATACTTTTAATATCAAATTTATTTTGTAAAAGTCATTTATTCCTAATATATGACGATTGACTAAATCTTTATCTAATAAAATTATACAATTCCACAATTCTCAATTTTATGTATCTAATTTAAATGAAGAAAATTGATTATGTAACATTATGATCTATGTCGAAACAAAAATGTTTACTGTTACTGGAGTCCTGTATATAAAAAAATATCGTACATAAAATATCTATATTGTCTCCAAAATAGTTCATCATAAGTATAACTCTTCTCAATATCATCATAAATCAATCATTTCATCATATAACTGGATAAAAAAATAAAACGTTATCTCAAATTCTCAGTATGGAAAAAAAGTGATATCAATGATCATTTAAACATACCATGCTCATTATTAGTCTTTGAACGTGAAATTTTTTTAAGTCATACTGAACCATTCATAGATCATAATCACGTTTCATGTAATAAATACTGTTAGTTTATATGATAAAAATCATAAAGTTGTCAAAGACCATTATCTATGGGAGAATAACATTTTTATCACCCTGAAATTATAAAAATAATATAATCATATCTAATAGCATATGAAAAATGTGAATCAAATATTATAGGATAAAATAACTCTCACATAATTTTTATATTTATATTTTTAAACCTATTAATTCAATTTAATAGGTTTCATTACATGAAATACTCTCTTTACATTATGTTGTAATCAACCCAAAGATTAATCTAAATATGAAATATTACTAAAATATTATTATTTAATATAATTGTTATAACATAGACATAAAATTTAAGGGTATGATTAGTAATAATAAAATTATTAAAAATATTAATATCTATTTATTATTAATTAAGTAGTAATCATTAAAATTTAAAGGAAATATTTTTTCTGATGTTATATTTTTTTAAAGGATGATATAATAATTCATTGAAAACCTAATAGAAAAATAAATATTGAAAAAATTTTAAAATTTATATGTTGATTTTGAATTTATTGAAGAAAAAAAATATCAAAATTATCTGAGGGATAAGTTTTTAGATTTTTTTAAAATGTTTAATTTTCGGATGAATAGATAAATATACTGATTTTTAATTAAGAAATGTATTTTTTAAAATATTTATAAATTATATTATATTAATTATTGAATTTATTATAATTTTATTTAAATTAAATTAAATTTAATAAATTTTATGTTATTTTTATATTTTTTATATTTATGTTTGTCATAAATATTTTAAATATATATCCATTTTTACTTTATATATCATACATTGTCAGAATATTTATGGGATTAAATTAAAATATAATTTTTCCACATACATGAATTAAATTTAAAAAATTTATTAAATAATTTTGATTCAAAATATTTATAATATTTCATACGGTAACCATAATTTTGGAAATAAATGAATTGTGAAAATAGTTAAAATTAATTACTATAGTTTGGTTAAAAGGGATTTACTGTGGGGGTTAAACTAAAAGTGTATGAGTAATAATTACCAACAAAGAGGTAAAAATAGATATTAACAATTTATATCCATCATAGTAACCCAAATTCATAATATTTGTCCATTTAATATCACTTTTCATTAGAATTATTTTATCATTTTTGATATTTTGAGAAATTTCCATGTAATTTCCAAGACAGTTCCTTTTCCCCACTTATAAAAGGTAACTCTCTCCACTCACATATTCACACATAGAAATAAATTTAGGTCTAAAACCCCTTAATAACCCCTATATCCTTAATAATATTCTATATACTAGAATCCTCCCAAAAGACCACCCATAATGTCCTAAATATGATATAAAAAATGAGTATTTTCTTAGATAAGATAAATATTTTATCAAATCTCTTTTATCTTCTTTAATGTTTTCCAAAATTAAATTGGTCATTAAACATTACAATATAATAATAAAAATATATGAAATATATATATATGTTATTATTTTTATGGAATAACAAATATCCATCAACACTTTCAAGAAAATGGAATCGAAATAATGTTTCGAGTTTATGTTAGTCTATCTCCTTGAGAATCAATGTCATTTATTTTTTCAATTCACACATATCACAGTTGGATATACTGAAATATTTAAAACAAATATATGATATTTATGATACTATTATTCTGGTATAAATTTAATATCAAATATACATTTTTATATTTCAAATTTTTTTAAAAAGGATATTATCTCTCATTTATATGATGTACTAACACCACATGAATCTATGTGAATTGTTTTTTAATACGATTTACATGGATTTTATATAATAATAAAAAATTTATTTGTGTGATATAAAATATTTTATATTTATTTTAAGATTTTAATATATTACACAATTCCATACCCTTTCCCTCGTCAATGGAATGATATTATCACTCATGTGTATATACGACCCACTGTCAGAAAAATGTGATGAGATACATTTTCCATGATAAAAATTAAAAAATGGTTCTAATATTGTATTTAATAAGTATATATGATATTAAATCAATTAAAATCACTTTATATTTTGGGGAAATATATTCCATTATAATATTATTTGACAAATTAATTTTTATTATGTTATATTTTATTTAATTTTTTTGTATACTTATAGTTTATATACATAATCGATTCATTGAATTATTCACACATCTATAATTTTATTATTTTATGGGATTTTTTAATAATCTAATTATAATATTTATTGTTTATTCATGAATATCAATTGAAGTAAATTGAATGAAAATTTCATATTAAAAGAATTTAATTTTATTGTTCACAATTTATTAATTATATTTTATATTATTAATATAATGTTCCAATAATTTGGTACATAAATACAATGGAAAAATGGTTATTAAGGAAATATAACTTAATATGTATCTTTGTCTCGAAATTTGTTTTTCTTAAATTAATTGAAAATATTTTTCTAACCATTTAAGGGGATTTAATCGATTTAATATTAAAAAATTAACTTTATAAATAATTTTTTCAATAATATATTATTTATTTTCCAAAATAATTCTTATTTGGATTTTACCAAAAAAGTGAATGGAATAACTATTTAAAAGTGTATAACATGAATGAAATATTCCACTATTATGACCCCAAAATGTTTTATATATTTTATTATATTTTTTCATGTTTATTTCTAGATATATAAATTTTTAAAATGATTTATTTCTTGAAGAAAAAATTATCAAATTTAAAAGTATATTATCCTAAAATCTATTTTTAAAATATATACATATTGTATTTATATTGAAAATTATAATCATCCCTTTATTTTAATTATGATCCACATTGTACATATAGTAATGATATCATCCTTATTAATTGTTTCTATGCTCTAACATTTATTTTATTGTTATAGCTATATTTCGATACCATTTTAAATATTGTTATGGATGTTTTATGGTTATGATTATTTATTAGGTAACATATTGACAATTTTTATTAATTTTTTTCAGTATGAATGTTTATAATATTTATATTTATTCACATAATATGACTAATTAAATAAAAAAAGTCTATAACAATTGGGGTGAATAATTTAAATAGACCCTTGATGCATTAAATGGTCTCAGAAGAAAAATTTATTGGCCTAATGGTATCCTTAAATACCCATGGATTATTCTATCTTGAGGATAGAGTTTGATAGTAACAATGTAGATGATGTATTATGAGAGTAACGATCTCGATGATAGTTGTTAATAATTTATATGTCCAGCATTATAAATTCCATTATAATGATTTTACTTAATTATATTCCATGAAATTATTCGATAAATTATAATATACATGGTTATGTTTTCTATATAATATGGTTTTATTTTATTTTATTACATGATCATTATTAATTCACTCTATATTATAATCATGTTATTGACTAATAAAATGTGTTTTAATTACATACTTTTCTATATTGTTTATGATTATTGATTCAGAATATCTTTCAATGTACTTAACCCATACTAATTACACGATCTCATCCTTATTTTGATTCATTTCTCATGAATCCATGAATTATAATATGTTTGAAAATAAAGGATATTCTATAAATAATAATTTTATTATAGAAAAAATTATGTTGTACTTTCTAAATTCCAATGTAATGTAAACTTGAAAAATATATCTTGATCAAGAAGACTACCAAAACTATTTGGTCTTTTGAGATATGATTCCATATATCTTATCCCAATATAATTATCCAAGAGGATTAACCATGAATCTAGAGTCACTACTAATACTATTTGTCTCAGATAAAGTTTAATGAAATATATTGGAACAAGATTTAGGAAAACATATATTAGATAAAAAACTATATGATAGACATCGATTTTAAGTGTAGAATAATATATTAATGATTTGGTAAGGTATATATTATACGTATTTTATAAAAAATAATCCTTATATGTGTAATACATGTAGATTCGGTTCTAAAATAGATTTACCTAGTGATAATTACCTCATAATGGTGCACTTTTCATTCCCCAATTGTAACATATGGAATGCCAATAGGCCATATTGTGAACGTGGTATAACACACCCACGGGATGTTCATAGGATTGTAAAAATTTTAATTAAAAAACATTATGATATTGTTGGTCGGAGTTGATACTCAAGAGGGGGGTGAATTGAGTTCCAATTAAAATTTTCTGTTAAAAACAACGTTTATTAAAATCCCCCTATTTCAAAAGTAGATTAAACTGTAGTGAATTTATACAGACTATAAAGGTTCAACTAGTTTCTCAAAGATTGATTAGTTCTCAGTTAACTTAATCGTATGATTAAAATAACTTTTGAAACTAACTTACTGGTTTATAAAAAATATAAACACTTGCGAGTTTAACTATCAAAGTAGATTTGAAAATAAATTATATTTCAAAGTAATAGCAGCGGAATATGAAACAAATACGTATAGTATGGATATAGTATATAGCTACAAACACAGAGAATTGACCAAGAGGTTCAGTCTCAAGCCGAGACTTAGTCCTCTCAAAAGTTTATAAAAAAATGATCCACACCCCGGATCGGGGTTAACAACAGTGAACACACTTTCCAGGTCACAAGACCTCTACCACAGTTCTGCGTGGGAAAAGAAACAACAGCTTAGAGCTGTCCAGGACTCACACGACCTCTACCACTATCCACAATGGGAAATGAAGTGTAAAAAGGTTTGCTAAGGATTTACATATCCTCCAGTAAAAGTACAGGAGTCAGTGTGTGTGTTTAATACAGCAGATAACACACACTACTCAAAATGTAAAACAAATGTATCACAGAGCAGAGATGTAGAGTTTAGAAATGGCTCTGGTGATTTCAGTGTATCTCTGGACTCTTTTGTATTTGGTCAGAATTTATTCTGAGTCCTCTTCTCGTTTTTTTTAGAAGAAGAGTGTCGTATGCTTCAGGTTCAAAGGCAGTGAGATGTAGTCGATGAAGTTCTTCAATGTTCTTTTGTATGCACAGAACTCTTCTTGAGTAGGCTTGATTGTGTATGAGGTTCTGTTCTTCTTGGTTCTTCCTCCTCTTTCTTTCTTCTATATTCTTTTTGTGTTCTTCTGTCCACTATCTTCTTCAGCAGAGTCTTCTTGTATTTATGTCACGTGCTTCGGAAGACAGAAAAAGTTTCCTTTCTGCAGGTACGAGGTACGGTTTCCTGACATCCGACAACCTCTATTAATTAATTGACAGAGCATTAAAATATACCTAATATGACCATTGGTTAGATTAAATAAAGTTAAAGATAAAGAAATTCAAACAGTTGTTTATTACTATTGAAGAATCAAGTGATCGGTAGGTCATCAGCATTAGTGTGTAATGATCAGTGACTCAGATAGATCAGCATCGGTGAATCAGACTGATCAGCATCGGTCTGTCATCTGATCGGTGGCTCATTTTGATCAGCATCGGTGAGTCATTTGATCAGTGGCTCATTTTTCATCGGTGAGTCATTTTCATCGGTGAGTCATTTGCATCGGTGAGTCATTTTGCATCGGTGAGTCATTTTGATCGGTGAGTCAGTTTGATCAGCATCGGTCTGTCATCTGATCGGTGAGTCATTTGCATCGGTGAGTCATTTGCATCCTGATATTGGATCGGTGCGACCGTTGTCCTTTGATATTGGATCAGTACATCCGATTTCTGTTGATATTGAATCGATGCTTCCGATGTCTGTTGACATTGGATCGGTGCTTCCGATGTCTGTTGATATTGGATCGGTGCTTCCGATGTCTGTTGATATTGAATCGGTGCTTCCGATGTCTGTTGATATTGAATCGGTGCTTCCGATGTCTATTGATATTGGATCGGTGCATCCAATGTCTGTTGATATTGGATCGGTGCTTCTGATGTTTGTTGATATTGGATCGGTGCTTCCGTTGTTTGTTGATATTGGATCGGTGCTTCCGATGTTTGTTGAATCCAGAAGACTTCCAAAATACTTTGTAAGTCAATAAGCATAGACAAAAACATGATAACAGATTCATTAACAGATTGTAATTAAGTTTATGAGAAATCAAACCAGATTAAGCATTAATGGTATGTGATGATTTGTGATTATTATAACATCAATCATAGACATGAAATCAACAATCTTCCAGAGGGCTCAACAATCTCCCCCTTTTTGATAATCACAAATCTTTATCATAAAATATAAATAATATGATATATCATTAATAAAAACATAATGAGAATTAAAACATAAGGAGAATAAATATAAAGAGATATATAAATCTCCCCCTTAATTTAAATTTCCCATATATATTATACAAATTTCTCCCCATGAGATATATACATCTTTTCTCCCCCATATATCTCTCCCATAAATCTTTCTTCTCCCATATATCATTCTTTTTCTTCTCCCCCTTTGGGATAATCAAAAAAGAGGGAAAACATATAAGTGAAATTGAAAGTAAAAGCAGTCAGCATAGAGTCTAGAGAGAAAAAATATTTTAGAAAGCACAGAATATTACAAGCATCACATTGTTCACCCTGTCAAAAACAATACAAAACTATTTGTTGGGATACAAAGGGGATTTGCCTTTGTCTTTGGGATCAATAGAGGGTATGTTTGAAGGCACGGAGGCAGGCTGTACTTGGCGAATCTGAAGTGGTGGTAGGACAACTCGGGCAGGTGTAGGAGCAGGTGCCACAGAGAGTTGTTGTTGAGAAACAGGAGCTGGTTGAAAGCTTGCTGAGGGACTGGTCTTAACTGAGATAGTGCTTGAGCAACAGATAGCTGATTTGGAGCTACATCAGAGTCACTAAGAGGTTCAGAAGTAGGAACTACTATTGCAGTGGCCTGTGCATTCAAATAGGGCTTCAAAAGATGAATAAAGTCCTGAATGACTTCTGCTCCATACATCATATCTTTTTCAAAATCATCTTTATTCACCATGAACTGTGCCAAGTAAGGGGTAAAATCTTGAAACTGATGAACTTTAGTTTTGAAGGCCTAAGAGACTGGAGGTAATTTCAGATTCTCTTCCAACACCATGATGTTTGCAGCCATCTCATGTTTTGTATAAATCATGGAAAATAAATTATCAACATTCTCTTTGATCTCTTACAGAGCTTTCTTATCATCTGCTGAATACAACAATGCCATCTTATGACTATTATCACAGAGCTCTTTCATCTTCCTCAAAGATTCTAAATAAAGAATTTGGCTAACAGCAGCTAACTCATCATGCACAACTTCTCTTAGAGCTTCTAGCTCACGGGTAGTGATCTTGGTTACCTTGCCTGTACTGGCTTGGCCAACTATGTGAGTTAACTCAGCTTTCAACTTCCTCAGGTCAGACTTGTTGAGATGTTCAATCAAATTTCTCAAAACATCCATCATACCATAGATGGTTGATTGGAATTCGCTTGATAAAGATACCAAGACGGTGTGAAGATCCTTCATAGTATGATTCAAAAAGGCTATGTGCCTGCCAATAAGTTCACCAGTATTGGCAAGGTCTGGCTTCACATCATTAGATACTCTTTATGAGAAGGCTTCCAATGAATTTTCAGAAACTTGTAGAGACACTTGAGTAAGAGCATTAGAAATTTCTTCTCTAACTGTGGCTCTCACAGTGGTTAGCAATTCAATCTTAATCTTATCACGATCAGCTTGAGAGATTCCCGAACCAGGTAAATTAACATTTGTAGGATCAACAGCAGGAACAAACCTTGCTTCTCATGGGAGGTTCCTCTTCACATCTGCAGCAGATTCTGGCATTGCTTCTTCTTCTTCATAATATTCTAATCCCAACACAACATAACCAGGGTAGTCATCCCAAACAACAGCACACATGGTGTATTTTGGTTTCCCATAGCTTGTTGTTCCACTGATTTTTGGTGAATCAACCTTGCCACTAATATGTTTTTCTTCTACTGACTGAGGTGATTCTATTTGATCTTCAGAAAGACCATCCACTGGTCTGTTATCACCATCAACAGCAGTCTCAGCATCATTAGTACGCCCATCATCACTCTTCTCAGAAGATTCACTATGATATTCTTCAGTATCAGAATCTTCTTCATCACCAAGAATGGGTTCTGATTCTGGTAGGGCTAATGGTGGACTAGCAGGTCCAAATTCTATTCTTCTTTTGGGACTAGCAGTGTCTGGATCACTCCTATCATCAGGAGATGATATACTTCCTTCCTCAGTGGCAGCTTCTTCTTGCTCTTGGGCTTTGGTGGCCTCATCCTTTCCTTCTTCTTGCTCATCATCATCAGAATAAACTGGTTCCTCATCTGGTTTCAAGCCAGGGTCTCTCAAATCCTTTGGCCTCTTGCCATGATCTATGGGATTGTAGGCTTCATACAATTTATCTTCATCTGCAACCCAACACTTCTTCCATGGATTCCAATTGATTTTCATCCTCTTGCATATCTCTTTGTTGAGACAGAAGGTATGATCTGTTTCATCAACTTCATCATCTTCATCAATACATTCTATATTCTTGAGCATGGTAGATATAATCTTTGAATAAAATATGGCAGTGACTTTCTTGGGTGGGTTTACCATTCCAGCTATGTGCACCATCATATATCTACACAAATTGATCTTCTCATGTGTTTTTAGAAGAAACAATAGGAAAACATTCGGGTACTTTACAGCAGCAAAATCTCCTCTCCTAGGGAAATGTTGGTGCTGAATAAACTTGAAAAGAAGTCTGCATTCACCATTTAATTCTGAAGCTGTGATTCTCCGTGACTCTCTGTTTCCAGTCAGAATCTCTAGAGCTAATTCATAAGAGAAGTAATCAGATGTTGGAGGAATATTCCCAGCATAATCCTCATACCGACCTTCATGAGGTACATTCAAGCACTCAGCCCACTTCTTAGATGAGAAGGATATTTTCTTTCCTTTTACCACAGATGACATCCTGGCAGCCTCCACACCATCTAAAGTGATTTCCAGATTCATATAGAACTCATGTACCAGCTTCGGGTAGTCTATTCGAGAGTTTTCAGAAAACCAGTCTATCCATCCTTGCGATTCAAGAACTTGTAGCAACAGTGACTTACTTGACAAAAGCCACGCAGAGCTGACTTCTCTTTCTACAACAAAAATCCGAGTTTCCAGGTTCTGATTTACTGATTGTTGAGAGGTACCACTCGACTCGCCTCGAGCACGCTTTGAAGGTACAGGGCTATCCAGTCCTTTTCTCGGTCTCTTTTTCTTAGCCATTCGAGGATTTTGGGAAGGCAGGAGTTCGAAGGATCGAAGTAGAGGGGAAGAGAGGTTGAAAGGGTCGGTGGGAAATGAAAGGTCAAAGGTTTAGGGAAGATAAATAGCCGTGTATCATTTATTTTATCATTTAGGGTTCCCATAAAATGTATAAAAGAAATTAACTAATTAATTACAATATAATAAAAAAAGATCGGTATGACAGATCGGTTGCACAGATCAGTTTCACAGATCCGTTTCACAGATCAGTTTCACAGATCGATCATACACAAATCTTGTTTAATAAATTTCATTCTTTCATAGCATAAGGGCTTTGTGAAGATATCAGCTAATTGATGTTCAGAACTAATAAATTTTAAAGAAATATCACCTTTTTGATAATGATCTCTTAGAAAGTGATGTCTGACTTCAATGTGCTTAGTTCTAGAGTGAGACACAGGGTTCTTAGATATATTGATTGCACTAGTATTGTCACAGTTAATTGAAACATGTTTAAGATCAAATCCATAATCCAATAAAGTGTTTTTCATCCACATAATTTGTGCACAACAACTACCAGCAGCTATGTATTCTGCCTCGGCAGTAGACAATGCAACTGAGTTCTGTTTAATACTACACCATGATACTAGGGATTTTCCAAGCAAATGACATGTTCCAGATGTGCTCTTCCTATCTAACTTACATCCAGCAAAGTCAGCATCCGAATAGATAGTTAGGTTAAATGATTGTCCTTTTGGATAAAACAAACCTAAATTTACAATATACTTAAGATACTTAAAAATCCTTTTAACAGCTAGTAAGTGTGATTCTTTAGGATTAGCTTGAAATCTAGCACACATACATACACTGAACATAATTTCTGGTCGACTAGAAGTAAGATAAAGTAAGCTCCCAATCATACCTCTGTAATTGGTTTGATCCATTGGTTTCGCAGCTTCATCTGTATCCAATTTACAGGTAGTACTCATAGGTGTATCACATTCCTTAATACTATCCAATCCAAAACGTTTTAAAAGATCCTTTGTATATTTACATTGATTTAAAATAATTCAATCTTTAGTTTGAAAAATTTTAAAACCAAGAAAATACTTAAGCTCTCCCATTAAGCTCATTTCAAATTCATTTTGCATAATCTATGAAAAATCAGTACATAAGGAATTTTTAGAAGATCCAAAAATAATATCATCATCATAGATTTGTACTATTAATACATCTTTTGAAATCCTTTTTATAAAAAGAGTGGGATCAGCTACTCCTTTTGTAAATCCTTTTGAGATAAGAAAGTTTGAAAGACTTTCATACCAAGCTCTTGGAGGTTGTTTTAAACCATATAAATCAATAGAAAGTTTAAAAACATGATTTTGAAAATGAGGATTTAAAAAACTAGGTGGTTGTTCTACAAAAACATCTTCAACAATAAAACCAATTAGAAATGCACTTTTGACATCCATTTGATATAGCTTGAAATTCAGATGTGATGCATAGGCAAGTAAGATCCTAATAGCCTATAATCTAGCTACAGGTGCAAAGGTTTACTCATAGTCTATTACTTCTTCTTGATTGTGACCTTGTGCAACTAGCATAGCTTTATTTCTAATGATGTTTCCAGATTCATCAACTTTGTTTCTAAACACCCATTTTGTGCCTATGGTCAAAATGTCCTTAGATATTTATACTAATTTCCAGACTTTGTTTCTTTCAAATTGATTTAGTTATTCTTGCATATCCATTGCCCAAAATTCATCATTGATAGCGTCATTGATATTTTTAGGCTCTAACTGTGAAAGAAAAGCTTGATGTTCAACCTGATTTCTTAGAGGAGCTCTAGTCTGTGTTCCTCTATCTAGATTTCCTACAACAGCATCTAAAGGATGGTTCTTTAGATTCCTAGATGGTCTTGAAAAGATAGGGCTAGATATTATAGATTCATCTACAGATTGAGGTTCAAAAGAAGCAAGTTCTGTAGAATTTCCAGAGCTGGATGTTTTAACTATAGGTCCATTGTCTTTATCATTGAGATTCAAACCAGAGAGATCATCTTCAAGAGAGATTTTAGGTTCATGTGGATCAGTTTCATCAAATTTGATGTGAACAGATTCTTCCACACATTTGGTTCTTTTATTGAATACTCTATAGGCTTTACTAGAGATAGAGTAACCAAGGAAAATTCTTTCATCACTCTTGGATGCAAATTTGTCAAGATTGTATTTAGTATTGAGAATAAAGACTTTGCAGCCAAAAACATTGAAGTAGTTAACATTAGGTTTCCTATGGTTCCACAACTCATAAGGGGTCTTCTTAAGAACTGGTCTGATCACGAATCTATTAATGACATAACAAGCTTTATTTACAGCTTCAGCCCAAAAGTAAATAGGCAGTTCATATTCATTGAGCATAGTTCTAGCTATTTCTTGCAGAGTTCTATTCCTTCTCTCTACTACACCATTTTGTTGGGGTGTCCTAGGGGCAGAGAAATTGTGACTATAGCCATTGTGTGAGCAGTAAGAATCAAACTCATGATTTTCAAACTCACGACCATGATCACTTCTCAGGGTCTTAATCTTGAGTCCACTAAGATTTTCTACAGACTTGGAGTATTTAACAAAGTAAGAACAAGATTCACTTTTGTGAGCTAGAAAATATACCCAAGTATATCTAGAAAAGTCATCTACAAGAACATAGACATTGTGCTTCCCATTTAAACTAGAAACTCTAGAAGGTCCAAATAAATCCATGTGAACCAACTCGAGAGGTTGATAAGTTGACACTTCTTTCTTTGATTTAAAAGAAACTTTATGTTTCTTTCCTTTTTGACAGGGATTACAAACTTTTTCTGTTGGAAATTCAAGTTTGGGTAGGTCTCTAACTAAGTTCTTCCTAGAAAGTTTTCTAAGTGAGCGTACATTGCAGTGTCCTAATCTTCTGTGCCAAATCCAAGACTCTTTATGAAAATCATTTAAACAAGGAATATTATTCTTAGCTAAAGAATCTAAATCAACAGCATAAACATTTTCATTTCCTAAATCATAAAATACTAAAACATTTTTTGAGTTAAAAAATTTGCAAGAATCATTTTTAAATTTCACATAAAAACCATCATCACACAATTGAGAAATGCTTAACAAGTTATATTTTTGTCCATCGACAAATAAAACTTCAGAAACCAAGATTGAATCAGTGTTACCAATCTGGCCTAAGCTGATGATTTTTCCTTTTGAATTATCACCAAATGTGAAAAAGCCTCCATCCAATTTTACTAAGCTCTTGAAACATGAAATGTCTCCTGACATATGTCTTGAACATCCACTGTCTAAGTACTATATCTTCTTGTGACACCTCTTCAAGAAGGACTCCTCAGAAGTGTTTGTCATGAAACACATGTTGGCTCGATTCCTTTCAGAGTCTGAAGATTCAGCTTCACTTGTGCTTTCTTCTGAAGCACTCCAAGTAGCCTTCATGGCTTTCTTGTACTTGTTATCCTTGTATTCATACTTCTTTCTGTATTTCACCTTTGGACAGTCTTCTTTTATGTGTCCTTTTCTTTTGCATTCATAACAGACAACTTCATCTGATTTATCAGACTTCTCCCAATCCTTTTTCCAGTGTCCTTTGTTATCATACTTGCCTTTGTAGTTTGACTTTCTGAAAAACTTCTTCTTCCTATAGAATTTTTTAAATATTCTATAAATGTGTGCCATCTCAGCATCAGTGTCAGAATCATTCTCACTTTCCTCACTGCTTGAACATTCATTGATAGCTGGAGGATTTTCCTTATCCTTATTCTTTGAGGTTGTAGTCTTGAAGGCAATAGACTTCCTTTTAGGTTCATCATCTTCTTCTTTGTTTACCTTGAGTTCTTCTTCATACATCATCAACTTACCAATTAGTTCCTTGACATGCAGTTCTCCAATGTCACAAGATTCTCTAATGGAGACAGAGGTTCCTCTCTATCTTTCAGGTAGACATCTCAAAATTCTCATGATTTGTTCCTTTGCTGGATCATCATTTCCCAGAGAAGTCATTGTGCTGACAATTTCATTGAACCTGAGATACATATCAGAAATGGGTTCATCATGCTTCATCATAAAATTATCATACTTAATAGTATAGGTATTCAATCTCATCTCCTTAACATTAGTTGTTCCTTCATGAGAAACAGCTAAAGTATCCCAAATTTCATATGCAGTTTTACATGCAGAAATTCTATTAAATTCCTCATCTCCTAGCGCACAGTACAAGGCATTCATAGCTTTACAATTATTATTGTAAGCAGTCTTTGTAGGTTCATCACAAGTAGATCTATCAGTACTGGGAATTTTGTATTCAGCTTCAATGGTAGTCCAAATATCAAAGCTCATGCGTTCTAAGTGCTTTTTCATTTTTAGCTTCCACTGAGCATAGTTGTTTTTCATTAAAGAAAGGTGGCCGGTTAGTATCAGCACCATCAATTCTATTATCAATGATATCACGAAAATAATTTTAAAGAGATAAAAATTTAGAAATAACATAAATTTTAAGAACTTTAAAATACAACTAAAATCACAGTTGAAAAACAGAGTACTTTAAAAAAATATTTTCCAACCTCTGATACCAAATGTTGGTCGGAGTGGATACTGAAGAGGGGGGTGAATTGAGTTCCAATTAAAATTTTCTGTTAAAAACAATGTTTATTAAAATCCCCTCTATTTCAAAAATAGATTAAACTGTAGTGAATTTATATATATTATAAAGGTTCAATTAGTTTCTCAAAGATTGATTAGTTCTCAGTTAACTTAATCTTATGATTAAATTAACTTTTGAAACTAACTTACTGGTTTATAATAAATATAAACACTTGAGAGGTTAACTATCAAAGTAGCTTTGAAAATAAATTATATTTCAAAGTAATATCAGCGGAATATGAAACACATACGTATAATATGGATATAGTATGTAGCTACAAACACATCGAATTAACCAAGAGGTTCAGTCACAAGCCGAGACATATTCCCCTAAAAAGATTATATAAAAATGATCCACACCCTAGATCGGGGTTAACAACAGTGAACACACTGTCCAGGTCAGAAGACCTCCACCACAGTTCTGCGTGGGAAAACAAACAACATCTTAGAGCTGTCCATGTCTCACACGACCTCTAAAACTATCCAAAGTGGGAAATGAAGTGTAAAACGGTTTGATGAGGATTTACAGATCCTCTAGTGAAAGTACAGGAGTCAGTGTGTGTGTTTAATACAGCAGATAACACACACTGCTCAAAATGTAAAACAAATGTATCACAGAGCAGAGATGTAGAGTTTAGAAATGGATCTGGTGATTTCAGTGTAGCTCTGGGCTCTTTTGTATTTGGTCAGAATTTATTCTGAGTCCTCTTCTCGTTTTTGTTTGAGAAGAAGAGTGTCATAAGCTTCAGGTTCAAAGGCAGTGAGATGTAGTCGATGAAGTTCTTCAATGTTCTTTTGTATGCACAGAACTCTTCTTTAGTAGGCTTGATTGTGTATGAGGTTCTGTTCTGCTTGGTTCTTCCTCATCTTTCTTTCTTCTATATTCTTCTTGTGTTCTTATGTCCACTATCTTTTTCAGTAGAGTCTTCTTGTATTTATGTCACATGCTTCGGAAGACAGAAAAAGTTTACTTTCTGCAGGTACGAGGTACGGTTTCCTGACATCCGACAACCTTTATTAATTAATTCACAGAGCATTAAAATATACCTAATATGACCGTTGGTTAGATTAAATAAAGATAAAGATAAATAAATTCAAACAGTTGTTTATGACTATTGAAGAATCAAGTGATTGGTAGGTCATCAGCATTAGTGAGTAATGATCGATGACTCAGATAGATTAGCATCGGTGAATCAGACTGATCAGCATCAGTCTCTCATCTGATCGGTGGCTCATTTTGATCAGCATTGGTGAGTCATTTGATCGGTGGCTCATTTTGCATCGGTGAGTCATTTGCATCGGTGAGTCATTTTCATCGGTGAGTCATTTTGCATCGGTGACTCATTTTGATCGGTGAGTCAGTTTGATCAGCATCGGTCTGTCATCTTATCGGTGAGTCATTTGCATCGGTGATTCATTTGCATCCTGATATCGGATTGGTGCGACCGTTGTCCTTTGATATTGGATCGGTACTTCCGATGTCTGTTGATATTGAATCGATGCTTCCGATGTCTGTTGATATTGGATTGGTGCTTCCGATGTCTGTTGATATTGTATCGGTGCTTCTGATGTCTGTTGATATTGAATCGGTGCTTCTGATGTCTGTTGATATTGAATCGGTGTTTCCGATGTCTGTTGATATTGGATCGGTGCTTCCGATGTCTGTTGATATTGGATCGGTGCTTCCGAGGTTTGTTGATATGGGATCGGTGCTTCTGATGTTTATTGATATCGGATCGGTGCTTCCGATGTCTGTTGAATCCATAAGACTTCCAAAATACTTTGTAAGTCAATAATCATAAACAAAAACATGATAACAGATTCATTAACAGATTGTAATTAAGTTTATGAGAAATTAAACCAGATTAAGCATTAATGGTATTTGATGATTTGTGATTATTAAAACATCAATCATAGACATGAAATCAACAATATTCCAGAGGGATCAACAGATATATTTGAATATATGATCAAAATGAATAACCAAGGTTAAACCTAAGGTTTCTTATATTGGAAATAATGTGTCATGATTTGGAAATCCTATAAATTTTAAAATGGGTTTTCCACCAGGATAAGTTAAGATCACAGTATAATTTTTTTTGTTTTAGTAAATTAAATAATCTAATGTTTTACCCCCTATCCTATGAAAAATGTGTTTTTAAATTAAATGGATTCACTATTTGGGTATAAGTACTTTAACAAAGGCATTTTGGTTATAAAAACCAGGATGAATCTATAGTTTATGTTACATTTAGATGCATATATGAATTCATTAAATTTAGTGTTTTTTATACAATCATAGGTTAACGAGTTTTCAATTTATCATAATTTAAGGTTTAAATTACCGCTTTATTAAATTTCTATCATAGGAATGCCACATGATTTAGTTCAATTTTAGAGAAATTTATGGAAATTATATGTTTTAGTTGTAAAGTAATTTGAAGAATAGTTCCATAACATTTTATTGATGTAATTATAAGGGTATTGATAACCATTATGGTTAATATGATCATTAATGAAATTTTAATAATATTCAAATAATATTACCATACATTAAAAAAAAAAATTTCAAACCGTTGTAAATTTTTGGTGGTTAGTTTTATTTCAAAGACATCTATCTATTTTTTTGGAATATTAAATGAATTATTTTTATAATATAGTTGATATTAATTATATTAACATATTATTTTAAATTATAATAAAAATATTATCATAGGGAGAATTTTTGGTAATTTTTTATATGTTTAATTTTTAGATTAATATTCGGAAATACTAATTTTTTATTGAAAAATACATTTTCATTTAAATAATTTCCAATAATAAATTGTATATTAAATTTTTTATATTAATTTTTTTATTTTTTATAACAATAAATACATGATAGGTCATTTTAATAGTTTTTAAATTAAAATTGTATATAAAAACATTGTGTGATTTTATATATTTTCCCTTTAAAAACCCCACTCCTTCATCACATCTACTGGTTTAATTTAAAATTAAAATATCAAACTTTTGTGAATTAAATTTTTTAAAAATATTTATTATTTTTAATAATTATAATTTAAAATTTATAATATTTCAAACTTAGTTTTTTACCAATATTTATCATGAAATAAATAAAAAATTATTTATCATGGTTTGGGTAAAATGGATTCTCCCTTGGGTTAAACAATAGGGATAATGGAAAAAATGACATAAAGACATGTAAATATTTTTATGGACATATTGACATATTATAATTCACAATATATAATATAAATTCATTTATAATGAAAATTATGTTAAATAAATTATAATTATCTAATTTTTGGGAAATATTTATGTAATTTACAATTGGGTTTCGTTTCCCCACTTATAAAAGGGAACTCCCTCTACTAAATTATTCATAATATTCATGACTTTTCATATTCAAATAATTCTTCCCAATTATCTCCCCAACAAATTAAATTTTATTATATAGATTTTAGTATTATAAAGAGTCTATCTCTAGGACTTTAAATTTGAGATGCAATGGAGGTTTCCCTTAAAAAAGATGATTATTTTGACAGATCTGATATAAATATATTATTTATTTTCAACATTAAATTATGTATTAAAGAATCCAATAATAAAAATAATATTATATAAAACATACTTATATTTTTTTATGTTTAAGGAATTTTTATTATACATTTACATTCCAATCAAATGGGTATTGAAATCATTGTTCTTTTGTACGAAGGACTACGGCCTCCTGATCCTTTCTCATACATTTTTTCATTAACAACATTCATGGTAGGGTATAATTAATTTATTAAAATATTTTTTTATATTTATGATACATTTATTATTCTGTAATTTTCCTATCAAATAAAACTTTTTACATTCCATGTCTATAATGTTGGTCGTGTTTATGTTGGACAACTTCCTCACAGAGTGATTTGATTTTTTAAAATTACTGGATAAATGGTCCTTAGTAATAGTTAAAACAATGAATATATATTATATATAAGATATGATATTGATTATATAAATTTAATATAACACCGAAATTATTCCCCTTCAACTCATTAATTGAATGAAATCGTCTATCATTCGTACGTATGAACTAATGTCTCCATAAAGAGACGTGATTCATTTGTCTATGTTCAACATTAGTAAATGGATATAATGATGTATATATTGACAGAATATGATAATAAAAAAATTAAAATAATTATTTAGATTATGGTTATATATTTTATACAAATTAGAAAACTCATGAGAAAATTTATATGAGAAACTAAGGTATTTAGGTCCCAAATTAAAGTACATAAAGAAAAATTATTAACGAATGACTGAAAAGTAGTAATAAATTGATCATTTATGATATTATATCTGTGAATATGGTTATTATATAAATTAATAACATTCTTAAAAATATTATAAATATGGTTAAATAATGTTCACTAAAAAGGAAGTATGAGGTAAGGGATTTCATAACTCAATTTCACACATTAGGATAAAATTCTGCATCACTGATTATTTCATGATATAATTTAGTGTGTAATGAATTTTAAATATATTAAATTTTATTCACATATTTTTATTATTTATATAATGTTGATACCCACAATATATTAATTTATTAATTGTACCATCATTTTTTTCATTATATTAATAAATTATTTCACAATCTCATCCATATTACGATTCTTTAGTAAGGAATATTTGTTGATGAATGATACATAACAGTTTTCTAGTAACCGATAGTATCTATATTATCCAATGGTAATACATTTTATTTTAATTTAATATAACCATTTTCATATATTTGGAAGATAAATTAAATTGTATAATGTATTTAATAATATTACACATCATTTCTCCATTCGGTCAGAAATATTTTTTCACAATAGAAAATGGTTTTCTAAATTTTCTCCAAAAGTTTTTTTTACAGTTAAAAATGATTTATTAATTAAATTTTTACCAATTATTAATTTTTACATAAAAAATAAAATTAATATAATTTTATTTTCAAACCATTTATTTCTTTTGATTGTGTAGAAAATATAAGAGAAATCATTATATTAATGTGCATGGATTGAAAAATTTAAAACCATGATGAACACAAAATGTTTTAAATATTACTTTATAAATTTTCAAATTTATTTCCTAAACAAATTATTTTTTACATGAGTTACATTATTTATTTCCATCATCCATATTCATTATTTGGATTCTTTATGTTGTTGAGTGGGAATGTGCTATTTTGATACCATTCTCCATATTACTCTTTTTGGTTTGTGGATATGTATATTTATTGGTTAATTTATTCAAATATAATATTCGATTTCTTCAATAAATTTTTTATTTTATTTATGTTAATTACCTTTATATAAATAATTCAATATACATTGCATATGATTGGTGGGGATCATACATTATATATTTCCTCAATGCATAGATAACTCTTAAGAGACAAATAATTAGGCCAAATTATATGGGTTTATACCCACTAATATAAAATATCATTTGGATAAATCTTGATTGTAATTTGTTTTGAGGATATATCAGTATAGTAACCATTATGGGGATATTTATTGATAATTTGGTCATTTTAAATTATTAATTAGATCATTATAAATTCAATTATTGATATTCCATCTGAATGTTTTATTTTTTATAATATTTAATGTTGTTTTTTCAAGATGAGTGATTATTTATAAGGCATTACATGATAATAATTCATTAATTTCAAATTACTACAATGTTGTTGATTAAATTTCACGTGTTTTAGTTACATGTCCTTCCTTAGTTTTTATGTTTATTTATTCACGATGGATTTTGTTTTACTAAAACCATTATATGAATTTGGGCTCACCCTTATTTTATTTCCATTATTAAGAAACCATGAGGTGTACTATGTTTGATATTTACGTATATTCTAGATGGATTAATATTATTCTTGAAAAAAATATTATCTTGTAATTTTTATATTAATATTTAATGTAGGACTCAATTATGTTTCTTCACTACCCAGACTAATAAAATGTTAGGATTATCATTATGTGCTTCCTCTATCATATGATAATGAAATAAAGAAGATAATACCGCTGAGCTACTGTGTTTAGGGTTGCTAAATATTTTTATAATGTCATGTAATAAAAGAGTGGAATAAAGTTTCTATTAATCATAAAAATTAAAATTTTATATCATAGATTCACAAAAGGGAACTAATAATAATTTCATCTTGGGACAACCACATGAGTAATTACTAATGGTGTGGGATAATCTCTTGAGTACCCTCTTTTGGGAATGGGATAACATCTTGTGTACCATTTTTTATCTTTGGACAACCACTAGTGTATCCATAGAGCTCATAGAGAAATATTATTTACCCAATTAATTATAGGAATATATAAATATGGTCCCCGTTATCACCTAATAAAAAATACATTAATATTTATTCCACCCGATTATTAAAACATATCATCATAATGTAAATATTGGAAATGAAAACATGTTTCATCAATATTTCTTCATCATATTCTTAATCCATCAAGAGAAAAAAAATATAGTCTCATTGAATCACAACACTAGTAATGATTTTTTGACATAAAAAGATTTTATTATTATTTATTATTTCCTTACAAGATCACATGATTAATTTTTGAGGAATGTAACCTTTTTATTTTTAAATCAAACATATAAATAAACAAATATAAAATTTTAAATACAAAATTTCCATTTAAAATAAGCTTATAAATATAAAAATTAACATTTATTAAATTGGTTTCTAATGATGATGGGAAATTATGTTCCTATAATGTAATTTAAAATAATGATTCTTTTTGTTTTTTTGGTAAAAATTTAAAAGTACACCTTTTTTAAAATTATAAGAAGACTCATTTAAAAAATATATATACGAATTATGTAATAGGTAAAAATAAAACATAGTAATCATAAAGAAAATATAAAAATAATTTAAAAAACATGGACATGGAAGAAAAAAAATTTAACGAAGAGACAAAAAAATCATTTTTCATTAAAATCAATCATTCATCCAATTGATTAATTAATCATAGAAAAATTAAACGAAAAAAATTTAACATAAATATTTAAAAATATGAAAAAAAATTACTATTATTTTTTTATAATTGATAAAATTAATTCCTTCAATGGAAATTCAGTCCTAAACATTCCCAATTAAAATGATATTGAAACATACCTCCCGTACCATATTGGTAACCATTATTTCATAATTACCATGAATTTGAAATAATGATTCCATAAATATAATAAAAATAGGGATATTCCGAATATACATTTTCATGGTGTATTTATATACACCTCATAAAAGTAGATTGGATAATAGTATTACAAATGTCCCAAAGAAATGAATTTATGAAGATAAACCCATACATCATGTTTGACTCTCTTTAAAATAAATATAACATGATGTGTAATAAATTTAAATTAATTATAAGTCTATTTAATATCAATTTATATAAATATATTTTCATATATTATCAAATTATAAAATTTATCAACAATTGATAAATAATTATTTTTTAGAAAAAGTGTTTCTCAGTTTTAAATGTTTCACATTTCTTGTGAAATTTTGTTTAGTAATTATACTCTTGATAATATCATCATGGTTATATTATATAAAAAATTAGAATCATGATATAAATATCATATATATTAATATTTATATATTTATAGTTATCCATTAATGGTGTATATATTAAAATTAATTATATTGTTTATAGAGATAATAGATCATAATTATGCATGATCAATGTTCTTCTTTTTTGACTAGTTTAAAAAAATAATGTTAACTAATAATTAAACATTCATGAAATTTTTTTATATTTTAAATTTAATATATATTCACTAAATATTTTCTTTATATTGTCAATGTAAATAATAATCAATACACGTATGACGTGGCTTCGAGGACGTGGCACTCCACACATACGCATGAGTTGCCTTATAATTTTCTAAAAGATATGAAGGTATAGAGGTATATATGAAATTGTAACTCAGAAAATATGATTATATTATAAATATAATATATTATAATAAATTAAATCATAGTAATCATCTGTGAATTGTTGGTATCGAAAATCAATTGCATCCCCATGTGGTGGTGGTGGTCCACAATTACTCCTGAGCGATACATTCACATAACATTTGATGGAATATGGGAGGGATATTTGTGGTAAAAAGATCATAATGACATTTAATTTTATATATTATATATAATATAATAATTACTGGTGAAAAAATTGATTTATAATAGATATAAAAAAAATAAATTGAAAGGTCTCAAGTAAGACAATTAATTCTTTTTCAGTAATCATCATTTAGATCACTTATTAAGGACACTTGGTATGATCTCATTTGAATAAAAAAACACTACTTTGTTGATAGGGAATATTGAGTGAAAATAGTGTAAATTATTATGATCTAAATGTATCAACATGGTATACTAAAAATAAAGAACGGGTGTTATTTTTTAATGGACAGAAGGGTTACACATCGAATTACTTATATTACTGAATTAATAAAAATTAATTTTAGGGAACAAATTAAAATATTTTTAAATAATTACATCATTATATTATTATTAGCCTATATAATATTATACAATATTATTATAAAATTATTTTTTATTCTTCTATAACTATCAATTTTTTCAACCCTTACATTAACACTTTTTACAATTACTATGATATACATGATTATTACTCTTTGCGGTCAATATAGATATTATATATAGACAATTAAAAAACTAGATGTTAAATTTTAAACCATATCTAAATTAATTTAGAGATGATATGATTTCTATTATTTTTAATTTATCTGTGAAAATATTTTTTATTATCAAATATCAGAAATGTAATTTTTGGAAATACATAAAATATTATAATATAATATGAATCTAACTCAAGTAAAATGGTTCCAAAATTAACTGGATTTGAGGATAAAATTATTTCTTATTAATATAATTGATCATTAAATTTTTTTAAAAAATTAATATAATTTTACCCCTTATAAATTGGATTAATATATTGGTTAATGAATATTATCCTTAGTTGTAGTTATAAAGTCTTTAATTTTAAATGGTAATAATTTTACATATAATCTTATAATAGGATCATAAAATGATATGAAAATAATTTTATATTATTTATCATCTTTATTTTACTCTTTTTATATTTTGTTTATTTTAAAATACTTTCAAAAATATTATTTAACATAAAATAATATTAAAGTCATTTTACTAATAATAAAAGTAATTTAAAATTTAAAACTGGATTATGGGAATTATATTTGAATATAAACATTTGAAAGTGCTCTAAAATATTTTATTTAACATAAAAATACATGGAAGACTTTAACTCTTCTGAAAAATATTGCTTTAATAATTTTTAATATTATTTCATTTATTTTTTTACTTCTTGCGGAAGCATTGAGTTAGTGTATTATAAGAAATTATGTTACTTCTTTCATTAAAAAGAAGTAAAAATAATAATATCCCGATAAATACATATTTTATTGTTTTAATAATACATTGAATGGAAAAAATATGTCCTCTTTAGTTGTATCATTAAATTATATAGATATTTGAAGAGAATGAAATTATTTACATTATAAATGAAGAAAATAATATATTATTCATATCCCTAGATAATTTAACAATATTTCCATTATGTATTATTTTTTATTGGTATAGCTAACTATATTCATCCAAAATATTAGATATAAATTTAATGGTTATTTTTATACGATATCATATTATTTTTATCCTTAATTACCCAATTTACCCTTGTCTAGGTTATAATATTTTCTAAGGTTGCTATAAATAATCTTTAAAAATAGAAGAGGAATATTTACCAAATAATAACAAAAAAAATTTCAATTATTGAATATATTTTATAATATTCAATTTATATAAGCTGATAAGTAGAATTTTAATATATTAGTGAAAAATTAAATGGAAAAAATGTTTTAGAGAAAAATATTTTTACTCATAAAATTAAACACATAAAAAATTAAAGTAAAATTTTGCTTACTATGAATATAACTATATTATAAAAATTTAACAAATAATTTTTTTATTTTAATAACAAATTCAAAGTATGATGATTCTTTTAATCACATCTACATGATTATTTTATAAAAAAATATTTTATTATTTAGTGAATAATAAATAATTTAATAAAAAAATTAAAAATTCACTATAAAAAATTTTGACATGATATTTTATAAAATAATGTTGATTTCATAAAAACAATTAATTTTTGTTTAAATTAATTATAATTTTCATGAACAAAATATAGAAAAAATCATTTTTTGATGAAAATTATTTTTTGATGCATTAAATGACTTCGCAAAAAATTAAACGATAAAATCATAAGAATTATATAATAAATTTTTTATGATGAATACTATTTATATATTTAATATTTTTGATATTCATTTTGATACAAAAAATTTTAATGGTATTGTCACATTTAAATAATAATATTTTTAGTATTTATTTATTATTTTAAAAAGAAATATGCTAAGAAAACTATAGAGAATATTATTATTTTAAAATAAATTTTTTAGTTATAACATATTGATAATGAATCCACATACATGTATGGTTCTCCCTGAATAAATACCATAAATTTAATACAAGTTGATACATAACATGTGATATATTGTCTTTCTAAATAGTGCTACTAACATTAAAATTACTTGGATTGTTTAATAATGCAGATGGAATGAGGTAAATTTCATTACATCTGGTGGATCCATTAGAACTAACTTCATTAAATTGATATAGATGGACAAGAGAAATATCATAACACTCTATCCCTACCACACTTTAGGTATAGATTACAATAAAATAAATTATGCAACATAGTGGGCCAATGATAGGTGACCTTAATTTTTTAGTATGGGTGTCTGATTGATTATTAACGGTATTCCTTGTTTTTTTAGTATATTCCTTGAGATGTTTTATGGTTTAGACTATGAGTTTTTTTCGGTTAGGATGTGATCATGGAAGTGTTGTGAGATCTAATTCAGTACTAGTGATGAGATTCATCATTAGGATTGGTAATGTAAAACATGTCATCATTATGGTGTCTAATGGAATTAATGTGACCTTAGATGCTAAACTAGTATTTAATTTACCCAAGTGAAGTGTTTTATTGTTATTTTGGTTTTTTAACATAGGGTGTCATCATCGTTAAAAATAATCAAGGGTGGCAGCATAATTTTGTCATAGTCATTGGTTTTTTGTTAACTTGATAATAAAACCATATATTTAGTGGATTTGATAAGAGAGGTGGTTAAACCACATGGTGTGGCATGCGGTTTTGGGGAGGAGACATCCTTGGAAAGGCATTATATATACATATAGATCTCTCTCTATTTGTTTGTGTCTGATATGTAAATATGGGTACTTGTTTTAAATTGGATATAGTAAGGGGTAAGGAAAAATATTTAACACTCTAGGGTGGGGCATGATCATGGTTATAATTGATATGATTTTAGTTGATAACTGATCATTCAATATTTTAAAATTGGGTTATGGTACCAAGGCTGTGATACAACCATCAGGTGATTGAGTCTTCCTACCATGTTATGTGTATAGATGTTTTCACATGAAGTATTCTTATATGACGTTGTTACAGGGAAAATAACCTATGAGTTTCCTCTATATGATTTTATAGTGGGATGAGTTTCCATAATTAATATTTTATAATGTTAATTGGATGGATTTTTTCCCTAGGGTTTTTGATTATAATATTACTAAAATAAGACCTTCTACCTAGGTTTCCCCTATACCATTCAAGGGCTGGAGGAGATTACTCCTACGTAATACAAAATTATTAAAGACACTCTGAAAAAGACTGAACTAATAATGATGGATAATGGGTATCCCATTAGAACCATAGGATTGGTTGTGATGCTTTAAATATTCTTTTATAATTTATTTCTAATTCTATAAATATAAAACATTCATAGAATTTTTTTTTCGATAATGTAGATGTCATTTGTGGGGACTAACTATATTTTTATCACACACTTCATAGGATAACATGGTACTCTATTACACTTGAACACCTCATTTATCATTGGAAAAGGTATAATCGAGTTCAATAAATACCTTATTGAGAATTAGTAGCTCATACAAACTTTTTAGTTTTGAATGATTCATGTCTTAATGATAGATGTGATTATTTTTTAGAATTTGTTCTCCTATTTATTTTTTTTCCCATTGGGTTGGGGTTATTATTCGTTGCTTTCATGTATTCATCCGTGTTATCTTTTTTCATAGTTTATTATTTTATTGATTTGTTTTAATTGATTATTTATAGAAGAAACTATTATTCTATTTAAAATAATAATTATTACTCTAATATATGGTTATTTTATCCCCAAACTAACACCATATACACAAAATACAAGTTAGTAGTCTCTAGATATTGGGGATGTAACTTTATGTAACATAGTACCGCCGACCTAGAAACTACGGAGTGTTCTAGATTTGGGGGGGGGGGTTAAAACATGGTATCATAGAATCCTTTATTCTATAATAAAATTTAGGGTATGGAATATTTAGAATAATTATATATGAGATATTTGGAAAAACCTCATAATGGTTCATTGTGAAAACCAATTGTGATTAATATTCTATGTATTCTAGGTGTATGATTGAAATCTATTGTTTTCATTATTATGATTGAGATATTTATTTAAATATGATATTTTTGTCGAAATTAATATTTATTGATTTTCTATATTTTCCAGATTGTATGATTCTAGTATATATCCTTCATTCGTGGAACTTGTTAAAAAATATGACATTCATTTTCTTGTTTGTAACTAATATAACTAACACCATATGGTTTATATATCTAATGTGTCAAAATAATATGGTTTATTCTAATATAACATTTTCCTCGAATAAAAATCTTCCAATAGACAATATATTTTTTATGTGGACTACTCACATGTAATTTATGTAGGTATACTTCCTCATTGAAACTATTATGTCCCTCAATTAAGGGACGTCTAGTAACCCATAGATAATATATATAGTAATTGGATTCTTTTGTGATGAAAACAATGCGGGTAATTAGAAATAGGTTTAGTTATTAAATCTATTTACCCCTATATATATATTGTTTTGTCTTGTATAGTATCTTGAAGGTATTATATATTACTAATCCATATGGATATTTTTCAATATTTAATTATCTTTATTTTATTAGATTAAATTAATATTGTTCTCTTGACCCCCCATGTTAGATAGTCTATTTTTTATTATTCTATATGAAATGAATAATTTTTTATGGTTGATAGTTTATTTTCTGGTTCTTAATTTTTTAATGTGATAAAAATATAGTTTTTATTTTAGAACATGAGTTTCCATGTGATGTTTGTATGTGGTAATATTAATTTTACGATGAGTTATGACTTTTGTACTATGTGGAAGAACCTAGTTTTCTTAGGAATATTCATGATATATTTGTGTAAACCAAGGTTGGGGTTGTTCTGGTAGATGTGATATCTAATAGATTTGAGAATTGGTGGTAGAAGCTAGTATTTTTGGAATTATTCTTATGTGGTGGGTGGACATGTGATTGGACATGGCATGAGTGAGATGAATAAGATTTTAGGGGAAAAAGAAAAGATGTGCTTTAGAAAAGATAATTGTAACATGAGTTAGATAATGGTTAGTGGGTTAAGGAAGTGATGCAATGTTTAATGATATGTGACACATATAATTATGATACAATTTCTATAACTAGGCTGTATTTGAGCCTACACCCAATTTGTTTTGATGAGATTGATATTAATATTATATTGGAACTTGTGAGTATGTTCCTGTTGGATGACACTACAATAGAAATAAGAGAGTGAGTACCCTCAGGTATATTTTTGAAGGTCCTACTGGATGTGGGAATGTGAATACATTGTTACACATGGTGGTTTTTGGACTAGATAATTATTTCATAGCAATCTAGGTAGATATAATGCTATCGGGTCTGTTTTAATGGTATTTTAACATGGATAGGATACATTTTTCTGTAATAATTAATGGGATACAAGATAAATGGTGTCATTGGATTATATGATGGTTATAATGGATTTATAGTAGGGAGAAACATTTGATAGGGGGACTGGGAATGGATATAATTTTAGTTTTATTTTAGTGTATGACATATAGTAATGTGTAAACCAATATATGATAGAGGTTGTCACCATTGATTCAAATTTCATTTTAACATGGTTTGAGGATGAAAATCCTAATGATATTGGAAAGAGTATATAATGATGTTTTAAATTGGTGCCAATGTATGAGTTGGATGGGAATTTATAGTCAATACATTAATTGATTTATAGAGATTGGTCCTTTATGATTAATATGGGGTATTGGATAGAGTAAAAATAATGTCATTATTCTTGGGATTGATTTCTTTATGTTCTGGGTGTTTGTTTAAATAATAGGTTTTCTAGTTTGTGGGGTGATATTGTGATGGATGGTATAGTTTTTAGTGATCCCATAAATTATGTACATTTAATTTCATTTTCATGATACACTAGGGGTATTTATGATGATGTGATTCCTCAAGGATATAATTTATAAATATCTTTTTATGTGATGGAACATAAATACATGCGGCCAAAAATTTCATGGGAAATGAATAAAATGGATGACGTTGTACTATCCATTTTCTTTCAGGGAATTTGTTATGGTGTAGTGGAAGAAACATTGTTTTGATTAACATATCACTATATATGTTTTCATGGTAGATGAATCCTATAGTGGAGAAAATTGTGGAATGAAATTGTTGTCTGTGAGTGTTGTTTTATTGTGGATAACACAAAAATCTATTTGAGGAAATGTGGGTAAAATATTTATCATAACGATGTAAATTGGGGATATTATGAACAACCAAGTGTTCTCAGGGAGGATGAGTTGGTGGATATAAATTATTTAGATATTTTTTTTCGGTTTCATGAATAAACTTTGTTCATTATATAAGGGTAGAATGTTGTGAGTTCATGGAGAATCATTACTAAATAATGTTATGATTATATGATATTGAGACTTATATGGGATAATAGTCTCGATAGTATTGAGATTTTAAAACCTTTTTTCGTAATGTGTTAATAAATTTAGAATGAATATAATTTTTTAGTCCCATAGTATAACAAATTTCAAGAACCATGACTCAGATATGAATTTTAAGTGTTGTAACTTATCTTAGAGAAGTTTTATGATAATGAATAAAGAATTTTAGATATTTCATAATATTTGGTAGATGTTATACCATGGACAGTGCTTCATTACAATTAAATTCATTTTCATAAAGGGCCTCGTGATGCGGTGACTTTAGCCACGGTGGGGTGGTATGAGGCTTGGGGGGCTATGACCAAATGGTGGATTGATATTTCATGGCCCCACCATAAGGTGGATACCCCTTAGTAAAAAAATTAGTAGAAACCATGAGAAGGGGTATATTATGATTTTTCCCTCATCACCTTTGTGGCCTACAATTATATAACCCAAGGAACACATCATAACATGGTTATTGGAGGAGAGGTGATAAAGCTTCCCATAGAGGACACATTATGATGGGGTTCTTTCATGGTTATACAATCCTTTTTGGGGATGGTTTCTCTAATAATAAAGATTCTTTACAAAAAAATTCCTAGTGATGAGGCCTCATGGTATGGCCCTCCTCGTGACCAATGATCAAGCTCTAGTGTGATATATTTTATAAAGGGAAAACTGTTTATTTACCGATGACCCTCTTGAATTTTAGATCATCAGGGGCATTGAGAGAGGTATACTTGATTACTCTTACCATACCTTGTCGATTAATTGAGTCCACTTAACCGTGGGATATTTTTTGGTGAGTAGGCATTGATTTAGGTTATGATATTCCATTCATTATTCTATTGTTTTTTTCATTATCTCTTTCTGGTTGGAGATCATTTAGTTAAAGTCATATTGGTAATTTTAATGAAATATAGTGTAAATGATATATAATGGTGGATATTCCTCATAATTTAGAGAGGGATTACTAGAAAACTTTACACATTCTATCACACACTATTCCATTAAATCTATATTTCAGTATAAATTTATCTATAAATTTTCCATAAAATTAGTAAAACTGTTGAATGACCAGATTCTTATTGATATGTTTTTTTTATAATGGTGTTAATGGTATTCCACTGAACTCCTATGTATTATTAGCCCAATATTTATTTTGGAATGATAACCTCTTTAATTCTTTGAGACTATTAATATTTTAACAAAAAATGTTTTAAAAAAATGATATTTATTCATAATTAATTATTTTTCAATTATGGATTAAGATTGGATCTCAATAGATGATAAGAGTATTATATGAGCTTCAGTAGTGATTTATGAGTTCATAAAGAGAATAACATAATGTTTGATGTATCTGGACCCTGATCATATCCCATATTATTCATACATTATATTTTGTAACATGTTATATGTGGACTCGGTATTTTGGGTGTATAACCATTAAATTAATAGAACAGTTTATTAACTCTTACAAACAATCGAATATTTAAAGGAAATACTAGATTCCAGTCCAATTTATTGATAGTATAGTCACTAATGGATATTTCCATGATCCCAAAATATATTCATTAAAAACCATATAAAAAGGAGAGGCATAATTGAATTGTGTGAAAATTATAGTCCTGATATATGAACCCTTCTTTTTTTAGTACATGTTAGTGATGTACAAGTAATTGTTCACTTAATGATAGTCCATCCAATATATTTGTAATATAATACATTTATTCAGATGATTTTTTATCTATGGATTTGATCAGGGATGTGTAAGGTGTTTTAATTCCATATTATTATTAGAATCGATCCCAATGATTTGGAATGGGACTAGGGATCTCATGTAGGGTGTTTGAACCATGAGGTTTTTATTGGTCCTTGGTGGATCCTATAGTATTATATTTACATTATAAAGGGAACATTTAGTAGAGAACGTAACATTAACTCCAGGTGACCACTTAAAACCCATGTATCAATTTTTTCTATTCCAAATATTAGTATAGTCTATGCAATGGTTTATGCATGTTACATGACAACATTAGAGTTGTGATATAGGTTTATGTACATTGCATAACTATATGATGTCAAATATGGTTTAGGGTGGATGTATCTCATATTTATGTGTTATATGAAAATATTTCGTGAACTAGCATGTTGATTTTAAATTTAAATATAGGATGATTACCAATTTTGGTTGGGGAATGACCCCCCTAGGTGTACATGTTATATTTCCAGGTGGGCGGAGTTTGCCCTAAATTTTTTAATGATGGATCCATCATTGAATGAAATAAAAAATACTTTTGTAATAGTGTCTTGATAACTATATTATTAGGATAGTTGATTTTCCACTGTGTTTTAATAGAATATCATAGGGTAGGATGTGTTCCATCATTATATGTTCTCTATATGATTCTACAATTGGATGATTTTAATCAGGGGTGTTCTGGAAATAATTTCAAAATCATGATGAGTTTCTCTTGCGGTGTACACAATATGATTCTATGGAATGATGTGTTTTTTCCTATGTGATAAATATATAGTTATGTGACTTGATGATTATACCCTTGAGATTTATGAATTGGATAGATACACTCCACCACTAGATGAAGAAGGAATTATCAATATCATGTTTCACCTAATAACACAAAGATAGATATTGGTTATTTTTCTATTGATATATGGTTTAATTATTGTTTTGAGAATATCCAATCTATATATAATGATATACATGTTATTTTAGGTGCATAATTTTTGGTTCACTAATTAGTTTTTAAAAATGACCTACACACATAGCTATGATACTCTAGTACACGTGTAAGATTTATAGATCACTTGATTAGGTATGGCTAAGACAAATCATTGGATAATATGGATGGAGAAGCACTGATTTTATCTATAGATTTTAATGAGGTGACATATATGGATAAATTTTGAGCCACTTTATAATTTTATTTCACTTTTTAATTTATATGTTAGATCAACTTAGTAGGATATTAGATGTGTTGCGTAATTTTATACTTTTAAATTATAATTTTTTAATAATATTGTTTTTTAGATGAAAGTATTGTAATTTCCAGTGATTAAAGTGGATTTAAGATTCTCTACAGTTATTACCACACCTATATATGTGAATTTTCTAGACATTATAACACCATAGACCCTCACAATGTCTTATAGCCTTGTGTATGAAGAGGCGTTATTATGGTCTCTTAAAAAACAACAATCCTCTATATAGGAGAGTGGTATAGGACAATTTTATTACACATATTTATTAAATTTAATATATATTGATTCATGCTTATTTTCATTGTGTCAAAATCCTCAATTTTGAATAATATGAAATAATATGATATAAATATATATTTGTCTATCTATAGAACATTAACTGGGTCTGCAACATGACATGTAAACTGATGCATAGTATAATTTATTTTTCATAACGAAATTTCGGCCAATTAATGGTTTAGGATAATTATAATTCTTTTCAAAAATCCTGATGTGACATGCGTCAAATATCCAGAACAAGAGTATTATAAAGAATTTCACAAGTTTTAGTATCTTGGTTTCTACAGCTATCTCACAGACATCTTCCTTTACCACACATTACAGTGAAAACAATTTTCTCACAAAACATAGGTTATGACTTGAAAACCCATGTGACACTATATTATTAGGGGAAAATCCTTATAATGTTGGATACTCATACGAAATAATAATATTTCTCCATTTTTACGACTAATATAATGGTCATATGGTCTTTATATTTTTTTAATAATTCATTTTTCATATTAAAATAACATAACATCATAGGTTTATCATATCTAATTTAACACATTATTTACGACTCCAAAACTCAAATAGCAACAACAATATTTATTCTCACATTATATTAATATGTTCCATTGGTTGATAAAGTACAGACACAACCTTCACATATGTGATACATTCACTTTTCATATCATATTAATAAAACCATGTTGTGATGTGATCACCATAATTCATAAAATTTTATTTCATGTGTATAATTTCATTCGATTTATTTTTATTTTTATCATCATAATCATCCATGTATCTTAAAGAGAAGAAAATTCACATATGTGTAGTTTCTATTGAATTAAACATGAAAAATTATAAAAAAATTAATTAATTACTAAAAGACACGATCCATAACATGCGTCCAATTAAAATTTCATCTAAACATATAATAGTAGAAGAAAATGGTGATTGTGAGTGATATTCATCAGTTAGTGTATGAAAAATTATATATTAAACAATTTTAACATATATTAACCCATCATAAAATTTTTAATTCAATTTATTTTGACTCTATAAATATCTGAATGTTCTCTTCAATACCCGCCATCGATTTTTTTGAAACCTGAATTTCAATACTCGGTATCTTCTCAAAAAAATAGTTTCTAATAACAAACTATCAATACTTATTTGTTAGAATAATAAATTACTCTTCCCATTGGTGATAAAAAAAACTAGATTCATTCTTCATTTTCACGAATATGCCCTTTTGTATTCTCCTATTTTAGTTGTATATTCAAAGAATGACAGAGTGAAAATAATAAAGAATAATTATAAGGATTTTCTAAAGGAACATACTCCCAAGAACCGTCTAACGTACTATATATATTCTTTTTAAATAGGTTTTATTAGGATATTAATTAATTTTTATTCATTTGAATCTTATTCCAATGAATGTTTTAGTCCAAATAAAAAAGATGTGTGTTCTCTAGGTGTTTTAGGATACAAGATATATATGTTATGACATGGATATTGAGGCCCATGTCAGAATAAAAACATCGCTATCAAACATATTGTGTGGGAAGTGTCTAGAATATAATACAATAAAAATGAATTCCCCAACATGATGATGCCTTTTCAGAACGAGGTTATAGTGATCCCCAAACTGGGTAGTGAGCACTATTGAAGAAATAAAATATTAGGTAGTGATAGAAATTAAAAAATTTTGTGCTAGAAATTATATATCCAAATTTTAATAAATTGGTATCAAATGTGGTAGGTTGTGGTAGTCTCAAATCTAGGGAAAGAAATCAGTGAGAAATTTTTTATCCCAACTAGAATATGGGTCATGCAGTATGTGTTTAGCTCTAATCAATGTATGTCAATCAATATGACAAATGAGTCCAATGATGTTTGTGTACTAACGCATGTAACATATATATAATGACTATATTCTAAGAATGTAATATAAGTTATATGTGTCAATCCACTATCAAAATTCCTTTCTTGGATAAAGAGGACGTTATCCCATTAGTGGGTATTCAGTCCTCCTGATAGAAAATATTTTGCCTGAATGATCTATCGATGGTAATATTTATATAGATGTACTAGATCCACTATGCCTCTAATAATCATATATGCAATGTTTCTTCAGCTTTGCTTCACCTCTCAACACATTATCATAAGATCCTCTTATTTCGATAGATCATATAAAAATATTGTTAAGAACCTATCATTATCATTATAATCAATTAAAATCATCCATAAATAATCTATAAAATTTTTATTTTATCTCATCCATTTAGAGTCAACCAAATAAGTACTTAATGTATCATTTATCTTGCTCTTTCAGCATGAAATTATTCACCATTTAATTTATATGTGTAATTTTACAAGAATAATCGCATAAGGCTAGATTCAGATTCTAGAACATAGTCCCACGATTATATAAGAATTAAATATTCATCCAAGAATCACAATAACAAATTCACATGAATTTTATTTGTCATTAATCAATATCCCAATCAACATGGAATAGTGGGAATCCTTTTATCATTTCAACTCCACCACATGGTTACTTTAGTGTGGTCTTCAACTATTTTTCATTCTGGATTGTAGCACTACTTGTTGACCATATATTACTCCATGATACCCTTATACCCATTTTTATAGGCACACCTCTATCCAACCATATAATCATCTATTGTGTAACACATGTTATGTTGGAATTCCTAAATCTTAAACAAAACCCTACCTAAAACGATTTTAACATTGACATTTCATTAGGTGCTCTAGAAAATTTACATATAGAAATTCATGGCACGGACAATTTCTAATAGTATATTTTTAGAAATTATTTTCACACTCTGACCTATGCTATGACATGTTTTTCATAAAAATTTCTTGATGTACTCTTGTGAAACTATCCTCCATTATCATAAATTGTGTTTTAAATTGAGACATACATCCTTTAATTTTGTGGGAAATGGGTACAACATTATAAAAATTGTAACCTTGTCACTAAATCCAAGTATAATCATGAAAAAGAGTCATTCATTAACATAAAATATTTCCAACAACTCAATTTTTTCTTATTAAATTTTTATATTGAATACTTTTACAACTATTTCCCATTATCATCACTTTATAATAAACTCTAGAGTTAGTTTGTTCCCTTGTGTGTATAATATCAAGTAAAAAAAATCCAATAATGAATTCTAAAAAAATGAATGCATCATCAATCAATCAGGTTCGTCTATAACAATATTTTTTGCATTATAATAGTCGTCTCTGTTTTTATAAAGATATTGATATATATTATAAAAAAATATATATATGTGAATGCTAATATAAATATCACCACACTCCATTGTATTCATGATGAATTCATAATTGTTATAAATATCATCAACTATTGATAAAATTTATAAATTCATTGATATATTAATTTTATTTTGATTTCCACAATAAATTAATAAATATTTTTCCACATCAACCCTCATATATTCTTGTTTGGAGTTAATCCATTTTATATTATTTTTGGCTTAGGGTTCTTATTTTTTCCTCCATTCATAATAGTGTAAAAAATTATATTTCATAGATTGTAAATTGAGAAATGTACCTCAAGTGAATAATGTTCCTTATGAATATTACATTATTATCTCAAAAATCATCATCCCAATATATATCAATAAATTTTAAAAGATTTACTGATGAGTCTTTCATACCTTGGGCCCTGATCAAGAGTTATTCTTAAATAATCAATTATCTATTTCATAATATATTATGTAACACCTTTCTATTTTTATAGAATCATTCAAAATTTGAAACTACTATCATTTTCTCTGGTATTTAATTTTCTAATTACAGTATACTACCAATTATCCCTTGGAACTGTATTTTATTCACATTTATTCATAATTAATTGAATGATACCATAGTATCAAGAACCATAGTATTAGATAATTTTCATGAATCATAAATTTAATTATTTTTATGTTAGTTATTAGTAGAAATTCCATGTGATTGAAATATAAAATCATTTCTATTATTGAAATTTTGGATGAATAATTGTACCTTTTCACCAATCATAACCGTTTCAAAAGTATCCTCATTTTTGAGGGAAATTTATCACAAGTCCCTTTTTTTATTTTCCTAAAAAATTATTTCTAAAAAATATATAATCCAAATGATAGAGTTCATGTTATCTACAATGATATTAAAATTTTAATTCGATTTTCCACTCATGGAATGAATAATTTTTATTATATTTTACAGATTGTGTCAAAACACTTAGAGATTTTTTTGAGTATATATACTTATTCCTCAACATGTACAATCATAAAAAATAACAATCAAGGATAAACAATTATATCTTGTCAATGTAAAATAATTCCTTTTGTTTACCATTATTAATGTATGTATTTAAATACTTTTTAAAATACTCATTGTTTCACATATCAAAAATGATAGTAATTATTTAGATTAATTCAGGCCTTACGAAAAAAGAAAAATTATATAAAAAATTATTACCCTCAATATAGGAGTATCATTTAAATATAAGACACACACATATATTTTCTATAAAAAATATTAAGGACCGTATTTTTTTAAACATCCATTTTCCTTGATCATGATGGTGTTTTTTTATAAATAATTCCATTTTAAGTGTAATTCATCAAATTTTTGTTTAACACTTCTTCAATTAATGAAACCAGATCTCATTTTTTAAAGATTCATCAGAAGTATTTAGATCAATATGTTAAAAAATACTGGTATTCCATAAAAGTCTCAGGAATCATTATTTTTATATCCACTTGTAAATATTTTCAAACACCTCATTATTTAGAGAATTCATAATTATATTAACCATTACATTAGGAATGGACCTTGGATTATTTCTCATTACTATATTATTTTATCATTTAATTTTTAAAGCCATAATAGAATATAAAAAATTATAATATTACACTTTATATGATGTGATAATCATCTTAATTCCCTTATAGTTTTTGTAAGAAATTAAATTAAAGTGTTGATATTCTAAAAAAAGTTTTATCATAACCATTAAAAAAGGTTTATTTTTTGATGTAATATTACATAAATTCATTACTATTTTAGGGATTCCTAAAATATAAACGATTGAATCTTTATATTCTAGATATTTTGATTTTATCAAATAATTTTTATCTTCTACTAGATATTTCTATACAAAATTGATATCCTTATTGTTTCTAATTATATGTTTTGTGGTAATATCAATAATAATTCATATTTATTAAAGAATTTTTATGTTGTAACCAATATTTCATTTAAATGTAATCAATTTGTCTGCAATGTCCCAATTTTTGACTCCTAAATGGATTTATTTGATAAACCAATCATTATATTTTATTAATTTTATTATCATTCAATATTTATATTAATTATCATTTTAGAAGTTTTAAAATGTATATTCTTATGAAATGTGGTATAAACCCTTGTTTTACTCATAAATATATTGATAATTTTTTTATTATTATTAAATTATTATAATATCATATTTACTCAACATATATTATATCCTAAGTGCGATTAAAGACAGAATTATTGATTTATAGTAAATTTGGTTGTGGTGCTTTAGTTGTGATGGGATATTCATATAAAAAATATTTACATGAATAAATATTATTAATTATTAATTAACAAGTCCCTCATTGAAACATGGAATATAAATTTTTATATGGAAGACCAAAAATCATAACAACTAAAAAAGTGTGAAAAAATCATTCACAGTCATAGAGGAAGGGTTCTCATAAATTTTTTTCCCTTTTAACATCATCACACCATATAGAATGAACCATTATTTAATGGTGTAAGGTAAATACACCCAGTGAATCGATATTCTTTGAATTTATCCAATCTATTTTACATGATATAATCATGTCCATATAAATCATCTATTTCCCCATAGATAGAAACCATTACAGTCACATCATGGTCTGTATCGCATTATAATAAATAATTTCCCTTATCATAATTACTCCATGAAAAAAAATTATCTTATATGATTCACTATTTCATATATTATAATCACGACAATGAAACAAAAAATCATAAAAATTTCATTCAAATATCATATTAGTATATTTATATGGAACATCCTCTCAATAAAACACGTTTTTATGTATGATACTATCAATTATCAAGTGATATTAATTCAATCGTCTAAATTAGGGGTCAATACCACACACATCATGTAAGTTCCATGTGTATATCTTCATTTAATTCATTGAATATTCTTTCCAATCAATATAAATGATATTTTAACTCATTGATAATTATTTTTCAAATTAACCCAATAAGAAATAACATAAACAAATGAATGAATATTCTAAAATAATATTAGCTTAGAATGATTTCCATCAAATGGTTATCTAAATATATATACAGATTGGAATTATTATTGGGAGATAACTAAATACTTTGATGTGATATCAAAAACAATACACCATGTGTCAATTGAGATTATCTTATATTCCCATTATCAATTAACAAAATTAGGTCTCATCAATATCTCAAAGGCCGATTTACATGTTCAGTCACTAAAATCCTAAACAATGACATAGACATGATAGTGGATTTTAAGATAGTATTTTATCTATCATTTGTTAAGATAAAAAAATGAATTTTTTATTGATTTATTTTACAGAAAAAAACAATATTTTGAGTTTCAAGTAGTGGTATTGACTATCTATATAAATTTATGAAGGAATATCATTTTTATGATGAAAAAATTCCAAAAAAATTATAATGAGGTTTCAATTTTTATTGAACAGATTCTATTTTCTATAATAAACTAAATTGTTTCCTTGATATCAATATATTATATATTAATTAAAACATATCTTAGAATATTTATTTGTATTATGGTAGGTATTTTAGAAACCCAAATAATTATGGAACATTGTTTCAATTTCAATATAATTCTATATGGAACATTATATTGACATGGAGAATATAGTTAATGTCCATGTCAATGAAAAATGGTAGATGATATAAGATGATATATAAAATAAATTTAAAATGTTGTGTATTTGGATCACTCAATAGATTTATTATATAATCCATATTCTACTAAATGAAATATAAATATATCATTTATGATATATAATGTCATATTGGGATTTAAATGTGATGATTTTCATAAATTTTAATTTAGTCACAAATAACACAACACAAGGGCCGTATACATTCGTATATAAAATCATACACATTATAATTTTACAATGAATACATATACATTAAGAAAATTGATTTTACACCAAATGATCGAAGAAATAATTTTGTGTGTGTCTGTGGGTAAAACATGATTGTATGGTTGAATTACATATTGATAGTGATCAATTATATATATTATAATTCATAAAAATTGTTGGTTAATATTTTTTATACTCTTATATAGATAAATAATTATTTTCAATATTATTAAATGATGTTTAATGGGAGGATAAATAAGAAACCATAATCTATATTATATAGAATGAATATATGATCATGAATAATGAAGCACAATTACAGTTTTACATTCATCGAATATCTGTGATTAATTGTTATGATATATTCATAACAATATTATTGATTTCATTTTGATAATATTTTTATTAAAAATAAATAATTTCAATTTATTTTATTAATTTAATATATGATGAAATTGTGGGAATTAACTTTTTTTAAATGGATATACTTCATACTAGATAAAGACCATGAATTTATATAGATACCCACTATAATTTTAGAGAAATAACTATATCCATATATTAAAATTATTGGTCATAATGTCTAAGTGTGATTTTTTAAAAATAATTCATATTCAAAAAAAATTACAAATTTTTTTAAATGATGTAAATATTAATATCATAGAAAAAGGGATATGTTAATATAATTTCAACACTGAAATTAATATGGTAGAAACAATAATATAAATTAATAATTGACATAAATAAGCGCTCATTTTTACATTCCTTTTAAATGAAGAAAAATTGACAGAGAAGTTAGTGTTTGTATGTGTTAGAGAGTATCATTGTTATCTATGGTTATCCATGTAAATTAAATAATAATATTGAGGTGAACCTAACAACATTGAAACCACATGATAGTCACATATTTGTATATGAGTTGCAACACATTATATGACAAAATGAATTTTAAGGAAATTTAGTGGTCACTTTTATTAATATTTTTAGATTATATAGAGATATCTGCAGGTATTTTTCATGAAAGTGAGGATGTGAGGAGAATTAAACAAGATAAATCAATTAATATCCAATAACTAGTGAAATTTTATATGTTTTTTATCTTCACAAGTCAGTTTTGTTTTAAAACAAACCACCCAAAGAATTACATCTTGGGAGTATAGTTTATTATCAATTTATTTTTCATATTGAAATAATATTTTGTGCATAAATATTTAAATAGTAACATAGGATGTACGCTTATTAATCCATTGTGAATGTTTTTTCCAAAGGAGTGTGTGGATTTATATTTTATGTATTTGAATAATTTTTATATGCATAAATTTGACCATTATGAAATATAATAATATTTATATAATAGTATCATCAGTTACATATCTAGGCAGGATATATGTTCACACGTAGTTACTAATTTGTGGGTTTAAGGGAGGGAGATTTTAAAATAAAATCCTTTTCTAAGACATAATTACACAAGAATGAGTTTTCCAAAAGTCCTGAAGATAATTCTCGAGTGTTATGGGATGCTGAAATGTAACATGGTATTATTAAAAGAAATGTGGGAATGATTTCGACCTACAAACAAATATGATAAGACAGAAAAAATTAGTGTATCAGAAAATATATCCTTATAAAACGTTATATGTGAAAAAAATCAAACCATAAAAGTGACATCCAATAACGAGACAATATAGTAAAAATGAACAGATAAGAAACATCAATGTAGAGCCCATAAAACAACATGTGTTCATCTCCCCATGGGTATATTTCACCAAAATCCCAACCCTTCAAAATGAAACACCATCCCAGAGATCATAACTATGCACGATTCTACTCACATTACATTAATATTATAGAACCATAGATAAAAAATAAAAATAAAAAAATATGTTTTAAGAACAAAATCCTAGAAGGATACCACTGTAGAATCCATATAATTTTAATCAATCTGAATTTGTTTTTATATTATAAAATATATTTGTAAAATATTCATGTAAGAAATGAATTACCATTTAAAATCATTATTTTCTTTTCTTTTATATTAAATTATATATTCATGAAAACAAATCTATATTACATAATTGAATCGATGACAAAAAAGAATATGAATATCAAATAATTCAAGATTCAATATCCATACCAGTCATGAAAATATCCATATTACATAAATATATGCATAATATATCAATAATGTAAAAAAAATTAAATCCATGTAATAGTGTTGTAAAACAAAAAACACTATAAAAACATAAATTTTTAAATAATAAAAACCCCCTTAGATTTATTTAGACAATATAATGATCTTTAATTGAATTTATATTTATTATAAAAACATTATTATATTAATGTAACTATTATAACCTAGTAGTTAAATTATAGAATTTGAATATTGTTAACTAAATTATGAAATACATTTATAATTATCTTAATAAATTACACTATATTTATTAGTGTTTTATAAATAATAACTCAATTTATAGTGAAGTCATTTTATTCATGAAAAATCTATTTTCATTAAAACTGATTTTACTATAAGTTGTGTAGGGAAATAAAAATTAATTTCCTAAAGAACTATAAATTTTATTATCAAAAATTAAGAACATTTTTGAAATAATTATATCAAATATATAAAATTATGAAACATTGGCATTGTTCTGAAACTGATGGCTTAATCGGTGAATAGTGAATAATATTTTTTTTCAAATACTCTAAATAATTTTCTATAAATAATGTAATTTAAAAGACCCAATAAATTTATTAATTTATTATAACAATAACTATAGATATATTATATTATAAATAATTATATTTAAATTATCAAAATTTGTGTTTTTATATACATTAATTTGTTTATGCTTAAGATACATTTTTCTTAATGCTATTTTTCATTATTTTGTGTGATGTAATATAAAAAATTATTTTCGAATCATCTAGTGAATGAATATATTTAAAATGGATACCAAATAAAGAATCATGATATTCAAATTTTTTAGAGGGGTATCATTTGTTATTAGTCATTGTGATTAGTAACTACAAATAATATTAGTCAAATTAGTAATAGTAAAATGGGTAAAATAGGGGTAAAATAATCATATAATGTCTCAAACTTAACAAAAAATTTCATTTATTTTATATTTTGTGATAAAATGAACAATATAAATCATAATATAAAATATATTTTATATTCATTCAATTTTACCCTGAAAAATGACATTTATACTACTCTAAATAACAAAAACAAAGAATGCCACTCTCTTTCTTGAAAATTTATTTTACAATTAAATTATAAATAAAAGTATGTTATGAGTGAATATAAAATTTAAGAAATTAATTTATTTTATTATTATCTTAGTAATTTTATAATTATATAAAAATCATACACAATTTAGGCACATTTCCATTGCATATAGTATAAAAATTATGTAATTTATTTTTAAATATTTTAATATAATTATATTTTTATTCTTTATTGATTTATAATAATTTGTAATATAAATAGTTCATTTTATCAAGTTTTTAAATTTTAATATTATAAATTCAATACTATATTCATTATTTTTATATCAAATTAAATGAATATTGTCAAAAATGTCCTTAAATATTTATATGAAAAATAAAATTTTATTATATTATTAAAAAACATTATATATTTTAATAGGAATATTTTTATGATAAATATTCTAAAATTTTAGACCCCATTGATGCGGAAATTGTTACAATATATGTAAAATAATAACCCCATTATATGGAAAATGTTGTCAACACGGTTAATGAAAAAATTGGATAATAATGGGGTTATTCATAAATGAGTTTGGTTAAAATGGGAAAAAAATTACTATACTCCATTGGATGATTTGATTTATACATTACCCAAATAAAATTATAACATGATCTATTTTAGATTTGTTCCTTAAATAAATATTATTAATAATATTTTATAACATTGGAAAAATACAGTTGACCCACACACCTGAATTATTAAAGGACCCCCTCCCATGGATTATTTACACCAAATTGAAAAATAATGTATAAAATCCATAAAAAATATAAACTCAACATCCATATCTGTGGTTTAGATTTGATGTTATATAAAAAATTCTATTCCGGGGGTCCTTATAATGGGTCTAAATGTAGTTTTACCAAAGGTGTGGTGGTAATCATTAATTATTGTTCCATGTTTATTTATTCTTATACATGTCATATATAAATATAACAAATATTATAATAACAACTATATTATATTAAATATAGTAATATTTTATTATGATTATAATAAAAGAATTTTCTTTTTTCCTTATTATAAAATGTGAAAACATACATCATTCGTAGGTATGGTTAATAGTCTCCATGTAATGGTGTAACTCATTTTTCATTACCATATCTCTTGTGTATTTATAAATATAGAAATAATTACCTTTTATTTCATTTAAGAGATAATAATTATTTTTTTATATAATATTTCATTTAATTTCATTCCATTATATCCAATTGAAAATTATTCTATTAGTTGGGCGTACTTGTGTACAATTACATCCATGAAGTGATGTGATTCTATTTTCATTTATTCATCACATAAATGTTAGTAAGGATATATTTAAGGAATATATATTACATATACGATATTAAATTGATTTATGAATGGTGAACTATTATTTAAATTTAATTTATTTCATCATTTGAAAACTGAAAACTTCATTGATGCATACGTATGTCCTACCATCGCCATGAATTGTAAAATTCATTTTAATACAGATAAAATTCATGAAAGATTATAAATTTGTATATAATTAATTTATAAGATATATATCATGATTCTAATTATATATATAATGTATTTATGATAAAAGTAAAAGGACTTCAGCATTTGGAGTAAAAAATCACTAAAAAATCAAATGGTTGAATCACAGAAATAATCACTATAATAAATAATAAATAATAAAAAGCTGTAGTAACTATATATGTGTATCATATAGGAAATTATAATTATTCAAAATAATAATGTATAAAACTTCAATATATTAAAATTTATTATACATGGTGTTGAAGACGATTTATCCAATTGGAGGCATGTAGTAAGAGATATCATAACTCAATTTCTATTGACCGCTTTATACATCTACACCATTAAATATGTTATTATATAATTATTTTTGTGTTTATGTTTTATTGTATTACATTCAAAATCTAGATATTTTCTGGAATTACATTTTTTCACACATTATCACATCATTGACTAATTCTCTCTTCAATGATATGAACGTTATAATGGATTATTTCACAATTCCTTAGAATTTCATGTTTTTTATCTCTATGTATACATTGAGAGAATTTATTTGATATTTATGTATTTAAGCCACCTATTTACTCTTCTAATGATTTTTTTTACAGATTACATGTTTTCCATTCATTTTAATCTTTTTATGTTCACCGTAGACCTTAATAATGTTTTAAAAGAAAATATACATACATAAATATTCAATAATGATTATTTTATTTCCATGTTCATATTTAAAAACAATCCCTTAATTGTTTTATGTTAACAATGAATTTTTAAAATATTTCAAATGAATTTTTAAATTCTATTCCAAAATGTTCATTTTCCAATTTATTTAAAAAAACTCAAAACAAATTTTTATTTTACAAAAACATAATTAAGTTATATTCTTGAAATAATAATGATTTTGTAATATTTTATTCTTCTATAATTTTAATTTTTTTTATTTTTAAAAAATATTAATGATTTTTTTAAAAAACTTTCATTTAGATTTATTTTATTATATTATGATTTAATATTTTAAAACCAATTTTTAAGAAGAATTGTTTGATATATTTTATCTATTATTAATTATGTTGTCATTAACAATTTCATATGATAAAAACTTTCTTCTATTCATTATTCAATGGAAATTTAATTCCTCTTAAATATATATATTCATTGTATCATGGATATGATTATTTCTTAACCCATGTTAAATTTCTACATATAGTTTTTAATATGAATTTAATTTTTTTATTGGTGAAATTATATTTTCATATCATCCTCAATATTAGAACAGATGAATTATGATCACGTCGTATTTATATATTTTAGATAATATTTATATTTGATGTGGTAGTTTCTAAATAAGTGTCATTTTTTATTTTGTATTGTAATTTTCTCACCCATTTCATTCAATAATTAATTGGATATATTATGTTATTGGAAGGTCCTCTTATATCCCCAAAATAAATTATTAGGTCTCATGAAAGAAATAATAATTTTTGTCTTTGGGTATACCATACCAATTAACATATATTGTTGTATAAAAAGGAATTTATGGAAATAATATGATATCAAACTATGATAATTTTATCATTATAAAACAAGTATTTTCCTTTGATTTTATTATTTATATTTTTATGTTATCCACCAATTTAGTACGTGTTTTAAACCCTTAATTTTATATGTGTATCTTTTTATTTGATAGCATGTGTGACATGAAAGAATAAACATACAATGGAATATAAACACTCGATAAATTATGCAATATTGAATATTTTTACTAAATAAATTAAATTCTATAGAATTAAATGAACAAAATATTGAGTTATTATTCCTTTCATGCAATATTTTGTTTCTTTTATAGATTGAGTTACATACAAAAAAAAATTTATTGAACAAAAATTTATTATTTAAATATAATTATTTAATATGATACGATATATAATTTCTTTTAAATTAGAAGTTATGAGAATTGTAATAAAAATAATGAAACTATATGGTTTACATCAATATATAATTATTTAATTTCATACAAATAAATTAAAAATTAATATAAAAACTAATAAAATATAAAATATTTGTGTTTATTCTCACAATGTTGATTTATTTGAATAATTAAATTATCTAATATTAGTGGATGATCTGGATTAAAATTATATATTATATATAAAATAATTTTTTTACATTCGTTGAGTATATTTAATAATTATATGACATAAATATGACCAATATTATTCATTAAAATCTATTTTTTGATAAAGGAAATGTTTCCACCTTCTAGTGGCTCAAATATTTTAAAATAAAATATGGACACATAAATAAATTTTATATTTAAAAATAGATCAATTTTTTTAAATATTAATGTATATTTATCTTAGGGTGATTTTTTGGTTTTTTCATTGAAGGTTAATTCCTTCATGAATAGTTAAAAATACTGAATTTTAATTAAAAACTGAATTTAATTGAAATTTATTTTTATTGTTAAGTTATATTTTAATTATGGCTTACAATATATATTGTTTAGAAATAAATAAAGTAATAATATTTAGGTTATTGTAATAAATTACACATTAACATTGAATATAATATGATTTCAATATTATGATGAATTTTACTCTAAATACACACCTTCTACTACCCTATGTTGAAAAACATTTAAATTATTTTCATCCATTTCTAGGGTTAAATTTTTTTAGAATTTCATATATATTTCTAATAATAATATTTATAATTAATATTATGTTCAGACTATGTTTTGCACTAAAAATTTTTATCTAATGTAATTATAATTTATTTTACGAATTAAGGAAAAACTAGTTATTTAGTGGCTAAACTATATATTATGAGTGAAGATAACCTAGAACAATTTCCAAAATCCATTGGATGTTCATATATCTATCCTATACTCACTATTTGTATAAAAGTTTCATTATATAAGTCTCATTATGGAGAGGATATACCTTTTAATGTCATTTACCTATTATATTTCAATAATTCCACTCCTCCTACATTATAAAAGGGATATTACCACCACCCATCAGCTTTTCACACCTCTCAATCAATTTTCTTAATCCAAAACCTGAAAAAAAAATTCCACAAAATCCCTCCGCTCTTCATATAAGACTCACATTGTTCATAAATCTCTACAAGGATGTCTACTTGTATATATCGAACAAAGATTAAAAAATAGACACATTGTTCTTCGATTATTACATTAGTTTCATTTCTATATACACCACATGAACTCCGATTATATCATTACTATATAATAAAATCATTATAAAAATATAACTTTATTATTTATGTCAATGTAATGGGATATAATCTCACACACATCGATCAACACAATAATCATTTGTGAGTACGTTGGATTGTCGCGTCATGAAGTGATGTCATTTGTTTTTAAATTTCCAACATTAATGGATTGAACAATATAATACTTATAGTTTATATATTTTATATATTATATTTATAATGTATTTAAATTTTTTTAATTTTTTCATGATACATACCGTAAAGATTTCCATTTCATGGGAATATGATAAGCTAAATTGTGGATGTGCTGAGCACCACCTCCGCAAAATGATGTGATTACATATTCAATACATGGAATGTATAAATAATTTATTAAAAAAAATATGTGAAATATATGAATTTTATAAAATAATTTAATTATAAGAGACATATTTTAATTTATCATCTACCATTTATTTATTTTAAAATCGATAAGTAAATGGTAGTGACATTCATGTGTACGTACGACCAACTATCTATTTGATAGTTCATTTCTTATCCTATCTCCAAAATTTTTGTTTAATTATATATATATGTATAATAAATATATATGATATGGACCTAAATTTTTAAATCCTATTGATTATGAACATAGAATCTATGTTAGTGGAAAAAATAATAAATCAATGCGTACTTCATAAACTGTGAAATTAACACTCGAAATAGTGAAATAAATAATGATTGTTAACAAAAAGGTAATAAGATATTCTAAGAATTGAATATATTATATTATAAATGTTATTATTTTTATTTTATAAATTAATAAAATCATAAAACCATTATATAAGATGATATAGGATATTCATCCTTTAGGAAACATAATGTAAGGGAATTTGTTTCAATTTTATTTCATTGAGTCATATTATAGTTTTATGTACCAATATTCTTTTATTAATTTTATATTCATCCCATTTATATTATATATCATGAAAAACTAATTATTCATGGATTTTTTTCACAATTGGAATTATTTCTTCTATGGGAATTTGATCATAAATCTACAAAGTGGTAATGAATTTCATAATATGATTCCATTTCATTGGGTTATATTACATCCTTATACTATTTGATATTATAATGTTATGGGTGAAAGAAATATTTACTCTATATTTTTGTATTTAATTATTTTATGTGGGTATACTATTTATACACATAATGTATTCATTGATTAATTACCAATTACATATTATTATCATTGTAAGGATTTATTCCACAATCCCATCCTAATAGACATTTCGTATTCTAAAACATCCATTAAATAATTTATATGAAAATTTTTCAATAAACTCAATCATTTTATATTCATATATTAATTAATGAAATTTTAAATTTAATATTACAATTATTACACTCTTTGGTACTCATAATGTTTTTCAATTTTTTATGAGAAACCAATATAATTTCTCTCTCTGATAGGAAATCCATTTTAGTCGAAAATAATTTTATAATAATGATTTAAAAAAATTAACTTTTCAATATAATTAATTAATAAAATTTCTATCCATTTGGTATTTGACATATTTTTTTAAAGTATTCTTCTTTTCCATTTCTGAAAAATGTAGTTTTCTATCCCTTTCACTGTGAAAATAAAGAAATATTTTTTTATTGTACGACATGTACGTATTTACCAGAATTTTTTTTTGGAAAATTCACATACAAGTTTAAAAGGTTACTTATTAAATAAAATTTTAATAAAATTTATTTTATGTTAAATTTATATTATATGAAATGGATTTTGATAATATTTGTCAAAATAAAAAGGTTATTATCGTCAAGAATGTTTCTAAATGTTCTACTTATAGTATTTCCATTCACCAATGACTATAACACTTTATTTTACTCTACATGTAATGTATTTTATTTATTCTATATTTACTATTCCTTTATATGTTTTATGACTAATTTGGCCAAATATAGTATTTAAATTCACTTCCTTTATTAATTTTTTACTTCTCATGAAGTATACACATTCATGTGATCATTGGCCATTAAACATTCAAAAATAATCCAGATCATTTATCATTGATATATTAATTTCCTAAATCATATATATTTCTTTAAGTAATGTTTTTAGAATAATTTTTTATTATTTATGTAATGATTGATAAATATGTATTAAATAGTCAATAAATATATTTTACAATTCATATTTTTCATTAAATAAATTTATTAATCAATATTGGAGGATGGATTTGTACTTGTAGACATGGGTGGTGCCTAGAGATTATATATCCCCTCTATAAACTGGTAGGATCTCATGAGAGAAATTAATTGTTAAAATTAATTTGGATTTAATGTGTAGTTCTAATCATTCTCAATAATTTTCATGACTGTATAGGTTTTGATGTTCCTCAGACATAACATAGAATAATTAGTGTTTCCTTCATTTATAATTCATTCATTGTTATTATTTATCTCAGAGAAATTCTCGATGAAATTATCTATCAATTATTTTAATTATTAGTTTATTATTTAAATTGAATGTGTTCTTGGTTATTTACCTTTATATATTCATTATATTCTTGATTCATCCTTTCTTATTCTACAGTTAACCCTTTCTATTCATTTCAGCTCACCTATATTTTTTTAGGAATATGAATCCATGAAGTGAACTAAGAATGATATGCATGGATATTTTATATTAGAATAATGTTATTATGAAAAAATATATTTTTTGATTAGTGTATACATTTCTAATTTAAGACTCATATAGGTATCTTGTTTCCCAAGAATGAAACAATATTCATTCCTCTGAGGTTTTATTCAATGTAGTCATACAATTATAGTAATGTTATGCTTCACCCCTATTATTTTGGGTTTGAGGCATTACTGTTGGTATCAGGGGAAGTTTAGTATAAGAATTTGAAACTATATTTTAGAAATTCTATTTCAAGGAACATAATCATAAAATATATGTTGAGGATTTGAATAAAATATTATATGTCTTTTCTAACATTTGATTTATAGATACCATCAGATAATTATGATATTTTGTTTAACCATAAGTTTAATTTCTTAAACCCCACGTGGTAAGTTTTATGTAATAGGAATCTACAATTATTATAGACATTTGGGGGAAAATTATGGTAATTATAAGTATTATTAGAAAATTTTATTTGTGTAGTAATGAAATGAAATTTAATATTACAGATTTTAAAGGTATTGATAACCTTTAGTGTTATAATTACAATTAATATCATTTTTATAATAGAGACATTTTATTATTAGTATTTGAAAAAATATGTTGTATTAAATAACATAGTGAAATTGGTTTAAGAAGAGATATTTACAAGGATATCCATCGTATTTATTTTTTGAAATTATATTAATATTTGTTTAAAAAATGGAAAATATATAATGTTTTAGGTCATGAACCCATTATCGATGGACAATAATTTTTTCCTGAGAAAAAAAATCATACATGATTTACTAGTTTTGGGGTAATTATTTTCAGTTAAAAAATTTTCCAAAATATTAATAATAATGGACCAATAGTGTTACTTTTTTTGTTTAGAGATTAATTTACTATTCATATTTTGTATGGTATGTATATAGAGATAAAATGGATAATATTATTACTCTTTAATGGGTATTACAATTTTTTGAAAAGGTATTTTAAATGTTTATAAATATAAATTAATTTTTTGGATATCCATCTCTTGAAGTAAAGAATAAATTAGAAATTGATAAAAAGATAAAAAATGATGACAAATATTTTTATGAAAGAGAAATTTATCAAGTAAGTATATTTCCTTAAAATATTAGGCAATAAAATAATTAATCAACATTAGGATCATGGTATGCAAATATATTTACCAAATAAATTACTTTTAATTGAATCGATGGTATTTTCTATCATCAAAGATTTATGAATTTGAGTCCCTAAACCTTACCTTGGTCATTCATTTTTTATCAATGACATCAATCACCCCCAATAATTATTTACACTTATCATCCATGTTCATATCATCACTTTCTAATGTTGTTATCATACATGGAATAATTGTTATGTGTTAATTGATATGAAATTGGTATATCCCATTCTATCTTTTCAAGAGGCTGTTTTAAAAACCCTTTTAACAATTTTTTTAATCTATAATAAATTTAAAATACCAAACTTTTTTAACATAATTATGTTTAAATAACAAGGATTAATTTAATTTAAATTTGGCAGAATGTAACCCACTGAAAATTTTCAAAGAGTAACTTTTTATTCTATAGTATATATGAACTACAACACCAAATGTAGAAATGAATTAAACCTATAATGATATTATTTTATATTTAGTATTTTAAATAAATTTAACTTATTCGATATCTTTCAACACATGAAATACTGGGTAATTAGTGATTCATACAACAACTAGTTTCTTTGATACCTTGGTTTACATGTTAGATCGAGATTTACCGAATGAAAAAATATTAACAAAATATTATTATTTAATATAATATGATATAAAACATAAAATATAGTAGAATTATTATAAATTATTATCTAATAAATTAAAATATATTTTTTACATAAATTTAAAATGATGCCATTGGTTTCCAAGTAATTTAAAATTAATATAAAAACAAATTGAATATAATAGAATTTTTTATACTAAAAAAGGTGTTTTATCCTAAAAGAAAATATTAATTAATTTTAGTTAATGATATTAATGAAATTAATTTTTAATTCATTAAATAACTAATTTATATATTTATAAAATAGATTTAATAACCATAATATAAGTACAAACTGAATATTAAACAAAAAAAGATAATTTTTCATAAAAGAATTCTTACTGCCATTTAATTAAACACTAATTTAAAACTAATAGTTATCAGACTTTATTGATTAATATTTTAATTAAGATTATTTTTTAGATTAAAAAAATTATTATTATTTTAAGAATAATGTTTTATATTTTTCTGTGATGTTTCATTATTTGATGAATATTGAAATAAACTACATTTCAAATGAAAGATACCATTTTGTCTAGTTTATTTATATAGAAAAAATATTATTAAATATGTTTCAAATATATTTATCGATAATATAAATCAATTAATAAAATTTATTTCACTAAAATCAATTTTACTCTGATAATTTATATAAAATTATTTCAAAGTTCATAACATTATTACTTAAAAAATCCTCTTTCATATCACGTATGTGGGATTATTTATAAACATAGATATTTTATATAAAATATTAAAAGTGTTTAAAATGGGTTCCATATTTGGAATCATAATCAATTATATTTTATAGTTTTCTAATCTTTTTTTTACCAAAAAATTAATTGAATGTAATTAAAATTTAGTACACTGATTCTGGTAAAAACAAGTTCACATAGTGGTTAAACCTTAAATTATGGAAAAATATAACCTACAAATATTCAAAAGGCATTGGATATAAATATTTCTACATTATACTTATTTTTATTTATGATATAATATTATTTGTTTCATATGATTTAACGGATATCTCCCAATATTGTTTTCCTTTTTATAATTACATGAATTACACTACTACTCCACTATGAAAGTGAACACACCCCCTCAGTTCATCAAACCTCTCGTAATATTTTTATAATAAAAATCATTAAAAATTTATATCTTAAAATCCCTAACCATACACTTGAATCCTCACATTGGTCATAAATCCTATGAAGGAAGTCTATTTGTATAAACCAAAAGGAGTTACTGGAAAAAGGGATAACATTCTTCAATCATCGCTTTTGATTCATTTCATTATCCACCCACTCAACTATTATTATCATTTTCGTATATTATTACATTGATATAATATAATATAATGATTTTATTTTAATGTTATGACAAAAAATCACAAACAATTACATCTAATGGGATACACAATCATCATTCGTTTGTATGATAAACTGATGCCTCGTGAACTAATTTTGTTCGTTCTTACATTACAATCTTTCAAGGAATGAAATAATTAGGGATTATAGTTCATATTTGATATATATGATATTTATAAATTTTATATGATTCTTTTATTATTTCATAAAACATGTGTTCATTCCAACCATTTCATGGGAATAATATGACATCGTTTTTTTATGTGGGGACTACTACCCCCTCAATGAGGTATGATTCATTCATTCTATACATTGAATGTATAAATGGATGTTTTGAAAAATATATCTGAAATATATGAAATAAATATAATACTCTAATTATAACTTAAATATAATATGCTTTTAATTTAATTTATATATAACAAGGTAATTGATTTAGCATTCATGTGTACGTATGGCCTACCATCTCAACGAATGGTGAATTTCACATCATATCTCCAAATTTTATGGATTATTACCAATAAAAATATACTAAATTTATATGATACATAAATCATGGTTTATATAATGGATATTATTAAAAAAACAATTTATATAAGAAAAACAAAAATAACAAGTCCAAACATACACGAAAAAATTGTTAATTAACACAAGAAATTATGTATACAATGTAAGATTATTTACAAATGAGTAATAAGATATTATAAGAAGTTAATATATGATATTATAAATATTATTATGGATTTTTTATAAGTTAATATAACTCTTAATGAAAATTATAAATAAATTCAAAGTATTTTCATACAAAATGAAACACAAGTTAAAGGGTTTCATCTCAATATCCTCTCATTTTAGAATATTTATATGTTATGAAACTGGTTTCTATTATATAGTGCATATAGATAAAATTTTACATTTAATAAATTTAATATTTACTTATTCATGGTATTTTGAGTTTCAATTTTATGTATTTAATCTAGTTGGATTTGAACATAATGATACTAAGTGGTAAAAAAATTTATGACCCGATATTTTTTCCTTGGGTTATACAAATTACTTGTTGTTGTAATATTATAAAAATATATGTGTAATTAATTATTACTATATATTACTATATTAGGATGATAAAACTAATATATTCAATGATATATTCTCACTTCATCATTATGAACCCTTATAGGGTTTATTTGACAATCTCAATCTAAAGGTTGTAACTCATTCTTAAAACTATATTAATGCAATTTATATTATAATTGTTTAATAAAATAATTAACATTATATCCAATGATTATTAGTGAAATTTTTTATATAATTTACCATTTATCCCCCTTTGGTACTAAAAATATTTTTAATTTTTTTTGAGGACGTAGATTCATTTATTTTGCTGCTCAGAAATCAGTTTTTCTTATATTAATATATTATATAGAAGTTTTCAAAAAAATTAAAATTTTTAAAAATTGTTAATTAAATATATTTTTACTTATTTTTTTTATAAATTTTTTTTCGAAGGAATCCTATTATATCTTTTCAAATAAGGATATTTTCAATCCTTCTTACCCTGAAAAATAAATCTTTTTTTACCTTGTATAACACTTACTGATTTACTAGCTGTTATTTCCTCAACGATTCCATTAATATTTTAAAATATTTATATTTATATAAAAAAATTTATACATGATTTATAGATAAAATTATTCCTAATATGTTTTTCAAAATAAAATGATATTTACAATATTTTTTATTGAATTATTGTTTATTAGAATTTCCACTAATTATCTAAAAGAAACCTGTATATTACTCATCATGGGATATTTTGAATTGATAAAATTGGTATTGTTCCTCTAAATGGTTTATGATTTATTTTTACAAATATATTATTAATATTCATTTGATTCTATTTTGTGTTCCCCTTAAAAAATTCACTTTCATGTGACAATAGGCCTTTAAATATGACCCAATAATCCATATCATTTACAATGGATATGTTCCCTAGATAAATAATATAATTTTTTTTATTTACGGTGTTTAATTTGATATTTATTTGATTATCTTGGATAATACGTATAAATATATATTCAATTATCTTTACAAATATTTTATAAGGTATAATATTAATTAATGAAATCAATTATTTGACATATGAGCAACGCTTTGGACTAGCACTGATAGGTGGGGCTTGAACATTATATATCCCCATAATGCATTGGAAAGATCCCAAAAGGAAAAATATTTTTAATAATTAAAAGGGTTTCTAATTTTAGTTTTAAACTATCTTGTGAAATATTTTAATAGTATAGGTTTTCATATGGCTCATAAATGACATCCAATTAATATAAATTTTGTTAATTCATAATTCTTTTATTTTTGACATTTATCCATGAGACCATCGCTTTGACCTTTTCTATGTAATATTTTCCTAATTAGTTTATCATTTAAATGGTATATATTCTTAGTTATTTTCCTTTTTATATTTATTATCTCATGGATTAATTATTTCTTATATTTTACTTCTCCTTTAATAAAAATTTGAGCATAACCATATTTTATTTTCATCACCAAAAAAAAGAACTGTACTATGAATGATATTCATCGATATACTAAGGGGAATTAATTTTATTATTAATAAAATTATGTTGTAATCATTGTATAATGATATATTATAATGATCATTTATGTATATAGTTTAACAATACTACTTAATTCTTATCTATTTCAGGATTTTATTCCCTATAGTCATTCAAATGTAATAAATCAATACACTAAATCTAGTCTTCCAATATAGGGTTGTTACAATATTAATAATATTTTTTATATGTAATATTTTATTAGTTTTTATCATGGAAATATTGATCATGTATTATTTTTTAATTATATATTCTCTTGTATGTTACCCTTACAAAGAATCCAATATTACACATATTCTTTTCTTTTCCCTGATATCTGAAGAAGAAATATTTAAATGAGATCAATGATATATAATTTTTTAGATTCATAATGTTTTTATATTTCATTTCCAATGTAATTTGATATCCAAGTAGTTTTATATATTACTAAGTATACTAAACAATTTTTCTATTTGGGATGCAATCACTTGTTTCCTGGTCTAATTTAATAATTTAACCACTAATTCTGAGCTATTAGGGTCACAGTCATTATATTTGGTGTTAATGCATGCATAGTAGAATCTTTTGGAACTATATAGGATATAAAATGATTTGGAAACATAACCCCAATAAAAACTTTTATTATATGGGTAATTTTATGAAAATATAATAAACCATCTATTAAGGTATAAATTTTTTGGGTTTTTTTACAATACATTCATGTATAGGTTCTACATGTGGATTTAATTTTACCATAAGTTGGTTTGGGGGTAATAACCAAAAAATAGTTTTTCAAATATATCAATATTTTCATTTTGATTTTTTGTTAGTTTCACTAACAAAACACCTGTTTTGACACTCCAAAGAGATTTGATTGGGTTATCTATAATTTTTATTAAGAATCATTTTGATTAATGATAGAGTAAAACCATTAGAAAACTTAGATATCTATATAAAATATATGATAAAACAAATTAAAAATTTGATATTATGTATAGGGTTAATCACATATTTAATGACATATATACCCATTTTGAGAATTCATGTGATCAATATTTTAGACAATTGTTCATATTTTGTAGATATTAATGGGATTATATACATTTAGTTTATTCAATGTTTCTTAAATTGGTTATTTAATGAAAAATTATTTAATATTTTTTTATTGTTATTTTTAATTGTTTTTAAATCAATTACGGTTAATTTGATTGTTATATTTTTGGTAAAAATAGACTTTTGAGAATAAATACCTAGATTATTTTTGGAATATATTATTATCTATAGATAATGACGGGATTGAAAATTGAGCTACTGAATAATTCAATTTTTATAGTAGAAATGAAGTATATTAAAAATATTATATGATTTATGTAATCTGAATTTTGGGAAGTAATATTCATTTATTAAATAGAGGAATATATATTTTTATTATGGATTTATGGTGATTCAGAATATTTATTGAAACTATTAGCATATTTTGTGGAAGGAATGTTCATTAATAATTTTTTTTATATGAGATTATGATCTGATGATATTATTTATAGATAATAGTTGTGTTTATATTTAATGAATTAAAATATTTTGGATTTATGGGTTTTGAATTTGGTTAGATATATTTCAATGTAGTTCTATGGTTACCAATTTATGTTGTAGTTTATTTTGATATTTTTGGGTTACCGTTGAGGTTTTAGATTTAATTGTGTTGTATTTATCAATATTAGATAACTTGTGCAACCTATTTTGGTTTCAGTAAATATATATGGGAAACTAGAATGACTCATCAATACTATGATTAATTAAAATTATTTTTTATTTAATAAATAATGAAAAATTCTAATTTAATTTTTATCTCATGGAATAAGAGATTAATTGAAAATTTAATAAATCACAACGATTGGATGAATCTATTTTCATGAAATTAAGTGAAAAAACATAACTATAATCTATGTTTATCACTATATTATCACTAAAATAATGGTTAAACATTACTAAATGGTCCATGGAATAGTAAAATTTTCATTTTAGCTTCATTTCTTTTGAATTTTTGGTATTTTCACTCTCCACTAATTTATAGTTTCATGTTCGTTAACATTTCCATGACCATGTAATATATAACTATATATTGGTCCTTAGATGGTAGTCTTATCATTTATGTATATATTTAATCTTCCCACCAATGTTCCTTGTACCTAGAAACCTGATTACATTTAGTTTCAGGTAACCATAATCCTTACCACTTCCCCCTTTTCAAAATAAATTAATTTATCCCTATGTACGATGGGTGTTTTAAATAAAGGTATTTTCAAATATAAAACTATTAATGGATGATATGAAATTATTAGGGTTATATTTATTTAAGAGAATAATGAAACACGTTCAATATTTATATTAAAATAATATTATATTTTATAACTTCATTGAAACCCTAAACAATAATTTATGTGAATTGGGATATAATAAAAAAATATTATTATATTGATGTGATCATTATAAATAAATCCATAAATTAGATATTATGAATATGAGTAACAATATTATGAATTATATATATAATTTTCCATCAAAATAAAAATTTATTGATGAATTCCTCCGAAATAAGAACTGAATTTTTAGTGATGCCATTTTGTTCATTAAAAATTTATTTTCATCAAATATAATTTTTCTACAATTTATGTATGAAAATTGTTATTAATTTCACCCAATTTTAGAAATTTGTTAGTATATTTCACCTAATTTTTAAATCATCAGATCAAAATTAATTTATGGTGAAATGTTTTAATTTTTCTATAATGATAAACTTTATAGTAAATAGTGAAAATATTGATATTTCAAATTGTCACATTTATTTTCATTAAATCCTATAATTCAAATTCCAAATTCAATTTTTATATGATTTCAATGATTCATATAATGAATAATATTTATAATTAAGTAAATAATTCCATTTAAATACGTAATATTAATTATTTTAAAATATTTTATTTATTTTCTTAAATTTTTTTTAAGAAATTTGTTTTTTATTTCATTTTAATAATTTATAATTTTTTTTATAAAATATATATAGACTTAACCATGAAGTATTAGAGACATATTTTGAATCAATTGGATTTTTTTAAATTAGTCTCTTTTATATTTGTTCATTATGAATATTAATCATTGTAAGTATTTTTCATATCGTTAAGGGTAAAATGGGTTAAATACAGTTCATACCATAATATAATGGCACCGAATTAACCAAAAAATTCCTAGATTTCATGTTATTGTGTAAATTACAATATAACCATAATAAATTAGAATATTTTGAATTATAGTTCTATTTTACGTAGAAAATGATATTTATATTATTTCATGTAATGAAAATTGAAAAAATCCACTAACTTGTATTTAAATTCATTTTATGTTTTCACATTGGTATAAAAATATTTAATGAATAAATATATATATATTTAAATTGAATATAATTAATTAATATTATTAATTTTAAATAATTTTTAATTACCAAAAACTATATAATTAAATAAACTGATTATATAATGCCTAAAAACTATGAGTGCGAGTAGAAGAAAAATCAAGTAAATGATTCCAAAAACAGTATAATAAATACAAATTTGATGAATTATTGTGTTCCATGAATTATATAAATAAATAATAATATTATAAATTTTAATTTTGTGGAATAGTTTTTAATTTTTTTCAATTACAATCATCATATCATTATGTTCCCAGTAAAATAATATTTGAAAAAATGACACTACTCATATTTAAGGAAAAGTAATTTATTAGGAAATATTTTTAAAAAAATAAGAAAATGGAAATAGGATGAGTAACATGATAAATGGTCGAAACATTCACCCAATTACCATTTATAATATAATTGTTATTTTTTTTGTAAAATTATAGCCCATTAGGATTGAAAAACATGTTACATAGGTTAGGGTTAAATGTGGTTTACAATGGTGTTTAATGAATATGATATAAAAAAATATCTGAAACCTATATTAACCATAACATGACAGTTACATTTTTATAATAACAATATGTTTTTATAATATGATTAATTTTTTTTCTATTAATATTATAAAGTGACTTAATAATAATTTAAAACATTGAAAAATTGGAGGTGTGGATCTCCCCTCAATTATAAATGACAACCCCTCCCTAATCATCTTTACACCACATTGGTGTACCTTGATCAACCAATAAATTCCCATTTATCATATAAAAACATATATCTCTAATTTATAGGTGTCTTTATTGTTTTGAAACTATTCCATGTTTCCATATTAGATGATATAAAAGAATTCCACCGAAAAAGAGGTCTTCATTTTTTCCGATACATTGAAAATTATTTATTATTATATATCCAATTTACCTATTTTATCACTCATAAAATAATAATTCAAGAATCAAAAATTTTAATATATTTTATTATTATTATTTGATACAAATTTTACACCTCATATTCATCTGATGGAAAGAGATAACATCACACATGCATATGTATAACTTATTATCTCTATGTAGCAATATAATTTTTTTCAATAATATTTTACGTGGATGTATATAATTTTAATAATAATTATGTTAAACTATATTTATGACATAATAAGTTTTTAAAAAATATAATATATTATTTAACATATTTCTTTTCCATGTGTTGGAAAATAATAAAAACCCTCATACGAATGTCTAGACTACCACCTTCATAAAATGATTTGATATATTATTCATTTCGAATTTACATTGATGGACATAAGTATAGTATTAATTAATATGTAAAATATATAATATATAACTATTATTCATTAAGGTTGAGTTATAAATTTAAATTTATTTATTTCATTCATTGGAAAATGAAACCAATGTTCACGCATATGTATGGCCAACAGTCTCCATGAACAGTTCAATTCATTATAAAACACATACCTTTCCGGGATGGTTATAAATATTTAGAAATAAACATATATTATATTTATGTAGTTATTTTTGTTTTTTGGATGATTGAATAATGAAAAATGTACAAGGACATGAATTTTTGAACATAAACATCCATGAAAATAGAAACAATCAACTCGATGAAATAATGATTTTAATAAATAATTAATTATAAATATTTAATGAAAAACAATATCTATATTAGATATGATATTATATATATATGTATAAATGAATTATATATATATATATATATATGTATAATACATATTGAATTTATTATACATGAGGTGAAATATTATTAATCTAAATGCTTTGTTTAGGTAATGAATTTTATAATCAATTTTAATTTAATGGTTTATACTTCTACTTATTGAACTGTTTTATTCCATATGTATATATGAAATTGAAACTAATAGTAATGTTTTTTGTTTACTAATGTATTTTTTAAATTAATATTTTTTTCACATAGTCACATTTTTTATTAGTTATCCCTTCAGTGATACGACCTTTCTATGAAATGTTTCAGGATCTCAACATTATTAAGGATTTTTTTTCTTATGTTTTGATTGCGGATGTTTATATGTTCTCTCAATAATTAAAACAATATGTTTCCTTCCCAAATTAGTAGTTCTAGAGATTATTTTTTCCATTTCATTTTACCCATTATATGTACTCAAGAGACCAAAAAAATTTTTAACTGAAATAGATATTCTTTTTTATTAGGTATGGAATACTTTCATTCCATCTCCATATTTTTATTAAATGTACTATTTTAAAAGAAATTATTCAAAACATTATAGGTTATACATGAAATTATAAAATGCTAAAATGGAATATTTCTAATATTTTCTATAAGTTATACATTCAATATTCTTTAAAAAATTAAAAAATAATGATTCCTTATAAGGTATATATCATTGAATGAATTTCCTAAATACCTAAACATTTTATGATATTTATCTTATTCTATTTGTTTTTAATGGTTCTTAAAATAAAATTATTTAATGAAATAATATTTTATTGTTTTTATTTTTATATATTGTATTCTTTATGATTCATTCATTTATTAAAAATCCAATATTTTTAAGGAATTAATAGTCAGTTATTTTCTATCATTTTTTCTACTTATCATTCTTTTTAATTATTAACCTTATTTTAATAATTTTAAATTACACAATAAAATTCTCTTAAATATTCATATACATAGTATAGCATTGATATTTCAATTTCTAAAACCATAATCCATTTCATAATATGATGTTTTACATGAAATGTTATTCTTTTTACTAGGTACATTCTATTTTTATATAATCCATCATATTACATTATATTACTTATGATCATGTTATATTTATATATTTGGTGAAATGATAAAATTTAATAAGCTAGTTTTTTAACATAATTGTTTTTTGTTACATATTGATTTTTAATGTGCCCCTTCCATATGATTAATGCATTGGTCATAGTATGTGATGATCATAGTTCATTATAAGACGTCCATGAATTATTATGTCTCAAGAGACAAACATGGTTATGTATTTTCATACTCCAAATATATTTATGTATATTTTACTGCCATATGTCCTTGACGAGAAAACTAAAATATCAAAAATTATACATTATATCATTATTCAAAAATTTATTTCTATCCACGTTATTATTTGTGTTTTTAAATAATTTTTAGTTTTAATCCTATTATATTTTATTATTTTTATATAATATTTTATTATTTCATTTCTCATCCATATAATGCATTTTTTATTAACAAAATATATGTTTTTTTCTAATTAACCCTTGTAAATAATCTGAGAACATCGTAAATTTTTTTCTTTCCCTAGGATATGAAGAATGAATAAATGAATGTGTTCAATGATATTCATAATAACTATGTTTGATATTTAATTTTAAATCATATATGTGATTCATGTATGTATTCTTTTTTAACATTAATACTAAAATATTTTCTTTTTTTATATGTGTTAACTCATTTCTTGTTATAATGTATTAATATAAATAACGACTCTAGTCTATATGGTTTTGGGTCTATAAAATGAAAAATAAGAAACAATTTATAGTATAAGTGAAACTAAACATCAAAAACTGAGGATCCCTAGTAAAGGATACCCAAAAAATCTATATATTTTGGAAAAAATCTTCTAGTGATAGATCACTCTAGAAGGGAAGAGATCATATCATAAAAAATAAAAATCTAATATAAACATATTAAATTTTCAATATCCCTTATACATCCACCAATATAGATTGAAATCAATCATATTGATAAAAATATAATAAAACATGTTATAACATATTTTGTACAAAAGATAGAAATCACCATTAATCCATTATTTATACTGGTATGATGACCTACCAATGTGATGATGGAGATATCCTTATCAACACCAAGAAGCCTCTAGATCACCAGAAATCATATTAGAGTTAACATGATCAAATTATAGAAGATAAATTTTCATTTTAATAAAAAATTACATGTATGACACTAATTAATCATATGTTAAGTGAAATAATCATAATCCCAAAGGAGATTGACTGATGACTAAGTGATCCAAAGACTGGATTGTGTGTTTAAGATGAGACCCTTCACATACCAGAGCACTAAGACCTATAGAATTGGTGTAAACTAAAATTATAATTTTATATCAAAGCATATATTTATTCTTTCTACTAGCTCCAACATTCCATTACCCCTCATTAGTTATCTAGTGGACTCATACTAAAACTAACTACAAACCTCTCTTCATCTAAACTCTCTTATCCCAACAAATGAATGTAATGAAACAAAAAATAAAAATTCAAATTAGCCTCTAAATCTAATTATATATTCCAAGTTTTTATAATAATCCCTCTCATAAAATACTTTGACCCCTAGAAAGTCTTATGTTAACAAATCTAAAAAGATATAAGTCCAATGATTCATCATCAAGGCCTCTTTCACCCATGTCCCAATGATTTTTCTTCCACACAAACATCATAGTAAAAAAATGGTATCATAATTCTCGGTGGCACCTTATCCATATAGTCTACTTTCTGAATAGGCTTATTAATCCTTGAGGTTTTGTGATTCATTTTAATATCCTCCAAATAAGTCAAATTGCATTAATCTAGTCCAATCTTTTTGACCTGTACTACACATAACACATTCTAGAGAGAACTAACATTAATATCCAATTCTATATGGTAATACACCATCCTCTGTCACACAATAATCTCAATCATTCCAACAAAGTTTGGTTCTTACTTACCATACCTCAAAAAATTTATAGCCTCTAAATAATGTGAAACAGTGTTGAATGCATTATGACATACCAAAAATTAGGATTTAGGATGAAACCAATCATTATTAACATACTTGTGACCCTGAGAAATCAATAATCATCTACTAATCAAATGAAATATATTTTCCATCCTCTTAACTGATGTTTTAACCAAATGTAGTAATTTCACTAACCTATTCATAACAAAGATGAAATATATATGAGATCCTGTAAATTGAATCAAATAAAACAACTCTAGTTGAAGTTAGACAAAATTTAATATAAGAAAACAAAACTAATGTATTATTTTTCATTAATGTTCCACTGAAGTAAATCTCAAATTCATGAATCATTTTTTAAAAAATTCTTATGGATCTCTCTTTTTGGTCATCCATATAGATATTATTCAAGGTGTTTAACCTCAACTTACAAATCATCATATTTTAAAATCAACTAAAAAATATATTTGAGGTGACGATACCTACCATAAATAATATTTTATGTAAATAAAAATATCTAATAGTCTCCCATATATAAAATTTCACATGATCGTCTTCCTTTTTCAATATTGTGATATGTAGGAAATGTGTTCATTTCAAGAGTCCTTCTTTGATACCCCATATCTCATCCTTATCGATATGAGTATGATTTACCACAACCATACGGTTCATTTATATCACATTAAATTTCATAAATGGAATATTTATTTTTGGTATTAAATCAGAAAGGCACTGTTGTTCAACCACAAATATGTGACTTTCAAGGTAATGGGACAAAACATCATTAATTAATCATCTCATTCTTAGATACCACATATGAAATATGATTCCATGATATATCTTGATATCTCTAGAGTGTTCATAAAATAAATATTAGTATCAATTAAATATCAATTCATGTATTAGGTTTATTGAAATAATCCTCTTTCCGTCAGAGTTTATAACACCATTGGGATACTGAGACAGCTCACCTATGGTGCCTATATAATAATGATTCTAGAAAACGTGTTAGAACACCATATAATAATCACATCCATGTAAAATATAGTTGTTAATATTGTTTGAAAAGAACCGTTAATGTGTCATGTCACTCTATTTTTGGATAAATAGTTTTTGTTAACATATCCAGATGACCGTGAATGAGTATGGTTGGTGTTTGATAAAGAATGTGATTAATGTGGTGTAATTTCTAAGTGTTTTTAAAAATTTTGGGTCTCAAAATAAGGATTATTTTTGAAAATAAAAATTTACTCATATGAGTGAACAATATGTCGATGAAAAAATACATTTGGTGGATTATAAAGGATGTACGAGGAATAGTTCGCGATAGGAAAAATGGTTTCCAAGGAGGATCACAGGTTGTGGAATGATAACAGTTCACAGAAGTGGTTCATGAGATTCAGTGTGCTTTGCAAAAGAATATGGTACGTGGTATGACTTGTCATTCTTGGAAACAAGGTGGTTATTTGAGAAGCCATTAATGGAGTTGGAGGGAAAAATGAGAAGATTATTTGGGCCGCCAAAAATGAAGAAAGGTAGAATACAAACCACATAGGGAAATAATTCGTATAAGGAGAATTATGCGCTGAAGGCGATACCAAATTTAGGATTTGGTAATTCATGAATTAGATTATTTTTTAGTTCTGTTTTCCTAGATAATGATCATTAATACCATAATTAAGGTAGATGATTTTTCATAAGATAGAATCTTTCCTTTGGGAATTAGGCTAAGTCTTAAGAGGTTTGCAATGAGGATTCCATGAAGGGTTAAGTAATTCACAGAAACAACACTTTGAAATAGTATTTCCAATGAATTTTAGTCCACAATGGAAGAAGGTGGTCCATATAAGAATTAGTTAGTGTCAGACAAAATTCTGTAGAAGCATAAGTGGTATGTGGAAGTGGTATGCAGAGGTGGTTCATGGAGCTAGTACAAAGAGGTAGTATGCACTGGCAGAAGTAGAGGTAGTTCGCATATGAGGTAATATACAAAGAATATGAGCTATACATTTCATTGAATATAAATTCAGTTATTTAGGGCTTCATAATGTAATAAAATTAATGAAAATAGTTAGCAAATATATGTTCTAAAAACTACCAGTTTGCAGAAATGTAGATTTCATCCACATGTGGAAAAAGACGATCAATGTTACATCTATCTATAGTTGATGATGCATTCTTTCCTGAAAATTAAGATTCCTCAAATTCACTAAATTGTCTTCTGATAACATCATCTATCAATGAGAAAAGTAAAAGGAATATGGTGATGTTTTCAACTGATATTGAGCCAGTGGAAGAGAACAAGAGAGTGACCCTCGGGAATGTAGTGAGAAGACCCAAACACTTCTAAATGTATTGTGCATACTCATAGAAGTGATCTAACCCATGCTCTATAATTTCCAGTGAGGTTTAGTAGACTTTTTAATTTACACATCACTAATGTATTTTCTTAGAAGTTGGATATTGGGGGTGAACCACATAAAATCATCATATCTAGTGTAGGATTTTATTTCAGCTCCTAAATTACGACAGGAGAAATGTAGAATGTTTTCTGTTTAACAATGAAACAAGATCCAATGGGGTAGTATATTTAATCATTCATACACTGATTGACCCCTATCATGGTATTTTTCATAGTGGACATAACACATAGAATATTTCTTCTAAACATAATCTTAAACTAACATTTATTATCTCACCCTTTATCCTGTAACATATTTCCTAACAAGCCCATTATGAATCACTCTTTAACTAAAAATTTCACTACATGATATGGTAAATTTTTTTACTATGTCTGAAACCATGTTTCAATTTTTCATGTTTTATTAAAATATAGAAATCAAATTTATAATTATATTCTAACCAATATCTCTATCTATTCATAAAAGTACGAGTAAATATATTATTTTTACTATTATAGTTTAAATACAACATAACCTACTCTCTAAAGATAGTGTAGTTATTCATCTAAAGAAAGTGAACAACTACTATCATGTTATTTTTAGGTTTACTGTATATATTCTTATGAGGGTGTAATTTTTGGGATATAAATTTTAATATGAGTCTTATTGACATCATAACGTATCCCAAACACATACATGAGGTGTACCATTAGACTACATATCCCAAACTAACTCAGGTTGGATCCAGAATTGAGTTGAAGTCGATATAACTAATAATTCTCCAATTGTTTTTGGCACCGATCCATATAAAAATATTCAAACCATTGCAATTTAACTCATTCGTAAGATATGTATCCTTGGGGATGTATTGAAAAATTAACCTATATTAATTTTCATATCTCATGAAACTATTAATCACAACCCCCATTTTGGGACTCTCCAAAGACATTACAATCTCAATATTTTAGGGGTACATGGATAAACCTTTCATATAAATCATATTTCCTAAAACGATCTTCTCTTGAATCTAGAATTGTAATTTTCATTAATTTCCATAAAACTATTATCAGTCAAGATCCAAAGGACAAAATTCATATTCATAAAATGTTCCTACCATGTTTTTGAATAAACAATTATATCATCTAAAAAAATACCATGAAATAATTCATGAATATATAGAAGAAATGATTCATAAAATATTTAAATATAACAAATTATTTATTTAGACCAAATGATATGAACACATAATCCTAATTCCTATACCATATCTTATATATTGTTTTATGATTATCTCCCATTAAAACCTTTTTATAATGTCTCTCGAATGTTTTATAGTGTTTTGAAAACCATAGAGTTCCATTAAGTTGATGAAATATTTATAGATCATTGAAAAAAATATTTGTTTTAATCCACTATCATCATCGTCATCATATAAATTTTTATTAAAGGAATTTTTTAATCCATCTGCAATGTTATGTTTCTAGTAATCTACCTTATTTCATAGACTCGCATATTCTTTATTTTAATTGTTTATCACAAAGTTTCATGGTCTTTACTAGGATGAATAAATCCATTAACCTCAATGTCTTCAAATTTAACCTTTAATTATTTAAATAACGTGGGTTTCACATAGTATAAATATAATGAGATTGGACTTTTCCACACGACATGTCCATAGTAAATATGAATTCCCTATTAGGTTGAAACATAGTGAATATTTTTTTAAACTCATGATAATAATCATTATCAAACTCATGATGATCTCCCTGAAGATGTTCATCAACATCATCAAGAGAAATCCCATAAAACAAGAATGATATATATCCTCTATAGAAGAGGCTACAGGATAATCCTTGACAGATATAACATCCCATTTACAATGAAATACATTAGGTACTCCCCCAAAAGTAATAAGATAGTGACATCAATGATAGAAATTGGTATAGGATTTGAAGTTATTTATCTGTTTCATTCCATTAATTATATAAAATGTTTAAATATCATGAAATTGATAATATAAGATAGTTTCATAGTAATTTGTCATCACCCAAAAAATTCGACAACATAAAACTTTCACTAATATATTTCAAAAAGGTGTGAAATAAGTCTTAATCAATGGTATAATATCTTATCATAATCCCAATACATCGATAATCCTGGGTGATATAAGGGAATTATTTTCAATAGTTAAAAATTATTTCAAAAGTATATAGGATGAAATAAACATAATACCTATCCTAGTATCCATTCCTTCCTCTGACATATCTAGTTCATAGTCCACTTCATAAAAATGAATATTTTCATTCTACACATTATTCAAAATAGTTGAATCACTTATGGAAAGTGGTTGAGATCCCATCCATTTTTCAATATCTAATATTGCATAATATGACATTATGAACTTCAATCCATCTATAAATCCCTTGAATTTTGTCTTACAGAATTACTAAATATCAATATCTTTCCAATATTTCTATCATATCTTATGTTTTTCAATAAAACTAGGTTTGAGGTGTACCTTTTTCCTAATGTGATAACAAAAAATATATTCCAAAAAAGAATACTCTTGATCATTCCTTCCACATCCTCAATGATTCTCACTCATCATCCAATTTTATATTGAAGATAAACTCAATATACATTCTATTTTCGTTATCTTTTTTAGATTAATGTCTTCCACGGTATTTTGTTTTAACCAAAACATTCATTGAGATTACATATGTTTAGGCCGGTAGGCATAGAAGATTCATTATAGACTAAATATATGTCCTAAAACCCAATATAAACCATCATTACAAGAAAAATCCATTTGAAGAAAACTAGAGAGAATATTGCACAAACACAAAAATAAATGTAGCATACTCTCGTATTGGTGGACCTCTATGCATGATAATAACATGATCTTATTCTATTTCAACTGATAGTGTCATAGGATGAAATTTATGAATGATAGTTTTCATAAAATTGATCTATTTGAGAACTTTGGAAAACATGGAATTCATGATATATTTTAACAACATCATTCCATCACCCTCAATATTATAATTGGAGATATAAAAATTATAGTATCCATGAGTTTTTAAAAAGTTCAAAATCCAATCAATAATCATAATTCATTCATTTAGTATATTGGTCTTTTTATCTCAATGAATTATTGGTGGATTTTTCATAGTTAATTTCAATTCCATGTGCGCCTTCCATCCCATTTTAAAATTGTAATCATTTTTCAGGGTTCAAATCGTTCAGAATCTAGTTTTCACCAATTATTTGTTATTTAGTATGTTTTCTATAGGGATTACACCATATATTCACAAATATAATTCAGAGATATAATTATTGTAGGATCCATGTTCCTTGAAAATGTTGAATGTTATCATTAAATCTAAATTTTGATTCTTTTATCATAATGAAATTTCAGATCACTTGAGCCGAAATTCTAAAATCCTTAAATTTGATACTGGAAAATATCAGAGTTACCTCCATAACATGGTTATTTTCATGAAATTAGGATAGAGAGGAACACACCAAAACTATCACAAAAATTTCTACTTGCTAATGTCAAATATATCAACAACTAGACCGATGATATATATAAAAAATAATTTTAGGCCTTAAAATTAACCTAAGGGATTATACACAATTTTTTTACAAACTAACCAAGGTCAACCTATAATGTCCCAAACAATGTACTAATGTATTTCTTGAATAGTTTTACTAATCACTCTAGGATACAAACAATAACCATGATATCATATAAATAAATTTGACATGATTAAACTCTAAAAAACATATAATAATATAAAAAAAATCATAGTATCATTGAATATAATAAAATAATCACCATATCTCAAAACAATCAGACCATAAAAGGAGAATCCAATAACATGATAACAAGTTTGAGACATGTATTTATAACAAAATATGTACGGAAACTTATGTTAGACAATATTATATCTCATTGATACTATATTCCACCACCATCTTAGTCCACTATAAGGAAACATGATATAGGATATCTGCCCACGCGATAATTCTCTTCCAATTATATGAATCCTATACAATTGTGATTATAAATTTACAAAAGAAAAATAATGATGTAAACCCTAAATCATTGTAGGATAACACTATAATAACATTAATTTTTTTATCTTCAACTATAATTTAGTTACAATATAAAATTTATTTCTAAAACATATAAAGAATACATCATTCTACAATATAAAATCATCCTTTAGTTTCATTTTCAAAAACATTCTATAGTAAAATAAAAATTAAACATAAACTATCATATATGAATGAGGAAGATGTACATGAATAAAATATATACTGAAGAATCATTATTCATATCTGGGGGTAAAATAAGTATATAAAATAAAAACTCATCTATCATATGCCCAAATAATTAAGGGTAAATCTCTAATACGATGATTGGAATAACTAAGACATACACGGAACAGTGGTGGTAGAAGTGATTCCTGACACTATGAAACTCTATTCCCAAGTAAATGTATCCCTCTACTAAAATTTAATCATGATAACCTACCATTGTGATATCAAAGTATAATAACTCTTTCATATGTATTGTACTTTTCACTACCCCATTGTCATCCTAATGTTATTTTACAAGTTCACTAATTTCAATAATAAAAACCCATATTTCTAAAAACTATCTAAGGATAATCTAGTTCATTATTATTTAAATATTTCATAGGAATAATATCTATATTTATGTCTCGCCTCTTAAAATATTGAAACCCCATTTCTATTTCATATTCGTCATTAATGTTTTTTAAAAAATACATATTTTTCGTCAATTTTTGTTCAATAAAAATCATTTTTGGAAACAATTACATTGTATATTAATGATAAAATCCATCACCAATGGATTTAAAATAAAAAATATCATAAATTTAAACTAGATAAATTCACATGAAGACAAATCATGTCAGGAAATATACCATAAGAAAATGACACCTACCTAAAGAATAAACAAATCCTCATTGGTAGTATGACCTAAATGGGGGGGATAGATATTTAATCCTATAGAATACTGATCACATTGAAACAATTCCAATTATAATTTACCAATATATATCTATTTATCACATTAGTTTTTATGGGTTGTATATTCATTAATGAATTCGTTTTTTTGATAGTTTTAATTTCACATAAAAACTATGATATATTATAAAATATTAATGTGATCATTGAAATAATAATGTGACTGTTATGAATAATAATATTCCATTATAATAATAACATCACCTTTAAAATTTTAAATAATATTTAGGTACCTCATAAATAAAAATATGATATATTTATATCATAAAATAAATAAATAAATTATTTAAAAATGATAAATTTCGTGTCTGTAATTGTGTGGAACGTAAATGTTAATTTCAAATTTTATAATTGAAATATTTATTTAAAATAATAATTATTTTCAATAAATAGATTTATAATTTAATAATTTTTTCGTAAGATTATAATATAATATTATGGGACCTTAATTAATTTTTCCAAGTGACATAAAATCAATTATAATTTTAAAATCGGTATTTTTTAAATAAATGATTACTTTAATTTAGAATAAATTATCTTGTATTTATAAATTTATCCAAAAAAAATTATGTCTTCAATTTTTATTTTTAAATCTACATTTCTAAAATAACATATATTGAGTTTCTGGTATTTTCCTAAAATAGTAGAATTTGTTGTGATGAGTGAAATACAATAATTAATAGTATATACTAAATACACGAATTATGGAGTCATGAAGGATGTGTGGATAATTTAAGCACCATTACATAAAACTCAAATGTACTATTTACTTTACATTGTCACAAGAATCATTATTATTGATTTTATTGAGTCACAATTCTAAACAAATGAATAAAATAATCAAAAAACACCCCTCTCCTACACCATAAATACCACACCTCACTACCCCGTATCCTCACAGCATCTAAGTCATATAGGTTGACTATATTATATCCCATTATTCTCCCACACCTCTTCACCATGTATTGGAATTTTGGTCTCACAAAAATACCAATACCATGATACTTAAGGAGGTTCTCAATTAGACTCTATACATGAGATAAAATCGTCTTTCGTTCTCATTTAATTTCATTTAATTTAATTTATTTTATCATCCTCTGATTATGTACTCTATGAAAACATCAATGATAACTATAATAGCATATATATGCTACTATTATATTATTTTAATGCAATATCCATAATCAAACCCATTTTCCTATCCCTTTTATTTTAAAAATTAAAACATTGTCTATGATTAACCACTTTACCACCAATGTCGGTGATGCATTTTAATTTTCCATTAAAACCTTAAATGATGGTCATAAAACCATTATTATGATCACATTATATTTTTTTATATATTATTTTATATTATCTAATTTTTTATAACCAATATATATACATTATAATAAATAAATTAGATATGTTCATAATGGTTGTAAAAATGTCCAAAATAATATAAATATTTTTCATTTATATTTTATCAAATGAGTCATCATCATAACATATTAAAAATGATTTTCAAGATTATTTAAACTTGTGTATGTTCATTTATAAGATTTAATTTAAATTATCTAGAATTATTCCCATTCTACTAGAACTTCGATACTTATATATGAGTGAAATGATCAAGAAATCCATGAAAATGAATAGTCATGAATCAACAAAATTAAACATTATAACTCACCAGAATAGTTTTAAATGATCTTAAAAATTATAATAAATAAAATAGATTTTAAATATGATATTAATTAGGTAATTAAATAATTTTTTTATTAAATATGACTTTTAGTACATATACATAACACTTTCAAGTATAAAGTATGGGACTTTGTCTCAATCCATATTTCATTGAGTCCTTCACGGTATTATGTAAGTAATAATTTTTATTTTGAGTAACTTATACACATTTGATACCATTTTTTATATTTTCTTACATATCTCTTAAATATAAATATTTTCTATTTTATGCATATTGTTATTTCTTATCTCGTATATCATTTTTCATATGTAGTTTACATTGAATGTGATTATAAATAGGGAAATGTTGATAAAGATGTATCCTCTACTAAATATTGATATATTGATAAGGAATATTGTTGTTCAGTTAAATATATTTTTGCATAAAAATTTTTAATTTTATTTATAGGTGTGGCTAGGAATTATATATCCCCATGATGCATCAACTGGTTTACAGAGACAAATCAGTTGGTGATATACATTTCATGTTTGTTTCCCATAAATATAAGTCAATATTCTACCAACAGACTTAAATAATATTGTGAAAAGTTTTGAATATGGTGGATTCTTCTCTTGATAAATTTCATCTAATACCTAATCATTTTCTTCATTCAGTATTAATTTATAAATTTCCATTATATTTTTACTATGAAAAAATATATGGATGTAGTTATATTATCAGTTTCTTGATGAAATTATTTATTTTTTTATTTAACTTTGAACATTGATTATATCATTATGAATTTTTTCTCACCATTTTTTATTTTTAAATCCCAAGTTTTTGAAGATGAAATCATTGACTAAATTTTTATGAATAAGATTATTATCATTTTTTATGTTCTATGTTTAATTATTAGTGTTATAAGGGAACAATGTTTATATCTAGTTATTAAATTCTACAAATCCTATCCATATTTGATGATGTAATCTCTTGTATCTATGAAATTGTAATAAATAACAACAGACTCTGGGTTACTAGGGTGGGTATTGTTAAATTTGGAATCTGATAAAGTTTATTAGAATCCTTGGTTACTATATGATAAGTAAAAATTTAAATTATAATAATTACATATGGTTATTTTTTGGCATAAAAATAATAATGATTATGATCCAACAAATTTTGTTAGATTATTTAGTAATGGAAGTTAATGAAATAAAGAGAATCAATACCAATGTAAAATATTGGGATTTACCAAGAGATTAGGTCAACAAAGTTAGTATTGACGTTGAGAATATAATGAACTAATTAAAACATATTACTCATATTGTGATTAATAACCATTATAGAACTATTATGGATCATTTAATGAGGAATATTATCACATATTTTAGTAGGACAACTAAAAAATGGATGTTGAAAATTCAATCAACTACAATGATAATATATTTATGACATTGGGATGCAAGGAAAATATTAAGGTATTATTGGAATTATCGTTTATCATAGAAAATGCTAATCAAAGGTGGGTGTTCTTCCAGAATACATTGGGAGAAGAAGACGTAGAACTAAAAGAGAGTAATTCCATTAAAAGAACGTTCAGAAAAAAATATTTCCCCTTTGAGTAATGAATTGAAATGAAGTGAAAATTACATGGCCTAATGAAAAAGGAATAAGATGGTGTTGTAGAGTATTAGGCTTCCTTCAAAAGACTATCAAGGTATCATAAAAGAAAAATATTTTATTAAGAAAAAAATATTGATTGTTTCATTGAAAATATTAATCCATATATTTGATGTTCATTGGATTCTAAATCATTATTATCATATGATGAAATAGTATTATGTTATATCAAATTGATAAGAAATTTTATATATAATACATGTTCAGTGGAAATGAATAGAAATTTTTTTATTCAAATTATTATTAAAATGTAACGAATCAAATAATAATTTTGGAACAAAAAATTTCTTATTATGTGATACATTTGGAAAGAATCATTCATGACAATTATAAAAAATAATTGGAATTTCCTATATGTGAATAGAGAAGGATCATTGAGCTAATGAATGAAATGGGAAGAAAAAAATAAAATAACTACAATGATTAAACTTCAATGAAATGGGTAATTATTCTAATGAATGTCCAAATAATCAATATAATCTACAATAGAATATGATAAAGGGAGATAAAAAAATTATGTGATCACCACAGCTTATAGATAACAACCCAGTGATGTGGTGGAAGGTAGATTAACACCATATTCAAAAAAAAATTATGATTTATTTGATTATAGATAAAATATATTTATATCTACCCAATTTACTATGGAGATAATACATTTCCCTTTATATTTAATAATTTATTTGTCATTTAAAAGTATAAAAGGAAATTATCATTTAAAGAAATGTGTTTGTTAGTCCCCATTATGACACAAGAAAATTCATCATTTTCTGACTGTATCAACATACTTATTGTAGAATTTGATATAATACTTGTTATGGATTGACATTCAATATATGATGTGAAAATTAATTTCATTAAGAAGGAAATTATGATTAATGAGGAAGATGTACAATACCTTATCATTACATCATAAACATCATTATTTTATTTTTATATACAAAATCTCATAATAGATCAATTGAGTGAAATTATTTGGGAGGAATATGACAGAATATTTTAAAATTATGAAACTAATTTTCCAGTTGAGGGTATACTAGTTGTGTGGGAATACATTGATGTATTTCCTAGGGAATTACTTGGAGAACCCTTAATGTTTGAATATGATTTATCCATTGATTTAATCCCTGATGAAAGACCAATTTCAATAACATCTTATATAATTAATCTTCTATAATTAGTGGATCTGAAGAAAATACTAGAAAATTTATGTAATAATAAATTAATTAACCAGTTTTTTTTGTCATGGGGAGCCCCTGTTTTGTTTCTTAAGAATAACGGTGGATTATTGAGTCTATTCATTGAATATAGAGAAATAATTATATTAAAATAAATAACATGAATCATATACCTCACATTGATGATTTACTTGACCAACATTATGGATCTCTATATTTTTTAATATTGAACTCTATTATGTGTATCCTCAATTGTGAAGAAAGAAGGAAGATATCCCAAAGGAAGGTTTTAAAATGAGGTATGTACATTACATGATTGATTTAATGTAATTTTTATTGACTAATAAAAGATTAGTTTTCATTTATTTCATAAATATAGTATTCAAATAATATCTTCGATATTTTTTTAGAATTAATTGATGATATTCATCTGAATTATAAAATTTATGGTAACTATATGAATAACATGTGTATTAATTTAGAGACTCTTAGAAGGAAGTTGTTTTATTGTAAATTTAGAATGTGTTAAATATGGATTAATGAAATATATTTACATGGGTATATTATCATTAAAGATAGAATATTTGTAGATCCTATAAAGACAATGGAAATCCATGTTTGGACTACACCAACAAACATAAATGAGGCACGCCATTTTGTTGGTTTAGAAGGTTATTATTGATTTTTCGTTCGGAATTATTCTTGATTAGATAACCAATTAAATAATATTACACTTAATGGGGATATGATATTATAGAATAGTTATTGTGCATAATGTTTTGAGGAATTGAATAAAAAATATTTAATCCTCTAATTTTGAAATTACTATTATAAAATGATGGGGTTTTAATATACTAAGAGGTCGTGATAAATGTATTTTGTTGCGTTCTTAAGAAAATTTATATTTTTTTTCATTTACAATATGAAATATGATTATTCATGAAAAATATTATTCATATAATGATCCCATGTTAGTAAGCATACACATTTACCTATATATTTTGAGACACTATCTTTATGCTGATAGATGTAATATATATATGTATCACAACTATAAGGCCCCAACCTTAAACATTACTTAATATTAAGTTATTTCAATAATTCACATTAAGTATCTACTCAGGTGTAGAGTTTTAATGAGTTAGGACATACCTATTACATCTCAAATTATTACAAATTAGACACTTCTACTTAGTTTCCATTTTTTTCATAAAATAAAAACTCTTAAAAATAAAAATATCTAGTTCCATGTGTTAGATAGCATTTCTTTCCATTATCCCATCCTTGACCCTATTAATCTTTAAGTCATGTGGAAAACATTTCAAAAACTTGGGATGAGCTTAAAAATCATAGTAAGGGATAAAAAAATACAGAAAGAAAACATTAGTCCATGTATACACAAGAATCAATGAAAACATACTTTACTAGTTAAACATAAGCACATTAACATACCTCATGAAATAATAAGATTTATGAATAACTCATAGAAATCCTAAAACATAAAGGTAACTTGAGGCATTCATAACATTATTATGTAGGGAGTAAACCTCATTGTTACATTTGGAATAACCATCATAGTATATTACCTAAATCTATTCATAGAAACCATAGCGTTTAACTCCTTCGCATTGCCCAATGCATTGGAGAGCTATCTCGGGCTCACCCGCCCTAGGTTTATCACACAACCACCTGTATACGTAAAAAATTCCCGATAACCATAACATAATAATAACATCAAACACATGTTTAATGGAAAAATAAAATTTCCACTTTCCAATATATCAAATCAATATATTGAAATAAACATTGTTTTATCATATCATTTTGAAAACCATTTAAAAATATATTTTTGAATCAATGTGTCCCATAACAAATTGAAGATTTTAAATGAATTACCATTTGAAAAAATTAATTTCCATATAAATAAATCCTAAAACCCATTTTTATAACATGGACATTAATGAGAAATATTTTGAAGAATAAATCATTAAATCATTTAAAACCATATTTTATTTAAAGAGTCTTTAACAAAAAGAGAGACGCTTGAATAGAAATAATTTAAGAATAAATATTATTCAAAACTATATAATATCATTAGAATAGATGGATTAAAGATATAATATGTCAAAGGACAATATATACACCATATAAGAGTGAATTTGTGCATAACAACAATGATGTCTCAGTGGAAATGTAAATTGAGATGAAATCCATTATAAATATCGTATCTTTAAATTAAGGATAAATAAATCACATAATTATGTCTTCCAAATATAAATACACCCAATATAAGTAGATATTAAGTTTAAATAAATCATAGGTCATTCACACATATTCTTAGGATGACATATTCAAGAAGTACAAGTTGAACCCAAAGAATTGAAATTTTGTTAGGGAGTTCCCTTGTAAAAATTTGACAGCCTAACGAGGACAATTTAAAATTCATAAAATGAGTTGATGAGATAAAAAGGATATCTAAACACTTGTACATAATTTTTACATAAATAAGGATATATAATAACATATCCAAACATAATAAGATGTAAACTAAAAGACATAACAAAAATAAATATTTTAAAAGGAGGAGGGTGAGAGGTTCCCTTACCGATTTGGTAACTTAAAAAACAAACCCCACATGAAAGAATGACCATTCAATGAATTTTTAAATACTCATAAATGGAATTATATTACACAATGAGTACAATCCTGGTCAGTACATACACCACACAAAAGGAAATAGTGGCAAGTATATCATGAATCCCACGGGGATAAAAAGTGAGATGAAACCCATTACCACGTTGTAATCAACTGAGTCGTATGAACAAAATTCAATAACCACCAAATTAATAACATAATTCCATTAATATAATTATAATCATGATAATATATACCAAATGGAAGTACACAATACACCACATGCAATGAATAATTGTTGATCAATGGAAATCTCTCAGAATTAAAAGTGAGATAAGAAATCCCCTTACCTCAAGTCCGACTTGTCTTGTTCGTTTCTTTATATTCATGAATAAAAACCTTTGGTCAATTTATTATTGCTTAAGGACTTCCATAAAATTTTATTATTCAATTCATGTCACATATTATCATGTTATAATAAATAGTTAATTATGTGAGTTCATATCATATGTTTTGTCGATGTTCGATACATGAGTCCAAAATGAACTTGTTTTAAAAGAATTTCCTATGTAGTTATAAGAACATCATCTCTAGAATGGTATTAATTATTTAAATATCATATATATCAAGTATATATTAATTTTATACAATTACATAACATTTGGAGATAAATAATGAAATTCATTGTTCATGGAGACAGTAGGACGTACGTACACTTGAACGCTACTTTCATTTTTTTCATATTAATGGAAATTAAAACTAAGTTAGAAATAGATATATTATAATTCCTGTATAATATATATTTTATATAGGTAAAAAAATTTCAGTAATTACATTATTTATAAATTAAATGATTGGCATGAACGAGTCACATCACTTGAGGGGGTAGTAGCCCACACTTCCTCATATGACATTATCTCATTTCCACACCATGAAAAGCATAAAGGTATGTTTTAATTATAAAATACAGATGCATATAGAGGAAATAAATATAATATATATCATATATAAATATATTTCAATCATAATGGCCACCAGTAAAGGTGTTAAATGAATATTGAACAATCATTCTTTCGTGAGGCAGTAATTCGCCATCCACAGAAATAGTATGTTATTTAACAATTAGATGGGGGTGTGTGTAAGTGTAGGTAGAATCCTTATCATAAAAACATAAAAGTATATTTAGGATACAGTTGTTATTATGGGATAAAATAATAAGAAGAGAGTGGTGATTGAAGAAAGGAAATAAAAGGAAGAAACTCAACAGAAGACATTACCTCTAAATCGGGTAACTCTTTTTTATTTGAGCCAAAGGCTTCCTTGGAAAGACTTCTGCCAAAAGTGAGGATTCTAGGAGTAATAGAGGTATTTGTAGAGATAATATTAGTTGTTTATATATTATTAAAGGGCTTGAGAGGTGTGGGTAATGGGGTATAAGTGGGGGCCTTTTATAAGAGGGAGGAGGGTCACTTTGGGAAAGTCTTGAAATGTTACTTTATTATAAAATGTTTTTTGGATTTTAAGGGTCCCACAATGATATATTTCGAGGATAACAAGATACGGGTTCTTAATACAACAATAAAATATGTTTTTGACAATGTTATGTCTTATATTTTACCATATATTATCATTTTATTCAAATTTTTCATTAATTAGGTAATCAATACTTTATAATGGTGTCATAAATAAATTTATTTATTTAATGCCTAAAAATTATAAAAAAATACCATGATGTTGTAAATATTTTTAGCGTTCCAATGAAAATATATAGTCTAAGTGTTAATTTATTTAAACAAAATTAAAATTGTATTACTTAGCTGTTACATAGTTTGGTTATATTTTCCCTTCTTTAAAAATAATATGATAAAAGGTCACTATCACACAAAAGTGATTCCATGGGGTCCTAAAGTTGTAATAAGGAATCCCATGGTAGAACATGACAAAACCAAGAGGATTTGGACACAATTTGATATAATTTTATATTATTATGATATTATATTATTATCCTTAACTACCTGATAACTAATTAATCATGATAATTAAAGATAATTGTCATCGTTACTATTCATAATTTTCAAAAACAAAATATTATTAATTACATAATGTGGACCTTTTGATTTAGAATATTGAATAAATTTTACCAAATTTTGAACAAAGAAATTTCAGTAATTAATTTAATAATATTTCCAGCTGTTAAAACCAATGACGAATTTTTGATGAAGTAAAATTTATCAAAAGACTGACTTGTTTTTACATCCAATTGAAAAGTGATATTACTTAAAATGACAAAAATTTAATTAAGTGATAAAAAAATAACTGATTTACACTTTAAAACCATTTAAAAGGATAATATAACTATATAATAAAATTAGAAAAAAAGTAGTTTTGAAGTAAAATGCATCAATTTTCACTATTCATTAAAAAATGAACATTATCAGAAAAATACCAAAAATTCACCATAAGATACAATTGATATTACAAATTTAAAAATGATTTCCATTTTACCAAATTCAAAAAATAGAAGTTTCATTAACAAATTATATAGTTTATTCCCGTTGTCAAATCAAATATAGTGCGTTTAAGAAACAATATTTATCAAGAGATTGACACTTATTTATGTCCATTTTCAAAGTGAAATTAATTCTAATGACCACCATTGGATTAAATTTTAATAATATATTTTATTACACTTTAAAACCAATTTAATAGATAATCTAACCATATAAATAAATTATATTCAAAAGAGGTTTTTAAATAAAATACAGCATTTTTCACTATTCATTAAAAAAATGAACTTTATCAGAAAAAAACCAAAAATTTACAAAAAGTAAATTTTGATGTCATGATTATAAATAAGGATTTTATTTTTTCAAATAAAAAACATAAAAGTTACAAAAAGTATATTTAAAAAGGGTTTTCCATCAAAAGGCAGTTAATCGACATTTTAAAGAATATTAGAATATTTATGCTTAAAACTGGATTCAATAGCATTTTAAGCCGCTAACATTTATTGGATAAATGTAAAAATATTTAATAAACATATATAATCACTTTTTAGTTATTTCTTTTCATTACCACCAAGACAATGGCTAGGAGTTTACAACCATTTACAATAATATTATTATATTATTAGTGTGCATCTTATGATTTCAAAGAAACTCGTTGTTGCGTATTGGGTATGCCATCAAAAATAAAATTCTCATTAAAGTTATATTAATATTTTATTCACAAATATTATTAAATATGAAAATGTCATATTCTTTATTTAACTAGGATGTTACATCTTCCCCCCTTTTGGGAGTTTCATCCTCACAATTTTAAAAATGGGCTCGGAAACTTCATTGAATGCCCCACATTGGAAAAGGAGTCAATAACACTATCACGTTAAAAGAAATAAAGAGAAGTAAAAAATGTCACCTGAGATAACCCACACTAGGATCCCATGAAATCCTAGATTTGGAGGAAAAACTAAGTGTCATGTTTTGATGGAGAGTGATAGAAAACATGATTAGGAGAAAGTAACAAATCTGAAATCCACAAACTTGTGATGGGTAAAGCGGTATTTGGTTCCCCAGTAGAAAAAGGTAACCGATTTTTTTTATTTTATGTAACTTTTCATTGATGAATTTATTTATGAGATTAACTACAACATAAGGAAATATACTTACTTGTCATGTGGACATTTATCTCTTAGTACATTTCTTACACAAACTCATATTTTCTCCAAACGATGATAATCTAGGATGACTTTTTCACATTAATAGAGCTATAATCAACATCCTGAAAATAAACTATTCCAAAAAAGAACACTATATATTTCCCATGTCATTAGACCTTAACCAAAACCAAAATGGTTAGTAAAAGATCATATAATCCCCAAAAAGGATAATCTTTTACAAAAAGAAAAACTACTCTTAAGCTACAAAATTTGTCAAAAAAACCCAAAGTTCATAAAAGACCATTAAATACATAGCTATACTTAAAATTATTCAAATTAAACCAAACTAAAATTGAAACCCAAATCTCTGAAGTATTTAATCATATATTCTTCCAAGATAAATATTAACATCTAGCTCCAAATAACTTCTGTTACTCTTAAAGTCTCATATTGAAAAGTAATTAACCTAATCACATATCCTCACTGATAGGTTAATCATTTCCATAGATGAACATGAAAACTTATTCATGAACCATTCAATCATCTAACTAAAAATAATTAGTCAATCTAACCAATTACATCAAGTAAGCTAGTTGTAGGTGATGCACCCTTGTCGCCCTCAGTTGTGGTTCGATTCCTCCAGCATTGCTGCATGCGATGGGTTGTCACCCATCCAACGGGTTTTCCTTTTTATAAAAATAAAAAATAACCCTAACATATTTTAACCTCAACAGTTTCCTTATACCTCTAATTTTCATCCAAACTCATTATGATCTCAACATCTTAACTATTGAAGCCTCATTTCACTACCATATTATATAATAAAATGACCCCCAAAATGAAAAAAATCATACCTTGATCATGGTGTCCATTTGGTTTCATTGTCAACTTCTTCATGTAGGTAGAAGGTCCATGCATCGTAACAATTATTTAGAGATCCTTCAAAATCATTTTCTTCCTCTATTCAAATACACCTTGTACCACATGTGTCATATGGGTGTTCACAGAAAAATAGTTTTTGAAAATAATTATATATGACATATAATTTCTATACATCTGATAAAACATGATTTTTATAAAATAGTCGGACCAAATTTGAACTGAAAATTTCAATTAATGGTCTTTTTAAAATACCATAGTTATATGCTAAGAGACTATATTGTAAAATCAAATATAATTAGGCTTCACAAGTTTCTATTTCTTCAGCACCTTTTTCAAAATCATAACATGCGTAAAAATATTGTGATATGGTAAAATATTTAAAAATGCCTTGATAATATTTACCTATCATGAAAATATGAGAATATTGTGAAAATATGATTTTTTTAATACAACCCATGATCCATGATGATAACGAGTTATCGTGGAGGTGTTTGATATCCCAAACAACTTTTTGTAAGTGATATGTATACTAGAATAAGTTTCACAATCAACTGAACAAGACATTGCAATAATTATTAAAAGTATGTCATCATGATTATATAGAAATTTTGGTCGAGATCCTCCTCCTTCCATGTGTAACTGACATTCCTAGATCTGAAAAATATATAAAACATGGATTTAACTGAAATAATTGACATAGGGACTAACCATGTTTCTAATAATACTTAATCATGGTTTATTTAAAGAATTCACATTGAGGATCTTTTCGGGTTTAGAGTTTTAGATATTTAGGACATAACTATTACATCTCAAAAGATTTAAAAGTAGACACTTCTACTCAGTTTCCATTTTATTCATAAAATAAAAACTCTTAAAAAGAAACATGTCTAGTTCCATCTTTTAGATAGCATGCCATTCCATGATCCCATACTTGAACCTATTCATCATTAAGTCCAATAGAATACATTTCAAAAACATGGGATGAGAATAAAAATCTCAATAAGGGATATAAAAATACATAAAGATAACATTAGTCCATGTATACATAATAATAAATGAAAAAATAGTTTACACATAGAACATAAGCACGTTAACATAGCTCATGAAATCATAAGATTTATGAATAACTCATAGAAATAATAAGACATAAAGGTAACATGAGGAATTCATAACATTCATACATAGCGAGTAACCCTCATGGTTATATTTGGAATACCCATCACAGTATATTCCCTAAATCTCTTCAGAGACACCATAGCTTTTAACTCCTTCGCGTTACCCAATGCATTGGAGAGCTATCTCGGGCTCTCCCGCACAAGGTTTCTCATGGAATCCCCCATATACATAAACAATTCCCAATAACAACAACATAATCAAAACAAATAACACTTGTATAAAGGAAATATAACATTTCCACATTCCAATACATCAAATCAATATATTGAAATAAAAAATGTTTTATCAAATCATTTTCAAAATAATTTAAAATGTGATTTTTGAATCATACTGTCCCACAACACATTGATTGTTTTAAATGAATTGTCATTTGAAAACATTAATTTTCATATAAATACATCCTAAAACCCATTTTTAAAAAATGGACATTAATAAGAAATATTTAGATGAATAAATCTTTAAAACATTTAAAATGATATTTTAGTTATTGAGTTTTTAACAAAAAGATAGTCGCTTGAATACAAATTATTGAAGAATAAATTTTAACCAAAACATTATAATATTATTTGAATAGATGGATTAATGAATAATATGTTAAAGGATATTATATACACCATATAAGAGTGAATTTGTGCATAACAACAATGAAATCTCAATTGAAATGTAAATTGAGTTGAAATCCATTAAAAAGATGGTATCCTTAAATTAAGGATAAATCAATCACATAATTATGTTTGAAAAAAATAATTACAACCAATATAAGCTGATATTAAGTGTAAAAAAATCATTGGACATTCACACATATTCATAGAATGACATATTCAGGAAGTAGAAGTTGAACCCAAATAATTGAAATTGGGTTATTGAGTTCCCTTGTAAAAATTTGACAGCCTAACAACATCACTTTAAAATTAATAAAATGAGTTGATGAGATAAAAATGGTATATCATCACATGTACATAATTTTTACATCAATAATGATATATAAGAACATATCCCAACATAATAAGATGTAAATTAAATGAAATAAAAAAAAGAAGTCTTTTAAAAATAGTAGGGTGAAAGGTTCCCTTAATGATTTGGCAACATACAAACCGTACACCACATGAAATAAGGATCATACAATGAATATGTAAATAGTAATAAATTATATTATATTACACAAAGATTACATTAATGGGTAGTACATACACCACACAAAAGTAAATAGTGGCAAGTATAGCATGAATCTCACGGGGATAAAAAGTGAGATGAAACCCTTTACCACATTGTAATCAACTGAGGCATATGACCAAAAGTTAATAACAACCAATTGAATCACAGAATACCATGAATATAATGATAATAATGATAATATATATCAAATATCAGTACACAATACACCACATGCAATGAATAAGTGGTGAACAATAGAAATCTCTCGGAATTAAAAGTTAGATAAGAAATCCTCTTACCTCAAGTCCCACTTGCCTTGTTTGTTTCTTTATATTCCTGAATAATAAAACTTGTTCAATTAATAATTTAATATGGAATTACATTAAATTTTATTATTCAATTAATATTACATAATATCATGTTATAATATTTAGTTAATTATGTGAGTTCATATCATACGTTTTGTTGATGTTCGGGTAATGAGTCAAAAATGTACTTGTTTGAAAAGAATTGTCCATGTAGTTATAATTAAATCATATATAGAATGGTATTAATGATTTAAATATCATATATATACATTATATATTTATTTTATACTATTACATAACATTTGGAGATAAAAAATGAATTGCACCATTCATTGAGACAATAGGTCGTACGTACGCATGAACGTTTCTTTCATTTTTTTTCATATTAATGGACTTTAAAACTAAATTAGAAATATATAGATTATAATTCCAGTATAATATATATGTTATATCAGTAACATTTGTTTCTTATTTACATTATTTCTAAATTCCAAGTTTTCCATGAACGAGTCACATTACTTCAGGGGGCTGTAATCCACACTTCCTCATACGACATTATCGAATTTTCACAACATGAAAAGCATAAATGTATGATTTAAATTTAAAAAAAATAAGAATATTGAGGAAATAAATATAAAATATATCCTATATAAATATAGGTCCATCATAATGGAAACCCTGAACGGTGTTAATAGAATATTGAACAAGCATCCTTTTATTGAGGCAATAATTCACCATCCACATAAACAGTATGTTCTTTAACCATTAGAAGGGGTGTGTGTAAGTGTAGGTGGAATCATTATAATAAAGAAATCCTAATATATTCAGGATTCTTGTTTTATTTTTTTATCAAATAATAAGAATATAGTGGTAAGGGAGAAGGAAAATAAAAGGAAGAAACTCGATAGAAGACATTACCTCCAAATCAGGTAACTCTTTATGATTTAAGCCCAAGGCTTCCTTGGAAAGAATTGTGCCCAATGTGGGGCTTCTAGGAGTAATAGAGGGATTTGGATAGATAATATGAGCATATGTTTGCGATCCAAGTGATTGAGAGGTGCGGGAGAGGGGGTAGATGTGGGGGCCTTTTATAAGAGGGAGGAGGGTCGCTTTTGGAATGACATGAAATGTTACTTTATTATAAAATGGTTTTCAGATTTTAAAGGTCCCAAAATGATATATTTAGAGAAAAATTTGATAAGAATTTGAAATAAACCAATAAAATATGTTTTAGTCAAGTGTATGTTTAGATCTTACCTTATCTTTTCATTTTATTTAAATCGTTCATTAATGAGGTAATCACTACATCATCATGTTTTCATAAATAAATTTAGTTATTTAATGAATACAAATTATAAAAAAATACAATGATGTAGGAATTATTTTTAGATTCCCAATGACTATTTATAGTCTAAGAGATCATTTATGTAAACAATATTATATTTTTATTACTTAGGTGTAACATAGTTTGGTTATATTTTCCTTTCATTAAAAATAATATGATAAAAGGTCATTGTAACATAAATGATTACATGGGGTCCCTAATTTGGGAAAAGACATCCCATGTTCAGACATGACATATCCATGATAAATTGGACTCATTTTGGGGTCATTTTATATTATTATGATATTATTTTATTACCCATAACTACTAAATTACTAATTCATCATTATAACTAAAGATAATTGTCCTCTTTACTATCCATAATGTCCAAAAACAAATGAGTATTAATTACATAATTTGGACCTTATGATTAAAAATATGGAATCCATTTTAAAAAATTTCATACACATAAAATGCATTAATTAATTTAAAAATAATTCCCATTGTCAAAACCAAAGGCGTGTTTTCTAAGAAGTATAATTTATCAAAAGATTGACTTGTTTTTACATATAATTGAAAAGTGAAATTACATCCAATGAACAAAATTTCATTAAGTTATAAAAAAATAAATGAATTATACCTTAAAAACAATTAAAATGAAAACCTAAATATATAATTAAATTATATGAAAAAGAAGTTTTGAAGTAAAATGTAGTATTATTCATTACTCATTATAAAATGAACATTATCAGAATAATACCAAAAATTCACGGTAAGATATATCTGATATTACGAATTCAAAAATTATTTTCATTTTTCAAATTCAAAACATAAAATTTTTATTAATAAATTATATAGTTAATTTCCGCTGTCAAAACAAATAGCGTGTTTTTATGAAACAATATATATCAACAGATTGACACTTGTTTATGTCCATTTTCAAAGTGAAATTAATAATAATGACCACCATTGGATGAAATGGTAAAAGTATTTCTTATTAAACATTAAAACCAATTAAAAAGATAATATAACCATATAAATATATTAGATTAAAAGGTGGTTTTGAATTGAAATACAACATTTTTTACTATTTATTAAAATATGAACTTTATCGAAAAAATACCAAAAAATTTAAACAATGTAAAATTTTATGTCTTGATTATAATAAAGGAATTTATTTTTTCAAATATAACATATAAATGTGAAAAAAAGTTTATTTAAAAAGTGGTTACCATGAAAAGGTTGTTAATCGACCTTTTAAGGATTATTATAATATTTATGCTTAAAATTGGATTCATTCGCATTCTACGCCACTAACATTTATTAGATAAATTAAAACAAATTTAACAAACATATATAATGAATTTTTAGTTAGTTCTTTTCATTCCTGTCATTACAATTTCTAGGTGTTTACTACCATTTACAATAATATTATTATTATATTAGTGTGGATTTTAAGATATCAAAGAAACTCGTTATTGCGTATTGGGTACGTCATAGAACATAGCATCCCCTTTAAAGTAATATTAATATATTATTCAAAAATATTATTAAATATGAAAATGACATATTATTTATTTACCTTGGATGTAACAATTGTTGTTTGGAATAAATCATTACACATAAACAACTAAACATGAGGAAAAGAAAATGGGTCAAGTTACTTAATGATTATGATTTACTAATGCACAAGAACCCAAGAATAGAAAAATGTTATAAGATTCATTTTGATATAAGGATCATGGAAATATACCTTAATGGATGATTGAAAGAGAACCTATATTAATGGAATTACAAAATATAGATATGAGAATTTTTTAAGCAAGGGTAAATGTCACACGTTTTTAAATGAGTACTAAATTATCTTGACCGGAGACGATAAAAAGGTCTCAATCTCAAGCTTAATATTTTAATAAGAAAATTAATGGCATTAAGGTAGGAAAATTGGTATAATTCATGTATGTGGATTAAATTATGATATATATAAAAAGGTATATATATTAACTTAATAGCTAAGATAGAAAAAATAATTATTAGATGAATCTCATAGCTTAATTTTTTGTATACGCCAGAGTTCTAAAATGATACTTCGTAATATAAGGGAACTTTTTTGGTGGGATAATAAAAAGCATGAAATTATATAATATGTGTTATAATATCTATGTTTTTAACATGTGAAGGCTGGGAGACAACATCCAAATAGGGGTCATGCAAAATATACATATTCTTATGTGTAGGTGGGATTAAATTTCATTGGATATTTCCATTAGATTACCAGAGATTCCCAGAATGAATGATATCATATGTGGTATTACTAATCACCTAAAAAAATTATGTAATTTTAATTCTATAAGAATAGATTTACCACTTGATTAATGTGAAAGAATCTATATTAATGAAATAATAAGTCATCAAGGTGCACCTCTATTTATTTTTTCTGATCAAGATATCCATTGAGATCAAAATTATTGAAGAGTATTTATAAGGATTTTGGTACTAAGGTCATTTTATTACATCTTATCACAATAAAATCAATAGATAGTCTGAAATGACGATTCAAACATTGAAATACATGTTTATATCATGCTTACATCAATTTTAGGATTTGTGGGTTCAGTGTTTACCTGTGGTAGAATTTTCCTGTAATAGTAGTTTCAATTATATTATTCAAATAGTTCCATATTAAGCATTATATGGAATCCTAAGTCACACTCCAATGTTTTGGAATGGATATTATTGAAGGTAACAGAATGGGCTCAAAAATTATAGAATAAAAAACAATTTAATGTCTTTTTAGACTCATATTAATGAATCTCCATATAAGTATAAAAGTTTTACAGACAATTAGAGAAAGGATATGGGATTTCAAGTGGGATATTATGTCTTTCTAAAAGTATCTTCATGAAATGGTGTAATAAAGTCCAATATTAAATGGAAATTTATCCCCATGTAAATTGGAAAATTTTCAATTATGGAAATAATTATATATATGGATTAAATATTGGTTTTTTCTTCATGTCTCTACAAATATCAGAATGTGTAATACATATCATTGTTAAATAATTACATGATATACCCAACACATGTACTCATGTATGAATAAATAGAAATGGAACATGATTTTCCTTTATGATATTTTCCTATTGATATTCATGACATAATATTTCATGTATTGAAAAACTATACAACTCGATAAGTAAACGTTCATTAGGGAAACCACAAAATAGAAGAAGAAACTTGTGAACCATAGGATATAGTGATGATAAACAACACTCATCTATTTAAAAGTAAATATTCTTGAAAAATTATATGATGAATTTTATGAATAAGGGATGAATATAACACCCCTATATTTTATGATATGCATATTCTTAAATAAATTTCATTTATTCGATAGATTTTGTTTCACAAACTAAAATTACTATAAAATTAATTAATAATATTACCATTAAAATATTAATGTTAATTTTTGAAATAGTAATGTTTCATTTAGATTAATATCCTCAAATAAGAAATTATAAATAAAATTCAGCTATCCCATTATTAAAAATATGTTATATTTATATCATAGATTAATTAAATAAATGTTTTAAAAATAAAAAAAAACAAGTGTTGGTAATTTTCATAATGTACATTTTATTTAGAGTTTTACAAATTATATGATTATTTTAATGAAAATTTATTTTCATTAATTAGATTCATAAATTACTACATTGTTATAATAGTATAATAAGATAGTATTTTGAGACATTAATTAATTTTTCAATTTGTCATAAAATCAGTAATAATTTTAAAATCATTATTTTTTGAATAAATGACTATTTTTATTAAAAATATAAATTCTAATATTTTGAAACATTATTTCAAAAATGTATGGCTACATTAGAAAAATATAAATTGAAAAATGATTAGGGTTATATTTTTTGATTTCTTTTTTATAGAAGATATTTTTTTGCGAATAATAAAATACGATACTTTTATGAATATGATAATTAAGAGAATTATTGAGTCATGGATGATTTATATATGATGTAAGAACCATTTGTTTGAACTAACATGATCTATTTACTATAAATAATCCCAAAATTCATCACTTTATATATTCTCAAGAAAATATAATAATATAATGAATGAAATAATAAAAAACTTCCCCTCACCACCCATTCTCCTCACACCTTAAAGCATTGTGGCATTGTTATATTCTAGATGATTACCCTAAATAACATATTCCTCTTTCCTAGAAATTTCTAGTCTCCCAAAAATACCAATTCGATGTTCCAAAAGATGTTCTCAAGGAGATTCAATACAAGGAGTAATGCCCTCTTTCATTCTCATTTATTTTCTTCTAATTTATATTAATTAATCATCCTATCATTTCATCCTATATCAAAAAATTAATGATACTTCCAATATAATGTATATAATAAAATTTTATTTTGTAAATGTAATATCATTCATAAATTTAATTCTCTACTCTCATTTATTTTAAAAATGAAGACATCATCTATGATGTGCTGATTTCCCACCATCTTGATTGGTGTGTTTTCATTTTCCATTACGACCTTAAAAGATGGTCATAAAAACATTATTATGGTTAATTAGGATTTTATTATTCTTATTACATGTTATATAATGTTTTTATACCAATATATAAACATAAAATTAAATAAAATTATATATGTTCATGATGGATGAGAAAACCTCCAAAATAAATTTATTCATTTTCCTTAACATCTTATCTAATGAATCATCCACATATAATATAACAAAATTATATATAAGATCTTATAAACTTCTCTAATTTCATTATTAATATTTAATTCCCATTTTTTAAAATTATTCCCATTTTATTTAACATTCATACTTGTATACATGGGAACCGATCTTGAAAACCATGAAAATGAATATTCCCAGAACAACAAAAATAAAAAATATAACACAACAGAATAATTGTAAATAAACATAATAAAACAAGAATAAATAAAATATATTTCAAAGAAGTTATGAATTTTATAATTAATTAATCAAATTTTATTATATAAGACAATATGTATATGTGAATAATGCTTCAAATATAACGTAACAAGGATCATCTCAGTCTACATTTAATTGAAAAATATTCTCTATTATGCATCGAATCATTTTTATGGTTTGTATCTTCTACAACATTGAGATATTTTTCATTTGAAATTATATTAATTTTAAATATTGATATATATTGTACCATGGATATTGTTAATGTCTGTGTTGTAGAAAAAATTCACATACAATGTTTACATTGAATGTTACCTTCACTAAGAAATATTAATAAATTTGTATCCTATACTCAATAAAGATATTCTTTAAGAAATGTTGATCTTTATTTAAATATATATAAATATGAAGTGTGATTTGGACTTGTAGTGATAGGTGAGGCATCAAATTATAAAACTCATTGATGCGTCAAAAGGTCTCATGAAAAAATTAGTATATGTAAACCCTTCGTGTTTGATTACAAGATGAATCAGAGGGGTTTATTCCCATAGAAATATACCATATTGTGAATGGTATTGATGGTAGTGGTTCATGTGCCAAATAAAACACATAAACTAATTAATAATTTCATTTAATTAATATTCAATTATTACATTCGATGTTATTTTTACTATGAAAAAAGATATGGACGCATTTTCATTTTCAGTATGTTGATTGAATGCATCTTTAAAGTATTATATGTCCCCTAATTATTATAAATTATTCCTTTTTATTGAGTTCATATTCATTCATATAAACCTTATTGAGAATTTAAGCTCATCCTTTTATTTGTTTTATTTTCCCAAAGTTTGAAGATGAATGTTTTGTATATGTGTCAAAGAGGTTGTTTATTTCCCATTTTTATGTTCAATTTTTTGTTACTAATGAAATAAGGGAACCATTAATGAATATATTATCAATAAAACTAAACTAATAGATCCTTGGTGATTTAATCTCTTGTATCTCTGCTATTTCAAAAAAATAATGACTATGTCTATGTTACGGGGGTTGGGGTTGTAAAAATAGACTTATCTAGCTTCATATGAAATCAATACAGTGGATAATTAAAGATTGAAATAAAATATAATAAATTTAATTCATTGTATTATAATTTATTAACACCCTTGCTTTCAACTAGAATTATGATACACTAATAGGAATAGGTGGAGATCCAAAATCAACAACATAAAGCCTCTATGTCAATCTTTTTTAGGGTAAAGATGGTCATATTAGACGATATAAATAATAATATAATTCTTATATGACCTTATGAAACCTAATTAATCACATTTCCAAAGGCATTCTTGATGATCATTTGGACATCCAATAACAATATAACATTGACCAGATAGTTGGTTAATGGTTACAAGTTGAGAACCAATACTTATAGGTCCCCCACTAGTGGTATGGGGTAATCCTTTTGGACATGTAGGTAAAACTCTAGACATGTGGGTATTTTTACATCCATGAATGTCTATATAGTGGCACTGAAAAGCTAGATAGTTTCCACACATGTTAACGAATTTTTAACCAGTCTTTTCCAGATGAACTACTGAACCCGAAACTGAATTTGAAATGTCAGAATAGACTTTCTAATTGATTGTATGTACAAGTGTTGATAAAAAGGGGGAATTATAATGTTTTTTAAATTCCAATTTCTTTTCTGATTACATCAAATTATATCAATTATGAATTATTGAACATTAGTTTTTTTAATATAATTAATATTTTATTAGAAAATATATTTTCCAATATAATTAAATTATAAATATTAAAAAAACGTTTTCAATATCTTATTTATATATATACTTTACTTATCTAAAAGATTATTTCAAAGAGCAGATTTTATATAATAAAATATATTTAATAATTTTATTAACATAAGAATATTTTTACTATTATTAATGAATCATTTATGTATTATAGGGTGATTTATAATTGAATAGTTAAACATGTCATGAAATTTGAGTACTTCCATTGAGATCTAATATGATGGTGCATGAATATAAATATATTCTCATCAATGGAAATAATATCCTTATTAGAAATTGTTAAATCAATATTAAAAATGAAAAAATGGTTTGTTGATATAATCTTTGGAAAATTATTATGATACAACATGTGAGCAGAAACCACATTTAATAGATTTATTATTTTGTAGAGTTGTGTAGATTACAACCATATAAAATTATTTCTTTCAAGTTTGAGTTGTAATAATTAAATATAAAAGTTTTTATTCATTTAATAGATAAATAATTTATGCTAAAAAATATAGATTTATAGTAATTGAGATGTATCATTATCATTGAAATTATAATATATATGTTCTGGCATGTCATGAATGAAAATTGTTCAATTAGAAAACTGTGAAACTAATTATTTTTGTTGTTTTTTATGAGAAATACAATTATAAATATTTCATTATGGTAAATATTTTATTTAAAAACATAACGTGTCTCTGACATATCAGACCATTTTTATTAATATTGATAAAATTAATTTAACATTTCAGAAATATTATAGGCCTATTGTGTTTTATGAATTAAAAAATCAGTGCTAGTATTTTCATTCTAATTTCCTAATTAATTTAATTTTGATTTACTATATCAATGATTACATATATACTAAAAATATTTTTAGGTGATTTAAAATTTAGAAACTATTATATTTCATATTATTCTTTAAAAGGACTGACATATACTAGTTTTGTGTCCTAAAAATTGATTTATGAACCTATGTTGAAAAAAGTAGCCAATATAAAAAGATATCACAAATGATGTGTTAAAAATTTTATGTTTCATAATGTAATGTGCTTCATCACAATGACTTGTATATGATACAGTGAATTTTAATTTTCCAATTGGATGATAGTTTATTATTGAAAACTTTTACACATTCTAAATTTAAATGACGTTAAAAATCTAAAAAAAATTTTACAATATATTTTTTATGGTTCAGGGGACACCCTTATAATTAAAGAGAACGCTAAATGAGGAGTATAGAGGAGAAGGTGTATTTGGGGCCTACAACTAATCATTTTTGATGTGATATAGTTTTCTACATCACGTTTCATCATGATAGTGGTTTGATTACCCTTTCTAGATATTTTATTGGGTAAAAATTATATAAAAATTATGATAGGGAGATTAATCATTTTAAAAAAATTGGTTGGCTCCCCATTTTCTTATATTGATCATCACACCAAGGGAACCATTTAGTTGGTTCCTATGCTATTTACCTCCATATTTTTCCCTTTGATACTGGTATAATTTCAATGATTTATAGTTATAAAGATTCATATACCATCATTGTTATTCATTACTCTATATTTATATTGATTTGTTTAGTCTTTGGTGTGAATGTAACTATAGCATGGTTTAATCATATGATGTCATAGAAACATACATTTGTAATGTCTAGAGAAGGACCATGGAATAGATATTCCAAATATAATTTATCTTTAATGTAGTGGTAATAAAATTCCATATTTTTCGAGATTATTTTATAATCAAATATATTTGATATTTTCCTAGCTTGGGAGTGGTGAATATTTTTCTCAGGAAGGGGACTGGGGTGCACCATGGATCGTCTATGTGTAGTTAGTTATAGTTCCAATGTGATGACAAGGCCTGGTGAGTTCTTATCAAAATATACCAATTTGTATTAAATTAATTTATTTATTTCTAAAATTTTTAATGATTTATTTATTATTTATAATATATCACAGATGATTAGTTTATTGTAAGAACATTGATGAGACATGGGAAGGTTTGGATGAAATAATAAAATGGTTAGAATGAAATGAATGTGATTATCATAGGTAGGTGGTTATTTTAATTCAAATCATAAGCCTATATAGATTATTTTTCTATTGGATTCTTCTTTCATGTGTTTGGGAAGAATCATTATAGACTCAGAGAAATAGAGAGAATTCAATGGGAGAAAATTGTGTCTATTATACTTTGGTTAGCTTCTCTAAATCACATTCAAATGTTATAATTACACAACAATAATATCTCTAATGGGATAGAGTTATGTTTTTGATAACATGACGCATTACATTGTATTGTTATCTAATATGAGATGTGGTTGGCCTAGAAAGGGTTTTCCTGGTGCTAGAAATGTATGCATGAGAGGCTCATTATAACAACCCTAAATGTTATAAATAAAATTTCCCATGTGACATTAATTAAATTTATTCTTATATAATATGGTTATATAAAACTCATGGAATATTTTTTTTATTAATTCTAATTAGAACTAAAATACGGTTATGTGACATTACCATTGATAATTTTTTAATTAAACCATGATCACATGGTTGGTATAAATATAGGGTTTAAACATATCCAATTGATATAGATAGAGGATGTGATGACCACAAATGGTAAGATCATAACCTATGAAGCACATTTATTGGAGCTTCTAAAGGAAATATCAACTCTTGGATTTTCCCTTGACAAGGACCATGCTGATTTACAAGTACATAAGTCCAAGAGAAACCATATATGAGAAAATTTCAAACTCATCAAGATCAAGGATCAAAACATGTATATCGAACCACCCAATGAAAGTCCCACAATTAAAAATAATTACTCTTATGTTCGATTCTGGTGTATTATTTGTATATATTTTGAGACCCCAAAATTATGAGTATGTGAATTATTTTTTATATAATGATTAATATAATTTTATCCTATTATAGTTACCATATAACAAATTTTTATTTTTTTAAATAAAAAACAAAAATAGTATTTTTTTCGTAATATTAAATTTAAATTAAAGAATATATTTTTATCAAATAATATATTTTTGAATTAATGTAATAAATTTGTACACGATATTTTGTATTAAATATAAATGGTTATTTTTTTTGAATTCGAATGTAATTTTTATAAGGGTTCCAGAAATATTATTTCCCAAAAACCAATAATTTCTCAATCAATATTGATAACTATTTTAAAATTGAAAATTATAATATTTAGAATAAATGAGTACTATATTTGAAATTAAAATTAATGAATTATGCAATAGTAAATTTCTCTTATTTTTTTGTGATAATCTAATTTATAGTTAAAAATTAAATATCGTATATAAAAAACTGTTTATTTTTCCATAATAATGACCAAAAATTAATTTAATAAATACTATAAAGGGTATAAATTCCCAAATCTATGTTTTACCATTAATATTATTTTATTTTTATTTAATATTATCAATCCTTTATGAATCCTCCAAAACCATTATTATTATATAGGCATTTAAAATCATTTTGATTAGAGTATGACACACATCCACATAATTATGGTTTTTAATTTATTATGTTCGCCCATAATAAATAAAGAATAATTAAATAAACTCTATTTTCGAAGAAAATATTGGAATATACAATGGGATAGTTTATTGTTGGGGTTATTTAATTATATAGTGTCCGAAACCAATATAATAATGATATCACCATATTTTCAAATAAAATTATTAAAAATTCCCATTTATCTTCACTCAATTTCTTTTTGTAAGATCTAAAATATTCCATCCACTCTATATAGTCTTACCAATATTGTTTCAGGATCTTGTGAATCATATCCCAAGCATTTATCCTAACACGCTAAATTAACTGATCTTTTCCTTTCACATCATTATTCAATTATATTCTATACCATATTTATTTTAACATCATTTCTTTGTAATGGGATATTTAATTCCATATAACCCTTACTATAAAAATTATTTACAAATTATTAGATACCTCTTTCTCTCCAATAAATCCTTTTCATTAATTGATTTATGATGTTGTTATACTAACCAAATTTCACTACAATTTCCCATTCCCAAATAATTATATAGTGAATACCATAACAATTTCCTATCTATGGTATTCAAATTTATCCACTTATTACACATTGAAATGGGACATAAATTTAGCTATTTCAGCCATCTGAATCAAGGAATAATATATGATGATGATTGAATCCATGTTGAATGATCTATGTGGCACACTTAAGTATTCAAATGAAATGAAAGTTACTGGTGCACCAAGAAATATGTAGAGATAAAATGCATCAGGTAATGGTTAGTCTCATGAGAAATCATGTTGCGAATGGGTGAAAAATAGATATATTTATAAGACATTTTCAACCTCGAAATCTATGAGGTTTATCCGTTACCTATGTTTATGATGTAGTGTTTTAATTTGCTTCCAAATTTCTCATTTTAAGAATTTCATGATATATCAAGTCTCATTATTCAGGTTTATGATTTATAATCATTCAATTATCCATTTTATGTCTACTTCATAACATTTATCTCCTCATTCCATTTTTTTTCTTTTACTGGTCTTTATTTCTCACCCATTTGTTATGTTTGTCCCCTGGTAATTCTGGTTATTTTTATAAGACATATAATATTCGAAGCATGTAAAGGATGTTGTCAATAGTTATGATGTATCCCATGTCCCAGATATTATGATATGTACCTAATTATTAATGAAACTAGTCTTCTCACTATATTAATTTTTTATTCTGAAATTTTAGGTAATAAATCATGAATGAATTGGTAGTAATGAACATGGTTGTTATAGTTCGTATCGAAGGAAATGTTTAAAATTTTAGGGATTTGGATTAGAAAAAATTTGCAAGACACATAGGGATTAGAAAAATGATATGAACAAATCCCTAAATTTTGATAAGTATATATTATGTGGATTATTATGAAAATAAATCCATGTATGGATACTACATGTAGATGTGGTTATAGAACTAATTTATTCAGAAGTAACAACTCTAATAAGGTGTGTTACGCTTGACTTATTGTAACCTGGCACAAAAAACATCCCATACATGACACTTGGTTTAACACTCATGGGGGATATGCATTAGTAAATTAATAATCGCATTACGAAATATTATTAATAAAAAAAAATTTATAAGTATTTGATAGGAAATATATATTGGAAAACATGTATTAAATCCATGAAATTTTTATGCTATGAAAATACATGTAATTAATATGTTATCCCTCTAATTTTATTGAATTACTATTCATATATTTAATAGTATTAAAATAACCATCCATAATTTTTATTTTATTATATCGATTTTTTAGAAATTTAAGGAATTACGGAAAAAAATAATTTGATGTGAAATATGATTATTTCCTTATTTAGATACCCAAACCGGTTGGAGTCGGAATCTCAAAAATCATGATGATACCCTATCAGCTAATTGAGGTTATAAATAGAAACATGGTTTAATTATAACTTCTAAATACACCCAAAGAGAGAAAAACTTGTGATTGAACCTTTATTTGATAGAGACCTCCAGCATTTAATGGATAATATGATCCTTCAATTGTGTAATAATGAATCAACTTCATTAAAAAGATATCCCCTATACTTTAATGTTATTATTAAGAAAAGGTATTACTCTGTGTTTATCGTATTGACATAGAAGATGATTATAAGTGAGTGTTGATTTTGAATATGAAGCATGAGGAAGATATCAAAGGGATGGGGTGGAATGAATTATGAATTATTTTCTTGAAAAATATTTTTCTCACACTCTCGAAATTCAAATGAAAATGGCCTTTTGGGCCCTCTGTCAGAAAATATGATGAATCTATCAATAAGTATGAAGTAAACATCACAACAAATGAATGAAATTCATTTATATTTTTCATTACCCCATAATGGAAGGTTAACCACATATTTTGTGGGATAAATCTATTCTACAAAAAACACTAGATATTTGAGATTTTGATAGCTATGAGGAAATTATTTGATGTGTCCGCATAGTCAAAATGGTAGTCAGTTAATCTCATGGGGATCATGGATATAATAAGTGTAATGTTGAGTTCTATTTTGGTGTCCTAATAAAGAAATATAATGGTGCCATGAAATTATTACAATACACATGTAAAAGGTACAGATAAATTCACCTTGGAATTTACCTATGGGTGATAAAGAAATGGTTTAGGTTTGATAAAGAGGACATCTAGATATCAATTTCTAATAGTATAAACCTACTAGTGATATATAAGACTTGAATTCTCCGATCAATGCTCAACACATTGTTCATTTATTTAACTGAAAGTAACGACGGATTTTGAAAATCAATTCCATATGCCAAGGGTTTTGGGAGACACCCAAAAACCTCAATGGTAGAAAGTGTGATCTTTTTACATAATAAACACATATGTGGATCTAAACAATGTAGTGGTGATAGGTATGATAGATATTGATTCAAGAATAGTGAATGTAGTTTTTGATTTTTATTCTATGAATTCATTCATATTACAAAATATTATTATAACTATTCCAACACTACATTAATTAATAGAAGTAGATCTATCAATGATAATGAAAGATATAGAAATTACTTCCTCCCAAGTATATAACTACTCCCCAATAAAAATATTTTGGATAATCATCCCAATGAACTTTCTCAGACTCCATTTGGTGGAATTTTATACAATTTTTGGAACGTATTGGTTTTCCATATATTGATACATCATAAATTTCATCAAATGTGAAATAAATTTTAGTATTCTAAATTGACCGTTAATTTTTTACATGCTCATTAGGTGGATGAATCGTGTTTAGAACCAACATCTTAAGAATGGTTTTTATTTACCTATGATCATTTATATCTAACATAAATGATTTATTCTACAGAAATAAACATCCTCTATGACATTCCAATTGTGACAGAATACAATAATATGTTTCACATGGAAGTTATTGGTCTTACTCCTATCTAATATCTAGAATTTTCAATTGTTATTATAAATGGGGTACTACCATTATCAAGGAAAATATTTAGAATAGATCATATAAAATATGATGATATGAAGAAAAAACAATTGGAATATCTTGACTGAGGGTTCATATGATCATGTGCTTCAACATGGGGTGCACCAGTTCTCTTCATTAAGAATAAGGTTCGGAAAATTATCCTTTGAGTTGAATATCATGAGTTCAATAAGAAAATAATAAATAATAATGATACTGATTCATGGAGTGACAAATTTTTATATCATCAACATAGATCACAATACATCTCAAATGTGGATATAAGGTCAGTATATGACTATGTTAGGGTGAATAAGAGAAATATCCCTGAAGAATATTTTTTTAAAAGGTATGATTACTATGAGCTCATAGTAATTCCATTTGGATTCCCTAATACTCCATCAATATTCATGTACATGATCTATAGAGTCTTCATATGTAACCTCAAAACATTCTTCGTAGTCCTTAATAATGATATTCAAATATACTCAAAAACTAGGGAGGAGAATGTGGAGAATTTGATAACAGTTATAAAACCCTATAGAGGGTTAAAATTTTATGAAAATTACATCAAATGTGAGTTCTTTTTTAAGTATGTATCATTATTGGGAAATATTATCATAGTAAATTGGATAAATATAGACCATTCATAAATAGAAGTAATTGATTGATGGTTGATTCCAACATATTCATCACATATCCGTAGTTTCCTTGGATTAATTGGGCATTATCATCGATTTATGAGAAATTTCTTCTAATTTTCAAACCCTATAAAAACATAACATTGAAGGGAGTCAACTTATATTATAATGATAAATGAAAAGAGTTATTGAAGGAATTGAAAAAGAAAGCATATAACTACACTTATTCCCACAATACACACAAGTGGATATTTTTTCATGGAATTTAGTGATGCATCAAAGAAGGTATTGATATTTTTATAATGAAACAATAATGATTCATATCTTATTCATCAAGGTATATGATGATTCACAAACCAATCTACCAAATGCATCATCGATAGTTATCTATAGTGATATTAACATTGAAAACCTGACATCATTATCTTTTGGGGAGAAGTGTGAAATATATATGGATCAAAAAGTGTAAATTATATATTTACAAAGAATGAATTGAATATCTGCCAATGATGATGGATAATGATGATCATGGAATATGACTACTCAATTCACTACCATCCTAGGAATGTAAATATATGGTAAGATTCTCAGAGTAGAAAGGATCCAACAATTTTATCATTGATGATAATTGATAAGAATCTGATCTTCTTAGACTTGGAAAGGTTCTATATGGGAATTAAAAAGAATGAAACAGCATAAATAATTCATCAAATTATTGATCAATAATATTTTTATGACATAAAGGAAGATCTTAGGGATGATATGGGAATTATAGAAAAAGAGAAAACTATAAGAAATAAAAAAACCTAAAAATTCAGTTTTAATGAAGATGAAGTTGGGAGATTTGGGTCATTACAATGTTTACAATCAAATAACACGTTAAATAATTAAATTTTGGATGATTCACATTGTTTTTATTCATCCATTCACTCAGTGAGCACAAAATTGTTTCGAGATCAATAATATCAACATTTGTGGGACAATATGAATAAGTATATCGCTTAATATATATCAAAATTCAATGTATTTAAGCATGTGAAGGCTAAAATCTATAATTCCAAGGATATGATGCAACCATTACCCATACCAATATATAAATGGGAAAACATCACGAGGGACATTGTCACAAGTCACGTGAATACCTCAAGGGGAAAAAATATATTTGTGTTTTTGGATCATCTACCAAAGTAAAATCACTTTATTTAAATTCGATGGGACTTACCTCTAGATCATATTTCCTGGATTTACATTATAGACTTGATAAGGATTCCTAGAAAACCAATATAGATTGTATCTGATAATGATATGAGATTCATATAAATATCTTGAAAAAGCCTCATATATTATCTTAAATAAGAGTGGATATTTATTATCAACTATTATCCAAAAATTATGGCCAATTTGATCAAACTATTCAAACAAGGGAATAAATGTTGTGACAATGATCTATGGATATATGTGGAGTGTGGGACCAACATCTACATCTAGCTAAGTTCACATAAAATAATAATTTCTACTCACTAATCTAAATGGATCCCTTTGAATACATTTTGTGATGATTTTCAAAACACATACATTTTGAGATGATGTTGGGAATGAAAACTAATAGTTTATGAAATGGTTGAATAAATGGTTGAAATTGATAAGAACATTCAGTAGAAAATCAAGAATGATCAATGTAAGTAGAAGAGCTATGATTAACATAATCAATGAGACATAGTGATTGATGTTGGATACATTGGATTCCTCTATATATCTACCTAAAATAAATTTATGCGATTTGGGAATTAGTGTAGACATAGTCTAAGGCACACCACCCCTTTGGATATCCTTGATCCCATCGGAGTGGTGCCCAACCAAATTTCACACCAATCGAATCAATATCTAGTACATGATGTGTTCTATATATTACTCCTGAGAAAGTACATACCAGACCCCTAACAAATACTGAATTAAGAGTTGGTACTTTTGGAGAATTATGAATCAGTGTGGAGAATCCAGGTAAGATATTATAACATAGAGACAATGTTCTATTGAATAAGATGTTTCACTAAGTAAATGTGATGTATAGAAACCACAAGTTTCAAGAAGAAATGTGGGAACTAAATTAAGTGATGAAATATATGTATCCTAATCTATTTTATTGTGATTAATGAAAATATAAATGGTGATAATCATTGATGGGGGAATATTGAAAAACCAAAAAATTTATAAATATAATTTCCATTTTGATTTCAATTAAATTTATTATTATGTTATATGGTTATAGAAATCACATGAACTTATTATGTTTTATCATATTCAATGGAATTTAAAATATTATTTAGTAACATTACAATTTATAATATATCCATTGAACTGTGATAACACAGTTTAAATAAATATTTGTTTATAACAAATCTAATTGACATATATAAACGAAGTGCTGACTGCAACCAGTATGATCATACCCTATGATACTCATTTATCATATAATTAGAGGGAGATAGAATAATTGGTAAATCACATTGACAAAGATAATTATGAGATACAATAACTTCAGTAGGATTGAATTTTGTAATGAGATAAGTTCAATCACATTAAGGCGAAAACCCAAATCATAGATGATGAACCACCCCATGAAATTCTCATAGTCCAAAAAAATATTCTTATTGAATTTGTGGGGTACTAATAGGATATGAATCAAGAACCTATAATTATTTGTGTATACATTATGTCTTATAAAATGATATAAAAAATTTCATCCTATTATGGTTCCCTTATAAATGATTTTAATTTAGATATTATAAAACAAAAATAATATTTTTGGGAACAATTAAAATTCAATTAAGGTATCTATTTTGAAGAATTAATGTAATTTTGAAATAAATAATATTCTAATAATTTATTATTAATAATTACTATTTATTTAATATAAATGATCATATAATTTTTATGATGTCAAATGAAATTTTTTTAGTGTTCAAAAACTGTTCTTGTCAAAAAAACCCCAAACATTTCTCAATAAATGTTTATTAATATTTTAAAATTAAAAATGAACATATTTCATCAATTATGTAAATAAAATTTATCTTTTTCAGAATAATAAATTTGTAAATATCCAATGGTTAATTATTCCGAATATTTTAGACAATTGAATTTTCTGGTAAATATTTAATACAATATAAATATACATTCTATATTATGAAATCATAATTACCCAAATTCGATGTAATAAATAATATAAATGTTATCAACTATAATATATATCTATTACCATTAAAATAATGTGATTTAATATTTAATTTCATAATTTTATACATCCGTTATGAATCCTTGAAGGCTATTAATATATTTTATAGTTTAAAAATCATTCATTTTAGACTATGAAATACCTCCATATAATAACGAGAATTATTTTATTAATTTGACCCTTGTACATATAATATAATAGTATATAATACCATTTTTCAGACACCATAGTATAAACAAATGGTTTGGTTTGTAGTTTTGGTTATTTTATTATATAGAGTCTGAGACCTAAATAATATTGAAATACACTATTTTTTTCTGTATAATCCCACCCAATATACCATTTATCTTAATTCGTACTATTTTGATATTGTTTATACCCCCTAGTATCTAAAATCTTCCAAAGGAACCCCCGATCTCATGAATCCCCTCCCAAGCATTTGGAGTCGCACACTCAAGTAAGGGATCATTTCCTTTAACCTCTTTATTCTAGTATCTTTACTAACATATGTCTTTTAACTTCATTTCCTTTTGATGGAATATTTTTTTCCACACCCCCATACATTTGAAATGTTTTCTAAATGATTTTAGACCGTTTTATCTCTCATCACCCTATATTAATAATTTTTATATGATACATTTTTGCTAAAAAAAATTCACCTCAATTTTACATGCCAAAACAATTGTGTAGTGAATTCCATTCCCATTTTCTATCAAGGATATTAACATCTAAACAATTATTATACATTGACATGGGAATTAAAATTATATATCCAAATAATCATTAAAATGGAATATAATATGATGATTAATGAAATCATGTTTTATGAACTATGTGGAACATTTAATAATGAGAATAAAATTAATGTGACAAGTTCCCACATAATTATATAGTTTTCAAATGAATGTTGAAATGTTTAGTCACATCAGAAGTTAGGTTAAGAAATTTAGTAGATATAATTTCATAATGGGAATTTTTACACCATTATGTATTAGTTTTTTATCCTTGACCTATATTTATGATTCACTATTTTAAGATGTTTCCACATTTCAATGTTGAGATTATCACACTATATATTATCACATTGTTCAAGTTTATTATTCATGGTCTTTTTATACAACATTTGATATGTATAAATTATTACATGTACCATTATGACATGTTTATTCCCTTAATGGGATTTATATCACAACCCATTCATATGTTTTTTCCCAGGTACTTCCATGAATTTTAAATCCCATGGAATATTACATGAATGTTAAGGATGTTTTCAATAATGTTGTTGTAAACGATGTTGAAAATGTTATTATATGTACCCAAGCAACATATTCTCTATAAATCAGAGTCATTCAGGTTGTATTATGTTTACATGTAGTTAATAAGTCATGAATTAATTTATAATGAATAATTCTATTGTCATATATCGTCCTAGTAACGAAAGTTGAGACATATGTACAACTAAACCATATGGATTGAAATACACTTAATATTGGCATAGTGATTATTAATCATTGACATAGTGGTTATTCCTTCATGAATAGTTAGTTTTCATGGATATGGTTTTCCTCGATGTTATAGGTTGAGGGACTTTATGTTCCATAACATGACCATTGGGGCTAGGTTGAAGTACACAGTAATAGTAATGTTTCTAATTGGCGATGAGTGACAGATGGTATTGATAGGATAACATTGTGATATATATAGATTATCCTATAGTTTATATATGTTTCTAGGTGTTATGTGTTGTAATGAGGGCCTTTGAATATAGTAACTATCAAATTGTGATCATCTCATGAGTTGTGTAATTTGAAGTGTCCATGTATTCTCTTGACCTTACCAGAGTCTATGGGGGGGGGGTGTTAGCATCATATGACCACCAAGAATTCTATAGGGATGGGTTGGTGTGATGATTTTTCCATGTTCCATGAGGTATAGTACAATGGACAAGTAATTATATTTCATGGTTTACTATGATTATTGTTCTATGTTACCTTAAGAATTAGTTTGATTTTCTTTTTGTGATTTTTATTAGTCAATGTGCATTAATTAAACAATGCATTGAACAATATTTGGTAATTAATTACCTCATGGGTTAGGTCATCGGATGATGTGATGAGACCCATAGAACACTATTGATAAAAATGGATGGTTCGAGGATTATGGACATATGAGAGTCTAATTAACTGTGTGTATCTGGGTGATGTTTCGGATATCTCCATACCCAGAGTTATTATTGATAGGATGTGGATTGGTACATAAGAGCAGGATGATGTGAGGAGGTTGATTAAGAAAGTAAATCAATTGATTTATGAACAATTGTCGTGGTTTCGTTGTTATAAATTAGTGACATGATTCACAAGGAGACATTACTGGATTTTAAGACACATCATCTTAGTTACATGTGTAACATGTTTATTTTAAAACATGAATACTATTATATTACAGAATATTTTAGAGAAATTTATTGACACCAATATGAATATTTTTTATCACACATTCATTGATAACTTAGTGCGCATACACACTTTATGATTTCATTCATTTTTTAAAAAGTTTATGCATGGGACTAGGATTGGGCATCTCGAGTTTATTTTGAGAGAGGTTTTGTGGGGCCTTGGGATTGTATTATGGAAATTGTTTATGAATTTATTTTCACATTATATATGGTTTTGGAAAATTTTATGATCAATTTATACCTTTTCTCTTCATGGTTCTATATGCTACAATATTATTAATATAGAACCATCTTTATTTCATTTTGAGTATTATGATACTATGATAAATATTTTTCATTTTCATTCCACACTTATATGATTATGATTTTATGGTGTGGTATTAATATTATATTGATAAAACACTCATTTCATGTCAGTATCACCTTCTTTATAGGGAATATGGTCGAATTTCAGGTGGAGAACTCAGAAGGATTATTGATGACTGTTAAAATAATAGGGAATTATGAAATGGAATGAAGTATTTTTTCTATTTTATTATTTAAGGAGAATTAAAAAAGGTGATATAGAAAGTTTTCAGAGTTTATGATGGAACTCATACTAGTAAGTTAGGAACACTATTCTAGAAGGATGTCATATTTTCTAGTGTTACAAGATCATTTTTCTTTTTTTGAATTGTTTTAATTGAGATTTATAGTGAATATGATGTGCCTAATGGAAATTTTAAATATAATTTTATCAAAAAATTTACATTATAACATGCCTATGTTCAGCCATCCTGATTTAGCATGTTGGAATCAAATGAAATATGTCTCTATATATGTGATTGAAATTTTCATGAGAGTTTCATATTTTTGAAATGTCATCAACATCATATGTGGTGTTTTTTCTTAAATTATGTTTTTTGAAATCTACATAGCCACACCATGCTATATTTACTAATAGAACGTCCAATGGATTTTTAAATAATATTTTCTATAGTAATAGTAATTTGGAATTTTTTTGAGGGTTTCTTAAGGACACATAGTGGATTGATGTACGTTGTTGATGCTTCAGAGAATGAAACATGATGGGCCAGGATTAAAATGTATTTCCAATGGAATTATTCTATGATGGGAATATTTTTCCATTACGATAGGATTATTTTATATAATGTTCCAATTTTTTTTTTGTTTTTTAATAATATTACATGGTAGAATTCTAATTAATTAACCAAAGAGGTTTTAAATAATCCCTTTAGGGTTTAGAAAATGAATGTGTAATGGCTTGGGACTTTTTGATGTGATGTTATTAGAGTATTTCTTGTATCATTTACAATATTATGAGTTCCTGATATAATAAATGCATAGAATTTTTGTAGTCAGGATGTGTTTTATGTAGTGTGATGGAAGCCTGGTTAGATACAAGTAGTGTTGGAATTATGTATAAATGGAGGGTTTCTTGTGCATTTCCCTAGAAGGGGTGAGGATCATGGGGTTTTGATATGTTTATGACATGTATTGTAGTGATACTAGTGGGTTATAATCATAATATATGATGATATGGGATGAAACACATTGGTTTAAATGTCTTCTTGTGTGATCAGGTTGAATATTTGTGCGCATCCATTTGGTATAGTATATACAAAGGATGATACATTGTGGGAACCAGTGAGGGTGTTCTCAATAGATCATACAACCCTAAGAAGGGTAGTGAGCAATTTTTCTTAATTTTAGGAATTATATTAGTGTGGCATTGTGATGGTAATGTAATGATGAGATTGCCACAAGATTGATGATCTCAGGTTTGGTGAAATGTGATATGTCGCACTATATTGGCAGGGAAATGTAAATTTGATTAGTGTGGGATGACATGATATACTCAATTATATACATTTACATAGACTCTTAATGAATTGTCGTGGAAAACATTGGAAAAATGTGAGAATCAATTAGTAGGATAGACACATGTGTATATTTGGGACACATTGAGGTCAAATCTTGAGTATAAGAGTATGTAGTGTAATATGATAAATAGTGTAGCATTTTATGTTTTGGAACAACATTTCAATATTTCTAGTAATTTTATGTTTGGCTTTTTTTCTCTAGTTTGGGTTGGACAATATGTATAGTCATTACATGTGTTTCTATATGGATCATGGTTCATAGAGAAAGTGTGTTTGGGGTTATCTTGTGATGATAACTATAAAATAATGTTTTGATAATTGTTTCACTCAATGGTGAATGGCCATTATGTCAAGCGTGTCATGGAAATAGTTTGATTAGTTTGTGTATTATCGGGGGTATTTTCGGTTATAAATGTGAGATATGATCAATTGATATATGAATAATGAGGTAATGAAATATTTTTTTAGATGATTTGGTTATTTGATATGGTGCATCAACTTAAAAAATTTGGAGTGTTTGTATTGATCTAATAGTGATAATTATTGGAGGAATTTTGGTTCCTTAGGTGAGATCATGATAATTGTTATTTTTACTAATAATATACATAATGAATTACGTAGTGTTTCAGGTTTTGAATTATGTGTGAGAGTTTTATTATTGTCCGAGGATGATTTTTGGGGTGATCCATGATTCATGGAGTGGAATTTCGTTTCATCATTGGATTAGGAGGCGAATGTTATCCTAAAATATCATGATGGTGTATCTTATGTGGAAATTACCTCTGATTTAAGTATTGTCAGTGTTGGGTCCCCAACATGATATTGATCCTTTATGTGGGGGTTGATTCTATAATTATAATTATATAAGTACATTTTCATATATAAATAATTTTCAGGTGTCGTTGATAATTTTGTTTGAAAAATTTAAGATGGAGGTTTCATGACAGGTTCAAATTCATGGAATTTCACAAGCTGAATTGAGATATTTACTAGGAGAATTATGTGGGATTTGATTAATGGGTATCATAACCCCTAGAATAATGTTTTTATATGGATTTATTATCACAATGGTCATTATATCATGGAATAATTCTTTTATAGGGGAGTGGAAAGTTGTGGAGCACTATAATACATGAATTGAATCAGTTGAAGTCACTCGTGCCTATTGGGAGTGACTATTATATGTGAGCTTTGTCATAGTTTTTCCATTTTTATAGAGTGTATTAATCGATTTTTGGTGATTAATTCACTAATATTTTCATATTTCACAATGGAAGAAATATAGTAATTTTGATAAGGTACATGGTGAGCTCTTAAGTTGTTGATGATCATGGTAGTTCAATAGACATGGTTATTGGGTTACCATGAATTATCAAGGATGTGAAGAATAACTATGGAGGAGTTTGTGATAAGCCTACTCATTAATGTTTGAAAATTACTAATTTAATATCATATTTTCAATTAGTGGATGATTTATTTTGATAATCTAGAATCATTTTAGGGTCTCTAGAGTTCAAATGACTAAAAAAGTCATTATTCTGGAAGGGTCATTCATATGAAACCACCCCTTCTTACTCCATCCATTCTTCTTTTATCATAGAGTGTGATATCATAGTGTTAGAGCTATAATTATTCCTGTTATCATTTCATTCATCCATTACAAATTATTTCCCGTTGTGATGATTTTATGTTTGATTTAATTGTAGTAATGTGTGGGGGAATTATAAAAAATTGTAGGGTCTTTCATGTTTTATTTATATATGAGTACCGAGGGAATTTCTATATACCATTCATTATGATCTCAATAATGATAAGATTCTACACTAATTTTATTTACATCTTTTTAATTCAATAAAAAATTTACTATTTCCCTAGTGTTAGGTGATATGTTTTTTTCATTAAATGGTGGAGGGTGTGTTCCATTCACTATCTAAGAGTGGTTAGACATGTTTTTAATGTGATGGTGGCACTAGGTATGTTTTCATCCAAATAAGCCTATATATTACAAAATAAATATTTGAGTATAATATTTTTATAATTAATTATATATTTTGAATAATATCAGATAAAATATCGAGTGGTAGTATAATCATTTAAAATGTGTGGGTGGACATGGATGTGGTGATTCATTGATTGTAATGGGTGGTGACTCCTATAAAGTGGCATGTGATCCCATTGTTACAAGATCATATACCTAATATGTATGACATTTCAGTTACATATGTGATATATGGGTTTTTTAGACTAGGTAGTGATTATGAGTTATTAGAAGAGAGTGAGAGGATGATATTGGGTCTCTAATGATCCGGTTATGTCCTTTTTTTTACATGGGAAAATTAAACCTCTAAGTAAATGTTTTTATAATGCGTGAGTGTGATGTTTGGGTTGATGTGATACGATTAGTTTTCTTAGAACATGAAATGATATATCATTGTACAATAATAGGATGCCTAAAGGATAACTTAGAAGGTATAAGAGGCGTAGGAATTATGATGATATGTGACATGTATTCATGTATTATCATTTGAGAGTGAAACAGTCTATAGGGTTTTTTGGCCCCTGTCAGTGTTTTGAGTAGGATGAGTCCTTCTGGATTATGATGCTATCAAATATAGGTGTTTCATCTACATTATAGGTTGAGGGACCTGATGAGGGTTTTTTTGAACATTAGGAATATGGTGGAAGATTTTTCTATATGTTAACTCAATGATTGGTGATGAGTGTTTTAGGGTAATGATTGGAAATGTCCTTGATATGTCTAATAGAACTATTGGATGCATTGATGGGGGAGGTGAGATGTGTTGTGAGAAGAGGAAATGTCTCATTTATTTTGTGCACAAAGATATTATAACATGTTGATTAAAGGTTAATGACCATATTTTATTATAACCACCATGATTCTTTTGGAATTTATTAATGTGGATTGACCTGCTCATAATATTTGGGAATAGGTGGTCTGATTATTATTCCATGTTCTGTTTGGAATGTTTTTCTAGTTCCATGCTATACATGGATTCAGTAGATGTGTAAACTAGTCCATGTGTAAATTGGGGATTGTTTTTTAGTACCCATAAGTTTATGGAATGGGTTGGGGATCTTGAATTAGAACATTTCATCTATAGTCTTGGGGTGATGAAAATTCTCTAAGATAGCTTGTTATTTGATGCGATAAACTGATCGAACTCCCTCCATTGAGAAGTGATGTGTCAAGGATTACAGTTGTATGATCATAACATATTATTGTAGGTATTGGATCATTGTTTTTAAAACATTCCTATAGTATACATTATGGTAATGTATGGACATCAGTACATTATAATGTGGTTAGGAGATTATGTTTATTTGAGAATGGTGTTAAAACATATATGATCGGGTGTCATGGTGATTTTATTATCACCAAGTGAACATATTAGTATGGATTCATGGTGGAGTATTTTATATATGATGTCAAAGGAACATGAGTAAAAATAATATTTTCCCTCATCCATACATGTGTACAACAGATTATACTATAGGATCATTGAGACCCAACAATGATTTATTTCACACAAAATTCATAGGAACATCAGTTCACTCGAAGGCCATATGTATGATTTCTGTTTGAACATAGTTCATGTCATGTATGGGGATTAGGTATCTCATGTTTGTTTAGAGGTAATGTTTGTGGGATTAGAAATGATATCTTGCTAATATGTGTGTATTTAATTTTTTATTTATATTTCATATTACCATGTGATTGATCAATGTATTCATTATTTGATCATGGGTCTGTAAGTTGCAAGCCATTTTATATTATAATATGATTAGTTTTTATTCTTATTCTAGTTATGTGATTTATGTTTTCAATATATTATATGTTGATTATTAATCCAATTTGATGAAATAGTCTGCATGTTATATGGATTCGCTCATCACCACATGTCAAAGGCCTCTAGCACACTATGATTTCTTCCCACGGTCATGTCTCAAACTCAACATAAGAACAAATGGCTGGGATTGGGCTAGGGTGAAATATATAATATGTAAAACAAAATTTGGTTTTGTATTGATTTGGGTAAAAATGAGTGAAATTTTATGAATATAAAATTATAAAGGAAAAATATAGTGATTAGTTGTGAGGTAGAATACTTAATAATATTTCCCTCCATTTTTAAAAAAAATGGTTCATTTTTCTATCTACTGATCCATGTGCATGTACAAAATGAATTATCTCTTTTTGAAGGATCATTATGAATGGGATTAAAATTCATGACATTAAAACTACTTGAATTTTATGTGTTTCTATATACATGATAAGATATAAATCAACTTCATTGATTATTAAACAATGAACCATCATCCAGTAATGTAACAAACTCTCTAAAAATAAATATAATTAATATGAAACTTAAAGATATAGAAAATTTTCTTCACACATATCATTAATATCAATATTTTCTTCCCCTAACAAACCCTATTAAAAAAACTATCGACCTGATCACATGGGGGAGATATGAGTTTTTAAAACTAATATAAAAATAAATAATATTCCTGAAAAAGTGAAACAATCATATATAACAAAATACACAATAATTAGAAACCATGAACTAAAAAAATATTAAATTTTTTATTATAATAGTTAAACTCATGTTCAGAAAATGTTCTCCTACACAATACATAATTTTCTAAAAAATTGTTGTATCGCTCCATATGAGGGATTGAAATTAATTTTAGAGTATATAATGAATTAAATTCAAAAACTAGATTTACTGAGACCTATATCAGATCAAAAAACTTGATAATACAATTTAACCCAATAAATCATATTAATTTTAATTTCATCATTTTTTTATCAAACTATATCTTTTAATGTATGGTTAGATTCATAAAACATTTACTTTTGATGGTTTCCCTCAAGATCCTGTTTTTTCATACAAATTTATACATATAAGATTCTTATTTTTATTATTCTCTCATGTTTCTAATGAAACTTATAATTAAAGATTCCTTTATTGCTAATTTGTTTTAGATTTTATATATGATGACCACATCATGGACCTGTAAATTTTATGATCTCGATGTGCTATTTATATTATTTTCATGTCTATAGTTCATCATGAATTATATAAAAATAATCTACTCTTATATTTCCTAATAGTATCCTAATTTTTCAACTGATAAGATCTTAAGAATCCTATTTTATTTATTTATAGACATCTGATCTATGAATGTCAAATGTAAAATACCTTATGTAATTCTCTTAATATCTAATATAGTCCCACATTACTGTGATATTATTATGTGATTATTGTATACAATAATATATCACCAATAATTATGCACCCAAATCCCCATGGATATGTAATTATGTGTATGTAATAGAAAATGACTAGTAATTAGTCTTATGCAATGGAATATTACACTTACCCAACACTTTAAATTTTTATTTTAAAATTTTATATCCCATGAATATTCTCATAATTTGGAAAATATATATAATTATGTAGATTTTAATCAATAAACATTATTCTTACATAACAAGGACATTTTTCTTCAAATCATACACAACATTCATGATTATAATTTATTATTAAATACCATATCAACTAATAATTTATATGGAAATTGATTTATTCATAGATATAAATCCAGAGAAAATATAAATATTACATATGAACTATGTTTATAATACATAACAAGTGAATCCTCTACATGAATTCATATATAATATTGACATATTATAATTTCTTATTATAGTATAATGGTTTGAGTGGAGGTAGTCTTAAATATTCCACAATGCTTTTTGATTCAATATTATTTGAAGAATTTTTGAACATTAAATTTTTTTAGATATCAAATACATGTTGTAAACCAAAATAAAAGGTTGTATTCCAACCAATCTATATCTTTAGAACAAATATATAGTATTATCATCAGTTTCTCATTAATTTTAATATCAAAAATGTATAACAAATATTAATTTATTTTTTTAAAAAAAAATATAAATATTCATTTATTTAATTGAATTGATGGTTTATATAAAAAAATAAAAAACATATTTTTTCAAAAATATGTGAGTAATAAAATAAATTGAATAAAAAAATGATATTGAATATATTTCATCTTCTAATTATCTATCACTTAATTCCTTCTAGTCAATGAATTATGAAATTTAAAATATCTTGTTCATAAATAAAAACACAATACAATGTTAGTAAAAAATTTCTACCACCATTTTAAACACATATTATATTTCTTCTTTAATTCAATATATTCTATATTCTATAATAGATTCCTTATATATATAATTATATAACCTTCATCAAATCAATCTCTTTTATACATATTGTCACGAAAATATTTCATTCATCAATAAAAATTATATAAATGAAAAAAACTCCCCGACATGAACACATGAAAGGGTAAACACAATATTTTAATGTGTATAGATTATTCAAAAAATAGTAAATAACATATATTTATCGTCACATTATTCATGTTTGTTTATTGTATTTAGTTTTTTAGATAGAAATTTCAAATATATAAGGTAGAATGAGTAGTTTTTGATATCTAATAAGTAAATTGTACATTTCAATGTTTACACATAGTAAAGGTAACCCCACATAGTCAAAATTATCATGATTCGATCAAAAAATTATTACCAAAAATTATTTAATAATTACATATCAAACATTTTAGTATTAAATAGATATTTCTTCACACTTCCCCCTTCATTTCATCTCCTTTTTCATCACATTATAAATTATGATCAATATTTTTTTAGAAAGAGATGAATTTTTTAATAGTAAATAGTTATATTAAATATTATACCAAATTGGATGGATATATTTCTTTTTCATTTCCCAAATCCTATTATTTCTCCCTGTAGTAACCCATAAGAAATCATCTCCCCCACACTTGATTTCCCTATAAACATTAATTTTCATCTACACCTGGTTGGAATGGTATATATGCTTGTAATTTGTATAAATTAAAAGGTTATTTATGGATACTATATAATTAATCATGAAAACAATTTCATGATAAGATCTAAAGATAATTTTATTATAAATATTTTTATAATAATGACTTAGTCATCTTCAACACTGGTTACATATTTTTAAAGTTCATCATTACTAATTTACAAAAAATAATAGTTTTTTAATCATGTATTATGTGATTTATTTAATTACTAAGTATAAAAGTACAACATGAATTCTTAAGAATACAATCGATTTTGTCATTTTAGTAATGGAAAGTATTTAATCAATGATTATTCAAATATAAGTGGGTCTTTTATGAATTTATCAATCATTTAATCATGATTTATGTTTAATTGATTTTTAATTTCATTTTATATATTATAGATTTAAATAATTCATGACAAGTTTAATAGTATTTAAATATATCCAATTACTTATTCATTTAAAATGTTTTGAAAATAAAAAAATCGAACAGAAATTGATTATAAATGGAGAAAACTATAAAATAACTAAAATATTATACATTAGTTTCCTTATCACCAAAAAAATAGAATCATAAAATTTAATTAGTTAATTATAATTTGTTGGAGAATATTGATATGAAAATAAATTATCAATATAAATAATAATTTTCATGAAAGGTATAACCTTGTTGTCTTATTGGTATAACTGTTAGAGTGTGATCTCATGTAATAGTTATACTAAAATTTGTTCGTGAAATTTCATCAATATGTAACCATTAACGATGAATGAATTATTCAAAAAATTATTTGTATTTGTAATAAATAATAATCAATAGTCACATTAAATTAATTATCCCATCTTGAATATGATTTCCCTATAATAATAATTATCACTGAATTATTGTGCATAATTTATTTTTTGATTAAATATTATCTATTGAAATAGTTTTTCTTATGACACACTTTTTAATATTTTAAAAAATCAATAATTTGCAAAACTTTATCACCCAAATAATTTGCCACTTATATTGGAAATTTTTTCTCTCCAACCTTTTTTAATTCCATATTCATCAACTCAACTATTGGGTAATATCTATGTTCTAACTATATATGTATATCACATTATTTTTCATAGATCATAATTTATGGGATCATTATAATTGGGCCTTTATATGGGTTTCTAGTGGGTCAACTTGTTTCTTCCAAACATTGTTTATAATCATTCATGGTTTCCATTAGAATAGTTTATATAATATCTTTTATTTATATATTTGAAACAATTTTGTTCCCATATTTCTATATATGGTAAGGGATTATTACTTGATGCTTCACTATATATCACCTACTTTATTCTATATTGATATTATAGTAAAAGTGGATTCCTATATCTATAATGATTTCTTGGAGGATTCCAAACATCAAAAAGATATTTTTCCTAAACATTAATGGAAAATAGATTTGTTATCTATCTAGGTGGCCTTAAATTCCACCCATATTGATACACAATAATTATCTACAAATATATTATAATTTAAAAAATACAAGTTGAATGGTTCTATAAAACCTAATATCTACACATCCATGAATTTATAAAATTTCATGGATCTTTGAGACCATTCATTATTTTTGAGATATTTTCAATGAATTCCCTTTTAAACATTTTAAAAAATTCATGGCTAACCGAGAACTGTACTCTGTAATATAGTTCAAATTTCAATACTTTTCATATAGTTTAATATGGAAACAATTTTCCTCCTTTTTATAGTGTATGGAAGGAGTACTTTATATATTGTGATCCAATATTAGAAAACCATATAAAAATTATTTTTCACTATTTTTTTGAAATATATGGGTGATACAATATAGAAACATCTGATTATCTTCGATTTTTAAATACAATTTTTATATTTTATATATTTTCCCAATATATTTTACAAGTAAATTTATAGAAATTTAAAACCATGTAATGCCTCTATCAACTATTATAAGTTGTTCACATTTAATTGGGTCATTATATATATATATATATAGTTAATTTCATAAATTGGATCTTTGATGTAATGTACTAATTTATCTATCCACTTGATTTTTATTCGCTATAAGGTCTATTATCTCTATATAAATTTTAAAAAAGTATAATCCATAAAATAAAAATAAAATTTTCATCATCCATACAGATTTTTTAAATAATTAATTAATGATGAGAGTAAATATTCAATTTTCATACAAAAAAATATGATCAAAAAAATATGGCATAGATATTGGTAATATATTATTTTTATGTTTTGGTGTTTTTTATCTTTTTGGAATTCATTAAACTTATAATATACGGAATGAGATCATTTTTTTATTGATTCTTGGTATAAGGAATGATTAATTTTCATTGTATAGGGAACTACACATGTGATAAAATGGGTGTTAAAAAACTATTAGTTGTATCACTAATGGTGCGGTGAATTTACATTTCATCTTATGAAAAAATATCTAGTAAGGATCAACAAAAATGTATTTTGGATATTTTAAAAGTATTATTGAAATGGATAATGAATTATTATTATAATAAATTATGAATCTATTATAAAATAATATAAATTATAGAAATTAATAAACATATTTCATACATGATGGGTTGAAAATGTTTTGATTATTTCAATGTTTATTTAACAACATCAACGAAATCCAATAAAATAAATTGTCATATAAAAATATCTTTTTACCCCATGAGTTGAAACTTTTCAAACTATAACTCATGACACTATTCTATGAGTGTTTTAAAAACGTTATCTTTATATATCTATAATTGATCAAATGTAATACAATAAATAGTGGAATCACATATAATAATTTTTTAAAAAACCTAAATAAAATAAGATAAATTTCCTACCACAAATTAATAAAATGTACCTAAGGGATTGAAAAATCTAAATTTAATCATTGTATAATAAACGTTTCCAAAATAAAGGTAAATGAAATATTTTTTGTATTATCTGGTTTCATGAGAACATTTAAATGACTTTAAAATCTATATATTATGAAACAATCTATATTTAATAAATTATTATTTATATTTATTAATGAGTTTTATTATAATATGATCATTCATGGTTACTATATGTTGTTACCTAAAGCCATTTCACATTATCAACAGTGTAACGGTCTGGAATTACTTCCAGTGGACTATAGTTGATACCAATCAGGGCACTACATGGGCGGCTACACCCCCTGGGCGGGACACACCACCATCCCCAGTGGCAGCCATTTCCTCATGAAGCCCTTGGGCGGAGAGCCATGCTTCGTCCAATGCTCACATGTGAGAGTTCCCAAGGATCGGATACATTCCTACCTCCTTTGCCTCTGATACCGACTGTAGAGACCCGAAACTTGACGTACATTGACATTACATTACATTTGCAGAATACTTAGTACATAACAAAAACACACACACAAGGATCGTAATAGTTTAGTGTCTTTGGAAACTCGAAACGTAATCTTCTAATCGTGGTGAAAGATCTTCAACATCTCCTATAAAGATCTTCCATTTTTTTACATAAAACCTTTCTTTATATCCTGGGGAAAAGAAAACATAAAAAGGTGAGCTCAAATTCTCAGTAAGGGTAAACAAAAGAAAAATCAATCACATCATATTCATAAGAACATAACTTTTGGAAATCTTAACCTGCAAAAGAGAGCATAATTTCATAACATGGGATAAATCATAATAGTGAAATGAAATCCCAATAATCATAACTTAAAACATGAAACTTTGTGGCATACACACATAATAATAGAGAATCATTTCTTGTTAGTCAAAACTCATTGCCAAGACTATCTTAGTGGACAAAGTCCCTTTCTGAATCGAGTGACCCTCGTTTCATTCCTGTTTCACTGAACCGGTATAACCTACCATTTCAGCCATGTCTATCTCATGAGATATAAAATCTTTACCCAATGCATTGTAGGGAGATATAGGTCCCACCCATCTTATAATGAATCCTTTACTATGTGTGCCACATAATCATAAAACATACATCATCGCATAACACATGTAACAAAAATGGGATTCTTGAAACATCATGACATCATAAATCAATTCATATAAGATAAAGGAATTAATAAAAATAATTCCATCACAACATGATCAAATCAATTTAATAATAGGGATAAAAAAATAACCCTTTATTATCTTAGATGGAAAATAATTTTGATAAAACACTTGAACTCCATTCTTGAGGAAAATATCCTTTCTTCTTCAAAAACATTTTTCCTTTCATAACATGTCATACAACTTTAAAATAAAATAAGTTGATTAAAAATAAACTTGAAGACTTTTAAAGGAAGATTCTTGGAAATAATTTTTTAAAAATCCATTCATTCCGTATAAGTTAAAAAAAACATTCTTCTCATACTTTTGTCGGAAAAGTCAAAATGTACCTCGTACGAAAAACGTCAAAAGATTCCTTTCATATCTTTTACAAAAAACACACCGAAGGGTAAAATTGGATTTAAACCACTGTAGGTGAATGGAAATAATATGTCATATCGAGGAAACATGGATGTGGATGATAAAATACACCCCAGTAAATACCAAAGTATAAACAATCTCGGATAAAAATGAGATTGTGATATTTCCCTTACCTTAGGTCCGATTTGCTTCGTATGTGTCCGAACCTTTTGTATAATGATTTAAATAATGTCATTGACTTATTAAACAATCATATTCATTGTTATGATATCATATATGGTTCACTTATGACATTATATTACCCGTTCTTTTGTAAATTCCATGTTAAAGAAGCGTTTTGGGTAAAATCGTTTCATTTATCGTAGGTGTTTTGACTTGTTGTTCTTGAAATTATTATTACTTATATCATGATTTACTTACTTCCAGAATAAAATATGATTTATATATCATATATATTTAGTATATATATATATAATAGATAGATAAATGAAATGAAAAACACCGTTCATGGAGACGGTAGTCCGTACGTACGCATGAACGCTGTTTTCCTTTCCTTATTGTCTTGAATGGAAGTAAGTAGATGACATACATATATATATATATACATAAATCCAGTAGATTTATAATGTCATATATTTCATTATTATTTCTTATATATACTTTATAATCATTCTTAAATGGTTAACATGGAGAATGAATCTCATCGCGTCGTGGAGACGGTATTCCGTACGTACGCACGCGCGGTGATTTCTTTTTCCGTAGGATGGATAGATTGTGAAATAGGGTTGTTTCATACTTATAATAACATATCATTATATGAGTTATACTGATTTTATTACTTCATAATGAAACAACCTAAGAAGAAGAAGTGGAAGAAGAAATAAAGATGAATGTATTGGTAACGGTAATTACCTCTTCTTTGATGCGCCTCTTTGAGACCTCCTCTTAGGGAACTAAAATTGGTCTTTTAGGAATACCAAAACCTCTAGGATGTTGCTAGAGATGTGGAGAAGATATTTTGGCAGGGGTTGGCCGAGCTTGAGTGCTCAAATTGGTGTGAGGAGGAGGGGGAGGAGGTGTCCATTTATAAGGGAGGAGAGGGGAACCTTAGGAATTCCTCAAAATATTATTTTATATTAATGTCATAATCGGTTTATAATGGTTCCAAAGGGTCTTATTTAGAAGTTAAAGTGGGGATGGGTCAAAACCCTATCAACCAATAGGATTTAGTCAAGTTTAGGTTATTATTTGAACCTTATCAATTAGATTTAACTCGATGTTAAATAATTTAACTTTTATCGTGTCTTTTTGTTTTCTTACACTATATGGTTAATAAACATACTATATCAAGACAAAAGAACCCCAAGTTGTTTATTATTAATATATATAATCTTATCTAAGTCATTTGGCAGAACCTTAGATTTTTAGGAATAAAACAACAATTAATAATATAATATTTGTTTTAAAAACTATTTTATGTCAATTTTGACACTATTTGGTACATGATTTTTAAGAAATTCATAACAGAATGATATGTTCTAAAACAGTTACTTAAATCAACAATAACATGTCATATTAACCTATAAAATTAGTTTATGTCATAAAAAGTCTCAAATTACATTTATTTGGGAATTTATAACATCAATTATGTCAATATTTCATTAATAAGACAATTACTGCATCATCTTTGTGTCATAATAATTGATAATTATTTAATCCCTAAAAATTCTAAATAAATTTATATGATGTAGATAATTTCATTATCTTTCTATAGACTATTCATGTTCGAAGTTTCAAGAAGTTTATCACTAAATTAAAATTAATATACTTATAAGATTTAAGAGAGTGACATGTTGTCACTTTCTTTGGTTTTAATAATAATTAAGTTATTTTCATGGACAAATGTCCATTAAATGATTCTAATCCGACCCTTAGGTGATATGGGTCGACTTTTAGTCATCCAATAGTATTTTGACATTTGTTAGGGTAATTTTAAAATATTATATTTAACCTTAATTACCCGATTTACCTTTAACTATGGTAAATAAAATTTACCGTAGTTACTATTCATAATTCCCAAAAATAAAAAGTAGCTTATTAACATAATTTGGACCCACTTATTCCAAATATGGAATCCATTTTTCCAAATTCAATACACAAAAGATGAAGAAATTTAATTAAAATTAATACCGTTGTCGAAAGAAAACGGGTTTTTCTTTAAAACATTGCAAAAGATTGAATTGATTTAACCTATAAATTCAAGGTAAAATCAATGCTAATGACATACATTATATTAAATGGTAAAAATATATTATATTTATAATTTAAAACCATTATATATTATAATTTAACCACATAAGATATTACGATGAAAAAAGTTGTTTTTAATTAAAATATAGCGTGTTTTTACTATTCATTAAAATATGAAAGTTATCGGAAAAATATCGAAACTTTATCTAATGTAAATTTTTATATCCTGATTCAAAAGGAGAATATTATTTTGTCAAATTGAACATATAAACATGTCAATAACTATATTTAATGTGGGTGCGCCATCAAAAGGCGGTAAAACTGCATTTTTTTGAAAAATACTTATTTTACCCAAAAAATTTATTTTGTTCTTATACCATGTTCTAGAAATTTGCAAGATGAATAATAATGTTATAAAATTAAAAATTTAGTTAATACTATTCATAACGGCTAGTTCATTACAATATTATAATAATATAACATTGTTTATTAAAACCCGGTATTGCGTACAACACACGCTATCGAGGAAGGTCGCGATTGCGTGTAGTGCAAGCCATGTCAGGGTCGCGTGTTGTGAAAGAATCCTTCGTTGTTTCGTATAACAGAATCCAACCATATTTCATTTATATATTTAATATATATATATATATATACTCAATGTTGCGTGGAATAACTATTATCAAAATTGTGTGTAACACGGTCCAAGAATAGTGTTGCGTATACTGCAAGATAATACGGTGTTGCGTATAGCGCAAGGTAATCTTGGTGTACAATACAACATAAGACATTAATGAAATTAAAATAATATTTTTCATAAAATCTCGGGGTGTTACATTCTACCCCCCTTAAAATGAATTTCTCCCTCGAAATTCGTCGGGGTTATAAATGGTTTACTATTTGAAAGTTTCTTTGATAGAAACCCACATCGTAAAAAGGAATACCAAAACTTATCTTTAAAAACAAAAGTATGAAACGTAACGGTTACCCAAATAAACTAATCACTGGGTTTCCACAAAGGTGAAAATTTGGATATGGAATAAAAATCTAACCATCATGTTCTGATGGAGAGTGGTAGAGAACATGGCTATGGAAAAGCCAGTAATCACAATGCCATAAATTTGTGACGATCTAAGGTATCATCTGATTCATCAGATATAAGAGCACTAGGACAACATTTTTGGTTTTCAAGATCATTTCCCTAAAGTTGATGAAATTGGAATTAGAAGAAATACTTTCGTGATTTTGGTATAGTCTCACCGTTTGTCGTTCTTTGGACAATTTCAACTTCATCTCTTAAAGAAATGAAGTTGAATTTGTCATTCGTGATGTGTTAGCAGATCATGTGATAGAATGATGGGTCATTCCATCTGCCTCAAACAAAAGGTTAGAAAATTTATCAAAAAATACATATCTCCATCTATAGTGAGATTAATCATATATGGTTCCTAAAATGAACTTATACTTCACATATCATACTGATTAATATAATAAAACTAGTTTCTACTAAACAGGGACTTCCTGTAGGCCAGTGGTAGGCGATAAAGGCCAGTCGCACTTCGGTTGTGGGTTCGATTCCAATAGCCTTGTCCGAAGCGATGGGCTGTCGCCCGTCCTGCAGGTTGTCCTTTTTCTAAAACTATATTACTATAACATCCCATCAATAATATCAAAAAAAAACTTCTATCCTTAAAAAAAACTAACTTATTTCAAACATAATCCATTCTAATCTTTAGGCTTATCCATAATACTGAAGTCCACTCTCATAATATAGTGAAAATGATTACCAGAGATTTAATACTGTCGTTGATCCCCATATATCATAAGATATGTCTTGTTGGTCACATTCCAAACATTCAAAGGCCTTAATCATGTATTCTCTTGAAGAATGAATACCCATTTAACCTTAGTGAAATCATGAATACTGTTAAAAGTTAACACTTTCCACATACCAAAATCCAAAAACTCTATATACTCAAACCATAATATAACCTTCTCCTTATATCAGTCATGAGCTCATGAATACTATCAAACATTTAATTTTCTCCTTATCCCTACATTATGCGCATATCATCTACATTCCAAAAATATCTGAATAACCTTCCATGGATACTGGTAACATTAATCATACACATTCAAAACTCAAGGAAAGACAATAGTGTAACAATCCTTAGATGTCTCGTTATTCCAACATTACACATGATAAACATGTAATCATTTCACTACATTCTTAAACCATTGTCCAAGATTCAACAATTCTTTCATCTCACATATCATTTGTAGTCTCTTCATCATCATCAACATAAATACTTCCCATACGACTATACTGATTCTCTTCATGAGTCTTTCCCTTAGGGAATTGGATTGCATAATGCCCGTACATTCCACATTTAAAACATTTAACCATTGTAGATGTCGTAGCAATACTATTATCCTCATCCCTGGTGTTAACTGAACCTTTTCCTTTGCACTTACTGGCTTTGTGTCCTTCTTTTCCACACCCAAAGCATCTTCCAGTTCCTTTGAAACATTCTCCTTGATTACTCTTCCCACATGAATTACATATGGGAAATTGAACTTTCTTTCCTCTATGATCAGCATGAAACTCCATCATTCTCTTATTATCCGAGTCAAGAAACTTACCAAATTTTACATTATTGATCATATTATGAGATTGCTGATTCGGCATAATAATTATGTTTGGACTTCCAAATCCCATTTCATTATGAAGAATATCATTCCATTGTCCATCATATCCTCCATTATCGTGAATCATCTTGTTTCCAGCCATTTTCTAAAACCCAAAAAGAATAGTGTTAGAGGAAAAAATCATAATAAAGGGGGAGTAACTTCAATATCTAACATCTTAGGTTTAATATAATATCGTTACCATAGTTCTAGGACTATATCCTATACGTATAATTATCCTTAGGGACATCCCTAGACATACCTTTGAAATATCTCTAGGGATCTCACTAACGTTTTTGCATCCTAGTTTCCAAAGGTTGACTAAACCTCCCTCTGATACCAACTGTAACGGTCTGGAATTTCTTCCAGTGGACTATAGTTGATACCTATCAGGGCACTCCATGGGTGGCTACACCCCCTGGGAGGGACACACCACCATCCCCAGTGGCAGCCATTTCCTCATGAAGCCCTTGGGCGGAGAGCCATGCTTCGTCCAACGCTCACATGTGAGAGTTCCCAAGGATCGGATACATTCCTACCTCCTTTGCCTCTGATACCAACTGTAGAGACCCGAAACTTGACGTACATTGACATTACATTACATTTGCGGAATACTTAGTACATAACAAAAACACACACACAAGGATCGTAATAGTTTAGTGTCTTTGGAAACTCGAAACGTAATCTTCTAATCGTGGTGAAAGATCATCAACATCTCCTATAAAGATCTTCCCTTTTTTTACCTAAAACCTTTCTTTATATCCTGGGGAAAAGAAAACATAAAAGGGTGATCTCAAATGCTCAGTAAGGGTAAACAAAAGAAAAATCAATCACATCATATTCATAAGAACATAACTTTTGGAAATCTTATCCTGCAAAAGAGAGCATAATTTCATAACATGGGATAAATCATAGTAGTGAAATGAAATCCCAATAATCATAACTTAAAACATGAAACTTTGTGACATACACACATAATCATGGAGAATCATTTCTTGTTAGTCAGGACTCATTGCCAAGACTATCTTAGTGGTCAAAGTCCCTTTCTGAATCGAGTGACCCTCGTTTCAGTCCTGTTTCACTGAACAGGTATAACCTACCATTTCAGCCATGTCTAGCTCATTAGATATAAAATCTTTACCCAATGCATTGGAGGGAGATATAGGTCCCACCCATCTTATAATGAATCCTTTATTATGTGTGCCACATAATCATAAAACATACATCATCGCATAACACATGTAACAAAAATGGGATTCTTCAAACATCATGACATCATAAATCAATTCATATAAGATAAAGTAAATCATAAAAATAATTCAATCAGAACATGATCAAATCAATGTAATAATAGGGATAAAAACATAACCCTTTATTATCTTATATGGAAAATAATTTTGATAAAACACTTGAACTCCATTCTTGAGGAAAATATCCTTTCTTCTTCAAAAACATTTTTCCTTTCATAACATGTCATACAACTTTAAAATAAAAGAAGTTTATTAAAAATAAACTTGATAACTTGTAAAGAAAGATTCTTGGAAATAATTTTTTAAAAATCCATTCATGCCGTATAAGTTAAAAAAAACAATCTTCTCATACTTTTGTCGGAAAAGTCAAAAAGTACCTCGTACGAAAAACGACAAAAGATTTCTTTCATATCTTTTACTAAAAACACACCGAAGGGTAAAATTGGATTTAAACCATTGTAGGTGAATGGAATAATATGTCATATCGAGGAAACATGGATGTGGATGATAAAATACACCCCAGTAAATACCAAAGTATAAACAATCTCGGATAAAAATGAGATTGTGATATTTCCCTTACCTTAGGTCCGATTTGCTTCGTATGTGTCCGAACCTCCTGTATAATGATTAAAATAAGTCATTGACTTGTTAAATAATCATATTCATTGGTATGATATCATATATGGTTCACTTATGACATTATATTACCCGTTCTTTTGTAAATTCCATGTTAAAGAAGCGTTTTGGGTAAAATCGTTTCATTTATCGTAGGTGTTTTGACTTGCTGTTCTTGACATTATTATTACTTATATCATGATTTACTTACTTCCAGAATAAAATATGATTTATATATCATATATATTCATTATATATATATATAATAGATAGATAAATGAAATGAAAAACACCGTTCATGGAGACGGTAGTCCGTACGTACGCATGAACGTTGTTTTCCTTTCCTTATTGTCTTGAATGGAAGTAAGTAGATGACATACATATATATATATATACATAAATAAAGTAGCTTTATAATGTCATATATTTCATTATTATTTCTTATATATACTTTATAATCATTCTTAAATGGTTAACATGGAGAATGAATCTCATCGCGTCGTGGAGACGGTATTCCGTACGTACGCACGCGCAGTGATTTCTTTTTCCGTAGGATGGATAGATGGTGAAATAGGGTTGTTTCATACTTATAATAACATATCGGTATATGAGTGATACTGATGTTATTACTTCATAATGAAACAACCTAAGAAGAAGAAGTGGAAGAAGAAATAAAGATGAAAGAATTGGTAACGGTAATTACCTCTTCTTTGAAGCACCTCTTTGAAACCTCCTCTTAGGGAACTAAAATTGGTCTTTGAGGAAGACCAGAACCTCTAGGATGTTGCTAGGGAAGTGGAGAAGATATTTTGGAAGGGTTTGGCCGAGCTTGAGTGCTCAAATTGGTGTGAGGAGTAGGGGGATGAGGTGTCCTTTTATAATGGAGGAGAGGGGCACCTTAGGAATACCTCAAAATATTATTTTATATTAACGTCAAAATCGGTTTATAATGGTTCCAAAGGGTCTTATTTCGAAGCTAAAGTGGGGATGGGTCGAAATCCTATCAACAAATAGGATTTAGACAAGTTTAGGTTATTATTTTAACCTTATCAATTAGATTTAACTCTAAGTTAAATAATTTAACTTTTACCATGTCTTTTTGTTTTCTTACACTATATGGTTAATAAACTTACTATATCAAGCCAAAAGAACCCCAAGTTGTTTATTATTAATATATATAATCTTATCTAAGTCATTTGGCAGAACTTTAGATTTTTAGGAATAAAATAACAATTAATAATATAATATTTGTTTTAAAAACTATTTTATGTCAATTTTGAAACTATTTGGTACATGATTTTTATGAAATTCATAACTGAATGATATGTTCGAAAACAGTTACTTAAATCAACAATAACATGTCATATTAACCTATAAAATTAGTGTATGTCATAAAAAGTCTCAAATTACATTTATTTGGGCATTTATAACATCAATTATGTCAATATTTCATTAATAAGACAATTACTGCATCATCATTGTGTCATAATAAATGATAATTATTTAATCCCTAAAAATTCTAAATAAATTTATATGATGTATATAATTTCATTATATTTATGGATACTATTCATGTTCGAAGTTTCATGAAGTTTATCACTAAATTAAAATTAATATACTTATAAGATTTAAGAGAGTGACATGTTGTCACATTCTTTGGTTTTAATAATAATTACGTTATTTTCATAGAAAAATGTCCATTAAATGATTCTAATCCGACCCTTAGGTGATATGGGTCTACTTTTAGTCATCCAATAGGATTTTGACATTTGTTAGGGTAATTTTAAAATATTATATTTACCCTTAATTACCCGATTTACCTTTAACTAAGGTAAATAAAATTTACCGTAGTTACTATTCATAATTCCCAAAAATAAAAAGTAGCTTATTAACATAACTTGGACCCACTGATTCCAAATATGGAATCCATTTTTCCAAATTAAATACACAAAAGATGCAGAAATTAAATTAAAATTAATCCCGTTGTCGAAAGAAAACGGGTTTTTCTTTAAAACATTGCAAAAGATTGAATTGATTTAACCTACGAATTCAAGGTAAAATCAATGCTAATGACATACAATATATTAATTGGTAAAAATATATTCTATTTATACTTTAAAACCATTCAATATTATAATTTTACCACATAAGATATTACGATGAAAAAAGTTGTTTTTTATTAAAATATAGCGTGTTTTTACTATTCATTAAAATATGAAAGTTATCGGAAAAATATCGAAACTTTATCTAATGTAAATTTTTATATCCTGATTCAAAATAAGAATATTATTTTGTCAAATTGAACATATAAACATGTCAAAAACTATATTTAATGTGGGTGCGCCATCAAAAGGCGGTAAAACTGCATTTTTTTTAAAAATACTTATTTTACCCGAAAAATTTATTTTGTTCTTATACCATGTTCTAGAAATGTGTAAGATGAATAATAATGTTATAAAATTCAAAATTTAGTTAATACTATTCATAACGGCTAGTTCATGACAATATTATAATAATATAACATTGTTTATTAAAATCCGGTATTGCGTACAACACACGCTATCGAGGAAGGTCGCGATTGCGTGTAATGCAAGCCAAGTCAGGGTCACGTGTTGTGAAAGAATCCTTCGTTGTTACGTATAACAGAATCCAACCATATTTCATTTATATATTTAATATATATATATATACTCAATGTTGCGTGGAATAACTATTATCAAAATTGTGTGTAACACGGTCCAAGAATAGTGTTGCGTATACTGCAAGCTAATACGGTGTTGCGTATAGTGCAAGGTAATCTTGGTGTAGAATACAACATAAGACATTAATGAAATTAAAATAATATTTTCCATAAAATCTCGGGGTGTTACAAACAGATTTTGGAATATCACATTGTTCATCCATGTAAATTAGATGTAATATAAATGGGACTTCCCCACTATGTGTTTGAAATTATGTAACATATTTTTTATTCTAATAATTTAGAAATTTGTTTTCTCAAAACATAAATTATTGTTGGTTTATATATCCGTATATTTTTTTCACTAGTTTGATTACTTTTTAATGATGTCATTTTACATAAATACTATAAGTCTAAGATTGATTATGTATCATAGAATAAATCAAACAGAATCACCTTTTTAAAATAATTAAAATTATTTAAAATATTTATATACTGATGGATTTATAGAAATGATAAATATAAAACTATCTTAACATATCAAGTAAAAATGTTTCAATTTGGGTGACATTGGGTTTATTTCTATATTTTCTGGTTGAATATGTTATGGAAGAATGATGAATCCGCATAAATATGAAATATTCAATTCAAAAAAATTATCACTATAAATTTTTTCATTTGAGAATATATATAAAAATACATCTATGATATTACAATGTTTTTCATCATCTAATGGTTTCTTAGTTGAAATGTGTCACTCGTTGATATTTCTCACTAATTTTTACACTATTAATTTAGTATCCCCATATGAAAAGTCTATGTAAGGGTTGGTGTCCAGAGAACCAACTATTTTGTACTTTGATTACATGAATGTTCACTTATAATATATTGTTCATTATTTTTCTTCACTATAGTATAATAATACCTTGGAATATTTGTTGAATTGAAAAGGTTATGGTAGATCCCCGCTATGATGAGAACCTTGAAATGATATAACAATATTCTTAAATAATGTTCTATGGTTTGATGACATACTATGATAGGACACATAGTAAATAGACTGTCATGTGCGAGTACTCGTAAGAAGTCGAGACTCTCTCTAATGGAGTTCGAACATGGTAATATCCATGATGGGAGATTATGAGAACAACCCTGCCAGAAGCAATTATGCATGTCTTGGTGTCATTGAACATTGTGATCTACAAGAATTTTTAATGGTCCTTATACTAGAAGATTATCATTAACTCATGTCATGACTTATGCACCAAGATTTACAGAGGAAAACAGTAACGAAGACAGTTGGCGGGAAGTAGGGTACGTTGGTTGCGTCATGAGTGACATGTTGTTAATGGAAAAGTCGAGGAAGGAATCATCCCTTCCATTTATAGAAGTTTATATCTCTGCCTTTTGATTGAAATAGAATCGTCGCATTAAATTCCATGTCCATGGTGTAAACAACATGTTTATTTTAGGAAGTCAATGAAAGACTGATCAAGCATATAGGTTTATGACACTTCCAGGAAACCTACTGGATGAGATATCGAGACAAACTGATTAAATTACATAGTAAGTGTTCGTATGAGGTGATACGTCAATGCATAGTTAACTTCTTTTTCTTGGGTTCCATGACCCATTTCTAGACAGTAATCTTGGACTTTAGTCAATCTCACCTAATGCCAATGAGAAATAGGCCTATAGGGTCACACAAAAATTGTATTCAAGTATCTCTAGTAGAATAATTATTATTCTCGTATGTGGTTTAATAATTATTCAAGGAAGCGTAAATCGTTTTAATGATGGAGGGTGAATAAAATCAAACAAGTATACGATGTGATTCAATGATTACATGCCATGTAGTTTTATTTTGAAAACAAGTACACGACATGTATTATTAAATGTACACGCCGTGTAGTTGTCATTTTTTGAATATAAATGAATTAATGAAATCATGATATACATCCCGTGTACATTGAATGAACACGTCGTGTAGATTTCAAGGAAAAACAAGTACATGTTGTTTATTTATTAATACAGTCCATGTAGTTTCTCCTGTCGCGATTTTGAGGAAATATAATTTCATTAAATGATATTTATTATAATCAGTGTGGGCACATATCAGGGAATTAATTATTCATCATGGAGGTTTTCAATAAGAGTCAATGAAATAAATAAAATGTGTAACACATTTATTTATTTTCATAACACTACAACCTCAAACCTGATTATAAATATCCTCACAATCCCAACTCTTTTCCAACACACAATAGAATCGTTGTTCACAACAACTCCAGAGAATTCTATCAAGGCCTAAAGAACGTCTTCCTCCAAGAACGCTCTCATGAACGAGAGATATTATCTTCCATCAGATCAATATGATCTAAGGATGACAATGCAAGAAAAGGTTTCTCCATCCTGGAACCCAGAGACTCCTTTGGTGACATCCCGAGATATGATGTACAAGTGTGGATCACTGCTAGAGGAAGTCTACAATTGGCTTCTGTGACACAATGATGAATCACATCAGAACGTGATCAAGAACATCAATGAAGAAAGAACACCCAAAAGGTATTTATTTTAAATTGATTAAATTAATTATAATCAACCTATAATGATCCTACATTGTGGTTCCAGGACTATCCGTTTCATTGTCTATTTGTGTGATTCAATCCATGGAGACATGCTTTTATCATCGTATTGATCCCGGATTGATCATTGTTAATGAAAAAAGGCTATGTGGGCACATCCACCCACGTGATTCCATTGTGCCTGGAACCTTCAAATGGTATCAGAGCGAGGTTACAATGTTGATTATAGTTATTTAATTTTCATTGATAATTTACGCATTTATATTTGATTCAATCCAAAATAAACCATTCTATAAATCTGAATAAACGAGATCTATTCTTCCTCTTTCATTTAACAATTAATATCATAGAAACAACCTTTTAATTTTATTTTTTATTAAAATAATAATGAGGATCTAATCTGGAGGAGCTGCTGTTTCTCTCTATACAAAATGGGAATACAAGTCATGTAATTAAAACTACACGCCGTGTACATGGGCTCAACAAACTGGTATTGGTCCACCAAACCATTCTTGGTGAACTGATTACAGCTAAATATTTAACACCCTATGTTGACCATAATTAAATGGTGTGTGGGAACTGAAATACATGGCGTGTATGTTAGAGCAACATGTCGTGTAGTCCGATCCGACCCAAGTGAAACCGTGTACAAAGGAGAAGTCGTGTACCACGTACACGAGATCTCCAGGACAGTTCCCATGTAACAAAGAAGTACACACCGTGTATGATTTATCTACACACCATGTTCTCCAAAATTTTCAAAGTTCATTGAACATGCCAAATCCCACGGCATGTACTTTGGATAAAAGGTTAAAAGAAATATACGCCATGTAAATATAATCTAAATGTCATATACTTTCTAGAAATTTCACTAGATTTCCTCCAAAAGTACAAATACCTGTACAAGGAATATGGATGAGAATAATCTCAAGGAAATTCATAAAGTAATTTAAGATAATGAATTAATTAATTATAATATCATAATTATTTGAATTCAAATGCGACATATCTTGAATAAATAGAACGATTAAATGAATTTGAATTCAAAATATGCGTAAATGTCATTGCATTCTATGGATGATCATGAGCTAGACCAAAGACCCTTTGTTTTTGTGTATGGTTTCATTTAAATTTATTTAAATTTGTTGGCCTGTGAGCCTTCTTCCAATAAAATGTACGGCCAGCGTGCCCATGGTTTCTTTATTGTAAACCAATGTAATGGAGGATCTCCGAAGCCAAAGGAGACAGTTCGAAATTCAAAGTTGAGGAAAAACCAACAGAAAAAGATACAAAGGTGGACAGGTGGGAGCTACATAACACGAACCATTGGTTCATGGTTTCTTTCCCTAGGTCCGGGTTATCTTATCAAACCGCTGGATAAGCTACCCAATAGAAGTTCATGATCATGCTATATTTTTTTATTACTGTCTAATTGCATGGTTTATTTATTATGAAAGTGTTGTCGCGATGACTTAAATAATGAAATAAACAAGCATAAAAATATGGAATAAAATAAATACCGGACTACGCGTAAACATTATAAGAACATGGTAAATCACTTAATCTAGCATCACTTAATATTAAAAAGAATGTGATAATATAAAACTATGCATAAAAATCCTTAAAAACCATATTATGTCAGACCAATCCTTTCGTTACATGATTAAGGGAAAGACTCAATAAAACTATGGGTTTGACCAACCCTCATTGGGACACTTAATTTTATAATGTAATACTTTACGAAAGGTTTTGGGTTGACATAACTGTATTACATCCATAGGAGTAGCCATTTATAGATTTGATGTAATATTAGAGGCAATAGTTGAGGAAATCCATCTCAGATTTTAGGATTGGGGAGTCCACTCAGCAGATCAAGGAACTATAAGCTCACAACTGGAAAAGACATGCCTACCTAAATACCTTAAAATATCTTGAACAACCCTTTTTGGGGTTATGTGAAGGGGAATATGGATCATTGCCACTAGAATGTCAATGCAACTAGACATTCCGAGTTCAATGGTGAGGGCTATGGGGACTTGATAAACTATTGGGAGAATTAATAAATTAATTTATTGTTTCTCATAAAAATGTAATCAAGAAAGTACTGATAAATATGATCTTTTAATTTGTAGAATCGTAATGACAAACTCATCAATGGAATTTTCTCTATGATCAATTATGGATATAGACAATATCCTATCCGGTAGTAACATTCATTAATGTTTTAGGCGCCTTTAGGTTATCCTACGCCATGAATGAATGTTTTATGTGCTGGAGTCCTCACATCCTGGTCCTCCTACCCAAGGGGTGAATGATGAAGATTTACTTGTCTATGAACAAAATTTGAGCGATACACTCAACATTCAATGTTTTATGTTTCCATCAATGTCTAGTGAGCTCATGAAGTCTCATGAAGACATGGATTCCCATAGCATTCTTGATCATCTCCATGTTCTATACCAGGAGAGAGAAAGATAGAAAAGGTTTGAGATCTCCAGGGCTCTATTCCAGAGAAAGATTTGAGAGGGTGCCCCAGCTGGGCCTCATGTAGTCAAGATCATTGGCTAAATTGAGTTCATGGATGTTATAGGGTTTAAAATCCTCAAAAAATTATGTACCGATCTCATTCTCACATAACTCCCCCAGAGCTTCTCAAACTTTGTTGAGAACTTCAAGAGGAACATCATTGAGATGTCTCTTTCTGATCTTTTTATCCTTATTCACCAAGTGGTCAATGAAATGAAGAGTGAAAATCCTTATTTAATCATGCTAAATAATAGGAATGGGAAGGAGAAGAGATTTAAGCCCAAATATTCTTCAAGTCCTTCCATGAAAAATAATTTCAAAGGGGAGGCATGGGAATGGGATGCTGTTTGCTTCGCATGTGGTAAGAAGGTCCACTAGAAGAAAAACTTCACCCAGCCAAGGAAGCAAGAGGAAGCATCAGGTATATTTTTTATCAAATGAAATCTATCTATTTCTACTAATTGGTTATTAGATACTACTTGTGGTTCTCACATCTGTATCCAAATACAAGAACCAAGTACATTCAAGAAGATTTATCGAGGGGAGGTAGATCTACGAGTAGCCAACGGAGCCAGACTTGCTGCTGTAGCTGTCAGGGACTACCACCTCACATTGCCAACTAGAATGATCTTGATGTTAAAGGGATGTTATTATGTGCCTTATATTACTAAAAAAATTATTTTACTATCCAGATTATATAATTATGGATTCATGTTCAAGTTTGGAAATGAATGTTGCTACTTTTATAATGATAGCATTTATTTTGGTATGGAACATTTATATAATGGCCTTTATGTGTCTTACTACACTAACCACGTAATAGAAATCGATGACAATGTCAATTCACATGACTCATAGCACACACAACATTGGCATCACTGGAAAGGTCATGTCAATGAGAAACGTTTGACAAAATTACATCAAGATGGGTATTTATATACTTTTGAAATAAAAAAACATGGTTAATTTCATGCGTGTCTATAAGGAAAATGGTCAAATCCCAATTTAGTAGGAAAGGTGAAAGGGATAAAGAGATTCAAGAATTAGTTCACATAGATGTGTGTGGACCATTTCTAGTTATATCAAAGGGTGGGTTCTCGTACATCATAACTTTTACTGATGATTTTAGTAGATATGGATATATTTACATAATGAGGTATAAGTTAGATTATTTTGATCGGTTCAATGAATACAAGAATGATGTTGAGATCCATCTTGGTAAGAAGATTAAGAAACTCCGCTCAGACAGAGGAGGAGAATATCCTAATTAGGACATCACTGATTTCTTACGGGAGTGTGGGATTCAATGTATACTCACTCCTCTTAATACACCTCAGTGTAATGGTGTAATTGAAAGGAGGAACCGCTCTCTATTATACATGGTGAGATCAATGTTGAGTCATGCAAGTAGTCCAATATCCTTTTGGGGGTATACATTACAATCAACAACAAACATACTAAACAAAGTACCAACTAAATCGATAAATGGTATTTCATATGAGTTATGGAGAGGATGAAAATCCATGTTATCAAATTTACATGTGTGGTGTAGCGAAGTATTTGTTAATTCCTCTTCAGGTAACATACTTGTACCCCATGGAACACAGTGTATCATTATAGGATATACCAAGGAAACAAGGTGATATTACCTATACAACCCATCAGAACAAAAGGTTACAGTGGCAATACCTGCCATATTCCTCAAGAGGGAGCACATCTCCGAAAGAGGTAGTGGGAGTGACATAGACCTCGATGAAGTCGAGGCTCAAGATACACAGGAGTTGGTATAAGAACATATTCCACGAAGCCCCATGGAAGAAGAGTCTGTTCCAGAGACACAAGAACTGCATAAGTGCATGAGAGAGGTGAGATAACCAGAATGATATGGTTTTCATGTCACCCAGGATGGTTACTCATTATTGGTTGACAATGATGATCCTCTTACCTACAAGGAAGCTGTTGAATGCATAGATGTTTCCATGTGGCAAGAGCCCATGAATTCTGAAATAGATTCCATGTACCAAAACAAAGTCTGGATTTTGGTAGATCCTCCAATTAGTGTAAAGACTATCAGTAATAAATGGGTATTTAAGAAGAAACTGGACATGGAGGGGCATGTTAGCACCTATAAGGCATGACTGGTTGCAAAAGGTTTTAGACAACGTCATGTAATTGAATATGATGATACCTTTTCACTAGTTGCAATGCTGAAATCCATTATAATCCTATTGGCCATTTCCGCTTACCATGACATTGAAATTTGGAAAATGGATGTAAAAATAGAATTCCTTAATGGGAACCTCCAGGAAAATGTCTACATGATCGAACCTGAAGGGATTGTGACTCTAACGGATGTCAACAAGTTATGCAAGTTTCAGAAATCCATTTATGGGTTGTATTAAGCATCAAGGTCATGTAGCATTTGTTTTGATTAAGCTATAACATAATTTGGCTTTGTTAAGAACAAATGTGAGACTTGTGTCTACAAGAGGTTTTGTGGAAGTGCAGTCGTTTTCCTAATATATATGTTGATGACAAATTACTAATTGGAAATGAAGTACCTGTCAAACAGTCCCTTGAGGCATGGTTACATAAATGCCTCTCTATGAAATACATGGGTGAGGTAGCATATATTCTTGGGATCAAGATCAATCGTGATAGATCCACGAGAATGCTGGGCCTAAGTCAAAGTACATATATTGACAAGATATTGAAGAGATTCAATATGAAACAGTTCAAGAAGAGATTGTTGCTAGTGTCACATGGAATTTATCTTTCCACGAAAATGTGTCCTCAGGCACATGAGGAAATAAAGTAAATTACAAGGATCCCTTACACATTCGCGATTGGGTCAGTCATTAATGATATGCTATGTACGAGGCTAGATGTTTCTTATGCATTAAGTGCGGTGGGCAGATATCAAGCTGATCTAGGAGACCACCATTGGATGGCAGTCAAGACTATCCTTAAGTATATGAGGTTTACTAAGGATATCATCCTGGTTTATGGAGGAGATGATGAACTAGTAATCATAGGACATGTAGATGCTAGTTTCCATACAGATAAAGAGGACATGAAGTTGTAGACTGGCTACATCATCAGTTTCAATGGAGGTTCAATGAGCTGGAAGAGCTCAAAGAAAAGTGTCGTGGTAGATCCTACAGTAGAGTCTGAGTATATCACAGCTTCTGAGGCAGCAAAAGAAGTAGTATGGATGAAATTCTTCTTCAAAGAGTTGGGTGTAGTACCGAGCAGTAAAGATCTTATCACACTCTATTGTGATAATACTGCAGCGGTGGCTCTTCCAAAAGATCCAAGGTCACATCAGTAGACAAAGCACATACTTCAGAAGTTTCATCTCCTGAGGGATATTTCATAGAGAGGTGAAGTTGCAGGGAGCCGTATTTCCATAGAAGACAATGTGGCGGACCCTCGACTAAAGCCCTGACTCAGTAAAAACATGATCATCATGTGAGGTCTAGTGGACTAAAAGTTATAGGCACTTGGTTCTAGTCTGAGTGGGAGTTTGTCACGGTTGGTGTCCTGAGAAACAACTGTTTTGTACTTTGATTACATGAATGTTCACTTTATATTTATTGTTCATTTTTCGGCATGACTATAAAATAATAATGTCCTGGAATATTTGTTGCATTGATAAGGTCATCGCTGATCCCCATTATGATGAGGACCGTGAAATGCTATAACGATATTCATAAATAATTTTCTAGAGTTGGATGAAATTATATGATGGGACACATAGTATACAGACCATCATGTGCGAGTACTCGTAAGAAGATGAGACTCTCTCTCTTGGAGTTCGCACTTGGTAATCTCTAAGATAGGAGAATATGATAACAGACATGCAAGTTGAAATTCTGCATGTCTTGGTGTCATCAGACATTTCTACCTATGAGCATGTGTAAGGATCCTTAGACTAGAAGATTATCATTAACATATGTCATGAATTGTTCACATATATTTAGTTACGAAAACCATCACACAGACAGTTGGTGGGATGTAGGGTACGTTGGGTGTGTCACGAGTGACATGTTGTTAATGAATAAGTCGAGGAATAATTTTTCCCTTCAATTTATAGAATTTGATATCTCATCCCATTAATTTAAATAGATATATCTCATTAAATTCCATGGCCTTGGTTTAAATGATGAGTTTATTACAGAAAGTCAAAGAGAGACATATCATGTATATAGGTTTATGAAACTTCCATGAAACCTGCATCATGAGATATGGAGACAAAGGGATTAAATTACATAGTAAGCATTCGTATGAGGTGATACGTCTATGCGGAGTCAACTTGTTTATCATGGGTGCCTTGAACCTTTTCTAGATAGTAATCTTGAACATTAGGCAAGCTCGCTTAATACCTATGAGAAAGAGGCCTCGAGGGTAACACACTAAGTGTATTCAAGTATCTCAAGTAGAATAAAGATTATTCTCGTACGTGGTTTAATAATTACTCATGGATGTCTAACTAGTTTTAATGTTGGAGTAAGAATAAAATAAAACATGTACATGTCGAGTATCAATAATTAAACGCCGTGTAGTTTTATTTTGAAAACATGTACACGTTGTGTATTATTAAATGTACACACATTGTAGTTTTCATTTTGGAAAAGAAATGAATAAATGAAAACAAGATGTACACTTTGTTTACATTAAATGTACAAGACATGTAGTTTTCAATGAAAAAAAAAGTACATGTCGTGTATATATTAATACACGCCATGTAGTTTTTCCAATCAGGATTTTGAGGAAATATCGTTTCATTAAATGATATTTATTATAATCAGCGTGGGTGAATGTCATGGAAATAATTATTCGACATGGGGGTTTTCAATATGATTCAAAGAAATAACTAAAACGCGTGACTCTTTTATTTATTTTCATAACTCTACAACCTCAAACCCGATTATAAATATCCTCACAATCCCAACTATTTTCCATCATAGAAGAGAATCATTATGCACAACAACTATGGAGAACTCATTCAAGTCCAAAAGAACCTATTCTTCCAATAATTCTTTCAAGACCGAGATAGATCCTCTTCCATCATATCAATACTATTAATGAAATACAACACGAGAAAAGGTTTCTCCATGCTAGGACTCAGAGACTCTTTCGGATATATCCCAAGATATGAGGTACACGTGTGAATCATCGCTAGAGGATGTTTACACATGGCTTCTACGACGCAACGATAAATCAAATCAAAACCTGGTCAATAACATCAATGAAGAAAGAAAAACCGAAAGATATTTCTTTTAAATTGAACAAATTAATTATAATCAACCTGTAACGATCCTACTTTGTTGTTCCGAGACATTCCTTTTCTTTGTCTATTTCTGTGATTCGATTTGTGGAGACTGTAGTTTATCATCATATTGAACCCGGATTGATCATTTTTAATGAGAAAAATCCAAGAGGGCACATCCACCCATGCACTTCCGCTATGCTCGGAACCTTCAGTTTGGACACCTAAGGGAATGAATAAAGTGTTTCATATTTTTCATAAATTATAAGTCTTTTTAACACACAATTGGAGTTTAACCCCTTCATTCTATTAGTACATAAGTAAATATTTATTTTTAACTAACAAATCATCAATTATATATAATGAAAATAATGTAGTAAAGAGTAATATAGTATTATTACAAGGCATAGTCCAAAAAATAATCCTTTCGTTAATATGTTTTTCTCCCATATAATGTATTATCCCCAATAATCAATGACATAATTTAATAGTGGGAAAATCAAAGTCACATTGATCTTGTAGAAATAAAAAGTTGAACTATCAACTTCCATACTCCCCATAGGACTTATCATTTATTCCTCCTACTCGACCACTTCAAAAGTATATTATCATTGTCACAATGTCACACAATTTTCTACCAACACATGTATATTTTAAATGTAAACATTACATATATTTTGTATGTTACATTGAGTCACCTCATTTAAATTTGAACATCAATTTTAAAGAGGATACTTTCGTAGTAATGAAAGTGATCTCGTTGTGATATTTAAATTTGAATTTCAATAATAGTAAATCTACATCAATTCAATAAAACACGGTCACTACATTCAACTTACAATTGAATAAATTCTCCTGAATCTTCTCACTTGGATATCTCCCTCAACAAGATCTCATAATCTTCCACCAAAATATATCATCTTCTCTTCATGTGACTGGACTATAGTTTATTAATATTTATAATTATAGGGATATGATTAATTTTCTATGTTATTAATAAAATTATTTAAATATTATATCTCACATATTTTTTAAATCCCAAGGACCTAATATATTAGTGTCTTGAAAATTTTCTATATATATATAAATTTTTGAAACACTCAAAAACTTTTCTCGATAGTCATGATCATCTAGACCCTTTATTATATATTTTACATGACATGAAATCCTTAATAAAATAGGGAATTAAAATATAAGAAATGGTTGATCAATTACACTCAGTATGGGAAATATATATCATAACATGATGTAAAACATGATAGAGAAGTACATATCATAAAAAATGATCAAAATTATATAGATGGTAATCATAAAAACATTTATAATAATATATGATATTAAAAATATATTTAGGGAATAACAAAGTTTATAACATGGATAAAAAAAGATATCAATAGTCATATAAAAATTGAACATGGAATAATTTTTGTAATACATATAAAATACATAATCTTGAAAATTTGTATTTAAATGGAAATGAAATGCATCTTGGAAATTTTAAAAAACAAAATGAAAAATTTTAACTATTTAATTACAATAATAATTTGAAAAATTATATATTAAATAATATTATTACAATAAATATTTGAAAAAAAATATTATGTCCACACATGAAAATGTGTGAAAACCCATCATGTCCCTAGCTCTATGAAAAAACACATTATGTCTATGCCTAACTATCTCATGAAAAAATTACATAAATAGGGGATATTGTGGGAAATATAGGACTCCATTTATCATCATCAATGAATATGGGTGCCCCCAAATATCAATCAATAATATATCACAATGAATCCATGAAAAAATGTTGGGATTAATAAACATAAAAATGTAATTTATTCAATTTTTATAGATAACCCATGGAAATAAAATGTGTTCATTAAAAATTAAAATGGAATAATATAACTTCTTAATGTGAATCATTTGATACCAAAAATATAATCAGTAAAAATAAATACGTATAAGTAGAAACAATAGAGTGAAATAAGAAATGTAACTCCATCATAGAAACATTATTTTTTAAATACATTGTTAAATGAACAGAAAACAAAAATATTCAATTTCCGGAATTTTTTTTTTGAATTCATCATTATAAAAGTGATTATTATGTGTCATTATTTAAAAATCATCTTTCATATCTATAAAAATTTTGGAAAATAAAAAACAAATGCAATTAGATTAGAATTAAAAAGTATATTTCCCATGAAATAAAAAATATGGCATCATTTAGAATAAAGGAATATGAAATGATAGTTCAATAAGAAATATTATGAATCAATGAAAGGAGGATGAGTTTTATGTCCCTTACGTAAACCATTGATTACAATGAATGTATTAAAAACATAGGTATTATGAATATAAAAATATTAATTACCTATTTAAAACCAATGTTAAATATATATATTTATACAATTCATTAATGATATTTTTCATCATGTGTAAGATTGTTGTAATCTATTTTCAACTGTCATGACCCGTCCTCAGGGACCGTGCCGTGACTACCCCAAGCCCGCCTTCCATAGGCCAGGGGCTAGAGACTAGCACCAAGGCGTATATCCCGATAAAAAGGGAAGGCATTGCCTTTGTAAAGTAAACAATCACTACAGAGAAAGAAAGCAGTATAAGTAAATAGTAAGTAAAAACTGAGTTCAATAGTAAGTGCGGAAATGTAAGTGGGCCAGAATACAAACCCAAACTGAAAGTAAAGTAAAACTAGAAAGGGAAAACAACAACTGAAAAGTAAAGTCGCATCGTCGAGTCGTCCACTGGATGTCCCACCTTAAGGGTTAGTACAAATATCCTCCACAGAACCTCGGGTCCAGCCGTCAACTCCGAGTACGTCCCGCCCAGTGGTCCACCTCCGGGTACCGACCTGCTCCGCAAGCCTCAATCGCGATCAGCGCTGTCCGTCGTCTGCAACTAACACAACGTAGTGCGGGCATCGCTCGTGCAGGGGTGAGTATAAGCTACTCAGTAGGGACCCCGAGACCCCCGGAGGTCTCCCAGAATCCACAAAGTATAATCCACAAAGGAAAGATACAATTACTAATTAACATCCGACACTACTTAGGTATATGCCCATACATATACCTAAGCCATCAATTACAGTTCACTACAACCTACGAGCCCAAGTAAAACCCAATCCACATAGGAAAGAAAAACGTAAATCTACACAGGATAGAAAAACACAATCCACATAGGAATGAAAAACAAGATTCAGCTCACACAGGTATACTTCTTCGTATGACGATAGAGATGATCCGATATATCCACTGATTCATCTATGCCGTCGGACCCACAAAGGATCGATAGGTACTAACCCCAGCAATGACCCACAAAGGATCTGACCGACACAGGATCGATAGATAACTCACCCCACAATGACCCACAAAGGATCTGACCCGCAAAGGATCTATAGGTAACTAACCGTCGCAATGACCCACAAAGGATCGATGGATAACTAACCCCTCAAAGAACCATACATGATCGGACCCACACAGGATCTGTAGGCACTGGCCCACACCGGACCGCTGAGTGCTGACCAATATAGGATCGGACCCACATCGGATCTGTATCACTGATCCACATAGGATCATTGAGTGTTGTAGTCGTCGCCGTCGAATCCACTAACGATCTCTGTACAGTTGTCGTCGTCATCGCAGTCGCAGCTAGCTCTAGGGTTCCGGCACATAGCAAGCTCGTTCGGGAGGGTCTGCTCCACGAGCCGAGAGGCTGATACATCAACTGACACATAGTCCAGAGTTGATGTATCCAAAATATCTGTATCGTCAACAGGAACTCAACGCCATAGATGGCGCGCCAATCAGATGCCCGGTTTGAGAGTTATTGGCTTTTTTGTCCAAGGGGCCTGGTTGGATTTTAAGTCAAAACCAACCCGACCATACTCCACCGGAATCCAAACCTCGGGTGGAGTAAGTCAAAAGATCCATTTCACTTAGAGGAATCCAATAATGTTGACGATACATCAATCAGACGTCTGGAGCTCAAGTTTTAAGTGTTTCCGCTCCGAGGGCCCGGTAGGTTTCGTGTACGAACCAACCCGGCCGAACACAAATTAATCTCAAACCATGAGTGTAATATGTTGAAACGACCGTCTTGATCCAGGGATCGCATCGCTGCTGACGGTTCATCAATCAGAGATTCGTAGACCATGATATGGGCAAAAAACCGAAAGGGGTCAGAAAAAGGGGGGTCTGGGCCCGGACCGACCCAGCCCAACCGCCCCCCCACCCCCCCGGGTCAGCCCAAACTTGATAGACCCGACCCAGCCTGGGCACGACCCGGCTAGAGCTGGCTAGGGGCCAGCGGGTCGGCTCGGCCATTACGACCGAGTGAAGCGGGGGGCGCGATGCCCCTGCGTGGAGAGATCACGGCCCAGTGTGGGGCCGCCCTTGCCAGCGGACGTGGCCGGCTGTCGCATCCCACTCCATCCGGTCCCGCGCGGTCACGGGACCGTGGCCAGCCACCACGGCTAAAGGTGCAGCAGCTCCTCCTAGTGGCGTACTGGCAGGCCGCTCCGCGGACCCCCGGACGACTTCCGGTGGTCGGAATTGCTTGTCGTCTTCGCCAATGGCCCTCCCGCGGCCCTTCGTTCACTGCGAGCACCTCACATCGCCCGTGCGGCTAGCTTTGTCGTCGCCCAACAATCCTCTCACCAAGATCGAAGAGACGGTGGGTTTAGACTTGTTCGTTGGTCCTCACCCACCGTGTTAGCAGTTTGAAAAAGTATTCCGACAAATATTTTAAACATATGTCGTCGTTATAAATTAACAAGATTAAGATTGCACCATTTGAAATCAAGTCAAGGATATAATTCATGAGGAATTAGAAGAACTGAAACCCCCTACCTCAATCGGTTGTTGATCGAAGTTTGTCGCGGGGAAGGAATGTCGCAGAAGAAGCGTCGCGGAAGGAGAATCGTCGGTGTCGTGGTAAACGGTGTCGCGTCGTCGATCTCCGAGGGTTCGGCGCTCTTTGTCTCCCTTCTTCGGAGGCCGACGTTTTTCGTCGGTGACGATGCGTTCTTCGCGTTCTTCGCGTTTTTCGCCTTCTTCACATTCTTTGCGTTCTTTAATAAAGGAGGATGAAGATCTTCAAGCTTTAGTGTTTCTCAAAATCCTCTCAACAAGAAACCCCTCATCAAACCGAGTGTTGGACTTATTTTATTCCCATGCCAACAATTTGAAATTCAGCGATAATAAACAAAGAAATAATTCCAAAAATTAATTGTAACGATTTAACTGCCCAATTGAATGCGGCATTTCTTAACCAGAAAAACGTAATGTTTGACTTTCATTAAAAAGGGGGGTTGCGGGTGCGTTACTTAGGAGACAAAAAACGGTGGGGCTCATGCGGGCCCCACATCTAAAATATCCTACCAGGTGGGTAGCATATTGTGGGTTCCACCTTATCCACTTATCTTAGCATTTGTGGCTTTATGTGTAATAAAATAAAGTGTCACACCACTTTTATTTTATTTCTTAACTTAACCCCAAAAATTAAAAACCAAACCCGAGAAAACACAACTCCGGAAAAGGTGTTTCTAAGAAAATATCTGCGCTGCGATTCCATCGGTGCCCTCAGAATTAGATTCTGAGAACCGGTTCAAAAGTTGGAAAAACCTGCTCGTTCGTTCACTGAATGTACCTGAGCTAAACTTTGGAAATTGATTCCAGGCACACCGGGCCTCGGAATCAGGTGCCGTCAGAAACTGTGTTCTTGTAAAATTCAATGAAAATTAAGAAAAAAATTTTCTTGAATTTTACAGGACTTTATATCAATCCTAACTCAGGGATTTACATCCCCATAAAGATACAACATAAACTAGGGAAACAAAAGTGGGTACTGAGCACGCATCTGAGCCTACCACTCCCAAGTGCTCTCCTGGACGTTCTCGTGCTGCCATCTGATTGCACTAGAGGAATCGACCAACCACATAGGACCTGCTCTTGTCGATCCTCGATCTCCACCGGGACCTCCGTAAAAGTCTCCCCATCATCAACGTTCAGCTCCCCATGGTCAATGATATGTGTTGGGTCATGCACGTATCTCCTCACATGAGATACGTGGAAGACAGCGTGCACCCGGTGCAACTGAGGTTGTAGAGCCAGGCGATAAGCAACCTCGCCAATCCTGCTGAGGACCTGGAATGGTCCGATGAAGCATGGAGGCAACTTTCCACCTCTGCCAAATCTCTGTAAACCACGTCGAGGTGATAGACGCAAGAAGACGTGGTCGCCAACCTTGAACTCTAGTGTCCCTCGCCGCCTAATGTAGCTGAATGCACGTCCTTCTGCTGAGAGCATCAGCTACCACATTCCCCTTTCGAGACGTATAGACTATCTCAAAGTCATAGTCCTGGAGGAACTTGAGCCATCACCGCTGTCTCAGGTTCAGGTCCTTCTGAGAGAAGATTTACCTGAGACTCTGATGGTCAGAAAAGACTGTAAAGCATTCTCCCATCAGGTAGTGTCGCCATGTCTTCAGAGCGAAGACCACTGCTGCTAACTCCAGGTATTGAGTAGCTTATTTCTTCTCATGCGCCCTCAACTGTCATTATCCATAGGCGATAATTGCCCTCTCCTGCATCCGGACACATCCAAGTCCGGTACCTGATACATCTCAGTAGACTACGTACCCTACTCCTTCCTCCGGCAACCTCAAGATAGGTGCGATGGTCAATCCCTGTATCAGCTCCTGGAAGCTCTGCTGACATCTGTCTGACCACACAAAGGGTTCCCCCTTCTTCATCAAAGCAGAGAGTGGTACCGAAACTCTAGAGAAGTCTGGTACAAATCTCCGATAGTATCCAGCTAGTCCCAAGAAACTCCGCACCTCCGTCACGCTACTGGGTGGCTCCCAAGCTAGCACTGCCTCAATCTTCACAGGATCCACCACAACTCCCACCTTAGAGATGACATGTCCTAAGAAGTGGACTTCGCGTATCCAGAACTGACACTTCGAGATCTTTCCATAATGATGGTACTCTCGGAGTGTGTCTAGAATAACCCTCAAGTGGTAGGCATGCTCCTCCTTAGTCGTCGAGTATATCAAAATGCCGTCGATGAAGATCACGACAAATCGATCGACGTACATCTGAAAGATCCTATTCATGAGACCCATGAACACTTCTGGAGAATTGGGTACGCCAAAGGGCAAAACCAAGAACTCAGAGTGGCCATACCGACATATTAAGGACGTCTTCTGTACGTCCTCATCCCGAACTCTGAGCTGATGATAGCCTGACATGAGGTCTATCTTCGAGAACCACTGTGCTCCCTTGATCTGGTTGAATAATTCATCAATACTTAGTAGCAGATAATTTTTCCTCACTTTCATCCGGTTCAGGCTATGATAGTCTCACATAGTCCCAAGCACCTGTCCACCTTCTTGGCGAACAATATCGGGGAAGCCCAGGGCGAAACACTGGGTCAGATTAATCCCTTTCCCTGCAAGTCCTCCAACTGTACCCATAGATCTCAATGCTCGGCGAGAGCCATCCGATATGCTGGGGTGGATATCGGGGTTTTCATGGGGTATAGATCAATATAAAAGTCTACCTCTCTGCAAGGAGGTAGTCCTGGAACGTCTTCAGGAAAGACATACGCATACTGATCCACCACTGCAGGAAAACTAGGACTCTGCACATCAACTTCTCCTAGGATGAGGATAGACAATTGATGAGTGATGGGCTGTCTTCTCCTCTATGAGAGTCCATCCTCTACTGCGAAGGCTCCCTTCTCACCGGTGAAGGTGAACCTACTCCCGTCAGTGCGTACACATCGCACCTTGGGCCTAATACAGTCGATATGAGCATGGACTGTAGATAACCAATCCATGCCCAAGATGGCGTCGTAAGGCCTCGACGCCGCTACAAGAAGATCCTAGCTAAATCTCTCACCTCCTAGAGTAAGCTCACACTACCGGTACCATTGCGTAATCGTCGAGTCTGCTCCTGTAGGAGTCTCTAGCCGTAAGGATCGAGCCAACAGACCTGTCAGAATTTCCGAGCTCTGAACAAGGGCAGCGGCTATGAAATAATGACTCTCTCCTGTGTCTATAAGAACTTCAGAAAGGGTGGAATAGACACAGATAGTACCTCGAATCATCTCGGGCGCACCGTGGTCATAGGCCTCCCCATCCTGGAGTTGTTCCTGTCTCTGCCCGCCAGCTACCTGTGGTCGGGGTGGACCTCCTAGTTGTGGTGGTGGTAGAGCCTCAAAGCGTCCCCCACCACCTGCTGCTCGGCCAGTTCCTCTGCCTCGTCTGCCTGCTCCCTGCGGACCTCCACGGTCGACCCTCTGCCTCTACCTGGGTGGCCCCTCAACCGTCTACTGCTCCTCGTCACGGTGGGACGGGCTGTCACGAGCCATGTGGCCCTGCCCGCCGCATGTGTAGCACTGTATGCCTCTCAAAAGACTGGATTCGCGTTGTGTGCCCCGCACTGCTGAGCCAGTGTCCAAAGGTCGTGTGCCTAAGGGTCTAGTCTGCCTAGACCCATTAGTCATCTATTTAATGCCTGCTGCAGAAGACTCTGCTACATGCCGCCTTGTGGTGGGTCTCGCCGCTGATGTAGACACTGTAAGAAAGCTCTCGATCAGAAGGGATTGCTCCTGTACCCCTTCCTGAGTCAGAATGCTGAGGGAGTTCCGCGATGCCTTGATCTCATGCCTCAATACCTTCTCAAAAGTCCGGGCCTGGAAGAATGGGTCACGTACCATGTCTGTCGAGTAGCGTGAGAGATCGGTAAATCTCACCGACTACTGGGCGGCCATAAAGCTGCCCTACCGCACCTGTAAAAGATTCTGGATGCGCACCGCACGGAGGGTGGCTGGGACGAGCACCGAGCGAAAGAGGCTTTCAACCTCCGTCCAGAGGAGGGATGCCTCATCGTGCACTTGGAGCATCAAGATCCACCATCTGCTTGATGCCGCATGTAGTAGGCTCGCTGTGATGATCACCATGAGGTCTGTTGGTGTCCTCACTAACCTAAAAACCGATACGACTGCCTCCAGCCAGTCCTCGGCTGCCTGGGAGTTAATCTCCCCGCGGAACCTGAGCGGTCGCTGGTGCTAAAACTCATGCAGTGCACTAAGGCGACGTGCATCGTCCGAGGCCGGGGCTGGTAGCATCGGTGGCTCGGCGGGTAGAGGTACCGCCGGTGCCTAAGCTGTCAAAGGGACATGTATCAAGGCCTCGTCGCTCGGTGGGCTGTCGTCAAGCACAACTCTCAGAACCATAGCTGGATGCCATCGTGGGGCCGTCCTGAAAAGAAATAGGTGATCCACAGTCAGAACAGTATACCTATTGAGCTGACATAATGTAATCACAAAGAAAACTTGAATCACACATGCTATCAATGTTTTTGTGCATTAAGTCGGAAATCAGAAGTCAGGGTCCTGGTGTATGGATACATCGGCCACCGCACCAACATTAGACTCCCTGGACTGATAACCACACCCAATACTCTTAACACTATTGCTTCACATAGAAAATGATCAGAGTCCCGAGTTCTGCGGTAGAACCGAACTCCAATGATACCAATTTGTCACGACCCGTCCTCGGGGCCCGTGCCATGACTACCCCAAGACCGTCTTCCATAGGCCAGGGGCTGGCGACTAGCACCAAGACATAAATCTCTGTTAAAAGGGAAGGCATTACATTTTTAAATTAACCAAACACCACATAGAAAGCAAGAAGTAGAAGTATACACTATGTAAAAACTGAGTAAAACAGTAACTGCGGAAAAGTAAGTGGGCCAGAATACAAACCCAAAATGAATGTAAAGTACAACTGGAAAGGGAAAACAACAAATGAAAAGTTAATCCGCATCGTCGAGCCGTCCACTGAAAGTCCCACCTGAAGGGTGAGTACAGATAGCCTCCATAGCTCATCGGGTCCATCCGTCCACTCTGAGTACGTCCCGCCCAGTGGTCCACCTCCAGTACCGACCTGCTCTGCAGGCCTCAAGCACGATCAGCACTATTCGTCGTCTACAACTAACATAGTGTAGTGCATGCATAGACCGTGCAGGGGTGAGTATAAGCTACTCATTAGGAACCCCGATACCCCCAAAGGTCTCCAAGAATCCACAAAGTATAATCCACAATGGAAAGATACAATCATGAACTAACATCTGACACTACATAGGTATATGCCCATACACATACCTAAGTCATCAATTCCAGTTCGCTCGATCCTTCGAGCCCAAGTACAACCCAATCCACACAGGAAAGAAAACCATAAATCCAAATAGGATACCACAACACAATCCACATAGGAAATCAAAACAGGATTTAGCTCACACAGGTATACTTCTTCGTTTGACGATAGAGATGATCAGATATATCCACTGATTCATCTATGTCGTCGGACCAACAAAGGATTTATAGGTACTAACACCAGCAATGACCCACAAAGGATCTGACCCACACATGATCAATAGGTAACTAACCCCTAAAATGACCCACAAAGGATCTGACCCACAATGGATCGATAGGTAACTAACCCCCGTAATGACCTACAAACGATCTGACCCATAAAGAATCGATAGGTAACTAACCCTGCAAAGACCCATACAGGATCAGACCCACACAGGATCTGTAGGCGCTAGCCCCCACAGGACCGATGAGCGATGACCCACACAGGATCGGACCCACACAAGATCGGTAGCACCGATCCACGTAGGATCGCTGAGTGTTGTAGTCGTCGCCGTTGAATCCACTGAGAATCTCTGTACAGTCATCGTCGTCGTCGCAGTGGCAACCAACTATAGGCTTCCCGCACACAGAAAACTCGTTCGGGATGTTCCATTCCATGAACCGAGAGGCTGATACATCAACTGACACATAGTCTAGAGTTGATGTATCCAAAAGTTCCGTATTGTCAACAGGAACTCAATTCCACAGACGGCGTGTCAATCGGACGCCCGGTCTGAGAGTTATTGGCTTTTTCGTCGCAGGGGCCCGATTGGTTTTTAAGTCAAATCCAACCCGAACGTACTCCACCTATGACCAAACCACGGGATGATTAATCCAAAAGATCCATCCCACATAGAGTAATCCAACAAAGTCGACAGTACATCAATCTGACGTCCGGAGCTCAAGTTATAAGTGTTTCCGCTCCGAGGGCCCGGTTGGTTTCGTGTACGAACCAACCTGGCCGATCCGAAGGTACTCCGAAACCTTCAGTGTAATATATCGACATGACCATCTCAATCCAAGGATCGGATCTCCGCTGACGGTGCGTCCATCGGTGGTCCGTAGCCCAATATATGGCCAAAAGACCGAAAGGGGTCCGAAAACGGGGGGTCCCGGCCCAGATCGTCCCGGCCCACCCCCCCCCCCCCCCCCCGGGTTGGCCTGAACCGGGTCGACCCGACCTGGGTCCAGGTCCAACCCGGCTGGGTGTGACCCGGCCCAGCTGGCGCGACCCCACCCAGCCTGGGCGCGAACCGGCTGGCGCTGGCCGGGTGGCCAGCGGGTCGGCTCGGCCGTTACGGCCGAGTGAAGCGGGGGGCGTGTTGCCCCCGCGTGGAGAGACCATGGCCCCCCGTGGGGCCACCCTTGCCAGTGGATGCGGCCGGATACCGCATCCCTCTCCTTCCGGTCACGCTCGGGCGCGGGACCGTGCCCTGGCATCGCGGCTTCAGTCGCGGCGGTTCCTCCCGGCGGCCCGCCGGCGTGCTGTTCCGCGGACCACCGGACGAGTTCCGGTGGTGGGAATTGCATGCCCTCTTAGACAATGGCCCTCCCGGGCCCAATCCTTCACTGCAAGGGCCTCACATCGCCCGTGTGGCCTGCTTTGTCATCCCCCACCAATCCGCTCACCAAGAACGAAGAGACGGTGGGTTCGGACTTGTTCGTTGGTCCAAACCCATCGTGTTAGCGGTTTTAAAAAGTCTTCCAACAAATATTTTAAACATATGTCGTGGCTATAAATTCACAAGATTAATATTACACCATTTGAAATCAATCTGAGGATGTAATTCATGAAGAATTAAAAGAACCACAACCCCTTACCTCAATCGGTTGTTGATCGAAGGTTGTCGCGGGGAAGGAACGTCGCTGAAGAAGCGTCACGGAAGGAGGATCGTCGGTGTCGCGGTACACGGAGTCACGTCGTCAATCTCCGAGGGTTCGGCACTCTTCGTCACCCTTCATTGGAGGTCGGCATTATTCGTCGGCGACGATGCATTCTTCGTGTTCTTCGAGTTTTTCGCGTTCTTCGTGTTCTTCGCGTTCTTCAACGAAGGAGGATGAATATCTTGATGATTTAGAGTTTCTCCAAATCCTTTCAACAAGCAACCCCTCAACAAACCTACTGTTGGTCTTATTTTATTCCCATGCCAACAATTTGAAATTCAATGATAAGAAACGAATAATTAATTCAATGAATTATTTGTAACGATTTAACTTCCCAATTTAATGGGGGGTTTCTTAACTAGAAAAAGGTAAGGTTTGAATTTCATTAAAAATGGGGTTGCGGGTGCGTTACATAGGAGGGAAGAAATGGTGGGGCTCGTGTGGGGCCCACATCACAAATATCCTACCATCTGGGTAGGATATTGTGGGTTCCACCTTATCCTATTAACTTAGCTTAAGTGGATTTAAGTGAAATAAAATAATGTGTCGCACCACTTTTATTTTATTTCTTAACTTAACCCAAAAAATTAAAAACCACACCCGAGAAAACGCAACTCCAGAAAAAGCGTTTCTAAGCAAATACCGGCGCAACGATTTCATAAGTGCCCTCAGAATTCGATTCCGAGCACTAGTTCAAAAGTTAGAAAACCCCTCTCTTTCGTTCACTAAACGTACTCGGGACAAACTTTGGAAATTGATTCCAGGCACACCGGGCCTCGGAATCAGGTGCCGTTAGAAACTGTGTTCTTTTAAAATTTCAAAGAAAATTAAGAAAAAAATTTCCTTGAAATTTACGGGTCTTTACATGAATAGTGAGTGATAAAAACATAATCATGTACACAAATAATAGATTGTTCATATTTTATCCCACTATTTTGGTTCATGTTATACCATTTAATATATTATAACATATTACATATTTTTATTTAAAAATATCTTACATCATTCAATAATTGGTTTAGTTACAATTTGGGAAATGGGAAATGTGATTCGATTTTTTTGGGTATTTTAATGAATGTGAATGATTTTGAAAAAATCAGTTAAATAATAAATATATTATTTTTAGAAACATATACAAATCATGATTTTATTATTTTCTTATAAAATATTAATATAAATTTTCTAAATTATATACAAAATATATTTTTATTTCATCATTTATATAGGTGGTTAAACCGACCCAAATTTGAATTCGATTTACCATGATTAGTGAGTATTGAAAATGAGGATTATCTTTTGACATAATATTATTATTAAATAATCATTAGGATATTATTTTTATGTTTTTATTATGTTGAAATGGATTTGAATATTTTTTTTCTAATTGAAAACATGAATAATGGGATATAAATTTTTTTTATAGGGGAGGTTGTCTGCACACACAAATGATTGGCATTTAATTATTTTTATAAGTGAATGAAATTAGTAAATCAAAATCATAACACTAATATAATAAAATAAAAGTATAAAAATGGTACGAAATTCAACATATTGTTATATTGATGATATTATTGGAAGAACAATATTATGAGAACAAATATATGAATTTGAAAATAATTATTCTAGATTCTTCATCATTCATTGGATGTCCCATAAATATTGAATGTAATGGCATAAATATGAGTTTCTTGGGGAAAATTTAATTAGGATATGGGTATAGTGATATTAAAATGGAATTGTTTCATTTAGAAATTTTATGGATAATATATTCTTTATGTGGTGTGGTGTTACCTTTTTATTTATAAATACAATGATAGTTATTTTAATTCACACTGATTTTACAAAATTTAATTTCCCAATTTATGTGTCTTAAGTATCAAAGAGGTAAAAAATAATAAATTATAGATTTTTGGTCAATAATGTCTTTATATATCCATTTTAAAACAATTTTTTCCATTTTTCTCATTCCCCCTATAATAGCCAAAATTTCCCAATTTTTATTTTTTCAATGGAAGCTAAATTTTAACCAAAGTAATTTTTAATAATGATTAAATATTCAAATTTACAAGATTACTTATTTGAAATGATATGACTTAATATTTTAAAAACATTTTATCAAATTAATTTTTTTATATATGAAAATTTAATTTAAAAATAGAAAAACATAAACATGTGAAACCATTAATAAATATTTTCATTAAATTAATTCTCAATATTAAACTAATATTTTCTATTAGTTTTAAAATTATTAATAATTTTTTATTTGTTCAAATAAAATTTTAAAATGAATAATATTATTAATAAATTTCATATTATATGATACTATATATTTTAAAATCTCTTATGTCATCTTTCATAGTGATAAAATCATGTAAATTATTATAATTGAATTATGATATTTTTGAACAAAAAATTATCCTTTTTAGGAAATACAAAAAAATTCAGAATATGTTAATTTAAATGTGAATTTTTAAAAAATGACGCTAATTTTATATAACTAAAATTATGAAATTTTAAAATTTATCTTTTAATGGATAATAAATAAAAAATATAGAAAACTTCCTTTATTGACAATAAAACATTCATCCTTAATTCATTTAAACTATATAAAATCTATAAGTATTTATTTTTAACCATTTAAATAATTGCTTAGTAACTAATGCTACTCTACAATTTTTCATATTTTTTAGGTTATGTGTGTTTTGAAATAATAGTAATAGATCTTTCTGTTTATAGTATTTATTAATAAGATCAAAAATCATAGTTCATTACATTCTACCCCTCATAAAAGAAAATTTTACTTTAAACTACATTATTTTATTAAAATATTTCCGAAAAATAATATACCATTATATCCTAATGTGTTAACATAGCCTCCTATAAATAAGAATTTCACTATATATTCTTGGGCAGATGGGTGGTTTTGTTTCCAAATTGACTATCTTAGCGATCTATAATTTCCACTTATTGTTCCGAAAATGAAAGATCATGTTCCTATAACAATCATTTTTTGGATTGGGTCATGTGAGGGGTATACTATATAAAATCATAAAATAGTTACATGGAATACATCCCATACATCAAAGAGGTGTTGAGGTAGTGTTATGAGAATGGATATGACAATAACATGATCAATTGTATCAAAGTGCCCAATGTATCTTGCGAGATGATTCTAAAAATCCAAAATCTAATAACCTGCTTCCATTAATATGTTTAGAGGATAACCCCATAAAAAATATAATACTAAATATATCATCGATGATTATAAGCATCACTAATTAATTAAATGTTTTACTTTTTCATGGTTTCTGAATTGTTTGAACCGTATCATTCATTTTCATAGATAAGGTCAAGACCTATCAAATACCTCTCTCCAACTTCATGAAAAATATTGGATTCCTCTATAGCATCCAATATAAAGGATCATATGGTTTCATATAAATTCAATAATGAAATATATTTTTATACGAGAAATCTATAAGAGGACATGGCTAATTCCAACATCGATAAAAATCCATCAAACAATATTCCTCATGTTTTCTATCATTTTATTTTTCAACTCAATATAAACATCTATTCAAGGATCATATATACGGGTAAATCATAGTTCTTTCTCAAAACCATGATGAAAACTACTCCATAACCTTGAGGAATAAATTAGATCCTAATAAAATACACTGAATATTTTTAAATTACATAACTCACTACTTTCATTATGTATATCATGTATTATTGGTCAGGGGAGAATTCACCACTAATGAAAATAAAATATATCTTCATTTTAATCAAATAAAATGTAACTCAAATAAAATTTTGAAATTTTGAAATTTTTGTGGAGTCCTATATCAAAGTCCAGGGATATCCTTCCCATTTTAATACTAGTATTAGTAATTATTTCAACATACAATTATACATTTCCCTTTCAACCATAATTTTTTTGCATACCAAGTATTGAGACACATAATCATTAATATGTTTTTTTATACAATCGCTCTTCGTGTTTTGTTTTGGATATCTATAAATATTTTTTATTTTTGGATGTATATATATGTATGATCTGTGTTCATCATCCAAAGGTTCCTTCTTCAATTCTGAATTTGATGGGACATATATTCACGCTCAGAACACTTTTTCTTACACAGAATCAATTTGTATCAGCTAAATATATTTTAAATATTTATGTATCTAAACATAACTAAAATGTGATTCATTAATATTTAAATTAATTTATAGTGGATTTGTTAGTTTTTAAGGATATGATTTATCTCATCCCCATTGTTTTTTCAGGATTCATCCTTTACAAATCAACTGGTATAATGTCTTTTTCAATCATAATCATGGATATAGTTGCATGGTCTTTCATTATCATTTCATAAACCACCATATTTTCCATCACCTAGAAGTATGTTTTCGATTATTCATAATATTTTATAAACATAGGCCATCTAAATTGGTTCTTATTTAATTCATTCTATGTGAATATAAACATTATAATCTGGTGGTTTCTATATATATCACACTTTTATCCAAATAGATTATTTTCCAAATTATTCATTGAAAATATATATATGGAATTCTCTAATTAAAAATTTAGGTAATTATATGTGTGAATATTTAATGGGAATGAAATATAATCAATTACTATATCATTTTACATCAATACGAATTCCAAAATGTTATATAAAGAACCAATTCAAAATATATAACCTTCTCCACTATAGTTTAATATAATTATAGTACTAATGATCAAAAATTTCCTTTATTCCTTAAAACATTCATATAATTTATTTTCTAATGTAACATTGCTTCTATCTATGTCAAAATGGTGAGTGGATTTGATATACAAGAGAAATTTCTAACAAAGAATATGAAATATCGTACAAACCTAATAAAACTATGGATCTAATTTATAATCATCAAAATTAGCCATTTATTAACTAATAAAATATTTGAAAAATCAATTAGTATTCCCCTTCTTGAGATTACATGGCCCATGAATGACACATTTTGTATGTATATTTCGAATTAATTATATGTGGCATACAAATTATCGATTTTTAATTTATTTAAAAAACATTCAAACAGTCTTTTTTATCATACTTACTATTTGAATATATAATTATATCATCAATAAACTCATCAAAATATAGAAAAATATACTATTTAATACTATATTTATTAGATCCAGGATGACTGTAGGTTCATTTGTTTTTCATAATAGTTTCACTAAATCCCATATTGTCCTTACTACATTAGAAATGTAATCACAGAAATATCCACCATTTGGAAACTTAAAAAATCTCCACTAGATAAATTTTAAATTATTGTGATGTTTTTCTATTGTCAATTTTTATCAATCATATCTTTGATTTGGGAAAGAAAATAGTTTTTTAATTATGAATTTTTTCTGATAATTATAATCAATTCCAATCCACGTTTATATATCCTTGTTTTTAACAATGAAGACTAGTCTACCCAGAGGTGATGCACTTAATATATGAAACCATATTCCAATTTATATAATGTTTTTTGTTCTTATAATTAATTATAATCAATTTCATATGGACTATTAGAGATATTATTGGATCTATGTTTGTGATCGATAGAAAACACAAAATCATTTTCTTGGGAAATACGATGTAGTTAATTAAAAAATATGATAATATAATCATGTTTTGTAGGAAGATATAAATTTTGACTTCCATTATGATCATTTTATCTAAGAGACCCACATTTTTGGGATATGTAACCTAAAATACATAACTATTTTCCATATAGTGTTCATAACCATCATTGTTTAGATTCATGAAAACAAATGAATAGGTATATGAAACAAGATTCCATTATCTATTTAGTTGATATTTTCTTTATATAGGTAAAGATAATGAATACCCGATATTATATCATTTTCAAATAATGGATTTCTAGTAGGAATCATAAGTAATATGATCGTATAAATCCAAATATGATATTATTTGTAAATATTAGTTATAGGTATTTTCTCTCTAGGGGTTTTCATTAATAGTTAATTTTCTATAGATTTGGGGGATTATTCCAAATTCTTATAATTTTTTTATATAAAATAATTTAATGAATCAAAACAAAATATATTAATTTATTATCTAAAAAAGATATTAAAAATACCATGCATCAATTTATTATCTTGATCAACTTCAAATTTTGTGATAATGAATAACATTCCTTGTACATTAAGTATGGTAGAATATTACGGCATATTTTCTCCATTATCATAAGGTTTTCAGAATTAATTTTTATAATTTATTAACACCCTACACCTGAATTATTATTGTGTGGTTAGATCATTAGTATGTAACTTTTTATTTTATGTTGTGATATTATTTTCCTTCTCAATTTGACAATAATTATAGGCTATTTGTCATACTTTACCACAACAAAAACTCTTCCTTAGATACAATAGAAAATTAAAAAGGTTATGTATCTATCATTTATTCATTCTATGAAATTATAAATTCTACACACCCTGTGTCATCTCATTGATTCTTATATGTTAATCCATATTCCACTTTCTTTTCCCCTTATTTTTTGTGAGGTTACAATCACCTTATCGATCATTTATAACATATAACAATCTATTCCAATATTTTGATGTCTCTTATGGATAACTCTTATTGAATACAATTATTTAAACCATCACATAAATGATAAAATTTACCCTTGATATTAGAGACATATCAAGTGGTATATCTCACATGTCAAATTAATTTTCATCACAAGATATTGTAGAATCATCTCATTTTTTCATTGATTCAAAGAATTTACATTTCATTTTTTGTGAACTGTCCAGAAAAAATAATTAGTGAAAAATAAATTCTTAAAATATTTTGATTTCATAGAGTCCATGAATTCATTTTCCATGGTTTTCTTAATGAGACACAAATTCTAGTAGAAAGAACCTTCTGAAATATATACTTCTGAAACAAACTTCGCATGGTTTGAGAACTGGATAACATGAAATATAATATAAATTAAACTATAAAACTATTAAAAAACGAATGTATTACATGACATGCTAAATGAGTGTGGTTGTTTCCTTACAAATTAATCAATAGTTAGTTTCTCTCTCTTTGGTGTATGAGGTAGTACAATAATTTTTTGGTTGATTCCAATAGTATTAGATAGATAGGTGGGCTTCATTTTATTTTTTACAATCTATATTATATTATATGAGGTTTCTAAGTGGCAAAATATATTCATTTCCCATTTGACCCATATTTTACTCATTATTATCAGCTTCCAACATTTACCTAAGTAGAGGAATACATTGAATGATCATATTTAATATAATGGTTATATATAAAATAATATTATACACTTAATAGTTGGATTTTATAAATGACATTTGTGTGTTAGCTTGTGAATATCTATATTTAAATCTTGGTTATACATGATTGGATTTCTAAATAAAATCATAATATATGTTCAAATTCATAATAAGGGTTTTAACTATAACAGGATTAACCAATGAATGTGCATCAAGACTGGAAAACCATGTGTATAGAAAGGAACATTTTTATCATTAATAGAAATGATAGAAAAATATACTCATCCAACTATGTTCATGGTTTTAACCATTACATACATATACTCAAAAAAATACATTGGTAGTATCAAAAAAGGGATAATTTTCTAGTAAAACAACATTATCCATACTTTAATAAAATAGAAGGATGTAATCATAAACATGTCCATATAGTTTTATATAATGTAATATAAACTAATTAAATATTTTAAGAGAAATGGAGTCATGTCCTGGTGCCAGATATATTAATTTTTCTTTTAATATTTCTATACCTGAATCCACAATAGTGGAAAATTCTGGGTAAATTTATAATCAATTATTTTATAGTGGAATAAAATATAATAACATGGATTAGGATCATTCTTTGATGTCGATATTTATCATTTGAGAAAAAATAGTCATATTTCCTTTCTTTTTCTGTGTGGATCCATCTATATAATCCCTCTGGTGGTGAATGGCCTATGATCTTTATATCTATATGAAATAGAAGTTATTCATTATGTGTTTGAATGATGAGTTGATTGTATTGAATTATTCATAATGATCACTCATTATTCGATATTAAATGAGTCTCCCTTTTTCATTATTCTTGTGAGTAATATCGAAGAATGGGTCAAGGGAGAGATTCATTGTGTGATGTAATTCTTGAATATTTTTTTAAAACAATAGTCATTCTCATATATTTATAGATATTGGGTTTATTTTTAAATATTATTTAATTTCATATTTCCCATAAACAATATTGAAATAATTAATAAACCAAAATATAAATAATAATCATAATATTATTAGTAGGTTTTTTTTACCATCTTTCTTAATATAAAATATAATTCAATATCCACGTTAATTAATATTTTTCACCAGACATTATCCTGATCTATTCAAAATCATATAGCCATTATTGGTAACCCAAATAAGTATTTAATTAATTATTTTATTTAAATAAAAATAATATTAATTAATAAAATTAGAATAAAATTATTCAATGTTATGGAGAATTAAATTTCTTATATTAATTAGATTCAAATGTAATTTTATCACTATCATCATTTCTACATGGTATGTGAAACTCAAGGACTCTTTTTCATTGTAGTTAGGAGTTCCTGACTTATTTCCACAAAAAAAATCATGTATTTGGTTCAGGAACCCCAAAGAAAGAACTTAGTGTCTCAATGACAATAAACAGTTATTTACATTCACTATGTAATTTAATCTCTTTATCACAATATATCATCAAGAAGGTTGTACATATTTTTCCCAAACCTATATGTTCAATATATCTCTCACTTAGTATCTGAAATAAACACACTATTTAACCATCTGTATTATAATTTTGGATATGATCATATTCTAATCAGAGGGCCAGGATATCATCTTCCATAAATATGGAAGGGATAGATCATTCTTCGATAGATCAATTAATGACATGTCGATCATGATCCTCCCAATATACCCTATCACACTGTAAAAATATGGCATCATAGTTTTCATAATTAAATATATTTACATGAGTTTGTAAAGTCATTAATAATAATCTTAAAGTGGTTGGACCATTACACATGCTCGAATATTGTAATATCTAATTACACTAGCACATGAGATATTCATACATGCAGTTCTATTATCATAATATCACAACATTCATATAAACAACTATGAACTACATAAAACAATGATTCATACACATTTGAGTACTCACACATGACAGTTTATGTATAATGTGTCCCATCATATAATGATATGCAACAACAGAACACTATTTTAGAATATCATCATAACATATCAGGGTTATAATCCTAGTGGGAAAATGCTTGAAACATATCAATGCAATGTATATTTAATGAAACATTTTCATTATTCATGAATAAAAATGAAAAATATGTTATAATATGTTTTATTAATTTTAAATACATCAAATATAAATGAAACAAATGTAGAATTTTTTTTATATGACACCTTCCCCAGTAAAATTTTAAATGGACACGATTCAACATCCTTTGAAATTAAATAAACTAATTATCACATGATAATCCTGTTTATTTTATTTCAAGGATTTATTCATGTGTTTCACCATATTTTCTACCATGGAAATACTTATCAATAAAACATAACCTGTCATGGAAATTTCACGTAATAGATGATACTTCATGAGTTTATTCCTAATCTATTGATGTGATATTTGTTCTTTTGTGAGATAAATAACTACAATATTATCATAATATAGTGTGATAAGATAATTAAATCTAGTAACCACATGAATACTTTTAATTAAAGTGGTCATCCATAATACTTATTTATATTAATCTTAATATTTAATATAATCATACTCTATTATATAATCTATGACTCGTACCTTTCATGAAAGTCTTCTATATCACATCACCTCCTTTAATAGTGAAGAAGTATCCCATATATTTCTTCTGTAATCTTGATCAGTTTTAACACTAGATTCTACATTTACAGTAATGAATAATTCCTTATGTCCTCTCTAAACTAGAAACTTATCCTTATAATTCCTTGGATACTTAAGCACAATCTTGACTTCCCACTAATGGTGGTCACATTGATATGCATGTTATATTACTACCATATCTAATGGATAGTATAAATCTAGAATAGTTCATAGCATAGAATATATGAATTTCCAAGTCACCCATGCATATAATTTCAATTATATTTTATTTCATTCGACATGAGTCTGTGGATACATTTTCATGGATTGATGAATTACATGTTATTCTAGAAAAAATGTTCCTCCATAGGGTTTTTGTGATTCGTTTCCTATGAATAATATTATATATCTTTATCTTCATTATCATAATTGTACATCATAACCCCACTCCCCCTTTTAATGATATGATACTTATCATCAAATGTTAGATGTATGTCACCCACACCATTTTTCTATAAAGGATGGTACTTTTTGTATCCATGTATTTCAATAAGACATCCTATAAACATAATCTTTTCCCCTATAGTTTCCAACCTTATAAATTATGAGTCCTTACAAAAAATTTAAACAACTCATAAGTATGTAAAACAAATATAGTTTTATTTCATTCCATAAGATTTATGGTAAACCATCTATTCCATTAGTGTGAATTTTTCTATGGGTATTTGTTTTTGTTTGTAATGTGTATCTTCAAAAGGATAGTGGAAGACTAAGATGACCCGTAATTCATCACACCATGGCCATTAATGTATTTTTTCCTCCTTTATCGTAGACCATTGCACTTTATAGTATATATAGTGAGTTGGGATAGAATCCAAATATACCATATGTAATCAATGAAGTCGTCACTATGATATTCTCAACCATGGACTTAGGCTAGTTTTATAATATTATAACCCCGCTAGTTCCCCAAAACATTCTTATATTAATTTAATTTTCCAAATAATATAACTTATACCACATTATTTAGACATATACACATCAAAAAAAATTATCATTAAAATTCATGAGTTATTTGATCCCAAAACATTCTTAAATAGAAAATTCTCCATACACATCGGAATAAAAAAATTCAATAAGATCTTTAACCCTTTAACTGTTCCTAATATTGGGGCATTGGTCGTTTTTTCAATTAAACCGGAATGACATAGAACAAGTGTTTTTTGTTCAAATGAATCTAAATTTACACCTTTATGTATTTGTTTAAAAAATTCATTTACATAACCTTGCTATTGATTCCAAATTTGGATATGGTGAGAGTCATGCTAATTAACTTTATTATTTATTTCCATTATGTTGATCATGTAATCCAACAAGTAAATATAATTATTTAAATCTTAATTACCATAAAAATTAAATGTGTATTATTTACGAAACATTTATTCCCAAATATGAAAATATATCCATATATATAAAGTCCAGAATCATAAATGAATTTTTTTGGTAACAGATGGAATATATTAATAACCCGTCAAAACCAATATCATTCTGGTAAAAAATATGAGTTGGTAGTCTCTAATAGAAACATAATAGTATCTAAATCCATTATATACTAATATATATACCTCCCCTGGGTCAATATTTATTACTCTACATGGTTTCATTATTTGGATACTGATGTTAAAACACAGGTTTATCTAATACCCCATATTCAGAAATTGATAAATTTCACTCAATAAAAAACTTCCAAATGAATTTCAATGATTATTTGTGTTGTTTTAGTTTTTCATCCAATTTATCTTCTTTCTATATGTGAAACAGACAGATTCTAATTCCTTTTTAATCCTTATATCTTCCTCTTATTTTAAGTGAATTTAGAATCTTTTTAATTAGTTTTCTAGTCTTACCATTTATATTTTTTTAACTATATCGAATGTTGGTTTTTCAGGATTTATATACTTATCTCTATGTATAAGGATTGAAATTAGTGCTGGGATAATAATCTAAATATTGTTTATAATAAAATTCAAAATAATTATAGATAATAATTAAGGTTGTTATGAAATAATGTGATATTTTCCACTATTATTAGGGAGTTTAAACCATAGATCTTTGAGGAGAAAAATGTTGGATGAGAGACTAACAATGTTTTTCCCAGCTAGAATACATTCCTAAAGAATACAATGAATTACTTATTTAGAAATATCAATATATTATTCTCTATAACACTCTTATTATAGACATTAGAGGTTATAAAAAATTTATATGAATCTATGTTTTCATGAGTCCTCATGAGTTTAAATCACATATCTAAAAGAATAAATTATTAAATTTCAACCACATCACTCAAAATTCATTCATGGAAAATGAACTATTCATCACACACCTCCTTGGAAGGTCGATCAGGCATTGAGTATTTCAGCACATAATATTTACATTCATGGAAAATCACACTGAAATGTGTCTAAAACCATCATATAATTAACATTATATGGAGAGGTTTTCTTTATTCTATATTGATCATTATAATAATTTGGATGAAAAAATTTCTATTATATTCTACAATTAAATATTTTATATCATTATATTATCCCGATTACAAACTGTGTGTGAAATATTTAGTTTACTGATTTTATTAAATCTCTATGTATATTATAAAGACTCAATGGCATTACCATTGAAATCATATTGTGTTTTTGTGAATAAATTATAGTGTAAATTACTTAAATTATTTATCTTAATGATTTAGACTTTTGACATTAAAACCATAAAAATGCGATTTGGTATGCAGTCTTCCAAACTGTGGGCTTGTGGATACTTTATCCATTGAGTGGATTCTCATATCCTGAAATTATGACATGGATTTCATCAATACACGCCACTAAAGTTTTATTGAATAAAAATTTTCCTATAACCTCAATAAATATTTGTTTAATGAACCAAATTACACTTATGAGAACCCACAATAAATTTTTACACAAATTAGACATGTGTTACAAATATTTATATGGATTAGTTTTCTATAATATAAATAATGTATTAGTCTGAATTATTTTTATTCTAAATGATTTTAATTATTTATTCATAATTTCTAAATTGGTATATCCTCTACAAGTCTGGTTACTATAAAAATTATTTTAATTAATTTGTTAACAAAGATAAAAAAATAATTTATTCTTAAACCATTTATTTAAATTAAATAATTTCAAAATAAATATTTTATATATGTGATCTTGGTCTTGCATCCATATAATACATCATTTATAAAAAGATAAACAAAAGAAAAAAATAACCAAATCACGAACTATTTTAACAGATCATTTAATGAGTGGAACATAAAAATATATATAATCTAGTTGAAATAACTCCTTATGTTAGTTTCGGAATGAAATACAATATTCCTCATGTCCAACTATATATCACTATGGTTGGTGTCATTTTGGTCCCATCTTAAACTACCTATATGACACTTTAGAAACTCCATTAATTATGAGTATTTATTACTGAGATTTAGTTCCTAGGTACCTATGGATTCACTAATAGAAATATCATAAATAACCATTGATTTGTAGCACATATAGAATAACTGAGGTTGAGATGACTAACAGGCCATTATATTTAATTTAATTATAAATAATTTCAAACTTATGAAATAAATTATGTTAAATCATCAAACACATACATAGCTCTTGGTCATGCTCATAAATTGTCATATATTCAATATATTTATAAAATTAATTGAACAACATTTATGTCATATTCATAGATCATTTTTAATATATATTTAGTTACATTAATTATTTAAACAATTAATTAATTCCCTTTCATATTAATTATAACTTGAGTCATCTTGAAGGTAACCATCATAAGTGTGTTAGTGATAAATAAATGTAAGAAGAAATAGTTGAAGATTTATTTCAATAAATTAATTGAGGATAAATATTTTTTAAAACCCTTATTAAATTTTCATTAACATAAAGCATCAATCAAGGAAGTATGGTTTTAATGATTTAATTTTTTATTTAATGTAATTTTAAATTTTGATAATATTTGGGATAATAAATAGAGTTTACTCTAGATACACACCACCTAACTCTGTTTTTGCGTATCCAGGTTATATGCATTGGGCTCCGGCATGTTGACATATCCAGAATAAACATCATATAAAATCTATCATCATAAAGCGTTATCTACATTCCATTTGTAAAAGATACATTACTTATTCTTAAACATGTATATTGATGGCATGAAACGACATTTACAAGCTTGCTAATTGTGTTGTATCTATTATATCATGTTTCCACTACTCTAATTGAATGGATTGGAATGTATTTTAGAAGGGGTAAATGATGAACTACATGATTTGTACACTAAATATAGGTCATGTATATCCTAAATTATCTAGTATGTTAATATAAAAAAGTTTGACCACATATATTACAACAAATATTTCATGATTTACACCGCTTACTCATGATTAATATATGAAATGTATTACAGAAACACACCATGTAATCTAAAAACTCATGTGTTAATTATTATACATTTATACATGGTGTGCAACAGATTCACTAGGTATAACTATTTTCATTGTGTGATGTGTATCCCTCAACAAATCCTAGTGAAGTTTACATAGATACATTTAATGTACTCAAAATACACGTTGTGCTTTCAAATTTTATTGGCCCAAAAAATTATAATATTCGGGTCGAATATATGAACATTATTCATCATTTTATATAAATTTCTGAATAATAAACACTAATTTAATATTATTAATATGTTGATAACCTTTAAATTAAAATCTGATTACTTGTTATGTAAAATGAAAATAAAATAGTCAACCATTATTGTGATTATATCAGCAATATAATAAGTAATTATTAATTAATAATGTGACTAATATGATTCCACTAAAAGGTGATAGGAAGAATGGAACTGTGTCGTGGTAGATGATATATTAAAATTTAATTATTATGACTATTCGAAAAAACCAAAAAATTGATCTTTTATATTAAATTTATAATCAATTTAATTTTATCTAATAAAATACTACCTTGGTTTTGGATCATTATTTAATGTGGATGTTGATCATATGAAAAGAGAATTTTAAATTACAATTTTTACAGTATTTTGATATAAGAATATTACCCATCTAGTTGTGATACACACATTCTCCATAGTTATCCATGAAACACCAATCAATATCCATGATATAGAATGACGAGTCAATAGAATTTTGTTACTCGAGTTGGGAGGTTATCCATCAATCATGGAGTAATATCTATTTTTTCATATTATTAATAGGAATATATGTTGTGTATAGATAATTTTTTTTGTTCCCAATAATTCTCAAATTTTGATTGTGAACACAATAGTTAGAAATATATGTTATAAGGATTCAGTTAAGGATTCAATATTATTTATTTGTATTTTATCCCTTAAATAATTTTAAAACATTTTATAAACCCCATAAAAATTATAATAATAATTAAATTATTATTTTTTAATTTATAGTTGTGCACCATGATGTGAAAAAACAAATGTTATATAACAATCTTATTAATTTATATTTTGAAACATTATATAAGGCCCCAGCAATAAAACTTACTTAATCTTGAGTTATTACAAGATTACACAATGAGGTTCTTTTCATGTTTAGAGTTTTAGAGAACTAGATCATAAAACATGCATTACATTCCACATTTAAAAAAAGTTGTTACATAAAAGATAGTATTAATTTTTCCCTTCAACAGAAACATATTTAAAATAAAACATGGATTCTTTCTTAACACTTCCTTGACACTATCATCATATCTTGTACCATTCCCTTGACCTGTGAAGAACATTTCAATAACTTGGGATGAGCATAAAAAGCTCAGTAAGGGTTATAAAAAGTATGGAAAGGAAACATGAGAACATATATACATAAGAATGAAATCAAACTTTACCCATATAACATAAGAACATTAACATACCTCATAAAATCCTGAATAAATCATAGAAATCATAAGATATAACAGTAACATGAGGAATTCATAACATTATTACGTAGAGAGTAACCCTCTTGTTACTTTTGGAATACCCATCACAGTATATTCCCTAAATCTCTTTGGAGAAACCTTAACGTTTAAACCCTTCGCATTACCCAATGCATTGGAGAGCTATATCGGGCCTACCCACCCTTATTTAATCATGGAACCACCCCTCTTCATAACAATTCCCAAGAACCATAACATAATCGTATCAAATAAAACATGAATAAAGGAAAAATAACATTTCCATTTTTCAATAACAAGATATCAATACAACACATTGATATAAAAACATTAGGAAAACCATTTTCAATACCAAAATAAACAAAAAGTAAAACATGGTATTTTTTTCATTTAAAAAAAGGTATGGCTTGTAGAGGAATCCGAAACTCAAATAATGGTCACGACAGTGAAGAATTTGTTGTCGCCGCATACGTACGACAAAAACATTCCCTTTTGTCATTTAATAAAATACTTCATGTAAAAAAGATTTGTTTTGAATAAGCGTAAATGCCAAAGGGGTTTATACACCATATAAAAGAAAGTTGTGTATAAAACAAAATATTCCTCATTGAATGGAGATTGAGACAAAGTCCCTTACCTCGTATCCAACTTGACTTGATCGTTCTTTAATCTCCTGAATAATAAACTTGAGTTAATTTTTACTTGATTAAGAGCCTTTTTAAAGCTCATTATTCCTTTTATATCATTTATTACCATGTCATGAACACTATGTTATTATTTATGTTTATAACGGTAGTTTTAACGATCATTGGTACTTGAGTCAAAAATGAACTTCTTATATTTACAAGTTGTTCAGGTAGTCAAATATCCATTATCTCGAGAATGATATTCATGATGTAGATTCCATATATATCATATATATCCAGTATATACATGCATTTATAATATTACTTAATCTTTTAGATGTAAGAAATGAAATACACCATTCATGGAGACGGTAAGTCGTACGTACGCATGAATGCTACTTTCATTTCAATGTTATATTAAGGGAATGAAAAATAAATTAGAGATATGTATATTTTAAATCCATAATTATATTCATCATTTAGATGTAACATAAATCATATATATCCATTATATATATGTACTTTTAACAGTACATTACATTTGGGGATAAGAAATGAAATGCACCGTTCATAGAGACGGTAAGTCGTACGTACGCATGAACACAACTTTCATTTCTATCTCATAATTTAATGGAATTAAAAAATAATGATACATAATAGTATTATAATTCCAGTATGGTATTATATACATTTTCATTGAATATATCCTTTATATTTATCACATATGGTATTAACAAATCAAATCACTTTGAGGGGGCTGTAGTCCGCACTTCCTAAAATGAAGATATCGTGTATACCCATAACGGAAGCCATAAGGGTATTCCATAAATGAAAAATACAGAAGCTAAAGTAAAACATAAACATATTATATATCATATATAAATATAGTGTCATCTTAATGGAAACCATTGAAGGTGTTAATAGAATATTGAACAATCATTGTTTTGTGAGGTAGAAATTCGCCATCCACGGAAACAGTATGTTCTTTAACCATTAGATGTAGGTGTATGTAAGTGTATATCAAATACATGTTATAACAAAATACTAGTATATGGATGATATGAGAGTTGTTACAAAAGAAATGAATAAAATGAGTTTAGGGGGCTGGAGAAGCAAAATAAAACATAAGAACACAAGAGAAGACACTACCTTTATATCGGGTAACTCATTTTGATATGAGCTCAAAGGCTTCCTTGGGAAGACTTATCCCCAATGTGAGGCTTCTAGGAGTAAGATAGGGATGTGGAGAGACAAAATGAGCAGCTTTTGGCAGAGCCAAAGGCTTGAGATGTCTGGTTAAAGAGGTATAGGTGGGGGCATTTTATAAGAGAAGAGGAGGGGCACTCTTGGAAAGTTACAAAATGTTACTTTATTTTCAAATGAGTTTCTGATTTTAAAGGTCCTACATTGATTTATTTCGAGGATAAGGTGATAAGGGTTCGAAATATACTTATCCAATAGGTCTTTGACAAGTGTAGGTCTTAGATGTTACATTATCTTTTTATTTTATTTAAATCATTAAATAATGAGGTAATCGCTGCATCATCATGATGTCATAAATAATTTAATTTATATAATGTCTAAAAATAATGAAACAAATAATATGATGTAGGAAATCGTTTTAGCTTTACAATGATTATTTATTTTCCAATATATCATTTATTTAGAAAAAAATAATTTTTTTTACTCAGGTGATACATTCTTTGTTATATTAAACTTTCTTTAACAATAAAAAGATAAAAAGTCACTTTCACACAAAAGTGATTCCATGGGGTCCCCAAATTTGGAAAAAGGCATCCCATGGTCTGAAATGAGAAAACCAGTAGCATTAGGACACATGTTGGTTTCATTTTTTATTATTATGATATTATTTTATTATCCTTTACTACCCGATTACTCATTTATCAAGATAATTAAAGATAATTACCGTCTTTACTATTCTTAATGTCCAAAAACAAAAGTGTCTTGATTAAATAATTTTGACCTTCTGATTCAAAATATGTAATCCATTTTACCAAATTCAAAACTCAAAAATTGCAATAATTTATTTAAAAATAATTTCTATAGTCAAAACAAATAGCGGGTTTTTTATAAACAGTATCTATGAAATGTTTGGCATTATTTTATGCCCAATTCCAAAGTGAAATTAATCATAATAACCACCATTGGACTAAATGGTAAAAATATATTCATATTACACTTTAAGACCAATTAAAATGATAATCTATCAATATAATTAAATTACATGTAAAAGAAATTTTGATGTAAAATGCAGTATTTTTTAGTATTCATTAAAAATTGAACATTGTTAGAAAAATACCAAAAATTTATCAAACATAAATTTCAATGTCCCAATCATAAATAATTTGTTTATTTTGACAAATAGAGATTATAAAATTGTCAAAATATTTATTTAAAAATGGTTTTCAATCAGATGGCAGTAAAACAATGTTTTAAAAATATTAGTGTATTCCATGCTTAAGATTGAATTTATTCTAATTTTAATCCTCTAAAACACTATCTAATTCATAAATAGACATAGATAAAAATATCTATTATTCATTACTTACATGGGATTTTACATCCTTCCCCCCTTTATAAAATTATGTCCCCACAATTTATTTACTCATCGAATAAGTGGGGGTATTTATCCCTCATTGCATTTTCATATTCCCATGTTGCCTCTTCAATCATGTCGGTTTTCCACAAGACCTTTACCTGAAGAATCACCTTGTTTCGTAACACTTGATCCCTATGGTTAAGAATCTGGACCAGTTTTTCCTCATATGATAGGTTCTCTTCCACCTGAACTACCTCTGGACTCAAAACATGAGATGGATCGGGCATGTACTTTCTTAACATTGAAAAATGAAAAAATTTGTGTACCGGAGATAAACTCAGAGGTAAAGCCACATGGTATGCAACTCTTCCAACTCTATCCATAATTTCATATGGTCCAATGAACCTTGGACTCAGCTTTCCTTTCTTACCAAATCCCATCACAATTTTCCATGGTGATACTTTGAGAAAAACATAATCACCTACCTCAAAAGAGAGATCCTTACTCCTGTTGTCTGCATAACTCTTCTGCCTTATCTAAGATATTCCCATGTGTTTCTGTATCAGCTGATCATTTTCTGCCAACTCTTCTACCAATTCTGTTCCAATCAGCTTCTATTCACCCACTTCATTCCAGAAAGCTGGAGTTTGACACCGCTTCCCATATAACGCCTCAAACGGTTCCATCTGTATACTGGAATGAAAACTTTTATTATATTAAAACTCAACCAAAGAAAGAAGTTGGTCCCAAATTCCCTGAAAATCCATCGAACAGGCACGTAGCATATCTTCCAAAGTTTGAATTGTTCGTTCTGATTGCCCATCTGATTGAGGATGAAAAGTTGTACTAAATTTTAGTTCGGTACCCAACGAATTTTGAAGGCCTTTCCAAAAGTTAGAAGTGAACCTGAGATCATGGTCAGATAAAATGGAGAGAGGAACTCCGGGTAACCTGACTATCTCTTTAAGATAAAAATGGAAAATTTGATCTATGGAAAAAGTATCTCGTATAGAAACGAAATGTGAAGATTTAGTCAAGCGATCAACAATAACCCAGATTGCATTATTAACTCGAGATTTATTCAGTAATCCAACAACAAAGTCCATTGATATATTCTTTCATTTCCACTCTAGCACTGGTAAAGGCTGAATCATCACTTTCAGTAACTGCCGCTCTTATTTAATCTGTTGACATGTCAAACACTTCACAGTAAAATAAGCAATATCTATATTCATTCCATCCCACCAGTAATACTCCCAAAGATCTCTATACATCATAGTAAAGTCAGGATGAACTGAAAACAGAGAACTATGAGCTTCACATAACAACTCTCTCTTCAACTGTGAATCACAAGGCACACACAATCTCTTTCCAAATCTCAAAACATTATCATTATCAATGATGAATTTAGGCAACTTACGTTTCTGAACCAGCTCTACCTTTTTCTGCAACTCACTGTCTTGCTTTTGTGCTTGATTGATTCTGTCTGATATAGAAGATTTCACTGATACCTAAAACAAAACAGAAGGACATCCTGCACCAACAACTTCTATGCCAATGTTCATCAAATCCTTAACCAAAGGATCACGTTCCAAACACAACATTATTAATGAATAATTACATTTTTGACTCAAAGCATCATCCACTTTATTTTCTTTTACCGAATGGTAATGAATTGTAAAATCATAATCGTTGATTAATTCCATCCATCTCATTTGTCTCATGTTCAATTCTTTCTGAGTGAATATATACTTTAAACTTTTGCGATCAGTATATATTTCAAACTTTAATCCATACAAATGATGCCTCCAAATTTTTTAAGCAAAAACAACAGCTGCTAATTCCAAATCATGTGTAGGATAATTTACCTCATGAGTTTTCAACTGACGTGAAGCAGAAGCAATTACCTGATCATTCTGCATTAGGACACAACCAAGTGCTTTCAATGAAGCATCACTGTAGATAAATAACTCCCCATTCTTGGAAGGTAGTGCCAAAACTAGAGCATTCACCAATCATATTTTCAACACCTGAAAAAAATCATCACATTCTTTTGTCTAGATAAACTTAACACCCTTCCAAGTTAGCTTAGTAATTGGACAAGATAACAGGGAAAATTTTCTAACAATCCTTCGGTAATAGCCTGCCAAACCAAGGAAGCTACGAATCTCAGTTACATTTTTTGGTCTTGGACATTATTCAACAACGTATTTTTTATAGGATCAACAGTTATCCAATCTTTAGAAACAATATGACCAAGGAATGAAATTTGTCGCAACCAAAACTCACACTTGCTGAATTTCCCATACAATTTCTTTTCTTTAAAGGTTTGCAAAATAACCCTTAATTTTCTTTCATGCTCCTCTTTACATTTAGAAAACACAAAAATATCATCAATGAAAACCAACACATACTTATCCAAGAACTCATGGAAAATTATATTCATTAATTCCATGAATATAGAAGGTGCATTGGTTAGCCCAAAAGGAATTACTACAAATTCATAATGGCCATATCTTCTACGGAATGCAGTCTTCGGAATATCTACTTCCTTTACCTTCAACTGATGGTACCTCGATCTTAGGTCAATCTTTGAAAAATACTATGCTCCCTAGAGCTGATCAAACAAATCATCGATATGAGGCAAAATGATATTTGTTCATAACAGTGATGTTATTCAAGACTCTATAATCAATGCAAAGTCTCCGAGAACCATCTTTGTTTTTAACAAATAAAATAGGAGCACCCCATGGTGGTGTGCTAGGTCAAATGAAAAAGTTCTCTAATAAATCTTGCAATTTATCTTTCAACTCTAAAAGTTCAGTTTGAGCCATTTGATAAGAGGGTTTTGAAATTCGCTTAGCATCAGGAACTAAGTCTACAGAAAACTCAACTTCCCGATATGGTATTATTTCAGGAAACTCATCAGGAAAAACATCCAGATACACATTTACCACTGGCATATCATTAATCTGAATAGTTCCTTTATTTTCAACGATGTGTGCAAGGTAACATTCATTTCCATCTTTTACAATTTTCTCAGCCTCTTGATATGTTATCAACAGTAAGGGTTCATTCTTGTACAAAAACTGAAAGTCTTTCTGAAAAGAAACTTATTTAGCTCTACAGTCAATCTTTGCATGGTAAATAGAGTGCCAATCCATACGCAGGATAACATCAGACTCTATTAGAGGTAAAACAATAATGTTTTCAAGTAGGTTCATTCCACGTATAAGGATAGGAAGATTCTTATAAATTCCTTTTTCATCAACATTTCCCCCATGTGTTTTTACTACAATTTCCGGAGTAATTTCTTGAGATGGTATTCCCATTTTACTAGAAAAGGTTTTAGAGATAAAAGAATGTGTAGATCCTAAATCAAACAACACACCGGCATAATCTGAAAAAACAAACAAATACCTGATACAACATCATTTGATGGCCCAACATCTGCTGAAGTATTTGCAAAGGATTTCACCACCCCATTCTATTGGTAGTCTAACTGCATCACATCACTCAAGCTCTTTGTCGGAAACTCATTTTCATAGTGACCCATCTCATTGCACTTAAAAAATCTCACTAACTATAAATCAAATTTGGTCTTACCATCACCTTGATCTTTTTTAGTGAAATCAAGAGCCTTATGTCCCATCTTACCACATCAGTAGCACTTTCTATAATTCAGAAGACATTCCCCAGAATGCCTTTTACCACATTTATCACAAACTGGAAACATAGTTTCCTTACCATTAGACTTTTTTGAAGAATTCATTCATTTCTCCTACAACCTCGGTCTCTTCTTCTGTTGGTTGTTATAGAACACTTGATCATCGAAAAACTCCATTTCCAACTTCTCAGCACATCGAACAGGATTTTCATAACTTTTAAACTCACAAAAAGCTAATGACCTTCGATATTTTGGCATTAATCCTGTATAAAAATGATTGATTTTACTATCAAGGTCTCAGATAAAATTTGGAGCATACCTTGCCAATCGAGTGAACCTTTCTTCATTGGCAACCACTGAGTCTTCCTCTTGCCTCAATTCCAAGAATTGTTTTTCCATCCTATGTCGAACAACCTTAGGAAAATAATTCTCAAGAAACATACCTTTGAATTCATCCCTGTTGAGAGCATCAATCTCATCAGTGTCCCAGATATTTTTAACCATCGACCACAACTGATATGCTTCACCCACAAAACGGAAAATAGAAAGGCTAACCTTTTGATTGTCTGAACACCCCATGACATCGAAATCTTCTCCAATTATTTAATCCACCCTTCAGCTAGCATAGGGTCAGATGATCCTATGAATGATGGGGGATGTTGCCTCATGAAATGTTCAACCACTAACATGTTCCTCTGCAGTTGATCAGGCTGATCTCATGCATGGATAGCACCACCATTTATCTCTTGAGTCAACTGCACCATTACTGCAACAAACTGTTCAGTACCAATTCCGACCAGCTCAAGATGCTGATTCAGAAGGTTATTTCCTTCTGTATGCCTTACTAGCACTGCTTCCCTGTTTCCTATGCGGAATACCATTATGAACAAACATGTCCTAGACGAAGCAACGTGGTAATCTTAAAATTCTATGTTACTTCAATTTGACCATAAAAAAATATTTTTGGATAATCATTTAATAGAATTCTAACTTCTAATGTTATCTAAACCGACCTCTGATACCAACTATAAGGCCCCAACCTTAAACCTTACTTAATATTGAGTTATTACAAGATTGCACATTGAGGATCTTTTCAGGTTTTGAGTTTTAGAGAATTAGATCATAGAACTTGCATTACATTCCACATTTAAACAAAGTGGTTACATAAAAGATAGTATTCATTTTTCCCATCAAGTGAATCATATTTAAAATAAAACATGGATTCTTTCTTGACAGTTACTTGACACTATCATCATATCATGTACCATTCCCTTGACCTGTGAAAAACATTTCAATAACATGGGATGAGCATAAAAAGCTCAGTAAGGGTTATAAAAAGTATGGAAAGGAAACATGAGTACATATATACATAAGAATGAAATCATACATTACACATAAAACATAAGCACTTTAACATACCTCATAAAATCATGAATAAATCATAGAAATCATAAGACATAAAGGTAACCTGAGGAATTCATAACATTCTTACTTAGGGATTAGCCCTCTTGGTTACGTTTGGAATACCCATAATAGTATATTCCATAAATCTCTTCAGAGAATCCTTAACATTTAAACCCTTCACGTTACCCAATGCATTGGAGAGCTATATCGGGCTCACCCACCCTTAGTTTATCACGGAACCACCCTTCTTAGTAACAATGCCCATGAACCATAACATAATCATATCACATAAAAAATGCATAAAGGAAACATAACATTTACACATTTCAATCACAAGATATCAATAAAAAACATTGATATAAAAACATTATGAAAACCATTTTCAATACCAAAATTAAAGAAAAGTAAAACATTGTATTTATTTTTCATTTTAAAAAAGGTATGGCTTGTAGAGGATGCCGAAAATCAAATCATGGTCACGACGGTGGAGAACTCGTTGTCTCTGTATACGTACGACAAAAAAATTCACTTTTGTCGTTTAGTAAAACGCTTCATATAAAAAAATATTACTTTTGAATAAGAATAAAATTCAAAGGGGTTTATACACAGTATAAAAGAAAGTTCTATATAAAACAAAATATGCCTCAATGAATGGAGCTTGAGACGAATTACCTTACATCATATCCAACTTGACTTGATCATTCTTTAATCTCCTGAATAATAAACTAGGGTTAATTTATACTTGCTTAAGAACATTTTTCAAGTTCAATATTCCTTTTATATCATTTATAACCATGTCATGAACACTACGTTATTATTTATGTTTATAACGGTCGTTTAAACGATCATTGGTACTTGAGTCAAAAATGAACTTCTTATATTTACAAGTTGTTCATGTAGTCAAATATCCATTAGCTAAAGAATGATACTCATGATGTAGATGCCATATATATCATATATATACATTATATATATTCATTTATAATATTACTTAATAATTTAGAGGTATGAAATCAAATGCACCGTTCATGGAGACGGTAAGCCGTACGTACACATGAACACTACTTTCATTTCTATGTCATATTAATGGAATTAAAACTAAATGATAGATATGTATATTTTAATTCCAGAATTATATTCATAATTTAGATGTAACATTAATCATATATATCAATTATATATATTTAATTATAATAGTACATTACATTTGGGGATAAGAAATGAAATGCACCGTTAATGGAGGCGGTAAGCCGTACGTACGCATGAACGCTACTTTCATTTCTTTCTCATACTTTAATGGAATTAAAATATAATGATACATAATAGTTTTATAATTCCAGTATGGTATCATATATAATTTCATTAAATATATCTTTTATACGTACCACATATGGTATCAACGAATAAAATCACGTTGATGGGGCGGTAGTCCGCACTTCATAAAATGAATATATCGCGTGTAGTCATAATGGAAGCCATAAAGGTATTCCATAAATGAAAAAAACAGAAGATAAAGTAATACATAAACATATCATATATCATATATAAATATAGTGTCATCTTAATGGCCACCTTTGAAAGTGTTAAAAGAATATTGAACAATCATCGTTTCGTGAGGCAGAAATTCACCATCCACTGAAACAGAATGTTCTTTAACCATTAGATGTAGGTGTGTGTAAGTGTATCTCTATTACATATTATAAAAACATCCTAGTATATGTAAGATACTGGAGTTATTACAAACTAAATGAATAAAAATAGTTTAGGTGGTTGGAGAAACAAAATAAAACATTACAACACGAGAGAAGACAGTACCTTTAAATCGGGTAACTCGTTTTGATATGAGCTCAAAGGATTCATTGGGAAGACTTATTCCCAATTTGAGGCTTCTAGGAGTAAGAGTGGGATGTGGAGAGAAAAAATGAGCAGGTTTTGGCCGAGCCAAAGGCTTGAGTGGTGAGGGTAAAGAGGTAGAGGTGGGGGCCTTTTATATGAGAAGAGGAGGGGCACTCTTGGAATATTACAAAATGTTACTTTATTTTCAAATGCGTTTTGGATTTTAAAGGTTCCACATTGATTTATTTCGAGTATAAGGTGATAAAGGGTTCTAAATATACTTATACAATAGGTCTTTGACAAATTTAGGTCTTAGATTTTACATTATCATTTTATTTTATTTAAATCATTAAATAATGAGGTAATCGCTGCATCATCATGATGTCATAAATAATATAATTTATTTAATGTATAAAAATTTAGAAAAAAATACTATGATGTAGGAAATCTTTTTAGCTTTCAAATTAATATTTGCAGTCCAAAATATATTTTATTTAGAAAAAATTAAAAATGCTTTAATCAGCTGATACATTCTTTGTTATATTTAACATTCTTTAACAATAAAAATATAAAAAGTCACTTTCACACAAAAGTGATTCCATGGGGTCCCCAAGTTTGGTAAAAGGCATCCCATTGTAGGCCATGAGACAAACAGTATCATTAGGACACATGTTGGGGTCATTTTTTATTATTATGATATTATTTTATTATCCTTAACTACTCGATTACTCATTAATCAAGATAATTAAAGATAATTATCGTCGTTACTATTCTTAATGTTCAAAAACAAAAGAGTCTTGATTACATAATTTGGACCTTTTGATTAAAAATATGTAATACATTTTACCAAATTCTAAACACATAAATTGCAATAATTTATTTAAAAATAATTCCCGTTGTCAAAAAAAATAGCGGGTTTTTTTGAAACAATATCTATGAAAAGTTTGGCATTAGTTTATGCCCAGATCCAAAGTGAAATTAATCCTAATAACCACCATTGGATTAAATTTTTAAAATATATTCATATTACACTTTAAGAACAATTAAAAAGATAATATATCCATATAATTAATTTAGATGAAAATGTAGTTTTGATGTAAAATGCAGTATTTTTAACTATTCATTAAAAAATGAACATTGTCAGAAAAATACCAAACAATTTATCCAAAGTAAATTTCAATGTCCCAATAATAAAGAATATGTTTATTTTGAAAAATAGATATTATAAAATTGTCAAAAGTTTGATTTAAAAATGTTGTTCCAACAAAAGGAAGTAAAACAATCTTCTAAAAATATTAGTGTATTCCATGCTTAAGATTGGATTTATTCTCTTTTTAAACCTATAAAAAACTATCTAATTCATAAATATACATATATAAAAATATCTATTATTCATTTGATACATGGGATGTTACATATTAGGTCCTAAAAGAGAATAGATAGTCGGGGGTGAATTAGGGTTTCTATATTAATTTAATAATTATTCCCACCCCAATGGATCTTCACCTCTTTATTATAAGGGTCACATTTTTTCTATTTAATTATTGTATTTATCTTATCCATTACTTGGATATATGATGATTTTTCATAGTAAGTAAATAAGTAATGGAAACATAAGGACACCCAGTTTTTTATGCTCTTCACCAACACTAGGAACATCCTGGGAGTATAAATCAGCAATGTTTCAATGTACCAAATCCACTAAGGATCAATTCCAACACATGTTTTGGAATTGATCACTTCTATGCACTTTCACACTATCATTACAATGTTTAGGGATATATCAATACTTCCCAAGGGTCACCCTCTCAATCTTTCCATCATTGGATCAATACATATGGAATGGATCACCTTATTCCTCGTTCTTTTCTCACTCTTGAGTAAATGATTAATACGTAGTCTTTAGAAATTTCTTTCCATTCATTATCAATAAATAATGCCTAAATAGATTTTGGTAGATGCAATCATGATGTTCCACATTCATCCACATGATGAATTTAACATTAAAATATATGTACTACTAACTTCCTATTTAATACTTTTGTGGTTCCCACTTCCATTATGAAGATCACACATCCTTCAAGAAACTACCCTATTCAACAAAAGTACATTATACATTCTCAAAACCCACAAAATTCGTGAATCTCAACTCTTTTTTGATGCTAAAAATACTTCAGGAATATTTCTATATTCATTAATCTAATCCAATTTTCTAAATCATACATACTATTCTTGAATCTCATAACATTTGGTTATATTTTTTTACACTTTGCAAACATAAATACTTTCACAATGCCTAAAAATTTCAGTCTAATTTAATAGGCTTCATGAATTTACATTCATCGTGAATATTTCTTAAAAAACATTTTCAAATAACTCTTTTGAATTATTATCCATTGAGTCATCATCATGAATATTAAACTATTTGATGATGTGTTATTTGAAATAATGATTTATTCATTGTTTAGATATCCAACACAATTATTGACCCCAAAAACTAGAAAATCTTAAGGAAATAGAGCGATTATGTATCAGAAAATTTCGTTACAACCAGAAGGGAATCAATTCTTCTATAATGGATATTTTCAACATACCTAGTAAACAACCATGATGTAACACCATAACATCTCATTGAAACTTTCTTTTTAATCAAGCACAATCAACCCAAAAATACTACAATGATAACTTGATGTATTTTTTCCTAATAGTCTTTTGACACTATATTGGTCCTTTTGAACTCCTCTAAATGATTTTTATCACATGATTGAATATTTAATTAAATATATTTTACATCAAAAATATTTTTTATCATTAAAACATGAATAAAATTATTCCTCGATATTGAAAATAATATTTATTCCATTAATTATATTCCAAGAAAATTTGTTTGAGATCATCAGTAAAATATTCTGTATGACCCTCAATAATTAATTATCATTTTCATTTGGTGGTTTTTCATAATGTATATCATTATTAACAATAAAAATGTAATTTAACTCAAGACTAATATCATAAGTATGGATCAATTACAGCCACATAAAATTCACACTCTGTTATATAATACCTTCATCATAATATCTCATCATATACATTTCACATATTTTTCCACATCCCATATTATTGATACATATTTTGATGAATATCTATAATAAACACATCATTACAACATGGTCATGAAATTTTGGGGGATAGTTAATTTCTAATTAAATTTATTAGATATCTTCTATTATAAATATGGAAGGGAAAATCATACATTTATATATTAAATAATGAACTATTAATCATGATGAACCCAAATCATCCTACCTCATAATGAATACAAGGAATCATGGATTTCATTATAAAATATATGGTTGTGTTTCATGATGTACAATAATGATAACAAAAAATCCTATGAACCATTACACATTCTCAATGATTTGAATTTATAATGACCCCATAAAATTAGATTTTTTACTGGAAGGTTTATTCTCATATTCTACAACCATGGAGATTACCATGAGTGAACATAATGAGTATATGCCTCATCCGCTTACGTGTACTGGAACCTAACAGTCTATTTCTATATAAAAGAACAAGAATTATTATAATAAAAATATCCATTATGATTTAATTATGTGTCATATAAATAATTATGGTTGATGAATACAAATAATTCTATTTGGTTTTATTATTTACTATCATATTTAAAATATCATTAATATTCATTTCCATTTATAATATATACAATAAAAACTAATCACTTTATTTGTTTAAATATTGTATTTTATCAAATCCAATTGACAAAAAATTGGAAATTAGGACCTCAACCAGTAGGACATTACCCTATGAAAAGAATTTACTGTAACTTCTTAGGTAGATAGAATCAATAAGATTTGTTATTAACTAATCCCAAGATATGATCCAATAATATAATCATGATCTAAATATTTTATAGGAGAAGCTAAATCTAATCAAGATCATGGCCAGAATATTTTATGCCGAACCACCCCATAAAAATATCATTGTTTCTTACCATACCCTTATGGTGTTTTTTGGTGTATTAAAAGGATATATATAAAAACCATAACAATATTAATATATATATATTCTATTTACAATAGACTAATTGGTATATTTAATTCCTCCTGACAGTTTATAAATTATTTTGATTTTGATATAATACAACACAAATTGAATTTTTCGGTAATATATTAATTCAAAAATGTTATTTATTTTGATGAATAAATGTTTTCTTGGAATAGAAAATATTTTATTACAATATTATTATTACTTAATTTTTATGAAATATTTATTATCATATAATTTATATGAAGTGAAATTTAATTTTAATTTGTTTTGAAAATGATTATTGTAATAAAACCCTAGTATTTCTCAATAAATTTTGATTCTTATGTCAACCAAAAAATTAAAATATATAGTTTATTATTTTTATAAATTAAATGTTATTGTTCGAATCAGAATGTTTATATTAACCAAAAGTAAATTTTTACTGTTTTTTGATACATTTGATTTTTTCCATTAAAAATTAAATATGGTATAAATGTATGATGTGTATTATGACATCATAATGACCCAAATGTGATGATATTAATACTATTAAGGGTATCAATGACCTAATTAATGTTTTCTATTTAATATACTGTGATTTTATATATATTTTATTTATTTTATGAATCCTTTATGAATTCTCAAAAATATATATTATATAACTTGGTTTTAAAATCATTTCATGAATAAAATCACTCACTTCCACATCAATAAGGGTATAAAATTATTTTTTTCAGCACATAGAATTATAAAACAATGAATGCCACTCCCCTTTGTATGAATACATATGAAAAACCATGATGTTTTTTTTCGTTTTTGTTATTTTATTATATACACTCCAAAACCTCTGTTTCAAAAATACTAAAGAAATACCCATACACATTACCTATATAAACTCACCCAAGAACCCATTTCTGTTCACGTAAAATCCTAGGATCTTTTCATTACTCTTCTCTCTCATATATGTAGTATACCAAGGTTACCCCATGTTCTAAAAAAGATCCTACCATGAAATTTTTATAACACTATCAAGGTATGGGATCCCCTTCTTATCCTCTTTAGTCATGTATCTCCTTTGCATTTTTTGTTTTATTATCATTTCCTAATATTGGGTTATGTTCTTCCATAACACCATAAATATAAATTTAATGTGAAAATTTTAATATAACCCTTTCAATCTCATAAATACCTCCCAAGAACATTCATATTCCTCATTACGATGCAAAATATTCACCATGATTTTCCATGCCAGGAAATTGAGTAATGAATACTTATTCCCCATTACTGTCAAAAGTGTTGACATTTATGCACTTATAATTGTTTATTTGACATATAAATATATTTATTAAAAACTCCCTAATTATGTATTAAAATATGATGATGAATTATTCATTTTTTATTGATCATTGAGGCCTACAAAATCATGATAGTGAAATGAAAGTGATTAGTACGCTTAGAATTACATTATCCTCAAATTTATTTTTGTAATGTTTCAATCTCATGTAATATAATTAAATGGATTATGGAGTGAACCTAATCCATCACTGGACATGTTTCCATCCTGTGTTCTAGGTGATTATCTATCACCTATTATTATGATGTAGTGTTTTATGTTTTTTCAATATTTCCAACGTTTCATTTCTGATTATCATGTTATATCATACCTCAATGTTCGTGTTTATGATTGTAACTACTTTTATGACCCTATTTTTTCTTATTTTCAAAACATGAATTAAATTCATCATGTTATCATATATTTATTTCATTATAATGATTTATGTCATCACCCCTTTATTTTTTATTTCAAAATGTTTTCCTAAGTAGTTTTAAGTACGAATGGATAATATGAGCATCTTAGGGATGTTTTCAATATAGAAGTTCTATTACTTTTTTAAGTTGTTATTTAATGTACCTAATAATAAAATACAATATAGTATTTTATCAACCAAGTTAATTTGTCTGTTAACATATGTAATAAATTAGGAAAGAATATGTAATAAAGGGGTTGGTTATAATAGTTGGTGTCAATGGAATGTTTAGTTATTTTTGTTACTAGGATTAGAAAATTCAAGAAAAACATTATGAATAAAACTAAATATAAGAAAACATCCCTAAATTAATGTAAATTGTAGATAAAGTGGTTTATTATTAAAATAAATCTCTATCTGGATACTATAAGGGGATTGTATCTGGCATAGATGTTTATATGTGTAAAACACAAAAACACTACTTTCACATAGACTCAACCAGGAACTTGTGCAAGATAATGTGCCTTAATGTACACATATTTTGACACTAAAATTATATTTATTTGATAACTTCCAAATCATAATGATGAAAAATATCAAGGGATCAATAATTACGATAATTTTATATATTAGAAAATTGATCAGGGATAACCAAGGGTAAATACATTAAAATTTACAATTATTAAATAAATGAATTTTATAATTTATAACATTAATGACATTGGATTCCCATTTATGAGTTTAGTAGATTTAAAATAATCATAAATAATTTTACCATTTATTATAGAAAATTTCTGGAAATAGGAGGAATTAGGTAAACAACCAATTTGATTGGAAATGTGATGAATGCCAAAATGTGATGGCCATCCTGGCAGGAGCAAGAATAGTGAACATTTTGATGATACAATATCAAATGACTAAGGTTTTTTATAGAAAACATGATTATATAGATTTACTAAATCCCCAAATGAAATAATAAGCTACAATTTTTTCATTTATTTGAGAAATTCCAATGATATTTAATGGATCATATGATCTCTTAATTGTGGAATAATATATCAAATTCAATAAAAAGATCTTCCATGTACATAAATGTTTTGATAACTATAACTCTACACGATATGTTTATCATATGGATAGATAACTAATAAATGGTTTAAATTTATCAGGAATACTAATTCATAAGGAGATATAAAAGTAGTGGGGTTGAAAGAATTTTGAAAAAAATTGATAAATATTGTCCTCACAAATTGTGATAAAAAACTAAACTAGATTTTCATTATCTAAATCATAAAAGATGAAAAATCGGTTGGTAAATATGATACAAATCCTTATGAAATGCATGATATGCCTCTGTATTTTTTATTACACCCTTGAGTAGAAGGGTTCTCCCTTCTTTGGTGGGATAAAACATATTCTATGAAATCCCTGGTCATTTGAGGCTTTGATATATATGAGGAAATTTTTTTGATGTGCTGTCAAATTCAAAATTGAAATCAGTGAATCTCAAGGGAATTATAGAGATAAGAAGAATATAGTGGAGTTTAAATATCATGGTATTATTTTGAAATCTAATAGTTCAATGAAAATTCAATATCCCACTAGTAAAAAGTACTGAATAAAATGACATGTATTTTTTGATTGGGGGAATGAGAAAATTATATAGGTTTGGGAAGGAAGAATAAAAATCATGTGATTGATAATTGGATAAACCAACTAATTTGATGGATGAATGGGATGATCATGTCAACCATAAGCACATTTTTTGTTGTTTCATCAACAATAAACCACGACCCTTTTCAAACTAATTCACTAAGACAATTTTTGTTATAGAAAATCAACAACCACCATGGCATAAAGGGAGAGATTATAATATCATAACTCTGAGGTGGATCACAAAAATGATATGGTGATAGCTATGTTATTTATTCATGTAATATTAGATAATGTAGTTTTTTAATATAGTTATATGAATTCATGCATATCATGAGTGTTCATTAGAACTATTAAAACATCACCAAAAAGCAAGGAAGTAGTTCTATAGTTGAAAACAACATATGACATAATTATTGTATCTATGTATATAAGTCATCCCATATCAAAATGTGTAGGTTGTGATTTTTTAAATCTTTAGAAACTACCTTTGGTAAAATTTAACACAATTTTTGTCATGGGATTGGCTTTACTCATATAGATCCTACATAAATGTCCATGATAATTAAATCACTCTTTGTATCACTAAACATCCTCAGATTATATACATATGTAAGGATATGGATAAATACTATTTAACCCCAATATATCAATAATGGATATTATTTCCCTTTAATACAAAATAACTAGCTCAAATTATTGATTCTGTAGAAAGTATCATCCATGAAGACATTCCAATTTCAAGGGAATAAATGAAAGTGTTTCCTGAATAATTACATTGTCTTGATCATAGTCGAGAGCATTGATTATCAATAGAGATGATAGCTAGGTTGTTTACATTTTCCAATAATCCATATAAAATGACTTCTATAGAACATGAGGACCTGAAGAAAAAAGAAGAATAAAATATAGATAATGTCTTCATACACACATGTGATTCACCATGGGGTGCACTAGTCCCCTTCTTCACAAAGAAGGATCGATCAATGCACAATTTAATAGATTATTCTGATCTAAAAAATATCATGGTAATCAAAATGTATCATCTACCATGGATTGATTAATTATTCGATTATCTACATGGTGTGAAAAACTATTCAATGGGGGATATGTGGTGGTCATTGTTCAATGTTATGGTGAAGATGTAGGATGTCACCAAGAATGATTTTCATACAAGGTATGTGAACTATGAGTACATAATAATTCCATTCAGACACACTAATTCTACATAAACATTTATTTAAATTACAAATATAGCCATTATAGATTACCAAAACAAATTTTATGTAGTATTTATAGAAGATATTATAATATAATCCAAAATAAAGGAAGAGCATGAAGATCATCTGGGAACTGTTATAAATACATTACTAAAGAAGAAACTATTTTCCAAGTACACCAATTTTGAGTTATGGTAGAAGGAAGTATAATTATTGGGAATATTACCTTTTGTAATGGTATATATTTGGACCCATCAAAGATAGTATAACATGAAATTTGTTTAATGAAAACATTTTTTATAGAAATATGTATTTTTTATAGGTTATATGATTATTATCATAATTTTTTTTTGAATTTTTTGATGTTGTGAAAACTTATAAAAAAGATAATTTAGAAGAGGGTCAAGATTTTTTGTAATGATGTATGTGAATAGATATTGATTTATTTCAAAAGGAGGCTTGTCACTACACCTATACTCACACATCCTATAAGTAGAGAACCGTTCACTGTATTATATGATATTTCAAATAAGGGATTGTAATTTTTGTTAATGTAAAAGAAGAAATGGATAGCCTAATCTTAAAGGTAGTTTAATTTTACTAAATTAAACTACCAAATAAATGATTTGGAGTTGGATGCAGAGATATTTTCTTGAAAAATATAGCATATTTTCCCTTTTGGTATTGCTAATAAATATATATGAATAAAAATATGCTCAATTATATATTAAAAAAAGTATCTAAAAATGAATAAATAATGATGGTTATAACTGATCATGTTCTATGAATTTTAAATCCATTTACATATTATAAACGATAATAATGTGAAAGATTATCTATGTAAAAATAAACTAGTTATTTTTTTATTAATGATAATTGAGAATGATATTGTCCTCTTATACATAAAAAGGCTAGACATGGTAATCAAAAAAGGAATGGACATCATAAATCCTTTCATAAGTTATTGCTCAACAATAAATTCGAAATTAGAAAAATGATGCTCAAACAGATGATGTTGGAATTTAGAATATTTTTGAAGCTATAACAAAATGAAAATCCTCACATATTAATGTTATAGAAGAATCAGTTATGTGATTTGGGTCATGAATATTTTTACAGTAGAATACTGATTATTAGAGTATCTTTTTCATGATTCACTTATCTCAAACGTCTATATTCATCTAGTAAGCACAAACACTTTTTGAGATCTTTGAGGGAACTATTATAGGGACAATATGAAGACAGATATTGTGGATTATACATAAATACGTCTTCTATGTCATCAAGGTAAATATAAAAGGAAAACTTCCAAGTGAATGATGAAAACATTACCCATACCCTCATGGAAATGGGAAAAATCACAATGGACTTTGTCACTAGACATCCAAATAAATCAAGAGGAAATAATTTTATTTGTATTATGTTGGATATTTTGAGAAATATTCCTCCCATAATAATAATTTAAGAGGAATTAACACTTAATCCGATTTTGAGGATATACATTATATAAGTGGTAAGTTAGCATGGGATACCAATATTAATTGTATGTGATCGTAGTCCATGCTTTACAAAAAAAATTTGTATGATTATCCAGAATTACCGATATATAGATTTGATCACCAAAAATTCGTATCACCAATAAACTGATTTCCAAACATAGTGGACTATCTAGACACTTGAATACTTCTGATGGAATGATCAATTAAATTCAAATAATAATGGGATCAACATATTCATGTTTTTGAGATCTCATTAAATAAATGTTTTCAATCAATAATCCAAATGGCTCCCTTTGAAGCCCTTTGTGGGAAGAGGTGGATAACACCATTCTGATTGGATGAGGTTGGGGATAGAAAATTGTTAGATTTATAAATGGTTTAGGAAATGTCCGAAAATATTATGATGAATTAGCAGCACATCAAAGGCATCTCAGAGTTGATAGAAGAGCAATGCTGGTGATTGTCGATGAGACCTAGAGTTTGATGTTGAAGAAATTTTACTAATACTCATATATCGATGGAATAATGTTATAATATTTGGGATGAGAGTAATTATTATTCATTGATACATCATTTCATTTGAGATCATTGATTGAAATGGAGATATCTCTTTTTCATTGTGACTCTCACTTAATCTATCTTCATTAAAATTTTCATTCCATTTATCCCTTTAGAGAAACTACATAGAAAACCCCTCACACATACTCAATATAGAGTTGGTATCATTAGATTATGATCTCTCAGGTGGGATGTACGAGATAATGATCATAGATTGTACAGATAAAGTTCAATTGAATAAGAAAATCCACCTTGTCAATGTTATGTGGAGAAACCACATGTTTGAATATGTTTTTTGCAAACTAGATGAGCGGTTGAAAAATAATTACCTGAACCTATTTTATTTTGTGAAATGGAAATTTAGTGGGAATAATTTCTGATGATGATTAGATCGTAACAAAACAAACACTTATAAATTAAATTCCAATTGTGATTTATTTAATTGTATTATTAACTATTAAATATATAATAAGAACATACACTTTTTTGGTTTTATTATATCCTATATGAATTAAAATAATATTAAGAACCGTTACCATTGAGATTATATCCATTTAACATTGATCAAATGATTAGAATAAATACTGCATTCTAAAAAATCTAATTGAAATAGAAAAAGGATGTCATCCCCTCAACCAATAGTATCATACACTATGAAGCCCATTTATAAGGGATTCTGAGGGAGATAACTTATCAGGGCATTTTCCATGACAAAGGCCAGGTTGTTATCCAAAAGATATTAATTATGAGAATAACTGTTTATGGTAAAAGTTCAATTTCATCAAAATCATGACCCAACCCATGTTCGCAAAGAAGACTTCATGAGAATATCATAGTCACGAACAATACCATTTAATAATTTGTTGGTGTATTAAAAGGATTTTTATCAAGGCCATAATAATATGAAAATGTATATTATATATTCAATATAATAATGTTTATATTTACATCATATTGATAATTTAAAAAAAAATATTTTGATACAAGGAAACAAAAAATTTATTTTTTTGTAATTTTGAAATTTAATTATGTTATTTATTTTGATGAATTAATTTATTTTTTAAAAAATTAATAATTTAAAATTTTATTATTATAAATAATTTTTTATCAAAGTTAAATGATCATATAAATTTGTGAATAAAATTGTAATTTTTATATGGTTTTGAAAAATATTAAGTGGTAAAAACCAAGAATTTCAAAATAAATATTTATTTTTATTTGAAAAGGTACAATTAAAAAATCAATACAAATATTTGTACAAAAAAATATATTTTTTTGAATTTTTATTTCAAAATTATACAATGTTAATTTTTTTTATAATTTACTAAGATAGTTGAATTTTCTGTGAGTAATTAAATAAGGTATAATTATATAGTGTGTATTACAATATCATTTTGTGCCACATGTAATGATGAAAAATAATATGAACAAAATCCAAAAATAAACCAATATTTTACATTTAAAATAATGATATATTTTTTTTGATTAATTTTATAAAGACTCTATGAATCCTCCATTACCTATAATATATTTTATGGTTTTGAAACACACATTTAAGGGAATGACTCACTACCACATCACCAGGGTTGATAGTTTAATAATGTTGGTCTTGGAAATATAATATAATAAAACACACTCCCTTTAGGTAGAAAGCATTCTAAACAACCATGTAATGTTTTGTTTTTTTGGTTATTTTATTACATATATCCTGAAATCTAGGATTAATAAATATTAAAGAATTACCAAATCATTTCCTATATAAACCCACCAAAGATCCAATTTTTCATCAATAAAAGTCTTTGAAGAACGTCTGTAATCATCCCTCCCCTCAGTATATTCCTCCCAAGGATCCCCTAATCTCTCATGAATATCCTCATGCATTGGAATCACACTATCAAGGTAAGGGATCCTATCGTTCTCATATTTATTCATGTATCTCATTTATCTTAGATTTTTTATCTTCATTTAATAATGATGGGATTTGTTCTTCAATATATCCCATACATTACATATTATTTAAAAACTATGAGAGGAATTGTTCACTCTCATCAGGGCCTTTTAAGAACATTCATATGTGATGTTCTGCTACTGAATTTTCTCTGTGATTTTCTATGATAAATAATTGTGTAGTGCATATTTCTACCCATTTCCTATAAAGTGTGTTAAATTTTATTCACTTATAATTATTTATTTGGTAATTACATGTATTTATTATGTACTCCTTTATATTGGAGAAAAATATTATGATGAAATAATCCATTATTTATGACTTTTTCAGAATACATAAGCATTAAAATTAAATGAAAGTGATGGGTGAGAATAAAATTATATAGCACTCAAATTAATTGGGTAATGTTTTAGACTTAACAAAACATTCAAGGTAATAGAGAGTGACTATAATCCATCCTTATACTCTCTTTAAATCATAATTTTGTAGAATTTATCCTTTAACAATGATTACAATGTAGTGTTTAATGTGGTTCCTAAATTTCCCATGTTCCCTTTATTATTATCATGAGATATGAAGACTCATTCTTCACATACTTTATTTTCTCACATTTTTTATACACCAATGATATTCCTCTTTTATACGATGTATTGAGTTTTAATGGTTATACCATGTTTATTTCCTTAATATTATTTATATATCAACCCTTTTTTATAAATGTACCCAGTTTATCCCATGATATGAATGAATAATATGAGAATGACAAAGAAGTTTTCAATAAAAATGATATATTCCATGTCTATATGTTCTTATGTAATGTATCTCATTCCCAAATACGTAATAATTATTATTTTTATATTTTTTATTACATGTAATCATTTGTACTAATTCATTAAATAGTTTTTGATATAGAGCATAGTTCTCATACTATGTGTCCCATCCTATTATATCGTCCAACCACAAAACATTACTCAACAATATATTTTCATCACTTCAATTTTAACATTTTAGTGGTAAAATTATATGACATTATAAATGTGACATATACTCTAGTAAATTATCACAAAAGGATAATAAAGAACATTGAAAAATGTTTAATTAAATATTTTATTAATACTAAATAAATATCATATAGATGTAATCAATGTGAATATAGTTTTCCTTATGACACCAACTCCATAATTATTCTCCAACAACAGCTAATCCCTACTCTTATACCTACAATAGATCCCCATGACAATAATTATTTATGTCATACAATAAATACATAATTAAAATATCAAATCTTCCAATAGTTTTATTACTCATGAAAATAAATTTATAGTTTCTTGAAAATTATCGACATAAAAAAACTATTTTAATAAAACATGTGATTATTTATCAAATTTTATTACAATATAGACCTATTTCCTAAAATCATAAAAAATAATCGACTTCATAACCTTGGGATTATAATTATAATATTTCTTGTGATCAATCACTTAGAAAAAAACCATATAATATAAAATGAATGAAAACTAGATAAAAAAATTAATATAATAATAAATAACCAAAATGAATTTTATAGTATTCATAATACAATTCAGAGTCATATATGAATTTAAAACTAATATTAATAAGGAATAAATTATTATAAAAATCTCAAGACACATATCACATGTCATATTAAAACTCAAAAGGATATAAAAGTGAAGAATACTAGAAAAAATACATATTTCTATATGCATGTAATTTCATTGGAAAAAATTAATCTCGAAAATTAACATAACTTGATGATTTTTTTTTGAAATATGAAACAACCATAATCATAGTAAAACCAATTTGAGAAAAATCATCATACCTACACCTATTTAAGAAATAAATAAATATTCCATTACCTAACTATATTATAATATATGAACATCAAATAATGCATTATATGGTGATATATGATGACCCCATCATCATTCATACATAAGTGTGCCAAAAAATTGAATCATAAACATATATTAATATACCCATGAAAACATTGTTATCTTATTAATTTTACTAATGTAAATCATTCAAATTTCATAAAAAAGTTTCTGAAATAAATGGGGATTCATAAAAACAATGGAATAAAATAACTTCATGAATTGAATCAATTAATAAAGAAAACATTACTCAACAAAATAACCAAAAAATGACAGTAAATAGAGTGTGAAACCTGAAACATAAATCCATTGGCAATAAATATTTTTTAATGTATATATTATAATGAAAACCATATCCCAAATTATATTTTTAAATGAAATTTAAATCATCGCGATTTAAGTCATATTTAAGAGTCCAATTTTAAAAATTCCCCATTTCATTCTAAAAAAAGAGAAAATAAAAACAATAATGATAGTTTATTAAATTGAAAAACACATATTTTCATTAAATAAAAAGAACACATAGTTTAAAATTATGTATATAATGATCATAGTTCCATATGAAATTATATAACTCAATAAATTATTATTGAGTAATAAAGTCGCATACCTTAGCCTTTAATTCCCATTTAAGTTCCAAAAAATATTTTATTATAATTCTAAAAAATGTAATTACATATTACATAACAAAATTCTTATATATAAATATATCATTTAATACAATTAATTAATAAAAATTAACTTCATGTATAAGGTTGTTATAAACTCTTTTCAATATTCTATATTAATATCATTAATAATTTTTTCACACTTAATTTTGTTTATTTAATTACTCACTATATTATGTGATGTTATATTGTTTAAATATTTAAATATATAATAGAAATTAAATTAGAAATATCTTATAGCATTCAATAATTTGATTTGTTATGTCTTATGGAAATAGAATGACATTGTCTTCATTGGGAGATTTTAGTGATATAATATATACCACATTAATAAGGTGAATCCAGAATATTTTATTTTAATAACTATGTAACAATAAAAATTTACTTGTTATTATATAATTAATTTAATTTCTACATTATGAGAATCATCTATAGAACATTTTTATAGCCTTATTATTGTATATGGTCAATGTGAACCAATATCGTACAGTTATTAACATGATCGTTATGTTTGGGTATGATAGTGTTTATTTTAATGTAATATCATTTTAAAGAATGTGAAATTTTATTATACTGATATTTTTTAAAATAAATTATGTTCTTATATTTGTAAAATGAAATAATTTTTTTTGAAAATGAATAAAATTCTTCTTCTTGGTTTTAGTTGTAAGTGAATAGTCACAATTGACATTCCTTTTTTTCAAAAGTTGATCAAAATGAATAAAAAGTTTTCTACATTAATATAATAAAATTATATAACAAAATTATACTTAAATATAAATTTTATTAAGGTGATAATATTTTTGTATGATTAGTATTATGAAGAAAAACATATGATGGTGATAATACTTACATTGGAGACTTTATCATTGCTTGGATGCCCCCATGAAATAAATGTACATAGGCTAACTGTGATTGACCAATGCCTTATGTTAGTGGATAGGGTTATAGGTAGAGAAAATTTTGGAGTTTAATGTATTAATTATAAGGTTATTTTAGGCTTTAAGTGGTGTAAGTTTTATGTTTTTACAGGTGAAGAGATTAGTAGTTTTTGAAATAACTATTGAGGGTTGGTAAAGACACATCTCTCTATCCATATAGAATCATTTCTTATCATATTTTTTCCCATTCCTGATAATAAAATATTGTTTCAACAAAGTATTTTCAATTTTGTAATTATTATTTTTTAGTTGTTAATCCACAATGTGTTGATCAAGGAGTTCATAAGACATGTGATCTTATTATTTAGTTGACTTTAGTGTTAGAGGGGGTGCAGTATCATGGTGTGTCTATAATTTTTGGGTTTATAAGTTTTGAATATGGATAAATTTATTTTCATAAAATGAATTATTTTCATGAAAAAAAAGTTGTGTAAAATGTTAAATGAGATTTATAGAGTTTTGCATAAGGGATGATTCAGGGCAACCAATTCATAATTCATAAAAAAAAATTGTTTCGGGAATGATTTTAAACTTTTCAAAATTTGGGGATTTGTGATTAAGGTTATTTTTCATGTTATAATCAAATGTAGGTGATTTTTTTAAATTAATTTTGTTTCACTCTAATTGAACCATCATAACAATAATGTCAAAATCCCATGTAATGTTCCTCAAAATGTCAAATTTCTACACGGATGTTTTGTGAAGGGTCATTTATATCTACTAATATGTTCCTACCACCTTCATTTGTAATAAATCAGTTTATGACTATCTATGGACTCTACTTCATGGAAGAGTATTATGGAGTGTAATTGTATGAAAAATCTGAAAATTTTGTGAATACTAATACGTTGATTGAAATAAAAAAATTTGTCTAAAAAACTAAAATTTGTGCAAAAATGGTGTTGACTTAAACTAAAAAAGGAACAAGACTATATAGTATTTTCATTAAAATTCTGTTTTTATCATCATTTTTAGTGAATAGTACATTCAAGGTATTTAATATAAGAATATTGGAAGAATATTCTAGTTATATTAAGGGATAAAGGAATATATTCCTAATCTATTGATGTTTCCATCATGTTTATAATCTATGAAATACTTCACATAACGCTGTGAGAAAGGGGGAGTCAACAAAAGTGATATAAGGGAGGTAGTATACTATCCATATAATTTTTTTATAGGTATTAGGCCTGGAACAAAGTGGATTGTTTTGTTTATTTGTAAAAAAATATCTTATGAGGCATAGTGGATTTAGGTAAAATCGACGCACAAGTAGAATACGCACCATGGAAAGACCATTTGTTTTGAACCTTATATAACTATTTTATTGAATTTCTATTTCTATATATGAGTTTTGATAATTACATGATCCAACCATATTGTATTAACATGTTCCAACCTAGACTGTGGTAAAATCTATCTGATTCGACGAATATGTTGACAAGATTTTTCTTGTATGTGATCCCTTGTTATTATGTTATCTTTTCCATAAATTAATGGATTCAGTTTTGTGATTCAGTAAGTCTTACAATGTCTTAAGAATAAACAAAAACTCATCATTCAAATTCCTAAAAAGAAAATTTTCTTACTATTGGATTACCTGATCAAATCTAATTGATGGTGAAGAGTTACTATAAAACTAAGTCCACATGGGGGAAAATGGACAATACATATGACATATATAACATATTTAGGGAGTACAAACATAATTATTTCCAATAAATTTCATTAATTAAAAATTCAACTAGATGAAAATGTAGATAATTTCTTTAATAACATAACATATGTCGTTGGATATATTTTAGAACATGAAAAAAATTAAAGATATTAACATTTTGATGAAAATTTATAGAATAATCCCACCAATGTATTATTTGAATGTGTCAGACCTTTAGAAAATATATCTTTCTATGATTTTTCTTGATAATATGATATTCATTATTGCATGATATGAAATTAGATTCAAACAAATGGTTATAAAAATTTGAGTAAGAAAAGAATTGCATTTAAATCTACAAAATTTAAATTCCCTAAATAATTATTGAGGGAGAGAATGTGGATGATGAAATAATTTCATCATTGTGAGAAAATTAGAGACACAAAAAGGTATATTTGAATGAAATATTCAGTTGGAGTTTTTCAAATTGGTAAATAAGGGGACACTACCGCTCAATGATCAATGATATTATATGTGGTAGATGGTGAATTATAAATGATATACCGGCCATAGATAAGGTTCCTATATAAGGGACACCTTATTTCATGAAATAAATTATAGGGAAAGTGATGATTATGAAAAGAGGAAAAATATAATTATTTTAATTTTTAATATTTAGAACATAAATTTATACCTGATCTAGAAGATTCAATGATATATATTTTTGAAAAAGTAGATACTATAGAAGTTAAATAAAATCTATCGAATGGTGTTGTAGATCTCAAGGTGGAACTTGTGGGTGATTTTGAAGATCATGAAATTCAATGAAATAAAAACATAAATATAGGATAATTTCCAAAATAACGTCAGAGTATCCAGAAGATCGTGAAAAATAGATTGACTGATTGGAATGAGTGGTAGATTATCATTTTAAAACTCTTGAATGCTAACAAGAAGTTTTGGATTTTAAAATTAGGATTGAATAGTCCCAAAACCCATAAATTACCTTAAATTGAGATTGGTTTAAAAGGATTATATAGTAGAGATCCATGAATATGGTTTTTTTTCTTTAAGTATTAAAATAAAAACGAAATCTAAATTAAGGGAAATAAATAAGAAAGTTCATTTTGGAAGGTTTTCAAATGTAGAGTTTTCTAATGGAATGAAAAATGGTTTTAAATGAGTAGAGAAATCCATAAATGTTGAAGGATTTGATTTTTGGGATAATGGATGAATTTTATATGATAAAAAACATATAATCTCTGAAATAGGATGATCTATTGACAATTTCTGTAAAAAATTTAGACATATCACAATTCCACCTGATGTCTAATTAGAGATTTCTTCAACCCAAATAGAGAGGTGACGTAAAAATATTATTCAATCATCTGGAGAAAATATAAATTCAAATACCTATTCAAAATAAGAGGAAATGTGGATGATTCAGTGATTAAAATATATTTCCTCCTATAAAATTTGAATTGCTTGATTTTTTTGGCTATACCATGTCTTACTGTAAACAGTCAAATAGATATATAGATGGGGATGCAACTGGAAGTCAAAAAATGAAAATGAAATTTTATCCATCATCACATAGAGGAAATAATTACTATTTATTTTTTTAACTATTCTTCCCCTTTCCATAAATATTTTCATTGTAGGAATCTAAATTGTTTAAACAATATCTATAAAACTCTAATAAAAGTCATTACAGGTTAATAAAGTATAATTACCCTTAAAATAGCTACCCCCTCTAGAAGAATAATATGAGTACATTTCAACCATGTAGGTAGAAAATATATTGTAGATGAAATATATTTCATCTACTCAACTATATATATCATTGAAGATAAAATATATAATTTATATGACAATTTTAAAGAAATCGCCCTTATAGGATAAATGACCAATAACAAATGGACCCCTAATAGTTAATTCTCTTCCCAAATGAAATAAAATTAAAATTACATGAGAAAAATAATAATAAAATTATTGACTTAATAGTGAGGTTCTTCAATACCGTTTCCTTAAAAATTAAATGATGTTGACATAGGAAAATAAAAATTAATGAGAAAATGAAAACAAAATTACTATACTTGGATTACTTGAATAATAGTATCCGAATTTTGATATTACTATATTACTTAGTAGTGGGAAAGAAACTTAATTACACAGTTGATCCATAAAATGTAAGATATCTCATTCAATCTTGAGAGGATACATGACAAGTGGTAATTTATACTAGGTGGACAGTAAAGAAATCAATTGAATAATAATACATTAAGTGGAATTATTATTCACCATAAATGGGATCATATTAATCAAAATTTCATGTAAAATATATCTTAGATAATTGTCATTGTATAACTTATCAATTTTATAGTTGATTTAGAGAATAAATGTTATAATTTCATGTAAGGAAATATGATCCATAATTCTTATCAACGAAGGTACAAAATGGAATTGAATATTCTTGATATATTCCAAAGACATATTCATGGTTCAATAAATGTTGCTAGAAGATAAATATAATGGTACTTATTTATTTTTATTTATTATTATAGTAGTCTTGAATATGATATCTTTATATAATGTAAACAATAAGTGATTGACTACATGAAGAGATATCTCTGAAGTGTTGAGTCTGAAACTGGATTCCAAATCAAGATAATTTCATATAAAAAATGGAACGGAATACAAAACCATTGAATATGAATCTTACCTTAAAATTATGGAATCACTCTTGTGGTTTATTTACTAATAATACATCACTAAAACATGATAATTTAATAATGAAATTTATAGGTGAATAATACAGCCAAAACTATGCTAATTGAGATTTTTGTTTATCGTAATTATAATAAATAGGCTATTAATTTTATAATGTAGACTCAAAATTGAACTTTATTACTTCTAAAAGATCACATGAAACCATACGATATATGTCATGGAATAAATCCTTCACTAAATGATTTCATTTTTTTTTGAAATAAATGGTTCAACCGGAACAAAGAGGGATATAAACTATGAAATTTTGATCTTGGAGATGAGGGAATTTTCCTTAGATACATGGTGAATAGTAAATCCTAAAAGGGTACATTAATTATATAAGAAATATTGTGGAGAATAATTACATCAATATCATTTATGATAATACAAAAATAACTCTAGGAGCTCATATTTTGATATAATTGAGGATGAAGAAGAATTTGAATAATGTAATGATTCCAAATACCTAAATCATTAAATAATGCCGAAATAATTAGAGCACTCAAAATGATTATGATTCCTAAATAGACTCATAATAGGAAACCACTTCTGATGATATTCATTGAAAACCTCAAAAGTAAAATAAAAATGACTAATTTGATCAATCTATAATATTTGTGGATTGGACCACACTAACACATATAATTGGATTGAGGAAAGATGAATATTATGCAATCAAATCAATTTTATAACCAACCTATTTTAAAGAATCTGCAATGGATGAATCAAAGAATAAGGCCATGAATGTTGAACTAGATCATGGTTAAAATAAAACTAGACAAGGCATCTTGTTAAGAGACAAGATGGTCACAATTTTATTATAACATGGTGAATCTCTAAAAAATACAAGGAGCTAGTAAATGTGATTAAAAACTATTTATTCTTGGTGATTAAAGGAAATACACATAATGAAGATATTGATGTTGATGAAACAATTTCTCCAGTATGTTTTTGGGAATTGATTAGGCTCGTCATATCAACAAAAAGTCAAATAGGGTATAAATTATATCATATGGATGTCAAAACAGATTTCTTAAATATTATTCATGAAGAATAATTCTTTATACGACAACCCATTTTATTTATCTTTTGAAATGATGAAAAAATGGATTTTAGACTAAATGATTTTTTAAATATTCTAATACAAGGACCATGATTATGGAAATAATTAAAATATTCTTATCTACAAAATAATAAATTTTAAAGAGTAGGTTTCGACCATGATCTATATGTAATGACTTCTTAGGGATATAACATTACCGAAACTGTATATATTTATTATATTATATTTTTCCAATGAAATCTTGGTTTAGTGAATGGATTTTATAATCATATGAAATCAGAATATGAAGTTATCAATATTGCTAAATTGGACTACTATTTGGATATTAAATTATTCATATAATTTCAAAAATGTTCATTTCTTATGTAACGTATAAAATAGTGCTTCTAATAAGATACAAAATTCATGAATCCAAAAAAATTTCCACTCTGATTGAGGTAGATAAAACTCATGAAATTATAAAAGGATAGAAAATATGTGGATCCCAATATGTGAAAGAGGACTACTAGAATCTTATTATATCTGATAAAAACATGTCAAAATATCTACATTTCAATATATTTAGCATCTCAAGTCCAAATAAATTTGATGGGATATAATTTTCCGATAGATGAATGAATTATGAGTTATATTCAAGGTACTATAAACCATATCTTATACATTATAACAATAATTGATAAAAAATAGAATTTTTAATGCTAAATTGGATGGAATGTTTTGGGTTGAATTCTCAAAATCGGGAGTGCATACTAAATTGGTAAAAAAATATGTGTGTTGTTTGAGAAATAAACTAGAAACAACATCTCATAATATGTCTGCTGAAAATTAAATCTGTATGAAAAAATCATTCCCTTAGTTATTTTGGATGAAAAAAATCGTATTGAAATTGGTGATGATGTAAAACAACAAATAGTGATACACTATTAAAACATGAGTATGATAGATATCATGAAACATTTAGTTTAATATTCTCATACTAGACATGTGAAATCAAATATAACTTCATAAATGATAAATTAAAACTTGGTTTCATTGATATCGAGAAGGTTATAACTAATAATCATGTAGGTAATATTATAAAAAAATCCATTGGCAGCTTAATGTTTTAAGAATAGTGGATAAACCCTGGTTTTCATCCACCTCCCATTCCATGAGGAAACAATGGTTTATCATTTCTACCAATATGTGTTATCTATTTTTTAAGGCTCTAATATTGGTGTAGGTCTTATGGGGAGATATGGTCTAGGGGTTGTTTTGTTTCTAAAAGTAATAATTCAGTTTAATTGGATTTATTACCATGGGGGAACAAATAAATCTAATGTAATGGAGTAAGTGTAAATGTTGATTTCAAGAAATTTGGTCTCTCATGACATGTAATTCTATATTGAAATATATTTTTTGTATACTGATACTTTCTCATGTAAACATAGTGTGATGGATATGCTATATCACTCATATATTTTTTTCTTGGAGTATTCCTTATTTAATTCTTAGTATGTTTCCATCTATGAAAAAGGGGTGATAATGGGCATAAAGGGTTTACATATCTTGTAATATATTGGTTTGGGTTTTTTCCACTCCAAACATTGTTGATAAATGTATTTAAAAATATTGATATCTTATTGGGAATTTGATATCAGTTTTGAAGGTTTCATTATACCCTAGTGAGTTCTAAATACTTAGGTTCTAAAATTTGGAGGATGGGGAAAGGTGTTTTTTTGTAAATTAAATAATACTATAAAATATAATAAATACACAAAAGGGTAATGGGGGAATTTATAGTTTCATTCATGTGATTATTATAGGATAGAGAATTATAATTAAACAATGGAATATGTTTCTTAAAAGTACAGAAACATATTGTATGTAATATTTTTACAAAGAAAGTAAGTATTTTTCACCTCATCTAAATTAATGTGAAGTTTCACAATGGTAGGGACTTTCAATCTAAACGTGATGCTAAATTTATAATGTTGATTTCTTGTGGAATGTTTTATGTATGGTTAATTTTATAAAATGATGTATTGTGAGGGGTTAATTACATCTATAAATAAGAATGTACCACCTTCATTCAATGTAACTCTCTCATAAATGATCTATCACCACAATTTCATGAAAGAGTTCCATAATATAGAGTTTCATGAAAAATCTAAAATTATATCAACAACTAATGTTTTATGAGAAATCTAAAAAGTAGTGTGATAAATGATGTATTGTGTAAAGATTAAAATTTTGGTAGATTATTAATAATTTTTGTGAATTGTAGGGTTTTAATCATCAATTTTCAGTGAATAGTGAATTTAAGGGAATTTATTTAGAAATATGGTATACTTAAAGTGATGTTTTACTCATGGAAAACTAATTATGATCCCACTGTGTTGATGAGGCCCTTAATTTGGTTAGCTAAGTAAGACTTTACCCAATGAATTGACCAAGTGTAAGGTGATATAAGATATCAAATGGAGGCAGTGTGTTATCCCAAAAATTATTTTATATGACGTTGTACATTCAATGAGTAAAATTGGTTAATCATTTATAATCCACAATATCTACTAAATATTAGTGGATTCAATTATGACCAAAAAACGGCCATCATATAATCCTTGGAAGAGCCCCTAGTAGTTAACCATGAAAAATTATTATGTCATATTTTAATTTATACATAATGGTTTTTTATAACATCATGATTCCATCATCCAATTTTGACATATTTTTACTTATATTGGGAGAAGATATGTCTCATTCAAATAATATTTTGAAAAGATGATTCACCTCGAACCACATAGGGTATTATAGGGTTCAAAAAATACAATTTACCATTTATTATTAATACTAAGGTAAATTTTATTAAACCTATTAAATATATTTACTGAACTATATTGAAAAGGGAATAATTACATATTTTTAGAAATCAAATTCTAAAATTTATAGAATATTTTTTAAATGAAATTTCTATATGTATGAATAATAAGTTTTATAATAAAAACACAAAAATCAGAAAATCTACTTTTTAAAATAATGTTTTTAATATTTAAAATTTATTTATGGAAATTTTAGCATGGATACTCATATTATATATATAAATTTATTTATATTAAAATAATTAAATAATATAAGTATTACAATGTAATCAAAAAGTAACATTCAGCATTAAAATAAATTATCTAAAGTGAAGAGCGAAATAAATTTTAATGTTTTTATGAATGTTACATTTCACTTTAGTCCTAAAGATGTTTGGAATTATTTTGGTAAGTACAATAAATATTTAAATATAAATAATTTTATTCATTTTTTTAATATTTTTGTAATTTAATGTTTTTTACGTCTTAATGATTTTTCTTATATAGTGATAAAATCATAAAAATAATAATTTTAATAAATCGCACAATTTTCGACAGGAAAACATCCTTCTTAGAAAATGACCAAAAATTCATAATAATTAAATTATGATATTTTTAATTAAAATATTAAGAAACTCTTATCTAATTAAACATAAAAAAAATTATATTTATCTTTTTATAGTAAAAAATAAAAATATAGGGAAAATATCATTCATTAAATATTCCTTTTTCACCATTAAATAATATTAAATATTTATCCTACAAAGATAATTATTTTAAATTTATTAACATATTAGTTTAATTACTAATATAATTATAATTTTTTGGTTTTCATTTAGTTATGGTTTGTGGTAATGGAATGTTATCTATATTTTCATTATTGTTATTTTTTATGGGATATTAGATCTCTGGTTTTTACAAAAAACATAGAATGACTTCTAGTCATTCAAATTTCACTCCATCGTTGTTTAATGAATATAAAATATTGGTTTTTAAAATAATATAATCTAATACTAATTTATTTTAAATACAGATGATCTTTACAATTATCATTTTCTCAGATACTTCTTCGTGTTCTCGTTTTTGAGTGTCTTCTTAAAAAATATTATACATCAACACACACCATCTTATAATTTTTATATTCAATGAAGGCATAATCTCACTTTATCATTCACCTTTCATATTAATTTAATTATAAACTAGGAAAAAATTATACAATATATAATATATGATAAATAATATAAGGCATATGGCCCTCAATAAATTTCATTCAATACTTAAACTTGGGATTCTATCATTATCTTGATACCTCACCCTATAATGGGACACACACATGATATTGATATCCCTTTTCACTATCAGAACCATTTTATATCATAAAATGAAAAGATTTCTCATTATTATTATTATAATCCTTATATTTAAGTAGTAATTATTCTTGATCCTTTATGCAGTATCAGGATCACTATCATTTTTTCCTCAATGATAATAGTCTCCTAAATGATTGTTTTGCCTTCATATTTTTCTGCAAAATGAAACAGCTTGAACATGTCTTATTCATTTATAGAATATATATATATTATTATTATTATTTTATAGTAGTCTTGCATAAAATATCATATCAAAATCATGGATCATGGTTTATCTCAACATCAAGGTGATATGAATTAAAATTAAAATATTGTAGTCCAACTAGTTTTAATTTTATCTTTAGAATCAATGATTCTAAAAATATATAATTCTCAACCAGTATGTATAAATGTTCCATTACAAGAATATGATCATGGGATTCATATATATTGAATATATGTATTTTAAAATGTGGCTATATCAGCTAGAATTCACTAACATAACATTAATTTTCTTATGCCTTGAAAATTTACTACTAAGAATTAGGATATATTTATAGGTTAAGATATATAGTATATCATATGTTTTGATTCAAGTATGTGATGAACAAAATCACATACACAACAAAATTATCCTGCATTGTCTTATTATCAATTGTGAATCATGTAAGTATAATGAATATCCCTACATTGAGCTTCACATATGTGAATTGAATTATGAAGTATGTTTTTCTAACGAGGATTTTAGCAATATGGATTCTTGATTTATGAAAATTTTCAGGATTTATTTCATTTCAATCTAAATAACCTTAATCCCATCTCTCTCAATCTTCATCCACTCAACAACACTTCAATAACCCTTTTTAATAATTTTCAATATATATCAAACTTTGAAAAAAATTCCAAATTATCCTAGAGTCAAATATCCTCTCCCATATGAATTATTCAATATCACACTCTTCACATCTGATTATAGTTACCCAAAACATCATTTAAACTATAATACTTGTATTTTTCAACACTAATCAGAATATTCTTCAATTCCATGATACATAGTGACAGATCCTACCATTCATATAGGTTCATATCGAATTGTTGAATATTTTTTACACATTCTATTCATAGTTATCTAAGTTTTTCATGAAATGTGAAAACTCATATTCACTTATCTTGTTTCTTACATGTTAATATAACATCAATCAATTTAAGAGCATGCCATAACTATAAATACCATCTCTCTGAATAATTTTATTTGATGGATTCTCATTAATACTATATTGATAGATGATAAATTTCAAAAATCAAAAAAAAATATCTTAAACCTGTATATAATAAAAAACTCTTATTCAATAGTGGGTAGATACTCAAACAATGTTTGACGCCATTAGTGATATGATACCAATTGAAATATTATTATATTTCAAATATTTATTGAGATTATAGATGATAATAATTGAAATACATGGGAGGATATTCATTAAATTCCAATATACCTTAAAATATATTAGCATTTTATAAATAATATGTCTCCTTAAGTATCCAAAAATTTCATACTTTAGTAAATTGTATCATTTTCATATACCAATTAAAGTTATTGTTTTTTTGTAAAATTTGATATTAAATAAATCAGTGCATATAATTTAATTCTCTTCAATGTATTCCCACTAGAATATATTTTTATATAAGATATCTAATTTAGAATTTGGTTATATCTCCCAATACATGTAAAAATTAGAAATTAAGATCAATATTAAATCATCCAATCTTAAATTCAATATCATTTCTCATTGAAATTTATAATAAAAAATCATCTCTATGAAAAAATTTTATAAAACATTATATAAAATAGGAATGATAATCATAGACAATCACATTTTCTATATGTTCAATGATATACAGGTTTTACTCTCTCACTCTTGGGGAAACACATATAGATATTCATGAATATTTTGGAACCTATAATAATTTGATAAAATATATCAAATTATTTCATTTTACTAGTCTTCCATATTAGTTATAATAACTAACCCCATAATAAATTTAATATATACATGTTTAATGATTGTTTTAATTAAATAATTATTACTTATATAACATTCATCAAATAGATCAGGAATTACATATTTATAGAAAATAAATATATATCTGGTTGATTTGATTTGATTTATATCTCCCCTTTATATGATTACTCCCATATAATAATTACCATTAATTAAAATTAACAATTAAAAATAATAATTATATGTTGAAGTACGGATCATTAACAACACATTTTTTGTAGCATTAGGGATGGTAACTCATTATTAGCGTAATGTAATTTGTCATTGAATCTCTAAAAAGTAAACATTTATTCAGGATTTCCACCACTCTATATTTCAAGATAAAGTATACTTTTGGAAACATGTCTATATACTTGTTGGTTGAAGAGTGATTTTTTATAGCATGAATTTTTTGAAATGGAAAAAAATGTTAATTCCCATAATTAATAAATAGTAATTCAGGTTATGGAATCTGGGTCATATATTTGGTGTCACTATAAATTTTATAAATTCACCATCTATATACATCTATAATACCTTTTAATTTTTCATTCCATGTAATTCTCTATATATCATATCATTGAGTTCCGACCACTTATCCAATCCCAAATAAATCATAACAATGGGTTGTTTTCTATCCTTAATCTCAATCCCATTTTTAGTTACATTCAAGGATATCATGAATTTGGACATCATGTGACATCATTTTACATATCATGATAATATATTTGAGATAGTTTTATCCTCATTATTATATGTATTCTCTTTATTCTTGGGGGAATATGATTCAATTTTTTTATTATTAATTTTTCTAATAAGGGTGGATAACATACATTTTTGACCTACTTCTCAAAATTAGGATGTTCTATTTGATATATATTAAATCTATATTATATGGAGGGATTATAAAAAAATCCATCATAGTTGTCACCACCTATTATTCACATCTCATAGAAATTATTTTTCTTTCAAATATATTATTTTTATGAATATTGATTCATTTAATATACTAAATATTCATTCTAGAAGTTGGTTATATAAAATATATTAATATTCCCCGTTCTATTTACCAATTAACAGATTTACATATACATATATATTTTATATGACATTAATATCAATATTATTAAATATAGAACATCAACAACAACTTCCAATTACCTTATTCATTTCCCATTATGTATAGGTTATCCAATAAGAAAAAAATTGGTATAATGTCAATAATTTAGGCCCCCTTTGATTATGATTTCATATATAAAATACCCACTTCCATCATTAACATATTGGTGGAATTTATAACATTTTTACCTCTCACATTTATAAAAATATTTGGTCATCCAACACTTTCTATAATTCCAGATTTACTAAAAACTCTTTTTCTACACTATGGGCTAACGTTTTCTATAACCATTAGGACGATGATCCTCGACATAATTTCAAAATATTTGGGGTATCCTTTTGCGATTTATTTGACATAATTATCTCTTATTATTTATATGTGGTCTCACATCATTTCCTAGATTTTTGGGAAATTATAGATTTTTCTTTTTATAGAATCTTTTATTTTATTTTAATATGTAAAATATTTATTTTGATTGATTTAATTTCATTCTCCCCATATCACAACCAAACATCCTATTCCATATTTTATTTCTAAATATTATCCCCATGAAACATTTTTTATTTCACTAATGACCATTTCATTTCATTAACTATCTTTTCTATCATATCTAACTCGACATCATTAAGATTCCAAAAAATTCTATTGATTCATTCATGTGAAAAAAATGCAGTATCAGAAAATAACAATTATCAAAATAATTTATTAGTAATTATATGTCTATCTAAGATTTTAATTAATAATAATGTTTAATATATTCATCTATGTATATTATAAATACATGATATATTATTGAATAACTTTACTGTTATAGAAAATACATTATTCAAATAGTCAGATTCAACCTATAACTATAATTTTACAATTTATAGTCTATCGATAAGAGTAAAAATTTATAAAAAACATATTTAAGAATTATATTTATTGAACTTTCAGTATAATATTATAAATTTTTAATGGATTTATCATTTTCAATATCGTCAAATTCTATATAGTTTGAAATAACATCTTCTGATCAATCTCCCTTAGATGGTTTAAAGAAAAATTAATTTCTCATAATATATTAATTTTAGCGATTACCACCAATACATTTTTTTGTATTTAACTTCTTATCCTTCGTTATCATCATATTTTATAGATTATTGAGAGTTAAATTATCATAAAAATAAGGGGAATATAATATATTCTTTCCATATGAGGACATTTATTAATAATCTAAAATCTTTAGTATATAAATCAGATAAAATTCCATGGGTACAAAAAATAGATCCAACCATAGTGTAAACTATTTTTAATAAAAATATATATATGTTATAGGACTGGTCAAGACACTTGGGGGTGAATATGGTGTTTCATGTTTTATCAAATTATTAAATGTATTTAAATACCTTATTCAATTATCTCATTTTTTATTCAGTGTGTATTTATTTTAAATGTAACATATAAACCATACAATTTATGAAATACATAAAATATTGAAAAGAGAATCACAATATTTTTATATGTTTCATTAAAATGGAATACTCCATGAGATTTTATAATATTCACTCCAATAAATGATTCTATAATATAATAAACAATAATATTTATAATTAAATTAAATTAAAGTCATAAAATAATATCTTTTATAGGTCCTTACCATACACTTAATGTCTTCTATTTTGACACCAATCATGAATCCCATAAGAATTATTTAGTGGCATCTGGATTTTATCACAAAGTTACATAGTGATATTCTTACTCATATTATGTTACATATGTTATATGGATTCCGATCATATATATTAAGGTTGTTTCATTGAGTACCTCCTTGTATATAGATCACAAGTTTTACCAATAATTATATTGAAATGGAGAAATAGATCTCACTAAACTGAATATACTCTTTTTGGATGTCTATAAATTGAATAAAGATAAATTTTTACTCAAGAAATACTTATAAGATTTTTTTTTCTGAGGATTCTATAAAAATTGTATTCCTATGAATATCTACCACTCCCCATAGATTTGAAACCCAAAATAACATAAACATTACGAATTATCATATTCTTCCTTAAATTTTATCTTCTTAATTTTCATCTTCCTAAGATGTTTGTTTAAAATTATTACCTAGAATAGTATAATATCTTTCAATTTTTTCATTCACAGAACATATATATGCGATATATTTTCTCTATTTACACAAAGATCAAAAAATACTAGTTTGTGCATTGAAAATTATTAATCATTGAAAAAATAATTGTATACCCATATCCTCAAATTTCTTTTGATGTTTATTGTAAAAGGGATGAACCCAGAACCTCACCAATAAATTTATATATGGTTAATACTAATAATTTATTTATTCATATTGTTAGTAAACACTATTGTGTCTTATATAATTATGGAATTTCACACTCTTTATTATATTATCTCTCATCTAGAAGTAACAATTCTATTTCATTTTAGTTGCCTCGAGATCTCCATTATTTCACCTCTATTTGATTTATTCTCCTAGATGAATACTTTCAGAATCATCTTCTAATAACTAAAAAAACTAAAGGAAATAATATTCATTTTATATAATAATAAACAAATACACAAATATTTTTCGATATTCTATTTCTGGTTTTGTCAATTCATCGTCATAATATCTTAGATCGTGGATAATATTAGCATAATAATATCCAGAACTGAAAATCATATATTCAACATTGACTAATTTTCATTACATATTCTGATTTTTTTTATAAATTAGTAATTTTCACCAAAAGGTATAAAAAATTACTAATGTGAATCCCATTATAGAATTCACATATATTGATAACAGGTAAATGGTAAGGTGGATACAATATAATTAATTAAATTATGAATAAATTTTTTTATAATGTATCAAATATTGGCTATTTACAAATTGGTTATATATCTATATTTTATTATATTTAATAGTATACCAACATCTTAAAATATTTGGATGATATAAATCACATATGATACCCATTTCCCATACATTAGCTAAATCTCTTAAAACCAACATGTACAACCTATATTCCAATATTTATTTTTAAAATGTATTCAAATATAATTTTGTTGACGATTCATATATATGGTTACATTGGATATGCAAATTTTAGTCTTTCATGGTTTTTCTAGATTTCATTTATTTCAAACCATGTTCCCTTAAATCTATCTTCCACCTTTCTTCATCACTGAAAAACACACCCATTACACTTCTGAAAATTTATAATAATTATCAACACTTCATACAAATTAGATTTGATTCATGCTCTATATAAAAATTCCTATATGAGTTCTAAAATATTCCATAGTATAATAATAAATTTAGTAAACATTAATCATAATTTGATCATGAATAAATGGTTATTTTATTATTGGTTTAAAATGGTCTTTACGAAAAAAATACACATGGAATGATATTCCAATTTTTTAGCTACCTTCAATTATTATGAACCAATATTACATGTGTCATTAAAATTAATCAATGCAATCCAGTAAAGGTATCAAAACCATATCACTAATATTGTATCAAGATATTGAATAAAATACTCAAGAAGTTTATTATTTTTTATATGAATGGATTTCATCTCTTTCTTTATAATAATTTTTAGGTTTTCTTTAGAACATATTTGGTGATATTTTCGAAGGAAGAGAGGTTCAATATAAATTATTCCAAATTTGATCAGAAATACTCATCTTTAATTGTTGTTGGATTCTATATCCATCACTAATGAAATCATTATAATTATTTCATTGATAATCCTAATTAAAAAGATGTCAAAAATAACACAAATTTGGGACATCATCAATTAATTAAATAAATTCAGTATCACTCCTAAATAATTCGTTTTAATAACTGAATTAGATTCTTCCGAGTATAAAAGCGTTAAAACTGAATATTATTAATAGTTATATTTAATTTTATAACTTTTTTAAAATTAACTAAACTTTATGAAAAATCCTTTGCCAATATACGGTTAGGGACATTTATGTTGGAATTATTTATTTACTAGGATAATTAGTTATAGAGATTATGTACTTTCCACTTATATATTAAAAACATAAATATCAGAATGAATTATCAAAATATACACTCTATGTAAAATATCATCAAGAACCTATTCTATAAATGTAGTGACATAGTATGTATGTTGGAAAACTTCCCATGTTAGATCCTTCTCAACAATCTATAAGGGTGAAATAAAGGACGAGGGATAATATTTATTTTTTCCTCAATATCAAAGAATATATTATTAAATTAAATTTATATTATGGTTTATTTAATGTTATATATCAATTTATAATACCATTTTATGAGAGGTTATGGTGTGATCAGTGATAAAACGTTCTTCTATAAATTCAGTCTTTCATTCCCTCGACGACATCAATTAATTTTGCATAATTCCATAAATATTTTATCTTATAATATAAAAAATTAAGTTCTTTCAAATAAGGATTATTAATTTAATTGACACCCATTATTTTCATAGATTTATTTTTAATCATTTTTTATGAATATTCATTATATTACACAAGAAAACATTGATCGAGACTGAAATAGTTATGTTCCTCTAGAATCGTGGGACACAATCCTATAATTGTGTGAAATATATTCATTGTTTTAAAAAAATATAATCAAATTTTGTAATATTCATAAACATTACCAAAATAAAACAAATATTCATAACATGTTGAAAGGAAACAAAAGAAATAATGAGTGAATTTGCTATGTGTCTACACAAGAGATATCAATATATGATCATATGAAATAATATACACACTTGATAATGAGAATAACTTATTAATTTTGTACATAACCTATAATAGTACATAAAAATGAGTAATAGAATAAATATTGGCATTTAATAATACGTGAATTTTATGATAATCAGTTATCCTGATAGATAAGATAATAACATTAGAATGATTTGTTGGTTTGTGTCTTAAAAAACATATAAAATATTATGTCATAGATTACAAAAATGAAATTCATTACATGTTATCATTGGGATAACCATCTAGTTAGAAACATTTGGCTTGGGATAACCCCCATACAACCTCTTTTGAGCATTTTATTGCCTCATATTTACACTTTCATCTCATATAACATTAATCATTACCCAAATCCACGGATACTGATATTGGACTAACCAATAACAAAATTTAAATCATACATATGTACACCACATAATCATAAAACATTCATCTTATTGAAACCCATGAAATTAGATGGGTTTCACAAATATTTCATCATAACATAACCTATTTAAAATATATATATTTCATAACAATTTACACATTTTATCATAGCATAACCTATAGAAATGAAGAGGGTTTGATAGAAATTATATAATGGTATAACTTGTGGAAGGGTAATAGGTTTCATAAAAATCAGTATATATTAAACATAAACCATTCAGAGCAAGATTAAGAATGGTATACATGGATAATATCCCTAGTTAAAAATATATAACATCAATTGATGTAATAATATATGGAACATAATTTTTATCGATGATTTAGATATTTATTGAGTAAAATAATTTTTCATTGAAATTTATTTTTAGAACATAAAACCTTTTGGATAATCTATTTAATTAAAAATACCCTTGAAATAATATAAAGGAATATTTTGTAAATTTCTTAAACCATGTATTGAGTAAATTTTAAATTCCACAATTACAGAAACTTTTTAATACATGTATTAATATTATTTATTAAAACCTGGTTTTGGAAGAGAAATAGTTTTCGACTAAAAATTTGGGTTTTAATAAAACAATATTATTATAAAAAATTGAATACATAAATAAAATAAAATTTCTATTAAACCTGAATTCACTTGAAGTTACTAGAGTATAAAAAATTCACGAGTTTATAGAATGATATATCAAAATATTTTATCTATATATTTATACCCATAGTAATTTTTGATAAATGATGAGATTGTAGAGTTAAATCAATACCACTTTCGTAAAATTGAATCTCATGTTTCATTAAATAATATCATTAAATGAGACATAAAATTTCATGAAATGAAAAATATTCAACATATAGAATGTATAATTTGATATATATAAACCTCATATAAGATGATATTTGCCTAAAATAACATACTCCACAAATAAAAAAATTGAGAAAAAATCCCTTATCAATTTGAAAACATTTGACGCATAAACGAACGGAATGAAAGTTACTCATTTGGATATTTAAATACACATTATTATATGTATAATAACCATAATATAAATTTATGGTAATTATATACACAAAATAATATGAACAATTAATGAATATTTAATAATTCTCTCTGAAATAAATGTGAGACTAAAAATCCCCTTACCTTAAGTCTTGAATTCTGTTTTATTTATCAAACCCTTCTATATAATAAATATAATTTTATTATACATATTTCAAATAACCAAACTCACACACATATATATAACACGAATATATTATTTTAATAAACAAATTTTTACTATTTTTTAAAAATTTTGTGTTAATGTTACGTTTCGGGTGATAACAGTTTTGTTTTCATATATGTTTTCAATTTTAGTTATTGGTTTTATTACATAGATCAAGATTTCATAATATCTATAATTTAAATAATTATATAAATATTATATATATTCATTATATATATATATCCATAATATATTTATGATATGAAATATAATACATTATTTATGCAGAAGGTATGTCGTATATATCCATGAAAAATGTTTCATTTTTTTAACCTCCTGAAAAAAAGATTAATAAATGATATATATAGTTAAATTATAATTTTGAAGTAAAATATTTCACATATATTAATTAATACAATCCTTAATACATACAATTTACTGTGTGATCATATCACATCACTTTGATATGTCGTATTCCACTATACTCATGAATGACACTATCGTATTCATACACAATGTAAAGCCTGTTGGTAGGTGTTATATAATATTAAAAAAGTATAATAATATAATAAATATCATATAAATAATATATAATGTATAAATAAATCATTATTCCCAACATCTATAGGTTGTAATGGAGAAATAGACAACATTAGTATTCTTGGCAGTAGTCAACCGTACAATCAAATGATGATTTCATAACCATTTTTATGAATGTGTGTAGGTTTATAGGTTTTTCCGTTAACATAACATCATATAATTATATATATTATAGTTAGGATATTATATAATAATTTATATTAATAATTCAATGGGGTGTAGAAAAAAATAATATGAAAATTACCATTTATGAATGATACCTCTATTTCGGGTATCCTCATTATGTTTTCACAAAATCCATTCATGGATGAATTTATAAAAATAAGATGGTTTATAGAATAACCAGAGATATTTTTGGATGTTAATTGGTATCATTTTTTTCATTCCAAATGTCTTGAGATGTTTTAATAATGGAGAAGAAGAAGCAACATTTTATAAGAGGGGGCGAGAACAAACATAGTAATTTTGAAATGAATTGAGTGATCCCGCATTTATCATGTCTAAAAATTGACTTAAATTAATTTAATTTTAACATTAGATGTGTAAAGGTAAAAATATTTCCATATAAATTTTTTTACCACTTTGTAGGTAATATTGACACCTATAATTTTAGTTTATCTCCCAATACATATAAACATAATTGTGATAACTAATTTTTACTGTATTTACTAATCCTTTTGTTCAAAAATTATGTTGAATATTTTAGAAATATGAAAATGTTCTTATTCTTAAAATAAAATCCATTTTTATGAATTCAAATCACAAAATTGGAAAAAATTAATTTAAAATAAATCATGCATACATGAGGAAAATGCATCGTTTTAGTGGGAAAATGTTTAATGTATTGGAATGTTTCTCTATCCCAATACATAATAAAATTCAAAATAAATGACCTAAATAGGATTAATAAAAATTAAATTTAACTTTTTTTATTTTAATATCTATTTATAATATAATTTATCTTTATAAATAAATTCAATGAAGTGAAAATTTTCAATTAAAAATACTTATTTTTAACTATTCATGAAAAATTGTTACTTTTCTGAAAAAAACCAAAATATATTCCAAATCTATGTATTTTATTTTGAATTTAGAAATTGTTGTTTTATAATTTTTTTTATAAAATTAAAAAAAAAATATTTAAATAACCCCTTTTGAGATAATTGTATTTTTTGAACATATAAATGATATAATGAATAATATGTACTTTTTGACCATATTATTTCTTTATATAAATATTTTATGCATAATATTTATAAATTAGTTTTTTATATTCATTAAAATAGGTTAACATTAATGGTTATAATGATCATGATTGAATTAGTATATTAATTATATAATTATGTTTAGTTAAAACATCGTTATGGGTAGGGTTAGATATTTCATGATTGTGTATAATGCACTCTTGACATGGTGTTTCATGTAGTGAAAAATAAAAAGATTAAATTTAATTAATAAAATAAAAATATTAAATTTACATTAATTATAATTCAAGAAATAACTCAATGTTTAAAATTTCATCATTTTATATTGTTTTATGAATTTACCATAAATTTTATCCCTATTAATGTTATTTAATTATAACACTCTTTCGGGAAAATGTAATACAATATTTTATTTTACATTGAATTTGGTTTTCCTTTCTTATATGTAATTATTTATTTATATTCCTTTTTTATTTAATAGGTTTAATATTATAATTGGAAATGAACTTTTTAACTTGTTTGAATATCTTTTCTACTTATTTTGGATACAAAGCTCATATGGAAACTTATATTTTGAAGGTGCTGACCTATTATTTTCCAAAATATGATATCATTATATAAACAAGATTCCCTAATTAGGTTTCAAATATATTTTATCCTATAATAACTATTAAAAGGTTATATTCATTTCGTTTTTCTTTAATGGTTGCGAAATAGATGAAATATATTAAAAATATTTCTTTAAAAATAGATGTTGTAAAATTGTTTATTTTAATTGTTCTTTATAATATTGTAGGATGAGTGTTGGTTGATATAATGTTTTATGAAAAGTTCATATAACATTGTTTTAGTGATTATTAAATTCAAAATTTACATGATATTTGTCACTCTATTAGTGATTATTCATGGATGTATGAACATTTCATTTCTAATTGGAAGCAATCTAGATATTCATATACCACACTTTAATATACTAGGTAGTAATGATATTTGTAAATTAATAATGGATTCAATCATTTAATATATTTTTTCACATTATTTTTTAGGAACCATTTTTGAACCATAGTATATGATTTGTTATTTCTAGATTTATGTATCGCTGATTCAGATGATCTTATATCGTTTACTCCCCATGAACAATACTATTATTGAATTTTTTCTATTTTATAATTCAATTATTTTGGGATATTTAGGGATTAATCAATCAATGATACTATGGTTTTTGAATTAGATAAATTAATATATATTTTATGTATTTTTTTTAAATGAAGGAAAAAAGTTGTGTTCTTTTATGGATTTTTGGGAAAAATGAACATCGCTTCATAATATGTTTCAAGTTTCATAGTTTTTATCCCCAATGTCAAATTTGATTTCATATATATATTCTCTCATGGTATTTATAATAATGGTGAAAATTAACCTTTAATTAAATTTATAATTAATATTATCATAGTTTTTAATTTCTCAGGAATATATGTTTAAAATTCATAACATAGAATATATTTTGAATAGCATGAAAATTTTCTCCACAAGAACTTCTCCTAATCTACACTAATTAAAATTAATTTTAGATAAAACATGATAAATTATTTTATGTGTTTTCTATAATTATCAATGAAAACATTATGAAATTTAACAAAATGCTTCATTATTTATTCTTAAACTAAAACTCAACAAATAATAAAGGGTTTAAAAAATTGACGTTTTAGATAATATAATGAGGATAACGTAAGTATCCTAATGATTGATTAAGATTATATATGAGGTTTTTAATATTATATTAGGATTGAACAAATATAGTTAAATAGGAATCCTTAGATCCATACTATTGACATTCAAAAAGTGATAAATCTATATCTGTCGAAAAAAATTCATAGTACTTATAGATTAAATGTGACGATACCTTCAGTAGTAGATAAGGTCCCAAACACTAAGAAAATTTATTATGAAATTAGATAACTATTTCATTAAACTATAATATGTTTTTATAAAAATTCCATTATAGGTGTGGGAAAATAAATTTAAACAATCTGGATAAAATACAGAATAGTTGATATCATAGATTGTATGAAATGAGGGGTGTAAAATATTATTTGAAACAATTATTAAAAAACTACTAGGTATTATATTTATATGAGAGAACATGAGTGAAATTACTAAAATTTATATTACAAAAATACCTGTGTATATTTATGATATCATAACTAATGATATAGTCCTATCATATGGCATAAAAACCATAAATCATTACCAGTATATCATGAAGTAAAATGATTCAATATCATATAGTAATATTATATGAGTTATTATTTGATAAATTATATTATATGATTCATATTAATTTCTAATAATAATGTGTTAAAATTTTAATATTAACCATTTCTGCTACAATTTAATATGTAAAAATTTTCATATTATGAAATATATGTAAGTGCGAAATAGACTATGTGATTATGTGTTGTAATTGAATGAATAAATAACTAATCACATAATATTCATTTCAAAGTGAGTTGGATCGGTAACAATGGATATATAAGGAAGAAATGACATTTTAGATTTAATGTTCCTACTTTCCATATATTATTGATAACTCTAATTATTCTGAAAGCTCTCTTTATTATATACCTTAATTCACGAGACACTATTTTTTCACAGAATGTAGAATAATACCACATGATAATGAGGTGATTAATGTTCCCTCATAGATACATCATAGATAATATATTTTTATGGTTATCATTGGGGAATATTTATAAAATCATAATCATAAAGATATAATCACTAGATTTAATAGTGAATCCAAGAAAATTTTATTCATTTTATCTTATACATGTATTTTCATCATGTATATTATATTTTGGTTTCACATGTCTCTAGTTTTTTGTAAATTATTAAATATTACTTAATAATTATAAATACATTAGTGGTATTAAATACATACAATGATAATTTCTTCAGATAATCATATTTGAAACTAATAATATGTTTATTGTTTTGATATTTCATTGGATATAATTAAAATTTATTTGTATAATGAATTTTGGAAAACATTATGATATAAAATATTATTTTCAATTATATTTTTCTTTTTGTATGTATGAAATTAAATTATTTTTTGTCATTATATGTATTAATCTTCATTCCATATAATATATTATATAATATGTGGTGAATTGTACCAATTATTTGTGTTTTTAGATTTTGGTAGCATACAATATGAGATATAATATGGATGTATACATTTTTCATGGGTGAAACATTGAGCTTCATGACAATGGTTTTATATCATGGAATATAATATAACATTATTGTTATGCTATAAATTAATATGTGGATTCCAAATATTATAAATATAAAATATGATACATACAAAATAAAAGAAATGGAATATTTATCTCATTGGGATTTCATCGAATAAGATATCCATAAAGACAACAATTTTACATTTCTGAAATATGATATGATTTTGTTTTGTTTTATAAAAGACTTATAAATATTTTTTAGATATAATTTGGTGTATTAATTAATTTAAAACAATATAATAGTTATTTAATTATAAATGGGTTTTAATTTATTAGTAAATGTATATAGAATATTTAATAAATTAATATTCCATAATATTATAATTTAATATTTCAAAATTTCTTTCATGTTATTTGTAATGACGTATACTTTTTATATAAAAATTTATATGTTCATTATATGTATAAATTTAAAAATGATAATAAATTTAAAAATAATAAATGTTTCTAATAGATTTTGTATTAAATATTTGAAAATTATCAAACACAATTTTAGAATTCTAAAAAATAATTTTAATTTTAATTTTTTTAAACCATTATAAATGGTTATTTAATAATGAATAAAATCATTTTTTAATAATATTAATTTTTCTATATTATACAAAATTACCCAATATATGAATAGATTATATATATATATATTTTATACATCACTTGTCATATATTTAATTTTAATTCAATTTAATGAATAATATGATAAATTTAATAATTAAAAAAATATATAATTTATATATTTATTGATTTTGTAATACCCATAATACATGAATAAATTAAATCTTTTTATAATTTCATTATTTACTAAAATGACATAAATTATTATGTTGTTTTCATTAAGCTTCAATTTCTGTTTCATTGAGTTATGTCCATAAATTATGTAATTATTTATTATTTTTATATATTTATGATAAAAAATATAAATGAATTAATGTATCTCTTATATAATGTATTGTTGTGTAGAAGAAATTTTGGTTAATCTTATCAGAATCATGGAGGCTTATGTGTTTCCTAGAAAGTTGTGGGTTTAATATTTGTAACCTTAGGATAAATCTTGGGGGTTATTTCTTCAATATGATTTCAATACATTTCATGAAATGGATTCATATATATTATTAATTTGATTAAAATGTTTATATTTGAATATATATTGTTTATAATTTTTTTGTATCTGAAGCTATTCCTTTCTTTAAATTGTTACACATCAATATGATCTGAACATATTGACATAGTGAAAGGAATATGATTCAAAACTAAACCACTTAATGTATTCCTAAACTTATATAGACTTTTATGAGATAATATAGTTAGATTAAATCATATTTAAATTAATTTTTTTTATATTATATTCAATTTTATCACTCATTGGGACCTCGATCGTTAAAATGAGTAGTTCATGCAATATTTGGTAACCCTAATATATTCACGTGCAATGAATGAAAATAATATATATCCCTAATAGGACTACTTAATAATTCTCCAAATTTGATTAATGTTACAAATTATTGGGAACCCAAATTAATTTATGCATCCAGTTAAATAGAGTTCTATTCTGCATCTAGGGAAATATAGTTCAGTTAATATCCCATGAAATTAAATGGGTATAATAGATTACAGATTTTGGGTCCCTAATAAATATGACATCTTATATAATTTTTCTTCTTTTCAGGGGTATATATTTTCTTAAATATACTCAATAAATCAAATTTATAAAATATTATTTTTTGATAAAATATAATATTATAAAAAATATAACATCAACCTCATCAATCATAATATTGATACCAATCCTAATCTATAGATAATCACAATATAATAAAATTCATAAACTATCATAGAAAAATAAAATTTATGCTTAATGAAGAGTTAAAATTACATGTGTTATAGAAATACCATAAAAAGTAACAATATATTGAATTTTTTAAAAAATTGGATCAATATTATTATTGGAAACAGATATTTAATCACTCAATGTTTAAAAATAATTACATGATATATTAACTAATTAATGTTTTTATCTAGTCATATATGCAATATGATTGAGTATGTAAAATACTTTTTAAGACTAAATGTTTCATATAAGGAATATTCATCCTAATTAATTCACTATATATTCATTTATGTAGATTTATCATTAATTTTAATTAGTTTAGTAAACCTTTATCCCATATTCTCAAAGATATTAGTATACATGGCATCATAATGTGATTCCCATGTCTTGGTGTCATATTGATATTAAAAAAGGATAAATATATCAATCCCAAAATTTATTTATAGAGTCTAAAAATGTTTCTATTAATAGAAAATAATGGTCAATGAAACCCGAATAATTTTTTTTGGGAATGAATGAAATTATTTCTATATGATGGGAATTTATAAGAAACTAAAATTAGTTTAAATAACACCATGGAAATTCCATATCAGTTATCGAAGTAATATAAAGAAATTATTAGTTTCTGATGGTTATATAATACCAAATATATGTTTCATAAGTACTATAAATGTATAACAGTTCATAATGAAATTAATATCAGATGGTGGTTGTTAATTTTATTCATAAATATAAATTATGGTCGAGATTATGAATCATTTAATGAAAATTAATATATCATTTTCAGATTCATCTTATTAAATGGTGTGTTTATTTATCTCATTCAACACATATAAAAAGATATATTTTTAACAAATATAGTTTTGTTGATGTAATATGCTATGTTGTTTTAGTAGACATGGTATATGATTCATGAGACCCTATAAAATACATTAGAAGATAATAAAATATCAAAGTGTTTTAACCAACATTAATGTGTTTATAAATATATTTTTAAAACATTAATGGATTTGATTCCACCACCATTAACAGAACATTTTAAATAAATGTTTTTTTATCTTATATATAATAATCCAAATATTTTTAATATTACATATGATATCAATAAGATTGTTTTTTTGTATAATATGTCCTTATAAAACGAAATGATATTTATTTATAATATAAGTGTTTTTTCTAATATCAATATGATTTTCTCAAAATAATATCTTTTCTAAGAGGAATGCATGAGAATATTTGGATATAGTGAATTTCAAAATTTAAAAATAATACATTATACAATTCAAAATAATATTTTAATGTCACATAATATCATAAAATTATTAGCGTATATACAAACAATATTTATGTATATATTAATATTAGTTATTAAATGATTCAATGGAATTTTTTTTAAATTAGGATCTAATGATATTTAATATGATTAAATTTGAAATAATTTTAAGTACATGGTATAAATAATTACCACCATAATACATGACATGATAATGATAATGAGTTTCATTATTATGTTCATTAATTAGAACAATTGGATTACAAATTATATGTCCACCGTAATTCAAATTGGATATATTAATATATGTTACAAAATAAAGATTTTAGTATGAGGGTTTTTTCAAATGGCCATTTAGTTATGTAATAAGAAATCCTCAAAGATTTAATAAGTATAATAAACCCTTAAAAAAGATAATTAAACATAAATATAGTCTAAAAGTTTATTAAATATCATATATCAAGAAATAAACATATGTTCGGATTTATAAGATCCCATATTACCCTCTAGTATGATCCCTTAAATGTTTCTTTTTTCCACTTCCAGGGAGTTTTAAAACATTTTAGATGTTTAAGAAATTTATCTTTAAATTAGTTTTAGAATGGAAGATTTCATATGAAATTTTTTGGATATTTAAATCCATCATCAATTTAGATGGTGACGCAATCCTACTAGTTGATCACTGGTAGATTAAGGGGCCTAAATGAACATAAACATACAACTTTTGGTTCTTCCTGTGGTACAAATGCAAAGCATAACCCCACTACCTAGCCTATGGTATCCACTAGGTAATTGGTGGTCCCACAATAGCTTGAATTAAAAAGGGGTTTTTAGTATTATGAAATTCCAAAACACATATTTAACACATCTAATATCCCCCTTCATCCCTAATTAAATTTGTTTGAATTTAGGGGATCTTTAGTGATGTCTTTATCTCACCATATCATATAGGATACATGTCACAAAATAGTATGGGTTGACCCTAAACTGGTTACCTGATCTAGTTCGTGACATAGCCCGAGGGGAATTCTCCATACCCATGGGATGGTAACTAGTTCTAGGTATCAAAAATAATTCCAATGAGAATGATTTCATCCCAAATCCCAAATCAAATAAACCAAATAAATAGATATTTAACACAAAAAATTGAAAACTGAATCTTAAATGAATGTGAATAAATAGATTTAGTTACATGGTCTGACTCACAGATCGAAAACTAATACAATAAAACAAAATGATGCTATCATAACATCCATGTTACCTCTTGGGAACTTCTAACAGCTAAACTGGTCATAAATAAACACTTAGAAGTTGTAGATGGAACCTGAACCAATAGTTGAACCTGCCTATGAAATGATAGGACAGACGCGAGCATTAAATTTCTCAGTATAGATGCTAAAATTGAACCACATAATCCAATTTCATTATTTCCAAATCATTCCCTTAAAGAAAGTTTTAAATACAAATATAAAATTAGGGTTTTAATGTTTTATAAAAAGGAACATTCTGGTCATATTAGAAAATACAGCACATGCTACATACTATTTCCAAAATCATTTTCAATTTTATAAACAAAACCCAAGAAAAGAGATTCCAAAGTTGTGATAAAATAAAAAAGATAAACATTGGAAGATAGAAATAAACATGTATGATTAGATGTATGAAAGAAATGTAAAGAATTATGCAACCATTGGTGATCCTAAACATCCATAAATGATACATAGCTGAACATGATTCAGAACCACTATCCAGCATATGGTGAATCCCCCAAGACAATAACCAACTAGTTTCCCTAACATAGACACACAGGTGGCACAACTCACACGGACTAATAGAAAATATAAGGGGTTAAAACTCATCTAATTTGGGTTGATTAGAAACTGTCTCTCGACCCTCTATATGAATCCTAGTATCCCACAGTGGTTATAATAATGTTGTATATGTTGGAGGCCCTCACATGCATAACTCATCTTACATGCCATCACCACACTTTCGTACCGCAAACAAGGACGCCCTCTACAATAACACCTAAAGATATGTCCCACCAAAAGTGGTTCCCACTATATATATATATACTTTTATATTCAATATCATCCAAGGTTCCAACTGGGTTGTCACATCATGTAAACTTTTTATCCATTTTCCAAAGTACTATATGGTTTCCAAACAATGCATAGTTTCCAAAACACAATCATTTCAAAGAGTAAAAAAAAAATACACATGATCTGGGAGTTCCAAACAAGGATTTAAGTTGACTTGACCAATGAATTTACCTAAAACATATTAAAAACACTTATTTTATATCCACCAATCCATATGGGCCCTTACATTCCAAAAACACATACCAAACCCTAAACAATTACAAAATAGCATTTACCTCATTGAACCCATTCCAAAATATGTTTCATGTCCAAATATTCCAAACACATGGATCACTATTAATGACATTTTTTGAACCCCCCAAAACGTTCCAAATTCATTTAGAAAAATAATCACAAGTTAGGAAGCTATTTTTTCAAGGATTATCCAATTTAAATCCCCACATTCACATGATGACACATCCATGTTTGCACCTAGTGAACCCATGTATGTCAAAACATCAAGTGTAATATAAAAAATCTATGAAGAAACATTATACAAATGTATCAAAATCCCCTAAATATTTGAACTGAATCACATCCTTCCATATCATTTTGAAAACATGAAAACCCTTGTTTAAAATCATAAAACCCTTTTTTAAAACATTTTACAACAATATCTATGCTTTTAAATTACTAAACCATACACACCAAACCATTTTCACTAACATGAAATTACCATCAAAACATAATTACAACTAATAGATCATAAAAACCCCTAATCCCACTCTATTATGATAATGGAATTTTTTCAAATAAGTTGAGTATATATTGACATTGACATAAAAATTTACCTTCAAGATTATTTTTATCAAACAACATAACCATAAAATCACACCAAAAAATTAGCCAAAAATATTAAACAACTGTGAACCACTTATAAAAAATTATTGAAAAAAATTGACCATTAATCAAAAACTTTTAACATTGATAGTTATGAGAATATTTAAATAAATTAATAAAGAACTATTTTTAACGACACATAAAATTTTAAAAACACTAAATCAGTCCAATTTTGAGTAATATAATGTTGTGAATCATATAAAATATATGTTATAAAGGATATTGGTTAATGGAATGAAATGTAATAGATAAACCTTGTCACAACCAAAACTTCAACAGAGTGAAGAGTACACCTTGGGTAAATGATCTACTCACCCTAACAACCACATAAATAGAGACAACCAATAACCTACATTATAAGGTTTCGTCAAACAAAAATCCCACGAAAAGGAAACCTAAAACATTTTGAATTCTTGATAGAATGGAGGCATGATTGACACATAGACTAGCTATAGTATCGACACATAGAGGGGTGAAAGATTGCGCCAGAGCATGTAGGGGGTCATTTAGTGCCTCAATTTGGAGAGAAGGGTCACTTTGGGTTGGAGTTTTGATAGAGGTAGGGAGGTCGGGGGCAGGTTGAGTGTGAGGGGATGGGGGAAGAAGGTGGATGTGTGAACGAGGTATAGGAAATAAGGGGGTAGTGGGTTGCAAGAGAGAGTAGGGATAGAGCGCTGGTGCACTAAGGAGTAAGCATATGGGGTGTGTGTTGGTGGTGTTTGATGAAGGAATGGGTCACACACCATGGAGGTGTGTTGCTCCTCCTTGAAGGAAAACTCGGGGGGGTGATGGGGATGTGAGATAGGGTTCCTCCCTCAGTTCCCTTTTTTATTGAATGAATAATAATAATAATATTATTATTATTATTAAAATAATATGATTAATAATAGTTATTAAAACCTTTGTAATAAGATAAATAATAACAATAATTATATCAATAATAATAAAAATAATGTTAATATTTGTAATAACATAATAATAATAATAGTAACACAATAATAATAATAATAATAAAACCAATAACATGACAAAAATAATATTAATAATAATAATAATATAACATTGATATCATTTATTTCATTTATTTCATTTACTTAATAAAAATAATATTAACAAAAAAATTAAAAATAATAATATTAATATCACATTAGAAATAATTGTATTACAGAAATTTAGTGACAAAAATATTATAATTATCTACAAAACATTGTAATACTTATTTTTATTAAGGTATTACAATTTATAATGTTTTGGATTTTTTTGATTTGGTTGATCCCACTGTCCTAGGGTATGACCACATAGTTATCTTGAACCGTGTGGTGCCCACGCATAGGCTCGAAACCCTCCAAAAATAGCAATACTCAAAATATTTATCATGCGTTCAACATAAGCCTCAATGATAGAACCTAGATCCATGAAATAATAAAATAAAAATAATTCTAAAAGTATGTGTGTGATGATTATACCCACCATAAACACTTATTTCACCCATAAAGTCACTCGGTCGAATGATATACAAGATATGAATCCATGCCCGATTAAAAATGAAAGAAACAAAAACACAATAGAACTAGAGAACACAAGAGGGTCCTCCCCACCAAAATATCTTAAATGGAGTTGAAATTTGGCACCCAAACATACCACCCTGAGAAGGGGGTAGACATGGGAACTCCAAACCAATCAAAACTAACTTATATTCCATGATAGAAACAAAACATCCACTGAAACTGTGAACTCTCCACCCAGACAACCCCCCCCCCCCACAACACTAGAGGAAAACCTCTGAAAAGAACATATCCCATGTAGTGATACCGATCATAACTACAAATATCAGTTCCTACAAAGGCCCATACATCTCAAAATGAACACACCTAAACCAATATCTACCCATATAAGGGAAAACACACTTTAAAAAATTCCTGATTTAGTAAAAAATGATAAGACAAACAGAAATTTTACATTATAAAGGAACAATTTAATCACATTACCACATCAAAATTATGAACATACAATGAAATAAAAACATTAACAGTAGAGACATAAGAACAAAAAAAAATTAATGTTCCAATACAAACATTGAACAAAAAACCTAAACTGAGGCTTCACACCCCTAGAAACTCATGACTGTGCACGAGCATCGCCCCAAGACCTATGGTTGGGGATCTGATGACTGAATAATCTCATGAATCAATGTTTGAAACTTTATTCCTATTTTCATAGTGTTTTATTTAGATAAAACTCCCTGCAAAACTATTCTTGATGAACCAGAAACCCACAACGATGGCACAAATTTGGATGGATTTGACATGATGTCTTAGGGTTCCCTAAACGTCCACACTGATGGAACACCATTGAACAGTTTGACGAAATGAGAGACAAAACATCTATAGGGTAATATTTAGAAATAGTCTCCCATATCACACCATGCATGCCAAATTTGGGACCTTCATGAGCAACTGGATGCAATGGATTTCCAACCATCTGTACTCCGGAGGCCAACTATTATTACAACACATCATCCACTGACATGTCCAAAAAAATTATTAAAAGGGAGTGAATTATATTTGATCTCTTTTTGAAGACCCATGATGAAGAGATAAGTCCTCATCAAATTATTTGATGATACCTCCATAGAAAAGGACACATGTTTGGTGAAAAGTTCAAAAAATTCCTCCACCATCTATTGGCCTTGTTGAATACGCATAAGCTCTTCCCTTTTCATCATCTTCACCTTTTCATGTATGAACTATCGGATGAAGAAAAAATTTAATGACATCCCATGTCATCCCAACTATCAAGGATGGCAGAGAGAACAACTCCCATTTGTTCAAATATGGACCTTCGAATAGACACAAAATGAAATTTACTCTCATAGATTCAAGAGTTCCCAATATCATGAGGTCATGCTTGACCTCTTAAGGCCACTCAACTGCCTCTAATGGACCCTGATCTCCATAAATGTTATTCCATGTACAAGATGGTCCAAAATAGTGTATGACTTATCAGAAAACTTGGAGACCTTTTTGGGTGAAAGTTAATGAACATCATATAATACAAAAAGCGAAAAAAATATATCAATCCGAAGCAATGATAATGATAGAAAATTCATCCAAAAAAAATTCCCAAGAGACAAACAATAAAAACACATCAAAAAACAACCATTTCAAAAAGCACCTTTACAAAAAAAAATCAAGCCTTTAATTTCAAATAAACACCCCTGGAATCCCCTGAACTATCACATATATTTCCTTCCATTCAATTTTTCACCAATTTAAAAAAATTACCTAATTGTTAAGGCCAAAAATTTTCCTTCAAAACCAATTTTACAAATCCCAAAAAAATTTAAAATAAAACATCAATATTTCCAAAATATTTTTAATTTTCAAAAACAAGCATACACAAACTAGAACAAAAAAACACCACTTACATTAGACTACGAGATAGATGAACTGATGTCTAGGCCCCAATTAGTGACATGGTACTGAGACATGCACTAGGTAGGCAATTACACAAAAAAGAACATGAACCGGGAACATGGTTATCACATGGGTCACTACTCCCTGATAAATCACTACATGACACCAGCTCACCTCCATTTTCATCCATCAATCTAAAAAAACTAAAATAAGACTAGAATTCAATTCCCAGATGACCCATATCGACCGAGGATCAGAAAAAGAAATGGTTCATGACACTCTACCTATAACTACCACATGAGTCCCGACTGGCCTAATATATATCTTCTAGACACCCCAAATTTCAAGATCTCTCCCTCTAATACTAGTTTATCATGAACTGTTCTGGGTCGACCCTGAATAGTTCACCCAAGATGGTCATCAACTTAGCATGAGGGGATTTCTCAATGCACACAAGCTGAGAAATACAGTTTGGAATCAGAAATAAAACCAATGGGAAAATATTTGGCCCAAAATCATTATCAACTAGACTAAATAAACTGCTACAGAATGAATCCAAAAAACAAATTAATAATAAATGAATATAAATAAATATGTAATGTTACAAGGTACTACTCAAAGTCCAAAAAATAAAACCTGAAAACCAAACCATGCTATCACAACCTCTATGTGACCTCATGGTCATCTTCAACAACTAAACTCGAACTTATACAACCCTGATAAGTTGTACAAGGATCCCAAACCAATAGTCAAACCTACATCTGGAAATATAGGATAGTTGTGAGCATTAAATTTCTCAGTAGGGATGCCAAAATTGAACATCAAAATCCAATTGTTTCCATTCCCAAATCACCATATTTACACAATTTTTAAACACAAATATAAAAATAGCGGTTTCACATTTTAAAATAATTAAAATTATTTTCCCTTTTGAAAATCCATGACAGACTACATATTGTTTCAAAAACCATTTTCCCTTTTATAAACAAAACTCAAGACAAGAGATTCCAATGTTGTGCTAAAATAATATACGTAAATGGTGCAAGATAAAAATAAAATAGTATGATGGAAATTAATAAATGAAATGTAAATAATTAATTAACCATGGGTGATCCTAAAAATCCCTAGAATACCCCTAGATATACTCAGTTCAGGACCCCATATCGTCGTATGGTAAATCCCCTATGTCATTATCCCACTAGCTACCATAACCATACCTCACAAGTGGCACATCCCACCTGTCCTAATTGAAAATCCATGGGGTACCAACCTATCCAATCACGGTGGATCAAAAATCATCACATGACCATCTAAAAGAAACCCATGAACCCATTATAATTGTAGAAATGTTGTCTATCTAGGAGGCCCTTTCTTTCATTACTCATCATACCTATCATCACCGCACCTGGTTACCCTAAACATAGACAACCTATATGATAACCCTTAATGTGATATTCCTTATATAGTAGTTCCCATTATATATATATTTGTATCCGGACATGTAAATTCCATATCATCCATGTTTCCAACCAAGAAATCACATAACATTAACTTTTAAACCATTACACAATGCACTATATGGTTGAAAAATAGAACTCAACTTCAGAAACAAAATAATTTCAAAGAGTCAACACCAATATTACACTAGATATGGAAGATCCAAATTAGCCTTTATGTACACATGTCTAGTTCATTTACCGAAAAAATCTTTCATGCACTTATTTTATATTCACCAATCCTGACGGACCCTTGTGTTCAAAAAACACATACCAAACACTACACAATTTCAAATCAATCATTTCCCTATTTATCCCACACCATAAGAGGCATAAAGTCTAAATATTCCAAATATGAGGAGAAACATTAATACCATTTTTTTAAATCCATGAAAAGTACCAAATTAATTTAGAAAAATACAACCCATTTAGGAATCTATGTTATTAATGATTAAACAATTTAAAGAAACACCATAACTTGATGACACCTCCATGTGTGCACCTCATGCGCCCATGGATGTTCCAACATCTATTGGAACACCAAACAACAAAGTAGTAATTTTAAACCACATTCCAAAACTCACCAAAATCATTAATTTGATACCCAACCTTACACATCATTTAGAGAACATGAACATACAATTTTAAATCTATAAAACCATTTTTAAAACATTTCACAACAAGTGGAATGCTATTAAATTACTAAAACATAGACACAAAACCAATTTCACACACATGAAATAACCATAACAACCTAAATAAAACTAATATTTCATTGAAATCCTTAATAATACTCTAAAAGGATAATGGAATTTTATAAATTGTGCTAATCATGTATATAAATTGATGTAAATATTTTCCTTCAAGTTTATTCTTATCAAACTATGTCACCAAAAAAATTCCCAAAAAAATTATCCAAAACAATAATCAAAATTAAAACTACATACTAATATTTATGAGGCCAAGTTGGGTATTAATCAAACACTTTTCACATTGATTCTGATGAGAAAATTCAAAGAAACACATAAAAAATATTCTTAACAACTCCTAAAAATTTATAAACAGTAAAGATTACCTAATAAGAGTCAAATAAATATTCGAATCAAGTAAAATAAAAAATTTTAAGCATTCATATGTCAATAAAATTCAGAGTAATGAAAAAACATGGATTCACCAACCTCAAACAATTTAAGGACATAACAAAAACGTCTATAGAAGGAAGAGTACACCTACAAGAAATGAAATGAACATCCTTGAATCCAAGAGAACTAATATAACCCAAAACCATAATTGTTATGGTTCTATCAAATAAAAACCCCATCAATAGGAACTTAAATACAAAAGGAAAGCTCACTGGAACTGAGGCATGGAAAGAACATAGGCTGGATGGAACCCCGACCCAAGGAGGGGAGGATGATCATGATGAAGTGGGTTGAAGGGTCACGTCATGCCACAATTGAGTGAGAGGGGGCATGTCAGGAATGAAGGTCAGTTGGGGGTAGGATCGTCAGGCCACTGGTGCTGGTTGGGTTCGAGCGCAGGTCGATTGTGATTGGAGGGGGTAAGTGGGTGGTGGCGTGAATGGGTTAGAGTAAATATGGGGTTGGTTTGGGTTGAAAGAGGGAGAAGGGGAGGAGCACTAGTCTTCCAAGATACAAGGAGCTAGGGCATGAGCCAGTGGAGTCCGACGAGGGAAGAGGGAATACACTAGTGAACTACACTTTTGCACCATGAATCCAACCAATGGGGGGGATCAAGGGATCCCCCCTCTTTTCCCTTTATTTAAAAATCATAAAATAACAATATTATTTTTAGAATATTCATATCAGTATAAATAATTACAAATGTAATAAAATAAATAATAAAAATCCGTATAACAATAAAAATAACTTAAATATTAAAATATATAAAAAAATAACAGTAATAATAATAACTATAAGATGAGAATAATAATATTATTATTACTAAAAATTGATAATAATAATATCTATAATAATAACTTCACCCTAAAAAATTATTTCATTTCATTAGTTAGAATAATATAAACAAATTTTTTTAAAAATAATATTTATATCAATTCAAAAATAACAATATTACACCAATTTTATAATAATAAAATTATTATTATGTATAAACTATTATTATTATTATTATTATTATATTAGCACACATATAATTTACTAATTTTTATGATTTGGGTAATTACACAGTCCATGCGGCAGACCACACTGTGACCGCTAACTGTGAGGTGCCCGACCACCACCCCGAAACCCACAAAAAATAACAGTCCTCAAAAAATTTAACCATGAATTCATACAAAGCCGTGATGTGAGAATCTTGAGCAGGTAAATTATAAAATTAATGTAAATTTAAAAATCAATGTGTGACACTTCATAAATGATCTCGATTCGATTGGTTATTCATATATCATTAAATTTCATCGCACTCCACTTATTTACTATATTTCTCATAGAATTGGAAGTGGTTGTCGAATTTTTTTATTTGGATATATTAATCATTTTATATTCCCTATCAACCCCTTAAACATTATTCATGTCATTGTCTCCATAATTCTAGTTCATTGGTTTATTTTAGGCTAGTTTCAGATATCATTGATTTATGTCATCATATATCTTCTCAACCAATTATCATCTTATGGGTACTAAATTATATTATATAAGAATCAATAATAAGGTCATTATATTGATTTATCAGGGGTTTTTATTTCGTCAAGTGTGTTTATTTTATTTTAGTTGGTGTTAAACACATTGGTGTTATAATATTATCCATCTATATAATCTGTTTGATCATCCAAGGAAACTATAGGTTTTAAAATATTATTTCCAAATTATCATTGGAATGATTCATGGTTTGTTTTACTTGAGTGAGTAAAAAGGTTTTTGGTAAAATATTATATTCCTAATTTTTTTGTTATAGAATATTTAATTAATTATTTATGAAATTATTTGATAAAAAAAAGATTTAAAATCCATATTATAGATAAAAAAAGGTTTGTTTTTCAATTTTTAATAAACATGATGAAAAATTCTAAAATTACTTGAAATATGTAGAATATTGAATCCTTGGGTACCTAAGTGGAGGTATAGAGTTTGGTATTATCTTTTATCACAAAATATGTGTTCACTTTATGGGGTTTTCCTTCATTCCTATACTGTATATACATTGTCATTGGTAACATGATCTTGATTCATAAGAGGGTTCACTTCATGGAGGGTTACACTATCATGAGATCATAGATTTTTTTTTTCTCTAGTGTCATTATGTAAAAAATATTTATTTATTTATTTATTGGGTATGAGAGATATAACTATCCTAGACTTATATTTTTGTATGTGTGATCTCCATGGTAAAATATATTTATATTATTCTAAATTGTAAATGATAAATGATACATTCATTGATAAAATTTAAAAAATGAAATGAATATTGAATATTTATTATTTGCATGTTGTGTAAGAAAAATTTAAAATTGGAATCATTTTACAATTTTTTTTTATTTATATGAGAAAAATTGATTATTTTTTGTTTTTATAAATTGGTCATATTATGATGAATTGGTATAGGATTTTTATATATAATTTTGGTGGGATTATTTTGATAATGTTTATCCCACACACTCAAAACTCCCTCATGGGTTTGTATACATTTTTAATGTTCCATGAATGTCTCAAGAATCATATTTTTGAGGACATGTTAATTTCTTCATAGCATGTATAGGTTGTATGAAGTCATTGGGATGTTTCTCACATATCACTTGGAGTAGTTGTTGTCAATTGCGTTTTCATTTTTTCCTTTTTTGGATATTATATGCAGTTCTTTTGGTATACTTACTTGAAGATTTTATACTAGTATATCCATTTTGATATAGAATACTCCATTCTTGGTTATATATATATATATATTCCATGTCTCTTTATTTTGGTTGGGAAAATCATTCCCTTTTTTCATTTCTGGTTTCTCCTATGATTTTCCCTAGCCCATGGTGATCAGTATTTCCCTTAATGACTTTTCATATTATAATTATAATTATAGTTAGAGTAGTTTTCTATTTCATGTTATAATAATTTGTATTATAGGATGTTTTTTATTATTTGTGGGAACTTGATTTAAAAAAGATATGATTATCAAGACATGAATGGTTGCTCTCAGTGACTCTCTAACTATCTCATTCAATAATAAGCCTCAGGTAACCATGGTAAGATGGGATACATGTCACCTATGATAGGTTTTGACCTTAATATCTATTTCATATTATCTTACATAGTTATTTCTAGATATTGTTTCATTTTATAATAATTTCATTGAGTTATTTATATAAATATTTTTCCATGGAAATCATGTAAGGGTTCTGTAATATGATGTAGTGGGAAATTATACCCTATTAAATCATATACATGATATAAATCTCCGACGGGGTATCATTTTTGTAGTCTATGTTATGGATGATAGTGTACCGCCTATTCAGAAATTCGTTATTTAGGAAAAACCAGGACCATGAGTATACAAAAATCGAGGTCAAGAGTTTCAACTCCAAAATCCCACTACATTTTAAAGTTACTAAATACCCTAAAGAGGCATAGGGCCAGAGAAATAATTTTGACCATTTAATTCATTTAGTAATGAACCCTAAATCCTTCAATGTGAGGTATTTTATTTTTATGATCGGGGGTTCTAATAATAGGTATTGGGACTCTATCATTTTTGGGATTCTATATATGGGATTGTAGTAGGAATGCATCAAGGAACTTTTTCATTAGTAGTTATGATTACAATCCTTGATGTTAGTGAATTCTATGGAGTTTCCCTATTTACAGTATGTGAAGTGTTTGATGATAGATTATGACAACCATTTTCACCTTTTGGTCCATTTTACTTCTATGGTGGTGATGAATGTTAAGATAATGTCTTAAAAAGACATGTAAGGATTTCAACCCAATATTTGATCATATATATATATATGTGTGTGTGTGTTTATAATATCACCACATATACTGAAGTGAAAAATAAGTACATTATATAAGATATTGATTCATTCAAGAAGACTTGTTTTTTGGATCTTCCCATCAACCCAATAGAAATTCCAATGGAACACATGGAAATTAGAAGAAGTGTCATGATCGTTTCAAGGGTGTTGGAGGTAGTTATCAGAATGGGGTTTTTTCTACTCCAAAGATAGTGGATATCAACATATCACTGACTTTATACTATATTGGAATGTTAGGATACATTCAAAGATCTTCCCCTACACCTCCGAGAACTACATGGAATGTGGCCACTAAAGTCAATTACATCGATTCTATATGGATATATATATAAATCTAATTATAATCAGATATTATCAAATCCAAGTAATACTATATTACAGTTAGATTATTCAACTTCATTAGTTATCTAACCATTTTCATCGGTTGTGATGAAGTTTCACACACTAAATTATTTCGTGGATGAAGTTTTTATTGACCAAGCTATAATGGGAGGTTCCATTTTTTCATATTATATATATAATTAACTCCAAGATATTGGATCCTCAAACTCCTTCGTATCTAAATATGGAAGCTATTGAGTATTATATGGATATTGTAAAAAAATTTATATTCATAAATAACCTTATCACACATAGCTAAGGAATATGATGTTTATTGATGTCGTCAATCCCATTGATGTATCATCTTTTGATGAATTTCCATGGGTTTTGGATGATTTCACAAAAAAAATTCTAGAAAACATATATTCTATTCATCCCATGATAGAGGTATATTACTCTTGTGGTCTATTTCTAGGTATATTGACAATTTCTATCTACCAAATTATCATATCGAACATTCTGAGTTTCATGAGAGCATGGTCTAGATAGATGGCCTATTAAAGAAGGGATTTTTCTCGCTTGAGTTTCATCATGGGTGGAAACTTTTTTCCATGAATGGTAGTTTTAATTTACACCTCTATGTACAATATAATATGATGAATTGAGAAACTATAAAGAAAAGTTATAATTTTATGTCTATTGATGTCATGTTTAATAATTTAATGTGTTAAAATTGGGTTTAAAATTTGATCTATGGATAGGTTATCATCATATTAGAGTAAATGATTCACAAATTTAGATTACCTCTTTCAAGAGTAGTTATATTCATTATGAATTTCCAGAGATTTAATTTTAACTAACAGTTTCTCCTTTAGTTTGTTTGACTATGATAAACATGATAGTACATAAATATCTTGATATAGTGGATGTAGTATTTGTGGATTATATCATGGTTTGTTTGATATGAAACCATTATCTAGAGAAAAATGATATTATGTATTTAAAAATCATGAGGATTTATGACCATTATGATGATCTATTGAAATTAATTTACTGGATAAGAGTGGTAAAGTTCATAGGGCATTATTTCTCATAACAAGCTTTTTAAATTAATCCAAAAAAATTAAACCATGACATTTATCTGGATGAAAGACAAACTGTATTATAGATTTTAATATTCTAATGGATCAATTGATATTATCAATGGTTCATCTAGGATTTCATAATGCTGGAGGAACCATTGGAAACACCTAACAATAATTGGAAGCAATTCTTATAAGATTAAAGGTGTTAAGGAACTTTTAATTAGTTGAAATGGTTTTGGAAATGTACTTCAATTCTAATAATTTCATAACCATATAAGGGCTATGTTAGAGTGACCCATATTTCTATATAATATTTTTAAATATATACATAACATTTTCAGATCTATGTGATATGACGGTGTGAGATTCTATGTTACGGTGAGCCCCAAATTGATATAAAAAATATTAAATATATTATTATCACCAACGATCAATTTTTTAAAAATAATCAGTAATAACCTTAGAATATACTGATATCAAAAAATCTGGTACCATACATAACTATGGATGGTGGATTAATTTTTTAATTTATATAATTAACTTATTTTATTCCATATCCTAATTTCTTCTATATAATTATATATATATAATTTTTCCTAGGTTATCCTCATAACCATGGGATCCTTGAGGGGTGAATTTAGATTGTTCCTCATTGGAAGATCAATTTCCGATGATGAACAATGATCATATCACGGTTAATCAAGAGCTAGTGAATGCAGAAGGTCATCTCCGTCCTTTGAGAACATGTTCCATTATAATGATCGGTTTATAAGGAATGTTGGTAAAATATTTTATGATTTCCTCCCATGAGTAAAACATTGATAATGGATATATATATATATATCTCTCACTATCTTCAGTTGATTTTAATTTTCCATCTGTTGACATTATTTCATGAGGAATTAAATTTTATTGTTGAATTATGTCATTTTATTCAATGATATCACCGTGAATTCCTTTATTTGCAAAAAAAATCAACGAAATATTTTAAATCAATAAGTAATTTATTTTTTTATTGTGATATTCACCATTACATTTCATTTTCTTCCATTTTTCCATACATTTACATTATTCGTCATTATCATGGTGGGATAGAGAGTTATCAACTCCACGGATTCAATGAGGACTTGAAAATGAAGATTGAGATGCTGTTTTTTTGGAAATGTCTATATTTTTAGTTGAATTCGGTTGATGGTTTTGGTTGATCTAGGATCTAGTAATTATAATTTGTAATTAATGGGAGATGGGATAAACAATAATCCAAATTAGGTTACCAAGATCAAATTTAAAAACATTAGAGGATATGAATCAATTGATAGAGGTGTTCCCATCAATTTTAAGCATCCAATTGGGTAGAATCATTACAATATCCACTGTTTAAGAATCATTATGGGATAATATTAGTTTATATAATTTTCATATGACCTACTTTATGACATTCTATACAAACATTTAAGAACGAATGTTATTAATGTATATGGAATGAATAGATTTTTCCACCATCATATCATTTATTTTAATTTTAAATTACATTAAAATATTTCATTTTTTATAAAGAAATATTTATTCATATTTTTTATTTTAAAATTTGCTTTTTAAAACATAAAAAAAGAAAATCATTTTTTCTCCATTTTAAAGCATACATATTATGATTTTATAAATTTATTTTTTATATTTAAACATGCATAAATTATTCTATTTTTCATAGGGGATATTATTACATCATTATAACTAATTTATTCTATGTAAGACTTATAAAGATGTTAATATTAAAGTATGTTTTAATGAACCCCATTTTTTCCCACACGACAACTAAAAAATGATAAAATGATGACTATTTTCTTGTCTTGTGGAAGACCTGTTTAAGTTTTTAATTTTATTTTATGTGGGTATAAAATTATATTTCTCTCAATGTTTATTGGTAAAATGTTCTATCTAATGAGAAAATTACTTTTTGAGTGAGTTTATTTTCATAGATAATATCAAATGAATTTTTGTTAGTGTAAATGGGATTAACTATTCTTAAAAAGACTATTTATGGGTGTATGTTTTTAGTTTTGATCAAATAGAGTACTAACATGTGAAATTAATCTTATCTTAGATAAAAAATTAATACCAAGATCATAAGATGGTATAATTATTTTATCAAAATCTGTGTTTGGTCATAATTTTTCATGGCTCGGTACACAATGTTATATTTTTCTATGAATATTTTTTTTCAAATATCTCTATTATATACCTATGTTATACACATTTCATAATAACTATGGTATTAAGATTATGCACTCTTAATAGATGTTATTTTTTTCATTTTAGATCATGCATCCTTTGGTTGTTATTTATTAACAACATTTATTTGTTCCAGGTTCATTTTAATATATATTTGTCCCACATTCACTTTTTATCATAGTATTATAATTTATCCCTAGATAAAATTTAAATAGTATTAAAATTTTATCATTTTATCACACCCCCTTAATTTTTTCCATTCCTTGGGTTATCAAGATGAATATATATACTAGGATATGTTTATAAGTGGCTCAATTCTATTGTGATTATGGTGACATATTCGCAATAAAATTTTATATAGCTAATCCAAAAATAAACTACTAATTTGAATTTTATTCCTATGGTAGTATTTGTGATATTTTATTTTTAAATTATATAACTATATGTGTGTTTGGATTTAGTCATCTCACATGGTATCAGAGAAAATATTTAATGAATGTTTTTTCCACTAGATATTGATGTGTGTGTCACACCCGACATGCCAATGTATTGTTAATTCTATCTTATTTTATCATATATTAGGTTAATTAATTTTTTTAGGTTTTTTTGACAATAAATTTGAAATTATTTAAATTAGCATTCTATATATAGTTTACATGATGGATATGGGGAACATGTTGTTTCCATTATATTAGAACATTTTCATAGTTTCTCTCCACCCTGTGGTTTTCCATTTATGGTATAACATTGTTTTGTAAAAAGCATGATAATACTAATATAAAGAATTTTTCCACTCATATATATGAAAAATGGAACACATATTTCCTAATAAACAAATAAAATATGAAAGAATATTTTTATGTTTTTGATTGGATTTCTTTCATGTTTGGATCACAGTTTATAAACAGTTTCATCAAACCATTACAGATGAACTGTGATACGTAGTGTCCTCAACACAAATAATGCATGATTTGTAAATCCAAGAAGTGAAAACATTCATTCAACCTTTAATTAGTAAAAAATTACAATTTCACCTACCACCCAATTATTACCCTTAAACCCTCATATTCTCCACCTTCTTTCTGAAAAAATCTGGTGCACCATTAGAGAGCCATTTATTTTCCATCTTCCATGTATATAGCTTCAATACCATCAATAAATAAGATATTTTATTTAAAATTATCTGTCAACCTCTTCATATCTTTTATCGTTCCATTCTACTCATTTTTCTCCCACCAATAAACCCTAAAATTTTTGTTGGACAATTTTATGGTTGGGTGTGTACATAATAAAGGTGACTTTATTGTGTATAGGTTATAGATAACATGAATTGACTCAGTAAAATGTCCCAAATTGATGGATATGTATCATTGTTATTTTGGTCTTGAATGTGGTAGGGGTTTATATTTTTTTCTTTATATTCCATTATATAATAATCCTGGTTATTTTAGAATCGTTTTTGTGACTATTATCTATATTTATTTTTCTATTAAGAGATGAATTTTATTTTCAATAGTATTTAACCATTGGATTGGAATAATACATTAACTGTGATTTTTTATAATTATTGTATCCATTTTCAAGTAATGAAAATGTTTTAAATTTCAGTGATGATTGAAAATTTTATCCTTTTAAATTATTTTTTCATATTTCATTTGTAACCAACGTATTTATGTGTTATTAATTATTTAATTAAATTTACTGGGGATTTTTTATCATGGTTTGCTAACCAATTTGTGTTTTTTTTGAATCATTTATAGAGTGTGGGACAATTTTCCAGTTTTCTCAAATGATGTAATGAATTTTAAATGGATTTTAAATGAATAAATTATTAATTAGGCTTAAATGTTCTTTTAAAATATATTTTAATGACTATGATTCATCTTTGCATTCCAAGGATGTATATTCCAAAAAAAATACATTTCAAATCTAATGATAAAAAATGAATTTATATGATTTTATTTAGGAAATATTGGTTTTCCACTTATAACTATTCAATTTACTGGGTTGTTCCTCATTTATGTATAAATAGGGTGATGATCTAAGTTGTTGAAGATAGTGAATATATTTTAACTGAGGTGAGATATAATTAAAATTAATTGATTGATAATTGTGTTCATAATATATTTATAAATCTCCCTCCTATATTTTTTATGTCACATGAATCCCAATGAGTTAGTGGGATAACTATATAATGATAAGGCATATTTTAGGGTGTGTCGCCTAAGAAAGGACCTAGTTAAAATGTGTTTGTAGATGGGATATTTCTGTGATCCTAAAACTTACTAGAATGGAAATGGGATTTTAATGATTGACTAAATGTTTTAGTTCCATGTTATTAATATAGGAAGAATAGAACATGAATAGTTCAGTATTGTTGTCAGGGGTGTCATCATCTCCATTACAGGTCTTTTATTACTAGTTTCCTAGGGTATATCTAATGACACTTGGATCCTATTCAATATTTCTTTTTGGATTTAATTCTTTATATGTGTTATAACCCATATATTTCGAGTGATTTATTTTCACCTTTGTATTTGTAGTTTATTTTTATTTTTTATGTGACATTATTATACCAGTTCTATTTCATATGTTCTTTATATTTCTTGTATTATAGATTACATTTGAAACGATTTGTGAGTGGATTTTTGAATTGGTTTTAGAGAATGAATTTATGTTAAAGGAATTATTTTTCTTTCAAACTACGCTAAAATAATATTTAGAGGGGTGTTCATTATATGTGTTTAAAATAATCCTAAGATATTTTAGAATTTTTTTCTAATAATTTTGATGTGATGTTTTTTTGAGCAAAAGAAACACTTTATTTTATAAAATAATTTTTATTTAATATATCAAAATTAGACATAGGGTCTAAAATAATGATATTATTTCAATGTAAACAATTTATTTAAAAATATGGTACAAAATTAGTATGAAAAAGAGTATTTTAAAGAGAAAAAATCTTTTATATATGATTGATTACATTTCATATAGGTAAATATATGTTTATTAAAAAATAATATTTGCTTACTGTTTCATTTCTATAATGGATTTAAAAAATAAAATATTTCATTTTGTTTCAAACTAGAATATATGGAATGTAAAGTTGATGTTATTATATATAATCATTCTGTGGAGACTGAATATGATGTATAAGTCATGATTATATTTTATATGTCTTGTTTCACATTACATCGACTCTTTATTATCTTCTATTTATGAGGGAGATTTTGGGATAGAAAGTGATCATGGATCGCATGGAGAAGATAATAAGAGAGTCATTATAATGTGAAACAAGACATATAAAATATAATCATGACATATAATAAGAGAGGCTCATTGAAGAAGTTTTATATTTTATTATTTATAGGGAATTATATTGGTCATTTGAAATTGGGTATTTTATATAAAAACCTTGAACCTAGAATCCCTAATTTGTTTCTATAAACATAATATTTACATTTATAGATTTGAAACCAAAAAACATGACTAATTTAAACCATAAAACATATAAATCCACAGATATAAATATTTTATCACGTACAGACCCAATTATAATTTGGTTTAGATTTTTATAGAATTAAAAAAACACATTCATAAAAATACCCATTTCATTAAACGACTATTTTCATACTATAGATATAATTTTTATTTCACATCATGTATCCCACTCCACCCATAAAATTACTTACACATGAAACCATTCTATACAAATTTCAACTGACATCATTCATCGTAAACTAAGCAGATGAAACATTATAAGGGTGAGCTAAAATGATTTGTAAGGTTAAATATAATCATTGAGCACTAATTATTTTTTATGTTCACCAGAAGGTCATAGGGGTGTATGAACATGATTATATTGAATGAGCATAATGTAATAGAATTCATACAATTAAATACCTAGAACAAAAATAATGTGATGTGTTATAAATAATTAACTAAATATGAGATAGAGACGAGTCAACAATCATGATCCATGTGAAAAAACCATGAATAATGGAATAAGATAAATTACTAAAATAAAAAAAAATATTGTTGCATGGATAATCAAAAAATCAACTTCTTATTACATAAATATTATAATTCTAATATTCTTTTTCAGTGTAGCATATAATATGCACAATTTTTGAGTCTTAAGAGCTGCTAATATCTACAAAAATTCATCATCTCTTTATAGTAACATAAAATAGTAAGGTATGCCATCTCATTGATGTAATATAGAATAGTTATTTATATCATCTCTTTGAAATTTCTCAAACTTATTAAACTTCATCATCACTTATGATGGACATACAAAGGTTATGTACGACAGATATTAGAATAAACTGAATATAGTTTACTCTATCACATTACATAATGCATTAAGGGGATATAATGGTCTCACTCATCATTAGTTTATAAAATAACTAGAGGTTATTGTATTATAAAAAAAAATCATTAATCTTTCATTCATATTTATATGTACCATGTAATTGTTAAAATATTTATAATCCTGCAATTTACAATATAAAAAATCATGACATACATCATTCCCTATTGGCATGATTAGCCCGTAAGAAAGAACTGTTTTTCCAGAAATTATCATCTTAAAAATCATATGGCATAAAAGGAAAGAATAATTACATTTTCAATGGAATATATCCTCATTATATAATTCACAAAAAATAAATAAAATTTCCATATTTGATAAATGAAATTAAAAATTATCGTAATTTCCCTACAAATAGGGAAAATGTCATTTTTGTTTCAACAAAATTTAATTGAATATAGATAAAAATATTTGTATTGAAAACAAACACAGAAACAGAAAAATTATTTATCCAAGAAAATAATATTTTTTATTATGGTAATGGAATTTCATATGTTAAATATTTCCAAAAATATATCATTCACACATTTGGTAAGTAACTAGAGTACCCTTTATAAAAATTGATAAAAAAGATTTATTTTTAACCATTCTAAACAACCTCAAATACAACAAAGAATGAACAAATTTTTTTTTCATCCAATGAAAATAAAATTCGTGAAATGTATTTAAAAAAATGTATATGGAAGAAAAAAATAAACCAACTTTAAGGCGAATTAATGTATGTTTTTCCTTAAAAATTATTTTTATGATCTCCATAACTAACAATGATATTAAAATGAAATTGAATCATTTAATATAAATAAATATCAAAATCAAAGGGAAAGTAATTCGGTTTATGAAATTAAATACATAAAAATTCCCACAAAGTATAATTGAGCATAGAAAAGACTAATAAGAAATCTTATTTTTTTTATAAATCATATACTGCTTTGGTGACATTCATATGAATGGTAATTGAAAGAAAAAATGTTATATAGATTAATAAATGACATTAATTATATGAATTAATATGTAAATATTAATTCACGGGGTAGTAAGTACACCATAATAATAAATTGTGCTAGATGACAAGAATCATGTCTCAATATAACAAGATTCCGACAAAATAAATCCTTTGAAATGATTATATCATTTGATGTGATAATAATTCCACATAGTGACTATATAAATATATGGAATTACATGAAAAAAATTTAAATATGGAATAAAATAATTCAAATATCATTACACACATAAACCATGAATGACTATGTCATTGAATAAGTGTTATAACCCAATGAATAGAAATTAAGTTAAAAAACCCCATACCTTGAGTGTTTACATGATAATTTTTACTTTTAAATCATATATAATAAAATTATATAAATAATTTACCTTTTAATGGCGTTTTATAGTTTTATTTAGAAATCATTAAACAATATATTTAAATTATTTCATTGAAATATTTTATTACATTATCAGTTACATACACATCATGGATCTTGAGGATGCCTGGTTGATAAATTATCAATCACATGTGTAAGTTGATCGAGGTACAATTATTAATTTTAAACTATCATTATAAAAAAATCATGGGAAAATATTCATTTTTATATTCAAAATTCAATTGTATTTTCATATATGAAATTCAATGATGAAAAGAAAAACTCATTTACTCGCATGGTGGTACTCTCTACAAACACATGAGCAATGCTTTTCATTTTATTTGGATGAAATATGACAAACTAATATTAAATATTATCTTTTAATTATCATTTAATTTAATAAAAAAATAATTCCATGCAATGTAACCCAATGACTAGCCGTGAGAGGCATTTTCTAAAAAACATATTACATCGCTTTGAGAACATGGTTGTCCATACATATAAATATGTGATGATTATGTTATTAACGAATGAAATGATATAATTATATATGATATATTAACTTTTAAGAATATAAATCTGGTAATTATAAACATATATATATATATAAACATTAAATCCATCATAATAACCTACCCTGATTTGTGGTGATGACAAATGAAATTCACCGGTTTATGAGTTGTTCTCCACAAGTAAGCACAAATGATTTATTTTTAAATTTTGTTTGAAATATAGATGAAATATTGATAGAAGTCATATAGGTTACATGAAAATGGAAAAAAGTACACTTATCCATCATCCATGGAAAATGAATTACACAGTTATCAGAATTACCTCTTTATTGAAGAAACTCCATTCACTTAATGATTAGGACTTCTCGATGGACATTAAGTGGTACTCTAACATATATAAAGTTTGTATTAATTTTTGGAAGTTATTTTTGGTAGATATTGGTTTATATAAAAGGTCTTCAATGTTTATGTATGTTTTTAGGGTTGTTGTCCTTATATAAGTGCAGAGAGGGGCCCTATAATAATTAATTAAATTAATAAATAAATGCAAATTAACTATCATGTTCATGTTTCATTGTATTGATTTATTTAAAACCTATTATGTATATATGTCATAATACACCCCTAAATAAAATCTGAAAATGGTTAGATAATTTTTCAGTACTTATGTGTTAATTTTTACCACTATTATCTCTATTTAACTATTAACATTACTATAATATTTTTCGAAATTTGGGGTCATAAAAATTATATAAAAGGATTAGTGACTAATAAGTGGGAAAATGTTGATATTCATGAGCTTATCCCCTTAAAATGATAATATTTTTATGAATTCTAAATCATTTAAAAATAATATTTCTCATAAAATACCAAAAAAATATATTTCCATGTATATTGCCGTAAATAACATAAAAAAATTATCACGTCGGGTTCGCTTGTTGCTTCAACAATCAAATTATTTTTCAGAAGAACAATTACTTGTACATTTTTACAATACAATAATAATTTTAATATACTATTAGGAATATGATATTCACATCACAATAATATAAATCTGGATTAAGATATATTTCCTTAAAATTGAGAACATTATTTTGGGATTAAATATACTAAATCGATATTAGGACATCGAACATATAATTCACTTAAGATATGATAGATTTTATTTCCCAATCATAATCTATAACTCTAATTCATTCATAAATAATAATAGGCTTGAAATACTGAGGACATATTTCTAATTATTTTCATCCTAATAACACCATTTCAAAGGGATACCATCATCAAAATTTGATCCCCAAAATTAATTTTCAAATCCTTCATTAGTTATCAGAATATATCCTTTAACTACATAAATCTTCAATGATATGAATATTAATTTTTTTCAACATCATTATTGTTTCATAATCATGTTATATTCCAAAAATATTACATTCCCAAACCTCATCTAAAAAACTATGTGATTGAAATCTTTTCTTATTACACATATAATAAAGTGAAATTTGAATGCTTTAATATAATCTATTATTATATATAACTTCCTTAAAAGGTATATACTCATCATAAATATCATAAATTTCATGTGATAATGAACGTCTTATTCCTTTTATGGTCAAAAAAGTCTTCTATGACATTCCATCTATTTTTTATGATAAGAACTACTAAAATGTAGCTTTGTGTCAAAGACTTCTAGGAAAAGTTTCATAATTCTGATGGAAATTTTAAGTCAAAATCATATATAATCAAACTATTTTCACCATATTGTCGAAAAAATCATTAATATGGAGTCATTAGATACCATCAAAAGGTATATCCTCCCTTATAGATCGAAAATGTTTCTAATTGATATAACATTAATTAATTACCCATATGGAATAATTTCATTTAGGAATCATTGGAAATCAAGTGATAAATTCCATTGTAATGGAATACCACTTCTATATAGGAATAGATAAGGGTTTTATGAAATATTTATGATTTTTTCTATTAGCCTTTACCTGTTAAAAACCCATCATCTTGATATATACTCAAAAATTTCCCACAACATATTGTCCCAAAAAAATGTTTTCTTAAATAAATAAATATATTTGTTTTATTATGTTGTGTTGATAAATTGTTGGATTCAAAAATTAATCCCATCTTAATCATTGGTATTTATTGAATATATAAACTATTTCTAAATTACAGCACACCATATTGACAAATAATTACCACCAAATTCACATCATTTAAACCATTAATATTCTTTTGTAAAAACACATCATAGATTTTGGAATGATTTCATTTCACGAACAAAAAATGTTTTTAATTAATTTTTTAATGGAGTGAAATTTCTCTTTCTTTTATAAATACCATAATAAAATATAATAAATAAACTAATATAGGATATTTCTTAATCCTCTCTTTTATTAGGACACTATCATATTTCAATCTTAATAAATCATCCACATTATTTACCTTCCTCAGTTGGTAATACATTAAGAAATTATAATCCTAGAGTATCTAATTACATATCCATTGTTTTATGTTGATCAATTATTGTGAAAATATATATTTAATACATTTTGGATCCATATATATGTCACATATTTCAATATAGGGATAATTCCTTCATATCATCATGAAAATGATTATATCTACCATATCGATATAATGGATTGGGTAATTCTATTTTTTGGGTCTTTACAAGATTTATGCATAAGAAAGAACTAAAAATCTAATATATGTACTTATAAAAACATTTCTTTAATTCATCACTATAGCAAAAAAATCATTCTTCATGATGGTAAAATAAATATCCATGTGTTGACCTATATTTTAATTTATAATTCAAAAATTTATTTACATTATTCATTCCATATGAACAAAACCCAATAAAAAATATATATGGTTAATGGGTTTTCTAATTAGTAAATATTTTTAACAAAACATTGATAATAACCCAAAGATCGATGGAAACATTTTATCTTGAATATCTTAATACTTTGGGGATTTCTTTTAACTATATTTATATATGAATGATCAACTAATATTAAATCCATAGAGACAAAATATGTTAGAAAATAATACTCCCAAAACAATATTATTCACATCCAAAATTTCCCATATAACCTCATTCCAATGATAGTTTCAACAGTTTCCCTAACATAATTCTTTTACATAAAAAATTCTAATTTATTCCATGATATCATCAATAAATAACATATTTATACTATAGAAAAAATATTTGAATACTCTATTCACTTGATCTATAAATATTGAAGTTGTGTTATTCAATCTAAAGTGTATTATTATCGATTGAAAAATTCCATATTTCATTTGAAATTTTATCTTTTTAATCTCTTTCATCCCTTCAAGAAATTAGTGATTCCAAGAATAGAGGTTAATCATTTAAAAATATTAATCTCATTAACGTTAATTAAAAAAGTCATCAATGTCAATAAAATGTTACATTATTACATATTAAATCCACTTATTTTCGTTTATTTTATCCATAAACATATATACCCATCCATATTAATAACAATAAACATTATGGCCTACACATGGTGAAACAAAAAAGTGATTGAATATTTTTTTATTGAAAACATCTTGTGGTTTTTTAATTCTACTAAATTTTATGGATATTTTTTAAGGATTTTTATATGTTGGTTATCCATCATGGATTGTTTTAATGGAATATCAACTTCATGGTCATATAGATTCCCAAAAACTATTTTGGAAACACATCAATGTATTGTTACACATTATAAATAACCACTATTTTAATTATACATTTTCCAACCATATATTGTTCCATCTTTTACTCATATAATAATTTAATTATTGTTATGTACTAGTGCTTCATTTAGATGTGATTCGACTGATGAAGTCTCAACATTTAATCGAAATGATTCCACATCAACTTCACAAATTCTAATCGTCTTCCCATAGATATAATATTTTTCATTTGACATTAAAATCCAAAACATATTAACTATTATATATAATTAAACCCAATTTATAATTAAAATTATGGAAAATAACCTATATCTATGCCTCATAATTGGTAATAACAAGTATATATTTAATGAAATAATATTTCCACTTACTGTCTTGATTTATAAATACATAATTATTTTTTAGTGGGATGATTAAATGTCATTAGAAAACATAAAAATTAAAAAATGTTTAAAGACCCAAAATCAAATACAACAATTGATATATTTGAGTTTTTTAATAAAGAATATGCCAACATATATTTAGGGACTTCATATTTTTCTGTATCTAGCTTATAACATTGTGTTTATATTATGGAAAAATGAGTTATTTTTATAATTAATTTTCAAATGGAATTAGGTGGATGATTTAGAATATGCCTTTGAATGCCTTTTAGAAATATTGATTATGCAATGTTTTTAAATGAAATTTCAAATAATTGGTAAAATACATGGAATATTGAGTTTATTTTAGTGATGGATCATTTGGAAATTTTGATTGATTTTCAAATTGTATCGGTGTATAAAACCCTCCTAAAGCCACTGATTATTGCTCAAATTTACCCAAGAGATGAAGGTAGAATTGTCCTTGTAGTTTATCTTGGGTTATCAAATCCATAGAGACCTAAGAAGTAACCTATAGACATGTACATTCTATGGAATGTTTATGGCTATGAAGTTTCCAACTTAGGTTTATTTTAAATGGGTTTAAGTGAACTATAAGAGTCTTAAGTGAATTCAATTTAAAATAATTAGTTGATCCTAGGTTATCGCTCAGGGTGGATTGGACGTATTTCCTTTTTAATGATTTCAATTTCTTATATTTGATATGGGTTCAGTTAAGGAGATAAAACAACATCATCACTTACTTGATTAATGCATACACCATTTAATAATTATCACCTATAAACTTGATGGATCAATGTTTTGAGAACATAAAGGTAAAGGTTCATATTAGCACATAAAGTGTGTGGCCTTAAATTCAACAAGGACGATCGAGTTTAAAAATCATCAAATAAAAATCTAAATCAAAGAAGTGATTATACATTAATGAGGTGATAAATAACATCCAATACACCATCTTTGTACTCTCTTGGATCAACCCATAAGTGGGTTAGCCCTCCATTGATTCTATGGTTTCAATGGAAGCAGAAAATAGACTCATGAGGGAGGAAATGGAGAAGTAAAAAAAAGCAATAAAATAACAATCACTCCACCGTTGTGTGATAATATCACAAAGATTGGTATGAAAAAGTACACACATTAAACTAACGGTATAAAATTGTTAAGGAAAAGAACATAATAATATGATAAGAAGAACTTTTATTAAGAAACAAGGATGAATTAAAACAACTTACATGTGAAGGAAGAACATTTCAAAGTGAAATTGGCAGCATAACATGAAGATGAAAACAAGCTCAAAGATTCTCAAATCCTCCAGCAACACTGACTTAAATAGGAATTTTGGAAGCCTTGGGTCGAGCCTCTAAATGTAAAAATCATCCAACATGATTATGGTAGGCCTAGGGTGGTGGAATGTTTATGGAAAGAAGACTTTTCCACCCTTGACCCGAAAAGTCATCCAGCTTTAATGCACCGAACAGACGCTCTTGAAACACCTTATAGATGTCCGAATTAGGATGGGACATAGAAGACTTAAATTAATCTCAGGATGTCTCATAACATCCTGAAAAATCTCATCCCAAATGGAGTTATGGTTTTCGAGATATGGTTTAATTGGTGTGCTGTTTTTCTGGGCCACAGAATCCGGCCCATAATTTTATCTCTAAATTGGGCCTCCTAAATGACCACAATGGAGGCTGAATTAGCATTAGCGCATGAAGAGTGATTTGTTACTATACATGTCTTCTAGTGTCCCACGAAATTTGGGATTAATTGGGCATGTATGTTGTGCCCCACAGTCCCATAAAAGGGATGATGTCCAATCCTTCTTCTCCAGAATTGCTTCCTTTCATTTCCAAATATCTCCATCATCCTCCATGAATTTTCCACTGATACCTGAATCAAACATGTTCATATTTAAGTGTAGATAAATTTAAAAAAATATAAAATTAAAATATTTATAATTAGATTCCATAAAATCAGATGAATCATTGGGTACTTTAAATGATGTTCAAAAATGTACCACATAATAGTGCATTTTAAGAAGGTATTACAATCATAATATGAAATGATGTTCAAAGTGTAAAATGCACTAAAATGGTGTTTATAAATAATAAATCACATGAATATTATATATTTTTACAATTAATATTAGCCTCATTTAGTGTCTAATCATCCACTTACCAATTTTTTATTATGTGCAACATATCCCATAACTCTATATTATATTTTATAACATCTATCATGGATTGTGGACAAATTTTATTTCATATATTTTTTATATTTGTAATGTGAAAAGAATCACATTATTACATAAGTAAGGTGATATAATATCTATTAATTATAATTAATGTATGTGTTTGATTTCCCACATCCTATTCAATAAAATATATGGGAGTTATGGTGTCTTAGGGAAAGAGTATAATAAATCAAAACAATGTATTAATGAGATAGACTAGATTTTTTATGGTATCATAAGGTATATGTGAGTTTTATTAGAGAGGATATTTCTATATATCGGGTTGTTTATAAACCACAGAATGCATTTAGAAGCCATGAAATGGTTCCACCCTATATACTTCTAATGTCTCCTTATGAAATATTTAAGAATGTAATTGGATTATATGATATTAATATATAAGTAACCTTCATTATTTTTATTCCCTTGAATAATTAGAAAACACGGAACCATAATATCTTTTAATCACTCTCTTCCCCAAATTTCATTGTTCTATAATTTTTTTATTCATGCATTTATCATATTTTAATAAAAAATTTGTAATGAGTCTAAAAATGGTGAGATTGAAAGTTATATTTTAGAATGTTTAATTTAAGGTTTTTTTGGTTAATAAAAAGTATTACATTTTGGAATGGATTTATAATTGAGTACTTTCATTTAAATGGAAATATTAAATAATTTTTTAAAATGGTAATGAACAAGATGTAGGATTTTATTTTTGTTTTTATCAAGAAAATATTTTCTAAATTTTATTTAAATTTTGTATAAATGAATATTAATTTTAAAGGAAATATCATGAAATCCTTGGTGAGAAACATTTTGCATTGGTCTCTCTCACAGCCTACATAATCCAATTTGGGTATGAAGATCATATAGTTTTTATTTAGGTGAATTGAAAATAGTTTTCTAGTCTGTTATATTAAATAATCATATTTTTCCTACTAGTTGGAATAGGATTTGGTGAGTGAATAAGTGTCACATGGAGGTTGATGATATTAGTTGTTGGATTTTTTGTAATATTATTTACCATCATATTACATGATTATATATTTTTCATTATTAGTGATTTTTACATCTCTCATCATTATTTTTTATTTACAATAAATTTTTAGGTATTACTTTAATAGAAATGAATGTTTCAATCAATGGTCTTAGAACATCCTAGGAATAATGAGATCCTAGAAGCATCACAACATCATTCATGACTAATGTTATTTATTATCATGAAATATTGTGATGGGAGAGAGAAAATAATGGATATTAAGAATATTAGACTCATAAAATATTATTAAACCTTCTCATTGTATTAACCTATACTGACCCGATTTTCACCTTGTAAAACATTGAAATATTTCTATGAATATTTCCAAATCTGGGTGTTGATATGTCATTAAAGAATGAGTCCTGATTGTAACACCCCAGGTAAATAAAGAATATGAAATTTTCTTATTTATCCAAATTTGTGAATAAAATATTAATATGAATATAAATGGGATGCTATGCTCGATGGTGTACCCAACACACAACAAAGAGTTTCATTGAAATCTTATGTTGCACTATAATAATAAAATAATATTATTTTAAATAGTAGTTAACATGTAGCCGTTTTAATGGTGGGAATGGATAGAAATAACTAGAATATGATTATATATGTTTTTAAATGTTTTTACATTTATCCAATAAAGGATAGAGGCTTAAAATACGGAAAGAATTCAATTTTAGCCGTATATGCCCTAATTTTCACTAAAGGTTCACTTATCGCCTTTTGATGGCGAAACGTCATTAAATATAGTTTTGTTAACTCTTAAACATTCTTTTGGACCAAATAAAACTCTTATTAAGAATCGGGACATCAAAATTTACTTTGTGTAAATTTTTGGTATCTTTCCGATAAAGTACATTTTTTTAATGAATAGTATAAAATGTTGTATTTTAATTCAAACCCACTTTTTAATCGAATATATTTATATGATTATATTATCTTTTGAATTGGTTTTAAAGTGAAATTAGAAAATATTTTTACCATTAAATCCAATAGTGGTCGTTGGAATTAATTTCACTTTGAAATCGGACTTAAACTAGTGTCAATCATTTGATACTTATTGTTTCATAAAAACACGCTATTTGTCATGACAGCGGGAATTAATTATTAAATTAATTAATGTGACTTATATGTTTTGAATTTTGTAAAACAGACTCCATTTTTGAATTCAGAATATCAAATTAATCTTAGGGTGAATTTTTGGGATTTTTCTGAAAAACTTCAATTCGTGATGAATAGTGAAACCACTAAGTGGTACTTATAAAAGCTGATTTTCCGTTTAAATGAAATTTTTCCATCATTGTGTTTTTATTTTAATAAATCTGACATACATGGTTTTCATTAAGAAGTAAAATGTGGTTCAACGGGATAAAAATAATTTTTTGGTGAATAGTAACTTATTAAGTTTTTAATCGCGATTAGTGGTAATTAGTGTAGTTTAAGGTAAAAATAATGCTTTAATAAAATGAAATAAACTTGACACATGTCCTAACATCATTGTATGTGTAATGCCCGACCAAGACAAGCCATGGGTCAACTTGGGGACCCCATGGATCCACATTGGTTGGGAAATGACATAAATAACATTTTATTTAATGTAAAAGTAAAAATGACACAAACATGATATGTTTTACTAAAACAATTTTTAAGTGGGGTTATACAGGTCATATTTTTTATTATAAAGAGTCATTGGAAATCTAAAAATATTTCTTACATCATAGAATTTTTTTATAATTTTTAGACATTAAATAAATTAGATTATTTATGACATAATAATGATGCAGCGATGACATCATTATTTGACGATTTAAATAAAATGGAAAGATAATGTAAAATCTATGAACTAGACATTTCCAAAACGTATTTTATGGGTGTATTTCGAACCCTTATCACCATATCCACTAATTATTTCAATGTGGGAAAATTTAAAACTGAAACACATTTTCAAATAAAGTAATATTTCTTACATTCCAAAAGTGCCCCTCCTCTCCTCTTATAAAAGGCCCCCACCTCTACCTCATTTCACACACTCCTCAAGCCTTTTTCTGGGCCAAACCCTTCCCATTTACTCTCTCCACATCCCTCTACTCATACTAGAGGATTCCCTATGGGCCGAATCCTTTCAAAGGAAGCCTTTAGGCTCAAATCAAAAGGAGTTAAACTTTTAAAGGTAATTCATTCTCTCATGTTCATTTGTTTTATTTTGCTTCTCCAACCCCCTAAACTCTTTTTATTTATTTCTTTTGTAACAAAAACAGTATAATAAATATACTAGGATGTTGTTATATGATTTATTCGAGCTACACTCTCACACAACTACATCAAATTGTTAAATAACATACGGTTTCTGTGGATGGAGAATTTCTGCCTCCCGAAACGATGATTGTTCAACATTCTCTCAACACCTTCAATGGTGGCCATTAAGATGTCACTATATTCATATATGATATATTATATGTTTATGTTTTACTTATGCTTAAGTATTTTTCATTTGTATCTTACCTTTATGGCTTCCATTATGGGTATACGCGATATCTTCATTTTAGGAAGTGCGGACTACCGCCCCCTCAAAGTGGTGTGATTCGTTAATGCCATACGTGGGATGTATAAAGGATGGATTTAATGTTATTATATATGATGTTATACTGGAATTATTATATACCTCTATATCATTGTTATTTATTTCCATTAAAGTATGAGATAGAAATGAAATTAGCGTTCATGCGTACGTACGGCTTACCGTCTCCATGAACGGTGCATTTCATTTCTTATCCCCAAATGTAATGTACTATTAAAAGTACATGTATATAATTGATATATATAATGAATGATATATCTAAATGATGAATATAATTCTGGAATGAAAATATACATACCTCTCATTTAGTTTTAATTCCATTAATATGACAAAGAAATGAAAGTAGCGTTCATGCGTTTACGGCTTACCATCTCCATGAACGGTGCATTTCATTTCTTACCTCTAAATGATTATGTAATATTATAAATACATGTATATTCGGGACATATATAATATATATGATATCCAAATCAGGAATTTCATTCTGGATATAAATAACCTTTGACCACACGAACAACATGTAATTGTAAGAAGTCCACTTTCGACTTAAGAACCAAATACTGACAAAATGAACATTATTAACATAAATGATTACTTAATGTTTATAACATGTCAATAATTGATATAAAAGGAATAATGAACTTGGAAACGGTTCTTAAGCATGTATAAATTAACTCATGTTTATTATTCAGGACGTTAAAGAACGATCGAGTCAAGTCGGACTCGAGGTAAGGGATCCTACACCTCTCTTTCTTTTTAAGTACACTCTTTTATGTCATTCCTTTTAAGCTCATATTTCTTATGATTGGGATGTTATTTTATATTAATACTACTGTACTTATTATGTTCATATGATGAGAGACCCTATTTCTTCTCATCAATCCATTTTGGAAGTTTTGACTGGCGCCGTTAGGCTGCCGAATTTTCATAAGGGATTTTTCATCTCACTTTTATTCCCGTGATATTTATGCTACATTTTCCACAAATTCCATTGAGTGGTGTATGTAATGCCCATTATTCTACTCTTTGTGTAATATACTTTCGTTTATGAGTATTTACATCAATGATCTATTGTCCTTCCTTCACGGGGTGTATGTTTTGAAAGATACCCAAGTCGGTAAGGGAACCTTTCACCCTTCTCTTTTTTAAAAGACTTTTTTTGTTGGGTCTTTTAATTTACATATTGTTATATTGGGATATGTTCTAATATATCCTTATTGATGTAAATTTATTTTCCAAGTGATGAGATACACTTTTTATCTCTCATCAACTCATTTTGATGTGATGTCGTTAGGCTGTCAAGGGAACTTTTTAACCCAATTTCGATTTCTTTGGGTTCAACATGTAGTCATTGAATATGTCATCCATTGAATATGTGTGAATGACCTTTTATTGTTTTACACTTAGTATCCACTTATATTGGGTGTATTTATATTTTTCACACATATTTTTGAGATTGATTTGTCCATAATTTAAGGATACCTTCTTTATAAGGGATTTCATTACATTTGACATTTCTATTGAGGGTTCATTGTTGTTATGCACCAATTCACTCTTATATGTTGTATATACTGTCCTTTGTAGTATTATATCATGAATCTATTTATTCTCATGATATTATAAAGTTCTGACTAAATGTTATTCCTCAATTATTGTATTCGTGTGTCTCTAATTTTGGTAAAACCCCTTTAACCAAAATATCGTTTTAAATGTTTAATTATTTGTTCTTATTAATATCCATCTTTTCAAAATGGTTTTAAGGATTTATTTATATGGATATTAATGTTTTAAAATTTTAATCTTCAAGGTGGTATGGGACACTTTGATTCAAAAATCACTTTATTAAAATTTTTAAATGGTTTTGTAAATGGTTTATTTTTGAATGAATTCATTATTTAAATACACTAAAATGTTATATTGTGATTGAAATGTGGAAATGTTATGTTTTCTTTATGCATGTTTTATGTGACACATTAATGTTATGGTTCTTGGGCATTGTTATGAAAATGGGTGGTTCCGTGATAAACTAAGGGCGGGTGAGCCCGATATAGCTCTCCAATGCATTGGCAAACGCGAAGGAGTGAAACGTTAAGGTTTCTCCGAAGCGTTTTAGGGAATATACCGTGATGGGTATTCCAAACATAACCAAGAGGGTTATTCCCTACGTAAGAATGTTATGAATGCCTCATGTTACCTTTATGTCTTATGTTTTCTATGATTTATTCATGATTTTATATGCCTATGTTTTATGGGTAAAGTGTGATTTCATTCTAATGTATATATGAACTCATGTTTCCTTTCCATATTTTTATAACTCTTACTGAGCTTTTTATGCTCATCCCATGTTTTTTGAAATGTTTTTCACAGGTCAAGGGAAAGGTACCTGATGTGATGATAGTGTCAAGGATGTGTCAAGAAAGAATCCATGTTATATTTTAAATATTTTTCCGTTGATGGGAAGAATGAATACTGTCTTTTATGTAACCACTTTGTTTAAATGTGGAATGTAATGCATGTTTCATGGCCTAATTCTCTAAAACTCTAAACCTGAAAAGATCCTCAATGTGTAATCTTGTAATAACTCAAGATTAAGTAATTTTTAAGGCTGGGGCCTTATAGTTGGTATCAATGGTCTGTTTAGATAACTTTAGAGGTTAGGGTATTCTCTAAGCACAAGTGACATTACCATAATGGTTAGGATTTTAGAAAGAGTCCTAGTTTTAGATAAAGTGAATGAGTAAGTATATCATAGTGTTTATCTTCCTCATTGGTACATGATGGTTATGTTGATATACTCACACTGACCTTTTTGGTTTTAGTAAATGGATGGATCTAGCAGGAACCAAAGTGACAATGGGTTTGAAGGAAACTATGGTGGTTCTCTGATAAAGATTCTGGATGAGATGGGGGATTCAATGAGGAATCTCATAGTTATTCCAAACCAACTATCAAGGAGTCATGATCAACCACTTCAAACTTGGTGAGTTCCCTAATGCATCATGCACGAGATGGCTAACTCGATGTGGAAATTCCGGTAATAATTATTAAGGTAACCATTAGTGTAACACCCCGAGCTTTCACAATATGCCTCTCTTTCAATAATGCAATAGCTTGCATTGTACGCAACTTCGAGTTCTAACACACCGAAACTAATAAAAGTAGCCATTATGAATAGTAATAACCACTTTTTAAATTTATCGAAATTTTATAATTCAAAATGGACTTCATTTTTGTATTCCTAATATTGAAATTAGCCTATGTTGAATTTTTTGTAATTTTCTGAGAACTTCCAATTTTTTTATGAATAGTGAAAAATACTTAAAACAACTTTTTTAAGAAAAATAATTTATTGTGATAAATTATACTATTTAGTGGTTTTAAAGTATAATTAGAATATATTTTTACTATTTTATCCAATGGTGGTCATTAGAATTAATTTAACATTGATATTGGACATAAACAATTGCCAATCTTTTGATATAAATTGTTTCTTAAAACACGCTATTTGTTGTGACAGCGGGAATTAATTATAAAATTAATTAATGCAACATATATGTTTGGAATTTTTTAAAATAGAAATCATTTTTGAATTCGGAATATCAATTATAGCTTAAGGTGAAATTTTGGCATTGTTCTGAAAAACTTCAATTTTTGATGAATAGTGAAACCACTAAGTGGTAGTTAAATAATTGATTTTTCGTTTAAATGAAATATTACCACTTCTGTGATTTGATTTTCAAAAATCCGACATACATGGTTGTCATTAAGAAGTAAAATGTGGTTCAATGAGATCAAAATAATTTCTTGGTGAATAGTAACTTTTAAGTTCTTAATCGCGATTAGAGGTAATTAGTGTAGTTTAAGGTAAAAATAATGTTTTAATAATATGAGATGAGATTGAAACTTGTCCTACTCCTATTGGATGAGTCATTTCCAACCAAGAAAACCCATGGGTCAACTTGGGGACCCCATGGAGCCACTTTGGTTGGTAAATGACATTAATATATATATATTTAATGTTAAAATTAAATTGACACAAACATGAGTTGTTTTACTAAAACAGTTTTTAAGTGGGGTTACACAAGTCCAAATTTTGATTATAAATATTCATTAGAAATATAAAAAGATTTTCTACATCATAGTATTTTTTTTATAATTTTTAGACATTAAATATATTAAATTATTTATGACATTATGATGATGCATCGATGACCTCATTATTTAACGATTTAAATAAAATGAGACGATAATGTAAAATCCAAGGCTTAAACTTGTCCAAAGTTTATTGGATGAGGATATTTCGAACCCTTATCACCTTATCCACTAATTATATAAGTGTGGGACCTTTAGAATCCTAAAAGCATTGTGTAATAATGTAACATTTCAATCTTTCCAAAAGTGCCCCTCCTCTCCACTTATAAAAGGCCCCCACCTCTCCCACCTTATTCACACATTAAAGCCATTTGGATCGGCCAAACTCTGACCAAATACTCTCCCAACATCCCCCTATTACTCCTAGATGCCTCACTTTGGGCGGAACTCTTCCCAAGGAATCCTTTGGCTCAAATCAAAAAGAGTTACCCGATTTTGAGGTAATGTCTTCTCTAATGTTGTTTTGTTTTATTTTTCTTCTCCATCCCCCTAAACTCTTTTTATTCATTTCTTTTGTAACAACACCAGTATCCTCAATATACTAGGATGTTGTTATAAGAATTATTCTAGCTACACTTACACACACCTACATCTAATGGTTAAAGAACATACGGTTTCTGTGGATGGCGAATTTCTGCCTCACGAAACGATGATTGGTCAACATTCATATAACACCTTCAAAGGTGGCCATTAAGATGTCACTATATATATATATGATAAATAATGTGTTTATGTTTTACTTATGCTTATGTATTTATCATTTATGGCATACTTTATGATTTCCATTATGGGTAAAACGCGATAATTTCATTTTAGGAAGTGCGGACTACCGCCCCCTCAAAGTGATTTGAATCGTTAATGCCATATGTGGGATGTATAAAGGATGGAGTAAATGGTATTATACACTATATTATACTGGAATTATATTACACATTTATATCATTATGATTTCGTTCCATTAAATATGAAATTGAAATGAAAGTAGCATTCATGCGTACGTACGGCTTACCGTCTCCATGAACGGTGCATTTCATTTCTTACCTCTAAATGTTATGTAATATTATAAATGAAAGTATATACTGGATGTATAAGATATATATGACCTCTAAATCATGAATATAATTCTGGAGATAATGGATATTCTACCACATAAACAGCTTGTAATTATAAGAAGTTTATTGTTGACTCATGTACCAAAGATCGACAAAATGACCGTTATTAACTTAAATAATTACATAATGTTCATATCATTGTAATAAGTGATATAATAAGGATAAAGAAATTGAAAATGGTTCTTAATAAGGTATATATTATCTCTAGTTTATTACTCAGGAGGTTAAAGAATGGTTGAGTCAAGTCAGACACGAGGTAAGGGAATTTCTTAACCCAATTTCCATTCTTTGGGTTAATCTCCTACTTTCAAATTATGTCATGATATTATTATGTCTTATCTTGTATTTTTACATTTTTTATGTGTAATTATAGTGAATACACATAATAGACCTACTTTATAAAAAAATGATCTTTTTAAGGACTTCGTCTCAATCTCCTTTCATTGGGGCATATTTGGTTTTATACACAATTTTATTTTATATGGTGTATAAACCCCTTTGACTTTTACGTTTATTCAAAAGGAATATTTTTATACGAAGCGTTTTTATAAACGAAAAAAGGGAATGTTTTTCTTTCCATACGTATGCGGTGACAATGACTTCTCTGCCGCCGTGACCATTATTTGAGTTTCGGCTTCCTCTACAAGCCATCATTTTTTTAATGAAAAATAAATACAAAGTTTTAACTTTCTTTTATTTTGGTATTGAAAATGGTTTTGAAAGTGTTTTTATTATATCAATTTGTTTTATTGATATCTTGTGATTGAAATGTGGAAATGTTATGTTTCACTTATGCATGTTTTATGTGATACGATTATGTTATGGTTTATGATATGTTTAAACCTATTCATATGAGGAATGTATTGGACTTAATAAGTGACGGGTGGAGCCCGCTATAGCTCCTCGATGCATCAGCAGGTCTCATGAGACAAACTAGTGTCTTGGAACAAGGCCTTGACAAAATCTAATTTGTGGTCTTGGCACGAGGCCTTGGCTACGTGGTTATGATAGTCTGGCATTATGCATTCCATCATTATGAAACTGGTTATTGATATTGCATGTGATTATTCGACCAGTAGAATATCCATGTGAATAAGTAAATGGCATTATCTCATTTTACTTTTTCCATATTATGTTGAAGTTCATGTTTAAAAGGCTTTTGTTTTAGTTATACATTGCCTTAAATGTTAATGTTTATTTATGAAAGCTTCCGCATTATCGTTATCATTACTGAGCATCTGAGCTCACCCCTTTCAATGTTTTAATATTTTTCAGGATGTGAAGAAGTATTCTATGAATGACCTGCAGGGATAGTCAGAAGAGGATATGAGTGTGGACTATGGAGACTTTGTTATTTTAGTTTTTTACTTTATGATGTAATGTAACGTTTACAAATGTATCTAGTGTTTCCAATGCTACTAAACTAATCGGTATTTCGATACTTGATCTTTTGTGATCGTGCCAATGTTACGAAGTAATGCACCGACTCTGGGTAGTTGGGGTCGAGGCGTTACAGTTGGTATCAGAGGCAGTTTAGTACTAACCTTGGAAGCTAGATTTAGATAAACTCTGATTAGATCACATATCCCGAAGATAGAGTTTGAGGATTAGTATAGAAGAACTTCCTAGAATTTTGGTATTGTAGAGATGTTGTGAGTTTTCTGCGCAATACATCCCTGTCTGGATACGAGCAGGTAGAGGCGGCTCTGGCACAGATGTACCTAGGGGTAAAACCCGAAAACACCGCTTTGAGCTAGACTCGAACGAGAACTGGTGCACGACAATGGGCCTTTCTGCACTCTTGGTTACGACACTCCTAGGGGATATGCTTAGGATAATTCTCATTTTCTTTACAAACCACTATGAAGGGTTACGAGTATATACTTCCTCAAAGAAAACATTTTTGTAATTATGGATTATATCCATAATTAGTTCAATTTATGTCAAGTGTTTTACAAGTATGGAATTATGTATTTTGATTCATGAACTAATCTAGTTTATGCCATTATTTAGAAATGGCGCCTAGTGGAAGGAATGGAAACCGTATCAATGCACGCACTCCGTGTAGGGATTGCCCTCCTGCTCAAGATAATTATGGTGGAGCTAGTGATACAACTGGTGCTGATCAGCTTCTCACCGTACTGGGACAACTCACGCAGGTTATGAATAATAACCTTACTCGTATGGATCACCCTGATCCACAACGTGGAGGATCAATGTTATACCGATTCATGAGGCAACAACCGCCAACATTTAATGGGGGTACAAATCCATTAGTAGCTGAGAAATGGGTAAACTCCTTAGAGAAAATATTCCATGCATTGGGGAGTAGCGAAAGGGAAAAGGTTGTCATGGCAGTTTACCGCCTCACTGGAGATGCCGATCAGTGGTGGTCGCTGATTCAAAACATAAAGGAAGATGATGACGTATCGAATATGGAATGGATGGAGTTCAAAGAGCTTTTCTTATAAAAATACTTTCCTCGTGACCATCGAGCAGATATGGAAAGGCAATTTCTGAGTCTGAGGCAGAAGGAGGATGAGAATGTCGCAAATTATGAGGCTAACTTTACAAGGTTAGCGAGGCATGCTTCTGATTATATACGTAACCCATGTAGTAAGATTGATCGTTTCTTTGATGGGTTAAAACCATTTCTCCGTCGAGATTTAGTATCACAATCCTTCTCATCATACGAAGATATTTTCTCGTGTGCTATCAAGACAGAAAAGGAATTCTCTAAGTCTTATGATAATAAAGTAAAGCAAGAGAAGAAGAGAACGGTGGAACAAGAGACAGATAAAGGGAAAAAGGGAAACCAGGATTTTCCATTATGTGATAATTGTGGGAAGAATCACCCTGGTACGTGCCTAAAAGGAATGGGAGTTTGTTATAAATGTGGAGAAAAGGGTCACCAGGCTCGTGATTGCAAGGGAAAGAAAGAGGCTGTCAACGATGAATGCTACAATTGTAGGGAAATGGGGAATTATGCAAATGAATGTCCTAAGCGTCAAGGAAACTTACCTCAGAAAAGGCCAATGGATCAAGTCCAATCTTATGCTATTTCTACAGTTGATGCAGAATAATTAATGTATTGGTGCTTTTGGACTCATGGATTATATTTTGGTTATTAGAATAATGTGATATATATATAAGGATTATAATGAAGTACTTGTTGTTTCAGTAAGGTTTTAATATGATGAAGGTAATCATATTTTTAGTATGTGACAATAAGAGAAATTTTACTTTGTTTGGGGAATCTGATAAATTGATTTTGGAATTAAGAGACCTTTTAGAGAAAGTCTAGAGAGAGGTATTTTGGATAACTATAAAGGTTGGAGTGGATTAAGTTGATCTTTGGATAGTATTGTTTAAGGTTAAAAAAAATTATGAAGATTATTTTTGGAATATTATAATAATATAGTTTTAGGAAAAGGTCAACCTGCAGGGTGGGGCATAACCCGTCGCGTCGGACAAAGCTGCAGGAATCGAACCCACAACCATAGTGCGACAAGCCTTTATTTCCTACCACTAGCCTACAGGAAGTCCTCGGTTATTACAAAATAGTTTTACTAATCTAAATGGTATGTGTTAATATTTGGAACCTTATACAATTAGGATAAATAGGAAATTTTTGAGTTCTATTACCTTTTTGAGTAAAAGATGGGTTTGTGGTAAAAATTTATTAAGGAATGAAAGTATACATAACAAGTATGTATATTCCCTTACATTCTTAGTAAATCTCCTAAATAAATTCCTCATCTTTATAAAAGGTAACTTAAAACAAAAACTTTGTCGATTAACTTTTCCTACTGGGGAATCAGTGATCGTTTAACCAATCACAAGTTTGTGATTTTCTTCTAGTTAAACTTTCTCCTAATCTTGTTTTCTATAAATCTCCATCAGACCTTGATGGTTTGTTTCTCCTCCATATCCATATTTTCATAGAATCCTAGATTGGGCTATATTGGGTGTCCTTTGTACTTATCTTGCTTTCTTTAAATGTTATATATTTATTAACCTTATTTCCGATGTGGGTTTTCCACCAAGGTATTTTCAATTTTCAACCTTTTATTTTCAAAGAAAAAAATTTCCAATTGTGAGGACGCAATTTATTGAAGGAGGGGATAATGTAACACCCCGAGCATTCACGATACGCCTCTCTTTCAATAATGCAATAGCTTGCATTGTACGCAACTTCGAGTTCTAACACACTGCAACTAATAAAAGTAGCCGTTATGAATAGTAATAACCACTTTTTAAATTTATCAAAATTTTATAATTCAAAATGGACTTCATTTTTGTATTCCTAATATTGAAATTAGCCTATGTTGAATTTTTTGTAATTTTCTGAGAACTTCCAATTTTTTTATGAATAGTGAAAAATACATAAAACAAATTTTTTAATCAAAATAATTTATTGTGATAAATTATACTATTTAGTGGTTTTAAATTATAATTAGAATATATTTTTACTATTTTATCCAATGGTGGTCATTAAAATTAATTTAACATTGATATTGGACATAAACAATTGCCAATCTTTTGGTATACATTGTTTTTTAAAACACGCTATTTGTTGTGACAGCGGGAATTAATTATAAAATTAATTAATGCAACTTATATGTTTGGAATTTTTTAAAATAGACAACATTTTTGAATTCGGAATATCAATTATAGCTTATGGTGAAATTTTGTCATTGTTCTGAAAAACTTCAATTTTTGATGAATAGTGAAACCACTAAGTGGTAGTTAAATAACTGATTTTTCGTTTAAATGAAATATTACCACTTCTGTGATTTGATTTTCAAAAATCCGACATACATGGTTGTCATTAAGATGTAAAATGTGGTTCAATGAGATCAAAATAATTTTTTGGTGAATAGTAACTTTTAAGTTCTTAATCGCGATTAGAGGTAATTAGTGTAGTTTAAGGTAAAAATAATGTTTTAATAATATGAGATGAGCCTGACACTTGTTCTACTCCTATTGGATGAGTCATGTTGAACCAAGAAAACCCATGGGTCAACTTGGGGACCCCATGGATCCACTTTTTTTGGAAAATGACATTAATATATATATATTTAATGTTAAAATTAAATTGACACAAACATGAGTTGTTTTACTAAAACAGTTTTTAAGTGGGGTTACACAAGTCCAAATTTTGATTATAAATATTCATTAGAAATCTAAAAAGATTTTCTACATCATATTATTGTTTTTATAATTTTTATACATTAAATATATTATATTATTTATGACATTATGATGATGCAGCGATGACCTCATTATTTAACGATTTAAATAAAATGAGACGATAATGTAAATTCCAAGGCATACACTTGTCCAAAGTTTATTGGATGAGGATATTTCGAACACTTATTACCTCAGCCACGAATTATATAAGTGTGGGACCTTTAGAATCCGAAAAGCATTGTGTAATAATGTAACATTTCAATCTTTCCAAAAGTGCCCCTCCTCTCCACTTATAAAAGGCCCCCACCTCTCCCACATTATTCACACCTTCAAGCCATTTGGATCGGCCAACCTCTTCCCAAATACTCTCCCAACTTTTCCCTCTTACTCCTAGAAGCCTCACTTTGGGTGGAACTCTTCCCAAGGAAGCCTTTGGCTCAAATCAAAAAGAGTTACCCGATTTTGAGGTAATGTCTTCTCTAATTTTGTTTTGTTTTATTTTTCTTCTCCAACCCCCTAAACTCTATTTATTCATTTCTTTTGTAACAACACCAGTATCCTCAATATACTAGGATGTTGTTATAAGAAGTATTCGAGCTACACTTACACACACCTACATCTAATGGTTAAAGAACATACGGTTTCTGTGGATGACGAATTTCTGTCTCACGAAACGATGATTGGTCAACACTCATATAACACCTTCAAAGGTGGCCATTAAGATGTCACTATATTTATATATTATATATAATGTGTGTATGTTTTACTTATTCTTATGTATTTCTCATTTATGGCATACTTTATGATTTCCATTATGGGTAAAACGCGATAATTTCATTTTAGGAAGTGCGGACTACCGCCCCCTCAAAGTGATTTGAATCGTTAATGCCATATGTGGGATGTATAAAGGATGGAGTAAATGGTATTATACACTATATTATACTGGAATTATATTACACATTTATATCATTATGATTTCGTTCCATTAAATATGAAATTGAAATGAAAGTAGCGTTCATGCGTACGTACGGCTTACCGTCCCCATGAACGGTGCATTTCATTTCTTAACTCTAAATGTTATGTAATATTATAAATGAATGTATATACTTGATGTATAATATATATATGACATCTAAATAATGAATATAATTCTGGAGATAGTGGATATTCTACCACATAAACAACTTGTAATTATAAGAAGTTTATTGTTGACTCAAGTACCAAAGATCGACAAAATGACCGTTATTAACTTAAATAATTATATAATGTTCATATCATTGTAATAAGTGATATAATAAGGATAAAGAAATTGAATATGGTTCTTAATAAGGTATATATTAACTCTAGTTTATTATTCAGGAGGTTAAATAACGGTTGAGTCAAGTCAGGCACGAGGTAAGGGAATTTCTTAACCCAATTTCCATTCTTTGGGTTAATCTCCTACTTTCAAATTATGTCATGATATTATTATGTCTTATCTTGTATTTTCACATTATTTATGTGTAATTATAGTGAATACACATAATAGACCTACTTTATAAAAAAATGATCTTTTTAAGGACTTCGTCTCAATCTCCTTTCATTGAGGCATATTTGGTTTTATACACAATTTTATTTTATATGGTGTATAAACCCCTTTGACTTTTACGTTTATTCAAAAAGAATCTTTTTATACGAAGCGTTTTGCTAAACGAAAAAAGGGAATGTTTTTCTTTCCATACGTATGCGGTGACAATGACTTCTCTGCCGCCGTGACCATTATTTGAGTTTCGGCTTCCTCTACAAGCCATCATTTTTTTTAATGAAAAATAAATACAAAGTTTTAACTTTCTTTTATTTTGGTATTGAAAATGGTTTTGAAAGTGTTTTTATTATATCAATTTGTTGTATTGATATCTTGTGATTGAAATGTGGAAATGTTATGTTTCCTTTATGCATGTTTTATGTGATACGATTATGTTATGTTTTATGATACGTTTAAACCTATTCATATGAGGAATGTATTGGACTTAATATGTGACGGGTGGTGCCCGCTATAGCTCCTCGATGCATCGGTAGGTCTCATGAGACAAACTAGTGTCTTGGCACGAGGCATTGACAAAATCTAATTTGTGGTCTTGGCACGAGGCCTTGGCTACATGGTTATGATAGTCTGGCATTATGCATTCCATCATTATGAAACTGGTTATTGATATTGCATGTGATTATTCGACCAGTAGAATATCCATGTGAATAAGTAAATGGCATTATCTAATTTTACTTTTTCCATATTATGTTGAAGTTCATGTTTAAAAGGCTTTTGTTTTAGTTATACATTGCCTTAAATGTTAATGTTTATTTATGAAAGCTTCTGCATTATCGTTATCCTTACTGAGCATCTGAGCTCACCCCTTTCAATGTTTTAATATTTTCCAGGATGTGAAGAAGTATTCTATGAATGACCTGCAGGGATAGTCAGAAGAGGATATGAGTGTGGACTATGGAGACTTTGTTATTGTAGTTTTTCACTTTATGATTTAATGTAACGTTTACGAATGTATCTAGTGTTTCCAAGCCTACTAAACTAATCGGTCTTTCGATACTTGATCTTTTGTGATCGTTTCAATGTTACGAAGTAATGCACCGACTCTGGGTAGCTGGGGTCGAGGCATTATAATTAGGGTTTATATGATCCTTACTTTTGAGGTAATTATGGGTTATTATATGATCTGATGGAAAATGAAAGGCATGAGATAAACATGAGGTTAAAATATATTATGATCATATTTGAATATTTTATCTAATTTTGGGGAATGTTTTAAGAATTATATATTTTTGGAAAAAGGACCACACGCAGTCCATGTGACTACCCGTCGCGTCAGACAAAGCTGTGGGAATCGAACCCACAACCAAAGTGCGACTGGTATTTATCTCCTACCACTGGACTACGTGAAGTCTCTGGTTAGTTTGACTGATTCTTTTTAGTTATATGATTTTATGAATTAAGAGTAAGTTTATTTTGGGTTATTTATGAAAATTATTAACATATCATGGAGGATATGTGATTAGGATAATTACTTTTCAATGCGAGACTTTAGGAGCGACTGATGTTGTTTGGAGATAAATGTTACGATTTAACTTGGAAGACTATGTGACTAAATCCTTCAAATATTTGGGTTTCAATCTTAGTTTGGATTACTTTGAAGGATTTTATGGACAAATTGTTTATCTATTGGTCCTCGTTGAACTTTGGGTTTTGTTTGACAAATCTTGGAAGTTAATAATAGATTTTCTTTTATAAAGGGTTATCCTTTTCTGGATTATCTAACCTTGTACTAACCTTTTTGGATTTGGTTTTTGTTAAAGCCTAATGACATGGGATGTATATAGTTCTCTTTTGTGGATTAGGTGATTCTATAGAAGTTTATTATAGTACTCTTAATTCGAACAAGTCTCCCTAAATACTCATCTTTTAGAAAAAAATATGAGTTTTATTAAGGAATCTAGTAAAAGTAGAAAGTCAACATGATAAGTGATTATGTTTCCTTATGAATAAATACCTCAATAAAATGTAACTTAAAACAAAAATGTTGTCTATTAAATTTTCCTACTGGGGAATCGAATACCATTTAACCCATCACAAGATTGTGATTTTCTCATTGTTAACTTTCTCCTAGACATGTTTACTATCACTCTCCCTCAAGAACATGACCCTTTTCTTTTTCTTCCATGTCCATGTTTTTCTACATGGAATACTAGTATGGGTTAACTCGGGTGACCTCTGTACTTATCTTTCTTTATTTTAAAGTGATTGTTTTACTAACTCTTGTTCCGATTTGGGACTTTCAAGGATGTTTCCATGCTCAATTTTAAAAATTGCGAGGATGCAATTCTCAAAAGGTGGGAAGGATCTAACACCCCAGGTAAATAAAGAATATGACATTTTCTTATTTATCCAAATTTGTGAATAAAATATTAATATGACTATAAAGGGGATGCTATGCTCGATGGTGTACCCAACACACAACAAAGAGTTTCATTGAAATCTTCTGTTGCACTCTAATAATAAAATAATATTATTTTAAATGGTAGTTAACATGTAGCCGTTGTAATGGCGGGAATGGATAGAAATAACTATAATATGATTATATATGTTTTTAAATGTTTTTACATTTATCCAATAAAGGATAGAGGCTTAAAATACGGAAAGAATTCAATTTTAGGCGTATATGCCCTAGTTTTCACTAAAGGTTCACTTATCACCTTTTGATGGTGAACCGTCAATAAATATAGTTATCTTCACTTTTAAACATTCTTTTGGGCCAAATAAAACTCTTATTAAGAATCGGGACATCAAAATTTACTTTGTGTAAATTTTTGGTATCTTTTTGATAAAGTTCATTTTTTTAATGAATAGTGTAAAATGTTGTATTTTAATTCAAACCCACTTTTTAATATAATTTATTTATATGATTATATTATCTTTTGAATTTGTTTTATAGTGAAATTAGAAAATATTTTTACCATTAAACCCAATAGTGGTCATTGGAATTAATTTCACTTTGAAATCGGACATAAACTAGTGTCAATCTTTTGATACTTATTGTTTCATAAAAACACGCTATTTGTCATGACAGCGAGAATTAATTATTAAATTAATTAATGTGACTTATATTTTTTGAATTTTGTAAAACGGACTTCATTTTTGAATTCAGAATATCAAATATAGCTTAGGGTGAATTTTTGGGATTTTTCTGAAAAACTTCAATTTTTGATGAATAGTGAAACCACTAAGTGGTACTTATAAAAACTGATTTTCCGTTTAAATGATATTTTTCCATAATTGTGTTTTTATTTCAAAAATATTACATACATGGTTTTCATTAAGAAATAAAATGTGGTTCAATGGGATAAAAATAATTTTTTGGTGAATAGTAACTTATTAAGTTTTTAATCGCGATTAGTGGTAATTAGTGTAGTTTAGGGTAAAAATAATGCTTTAATAAAATGAAATGAACTTGAAACATGTCCTAACCTAATTGGATTTGTAATGTCCGACCAATACAAGCCATGGGTCAACTTGGGGACCCCATGGATCCACTTTGGTTGGGAAATGACATAAATAACTTTTTATTTAATGTAAAATTTAAAAATGACACAAACATAATATGTTTTACTAAAACAATTTTTAAGTGGTGTTATACAGGTCATCTTGTTTATTATAAATATTAATTGTAAAGATAAAAAGATTTCCTACATCATAGTATTTTTTTATAATTTTTTGACATTAAATAAATTAGATTATTTATGACATAATAATCATGCAGTGATGACATCATTATTTGACGATTTAAATAAAATGGAAAGATAAAGTAAAATCTATGAACTACACATGTCCAAAACTTATTGGATGGGTGGATTTCGAACCCCTATCACTTTATCCACTAATTAGATCAATGTGTGACCTTTTGAAACCGAAACACATTTTCAAATAAAGTAATATTTCTTACTTTCCAAAAGTGCCCCTCCTCTCCTCTTATAAAGGGCCCCCACCTCTACCTCTTTTCACACACTCCTCAAGCCTTTGGATCTGCCAAACCCTGCCCATTTACTCTCTCCAAATCCCTATCCTAATCCTATAGGATTCCCCTTGGGCATAATCCTTTCAAAGGAAGCCTTTAGGCTCAAATCAAAAGGAGTTAAACTTTTAAAGGTAATTCATTCTCTCATGTTCATTTGATTTATTTGGCTTCTCCAACCCCCTAAACTCTTTTTATTTATTTCTTTTGTAACAAAACAAGTATCTTCAATATACTAGGATGTTGTTATAAGATTTATTCGAGCTACACTCTCACAAAACTACATCAAATTGTTAAAGAACATACGGTTTCCATGGATGGTGAATTTCTGCCTCCCGAAACGATGATTGTTCAACATTCTGTCAACACCTTCAATGGTAGCCATTAAGATGTCACTATATTCATATATGATATATTATATGTTTATTTTTTACTTATGCTTCTGTATTTTTCATTTGTGTCTTACCTTTATGGTTTCCATTATGGGTATACGCGATATCTTCATTTTAGGAAGTGCGGACTACCGCCCCCTCAAAGTGGTGTGATTCGTTAATGCCATACGTGGGACGTATAAAGGATGGATTTAATGTTATTATATATGATGTTATACTGGAATTATTATATACCTCTATATCATTAATATTTCTTTCCATTAATGTATGAGATAGAAATGAAAGTAGCGTTCATGCGTACGTACGGCTTACCGTCTCCATGAACGGTGCATTTCATTTCTTATCCCCAAATGTAATGTACTATTAAAAGTACATGTATATAATTGATATATATAATGAATGATATATCTAAATTATGAATATAAATCTGGAATTAAAATATACATACCTCTCATTTAGTTTTAATTCCATTAATATGACAAAGAAATGAAAGTAGCGTTCATGCGTACGTACGGCTTACCGTCTCCGTGAACGGTGCATTTCATTTCTTACCTATAAATGATTATGTAATATTATAAATACATGTATATGATGGATATATATAATATATATGATATCCAAATCAGGAATTTCATTCTGGATATAAATAACCGTTGACCACACGAACAAAATGTAATTGTAAGAAGTCCACTTTCGACTTAAGAACCAAATACCGACAAAATGAACATTATTAACATAAATGATTACATAATGTTTATAACATGTCAATAATTGATATAAAAGGATTAATTAACTTGTAAAAGGTTCTTAATCAAGTAGAAATTAACTCAAGGTTATTATTCAGGACGTTAAAGAACGATCGAGTCAAGTCGGACCCGAGGTAAGGGATCCTACACCTCTCTTTCTTTTTAAGTACACTCTTTTATGTCATTCCTTTTAAACTCATATATCGTAGGATTGGGATGTTATTTTATATTACTCCTACTGTAATTATTATATTCATATGATGAGAGACCCTATTTCTTGTCATCGATCCATTTTGGAAGTTTTGAGTGGCGCCGTTAGGCTGCCGAATTTTCGTAAGGGATTTTTCATCTCACTTTTATTCCCGTGAGATTTATGCTACATTTGCCACAAATTCCATTGAGTGGTGTATGTACTGCCAATTATTCTACTCTTTATGTAACATACTTTCGTTTATGAGTATTTACATCAATGATCTATTGTCCTTTTTTCATGGGGTGTATGTTTTGAAAGATACCCAAGTCAGTAAGGGAACCTTTCACCCTCCTCTTTTTTAGAAGACTTCTTTTGTTGGGTCTTTTAATTTACATATTGTTCTGTTGGGATATGTTCTTATATATCCTTAATGATGTAAATTTTATGTCCAAGTGATGAGATACCCTTTTTATCTCTCATCAACTCATTTTTATGTGATGCCGTTAGGCTGTCAAGGGAACTTTTTAACCCAATTTCGATTTCTTTGGGTTCAACATGTAGTCATTGAATATGTCATCCACTGAATATGTGTGAATGACCATTTATTGATTTACACTTAATATACACTTATATTGGGTGTATTTATATTTTTCACACATATTTTTGAGATTGATTTGTCCTTAATTTAAGGATACCTTCTTTATAAGGGATTTCATTACATTTGACATTTCTATTGAGGGTTCATTGTTGTTATGTACCAATTCACTCTTATATGGTGTATATACTGTCCTTTGGAGTATTATATCATGAATCCATTTATTCTCATGATATTATAAAGTTATGACTAAATGTTATTCCTTAATTATTTTATTCATGTGTCTCTAATTTTGGTAAAACCCCTTTAACCAAAATATCGTTTTAAATGTTTTAATTATTTGTTCTTATTAATATCCATGTTTTCAAAATTGTTTTAAGGATTTATTTATATGGATATTAATGGTTTAAAATTTTTAGCTTCAAGGTGGTATGGGACACTTTGATTCAAAAATCTCTTTATTAAAAGTTTTCAATGGTTTTGGAAATGGTTTCTTTTTTAATGGATTCATTATTTCAATATACTAAAATGTTATATTGTGATTGAAATGTGGAAATGTTATGTTTCCATTATGCATGTTTTATGTGACACATTTATGTTATGGTTCTTGGGCATTGTTATGAAAACAGGTGGTTCAGTGATAAACTAAGGGCGGGTGAGCCCGATATAGCTCTCCAATGCATTGGGTAACACGAAGGAGTGAAACGTTAAGGTTTCTCTGAAGAGATTTAGGGAATATACTGTGATGGGTATTCCAAACGTAACCAAGAGGGTTACTCCCTACGTAAGAATGTTATGAATGCCTCAAGTTACCATTATGTCTTATGTTTTCTATGATTTATTCATGATTTGATATGCCTATGTTTTATGGGTAAAGTGTGATTTCATTCTAATGTATATATGAACTCATGTTTCCTTTCCATATTTTTATAACTCTTACTGAGCTTTTTATGCTCATCCCATGTTTTTTGAAATGTTTTTCATAGGTCAAGGGAAAGGTACATGATGTGATGATAGTGTCAAGGATGTGTCAAGAAAGAATCCATGTTATATTTTAAATATGTTTCTGTTGATGGGAAGAATGAATACTGTCTTTTATGTAACCACTTTGTTTAAATGTGGAATGTAATGCAAGTTTCATGGTCTAATTCTCTAAAACTCTAAACCTGAAAAGATCCTCAATTTGTAATCTTGTGATAACTCAAGATTAAGTAAGGTTTAAGGCTGGGGCCTTATAATGATGTTCCCAGAATAAAATATACGAAACTATTTAGTATATTTTATACTATACACATGATGAAAATTGTATCTCTCATAAAAAGCAGCTCAAATTTGAAATTTGAGGCCATGGGTTAATCCATAATGTGGCATTTACCCTAAGAAGTGTATAAAATTATTCATCCTGAGACTTTTGAGAGAACATTCACCCATGTAAAATAATAAATAAAATTATGAAATTTAAATGGTTTATCTTGAATAATGAATAAAATAACATTCGAATAGGTATTTTTATTGGTAATTAGAGACCACCATTGATTTATTTATGAGGTGGTTTGCCTAATAGTGACATAAAAATGTAAGGAATGTGAATTTTTGATTCTTCACTGAGTCTTGTTTCAATAAATAGAAATCTAAGGGATTAAAATTATTATTGGAACATAATTTCTATATATCTCTATCTATGTCTAATATCTCACTCTCTCTATCCTCACACTCTCTCTATCCTATTGATCAATTCTTCATCGAATCAAAGATATATATCTACTGGAACCTTAGAGGATTTAAGTGGGATCGACATGAACATGTCACCAACGCCAAAAGATCGATTCGATGTATTATTTATCTCGTTTTTTAATTCAAATTCTTTTTTCATTTTGAATGTATATTTCTATAACTTGTTGTTCGTCGTTAAATTTTTAAATCCTCAATGGATGCATGAACACAACCATTGATTTCTGTTTAAAACCATGTTTTTCCGAGGTATATGCCCTCAAATTTTGATGTATCCATCACCCTTCCGATCGTTGATCAGAGAAAGGCATTGGAAATTTTGCATAAAATGAGGAACCGATCTGTCCCCAGATCTAGAATCAGGTTTTCATAAGAGTCTCAGTGGTCTATGGAATGGACCGCCAGATCACTGCGAGAGTAGTGGTCGGTTTCATTACACAGTGGTGGCGTGGAAGGTGTTCGAGGTGGCCAATGAAAGGGAGTCGTGGGGTAGAATGGATGGCCAGAGGTGGATAAAAGCATGGTGTTGTGCTGGATAGTATAGGTTATGATAGGGAGGCTGAGAGAAGACAAACATGAATGTGTAGTTGGGGGATCTAGCATACAACATTGTTAGAAGACGGTAGGACAATGATGATATCATGTTGGAGACTAGGGGTTGACCGAAATCCTAGAGGGGCGGGGCTTCCATGTTGATGATAGCCTGGTCGTGGAGACAGATGTGATGCACCAATGGAGTGGGATGTACAGACCGATGTTGAGCCAGTCGGGATGGGTCGGACCATTTGAAGCGGACCAACCATATGGGGATGGACCGGTTCTTTTCTGGCCATAAGTAAATAAAAAGATGTATCTCCCAGACCACATGTCTGATTAATGCATTGTCTATAGCCACACATTCCTCTCTCCAAGAAAAATATTTTCAAACAACATAGGGAATATTATATCTTGGTTTCATTGCTCGATTACACAAAAAACTTATGTTTAATGATAATATATAATTTATTGTTATTCAAGGTTTTTGTATGAGACCAATATTTTGAATGAGACATCCAATTATTGTGTTTTCAGTGGAAGAGTGACCCTAGTTGTGGCACATACCTTTAAGGACTACATTTGGGGTTTTTAAAACAATGCAAATATTTGGCCACCATAAGGCCCAGTTCTCACATGTTGCACTAAATTGTGACTTTTTTTCACCGGGTATCCATTTAAGATGAACTATTAGTTGATCCCATGTGTTTTTTCATGAGGATCGTAGTGGTGAGATCTGTATAATTTTTTTAGTACAGTGGAGTGGGCCCGATGTGGAGATTTTCTATTGAAATGAAGTAAAATTCTACTTTTCCATCTACTAACCACTCAAGGAAAATAAATAGTTGATCTTTTTTTCACAAGGATAACAATGGTGTGATCTTTTTTATCCTACAGATCCTTTTTTGTTATCTCATTAAATGTTGAAATATAAAAGGAATATTAGTGGAAGAACATTCTACTCTGTTTTATGGGATCCCACAGATTGGGTGAGCTTTGACTCCTGTGAAAGTGTAAATTTTGTATTAAGTGATCCAATCAACTATTCTGGGACATTGATGAGACTTATGGGAAAAGTTACATTTTTACCCTATAGACTAACAATGAGAGTTTTGTGTTCATCAAGCTTTTTAATAGACATTATATGTATTCTAGAAGTATAATTTCATCCCTAGGGGATAGTGTTCAAATATTATATCTCATGTTTCTACTTCATTTGGACTCATTTTTTTTCTTGTGAGTACCCTATCAAGAGTGTTTTTTCATATAGAATGTGTTGGTACCCTATATAATATATTTCAAGATATGATGTGAGATGTTCATAGAGTGATGCCTATCTAAGGTGGAATCTGATAACCAAAGCAGCGTTTTTTCTAAGAGGTATCATCTATAATGGAAATCCATTGTTCCTTGGTACTTCTTGGGATGTACCATCAAATAGGGATGAACAGTGATCCTTGATTATTTTTTGCAATGTACCATCCATCTGGTATGGTTGGTGTTCCTCAATTATTCTTTGAGAGGCACCATCATGAAGGGATTAATAATGTTCATCAATGCTTTTTTGAGAGGTACTATATTATAGATACAGCCAGAGTAGCTCTGGGTTTACCATTAGTTGGGTTACGAACTGCTCCACGATAGAATTTCCAAGTTTACCAATTGTTGTGTGTTTATGTTGTCCTCAATATAAATTATGGGATTCCCTCTAGTGGGTTTGGGATGTGGGTCTCATCTATGACTATTTATAGATAGCACCCTCGAACATGGATGGGCAGTGGGTTATTGTCCAATTCTGGATGATTATTCTCCCTGACGAACTATGTAATGGATACCCGATCACTATAAAGGAACCCTCCAATCAACTGGGAATGTGTCCGTGAATATTTTGTGTTTCCATCTCGACTGTGAGACTATGACAAGGCATGATTTTAAATGAAATTGGACTCTTAAAAACTATGTTCACTTTTCACACTAAGACGTTCCCTTGAGATGCAATTGAAAACTATGAGGTCTAGACATTGCTACACAAATAGTATAGTGTCAAGCTGTGGTGATTGAGTCCCTATGACGTTCATTTCATGAAATATGTGTGGGATTCGAGGCATCTATGGAGGATACATCTGGGACTATTGGTTACTCACATTAATGGACTGGGATGTGAGATAGATATCCCCTTATCTCTCATTTGGGCTTCAATGACTAAGAATATATATGTATCCTTTTTCAGTAACCACTCCTTTGGAATTGGTTACTATCCTTCCATGAGAGGAAACGATGCACGTGGTATTCTATATGCCTTCCATTTCTAGATTATCATGGTTGTATACATATACTCTCTAACTATTGGTAGTGAAAAATTGTTGAGAAGTTCATCTTCTCACCATTTCTAGCTCCTTGGGATTAGGATGAGTTTACTTCACTATATTTTTCGGGTTGAGATATAATCATTTACTGTTTATTGTTCAATATACTTCTACAATCTTCAGTACATATTTTTATACTCCCTTGAGCCTTCAGGGAATACTATTGAGTATTTTTATACTCACACTGGCATGGGAATTTCCCAAACATGGCGTGCCCTTACAGATGATGGAGAGGATGATCATGAAATTAGAGGATATTAGGGATACTAGGTTCTTGGATTGGATGTGGTGGTTGTTGTTTGGGATCATAGAGTGGGGCTCTCTCAACTATTTTACATTTCCAATTATTGCCACGTTGTGTCACTTTTTTGGTTGGACATGCATTTTTCTCCTTTACCTTTCAGTTTACTTTTATGTACATGTACTATTCAGAGGTTGATTCATTTTTGGGTTCTTTTTTATAACATATTTTTATATTATTTTCCATTTTCCTATACAATTTTTAAAAGAGCGGACTATGTGTGTGTATAGATTATTAAGAAATTGACTCCTCCTATTTTTGGTACCTTCAATGTGTTTCACCACCCCCGAGCCCATGGAGGTGGGCTTGGGGTACTTGGGACTTGAGCCCCTATGTAGTTTTGGATATGAAAAAGTGGTATCAGATCCAGCTCGACCCTTGGGACATTGTTCAAACATTTCCCTTAAAAATCTTAGCTGGAAATAAGGAAAAAGTGTCGATGTGTCTCTTGATTGGTTCTCATTTAAGGGAGAAATCTAATGGTATGGGAGTCCGACATATCCATTAACATTGACCCTGATTACCTGCTTATCGACATGGAAACAAGGGGCACTTATTTCAGCAAAAAATAGTACATGCATCATATTGGATTTATTCATTGATGGTTCTTCTTGAGTCATCTCCTCATTATTATAGGTCATATATATATATATAATCTAATCGTAGTACTCCTTGATAATATTCTGGATTTCTCTGCAAATAAAATACATCCATGATACTAGATTTGATTCATCATAATGACCGAGTGAGAAACATGGCCCTAAACTACCACAAAACATGGCAAGGGAAGCGCTTCCTTTTATCAGCGCTAAAAAGAATGTGATGATAAAGGAGTGTTCCTTTATCAACTCTAGTTAAAAGTGCTGATAAATATAACCTTTATCAGCGCTAAAATAAGTGTTGATAAAGGGGTAGCCTTTATCAATTATTTTTTTAGAGTTGATTAAGGGAACATTTATTAGCCCTTATTTTAGTGCTGATAAACGTTTTTATTTATAATATTTATTAAATTATAATATATACAATAAAAAATAATGTTTTTTATAGATGAACAATTAAATACCAAACATGCCCCTCCTCCGTAACACGTGGTCATGCTTTCATGGAAGCTGAAGTAGGTCAGTTTTCCACTGCGACCTTCCCTCCTCCTCCTCCTCCTCCTCCACTAGGTTTTCCTCCTCCGTCATGACTATCATCATACTCTCCCGCTGTTACCTCCACCAACGCTGCCTCCGCCGCCGCAACCTCTATTGCCATTGCCTCCGGCACTGCTTCCTCTATCGCGGAAACCTCCTTCGCAGATACCTCTGTCGTAGCTTCTTCATCTACAAGTTCAATATTAATTTGATTGTACCCTAAGTACCTGTCCATGATAGAAAGGGATTAGAAACTATTAGTTTCATTAATCAAGATTTCTTTGATGAGTAATGGGAAATAATCCTTTGGAAATGTCAATTAAGATCTCTAAAGTTAATTTGGACCCTATTCTACCTGTTATTTTTCTTAATAGGGGCAATTTTGGTGATCCATCATGGGTATTTCACTCCTAAGACATTATTATTATTTTTGATCCATCTTGCCACTGTCTCTGGTGTTTAAAACCTTGTCCAGGGTCTTGGTTTTAGAAATGGGAATGAAATATCTAAAGTTTACTTATGTCAACCTTGTTTCCATTTTGTGTTCATATTTTATATTTTAAACGTCTCTTGAAATCGTTCTATTGAAGGTGGGTTCTATAATGTTTTGTTATCATAAGGTGTGTTTAACCATGGTGTTGGTTGATTTCATTTTTAGAGGGTTCATTGGGTTTGCGGGATGTGTTAAATGGTGTACTCTATTTTAGATTATTTTATCCTCATGGGTTTCCCCTATTTTATGTTTTCTTTTCAGTTGGAAATCTCCACTAATGTGCGCCTCTCCTCTACCGTGAATGCACCACATCCGTCTGCTAAACGACACCTACGAGGTGTGTTTTCTGACAAAATGAACATTATTAACTTAAATGATTAAATAATGTTTATAACATGTCAATAATTGATATAAAAAGAAATAATGAACTTGGAAAAGGTTCTTAAGCATGTATAAATTAACTCAAGTTTATTATTCAGGACGTTAAAGAACGATCGAGTCAAGTCGGACTCGAGGTAAGGGATCCTACACCTCTCTTTCTTTTTAAGTACACTCTTTTATGTCATTACTTTTAAACTCATATTTCTTATGATTGGGATGTTATTTTATATTACTACTACTGTACTTATTATGTTCATATGATGAGAGACCCTATTTCCTCTCATCAATCCATTTTGGAAGTTTTGAGTGGCGTCGTTAGGCTGCCGAATTTTCATAAGGGATTTTTCATCTCACTTTTATTCCCGTGAGATTTATGCTACATTTGCCACAAATTCCATTGAGTGGTGTATGTAATGCCCATTATTCTACACTTTGTGTAATATACTTTCGTTTATGAGACACATTATGTTGTGAAGATGATGTTTTTCGAATTCTAAATATTTTTAAAATACATGGTATGTATTCTTGTTAAATGGAACATGCTTCACCATACATGGATATCATATATATTTTCATTACATACAACATTTATCTCCAAAATTTACACCACATGACTCTTCTTCTGACTCAATCTTGGAATAAGTTTCATTTTAAATGTTCCATGTCATGTGAGCCTAGGTCACACACAATGTATCTCCAAGACATATTATTAAGCATGAAACCATGTAAATGCAATTAAATAATGGTGGAACCACCTGATATGTGTTTCACTTCACTCACACCATGAATAGATACCATAGAAACATGATGTGTATAGACTATACACCCATAGTGGTCATGTAATGACTACACACTATGTATTCCACAAAAATGTGTTATATATCCAGTGAGGTGACATTGTATGTATCTAAAGTATATGCCATTATCTCAAGATGTTCTATATGTCCTGTATTTTTAGCGGCATCATGCAATCTTTGTAAGACTAACATGGAATTAATTTGATATATGTCAGATTAAATCGGGTAAATCTTATCCATACAAAATGTTCACCATATTGGACACACCATGTCTATAAAATTCACATGAGTTTAGAAATGGTAGTATACAAACATCCTTTACTAAGAACCCTACACATTGTGTATCCATTGAAAAAATTGTGTGTTATGTTATATTCATTAATATTATTTATTTTTAACTTAGATGATAGTATATCATGTATGAGTATCCCATTATAAATATCTTCTCATGTAGATCACAATAGTATGATTCCCTTAATCATTGGAAATTTCACATAATGTGGTTTCTATATTCTAATTATCTTCACTATACTTGAGTGTTGAAAAGTGAAAAGTGAGATGTTTGGATAAAATATGGAGTATGGTACTCTCCTATGTTTTGGTGAAGAGTCCTCCATGTATAGGTTTTAGGTACTCGATAGAGATGTACATAAGACAGGGCACAGTCCCCCGTATATAGATATAGTTCAAGTACATTCAAATTTTTTGGGGTATGTTCCTCTATTTTTTGTATGAGGAGCCCATTATATCCATACATTGTTTTTTAGGGTGTCCTACTGGTTATGTTTACAATCACACATGTATGGCCTTTATAACCACATGTGATGTGTTTATTTTTATATTTTATAGTTTGGAGATGAATTTTATGGACATAGTGTTAGAGATGTTAGATTAATATTTAAATTGTATCTAATGACGGTTCAGGGTAGGGGCATTTGTGCAATGATTTTTTTTTGTAAAACCCAAACAATGCTACCTGATAAATTAAAACATAATATTATTCAAGTTCAAGATCAAACCAATTAAGATGATGAATATTAATAATGAAGATAGAAATCAGTTGACAAAAGATTGTGAAGATAACATGAAATAGTTTATCATGCTTGCCGAAGATCATGCATGTGACCCTTATAAAATCATTTGTCTCTGTTTATGAAATTGTTATTAAAGATAAATTAGTCCAAAGGAGTTGGAAGAACTCATGATCTGTCATGGAATAGATCAATGTTATACATGTTGGAATAATCATGGGGAACAAATGAGTATAGGTGGTGGATTGGATAACACGGTGTTTTATGGATCATATGATATTATTACAAGCTTGAAAAGTGATGACAATTGTATAGAGGATGTGATTACAGATGTGAATGATGTTGGAGATCTAATTGAAAAAATTACAAGGACAGTTGAAGATGAACATCGTGATTGCAGAAAATTATTTGAGATGTTAAAGAGTTGTGAGAAAACGCTATTGTATGATGGTTTCACTAAATATACAGCATTTTTAGCTGTAATGAAGTTGTATAATTTGAAAGCAGTCAACGGGTGGAGTGACACATGTTTTACGGAACTACTCGCTCTCTTGAAAGTCATTATATAATAAGATAATGAACTCCTAAGCCAGTCATACGATGCTAAACGAATCCTACGATTGATGGGTATGATCTCTGAAGAAATACATACCTGCATGAATGACTGCATATTCTTTATCAAGGACCAAAAATTACTAAATGAATTCCCAATGTGAGGTGATTCTTGATACATGAAAGATGATTCCTATCTTAAGAATGTTGTATGGTACATTCTATTCATTCTATGGTTTAGGCGCCTATATGTAAGTGAGAAGACTGCCGGACAGTTGACATGGCATGTAGATACAAGAATTAATAATGGGAAATTACATAACCCAACAGACTCTCCTCAATAGAAGATAATTGATCATGAGTATCCTGAATTTGGAAAAGATCCGAGAAACCATCGTTTGGAATTATCTACATATGTAGTGAATCCTTTTGGTTTTCAAAAAATAAGTCACAGTACAAGGATAGTTATGTCGGTAAATTAAAACATTCTACTGTGGTTATGCATGAAATGAAAATACATAATGTTATCTATGGTTATATCATAACAAAAACAATTGGGTAATGATATTTCTGTTTATTTGGATCCATTGATCAAGGATTTGAAAATATTGTGGGATTAAGGTGTTACGTTGAATGATGCTTATTAAAATGAAGATTTCACTTTGAAATCCATGTTGTACGAGATGCTAAATGACATTCCTAATTTTTGAAATTTGTTAGTGTATAGCATTAAAGAAACTCAACGGTGTCCCATTTGTGAACAATGTACATAGTAAATTTGGTTGAAACATTCATTGAAAACCATGTTTCTAGGACATATCAATTTTCTACCCCGATGACATAAGTATCGATCTTGGACAACATCATTCAACGGAACATCAGAAGAATGTAAAACACTACCTCCATTAACAGGTGATCAATTGTTTGAGAAAGTAAAATATTTGGACACTACTTTTGGTAAACCATTTTCGAAAAACCTTACAAAAATTGGTTGGAAAAAGAAATCCATTTTTTTAATTACCATAATAAAATTGTATGTATGTTAGATATTTTCTTGATTTTGTGCATGTTGAAAAAAATGTATGTGATAGTTTCAACGTCATGCTTTTAAATCCACCTGAAAAAACAACAGATGCAGTTAAGGCTAGATTGGACATGGTTAATATGGGAATACGTGAAGAGTTGGTATGAGTGAAGAGTGAAAAACAAACATTTCTTCCTCCTGCTGCATACACTCTTTCCAGGAATGAGAGATATCAGTTTTGGAACTTCTTGAAGGATGTAACGGTTTTAGAGGGGTACTCATCAGAAATCAAGAACATTGTGTCAATGAGAAAGTTAAAATTAATGGGTCTGAAATAACATGTCTTCCATGTTTTGATGAAAGATCTAATTCATATAGCTTTACGTTGCATTATTTCAAGAGTGACCACAATACCTTAAATAAAGATCTGTTTCTTCTTCAAAGCTATATGTAGCAAAGTTATAGACCTAGCGAAATTGCCAACTATGGAAAGAGACATTTCTATAATATTATGTGAATTAAAAATGTTATTCCCCCTGACATTTTTTGATATTATTGTTCATTGGATGATTCATTTGGTGAGAGAGATTCGACTATGGGGTCGTGTACATTATAAATTGATGTACCCCATTGAACGGTATATAAATAATTTGAAAGGGTATGTCAAAAATAGAAGTTGTCAAAGGGGTGTATTGTGGAATAATATATAGTTGAAAAATCCATTGAAATTTGTACCGAATACCTGTCTGGTATGGAAAATTTTGGCCTACTGAAATCTCATCACACTGAGCGGCTTGAGGGTGAAGAAATTTCTGGAAGATAAGTTGTTAGAATCAATATTTAAGATCAGGAGCGGGCTCACCTTTATATTTTTCATAAGAGTTTTGATGTTTAACAATATGTTCAAACCCTAACAAAATTCGTAGGTGTTTGAATCCTTCAAGGGCTGAAAAATGTATATCATATGTGACTGTGATGGATAGCCAGTGGAGAAAGTGTCTATGTGTTATCATACAATTATTATGAAGTTAATGATTATACATTCTATACTAATGAACATGATGAAGATAGTACCATAAAAAATAGTGGGGTTACACTTGTGGCTGATGCGATGCATGTTTCATGTGCTAAGGACAGAAATCCAATTTATGTGAATATTTTATGATTTGGCATCATCAAAAAAATATGGGTGTTGGATTATAGGAAATTAAACGTGTAATTTTTCAATGCAAGTGGGTTGATAGTAGGAGTGTTCTTAAAATAGATGATTTTGGATTTGTGAATGTTCATTTTAGTAAGGAAGGGGAGAAAGATGAACCATTTATAATTCCATCATAGGTAGTATAAGTATTTTATGTTCCAAACCCTGTAAACCAAAATTGGTCAATTGTTATTTTATCGACCAAAATAACTGATGGGTCATATGAATGTTCAATAGATGATAATGCTTTTATAGGGAATTCATAATCCTTTTGCAGTGGTCCCAATGTAGACAATGTTTTGTATGTCAGAGGAGACCAAAATTAAGGGGTTCTCATAGTCGATAGAGGGGTCAATTCTCTTAAGCTTTTAAAAAAATACAGAGTACAATAATCAAGTTATTTTTTATTGTAATATACACTATGTTATGTTATGTTATTATCTATTCATTGCTGTTTTATGTAATCTAAATTAAACGTTAAACAACTTTTGCAGATGATGTCTTCTGCACCTGCTGATGCGCCCAATTTCGAGGAACAAAAGGTCTCTTAACCAGATGCTAGTGGTCCCAGTGTATAGAGACAATAGGTTTCTCAACCTATTCTTGATGGTCCCAGTGCTGAGGGAGAATAGGTTTCTCAACCTATTGCTTCTAGTCCTAGTGTAGAGGTACAATAGGTTTCTCAAGGTGTTTCTACTAGTCCCAATGCTGATGTTGGTGCTCTAGAGAAATATAATGATGATACTTCTGATGAAATGGTTAGAAATGAAACCCTAAAACTGGAAAAAATCAAGAGCATCATAGTTTGACAATGTTATCCAAAATATTTAAAGAAAAATAAAAAGGCATCAAATTTGAGGTGGTGTGGAATAAGCAAGGACAACATGTTAACACCAACAAGGCCATCTTTAGTATCTACATTGGAATCGTAACTCAGCAACACATGTGGATTGATTTATAGTTGTGGAACCATCTTGACATCGGGATTAGGACACAAATGTTGGAAGATATTATGGTGACATTATGATATCATTTTTTTAATTTATTAAAATAAAATAAAATATAAAAACATTGACTTACTCTTCATCAACCATTGCAGAGTGCATTTATAGTAGATTCCTCACACAAGTAATATGTATTAAGTGTTATAGGAAGTATTCATTGAGGTTTCGTAAAATGTTTAATGAAATATCATCTAAAATATTGTGACGTGGAAATCAAGTCGCACCAACCACCTCATTATTCACACTTGATATCCTGAGGAGCTTGGGATGCGTTTAGCAACCATCGTGGGGAGAATACGTTTCAAGTACATTGTGTGGGGTAATATGTTTTTTGATGTTTCTTGTATTCATCACATTGATTGATGGTTTTTTTATGAAATAGAAACTAAGTGTTGAAAATAAAAAATGTGACACAGGACCAGCGTACCCTTACCGTAAAGCAAGGATGGGGTATGCTTCACTTGAGAAAAAATTGGTAGGTCTTTTAAATCTACCGTACTACTTGTATGTGATATAAACAAAATAATAATGATGTTTTTTCTATTTATATGTACATTTATAAATTGAAATCGAATTCCATATCCATACCATGCCATGTGTTATGGAATGAGGCTTGTGTAAATAAAGAGGGGATACATAAAGGTGAAAACACACAAAATGTGTGGGAAACATGTGTAAGTAGGACATAATATAAATTTTATTTTCATTAAATAACTATTTCATTATAATGACTACTTATGTTTCTATATTTTATATCTAACAAAGTCACAGGAATAAACAACACCCACACCAGATGCAGACATACTTTCAGCGGCCTTGAAGCAGCCAGAACAGTGTGGCTGCATCAGAGGTGCGAGTTTTGGGGTGACACCATGAACATATTTTAAAAACCAGAAACAAGAAGAGGATCAAAATGAATAAAATGGATAATCTGGAAGAAAAATTATCTACTTTTCATGATTAATTACTATACTAGAGATAGATGATAGCAAGTTTTATGGGGGGAGGCAAAGAGAAGAAAAAAATCAACAATAACTCGTGCATTATGATCCCACCCCACACCCACCATCATTGAGGTGATCCATTCCCATAAAAAATATGACTTAGTTGAGGTAATAAATGTTTTAATAATTGATACTATGAAATGTGAATCACATAGAAATTTATTCCTTTCCTGTAAAAATATTTTACAGGGTGAAAATGACTGTGATTTATATTTATCAACTCCCACCTATCACCTTGTAAAGAGGTCTACGATGTTTAGTATGCATAATGATATGCTATTCAAGAGAAAACATCAAAAAATCATTTCATAATGTCAATAAAAGTATCTAATGAGTCATGTTCCAAGATACCTATTCCAAATCACGATGGTGAGATTCATACTGTTGAACAAGATATTGGAACATTAATCACATGGCCAATAATTCTTGTAAAAAAACATGTCGACAATGAAGTATCCAATTACAATTTATTTTTCAAGATGTACAATTAAAATTTAATGAAAAAAGGTCAGAACCGATGAATGTAATTACCTAATGACAAAGAGAAGGGGGTGAAATGAAATATCAGCTCAATACTATCTCAAGGATCAACCAACTGATTAAAATGGTCTACTAAGAGGACCTTCTCCCCACCCATTCTATATCGAGAGTTAGTATCATTGTAGGATCATGTTGATACAATGTCTATAGATGGAAATGATCACACAATTGATTTTGAAAAGAATATGTATGGAAAGGAAGCATCAGATTTCATTAGTGATGAAAATGTAAATGAAATCCACAAGTATAAATGGCTAGGTACCACATTTATAAATGTATACATGATGTATGTTTTCATGATTTTCTTTTACAAAAGCCGATTTACACTAATAATTATGAATAAATATATTTTATATATTTCATATGTGTATATATATAATAATTATAGGGATTTACCCATGAACAAAAATATAGACTCATTATTCCTCATCACACCTCTTCAAATGACGAAATAGATTCCGATTAAGAGGTTGCAATAATGTCATCCCTGCTCAAATCATTTGAAAACAAAAATATGGATGGTAGAATATTTTTAAAACCAATGATATAGGGGTAAAACTCTACAATTTAATAATACCAATTATATTTTAATTTCTTTCATTACTTATTTATTTTTGTATTTTTAGATAGCACTAGATACTGATTGATGTCAATTTTGATACTGCAAAGATTTATTTTCTGGATTCAATGCATGGATATCCAAAAATCCGACCACGCATGATGGAGTTTTTTAATTTTTAGTACACTAGAACCAACATTTAAAAACTAAAAATCTAGTTATAATCATCATAATATCTTTTAATGATGATTCTGTTGTGATAGGGAGGTGAATTAATATCTTCTACTACAAGGAATGAATCAAGGGCCTAAGGATAAGAATGCCTACAAGATCTACAATGGGAAATGTATCCTACTATATATAATAAAATTTCACAATCCAAACACATATCAAAATAAATTACTTATCTTTGTCGATGTTTCTGTAGTGTCCAAAACTAAAAAAAAAGTATGGAATGTGATTATTATGTCTGTAAACATAATGAAGAGATCGTATTTCATCAATAAACTACCATCACTTATGAGGTATCAATAGTGTAGAAAAAAAAATTATGGTGGTTACTTTTTATTTTTTACATCGTCTTTTGGCCGAAGTTATTAAAGGAGACATTGTAAATATTGGTTTTTACATCGGTTCTTTTACAACATGCGTAAAAAATGCAAATATGATGCAATTTTCACATCGGTTGATAAAAACATGACGGGGAAAACACTTTGGAGTCAATTTTTATTATGTCAGTTATTTAATAAAAGATGTGTTATATACACTTTCACATTAGTTATTATATAGTAGACATCATAAATCACTCCTACGAAGAATTTATCACGTCTGTTATTTTCATAACTGACGTGATAAACATGTCTTCCAAGTAGTTTCCATCTTCGATTAAATAATAACTGACATGAAAGATATCTACTACATTGGTTATAAAATTGCAGACGTAAAATACTATTCATTTCCATTTATTATGTTGGTTATGCAATAACCAACATAAAAACCATTTCCCATGCATTTATTACGTCTGCTTCCAAATAACTAACGTTAAAAAGAATTCCAATGCATTATTTAGGTCGGTTATAAAATAACTGATTTAGAAAAACAATTATTTTAAATAAAAGCATTCAACCACTCCTATACCCTGCCAAATGACCTGAAACAGACCAAAAACATACCATAACCCCCCCCACCACCAATCAACCACTATTATGCCCTGCCAAAAGACATGAAACAGACCAAAAAAATACCAAAAAATACCAAAACCCAACCAAAAATAGTGCAGATCCCCCCCCACCCCACCCCACTGTATAACCCCCACCACACCCCTGGACAGCCCCCACCCACTAGGCACCCCCACCCCACTAGACACCCCCAAACAGAAAACAGACCAAAGCCCCCCACACCACTAGGTATCCCTCACCACACCCCAGGACACCCCCCACACCTCGGGACTGCCCCCCACCCCCTGCACAGCCCCCACACCCCTGGACCCCCCACCACCTGGACACACCCACCCCTGGACAACACTCCCACACCCCTGGAAATCCCTCCCAAACCCCTAGAACCCCCCCCCCACCCCCACCCACCAAACCCCTGGATTTTCTCCACACACGGGATAGCCCCCACACCCATGGACAACCCCCCCCCCCCCCCCACCACACACACACCCTTGGAATCCCCCACCCCCTAGAAAACACCCCCATACCCCTGGATAGCCCTCCCACAACCCTAGAACCCCCACCCTCCAGGACACCGAACCCCACTGGACAACAGTCACCTGGACACCCATCTCACACCCATAGACCCCCCCCACTAGACTGCCCCTCTCCCCCACACCTCTGGACACCCCCGGGACATCCCCAACTTGCATGGACATCCCTCCCACCCTCATAGACACCCTCCCACCCCAATGGACAGCTCCCACCACACCCCTGGACACACCCACTTCACTGGACACCCCCAGACCAAAAATAGACCAAAACCCGACAGAAACACGACCAACCCCCCCCCCCCCCCCACATGACAGTCCCCACCACACCCTTGGACACCCCCACACCCTTAGACAACCCCCAACCCCTGGACAACCGCCCACAACCATGGAAAACATCCCATCCTTTTGGACACCCTCACCCATGGAATGCACTCCCACACCCTTGGACATATCTCCCACACACCTAGAAACCCACACCCTCCTGGACACCCCAACCCAACTGGACATCACTCCCATGGATAGCACTCCCACACCCATAGACCCCCCCTTCCCACCCCACTGGGCTGCCCCCACACCCCTAGACACCCCCTGGACATCCCCCCCTTTCCTAGACATCCCTCCCACCCCACTGGATAGCCCCCACCACACCCCTAGACACCCCCACCTCACTAGACACCCTTTGACAAAAAATAGACCAAAACACAACCAAAACCAGACCATAACCCCCCCCCCCTCCAACTGGACAGCCTCCACCACACCCCTGGACTCCCCCCACACCCCTGGACTACCCCCTCCCCATAGAAATCCCCTGGATAGCTGGAGTTGGGAGATGAGGCACTGCCATCCCTCCAGGGGATGAACGCCGCTGGAAGGTACTCATCACTCTCTCATGCGATGCTGGAGCATTGAAAATGTTTCACCAATTCTTTCTTCCCATGTAAACATCAGTCATTCTATCACATTGATTCCAGTATAACTAGGGTAAATTCCGTCATGTGTATCTAAAATACCTGGATCTTGGCGGTGGAAATCTCCAGGATCTTGAAAACAATAAATGATGCTACCAAGGCTTCCCATGAGACACCCAAAATGATGTTAACAAAAATCATGGTGGTGGGAATAGGGTGCCGGTTTTTTTTGTTGAGAGGATGTGGAGAAGAAGATTGCAATGATCAAAAATATACCCAACAATTGCACGTATGTGACTATTTAGTTTCCCAAATTAAATGATTGAACAAATATTGGGATTTTTTTGTGTTCTAATTGTGACATAAGGAATGTGCTAGTATTTTTCCTAGACCAACATTTCATGGAGGAGAAAAGCCTAGGTGGTGGTGAAGGTGTTCTATCATTATTTTATTTTGTATACTTTCACATTGACTTCATGTGGGAAACATATTCCTTGATTTTTTACTTCATAAAGTGTTTCTTTTTTTTGATGGATTTTATGTCTATGTTTTTGTTGAGGAATGGGTGAAATAGGGGATATGAATATGTGAACTTCACAAGCTCCAAGGTTGTGTGGAGGATATTTCAGGTGTCTCATGGGAATCCTTGAAAGCATCATTTTCGGTCCTCCTAGATCCGAGAGATTTCCATAGCCAATACCTAGGTATTTTAGTCACACATGACCATGTTTTACCTGGTTATATTGGAATCAAAGTGATATAATGAATGATGTTTACAGGGGAAGAAATAATTGGTGAAACATTTTGATAGCTAATTCTTCGCATGTGAGAGTGACGAGTACCTTCCAGTGGCGTTCATCCCCCCAAGGGATGGCGACACCTCCTCTCCCACCCTCTAGACTGCCCCTAGCTCTATGGATACCCTAGACACCCCCACACTATTGTACATCCCTACCACACCCTTGGAAACCCCCCTTACCCCAAAGGACACCCCACACCCCTGGACACCCCCTGGCCAGCCTCCCACTCCCCTGGACAGCCCTCCCACCCTCCTAAAAATGCTCCCACCCCCTGCACTGCCTCCCCCCACCCACCCCAACGGATAGCCCTCCCACACCCCTAGATACCCCCACCCCACTGGACACCCCCACACCCTTAGATCCCCTCCCCCACAAACTAGAATCCACACCATAAAAACCATCATAAGTAGACCAAAACAGGAAGTAGAGAAAAACTAAACATTCACATATATAACATTAAAAACATACAATTTCCAATTAAAAAAACTAAATCCATCCTAAATGACTACCAAATACACAATTATAATGAAAATATTCAAAATTACATTATAAACTACAAAAAAATAATATTCTATCAAACCTGTAAAATAATTTGACCATTCCACCTGTAAGTGTTTGACATCTTGGGAACTATAGTGTTTAGGGTCATCAAATAGCAACAAATTAAAAGGATAGAAGTTAATGTGAATAATGAAAATATCAAATTAAATATTATGGAAAAGTTTAAAAGAGAAATCTTACCAGGTCAAATTTCACAACTGTTCCAGTTGTTATTATTTCAAATATAAATCTTAACATATAATATCTACATTCGTCGATGCCTTATTGTTCATGAAAATTCTGTTTGAATGTGTGTAAATTCAATATATTATTTTTATGTAATAAATCAAAAATTTCAAATTATAAATGTATATTTACCTTTAAATTTACATATTTGATTTTCTCACTCATTTTATTTGTGATTTTTCAAAAGTAAACCCATCCCCTATTAGAAAATAATACGACTGGGATAAATTTAAAATTCATTATAATATATAAAACTATTTATAAATTGAAAATTACTTTTCCAAAATATTATTAAAACATTCCCACACATTTCCATGGACAGATAATATTCAATAATGTGATTTCTCCCTTGGGAAAAAACACCTAACATCCAATGATCGCTGGAAAAAAAATTAGTTCAGTGGTTTTTTATGTTAAATGATACTGAATTCTTTGAGAGAGATGTGTTTCATACCACTCACAGAAAGATATAATCCAACCTTGTGTGACTATATTTTGTTCAAATTTTTCAGCTATATAAAGCATTATTTGTTCCTCATCCAATGCATGTGCATCAGGGGAAATCAAATGCGGGTCCATGAATCCATATACATATTTCCACTCATTTTTCTCACAAATTTTATAAATATGCATAATACAAAACAGACATAAGTATACATTTTTAATAAATATAATGTAGGGAAAAGGTGTTAAGACTTACATTGAAAAAATTTGTAACATGTTGATGCCCAACATATCTCCAGCAACAAGCTCTATGATATCAGTTTTCACAATCCCCATAGTTATTTCACATCCACAAACATGAGCTTCTATTGGAAACTCATAATGATCTGCCATCAAATTTGAATATATTGAAAATCTGCCAAGACTGATAGAATCTGTATCTGATGTAATAGTAATTTGTCTTTGTTATTGTATATAAAATATTTCTTTACCATTAAGGTATTCCTATAAAAATATAAAGGAAAATATTTTAATTTTCAAATAATAAAATAAAGATAATCAAAAAATAAAGGATATAACATACATACCTCTATGGTAATGAGTCATAAAAGTCTAGATGGCCAAATTAAAAAATGGATGATACTATGTCAAACTATCATCACATCATCTCTAGTTAATGGTACTCAAGATGATCTATCTATAATATCCTGTACAGTGAACCTATGATTCTCTACCTCTAATTGTTGATGAATAAATGTATCTTTTATACAACACACTAGCACAAATGCAATTATACGATGTTGAGGATCATCAACATATTACTAACAATATGTAGGAAGCTGTGGCTGAAGAGTAGATTAAAAAATGGGGTCCGCAGGGTGAGGTGGGTGAGTGGGGGATACTGGAGGAGGTGCAGGATAAATAATGGGGTATATAGGAGGAGTTGGAGGAGTTGGGGCTACAATCTGATATTTTCTTTGCATTTCTGCAAACATAGACTATTATTAAGGTCTAATATTTTCATTCATCGTCGCATTAATATTATGAACTTCAGCCTCAGATGATTCTATTTTTTTTATAAACACCATCAACATAAGAAGTTGAAGAAATTGGAATTACTTTTCTTACTGATACACCTTCTGGATGTCCTCATACACGAATAGGATAATCGGGCTTTCCCAACGATACAGATAAAATATCTTACCTCCCAGTAGCTGTAAATACCCATTGTGAGATTTTCACCTAATGAGAATCCATTATTAATTAATTGAACATTTCTATAATTATTGAAATTATATGAAGAATATAGTTTACATAAATAAATAAAATAGATATATTAAAATCCTCTCTGCTTTGATTATTGAATCTTCTGAAAGATATTGCCCTTTTTTCCCATCTAAACTCTCTTCCATTTTTCATGTCTAGATGTAGGGGTGGAGGGGAAACCTCTCCAGAGCTTCAAGACATAGCTCTTAGTTTTTGTAATTTTTCCGCCATCATTTTTTCCTTCCAATATTGTATACCCTTTCTGAGATAAACTATAAGGGTATACATTTTTAGATTGGATCTCTTGATGATATTTCCTTGTTTGATGTAAATTAATAATAATAAATCATTAGAAAATCATTAATAAGATCATATATATAAGTAATATTATAGAAGTTTACATTTCCCTTACCAAAAATGAATATTTTCTTCTACTTTCAACAAACTATCTCTATGTGTCTTCATCTATGAAAGGATATATATGATATTGATTGTAATGACTTTTATGAACAAAAAAAATTAGATGAGAGGGTTAATTTAAAATTAATCCGTCTTGTGGCACCCATTGGTAATCATTTCTTCTTGACTCCAATAGTGTCATAAAAAGAAAAAGATGATTCCAAAATCATCTCCTACAACTGAGAGATTGTCACTATTTCCACACATCTCCAGTCATCATACAAAATGCTTACTTTTCTCTTACCCTGAGTTGATAAAAAACTCTTAAAATATTTTTCATTTGGTCCTCTGGGAATATCGACCTCATCAAACTCAACGATTATCCTCTAATCCTACCTACGGGCAAGTGATATGTTTGGTAAACATGTGCATCCACATTTACCAACTCATGAACTCTTTGTCGTAATGGGAGCACATGAGCATGATTGGGGAAAATCTAGAGTAGAATGTGGATGTTCCTCCCTAGAGGCATAAACAATATGATCATCTCTACAATCATGTGGTTGATCAACTAATTGATCATTCATTATCCTTCAAATAAAAAAAATCAATAGGTCACAAATATTCAGATTCAAATATTACAATACTAATGTATACATAAAATCGGAAATTGTACTATGTTATGTAATAGTAAACATGGTTAATATGGTAAACATGTTAAACAATGGTAAAGAAGGTAAAGATGGTAAAGATGGTAAACATGGTAAACATGGTAAACCTGTTAAACATGGTAAACATGGTAAAGTAAATTTCATTGAACAAAAATAATAGATATATAATTTATGTATTGGTAAACCATAAAAAGAAAACTAAACAAGATTAAAACATACAAAAACATATACTTATTTATTTTAATACATTTTTTAAAAAGAAAAAACATACAATATCTAACATTTTATTAAAATAATAAATGTAAACAAGAAAAAAAATGTTACCTATAATTTTAGGAATGTAAAATGGATTTTTTTTCCAAATTCACTCGTCGTGATCGTTCCTTATGGCACAAACCATGTCTTCAACAAGATCATCATTATGTTATGTTAATATTTACGTGGAAATAGTGATCTCACATAAATCAGCATCTTCATCATGTTTATTCTCACTAGTATATTATTTTCCCTTGTAAAACGACATCCCACTGCATATCTGATTGATCTACTACATAGAAAACTTGTTTGGCATGTGTTTCCATTATAAAATAATCAGCTATGTCTTCCAATCAATTTAGATTAACAACTATCATTCAAAATTCATTTTTTATGACACTATTGTTACCGTTAAACCATTTACAGTTAAAAATATGAACATTAATATTAAAGTAACAAACCTCCAATATTTCTTCAATAACTCTATAATATGCAATTGATGCAGAAATTGGGGTTTTTTAATTAGCACTCGAAAAATGCATTGCTTATGCAAACACCATTACACCATTATTATGAACTGTACATCTGTTTCCCTGAGATTTCGTATGAAATGTATAACCATTAATGTCATAGCTGAACCATGTTATCACATTTACGCATGGACCACCAACTTCCCATTTTAATGTCTCTGATACATCTGACCAACCAATAAAGGCCTATTTAAACCATGACAATTTTTTTTTGTTTTTCTCATTCAAAATCCACATTTCATTCTTCATTGTATGAAATTGTTTTAACTCATTAATATGAAATGTGATATAAGGTTGAACATCATCTATTTTTTTCAAGATGTATAATTCAAACTTCTTCATCTGTTCAGCTGACAATGTTTTGAGTTTCAATACCTGAATCCCCTTTACATCATTATAAACTCGTTCATGGCGATATAGAGGAAAACCTATGTGATGCGCCACAACCATGTATCTTGTAAAAAACTTTTCAACCTCCTCGAAAATATAGTTTTCAATAATGGTGGCTTCATGTCGATATGGATTCTTAACATACCCCTTAAAAACTTTCATATACCATTCAAAAGGATACATCCAACAAATATATACAGGTCCACAAAGCATTATTTCTCAAACCAAATGAATCATTAAATGCACCATTATATCAAAAAAAATTGGAAGAAAATACATTTCCAATTGACAAAGTATAAAAATATCATCATTTTCCAAAATTTTCAAAGCATTCACATCAATAAACTTATTAGAAATTGAATTTAAAAAATAAAACAACTTCATTATAGTCTTTTTGACACAGATGGGAAATATTCCACATAATGGAACTCGTAGAAGTTGTTGCATCATGACTGGACAATCATGAGATTCCATAGCTATCAACTTCATGTCCATCAGTGAGACAAAACTTTTATCATTTGAAGAATAAACATGAGGCACATTGATAACATGAAGACACTGAAAAAAGATAATTTTTCCCCTCTTGGATAATATATGACATGCTGGGTGAAGAAATTTTAATCTTCCATTAGGAGTTGTAGCTAACTCCAAATGTATTCCTATTGATAGTAAGTCTAGTCTTCCGTTCATCCCATCTATTTTCTTTCCTTTATTATCTAACAATTTTCTAATCTATCTATCACAGATATTCTTCCCCACATGCATGACATCAATATTAAGTATAACTTCATTATATCTCCAATATGGAAGCTCAAAAAATATTGACCTCTTGTTCCAAATATGCCTATCATTAAGAGATTTTGTTGTCTTTCCCAATTTCACATCTCAGTTTTCCACCCCCATAAAATACAGATCAGGGGATAATGGTTTTGGTGTAATATAAAATTCGTGTGAGCCATTGAATGACTTCTTTAGTTTTCAATAACAGTGATCCATAGGCCAAATATTTCAATGACTCATGTACACTATCTTCCTCCCATGATGCAATTGACAATATGAAGTCTGTTGTTTGTAAATTGGACATTCTTTATGCCCATTAATACTATGTCCAGATAAATTTTTGTATGCTAGGAAGTCATTTATAGTAACATAAGAACTGTATGTAGTAGAAAATATTCTATTTTATACAAATAATACTCCCTAATACCATACTCCAATAAAACATTCAAATCATCAATTAATGGTGATATGAAAACATCAATAACATTGCCGGGTAGCTTCAAACAGTAGATCATTATAATCAACATGTCATATTTTCACTTCATACAATATTCAAGAGAGAATTTTTAAATTACCAATAAAACAGTTCATGAACTATGTGTTCTACTGAGGGTTCGGTATGGATTCATTCCATCTATGCACAACCCCAGTATGAGATTTCAAATTTAATTTCCAAATGTAGGATACTGCTGATCAATTTTATTTCATTGTGGTCAATCTGCGAGATGAAATATTTTCCAATCACATATCCTCTCATCAGTATGCCATGTTGAACTTTTTCGTCATGTGAATTAGAAAATAAACAATTAAAATGATGAAATATAAGAAGATACCAAAATACATTGTTAGGGATCCTTGTAATCTCTACATAATCCTTTGATTTTTTTCTCACCTTATACTATGATGTCCCACATTTAGGACACTTTAACAAAAAATCATATTCTTTCCTATATATCATATAGTCATTCGAACAAGAATGTATTTTCTTGTATCCAAATCCCATCAGGCCTGATATTTTATTGGCCTTATAATGTGAATATAGATGATCTTTATCTTTTGGAAGAATGTTATTTTTCAATTATATCAGCCCTATAAAACATATGTCACTACATCCAAGTATCACCTTCTGGTTAATCAATCATAACACCAATGAAAAAATCGTAAAATTTGTACAACAAAGATACAATTGTTTTTTAGCTTCAAAATATAGACGCACAACTTTCGGTTCTATCTAAATTTTTTTCTTCTTCAATATCTTGAAGCATTTGTTCAATTCCATAAAAGTTACCATCTTGTGAATCATCATCATCAGTATATCTGACATTCTGTCCAGTTTCACCATGCCAAATACATAGAAGGTAACTCAGATTAAAACCATGACAAAATAGATGATCATTTAGCTCTATTTTTTTTCAAATTCTTCATATTCAATCATTTCAGGCATGGACAGAAATAAATGACACTGCTTGAATCATTTCATTTAGAAAATTCCAAAAAGGCATCAACACCTTCCTCGTATTCATTAATCATTCGATGTTCAATAATCCTACTTAAACTCATTATTACCTATTACAAATATCAAAATTATATATCATTTTATGATAAGACAAATATATGTTTATATGAAAAATATCATATTTTGAATGTAGAATAAATTTTAATTATAAAAAAATCAATGAGTATTAAAAAAATATTCTTAAAAATTATTTTAAGAGGAATATATAGTTAGATATAATGTTTTAAAATTCATCTTAGATCCTTTATTCTTAAAGTGAACAAAGAATACGTCCTGGTGAAACTGTGTAAAAAATTCACCCTTCTGTAAAAATGAAATATGATATATAAATATTAAAATATGTATACATTCACTACTGAAAATTAAACATATCATAATTATTTGAAACCTCTGGATAGCCACCACCCCTCTGGATAGCCCCACCCCCACCCCCCTGGACACCACCCCCACCCACTGAGACACCACCCCCACCCCCTTGGACACCACCCCCACCCATAGACACCATGACTGCCTTGGACAACCCCCACCCCCTTGGACACCACCCTCACCCCCTTGGACACCCTTCGACACCACCACCCCCTTGGATAGCCCCCCACCCCTTGGACACCACCCCTACCCACTTGGACACCAACTGGACACCACCACCCCTTAGATAGCCCCCACCCCTCTGCAAAACCCCCACCCCCAATACACACCCCACCCCTCAAGACATCCCCCAACCTCTTGGACACCACCACCCATAATGGACACCACCCCCACCCCTACACCCTTGGACATCCCTAGACAGTCCCCATCACCCTGGAAAGCCCCCCAAACCCTCTGGACAAGCCAACAGCCCCTTGGACAGCCCCCCCACCCTCTTGGATAGTCCGCCTACCCCCTTAGACACCCAACAACCTTGGACCCCCCCCCCCCCCACACCCCTGGACTTCCCCCACCTCTATGGACACCCTGGACACCACCAATCCTCCGAACATCCCCCTGAACCCTCCGGACAGCCCCCTGAACCCTTTGGACAGCCCCCCCCCCCCCATGAACCCTATAGATAGCCCCCACCCATCTTGCCCACTACCACACCTGAGATGACCACCTACCCCTCTTGAAAGCCACCACCCCCTAGACACCCATATCCCCTTGGACATCCCACTCACCTCCCTTGACATTACCCCCACCCCACCCCCCAGGAATCCCATATCCCCTTGGACAACCACCTCACCCTATGGACCCCCCCCCCCTCGGACACCCTCGCAAATCCTCTGGATAGCCCCCCCCCCCTCACCTCCATGGACACCATGGACACCACCATCCCTATGGATATCCCTCTAAACCCTCTAGACATCCCCAACCCCCTATACAGCCCCCACCCTCTCGACAACCCCCCTGGACACCCCCTAACCCCTTGGACAGCCCACTCACCTCCCTGGACACCCCCACCCCCTAGACACCCGTATCACCTTGGACATCCCCCTCAGCCCCTTTAGCCCCTGGAAACCCCCAACACCCTTGGATATCCCCCACACCCCCTGGACACTACCCCCACCCCCTTTGACATCACCAACACCCCCTTGGACACCCCCAACCCCTGTGGACATCTCCCAAACCCCCTGGACACCACACTCACCCCCTATGACACCCCCTGGACACCCCCACTCAACTAGACACCCCACCCACCCCCATAGCCACTCCCACCCACTTGCAAAGCCCTCCCACCCCCATGGAATTCCCCTGTATGCACACACACACATGATTGAACACACATAAATCATAAAAATGCATGAAATCACATCCATAGGTTTATTTTACCAGAAAAGAATTTAGAATAGTATAAATAAACACTAAGAAACTTACAATGACATCAATAATAAAGAAAAATAACATCTCAAAAAATTAGTTTAGGGCATCGCAGAAAATAAAAACATAAAATGGGTCGTCTGGGACTTACTTGATTATTGTTAGTAGACCTTATAAATCTGATGATAATAAGTATGAAGAATTATTTTGGAAAAATTTGGCTGTAGAGAATGACTTCAAAGAATCGTTTCAAGGTTTTGTGGTTGGGAGAGACGAGTCGCAGGTTGCCCAATCGAAGAAAACTGAATGACTGAATACGGGGTGTGATAAATCATTTAAAATATTTATAATGTCAGTTATTTAATAACTGATGTGGTAATCTATTTTTTTAATGTTTATAACTTCAGTTATTTAATAATTGACGTAGAAAATAATTTATCACGTCATTTATAAAATAACTGGCATGATAAATTGCTGAGATTAGCTTTATCACGTTGGGTTTTTTATAACTAACATAATAATGCACTGAGCTTTGATTTATCACGTCAGATATTTTATAACTGACATGGTAATGGGCACCATATTTTATTTTCACATCCGTTTTACAATAATTTATGTAAAAAATATAATCTTCGTATATTTTACATCGGTTATAAAATTAACGATGTAAAAAATGGATCCTGATCGATATATCACGTCAGATATAAAATATCGGACGTGATATATCGATTATTAAATCTTTTCACATTGGTTATATAGAACTGATGTAAAAAATTCTGACGTGTTAAACATTTTTTCCACTATTGTATTTTCTAAAATAATTGTACGTTCATTTAAAATATTTATTAATCCTTTGTGTATTTATATTTTTTTCGTACTACCATGATTGTCATAATAAATCATAATCAAAAGATGATATTGATGTTTTTAGAAACTAATGGAAAGCATACCTAATGGAAGATTGTACCCATATAAGATGAAGGTGAATTCATATGACTTATGTTATCCATAAATGATCATTAATTTCTCCCTTGATTTCACTTATTGAGCATATATGAACACCATTTATTATGACTTATATCGTTAGGTTATGAATAATGATTTTGGAAATCATTTTTCATTCTAGTAAAACATAACTCATTGGACTACACTGGTTGATAGAGTGGAATTCGACCAATGAATTGTCATTCAGTCCACTCACGAGCATCTTAAAAGCTTGATGGGAACCAATATCTTGTATTTTCAATTTTCTAATTTTAGTTTCCCTTGTATGTGGGTGGGGGTGTCCAGGAGGGAGGGGGTTTCCAAGAGTGGGGGGTGTCCAGAAGGGGGTATGTCTAGAAGGGAGGGGGGTGTCTATGTGTGATAGTGGGTGATGGGTGTCCAGGATGGAGGGGGGCTGTACCGGGGATGTCCAGGAGTGGGGGTGTCCAAAAGGGAGGGGGTGTACAGGGGGTGTCCATGAGTGGGGTGTCAAGGAGGGGAGGGAGGGGGTGTGTCTACAAGGAAGTGGATGTCTCGACAAAGATACATTCAATTCCATTCAATACTGATAATATATAATGGGTATATCATTTCTAGAGTAGCCTGAAGTGGGTCCGTAGTGAAGCATCAAAAGTTCCAACAAACCAAACCAATTCAAAGCCCAAGTAAATGCCCAAGAATTATATTTAAATTTAATTTGATGCCCAATATATCTTATTTAATGTCACAAATACACAACATATGCATCATTTTCATTTATCACATTATATTTATGTGAAATTTTGTTCTTATACCTCTAATATATTTTTTGTTTGGTGTTTTTCCTTGATTTGATTAACTGTATCTCTTCAAAATATATTATATTTTATTATTAATATTATTGAATGATGGTATATGAATAATATTTATTCCATTATAAAATATATGATGAAAATATAGTTGGATAAAGAAGGTTATTAATGGGTATACACTACATAAATTAGAGGGATGGGGTGTCCAAGAGGGAGGGGCTGTCTAGGTGGAAGGGTGGGTGGGGGTGTCCATGAGTTGAGGGGGGTGTCCAGGAGTAGAGGGGGTTGTCCACGGGGTGGGAAGATGGCTATCCTGGTAAAGGGAGTGCGCTGCAATGGGAGGGAGGGCGGTATCCAGGAGGAGGGAGGGGGTTGCAGGTGTAGTGGTGGGAGGAGGGGGATGTCCAGGGGGTTGTCTTGGGGAGGGGAGGGAGGGGGGTTGTACCTGAATGTGGGGGTGTCCATGAGTGGAGGGGGTGTCTAGAAGAAGACGGGGGAAGTCCAGGATGGGAGCGGGATGTCTAGGGGGTGGCAATGGGGCTTCCCAGGGAAAGGCAGGGGGGATGCAAGTGAAGGGAGGGGGGTTGTCCAGGAGGAGGGAGGGGGCTGCTGGTGGAGTGGTGGGAGGGGGGGGGGGGGGTTGTTTTCCAAGGGTAGTGAGGGAGGGAATTGATGTTAACCGGAGCATCGAGGTAGATCAGAAAACATGATAAAAAATGTTTTGATACTTTAACAATATCACCATGTTGCATTTAAATAGTATTTAATATATTCATTTACTCCATCAAATACATGACTAAAATACCAAATGATAAGAATGAAATTCACTAAAATGTAGTCTGTGGATGCCTTGAATTTTGTGCCAGTTCTTTTCTAAAATATTCACCTAGGTGCATAAAATATAAAGCTGTTACAGTTCAATATCTCAAGAGTGATGGTGTGGTTCCAACAATGGAGTTTTTTCTACCAAACAATAATGTCATATGGTACTACTGGACTAAACGGAACTGATTCATAATCAACTGCAGCTTGAATGGTAGTGAAAACAACTTTTATGGATATGTTCTTGCATGTTTCCACTCATGTGTCCCATCTCCTCTGTTCACTTCCATCGAACAAAAGTTTTTCAGTTCCTTGGGTAACATGGTTCCCATCACATGCGACTGTGATTGTGTTCTCCATGTTGTTATCACCTCTGCGATATATCCTCCATGATCACTATTGAGTTAGCGATGTATTTCAAAGTTTATTAGAGTCCAGATGCGTGGTTTTCTAGTTTCACGATACATTCTGACTTCCTTACTTGGTCCCATGGAAAACAAAATGTAGACGGCTCCAATTTCTCAGTTTCAGTCGTATTTTCCGCCAAAGATGTTACTGGAATCTCGATCACATCTCTCCCATTCATCTCCCTGTTTCTGCCTCCATCAGAACATGCTAGTCACCTACATTTCCAGAATAAAACGATCATCATTATTTTGTTTCATCCCAGTTATTCTCATCACCAATGTTAGTCTCTCCCCTCTTGTTTTGGTACTTTCTCCATGCTACGCAGCATGTTAGGGGTGTGTTTCCAGTATTCAGCTTTCTCTTTCAACTCATGTTCCAACCTTCATTGCTCTTTATCCCACCACTACTGGTGCAATTTTAGAGCTTCAATATTGTATACAATGGATTAATTCTGAAAATTTAAAGGTTTTCTTTCGCTTTTGTTATAGAAATTTTTTTTATGACAATATGTTCATTTGGTCATACCCACTAAAATCAATTATTATTATTTTTAATAATGAACTTGATAGAATTTCATTTTATTTTCATTCATTTTCCAAAGATATCCTTTTTTTCTGGTTCATGTTCACTATAGATTTTCATAACAATATGTTTTTGTTTTGTCCAGGGGGTTGTCTCGAGGAGGTGAGAGAGTTGGGTTGTTCAGGAAGGAGGGGGTGTCCCGGAGTGGAAGGGTTGTCCATGAGGGATGGGGGGATATCCAGGAGGGTAGGAGGTTTTCCAAGGGGTTGTAAGGGGGCTGTCCACGGAAAGGGAGGGGGATGAAAGGGGAGGGAGAGGGTTGTCCAGGAAGAGGGAGGGGCGTTGCAGGTGATGTTGTGGGAGGGAGGGTAGCTGCAAGGGGAGGGGGCTATCGAGGGGTATAGAGGGGTCTGTCTCTGAGAGGGGATGGATGGGGTTATCCAAGAAGGAGGGGGTGTCCAGGAGGGGGGGTGTTCAGAAGTGGAGGGGGTCTTTCCATTATGTGGGAATGGGGATGTCCATGGAAAGGGAGGGGCTACTAGGGGAGGGGGTTTTCTAAGGGAGGGAGGGGTTTGCAGGCGGAGTGGTGGGAGGGAGGGGGCTGTAAGGGGGTGTGGGGGGGGGGGGGGGGCTATCCAGGGGTATTGAGGGGGATGTCTAGGGGGGTTTCTCGGGGAGGGGAGGGAGGGGGGATTTACAGGAATAAGGGGGTGTCAAGGAGGGGGTGTGGCTATATATGAGAAGGGGGTGTATAGGAGGTGGGAATGGGTTTATGCAAGGAAAGGAAGTGGTTGTAAGGGGACCGAGGGGGTTGTACAGGAGGAGGGATGGGACTCTAGGTGGAGTGGTGGGAGGGGGGCTGCCCAGGGGTTGGGAGTGGACTATAAGGGGTTTGTCCAAGAGGAGGGAGGTGGACTGTAGGTGGGGTGGTGGTAGGGGGGATATACAAGGGTAGAGAGGGGGCTATCCAGGGGGCTGTCTCCTAGATGGGAAGGAGCAGGTGGGAGGGGGTTTTGGCTAATCACACTAAATAACATGGAGATCAAAAGAAAAGTTAACAAGCATGCTCATGGCCTATTTAATTGTGTAGGTACTCATCAGGCCATCTCTAAAGCTGAGAAATACATTCCTTACATAACTTCAACAGGACCTTATATATTTTGTGGGGTCCTTGGAGAGGCATATGTGGTTAGGGTCCAAGGATGTTTGGACCCAATGTCTGATGAAAACGTGCTATCACTCCTTCCCTTTGACCTGAAATGGGAGAGTAATATCTTAGAGGCTCTTGAAATATGTAACTATTTGGTTTATAACATATCTAGGATTATGTTATCACTAGGAAAATGTTATAATTTATTCCAAAATTTAATACTCCTATGAAATTTAATACACCATCATGTATATGTCATATTGTATAACCTTTGGATATTCCTCCATTTTTTTATTATTAGAAAATGAATCCTTTTGAATTCCATGCTGTTGTTGATATTCATTCCTCTTCATTTCTCATCCATGTAATCTTAACAAAGCAATATTTATAAGTAAATGAATCATGTTGAGCCTCTTCTAAAATATTAATTCAATATAAGGAAATGTGTCCATTTAAAGGTTGTAATAGGTAACAATTGACATTTTATTAATTTATTCCTTCATATTAATGTATAATTTATTTCCTTATTGTATTATTAACATAATATTTGTTTTCTTATATAGTTGAAATCTTTTTCCGGAGTTTGAATGCTTTTTTTGGAAACTAATAACATGAATGACATTATTTAGAGTAAATTATGAATGAAAAAAATGATGAAAAAAATAATGTTTCTAAGTTCTTGTTGGATAATTACAATTGTAACCAAATTTAATTTTTTTGGAAATTTATATATCAGTGATTTTTTTTATATTCATGAATTCAATTAAATGTATATATCATTTTTGTTATTATGTTCTTTGTGTGTAGGTGTAGTTTGTGCTGTGGGTGTAGGTGTTGTGTAGGTTCTGGGTTTCCACAGGCAATTCGGCCTTTATTAGCACTAATTAAGCACTGATAAATGGATAATATATTAGTACTCAAAATAACATTGATAAATGTAGTATTTATCTGCGCTATTTTTATCCCTGATATATTAACTATTTTATCAGCACCTAAAATAGCGCTGACAAATACTAGCATTATCAGCACTATGTTTAACGTTGATAAAGGGGACTGTAAACCCTATGATTTTATGAGAAATAATTTTTTTTTATGTATTATGTTATACGCAACACCAAAATAATCTTTCACTACACACAACATTGTCTTGGATTGCGTTACACGCAAGAGAAACCTTTCTCGATAGCGTGTGTTGTACGCTATACTGAGTTTCACTAAACAACGATATGTTACTAAAATATTATGTAAACTAGCTATTATGAATAGTAATACCAACTTTTTGAAATTTTATAAATTTTAACTTTCATAATGGACTTCATTTTTGTATTTGGAATATTCAAATTAGCCTAGGGTGAAATTTTTGTATTTTTCATAAAACTTTCAATTTTTGACGAATTGTGAAAACACTGAGTTTTTTGCTAAAATCGATGATTCATTTATACAATAATTAATTTTATTTATATTTATTTATAGATACATAATACGTATATAAGTTCAATAAAATTCATTGGAGTTATTTTATAATAATTTTAGATTTATAAAAAAAAATTTAACTTTTGACCGTCTTTTACTCACCTCCTAGGAGAATTTGAAAATTTTCATAAAACGTAGTTTTACCGCTTCTATGAGTGGAATTTCAAAAATCCCAGAGACACAGTTGATATAAGTATGTAAAATGTGGTTGAATGAGATGAAAATATTTTTTGGTGAATCTTAACTTTTACATTTATTTTTCCACGGTTAAAGGTAATTATGGTAATTAAGGGTAAAAATGATATTATTATTACACTAGCACAAGTCCTAATTCTATTGGATAAGTGTTTTAGACCAAACAAAACCTAGAAATAAAATATTACCCTTTAGGTCCACTTGGATTAGATTAGGACATTTATTATTATTTAATTCAAAGAATAGATAAAAGAGTTAAAACCAATTTTTAATAAGTAAAACATTATTCATATAGGGTTATACATATGATAAATTCGACTATAAATATTCATTAGAATGATAAAGAGATATCCTACATAATAGTAGTTTATTTATAATTTTTTGACAATAAATAATTTAATTTATTTATGACACAATGATGATGCAGTAATTACCTCATTAATGAAATATTTACAAAATTGATATTATAAATACCCAAATAAATGTAATTTGAGACTTTTCATGAACTAAACTAGTTATATACGTTAATATATTGGTTAGATTAATTTTTTTTTGATGTAATAATGTTGTTATGAATTTTGAAGAATCAAGATACCAAATAGTGTCAAAATTGAAACAAAAAAGTTTTTAAAAAAATTAATTTATTAATTGATACACTATTCCTAAAAATATAAGGATCATACAAAAGACTAATATAATAATATATATGACGTTAATGAACCAATATAGGTTCTATTTGTAGTTTATTGTATGTTTATTAACCATATAGTGTAAGAATACAAGAAGACACGGTAAAGGTTAAATTATTTAACATAGAGTTAAATCTAAACGATAAGGTTAGAAGTTTAACCTAAACTTGTATAAAACATATTGGTTGAGAAGATTTAGACCCATCCCCACACTATCCACTAAATAATTCACTTTGGAGCCATTATAAACCGAATATGAATTTATTATAAAATAATATTTTATGTTTTTCCTAAGGTGCCCCTCAACCCTCTTATAAAAGGGCACTCCCCCTTCTCTCTAATTCACACCTCCAATTCCATTTGGATCAGCCAAAACCTACCAAAATACCCTCAAAACTATCATAATTTCATCTTATAGGCCTTACTTTAGTCATAAATCCTACCTATGGAGCCCTTTTTATCAAATCAAAAATAAAAACACGAGGAAGATGTAAATATCTCACCACCAATATCAGGATCCTTTCTTCTTCCACTTCCTCCTTCATTGTTGCTTCCATCATAAAAAAATAACTCCAGTATATTCTATATAATGTGGTGTTATTATAAATGGTACATCCATATTAGTTATTTTATCCATCCTATAACTGAAAAAGTCATCACACGTGCGTACGTGCGGCTTACCGTCTCCACGTCATGGTGTAGTTTGTTATTCAAACATTTAATAATATGGATGGGTATGATAATGAGTATAAATGATATAAATAATAAATATAACATTATTTTAATTCTTTATATATGATATAAAATACAATTATATATGATTTTATCATCAAAAGAATGATATCATCGCCCGTGCGTACGTCCGGCCTACCGTCTCCACGACGTGATGCGACTCATTCTACATGACCTTCGTTGAATACTGATTATTTAAATGAATTTTATGAATAAATATGATATATATTACAATAATACCATTCTGTAAATGAGTTATCTATAACCTAAAAGGAGTAATAATAATTTATTCGACAAAACATGCATAAGAACATAAAGCAATGAACACGTGAATAACAAGTATCAATGAAATATTACTAATAAGAAGATAAGAATATGAACATATATGATATCTTAATAATGATTATGATTCTATAATAATCCAATGACATTATTTAAATCATTATACATGATGTTTGGATATGTACTAAGTATATCGGATCTATGGTAAGGTAAAATCTCACAATCTCATTTTTATCCGAGATTATTTATAATTCAGAATTTACCGGGGTGTATTTATCATCCACATCCATGTTTCCACAATATGTAATATTATTTCTATCCCCCTAAAATTTTTTAAATACAATTTTACTTATTGGGTAATTTTTATTAAAATATATTAAATGAATATTTTTTTATTTTCAGTACGAGATACTTTTTGGCTTTTTCGGCCAAAGTACAAGAAGAATGTTTTTTAACATATACAACATGAATAAGTTTTTATGATTTCATTGAATATTATTTCCATGAAACTTCCTTTATACGTTTTTATGTTTATTTTTAATTAACTTTTTTTAGTTTAAAATTATATGACATGTTAAGAAAGGAAAAATGTTTTTGAAGTAGAAAGGATATTTTCTTCATGAATGGAGTTCAAATGTCTTATAAAAGTTATTTTCCATCTAAGATAATACTTGTTTCTGTTTCTATACCTATTTTTACATTCATTTGATTATGTTATGATGGAATTATTTTTATGAATTATTTTTATCTTATACGGTTTATTTTATGATGGAATGATGTTTAAGAATCCCATTTTTATTACAAAGGTTATGGTATGATATATGATTTATGATTTTGTGGCACAAATAACAATGGTTTAATTATGCGATGGGTTGGACCTATGTCTCTGTCCAATTTATTGGGTAAATATTTATATCTCAAGAGATAGACATGGCTCGAACAACAAGTTAATTCGGTTCAGTGATACAGGAATGGAACAAGGAGTGAACTCTGTTCAAAAATAGACATTATCCGCTATGATAGTCTTGGAAATGTGTCTTGAATAATATGAAATGTTTTTCTATAATTATGCGTGTATGAAAAAAATCATGTTTTATTTTATGATTATTGGGAATACATTTCACTACTATGATTAATCCCACGTTCTAATATTATGATCTCTTTTTCAGGTTAAAATTTTCACAATTTTATGTTCTTATGAATATGATATGGTTGATATTTCAATTTTTTACCCTTACTGAGCATTTGAGCACACCCTTTTGTATGTTTTCAATTCCCCATGTTTGGAATAAGGGTATTAAGTAGGATATGGAATAAGGTACACTAAATATAATGAAATAAATAGGAGATAATGTAGATGCTTTTTGAACCAGTTGTTTATGTTTCCCTATTTCTTAAGAAACTATACCTATACGGTCCTATCAGGGTTTTGTTATATATTGTAATAATTATGCTTCAATTCTGAATTTATAATAATGTATGTAAAGTACTGGTCGTCATAGATGGTATGAGAGGAAAGGTATAGTCATCCTTCGGAAACTAGGATGTGAAAGCCTTAGTAAGAACTGTAAGGATATGTCTAAGCATAGAACACAATATTAGTGTTTTAGAAATGGACAAGAATAACCTATGATAAGACCATAAGTGTGAAATTATATTCTTGATTATGGTGTTTTCCTATTATGACTAGGGTTTCTCACACTATTCTTCTTGGTTTTAGTCAAAGGATGGAACCTAAAGGAACCGTTTTAATGATGAATGTGACGAGAAATGTAATGATTTCCCCCCTGAGTAGCCAAATGTTATGGGAGCAGGAATACAAAATCATGTGGACATGATCACACAACATTCTCAAGCTATGAATCATGCTGGGCTTCTAAACGAGAAAATGAATGACAAACATTCTGTTGAATCCTTCATGAGGCAGTTTCCACCCTCATTCAGCTGGTCTACAGATCCATTAGTGGCTAAACAATGGATCAATACCATTGAAAAGATATTTTTACTTCATCAACATTCTGAACATGATAATGTCATTTTAGCAGTATATCATTTGGAAGGTGAAGGTGATCAGTGGTGGAATCTTAACAGGATTACAAGGAAATGTGGCGAAATTGAGTCCATGTAATTGGATGAGTTCATGAACATATTTTTTAATAAGTAATTCCCTCTTATTCTTCGAAAAATGTTGGATAAAGAGTTTATTGTACTAAATCAAAAGGATGATGGATCTGTTGGTATCTACGAAGAAAATTTTACAATACCTTCAAGGTTTGATTCTGGAATTATTATACAACCTGAGAGTAAGATTGATCCATTCTTTAGTGTCTTAAAACCAAGTCTTTGAAGGGAGTTAGCCAAAAGGGAATTCAATAGCTACGATGAAATTGATCAATTTGCTCTCAAGGATGAGATGGAGATTGGAGTAACCAATCATTAAAATGTGTTTGATAAGAAGTGTAAAATAGACTTCCAAGGGAAATATAAATTCCACATCGAAATTAATATTATTTTTCCCATATTCTCAAAGTGTGGAATGAAAGATGGAGGTAATTGTCTTAAAGGGACAAGTAAATGTTTCAATTGTAGAAAAGAAGCTCATCGGGCATTTGAATACCGCAATGACGGGAAAAAGATGTCTAGTGATACGAACAAATAAAAGGCTACACATAATGCACCTCCTACACATCAATGTTTCATGTGTAAGGAAATTGGGCATCATGCTAATCAATTCCCTTATCCGAGTGTTATTGATGATCGACGTCAAGAAACTCTTAACGACAAAGAATAAGGAATGTCACATGCAATTTCAATCAGAAATGTGGAGTACGATAACGATGTGGTGAGAGGTACAATTACAATCCACCTTAAAGGTGAAAATGTTTTATTTGATTTTGGATCCAACCACTCTTTTATTTCTGAAGAAATTTCCAAGGGTATCCCCATACTACCTTAACAATTTGTTGTTGAGTTAGTTGTGAAAACTTCTATTGGCACAACGGTTGCATCAAAAGATTATTATTCTTCTCCAATTGACGTTTGTGGGAAATTGATTCCCAAAAATCTTATGATCCTTCCTATAGTGGAATTTTATGTGATTAATTTCATGGATTGGCCTTCCTTATATAGAGTTCATAACAATTTCCAAATAAGGGAAGTCACATTTCATAATCCCAATCAATCTATGATCATATTTTGTTACAAGGATGAATATAACCTTCCAGTTGAAATTTCTTCCATATTATAGGTCTTGATTCCAATAAATGAAGGTTATTTGTCTCAAATGGTTAGAGAGAAACTAACGATTAAGAATATGCCCATTTATGGGAGTTGGATGATGCCTTCCAAGAAGAATTTTCAGGTCTTCCACCAAATTGTGAAGTTGATTTTTCAAAAGAACTCATACCGGGTGTAATACCGATTTCAAAGTGATCTTATTGAATGGCCCCAATTGAGTTACAGGAATTGAAGAAGAAAATCCAAGAGAATCTTGAAAAGGGATTCATATGCCCTAGTGCATCACCTTGGGGACCACCTATTCTGCGTGTTAAGAAGAAATATGGATCAATGAGACTATACATTGATTATTGAGAACTTAACAATATCACTATCAATAACAAATATCATCTCCAACACATTGATGTATTATTTGACCAACTACGCGGAGCTTAGTACTTTTCAAGATTGATCTTCGTTTAGGGTATCATAAATTAAGGGTCAAAGGGGAGGATATACAAAGACGACATTCCATACAAGGTATGGGCCCTATGAATTTATAGTGATGCCATATGGTATTACTAATGCCACTGCTATCTTCATGGATCTAATGAGTAGCATCTATAGAGACTATCTTGATCAGTTTGTGGTAGTCTTTATAGACGATATTCATGTCTATTGAAAGAGAAAGGAAGAACATAAAGATCACTTGATAATTTTATTGAAGACCCTAAAAAGAGAATATTTATGCCAAATTTACCAAGTTTGAATTTTGGCTTAAAAAGAATCATTTTATGGTCACATAATCTCAAAATATTGGATATTCGTGGATCCAACAAAAAAAGAGGTTATGGAAATATGGTCGAGACCAACCATAGTAACTGAGATCCGAATTTTTCATGGATTGGCTCGATATTATTGATTTTTTGTGAAAGATTTGTCATGATTATCTATTCCACTAAATAGGTTGACTCAAAAAGGATTTATGTTCATTTGGTTGGAGGAGTGTGAAGATAATTTCAAGGAGTTAAAAAAGATGGTTATCCGGTGCACTTGTGCTCACACTGTCTTGTAATGGAGAATGGTTTGTGCTCTAAAGTGATGCATCTAAGATTGTATTGGTGTGTGTTCTCATGAAAAAAGATATGGTGATAGCTTATGTCTCACGACAGTAGAAAATCCCTGAGAAAAATTACACAACTCATGATTTGGAACTAGCTGCGGTAATCGTTACATTAAATATTAGTAGGCATTATCTTTATGGTGAAAGGTGTGATATTTGTACAGATCATAAAAGTTTGAAGTATTTTTTCAGACAAAAGGATATGAATATGTGACAAAAACGATTGTTGGAGATGATTATGGATTATGACTGCTCAATTCATTACCAACCTAGGAAAGAAAACAAGGTGGAAGACACATTTCGTTGACAAGACCATGCATGATTATCCATGATGAGGATCACAAAAGATCCAATATTTATGGATTTAAAAAGGATGGATATTGGAATTATAATGGAAGCTGAAAAATCGTATCTTTCTCAAATGAATGATCAACCATATATACATTTGAAGATTAAAGAGGCATAGAAAGAAGTTGTAGAGTTATAAAAGGTGTGAAATGTTCCTGAATTCCAAATTGATTGTGATGAAATAATAAGGTTCAGGAATCCGGTTTTTGTCCCTCCCATCCAATAATTAATGAAGGAAATATTGGATGAAGCTCATAGTTTTTGATTCTCTATTCACCTTAGAAGCAAGAAGATGTATAGGGACTTGAAGGAGTACATCTGGTGGGATGGAATGAAAATAGATGTTGCTGAATATGTCTCTCGATGCTTGGTTTATCAGCAAGTTAAAACTGAGAGACATAAGTCTAAGGGGATGTTACAACCATTACACATACCAGAACAGAAATGGGAAAACATCACTATGGACTTTTTCACCAGACTTCCCAAAACATCCAAAGGAAATATTTCTATCTGGGTTATAGTTGATCATCTTACAAAGTGATCACACTTCATTTCTATTAGAGAATATTTATCTCTTGATTAGCTATCCAGGATATATGTAAAGTAAGTTGTAAGATTTCATGGAGTAACACTTTACATTATATCTGATAAAGATCCAATGTTTAGCTCGAGGTTTTGTTGAAGTCATTAGCATACATTAGATACAGAATTGAGTTTCATCACTACTTATCATCCTCATAAAGATGGTCAGTCTGATAGGACAATTCAAACTCTAAAAGACATGTTGGGAGCTTTCTCTATAGATTTCAAAGGTGGTTGGGATCAACACCCACCTTTGGTGAATTTTTTTTATAATAATATCATTCACTCCAGCATTCAGATGGCTCCTTATGAAGATCTCTATGGAAATAAATACAGAACTCCAAATTGCTGGAATGAAGTTGGGGAAAAAGCTATTAGGACCTAATCTTGTTGATGAGATGGAAGAAAATGTTAGATCTATTTAGAAACACATAAGTGCAGCTCAAAGTCAACAAAAAATTTATGCCGACAACCAAAGAAAAGACATAGATTTAAAAGTGGGTGATAAAGTTTTCTTACGAATATATCCTTGGAAGGGAGTAATGAGATTTGGAATGAAGGGAAAGCTGAGCCCTATGTATATTGGTCCTTTTGAAATACTGGATTGTGTTGGGATGGTTTCATACCAATTGGAGAATCCATTGAATCTCTCTCAACATCATGATGCGTTCCTTGTATCTCTCTTGAGAAAGTACATACCTTATCCTTCATATGTAAAAAGATCAGAAGTTGTACTGCTAGAGCAAGATCATTCTTATGAAGAACATCCAATAGAGAATCTGGATCGTAGAAAAAAAGATCTATGAAACAAGACAACTCTCTTGGTTAATGTTTTATGGAGGAACCACCAATTACAAGAAGCTACATGGGAACATGATGATATAATGAGGGAGAGGTATTCTCATCTGTTTGTTGCGAAGTGACGAATTTTGAGGGTGAAATTCTTTTTAAGGGGGGAAGAATGTAACACCTGAAGATTTTATGAGAAATATTTTTCTTTTATGTATTATGTTATACGCAACACGAAAGTAATCTTTCACATCGCACAGTACTATCTTGGCTTGAGATACATTCAAGAGAAACCTTTCGCGGTAGCTTGCGTTGTACGCAATACAGAGTGTCACTAAATAACGATATGTTATTAAAATATTATGTAAATTATCCATTCTGAATAGTAATACCAACTTTTTAAAATTCTATAAATTTTATATTTCAAAATGGACTTCATTTTTGGATTCAGAATATCAAAATTAGCCTAGGGTGAAATTTTGGTATTTTTCTGAATAATTTCAATTTTTAAAGAATAGTGAAAACACTGAATCATTGTTTAAAACAGACATTTTATTTAAATAATAATTTATTTTATTTAAATATATTTACAGATACATAATCACTATATAAGTTCAATTAAATTCATTGGAGTAATTTTATAATAATTGAAGATATATAAAATTTTTATTGAACTTTTGACTGTCTTTTACCCACCGCCTAGGAGAATTTGAAAATTTACCTAAAACATAATTTTACCACCTTAATGAGTGGATTTTCAAAAATCCAAGAGACACGGTTTATATCATCATGTAAAATTTTGTTCAATTAGAATAAAATAATTTTTTTGTGAATAGTAACTTTTAACTTTTATTTACCACGGTTAATATTAAATATGGTAATTTAGGGTAAAAATGATATTATTATTACGCTAACACATGTCCTAATTCTATTGGATAAATGTAATTCGACCAAAGACAACCTTAGGAATAAATTATTACCCTTTAGGGCCACATGGATTAGATTAGACATTTATTATTTTTTAATTCAAAGAAGAGTTAAAGGAGTTTTAATCAATGATTTGTAAGTAAAACAGTTTTAATATAGGGTTATAAATAAGATAAATTAGACTATAAATATTGATTATAAATATAAAATAATTTCGTAAATAATGATATTTTATTTATAATTTTTCGACATTAAATAATTTATTTTATTTATGACACAATGATGATGCATTAATTACCTTATTAATGAAATATTCACATAATTGATATTATAAATACCAAAATAAATGTAATTTGAGACTTTTTATGAATTAAACTAATTTTATAGGTTAATATAACATATTAGGGTTGGTTATATGAATTTTTTTTAAGTAATAGTGCTGTCATTAATTAAAAAAACATAATACCATATAGTGTGAAAATTGACATAAAAGTGTTTTTAGAATAAATATTAAATTATTAATTGATATTCTATTCCTAAAAATAAAAGGTTCGGAAAAAATACTTATATAATAATATATATGACATTAATGAACCAATTTTGTTTTGATTGGTAGTTTATATTATTTTTATAAACCATATAGTGTAAGAATACAAGAAGACAGGGTAAAAGATATATTATTTTTAAGTGATAAGGTTAAAATGGTAACATAAACTTGTCTAAAACCTATTTTTTGGGAGGATTTTTACCCATACCCAACCTATCTTTGAAATTAGTCACTTTGGATCCATTATAAACCGAATATGAATTTATTATAAAATAATATTTTAATTTTTTAATAAGGTGACCCTCACCCCTCTTATAAAAGAGAACTCCCACTTCTCTCTAATTCACACATAAAAATCCATTTGGATCAGCCAAACCCTACCAAAATACCCTCTCAAATGTCCTCAATTCCTCGAAGAGGCCTACCTTTAGTCAAAAATCCAACTTAAGGAGCCCTTTTAATCAAATCAAAAGGAAGAACCAGAGGAAGAGGTAAATATGTCACCACCTATTTCAAGATCCTTTCTTCTTCCACTTCCACATTCTTTGTTGTTTCCATTATAAAATAATAACTCTAGTATCATATATACACTTTTATGTTATTATAAATGTTACAACCAAATTAGTTATTTTATCCATCCTATGAATGAAAAAAGTTACCACATGTGTGTACGTACGGCTTACAGTCTCCACGTCGTGGTGTAGTTTGTTATTTAAACATTTCATCATTTTTATGGGTATAATAATGAGTATAAATGATATAAATAATAAATATAACATTATTATGATTCTTTATATATGATATACCATCCAATTATATTTGATTTTAATATCAAAGGAATGATATCATCACTCGTGCGTGCGTAAGTCCTACAGTTGCCATGATGTGGTGAGACTCGTTCTACTTGACCTTCACTGAATAATGATTATATAAATGAATTTAATTAATAAATATTATATATATAACACTAATAAGATTCTATAAATGAGGTATCTATAACCGAAAAATAGGAATAATAATTTATTTGACAAAACATGAATAAGAACATAAAGCAATAAACACCTGAATAACAAGTAGCAATTAAATATTACTAATAAGAATATAAGAATATGAACATATATGATATCATAACAATGAATATTATTATTTAATAATTCAATGAAATTATTTAAATCATTATACAGGAGGTTTGGATGTATATGAAGCATATCATACCTAAGGTAACTAAAAATCTCATAATCTCATTTTTATCCGAGATTGATTATAATTTAGAATTTACTGGGGCATATTTATCAACCACATACATGTTTCTTCAATATGTAATATTATTTCTATCCTCGTACAATTTTTTAAATACAATTTTACCTATTGGGTAATTTTTAGTAAAAGATATGAAAGGAATCATTAGACATTTTTTGTATGAGATACTTTTTGACTATTCTAGCCAATGTACGAGAAGAATGTTCTTTTTTAACTTATACAGAATGAATGGGTTTTTATGATTTCATATAACATTATTTCCATTAAGCTTCTTTTACAAGTTTTCATGTTTATTTTTAATTAACTTCTTTTAGTTTGAAATTTTATGATGTGTTATGAGAAGCAAAAATGTTTTTGATGTAGAAAGGATATTTTCATCAAGAATGGAGATAAAGTGTTTTATAAAAATTATCTTCCATATAAGATAATAAAGTGTTCTATTTCTATCCCTATTTTTACATTTACTTGATTATGTTATGATGAAATTATTTTTATTAAGTCCTTTTATCTTTTATGGTATATGTTATGATGGAATTATGTTTAAGATTCCTATTTATAATACATGGGTTATGCTATAATATATGATTTACGATTTTTTGGCCCACATAAGAATGGTTTTAATTATGAGAGGGGTGGGACCTATATATCCCTGCAATTCATTGGGTAATGATTTATATCTCATGAGATAAACATGGCTGGAACTGCAAGTTAATCCAGTTCAGTGATACAGGACTGGAACGAGGAGTAAACTTAGTTCAGAAATGGGCTTTGTCCACTGTGATAGTCATCGAAATGAGTCTTGACTAATATGAAATGATTTTTTATGATTATGTGTGTATTCCAAAAATATTCATGTTTTATGTTATGATTATTGGGATTACATTTAACTACTATGATTTATCCCATGTTATGATATTATGATCTCTTTTGCAGGTTATGATTTTCAAAATGTAATGTTATTATGAATTTGTTATGATTGATATTTCCTTTTTATACCCTTATTAAGCATTTGAGCTCACCCTTTTGTTTGTTTTCTTTTCCCCAGGTCAGGAAGAAGGGTATTGAGTAGGATATTCAAAGAAGGACTCTAGATATGATGAAATAAATGGGGGATAATGTAGATGCTTTTTGAACCAGTTGTTTATGTCTCCCAGTTTCTAAAGACACTATACCTATACAGTCCTATCATAGTTTTGGTATATGTTGTAATAAGTATGCTTCAATCCTAAAGTAATGACAATGTATGTAAATTATGAGTCATCATACAGACCCCCCCTTTATCTGTGCTGAGATAAAAAGGTCTTTCTTGCACTGTTAAAGGTGGTTTTTAGCACTATTAGAAGACCTATTTGTAGTAGTGCTATTTTAGGACGCATCATGTGATCACCTTCGTCTAAGTGGTAAATTAGTAGCACCTCCACCAGTTGAGCTACATACATCTCTTGGAAAATATGTTCACCATGTGTATAGGCTATGTGCACTTCCCAAATTCCATGGGTAAAGACTAATGTGGTTCCATAGTGAGCCAGACCCTAAGTTATATAATGTATGGTTAGGTATGATGGTCCACCTATTTAGGCATCAACAAAAACTATTGGATAAAATAATTTCTTTGGTAGCTAGGATTTTTCATAGAGCTACTAGGAATTGGTGGAGCATGGTTAGTATGATACACAATGATTCATCACTCACATGGGACACGTTCAATAGTTTTTTCATGGGGAGTGCAACCCCTCTTTATTATGTTCTATTTGATTTTTGGGGATCATACTATTTCAGAACCTAGTGATGATAGTGGATGAGTACACGACTAGGTTCACACATAATTAATCATACACTCAGATTATGATCCATGACGAATTATTCAAAGTGTGTCAGTTTGAGCAAGGAATCCGTATAGATATATATTCTATCATATTACCCTTGTGAATCCTCACCTATGTTGGGGTGATAGAGCTGGAACTGGGGATAGAGAAATTTATTTCTGAGGGATTCCATACTGTTGGTTTTGGTTGTGAAAAAAAAATGATTGCATGTTAGGTACAACTAGCAATCATAAGACGATGCGAGCTCAAATCAGAAGACCTCCCAATATTCGATCTTCGCCATGTAGTCCTATGGGGTTTAGGAAGAACAGTGTGTCAGGATTTACAGAGGTGGTATGATACTATGCTTGTGATGGGAAGGATCACATTGAACAAGATATCCAGACAAGACATGTTGAGAAAAGAAGTTATGTAGTAGGTCGGCCACCATAGTAGAGACATTGTCTTGATAAGTTTGGTTCCTAGGGTGGTGGTGCTGGTAGTGGAGAAGAAGAATCTAGGGGTGGGGATGACTTTATGACGTTATTCCACCCCCACCAAGTGTCCCATACAGATTATGGAAGCTGGATGCTGGGGCTATAGTCAAATGATTTCCTTGTAATTCTACTATCCTACAGAGCCTGAGATGATAAGAGGTCTGTCATGTTTCTTTTTTTACTTTTTGATGAATAACATTTTAGATACAACAAGAAGTACTATTTCATCCATCCTTCCTTCCTAAGGTTTTATCAGGGTGATGTTGGGTGTGGATGTAACCATGTGTTGGTGTTATTCAATGTATCATTAATTTCATAAGTAATATGATTCCTTCAACCAAGAGATACATGTTTTTCGATGTGAAAAAAACCATGAGGGTGAGTCAGTGCCTCTTAAGGAGGATAGTTTCATGGTTTAGTGTATTTTTCCCTATAAAATGATGCGTTCATGGAATATTTCTGTAGCGGATTATAAGAGTAGGTCCTGACATTTCAAGTTGAGTTTTTATTATTGAATAATTTTTCTCGTGATGTAACTAGGTCAGTGTAGTACACTATCTAGTTTGGGGAATACTCTTCATTTAAGGGAAATGAAGACAAGTGGCGGTATACCATGTTCTTTCCATATATTTATTCTTACGATTGGATGAGTTTTCTCACATATACTATTTTTTGTTAACTTTCAGGATCAATGATAAAATTGAAGAAATAATTATTATATACAAGATGAGTTAATGGAAACCAAATTAATAGAATTTCTCGACACACTTTCTGGTTCTGTAAATTATCGTATTCTCCCTATGAATGAGGAGACACTATTTTCCTAGAGAGTAAATCATGCTTTGTTCAGTCCACCAATGTCTTACGTTTTTCTTCACCCAAAGAAACATGAACCCGAGGTAGCGACTCTGACTTAACTTCCCACAGAACTATGAGTTCCATATAATCTATAATTTGAGAAAGGGACACATTTTAGTAGATTCCTTTAGTATGAAGTCCCATGCTATCCTTGTGCTCGATGTTTTAGTGTAGTCAGATTCCTTTTTCCTGACCCTAGTGGAGTAGGAGTGTACAACTTTTCATTAATTGATGGTGTTGAATCCTTTTCTTCTTAAGTGTGTAAGAGAGTTGGAGTTGTGATGCATCCACTCTGAAATATTGTGTGACCATAAATCATTGGGGATATCAATAGATGGATATTATGAAGGTGGTAAATCCTGAGGCTATGATCCAGGGACAAAAATTGTATCCAGTTGCGACACAAGATGTCAAGGTTTTACATGGGAAGTAATTTATCATAAGGGTTTCATCAGTCCATTTGAGACAATGAAAAGGGATGGATATGTTTCGTTCCACCTTTCCCTACCCCCACTAGATGGAGTGGCATAAGACATCTTTCACATGTTGTAACTGAAAATATGCATGCATGTTTCAATACACATTATCGACCACAAAATACCATATGAGGATGAACCATCCCTTTGATTCACATTTTGTGCCTATATAGAAATGTGCATGTTTTTTTTGAGAGACGGATCTTGGTGTGGGATCTCTATCCAATGTTTCTTCACTTCTTTTTCATTTAAAGGAAATACATATTGATGTATTGACTGATGTAGAGACCTCATTTTCACCTTGTTAGAAATTTAATTGTTACTATGAATATTTCGAGATCTAGGAAATGAGACAAAGTGAAATTATGAAAACCAATTTGCCCGTAATAAATTATAAAAAAAATTATTATTATAATTTATACTATTCAGGTGAGGGAAATGGAATGTCTCTTAAATGATATCTCAGATTAGAAATCAAAGGCCACTATGGAGTTCAGAATGTGGTGTTTACCATAAGTGGGGTATAACATTTTTCTGTGTGGGACATTTGGGAGAAAATTAACCCAGTGGGAAATTGTAAATAAAATAATAAAACCTAATTTTATTATATCAAACAATGAATCAAATAACATTTGTATTGGGACTCTTATTGGAAATCTAAGACTGTCATTGAGTTCCAAATGAGGTGTTTTGACTATGCGCAACATAAATTGAGGGGTGAAGAAATTTTAGTCTTTATTCTGAGTGGGGATTATATTAATATAAATATAATGTATTATAATTAGGGATGGACCTTAATTCCCATATATATTTACATTATCTCTTTCTCTATCTCCCTATATCTCTCCTCTAGATCTATTCTTCATCAAATAAAATTGAGATCTATACTAGAACTTGGGAAAATTGTTGTAGGAGTGTCGTCGACTCATCAGTAATGTCGAAAGATCGAATTGGCATAAGATTAATCTCATTTTTTAATTTAGATTCAGTATTGATTTTTAAAATCTATTTATCTACCTGTTTGTTCATGATTAAATTAGAAAATAATCGAAGGCATCCCAACCAAGGCCATCATTCTCTATTTAAACCCTCATTCTTCATATTTCCTTTGTGGATATCTACCATCGACTTTCATATGCACAAATATAATGTCATATCGTTGATTAGAGGAAGGTGCTATAAATCTTGGGTCATAGGGGGAACTGATATGTCCTCATATCTACAAAAAGATAATCGGAGGATTCTCAATGGTCCACAATAGGGACCACAACATCACCTCCAATGTGATAGATTGTGACAACACACAACGACGTCACATAGGGTGTCGAAAGAGGACAGTGAAAGAGAGACACAAGGAGGCATGGCTGGATGGAAGGAGAGCATAGAACGGTGGTGCAGTGAATAGGGAAATATGGGATGGGGAGGCCCGGAGTGGGTTGGAATGCGCGTGCAGCGGGGGGGGGGGGGGGGGGGGCTACAGAGTGCTACGGTGTTGGAGGACTATGGGAAACTGAGGCCGTCTGTTGCGAGAATGGGGGAAAAGAACAATATGGGAAGCACATGGATTCCATGTATATGTGAGTAGGCCGAGGCAGTCGATGTCGTGCGCCAGTAGAGCGAGACGTAGAGACCCGAGGTGGGCCAACGGCAAGCAGACCAAACTATGTGGAAAGTCTGCATGTCGTTATTTCAAAACGGGCCAGCTAGGACAGGCCAACCATACATTGTGTTCCATCCAAACTAGGTTGTACAATTTCTTTTCAAGCCATAAAGCTTTAAAACATATAACTCCCAAACAACGCATCTAGTTTACGCTTGGTCTGTGGTAACATATCCTTCTATTGAGATGGATTTTTTTAGACTAGTTTCAGTAATTTTATATATTGGTTTCATTTCTCTATTACATTAAATGCCCAAGATTATTAATAATAAAATATTGATTATTATTTGGGGTCCTTATATAGACCTATACCATAAACAATAGGTACAGTTAATGTGTCATCAGCAGTGGTGTGGCCAGGTATTGTGTGCGGACCATTGAATTCTACCTTTAGTTTTTTAATCCAAATAAAGGGTGTGGATCCCACAAGGCCCGGTTCCAACATTTTGATGTTAAATGAATCTACATTCACTGGTTATCAATTTTGAATGAACTAGTAGCCAATATTGTGCATTTTTCTGTGAGAATCGAAATGGCACAATCTATATAATTTGTTTTGAGACCAAGGCATGGGCCCCACATGACATTTTGATGTGAAATACAGTGACATGATACTTTTACATATAATTTATACTTGTGGAAAATAAATAGTTTATAATTCACTTTAGTTTAACATGGATCACAACGATGGGCTCTGTTTGGACATACCAAGCAATGTTCATGATCTCATAAAATTTTAAATCATGAAAGGCATATCTATGGATGATTATTCATTATTGATAGAAGAGAAACCATGGATTGTGTTTTCATAGAATCTTGTGATAGCAGGAAAAAGTATAAAGAGTTGTAGTCAAATGTTATAGGCTATTGTAGAGGCGTATCAGCGAAGTTACGTTTTGACCCTACAGACCAACGACAAGTGTTTTTCACTCATTGGCATTTTTACTAGATCTTCTATGTACTCTATAAGTACACTATAATTACAAAGGGTACTTTTTTACAATTTTAAACATGATAATGGATATGTAAATGGTCAGGAAATGTGGAGGTGCCACCAAATATGTGTTCCCCACATGATACATGAACTACTTTAAAATTATCCTCTCTTTCGTATATCCTTCTTCAAGACTAGGATTTTGGATTCTGATTAGACTATACGGATTCTTATTCCATGTAACACATGTTTGTGTCACTTATATGGTATTCCATGATATGATGCATGATGGTCTAGGAGTGAGCCTATCTGGGGAAACAATCAATGATGACAGATGCATTTTTTATGGATGTACCATCAAGTAGAGATGAAAAGTGTTTTATGGTGCTTCCTAGTACGTACAATCTTGTTGGGATAGAAAGTGATCTTTGTTGATTATGTGAGAGGTATTATCCAATAGGGATGGCCAGTGTACAATTATGATTCTCTAAATGTACCATCTAGCAGGGATGGCCAGTGCTCCTCGATACTCTTTCGATAGGTACCATCTAGTAGGGATGGACAATGAAATTCTAAGTATACATCCGGCTAGGCTGGGAATTTCTTCTCATTGAATGTTTTAGATTTTATGCCTTTAAGGCTGGTATGTGGTCCCTGATGGTAGTTCGTGGTTTACTTCCAGTTAGGATGGGATGTGGACCCCAATGGGAGTTATGATCTCCCCTCCAGTGGGGATGGGTAGTGGGTCCTATCAATTACAGTTGTTGGGAAGTACCCTCTCGGAGGGCTATATGGTGTGTCTCTATCAACAATGGGATGATAACCCCCCTTGAAAAACAGGATCACAGATACTAGATGACTTCAGTGGAACCCTCTGGCCAGGCTAGCCGTGGTTCTTAATCTTTTTTGAGAAGACCTATCGATTTTCCGATGGTGACGAGATGTGATTTGTAGTTAATTTGGACTCTAATTAAATAGGGACTCTTTTCACACCAAGATGCATCCTTAAGACAATAACTAAATCTGTGTGTGTGAGATTGTGTTGCCCATTGTGGATAGTGATAAGGTATGGTGACTGATACCCTTATACTTTCTTATCAAGGAAGACGTGTGGGATGCTATGCATTGATTGTGGTTACTTCTGGGACTATTAGATAATTAGTTACATATGATTATCTCTGAGAGGTAGATCCCCATTCTCTATTATTTTGGATTCATTGAATGAGAATATATATTAATTCAATTTCATCATTCATTCCATGAGTTTTGGTTACATTCCATCGAGGTGAGGAAAATACACACAAGATATGACATGTGCTTTACGTGTATAGCTTCTCATGGTTAGATGAGTCTACTCTCCTATAATAGGTAGCAAAGACTCGATGAGAAGTTTATATTCTCATATTTTTTCTCCTTTCTTTTTGTTTGACTTTACATCACAATCTTTTGGGGTTGAGCTATACCCTTTTACTCTATATTTTATTATCTACTTCTCAACACATTAGTACAAATTTTTATACTCACTTGAGCCTTTGGGACATCTGAATGAGTATTTTTATACTCACAAAAATTTTAGATTTCCCCACACTATCTTTACATTTGTATATGTTATAAATAATTATCATGACATTAGAGGATATTAGGGATACATAGTGATTGGACCACGTGTATTTGTTATAGTATAGGATCCAAGATCATGAATCTTTCAGAAGTCATAATTTTTTAGTTGATGTTGGGTTGTGGAAATTTTCTTGTTGGGCTTTCCTTTTTCCCCTTTCCCTATCAGTTAACATTACTATAATTTTTGTGTTTTGAGGTCGATGCATGTTTGGCTTCATTTTTATATAAGTTTTGTATCTTTCTTTGATTTCCCTCTAATCTGTTCCATTGAGTGATTTGCATTTGAGTTCATGTTGTTAGGGAAAAGCATCCTTGATTTATTTTGTGCCTTTGATGCTTGTCACTACCACTAGATATATATGAGGGATTAGGGTAGTTATGGCTCGAGCCCCATCATGGGTCGAGTCATGACATTACCCATTGTAATATCCAATATATAAGGTTAGGAGAATACACCAATCAAATAAAAAATCAACATTCCATGTTTTGTTTGATTCTCTTATATATATGGACATGTGAATTTATCCTTAGACAAGGATATTATTGTTAATTTATATAATGAAATGCATGATTTATTTTATTGATGAATAATATGAAGATATATTATTATGGTGATATAACATAGGTTTAGTGTGTCATTAGTGATATTTCATTAATAGATAATGTGATAACATATTTATCCATTTTTTACCTTGACATAAATTGATATTTCATGACATTTAATTGGAATTTAACTGCTTGGAAAAATAATTAGGCATGTGTGAAAAGACCCCTATTTTCTATGTCATTTGTTTAATTATGTGGAATTATTATGAGTTAGTGAAAATTGACGGCGCGTGACTCTGAGGCTTGGTGTGCCTGGAATGAATTTTTGAACTTTTTTAAGTATGTTCAGTAAACGCATGAGCATCATTTTCTAACTTTTGAAACATTTCTTTGAGTAAAAATCTAAGGCCATTGTTGAATTTTCAGCGTCGGGATTCTCATATGAAAGACTTCACTTCGACAGCAGTAGGACGGTTGAAAATGGTAGATTTTGGTCTTTTAAAAGAATAATAATATAATTTTGTCATTTTATTTTATTTCATTGTTTTCCTTAAATGGACAAGGGGCATCGTGGGACCTATGATATGTCATGCCATTAAATGTCTTGACCCTTAAATTCTTATGTAACAGCGTCATAAGAATTTAGGAAGATTCTTATTAAACGAACCCTCATAAATTCTACGAGCGTGGCACACCCTCCGCATCTCTTATTTATATAAAGATTGAGGAGAGGTAATTTCATATATTCACCAGGGAATGAAGTTATGATAATGTACAACGATTCCTATCCCTCAGAGGATTGAGAAGGTTTCAGTGGGTGGTGATAGGTGACAACGAACCAAGAAATCAAGGATGAAGTTTGACTGGCATCGATGGAAGCTTGTTGCGGGTAATATGAACATTGACCGACTTCCTCAACAATGGATTTTATGTAATGGTTTCACATGGTAGGAATTTTAGCAAGATTAATTTCATGTATGGATGATTCAATATCTTCAACCTATTGCTATTAAGCTAACGCAGAGGGAGTGACAAAAAAGAACAAGGCTTGGTCTCTTTATTATCTTGATTAATTTTGGTGTTCTTCACGGGCGATTCACTGAGATAGACATAACACGTTTTTGATGGGCTGGAAGTGACGATGATGTCTCAGGAAGTCAAATGACACCTTCGGAAGAAAAAATGGGCCACCAGAGCTCAATCAGAGACATGCGGATGTTCGCCGGCATGGCAGTACCGGTGAGTGATGCCAACGGGGACCAAGGCAGCAGTCGTCACCTACCAAGCGTGAGGGAGGGGGTAGCCAACCCGCGCCGCTAGCATAACCTATCGCAGCTCATCAACCATAGCTATTGGAGGAGGAAGCAGGAACTCCAGCCGATGGAAGAAGAAGAGGGTGGTGGTACCAGCGCACATTCGAAGGATGCGGGCCGTGGCTCGTCAGCTGTGGCAGACCGGGGGTGGAAGACAACCCACCGGCTGACTGCAGGTGTCAGAGAATAATGTCGTCGCCCAATGCACGAGACATGGACTAGCATCAACTGGCCGCGGCGGGGGGCAGAACATGCTCTAGCGGGTCCCACAAGCCACTTGGCTGTGTAATGTGGCGATGCCGCTACAGAGGTAACCAAACAGGCCTCACATCCATTAGGGAAAAACTGGGGGTCACTCCCTCGGGTTGTGGATAGGGAGGTCCCCACCACAGCGCGCTGCTCCACCCAGCTACAGACCGCACCTCATGCGGTTGTGCCACCTACACAGCAGGTCGCGTACCCAGAAAGTTGCCCTCTTGCGGATCGCGTCATGTCCCCTACTGGCTAGGCTGGAATGTAGTCCAGTGGGCCAAGCCCGTTGTGGCCCAAAACAGCCAGGTCGGACCCAGACAAGGTTCGGTCGACCCAGAACGAGTCTGGTCGGCCCTGTCCATGTCGAATCGAGTCATTCAAACAGGGTCAGACAAGACCCGAGCCCAACCAGACCCGGAAACACTTAAAGAACCGTAACATGAAATCTGGGTGTCCATTTGATGAACCGTCTATGGCACTGGAACCTTTTTAGGGTGACAATCCTTTTGATATAATCCACTTGAGTTTTAGAGAATGTATGGGTACAACTAGGTTGAAATGAACCTGAATCCATCTGGGCCCTCAAAATTAAAACTTTTATAAATCACAGACCAGACGTCTTATTGACGCACCATCTATCTCATTGGAACCCATACGAAATGGCAGTCCTTTAGGTTAGTCCATAATAGATATTGGTGGTGGTCGAGGTATGATTGATATCTCGAGGGGTAGATTATATGAAACTTGATCGCATCGAGTGTGAGTTACCCTGTGGCTGGATGTAATTTGATGAAAGAATATCAATCCTAAGTGGGTCAACACCTATCGATCATGTGTGGGTCTACGCATCCCAATCCTTTTTGGATCAAATTCTATGCCGGTTAGTGGTGGATATTACATATTGATCCTATGTGGGTTATAAGCAGTGGCTCTTAATAGAATAAGTTGATCTATCTTATGACTTATCATTTGTACTTCTATTCTGAATTTATAACTAATTGTGAGTTGAGTCTTTTACCTTCATTGTGTTTCCTATGTGGTACTTCTACCTTTGTGGTGTTGTCTTCTTGGTGTTACCTGTGTGGTACTTCTACCATCGTGGTGTTGTCTTCATGGTGTTACCTGTGTGGTACTTCTCTATTCGTGGTGTTAGCTATTTGGTACCTCAACCTTCATTATGTTACTTCTATGGTATTCTTCCCCCATATATGAGAAGAGTATATCTTGATAACATAGTTATATGTATGTGCATATACCTAAGTAGGTTTGATGTTTATCGATTCATGCTTGAGATGGAGGTCCTGATTTGCGGAACTCTCGGAGTCCTACGAGAGCCTCAGGGTCCCTAAAAGTATCATTATACTCACCCCTACATAGGCTATGCTCGAACCTTATTGTGTCTTGTACAGACGATAGAAAACATTGATCAAGGCTGAGAGATCCGGGACTGGACGACTCATGGGGGTTGACCATTTAGAGTTATGTGACATAGGGATTACTGATAATGACTTGTACCTACCCTTCATGTCGGATCCTTGGTAGATGATCCATGAGATGTTTTTCACTTTTCAAATTTATTTTTTCTTTTCAATTGTACATTTACTTTTTAGTTGGGCTTGTATTCCTGCCCCTTTAAATTCATCACACTTTTACTACAGCAGTTTACTTCGTGGTTACTTCTTGTTGTGTACTGGGATTGTCTGTTTAAATAGGTTAAAAAAAAATTCCTTCCAGTTTTAGAGATACACATTTCTAGAGGTAGTCATCAGCGCTAGGCATATGGAATACGGGCTTGGGGTAGTCACGACATGGGCCCTGGGGGACACGTTGTGACAATGTGGTATCAAAGGAGTCGGTTTTACCGAAGAACTCAAACTCTGATCATTTCTAGGTGGAAATAGTGTTAAGTGTTATGAGTGTGGTTATCGTTTTGTGGAATCTAGATTTCGTGCGACAGTAAACATATCCATACACTAGGACCCTGAATTCTGAATTCTGACACAGTGCACAGAAACACTAATTGCATTTGTTTTTGAAAACATTATCTTTTTGATCTCATTTATTCAGCTCACCGGGTATAACCTATTGATCATGGTACACCAATTTGCTTTCACGATGTCACCACATAGATAGCCAGCTAGGATTCCCAAGAGAGTACACGATGACGGCCCACCGAGCGACAAGGCCTCGGTGTAAGGCTCTCATACGACGTCAGCTCCTTTGGGTGGTGAACCAGTAGCACCACTGCATGTTGGGGAGCCATTTCCGCCATCCCCACTAGCATAGGATGCACAAAAACTGAGTCCATTTCACGATTTCTAGAGGTATAGGTACTCAAGGTTGCAATGAGAGATGGATCCGCTGGCAGCTGGAGGATGTGGCTTGAGTTTTTCACTTAGTGGGGACACAAGCTGATATGATAGTGATCCTAGATTTCAGTCTCCTCTAGGTAGCATCTGGGATATGGTGGAGTCTGACACTCTAGATACACGATGAGGTGACCCTTATATGAGAAGACTTTGAGATGTTTTTCAGGGCATTGTTCATCCCGTCGAATCTACGCTTAGTGCATATACAATAATTGTTTCCTTTACAATAGGGAAACATGATTGTGACCATGTACTCAGTGAGGTTCACAGATATCTTCTGCTACTCCATTGACATGGTATGTGACCCTTTATTTAGGGACTGGACATTTGACCAGGGTCTCTGATAGGAGATCATAGCATCGATGATATCGCTAAACATACCTATAGAACCCAGAAAACGCATCCCCAAAATTTTCCAAATGCTTCAATAAAAGATCCAAGTCATAGAACCTTTCTCAAGCTTCAATTTAGTAGGTCGTAGGGCCCGAACAGAGCTATGGATTAGGATTTATGGGCATTTGATGTTGGGATGTAAATCTGGTTTGCGAAGCCCATTCGTGAAGCCCCCTCCGTCAATCAGACACTCAATCTGTAATTTATAAGCCTTTTAGTCTTGAGGGTCCAGTTGGATTTGAGTTTGAACCAACTAAGTCATACTCCAACATTCAACAAAACTCAAGTGGATTATACCAAAAGGATCTACTCGATACAAGGTTCCCATCGCTATAGACGTTTCCTCAAACAAATTCTCGGATTTCATGTTATGACCCTTTTATTGCTTTAGGGTCCGGTCTGACATGTTTGAACCGACCTGACCCGACCTAGTCCGAGTCTGACCAGACTGGGCTGGGACATGATGGGCTTGGCCCAACCTCCAAGGGGTAGGCCTGACTGCGTGATTCATGGACAATGGCTAGGTGGAGCGGCCTGATGCGGTAGGGTCGTCCCTAGCCGCCAATTGAGGGGAGTGACCCTTAGTTTTTTCCGAATGGCAACAAGGGTTTTTCAGTTTCCACTATAGTAGAGGCACCTTGTAGCACCGCCAGGTGTGTTGTGGGACCTGATAGGGTGGATCCTACCTCTCTTCATGGCTGGATGATGGAAGAAACTGTTTCCAATGGCGCGCGACAGCGGGTCGCTCCGCCACCTGTGACTGGTCGGTGTGTTGGCCGCCTCCCTAGGTCTGTCACGGCAAATGAGCCATTGCAAGTGTCTTCTAGCAGTGTACTAGTAACGCTTCCCTCCTCTTCCGCGGTTGGCCACCTCCTTCAACCTCCGCAATTTATGATTCATGTTATGTTCCTCTGGTGGAATGGGTGTGCCGCCTCCCCCCTTGCGTCCAGCTGGTGTCGGCCACAACTTTGGTCCTCTCCGGCGCTAGTCGCTGTTACCGCGACACTAGTGTACTATTGCAGGTCGTCGGGTGAGTTCCGATGGCCCTTTTTTCCATTTGAAAGTATCACTGAACATCCTAGGACATCACTGTCACTTCTAGCCCATACAAATTGTGGTATATCCATCCCAAGGAATCACCCGATAAAAATGAAAAAACTAATCAAGATAGCATAGGGATCGGGACTACTTAATTTGGCACACGACCTCCGCATTAGCTTGATAGAAATAAGATGAATAGATTGAATCATCCATACTATAAATTAAACATGTTCCAATCTGTACCTTATAAAACCATTGGATAACTTCTGCATTGGAGGAAGTGGTTTGGTGTTCGTCTTTCCCCCAACAATCTTCCAGTGACCTCTCTCAAATGTCGTCCTTTGGTTCGTGGTTCAGTTTCACCATTCAGTTCCCATTGGAAAAGGCTCTGTCCTCCAAGGATTTGGCCTCATGGCACATTATTAGCACTTCATTGCTGGGTGAGGTCATGAAATTACCTCTCCACAAGATCCATGTAAATAAGAGAGATATAGAGGGTGTGCAACGCTCGTAGAATTTATAAGGGTTAATTTAAGAAGATCCTACCAAAATTATGACGATTTTTTTTACATAGTAATTGAATGGACATGAAATTAAATGTCTTGACACGTCACTAGTCCCACAATTCTGCTTTTTCGTCAGAGGAAAAGAAAGAAATAAAATAAAATAACAAATTTATTTTATTATTCTTTCAAAAGTCCAAAATTCATCTCTTTTTTTCAGACCAACTGCAGTTGAAGTAAAGTCTCCACTCATCCATTCCCGGATTTGAGGAACCAATTATTCCCTCAGATTTTTAATCTATGAACCCGTCAAAAGATATAAATCACTACTCACGCGTTTAGTGAACCTACTTACTAAAAATGTTCAGAAATTCAATCCGGGCACACTGGACCTCAGAATCACATGCCGTCAATTTTTCCAGGCTCATAAAACTTCTCTATAATTAATAAAAATTTCATGGAAAATTTAGGTTTTTACATTCTCCCCACCTTAGGGTCTATGGAACCCAAATGCCACAATATAGACTTAGAAAAAATGGGGGCTTTGAGCATAAATATGAGCCTATTACTCCCAAGTGCTCTATTGTAGGTTTCCATGCTACCAATGAACATACACCAGATGTGTTTATCATCCACGAAGGACTCGATCCTATCGATCCTCAATCTCTACTAAAACCTCCATAAATTTTTCCCCATCATCATATACCAGCTCCCCATGGTAAATAACATGAGATGGGTCATGCATGTATATGTTCAGCTAAGATGCATTGAAGACGTCGTGAACCCTCTCCAACTACAGTGGAAGTGCCGAGCGGTATTCCACCTTGCATATGCTCAAATATATGAGAAATGGTCTAACAAATCTTGTTGATAACATGAAGCCTCATCCAAATAATTTTAATCTTCATCAAGGTGAGACCCTTAAGAAGAAATGATCTCCCGTCTTGAACTCAAAAGGTATCTACCTCCTATCAGCTTAAAATTTATGTCTGCTCTATGTGGTCTTCATCTTCTCCTAGATGATCTGCACCTTCTCAGGGGTAGCACTCACCATCTCTAGACCCATAAGTGCTGACTTCCATGGGTCTATCCCACGTAGAGGTGATCTACAAGGTCCACCATATATGGCCTCCAATGGAGCCATAATGATTTCATAGTGATAACTATTTTTGTATGCGAACTCCCACAATGGAATGTGATCCTCCCACCTTCTGCCAAAATCTAGGACGCAAGAACATAGAATATCCTCCATCATCTGAATGGTCCACTTTGTTGGACCATCTATTAGTGGATGAAAGGTGGTTCTCAAACATACTAAGTCTCAAACACCTCCTAAAATACCTTCCACTATAATAAAGTAAAATGTGTGTAACAGTTATGGACAATTGTCTATGATACCCTATGAGGTCACATAATCTACAGTATATAGAGGCGTCTGACGCCCTCTACTGATCCTTGCTGTTAGATAGGTATGATGTGGGATGACTTGGTGAGTCGGTAAAAAATCACCCAGATGGAATCATGTCCCCTGGATGTACATGGAAGACATGTCACAATGTCCATGGAGATACCATCCCACATCCTATCTGGAACCTCTAGTGGTTGCGCTAATCCAACAGGAACCTGATGCTCGGCCTTCACTTGCTGACAAGTGAGGAATTGTTTAACAAACTCCGCCACTGCTTTATTCTTCCTTGGCCACCAATGATGATTCCAGAGGTCCTGTTAAATCTTCTCCACACCATGATGTACCGCCCAAGTGGACATATGGAACTCCCTAAACACCACCTCCCATAGTGAAACTGTATCATGTTACGTCCTCTGAATAGGATGACATGATCCCACCTTCATAAAATACATCAGGTTCAGGTCCTGAAAATATATGAGAATTTCAATCCTCACAGTAAATCTCCCCAAGTTGTGTCTTTATATATCACTGAAGAAGTGGGGGAGTGACAATCAAAAACTGGAGGTATGTCGTTCCATATCTATCCATGAAGGATATCTCCAATGGAGCTAGCTAGTCTTTCTCCTCACTCTGCAACTATAGAACAGACATCCTACTGAGTGAATATGATACCACATTCCCCTTCCCAAGATTATATATTATCTCAATTTCATAGTCCTTGAGAAACAACTGCCATCGCCGCTATCTCAAGTTCAGTTCCTTCTGAGTAATGATATACCAGAGACTCTTGTGATCAGAATAGACTGTAAAACGCTCTTCTATCATGTATTGTCACCACATCCTCATGAAGAAGACCATTGTTGCTATCTCCAGGCCATGGGTAGCGTAGTTCTTCTCTTGTTGCCTCACCTATCATCACCCGTAGGTGATCACTGCTTGCTTCTGCATCATGGAACACCCAAATCTAGTTTTTGATATGTCTTAGTAGAATACAAACCCAACAACCTATTCTGGTAGCCTCATGATGGGGGCACTCGTTAGCCTCTTCCTCAGCACTTGAAAACTCTGCGGGCATCACATGGACAATAAAAAGGGTATTTTCTTTCTTTATCAATGATAAAAATGGTCTCGCAACTCTGGAAAAGATAGTCAAACATCTCTAGTAGTATCCAGCCAACACCAAGAAACTCTACACCTCGATCACAGTCTGGAGTGGCACCCAAGAAAGCACAACCTCTATCTTCACCGGATCGAATATAACTATGGCCTCTGAGAAAACATTTACAAGAACTTGGACCTCTCATATTTAGAACTAACACTTTGAGAGCGTACAATAGAGCTGGTGCTCCCAGAGTGTATGCAGAACTATCTAAAGATGGTAGGCATGCTCCTCCTCCGACGCTGATCATATCAATATGTCATCGATGAAGAAAACTAAAAACAAATAAAGGTATGGCTGAAAGATAATTTTCATGAGTCTCATGATCCCGAGAGTGGAATTGGTCATGCTGAATGGCATAACCAAGAACTCATAGTGGCCATACCGACATTTTAAGGTCTTCTTCTGTACATCCTCATCTCATTCCCCGAGATGATGATTTTCTGATTTGATGAATATCATTGAAAACCAACAAGATCCCTCTAACTAATCAAAAGGATAATCAATACATAGAAGTGGATATTTTTTCTTCACAGTCACTTGGTTGAGGCATTAGTAGTTTACATAGAGTCTCAAACTCACATCTTCCTTCTGAGAGAACTAAATCATGGCATCCCATGGAGAAACATTGAGCCATATGAACCCCTTAATCTGGAAGTCCTCTAATTATACTCGTAACTCTCGAAGCTCCACGAGAGCCATCTAATATGCTGGCATAGATATCAGTGTTGTCCCAAGGTACAGGTCGATGTAAAATTCTACATATCCTAGAGGATCTAATACTGGAATATCATGAGGAAAGACATCAATATATTGTTCCACCACTTTAGGATAACATTGACTCTCAACATAAACATCCCCGAGGGTAAGGCTGCCAACTGTTGTGTGATTGGATGCACCCTCCTCTGGGTAAGTCCATCATATGCTTTAAAGGTTCCATTCTTTCCAGTGAATGAAAAAATGGGTCTAATCCTTGCGGACACAACACAATTTACGCCTAATACAGTCAATCTAAGCATGGATTTTGGATAACCAGTATATACTGAAGATGATGTCATAAGGCCATGACACAACTAATATACGATCCTAGCTGAATCTCTTGCCTCATTGAATGATATCACACTTCTGAAAACACTATATAATCCTCAAATCCCTTCCAATAAGAGTCTCTAGCTGTATGTATCATTCCAACAAATCCACTAGAATCTTCGAGCTCTGAATGAGGGATGTTTCAATAAAAGAGTTACTGACACCAATATAATTACCAAATGCAGCTACGGTGGTGTAGACATATATCATACCTATAATAACTTCCAAACTATCATGGTTTTAGGCCTCAGGTTTTTGGAGCTGAGCTCATCCCTATCCACCGACTCCCTATAGTTGGGGTGGACCACCTGGAGGTGTTGGCGGTAGAACCTCGAATCACTACCCACTGCCTACTGCATGGACAACTCCTCTGTCACATCCACCTGCTTCCAGTAGACATCCCTGATCAAATATCTTCATCTACCTCAGTGGTCACTCAACATTCTTCTGATCATCGGTTCAGTAGTTCAGGTAGTCACGAGCCATGTGACTCTACCCGCCACATGAGTAGCACTTCCTGCACATAATCTGTCATCCTCTTTCCTGTGAGCCTGGAACCACCGACTGAGTATCCTGAGGTCGTCCATCAAAATGTCTAGTATGCATGGGCCCCTTCATAAACCACCTACTAACAGCATCACATGACTCTACTACCTAACACATGGTGGTGTCCCTCGTTTCCTGTTCCTGCTCAGCTTGGATGATATCTACCAAAAGTGTTTTCTCTAGCACCCCATCTTATGTCGGTATTGTAGAACCCGGAAAACGCATACCCAAATATTCCAAATTCTTCCATAAACGATTCAATATCGTATAACTTTTCTCATTCTTCAATTTGGTAGGATGCAGGGCCCGAACATAGCTATGGATTAGGAGTTATGGACATTTGAAGTTGGGCTGGAAATATGGTTCGCGAAGCCCATTCGCAAATCCCCCTCCGTGATCACGGAGCGCCACCGCAATGTAATGAGGCGAGAGGATCCGCGAATCCATCTGTTGTTCATGATGTGTCGAGAAGACCCGACGCGAAGCAGAGGAGGCGGTAATGCTCCACGAACGCCCTGACGTTCGCGAGCCCATCGTGAAGCCCCAGAGACAGGAATGCTCCGCGAACCCTGTTGACATTCGCGACCCACCGCGAAGCAACTGCCACCACTTTGCGGCGGGCTCGCAAACGGCAGGGTGTTCGTGGAGTGTTACCTCCTCCTCTACTTTGCGGAGGGTCATTGTGGTGCGTCGTGAATGTCATATGGGTTGGCAGAGCCTCTCACCTCATTACTTTGTGGTGGCACTCCGTGATCACGGAGGGGGCTTTTCGAATGGGCTTCGCGAACCAGATTTCCATCCCAAAATCAAATGTTCATAACGCCTAATCTATAGCTCCGTTTGGGCCCTACGACCAACCAAATCGACGCTTGAGAAATGTTCTATGATCTTGGTTCTTTTATTGAAGAATTAGGAAAATTTTGGGGACACGTTTTCTGGGGTCTACAATACCGAAATAGGATGGGGTGCTAGAGCGAACACTTTTGGTAGAGATCATCCATGCTAAGCAGGAATATGCAACCAGAGCCACCACCGTGCATTAGGTAGTAGATTCATGTAAAGATGGTAGTAGGTGGTTGATGCAGGGGCCCAAGCATAATAGACATTCTGATGGATGACCTCAAGATACTGGGAGAGTGGTGCCAGGCTCACAGGAAAGAGGATGACAGATTATGAGTAGGAAGTGCTACTCATGAGGCGGGTATGGTCACATGACTCATGACTACCTGAACTACTAAACCGATGATCAGCAGAAAGTTGAGTGACCAATGAGGTAGATGAAGAGATTTGATCGGGGATGTCTACTGGGAGTGGGTGGATGTGACAGAGGAGCTGGCCATGTAGTAGGCAATGGGCGGTGATTCGAGGTTCTACCGCCAAGACCTCCAGGTGGTCCACCCCAACCATAGGGAGTATGTGGATAGGGACGAGCTCATCTCCAAAAAACTGAGGCTGAAAACCACGACACTTTGGAAATGATTATAGGTACGATATATGCCTACACCACCTTAGCTACAGTAGTTAATTATATTGGTGTCAATAACTCTTTTATTGCAACTTCCCTCATTCAGAGCTCGGAGATTCTTGTGGATTTGTTGGCTCGATACATACAGCTAGAGACTCTTATTTAAGGGTATTTGATGATTACACAGTGTTGTCATAAGTGTGAGATCATTCGATGAGGCAAGACCTTTGGCTAGGATCTTATATTAGTTGTGTCATGGCCTTATGACATCATCTTGGGTATATACTGGTTATCCACAATCCATGCATAGATTGACTGTATTAGGCACAAATTTTGTTGTGTCCGTTAGGATTGGAACAATTTTTTCATTCACTGGAATGAAGGGAACCTTTAAAGCACATTATGGACATACCCAGAGGAGGGTGCAGCCAATCACATATGAGTTGGCAGCCTTACCCTCGGGGCAGTTGATGTAGAGAGTACAATCTATCCTGAAGTGGTGGACCAGTATAATGATGTCTTTCCTCATCATATTCCAGTTCTAGATCCTCCAAAATATATAGAATTTTACATCGACCTGTACCCTAGGAAGACACCAATATCAATTCCAGCATATTAGGTGGCTCTCGTGGAGATTCGAGAGTTACGGGTTTAATTGGAGGACTTGCGGAATAAGGGGTTCATAAAGCCCAATGTTTCTCCATGGGATGCCACAATTTAGTTCTCTCAAACGGCAAATGTGAGTTTGAGACTCTATGTAGACTACCGACGCATCAACCAGGTGACTGTGAAGAACAAATATCCACTTCTAGGTATTTATTATCCTTTTGATAAGTTAAAGGGATCTTGTTGGTTTTCAAAGATATACATCAGATCAGACAATCATCAGCTCGGGGTACGAGATGAGGATGTATAGAAGAAGAGATTCAAATCTTGGTATGGCCACTATGAGTTCATGGTTATGCCATTCAGCATGACCAATTCCCTTATAGGGTTCATGATACTCATGAAAATTATCTTTTAGCCATAACTTAATTTATTTTTAGTTTTCTTCATCAATGACATATTGAAATACTTAGCGTCGGAGGTGGATCATGCCTACCATCTATAGATAGTTCTGCATACACTCCGAGAGCACCATCTTTATGGTAAGCTCTCAAAGTGCTAGTTCTGAATATGAGAGGTCCATGTTGTAGGACATTTTTTCTCAATGGCCAGAGTTATATTGGATCCAGTGAAGATAGAGGTTGTGCTTTCTTGGGAGCCACTTCAGAGTGTGATTGAGGTGTTGAGTTTCTTGGGGTTGGCTGGATACTACTAGAGCAGTGTGATTAACTTTTCTAGAGTTGTGAGACCATTTTTATCATTTATAAAGAAATAAAAAACCATTTTTATGGTCCAAGAGATGCCCGTAGAGTTTTCAAGTGTTGAGGAAGAGACCGACGAGTGCCCCCATAATGAGGCTACCGGAATAGGTTCTTGGGTTTGTATTCTACTATGACATATCATGAACTAGACATGGGTGTGCCATGATGCAAAAGTAAGAACTGATCTCTTACGGGTGATGATAGATGAGGCAACATGAGAAGAACTACGCTACCCATGGCCTGTAGATAGAAACAATGGTCTTCTCCATGAGGATATGATGAAATGACTTGATGGACGAACGTTTTACAGTCTATTTTGATCACAAGAGTCTCTGGTAAATCATTACTCAGAAGGAACTGAACCTGAGACAGTGGTGATGGCAGTTGTTTCTAAAGGAATATCACATTGAGATAATATATACTCTAGGGAAGGGGAATGTGGTAGCATATTCACTCAGTAGGAGGTCTGGTCTATAGTTGCAGAGTGAGGCGAAAGAGCAGCTAGCTGTGTTGTAGATATCCTTCTTGGATAGAGATGGAACAACATACCTCCAATTTTTGATTGTCACTCCCTCACTTCTTCAGTGATATATAATGGCACAACTTGGGTACATTGACTGTGAGGCTTGACATGCTCATTTATTTTCAGGACAGGAACCGGATGGATTTTATGAAGGTAGGAGCATGTCATACTATTCAGAGGACATAACATGATATCAGTGGCACTATGGGAGGAGGTGTTGAGGGAGTTCCATATGTCCACTAGGGCGTTTCATCATGGTGTGGAGAATATTTACCAGGACCTCTAGAATCAGCATTGGTGGCCAAAGAATAATAAAGCAATGTCATAGTTTGTTACAAAATGCCTCACATGTCAGCAAGTGAAGGCCGAGCATCAGGTTCAAGTTGGATTAGCGCAACCACCAGAGGATCCAGATAGGATGTGGGATGGTATCTCCACGGACATTGTGACATATATTCCATGTACATCCAAGGGACATGATTCCATCTAGGTGATTGTTTACTGACTCAGCAAGTCATCCCACTTCCTACCTATCTAACAGCAAGGATCAGTAGAGGGATTTAGATGCCTCTACATACAGTAGATTATGCGACCTCATAGGGTATCATAGACAATCGTCTCTAACTGTTACACACTTTTTACTTTCTTATTGTGGAAGGTATTATAGGAGGTGTTTGAGACTCAGTATGTTTGAGCACCACCATTCATCCACAAACAGATGGTCAAACAATGTGGACCATTCAGATGTTGGAGGATATTCTATGTTCTTGTGTCCAAGATTTTGGCCGTAGTTGGGAGGATCCCATTCCATGGTGGGAGTTCGCATACTAAAATAGTTATCACTCCGCCATCATTATGGCGCCATCGGAGGCCATATATGGTCAACATTGTAGATCACCTCTATGCGGGATAGACACATGGAAGTCAGCACTTATGGGTCTAGAGTTGGTGAGTTCTGCCAATGAGAAGGTGCAGATCATCCAGGAGAAGATGAAGACTGCATAGAGAAGACATAAATCTTATGCTGATAGGAGATAGATACCTTTTGAGTTCATGAAGGGAGATCATTTCTTCTTAAGGGTCTCACCATGATGAGGATTACAATTATTTGGATGAGGCTGCAAGTTATCAAAAAGAATTGTCAGACCATTTATAATATTTTTTAGGATATTCAAGGTGGCATACCGCTCGGCACTTCCACTGTAGTTGGAGAGGGATAATGGAGTCTTCAATGCATCCTAGCTGAACAGATACATGCATGACTCATCTCACTTTATTGACCATGGGGAGCTGGAATATGATGACGGGGAAACACTTATGGAGGATTCAGTAGAGATTGAGGATTGATAGGATCTAGTCCTTTGTGGATGATAAATACATTTGGTTCATGTTCAATTGTAGCATGTGAACCTCTAATAGAGCACTTCAGAGTTAGAGGCTCAGATTTATGCACAGAACCCCCATTTGTTTTTTAAGTCTCTATTGTGGATTATGGGTACCAAAGGCCCTAATGTGGGGAGAATGTAAAAAACTATATTTTCCATGAAATTTTTATTAATTATCGGGATGTTTTATGAGCCTGAAAAAATTGACGGCATGTGATTCTGAGGTCCAGTGTGCCCGAAATGAATTTCTGAACATTTTTTGTAAGTAGTTTCACTAAACGACTGAGTAGTGATTTATATCTTTTGACTGGTGTATAGATTAAAAATCAAAGGGAACCATTGAATCCGAAAATCTTGGAATGGATGACAGCAGACTTTACTTCGACTGCAGTTGGTCTGAAAAAAAAAGATGAATTTTGGACTTTTAAAAGAATAATAAAATAAATTTGTTATTTTATTTTATATCTTTCTTTTCCTCCGACGCACAAGAAGCAGTGTGGGACCAGTGACGTGTAAAGACATTAAATTGTATGACCCTTCAATTCCTATGTATCAACGTCGTTTTAATTTTGGTAGGATCTTCTTAAATTAAACCTTATAAATTCTACAAGCGTTGCACACCCTCTCTCTCTCTCTCTTATTTACATGGATCTTGGGGAGAGGTAATTGCATGACTTCACCCAGTCCTGAAGTTCTAAGAATGTTCCATGAGGCCAAACCCTTGGAGGACTGAGACTTTTACAATGGGCAGTGAAGGGTGTAACTGAACCACGAACCAAAGAACGACATTTGAGAGAGATCACTGGAAGATTGTTGTGGGAAAGACGAACACTGAACCAATTCCTCTAGCGCAGAAGTTATCCAATGGTTTTACAAGGTACAGATTTGAAAATGTTTAATTTATAGTATGGATGATTCAATCTATTCATCCTATTGCTATCAAGCTAATGTGGAGGGCGTGTGCCAAATTAAGAAAGACCGATCCCTCTGCAATGTTGATTAGTTTTTTCATTTTTCATGGGTGATTCTTTGGGATGGATAGAACAAAATTTTGATGGGATAGAAGTGACAACGTTATCCTAGGATGTCCAGTGATACTTTCAAATGGAAAGACGGGCCATCAGAACTCACCCGGTGACTTGCGATAGTCCACTAATGTCACGGTAACAACGACCAGCACCGGAGGGGACCAAAGCGGTGGCCGACACCAGCTAGACGCAAGGGGGGTGGCGGAACACCCATGCCACCAGAGGAACATATCATGACTCATCAGTTGCTACGGTTGAAGGAGGTGGAAAACTTTGGAAGAGGAGGGAAGCGTGAACAGCACACCGCCAGAGGACGCGGGCAGTGGCTCATTTGCCGTGACAGAACAAGGGAGGCAGCCAGCACACCGACCAGTCGCAGGTGGCGGAGCGACCCCCTATTGCGCGTGACTGGAGACGGTTGCTGAGATCGTCCATCCATGATGAGAGGTAGGATCTGCTCTATCGGGTCCCACAAGACACCTGGCGGTGCTATATGGTGCCACTACTATAGAGGAAACTGAACAACCCTTGTCTCCATTCCGAAAAAACTAAGGGTCACTCCCCTCGATTGGCGGCTAGGGCATGCCCTACCGCATCGGGCCACTCCACCTAGCCATTGGCCTTGAATTACACAATCAGGCCTCCCCCTTGCATGTTGAGCCAAGCCCATCATGTCCCAGCCCAGTCAGGTCAGACTCGGACCGAGTCGGGTCGGGCTGGTTCGAACATGTCTGACCGGACCCTAAAGCACTAAAAGGGTCATACCATGAAATCTGAGAATCCATTTGAGGAAACATCTATAGCGAGGTAACCTTGTATTGAGTAGATTCTTTTTTGTATAATCCACTTGAGTTTTGTAGAATGTTGGAGTATGACTTAGTTGGATCAAACCCGAATCCAACTGGACCCTCATAACTAGAAGGCTTATAAATTTCAAATTGAGCATCTGATTGATGCATAATCTATCAATTTGGAACACATAGAACAAGAATGTTCTTTTTTTTACTCCATTTTGTAACTTATTGTCCATCGATTTATGACTGATATCTCGAGGGATAGATTCTACAGAATATGAGTAGATCATGTGCCGGGAATCCTGTGACTGGCCATAACGAGAAGAATGAATATCGATCCTAAATGGGTTAACATCTATAGATCTGGAGGGGCTCAGTATCTATCAGATCATGTGTGGGCTAGCGCTCAGTGATCCTATGTGGGTCCGTGCATACTGATCCAATGTGCATCTGATCCTATGTTGGTCAGTGGGGGTTATTATCTATCTATCATGTGCGGGTCAGAAGCATTGCCTCTTAATAGAATAAGACGATCTAGAATAAGACTAATCCTATATACTTTTTTTCTTATGTTATACCTGATTGGGAGCTGATTCTTTTACCATTGTGTTGTTACGTATGTGGTACTTATACCTTCATGGTTTTTTATTCATGAGTTTACCTTTTTGGTACATATACCTTCATGGTGTTATCATCGCGGGGTTACCTATGAGGTACTTCTATCTTCATTGTTTTACCTGTGTGATACCTATACCTTTGTGGTGTTACTTTTTGGTATTCATCCCTCATGCTTGAGATGAGTATATCTTGATAACTTAGGTAATTTATGGTTATATACTTAATTAGAGTTTATGTCGATCCTTTCGTGCTTGAGATGGAGGACTTGCATTGTGGGTTTTCCTTTGGGGAACTCTGGGAGACCTATGGGGGTCTCAGGGTCCCTACTGAGTATCATTATACTCACCCCTACACTGTCAAATCCTGCACCATGTTGTGTCTTGTGCAGATGACAGATACCATTGATCGAGTCTGAGGGATCCACTACTGGACGATGCTTAGAGGTGGACCAGTTGGCCTAACATGACACAAGGACTATTGATCGTGAGATATACCTACCATTCAGGTAGGATCTTTGGTCGATGATCTAGGAGTTTTTTCAGTTTTTAGTTGTATTTTTACTTTTCAGTTGTATTTGTACTTTTTATTTGGGCTTTTATTCCAATCCCTTTACATTAAATTTTTTTTACTACAATAGTTTACATCGTGGTTGCTTCTTGTTGTGTTTTTGGACTGTGTGTCTATACATGTTAAAAGAAAATGCCTTCCCTTTTTAGGGACACACCTTTATGGTGCTAGTTTCCATCCCCTAGCCTATGTAAGGCAGTCTTGGGGTTGTCACAGCCTGGGATCCAGGGGACGGGACGTGAAAATGTAGTTATGGGGAGAGTTCCTTTTTGAAAAGTAAATAAAATAATAATCAACCACATTAATTGATTGAACATACATGAATCCTCCTTGATTTGATATTTCATGAGAAATGGGATTATATTAAATTTTCTGAATTCAATTTAGGTTGTCTGAAATTGGAAAAATAACTTCTTTCTCCATGGGATCTATGTCATGTTTCGTGATGTTAAACATAGAATTTAAGAGGATATGACTAATTTCCCTTAGAATTATTCCTAGTGGGTCACCCAATATTTGTATAAAAAATCATAGTTATATTCAAATAATGAATTTAAATAGTTATAATAGAAAACATTTAGTCTTGTTTGGGTGATCTCCATAATTTAGATAATAGTTAATCAAAATAATAATTGTGATAACTAATTTTTATAAATATTTAAATGTATGGAGTATTAATTATATTTTAAATTCATCATTTAATAATGCAGTGAAATTTATTTATTAAATTTAAATTATTAAAGGATTAATTAATGTTGAAGATGGAAAGTGGATTGACCATAATTATCTAAATGGTAATGGTGTAAACAATAGTAAATTATATTCTTAATGAATATTATATTTCAAGAGTTTAATAAAATTATAATTATGATCAAATGACATGGGGTCAACTAATAATTGTAACTATGGTAAAGGGAATAAATGTGATTGTCTTACCCTAATATTGAAATAATAAATATCTAATTATATAACCTTCCATAAAAAATGGTTTACACAATATAAGAATATATATATATATATTTAGAGATCTAGAACAATTTCTATCATCCCCGTCTCCTAAACCATCAAGTGAGAACCATGATTTATACCTCCCATGATTAGATATTATTGAAATCGTCCATGAAAAATGAAATATATAAGAATAAATTTTTATTTAACTCGTCGACTCAATGGGGATGCTTAAAGATTGCAGTGCACTTGTGTATCACCTTTAGAGGGTTTATTCACTTGGATATTGTAGTGATGTGATTCTGAAATGATATATAGTTATATAAATCATCAAAATAATAATAAGTAAAAGTTACTGTAATTCAATATTTGTATACCAATTAATTATAAATAACATTTGAATATTTTCCTATTCTTGTTCTAGAATTTTAAATCTAGTCAAGTTTTATGAAATTTTCATTTTATATGTCATTTTAATCATGTGTGGAAATGATTAAAAGTAAATTAAAACAAACAGTTCATTTTTCCATACCATCAAAGAATTATTCTTCTATGATAGAAAATAAAAATTAGTACCAGAGAGATCACATTATTAATTAATAATAATTTAAATTATATTGATTTGGTTAATTTATTTGAATTTTCATCTATTTGTAATTATTATTTTTAAAACATTTGTATCATATTATCTTCATATATTCATTCTTTAAGACATAACTAATAAGCATATAATTTTTAAAAATAATGAATCATACTAAGAACACCATCTGGAGGTTCCAATCAATCTACCTAGACAAGTGCAGAATAAACTACATGTATTTACTATATATACATCGTTTACTTATGTTCTGAAATATTTATGTCATGTTGAATTCAAATAGATATAAAGAAAGTTGTTCTAATATCCAATAAAAGAGGAACAAGGGGTATATCTAGATAGACTACCACATGTCTTGAATAACTATTTGTCATTAACCCACTCTACATGAGGTTTAGTCACTATTATAACTTGGATGAGAACATGCGGTGTCCTAGTAAACCATGTATTAGATACAAAACATTATTGTATATTAATAATAAAAATATAAGGATACATTCCTTATATTTTGATTACTTGTAGTGTACCTAAAACACATATGTGGAATGTAAGAAGTCTTTTCCCAAGTCATGTGTTGTGGAAACAAGTAAAACATATAACACATCACTTATTATAATACACTCCATGTAGTATACTATAGACACTGTATCAATTTTACATGAATAAAAGTTAAATATATAATCAAACATAATACCATGTTTCAATTTCATCGTTGATTTTAATAATTTCAGGTAATTTCATTGGATTGATATATATATATATATATTCATAGTTAAAATATTTGAAAATCAGAGTATTTCTCCTATAAGTACACTTCGGTACATTATTTTCACTATATGAAATAATTTTTTTAAAAAAAATTATTGATAATTGAGGTTTAAGGAAACTTGGATAAAATTAATATCAATTGAATTTACTGAATTAACTCATAGTGCATTTTCTTAATTAAATAATGGATGTAAGTCATTCATAATAATATTATGAATGTAATAAAATTGATGAATTATGGGTTGATTATGAAATTATACAATTTTAATTATGAAATTTTTTTATTTTAATTTATTATAATTAAATTAAAATTAATCCATGTAAGACATCGTATCCCCCTTACATGGAAATGGTCCAATTAATCATTGTTTCATTTATGTAGAACAACTTTATCTAATATACTGGATCTCATAACACGTTCATGAGTAAAAAATATCTTTTAATTTAGACCTCCCAAATGAGTGATTATGATCTAAGTCAAAGATCCAAGGGGAAAAAATTAATGTAATATATATGATAAAATGAGTGATTCAATAACATGAACCCAGTACAGTTCAATGTGGATTTTCCCCATTGTTATAAGTTTACTTTTTCAACCTATATATAAAATAATTGTTAGGGAATATCATATCATTATACTTAATGATTTTTTAATGATTCATGGTTAATTATTTTTGTTGGTATAGTGTTTCATTATCACCAAATAAATCAGTTAACAAGCCTGAAATAGAAAATAATGAATAACCATATTAATCATAAATTTTTAGTAAAAAATGGTTAATCAATTTACATAATCCCACTTATTATAAATAATTTATGTGAAAACAAAAAATGGGCATTATGAAAAAGTATAAAATACATCTATTAAAATATCATGTCTTGAAAGCCTTCAACTTATAAAGTTATAAATAAATTTATATGTCAAATTTCATGACCAGCCCATGCTTTGGATCAACAAATTATTATGTATATTTTATCATGAGTTTATTGGTTGACTTAACATATTTCAAATAAGTGGTTTAAATCTAATGATAGACTTGGTATTAAATAGACGAAAAGGGTGAGGAAATCATAATTTAGGATTTTATATTTTTGGTGTCCACTAAACAGATCATGGATGTTCAGGTGAATAGAAATGGCATGTTATACAAAAAAATACATCAAATTACTTTTCATTCACAATTATAGGTTATGAGAAGATAAATATGAATCATTTCAATTAGAATATCTAAAATCATTGATATTTAAATATTTTTGATGAGTTCTATTATGTTACAAAGAATAATGGGAGATTAATAAAAATTTAAATAAATTTAATATTTAGAAAATATTTTTTGCAATAAATATATATAATAAATATTTTCTATTTTCATGTAGAATTTTATGATTAAACTATCTTAAAAATATCAGAAGGATTCATTCTAGATATAGACAATATTTTTCACCGGTGTGAATTTCAAAAAATAGTAAAGGTTATTTTGTGTTGTACTACACTGTGAATAAAAGTAATGAGTATTTTAAATCCATCATCTAGAGTCTCATTCTAAATTGCATATTGAGAATATGTATTTCTCTATGTATAACATAAGTATGATGTAATTGATTTCTATTTTTTCATGTTATCCTTTATTTCCAATGATATTCTGATGAAATATGAGGATATGAAAGTGTATAACATCATTACACACATTAATGATCATTATCAACTACTGGAAAAATATATATGAGATATCTAATGAACTATTCACGAACAATATTAGAGATTTGAAAACAACAAGGGAACTTGTAGTCATGATGTTTTGGTACATTTAGTAGTTAAAATTTCTTGGCTTTAAGAACCCTGAAGAGATATGTAAAGATTTCATTCCATCATTATTTCTCAAAAAAAACCATTGTTTCATTATGAATTACATTATGAGAATATGGGAAGAAGATTTTGGAATTTAATACTATTATACACCAAGATGATAAATACCTAGGGCATTCCAAACCAGTTTTCCATTTGGTATATATGGAAATGAGGTACAACTAATTGGGGTTTAATACTCATTAAATATCTATAGCTATAGAGAATCATCCATGACAGAATAAGAATATCCAAAGGCACAAAATGGAATATGATTATGGTTAATTATTCATTGGGAATATAGGTCTACTAGAAGAGAAATTTTACGAATCCAATAATAATGAAGTAGGATTTTTGGTTCCCATATTAAAGAGTGTAATAATTCCGTATCTTCAATTTTTTTATTTGATACTTCAATTGGTACTCATATTTGTATTCAAATAGATGAACCATGTCGATTTCACATGATTACCTATGTTGAGGGGGATAAAAAATATACTAATGGAGAAAGACATACTACTCATTCCATTAGACTCTTTTTCTCACATAACCAACATTATTTCCATTGGATATCAATAATTAATGTTATGTAACAAGTGTTATAAATAATAATATTTTCATTTCATTTTTTTATAAGGAAAAATTTATTTTTTGACTTGGAAGTTATGGTTTAATAATTTTTAATGAATGTATAGATTATGATTTTTTATTGTTAAATAAATAAATTTTTATATTAAATAAAGAAAACCAAAATTTTGAAACTGAAAACGTATTAGGCATGCGGGGTTTGTATAATGAATAACTGTGGAATCACATTATAGTTCACTAAAACAATAATAATATTAAAATTATCTCTCATGATGGATACATTGAATATTTTGATCTTAAACCACTTGTATGTTTTCATGAATATTTATAAGGATTGATAATCAATCCACAATTCTATGGTCAATGTAAATGGTCCATAGATCATCAGGATTGGTTACACATTAATGTTTGTTATCCTTTTCATGTAGATACTAATGGTGGATTCTCACAGAATATTATTTTAACTGATGACTTGTTCATGTATTGGTATATCTAAAAAAAGAGGTATAAGTATGTATTCATTGAAAAATCCAAATAGACCAATAACAATGTGGAGAATCATCTTGGAAAATGGGAAAATAAATAACCACTCATTTTAGGACATGGAAGTGATGCTGATAAGACATTCAATCCTTATATTATCTGTTTGGGGATATGAATTAGAGATAGTGTCATACATACAATATTGAGTACCAAATAAATATGAAATAATATACTATTTGAGTTATATAGTTGAAGGAAACATATTTTTTCACATGTTCATACTTTGTGAAGTGAGGTATTTATTATTTCTATGTCAAGAAATATAAACTAATCTCTAGCAACAAAGGGAATCATTATATGGTATTTAAGGTAAATTAGAGGATACAATCAACCGAACCATTGGGACTATAATTTGATTATCATAAGAAATTACATAATTCGTGAGTGGTAAAACATCCTCAATTAGAGTAATTGGATAAATATTTAGATTAATGTTTTTTTCCAAGATATAGAATAGTTGGTATAGTAATAAACTCAACAGGCCCCCATAAAAAATCATACTCATAATGATGGATAATTATATGGGTAAGAGAAACATAGATATATGGTTTTAAATCATAAATGATGGTGAATCATGATCATTATAAAATAATGACTATAAATACCAAAAAATGTTGTTTATAGGTCAAAAGATCCTAGATATTATAACTCCCGAAATTATGAGATGAATTCCATGTGACAAAACTATAATTGGGTCCCGATAGATAAACTGATTGAATTGAATCATGTTTGGTGTAAATGGGTAATAAAGATAAATCATGACATCAAATGTATTGTTAATACCTATGAAGCATGGTTAGTGGAAAATTATTTTGGACAACATTAATGTATTGACTATAGTTGTAACAACCATAAATTCTAAAGGAGTTAAATTTTTTTTAATGGATTGTATTACATAAAACACTTATCCTATAAGGAAATATAAAATACCAAGAGTTGAAAAATAAATTTTATATTTTAATTACATTTTAAACATTTTAAAGCTTTCAATGAATTCAAAACTGAGTTAGCTTGTGTCGCAAATAAGTATGAGTTTCTCGAATAGCTTACATTACATTCCAGAGCGAGTTCTAATAAATACAATTAATATTATTATATAATATTAAAATTATATCCGAGAATATATATTATTAGTTATGAATTGTATTTACTAAATTTTGAAAATATATCATTGAACACATAGGGTATCAATTTATTATAATGGAATATTAAAACCAAATTGAATATAAATGATACATTTATATAAATTTTTTTTATGCGCCATTTGAAATTTCTTTAAAAAAATAAAATTAATCCTAACTAATTGAAAATATTAATTAAATACTTATAAAATATATTCAATCAGATATTTTTAAAAAAAATTAAATAGATTTTATTGGAATAACATAAGAATGAACCAAATTTACTCATAAAAAGATATATTTTTCTAATGACGATTTTGTTTCCTTCTAATGGAAAACATATTTTAAACTGTAAAATTTTATTTTATTTATTTTAAATTTAAAAAATATAATTTTTTGAAATATGGACCTAAAATTATCTTACAGTGAGGTGTTTTTTATTTTTATGGGATGTTTCACTTGTGATAAATATTGAAAAATGTTGAATTTTAATTAAAAATAAATTTCTCTTGAAATGATTTTATGGTGTTAAATTATATTTTTAATTTTTTTTAAATTGTAATTATTTTAAATTAAAATATATTAATATTATTTATTTCATTACGATAAATTTTATATTGAATTTTTATATAATATCATTTCAAATAGTTCAACATTTTCACATTAAAAATATTCAGTGTCGTCCCAACTACAGGATTACATTAAAATAAATTTATTCCTCTTACATGAGTGTGTTTTTGAAAATGGATTAAATATTTATAATAAATATAATTTACATTTTATATTATGGTAAAACTAGTTTTTGAAAAAATAATTTAAAGATTGATATTTAAATTATTTATATTTATTCAGCTAAAGACGTGTTTACATAGTTGTTAATTATTAATCATATGTTCCCAAATTACCTTGAAACCTGTAAAAACATTTTTTTGGTAATATATCACCCATATAATCCAATTTACAGAACATTGATCATTATTGGGAGAAAATAATTTATGATAGACCTCCCAATAGTGCTTATCATTTTATATTTAAAAAAATGCCACTCCTCCCAAACTATAAACCGGAACTCAACCCCTCACTTATTCACATCAATAATGCACATTGTCTAATAAGAAACCTGACCAAATAATAACAAAAAATACCTCCACTAATCTTATATTACTCAATTTTGAGATAAATACAAACCTGTATTTCTATTTTTATAAACGAAAAGGAGTTACCAAAAAAATGGTAATGTTCTTCAATGGGAACATTAGTTTTGTTTCTTTCTATATTACTAAAAATATTCATAGATAGTTATTGAATAAAAAAATAAAAAAATTAATTATAATTAAATGTTTTCATGTTAATATTTAGGCCTACACTTTCAAACACAACCATCAAATTAGATATATAATTATTACTCATTTATACGGTGAACTACTCTAACAAATCGATGTCATTCATTCTTCCATTTCTACCTTTCAAGGATGGAAGAAATGATGGAATTATAAATAATATATGTTAAATTATATATTGATAAATAATTTATACATTTGTAATTATTTTATATCAAATACTCTTATGATTATTATTTATTGGGAATATGATAACATCATTTGTGGACGTGTATACTACCGGTTTCTCATTTTGATGTGATTCATTTATGTTTTGCATGGATTGTATTAAGAATCGGTTTAGTAAAAATATGTGATTTATTAGAAAAAAAATTGTTAATAGAATTATATTATATATATATATCATTAAGTATTTATTCTTTTAATATTATAAATGAATGGGAGCAGGGTTCATGTATACGTATGACCAAACTTCTCCATAAACATGGCATTTCATTTCCTATAACCAAAATTCATTTATTTATCTAACTAAATATATAAAAAATATACATTGTATTTAAATAAAGGATTAAATTCTATATATGATGAAATAATGATATAATTAATTGGAACAAAAATATTAAGTCAAATCAAATGCAAAAAACTAGGCAATTATATCCTATAAAAGTGAAAATAATAAAATATTATTAACAAAGAGGTAATAAGATATCAAATGAAGATAATATATGATATTATTTAAATTACTATGATTCATGAATAAGTTATTAACATGTTTTTAACCAATATATATAAATTTAATTATATTCTAAAAAATGAAGCGTAAGGTACATAATTTTCATTTTACTTTTTACATCGTTGAGATAAGTGTCATATTCACCACTTCTATGTATTTATGTTGTGTATATAAATAAAAATAATAATTTTATTCATGAATCAAAAATAAATAATAATATTTTATTTCACACATTGAGTTATCTCATCTATAGTGTTTTGAATTAAGAACTCCCTTATAATAAATATTATCCTAGAAATCTCAGTTTCTTCATTTATTGATAAAATTATCTTGAAACAATCACATTATAAAAATCATTATTCATTAAAAATTAAATTTCTATTAAATATATGTATTCTTTTATGATTTACTTGATTATTTTCTAAATTGTGTTTTATTTTTAAAAATGGTTTTTACTTTGAATTTAATTTGGCTTATTTGGGAAAGGATTATTAATCATTATATGTTACATAATAAGGATAATTGATAAGGTCCATTTTTTGTGAATTACATTTATTATTCGATATATGTGGCTTTACCTAGAATGTAATGAAATGGGTTGGGGAATGGATAAGGTAATCCATTCTATGAATCGATAGATACATGATATAAAATCAGTTAGCGTTAAACCCTTAGTGTTTGATTCCAAGAACAAGCTGATGAGTCTCTACACTCAGACTTAAACTGTAATGGGAAAATAACATTAATGGTATATTGGTTTATTTTTCAGATACATGAATTATGATAATTATGAATTTATTCATTCAGAGTCAATATTCATTATTTGTGATATTTTCACTATCAATAGGTTTATGGATGGATTTCATTATAACATTATTGATTAAATGAAATGTGTGTTCAGTTATTTACCTTTCCATAGATTTTATTCACATTGTTATCATTTTTTTAGATTATATGGAATACGTGATTAGTTATGACCTTTACCTACTGAGTTTTCTCATGGGTTAAATATCTATTATTTTGTAATTTACATTATATTGAATTTTATCGCACTTATATTTTTCCATTCCCTATGATTCTATGATGACAAAGAAATAATATATATAAGTATATTCCAGATTTAATACCGTTATCCTTGAAAGGGAAAAATTATGTTTTAAATAGTGTATATAATTTTAATGTGAGACAATTGTATATATTTGTTTTCCCAAGAATAATAAACTGATCTGTACCTCAAGAATTGATACCTTTTATCATTCTAATGTAATGGTAGTTTTCACCAACTTTGGGATTCTAGGGTCATGTCAGCATATATTGTATCAAATGATGTTAATTAAAAACATCGGAAACTATATATAGGAATTGTTTATTGGGTAAGACAACCCAATTATAGACATTATAGATATGTACATAAGTACATATTTAGGTGTAGTAAGATATATGAAAAGTTTTATCATAAGTACTATATATTAAAAACCACTTTTAAGGATTTATATCTTATGAGTCTACAAATATTAGAAATAATTTGGATGAAATTAATGGAAATAAAACACATTATTTTAGTATTTTTTTAGTGGATAACCTATTTTAGGTGTAATTTTGGGACATTTTTTAGCATTATATTAAATGTATTTAAAACCATTATTTTTTTTATGATTATTATTTAAATTATAATAATTTTCAAATATGATTATAATCAGAAGACTCAGGAGCATTTAAAGCCCACTCCCAGATAAGTTTATTAACAAAAAAGTAAAAACAATAAAAAAGGAGAAGTAGAGGGTCAACAAAGAAACGTGTACAGATCACCACACGCATCAGTATCAACTAAACCACAGAAGAAGGTCGGTGTAAAAAAGGACCTTGACGAGAAAACCTCCTCAATATCATTATTGGACAAAGCATCGGCAACCTGATTTGCCTCTCTATATACATGAGTATCAATCGAAAAAATACTCTCCATAATCTTAATACATTCATCCCATAACAAAATCATCCTCCAAGGGACATTCCTTGAACGAGTTCTAAGGATATCAACCGCCAAGATGGAATAAGACTCCATCCATATGGTCATCCAAAAATGAAAACAAGCATACCAGATATCCTTAACCATTTCCCATAATTCCGCCTTAATCACAAAACCATTCGCTATAAAATGGAAAAGGAAACCCTTAACAAACCCTCTATAGGTGCGACAACAACACCACAGCCTGAAGGTCCTAGTGAACCTGAAGCCACTCCATCAATATTATCTTTCAGAAAAAAAATATTGGGGGGATCCACCGGATGTACTTCATCATAATCAGATTCTTACACTTACTAGAGACACCCTAACATTGCAAAAGAAGCAAATCTGAAACATCATTCTGCATGACCCCAACATGAGACCACACAGCAGCAAGAACACCAATATAACGATCCCAAAAACCAATAGATGTCGGTATATTTTTGTCCCCAATGATAATAACATTTCAAGAATTCTAGATAAATGAAATCACTGTGGAGACAGGAAAAAGAAGCAGTGCTTTTACCTGACAGCTGAAATTAGTTCTAGAAATAGAATCCTTCAGCTGTACAAATCTCTCTAAATTAAAATGGCATCTAAAGACACCCTGAAAATAGTCCCATAAAACATATGAAGAGAAGCATGATATAATGATATGATCAACAGTTTCATCAACTGCAAGACAACGAATAAAAACAGCTGCAAGATAGAGTCCAGCTCGTTGTATCATCTGATGCAACAAAAGCCTACATGTCCAAGTCCTCCAAATAAGCAAATATTGAGCCGGTGGAATAAAATCAGAATGGAACATAAGAATCTAAGAATGAATAAATAGTGAATCAGCACACATGGATCTATAATCCTCTCTTGTGCTGAAATTTCCAGTAAGACTGGGCATCCAAATCAATGTACCCATCACAGATTAATGATAACGTCCCACCTCCTATTGAAAAGAATCAGAAAGCATCCCCTAAACCATGAAATTATCTTAAAAATCAGCAATAGAATGATTCTGCAATGAAAAAGGAATATCAATATCCTCAGCAATAGCACATAATAACCAAACAGTATTCTAGTAGTTCAAAGTGGAATTATGACAAAGGAAAAGTATATTTAATGAGAAACATTCAATGATTTCCATTTTAGATATTTTAGAAATTATATTAAAATGGTTTTATAAAAAGGAAAACCTATAAGGTTGTCAGGAATGAACCCATGATTGAAGATAATAAGTGTCTCATGCTTAACACTACCACACATGATGCCATTATTAATATGTGTTTTCATTTAGATAAACAATTTGATGAATAAATATTAATGATAAACTTGTATTATTACTTTGTAGGACATATATTAATGTATAAACCATATTGGTTTGGAAAAATAGTTATATTTATAAAAAAATACTTGTTACTTTTTTTTGGACAATCCAATCTATTAAAAGTAATTTTTTTTCATGACGATTTAAAAAAAACTCATTTTTGGATATTCATTTCTTGAATTAATGGATAAATTTGAAATTGATAAAATCACCAAATAATTATGTAATTATGTTTATTGAAAAATTACATGTAAATATATTTCATTATATACATAAGAAGTAATTTAATCACTCAGAGTTAAATAAATGATATAGATATTTGATTATCCTAATAGTTAATTTTTACAACTGATAAACTTTTAAATAATCAATGATTTATAGATTTGAGGTCTGTAGCATTCCATTGATCATTAAAATTTTTCAATGTGACCTTTGTACACCTAATCCTCTCTTATAAAGATGTTATTTTATTATTTATTTTATGATGTCATTTTCTGAATAAATTATTTTTCAAATATGAAACTCTATATTGTAAAGATCAACTGTAAATTATGAGGATGCAATATATTTAATGTTATTGAAAGGTAACACTAAAAAATTATTAAATATTATAATTTTTATCAATAGTCTTATGACACAAATCACCAAGTGTATAAATGAATATACGATCCCAATAATTTTAAATTTAATTTTAATTAAAGTAAATTTAATCAATAATATAACTTTTAATTCCCACATTACTTATTTATCTTTTTTCACACAAAACAATAAGTTTTCGTCGATAACTTGCATTGTATGAAAGACCGAGATTCAGTGAATATTATTTGTTATATTATATAATTTGAAAAAAATATACTAAAAAATTAAATGTGAATTTAATAGTAGTGTTTAATTAATTATAAGAATATGTGGTTTATTTCAATTGGTATCAATTTATTGTAAAAGAATATAAAATCCAATTGAAAAAAGTATATGTTTTTATAAAAAACTTTTTTTGTAAACCAATTGAGTAATATATTAATAAATTAATTTAATAAATATTAGTAAATATATTAATTATTTATATATATTATATTAGGTACTATATTTTTACATTAATATAAATTATTTTAAATGCATATGAAAAGAAAAACCATAATTTTATCCATAAAAACCCCATTTTACTAAAGGTAGTTCTATCTCCATTTAATGGAACACATGTATTAAAACAATATTTTTAAAATTTGATATATTTAAAACATAAAAATTATATTAATTATTTAAATAATAACCCAAACATTATATTATGACGAAATTTATTTATTTTTATAAGAGGATTCATTTTTTATTGAATACTAAAAAATAATAAATTTTATTTTAAAACTGCTTTTTTATTTAAATAATTTATATTGTTAAATTATATGTTTAATTATTTGTAAAGGGTATTTTTATATAATACATATATTAATAAAATTTATTTCATTTGGATCATTTTTATATTGATTTTGTGTATAATAAATTTCAAACATTTGAACATTTGAACATTAAAAACTAGTTTAATTGTCAGGTCTGTAGAATTAATTAGATATTAATTTTGTTAACTTTTGTGAGTGGAATTTATAAAATTAGACTTATTATATTGAATAAGAATAATTTATAATTTATTTTATGTTCAAATTAATAATTTAAAATTATTATTGAAATCAATTAAAATTTATTACAGTGATTGTAGTGAAATTTTTTTTACTTAGTGGTTAAATGTTTATTTCCAGTGGCCAAATGACCCAGAAACTATTAAGAAAAAATTTTATAGAGTTATTTATAAATTTTCCTTCATTAAAAATAATTTAGTACATTATTATAAACATTATTTAATGGGTAATTCTTAAGAGAGTTTATCATATTCTATTTACATGAATATCACTCCTTATCCACTTTTAAATGGAACTCGACCACCTCACTAGATCACATGTGTCACCCCCTTTGGATGGTAAAAAATATTAAAAATGGACCCCAAAATCCCTCCTCTAACCCTATACATCTCTAATTAGTCATTAATCCTACCAATTATGTAGTTTCGTATAATCTAAAAGGAGTTACCTAAAAAATAAGTGGCATTCATCAATGAGAACATATATTATTTTCTTTCTCTACTCCGTCAATTCATCCTTTATCATTATTATATAGTAAACTATTTATCTCAAATATAAATTGATTTTAATATAATATACTCCATACCATCAATTATCAACTCTTCCATCAAATTGGATACATAATCATCATTCGTGTCTACGAATGAATACTACCTCACATGCTATTGTCGGTCGTTCTGACATTACCACCATCTAAGGTTGGAAATAAAGATGTATTTATAGTTTATATATGATATATATATATATATGATATTATTATTAATTATTATTTTTATTTATAACAAATAAAATTAATATTTCCATTTCTTGGAATACTCTAACATTGATTGTTGACATGTGGACTACCACCACCACAAAGTGATGCAATTCATTCATGATTTACATGTATTATATTAAGGATGTGATTAATAAAAATATGTGATATATAAAAAATAAAAAATACACCATAATTATAATATCACATATTTTTAAATATCTTTTAATTTTCATTATTTTAATAAAAATAGAAAATGGGAGCATTGTTCATGTGTACTTGAGGCCTACAATCTTCATGAACAATGCATTTAAATTTCTACTTTAAAAATTTCATCGTTACAATAAATAAATAGATAATGAATATATATATAAATTATATCATTATTTACATTCAAAATATTAATAAATAATGATATATGTATTTAACAAACATAATGTCAAAACATACTAAGAAAACATGGCCATTATCACCCAAAATTATGAAAATAATGAGAAATTATAATGTATTAGGTAATAAAATTTAATAAAAACATCATATATGATATAATTAAATTATTATTGTTTTTTAATATGCTATTAAAATGTTTTAATCTAATATCAATGAGTTTAAAAATAGTTCTTCCAAAACGAAGCATACATTAATGGATTTTTGTCACACATTTAATATATGTGTTATAAATATCAACCATTTATTTCTTCTTAAGGTGTACATAGTAAATTTTTTTAATTAACATAATTAATAAATCATTCCTAATGCTATTTTATGTCTCACATAGAATTATCTCATTAAAATATTTTTTCATTGAAAATTACAATGTGAGAAATGTTTTCTTGGAAATCTCGTCTTCATTTCTAATTAGTAATATTATCTTGAAATAATCACATAATTGTAATATTATTTAATTAAAAATAAATTTACTCATAAATATAAATATTATTTCACTATTTGTTTGATTATTTTTCATCCTCTATCCAATTTATGGATATGGATTTTTTAAAATGAATATTATTTGATTAATTAAAGAAATATTGGTAAATCAGTATCTTTTACTCAGTACCAATGTTTTATAAGCAAATTTATTAGTGAAATAAATAAATTTTTAGATATAAGAAGACTTATTTGGACATGAATTACATGGGTTGGGTAATGGTTAAGGAAATACCCTTGATTTATCAACATTATCATGAGACTATTTTTTTTTTGAGAAAACCCCTTCCAATATGATTCTATGAATAATCTGACTAGTTTCTACCCACATAATAAAAATTTCATGCAGATAGAACATGAAGATCAAGTGGTTCATGTTCCATATTTATGATATATGATAATTAATCAATTCCATAATTTATATTTAGTATTTATTTTTCATGATAATTTCACTATGAAAAAATATGTGGCTGCATTTAATTCCCAGTTTATTTATTAAATAGAATGCCTGCTCAATTTTTAAACTTTACAAATGGTTGATATACTTTTTTATCTATTTATTGATTATAATGGATGTGTCATAAGTTATTAACTTATAATATTTATTTTTCACATTGATTCATTATTTCATTTACAATAAAAAACGTTTATAGAGCATTTGAGCTCAAATTTATTGGGAAGATTGATTTTAAAAATACATTCATTGTTGGGAACCTTTAAGAGGATGAGTTTATGACACAACCTGATGGGTGTGTCAATCCATGGAATTACAAAAATGTATCAATGTTATAGGGATCCATATATTGATTAATATAGAGACCCACAATTTAAAACCTATTAGGACATGATTTTCATATAAAAATAAATTATTTACAACTCAAATATAATGATGCACCATTTTATTGGATAACTAGGTTTATATTACATCAAAATGAAAATATAATAAAAAATATTTATCATTTTCCTTTAATGAGATACTAAATTCATTATATATCATAAAAATACAGGGTATAATCAAGATAATACATAAAAAATGGGTTAGATATAATCCTAGTAAAGGGATAAACCATCATAAGGATACATAACATGTGAGTCAAACATATAACATTTTATGATTAAAGAGAAGTATTGAGATTAATTAAATATAATAATAATATATGAAACATAGTTTCATAAAATAATAGATTCATCATAAAAGTAGAAACAATATTAAAATTAGATAAAAATAATTCATGTTTAATAATATATAAAATGTTACGTGTCAGAATGAGCCCCATAATTGATTAGGTTTATTATCTAATCCCATACATGATGTCTCATGAGGCTAAAAAATAACCAGTTGAATTGGAAGGATAAATATTTCAAGGGCTGTCCAAATAATTAGTTTCATGTAAATAAATATTTTTTTAAAATTAAGAAAAAAAATCATAAAGCATAAAAATAAAAAAATATCCATGAAAATAAAACGGGTTGCATAAACATTCTCCATATCATAATCCAATGACAATTATTAAATAATGCATTTGATAAATAATAAAAATGTAAGAATTAATCCCATAAAAAAGAAGGTAGTGTGAGATATATATATATATGTAATAGAAATATATAAATAACATTTAATCACTCTATGGTTTTACATTTTGATATTTTTTATGAAAATAATACCATTCAAAAATATTAAATAAATACTGAAGAAAATAACCTTCAAACTTTTCAAATAAATATTTTGAAACTAAATTTTCCCAAATTATTGTGGAAATATTTTTCCATGTTTATAATATTTGAAAATTATAAATTACTATTTAATATAAATAATTTCTAAGAAGGAATTTAATGTCATAAATTCCATATTTGTTAAAATAACATTCCTCGCACACTTTGGAAAAAAAATCAAAAAATCCTTGTAAAAAAATCACAAGAACATTAAATTTAAAATATTATATTAAAAAGATATCATAGGTAATAATGACATTACATAATAATAAAGGATTACCAATTCAATTTTGGATGTCTTTTTAAGGGATTATAAATATGGAAATAAATGGTTTCTCAATCAAAGAGGGACATAATGTTCATTTTCCATAAAAACATTTACATAGTAATTATAAGTATCGATGAGAGTAAATGATTATAGTTATATTAAATTTAAATTAATAATAGTGGAAAATAAAATAAAATATATTTCATATACAATGATCGATTATTTTTTTAATTTAAATTCAAGTCTAAATAATCCCGATTAAAATGAGATTGAATCATAAAAAATTACCAACATGGTAACTTTTTGAATCATAACCCCCATGAATGGAGATAGTGAATTTTGACATTAAATATCCTAGTGTATGATATATTAATGATATAAAATCAAAATGGGTAGTACATAAACCATATAAATGAAATTATTTTTATAAAATAAAACGTGTCTCACTAAACAATATTTGTAGATGGAAAACCCCTATATTGAGTCTAAAAATTACATGTATATCCTTTTTTAAATTATTAAAATAAAAATATCAATAATTTTTTACCTAATATGTTTTTTGGGATTAATAAATTACACTAATATGATTCAGTTCATTATTTTTTACTTTTATAATTAATTACATAATATATTATGTCCACTTTGACTATTTTATGGATGCTTAGTTCTATAACTCAAAATGGAACTGGTATATTGAATCGGATAAAATTTACATTATCCCATAATTTAATAATTAATTATCATTCAATAATAATAATTTCTATTCATAAATTATACATTTAAAATCAACCATTTTGTACGACTTCAAGAACCCATCTTTGTTACAAATATGAAGATAATAAGTTATATAAATTCTTGAGTGACATTTATATTTTTAAACAATCATGATTGAATGATGATAAATATCATATTAAATTTCCTTAATTATATATACATAATGTATATAATATTATTTATATAAATAAACATAAATAAACCATTCATGTGATGTGGTAAAAATTGGATCACATAACTACATGAGAAAATAATTCGTTGAACATATGAATGATGTCATCACTTTTCAATAGATGTTAAAATAATAAGGTACGTGATTTTTTTACTTTTATGAAGTGATTAATATTTTATATAAATATTTAATCCATCATCATGAACAGTCATGATATTGGATTATTGAAAATTAAATACATCAATTCATGAGGCAATAATATATTGTACTCATAAATGATGGTTTAATTTCATATTTCATGGAATATTAAATGGATTGATATTATTATATAAAAAATAAAACAATTAATTAGTTAAAATATAATTTTACTTTTTAAATTGTATTTTTTTCATAATTTATGGTGTAAAAAAAGATAATTAAAAAAAATTATCTCAGTGAAATTGATTACTATATTTTTGAATAACCACATTTGGTTCTCTAATGAAGGACTATAAGGTTGGTATTATAGGGAGAAAAGACTCTATAAAATTTGTATATGGATGTTGGGGATGTATTTTTAAAGGGTTTTATAAATCCAAATGGCTTGATAAATGTGAATAAGTGATGGTTGTGGGCACCCCTTTATTGTTTAGGATGTGTTTCGTTCATGTGAATTCCCAAAACTATTCAATAATGGGAACCCAGTATTAAGAAAAGTTCCTCAAAAATTAATAAATTATAGTATTTATGGTTGATATGGTCTTTAAATACCCCCACCATTCAACGATAATCATATTTTAAACATGTAATTACATTTAAATTAGTAGTTTAACTCTACTTGTAAACCAGTTTTAACAATCACCATGAGAAACAATTTTTATTGTTATTATTATTAATTTATTAAAATATTATTTTTTCTCATTATATAATTTTATATTTTATTATCAAAATTACAAAATCAATTTTATCATATTCATTACCCTAAAGTGGTATGATTTAATTTAAAATTTATCCGTCAAACATGTCAAAACCATTTTTCAAGAATTATATTTTCATCATCAAAGTGATTATACATTAACAATATGAATAGTAGTCATAATAAAAACAATTTTATGTAAAATTAATTTATATATAATATAGAAATTGAATTTAAATCATTCACCATTATGCATTATTTATATAATTTTCAATTTATGGATCTTGTGAACATTGAGATGGATATTAGAGAAATGTGTTTTTTAGAATAAAAATAAACATGTAGTAACATGGATTATTATTATTAAATAATTAATTTTATTAGATTAAACCAAAATAAATAATAATTAATTCAATTTCGAAAATATATTTAATAAATAGATGATCTTTTAAAATAATTATGTCATAAGATAAATGAGTTTTTTTTCAAAAATATCTATTTTTTTATACTTATTATAAAAATTTATTTTTTAAGAATTCGAACATATCATATTATATTGATACTTATATGGTGATTTAAATAATCTACAAATTTTATTAAATAATATTCTTAAAATTACTAAAATTATTTATAATATTTTACCATTTAAAATATTATAATCTATGAGGAAACATAATTTTTAAGGGTAAAATGATTTTACTGATATTTTGATAGTTATTTGTTAATAATTAAAAACTAAATTTATATTATATAAAACCATTAGATATACTTGTTATAATATTGTTATTACTATTTATACCACCAATTTTAGTTCATAGCTTATAAAGAAAGTTCTTAAATAGGATTATTTTAATACTATATCATGATTCATTTTATCTTTGTGTAGTATGTGTTATAAGAAATCAAGCACTGTGTTCTTATAAAATAACGTGGTGTCACATTACCCCTCTCCGTAAATATATTTCATCCAATTTCATTTTTTGAATATATATTTTGAACATTGAACATAAGTTTTCTTAAAATGATTATCATAAAAATATATAATAAAATATCTTTTAAAGACATACAAATGGGTATATTAAGTTCATTTGGAAAAATACAAAACTATATTTCCTAGTAGGATTACATTTTTTTGATTTGAAAATATGTACATTGAAGGAATTTAAAAATAATTATGAAGAGTGATAGTGATCATTGCCCACCAGAAATAGAATTATCTATAGAAATTAAATGACCGCAAAACCATTGATCTATAACATGTTAAAAGACCATTGATTTTTTGAATGTTAATGTAATATTACAACACTTTTTTTCGAGATCCATTACTTAGTACCCCGAGATTAGTTTGAAATTAATACTTAGATAATAAGGAAATATAAATAATAGATATCTTTTTTTTTGAAACAAACATAATTTTCATCCATTGGGTGAGCTTTAATAACTTTCTATATAACCATTTTTTCTTAGGAATTAATACTAAATAAATTTTTTAACACATGATTCACTGAATTTAACTTTTAATGAATTATAATATCCATTAAAGATAATATTCTATTCATCATATCTCTATTAAAAAAAATACATTTAGCACAACTTATGACAATCAACAAAATCATTATGAATATAATAATCTCTAAAAAATAATAAATGCAATAGATTAACATGGATAATTCATTAAATAAATTACCTTTTATCCTATCAACCTAAAATTAGAACAGTAGGAAATACATTTTTACCCTCAATGATTATATCATATTATTTAGGTTACTTATTGAATAACATAATTGTTTTCTTCCCGAATATAATTTTAAATTTAACATATATCTTATATATAACACTACATAATTAATTTTCAACAAATTGTGTCATTATTTATCCAAATAATATTTTATATACAAAAAAAATTTATTCTAACCAAGATGTCACATAGGTTAGTGGTAGGTAATTAACCTTATCACAGATCGGTTTTTTGTTCATGTATTTCCGTCTTCGAAGATGTGAGGGTGGCCAATCAATTTCTTATTGTCCTTTTTCTTCAACTATGGGTAAAAAGTGATAATGATATTAAAAATTTACCATGATAATATAACATTCTAATGAATAATATAGAGATCCTCAATAAAACTATTTCGAACCAAATCACTTTTTAAACCATTAAAGATTTCTATCTTGATAATTATTTTCAACAAAATTAGATGATTTCAATATAATAATATTACCATAAAATCGAGAACATCTCAACGATTATATTTCCCTCAATCATGTATGATTCCATAAAAAATCATGTAACCATGAATTATCTTTTAATGGTTATTTGTACCATTTAATATAATCATTTTAAATATTTTAAGAAAAACTATCGTATGGTGATCATGAGAATTTCATTGATTCTTGTATCAATAATACCATTGATATAAACACCTCAAAAACATTATTATTCATTTCAAATACCTAAATTGATCAATAATTCCACATTAGTGAATTTAATAATATCAGAACATATGAATTAATACTTGGTTTATAATATTGAATTAGATAATGACCATATTCCCCACATTTATGACATTGAATTATTCATCCTTCCCATGGCTGAACATTATTTCTCGACATCATGATAGCTAGTGTCTTAAATTATCATAGAAATTACCTAAAAGTTATCCATATATTCCACGCATAAATCATATTCTAGTTCTATTAAGTCATTTTATATGATAACTCTACCCACATTTTTGATATATATTAAATTAATTATACTTTTCTTTAAATTATTTTACACTTTACCTTCCATGAAACATCATCCTTATCTTCATTTATTTTATTAGAAATTAAATTATATTCCTGTTTTCAATCATGAATTTTCATTTCTCATTTGGAATGATTATAAGATATCTAAATTCTATTCCAATTAGGTTATGAATCTCTTCCTGGAAATATTTATGTTTCGTCCAACTCCGGTTGGTGGCATGCATTCCCATATTTTACATCATTACCTAAATAAAATAAAATTCAGATGATGATAATTTCTTCACATAGAAATAGATAATAATATAAAACTAGAAGTAATAACTGATATAAGATACGTGTATCTGGAATTATGAGTCCCCAAATTTTAGTCTAGATTATCAGTGGTGACATTTCTTATTATGGTTTCTAATAAAAAAAATTGTTCATGTCTTTTATAATGGTTGAAAAATAGTTACTGAATATTCAAAATATATCACTCGATATCTTCATACATGGATGTCATCATGGACCATTTTCTTTCACTAGGGGATGGTCATTTCTAGGTCAATTCACTCTTTTAGGGTCATTAACCATAGGTAAAATTCATTTATACCCTCATTTTAATTATTATCAAATTTTTTTGAAAGGAATCTTTCCATCATATTCCAAACAAAGTACTTTGTGACCTTCTCAACAAATTAAGGTTGGATACATCAGGTGTAAATATTTTCCTCCATTATAACACCTTTGATGCTTCCCTTACATGATTATAAGAATATTTTAAAAATAAATATTTTATTTTAAAATTATTTGAATTTTAAATTATTTCAAAATAGAATGAGATAATCCCCTCAAATAGTTTTGATTTCATGTATGTCAAAATCATTTGATGGATTTTACACTTGTTTGAGGTCGATTTATTATGATATAATATTTCATATTGTTTTATGGGTTTTTTGATATATGTGACTGTGGATGTGTTATTTTATGCCATTTATGGTTTATGGTTAATGTATTAAAATTTATTATGCTAGTTTTAATATGAATGTTTATGTTATATTTTAAAATTTTCATTTGATGAATTTATTAGAATTAGTATGTGATGGGTGTATCCCGCTATAGCTCCTCAATGAATTGGTGGGTATCATGAAAAAAACTAGTGTCTTGGCACAATGCTTTGACAAAATCTTATTTGTAGTCTTGGTATGAGGAATTGACTAAGTGGCTATGATGTCCGACATTATGAATTCCATTATTATGAAATTGGCTATTGATATTACAAAAGATTATTCGAATAGAAGAATATCAATGTGAACAAGTAACTGGAATTATTTGATTTATCTTTACCATATTATGCTGATGTTTATTTTTAAAAGCCTTTTATTTTAGGCTTATCTATTTTCTTAAATATTAATTCTTACATATGAATGTTTCCTCTATATTTTTTTCTTTCCTGATCATCTAAGCTCACCCATTTCATAATATATTTTTTACCAGTATGTGAAGAAGTATGTTATCACAAACCTATAGGGATATTCTAAGTGATATGAATGTGTTCAAATGATACAAAATAATTTGTTTTTCATTTCAATAATGTAATTTGTAACATAGGTTTGTATCTAGTACTTCCGGGGCTACTAAACTGATCTGTCTTTCGGGATTCGATCCCTTGTGATCATGCCAATGTAATGTAATAATGCACTAACCCTAGGTAACTAGGGTCAGGGCATTGCATTTTCTTGTTTCCCTTATTAGATGGGGTTCATCGCTCTTTTTTCTTCTTCTCAATTCGATCACCCCGAAGATCACAACTGGATGTCCCTAACTTCCTAATTGGATGATATAAATCTCCTTCCAAAATATTTTTAACTGATTCTGTCTTGGTGAAGACTTCATTTTCTCCTCATATATTCCTATTTTCAATTCCTGTTTTGGATTATCTCTCTCCAACAATCCTAATTGTATTTATATATTAGTTTTAGTGTTCATGGTGGAATATTCATTAGGTTATGTTAGTTAGGTCTCCATAGATATTCCTTGAATACTTTTTGAGAATCCATAATTATAGGGGATGAGTTCATGATTATTTTTCTTTTAAACATGGTAATGAGTTTTTAATAATTATCTCACATATAATTTGTTATTTCATATTTCTAATTTGATATTTTATTATATTATACATATAAGTGATAAATAAAATGGATTTTATAAATGTTTTGGACTAATTCACCACTGGGTATAAAGGGTTATTGAAGGTGATTACCATTTTTCAAGTATCATTTTCATTTCCTTGTCACATAGAAATATTAACTTTTTTATTTAAACTATATTGTAATATTGAAATTAAATTGACCCTAGAATAGTCTATAGAAAAATTGTACTGTGATATTTTCAACCCTTCGAAGTTTTGGATTTACATAATGTTAATTCATTCAATAATTTCCTATGTATTTTAAGTAATTTTTTTGGGAATATTTTTTAAATTTTTATTTCTAAACGTTTTTTTAAAATTATGGTTTAGAATTAAATTTAAAACCATCAATAAATGTTTTTAAATTTAGAATCCATTTGAGTGAAGGCCCACTTAAAGAATATTAAATGGTTTCAAATAGTGTGGGTGTGTGAGACCCCATAGAAGCCCCATGCCTCTTTTGTATGATGTCAAACAAGGAACAAGAGAAATATTATAAACTATTTTCTATTATGGATATTGTTCTATGGGTAACACATATTTTTTGTGATAAGGATGATTTTAAAAAGAGGATTTTTCATACAATGTTGTGGAAGAATTGATGAGATATATTGTTCATGATTTATTAACAAAAATGTTTTCTTAACTTATATTGGATGAAATACAAGGATTTGTTAGGATTTCTGTTGAGGGATCAGAGGTGGTAACTATATATTCCTTATGAGTTGATCTAGATCAACAATTTTTTTATAGGCCCTTGGGGAGTGCAATTAGTGATGCTGGTTCAGAGCGGTTGGTTGGTTATAGTTTTAATAATTCATTATTATACCTTCATATTGATCAATCTAGTGTATGTATAGGGTCTCCTCATGAGTTTTTTTTGTCATTATTATATACAATTTCTCCATTGATTTTTTTTCTCTATTGTAATATTGGTAGAAATGGAACCATTTTTCCCACTTTTTTACACTTATCACCTACATTCAGGCTTCTATGGTGTTTTATATTATTATAATTAAATTTTAACTCTTTCATAAATAATATAAATATATTTATAATGTTTTTTATAAGGACTTTTTGAAATATTTATTTCAATTGATGTTTGGATAAAAATGATTTGTTTGAGGAAATGTATTCTATGTTATTATTTTCATTTAAAAATAAAATGAGAAGAAGTTCACAAATATTAATGATCATGAGGTTTTAATTTATTTATTTTTATATGAATATAATATTTCCTCAAATTAATTTCAAAATAACATAAATGATTTTTTATTTTAATTGAAATAAAATGAATACCATGATGAGATCCCACTGAGAGAAATTTAAATCACACATGTATTAGACCAAGGAGTGTGCAACAATATTATGGTTTTTCTTTATGGTTACCTAGAATTATGATTATATATTGGGGTGTCAGGTGTTTAGATAATTCATTGTAGTTGGCTTATATTGTGGAGAGTGACTAAGGGTCCTATAGAGATTTACTGTTTTGCTTTATTTTGGGGAATTTTTTTTCATGTTTGCCTGTTTAGTTGATGAATTTTACAGCCGAAATACCTTCTTTAAATTATGATTCATTTTTTTACTTTATTTTAGTTTCTATGGTGCTATGTTTTTTGAATGGTTATGTTTTTGGGATGTATCATTTTTTATTTTGTGTATTAATTTAAGTAATTTATTATTTTTTAAAATATTTATAATAGGGGTAAAGCATTTTATAATTGTTATCTTATAGACCATAGAACTTGATGATAGCTTGGGGGTATCAGGGACGTACCTTAGGGATTTCATGGGCTAGCTCAGGTTCCCATTCAATAGGTAACTCACGTTTCTCTATATTACTATGTATTTTTATTTTAGTTATAAATTCACTAATAATGGTATCTTATGATTTAAAAATATTATTTTCTATATTTTTATTGGAATATAGGCCTCTATTAATTGTTTTCTTTATATCCACTGGGAATGTTTTGTGGAATTCCTAGAATCCTTTGGTATTGAACTCTATCATGAATTTTGGGCATGTCAACTAGATTTACCATACATGATTTTATGATTATTTTTAATTTTTTTATTATAAGACATTACATGAATGAGATTTATGTAGAATCATAATGGGTTGAATATAAATATAAATTGATATAAATTTTTTATTATTATCTAAATTATAATAATTATAGGTCATATAATGTGTTTCACATTAAAATCTATTGAATATATTTCTTCAAATAAAAAGTAAGATTAAAAAACAATATTAAAATAAGAATGCATATATATGGATTATTTGTAATGAAAACATTAAATTTTATATAATAGTTATGTATGATATGAATACGATTATTATTGAAATGGTGATACTATGAAAACACTATAAATACATAGTGTGAGATTATTTCCCAATAGAACACTAGTTAATACCTTTTTCATTTAAATTGAATGGTTCATGATAATTTTGGGTTCCCTAAGATTATATTTTTAGGGAATTAATGATGGGGATGACTGTTAATGTTATATAAATTTTCCCAATCATGTGGATTGGAATGCACATAGCTCAAACCTGTAAAATTTAGTATACTAGTAGAATATGGATGATTTGATCTACAAGAAGAACATAGTGACATGATATTTCACTAAAATATTTATGAATATTATTTTAATATTCAAACTATCATGACAGTAATCATTCATGAATTATATGCCATTTCCATATTTCTATTTTTGTGTCTTGAAAAAACAACATTTTTAAAAATTGGACCCCTCTAAATGTTGGACCCCAAAAATTTGGTAATCACATGGATATGAAGACAACATATACATTCTATTTTTATACCTCTTCCATTCATTCTATACAAATGTTTTGATGATTTTACAACATTCGAAGTTAAAAATTTCACTGTAACTCCACTACATAAGTTATAAAAACTATATGTCAAAAAAAATTCATCCCAAAAATGTTACAATGTTACCTTGAGTGGATTTATATAGAAATATCCCCTTTATGTATTTTGGAAAACACTACACCTTTTTATTACACAATAATTCTTTTGTTTCTAATATACTGATATCACATTGAACAAATTCATATTTTACACTTTTCAATAATATGATTCTAGATATTAATCAATGATTTTCTCAACACACACTTTATTCCAACATGATAAATTCCTATCATGTGAAATAAGCATTTCATCAAAATTTCATCAATGAATCACTTTATTCTAAAAATGAAAAACTAAATTTGTTATAAATCCCATATATTATGATATATAAAAATTGATTGGAAATTTTCAACAGCACCAAAATTTTTAAATCCCCATATTTTAATGATCTTCAATCTGGTTCTCCGCTATCATTATCAATAATATTTATTACACTATTTTAATGAACCCAAAGGTCACTCCAATTTAGAGAATACATAATAAATAATTCATATCAACACATTTCTAAAAAATCCATATCTCCAGTAGAGGAGGACCCCATCAACACTGTTCAATTTTGGGAAGGTGAATAAACTCCAAGATCTAGATTATGATATTCAAAAACATATTTACATAATTACATTGTCAAAATAAGTGTAATTTTTACATTGTAGGGAACATACTCTAACATACCAAGCTCATTATATACCTTCTCCATTATAAGTTGATACAATAATTCAATGATCTTTTTCCCAAATTAATTGAAAAGAACTTTTGAATGAATTTTCTCTCATGAATAATCCCAAATGATTTTAGTAAAAAATATTACTCCAACTCCCAACTCTATAAGTTGATGCTTCATGAACAATAACTATATTCAATTTCTGTTAGACATTATATAACAAAAATTATCTTTGATGAACACAATTAAATCATGTTTCATTCCTATACAATAAATACACAGTCTTCTAAGAATGAATGAACTACCAAACATTTATTTTTAACCATATGGTATTTGACCTATCTGCATCATTATTAATATATAAAAAATTTCGATATTATTCATTGTATAGAAATACAATATCTTTTATATCCTTGATTTAAGAAATTATTCATTTCACTACAAGTTAGTGGATTTCATTGATATTAATTACATAATTTGATGGTTGGAATGTGTAAAAAACAATATCATATTGTTTCATTATTATGTACAATATAATATAAATAATATATATGTATTCTATGAAATTAGCCACTTTTAAATGATTATGTCATGGCAGTTTAATCCTGGTAGAAACTAGAGTGGTCATCCATTGTTATTAACCAATAAAAATCTCCATTGGATCAACTTTTAAAATTTATATTGATAAATTAATGTTTCAATCCATCCTTGTGTCACATTTAATGTAATGAATATTACCACATTTCCAATGAATATAATTTCAAAATCACATTTCATGAATTGTAATATATTTTTTTCTGAGTAATTCATCAGATCCATAAAATATTATGTTATCATAAAAATCTATCACCAATATCATTTGTTCACTGTCATTGTGGAAATAGATATTTTAATCACCTCAACCACATTCAAAACTGAGCTTCTTAAAATATTGATCAAGGCCCGAATACCATGGTCCCTATTGGTAATTCAACATATGTATAATCATCTTTATCAAAACAATTCTTCTTCTTGTACAATAAAACTATCTCATTGTTTGATACACACTTTTTCTTCAATAACTCCAATATTAAATTATGAGTTTCCCTCTATCCAAAATACCATATGGTTTAATTTAATTGTTATGGATATGATTAGGAGAACATGTTATACCATTGTAATAGTTGAAGATTTCTATTCAACATTTATTCCCTCAATCTGGATGTATCTTAGGCACACTAGAAATTATTTTTTTTAATTACTAAAAGACAACATTTAGATTATTCTAAAATACCATTTTTATTGAATATTTTCTTATTATCCTTCATTTATACAATATCTGAATTTTATTTATTTTCAAATTGGTCAATCTCATTCTCCATAAACCAATATTCTTATCTTTTAAATTATTCAAAACAGAATAGGTCTACCTATGATTAAAAAATTATTTATACTATACCTTCATACTTCATGTCTACACTAGTGCTATAGTGACACTTCTTTTTCTTATATATCATATTACATAATTTTATGGAAAAAACATAAATAAATACAAAAACAGGATCCAAAAATTTAGTGGCATGGTAAAATATGGACCATAAATAACATTTAAAAAATAAAACAAAATAAGTTATTAAATTCCTTACTCTTTGTCTTCTTATAGGTCTTCACATTCTACTTAATAGAAGTAATCACCAGATGATATAAATATAAAAGAGTGATCTAAAAACCTATTTAGATGATTTAAAGAACATGAAAAAAATAATATGGGGTTTGAATAATCATTATAATAATAAACTAGAAATATTATCATAATTATGAGAGGAATCATTATTAAAAGGCCTTGAATGTTACAATGGTTAAAATAAGAAACATCAAGTCCTAATAGTATACTACCAAAAATATTTGTGAAAAAAACAAGCCAAATGATCATGAATATTTTTCTTTTCTCTCGAGATACAACACATTATCCAATTAATTTTAGAGATATATAGTTACAGTAACACCCATCACATAATAACATTTTCATTGTGATATATAGTTTTAGGTGCACTTGTCACATCATGAAATTTATATTATCATGCATGAAAAAGAGAAAATATAACAATCATGAACATAAATTAACCCAAGGAAAGAAATTTCTACACTTAATAGAGAAGAAATTCATAAAAATTGCGTTACCAACATAATTATATAATAACATTTTTGATATAAGAATCAACAAACATGAGGGAAGAAGAAGAAAACTCGAGAATTAAAAGGTTTGTTTTTTAGAGAAGAGTTATTTTGGAAAAAAATTTGTTTTTAATACACTGAACTAGAAATATATTATATCACTATAATATAGAGATAATGATAAAGAAATGATATTTTTTTAATATCCACATGGAAAATGGGCTGAAAGTCCATATCCGCAAAGAAAGAATGTTGGGTTCAAGAATTCACCTTACCTTATGTCTGAATGCTTTCTTTACTTAAATATCCATACTAATAACATTATATTCATTAATTAAAAATAAATAAACATTTATATATTAATTTTATTATTTATAATTTTATAAATTTCACTTATGGACTTTTAGATGAGTTATATAGTTTATTTTCATTGTACGTGAGTGTTCATTTTCTTATTTTTCATGATAAGCTAACATGTAAATAAGAATGAAAAGTCTTGTAAAATGAAGATAAATATCAAGAAATTTAATTATATTTTTTTAATAATATTCCATATTCTAAAGATATTTCTTGAAGAATTTTTTTTATTGTATATGGATGAATCATTAATTAATAATGATCATTTTAGGTTAATTTTTGTGGGTTTTCAAACACAATAAACTCATTTTGTTTTATCATGTAACGTTGTGTATTTATGTTAGTTAGAAAACATAAATAAGGTTGTATCATATACATTATATTATGTTTCATCCATTATAATGGTTTTATTAACATAATTGAATGAATTAAATTAAAATTAATGTTATACACGATTATTTCGGTTAATTGACACATCAGAGATGAAAAATTCATTTTTATTATTAAAGAGTTATAGAAATCAGTTTTATGATAGATCATAAATTAACATGATATAACAATAATATATCAAACATACGAGATTTATCAAGAATATTTTATAATATATTTTGAGGAGAAGAGAAGAAAATAAATGAAATTGAAATGAAATTCAAAGAAAAAATTACGATGATTTTACCTCTTATATTTATCCTCCATAAGAACTTCCTCAGGGAGTTGTTTTGTTCTTATAGTGAGAGTAGTAGAACCTTGATGTGGGAGAGGTAACTAGGAATATTTTTTTTAAGAATTTGGGCTAGTAAAAAATCATTATTGGTATGATGAGAAGAAGATGTAAGGGGTGGTATTTATAGTGATCGAGAGGAGTGTTTTCACATTGTTTAATTCTATAGTTTTTATTTTTCTCATGAAAATAAATAGTTCTTATTATTATAATTAAATATATTAATTAAATAATGTGATTTTTAGCCAATGATAATTACAACTGAAATGAATCAATTAATAGTGTATATAACAGATAATGTATATATATCGTAAATTACCATATTTTACTATTCACAAAAAATTCAAGTATTTAAGAAAAATATCATAAATTAAAGGTATCCATTTTGGGACATTTATAATTGAAAAATAAAATAAATTTTATGAAAATAAATTTCTAAATATGATTAATTTAGTTATAAATTAAAATATTTAGTCACTTGGAAAATACATATTTTAAAATTACAACTGATTTTATAAAATATTAAAAAATAACATAATGTCTCAAAAAATTATAATAAAATAATAAGACAAAAAAATTTAATATATGAATAATTTTAATGAAAATATAATTTATTTTAAATTTTATAATTAATTATATATATATAATGAAATATTTATGACCTAAAAAAATACCAAAAGTTAATTAATAGTTTTCTAACATTTATTTACTTAGACTATGATATAATTATACCAAAATTTTATTTATAATATGCCTAAATTATAATTATACAAATGTTGATGAAGATAATGTTCATTTTTTAGTTAACTATTCAAAAGGATCATATTACTATTCCTAATTTCAATTTACGATTTCTTTGGTACTGGTCCTTTAACTTCATGAAATACATATAATTTCCTTAATTATTCATTTTTTATGTTGTTATTTTGTTATAAGAGTTATTTTATGAGATTTATAAAATATCATATTACTATAGGAAAGGTTAAATTCCATTGATAAATGTTTGGGTCATTATATTCTACAACGCTTTTAAAATTTATCCCTTGAATTTTCATCTCATATAAACAGGTGAGGGTATTTCTCCTTTATCTCCTTCTCTAATTCCCATGTTTTTTCTTCGTACATATGGTTCCTCCAGAACACACAAATAAGGTGGATTGTCTTGTTGTGTTGAAATTTATATCTCCAGCACAAAGTCTTTTCTAGATACCACTAATAATATAGATCATCTTCATTGTGTACAACATATGTGTTTCTTACAAGTTAGGGAACATGTATGTACTTTCTCACGAGTGATACATGGAAAATAGCATTAACTTGAGCCATATTTGGTGGAATTTAAAGCCGATAGAACACCGATCCTATGTGGTTATGTATCTCAAAGGGAATAATGTACCTTGGGAGTATTTACCCTTTCATTTCATACCGCATGAATAACTTCCATGGAGGTATTATAATGAATACATTATCCCCAGTGTTGAACTCCATGTCCATTCAAGGGTTGTCTTCATATCATTTTTTCATACTTTAAGATGATTTTCTATGTTACTAGGTAGCTTTAACCTTACCTATAATATCTTTAGTAATATCATCTCTAAGTAGATTTCATTAAAAAACTTCATCCCAATAACATGGAGTTCTACATTGGTTTCCATAGAGAGATCCAAATAAAGCTCTCTGGATACTTATGTGGAAGCTATTATTGTATGAGAACTCAACCAATGATACATGGTTTTCTTATCCACATTTTAGATATAAATATTATTATCTTATCATATCTTTGAGAATCTAAATTTTCCATTATAATTGGACATCAGTTTGGGGGTGATTTATCGTGTTGAAATATAATTAGTACTCAGAGTATGTTAAATACTCATCCAAAATTTAGATGTCTACCCAAGGTCACAAACAGAGATAATTGAGAGTGGAACCACAAACAGTCTCACCACCAACTTCACATATATATCTTCATGTTTATCATGATATATATCAGACTATATATCAATAATGTGGCTAGTTAGGGAGTGTTTTTTCCACCACAACCCATATCTCATTATTATTTTTGGATGTCTTAGAGGGACCAATGACAACATCTATAATAACATTCTCCCATTACCACAAGGGTATATAAAATTTTTTCATAATCCCATTAGAATTAAGTGACATGGTTTTAAGTTTATGACATATCATCTAACATGAGATATACACAAAAATATCATTCCTTATGTTGTCCCAACATAAGACTTCTCAGATATGATTGTACATCTTGCTTCTCCAAAGATGGATTGAGAATGTTGATCCATATGCATTATTCAATACCACCTTCTTTATCCTAGGTGATGAAGGTAGAAAAATCCTTGTTTCAAAGTGAATCATACAATAGAAATTGATATGTAACTCCTATATATTCCCTATCTTTAATGCACATGACTTCATTTCTGACTTTGGATCATCCCCTTGTGTCTCCTTCAACTTATCATGGATATATGGTTTGAAAATCATCGGGGTTTGTTTGGATGACTTCCTTACTATTGTAATTTTCAAATCCATCCTTTCAATATCCACAAATATCGACTCTTTTAAAATATAAAACATGGTTAGTGTATCAGGTTCATTTCCATTAAGATCATCAAATAACTTATTTACCTTGACGGAGTGATAGTGAATAGATAAATTTTAGTCTTTCATTTGCTCTAACAATATCATTTAATGCATGTTGAGCTTCTTTTTTGTGAATATATACCTTAATCACTTATGATATATATAAATTCCACACTTCTCAACATATATTTAGTTCAACTATATTTTTATAATAATAATCAAAGCTTCCAACTGTAGATGATGTGTTGGGTATTTCTACTTGTGGATAGTCAACTATCATGAGGTGTAGGTTATCACATTATTAGTTTTCATGAGCACACAACCCTATATTTTTTTAAGATCCACCATATACCCTAAAATTATTTCCCCAAAATGTTAATGGGAGTGTAGGTGCAAGGATCAAATATCTTTTTATCTCCGTGAATAATTACTTATATGATTCTGTGCAGACATAATTCACCACTTTTTCTATTATTGTATTTTTAAATCTTTAAAATCATGATAAATTGCTCATGAAACATTGATAGTACTATTCCAATCCATAAAAAATGTGAATTATGATGACCATAGTGGGGTTTTTGAATTACACAATCACTATTTTTAGGGAATGGTCTATAGAAATTCCTTCAATATTGATCACGTGTCCCATGAATATCACATTCCTTATAAAAAAATCACACATACTGAACTAGGATTATACCTTATACTTCCACAATGTCATTGCAACAATTCTTATATGTTCTTCATGTTCCTTTATGATCTTATAGTAGATGAGAATATAATTAAAAAACTACCAAAAATATGCCAAGGTAACATCTAAATAACTTATTCATCAAATCGATGAATATTAAACGGGCATTACTATGTATGAAGGGAATTACCAGAAACACATAGTGCTTATAACTTTTATGGAAGACAATATTTGGAATATATTCCATCTTCACTATTAGAAGATGATATATACAATAAAGATCCACCTTTGAGAAGTATTTTTCTCCTCACAACTGATTAAACACATCATAGATCCTTGGAAGAGGACACTTGTCCTCTACTGATATCAAGTTGATTTTCCCATAATCGATACACACCAACATTGATAATTCATTATTCATGAAAAATAACAGTGGTACACCCTAAGGTGATTCACTAGGTTGTGTGAAACCTTTTTCCAAATTCTCTTACAGGTTCTTCTTTGACTCCTCTAGTTTGATACGATCCATCATATAGGGACTCATTAAAATAGGAGTAGCTTTGGGTATGAGTACATTTGAGAAATCTACCTCAAAATCAAGGAAGTATTGTTATGTATTTATGAAATACATAACATTATTCCTCATGATAGGAATTTCCCCAAGGCAAAAAATTCTTCTGACTCAACCATTTGAGTGAGGTATTCTTCTTCATATGGAATCGACACCCACACCATTAACCTATTTCTGAATGGAGATTCATGTTCTTCCATGAATTTATCTGGGAAAATGATATGGTTCCAAATATGAAAACATAATTACTTTTCCTAACAATTTCTGTGTGCTATATATATCAAGTTCTAATAAATTTATTGTATAGTTTTTAATTCCACCATGGGATGTATCATGAGATTTTCTAGATGAATAATCCCAAAGTAACAATAATATTTGATTTTAAAAAAATGGGTTTCAATGATTTCACCACATGGTATTTTTATATATATTTCTACTTCATGGTTTATAGTCTTCTATTAAATTGTTTTATAAAAATTTAAAGACATAAACGAATATGTATAACTAGAATCAAATAAGACTTTTCTCTAATGTAGTGAATAGAAAGTGTACCTTGTATGAATTCATTTTCTTTATCCATTTATGTAGTAGTGATGGAATAAGAATTTCCTTTATTAATTGTTGTTCTTGGATGCTGAAACAGATTACCCTCAAGGAATTGATGTTTAGTTCACATTCATAAACAGTTCCCTTTCTCCAAAATGTTGTAGCATTAGACCATGGGTGGTTAAATCCTCTAATCTATGAAATTATTAATCATCCCCTTTTACTTTCAACATCCATGAGCTTTGTTTCCTTATCTACCACAATTCATGAGTTTCCTTGTCCAATTGAGGTGTTTCCCATGATGATACTTCCAATATTGTTGTCATGTGGGTTGTTGAGTCTTCTTTCCACCTCTCTCATTATATCCTCCATCTTTAAACTCATTCATTATTTTTTTATCACCATATCCATGGGACCATTATACAAAATCCCCCATCACATTGAGAGAACATTCAACTACATATTCATAACACCCAACGTCTTGAATTGAAAGAAGTTTTAGAATGTGTGGTTTTAAACCATTAATGAATATACCAATTAATCTATCATTTTTATACAAAAATCTGAATAATACCTTGAAATCCATGTGAAAATTTATTTTTAGGTTTTGATAGATTCCCCTCTATTGTTCATATACTCAAAGAATTCACTCTCCATCATCTTACGAATAGATTGAGGGAAATAATTGTTAAGAATCATTATCTTAATGCCTTATCACTCCATATGTTCAATTTCGTACTTTGGAAAAGTGTTCATAATCAAATCCCAAAATTGTTCGACCTCTCTTTCGAGACAATGAACATTGATATTCCCCTTCTCTATCTCTAAATAGTGACAAATAGAAAATATATTCAACATCATTGTGTCCCACTTCCCTACCACTAGGCGATCGAAATATCTGAAAAACAATGATTGTAATTATTGTATAAAACACCTGATAGCTAGTTTCTCTTTCTTATGCGAAGGAATAACATCGAGATTATTAATTATATTGTTCAAAACCTAAGATAGCTGGATAAGAATCACACTAAAATTTTTAACTCATTCTCCCAAAGCGTTGGGGATTCCATTTTGGAAATAACGACATTACAACTGAATCTTGTTTTTTTGTGGTTTCTCCTAGTTCCAACCAATTTATAAAATAAAAAATGTTAATACCAAACAAATTTCAAAATGTGAATAATAATTTTTCCCTTTATAAAATTAAATTTAATGACATATAATATGAATACCCTATTATTATAATATTACAAAACAAATATTATTTTGTGATTACTTATACAATGAATAATTATATGTGTTTTCACTAAGGTTCTATAATCCTAATTCAAAAATTAACTATACTTGGATATGATACCAACTATGTAGACCCTTATTTTTCTTATAAACATATTAAATAATTTTAGAGAAAATAGCATAAAATCATTACAATATTGTGGACTATGGTTTTATTGTCTTTGTCAAAACTGGACAATACAAAAAAATTTCAAAATAAAACAAAAAAAATTATTTAACAACTTCTTCCTTATCATCACAGTGGTCTTCAAATTCTCTATAGAATAAGTAATCATCTGAGGATATACATTAAAAAGGGGTGAGGTAAAAACCTGGTTAATGGATAGATATTAACATGGAATAATAAAACATGGGGTGGAAATAATCATTATAATCATAATTTAATCATAGGATCAAAATAATGCTATGAATCACTAATAAAAGGCATGAAATGTGGAAATTCATGTAAATGAATCATCAAATTTTGTGGTTAAATAACATACATAGTTTTGAACAAATTTAGCGTAATGTTTAAGAATATTTAACTTTTCTCATGAAATAAACCACATTACCCAGTCCATTGATGTGCTATATAATTTTGGGTTCCCACATCACGTTATAACATTTAAATTGTGCTATATAATTTCGAGTGCACTCCCCACATTAGAACATTTATATTATCATGATCTCCAAATAGAACATATATCAACATTATTTATAAATTAAATAATTAGAAGGAATGAGCTTAATTTAATAAATAATAACATTATAATATTTGGTTTCCCAAATTAAAAACTTAATAACATACAATATATATGAATAATAAACCATTAATGAAGAAAAAATCAATCTCATGAAGTAAATGTTGGGTTTTTTAGAGAATATAAATTTTAGAAAAAAATGTATTTGTCATAAAATGATGTAGAAAACATGTGTATCCCAATAAAGTTATGATAGAGATAATTAAATTATAAATAATTAATATTCATATTTGAAATGGAAAATTGTAGTAAACCCCCAATAAATAGAGTAAATTTCGAGAAATCCCCTTACCATATGTATATATAATCTCATCACATTATAATCATTTATAAACACAATAGATATATTAATTAAATATATATAAAATTTTATACATGAATTTAATTAAATATAGTTATATTATCTTCTATTTTGATATTTTCTTTTGTGTTATAGAGTTTCATTTCATCATTTAGGAGTGTTCAATTTCATCGTTCTCATGTTGGGATCACTTGTATTCATGAATGGATGTTTATGTAAAATATGGATATATGTCAATAATTATTATTATATGTATTTAAGGATATTATAGAAGCTTTTATGCTAATATAATGATTTTATTGTGGTGTAATGATGAATCATTAGTTATTGATGATCATTTTTTGTTAATTTTGGTGGTTTTTCAAACATAATGACCTTGTTTTCTTTTATCGTTTAGTATTATGTATATATATTTGTTAGATAATATAAATAGGGTTGTAACATAATATTTTTAATCTTTTTAATCCATTATAATGTATTTATTAACATATTATAAGGACATAATGGAATATAAAAGTTCATTGCCCATGATGTCGGTAAATTGACAAATCAGAGACAATGATTTCATATTTTATATAAAAGAGAGAGTTAAAGGAGTTTGATTATGGATATTACATTAAAATGATATAATTACATTATATAAAATATAGCTGAGTTATAATTTGTTTTATAAGATATGCTGAGGATGTGAGAAGAAAATAAATGAAATTGAAACAAAATTAATAGAGAAAAGGAAGTGGATTTGACGTGTTAGATTTATCCCTCTTGTAAACCAAAATAGAAAAAGGTTTTGGCCTTTTAGTGAGACCATTATCTCATTAAATATGGATTGGGTCTTGGTATGATTATTGGGAATATTTTGGGAAAGGATCAAGGCTTGACATGTGTGAGGAGAAGATGGTGGGAGCGTGGTATTTATAGTGGGTGAGAGGGGTGTTTTATCATTATTTAATTTATTAGTTTATTATTATATTCAAGATAAAAAATAGTGTTGATTATTGAGAATTCATAAGGTAATTACATCATTTGAGTACAAACCAATGATTATTTAATAATATATGACTCACAGAATAGTGTATTTAACATGTAATGTGTATATACTGTAAATTACCATAATCAACTAATCACCAAAAAAATCAAGTATCTCAAAAAATACCAATAAATCACCATAACCATTTTTTTGACCTGTACAATTAAAAAAAATAATACATTTTAGTAAAATAACTTTCAAAATATGAATAATTTACTATTATATACAAATCATTATTTACATTGAAATTATAGATTTCAATATTATAACTGATTTTTATCACGTTGAAAAATTACATAAAATGTAATAAATTTATCTAAAAATAAAAATACTTCAAAATATTTATATTTGAATAAATTTTATGAAAATAAATTTCCATTTAAATTATTAAATTAATCAAATAAATTTAATAAAATATTTACAAATAAAAAAAATTCTATCAATTAATTAATAATTTTTTAATCAATTATCTACTTTTTCTATGATATATTTTTACAGTAAATTAAATTTAGGATGCCTACATTTTATTTATACATTCATTTGTGACCATAATATCATATTAATGGGTTATAATTCATAATAATTATATTATTATTCTTATGGTCATGTTATTTTTTAATTTGTATTGGTTCCCTAACATCTAGAAATACTACTTATTTCATTAATTTTTTATTTATGATGTTTTTATTATGGTATAAATGTGATTTAATAAGATTTATACTATATGATATTACTATTATAAGGTATAAATTCCATTGATAAATTACTTGTATATAAATGGCACTATCTGATCAATGATTATATTCTTCCAATCATTTTTGAAATGGCTGTTCAGTTTTTGTGAAAATTCAAGTATAGGTTCACACTATTAATCATATAGAACATCATATAAAAATGTATTAGGCACATTCACTTCCCCTGATATTTCCATCTATTTATCACTATCATCCTGTGATTTTTCATGGATTTCTTTATGATACTACTCATTTTAAAAAACCAAAAGATAAATTAAATCTACTACTTTTCTAAGACACTTATTATATTATTTATAAAAAAAATTCATATGTACATAAGAAATATCCCATCATCCTAATGAGATTAATCATTCTTCTATTTGTATTTATTGATAATAATCATCTTACTTTATAATTATCAATATTACAAATATTTAAACTTCTCTCTATTCCAGAACATGTATGGAGTTTTTTCATCCTTTTGAGAAAACAAAGCTCCAATAGAAATATTGAATGATGTCAACACTAATTATTTCTAAAAAAAATTTTAGGGTATTTCACATTGATCATTATTCTAGACATTTTTTTGAAAATATGAATTCTTCTCTCAATAAATACTATTTTCTAGGGATCTACTACCACTAATAGAAAAACATGGTGTCTAATAACATATTTCTCAAGTTAATCCTACACATTTTTATTTGTGCACATTGCCCCATTATATATTAAAATTATTTATTTTTTTGACCCATTAGGTTTTTGAAATCCATTTGATAATCTCTTATAAAACATAAAAAATAATATTTTTTTGGTTTTTGAATCCATTTTATACTATTGAATTAATTAATGAACATAACATTGTTTCTATCCACATCAAAAGAGTTTGGTGAAATAGGTCCACAAACATCAATATTGAAATGTTCATTCACTCTTGGTTAACTTTCTCCATTCACCATATACATCATTCAAGCAACCATACCTTGTTATAAAGCATCACCCATATGATTATAATCCTATGATAATATGGGGAAACATTTTGTACCATCACTTTTTAAAATATCATCTATGGAACATTTTCCAAGATGAAATAGTAATTTATTACCAAACTCATTTTCATCATCCTTATACAAGAACAATATATCTTCCTCTCCACTCAAAAGATAGATATTACCCTTCATTAAATTTCCTTAAAAAACTTCACTGTCAATTCATTTAATTATTTATAAGATCTTGGTAAATCCCGTAGTATTTCATGAGTTACATAGAAGACATACAAAAAGTATATTATTTATAAGACCTTCATAATAATGACTTAATAGTGCCTCATATCTTTTCCCCCAAACATGGATTTTCTTGAAGCAATTATAAACATTCATGTTCCATTTCCAAATATAACTATTTCTTGCTCATCACACTTAATGAATATAACACAATTATTATTTTTTATAATATTCTATATATATACACTATCAATGATCCATATTATTGAATTATATTATGCTTTGAAGAAAATATATACAACCACTATCTTATCAAATCATTTACTTTTTATATACATCATTAGAATTATAAACTAGGTTTAATAGTATACATAGTATTCCAAAGAGTAAGTGGGGATACATATATCTTCTAGAGATACAAATTGATTCTTCTTTTTCATCTCATTCATTGGTTCTATGATCTTCCACATACTAAAATTTTGATTCTATTTTTAGCACACTCATTTTCATTATTGAAGAGAAATATTTTTCAATGCTCTCTAGTCATCTATAACAAAAAATGTTCCCATCAAAATAATTATTTGATTATTGAACTCTATTTAGTTTAATTTTTTTTATCTTATGCATGTTAGTACCTCTTAGTTATGGAATAAAAATTTTTAGACTGTCCCGTCATTCTACAACAATAACACCTAATACTAGGTCTATTCTTATATTACATTTCTATATAATTGTTTTTCCCTTGAGTTTTATGAGTCTTATGATTTTGGTTTATACTAAAATAAATCATCAACATTGTATATTTTTCTTTTGGTATATCATCAATCAATACTTAATTCAATTTTAGGTAAAAAACTATAGTATTTATGTTGTTTTTCAATGTCAATTTTTTTTCTCCAGACATTTACAGGACTGTTTCACTAGAAATCAATACTCTAATTTCCCTTTTTAAATATCCAATGAATCATTCTTTATCAATACCTTATTGGGAGTATTGAACTTCACATGATCATATACATTAATTTGTTGTCAAATCACATCATCCTGGTGTTCTTTGATATGTATTTATTGGTTTTTAAAGTGCTTGGTAAACAATACATAACTCTAGCTAGTTCAAAAACCATGTTCTTATACTCAATGAATTTCTCTTAGTATTATAGCTTCCCAGAGCTGATATTATTGAATTTCATCTTTCACCTCATTCTTTTATTCATCATTTTTTGAATATAGAGTTTAGAATAGTTATTAATCTATTGTATTTATTCATTTTGGCTATCCAAATGTTTTTCTTATTATTATAAATTTTTGATTAAACCAAGATGTCATACATTCCTTTGATTTCTCCTTCATTGTTTTTATGTTCATCCCTTTTCTGGGAATTTCCCAAAGAATACACCATATAATTTTTCCTATTAACTTTGTAGTATATCATATTTTATTTCCAATAACATTATAAACAATTTTTCTCTTATAAAATCAAATTCTTCTTTCAAAATAAATTTATGTTATTATTTTTTCTTCCTCTCAAAATTGATGATGAATTTTTCTTTATATTTTCATCATATTCCTCATAATAATCTTGAATCGTATTTGGGAACATTAATTATTTATGTATATCATATCATAATCCTGTAGAATGTCTAGGTAGTGTTCAATTGATTTTTTATGGTTGATTTTATTAGGAAACATCAACAATATTTCAAAAAAGGGGTCTCTCCAATTATAGAAAATTCTCAAGGTATTCCTAGATATTTCATTCCACTTATGTTGTAAATTATTTACATATATTTGAAATATATTTTTGAAATTATAAAATATATTATGTTAGTAATATTTTTATTTAGAATTATAAAGAAAAATTAATTAATTTTATACAAATCTATTTAATTTCTTATATTTTACATAAAATATTTTAATCCTTATTTAAATACCTTATGATTTTTTTAAATTAGTTATTTTTTATTTTAATAGTATATTTGAATACATATATTCCAACATGATAAAAATTGTTCACTTTTATTGAACTTGTATTAATAAATTATATGTTATTATTTATAACCATGTGATTAGTAATGTGTTTTTTCTGATATTAACATATTAGTCATATTTTTATTTTTTCTATATTATGAATGTAAATTATTCATACCACCTTGATTTAATTATCTTTTTTCTATATGAATATGTGATGACCTTTTTTCTTTCCATGAATAAAATGTGACTTCTTATACAAAAACATGAGTACTGTAACTATGTTATTCTAAACAATTTATTTTATTTCCTATTAAATGTTTTTTAAATTAAATCACTTACTTTCACAATAAACTAAAAGTATAAAAATATATAGATCTATACGTTTTAATGGTTAGGATACTCCTCCAATAGAGAATTAATTCATAGGATAATTTATGTGAAAAAGAATTATATAATTCAAAAACAACTTTTATTTATCAAACAAAAAAATTTTCTATGTAATAGATGATGTTTGGAAACTCTAAATAGTTTATTTTCCATAATGTATTATGCTATATTATTTCATATACTATGAATCTAATTTTTAATTTGATGCTACATATGAAATTATTTTCTAATAGATATTATTTATTCTGTTTAAAAAATATTCAAATTTTAATGTGAATAAAGTTTACATTTTCATATATAGACTGAATACGATATTAAATTTCTATTAATAATAAAAATTTATCTTAAACTAATGTTTTTATAAAGTAATTTTAAAATGGGGAAAATGTTATTTTAGTATACCACCAACATTTAAAATACTGTTTAAATGATCTTTGGGGAGTTTATTTCTTCATTATATGAGTAAATAGAATAATTACTTGGTTATTACTGATATCATACAAAAAAATTTCTTAGATTAAATCAATTTAACAAATGTTATTATTTTTGAGAAATATAAATTATTATTTTAATAGATACTAGTGTTCCATGGATTTTTACCACCTACAAAAATTTTGATCAATACCTATTTTTAACTCTGTATTAAATAATAATTATTCCATGAATTTTCTAATGTTAACATTTGTGGGTTTAAAACAGATTATTTCCACTAACAATGTATCCATGGACTCACATATGAATTATTCCATGTTTTTTTGTAACAATATATGTTTTTATATTGGTGTGATAATTATTGTTATATATGAGATCATTATTATCCTTTCATTCATAGATAATGACAAATTCCACGATTGAAATATTAAATGAGCATGGATATTACATTACTATTTGAATAATGTAATTATGTTATTTTTTTAGGCTTTATATATATATATATATAATATTAGTATAACTATGTAGTAAACTAGTTTGATATACTTATGAAGGTTTTAATAGGTAAATTGTTGTTTTATGAGTTGTATGTAAGGAGATATGTATGGAGTATTATGAATTGGGTGCACTCATAATAATATAATACTTTAGTGAAAGTTTGTATAGGATGAAATGTAAATGTATAGAATTTCCTTAGCCATAATTTTTCATTATGATGTTTAAAATGGTTCAAGATTATTTTCATTTATTCTGTAATGTATCGGATTTTCCATACTTTATTCTTAAAAATATATGCAAATTATGTTGAGACCAGTCTTCGAGACGACGTGCAGTTCCGAGGCCCAGTGTTCCCGGAACAAATGTTTCAATTTTATTGAATAATTAAATATCTAGTGCATGTGGTTTTCCTGAAAAAGTTGAACATCTCCTGAACGGCTTCTCAAATCAGAAATCTGAGTGCACCATTGCATTTAGAACATCGATTTTACCTTAGGTGAGGCCTAGCATCGACCGGCACAGGTCGGTGGTGAAATCATGTATTTGGACATAAGATTAATAAAATATTTAAATAAAAATATGTTATTCTGAAGAGAAATCTTTTTAAATCTGTTGCAACATATATCTCTTATCCTTTTTAAATAAATTCATGCGCAAGGCTCCATGGTTAAAAACCTCATAACCCTGAAACCCTTGGTGTCTCTAGAGGATCAGGAGGAAACATCCCAACACAACGATGACGTTCTTGACGATTTTCACCGGTGATGATGACGTGGTGACCAGATCATTGCCAACAAACACTACGGATCTAGGTAGGATTTTTTTTGATGATTTCTTTTCCCCATTCTTGATTCCTTTGACGAATGAGGACTAATCCACAAACAGTTTAGCCAGCGGATCAGTCATTTTGTGGGATGGGCTATTTGTAGGAATCATGGGGATTTGATTCTTGAAATTAATTTCGTTTTCAATCAAAATGCTAATGGTGATGAAGAAATATTGACACAAACATTGATCTATATTCATCCCTCTCGATTGTTCTGTTTTTTTCTCTTCCGGTTCGTACATGTTCTTCGTGTGTGTTCTACACGTTCTTGGAGGGAATAGATCGTTACACATTCGTTTGTTGGTGAAAAGATATGAAATCATTGACCCAACATCGAGATGACCTAGCAGAGGTGCGACGGTTACAATGGCAGACAAATTGGTGTGGTTCAGAAATTCCCATTCTTCGAGCGTTTTTGTGCGGACGGATCAGGACACGCTATCAAGGCCTCTCAAAAGCCAGAAACTGATGGAATCGGTTCCTTAGGGGAGGGATGACCCCAAATCCGGAGTTTCATGATGATCTGATAGATGGATCAAGAACCGAAGATTTGGTTGAGGCGCGCGGAGGAAGACAATGATTCTGGAAAAATCTCAACTACATGTCCTGTAGTATGGGCTACACAGCATGTGTTCATCAGCGGATTTACCTATCGTGTACTCTGGGAGGACACAGACTCGGGGTGGGTACACGGACAAGGACACGTCGTGTATACCCTTCCCCAGCCAGACCCAATGAGATACACGGGATACCCCGTGTACTGGTACATGGGCAGGTGACAGGGACACAGACACCATGTACGGGCATCGAGCTAGAGTACATGGTAGATTTCTATTTTGTAGGACACAGTCTGTGATTTGACATACATGTCGTGTATAGGATTTCCTTAACGACTTCGACATCTAACACATGCAATTTACACGGGTAGTACCCGGAGTCAAGTAACACGGCGTGTAATCTTATTACATTCTGTGTAGACTAGTTTTACATAGCCTGGACAAATGACACGGGCCGTTACATGGGCAGTATCTAGGGTCAGGGGACACAACGTGTAACCATACTACATGCCGTGTAACAAATCTCACATGGCTTGAGCCAGTTTCCTTATGTGACTCGGGCTAGTTTCCTTAGGTTTCGTCACCTTAGTCGTCTTTCTGAAGGTTCCCGGAATCATTTCCTACATATAGGTGTATGATTCCTTCAGTAGAACTTCTTGAATAGAGTTGTTGGAATCCCCTCTGTGAGACTAAGATCAGGATCCTATATTCAATAATGGAACCCTAGGTTGTGTTCTTAGTATCGATGTGACAAACATTACCCAGGTTCTGATCCTATTGTAACACCCCGAGCTTCCATGATACGCCTCTCATTCAATAATGCAATAGCTTGCATTGCACGCAACATCAAGTTCTAAAACACCCCGACTAATCAAAGTAGCCGTTATGAATAGTAATAACCACTTTTTAAAATTATAGAAATCTTATATTTCAAAATGGACTTCATTTTTGTATTCGTAATATCGAAATTAGCCTATGTTGAATTTTTGGTATTTTTCTGAGAACTTCTAATTTTTTATGAATAGTGAAAAATACTTAAAACAATTTTTTTAATCAAAATAATTTATAGTGATAAGTTATACTATTTAGTGGTTTTAAGGTATAATTAGAATATATTTTTACCATTTTATCCAATGGTGGTCATTAGAATTAATTTAACATTGAAATTGGACATAAACAATTGCCAATCTTTTGATATAAATTGTTTCTTAAAAACACGCTATTTGTCGTAACAGCGGGAATTAATTATAAAATTAATTAATGCAACTTATATGTTTGGAATTTTGTAAAATAGACATCATTTTTGAATTCGGAATATCAATTATAGCTTAGGGTGAAATTTTGGCTTTGTTATGAAAAACTTCAATTTTTGATGAATAGTGAAACCACTAAGTGGTAGTTAAATAACTGATTTTTCATTTAAATGAAATATTACCACTTCTGTGATTTGATTTTCAAAAATCCGACATACATGGTTGTAATTAATAATTAAAATGTGGTTCAATGAGATTAAAATAAATTTTTGGTGAATAGTAACTTTTAAGTTCTTAATCGCGATTAGAGGTAATTAGTGTAGTTTAAGGTACAAATAATGTTTTAATAATATGAGATGAGCATGACACTTGTCCTACTCATATTGGATGAGTCATGGAAGACCAAGACAACCCATGGGTCAACTTGGGGACCCCATGGAGACACTTTAGTTGGAAAATGACAATAATAAATATTTATTTAATGTTAAAAGTAAATTGACACAAACATGAGTTGTCTTACTAAAACAATTTTTTTAGTGGGGTTACACAAGTCCAAATTTTTACTATAAATATTCATTAGAAATCTAAAAATATTTTCTACATCATAGTATTTTTTTTAGTATTTTTATACATCAAATAAATTAATTTTTTTATGACATCATTATGATGCAACGATGACCTCATTATTTAACGATTTTAATAAAATGAGAAGATAATGCAAAATCCAAGGCTTACACTTGTCCAAAGCCTATTGGATGAGGATATTTAGAAACCTTATCACCTTATCCTCTAATTATATAAGTGTGGGACCTTTAGAATCCGAAAATCATTGTGAAATAATGTAACATTTCAATCTTTCCAAAAGTGCCCCTCCTCTCCACTTATAAAAGGCCCCCACATCTCCCACATCATTTACACTTTCAAGCCATTTGGCTCGGCCAACCCCTGCACAAATACTCTCCCAACTTCCCCCTCTTACTCCTAGAAGCCTCACTTTGGGCAGAACTCTTCCCAAGGAAGACTTTGGATCAAATCAAAAAGAGTTACCCGATTTTGAGGTAATGTCTTCTCTAATGTTGTTTTGTTTTATTTTTCTTCTCCAACCCCCTAAACTCTTTTTATTCATTTCTTTTGTAACAACACCAGTATCCTAAATATTCTATGATGTTGTTATAAGAAGGATTATAGCTACACTTACACACACCTACATCTAATGGTTAATGAACATACGGTTTCTGTGGATGGCGAATTTCTGCCTCACGAAACGATGATTGTTCAACACTCATATAACACCTTCAAAGGTGGCCATTAAGATGTAACTATATTTATATATGATATAACATATGTTTATGTTTTACTTATGCTTCTGTATTTCTCATTTATGGCATACTTTATGATTTCCATTATGGGTAAAACGCGATAATTTCATTTTAGGAAGTGCGGACTACCGCCCCCTCAAAGTGATTTGAATCGTTAATGCCATATGTGGGATGTATAAAGGATGGAGTAAATGGTATTATACACTATATTATACTGTAATTATATTATACATTTATATCATTATGATTTCATTCCATTAAATACGAAATAGAAATGAAAGTAGCGTTCATGCGTACGTACGGCTTACCGTCTCCATGAATGGTGCATTTCATTTCATACCTCTAAATGTTACGTAATATTATAAATGAATGTATATACTGTATATATATGATATATATGATATCTACATCATGAATATAATTCTGGATATAATGGATATTTCACCACATGAACAACTTGTAATTATAAGAAGTTTATTTTTTTGACTCAAGTACCTAAGATCGACAAAATGACCATTATAAACTTTAATAATTACATAATGTTCATAACATGGTAATAAGGGATATAAAAGGAATAATGAACATGAAAAAGGTTCTTAAGTAAATAGAAATTAACTCTAGTTTATTATTCAGGACGTTAGAGAACGGTCAAGTCAGGACATGACGCAAGGTAAGGGAACTTCTTAGCCCAACATCCATTCTTTGGGTTAATCTCTTACTTTCAAATTATGTCATGATATTATTATGTAATATATTGTATTTGTACATTATTTATGTTTACTTATAGTGAATACACATTATAGATGTACTTTATTTAAAAAATGATCTTTTTAAGGACTTCATCTCAATACCCTTTCATTGAGGCATATTTGGTTTTATACAAAACTTTCTTTTATATGGTGTATAAACCCCTTTGAATTTTACGTTTATTCAAAAGGAATATTTTTTATACGAAGCGTTTTACTAAACGACAAAAAGGGAATGTTTTTATTTCTGTACTTATGCGGCGACAACGACTTCTCCACCGCCGTGACCATTATTTGAGTTTCGGCTTCCTCTACAAGCCATCACTTTTTAATGAAAAATAAATACAAAGTTTTAACATTCTTTTATTTTGGTTTTGAAAATGGTTTTGAAAACGTTTTTAGTATATCAATGAGTTGTATTGATATCTTGTGATTGAAATGTGGAAATGTTATGTTTCCTTTATGCATGTTTTATGTGATATGATTATGTTATGGTTTATGATATGTTTAAACCCATTCATATGAGGAATGCATTGGACTTAATAAGTGACGGGTGGAGCCCACTATAGCTCCTCGATGCATCGGCAGGTCTCATGAGACAAACTAGTGTCTTGGCACGAGGCCTTGACAAAATCTTATTTGTGGTCTTGGCATGAGGCCTTGGCTACGTGGTTATGATAGTCTGGCATTATGCATTCCATCATTATGAAAGTGGTTATTGTTATTGCATGTGATTATTCGACCAGTAGAATATCCATGTGAAGAAGTGAATGGCATTATCTCATTTTACTTTTTCCATATTATGTGGAAGTTCAAGTTCAACAAGGATTTGGTTTAGTTATACATTGCCTTGAATGTTAATGTTTATTTATGAAAGCTTCCGCATTATTGTTATCCTTACTGAGCATCTGAGCTCACCCATTTCAATGTTTTAATATTTTACAGGATGTGAAGAAGTATTTTATGAATGACTTGCAGGGATAGTCAGAAGAGGATATGAGTGTGGACTATGAAGACTTTGTTATTAGTTTTTCACTTTATGATGTAATGTAAGACTTATGAATGTATCTAGTGTTTCCAAGGCTACTAAACTAATCGGTCTTTCGAGACTTGATCTTTTGTGCTCATGCCAATGTTACGAAGTAATGCACCGGCTATGGGTAGCTGGGGTCGGGGCGTTACACCTATGCTTAGTGGATTAGCTCATATTGAGTTGTTAGAATCACCCCATGACATGGTGGTGATCCTCATCTGAGCATCATGTTCTAAATGTACTTGTGGAGTGTGTTCTCCTGGAATGAGTAATTCGTATCTCTCTCTTCAGAGAAAAGATTGTGTTCTCCTTGTTATGTTCCTTGTGTAATCTTCGAGCTGGATCTTAGGGGTCGTTTCGCTAGAGTAGTTGTGTATGAGTATATCTGGATATTATTGTTAATATGTTATGTGAACATATACTATGTAGAGATGACCGTATCATTCCTTTTTAATATCTTCCCTTGTTTTATTCCTTTTTGGTTTCGGGGTGTCATACATGTTATTGTTATTATCACCCCTGCATAGGCATTTCCCGCACGTGTTGTGCCTTGTGCAGACGAGCAAGCTTTTGACCAGATTATTGGAGGACTAGGGCCAGACGGTGCTCAGTGATATCAGATAGGCCGAGGTGTTTTCCTATGTCTACGGATTACAGTCCCAGTACCTTTTGTCACCAGTTGGACTTTGTTGCAAACTCTCTTTTGGTGGTCTTGTACTATTGGCCCAGGGTTTTACATTCAGTTACATTACATTACTGTCGTACTATGTTGTTTGGGTTTTAGTGTATTCATGAATCTTTTTATTTTTTGTATTTTTTACTTTTCAGCTTTGTGGGCTTGGAGATGTGTGTGCGTGTGTGCATGTTTATAGGAAGTGCCTCCCATGTTAGTAGAATGCCTACTCAGTGCTAGTCACCTGCCCCTGGCCTATTGAAGGCGGGCTTGGGGAGTTGCGGCTCGGGCCCCACTGGGACAGGTCGTGATAGAGTGGTATCAGAGGTGGTCGGTTCTACCTTAGGACTAGAGTGTGTGAGTTGGTTTTGGGCAACAATGTTAAGTGTTTCAAGTTCTTCATTCATGCCAGGGACCCTAGTGTTGGTTGGGGCGGCCGATGTATCCATACAACAGGACTCCGATATCTTTCATTTCGACTAGGAGCATGAGAACACTAGTTGAAGGGGAATATAATGGCACATGCATCATAAAAGAATGGGTTGTGGTTTCCATGTCCATCTTGAGTCAGCTCGCCAAATATACTCACTGACTGAGATACATCTTGTTTCATTACAGGATACCTCTGCAACACGCACCTGCTAAGATCCAGCAGCTCGATCACGAGGATGACCCCCTTAGTGATGAAGCTTCGATATAGAGACCAGATCCCCAAGTTTTACCATCGGTTGGTATGCCAGTTATTCCTCCACCTGTGGAGAATTGTTTAGTGCCTACTGTACCGGTGGAGGAAGAGCATATGTTGAGCACACTCCACGAGTTTCAGAGACAGAAACCCCTCATGTTTTGTAGTGAGCTTGACCCTCAGGTAGTAGAGGAAGGGCTTGAGGTAGTGACCAGAGCCTTCCATTTGTGCAGGATAGTAGAAGATCAGATGGTGATCCTGGTAGCGAGCCTTATACAGGGCTCTACATGACGATGGTAGAGTTTGGTTATTAAAACTCACGACAAGGCGACTCTTGCGTAGACAATGATTGATCGTCTCTTTATAGGGAAGTTTTCACTGGTTACCCTATGAGAAGTACGTATGCAAGAGCTTCATCAGCTCAAGAAGGGAACCATGGCGGTGGATGACTATTCATCAATGTTTACAGACCTCTCGCGGTAATAGATAGATATGGTCAAAGATCAGTACTTCGAAGCATAGTCTTTTTAGAAGGGCTTGCACAGAGATATCTGAGCTAGAATCATCCCAATGATCATTCCTACATATGCCGGGGGTGCTCGAGCGGGCTTTTGTGGTCGAGAGATTCTTGGCAGAGTAGGGAGAACCAATAGTTGTCAGTAGTGGGCAAGCTAGATCAGAGACCTCTGCAGCAGGGAGCCGACGCCAGGGACCCAACCGTGGGAGACGATTTCAGAGTAGATCCCTGGATAGGGGATCTGCCGTACAAGGTTCGCAGGTCACATCCAGCTAGCCTCGAGAGAGGCGATGCTACTCATGTGATGGCATGGGACATCTTTCTCGACATTGTCTGACCAGTCGTACTACTGACATGGGAGAAGTGGATGGAACATCAAGGTAGAGGCAATGTGTGGAGCAGACACATCCGCGTGGCGGTGGATGCATTAGAGAAGCTGGGAGAGAAGCTGGATTTGTTTGGTATTTTGACCCTTTACCACCACCACCCCTAGGAGGTCCACCCCAGGCTCAGGGAGCTGGTGGACTGAGGAAGGGATTTCTGCAGGCGGCAGAGGCATATGACCCAGGTACTCCTAGAATGATTAGAGGTACAATCTGTGTCTTTTATAATTTGTATGTCGTACAGATAGACACAGGTTCTAGTCATTCCTTTTTGTTTTCTTGTCTTTTTAGAGACATTGAGATTCTAGTTGAGTCGTTGACTCGACCCTTATGCTTAGAAACACTGACTGGAGAAGATTCAGTGATCACACGCCTTTGCATATAGTGTGACCTAACCCTTGGAGTTGATATTTTTGATTGGAACCTCTTGGTGGAAGCGTCAAGGCCTTACGATGTCATTCCTGGAATGGATTGGTTATCCACAGTTCATTCCCAGATCGACTGTTTTAGGTGAAGGGTGTGGTGGGTCTGCAGTGATGGAACGAGGTTCTCTTTTGTCGGTGAAATAGAGACCCAGGAAGAACAGGATGGACTGATGCATAGGAAGGCATACCCGATTTAACATTAGTTGGATAGACTAGACCTCTGCGCATTAGATGTTACAAGTTTCCAGTTTCCAGTAGTAGTGGTTGAGTATGAGGATGTCTTTCCGGAGGATTTCCCCAGACTACCTCCCCATCGAGATATAGATTCCGGCATTGAGTTGCAACCTAGGACGACACCGATATCAGCATCATCATATCGGATGGTACCTGCAGAGCATCGTGAGATGAGGGCGCATCTCGAAGACATACTGAAGAAGGGCTTTGTGAGACCCAGTGTGTCACCCAGGGTGGCCCCAGTACTATTTTCCAAGAAGGAAAATGAGATATTGAGGCTATGTGTGGATTTCCATCACCAAAACCAGGTGACTGTGAAGAATTGGTATCCACTACTGAGGATCAATGACATCTTCGACCAGTTATGGGGGGCACGATGGTTGCCGAAGGTTGATCTATGATCATGCTATCATCAGTTGCGAGTACGATTTGAGGATGTACCGAAGACGGCTTTCAGATGTCGCTATGGTCAAAATGAGTACTTGGTGATGCCCTTCGGCATGACGAACGCCCCGGCAGTGTTCATGGGACTCACGAACTGGATCTTTCATCCCAATCTAGATCGGTTCATAGTGGTCTTCATTGATGTTATCCTTCTATACTCTACATCCGAGGAAGAGCATGTGAGACATCTAAGGATGGTTCTGGAGGCACTCCGAGAGCACCAGTTGTATGGGAAACTCTCAAAGTTTTAATTATGGATACAGAAGGTCCACGTTTTGGGATACGTTATCTCATCAGATAGTATAATAGTGGACCTAGCCAAGGTAGAGGCAATGTTAGCATGGGATCCACCCTGGAGCGTGATAGAGTAGCGAAGTTTCATTAGGTTGGCAGGCTACAATTGTAGATTCATTTTTGATTTCTCCAGGATTTCAGCGCCCATAACAGCTTTGAACCCAAAGGGGAAGCCTTTCATGTGGGCTGAGAGATGCTCTTAGCAAGAGATATAGTTTGCAGTTTCTGGATGAGGCGACATGGCATTTGACCTCTTTACAATTATCCTTTGTGGATATAAATGAGGGAGCTTACCTTCAGTCGATGGTTGATACCACTCCACTCTTATATTGATTCATGGAAGAATAGCACGGGGATGATAGATGTGTGACTCAATGTGCCCAGATATCTATAGGTGATGTTGCCGAAGGTTATTCAATAGGTGGGGAGCACATTTTTCTTTTAAGAGGGCGCACAGTAGTACTAGTGACGTTGCAGGAGAAGGTTCTGAGTAAGTTCCATAAAACTCCATTGATGGTGCATCCATGCATGAAAACGATATACCATGACCTCCGACGTTAGTTCTGGTGGCTAAGAATGAAGAAGAGTGTGGCAGAGTTTGTTTCTCGGTGTCTTACTTGTCAGCAATTAAAGGCTGAGCACTAGGTGACAGCATGTTTGACTCAGCCCCTTGAGGTGCCAGAGTGGAAGTTGGACGAGATATCCATGGACTTTTTGACTGTTCTACGACGTACGGCTAGGGGACACGATGCCATCTGGGTGATCGTTTATCGACTCAACAAGTCGGCCCACTTCCTAGCCATACGGGAGTAGAGTTCAGTAAAGATCTTAGGATTCCTTCAAATGCAAGTGATAGTTCGACTTCATTGAGTACCATCAATGATCATCTCAGATCTTGATGCTCGTTTCACATCCCAGTTGTGGAAGGGATTGCAGGAAGATTTTGGGACTCTGTTACGCTTGAGCACAGCGTTTTATCCTCACACAGATGGTCAGACGGAGCGGACCATCCAGGTTCTGGTGGATATGCTACAAGCTTGCAAACTTGACTTCAGTTATAGCTGGGGGGATCACCTACCACTGGTGGAATTTTCTTCTAACAACAGCTATCATTCCACTATTTATATGACACTATTAGAGGCTCTGTACGAGCATCCTTGCAGGTCACCACTTTTTTGGATGACCCAGGAGAGTCCGCACACATGGGCCCAGAGAAGGTGATAGCTACTACAGAGAAGGTGCATGTCATCTAGGAGCAGATGAAGACTGCCTAGAGTTGGAAAAATTCGAATGCCGACTGTAGGTGGATGCCATTGGAGTTCGAGGAGTGAGACCATGTGTTCCTTCAGGTCTATCCTCGACGAGGATTTCAGAGGCTTTCACAAGGGTTCCGGGTTACAAACCTCATAACCCTAAAACCCTTGGCGGTTCTGAAGGCTTTGGAGAAAACCTCCCAATGCGGCGACGGCGTTCATAACAATTTTCCCTGGTGATGACGATGCAGTGATCATATCTACTCCAAAAAACGCTGTGAATCCAGGTAGGATGTTTTTTTAATGATTTCTTTTCCCTGTTCATGATTCCTATGACAAACACAGACTAATCCATGAACAGATTAGCCTGCGGTTCGGTCATTGTGTGGGATGTGCTATTTGCAGGAATCATGGGGATTTGATTCATGAAATTAGTTTGGTTTTCGTTCAGATTCTAACGATGACGAACCTAGATCGACATGAACATCGATCGAGGTTCGTCCCTCTTGATTGTTGTGTTTTTTATCTCCTAGTTCCTACGTGTTCATCATGTGTGTTCTATGCATTCATAGAGGGAATTAATCATTGAACATTCTTTTTTTTGGCATAATGATCTAAAATCAGTGATCCAACATCGAGACAACCTAGAAGTGGTGCGACGACGACGGTGGGGGAAAAATCGATGTGGGTCAGAAATTCCAGTTCTTCGAGCATTTTCGTGCAGACGGAGAGTGATGCGCTATCAAAGCCAATCGGAAGCATGAGACCGAAGGGTTCAGTTTCATAGAAGCGGGATGACTCGAAATCTTTAGTTTCATGATGATCTGATGGTAGGATCAAGAACTGGAGATTTGGCTGAGGGGCGTGGAGGAAGACTACGATTCTGGAAAAATACCGACTACACGGCATGTAGTATGGTCTACATGATGTGTGTTCATTGGTGGATTTACCTAGAGTGTACTCCGGGAGTACACGAACACAGGTTGGGTACAAGTCTAAGGACACGCCGTGTATACCCTTCCCCGGCCAGACCCTGCCACATACACGGGATAACCCATGTTCTGGTACAGGGGCAGTGGAAATGGACACAGACACCATGTATGGGCATCCTTCTAGAGTACATGGGTGTTTTCTAGTTAGCAGAACACGGCATGTGCTTTCACTTACATGCTGTTTATAGGCTTTCCTTTATGACTTCAGTGTCTGACATGGTCCATTTACACGGGCAGTACCTGGAGTCAAGGAACACGACGTGTAAGCCTACTACATGCCGTGTCGTCTAGTTTTACACAGCCTAGACGATTGACACAGGTCGTTACACGGGCAGTACATGGAGTCAAGGGACACGGTGTATAACCATACTACACGCTGTGTAACCAATCTCACATGGATTGAGCTAGTTTACATCTATAAATTGGGCTAGTTTCCTTAAGGTTTGACCCCTTTATCTTCCTTCTAAAGGTTCCCGGTATCATTTCCTACATACAAGAGTATGATCCCTTCAGTAGGAATTTCTGAATAGAGAATTTAGAATCTCCTATGTGAGACTAAGAGCCAGATCCTCTATTCATTCATGGATCCATAGGTATAGTTCTTGGTATCGACGTGACCAACATTACCCAGGAACTGATCCTCTGCTTAGCGGATTAGCTCAAACTGAGTTGTCGGAATCACCCCATTACTTGGTGGTGATCCTCATCTGAGCATCATTTTCTCAAAGTATGTTTGGAGTTTGTTCTCTTGGAACTAGTACTTCATATCTCTCTCTTCAAACCCAGGAGTGTGTTCTCATTGTTAAGTGCCTAGTGAAATCATTGAGCTTGATCTAGGTGTACGTTTCGCGGGACACGTTGTGTATTAGTATATCTGGATATTCTTGTTAATATGTTCTGTGAACATATACTATGTAGAGATGACTGTATATTTCCATTGTGGTATTTTCCCTTGTTGTATTCCTTTGTGGTTTTGGGGTGTCCTAATGGGTATTTTTATACTCACCCATGCACTGGCTTTGCCCGCACGTGTCGTGTCTTGTGCAGACAAGCGAGCTTTTGACATGATTCTAGGCGGACCAGGACCGGACGATGCTTAGAGAGATCAAACAGGACGAGGTGTGTTCATACGTCTATAGATTGTAGTCCCAGTAACTTTATTTACAAGTTGGACTTTGTTGCATACTCTCTTTTAGTGGGCTTGTAATTTTGGCCCAGGATTTTACTTTCTTATACTTTACATTCCTGTCATACTCTTTTGGTTGGGTTATAGTGTATGCATGAATATTTTTCCTTTTAGTGGTTTTTACTCTTCATCTTTTTGGGCTTGGAGATGTGTGTGCATTTGTAAAGGTTTATAGTCAACGACTCCAATGTTAGTATCTTTCATAATCGGTTCTAGTCACCACGCCCTGGCCTATTGGTGGCGGGCTTGGGGAGTTGCGGCCAAGGCCCCACTAGGACGGGTCGTGACATGTTCAATAAGATGTTATATTTTTGAATTTATTTAATAATGTAATTTAAAATAGATTTCAAAACATATGAATTTAATTTCAATATATTAAAAGTTAATTTGAGAAATTAATTAGGTGTTCCTAAAGTAACTGAAATATTTTTATGTGAATATGTTTTTTTATTTAATTAATTTTTTTAGTGTTCTGTTTTTTTATTTGATTGAAAAAAAACATTTTTTTATTTATAAGTTAGTTTTATTGAAATGTTTATATTTTAAATAAAATATTTATCTTTACACATCAACTTGGAGTTTTTTATGGGAAAAAATGATTTAAACAAGATTTCCTAGATATATACTTATTTTTATAAGGTTCATATAAAGGTAATAATGATTTTTGAGAATCTACATAAGGTTTACCGGATTTTACATTATGTTACATATGGGTAACTTGGATCTCTGAGGAATTGTTTAGAGGTAGATATCTTCTAATGTAACGATAAATCTATCATTTTTTAATTTTCTCTTCAGAATTTCCTTCTATACAAAATGGTAGAATATGAGTTATTTATGGATATTTGTGAGTAATTAATGACTACATAAGGGAATCTTATCTACTATCTAAATGTTATTTGAGCATCCTCAACTCATTCATGGGTCATTTGTAATTTCCAATATCCACATAAAGGTAATAAAAATTTACATAAATATTAAATGTAAATTTTAATGCTTCTATAAGGTTCATCCATGTTTTCAATTTATTGCATAAAGATAATGATTTCCTCGAAAATTTTTAAATTGGATTTGTTGATTGCTATGTTAGGTTACATAAAAACCTAATGTGCATCTGGGTAAAACCATGTTACCTAATATAAAGCACACATGGATTGTATAGATAATTTTTTTTATTTTGAAATTATAATTTTTCACCCCTTTGGACATATAATGTATTTTAAATTTAAATATTAAGATATTAATTTGGAAATTGATGGTTCTAATCATATTAATAGTTTTAAATGAAATTTTTGAATTCCATCAATATTAAGACATCTGGAACTAAGATGTGATGAAAATAAAATGGAGTATAATTTAATATTCATTGATGGGAAAAATAATATGATAATTTGATGAAGTGTTGTGGATTGGTCTCTATAAAAGTCAAAAACATGTTTGTTTCCCACATTTGAGTTTCCCTTTAATTTTACATAGTTCTAGAGATCCTAAGATATTTTCCAGAGAAATCATAAATATTAAGTGTGTCTAGAAAATCATTTTTGTGAGGATTATAAATCTCCATCATCTCTATTACTGTTTTATTCCATTAAATTTAATATATTGTAAAGGAATAAAAAATATTGGGTAGGTGATATGAGTTCACTCTTTGTTTTTTCTAAATGTGTCATATTAACATGATTTTAATTACTTTTAGGTGGATGTTATGTTATTAAAAACTGATAATAATTGATTTGATAGAAATAAATTTATTGTTAAGGGGAGATATTGCATGTGGTATAACTGATTCATGATTTTCCTTCTTTATATTATCTGTAAAATGCATTATATAATAATTAATATTTGATTCCTTGAATATATTTTTTCTTTTTGGATATATACTTGTGAAAATCAACAGACAAGAAAACATGTGTAGCCCATAAAATGGTAATTTTATTAACTACCTATAAATAAATAATTTCATTATTGTACATTACTTTTGGAATTGTATGATGTAATAGTTCATGTAAATTAATAATTATTTGCTCAGTATGATGACATGATTTTATAAAAGTTGTGGTAATATGTGATGTGTGGTAATGAATTTGATATGATGTTGATCAGGATGGAAATAAATAGTGGGTAATGGAATGATTATTTTAAATATAAATATCTAAATATGAATAATAAATATAAAAATGGTATGTATTTGATGTGGTAAATTTAAAAATAAGGAATTTATGTCAGGTTATTAATTAAAATGAATTAAAAAATTTCTAAAATGGTTGTCTAGTGTTGTTAAAATATGTGGGATTTATTATAAGATTATTATTTTTGTGTCAATAGAAAATAACTTAGAGCATATTGGCATGAGTACTATGGGTTATTTTTGTGTTATGTGGAGTTTTACTAGATTCTAAGTACTAATAAAAATAATTATTGTATATTATGAAATAGAATGGATAATGTGTTGTAAATATTAAATATATCCTAAATTTAAATTAGTTGTGTGGTTTTAGTAGTTTTTTTATTTAAAATTAATTAATTATATTAATGGAAGAGGTTGGTAATGTGAACATATAGACATTGATTAATTTTCTAATAACATTGGAATATGGCGTCTAGTTTATTATTATATATGGAATGTGTAGTGTTGTGAATTTTGTGGTGGGAATGAATATGGTGAATGTTGTGATTTAATGTAGTGATGTTGTGGTTTGGAATAACCTGATTTTCTTGAACCTAGAGGTTTTACTTTTGTGTGTGGATATTATATATAAACTACAGGTTCAATTTGATTTCTATACACACCCCACCGTCACTGAGAACTATTTATTAACATCCATATACTTTTTGGGTATTTTCACTAACATAAATATGGTGAGGATGGGAAGATATATGATCCCTCAACCCCAATCTCCCAATTCAAGTATGGTTTATATACATAGGTTGTGGGGGCCTAGTGATTTTGGTGAACATATTATTATATTATAAGAGATTTATATTCTTTTTCATCATGGGGGTCTATCATGGTATTATGAGTGAATGATATTTTGATGAAATTTATGTTCAATATAACTATGTTTCCACATTTATAAATTTTTATGATGTTATGTTATATCACATGTTTCTTCAATTCATATGTGATATTATTTCCAAGGTGTCATTATGTGAGATGGGATGTGTTGGGTTATATGCCTTCGGGCAGTATGTAATTGCATGTTCAACATGCAATGTTCAAAAAGATGTTGTTACCTATATTACTCTTGGTAATATTATATGGATGACAGGGGAGAACCATGATGTGAAACATCACTGTTTCATAATAGAAACTCTTTTGGAATTTTTTTCGGGGTACATTTTTTTATCTATATGCTACACATTATGGTTATTATAATTGGAAGTGTATTTTCGTAAGAGTGATTTAGTGAGGCCAAGAACTTGTTATCATAATTGGTGTATGATGATTATGTTTTTAAGCATGTAATTTGTAGTATCTTAAAATATTTTAATGGTATTTTGTGGGTATGATTGTCATGACACATGATTTTTGAAAACTAATAAATTGTTCTGTAGTGTATACAAAAAACAACACAAATCCTAAAATAATTATCACTGGTTAAATATGAACATTACAACCTACTTGTTTAATTAGAGTGTTTGAATAATTTTAACTACATTTGAAAATACAAATAAACTTAATACCCAATATAATTGTCTTAATAAATTCAGATGAAACACTTAGTCAATTTTTAATAAACACATTCGATAATTCAAAAAAAATAAATACAATTTATTCATTAATGAAATTTGTGAGAAAATATAATAAATAATATTTAAAATGATTGGTAATTTTCATTAATAAAATTAAATAAAAATTTGAAAAAATCTAACCGTAAGTAACTTAGTGTTAAATATGGTGAATATGTTAAAAAGATACATATTATAGTTAATTGAGAAAGTACTGAATTTTTAAATTTTGACATTTATTTTTATTTAAACAAGTAATTTAAATTAATAATTATATTTTTTTGGCCTAATATACATATATATATATATATATATATATATGAACCTTTTTTATAATAATTGAATCAATTTCATTTGAATAATTAATTTTCAGGGTTTTTTATAAGTTTAGCTTTATGCTTAAAAATAGAATTTTCATCTAACCAATTTTATATTATTAATTTTAATCTATTTTAATTTATTAAAATAAAACCCTTGTAAGGAAATGTGTAAATTAAATTCATATACTATAAATCAATTTATAAAAATTTTAATTCATATAATCCTGATTTATATTCTAGGATTAAATATAATATCATTTATTTTTTCAAATAATCTATTGTTGAAATATATTTTTTTCACATGATTTTCAGTTTAATTTATAATTTAATTCTTCCACTTTTATTAAATTAATTTAAAAAAATAGATTCTATATTTTTAATCATCATAATTCACATTAAGAAATATGTCAATCTAAATTTTTTGTGATAATGAATATAATAAATGGAAATGAAAGAAGTTACTATAGTGAAATACTAAAATGGTAAAAGGTAGTCAAATTATTCATAAATTGAATTTAATATTTAAAAAGTGTTTTATTTTTAATGATGGAGGTTTCGATAAACTATATCTCTAAACTAGACCATTATTTTTTATTTTGGAAGGCAATTGAATTGATGGTGACTTCCCATAATAGAATGGATTTTGGTATTTACAAAAATCTCATTCCCTCTCATCTATAAAGGAGAACATACTATGCCCCTTAATTCACACATAAAAATGTCATTCCTTCAGCCAATACCTACATAATTATGTTCTATATTTAACTCCCAACATTATAGTGGAATTTTCATTAATTGATGTAATTAATTTTCCATTAATTTATTTGATGTTTGTTTATATTAATTTATTTAATATATATATATATGATAATCATGACTTAATAAAAAAGTTTGAAATGTAATTTATAAAAATATTCTTTCCTTTTCATTCATAAAAAATTTATATTGTCGTTTGAGTGTACATGTGGATTACCAACTCCACTAAGTGATGGCATTTGTTTTTAATTACTATATCACATGGATGGTATATATAATTGTAGTTAATGAAATAATTATTTATATATCATATAAAAGTTATTTATGAAATGGGAAACATTACATGACTTATTACAATAATTAAGGTTGAAAAATATAAACATTACTCATTCTTATTTGTGACTCGTCTTCTATATGATTGTTTCGTATTTAATTTTTCATTACCCTATTACATGGTTTGTTCTAAAAGTATAATTTCGGGATAATAATAATTACTATTTCCTGATTTCTATTATGTATGTTATGGAATAATAATCCCTTTTACCAGTTTTTACACAGTAATGCTATATTTTTATTATAAACATATCATCCTCAAAACATCTGCAATGGACATAAATGATTATATAATTACAAATTTCATTAAATCAAATAAAGTAAATGATTAGTGAAAAATTAAATAAACAATCATTTCATTTAATAAAAATAATAAATTATATATGTTTATTTTATAATAGATAAAGTATATACATGGTATGTGTATACTCAAGGTATTGGTTTTTTCCTCAAAACTCATTTCTTTGAAACATATGTTTTTTATAGAAAATTTCTTTTAAAAGGTGAATACATTTAAAATTGATTATTTAATATAATTTAATATTCTTACCTTTGTTATATGATCATAAACATCAACCACATTCTATATTTTATGTAGTTTTTTATTAATACGTTTCTTTAAATGTATTGGACATCATCTAAATTTTCTTTTATTTTTATATATTTTAATAGTATGCTCGAATTTTTTTATATGATATATATTATACCCATTTCACATGTAATATCATGAATCCATAATAAATCATGGTATTATATGTTTCAATTTATATATTTCATTGATATTTTTTTGACTTAAATGTTATAAAGTTGTAAGGAATTGAATAACTCATTTTCATTTCATAAAGTAATATTACTTCATCATTGTATTTGATACTGTAAGAATATATATACCATATATTTTGATTATTTATATTTTATTTACATTTTTATGTATATACATTTTATATAGATAATCAATTCAGTGATTATTCCACACTTCAATGTAATAATATTTTGAATATATTTCATCTCAATTTTAACTCAATTATTTTATATTTGATATTATAATACAACATTTTTGGTGGATCTACTACCCCATAAAATATTCATACTGTGAATCTACTATTCGTGGTTTATATCTATTTAATTTAAGTGTTTTCTTTCACAGGGGTTAATATTCCAATGTTACCTATGCAGTAAGGGTTTTTGATTCATCCCTATTTAATAGACATTATTTTTTATTGAATTTATGATGAATTAAATAATTTTATAATTTCACAATAAACTCCATTAATTTATTATCTTATGTCATTCCATGAAATTATCAACTAACAGTACCATTTTCCTATCATTGTTCACAAAATGACTGATTAATAGTTCTTAACAAAGCAATGTTTATTTATTTCTTATTAAAATATTATTTTTATTTAGTTTCCATATTTTGAAAATAAGAAGTTTTAAAAAATATTTTTTTCATTTAAAATGATATAATAATGAAATTTTTATAATTTTTTTTTAATTTCATAATAATTGTTTATAATAAATATGTTTTTCATTTTTGAAATAATTCATTTTTTAAATTTTTCTCAAAAAGTTTCAAAATGATTGTTTTCTTATAATATATACATCATGAATGGAATTTACTTCAATCATAGCCATTTAATACATTAAACCCTTTTTATGATTTTTTAATATTATTTTCAATGTAAATTTTTTATTAAAAATATATTAAAATTTTAAATTGTATATTATTTCCATGTTAGAAGTCTTTTTTCATAAAAATATACCATTTGATATTTTAAATACTTTTTTATTTATGATGAAAACATTTAATGTCATAGACAAATTATAAATTCAGTATATATAAATATATTAATATGCATCATATGTATATTTATATATAATTCTCTCATAAATCCATCTGGAGAAACATATATTATGATCATTTAAAAATTTTCATTCTTTAAAAAATATATTTTTCTAATGACATGAGAAAAGATTATGCATCTCATTTTATTTCCCTAGGTAATTCGTTTTTATATTACTCATGATTGATTTATTTTTTATTAGAACACATAAATCATGCATATATCATAATGGGCGACCCCATATATCACTCTTAATCGATAGAGAAATATTTTGACTCTAGAGACATTATTTATACAATAATGTAGAAAACCATCCATTATTAGACATTGTCCACCTTGTGATATTTTCTAGGATGTTATCCTTTAATCATTTTTATGTCATGATATATGTTTCATATATATTTCCTATGTTACCATGATCTTATGATACCAAGTTTTTTCTATTATTATTCTATGTTATTATATATTAGCTACCCATTTTTTGATATCATGTTATACCCTTGACTGACATGTTATTTTTTCTTTCCAGGTTTATTTCATTGCATTTTTACATATCCACACACTTTTAGGTATTCCCCAGGTTATCATATGTTTTATTGATATATAAAATGGATTTAGAATGGTAATATAGAGAATAAAATTATGATTTCATGTTTTAGTTTTATTTCAATGTTTTATTAACCCATTCTTCTAAAGATACTGGGCCTCATGATCATTTGGTTGTACATATTTCACGACTAAATTTAAAATCATGAAATAATATGTGTAAAACACATGGGATGGGATAATTGTTATCAGAACAAAGTCATATTACTTTTGGGGATTAGGAAGAGTATATTTTATTGACAATCATAGGTATAACTATACAATTATATTTTTAAATAAAAAAATATCATAATTTTTTTGAAGTACAGAGATGTTGGGTTATTTCAATTTAATCCTCTATCTAGATACTGGATGGGGACAATGATTTCGTGCATTTGTAACTAGGGGAAGAGAATATAAAAATGGTTCTTTGGGATTTGAATTGATCTTCAGCTTGTGTATGAAAATGTGCCTTTCTACATACCTAATTTAACACTCCCTGTGGATATGATTTGGAAATTCACAAACACTTTACAAACATTCATGAAGGACATGAATGTATGATATTTATGGATTACCTAATTTATACAAAAATATGAATGGTTTATTAATTCTAGGTTTATTCATACATTTAAATATATATATATATATATATATATATACATTTTTCGTTTCTATCTTCTTGACCTCTAGGATGTTTTACCGTATTTTGTGAGCCATTTGCCTTAATATTTCTCTAGGTTTTAGTATTGTTTTTAGTAAAAAATTATTTTAGGAATAATGCCTTTTAATATTATTGATGAAATTTTAATGGTATTGGTGTCACTTAGTGATTATCATTTATTTTATGTTATGGTATTAAAATTATGTTATTATTGTTATATTTAATTGAAAAAATAAACTATATATATAACCTTAGTTGTTATAAACTAATTTGATGATTAATGTTGTTTTGAGGATGTTATTAATAGTTTTTGAAATGATATAGTAATTATTTTAAGATAGTTTTAGAAAAATAAAAACATGTGTATTGGGAAACAACCCATCATATCAAAAATCTTGTGGGGAATGAACAGACAATTTACGGGAGGCAAGGGTAATTGAACTACAACTGTCATTCATGATGTCTTCATTAGCATGAAACTATTTTTCCCTAAATTATTTGTATGATCAATATAAGTTTCACTTCGGCAAATATACTTTTGGATCAAATCATTCTGAATTTTTTGTTTTTTGATTTGATTTATGAAATTTATTAAAATATTTGATTGGGTGTGGGTATATATTACCTTTATGAATAAAATGATCTTTATCACGAAAAAATATTTGGGAATAAAAAAAAATATTTTTTTATTTGGAGTTTATTGAGGATGTGGTGATATTAATTTATGGGATTTTTATGTAGATATTTTTCAATGTATACTAATATAATATTTTCATAATTATATTAAATTGATGTATATATTTTACTTTTGGTTAATTATATTTTAAAAAAAGTTGAATATATTTTGGTATGCTTTTTGGATTATATGATATATTAGAAAATTGTTATAGTGTATTATGAGTAAAATATTTATCTTGATTACTCATATTCTAAAGAAACATATGATATTTTGGGTGAAAATTATTAAATGTAGATATTATACTTTTCCTAGATGTATATCACCGTACGATCTAAGTCTATATTTTAAAAAGATTTCTCAACTATATAAAAATTAAATTGAAATTAAAATGTTGTCATTTTTTATGAATCTATGGTGTTTTATATCTTAAGAATAAATATATCATTATATCCTAAATAGATATTATGTTCAAAACTATGTATTTAATTCTCTCCAATATTCTCTTAATATAGAACCCTATTTTTCAATTTTTCAAGGCGATTCTCATACATCCATTTCCATGTTTTTATAACAATGTTTTTAAAACATTTTTATATGTGGGTTTTCATGAAAAGTATTCTCAAATATGAAACCCTTTTATATAGAGAAAAATTTATAATATTGAGGATGATATTTATTAAATGTGAGAGAATTTAACAACACCTGATTTAAAAAAAACTATTTTTGATGGCATATATAATACGCAACCCCAAGCCTTAATAAATTCTTATTTTTAAGAATGGTCATAGTAAACATTATATTAAAATAAATGGTATTACTCTTAAAAATTATTATATAAAATGTATATAAATTTCCTTCTCAATATAAATATATTAGTTTATTTATTGGAAATAAGATATTACTTTTTAAAAAATACATTTAATTATTTATAAAAATATATTTTCTCAAAACATGAATTTCATAAGAAAATAATATAATTAATTATTAAAAAATTTATATAAATTATTTGATTAAAATAATTTATATTATTTAATAATCTTATAAAAATTATCACTGATTGAAATTTCTGTATTTCAATGAAATTAATGATTTTTCAATGGATAGTTATAAATTAATGTTTTTCCAAATGTTGAAATATTATTTAATTAAATAAAATAAGTTAAAATTCCCATTATATTTTTTATTTTTTTCAAATTTAAATATTACACAAATTATTTATAAAAATATATTAAATTTCATTTCATTCTTCAATTTTCATGATTTTGGTACAATTTTATCTCTCAATTTAAAAGCTTAGTTTTCTGTAAACAATTTTTTTGCGCACAAGGTTAATCAATTTTAATTTTTTTAACTAACCCTATTAAATAATGATTTAAACTAAATTAATATATTATAAATTTATTTATATAAATTTATATTCCCCTAATGATGACTTATAGTCATTGAGATAATATAATATCACATATTTCATAAAATAATGCATTTTATGAAGAACTATTTTTTTGACAAGTTTTATGGGTTTAATTATAAATTGAATTCTATGAATTCAATAATTTGAAAAATATAAAATGTATTGAATATTTTTATTATAATAATTTAATATTATTTAATGTGGTTAATTACATTTTCCCTCATAATGATTATTTAAAATAATAAAAAAATATTTGTTTTGTTGAAAAAGTAAAATGATAAAAGTATCCATATATGTTACTAAAATGACATGTTTCAAATATGATTAATTTTTATTTTTGGAGGTTTATATCTACTATATAATTCTTATTATCCAATAATTATCAATTTTATATCCACATGGCTTGTTGTTTACTTCCTCTTATTGAATGGTTCTTTATTAAAAAAATTCAATCCCCCGCAGATATAAAATGGAACCTCTTACCCAATATTATTAAAACATCAAAAGAACTATTGTTTGACAAATAAAAACCCATATAACTTATTAAATTATCATACCACATCATGTATTCTATTTTCTATTCATAAATACAATTTAGGAAGGCCTAATTTATGATCCTAAAGGAGATGTTCGAGGAAGAGTAGTCATTTTCACTATTCTTTTTTAGTTTGTTTCTTCTTCCACCTCCATAAAATATTTTTAAAACATTATAATAATTTATCATCATTATATTGAATATAGTAAGTCTTTTATGTTAATTTAATCACCAAAATACAAATCTTCTTCCATCAAATGGTAAATGGTACCATGTCCAGTGTGTAAGGCATACAACCTCTATTAATACATATGGAATTTTTTCCACCATCGCCTCCAAAGTCTATTTATGATGATTTATTTAATTTTTATATATTATATTCATTCCATATTTATAATTATTTTAAATTTATGTGTCATATATTTTATTTAATTTTTATTCATAAAAAAAGAATAATTTTGTTTATATGTATGTGTAGAATAAAACCATTCCAAACAGATGTAATTCAATTTTCCTTATCACATCACATGGAGTTTATAAATATGTGTATTTAAATAAATAATATTATATATATTATAATAATAATTTTTAAAGGTAAAATAACACTATATTATTTCTATCACGATCATTCAAAAATTTAAATGATACACATGTCTATGTACGACCTATCACCCCATGATTATAATATAGATCATTTCTCATAAATATATTTAATGGTTTTTTAGAAATTGTATTTTATGTATAAAAATAATAATAATTTAAATAGTTTGATTATTTATTTTATGGAATAATGATCTCTTTGACAACGTTAAACTAACCAATATTGTTTTGATATTATGATAATGGAATCCTAAAAAACATGATGTGGATTTAACAAACTAATTAATTAAATATCTAATTACAATTAATGATGTTGATGGTTTATATATAAAAAACATCCAGGAAAATATTATTAAAAAACAATTCCTTAATATACATTTATCATAAATTATATAATTGAAATACCAGACACATATCGACTTGAGGTGAATGATTTTTCCTCAAAACATTATTATTTAAGAGACATGATCTTTTATGAAAATAATTTATTTTAGAAGGTTTATATAATAATAATTGAACATATATCATCATATATTATTCTTATTCTAGAAATTGTGTTTTAAAATTTAGGCTCTCTCTCATTCAATAGGTTTCTTATTAAGATGTTTCTGACAAAATAAGGGAGTTCATCCCAATTTCCTTTTGTTGATGTATATTTTAATGTTATATAAAAATGTAGATTATAAAATGTATATACTAACACTTTTAAATTTAATATCATTATTAATATTTAATTAATGTAAATTTATTTTTTAAATTATATTATTTAATGCAAAAAGATTTGACTTGAAAGTATCCTAGTGGTAAATATTTTTATTACTCTATTTCATTTCATTGGTTTATATTACATGTTAATTCTCTATGACATTATACAATTATGTATGCAAATTGTTTTTGGATTTTTTTTCGTATTTTTACTTTTTAAATATATTTTTATTTGATAAACATAATCAATTCATTGATTCATCCTGACCTAAATTGTAACACCCTAGGTAAATAAAGAATATGAAATTTTCATATTTATCCATATTTTTGAATAAAATATTAATATGACTTTAAAGGGGACGCTATGCTCGATGGCGTACCCAACATGCAACGATGAGTTTCTTCGGAATCTAACGTTGCACTCTAATAATAAAATAATATTATTTTAAATGGTAGTTAACATGTAACCGTTGTATTGGCGGTAATGGATATAAATAACTAATATATGATTATATATGTTTTTAAATGTTTTTACATTTATCCAATAAATGATAAAGGCATAAAATATGGAAATAATTCAATTTTAGGCATATATGCACTAGTTTTCACTAAAGGTTCACTTATCGCCTTTTGATAGAGAACCGTCATTAAATATAGTTTTGTTCTCTCTTATAAATCCTTTTGGACCAAATAAAAGTCTCTTCTTAAGAATTGTAACATCAAAATTTACTTTTTTTAAATTTTTTTATCATTCTGATAAAGTTCATTTTTAATGAATAGAGTAAAATGTTGTATTTTAATTCAAAACCTCTTTTTAATCTAATTTATTTATATGATTAGATTATCTTTTGAATTGGGTTTAAAGTTAAAATAGAATATATTTTTACCATTAAATCCAATATTGGTCATTGGAATTAATTTAACTTTGAAAACAGACTTAAACTAGTGTCAATCTTTTGAAACTTATTGTTTCATAAAAACACGCTATTTGCTATGACAGCGGGAATTAATTATTAAATTTATTAATTGGACTTTTATGTTTTGAATTTTGTAAAATAGACTTCATTTTTTAATTCGGAGTATCAAATATAGCATAGGGTGAATATTTGGGATTTTTCTGAAAAACATCAATTTTTGATGAATAGTGAAACCACTAAGTGGTACTTATAAAAACTGTTTTTTCCGTTTTAATGAAATTTTTCCATCTTTGTGTTTTGAATTTCAAAAATCCGACATACATGGTTGTCATTAAGAAGTAAAATGTGGTTCAATGGGATAAAAATAATTTTTTTGGTGAATAGTAACTTATTAAGTTTTTAATCGTGATTAGAGGTAATTAGTGTAGTTTAAGGTAAAAATAATGTTTTAATAATATGAAATGAACTTGACACATGTCCTAACCTCATTGGATGTGTCATGGAGGACCAAGACAACCCATGGGTCAACTTGGGGACCCCATGAATCCACTTTGGTTGGAAAATGACATTAATATCTTTTTATTTAAAGTTTAAGTAAAAATGACACAAACATGAAATGTTTTATTAAATAAATTTTTACATGAGGTTATACAAGTCATATTTTTAACTATAAATATTCATTGTAAATATAAAAATATTTCATACATCATAGTATTTTTTTATAATTTTTAGACATTAAATATATTAAATTATTTATGACATCATGATGATGCAGCGATGACCTCATTATCCAACAATTTAAATAATATGGAAAGATAATGTAATATCTAGAACCTATACATGTCCAAAAACTATTGGATGAGTGGATTTCGAACCCTTATCACATTATCTTCGAAATACATCAATTTGGGACCTTTAAAATCCGAAACTGTTTTGAAAATAAAGTAAAATTTTGTAACATTACAAGAGTGCCCATCCTCACCTCTTATAAAAGGCCCCCACCTCTACCTCCTTACCCACACTCCCAAAGCCTTTGGATCAGCCAACCCCTGACAATATTTTCTCTCCACTTACCTCTCTTACTTCTGGAAGACTCACATTGGGAAGAAGTCTTCCCAAGGAAGCCTTTGAGCTCGATCCAAAGGGAGTTACCCGATTTTAAGGTAATGTCTTCACTTTTGTCCTTTTGTTTTATTTTTCTTCTCCAACCCCCTAAACTCTTTTTATTCATTTAATTTGTAACAAATACAGAATCTTCAATATACTAGGATGTTGTAATAAGAAGGATTCGAGCTACACATACACACACCTACATATAATTGTTAATGAACATACTGTTTCTGTGGATGGTGAATTTCTGCCTCCCGAAACGATGATTGTTCAACATTATTCTAACACCTTCAAAGGTGGCCATTAAGATGAAAATATATTTATATATGATATTTAATATGTTTATTTTTTACTTAAGCTTCTGTATTTTTCATTTATGGCGTACCTTTATGGTTTCCATTATGGGTAAACGCGATATCTTCATTTAAGGAAGTGCGGAGTACCGCCCCCTCAAAGTGATTTAATTCTTTAATACCATATGTGGTACGTATAAAGGATATAATTAATGATATTATATATGATACCCTACTGGAAATAAAATACTATTATGTATCATTATGTTTTAATTCCATTAAATATGAAACAGAAATAGAAGTAGCGTTCATGCGTACGTACGGCTTACCGTCTCCATGAACGGTAAATTTCATTTCTTATCTCAAAATATTATGTAATACTATAAGTAAATATATATAATGGATATATATGTAATATATTACATCAAAATTATGGATATAATTCTGGAATTATAACATATATATATCTCTCTCTCATTTTGTTTTAATTTCATTAATATGACAAAAAATGAAAGTAGCATTCATGCGTACGTACGACCTACCGTCTCCATGAATGGTGCTTTTCGTATTTTATCTCCAACTGATATGGAATAGTATGAAGTGAATATTTACTGGATATATGTGATACTTTAATCATTAATACTATTCTGGAAATTATTTACTTATAACTACATGGGCAATTTTGTTTTCAAACAAGTTCATTTTTGACTCATGTACCAAACATCGGCAAAAACGTCTGATATGAACTAACATTATTAAACAATTATTATAATATTATAATATGTGATATGAACTGAAAAATAATCTCTAAAGGAGGTACATAGGGAATTATTAATTGACCAAATATTATAATTCAGGAATATAAAGAAATGAACAAGACAAGTTGGACTTGAGGTAAGGGATCCTAGTCCTCTCATTATTTTTAAGTACTCTATTTTATGTCATTCCTTTTAAGCTCATCTTTCTGGTTATTGGGTTGTTCTTTTATATTACTCTTACTGTAATTTTTATTTTCATATGATGAGAGACCCTATTCTCTCTCATCAATCCATTTTGGATGTTTTGAGTGGCGCCGTTAGGCTACCGAATTTTCGTAAGAGATCTAACCTCTCTCTTTCTTTTTAAGTACTCTCCTTTATGTCACTTCTTTTAAGATCCTCTTTTTTATGTTGGAGGATGTTATTTTATACTCCTCTTTCTATAAACATTATCTTAATCTGATTTTATACCCTATTTGATCTCATCGACACATTTTTGTATGTTTTATGTGGCACTGTTAGGCTGCCGAGTTTTCGTAAGGGATTTTTCATCTCACTTTTATTCCTGTGAGATTTATGCTACATTTGCCACAATTTACTTTGAGTGGTGTATGTACTGCCCATTATTTTACTCATTGTGTAATATACTTTCTTTTATGAGTATTTACATCAATGTTTTATTGTCCTTCTTTCACGAGGTGTATGTTTCGAATGATACCCATGTCGGTAAGGGAACCTTTCACCCTCCTCTTTTTAAAAGACTTCATTTGTTGGGTCTTTTAATTTACATATTGTTATGTTGGAATATGTTGTTCTATATCCTTATTGATGTAAATTTTATGTCCAAGTGATGAGATACCCTTTTTATCTCTCATCAACTCTTTTTCTGAATATTGGAATGACGTCGTTAGGCTGTCTAATTATTGCAAAGGAACTTCTTAACACAATTTCGATTCTTTGGGATAAGCTTGTACTCCTTGATAATGTCGTTCTATGAATATGTGTGAATAACCTCTGATTTTTTTACACTAAATATCCAATTATATTTGGTGTAATAGTTTGTAACACATAATTATGAAATTGATTTATATTTAATCCAAGGATACCATCTTTGTATGGTACTTCGTCTCAATCTCCTTTCATTGAGGAATATTTAGTTTTATACACAACCTTCTTTTATATGGTGTATAAACCCCTATGACTTTTACGTTTATTCAAAAGGAATATTTTATATACGAAGTTTTTACTAAACGACAAAAGGGAATGTTTTTGTCGTAACTATGCGGCGACAACGACTTCTCCGCTGCCATGAGCATTATTTGAGTTTCGGCTTCCTCTACAAGCCATACTTTTTTTAAATGAAAAATAAATACCATGTTTTACTTTTCTTTTATTTTTGTATTGAGAATAGTTTTTATAATGTTTTTATATCAATGTGTTGTATTGATATATTGTGATTGAATGGTGGAAATGTTATGTTTCCTTTATGCATGTTTAATGTGATACGATTATGTTGAGCTTCATGGGCATTATTATGAAGACGGGTGGTTACGTGATAAACTAAGGGTGGTTGAGCCTGATATAGCTCTCTAATTCTTTGGGTAATACAAAGGAGTGAAACGTTACAGTTTCTTCGAAGCGATTTAGGTAATATACTGTGATGGGCATTCCGAACGTAACCAAGAGGGTTACTCCCTACGTAAGAATGTTATGAATGCCTCAAGTTACCTTTATGTATTATGATTTCTATGATTTATTCATGGTTTGATGAGGTATGTTAAAGTGCCTATGTTTTATGGGTAATGTATGATTTCATTCTTATGTATATATGAACTCATCTTTCCTTTCAATATTTTTATATCCCTTACTAAGCTTTTTTATGCTCATCCCAAGTTTTTAAAATGTTTTTCACAGGTCAAGGGAAAGTTACCTGATGTGATAATAGTGTCAAGTATGTGTCAAGAAATAATCCAAGTTTTATTTTAAATATGTTTCCGTTGATGGGAAAAATGAATCCTATCTTTTATGTAACCACTTTGTTTAAATGTGGAATGTAATGCAATTTTTATGATCTAATTCTATAAAACTCTAAACCTAAAAAGATCCTTAATGTGTAATCTTGTATTAACTCAATAATAAGTATGGTTTAAGGCTGGGGCCTTATAGTTGGTTTCATAGGTCGGTTTAGATAACTTTAGAGGTTAGGGTATTCTCTAAGCACAAGTGACATTACCATAATGGTTCAGATTTTAGAAAAAGTCCTAGTTTTAGAGAAATTGAATGAGTAAGTATATCATAGTGTTTATCTTCCTCATTAGTACATGATGTTTATGTTGATATACTCACATTGACCTTTTTTTTTTTAGTAAATGGCCGGATCTAGTAAGCACCAAAGTGACAATGAGTTTGAAGGAAACTGTGGTGGTTCTCTGATTAAGAAACTGGATGAGATGGGGGATTCAATGATGAATCACATGGTTGTTTTAAACCAACTATCTTGGAGTCATGATCAACCACTTCATCCTCGGTGAGTTCTCTAATGCATCATGTACGAGATGGCCAACTCGATGTTGAAATTCAGGTAATAATTATTAAGGTAACCATTAGGGTTTATATAATCCTTACTTTTTAGGAAATTATGGGTTACTCTATGATATGATAGAAAATGAAAGGAATGAGTTAAACATGTGGTTAAAATATGTTTTTATCTCATTTTGGGGGATGTTTTAAGAATTATATAGTTTTGGAAAAAGGACAACACGCAGACCCTGTGACAACCCGTCACGTCGGACAAAGTTGCAGGAAACGAACCCACAACCAATGTGCGACTTGTATTTATCTCCTACCACTGGACTACGTGATGTCCCTGGTTAGTTTGACTGATTCTTTTTCGTTATATGATTTTATGAGTTATGAGTATGTTTATTTTGGGTTATTTATGAAAATGATTAACCTATTATGGAGGATATGTGATTAGGTTAATTACTTATCAAAACGAAACTTGAAGAAAAACTGATGTTGTTTGGAGATAAATGTTATGATTTGAATTGGAAGAATATGTGACTAAATCCCTCAAATATTTGGGTTTCAATCTTAGTTTGGTTTACTTTAAATAATTTTATGGACAAATTGATTATAGAATAGTCCTCGTTGAACTTTGGGTTTTGTTGGACAAATTTTGGAGATTAAGAATAGATTTTCTTTTTTATAAAGGGTTATCCTTTTCTGAATTATCTGATCTTGAACTAACCATTTTGGTTTTGGTTTTGGTTAAAGTCTAAATACCTGGGAAGTATATAGTTCTCTATGGTGGGTTAGGTGATTCTCTAGAAGTTTATTATAGTACTCTTAATGCGAACAAGTCTTCCTAAATACTCGTCTTTTGGAAAAAATATGAGTTTGATTAAGGAATCTAGTAAAATTTGAAAGTCAATATGATAAGTGATTATGTTTCCTTATGAATAAATTCCTCAATAAAAAGTAACTTAAAACAAAAATGTTGTCTATTACCTTTTCCTACTGAGGAATCGAACTCCGTTTAACCCATCACAATTTTCTGATTTTCTTGTGGTTAACTTTCTCCTAAACATGTTTTCTATCACTCTCCATCAGAACATGACCCTATATTTTCTCCTCCATTTTCATGTTTTCATACTTGGAATCCTAGTATGGGTTAACTCGGGTGACCTTTGTACTTATCTTTCTTTTTTTTAAATGTGATTGTTTTACCGACTCTTGTTCCGATGTGGGACTTTCAAGGATGTATCCAAGATCAATTTTAAAAATTGCGAGGACGCAATTCCCAAAAGGGGGGAAGGATGTAACACCCCAGGTAAATAAAGAATATGACATTTTAATATTTATCCGTATTTGTGAATAAAATATTAATATGACTTTAAAGGGGACTCTATGCTCGATGGCGTACCCAACACGCAACAACGAGTTTCTTGGGAATCTTACGGTGCACTCTAATAATAAAATAATATTATTTTAAATGGTAGATAACATGTAACCATTGTATTGGTGGGAATGGATATAAATAACTAAAATATGATTATATATGTTTTTAAATGTTTTTAAATTTATCAAATAAAAGATAAAGGCATAAAATACGGAAATAATTTAATTTTAGGCGTATATGCCCTAGTTTACACTAAAGGTTCACTTATCGCCTTTTGATGGAGAACCATAATTAAATATAGTTTTGTTCACTCTTATACATTATTTTGGACCAAATAAAACTCTTCTTAAGAATTGGGACATCAAAATTTAATTTGTGTAAATTTTTGGTATCATTCTGATAAAGTTCATTTTTAATGAATAGTGTAAAATGTTGTATTTTAATTCAAAACCTCTTTTTAATCTAATTTATTTATATGATTAGATTATCTGTTGAATTGGGCTTAAAGTGAAATTAGAATATATTTTTACAATTAAATCCAATAGTGGTCGTTGGAAATAATTTCACTTTGAAAACAGACTTAAACTAGTGTCAATCTTTTGATACTTATTGTTTCATAAAAACACGCTATTTGCTCTGACAGCGGGAATTAATTATTAAATAAATTAATTTTACTTATATGATTTAAATTTTGTAAAATAGACTTCATTTTCGAATTCGGAGTATCAAATATAGATTAGGGTGAATTTTTGGGATTTTTTTGAAAAACTTCAATTTTTTATGAATAGTGAAACCACTAAGTGGTACTTATAAAAACTGATTTTTCCGTTTAAATGAAATTTTTCCATCATTGTGTTTTGAATATCAAAAATACAACATACATGGTTGTCATTAAGAAGTAAAATTTGATTCAATGGGATAAAAATAATTTTTTGGTGAATAGTAACTTATTATGTTTTTAATCGCGATTAAAGGTAATTAGTGTAGTTTAAGGTAAAAATAATGTTTTAATAATATGAAATGAACATGACACATGCCATAACCTCATTGGATGTGTCATTTCCGACCAATAAAACCCATGGGTCAACTTGTGGTCCCCATGAAGCCACATTGGTTGGAAAATGACATTAATATCTTTTTATTTAAAGTTAAAGTAAAAATGACACAAACATGAAATGTTTTACTAAATCAATTTTGACATGAGGTTATACAAGTCATATTTTTGACTATAAATATTCATTGTAATGATAAAAAGATTTCATACATCATAGTAATTTTTTTATAATTTTTAGACATTAAATATATTAAATTATTTATGACATCATGATGATGCAACGATGACCTCATTATTTAACGATTTAAATAAAATGGAAAGATAATGTAATATCTAAGACATAAACATGTCCAAAACCTATTGGATGAGTGGATTTCGAACCCGTATCACCTTATCCTCAAAATAAATCAATGTGGGACCTTTAAAATCTGAAACTCTTTTGAAAATAAAGTAACATTTTGTAACTTTACAAGAGTTCCCCTCCTCTCCTCTTATAAAAGGCCCCCATCTCTACCTCCTTACCCACACTCCCAAAGCCTTTGGCTCGGCCAAAACCTACCCATGTTGTCTCTCCACTTCCCTCTCTTACTCCTGGAAGCCTCACATTGGGCAGAAGTATTCCCAAGGAAGCCATTGAGCTCAAACCAAAGGGAGTTACCCGAGTTTAAGGTAATGTCTTCACTTGTGTCCTTTTGTTTTATTTTGCTTCTCCAACCACCTAAACTATTTTTATTAATTTATTTTGTAACCAATACAGCATCTTAAATATACTAGGATGTTGTTATAATAATTATTCTAGCTACACTTACACACACCTACATCTAATGGTTGAAAAACATACTGTTTCCGTGAATGGTGAATTTCTGCCTCCCGAAACGATGATAGTTCAACATTCTTCTAACACCTTCAAAGGTGGCCATTAAGATGGCAATATATTTATATATGATATTAAATATGTTTATGTTTTACATAAGCTTATATATTTTTCATTTATGGCGTACTTTTATGGTTTCCATTATGGGTAAACGTGATATCTTCATTTAAGGAAGTGCGGACTATCGCCCCCTCAAAGTGATTTGATTCGTGAAATACCATATGTGGTACGTATAAAGGATATATTTAATGATATTATAAATGATACCACACTGAATTAAAATACTATTATGTATCATTATGTTTTAATTCCATTAAATATGAAATAGAAATGGAAGTAGCGTTAATGCGTACGTACGGCTTACCGTCTCCATGAACGGTACATTTCATTTCTTATCACAAAATGTTATGTAATATTATAAGTACATATATATAATGGATATATATGTAATATATTACATCAAAATTATGGATAATATTCTGGAATTATAACATATATATATCTCTCTCATTTTTTTAATTCTATTAATATGACAAAAAATGAAAGTAGCATTCATGCGTACGTACGGCCTACCGTCTCCATGAATGGTGCCTTTCGTTTTTTATCTCCAAATGATATGGAATAGTATGAAATAAATATTTACTGGATATATATGATATTGTAATCATTAATACTATTCTGGAAATTATTTACTTATTACTACAAGGGAAATTTTTTTTCAAACAAGTTCGTTTTTGACTCATGTACCAAACATCGGAAAAAACGTCTGATATGAACTAACATTATAAAACAATTATTATAACATTATAATATGTGATATGAACTGAATAATACTCTATAAAGGAGGTACTTAGGCAATTATTAATTGACCAATGTTTATTATTCAGGAATATAAAGAAATGAATAAGACAAGTTGGACTTGAGGTAAGGGATCCTACTCTTCTCTTTCTTTTTAAGTACACTTTTTATGTCATTCCTTCTAAGATCATATTTCTTGTTATTAGGATGTTATTTTATATTACTCTTACTGTAATTTTTATGTTCATATGATTAGATACCCTATTCTCTCTAATCAATCCATTTTGGATGTTTTGAGTGGCGCCGTTAGGCTGCCGAATTTTCGTAAGAGATCTAACCTCTCTCTTTCCTTTTAATTACTCTCCTTTATTTCACTTCCTTTAAGATCATATTTGTTATGTTGGGGGATGTTATTTTATATTCCTATTTCTATAAACTTTTTGTTAATATGATGATATACCCTATTTGATCTCATCAACCCATTTTTGTAAGTTTTATGTGGTGCCGTTAGGCTGCCGAGTTTTCGTAAGGGATTTTTCATCTTAGTTTTATTCCCGTGAGATTTATGCTACATTTGCCACAATTTCCTTTGAGTGGTGTATGTACTGCCCGTTATTTTACTCATTGTGTAATATAATTTCTTTTATGAGTATTTACATAAATTTTGTACTATTCTTCTTTTACGAGGTGTATGTTTCGAAAGATACCCATGTCGGTAAGGGAACCTTTCACCCTCCTCTTTTTAAAAGACTTCTTTTGTTGGGTATTTTAATTTACATATTTTTATGTTGTAATATGTTCTTCTATATCCTTATTGATTTAAATTTTATGTCCAAGTGATGAGATACCCTTTTTATCTCTCATCAACTATTTTTCTGAATTCTGAAGTGACGTCGTTAGGCTGTCTAATAATTGCAAGGGAACTTCATAACCCAATTTCAATTCTTTGGGATAAGATTTTACTCCTTGAATATGTCGTTCTATGAATATGTGTGAATAACCTCTGATTGTTTTACACTTGATATCCACTTATATATGGTGTATTAGTTTGTCACACATAATTATGTAATTGATTTATCCTTAATCCAAGGATACCATCTTTGTATGGGACTTCGTCTCAATCTCCTTTCATTGAGGAATATTTTGTTTTATACACATCCTTATTTTATATGGTGTATAAACCCCTTTGAATTTTAAGTTTATTCAAAAGGAATATTTTTTATATGAATCTTTTACTAAACGACAAAAGGGAATGTTTTTGTCGTACGTATGCGGTGACAACGACTTCTCCGCCGCCGTGACCATTATTTGAGTTTCGACTTCCTCTACAAGCCATACTTTTTTTAAAAATAAAAATAAATACCATGTTTTAATTTTCTTTTATTTTGGTATTGAAAATGGTTTTCATAATGTTTTTATATCAATGTGTTGTATTGATATCTTGTGATTGAATTGTGGAAATGTTATGTTTCCTTTATGCATGTTTTATGTGATACGATTATGTTGAGGTTCTTGGGCATTATTATGAAGACGGGTGGTTCCGTGATAAACAAAGGGTGGGTGAGCCCGATATAGCTCTCCAATGCATTGGGTAACGCGAAGGAGTGAAACGTTATATTTTCTCTGAAGAGATTTAGGGAATATATTGTGATGGGTATTCCAAACGTAACCAAGAGGGTTACTTCCTACGTAAGAATGTTATGAATGCCTCAAGTTACCTTTATGTCTTATGATTTCTATGATTTATTCATGGTTTGATGAGGTATGTTAAAGTGCCTAAGTTTTATGGGTAAAGTATGATATCATTCTTATGTATATATGAACTCATGTTTCCTTTCCATATTTTTATATCCGTTACTTATATTTTTTATGCACATCCCACATTTTAAAATGTTTTTCACAGGTCAAGGGAAAGGTACGTGATGTGATGATAGTGTCGAGGATGTGTCAAGAAAGAATCCAAGTTTTATTTTAAATATGTTTCCATTGATGGGAAGAATGAATCCTGTCTTTTATGTAACCACTTTGTTTAAATGTGGAATGTAATGCATGTTTTATGATCTAATTCTCTAAAACAATAAACCTGAAAGATCCTCAATGTGTAATATTTTATTAACTCAAGATTATGTAAGGTTTAAGGGTGGGGACTTATATCAATGGTATGATATTTGTAATTAATTTCATCCCAATATCTTTTTAATTGAGAAATATTGAATATTACACAACTTTTCATTTTATGACGTGGATATAAATCAATGTTGATATTATATATAATTAATATAATTATTTTTAGGGTATTAAAATTTTCAGTTTATGTTAATTTTTTCATGATATTTTTTATTAAAATGTTCCTCCAGAAGTAATGGTTTATGATTTATTTTAATTTTAATAGATATTTTATCTTTATGACTTTACATTAAAGAAAATTAATTTATCATTTTATAGTAAATCGATTTAATATTATTCTATTCTATATTTTTATGAAATATTCAATTAATAGTACCATTTTCAATCATTTTATCTTAATATTTTTCATAACGTGTTCTTAATAAAAGGATACTTAATTTCTATTTTTTTTGTCAAATGTGATTTTACATACATATCAATATTATCTGTAAAATGATTTAAATTTATTTGTCTCGAAAAATATAATAAATTATTTTATTCTATATTTTATATTAAAAAATGGTATAAAAGGAATTTTTTTTCTTTTTTTGAAAAATAATTTTTTAGATTTTCTTAAAATGTGTTAATGTATTATTTCCTTTAAACTAATAGAGTTTGAACTGAATGTCCCTCCTTCATGACCATTCAATAAAAAATGGTTAATTTATAATATTTAATGGTTCATCAATAGATAATTGTATATAAAATATTTTGGATTTATATTATATTAATAACGTTTTGTATATATCAAGAAGGTGTTTTCCTCATGAAATATTTTGTGTGATATTTTAACATTATTTTCAAAAAATATGACATCCTTTCATGTTATGGATTATTTATAAGTTTCATATATATATATATGTTAAATATATGACTATTTCATTGTCCCATAATTTTATAGGGAATTATTTGTGACATTTATGTATATTTAATACCCTCATTATAAATTCTCCTTTTATTATGATATGACACTATATTATGTAAGTCATTTTTTATTTTTGGGTGATTTTTTTTTAATGATTAATTTCTATTTTTTATAACACATAATTCATGATCATGTTTTGATTGGTTCACCCAAATATTTCTCTAATTCATTGGGTAATAGTATTGCCTCATGAGTCATTATGTGTGGGATTAGGGAGTAAACCTAATTTATTATGTGCCATTGTCCACCATATGATATTTTTTAGGCTATAATCCTTGAATCATGTTTATGAGATGTTATATATTTCTTAAAAATTAACTATTTTAAAATTAAATTATGAAACCATGCTCATTATGATATTCTTATATGTGACTACTTTTAGATTTCTCTTTTATGATATCATGTTATAGCTTTGACTCTTACATTATGTTTTGTTATCAATCTTATTTATTTGTGGGGATATTAATCTCACCTCATTTATTTATGTGTTAATCCTATCATAGTATATATTATTAGTAGCTTAAATAGATTTAGGGTCTCATTTTGGATAAAAAATAAGGATTTAAGGTATTATTTTCATTTTAATGATTTCTAAACCTTCTCTTCCATATACATTATACCTCATGATCATTAGGTTGGGTTTATTGTTTTTTTGTTAAAAAACATGATATAATATATATGTAATGATTGGTATTATATAATGATCCTACTTATTATACATACTATCCTCACCCTATGTATATATAAACTATTTCTGGGATTCTGAGCTAACATTTGGACTATGATTGAATCTTCTTTCTTAGGGATCGAATATATTTTTAACTAGATTTCATTTCCATAGAATAGAATATACATCACCACCAATACCTGAACTCACATAATCATAAAAAATCCACCTCACAATTATTAATATTGGGGAGAAAAACATATATATTATTAAAAAACAATACATTTCTTCAATTCACTAAATGGTTCCTAGAATAATATTTATTTTTTGTTAAATAAGAATTCAATATCTAATGACCAATACAAAAATTATTAAATTCTACACGTACAGTTTCATATTAACAATAATTAATTAACCCATTACACATCATTGTTATAACATATTGACAATATGATTAAAAATATATAAATATAATATCCCATAATTGTTAATAAAATCATTATCAAAATGATCATCATATAGCAATATGAATGAACATTATAAAAAATTTCTAAATAAAAAAACACTTAAATTTTCATTCATTTAATTCATTATTTTTATTTTGGTATTACATAATTTCCAATATGTAATGAAGACCCTAATATTTGTTTTCAATTTATAAGAAAATAGATATGAATAACAATTTAACATCATACCACAATTGAATCTTTGCAAGCAGTATTTGGACCAAGGTAGAATCAATAATCAAAGACCACAAAAAAAACAAATTGATAAAATGAAAGAAATATATTCAACCATTCTACGTTGAAAGTAAATTATAGAAGCTGTTGAAATGAATCATTAATTCTATCATACGCTCTTCCAAGATTCATTAATTTTATGGGACATAATTATAGTATATAAAAGATCATCGGGGATCTTGAAGATGATGATCACTTGAAGGCTATGATCAAAAAAAATATGAGGGAACCAAAATACCTCTATAGACTAACCACTATTGACATAGGTTTGTGTAAAAAATGATGTGATATATATTAATACATATAGATAAGTTAGATTAACCTAAAACTATAACTTTAATAAATCATATTGTGGTGAGTTATGGCCACCCCACAATGGGTATAATTTTAATAACAATATAAATATAAATCTAATACCTCTATCAATACCTTATTTCAATGGTAAAAACCACAATAAAATAATATTATTTAATTATGTTCATGAAACATCCATGCTATCCACACTACATTATATAATTATCTAAATAATCCTAGTCTTACATTGGTACTATAGAAAATTTACACTAAACAATGTTGAATCATGATGTTATCCACCATATAATAAAATATAAAACAAATTAATTTATTCTTTATGGGAACTAAATGTGTGGTAAACTAAATAAATAATTTTATATTAACTTTGGATCCACCCTCATGTATGTATAACCCACAAAAATTCACACCACATCTATAACCAATTGTGCCATGTCTAAAAACATGAAATATTAATCCAAAATAAATGAGGACCATTCATGCTGCGAGGTAATTCTCAATGTCAAAACCAAATTAAAATAATTTGAACATATAATTCATTATTCTACAACCAATTCTCAACATTTTCTGATCATAATTCTACATAAAAAAATAGAAATACACAACTCACATGTACTTTTACCCTATCTATGACATAAATTCATATCACATCCCAACTCTCAAAAAATCCAATCATAGAAAAACACATTCAATCATAAATAAATTCAAATTTCCCTCTGAAATATCATATTTATTTCTACCATATATACTTCAAAAGTAAACTGATACCTCAAAAAAACTAAATTATTAAATGAAACACTATTATAATATATTAAATATTCTATTTGTACCTCTTAAATTCTTATTTTCCCCGATAATAAAATCTAATACCCATAGTAAAGAGATGATCACCATACCGAAACAACCTTGGGTGGTTCTACATAAATATAATTCAAGACATCCATTAAGATCAATATAACATATGTATAAATAAATTCAACATTACAATACTATATCAATAATCACAATATAAAATTTAAATGATGTTGAAAATTGATAAAATTATTATTTTTTTCTTCTGAAACTCCCAATCTCATGAAAATTTTTAGAATCAATTATTACTCAATGATATACATACCAAAGGACTTACACACCGATGAAAAAATCTCTAGAACATCATGAATTCCAACAAACAACTCCCTGAATGTCACATGATCCTATGTATCTAAAAAACCCAATAAATGAAATTGTAGCCATTATGATTATATTGATGAAGTTATATCACATGTAATAAATCATGGAAACAATTCACTTATGAAGGGAGTGGTAATTGATATTCCACCCTGATGATGTTCTCTGACACCTTGAATTTCCTAATAAACTGTTTGTTAATCTTACTCCTTATGCCTCCTTTTACAAAGGGAACCCTTGAGTAATACATATTCTTGATCAATGAAAAAAAATTACCTCCTTATACTATATATACATATAACTCATAACCGTCATATTCGACCTTCATCCACTCTAATGTCATATACACATTTATAGTCATCCTCTGTACCACACCTTGCTAGAATATTATTTACTCTCCAACCCTAGAATAACCAAAAAAGTTTTTTTGGTAAACCTAAAAATAAATAAAATATATTTATGATAATGATAATTATATATATATTATAATAATCCAAATAAAAAAATTAAGATCATACAAAATGATCAATAAAAATATAAAACATAATAAGACAACATATCATTTTTTTCTGGATTGTCTGCACTATTTATCTATTAATATGGGGATAGAGGGATGTGATAAGTCGTATTTACTAGAAATAATAATGAAAAAAACATATATGTATTGGGATGTACTATATGGATACCAATATGAAATGGTCACCACAAAACCCCATGATTCTTCACAATCCCATCCACTTACTGACTATCAAAAACATATACAACACACCACACCTTTATCAATAATAAATGAGCATAATATAACAATCTATATATAATCACCCATATAAATATTCTTAATCCATGGTATTGAAAAACATAAGTGATAAAATCCATTTATATTTACTCTCACTTCTTTTCTAAGATATTCATTGACTAACATAAATTCTATGAACATGATTCCCTTCCATTACCTATGGATAGACCCAAAAATTGACACAAACCTTTAAATGGACCAATTTTACTAAAAACATAATAACTGACTCCTTATAAAATTTAATGATATACCTCATACCCAAAAATCTATGATTTTGTTCCATTAGATTCTTACAGTCAATGAATTACTTATAAAATCTATGATAAAACAATCCATAATTAAAAAATAAAAAATTATTATTGAATCACATAGATATGATCGATATTTTAATGTTAAGATATATAAAGAATTATCGAACATCCTAATGAAATAAATCACATTACATTATCTATTAATATATATTTTTTCCATTATATATATATATATATGAATATCCTTAATCCTTAATTATCATCCAATGTCTCCCATTAATTATTTCGCATTTGCTACCCTTATTAACATGTCATATGTACTACATTTCAATGTATCCTGTGGAATGTAAATGTAACAAAAGGTTTATTTAAATTTATTATTAAAGAAAAATGTTAAGTTATTAATTAATGGAATAAAGATGTAAAAAATATTATGGAAGGAATTAGTAAACAATTTGAATCCATAATAAACATTGAATTATGAGACTGCTATATTTCTGAAATGAAATGGAAACATAGATTTCAAAAATTATTGTTTGATAATGATTTAATCCATAATGATGGAAATAATGTTTAAAATTCATCATTCTAGAAAAAATATAATGTTATGGGACGAGTTACACACCAAAACCATACCCATTATGTCTCATGGAATAGGTAGATGATTTAAGGTTTCATATAATTTTTATTATAATCCATCACTTGAATATGTCCAATTCATTAACCATAAGAGTCAATCAGACCTTGAGTTACATTCAATGAGGATCCATTACCTAAATGAATTTGTGATTTTAAATAAAATAATGAATAATTAATTTCAATATAATATTTTACTTTGTTAGTAGAAAACGATCATCAAGAATGTCTATAATTTTCCCCATCTCATAAAAGGGGTGACATGATTATTACCTATCCCAATATATATTTTGGACGATCAATCAATAAATTTTAAACATTCCAATAAACATAAAAATTAGAATAAAACTAAATTGTATGATGATAGGATTCCCTATTTCAATTAAATTGATAACATAAGCATATCCCATCCGAAGAAAAAATATTGATGGTTAAAAATACATAGTCAACATTTCCATAAATACCTATATATATTTAATAATATATGAAACACTAATATTTATCCCCAGGTTAATAGAATATCATATTTTATTTTAGAACATCATTAAGTAAAAAATATATAAATTTTGATGTCAAATTCATTTGTAGAAATATGTATATGGAAAATTCAATACTATAATAACATGATAAAAATTCACTAAGTGAATAATGGTACATTATTTAAAAAGAACACTTCCCAAGAAGTAATAAATATATGTCCAAGTGTTTTTGTGGTAGGAATGTATATCCCCATAAAAACAGTATGTGGAAACCACATAATATAAACAATGGTCTTAATATATCAAACATATATGAAATAAGTTCAATATAATGATCGTATCATAATAAAGGGATGTTGAGTCACAAAAAATCTTTACTACTGGGGAAATGAAATAATCAATAACCACTTGAATAAGAGAATGTAATTTTTCTGTTAAATCGCATGAAATAAATAATGTATAACACAAGTATATCAATAGAAGATTAATACACTATAAAATAGAAATATGGTCCAAAAAAGGTATTATTCATAAAAAAAATTAATTTTCACCAATAAAACCCTTATTAATTGAGATAAATTTGAATCAAAAACCCTAAAAGAGAGGGCTTATAATTTATCATCATATAAAATTACTAAATAAAATTCATGATTTTGTATCGAAAATAGGTTGTTTATATATAGAAAACAAAATATTTATATTATAAAATTTGATTAAATGATTAAACATTTAATAATACCAATGGTATTCTTGGGATTATTGTCTATTAAATGAGGAAAAAAAATACATGAATAACATAAAAACTTTTTAATACACATGGGAGATGTTTCGTAGTTTTACCCTTTGTCACTTTTACTTCATCTTATAACATAGGGACAAAAATTAATGAATGTAGTGAGCATAAATCCGCGTAAGGTAAATAAATAATGGAGATATATAGAAACTGACATGAGGCATGGTTATATGGAATAATCATATGAACATGAGGTATATCATAATAAAATAAATAGGAATTATATACTATATATGTGGATACAACCTAAAATAAAACGTTCTAAACTATATCACCATCTTTTATCAACAGGGTGTCATAAATCATATTTATCATGGTTTATCAACAAGGTATAATAAAACATATCATATCAAGAGGTAAATTATTTACCCAATGATTTATGGAAATATTAGGATAAACCCTTTATATTAATATGTTCATTTTTTATCCTAGATCATAACACAATTATCATCAATAATAGATGGAGAATAATGAATGGGTTTTGTATAAAATCATTGAGTTCATTGGCGCTTATTGACATGAACCTTACTTAAATTTTAAAACATAAAGAGGTAATTTTGTTTTTATGAGTGTGTATATAAAAATAAATAAATTATGTTTACATCTAGATGAATACCAAGAAGATGTATGTGGTTTTGGAACACACAATATTACAATTTCTCATGTAAAATATATAAATTCAAGGAATGGATTTGACAATATGGCGGTATACATACAAGATTAATGGGAGGGAATAACGAAAGGTAATGATGGTTTTCCATTTGTAATTTTTTTTTTCTATAGTGGGATGCTATAAATTTAATTAAAATAAATAATATTTGAAAATAATAATATTGATTAAAAGGTGGTACATTAATTAAGAATAATAAGAAGATAATTTCCTTACCATGACGATTTTCCTCCTAAAAAATGGGGATGAAACCCTAATACCATTATGGAAAAAATTATTGTTAAATTGTATTAAAAAAATCATTGGATAATTAATGAGTGGGAGAGGTTTATTGGACATGAAAGGACTTCATAAACTTATAAATACTATCTAACCCACCCATGTAATACACATAAAATAAATCAATTTTATTTCAATATCAATTTTTTATTTCATAATGTAAATTACGAGTATGTTGTTTAAAAATAATATTTAAAAATACATATTTAACACATTAAATGTATTTTTTAATCGATAATATGATTCATAAAACACTTAATCATGTTGATATAATAACGGTTTAATTAAACCATAGTTCTCGTAGAGAGTCAATATTTAATTTTCGATTTTTTTTAAATTTATAAATAGAAACCCTTAGATACATTTGAGATGGAATGTACAAAATTGAATTTTATTTCATTAAAATAATAATATAAATATCATAATTATAAATTTAAAATAAAATCATAATTTATTATAAATAAATATCTTTCATAATATAGTAAACCGTGTGACCATTTTCGAAATTACATAATACTTCTTCAAAATATATTATAATTTAAAAAGTGTCTATAAGATATGTTCAAGAAAATAAATGTTATTTAAAACATATTAATATATCATAAAATAAATTTTAAATGGAACATATTTTTTTTATAATGTAATAATAATTTGGTTATATTATAAAATTATTTCTATGATCACTTAGTTGTGAGAATGTAACCAAAAAAAATAATGACCTTCTTTTATAATAATGGACATAATTCACATAAACATAATTTGTTTTTAACATAATTATAAATGGTAATCCATCCAAAAAATATACCATAATTAAAATAATTCAATATTTATGTAGATCCAATTAAGGATCAATGTGATTTTAAAAAATTAATATTGTTATACTAACACACAATACTACTATTATGGTGATGGTGGTGGGTGTGTTGAATAAGGGATTATAATGACCAAAATTATTATATTTCTTGTTATTTATATTCAATTTTTTCATTCCAAAATACGATATTATATTTAGTGTTGTTCTAGTATGAATGTAATATTGTTATATAATTAAAAAATATTATTATTTATTTTTCTGAGTTTTTAATTTCTTACTATCACATTATGTCCATGGTTCTTATTAAATATAAAATTCATTCTATGTTCTTATATCCTAAAAATAATTAAAAATATATTTAGAGGAATGAGATCCATTTTGAAATGATGAATTCTTTTTTGAGTCATTTCAATCTTCCACCCAAAAAAATTAAATCCTCCCAAATTACCCTCATTGATAAATACCATTAATTTAAAATGTTAGGGTCTTATTTAATGTTCCTGATATTTAACTAATCCTTATTCTTGAAGTAAAAACACTAATATAGAAATGGGAAAGTCTGGTTTTTATGATTATATTCTCACAACTTAGAATAGAATTGGTATTTTTAAATCATATCAAAAAAACTTCACAATCGATATAATTTTTTTAGTTATAAGATCGAATTGTATAGATCAAGTATTTTCTTAAATGAAATTTGAATATATAAAAATTATTGAAATCATTTCATCTTGACTATGATAAAATATTAATTTTATATTGAATAGAATATATAATAATTTTGTAAGGTATTTCATCCCATACATCCAATAAATGATATTTTAATGATTAAAATGACAATGTTAAAACATGTAATTAATTATTTGAAACTAATTTATAACATTTTTAATTACATCATATTTCTCTCCATTATCTAATAATTAAATCTTAAATAATAAAAAGAATAATTTTAATAATAATCAATATAGTAAATTCCAAATGAGATTTAAATCCTAATTCATATCAAACATTTTTATTTTATGGTCATATATTTTAATTTTATCATTATTTAAAGGTATACCATATCACTTTTTATACATCCTTACATGTTTGTTCAGGACATGCTTCTTATAACCAAAAAAATATCTCCCACGAGTGTCAAACAAGGTGTGAAGTATGTCCAATTATTGTACACCATGTGATTATTGAGTCTACTTCAATGTGATATTTTTTGGGATAGCACCCATAGGTACAACAATGAATGATTCACATCATGTTATATCATCTACAGAGTGTTTTATATTCTTGGAAGTTATGTACATAGTACATAATCAAAATACTAGGATTCATTCTTATATTTAATCTTATGTATAGGGTTAATACTCTTTTTTTAATATAAAATTATTTACAATAAATAATCTATAATTTGATTCCAATTATGGTGACTCTCCTTTTTTATTTTATAGACCATTCCTTACATTGTACAATATATAATAATAATAAGGATCGTTGGGATTTTCTATCAAAAAAATTAAAAAATTAATAAATTAAAGCCATAAAAGCTATTATAATGAAATTTTTTTCTTTTTCATAAGTTCTTTTGATGTTACATTTACAATATTTCAGATCATAGAAAAAAAATGGTTGAGAATAAATCCCAGTAATGGAAATAAAAAAATGAGATACTTAGCATCTGAGTCAAGGTATGTCAATAAAAAAGTATCATATGATGCTTAGTCATATCATAATAGAATGAATATAAATCATAACATGGAAATAACGATATGATATAAAGATTAGACATTCAAAATCATCTCACCAATGTTTATCACTAGAATATCAAAAATTATAATTACTATTGTTATTAACAGAGTTATCAAAAAACTTGTAATCTATAGTGATTATTTATTTAGCCGAATAATTGTAACACCACCAAGGAAAAACCTTCATATATCTAAATTCATGTTTGTAACATATATCATAATAATAAATTCCATCAATAACCTGAATATAATAATGAATGGGTTTCATAAAAAATAATTGCGTACATAGGTTTTTAAAGTCATGAACATTACATCAATTTTAACCAATGAAGAGGGAATTTGGATTTAAATCTTGTAAATATCATTATAAATAAATTTGTTTTACATCTAGTAAAAACCCATTCTAAATAGAACTGGCATCGGTGAAAAAAATATTATACATTCTTATATAAATTAGAGAAATTAGAGAAAATAATTATTTATCATAATGGTATAAAACATATACTAAAGGGGTGAATAATGAATGGGAAGGAAGTAAAAACATTGGTATAAACATATTTTTATAATTAGAGTGAATAGTAAAATATAATGAAAATAAAAATTCTTCAACAATAATAAGCATTACAAAAATAGTGGTACATGAATTAATAGGAATAAGAGGATATTCCCTTACCGAGATTGTTTTTTTTTTCAAAACATGAGGATGTAACCTTTAGGTAATGAAGGATCCATGTAAGGGCCCTTTTTGAGTTTAAATGATTACAAAATTATTGATTATGATTTATTAGGGGTGAAGAATGTGGAATTGGTGGTATTTTTTCTACATGAGGATGGGTGGGTTTTAATGAATTAAATACGGGGTTTTTTACTATATAAGCCTACATGTTGTGGGTTAATCGAGTTATAAACAATTTTTTTTCTTCAATTATGATTTTTAAAGGGTTGTTTTATTTTATATTAATTTATAAAATAATAAATATCATTGAAACAACACAATAAATAATTAACAACATAAATAAATTTTTTAAGATATATTTCTTGGTTAAAATATTAAATAGTAAGTTTATAAAATAAAAATATTATTAATTAATTACTATTTATACATATTCAAATAATATTTATTGAATAAATAAATTCATAAAAGTGTTTTTCATGATGATATAATAATGATTTAATAAAATATCAGTGATTATGAAGGGTCATTTTTATTTTATTGAAATGAACTGATTATTAACAAGAACAAACAAAAAAAACAGTAATATAATTTTGGAATGATGATTCCAAAAATAAAATTTATTATTTCAATATAATACATTTAATATGTTAATTTTATCTTTCAAATAACATCATTTGTAATGAAAATTAACATCGTTTATGATATAAGAAATTGTATGGATTTTATAAAAACAACTTAAGACCTTATTATTTTATTTTATCAATTAAAATTAATTTAATAATACTATTTCATGATAATAAAATTATTTTGAATCTTATAAATTTATTGTCAAAGCATAATATAAATGGAATATATTTGTTGTTTCAATATATAATACACTTATGGTGATACTATTAAATAATCCCATAATTCAATTAAATGCATATTCATAACCGAAAAAATCATGAACAAATTTTTCAACGATTAATGTTCATAACGCATGTAATATAATATGTTTTTAAGGTATATCACGATTAATTTTTTTTATTGGCCAGTGATAGATGAGTATTGTTCGAAGAAAGAGAAACATTATTATGAAAATTACATAATGTTTACGGATGTATGATGTATTAATTTTTCATGTCTTCATATAAAAATGTTAAATGGTTTTATGATGGGTTTCCATGGTTTTGAATGGTTCAAAGGTTGTTCAGGTCCTTATATAGATGTCAGGTAAAAAACTATCAGTAGAGGATGTATACACCATGTATATGTTACACAACATGTACCATCATCAAGACATAATCCATGAACTGGTACATGGCATGGAGTGGTTACACATCATGAACCAAATTCACATATTATAAATTCTAATTAAGATAAATATTAAATTGGGGTGGCAGATGATTCTATATATCTCAAAACATGTAAATAAAAAATGTTAAAGGATTACACGTCATGTAATTATCATCCCTTGTTTCATAAGTCTTTATGAATATTTATTTTCCAGATAACATCAATGAATCTATTCCTCTCCTCAAATCCTAGGATATTCTAGGTGATTTTGGGCCCTTTCCATCCATTCTGGATGTTCTGTTTCCATATATGATCCCTAATGAGTATATATGTTTATTTTTTTCCATATCTTTCACCATTCTCTCCCTCTTTGATTGATTTTTATTTTGTATTTTTTTTAATTATATAGTTAGATACATATATTCCAATCATGGAATGGTTTATTATTATTGGTTTTTTCTCTTTTCCTTCCCAGTTGTATGATATTATATTTTAATTATTTTTGTTACTCTGATATTTATTTATATTGTTTTGTAAAGACCCGTAAATTTGAAGGAATTTTTTTTCTTATTTTTCGTTGGAATATTAAAGGAGTGCAGTCTCTGATGGCACCTGATTCCGAGGCCCGGTGTGCCCGGAATCTTTTTCCGAAGTTTGGCTCGGGTATGTTCAGTGAACGGACGAGCTGGTTTTTTCTAACTTTTGAACCGGTGCCCGGAATCAAATTCTGAGGGCACCAATGAAATCGCAGCGCCGGTATTCGCTTAGAAACGCCTCTTCCGGAGTTGTGTTTGCTCGGGTGTGGTTTTTAATTTTTGGGCTTAAAGTTAAGAAATAAAATAATTTTACGACAACTTTATTTTATTTCACTTAAGCCACTTGGAATCCACTTGAAGCCACTTAAAAGTGGCTTAAACTGAGTTGAACCGGATAGGATGCTATCCAGAAATATCCTACCCCCTTGGTAGGATATTTGTGATGTGGGGCCCGCATGAGCCCCGCCGTTTCTTTCCGCTAAGTAACGCACCCGTGAAAACCAATCATTATTAATGTCAACTGACGCGTTTCTTAATTTTTTAACAGAACATTTAATTTGGTGGTTTATTTCGTGAATTAAATGAGCTGTTTCTTTCGTTGAATTAATTCAACGAATTGATGGGTCGTTACTTACCCCCTTTTTCGTTGGTTGGCATAATAATAAAATAAGACCAACCAATATTTTGGAGGATTACTGGTTGTGATGTTTTGTAAGAATCCTCGTGCCTTTATCCTTCTTCGCAAAGAACGCGAAGCACGCGAAGAACACGAAGAACGTCGAACCCGGAAATTGACGACGCGACATCGTGATCCGCGACGCCGGCGTTCCCTTCCTGCAACGTTCTTCTGCGACGTCACTTCCTCAGTGACGGACCATTGATCGGCTGCTTGAGGTAAGAGTCTCGGATTTTTTTCATTTTTTAATCTCCTTTATAGTTTTTACCAAAACACGGAGTTAATTAATTAAATTAAATCTGCTGTTTCATGGTCCTTTGAGTTCGCCGACTCAACGTTGGTGTCCACGATGACGCGACGATCCCCTTCTTCCGCGACGAGCAATTCCGTGATGGACGTGCGTACGACGACGACTACGAGGTAGGGATTTTATTTTTGTTGAAATACCTCTTATTTCCAATGTTGTTTCCGTTCAAATAAAGAACCCAATTTATGAAACAATTTTATTTCATTAAAAATTGTTTCGGATATTCGTTCATGTGTTGAAATTTATTCCTCCCGTTGTTTATCTCTAATGCGGAGGGTACGGGCCAAACGAACACGGCCCGACGACCCTCCACTGTTCTTCGTTTTTGTGTGGATTTGACAGGCGACAACGGAACGTGCCGCAACAGATGTTTGATGATTCCGCAGTGAAGAAAGAGTCCCGGGAGGAGCAACGGAGTAGAATGGAAGAAAATCGGGCCACCGGAGCGACTCCAACGGCCTGCGGAAGCCGGCGGCAGCACGGGTCGCCGGCACGGTGGCGCCGGCGCCCGGAGGTGGCGGTGCCCGGCACGCCACCGAACGAGACCGGCGCGGCGCCGGCCGAGGCGGCGGCGCTCGCGGACCCGCAGCCGCGCGGGTCCGGCGCGCGCGGGACGCTGCTGAAGCCGCATCCGGTCGCCAGGGAGACACCTCGTGGGTGTCGCGGAGGTTTCACGCGAGGGAGGCGGCTCCGCCCCGCGTCACTCGGGACGCGGCTTCAGCCGCGTCCGACTGTCTGGCCGACACCCCGCGGGTGCCGTGGGGGTGTCACGCGGGGCGGCGGCTCCCCCCGCGTCGGCCGCTCGGCCGCTCGGCCGAGACGGGCAGGGATGGCCGAGCCAGACCGGTCCGACCGGGTCGGACCGGGTCGGACCGGGTTCGGCTGACCCAGGGGGGGTCGGGCTGGGTCGACCCGGGCCCAGACCCCCCCGTCTTCGGACGGTTTTTGTTCAAATGGTCGTATCTTGAGCTACGGGCCTCCAAGCGACTCACCGTCAGCGGCAACGTGATCCTTGGATCAAGACGGTCGTTTCGGTATATCGCACTCAAGGATTCGAAGTACTTTGAGTTCGGCCTGGTTGGTTCGTACACGAAACCAACCGGGCCTTCGGAGCGGAAACGCTCAAACCTTGAGCTACGGACGTCCGATTGAAGTTCCATCAGCTTTGTTGAATTCCTCTAAGTGAGACGGATCTTTTGGCTCACTCTTCCCAAGGTTTGGACACAGGTGGAGTACGGTCGGGTTGGTTTTGCCCTAAAAACCAAACGGGCCCCTGGGATGAAAAAGACAATATCTCTCAGACCAGGCGTCCGATTGACGCGCCGTCTACGACGTTGAGTTCCTGTTGATGATACAGAACTTCTGGATACATCAACTTCGGACTTTGTGACAGTTGATGTATCGGCCTCTCGGCTCGTGGAGCGGACCCTCCTGAACGAGCATGCTGTGTGCGGAACCCTAGAGCTGGCCACCACTGCTACTTCGACAGTGACGACCGTGCAGAGATCCTCAGTGGACTGCGACGATGACTGTGCAGAGATCCTCAGTGGACTGTGACGACTACATCACTCAGCGATCCAACGTGGATCAGTGCTATAGGTCCTGTGTGGGCCCGATCCTGTGTGGGTCTGATCCTGTGTGGGTCAGCGCTCTGCGGTTCTGTGTGAGCCAGCGCCTACAGGTCCTGTGTGGGCCCGATCCTGTGTGGGTCTTGCGGGGGTTAGTTACCTATCGATCCATTGTGGGTCCGATGACTTAGATGGATCAGTGATCATCTTTATCTTCATCTGAAGAAGTATACCTGTATGAGATGAATCCTCTGTTTACTCTCCTTTGTGGATTGTGTTGAGCTATCCAATGTGGATTTACTGGTTACTCTCCTTTGTGGATTGTGTTGAGCTATCCTGGGTGAATTTACTATTTGCTCTCCTTTGTGGATTGTGTTGAGCTATCCTGTGTGGGTATACGTTTTGCTTTCCTGTGTGGACTGGGTTGTGCTTGGGCTCGGACGTTGGAGCCGAACGGGAATTTATGACTTAGGTATTTGTATGGGCATATACCTAAGGAGTGTTGTTTGTTACTTCGTGATTGTATCTTTCCTTCGTGGTTTATCATTTGTGGATTTCGGGAGACCTTCGGGGGTCTCGGGGTCCCTACTGAGTAGCTTATACTCACCCCTGCACGGGCTATGCCCGCACTACGTTGTGTTGGTTGCAGATGACGGACAACGCTTATCGTGGGGGAGGCATGCGGAGCAGGAGAGTACCTGGAGGTGGACCACTGGGCGGGACGTACTCGGAGCAGTCAAGTAGACCCGAGGAGCAGTGGAGGCTATCTGTACCCACCCTTCAGGTGGGACTTCCAGAGGATGGCTCGACGCTGCGGATTATCCTTTCAGTTGCTGTTTTTCCATTCAGTTGTACTTTACAGTTGGGCTTGTATTTCCGGCCCCTTTTACTTTCAGCACAGCTTGTACAGTTTTTACTTAGTGTTTAGTTTTACGATTCCTTACTCTGTGGTGATTGTTTACATTTCAAAGGCAATGACTTCCTTTTTTTTTTGGGATTTACGCCTTGGTGCTAGTCGCCAGCCCCTAGCCTATGGAAGGCGGGCTTGGGGTAGTCACGGCACGGTCCCCGAGGACGGGTCGTGACAAATTGGTATCAGAGTCGGTCGGTTCTACCACAGACTCTGATCTTTCTTCTATGTGAAGCAATAGTGTTTAGCGTATTGGGTGTGGTTATCAGTCCAGGGAGTCCAGTGTTGGTGCGGCGGCCGACGTATCCATACACCAGGACTCTGACTTCTGATTTCCGACTTAATGCACGAAAACATTGATTGCATGTGTGTTTCATGTTTTCTTTGTGATTACTTGTGTCAGCTCACCAGGTATATTGTTCTGACTGTGGCGCACTTGTATCCTTCTCAGGATGGCCCCATGACGGCAGCCAGCTAGTGTTCCGAGAGTTGAGCATGACGACAGCCCACCGAGCGATGAGGCCTCGGTACAGGGCCCGTTGACAGTTGAGGCACCGGCGGTACCTTTGCCCGCCGAGCCCCCGATGCTTCCAGCGTCGATCGCTGACGATGCACAACACCTTGGAACTCTACACGAGTTCCAGTACCAGTGACCACCCAGGTTCCTTGGGGAGACGGACCCCCAGGAAGCCGAGGACTGGCTGGAGGCGGTCGTCTGAGTTTTCCGGCTAGTGAGGACACCAGTAGACCTCATGGTGATCCTCGTAGCGAGCCTACTGCACGTAGCAGCAGGACGATGGTGGAGCCTGATGCTCTAGGTACATGATGAGGCCTCCCTCATCTGGACAGACTTCGAGAGCCTCTTCCACTCAGAGTTCGTCACGGCCACCCTCCGTGCGGTGCGCATTCAGGAGCTTTTTCAGCTGTGGCAGGGCAGCTTGACGGTCGCCCAGTACGCGGGGAGGTTCACCGATCCTTCTCGCTACTCGACAGACATGGTACAGGACCCCTTCTTCTGGGCCCGGTCCATTGAGCAGGGATTGAGACACAAGATCAGGGCGTCGCTGATCTCCCTCAGCATCCCGACCCAGGCAGGAGTGTTGGAGCGAGCCCTTCTGATCGAGAGCTTTCTGGCTGAGTCTACAGCGAGACCTACCGCAGGGAGGCAGGTAGCAGAGTCTTCGGTAGCGGGTAGCCAACAGATGACTCAGGGTTCCAGGCAGACCAGGCCTTTCGGCAAACGACCTTGGGACACTGGCTCAGCAGTGCGGGGCACACAACGCGGGGCCAGTCTTCCGAGGGGCAGGCAGTGCTACGCGTGCGGCGGGTAGGGCCACATTGCTCGTGACTACCCGACCCGTCGTACCGAGGAGTAGCAGATGGTGGAGGGGCCACCCATGCAGAGGCAGAGGGTTGACCGTGGTGGTTCGCAGGGAGGAGGCGGACGAGGCAGAGGAGTTGGCTGAGCAGCAGGTGGTGGGCGACGCTTTGAGGCTCTGCCACCACCACCACCAGGTGGTCCGCCCCGACCACAGGGAGCTGGCGTGCAGAGATAGGAAACGCTCCAGGAAGCGGAGGCCTATGACCACAGCGCACTAGAGATGATTCGAGGTACGATCTGTGTCTATTCCACCATTGCTGCAGTTCTTATAGACACAGAAGCGAGTCACTCTTTCATAGCCGCTGCCCTTGTTCGGAGCTCAGAGATTCCGACAGAGCCGTTGGCTCGATCCTTACGACTAGAGACTCCTACGGGAGCAGAATCGACGATTACGCATTGGTTCCGGCATAGTTAGCTTACTCTTGGAGGCGAGAGCTTCGGCTGGGATCTTCTTGTAGCGACGTCGAGGCCTTACGACGTCATCTTGGGCATGGATTGGTTATCTACGGTCCATGCTCAAATTGACTGCATTAGGCGCAAGGTGCGATGTGTGTGCACCGATGGGAGCAGGTTCACCTTCACAAGCGAGAAGGGAGCCTTCGCAGCACAGGATGGACTCACACAGTGGAGAGGACAGCCCATCACTCATCAGTTGGATAGCCTCATCCTAGGAGTATTGGACGTGCGGAGTCCTAGTTTTCATACAGTGGTGGATCAGAATGCGGACATCTTTCCCGATGACGTTCCAGGGATACCTCCTCGCAGAGAGGTAGACTTTTATATTGACCTATACCCCGGGAAAGCCCCGATATCCACTCCATCATATCGGATGGCCCCCACCAAGCTTCGAGAGCTACAGTTATAGTTGGAGGACTTCTAGGGAAAGGGGTTCATCCGACCCAGTGTTTCACCCTGGGCTTCCCCGATTTTGTTTCCCAAGAAGGCAGACAGGAGCTTGAGAAAGTGTGTTGACTATCGTCACCTGAACCAGGTGACAGTGAGGAACAAGTATCCACTACCCAGGATTGATGACCTCTTCGATTAGCTTAAGGGAGCATGGTGGTTTTCGATGATAGACCTCAAGTCGGGCTATCATCAGCTCAGAGTTCGAGACGAGGATGTGCAGAAGACGGCCTTCAGGTGTCGGTATGGCCACTATGAGTTCTTGGTTATGCCTTTCGGCGTAACCAATGCTCCAGTAGTGTTCACGAGCCTCATGAACAGGATCTTCCAGCCATACCTCGATCGATTTGTCGTGGTCTTCATCGACGACATTTTGTTGTACTCGACCATGGAGGAGGAGCACGCCTCTCACTTGCGGGTTGTACTAGACACACTCTGAGAGCACCATCTTTATGGCAAGCTCTCGAAGTGCCAGTTCTAGTTATGTGAGGTCCACTTCATGGGGCACGTCATTTCTGAGGCGGGAGTTGCAGTGGATCCTGTGAAGATCGAGGCAGTGCTAGCTTGGGAGCCACCCAGGAGCGTGATAGAGGTTCAGAGTTTCTTGGGTCTAGCCGGATACTATCGGAGATTCATGCCGGACTTCTCCAGATTTGTGGCACCACTCTTAGACTTGACGAAGAAGGGGAAACCCTTTGTGTGGTCAGACAGATGTCAGCAGAGTTTCTAGGAGCTAAGGCAGAGATTGACCAGTGCACCTATCTTGTGGTTTCCTGAGGAGGGAGTTGGATACGTAGTCTACTGCGATGCATCAGGGACCGGACTCAGGTGTGTCCTGATACAGGATAGGGCTGTGATTGCCTACGGATCACATCAGTTGAGGCCGCATGAGCAGAAATACGCTACCCATGACTTGGAGTTAGCAGCAGTCGTCTTCGCTCTGAAGACATGGCATCACTATCTGATGGGCGAGAACATTACAGTCTTTTCTGACCTCCAGAGTCTCAAGTACATCTTCTCTCAGAAGGACCTAAACCTGAGATAGCGGCGATGGATTGAGTTCCTCCAGGACAATGACTTTGAGATAGTCTATACTCCTGGGAAGGGGAACGTGGTAGCCGATGCCCTCAGCAGGAGGATGGGCATCCGGCTACTTGAGGAGGTGATAGAGCAGCTAGCTGCTTTGCAGATATCCTTCTTGGATAGAGACGGAGCAGCCTTCCTTCAGTCTCTCACCGCCTCTCCTCCACTTCTACAGCAGGTTAGAGAGGCACAGCATGGGGATGCTGACTGTGAGACACGGCGTGCACAGATATCCTCGGGATAGGAACCTGATGGTTTCTCCCTTGGATCAGAGCACGACGTCCTTTTTAGAGGACGTACCTTGGTACCAGTCTCTTTTCGAGAGGAGGTGCTGAGAGAGTTTCACACATCTCCTTTGGCGGTACACCCTGGAGTGGTGAAGAATTACCAGGATCTCAGACGACAGCACTACTGGCCGGGCATGAAGAAGGTTGTGACAGATTTTGTTTCACGGTGCCTCACCTGCCAGCAGGTGAAGGCAGAGCATCAGGTACCAGCAGGCTTGGTACAGCCCTTGGAGGTCCCGGAGTGGAAGTGGGACGGGATATCTATGGACTTCGTGACTGGACTTCCACGCACTTCCAGAGGTCATGACTCCATTTGGGTGATTGTTGACCGACTCACCAAGTCGGCACACTTCTTACCCATCAGAGAGCAGGGCTCAGTGGAGAGCTTGGGGCGTCTCTACATTCAATAGATTGTACGGCTTCATGGTGTGACATCGACTATCGTCTCTAATCGGGACATTCGCTTTACTTCCCAGCTATGGAAGGGGTTGCAGGAGGTGTTCGGGACGCGGCTACATCTGAGCACCACCTTTCACCCTCAGACGGATGGTCAGACGGAGAGGACCATTCAGACTATCGAGGACATGCTCCACGCATGTGTCCTCGACTTTGGTCACTGCTGGGAGGACCACCTACCCTTGGTGGAATTCGCGTACAACAACAACTACCACTCCACCATCGGGATGGCACAATACGAGGCGTTGTACAGCAGGCCTTGCAGATCTTCTTTGTGTTGGACAGACCCTAGGGAGTCAGCACTCGTGGGACCAGAGATGGTTCGGGCCACGACGGAGAAGGTCCAAGTCATCTAGGAGTGGATGAGGACAGCACAGAGTTGTCAGAAGTCATATGCTGACAGGAGGCGGAGGACACTGGAGTTCGAGGATGGCGACCACGTCTTCTTGCGGGTCTCACCTCAACGTGGTTTGCGGAGATTTGGCCGAGGCGGAAAGTTATCTCCACGCTTCATCAGACCATTCCAGGTCCTCAGCAGGGTTGGCGAGGTGGCTTATCGCCTGGCTCTGCCACCTCAATTTCACAGGGTGCACGATATCCTGCACGTATCTCAGCTGAGGAGATATGTACACGACCCGACGCACATCATTGACCCTGGGGAGCTAGATGTGGATGATGGGGCGACATTTACGGAGGTCCCGGTGGAGATAGAGGATTGACAGGAGCAGGTCCTGCATGGGTGATCGATTCCTCTTGTGCGCATCAGATGGCAGCACGGGAACCTCCAGGAGAGCACATGGGAGTGAGAGGCTCAGATGCGTGCTCAGTAACCACTTTTGTTTCCCTAGTTTATGATGTATCTTTACGGGGACGTGAAGCCCTGAGGTGGGAGTAATGTAAAGACCCATAAAATTCAGAGAAATTGTTTTCTTATTTTTCTTTGGAATTTTACAAGAGTGCAGTCTCTAATGGCACCTGATTCTGAGGCCCGGTGTGCCCGGAATCATTTTCCAAAGTTTGGCTCGGGTACGTTCAGTGAACGGACGAGCGGGTTTTTTCTAACTTTTGAACCGGTGCCGGGAATCGAATTCTGAGGGCACCGATGAAATCGCAGCGCCGGTATTCGCATAAAAATGCCTCATCTGGAGTTGCGTTTTCTCGGGTGTGGTTTTTAATTTTTGGGGTTAAAGTTATGAAATAAAATAATTTTGCGACAACTTTATTTTATCTCACTTAAGCCACTTGAAAGCCACATGAAGCCACATAAAAGAGGCTTCAACTGAGTTGAACCGGATAGGATGCTATCCAGAAATATCCTACCCCCTTGGTAGGATATTTGTGAGGTGGGGCCCACACGAGCCCCGCCGTTTCTTTCCGCTAAGTAACGCACCCGCGAAAACCCATCATTATGAAAGTCAACTAACGCGTTTCTTAATTTCTTAACAGACCATTTAATTGGGTGGTTTATTTCGTGAATTAAGTTATCTGTTTCATTCATTGAATTAATTCAACAAATTGTTGGGTCGTTACTTACCCCCTTTTTCGTTGGTTGTCTTTATAATAAAATAAGACCAACCAATCTTTTGGAGGATTACTGGTTGTGAGGTTTTGTAAGAATCCTCGTGACTTTATCTTTCTTCGCAAAGAACGTGAAGAACGTGAAGAACGCCAAACCCGGAAATCGACGACGCGACGCCGTGATCCGCGACGCCGACGTTCCCTTCCTGCAACGTTCTTCTGCGACGTCTCTTCCTCCACGACAGACCTTTGATCGGCTGCTTGAGGTAAGAGTCTCGGATTTTTTTCTTTTATTAATCTCCTTTGTGGTTTTTACCAAAACACGGATTTAATTAAATTAAATTAAATCTGCTGTTTCATGGTCCGTTGAGTTCGCCGACTCAACGCCGGTTTCCACGACAACGCGGCGATCCCCTTCTTCCGCGATGAGAAATTCCGCGAAGGACGTGCGTACGATGATGACTATGAGGTAGGTATTTTTTTTGAAATACCACTTATTTCCCATGTTGTTTCTGTTCAAATGAGGAACCTGATTTATGAAACAATTTTATTTCATTAAAAATTGTTTCGGATATTCGTTCATGTGTTGAACTTTATTCCTCCCGTTTTTTATCTCTAACGCGGAGGGTGCGGGCCAAACGGACACGGCCCGACGACCGTCCGCCATTCTTCGTTTTTCTGTGGATTTGACATGCGACAACGGAACGTGCCACAACAGATGTTTGATGATTCCGCAGTGAAGAACGAGTCCCGGGAGGAGCAACGGCGCATACGGGAAGACAATCGGGCCACCGGAGCGACTCCGACGGCCCGCGGAAGCCGGCGACGGTGTGGGTCGCCGGCACGGCGGCGCCGGCGCCCGGAGGCGGTGGGGCCCGGCGCGCCACCAGACGAGACCGCCGCGGCACAGCCGCGGCGGCGGCGCTCGCGGACCCGCAGCCGCGCGGGTCCAGCGCGCGTGGGACGCGGCTGAAGCCGCGTCCGGTCGCCAGGGAGACACCCCGCGGGTGTCGCAGGGGTGTCACGCGGGGGCGGCGACTCCCCCCGCGTCACTCGGGACGCGGCTTCAGTCGTGTCCGCCTGTCTGGCCGACACCCTGCGGGTGCCGCGGGGGTGTCACACTGGGCGACGGCTCCCCCCGCGTCAGCCGCTCGGCCGCTCGGCCGATCAGCCGATCCGAGCTGGGCTGGCTGAGCCAGACCGGTCCGATCGGGTCGGACCGGGATTGGGCGACCCAGAGGGGACGGGCTGGGTCGGCCCGGGCCCGTACCCCCCATCTACGGATGGTTTTTGTTCAAATGGATGTATCGTGAGCTACGGGCCTCCAAACGACTCGCCGTCAGTGGCAACACGATCCTTGGATCGAGACGGTCGTTTTGGTATATCACAGTAAAGGTTTTGGGGTACTTTGAGTTCATCTGGGTTGGTTCGTACACGAATCCAACCGGGCCTTCGGAGCGGAAATGCTCATACCTTGAGCTACGGACGTCTGATTGACATGTCGTCCGCTTTGTTGAATTTCTCTAAGTGAGACGGACCTTTTGGCTCACTTAGCCCAAGGTTTGGACGCAGGTGGGGTACGGTTGGGTTGGTTTTTCCTTAAAAACCAACCGGGACCCTGGGATGAAAAGGCCAATATCTCTCAGACCGGGAGTCTGATTGATGCGCCGTCTGCGACGTTGAGTTTCTGTGGACGATATGGAACTTTTTGATACATAAACTATGGACTTTGTGACAGTTGATGTATCGGCCTCTCGGCTCGTGGAGCGGACCCTCTTGAATGAGCTTGCTGTGTGCAGAACCCTAGAGCTGGCTGCGGCTGCTACTTCGACAGTGACGACCGTGCGAGATCCTCAGTGGACTGCGACGACGACTGTGCAGAGATCCTAAGTGGACTACGACGACTACATCACTCAGCGATACTATGTGGATCAGTGCTACAGGTCCTGTGTGGGCCCGATCCATTGTGAGTTAGATCCTGTGTGGGTCAGCGCTCAGCGGTTCTGTGTGAGCCAGCGCCTACAGGTCCTGTGTGGGCCTGATCCGGTGTGGGTCTTGCGGGGGTTAGTTACCTATCGATCCTTTGTGGGTCCGACGACTTAGATGGATTAGTGATCATCTTTATCGTCATCCGAAGAAGTATACATGTGTGAGCTGAATCCTCTGTTTACTATCCTTTGTGGATTGTGTTGAGCTATCCTGTGTGGATTTACTGTTTACTCTCATTTGTGGATTGTGTTGAGCTATCCTGTGTGGATTTTCTCTTTACTCTCCTTTTTGGATTGTGTTGAACTATCCTGTGTGGGTATACGTTTTGCTTTCCTGTGTGGACTGGGTTGTACTTGGGCTCGGACGTTGGAGCCGAACGGGAATTGATGACTTAGGTATATGTATGGGCATATACCTAAGAAGTGTCGGTTGTTACTTCGTGATTGTATCTTTCCTTCGTGGTTTATCCATTGTGGATTTCGGGAGACCTTCGGTGGTCTCGGGGTCCCTACTGAGTAGCTTATACTCACCCCTGCATGGGCTGTGCCCGCACTACGTTGTGTTGGTTGCAGACGACGGACAACACTGATCGTGGTGGAGGCGTGCGGAGCAGGAGAGTACTTGGAGGTGGACCACTGGGCGGGACGTACTCGGAGCGGTCAGGTAGACCCGAGGAGCAGTGGAGGCTATCTGTACACACCCTTCAGGTGGGAATTCCAGAGGACGGCTCGACGATGCGGCTTTTCATTTCAGTTGTTGTTTTTCCTTTCAGTTGTACTTTACAGTTGGGCTTGTATTTCCATCCCCTTTTACTTTCAGCACAACTTCTACAGTTTTTACATAGTGTTTACTTTTCCGCTTGCTTACTCTTTGGTGCTATTTTACTTTTGAAAGGCAATGCCTTCCCTTTTTGTTGGGATTTATGCCATGGTGCTAGTCACCATCGCCTGGCCTATGGAAGGAGGGCTTGGGGTAGTCATGGCACGGGCCCCGAGGACGGGTCGTGACATGTTTAATAATGATATATTGTTACTATAAAATTTCGGTATAGTATTTTTGCTATACTAATAACACCCCCAATATTATTCAGTCTATTTTTTAATATTGAAAGTTTCACTTGAGGACTTATAACCATCCAATTTTTTCCCATGAGAGAGAGTGGCAGTTTGGGTGGTGTTACCAAGATGTATAAGAGGATTATGTTATTATTTACCATTAAATTTTTATTTTTTAATGAAATAAAAGATACTAGGGTGTGTAAGGACGTGGTAATGAGTTTATACATGGGAGTAGGTAACAAATTTATGAGTAAAAATATAAGCTCCCCTATATAGTTATGGTTTTTACTACTGAGTTATTATAGTTGATGTTATTTTACCTTGGGTGATTCACTTGTTGTGTGAAAATTTTTTATCTTGAGATTCATACTTGTGGAAATATATGTCATGAAAAGATTATGTATGCACCATCATAGGTACATAGAGATATATACTGACATTTTTTTTAATGATAATGACATATTTATTTAATTTAATATATACATTCCTATATAAACTATGATATGAGATACCTTTTACATCTGAGAAAATAAATGAAATGAATATATATTCCATGATAAATGACTTTTTATCCATATTTTGAGAGACAATGAGGACGAGTTCTCTATTGTTTTCACCTATTGATATTTACTATGGCGGTTGTAACATGGGTTCAATATAGTGTGTTTTCCATGTTGAGAAAATTCCTCATATTCATCTTATGTTTTAGTTTCAGAAGAGTGTAATTCCATATTCTCCAAACACAACTTATTTGAAAATACTTATATTTTAGGGGATCATATGGATGTCTAAATTTGTGATAGTTATTTTGGATCATGAAATCCCTAAAAATGGGTCTTTTAATACCATTCTTTTGATGTGTGAGATTATAAAAAATTTTTAGTTTAATAATCCACATAAATTTACAAGGTAGTGAGTAACCTAGGAATTTTAGTCCTAGATTAGGTAGCCCAGATGGACTTTAAGCATCTTGATACATGTGGAGATATGATGGTGGTTCTTGATACATATATGCTTCAGGGACCTATATTGAATTGGTGTGATATTCTTGAAAAGGTTGAAAATTAAGAGGATTTATCATTGAAGTAAATAATGGAAATTTTCTCCACCCACTTATATCATATGACCTTGAGGGATCAAAATTCATGTGATTTTATGATTCTAACACATGCCTGATTATCAATGATGGACTACACTGAACATTTCTCTACCATACAGTGCTTTGTTCCGTATTTGGTATCAAATGAGATCTTTATGGATAGATGTTTTATGTATTGGATTTACATTGATATTAAGTCATAATTGCATTTTTTGGTTTCATTAACATTATAAATTTGATGAATCAAAAAGTAATTACACAAAGACATTTTAGAGTGGCTTAAGCAACATCAGATTTTTCATTGTATATTGATATGGGAACAATTTTTATGGTAGAATATATTGTCCCTATGATATATATCTCCATGTAAATAGTGAAAATTTAGTTAGGGAAGTGGTAATATATCATAGGACCATGTTTTATTATAGTAGAATTAGTGTGGAATGATAATCCACTACATGGCTCTTTGTCCATACCCTGCATTAGAGTGTCATTTCTCTATTGGTAAGGTCCAATTATAGAGGTTTTGTAGCTTCATGTAGAAGAAGAGTAGTGGAAGGGGACTGGGGCAGGTATAAAATCCAAGGATGGACTCAAATTATCCTTAGTAGATAGGTAGTTGGAGTTCTATAGGATGTTCCTATCATTGTAGGGGAATTTGAATGAATGTGAATGAGTGATGGTTTTAGGTAGAGGTAATAGATCATTGTAATCATATTAGACCTTCGAAATATGGTCTATTGTTTTGTATGTTATGCATACTACTTCTATTATTGAGGATGTAGGACCATATACTATTAGAGCTATAATTACTGTATCATCTACCATTTCATTAGTTTTTTTGATAATGTAGAATCAAATTACTTTTTTATATTTTCAAATTCAAAATGGTTTTGTATTTTATTTGGAAATATTGGATGGTGTTTTTTCTATTACAACACCATTGGGATTGTGATGAAATTATACCAGACATGACATGGTTTCCTCTCTTGAGATAGGAAATTACTATTTTTTATAAAAACCATTTATGGTGGAAATGATAGGATTATATTTAATTCATGGTTTTTATTTCTTAGATGTATACCAAGGTAATATTGAATATTAATGAATGAGAGTTACCTCATTATTTCTTGAAGGAAGCTGTTATTCTTTCTAGGGTGAGTGGGATATTCCGGCTAGTCTTGCTAGACCTATTCCTTATGGATTGGATTCTGTTAGGCATTAGATAGTTAGAAATGATATAGATGATGGGGGAAAGAAGAAATATTTTATTAATCTAGTGGTGGACTATTTTTATTTAGTCTTTCTTGAAGAGATTTAAAGCATTATTATTGATATAGACATTATGTTCACGATCAAGTTACTATAAGGAGAAGATACAATTTAAATATCTTTTTATTGAATGGAACCCATATATTTATATAGTAGAATGATCTGGAGACTAATGTTTTTATATAGCATAGTACATGTCCATAGGGCTCTCCAGTTCTTTTCACCAAGAAGGATGGTGTGACTTTTCACTTATGTGTTGAATATCATAGACTGTACTCAATGATAATATTGAACAAGTACACTGTTTCACTTCTTAACAATCCCTTTGATTATTTGAGAGGGTCCATGATTTAGTAAAAGATCTATTTGACATTAGTACACAATATGTCGAGGATGAAACCATAATGAAATCCACTAATGGATTTTAGAAGTTGGTATTTCATGAACGAGTTAAAGTTTATGTCATTTGGTTTGACCATTACACCAGCAGTATTCCTGGAATTCATGAATCAGAACATTTATCTTTTTTCAGATCATTTTTTGGTGGTTATATTGGATGAGATCATAGGGTACGCCCAGTAAATAAATTATCATTCCGAAAGTCTTTACATCATCTTGAGTACATTGAGAGAGAATAATCATTACACAATTCTTACCAACATCAATTTATAGATTGATAAATTGAATATCTTGTGAATGTCATCTAAGAGGATAGAGTTTGATTAGAAATAGAGAAAGTTAAAGAAATTATACTTTGGATTCACTCGAATAATTTCTTTAAGATTCAAGACATTCATGTTTTTATTAGTTTATTTTCACTACTTTGTATAGGACTACTCCCATATGGTTGAACTGATTCTTGGACTAACCAAGAAGGGGGTGATATTTTTTTGGAATGATACTTGAGAGAGGGACTTTTAGAATCACAAACGGTGGATTATCATAGCAAATATCCTCATATTACCTATTTTAGGTATAGTATATAACATTTAATATGATGCATCCAGAGTTGGACACAAGAGTAGTTATCATGTAAAAGTATCGTGTGGTGTGTATGGATCCAAGAAGAAAAGACATCATGGGGGAAATTACCATAATCATGATTTATAGACAAAAAAATTGTTAAACTCAATGATATACTACAATAATTATCTCATAGCTAGCTGTTTTTTGTTATACATAGTCTAAAAGGGCCTCAGGTAAGTAATTTATCTATAGGACCTAAACCATTAACAGAGTATGTGGTTCGATTATATACTGTCATTCTACTTCGAGTTGAATTATAAATTCAGAAATGATTTTTTACTAATTAAATGATCTAGAATACACAAATTGATTCATTAATAGAGTATTATGATTAGTGTTAGATGATGGATCTTCTTGACGATATGAAGACATGTTTTTAGGAGTCTTGTAGACGAGTGGCACTGACTTTGACATCTTTTGTACCGTTTCATTTTTATATTATAGAGATATAGTACCTATTAGATCCAAAGGCCTTTTTTATGAGAGATAACGTATATGGTGGGGATACACCACCAATATGGTATCTTGGTATTTGAAATTATATTTATTTCCACTACTATGTAAGGATACTTATGGTCATTCACAATTAGCTGATGAGAGTGTTTCATGATTCATAATGGGAGGTACATCATGATTTTAGAAGGATTTATAGTGATATCCAAGGAGAATAATTTTTAGTAGGATTGAAGTAGGTGACATGATTTGTGGTCATATTTTTCACATGTTAGTATGTTAAATCTATGCATTAGAGTCCAGGTAGACATTTTCAACCTTGTTCCATTCTGGAGTGGAAATGGGATGATGAAAATTAAAATTTTATGACACGATGATCATGAAATCCTTATATAAATGATTTTATATGGGTGATTTTTCATCTATATTAAAATTTATCCCAATTCTTTACAATTAGATAGGAATTCACTATAGATGATCTATGTATTCTATACATGTTTGAGGTAGTTTGGTTGTAGGCTTTTCTGGGTATTTTCATTTCAGATAGGGATCCTCATTTGACATCATGGTTTAGGAAGTGTATTTAGAATGATCTATGTTCAAAGGTTCTTTTGTCCATATCATTTTATCCTATGAATTCTGATCAAATGTAGTGGAATATAATAGATATGGAGGTTATGTTATGATAATTTGTTTCTAATTTTGGTGGTTTATGGCAGAAGTGTATAGAACTCGTGGGGTTTTCTTTTTATAATAAATTCCATATAGAAATTTTTTTGGAAACATTCGATACCATATAAGGAAGGTAGTTGAATTCCAATAATTTGTGCATGTAGTAAGGTGATTCAATGTTTTCTTGGCCATGTCTCGGGGTAGAGACGACTCAATAGGTTAAATCAATCATTAGGTAGTTGGTGTCTACATATAGCTGGCATTAATTGTACATTGTCATTTGGATACAACCTTTAGAGTTAATGTTTTCTCATCATATTTTCCATAAGGTGTGTCTTGGGTGGGTAATCATCATATTAAGAAATAGTAAAATAATGAACCATGGTTTTTCAATCCTATTTTGGAAATGGATATTGTCATTCTTGCAGCATACAAATTCAATCTTTTACTTATCTACTATTAGTTGGACGATTTGTTTTATGTTTCACAACATTAGAGATATTATCATGACCCATATCATGTAGTGTACAGCAAGGAATCATATTTTCATAAATATGTATCTATTTAGGTTCATTTGATAGGGATTGCAAACTGTAATGAAAAGTATCTATGAGGTAATGGATTCCTCTTGTTCAAGAGTAGTGGCAGCATGTGTCTGTTTAAGAGTTGACAAGGCAGAGTGAGTTTGATATTCAATAAATGTAGACATAATTATTCATATAGGCCCCATAGTGATTCTTGGGGTAGATAGGGGATGAAATATTATATAGTGGGGAGGTTGTATGATCACATCTATTTCCATGTAATACTATATTTGACTTTTTAGTTTCAACTTTCTTGCCATGTATTGTTCAATGATTGAGGAAAATTGTTTAAAAATTAAAAAAATAGGTGATGTATATTTTTTGAATTAGTGGAGTATTTTTATAATTGAATAAAATAGGTTTATGAGGTCATTCCAGGGATTGGAAAATTTTTGAGGTGGTTTAGGTATGTATGTATAACATTTGTAGAAAACTATCTACATAGTATTTATAAGAGGCGAACCAGTTTCATGATGTGTAACTACTGATAGACACATGTTCTGAACATGTTTATGATTTATAGGGGTTAAAATCATGATCATAATATCCAATGTGTAAATTTCGATTGGGATAAATATTAAAACAATATGATGGTTTTATTGGTCAAACTAAAAAATAAGGAAAACACAATGTGAAAATGTTTGTATCAGCCATACCAGGTTTATGGATGTCATGCATTTAGTTTTTCTTATCTTGTTGGTGTATATCTATATTGTATCAATACCTAAGGTTATCTTGGAAATTATGGGCCACTTCTCTCAGTTATTAGTGCTATGTTTCTACATCCAATCTTCAGTGATTTTATAAACTTATGTTTTCAATTCACTTATGGGATTATCCTTCATGGTAGTGGAAATCCAGGGACTAAAGTTGGTTTTGGTTAATCTTAGATGTTTTTTTTCTTATTTTTTTATATTTCTCTCCATTTCCTACTATATTTTTCAGATTTAACGTTTTTTTGTTGTTGTTTAATTTCTAGATAAACGAAATGAGTCTTCACCTAACCTTATGGTTTGTTTAATTTTGATGTATATGAAAAATATTGATTGTTCTGAAATAACATGAAATTTTTATTTATTTATTAATTAAATTATGATAATTCATCTAAGGGAATATATATTGGATATATTGGAATCAAATTTTGATGTGGTATTTCTTATGAAAACCCATTGGGTTAGGAGACCATTGTATAATAAGAACATGGCTAATGTTTCAAAGTGTTTTTGGTATGACATGAGACATAAGTGATGTTTGGATATATAATCACTCTAATAATATATTTTGAGATATTGATATGGTTTTTGATAAATTTATATGCAAATGGATGTATTAATTGAAATAAAAATGGCAATTTTCTTAATTAATAATTGGGTCTTATGATATGGTATAACAATATCCACATTTCTTTGACATGTGATGTGAATAATGATATAATTTTAATATTGAGTGGAAACAGACCAGTCCCATACATTAATTATTATATTTAGTAGGATCTACTAAGTCCCATGTTGTAATTAATATATTGATCTAGAATTTCCATATCCCACGATGAAATACCTATACAGTTAGATTTTTCTAGCGATACTTGCTACAATGATTGTACAGTATGATATTCATATTGAAACATGCTGAAATACATAAATATATACATACATACATACATAAATATATATAACCATTGGATGAAATAGTAATATAGAGGGTTTTTCACTTTTTTTAATATACCGTGGGATATGGTTATAGTGGTCACAGTTCTGTTACATTTTTAGTGATATTCTGATATGGGGTCGATGTAGGTCGATTTATAAATATTATCTATTTATTAACTGATAAAAATTTGAATAAATTCATTAAATGAAATTATTATCATCCATGTTTTATTTAAATAATATTTCATTTTCCAACTGTGTTTTACTCAAACCCTATTCAGTCAACTATTTTTTACCCAAGCGGATTACATGGATGTAGGTTTGGACAAGAGAAATAGACCTTGTTACTGATTTTTTTTGATGAATGGTGTAATGTTTGGAGACATGGTCGATATATGGTTCATGACTAGGGAAACATGATAATAAATTTTGTATACTGGTTATTTTATCTATATTATTTATATTTTGAATTATGATACATATTATTCTTACATTACACGGTTTTTTATTATTAGATTATTTTATTCTTCATTTTTATTCATAGATTTATGATATTCTATTTCTTCAATTTCATTACATTGAAATTTATTTATATTATTTTATTAGTTTATATTTTTTACTCTATATAATGGATTATAGTCTCCCCACAACACTGATCACTCCCCGGATACTAGTCAGTAACCTCAGACCAATGGGTAGGCACACATAAGGTCCCGTAACAAATCCCTTTCCAACCATGTGATAGAGTGTATTATCGGGTCACGTAAAATTTCCCATCAACATATTTTTCGATAATAATAATGATTAATTACTATATTTCCAAATACATAAATCATAATTATTATCCATCACCATTCACTTCAATCAAATCAAGGTTCAATATCATTTCCAAAAATTAATACTATATTTCTAACTCCATCTTTATTTATTATAGGGATGTTTATGGGAGTGATGATTCTAGGGGATTGAGGATATAATTTTTTTATTTCACTTTATTTTTCCTCTATTCATTTTCCCACTATGAAATTTGGTATAAAATATGAAGAAATTTTTTGACTAAATCTAACATTCGTAAGTAATTAAGTATTGTGTCTCCTTTTTTGTTTCTAGTTGTACATGTTTTTATAAACTCATAATGTAAAATTTTATTATGGAAATTTAAATTATTTCTATGTTCATGTATTATAAATTATAATAAAAAATTTATTTAGATGTAATAGATAAATTATTAATAGAATAATATTATTCAATTATTTAGAAAATACACCACATAAATGAATTTAGGTTTATAATACCCTTCAAATCTCAAAATATAAGAAATTGTTACGAAATTCCTAACCAATGTAATTTTTAATTCCAAACCTAAACTAATAACAAATCATAATTATGTTGAACTAAATAAATAAATAACCTTGATAATTATTCATAACTATAACCATTTATACTCCTTTTTTATTATCATTATATATATATATAAATATTTTTTAGTTTTTAAATATATTTTTACCCTGGGTTTAAGTAATATTTTTTGGATTTCAACATGTTTCATATATAAAATATTGGTATCTATTTATTTCTAAAATTATATCATTGTTAGTTAATTTAAGGTATTAATATATATATAAAAATTTATTTAATAATCATATAATATCATTACATGATATTTTTTAACTAACAATGTTGATGAAATTTTCAATGAGAATGTTTCATTGATTCATAGTGAATTAAGGGTGATTTATTAATTTTTGAGTTTAATGAAGATGTATCCTTACCGAAACCAATGCCAGACCATTATTTAATTATATATTATCATACTAGTATGTATTTCTTCATAGTTTTTCATGATATAAATTCATGTAATGGTTCAAGTATGAGGTTAAACCTACCCAAAAAATGAACCTTACATGAATAATATATGATTATGAGGTTTTTTGGTATGAATATAACTATAAAAGTACAATAACAATGTTAATTAAAATTTATTATCTTTATATATTATAATTTTATGTATGAGTAATATGAATTAATGGATATGAAAATATTTCATAGTATGAATAATCATATTTTTCACATAGAATGCTTGTTTAGGATAGGTAGTGTTACATTGATCATTTATTTATAATTTTAATTATATAATTCTTAATTTATATTTAAAGAATATAAATAATGTACTACGTAGAATATATATAAAATAAAAACAATTTTATAACCATCATTGAAGATAGGTAATGGAAAAAAATGTATCATTCATGAAGGTAGTAATATGCACACATGTATGGGAAACGTTATTATATTTTAGATATAATGATAATGGAATAGATCATGGTTATGCAATAAATATAATAACATTTCATAATATTTTTATTATTATCAATATATACATTTGGAAATAATGTTTTTTGAGGATATTGGATTGGATGGGTTATAATACATATAAAAGCATAAGCAATACTTAAGTTACAAATTTGGATAGTCCCTAGATGTATCATTCGGGAATGATGAAATTTAAAATCCATTAATTGTAATGAGTGTGCTGAAGTGTAGATGGGATAATGAAGAATTGAATTGGGTAGTGTTTTGTTGGAATTCTTATCTATAGTTGTAGGATTTAGTGGGAAGAACTGAGCACTTTTTACTATAAATAATTTGATAATAATTTTAGCTAAAGTATATGAATATATTTTCTTGAAAATTGGTTGTGCTAGTTGAGTAAATTTCATTTGAGATACATGGGTAATAAAATAATAGCTTATATATATTTATATAAGGTGAATGTATCCATTTAACTATTAAAACAATAATGATATCTCCTTTTCCAATTCTACCCTTATTTATCTTCATTAAAATTAACCACAACAATTATTTTATTACAGAAAAAATATGAAAATAATTTCCAAATGCATACATTATTTATATAAATTAATATCTATTTATCCAAATTCATTTTCTAGATATGATAAAATTATCTTTTCAAATAATGAATTCGATACAGGAGAAACTATTTTTTAGAGAACAAGATTATTATTTGTTAAGTGTTATTATTATTATTTATTATTATTAATTAAAATTGATTGAATATTTTATTTATTTAAATTCACAACATTGTATACCGAATTTTTAAACAATTATAATATAATTTAATTATTTGATAAATTAATTCTACAAAAACAACAATTTTACTTTTATAATCTCAATTAATCATTATAATAAGTAAATTATTTTCGATAAATGAAAATAATTTTAAAAGATTTATATAATAATGACTTATTCATTATAAATATTATTTCCATTTTATCAAATAATACTATTCTGTATTGAGAATATTATTTTTCAAATTTTCGTTCATAATCCCATTTTTTAAAAAAATTGTCACACAGAATCAACTTAAGCTAATAATAAAATAATTAACCCAAAGAAAAGGATTATTTTTTTCATACTTATTATACAAATTTAAAACTAAATTTTTTTTTTAAAAAATATGTGATATCATGATAAACTATTTTAACAAGAAAATAAATTTTTGTAATAGTAACCAATTTCATTCAAATTTATAATAAGTTAGTAATTATATTATTATTAACCAATTACTATTATAAAATATATTTTATAATAATTAATAATATGTTTTTATGAAATAGACATGAATATCATATAAAAATAAATCTTTTGAAATAAACTTTTCTAAACAAAAAATCATCATTTAGGTCATTTTTTTAGTAGTAATATTTCTATTATATTTAAACTATGAATTATTTATTTATAAATATATTTCAAAAAGGAGTTAATAATATTCAACCCCGTATATTAAATGTATTTTTTCCGAAAATAATACTTAAATATTTATATTTTATATAGATATATCACGGTGTCATTTTAGATTGGTGTATGTATTCATTGAACTATGAAACATAATGACATATTTAATAGTAAAAATATAATAAACATCTAGGTATTACATTCTCCAACATTAAATAAATTTAATCCATTGTATTTTATTTAGATGACGAAACTAATTTCTATAGGGCACTCATTATGAACCAAACAGTACAAGATGATCATGTGTTTATTTGGGATATGGAATGAGATTTATCTATATGAAAAATTATTAAAATATATTTATAAATTGAGAAAATCCATTCTAAAATTCATTTTAAATTAAACTAATGGAATTATATACATGTAAAAAATGAATAACTTCCAAAAAAACATAATATTATTTCTATGATAATCATATAATTAGGGTTTTTATTTGTAACTCAATTTATTTTAGTCTTTAGAAACATGTCTTGGGACATTAAAAATATATATCGTAATCTCATTATCTAATTCATTAGTAGTTTTTTGAAGTATTTTCCTTGTTCACATTATTATTGGTGACTATTTTCCCAATTTTACATTGGATTGTGACATTTAGTGAAATAATTCATTTAGCTATTCGAATTTTTGTAATATATTTTTAATATTCTCACTTTTCCTTGTTATATTGGGTCGGATAATCATTATCTCCACAAATATATTTGTTTCATATACTTTTATAAAATTTCCCTCTGTTTCTCGATATATTATTTGAATGTAGGGAACTGAAACTACATTTAATAGTCATTTTATTAACTATATTTCCATAAGATTCTAAAATTATATTGTATTTTGTGTTTTGTATATCAACTATTTTTTAAATGGCCTAATTATTTCATGTGGAAATTATTTCTATGATTTGGATCTTGTTTTTCAATATAGTGAGTATATATATGGGTTTTTAATGAAATTTTGGCACATTGGATAGATTTTATAGTTTCAATTATTTTTTAAATGTTTTTGTGGAAGCATGAAAAAAATTTAGAGGGTAAAGGGTTGAATTCAGTGGATTTGTGAATTTTTTGGGTCACTATGTCATGAAGCGGATGCTACATCATAGCGTCATTGGGTGGTTTTAGAGGTAGTGGTGTAGTGATAACAATTATGTTTTATACATTTTACCTACTTTATTGAATCTCACAATTAACCCTCATAAATATTCTATGTAATATTTTTATCAACAACCACTATAGAATTGGAAGCTTTCTTTCTCTTTAGTCCATGAAATTCTGGATTACATTGCAGAATAACCCAAAATATTGTGTCCTTACGCCTATATTTCCTAAATAATTATATATTTTTGGCCCCACTGAAACACATTACTTTTATAACATTCCTCTCAACCTTGGGAACCTCAAGTTTATCATTGAAATATCTTCCATCACCCACATAATAAACTACATTCCAAACATTTTTGGTTCGACCCTTAAAAAATGATTGATTTTCTTTCCAATTTTGTGAAGATTCTATGAATTCTCTTCCTATGAATATATTATTGAAGACTATGTTACAATATTAATTCCTATAACATGATATAAAATAACATTCTTATCATTTTGATAATGTTTCTAAGGATCCATGGCATGTTGATTGATCCTATTGGTAAGTGGCTGTGATTTAGGTATTCTCCTTGATGGGTTTTAGAGTTTGTCATAATCAAAATAATTTTAGGAAATTACAGTACTATTAAGTCCATTTTATACAATTATTTACATACTATTATGTTTGTGTTGGTATATATTATTTAACCATGATTTCTGCTGATGATTTTTTGTATGAATGACTCCTATTAGACCATATATGATGCTTGATTCCATGGGAGTTATAGTTTTTTTAGTTGAGTATGTTTCAATATTAATCACATGTTTATATTTTTTTGATATTGGCTCTAATTATGCCATCATATATAATTCCTTTTTTAGATCCTCTTTATTTTGTTTAATTTCCATTCATTTTGAGGTATTTCATTAGTTACATAGGACAAGTTGATTGAACTCGTATGGATATCCCTTGAATGGGGACTACACATGATGTATGATGATGATAAAGAAGGTCCTAAATATATGTTATGTACATTATGAAAATAAGTTCAAACATGATTTAGGAACATTTGGGGCATGATGGCCTTGAGGGATTGTCTGAGGAATAACATTGATACAATATTCTTGAACCCAAAAATATGTTCTTACTATCCTTTGACGGTCTTTAGACCTAACCCATAATATATAGTGGATGAAATGATTGTGAGGCCTAATATAACCTGATAATATGAGAATAGTGGGAGTCATGTTTACCTAGGTCTACCTCGGGTTTACTGCCAATGTCAACAAAGAAAATCATTTAAGCATGGTGTTGAGGCTAGTATATTTTGGAATCATTTTTTTGTTAGTGCATAAGTTTTAATGATGTTATTATTTGTAATTTCTGGAACAATTTTTATTTTCATGGTAGACACATATTAAACATTTGAACACATATTAAGGATGTATTGGTGGTTCAATACTTTATTTTGTTACTCACAACCTACATGATAATATAAATTCTTGTGAAAACTCTATGCTCATTGGTCTAGGAAACAGAATAGAACCCCCGACAAGTAATTGATCTTTGGAATATGATGTTTAAAATGGTACTAATAAAGAAAATGTGATCCCATAGTGTTTATTATTTATCTTATTTCCCCATTCGTACTATCGTTTGGTTCTTCATAATGGGATTCATTTGTTATTAATATTTATTACATAGTCTTCAATTTGATATTATTGTTGTTATATTTATTTTTTATTATGGTATATAACTGTTATTATCTATTTTATAGTCTTCACATTGATAGAATTTGGACCCTCTCTACAATTGAACATCCTCTGGTATATTTATATATGAACATGAGGTTATGTGGATCTTCATCTCACACCTAATTGTTTTGGTTTTCACGTTACAAAATGATATCATAACCTATATTCCAATCATTAAATATTTTATATTAAAGGATTCAATGGAAATGATATTTCTTATCTGGAATTTAGGTATATATATTCTTCATGTGGCATGAAAACTCATGAATAAAATTCCCATGAGTTACTAGTGATTGTATTATTGTTATAGTTTTAATTAATTTGGGTACATCATGCATCATGAGTAGGCACACATGATCAAAATTATTATATATATATTCTTATTTTCTGTTTTATGGTAGGTATTTAATTAAATTCCATTTTTTTCCCTTTAGGATAGTTGAATTTTCTCATTTGAGGGATATATATGTGATTCTTCTATTTGGATAAATCTTGGAAGGAATTATTTAGTTTAACATTAGCATTTTTTATTGGTTTTTATATATAATATTTTGATAAATATGAATGAAAATAGGACTAGCAGTGAGATGTAGGTTGATAAATGAGGGTTATACTTTCTTTATGGGTATCTCCTAAGATACATGTTCTTATATAAATCACTCATCTATACTATATATCTTTATAGTGGTTTCATAAGGATGTTTTTTTTGTTATCATGATTTTTATTTGGAATTTAAAAAAGCATCACCCTAAAAACATATGAATGACCCTTCCAAGGAGGATGCCCTAGTTACGATACAAGCTATATAGGTGCATGCATCTAATAATACTCTCACACGTGCTCTATTTGTTCATGTATTGGATCCACTCCAGAAAAGTGCCATTCACATAATATTTTTACATAAAATTGGAGTAAAGTGGACCATCATTGACTATATATGTGATATCTATATTAATTGTTCCCCAATAATATAGACTTCTATAGGACTATAGGATTCTAATAAATGGATAGAAATAATAGAAATAATATTTTATTCGGTTGAGATACTATAAGACCGACGAGTTATGTTTTAGTTGTTTAAGATTTAGGTCCCACTACACAATAGTTATTTTTTATGGTACAAATAAGAAAACTTGGCAGTATTTCATGGGAATCTTTAAATAACATGTTCATTATTGGTTTTTATTCATTTTGATGATATTTCCTAGTAACTCATGTGGATCCAAAAAATATCCATTATGGTATCTTTATGTTCCTCTAGTTTTATAGAACAACATAATTTTACTACCCTATAAAACAAAAACAAGGCTTAGAAATCTAGAATGTTCATGAAAATTTATCACAATGATATTAGATGTAAGGTTATGAAATTGGACCTATCTTCTTACCAATATGTTCTATAAAATTCCATGATTACTAATGAGGTCCAATTGTATGATTGAGAAGTTATTCTTCTTTAATCATTTATTAATCTATTGGTTGCACCTCTTAATTCCACTATGAGTGTCATATCTGGTAGATAGTAGAGGGAAACCATGGGTATGTGTATCATTTCTATTGTGGGGAATTGAAGAATGATTATTATTACATACATATATAATATTTGTCTTGCATGTGTTTTTCTATTTATGAATTGTGAACAGAAAGACGTGTTTCCAGTTTTATTTTATTTTTGGAAAATTTAATTTTAATTAATTTAATTTCAGAAATAGATGATTTTTAGATAAGATATTACATTATATTATTCCAAATAATGTATGAGATAAAGTAACTGAGTTTTAGGGGGAGATACATAGTGCAATGCTATAACAGATTCAAGATTTTAACAGATTTTCATCTGATGATAGTTAAGAGAGATGTTCCTCTATTGATTAATCTCTCTCCCTTATCCAGATGATGATGGTGCAGATATTACTAATTATTTTATCAATCAATATAACCTCTTTCTGACATGTGTAAAGTAATGAAATATATGCTAGATAAATTATGACAATCCCAATTTATGTCTTGTTATTACATAATTAAAAATAGTTCTTGTCAAAATTTCTCACACGTTCTTGTGATTTCCATGAACTCACCACCCATACCAAATTTATTTTGTAGTAAACATGTGTGAATTGGGTGGAGGTACATATGAATAATTGACCAAATTAATTTAAAATAGTAGAATATATCCCCAAAATTGATGCATTTAGAATTAATTATGAAATTAATAATTAAACCCACATAGATAAAGATATAATTGATTTCATTTACATAAATTTAGAAACAAATACATTTGTGATTGTAAATACTAATGTATTTGATGATGATTCACTAAAACTACATAGCCATGGATGTTTATTTACATTTTAATTGGGAGATAGGTTGCGTCCAAGAAATGAAAGACGGTAATTCAAAAAAGAATTAAATTGTTACAGAACAAAAATTGTGGTGTTTAATTATACTGAACATCACCTTTTAGAGTTTATTCCTAAATCTAACCCATGACCATATATTTATAGTCCATGTAGAATCTTAGGTAGGAATAATTTTTCATAGATGCTGTAATAAATAGAATCATAGGGGAAACGGGGGAACACAAAAGCATTAAGGACAAAAGGGGGTGTTATCGTCATTTAATGTAGAATTTTTGAAGAAATATTGTCAGCATGAAATATTCACAGTGTGAAAGTGAAGGTCTTGTCATAAAATCTTATAGGTGCTCCTCTATTTACTTTTTTCAAATCATTAACTGCATACCATGAATTATATCAATTTTCCCATCATGAGTTGTATACTCCTAATGGGAATGGCTATTTTCTATACAAGTAAAATTTTTAATAATTAGATTCATTGGTAAAATGATTTTGGATAGGTACTTACCCTATGGTATATCATTTTTCATAATGTTTATCATAGATTCCTTAGTGTTTCAGACCATTTCCACACAATTATTATATTCTACATTGAATCATTAAAATAATAAATATGAAATTTCTCCCATGTTATAGAAAATAAAACATAACTTTTGATAGAAAATAAGTATGAAAAATATTTATCTATCAATTCCCCCAAAATAAGAGCATGTTTTTCCTCAATAATGAAGTCCTAAAAAACCAAATAGTAACATAATATTAACAATATTCAAATTCCAATGTGTTTAATTCAATAGACTATTAATGGGAGATAAAAAATTTGAGTCTCACTCAAACTATAAATTCAATATAAAACTAGTCAAAATACTAATGAATACATGTAATTGAAATTATCAAATAGATAATGTTGGATCTATTCATTCCATTTATTAATATATCATAATTCATCGTTATCAAAAATTATTTCGCCTTATTTTCCTATCAATGTATTCATTTTATCTCATAACTCAAGATATACATTCATGTTGAGTTATGATCTTATGAATAGTATATTATCCTTTACCATTACCTTCGAAATGATCAAAATTATTCACATTAAATAAAAAATATTAACATAAACTCATGAGGAATCTAAACATAATGTTTTCATGCCTTTTAATTCTATAGTTTATAGGTATTGATATTTGAAATGATAAGGATACAAAAGGAGGGTTATCTCTAAATAATATTTTCATGAACCAATCTAGTGGGGCCCCGACCATGACTTACATAATCCCTCCCCTTATAGGAATGTTTTTGTAATCTTGCACTGAGTAGGAATGTCCCACAGATGGTTGAATTTACCTAATTACATGTATGCATTAACACAACTCCAAGACCATAAATGATAGAATGTAAAAAATAATAAATAAACCATGCATCAAATCTACTATATTTAAACAACATATATAGTGTAACTAATGTTTAATGTAATATACGGTGAACTAATCTAGAATTAAATCCCACCAAAATAATGATATAAAAAAAATGAATGCACAAGTTGCTGAATCTTGTATGCAGAAAACCCTACCTGATGTGTAGGTGAAGGGATACTTCTTGAAGCCGTAAGAGTAGGCATCATCCATCTGATCTCATTAGGCACCACCAGGTCTTTGTCCATACTGGACTCATTCAATGCATCGATCGTCTGTAGAAGACGCAACACGTGCTGGAAAATCCTATGCATGGGTGAGTAAGAAAATACTCATTAGGATACCCTAAAACTAGAAAAGAAAATAACTACAAAGGAATTCATTGAATGATCTACACATGAACATGCCTATAACACATATACCAATAATATCCAAATATACTCATTACTAGTCACATGATAAATAATATAAGTCACAACCAATCATCAATGACAAGATTCTGTTCGAGGAATGCTCATTTCGGGAGAACTCACTCCTTGGGCCTTGAATTCATTGAGGCCTCTTACCAAAAGGTTATGAAAAAATTAGACCCATAAAAATTGAAATATGTTGGTCAACGTCATGATATATAGAGAGTTTATTATTTCTAGAGAATACTGAAAACCAAATCATTATTAATCCCAAACATGTATGATTTTTCTCACAGAGTATCGACAACCCTACTTATGCAACTCATGTTGTAGGGGATTCTCCACCGAGAATACTGAGAACCATATCCATAAGGCATAATAGATTGAGGATTAATTCAATACACACCAAGGTCATGTCTATTCACACAAAACTCAATAATGGGAGATATTGGATCAGTCTAGTCCCAAAGAGGAATTCCATTACTATATCAATAAATCAGCCTCTATAAGGGATTAATATCCAGTGATGTAAACATAATGTCGTACTGAACCCTCATGAAAATAACAAAGGTAAACACCCAAAATAAATTTCTCTTTACAAAAAACCCACCAAGAAATCTAAAATTGACTACCTCTTCGCAATGTTCGAAACGCCATAGACATCTAATCAAACAAACCATTCATTTATGTGTTATTACAAATTAAGTAAAAATGAATATGGTCTTATCTCGGTCCAACTGACACTGTACGACTGATTCTTCCCGACCTGGTTCGATAGACCCGACTAGCGTGACCCATTTGGAAACTGGACTACATCCCGCTATGCCTCCTAGGGTGGCATGGATTCTCTATTCCATCCTGCTTCATGTTGGATTACCATTCTACCACACATTGCTCAACCACGTAGGAAGTTCGTTCAATGCGGCCAGACCATGTGGTGCCTCTGGTCCACATGACTCGGGGTTCCTAACTCTGATGCAGCTTGAGTTGTGTCCCCAGCATCATCATGGCCTCTAGGTCCCCACCTGGGGCTCATTCTATCGTGGTCCCTGCTTAGACACGGTCATGCTGGACCGCATCCCACTACCATTAGCCACACCAACAGTGACCTCACCTGGTCACCACCCATGTCCTCCGAACTATGAGCCTTATCATCACCACTATCCTTCTATGAACACAAGTTTTTTCCACCATTGTCCACACTAACTGTGACCATTCTACTGCCTCCACCACTATGCCCCCTACTAGAGAAAGACATGCCTCATTGGGCTAGCCTGACCATCCTCCCGGGCTGGTTCTGCCTCCATCGCCAATTTCCCTACCTTTAGATTAACTCATCTATCTCTACCTGAAATGGCAGGAGCATCTACCTCTGGCCACCACCTCATGTTTCCATGGAGATAGATCCCAACCCAGGTCATTACGCCACAGATCGATGGCGCAACGATTGTTTAATTGTGAAAATGTTACAACCGAAGAATGAGGAATGGATAATGTCAAGGCACATGAACTCCCAAAATGGAAATAACTCATCCTTGTTCATATGAGCATCAATCCATCCAATTTAGATGAATAAAGAAGTGGAATAATATACAATTTCTAAAATGATTCTTCATGAATCTATCCCCACAATATAATAATCCAACCCCATAATACACACGACCTTTGGATTACTTCATTCGTCGATTAATCAAAATTCTTCATCGAGATAAACAATGGGAAATAAAATAAACACAATAGTCACACCTTAAATAGGATATGGATCAGTCATTTAATATGGATGAATCCAAATTGTAATCATTCGTCGATTCATCGATTTTTTTCTGATCTCTGACCTCATATCTGTTATTACTGGCAAGAGAGCCTCATTCTTATTGCCTTAATAAAACTCTAGGGTTGCGGTGATCAACCTATATTACTGAAAAGAATTATTAATAAGGGTAACTACTGATGTTTCATCATTCAATGTTAAATAAACTATTTTTATTAAATATTTTACTGTCGTTCAGGCCTTAAAAAACTATTTCGTTACTAACATGTGCTGGCCAATGTTTGCCCGCCCCTAAGGAAAATACCCCATTAGGAACTCATGAGGTGTCTGGGATTTTTAATCCATGTTATTGTGTATGATTTAACAGTATTTTAAATATTAAAAAAATATATTTAATTAATTTATTTACAGTTATTACATTTTCAGTATTTTCCGTAGAAAACGCACACATACTAAATTTAAGTTACGCCATTTCTTAAAAACATGGTTTTTACCTCAATGAGCACTTTGGATTTCTGATCATGGAACCCATATATATTTTATTCCACTATTTTAGGAAAATCACTCTCTTACACTATTAATAATATACCATTTTTCTTAAAACTATTTTGGGCACACCAGGACTCGGAATCACACAACTACTCAGTGCTTAGTCTCTGATGTTTACTATAAAATTCTAAAAATAAAATGGTAAAATCAAAGTAAATATATTCTACCCACAATATTTCATTATGTAACTAAAAGATAGATCAAATACTACCAAAAAATATAAGGATAATGAGCATGAATATGAGCTTACCACTACCATGTAATCTCTTAGATATTCATGTACTACCACTAAACACGCAGCAGACTAATTGACAGTCCAAAAAAGATCATCTCTTATCGAACCTCGATCTCCACAGGTACTCCAAAAAAGTATCCTTTGTAAATATTTTGTAATGAATCATGCATGTATCTCATTTGTTGAAACCTATGGAAGTTGTCATGTACTGAGTCCAACAGTGGTGGTAGATCCCAGTAGTACACCGCCTTGCTAAATATACGCAGTATCAGGAAAGGGTTAATGAACCTCAGAGATATCACATCATCCCGTACAAATTTATATATATTTATCATTGAGGAGAGACCTGAAAGAACACAAGTCCTATCTCCTCAAACTCCAATGTCCTCATTTTTGTATCAGTATAAGATTTCTAAAGGTTTTGTGTGGTATTCATATGTTCCTATATGAGAAGAACCTTCTCTGTAGTCGTATCCACCATCTCTGTGAACATGTGTGCCAAATTTCGAAGTGTAGTCCGATATTGTGGTGACTTGTAGGGTGAACCATTATAAGGATCAAGTGATTCCATACTGATTGTGGAGGTTTTGTTTTTGTTCTATGAAAACTCTACCATTGGTATTCTAACATCTAAACTATGGCCAAAACATTTACATGTATTCAAATAGAATGCCTTTCAGATCTTGAATGGTCCACTCATTCTAGCCATCTATATATGGGTAAAACACTATGCTCAAGTGATGGTTTGTCCCAAATTACTTATTCAATCCCTTCTAATACCAGGATGTATGTCACGAATCATGATCTGAATCTATCATCAATGGGTCTCTATGGAGTCAAGATATCTCCTCACCATAGATGTGTCCCACTCACTCTATTTAACTCTTCTACCAAAAATATCAAATGTGGACCATCATGGCGATTCTTTCAATGATCACATAGAAGAAATCACATACCTTAGATGTATGTGGTAGAACCATCATGAATTCCATTGATATCACATCAATCATTCACTATAGAACCTCAACTGGTTGAGTTAAACCATAGGGTTCATGATACTCAACCTTCACTTCTCGAAATGTAAGGCATCAAGACACAAACTCTTTAACTTCTACTTCATCACTGGCCACCAATCCAACGTCAAAGGTCTTGGTATATTATTGTCACACCAGGTTTTACGATTAAGGGGAATTCATGAACTCCCTTATAACCTCCTCTCTCAATGACAATGGTATCATTGTGCATCCTCTAAATAATATCAAAATTCTCCCCACCATTCGAATATCCATCATGCATATTCCCTTTGACCATCTGAGCACGTAATGTGTCAGTGTTCATATCACCAAGATATGTATCACTGACTCACTATAATAGTGTAGAGGTAACAATAGTCAATTGGAGGTAAGCTTGAATATCCATATCCTTGAAAGATAACTATAACGAGGCCCACTACTATAATGTATCATATAGTAACTGCGAACTGGATATTATAATGACGGAATCCACCGCCGCATCCCACATCCTATGTGTATAGAATAACTCAAATTCCTAGTAATGGAGGAACTCTATCCATCAACTCTATCTCAAATTATAGTCTTTTTAAGAGAAGTTATATTTGAGAGTCCACAGGTTGGGGAATACAACAAACCAATCTACCACAAGGAAGTGATGACACATAATCAATGTGAAGACTACCATTTCTATTTCAAAATACTCTGCCATGTAGGTTATATTATTTGGTATCAACTAGCGCAAACCTCATGGAATCATGGATTTCATATGCATCTGTACACAACCATGTTCCATCCCTAGTGCATTGCATAACACTATGTACTCGGCTCCCTCCTCTAGATGTATCAAGATCAAGGTTCTCTTCAACCTCTATCTAAACTACTAAAAATCCTAATAGCACCCCTCTAACCACATATATGGCTACCCATTTCAAGTCAAGGTTGAATGTTTCTATTCATGAGTCCCAAGAAAACTACTGAGGAATTAGTTATGTTAAAGGGGTTTAACAAGTACTCATTATGAATGTAGAGGAATCTAAATGTATTCCCCTGTTTATACCCATCACGTACATGCAACTATTGATAGAATGATTGAAGGTCAACCTTCAAGAACCATTGTCCCCCTTTCAATCTATCAAAGTGGTCATTGATCATTTCGAAATGGATAATAATTCTCCATGGTCTCTTGGTTAAAGCACCTGTGATCAACTCAAAACCTAAAACACTTGGTCTTACTAAGAACTTCCTATACAAGTCCTCCAACTACACCCTCAACTCATGAGGTTCTATTAAATCTAAATTATATGGTGATAGTGCTATTAGTGCCAACTCGGGGTGTAAAAAACAACAATGTCTATCTTCTTGTAGGGAGGTAATCATGGAACGTCATTAGGGGAGACGCCTTCATACTCTTTCACTACTATTGGTTACATGAACACACATAACATCTACTGCTCCAAGGGTATGTCTAGCTGACTCATGGGTAATCGGATGCACCCACATATACATGATTCCATCCCATGCATCTTGGGATTCCTTTTCTATAACCAAGTAAAACCATGTTCCATATTTGTATACATAGCAATCCCTTTTCATAAAATAGTCAATACGATCATCGGTGTTCGATAACCAATCATTACAAAGAATGAGGTCTTAATCTATAAACACTATCATAAAGAGGGTCCATCCAAACATATTTCTTCAAGGGTCATATCACACTATCATCACTAGTTTTATTATCGAGTCCCCTTCTATAGGTATCTCAATATGTAAGGGTAATGTCAATGGTTTAACCGTAAAATTGATTCCTCAAACAAGATATGTGATAAAGAAATAATGATATTCACCTATGTTTATCAAGACAAAAATTAAGCTTAAACATAAAATAAACCTCAAATCAGTCTTGGAGCCCCTGAGTCATACTCTCCGACTGTGTGAAACTATCCCATCCATTATCCACAACCTCCGTAATCCTAGTGTTATCCACTTGGGGATTTTGGGGGTAACATGTCAAAATGTACAACACCTCCTATTGCTCTCCCATCTCTTCTACCACATCTTATGCCTTTCATATCCATATGTTATTGTCACTATCTCTTCCTTACTATTCCATCATGAATTTTCCTACTTTCCCACAGCATAAATTCCCTAGATGTATCTGCAAAACCAAGTGACATTCAACCACAATGGTTTTCTCTAGTACCATAGAAGAAGTAGTAATACACATTTGAATAACATGGGATTAGATATCCCTAAATTCAACATGATTGATGTTATATACCCGAATGTTATGGTCTTGTATTGTATTAATCGATTACCTAGAAATATCGGTACGACACGATGCATTTTCAGATACCGACGTGTCACCCTACTTCAGATGTAGAATCTTTTGGGCACACAATTCCCTTAGATTCTATGGTGAAAAATAAATCCAATTTTTTTCTCAAACTATATCTCTATAAGAGTCACCTAATTTTATGATCATGTAATATAAGATCCCCTATCTCCCTATTAATACATGTAGATGGCTCACTGCCAAGAATTCCATCTAATCTTCTAGTTCCATGATTGGATGAAAATTTTTGTCACCATGTCAAGCCAGTTCTCATCCACCATATAGTCGGGCTCTCCTTGGATCCTAAAGGGGTATCTATATCTAAAACTCATGAATAGTTCCCCCCTACTCATACCATCCATTTGTACTATGGGTTCAATGTGCCACTCTACTGATTATGGTACAACTAGTACACCACCAAGAGGTTATTTCCCGAGTAAAAATCTTTGTACTGATATCTCGTTACTCCACAGATCATTATTGTGATCACGTAGTGGAATCCTAGCTAGCTATATATGATTAATCATCTTAATGTACAACAAGATATACCATATCATACCTAGTGAGCTGACTCAAGAGGAAGATGGAAAAAACAACACTTTCTTAGATGATGCATGAATCATCATTTTCCCCTAAAACTTGTGTTTTAATGATCTAATTTGAAAAGTTGAAATATGTATTTTAGTTTATGGATATGTTGGTCGTCGCAGCAACACTAGATTCCCTATTTTAAAATCTGAACTCAAAACAATTAATACTGTTTCCCCAAACCAAAACACACTAACTCTTTGCCATTAAGACAAAACCATCCCACTCTGATAAAACACATTCAGGACCCATCCCTAGGCGGCCCACTCCATTAATACCCCAATCCTGCCTCCGATAGTCTAGGGGAACCTGACTAGAACTGCATAGTTATATAACATAATTAGGAGGTATTTTCCTAAGTGCATGTACGAACTCACACATTTTCATGCCCAAAAATGAAAAAATGTAAAAAAACTATGTAAACCATTCATGAAAACTAGTAGATATAAACAACAACCAGAGTGAAATATGAAGGTAATTGACAATGAGGTAAACTAGAATAGAATACATGCCCATGAAATGAAATATTGAAAAAATGTGTAATCACATGCTCCGGAAACACGTCTTCCGAAAAACCTACTTGAAGGTAGGTGAAATTAAAAATAGATGAATTTGTTGGAGTACACCTTATCTATTTCATCTCAATGGGAACCACCTGGTCATTTTCCACCATTGACTCCATCAAAGTGATGATCATCACTATAAGAAATGACATGTGATGTAAAAGCCTGTGCATGGGGGAATAAAACAATACTTAGCAGGACACCCCAAAACCTCAATGTAAAACCCACAATGGAATGTCAGGTAACATATATATATATAAATTATTATAAAATATATAATAAAAAAATATATATATAATCATTACCAGTGACAAGTTATAGAAATTGGGTCACAATAAATCATCGCTCATAGGATTCTTCTCGAGGCATTCTCATTCTGGGAGAACCCACTCATCGAGCCTTGATGTTATTTTGGACACTTACAAAGAGGTCCCGTTAATTTGGGTCCTTCCAAATTGAAATAAAATTTTCAAAGTCATGATATATATATATATCTGTGATTCTTCCCAAAGAATACCGACAACCTAATCTATAATAATCCATAGTGTAGGGGATTATTCTCAAAGAATACTGACAACACAACAGATGCATCTCTTAATGTAGGTGATTCTCCACTGAGAATACAAATAATCCAATCATTAGGGCCCACTAGATATGGAATTATCATTGTGCACTAAGAGGACAAGTAAATTCCTATAAAAATATATCATGCATAATAGAGGATCACTTCAGTCCTAAAGAAGAATACGATAACTCTCTTCAGGACTCAGCCTTTAGAGCAGATTACTATCCAGTGATGTGTACATAATGTGGTACTTAATCTTCAATGAAAATAACCAAGGGAAAATAACCACCTACATTGGTCCACACTAATAGCCCACCATGACATCACAAAAGACTAAATCTTTAAATGGCTCCCAACGCCATAAATGGATCGTCAAATGGGCCTTCCATTAGAATTTTATGGAAAATTTAGTGGAAATTGATCTTTCCTGGGTAGGGGGCCGAACTGCCTGACCCGACCAGTTACCACCTACCCGACCCGAACCTGACATTATGGGGAATCCCAAACTAACCTAATTTCTCTTGTATGGCTCACTGAATTTCGGACTGGCCTATTTCAACACGTGCCTTCGATGCACGAACTGGATGCTCAACATGGTCAGACCGCAAGGCATAACCAGTCCGTTTGATCCACTGGATCAGGTTTCTCTACTGCTGGACCAGCCTTCGAATCGGATTGAGCCACATAACTAACTCTATTGTTCCCTCTGACCGATGCCTCTCAATATCCACCTGTGTCTCTCTCCACTTTGGGTCCTCCTTATACGTTGTCCTACTAGTCCGGGTCCCACCACCATCGGCCAACTGTGTAGTGGCCTCGCCTAGCCACCATTCGCAGCCTCTGCACCGCTGGTCGTAATTCCATTGAGGTCCCACTTGGACCGTGAGGTTTCTCCCTATCAATAGCCATTATGCCACCAATGACACCAGCCACCTTTCCGGTGACGTTCCTACCACGTTTCTTGGCCCGACCACCCTCCCAGGCCAGTGCCGCCAGCCGCCCCATCGATGGCCTCACCTTGTCGTGCTCTACCAAAAACAGTCAGAGCTACCACATCATGATGTCATGGGGTTTGATCCAATCACAGATCATTGTCCCACAGATCGACAGTAAAACTATCCTTTTATTTTGAAAATTCAAGAATCGAAGAACGAGGAATGGATAATTGTAGGGCATAGGATCCCCAAAATTGATTGATCTTGGCCTTGTAATTGACATCCCCATTCAGTCCATGTTATAAGAAGAACGAAGGGAAATAATAAACAATTTCGAAACTGAATCAATATGATCCATTCCCCACAATTGAATAATCACATCTCACAATACACATTACCCATTGATTATTCCATATATCGATTAATCCATGTACTTCATAGGGGTAATGAATGAGGAGTGAAATAAAAAACTCCCACCCTACCTGGGGTTTGGATCGGTCTATGAAGAAGGTAGAAACTATGTTGTCATCATTCATCGATTCATCGATGTTTTATTAGAGTTCCCACCTATAATATATCATCTTCAGTGAGAGAGCCTCTTAATCCTTGTCTTTGGGAAGCTCCAGAGTTATGTCGATCATCCTGGATTTCTTAAAAGGCTTATTAAAAACAAAAAATACAGTTATTTCATTAATTTGAGTTAAATAACATATTTTTATTTAACATTTTAATGTAATTCATGTCCAAAATCATTCTTTCATAGTAGACTTGTGGCATACGAGGTTAGGCCCCAACTAAGGAAAACAACCCCTTAAGAACTAAATGGTGGTATTTTATTATAAATTGTTAATGTTTTTTGAGTTATTAGAAATTTTTTTTAAAAATTATTTATCGCCATTTCATTTTTAGATTATTCCATAGATGCACCACACCAACTAAAGTAAATTCATGCCTTGGGTTAATACATTACTCAAGGATAAACAGTTCACTTGAATTTCAGATATGGGCACCCTTTTAGAAGTTATTCCACATTTTCAGGAAAATTTCTTGTGCATGCTACTAAAAACATCACATTTTTATGCCAAACTGTTCCGACCACACAAGGCCTCAAAATCACACTCTGCCTTAGCGGATGGTCTTGGAATATTATCATATATTTTCTAAAATTAAAATTAGTAAAATTTGATTCATTGCACATATTCCATGAAATATAATGTAAATTATAAGGAAACTATAATTTGTTAAATGAATACACCCTAAACCCATAAAAATTAACCCCATTATCAATGAATGTGTAATGAAATAATTTAACCTTTTTAAACTTTTATCTATTTTATTCGAATTTTATGATTCTCAAAAATATAACATCCACCCCCTAAGCAAATTCAAATAAAATATTTTCCTTATGAAAGTAGTGATGTTTCTCTAAAAGAGAACAAGTTTATTATTTATTATTTATTTTATGATTGTAATATGAAAAATAAAATTGTGGAAACCACATGAAGTAGTGATACCCAAAATATAAATTGTGTTATTTTTCGATAAATTTTAATTCATCCCATCAGCTAGTTCATCACACACCATTACACATAAAAATAAAAATATCATGAAATATAAATATAGTATGGTATGAATAATAATAAATATATTTTAATTTGTCTCAACAATATCAAGTTCACTCATGGATTTTATATGCTTAATTGGGATTTATGTCAGGGTGGGTATAAGGAAAAAGGATAACAACAATAATTTTCTCAATCATGATAAATGTAATTTTTCAGATTTTATGGTTCAAAAAGGTCCAATGAATGTTATATAATTCATAATTTCCCATGATCAATCATGAAATGTGCTCAAAATAATATAATTTTTTAGTCTAGAATAATATACAAAATGTAACATATGAATTCAATACAATCAATCATTGAAATAAATAACAATAATAAATAAATCCACATAAGTTTTTAAAATTAAAATAATGCAAATGGTATGAAAATTTCATTTACCTGAATCAACTAATTCCATTATATAATGAATCACCAAAATTGATATCCTAATCATCACCATAATTAGTCAGTTCCCTATTTCCCCCATTCAATCTCATTAAAAAAATATTCTAAAACATTTAATCATGGGATTAATAATAAATTCATCTATTTTAGATGAGTAAATTAACGAAATGAGTGTAATTTTGGGAAATAAATTTTCATTTGAACCTCAAAAATAAAATTTGATACTAATATACAGGGAGTAAAAAATATAATAAATGTAAAATAAAATCCCCCCTTGAAATAATTCGTTAGTTCGGTTATGAATGTCCAATTATTTAGGAATTATTCAGTAGTAATTTCAGGAATTGAATACTTTTATTTTTTTAATTTTCACAACATGGATATGTTTCTACAGCATTATCACATCAATAATTCAATTTATGATGTGAATTTTGATCATTCAGTTTCCTCAAATTCATATTTTTCCTCTTTCGTACAATGTTAATGGGCCTGTATTTAAGAATGAAAAAAAATCAAAGTTCAAGTCGATTCTAGTATGATAAAATATGAATCAATACAATTGTGTACTAAGGAAAAATAATTTCTTTAACATCATGGGATACACTGAAAAAGAAGAAAACAAATTAAACAAATTCATGATTTTATGTTATATCAACCAAATATTATTGATTTTGTCTCCTCAATGTATTGGAATTGATTTTTTTAAAATAAGATTAAATATATAAAATTTTAAATTTAATATAATTTTAAAGGAATGGTACAACATGGTGGTTCTCCATTGGTAATCAGGGTATAAAAGTGTAATCTATCGCAATTGTTGTTGAGCTATGGTCCAATGGTACTTATTCAAACTCTTCCCTTTTATAGTGAATGTGTTTCCCCTTCCATACATTGCAATATACATATAACCCAATGTGTATACATGAATATGAATAAATTAAATTCCCATATGAAATGAAATATTCTTCAATTAATTTTCATTATAGAGAATCATAACATCACTTGATCTCCATTGTAGAATGTTCATTATTATATTTTTTTATCATGGTTCATCCTTGTTTATTCTATGTAAATATTTTAATTTTTAAACTTTTCCCTCATAATTTCATATTTCTATTCAAACTAAATTTTACTCTATTCCCCATCTCTATCAATGTCTAGAATCATATATCTCATAGCCTAGTAGCCTATTGTTCCAAATATAGAGAGAGGTGAAATCTCATCCCATAAATTAACTGATATGGGATAATTCAAAGGGTGTATTGTAGGAGGTAATATAATCCTATATAGTATATCAAAAAATATTAACCATAATATCCCATTGGGTTTGCGTATTTTTTATTGAATTCCTTTTATTTTCCTATTTGAATTATTTTCTTATCTATTTATTTGTGGATGGATCATTGATTATATTTTATGAACTATCCAAAATTATTTCTATAATCATTCAATTGTTTTATTGAATAAATGTTTCCCTGAATCTAGACATTTAGATCAAGGCACTCTAAACATTAAAAATAATTTATTGCTAATAAAATAAAATAATAAATTACCATATGAAGTCCTGGTTTCTTTTTCTTCCACCCATTTTGATAAAAATTATATAGCTAATATAGTATATTAATTTCAAAATTCCATTTCAAATGGCCATAATTTTTCTTTTTCCTGATCATAAATAACATCACAAAAGTAAATTAGTTTTCTTAATCTATTTTCCTTTAGAAATATATCAGAAATAAATAATATCTATACATTTCAAAAAAAAATTAATGTTCCACATTAAATTATTTGGGCCAAAATATTCAAGACTACATTGTTTTGTTATTGTTATTTGGGAACAAAAATATCCTATTCCAACTAATGTGTGAAAAAATTAAAAAACTAAATCAATTTAAATTTTAGGTATATATCTTAAAATTAAATGTCCAGATCATATCCTCTATATGAATTAGTTATCCAAAAAAACTATCCAGGGTTAGGATTATTCTTGTGCTTTCAACTATATTTTAGATAAGATGGTACCTGATATGTGAATTAATAATTAACAATTTATGATTACCAGAATTCATCTCCTTCCATATCTTCAAATTTTAAACATGGTAGATTAACATTGAGTGGTTTCAATCATAGAATCTTTGACACAAAAATATGTGGTAGCCATCTAATATGATCGGTGAATTGATGTTTAGATCCATTATTATATTTCAAATCCTTAATGAAATCCAAAAAAAAGAATCATTATTCACATCATTCATTTCATATCATCAACCATCATCATTAGGTTCCGAAGAGTTTTATGGTCGTAAAAAACAATAACATTTGTTCCCAATAGTTATGATCTGAATTTATCGAGCCTAAAAATTATTGTAAGGAACTGATTATCTATATTTTTAACTTTACATATGTGGAATATATTTAATTAGATTAAAATTATATTAAATGAGGTTCAATATCAATTCTTTATGAGAGAGGGGATACTACTACTTGCTTTGATTCGTTATAAAGAATCTAAAAAGGTTGCTCTCAATTTGGTGAATTCTCCATTGGCATTGTGATCAACCTTTTTTTCTATTCATAAAATGATTTTATTGATTCTTCTTCAACATTAATGATATATTATTTCGTTATTAATCTTGATATATGGAGAGAATTATAAATGAAATATATCAAAAATATTGTGTAAAAACATTCAAGAGCTAAAAACTAATCAACCATTTTCTTAACATGTTAGATTTAGAAGTAAAATTTATTTCTTCAAGCATTCACTTATCTATCGATATTCCATTCTCTAAATATTTTTTCACTAAATAGAATAATTTTTAGACCATGAGATAACCCTAATATATGATCAAAACAAATTTATTCAAGTTACATTTTTAAAAAAAAATTTAAATTGCCAATTCAATGGTCAAAAAATTATGAAAAATATTAATTTTTTCAATAAATATTGTCTGGAATAAATCATTGTAATCCTTGTAAATAATCCATATCAACTATATAAATATACCTAAGGTGATGCATATACGGGAAGACATTCTATTATAGGTGATATTTCTAATTTGATTGGTGAGGTTTATCTTATCCTGGTCTTATGATGAAGTTGATCCCTGAAACCATCCTTATATCCATCACAAAAGTACCAAGGAGTATTCCATGGAAACCACTATAGAATTTAATTGATGACTGGGATGAACATTGTTTATTTTTGGTTTAAATTATTTAGTTTATTTTTTTATATTTTTAACCTCTAAGTATTTTACACACTCATGGAAATCAGTTCTTTTTTATAATTCTTAACAATATTCCATCTAATTTTCTCTTGAAAAATGTGAATAGTGAAGACCAAATACGAATCATGCATTGGGTAAATAATTTTGATTCGAGAAATTTGTCATCCACTTTCATAATATCCTCCATGATTTTGGTATTATGTATTCAATATGGTTTTAAAATTAGTCGACCTTCACCTACTAAAAAAATTCTATGATAGATTAATTTGGGGATAATACCCTACATATATGCACAAATCCCAAATAATGATCGAATAATCCTTTTTATAAGGTCAATAAGATTTTTGTATTGGTCATAAAAGTATTTTTGTGTATAATCACTAGTAATATATATACTTTGATGATGTATCTATACATTAAATGAAATACCATGGATTTAACTCAATACTTGGTGGGTTTTTGAGGGAAAATATTGAGTTGAGGTTTTTTACATCTATTGGTTGAATCTCTTATATCATGTATATATTTTTTAGTAAATCATCTAACAAAATAAATGTAACCTATTCTGATAACATGGAATTTGTTTTTAGGTTTTTGCGTTTTTTATGTTCAAATGAAAACTGTATTCCTTATTCTAATTATTGTTGAATCATACCTGAATAATCAATATGGTCATTACTATATTGATGAGATATCACATTGAGTGAATTAATTAATTACATGTTATTATTTACATCAATTATATAGAAGGGTATTGTAATTTATACAAGCTCTTTTATGTGTGTTACTTAATTTAAATTGATGATGGTATTTAATGTTATTGAGAAGGGGCTCCCTAGATTTATTGGAGAGTGGTCTAGAACTCAATATCCATCCATATTGATGATATTGAAGCTACCTAAAAAAAATTGGACCTCCCTATACTATGAATTTAAAATATATAACTGTGTATGGGAATATCGTGGATATATTTTCTAATTTTTCCACCACTCATGTAGTTATTTCTTCTCTAATCTGTAACAATGAAAAAATGTTGGAGGCATAACATTTATTGAAGAATCCAAATCTCATAATTTTTCGGTTAAAGTTAAAGTTCCAATAATGTGGGCAATAAATAATTTAATAGGATAATGATATTTTTTTTTTGTTTATTGGTGTAGTTATTAATTCTGATACAATTCTCTCTAATTTTATTTTCTCATTACATCTAATTTTATTCATTTTATGTAATACTCCATAAGAAATTATTCATATTAATGGATTTTCTCTAATTTCTCCAATATTAGGATATTTATTTAGACCTTTCAAATGGTTTCCAGATTCACTTTTTGATGTATCTCCAGTTCCCCCTTCATTGAATCAACTTATTTTTTAAGAAACAGTGTCTGAATATCTATCTTTTTTCTATGTTTTTTATATGAATGTGTCAGTAAATTCCATTATAAACATATTTCATTATCCATATTTATTATAGTCTCCTAAAATTCTATTTATTTGTTGGGAATCAAAAGGTATATTTAAATAATTAGACGTAAATGTTTCATGTTTCTCTAGATCATTTAAACATTGTTTTATAATCACACCAACATTATCATTGGGATTCAAAACTATTTGTGATGATATTTTTCAATGGTTTTGGTGAGAATGTGCATAAGACATGTTAATTTTATTGTTACCATATCATTATTATCTACTTTTCATGAAATATTAGACCACATATAATTCTATTTGATTAATTTTGCAATATATAAATGTTACTCATTGGTATTTTTCTAGAAATGTGGTGGTCAGAAGGGTGTTTTTGGTAGGGAAGCATGTTGGTTTATTGAAATGGTGGTGGGTTAGGGTATTTCTAGTAATTTAAGGGAGTTGTATTCAAATAATTATTTGAATAGAATAATATCAGATATCATTTTTATTTCTATATCATTATTAATATTGGGGTTGGCATGGAATATTATAATGAAAATTGTTTTTTTGGAAGGTTAATGCAAAACGTTTATCCCCTCGTTCCTCAGGAAAAAAATTACAAAAATGAGTAGCTACTGTAGAAGTGGTGGTACTGTTGATCAGCAGGTACTGAAGCGGCGGCAGGGCACTATAGTGGTGGCGGTACTGTGCGGGTACTGTAGCGGCTGGCTATATTCATAGAATAGAAATTTGGCCAAAAATTTGGGCCTACTGGCTATGTAATGGGCTAAAATCCCGCTGGTCCTTCGAACTATGTAATGGGTCTCCCTCTACCCAGTTAAAAGAGGTATTTTCTTTGATTTATTAATAAAATTGAGGCTTTGGCCCCATCCTTTTAAAAAAATTAGAAAAATTTGTACAAAAATCATATATATTGAATACATAGAGATGCGGGTTTTTTTATTTTCTTGTCTCATAAAAAAATATTCACAAACATAGAAAGTTATTCATCCGTAGTTTCAATTTAATATGATGAATATAATATCCGTACCTAATGGATTCCTCTCCTGTTTTTACCTCTAATTCCAAATTGAAGTGAGTAGTGAAAAATATTTTCAATCAAACATAATTATTCTAGTAATGATTTGTTAATATTGGATCCCCCAGACATGGGGTCGAGTAGATTTAAATCATTAAAGAGAAATACATTATTGAAGAACATGTGGAATTAGTTCCCTTCAAAAATATCATGGGGGAATCTTTATTAGAGATACTTGAATCATTGGAGGTACTCTTAAAGAATCTCTTTAGTTGATTTCCACATGGGATATATATTATTTTTCATTTTTTTCTTTTTTATGATGGAAAAGATAATTACATGTGGTTCCTATTTAGATATTTTCTATCAGTCACTTATCATGAATATATACATTACATCAACTCATTAGAATCATCATCTAATAAAAATGATAATTCCCTCAAATAGATTTAATATTCTACAGATAATCAAATATTAAAGCTGGAGAAGACATATGATAAATTTGGGATGTGTTAGTTGATGCCCTCCCTTACATGAAAATAAATTTACACAGCACTTGTATCATGTATTTGGATAACTCAAATTCATTATCCAGTGTATGAATAACTATTTGCTTTTATTTGTTTGAAAATTTTGGTGCACACAAATCATATATGGATTTTTGGAATTTCCAACCATGATTTCATCAATAGAGTGAATATTGAATGTGTCACTCAAATTTGATTTTTTCATTCCTCATATAAAATTTTCAAGTAATTTTTTCTTAATTTAGTTATAATTCTATATTGTTTATTATCCAATTAAATTTAATGTCTAGTAGAATTTTGGGTAATTAAACATTAAAAAGAATTTTTTTTCAATTTTTTTGATGCATAGTCATTCTTGAAACAACACAATGTTTGATAAATTTATACTATATATAATTTTAAATATATTTTAATTAACTAGGTATAGTGTTGTATCATAATTTAGGGGGTTTTTGAGAAGAGGATTTCATAAAAAAAATATGTTCATTTTAGTTTTTTAAGGAAACATGAATTTTAAATGGTTTAATTTTATTTGAATAAATAATAAATAAATTATTTTTAAATAATTTATTGTATATGTTGATTTATTCTAAGGTTTATATACATAGTTTTATTCTATTAGGGCTTATAATTTTATTCAACTCCCATTTCTGTGGTTGGTAGAAGAGACATTCAAATATTTATTCATCAACATCCCTTTACAATAAAGTAATGATGACGATATTCCAATACCATAGTCACAAAAAGACTTCCCGTATTATTTTTGTTTTGTAATATTAGTATGTAATCATTATAAATTACGGAAATTCGCAATTTTGTATTGTTGTTCCCCAATTAAAAATAGTTCTGGTCAAAATTGATCACAAGTGCTGACAATAACTAAGAACTCACCAGCCAACCCAAATATATTATATAAGAAATATATTATAATTTGGTAGGTAATATATTCATCACTGAGTAATGATATTGAAATTTAAAAAAAATATCTTATTTATAAACATTCATAATTAAATAATGAATTAAAAATTGAAACCGATTGGTTGAAGTGAGAATGGATATTATAAATATAAAAGAATAAACTAAAAAATAGTAATTGGTAAAGCCTCCCACATTCCCATTCACTCAGAAGAACTTCTCTTCTATGAAATTTGACATTGGGCTGATTGAGGATAGGGGATACATCATAGTAATGATGAAATATGAATTAAATGAGAATAAAATAGGTAAGAAATTCATCTTCATGGTTTCCCCACCAAACACATCCCTTTCTCTATTGTATCCTCATTTACTACCCATGAACATATTTTTATAGTCCTATGTCATATTCATATAGTAAAAAAATCCCAATAAATGTGGTAATAAATAATCATTGTGTCAAACCAGATGAACATAAGGGTTTATAGGTCAAAATTATGTTTCCACTACATTTAACATTAAATTATAGACAAATTTGGTTATCGACATATTGTTTAATAGTTTGAAAGTTATGTTCATTACAAGAATTCCTAGAGGTCTTATTTTATTGATATTCTTCAAACCATGAATATACCCACCTGAATTATGGCATTTTCCCATTTTTAATATTGTATTCATGACATGAATGAGTGTCATATAGCCACCTCCCCTTAGTTTTCATAAAATTCTTCAGTTTCTAGATATTGGGTTTGTTATTTCTAATTTTTAGTCATAGTACATAATTATTATCATTGATTACTAACTCTTGGATCTTGTTTCCACCGATTTATTATTTGTATCCATAAAACTATCCAAAATAAGCTACTTTAATCACTTACTTTTCCTTAACAAAAAAAATTATATCAAATTATGAGTTAAATTTATTTCTCTTTCAATGTGTAGCAGGGTAATAGTATGCTATTTTTGAATTGTATATATTATTCAAACAACTCATGATGACTTCCATAGTGTTTCAAATATAGATTGTTTTTACAATAAAAAAGGTTTTACTTAGTACATTCGAGTAAGTGTTAGATGTATTACATGATGGATATTCTCCATTAGTTTTAATCAATATTACTATTGTTAGGATTCAATATGGTAGTGAGGAATATAAAATATATTTCTTAGAGATATATCCAAAGTTCTCATAGTTGGTTCAAACTCCATTTATGAAATTTACTTAGTTGAATCACACGCCTTTTGGTTAGGTTTACAGTTCCAAGGAATGCAGAGTGCATGCAGTGGATAATGTACTATCCGATTATCAAGAGGTAAAATTGGTAATATGTTGTATGATCTTAAAAAGCACATATCTTTTTTACATCCCATTTTATACTTGTTATTCCCATCCATTTATATCCACACATTTTTTCTCTATTGTTAACTTGATGATTAATTTTTCTTTCGAAATTCATTCTCTCAATGTACCATAGAGTAATAATTTTGATAATCTAAAAAGATGTCTACTATTTCATGTAGTTATTTTAAGATGTGGATATTTTTTGGATTTTATTATATTACATATGAATATATTTTATTTGATCATTATAATGGATGTTCTATCCATATTTCTCTCTCATATTGACTGTTATCGGATATAGATATCCATTATTATTCCTCGTAGGTATATATATATATATATAGAGTGATATTTCAAAGACATAAGTGTGGGGAATCATTATTTACATATTACTATAATTATATCCTAGGAAGTAGTCTTATCTCTAATAGAAGAACTAGATTATAGGTCTGCTTCTTTTCTTCCTATTAATGATCTCCATCAGGTTGTATTTATAAATGACTTCATATTTCCACATCCTAATAGATTATTATATTTTCAGATAGATCATGTTATATTAGAATATCCTAGTTCAATAATCCCTTATTTAATGGAATAATATGAGTTAATAGATACCATTATTTCGAATTATGACCAATAGATAAATAGTTGACATATCTATAATATCTACATTGTGTTCCATCGTGTTGTGCAGTTAGAATGAAGATCACTTTATATGGATCTGTGTAGGCTAAATGAAATTGAATCATGCGATAGTGAACAATAAGTATCATCTACCTAAGATGAACGATCTCTTTTCTCACTTATAAGGAACCTGATGGTTCTATATTATGTATCATCATCCAACCTACCAACACATTCTACTCGGGGGGGGGGGGGGGGATTTGTCAGATTTGACAATCATGAATGGAAATGTATTATTTTAGTACAATATAATGCCCTTAAGTTTGAATAATTCCCCATTATTGCTCAAGGATCTCATGAACAAGATATTCCACACATACCTTATCTATTTCTCCATGGTCTTTCTATTTCATATAATTATATATTCATAGCATTTGTGTTATATTCCATACAACTTATGACTATTTTGAGTACACTCCGAGTGATTCTAAAATATGAAATGATATTGATGTGTAATGTATGAATCCAGGAAGTACATTTTATTATTCATGTTATATTTTTGTTAGAAATATTAGTAGACCTAATGAATGTAAAAGATGTGATTATATGGGATCTCCCAGGGAATGTTTTTCAGATCAGTAGATTCCATAGGATATCATGATACTATAGAAGGTTCATTCAGGATTTCTACCACATAGAAAAATTGATGTTGTAGATTACTAACAAGGACTGATGTAAGAATTTATTTAATCATTTTGAGGTGGTTTTTATTTCATAGTATATTGGATTGATGATAAATTTAGTATTTATTATTTCTAGATTTTGGAATCATGCATGAATTTTACAATGATGTGTTAGGTGTTGGGTTCTGATCCATTCTAATATAAAGGGACCAATTAGTTTCATACGGTTTACATCAACTGTGACCCCATTAAGGGAACTACCTGACACATGACATAGAGGTATACACAATGATCCACACTCTAAATCATTGGAAACATTAAATCATAATTTAGTTATTTATTTTGTTACACGGTCCAGTATTTCATTTGATATATATTATCTCACCATGATGTCAATATCATGTAGAGGAATAGGTTAGAGTAACAACTGAAATTTTTCCATGAGATATATTTTTTAATAGGAAATGTAAATGTGATTTAATTTTATCTTATTTGGAAAATGTCATTAAGGATAGAGTTTGGTGTTAAATAATCATCGTAGGAATGTAATATATTTATTCTGATGGATGAATTTCCTATGGATGCATCTAGAGATTGTATAGTAATATCATGTGTTCCCTTGATAATATCACATTCGTTAGTGTCTTTAGTGGTGATTTGTAATGATTCAGTTCCTAAGCGTGTTGTGATGTGAGAAACACATATAGGTAGTGGCCTATTCCAGATACTGCTAGTACATGATGTTGACATGATCAATGTACATGGGATATTTATAGATCTAGAATCCCGGATAGAAGAGATTATGAGAGATTATCATACTTCAGAATTGGCGGGTCATATAGGGTTAATAGAGATGTGCTATTAAATTATAATCTAGTGTCATGATACAAATAAGAGCAACAATGTTTCACTTTCTTATGCCATACCATCAAAGGATAATGGAAGAGTGTTGTAGTCTTTGTTGTTTACATCATCCAAATTAAATATTAATGTGTCTGTTTGATGACATGATGATGTGTTTTTGGATTGGGTTTCCATAGACCATGAGGATTTGTGATGTATTATCAGTAGTTGTTGAGACAGTGATAAATGTTTCTCATTTATTACTGATCAGGGAGACTGAATCAGTTGATAAACTATAAACATTATGTGAATTGGTGATTGTATGCATCCATTTAGTTTACTAAATCATTTTATCTTATAAATAGACATATTTAAAATTGTGATTATGAATATTCTTATTGAATTATTTTTGTACTCATCTAAAAAATGAGTACAACACCTCATCCAAAAATTGATGTTCACTCAAAGAGGATGATCTCGATATTGTAGGATATATTGTAGGCATGCATCCTAGATTTTTATGGAATGCTTTATGATCATCAAAACCTGGATTAAATTATGTACAATAATATAATTCAAGATCATATTTGGATAGATCCTTTTATGGTTCTCTATAATTGACCATGTAATAATGACCCAAGCTTATTACACAAAACTATTACATAGTTTCAGATAAATATTCATTATAATTGATAAACACAAACCAAGGTAATCTAATATATTACTGTCATGGGATAACATAAATACAATCTTCTTATTTCATAAAATATCCTCAACATCTCCGAAAAATATATTCTCACATATCACACCACTAACCCCTACCCTACCTAATCATTTCTTCATTACATTAGTTAATAACTATTAAATATAGTGATCATAGATTTAAATAGATTATAAACATAGAAAATAAAAATCTATGAAAATATGAAATAATAATATAAGAATAAGGGTATGTGATCAGGATAATAACATTATATGGTCATACCAAACCTTTCATATATTATAAACGACATTAATTTAATAAACCATTAGTAATGTCGAAAATATGGGTCATAATAGTGAGAAATAATCATAAATAATTAATGAACCGTAATACCATGTCAAATAAGTTATTAAAAATCATAATGATACCAAAGAATTTCATTATTTTTGTTCAATTACTTATATAATAAACATATTACATCCATACATATCACATAATTCCCATTTGGGATGATGAATCACATTTTTTTCTCGAGTGGATCTGAACTCCCCAAGACCATTGCCATGTTTCTCATTATTATCACTTGAAATATAATTCTTCAACATATGAATTTTATAAAGATATATGTCCCACACAAATATTAATGAAACCAATTATTATTTTTCCCACAATAACATAAATCATTAATTATATCATCACATCATAACCTGTTTAATAAAATATGGTTTCAAAAAAATAATCAATTACCCATAAAAACCCCTTAAAAAATAAATTCATATCATAATAATTTTAACAACAACAAAATATACAATCCAAAATAATAAAAATTATTCTATCATTCAATATCATTCGTAGTAATGTATACGTAACATTAATGGATTTCATTTCATATAGAAAATGCTTTTGAATGATCAAATAAAACATTTAATGAGGAAAATAATCATTCAATATTGAAAACAAATTCATAAGACATAAAATAATTTCATATTAATTTTATTGAATGTAAACTTTTATTCATATATAGAAATAATTGAAATCATTGTGTTTTATAGGAAAAAATATTTTTTTATAAAGTTCATTTTTAAAAATATTATTCCTTTTACATTTTTAGCAAAGGACAAATCAAAATCATTTTGAAACTGAAAAGTACATTCATTTCAAAAATAATTATAAAGAAATTTATAACATTGGAAAAAATTTCCGTAATAAATTTTTTTGATTATTTTATAAATATTTTATATAACATTTTTATAAATCATGATTTTGATTAAAAAAATTTTGGCTAAAGAGATAACTAATATGTGTTATCTTTAAAATATTATTTTGAAATCATAAGAAAAAATAATATAATATTATTTGAAAACATGTATTCATTTTTAATGACTATATGTTATTAAAATTAATGTTTTAATATAGATATGGATCATAATATTTCATCATCAATGTCATAAACATAATAAATCTGGATAAATTATTTGATTATAACAAGAAACCCTTACCACTCTTGTAACATTAGAAATGTGAAACCAATGAAAGAGAGATGATGAAAATTTTAATGTAAATAAAAATACATTTAACTGAATAATTATATAAAAAATTTATGGGTATTATATACACCATATAAAATAAATATGTTGTGTGTACGAAATGTGTCTCACAAAAGTAAATAGTGAGATGAAAACCCCTTACCATAAGTATCAAAATCCTTCTTATATATTCAAAAAAAAGCTTAATTAATATATGTTTATTATATATATTTTAAAACCCCATATTTTTATATATATAATACTATATATTTATTTCTTAGGACATTTTATTACCCATTTGTTAACAATTAGATTTTAAAATCATGATTCGGGTAGTAACAACAATGTTTTTCATGTATGTTTTGATTTATTATTTCTAGTCCACTTACTTTTATCATGGGTAAATTATCTCAATATTTTCAAAATTGATATAAATAACATATTTATTTCTTGTATATAGGTATTTATGGTAATCAATGAAAGATAAATTTATAAAATGAATACATCATTTATGGAGACGGTAGGTTGTACGTATGCATGAATGTTATTTCCATTTTTTAAAATATGAATAGAAATATAGTTTATAAATATGTTAACATAAAATAATTATTTTTTATATCATATTTATCACATATATTTATTTAATTTATCTTTATTAACTTCCATGTAACTTGTTAGAGTAAGACAAATTAGATCGCCTCCTGAGGAGACAATCCACTGAATACACAGATGACGATATTGTATCCCCCATGTAATTGTATGTAAAAAATTATATGATATATAATTATTTAAAAAAATTAATTATTATATATATATCATATATATTAAGATAAACTATCCTTAATAACACACTTTTAAATTGGAAATCGAAAAACCAATCACATCTTTTCATGAGGTAGTAGTATATCATACACATGATCAATGTTATTGTTTTCTAAACAAGATGGGACGTAATAAGATAAATGTGTTATTATAATTGATATGAAAAAATAATTGAATATATAGAATTTTTAAAAATTAATTCTTTCATTATATTCATCTGTTAAACAGAGTAATGGAAAATAAATTACATCGATTCATGAGGCACTAGTCTATGGAACAAACGAATAATGATTTATAATCCTATATGATAGAACATGAGAAGTTTTTTTGGAAATAAATATAACTAATAATATTATAATATAGAATATAATTATGTTATTATATCAGCATGGTTTGAAAATATTTAAATGTGTTATAGGAAGAAATAGTATAAAATGCAATGTTTGAGATGTCACCTCTTCATTGTGGAACATCGTTTGGTTTTCACCAAAATCCTTCATAGAATGGATTAATGAAAATGTTAAGGGTTATTTAATGTGATTAGATATGTATTTATAGAATTTTTGTTTGTATGTTCTATGGAAAATAGTTTTTCAATCATGAACAATATATGAGCAGAGTGGCCTTTTAGGAATGATGTGAGTTGCACACTTGTATTTTTTTTGAAAATAAAAAAGTGTTACAATGTTTTTTAAAAGTAAAAAATGCATAAAATTTGATCATTATCGAAGATCATATGTTTTAAGGTAACAATATGTCCATAAAATCTATCTTTTTACTGTTTATTTGTCATTTTATACTTTATATTTTTAGTGTATCCCCCTGGTAAACCCATTTTGTCACGAACCGAATTTGGTCTCCATCATACCGGCAGCAAAACAGGCTCATGGAAAGGCCTGAATGGTGTTCTCTATCCCCATGGTCTGGCACAAGTTCCCGGGTATCATAAAAATTTATTTTGGAATGATTTACATTATTTGGATTCATAAAATAACTAAAAACAAACAATAATCCAAATCTGAAAAATTATGCCAAACAAGACTTAACAAAATTCAGAACTAAGAATATGGGTTTAAAAAATACAGAAGTGGTCAAAAGGTGTATAAAATTAGTAGAAAAACATCCCAAGAGACTCCACACTACAAGGGGTCATCACCCACGAGCCATCTCCACAACACCACTCAGTTGAGAGAAACTAGCAACTCGAACCGCCATCTCCCAAGGCCTTGCCTTTGCCTGTGTCAATCATGATCAAGTCTATATACACACAAAGGTGTAAGTAGGGTGTGATACTAATCCAAATAAGATATCACCCAAGTATTCCAAGTGATATGCATTATAAAATAAAAATATTGAGAGAGTTATAAACAGAAAATGGTAGAATTTATTTCTAAAAGTGAAACATTGAAAAGAAAATAACATTCAATGAAGATAACACTAAAGAATGAGTTAATTTTAATAAAACATGAAAAATATTGGTTTTCACATCCAAAAATACCATAAGTCAATGATTAATTCCAAAAAGTCCACACGCACAAAGCATTATAACACCCCTATGTACTAGTTAGTTGTGACCCCCAAATACCTCGTACCTCGGTGAAAGTAATCGTAATAAAATTTGTTCTCAAGCATGAGACACTAGTAGGGAGCATACCCATAACCTATTGGTCTCCATTCATTTCCATTGTAGTTTTTTTGTGTTATCCATGTCATACATGCTAAGTGAACCATGGTCAAAACTCCTCTGTTAACTAGCGTACAAGTACACATTAGCCCACCTAGTTAACCGGGTTTCCCATCATGTGCTCAAATAGTTACCACATGCTACCAAAATTAATTTTCACATATAAATATCAGTTCTGGTAACACACATTCAAAACAGTAGCTAAAAATTCTTTTCACCTTTTTATATAACTCAATAAACAACTTATAATATCCATAAAACAATTTCATGAAAAGTAATCAAATTTTGCACATTAAATTCTTCTAAAATCCCACATTTAAAACCCAATGGAGACAAACATTATACCAATCCAGAAATTACAGCATCAAAACGTTTTTATAAATCCAATCCATAAATTATAAATCAACACCAAAATGCACAACATGGGTTGCACATGTAAAACACCCATTTTAACACAAAATTGGAACTTATAAATCAACCGCTTAAAAAATGCTACCCAAAAAAATTTCTCAATCAAAATAATAAAGGAGGAACATAATGGAAACAGAAATACAGAAATCCAAATCATTCTACAATACCTACTTATAAAATCACCTACCAAAAGTGTCAAGAACTGCAAATCCTTGTGCGGAACTTCAACCGCACCACCACCACACCACAAGGGAGTGAGATCAAACCTAAAACAAGAGGATTGGACCATGAAAATTAAAATTAAGCCCTAGGTACAAATCTATAGCTTCTGGACATATGTCGATTCATGAAAAAATGGAGAAAGCGTAAGGAAAAGGAAGGAACTTAGAAGGATAGTCACTTACTTGGGAAATATGGACGATTTTAGAAACTACAGACATTTGTCCCCAATTCTCAACTGATACAATATCTAAATAGGGGGAAACAAAGCTGGGGTTTCGGATAGGTATAGTTGGAGCAGGTGAGAGGTAGAATCTTTTAAAAAGGATAAGAAATGAATATTTTATGAAATAATTAAAACAATAATTTAAAACTGCAAATAGGATTTCGGGTTGGCCCAATAGCTAATTTGATAACCAAAATCCAAGATTCTAATGAATTTTTAAGGGGACCAAATTTCTTTTGTCGTTTTAAAAGTAAAATTAAGTTCATTTTGGAAGTTTAATGGGTGAAAATGGTTGAAAAACGAAGGAGTTATTAAAGAAACAAAATTTACTTTCAAAACTAGAAATGGGCTCTCGGGTTGGCCCAAATTTTTAAAACCCACCATTTCCTTCAAAAATACATGGAAATCCCCCAATAAAAAGGAAGGATGTAAATTAAATAAAAAATACTTCTAAAATATTTCATTTATGTGACAATTATCCCTACCATAAAGGACTTTCCACCCCGGATAGTCAACACGAAGCTTGATTAGAAAACAAGAACGGGTACTCTTCCTCGACCCATGAATTTCACTCCAATGTCTCATGTGTATCATTTCCAAGCTGCCATAGAACCCGAATTAATGGAATATAATTTCTTTGAAGTATCTTCTCTTCGGAGTCCGCTATTTTCACCAGCCTCTCAATAGTAGACATGTCAGGCTCTATCTCCAGTTCTTCCCAACTCAACACATGGGACAGATCCGAGTTGTATTTTTCAACTGAGAGACGTGGAAGACATCATGGATGGACGTAAACTGATAAGGTAAGGACAACTTTTATTACACCTTTCAAATAAGTTCAGTGATCTCATAGGGCCCGAAATACCATGATATCAGCTTACCTTGCTTCCCCAATTGACGATAGCCCATACAAGGGGCCACAATCAAGAATACCATGTCACCCACAGAAAACTATAGGTCTCGACGCCTCCGATCAGAATAAGATTTATGACGAATCCGGGTTGCCAATAAGCGCTTCATGATCAACTTGACCTTCTCAGAAGTCTCCTTCACAAGTCTTGGCCCCAATAGTGATGTCCCTCCTACTTCAGCCCATCATAGAGGGGACAGACATGGCCGACCATAGAGCGCCTCAAAAGGGGACATTTGAATAGAGGATTGATAACTATTATTATAAGAAAACTAAACCAATCCCAATTGGCTATCCCAAGAACCTCCATAGTCCAGGACATATGCACGAAGCATGTCCTCCAAAATTTGATTCGCCCGCTCTGTCTGACCATCTATCTGAGGGTGGTATGTCGTTCTCATCTTAATCTAAGACCCCAAGGCCTTCTGAAGGCCTTCTCAAAATTGAAAAGTGAATCAGGAGTCCTTATCTGAGACAACTGCTGATAGTACACCATGGAGTCTCACCACTTCGTGAAGATACAAATGGACCAACTCATCCACTTTAATTGTATCATTTATCGGAGTGAATTGGGAAGATTTGGTCAGACAATAAATCACCACCCAAATGGCATTCTTACACTGAGGTGTACAAGGTATGACAACAATTATCTTCATCGTAACCTCGTCCCACTTCCAGGAAGGAATGGGTAGTGGTTGGAGAAAACCGGAAGGCCTTTGGTGCTCTTCATTCACCTGTTGAAATGTGTAGCATCTCGAAACAAATTCTGCTATGTCACATCTCATTCCAGGACACCAAAACTGCAGACGGACATCATAATACATCATAGTGGCTCCTGGATAGACAGCCCACTAAGACTGGTGGATATCCTGCATCACCACATTCCACAGAGATAAGGGTACTACTAAACGGACCTTGAATAACATGATACCCTCTAGAGATGATGTTAAATCAGAGGATGTCTCCCCACCATGAAGAAACTACTTCGACCACTGACAAAGCTCATCAATGAGTTTTTCCCACTGAATCTACTCCAACAGAGAAGGGGTCAACTGCACACTCTCCAAGAATGGCCCTCCACTGTATTCCCTGGACTCTACATGCATTTGAGAAATGAGCCCCATAAATTTCCACTCATCACTGGACATTCTCAAAGCTTGCACCAGAACCCTTCTGCTCAAGGCATCGTCCACTACATTACCCTTGCCTGGTGTATAGACAATGTCAAATTCAAACCCCTGCATGTAATCGATCTAGCGATGATGCCTCAACTTGAGGTCCTTATGTGAGAAGAATAAGCCAAACTTTTGTGATCATAGTAGACCAAAAAATTCTCCCCAAAGAGGTAGTCACTCCATGTCTTTAAATCATCTATCACCGCTTCCAACTCCAAGTCATTGGTCGAGTAGTTATTTTCGTGTGGTCGAAGTTAGCGAGAGCCATACGCGACCACTTGATAATCCGGCATAAGCATGATCCCAAGACCCATACCTAAAGCATCACAATAAACCACATAGACCTTTCTAAACAATGGTAAAATCATCACAGGTGCGGTGGTCAACCGCCACTTCGACTCCTCAAAGGATTCATGACACTGTGGGCTCCATTCAAACTTCACCCTTTTCCGGGTGAGTGTGGTCATGGGGGAGGCGAGCCGCGAGAAGTCCCGGACTAAGCACCTATAATAACCTGCCAGGCCAAGAAAACACATGATCTTAAACCCATTTCTTGGTTGTTACCATGACATAACTTCATTAATCTTATCAGTATCCACTGAAACCCCATGTTCTGAGATGAAATTCCTCAGAAATATAACTTCCATGATCCAAAATGTGCACTTCGAGAGTTTGGAATACAGGTGATGGTCCCGCAATGTGCTCAAAATGACCCAAAGGTGGTGCTCATGCTCCTCCTCAGATCCAGAATAAACAAGGATGTCATCCACAAATGCAACTACAAATGAGTCTAGATATTGGTGGAACACCCTATTCATGAGCTCCATGAAAACTTCAGGGGCATTCGTTAATCCGAAAGGCATGACTGGATACTCGATGTGACCATACCATCTTCGGAAAGCTGTCTTCAGAATGTATGCTTCTCTTACCCCGAGCTGCTGGTATCATGAACACAAGTCGATTTTGGAGAACCACTTTTCCCTCTTTAGTTGGTCAAACAAATCTTCTATCCGCGGTAAAGGGTATTTATTATTGATGTTCACATTATTCAATTTCCGATAATTGATGCACAACTGGAGGGTTCCATCGTCCTTTTTCACGAATAAGACAGGGGCGGCCCAAGGAGAGACGCTCGGGAAAATGAATCATTTGGATTCCAAAACGTCCAGTTGTATCATTAATTCTCTCAATTCGGTGGGGGCATGTGATATGTGGGAAGAGATATAAGCTGTGTTCCCGATGCCAATCAATCGAGAACTCCACGTCCTGCTCTAGGGGTATGCCTGAGAAATCATTTGGGAAGACTTCTGGTAACTCATCCACTACATGAGGTAACCCGACCTGAGAGACACCAACACCATCCTCCTGTACGAGTGACGACACCTGATAAGAATGATTCCCCATCCCAGGGAGTGGAGGTCCCGCGCAACCTGACCGAGGATCCCATTCTCCATGAAATAACTGAGGACTCCCATATGGTGGCATAAATCTAACTCGATGTCGATAGCAGTCAATATGCACTTGGAAGCACACCAGCTAGTCCATACCAAGGATCACATCAAATAAGTCCATAACAAGGACCAGGAAATCCCACTCCATCTAAACTTCTGACACAGAGAGTGCGCACGACGGGAACCTAAGACCCTTCCCCTTTTTCTTATAGTGTGGTGTTACTAACTCCAATGCTACAGATAAAAGTTCAGATGGATGGATCAATAAGGTCACAAGATGGGAAAATATAAAATAATCTGATGCACCAGTATCAAATAAAACTGCAACTATAGAAGATTCAATAAGAATGGTACCCCAAACAGTCGAAGTTCCTTCATCAGATCCCTCCAGTGCCTGATCCACAACATGAAAGTGTCTGGTCCCTACCTGTGAACGGCCACCCCCCTATGGCTCTGCCCTAAATTGGCTCTTCCCAAAAAATGACCTAGCCCTATAGTCATGACCACCGAACTGAGATCCCACTGTCCATGATGGCTCAGACTGCGCTGGCACTCCCTTGGGAGGAATAGATCATGCCCCACTATGATTCGGATGTGCTATCCCGCAAAAGAGCTGCACGTGTACCATACCTCCACACTGAAAATAGGTCTTTGGAGGATGAGGGCATGATGGATGGATTTGCCCTGTCTTCCCACACTGGTGGCACATGATAGTCCTCGCATCTGAAGCCACTGATTAAAACTACCTGGAAGAGTGGCCTAAACTGCCACCTCCCCTCTTTCGTTGCTCTTCCCGCTTCCTCTTCTTTTCAACAGAGCTACTAGTGACCATACTAGATACCCCTCCAAAGATCCCAGACTTCCCCTTTTGATCAAACTCTACCATGCAATCATGATCGACAACCTCATAAAAAGTTCCCAAATTGAATAGGAAGACCTGTGAGTAAATTTCTGGTTGCAGTCCATTCCCGAATTTCCAAGCTTTCAAGTATTCACATGAAACAATCTCAGGCATATACCACACTAATTCAGTAAAACAGTTAGAATAATCCATTACTGAATGATCTCCCTATGAAGGATCCAGGAATTCTCGAGATTTGGAATAGGATAGAACCTATGGACAATATTTCTTGTTGAAGATGGCCTTAAAATCCTTCCATCTCATGTTTTCATGATTCCCAAATTGAAGAAATGATTCCCACCACCTATGGCTGGGACCCTCTAGCTAAAAAGAGACACATTTCACCCGGACCTCCTCAGGTGTGTCCAGGAACTCGAACATACACTCTATATTCTCGAGCCATTCCTCTGCATCTTGAGGTTCCGAGCTACCTCAAAAATAAGGAGGTTTAGTTTTCATGAACATTTGGGCCTTATCCTTCCTGGGCCCAAACTCATCTTCTCTGGCTGGAGTAAGAGCCAGAACCCCTCCTTGTCCCAGATCCTGGATAGCTCTGACCACGACTTCAGTCATCCTTTTATCGAGTGGTGCAGTAGAACTCTCTCCATCTTCCTCCCATGGGTGTTTGGGAGCATTCTAGGGAGACATGTTGCTGTAAAATGCAATAGTCACAAGGAAAAAAAATATTACAACAGTTATGAAAATTTCAGGAATAACATCAGATTTAAATAATCCAAACACATTACAACCGTAAAATAAATAACTACTTCACCACCCTCGATGTCCACGTGCAGTCTGCATCGCACACGTCTCACCTAGAAGTGAAGATACACAAGCAATTCAGACATCCCATGTTGACTCATGTTCTGTCACAAGGGGTACGTGTCAGGAACCTACTCATGACCAAAACTCTGAGCCCCAATATTCCTATCTTCTGTCTAGCCCAACTCATCCCAAAATAATAATATAACTCAAAAATGTTAACCTCCCTTTGATACCATTTTATCACGAACAGAATTTGGTCACCATCAAACCGGCACCAAACCTATATCATGGTAAGGCCCAAAGGGCGTTCCTTATCCCGAAGGGCTGTCACAAATGCCCGAGTATCATAAAAATTCATTTGGGAATGATTTACCCGAGTTTGGATTCATAAAATAACCAAAAAAAACAATAATCCAAATCTGAAAAATTCTGACAAACAAGACTTAATAAAATTCAGAACTGAGGTTATGGGATTAAACAATACACAATAGGTCCAAATGTGTATAAAATTAGTAGAAAAACATCCCAAGAGACTCCACACAACAAGGGGTCATCGCCCACGAGCCGTCTCAATAACACCACACCATTGAGAGAAACTAGCGACCCGAACCGCCATCGCCCAAGGCCTTGCCTTTGCCTGTGTCAAACATGATCAAGTCTACTTACATCCAATGGTGTACGTAGGGTGTTAGAATAAGCCCAATATGATATCACACAAGGATTCTATGTGATAGGAATTATAAAATAAAAATCTTGCAAGAGTTATAAATAGAAAATGGTAGCATTTATTCTAAAAGGGAAACTTTGAAAAGAAAATAACATTCTATGGGGATAACTTTAAAGAATGAGTGAATTTTAATAAAAAATGCAAGATACTGGTTTTCACATCCCAAAATACCGTAAGGTAAAGATAAATTCCAAAAAGGCCACACGCACCAAGCATTAGAACACCCCTAGGTACTAGTCAGTTGTGAGCCCCAAGTACCTCGATCCTCGGTGAAAGTAACCGTTATAAAATTTGTTCCCATGAATAAGCCACTAGTAGAGAGCATACCCATAACCTTGGGGTCTCTAATAATCTCTATTGTAGTTTTTTTAGTGTTATACATGTCATACTTTCTATGTGAACCATGGTCAAAACCCCTCCGTTCACTAGCGTACTAGTACATGTTATCCCACCTAGTTACCCGAGTTTCCCATCTTATGCTCAAATTGTTACCACATGATACCAAAATCAATTTTCACATATAAATATTAGTTCTAGTCACACACATTCAAAATAGTAGCTACAAATACTTTCAACATTTTTATGTAACTCAATAAACCACTTATAATTTATATAAAACAATTTCAAGAAGAGTAATCATATTTTTCACATTAAATTCATCTAATATCCCACATTTAAAACCCAATGGAGACCAATATTATACCAAAATAGAAATTATATCATCAAAACATTTTTATAACTCCAATCCATAAATTATAAAACAACACAATGGGGCAAAATATGTGTTGCACAAGTAAAAGACCCATTTTGACACAAAATTGGCACTTATAAATCAACCGCTTTAAAAATACTACCCAAAACAATTTTCACAATCAAAATAATGAAGGAGGAATATAATGGAAATAGAAATACAGAAAACCAAATCATTCTACAATACCTACATATGGAATAACCTACCAAAATTGTCAAGAACCACAAATCCTAGTGTGTAACTTCAACCACACCACAAGGGAGTGATATCAAACCTATAACCAGAGTATTAGACCAAGAAACTAAAAATAAAACTCTAGGTACGAAGCCCTAGATTCTGGAAATTTATGTATTCATGAAAAAAGGGTGAATTCTTAAGGAAAAAGAAGCAACATAGAAGGATAGTCATTTACTTAAGGAAAAGGAAGCAACTTAGAAGGATAATCAATTACTTGTGAAATTTAGATGATATTTAAAAATCATAGAGGTTCAACCCAATTATCGACTGATACGATCTCTAACTAGGGGGAAATGAATCTATGGGTGCGGATAGGTACAATGGGAGAAGGTGAGAGGTGGAATCACGGAAAAAGGACAAACAATGAATATTTTATAAAATAATTAAAAAAACATTTTAAAATGTGAAATGGGCATTCGGGTTGGCCCAATACCTAATTTGATCACCCAAATCCAAGATTCTAAATAATTTTTATGAGGCCCAAATTTAATTGGTGTTTTTAATAGTGAAATGACGGTCATTTTGGATGTTGAATGTGTGAAAATGGTTGAAAACTAAGGAGTTATTAATGAATCAAAATTTACATTCAAAACTAGAAATGGGCTCTCGAGTTGGCCCAAATTTTGAAAACCCACCATTTCCTTAAAAAATGAATGGAAAACCCCCAAAACAAAGAAATGATGTAAATTAAATGAAAAATACCTTAAAAATATGTAATTTATGTGACACATTTTCACCTTAACCTATAAAATAGATTATTACTATTTTTACAATACATTTTGGAAAAAAATTAATTATAACATATTAGATAATATATATTATTATAATTACAAATATGGAATATATTTTTCAAAATTCCATTCATTGAAGTGGAAAATTTTAATTTAACATTTATCCAACTTATGTGATGAAAATTAGCATTTCCAAGGAGAAATGTTTCAGACGATTAAAAATATTGTATATCAAAATTATATATTATAATAATTCCAATAACCAATAAATTACAAATATATATATTTGAAATATTTTTAATTTTAGAAAAATCTGAAAACAATTTATGTTTTTATATGTTTTAAGACAAAATAAAATAACAAAAAAACTACTAATTCTCACATTTAATCAAAAATTATATTTTCTAAAAAAAATATAAAAAATTGACCCTAATATTAATTTATAATTCTGATATTTTTTCATTATCTAAAAGTAATTAAAAATGTATAAAACAATAATATTAAAATAACTATAGAAAATGTGATAAATATTGTTCATAGAATAACATAATTATTTAATAGAAAATTGGAATAATTTTTATCTCATGCATAAATACATATAATATTATAATTATATATTTTATTGAATATATTATATATAAAATTCATTACAATAATTCAAAAAAACATATTTATTTAATTGATTGATATAAAATGTGTATGTGTGAAAAAAATAGTTATAAAGACAAAATATATCAATTATTTTAAAATAGTTTATAATTTCACATTATAATTTTTTCACAAAAAAATCATTTTATAAAACTGTTTAAAAATTATATTTTCTAAATTTTATTAACACTATTAATACCCACATTTACAATGAATAAGAAATAATTATTATTTTAAATAATAATATTTCAATTGTATGAAGTGTTCCATAAAAACATAGTGTTATATGTAATGAAATATAAACAATTTCTTACATCTAACAAATGATTAACATGGTGTTACATGTATGAAAAATTATAATTTTTATTGTATGTAACAGAAAATTTCAAATTTAATATATAATTTGGAAAAAATATTTCCAATGAACTTATGATGCTATAATCTACAAATATTAATATGAAATTTTTCCACAAAAATCATCACTTTTGTACCATTAAATGATGATAATTATATCCCATTTCATCCTTAGGTTCCCATATAGATTCCTCAAGTATGTAGTTTCACCATAAAACATTGACTAGGTAAGTATTCTTGTTTTTTATATCATTCATTGATCCAGAATCTCAAATAGATATTCCTCATGAGAAATATCAGGCTCTAACCGTATGACCTCCATGCCATGTACATTTGATAGATCAGGTATATACGTTTCCCAAAGAGATAGATAGAAAATATGATGAACATGAGATATATTTGGTTAAAGATCCAATTAATAATCAATTGTTTCAACACGATCATGAATCGCAAAAGGACTAATGTATTAAGATCTTAACTTCCCCTTATTTTCTTACCTCATAATATTAATTCATGATGATATTAATAAGAATATATTTTCACCTAATTAATATTATAGATAAAACTAGTTGCTATAATCATAACATTTCATTCAATGATTTGATACACATAGATGTTTTTTATTGTGTTTAACCATCACTTAAATTTTATCATCTAGCTCAGGTCCCAATAACATTTCTTCTACAACATCATTACAATATTTTTTATTTTTATATTTTTGTATATAAATTATTTCATAGTGATCCATGAGAATTCTTATGTGAAATTATATGTTTTAGGAAGACTCAACTATAGGATGGTGTTGATCCCAAACACCTTTTAAATCCATAGATAATGATTACATAATATCTTCTAGTGTTTGAATTTTTCAGAGAGATAAAATATCATTATGAGGAAAATATCTTATACTGAAACTCACCTCTAAATCAAGAGAGTGCTCAAGAATTATAAAAAACAAGAAGTAATATTTACTTCTAAATTAGATACAATTGAATGTCGTACTCTATGAAAACATATTCAATTTTAAATGTATATTCCCTTAATCAGAAGAAAAGATAAAACATGACCCATAACAAAAAAGTATGATGAATTCATAAGGTGATCAACTAAAACCCGTAATTAACTCATAATTAAATATAATAAAAAACCAATAGCTTACTGTTACCATTATTCATATTTCAAAAAACTGTATAAAAATTCCTCCTCAAATATTTTAATCATTAAAACATAGAAAAAACCCAAAAAATTTTATTTTTATAAAATTATCTTAAATTATACAAAATCATGATAAACTCCAATAACATAAAACCATAAAGGTTTTTTAAATGAAATTGAAATTATAATCAACCCTAAAATCATAAAACACTGATGGTTCCATAACAATTATGTTAATCTTACGTGGATACAAATACTATTTAAAAGTAAAATTAATCCAGTATTCCTTATATAAATAATTATATTATAAAAAAATTAAGTAAAAGATTGGGTTCATCCTTGTTCCAATAGAATATGGAAGGTTATTTTTTTATTTAAGAATCTATATAGATGGAGATATTCAAATTAAATTTCATTACAATATGATTGATAATATTTTCATAGGGCTAATTCGAATAAACTTCAACATGAATTCCCCATCTAAATAGGTGAGATTAAAAATTCAATAACATTCATGATTCACATCATGCATTGTGGTTGTGTAATATTTCCATTTTTACATTGTATTCATGGGTGTTTGTGTCATATCATCCAAATAATCTCTTATTTTGGTGAATTTATTAGCATAATTCCCATACTCGTTCTACTTGAAGAACTTGAGTGTGGTCGGTGTATTATTTTTCATCCTCTTCTCTTATATTCCATTAACCAACACATTATTTACATTCCAACATTCAAAATCTTTACATTCCACCATTAAAAATTTAAAATCAAATATAGTTCCATTCAATCCATTCCCTTGATTCATTTCCCCTCATTTATTTCATATATATGGTTTTAATTTCATTCCACCATGTTTCTTATTCTAGTTTTTATGAGAATCGATCAACATTTTCCAATAAAAATCATTAGAATCGTGTCAATATGAATGTTCAATATCTACCATTACAACACAAAAAACAATTTATTCATTACACCTAGCATCCCACGTATCATAGACCTTTAAGAGAGTTAGTTTCAGGACACTAGAGAATCAATAATTTTTTCATTCAGCTATAATGATTAAACTAGAAGCACACCTTACAAGTCTTATTAAATTTATTATATAAGGACCTAAAAACAAATTATTCTTTTTCTTAAGATCATTTAATTACATCTCTATATTTGTTAATAGAATATGAGGTAAGTAACTACCACGAATTATCACAATAAAACTCTTCCAATTCCATAGATTCTATTTTGTCTTATTTCCACATGTTCTTAATAACATTCCTACTCTAATATTATTCCACATTCAATTGGTAAACAATAAAAATAAAATTTTCAGGATCCATGCAATTTGTAATGGATTGTATATTTTTATTTATAAAAATACATTCCTTAGAAACTATTAGATTTGTAGAACAACAAAAATAATGTGAAAATTTCCTCATGAATGACTCAACTGGACAATGTCCCCTTTTGTGATCATTTTGATGTTCATCATGGTTAATAACATCATAATGTCATATTAACATATAAAAATATTTTTAATTCTAACCCTCATAACACTTGGTTTCAAATAATGACAACTATTTTATTGTCCTCCATACTAGGTTTTATCATGGTTCCTTTGGGATTCATCTGTTGACTAAAACCAAAAATCGTAGTGTGAGAAACACTAATAAATGTGTAATACCAAACAATAATGAAAAATAATTTATAGACTGTATAAATCATGAAAAAATCTTGAAACTATATAAAACCATAGGTTTATAGTAGTTTATCTATGAACATCATCTACTCAAATCTTTCGTAATATTATATAATGAAAATATTGATTAACCAAATCATATCCCCTAGGTTGTGTCATACAAGGTGTGAATCAGTGCCTATTGTTATGTACCAAGTGATGATTGAGTCCAGATCAATGTTCCATTATCGGTGTTATTACCCATAGGTACCGCTATACTATATCCCCATTCAGATATAATATTCAACCAAATATATATTCAAAGAAAAGAGAAAATGATGTATTTAAAAAATAATTAATATATTATCATCTAAATAGAATAATACTTATGGTCTTACTAATTTTTTATAATCCTAACATCCACGTATTGACTAATACATTCCTCTAATACCAACTATTTCGAATTTGGTATTTCATACATTGATCTCACATCTTTTTTGTTCAATATTCAAAAAATTTCATAAACATGCACACAACGACTATAATAGTACACTATCATTGCAGAATAAAAAAATATTATTATTTTGAGAACAATATTAGACATATCCTATAAACATCTTCTCATATATTACACCTCTTAGGAACAACCTAGCTACACATTTCATCATAACCCTTGGAGGTAAACAAAAAATGGTGAGCTCAGATGCCTAGTAATGGTAAAAATGGGATATATCAATATGTAATCACACGAAAAAAATAAGATATGTATAATAATATGTGTTCATGAACATGACTTATAAATTTTATACAGAAAAATTGGTAGATAATAAACATGATTCAGGGAATAGAACATAATAATTCAGAAAAATTGGGCCACGAGAGATTGAAATCATTATAAAAGATTAATGAACCATAATATCATGTCATAAATGTTTTTTTGTAACATTATTATAGAAAAAAATTTCATATGTTAAGGTTAATGAATAATACTATAATTATAGTTGATCATGACTCATCATCATTTTTTCATTGTGGATCAGGACACACCTATTTTTATAGTGGATTAGAAATCACATATTTCATATAGTGAATCAATCCCAACAACTTGTTTAATATTGTTATAAAATAAAATATAATGAATTAATTAATTCATTTTATGGATATACATGTCCCAAACATACATTAATGAAATTTATAATTATGTGGTCTATAATATAAAAAAACATCATAACATTATACCATTACTAGTTTAATGAAAAAAGGTTTTATAAGTAGTTCATTATCTTTTCATAGAATAAGAAATGATAAATTAATAGTTTCCTAAAAATTTACTCAAAATAGAAATTAACCATATAGAAAAATTATAAGGTTGGTTTTATTCAATCCCATCCCCATAAAATCATATGCAATGTCAAAAGATTCCATATTAGATGGAAAATGATTGTTCAGATTAATATAGAATATTTCATGACAAAAAATTTCTCCCACATTGAAAAACATTTATTTAAACATAAATAATTTTTAAAATCATTTTCATTGAAAATAATTCTGGAAGCATTTAGTATGACCCATAAATCTGAAATATGTCATTATAGTGGAAAACTCTATTCATGAAACTATACATTTAAAAATAATAATATTCTCACTATTTTGGTAAAATCCAAAAAACATAATTTAGAAAATTATTTGAACATTTCCTTGAAATAATTTTGTATAAAAATGATAACATGGGTAAAAATTTCATTAAAAAATTATCTTTATATTTATTGAAATACTTTTGAAATCAGTTTTCCCTATATATGATTTTGGGAAACATGATTTTTGACCAAAGAGATAAATAATGTTATATTGCTATTTTGATCCTAAGGATGTCTTCCTTCCTCCCTCGAAGGTGGTCGCTCCGGGTGATGCTATTGATTTGGCGGCGAAGGATTGTCTGCTAAACCCTAGGCGGAAGAATGATGGCTTGGCTTCCTGAAATAGGTTTTTCTCTGAATCCCTATCTGATTCAGCCTCTCTAAATAAGAGGATCACCAAGAATGGTTCGATTGATTTTGTTGAAGCTAATCCCAAAGTTCTAGAGGATCGCCTTGAGGAATGTAAGTTCTCACTGCTCGCTAGATTGTCGAGAACTCGTAGCGAAGCTCCTGTGAGGGTTGATGAAGTGCGCAATTTCTTGGCCAGAGGCTGGGGGTTCTCGGATTGGTGTCTGAATTCCATTGGAAGAGGTATGTTTCATGTCATTTTTCCTTTGAAGGAATTGCTGAATATAGCCTGGAGCTTTGGACCTGTTTCTCTGAAGCCTGGGTATATAATGGCACAGCAGTGGGATCCTTTATCGAATCCCCTTGCCACTAAGAACTCTTCCACTCAAACATGGGTCCTCATTAGGGGTTTAAACTAGTTTTTTTTGAATCCTTCAGTCTTATGGGAAGTTGCCTCAGCCATTGGTAGTCCAATTAAGGTGGACAAGGAGACTGAACACCCACGTTTTTGCCATTTTGGTAGGGTCTTGGTAAAAATTGATCTAGCACAGGTCCTGATTGACAAGGTTTTCCTTGTTGTTGGGGAGTTTAAGCTCGAACTTTCTGTTCAATATGAGTGGTTGCCTATTTTCTGTAAATCGTGTCTTTGTATTGGTCATACTTCTATGAAATGTCGTAGGAATTTGAAGTGTACACATTGTAAGTCGGTGGGTCATACCTCTGAGCAGTGCAAAACGATTTCGGCGGTGCAGGCTGGTTCTAAGTTGGTTTCTAGAGTAAAGAAGCCTCCAAAGGTAGGACCTTCCTAATATGATGAGGTTTTCTAGTTTGGTTTGGGTAAGCAGTCTGTTGTCCAGCCGGCTGCTGCTGATGCTCGATCAGTGGATAAGGCATTCGAACCATCTGTTGTTGGAACTACCAGTGGTGATGCTTGCAGGTCATCGACTGATATTTCTGAAGAGGAGGAAGGGTGTCATATAGTGCATACGGATGCTGCTACAATGGTTACTGAAGTTTAGCAGGAGGCTGTGGTTGATGCCCAAGAGGTTGAACATATGCTCATTGAGGAAGAGGAAGGGGTCCAATCGGAGCATGAGGTTATTGTTCAGGATGATGTCAATGCTGAGTTTGATTGTGCTGCAGTGGCTTCAGCTTGTATGAAGGGTAAGATGAAGATCTTTGATGAAGATGGGTTTCAATTGGTGACATCGAAGAAGTTGAGGGTTGATACAGCCCAGGTAACTACTGTGGGAGCGCGGCTGGATGGTGCTGTGATGGTGGATAGTGGAACTGTAGGAGAGGATGTGGTCCAGCAGGTTAACCATTATGATTTATTATTGAAGGGTGATGCTTATATTGGGACCGATGATATTCTAGAGAGTTCAACTATTCAGGTTGCTGATATGGAGGCTGCTCCAAAGGATACTTTGAGTGCTGATCCGAAATCTCCAAAGCCAGTATTTAATTTATTTTCTATGTTGGAGTCAATTAATACTCCGGAGTTTGATATGATTAATCTGGAAGGGCTTAAGAAGGCAGGATGTAGCAATAATCGAGATAGCACTTTGATACCTGCTGCTGATAAGAGGATGGAGATCCCAGTGGTAGTGGATTCCACTGCTTATAATACTCCTTGCTCTTCTTCTGAGATGCAGGTGGTCCAGGATACAGAGGAGGTTCGACCGGTGCATGAAGAGTATCCTGCTACTGCGGATCGCAAGGAAGACACTTGCACTGATGTTGGCCTGCACGGGGAAGCTTCCCCTATGGAAAATACTGAGGATTTGACTATGGCAATGGAAGCTGGACAGCAGAGTGGGCGTGGTCGCCTCCCGGCCAGTCGGGGGGGATTTAGGGGTCGAGGTCATCCTCGAAAAAGGTGATCTTCTGTTTGATCTGTTTGTTCTTGTTGGCGTGGTCTGTTGGACTGTAGCTTTTCCCCCTGTTTGTTTGTTGAAACTTTTACTTTTATTTGAATAAATTTTTGGGTCATGGGTCTTATGCCCATGATCGAGCCTTCTCGGTATATCATCCCATAATGAAAAAACATAAAAAAATCTTTATAATAAATGAGATTACATTATAAAACCCTTTCCAAATTAATATCTTTTCATGTATAATTCTTATAGAAGTTATATCTCAAAATTTATATATAAATAACAATATTTTTCTGGAGATTAAAAATATGCATCAATGTGTATTATATACAACACATAAAATAATTAGGTAGTGATGTTGACATGTTTCCTAAAGAATCTAAAATTGAGATATAAATCCCTTAACCTACGTATAAAAATCCTAATGCACATCTAAAATAATATTTAGTAATTATAATTTAATTTCATATATATCAAAACCCATAAGTATATATTGGTTATGATATCTAATTTATGTAGGACATTTACTACATGTTTTTTTATAATTCCTCATTAAAATCAAATTTGGGGTAATTAATACAAAGTTTTTCATGTATGTTTTTCATTTTTATTTTCAGTACTCGTATTTTTAATATGAATAAGTATTATATATAATGATAAAAATTATTCTAAAATCAAATATATTCATTATATAGGTATTTATAATATTCCTTAGTATATTGTGATAGAAAATAAAATACACCATTCATGGAGACGGTAAGATGTATGAACACATGAACATTGTTTCTATTTTTTCGAAGGAAGAAATAAAGAAAAAAATTAAAAACATATTAAAAATACATAATTAATTTTCAATTAAATATATTAGATATAAAAATTAAATTTACACTTGTCAACTTTGAAGAAAGGAATTTGTGAACAAAGAATCTCATTGCTTTGTGTGGTTGTATTCTACCACACACATAGATGATGGGATCATATCACCAATAAAATGAAATTTAAGAAGTTGAATGTGATATATTTATTATATATTTATAATTATTTTAAAAATGAAATATATATTTATTTCATACATCCCTATTTCCATCTATATAAAATTGAAATGGAAAACACATCACATCAGTTCTGGAGGTAATTGTATGTCATACACATGACCAAAATTCTAGTTTTATAAAGAGTTTTTAGGGTAAAAGGTAGATATGTTATTATAATTATAGTTTTATATGAATATATAAAATATATTTTATAAAAAATAAATAAAAAATTTATCTTATCTTGAGAGATGTTAATGGTAAATTATTAACATCATTTCGCGAGGCGGTAGTCCACAAAAGAAAAAAATGATGTTTTCGTATCACATTTGATTTTTGTGGGGATGATTTTAGGTCATTTACATAACATAAAAGATTATAAATGTATGGGATAAATTTATGTTTTTATATTAGTATTATATTATAAAAATTTTATTTTGTGGTGGAATAAATAATATAAAATTATCAGTAAGGGATATTACATCTTCTTTTCAATTTTGTTAATCATATAAATTCGTCCTATGATGGATTTATGAAAAAAAGTAAGGATAATAGGATGAAATTAGAGAAACATGGATGATATTTTGAAATTAATTTTATGAAAAAAATGGTTTTCGATGAGTGAATAAGAGAGGATAGTTGATATAATTTCAAAAGTGAGGTGAGTGGCACATTAATAATCATTAGAAAGAAAAAAGTGTACAAATATTTATCAAATTCATAAATGCACAAAGATGTGACATTATAGAACTATAGAGGACATAAGATCAAAATATGTCTAATAAAAGTTTGTTTTTAATGTTTCTATTCCATGATATACCATTTTTAACCAAAAAGTAAACCCATTTTTACATTAACCATGAGAATTAATTTTTTCTGTTTTTACTTTTCATTATGTAAAAAAAGAATGTTGAGCCTGTTGGAAAATAAAAATTATTCTTCTTCAAATATAGATTCAATTTTTATAAATTCCATTCATATAAGCGAAAAATTTAAACTTAATTTTATTCTTATAGTAGGGATGAAAACCATGTTTTCTAATGATAAGAGATGAAAACGATAGAAAACCTCTTATATAAAAAATGATATGAAATTTTTTAAAGTGAACAAAATTTTAATATTATATATATAACATAAAATTTTTTATTTTAAAACCATCATAACTTTTTTATGAAATTTATTTTAACTTAAAACGCAAAACCCAACAAAAACTATTTTTCATGAAAATTCATATTAATTTATAAAATTAGTTTTATACAATGTTTTACTATAAAATAAAATAATATTACCTATATTGAATTATTAAAATATATAAAAGGACTAATTTTTCCTTTAAATCATTTTATAAAGAATTATAATTGTAAATATTTGATACAAAAATACAATTTTGAATGAAAATAAATAGTTTTCACTATTCACTACGAAATCAATATTCTCCAAAAAGTCCCAAAACATCACCTTATGATAGTTTTTATAGGTTTGATTTCCAAAATATATTAGTATAATAAAATAATTTATCTACGTTTTTAGTAAATAAATTATATATCACACACACAAAATTACAAAAATAAATTGGAAGATAATATATCTTTGATGTATAAAATGTTTTTATAAAAAATTTTGAAGTTATTTATCAGAAAAACATTTTATAAAACCATTATTCATCATTAAATAATTTATTTAAACCTAAACATATCATCAAATTCAATATCAAGGTAAAAATTGACATATTAAAATAATAATATTTTTTTCTCTTTCATGATTTTCTTTGCATGTTATCTACACTATTGAATATAGTGTTATTTTAAAATATTGGGTTGTTACATCAAAACCCTTTAAAAAAATTTAAACGTTAAATTTGAAATTATTCTTGATAATATTTTTTTTTAAAATTCAATTATGAAAACACCACATCCTAAAAATGGTTAATAAAACAAACTCTTAAAATGATATAAAAAGAAATAAAAAGATCATTTAGTGTAATACATAATTTAGTTTCCAAAAAAGAAAATATTAATCATATGTGAATATATGGTCATTAAAGAAAGATAAAATTTCAAATAATGATGGTGATCTAAAGAGAAAATTTATCCCAGGAAAGTGAAAAATCAAGAGATAGTTGAAGAAAATAATAACATTAGTCAATCACGTGTAAAAAATACCATCGATTCATCCAAGATGAATATAATGTTTTATTTTTTAATTTTTACATCCTTTTTCTTCAGTTATGGAATTTCATTTCGATAGAGATTAAAAAATATAGAAAGATAAATAATTTAAATCTATAATATCTTCTTATAACTACTTCTCACAATAATCTAATTTTTTTTCAGAACGATGCGTATTAAAGATATTGTTTAAATGCATGAAGTAACAAAATAATCATTTAATAGATCACATAATTCAGTAAAGGATAAAAATATATTCCTCATAAAAATAAATATCATATAAAACTGAAATTATAACCATAAGGTAAGGTGATTCAAATATTTAGAAATAATATTGTGAGGAAACGCCACATTTTACTTAAATTTTTCCAAAAAAAACAAATGGTCATCTTATATTATTCCCTAAATAAATAACCTCACATTCTAATTAACCTCAATAATCTCAAAATTATAGAATGTTTTATCCTTAAAAGTGAACTCATACCTTTTATGTAAAATTTCTATAAAAATTCATTCATCCCAAATGATCTCAAATGTTAAAACCAATATTTAAAAACACTAAAACCTAATGAAGTATACCAATAAAATTCATTAATCTCTAAGATAAATCACTATAAAACATATAATGTAGTGAAAATAACAAGAATATCATATAAAAATTTATGATTATAACCAAAAACAAAATCCTTATTTTATTGTTATTATCTCGAATAATATCACATTTTCATTGAATCATTTTTTTGGACCAACGAGACTATCTATAACACATTATTAAAAAGATCATATAATTCATATACTATTCAAAAAAATTTATATAATCATTAACATTGTATCCTTCTTATTACCCACATAAAATTCAAATGTTAAATTGCATTTTTATTTTAATAAAACACTTTTATGGTAATGTTGGGAACAAAAAACGTTCATAAAACCAAAAAAAAAATATCTAACAAAATAGGATGTAATCTTGGAATTTCTGGAAAAACAATATAAGACATAATTTACTTTAACTGATATAACTTCTATTAAATGGAGGTTGCATTTAAGTAAGTATTTTATTTTATGATACCATCAATTTCATTATAAATATAATCCAAAATTATTATGTGATCATCAAATCTTGTTTTCCCATCATTGATTCCATGTATCAAAATCCATTTCTATTTTTCAATCAAATAAGCATGTTCTTACTTCAAATCAAAATTCAATATTATTCCAAAAATTCTATGTTCATCATACAATATAACATTAATCATGAAATAATCTTATATAAAATTTTCATTACAATTTTTTATAATCTCTTGAAAATTTTATATCATATATACCTCCTTGTCAATATCTTTTGGAACTATAACTATAGATTATAATCTAGGATTTGAGTTATTTCTCTATCAGCCTGAGTTTCCATCTATGTTTCTGATTCCTTCAACATTCTACATTTATCTACGTTGAAACATTCACAAGAATATATATATTTCTTATATGAATAAAAAATAATCTGAATATCATATTATACATATGATTATTCAACTATCCTTGTCTCATCTACAGTTATTTTCCTTTCCCTGATGATATGGTAATAATGATTTTTTTATGTTTTAGTAGTTCTTTTGAGTACACTATTTTTTCTATTATTTAATATATAATATAGATGATAGGTTAAAATGATATAAATTTATTGATCCAAAACATATAGATATATTCTATTAGAGGTCATGTTTTTAATCCATCATAGGTTGTGAGTCTGTTTCTTTTTTTCTTAGATCAATATCTTTTAGAGAACATGATAATACCTTCTTCATTTTACATTTCGGCATACATGTTCTATATCAACCAAGATCAAACATTATAATCATCACCCTATTTAATATTTTAAATGTATTTTGATGATATATTGAAATTGTTGGATCTCAAATTCTGGGAGAACTCTTTCATAGGTAAATTATTACATTCAGACCTAAAAAAAATATAATGAAGACATCTCAATTTAATCTGGTTGTGTATCAATTCAATACACCATTATAATAGTATTTTTACTAATTTATTCCTACTTAACAGACCTAAAACATTTAAAATATTAGATAATGTAGGATGGACCATGGGATGGATCCGATCAACATCTCCATGTGCCTAAATTATAAAACTTGAATCACCCAAATCTCATATCATGATGAAAAAGAAATATTAATCCATTGTATCAAAGTACTTGTTAAAGAATTATATTGATATAGGATCATCGATGGAGTAATCTATAATATCCAGATTAACAAAAGAGAATGAAACATACAATAGGGAACCAATAAATCAGGGAATAACCCCTTGTCTTTCCCTACTATAGCACTAACAAGATGAGAATCATTATCCTAAGTGTTTATAATGAGAACTGAAGATTTTTCAAGAAATCAATACCGCATATTTCATATATCATATATAATCCACAATTAATATCCACACTCAATCCACTATTTTATTGTAAACATCATGTTCATGACATATACCCAAGGCGATCGGGTGACTAATGAAATTTTTTCTATTGTATGCATTCAAAACACACACTATAAAATTACCTATAATGTAGATAATTGAATGTTTATTGAATTAAAGTTGGAGTACTAGAAATCATATATTCAAATTCATTTTTAGATCATCGTTTTTCCTATGAATGTTGAAGGACTGTCTGAGTATGTAAAAATTAGATCTATTGTAGATGTGAGGAGCTCTAGACCCATAAATAATAAAATTATCCACCAATGAGAAATGAATCATGATGTGCCATTTTTAAAGATGTCTTAGAGTAATTTTCATTTATAATTCATTTGGACCAAATAAAAATTTGGATAAAGTGTCAACCAAAAGATAATTAAAATAGAATAGATCCACAAAGTCCATGTTCAATAGAGGAAAAACATAAGTGAGCTCTGAATTCAAAAGTAGAATATGGGGAAATGAATAAAAAGTATTTCGATATTATGGTTTGACCACATTATAATTTAAATGAGGGAGAAAATATGGATTTTTTTATTAAATAATAGTGGGAGGATTATCCTTATAAGAAGGTAGTACCCCCTCCCTTCGGTGGGGTATGAACCGACACAACATCCATCACCACCAAGGTTTAGTAGGCAAAATTCCTCTAATAAAAATTCAAATCACCTCCAAATATTATCACATAAAACATCAAAAGAGATATATATGTCATTTAAATTATGCGAACATTATATTATAATCCCATTATGATATTCAAATCGTTTAACATGTCCCTAAAATATAAAATCATTGCTTCCAAAAATTAAAAACCACATTATTCATAAAATTCAATGACAAAATGCTTATATAAACATAGAAATGAAATAAAATTCATGAAATGTGACCTAAATCATATTTTCATTAATATATAACCAATATTAGGGTCCTAAACACTATCCCATTTACATCATAAATATCATGAATCTAATTATCCTAATATGTAATCACCTAAATCATTATACTTAATTTATTTTCATAGGATTTTTCTTCCATTATCTAGGATATAACCCTTGTATTAGGTAATTTTCATATATAGTGCACATATTCTATACACAGAATACATTCATCTAATAATTTTTTCATTGGATGAAATTAATTTGCTTTCATTTAACACTTTATTTTTCCTCAATAATTACATTATATGTTCCCATGTTTACACAAAATATATCATTTTCAAATACCATTGAGAGATGGTTTAGTGTGTCTGTTTCTCCATGTCTAAAATGAAGGAAATTGAGCTTTCTTTCCAGCATCATTTTCACCACCCGAGATCTCTGAAAACACTATTATTATATTATTTGGATAGTCTATGAGTTGGGAAAAGTGTATGTTGTTTATTATATATAATTATTACTAATTAGAATTTAAAAAGAAACATTTACTCATATCATCTCCTAATTGTTTTTCTCAAAAACTCCACATTTTTCTTTCACATTCAGTGATGACATGATTCCTTTTGGCTCAAACTATTGACTAAAACCGAAAATCATATTATGAACACCATAAGTAATATTGGGGAACCAAATTTCCTTTTCCTTACATAAATTTTAGTATTTTATTCTACACATTAGAATATCATAATTTTTATTAATAGAGTTAGGATACTTAACCTTTGATTTCGAAATTATATTCTATAAGGATTCTGTAATACATCCCTATGATAGAAACTGTAATGACCCTTACTCTAGAAAACCAATGTACATCTATAAATTATTTCATTAGATCTAGATTCAAGGAATCACATCCCAATGTACTAATTAGATTATTATTATTGGTAAAATACACACATACCTGTATCTAAAATTAAAAATAAAAAACATAAAAAACAGAGGTAATATAAATATTTTACATCCATGGACTCATTAAATGATTCCATATTCATATTCAAGGGAAATGGAAAAAATATTGTTGGTCTCAAATGATAAGTAAGATTTACATAAAGTTGAATATATCATGAGTAAATAATATATAATTAATATTGAAAGGTAAATATTTGAAAATACATACCATTTAATCAATAACATGGTAATGAATAATAATATGGAATGTGTAAATGAAGATAAGATAATTATATATAAATAAATTCTTCATATTGAAACTTATACATGGATATAAATTATAATAATTATATGAACATCAATAACTGAATTCATAATTATGGAATCCATAATTCAAAACATCAAAAACATACCATTAAGGATACATTCCATGATAGTTGAATAACAGGAATAAGTGCCCCAAATACCCATTCTATATGGCTATCAAACTAGTTTTCCATATGAAACCAGCCAATACATCAAGAGGATATGTAATTATTGGCCCCACCCATCACTTAATATTCCCAAATTTTTCCTCATAAGAATAAAAAATACATGTAAATCAATATTCATAGAAATAAAAAACTATTAGTATTAAATGAACTAGAATATATAGTCATAATACTTTAAAGAGAAAATTTGAACATAAACAATCCATAAAAATATAGTGGATGGTATCATTGAAGTATATCCATGTTAAAATATAAAATTAAAAAATGATATTAACAGATAATAACATATATTAAAAAGATAACATTATAATTTCATGAAGAAAAAAATAATTTTCACTTTAAAATGATTTTGTTAAATGATAAAAATTACATCGATAATAAGAAAATCGTTTTTATTGGAAATTAACATTTATACTATTAAATTATGATTCAAAATATTATATTCTCATGATGGTGGACTATTGTAATTAGGCTTTATAAGATTAAAAACATTCCATTCTATCATTAGTTTGAAAAGTAAAAAAGGAAACTCATTGTATATGAAAATAAAAATTTCACATCTGAAAAATATCAAAAAATTAAAAATGTTTGGGAAAATTTATTTAATAAATAATTATATATTACTAAAAAATTATTTTTTAAAAAATAAGTATATGGAAAAAAAATATTTTGGATCAAGTAGAAAAATAATGTTGGTTTTCTTTAAAAAAAGTTATTTCAGAAAATAGAGTACATAAAGTGTTAGAAAAAATGAAGACATTTAATTTATAAAAATAACCGTAGTATAACATAATACTTTTCTTATAAATAATGATCAAATAATTTCAATTGATTAAAGATTAGAATTAAAAATCCTAAATAATGGTGATATATCGATATCAACCCTTGTTTCTTTTGTATCTATTGAATCATTAACCCCATTAAATAAATACCAGTAGATGAAAAAGAAGATACATTAATATAAATTAAATCATGATATATCCTATAAAAGGGTAATTATATATTCCCCCCAAGAATAAAATAGTAGTTGAAATGGTGTATGTCTAACATAAAAAAAGTGAGATGAGAACACCATACCTTTGGTCTGACTACCTGTAAATTTTTTAAACACTCGTTTATAATAACTATATATTTATTATAAATCTATTAAACATACATATTCATATATATCATACAATATATTATTTAATTATAACATTTCTTCACCTTGTTATTAATAATTAATTATGAATATTACCTTTCTGGATGATAACTATTTAATTTTACACATGTGGTTTTATTCCATAGTTTTGGTCCTTATACATTTACCTTGGTCCCATAATATAATTCATTTAAAAATTTATATAAATATCATATATATTAAATTAATTTATATATAATAATCTATAAAATATAGTTATTTAAAAATAAATAACAATGTCTATAGAGATGTTAGGTTAAATGTACACATGAGCACATTTGTCACTTTTCAATGTATAGAAAAATGTAATGTAATTACGAATTATCCTTTCAATAATTATTTTAATGTTACATATATATTTAAATAAATATTGAATAATGATTAATTAAATATATTTTACTATCTTTTTAATCATAAATTTAAATTGAATCACATCACATCATTGAGGTTGTAGTCCACACCCATGTAGGATCGATATTATCATTTTCTAATGAATTGGAATGAAATACGTTAGATATGATTTTATAATTCCAAAATTATTATTTTTCCATAAATATATAATATATTTTATTTATTTTAATTTTTTTCCATCCATGGAATGTGATGATGAAAACTGAATTTCACCACTATGTGGAGATGATAAGTCATAGGCACACACATGTTTTTTATTAACTTTTCAATGGGAGGAAAAGAAGTGAAAAATGTTAAAACATAATAATAATAAAATATATTTGTATTTATTATATTTAAATTTTTATAATATTTGTGTAACAAAATATTTATAGAAATTTTATGAAGAATGAAATTTGAATGTGTTCGTAAAGATAATTACCATTTATTAGAATTGGATCCTTCACAACTTCTATTAAGGGACCTTGGGATTGTGTTTTAGGAAGAAAACACCTAAAAAACATGAATAGTAATTTTTACAAGAGTATATTATAAGGTTTAGGGGTTTTAACTTTCTTAAATTATTTTTATATAATAGAGATATGTGTTGTCATTTTATAATATATGGGATGCAAATTTTTTATATGTAAATAAGAATTCAATTAATTTGATATTCTAAATGGTTCCAAATTGATATTATTATAATTTATTATAAATATTATTAAAATTTATTATTAATATTATTATACTTAATCACACCCAATTATTCTTTTATATGTATTTTTATGTTTTCATGCTTATCTTTTTGTTTTAACCCCACATTTCCCTTTTATGAGTTACCGTAATACTAATTTTTTATAGACATTAAGGGATATAAATACTAACATCAAAAAGGAAATACCCCGTAGATGTACATGATATATAATTTTAAACTATATAATATGTCTCATGTCTTATGTATTATTTTTTGTATTTTTATATTATTTAATAGAATATTATTTTCACAAAATATCATTAATGTCAATTTTAACACTATTCATTTAATTTGACATTAAAAAAATAATAAAAACATGTATTTTGAATATATAGTATTAAAAATATATATTATTTTATATCTAACTATAAATATAGTTGTTCTTCATAAATCTCTCAAAATATATAAATTTTTACAGTTTCTAAAATATATTATTTTTGTATTCAATTAAGATAGTTTGTATTATATTGGTGTTGCGTTTGTATTTATGGTAAATATTTAATTATAAAAAATGAAATATTAATTATCATGATATCTAAATTTAGATTAAATTTATAATAAAATTTTATGATATATATTTTCATAATTTTTTCCTTATAATAATATTTAGAGATATTAAAGTCAAAAGCATGACATTTAATATTTATTTTTCTATAAATTAACAAAAGGTTATAATTAAAGAAATTTGATATAAAAGGGACAATATATTTTATAATTTAATGGAAATTTTCTTCATAAATCAATAAAATAAAATAATTTAACGTGATTGGTTTATTTGGAGACATTATCCCATGGTTGAATCTATTTTTTACACATTGTTTCTTTGCCGAGATGAAAAAATAATGAAGTTACTATTCATACATAATAGAAATAAAAAGGGTCTAATTTATAAAATTGGGACCACAAGATTTCAAATTTTGAATCCATTTTTTATGATTTATTTTTTATATGTGATATTATTTAATTTGAGATTATAATGAAAAACGTAATGAAGAACTGTTTTTCAAAAAATAATAATTTATGTATGAAATATTATTATACAAAATTAAAACTAAAAATTGATTAAAAGGAACATTATAGTACGAAAAAAATTATAAAATAAATATTTTTTACATTAAAATATATTTAAAATAATATGATACTTCTTAAATTCATGAATTGAAAATACATTTTTTAAAGAAAATTAGTATTTTTCACTTTCACTGGAATATCAATATTTTAAAAAAATAACATCATTTTACCCCATATTAATTTTTGATAGGATAATTCAAATAATTATATCTATTCTGTAAAATAAAATATAAAAAAGTGGCAGAAATTAATTATAATTGAAACAATTGTTTTTTAAAATAAAATGTTTTATGAAGAAAATGTAATTTTGAAGTATAAAATAAATTTACTAAAAAAATAGTACATATTTTTTATAAATATATTATATAATACCATTATAAATATTATAATTTTTTATCCCTATTCATAGTTTTCAATTCAATAGCTATGATATAATGTCCATATTTAAATAATTATAATATTTCATTGTTTTTAATCTCAATGTTGCTTGTCATATATGTTAATATAGTTTTATTCAAATATATTAGCTTATTAAAAGATACCTATATCAAGTCCAGTTCACTAATTTAGTTTGAAATGTATACTAATTACAATGTGGAAATAGAAATGGAAAAAATATTAAAATTGAAAGATTAATATGAATATGTCTTCCCATAAGAATCTATTGTTTTTTACATTGTAGTTTCAGATCAACTTTTTACACTCCTTGTTCAACCATTTATTATTATTGGTTTTTATTTATTATTTTCTATTAAAAAATAGTTTACATTAATATAAAATACATAAAAATTTATCATAAAGTGAATGTGGTTACCCAAAGACTATAACTCATGATTTTTTACCTAGGATGGTGGTAAGGCCTCTTTATTATGTACCAGGTCACAGTTGAGTTAGTACCCAAAATGACCTATTTGTAGTTATTAAACCTAGATACATATGATCAAAATCCACATCCACATACTAGTGTCCATTAATTTATTTAATTTATTTAATTTATATGAAAACCATTTTCTCAATGCATTATAAAAACATCAAGATGTCATCAAATACTTAAAAATATACCTTTTATTTCCTTATATTTCCCTCATCCCAATACCATAATAAGATATTAATTCTTTTTATATAATTAAATCATATAATATAACAAAGGGTTATATATACCTTTTATATAGATATCATCCCTAAATTTTCTACCATTAATTTATCCTCGTCTCACAACCTGATCACAAATGTAACTTAAACCTTTCCTTTGAAAGATACTATTAATCAATAATCTGTACACTTGGATTTGGTTCCATAAACACATATTATACATACTATATTATATATCAAAAAATTATTATCAAAAATAAAACAATCCCATTATTATATAAAATATAGAAACTATTTCATTAAATTTAATATAAATAACATATTCAGTTTAAATATTTACAGAATAATGATATATCATAAAATAATAAATCCCCCAAGTTATCAACAAATTAAGTATTTAAATTATATATTCCAAAATACATAATCTATAATTATTCTTCAATATCAAATATAATTTATTTTAAACATTTTAACCTTCTAAAAATGTCACATATATTACTTTTGTTCATCATAAGGGGAAAAGAAACATAATAATGTCATGATATCAAAAATATAGTGAGAGAAACAGAAAAATAAATAATCATTTCATAAAACTGAGATAAATATTACGGTAAGAATTGGTAACAAATGTGGATTTATAATCTACATTATTTTGTGAACATGATATATACATGAAAACAAATGACATCACAAATACTAATAATACTGATCCAATAATAATAGATTGCATTAGGTCAACCATCAAAAAACCTAGTGTCATGGGCTTGTACCGATACACTTTTGTATTATGTTAATAGGTTTACATCATAATTCAACTATTTCTATCTTGGGAATCCAATCACTAAATAAATGAGATATATTATTTCATGCCCCACCAGTCTCATAATTATGTCCAATATATTCACCATAAGAGTTAACAAGTCATTTTTTTCCATTCCCTATGGAATATTTGGATGAATAAAAACATTATTATCAATATAATGATGACTAAAAATATCAAAAACATTATTCAACAGTGTTATAAACATATAACGTCTAATGATATATATAATTTTCCCCATGACAAAAAGTGTAACTGGATCATAACCCAATCTTATAAATATGGTAAAATTTTAAACAATAGGTAGTAAATATCCCATCAATCATCCATTTCATAGAATCAATATACGGTTTTCCAATACATTTAGGGATTATAGAAGTGGATGTTAAATATATTTGAGTAAATACTTATAAATAAAAAATCTCAGATAATAATGATATTGAATAAATATCTCTTAACATAGGTATGATATCATTTGTAAGTATCTGACCCTATAGTATAATGATTTAAATGATGTTATTTACTTATTCCATCGTCATAGTAATTTTTATGTTATCCTATATGATTATTTTATCATCATTTTGTTAGTATATTTCATTATAACTAGTTAGTCGGATATTAACTACTTCATGTTCTCATGAATGTTTTTTTGGATAATTTATTGTTAACATGACTATATTATATTTAAATATTTTATATAATGATATAATAATAACACATATCAAATTTATTTAGAACATTAAATTATATAATTGTTTGTTAATAATGATCATGAGGAGTTAATCGCATTGCATCATAGAGATGGTAGAACGCTTGTATGCATGAGAGATGATATTTTCCCCAAAATTGTTGAATGGTATGGAAGTGGATGGTGTATAATATTACATAATCTATATATTTTTATAATAATCATATAAATTTATTATTCTCATCATTATACAAATTTAAGTAAGGCTATGAGGAAAAACAGATTACACATCACATTCTAGTGTTTTTGGTAAGTTGTGAAGAATAAAGGGCAGGTTTTGGATGATATTGAAGGCTCAATGTGATGTTAATAGGTGAGGGAAGAGGTGCCCTTTTATAACTGAGGCATGGGGATCTTTTGGAAACTCTATAAATAAAAATATATAATTTAATAAAACCCCACCCAAAACCTCAAAAATGTTCTATTATTGTTGAAGAGATTCTATATGGTTGTAATCTCATAATCCAATAATTTTTTGTCATGCATTTCTATCAATTAATACAATATATTTTTAATTAACACTTAGTTATTATATTTAATTTTTAACTAAGACAAAAAATAAAAAATTATTAAATTGGTGAAATATTAAACTATTTGATTTAAAATAAGATATAAATAAATATATTAGATTATTTTATACCATATAATAGTTATTATATATTTATAGAAAATTATTAATGATTTTTAAATAATTTAATAAAACAATATTTTCATAATCAATCAATAATATCAATTTTGACACTATTCAATTAATTGTTTTTTTTAAAAAACTAATAGAACAAGATAACTTCTAAAGAACTATCTTATTAGATTACTAGGAGTTCAGGGTCATCTATAAAATTTATAATACATATCAATTAGGCCAAATTATATTTACATTAATATTTTTAAAAACATTTATTTGATATTTATCTTTATAAAATAATTCCTAAAATGGATTTGGGTAATTATTTAATATTATTATTTGGTTAATAAAAATGAAAAAAAACCATGATAAATAAAAATCAATAATATTTAAGAAGAATACTTGTAGTAGAGTTTATCTTTTTAATAATTTGACACATTAAAGGTTATACATCGTAAATAATGAAGGTGAAAAATTTAACATCACTTTAAATAAAATAATAAAAGTTTCATAATATCTTCTATAAAGCTCAAAATATATCATAACACTACCCTTGGATGATTATAGTCTAGATATAGTCAACCAATAATATTTGGAATATGTGCTGATCTTCTAATGGGTAATATTATTTTAATAAAATAAATTATTGATTTTTCACCATTTAAAAAATTTATGCATCATTATTGAATAATCTATTAAGGTAATTATTTACTTTCTAAAATATAGAAATAAATTACCATGATAAAGAAAAAAATTATCTTTCAAAAGTGTATTTATAATCCAAATTATATTTTGTATAACAGTATATTAAAAATGATATTGTTATTACAATTTGAGTGAGACATATTTAAAATTTGTTTAAATAAAATAAATTAAATGTTTTAATCTCATCCAAGTGGATTCAAATTGATACCATTTTGTCTCGAGGATGATTTAGCTCTAAATTAACTCAACTATTGATATTAATACATGTGTTAGTGTAATTTTATAATAGTATTTGTTCCCTTAATTACATAGTTTATCCTTTTACCATATTCAAAAAGATTACCGAAGTTACTATTAATAATGCCCAAAAAAATCTACATCCATAATTTGGACCTAATGATTTGATTTATGGAGTTAATATTTGAAAATTTATAACACAGAAGATGATGTAATAAATTTAAAATTAATCCACATGTCATAAAAATAAAATGTGTTTTAAAAACTTAAACATTACAAAAGATTCTAATTTTTTAAATTTGACTTCAATGTAAAAGTAATGATAATGACATAAATTAAATTGAATGAAAAAAATATATTATATTTATACATTAAACCCATTCAATATTAAAATTTAATCAGTTTAATTATTTTGAATAAAAAATAATTTCACATAAAAGTAGTGTATTTTTACTATTCATCCAAATGTTGAAGTTGTTAGAAAACTATCATATATTCATTAAAAATTAATTTTTATATCCATATTCAAAATATATTTTTTTTGTTTGAATATAATAATTAATAATGCGTAAAAATATTAATTTAAAATTAGTTCTCCATTCAAAGGCATAAAATTAACCTTTAAAAATAGGTTTTTATATATCAAATAGAGTTTATTTGTACCCTATGTATAAAATATTCATTGGATGAATTTAAAAAATATTTTATTTATTATAATATATATAAATATCATTAATCACTAATATAAATTCGATCAAAAATATAAATATATAATAAATATATATTTTTCATAAATAATTGATAGTCAATGAATTCACAATTCATTTTTGTAAGTTAGTTATACTTATTCTTATTAGTGAAACTTCTAGGCTATAATAGTAATTTTATAATAATGGTGTCTCTTGTTTTGTTTAAACGCATGATTGTCTGCAATTCAAGATACTGAATGATTAAAATTATTTATATAAAATATTTCATAAAAACATCTGGGTGTTACATTCAGCCATAATAAACTTAATATCATCATAAAAATTATTAGCCTGGAAACAAACAGATGAAAATATCTCTCCCTTATCATATCATTAAGTTCCCATATAGCTTACTCAAATTAGTAGTTCTTCCACAAAACATTAACCATGTGAGTAGTCTTGCTTTGTAGAATTTTTTTGCAATTATCCATAATATCTATCTGTTTTTCATTATAAGAAATATATTTTTTCCAACTGTATGACTTCTGATTTATGTTCTTGTGAAGGATCATGTGTGTACATTCTCATTATAGATATGCAGAACACACCATGTACATGAGGGAGATTCGGTTTAAGCCCCAATCGGTAAGCTACATTCCCAGCACGATCTATAATTTCAAAAGGACAAATATACCTAGGTCTCAGCTATCCCTTCCCTCCGAATCTCATTATTCACATCAACAGTGATATTTATAGAAACACCTCATCACAGAAATCCAACTCTATGTATTTTATTTAGTTGTCAGTGTAAATTTTTTATTGAAAATGAGCTGCTCTTTAAATGTAGTTGAACAGTTATGACCTTCTCTACCATTTTATAATCAAGGACATTTCCTAATTGATTTGTTCCCTATCATCATCTAAATATTTTGGAATTGTGAACATATTTCTATATAAGGATTTATAAGGAGCCATATAAATACTGAAGTGAAACCTATTATTGTATGAAAATTGCACCAAAGGTTTATGTTTATCCCAACCACATTTGAAATTCATAGAGAAATCTCTTAACAAGTATTCCAGAGTTCTAAATGTACTCTTAGAGTAATATTCTATCTGATGATGATAAGATGTGATTAATCATAATTATGTATCTTGAACTTGTTGAAGACGTCTCCATAACATCATGGTAATCCATGGATCCTGATCCAATAAAATGGAAAGTGGTACTCCATGAAATCTTATCACATTACATATATCTTGTAATGTTGATCAAGATTGAAATCCTATCAATACCAATGAAGTGTGTCGACTTTCTAAGGAGATCAAATATAAAAAAGATATCATTATTTCCTTTGAATGTTTTGGGATGTCCAACAACTGAATCTATAATGATGTTTTCTCATTTCCATTCATCTATGGGTAATTGTGGTAACATACCCTTATTTATTTGTCTCTCAACATTAACTTGCTGACAAACCAAGCATCGAGATACATATTTAGCAATATAAATTATCATTCCATCCTACCATAAATACTATTTCTGGTTCTTATATATTTTTTTTCTTCTTGGATGAATAATTAATGATGAACATAGAGACACATCCAAATGCTCATTATTTAATTTTGATATGGGAGAAATAAAAACCCAATTCTTGAGACTTATAATTCTATCACCATCATGGTTGAAATCCGGAATATTTCTCACATTATTTTGATGCTCTATATCTTTCTTATACACATCCTTAATCATTTCATATATAGATTGTAGAACATTAATTTCAGAATGATAATATATCTCCCTTTCCTTTGAATTTTTAAGATCTATCCTTTTCAAATCCATAAATAATTGATCTTTTTTTATCCTCATCAAGGATATGCTAGAATGTTCTTATCGACTCAAAACGTCTTCCACCTTGTCTAATATCCCGAGGTGGTAATGTATTGAGTAGTCGTAATATTCAATCAACTCTAACTATCTTATTTGGAGAATATTTAGCTCGTTTTATGTAAAAGTCATACATTAAAATTTTATATTCAGTATTAATATCACACCTTTAAATATATAGATAATGCTTCCATATAATTATTTCAAAGATTACCGTAGATAACTCTAAATCATAATTTCCATACATTTTCTAAAGGATATTCAATTACCATGATGCATAATCTTTCACCATATCAATTTTCATTAGAACGCATCCTAGAACCTTCTTAGAATCATAACTATTGATAAAAACCATTATCCACTACAAGGTTGTGTGAGCACAAGTGCTCTAGCTATCTTTATTTTTGTCTCTTTTAAATTCTCTTCACATTCATATGATTATATGAATTTAACTCATTTTCTTGTCAAAGTGTTGAGTCGATTAGATAATCATGAAAAATATTTCACAAAAAATCTATAATATCCATCCAAACAAAGAAAAATTCAGATCTCAGTTATCATTTTGGTTAGTGGCCAGCGTTCAATGACAAAATGTTTTTGATGGATCCATGAATAACTTATATCTTGAGATTATGTGTCCAATAAATGAATCTTTCTGAAATAAAAATTCAACCATGATAAATTCTACAAAATTATTTTACTTTCTTATGGTCTTATGTATCATCTTAATGTTGTCTTTATGTAATTACTATCACTCCAAATAATCTATAATATCATCTATAAAGACTAAAAAAACTTATAAAGATAGTCTCTAAAGACTATTTTATTTAGATCTAGGAAGATAGTGTCAGATTAGTTAGCCCAAAATGCATCAATAAAAATTAATAGTGTCTATACCTTGTATGTAATTTCTTCTTTTAGATATCTCCCGTCATGACCCCAAATTGATAATATCTTGAATGAACAAAAAATCATGGAAACGTATCAAGATCCATGTATATAAGACATCAATGAGATGAAAAGATATTTTTTCTTGATAGTGATCATGTTATGTTCTTGATTAAAAATGAAGAGTCTCATTGATCCATGTATCTTTATAAAAATAGAACATGTTCTCACTAATGTGATAGACTAGGGAAAATGAATACCTTATAAAGAATCTCTTTTCTTTTATTCTTTAATTCATTCAAGTCAATTGGGTCTATTATATAAGGGGTATTTGAAATAGTCATAACACCCGGTATGAATTTTATTGAAAACTCACCTTCATAGTTTGGTGGATGACGTAAAGATTCCTCCGGGATGACATCATTAAACTCCCGCAAAATGGGTGTATTATTAATCCTGAGTTATTCTTAAATCATTTGAGCTAAATAACCTATATTTATTACAATCAAGGCCCATAAGATGGAAATTTTTTTTGATGTTTATAAACATCATTGCATTGATAGATGATCATAGATTGATCTGGAATCTTAAATGGGACTCCCCTTCCTTGAAAACTAATATGATATCCATATAGAGAAAGTCAATACAAGCCATGAATCACATCAAATTACACTATATGAAGGATTGTATGATTTTCATGAAGTAGATCCCTACAGAATTCAACTGGAGAAGAATAATAAACATTTGATGAGACAATTGTGCCATTAGTATTTGTGACGTCTAACTGAGCATCAAATTTTTTTGGTAATATGACGATACCCATAGAAAATTATTTATAAATAAATGAGTCGGTGGATTCAAAATCAAATAAATCATTTTCAACTTTAGTGTTCTTGCAGAGTGTAAAATTCCCCACTTCATTATCATAATCCACATCAATGATACTGATTACATGTGAAATTTCATTGTCTTTGTTTCTATATAATTTTATGATGTCAATCATCATGAATTACCCTTGTATTAGGGTTTTTATTTGAAAATACCAAATTTCCTTGAACATGTAGCAATGATGTGTAAGAGGTTGGTTATTTATATCCTTTTTTCTATTCACATAATTATATATATTTTTCTAAACACATCAGCATTCCACATCTTGATGACCTTATTTTCCACAGTTAAAAAATTTACTAGTCCCATTTAGATAATTTCCACCGTGGTTGTTTCCACGCATTGATCATAAGGGAAAATAATATTCTTTTCGGTGTGGTATTTAGATTTTCCATTGTATTCTATTTTTCTCTTCTTATCAAATCCATAGGACATATGGGTTAATCTAATTTCCATATCATCTTTTTGGTGACATCAAATGATTTACTCATTGATATTAAATTATTTATGGAAATTTCCATTCAGAGACATAGTTTTAAGACATTGATGAATCGATCAATTTTACTATCAGGTTGGAAAGTAATTCCAAAATCATACCTTTCAATTCTTGTATAATTTTATTCGTAAGAACCAATGGATTTATCATAATTATTCTTAAGTACAAGAAACTCGTTATCAAAAATTATTTGAAGAATAAGAGGACTGTAATTATTGAAAAATGAGTTTGTCAAATCATCTCTTTCCATAGACTCAATTTTAGATCCTTTCCCCATATTCTTGGTAAGATTCCATCATTGATCATATTCTCCTTCCAAATGATAGACCGCTGAGATTACATTATCATGTTCAGGACATTCTATTACTGAAAATATATTTTAGTGGTATTGATCCATTTTTCATCCATTAATAGATTAGAAGACCCACTGAATGAAGTTGGATGCTGCCTCATCAAGGACTCATCAGAATGTTTCTACCTTTTTTCTTATTTGGAAGTCCTTCAGGATTCGTATTAAGTTAAATTTGTGTGAGAATAGCTACATGTTGTTTCATTCTAGCTCCCATAACATTTGGTTTTTCTGGAGGGCAATAATAGCATTTTTTATTTCATTCATCATTAACATGGTTCCTTGGGGTTCAATCCATTAACTAAAACCAAGAAGAATAGTGTGAGGAACAATAATCATAAAGTGGAAACAACATAACCATGAATATAATTTCAAATTATGACCCAGAGGTTTAATCTTAGGTTATTCATGGGAATTTATAATACACTAGTATTGTAACCTATTTTAGACATGACTATAGCGTTCTAACTGAGGCATTCTCATACCAGTTTCCAAATTCAATCTATACCATTACTCTAATTCCAACTATAATGAACCGTATATTACATACATTAATATTAAATCATAATTTAATTATATTCATTACATTATATATTAAATCAATGATAGAATCATATAAGAATATTGTTTTTAGAAACTAGAAAACAAGTACAACTGGTTCATAAAAAAATGTACATTGTATCCTTCTTGTTTATTTATAACTAGACTCAATTTTTAAATATCATACTTAATAACCTTCTTCATGACCAGGGGAAATGAATAATATGGAAATTGATATCAGATTCACATTATTGGTAAATAAGGAAAATATCAATCCGATCATAAGTCATAAGACATAATAACCTTAAATTTTAACATCTTATCCATCATATAAAAGATCATTATATCATGTCCTTGGATAAATGTTAAAAACAATTATTGGTCATAATCCCAAAATTCATAAAATAAGATATGAATTTTTGTGGAATATACATAATTATATAAAATAATTCTATATTAGTCAAGGCTCCCTGCCTTGACCATCATAGAGTAAACGTCCTTTACTGAACTGGGTTTACATTCAATTTCATCCTTGTATTATAGAATCTGATTCACTTTTAGTTCGATTAATTTCTATCTCATTAGATATAAGTCATTAACCAATACATTGGAGGTAGATATAGATCCCGCCCATATTATAATTAAATCATTCTTACATGTGCCATAAATACAAAAACCATTCATCATATCATAACCCAAGGAAAACAAATGTATTTTGTAAACATCATTCCATCATAATACCTATAAAATAATGGGATTTCAAATCATTAACTGTTGAGTCACTTTATCTTCTTCCTTTTTTGATGCTCTAATGAAAATTATCTATTCAACCCTACCAATTGGAGGGGATGTTTCACACCCTCTTCCTCTAGAGAAGGGGTGATCCTTCTCGTCTTCCCCAAATCCAATATTTCCTACCAATGTTTTGAAGATAATATTTTCAAAGAAGGACCTGGACCACTTCCAGTGGGTGCCACAACAAACCCTTATCCCAGAGTAGTTCAGTACTGCCACAATCTCTCCTTGTTCACTCTAGTGGCTCGGTTTCTACTTCATCAGCCATTAATTGATGAGTTCGATTGGTTAGTATTCAAATCATGGGAGCTACATGAGCGTGCATTCATAATATTACTTGACCAGAGTCATATCATGTTCTGGATTTTGTCGAGAAAAGTATAGATCAATGCTTGGTCTAGTATTCCATGAATATGGAATGATTTTCCCTTCTATATATTTAGATAGATCTTTGAGTTTCATATGTGGTGGTATCCTTCAAAATGTTCATCATGGGTAAGCCTTTCTGTACTACATCTCTCATTCCAAAATTTCTCTATTATGTGTGATCTTAGTAATATGATCGGATGATAACTCTATTTTTATCACCGAATGGAGGTAGTGCGTCATGTAATTTGTCCACGATTATACATTATGGTTGATGTATCCCGAACACCGGTGACCTTGGTATGGATCACAAATGAGAAGAAGTTCTACAGGAAGGAGACAGTTATGTTTGAGTCATGGATGCATTACTGCACTTCATGGGGTCATTTTGGAAATCTGGATTCACTCTTTCATAGAATAATGGTGTATGGAATCTCACATGAGGTGGAGAAGTCAAGAAGTGGGGGTTGTATTACAATGGGAGTAGCTTAGGTGATGTTATATTCTAGTCCTGAGGTTCCTCTAATAAGGCTAGGGGATGAAAATGGGAGAAGTGATGATCGCATAGGGTAGTATGGTGGGGTGTCTCTTTTGATAAAGTGTGTACTAAACTGGGAATCTCTTTTGAGTAGGGTATTTGTGTGGGAGCTGATCTAGTTGGTTTTGCAGGGATGTGGAGTGGATTTTAGAAATTTTGGAGAGGGAGGTGGGTTAGGCTAATCTCAAAGGGGCCTCTATACAACCAGTTTCAGTGAAGTGAATTCAGGTTTCATCGAATCTTACAGTGAAGCATTCCATTGATCAAATTTAGTGTTGTCTTGGTGTTGGGATTCTAACCTATTTGGAAGATGATGTTTGTTCCTACCTACTGGAGTTCCAAGATCCTAATTTGGTTCCCTCAAAAAATTTGATTTCTGATTGTTGTGAAGTAAACATGGGTACCCATACCTCAGGTGTATTGTTACTGATTAATGTCTCTAATTACAACTGTTTTGGTAGGGTTTGAGCATGAATCAAATCCCCATGTCATATAATATCCTCCAAGGGATGAAGATGTCAGAATGCAGAATGACTCAAATATTCATAATCCAGTTTTTGAAGAAGGTGAAATGGAAAGGGAGTTCTATGATGGTCATAACAATGTGGGGATCCATCATTCTTTAGCCTCAATTGATACTATCAAGTTCCCCGGGTAATTGAAGGTAGAACTCCAAGTTCTTCAGTGTGTTATTTAGTGGAAAAAACTATTGGATTCAATGATTATGGCTTCGTTAATATCATTATGAAGTGGGGAAATAATTCTAATAGAGATAAGGAAAATTATAGCGGAATCATCAGACCCTCATATAGTGATATTGTTCAAGGTAGGAAGACTAAGGTATCTAAATGTGAAGGAGTAATGACTAATCCACCAAGGAGAATGATGAGAAATTATTATTTTCATATTACAAAGCTGATTAATACCATGTATTCTTCCAAGAGGAAAATAGGGGATGTCCATGCTCATTAAAATAATCATGTCGGCAAGCATTTATTTAACAAGCGGCTTTTATTGGAATAATTGGAACTTTGAAAGTAGTACATCAAGATCTTGAAGCACTATGAAATTTATTCTTAGTGGGAATCAACCAATGTGGAGGAAGTCCCTTATTATGGATGTGGTGAGGTGTATGACTACTATTAAATAAAGCTTGTCTTTTTTGGATGGAATTTTTTTTGGATGTGAGAATTATGCACGCACTCATCCTTCTTCTTGTATTCTGTTCTTTTTTATTTCTCTTTAATGAACTATTTGATGTTTTTGCCTATAACTTGAATTTCCTGGTAAAGGTATTTTAGATATATAATTACCTAATAAATAAAATCAAATAAAATTAATTATTGGTATATATACATAATCCTTTTTAATGAATTCCTTCTTATAAGGAAAATAATTTTGATAAAATACATGAAATTAATAATTGTTTAAAATATCATTTCTTCCTCAAAAAAAATTTATATTCTATAAATAAAACACATTTTTAAAATAAAATATTTTGATAGAAAATACACATGAATTAATTTAATGTAATATTCATTAAAATTAGGCCTTGCGGATGTGTAGGAAGCCATTAATGCTATATAAGATTAATAACAATAATCATACTTTTGATGTAAAAGACAAAAATTTATCTCATATCGAATAATTAAAAAAATATTATATTCATAAACTTTAGTGAAAATTTACCAATGGGAAAAGTTGAAATTAGATATTTTTATTATAATAGAAATACTATTAAATATTTATGTAGCATGGATAATGATCAGAAATATACCATAGTAAATAATTATTAACAAACAATCTAGGATAATAATGAGATTGAATATTTATCCTATTACTTAGGTGTGATATCGTTTGTATGTACCCAATTTAATGGTATAATGATTTAAATGATGTCATTAAATTATTCCATATTCAAAGTCATTTTTATGATATCATATATGATTATATTATAATTTTTTGTAACATTTCATTGTCACTCGTTATTTTAATATTAACTGCTTTATGATCTTGTGCATGTTTTTCAGATAATTTCAAGTTCCACTTTATAGGTTATGGTTATATTATTTAAAGAATTGTATTATTATAATATATATCATACTTATTCATTATATTAATATATATAACCATGTTTTAATTAAGATCTTGTCGAATGAATCACGTCCCATCGTGGATATGGCAAGTTGTACATATGCACGAGCGATGATATCATTCCCATAATTAATGAATGGTATTGAAGTAGATGGTGTATAATATTTTATAATCAGTAAAATTATTTAATGATGATATATAGTTATTATTTCCACCATTACACCAATGCAATTAAGGTGGTTGTGAAAAACAAACTACACCAAGATAGAGAGACATTAAGTCGTATGTTCACACGTGTGGTGATTCCATTTTTCGTAGGACGGATATAAGGTAGAATATGGTTGTTTTATAATTATAATAAAATATTGATATATGGGTGCTACTTATTTTACTACATTATAATGAAACAATTATTTAAGAAGATTTAGAAGAAGAAAGAAATTTGAATAATTAGAAGCAGATATTACCTTTTCTCGCTGTGATTCCTCAAATTAAATTATTAGAGCACTATAGTTGGTCTTTGAAGATGAGATGAACCTATAAAATTTAAAAATAAAATTTAAAAGGATAAAATTGCAGGAGATGGAAATGATTGAAGGATCGATGTTAAGTGAATAGGCTAGGGAGGAGATTCCCTTTTATAATTTAGGTGAGATGAACTTTTTGAAACTCAATAAATAATAAGTTATGATAAAGTAAAAACCTACATAAAAACCTCTAAAATAAACCAATTTCAAACATTATATGATATAGGGTTGTGATTTCATCAACCAGTAAATTTTGGACTAGAGTTTATATCAATTTAAAACTTATCTTTTTTAATTTACATATTTTTATTCTATTTATTTTGTACATATTGTAACAAATAATTCATTAACAAAGGATTGAAATATGTTATTATTTGAGGTAAAATAGACCATAAATAAATAAATTATGTCATTTTATACAATATTATACTTATCATATATTTTTGAAGAATGTTTAATGATTTTGATAGAATTTAATAAAAGATTATTTTGATAAACACTCAAAAGTTTCATTTTTGAAACTATTAAATTGATTGAATTAAAAAAATATAAATATAACAACATAACATTGAACGAACAATATTATTATATTACAAAAAGGTAAAGGTCATATTGAAATACATTTTTATTATCCAAAATTGTATTTACCAATACTATTTTTAATTTCATTTATTTGATATTTTTTTAATAAAATCATTACTACAAAAGTTCTGTGTATTTATTTAATAATATTAATTTTTCAATAAAAAAAATAAATTAAAATGATTAATATAAGCCTTCAAGATCTCAAATTAATTATTATAGTCAACTTTATCTTCTGTAAAATAAAATATTTAAAATTTTTTACTTATTAAATTATGAAGGCGACAACTTTGACATCACATTAAATAAAATAATATAATTGTCATAATCCCATATATATGGCTCCAAATGGTCGATAACATGACTCATAGATGATTTGGGTTGATATATAGTTGAATAATAATATTTCGTAAAGTGTTTGGATTTTTTAATGGGCAGTATTATTTTAATAAGCATAATATTTTTGATTTTTCATCAATTAAAAATAATTTAGTTATTAAAATTTGATTGACACAAATTTAGCTTCTCTTTAGAAAAATTAAATTAAATTTTCTAATATCTTCCCAGTGGATTCAAATAGATATAATATCAACCCTAGGATGATTTACCTCAAAAAACACTCATCTAATGATATTATGAAATGTTTTAGTGTAATTTTATGGCAGTATTCTAACCCTTAAATAACTGGTTTACCATTTTACCGTTTTAATAAAAATTACCGATATTATTATTTATTATTCCAAAAACTAAAGAAATATATATTTACATAATTTAGAACTACTAATTCCAAATATAGATTTCATTTTTCAAAATTAAAAAAAAAATAATGTTGTAGCAATTTTTTTGAAAAACAATCCTAATGTCAGAAAGAGATAACTAGGATTAAAAACTAAAAAATTGCATGTGATTGGAATGTTTTTTTATCTGAATTCAATGTAAATGTAATAATAATGAAATTAATTATATATAATGATAAAAATATATTATATATATAAAATAAAACCCTCAAATATTATAATTTATCTGGATAAAATATTTCTTTAAAAAATGATTTTTCCCAAATAATTTAGTGTTTTTTTTATATTTATCAAAATCTGAATGTTGTAAAAAAATAATAAATTCATCCAAAGTAAGGTTTTATATCCTTAATCAAATGAAAATTTTTATGTTATCATAAAAATTATTAATTGGTCAAATTCATAATTTAAAATGGGTTATCCGTTCAATGGTGTATTATTACCCTTTAAAAATAGGTTTTTTTACACCAAAAGGGTTTATTAATACCCTTTGACTAAAATATCCATTTGATAAATTCAAAATATAACTTATTTTGTAAATAACATATATATATTATTAATTACCAATATCAATTCAATAAAAAATAAAAATATCTAATTGAATTATATTTTTTATAAATTATTGATATTCAATGAATTCAAAGTTCATTTTCATATGTTTGTTATACTTATTCCCTCGAACTTATCAACTATGATATAATGATAATTTAAAATTAAGAGAATATCTCTGCTTTTTTTAAACGACGATTTTATACAAAGAAATCATCCAATGAATTAAAATTAATTTAAAAAAATATTTCATATAAAAAATTGGGTGTTATAACCTCCCATAAAACGATACCTAATGTAGATCATCCTTTGACTATCCCTGATGAGAATCATCATGAAATAATTGATCTAAAAACACCCCTAATTTTCTATCACTTCACTAAGACTCCAACATTATATGAAAACATTAATATTACCCCATCATCTAATATATTAAACCTATACTACTGACATCCTCTACATCAACATGCCTTTCTAGAGTGACTCCCAAACCATAAAATCATGAATCTAGTTACATTAACACAAAACTTATATAATGGGTTTGATACCAAGAATAAAATTATGAGGAATAAATGTGTCCTAATTACATTATAAATGGAAAATTGTTCATTATAGTCATTCTTGAAACCAATTTAGTTTAAATATTTATAAAATATGACGAAATATAATCTAAGAAAACTTGTATCATTCTTAATTGATGGATAAATATTTCTAACCTGTTTGAGAAACCACATAATAGATAGTAATTCATCCACATATTTCATAAATTATCCACACAAGCAATCATATTAGCCATATCAGGTGAAAAACATTTCATCATATACAATGAAAATATGAACATAATAATTAGGGGTATAAAGCATTAAGTAACTATAATAATATAACTATATATGTAAAACATAATAATGGAATAAATAATATGGTTTTAATAAATAATCCCAATAATATAAAGATAATCTAAAAGTTACATCATTCGGTATTATTGAAATTAAATGATAACATGGATAAAAATAAAAAAAATATCATATCTGTGAATTTTATAATGGTGGAAATAGAATAAATATTGTCAATTATTTACTCAAATATATTTAATTATTATTGAGACTATAGTATTGTCATCTTCTAGAATTGGGAATACATTCACCATATACCAAAACACGTTTTCCTCATTATTACCACTAATGCATCAAGGGGTTATATAATTTCAGGGCCTAGAAATCAATTTCTTTTGTATTATACATTCATCATATATAAAAATGAATAAAATTGCCATAATAAATTTATCTAATAACCAAATATATGTGTATAAAAACATATGGAACACCGTGGATTATCACATTGATAGACTTAAAATATATTTTTTGGATTTGTTAAATAATTACTTCAGGCTATGTGAGAACTATGCAATCCAAATACAAACCAAAAAACAAAAAAATAACAAGTCGGTCAAGGATCCCATAATAGGACTCGACCCACCAAAAAACCAACATGCCCTGAAAAACCATGTGATGTCATAAACTACACCCAAATCACCCGTCAATCGCAGTGCTTTATGAAAATGTTCCTCGATCATAAACACCTAGCCGAATGATATCACACCGGATCTGAAAACCATGTACCATCACCGTCAAGGCCCATCATGCACTGTACAAAGACCACATTACTGTCATCTTCAAACCACACACAAGACCAACAATATAGAAGGAGGTCACCAGAAGCCATCGTCAAACCACCATCAAACCAGAACTAGGAAGAAACCATGAAATATAAAATAGGTTAGAGACCATAAAATGCCACGAGTGTTTTGGATGACGTCCTCTACAAACTCATAATGACTCGGGATGATGATGATGAACCTGGGGGACAAAGAAGAATTCTAATACATTTCACCATATTAATAATATAAAATTAATTCTTAGTAAACATTATATAGTATGAATTAAGTAAAATTTATGGTTTACACTATATAGAGGGATGAATATACCTCAATGTCAATAAAATAATAACATAATAATATTATATTAAGATAAAAATGTTGATTAATAGAAAAACAAAACATAATAAGTGGGAAATATTTGTCAAATATATTATGTGGTTGTAATTAATATCACCATGAAAATGATATAATAACACATAATATAACTTAAGCGTATTATATACCAAAAATATATGAAATAAGATCAAGGGAATGATAATAAGTATTTGAATGAATGTTGAGTTACCAAAAAAACATTACTACTCTAGAAAAATCTAAATTAATTCAGACATGAATAAGAAAACTGGATTTGGATTGTAAATGACATGAAATAAAAGGAAATAATGAATATATAATTATTGGTATTATAAATCAATAAAACACTATACAATGAAAATACGGTTCATAATGTCTAACATGTCTCAAATAATGATAATTGATATAAGAAACCCAAGTGTCTCATGTAACAAAAAATGAAAACCCATTGAAAGAGATAGAATTTAATTTAATATAAATAGAATTAATAATAAAAAATTCAGGATTTTATATGTCAAATAAGTATTATATACTATACTGAAATTAAAATTTATTCATAATACCAATCATGTCTCAAATAAATTAATTTTATAAGAAATCCATATCCATTCTGTATATATAAAACAAAATCTGAAATAATAAATTTGTTTTACGTACATATATACCAAGTTACCTTATTCATAAATCTACCCACACGTGATCTTAATTTATAATTATTGTATATAAAAAATATATAGTAGGTTTTACATATTTTCAACATCAAATTTATGTATTCTTTCTCAGATTCAATGAATTTCATAAATATCATAGTGGAATCTATTATTATCAGAAATCCCAACCTTATTATATTATCTAAGGTTACAAATAGATATTAAAATATAGTATATAATTTTTAACTTCACTTAATGTTAGTTTTAGTTAAAATCCATGAAGATGAAGTCATAAATGGCCATGTTTATGTGATTCTTAATGTCTAATGTTTATTTCATTATTAATTTGTTAAATTTTTATAAAAAACTACTAGAACAAAAAAACATAATATTATTTACCAATTTATATCATATTATACCAATAAATATGTTCGAGTATTAATCCCTGACCTAGATTTATAGAATTTGTCTAGTAAGGTTAATATCGACACATAGATGAACCCACAACAATTAATGGATGATTATGAGACTGTTTAGTTAACATATCAAAGAGTATAAATGATTAATTTATATTATGATATAAAAACCACTAAAATAAGTTATAGTATAACTATCACATATTCTATCATAAAAAAATGACTGAAATTATTAACTATTTATGAATGCACTATTGCTCAGTTATATGGTGAAGTGGTTTCAAATACATACCTTTCTCACAATCGTCATTTAAACCCCATCTCAAAAAATACAAAAATAATTGTTTCATTGATAATTTTGAAAATATTTACATGAATACATAAATAAAAAAAATTATTTTCCTTGTGAAACGTTTTTTTAACATATAATATGTTCGAATCAACCAATGTCCCTCCTTGTAGAATATTTTGTTATCAATAGTCATTTATATATTACATTACCTAACAAAATTAGTTAACGTCAATAAATATCCATATGGTCCCAAACCATGTCATCATGCTATCAAACCCAACATATAACCCGGTCCATGGCAAGGCCCGAACGACGTTCCCAATCCCTATGGGTTGGAAAATAGTGTTAGGCATCAAATTAAATCCATGTGGTAATGTTTTCATCCCAAAAATAAGAATCTAGGTGGAAATAAATATAAATAAACCAACTTAATATAATACCAATTATTACAAAATATATTCAGTTAAAAAATTTGAAACATATATTTTATCAAAAACCAAAAAAACAACTGAACAACAAAAACAAGATATGCATGTGACCTCTTATTCACCATAAGCCACAAGACCACAAAGATCCAAGAACTTGTACGAACTAGAGTACCAAAACCAGTAGAGAACCTTCGACCAGGAATACATATATATATATATATGTGATAACTTGAATTCATAGTATAGATGCCAAGAATGAACCATAGAACCCAATCATTTTCCTTTGACAAAACAATCCAGTAATATTAGTGTAACACCCCAAGATTTCATAGAGTGTTATTTCTTTAAAATAATACAATAACTTGCACTACACGCAACACCGAGTTCAAGCACACCATGACTTACCATACAAGCCGTTCAAAAGAGGTTATTAATAGTATTAACTAAATTTTAAACTTTATATAATCCTTATAATTTTAGAATCCATATTATGAGCTTCTTAGGCATAATACAAGAACAGATTCATTTTCAGTATTGCACTTTTATCAACTTTTAATAGTGAACCCTTTTTAAATAAAATATTTTAAACTTTTTGACTAAATGGGGACATCAAAAAATTTAAAATGAAACATCCCAAGCTTCCACGGTACGCTTTTCTTTGAATAATACAATAGCGTGTGTTGTACGCAAACTCGAGTTTTAACACACACCACAACCGATCAAACTAGCCATTAAGAATAGTAATACCTACTTTTAGAAATTATATATATTTTATATTTTAAAATAGACTTCATTTTTGGATTTGGAATATCGAATTTAGCCTAAGGTGAAATTTTGGTACTTTTCGGATAACTTTCATATTTTGATGAATAGTGAAAATTACTAAATTTTACTTAAAAACAACTTTTTTAATAAAAATAATTAATAGTGATAAATTATGAATTTGAGTGGTTTTAAAGTATATTTAGAATAAATTTTTACCAATTCATATAATTTTGTTCATTGGACATAATTTTACAATTAAACCGATCATAAACAAGTGTCAATCTTTTGATAGTTATTATCTCTTAAAAACACGCTTTTTTTTACAGCGGGAATTAATTTTAAATTAATTTCTGCCACTTCTGTGTTTTGAATTTAGAAAAATGGATTTCATATTTGGAATCAGGATGTTCAAATTGTGTAAATAGGTAACTTTTATTTTTAGAAATTTTGAATAATTACTGCGGTAAATATTTTATTTACCATGGTTAAGGGTAAATCTGGTAAATAAGGGTTAAAAAATAATATTATAATAATACTAAATTACCCTAAAACGTGTCATAGCCTTATTTGTTGATACATGTTCGACCATAGGCATCTTTGGGTCGATTTGGGGACCCCATGGTTCCAGTTGTAGGTGATAGGGACACTTTATTTTAATTAAGTTAAAATGAATACAAAAATGACACAAGCATATATCTTTTAGCAAAACAATTTTTACATAGGGTTATATATGTTGGATTTTAGATTATAAATATTCATTAGAAAGATAAAAAGCATTCATACATAATGAAATTTTATTTATAATTTTTAGACATTAAATAATTTATTTTATTTATGACACAATGATGATGCAGTAATTACTAAAATAGTGAACAATTAAATTAATTGATATTTTAAATACCCAAATAAATATAATATGAAACATTTAATGAATTAAACTAATTTTATAGGATAATATGATATATTAGGATTGATTTAATTTACTTTTTTTGAAGTAATAAATCTTTTATGAGTTTCAAAAAAATCAACTATTGAATAGTGTCAAAATTGACATAAAAGAGTTCTTAAAACAAATATTATATTATTAATTGATATTAAATTACTGAAAATCTAATGTTAGGCCAAGAGACTTATATCATGATAGGTTCATCATTAATGTACCACTTGGGGGTATCTTGGATGTATATAGTATGTTTATTAACCATATTATATAAAAATACAAAGAGACATTGTAAAAGTGAAACTAATTAACTTAGAGTTAATACTTAAAGATAAGGTTAATATAAGTACCCAAACCTGTCTAAATTCTATTGGTTGAGTTTATTTCGACCCATCCCCACCTTAACCTTTGAATAGTCAACTTTGGAGCCATTTGAAACCGAATATTAATTTATTATAAAATAATATCTCTAGCATTTCCAAAGGTGCCCCTCACCCCTCTTATAAAAGGGCACTCCTCGTCCTCATTTCTTCACACCTTCAAAGACTTTTAGTTCGGCCAAACTCTGCCAAAATACTCTCATAACATCCCTAAATACAACCAAGATGCCTTAGTTTGATCCGAAAGCCAACCTAAGGATCCCTTTTGATCACATCAAAAGGAAGAACCCGAAGAAGAGGTAATGTTTTCACCACCATTTTTCAAGTTCCTTTCTTCTTCCACTTCTTCTTCCTTTGTTGTTACCATTATGAAATAATAACTCCAGTATCATATATATACTGTGATGTTATTATAAATATGGTACAACCATATTCAGTATTCTATCCACCCTTTGAATAACATGTCACCATACGTGCGTACGTACGGCTTACCGTCTCCACGTCGTGGTGTAATTGTTATTCAATATATTATTATTTTGGATGGGTATAATAATGATATGTAACTCATGTAAATAATAAATATAACATGTTAATGATTCTTTATATATGATATACCATCCATTTATATATTATTTTAATATCAAGAGAATGATATTATCGCTCGTGCGTACGTACGGACTACCGTCTCCACGAACGCGATGAGATTCATTCTCCATCGTATCCATTCAAGTATAATTATCATTTGATGATTTAAAAATGATTTTTAAGGACTTGATATCATTCTGGATATTAATAATATACAACCTATCCTTTACAAACATGTCTTACGTAACAAAACATACAAAAGAAAACAAGTAAGTTCACACCCGAAACAACGATAATACTAAGATATTATTATCAAATCAATATTAAAAGATCATATATGATATCATATTAATGTATATGATTCTTGTATAATTTAGTAACAATTATTTCACCATTATACAAGAAGTTAACCTACCCCAACCAAGTAAAAGTACAAGGTAAGGTATTTTCTTATCTCACATTCAATTTCGTGATATTTCCATTGTTCTCCACTAAATTATTGAAAGTGGTGTATTGTGTACTGAAATTTGATATATATTATCATGATTCTCTTTATATTCATGTTATTCTGTAAATCATTTGGTGGTTATAAACTTTTGGCCATACGACTCAGTTGATTAACGTGGTAAGGGGTTTTCATCTAACTCCTTATTTCCGTGAGATTCATGCCATATTGCCACCATCACCTTCTGTGTGGTGTATGTACTTCCCATAATTATATTCTTTGTGTAATAAACTCTAATTTATGTGTATTTACATATTAATTGTATGATACCTCTTTCATGGGTGGTATGTTTCATAAGTTACCAAATTGTTAAGAGTTATTTCACAATCTCTTCATTATCCGAGGTTGTTTATACGTAAGAATCTACTGGGATCTCTTTATCATGCACATCCATGTTTCTTCAAAATGTATTTCAAAATATTTTTAACATTTACAGGAATATGGGTTAAAGTCATTTATAACCATTTTTGAGTTTTTATAAGAGTTTTATAAAGGAATCTTTCCGTCGTTTCCCAAACAACGTGCTTTTTAACCTTTTCGACAAAATTAAGGTAAGAATGTTTTTTTAACTTATACGGTGGATGAGGTTATTTTCCGCCGTTATAAAATCGTCGAAACATCCCTGACAAGATTATAAGAATATTTTCAAATTGAATGTATTATTTTATAATTATGTTACTTTTAAAATGATTTAAAAAAAGAGATATTTCTCTAAAATAGTTTTGATTTCATCTATGTCAACATCCTTTGTGATGGATTTTAAGCTTATTTGAAGTTGATTTATTATGATACAAAACATCCATATTTTATTGATGGTTTTGTGATATTTTTACTGTGGATACGTTATTCTTATGTCACTCATGGTTTTTGTTTAGAGTATTGACATTTCATAAGTTATTTGTAATCCCAATGTTTATGTTATATTTCAACCTTTCATTCTGATGAATGTGTTAGACAAGTATGTTCCGGGTTGGGGACCGGTAAAAGTAAGCCCTCCGGTTTGGTCTCCGGTTATTAGAGGAACTCCGGTTTGGTCTCCGGTTATTAGAGGAACTCCGGTTTGGTCTCCGGTTATTAGAGGAACTCCGGGTTGGTGTCCGGTTATTAGAGGCACTCCAGGTTGGTGTCCGGTTATTAGAGGCACTCCGGGTTGGGTTCCGGTTACAGTTAGCCCCAAGGTCTTTGGACGAGGCCTTGACAACGAAATTAAAGTTCATCATTATGCATTCCAACATTATGAAAGTGGTTATTGATATTGCATGTGATTATTCGATTAATAGAATATCCATGTGAACAAGTAAATGGCATTATTTCATTTTACTTTTTCCATACTATGTTGAAGTTCAAGTTTAAAAGGGTTTTGTTTTAGTAATTCATTGCCTTAAATGTTTATGCTTATTTTTGAATGTTCCGCTATATTGTTATCCTTACTGGGCATTTGAGCTAACCCCTTTTGTATGTTTTATTTTTCCCAGGAAGTGAAGAAGTAAATTATGAATGACCTGCAGGGATATTATGTGGGGATATGAGTGTGAATTATGGAGACATTATGTTGTTGTAGTAGTTTTTCATTTTATGATGTAATGTAAAACTTGTGAATATATATAGTGTTTCCAAGGCTACTAAACCAATCAGTCTTTCGATATTTGATCTTTCTTATGATCATGCCAATGTTATGTAATAATGCACCGACTCTGGGTAAATAGGGTCGGGGCGTTACAGTTGGTATCAGAGGAAGTTTAGTACAAACCTTGGAAGCTAGATTTATATAAACTCTGATTAGAGCACGTAGACCTAAGATGAACTTTGAGGATTAGTATAAAAGAAAATCCTATAATTTTGGTATTGTAGAGATTTTATGAGTTTTCCGAGTAATACATCCCTGTCTGGATACGAGCAGGTAGAGGCGGCTCAGGCACAGATGTACCTAGGGGTAAAACCCGAAAACACCGCTTTGAGCTAGACTCGAACGGGAACTGGTGCACGACAACGGGCCTCGCTGCACTCTTGGTTACGACACTCCCGGGGGATATGCTTAGGATAACACTCATTTTCTTTACAAATCATTATGAAGGGTTTATGAGTATATACTTCCTCAAAGAAAATATTTTTTATGATTATGGATTATATCCATAAATAATTCAATTTATGTTAAGTGATTTATAAGTATGGGATTATGTATTTTGATTCATAAACTAATCTAGTGTATGCCATTGTTTAGAAATGGAGCTTAATATAAGGAATGAGAAATCCAGCAATGCACATGATACAAAGAGAAAGAAGGACCATATATTTCATGGTCTTAAGCCAGAATTTATAAGAGAAATAGTCTCGCATGTATTACATCATATGAAGAAATAATATCATGTGTTGATAAGATAAGTAAAGAGTTTACTGAGTCCTATGGATTTGAAGGGAAGAAAGAGAGCAAAAGGATGGAAGAGGGAAAGATGGATAAAGGGAAGAAGGAAAAGAAGAATTTTCCCATATGTGGTAACCGTGGAAAGATACACCCAGGAACTTGCCTGAAAGGAATGAGAGTTTGTTATAAGTGTGGAGGAAAAGGGCACAAAGTACGTGACTGCAAGGGTAAGAAAATGGTTTCAAATGTACAATGCTTCATTTGCAAGGAGTTTGGACATTATGCGAACCTATGTCCCAGTCATCAGAATATGCCTCAAATGATGTTATTGGATAATAATCAAGTTATGATACTACCACAGGTGAAGAGGAATGATTAGAGTTCTTATGTTGACTATTTCAATTGAGTGTTGTATCAACAATGTACTTGTCATAATAATTATGTAGTATATAAGGATTGTACTGCAATACTATTTCATTAAGGACTTGAGATTGTGTGGAACAAAGAATGGTGACTCAACAGTAGGATAAATTTTTGTAAAATATATGGTTGAGAGAATGATAAACCATAATATAGTTCTGATACCGAGTTAGTGATTTTGGAATAATACATGATTATTTTGGATAAATTATATTGGATATTCTTGACTACCTTGGAACTGATTAATGATCTGTATATTCCATTATTAATGGGGTTTAAAACATTTTTGGATTGATGAGGTATATCCATCATTCTATATGGAATAAGGGAGCATGAATGTAATCAATAAGGAATATGGTAATTCAGGATGTTTCAGTGTATTAAAAGAATACATGATGAAGGTATTCATATTCTATTACGTGGTAAAAAGGATCTACATTATGTTTAACTTCCTTATAAATATTGGACTGTGAGATTGGTCAGAAATATTTTGGATAAATTCTAGTTTGAGATTAATTTTGGATTGCCATAAAAGGACAACCCGGAGGTTGGGTGGCAACCCGTCGCGTCCGGCAAGGCCGCGAGACTTGAACCCGCAACCGAAGGGCGACAAGGGTGTATCACCTACCACTGGCCCAAGAGATGTCATGGATTAAATAATGTAGTTTTTTTTAAAAGATCTAGTAGATGAATTATAAATTTGTTTATTTTCGAACCTTGTACGAATAGTATAAATAGATTTTTTTTTACGAGTGAAAGATGAGTTTGTGGTATAAATTTATTAATGGACAAAACTCTAATTATAAAGTAAGTATATCTCCTTATGAACTTATCCAATCTCATAAATAAATTCCTCTTCATTAAGAAAAGGAACTTAGAACAAAAATGTTGTCCTAGATGGTACCTTAAATCATCACTAATTTATGGCTTTGGGATTTTTGGCCTTTTCTTAGCCATGTTCTCTACCACTCTCCATCTGATAATTGATGGTTAGATTTCTCTTCCATATCCATATTTTCCTACATGGAACCCTAGTATGTGTTATTTTCGGTAATCTTCATACTTTCCACTCTTTATTTTAAATAGAGGCCTCATTAATTCATTTTTTCGATGTGGGATTTCAACTAAGATATTTTGAAACGTCAAAAATGTGTTATCCTAATACCCTATGTTTTGTTGAACCGATGATATTTCAAATCATCATAGATTGATGAGTTTAAGGACCTCAATTTTATACTTGTTTGTGATTGATGACCTCAATCACTACCTATAAATATTTAAGTTTTCCCTCCAATTATATGTCTCTAATTGCCACCAATGTTCTCCTAATCCAGATCATAATTTGGTGGCAACTCTTTCATTTCTCATTTCCCCATATTATGACTAAATTTTAGTAACCCAATTTCCGATGTGGGTTTTCCCACAAAGATATTTTTTATTCTCAAACTTTTATTTTCGAAGAACAATTTCAAATTGCGAGGACGCAATTTATTGAAGGAGGGGAGAATGTAACACCCTAAGATTTCATAGTGTGTTATTTCTTTAAAATAATAAAATAACTTGCACTACACGCAACACCGAGTTCAAGCACACCATGACTTACCAAACAAGCCGTTCAAAAGAGGTTATGAATAGTATTAACTAAATTTAAACTTTATATAATCCTTATAATTTTAGAATCCATATTATGAGTTTCTTAGACATAATACAAGAACAGATTCATTTTCAGTATTGCACTTTTATCAACTTTTAATAGTGAACCCTTTTTAAATACAATATTTTAAACTTTTTGACTAAATGGGGACATCAAAAAATTTAAAATGAAACATCCCAAGCTTCCATGGTATGCTTTCCTTTGAATAATACAATAGCGTGTGTTGTACGCAACCTCGAGTATTAACACACACCACAACCGATCAAACTAGCCACTATGAATAGTGATACCTACTTTTCGAAATTATATATATTTTATATTTTAAAATAGACTTCATTTTTGGATTGATAATATCGAATTTAGCCTAAGGTGAAATTTTTGTACTTTTTGGATAACTTTCATATTTTGATGAATAGTGAAAATTACTAAATTTAAATTATAAACAACTTTTTAAATCAAAATAATTAATAGTGATAAATTATGAATTTGAGTGGTTTTAAAGTATATTTAGAATATATTTTTACCATTTAATATAATGTTGTTCATTGGACATAATTTTACAATTAAACCGAACATAAACAAGTGTCAATCTTTTGATAGTTATTATCTCTTAAAAACACGCTTTTTGTTTTGACATCGGGAATTAATTTTAAATTAATTTCTGCCACTTCTGTGTTTTGAATTTAGAAAAATGGATTTCATATTTGGAATCAGGATGTTCAAATTGTGTAAATAGGTAAATTTTATTTTTAGACATTTTGAATAATTACTGCGGTAAATATTTTATTTACCATGGTTAAGGGTAAATCTGGTAAATAAGTGTTAACAAATAATATTATAATAATACTAAATTACCCTAAAACGTGTCCTAGCATTATTGGTTGATACATTGTCGACCATAGGCATCTTTGGGTCGATTTGGGGACCCCATGGTGCCAGTTTTAGGTGATAGGGACACTTTATTTTAATTAAGTTAAAATGAATACAAAAATGACACAAGATTATATCTTTTAGGAAAACAATTTTTGCATAGGGTTATATATGTTGGATTTTAGATAATAAATATTCATTAGAAATTTAAAAAGATTTCATACATAATGAAATTTTATTTATAATTTTTAGACATTATATAATTTATTTTATTAATGACACCATGATGATGCAGTAATTACTAAAATAGTGAAAAATTAAATTAATTGATATTTTAAATACCCAAATAAATATAATATGAAACTTTTAATGAATTAAACTAATTTTCTAGGATAATATGATATATTAGGATTGATTTAATTTACTTTTTTCGAAGTAATCAATCTTTTATGAGTTTTAAAAAAATCAACTATTGAATAGTGTCAAAATTGACATAAAAGAGTTCTTATAACAAATATTATATTATTAATTGATATTAAATTTCTAAAAATATAAGGTTCGGCCAAGAGACTTATATCATGATAGGTTCATCATTAATGGACCACTTGGGGGTCTCTTGGATGTATATAGTAAGTTTATTAACCATATTATATAAAAATACAAAGAGACATTGTAAAAGTGAAACTAATTAACTTAGAGTTAATACTTAAAGATAAGGTTAATATAAGTACCCAATCCTGTCTAAATTCTATTGGTTGAGTTGCTTTCGACCCCTCCCCACCTTAACATTTGAATAGTCAACTTTGGAGCCATTGGAAACCAAATATTAATTTATTATAAACTAATATCTCTAGCTTTTCCAAAGGTGCCCCTCACCCCTCTTATAAAAGGGCAATCCTCCTTCTCATATCTTCACAGCTTCAAAGCCTTTTGGATCGGCCAAAATCTGCCACAATACTCTCACAACATCCCTCACTACAACCTAGAGGCCTTAGTTTGATCAGAAAGCCAACCTAAGGATCCCTTTTGATCACATCAAAAGGAAGAACCCGAAGAAGAGGTAATGTTTTCACCACCACTTTTCAAGTTCCTTTCTTCTTCCACTTATTCTTCCTTTGTTGTTACCATTCTAAAATAATAACTCCAGTATCATATATATACTGTGATGTTATTATAAATATGGTACAACCATATTCAGTATTCTATCCACCCTTTGAATAACATGTCACCATACGTGCGTACGTATGGCTTACCGTCTCCACGTCGTGGTGTAATTGTTATTCAATATATTATTATTTTGGATGTGTATAATAATGATATGTAACTCATGTAAATAATAAATATAACATGTTAATGATTCTGTATATATGATATACAATCCATTTATATATTATTTTAATATCAAAAGAATGATATTATCGCTCGTGCGTACGTACGGACTACCGTCTCCACGAACGCGATGAGATTCATTCTCCATCGTATCCATTCAAGTATAATTATCATTTGATGATTTAAAAATTATGTTTAAGGACTTGATATCATTCTGGATATGAATAATATACAACCTATCCTTTACAAACTTGCCTTACGTAACAAAACATACAAAAGAAAACAAGTAAGTTCACACCCGAAACTACGATAATACTAAGATATTATTATCAAATCAATATTAAAAGATCATATATGATATCATATTAATGTATATGATTCTTGTATAATTTAGTAACAATTATTTCACCATTATAAAGGAGGTTAACCTACCCCAACCATGTAAAAGTACAAGGTAAGGTATTTTCTTATCTCACATTCAATTCCGTGAGATTTCCATTGTTCGCCACTAAATTATTGAAAGTGGTGTATTGTGTACTGCCATTTGATATATATTATCATTATTTTCTTTATATTCATGTTATTCTGTAAATAATTTGGTGGTTATAAACTTTTGGCCATACGACTCAGTTGATTAACGTGGTAAGGGGTTTTCATCTCACTCCTTATTTCCGTGAGATTCATGCCATATTGCCACCATCAACTTTTGTGTGGTGTATTTACTGCCCATAATTATATTATTTGTTTAATACACTCTAATTTATGTGTATTTACATATTCATTGTATGATACCTCTTTCATGGGTTGTATGTTCCATAAGTTACCAAATTGGTAAGAGTTATTTCACAATCTTTTCATTTTCCGAGGTTGTTTATACGTAATAATCTACTGGGATCTCTTTATCATGCACATCCATGTTTCTTCAAAATGTATTTCAAAATATTTTTAACATTTACAGGAATATGGGTTAAAGTCATTTATAACCTTTTTTGACTTTTTATAAGTGTTTTATAAAGGAATATTTCCGTCGTTTTCCAAACAAGGTTCTTTTTAACCTTTTCGACAAAATTAAGGTAAGAATGTTTTTTTAACTTATACGGTGGGTGCGGTTATTTTCCGCCGTTATAAAATCGTCGAAACTTCCCATACAAGATTATAAGAATATTTTCAAATTGAATGTATTATTTAATAATTATGCTACTTTTAAAATGATTTAAAAAAAAGAGATATTTCTCTAAAATAGTTTTGATTTCATCTATGTCAACATCCTTTGTGATGTATTTTATGCTTATTTGAAGTTGATTTATTATGATACAAAACATCCATATTTTATTAAAGGTTTTGTGATATTTTTACTGTGGATAATTTATTCTTATTTCACTCATGGTTTTTGTTTAGAGTATTGACATTTCATAAGTTATTTGTAATCCCAATGTTTATATTATATTTCAACCTTTCATTCAGATGAATGTGTTAGACAAGTATGTTCCGGGTTGGGGACCGGTAAAAGTAAGCCCTCCGGTTTGGTATCCGGTTATTAGGGGAACTCCGGTTTGGTCTCCAGTTATTAGAGGAACTCCGGTTTGGTCTCCGGTTATTAGAGGAACTCCGGGTTGGTGTCTGGTTATTAGAGGCACTCCGGGTTGGTGTCCGGTTATTAGAGGCACTCCGGGTTGGGTTCCGGTTACAGTTAGCCCCAAGGTCTTGGGACGAGTCCTTGACAAAGAAATTAAAGTTCAGAATTATGCATTCCAACATTATGAAAGTGGTTATTGATATTGCATGTGATTATTCGATTAGTATAATATCCATGTGAACAAGTAAATGGCATTATTTCATTTTACATTTTCCATACTATGTTGAAGTTCAAGTTTAAAAGGCTTTTGTTTTAGTAATTCGTTGCCTTAAATATTTATGCTTATTTTTGAATGTTCCGCTATATTGTTATCCTTACTGGGCATTTGAGCTCACCCCTTTTCTATGTTTTATTTTTTCCAGGAAGTGAAGAAGTAAATTATGAATGACCTTCAGGGATATTATGTGGGGATATGAGTGTGAATTATGGAGACATTATGTTGTTATAGTAGTTTTTCATTTTATGATGTAATGTAAAACTTATGAATATATCTAGTGTTTCTAAGGCTACTAAACCAATCGGTCATTCGAGATTTGATCTTTCTTATGATCCTGCCAATGTTATGTAATAATTCACCGACTCTGGGTAACTAGGGTCGGGGCGTTACAATTAGTTTTAACTAATTTTATAAAAATATTTTTTCCAAATATAAATTGTATTTTTTAAACTAATTTATCAAATTCCATTTCCCTTAGAATTAAAAACAAGGTACATGATGGAAAAAGGGGGAAATTGTACCTTCTCTTTAAAAATAGCTTCTTTGAAGTTATTTACAAAAAGAACCACAACTTTACTGTTTTAAAATGAAAACACAGAAATCATATTCAAGGGTATAATTCTACACCGAAAAATGGAAATTTTACTACTAGTTCACCCATTTAATGATCATAAAAAACCTTGGAACAAGTAGGAATACCATACCATAATAATACTAATGACTCTATCCCTAGTAGCATGGAACAAATAATAGAATCAAAAACCCTTATGTCTGAACAACATTTCTCAGGTTCGGCCTACGGGCCCAATCCCATAGTAATAAAGCCACATATCTGCCTACTATGATTGAATGGACAATACCTGAAATTCGAGGGTAGTAATAATTCACTATAAACATTCTTACTATGCTAGGCTTCCATGCTATGATCACAAAGCGGTGTTACACTTAATAAAATAACCAACCCATATAAACTCTTCACATACACATCACATAAACTAACACCACCCCAGCCACCTCCAGGGTAGTCCCTTGCCTTAACAAAATAGTCATAAATTGGTGGTCCCATACTGAGGACAATCCCATATTATGGCCAATAACAAATGAAGTGACCTAACAAAATAAATTTTTCCTAAATTTTTATTTCAACATTCCAAACAATAAATTCATTTTTAGAATCCAAGAATCTACCAAAAATACATAGAAAATTCTTCGAAAAAAAATCTAACATCATTTTCATATTAATATTTAGAAAGGCTCTCTCCATTCCAAACACACACCCCTAGACACATCAGAATTGTGAGACATGCATTATCATTTCTAACACTCACTGAAGAATATCTAGAGGAATACTAGGAAAAACCATGTGGTACAATTTTGGAATCAATTATGATACATAAAATGCACCACATCCCCAAATTTTTGAAAAAATGACAACATTTTAGCTTAAATAAGTGAAAGGGTAGAAGAGGTACTCTCGAGGTAGAGTAGCTCTTGGGTTCAAACTTCACTTGATCGCACAACCGTGTTTCCACTAGGTGCAGCTGTGGATGGGAATCTATTCAATGGAACACTCTAAAACATAAAAAAACATTTGAAACACAATTTTATAAATCCACCATATTCATTCGACCCAAAACAATCTATCTCACTCATTTATAAAATAAAACATGTTTTCCTAACATCAAAAATCCCTTTTGAAAAACAAAATCCAATCCACACCATGAAAAAATGTCCCCTTTTCAAAAATAATGTTTAAAACATGTTCGAAACCAATTTAAGTAAGATTTTCATTGGAAAAAACCTCACTAAACCATCAAATTTTACCTAAGGATCAAAAAATACATTTTTAGAAAACACCTTTGGAACAAATACACGAGGGACTAATCCATGATTCATGTAAAAACCTATTATTACAAAAACTTAACAACTTAAAATATCTAAAAAATCACAATAAGAGTATCATATAGGTGTGAACCATGGTTATAAATTTAAATAAACATAATGAATAAATGGAATGGAAAATAATGGATTTTCCTACCGCAATATTGTGCAGATTTAATGAATCATCAAGGTAGGGAAGAACTAATCCCAAATGAAAAACCACACACCCTAATATAATGAACATTTAAAAAAATCTGATAAACCATACCCTAGAGTTCCGACCAGAAAAATCCCCCCAATAAAATCCCTAGAAAAAAATAGGGGATGAGAATGAGATAAGATTTGAGGAATGAATGAGGAAGAACAACCAACCATTCTTGATAAATAACCCCAAAACTGGTCCACATAGAAGAAATAAGTAGGCGGGACTTGTTGATTACCAATAGTTAGGGCCCAAAATAAGAGGTTTAATCACCAAAATATGATTTTTTGGGTGGATTTTATTAAGACAATAATGGTCTGCACGTTTTGGTGAACCATGAACACACTGTGTGAGGGCTGCTGGATAATTTATGGAAACTTGTATGGTTAGGTAGAATGGTTTGGAATAACCGTGCTCAAACTGTGCGCCCACAAAAATTTTCCTAAATTCTCAAAAAACTTCCCAAACACTATTGAATTCTTCCCAATAATTATGGAATGTTTTAAACACAATGTAGTGACACTGTGGGTGTCACAAACTCACCAACATGAAACTTTATCTCAATAATCATAACAATTACCAATAATAAAAATAAAATGAAACCAAAACTGAAAAAATACAATGGATCTTTTTTCAGGAACTCAACCTGATCCTCAACAAAAATATTCAACATCGAGAAATGAATAAAATAAAGGATTATCTGAGGTCAGGGTGTGAAAATTATCCCCACCATAGACAATTTGTACCCCTAAAAAGTCACATAAGAAAAGGATAACCAAAACATGAATCCATGACCGATCAAAACCAAGGTAAACATGAACCTTGTGGTGACAATTCACTCCCCATGTCATGCCCAACCAATCAAGATGAAACCACATCATAAGAATGAGGATGAGAGGAGAACATAAAAGGGTTCTCCCCACCATAAAAACTCATCTATAATGGAAAAAACATAATCCAAACCCACCACCATGACATAAATAGGAACTAGGGAATTTAAAAATTAAATATCCTAGTTATATGGAATTGTTTTGTCACATTGTTTACCAAACTATGCTCCAACCATGTACCCCTCAATGCCCATAATTTACACCATGAACTGATTGGCCATAGAGTTCAAAATCTGTAGACCAATTGTGCCAAATTCCACTACCAGAAAAGAACAAATATGGAATTTTTTTAAGAACTACCGCACTACCATGTGCTAGTTATGTAGTTGGTTCTGTCTGCACAGTCTTTGGTTAACAAGTTCATTTAACCATGCTGTAATCATGATTAAACTTGAGAAATATCATGATAACTTCAAAAAAAAAATATTTACCGGGGAACAGGCCCAAACAAACATATACATTTTATTCATTACTACCACTGAAATAGGGAACCATCACTCATGAACTGAACCCACAACACATCAATTCCTTCAAACACTAGTATCTCCAAACTAAATGTACTAAAAGATAAAACTAATACTAGCCTACACAAAGGAAATACACACTCATAGCAGAAAGAAAAAAAATAAATGACCACCGTTAGATAGAATCAACCAAATGGGATACAAGACATATAAATCATTACTAGCTCAGGGTGTCAGACCCATAGAACTCATGATTTTGTGTGAGTATCAACCTCGTTCCTGTGTCTAGGGATCTGATGGTTAATGCATCTCCTACCACATACTTTGGTACTGTCATCCTCTGGTCAAAACCTCTTCTTCAAGCGATTCTTCCTATAACACTTCTCCAGATTACCAAGACAGCCTCTACAATAGAATGTCATTGGTGGATTTGAACAAGAGGGATTAGAATTCCCATACCAGACACACTAGTGGGACACACATGAATAGCCAAACGAATTGGAATCCAGAACCATATGCAGTGACTTCTCTTGAATATGATCCTCTAGAAAGCACTATTTTGCAGATGGGGAACCATTATGAGAAATAAGAGACATCGGATTACCAACTACTTTTTGAGAAATGGAAACCATCTTCCATCCATCCAAATATGGCCCCCAATCATAATCAGGATAAAAAAACTAAAATTATAATTTATATCTCCTAATGATATGAATACACATTGAAAATTCTAAAGACACCTCCCTACCTCTAAAATACATCAACCACCAGAAAATATAGACAACTATTTGGAATAAAATTAAACTGGGCATGACTCCTTGAATGTATTGCTGACCTTTATGGGTGGAATAATCCAAACGAAAAAAGGAACATTAATTATAAACCAACAATAATCGATACCATAATCAGATGGAATATCTCAAGGGTTAAAAATGGATCACTACCCAATTATATACAAAAACAACCAAAAATCACCTTTCCAAAAAACATATTTTCATTTAAATTTCAAAACCACCTTCTACCAAAGCCACATTACTAATACCCAAAACAACTTTTCTCAAAAGAATATCCACATTCTTAAACAAAACCCAATTTCTAGAATTAGTTAAAAAAAATTCAAAATAAGGCTATGTTTTCAAAACCCCACCCATGTAATCCTATGAACCACCACATATGTGTTCATCCTCGTTCTCTTATTCCATTGATAACCATGATCCTACGCTAAATTTACTTGCATTCCCCCACAGAAGTGATCATTATTAATGAATACTAATGGTCACATAATTTATCAAGTAATCAATTCAAACTATTTATCAAATCCTCAATAAAAAAACTATCCTTTTTTCAAAATAATTTAGTAATTTCAAAACCTCTTGAAGAATTCAATTTTAATTTTCATAAACTAGTTTATTTTTAATATCCCACTCTAATAAACAAAAATAAAAATGAATCATATCTCAATGAAAACCACTAGAATGAGTAAATACTATATATTCCAAACTTGGTGACATGTTAGTGAGCCATGCCTCGAGTACGCGATAACACTAATTGAAAATTAAACCATGAACTCAAATTATACATGGCTCACAACTCCATGTGGGACCATGACATGACACCATCTCACCAATATTTTCATTCCTCAATAAAAAACTAACCCAGACAAGACAAGGAATCACTCTCGGACTAACCCTAGTAAATCATGTATCGATAGGGGTGGTGGTGATTAGGCACCGACCCGTGGACTAACTGCTAATCCCTAAAAACCCTTGTCTCCATTTATGAGACACCACAAGTAATAGGGGTCCACGATGATACCAATTTTTCTAGAACAGTGTCAGGATTCCATCCAACCCAACACCCGAATCCGTTTACGGCAAATCCTGAAGGCCGTTTGTGATACCTAAAGGTTGACAACTAGTTACAGGAATCAAATTAAATCCAAGTGGGAATGATTTCATCCCAAAAATATGCAATGGCAGCCTGATAAATATTAATGAACCAAATGATTCTCATAACAAAAATTACATAACAAATTCATTTACAAAAGCAGAACAAAACAAAATTTAACAAAAATGAAACAAAAACTGAACCACACCAACCAAATCTCCATGTGACCTCTTGTTCACCACCAACATGTATACCACAAATATCCAAGACCCTTCCAGAACCAGGGTACCTAAACCAGAAGAGAACCTATGATTGGAAAGATATAGATTGGTGTGAGCACCAGAATACTAATCAGTGAATCCAACATGAACCAGAAATCCCATATATTTTCCATATACAAAATAGTCTAGTAATACTATTTTGAATTAAATTTATAAAAATTAGTTATCCACATGTAAATTTTATTTTAATCACTAATCAATCACATTCCATTGCCTTTATAATTCAAAACAATGTACATGAAGTAAAAATGGTGAAATTGTGCATTCTATATCAAATCAACTATATTGCAGTTCTTCATAAAACCAACCATACGTTCACATTTTTAAAATGAAATCACCAAAACCAGGTTCATGTGTATAATTCTACACACAACAATGGAAATAGAACTACTAGTTCTAGTATCTAAGGGTAATGGAAAACCTATGAACTCATAGGAAGACCATAACATACTAAATTTTGAGACTCTCTCTCGGGTAGCATGCCAAACACAACATAATCATACTCCCTAACACCCGACCACCCTTTATCAAGTCATTCCAAGGTGCCCAATCCCATAAAAATAAACTCAATATCCACCTAATGTTGGCCACTGTCCAGTGCATGAATTACTGTGTATAAAACATTCTCATGAAACCCCTTTGATATGTTAGGCTTCTGTGATATGTATAGAATTGGGTGTACCAAAAAATAAAATTAATAACCCATATACATGATTCACATACACATCACATAAACTATCCCCACCGTATCAACCTCAAAGGGAGACCATGCCTTAACATAATACTCACACATGGGAGATCTTATACTAAGTACACTACAATATTATTTCCAATAAAAATGCTTGTGACCTAGCCCAAAATTTGTTTTCCAAATAGCCATTTCAAAATTCTAAAAAGCCCATTACATTTCAAAATCCAATATTATACTCAAAATACTTTTAATTTTTTCCAAAACAATGAAGAACTACATTTTCATATTAATGTTTCCATACGGGCCATTGATTTCAAACACACACACCCAAACACTTCACAATTTTCAAACGGCCTTTTTCATTTACAATACTCACTAAAGAATATCTCGAGTCCTACCCGGAAAAACAATTAGTAACTAATATGGAATCAATTTTAAAAAAAGAAGATCCACTTCCCCCACTTTTGGAAAACATGAGAAAATTTTAGAGAAAATAAGAGAAAGGGGATAAGAGGTACTATTGAGGGAGACAATCTCTAGGGTTCCATCTTTACTTGACTGCAAAACCATGTCTAAACCTAATGAAACCGTGGTTCGTCCTCCATCTAATGGGAATATTTAAAAGGTACTAAATAATTTAAACCCCAATTTCATAAATCCACAAATTTATTTCAACCCAAAACCATATATTTCACTCATTTATAGAATAAAAACTAAGTTCATAAAACAAAAAAACCTTTTAATAATAAACCCTAAACAACTCCATGTGAAAATAAACACCTTTTAACTATAATGTTTAAAGTGGGATCTAAAAAAATTTAATAAAAAAATTCATGGGTAAAAGCCCCACTCAACTATCCAATATCCCCTAAAGATCACAAATTACATTTTTATCAAACTTTTTAAGAACAATACACTAGGGAATAACCCATGATTCATGTAAAACTTATTTTTATAAGACATTAAGAACTTGAAAACATCATAACAAGATCTATTGGAGTATCATATAGGTGAGAAACAAGGTTATCCATTTAAATAAATAAAAATCATTAATGGAAATGAAAATGAATGGAAAATGATGGATTCTCCTACCTCAATGGTGTTCACATGTGATGAAACATGAAGGGTTAGAATAACTAACAACCATTGATGAACCAAACACCCAAACATCAATTAAAATAAACAAAATAAGCTAACCATAACCATAGGTTTTGACTACAAAGAAAACCACCAAAGAAAATCCTATAAACATATAGGGGAATAAATTGAGAGATGATCTGATGAAGGAATGAGGAAGAACCACCAACCATTCTTGTGAAATTTCCCCAACACTTGTCCAAATTGATGCAGGAAGATGGGTGCCCTCTCTGGTCGATTTCGAATATGTAGGTCTCTAAATTGGAGGTGGACTCACCCAAATAAATTTTTTTTGTAGGATGTTACTCTTCCCATAATGTGATGCATGTATTTAATGAACGGGTTTGTAAACAATTCACAAACCATGCAACGAATACAAGATTCATTCTAGAAACTAGAAGGGTTAGGTTTCACAGTTTAGGAAATCCATTCTGAAACCATGCAACCACAAAAATTATCCAAAAACCATCAAAATACATCATAAACTCTAGGGAAGTCTACCTAATAGTCATAAAATGTTTTAAACACAATGTAGTGACAGTATGGGTGTCACAAACTCATAAACATGAAACATTATCTCAATTCCAATAACAATAACCAATCATAGGAATGAAAGGAGAGCTAAACCATAAAAACACAAGGACTTTTTTCAGGAACTAATCCTGAACCTAAACAAAAATATCTAAAATCAAGAAAGAGTATAAAATAAATTATTGTCTATGGTCGGGGTTTCACACTTTGTAATGTCTTGTAAACATAATGTGATTAACTAAATTATATCTTATAATAGTGATAAAATGGATGTTCATTTTTACCTCATTTTCATCCACCAAGAGATGATAGATTTAATAATCATTACAAAATTCATGGGTTCATTACCCCATGGTGAATCATTTTCATTGAATGAATACACATGGATTATCTTTAAGGGAATGTAATTTATCCTTAAAAATGTATTAAAAACATTACAAAATCTTTAGGATTTAATCCTATACTGAGACTTATTACTATTATTTTTTTGTAGTCTTATTAACATAATCACAAAATAAAATGTGCATCATTTCATTAACATTGAATTTTATATTATACCAAAGGATTATAAATTAAATTTAAATTATGATTAAACCAAACTTCATTAAACTACAAATGAACCATCAGAGAAATCGTAATCTACAAATTTATCATAACCATACTTTGATACTAGTTGGGATGTCTGAAAACATTATTCATGATTCTGGTGAAATAATAACATAATTTACTGATATCATATTAAACCAGAAATAAAAATATCAGGCACAAATATCTTGTAAAAATGACCTAAATAAAATATTTCATTATATATATTAATGATAGATTCTAGGATTACATATTTATTTAATTGATATAAAAAATAAATTAACTAATCGTACGTTATTCTAAAATTCAGGATATTTTTTAATTCACTATACGATAAACTATATATTCCAAAATAACTCGTAAAAATATCCAATAAATTATCTACATAGGATATCTTGTTAAACATATCATGTGGAATTCAACACATAATAATCTAGAAAAATGGAAACAAAATAAGGGGTGATCTGAAATGCTTAGTAACAGAAACATATAACTAATGCAGTAAAAATATAATAATGGAAGAAATATTTTTGAGGGAATAAATAATTTGAATACTTTCATAATTATCTGAAATTTATAAAATGATATATCCTTGTCAATAAATTAATACTTGGAAATTAATATTATGGATCTTATAGAGATTAAATTATTAATATTGGATATCAAAACCATTTTTTCATGGCCTCGTACCTATATATTTACTTGTAATTCATACTAGATTTAAGACATAATTCTTAATTTGGAAGCCATACACCAAATATGAAAACATATTTTTCTCTTGAGCCATACCATTTTATAAAGGGGCTATATAATTTTGTCCCCCACCAATAACATGTTTATATAAAAATAATTCATCATAGGAGAAAATAAATAAAATATTCATAATAAACAATGTTAATAATAATTCATATTGTTATTAAATAATATAAAACACCAATTATTTTTTCCCATATTAATAAAATGGATAACATTATCATACCCTATAAGAAGGAAGAAGGAATAATGATAAATAATAAATATTCAATTATCCAATAATCATGTTTATTTGTATAACAATTTATGGAATGACAAAAAAAATTACCTATATTAATAAAAGGTATATCAAGATCGTAACACATCTAGAGGATAGTAAATGGTTAGAAAATACATATTCAACTAATAAATAGTCACCCATATTGGAATAAAAACATATGCAATGAAAAATGTTTTTACCATTCCAACAGAATGACCTTCTTTTCTACATGAATATAATACTTTCTAAACTATATAAAATTTGATGTTCACCGAATATAATGAAATTAACATTTAAATATTTCAATACTCGAATAATGTGGTCATAAACTGTAACAACATTAAATTTTATAAGTTAAATTGACTTTCTGAATGAATAAATTCCATAGTAAGTGATGTACATGTAGAAAAGTGATTTTATAATTAGGTTATTTTGGAACAACTATAAAATAGAGAATGTAATATTTAAAATATGAATAGGAATATTAAGAATTGATAATATAAATACTGTACATTTAGCATTAAAATTAGTATTTATTAAGTTTTAAGATATGGTATAATTGAAATAGATAGAATAATTGATTTCTTAGACTAGTAGGATCATACCCTATAAAGGCCGATTATTGGAGCTTCCAAGGGAGAGGGAAACACTAGTACTTTTCTTTGATAATTATATAGAATAAATTCAAAAAATTATTCGTAGTTGATTCCATATATGGGTGAAGATAAATACTATTAACATCACATCCCTAACCATATTCACTGAACCACTACATTAAAGCATCACAATCACACATGTAACCCTTAGAGAATATGATCGCATTATATGAGGTTGTATATCAAGACCCATGGAGTTTGATTTTTTATATTTTCAATTTTAATAAATTAATTATTATATTCAAAACATTTTATTATTATATGATAACTAATATTTTATATGGGTTTTTGAAAATTATATTTTGATACGTAGAAATTGGAATTATAATAGTGGGAAATATATTATTTTAATTAAAACAAAAACATCGATAAATTAGAAAATTTTAAAATAAGATATATTTTTATATAATTTATTTTAAATACACTTTATTTATATAAAATTTATAATTTAATTTAGTGAATCTAATATAATATTTATAATTTTCAGGAAAATATTTTATTATTATTGAAACATTTATGTTTCAATAAATGAAGACTATGATTTAAAATCGATAATTCTCATATTTAGGGAATTATTTTAAAATAATAAATATTTTAAGAAATATAAATATATTATTTTTCAAATGGTTATGTTTTTAAAATTTTAATGGACATTCATATTTTTTCGGTAAATATTAAATAAATATTTTCTGACTACATCGTAATTACCCAAACATGTTGTAAAAATAATAATAAATGTATTCCATGAAAATAATGTATATTTTACCATTAAAAAGATATTTTTTTTAAATAAATTTATTATTTTTATAATCCATTCAATAATACTCCTAACCATTTAATATATTATAATTAGTTAAAAAACTTTTTTATGAACATAAATAACATCCATGTCACCAATTTAATTTTTTTATGGAGTTAGATTCTTAATTTTTAAAAATATTTAAATGTAATTATATTTGGTAGAAAAAATATCAACACGAATGATGATTTTTTCTTGGTTTTGGATTTTTTATCATAGAGTTTCAAAAACATATATTTTAAAATAATTTTGAAATCCCCTCTTTTTCCTATAAATAATGATATATCCTCTAACTATTATGCAGTCCAAACTCAATGTGAAATAATTTTCTCTCCCTATACCTTTATAAATCCCTCTCATGGTGATCCCAAAGTATTAATATTATCCCCATTATTTTATAGGTTCCCACTAAATGTAATGATAATCTTAATCTTTCCATTATTCATTCACATTATTTGTATTATGTATTTTAATTATCAATTATTAATTTTCTGAATGTACTATTAATAATTATGTTTACTATCCATATGATTTAAAATTTATTATAGACAACCTTTCACTAATAATAAACACTGAAATTAATATTTATATACTCCAGTTACGTTGATAATAGTTTCCACTGATTTTTTTCATGCAATCGATTTTTTAGTGGATACTCATTCTAATATTTACTCAAGGATATTCCGTAAGATTTGCCTGTAATTATTTGATTGGTAAATCCTGCATATTTAACATAGAAATCATAATTTTTGGATCAAAATTGATTAAGGATGTTATTATTATGTTTGATTTATGCATCACACTAATAATTATACATGATATGAATATAACGGGTGGACACCTAATTATACATCCCTCAATTGTGTTGGGAATTTTATTACCCCATTATATGTAATTTATGAGAACTTAATGATATTCTAAGAACACTTGGTTATTATATTTTTTGCAGTAAAATTTGAAATACACTTATGATTGTTTCTTTTATTTTTTTCAATATTACTATATTCGTGTGATGTTATTACCTTAGTTCATGTTCTGGTGATAATTTCATTTATTATCACCCATTTTATCTTACCTTTTTCTGCTTCTTAACTTAAATATATTATTCTCATCTTGTTATTATTTTATTATTTTCTTTATACCCTTTATAGGTTAACCTCTTCAGGTAACTCCCAAGGATATAATGTTTAGTATTAGAAGAGCGATTGAGGATACAATTTTTTTTTGAGTTTTTAGATAATGTTTGTGTATCCATGATTCACGTTTAAGTGTTGGGTACTTATTTCCCAAAATCCACTAGGACTTGGGATCTTATATGATTGTATTATGTATATCATTAAGATATAAACAATTAATTAAGTTCTGCTGATTATATGGTTTTTTCTTATTGGAGTCAGATAAAAGAATTGTTATTTTTAGGGATTATGAATGAATACATTAAATTGAATCCTTTGGGATAATAATAAGGTTAATAAAATATTTATAAATTTCTATAAATAATAGAGTATTTTTTCTCAAAACTAAAAAACCCATTTTATGATACTACAATTAGATATGATAATGGAATAGTTGTACATATGAGTAATTACCCCAAAAACTCAGCACTATTCATTGCCTCAGTCCACATCTAGTGCCTGAAAATATGGATTTTATTACCCCATGTCGGACACTCCTATAAGATAGGCTTTGGTAAATTCATATTATCTTTTTTGATCATTATGAGGGGATCACAAATACCTATATAATATTATGTTAGTAAATAGAAAATGGATAATATTTATTGAAACATAAAATAATTTTTTTTGAAATGTGATTTCCTTATGGGCCATCCCTAAAATGTTTGTAGACTCTATTTTATGTGTTTAATATTTTGAAAATTATCATCCCTATTTCTATATTTGATAAAGTAAATTATTTGAATCAGAATAAAATAATGAAATGTAGGAATATCATTCATTCATGTACCTCAATTATCCAATATAACTATATTCTATTCAATTCTTTCATATCAAGATTATTTATTATAAATATTAAAAATCCACTTCAAAATGTTTAGGAGGTTCTATAATTGAAAATAGAAAATATAGTGAATTTTTTATCCAATGTATATATCATCTTCCCAATCTATATTTGTATTTTTCTCTTCCTAAAAACTATTTTGATTCTTTATTTTTAAAAATTCCAAGTAATTGTTCATATTGAATGGGATATCCTTGTATAGACACAACCTCAACTTCAGAGACAAGTAAATCACTCTCTAAATATCATCTCTCCCTACAATTATATAAATCTTTATGGTGGGGTGAATATTTTTTGGTTTAATAATCTCAAGCACATATATTATTTCCTTATAATAAAAAGTATATATGAATAATTATTGAGAATAGAGAAAAGGTCATCCATGATGACATGGTCATGTTAAAGGAATATTTTGACGTGTTTCCCAAATAATTGGTTTTTCTTCCTCTATGATATTAAATCAATTTCACAATTGATGATACACAAATAGTCTTTACAATATCAAATAGCACATTTATTATTTCTACATTAGACCAAAAATATTTAAAGAAGCAACTATATGATACTCTATATAAATATATTATACATAAAAGTGCTTCACCCCGGGGTGTGAAAATCCTCTTCATCAAGAGTTAGGATGGAAAAATGAGACCTTATATTGATTATCTTTTGATCAAGTAGATAAAAATGTGGAACAATTTCCTTATATAATGGATTTTTTACATGTTTTATTGGCTATGTGGATCCCAGAACTTATCATAGGTAGATATGTAGTCAACTTTTTATCCTGTGATGGTGAATAAGGAGGAAACCCCAAAATTTATTCTCATAAAAGTTTTAAGAAAACAATTCATAGGGATGCCATTTCAAAAATATAATTTACCATATATATTTATGGAAAAATTAATTGATTCTTTATTGATTCCCTCCCAAAAAATTTTGTACTATTTAAATTTGATATAGTTTTTTACTACAAAATAAAAGGGGAACATGAGTAATAATTAAATATTGTATTGATGAGCTATAAAAAGAAAATGTTTTAGTTGAAGTACAGTATAATAAATTTTTGGATTGAGGATGTAACATTCCTGGGTCTTGTTATCTTCGTTAATGTGTTATATGTGAATCATTCAAAATATAGGCAATTAATGGTTATTCTACACCAATATTTCTGTTAGAGATACATAGTTTCCTTTTATGGAAAATGTATTATCTTCAATTTTGTTGAAACATCTCATAACTCTAATGCCCACTAGATAAGATAACTCGTAAGTGGGTGAATTTTATTGTGAAATATTATTTTGAGTAATGATTTATTATTTTGTATGAAATTAAAATAAGTATACATATTCTCCCGTTAACTACCATTAGTTACAGATTTCTTTATCAAAATTATGGAATCCAAAAAGGTATTTGGTTTTATACTCTTAAAAGTCTAAAAAGTTATTTCCTTGGTGTTTAGATCGTTGATATTATTTATAAACTCATGATTAATAAAATAACTAATGTGTTTCATATTTACATTTATCTTTTTAAAATATGATGAAAATTGGATAAATTTTCTTATTTTTCCATCACGATGAAAAAAAGATTCATTAAGAAGGATATATCACCATCAACAATGTATCACCACTATCGTGAGACCCAAACAAGGATGATTCACTGTCAAAAATGAGATCCACTAGGATTTATATTAAACAATTTCACTAAGACTTGGGTCTCACTACTTGAATGAAATATTGGATAAGTGTCTGAAAGACTCAACATAATACAAGAATCGTTGTAGAAGAAAACGACAGACAAAGCCTGACTCACCACTAGATCCATAGTCACCATTCCCATATCACACCTCTAGACATAGATGCCACTAAAACTTTTTCCATCCCAAGGGGACACCATAATATGTTTCAAAACTCATAAGACACAACTCTTGTGTTTATGTTTATTCTGAATTAAATTTTTCTAATGGCTAGTTTATCAAATATAATTGTCAAACCTATTATAATGATTTTTAATTAATATCCCAAGAGATATTTATTAGTGATAGTGTCAGAATGTGTAGTATGAGTAGTAGAATATCTAGTGGATTATCTCAACTATTTATTATTTTCAATATATTAATTAAACCACCTTGTTGTAAACTGATATGTTCTGAATGAAAAAATATACATGTACATGTGAAGTGATATAAATACCATTGAAATAAATAGAAGATATTGAATACTTCACCAGGCTTCACTCAATGAGCAATCAGGAGCCTAAAATTCATTCATTGACTTCTTTATGTCAAAAATAAATAGTCCATGACACTTTTTTTTGAAACTTCTAAAAACATGACTCAATCCTCAGTTAAATTTACATTAATGTGTCACAATCAAAAGACCTTATCATAACAAAAAACAATATCACTTTACATGTTTATCTTATCAAATTTTTTATTTACTTTTAAACTAATACATATGTGGAATTCTATATTTTATATTATCCCACACTATCTCATACTATATAATAGAATATAAATATATATCTTCTCAACTACTATTAGTTCTTTACCAAATATTGTGGTAGAGGACTGGTTGAAATATATTTTATTTTTTCTCCCTAAAAAATTGATCAAGTGTCACTTCATGGACTAGATAGTTGTTATTCTATTTTAATTACCAATCTAGGATGGGTATCAAAATTTTATATTATATAGACTTATGGAAACATGTGGCTTAAAATTAGAGAGGACTAATTCACATCTTGAGGATGAAACATTTATATTCAAATTCAAATGTTTTTTTGTTTTCAAGTATGTTTTTATTTTAAATACTTTAATATAAAATATTTTTTTTTGAAACATTAAAACCCCTACATTGATACTTAATCTTAAATAGATTTTATATATAATTTTCATTAAAAATTGTCTTCAATGTATAGTATAATATTTTCTATTCTATTTCCCAATACCTTATCAAACTTTTGAGAAAAAATCTAAACAATTAAAACATTTATCGAACTACAGTTTTTTGTAAACATGGCTATTTTATATTAATTAGGGGATATTATAAAAAAAATTATATATAAATTTTTATTGGGTAATCTATTCATCCCCACCCTCTTTAGATACACACTCTAACAAATATTTGGTATCAATAGTGGTAGCATTGGTATCAACGTTTTTCAACCCATTTAAACTATGATTTTACTTGGAATTTAAAGATATTAAATTTATATTAGAAGTATATTCAATTATTTAAATATATAATATAGAATAAAATTTTGATACCAATAGATATCATTTTTATATTGAATCAACTATACTTAATGGAAGATCCAAATGAAGATTCTTATAGGTATTAAGAGTTTTGAAATCACGAATACCATAGAAAAATAATATGAATTGAATAAAACATATAGAGTAACATCATTTGACTATTCCAAAACTACTTATTACAATAATTTTTAATACATGAATTCATTTTTCTTTTCATTAAGAGATGACGAGTTTAATATAATTTCATCTCCCAAAACCGCCTTTGATATTTGGGATACACCAGATGATTCACAAGAGAGAAAAACTACTGTTCAGGATATGAGATAAAATAAATATACTATTAATTATAATAATTTAAAAAAGCCTAAAAATGATGTTTATATTTTCATATCATGTTTCATAAAATTATTATCCCTATGATATCATTTGGAAACCAACAATATGACAATGATTAAATCATGTGATTGCTAAAATTCCATCTAGAATGATGGAAAGGAATATCATTTTCAATTATAAAATCATTTGACATTAGGAAAATGCCATTATAATACATGATTTGGAAATTTAAGATGTATTATGAATAATATAAAATTAATTAATGATTATTATGATGATCCCAAAAGACATTTAATAGCATTCAGGTCTACTACATCCAAATAAAGAAAAAAAGAAAAAGGGAATATTCAAAATAAAATTTGGAGTGATAGTGAGCCACCTCCATGAAGTTATGTGGAGATAGACCATATGGAAATAAAATTTAGTAAATTTATATAAATGTTATTTTAAATCTAGTTATAAAGAATATTGTGATTTTAAATTAAATTGTAAAAATTATTGGAAGGAAAATGATAATAAAATTACCTCTAATGAATGAAAAATAAAAGGACATATCTAGGAAGACATTCCAAAAATGAAATAAAAAATAAAATATATGAACTAGGACTAGATGTTTAAGAAATATATAAAAGATACATGATGTTCCTCATAATCATGCTATAATGATTCTGACTGTACACATGGAAAAAGTCTAACAGATCCAATATATTCTTCATGACTAATATCTCTAATGTACATAATGTTTATAATGTTTTTCATATGTATAATGATAATAATTCTGAGAATGAACATAATAATGATGACATGTTCTGAAAAGATATGATTGGAAATTTCATAATGATATATGAAAAATTTAATGAACTTAAAGATAAGTATAATCTAAAGTGGCGACATACTTTATCTTCCAATAGTAAATCTAATCTATCAATTGAAAAATAGATTCACGATTAGTTATTATAGGTTAATATTGAATCTAATTAAAATGATGAAAAAATAAAGAAGAAATTATAAATGTCTTCCAATGGTATAGAAACACTTACATAGATTATATGAAAACAACTTACTCTAAATAATGTTATAGGTATAGGATACCAACAATGAAATATAAGAATAACCAATAAGATTTTGTACCAAAATATATGTCTAATATTAATACTGTTAATTTATTCTCTCAAGGATGTAATAATATTTTTATTTCAAAAATCATATAATCTATTTTTATGAGACCTATTTAAAAATATATGTGTTCAAATATACTGGATTACTAGTATATATAGACCAAAAAATTCATGGTACACAATTCATATCATTTATAAATTTTCTTTTATAGGAAAATAAATTGATGCCCTCTTCCAAAAATATATGGTACATGGATGAAGAATGTTCATGTAATGATTTAAGATACCTATCATGTATCATGTGCCTAATAATGTTTTTTGTTGGTCATATCATCTTTTGTGAAAATTCTAAAGGTAAAATCATCAACCTTGGATAAATTGGAAACATCAATTATGTTTTAATTTCCTATGTTCCATTTTTTGGTGGTTTCAGGTATAATTTTATTAGTAGATCACAATTATATTAAAATGGTATTCATGTTAAATCTGATAATAATGCATGCAATGTTATTTATTATAATGATGTTGACGTTATTACTACTTTACAGAATGAAATTATCATGTTGTTGATCTTAATTCTTAATTTTTCAAAAATGATTCCTATTTGAGTAAATTTAATAAATAATCATAGATTTGGACTATAAACCATGGAAAATGTAATTTTAATTAAATTAAGAATATTATATAAAAGGGTTAGTCAATCATCTACCTGAACTAGAATTCCCAAACATAAAATTCTATAATCCATGTCTAAAAATAAAATAATGCAACATTTCGTTTAAATCAAAGAAATAATTTTAAACTTATCATCCTCTTGAGGTGGTTCGTATTGATTTATTTATACCATCTACATTTTCTAGTATAAATTGGAGGAAATATATCTATGCTCTAATAAATTACATTTATAGGTATATATAGGTGTTTTTTTCTTCACAAAACTAATGCATGGTTATATTTTACAATGTTTTATAGATCTCTGGAAAATTCAACTGGACATAGAATTAAAACCCTACGAAGTGACCCTGGTCATGAGTTTTAATATAATGACTTGGATTATTTTTATTCATAGATGGATATAGTCATAACTTCTTTTCACTTAGGACCCCTCATCAAAATGATGTTATAGAAATAAGAAATATTACTCTACAAGAGATAACATAGGCCATGCTAAATGAATATGACTTACCTTTCTAATTTTTGAAAGGGGCTATGAAATATAGCATGTTACACAAACCAATGTGTTTTAGTTAAACCTATCTTGAAAAATAACTATTGTGATCTTTTTAATAATTTAAATCATGTTTTTAATTAATATAAAGATTTTAGTTGAAATGTATTTATTCATAACACTATGTATGATGATTAAATATTTTCCTACAATAGTGATGAAATAAATTTCCTGTTTTCTTCAACCTTCTGTAAATCCTATAGAGTTTTCACAAAATGGACTACGATTTTTAAAGAATCTATTTTTATCAAATTTGACAAGATAGATCATCCTTATCCCAATAACTCGTTAGAAAACCATGATGACGATTTATCAAATCTGAACCTAAATTCAAAATCTATTGATTCTACTGTAAAATACATAGAAAAATAATTCAAATTTGAGGAATTTTCAAAACATCCATAACCCAAACATATATAAGAATAAGAAGTGATCAGCTCAAAATTATCTAGATCTATAAGAATCTTTATGTACTATCCCTTTAATTATGTATTTGGAGTCCATGATAGAGTTTTGGAGACTAGATATTCTATAAGATATCATGTAGAACGTTATCTTTTTTTGGCTCAGCTTGAACAAAAGAACATCAATGATGAAATAAATGATTATTTGTGGGTAATAGATATAAAAGAACTATTTAATTAATGTGAATTAAAAAAATTATTGGAACTTGTTGTTAGACCCTAGTAAATATTAAATATTGGAATAAAATGGGTTTTTAAAACCAAGGTAGATGAACTAGTTAATTAAGTAAAAAAATGATGGTATACTATTTTCTAAATGTTATAATTAAGAAGAAGGATTAAACAATGAAGTGTAAGAACTCAGTTCTTCCATTTAAGTACAGAGCATTCTTTTGGGGTTTATACTTATGAAAAAGGGGGAAATAGGTTATGGGATGATTGTAGGAATTTTACATGACGTTACTAAGAACTAAACACCATGTATAGTTATGTACAGGCCATGTATGGAGGGCTACATTCCATGTAATCATAGTACACATCTGCATAATGGTTTGGATAAGAATTGTACAGACATAAAATGCAGTCTCAAGTACACGATATGATCATTTTTTATTATGTTGGCTAGTAGCGCCATCTTCAAGACAGATAGAAATGACCCACCCCCTCGATGAGAAGCGAGCCCAGGAAAATCCATACAATAACTTTCTTCTAATTTCGTCACCTAACACCTGATTCGAAGACCATATAATCCATTGAAATCTTGTCGGTGAGTTCTTGATTCCTATAATCATTTATACACAATTTCGTCTCTTGATTGAGTGAGATGTTTTTTTGAATCTACATTGAATTAAATCCTGATGACGGAAGAGGATAGTCTTATGAGAATGAGTTGTTGGAATTATACCTTTCAATGATTTTCATATCGGTTGTATATGTCAGAGTGTCATATGCTCACATTTAGGGTGTATCGTGATCAAAAAATAAAATCCGTTATTTCTTATTTATGATTAAGTAATTAAATAGTTGGATGAAGGGAATTTATAGTGTTTTTAACCTTGATTTAGGTATACTCCATGGGTGAGTTTCCCTCAGATGGTCATTCGGCTAAGAATGTTTAAGACTCAAGATTTGAATTACTATTCTTGCGTAGTTAAAATATATTATTTATGTGATAGGAATTCCTAGGTCAGATAATTAGATTCATAATCCATTTAATAGTTTAAATTGGATTTGATACTTATTATGTGAACTATTCCCATGTGAGTTGTTTATTTCATAACCCATGTAATAGTTTAATTCACATTTAATGATTTTTTATGGGATTGAATAAAAAAAGCAGGGTAATTAGCAAAGTGTATGCCACATTATGTGTTAAAAGACACAGTTGGTCTCATGTGACTAACTACACCATATTTATACCTTGGTTGAATGAGGGTCTCAATTAAATGACCATTTATGATCTCAAGAAGTAATTATGTATTGGCCTTGAGTGAGCCATGATAGGGTGGTTGGGCATATTAACAATTTATTAAAATGTAACACCCTGACCCTATTTAGCTAGAGTCAGTGAAATATTACATTACATTGGCATGATCACAAAAGATCAAGTCTCCAAAGACCAATTAGTTTGGTAGCTTTGGATGTTCAAGATATATACATATGTTTTACATTACATCAAGAAATGGGTAAACAAGAAAAGTGTGTCCCCATTGAGCACACTCATATCCCTAATCCTATTCCTGCATGTTCATCATAATATACATCTTCACATCTAGGGAAAAAAGAAAACATATGAAAGGGGTGATCTCATATGCTCAGTAAGGATAAAAATATAGTATAAACTATCATAAATAAGAATAAACATTTAAAAAAATGTGTAAGACTAAAACAGAATTATTTTAAACAATAAATTCACCATAATTTATAATATATAAGAAAAATAATTCCATTTACATATTCACATGGATATTCTAATAGTTGAATAATCACATGTAATATTTATCACTGATTTCATAATGATGGAATGTGTAATGGTGGAAATCATAACCCCATAGTCAAGGCATCGTGCCAAGGAATAAAATTATATTTTGTCATGGTTATGTTTAAATAAACTAGTATGTCTCAAGAGACCTTCTGATACTTCCGGGAGCTATAGCAGACCCCACCCATCACTTACTATGTCCAATGTATTCCTCATATGAAAAGGTTGAAACATAAAATAAATGTTTGTATTAAAACTAGCATACAAAATGTAAAAACAATAACCATAAACAATGAATGGTATAAAAATATCACATCCACAGTAAAAAATATCATAACTCAATAAAAATAATAATTATGATTTTATTATAATCAAGCAACCTCAATCATTAATAATATCCAGTAAAATATGTTGACATAGTTTAAAATGATCTGTAAAACTATATGAAAGAATTATCCATCTTTTGTGAAATCATTTGAAAGTGACACATTTATAAAGGAAGTCATTTAAAATATATATTTGAATAACTGGGTCCCATAACACTTTGAAACTGTTGAAAGGAAATAACATTTCAAAACAATCATTTACAAATAAATAAATCATTAAAATCAATTTTAAAACATGGACATTAATTATTATTTTTTAAAAAAATAATTCATTATAACATTTAGAATGAGGAACGTTCTAAATATTACCTTCCCAAAAATCTTATAATATTCATTTTTAAAATAATTTATGTAACATGGACATGGATGTTAAAAATTTCCCCATAAATACGTAGACAATAACAATCTCATAAAATAATGATATTGAGGAATTGACCCTTACCTTGTACATTACTTTTGTCGAGGGTACGTTTAACCTCTTCTATAATTACCAATGTATGTTTTAAAATTGTAACAGAACCATATTCATATTTATGATATCATACATTATTCATTTATTTCATTATACCACCCATGTAATAATAATTTCAATGTTAAAATAACATTTCGAGTAGTAATAACATTATTTATCAAACGTGTTTTAACTTGTTATTCTTGATTGTACAAATTATATAATCAATTAATTGATTCCAGAATATAAAAAATTATTTATTTATCATATATTTTTAGAATATAAGTATTTATAATAGAGATATATATTAAATTTAAAACACTGTTCAGGGAGACAGTACCTCGTACGTACGCCTAAACATCGTTTCCATTTTCATATCGTATTGAATGAAAGTAAGTGAATGAGACATATATAAATACAACCACACACACATAAACATACACATATATATCCAATAGCATTATTATTTAATATATTACATACTTATTAATAATATATATATTTATAATCAATATTTAATGGTGAACATGGAATGAATCATATCGCGTCGTGGATACAATAAGCCATACGTACGCCTGATAGATGATATCATTATATTGAATCTTGAAATAATAGGTAATTGGATGGTATATTATATAAAAATAACCATTAACAAGTAATATTTATTATTTACATCAATTATACTAATTATTACTCCCGTCTAAATAATGAACTGTTGAATAACAAACTACTCCATAACGTAGAGACGGTAAGTCCAATGTAAGCACGTGTGGTAAGTTTCTTATTCATAGGTTGAATAAAATAGGAAATGTGGTAGTAACATATTAATCATAACATAAATATATGTAAAATGTATTGGATTTATTATTTTGGTGTGGAAAAACCAAAAAAAATGGAAGTGGAAGAAGAAATTAACATTGAATGAGGTGATAAATTATTATATCTTCTTTGGGTACTTCTATTTTATTTGATCTAAAGTGATTCATAGGTTTGATTTATGATCATTTAAAGGCACCTGGGATGAATTTAGGATAGTTTGGAAGATATTTGAGTAGGTTTTGGCTGATCCAAATTTCTATGGAGATGTGATTTTGAAAGAAGGGGATGTACCCATTTATAATAGAGCTGGGGGTTGCTTTAAGAAAAGCTTGAAATTTTATTTTATTATAATATCAATTTCGTTTTATAATGGAAACAAATTGATTTATTTCTAGTATAAGGTGGAAAAGTGTCGAAGGCTTATGAGACAACAGGTTTTAGACAAGTTCAGGTAACTATATTTACCTTATATTTTATATTTAACTCTTAGATAAATAGTTTAACATTTATCATATCTCCTAGTATTTTTATATTATGTGGTTAAAAACATACTATAAACTATAAATAGAACCAAAATTTGTTCATTAATGACATATATATCATTAAATAACACCTTTGGTTGAACTTTATATTTTTAGGAATATTATATCATTTATTAATATAGTATTTTTATAAAAAAAGTCATTTTGCCAATTTTGACACTATTTAGTATTTTGTTTTTGTGAAAGTTAAAAAACTAGATTACTTTGAAAAATATACATTAAATATAACCTAACAAGTCATATTAACCTTGATATTTTTCTGAATGAATCAAAATTCTCAATTTCCATTTATTTAGATATTTATAATATCAATTATTTTAATCCTTCATTAATAAAGTAATTGATGCCTTATCATTGGGTCAAAAATAAATTTTATTATTTAATGTCTAAAAATTATAAATAAAATAACATTTTGTAGAAATATTCTTTAAATTTCTAATGAATATTTATAGTCTAATTTATTTTATGTATAAAAATATATTCAAACGGTTTTAGTTATTAAAATTTGAATTTTACAGTTTTATCTCCTCTTTAAATAAAATAATAATAAATGTCCTAATCTAATAAATTTTGATCAAAAAATATTATGTTTTATTCCTAATGTTTATTTTTGTCGTAATACACTTATCCAATATAATAAGGTCATGTGTTAGGGTAATTTTATTATCATTTTTACCTTTAATTGAAATATTGCCTTTTAACTATGGTAAATAAAATTCCAAAGTTACTATTAACCAAATATTACTTTCATCATATTGAACCAGATTTCACTATATTATAACAAACATGTCTCTATGATCTTTCTTATTCAATTTATTGAAGTGGTAAAATTACATTTTATGCAAATTTGAAAATGTTCACAAGTGGTCGGTAAAAGGCGTTTAAAAATTCAATAATATATTATATGCCTAATATTATTATAAAATGACTCAAATTAATTACATTGAACTAATATAAGTATTATTTATCTATTTTTACTTTATAATAAATTTTAAATAAAAATTAATTTTGAAATAAAAAGTCTTTTATAAACAATAAAGCATTTTTTTCACTATTCCTCAAAAATTTAATGTTTTCTAGAAAATACCAAAAATTCACCCTAAGATAATATTGATGTAATGAATTCAAAATTGATGTATATTTTAAAAAATTAAAAAATTAGATGTTTAATTATTAAATTTAAAATTAATTCCTATTGTCAAAACCAGAGAGCGTGTTTTGAGATGTAATAACTGTCAAAAGATTGATATATGTTTATATCTAATTTAATATAAAATTACATCCAGTGACCAAAATTTTATTAAATGATAAAAATAAAATCTAATTATAGGTAAAAACCATTACAGTGTACATGTTAACTATATTAATTTTTTTTGATTAAAAAATTTGTTTTCAAAAAAAATTTAGTATTATTCACTACTCATTAAAATTTGAAATTTATCATAAAAACACCAAAAAATTACAGCAAAAAAATTTTATGTCTTATTATAAAAAAGAAATTTATTTTATCAAATTGGATATATAAAACTGTCAAATATTGGATTTAAAAAGGGTTCTCCATTAAAATTCTCTAAAATTGTATTTTTTTTAGAAATACAACTTTTATTTGAAAAAATTGAATTTGTTCTTATATTATGTCTACAAAACACATAGTATGGATTCTAAAATTATATGTTGAATGTAAAATTTAAAATGAAGTTAATAATATTTATAAACGATTTTTAAATGACTAGTTTGGTAAGTCCTCTACAATAAATAAGATATATACCAATAGTTTGGGGAAAATCGTTGGTATAGTTCACTTTTATGGACCTATACAAACGGTTTGGCCAAAACTGTTGGTATCGGTCACTAATTTGGTCATAAACCCTTGGTTTTGGACAAACCGTTGGTGTAGATCCATAATAGAGCCTTATACCAAATATTTTCCAAAACTATTGGCATAAGTCCCCCCTATACCATTTTTTTCCCAAAACCGTTGCTATATGTAACACCCCAAGATTCTATAGTACGTTATTTCTTCAAAGTAATTCAATAACTTGCACGAAACACCACGTTATAGCGCACCATGCCTTTCCAAACTAGCTATTAAAAAGTGTTTATGAATATTATTAACTGAATTTTGAACATTATATAATCCTTATAATTTTAGAACCCATATTATGAGTATTTTAGACATAATGTAATAACAAATAAATTTTTCAAATAAAATAAATATTTTTCAAAAAATCAATGTTACCGCCTTTTAATGGAAAATAATTTTTAAATCCAATATTTGAAGATTTTATATATTAAATTTGACAAAATAAACTTCTTCTTTATAATCGGGACATAAGAATTTAGTTTCAATAATGTTTTGGTGTTTTTCTGATAACATTCATATTTGGGTGAATAGTGAAAATCCTATATTTTAACTAAAACATTTTCAATAAAAATATTTTATAGTTTTAAATTATAAATTTTAATGGTTTGGAAGTATAAATATATTTTATATTTACCATTAAATCCCATGATGGTCATTATAAGTAATTTCAGTTTGAAATTGTACATAAACAAGTGTCAATGTTTTTATAGTTATTATTTCTAAAAAATACGCCTTTTGGTTTTGACAACAATAATTAATTTTAAATGAATAAATCCAACTTATATGATTTTAATAAGGTAAAATAGACTTTATTATTGAGTTTGGAAAATCAAAATTAACTTAGGGTTAGTTTTTTGTATTTTTTTTGAAATGTATTAATTTTTGATAAATATTGAAAAACACTAAGTTATAGTTTAAAACCAAATTTTTATTTAAATAATTATTCATTTTATTTAAATTTAAGTTAGGTCAAAATAGATAGATTATACCTACATATCTTCAATGTAATCCATTGAAGTCAGTTTATAATAATTTTAGATATATAAAAATTTTATTCAACTTTTCACCGTCTTTTACCCATATACTAAGAGAATTTGTAAATTCATATAAAACATAATTTTACAGATTTTATAAGTTGAATTTAGAAAATCTGAGACACAAGGTTATTATCAAGGAGTAAAATTTTACTTAATAAGAAAACAATAATATTTGGTGAAAAGTAATTTTTTTCTTTTATTTACCACGGTTAAAAGTAAATAGAGTAATTAAGGGTAAAAATGATATTATTATTACCATAAAAAATGTCCTAATTCTATTGGATAAGTTTAATTATACCAAAAATAACCTTAGTAATAAAATATGACCCTTTTGGTCCACATGTATTAGATAAAGACATTTATTATTATTTAATTTAATGAAGAGTTAAAAGTGTTAAATTCAATGTTTATTAAATAAAACATTTTTAATATATGGTTATACAAAAGATAAATTAGACTAAAAATATTAATTAGAAAGATAAAAATATTTACTACATCATGGTATTTTGTTTGTAATTTTTAGACATTAAATAATTAAATTTATTTATCACACAATGATGATGCAGTAATTATCTTATTAATGAAAGAATGAAATAAATTATATTATAAATAATAAAATAAATATAATTTCGAAGTTTCTATGACATCCAAGAATTTTATATTTTAATATGACATGTTAGGTCAGATTTAATGTATCTTGTTCGAAGTAATAAAGTTGTGATGACTTTCACAAAAACAAAATACCAAATAGTGTCATGATTGACATAAATTAATATTTAAAACAAATACTATATTATTGGTTGATATAACATTCCTAAAAATGTAATGTTTGGAAAAAGGGGTTAAATAATATTATATATGTCATTAATGATCCACTTGATGTTATCTTGGAAGTTTAGAGTAAGTTTATTAACCATATATCATAAGAATACAACAAGACACGGTAAAATTTAAACTATTTAACAAAGAGTTAAATCTAAATGATAAGGTTAAAATGGTGACATAAACATGTCCAAAACCAATTGGTTGAGATTATTTCGACCCATAACCACCATAGTATAGAAATAAAATCATTTTGAACCATTATAAACCTAATATTATTGTATAATAAATTAATACTTTAATATTTTCCTAAAGTGACCCCCACCTCTCTTATAAATGGGAACTTTCCCTTCTCTCAAAATCACACCTCCAAAGCCATTTGGCTCAGCCAAACCCTGCCCAAATATTTTCCCACATTCCATAACTTCAATATAGAGTCCTTATTTTGATCAAAAATCCATCCTAAGGATCACTTTTTATAAAAAAAAGAACCCAAAAAGTGGTAATGATTTCACCACCGTCTATCAAGTTATCTTATTCATCAACTTACACATTCTTTGTTGTTTCCATTCTAAAATAATTACTCCAATATATTATATATATTGTTATGTTATTATAAATATGGCACTACTATATTCATTATTTTACCCATCTTATTAATGATAATTTCACCATGCGTGCATACGAATGGATTACCGTCTCCACGTCATGGTGTAATTTGTTATTCAACACTATGCTATTTGGATGGATATAATGATGAGTAATATGTATATAAATAATGAAAATAACATGATAATGTCTTGGTAAAATTAATATACCATCAAATTCCACACATTTAAGGAAACTATATTGTCTCTCGTGCGTACGAACGGATTACCGTCTCCATGATGCGATGATATTCATTTCCATGTTCACCATTCATCGACGATTATAAAAATATATATTACCAATAAGTATATAATATATTTCATAATAATGCTACTGGAGATATATATATTTATATATATATATACTTACATATATATTATTCACTTAGTTTCATTCAATACGATATGAAAACGGAAACAAACTTTATGCCTATGTACAGACTACCGTCTCCATAAACGTTGTTTTTCGTTTCATATATATTTCTATTATACATATTTATATTCTAAATATTTATGATATAAATAAATCATGATTTATATTATGGATTTATTTAAATATTGATCTGAGTGATACAATCAATATTAACTAGTTAAAACACGTACGATAAAGATATCGATTATTACCTGAATTGTTAATTTAACATGGAAATTATTATTAAATGGGTAGTATAAAGTCATAAATGAAAAATGTATGATATAAAAAATATTAATATGACTCAGGTATAATTAAATAACATACTATTATCTTCATACAAGAGGTTAAACATATCCTTGACTAAAGGAATGTTCAAGGTATGGTTTTATTTCAAAATCTCTTCATTATCGGAGATTTTTTATCTATAATTATCTATTGGGATCTCTTTATCATCCACGTCCATTTTTCTGAAAAATGTATTTCAAATAATTCTTACTACATTATAGACTACTGTTTAATGTAATTTATACCCTTTTTTGACTTTTTATAAGATTTTTTATAAAGGAATAGTTCCGTCGTTTTCCAAACAAGGTCCTTTTTAACCGTTTTGACAGAATTAAGGTAAGAATGTCATTTTTTAACTTCTACGGAGTGTGTGGCGATTTTCTACCATTATAATATCTTTGAATCATACCTTACTAGCTTATTAGGATATTTACAATGTAAATGTTTTATTTTATAATTATGTAACTTTTAATGATTTCAAAAAATGAGATATTTCCCTCAAATAGTGTTTATTTCATCTATATCAGCATCCTTTAATGGATTTGAAGCTTATTAGAAGTTTATTTATTAAGATACAAAACATCCATATTGTATTGAAGGTTTTGTGATATGTTTGACTGTGGATGTGTTATTTTTATACCATTCATAGTTTATGGTGAATGTATTTACATTTCATATACTAGTTTTAATATGAATGTTTATGTTGGTTTTAAACCATTTCATATGAGGAATGAATTGGTTATAGTAAGTGACGGTTGGATCCCACTATAGCTCCTCGATGAATCGGTAGGTCTAATGAGACAAACTAGTGACTTGACATAAGGCCTTGAAAAAATATTATCTGTAGCCTTGGCACAAGGCCTTGACTATGCAGTTATGATAGTCTGGCATTATGCATTCCATTATTATGCAAGTGGTTAGTGATATTTCATTTGATTATTCAACTATATAATATCCATGTGAATAAGTAATGGAATTAAATCATTTTATTTTTTCCATATTATTATGAAGTTCAAGTTCAAAAGAATTTTGTTTTAGTTATACATTGCCTTAAATGTTTATACATATTTATGAAATTTTCTGTTGTATTCTTATCCTTACAGAGAATTTTAGCTCACACTATTCTATGTTTAATTTTTCCTAGGATTCCAAGAAGTGTATTTCTATTGATATGCAGGGTTAATCCAAGGGAATAATGGAGTTCATAAAGGTTATTTATGTTGTTTTTATGTTAAAAGGAGTAATGTAACATTCATGTATGTAATCTATTTTCCAAAATTTCTAAACTAATCGGTCCTTCAGAACTTTATTCCTTGTAATCATGATAATTTTTTAAAATAATGCACCGAATCTGGGTAACTGGGGTCGGGGTATTACTGTTGGTATTAGAGGATGTTTATAAATAACATTGGAATCTAGATTTATATAAACTCTTATTAGAGCACATAGACATAAGATAGACTTCGAGGATTAATATAGAATAAATTCCTAAAATATTAGTAATGTAGAGATTTTCTGAGTTTTCAAAGAAAATAAATCCCTATCATGATAAAAGCAGGTAGAGGTGGCTCTAGCACATATGTACCTAGGGTTAAAACCCAAAAACACCACTTTGAGCTAGACTCGAATGAGAACTGGTGCACAACAACGGGCCTTACTGCACTCTTGGTTACGACTCTCCCATGGGATATGCTTAGGATAATTCTCATTTTCTATAAAAATCATTATGAAGGGCTTATGAGTATATAATTACTCAATGAAAACATCTTTATGATTATGGATTATATCCATAATCTGTTCAATTTAAGTTATGTATTTTACAATATTCATTTCAATTCATAAACTAACCAAGTTTATGCTATTGTATAGAAATGGAACCTAGAAGAAGGAATGTGAACTCCAGCAATACGTATGATCCAAAAAGTAAGAAAGATCATATCTTTCACGGTATTAAGCCAAAATTTAGAAGGGAAATAGTCTCCCATGTATTTTCAACATATGAAGAAATAGTATGATGTGTTAATAAGATACGTAAAGAATTCTATGATTCCTATGTATTTGAAGGCAACCAAGAGAAGAAAAGGATGGAGGAGAGGAAGATGTATAAAGGGAAGAGGGAAAAGAAGAATTTTCCCATATGTGATAACTTTGGGAAGAAACACCCTGGAACCTGCCTGAAGGGAATGGGAGTTTGTTATCATTGTGGAGAAAAAGGACACCATGTACGTGACTGCAGGGGTAAGAAAAAGTTTTCAAATGTACAATGCTTCATCTGCAAGGATTTGGGACACTACACGAACCAATGTCCAAATCATCAGAGTATTCCCCAAATGATGCTATTAGATAATAATCAAGTTATGATACTACCACAGATGAGGAGGAATGATTAGATTTCTTATGTTATTATTAGAGAATTATATCTTTTTAGTGTTGTATCAACAATGTACATTTTATAATAATTATGGAATATATAAGGATTGTACTGAAGTACTATTTCATTAAGGACTTGAGATTGTGTGGAACAAAGAAAGGTAACTCAATAGTAGGTTAAATTTTTGGAAAATATTTTGTTGAGGGAAAGATAAACCATAATACGGTTATGATACTGAGGTAGTGATTTTGGAATAATACATGATTGATTTAGATAAATTATATTGTATATTTATAACTACCTTGAAACTGATTAATGATTTGTATATTCCATCATTGTTGCAGTTTACAACATTTTTGGATAGAAGGAGTATATCTAGTATTCTATAAGGAATAAGGGACCATGAATGTAATCAATAAGGTTTTATAGTAATTCAGGATGTTGCATTGTTTTAAAAGAATACATGATGATGGTGTTCACATGTTATTATGTGGAAAAAAAGATCTTCATTGTGTTTATCATCCTTATAAATTTTGGACTGTGAGTTTGGACAAAAGTATTTTGGATAAATCTAGTTTGATATTTTTTTGGATTTCCATAAAAGGACAACCCGGAGGTCGGGTGGCAACCCGTCGTGTCCGGCAAGGCTGTGAGACTTGAACCCGCAACTGAAGGGTGACAATGGTGTATCACCTACCATTGTACCACATGATGTCTTGGATTGAATAATGTATTATTTTAAAAAAAATAATGGTAGATGAATTATAAATTCTTTTTTTAACCCTATACAGATAGGATAAATAGATTATTATTTTTATGTTCTATTATCTTTTAGAGTGAAAGATGAGTTTGTGGTAGAAATTAGTTAAAGTATGGGACTCTACATATCAATTATATATTTCTCTTCATCACTTTTTCTATGAAGAAATTAATAATTATACTTTAGTGAAGGAATTTTAAAACAAAAAATATGTTATCCTAATACCATTTGTTTTGTTGAACCGATGGTATTTTATATCATCATAGATTGATTAATTTAAGACCCTCAATTTTACACTGGTCTGTGATTTATGACCTCAATCACTACATATAAATATTTATGTTTTCTGTAAAATTATATGTTCTTAATTTCAAACAATGTTCATTTAATTGAGATCATAATTTGGTGGTGACCCTTTCATTTCCCCCTACCTTTTATTAAGACTAAATTTTATTAACCTAATTTCCAATGTGGGTTTTCCCAAAGGTATTTTCAATTTTCGACCTTATATTATCGAAAAATAATTTCAAATTGCGAGGACACAATTTATTGAAGGAGGGAATAATGTAAAACCCCATGATGTCATTGTACGTTATTTTTCAAAGTAATTCAATAACTTGCACTACACGCAACACCGAGTTCCAGCTCACCATGACATACCAAACTAGCTGTTCAAAAGTAGTTATGAATAGTATTAACTGAATTTTGAACTTTATATAATCCTTATAATTTTAGAATTCATATTATGAGTCTCTTAGAAATATTATAAAAACAAATATATTTTTTCAGATAAAAGAAGTATTTTTAAAAAAAATGCAATTTTACCGCATTTAAATGGTGAATCCCTTTTAAATACAATATTTGAAAATTTTATATATTCAATTTGATAAAATAACCTTATTCTTTAGAATCAGGACATATAAATTTAGTTTCAATAATGTTTTGGTGTTTTTCTGATAACATTAATATTTGGGTGAATAGTGACAAATACTATATTTTAACTGATAACAAAATTTTTAATAAATATAATTTGTAGTGTTAAATTATACATTTTAATGGTTTTGAAGTATAAATATATTACATTTTTACCATTTAATTCATTGGTGGTCATTTTATGTAATTTTAATTTCAAATTGGATATAAACAAGTGTTAAACTTTTGATAGTTATTCTTTTTTAAAAATATGCCTTTTTGTATTGACATCATGAATTTATTTTAAATTAATAAATTAATGTTATATGTGTTTAATTTGGTAAAATAGACTTCATTATTGAATTTAGAATATCAAAAATATATTCGGGTGATTTTGTTTTCTGTGAACTTTTAATTTTCGATGAATATTTAAAAACACAGAATTATAGTTTAATACCAATTTTTTTTGTAATTTTTATCTATTTTATATAATTTTATTTTACATAAAAATAGATACATAATACCTACAAAAGTTCAATATAATTCATTGGAGTCAGTGTATAATAATTTTAGATATAAAAAAAATTTATTGAACTTTTCACCGTCTTTTACCCACCTCCTAGGAGAATTTGTAAATTCACATAAACCATAATTTTACCGCTTCTGTGAGTTGAATTTAAAAAATCTGAGAGACATGGTTAATATTAAGGAGTACAATTTTGTTCAATAAAATGAAAATATTTTTTGGTTAATAGTAACTTTTTTACTTTTATTACCACGGTTAATAGTAAATAGCGTAATTAAGGGTAAAAATGATGTTATTATTACCCTAACACATGTCCTAATTCTATTGGATAAGTTTAATTAAATAAAAAACATCCGTAGGAATAAAATATGACCCTTTATCTCCACACGGATTAGATTAGGACATTTATTATTCTTTAATTTAAAGAATAGTTAAAATTGTTAAATTCAAAGTTTATTAACTAAACCAATTTTAATATAGGGTTATAGATACCATAAATTCGACTATAAATATTCTTTAGAAAAATAAAATAATTTCCTAGATCATGGTATTTTATTTATAATTTTTAGACCTTAAATAATTAAATTTATTTACTACACAATGATGATGCAATAATTACCTTATTAATGAAAGAATAAAATAAATAGTACTATAAATATTAATATAAATATAATTTCTCAGTTTTTATGACATCCACGAATTTTTTATGTCAATATCACATGTTTGGGATGATTCAATGTATCTTGTTCGAAGTAATAAAGTTTTTATGACTCTCACATAAACAAAATACCAAATAGTTTCAAGATTGGAATACATTAATATTTAAAACAAATACTATATTAATGGTTCATATAATATTCCTAAAAATTTAATTTTCGTCCAATTAGCTTAAATAATATTATATATGTCATTAATTAGCCACATGAGGTTCTATTGGATGTTTAGAGTAATTTATTACCCATATATAGTAAGAATTTAAGAAGACACAGTAAAAGTTAAACTATTTAACTAAGAGTTAAATCTAAATTATAAGGTTAAAATGGTAACCTAAACTTGTATAAAACCTATTGGCTGAGATAATTTAGACCCATATCCTCCTAATTATCGAAATAAATTCATTTGGAACCATTATAAACCTAATATTATTGTATAATAAATTAATACATTAATCTTTTTCAAAAGTTACCCTCACCCCTCTTATAAAAGGGCACTTCCCCTTCCCTCAAAATCACACCTCCAAATCCATTTGGCTTGGTCAAAACCTTTCCAAATATCCTCCAAACATCCCTAAATTCAACCTAGAGGACTTAGTTTTATCATAAATACATCCTATAGAACCCTTTTGATCAAATCAAAAGGAAGAACCCGAAGAAGTAGTAATGATTTTACCACCCTCTTTCAAGTTCTCTTATTCTTCCACTTAATCATTCTTTGTTGTATCCATTATAAAATAATAACTCCACTATATTATTTATATTGTGATATTATAATAAATATTTCACAACTATATTCATTATTATACCCATCTTATTAATGATAATGTCACCATGCAAGCGTACATGTGGCTTACTGTCTCCACACCGTGTTGTAATTTGTTATTCAACACTAAGTTATTTAGATTGATATAATAATGAGTAATATGTATATATATAATTAAAATAACATGATTACATCTCTATAAATTAATATACCATCCAATTCCACACATTTAATTAAATGATATTATCGCTCTTGTGTACATACAGATTACCGTCTCCACGACGTGACGAGATTAATTTCCACGTTCACCATTCATCGACGATCATAAAAATATATATTACTAATAAGTATATAATATATGACATAATAATTCTACTGGATATATATATATATATATTTATATATATATATATATATGTACTTATATATATATTATTCACTTAGTTTCGTTCAATACGATATGAAAACGGAAACAACGTTTATGCGTTCGTACAGACCACTGTCTCCATAAATGGTGTTTTTCATTTCATATATATGTCTATTATATATATTTATATTCTAAATATATATGATATATAATAAATGATCAATATTATGTATTTATTTAAATATTGATTTATGTGATACAATCAAGAGTAACAAGTTAAAACACATACGATAAAGAAAGCGATTATTACCCAAAATGTTAATTTAACCTAGAAATTATTATAAAATGGGTAGTATAAAGTCATAAATCAATAATGTGTTATATCATAAATATTAATATGATTATTTTATAATTTAATAACATACTAATATCTTAATATAGTAGGTTAAACGTACCACCGACAAAATGAATGTTCAAGGTAAAGGATTATTTCACAGTATCTTCATTATCAGAGGTTGTTTATATGTAATTATCTACTGGGATCTTTGTATAATCCACATCCATGATTCTTAAAGATGTATTTAAAATAATTCCTACAATTTTACATACTATGGGTTAATGTAATTTATAATATTTTTGACTTTTTATAATATGTTTATAAAGGAATATTTTTGTCGTCTTCCAAACAAGGTCATTTTTAACCTTTTCAACGGAATTAATGTAAGAATGCATTTTTTTAACTTATACGGCAGGTGTGGCTATTTCCTACTGTAATAAAATCATAAAAGTTTCCCTTACAAGATTATAAGGATATTTTAAAATTAAATGTTTTATTTTATAATTAAGTGACTTTGAAATGATTTAAAAAAAAGAGATATTTCTCTCAAATAGTTATTATTTCATCTATGTCAACATCCTTTGATGGATTCTAAGATTAATTTAAGTTAATTTATTATGATACAAAACATCCATATTTTATTGAAGGTTTTTTGATATGTTTGACTCTGGATGTGTTATTTTTATACCATTCATGGTTTATGGGGAAAGTATTGACATTTAATATGCTAGTTTTAATACGAATGTTTATGTTATGTTTAAATGTGTTCAGGTGAGGAATGCATTGGACTTAGTAAGTGATGGGTATATCCTTCTATAGATACTCAATTCATTGGTAGGTATCATGAGACAAACTAGTTTCTTGGAACAATTCCTTGAAAAAATATTATTTGTAGTTTTGTCACAAGGCCTTGACATTGTTGTTATGATAGTATTGCATTATGCATTCTATCATTATGAAAGTGGTTAGTGATATTGCATGTGATTATTCCACTAGTAGAAGATCCATGTGAATAAGAAAAATGAATTACTTTATTTTATTTTTACCATATTATGTTGAAGTTCCAGTTTAAAATACTTTTTTTTATTTATACATTGCCTTAAATGTTTATGCTTATTTATTAATGTTTTTATTGTATTGTTATCCTTACTAGGAATCTAAGCTCACCACGTTCTGTGTTATATTTTTTCCAGTATTCCAAGAAGTGTATTTTGATTGATATCCAGGGTTATGCCAAGGGAATAATGGCATTCATAATGATCATTTATGTTGTTTTTTATGTTATAAAGTGTAATGTAACATTCATATATGTAATCTATTTTCCAAAACTGCTAAACCGATTGGTCCTTTGGGAATTGATTCCTTGTATTCATGCCAATGTATTAAAATAATGCACTGAATCTGGGTAACTAGGGTCGGGGAATTACATTATAGGTCCCAAAATCAATGTATTTATAACAACGGTTCTCAAAACAGTAGGTATAGTTCTATACCAACGGATTTGAGAACAGTTGGTATTATTACATGTATTTTTTATGGAATCTCCTTACAGAGAACATTAAATAAATAAAATTTTAAAATAGTTGTGATTTTAAATATATATATTTATGATATTATGTTCCACGAAGTCTACTTAGGTTAGTGGTTAGTTCGTTCAATCATAAAATGTATGTACTGGTATCAGAACCAACATAATTTTATTTTTTGAAATAAATATACCAAAGGTTTTATGGAACCATTGGTATAGATTTTTCATATTAATTATACAATCGGTTTATACAAAACCATTGGTATATACCTATCCCCACATATTACTAGCCAATGGTTCTCCAAACCATTGGCATAAGTTATCCCAATGGTTTGAAGAATTATACCAATAGTTTCAAACCGTTGTTATAAGGAATTTTCTAGTAGTTGATAATATTGTTCATAAACTCGGTGTTGCGTGTAGCGCAATCTATTGAATTAAATTAAAGTGTTAACATACTATGAAATCATGGGGCGTTACATTCTCCTCAGCTTCAATATATTTCATCCACAAAATTTTAAATTGTTCCATGAAAATTAATTGTTTAAAATAGAAAATACATATGTGGAAAACCCACATCGGAAATAGGGTTAATAGAATTTAGTCATAATAATAGGGAAAGGGAAATGATAAAGTAACCATTAAATTATAGTTTATAATACGATAAAATTAGTGGAAATTATAGACACATAATTAGAGGAATAACATTAATATTTATATAGAGTAATTGAGGTCATCAATCATAAACAAGTGAATAATAAATGGAAAATTGAGGGCTTCAAATCCATAAATTTATTATGAGTTAATATATCTTTGGTTTAACAAAACATATGTCATTAGGATGAATCTTTTTTTGTTTTGAGATCCATTCACTAAAGTTTATGAATTATTTTCTTCATATAATATGAAAAAAAGAATACATTTAAAGTAGAGTTCTATCCTTTAACAAATTTCTACCACAAACTAATATTTCACTCCAAAAGATAATAGTAATCAATTATATTATATTTATCCTAATCATATAAGGTTCGAAAAAAATGAATTTATAATTCATCTGTTAGAAATTTACAAAAATACTACATTATATAATATATTACATCACATAGGCCAGTGGTAGGTGATTCACCCTTGTCTCCATTTGGTTGTGGATTCAGTTCTTGTAGATTTTCCTGATGTGACTCATTATCATGTGACCTCTGAGTTGAATTTTTTATAATAACCTGAAAATAATCTTAATAAATTCATTCACTTTAAATAATAGTATCCAATTTCAAACATAATCCATTCCAATCATTAGACATATCCAAAAATACTTGTGTCCAATCTCATTGACCAGTAATTTATAAGTAATGTCATTATTACATAATGAAGATCCCTTTTTCAACATAATATCATGTGAGTACCGTAATCATGTATTCTCTTAAAACATATTAACACCATTAATTACCATAAAACTGTATCGATTTCATTATTTCTATCTTATTATTTAGTGAATAATAGATATTTTCTTTATATCAAAATTTTTTGAATACTCCAACCATGATAGAATAATCAAACCATTATCAAGTTCCAAGGTAGTCAATAATATCCAATATAATTTATCCAAAACAACTATATTTTATTCCAAAATCATTACCTCAGTATCAAGACCATATTATGATTTATATTTCCTTCACCCATGTATTTTCGAAAAAGTTTAACTTACTATTGAGTCACTATTATTAGTACTAAATAATCTCAAATCCTCAATAAAATAGTACAGTAGTACCTTCCTTATTTATTTCCATAATTAATGTAACCAGAACATCATTGATACAACACTCAAATGACATAATTAATTATTTAAATTATAAGATCACTATTTATTTAACTTCATCTTTTGTGGTATAATAAATTTTTTATTATCCAATATAATCAATTAGGGTATACTCTAATGATTATGACATTGATTCATGCAGTGTCCCAAATCCTTGTAGATAAAGCATTGTTCATTTGAAACCTCTTTATTACTCTTGAAATCAAGTACACGGTGTCCTTTTTCTCCACACTTCTAACAAACTCACATTCCCTTAAATAATTTAACAACGTGATTCTTCCGTAGTTATCATATTAGGGAGAATACTCTTTTCCATTTTTTCCTTTATCCAACTTCATCTCTATCATCCTTTTCTCCTCTGACTTCCCTTAAAATCCATAGGACTCAGATAATTCATTAAATATCTTATTAAAACATGATACTATTTCTAATTATGATGAGATTATATGGGAGACTGTTTTTCAAAAATTTTTCTTAAGACCATGAAATATATGATCTTTTTTACACTTTGAATCATGTGTATTGCTGGAGTACTCATTCCTTCACCTGTGCACCATTTTTAAATAATAGAATACACTATGTTAGTTCATGAATCGTAATTCATAATTCCAAAAATGTATAATACCAAAATAAAATTGTGAAGTTTATGCATATAATTAATAATCCTAAAAATGTTTTTTATGAGGAAGTATTTACTCATAAATCCTATATAATAGTTTTGTAAATAAAACCTGAATTAACCTAAGCATATACCCCAGGAGTTTCAATACCAAGAGTGCAGAAAAGCTCATTGTCGTGTACCCAGATACCCGGGGTCATGATCAAAACTCCTTGCCATAGTTTTCACTCCTAGGTATATTTGTCCCAGAGCCACCTCTACATGTTTTTATCTAGATAGGGATGTATTATCTCAGAAAACCCACATAATATTTACACTTACAAATTTTTTGGATGTTATTATATACTAATCCTCAAGGATTATATTAGGGTAATGATCTCTAATAAGAGTTTATATAAATCTAGTTTTTATGGTTTGTACTAACCTTTCTCTGATATCAATTGGAATGACCATAACCTAGTTACCCAGATTCATAGCATTATTACATAACATTGGAATGATAACAAGAGATAATGTCTTTAAAGACTGATTTGTTTAGTAGCCTTGGAAGTACTAGATACTTACATTAGTTTTTCATTATATTGCAAATGGAAAAATGACAACATTGTGTCCCCTTAGAAGACACTCATATTGCTTAGCCTATTCATATAGGATAATCATTATATAGTTCTTCACATCCTAGAATAAATTAAGATAATAAAGTTGTGAGCTCTGATGCTCAGTAAGGATTACAATATAGCAGAAACCATCATAAATAAGAATAAACATTTAAGGCAATGTATAAGACTAAAAAAGGCTTATAAATGTAAACTTCTGCATAATAAGGAAATGATAAGTCAAATATTTCCATTTACTTATTCACATCTATATTTTAGTAGTTTAATAATAACATGTAATATCAATAGCTAATTTCATAATGATGGATTGCATAATTTCGGACATCATAAAAACATAGTCATGGTCTTGTTCCAAGAATACACATAAGATCTTGTCAATGCCTTGTGATAAGACACTAGTTTGTATCATGAGACCAACCGATGCATCGAGGATCTATAGCAAGCTCCACCTGTCAGATACTAAGTTTAATGCATTTCTCATATGAAAATGTTGAAACATAACATATACATTCGTATTAAAACTAGCACAAAAATTTTCAATACTTTAACCATAAAACATTAATGGTATAAAAATAACAAATCTGTAGTCCAACATATCATAGCTCAATAAATAAAATATAGATGATTGTATTACAATAAATTTTCCTCAATCATGATTAATATCTAGTAATGTATGTTGACATAGTTTAATATTTTCAATAAATTTTTTGGAATGAAATATTTCTTTTTTGTGAAATTATTTAAAATTAATTCTTTTATAAAGGTATTAGTTTATACCAAATTTTTGAATCAAACTTTCCCATACCAAATTTAATATTTTTAATAGAATAAACATTTCAATAAAATTATATACATATAAATTAATCCTTGTATTCATTTCTAAAACATGGACGTTAATTAAAAAGAATAGAAAATATAAATCATTAAAACATTCAAAATGATGCTATTGGTATAGATTACCTCAAAAATACCTTAAAATATTCATTTTGAAAATAGTTTTATCAAATGTGGACATGGATGATGAAAATTTCCTAGTAAATACATACACATAAACCATCTCGTATAATAATGAGGTTGAAGAATTAACCCATATCATGTACATTACATTGGTTAAGGGTACGTTTAACCTCATATATAATGACCATAGTATGTTAATAAATTATAACAGAACCATATTCATATTTATGATATCATACTTCATTCATTTATGGCATTATACTACCCATTTAATATAATTTATATGTTAAAATAAAATTTCATGTAGTAATCACATTCTTTATCATACATGTTTTAACTTGTTATTCTTAATCATATAAATTATATAATGATTTAATTGATTAAAGAATATAAAACATTATTTTTTATCATATATATTCAAAATATATGTATGTATAATATAGAGATATATGAAATGGAAAACACCGTTCAGGGAGATGGTAAACCATACGTACGCAAAAACGCCATTTCCATTTTAATATCGTATTGAACGGAATTAAGGGAATGAAGTATATGTAAATAAAAAAAATATATATATCTATATATCTATATTTAAATTATAATTATTATCTCATATATTTCATAATTATTAATAATATATATTTATAATCATCGTTTAATGATGAACATGTAATTGAATCTCATCGCGTCGTGGAGTCGGCATGTCGTACTTATGCACAAGAGATGAAATAATTATATTAATGTTGACATTGTATATAATTAGATGCTATATTATATATTATAAATCATTAAAATGTTATATTTATTATTTATATCAATTATACTGATTATTATTTCTATCCAAATAATGAAATGTTTAATAACAAACTACACCATGATTTGGAGACGGTAAGCCGTACGTACGCACGCATATTGATTTTACCATTCATAGAAAATATTTAAAAATGATTTTTGTTGTACCATATTTAAAATAACATCATAGTGTTTATAAGTAACTAGAGTTATTATTCTGGTATGGGAAAAATGGAAGAGGAAGTGGAAGAAGAAAAAAAATTGAAAGCGGTGATGAATTTATTACATCTTCTTTGGGTGATTCCTTTCGATTTGATCAAAAAAGATCCTTAAGATGAATTTATTATCATGGTAAGGCCACTAAGATTAATTGAGGGTATTTTTTAGGATATTTTAGTATGTTTTGGCCGAGCCAAATGCCTTTGGATGTGTGATTTTGAGAGAATGGGAAGTACCATTTTATAAGAGAGACGAGGGTCACTTTAAGAAAATCTTGAAATGTTATTTTTTATAAAATTATTTTCTATTTATAATTGCTCCAAATGGATTAATTTTTGAGGATATGGTGGGGATGAGTCTATATATTCTCAGAAAATAGTTTTTAGACATGTTGAGGTCACTATATTAACCTTATCTTTTAGATTTCACTGTTTGTTAAATAGTTAACATTTACCATGCCTCCTTGTATTTTTATATTATATGGTTAATAAAAATACTATAAACTTTCAAGATAACCAAAAGTGGTTAATTAATGACATATATATCATTATATAATACCTTTTCATAATCCATATATTTTCAAGAATATTATATCATTTAATAATATAGTATTTATATTAAAAAATAATTTATTTCAATGTTTATACTATTTATTATTTGTTTTTTGTGAAAGCAACAAACACTATGTAAATTCTAAAAATACATTAGATCAACTGTAAAATTTCATATTAACCTATAAAATCAGTGGGAGGCATCAAAGGCATCAATTTATATTTATTTGGATATTTATAATTTAGATTATTTTAATAATTCATTTATAAGGAAATTACTACATCATCATTGTGTCATAAATAAATTTAAATATTTAATTTATATAAATTATAAACAAAATTCCATGATTTATGAAATCTTGTTATCTTTCAAATGAATATTTATAGTCAACTTTATATTATTTATAAATTTTTATTAAAACTCTTTAAGTCAATAAAATTTGAACTTAACACCTTCATCTCTTCTTAAAATAAATTAATAATAAATGTCCTAATCTTATCCAAGTGGAACAAAAAGAACAATAGTTTATTTCTAGGGTTTATTTTTATTGAATTAAACTTATACAATAGAATTAGTACATGTGTTTGGGTAATTATAATATCATTTTTACCTTCAATTACACAATTTACATTTAACCGTGGAAAATTTAAATCAAAAGTCACTATTCACAAAAAAAATCATCACATTGACAAATATTTTACTTAATAATGTCAACCATGCCATTCATATTCTTTAAATTCAATTCATCGAAGTAGTAAAATTAGTTTTATGCAAATTTGAAAATGTGCATAGAAGGTAGGTAAAAGATATTAAAAACATAAATAAAAATTTATATATCTAAAATTGTTATAAAATGAATCCAATGAATTAAATTGGACTAATAAAGGTATTATGTATCTATTTTTTCATTAAAATATGTTTTAATTAAAAGTAATTATTTAGTGAAAAAGTCAGTTTTAAATAATAACATGGTGTTTTTCACTAGTCATCAAAATTTGAATGTTTTTAAAAAAATACAAAAAAATCACCCTAACATAATTTTTATATTCTGAATTAAAAACTGATTTAGATTTTTTAAAATTCTAAACATATAATTTGAATTAATTTTTTTAAAATTAAATAATGTTGTGAGAACCAGAAAGCCGTTTTTTGAGTAGTAAAAACTATCAAAAGATTGATATGCGTTTATATCTAATTTAACTGTAAAATTAAATGAAATTACCATAATTGGATTAAATGATAGAAATATAATCTAATTATACTTAAAAAAAATGAAAAATAATATTTTAACAATATATATTATTTTGATTAATTTTTTTTTCCAATTAATATTTCGTAATTTTAATTCTTCATCAAAATATGAATGTTATCAAAAAAAACACCAAAAAAATTATGTAGACTAAATATTTAAGTCGCTCTTCTAAAAAAGTTTTAATGTTTTTCAATTTTATTATATAATAGTTTAAAATATTATATTTAAAAAGTGTTTTTCATTAAAAGGCCATAAAATTGCATTTAATAAAATACTTCTTTTATCTATAAAATGAATTTTTTATTTTATTATATCTAAAAAACATAATTATTATTATAAAATTATATGGAGTATATAAAATTCAATATGCAATCAATACTATTAATAACTGCTTTCTTAAGGTCTTGTTTGGTAAGTTGTGGTGGGCTAGAACTCGATGTTTCATGTAACACATTCTATTGAATTAATTTGAAGAGATAACATACTATGAAATATTGGGGTGTTACATAAAATGAAGAGCGAACCTAGTATTAAATTAGGGATACCCAATCTAGGATCTATTAGAAAATGATTAAATGACTATTATGTCATAAGTTGATAATTACATATATACAGGTGGTCGTTGGGCCTAGGCAAGATTTCAAGACATTTATATGATTAATGTAAATTGAATAATGAAAAGGATGACTTCTAACATGTCTATTAATCCAAATCAAAAGATTGGATTTGGTCTTCACATATACTTTTTTACAATGTTTTTCAAGACATTTGATGTGATTTATTTTGAGTACACATAGTTTTCATCTATCTCTATTTTACATAGAAAGTTATATATATATATATCCACTAATAGATTGGAATAGACAATGGGTGCCTTCCTACTAAGATTTAGTTTGACACCCTGTTTTTGTAATGCATTGGTCCAAAATAGATTATATTATTGTAGGCATTGATCAGGTAATTCCCCTTGCTACAGGTACTTGATGTGATGCTTTACAGTAGGAGAGTATGGTTCTGAACCGAGGATTGCAATGATTCCTAGTCACTTTTTATTCCTCTATTCTTTTCATACAGATATTGTGTATTCCTGCATTGTACATGTTTTTTCTTCTTTCATAGAACATATAATATGATTTATCATTGTTTGAGTGGAATGATGATTGGTTATTTATATTATCATTATTCCAATATTTATTTAATATCTACATTTTTTACTGCTTACTCTATTGTATTATTAAATATTCATCTATGTTACACTCTTCTATTGAGGGAATTGTCTTCCCACTCTGGCCACAGAGGCCCTCGCTACTAGTAAGTAGCCTCTGGCATTTGGGGAAATGCTCTTGGGTCCATATGGCCTACTAGGTACGAGGCACTAATTGAGAGTCACCTGAATCGGGGATGATACAAAGTTGTATCAGATGATTTCTTTTTTTGTATTCTTTATTTTTTTAGAGATTATAGATAGATGTGGAAATTCAATGGATTTGGTACTATTTTGTGATCAGGAGTAGTTATCCATCATATAGTGTGGATCCAAGTTGACTTGAATTGATTTATGACATTTGTATTTTGAAATATTACAATTGATTAGATTTCACCATTGGGTGACACCCAACTTTTGTGATGATATTAACGATATATGTGTTGTTATATATTGTTGCAACTAGATGAGATGAGGGTATTCCATCTCATACATCACATAGGCAATTGTTAGAAATGAAATTACATGTCTTTGTGACATGCCATTTAGGAAAATTACCGATCAAATACTTTCATGATAGTTGATGTGATAGATTTGGATTATATTGTTATAGTTACCCTAATATATATACCTACTATAGTGATAGGTGTCTTGATATGTGTTATGGTTTAAATTTAATGGATTCGAAGCTTTTATCCAGGAGGTGTATTGGCCCTCTTGGATAATAATTTGGTGGATCATTTTTCAGAACTGATCTGAAATTTGGTTATTATGTTCTAAATGTGGATTCGGAGCAATTATTAATAGTGTTTCTGGGCTCCCACATATCATAATTTGGAACACCATTGATTTATTTTTCAAAAAGAGTTTTTTGATGAGTTTTTTTGAGGGTTACTATCTGGAATCCAAGGCAACACGACATGTGGTCCTATAAACACATGCCATATGTTCTCTCGTTCTGGAAGAAAGATATATTTTCATGTACACAATGTGTACCATATGTATATACCATGTGGAATCTGACAGTGTAACCGTTCGTGTTAGAAATAACATGGGTTTTTGGTTTTCGGTTACAACATATCTTGTAACGTAAGTACACACCGTATAGTTTTACATAGGAAGACCCCATGTCACTCTGGCTATGTGAATGTGCCTATCCAGGGTAGAGAACTTGATTACTGTCATGTGTGAACATGACACGTCGTGTACCGATCACGTTTATATGCCATGGAAAGCGGGGGGTACACCCCCATGTGAGAGCTTCATGGGACACACCGTGTGTGGTGTGTACATGTTGTGTAATCAAATTTTTTATCCTTTTGAGGTTTTCCTTCTCCTATTTTATCTCACTTTGTCATTTTTGGACACATGAGTATCCCTTTCTATGTATATTTCCACGTATATCATGATGGTGGATCTCGTGGAGTGTTATGAGGACTCTTAATGGATGTTTTGGGGAATCTACCCAAAAAATAGGTTATTCCTCCAATTATCATTAGAATTCTCACCTAAGAGTGAAATATGGCATGACTGGTCATTTGAGTTTTCAGACTGACGTAATTGTGAACTTTTATCTGAGATGTGCAATAATATATCACGTTTTAGATATTATATTAGGATGTATCCCTTGCAAGATGAGTTCTTATGGACTATGAGTTCATGACACAAGTTGATATGGAGGATTCAATATAAGATTCCCCTACTTATGATTCGACATATATAATCTCATGTAGGATGTATCTATCTTTTATATGGTTACCAAGGATCCCCTAATGTGTGTCGTTCTATCATGTTCTTCTAGGGATTCCCTTATTGGATCATTCTTCAATATATAATTTTTTAGGATCTGTAATGTGTGATTTCTCTTTTGTTTCTCTTTTTAGGATCCCATGTAGGATTCCTCTTTTGCCTTTTTACTAAAGTATCATGAGTAGTTTTCCTTATTCCATGTTAATGGGAGGATCCTAAGTTGTATTCCATCCCTCATTTATCCTAGAGGATCCAGAGTAAGATGCCTCTTAGTGTTATGAAACTTTTTCTTTGAAATGTGAAAGAATGTGGTAGAGCTTTCCAATGTTTGTACCGCCTATGTGTCATGGTCCCTAGTACGACATTTTGATTTTAGAGTTAAATATATTTTTCTTATGGGTGATTCTTATATCGTATCCCATGATATAGAAATGGGCATTGAGGAAAGCTTAGTTCAGTTGGTTAGACATTCCTCGTACATGGTTAGTTTCCTAGGTGGTCATGTAAACCTCTCTTTCCTTCAATGATGGGAAACTTAGTACATCATATTACTTTTAATTTTTTGTGTCATTGATTTTATTTTGAGCTAGTTCATAGATGGTCCATCTATTACTAGGATACGTAGGGTGGAAAACCTATTAATATACCTATAATGTGTTTCCTTTTCTAGTAAACTTGGGGTAGTATATGTTTAAATGTGCATAACCAGCGTAGTGTTAAATGTAAAAAATTGAGTCTTAGGGTTCGGTAAAAAAAATTTAACTTTGAGCTACAATGTTTGTTCTCAGTTATCTTTAGATTACAATGACCTGAGCATTTTGTAACCATGTTCATCACATTTCATGGGATGAAATTCTATGACACGATCATTTTCACACGTTGAGTGATTTACTTTTATCTTTCAGGTCATGTGATTTGACGTTGTGATCTTGGTTGGTGGAATGATACTTGTGCATTTAAGTTGGTTCTAAACCCATGATCTTGAGAGTGTTTGTTCCTTCTTATTGACATTTAATTCACTCCTCGTTGTGGAGGGTCACATTAGTTCAGTTTAATTATGTTCATCTAGGTAGAAGGATTGCTGTCAAGGACCATTCAGAGATGGTTGTTTCTACAAGATTGCCTTTGTGACATGTGATTTTTGTTCAATTTTGAAGCTTTCTAGGTAGTATCAATGTTTTTGTGGTTGACTGTAAGTTAATCCCTTATAAATAACCTATGATAATTGATAGAACATGTTGTTTAATACTACACTATCATAGAAATGACATGGGATAAAGACATCACAATTATTTGAATGATGATGAGTCGGTAAGAGAAGCCTTGTTTCTATCAGGTGGTTGGACAATAGTAGTCTTGTTTTCCTTTTTGGTAATAATTAAAATCCTCTTTCAGTCCTCTTCCTTAATTTTTCATTTTTCTCCTATCTTGACCCCTTCCTAGATACACTAAGGGAGCGTCAGTTATGTGTAGTGATACAGTTAAAATCTATTAGTATAGTTTGTGATCTTTTTCAGTGTTTTGTGCTGTATTTATAGTTTTAAATGATTCTTGGTTAGTCTTGGGTGTTACTAGGGTTCCTATGTATGAACCCCTTCAATCGACATAGGGATGTATTCTATTTCAATTGGTGGGACCACTATGTGGATGTCGCTCTGGGTTCAGTCAGTTTTCATATGTGTTATTTTGTCTCGGTTCCAATGTTTTACTTGTAATGTAGAGTATGGAACACCTTTGTGAGTTACTTGGAATCTATGTTGTGAATTTTATGTTATCATATAATTTTTTTCAGGATCATTTGTTATTTTTAAAAATATTTAAAGATTCCAATTGGTTGGTTCTAGAATTATGGATTTACTAATTCCGTGGAATGGAATTTTAATTGATCAAGGGATGGCTTGAAAATAGAGCATCATTAAAAGACATGTATGAGATTCTGTGAGAATGATCGTTGTGAGTTTATTATTCATAGGGAGTAGGCACTGTGTTCTATTTCAAAATTATAGCCTTCTCAGCTATGTATTTCTAATATATGTCATCCAATGGTATCAATTTTTATCCTCCATGTTCTTAATTTTTGGTTCTATTGTACCAGTTCAAACACACCTACAAAATATGGTGGATGTGGTGTAAAAGTACAGAAGGTATTTTGAAGAAAAATTGTGTGACTTCTTTTGATGTGGTCGAATCAGTTTCAAATGTTCTTTGATGCGAGGCTGTTGTTATAACCTAGTTATGTTCGGGTTTTCCTAGTTAAAGGAATATCATTCCGGTTGATTTTCAAAAACTCATTGGGGAATGATTTGTGGGGTTTTATGATGATGGATGTGTTATTGTAATGATTCCATATGAGTTTTTGTTTAAAGGATCACGAAGGTTTCACTTTTCCAACAAATCAAGGAAACTTTTAGTGTTGATGAACTTTGATGGTTGTGCATCTATGAAGCTATACTACTTCACAAGGTTCCATAATATATCATTTAAGATAGGGATTCCCACTTTAACATTTGTTTCTGGAAAGGGAAATAGAGGGCTTTGGGTATATAGGTGCATTGAGCATAGCATACCACCCCCAAACATATATTCAGTCAGAGCTCACGATTCAGGTTCTAGAGGACATTATTCGGTCATTCAACATGGATTTCTGGGGTTCATAGGAGGATAAAATACCCTTTATTTAGTTCTCCTAAAACAATAAATCCAAGGATATTATTAATATAGTTCCAAATAAGGATTTTTATAGTATGAAATGAAAATCACCCCTATGTTGGATGGAGGCTAGAGAGGCAGCTATGTTGGGACCTCATCTTGTCTAGGAGTTCACTGATCAGGTTCCGTTGATTTGGAAGTGGATGGATACGGAAAAGTATCATCTAAAATCATGCACCACTATCTATAAAAGACCTCTGGAGATCGTGGTCGGGGACTGATTCTTTCTATGTGTTATACTGAGGTTGGAAAAAAAGGGGATCATGAGAAAGGGTAGGCTTTTGCCAAGGTACATCAGTCTATTTGAGATTGTGGAGTGGGTCAGACTAGTTTCCTATAGATTAGAGTTATCTTAGATGTACATTTCTATGCTTGATGTATTTCCCATTTCCCAGTTGTGGGGTTACTTTTTGGAACAGTCTCACACATTTCATCCCGATGTAGTGGAGTTGTAGGAAGATGCGTCATGTGAGGACATTTTCATTTGTAGTGTGGATAATAGAAAAAAGATTCTCAGTGTCTAGTTTGTTCCTTTGTATGGGTTTTATGGAAGCATGACCATGTGTAGGATTAGACATGGGAGATGGAGGATGATATACAATCAGAGTTTCTGGAGTTGATCTCAGAAATATCTTCACCACCCTTGAAAGGGAAATTCAAAGACAAATCTATTTAAGGGGGAACTTTGTTAGAACCTAATACTTCTATTGAGGTACATATCATTCATTTTAATTTTATACATTAGAAAATGTGGGAACAGAGTTCAAGGGATGGCTATAGGCATGTCACACAATGTGACTGGGGACTACACATCGTGTACTTTTATGTACACACAGTGTATAGAGGGCTACATTCCATGTAATCTGAGTACACGACTATGTAATGGTCAATCTAGGAATTGTATAGACAGGACATGCAGTCACAAGTACACACATTGTTCATTTTTTAATTTGGGCAGTAGCATCATTTTTTCAGATGGATAGAAACTACCCTCCCTCCCTTCGATGATAAATGCACCTATGAAATATGAACATGAATTTTCCACTTGTTTCGTTGTCTGATGCCAGATTTGAACACCCTCAGATCTGTTGAAATACCCTAGTTGAGTTCATGATTCCTTTTGAGCCTTTATTAAAAAATTTATTCATTCAAGTTATCAATGGTTGAGTGTTTTGTTTTTTAATAGATCTAATTAATTCTAGGTCAAATCAAATCTCAATGCTGGATGAAAATAGTCACACAGGTACTCGGTATGTGGTCTTGTGACTTTCGATGATTTTCAAGTCAATTATATATTCCAGAGTGCCGAAAAAGATCTTTTAGTATGTCATTTGATTGAATAATAAACTCTGTTATTTCAAATTTATTATTAGGTTATTATATATATGAATCGAAAAAAAAGTATGGTTTTTTAGGGCCAAACCATGGGTTTGTATCCCTCAAATGGAAGTTTAGACGAGAATGAAAAAAAGAATGTACTTGAATTCCAATTATTGAGTTTTCAAAATGAACCACTTATGTGATATAAATTTTCACAAAAGATAATTAGGCCCTTGAACCATGTAGTAGTTTAAATTTCTATGTCATGCTTATTATGTGAACTGTTTCCATGTGAGTTGTTTTTATGATAAGCCAGGTGATAGTTTAATTCACATGTGTTGTTTTTGTTATGGGGTTGAATAATAAAAAATAGTGTGAATTAGAAATTGGAGACACACAGTCTTAGTAAAAAGACATGATCAGGATCATAAGAATAATTTCGCCTTATCTCTACAATGGTTGAATGATGGTCTTGATTAAAAGACCATGGATGAGCTCAAAAAGTAATTTTATAATGGTTGAGAGTGAGCCACGATAGGGTGTTCATGCTCATTGAAGTTTATAGAAAATGTTAATCTATCCAAGGATACATTTAGGGATACACAATATGAGATCTTTTGGAAAATTATTAAATGACCATTATGTCATGAGTTCAAGATTACCTTTATATGGGGGGGGGGTCATTGGGCCTTGGCCGAACCTCGAAATGTTAATATAACTCAACGAAACATAATATTGAAATGCTTGGCTTATAACAAGTCTTCCAAGTCAATGAACAAGCATGGATTCAGTCTTAACTTATACATGTTTAGATTATCTTTTGAGACAACTTTTTTGTTTCTTTTGAGAAACCTTAGTTTACTACAATCACTATTGTACACCTCGTGTTATATATATATCCATTGATATATTGGAAAAAACCCTGGGTGGTTTCCTACTTGAATTTAGTCTCACAAAATTTTCGGGTCATGCTATAGGACCAGAATAGTTATACGATTCCAGGTTTTGATTAGGGAAAGTTCCCTGCTATATACACTTGATGAACAACTTTGGTATAGGAGAGAATGGGACTGATCCCAGCCGTCTGTTTCATCCTAGTCTCTTGTTGTTTCTTTTGTTATTTTGAGACATATATTGTGTATTAGTATAATGTATTTATTTTTTCTTCTATTTTAGAACATATATCATGCGACATCATCATTTTTACAAACCGGTGCTTGTATATTTATCTTATCAGTCTTCTGTTGTTTATTTTATTTATATGTTGTTTACAACATCTCTTGTTGTGTTATTATTTATTCTTATGTGTTTCACACTCCAATGGTAGACTAGTTTCTCCACAATCTCACATTTGGCCTTCACAGCTAGTCAGTATCCATTTAAATTTTGGAAAATGTTCTTGAGGCCTTATTGCCAATAGGGTACAGGGCACCATTTGAATGACATTCAGAATTAGGATGTTACATGAAATGTCCATTTTGATAGTATCTATACATGAATCAATTTGAATAAATATATTTATTAATCTCATATATATTTCAATAATTATCAAATGGATTTCAATAGCGTGTTATTAAATAAATATATACTTGAGGGTGTTTTTATTGAAACCCCCAATGGTTTTTAAAATTCACATTTTCCAAATAGGGTTTCCCAATTAAATAATGTTATATATTGTTTAATATATGATCCTAGATATTGGAATTAAATGATTAAAACTTTTAATATTTCAAATATTCTTTAAAAATAAATATTTTATCCAACACTTTTAATCAAATGAGTCTTAGAGGATATTGTAGTCATAAAAATCATTGTAGATTGTAATTTTTTGGATGATTAAAAAAATCCATATGTACCGATTTTTCCAAAATGATTAAAAATAAATTTGAAAAGTTTTTAATGGGTTAACTCAAATTATTTCATGTATTAAACAAATTTCAACACAATGAATGAATTATTTTAAATAAAAAAAATATACAACTGTTTTTTTAATTTTTTATAACATGGATTGCATTAAGAGTAGTGATACTCATATGAGTAGTACCTGTAAATAAGATCGTGATGAATCCACGAAATAAGTGAATCAATAAGGTTATAATGGTATGATTGGAATTCTTCTCTCTCTTACTACTATCCAAACTAAGATTTTGATCAGTGTTTTTATGTGTGATTATTTCCATGAAAATTCAAAAGAGTCACTCACGGTGGTTATAAAAATAAATTTTCAAATACCTCATGCATACAACATATTTAGGATTGCTTTACCCTAGAAGGAAATCATTTTATTTAATTAGTTATTCTGATATTTATTTTTATGGATGTATGTTAGATGAAAAAAACTGTCGGAACATTTCAATTTTTGGGAATATTTATAGTTTTTCATTGTAGTATGAATAATAATTTTATTTCCCTATCTATAACTAAATCCAAATATATAGCAGCATGTATATATTGGGAACATATTTTTTTGGATGAAACACACATTAATATAATATGGGTATCAATTGTGATATATCCCTATACAAAGTAATAGCACAGGTGATATATGTATTTCAAATAATCATGTATCATGCTCTAGAATAAAATATTGAAGTAAGTTATCATAGTTTGAGAGATAATTTTCAAATGGGTGATATCATTCTTGAATAAATTGTTATAGAACATCATCTTGGTGAAAAATTCTTTAATACATTGAATTCTTAATGAATGAATTACATCAAATGAGAATTAGATATGATTATTTTTTCATATGCAGATCATTCGAGGACTCACCATTATAAATGATTCAGTATTGGGTATTTCTCACCATTGATTCTTATCACCATTGAACTTCTCACCATTATGAAATTTTTCAATATTTGAATATTATATTCCTTTATCAAATATTCAATTATTTGTTCTAAAATTTCAGACATTAAATTATTTATAATTTATTTAATTTTAATATTCAGTATAAATTTTACATTAATTAAGAATATATACAGATTTCGGATTTTTATTTACCAGATCCTTAAAAATACCAAATGATAAATGAAAATATTTTTTTGTTTCAATGTGAAAAAATTCCACATTCCATTTATCTTAATACCTATAAAATAGTTTTATCCCAACCATTTGACTATTAATTCACCTTTGAACGATCAAACTGAGATGTCCTTAATGGGAATTGTGTAGCAACCTTCAAATTCATAATAATACAAGATATATTCTCCAAAAAAGATGAAAGGGGAATTGATTCATTCTACACCTATTGATACAATATACACTGATCTATAAAAATGGGTAAGATCACTTGGAAATGATGTTAAAGAATAATGGATTCATTTTGGAAGATCTTTAATGGTGTAATTACTATAAACCATGGACACATGGATTTGTTCTATACAAATATGAATCATTTTTATCCAAAGTTGTTGTATGATTTCAATAATTATATGGAGTTTTATTTTGAATAAGTTGTAGAATACTCTCTTAGAAACTGATTTAATAGATAGAGAATTACTTTTTCTTCAAATTATTGGGATTGGTGTTGGAATGTTCCACATGTGGATTTGGTTAATTATTATCAAGGAACCATATTGGATGATAGTGGTTATTTTCTTTATTAAGATTCCATGTTTGAGTTGACAGATGATGGAATATTGAGAATTCCTGTTTATTTTTAGTTGGATAATGAATAAAGATTGATTTTTAAGGTCTTCCAACACATTATATATCCAATGAAGGGTGGAATTTCAACTATAATGTAACACGATTTTTATTTTATTTGTCTTGGGAAAATTCGAGATGACATAAATATCTATAGATATCTAATTCTTCATATTTTTTAAATTATTAGTCATTCGTCTACATCAAAATCCCTTATTTATCGAATGTTGATTTATATGATGCATAATGAACAATTTTATGTTTCTGAAAATGAAAAGTTAATTTTGGATTATGGAATCATTTGTAGTACAAGAATGAATTTTATAATGATAAATAGAAGATGGAACACTTGGAAGAAATAGAGGGAGTATAATACTGAAATATATATATGATGAATTTAATTCAACTGTCCACCAATCTAGATTGATAGACCTTATTTTCCCAAGTATAGATTCTGAGGAAATTATTAAATACCTGAACATTCATGAGGAAAAATATGCATCTTCCTCTTGATAATAAGTGGAAAATTGTTATTTTATTGATGAAGGAAGCGATCCATACCTTTCTTTGAGATCTGCTTATATATCATATGGAGATCCATCTTTACAAAGGAATCTGTCCAAAATTAAGAAGAATATAAAATGTAATGAGGAAAATATTGAATTAATTATATATGATCAGTTCAATATTAGAAATAAATTAGATGATTATAGTGGTGATGAATCAAATATGGAATCAAGTGTAAATTGGGATGATGATGATGATGATGATGATGATGATATAGGATCAAATATTTATGGTGCATATGGTAAAATTCAAAGAGTTGATGTTGGGATTCCTCAAGATTATCTAAAGCATTTGGGTGGGTCTAGTTTAAGATAAAAATAGGGACCCAGATTGGTGGGTGTGATAGATTTTGTTTCTAGGAAGTGTGAGATGCATATATTTAGGAGGAGAATCCCCATTTTATATAAGTCATCATTATTTTTTAGAACGATATTGATGAAAATCATGTGATTTTTTTCTGATGACAGAATTGTGTCAAATAATGTCATTGTTGAGAAAATAAGAATTCTTACTTTTATTGACAATAATGTTTCTGAACAAATGGATGTGTAGTGTTTAGAACAAGATGTTTATGAATAAAGATATTTCGAGACCTATTCTGATTTTTAGTTGAGAGATTTCTCAAGTTACGGTAATCTTTATACTAATGAGAACTTGTGGGTGACCCTTTTGTTAAACAAATAATAGATGAGACCTATTATGGTGTACCAGTTGTAGTAGTATCTAGATTTTTTGTTTCTTCAATGGGTGATCTTCCTGCTAAGCGTCCAAAAATTAGTTCTGACATGATGTTAGAGGAATGGTGTTTGTTTCCTAGAAGTTCACCAAGGAATAGGGAACATTCCATTCAAAAAGAAAGTGATCCTAATGGTTCAATGATAAATGATTTTAATCCTAATGGTTTAATATAAATTATTTCCTACATTAGTGATCAATTACATGTTTGTTGTTATTTTTATACTAATATTTTAACCAATGGTGACATGAATTATTTCATTGAATAGATATTTTCGATTTTTAGGAAAATTTTATAAACTAAAGAACTTATTGTTACTAAGATATGTGAACAAGATTATAGACACCTATTTTAATTTTTTATCCTCCACATTCAACTGAAGATGAATCATCATATCCAAAAAGATGAAATTTATAAGAGAATATAAGAAATTGAGTTTAATTCCCATAAATCCACTATAGATGCAATGTAATCTACCTTTTCAGCATTAGTGGTTTACAAGAATGAGAGTTTTAAAAATCATACCTTATGGGAATATAGTTCAATTTTTCCTCAAAAAATATTGTATGTTTACTTCATTAGAAATATTATCCGAGAAGACTATAGAAATTCATTATGTAGTACTTAATGTGATGCACATTCTTTGACAATAGAGACATTGAAGAATTTTGGGTCTAATAATGATCATTCTAATATGATGATAAGGGAATAGAATATTGATTTCAATTCTCACTTTATGTTATTAGTAGATGATTTTATGATTCCTTTTGTTACCTGATCCATTAAAGAACTAGTCGATTAGTTGAATGTGTCAGATACTCTGTTTATTTTGTTATGAAAGAAAAGAAGTACTTATTTAGTGAAGTAGATTATGATGGAAATATTAAAATGAAATTAAAACATGTTATGTAACTATTTATTCATGTTTGTGTGAATTCCATTATAGACCATGAATCTATACTATTGACTTCACACTTGAAACTTAAAATAACTACACTATATTTCATCCATCCAGGAGTGGTTGGAGATAATTATACACATTTTCTATCAACATTTTAGCCTTTTTATATAACTCCCAGATAGGAAGTACACCACCTCTGGCCAATACTCATTGGATATCCCCATCCCCCTTTATTAATTGATGACATTCCTTCATATATCCCATCAATAACCTCATCCACTCTTCCAGTTACATTAGAACCATTTGCTAAGCCCTCCGACATAGCCAAGTACAAAGGAAATTCACTATTGGATCCTTCAAATGAGTCAGAGAAGATGAATTGATTAAAATTTATTGTATTGATGGGAATATATTTTTAAACTCTTTTTGGATTTTTTGAAGGTAACCTCTATGAATTTTTCAATTGAAACTATCTTATCACTCTTATATTGTTTATTTTTATTCTATTTTTATTTTTTATTTCATGTTTAATTATATTCTATTAGTTTTTTGGTTTTATTATGCACCATTTAATAATCTTAAATGTGTGAGAACTCCATTATGGAATTTAAATATCATGAAAATTTCATTATTGTCATAAATTTTCCTACCTTCCTTTGATACTATATGATATATTTCTTTCCATATTTTCCTTTTATACCATACATATTTATGTAAACACTTTTTTCGTTGATACATTATTTAATGTTGTTTGTATAAAATGTAATGTTTTAAATTTAATTCAATATGTATAAAATTCCCCAATTTTTTATCATCGAAAAGGGATATATTCTTTACCCCCATATTTTAAATATCATAAAATAATGATTATTGTGATAATTAATGAGTTTAATTTTTTTTGAAGAATTTTATTATCAAAGTCAAACCAGAAATTTTTTATTATGTATGATTAATGGTCACTAAAATACTTGTCTCCAAGGTTATATCACTGGAAAAAATGTCTCACTATTTCCTTAATTAACCACCATGGATGAGTCACCATCATCAATGAGCCACTACTGAGAATGAAAGGGAAAAATCATAAAAAACCATCACTGCCAACTGTGTCCAACTGCAAGAATGAAATACGATCTATGTGTTAGAATGACTCACATCCATACAGGAGTCACCACTGATTCAACTTATCATTAGACACTAAATCACTATCATATCCACATACACTTATCCAATATAACACTTATAGACTTAGACATCACTAGAAGTTTCAACATCCCAATGAGTCCCCATCAGAAGTGTCACTAATTGAAAGATACACAACCATTTTTTATGTTTATAATGAATTAAATTAGTTTAAATTGTATCTTATCTTATTTAATAATAAAAATTATTCAATTTATTGTTCCATATCATTCAGATAGAGATTCATTAAAGGTGGGGTTAGAATGTCATGTATGAGGAGTAGAAGATCTGGTGGATATTTTCTATTGTTTTTACAATTAAGGAGATGATGTAGACTCCCTCATTCCTAAGTGAGAAGTTATGAATGAAAAGGTAGACATGTATTGGTGAAGTGAGTTAAACCACATTGACAGAAATTTAATAGCTTTCATTTTTCATTGTAATTCAATCAAATGTGTAGGATGAAGCAAAAAAAATTTAGTGCCATTTTTATGCTAATAATATAAAGTATAAAACACTATTTATTTCTACAACACTTGACAAATGACTTAAAACTCAGTTAAATATACTTTCAAATGTCACATGATGTGGAAAATAAAAGATTGAGAATCAATATCCATTTACATAGTATACTTCCTCAATCTGTTTATTTACATTTACATTATAATAAGTGTGGATTGTTTTATTTTATTTTATCCCACACTGTATCCTTCTTTAAACTAGAATATACATAGACATTTTATCAACTCTTTTTACTCTTTTTAAAATGTTTTTTGGTAATAGTCCTATTGGTGACTATTTAATTTATACTCCCACACAATCTATAGAAGATGACATATGTGGTCTAGATTGTTGGTATACTATTATAAAATCTGATCTAGGTTATTGATAAAAATATTATTTTATATAAACTAATTAGAAGAAGTTTATTTCCATGTATATAGGACTATGTCTAATCATGGTTCTGAACATATTTTTTACAAATTTGATTGTGGGGTTTTTTCATGACTTTTTTCATTTTTTTACTTTAAAATCATTTTTTTTACATAAAATCCAGACCACTACATTGATAGTTTATCATAATTAATGTTTATATAATATTTTTATTATGTAAATTGATATTAAAGGGTAAAATAATATTTTATAATGTTTTACAAAATATGTAAAATATATTTTAAGAAATCTTATAAAAGATCAAATCTTATAATACCCAACTCTTTTAGTGAACTAGGATATTTAATTTAATTTGAATGATATTATTTAAATACATTTTACATAGAATTTTTTTTTGGGTACTCAATTCACAACCCCCCATCTTTATATACCCACTCTGACCAAGACAAGGTTCACCACAAATTAGATATCCTTGTGCCATTTAACCCAAAATATGATCTAGAATTGACTATAGTTATTTTCTTGTTGATGATTTGGAGAAATTATCTCTATGGAAAAAACTATGACATAAATATGGATCATAAAATAATCAATTATATATTAACAAAATCTCAATATATTCCAACATTGTTGGATAATTATGACCAAAGAGTTTAATTGTTAAATACATTTCCTCCCCGAGACAACAAAAAAATTAAGACGCTCTAAGTAGAATGGATCTAGAACCCCTATCCACGATGTGGATTGAAAGGGATCCAATATTCATTAAAATTAAATGAATATAAATCAGTATAATAAATGGTTATTTATTATTCCTTGCTAAAAAAAATCATCCACACATTCTTGAAATGATAATGGAGGCCAAAAAAAGACAATGATGAGCTATAATAATAGGTGGAGAATATTATGGAGTTTACCTTTTCTAAATATATAGTTATATTCATTGGAACTACGTTGTGCCCCAATAAAACAAGAACTGAAGTGGGATCATCTTGCTGATAAACATAGTATATCCATATCTTTTCATTTTGGAAACACTAGATATATATATATCTATAGAATAACTTATAGTTGGATAACATGGAGAGGGAGATATCATAATTTGTATATTGATTCATATTAGGAAAATATGTCAATGGTAATTAAAAGTTGTATACAGCTACAATTCATCCGTTGTACATGGTATTTTGGAAATGGGAAAACATGATAATTGATTTCTTAATAGGACTCCCCATGAAATATAAAGACAATAATTATATGTATTTAGTATTTGATCACCTTAAAAAGAATGTTTATTTCATTTCTACAAAAGAAGATTTCTTCCCCGAATAACTTGCCAATATATATATATAAGGGATTTAATAATAATTTATTTATATTGACTTTCTATTGTATCTCATTGATATATGATGTTTACCTTAATGTTATAGGGAATCATTTTACACATAATGAATAAAAAATTGAGTATTGGTTCTACTTATTCTATATATATGGATTGTTAGTCTAATTAAACCATTAAAAATATAGAGGATATAATTAGAGAAGGTAAAATTTCATTATAAGGATATTTTTATTAACATCATCCCTCCTATGTATTTATAAGATGACAAGATTCGTAATTTTATCCTTCAATTAACCCCTTATGCGACTGTCTATAGAAAGAGGTTCAAACTCCAATATGCAAGGATAATGATGGAGAATAGAATCTAATAAGGACTAATATTATCTAAGAGATTAAATATATGTATGAAACCATTAATCATCATATGAAATATATTCAAAGTTGATAAAAAAACATATGCATTTATTCATCTATGATATATAGAGTTTTAGGTCAATAAAAAGGTGTTCCTTATATATTAGCATGCATGTATTTCATGACATTAATGAAGAAGGGGAATCCACGTTTGAGATACATTTTTCTCATTGATATCCTTAATATTATAGGAGTGGATTTTTATTGACTATAACTCCTTCCTAATATATCCCTTGTAAGTGATTTATCCATGTTTCCCCCTTGAGAAAGTATATATCAGACCCCTAACATGTGCAGAATCTAGAGGTGGTACTCCTCAAGAATGACCTTTTATATGAGGATAATTCGATGGAGATCTTAGAAAATAGAGACAAATATATATTAAACAAGACAACTCCTCTTATATATGTTTTGTGAAAGGAAAAAATGTTGTGGAAGACAACTTGCAACTAGAAGAGGTGATGAAACATAGGTACCCCTATCTATTATAATGTATTAAATTAAAATTAAAGCATACATTTATATAGAGGGGTAGAATGTAATGAGCCAAAAAACTATAAATTAAATTCCCTTTTTTCAAAAAAATAGATTCCTTTTTAATAAATGTTTTTATTGATAACAAATTACAACCTCTGGTTACTTTAAAAAAAATAATAAAATAAAGAATTTCATATTTAAAAGACCAATATTAATCCTAAACATTTATAATATACCCATTATATAGTTACCATAATTATTAGTATATTTTTATTTTAAAGATAAATTTAAATTTACATAGATCATTTAATATTGTACCTAAACCAATTTTAACATACCCTATGCATACAATTTACTAGAGATCCCTATTGAGATGAAGTCAAATGGATTTTTTGGTGAACAAAACCAATTTGAAATTAATTTTCTATATCAAAATAGATGATATTTTTCAAATAAATTCAACCTTATTAAGATCAAAGCCCAAATAATGTTCACTAATCTACCCCAATAATGAACCACTATCACAGACGTTACACTTAGTGTATACACAAATACAATATGTGTTTCTGTAGAAATAAACTAATAGTAAACATTTTTATATTTTCATTTTAAAAAAATTAATATATTTATCCATTTTAATTATTAATATATTTATGAAACAATAATTGGGTTGATAAAACTTATATTTTGATTCTAAGAAACCTATTTTTTTTAAAAAAATTATATTATAAATTAAAACACTATATTGGATAAATTATTAATATTATAATTAACTTTTACTTTCATATAATATTATAATTAATGAAAATTAATTTATATTAAAATAAAAATATAATTCAATAAAGTATTATATAAAATTTACAATGGTCAAAAAACAATTTTCATCATTAAAATCAATATTATTAATAAATGAGTATTTTGATTCAAAACTAAAAAATAAAAAATATAGATATTTTCTATCATAATATAAATATTATTTCAAAAATATGAATATTAATATTATCTTTAGAAATTGTTTTTTATTTTCTGATATTGTTAATTGTTTTTGGGGATAATTACACATAGTATAAATATATAGTATGTATTAAGACATAATAATAGCCAAAAAATGACATAATTAATAATATATATGGCATTAATGATCAAATATAGATATCCCATTTATAATATTATTTTTATGTATTTTATTAATTTTAAAATTTATTAATGAATCGTTCAAAACCAGTATTATAGTTTAATGTTTGAAAATTAATTCTTTATGAACATGACTCTCTTAAACATCAACAATTGTATTATATTATTGGTTTAGGTTCATAGTAATATAAAATATTGAATATAAAACAAAATTGGTATAAATCCTTGGAAATAGTTATGGTATCATTTTTTGTTATTGGTTATTTTAATATATTGAGTCGAAGAAATATGTATTTAATTTTAAAAAAATCTACTATCTTTTGATATATATAAACACCCAACTTTTCACTTATCATCCCTAAAACCAATTGGTCATGAATTTACTCTCCTAATACCTCACTAAATTACTCTCAAGTTTTCCCAATATCTTCATAATTACCCATGATGATATTAGAAGTACACCATCAAGGTAAGGGTTTTTAAAATCCTCCGTAATAAAGAAAATTAATTTTATTATATATATTTATATTCAAATTTTCTTGTTGGAATATGTTTTTACAAAATCTTTTTATATTCCCATTTATTTTAAATTAATTATATCCAATGTATAATTCTCATTAAAACATTACATGAATTGTTTTTTACACCCGTTATGCTAACGAAATTATCATTTTATTTTCCCTTCCAAAACCGTTTTGTATTGGATAACCATACAAATTTCCAATCAAGGATATTAACATAGAAGTAACAATCCCAAAATGATGGTGTAATTAAATTCATAAAACCAATACACTATAATAATGGGATTTAAATTTATTACATGCAGTAAAATGGTGTATGATCTATGTGGAACACTGATGCTTGTACATGATAGTAATATTATGAGTTGGTCTAGAATTGTGTAGTCCCCCAATTCATTGGGTCATATTTTTACCTCATGAGATTCCATTATAGAAAACTATATGAAATTATAATCTAATTATGTTATGATTTAATTGATTTTTATCAATGAATTATTATTATATTTTCATTTTAATATTTGTTTCGGTGTCCTGTATTTCCTTTATGTTATCTTCTTATATCATGATTCATTAATAATATTTATTATTATCTCCCCTTTTATGTCACCTTGATATGTCACTTGACTAACATGATTTTATTTCATTATTTTTATGATATATTATTCACATACATTACATTATAGCTACCCTTGTAAAGTTTATCTATTGTTTATCTCATTCATTATTATAAGATCAATTCAATATAAAGGAAATATTTGTAATTTTTTAATAATGTTATTATACTGATGATTCAAGTTACTGTGTTATTATACATAATTTCATAAAAAATCTAAGAGATACAATATTATAATATTTTATTATTTTAATATTTTAGTTATAAATCATGAATCACTGTGTATTAATGAATAGTGTTTTTATATATTCCATGTAGATAAAAAAATGATGGTTTCAAAAGTACATTACACACAATGTGTGAAATATTATAAAAATGGTTAACATGGTTGGAATATATGTCACCATAAATAAAAAAAAGTATACTACATAACACAATAAATTTTAATAATGTACCCATCTTGTAGGAAATAATATCATAAGAGAAATCATAACTTAATAAATTAATGTTGAGATTCCAAAATCCTTTACAATGGGGTAAAAAACAATATCAATAGCCACTAAAATAAGGAAACATGATATGGATTGTAAATCACCATAAAAATTAACATATAGATATTCGGGGGTTAATCAATCAATAAAACACAATCGTATGTAAATAAAATGAATAACATGTAACATGTCTCAAAGAATATGAATTTAGTCATTGAAAACTCATGGGGCGTTAGAAACACAGTAATCAAAACTCTTTATAATAGTGTAATTGTAATTTAAATTAAAATTTTATAATAAAAATATAACCATGATATCATATATCAAATAGTAATTTTATACACAATATAAATGAAATTATGTTCTAATATCAATCATTTCTTAAACAGGAGAATTTTTAGATGAAAACCCAAATAGAGGCACAGATCTACTATGTGATTTACCTAAATTTCTTTTAAAATTATTTTATGTTTAATAAATAAATACCCAAAATTAATTATTCATGCCCATATACATTAATTAACCTCAATTATAATCATTTAATATATTTACATGCTATTTTTTACATCTTTTCAACACTAAATGTAAAAATGATTTATCTGTTTGAACTCATTTCGTTGAATTAATATTGATATCTATTATATATACAAATTACATAACTATAATATAATATTTTTTAATATAATATATGTTTCAATATTTTATTTATCAATCTAAAATTTCAATTTTTTTATTCTTTGTTACGAACTATGCAGATAGAATCTGTGACGATCTTGTTTCGATGATTATTAATGGATAAAATGTAATTTCTTAATTAATGAGATAAATTACAACATAAGTAATTAGAAATAAAAAAAAGTAATTATTTCCATATTTATATAAAATTATAAAAATAAATACGTTTTACTTTTAATCCTTGATAAAAATATATAGTATTGTTCAAATAGATTGTTAAACCGACCCAAAGATGAACATACCCCGATTTATGGATGATTGTGAGATAGTTCAGCATTAATATAATTATAAAAGAATAGTAATTATTATACATTTTTTTGAATAGATATACGTCATAATTTTATAAAATTAAAATTTTGAAATGATTTATATAAATCCATTACATATAATGAAAAGATCATTTTCTAAATAGTTCACTTGTTTGAAATTATTGAATTATAGGTCTTCATTAATTATCTTATCATTAGTAGGTTATCAAGTTATTCCTAAAATAAATATAATTATTTCATAAAAATAATATTTCTTCATTAACAAATTCTAGTATCAATAAATTATGGGTGGTGATGTTGAATAATGTTTTTTCTTGTTATGGAGGTAGTCTGTACATATACATGAATGCAGATTATATTTTATTGAGGGATGTATAGGTGACTAAAATGATAATAACCAAAATATAGTATCATTAAATTATATAAATGATACTAATAACGTTATATTTTTTTGAGTATAATAAAATTTATTAGAGATAATTATGAATACAATCTAAGTAGCGGATAATACTCACATTGGGTAAATATATTTTTATTAGAATTCTCCATGGAAATAAAGGAATTATGGTAACTAATGGTGACCAATATATTTTTAACATGGGATAGGTTTGTATGTGGAACCAATGGAATATATTGACTGATAAATTTTAATAATATGTGATTCATTATGTTTAAGGAGTTCTTTCATTTTTATAAGTGAGACGACTGGATCTGATTGAAGAACAATTATGACTTTCAATATTATGATTTAACTATTAAGAGGTAAAAGAAAAAAATAGAAAAAAAGGATAACTGTAAAATTATTTCCTCTAATGAATAACCTTAAAAACTCATTTAGGATAACTATTTTAGTTTTTTAAGGATTTAATTTTTATATTTATCCTTTTAGGCCATTTAACGTTTCTATGGTATATATTTTTGTCTTATTTATTATTATATTTTATTAAAAAAATGGTAAACCATTTTACAATAATTTTATTTGAAAAAATTAAATTAAAAAATATTTTATGTAATTGTTATTGTTAATTTGGAGAACTTATGTTTTGAATTAATGTATATTATTTAGAGAAAATTTGGATTTATGATTTTTTTTCATTTAACAGATCATAGTCTTCATTATTGTTCTTTTCTAAATTAATGTGTGTTAATAATTTTTTATATTTGTGTATTTAAATAATATCATTTTCATTTTCTGAAATATATTATTGTAATTTATTTGATAAATTATTACAAATTTCAATTTAAATAACTCAATATTCACTTTTTCACAATCAACATCGTTATTAGAATTAAACATAGTAATAAAATTTTAAAGAACCAAAATGAAATTTTCCATGTTAATATTATTATATAAATTATTATATATTTTTTATCAAATTACGTATCTATAGGTAGGGAATTCAATTTTACATTTAGAGTATATAACATGGAAAAACCTGTTTTTTAAAACTGTACTTTTGTGCATAATGCTTATGTGTAAAAATAATTTCCACTTTTAATAACTTTTATTATGCTAAAAGTATTTTTATTAATATATTAAGGGTATTTAGATATTAAAATAATTCTATATACTAATTTCACATTGTGTAAATTTAATTAATGAAATAATAAAAAATATTTTTTCTAAAATATTTCTTGATTCAAAAAATTGATATTAATCGTTTCAATAAATTGATCATAGTATTTTAATTTATATTTATTTATATTGTTTATAAAAATTTACTATAAAATACCGATGTCATATAATATTGATTCTATTAGCACAATCTGTATTTTTACTATTCACCTAAAAACCAATTATTTTTAAAAATATAATATTATATTTTTAGTTTTAATAAACATCTAAAATAGACATTCAATTCTCCAAATTCAAATCATATAATTTTTAAATTTAATTATTATATAATTTCATAATACAAAATAAAAACTCTTCTTCATCATGAATATGAATTTTCAAATATTATGTCTTATTATTTTTTTTAAAATTTATTTACCGACAATGTTTTTTTAATAATTGTTCATTAAAATAGTAATTTATTATTATTAATCAATGGATTGTGATAATTTAAATTTATATCACACTTAATTAATTATTTTAGAGAATTAATTATCTAAATTATAACTATTCATGTTATTAATAATAGATAATGAAATTGAATTCCATTTTTGTTTAAAGAATCCTTTAAATGAAATGTATATATATATATATATATATCAAAAATTGGTTAGTCAAAGTCATTCCCTCTAATATAATGTCTTGGTTTTATTTTTCATACCTGAATATTTATATTTTAGATAAATATATAATTCATTGATAATTGAGTGTGGTGAAATATATCAAACACAATGAATTACTTTTTCGTAACCATAAATTAGGATATCAGTGTGATAAAACTAAAACATAATTCATCACACTTCTATTATCTCAGTAATCCTAATGAAAATCTCTTCATGACGTCATACATAGTTCATCATTTACTAATTTCCCTTTAATTATGATTAAATGGATCACAAAGGTAGAGTCATTTATAAACTACATCCACCTCTACTAACAAAAATTGAAATTATAATTAGGGAATACATATCTAAATCTATTGTTATCTATGATGAGAAAATATTGTTCTCTAATGAGGTAGTATTGCTATAACATTAGAAAAAACACCACTTCTACCAACAAAGGATCATGAGTGTCATAGTTTTGGTCACGAGGACGTATGTCCCAAGACCTAAATGAGACACTTATTATTCAAGAAAATTCCATAAAAAAGACATTATGTGTTCTAAAATCCTTTAAAATTAAGTCCCTATTCTAAAAAAAATTAGAAGAGCATTTATCTTCCTCTATTTCAAGTATTCTGAAGCCTCTAGACACTAATTACACTATAATAAAATCCAATTCATATTTTTGAAGGATATGAAAGGTCTTAAAATAGAAGATAAATTAGATATTAAAATCCTAAAATTTCATGAATACTTATGTAATATTTGAAAATCTAAAAATTTATAGGTGATTAATAATGAATAACTGCGTCATTATAAAAAATTTCAACACCTACTCTATTTGGAGACACTGCATACAAAAAAATTCACCCTATGAATCCAAATGTCCACTTATAAAACATCCCTAATATATTATATAACCTAAGTAAATTAAAAATAAAAATAATATAATTAACATAATAATTGAATAAATTATTTTTTATAAGGATTTCATCAATGAAATCATCAATGAAAAGATCTATGTTCTCCGGAAATGAACAGTTGATGAGCCCCATGAAAATATTTGGGGAATCCATGACACCAAAAATCATGACTAAACACATGATATGAGAACGAAGATACCAAAAATTAGACATCATGATATCAACCTACTTCACCATTATTAGATAATTCCTAAATAACTTCTCAATCATAAAAATCATCTTGGATATATTTAAGTAATTAAAATTATCATTCATCCTAGGTAGAGAATAATGGTTCATGTACATCACCTGGTTTAATATTTAATAGATTATTCAATCCCGCATACTACCATCCACCATTTTGTTAACAATATTAAATAACCCCATGATGACACATATTGGCAGAGAAACCCATAAATATAAAATTGTAATTTTTAATTCTAAACACCCACATCACAAAAGTTTAAAAACTATAAAGATACCTAAAAATAAAAGAGGCACCTAGTTGTAACTCTTTCTCAAACTAATTATCATATAATGGGGTATATCTACAAACTAATTAGGAACACATAAATAAAATACCAAAAGCCCTAGGGAACACTACCACACACACACACACACATATATATATTGGACGAATGTGAAACTCCACATTATGAGACAATAGAAGAGATATAAGTGCACATGATGGGTAGAAAAAGTGATTGAGGTGAATCAGAAATAAAAATTGCAACCTGTTGAAAATAAAGTTGTTTCCATAAAATGAATATTTTTATATATTATGATGACTATTTCATGGGTGATTTTGTATCGTTAAAGATTAATGTTTTTTAAATGATAATGTATTGAAAAAAAATTACTTTATAATGTGGTCTTAGAAGTTATAAATCGTGTTTTTTATATCCAAATGCATGTGACCACAAAATTTCTTATATTTTTCTTTTTCTTACTAATTTTTTTTACAATACCATATTACGGTTTAAACATATTGAGTAATGACTTGAATTTTTAATAGTATATAGTTTACTATTTATCATCATAAAAATGTATTTCATATAATACAGTTTTATTGATGGCCTTGTATTTTGGACCAATTGATGACTTAGTTTATATTATTAGATCATAGAAAAAATTATTAAATCACAGTATGTGGAAATCGATGATCAAATGAAAGGGTAAATTATATTTCTGGATTATATTGGTTATACTAAACATCCATGCACATTATAATCTTATGAAATGAATTTATTATCAATAGAGTGTTTAGTTTCCATCAAAAGATATAATTTAATAATAATATAACAAGATAAACTAATTTGAATTGGGAACTAATTGAACCGTGATAAAAACCGCCTTGACTCTAATATATAAATTGTTCTGGGTAATAATGATATATTTTAATTTCAAACACCTCAGATAAAAAAATGTATCATGTACTTTATGGTTATATATCACAAAATAGAATTGTGACTCAATGTTCGAGGTTGTTATATTTTGATTAAAATGTCATGAAATCTATATTCATATTCTGTAATTTAAAAAAAATTAATAAATTCCTTCACCCAATATAAAGTGATACTAAATTAAAATAAATGTGGATTAAATACAATTCCACAATAGGTAACCAATCCTGATGAGAAAAGTTATTGGGGTGGGAAATATATTATTTATCATGAAAATTTATAGATTAACATGACGCATAAAAATAAAGAATCACTATATATCCTATTGAGGGAACATGGATTCAGTCACAGAATTTTTTATGAAATGTTTGAAAATCTATTATCGAATTGGTGGAAGAAAATTGAGCGAAAATATATTTTTATGAACATTATGCCAGTATATATGTCAAATAATCTAACATGGAATAACTAATCTAAATACTAATGGTATTAATTCTTATATTTTTGTGGATAAATTTGGGAGGGAACCTATGCCTAGGCCCAGAATAGAAGATCCAAGTGTCTCTATGTATTTTGATAAATCATGATTCACGGTGAAAATAGTTTTAAAATTAAAAATAACTCCTCAGATGAAAGCTGTGAAATGAATACTCATTGGAATTAGTGGAGATTTTATCCCTTATAATGTTATAGAAATAACAAATCGGTATATATTTGCAAGGAGCTGAAATTTCATAAAGTTTGTAGTGTCGAATAGACGACATTAAACTAGGAAATGAAAAAGGGGCTGACCCCTATAAGGGTTTATACCATATATGAAATTTATTTCTATGAGGAACATATAAAGGATTATTTTTTGTTGCATAATTTTTTTTAAATTTGATGACTACCAATCTATGTAGCTTAATATCATTTGAGAATAAAGGCATACCACACAATTTATGGTAAGTAAATGATCACTAAAAATCTATTTTTCACGGTTTATGGGTTATTATAAATAATGATGATGACTAAATTTGAAAAATGAAAAATTGGGTATATTGGAAATAATTAAGAAAAAATACATGGGTATTGTTTTGTAAAATTTTGTTGAAATTCACTACAAAAATGAAACCAAAATAGTCTTACGGTATATAAATGATGTTGTACTACCCTTTGATGTTGTATGTTTTTTATGGATTTTAGGACCCATCCCCCAGGGCCCGTGTCGTGACTACTCCAAGCCCGCCTCCCACATGCCAGGGGATGGAGACTAGCACTATTGGCGTGTTCCCTAAAACTACGAAGAAATTTCCTTTATAACTTGTAACACACACAACCAAGTACACATCAAGATATTAACTCATGTAAACTAAATAGTAAAAAATGTGACAACAATAAGTAAAAGAATCTAGAATACAAGCCCAATTGGAATGTGTAAGAATCTAAAAGTACTAGTAAACTGGAACAACTCTTGTGAACACCCTCCAATGATCCTACCTAAAGGGTAGGTACAACACTTGATCATTCGTCTCTACAGTAAGCCTCATCTAAGGTCCACCTCATAACAACCTCCAATCCTGGTACTCTATTCTTCAGTTATCATTTTCCATCATTTTCAACAAGCACAACGAAGTGCGGGCATATCCCATGATCGGGTGAGTAAAACGATACTCAGTAGGGACCCTGAGACCCTCAATGTCTCACAAAATCCAAAATAGATAAACCACAAAGCATGAAATAAACTTTTAACCCTACATAGGTATATTCACAAACATATACCTATGTTTTCAAATATACCCATCTTAATCATGAGGAAACACAGAGTCCAACATTAATGCACAAAGCACAACTGTTTCAAAAAGGAAAGAACACCACAAAGGTAAGTACCACACAGGTATGCCACACATAAGAATACCACAATGTTACTGACTCAGTTCAAACCAGGTATAACTTATGTACATTTGTAGAGATTATTATATATAACTTCTGTATAAACTTACACTATTAGGAGGAAGAACCACACAAGATCGCTCGGTGTTGACCCACACAATATCGCTCAGTGGTGACCCACACAGGATCGTTAGGTGCTGAGACACACAAGATCGCTAGGTGCTGACCCACACATGATCACTGTGTGCTAGCCTACAATGGAACGCTCGTTGATGACCCACACGGGATCACTCAGTGTGGACCCACACATGATCCCTAGGTGGTGACCCACACATGATCGTTCGGTGTTGACCCACACAGGATCTCTAGGTGCTGACCCACATAGGATCACTCGGTGCTGGCCCAAATAGGATTCCTAGGTGCTAACACACACATGATCTCTCGGTGTTGACCCACACAGGATCGCAATGTACTGACCCACATAGGATTTCTCTTCATTCTTCATGTCACAACCAAATAATAGGTTGCCACACTACGCTTTCTTTTCTCTGGGAGGGTTCGCTCCTCAGGCCTCTGGTCAACACTGAAAGTACCAAGAAGTCTCACTAAGAAGTATCTCAAAGGACCTCCACATAATAGGGGTATCAACAAAACATATAGTGCGTCAATTAGAGACCCAGTCTGTATGTTACTATACTTTTAGTCTAGAGAGCTTGGTTGGATTCATGATCGATCCAACCCGACCGTATTCTATCATTATCCAAATTTCTAGTAAGTTATAATCAAAGGTATCGTCTCTCTCCGTGGTTTCCATCACTGTTGTCAGTTTTCCAAACAGATGTCACCTGTGAATGTTATGGACAAAAGAGCATAAATGGGTCATAGTGGGTGTGGGACCGATCCGATCCGACCCAACCTAGCCTGGGCCGATATGTTATTGGTCAACACGACCCGGCCTGCAGCGTCTGACCTAGCCCGTATTGCATCCTGGCCCGCTGGGTCCGTCCCGAACCACACTGGGAGGCGTGGCCCACTGGGAGGTCTGGCCGGGTGGCACGGTGGTTGCGAATCCTTCAGGGCAGCGAAGCCACGGTGCTGTATTGCGGGGTCGTGGATGGAACAATAGGGCTGCGGGCAGCACAGCGAGATCATAGAAATGAGGAGGCCACAGACGGTGTGGAGGGGCCACGGGCAGCGTGGTGGGGCCGTAGCGGCGTGAGGGCCAAAGACCGTGGGGTGGGGCTATTGGTGGCACGACTGAGTCGTGGGGCGACGGGGGCCGCGGGGCGGCGGGGTCCACGGGCAACAGAGGCTGCGGGGAGGAGGAGGCCGCGGGCGGCGTCAGTCGTGGGCTTCGCAATTGCCCTAGTGCCTTCTTCGCAGCCGACAATGATGTCAGATTCCGTTCTTGAGTTCCACCTGTTCCAAATATTGGCAGCAGTCTCCATCACCATCATGAATAACACACCAATAAAGAAGAATGGCAGAGGGGTCATGCCATGTTTTTTTGGCACACACCCTCCGCATTAGGTAAAGAATCTCAACAAAAATCATGGATCAAGAACCATGAATTTAATCAAAAAATTCCATGAATTCAATAACAACCCCTACCATGAAGGTTCATTGATGGTGGCCGGGAGGAAGGAGAAAATTTCATTGAGGATAGATGGATGTCGGTGATGTCAGCATTTCCACAATCTTCAGTTCGTACATCTTTGGAGATGTTCCTCATTGGCGTTATTTGTTGGAAGGAATTCTCACAATATTTCTTCTCTCCCCAATCCCACCCAAATGAATGGTAGCCTACATAATAGAACAATTTATCTATTTTGTTTTCTGTCATAATTTCAAAATAGTTAAATTAATTAATTGATTGGTTGGATTAATTAATTAAAGGTGAGAGTTGGCATAATTAAGTGTGGGTGCTCAAGAGGATTCTCCCCAGTAAGAGAGAGTTCAAAGGGGTCCATGGGGATTTAAGTCTTGGGTGGTCCCCAACACCATAACCCACACGGGAGGAAAGGTTATGGTAGTCCCCACCACCATATCCTATGTTGATAGGTTTTAGTACAGGTGGTCACCACTATTAAAACATCCACATGGATGTTTATAAAAAAACCAAATGTTACAAAAATTTATTTAATTTAATTATCTCATAAAAATCCAAATTCAATGTTTCACCCTCAACCTACTGCGGTTGGCTTGAAGGTCCCCTTAAGTGAATAAAAGGACTACGAGTTCAATGGTGCCCTCAGATTCCAATTTCAAGCAATAGTGCAAACATTACAAAAACTCAGTCGCACTTTAACTAAACATACCTGAAATAAAGTTCAGAAATTCATTCCAAGAACTTCGGGCCTCGGAATCACGTGCATTGAGTTTTCACAGACTCGTAAAATTTTCATATATAAAAAAAATACACGGATATTTTGGGTCTTTACAGTCTCCCCACCTTATGGATATACGTCCCCGTAAGCCATAACTCAAAACTAGGAAACCAAGTGGGGGTCTAATCACGTACTTGAGCCTCCCGCTCCCATGTGCTCTCTTGAAAGGTTCTATTCTAACAAAAAATGTGCACCAGAGGTATCGACCACCCATGATGGATCCGCTTATATCGATCCTCAATGTCCACTAGAACCTCTGTTAAAGTCACCCCATCATCGATGTCCAACTCTCTGTGGTCGATAATGTGAGAAGGGTCATTCACGTATCTCCTCAGCTGAGATACGTGGAAGACTTCATTCACCCGGTGTAACTGAGCTGGAAGAGCTAAGTGGTAATCCACCATTTCAAATATTCTTGAGGACCTAGAAGGGTCCAATGATCGTCAGAGATAACATGCCGCCTCGAACAAGTCTCTGTAAATTTATTCTAGGTGAGACCCATAGAATGATGTGGTCACCATCCTCGAAATATAGATGTATCTATCTCCATTTAGCATACGACTTATGCCTTCTATGTGCAGTCTTTATCAACTCTTGGATGAACATCACCTTCTCTATGGTAGAACGAACCATCTGTCATCCCATGAGTGCTGACTCCCCTGGGTTAGTCCAAAACAAAGGTTATCAACATGGTCACCCGTAAAACACTTAAAAAGGTTCCATACCAAGGTTAGAGTGATAGCTATTGTTGTATGAAAACTCCATGAATGGAAATTGATCCTTCCAGGTGATACCAAAGTCCAGTATGCAAGCATGCAGCATTCCCTCAAGAGTCTGAATGGTCCGCTCAGTCTGGCCATCGGTCTGAGGATGGAGGGCGGTGCTCAAATGAAGCTACGTCCTGAAATATTCTTATAACCTCTTCCATAGCCTGGAAGTGAAAATTTGTATCACCAACAAAGAATATCATCGATCATACTCTATTTAGCCACAAAATATCCAGCAAATAGAGGCGTCCCAAGCTCTCTACTGAACCCTACAATCTGATCCGTAGGAAGTGGGATGACACTGTGAGGCAGTCGATGATCTCTCAGATAGAATCATGTCCTCTACATTTACGTGGAAGTGCTATCATGAAATACATGGATATCCCATCCCAAATCCTCTCTGGGGCCACTAAAGGTGGAACCAAGCTTATTGGTACCTAATGTTCCTCCTTCATGTGCTAACAATTGAGGCACCGATAGAAAAACTCTAATACTACTTTCTAATTTCCTAGTCACCAGTGCTGTCATCGGAGATCCTTGGACATCTTCTCCACTCTAGGATGTTACAATAGAGTGGATGTGTGGAACTCCCTAATCATATCCTCCTAAAGTAAAACAGGTACCAAGGTATGTCCTATGAAGAGGATGGTGTGCTCCCCACCTTCAAAAAATCGATCAGCTGTCTGTCCTGTAGATATCTAATCATTTTGCGTCTCGCAGTCAACGCCTCCATGATGCACCTAACAGACTCACTAATGAAGTGGGGGAGTGACTGTAAGATACTGAAGAAAATCTTCTCCATCTCTATCCATAAAGGATATCTACAAAGAGGCTAGCTGCTCCGTCTCCTCACGTTGCAGCTATATACCAGATCTCCTACTAATTGAATATGCTACAACGTTCCCCTTTCTAGGATTATAGACTCTCTTGAAGTCGTAGTCCTAGAGTAACTCAAGAAATTGACATTGTCACAAGTTTAGGACATTCTGAAAGATGATATAACTGAGACTCTTGTGATCACTGTAAACTCTGAAATTATTTCCCATCAAGTAATGTCGCTACATATTCATGGTGAATACCACTCCTGCTAAATCTAGGTCATGGGTAGTGTAGTTCTTCTCAGGTTGTCTCAGCATTCAAGAAACATATGTGATCACTACTTGCTCCTTCATTAGGACACATCTGAGAACTATCCTTGATGTGTCGCAGTATACTATGTTCTCTACACCCTCCTCGGGAAGCCTCATGATGGGGGCACTAGTCAGCCTCTATCTCATCTCCTGAAAACTCTGTTGTCATCTCTCCTACCACATGATGGTTTTCCCCATCTTCATCAATGATGATAGAGGTGCTGAAACACTGGAAAAGTCTAGCTTGAACCTCATGTAGTATCCATCAAAACCCAAGAAACATCGTACCTCTGTCGCACTCATGGATGGATCCCAAGCATGTACTACCTCAATCTATACAAGATCCACTACAAATCCAGCCTCTGATATGAAATGTCCCATAAAATGAACCTCTTAGATCCATAACTGGCACATCGAGAGCTTACCATAAATATGGTGCTCTCGGAGTGTGTCAAGTACTACCTACAAATGATAGGCATGCTCCTCCTCAGTAGCCGACTAGATAAGAATTTTATCAATGTAGACTACTACGAAGCGATCAAGGTATGGATGAAAGATCTTATTCATGATTTCCATGAAAACTGCTGATGTGTGATTCATGCCGAATGACAAAACCATGAACTCTTAGTGGTCGTACCAATATTTTAATGTTTTCTTCTACACATCCTCGTATCGTACTTCATGCTGGTGATAGCCTGATATGAGGTATATCATCAAGAACCACCATGATCCCTTCAGCTAAACAAAGAGGTTGTAAATACATGGAAGTTGGTACTTGTTCTTCACAGTCACCTATTTTTGGCACCGATAGTTGATAAAAATTCTCAAGCTCCCATCCGTCTTCTTGGCGAGCAAAATTGGGGTTTCCCATTGAGAAATAGTGGATCATATGAATCCCTTCTCATGCAAGTCCTCTAGTTGTACCGACATCTCACAAAGCTCCGCGAGAGCCATATGATATGCTGTTGTATATATCTATGTTGTCCCAGGGTACAATTAAATGTAAAATTCCTCCTCTCTATTGGGAGGTAGACCCTGAACATCATCAGGGAAGACATCCGCGTACTGGTCCACCACTACAGGATATTACAGACTCTCCACATCAACTGCTCTGAGGGTAAGGCTAGCCAAATGATGAGTGATCAACTGCACTCTCCTCTGGTCAAGTCCATATATGGTTAAAATCCTCCCTTCTCACAGATGATTGTAAACCCAGTCCCATCTGGGAAGACACATTTCACTTTGTGCCTAATAAATTCAACATGAGCTTTGATTGTAGATAACTAGTCCATACCCAATATGACATTGTAAGGACTTGACACTGATACTAAGAGACCCCAGCTGAAGCTCTCTCCTCCTAGAGTAAGCTCACAATACAAGAACCAGTTCGTAATCGTTGAATCCACTATCGTTGGAGTCTCTTGCTGTAAGAATCGAGCCAATGAATCCGTCAAAAATATGAGCTTTGAACAAGGGAAGTGGCAATAAAATAATGACTAGAACTTGTGTCCATAAGTAATGCAGATAAGGTGGAATAGAAATAGATCATACCTAGTATCATCTCCAAAGTTCCGTGACTTGAGGCCTCCACTACCTGGAGCTGAACTTGCCCCTTTCCCCCTACTCCCAATGGTCGGGGTGGACCTCCTGGGGGTGGTGGCGATAACATCTTGAATTGACACCTATCACCAGCTGCACGGTCGGATCCTCGACCATGTCTGCCTACTCCCTACGGACCCCCTCATTAGTATTTTCGTCTCTTCCGGGGTGGTCCTTCAATAGTCTACTGATCATCTGTACGCCTGGTCAGACAGTCACGGGCCATGTGACCCAGCCCACCGCATGAGTAACACTGCATGATCCATACCTATCCTGCTCTACCTCGAGAGCCCCGCACACCGACCCAAGAATCTTGCGGTCATCCACCTATAGGTCTAGTCCTCTTAATCCTCAGTGACATCTGTCTACTACTAGCTAGAGAAGAATTCACTATGTGACGTTTGGTGGGGGGTCTCGCTACTGGTCACTGATCAACAAAAAATTCTCTACTAAGAAGGCTCTCTCTATCACACCTTCCTACGTTGGTATGCTGAGATAAATCATCAAAGCCCTGATCTCATGCATGTGCCATGACTAGAAGGTCCGGGCCCCGATTAATGGGTCCCGCACCATATCAATTGAGTAGTGTGAGAGGTCAATGAACCTCACTGAGTACTAAGACATAGTCAATATGCCCTTCTGCAGATGAAGTATCTCATGTATGTGCACTTCACGAAGAGTCACTTGACAAAATATACTCGAAACAAGAGCACGATGTCTGCCCAAAGTAGCATCACCTCATCGTGAACCTGGACCATCAAGCTTCAATATCTGTCTGTTGCTGCATGTAGAAGGCTGGCGACAAGGATCACGATGAGATCGGCTGGTGTCCCTACCAGTCGGAAGACTCTCACTACAGCCTCCAACAAATCCTCAACTGCCTGTGGGTCTGTATCTCCCTTGAACATAGGTGGAATCTGGCGATGGAACTCGTGCAACGTTCTCAAGAAGTGTGAACTATCTACTGCTGGAGCTTGTGGAATTAGTGGACCAATGGGTAATGGTACCGCAAGTGCCTCTACTAGAATAGGGCACTGCATCAAGGCCTCGACTCTCAGTGGGCTATCAGTGCGTACTAGTCTCGGAACCCTAACTGGAGATCTTTGTAGAGGCATCTTGAAATGAAACAGGCATTCCATGGTCAAAAATTTATACCTGGTGAGCTGAATCTAAGATATCACAATGAAAATTTTTCAAAACACACATGCAATCAGTTTTTTCATGCACTAAGTTAGATATAAGAGGTCAGGGTCCTGGTGTATCGATACGTCAGTCGCCGCACCAACACTGGATTTCCTAAACAGATAACCAAACTCATTATAATTATCACTATTGTCTTTAAATAAATGATAAGAGTCTTATGATGTATGGTAGAATTGACTTATTCGATAACAATTTGTCCTGACCCGTCCCCTGGGCCCATGTCATGGCTACCCCAAGACCACCTTCTATAGTCAAGGGGATTGTGACTAGCACCAAAAGTGTGTTCCCTACAATTGGGATGGAATTTACTTTATAACCTGTAACACACAAAACCATGAACACAATAAGATACGAACTCAAGTATATTGAATAGTAATCAGAGTGTCAAAATTATGTAAAAGGGGCCAGAATACATGCCAAACTAGAATGTACAAGAAACTCAAATTACAAGTAAACTGGAACAACTCCTGTGAACACCCACCAAGGATCCTACCTTAAGGGTACGTAAGGCTCTCGATCATTCATATTTGGGGTATTCCTCGTCTATGTTACACCTTTGTTCTACCTCTAGTACTCATACTCTCGTCCTAATTTAGCTTTGTTTATCGTCTGCACAAACACAACGAAGTGCAGGAATATCCCGTGCAGAGATGAGTATAACGATACTCAGTAGGGACCCTGAGACCCTCAAGGTATCACAAAACCCACATAGATTAAAACACAAAGCATTTAATCAACTGTAAAACCTACATAGGTGTATGACCATACATATACCTATGTTATCAAGTATACCCATCTCAATCATGAAGATACATGGATCCCAACTCAAAACCCCAAAACTCAACTGTCCTATAAAGGAATGAACACCACGAAGGTAATTACCACACAGGTACGTCAAACAGAAGAATAACACAATGGTATTGTGTTATATCACACCAGGTAAAACATAATTATAGTAGTGTAGATGATTATATGTAACCATTTAATCATCTTACTCTGTTAAGAGGCAGACCCACACCAGATCGCTCATTGCTGACCCATACAGGTTCGCTTGGTGCTAACCCATACAGGATTTCTATGTGCTTACAACTACGTGATCCCTAGGTGATTACCCACACAGGATCACTCTCTTCATACCAACATAGGATTTCTAGGTGTTGACCCACACAAGATCGCTGGGTGCCCACCCATATAGGATCGCTAGGTGCTGACCCAAGTAGGATCGCTCGGTGATGACCATCACAAGATAGATAGGTGATGACCCACCAATGATAGCTCGGTGTTGACTCACACATGATCGTTACGTGCTTAACCACACACTATCTCTCGGTTTTGACCCACCCAAGATTTCTAGGTGCTGACCCACAGAGGGTCACTCTTCATTCTTCACGTCACAACATGCTACTGGGTTGCCACACTATGCTCGCTTGTCACTATAAGGGTCCACTCTATCATCCTATGGTCGATACTCCAACTTCCATGAAGTACCATGAAAAATTATCTCAATGGACCGACACATCATAGGGGTCTCAATGCAATAGATGGTGTGTCAATCAGACGCTCAGTCTGTAAGTCATTAACCTTTTAGTCCCAAGGGCCCTGTTGGATTCATAATCGATCCAACCCAACCATATTATAACATTATCCAAATATCTAGTGGGGTATACTCAAAGATACTTTCTTGGACCAAAATTTTCAATGCCGCTGACAGGTTGTCAAACAGACATCTGATTCTAATGTTATGGCCAAAATATCATAAATGGGTTGTAGTGGGTCCGGGTACGGTCTGACCCGGAACGTACTGGGCAGCCCGGCCCGCTGGGTGGTCCGTCTAGGCGGCACGGATGTCGTGGAGATGCGTGGGTAGTGAATCCGTGGGGTGACTAGATGGGTCCGCGCATGGTGCGACTGTTCCGCAATCGGCGCTGCGGGGCTGCCGCGTGTCGGAGGCCGCGGACGGTCCGACGGGGCTGAGGGTGGCGAGGCGGGGCTACGATGGCCACAAACGACGCAGAGGGGCCGCAGATGGTGTGGCAGGGCCCCAGGGCGGCGGTTTCCATAGAAAGAGCAGCGCTGGCCACGGGCGGCGGAGGCCACATGGAGGTTGTGGCCGTAGGCAGTGCCGGTGGGCCAACAACTCTGTCCCGGTCGGAGGAGGTGTCGTCCACTGTTCTAGAGTTCCACTGGTTCCAAACATTATCACCAGTCTCCATCACCATTTTGAATAACACACCAATAATGTAGAATGTAATAGGGGTTAGGCCATGTTTGTTTATCCCACACCCTACGCGTTAGGGTGGTAGCAAGCAGATCAACAAAAATCATAGGTCAAGAACAAGGAATTTAATCGAGAAATTTCAAGAATTCAACAAAAACCCCGAACATGAAGGTTATTTAATGGTGGCCGTGAGGCAGGAGATGATTTATTTGGGGATAGACGGACGTCGTTGATTTTGGTGTTTCCTTGATCATCGGTTCATTCTTCGTTGGAGATGTTCATCGTCGGCGTTCTTCGTTGGAGAGCTTTCTCCTAATAGATATTCTCTCCCCAATCCCATAAAAATGAACAATAACCATCATAATAGAACAAGTTATCTATTATGCTTGATGTCATAATCTAAAATTATCATAATTAATTAATTGATGGGTAGGCCTAATTAATTAAAGCGGACATTTGGCATAATTATGTGGGGGAGCTCAAGAGGATTCTTCCCTTTAAGAGTGAGTTGAAAGGGGTTCAAGGGGTTTTATGTCTCGGATGCCCCCCCCACCATAACCCACATGGGAGGTTAGGCTTTGGTGGTCCCTACAACCATATCCTATGTAGAGAGGTTTTAGTATAGGTGGTCCCCACCATTAAAATATCCACATGGAAGGTTTCAAATAAAATAATTGTTACAAAAATTTATTTTATTTAATTCTTTTATGAAAACCAAAATTCTATCTTTCACCCCTGTCCTACTGCGGTAGAGGTGAAGGTCCCCTTAAGCGAATACCAGTGTTGCGAGTTCAACAGTACCCTCAGATTTCAATTTCGAGCACCGGTCCAAATGTTACAAAAACCTGTTTTCATGTTTATTGAACTTACCCAAAATAATGGTCAGAAATTCATTTCGGGCTCTCCGAGCCTCGAAATCACGCACAATCAGTTTTTACGGACTCGTAAAATTCCCATATATAAAAAAAATTACATGGAAATTATGGGACATTACATGGTTGATATTGAATAAACATTATTAGTATCAAATCCATAATTATCAGGTTTATTTTATAAATACTCGATCTTGGAGTGTGGGTCACGGTCTCTTAAAGACACAACTTCCCAATTTCATCTTGTTTTACTCAATGTAATGTTTAGGGATCATAACAATGTCCTATACATTTATAAAAATATTAGTTGTGGCATATAATAAATACTATCATTATAACCATATATATATCTATTTGATATTTATTAACCTCTAACTAGTATTAACATAAGTATTTCTTTTAAGTTTCACATGAGTCAAAATATATTGTATTACCATGAAGCACTCATGGTTTCTTATCGAAGAGAAATTTATATTTCATGGTTGAAAAATTCAAGAATGTGTAAACATTCCAAAAAAATTACAATGTAGAGAATTAAAAACATTATCTTGGATGACCACTATGTAGTCAGTATTACATTTATAGTCTATAAATTGTTTCATTAGCATAATCTTGCTGAAGATATTGCTAAAAAAAATTCATATCACTAGATTATTAATTCATATACAATGAATATAACCACCAAGTACCAAAAATGGATGAGGGAATATGATAGAAGAAATGAATATTTCTAAAATAATAATAAAATATAAATTATTGTTTAGTGTTGAAAAAAATAATAATCATGGAATATAATTTAAAATATGGAAAATACGATGTTCAAAATTCAAAAACACATAGTTTTCACATAATCTAAGGATACATAGATCAATAATTTACCCCCACAAAATCCCTAACCATCAAGATTCACAACCATTGTCCCTAAAATTATGTCACCACTGCCTTCATCTCCATCCTATCACTTCACTAGTCACTTGAGATAACATACCACTAGAGTCCTTCATTACCACAAGAGTCCATAATCACAACCTTAAAACACCAAAATGAAACACCACATACCATTAGACCCACAAGAATAATATTATCCTAGAGAACCATGTCACTCTCACAAACACATCCCATAACCTCTAATGATACCTTAACACTTGACTAACCTAGAAAGTAGTTATAGACCTGGAAGCTAGAGTTGAGTTAAAGTGGTAGGACCTCACCATTCATCCTTGAAAAAGACACCTCCTTGAACCCATACAAATTATATATGATGATGAATCACATATAAAAAATGGGCCATATATTCATCATTAATCAATAATATAGGACTAAAGAAAACATCATCACTACCAAGAAGTTTCAACATTAATTCGAAACCCCAGACTATCTATTAAAATAGAAGCCAATGAGGTAGTCATCACCAGTCGATATGTGCCCCCGATAAAACATTGCAACCACTAACAACATCCCAAAACCACCACAAACCCCATAAAACTGAAATAACTGAGATAAAGCACAAGGGTAATGGTATATGGAAAAAATTATGGTGAATGGACCAAGTGGTAAGACATTACAACTCACCCAATCCTAATCAAAAACACTTAAAGTTCCTTAATTTATAACAAAGATAGATTTCATCATGTTGTTTCAGATGATAAGATATTTTTTGGTGAAAACATATGCACATATTTTCAGAGAAAAAACATTATAAATAGAACATGAATAACCAGAGAAGTGGGGGGAATTGTGAATGGAGAAGAGGAATAATGAAAATAAGGGGAATAATAGGTCTTGTGAGAAGTGAGAATAAAACGATAAGGGTGAACTGTCTAGAGAGTTGAAGGAGTGAATCATGGAGATTAGAAATGAGAAGATGGGGAACACCCTTTCAAATCAAAGGGGAAGAACCCCAGATAGAAGAGAAGTTTACTGACAAGAACATTCTGATATAAAATTTGGCCATATTATTCTAGAGTAAGAATAATAAAAAAACAAAAAAAAAGATTAAATCCAACCCATATGTTCAATATAAATAAAAATTTATAAAAAATATTCAGAATATTTCCCCGAAAAATATTTTTAATTATATAATAAAAAATATGTTACAAAACAGAATTAATGGACACATTTAATTCACTACTCACCTTAAAGATGAAAAATAATCTCCATAATTAAAAAAAGTACCTACATAATTTGATAATTGATTCTCAAAACCAGCAATTTAAATAATATTTTATGGTAAATTAAAGTAAACATTATGAAATATATTTTAACACAATTAAATTCCCTTCCCCACAAGTAAAACCTCATATATTTAAAAATTTATATCTTCAATATGGGAGGATAATTTGAAAATATTACTATCAAAAATATTCAAAACACAAAAATAAAAAAAAATTAAAAGGACTCGATAAGTATACAAAAGAATACATTACAAAGAATTTATTTAAGTGAAAAATTTAGAAAATTTAAAAATAATTAATACAAAATAATATATAAAATTTATAGTCCCCATACAAAACTATTATAATTGTTCATGATTAAACTAGTGTATACAATTTTTTTTAAAAAAATTATCATGACTACAACAAAATAATTTCTATATAAAATATTAAGAACACATAAGTAGTAACTTAAAAAAAATAATTATATTATAATGTATTAAACACTACAAAATCAATTTTCAATCATTTAATAAAATGAATTAGTAATTTGAATTTATAAATAAGATGAGGATCATGAAAAAAATAAATAGATAAACACTTGAGAATTTATATATTAACCATTTAAATTAATTCAAGTGAAACTTTTTACATAGAATGTAATAATTCATAGATTCCTCTATTACTAAAATTAAAAGAATAAGGGATAAATTTTTTTGAGAAAATAGTAAAAAATCCTTTTTAATTGAAACTATAATTCAGATTTGTTTAGAATGATAGAAATGAAATATCATTATTTGAGTTGATAACAGCTGGACTCCTCCTTTAAACCACAAAATATTATTATGATTCATTAAATAAACACCATAATGTATATATTAATTAATTATTAAATTATTTCATTTACATTAAAATAAAAAAATATATATTTTAGTTATAGGAATGGTGTGATTCTCAATGTTTTTTAAAATAATCTAAAACCTAACAATTATTGAATAAACCTCATGTTTATCATATAAAATGATGTGACTCTAGATGGATAATGAATGAATTTATGAAAAAAACCCTTATTTTCATCATAAAAATCCCCCACTATTTCTCTAATTGAATGCCTATTTTAAAATAGAATTTACATTTGTTTTCTGAAAAAAAATTCAACCTGTTTTAGTATAGTCATGGAATTATTCGGTGTAATAATAAAAATTCTTAGAACATTCAATTCATTGAGTTTTATAAAGGTTCTAATACTATTTATTTTTTAAAAAATTAATATAAATAATTAATAAACAAATGAAAAACATTGCGATTATTAAATTCATGGGTTGCTTCCCTTGTAGGGTTAAATTTATTTTCATTAGCTAGGATTTTCTAAACATTTAACCAAATCCACATGGATGGGTTCTTTTCAAATTAAGAACTACTATATAATTTTATTCCATTCATATTTATTTGAAAAATATACAATATGGGATCTGTAATAACCCATTGACATATGAATGTTGCTTAATTATCTAATTAAATAGTAAATTTCATAAGAAATAAATGAATAAATATTCATATGTATATAAGTTAAGGTATTTATACTGAGGTAATAGTTAAATGCCCTTAAGAATAGTTACATTAACATTAAGAATTGTAATTTGGGAAATATAATACTAACCTAACCTATGAGACTTTAAATAAAATTTTGATATCTTATGAGTGTAATCATAATATATTTATATCATTAAAAAAGAAAATAAATTTTTATGAAATGGTAAATTAAGTTATAGTATTTTTTTAATTAAATAATATTTAATTAGAATTCTAAAATTAAATTAATTATTTAAAATAAAATAAATTTTCTTAAAATTTATTAACAAATATTTATTTTGTTCCCTTATGATTTTATTACAATTTTATTAGACAATAATTAATTTTTCAATGTATTCTAAAATTATGTATAATATAAAAATTGTTTTTTTTTATTAAATAATTATTATTGAAAAAAAATTATTTATAACATTTAGAATTTATTTTGAAAAAATGTATTTTTTTTAATTATACATATCAAAATATTGTTGGGTTGTATTTTTGGGATTTTTTTAAAAACATGAATTTTTTGTTAATAGTAAAATATGGTAATTTATGGTATATGTACATTATAAAATAAATACTGTATTAAATGAGTCATGGATTATATAGGCACCAAATATCATACTTATATTCATTATTTTGAAGTATTTTAGGATAATTGTCAAACTATTCATTGTCTCATTCCAAAATAATAATCTAATGAATATAATAATGAGAAAACACCCCTCTCCTACACTATAAATCCATCCCCTCCCCACCTATTCTCATCACACCTAAAATCCTTTTAATATTACTTTATTTATATACAATTCAATTACCATGTATCTTACCCATGTCCAATACCAACTGGTCTCACCAAAAGGTCAAAATCAGGGGCCAATATGATGTTTTGAAGGAGGAGGATTCCTATGGTAAAAATCCTCTTTTATTTTCATTTCAATTATTTCCCATTTCTTATATTCTCTTCAACTATGCTTATCTATGTTTCATGAGAACTCTATTATCTTATATATAATTTAATTTTATCAAGATTTTGAAAAATTCAACATCATACTTCTTCAACTATCCCTTTTATTCTAAAAATTAAAACATCATATCTAATGTGATGATTTACAAACTTCATGGATGATGTCTTTTCAATTTTCACTAGAACCTTCAAGGATTCACATAAAACCATTAATATTTTAAAATAATACATTATTAAAAATTTTATATTTTCTGTTATATTATGGAATGAGTTTCTCTATATAATATATATTAATAAAACAAAAGTGTTTCATAATGATAAAAATTATTTAAAATAAACTAATGTTCATAAATAATCTTTTATGGAATTATTCATAATCATAATATATAAATATTGATATATTATATAATTCTAATATTCAATGTTTTTGTTAAAAAATTAAATTAAATTTTGTTGTTTTACGCCATGAAATAAATGCAACTAAAAAAAAGAAAATAACAACAGATTATTAATAAATTGATAGAAATATATTATGATAATTTCATATATGTAATTTTAAATAGGAATATGTTTCATTAATATATTAACTATTCAAATTAAACTATTATAATGTAGGTATACATACATTTAAAGTATGATGAACCTAAGGTAAGTGAATTATTAACCTAATTTCTATTCTTGGAGTTGAACTTATACTTCAGTAATTAAGTGGTACTAATATTATTTTTAAAATGAATTTTTATATATTAGGTTTTATAAGGTGGATTTAATGTGTATAAATATAATCCATTAATTCTATTAATTATCATTTAAATTAAATAATATTTTTATGAATCTTTTCTTTTTAAATAGTTTAAAAAAAATTTATTTTTATAAAATTCAAATGTGATGTCATTAACCAATTATTCTTATTTTTTGATTATATTATGGTTCTTAAGAATTATTTTTGTTAAATGGTGGGACTTATATCTCCCTCAAGGACATTGGGTGATTTTATGATTATGCTGGATGTTAACATTATGGTTATATCAAGTATAACTCTGACGGTTGCACATAAGGTAGTCACGAGGGACACTTCATAAGGTAACTATGAGGGATAAATTGAATGGTATCTATTATGGTTATAAACATTTTAATATCCCTGAGGGTGGAAATATTAATTAGTTAATGCTAAAATTTACCTTAATGTTTTAATTTATGTTTTCTTGGTTTTATTGAAATATCATATTTTCAAAAAGTAACAATATGATACTGATTTGGTGACAAGTATGTATTTGTGTGAATGATTTCATATGTTTATATGTATTCATGCTATAATAGTTTGTCTCCTTTTCTACATCCCTTACAAATAAAATATGTGAACATCCCATATTTTAAATTTATTTTCAAAGGGTTTAATGATGTGTAAGAGAAATGGAAATTCCAATATGAATGTTTTGAATACCATTAATGAGAAGATTTAATTTTTATGTTAAAACCTTATGAATTATGAAAAAATTTATTTTTTAGTTGTATGAACTTTATATGATCGTGGGTGTATATTTATGACTTATTTCCTAATTTCACAAAACTCTAAATCGAATATTATTTTTGGAATGTAAATAACTGAGTTATAAAAAAATTTACATTATTATGTAATGGTTATGCTCGGGTCCTTAATGATGGTATCAAATTATGGTTTAGATAAATTTAGAATTTATTATAATGTTAATAGAATACCGTAATTGTTTTTACCATAATATTATGTTTAAATGACATAGCATTTGATGATTACCATGTTTCTTAATCTATGATATTTCTATTTAAAATGGTTTTCTGTATATGTAATTGGGATCTTTAAGTAAGAAGGCACATAGATGATGATATATTTCAAAATCCACAACTTGGAATGGAGGAAATTAGAACAAAATATTTTCTGATATGAATCGATTAGTTGACGCCAGCTATAAATGGTTTTGGAATATAAAAATATAACAAATAGAGATACCAAAAAGGAACATGGTGATAAAATAACATTTTATCAGGAAATACTCTAATGATTTCAGTGGATCTTCTGACCATGTGGTGGATTAAGGATGAATTAAATCCCTTGAAAAATTATTCCATGTCATGTAGTGTTTATAAAATCAACAAATATTTCATACCATTTATCATTTTACATTATAATTTGTCAAATGGTGGTTAATGATAATGAATATCAGGGATAGTGTTGAGGTTGATTCCTTAGAATGTGATAAATTTAAGAATATATTCCTTGAAGAATATTTTATTAATGTGTTTAGACATTGGATGGAAAATAAGTTCCTTGTATTGATATAAAAAGAGGAATAATATGTGGTCATATATGAGGAAAGAATCTATATATTGGAAAGGTATACTCCAAACCATAATCATGATATTTATAAAAAAATAAATTGTTTTTAATCAGGATTGATGCTATGTTATATAAGGGATTTTTCCTCTCGTGCATTAAAATGTAATTAGAATCATGTATAATATTCCGAGAGGGTGGAAATATAGTTTTTTTTTATTATCATGTTCACATTGAAAAGAAGTAAAATTAGTGGTAAATTTATCAGGTGATGAGTTATAATAAATCTAGAAATAAGATAGTATGAACGTATTGTTTCGAGTTTGAAAAAAGTGTGGTAAAAAGAACCCATGGGAATGCCTTAAATAAACAGGTATATGTTCTTTATGTGGTATGTTTTTACATATGGAATGGATTTTATTGAAACTGATCTCAATATTAATTATTATAAGAAAACTATAATGTGTTTTAACTGTGGTGAGATGGGGAACTATGCAAATACATTCCCAAAGAATAATCTGAATGATGGAAAATATCCATATTATATGATGAAAGGTGAATTAATATCCATTGAGAATACGTTTGAATATTTCGGTCCATTTCATTAAGGGTTATCTTTTACTTTTTTGTTTAATGATATTTTACGAATATCTTTTTTGATATGAGGTCTATACATTCCCGTAATTCATATATGTCTTATAGTAAATTTGATATTTTTCCTCATTAATTTTTTTTAAAAGGTCAAAGAACAATATATAAAATAAAAAGGTTACAAGAGACGAAAAGATGAGATTTTTTTACAATCTCTGTTGAAAAGATAAGATAAATCAACTGGCAGAGTGTCAAACCAAGTCATGCTTTGAAGGACTCCTTTGTTAGTAAGGGCATCAGCAACAACATTTGCTTCAAGGTAGGCATGAGTATCAATTTAATCAATCCCATAGAGAGACTTCAAGCAATTAATCCAGCGTGTAGTGAGAGGCCAGGTCAGATGAATGATGCCATTCCAGATGGCATGAATGATGGTGGTAGAATCACTTTCAATCCAAAGATTTCTCCATCCTTTTTGAAGCTCAAACTCAACAGCGTGAATGACTCCAAGCATTTCCGCCTCCTGAGAAGAAGAGTGACCACAACCAACATAGAAGCAACCTTGACATTGGCCAGCTGAGTCTCTGAAGATAGCACCACAACTGGAAGGTCCTGGATTTCCTTTAGAAGCACCATCGACATTCACGTTGATCCATCCCGGTGTCCGTGATTTCCAGAAAACATCAAAAGAGCGTTTGGGTGTAGGGTAGATTCTTGGAACACGGAGATGACGAAGTATCTCAAAGTCACCAACCGAGTTGTTAAAATATTCTTTTTGAATTGAGACGACTTCATGGATTGCAATAAGAATCCAAGATTTTCCTGCATTGAGACTAAATGAGTGATTGTTATGAAAGAGATCATTTCTAGCGTACCAGATCTCATGCAGGAGTTCTGCCACAGCCGCAAGAAAAATATTTTTAACCTTTGAAGAAGCATCATGTATAATAAAATTTATTAAAAACGAAGAAATAGAGTCAGTTAATATCCATCTTCAATTAAATAATTCAAAAACATAATTCCATAAAGTAGAGGCCGTGGGACAAGAAATAAAAAGATGATCAGCGTCCTCCCTGTGTTGATTACACAAGCGACATTTAGAACAAATCTGAATGCCGAACTTTTTCAGAATAATTTTAGAGGGCAATCTGTTATGGGAAATATGCCAAATAAGGGTGAACCTAGAAGGATTAATCTAAGGTTTATTGAAATGAATCACCCAAAGATAGTTAGAATCCTCATTAGAAAAGTGATACCTATAAAAGTTTTTTGAGTCAAGCATACCATTGGGAGCAGGTTCCGAACAAGGAAGTCCCCATCAGAGGAAAAGGGATAATTATCAATAGTCTGCACAAAATGTTCAGGGAGGTCATGTCTATGTGAATGTAAGACAACATTTATGGACTGAATAGTATCAGGAGGAATGACATTGGGTGGTAATAGAGAGATCAGGGGGTTACCACACCATTTGCCACACCAAAAAATAATGGAAGAATCATCACTGACCATCCATCTAGCATTTTCCATGATCTTACAGTAAGAGTCTCTGATAGATGGCCAGATTGAGGATTTTATGACAGTCGAATTACCCATTAAAATTTTATGAAGAAATCTCTGATTTAAAAAATCATAAACTTTAGAAGTGGAATTGATAATACGCCATGTTAGATGGGCTTTCAGAGCACTGTTGAACAACTTTAGATATTTAATGCCAACTCCACCTTTATCAATCGGTTTACAACAAGAATTCCAAGGGATAGTGATAATATTCTTTTAAAAAATACTTCTAGTACAAATAATTTTATTAATGTAAGTATTAATTTTTTTGAAGATGATTATAGGCCATTTATAAATCAGGAAGGCGTAGACCATTTTAGAAACAATGGTGGATTTGACCAAGAATATTTACCAAGCCATGGAAAGGGATTTACCCTTCCAATTAGAGAGTTGGTTATTGATTTGATCTATGATATTAACAAAGTGGATAACTTTGGGTCTACCCCAAAAGATAGGAATACCTAAATAAGTTAAAGGTAAGAGAACTTCTTTGATACCCAGATAAGTGCTAATGGTAGATTTTCTTCTAACCGGAAAGTTCTTACCAAATAAATATGAGATTTATTCCAAGAGATAACTTGACCAGACACTTCCACATAGTAGGTTATGGTTCTCTTGAAAACTTGAATGTTTTTTTGATCCCCTTTAAGACACAAAATAATATCGTCGGCATATAAAAGATGAGTAGGGGCCATTAAGTTTCTGGTAACTTGAATAGGCTTATGTTTACCCTGATCCACTAGACTACTGAGAAGCCTTCATAGGTAATCCTCAGCAATAACAAAAATGATGGAAGAAAGGGGGTCGCCTTGTCTAACACCTTTATAGCATTTAAAAAAACCTCTAGGAGTGCCATTAATGAGAATAGAGATGAAAGCTGATTGAAAAAGAGTGTTAATTCTTCCAATAAAGGTATCATTAATCCCAAAGTTTTTTAATACATTGAAGATAAAATTCCAGTCTATGGTGTCAAAAGCCTTTCTGATATCTAATTTATTATCCACACATCCTCCTTTAGTGTTTTTATTTAGACTATTGGTACATTCGGAGGAAAGACAAATGCAGTCTTGAATGGACCTACCTTTGATGAATCCAAATTGATTCCAAGAAACAATTTTATTAAAATACGAGCAAGTCTATTCGCAATGATTTTGGTAATAATCTTATAAAAAGTGTTAATCAGGGAAATCAGTCTGAATTGATGGAACTGAGAAGAATTTTCAACCTTGGGAATTAAGGTTAAAAATTGAGCATTGATCCCATGTGGTAATGATCTATGAATAAATATGGTACTGAAAAGTTTACAAACATCATTGTGGATAATATCCAAATTTTATTGAATGAAACCATTATTGAACCCATCAGGGCCAGGTGCACTGTCTGGATTAAGGCCAAAGACAGTGTCTTTAATTTCATGGTCGAGTGGAATGCGTAAAAGCATTACATTGTCCCATTAATCCACCATTAAGGGAATGATGTTAGGTTTAAGCTCAGTATTAATAGCTGGGCCATTAAAGATGTTATAGAAGTAAGAGGTAACACGGTCCATAATGGCCTATTCAAAATATATGATTAAATCATTATGGATAAGGTTAGAAAGAGGATGATTGGCCATTCTGATTCATTGAAGGCAATTGTAAAATTTGGTATTACGATCGCCATATGTAAGCCATTTAGTCCTAAACATTTGTTTATGAATATCATCCCTAAAAGTAAGCAAGGAGTTAAGTTTAAGGGAAATGATTTCTTCTAATTGGGGATCCATATAGAAATCTGAATTGGAATTTTGAATTTGAACCCTGTTAAGCTCACTTTCAAGATATGAGATATCATGATCTATTTTTGAGTTTGTAGTTTTACACCAATTTTTAAGGGCCTGTTTTAGAATTTTCAATTTATGTAAACATGAAAAGGAATAATAATGATGATTCATAGAGTTCCAAGTGTTAAAGATTAAAGTGACACAGTTTGGGTTTGTGGACCAAGAATTATTAAATTTTAAGGGGAGAATATGCTTACGATCATTCATAATGCAGCTAACAAGGATGGGGTGATGATCAGAGTTGATTATAGGGAGAGTAACGCTGGATATTTTATCCCAGTTATCAAGAGCCTTCTTGTTAACGAAAGCTTTGTCAAGCTTACAGGCAACATTTTTGTTGTTTTGTTTCATGTACCAAGTATATTTAGCACCAACAAGAGAGATTTCAGAAAGGCTACAATTTTCAATTATATACCTGAATTCCCTAGAGGATATGGAGAGATGCGAGGGGAAAATTTTTTCAAGAGAGCTTAGGATGGAATTTAAATCACCCATCACTACCTTAGGATCAGTAATAGAACTGGCTAAATCAATAAGTTCATGCCATAGAACTCTTCTATCTTGATATCTATTCCTGGCATAAACCATAGTGAAAAAATTGTGACTTATATTCGACGAGAAATCACAGGTGATTTGTTGTTTAGAAATTATATAGATGTTGATATTATGAAGGGAATTATGAAAAAATATCCACATGGAGTCCATCTGAGGAATATTTTGACAAGAGCTAAGAAAAATGTAGTTAAGAGAGCCAAATCTCATGAATCTTGTATTAAAAATGACTTTAGGTTTTGAAATGGAAAAAAGATGGGGCTTATAGTTGTTTAAAAAACTATTAAGAGTTGTGAAGGTATCCTTGTTAGCCATTCCCTAACAATTCCAATAAAGAAGATTCATAATTATTTATGTTTTGGGCTGGATCCCTTCTTTTTTTGATTTTCCAGAGCCCTTCTTCCCTTGGGATCATGTGACCATAGGGGAGGAAGCAGGTTTATGTTTGTTATCATTAGTTTCAAAACATTTAAGAGCATTTGTTTTCAAAATAGAATTTGAACTATGTTTAGGAATATGAGTATTGACAGTACTGTCCATGGGGGTATCACTCATAGCTCCATGAGTAGTGTTGTGTTCAATTGAAGTAGTTATTTTTAATCCAACCAGAGAAAGATTAGAATCTGTTGAACCTTGAACATGATTAGACAGAGCAAAAGGAGAATTTATTGGAGAAATGTTCTGGTTATGAACCAAAACTGCAACCTGAGAAGGGGGTTTCTAGCTACTGTCTGTGCAGGTTCAGAATTAACTCGGGATTTCACATCATTTTTGGGTAGATTGACAGTGTAATCCTCATGTTTCAAGGGTTCAGGGGTGGGAATAGAAATAATTGGGTGAGACTGAGGCATTTCAGTGTTCTATTTTGTAACATAAGGGCTGGAAACTAGCCTGTAATCGAATGCAGGGTGAGAAGCAATAGAAGAACTGGTCTGGTCATGGTCCAAAACAACAACTTGAGCAGGGGGTGAAAATTTCCAGCTGCTGTCCTGACAGGATTGGCTGAGGATTTCACATTATTTTCAGTGAAATCCTCAGGTTGCAAGGGAATAGAAATGGAAGAGGAAGTAGTAGGATGAGGCTGAGACATATCAGAGTTCTGTTTGTCAATAGAGGTGCTGGGAAACAGCCTGTTGTCCAAACAGGAAGTAGGAGCTTGAGCAAACTCAGGTTGAAGAACAGTAACAATAGGAGGAGTGTGTGAGATGCTGTGTGGCATAAAAGTATTAACAATGTTATTAGTATCAACACAAACAGTTGTTATAGGAGTAGGAGTGGTAGTTATCTCAACAGATTTGTGATGCTGCAACACAACTGAGTTCTGTATTCCAACAGGAGGGTTGGACACTCCTCTGTAAACAGTAGCCGACTCATTATGAGGAATAGGGACAGGAACAGACGTGTGTGTGATGCTGTGTGCTGTAGAATTAGAAATAGTATCAACATTAGGATCATAGGACTCTATTGCAGGGTTTACAGAAACAGGAGGACAAGACTTAGAAATAGAAGTGTGCAGAACAAAAATACTTGGATCTGAAACCTTTTCCATTCCACTTTGACTCTTCTTAGCGACATCATAGGGACCATTCAGCACTGAAGGCACTGAGGTCTTTAAGTCCCTACAATGAATCTCATTCAAAGTAGATTTACCAAAAATGGAAGCAATATTTACTGGATTATGAGTGGGGTTGGGATTGATTATGTTAAGGTTATTACTATCACTTTCAGTCACTATTTTTTGAAATCCAATAGTAGTGTTATCTTAGCTTTTATTGGCCTCTTCCTCCTCAACCAAATCCCCCCTGGATTTACCATCCAAGGTTGTGGGGACATTATCTTTTTTAAACCAAATGTCTTTTTTTTTCTCAGGAGGCCCAGTTTTGTCTTTGATATTCTTCTCTTTCATGGCATGTTTAAGGTCCTGCAAGTCATTAATAGTTTTGTGGTCCATTTTTTTGCAGACCACCCTACAATTATCATAGTTATGACCAATCAGTTTGCATACTTCACAAAAGGGTGGTTTTTTTCATATTCAATGCTAAGTTCAACTCTATTGTCAGGAGAATTGAAACCTATGTTAGTTGGGAGCTCACATGCCAAATTAACTTCCACCATTAATCTAGCATAAAGACCAAGAGCTCCATTCAATGTTCTATGATCAATCTTAATGGGGGATCCTATGCAGGAAGCAATGTCATTCAGGATCTTTGGGTGCCTGTAAAAGCAATTAAGTCCATGAATTCTAACCCATACATGTGCCATATGATTTTTTTGTGTGAATGGGTTAAAAGAAGCATCCTAGTCTGATAGTCTAAGAAATCCCGGATTGATCTTTAAATTACCCATTTTCCATAACTTATAAAGCACACCTTGAGTGCTGAAGAGGATGTGATAGTAACTGTTACCAATAGGAACCATCTTCCATTTTGATGATCCCCAGCAGTGAGCAATCCGGTTCTTAAGCTCGAAGATGAGCCAAGGCCGGTCACCTATGTTTTAAGAGACTCGGCCAAGAACCGAGTGTTTGAATAGCTTCTCCCTTTGTTTTAGGGCTTCTGGATCTGCGTCAACTATGTATCCACCATCTTCGACCTTTTTAAAGAGTGGCTGCCTAAAATCCTTCACGCTACTGAGATCTGATCCTTTCAAGGCATCGCGGAAGGAGACTGGTAAAGAGCGAAGAGGGATTTCGAGGCTTCCCACTTCCAATTTAGATGAGCCAGGATCTAGAGGATCAAGATGAGGAGAGGAAGAAAGCTCACATGCCGGATCAAAGCCGGCCATTAGAGAATCTCAACATCGATCAGTAATACAGATTAGGTTTTCCAGACTCCCGTTGGAGAACGCTACGAGAGCTCCCATATTTTCATTCTTTTGCATCATTAAATGACACTAAAACATATGGTTAAAACAGTATGACTAAATATTACAGCCAAAACACAATATAATAATCTTCATCTTGTTTTCTGTGGAAATACAATTCATGCAAACATTATTTTTTTCCTTTTTAGAGTTAGATGTCATTCCATGTATGGATTAGATTTCTATTTTCCTGATAATATTTATTTTAGAGATATAAAAGTTATTTTTTATATAGTGTTTCAGTTTTTATACAATATTAATCCCATAAAACTCATACCATATAAATAAGCAGAGAAACTGTTAAAATATAGAAATGATAGTTATGTTGATCATATTGTAGAAAACAAGGTAACTCTTTAGATTAATGATTCAATGGTTCTAAATGAATACATGAATGTTTTTATATTGAATTTTCTAGTGATATACCTTATAAAAAAGTTTATTTACTTTTTACATGGTTTTAGATTATAATTTTTTATCAATCCCCCTATCGAATAACTCAAGTGGAACATCATGAATTTGAAAATCATCTGTATGAGTTTAGTAATAATGCATTACTTTATCCTAGAACATCACAATAGGGTGATTTTGAAATTGTAGTTAAAATTAAATATGGTTCCATGCGACTTTTCTCTTATTATAGAGCTTTGATAAACATTACTATTAAGAATAAGTAAAATATAACTTATATTAATGACTTATTTGATCATCCCTAGTGATGTAATTATTTTTCCATGTTTTACTTCTGATTTTTGAATAATCAGTTAAGGGGAGGGGATGACATATCAAAAATAACTTTTTGTTCTATATATGAGGACTATGATATTATTTTTATTTTCATTGGTTTGAAAAATTTCCCTACTATATTAATGCGTCGTATAGGTATACTATTCCATTAATATTTCAATAATTTTTTTATCAATAATGTATTGGTATTTTCACAAATTAATATTGATCATGAAAATCATTTAAGGGTTGTCTTTAAAACTCTAAAAGAAAACAATTTAAATGGAAAATATAGAAAATGTGATTTGTGGATGCAACAGATCATTTTTATAATAAAATCTAAAAATAATTATATAATTATAGTTTATACAACCAAAATCACAGTGTTTTAATTAATGAAAAATATCTATAAATGTTTTAGAGATTCATAGTTTTATTGGATTAGAATGTTATTACAAATGGGTAACTAAGAGGATTGTATAGTTATCTAGATCATTATCTGAGGTAACACTAAATGGGTTCTAATTTATTTGGAGAGAATAGTGTGATGTCTATTTTTATGAACTAAACACTGATTGTTTAATGAATTAGTTTTGATCCTGCCCCCCCCAATGTATAATTTTTCACTTATAGTAATAGTTCATTGAAGGGACTTGGTTGTGTTTTGATACTAAGTGATCAAGTAATTGCTTATGATTCAATAAATCTAAAACCACATGAGTAACATTATTCTAGGACTAATTTTTAATTAGCAGTTGCAGTTTTTTCTTTGAAAATTTACAGGAATCATTTATATAGGAAAAAATGATAAATCTGTACATACCATAAAATAATGAATCATATAATTACTTTGGAAGAATTGAACACAAGGTAGAGTAGATGGTTTGAAATGATAAAGTATTATGATTGAACAATCAATTAAAATACAAGAAAATAAACCACTTTTTTTAATGGATTCAGTCAAAAACATCATTCTTAATTAACCATGTCACATTTACAATATTACCCCATGATTAATAATTGGACAAATTTTTACATGGAATATGTTGATGTAGGAAATTCGTCAATTTTATTTTAGGTGTCTGTGTAGTCATGTCTATCAGATAAAATGAAGCAATAATAAAAGAAAGATCATGTGTTATAGTGAAATGTATAATATTTCAATGGGGTTATGTTTCCATTAATAAACATTGAGAAATATTATGTTTTATGATTTGTAAACCAATTATGTCTTCCTTGTGATTCATAGTTGAAGAAATAATTATTAATTGAATCTCATAGTTCTTTATTTTCAATTCATCATGATATTACTAAAATGTACAAAGACCTTTTTGAGTATTAATTTTCAATTGAATGAAAATAGATATTGCATATTTTACAGTGAAATGTTTGACATGTCAATTAGTTAAAGCAGATGAAAAAAATAATAAAGAGAATGCTTCAACATTTTCTATTTCTAGAGAGGAAATGTGAATATATATCCCTAGACTTCTTGGTATGATTTCAAAATAATTATCAATGTAACAATGAAATATGGGTTATTATTAGGTGACTTACTAACATTACACATTTCCTTCCAATTCAAGATACTATATTTTTGGATCATCTTTCTCAACCATACCTCAATGTTATTTTTAGGTCACATGGTGTTCATATTTCAACTGTATCGAACTGTGATCCCATGTTTACTTATAACTATTGGAAAGGCCATCAAATGTTCTTAGGAATATAAATAAATGTCAGTACTGCTCTTTATACTCAAACTTATGGAATGAATGATATAATAATTCTGATACTGAAGGATATGCTTCAATGATGTACAATGAACTACCAGGGAAGTTGTGATAAAAATATTTATTTGATTGAGTTTTATTATGATATCATTTTTCAATCTAGTATTATTATGGAACCTTTTGAAGAATTTTTCTATAAAGTTGTATCGAAATCTTGAATTAGGGGATGATGTCGGGGAATGAAAGTTTATAGGACTATAATTAGTAGAGGAGGTTTCTAAGAAAGAGACTATAATCCATCAACTAATGATGATATATCATAGTAGGATAAAAAATTATCAACACAATAGAAGGAATAAATTTTCATTTGAGGTAGGTGATCATATATTTCTTAGAATCTCACACAAAAAAGTGTTCTGTATTTTGATAATATTTTAATGTTATGTCCAATGTTCATTAAACCTAATGAAATTAGGTTAAATGTTTGACCAGTCACCCAACGAGTAATATTTCTTTTGATTTTATCTCATGTACACAATTTTTTTCATGTTTTAATGTTGAGAATATATGTTCAAGATTTATCTCTCATTTTCATCATATAAGTAAATCATCTATAAAAAACCCATTCTTTTTAGATTAACCTATTCAGATTCATGATCATAGATAGAATGTATTGTAAAAATAATCTAACAGATCAAGTTATGGTTTTCCAAAGAAAAAACATTGTTGAGAATGCATCATGGGAATATGAAAATTCACTTAGGGAAAGTGTCCACAAATATTTTATAATTACATTAAAATTACGAAGATGAAATTTTTAGAAGGTGGGGATAATGTTACAACTGAGGTATTTATAAAAAATTCATTCTAGAATTAAATATTTTTATTACATATAAATTTAAATTGACACAAGTCCTATTTATATAAATTAATTAATTTATATTGATGGAATAATAACATGATCTTAAGAATAGTAACACGACCATTTGGAATAGTAATTTGTCAAATAGAATAGTAACATCACCCATGAGAGTATAAATAATTTTTTTTTAATATTTTAACTGTAATCATGATATATTCATATCTTGGAATATTAAAATTAATATTTGGGAAATTATAATTAAATGTTTTGTATTTTGATTATCATAAATATTTTATTATAATTTTATGAATAATTAAAATAATTAAAATAAAATTTACATTCATAAATCGCCTTTTTTATTATTATAATTAAATAATTTTACAAGACATTAATTAATTTTTTCATTTTGTTATAAAATTAGGTATAATTTTGAAATTTTAATTTTTTCAATAAATTATGCTTTTAAATAAAATTGAGATTCCTCATATTTTTAGTTTTGTTTATTAAATGGAGTTAAATTTATAATAATATATGTAGATAAATTTTTGGGGTTAGTTTTTGTGTTTTTTCTCAAATACTATAATTTTTGGTTGATAGTAAAATACCATAATTTATTTTATATATATATATATATAAATTATGATATATAAATTATTACATGATTCGTGAAGGATATAAGATCCATAATCTAGAACTTACATAAATAAATTCTAATATATTTTATGATAATTCTAATAATATTCATTGTCATTGGACAAAGAAATAATCCAATGAATGTAATACAAAGAAAACACCCATATCCTCTACTATAAATACCACCCATCACCACCTCTTGACCTTAACCCTCTATTCCTTTCAGGTTTTTTTAATTTTATTTCAGGTCCCTTCCCAATCCTCTTCCCCATGTCTATTACCTTTTGGTCTCACCAAAAGTACAAAACCAAGGTCCTTAAGAAGGTTCTCAACGAGGAGGTTCAAGAGGTAAAAAACCTCTTTCATTTACTTTTATTTTCATTTCAATTAAATTTATTTTATTAAAATATGTTCACCTCCCCTTATCAAAGATGAATTAAAACTTTAGTATATTATATATACTATTATTTTATAAATATTATATAAAAATTCATTATTATAATTATTCTCCAAAACATTTTTTCTAAAAATGAAAACATCATCTATGATGTGTCCATTTAAAAACATTATGGAAGTTTTGTTTTCAATTTTCATTACCATATTCAAGGTTGGTCATAAAACTATTTATATAATTATATATAATTTTATTATCTATATTATATGTTTTAGTATCTTCCATAACTTGTGTTTGTTAATAATATTAATCAATAAAAAATTGGTACGTAATGATCAAAATTCATCCAAATAAACAATGGCTCGTGATTAATTTTTTATCTAGAGATTCATACTATTACCATATAATAGAAGTGATATATAATAACAGTTGATATTATATATCTTTATTAATATCATGTAATTTCATTTATTATTTTTATCTCTCTTATGACAGGCCAATGTTTAATAATCCAACCATGGAAACCATGAAATAAATTCACCAAAACAATGAAAATAATAAAATAGTATAAATAAAAGGGTTTAATGATATTGTGAGAATGTAATATAAGTAATTAAAAATATTATTTTTTTATTAAATATATAAATAAAAATCATTAATCCATTATACAAGAGTTTTGAACATTAATGATGTAAGGTGAAAATGAGGCAATGGAATTCTTAACTCGATTTCCATTATTTTAGTTAACCATCTAATTCCATAAGTATGTGGTACTATAATTATTTGTTTTATTATATTTTTATATTATTGTGTATTATGTGTATTTATAGTGTATACACATATTCTTTTCATTCTATTTATTCTCTCATATATAAAATGGTATTTTTAAGGGATTTTTATTTTAAATTCCTATATTAAACTTCTATTTTATAAAATTCAAAAGGGGTGTTTTTGTGAATGAATTTTAATTTTATGTTGATTTTATGGAACATGTATTTTTTTAGTGAATGGTTTGAGACATATATCCCTTTAATGAATTGTGTTTGTTTATGTTTGTTTTGGAGGAAAACTATATGGTTATTCCATTTGTAACAGTGGTGGTTACACCATCAAGTATCCATGAGGGATACATTATAAGGTATCCATGAGGATTGCATTTTAATGTATCCATGGGGGTTAAAAAATATGGTATCCATGATGGTTAAAATATTATTTAATTAATTCCCTATGATAAATTTATGTTTTTATTTTTGATTTCTATGATTTAAGGAAGTCTTTATTTTCCAGAGAGTAACTATATATTACTTATTGGGTGAGAAATATGACATTGTGAAAATAATTTCATATGTTGATAAGTATTCATGTAATTATGGTTTCTATCATTCTTTTTATATCCCTTACAAGGATTTTATTTATCATCCCATGATTTAAAATGATTTCCATAATGTTTATGGATGGTTAAGAGAAAAGAAGAATCCAAGGTAACAGTTGTGAAGCATTTTCATGAAAATATTTCATGTTTTTAATGAAAACATTTTTTTATAAAAAAATTTATATTTTTTAGTTGTAGCCTCTTTTCATTAATAAGGGTTGGAATGTACGAAATATGTCCTATTTTTATAAAGAACTAAATATAAAATATCATTATGAATATAAATGAGTGAATTCTAATTGAATTCACTACATTATGTAATGTTTATGGTTGGGTCATTAAACGATCCATAACCTCTTGGAAAGAGATATTATTCCCCTTTTGTAATAACACATTAATGGAAGACCCACAAAAAAGACTAAGGGTAGGCCACCGATTTTTTCAAAGGAAAAATTCTCACTATACACTTGGAATTTTAAATAGATTTTACCCAATTAAAACACACATTAATTGGATGTAGAATATAAGGTACATCCAAAGTAGTGTAAAAACACTCAAACATTCCCTAAAAAATCTTAGAATTCATGGAAATATATTTTAAAGCTTATTAGTAAGATTTTTTGTTTATGCAACATTGAAAATATTTAAAAATAATAGAATTAAAAACTATGTTAACAATATCTATTTCTTCAATATCAATGTGAACTATATAAATAGTATCTTCCATTCCATTATCCAATATAAATTTTATTATATTTTTTAAAAGTTTCTTCCATCAAATTGAATCATAACAATTTCAAAAACTATTTAATCAGTAATTTTATTTTTATACTTTGGAAGTATTTGTGTTTTTAATTACTCAAACTGTTATAAGAAAAATTTCACATGTAGTTTAATTAAATGTATTATTATATAATATGGTCATAGAAAACACATGTATCTTTTTTGGTTTTATTATATATTATTGAATTGATGTGACATTATTCATTTTTACCATTGAAAAAATAGTTATTGTTTATTAATCAGATGGTTCGTATAAATATAGGGTCTTAACGAAATAAATTAAAATAGGTAAAGGAAGGGACGTCCTCAACAATTAGGATATTGCCCTATGAATCCAATTTTTTTGATATTATAAATGATATATCATCACTTGTATTTTTTTTGTATAATCCCCTTCTCATACCCAAAAACTTATGAATTACATAATCCATTAATGGGAGAAGTTCATGCTCATCGAGATATGGTTCTGTACAATGAACGTCAAAACACCCCATGAATGTACCCCAGTCTCACAACTTATTCTTAGTAAATTGTACTATTTAATAATGTTATTTGATTAATAATCTAGGAATAATATTATTTACATTAATTTTTATATATTTATGGATATATGGTCATCTTATTTTTTTTTCTTTAAAAAAATATTTTGATACAATAAAATAGAAAATATTTTATTGGATAATATTCAAATTTAAAAAATGAATTTATTTTTATGATTTAATAGATTTTTTAAATAAATTATATGTCAATTAAATGTTATTATTAACTAATTCTCAATAAATAAGAATGATCATATAATTTTTTTAGTCAAATTTAATTTAAAATTGGGTTCAAAAGAAATTATTAGAAAAAAATAAATTTTCCTAATAAATGATGATTTATATATTTAATGTAAAATTAAACATATTTAAAAATTATGTAGATAAAGTTAATATTTTTTTTTGAATCATTTCATCCCAATTATCGAATGCATAATTTTTTATAATTTTTTGAGATTGTCAAGTTTTTTGTTAAAAATTAAATATCGTATATATATATTTTATTTATTATGTCATTATAATGGTTAAAAAGTGATATAATAAACACTATAATTTTTATCTATAACAAAATATATATTTTTTTATTTATATTAATATGAATATTTTTTTGTTAGTTAATTTTTATAAAGCCTTATGAGTCCTCCAAACCCATTGATATAATTTAACATTTCAAAATCATTTCATTAAGAGTATGACTCACTTCCACATAAGAAAGGGAATTAATTTATTAATTTAAAACAATGTATTTTGAAAATAATTAATATGAATTAATTTTTGAGAATATATTAGAAAAACCATGTGATGGTTCGTGGTTTGGGTAATTTTTAATATGATATTCCAATCCAAAGTTGTCTAAATATAAAATAAATTTGCACACATTTCATATATAATCCCAACTAAGATCACATTTAACATCAACAAAAATACTTTCATAACGTCATTAATCATACCTCTCCTTACTTGAGTACACTAATAGAGGCTCTAATCACTAAATAAGCTCATCCCCATCATTGGGAGTCACACACTCAAGTAAAGGATCATCACCTTCTCTAATTTTTTCAAGTTTCATTGTTATCTTTTTCATTATACTTCCTATTCATAATTATAGGATATGTATTTCAATTTACATATTACATCCCATGTTATATAAAAATTATTGAAGTCCCATCTATCTCTCATCACCATATTTTATTAATTTTTAAGGGATCTCATTTTGGTACCAAAATTTCACTATGATTTTCCATGACAAAACAACTCTATGCTGAATATCATACCCATTTATTTACACGGGGTTAAACATTATACTATAATAATTAAATAAATTGGGACATAATGGTATTCAAAAAACACTATTTATTCATGAAATAGAATATAATGATTAATGGGTCCATGTTGTATAATCTATGCGGGACACTTAAGAAGGAGAATGAAATGAAACTGACAGGTGCACTTGAACTTATATAACACTGCAATTCATTTAGAAATGTTCAGTCTCATGAGTTTTGATTTTTTGATGGGATTGAATATGAATCATTTAGGGTAAATATTCCATCATTATGTCTTGGATATTATCAATTACATATGTTTATGATATAGTGTTTAATGTTGTTGTAACATTTCCAATTATATGATTATCATGCCATATCATGCCTTATAATTTATGTTCATTTTTACCCATCGATATACATATTTTATAACATGTATTACATTATTCCATTCTTATTCCCATACTGTGCTTTATATCTCATCTCTTTCTTATTTATTTTCCCATGATAAACCATACATTTTTAAAAACTATGAAATTTTAGAAGAATGTTGTGGATGTTCTCAATATTATTATTTTATCCAATGTTCATGATTTTATTCAATGTACCTAAAACATAATGAAACTAGACTTATTGATATTATGGGTTTCATTATGTTCAATTTTTTTAATAAATTAAGAATTATTTTGTAATTAATATAATGATTGTTATAGTTGGTATTAAAGGAAAATTTTTGTTATTTTTAGGATTAGGTTTAGAAAATTCTTGGAAAAAATTTATTTATAAACAAATGTATAATAAAAAATCTGTAACATTTGGTGAGAAAATAGTAATTTTTTATATATTAAATACATTATTTTCTAGATACTACTAGTGAATATGGATCTAAAATAGATGTACAAAGTGGAAATCCCCCAAAACACTACATCAAGCTAGACACAACCTAGAACTGTTGTACGGCAATCGCCCTTACTTCCCACATGGTCTAATAGTCCAAGGGGATATGCTTTGGTAAATTTAAAAGCTCTTTAGGGAACATTATTAAGGGAAAAAATTATAATAATACTACATTTTAGAAAGTATATCATGGATAACATTGACTGTACCCTAAAAATTCACAAGTTATGAAATAAATATAATTTTTAATTTATCCATTAAGTGTCATTGTATTATCCCTTTATGTTTTAAGTAGTTTAAAAATAATGATCTCGAATTTTATTTTTTAGATAATGTACTAAAATATGAGGAATCTATTAAATAGTTAATGTGAAGGGAAATGTGATGACTTCCCCAAGGAGTTATCCAACCCGATTGGAGCATGAACTAAAGCCATTATAATGATACTCTCTCAGTAGACATAGGTTATGAATAGAAACCTTGATCTATAGGATCATCCAAATCATCCTAAGAAATAACAAGAAATAATCAAAAACATTATGTAACAAATGCCTCCAACATTAAATTGATCATACGATCCCTTAATCCTGGAATAATGGATCAACAACATTGATAATATATTTTCAATCCTACAATGTTATGAGAATGACAAGGTGATACTGTATGTTAACCTAATGGAGGGATATATTGATTATTTGAGTACATTGATCAAGAATATGAATCCTATGGAATATATCAATGTAGTTTCGGGGAAGCAATTACAGAAAATGATTTTACATAAATATTTTCCTCATACACTCTGGTTTAAATTTTAATTGGATGTAATTTCCCTTAACAAAATAGATAATGAATAAATTAGTGCATATAAGGATCATATCCCAAGACATGCAAGATATGCTTCCTGTTTTCTAATTAATCTAAATTTTAGGTAGACCCCTTATTTGGTGGCCTAAAATTTAGCTTACAAAAATACCTAGTGACCAGAGATGTTGATAGCTATGAGGAAATTATAGTATGTTCTCAAAATGTATAAATAGAGATTGGGGAATCATAAAGGTGTTATAGGGATAATAATAAAGAAGTGATGGTTAATTTTATTACAATGATGGATTAATATAATTTTTGTATGAAATTTCCACATTGCACATGTTTTTGATGTATAAATAAGGATAAATTTCCTAAGGGGTACATTGTAATGATATTGGTGTGGTATTAAGTAAACATAACTAGAAACAACTGACAAGAGAAAAATGATAATTTGTTGGAGGAGAAGAAATATATATTCAACAATCAGTGCATTTATCATTTCATAAACTATAAAGTACTGTGGATGTTTTCAAACCAATTCACTTTGATAAGGGATTTCGAAGACAACCATCAACCTCTAAGGTTGAAAGGTAGAGATTTTTAAAAAATATCCCACTGAATTAAATCCTGAAAATGAAGAGGTGGAATGTAAGCTAGTCAATAATTCAAGAGTATTGAACGTAATTTTTTTTATTCTTGTTCAAAAAATTCACTCATATAAATTTTTTTTAGCAGAACTATTCTATCACCAGTAAAAATCATTGAAGTGGAGTTTTTGGTGAAAATGAAAAATGGGGAAATTAATTTGTCCTAAGTATACACTCCTCTCTTATTAAATTTTATGAGATGAAAAACCTAGTGAACCTCTGTATAATCCCTTTGGTTTAATTTGATGGAATTTTGTGCATGGATTATATATCTTTGTATAAATAAAATAAAAATCATTTTGAGAAATAAATAACTCTTCATGTTGTGAATCGACTGTTGATTCTGTACAAGTTAAAGGGAGATGATTAATATTATTTATCACCAACATCTCATGCATTGATATTATTTCATTATAAACATTTGTATCTAGATAAAATGATTGATTCTAAGGAATGAATAATCATATAAGACATTCCAATTATGATGTAATATACATACCGACTTTTCAAGGAATGACCTGGTCATCCTTCTAGAAGAGAGATTGAATTTTCAATCAAGCATATACTTGGGGTGTTACCATTAGCCAACACATTGTATAGATTGTTTTTATGGAATTAGAGGATTTGAAGAAAAAACTATATTAGAATCTGGATAAAGGCTTTATAAGCCTAAATACTTCACCAAGGGGTGAAACAGTCCTCTTAGTCATTAATAAGGATGGGTCAAGGCACTTATTCATTGATTGTCATGGGATCTAAAATTTCATGATAAAGAACATTTAACCTCATACATATATTTATTACTTTATAGATAATATTTTTAGAGAACAATAAATTTCTATGGTGGATATGTGGTCGGGATATGACCATGTTAGGGTGAAGGTGGGGGATATCCCCATGATTGATTTTTATACAAGGTATGCGAAAATTGAGTTCATAATAATTATATTCATACTCACTAATAATCAAGTAATTATTATTTACATGATGAATAAAGTTTTTATTGATTAACTCAACATGATATTTTGTTTTATTTATAAATGGTATTCTAATATTATCCAAAACAAATGAGGAGCATTGGATCACTATGCTAAATACCTTATGAAAGGAGATTCATTTTAAGAAGTATACAAATTGTGAATTCTAGTTGAAGAAAGTATCATTCATAGGGAATATAATCAGACAAAATATGATATTTATGAAACCTTTAATGACACATGTAACTAATGGATGGTTAAGGACAACATATTTTATATATATACTTAGTTCACATCGATTAGCAATGTATTATCAACAATTTGTGATAAATTCCTCACGATTATCAAAAAGTTTAACTGAGATGACTCAAAAGGGAGTCATATTTTATTAAAATAATTAATGTGAAGAGGCCTTACATGAGATGAATATGAGGCCTATCACCACACCTATTCTTACACTTCACACAAATTTATTTCTTTTAATAATATTCAGTGATGCTTTGAATAAGGGATTGGGTTACATGTTAAGGAAATATTGAAAAGTAGTATTATATGCTTCATGGTAGTTGAAATTTAAAAAATATGACAATCCAACACATGATATAGTGTTTCCTGGAGTGACATTTGATTTGAAAATACTCTGGAATTATCTCTTTGAGGAGATGTGTGAAATAAATATGGATCAAAAATGACTAAATTTTATATTCATATTCAAAGAGCTGAATATGAACAAAATATGATGGTTAGAAGAAATAATGGACTATGATTCTTCATTTCGCTTCAATGATATGAAAGTGAAAAAAGTTCTACATTCTTTATGTATGATAAATAAATAAATTAAATCATTACTGATAACTAAGATTGATCTAATCGTCATAAATTTTAAATGTTTGTTAATGGGAATAATAAAGTAAGGAAAATAATAAATCCTTTCATAAATTATTTCAATACTATCACATCAGGAAAATATAAATGTTTAATAGAAAAATAATTGGCAATTAAGAAGAAATATGAAACATTAAGTTAAGTGAAATTCATTGATTTTAATTTTTATTAATGAGGAATTGTGAGATTTTGGTCAATATTACGTGTACCATTAAATCATGAGTTAATGGATGAGTTGTTTAATGATGCACATGGATCAACCTTCTATAACCACCTATGAAGAACAAAGATGTTTTGAGATCTTTGTAAATACTATTTGTATGACAATATGAATAATAATATTAAAGAATATAAATTATGATTTATTTTATGTAATAATATGGAAGTGAAAAGGGATAAATAAAAGGTGATGATGAATCAATTATCCATAACTACATGAATATGGGACAACATCACCATGGCCTTTGTAACAAGACAACAGAATACATCTATAAAAAATAATTATATACAGATTATGATAAATCCTCTAAAAAGGACTTCACTCTTTATTGTTATTTGAGAGGACATCTAACTCCATCAACTCACATGAATATAAATTAGAGAAGTTTTGAGGTTTCATAAAAAACCACTATAAATTGTAAAAATTTTAGATCTAATATAGACCTCTATGTTATAGATGATTATCCAGCATGCCCTCAATATAGGGTTCAAATTCATAATGAATTATCACTCCCAAACTGATGGAAAATCTATGTAAATGATCCATACAATTGAGTAATAGATAATGGTATGCTCAATTGACTTCAAGGAGGGTTTGGATAAATATCTTCCTCTAGTCAACCTCTAATTCAATTATATTTTCCACTCAAACAGGCACATAGATCCCTATGAATCACATTATTGAATGAGGTGTAGAACACCTTCATGATAGGATGATGTTGGGGCATGTAAACTGATTGTTCTTGAAATGGTTGAGGAAATAGTGTAAAAGGTCAATCACATTCAATAACACCTCAAGTATACTCATATATCAAAAAATATCACTTTTAACAATAATTAATGAGTCCAGATATTGATTGTAGAGGAAATGTATTCTTTTTAATATCTACATGGTTGAAATTCAAGAGATTTGGGAAGAAATGAAAAACTATTCCAAGATTTGTCGACCCCTATGAGATACTTGAATACATCAAAGTGGTGGATTAACGACTAGCACTCCCATTGAACCTATCTCAATTATGTGATGTATTCCCTATATCCATCTTGAGTAAGTACATACGAGTCCCCTCACATGTACTCAGTCCATATGTGGTAACATTGAAGAATGGTCATTCCTTTGAGGAGTAGTAAGGGGAGATCTTAAATCGTAAAGACAATTTTCTACGAAGTAAGACAATGCAGCTAGAGAAATGGTTATGGATAAACCACAAGATAGAAGAAGTGATGCAGGAACTAGAGGAAGTGATGATGACGAGTTACCCTAATCTATTTTATTAAGAAAAACTAATGTTCCAATGGAGAAATTTCTTAAGGGGTAGATATTTAAAAGACCAGAACTATTATAAAATAAAATTTCCATTGTGATTTAATTAAATGTATTATTATGTAATATTATTTTAGAAAACACATCCAATATTTTTGTATTATAATATCAGATTATATATAAAATATTGTCAATAACATTTAAAATTGAAAATATATTAATTGAATAGTGATCACATTATTCGTATAAATATATGGTTCTAACAAATCTAATTGACCTAAAAAATTATGGCCTCAACCAGTAGGATTATACCCTATGAAACCCATTTATTAGACGATCTAATAGAAATTTCATCACTAATATTTTCCCTTGACCAAGATGAAGTTATGATCTAAAATCTTAAACATGAGAGAAACTATTTACAGGATAATTTCAAGCTCATCGAGATCACAACCCAAACCATGTATGCGAAACCACCCAATTAATGTCTCATCATCACACACAATACTCTTAAGGATTTTTATAGTTTATTAAAAGGATATGTATCAAGACCCTAGAGATATGAGAATGTAATTTATATTTTATAGAATAATCGATATATTTTCATCCTTTTATTAATAATTTATATATTATTTTTATTTTGATACAACAAAACATTAATATTATTTTTGAGTAATATACAAATTCAATTAAGGAATTTATTTAGATGAATTAATAATTTTCTAAAATAAATAATGTTTTAATGAAATATTTTATTGAATATTTTTTATTAAATATAACTGAATATATAACATTTATAATGTTAAATTTAATTTTCATAAGGGTTCATAAACTGTTATTGTCAGACAAAGTACAATATCTCAATCAATTAATATAAATTTTTATTACAATATCAGAAATAAATATATTTTGAAAATTATTTATATAAATCTAATAATATTTTTTTGAATCAATATTTTAACATTATCCAATATTAAGTTATTCATTATTTTCTGAGATAGTAAAATTTTATGTTAAAATTTAAATACCATTAAATTGTACATTGAATATTATGAAATCATAATGACCCAAAATTGATTTAATAAATACAATAAATGGAATCCATGACCATATATATGGTTTAACATTAAAATAATATGATTTTATTTTTATTTTCATAATTATATAAATCCTTTTTTAATTCATTAATTCCATTAATATATCATAATGTTTAGAAATCATTTCTTTAAGAGTATGAGTCGCTTCTATTGATGTTGTGGTATGATATTATTATGTTATAAAATTTTCCATAAAAAATAATGAAAATCACACACACATGGAAAAATCATTGGAAATCCTAAGGGATGGTTTGTGGTATAGGTTTCTTTATCATATAAGGACCAAAACCTAAGTTTGAAAAATAATAAAGAAATCCCAACTCATTTCCTATATAATCCAAAACAAACACTTATTTATCATTACTAAATTTTATTGTTTAATTTCATTAGACTAAAATCCCATCTCTATACTCCTCCCAATGATCCCCCAATCTCTAAAGAATCTCTTCTCAAGCAGTTGGAGTCACACAATCATGTAAGGGATCCCACCATCTATTCATTATTCAAGCTTCTTCTTTATCTTATGACTTATATTTCTAATTCCTAATGATGAGAATGTAATTACATGTCACAATTACTATTGATTTTATTTCCAAATTTTTAGATACCAATTTTTATCTCATCAACCAATTTTATCAGTTTTTATGTGATGATGTTATACTACCGAAATTTCACTCTAATTTTCAATGTGAAAACAATAGTATAGTTAATAACATACCAATTTATTATTAATGGTATTCACCATTATATAGTTATAATTTAATGACATTGAAATTATATTTATGTATTCTAAAAAAATAATCATGTAATTAAATATGATGATGAATTAATCCATGTTTTATGATATTTGTTGAATACATAATCATGGGAATGAAATGAAAGTGATAGGTGGACATAGAATTAATTTGTTCTCCAATTGATTTTGTAATGTTTAGTATCGTTAGACATCATGTTGGGATTGGGAGTGAACCTGATTCCTTTATGGTACATTTAAATCATGATGTATTGGAAGTTATCCTTGACCAATGTTTATGATGTAGTGTTTTTTATTGTTTTTATATTTTGGATGTTATGATTTTCATTAAAAGTCATTTTTTATTTTTCATGTTCCTTTTATTATGAATTTAAATTCATATTGTATAAAACTTATTAACATATTCCATGATTATTCCCATATAGTTATTTTTATCTCACCCCTTTAACACGTATTTCTTAATGTTATCCCATTCAATTTTAAACATTATGGAATAGTAGAATCATGTTTATAAAGTTTTCAATACTATTGTGGTATCTCATTTTCAAGATGATTTGTTGTATAAATAATTAAAAAATACACTAGACTTCTCGATCATATTGGTTTCATTATGTGTAACATTGTGTAATAAATGAATAATTAAATTGTAATAAATATTAGTGTTGTTATTGTATCTCTTCAATCCCATGGTTTCTAACTAAACCGATTCATATTTAATTTTGGTAACAACTTCTCACTCTTGATATATTTAAATAATGGATTTAAATTTTATTTTTTAATTAAATTTAAAATTAGTGTCCCAAAATTCATTTATTAATTGATCAATTTTATCACACAACTTTCTCATTCTTGGGGTTATTCATTTTGATAAATAATTTTTATATTTTAAACATTAATAAAAAATTTCATTAAATTCAGAAACCCAAATAGATTTTAATATAATGACTCTGAAGATAATAATTAATCATTCATATTTTGGTAGTTATTCTAACCATTCCAAAATAAACAAAAAATCCTCATAGTTATACATAAAATTGAAACATTAGAATATTTTACCATATTATATAAATTATAACCCTCGTTTTCTTTTCATCCTTTATAAAAAAATAAGTATGATATTCTCAATTTAATTTCATGATAGTTATATTGAACAGTAATATCATTGATCTTATCACAATGATCATAAAAAATACCCAAATTACATTTAACAAGACATGTGATATAGTTACTAAAGTATTTACACAACTAACACAGTACCTATTTATTTTTAAGATTTTTTTAAATGTGATTTAAATTATTAATTAGTTAACAAAAAAATTAGTTGAATAAAAATATTAACAGGAATTAAATTTCAATTTAAATAACATGAAAAAAAGCATAAAGATTTTTTTTAACACCATAAAAAAAATCAATTATTATTTGATTTTTTTATTTTTGATAATTCTATGATGCTCAATTACAATATTTAATTGGAAGGGGTTCTAAAATATTATATTGGATATATAATTTCATGACATCCAAAATATTAATTTAATTTTCTTTTACTAGTATTTCATTAAAGGGTCAAAATCTTGGGTAAGAAGTGACTGATCAATGTTCTATTTAACTATATATAATTAAAATTAGTGAAATTTTCTGATGATGAGTTGGAAATGTGAGAAAATTTATGGTGTTGAATATTTAAATAGTAATGAATAAGTGAGTATGTGATGCTATAAAAGGGTTATGGATTTGGTGTCATTCCAAATGTTAATCAGGGGAGTCAAACTAAACTAGAATGTATGTAAATATGATGTTTTGGAGAAATTTATCTACTAAAAAAATAAAACCCATAATAAATATTCTTAATATATTTATTGTGATTATAATTGCAATTGAAATGAATAAAATCCTTAATAATAGTAAATTTTGAATAATATTTAGGGAGGAAAGTGATTTGTGGATTCATTCATTAAACAAACTACCAATTAAATTATATTTTTCAATCTTTAAAATTATATCAAATAAAAAAATCTACATATTGTAGTAGGTAATTAAATCAAAATATACTTCATATAGATTTTTACAAATTGATATATCTATTAAACTAATACTGGATTGATTGAGAAATTAACAAGAAGAATGATTTTTTTTATTTTTAGGGAAAACAAGTGCATGAATGAAAATATATATATATAAAAATCAAAACACCAAGATTTAATTTAAAAACATATTATTTTATAGAAAAATAATAACACATAAAAATTATTAGTTTTTAGTGTAGAAGAAGAAATATAAGATAACGGTATTGTCACTTCTCTATTGAGTTAGTGTCTTTATCCCATATGACGCCTTCGAATTTCACTTACCTTGATGCTCATTAATGCGCTACTAAAATAATGAACTCATAAAACTATTTATCACATTACATGTTGGTTTTATTCACTGTAATTATATTTATGTGATACTGATAAATATTTTCTTCATTAAAAAAATAAAATATTCACTAGATCCTCGAGTGGCATTTCCAAAAACTATTTTATAATTTTTTACCACATTGCCTATCAAACAGGTCTTATGTCTATTTTTTCTAATTTCTATTAGGGTTAGAAAATATCAATATTTTTCAATCAAAATTAACAAATCACCACATTTAACAAATAATTAATTATAAAAATATTCATATACACAATCAATATCCACATTATTTACTTTTCCATTAACTTAATGGGTTTATATTTTCCCTTATACCATTACTCATATGTGTTAATTTTATACAGAAAATGTTAGTATTAAATTTTTAAAATTTGTTCTTGGGAAATCCTTTATCTCTTATAGTCACCTTAATATTAAAATCATGAGTTTATTTAGATATTTTTTAAGGGATTATGTACTATATTTATTCAATTTAATTATTTCTCATATTGAAATATTTTTCAAAGAATATGGATACATACTTTATCAAATTATATAGATGTTCCATGGGATTATGAACCCTAAAAGGAGACTATGGCTCAATTTTATTCATGGTGGTTGAATATAGATATGATAATGACGTTACCTAGGGCAGATATAATGGAATTATTATTGTATTTGGGTTTTGGCAGCCAGACCCCATGGAAATCCTTGATTGACCATATTATTGAATATCAAATATTTTTTCCTCATAAAAAATTAGGGTAGGGTAAAGAAAAAATGTTTATTGTTCTAGAAAATACATATTATAGAGCCCTTTGAATCTTAATTAATTTAATTTTATGGAATGTGTGATGAGGCTAGGGGTAACTCAACAACCTGTAGTCATGAAAAAATTATTTATTCTCTTACCATAGACACCAATATAATAGTTTAGAAGATATAGAAGTTCATAAAACATGTCATTATTAATACACCCACACAATACTCAAATAACACTGATATCAAAATAATGTATCTCTTCATCGAAGGAAGGTTTTGTTTGGTGGGTGGGTATCAAATTATTAATGTTAGGGGAATGTATTCCATAAATGTTTTGAGTATTATGGAAACAATATGGGTTTCTATCTTTACTAATTTTCCTATTAATTTCAATCTAATCAACTCCTGGGATGCTATGATGTCATTTATAGACAACTCTAACATTTTACTATCAAATTTTCACAAAATAAATCCAATTTTTTCATTTTATTGTTATATGTGAAACATGAAACAAAATAATATAATAATAAATATAATAAAAATTAAATAATACCATATGGATTCTAAAAAATTTATATAAAATTTCATTTAATTTATTTTAATTAAATGCTTTATAATTAACATAAATATATACCCCTCATTCTTACGAAACTTTTTTGATATGTTTTTTACGTAATATTTTGAGAAATGGTTTCAATAAAATGTATTGATAGTTATTTAAGATATTATTATTAAAAAAAATTAATAACATCCATGAAATTATTAGATAACAAATATTAAGAATTTAATAATTCAAGTTCAATATAGATGTTTTGTTTATAAACAATGTTTTTGTTAAATAATATATATTTCATTTAAAGATAAATTCATTTAATTATGGGAATTTAATTTATTGTAAAATATTTATTATAGAAGTAAAATAATTATTACATTTTCATAAAATTATTCATATTTAGTTATAGAAGAATCAAAACTAATTTAATTGTATAAATTTATTTTTTTCATAAAAATGTTTTTAAGTGTGTAATGATTTTTTATAATTTTTTTTAATATATAAAAATTATAAAATATTTTTGATAAAAAATTTTATATATATATTAAAATAAATCATTTATCTTGTTTTTGTTTTTATTTTTTAAGTAATGAGAATAAATTCATTTTATTAATCAAAAATAAACTTTTTCTCTATAATATATTTTTGAACATTTTTTGTGTGGATATTAAAATTAAATTATTCCACCTTTTTAATTAATATTTTATAAAATAGTTTTTTTTTGAAATAACCATATTAAAAATTATTAGTAAGGTAAATTTTATTTTTAGTGGAAGAGAAAAGTTTCAATGATAATAAAAAATCACAACATAAGGGATAAAAATGTTTACTGTGGGTGTTAAACAAAGAGATATGTCTGAAAATATAAGAAAAACATATATCCATTCAATTATATTTGATTATTTATACCATAAATATTCCTATATCTTTAAAAGTGTCCATTTTATTCCAATTTCATTGATTACAACATTATTTTTATATTAGGAGAAAAAATTTACAAAAATATCACTCCCGCTCACGTAATAAATTTTTATGACAGTGATAACGATAAAAATACATTATGAATTATTATGGATAAAAATATTTGTGGTTATTAATTTACATATATATATATATGTAATATATTTTTTAATTTTAAATAATAATGTAATTATTTTAAACTATGATGCTTCATCGACACAATCCTTTTGATAATAGTATAAAATTATTTTAATGGAATTTAGAAAACAATAAATGTGATAATTTTTGATTAATTTCTTATTTTTGATTAATTATATAGATATTTGGAATGTTTATGTGATTATTTAATAATTCATATTCTAACACCTTCGTTATCTTGACTTTAATATATTCATATTTTTTAATAGAACCACAAATATCATTAAATAATATTTTCTCTTAAACAATAGTTTATTAATTGATTAGTAATTATTAAAAATAATTTATTTATATATATAATGTGGATTTGATATTTTCTCAAATACCATAATAGGTTTATTAATGAGATAATTTTCATTACAAAATTACATTCACGACCCCTAGGGAATGAATATTTTTGAAAATTACATTGCCTATAAAAATAGACTCATTTTAAAATTTATAAAGACACATATAAGTACATTTTTATATCCATTTTCTCCCAAAATATTTCTATATACTTACAAAAACTTGTTACATAACCCTTGTTGTGACTATATATATCTCCATCACAGGTATTAAGTTCACTCAAAATAAGGACATCAAATGAATTAGAAATAATCTTTACTAAATTATTTAAATTTAATTCTTCTTGAATACCCAAGAATGATTATATGACCATTTTAACAATGTATCATCTATATCTTCATATTAATGAAATATTATTATGTATATGGAACAACTATCATCAACTTCATTTACATCTATTGGAAATTAAAACATCGCTCATGCATACATGCGAATTACTGGCTCCAGGAACATCATATTTCATTATTCATCACCCATTGACATGACTAGTTATAATTATATATTAATTCAATAAATATTATATATAATAAATAATTGTGATTTTTAAATGTTATATGAATAAATTTTTTTATTACATTCAATCAATTGAAAAAAGGAAAGTGGCATTGTGTATATGTGGACTAACATATATATGAATTGTGAATATAACTGTTCAACAATGCCTTCATGGATTGTCAAAAATGTTAATTAAGGAAATAATTATAATTCCAATTAAATTATTATGATTATATATATGTTGATAACATAATAAATGTGAATTTTATGGAACCTCATAATCATAACATGCATATAAATAGTACAGTTAATACAATTATTTTTATTTTAACCAAGTGTTATATTTAAGTGAGTAATAATAAATTATATGTGGGTGTTATATAGTGTAAAATATATAAATATGATTATAATATATATGTATAAAGAGTATATATTTTATATTTCATGTTATATCATATCCCACCAATCATAATTCTATTTTATGTTAATTTTTAACACATTTTTCTTTCATTCGGTTGCATCAATTCATCCATGATAATTTTATACCAAGAATATGTGTGTTATGACATCTATTTTATAATATTTTATAAAATTTTGAATGTTTATTTAAATTTTTCACATAATATATTCTTCGATTTATTCCAAATTCAAACTTGAAGATCTTCATAAGGGCTTCTTTGTGTGAATTTGAATTTCATAAAACATGTTTCATTTTGAGGATCATTGATTTATTTTACTGGGTGTGAATAATAAGTGCTGAATGTATTAAGAAATATTATTTCACAGAGATTATTAGTTTTAAATAAAAATGTCATTTTTCATTCATTCATTGGATATTAGATTAATGTATTACCAAATATGATAGGGTTTCTCATCTCGAGTTACCTTTTTTGAGACATGTTTCTAATTATGAAACTATATTCATTTATATTGTGTATATAATCCATATTTTACATATAATATCATGAGTCTATTTATACTCAGGGATATTTATGTAAAGTATCATCTTATTTTCTTAAAAAGGGTTTGTTATTTTAAAATCCACAGTGGTTTTATTTTAAATACTTAATTTAATGGTTTTGAAGAATTTACTAAGCTATTTCCCCTCTATATATATATTCTTTAAATATATTAATGAATTTTATTTGAAATAATAAAATTAATTATAATAGTTATGATACATGATTTTTTAATACCGTTTTAATGTATTTACTTGATTTTTTTATTTCCATAGTGTTCACTTTTTAATCTCTTCACAAAAGTATGAAATGTATTTTTTTAAGATATACCAATTTACAAATTTTCCCAACATTTATTTTTCTTCTTTATTATTAATATTTTGTTCATAATATCTATGATTTATTAAAATAAAATATTTTTCCTTTACTATTAATAGTTTTTTCATTTTAATGGTTACACAAATAAAGTGTAATTTTTTTATATTTTTAAATAATATTTCAGATGATTTTATGAAAGTATTTTCCATAAATTTTTACATTTTTTTTCTTAAAATATTCTAGGGATATACATTAATTACGCAATCCACCTTGTTTTTCAAGAAGGATCATGATAATATTTTAATTAAATATTCATGAAACCTAATTCTTTTTTATCAGTAAATATTGATCTGAATGAATTATGGTTTTTTATTTTTTTTATTAAATGTAATCCGATTGTGATTTTTTTTTATTTTTGTTAGATATTTTGTATAATGTTGGGTGGGTCCATTATATGCCTCAAATGCATTGGGTATTGTTTACAGAGTTAAATATTTATAAGATACTCATATAAATTGGATATAGTTAACTGGTTATAAGTCACTCCTATGAAGTGGATATAGTTGACTCTAATTTTTTTACTCTTATTAAGTTCTAACATTAATAGATATAGATGAACATAAGATTATAATATAAATAAAATGGTATTAACCATTTATTTTACAGTATTTTTATTGATATTTTTATATTATTATGAATAAATATTCCTTTGTGGTTTTAGTATTATTTCCATCAGTACAAATGACTTTCTTGAGAACGGATTGATTTCCCATGGCTTTGTATTATTTACTCATAAGACCATTTTCTAACATTATGTCAAAAAAATTCTCAATGGAACTTGATTTATAGATCACATTTCCTTGTGTATGAATAAATCATGTTATTCTATTTGAATATTTTCTCATAAAATTATTCTTATTATATTCTATCGTATGTTTTTCGATTGTTAAAACCAATTTTCACCCTTAATCACCATTTGAGAACAAATTATTTATGGTTCAATTTCCCCATCTTATAATGTGTTGAGTCAAAAATGTTCCCTTATGACTTTTTCTTTTCATTAATTTTTTAAAATCCAAAAAAACCTTATCATAGGGAAAAATATATTTTTTCTAAGGATTATTTTTATAAATTAAATTTCCCTTTTATAAAGAAATTTTTATACTTACCTATGTTTTCGTTATTCATTTATAGTCTCTATAAATCAAACTCATTTTATTACTAAGGGAGAATTTTTTTTCACATCTATAATGTCGGAATCATCTAAATACTCAGATACAGATTTATCTGAATTTTAGACTCCAAATTTTATGAAAATAAGACTCTCAATTCTCTAAAATTTCGACATTGAATTCTCTAAAATTCAGTCTCTTAATTATCTAAAATATATAAGCCAAATTCTCTAACAATAAGACTCTTAATTCCCTAAAATTCATACTCCACGTTCTCTGAAATTCAGACTCTGAATTCTTAGAAATTTTGACTCCGAATTCTCTAAAATTCAGACTCCAAATTCTTTAGAATTAAGACTCTAAATTCTTCTGATTTCAAAATCCAAATTACATAGATTTCAGAATTGAATTCATTGGAATTAAATAATTCAAATATGTAGAACTCATATTCTGAATTCATTGTAAAACTAAATCTGAATATCGATGTCTTATAAACTTTTAATGTTTATTTGGTTAGACTCTTAATTATATTTTTCCTAAAACTCTAAAAAAATTATTTGATTAATAAACATTTTTATTCTTACACTTTTTATTAAATAATGTCATACAATCTGTTTATAACTAACTGTTATTTGAGTGTCATGTGTATAGGTCCATTCGAGATTCAAGTGAAGATATGACTATTGGAGGTGGGAACCAACTCTTAGAGAAGAACCAATAAATGGGATCTCATTTGAATGTGCTCACAACATGTTGATCAATCTAGAGATTTCATGGTGCTAAAGAGATTTATATAGAGGGAGATTGTCATGCTTTTTGTGTACTAAAAACCCTGTTCAGATTATTTAGTGCGACTCTGATTGTTTTTGAGTACAATATTGGGCTTTTGGGGATAAGAATAAGAGGTGCCAACTACCGCAAGGATTGAGGGTTTGCTGGGATAGCAAGAAAGATTCTGATATTTCTATCGAGGGCATACCATAATGATCATAAAACAAACATTCATGAAAGTATAATTCAAGGGACCTTTATCTAATGTTGTTGGATACCCTTGAATTTGGTTTAAATGCTTTTCTACTTATTACTTGTTTTTTTCATGTTTATTTTCTTTGTATTTAGATAATGAAAGAATGTATAACTTTATTATAAATTCGTGAAATATTTAAATGATTTCAAGATGATCATAAAGAGAATAAAACGCTGAAGGCCATTTTCAAGAAGCTTATGACAATGAAGAAATAAATATGGTTTTTCCCTTAACTTAAATATTTTTTGTATTACATTTAATTTACAAATTTTTCCTATCATAATGAAAATTTTGGTTATTCTACAAGTTTTCTGTTGTATAGTTCTTATATTTCAGGTACCATATTTGTTTCTATTATCTCTTTTAATTTTTTAAAATCACAAAGGGAGAGAAAGAAATTATAATAAATAATACTAATCAAAGAAGAGAATTCCACATGTGAGGGGGAGTCTATCTAAGGGAGTGTTCTATCAAATAATATTTCCATATGTAAGAAATTGAAAAAAATACTTATAGAAGTAAAGAATAAGATCATTAGGGATTTCAAAAACCCTGGGGGAGTTAGTCATTATAACCATTATCCATAAGTAATGGGAGATATATTTTTATTTTATATTTATAAAGAAAAATTCTATGTCCTTATATTCATTTTCATAAGGATTATCGTGCATTCTAAAAAGGGTGTGATCGTTGATTCAAAAAGATTTAATTATGAAATTTCCATTTCTCAATTTTTGGGAAACCACAAACACTTTTTCTCAAGTGAAATTATATTTTTCATAAGGATTATTTTCATTAAACAAATTTCCCTTCTCTAAGGAAATTTCTATCCATACATATGTTTTCATTATTCATTTTATAGTCTATCTAAATACAACTCATATAATTATTATGGAATAGTATGGATTCAAATATAAAACCTTTGAATCATATAAATACTTAGATATAGAATTATCTTAAATTTAGACTCCAAATTCTCTAAAATTCAGAATCCTAATTCTCAAAAATTTAGACTCTGAATTCCCTGAAATTCCAACTCTTAATTCTCTAAAATTCTATTTCCAAATTATCATAAAGTCATTGTATAAATTTTCAAAAATTATGAATTTGAATTATTTTAAATTTAAATTTAAATTTTTATATAATTGGAACTCTAATGTCCTCATAATTCAGATTCCAAATTCATTGTAATTTAATCTCTTAAATTTATAGAATTTAGATTCCGGATTCTTTGTAAAACATAATCTGAATATCTAAGTCTTATAAACATTTAATGTTTATTTGGTTAGACTTAGAAGTCTATTTTTCCTTAATCTCCAAAAAATAGATTCGATTACGTAACATTATTTTTCCATAGACTTGTTATTAAATGATGTTTTACTATTTGTTTATAACTAACCATTTTTTAAGTGACACATATATAAGACTCTCCAAGATTCATGGAAAATTATGACTATTATAGGAGGGAACCAACCGTTTTAGATGTGACTATAAATATATTCTCATTTGAATGATTTCAAAAAATGTTTATCAATATAGAAATTGCATGTTGCAGAAGAGACTTATAGATAGAGAGACTCTCATGCTTTTTTCATAATGAACATCTTATATGGATTACTTAGTGAGACTCAGAATGCTACTGAGTACAATCGATGGATTCTAGGGATATGAATACATAGGTACCGACTACCATAAAGATAGAGTGATTGCGAGGATATCAAGACTGATTCTGATATTCTTATCGAGGGCATACCTTGGTCTATGTAAGATAGACTTTCATTAAAACTATAAATCATGGGACCTTTATCCAAGGTTGTTGGATAGCCTACTCTTAAGGTTAAAAGAATTTCTACTTGTTACTTGTTTTGTTTCAAGTTTATTTTCACAATATTTTTATAAAGAAAGAAATTATAAATTTCTTATACAATATTGAACTATTGTATACTCTAATAAGAATGATTCTATACACATCAAGGTAGAATTGTTTCTTTGTAAACATTCCTTATGTTTAACTTCATGAACCGTATTTCTGGAAACCAACATGTTTGTTTAATATAGCTAAAATTGGTCTTGTGAATTTATCTCATTAAACTGTGTCAATCATAGTTTTCCTTATATATAAAAATGATATTTTATAATCTTACAATTCACCCCTCTTATAATTCAGCTTCTATATTTCATATTTAAATCCTATATTAAGATGATTATTATATATGATATTTCAATAAGAGAATCATGTGTGGATAATATTATGGTAAATGTTGAAGAATTTATATTAAATAGTAAATTTTTGAAATTTTGGGGAAATTATCATTTAATGAGAAATAAATTTATTTGTTTGTTAAGGGATTTAAATAATTTTTTTAAACTCTATAATGAAATAGTATTCATGATGTATACTACTCAATATCATTTATAGAAAAAAGAATTATGGATGTTTAAATTTGGTTTGTTCTATTTTGGTATTAAATACACTATGTAAACAAAATTATTTAATGCACTACAACCAAGTGCATTTTTTTGGAGAATTATACATGATTCCATTACCCAGGATGTAGAGGTAATTTATGTCATGAATAAACAATTTAGTCATATTAATTTGTTTATAAAATCTATTTAATTAATATATATGTTGTAATTAATTATTTTTCTTTACTATTTAAAACATTATTATATTATCAATATTATTGTTTGTGTATAGCAGGCCCATAAGTCACTTTAGACATAAAATATTCTTGTGCAGCCCAACATAAATCAAACAATATTTGAATAATAAAACATTATGATGAAACCATTGGAAATAAAAAAAATTTGGATTTTTTTAATTGATGAAATACTTGTATTTTTGTTGATGACATAAGAATTTTGATTCTTTTATAATAACATATGATATGATTCAAATATATAGTATTATATTGGTATAAAATATTTAATATTTCATGTTTTCAATTATCCATAACATTCATCTATTTTTCATTCGCCATAAATAAATGTTGTGGATTTTTAGTGGATTTAGATTAGTTATTAATCATTATTTGACTCATTTATAGTATGTAACATGATTATTTGATTAAATTATGGACACAAATGTGTCGTAACACCATGATAATGCAGTCACTACTCGAATCTCTTCAATGAATTATGTTCATTGGAGGTGCTTTTAAAAAGGGATGAAATCCATCTAATGGTTATAAGTGTGATATTTTAAGCATAAGTAGGGAATATATTTATACATAATAATAATTTATCTCTTGGAAATGTATCTAGAATCACATAGTTTTGATTGAGGGTCAACTGGTCAGTCTACCAAGTTTTGTAGGTAGAATCCATAAGATACATTCTTTGGCGATCTCTATAATAAAATAATTTTAAGATTAAATTATAGATTTCTCTAAAACAATTATAGTAAAACACCCTGATAATTTTTTAAATATATTTTTTCAAGTAAATATAATCATTTATATATTTATCATTACACACAACACTTAGTTGTGTTTTTGTTACACACAACAATGATATTATCTTGTGTTTGACGAAACACTAAGTTTTAAAAAAACCATGACATATTAATAATATTTTCAAACACAACCATTATGAACAATATAGTAATCATTTTTATATTAATGGTAACAATGTTTTTTAGTAAATTAACTATAATGGTTTTATATAAATAATACATATTAATCAATAAAGTAATTATATTCTTTGAAAATTCTATTTTCTCAAAAAAAATATCTTTTTATTTATTTTTAGGAATAATAATAAAATTCATTTTTTATTTTTAAAAAAACATTTGTTAAAATAAATTTAATTTTAGGAATAATAATATTATAATTATATTAGGATGAATATTGGGTTATTTTTTAAAAGGAATTTTTTTTATGAATAATTAAAATAATATATATTATAGAAAAACATATATTTCATTAAATGTATTTATAAATATTAATTATATTTTAAATTTTTATTAAAGTAAAATAATTTCATCTAAATATCTAATAATACTATTTATATTATTTTAATCAATTTTATATTGAATGATGATGTATTAATATTTCAATCTAATTTTTTCCTTAAAACACCTTCTTTCTCGTCATGTTTCCGGGGTTAATTTTAAATTAAAATTTCCCACATTTTTTATTTATATATTTAAAAGGAAATAAATATTTTTAATTATAATAATATATATCATATAATAAGTCGAAAATAAATTTTTTACCATAACATTTTTTAAATATATAAAAATTAATTATCACAGCTACATTTAAAACGAGGTTTTGTGCATTACATGTGATTGTATTAACATTAATATTCATCACAAAAGATTTTAATTGGATGAATTTTATTTCATAATTATAATAATTAGGTCCAATTTAATATTACTCATTTTATATTATATTAATAGGATAAATTACGCAAGATAAAAATAATAGATATCTTGTTAAAAATTAAAATGGTATATTTAAGTAAGTCATAATGTTTAAAGAGTTACAGGTTTTAATTTTTTTTTGTTTTTTATGGTGTGGCATGGAAATATAATCCCTCACATCCATTATATGTAAAATATTAATCCAAATGAGTTCATATACATCTCCCTTTATTGAATATAATTGGGTATTTAAACAATTGTGACTCCACCAGAATTATAGAAGGGCACTCACTCCCCTCACTTATTCAAACCTATAAAGCCACTTAGATCAAACAAACCTACCAAAATATCTTCTAATAGTCTACAGTCTCATCCAATTATACATATTTTTTTTATAAATCCAACCATGGATTGATTTATTTTCAATCCTAGGGAGGATGTCTATGGAAGTGGACTTATTATTCATCGTGTATTTTTATTTTATTACTTCCACAACATATTTCAATTATTATTAAATTAATATGATATAATAAACTATTTATCTTACATACACTGATATTTTTAATGTAAAAAACTACTAAAATTTACACTTCCATCAAATGGATTAAAATTCATCATTAGTTTATAGGGCATACTACCACCTCGCGAACAGATGTCTTTAATTTTTCCTTTTCCTCTGATCAGAGTTGGGTATCATGATTATTATAAATTATATATATATATATATTATTTATAATATAATTATTCCTATTGATTAATTATATCATATATACCTTGTTTACTTTTCATTCCATAGGGGATATGATATTTTCACTCCTATGTTTGGAAGACTACCACCTTATGAAGTGATGTGATTAAATTTCATAGACTCTTTTAATAGATGATAATAAGTATAAATATAAATAATATAGGTGATATAAATGAAATAAATGTTATAGTAATGAAATATTTATAAACTTTTAAATAGGTTATTGATAATATTTTATACCTTTTAACTCACTAAATGATGATAATATCACTCATGTATGTGTGGATTCTCGCGTTCACAATGCGATGCGACCCCCCTTCATCACCACACCACATGGTTGATCTGTATATGTATATTTAAATATATAATTTTTAATTTATTATATTATTATAATACATTAATGATAATTTATTACATACCACCTTTCTATAATGATCATTTATAAATGGAAACAATAATCATGCTTACATACATCCTATTATCTCCATGATCATAACACATATCATTTTTCAAAACAATATTTCATGATCGTTCATAAAATTATTTTTTAATAAATTTTATATTTATTATATTAGTAATCTTCTTAATAGTATTTAATCTGGATCTATGTAATTAGTTAAAAAAAAACAAATCATATCATATATGAAAAGGCGTTAACTACCCAAAACGAGACTTTTACATGGAATTTTTAATACAAGTGTAACAAAAATTCATTATAATGTAAAATATGTTAGTTTATATATTATTCAGTTTCATTAATATATTTATAATAAACATATATTATTTCTACTGGAGGTTTGAATTTCTATAAAGTAACTCGATACATAAGTTAATAGTTTTCTATTCTATCATTCATTTCTGGAAGACATATATAAATTCACCGCTAGTTTCTTTTATATGGTATATATACTTCCCATTTGAAATGTAATATCATTAATTTCATTATTTTAATGATATTTAAATTTTTTAATTTTATTTATATTCTTATTCAGAATTATGATTAAAATAATTACAAAAGTGGAAAGTGATTTTTTTCTCACTATTATTTTCTATGAGACACATTCCATATTCACTAGCTATTTATTTTATGAAGTATATATTGTTATCATGAAGGACTATTTATATTAATATCCATAAAATTATTTACATTTAAATATCAATTTTATTATCTTTATTTAATGGGGTCTTCAGTTCAAGAGATACCAAAGTGGTAAGGGATTTTTGTCGTATTTTGTCTTCTATAAAACACATGTTAGGTTATACACCGATCATCTAGTACAACATGTATATAAAACCAAATTGACTTGTAATATCATGAATTTAATTATTATACTGATATTTTTCTTTTAATTTAACAAAAAAATCATTGCGATTACAATTCAAATTTACTAAACTAGTAATTATTTTTTGTTATAATACCATACATTATTTGGATTATTTATGATGATCATTCCAATTATAAAATCATATGATCCAAATTTAATTAAACCCATTAATTTTCTCCTACAATTTTAATTTAAGAATTTTTTATTCAATATTACCATTTTCCACTCTTTTTTTATATTATTATCATTTTTTATGTAAATACAACATTATTTATCTCATTGGCCAGAAATACATTTTAGTCAAAAAAATTGATTTATAAAAATGTTTTCATTTTTTTATTATTCCTCCTTGATATTTAGAAGAAATCACTAACAAAATTTTAATTTTTTTATATAATTTATTTGAAAATTATATTCATGTATTTTACTAAAAAATGTTTGATTATCCTTATGGAAATTATGATAGGAATTATTATTTTAATGTGTAAAACTTGAATGTTACTTCACATCATCATGAAAAATATTTTTATTAATTATTCAATTTTAAATTTCAATTTTCATTTAATGAAAAAAATTTCAAATTTATTTACATTCAAAAAACATTTGAATGAACTTTTCCTCATTAATGTTTCAAATGATTTTAATGATTCCATTATTATTTTTCAATGTTTAATTTAAATGAAATAATTTTTAAATTGTTATAATTTTTTATAAGTGATTATTAATTTAGGGTTGTTTTACTCAAGGAATGTTTTACATATGTTTTTCAATAAAAATAACTATCAATTTAATATGTCTTCCTTTGAGGTTACTTATTATTTACTATGAATACAGTCCAAATATAACATTTTTTCTCTTAATTTTTTAGGATGACATTATTTTTATAAAAACCATTTCTCATCCACAGGTTACACCAATATATAATTATTTTTAAACCTACGTATTTTCAATGGGATATTCTATGAGGAAATAATAAAATTATTTTTGAAACTATATTTTTTCCATATGTTGAGATATGATTTAATTTTTTAGAAACATATTTTATTTCATGGGTATTGATTTGATTTATGTTTTATGAACTTGTGTAATTAATAATTTTGATTTTTATTATGTTATGGGTGGGGCGTAAATCTCCTTAAAAAAATTGGCTAATTATAAATGTTATATGAGCTCAGAGGGCACACATGTGGTTATCCTAATCCTTAATGATTATACACATGTATTTATCCAAATCCACATGTTGGAACACATGTGTAATACTAGGACTAACTTGTTATTAATTTCATGGTGGCTATCTATGTCATAATAATTTATATTCTTTTATGTATTATAAAATTATTTATAGTATTCTAATATTAGGCTCGCATGTATCATCATATTTGATTTGAATATGATTTGTCTCTTATGAACTCCTAATATTTCTAAAATGACTCAATATTCTTATCTTTTATATTAATGGTATTGTTTTTATACGTTATGATCTTTTTTATAACCCTATGCTATCATTATTATTATGTATTTTACTTTTTAACTTATTATAATCTACTAATATAACCCTTTGTTATGTTTCCATTCCCTAGGATTTGTAGAAAGTATTAAAGTTAGGTGTGGAATGGATGTGTAATTAGTTGAAATTTATTTATGAAAGATATTGAAAATCATTCCAAAATTAAAAATATTTTTCCCATGTTTCTAAATTCATTAATAAATTATGGTCCTCCACATGTGTTTTTGAAATAAATTGATTGTTTCTCAAAAAATATATAATATTGATGTTTGAGTATTCTGTTTTACTGTAGTTAGTATTAGAGAGAGGAAATGTTAACCTTTGGAAATAATTATGATAAAATAATAGGTAAATCCATATGTATTTTTCTAATTATATGTCTATGGATGTCACTAATGATAAGTATAAGTATATTTACACGTTTATGAAATTGTCCTAGAATTTTAAAACTATATAGTGTATGTGGTTTCTAAAAAATTACATTACATTTTTTATATTATAAAGGGATGTGGATATATAACATTGGTTCCTAGGGGTAATAACTCTGAAAATTATGCATTGATTTAGAATCGATAATCACCAAGTGCATGAATATGGGACTTTCATCACACCTGTTTTAACACTCAAAGTTAATATTCATTAGAAATTCACACACCAATTATGAAACACCATGATGTTTTTAAATAGATAATGACTATTAATGACATGGGATAGGCCTATGGTGTTTGGAACTGAACTAATGTTGCCATGATTTAGAAATATAATTAGTCATATTTCATGATTATGTCGTTATCCACTACAAATATTTGTTACAACACATTGATTTCTTTTTTATAAAATGTTCGGAACGATAGAGAACTAGAATAGCAATGAATAAAATAGAAGAATTTTTTTGAGAATAAAAATTTAACAAATATTTGAGTAAAGGATGTTGCGATATTTCTTAATATTTTATCATCGAACGAAAATAATAATATATTCCTCAACCAACTCCCGTACTCACTAATAAAAATGAATGATAGTTTTCCCTAAGATTTTAGGTATTATAGACCATAGGGGAAATAAAATTCAGTTTCATATATGTAGATAATGTGGAAATTATTTGTCAATGGAATGTAGGAGAGGGATAATAAAATATTTTCTGAGTGGAAAATAAATACACCGACCATGTAACTTCTATGTATGATTCAAAACATTATTTAATTAAATGTATATGAAAAAGGTTCCATCAAATGTATCATTTACTATTAAATGTTTTACATGATAAATTTTTGATCATTACACCAATAGATGTCCTAAAGAAAATTATCAAGATGACAATACCCATGTTTGTGTGATTGATGGTTATATTATAGATGATGAAGGGACAATGAAGAAAATATTAATCTTACAAAATGTTTTAATATTATTTTCTATTTTAGACATAAGAAGCATGATTAAATTTATATTGATAATATTAAAACAACATTAGTATTACATATTGTGGGGGGGAGGTATTAACTACTAAGATGATGAAACCTAGTTAATTGTTTGAGAAAAAGTGGTATTATTGAAGTGTTAATGTATTAGTTTTAAATAATTGTGTCATATTAATCCTAAAATATGTAAGGATCAATATGTATAAATTTTTAAATATTGATTTCTTAAATTATGCAAAATGGAACTAATAGAATATAAATGTGTTTTAACAGAATGGTTATCTTTTTATTATGTGAATAAAAAAATAATATGTTGTGTATATTTAGATAATAATATTTGGATACGAGTTGTCTTATATGAATAATTAAATTGGATATTACTTATTACCTTAATGGATTATGGAAAATGTGATTTATTCTATCATCGATGGATTTTATAACATTTTAAGATTTAAATAACATATCCAATAATTTCTCTTTTATATAAGGAATGTAGATAAATTTATTCATACAATAAAATATTATGGTAATTCTGTTATTGACATGTTTCAGTGGAAAACATGACAAAGGTATTGAAATTTTTAGTCTGAGAAAATATAATTTTTCTTAATATTATATTGGGGATAAATTATAGATTTTTTTAAAAAATATTGAGATGTTATTTCAATAGTTTTGGATTTTGAACATTTGTATAGGATATAACTATTACAATTTTTTTAGAGATAGACGTATTACTTCACCAAATGATGATTTTTTCAAATACCATAACAGTTGTACACCATTAATTAAACTAAACATTGAAGAAATGTCTTATGATTCAATTATGGATCTAATTTATTTCTTTAGATAATAAAAATTATACATATAATAGTTCAAGAGATTAGGTGTAAATTTCTCAAGGAACAACCGATGAAAACAATTTTTTCTATGAAATAATAATATATCACCAAAGTAATTATTCACATGTTATTAATCTATATGGAAAAAGAATTCCTCAACATCGAGAAAATGATCATGAAATTAAAATTTCACTATTATTATCATTTTTTATGATATCAATGAAATTTTTCATTCCTCTTTTGTTTACAGAATTGGGGCCTTTATCCTCCACCAGATCAATAATTTTCTTATAACTATTTTTATTTATCACTCTCCATAAGTATGTGGGTGTTATGTTTTCTTAAATGTCCATATTTTCACATTTATCCTATGCCTTACAATTTGGAAACCTTGTATGTGTTATTCCACATGAATTTCATACATCCCATTCTAATTTTCAAGATGATGTATATTACCCCCTTTAATGATTTCGATTTCTATTAAGAAATTTTGAAATGATTAACTATTGACAAACGAGATTAATTTTTAGAGGCAAATTCATTTGGGGGGGTTAGAATGTGACACCAAATGATTTTTTAAAATATAATATTTCCAAGATTTTTTTTTCAATATTTTTCATAACATTAAATACTTAATATAAATATAGTTATACACAAAAATATGTTTATCTTTTTTTACACTTGATATTAATTTTAATAAATTGTGATATATTGTTAATAATATTCTTAAAAACCACTATAATATATATTTTTAACATATAGATATGAATATTAATAAATTATTTTAAAATATTATTCCTAATTATTTTCATAAATAAGAAATATTATACAATTATGTGTATATGATATTCAAATATACTAAATCCAAAAAAATTCTTTATTTTTGTGAAGCATAATAAAATTATATATTGACACATTATTAAAATGAATTTTATAAAATAAACATAATTTTATAAATTTAAATTTAATAATTATCTTTGTGTGAAATTTTTGAATTTTATGAATAAATTTTTTTTTAAAAGTAAAAATCATTGAATTTTAATGAAAACAATCCTTTTCATTAAAATTATCAATAAAGATAAATTATATTTCATATTGGATTTGATGTATAATTTTTTCAATTATATATATATATATATTTTAATTCAATTTATGTCTTTTAAATCAAATTTATATTTAGATTTTAAATAATTGTTTTTAGAAAATTTCTATTTTTTCACATATATGTATTCTCAGCGGGTTTGAAGGATTAATTTTATTTTAAATTTTGAAACATATATAAATATAATTTATAAAAATTATTTTTATATTTTTAATTGTATGAATTTTTATTATATAATAAAGTAATCATAAATTTTTAACAAAATTATTTTTAAAAACAGTAAAAAATGAATTATCATGAATAAGGTTTAAATAGTGTTTTGCTCATTACATGGGATTATGTTAATATTAATTTTAAAAAATTAAAACATTAATTTTTTAATTGGATTTAAAATTTATAATAAATATTTCAAAATATGATAATATTACTCATTTTACATATTTTTAAACGATAAATTTACAAGGCTAAAAAACTAGTTATTTTATTAAACCTAAAAAAAGTTAAAAAAGTAAATAATATAGTCTAAAGAATAACATGTTTAAAAAATGTGTAATTATTTTTGTTGGTGGAATGGTTTAAAAATATTATACCCAACCAAAATTATTTATCAATTTTGGAACCAAATGAGGAGGTAGTGGCATCCCATTAATGAATTATTTTGGATATTTATAAAAATTCCACTCCTCAATTTTAAAATGACAATATCTTTTATCAATTCATCACAACTTTGATCAGTTTTTATCAACTAAAAAATTCCCTCATAATAAGAAAAATTCCATAAACTCATCCTAGATGCCCTATTTTCATCATAATTATTTATGTGAATTGATTTTGGGGAGAACCTAAGGAGGTTACCGATGGAAGATGTAATGTTATTCATTGAGTGTTTTTATTTTATTTTTTCCATAACATACATATATTATTATGAAACCATGATCATATAATAAAAATATTATCATAAATATACATATATTTTTTCATGATATTTTGATGACCTAAAACCATCTCCTATTCCATCAAATGGGATCAGAAATCATTATTAGTGTGTACGGCGGACTTCCTCCCCATGAACTAATGTCATTCATTTATTACATTAACACCAATAATTATTGGGTATAATGATAGATATAATGTATACATATATATGATATTTATAAAATTATTATTACTTTTAATTAATTATGTGATATATTACATTTTTATTTCCATTCCCAAGTGGATACGATAATGTCACTCTTATGTACAGTGGACTAGCACCTTGGGATGTGATGTGATTATTTTTCTCGAATGATTTACATGGAAGATAATAAAAATAAATTAATAAATATATCTTATATAAATTAAATAATTATTAAATTAATGAAATATATATCATTATTAAATTGTAATATGTCATTTTCATTCTCACTTTCTAAAAAAGGATAATGATGTCTGGACTATCTCTATCATGAAATGATGTGACATTCGTTTCATCATTAGAATACATGGATTAATTGTATATGTATATTATATGAAATAATATGCTATTTTATTGTAAATATAATTCTATAATTCTATTATATTACTTATCCCTCTTTCATAATGATCATCGAAAAATAGAAATGTTACTCATGTGTACATGTGGCCTACCATCTTTATGATCGCAACATATTTCATTTCTCAAAAAAATCCTTGATTATTGGTGATAAAATTATAATTTATTTATAATTGTTATTATTAATTAATATATGATGTAACCATGATCAAATTAAGAGGGACGATAATTAAAAAAAAAACAAATACAAAAACAAAGAGAATATTTCCCGATCATGGCACTAACATGACATTGATAATAAATATTTTATTAATAATCATAAGAAAGTAATATATGGTGTTATATATATGATTATGTTTCTTTAATATAACCCTACTAAAATTATATTTATTATATAAGTGGTTTTAATGTGTATGATAGACGTTATGACATAAGGTCATGGATTTGTATTCCCTCTATTATTTCTGGGATACATATGAAATGTCACCAATCATTTAATTTTTTGTGGTGTATATACTATCCCCTTGAAATTTTATATCATGAATATAAATATATTAATGATACAAAAAATTTCATTTGATGTTATACTTTATTGGGTATTAGGAATAAAAATATCACTGTAGTGGTAAGGTGTTTCTGTCACACTTTTATTTTTTGTGAGACACATACCATATTGACCACTTAATAGATTTATGTTGTTTATATAGTTTCCATTAATGTAATTTAGGATTCATATATTATATATTATAGGGATCTAAATATCCATTTTATGTTCTTTTTTCATGATATTTATGTTTCAAAAGTTATCAAATCGATAAGGTATTTCTTTCACCGTTTTCCTTCATTGAGAAATAAGTTATTTTTTACACCGATCTTCATTTATATGGTTTACATATTATCCCTTTAACATTAAATATCATGAATTTATTTATCTTCTTGATATTATTATTTTAAAAGAAAATTCTTCTCTCATGGGTCTAATGATTTATTATTAACAAATTGGTAATTATTTGGTGTTACAATCACAATTTTTATTGAGATTATTTATGAGTATGTTTATTATGATAAAATATTATGATATTTTTCTTCATATACTCATTATTCTTATTATCCTCTGGTGGTTTAAGATATTTCCAAGAAATAGTCCAATTTCCTACTATTTTGTACATAAAATAATTGAAATTTTTTTTATAAGATTCAACATTATATATCCTCTTAGTTGGAAATCCATTTTTTTAAAACCCATGTTTTCAAAAAAATTATAGAATTTTTTATATTTCTAATTATTTTAAAAGTATTTTTTCCATGATATATTTTTTTAAAATTATTATGAATGAATATTTAGGTTTTTTCAAAATATTACTCAATAAGATCTTTCCAAAAAATAATAAAGGAATATTGTTTTAACATGTAAAAAATAAAATAATATTTCCAAAAACATTAAATCTAATTTCTTTGAAGTATATATTATAAGATTTCAAGGTTACATTTAAAGAACAGTATTTTCAAAAAAAAATTATTTGTAAATTATTTTTAAAATAATAAATGATATTTCCCTCAAGAAATTTAGAAAATTATTTTAAAATATACAATTATTAGTTTTGATGGTTAATTAAATGAAAAATATTTTGATAATATTTTTTGTATTAATAAATTTATTTACAAGGAAATTTTATTTTCCTTAGTAATTGATCCATGATATGTTTATTTCAAAATCATTCTACATCAAATATGTCATTATTTAACGTTACATATGATCTTCTTGGGATATGATCCAAGGATACAATTATTATTCATTATCTGAATGGTTTTGAATTACATAATGTTTATGAATATCTATTCCCTTCACTAGTTTATACCATGATATAATTATTATGAGTCTTACTTTATTTCCATGGGTTATAATAGGATTAAATTCTGAAATAATTATGGAACCTAACACTTTTCTATATGTTACAATATGATGAAATGTTTATGGAAGCAATTTCATTTCACGAGTTATGGTATGATGAATTGTTTATGAATAATTCCCCGCATAAATATGGATTTAATTATTATATTTGTGGGACCTATATCTCCCACTAATTCATTGGGTTGAGATAAATTTTATATGTGTTTAGAGGATACAAAAGTGGTGGTCCCAAGCCCTAAAGAGGGAACAATAGATTTTATCCCATGCCTAAAGTAGATTTATCAGTGGTTTACCCAATCCCTACATGTTATGAATGATATGGATGGTATCCTTGACATATGATTTCTATTATTTTGTGTCAACCATAATTCCATGTCTTATGCCATTTTTATGCTAGTATGGTTCATGTTCGTTGATTTCCTTATGATTAAATCCTTATAAACTACAAATATTTATGTGATGAATCAGTATTCAAATCATTTATATAAAGGGTATTATTTTATTATGTTATGATCATGCTGTCATAACCTTGTTCTCGCATTACGTTAATCAATTTCCTTTTTTACCCTTACAAATTATTATTACTTCCTCCTCTCTTATGTATCCATTTCTCATTTATGGAATAGAGGATTTAAGTATGGAATTTTTTTGAAGTTAGCATAATAGTATGATCTTCATGGGAGATATTTATTGTATTTTAGTAATTGATAAGTTTGTTTTCTAGGTATTTTAATGACCTAAACTATTAATTTCCCAAGGCATGTCTTTATGTAATATGTTTAATATTATTCTAAAAATATTTAATATTCATCTATGAGAATCATAGTCCAATATAGGTATAGTTTATTTTTTTATACATAAATTTACTGTAGATAAAGATATATCCTTCAATTACATGGGGTTTCTTCCATTTTATAGGTCATTAGTAGACACCTAATAATAAATCAGTGGAATTAGATCCACTTTTTTCAACATATCCAAATTATTATTTACTTTTTTTTGGAATCAATCTATTGTAAAGCATTTAAAAGAAATCATAATATATGAAATGTTTTGCATATATTATTTTGCTTAGTAAATTATTATTATTCATCCATATCAATGTATTATATAAATGAAACTATTTTATATGAACAACACCATGTAATATGATACATTACGATGTAAAATTACATTTCTCTTTATATTTCGATATGAATGAATTTTGTAATGTAATTATAATTTTGGTGTTTCATTAAATATGATAGGAAATTTATCATAAATCTATTCATATGTGATCATATAAATAAAAACATTTATGTAGGATTTTTATCATTAAATATTATTAGTACACATTTTTTCTATTTTTTATCAATTATAGTTTATGATATGAAATCCTATTATCAGTCATAAAATATAACATAAATAAAAATGGATAATAATTTTTTATTAATAATTATTTTATAATAGTTTATAAATTTTTTATGAATTATAAGTGTTAGTCCATTTAAAATTTGATTTATATTTTTTGAATTAAATTTTTGGATGTTCGTGTTAGTCTGTCATATTTTTTGAAAATTAATAAAGTTATTATTCATTTTTTATTCCATTAGTATATTCATATTTAGGAAATGTTTATAAATTTTTTAAAAAATTACACTACATATATGTGATCAATTCCATCATATAATATTTTTTCCATAAATTTAATTACAAGAACAACATATAAAGATTTTGTTTTCATCTTCCCTGACAATGACCTATAATTGATGTTATTAAATTGAATTCAGTTGTTCAAAACTTTTTTAAAAATATTATTTTTAATAATTTTATGATTTTGATATACTTATGAGTGAAATATCATTGATTATACGGACTTTTGGATTGAATTCCACCTGTCCTGGAGACTTGTTTTTTTCAAGAAAGGTGGGGTTTACCTGTCTTTTACTCTTGGCTTACTCAAGTGTACTTTTTCAATCTCATATAAATCTATTCATTTTCATGGTGTGTTTAATAAACTTATTCATATGATTCATTTAGTAATATAAGAATTTAAGTTTTTTTATATTTGGGTGAGTAACATGGACTATGGTTTTTATAACCTGTTACACATTAATATGGTTTGGACATCTTAATTTCATAGAGAAAATTGGTATTCCAAAACTAAATCATTATAATCAAACATAAAAATGGTAATAAAAGAAGATACAATATATATTTCGTACTATGTAATATTAATAAATTATTTATATATATAATGTATATTATATTGGTGTGGATTTTAATGAAACCCAGTCAAAATATTATATGGTATATTCCTACCTAAAGTTGAACTTGTCATTACCGTGATGAAGAATTATTAGTGACCTTAACAATCAGGTTAACATGAATTATCTTGCATGATGAAATAATTATAAATGTTAACCCTAACCATTGGGTATCTTTTTCTCATAATATTGATTGGGATTTTCCTTATTGGTAAACCCTAACTGTTTAAATAACATAGGAACCATTTCGAGTAAATCTATTTGATGGATTTATATAAACATTTATCTACTCAACAATCCATGAATCATTAATGATAAAAATCCAAATAGTTTTCCACTAGATATCGTTCATGATTATTTATATGATACCTTGTGTATGTATAGGGGAAATATGAATCATTAATTACTGAATATATTAAATTTATAATATTAATATTTTTAGTGATAACACATTCATTAATTTTCCTTTATGAATATATATAATGTGATACTCATATATAGATGTATATTTGTTATTGATTTGGGATAACTGAAGATAATAAATTTGAGATCACTTATAGGTACATCCAACAATAATACATGATATTGGTATTTAAGATTGGGAAGTATTCTCAAATTGAAGCATTATTAGATAATGAATGTGATTTCATTAAATATCAATTTCAAAAAACACTAACTCATGTGTATGAGATACATAGTTTGTAGTGAAAATCTGTTCCAATCAACATTTAGATAGGGATAATAAGAAATTGGAAATGGAGTTTATGATATTCAAATTGTTGATGAAGAAATTTTTTCAATTTTCGATTTCCAATCATATTAACTAGTTCCACCAAGTAGACTAGTTATTGAATAAATGAACTTCTATTGTGTTATTATTATAAATGAAAATTTCATTTTTGTATATTGTTTGTATGGGATGGGATTTCTATTCATTATGTTCAATAATATTTTCTCTATATATAAGAATCATGTTTTATGTAATTTTTAATATGGTAAATGAATTTTAAATTCAATATATTATATATCTAAATAATAGAATTCTGAATAATATATTTACCAATTATTATATGCCCACCTACATTTGGTACTGATGTGATAGGAAAAAATGTTAAATTTATCTAAAAAATACACAAAGAGGATTGTTAGGCTCCATCAATTTTTAATAATTTAATATATTTCGATATTATTTATTAATAAAGATGATTAGATAACATTTCAATGGAAAAAGATAATGTGTGAGTGGTTTCATGGATGTCCAACATAGTTATTCTTTTAATCTAATGAATGTATAGAAAAATAAAAGTATTTGGTACTTCATTATGGTTACTGAGGACGTTATATGATATTATTATATTTTTTTTATGAGTTATAAGTATGTCACATTGAAATTATTAAAATATTATAATGAAAAGTAAAAAAAATTAACTAGGAAAAATCATTAGGATTCTCTAATATTATTATAGATGTGAATCTATGAGCCTATAATTCATTAGTCTTTTTATAAATTATTAAACTATTCCATAACTCGCCCTTCATATAACAACACAATTGAATTGTGTGTATGATTCGAGGGTTAGTTTTTGGAAAAAAAATTATTGACAATGAGATATTTTATCCTTAAAATTAAATGGTTATTTTGTTTTTTTGTATTAGTAAATTAATATTAAATCATATTCATTCTATGGATATCATAAGACTAATATATGAGATGTAGAATGAGAAATAATATCATATGTATTTTATGATAATTTTTCATTTTTGAATAATATTCTTGACATTTGAATTATCATAAAATAATACATTAAATAGAAAAATTAATATTTTTCGTTCAAACCAAAGAGACTATGGGATATAACCTTTATAACCATAGTAAACACAATGTGTTTGGGGCCTAATGTAGATTTCTTGTTGGGAATAAATATATTTTTATTGTTGTAGAGGGAGTAATGATGAACATAGAAAATCTATATACTTAAAAACAGAATTTGTTATATGAATGGATGTTTTTGTGTTCCATAATTAGTTTTGGAATAAAAACAAACTCAATTTACATTATAATATTTATGGTCTAGTATTATTTGTGAAATGTGACATAGGGATATTGGACTCTAGAAAACAATTTTTTTATGCACTAAATAAATGAAATTTTTCATTGGGAATAGTTAATCTTCATAGAATGACTTATCGAAATGAAATTAATTATATAAATAATATTACAGAAAGAACAAAAATAATTTAAAAAACACAAGTAGATGATGAAAATAATAATGGTGTTGAAATATTTATGAGCATAAATGTTTTTTTAGTGTTAAAGTGATTTTTAATTTAGGTACGAAATAACAATATATGGTTCAAATATAGTGACTTAATAAATTATTTTAGTAGGGGGAACATGAATGGCTGGGTTTTATAAGGAATATAATTCATAAATTATATTGAAATTAAACACATGGTACTGATTCAAAGAGGTAGACGTTACTTTTTTTAGTTCGTATTATTAATGAATGGATCAAAATCATTTTTGACTACTGAATACACTCAATCCCAGATTGAGAACAAATCATTTATCACTTAGGTAAAATTTATTGATGAACATGGTGTTTTACACTTTCATTTTCATTGTTAAATTTTTTTATAAACTCCTCATATTTAATAATTACTGATAGTGTGATTGATGAAGATATGATTTACTATTAGTTAATGTTTTTTAAAATTTTATTATTGAAATACAAATAGATAATATCATCCACTCTTGTAAATTCATGAAAAATGAAATGTAGACTCACCAACACAACATATTATCCAATAGGTGTGTATCTGATGATCCTAGTTGAAGAAAAAAAATTCATTTATTTGGATATTAAAAAATCCATAATAAATAACTGATGAAAAATGGGATGAAAAAAATAATATTTTATGTCTTATATCTCTATATCCATCTCTTTTTAGTGATCTCCAATTTCTCATAATTCAAAGAATAAATTCCATACCAATGTTCCTACATATTATGATGTTTGTGGGGTGGGTTTATTTTGGGTATTTCACACCTTCACTTATCCTTTCAAAAAAACACCCTCACTCCCAGTTATATTTTCTTAGGTTAATTGATTTGTTCCATGTATCACCTTCACCATGACGTCCCTCGTAACAAATGACCAATGGAGACCCCTCTATAATAAAATATCAGGCTTCACCAAGAATCATTATCAAAATCAACCATAATGAACATTAATGATTTTGTTTATATGGAATGATCAATGGCCATGATTACTAAATATGGGTTCTTGAATCATTATTTCTCAAGGTCTCTCATACCATGAAGAAAGAAGACAAATCAGAAACATGAAAAAAAAAATGTAGAGAATTAGAACAAAATATTTTTCTTCTCATGTAGAACATTATCATGTATGAAATAAAAAATGTATCTAATTCACTTTGTGTAGCTGATTCTTTTGATGTATTTGATCTAAAACACATGTCCATTTCACTTCGTGTAGCTAATTGGAATATATAGGTGTTCTCCTCATGTAGTTAATTCAATATAATGTATCTGTTTGGACTGTGTAACTGGATCGTCAGCATAACCATTGTGCTTTCAATATCATTATACCAAAAAATTGGAACCATTTAATGTTAGTGGAACCACATATTGGAATATAACGTTTTATTTAGTGGATTTTCATAGCTCAATCACGAATGTCTTAGACTAAACTATTATTTAATCAAGATACTCTATTTTAAAAAATAGTTGTTAATTGAAAACATGAGATAATTGTAACCATGATTTAAAAAAAAATCATTTAATTCTCTTTGGAAGAGGATACTATCCTATTTTGATGTGTTTGAGAATTTTTATTTTGATTTAATAAATAAATCCCTTGATACAATTGGATCTAAATCAAAGAAAATCATCTTCTTCATATATGTTTTTTTCATTTCTCTTTTAGTGGTTATTACACTCCTGGTAGAGGTGTTGTTATCTTTGTGGTCATCATTACTAGTAGGATCCTTGTTATATATGAAGGGTTCAGTCCCAATAATTGTTTTGGAATATGAATATTAAATATTATTCTCTGTTGTTGTTTTATGTTTAGGACCCTCAATCATATTGTTTTTTTCTAATATACAAAATATCACATAAAAATTAGTATTTCATTATTAATTTTTATTGAAAAAAATTATCAATGAGATATATTATAAATCCATTAATTATTATTAAAATAAAAATTAACTATTGAAACTCATTTAGTTCATCAATAATTAAAAGGAATAATTTTATAAAATAATTCCACATCAAAATCCCCTATAAATAATTTTATTCCCTCAAACATATCTATGGGTTTTTTTAATTATAGAATGGAAAAAAATATTTTTTAAGTCAGTAAAAAATAAAACAAGTTATGATATTTATTTACAGAGTAAAAAAATTTATTTTTATATTGTGATTTAAAGACAATAATCACAGTAGGCACAACAAAAATTCAAATAAGAATTTAAAAAACGTTAATGAATATAAATAAACTATAAGGAATGAAATTTATACATGATGAAGTAACTCTTCCTTATACATGTTTGTAATTTAGATTATAATTTTAACAGTTTGAAATAATTTAGATTTAAGTGGAAATAAAATTTTTACGTGATTCACTATTATTTAGCACTCTCTATTAGATTCAAAAAACACATTTTTATCACATCATTGAAAAAACTAATATGGTTTTTTTATAAATATATTTTCCCATTTTTTAGTTGGAATAAATATTCCCCAATACGTAATGAGAATATTTTTGGAATTTCAATTTATCATAATTTTTCCAACAATGAATTGTGAATAGGGTCATGAAAACACGTATTGTTTTTGGATTTTCATTTTTTTAAATCACCCACTTACCATGTCTCAAAGACCAACCATGTGATCCCTGATTTCCTATGAGACTCTATATTTAAGGGAAATATATTAAAATCATTTGATATAGCTCACTAAATATCATTAATATCCAAAAATATTACTCTCTTAGGTTCTAGGTCAGATTTTTATTTTCCCCAGGTTATGATCATAATTCCAAAAATATATATCATATCACACTATCATTAAAAATTAATAAATCGATCATCCATAATATATCATGTGTCATAAATCACCATTAATTTACCTCAAAAAATTCCAAAATCAATGAAAAAATCATCAACAACCATGTTATAATGTACATGGAAGGAAAAAATTAATGTTAAAATTGAAGACTAAGACCCCCGGTTTGTAAAATATTTTGAAAATCTTTAACCGTCATTTTTTTGAAAATAATATTTGTGGGATTTTGATTTTTCTGTTATATAAATCAGAGATTATCTTAGATATAATGCTATATAATATACAATTAAAACACAACATTGTCTTAATTTTTTATTCCCAATATAGAAGTTAGTTACATTAAAAATTAGTTTTCAATTTGGTGGTTCTCATAATATTTTAGGGGCCACAGGAGTGTTCAAAAATAAAATTAACACACATCAAAAAAATCTCATAACCCTTTGTGTTTTTACAAGAACATAGTTTTTCATTGTTATTAAAAAACAAGCGAATATTAAATTGACTTTTAATAGTACAATTAAATATATATTTTTATGGTAGAAGTTGAATAAAAGTGATTTTAATTGGAAAAATAATGTCTCACAATGAAGATGAATATAATTCTAAACTCTCTATAAATAAACTAGCTAAAAAAATACAAAATCATATCCATAAATTTTTAAATAATAGAAGGGTAATTCTCCCACACATAACTCTCAATGGCATGTAATAAGAGATGATATGTGTATTGGAAAAAAAATAAAAAAAACATCCCCAAATATGGGAGAATTAATCATATAAGTTCATTAAAATGTACCTATTTTTTATTAGGAGATAAGTCTCGAATTGGTACATTCAATTTCATGTATTCTTATGTAAATGGATATAAAAATATATAAATTAAACTTCAAGAAAATTTTATTAAAATTATTGATGTTAGGAGGAATTATCCAGTTATTTTAATGAAACACTATAATATTTTTCACATTCCATGTTTACAGTGGTGGTAACAGTATAGAGGTAATAATAAATTTTAAAACTATAGATAGGTGAGGTTGGAGACTCAAGAACTGGTAGTTAACAATATTAGAAATGGTATTTTTAAATGTTGACAAAAACAATAATTGTTTGTTCCTATGAAACAGTAAGTTTATAGATATCAATTATATATGAGACACATGAAGATTTTGATTAATGAGATGGATCCGAAGACCATGGCCTTCCATTCCATGAAGTATCTAATTCTTAAGACATTATCCAAAAATGTTCTTTTTTCCTCTCCATCTAGAAATAAAAACCTAGTAATCATCAATATCATAATGTTAAATGGTTCGAAGAACATGGATTTAAATTTTATTAGTAATGTATTCATCCTAGAATTATGTATCATGACAATTTTACTAACCTTGAAATCCCAATTCTTAAAAATTTAGTCATCATTTTATTTTTTTCTCCATTTTTAAATCTCATTATTTTCATATTATTACTTATTAATTTATACAATAAAACTCATCTAAAACAAAATAATATCACGAGAAGACATGAAATCATAGTTTAGGGCCATTACGGAATATAATGACTAATGATAATGTTCAATAGCTATATAATAATCTCTAAAAAATAATCTAAAATGGGGGAATCATGATGTTAGTCTTATATATGAATTTTGGTCTGACCATAAAACATCAACCATCTTCATTTACGAATCCTTTATTGATTTATATACCTTCTTATGAAAAAAATATTTAATCTCTATATTAGAAAATTTATCCTTTCTAATAGATTATGGGTGAGATGAATAAAACAATATCCCACATTAGGATTCATTATTCATGAAAATATTGTTTTTGTGGGAGAAATGGTTATTTATCCATGGCATGTTTTACATTAAATTATTAACAACTTTTAATGCCTATTTATCCATATCAAAAAACAATGGTGTATGGAAAACATGTGTAGAGTGGAATGAATCTTCCACAATGTGTGTTTTTTATGACTATTAAGAAGAAGAACTTCTATGATTTTGATGAATCAATGAATTTCCTTCAATATTGAAATAAATAAAACACCATATTTTATAGGATTAGTGACTATGAAAAACATTGTCATTGTATATATAGTTTTTAGGCTTCTATCCATGGGGAGTATCGTCATCGAAAATGCAAAGTAATTTTCATAGTTGTCTACACCATAAGGATCTTTTTTAGCTAAGAAAGGTTTAGTATCCATATTTTTCATGGAAACCAGTATATTTAATTTTTTCTCTTGTGATGTTTTATAGGTCCATCGGTCTAAATTTTTTCCATATGTCTATTATAGAACCTAAAAATTTCGTTTCTGATAGAATTTTAATAATCAAATTATTTGACGATGTTTTTTATGAATCAAATAATTATCTTATAAAAGATCAATTTTCTATTATAGTTCATTTAATTATATAATGAATCATATAATGAATGTTATGTAAATATTCCACTCAATGAATACTAAGTTAAATAAATTTCTATTGTAAAATGATCAATAATTTTATTTAATTAGACATGATCCTTCTACATACCAAGAAGATTTCTATTGTTTTGGTTCTATGAAGTGGTTAGATTACCTGTAAATATATATATGAGTAATTAAATCATACTATATGTGGAAGATGGTGGATTCACATAAGGGTAAGATTCATAAGAGGTATGTTGGTTTTCATTAATTAATATTATATATATGGTAGAGTAATTACATATGAAACATAATTAGTTTAAATTGGTTAAATGGAAATTATATGTGTTGACTATGATGATACATTTTCCCCTATTGTGATGATAAAGGTAATTTCAATATTATTTAAATAATAAATATTTTTAATTATGTAATATATCATATGGATGTCAAAATCTCTATCCTTGATGGAATTCATGATGAGGATGTGTATATGATATAACATAATAGTTTTCGATGCGAAAAATAACTCTGTAATGTTTTTAATGTTTCATCATTCCATTTATTAACTAAACCATTCTTCTCGAAGTAATATTACCATATCTAATTATGCTCTAAAATAATTTATCTTAATAGTGAACGTAAATGATCTCTGTATATTAATATATTAGTTGGGATTTAGTAGTGTTTTCTAATACTGTATATATATGAAATACATCTTATCAATAATTTTTTTCTTTAAATTACATTCAATAATTATGTAATTCTTTAAATGCTTATCAATAAAATAAATTGGTCATGTATCCCAAAAAATTAAACACTTGTGAAGGTTGATCTATGAGGCTACTCATACATTGTCGATATACAAATATTGGTTAAGTGATAATGTATTTTACCATAGAATAGTCCTAAATTGGTCTTTATCATTATAGTATAAAATTAATCTTATGAATATTCAATATCCTAATAAGTATTTAAAATAGATGGATATAATTCAATATTATTCTTACAAACAATCATTTATATATTTCATGCCATATACATGAATAGATGACACCTATGTTCATAGAATAATTAGTTGAAAAAAATAAATCCTTAGTCAGTGTTTTTTGGTTACTATTTAGAACATTATGAATTTCTTGGGAAGGGTTGTGAATATGTTGTTGGCCTCTATAATAGATGTTTTTCTATGTGTAAAGGGTTAAAAAGATATAAAATTTTAATCTAATATAGTCAGTATGATATCTCAATTAAGATTCATTTTATTCCAGAATGGTAGAGCTGAGTTACAAATAGGCTATTATGCCATAATTAAAAACGTAAAAATAGAAAATCTCTATATCTAATTATATGAAAGAATATGTTTGGATTGAATAATGTTTTTTTAAAATTGGGAAAATTAGGGTTGAAATTATGATTTACTATGACAATATTGGATACATTGCTTAATCCAATGAACACTAGACTCACTAATGGTACAAATATATCCTACATAAATACCATCTCATATGGGAGATCATTGAGGTGTTAATGTTAGGATCACATAGCTTAATAAAGAGTATTGTGTATTAGATCGATTGATGAATCCATTATCTCTAAAATATGATGACTATAATGTTAAATATATTGGTGTATGATGAATATGATATTTATCTTAATGGTTACATTTAAATAATTAGTCTATAAATAAAGGAATTATATATTTACAATTTATTCAGGTTCTCTATAGATTATATTACAAGAAAAGTTAGAATTTTATTATTCCCACTAAATGATGAATTATTTTTTTCTTAATTATTTATAATCTTATATTATTATGGATTATGATAATATGTTAAGGTTACATTGAGTAGAATCTTATACTAAATATAAATATTGTATCTAAAATATGAAAAATAATCCAATGACCTAATAAGTTGAGACATATTACATGGAATGAAATTAAAAAATATATATCCCAGAATTCCATACAATCATAAATATATAAAGGGTTTTATAAATATTTTGAACCACTATTAATTCTGATTTGTGAGATACTAACCTTGAGAACATTTAGACAAAGATAAATTTCCTACTCAATCCTTGAGTCTTATTTAAACAAATATGGTTGGTTATGTTGTTGATTATATTATATGTTGGATATCAAAAATGATAGGATCATGTCACTCAAGTGAAGTTATAATACATATATACTCTTGATTTAATTAGATAAATGAAATTTATGTTCATGCATAGTTGAGTTAATTGTGAGGTGTTATGCTGTGTTTTAGAGGGACACGTAATGTAATCCCCTCATAGATGAATAAAATGTGAATTATTAATTAATCATTCAAGCATATTTTATAATTTCATGAATGGATGAGATACATTATACTAGACTAGTTTTTTCAACGTCTAGATGTCCCATGATATCAGAGAAGTGAAATTATATTTTCAGAAAAATTTTACATATGATACACCATATTGTGTCAATGTTCATATAAAAATTATATTTTTTCTAATAAAGATCAAACTACTCATCTTATTAACATGAGAATCAAAATTATTTTCTAGAGTATGGTATTTTCATAAAATCATAAAACCGTGATTTTATCTTTTTTTAGTATTAGTAAGTTTTTTATGATATTATGGATGGGTTTTGGAATATAGATTTTTTTTATAAAAAATTTTGGAAGAAAAATGAATAGATTTTTTTAAACTATATCTGAAACTAGTTTTGATGGAATTACCATGAGTTTTGAATTTTTAAAATAATTTCATATACGATTTTTTATACGTGGGAAATAATTATAAATAATAAAATCATAGATATCATTATCGATGATATCCTTGTTTAATAGATGGTTTTATAAAAATATTACATAATATATAATTACCAGGATATGTTTCCTCCATAGATTATGATAGTGGAATGTGATATGTGTAATTTCACGTATTCATTTGACTTCAAATTCATATGTGTTTTAATCTATTATAATTATATATGATTAATGTAATAATGAAATTAAATTGTTTTTGGGTATAAAGAGTTATCCTTAAATAATAAATGATCTTGATTATTCTTCATGAAATTACCTTTTATCCCTTGTAGTTTCTTTTTAGGTTTATTTTTTTAGAAAATTATTTCATAACTCAAAAATTAAAAAATCATAATATAAATGGTAAAAAATTACAATTAGTAAGCATTTTACCCATTAAATAAATCATTTATAATTAATGTTGATTTATTTTTAGGGAACATATTCACTACATTCAACATGACTGCTTTCTTAACCACACCCATCATTAAACCCACTAAAAACATTTTAAAAATTAGGGTGAACATAAAATCTCAAAATGGGATACAAAATGGATGGAAATCATTATTTTATTAAAAACATGAAAACCCATGAAATATTTATCTTTACATAAATTTTCATTTTTGGAGATCAATAATACAATTTTATAAGAAAACAAAACACGTTTTACTCATTAAAATCATCCAAACACATAATAGGAAGTTAAAACCCTTTTGGTAACATAGGGTATCATATTTATAATACAATTTCACACCCCTTTTAATTTTAATAACCATAAAACCCACTTATAATATAATTATTACCCAATGGAATGGATAAATATAATTTGGATCAACATTATTAGAATCTATATTTGGTTGAGCCATTTCTCATTAGCTATATTAGATCACAAAAATTCATATAAGTTATATCAGGCCCACCCATGTGTTAAAATGGGGCTCAATCATTCATATAAGTTGTATTAGGATCACAAATTTAATATAATGTACCTGTACTAGATCATGAATAAAATATTTTAAACATAAACCCTTTTATAGAATAAATTAATTTTATATTTAAAACACTTTCGAATAATAATAATCTTTTTATTTAAAACCCCATTTTCAATACAAAAATAATTTTCCATTGAAAACGCATTTTTAATGCTAAAATGAATATAAGGGTAATTTTATTCCATTTAATAAAACATGGACTATATAAATGGAATCTAGATATCAAATTATTGTCAGAGTGTCTGAAAAGTTCTTGTCGCTAGGTATACTAAGAATAGAACATTTCTTTTTTCATTTGAAGAAATATTCCATATAAAACATGTAAAAAGATTCATTATCATAATAAATTAAAGAAATTTAAATGGATATAAAATTTACTTAATAAATCTTTTGTTTCCACATAAATTAATTAATAAAAAAATTGAAAAAATGGACATGTAAGAGAAAGAGTTTGATAGAAAAAACTTTAAAGGATGATTTTTTAAATAAACAACCCCGTATCACTAGGGAAATGGATAATTCATAATATCCATTAAAAAGTATAATTAAAAACATTACATATTAATAGAATCAATATATTCTGGATAATACATGTAAATGGGACTTCATATACAACTTATAAAATAATAAACATATATAACATCAAAATACACCTCAATGAAAAGAAATTAAATCAAAGTCCCCTACTATGACTAGGATTCTACATTTTTGAATTTATCATCCTAAATAAAAAAAAAGTTAATTTATTTATTTCGTGTTTTTTTATTTTTTTTATTAATTTATTTTTGAGTTGTTGCATTTTTTTATATAATTACTTATTCAATTATGTTTAATTTGGATTTTTTTGACCATATTTGGCTTATGTGTCAAAATTGCATTTTTTAGGTTGAATATTTTCAATGTTTTATTTGTTTATACTTAAATTTAACAATAATTTAATAATTATCATATATATATAGATAAATTATATTGTTTTAACCAACCATGAAATATGGTTCTGAAAGATGAACTAACTTAATGATCATTGAGACGGTAGGCCTTACGTACACATGTGTAAAATTTAAATTATTAAATGATCATTATGGAAATAAATAAAGTGATATATTATTCTTTAAAAATTATAATATTATCAATAATAAATTATTATTTTATTATATATACTTATATGTAACATTCTTGTGATGTGGCGATGAAAAAGGAATTACATCAATTAATGTAGGTGACACTCCACACGCCCACAAACGATGTTATATTGTCTTAGTGAGTGAAAATGTAAAAGAGTGAAGTCCTATATTTTATTTCTATAATAAATAATATTTCAATAATATCATAAAATATTCATTTATATAACATTTATTTTGAATATTTACCCTTATAACCTTCCATGTAATGCATTACTATAAATTAAATCACATCGCTTCGTGGGGTAGTAATTAAACATACAATAAAGAGACATTATCATATCACATACAGAATAAAATGGAATAAAATTATATATTATATAATGAATAAAAATTTATAGTTATTTTATTAATATCATATATATTCATTTTAATTATCAGCATCCCAACCATGAGTGGAAGAAATGGAAAATTTATTGACATTTGTTTGAGTGACAGTTGTGAACTGTATACAAGAATGGTGATTTCAAAAACCATTTTATGGAATATAGAAATCATTTAGGTTTTTTCATTAACATAATAACTTCTATTTATATGGAATGTTTAGAGGCTATTATGTAATCATGGTTGACGAATAATTGAAGGAGGTATAATAATAATTTATATAATAAAGCTTGTTGATGAAAGTTAACTCTCATTTACGTTTCTTAATAAGGTTTCCACCAAATTACATTAAAAATGTATTCAATAAAAACATAAGGTAGATGGAATAAAGGTAGTTTTTATGTGATTTGGGGTGTTTCTGTTGAACCAAATTAGTTGATGGGTTTTAATAAGTTAAGGGTTTGAATTATTTTTATAATGGAGGAGTGGAATTGTCACGAACCAAGTCAGGTTTCTATCCAACCTAGTCTGTTTCATGACCTCAGGGGCATTCCAGATCCCAATGGGTGGGAAACTCATGTATGGGTATCAAAAACATGGGTTGGGAATGATTTTACCCAATTTCATATTTATAATCAATAGAAAATTTTTAATAAGAAAAAATTGAAATTACACAACCAAACAAGCCCTTAACAATTTCCAAATTGATTTTTACACTTTTAAAACCCCCAAAAAAGACTACCATAATTAAAAAAACTCCAAGAACAAAATTCATGCCACATGATAGAATAAATCTTGAATCAACCACCCCTGAACCCACAATGGATGACCCATGAGAACTGTCACCATGATCACTGATCATCTTGGATTTAGCTATGATAAACATACAACAAGGTCTATATACACCCATGGGTGTACGTATTGTGTGACGTAAATATTACTAGGATTATACTGAAAAAATAGGTTCCATGCTATAACATTGAAACATAGTCTCATATTTCGTCTAAATTAAATAAAAAACACTATGAAGAAAATCATTTATTAATTTACCATTAAAATTGGATAAATTGAGTGAAACCCGTTTCAAAAACACTAGAATAAATAGTAAAGATGTTTTTTAAATAGAACACGCACTCATGTTGTCCTCCATATGCTGAAGGATGACACCACATCATATATTATATAGCACCATGGGAAAATTCCCAAGGTTTAATCTAGATTGAGTGGGACCCTGTAACATCGTACCTTTACGAAAGGATATATAGTAACCACAACCGTCATTGTGCTCATTCAAGGGACACTATAGAGGAGAAATATCCAAAGTTCAAGTGGCGATCAATCATTATCAATGTTTAGTTACTGTTTTTAGTGTCAATCAATCAATGTGAAAATAGGACAATCCACTTCTGAATAACTAACGTACATGTTCTAGTATACCCAACTGGATACTCATGATTCCCTAGTTCTCGAGATGATGTTCACAAGTCACACATATGACCAGCACAAAAACTCAGTGTCACAAATTTCAAGGAAATAATCATTTCCATAAAACCAACCATTTTCTATTTTACTCACCCCAAAAACACATATTAAATACATTTTCTATCATTAAATTAATTCATAGATTTTCTTTTTTACAAAACAAAATAAACAATTAAAACCAACCAATTCCGTGGACTAAGCCCCATTATAATGACTCACATACATTAAATTCTATTTTTGAAACAACATGTCCCATAAATTAAAAAATGTACAATTCATACTCAAAATTGCATGACAAGGCTAACATTCCAAAAATGGTCTATTTCCCATTCAAATCCCATTAAAATATACAAACTCCACATGTGTGTCTGAAAACACATTTCACACCTTCCAAATAATCCCTTAAACCCCATTAGAAACAATACAACATAATTAACCCAAAAATATAGCCATTCTCTTTTAAAAAAATCATTTCTAACCTATAAACCCAGAAACCACCTCATAAACACCATTAACACCACATAATCAAACTAATGAAAGCATTTATAATCTTAAAAAATATATTCAATTCAACTAATAATGGTATGTAATTGAACCACCTACCTTTATTGAATAACATTGTAGAAAATAGTTGAAAACCATATCCACACCTAGATCAAACACTAAAAATGAATGATTGAACATAAGACATAAATATTTAACCCATAAAATAAATATCAAAACCTTAATCGAAATCCAACCCACTATAAAAGATAATTGCCAATGAAGATAAAGAAAATCCATGAATATTAAAAGAAAATAGGAGAGAAGAGACATATGTGAGGGTTCCTTGAATAATATTGGTGAAAACAACACAAAAATTGAAGGCCAATATATAGAGGAGAAAGAGGGAGGAACTCCTAGGGATGAGGATTCCATGATGGTTGTGAAAGGGGTATAAATGGGGAAAACTATGTGAAGAAAAAAATTCAAATTTTAAAATATTTGTAGATCCAAACTATAAGTACATATGGTTTGGTAAACTATTAGGTAACCATGTGAATCATTCTATCTGAAGGAATACATATACACAATTACTGAGGATAAGGAACACAACCATGCATATTCCATGCAGTAGGTTATGTCTCATACTTCATAATTTATTGGTGGGATCACAGTCACTACTAACCATGCACCAACCATGCACATGTTCCTGTCCAACCCAAAAAAATATATTCATCACAAAAAACTCAAAGAAAACCAAATGAGAAAATCTATGCTAATGAAAAGAAGAAATAATAATCCAAAAATTCAAACATGTCACACCTGATTCCTAAAAGGCAGAAGGAGAACCAAACCCAACTCAAAAAAAGGAGTAATCAAAAAACTGGGTGTGAAAATTCTCACCTCCATAATTCTTTCCAACCCTAGAAATCTATTACAAGGGTTATTTGATACAGATAACTGGTAGTCCATTATAAATCAAGAATATTCCTAATGAATAATAGATAGAAAATTAATGGATTCTATAAATAATTAAAAGGACATAAATCTAAATCCAGGAGGCCTAGAATAGAGTCTTATCTATGTATTTCCAATCTCCATAATTTGGGAATCCTCTAGTTGATCTGTAAAATAAAATAGATTTTTCATATGCATAACCCATACTCTTGAGTCAAACATCACATTAATAACTAAGAAAGTCTTACACCACTTATTTGAGGTGAAAAAACCAAAAAAAAACCACATTCTGAACAAAATTTTTTAAACACTACCACATGAATGTTATGTAATTTACCTAAACTGAAAAATGAGTTTGTATGTGGAAACACAACCACACTTCAAAAATTAGATTGGGTGTGCTCCAACCCAAATGTCTACTTAGGGGATATGATGGGGGTTAGATAGCTCTGAATGAGATTAGTTACCACCTATCCAACACGAGGAACAAAGGGAGGTCCGAATAGGCTCCCCACAATAAGAGATGTCCTTATACTAAATTTAGTGAGAACTGTGATGGGTCTCCCTACCATATGATAAATTAAAAATAAATAAACTCTTAAACACTATAGGACTGACCAAGAACCCTCACAACTATAATAGAGGGGAGGGAAGGGTCCAACGATTAGTGCATCAAAACCACAGATTAATATATACTAACAACCTCCCAAGTAGTGATGACCACAAAACAAAATTGAGACCGATCTTACAAAAAATAACTCATTGTGGCTGTAAAATAGAGACCTACAGCTAGAGAGACACATCCACCTGGGTTTCTGAATAACGATATGACTAGGAATCCATATAACCAAGGGAGAACCACAAATCTCAAATAGGCCACAATGTGGGCACAAGTTTCTCCCACTAAATCCTATGTGACATGATTAACTGAAATAAGACAATGATATTAGAGGATTAAACTATTCCCATAATCCAAAATATGTATTATAATTAGTCCAAATACTTTTACGAAACTTGGATTCCTCTGACTACATGCCAACATCACTCCAAGATCAATGGATGGAGGTCAGATGATTGGAGCATCTTTTTCTTCGTAGTAATGATTTGGATTCCACTGACGAGAACTTCATTTTACATTACAACAAGAAACAATATTACAACTATGTTAACACCATCAAAAAAATTCTCCCGATATCCACATACTCGCAAACAACCCATTCATATAAACAGGAATTTAGATAGTGCAAACGCATCACCACATCACCTTAACCGAGGAACATTGGAAGGATAAAATGCGTGATAAACACTTATATCTAAACTATTATATTTGGAACTCCCAAATAGGAATAAATGTTTGTGTCAAAATAGGGACTCCAGAAATATTGCACAACCTTCACCATTACAGTAAATTGATTACATTTTTCATCAAAGAATCACTAATCGTGAACATTGAAACTAGTAGAATCATTATCACCAGAGGTACCATAAACAATCTCCCAATAGAAATATATTTCTACATGTATACATGACTGCAACTTATGACTAGATTATCACAGAGGTGGACTAATATGAAACCTTTATTATACTAAACTGATGAAGGTTCTGAAAAACATTTGAATGTAGCAGTAACTACCAACCAATCAGACATCTTTCCAATTTCCCTAATGTGAGAGAACCCACAAAACTGAAAAAAAATAAGGAGATTCATCTCCCATAATATAATAATATTTTCCTTCAATTTATCATTTATATGTTCTCCCTATAGAGAATAAACTATTTCTTCATTTCAAAAGCATATTAGCTCTTTATGGGGGCATACACTAGCCATGATGGAAAGAAACAGATCCAAAAAAACTAGACTGTTGGTTAATCATTCCATGATAAATTTCCATATGCATTAGTAAAACCACTCTAAAGCCTTCTCAAAACACCTATTAAGGAATCCACTAAATGACACATCATCCCAACATTCTGATGTGATATAGACTAGAAACATCGTTCATAAAAGTGGGTGTTCTTTAGCCCAAAAAACCCCATAAAAATATTACCAAAATTATAAAGGAAAACACACCACACATTCACCAGTTTTCTAGAAATTTCCCTTTATTTTAATATCCCATTTTAAAATAAAACTGGGTTGAATGATTTTACATCCACCGATGTTTTCTCATAGAGCCTCTCACCGTCATTTTTCTTGTGCCAAACCAGGAACCCATTCACCTACAAAAAATATCCCATGCTATGGTCTCCGATGAAAATACCGATGGTTAGATTCAAATTTTTTCCATTTTCAAAAATAACAATCAACCCACACCTTTTCTCCACAAAACTACTAGTCACAATGTTAAAAACATTCCAAATTTTTTAAAACCCTATTTGTAAAAGTATTGACCCTTCAAATAATTCTCATTTTTTAATATCACAAATATTTTATACAAATACCAATAATCTAAACAATATTTATTTTTCAAACATTGCATGTCTATTTCAAGACATTTCATCCCATCCCAATCACCTTTCATCAGTTTAAAAAAATATATTGAAAATGGAATTTCAGATCTTCCATTAAAATCAACAATGTCTTCAAACACATTATATTTTTAAATCATTGAATTTCTATTATATAATGAATATTTCATTTTACAAAAAGTCTATTTAAGGAAAATACTCCTTTCTTAATCATCATTCAAATGTGTTTTAAAACCCCATTTCTCACCATTTTTAAAATCAAGACAATTTCAATTTAAAAATCATATTTTCATAAATTCCCATGTAAGGGTTTTCAAAATTAATTTTTATAAGCCACAGTAACAAAAGAAATTTCTCATTGAGGAAATATAGTGTCGATGGGGGACTCAGAGATATGGTTGGTGTCCAAACGCCAGTTACACTATCATCACATAGATAATTTAGGGGCAATTTACCAACTTTCTATGGATTTCTAGTCCCTTCTATCTCATGGAGACCACTGACCATTCTCCCTTTTAATTTTCTGAACAAAAGTAAACTTCATTGAATAAAATACTAAAATAAAACCAAACTTCCCCAAGTAATTCGAGTCCAATCATGAGGTATTATTTCTAGGAACCTCACTCATAAACAGAACATAAATTCCAAAAACCATTTGTTGTAGTATACCTTATCACATCCCAAGGAACATGCCCCAATAGAGAAAACAGGTATTTGATTCCATTTTGTCACTAACCATGCCAGGTCACCATCTTACACAATGCCCAACCCGGTATTTGGCATGACCTCAGAGGCACTCACAATCCCCACAAGATAGAAACTAGTGCCTCAATATAAACAACATGATTTGGAATGATTTTTCTAATTCCATTAATATAAACAATAGAAAACTTTTAATATGCCAAAATAGAATATACACAACCAAAAAAAATGTTATCAATTTTCAGAATTGAATTTTACACATTAAATGAAAATCCCCAAAATGACTACCAAAGTGTTAAAAACTCCGACCCAAACATTGATTCCACATGAGAAACCATATCTTAAATCCACAACCACAAAATACACAATGTAATAGCACTAAAAACCTATACTATGATCACATAACAACATGGTTTTACATTTAATTAACATATTTCAATCTCTACATACACCTAAGGGTGTACGAAGGGTGTGAGATGAATCCCAATATGATGCCACCCAAGAAACATGTTCCATTCTATAAAATTATATTATAATATAACATTATCTTCTAAAATCAATCTAAATAAAACCTCTGGGAAAAAAATTAGTTAACCATTTAAATAGGTGCACTTTGAAAGAAACCCATTTCTCAAACACTTAATTAAATGATAATGGCTTTTAATAAATATCACACACACTCAAGTGGTCCTTCATAGGCCATATAATGTCACAATATCATATATAGTAGGCTAGAATGGGAAAATATTCTAGGTTTAATCTAGATCGGGTGGAACCCTAGAGCTACATACCTTCGAGACGGGTGGTTTAGTAACCACAATAGTGGGTGTCCTCATGCAAGAGTCACTAAAGAGTTGAATCATCCAAAGTTCAAGTGGAGATCAATCATCATCATAGTTTAGTAATTATTTTAAGCAATAATCCAGGTACATGAAACCAAGGAAATCCATATCTAAATCACTATTTTACAAGTTATAGTCTGACCACATTGATACTCGATATTCCCTTGTGGTTGAGATTATGTTCACATGTCACACATATCACCACTGAAACAACACCATGTCATGAATTTCAAGGAATCTACCATTTTCTTTAAAACCAACCATTTTCAATTTTACTCACACCAAAACCCTACATTAAATAAATTTTCCATCACTCACACAATTCATTGATTTACATTTTTATAAACACAAGAAAATCAACAATTACAATCAATCAATTCCATGGGAAATTTCCCTTAATAAATGCACACAAACATTAAAGTGAATTTTTAAATCAATCCTTCCCATCATTTAAACAATGTACAATTCGTACAAGAAATAGTAAAAAAAGTATAACAAATAAACTGATTTATTTCCCGTTGAAATTCCATTAAAACATACACACATCAAATGTGCCCTTGAAAACACATTTCACACCATCCAAACATTCCATAAACCCTATTATGAACATTACAACATTAATCACACAAAAACATAGACATTCCATTTAAAAAAATTCATATATAATATATATAGACACCAAACACATCAAAAACTACATTATCACCATATAATAAAACCAAACACCACATTTATAAACTCAAAAAAAACATATTAAATTCAAATAATAATGTTATGTCATATAACCACCTACATTTCATGAAGAACCTTTTGAATAATTGTTCCAAACTATAACCACACTACGAGTAAACACTATAAATAAAAGGTAAAACTCAATACATCATGTCTGAACCCAATCCATAAATTTACAACCCTAAATTGAACCCCAACTCACTCGAAAAGTGAAACCCCAATGAAGATGGAGAAAAACATAGAATAAATGAAGAGAACAAGGTATAAAAAACTTATATGATAGTTCCATGAAAAAATATGGATGATAAAAACTCAAAATGGGAATCCAATGGGAGGGAGGAGAAGGAGAGAGTGTCACATGGGTTTTTGGATTCAATGAGAGTCGATAAAGGGGGAGAAATGTGAAAAAAAAACTAGGAGAGAGAAAAATAAAATTGAAAATTTAAATGTGTTGGTAGATCTGAAATGTTTGGTAAACCATGTTGTAACCATGCAAAGAAATATATATGAAGAAAAATATCTGCATGGTTACTTGGGCTGAGGTACAAGTCCATATGGATGGTATGTTATATGTCCTACCACAATGTTTCTTAGGTGGGTGCACAATTACTCGTAATCGTGCACTAACTGTGTGTAGGTGACTCCCACCCCAAAAACATATATTCATAGAAGAAAACTCAAATAAATACCAAAGGGAAAAGCTACCCCAAATATATGGAGAAATAATAGCCAAAAAATTGAAAGTCTTTACACTCGGTTCATGATTTTATATCCTAAGACCATACCTAAACCGAAACAAAAGAGGATATAAAAACCCAGGTGTGATAGAAATTCATGTAAATACCCATATTTACTCACTATTGGGAAGTATCCCTTACCTAATATTTCTCCAAATATAAATATTAATTGAGTATAGGTTTTATGATATCACTAAACACCTCAAACACACATAAATGACCACATTTTTGTAACATTATTCCCCATGCATTATGTTTACCCAATGTTATAGTTTTTGTTCTTACCACAGAAACTTGTATACTTTTATTTACCATGGTAATATAAAATTTAATACTACAATTAAAATTAAATTTATTATATAATATATAACTTATTATTTTATAAATTGAATCTTATAAATTATATATGTCAGGACCCCTCCCACCAATGATTCCCCTCCTGAGTTGGCAATGGTGAAAGAGAGATAATGACCACCGAGTCCCACCTCCAGTAGGCCCCAGAGTGGAGACTAGCACCAAGGGTATGAGTTTTCACAATTATGGGAGGCATTACCCTTTTTATTAATTATGATCGGGATATACGATGAGTCAAACACCAAAAGAAAAAGGAACACGTAAATGAAAGTATACCCAAAATCAAGACCATATGCATTTTTTATATAATACTAAAACAAAAGTAAAAGTATAAGAAAAGCTCCAAAGCACGATACCAAGAAAATAAAAGAAAAAACGAAAACCAGCAAAACTCTAACACGCAACTATCAAGGTCCCACACGGTCCCTAAAGTCCTCCTGAAAACATGAAAGTAATCATAGGGTGAGGATACATGTATACTCAATAGGGAAACCTAAAGCTCTCGTGTATAGGTGGGGAGACATCCTAATGCCCCATAAGAAAACAGAAGGAACCAAAGCCTATCAAGGATTCTATCCACCCAACCATACAAGCCACACTCACCAAATATCACAAGTCAATAGAGTAGTATAGTAATATTATCAATGTATGGGTACCCCACAACACCTTCCCACTGAATACTGCTCAAGCCCTCATGCCTAACGCTCTGATGCTTCCCCCTCTTCTCAGAGCTAGTGTCATAACCTGGGATACGAAGCTCGAGCTAGTGTCGTAACCTGGCTATAGGAAGCTCATAGTATCCAGTCAGCACACAATACTCGGCAATAACCACATCTCATCCCGCATTCTGTTGGCACTCAATCCTCGTCCATAACCACATCTCATCCTAAAGACACCTGGGAACATATCACATCCTCATCCAGAAGACTGTTGGGAATCATTTGTCATAACCTGCCCGAAGGATCTTGGGATGTAGAACCAGGAAGAGGGATCACAATGATGAACATTAAGCATCCATCCTTTAGATTTTTGGGAATCTCACCCCCCCGTCCGATGGGTGTTCAGCATGTGGTGCTCAACATGGGTGGGGTGGATAAAGAAACATAAAACATATAGATTTATATAAATATATCAACCACTCATCACATCCTAAGGCTTCTACACAAAATATCTGATCACATGCCTCGACACTACTACCACGAAATTATGCACACAATGAACAACACCAAACCCCATTAAGCTTTTCATGTTTTAACAGTTTTAGTTTATCAGTTCCTTAACTACCGACCAACTAACAACAACCAAACCAGATCAAACGTTCGTAAAACATATCCCTGCCAACCACAAATAAGGTAAGGAAAAACACAAGCAACACAAAACCATTTGATTTTATCATCCAATCAATTCCATTGATTTTCCGTATTTAATCAACTACCATGACCCAAAATTCATTAGTTAACTCTTCCACTTTTATTCATATGCACAACCCATCCCTGAAGCCCTGCTGCCAACAACCACAATAACAAACACCTCGAAAGAAATTCATGTACCACATCATTATCCCTTTGATACCATTCATCGCAGCTCCACTTCCCATCACAACCATATGATACATGCCAACCCACAACCTGCCAACTAAAGCCCCGCATCTCACCCGTTCCACAAAAACCCATGAAACACCCCGTAACATAATTAAACTCCAAGCAGTCCCCACAAAATATATTCTTTCATTTAATTTAATCGGGGTGATCATACATGGGTTCCATGTATTCATTTAATCATCCAACTTTACATGATTAACCAATTTCCACATTCTATGAATTCCAGCCATGAAACAATCCAGAAAAACAAGGAAACAACTAATGGTGCAAGAAAAGGCCCCCAACGACTGTGATTTTCAGTGGGTATAATCCCATTCAATTCACAACATAATCAAAGGAGATGCATTGATGGAAATAAAACAACAATACCAAAAAAAATCTCCCCAAACCCGTTCTTTATCCAATTATTATCATTATTTACCGGTTCAACCGTATCTCATCAAAAAAGATGATACACACCCTGTATGATGCACAAAAGTGAGAGAGAGATGAAGGTAAGATCCCTACCTCAATGGTTTTTGATGACACCAAGATGGTCGAAGAATGCTCATGAAACCAGGTCAATTCTCCATGAATCCTCCTTAGATATCCTTTCCTAACACAACCATGACCAGAGATCATCATATTCTACATCCACACACATAGATCTACCCATAACTAGGATAGATCTAAGAAACCGAGGGAAGAGGAGGATTATATCTAAGTTGATATAGGAAATCAAGCAAGAACGATCACATACCTCAAGAAACTATCTTCAATTCACCATGAAAAGCCTCTAGATCACCTCAAAACGCTTGGGAGGGGTTGTTCTACCTCCAAGGAAGGGTAATACCGATTTATGGCCCCTTAGGGGCTTAAACGAACCATTTAGAGGAAAAAGAGTTCAAATCCACAATTTTAGGATCTAACTTTATGTGCCCGCATGGTTACTCTGCACAGTTTAACAAACCGTGTGCTAACCGTGTGTTAGATTTTACCTCACCAAAAACTCCTCACATGGTTTTTCCACCCAGTTTTCGAAACCGCGTGTTTGCCACTGCCTCAAACACCTACCTTGCACGGTTTGGCGGCACAGTTTATCCAAACCATGTGCCAACCATGCGAAAGCTCTGTCCCTTTATCATTCCTTAAAAGTCCACTCAAATGCACCCTCAAGTCACCTTTACCTCCCGACACACCTCCAGTACCACAGTTCACAAAGGAATGGTCCGGAGAGGTCCAGGCCATTACATCAGATACTACTCAAAACATTATCATCCTCAATAATCGATAAACCCACCAAAATAAAGGAAAGGGGTCCGATCAACTCCCCCTAGAAAAATACCTCTCAGTGGAAAACCACCTTGTTACCAAGGATCTCCCCCTTCTCCATATATCTCTTGAACAATCACAATAATACCGCTCATATCCCCTATGAAACCAAGAATAAAAAAATACTATACCATCTGGTCATGTGGGTGAGGGGTTTTCATTCTTCCATGTTAAGATAATATCCACTTTGGGCAGCACTGACTCGCCCGCACAGGTTTAGGCACATCCACTTTAATGCGTCTTAACTATGGATCAGGTCCTCCCATCCCCACATCTCTGGAAAATTCACACACATCCCAAGAAAATTAAAAACGCACATTTCATAATTAGCAAAGTAAACCATTCCATCAACCAAGTACAAACAAAACATAAAAAAACATAAAACAACTCTGGGTACTGGATGCGGATATGCGTCTCTCATTCCCAGTTACTTTCCTCAAGCCCACCGTGTCTCCACAACACAAGGAATGGTTCACCCACGAAGCACATTCTCTTCACGACCTTCGATCATCACTGGTCGCTCCACAAACAATGCATCATTACCAATATCTAGCTCTCCCCAGTCAAGGACGTGTGAATTATCGTGCAGATACCGATAGATCTGGGACACATGGAAGACATCGTACACCCTGTGTAGCTGTGGTGGAAATGCCAGCTGATAAGTCACCTTTCCAACCCACTACTGCACTTCGAACGGTCAGAAAAACCTGGGGGAAAGCATACTCCCTTTGTCGAACCTCCGCTGCCCACACTGGGAGGAGACCTTCAAGAATATGTGGTCTCCGACCTCGAACTCCAAGTGTATCCTACTATTACCGGAATATGAATTCTTTTGATCCTGAGCTTCCATCATCCTCTATCGTATAAGATGAACCTTTTTCATCGTGTTATGAACCACCTCCGGTCCAAGAACACCTACTTTCCCAACCTCTGTCTAGCATACAGGTGAGCGGCATGGCCTCCCGTACAAATCTTCAAAAAGAGCCATACCAATGGTAGAGTGATAATTGTTGTTGTTAGAGAACTCTATCAGAGGAAAGTGTTGTACCCATGATCCTCCATGGTCCAAAACACATGCTCGTAGCTTATCTTCCAAAGTCTGTATGGTGCGCCCTGTCTGCCCATCTGTCTGGGGGTGGAAAGTAGTGCTAAAGCATAGCTGGGTGCCAAAACCATGCTGCAATCCTCTCCAGACTTTTGAGGTAAACCGTGAAACCATATCCAAGAATATGGAGCTCGGAACTCCATGAAATTGCACCACCTCATCTACATTCCACTGTGTTAAGGAATCCACTACACCCGACTCCTTGATCGCCCGGAAGTGAACCAATTTTCTCAACCGGACCACCGCCACACAGATGGTGTCACAACCTCTTAGAACCTTGGGTATCCTTGTGTATAAATCCATCTAGATGTCATCACACTTCCACTCGGTGACATCTAAAGGTTGCAAAAAACCACCTAGAACATGGTGTTCAACCTTCACCTTCTAACAAACTAGGCACATGGCTACGAACCCTACCACTGCCCGTATTACCCTAGGCCACCAAAAAATGTCTTCTTAGTCCCTGGTACATCTTGGAAACTCTCGGGTGTATTGATAGGGGTGACTTTTGAAACTCACAAAGAACCCTCTCGTGCATCATCACTAGAAGAAACGTACTTCCTCATAAAATCATCTAATTCTAACCATCCTCTGTCCACCCTTTTGGGGCATCACCATGGGCAACCCAGTCACGTATCACTTAACTTTCTGAGTCTCCCCACTGGGACTCCTCCACATACCATAGTAGTGAATACTTCACTATAATCTGATATAGGCAACCTCTACCACAATCCATTCTTACATCCCGGTGTAGGGAAACCAACTCCTCTATTTCCTTTCTATCATTACCCGACTCTTGAACCACATCCTTCTGTGACTTCCTACTCAAGGAATTGGCCACCACAATCTATTTTACTAAGGTGTAGGAAATTTTGTAGTCATAGTCCGGAGGGAACTCCATCAACCATCACTGTTGTAAGTTCATGTCCCGCTGGGAGAAGATATACTTCAATCTTTTGTTATTCGTTAAGACCACAAAGCGCTCCCCGATGAGGTACTACCGCCACAACATTAGTGTGAAAACGACCGCTGCAAGCTCCATATCATGGGTGGAATAATTACGCTCATTAGGAAATAACTTCCTAGACCCTTAAGAGATCACCCCTTGCCACTGCATCAACACGCATCTGAGGCCTTGCCCTAAATCATCACTGAACAGCTCAAATGCAGCCCCTTCTTCTAGAAATCACAGCACTGGGGCACTAACCAACTTCTCCATCAGATAACTTACGGATGCCTCACACTACTCATCCCACACAAAAGCTTGATCCTTCTTCTTCATGGTTGTCAAAGATGATGCAACTCAGGTGGGTTTGGGTACAAACCTCCGGTAGTAACCTTCTAGTCCAAGGAAACTATGAACCTATGCCACATTTTCAGGTGCTACATAAGAAACAATCGCCTAGACCATCGATTGGTCCACTGGTATTCCCTGCTCGGACACCACGTGCCCAAGGAAGTGCACTTCTCACATCCAGAACTTTCACTTAGACAATTTCCCATATAGTTAGTGCTGTCGTAGGATTTCTAAAACTGTTCTCAGGTGCTCAGTGTGATCCTCCTCTGATCTTTAGTAGATCAGATTGTCGTCAATAAACATGACTATGAACCGATCCAAGTATTCTCAGAAGATGGAGCTCATGAGTACCATGAACACAGCTGGTGTATTTGAAACACAAAACGACATGACTACAAACTCAAAGTGGCTCTAACTACATCTAAAGGCATTCATTGAGATGTATACCTCCTTCACCCTCAACTGGTGATATCCATACCATAGACCAATCATAGAGAACCAACCTGATCCCTTTAGCTAGTCAAAGAGATCTTCTATCCTTTGGAGGGGGTAACCGTTCTTGACTGTTACCTGATTCAGTCTCTGGTAGTCTATGCACAGCCTCAGACCACCATATGCCTTCTTTGCGAACAATACCGGAGAACCCCAAGGTGACGCACTTGGTCGAACAATAGCCTTCTTCATCATATTGAAAATTTTAATCTACAACTCTCGCAACTCAGAAGGTGTCATCCAGTAGGGAGCCATCGAAATCGTACGGGCACCAGGTTTCAAGTCTATGCCGAACTCAACATCACATTGAAGGGGTAGGGTCACCACCTCTTTAGGTAAGATGTCTATAAACTCACCGACGATCCCTGGGACTTCCACCATTTCTATATTCGCCGACTCAACTGACAGTTCAGCTAACAAGGATATGAGGGGCTCCACATTCTGGTTACCTTCCTGGTAACCCCGCTCGCCGATGAATGTCACACGTCATCCACCTATATCGGAAACCACAACCCTTATTGAGAAACTATCGATGACTGAACACACTAAGAACAGCCAGTCGATTCATAGAAAGTTGTCGAATGGCTGCATTTGTAGTAAAAGGAGATCTCCAAAGGATTGGTATGGCCCCAACATCAACCTACATCCTTGGAAAACATGAGACAAGATGGTAGACCTATGACAAGCATACTCAAAACTAGGGGTACAGAAAACTTCTCTATGTCTAGGCCCAAGACACATGCTAGACTGGGTGCAACAATGGGGTGTGAAGCTCCAAAATCAATGAAGTCATAAGAAAGTTTACTAAACAAGATGATCGTACCTCAAACAACTTCTGGCCCTGCTGGAACTGCTGCCTCTGCATCGTGCATCTTCCCACGCCCACTTTGTTTCTTCTCGGCTGTCGGCCACCTCCACAACCACGCCCTGGTCGACGTTCCTGAGGATTTCCCTGAGGTTGGCCTCCTCCAGCATTGTCTGCCCTCAGAGGAGTGGGAGCTCACTGACCCTACTACTGTAGCAGGAAGGGCCTGGATGGAAACTGATGTGGATGAGGCAGGTGTTGTACTCGTCCACCTCCACTATATTGTACTCGGTCGGGGCATTGGTTCTGAATGTTCCCAAAGCTGCCACAGATGAAAGACCTCAGTCCCGGGGTCGAAGGAAAAGTGTGAGGACCAGGAGATCGGAACTGAAACTGCTGAGGCATGATCCCTACTGGTCGGAACCTAGAGTGCCCTGATGCTGGAGGCATGCTGCTTATGGATTTCACCTTTGAAGAGCCCAACTGTATTACTTCTCATGACACACCTCTCAGTGTGTGCATCCCTTCCACCATTTCAGCCTTCTTCTGGACCTCCGAGTACATAGGTATGGTGAAGGGAGTAACAGCATACTGGATAGAATGTCGAAGTACCTCCACCAAACATCTCGACCAAGACTCCTCATCTGGAAAGAGTTCGGGAGCAAATCGAAGGTGATCCTTGAACTTGATCCCCAAATTCATCACGGACATGCTCCCCTACTGGAGGGATAGTTGTTGCTGTCTCTTATTATCCTTCATTGTGGAAGAGAGGAATTCCACCCGGAACTCCTTCTCGAAGTCAGTACACATAACCTCAGCCTCCCTCATCTCCCCTAGATAAAGCGTCCACCACTGACGCACTACTCCATTCATCTGGCTCTCATCCAGAGGAACCCAGTACTCCATCGAAGCCTGGATCAATCTGAATGGTATCACCAACTCCTCTAGACAGCTCTCTATCTCCATGTCTGAGATGCTGCCCTCGTACTTCCCTATAGAATTCCGCTGAAAGTTTCAAAGAATCTTCTGCCACTTATTGTACTCCTCCTCTCAGTCATCCCTTTTTTGATCAGCTGATTCAACCTCTTGGGCCTCAATTGACAGCATTACTCGTGTTCGTCACCTAAGTTCCATAGCAGCAATGTAAACAAGGAATGCCTAAGCCTGGGTACTATAAAATATTGTTCTTATATTTTCTTAGACTTATTATTCATTTTTAATCCCCAAAATCCCTCAGAAACACAAGAATACAAGTCATTATGATGCATGTACCATTCCTAAGGTCTCTACCATGCAATAAGTGTGGCCTCACTTGGTCATTTGGTAGGTCCAGAGTCCTTGCATCAGATCACGGGGGGCCCTAAAATCATTTGTCCAAGCCAGTCTTCCCTGGCCTATTTCATGCTCCAAGATCACCCGACATTGTTGCCCTACTATCCCATGCAATCCTCACTATGCCTACCTCCAGACTCCATCCTATCTCTCAACCCCCATGAACCTTTGATACCATTCTGTCCCGACCCCCTCCCACCAATGATGCCCCTCCTGAGCTGGCAATATTGAAATGGAGATAAGGACCCCCGAGTCCCATCTTCAGTAGGCCCCTGAGTGGCGACTAGCACCAAGGGTATGAGTTTTCACAATTATGGGAGGCATTAACCTTTTAATTAATTAAGATCGGGAAATAGGATGAGTCAAAGACCAAAAGAAAAAAGAAGTGGGTAAATGAAAATAAACCCAAAACCAAACCCATATGCATGTTTTATACAATACTGAAACAAAAGTACAGGTACAAGAAAAGTTCCGAAGCACGATACCAAGAATGGAAAGAAAAAAGAGCAACCAGAAAAACTCCAACACCCAAAAAGTATGGTCCCGCATGGTCCCTGAAGTCCTCCTAAAAACCTGAAAGTGATAATAGGGTGAGTATACAAGTATACACAGTAGGTAAACCTAAAGCTCTCATGCATAGTTGGGGAGACATCCTAATTCCCCTTGAGAAAACAGAAGGAACCAAAGTCTAGAAAGGAATATATCCACCAAACCTTACAAGCCACACTCACCAAATATCGCATGTCAATAGAGTAGTATATTAATATTATCAAAGTATGGGTACCCCGCACCACCTTCTCACTAAATCTTCTCAATCCCTCACTCCTAACGCTCTGATTTTCCCCCTCTTCTTGTGTTAGTGTCGCAACATTTCCATACGAAGCTCGATCTTGTGCCCCAACTTCTCCATACGAAGCTCATAGTATCTCGCCATCACACAATCAATGACAATAACCACATCTCATCTTGCATTCCACCAGCACTAAATCCTCGTCCCTAACCACATATCATCTCGAAGAAACCTGAGAACATATCACATCCTCATCCCGAAGACTCTAGAGGAACTTCTTTCGTAACCTACCTGAAGGATCTTGGGCTATAGAACCTGGAAGAGGGAGAACATGTAAGAATAGTAACAAGCCATCCTTTGGATGTTTGGGAATCTCACCTGCGTCCCACAGGTGTTTGGCACGTGGTGCTTAACATGGGTGGGGTGCGTAAGGAAACATAAAATGTATATATTTATATAAGTATATCAACAACTCAGCCCATCCTATGGATTTTACACAAAAGATCTGAGCACATGCCTCGACACTAATACCAAGAAAGTAGGCACACAATGAACATCCCCATACCCCATTAAGCTTTTAATGTTTCAATAGTTTTAGTTTATCAGTTCCTTAACTACGAAAAAACTAACAACAACCAAACCTGATCAAACATTCTTAAAACATATCCCTACCAACCACAAATAAGGTTAGGGAAAACACAAGCAACAAAAAAAATTCATTTATTAGACAATCAATTCCATTGATTTTCAGTATTTAATCAACTACCGTGCCCCACTGTTCATTAGTTACTCATAAAATTTTATTCATATACACAACCCATCCCTGTAGCCCTGCTTCCGTCCACCACAACCATATCAACCTCAGAAACAATACCCGTACCGCATCATTATCCCTTCGATGCCATTCACCACAGCTCCACTCCACCTCCCAACCATATGATACACGCCAAACCACAACCAAGCCAACCGAAGCCCCTCTTCTCACCTGTTCCAAAAATACCCATGAAACACCCCTTCACATAATTAAACCCCAACTAGTACCCAGAAAATGCATTCTTTCATGAAATTTAATAGGGGTGATCATACAAGGGTTCCAGGTATTCATTTAATCATCCTACTTTACATGATTAACCAATTTCCACAATATATGAATTACATCCACAAAAAAATTCAGAAAAACAAAGGAAAAATATAATGTTGCAAGACAAGGCCCCCAAAAACTGTGATTTTTCAGTAGGCATAATCCCATTTAGTTCACAACTTAATCAAAGGAAATGCATTAATGGAAATAAAACTAAAATACCAACAAAAAACTCCTCAAACACATTCTTTAACCAGTTATTATCTTTATTTTTAGGTTCAACCGTATCTCATCAAACAAGATGATACCCACCTCGCATGATGAACAATAGTGAGAGATAAATGAAGGTAAGATCCCTACCTTAATGGATTTTGAAGAAACCACGACGGTCGAAGAACACTCAAGAAACAGGGTCGATTCTGCACGAATCCTCCATAGATATCCTCTCCTAACACAACCAAGACCAGAGCACATCATATTCGACATCCACACGCTTAGATCTACCCATAACAGGTGTATATATAAGAAACTGAGAGTTGAGGAGGAGTAGATCTAAGTAGATCTAGGAAATAAAGCATGAACGATCACATACCTAAAGAAACCAGCTTCGATTCGCCATGAAAACCCTCCAGATCGCCTCTGAAATGCTTGGGAGAGGTTCTTCTACCTCCAAGGAAGCGTAATCCCGATTTATGTCTACTTAGATGCATAAACGAACCATTTAGAGGAAAAAATAGTTCATATCCATAATTTTAGGATCTAACTTTAAGTGCCAGCATGATTAGTCTGCATGGTTTAACAAATTGTGCGCTAACTGTTCATTTGCTTCTGCCTTGCCAAACACTCTTCACACAATTATTCTGAATGGTTAGCCAAATAGTGAACTAACCGTGCATTTTCCATTTCCTCCATCACCAACTATGCAGGGTTTGGCCACAAGTTTTAGCCAAACCGTGCGAAAGCTATTTTCTATTATATTTCCTTAAAAGTCCACCCAAACGCACCCCCAAATCACATTGACCTCCTGACACACCTCCAGCACCACATTTCACAATGGAATGGACCAGAGAGGTCCGGACCATTACAATATATAAATCCAATATGTGTGTAAAATATATTTTATAACAAATTATTATAATGCGCCAAACCCTATTTTGAGCTTGATGATGATAATAAATTTTAAAATTTTCAGTAATCATTATGGTCAAAAATTATCTCTAACTTATTATATAATATAAATAGTATTGATTAAAATTATAGAATCCATTTTACCAAATTTTATTGACAGAGGCGGTAGAATTAATTCTTGAAATATTCTAATAGACATGAAGAGATAACCATTTTTTATAGAAAAAAGGATAAAAAATTTACAATTATTTTATATATAAAATCATGACGATTATGATTATAATGATATAAATTGAACTATTTGACATAAAATTGAATTATTTTCACTATGAAATAATATATATATATATATATATAATTTATCATTATTAAATTTTTAAATGAAAATTTTGATTTATTTTAAAATTAATCATTTATCACTTGTCCTCAGAAAATTATTCTTGTCAAAAAAATACATCTAATTTAGCATAACAAAAAAATTTATTCCAATTTCAGAATTTATGTTTATTTTTTCAAATAAATGTTATAAATTTAAAATGAATATGTTTTAAATTATGTGCCCAGATAATGACTAAAAAATCATGTACAAAAATATTACATTCAAAGAAAAACATTTTCACCAAAATGCTTCTTATTTTTTTAATAGTATATAGATAAACATAATAATAATAATTTATTTTTTATTATTAATACCTTCTAATTCAATTTATAAGTTATAAATATTATATTAAATAATAATATTTTAATAATAAATCACATTTCGTTCAAACATATTATTTCATATCATGTACGATAGTGAGAATAAAAATCTTGAGGTTTCATATACCAAAAGATATAGAAAATATTAAATATATTAATAAGAATATATATATTATTCTCTTTGGTTGTAAAATTATATTATATATTTATTTTTCGATTTAATTTACACTATATAATATTATTTACTAATTTTGAATTCATAGGGAGTTATAGCCACCCCTTTAATAAATTACTTCCTCACCACTTTAACACTATCCCAATAATCATGGTTTTAAAATTTAAAAAAAAATTGAGTAACCCACATTAGGTAAATGGTTAATAAAACATCCACTTATTAGGATAAAATGTGGGGTACAATTTTATATATAATAACATATAACTTGGATTCCAAATAGGATCACAAAGGTAAGAAGTTAAAAGTTGTACATGGAATAAAAATAAAAATATTTATATAGAGTTATTAAGGAAATTGATACGAAGAAATTAAATTGTAATTAGAATGTTAATGAGCACAAAACAATAAATTAGTGATAGTCTAAATGATCATCTTATTCATCTAATATGAATATAATGTGATAACATTTTTGTTTCAAGATCCAGTTCCTGAAGTTGCGGAATTATTTTATTATTTCATAATTTAATGATTATAACAACATTATATATTTATATTTCATCAGAAAAAATTATCCCTTTGGTTCTTCAATCAGTTCCATATTAATCCATTACTTTATGAAATGACCAATCAGAAATGAAATTTTTATGCATGGGGTATAGAAGATCAATTTTAAAAGATAGTATAATTAGTAAAAGATATAAAATTATTTTAAGCAATATCTGACCATTTTCCGAAATCAATATGGTTATCACACGTTGTCTAATATAATAAATTAATCAATATAACTGAAAAGTATCAATATTGGATCATACATAATATTTATTTTTCATAATTTTTATCTAAAAATATGGTCATATTTACCCTAAAGGATATCAATACCAATAATGTTATTTCTATAAAATGTAATGTTATTATTACTGAAATAGATATTTCACTATGGAAAATACTTATGACATATAAAAAACTCAAAAATTTTATCAAAATGTACATCAATTAAGTAAAACATAAAAAGAGGGGTCCCTAATTCCTTGAGATTATGATAAATTATAAAAAATTATCATTATCTCGTGAGGTATCACCACTTCACCTAATGGGCCAACAAAACTATAGATGCAGAAAATTATTATTCCACTCCTTTTTTATGATCATCATGATTTCCACCATATATATATAAATTCAGACACATAATTGTTTAATTTCCAAAATCACTATAGATTCAAAATTTTAATATGTATTTCCTATCAGTTATCTCATTTATAGATTGTTCAGGACCCTTTTCCTTTCATTCATGAACCGTGTGACCAAACATACCAGAAAGGTAATACATTCTAGATCTTAATATACATTTCCATAAATGAATTTTACTACACACTGAATATTTGGGGGGATAATAACCTTGATTCATAGTTAGTTTCTACTCTATTTCCTCCCACTGTTAATTTTTCTCATTCATTTAATATCATAAAAAATAAGTATTTAAAAACTATTAATCTACATTCATAGCCCAACAAAAAACTTTCTCATAATAGTTAACTACTATTAAATAAATATATCATCTAAATATTGTTTTTAATCCTTTGTAAAATTTATTCATTATAATATCAGTTTTCCAAATAAAATATGATTTAAACATGACTAATATAATTAAATTGGATTTGTATGCAGATACAGAATATTCACACTTTTTCCTCAATTCTATGAATTGTTTCCCTATCCAAAGCAAAAAAAACATAGGGAAATATTTATCATTATAAATATACATAAGTTTTCTATTTATATGATGAAAATCAGATTTCTACCAATAATTCTTAACCAAATTTCACAAAAAAATCATCTTCACCATCAAAATTATTAATGGAAAGTGTTTCCTTTTGACGTTCTAAAAATCCAATGACATTAAATATTTGTTTTAGAAAATTTATACACCTTTTAACAATAATAGGACCTCATTATACACTGATATATGTGGGATTTGTTCTCATAATATTATCCAACATTGACATGTTCCATTAGGGTAAATAGGGTTTCTCTCTATCAAGGATACCACAACCATTTATAGCTTGTATCAACAAATCCATTAATTATACTGGTTTTTTTTCTAATTCCAACCATCATAGGATACTAATTTGGATGGATATTTTATTCTCAAATCCTCCCTATTAAATATTTCATTTTTTATGTGAAAAAACAATCTTAACAAAATTATTTTTGATGAATAAACCCAGTAATACTATAATGATATATAATTTCAACTTTTCTATTGTGTAAAATATTATAAGGGAATGATATAGATATTATCCTGAAATATAATGTCTTTCAAACCATCTTATGAACAAACTATAATTACCCAACCATAAACATTAAATTATCTTGAGTTTTATTCAGGAAATTACCTTAATTCACATTGAGGATATTTTATGGAATATAATTTTAGATTATTAGGCCAAAACAATGCCTAAAAAATAGAGAAAATGTTGTACCCTTTCAATTATAAAACATTTATTCCATAATAAAAAAACATCTTAAATAAATCATGATTTTATTTAATGTAAAATCTCGATGGTTTTCAAAATTTCATTCTACTTTTCCTTACCCATATATAATTGTTCTTAAATACATTTTCAAAACATGGAATGATCATGAAATCTTAGTAAACGACATGATATTATTGTAAGATATCAGTTCATCCTAAAAATGAAAAATAATTAAATATTTACCATTATATAGATGTTCATTGAGAAAAATAAAAAAATCACAAAAAATAAGAAACATTTCTCACTCAATTAAATCCATTAAAACCCATAATTAGAAAATAATGCACTTCTCAGTAAATATTGCCTAATTTTAATAAAACTATTGGAAAACAAATTGTATTAGAAGAAACAAATATATGACATCCAATATAATATTTAAAAATTAATTATGGTGAAATAATGTGGATCACCCTTTGTATAAGCTATATCAGCCTCACATATTTCTCATGAGCTATAATGGGGATCAACCGTTCATATCAAATATATCAAGATCACCCATCAGCTATAATCGAGATGCACCATTTTCAGATGCTATATCAAGATCACATGTACTATATAATTATCAATTATCATATCATTACTAAAATATTTCATCCTAAATACATTTTAAAACTAATTTTAAACTCATATTAAATTCACTTTAGGATCAAAATAATAATTTTGTTTAAAAAATTATTTTCTAAACTAAAAGAATCATTTATTTAAAAAAATCAATACCAAAAAACATAAAAAATATAAAGGTTATTCCTTTTATGAAATCATTGAATATTTATTAGTAACATAGAAATGAAATGTTGGTCCTAGTTATTGAAAATTTGTTTTCATCATTTACTTTATGAATTTCACATGGCTTTTTTATTTTTAAAAAGATATGTATATAACATATAAAGAGATTCTTTCTGGAAAAATAGAAAATGAACAAAAAAGAGATATATAATTTAATTTATAATTTTTTTTTCCAAAATTGAGCTTTAATAATATGATTATAAATCATGGACATTAAATATAAATAGTTGGAAGAATAAACATTAAAAAATGTTTTTTAAAATGAAAAGTCCCTTATCACTTTATAAATTCATGAATTATATGCCACATTTAACAAATAAATTTAAAAAGTAATTAAATTTATATATTATAAATAAATATATGATATTAAATATAAAATTATTTCATATAAAATTTGATACTGAATAATTTTTCATAACATAAAAAATATTTATCAAGGAAGGAATATTGATACAAAGTACCTTACATTGATTCTGATTCATCACATTTTTCATTATCTTCATGAATAATAAAATTTTATTTATTATTAAAATTCATGAATACCTATTTCACCATTACATTTAATTTTATTTCAATTACTACAATTTTGTATAAAATTACATAATCAATTATATTTACATTGTATTTGTTTACCATATTTGTTTTATGTGTCAAAATCGACCATGGTAGGATAAATATCGTTAAAGAAAACATTATTTAAATGTATAAAGAATAATAATTTTGAAATAAATATCTTACTAATAAAAAAATTATACATTACAATCCAATATGGAAATATTGTTATGAAAAATGAACTGACATTGTTATTATAGAGACGGTTGTCCATACATTATCATGAGTAAGATTTACATTTTTAAATGATCATTATAGAATGATGGAATGTAATGTTTTATCTTTAAATAATGATCATAATATAAAAAATAACATTTATTATACTTATATATAATTATATATGTAATTTTTGTGATTTTGAGAAAAAAAACTAATTGTGTTGATTCATGGAGCCGTAGTTCACACGTCCACGAACAAAATTATCATTTCCCCGTAAGATAAAAAGATAAGAAAGAGGGTAAAATATTATATTTATATAATTAAAAATATTTCCGTAATACCATAGATATTTTTTATATCATTTATGTTAAATAACATTACCCTTATTACGTTCGAGTTAACTCATTAGCGAAAAAAATCATATCGCTTTGGGAGGTAGTCATCTATCGTACACACAAGAGACACTATCTAATCCCATATAGACTTGAAATTATACAAATTATATATGATATAATGAATAAATGTTATAAATAGATTATAAATATCATATAAATATATATATACTTTATATCCATCATTATACCCAACCATACGATATGATAATGGAAAAACTGAATGACATTAGTTTGTGAGCTGGTAGTCCATTATACATAAGAATGATGATTTCATAACACATTTGATGGAATATGGAAATGAATTAGATTATTAAAATAATAAATAAGAAATAACTATATTGAATATACTTTTATTAATATATAATCAGTGTTTAAAAATAATTGAAGGATGTAGATAATGAAATAATTTAAAAAGGTACATTGAATAATGAAACATCCTGTTCTGGTTTCCAACTTATGTTTCCTCCTAAGGCCTTCCGAGAGAGGATTAAATAAAAAATTATATCATATAGAATGATGTTAGGGGAATTGGTAGGTTATATATGTAATTTTTGGGTCAATTCAAATGGATTCATTTGTGTGAAAAGTGAGGGGATGGAATGCCTTATTTTAATGGAGGGGTGACATTCTAGTAAATACCCAATGGTATTCACTAATAATAGGTCTCAATTTCATCATGAAACTCAAAAATTGAATAATAATGGATGAAATGATGATTTTTTCCTGAAAACCCCCACCATATATGAAAGAACACATTTTTATCATGTTATTCCATATTCTATAAGTTTACACAATTTTATCCTTTTACTTTTTACCATTGTATCTTGTATCTTTTTATTTACATAGGAAAATTATCAATTTGAATAAAATGAAACTGATTATTATCAGATAATTTTTACATAATTTCTATAAATATGAAATTAAATTTGATAAATAAAAATAATATGTGTCTGCAAAATTATTTTCCATATAGACACTTGTAATGCAACAAACCTTATTTTAATATTGAATGCAGTAATTAAATTATATTATTCATACTAATAATTTTTGTAAAAAATTAAGTTGACCATATTACATATTATATATAATTAAAATTCAAAATATGAAATACATTTTACGAAATTCGATCGGCATAAATTTCCAATTTTAATTTCAAATTAATTTCACAGAAGTGACAACAAAGTGGGGTCTTTAATGAGATAATGTCCAAAATATTATAACGTTTTTATTTCAAAATAAAATATAAAAATGATTAAAATGACAGAAATTGAATTAATTGATATAAAATTGAACTAATATTACCTTAAAAACAATTATACATACATATATATATATATATTATTGTTATAATTTATATAAATGAAAAATATTTTTTGGAATAAAATTTTATATTTTTAACTATTTTTCAAAAAAAATTAATCATTTTATAAAAATACTAAAAATTAACCATAATATAATTTTAGGATTTATATTTAAATAATGAAGAATATTTTAACATATAATTTTTTTAAAATTAGTAAAAAAAGTTCTATGTTATGTTCACAAAGTGTGATTAATTTGTCTTTTATAAAAATACAGTAATTCAAAAAACTTTTCTTTTTCTTCTATATGATACGTATTTTGTAACTATTCAAAATATAACAATATTTTTCAGAATTTATTTAGTAATATTAATAGCTTCTAATTTTAAATCATTGATATAACTATTATATTAGGTAATAATATTAAAAAATATTCACATTTTATTTAAACTCAAGGTTATGTGTCTTGTAAGCTACCAAGAAAAAAAATCATAGTTTTTCATATACAAAAAGATATTAAATAAATTAAACTTGATAATAGAATTGTATTTATTTATTTTTGGAGTTGTTTCATTATCCTCAATTATTTGTTTTTATATAATTTTGTCTATTAATCATTATTATCTTTTTTATCTCAAGGTGTTTCAATGAGTCATAAGTAGTTCCATTTATAACCTTTTACATTCATTGAAGTGTTAAATGAATTTTGAAAAAAAATTGGATTTAAATATATGATATTGATTCCATATCTTAAATATATTTATTCAATGAAGACTGGTAGAAATTCTTATAAAAGATATGTGATCTATCTATTAATCTACATGGTAACTTATAAGCCTAAATTGGGTCTCTCTTCATCCAAGGTTATGGTTTATTTCGTGGAGAAGGTGTTAAATCTCATTTGATGATCTAGAATCCTCTCCATATGATAGAGGATCTATTGGATTGTATCTAACCTTCAGATTTAGAAATATTATACCATTTTAAAATGATTTATTTAAAAGTTAAATTGATTATTAAAGGAAATATTACATGGAAGCGTGTGTATGCTTTATGTTATTCATTTTCACAATATGAATTTTCGGTTTAAGATAGGTAAAAAATATACATGAAATTTCTTATATATTCAATTTCATTTGATTAAATCCTAAAACCCATTAGTAAATATTATAGATTGTATAGACCAACATCACACGATAAAGGAACTAGTTTTTGTAATCATTGATACCAACATATTTATGATTATAAACAATGACAAATATGATAAAATTATTCAATTGGAATGAAATTATGTATTTAATAAAAATTATGATTATAAATATTGTACATATATCATCTTTTTAATGATGAAATTAAACATTTAGTACTTATAAATATATTACATATTTATATTAGATTATGTGTATTATAACCTCTTTGGTATAGGTGGAAGTGCTTCCTAGAACCTAATTAGTTTGAGGGATAAAGTTGAATCCATAATTTTATTAAGGGTGTAAATGGCTGATTTTACATTTTTGAACCTCTTTAACATTACAGAAACGTTTATTGTGAAATAATAATGGTTTTATACATATATTCCTTCCCAAATTTCACTATTTTAGTGAATTTATAATATTCATTAGTTTATTGTAATATGATCAACATCATAGATAACTTATATTGAATATTTTTTATAATAAAGATTCATAGTTTTTAATTATTGAGTTATATATCAAAGTAATATCATAGGAAAGAGTATCAGTAGACCCCGAGAAAGTGAGAGATGTAGTTTCTTGGGAGCAGCCGAAGAACGTCTTTGAGGTACGGAGTTTCCTAGGGCTGGCTGGATAATTCAGATGCTTCATTCAGAACTTTTCTCATCTAGAAGCAACTTTGACAGGTCTGACCAAGAAGGGTGCGAAGTTCTTATGGTCAGATTCTTGTGAGTCCACCATTCATGAGCTGAAAGGAAGGATGACATCAGCACCGATACTAGTCTTACCAGAGCTAGGAAAGAGCTACACTGTTTACTGTGACGCTTCGGGTATTGGGCTGGGAGCTGTGCTTATGCAGGGAGATAGAGTCGTTGTGTACAGGTCTTGATAGTTGAAGCCACATGAGAGGAACTAACCTACGCACGATATAGAGTTGGCAGTTGTTGTTCATGACTTGCGTTGTTGGAGACACTATCTTCTGGGAGAGCACTTTGTGGTCTTCACTGACCATAAGAGTCTTAAGTATATCTTCACTTAGTGTGATATGAATCTGAGGCAGTGCAGTTGGGTCAAGTATCTTCAGTCTTTTGATTTCGAGTTTTCCTATACGTCGGGAAAGGGAAATGTCATGGTTGATGTGTTGAGAAGGAGAACTCAAATTCAGGCAGTCCAGGAGTCCAGTAGTGAGTGGATGCTAATGGTTCTGTTCTCTGAGATGCATCTGGAGTTTCATGATAGACGGGGACAAACTTTTCTATCTTCTATAGTTGTTACCTCCACGCTACTTGATCGGGTACGGATGAGACAACTATCAGACTCTGAAGGCTTAGTCTTGCGGGAGAGTGTGTCAGGAGAGGACCCTCTTCCTGGATGGACAGTGGGAGAGGATGAGATCTTGCATTTCCAAGGATGTGTATGGGTGCCCGCAGACATATGCGAGGAGATGATGCTGGATTTCCATTCCACAATACGGGCAGTTCATCATGGCGTCACCAAGATGTATCGGGATCTTCATCGCCAGTACTGGTGGCCATGTATGAAGAAGGATGTTGCTGGTTTTGTCTTGAGATGTTCTACCTGTCAGCAGGTGAAAGCAGAGCATCAACGATAAGCAGGCCTTTTACAGCAGTTACCCATTCCGGAGTGGTAGTGGAATGATGTTGCGATGGACTTCGTGACCGGGTTTCCGAGGTCATCTCGGGGAAACTATGATGTCTGGGTTGTCATCGACAGACTTATGAAGGTTTCTCACTTCTTTCCGATCAAGGAGTCCATTAGTTTCGATGATCTGGGACGAATTTACATCAGGGAGATCATTTGTCTACATGGAGTTCCAGGCTCTATTGTTTCAGAACGAGATGGGTGCTTTACCTCTCGGATCTGGAAGGGACTTCAGAAGGCCTTGGGTACACAGTTACTTTTGAGTACAGCATTCCATCCCCAGACTGATGTCCAGTCCGAGCGCACAATCCCGGTGCTTGAGGATATGCTCCGAGCATGCATCCTTGACTTTGGAGGTTCTTGGGAGAACCATATCCCTCTAGTGGAGTCCGCCTAAAACAATAGTTTCCAGGCGACCATCCAGATGGAACCATACGAGGCTTTGTATGGTAGGCCATGCCGATCACCCTTATGCTGGCTGGAGGCTAGAGAGGCAGCTTTGTTGGGACCTCATCTTGTTCAGTAGACTTCAGAATAGATAGAGCTGATTCGGAATAAGATGGCTACAGCGCAGTCTCGGTAGAAGTCTTATGCTGATCAGCGGAGACGACCTCTGGAGTTCGAGGTCGTTGATTAGGTCTTCCTACGCGTCGCACTGAGGATCGGATAAAAAAGGATTCGGAGACATGGTAAGCTCTCACCGTGGTACGTCGATCCGTTTGATATCTTGGAGAGAGTTGGTCCGGTCGCCTATCAGTTGCAGCTATCTCAGAGGTATCGGGACATGCACGATGTCTTCCACGTCTCTCAGCTCTGACGCTACTTTTCAGTCCCATCCCACGTCTTTCATCTCGAGAAAGTCGAACTTGAATCGGATGCGTCGTTCAATGAGAATCCTTTCCGGATTGTCGATAGTAGTAGGAAGGTTCTCCACGGGGGGTATGTTCCTCTGGTACGGGTGCTATGGCAGCACAGACGAGTACAGGACGAGACCTGCGAGATGGAGGTCGATGTTCGATCGCAGTGGCCGGAGCTGTTTGGGGTTTCTCCTTCTCTTCCTCGTTAGGGAAATTCGAGGAAAAATTTATTTAAGGGAGGAAGTTTGTAAAAACCCAGATCTCTTTTCAGGTATGATTTCCTTTTTCTGGATTTTTTGAGAAAAAATGATATTTTTAGAATTTCAGAATTACACGCCATGTACTTTCTTAGTACATGTCGTGTACTCTGTTCCGGCTCAAAGTTGTGTGATGGTCGTGGCCGGGCCACACACACGGTGTGTAAGGCTGAGGTGTAGGGCGGTTATTTCAGAGTACGGAAAAATTAGAAGTACACGACGTGTACTCTAAAATTACACGCCGTGTAATTTCTTTTTTTTCATGAAACGGACCGGGGTCAGTCTAACCATCATATTCACCTTCTTCTCCAGTTTTCGGCCGTCCGAAGTGACCCGTATGGCCGAATTTTCGATGGACGACCGCCTTGCCATCTGTTCTCTGATTCGAGAATGGTCAGTTGCATTGGAAGCACAACGGTGATTTCTTCCTTCTTCTTTAGCCTTGTTTCTTGATTCCTCCTCGTTTCCATGTTATCGTAGGTTGAGCGTTTTGTGCGTTTTCTCAGATCTATGTCGTTCCAAGGGGAATTTGTCGTCGAGGTTCACGTATATCGATCTCCTAGGATCGAGGTATGTGGTTTGTGCCTTTCTGTAGAACGTATTTGAGTATTTTGTGCAAACTCCACCAATACCCTTGAACGGGGTATTGCGTGTTTCCTGTTTTTCCCTTGTTTCTTTCCTGCTTTTCGTGATTGCTTTAGTAGAGGTTATTTCTTGGGATTAGAGTAATTTGTTTGTGCTCAGATTGCGTTTCCATGCTTTTTTCTACCTATTTGTCATTTTCCAGTTACCATGCCTAGTCGTAGGATAGTAGAACTGTTGATTTATTTTACTATGGAGCATTAGTTGATAGCCATGTAGTTATTGAGGTTTTATTGGACGATATACATGCACTGAGCAAGTTTAGTTACTTAGGGCTGTGAGAACCTATAGTAGCAGACCAAAGGGAGAATTTACTGAAGGGCTTCTCCAGAGTGTCTTTTAAATCACGATGCGAGACTAAGTGGAGAATTTACGGAAGGGTTTCTCCAAAGTGTCTTTTGACTACGATTAAGGCCACAGGGTGAATTGACGTAGAGTGCTTCCCTAGAGAGCCTTTAGTACGATACGAGACTATAGGGGGTATTGACGGTGAGTGCTTCTCCGGAGAGTCTGCATAATTACATAGCTTAACCGGAGGGGTGAGGTTGTGTGTGCCTCCCAGAGGGTTTCTTGTACTTATAGGTTGAACCTTAGGGGCTAGACTGTGAGAGCTACCCAGGGGGTTACCTATTTACAACTTGTTGTTGACTGCTTACTTGTGTGCTTTACTTGTTAGAGCTATGGATTATAACTGTTTGTGATTTTCTGTTTACTGCTTCATGTTTTAGTACTTCTATTTATTCATTGACTGTTTGGCATAGATCTTTGGGTGATTTCCTACTGGGATTGTATCTCACACCCTCTTTGGTCCATGATTTTGAGCCCAAGCAGACTATGTTGCTGCAGGTATAGAAAAGGGCAAGTGCCCTTCTACTTCAGGATCTTGATTGCACTGGGAGCTAGGGAGCATGGGACCGAGCCGTGTCTCGCGATGCTGAAGAGATTACTTTGTTTTCTTTTGCACTTGGTTTCAGTTGTATTTCAGCACCTTGTTGTGTTTTCTGTTTTCCTTAGTTACTTGTTCCTGCTGCATCTTTGTCATCATATTTATATATCTACATTTCTTTCGTTGTTTGGTTTCTGCTGTTATGCATGTTGTTACTGCTTCCGCTGTTTATTGTTGTTTTCTTACCTTTTTTACCTTACCGAATGAGGGCATCGTTTCCCCACCGACTCACCTAGGCCCTCGCTGCTAGTCGGCAACCTCTGGCGTTTGGGGAAATGCGCTTGAGGTCGTGTGGCAAACCGGGTACGGGGCACCAGTGGAGGGACTCCGGACTAGGGACGTTACGAAATATTTATAAAATTTCCATCATATCATACCACATATATGGTTTCAATTTGGTTTTACGTGACTCAATAAAAACATTATCATCATTCTCTTCCTTTATCATCATGATAACTTTCTAAAAATATTTCAAAGGTGTTTTTATATTATTGATGTTTATTTTTATTAAAGTGATCATTATTCTACCTATGGGTAATCATATTATTCTTATATATCATAATTCCATGTACACCTCAATGTCATTTTTCCAACATTAACGCATTTAAAAAAATTTATATTTAATTTTCCCTTGAATCAACCTTTTCTATCCAATAATGTATTAATATAAGTTATTGTAAATCATTACATATATAAATTTATCCATCTCAACTCTTGTTGATTTATGAATTATTCATGGACCTAAATTCTATATCTATGTAATACTGAAAAAGTGTTTCCTCTAAAGATCACACGAATCTAACATGAAAAAGTAATTCAATGAACATCATCAATTGTTAAATCTACATGATTTACTTCTTCATGAGATGACACTTTTATATTGTCCAATGGATTTACCCTACTCATAATATTCATTAATATATCAACATACATTATCAAATTTTCATATCCAGGATTATTCCAATACCATCAATGAATTTATTTAAGAAAATAAGAAATTTTTAATTAAAAATCAAAATTAATTAAAAAAATATTATGAAAAACATATCCCATTACATCATTCAAATTACTATAAAATTCAAATATATTGAAATATTTATCCAATATTAATTTCATATGTGTAAAACTATCACTTTCAAGAATATAAATTACCTTAATCATAGGTATTACTTGAAAACCTATAGATAAATCATAAATCTATGGATTTTATTGATCTGATAACATTTGATTCATTAGGATTGGGTAGTTTAGTTCATCCAAAAAATACATCCATTACTTTTTTACTATTTTATTCATATAAAAATTCTTCCACTATTAAAATCATTGAGATTAACAATATATCCCTAATAACACTTGTTGCAACTATAGTTTCCAAAACACACCATAAAATCATATAAATTAGGGTAAAAATACATTTTTCTCAACTAATAATGGATATTGATCATGAATTGGTATGAATATTCTAAATATATCAATCTCAAACAAACAACGTTTGTGTGTTTATAAAAAAATTAGTAACCTATATATTTTATTTAGTTCATTGTTAAGTGATACCCCAAGTATATTATAGTGGTGTATTGATATAAAAAGGGAAATAAATATGAATTACATATTATTAAAATAAAAATTATTAATGTTATGTTCACCTCATAACTTTATCTCCCCCACTGATTCGGGATAATGAGTAAAATTTTGGTGACTTAAAGGTATCTTTAATGACATCAAAAAACAAATTTGCACTAAAAAATGTGGGTCCCTTCATTATTTTATACATTCCACTATCAATTTACATATCTACAATATATTTCTTTATATCCTCCCTTATATATAAAAATGTTTTTAATATTCCTACTGATATATTTTCTACAAATCTAAATTTTTCCAAAAAAATCCCACTTTCCTCATCAAAGGCCTTCCTTTGGAAAATAAAAATCTATCTACATACCAATTTAAATCAATTAAATCCAACAATTAAATCTATTTTATATTTAATATCTAGATTTGTATAAATGTTCAATTTTTAAATTCATCTCTCCACCTTGTTATAAAAATATATCATTATTTTGTGGTTATTTCTATTATTATCCTTAGACCATGAAACCACAAAATTCATGTTATTCACTATAAAATACTATTACTAGTTTAATTGGTTTATCTTTAACCCTGTCATTATTTTTTAAATTTTATTTACTAGGTAAGATTTAGTAGGAACGTGGATGATAGCTATAATGGTGAAGTAATATATTTTTTCGACTCTCTGCTTTAACATGCCTTTTTGGCAGGATACTAGTAGGTTACAAGACATATAAATGGGATACATAATGTCTAATCATCTCTCAATTCATATCGTTAAAATATTCAGGAAAGGAGAATATTAACACCGAGAAAAATTGGACAATGTGATGAGCCATTACATGTTTTGATTTATTTAATGAATGGGTTTTCCTTTAAAACTGATGTGTTTTTTAGAGGTTATGAAACATAAATATTTCATGACGTGTAGTGGGATTACACATCATGTAGTACCCCGAATGTAGAATTTAAATGATTTCGATGGATGAGGTCATGTTTTCCAATCCCCTCAAGTTTTGATTCTCTTATCTAAACCCCTTCCCCGAGCGATATTAGATCCCTCCAACCTATATGAGTTGCTTCATTTGTCATTCAATCAATGTTATATCTATGTTGTGGATTGGTGGTTAAGAGAAATATTTGTCATATATCATTCACTCTCCTTTTGGATTTGAATATATAATTTTAAATTGATGGGTATTTGATTCGTGATGTTGTATCTCATTTCTAGTTTTAGTTTAGAGGTCTTCTGCACCATTTTTATTGTTGGACAGTTTCGTTACAAGTGTGAGTTTTGGGAAATTATTAGGTGGTTATTTTCTGTTTCACCAAATTGATTAATCTTGAATTTATTGATTTATTTAAATTTTTGATTTAAATTCAAGTTCTCTATATTTACTTAATTTCATTTGATAAAACCCAATTGTAGTGAATTGGGATATATGAAATTATTTTCTCATGAAAATTTGGAAAACCACAAATTCCATTTAATTGGGGGTGTTTTTGGAGATTGGTTGATCTAAATAGTTTAATTAAAACTGTAAATTTGATGGAAGATATTGAAACTATATTGAGGAATTTAATAATGGGAATATATTTCTAAATTTTTGTAATTATTTTTGAATTTATTTACAACATTTGAAAACTGTTAAAAATGTTTTGATAGAATATTAATTATTTTATCTTGTTAATAATGCATGTTTTTTTATTAAAACATGTATTGTTTTAAAATCTAAATTCTCATTTTAAATGTAAGGAATCCAATGGAATAATATTTTGGGTAATCATAAAATAAATTTCCTGTTATTTATTGTGTAAGATCAAATGAAAGACATTGGTAGTTTGTGAGTTATTTGGACACACACTATTATCATGCAATGTTCTAAAACATAAATATAGCCGGTAACATCTCTAATGGGATGGTGATGAGTTACCATTGTAAAATGTTAGTGGGATGTGTGTATAAACATATTGTCATGATAACTTCAACTGTGGGGAGTCCAGTATCCTGGAAATTTAATACCGATATGGAAGATGGCCACATTTCTCAATTGACTATATTTGAGATTTAAATTAATGACAATGTTGTTAAACTAATTTAAATGCTTTATAGATTTATATAAACTATCATGTTTATATTATATGTATCATTGAGCCAACTTTAGTCTATAATTGGATTTTATCAAAATTAACAATGTGTTTCAATAAATATCAATGATAAAGCCTTATTTTTTTTGAAAATATGAACTTCGTCATCATGATCTAATATTAATAATATAGGTTCCACATACACTTTATTAAATTGGCAGTGAATGTAAGATGAAACAATCAAAATAGTTTTTATATAATTAGGTAATACAATTGATAATATAGTGTCTTCAAATTATACACATTCCATTAGTGAATAACTTTTACAAATTAATATTTCTATATTAATTTTCATATCAAATTTTCATTTAATTTATTTCTAAAAACCCACTTCATTATTATAATTGTCTAGTCATGGAACAATATCACATGTGTAATTTTTATAAATATGATCCACATCAACGTTCAAAAAATATAATCACTCATCATGATCAATAATATATAAAATGATTTGTTTTTTCACAAGTGGAAAAATTATACTGACCTTCTAGAAAGTTATTTCCTTTTTGTCTATACTAACCTTCCTGAAATCTAATAGATTTTTTCATATTTAACATGATTCTATAATTTTTTTTTGTACCATAACATCCAACAACACATTCATCATCATTGGAGTATTCATAATAATTATTAAACTAATTATTTTCAGAGTCATCTTCATTTTCCTTGTTTTGTTAAAATCTATTAAGTTTATTCCTTTAATTATTTAAATTTTTTGTCATCTACTTCCTTTAATAAAAACATATTTAGATTTACATTCACATTAAATTAATCAACCAAAATATATATCTATTTTTTCTTGGACCCATAACTTCTACCATGGGATGAATATTCCATTAATACATATTCTTTATCATTTTATTCAAACATTTTTTAATGTATATTATTTCCTTTGTTAAACCTAAATCACAAAAAAATTGATTTTATAATATATATTTATTGTTATAAAACATATCATAAGGTATTATTATTTATTGTGTCCTCAATAATTATCTATTTTTAATATACATATATACACTTATATATTCTCTCCTGAATTGTATTGAGAGGTTTTATTCAACAAGGTTAACTATTACCATTTAAGAAAGCATATTCCTTATTTTCTATAGAACCATTCAAGATGTGGGTATAATGAGATCAATATTTATGTGTAATACCATGATTATATATATACAATTATAATGAGTTATATATGAAATAATTTTTACTAGTTTTTTCCAACGTAATTTTATATAATACCTTTTTGTAATCAACATCTTAACTAAATATCTTGAACATCTCAACTGCTTGGCATTTTTATTTTATAAATATCGCATTTATCATCCAAATGAATTTATTAGACAATGTTGTGAATAAATGTTAACAATTAGTAGATTGAATAATCATAGAACTATTTAAATCATATTGTAGAAGTTCATGTGGTTTGGATTATTTAATTTTTATCCTTTTGTGACATCTATGTGACATATTACCTATTAGACATGTTTTGTAGATAAAAAACTATTTTCTGTTTAGTGTCATTAAGTTACTCACTATATTTTACATTGGAAATATTATAATTATTATATATTTAAGATAGATAATTCCTAAAATAAAAATCATGATATCATATACAATACATAGATAACATGAGTTACTTTTTCCCTAATTTGGTATAAATTCACACACAGTCTTTCTCCCTTCATAAAATATCTCTAATTTTTTTCCTAATGATAGATGAGTTTTTTCCCAAAATATTATCCTATGCTAATCTTAAATTTTGATTACACTTAGTATATTATGATTAAAACTATAATCAAATTGAAAATCATTGGCCTTTAGGTTTTGTGAATAAAATTCAACTGAAATAATTACACTAATTTTTAATGAACTATTGTTCCCTAATATAACAACAAATTCATCATGTTCTCCAATTATCTCGAAAATGTATCTATAATCTATAAAATGATTTAACCAACACGTATCATCCATGCATGATTAACTTTTCTATTATATTTTACAAATATATTGTAAATTATTTATTTTCCCTAATTTCTCTTTTTTGTCAACATTATTTCCATTTTATATAAAATATAACTATATCGATGATTAGTTATATATTCATCATCATATTGAAATAATTTTTCAAATACAGAAAAAATATCTACCAAAAACTCAAATATGTTCTATCTAGTGGGATGTGATGAACTTTTAGTCATTGATGTATTCACCTCACAATTTTCTTTCATCAGAACAAAGATACATATTTCTATTATAATTTCTCCCATATCATGTCATATCAATTGAAATATCATGTTATACCAGTGGATAAAATCTTTTTTCCAAAACAATCACATAAACTATCATTATCCTCAGAAACTTGATCTTTTATATTGATATAGGCGTTATATTCCTAGATTATTAATGACTAATTATACTATTTGCTTCCATTTTTTGTTTTGGCATGTGGATATGTTTCTCCCTGAGTTACTCTTAAACTACATTGATTTAATTGTTTATTTTTTACTATTATTCTCTGAAAAAACATTAAAATTTTAATTTTTTATCTTGAAGTGTTAGTAGAGTCATATTTAGTATCAATTTTTGAATAATTTGGTTTAACATGGACTCTTCAAACAGTCATTATAGCTTAATTAGTTGATTTAATTATAATTTCCATAAAATGATTTAAATATTTAATCACCTTTATCAATGTATTCTTATATTTGTTATCCATTTATTTTATCTTACTCAATTAAACATCATTTGTAGTATGTTTTTCCTCAATATCTTTCACCTTCTAAAATTCCTCTATAACAGTCATGTTTATATTTTTTATTTCTTTATTGATAATATATTTTGGTTTGAGAAGATCTTATTTTCCATATTTATGTATCAAAAAATAGACTTCTACTATGAGTTTAGTGCCTTTCTTAATATAATCCTCAAGTGTTTTTTTAATAAATTTGTTGTTTATGTCTCCTCAACTACAACTTCTTTTCAACATGATTTTTCTTCACATTTTTTACATGATCCTGTAATTTCATAAATTATTGAGTAACATATTATTTAGATATTATTCTTATAGTGTAATATAATTATCCATATATACCCAATAAAATCCACATATTTTTTCTATGAACTATTTTCATGCTCTCAAATTATGTTTTTTCTGTTTCAATGAAGATTTAAACATTTTCATTATCTATTGTTTTCTTTATGTTGCATTCTTATTAACTCAAAAAAAATTTCTTTAAAAAATTACTAAAAAATTATTAAGTACACCACATAAATGAAAACTTTTTTCGGGTTTACCCCTTTTCTCCCTTTTATATTTTAGATGTTTTTTTTGATAAGAACCAGTACCCTCATCTACTCATAATAATATTCTTAAACACCTAATTCATTAGATTGTTCATATTAAACATTCAATGTTATATTATTTATCATAGATTGTAAATAAATCACTTTCCTGATCATATCCATAATTATGGATCTCTTCTCATGTCGTATAAATTATGTATGTAATAAAAGTAATTAAGAGATAAATCATCTATATCTTCAAAAGTAGATACATTAGCAACAAAATTATTATTAATGTTTCCTATCATTTTCATAATAGTGTTATACTATTCCAATGTATATTTTAATCTCAATATGTTGATGATAATATCATTTAATCTGATAATATAATAATTAAAATTATCTTTATCAAACATACAGACATTTTAAAAATTATTTATCCAATTATGGTTATTTTCTTCTATAAATTTCATATTACATTTAGGTATTATGTAATTTTAATCATGGATTTCATTAAGAATTTGATTTCAAACAACTATAGTATATACTCTATTTGATATGGAAATGATAATAGAATTCTAAAAAATTCTACCAAAATCCAAGTTCCTATTATTGGATAATGTAGTGGGATTTTTTTCCCAGTCAGTAGGTATCCCATAATATAATTATCAACTACTGCTAGCCTAAGTGATTAATAATAGTTAATATTTTCATTCTTTAACTATTATAATTTTTACCATTAACGTTATTTTACCAATAATTTTAACTATTTTCATATTTCTTAAGTATAAATATGTACATATCATTTAAGAGAAACTAATGTTTCTATGATAACGATCGATTTTCTGAGGAATTTGATAAACCAACGAAAATGTTAGGGTGAATAAAAGGTACAATTTTACTATTTTAATTTAATTAAATATCACCATTTTAAAATGTATGTGTTTTGGACATCTCATACATTGATCTAAGCCATACAATTATATCATAATGTCAAAAATAACTCAAACTACATAATTTTTTACTATGTTTGATTCTATTGTGGGTACATACTTCATGAATTGATTGGTTTCAAAATAAGACACATATATTCAATATATGATGAAGATCAATACAAAAACCGTATATCTCATATATAATTTAATGTCTCTTGAAAAAATGGTTCTTTATTATTAATATATTTTTGTTTACAAAGTTAATAGAAGTATTACACGAAAGATTACTTAATCATCAAGGTACTTATGTTATTGTTAGTTTTACTTCCACTAGTCCTTTAAAATGATCTTAATCTTTATCTTCTCAAAACTATTTTCATAAAATTATTCTTTTGGATATATAAATTATATATAATATCTATCTGGTCTTCTCATATCAATAATCTTCTATAATTTATGTGATTTCTCTATTTCATCAAAAAAAAATATAGAATCATATGTCTTAGTATATGACCTCATTGGTATTCTATAACTCATATGTTAGGCTCACTAAATATATGATTACCATGAATTGTCTTTTTGTTATGAATGAATCCCACACCTTATATATCCACAATTTCTTGGATAGGTACATGGAACTTGTCTTTTAGATTTTGGATTTCATAAAAATTCAATAATTCAGTTAATCACAATCAATATATTAAAAAATATAAGAGCAATAATTCATAAAATCCTAAGAAAATAAGTTTTATGGACATTAAATATTCCAACAATCCTAGCATGACTTATAACCTTAAATTATTTTTCTTTATATCTTGATATCAAGATATAGAAAATCACATTGGATTTCACTTCCCATTAATATTATGTGAAATATTCCTAGAATATTGTAGTTCTGTAGAATCTTATTATGGGTTATCCTATACATTACCAAATATTTAAAATCCATATAATGATAACACATAATCTATTGAAATATTCATCACCATATGTTATCCTTTCATTTCAAAAAATCATTCATTCAATTTATAATTTTGGAATCCTATATTCCTAGTTTTTCATTAGGTATACATCTGATAATATTATCATGTTATTCTCTACAACACAAAATATTAAACATTCCATTGTCTCATACTTAAATGTTTTTCATTAAATAAAATCATATTTAACTAATAAAACCTTATACATATTATAATATTGTGACCATATTAAAATGGGATGATTATTAAAAATTAAATAGCCATTAGCATTCAATCAAAATATATCTTCCATAAGTAGGAATTAATATTGATTTTATTTTTAAATAATGAATCCTCCAAACATAACTTCTTCTCATGAACTTCTTCCACATCTTGAAGATTTAATAACACATTCATTATGATAGTAATTTTTATTTACATTAACTAGTATTTTCCATAATTTATATCACTTTAAACAAGGGTTGATTAACATCAGTCATCCTAATTTTCTTTTATTTACATTTAAACCTCAATATCCACAAAACCTAAAGACTGTAATACCTATTATATTATCTCAATGACATCCAATCATATTAATATTAGACCTCTAACTCTCCCTCAAATATATTTTTTATATTAATTTTAATTATATTATAATGGTTTCTTAATCCAAAATTATGAGCATTAATTTGAAATATTATTATATCATAATGATGATATAATTTTTTAAAAAAATATATATTATTTATATTCAAAATATTATATAATACCTCATATTCTTGATGCACTCTAGCTGAGTATCTGAATCTCAATTTATAAATATTAAATCGTGAAATTTAGAAAGACAAATTTAGTTCAAAAAAATAACCCTTATAATTTAACTTAGGTTTCTGGCCTATCATCATTTAAAATATAAACATATGTTAGACTATAATATATTAGCCTAATCATCTGTATATATTTTTTCTATTCCATTAAGATCTTCATGTATATTTTAATTGTGAAATAATATAATTCATACTATATAATATTCTATATTTTTTCATTTTTTTTAATAAAAAATAGAACTAATTCAAATCATAATCCATCAGTATATTAATCTAACATTAGAAAACATAAAAATAGCATCCATATTCTTGTAACATCTAGTTAATGACCTTCATTGGAAACTAAGAAGACACAGATTCACTAACCAAAAATGGATGTAACAGTTTGTTATTATATCATTTCAAACATCAATGTATAAAATCAATCCACTGTAACTCAAAATCTATGGAATCATACATCGAGATATTATCACTCGATCATTAACTCTTTTTAAAATCCATTATTTTAATATTACTCAATTATTGGCAAAAACTAAAATACCTCTTCAATACTTCAATAATTCTATTAGGTTGTTCACATCCTTTTTTACCAAAAATTTTTCTTCTTTATCCTTATAAAGATATTTTCCCTCTTATTAATTAATTATCCATCCAATACACATCTTCTAAATTATGAATTTTTTTATATCAGGTCAATGTATATACATAATATATTTTTCTAAACTATATCTAAATATTCTATTAGGTCATATTTTTATAAGAATCAATCACTAAACCATAATAAGGATTCTGTTTTACGTGCCTTATGAATAGTTTTAAAATAGTGATATTTTCCTCTATCATACAACATTGAAATCAATAAATCAAACATGTTTCGTATAAAATATATTTACTTTTTCCTATCATTTACTATAATCCAAAAAGCAATCACTGTTGTACATTGGATACAAAAAAATTTATATAATGGTGTTCCATGTTTCTTACTACTATAATGGGTTTGGAATTTGTTTTCAGTCATGTATCACAAAGTTAATCAAAAGAAACCCTTCACACGTTTTTGAGTGATAAAATTATATTTCCCCAATTGACACACTTACACAATGAAATGTTATAATAATATATATATATATATAACATTAAATTTATTAATTTAGTAATACAAATTATACATTTCTCTATTATTTTATAAAACTCATATCATCAAAATTAGTGATTATTATGGATTTATATTTATTGATAATTTAACATAGATGTTTTAGTAAACGAAGCCTATTTTCAATTCGACCATTATCATATATACAAGATAATTTTAATTGGAATGAATTTTGTTCATTGTCATCAATTTATAATGCCATAAATTCTTCAATGTACACATACTAATTCATTAAAAAATAAAAAAATGAAATCATCACATTCATATGTTACACTAAAAATCCTTATTTAATATAAATTTAAAATATAACTCTTATCAAATAAATTTTCTCCACCATTGATATTTATATTCCACTTTTTTCACAATATTTTTGTAAAATCCTCAAAATAAAGTGTTTCCTTTTTATGGATAATATTTCCATATTCATCATATTTTTTCAACAACACCCACTATTTCCATATGATATTTTCATCATCTGGACATTTCCTAATCTCCCATGTCTAATTATTCAAAATATAGTCCACAATTTGATTAATTATATAAATCATGAACCATAATACGCAGCATATTTTAATGACATGGGTCTTCTTATGATAATTTATCTAAGGGGTCAACACTCTTCATTATTTTATTATCCATTAATGTAGTTTTATAATCAATGATAGTCGACTCATTAATTTCATATCATCTCTCCTACCATTGAGTTGATGTTTATATCATATTATATTAATCTAAATTTTTCCATACAAAATTATAGTATTATTAATGTTGTAGATTATTTATACATATTGAATTTGTGTCAACCCAATCTTATTCAATATAAAATTCACACAAATAATGATTTACATATTTATTTACATCCATATCCTTAAAGTAATTAAAATATTTAATCTCTGGATTCATTTTTAATCACATATTGAAGAATTTATTAGCCATACACATTGCTGAGTTTCTTATTAATAATTCTTAAAAAATAAAATTTCATTGTTTACTTGATTTCTTTATTTGTTATAGATAAAAAATTTATTTCAAATACCTAAAAGTGATTAAGAGTTGGATTCAATCCATGACATATATTCAAACCCATGTTTTTGTAAGACATTATTTCATGATTTATCACACATTATACACCCAATGAGACTAAGAAAAATTTTTTATTTGAGTAAATATATACATAAACAAATATGGGGCACATCATCATTATTTATAACTTCCATAACATGATCATATTATTCCATTATTCTTGATACTGCATGTGATAACCTGGTGACATAAATAAGAAAAGTTTAATCTCTAAAGACCATGAAAGGGAAAAATAAAGAATAAAATGAATAAATTACTAAATTTACACAATTTTATTTCAAATGAGACATATAATGAATGATAATCATAAACATGAACAATCAGGCATCATATAACATGATAACATAATGGAAAGCTGGGAATTTGACAACAACATTATATATGGATTCATAAGAATAAATAATGGTTAACCACAATGAAATCACAAAATAATGTCATTATGATAACCTCAAATTCACCATAAATTGTATTTATTTAGTATAAAATGTTATCAAATGAATTGGAGCATAATTTTGGTGAACTCATCATATCCATATCATGTATTTTCGAAATTGGTCCATGTACATTATATAACATATTAACATATTTCATCACATTTATTTTTACAATCAAATGGTGTGGAATAAATAAATGGAATTAAACACTAAAATAAGTAAAGTGATATATTGATTAACACCCATGAGTTTAAATAGTGATGGAATTCCCATCATAATGGTTTTTCTTGGAAAAGTCATAGTAAAATTTCAGAAGCATAACAATATTACAGAAAGGATTATAATGTGATTTAATAGGAGATAAAGTAATGTATCATCATGGAAAAATTATATAAACATTAATATCGATGAGTAAACATATACCATGATTATCAATTAGAAATAAATGGAATAAACTAAAAAACTATTATTGAATTAAGAGTAAGAGATAATTCATTACTTTGAGTGGGTGATTCCAAAAACATTACAGTCCCTTTTTTAATGGTTGGGGGAACGTGGAAGGATCTAGATTGGGGAGGAAACATTGAGAACACTGTCCATAGTGTTTGAGTGAAGGTGAATGGGTTTCTGGTTTGGTTTATATATAACTAGATATGTTAGTTCATTATTATATCCAAAATATAGGTTTTTGTCTCTATATAATAAGGTAATAAAATCCAACAACAATACCATGGGTTTAACCCATGGTTTCATCAAAAGATAAACTTTAAAATATTTTTTTAATTAAATTGTTTGAGAATAATAAAATGTTTCCCATCGTGATGTGGAGGTAAGACATGTTTGTAAAATGTTTTTTTAAAAACTATAATGTATAATATAGGTTTTAAAAGATACTTAAAAGATATTTAAAATTAATTAAATTACATAAAAAGGTTATTTTAAATTGGAAATATATATTCATATAGATATACAATTAATATAATTCATTATTTCACTTCTGGGTTATTGTGATGTTATAATACACATCGTCTGTTTATACCGTATTTAAATTTTACACAAAACATTGTCTATATCATTAAATAATAATAAATATAATCCTAGATAATTTCCATTTCATATTTCCAAAAGTAAAATTTTATTAAAAAAATCTTGAAATTTTAATTTTTTACTTTAAAAATAATAATCTACAGTTATTGATAATTACTGGGATTTTTTTAAAATAATTTTTTTACACTTATCAAAATTAACATTATCATCATGAAAAGAATATTATCATCAATATTTAATTCAATTTATATAATTTCTTTATTTTATTAAAATGTAATATATTTTTAAATTTAATGAATTCATTGAAAAATGATTATCTTTTTTGAAATTTCAATATATTAGAATATATATTTTTTGTTTTATCATATCTTTATAAAAATCGTTTATAAATAAAAACAATTAAAATTAAATATAATCATCATTACATTGAAAATAAAATGTTATTATTTATATTATTAGGGTCTTGATTTATATTAGAAGGTCTAACCTTATTCGTTACATAATCTTGAGTTTTAGATGCAAATTTAACTTATTTCACATTGAAGATCTTTTCATGTTTAGAGGTTTGGGTAATTCATCCATAACCTATAAATATAATCTAATATATAAAAAATTAGACACATATACACATTATCGATTCTTTCTATAAAATAAAAAAAATTAAAAAGAAACATGGTTTCGTTAAATGTTTAATAATCATGACATTTTATTAAACCCATCCTTGACTAAATTTTCAATTAAATCCTATGAACAAAATTTCAAAAAATTAGAGTATAAATATATATGTTTGTTATATAAAATAATTAATGAAACCATTATCCCATGAATACAATATTACTATTAATTTGTTTCCCCAAAATCATACATTTCACCCATAAAACATATATTTTTTAACAAACCTCATGAAATAATGATATCCATGAAAAACATATTAGAACTCAAAAAACATAATATTAACTTGTGTAATCCATATCATACTTATATTTTAGCTTCCATATATAAATATGAGGTAACATTCTTGGTTATGTTTGGAATACCAATCATAGTATATTCCATAAATCTCCTAGAAGAAACATTTTCATTTAAATTTGTCTCATTACCAAATGCATTGAAGAGCTATTATGAGATCATATTCCCTAGATTTATAGCAGAACCTTTCATAAACATAATAAATTCCCATGATCTATAAAATAATAATAAAATATAAAACAATAATAACGGAACTAAAACATTTCTACTTTGAAATCACTTTTCTTATTTACAATTCGGGCACTCATAAATGAAATTAAATTATTTTTTAAAAAATAGAAAACAATTAAAGTAAAAATCAATACATAATAGAGTCATTAAAAAAATAATTCATTGATTATATACTAAAAAAATTCAATGCTATTGAAATAATTAATCCATTTTCCAAACATAATTAAAAAATAAAAATAAATATTTTTGAATCAATGTGTCATATAACAATTTGAAACATTTAATTGAAATTAAGGTTTTAGTAAAATAATGTAAATATAAATTAATCTTTAATTTTTTTAAAAAAAATGGGCATTTATGGTAAATATTTGGAGGAATAAATCATTAAAACATTTTAAAATATGTTTTAGTTAAATAGTCAATTTCTTCTAGAGAAAGACATCAATAAAAATATATAAGCAATAACATTTAAAATATATTTTTAATATAATGAGAACATTTTAATTCATGATATGATATTCCAAAAGGGTTTTATCTACTCTTTATAGGATAAAAAAAGTTCATAATATAATGATATTATTCAATTAAAGGAGATTGAGATAAAATCTCTTAATGTGATTCTGACTCATCACATTCAATATTTATATTCATAAATAATAAGAATATTATAATTTCTACATTAATTAAAATAAATCTTATATTTATTATTTATTTTATATAACTTATTACCGTGATATAAATATTATATATTATTATATTTCATTTTTTGTTGATATTTGGTACCTCAATCAAAACTAATTGTTGTTTGATGTCACTAACCATGTGGTCATAATTCCTTCATCTCTAAAAAAATACTAATAAAAATTTTATCATTTTTATACTTAAATCATACATTAAAATTAATCCATTATGTATGGGTATGGAAAATGTAAAATGTTGTAATCCTGGATATGGAAAGTCATATGTTCGCATGAGTAATGTTTTCCATTTTTCATTGATCATTATGGAAATATGTTATATGTTATTTTATCAATACAAAATTTTGGTAGAATAATTAATATAATATTACTAATTTAAATATAATTATATAAATCATATATGTGATATAATGAATAAAAATGAGTCACATTTTTTCATGGATGAGATAGTTCACACGTACGCATGAACGATGTTATCGATTTATTGCTCATGGAAAGTAATAACATAAATGATATATTATTATATTATCATTATTAATATTTCATGAATATAACATATTACAATTAATTCCATTATTATAACCAATCATCATATATGGTTATGGAAAATTAATTACATCTGTTCTTATAAGTGATAGTTCACACGTACTCATGAACAATTAATTTATTTCATATCTAATGTATATTGAGATGGATCTAGGTGATGATATTAACATAATAACATATCACTATATTGAGGATAATAGATTTATTATTTAATCATTGATGAAGAATATTTCACGAAAATTGTAGAATAAATTAAATAGAAATAGATAAATAAATACATTACCTCTCCATCATATAATCACATATATTAAAACCTTCATACCATTATGATGAGTATTATACAAATAATATGATCTCAAATGTATGGAATGATTTTAGTAAAGTTCTATGGTAGATCATTGTAGAACAAAATGGTTTAGTATGTGTGAGTATTAGAGAGGAATGGGATCCTTTTTTTAGGAGATGGAAGGGTCACCCATGGAATTATTAAATATAATAAATTAATTTAACTTCAATTTTCAATTTCAAAAGTCGAACATTTTATTTTATTCAATGATTGAGTGATTAGTTGTATAAATATAATAATCAATAAAAATAATAAAGGTTTGTTATTTTTTAATCCTTATATTTTTGTTTTAATTCCTTTTATCTCTAAAACTTTTATCTTGTAATTTACACATTGAGAGTTAAAATAAATAAAAAACCATGAAAACCCAACAATAAATGAGTAATTGATAAATTTTTTTGAGTTATCTCAAATTTTCAGTCAAATATTTGTTGTTTATAAATTATATATCTTTTAATTATTTAATTTATGTTGAAAATTATGTGGTTTTTGACACTATTAAATACATGACGTTTAAAAAAAATAACAATCGATTTACTTCAAAAAACTACATTAACTTAATCCTAACATGTCATACTCATCCATAAATTTTTTTATGGAATAAATTATTAAAAATATTATTTATTTAAATATTATTAATATCATTTATTTGATTCTTTCTGTAATAAATAAATTACGCCTTCATCATTCTGTCAATATTTGATTTAATTGTATATTTCCAAAAAAAATATAAATAATTTACCATGATTTAGATAATATTATTAAATTTATATGTATTATTCATAGTCTAATATATCACTGAAATAACCACATATTTAATTTTTTTTAGTATGGATATACATATTTAGAAAATATTTTCATTTATATTAAATTAAAAGTTATAAATCTCATAATCACACCCATGTAGCTTCCAGTGGTCAGATTATCGATCTAAGGATGGTCATGGTCGATAATAAATCATACCATAAAATTAAGTCAAGTGTTAGGGTAATTTTATAATATTGTAATGTTAATTTTACATTTAATTTCACTATTTATCTTAAATTGTGGTAAATAAATTACTACAGTTCATATTCAATAAGTGTTATTTTGATCCAATTAGACCACATTTTTTATACGGAGTATACCCATATATATATATTTTTAAAAATTAAATTCACATATGATTTTAAATTATGTTAAAAACTATTCATGTCAACAGATTGAAGAAATGAGGTATGCATGTAAAACATTCAAGAGTTCACAATGTGTTTCAATATTATTTTAATCAAAAAAAGAATAAAATAAACTAAATTAGATTAACTAAAAAAAGTAATTTAATTTTGAATTAAAACCATGTAAAATTTTAATCTAATAATATAAATAAAATTAGTTGAAAATGCAATTTGGAATTGAAAAGCAGTATTTTCCACTATTCATTAAAATATGTATTTAATCAAAAAATACCAAAAATGCAACCAATGTATATTTTTATTCCATGATTCCAAAGAACACATTTATTTTTTAAAATATAACATATAATCTTGAAAAAGAAAGATTCATAAAGGGATCTATATTGAAAGGTGGTAAAAAATATTTTTTTGGAAAAATAGACTTTTTATACAGATAATTGATTTTCTTCTAATATATTGTCTATAAAAATGTTATGATTAATTTTAAGCATTAGATTTAATTTATATTTCAATTATATTATCCATAAAATGTGATTTTATTATTTTATAAACCCAATAATTCACACATAAATAGTTTATCATAAAATCTTCCATTATATTTAATTTGTATTTATTTTCATTTATAATTAGTTTTCTAACCGAGGAATTATTATATAAACATGTGTGAACCATATTTTCATAAGTTATTTTATGTCAATCATTACCACAATTATAATGTTTATGTGATAAATAAAACCAAAAAAAATAATATTAACAATATAATTTTTCTAGTATAACTCAGTCTTATGTGCAAAAAAAGATTTCAAAAAAATCCCCATTGTTTTTTGTCAACTATGCTATTTGAAATAGAATTAATTTTAAAGTAAAATTATTATCTAATTCACAATTATTAATAAATATGAAAAATTTTAGTTTTATAAATAACTATAATTTTATATAATTCCCCCTTTTGGAAATTTCAACCTTACAATTTTATATTTGGGCTCAGTAACTGGGGTTTCACTTTTCAAAATTACATCATTTAAATCCCATATCGGAAAAATGAGTCAATAAAACATATACTCTCTTAGAAATAATTTAATGGAAAAATTTCACTCAAGATAACATATACTAAGATTCTATGTATGAAAACATGGATATGGAAGAAAAACTAACCATCATGTTCTGAAGGAGAGTGATACAAATCAATATCATTAGAATGTTAACAATCATAAAACAACAAACAGTTGATTAGTTAAATGTTCTTTCATTTCATTATGGGAAATATAAATAGAAATTTTTTTTGAAGAAAATTTTCATAAATTTGAGGTATAAATTTACATCCTAGACTATGAATATAATGAATTGTACATACATTTCATGTAGAGTCTTGTCATTTTTTTAATTCCAATCTTAAACACATATTTTTTTCAAAACAAAGAGTATTTAAAATTATTTTTTCATACCTAAAGAACAATAATCAACATCTATTGAATAACGTAATCTGTAAAATATTAACTAATGTTTCATCCTCTCTTGAGAAAATATATAATCTAAAATGGTTAGGATAAGATGAAACAATTCTAAAAAAACCAATGAATAATGAAAAACTAAAATTAATTTCCTAAATTTAATGGTAATATAAAATGTTCAGCATAGACCATTCAACAAATATAATTAATTAGAATTACATAAATAAACAAAACTATGTTTTAAAACCCATTTTTATAAGGATTTTAACACATAGTCCTCTAGCATAAATTTTACAATTTCACTCCAAATAACACAATTATCACTTAATGTGTCATACCAAAAAGTAACTTCCTAATCACATATTCTCCATGACATGATATTCATTTCCATAAAAAACCAAATTATGCATATGTCCAAAATAAAATCATATATTCTACCAAAATATAATTCAAAAATTAATCCTTAATTAAAATATCTTAGTATTATATTTACCAAAATAAAAAAAAGATCCTAAAATAGTGAATGTCTTACAAAATAACATTTATCGCCTGTTGCCCAAATTGTTTCCCCTTACCATGGATATCCATTTGATAAAACATAAGTTCCTAAAATAAATTTATTATTATTCCATCTACTAACCTAACTAGATAGATAAAAATTCATACTAACCAGATACTTCATGTTGGATGGTCGTAGGCGATGCACCGCCGCTGACCATTGGTTATGCATTTGATACCCATGATCTTGCTAAATACGATGGGTTGTTACCCATCTTTTGGGTTTTCCCTTTTTCTAAAACTCAAAAATAACCATAACATATTTTAATCTCCATGGTTTTCTTATAAATATAATTTGAATTCCAACTCATAATTAACTCTACATATTAATTCATGAAGTCATATATATATTGAAATTTATTTTATTTTGCCTCCAACTAATTTAATAAAACTATTCCCAAAAGAAACAAAATTTACCTTGATCATGGATTCATTTAGGATTCATCGTCACTATACTCAAGTAGATAGAAGGTACATGCATTGCAACAATTATTTAGAGATTGTTCAAAGTCAAATTATTCATTTTTCCAAATACACCTTGTACAGGTTGGGTCATATGTGTGTTCACATGAAAATAATTTTTTAATATTATTTTGTATGAAAAATAATTTCAAAACCTCTAATAAAACCAAATTTTTAGAGACCTGTTATACCTAGTATGAAATGAAATTGTCAATCATTTTCATTTTAATATACCATAAGTATGTGCTGAATGTATATATTTTAAAATTAAGAAATTTTTTTTTCCAAGGGTATCATTATTCATCAGCCTTTTCAAAATTAAAATATTCATTGAAATATTGTTATAAGGTAAAATATTGGAATATTCCTTGATAGTATTTACCTTTTTTGAATATATGTGAATATTGTGAAAATTTGATTTCATTAAAAGCCCCTTGAGCCATGATGGAATCAAGGTATAGATGTTGTGTTTGAAATCTTATATAAATTCTTGTGAGTGAGTTATATGTTATAAAAAGATTCAGAATTATCATGATAACACATTGAAATAATTATTGGTTGCAAGCCATCTCGAAGAGGTAGGAATTTTGTTTGAGTTCCTCCTCCTATATTTGTAACCTACATTCAATGATCTGAAAAGTTGTAGAACAAGGATTTCAAAAATATAATATATAGTGAAACATTAAATAGGTTTAACCAAAATTCTTAATCCCTAATGATTTATAAACCATTTCGTTGATAAAAATGATATGTCCCAAAACATAAACCATACATAATCTTGATTTATGTCAAAATTTTGCCTCTATATAACATTTAAGGTCATTTCAATTTTAGAAAATTATATAATTATTCAATAAACTATATATATAAACACAATATTATAAAAATGACACTTATACTCAATATGCATTTTTTCAAAATTTGATATCTTTTAAAAAGAAACATGTTTTTGTTACATATTTAATCAAAATAACTTTTCACTGATCACATTCATGACCCTCTTCTTCATTAAATACTTATAAAAACTTTTAAATAAATTATGAGCATAAAAATATCATTATGGGATATAAAATAAGGAATAAAACCATTAGTCTATGAATATTTTTAACTCATGAAATCAGTTTTACAAAATCATAATTTTCACCCATAAAACTTATTTTTTAATATAACTCATGATATAATAATATTCTTAAAAAATATCTTGGAAAACATAAATCATAAAGGTAACTTGTGGAATCCATATCATACATATATTGTTGATTTCACATATACCTAGGGTGTAAACTTATTAGTTATGAATGAAATAACCATCATATCATATTCCTAAGATATCTTAGGACCAACCTTATTTCTTAACTATGTCTCACTACCCAATGAATTTGAGAGATATTAATTTCAAAAATTCACTCGGTATATCATGGAACCACCCATATACATAAATAATTTCCAATATCTAAAACTTAATCATAACACATAAAACAAGTAATAAAGAAAAATAACATTTCCACATTGAAATCACATTTCATATCTACATGTCGCACAATTATAAATGAAACAAATTATATTCATATAAAATTTTAAAAATTTAAAGTAAACATAAATATATAATAGTTACTTGAAAGGGATAAATTCCATTTTGTAGTATATGTTAAAAATCATTTCATGTTATTGAAATGATAATGAAATATTTAAAACAAAATTAGTAAATTTTGAAAATGATTTTTTAATCAAAGTGTAGCATTACTCTTTGAATAATTTTAACATAATTAAAATTTTAAAATATTCATTTGAATTTAAATAAAACCTTGAAACCATTGAAAAAAAGTAATTAATAGAAATTATTTAGAATAATAAATCTTTAAAACATTTAAAACAATTCTTTAGTTATAGAGTCCATTACCACTTAAGAAATACATAAAAACAATTAATTGAAGAGAAAATTTAACAAAATATTTTATATATCATGATAATATATTAATTATTTATATGATGTCTCAAAAAATATTATATACACATTATACAATAATAAAGATTCATAATATTATGATATGCCTCAACAAAAGGAGAATGAGACCAAATCTTTTACTATGATTCTGACTTGTCATGTACAATCATTATATTCCTAAATAATACACTTAGGTAAATTTATACTTTAGAAAAAAATTCATGTTTTTTTTCTTGTATGTCACATATCACCATGTAATAGAAATTACATAACTAATTATGCTTCTTTTAGATGTTTTATCAATAATTAGTATGATTCGAAAATAAACATGGTTTGATTTCAGTAGTCCATGTGGTCACTAGTCATTAATATCCATAATAAAATTTCTGACATTATAATTGTTTATATATATAAATTATACTTTAATATCGATCTATTAAATATGGTTAAGAAAAATGAACAACATTATATTCATATAGATGGTATGTTTTATTCATTCATGAATAAACTTTTCAATTTTTCATAGATTGATATGGAAATAAGATAATTATTATTTTATGATTATATAATTATCAAAAAATTATTAATATAATTTAAATATATTAAATATTCTTATATATATGTATCATAAAAGTGAAATAATGAATATAAACAAGTCTTGTCGCTTCTTGAAGGCGATAGTTCACATGTACGCACAAACGACTTTATCATTTTTATGTCAAAGGAAAGTAAAAAATATAATTCCAGTATTATTATATTATAAAGATAAATATTCCATTAATATCAAATAAGAAATTTAATTAATGTATTATAACTATTCATGACAGATAGTTTTTGAAAACAAATTAGATCGGTTGGTGGAGGTGATAGTTCACACGTCCGCACGAACGATTAATTCCTTCCCCATTTAATGGAAGTGGAGATGGATTTTGGTGACGATATTAACATAATCAAATAAAATTATAATTTTTATACTTTATTTTTTATTTCATATTTTATGAAAAATATTTTATAGAAACAAAATAAGAAATAAAATAGGAATACTTAAATAAAAACATTACCTTTCCTTTGGATGATCCCATTTTTTAACTCCTTAACACCTACAAAAATGGATTTCATCATAAAATAAGTCCTCAAGAATGTGTTTAGTAATTATAGTTAGGGGTTTGGTTATAACATGGTTGGTGAAATTGTTTTGGATGTGGGGTTAATATAGAGTAATGGGAGCCTTCTTAGAGGAATGGAGAGGCACCCTTGGAATTATTAAAAATATTAATTTAATATAATTTTAATTTCAATTTGAAAAGGATCCGAGTTGATTTATTTATAAGTTATATTGAGTTTGAGTCAAAATATACTCAACCAAATAATGTAAGAAATGTTTTTTTTACATCTTAATACTCATATTTTTGATCCCTTTTAAACTCTTACCATTTTGTCAAGTAATTTACATTTTGAGAGTTAAAATAATTACCAAATCATGTCAAACGAAGAATGAATGAGTCATTAATTCAATTTTTAGAGTTATATAATCATTTTTGTCAACTCATGGATTTTTATAAATTTGATATCATTTAATTAGGTACTATTTTGTTGGAATTATATCAATTCGAACACTATTCATTACATAATTGTTTTAAAAAAATTCCCAACAAATTTATTCCTATCAAAACACTGTAATAAATAAACCCACAAATGACAAAGTCATGTATAAAATTCATGTATAGAATAAAATATTTCATGTTATAATTTATTCATATTATTAATGACATTTATTTAATTATTTAATTAAATGATCAATTACTACATCATTGTTGTGTCATTATTTAATTTTATTATTTATTTTCTAAAAATTATAAATAAATTATCATATTGTAGGTAATATTTTTATCTTTTTATGTACTATAAATTTTATAATATATCAATTACATAACTCAGTATTAATATTGTTTTATTAAGGATAGTCATATTTATGAAATATTTCCCATTACATTAAATTAAATGTTATAAATGTCAAAGTCACATTCAAGTGGCTTCCAATGGTCAAAATTTCCAAACCGGGATAGAAAGTTTTTATAATAACTCATACAATAAGATTACAACATATGTTGGGGTAATTTTATAAAATTATAACAGTAATTTACCTTTAATTATACTATTTACCTTTAACAGTGGTATATAAAATAAATAAGATATTATTGGAAAAAATATATTTTTCTCTTTTAGACCAAATTTTTTTCATACTGATTTTTACCATGTGTGTATGTTTTTGGAATATTCAATTCACAGATGTTGTCAAATTATGTTTAACAGTAATCCAAATGACAGATCGAGAAAAATGGGTTTTAAGTAAAACATTCAAAAGTTCCAATAGTTTTTTCTAAATAATATTGTTAGGAAAAAGAATCCAATGAACTAGAATGCTTTAACTGATAAAAAATTCATCTAATTTTACATTAAATCCATATAAAAGGATAATATAACAATATAAATAAATTATAATAAATGTATGTTTTGAATTAAAATGCATTATTCTTCAGAATTTATTAAAATATGTATTTTACAAGAAAATACAAAAAATTCAACCAAAGTATATTTTTATATCCTGATTCCAATTAAAAAGTATATTTTTTAAATATTACATATAAAAGTGAAAAAATATATATTTAAAAATGTGTTTCCATCAATAGGTGGTAAATATTCTTTTTTTAAATACCCGTTTTTTTTACAATATTGAATTTTATCTTATATCTTGTACAAAAAAACATATAAGATGTATTTTAAACATCATATTTAATTTATATTTAACTAATGTAGTAGAAAATAAGTGATTTTATAATTTTATGAAAACAATTATACACACATAAACAGTTTTTCATAAAAACACATCCATTACGTTTAATTGGTTTTTATTTTCATTTATAATTAATTTTATATCCTATGAATAATTATATAGACACGTTTAAACAAAAATCTTATTGTTTAGTTAATATCATTCATTCCCACCAATCTAATGGCTATGTGATAACTACAACTTAAAATAATAATATTAATAATATATTATTTTCCAGTATTAATTAATCTTGTGTGAAACATAAGTTTTTGGAGAACATAATTATTACGTGTCGGGTACGGTATCAAACATAGTATCATTTATGAATTAAAATAACTATATAATTCATAATAATTAATAAATATTCAAAATTTCAATATATAAATACCTTTTATTTTATAAATATAATTTTTTTACACAAACAAATTCTATGTGGTTAAGGAGTGTGATGGTGAGATTTTTATTGGCTGGTTCGACATATATGCTTTGGTTCCTAATTTAGACGATCATTGGATTTTTCCATAAATGGTTTCACTCATTCATTAGTTGTTGGATATCTAATTAGGCATGGTCAATATAAAATTCAGTGATAATACATCTGTGAGAAGCTCTAATAAATGGTATTCAGAAAGCATGATCCTAACAATCGATACCATCACATCCTTTATTTTTGTTAATTGGATTTATCAAATTCATATGTTTATAATAATAACATTAATTTTTTCAAACAACTATATTATCAATGGTAATTGTGATTAACGATATATTTAATTTGATAAGATAAAAAATTATTCCATGTTTTTTTCTATAACCATATTTGGAAATTAATTAAATGAAAAAATAAATCCTATTTCTAAAACTTCAATTCATTGCAATCCCCCCACATTCATAAATTTCTCAATAAAAATGTCTATTTTCACGCATAGAGTAAATGAGGGAAATTTTGTTTCATCACATCATTTTGTTGTCACCTATCTTCTTCAATAATTTGGATTATCCACAACACTTTGACATAGTTGATTGTCTTATTTATTATAACTTTTTCTTGATGTTCTATAATCATTATCAGCTGACCCCCATAAGAATTTTTTTAACCATTGGTATCGCCTATGTTTGCTTCACATGAAATTGGTCTAGTATGTACTTACCCAATAGATATACATGGAACATAGCATTAACATGAGATACATTTATCGAAGTACTAGTTGATAGGACACATCTTCGATGTGATCAAGGATCAGAAAGGGACCAATATATCATGGAAAATATATATTTTCCCCCAAAAATAATGTATTTCAACCATATGGATATGTATAGGAATAACTTTTATCTATCCTAAAATTACAATTCTTATCAACTATTTTCAGAAAATCACTCCTCTTAACTGTAATCATCCATGATGTGATATTGAATGGTCTTGACCTATTCCACCTTTTCCTCAACTATTTTAAGACCCTACAGTTTGCATTCAATAACATCATTCTTGCATGAAAGTGTTTTGTACCACTCCCATAAAGTGATTTATATGGGGTTTTTTGAATGGTTAGTAGAAACAAATATTTTATCATAACTAGACAGGTGTAATATTTTTATCCCATACTACTTTGAAGTCAATTTATCATGATATCAAAATGTAACCATGTGTATAGATAGTCTGATCATATTTCTCATCATTTTTAGGTTGATAATCTATTATGAATATCAAATTGGTATTTATAGAACTTTGGACACATATTTTAAATTGGAGGTAAAAATGGGTCTTGAAAATATACAATCAATAGTTGTTTTCAATTCAGCCTCACCAATAATATATTGTATATTATTATCACTTAATTTGGAGAGAATTATCATCATATTTAATTAATTGTGCCATAATTGAGATGAAATCCTCCACAAAAAATATATAATTATTCCCATTGATGTCCCCTAATGGCTAGTACAAAAATCCATGGTTAGGTTTACCCATTTTCATGAATTTATGGGTAATTGGTTTGTCATCCCCCTGGATTTTTTCCTTTCATTATTCACTTTTAGACATACAAGTCACATTTATGTATATATCATGATATACTTCATAATTTTTTTCAACCAATAGTTCTCTAGGAGATCTCGATAAATATTTTTGCTTCTAAGATGGATGGAGAAAGTTGAGCTTTGTGTTTCATCAAACAAAACCTTTTTAAAATCTAGATTATATGGGACAAATATACCTGATATAAATCCCATAACTCCTTATTCATTGATTTTTGAACTCTGATGATTTCCCTTTTCATATGGGATTCACATATTTTTAAAATTTCAACATCATCTATTTTAAAATCCTTTTTCATCTCTATAAGGTATTGTTAGCAAATACTTTAGGAAAATATTGATTTTATTCCTCATTTTTGGATTCACATGTCCATCCTTTTCATGTCTAAGAAAATATGATCATTTTAAATTCTCATCAATTATTAATTATCATTTAATTTCATCAGAGAGTGTTTTCAAATTTATTTTCTTTTCTAATATACTAGTGTATTGATCTATCATAGTTATTAATCCAATCTAACAATCTTTTCTTGTACATATTATTCCCATTATGTGTGAATATATAAAATAGGATCCTATGATCTATATTTATCTCACACTTCACCCTAAATATACAATGATGCTATATTTTAAATATAAAGATTACTAAATCCAACTTCAGGTCATCTGTTGGTTAGTTTCTTTCATAAGCATTCAGTTGAGTAGAATCATAAGTTATAATATTTCCATTCTATAATTGTACACATCCTAATCCATTCATTAAAAGTTCCCCAATTGTTTTTCTTATAAGTTCATTGGTCATGATAAGCCTCTGGTTCAACACCATGATTCAATATACACAATTATTATTCAATAAAAAATTGACTCGCTTCTAAGTCATCATGGTGAGAGGGTTAAAAAATCTTTAGATATTTCTTAAAAATCAATGCTAGTAGTTAGATAATTCCTATATTATAATGATTTCCATCCCAAATTTTGTTCTTGGAAATCCTTTAATTGCAAAGAGTTTTATGGTTCTGCAGATATCTAATTTCTGATGATGCAATGCCCTAGGGAAGTTTCTTATTCAAGGTATAAGTTTTATTGTGAAATCAATGTCTTATTTATAAGGGAGATCATACAATGCCTTAGGAAACACATTATATTATTAAAGCACAATGAACAAGTATTTAGGGATAATTTCTTCTATAGTATAAATAATTTTAGATAGGTACAGCTGATTTTAAGGAAATAATATCCATACGTAAGCTTTTGGTGGTAAGGAAGACTCTTCTTTATGTTTTTACATGTAGAGAATTAAATTTTTATTAATGATACGTATAATGATTTCATTAATTGGGAAATTTAAATGGATATATAAAAGGAAAACCATTTCATAATAGGGAAAAAATCAAATTCCATTAAAGGGATGCATATTCTTTTTTAATGATTAATATTCATTTAAACATCATAATATGATCCAATAATCATAGAAGTTTTTTCCCAATGATGTCAAATCATTTAAGGTGGTGACTCGATGTTCTTGTAAAACATACAAGTTATACTTACATGGAATGTATTGAAAATAAACATAACATAAACTACACTAAATTATAGGTAACATGTGTTGAAATCATCGTGATCCTTCTGAGAATTGGAATTTCCTTGTTCAATTTATCATAGAGAGTGTTAGTTCGCCTCATGCTTTTCTTACTTTAAAAGATATCATTGGATCGTATGAATCTTAATTTATCCACATTTATGACATAAAAATATTTGGTTGACCTTATATTAAACTATATTTTTTTATCACATTAATATTTTTTCTATGGACATTTGTTGCTTTATTCCCTACTTTTCCACCAATATAAAATCTCATAGTTCCATTGTGACAATTACCATGGTGCCTCTTTCAATATTTTTTTCTAGAAAGTAAATTGGATCTTCTTTCCTTTATCCACTTCATCATAGGATATAACATGATATTAAATCCCCATATTCTTTTATTTTTTTTACATCAGCTATTGCGCAGTTGTTAATAATGATTTTTTTTTACCAGATGAAAAAAATCACAGTATGTCCTACTTGATATCCCATCATGTTAGGAATATCATTTATCAATAATTATATTTATATTCACATTTGTGCTTTACATTATTCCATTTATGTTTAGAAATTTTTCAAAATGAAGGTAAAATTATGATGAGTGATTCTAGACTATGAGATTCACAAATATGAATCCAATATCATAAAATTAGTAACTTATAAATAACATGTATTTACATAACTTATGAACTTAAGAATTTAATATATTTTATCCATGTTGTATTTCCTAACATAGAATGTTATTGTCATTTTGGTTCCATTAATAATGTTACGTAATGAGATTGTGATTTTACCAAATCATATCCCCTTAGTGTGTTAAACAAGGTGTGTAACAAGGCCAATTTTTTTGTAGTAGGTAACGATCGAGTCCAACATAATCTCCCAATTAATGATTAGTTCACCTATGTAAATTTTTTCAGATCCACAAACAACTTTTATTATCTAGTCTGATATGTATTTTCATTGAATCCAATTACTCTATCCATCACCAAAATTTTGGAATCATTTATTATATTTATTATTGTCCTTATTGAATTATCAAGAGTTTCTTAATCAAAATCCAAAAAATTGTTAAACATTCCTATGATACCAACTATGATAACACATGGGTTTATTATACATAAATTAATGATTTGTTTCACATAATAAGATCCATATGATAAAAAATAATATTTTACTTGGGTAATTGGATACAAAACATAAAAACATAAAACATCGGTTATATCGGCATTATTTAAAACATCCTTAACGTGATCTTATAATTCCATAATTCTTAAAACAACCTAGAATATCCTAGGGACATGCATAAGAAATTGATGATCTATTAATCCCAATAAAATAATAAAAATATAACATGATGATATTATTATATGTTATAAAATATGTTTTCCACAGGGACATAAAAGGAATGAGAATCTTAAACATGAACAATTAGACATCATTTAGCATGATGACATAAAAGAAACATGGGAACATTTGAATAACATAAAATATAAAATCATAAGAATAATCCACTGTTGACTAGCATGAAATAATAATATAACGGGCTTAGGAAAACCTATCCTAAACCAAAAATGGCATCTCATATACCTAAAGCATTACATAATTCATTTGAGTTCTATCTGGGTGTACCCATCAAAATCATATCATGTATGTACATATGTGAGATGTAAATATTATATAATATAAAAACATATTTCATCAAATATTGATTGATGATGATGTAGTGTAGAATTAATACATGTAATTCCACAATAAAATAAATATTAGTATGTCTTGGTGGATACCCAGGACTACAAATAGTGATGGTATTCAAAATCCAATAATTGTTCATGAAAATTAAAAGAGAAATTTTATCATCAATATTGCAGTATATAACAGTTCATAAAATATTTTAATGATATAAATATTAGAACCTAAATTTTATTAATGTATTTAGGATAGAAAATACAATATCCCAAAATTACTAATTTTAAATAAAATTCATTAAATTAAGATGATGCTTGAATAATCATGAGTTGGAAAATATCCATTACCTATAGATGTTGATTCCCTAAAACATGATTGGAAATTCATTAGTGATTTGGGTAAACATTTGATAACTATATTGTGGGTATGGAAGAGTAATGACATGATCTAATTGTTTCTTGTGTTGACTAACGGGAGAATTGGTAGTTTTATTTAAGAAAATAGATTTGAGTTATTTGTTACCTCCTAAACATAGGTTTTGGACTATATATAATAATGTAATTGAAAACACAATACATCCCATGGTTCCGTCTCATGGTTTCTACCAAATAGGATTGATTTATTTAGTTTAAAATTTCTTTGTTGAAAAATCAAAATAAAAAATATTTCCATTGTTGATGTGAATGTGAGTCTTGTTTATAAATAATTGATTTGGAATAATAAAATATAATATAGGTTTCAGAGGATTCATAAAGGATTTATAATGTTAATAAAATAGCATAAAAATGCTATATTTTAATGATTAAAAATATTTTTTCTGATATACCATTTATAAAATTTATTACAACACTTTTGGGACAACATGTTGTCATAATACACAACATATATTTATAACATATTTAATTTTATGGTGAAAATATGATTCTGTCAAAGAAATCACAAAAGTATAATTTTGGATAATTTCAACATTCCAATTCAAAAAATAATTCTTATTTTATCAAAATAATTTTCTAAATATGTGAATTTCAACTTTCAAAACAAGAATCTACATTTACTGATAAATGATGTGGTTTCTTAAAAATATCATTTTTTGAACCATTATGAAAAATACATATTATTTAATAGAAAATATATTATCATTTAAATTTAATAATAAATATTTAATTGTATAATTTCATTAAATTATCATTTATTTCTATTATTTATGAATTCATCAAAATGGAATGTATTAATTCAATGTTCATTTTATAGAAAAATATAATTCATGTTTTATTGTATCAAAATAAAAATATTTTTTTGGTTGGTTATATGTACATATTTTTGGTCATTATATAAATAAGATTGATGTTCTCCCATGTAATATTTCACTCGTGATTTTGTTATTGGATCAAATATTAGGAATGGTCATGGGAAATGACTATTGATGACACATCCCTTGTAATATCTGATATATAGGATTTATAGGGAACAATACTACTATTCAAGGCCACCATTTCTTTTGTATGTGTCCAATATATTTATGAAAACTAAATATTTATAATAATCATATTATCAATGTTCAATGTGTATAATATACACTGTTATAATTTTTAATAGAATATTAAATTTTATAATGAAAAACCAAATAAATCCATTGTTTTTTATAACCATAATCGGTAATTTAATTCAATAATAAAATAAATCATATTTTTAATGTTTTTGGACATTAGAATATATCTTTTAAAGTGATCCTATAACTTTGGGGTTTATCAAAGGAAAATTTTTTCTATACAAAACATTTTCATTTTTTTTCCAATTATTACCTGGGATATAATTCTCAATGAGTAGTGTGTTCTATATAATATTCACTATGTGATTTCCTATTTTTATAAGCATATTTTAAAAATATCCTTAGTAACGAAACTCCATTCTGAATTAAATGCTTTTTCTAATTATTTTCCTCCTCAATGAATGTTCACTCCCTACCATTTCCAATTTAAAACCATTTCACTAATATTATAGTTTCAACTTTATCTCACCTTTATAACTTTTTTATGGACTCGAAAGCATCACTCTTGGTTTAAATTAACATAATAGAATCCATACTACTATAATCATTATTGAAAAAAATGAAATACATTTCACTATAAGTCTTCATATGTGTAATTGGACCATCCACATTAATGTAAACCATGTTAGGTTATTTTTACACCATATTCTTCTTCATTCCATGGGATTTCTTATGATATTCCCTCTTATTAAAGTATTACAATTTCTATCCCCTTCCCAGTTTATAATTAGAATATAATCCATAACCTTTAGCATGGATAAATTCTCCATGTTTTGTTGATTTAAATTATCAAGCCTCAAATTAAATGTGTCTTTATCCAATCCCACCCTATATGAGATAATTGTTATCTTTACTTCCCACATTATATATGTTTCTATTGATAATTTAAACCCTTTATACAAGAGTTATCATCTTTCCATTTGATTAATAAACCCATATAATTGATTGTGATTTTGAGTCTCGAGTCGAAGTCAATCCATATAAAGCACATCCCTATTCTTCAACTCATCTCTATCAAGCCTAATCTTTACAAATTTTTATGGATAAATTATTTCTAATAATACTGTATCATAACCACATCCTTTCACAGCTTCCAAATATTCATGTTTTATATCATGTGGTTTGAGAACCATCTATCAATAATCCATGTATTTTTTTCCATTTAACCTCATGAGAAATCTCAGTATGAATATCGTTCCACATATACATAATTTTCTTCCATGATATACCTAGTTCGGTTGAGATGTAGGATAGGGTCCACTAATTATCATTACAATAATCAACATGGACATATTAATTTTAGTAAAATAGAAAAAATAAATTTCCTAGGGGAATCATGTTCTTTTTCCACTGATTCATCACCCCAAACCTTCTGTAAGTGTTATTCTCACTCTATGAATTCCAATAATTGAATGATTTAGGAATAATGACAGACAAGTAAAATAAATTCCCAAAAAAATTCTTCTTTGTGATTGAGGATCTTTTCTTAACCTATTTCAGTTGATTTTAAGTTATTATCCTTTCAATTAGCTCACAACATCATCAAAATAGGTCCTGGGGTGACAAAACTATCAAAATAATTAAAAATTCACAATTGTTAATATCATGTTATGATATCTTCACATAATTCTAACCCGTGAGAAGATTAATTTTTTTATATAATTTTTATATTTGAAAGTAAGCTCTAACTTTTTTCATCCCTTTATAATTCATATTCACAACCCCAATTCTATATTTTTTATCCTTCAATAAAAACTACAAATTTACAAATATATGTGTTACTTTAAAAATTTAAAACATGTTTCTAAATGATCATACCTTGTTTCAACCCACTATGTAAAATTTTATTAAATTAATTTCCTTAACTATATCTTTTTCTCAGAACCCCTAACTTAAATTGAGTTTTATGATTCATCACTAGAATCGCTAACTCTTATTTATGTTATTTTATATTCCCTATAGACTAAAAATTGATCATCATATATTGTTATATCATTATCATATTAAATCACATGAGTTGTCCAAATATTTCATATGGAATTCCTTTGTCTTCTTCAAAAATATCTATCTAATTGTTTTTATATTTTAGTTGGTCACAATACTCTAAATACTCCTTTCACACACAAAAAATCTTCATAATATTTTTTAGGTCAATATAGTCAAGAGAAAATCCATGTTAGACCATGAGATAAAAGGCATCATATAACTAATTTTACCCCTCATTATTAGTTTGAAATATTACTAACATTTCAATCATATCATACTGCAAATATGGTTTCAATTTGGTTTTACCTTACTCAATGAAAACAATAGCATCATTATCATCTTTTATCTTCTTGATAATTTTTTAGAAATATTTCCAAGGTTTGTTTATATTATTGATTTTTATTTGTATTAAAATAATCATTATTATCCTAATGGGTAATATTATTCTTTTTGTAGATTATAATTAATTTTCCACCTCACAGTCATTTTTCCGACATTGGCACATTTAAAAACATTCATATCTAATTTTACCTTCATTCTACCTCTTCCTTCCAATAATTTATTTCCAGAAGTAGTTGAAAATCCTCCGTTATATAAATTTATAGATCTCAAAACATGTTTATTTATGAATTATTCATGGACCTGAATTCTATATCTATGTATGACTGAAAAATATTCTCCTCTAAGATCACAAAAATCTAACATTAAAAAATAATTCAATGAAAATAATCAATAGTAAACTCTAATGGATTTACATATTCATGAGGTGACACTTTTATATTGTAAAATGGTTTTAACCTCCTTATAATTTTCATCAAGATATCAACATACATTATCTTATTGTCATGTCCAAGAATATTCCAATACCATCAATGAATTGATTTATGAAACTAAATTTTTTTAATTAATATTCCAATTCAATTCATAAAAAATATTATGAAGAACATGTCTCATTACATCATTAAAATTACAATAAAATTAAAATATATTAAAATATTTATCCCATATTAATTTTAAATATGTAAAAACTATTACTTTCAAGAATATAAATTACCATAATCGTAGGTATTCAGTGAAAACCTATAATGAAATCATTAATCTATGCATTTGATAGATGTGGTAACATTTGATTCATTAGGATTAGATAGTTAAATTCATAAAAAAAATAAATCCATTACTCATTCAAAATTTTCATCATTAAAAAAGTCGTCCACTAATAAAATCATTGAGATTAATGATATATCCCTAATACCACATATTGCAACTATAGTGTCCATAAAACACCATTATATAAAAAAAATTATTGTAAAGATACATTTTTCTCAACTAATAATTAATATTGATCATGTATTGGTAAAAAAAATTAATATATCAATCTCAAGCATAAAATTGTATAGTGTTTATAAAAAAATAGTAACCTATATATTATATTTAGTTCATTGTTAAGGGAAACCCCAAATATATTAAAATTATGTATTGATATAAAAAGGGATATAAATATTAACAATATATTATTAAATAAATAATTATTAATATGAGGTTCACCCTATAACTTCATCTCCCCCCACTGATTCGGGATAATGAGTAGAATTATTGGTGACCTAAATATAACTTTAATGATATCAAAAAACAAATCTGCATGAAACAAAGTGGGTCCCCTCATTATTTTATGTATTCCATTATCAGTTTCTATATCTTAAATATATTTATTTATGACCTCTCTTATATAGAAAAAATGTGTTTAATATTCCAACTGATATATTTTATAAAAATCTATATATTTTCCAAAAAAAATACATCTTTCATCATCAAATAAAATCCTTTTTAAAATAAAAATATTTCTACATAATAATTTATGTCAATTAAAGGGAAAAATAAAATATATTTTATATTTAATATCTAGATCAGAATAAAATTTCAGTTTTTAAATTCATCTCTCCACCTTTTTATAAAAATATAACATTTTTTTGTTATTTCTATGATTATCCTTATGCCATGAAACCACAACATTCATGTTTTTCACTGGAATATACTGTTACCAAATTAATAGGTATATCTTTAAACCTGTCATTATTTTTTCATTTTTATTGACTAGATAGAATTTAATAGGATTTTTGATGATACCAATAATGGTAAAGTCATATATATTTTTGACTCTCAGCTTTAACAGGCCTTTTTTGCAGGCGAGTAGTGGGTTACAAGCAATGTAACTGGGATACATGATGTGTAATCGTCTCTCAAGGCATGTCGTGAAATGATTCATGTAATGAGAATATTAACACTAGGAAACATTAGACAATATGATGAGCCATTACACGTTTTGATATATTTAATTAATGGGTTTTCCTTTTAAACTGACGTGTTTTTTGGTGGTTATGAAACGTAACTATTTCATGACATGTAGTGGGATTACACATCATGTAGTACCCCAAATGTGGGTTTTAAATGCTCTAGATGGATAATATCCTATTTCCAATCCACTCACATTTTTTATCTCATCCAAAACCCTTGACCATGCGATATTTGAGCCTTAAAACCCATACGAGTTTCTTCATTTGGCATTTGATCAACATTGTATCTGTGTTGTGGATTCACGGGTAAGAGATATATTCACAATTTTCCTTTAGCTCTCCTTTTAGATTTGAAAAGTTCATTTTAAATTAATGGATCCTTGATTTGTGATGCTATATCTCATTTTTAGGTTGATTTTAGAGGCCTTCTACACCTTTTTCACGATTGGTGGGATTCGTTACAAGTATGAGTTTTGGGAAATAGTTAGGTGGTTCTTTTCTATTTAACCAAATTGAATATACTTGAATTTTTTGATATATTTAAATTGTTGATTTAATTTCAACATCTCAGAATTTACTTAATTTGATTTTTTAAAATCTATTTCTAGTGAATTGGTATATTTGAGATGGTTTTGGCATGAAAATTTGAAAACACACAAATTCCATTGAATTGGGGGAGTTTGTCGAGATAGTTTGATCTAAACTTTTTAATTTAATATTTAAAATTTATGGAATCTATTGCAATTAGATTTATGAATTTAATAATGGATATGGATTTCTAAATTGATGTAATTAGTTTTCAATTTTTTTTTGAAACTTTAGAAAACCAATTAAAATGTTTTAATAGAATCCTAATTGTTTTATCTTGTCAATAATGCATGTTTTATTATTTAAACTTGTTTTCAGTTTAAATCTACATTGTAATTTTAAATTTAAGGAATGCGATGGAATAGTATTTTGGGTAATCTAAAAAAATTTCTTGTAATTTATTTTGTAATATCGTATAAAAGACATTGGTAGTTTGTGAGTTATTTGGACACACACAATTATCATGAAGCATTCTAAAACATAAATATATCTGGTCACATCCCCGATGGGATGGTGATGAGTCACAATTGGACATTGTCAGAGTGATGTGTGTATAAACATATTTTCTTGATAACTTCGACTTTGGGGAGTCCAGTATCCTGGAAATATCATACCAATATGAAAGATTACCATGTTTCTCAATTGACTATATTTGATATTTAAATTAATTCCAGTGTTGTTAAACTAATTTAAACGACTTATAGATTTATATAAACTCCTATATATAATTTATTTTTATTTTGTCCAATATATTATAAATATTCCATATTTTTAAAGACTTCTCTTAATGTATTTTCTTTCATTTTAACTTATATCCTGATTTGATTAAATATTATTAAAATGAAAAAATAATTTATTTTAAATTTGAAATAATTAAATTAGTTAATCTATCATTAGAATCTATTAGGGAATCTATTGTGAGACCCTACGTGGATTTTTATCTAACACCCTATTATTTCCTTTAGGTGTTAGTAGATTATCTCTTTCTCGTTTAGAGCAATGGGAAAAAGAAATCTTAGAGGTGTGTCCAGTTGTTGAACCTTGGACATTGTGAGTTGTGTTCCTTAGGAATCTGAAAGATATTACTATTTTAGAACATGGATTTAGTACTTTTGGATTTTATGACATTTTTACTACTTATTAATTACTCTTAGTGGAGTTTCTTTTGTATTAATATTGACATTATTGTCTTTAAAATGCTGTTATTTGTTGAAAATATTTCATCACTTTTATGTTGTATGATGCATGGTGCAAGGCGTCGACCCATGGGGGTTGGGAAAACCGTTGGATCTATGTCACGGCCAGCTCGATTTGGTTATTTTGTGACAATATAGTAACATAAAAGGCTGTTGAGCTTCTTTCCTTGATGTTAGTATTAATTGTAAAATATTTTGGGACATAAGAGGTAGTTTCGATAGAGTGTGTGACAATTTCACACTACAATGAACCTTATTTCTTCATGAGTGGTTAAAGGAAGTCATCATGTTGAATAGTTATTGTATTACCCCAATTTTTATTGGGATATGCGGAAATAAAAATCATATTAGTTCTAAATATTTGAATTTATTTCCCTTATTCCTTAGTTTCAGTGTTTATTTGATTTCTTATCTACTGTATTGTGGTTTTGTGTAGAATCACGCCTCTAAGAAGACCTGAGAATCAGATCCAGGAGGAATCAATTTTTGAAACATAACAATAAAATCCTATAGTGGATGTGAATATTGTTTTTCTGATTGTGCGCACTGACCATGCTCTAAGATAGGAAACACCTCTAATTCCCATTTGGGATCTATTTGTGGAACCTCACTGGTATGTCCTTTCGAATTGTTTTCAAGAGTCACTTCTCTAGAAGAACCTAGTTTTCAATGGCTCCACTAATCCTCAACACTATGAGGAATGGTTGGACATGATAGAATGTGTATTTTAGTTCCTAGAGATACTAGATGAAATCAAGGTAAAGTGTGATGCCTTTATGCTGGAATGAATGTGAAATAAATGGTGGGAAAAAATAGTTAAAAAATGAAACATGAGGGCGTAACATGGATATACATCAAGGTTATTTTCAATACCCATCTCTATCCTGAGTCAATGGTGTTGGAAAAGGCTATTAAATTTTTCATGTTTTAGTAGGTGGGATGAACTTTGAATGAGTATTCAAATTTTTTGTTGAGATTGTTTATTTTTTTACCTTTGATTTCATCTAATGAGAGGATGAAGGATCTACTGTTTGAGTTGGGTCTTTGATCAAATATCCATTCTCAGGTATTCTTGCTGAAAATTTCTATTTATGACGATGTTCTAGATAGTGTGACGATTATTGATATGGACATTTCTAGAAATTTAGGGTTGATGGGAGCTCCTATTTCTCCTAGTAGAATTTTTAGTTCCTATAAGGGAAATCTCAATCGTGATTAATCTCATGGTAGTTATCAACAAAAGAGTTATTCTAGACCCCATACCATGCAAGAAGAATGTCCTTTTACATTCAATCATTTTGGAAAGATAAGACATTCTAATAGGGAATGTAGTAAGGAACCCAAATACTATAGAACCTGTAGATGTTCATAAAACATACATATCTTATCCCATGTCTTTTCAACATTGCATAGTGTAACTTGATCCTCATATCCTCCTAAAACATTGGGAAAGAAGATTTATCATGTATAAAAGAGTTATATCAATATGAATTTGGAACACAGCTACATTACATAGTGGAAGAGTCAACAGAGGAAGAATACATATTTCATGAAAATGTGAGAGGTGCCATTACCGTAGATTCATAATTAGTGACTTCTATTTTTGATTTTGGGGCATCACATTAATTTATTTCAGCCCGTATTGTTGAACTACTAAATAATTCTAATGATATTTTATCTTGTGTAAAGGATTCTTCTGCAACTCTTTTAACAAATAGAGAGTAGAAACTCTATAATCCCTCTTGTTTTTTCTCTCTATCAGATATCGATATGCCTTAGGGTTTTATAGACCTCTACATGAAACCTATAGATGTCATTTTCAGAATGGATTTCCTAAATTCAATTAAATCTCTTATTGACTTTTATCTTTGAAGGTTCTACAATACTTCAGCTAGAGGCGTGTATCATTTATTTTATAGAGAATGAGTCCCAAGGTTGATCATATACATATGTTATTTTCCATTACTAGGGAAACTATTATCATTGTTTTCATTTGATCTACATTAGAGATCTTTGATTGGTAATCTCCTACTAGTTTTAATTGAGTTTCCAAATATGTTTCCATTTGATTTATTTGGGTTTCTACCAGTGAGGGATATAGATTTTTCAATTGAATTTATACCAGGTAATCAATAAATTATTATTCCCAATTAATGCATGGATTTATCAGAAATGATGTTGATAAATTTTAGGTAGGATGATCTTCTTTAGAAATGATTTTTATGCCTGAGTGTGTCACATTTGGTGGTATTAGTTCTCTTCTCTAAGAATGATGATGGTTCTCTTCACTTATGTGTTGATTACTGAAAGCTCAATTCTGTTACCGTATGGAATAAAATATCATATTCCACTTATTCGTGATCTATTTGACCAATTGAAAAGGATAATTACTATTCTAAGATCAACCTTTAATCTTGTTACCATTATATTAGGAAAAAATAATATGACATTAATAAAACTACCTTTTGGATGATGTATGACAATTATGTGTACCTTGTTATGTCGTTTGGTCTAAAATTTTCACATGTTGTTTCCATAGCATTGATGAAAAGGATTTTCCACGAGTATGTAGATACATTTGTGGTAATTTTTTTGGATTAAATTCTCTTTTACTCCATTTACAAGGTGGATCATGAGATTCATCTGAGAATAGTTCTCATTAAGCTAATAAATCCATAAATTTATACTATATGTCCATTCTCTTATTTCAATAGTCGAGAAGTGGGATTCATGGGAAACATGTTATCTAATCAGGGCATACCAATTGATCCTGATATAGTGAAGGTTGATATGAATTTGGAACAACCACAAAATAAATTTTAGATTTATAGAATCATGGGTTTAACTTTATATTATCATCGATTCATGAATGACTTCTTGAAGTTGCCTTATATAAAGAGTGTTTTAAATTAGAGGGGGAGACATTTTTGTGGAATGATTAATTCCTGATTTATTTTGTTGAGTTGATACAATGTTTTACTACTACACCGACGATGACTCATCTAAAGGCCATATAGGTCTATGTCGTCCTTTGGGATGCATCCGGTTCAAGATTGGGCTGCGTTATTACATAGTTAGATGATGTACATGCTTACGGACCTCATCATTTTAGGCCACAAAATAAAAATTATCCTACCTATTGATTTTAAATAAATTATGTGATGAAGACACATAATTGTTACAGGCACTAACTTTTCAATGAAATGATTAATATGTATTAGATATAAAAAATATTGAGTTATATCTTATCTTAGAAAGTTTTGAACCTCTGTGAGAGGCATTGGTTGGAGTATAAGAAATCATTCATCTATGAAATTACCTAAACCACAAGGAAATGGAATGCCATTATAGATGTGCTGAGAAATAATCTTTTGATATAGGTAGTTAAAGAATATTTAGAATAGCAAAATTTGGTGGATTTCATTTCTCGGTTTCATATGCGAGTTTAGGAGAAAGGGTATGAAGTTTCTTCATCCAATGTTCATTCAACATCCATTGTTATTGAAATGATTCATCAGGATAAAATATTTATGATGAATTTAATAGAATTAGATAATATATTTATGATGTGGATATACTTTCCCTATGATCATTTTTTAATGTGGGTGTTATATACTATCAATATCACATCGTCTTACTATTATTGGAATGGAAGGATGTGATGGCGGACTGTCATAATTCCTAATGCGTTTTAAAACTAGGAACTAATAAGATGTTCTATGACATGGAACAAATATTCTAGTGTCTAGTTATAAAATGGAGAAATTATAAGTCTGTTTAAGCTATTATACATATTATAATTTTACGACAAAGCATAAAAAACCATCAGGTTTACTTCCACCACATCCAATCCCAACCTCGCTGTGGGGGAAGATTTCAATGGACATTGGGGTTGGGTTACCATATACCTAGATAAAGAAGTGTGAAATATGGGTTATAATCAAAAAGATGACCAATTCAGATCACTTCATACCAATTCATGATAATAACGATGTTGAGGAATTGGTAAATCTTTAAGTGAAATATAATATTCATTTTCATGGATTTCCATCTGCTATAGTATCGGATAGGGATCCTCGGTTCACATAAGGGTTTAGGAAAGGCCTTCAAGATGTAGTAGGATCTCAGTTCCATTTGAGCATGACCTATTATCAACTGTCATATTTCCAGATATAGAGGGCTATAATAATTATTTAGGACATGTTTCGTTCTTGTGTTCTCATCTTTATTGGGGATTAGGGTGATCATTTTGTGATGAATTGAGTATTCATATGACAATAACTACCAGTCTGTAGTCAGAATGTATAATTTTTTGGCCTTGTATATCCATCCATGTAATTCTCTATTGTATTGGTTGGAGATTGGGGAATGTTCTAAGGTTGGACCAAGTTTGGTTTGTGTGACGATTGTTATGATTCATTTAATTCATCAGATAATGTTGAAAACATAGAGAAAATATACATATTCTGCTGATATTCATCATATAACATTGTAGTTCTCAGTTGGTGACAATATATTTATTTATATTTCACCTCAGTTGGTGACAATATATTTGTAAAGTGGCATACTATTTGTTACTTCCACCACATCAAATTTAAATATATAATGTATTGTATGAAAAATTAAAGGGAAAGTATTTATCATATCCGTATCATGTTTTGAGTTGGAGTGATATTGAGATTGAACGAGGTTTATCTATAACTATGTCTCCATTTAGGATAGTTGATTCTCAGACTATGGTACAATATGGGAGGACGATATGTTTTTTTCATGTTATAGGGTAGCCGTCTTCTAATAAACATGATATGTGGAAACCTGAGTCACTGATGATAGAGTAGTGGAATAATCTTTTTGGAATGGATGCTTCTTCATATACATTCTAGGGATATAATGTTTTTATAGTGGAGACATTGTAACATACCATTGTCTAATTAACAGGTGCATATTTAAACTCATCATGGTTTTTCCTTTTTTTTTTTGATAGGTTTGATAAAGGATTGGAAGGATATCTATAATGGTGACGTTAAATATTTGGGGGACTCTATTCTTCAACCAGTATTACTAACAGACTGCTAGAGGGTTACACACTGTGTAATTGCGCTACATGAAGTGTAATGGTCTCTAGTTTAATCTCGTGAGAAGGATTATGTTGTGAGAATATTAAAACAATGGTAGTTTACATTTTTTTAGAAACCATTACACATATTGAGCCTTTCAATGAACTCTTATTCATTTTAAAGTGACACATTTTTTGTGATTATGAAACATAACAATTTCATGACATATAATGTGATTACATGTCATGTAATACACCAAACAATGTTTTTAAATGTCCACCATGGATAAGATACTCCCCCCCTCCCCATTTTTATTTCTCTCAACCCAAAGCCTTTCTCTTGGTGATCATGAGGCTCTCCAACCCTTCTATGATTTTTTGTTCAGCGTTTGATCATTGTTGTGCTTATGGTGTGGATTCTCATGTAAGCATTCTCTATATTTATAACCATTATCTCTTCCTATTCCTTTTGGATTTAAATAGATCATCTTGAAATTAATTTATATATTCTTATTGATGTGGGACCTCATTTCTTGGTTGAGTTTGGTGGTTGTCTTCCAGTTTATTGTCTTTGGTGGGTTTCATTGCTAGTGTGAGTTTTGGATAAAAGGTATGTTGTTCTTTGCCGTTTGACCAAATTTATTAACCATGAATTGTATGATTTATTTCAATTATTTATTTATATTAAATAATTAAATATTTATTTCAATTGAATTGATAAAACCTAAATCTATGGAATTGGGAGATTTGAAGTGGTTTTGGAAGAAAAACGGGGAAAACCCCCTATTCATTTGAATTGGGGAGTATTTGTGCAGATTAGTTGATTTAAATTTTAAATTTATGGAATATATTTAGATAAAATTTAAAAATTTAATAATGTAAATGGATTTCAAAATTTATTTAATTTTAAATAACTGATATAAAAATTGTTAAAATGGCATAAAATGTTTTAGTAGAAAGATAGTGGTTTTATCTTGATTGAATGACTGTTTATGATGAATACATGTTTTTGTTTTAAATATAAAAAATCACCTAAAATGGGATTTATTTTTATTTTATAAACTCTTAAAATAAATTATCATCAATTATTTTGTATTTGAACATGAGAAACATAGGTCGTTTGTGAGTTATTTGTACAAACTCCACAATTATATGACATTCTAAAACATAAATACATCTTGTCACATCCCTGATCGGATGGAGATGAGTCACATTTTTTCATTATTATAGGGACTTGTGTATACTCATATTTATATGACCACATAAAGAGTATAGTGTCTTATATCCTATAAATTTCTGACCTATTTGGAATTTTATCATCTTAGTCGCACAATTATATTTGAGATATAAATGTATTCAACTATTGTTAAACTACTTTACATTCCTTCTAGATTAATATAAACAATTTTTTGGAATTATTTATTTAAGACTTTTTTTAGAATAATTCAATCATTATAAACCCATTCGATAATTGTTTTTCCATCATTTTAACTATATAGAATATTTTTTTGTTATGATTCAAAACAGAAAACATGTTCATTTTAAAATTGAAAGCATTACATTGAATAGTCTATTATCGCTATCTATTATGAAATCATTGCTGATACCCTATTGGTATTTTTATCACACACCATAATTGTGCCGTTGTGTAATTGTAGTTTATCACCGTCCAAGTTTGAGCAAGGGAAATTGATCTCTTGGACATGGGTACATCTGTTGAACCTTAGATATGGTTAGTTGTGTCCTTGTAGATTGAGATTGCTCTTACATTTTTTAGTACTTGGATTTATAACTTTCAGAACTAATTCCTTCTTAACATTATGTACATTACTCCTAGTGAAGTTTATTTGGTATGTATGTTGACTTTCTTGTCTTACTTATACTATTTATTTTTTGAAATTCATTCCCTATTGAATATTAAATGACTCCATCTTCTATTAGCAGACCCGTGTGGATTGGGAACACCCTTTAGGCTATCTTAGTGCCATCTCGATTATCAGTTTACCAGGGTTACCGGCTGGTTCATGTAATTTTAATCCTGATAAATCCATACATTTGGAATTTAAAAACTATTGATATCAGTAATCACCATGGAATATATGTTTAATGAAAATAGAATATTCCATTTCCATGTGAGAAGGATTTCATGATGAAATCCTAAATAGTTTTTTCTAATTTTCTATTTAATATAGTAGACATGATAGAATCCTTGAAAACAAACATATTATAAGGAACAAAGAATTATCATTTGGGTGAAATATACATAATGAAATTCATGGTCACTTATACAAATAACTGTACACTCCCCCTAGAATACATTGAATTTCCAACACACAAACTCATTATTTTTAACATAGTTATATAAATATACTATTTTTATATTCAACCATAAATATGGTAACATCAATACCTCTATTAAAACAGAATAATGATTCCTCACCACTATAATATCTTCATTAATATCTCCATCACCATGGTAACAATTCTTATGATCTTGTAAAAATGGAATTTTATATCTGAAATGACCATCACCATGACCACATCCTCCTCTCATCCTCATCACCAACTTCACTATATCGTGGTCAAAAAAACAATGACATGGAGTGAAATTACATTTTTATAAATTTTCATATTAATCTATTTCTTCTCATTGATTCATTAAATATATAATAAATTCAAATTAAATTACAAAATCTCAACTTCTATATTTTTTAATAAATTAATAAAACATTTTGAATAAAATATTTTCAAATATCCATGATAAACTATTTACGTAGAGGTTAGGAAAAATTATCTAGGGTCTCCAGAAATCCAAAAAAGCCTAAGAATCCAACAGGCATTACCACCCACATTAATAATTGAAAAAACCAATAATGGTAAATTATAATTAAAGGAACCGATAACATTATAAAATAAGAGAAAAAAAATCCTAGAATGTTTTCATGGAAAAAAAATTTCTTCCACTAATTCAGACATTAAACTATGCTGCGGTATTTAGAATCATGTTATAATACAAACCATGGGGTATTGAATCTCTTCGTGTTAGGTTTTATGATAATGTATATATTTTTTATAATGTGAAACTCACATTAAATCCACCAAAAATTTATGAAAACATTAAATGTTTTTTTTAATATCTAAATTTAATTAAATTCTATAATCATTTGAACTATCAAAAAAATTAACTTAAAACGTACCCAAATTAATCCTTATTCTATAACCTATTATGTGACTTAATGAGAATATATATTGTTAAAAAATATAAATGTCATAATAAATAATTATAAGAAACAAGCATCTTATCATAACATATCATTTTAATTCAAGATATAATGAATTCTAGTTTGTCATTGATCTAACACACTCATATCTTTATATTAAAATTTCATCTATATGATCTATAACCATACATCATATGAATTCTAATATAATCCCATGATCCCAAATAATGAATTAGTACTAGATATAGGACATGTTAATCTAAAATATGATATATTTAAAATTTTTGTTTCTATAAAATGAGATAATAAAATTTAATGAATAAGTGACATGTTATTCATTACAATAGTTTACCACATCACATGTCAAAAAGCTAATACCTAATATATATTTCCTTAATTTGATACAATGAAAGAACATAATATCATATTTTTCTATATAATATGATAAAACTGGTATTAGATAATATCAACTAATATCTACATTAACCAAACACTTAACCACCCATGATTAACTAATATTCAATGCAGCAGTAAGAATGGTATCTATTTTTAATAGTTCACATTTTATGTATATTTTAAACCTCAAGTAATTATTATTCATATGAATCATAAACATATAAATATATCAGTTATTATATGATATTCCATGTGATATACATTGGTGGGTCAATAAAAATAACAAAACATCACTTATTATATCATGAGTCTACTCTATATCAATTTCATATTTTATTCATTTTTATATTAACATATATTCATAAATTGTAATACTTCATGATGATCATTGATTATATAAAACTGAAATCCATATTATGAGGTGGTTTTATCATTCCAATATTTATTCAATATATGAAACAAAAATGAATGAATGATAAATAAATTTTTACATTTTTATAAAACCATTGAACTTTTACCTTTTTAAAATAATTACATCCATGGTCCATTGTTTATAACATAATTAAATTTTTTTTGATTGTTTTAAATATGTTATCTTTTTTATGAATCATCTTTATTATCCCATATATCCACTAAATATTTCTTTATAACAACTCAATTAATGATTTAATTAATGATATAGTATTTATAGTGATTTTTTTATATTTTAGTTAGTACATGGTTTATTTGATTAAGAAATATGTTCATTATTTTGATAATAAATATTAGTTAATCCTAAAAATAAATCTACAAACCTAAATTTAGTTACATTATTATTCATTTAAATATGTTCCCTTATAATACAAAATGAAGAGGTGTATTATACCTCTATTGTGAAGTCAACCATCTCGAGTTGTTTAGAACTCTTCCATTTAGTAGGTTTCTATTGAGGAAAATGAAAAAAAAACTGATATCTCATACCATAATTGTTGGTTTGGAAATAGTCATTACAGTTGTAGATTCCAAGACATAGAAATTTGAATGTTACAAAAATTAAAATTTCAGGACCCCAAGTACGTTACCAATCCCTATGGGCCAGGGAATAACATTGTGGTTTTAAATTTAACATTATTTAATGATATATACACGTTGGATAATATAATAAGTCATCAATAAATTACACCAATGAACAATCTTTACTAGTAAAAATATTATACATTTCCAAGAAAATAAACATAACAACCTATAAATAATAATACATAAAAAACACATTCCAATATTAATATAATCAATGGGAAATGAGAAACGTGATACTCACATTTTCAAAGTCAAGTATTACTATCATACTCAACATTGTAAAGTAGAACTAAAAATATTCCAACCCTTCTCCACCAAAATATAGCTTCCTTCTACAATATTTTATAGACACTAACTACACAAATGAAACAAAAATTATTTTTAGAAACAAATACATCTGAAAAACAAACTTAATATATATCATATATGAAAATAATCATGTAAATCTACATTTCCAACAATGTGTTCATGTATGGAGAATGAATGAATACTCAAAAGGGAACCAGAGATTATTTCTTAACACAATGATAAACAAATAGGTGCATGAATGAACATGATTACACATTTAAATACATATATGGAATAATGTTGTTTAGGTAGTTAACAATAATGGAATAATAGTGATTATTAGTGAACCAATGAATCATCCAAATTTTAACTAATATAAATGTAACCCTATACTTGGTGGGTCATACATGTACTACCTTCTATGAACGTAGAATAAGAATGGGACAGTTCACTTCTAGACTCTTCCATACAATGGAGTGTGGATATCCATGACTAAAAAACACATGTATAAATAAATATCTTTATATTTATATAAAGATGTGTGGATACAAATATAGGGTCCTAGGGACCCATACCATTATAGTAAAGGTAATAGTATATACTATAGTATGATAAATCATGCAGTTCATCTAATCATAAGAGGTGGAGAGGTATATAAGTGTCAGTGAAATACTTTATCTCACCCTATTTTTCAAATATTATTTATTCCATTAAAATCACAATGTATTAAACATTCCCTATATAAGATAAACATTCTCCTAATTAATATAAAAATATACCCCTTTTAATAATTTATGTGTATCAAACTAATGTCTATAATCAAGATAATATTACTATATTAAAATTTCAACATCTATGAAATAATAAATAAATAATATAATTATCATATCAAAGTAGTATTTATTCTAATGTAACATTTGAATCATGTAAATCATCATACTCTATATAAAAAGATATAAAAATTCCTAAAATATAACATTAAATATCATGATATTATAAAAAAATAAAATGTTACACATAAAAATATAATAGCACATAATTAAGTCCTTATAGAGTATATTAAGAGAAATAATATAGGATACACCCACCTTGTAAATCATGTCACATTTTATGGAAGGATATTTCTATTCAGATGATCTAAAATAAATTCATACAATTCGTAAGTTATATTATAGGTAATAATAAAGGGTTAACTAGTATCTATCTAATCAAGGCATTATCTATCACACAAAGAACAAAAAATGTTAAATAAAAACATATGAGGTCAGATATTTTGTATGGTTTTAATAAAAACCATATAATACATGTAATAACCTAAAGAAATATGAAAAAGTGACACCAATGTTAGAATTATTAGAAATATTAAAGTATATATTACTTTCAAAATAGGTTTTCCATATTTTGAACTAGCATTAACAAAAAACATTATTGTATGTGAAATGTTCATTATTAATGAAAATTTCACATTTTATATTTTTACCATATAATAGAAATTTTGTTTGGTTTATGTTAATATCTATTTTTTTAAAAGAATTACTATTAGTTATTAGAAATTTAGTATATTCATTAATTCAAATTACAATTTAGAGTCATATTATAAAATTAAAAGAAAGTGTTATTATTTGTAAACAATAAACAATTAATATTTTTTAATCCTTATGTATATTGGGTTAAATACTATTTTTACAAATATATTTTTTCTTATGAATCATATATTTATTTTACACATAAATTATCCTAATACTTATCATAACACTACTAAAACTTCTTAACCCATGTTAAGTGAGGATCATTGATTTATAACTCTTTTAAGTTGTATTTCCTTGACCACAATCAACAGAATAGCACCCCAAATAGAGTGACACATGATCATGGGAATTCATCCTTATCTTCCAAAGGTTGTTGACAGGAAGCGAGAGTCTACAATCAATGTTGGTATATTATACACTTTTCACCATCACGTAATAAACTGTTTAATAATGAATTCCCCAAAAAACATAACACTATGAATATATAATCATAGATAAATTGTAACCATAAATAATAGATAAACATATCCATCTCATAATAAATGATACCCATGATTAGATAAATATATAAAAAAAGGGTTTCTTATGTACCCCAAAAATAAATAAAGTTAATAAAAATTTGTGGAGGCTTACCTAAAAACTCACAATCCCTCCTTGGACTACTCTCCTGAATCTATTCAATTACCCTTGTTACAATTCCACTAATACATACCACTTTAAATATAACATATGATATTCACTCACAATAGGGATAATGTTCATTGTGTCTACATAAACCCACTAGGGAGCTTCCAACACGTCCCATTTACACATCATCATATAGAGTGCATAAATGTATGAGAAAATATATCAATAAATTTATAAAATATGAAATAAAACACTTCAAGTTATCAAGTGATAACGAGGACAACATGACACCTGATATCTCTTTATTTGAAAAAAAACCAATAGATTAGTCTTCATGTAACAAAAACCATGGAAAATAATTTATCACTATAGTAGGTCCCTAACTCTATGAATTTACCACTCTTCTATTACTAATGGTAGGATCTCTTATTGAGTCTGTGTTGAATGTACTATCTCACACTGCACCATCTCAATCAGGGGGATAACACACACTAAACCTTATACCACATATTAAACCACCAAATTCTCACTAATAGTGATTAATTATATTATATAACAAAATAAATATATTTCCATGTCACATAAAATATCCCACTTAGTCAGGGTGCGGTCACAAACATCATAACATACCATATCTCATACCCCCACCATCTCACTAAGTGTGAGGTGCCCTACCACATGACATTTGGAATCCATTGCCACTACCCTCTGTCTCTCTATGGAAGGCCTCATTCCTTTTCCCACATCACATACCATAACAATACAATCTTGCTTAGGGTGAATTACATTCAATTATTCAAAACATAATCAACGTAAGAAAAAAATTAAAAAAAATATCCTATAAAATAGCCCCCAACTTTCTACAAACCCATCCCTACCTTGCTTCCAGATGTAGGGTAAACAATACAACATAAAACTACCAGTATGACCAACACTTTCATCACATTCCATCAATATTATATATATATATATATATAGTCTTCAAAATGATTCCAGCATATATGGAAATACTGAACTCACAAACCCAACCCCTTTGTTTTGAAGAACCCCTAGAATTATTATATTGATATTATATTTTTTCAACATTAAGTGAGAATAATTGGTACATAATGAATATTTGTTTAAAATTTTTTAAATTTTTTTAGTTGGGATAGAGTATATGGAGAATTATAGAGAATTAATGAATATTTTATGATGTTATTGGTTAAATTTATTAAAATTATGTAATGGAGTTGAATACAGAAAATCCCTAATTTTCCAAAGATTCATTAATATATTGTACATAATTTATAAATTGTAAATGTTGAAAATATTAAGATAATAAGGTTCATTTTCGGTGTTTATTTTGTTTATTCCCTAAAATCATATGAATCAATACCAGTATTCAGCTAGAAATATAAGTTTGATCTAAAAAAATTTTAAAAGTAACTTTGAATAGATGTTCGATAAACTAGTAAGTATCCATTTCATATGATATGATTTCTAATATCATAAAAGTGTATTTTTATTGACCCTATGAGTTTTAAAAATGACTAAGTTAATCATAAAAGTCATCAAATGGTGAATTTTGATAAGATCAATATTTCCCAAAATACATTTCAGGAAGTTAAGATTGATGATGTCGGATATAGTTTTTTTTAAAATATTTTAATAATTTTAAGGACTACTTAAATTTTAGGTAATGTTAAGATAATTAATTTCTCATTTAATTAAAAAGATATGGAAGACCATGTGAAGCATCTTAATAATTACTAGTTAAGGATAGTTCTATGAATCATTTATGAGTTTCAACTAAATGATATTTCAACACAGTAATGCTTGATAAATAACACATTTTAGGATATAATCCATACAAAATAGAATATTCTTTAGTGATAACATTTATTTTATTATTTTCATGAATAATTTAGTTATTGATTACTTATAAATTTTGTGCAGTATATGTGGACATTGTACTTCTAGATCATGCAAGAGTTTTAATAAATGAATCTCTAGGATATTTAAAAGTTATTTTATAAATGAATATTAATTAAATTACTTGAATGATATTTTGGGAGAATTAGTAAGTTATCAACAGCATAGAGAAAATTCATGTATTTAAAATTTAAATAGAAGAAGTAGGGTATGGTTGATCATATACTCTATTAATCTATATATTTTCTATATCAAAAATTTTTATTAATTAAATGATCAATAATAAATGTAACAAAGATTAAATTTCTAGGATGATTTAATGATTATAAGGGGAATTTTAATTGAGGAGGAAAATAACCATATGTGTTTGTGGGGGTATTCTCTCAAGAATATATTGATCAAACTAATATCTTATTAATAAATCATGAATTTAATGTTATTATATTGGAATTCATCAAACATTCAAAAACATGGTAACCAATAAAGATATTATATGGTGGAGCAATTAAATAACAATTCATATATAATATATCTCTCAACTAAGAGGGGGAGCATAAATGGAAGACTAGAGTTATCTAGTATAATAATATCAAAACCAAATAGAATGTTTAATAACTATATATATATATATATAATTGTTTTTATATTGAAATAGTTCAAATAAACAAGGTTTATTTTTTAAATTTCCTTGAAAGGATCGTAGATGTTGAGGAATAATAATTATGGTATAACCTACCTCATTATGGGTTGACATGTTAATAAGAAATTTGATTTTTTTCTCTTTTATTATGATAATTACATAAAATTTGAACAAATAAATTATAAAAATTGGAAATCCTTGAGGATAATATTTTTGGATGTGAATACAGACTATAGTTGTTTTTAGATTCTAAGCTAAATGATTGAGTGTAGTTATGGTGGCCTTATTTTTTTATTTATTTTATTAAAAAATAGACAGTATAGTATTCCTTAGGTATTGTATCAATGAATTACTTCTTGGTGTTTCCTGGTGGTGTGTTCTATAAAAGAACACCACTAGGGAGGGAGGCAACATATTGGGATCTTAGTTCTATCCTAGGTGAGAAAAATCAATCCACATCACTTTTGGGTTTCACAATGATGGGTATAATCACATAAATATACCCACTATCATGGTTGGTCACACCATGCCCCATTAGATCCATGTTGTGACCTGGATAGGAAAACTATCATTGAGGAATGGTCATCTTAGTCATACTATGACTCAAATTATGTTTTATTATTTTAATAGAGGAAGGAAATTTACTCTTCACATGTTCTTCTTTAGGTTTTAAAATGACAACAACTTTAGGGAGGTATATCATCGATGAATCATTTCCCAATATTCGATCTATTCTATACCCCTTAGAGAGGGGTCTATTTTTGGGTGATTTTATAATTATTCATGGTATGTTCTTTGATACCCAATATTCAATTTTATTGTAGTTTTATAGACACTAAATTTGGTTTCCATGTATTCAGATTCTGTTATTATTTCACTAGAGGATTATGGAAATCATACTAATTAAGAGGAAATTTTCTACATCAGGGATAGAAGAGATCTTAGAAGGATAAACATTTACCTCTTCATATTTTTTTAATGATTCATTGGTGGAAATATTTTTTTTTGGTTTATTACTCTTTGGATAGAATTGAATCATTAATTATAAATATTTTAATTTTTTTGTTTTTGAAGTTATGGCTTGAGATTGAATATTTGGTGTTGGTACGAACCACAAAGAGGATATAATGGGCATAGCTAAGGATGTGAAAATATTTATGAGGGTATTGAATCTTGTATAGTGTTATGTGTTACTATTTATAAAAAATAATACACATGAATATAAAATATTGTCAATAAATCCATTATATCATGGATAAAAAATTAATAGGGCCCAAGAGATCCCTGGATAAAGATATATATTGTCCATGATCCCCCTTTGTGTGGATGAAGTGTTCTAGTGATACATTTATAAAATTTGGATAATGTAGTGACAAAGTCTCAATGGAGTATATATATAATCGAAGATCAATAATCTTGGTTCTAGAGATAAAAAATATAACAATTACATTATGTATTGGATACCAACTCTTGTGATCCGATTTTAAACATTCACAATTACAACATTAAAAGATATTATTAACTTGCATGCACAAAAATGACATTTATTTTATATTAAAGACTTAGAAAATTATGATATCACTTTACATAATGAACCCCATTGTTTTCCCATGAAATTAACCTTTTTGCCATTATATTTATTATTTTTTATTTAATAATATGTCTTTATCATCTTAGAAAAAAATTCTCTATGCATCATCTCTATCTAGATATATCATATATATTACTCTTATACAGAACCTGAGGAAATTTAAAAAAAATAATGGCAAGGTATGTTTCCATTTATTGAAATAATTTATAGAAGTTTATCATATAATAAATAAGGAATGATCAATATAAAAAGATAAATAAATAGTTAAATTTTTTATTTAATACACAACATGATCATGAATTTTTTCAATGGATAATATAACAACATAATTGGTCACCAGGAAAACAATAAATAATTCATTAGAATATATTTATTAATACCATACATAATAATATTTAAATCATGTAATCATGAAAGAACTAAAATTAACCATCTAGTTATCTACTAAGACATCCTAATAAATAGGACAAATAGACATATAATACTAATTCTAGTTTGTCTCATGAAACCTACAGAGTTATGAAGTTGTTATTTAATATTAGTCCCCAGAAATCACTTAATAAGTAAAATTCATTCATCAAATAAAAAAATAAATTATATAATAAAAAATAAACATTCCTCAATAAAACATATGTGTTGGTAAACTATATTGTTTAATGAAAAAAAATTCTCGAGTTAATAAATGAATGATCACACTTCATGAACGTCCTCTAATCTGACTAATTTATAATTGGGTATTTATGCCATGTTGAGTTATCACGATACTATTTAATCAATACTATAAATGATAAATGATGAAACTATGAAGGTGGAGACCATTAATTATTTATAAATTAAGGTATTTTAGTAAATAAAATTCTTCTGTGGGATAAAAATGAAAATTAATTAACAACTTTTAAATTTTAATTTCTTTTGAAATATTGTAACATTATTGGCAAAACGAAGTTAAAAATAACTTATGAAACACTTTTAATTATATTTCATGGAATATTTTAACAAATTATATATAAAATAAATACCAAAAAATACATTATTAAAAATAATCCATTCATATTGAAATAAATATGGAATTAAATTTTATGACTTGTATGTGGAATGAAATATATTTTCATTATTTCAATTAAAATAATATACTTTTTTAAAATAAACACACAATAATTATAATATATTATACTTCTTAAAACCCTAAAAATAAAGAAAATATGATAAATATTGAATAATTTTGTTGATGGTAATAAATTATTTCATGAAGAAAAATTTCTAAAATGGGATTCATTTAATTATTTGTGGTGAAATTATAAAAAAGGATTCCTTGAAAAATAATTAAATAAATCCATATAAAAAATTGTAAATAGTGTTAAAATTTTTAGAAAATTACCTTTAACATATATTGATGTTTATATAAGAACATTCATTATGTAAAATAATGAATATGGATTTGATGCAAAAAATATTCCTCACCAAAAAACATAAGTATGGTATTTTGTCATTTAAACACTCAATTGGTGGTTCTGTGTATCGAATAGAGTAAAAATTTGAAATAATACATGAAAAAAATATAAATAATCATATTAGAACAAAATATATGTTTATTTAGATTTAAATTACACACAATTACCCTGATAGTGACTCAAAAATAAAAAATCCAGATAAAAGGTGATATTGTGTAATAACTCCTTATAGATTTCATAACATTCAAATAAAATTACATAAAATCTTAGAAAATGATATTGTTATATAAGTACAATGAATTAATTGATATAGTGTTTCAAACTATATTTATGGAGAATTATTTACCACATATAATAAAAATCATGCTTCTCGACATGGAATATGCCTTAAGAAATTGAAATTGATATCCAGAACCCATATAGATATTATAACCCTTTAACTAAAAACTTTTTAAATATTGAAAAAGTTACATAAAAATAATTAACATGATTAAATATGATATCATCATATAATACCTCAATGTTTTATCATATACACCTTGTAATGGAAATATATTTAGAATTCAAAATATGTCTCAATGAAAGAAGTTAGAGATGAAAAGATATACATTGGATTGAAAATTGGTTTGTCTTGTTCTAATAACCTGAATTATATTTTTAAATTTACTAAATACTTATTTTAAAATTATTTTTTTCTATATTTAATTTTTATGGTTCATTATTCCATTATTTCAATCCTTCATTTTACAGTTTTTTAAGTTATCAACATGAGGTTGTTCGGTAAATTTGTAAATAATTTATTAAATATGTTATCTAGTGTAAAATATTATAGAAAATAGTTTGATGATATCAAAAATTATAGATAAATTATTTATTTTTTATTATACTATATAAAATAACCAATTTTTTTCTAAAATAAATTCAAATTTATGATATTGTCTCGGTATTCTTGTTTTAAGAAGTTATATTTTAAAAGGAACATTTCATGATAATAATTACGATAAAATGCTAAAATTAACATTTTATAAACTCATTGATGTTATAAATATCATTAAAATTAATTATGTACATATTTTAAAATGTTCCACGTAATGAGGTGATGAAAAATAAAATACACCTGTAATGGAGGTGGAAATATCTATTCACTGACGAGTGACATTTTCATTAAACAACAAATAGAAATGAGATATATGATGGTTGTTCCTTTAGCATTGTAAATTTATAAATATTAATGACAATGATGTTATTATGATAATATGGTAATATAAAATATGGAGGGTATTTAAAAAGGAATTAATATAAATGAACTCATTTAAAGAGACACCCTCTTATTTTGTTATTGTCCATTCGATTGAAATTATGTCCTTTGGGTATGTGATTTGTAGAAATATCATGGAATTTGAAAAATGGTATAGGATGTTTGAAATGGTATTTTTTAATTTGAATTAGAGATAATTGATCATATATCCATTTTGTATTGTTGTAATTTTGAGTCATGTATTATGAGAAATAAACAATGAAATTTTCACAATTAATCAATGTTTTGGTTTTGAATAATGTAACTATAAAATTTACATGTTTTTATAAATATAATATGTGTGTTATTATAAACTCGTATTCATAAAAATGATATAGGATATGTTTTTTTATCAGTAAATAAATTCATGTTTTAACATTAAATATTCTAAAATTAATTTCCTTGTTGATGTTAATAAATAGGCATTAAAAACATAATGTTAAAAATGAATCATGAATATAAAAACATTAATAATCTTTTATAATTAATGATTATAAATATATTTTTTCATACATAATAATCAATATAAAACTTATCTCTTTTAATGATATTAAATTCATTGACATGATTTTTCAATTTCCTATACAAGAGAGGTGTTGACGCTGTATAATATTTTTTGATAATTATATATTCCTTAAAATTAAAAATAAATTACTAACATATGTATAAATTCATAGACCAAAAATATATTCATAAATATTTATTTAAAATTATTTTTATCCTTACAATTATCATAACAACTTATTTAAAATATTAACAAAGAGAGAGTAAATTTTTTTACAAATAATCATACCATAAAATAATATAAATATCATTCTCCATAGAAAGTGGAACAAAATGGGGAAAAATTATAAATTAATGTAATAGAGGCATATAATATACCCATTCAATAATATATATGCATTTATTGTTGATATTTTTGGTCTTATAAATTTTTTTAACCATTTACCATGTCAAACCATTGTTATAACCACATTGGGATGACCACACAAAGCAGGAGTGTGAATAATTATGGAATGAGTTTTTTCACAATAAAATGATTATCCCTTTATTTACATCATTTACATATTCCGTAAATGGATATCTTTTTTTATTCAATAGTAATTATCAATCATACACATAAAATAGTTATTTTTTAAGAACACTTGGATTTTTAAGAAGATTCACCTCCAATGTGGATTACTACATCCATTGTGTATAGTGGTTATTATTCCACTCTAAAATTTTGCAACCTGACCTATGATATTATTTTATTTTAATCATTTTCTGGACTTTATATATTTTTTCTTTAGTTTAGGGTGAGTCTCGGAATATGTTTTCAGTTTGTGTTAAGAAAAATTTACATTTTAGGCTCAATGTTGTTGGACGCACGAGCGGAACGCATTTCAAAAACCCCGTGCAGCACCGTACGGGTAGTGGCGCAACCTCCCATTTTTCGAAAATGAAGATAAATTATTTTTTAGTCAAAACTAACATTAATTTCATCATTTAAAATTTTTATTGCTAAGGTTTCTATGATTATTAAAATGAAATAAATAATTTTATTATCTTAATTTTTATCGTCATGATTATATTAATTATTATTATTATAATTATAATAATAATAATAATTATTATTCCTTTTATTATCATTATTGTTATTGATAAGATATTACAATTTTTATTTATCTTTTTTGAGTTGGTTTTTACCTATTTTTTAGGGTTTTTGGTAGGCTCCCCCTATATCCAATCTACCTGGCACGTTTTTTTCTCTCCCCTGGTGGTGCTCGACCAAGTCGGAATCTTCCCTCCATCGTTTGACGGACTCATTCTCCTCTGTTCATAGCTTTTCTTGGCGAGAATTCTCCCAACGTTGAACCACCCTAGAACCCCCTCGGCCCTCCTCTTGTTTAGCACCCTAGCCTCCCTTTGGCGCTCTTACTTCTGACACACCCAGCCACTTCCTTTCCTAGAGCATTGCCCGGTTCCCTGCCCTCACAGCCCCAACCTGCAGCGACCCCCTCTCTATGTGTGTGCATCGGAAGAAGCCTCCACTGGACATGGCCTCCATCGAGGCATCCCCCCCCCAATCCATTTTCATTATTGTCGCCCTCCTGTACGCCACCCCTCTCCTAGTAGTGCCACCCCTGGAGGCGATGTGGTCTCTTGTGCACATCTACTCTCAGGAAGACACCACCACTAGTGACCCTGCTTCTCCAGCGGTGTGATTTGGTTCCCCCCTTCGGTGCACCTCCCTACCACCAACTAGATCATCCCCCCTTCCTCAGCGCACCATTCCTCTTCTTCACAGCAACCATCCTCAACTCACTTGTGTGTTACTTCCCCTTGCACACACCTAATCTGACACACATCGTAACCCGAACCTTACACCAACTCAGTGGCGCAGTGCCTCAATGATCCTTTCCTCCTTCTCACCGGTGATCCACCTCCATCCTACCCTCCTTCAGCATGAACAACCCCATCATGTGACCCCCTTCCATAGATCTGGTTTTCCAGATATCACCCTTATACACACTTTTTTCTCTCCAATGGACCTTATTTTTGTTCATTCAAGTGACTTCCCTTGTTGGCGCATAATTTTCAACTTGTCCCTTCTGTTATCCTCCTCTGGTCGCAGCCCCTCCAGTAAAAATTACCGCCATTCGGTTTTTATTCTTGCATTAATCTTTTTTTTGTAAGATGTTTTTGTCGATTAATGGTTTTTTAGTAGGTTTAAAATTTTAGAACCCGCATGAAGCATTTTCAAGTGAGTGTTGTCATAGCACCTTGCTTCTGACGTTACAATATCACCACACCACGTATCTGAGTTAGGAATTCCATTGTAGTTGCCACTTTAATTTAAGAAACTTTAATTATATGTTTTCCTCACTTATTATACTTGTTAAATATTGTTTGTGAAACCATCTGGTTAGTCACTTTGTATGTGGTCGACGTTTGGAGTCTGGTTTATTATGGTTTTATTATGTAGTGAATTTAAAAGTATTATTTTGTGCAAAATTGGGTGTGTTGATGTGAACCTTGTTATGCATATGGTTGGTGTTTTATAAATTTCTCAACACTGAGTAAATTATTTTGGTTATGTGGATTACCAAAGAGGGTGTTTCGAGGGTGCGTATCAATTTAAAAAATAATTTTTAATATGTGGTATGATTTTATGATGGTTTTTAGTTCTTTCTGTGGATTCCAATGTATTGTTGTTTTTACCAAAGTGTATTTTCTGTTTTAGTTTTTTTTGGAATTTCATTAAAAATTGATGGGTTTTGATTATATAGTCTAACTATAATAAAATGTTTTGTACCAATGTTTGGATATGTTAAATTATGTGTCTGTATCTCTTTCGGAAAAGTGGAAACTGAACCTTTGATAAAAGTGGGTTTTTAAAATAGTGTTTAAAGGCTCATTTGGGCAATTTAAAAATGATTTAAAGTGTTTATTGTAAAACCCTTGTGGATGTTCCTCATACCTCATAGACATGGGATGGTTGGGATGTCCTCAGTATGGAATCCCCAAGTTATAATATATTCCCTTGTTATTTCATGAATTTTAGGTATGAGTAAAATTATTTGGGAAAATTGGGGTGAGTCCTATAAAATATTATTATAAATGTAGGGTGTGATTGGATGCTCAGCAACATATGTTGGATCACCACCATTAAATCTTGTGATATACAAACCTGACATATTGTGAAAATTTTCTGAGATGAGTACTTCATTGGTAGGTTCAGGTACAGACCAATGGCCCATAGTTGGCAGATATGTTTGGGTTTATTGCTATGGGATGTGCCCTTGGCGTTCCTGAGAAAGGATGGTTGAGCATTTTGGAGCATTAAATTTTATCGTATGAGGCATGCTACAGTATATGGGGTCACGGGTATTAGTGTCGTCTATATTATTCTTTATCATTCTTGTTCTTCTATATGTAGTCTTACTTTTAGCTATTGAACGGTTATGTTAATACTAGAACACCTATTTACATTGCCCTTGTCATATCATCCTTGGTACCTTTTGTGGTGTATTTCATGAAAAGTGACATTCTGGTTTTTCTCATTCTTATGATAATGTTTTCAAAAGAAAATATGTTTCAAACAAATTGGTTTAGGTTTGCCAAATCACTATGGGAAATGATTTGTAAATTTATTTCAAGTAAAAATTGTAGAAATCCATATTTTAATATATTGTAGTTTAAACATAGAATTTATGTTTATTAATTTTAATGGCAGTTCATTTGGAGTAGATATCAGACTAGCCTACTAAGTTTTAATACTTAAGCCTATAGTTCTTTTCTGTTTTATGTGTTTGTGCAGGCTCTAGTTTCGGTGCACTCGCAATGGGAGACGTTTGATCATTGAGTCGAGGAGTGACCCATGGGGTCACATGGAGTTAGTTCGGTCATTGACATTGGCTATATTTTTATCTTTTTCTAGTTTATAGTGTAGTTTTTTGTTTGGTTTATTTATTTTGGGCTGCTATTTTTTATATTTATGCAACTTTATTTATTTCTTAAGGTCAAAATCTTTCCCACAGTCTCTTTTGATTCCCTAGCACTTGTCACCAACCCCGAAGGATCCAGAATGCCTCATGGGCATTTTCGTGGACTGGCTTGGGTGATCGGTTAAGGGTTGACCCAGGTTGGTTCATGAAAAAGTGGTATTAGAGGGTCTCAACTCTTAGTGGAAATCACTTTTCAGACCACCATTTTTTATTTGGGATGTAATGGTAGATGGATTTGGATTATCGGGACTCGAGGGGTTTTTGTAGGAAGAGAATTGTGAACTCTTTCTCGTTCTGATCCAGGTGTTTCCATGCTATGTCCGGTTTATTTAGTTTTTTTTTGGGGGGGGGGGGTTTATAGAGCATTTTGTTATTGGGATATGACAAAGGGAGTTGGTCAAATAGTCATCCTAAGCCACATGGCCTGGAAAGCCATGTGTAGCTAGGGGCATGGTCTTAAAAGCCTCTTTGTGTCGGTGATGTGTTTGGAATATGGTTGCCAGCCATATGGTCAAGTCACTCACTAACACTAGTTCTATATTGAGTTGATTTAAGTCTTCAGTGACTTCTGAAAGTGTTTTGAATTAGAGAAATTGGTTTTGAAAAATGGTTATTTGAAATGACATTATTAATTTATAGATTGTTTTAAAGTATATGGGGTGAATGAATTGTTTTTAGAAAATTAAGTTGTTTAGTTTTTGCCTTGGTGTTCCGATGGGTTCTCACATTCATAATTGTAAGTTGGAATATGAATGGTTTTATGGTATGGTGGATGGATGCCTAGAGAGGTACAGATACATGTATGTTAGTTAGACTCTAAATATTATCAATGGCGAGGGTTTAACCCACCAAGATTGTTTTAAATTAAATATTTTTTTCAAAATAAATGTTTTGATTTTATTATGGATCTTTTTCATAGGTTTAGAACTTTTCATATATGCAGTTTTTTGTTTTTGAGGATTTTTTAGTGTCATGGTCTTGATTGGTTTCTTGACATTTCTTGTCCAGCGGCTATCCCACTGAAGCATTGATGGGTGATTGTAGTACCACTGATCAACCTAAGGATTTTATGCCTAAGTTTTAGAAGCTAGATCCAACAATATTTTATTTTCAAGAAGTCCCTTTCGCAACAGAATAGTGGATGCGAATGATTGAAAGAGACTTTAACTTCATTGATATTCCCAAGTCGTTGAAGGTCATGTTTGCAACCTTCATGCTTGAATGTTCATTGTGGATGTGGTGGAATTCACTGTCTCGGAACAAGCCCCGTCCAGAGCTTACATGGATATTTCTCAAGGTTTTTTCATTCATCAATATTCCTCTCCGGAAGAAACGGTGAATAAGGGGATGGATATGTGTTGTCTACAATATGGCAACAGATCCATGTTGGAATATTTCATGTGCTTAATGGAGCTAGTCCCTTATGATTCTGGTTATGCGATAGTTAACTCCATGAAGTCTCGATGTTTCGAGGCAAGTATCCACCCCGATCTATAGTCAGAGTTGTCAGAGTCCAAATAACTTATTTTACTGATGTGGTGAGACATTATTTTCATGTAGATTCCATTATTTAAGGAGTTCTTCATGTATTCCTCCCTCCTAAAATCCTTGTGAGCAGTGTTGAGGATCCTGGAAAGGAGATGAGTAAGAAATTGAAAGTGGATGGAGCAAGCCACAGAATAAAAAGGCCTCGGGATATTTCAATAAGTTCTTAGAGTGAGTGATCCTCGTGTGTTATCAGTGTGGAAAGCTAGGTCACAAGAAGCTGTTGTGCCCAAGTGCTCTGAAACCCTGCTAGGAATGTGGATGCCTGGTTCACTAGCGACATTTCTATCTAGGCATTGTAAGAGAGCGTTGTGGAGGAATTTATCAGAAGTGATGTGTTGTTCTGTTTTTTTTAAAATTTCATGTGTATATGTCCTTCTTGTGTAAGGGATATTTTATCATTGCAATGCACTGATTGTGTTTTGGGTTCTGAAATGTATGGAATGTCAAGGGTTTATTGATAAACTCTTGTTTTCACTTCCAACGTGGTTTTTATTTCAAACATCTGTCCTTTTATCTATCAGATCTAATGTTGAATGTTTCTTATTTGAATTTTTAGAACATGAATCTGATGAAAGAGATGTTTCATCCATCAATGGTCCAACAAAATGTTCTCGGAGTGAAGCTGGCATGAATTTAGGAACCCTGTGGAATTTTAATGTGTCTGGTTAAGGTTGTGCCACTATTATAGTGGTGAGATAGTTTTAGAATTTTTGTTTTGGTTTCCCCATCATTATAAATTTCCTCTTTTAATAGAGAGTGTTATCGAATTATCCCACACTCAATTTTGGTAATTGTTCCTTTTTTGGATGTTATGTGTCAATTAGTTTCCTTGCGTTGACCACCCATGTGAATTAGTTCTGACTTTGTTTTGTGTCCGTCAAAAAGTGATGGGTCGTGAGTAGTTTTCAGTCATGGTTTCAGGGATCCAATCCTTGGGACCTCCCTCCTCACCCATGGGGTATGTGTTTTTTCATTGTGTAAACATTTCATAATAACTTCAATCCCTTTCAGATAAGTGTGAGTGGTTTAAATGTATTTTTTTTTTGTATTTTATAGCTTGAGTAAGGCCTGGTTCAGGACTAAGTTGGATTTTTGTTTCATCCCTAATAGGTTTGTTCTTTATGGATGGGAGACCCATCCTCTCTTTGGGTCTTCTCTTATGTAGCTACCAGGAGCCAGTTGAGTGTTTATGCTATGGAGTCCGTTCATGGCTCCCATGTACTGGTGATTTGATTTAGGAAATGAGGTTGAGTACCGTAGATGGTTACTGGGATGTCCTTGAGTTAAGAGATGGGATCATGTTAATGTAGAGTCCTTATGTGTTTATCAATTAGCTGGATGCTATTGTGGCTTTCCTGGGACGACAAGTGTTAAGGTGGGTAGAAGTGTCACACCCTGACCAATGATATTATTTTATTTTAATCATTTCTGACCATTATATATTTTTTCTACATTTCAGGTGAGCCTTAGATGACGTTTTGAGTTTCTGTTATGAAAAATGAGTTTCTTTGGCTCAACGTTGTTGGGTGCATGATTGAAGCACATTTTAAGAACCCCATGCGGCTCCGCACGGGTTGTGGCGCAACCTCCCATTCATAGAAAATGAAGATAAATGGTATTTTAATTAAAAAAACTTTAATTTCATAGTTTAAAATTTTTATTACTATGATTTTTATGATTATAAAAATGAAATTAATAGTTTTTTTATCTTAATTTTTATCATCATGATTTTATTTATTATTATTATTATTATTATTACATTTATTATTATTATTATTGACATGTTATTAAAATTCTTAATTATACTTTTTTTATATGGGTTTTACTTATTTTTTATGGTTTTCGGTTGGTTCCACCTCTCTCCAATCTACGTGAAACATTTCTTTTCTCCCGTAGAGGTGCTTGACCAGGCCGACCTCTTCCTCCATCACGCGCCGATCTCCATCCCCTCTATTCATAGCATTTCCCAGCTATCCTTCTCCTAGCTGCGCACCACCCTAACACCACTTCAGGCCTCTTCTTGTGCATTTCCCCAGCCTCCCTTCGGCACCACTACTTCCGTTGCACCCAGCTGCATCCTTTCTTGTAGTGTTGCAATGTTCCCTACCTCCACAGACCTAGCCTGTGGTGACCCACACCCTATGTGTGTGCAGTGAGAGAAGCCTTACATGGACCTGACCTCCTTTGTATTAGTTCCCTCCTTCCGTTGGAAATTGTGCCACCCTCCATCGCGCCTCCCCTCTTCTAGTGGTTCCACCCTCAGATGTGATACGTTCTCCTACACACCTCCACTCCCAGCTGGACACCACCAACATAGATCCTTCTTCTCTAGAAGACTGGACCAATTCTGCACTTTGGTGAGCCTCCCTACCACCATATTTCTCATTCCCCCTTTCTCAGTGTACCATTCCTCTTCTGCCCAGTAGCCCGGCACAACCACCCTGTGTGTTTCGTCCCCTCGCACACACCAAATCCAGCTCACATCATAACCCTGACCTTCCTCCTACTATGTGGCGCAGTTCCTCGACAATCCTTTCCTTTTTCTCATAGACGAGCCACCTATGGCCTTCCATCCTTCAGCGCTCACATCATCTGTGTGAGACCACCCTTCTATTGATCAGGTTTTCCAAACAACATAGTACTGTTCACTTGTTTTTTCTCTCCAACGGACTCCATTCATGAATTTTCTAGCGAATACCCATGTTGGCACATACATTCCAGCCCATCCCTTGTGTTCTCCTCCTCCGGTCGCAGCCCCTCCAGTATACATTACCTCCATTCTATTTTTATTTTTTCTTTTATCATTGATTTATTAAAGGGTTTTTTCGATTAATGTTTGTTTTGGTAGGTTTAGAATTTTAGAACCTGTACAAAGAGTTTTTAGGTGAGCATCATCATAGCGACTTGGTTCTAAAGTTACATTATCGTCATGCCACGTATCTGAGGTAGTAATTCCATTTCACTTTCCATTTTTAATTTCAAAAACATTAATATTATGTTTTTTAAATTATTTTACTTGTTAAATATTGTTTGTGAAACCTTCTGATTAATCTCTTAGAATGTGTTCTACGTCAGGAGTCATGATTGTTATGGTTTTATAAAGCAATTAGTTTCAAGGTAGTATTTTGTGAAAAATTTGGTCTGTTGATCTGGAACCTTGTTGTGCCTATAGTTGGGGTTTTATAAATTGATCACGATTGATTAAATTATTTGTTAGTGAAAATTATAAAAGAGGGTTTTTCTAGGGTGCGTATCATTTTAAAAATTGATTTTTAGTGTGAGTTTTGTTTTTATGAATGTTTTCAGTTATTTTTATGGTTTCCAAATTTTTTTGGTTTTTATAAAAGTGTGGTTTGTGTTTTAGTATGTTTTTACATTTTAGTAAAAAATGGTTGGATTTGGAGTGTGTAGTCTAACTATAATAAAAATCATTTTATGAATGTTTGTATGTGTTAAATGATGTGTTTTCATCTCTTTTAGAAATGTATAAATCGAACCTTTAATAAATGTGGATTTTGTAAATAGTGTTGAAAGTCCCGTTTGGACACTTTAAAAAATTGATTTAATGTGTTTATTGTAAATAACCTATGGATTCTCCTCGTACCTCGTTGACATGGGATGGTTGGGATTGTAAAGACCCGGAAATCCCATGGAATTTTGTTTAATACATGGTATTATTACGAGTCCGTGAAATTTTATGACGCATGATTTTGAGGCCCGGTGTGCCCGGAATATATTTTGGATGTTTTTTCTCGGTACGTTCACTAAATATAAGAGCGGGATTTCGTAACTTTTGAACTGTTGGTCAGAATTGAAATCTAAGGGCATTGTTGAACTCGCATCACTAGTATTCTATTATGAAGGCTTTCACCTCGATGGAAGATGGTCAGGAATGAAATTTAGCTTTAGGGTTTTATGTGGGAATAAAAAAATAAATTAGTTGGTTGTATTAATTTATTATTAGTTGGTTAAAACCTCTAATAGGAGGTTGGAGTTGGGTGAAACCACACCTTAACCTCCCATGAGAAGTTATGGTGGTGTGGCCCACTGGAACTCAACCTTCCATGAGAAAATAAAAGATGTTGGGACCACCAAGCTTCTAACCCCTTAAAACTCTCCATTAATTTGGGAGAACCCTTGAACTTCTCTCTTTATGGTTCCTAACCCTCTTAATTAATTAACTGAACACATTCAATTAATTAATTTAAACAATTTGAATTTTATGCCAACAATTTAATAAGATGTCCTAATAATTTGTTTTGTTGGCATTTGTTATTTTGGTGGATCTTGGGAAGAGGAGAGAGCATGGAGAAACTATTTATCTCCAACGAAGAACTCATCAACCTCCAACTACATATATCTTCTTTGTTGATTTTCAACCGGAATAAGGGAGGGAGCGTTGTCCTTGAAAAAAGCCGACGTCGTCATCCTCAACTTCTTCATCTTCTCATCCAACGTCAATGAATCTGAGGAAGGTGTTTCATAAATTTTTATTTTGTATTATTCGTTTCTCATCGTGGTTTTGAATTTGAAGCTGTTTGATATCATCCTAACGCGGAGGGCGTTGGCCGAACAAACACAGCCCGACCCCTCTGCATTCTTTCTAGATTGTGACGCTAATTGCAACATGAGACCGGAATGTGTGTTTCTAATCATCAACGAATGCAGATCAAAGGTGAAATTTTGAGGAGTGTTTGGATTCATTATATACAAGAAACGGGCCACCAAAACTCATCTGATGACCAGGGGAAAGCTCGCCGATAGAAGGAGAAACAAACGTCACCGTGGGGCGGCGGCGGCGCAACCGCGTCCCCAGAGGAGTGACCCATGGCCAATGGACAACAGAAGTGCAGCGACGGCCGGTGCAAGGCCGTACATGAAGGAAGCTGGTAGCTTGAGCCGCTGGGTCACCAGAGAAGTCACGGTCCAACCCACGCGGTGAGGTGGACTAAAGGACGGTCGCGGCCCCTTGTTGTGACAGTGCAGCAGTGGCTTGCTAGAGCCCAACTGCGAAGAGGTCTGGATGCCCGAGCTATCAGGTCGCCGGAGGTAGTGCGGCGCCTCTACCGCCCCACAGGAGTCGGCTGGCCGCTCGTCCCATCGGGGGGAGCGGGACCCACAGTGGTTCCTGCATGATGTGGACGGATGTCACCTGGCGTCAATCTGGCTCCCTCCCAAACGAAGATGTCATTAGGGACTTTCAGGGGCACGCGACCTCCCCCTAGACGTGGCTTAGGCAGACCCCCGTGAGGCACCAGGTCATCGGGCCAGACCCAGCGTGGCCCGGACCCAGCGCAGGCCACCTGGCCAGACGCAACCTGGGCCAGACCCAGCGCGGGCCGACGGGCCAAACCCAGCATGGGCCGACGGGCCGGACCCAGCGCTGTCTAGGCCGCCAGAGTGGGTCAGGACACCTTCGAGGGCTGAGATGCCCCCATGGGTTAGTTTCCCCCTCGGACTGGGTGTGACCCACAGACTGGGTCGGACTCCAGTCCGGACCCGGGTCGGGCCGGATCGATCTGACTGGGTCAGACCGGACATGGACCAGTTTGACCCCATTTCACCTTTTCTCCCATAACATGGGCTATAGGTGCTCATTTGGCGAACTGTCTATGGTGATATAAATCTTGGTGAAAGAAGTTTATTTTGGAATAACCAAGTAGAGGTTTGGATTCAGTTGGGGTATGATAGGGTTGGATTGATCGTTAAACCAACAAGGCCTTCAGAATGGAAATGCCAATGACTCTCAGACTGGGCATCTAATTGACGCACTATCTGTCAAGTTGTGTTCATTTTGACGATACGAAACTTCTGGATACATCATCATGGGACTATAAAGAAGTTTACCAATTGACTATTGGATTAAATATCAGACCATCCCGGAATCAATCTTTCTAGTGGAAACCTTGAGGTTAGCTGTACACTGTGAATGTTCTCAGATCAGGTGTTGGTTCGATATATCTGTCCTCTGTTCATGGATAATGTGTTGGTCTGTCAGAAAAGTTGGTCCTAGATTATGTGTTTGTCCGACAGCTCTAACAACTGTTCCTAGATTTGGTTGGTCTGACGGTTCTAACTTCTGTTCCTGGATCGTGTTTTGATCCGGCAGAATAGCTGGTCCTAGATCATGTGTTTTTTCGATAGCATAGATGATTCAGTGGATACATCTGATCATCTCTATCTCTCTAAATAAGTTGTATACTTGTGCGAGATGATTCAGTGACTTTTGTGTTTTCCTCATGATTAAGATGGTTACTTGATAACTTAGTTATATGTATGGGCATATACCTAAGTAATAACTATCTGTTGATTTCATACTCTTTGGTTATCCTTGTTGGGGTTTGTCAGACCATGAGGGTCTTGGGGTCCCTACTTAGTATCATTATACTCACCCCTACACGGGCAATGCCTGCACCTCATTTTATTGGATGAAAACGACAGACAGTGCTGACTAAGGCTGAGTAGAAGGACTAAACGGTACCTGGAGGTGGACCTTACAACGATTCGGTAAACGAAGGAGACTGACAAGTGTGGAGTGATGAGGAGGCCATCTGTACCTACCCTTCAGGTAGGAACCCCAGAGGATGACCTAGTAGCTACTTTTCTTTTTCTTTTGTACTTGTTTTTTAGTTGTACGTGCACTTTCCAGTTGGGATTGTTTTTTCAACCCCTTTACTTTTCAGCACACTTTTGTATACAAGTTTACATAGCATTTACATTTAGCACGAACTATATTGTGTGTTTGTTTTTAACTTTATAAAGGAAAGGCCTTCCCAGTTTTAGGAAATTACGTCTTTGGTGCTTGTCACTAGCCCATGTCCTATGGAAGGAAGGCTTCGGGTAGTCACGGCATTGGCCCCAAGGAATGGTTCATGACAAATTGGTATCAGAGGAGTCAGTTCTAGCACAGAACATTGGACTCTGATTATTCATTCTATGAATCAAAAGTGTTAAGAGTACTGAGTGTGGTTTTATGTTCGGGGAGTCCAATGTTGGTGTGTATGCCGACGTATCCATACAACATGACCCTGACTTTTGATTTCCGATTAAGTGTGTGAAAACACTGATTGCCTATGTGTTTTCAAGATTTTTCATTGTGATCTCTTTGAGTCATATCACCCAATATAACAAATTCACCATGGAGAACCTATATATTTTAGGATGCTCCACGCAGATAGCCATCCAGGGTTCCGAGAGTTGTACGAGATGATAGCCCACCGAGCGACGAGGCCTCGGTGTAGGGCTCTATCATTGGAGTGGCACCTGTTGTACCACTACATGATCTGCCACTAATGCCTCCAGCCACAACAGTAGGGACTGCATGCTTCTTGAGCGTGTTGCAAGAGTTCTAGCGCCAGAGGCTGCCCAGGTTCAGGGGTGAGACTGACCCCCATGTAGTAGATGATTGGCTGCAGGATATGGTAGGAGTCTTCAGACTAGAAGGGACACCAGCCGAACTTATGGTGATCCATTCCATGAGCCTTCTTCAGGTAGCATCAGGAAGATGGTGGAGCCTGATGATCCAGGTTCATGACGAGGCGACACTACGATGAGAAGACTTTGTGAGCCCATTTTGAACGGATTTTTTCTCATCCACCCTACGTGTGGTGCGGATACAGGAGCTAATGCATCTACAACAGGGAAGCATGACGGCAACACAATACGTAGAGATTTTCACCGACCTCTATTTCTACTCAAAAGATATGGTACATGACACATTCTATAGGTCTCGGACCTTCGAGCAGGGGATCAGGTGAGAGAACAGGACCTCGATGATCTCCCTCAGCATTCTGGCACAGGAATGAGTGTTAGAGAGAGCCCTCATAGTGGAGAGTTTCCTTACTGAGAAGTATCCAGCTATGAGACCCACCAAAAGTCAACATATATCGGAGTATTCTACAACTGGAAGTAGACAGATGTCATAGTGGTTGAAGTGGACTAGGCCATCTGGTGGATGACCTCAGGATACATGTTCAGTTGTGCGAGGCACACGAGACAGATCCAGTCATGCCAGGAGCGGGCAATGTTACTCTTGCGGTGTATAGGGTCACATGGATTGTGACTATCCAACCCACCTTTTTGATGAACAACATACAGTTGATATACCTTCCAGGTAGAGGAAGAGGTTCAATCGGGGCGGTCCAAAGGGAGGAGTTAGATGTGGTAGAGGAGTTGGATGTGTTGTTGGCAGTAAACGATGTTACAAGGTGTTACCACCACCACCACCAGGATTTCCACCCTGACCACATGGAGTAGGTGGATAAGGGAGAACTGAACTCTAGGAAGCTGAGGTATCTGACCATGGCACTTTGGAGATGATTTGATGTATGCTATTTTGTCTACTCCACCTTATATTCAATTATTATAGAAACAGGTGCCAGACACTCTTTCAATGCCACATCCCTAGTTCAGAGCTCAGAATATAGAAGGATATTTTAGTTTTATCCTTATAGATAGATACTCTTATGGGTTATGATTCGGCGATTACACACTGGTGTCAGCAGTGCGAGCATACTCTAGGAGGCGAGAGCATCGGGTGGGATCTCCAAGTAGCGGTGTCGAGGCCTTACAACGTCATCATGGGTATGGACTGGTTATCTAAAGTCCATGCTCAGATAGACAGTATTAGGTGCAAAGTGTGGTGTGTTCTCAAGGACAAGAAATGGTTTAACTTCACCGGTGGGAAGGGAGCCTTTGAATAACAAGAAATACTTTCTCAGAGAAGGGTATGGTCGATCCCTCACCAGTTGTCCTGCCATACCCTTAGAGAAGTTGATCTGGATAGTCCGAGCTATCCTGTAGTGGTGTACAAGTATGAATATATTTTCCATGACAATGTTCCAATACTATCTTCTCGTAGATAGGTGGACTTATACATTGACATGTACCCCAGGACGACACCGATATCTACACCATCCTATCAGATGGCTCCCGCTGAGCTTCACGTGTCATAGGAACAACTGGAGGACTTGCAAAGGATGGGATTCATCAGGCCCATTGTTTCTCTCTGCACAGCCCTGATACTATACGCCAAGAAGGCGGTTGGAAGGTTGAGGATTTTTATAGACTACCATCGCCTGAACTTGCTGACCATGAATAACATGTACCCACTCCTGAGAATTGACAACCTATTTGATCATCTGAAGGGAGCATGAAGGTTATAGAAGATAGACCTTAGATTAGGATTTTATCAGCTCAGAGTTCAAGATGAGGATGTGTAGAAGACGGCCTACGGATGTCGTTACAGCCACTATGAGTTATTGGTTATGCCTTTCGGCATAACCAATGCTCCATCATTATTCATGGTACTCATGAACAAAATCTTCCTACCATTTCTTGATCGCTTTTCGTTGTCTTCATCGGCGACATTCTGATCTACTCGACTACTGAGGATGGAGCATGCCAACCATTTACAGGTAGTACAGGACAGACTCCGAGAGCACTAGCTTTATGGTAAGCTCTCAAATTGCCATTTTTGGATTCGAGAGGTTCACTTATTGAGACATGTCATCTCATAGGTTGGAGTTGCAGTAGATCCAGCGATGATTGAAGCGATAGATGCTTGGGATCCACCCAAGAGTATGATGAAGGTATAGAGTTTTCTGGGTTTGGTTAGTTATTACCGAAGATTCATTCCAGACTTCTCCAGAGTTGTAGCACCACTATCAGCTTTGATGAAGAATGAGAAACCATTCATGTGGTCAGAGAGATGTCATCAGAGATTCCAAGAGTTGAGGCAGAGGCTGATTAGTGCCCACATCATGAGGCTTTAGAAGAAGGTTTATGGTATGTTGTTTACTGCGAAGCATCCGGGACTGGACTCGGGTGTGTCCTGATGCAGGAGTGAAAAATGTTCACCTATGGTTCTCAACACCTGATACAACATGAGAAGAACTACGCTAACCATGATATGTAGTTAGTAGTAGTGGTATTTTTTTTAAAGATATGTCAACACTATCTTATTGGAGAATTTTTTACTGTGTACTCTGATCACAAGAGTCTCAGGTATATCTTCTCATAGAAAGACCTGAACCTGAGACAGCGGCGATGGCTTGAGTTTCTCTAGGACAATGACTTTGAGATAGTATATAATACTAGGAAGGGGAACGTTGTTGCAGATGCGCTCAGTGGGTGATCTGGTATACATCTGCTATGAGAGGCGACAAAGAAAATCGATCCTTTATAGATTTCTTATGTGGACCAAGATGGAGCAGCTTTCCTTCAGTCTTATAAAGTCACTCCTCTACTTCTTCACCGAGTCAGGGACCCACAACATGGGGATGCTGACTGCGAGAGACGACCTGCTCATATAACCATAGGGCAGGCACCTAATGGATGTTTTGAAGGTATGGATCATGTCATCCTCTTTAGGGGACACACAATGGTACCAGTGTCACTTCAAGAGGAAGTGTTGAGAGAGTTCCACACATCCTCTTTATTGGTACATCTAGTAGAGGCGTAGATGTACTAGGACCATTGACGATAGAACAAGTGGCCATGTATGAAGAAGGTAGTACCGAATCTTTCCTCTCAATGCCTCACTTTTCAACAATTGAAGGAGGAGCACCAGGTACCAGAAATCTTGGTTTATCCTTTAGAGGTCCCAGAGTGGTAGTGGGATGAGATATCCATAGACTTTGTGATGGGTCTTCCACATTTATCCAGGGGTCACGACTCGATTTGGGTGATCGTCGACCGACTCACCATGTTGGTCCACATCCTACTGATCAGAGATAAGGGTTCATTAGAGAGCGCGGGATGCATCTACGTGCAGGAGATTGTGTGGATACATGGATTACCTTTTTATATTTTCTCTGATAGTGGCACACCATTACATCCCATCTATGGAAGGGGTTGAAAGAGTCTTTCGGGACACAACTACATCGGATCATCTCCTTCCATCCTCATACAGATGGCCAGACAGAGAGGCCCATTCAGACCGTCGAGTACATGCTATGTTCTTTTGTAGTCGACTTCGATCGTAGCTGGTAGGATCACTTACCTTTGGTGTAGTTTTCATAAAACAACAACTATCACTACACTATAGGGATGGCACCCATTGAGGCATTATATAGGAGACCTTTCATATCACCCTTGTGCTGGACAGACCCTAGGTAGTCAGCACTCATGGGACTAGAGATGGTATGAGCTACCACGGAGAAGGAGCAAATCATCCATGAGCGGATGAAGACTACACAGAGCATGCAGAAGTCTTATGTTGATAGAAGGCAGAGGCCTATGGAGTTCGAGGATGGTGACCTCGTCTTTCTACGGATCTCACAAAGATGAGGTATATGGATATTTGGCCAGGGCATCAAGTTATCTCTGAGGTTCATCAGACCTTTCCAGTTCATCAGCAGAGTTGTCCAGGTGGCATACCACTTAGCTCTTCCACCTCTATTGCACAGGGTTCATGACGTCTTCCATGTATCTCATTTGAGGAGATACATGCATGAACCATCTCACATCATCGACCATGGTGAGCTAGACATAGATGATGGGGAGACTTTTACTGAGGTCCCAGTGGAGATTGAGGATCGACAGGAGAAGGTCCTGTGTGGACGGTCGATACCTCTAGTGTGCGATCGCTGGCAGCATGGGAACCTCTATGAGAGCACATGGGAGCGGGAGGCTCAGATGCATGCCCAGTACACCCATTTTTTCTCTTAGTTCTAGTTGTAGCTTACAGGGATGTAAATCCCTGAGGTGGGGAGAATTTATAGACACAGAAATCATGTGGATGTTTTTTTTAACACATGGGATTTTTACGAGTCTGTGAAAATTTTCAGTGCTTGATTCCCAGGCCTGTTGTTCCTGGAATAAATTTCTGAATTTTTTTGGGTACGTTTAGTATACGTATGAGCGGGTTTTTAAAAAATTTGAGCTGATTCATGGAATTGAAATCTGAGGGCACCGTTGTACCCGCAGTGGCAGTATTCACTAAAAACGGCTTTGACCTCAACAGTAGATGTTAGAGAATGAATGTTGGCTTTTGGGTTTTACGTGGGAATAATAAAATATATTAACTTCTTGTCTTAATTTATTTTTATTTAGTTAAACCCTCCAAGAAGAGGTTGGAGGTGGGGGCCACCACATCTCAACCTCCCATGAGAATTTAAAGTGGTGGGGCCCACCCAAACACAACCTCCCATTAGAGGATAAATGAGGTGGTACCACCCAACATTTAACCCCTTGAAACTCACCTTTAAGTTGGGATAACCCTTGAAATCCGCTCTTTATGGTGCCTAAACCTCTAAATTAATTAATTGAACACATTAAATTAATTAATTTAAACCTTTTGAATATTATTCCATCAATTTAATAAGATGTCATAATTTATTATTTTGTTGGAATTTCTCTTTCTGGTTGAGACTAGGAAGAAGAGAGAGCATGGAGAAACTATTCCTCTCCAACGAAGAACTCTTCAACCTCTAACGACAGATATATTCTTCGTTTATTTTAACCCGGAACAAGGGACGGAGCGCCATCCTTGAAGAACACCGATGAGGTCATACTCGACTTCCTCATATTCTCATCCAACGTCAATGAATCTGAGGTAGGGGTTTCATTATTTGTTGTTGTGCGTTCATCGTTTCCCATTTTGGTTTTTAATTTGAATCCATTCGATATCATTCTAATGCGGAGGGTGCAGGCTGAATGAACACGTCCTGACCCCTCCGCATTATTTGTGGATTTTGATGCTAATCGCGGTATTAGACCAGAATGTATGTTTCTCATCATCAATGAACGCAGATCTAAGGCGGTGTTCCAAGGAGTGCATGGTTTCTTTCCTAACAATAAAAGGGCCACTGAAACTCATCTAGTTACCTACGGAAAGCTAGCTGACGAATGGAGCAACAAGCATCCCCGCGGGGCAACGACCACGCAACCACGCAGCTGGAGGAGTGACCATCGGCCGATGTACTGCGGAGGTGCAGCTTTGGATTGCTTAAGGATGGATGCGAAGAAAGCCATTGGCCCGAGCAGCCGAGACGCTGGGTCACCGGAGAAGGTGTTGTGCAGCCGGCGTCACGCGGTGGACCGAAGGAGGGCTGCCGCCCCAGGTTGCGGGAGTTCAGAAGTGTCTGGATCGAGCCCGAATGTGATGAGGTATGGAGGCCCAAGCTGGCGGATCGCTGGAGGAGGCGTGGCGCATTTAGTGTTGTGTGGGAGTTTGCTGGCTGCTCGGCCAGCGAGGAGAAGAGAGACCCACCGCGGGTCCCGTATGATGTGTACCGGCGCCACCTAGTGCCTGTTTGGCTCCCACCCTAATGGCATAGCCATTTGGAATTTCTAGGGGGCGTGCGGCCACCCCCTAGATGCGGCCTAGGCGGACCCCCGTGGGCCATCGGGCCATACCCAACGCGGGATAGTTTTTCAGAATTTACCAAAACGCCCCCAGGGGCTAGACCACCCCGTCAGACCAGTTCAGACCTGCAGACCAGGTCGGTCCGACTGGGCCGGGCTGGACCGGGACCCATTTGACCAGATTTCTCTTTTTCGCCTATAACATGGGCTACGAGTGTCCATTTGATGAACCGTCTATGGAGATGTGAATATTGGAGCGAGATAGTTCTTTTGGCATACCCCACATGAGGTTTGGATGTAGTTGGGTAACGTCTGGGTTGGATTGAACCTAAATTCCATCGGGTCCTCGGAACAGAAATGATAATAACTCTCAGACCAGGCGGCCGATTGACGCACCATCTGTTGCGTTGTATTCCTTTTAACGATATGGAACTTCGGGATACATCAACTTGGGACTATGAGGAACTTGATGTATCGACTGTTTTCTTGAGAAGCAGACCCTCCCAAAATAAAGCATGCTAGTAAAAACCCTGAGGATGGATGTACACTATTGATTGTTCCTAGATCATGTGTTGGTCCGACAGTTCTAACTTCTATTACAGGATCATGTTTTGGTAAGACAGAATAGCTGGTCCTGGATCATGTCTTGGTTCGATAGCTCCAAAAACTATTCCTATATCATGTGTTGGTCCGACAGTTCTAACTTCTGGTCCTGGATCATGTGTTGGTCCGATAGAATAGCTTTTCCTCGATCATGTGTTGGACTGATAGCTTAGATGATTCAATGGCTACATATGATCATCTCTATCTTTCTAAAAAATTTGTATACCTGTGTGAGTTGAGTCAGTAACTTCTGTGTTTTCCTCATGATTTAGTTGGGTTACTTGATAACATAGGTATATGTTTAGGCATATACCTATGTAATTACTATCCATTGATTTCATATGCTATGGTTATTATTTTTTAGATTTTTTGAGACCTTGAGGGTCTTGGGGTCCCTACTGTGTTTCATTATACTCACCCCTACATGGTTTATTCCTGCACCTCATTGTGTTGGATGCAGATGACAGACAGCGCTGACTAAGGCTGAGTAGCAGGACTGGACAGTACCCAGAGGTGGACTATACGATGAGTTGGTACATGAAGGTGATAGACTGACATAGAGTACTAAAGAGGCCATCTGCACCTACCCTTCAGGTAGGAACCCCGGAGTATGACCTAGTAGCTGCTTTTATTTTTCAGTTGTACTTGTTTTTCATTTGTACTTCACTTTTAGTTGGTCTTTTATTTCCTTCCCCTTTACTTATCAACACATTTTTATACAACTTTACATAGTGTTTACTTTTAGCACATACTCTTTTGTTTGTTTGTTTTCAGTTTATAATGGCATTTCCTTTCAAGTTTTAGGGATTTACGCCTTTGGTGCTAGTCAGCAGCCCTTGGACCATGGAAGGCGAGATTGGGGTAGTCACGGAACGAGCCCCGTGGAATAGGTCGTGATAGGGATGTCCTCGGTATGGAATACCTGAGTTACATCATATGGTTTCCATGGTTGGTAACCCTTTTTATTTATTTAATATAAGTAATGATGGAAATCCATGGGGAGACTTGGGTTGAGTACTACTGTGAAATATTTTTATAAATATAGTTTCTGTTTTTTTGCTCCGTATCATCTGTTTCCTCACATCCTTTTATACTTGCATCGTATAAACCTGACATATTGAGAAAATTTTATGAGATGAGTACTACACATGTATGTTATAGTACTGACCAGTGGCCCATTGTAGGTGGATATGATTGGGTTTATTACTATGGGATTTTCCCTTGGCTTGCATGAGAATAGCTGGCCGAGCATTTTGGAGCGGTATATTTCATTGTATGTGGCATGCTCCTATAGATGTGGTTGTAGGTATTAGTGTCTTCTAGATTATTCTCGATATCTTGGGTTTTTCTATGTCTACTGTTACTTTTAGCTATTGAACTGTTACGATGATACTAGCACACCTATTTAAATTTCCCTTGTCGTATCATCCATGGTACACTTGTTTGGCGTTTTTCATGAAAAGTGACATTTTTGTTTTACTATCACTTATGACAATGTTTTCAAAAGAAAATGTGTTTCAAACTCTTCGGTTCTGGTTTTTCAAATGACTAAGAGAAATGGTTTTTACTTTGTTTTCATGTAAAAATTGTAAAAATACATATTTTAAAATATTGTAGTTCAAATATAGAATTGATGTTTCGAAATTTTAATGGTAGTGAATTGGGAATAGGTATTGGGATAGCCTACTGAGTTTTAATACTCATGCATGTAATTCTACTCAATTTTTAGATATTGTGCCGGCTCCAATTTTGGTGTTCTCTCATTGGAAGACGTTTGATCATTGAGTTAGAGAGTTACCCATGGGGTTAAATGGAGTTAGTTATGTCATTGAGTTTGGATAGTTTTTATGTTCTTTCAGTTTCTAGTTTAGTTGTTTCTTTGGTTTATTTATTCTGAACTGATATTTTTTATTATTTTTGCTCCTTTATTTAATTGTAATGGTCTAAATCGTTCCCACAGTCTTGTTTGACACCCAAGTGCTTGTCGACATCTCGGGAGGATCGTGATTTCTTCTCGAGCCTTGTCTCAGACTGGCTCGTGTGATCGGTTCTAGGTCACCATGGGTTGGTTTTTGACATAAAACATATATTATTTTATTACAATGAAATTAATGAAAAATGGGATTTCCTTGAACATGGATTCCTAGAACCAAATTGGTACTATTTAATCTATTATTTTTTCACATGTTCAACGTGTTTCTATTTTATTGATAATGCTATCAATAATTTAGAAAAAATGTTCCAATGTATAAAATTGTTACTCATGTTAAAAAAATTTAATGTAGAAACCTGATGTCTATAATGAATATAAAAATCAATGTGTTATCTCAAATATTTATCAATCATATAGGATGTCTCTAATTGATCATCTTCTTATTTGGATAAAATAATATAAATATTAGTGGACTAACAATTTCATATTCTTCTAACCAAAATAATGATAAAAATTTAACAAGTTCCCAAATATACTTCTCATTATAATCATTAACATATTAAATTTTTAATTGTATTTAGTGATTATATTCTTATTCAATCAACTATGAGAGCATGTTTTTATCACGCCTTATAGTAATTTACCAAGAACCGTCAATTAAAATTAAATAATTATTTAATATGATGTTCATTTCATCCTATTGTTGAATGAAATTCCCATTTAAACCCTAAAACAAACCATGTGTTATAATATATATTTTATGTTTTATATGGGTTTATGTTTTTGTTCCCAAAAACACAACCCATTAATGTTCAACCTTGCATATCAAACTCAAACAACAAATATTTTAAATATCATATAATATTTAAATATATTTTTTAGAATTCTATTTTCTTATGAATCCTCAAACAATGCATATAAGTTTAAATACTTCTTCAGGAATTTATTCACTATATTCATCACATGAAAAAAAGTTTATGTTGTATCTATCTTCTCCATTTTCATTTACTTTTCATGACAGATATATGCATATATGGTGTCATTGTTATTTTTTGAATGAATGATAAAACGAAACAATACATTTTAAATCCTCACTATCATTGGAAAATAAAAATAAGCCACTTAATTTGTACATCACTTTCTCATGAATCGAGCATAAAAATTATACTCATTATTATGCACATTACCATGAATATTTAGGGGTCCCATTCCTTAGTATAAAGGAATCATGTGGGAACTCCCCATGAAAATTTATTCACAAGGGAATGATGAAAAGTCCATATTTTTATAGAAACTAATCGTATTTCATCATCAGCACTCAAATTCAATACCATTGTATTTATTGTGAACGATCAAGTATTTATTCTTCAATTTTTATAATAAGTCAAATGAAACGTAAATTCACAAATGATCTCATAAAACATTTTTGATATAGAATGTTTACACTCCCATCCTCTTGCTATATAGAAAATTCATGTGATTGATTTCTTTATAGAGTTGTCTCATTCATTTGGTACATGAATCTCCCTAATATAGAGACCACATGTGACACTAGAGTGTAAAAATTCTTGCGGGATAGACTTTCATGATGATGTGACACCACATTAATAGAAAATTCATTATATTTTGTGTACCTCATGTGAAGAATTTTGTCAATGGAAATACCATCACATGTATAATATTCTTCATGAGATTGTTTAATGCGATCTTGGTTTTCGTGATACAACTCTATAAAATTATTATCTAAAGAATCATTTCATACCAAGATAGCTTTGAAATTTCTAAATAAATATTAGAAAATACATTAAATATTTCCTTGTTTTAATGGATTGATTATTGCAAGGAGTGAAATTATCTACCATGATCATTAATGAATGACTTATGTAAATGTTTCATTATCATAAGGTAATGGTATTAGAATGGTTATTATATCCCTAGAAGCGTATCATGGGTATGTTAAAATGATATTTTGATGATGATATAACATCACATGGAACAAAAGACCGACTAGATGAAATAAAAGATAATGTTCAGTACGTATTTTATCCATACCCTTGAATATCGAGTAATAGTGATGTTTGTCAATCATTTCATACATCCATATTTAACTCAATGGGAAATCGCAATATAATACATGATATTGCGTTGACATAGAAAATGTGAGTAGCCTATGTTTTGATCTCAGAGTCGTGCGACCCACACACCCATCACACACCATTGTTCAATTTCATTTTTTGGTGGGTGTGGCACAACTATGTTTTCTCAATTTTCACCCTATGAACATCATTTCATGCTCCAATTGTGTGCTATGAAATCTTAATTTCCTTCACATTCCACCATGGGTATGCACAGTTTACATCCTCACTAAGGTAGACCACCTAGGTCCAATATAATTCTGAGATGTTCCTTGGTTTTCATACAGGTTTCATCTTGTTTTTTTAAATATAATAATTAGATTAATTATATATATAGAAAATAATTACAATCAATTTCCACTATAAACACCAATCAGAATAAATGTATTCACTATAGCACATTATAAAAAAGTTTCCAATATCACTTTTTATTAATATTTATATTGTCCCTTAAATATCATTAATGGATGGAACTTCAGTCTTCTTTATTAATGTAACCAATGTGCTACCCACTAGAACATGTTATTTATTCATTAATACCAATTCATCAATCATCACAGTTAAATTCAATTAATCCAAAAGACAATATGTGACTATAAACATCTCTTTAATGTTTCTTATCTTCAAAAACAGTATTGTGGTCTCTAGTATACATAGAATCTTTTATTATTATCTAATACATATTGACATCAACAGGTTCTTTACATTGTAATACGTTATAAAAAAATAAAAAAAACATATCATGATATCATAAATATACTAAGCCTATGCTTGTTCGTATTTTTGAACCAATGTTTGTCTTTGATAATTGGAAAGGTTTAAATGGGACTCCATAGGTTACACGTTTGTGGAACATGACTTGCATGAAGCTGAGATGGATCATTTTTCAGTGATTCACCATGAATCCATCCTTATCAACTTTTTTTGGATAGTTTTCAGGGTATTCTATTATCTTGAAGTATATATGATTATGGGTTTTTAGTTTCTTGTGTTTATGCATCCATTTCCTATATTATGATAAGGGAAATATTTGAGGAGATAAAAGAGACTTCTAGGTGCATGGAACATGCATGGTTTTCTTGTGGGATATTTTAGCATGGTGTTGAGGGTTGAGGAAAAAACTGGTGTGAATATTTACAGGATTGCTGCTTTTGACGTCACCATATGTAATGATAAGTGTAATATTATTGACGTTCCAATTTCCAGAGCTGAGTTTACATGGTGTAGGCACACCTAGAATAGAAGGAATGCAATAAAGCATGAATGAAGTTTTTTTTCAGATGATGGATTCAGATTATTCTCATGGGATTAATGGTTTTACACTCCCTAAACATCACTCGAATCATAACTTGATTGTTGTGGACATTAACACACATTTGGAAATGTCAGGCCCCTTTCTTTTTTGATTTAATAATGGGTGGATCATGGAGCCTGGATACAAGAAAATAGTGTTATAACCTTGGAGGATTAATCCTATTGGAAGTCCACGTCAGAGTTTTTCTGAGAATTTGAAATATCTCAAGGCCACCCTTAAGGAATGGAGTAGAAAGACTTTTTCTAAAACTAATTGTGATATCAAGGATGCTGAGGAGGAGTTATCCTATGTTCAGGTTCAGAATTAGCTTCAGGATATCCCATCCTAAGAGGAAGTCAGGGTACATAACAAATTGAATGATATATTAACAATAATGGATAGATTCGTTAGAAATCAATTGAATGTTAGATAGTTAAAAGATAGAGACAAGAATTCAAAGTTTTTCAATAGATTGCATCAGGAGAAAATATAACGACCAAGAGATAAAGAAATCATCATTAATGGTCAATTATATTCTTCTAAAAATGAGATTACATTGGCAGTTCTGGAGCACTTCAAGGGGATGTACTCTGATGATTGGAAGGTCAATACTCATAGAATGGTGGGGAACATGAATACATGCATTGGGGACCGTGATAACCATTATCCTGTCACCCATCCTCTGAAGGTGGAAAATCGAATAGCTCTCATATCCCACAATATAGAGAGTGCTCCTAGTCCAGATGGATTTTCTAATAATTTTTTTGTGTCTTACTGGAATTTCATGAAGGGTGATATTACCCATGCCATAAATGACTATTTAACTTACTCTTACCTAAAATATGGGATGAATTCATGTTTCATTACTCTCTTACCTAAGAAAGGGAAAGCTCTTGACATAAAGGACTTCAGTCTAGAGGCTCTGGGGAACACTATTCCTAATTTGATCAGTATGATCCTCATGAATAGGCAGGGATGGATGGTTGGTGATATGATCACTGCAACCCAGTTTGGTATTTCTCTTGGAAGAAATGTTCAGGATTTCTGCATTACTACCTCGGAAAGTGTCAACCTCGTGAGAAAGTAGATGAAGGAAGGAATCTTTTCACTAAAAATTGACATACTAAAGGCCTTTGAAACACTCTAATGGATATTTCGTTTGGAGATCCATAGAAGATATGGCTTCACTAAGGCTTTCATCAAGTTGATCAGCATCATTATTTTTTCATCAAGGCTGTCTGTTTTCATTAATGGTGCACCCAAAGGATTCATCCCATGCACCAGAGGAGTTAGACAAGGGGACCCACTCTCTGGACTTTTATTTTCCATTGTTGAGGACTATCTTAGAAGATTTATCACTAACCTTACACATAGGGGTACTTACAAGAAAATTCTGGCTGGTATGAATGACTTTTCTCCATCTTATTTGTTGTATGATGATGACATACTCTTGTTTTCACTAAGCCTCAAGAAAAACCATATCCTCTATCAAGGATCATTTTGAACATTATTATGAGGTCTCTGGCTGAGCAATAAGTTGGGATAAATATTGTATTGTTTTTTGAAATGATTTCATGAATGGGAAGAAGAACAAGATAACTAAAGATCGTGGGGTGAAAAAGGGATCTTTTCCCTTTCAATACCTTGGTGATCCCTTATTTTGGGGAAAGGTGAAGAGGCAATTTAGAGAGGGAATCTACTATGGTATTCTTAAACGAAATTATAGTTGGAAAGGGATGGAGATGTCCATGGGTGGGAGGGTATGCATTGTTAATTTAGTGATAACATCTAATTTTTTTTCTCCATTTCTATTTATCGGTGGCCTAGGGGACTCATCACAGTGCTTCAATGTCTGGTCCGAATCATTATTTGGATGAGGTCAATCCATGAGGAAAAGATTATTACTATTTCCTAGAAGAAATGTATAAAGCATTTTAAATTTGGGGGGCTTTAATTCAAGGATCTAACAACTTTTAATGATGGGATTATTGGGAAGTTTACATGGGGTCTGATTTCCAAAGACAATTATGATTATTTTTTATATAATCGGTTCAAAGGAACGTGAATTAATGGTTACAAATACTATATTATGTCATATATCTTGGAATCTCTTAATTAATATTTCATTCGTATCAAAAATGATAAAAATGGGTTGGTCTTTCGTGACTCTAATCTTATTTGTTGGAACACGACATGGATTGAATGACCACTTCAATAAAACATGGACATTCCTTCTAGTGTTGGGAACATTTCCATTGTTTATTTTTTTATATCAAAATAATCACTTGGAAATATGATACCCTCTCTGATGGATCTGGAAATACAATGTTATCATTTTATGGATTGTGATATACTGGTTTTGAAACATTATAGGATGGGTCAGTTTAATAGTATGGATTACTTCCTGATTACTTATGGGGGTTCTTTTCATTAACCTTCCTGGCTCATCAAATAAATGTTTTTGTTCATTTGGACCTCTTGATTCTCTATAATCTGGAGAATTTGAAACATTCATGTTCCCACTCATGAGCAGCTTAAGAGGTCTTTGTTTTAATCTTGCATCAGCATGTAATTTATGTATGTGTGCAGAGGAGGATGTCCAACACCTGTTTGTGGATTGTGTCTATTCAAGGATGTTGTGAGTTTATGTTGGGACCCTGTTCAGGATGCAACTGCACCAAAATCTGCTCCTTAATCTGCTGTCAGGGCTGTCCGGCACTTACTGTAGCGAATAGGTAAGCAACTTCTTCATTATGGCTACTGTGGCTGTGATTTCAGCCTTATGGGATGCTCGAAACACTGCAGTTTTCGACAACAGGAAGGTGAACATTATGTCTAGAATGATGGTGATTCATTAGGAGGTTTACACTGCCTCTAAGTTTCAATCAGGTTCTACGTACAAAATTGTCTTGGACTTGAAGATTATGTGCCTACTTGGTGTTTCAGGGTAGCCGCAGAAGCCACAGATGCTCAGGTACATTCGCTGGATACCCCCCGATCAGTCCATGTCTCAATGTAAATGTGGAAAAAAATTCTAATGGTGAACTAGGCTGTAGAGACCCGAAGCTTATCGTACATGGACATTACATTACATTTGCGGAATACTTAGTACATAACAAAAACACACACACAAGGATCGTAATAGTTTAGTGTCTTTGGAAACTCGGAACGTAATCTTCTAATCGTGGTGAAAGATCTTCAATATCTCCCATAAAGATCTTCCCCTTTTTTTTACCTAATACCTTTCTTTATATCCTGGGGAAAAGAAAACATAAAAGGGTGAGCTCAAATGCTCAGTGAGGGTAAACAAAAGAAATATCAATCACATCATATACATAAGAACATAGCTTTTGGAAATCTTAACCTGCAAAAGAGCTCATAATATAATATCATGGGATAAATCATAGAAGTGAAAATGAGATCCCCATAATCATAACATAAAACTTGAAACATTGTGGCATGCACACATAATCATGGAAAATCATTTCTTGTTAGTCCTAACTCATTGCCAAGACTATCTTAGTGGACAAAGTCCCTTTTTGAACCGAGTTCACTCCTCGTTTCAGTCCTGTATCACTGAACCGAAATAACCTTCCGTTCCAGCCATGTCTATCTCATGAGATATAAAATCTTTACCCAATTCATTGGAGGGAGATATAGGTCCCACCCATCTTATAATGAATCCTTTCTTATGTGTGCCACATAATCATAAAACATACATCATCGCATAACACATGTAACAAAAATGGGATTCTTGAAACATCATGACATCATAAATCAATTCATATAAGATAAAGGAATTCATAAAAATAATTCCATCACAACATGATCAAATCAATTTAATAATAGGGATAAAAATAGAACACTTTATTATCTTAGATGGAAAATAATTTTGATAAAACACTTGAACTCCATTCTTGAGGAAAATATCCTTTCTTCTTCAAAAAACCTTTTTCCTTTCATAACATGTCATACGACTTTAAAATAAAATAAGTTGATTAAAAATAAACTTGAAAACTTGTAAAGGAAGCTTCTTGGAAATAATGTTTTAAAAACCCATTCATGCCGTATAAGTTAAAAAAAACATTCTTCGTACTTTTGTCGGAAAAGTAAAAAAGTACCTCGTATGAAAAACGACAAAAGATTCCTTTCATGTCTTTTACTAAAAACTCACCGAAGGTAAAAATTGATTTAAACAATTGTAGGTGGATGGAATTAATATTACATATTGATGAAACATGGACGTGGATGATAAAATACACCCCAGTAAATACTTACGAATAAACAATCTCGGATAAAAATGAGATTGTGATATTTCCCTTACCTTAGGTCCGATTTGCTTCGTATGTGTCCGAACCTCCTGTATAATGATTTAAATAATGTCATTGACTTATTACAGAATCATATTCATTGTTATGATATCATATATTGTTCACTTATGACATTATATTGCCCGTTCTTTTGTAAATTCCATGTTAAAGAGGCGTTTTGGGTAAAATCGTTTTATTTATCGTAGGTGTTTTGACTTGTTGTTCATGACATTATTATTACTTATATCATGATTTACTTACTTCCAGAATATAAAATATGATTTATATATCATATATATTCAGTATATATATATATATATAATAGATAGATAAATGAAATGAAAAACACCGTTCATGGAGACGGTAGTCCGTACGTACGCATGAACGCTGTTTTCCTTTACTTATTGTCTTGAATGGAAGTAAGTAGATGACATACATATATATATACATAAATCCAGTAGCTTTATAATGTCATATATTTCATTATTATTTCTTATATATACTTTATAATCATTCTTAAATGGTTAACATGGAGAATGAATCTCATCGCGTCGTGGAGACGGTAGTCCGTACGTACGCACGAGCGATGATATCATTTCCATAAATATTGAATTGAATTGGAGTGGATTATACAATATATCATAATAAATATGATTTTGTAATAACTATGTATAGTTATTCTTTACACCATTATACCCATCCATGTAAGGTGGTGGTGGAAAATAGATTACACCACGGCGTGGAGACGGTATTCCGTACGTACGCACGTGCGGTGATTTCTTTTTCCGTAGGATGGATAGATGGTGAAATAGGGTTGTTTCATACTTATAATAACATATAAGTATATGAGTGATACTGATGTTATTACTTCATAATGAAACAACCTAATAAGAAGAAGTGGAAGAAGAAATATAGATGGAAGAATTGGTAACGGTAATTACCTCTTCTTTGAAGCGCCTTTTGGAGACCTCCTCTTAGGGAACTAAAATTGGTCTTTGAGGAAGACCAGAACCTCTAGGATGTTGCTAGGGAAGTGGAGAAGAGATTTTGGCAGGGGTTGTCCGAGCTTGAGAGCTCAAATTGGTGTGAGGAGGAGGGGGAGGAGGTGTCCTTTTATAAGGGAGGAGAGGGGCACCTTAGGAATACCTCAAAATATTATTTTATATTAATGTCAAAATCGGTTTATAATGGTTCCAAAGGGTCTTATTTCGAAGCTAAAGTGGGTTTGGGTCGAAATCCTATCAACCAATAAGATTTAGACAAGTTTAGGGTATTATTTTAACCTTATCAATTTGATTTAACTCTAAGTTAAATAATTTAACTTTTACCGTGTCTTTTTGTTTTCTTTCACTATATGGTTAATAAACTTACTATAACATGCCAAACGAACACAAAATTGTATATTATTAATACATATATCCTTATCTAAGTCATTTTTCCGAAACTTAGATTTTTAGGAATTAAATAACAATTAATAATATAATATTTGATTTAAAAACTATTTTGTGTCAATTTTGACACTATTTGATACATGATTTTTGTTAAAGTCATAACAGAATTATTTGTTAGAACCAAGTTGATTAAATCAACACTAATATATCATAGTAACCTAGAAAATTATTGGAATTCATAAAAAGTCTCAAATTATATTTCGTTTGGTGTTTATAACATCAATTTTGTCAATATTTCATTAATAAGATAATTACCGCATCATCTTTGTGTCATAAATAAATTAACTTATTTGATGTCTAAAAATTACAAATAAAATACCATTATGTGGGAAATCTTATTAGCTTTCTAATGAATATTTACAATAGAATTTATCTTATGTATAACCCTATATTAAAAATGTTTTAGTAAATAAACATTGATTTTAACTCTTTTAACTGTTCTTTGAATTAAATAATAATAAATGTCCTAATCTAATCCAAGTGGGCCTAAATGATAATATTTTACACTTAAGGTTGTTTTTGGTCGAGATACATTTGTCCAATAGAATTAGGACATGTGTTAGGGTACTATTATTATCATTATTACCCTTAATTACCCTATTTACTTTTAACCGTGGTAAATAAAAGTAAAAAGATACTATTCACCAAAAATTATTTTCATCTCATTGAACCACATTTTACTTACTGACATCAACCGTGTCTCTCGGATTTTTGAAATTCCATTCACAGAAGTGGTAAAATTAAGTTTTATGAAAAATTTAATTTTTTAACTACCACTTAGTAGTTTCACTATTCATCAAAAATTGATGTTTTTCAGAACAATGCCAAAATTTCATCCTAAGCTATATTTCATATTCCGAATTCAAAAATGAAGTCTATTTTACCAAATTAATAACATAAAAGTTGCATTAATTAATTTTATAATTAAATCCCGCTGTTAAAACAAATAGCGTGTTTTTAAGAAACAAAATCTATCAAAAGATTGACACTTGATTATGTCTGGTTTAAATGTGAAATTACATCCAATGACCAACATTGTACTAAATTGTAAAAATATATTCTAAATATACTTTAAAACCACTCAAATTAATGATTTATCACTATTAATTATTTCGATTAAAAAAGTTGTTTTTAATTATAATTTAGTAATTTTCACTATTCATCAGAATATGAAAGTTATCCGAAAAGTACCAAAATTTCACCTTAGGCTAAATTCGATACTCCGAATCCAAAAATGAAGTCCATTTTGAGAGCTAAAATTTCTAAAATTTAAAAAGTGGTTATTACTATTCATAACGGCTAGTTTTAATAATATTTTAATAGCATATCATTGTTTCGTGAAACTCAGTATTACGTACTACACACGCTATCGAGGAAGGTTGCGATTGCGTGTAATGCAAGGCAAGTCAAGGATGTGTGTTGTGCAAGCTTCTTTTGGTGTAGCGTACAACACAAGACATTAATAAAATTAAAAAGAATATTTTTTTATAAAATCTTGGGCTGTTACATTCTACCCCCCTTAAAATGAATTTCGCCCTCGAAATTCGTCGGGGTTATAAATGGTTTACTATTCGAAAGTTTCTTTAATAGAAACCCACATCATAAAAAGGAATATCAAAACCAATCTTTAAAAACAAAAGTATGAAACGTAATAGTTACCCAAGTAAACTAATCATTGGGTTTCCACATAGGTGAACATATGGATATGGAAGAGAAATCTAACCATCATGTTCTGATGGAGAGTGGTAGAGAACATGGCTATGGAAAAGCTAGTAATCACAAATCCATATATTTGTGATGATATAAGGTACCATCTTATTCATCAGGTATAAGATCACTAGGACAACATTTTTGGTTTTCAAGATCATTTCCCTAAAGTTGAAAATTTGAATTAGAATAAATACTTACTTTATTTTGGTACAATCTCACTGTTGTTCGTGCCTTGAACAATTTCCACTTCATCTCTTAAATAAATGAAGTTGAATTTGTTATTCATGAAGTGTTAGCAGATCATGTGATAGAATGACGGGTCATTCCATCTGTCTCAAACAAAAGGGTAGCAAAAATTATATGCATAAGTCGATCTATAGTGAGATTAATCATATATGGTTCCTAAAATGGACTTATACTTCATATATCATACTGCTTAATATAATAAAACTAGTTTCTACTAAACAGGGACTTCCTGTAGGCCAGTGGTAGGCGATAAAGGCCAGTCGCACTTCGGTTGTGGGTTCGATTCCCACAGCCTTGTCCGAAGCGATGGGCTGTCGCCCGTCCTGCAGGTTGTCCTTTTTCCAAAACTATATAACATCCCATCAATAATATCGAAAAAACAAACAATACTAACTTATGTCCAACATAATCCATTCCAATCTTTAGGCCTATCCATAATACTGCAGTCGACTCTCATAATATAGTGAAAACGATTACCAGAGATTTAACACCATCGTCGATCCCCATATATCATAAGATATGTTTTGTTGGTCACATTCCAAACATTCAAAGTCCTCAATCGTGTATTCTCTTGAATACCTTAGTGAAAACATGAATGCAGTTAAAAGTTAACACTTTTCACATACAAAAATCCTCAAAATTCTATATACTCAAACTTAGTCCTTATATCAATCATGAGCTCATGAATACTGTTAAACATTTCATTTTCTCGTTTTCCCTTCATTATGCGCATAATATCTCAATCACTTTGAATACCACATTAGACCAATACATAAATATTCCAATATTCCATGATACAACATTATTTTGGAATCCCATTACATAAACACTTAATCATTCCACCACATCGTTGTCATATTCAACATTGCCAATAGTGATCGCATGTGACTTCCCTTTGTCCTTTGCCTTAAGCGGTTGTTCATGTCGATCATCACTAACCCTTGGATTAGGGAATTTATTAGCATAATTCCCCATTTCATTGCACTTGAAGCATTGAAGTGTTGGCGGTGCGTTCTCTGCAGTGTTTGCTTTATTCACATCATTAGAAACCCTTCTTCCATTACTTCGACACTCAGCTGCTCGATGACCTTCTTTTCCACACTTAAAACATTTTCTAGTCCCTTTAAGACAATCTCCACCATGCTTCTTTCCACACTTTGTGCATAAGGAAACATTCATCTTCTTTTCACCATTATTCTGAGATTTCTCCTTGAACTCCATCTTTCGTTTTTGTCAAAACCATGAGAAGGATATGTAACACCAACTTCCATTTCTACCTTGATAGCACAACGCACAATTTCTTCATAGCTACTGAAGTCTCTTATAGCTAATGCCCTTTGAAGACTTGGTTTTAAGCCACTGAAAAATCGATCAACTTTACTTTCAGGTTGGATGTTAATTCCAGAAGCATACCTTGCAAGTCTTGTAAAATTTGCTTCATAGGTACCAACAGATTCATCGTCCCTTTGCTTCAGTTCAAGAAACTCTTTCTCCATCTTTGTTCGAAGAATACGAGGGAAGTACTTATTGAAAAATAAGTTCTTGAACTCGTCCCATTCCATAGACACAATTTCATCCCTTTGCCTCGTATTCTTAATAAGATTCCACCATTGATCAGCATCTCCTTCCAAACGATACACTGCTAGGATGACTTTATCATGTTCAGAACATTGAAGAACTGAAAATATCTTTTCAGTAGTACTAATCCATTGTTCAGCAACTAATGGATCAGTAGACCCACTGAAAGAAGGTGGACGCTGCCTCATGAAGGATTCAACAGAATGTTTCTCCTTCCTTTGCTCGTTTGGAAGTCCTTCATGATTCATAGCTTGAGAAAGTTGTGTGAGCATGGCTACAAGATTTTGCATTCCAGCTCCTATATCATTTGGTTGCTCAGGGGGACAATCATTGCATTGCCCATCACATTCCGCATTAACACGGTTCCTTCGGGTTCCAGCCATCGTCTAAAACCCCAAAAGAATAGTGTGAGAGGCAAAAATCATGCTAGGGAAAACAACATAATAAAGGGTTAGTACCCTCAATATCTAACATCTTAGGTTAAATTCGAAGATCGTTAGCGCAATTCTAGGACTATAACCTATACGTATACTTAACTTTAGAGACATCCCTAGACATACCTTAGAAATATCTCTAGGGATCTCACTAACGTTTTCGCATCCTAGTTTCCAAAGGTTGACTAAACCTTTCCTCTGATACCAACTGTAGAGACCCGAAGCTTATCGTACATGGACATTACATTACATTTGCGGAATACTTAGTACATAACAAAAACACACACACAAGGATCGTAATAGTTTAGTGTCTTTGGAAACTCGGAACGTAATCTTCTAATCATGGTGAAAGATCTTCAATATCTCCCATAAAGATCTTCCCCTTTTTTTACCTAAAACCTTTCTTTATATACTGGGGAAAAGAAAACATAAAAGGGTGAGCTCAAATGCTCAGTAAGGGTAAACAAAAGAAATATCAATCACATCATATACATAAGAACATAGCTTTTGGAAATCTTAACCTGCAAAAGAGCTCATAATATCATATCATGGGATAAATCATAGAAGTGAAAATGAGATCCCCATAATCATAACATAAAACTTGAAACTTTGTGGCATGCACACATAATCATGGAAAATCATTTCTTGTTAGTCCTGACTCATTGCCAAGACTATCTTAGTGGACAAAGTCCCTTTCTGAACCGAGTTCACTCCTCGTTTCAGTCCTGTATCACTGAACCGAAATAACCTTCCGTTCCAGCCATGTCTATCTCATGAGATATAAAATCTTTACCCAATTCATTGGAGGGAGATATAGTTCCCAGCCATCTTATAATGAATACTTTCTTATGTGTGCCACATAATCATAAAACATACATCATCGCATAACACATGTAACAAAAATGGGATTCTTGAAACATCATGTCATCATAAATCAATTCATATAAGATAAAGGAATTCATAAAAATAATTCCATCACAACATGATCAAATCAATTTAATAATAGGGATAAAAATAGAACCCTTTATTATTTTAGATGGAAAATAATTTTGATAAAACACTTGAACTCCATTCTTGAGGAAAATATCCTTTCTTCTTCAAAAAACATTTTTCCTTTCATAACATGTCATACGACTTTAAAATAAAAGAAGTTGATTAAAAATAAACTTGAAAACTTGTAAAGGAAGCTTCTTGGAAATAATGTTTTAAAAATCCATTCATGCCGTATAAGTTAAAAAAACATTCTTCGTACTTTTGTCGGAAAAGTCAAAAAGTACCTCGTATGAAAAACGACAAAAGATTCCTTTCATATCTTTTACTAAAAACTCACCGAAGGTAAAAAATTGATTTAAACAATTGTAGGTGGATGGAATTAATATTACATATTGATGAAACATGGATGTGGATGATAAAATACACCCCAGTAAATACTTACGAATAAACAATCTCGGATAAAAATGAGATTGTGATATTTCCATTACCTTAGGTCCGATTTGCTTCATATGTGTCCGAACCTCCTGTATAATGATTTAAATAATGTCATTGACTTATTAAACAATCATATTCATTGTTATGATATCTTATATTGTTCACTTATGACATTATATTGCCCGTTCTTTTGTAAATTCCATGTTATAGAGGCGTTTTGGGTAAAATCGTTTTATTTATCGTAGGTGTTTTGACTTGTTGTTCTTGACATTATTATTACTTATATCATGATTTATGTACTTCCAGAATATAAAATATGATTTATATATCATATATATTCAGTATATATATATATATAATAGATAGATAAATGAAATGAAAAACACCGTTCATGGAGACGGTAGTTCGTACGTACGCATGAACGCTGTTTTCCTTTCCTTATTGTCTTGAATGGAAGTAAGTAGATGACATACATATATATATACATAAATCCAGTATCTTTATAATGTCATATATTTCATTATAATTTCTTATATATACTTTATAATCATTCTTAAATGGTTAACATGGAGAATGAATCTCATCGCGTCGTGGAGACGGTAGTCCGTACGCACGCACGAGCGATGATATCATTTCCATAAATATTGAATTGAATTGGAGTGGATTATACAATATATCATAATAAATATTATTTTGTAATAACTATTTATAGTTATTCTTTACACCATTATACCCATCCATGTAAGGTGGTGGTGGAAAATAGATTACACCACGGCGTGGAGACGGTATTCCGTACGTACGCACGCGCGGTGATTTCTTTTTCCGTAGGATGGATAGATGGTGAAATAGGGTTGTTTCATACTTATAATAACATATCAGTATATGAGTGATACTGATGTTATTACTTCATAATGAAACAACCTAATAAGAAGAAGTGGAAGAAGAAATAAAGATGTAAGAATTTGTAACGGTAATTACCTCTTCTTTGAAGCGCCTTTTGGAGACCTCCTCTTAGGGAACTAAAATTGGACTTTGAGGAATCCCAAGAACCTCTAGGATGTTTATAGGGAAGTGGAGAAGAGATTTTGGCAGGGGTTGGCCGAGCTTGAGTGCTCAAATTGGTGTGAGGAGGAGGGGGAGGAGGTGTCCTTTTATAAGGGAGGAGAGGGGCACCTTAGGAATACCTCAAAATATTATATTATATTAATGTCAAAATCGGTTTATAATGGTTCCAAAGGGTCTTATTTCGAAGCTAAAGTGGGGTTGGGTCGAAATCCTATCAACCAATAAGATTTAGACAAGTTTAGGGTATTATTTTAACCTTATCAATTTGATTTAACTCTAAGTTAAATAATTTAACTTTTACCGTGTCTTTTTGTTTTCTTTCACTATATGGTTAATAAACTTACTATAACATGCAAAACGAACCCCAAATTGTATAGTATTAATACATATATCCTTATCTAAGTCATGTGGCCGAACCTTAGATTTTTAGGAATAAAATAACAATTAATAATATAATATTTGATTTAAAAACTATTTTGTGTCAATTTTGACACTATTTGATACATGATTTTTTTAAAAGTAATAACAGAATTATTTGTTAGAACCAAGTTGATTAAATCAACACTAATATATCATAGTAACCTGGAAAATTATTGGAATTCATAAAAAGTCTCAAATTATATTTCTTTTGTTGTTTATAACATCAATTATGTCAATATTTCATTAATAAGATAATTACTGCATCATCTTTGTGTCATAAATAAATTAACTTATTTGATGTCTAAAAATTACAAATAAAATACCATTATGTGGGAAATCTTTTTATATTTCTAATGAATATTTACAATCGAATTTATCTTATGTATAACCCTATATTAAAAATGTTTTAGTAAATAAACTTTGATTTTAACTCTTTTAACTCTTCTTTGAATTAAATAATAATAAATGTCCTAATCTAATCCAAGTGGGCCTAAATGATAATATTTTACACTTAAGGTTGTTTTTGGTCGAGATACACTTTTCCAATAGAATTATGACATGTGTTAGGGTAATATTAATATCATTCTTACCCTTAATTACCCTATTTACTTTTAACCGTGGTAAATAAAAGTAAAAAGTTAATATTCACCAAAAATTATTTTCATCTCATTGAACCACATTTTACTTACTGACATCAACCGTGTCTCTCGGATTTTGGAAATTCCATTCACAGAAGCGGTAAAATTAAGTTTTATGAAAAATTCAATTTTTTAACTACCACTTAGTAGTTTCACTATTCATCAAAAATTGATGTTTTTCAGAACAATGCCAAGATTTCATCCTAAGCTATATTTCATATTCCGAATTCAAAATTGAAGTATATTTTACCAAATTCATAACATAAAAGTTGCATTAATTAACTTTATAATTAAATCCCGCTGTTAAAACAAATAGCGTGTTTTTAAGAAACAAAATCTATTAAAAGATTGACACTTGATTATGTCTGGTTTAAATGTGAAATTACATCCAATGACCAACATTGTATTAAATTGTAAAAATATATTCTAAATATACTTTAAAACCACTCAAATTAATGATTTATCACTATTAATTATTTCGATTAAAAAAGTTGTTTTTAATTATAATTTAGTAATTTTCACTATTCATCAGAATATGAAAGTTATCCGAAAAGTACCAAAATTTCACCTTAGGGTAAATTCGATACTCCGAATCCAAAAATGAAGTCCATTTTGAGAGCTAAAATTTCTAAAATTTAAAAAGTGGTTATTACTATTCATAACGGCTAGTTTTAATAATATTTTAATAGCATATCATTGTTTCGTGAAACTCAGTATTACGTACTACACACGCTATCGAGGAAGGTTGCGATTGCGTGTAATGCAAGGCAAGTCAAGGATGTGTGTTGTGCAAGCTTCTTTTGGTGTAGCGTACAACACAAGACATTAATAAAATTAAAAAGAATATTTTTTTATAAAATCTTGGGCTGTTACATAGGCCCTTCAGGGTGTGGTGGTGTTTTCCGCACATACAGTGTTTTTTTGAAAGGATGTTTTGATCAATTCACTAGCATTGGCGTTGCTTTCTAAGAAGAGTTATGGGTGATATTTCATGCAGTGAGGTATGTTATCTAATATAACTAGAACATGCTATGGATTGAATCAGACTCTCAACATGCAGTCTAAGCTTTGAAAACAAGAACTCTGAATGTGCCATGGTGGGTACTCTCAAAATGGATTGAATGTCTCAATCAGGTAAATCATCTAAATTTGATTGTTTCGTATTCCTATAGGAAGGCCAATTAGGAGTAAGATTATTTTTCCAAGAATGAAATCCTAGTGAAGGATATGACCTGGATATTTACAGCTCATTAGTATTTCTCTTCCCTGGTGGAGGCTGGTATGTGTGGTTTTATGTACTCTTGGTTCTGTAATAATCCCTTTGATGTTTGAATCTTTTTTTTATGCTTAATAAATATTTCTTGGTACTAATTTTGATAGGTTCTTTGGACTTTCTGGGTTATGTGTAAAAAATATTCCACTATTTCTACATTATTTAACCCTACATAGAGAAAAAATATCTAATAAGAAAATACTATTATCCATTAATAATTCATTAAAAATAATCAAATTGATATTGCATAAATTTATTATTGTATTAATGGCCTTTTAACTATTTCTAGGTTAATATTGATAGATTAAAAACATATGATGAAATTCCTATAAAAAATTTTTATTCCACTTTTTGAAAAAAATTATTCTCATGAAACAATCAACTAGAAATTAATGCACTCATCTCAAAAAATATATTAACAACATTCTTGTATAAATGGTATGTTTTTTCTTGATTTGGTCCTTGAACTAATTCATCATTTTTTAAATTTTTTAATAAAATTTATTTATTCAAATTCTCTACACATATGTTTAGATCTTCTATTAATTTTATAAAAGAAATGAGAGATTAATGAAACATATCTTATCAATGAATTTCCGAATAAGTTCATTCCAAAAAATATTTATTTTGATGAAATATAAGGCTTTTAAAAAAAATTAGATACTCCCGATTATGTTATAATCTACAAAATCACTTGATGACTATAAAACTTTTTAATGAGTTGATATTATAAATTTACATTAATGTGAGTACCAATTTTTGTGATATTATTCATGATGATCTCTTTAAATTTTTTGATCAATTATGGTAGCTTGATCATCTTCATAAATATAGAAAAATGATATTTATCAAGAAAAAATCATCAAGATACAACCAGATAGATGAAACAAGGATGGTGACTTTTATAAATCTTGTTATGAATATTTTATCATATTGATGTTTTAATATAATTTTTTTCATCAGTTCTCTATATGAATATTTTTGGTAGGACCCTTGAAAACCTTGAGTGGGTATAAGTGAATAATGTTTTCAACTTTTTCATTCAATTAGATGGATATTTTCTGCACACTATATGAATATGATAAGCATTCTGAATTGAATTGTGCAGAGATTAATCACAAATATATTGAAATGGAAACTCAACACATCATTTTCACATGGTTCACCATTATGGTCTATTACAAGTATAATAAACCGAAAATTTGATATAAATACCTAAAATACACTAAGACTCTCTACACTTTTTGGATTTCAATTGGTCTGGCATTGTCACTTAGTTTTATGAACACTAAATTTAAAAGACAACACACAACCTCCCTTAGATCATATCCATGAAATACCCAATTCAAAAAATTTTGGTGACGTCATAATTTATTTATAAACATGATGGTTGATTAAATATATTGGTAATTTAATTATTTTAAAATATTATATGACACTATGATTGAAACATATTCAAGTAATGATGCACTTGAAATCACTATTCACTCAAACCAGATGATCAACACTGATGTTCTCAATTATCTCAACATTAAATAAATCACCTTTATTGAATGATCCTTTTATAATTCATGAACCCACATACTTTGGTGATTCCCACAGCCTTTGTGATGCACTATTCTGTAGTAGAAATCTAGAATTTTATGAAGCACCTAGGCTTCATTGAAGCCCAAACTATCGTAGAACAGTCATTATTCTATAATTTCCCTTTTCTAAAATGGATAATTTCCAATTGGTACTAATCTATGTTTTACGAGAGTATTATTTATTGAATGAGTTCCTTATATGTAAAAAATTACCTTCTCATAAAACATTCTAAGAAATATAGCATTTAACAAATTTACCAAATTATGTTAACCAATTAAATGATGAATGGTTTTTTAATTATATAAAACATTGTTCAAAAATATTTCAAAATCACTATAGATTTTTCATAGACCTATTCATTCATGATTAAAATGTTCTATTCATCATGAAATATCATTGAATTATTTTTGATCACAATGCTTCTACTAGACTTTCAGATTTCTGATATTCTTTCACATTTATAGATTATTCTCGAAACCTCATTTTTTAACCATCAAACCACTGTGACACCAGATTTATTTTCAAAGATCATCATAATTTTGAAACATTATTTTTCATAAAAAATCATTATTTGACCATATTTTGAATAGTCAGTCTTGGAAAACCACCATCATGAAGATTTGTTATTCCTTTTGATTTTGAGATCCAAAAAACTAGAAAAACTGGGAAATTACTTTACTATTAACACTTAATCTATATACACCAGATGATAATTTATTTTATATAATACATGATCATCATAGTTTGGATTTTCAAAAAAAACATAAAAAATTTTCTACATTAGTGAGAACTCATGGTTCATACAACCTCATCCATTAAGATTATTGGATATATAAAATAAATTCATTGAATATCCAACCTCGATAAAACACCTTAAATTCCTAAAATAACTCACCCATTAGTATAATTTTACAAGAGAAAACTATGGTGAGAAATCAAGAGTTCAAAAATATAATATCATGCCTAGAGAGACCACTGGCTGTTCCACCTATCATTGAAACCAACAAGCCATTTAATTTCATTATCCCCCTTTGAAAATAAACCTAATGAACCAGAATATAACCGTAGTAATCAAAAAAATACCCCAAAAAAGTATCTCCCAATATAGCTTCATCACATCGACAACTATAATAATATATTTAACAAAAATAGAGGGAGGTGATAAAAAATGACAACCTCATTCAATGGGATGTTGATGAACACTGAGGTTCAAATGATGCTTCTCAGATAATGGTACTACCATGGGATTAGTCAAGATGACAACCATTTTATCATCAAATCCATTATGATCATTTTTAATCACATTTTGTTCAAATATTCCATTTATGAATTGATATATAATTTCAATATGTTTGGTATGAGAGTGTTGAACATGTTTTTTTATAAGATCAATCATGATATTATTTTCACAATAAATCATTTTCAATTGTTTAACATCATCACCGATATCCGTAAGAGTTTTTTTAAAATGTATTATCTTAGTAAAATCTTATTTTATAGATAGTTAACTTCTGTTGGTTTTACTAAGAGAAATGTTTTATTGTTTTTTGCTTAACCTTTCCACACAATTATTTCCAATTAATAATGCACCACATCTTATTATCTTTTTATCCACTACATATCTACCCTAGTAAGTATAAAAAATTATAATAATTCATTATCTATTCCAAATGCTAATTATAGGAATAATTTGGGAGTTCCAGGTATAAGGCCCCATCCTTAAACCTTACTTAATCTTGAGTTATTACAAGATTACACATTGAGGATATTTTCAAGTTTAGTGTTTTTTAGAATTAGATCACAAAACTTGAATTACATTCCACATTTAAACAAAGTGGTTACATAAAAGATAGTATTCATTTATCCTATCAACGAAAACCTATTTAAAATAAAACATGGATTCTTTCTTGACACTTCCTTAACACTATCATCATATCATGTACCATTCCCTTGACCTGTGAAAAACATTTTAAAAACTTGGGATGTGCTTAAAAAGCTCAGTAAGGGTTATAAAAAGTATGGAAGGGAATCATGAGTACATATATACATAATAATGAAATAATAATTTACCCATAAAACAAAATCACCTTTTCATAACTCATAAAATCATGAATAAATCATAGAAATCATAATACATAAAGGTAACTTGAGGCATTCATAACATTCTTATGTAGGGAGTAACCCTCTGGGTTATGTTTGGAATACCCATTACAGTATATTCCCTAAATCTATTTGGAGAAACCTTAATGTTTAACTCCTTCACGTTACCCAATTCATTGGAGAGCTATATCGGGATCACCCACACTTATTTTATCACGGAACCACCCGTCTTCATAACAATGCCCAAGAACCATAACATAATCGTATCACATAAAACATGCATAAAGGAACATAACATTTCCACTATTCAATCACAAGATATTAATACAACACATTGATATAAAAACATTATGAAAACCATTTTCAATACCAAAATAAAAGAAAAGTAAAACATGTTATTTATTTTTCTTTTAAAAAAAGGTATGTCTAGTAGAGGAAGACGAAACTCAAATAATGGTCAAGGTGGCGGAGAAGTCGTTGTCACCACATACGTACAACAAAAACATTCCCTTTTTTCATTTAGTAAAACGCTTCGTATAAAAAATATTCTTTTTGGATAAAGGTAAATGTCAAAGGGGTTTATACACCATATAATAGAAGGTTGTGTATATATCAAAATATGCCTCAATGAACAGAGATTGAGAGGATGTCCCATACCACATTGAAGCTTTTAACATTATAAACCATTAATATCCATATAAATAAATCCTTAAAACCAGTTTGAAAACATGGATATTAATGAGAAATATTTATAAGAATAAATCATAAAAACATTTAAAATGATTTTTTAGTTAAAGGGTTTTTAACAAAATGAGAGACACTTGAATACAATAATTGAGGAATAAAATTTAATCAAAACATTATAATATCATGAGAATAAAGGGATTCATTATATAATAATCCAAAGGACAGTACATACACCATATAAGAGTGAATTGGTGCATAAAAACAATGATGCCTCAATGGAAATGTAAATTGAGATGAAATCCATTATAAAGATGGTATCCTTAAATTAAGGATAAATCAATCTCATAATTATGTGTGAAAAATATAAATACACCCAATATAAGTGGATATTAAGTGTAAAATAATCAATGTTCATTCACACATATTCAAAGGATGACATATTCAATAACTACATGTTGAACCCAAATAAATCAAAATTGGGTTAAGAAGTTCCCTTGACAGCCTAATGACGTGACATAAAATTTTAGAAAAAGAGTTGATGAGAGAGATAAAGTGTATCTCATCACTTGGACATAAACTTTACGGAAATAAGGATATATAAGAACATATCCCCACATAATAAGATGAAAATTAAAATACATAACAAAAGAAGTCTTTTAAAAAGGGGAGGGTGAAAGGTTTCCTTACCGATTTGGGTAACATTCGAAACGTACTCCCCATGAATGAAGGAATATAAAAAATTGATTTAAATACTCATAAACAAAAGTATGTGACAAAAAGAGTAGAATAATGGATAGTAAATACACCACTCAAAAGGAAATATTGGAAAATGTAGCATGAATCTCATGGGAATAAAAGTGAGATGAAAAATCCCTTACGAAAACTCGGCAGCCTAACAGCGCCACTTAAAACTTCCAAAAATGGATTTATGAGATCAAATAGGGTCTCTGACCATATTAAAATAAAATATACAGAATTAGGAATATAAAATTACATCTCCCAACATAACAAAGAGGATCTTAAAAGTATTGAAATAAAGGAGAGTACTTAAAAAGAAAGATATAGGTTGGATCTCTTACGAAAATTCGGTAGCCTAACGACGCCAATCAAAACTTCCAAAATGGATTGATGAGATAAAATAGGGTCTCTGATCATATGAACATAAAAAGTACAGTATGATTAATAAAAAATAACATCCCAATGATAATAAATATGAGATTAAATGTAATGACATAAAAGAGTGTACTTTAAAAGAAAGAGAGGGGTCAGATCCCTTACCTTGTGTCCGACGTGACTCGATCGTTCTTTAATCTCCTGAATAATAAAATTTGGTCAATTTATAATTTATTAAGGACCTCCTTTAAATATTATTATTCAGTTCATATCAAATATTATAATTTTATAATAATTGGTTAATAATGTGAGTTCATATCAGACGTTTTTGTCGATGTTCAGTACAAGAGTAAAAATTGAACTTGTTGGAAAAGAATTTTCCATGTAGTTATAGGTACATCATCTCCAGAATAGTATTTATGTTTTAAAAATCATGTATATTCAGTATATATTCATTTTATACTACTCCATATCATTTTGAGATAATAAATTAAAAGCAGCATTCATGGAGACGGTAGGTCGTACGTACGTATGAACGCTACTTTCATTTTTTGTCATATTAATGGAATTAAAAAAAATGAGATATATATATATATTATAATTCCAGAATTATATCCATAATTTAGATATAATATATTAAATATATATCCATTATATATATGTACTTATAATAGTTCATATCATTTGGAGATAAGAAATGAAGTGTACCGTTCGTGGAGAAGGTAAGCCGTACGTACGCATGAACGCTAGTTTCATTTCATTTTTTTATATTTAATGGAATGAAATAATAATTATATAAAGGTATATTACAATTCCATTAGGATAACATATGTAATACAATTAATTCCATCCTTTATACGTCACACATATGGCATTAACGAATCAAATCACTTTGAGGGGGCGGTAGTCCGCACTTCCTAAAATGAAGATATCGTGTTTATCCATAATGGAAACCATAAAGGTATGCCATAAATGAAAAATATAGAAGCTTAAAGAAGACATAAACATATTATATATCATATATAAATATAGTGACATCTTAATGTCCACCTTTGAAGGAGTTAAAAAAATATTGAACAATCATCGTTTCGTGAGGCAGTAATTCGCCATCCAAAGAAACAGTATGTTCTTTAACCCTTAGATGATGGTTTTTCTAAGTGTAGCTTGTATCCTTCACATAAAAACATCCTATTATATTTAAGATACTGGTTTTGTTACAAAAGAATATAATAAATAGAGTTTATGGGGTTGTAGAAGAAAAATAAAACAAAAGAACACAAGGGAAGACATTACCTTTAAATCAGGTAACATCCTTTGATTCGAGCTAAAAGGATTCCTTGGAAAGGATTATGCCCAAAGTAAGGCTTAAATGATGAAGATATGGATGTGGAGAGATTACATGGGCAGTTTTTGGCTGAGAAAACGGCTTGATAGGTGTGCGTAAGGTGGTAGAGGTGGGGTCCTTTTATAAGAGGAGAGGCGGGGCACTCTTGGAAAGTTACAAAATGTTACTTTATTTTCAAATGAGTTTTGGATTTTAATGGTCCCAAATTGATTTATTTATAGGATAAGGTGGTAAGGGTTAGAAATCCACCCATACAATAGGTTTTTGACAAGTTTATGTTATAATTGTAACATTATCGTTTCATTTTATTTAAATCCCTTATTAATGAGGTAATTGTTGCATCATCATGATGTCATAAAAAATTTAATTTATTTAATGTCTAAAAATTATAAAAAAATATCATGATGTAGAAATCTTTTTAGTTTTATAATGAATATTTATAGTCAAAAATATGACTTGTATAACCCAATTTAAAAATTGTTTTAGTAAAACATTTCATGTTTGTGACATTTTAATTTTAACTTTAAAAAATAGGTATTTATGTCATTTTCCAACCAATGTGGATCCATGGGGTCCCCAAGTTTACCAATGGATTATCTTTGGTCGGAAATGACACATCCAATGAGGGTATGAAATGTGTCATTTTATTTTAATACTATTAAAACATTATTTTTACCTTAATTTACACTAATTACCTCTAATCGCGATTAAAAACATAAAAGTTACTATTCACCAAAAAATTATTTTTATCACATTGAACCACATTTTACGTCCAAATGACAACCATGTATGTCGGATTTTCGAAATTCAAATCACAGATGTGGTAAATTTTCATTGAAACGAATGATCTGTTTTTTAAGTACCACTTAGTGGTTTCACTATTCATCAAAAATTGATGTTTTTCAGAATAATACCAAAACATCACCCTAAGCTATATTTGATTTTCCAAATTAAAAAATGATGTCTATTTTACAAAATTAAAATCTTATAAGTTACATTAATTAATATAATAATTAATTCCATCTGTCATGACAAATAGCATGTTTTTATGAAACAATATATATCAACAGATTGACACTAGTTTAAGTCCAATTTCAAAGTGAAATTAATTCCAATGACCACTATTGGATTAAATGGTAAAAATATATTCTAATTTCACTTTAAAAACAACTCAAAATATAATCTAATCATATAAATAAATTATATTAAAAATTGGTTTTGATTTAAAATACATCATTTTTCACTATTCCTTAAAAAATGAACTTTATCGGAAAAAATCCAAAAATTTACACAAAGTAAACTTTGATGTCCCGATTCCAAAGAAGAATTTTATTTTGTCAAATATAACAAATAAAATTGTCAAAAAGTGGACTTAAAGTAGGTTCTCCATAAAAAGGCGGTTAATCGACATTTTAAAGAATATTAGAATGTTTACGCATAAAATTGGATTCATTCACATTTTTAATCCTCTAACATTTATTGTAAAGAGTAAAAATATTTTACAAACGTATATAATAATTTTTTAGTTAGTTAAGTTCATTCCCGCCATTACAATGGCTAGGCATTAACTACCATTTAAAATAATATTATTTTATTATTAGACTGCAACTTATGATTCCCAAAAAACTCGTTGTTGTGTATTGGGTATGCCATCGCGCACATCCTCCCCATTAATGTAATATTAATATTTTCTTTAAAAATATGGATAAATGTGAAAATTTCATATTCATTGTTTACCTGGGGTGTTACACCAGGAATATATCTCATGATTCATATAACTACTACAAATTATCATCTGTTAGATTAAATTTGATGTGACATTCTAAAAATGTTGAAAAGAGAATATATAGTTTTGCTTCATTCAAGTATAATAAACATAAAATGGATATAATGTACATGTTTATATTAGAGGATTTCACATCCTCATGCATTCCATGTATTTTCTCAACCATGACCAAAAATGAAATTGGTTTGAATTCATTCATTTGGAATTTTTTCCAAGGAACTCTTGAATACTTTTCCTAAAACATGAATGTGATTCCCTTATGAATAACTTGCATCCCTAAAAATATTATGATTTCAACTATTATAGAAATCAGAAATGATGATTTCATATGATAGTAAAATTATTACATAGACCTATGTCAAATTCAACCAAATAAAATACCATCCTTATACATAAGAAATATAAATTGATCTCCTTGATAATTCTTCACATATATATTATGATTGACACCTCCACTTTTAAATTTTATCATCTTCTCATAGGAAAAAAATTAGAATACCACACTCATGGTTCATGTTATAAAATATAAATAGAATTCGTTAATCTTCAAACTTTTTTTCATCATTTACAATCATATAACCCACATGCTGTTAAATTTAAACTTGTTCATTAATAAAACCATTTAATATTTTTATTTTGAGGTACATTTGACAACAATTGTACCATCTTTGATATAAAATGTCTAGGAAGATCCCAATAGACTCGAGTCAAATACTGGAGGACATGTTTCTTCTAAATAATTTCTTTTAATCCATGAACATCATGTACACACTAAGAATACTTTAACACCCCAAGTTTTTCAAAAAATAATTATAAATTCATGGAAATTTGTTTGATGTAGATATTTTTAACTAGCCTTTAAAACAAAACATTTCCACTTATATGTTTTGAATTTCCAGAAATTATCTTCTACAATTGTGTTTAGTTTTTTATTTGGAGTCTATTAAAAACAAGTTTTTATTGGTGAATAGTAACATACCCTTATGAATAGTAATATGAATATTAATATGACCCTAATGAATATAAAATTTTATTATTATATTATTTTCTTATGGATTTAAGATAATAACATCTTGGTAAATTTTTCCTCATGATATATAAGTAGTTATAGAATTAGAATTGTTAATTTTTTAATTAAGTATAACTTTATTTAATAATTAAATTAAGAATATATAGAAAATTATTTTCCCAAAATGGACTTTATTTTTTAATTATACACGTCAAAAAATTGTTTGGGTACATTTTTGGGTTTTTTCTGAAATAATTGATTTTTCAGTGAATAGTAAAAAATACAGTTTTTATTTTCTGTGTGTTAATGACTTAATTAATGATATAACAATTATTTCATAAATCTAGTAGAATTATGTATAGTTAAATAAGATGTGAGGTGACCTATGTGGCTTATAACATGGGAAAATACCTTGGGCAATACCATGGTTTTTCAAATACCACCCATGAGTTGTCCCTTGGAAATTATTAAAATATTCCCTTACTATTCCTATAAATACCAAATTATTCCTTCATTAAATTCAATCCCAATTTCCCCTAAACGAATATCTGGCCTCCTTAACTTCATATTATAACTCCCAAGGTTTCATCCAGCTCCCAAGGTCCCATATTTCATGTTCTAAGGGTTACTATAGAAGGTAATAAAATTTTCAATTTTCTTCTTTTTCTATTCAAGTTCTCTTTTATGTGGTATAAAATTCGAGTTTCCATACCATGTTTTTATTTACTTATTATTATTGATCTAATATATATTATGATTCATTTTCAGATGTTTGACCCCTATCCCCTCTATTTTTAATATTTTCGAAAACCATGTTGTGTAGACGTTAGGCTGCTGAATTTTTGTAATGGATTTCTCAATTATTCTTTTATTTTGAGTTCCATTCACATTATTTCTTCATATCTACTTATAAAAAATATATTAAATCTCCAGAATAATTTATATTTTGGATGTTATCATGTTCATGTAAAATTCATCATCATTATTCTTATCCTCTCGCACTTATTTACGGAATAAAAACATTGTTCGTGATGTGTCGAATTACCGACATCATGGACGACGTGCCTTCAATTTCCATTAATTCATTCAATTATGGTCATGATTCCATTTATATGGTGTAATCAGGTTATAATATATGTTTTATGACTCACCCATGGTTCTTTAATTATCATTTACTCATGGTTCTAACTTATAACACAAAATGAGGTTGATATTATCAAAGAACCACTAAAATGATTTAAACGAACATCATTAATGTTTTAACTTATGAATCATCCTCATATTAAACATCAAATTGATAAATGGTATAAATTATGGTACTATAAAAATATTAATACATTTCCATTCCAATTATGGAGTTTCAATTCCAATCAACAAGAACATCCATCATGAACCAATCTTGGAAATCATGTTAAGACCTCAACAAAAAACAGTGCAAGGAGAAAAATAATAACAATTAATGGGTGAAATGATGTTATGAAATGATAATATGAGAAGTTATAAACATAAAAATGGTTCTTTAAACTACTAATAAAACTCTATTAACCATTATACAGTATTTTTAAACATGTTTTAAGTAAGATAGACCCGATGTAAGGGAATTCTTAACCCGATTTCCATTTTTACAGTTAACCTTATACATCATTATTAATGTGCTATTTAAATTGTTTGTGTGATGTTATATGTTTATATTATCTTCTATTATGTTTATTTATATTATATATACACACTAAATCCACTCTATTAAGTCTCTATTCAATTTTAGGATATTTATAATGGGCTTTTATTTAAAAATCCTCCTTTTAAATTCGGTTTTATGAAATTCCAAAGTAAGGTTTTTATGGAATTATTCTAGTTGTATGATTATGTTTTGGTTCCTGGGAATTATTTCTTATAAAGGGTGGGAAAAATATTTCCCTCCAATGCATAGGGTATGAGTATGTTGGAGGTCGGTCGTATAGTTACAGCAAGTGTAACTACGATGGTTACACAATGTAAGGTAGTCATGAGGGTTACAAATTATAAGCTAGCCAAGAATGGATACATGATTATGTAAGTAATTCACCAAGATACCTCTATGATTATATTTATGTTATCATGTTCTGTGTGGATCTTGTGTAAATATCATGTTACACAAATTAAGTATATCTGGGTGATAAGAATGTATTTTGAAATTTTTTTTATATGTTATGAGTATTCATGGTCTAATGTGGTCTTTCATTCTTTTTCTTCCCTTAATGAGATTTTGTGCTCATCCCAAGTTTTTAAATGATTTTCACAGGTTGATGGATGTGTAAGACAATGAATGAATCCATGATAAATGTTAACTAATTGTTAATATGTCTTGTTTTATGTTTTAATGTTTTATATTTTGAAAAAAATGTAAACTATTTTTATGGTATCCACTTCGTAATAATGTTTAACATTGTGAATGCATTGTCCTCATTCTCTAATGATCTAAACTAGAAAAGATCATCAATTTAAAAGGAAGTTATTTCTTTAATAAATTCAATATTTTGTATGTAATAAGGCTGGGTCCTTATAGTTGGTATCAGAGGATGGTTTAGATAACTATAGGGGTTAGGGTGATGTTAAAGGATACCATAAATGATTTTCCCTCTATGTTTAATTTGAAATGTTTTAGCATTTAAATATTACAAAGTTGCTTCATCTAAGACATGTTTGTTTAGAATAGTTATCCACAGAAGGAACATGGATTCCGAATATGAGAGGCACCTATAGAATGACATCCTTTAGGAACTACAACCCGAAATGGTAGCGATTAGAACCGAGCAGTATGTGAAAGTAATGGCTCAGCTAACGCATGCAATAAAGGGTGGTGGAATCCATGTTAGAGAACCAATAGAGGTACCACAACGAAACATGATAGTAGTGGAACATTTTATGTGACAACATCCTCCAACATTCAATGGATCTTCTGACCCAATAGCAGCTGAACGATTGACCAAATCCCTTAAAAAGATAATCGATGTTATGGGATGTTCAAACAATCAAAAGGTATGTCTTTCCATTTATTGTTTTGAAGGGGAATCTATTCAGTGGTGGTCTATGGTAAGTAATATCAGGGGTAGTGGGGATTTTGATGCCTTAGAGTGGGATGAATTTAAATGTCTTTTCCTTGAAAAATATTTTCTTAAGGTGGTGAGACTTAGAATGGAGAAGAAATTCCTTGAATTGAAATAGAAGGAGAAATATTCAATGGTTGTGTATTAAGAGAACTTCACCCGACTGGTGAGGTATGCTAAAAATATTATTCTAGATTTTGATAGCAAAATCAACCTCTTTTTCTCAGGACTGAAGCCAAGGTATTGAAGGGTGTTGGCCTCCTGTGAATTGAAAAGTTATGAGAAACTTGTATGATATGTTGAGAGGGTAGAGATAGAGTTTCATGATGATCACATTCATTTTGGAAACAAATATATGAAGATTTCTAGTTGACATGAAATGGGTATAAATCAACCAATGAAATCTGATGGTAAGAAAATCCAATTTTAGTTTGTGAAAAATGTGGCAAGAAACACCCTGGGGAATGTCTTATCAAAACTGGGAAGGGTTTTAAATGTGGTATGTTTGGAAATATGGCCCGAGATTGCAATGAAAATGATCCTAATATTAATCCTGAAAAGTATAATATAAAGTGTTTTAAATGTGGTTAGATGGGTTATTATGCAAATGCATGTCCAAAGAGAGATCCAGACGATGCAATGAAGATAGACTACAAGTAGAAAGGCGGAGTGAGATCCTTTGTGACTATGACAGATGATGTCAGGCTATTAAATGATGTTTAATCAGGTACAATATTTCATGATTGATATTTTCTTAATGTTTTGTATGATATAGGGTCTACACATTCCTTCATCTCTGAGAAATTTTCTGGTAATTTGGAAATATCACCACAAAAAATGAGACCCAAAATTGATGTTTAAACACTAGGGGGATTGCTACAGCAAAGAGGAATTATAAGAATATTCCTATTGGGGTCCTTGGAAAGAATATACCATCAAACCTTTTTGTTTTACCCTTAGTCTAGTTTGATGTAATTCTGGGGATGGATTGGCTTTCTGATTATCATGCTATGATTGACTGTAGAGCTAAAAAGTTGTTTTTCAGAAAGATTTTTAGTTTGTATACAAGAATGAACCCATATAATTGATAACACATTAGGAAGCTGAGAAACTATTGAAATTTTTATATGAAATTTATCTTGCTCATATTATTAAAAACAAAGGAACTATTCAAATTATTGATGTGCTCGTGGTAAATGAATACCTTGATGTTTTTCACGATGAGTTAACCGGTGTCATACCTGATTGAGAAGTCAAATTCACAATTGAATTAGTTCTTGATGCTAAGCCAATTTCAAAACCCCCATATCGTATGGCTCCAATAGATCTTCTAGAATTGAAAATTCAGTTGCAAGATTTTCTTGAAGAAGGATTCATTCATCCTAGAACTTCACCTTTGGAATCCCCTGTTTTGTTTGTTAAAATTATAGATGGTTTCATGAGACTTTTCATTGATTATAGAGCTTTGATTAACATCACTTTTAAAAACATGAATCATTTGCCTCATATCAATGACATGTTTGATAAGTATCAGGGAGCTCAGTACTATTCCAATATCGACTTGAGATCTAGATACCATTAGCTATGGTGAAGGAGGAAGACATACTGAAAACAACCTTTTGTACTAGATATGGGACTTATGAATTTGTTTTTACGCTGTCTGGAATAACTAATTCACCTTTTGTATTCATGAATCTTATTTATAGACTATTTCATGAGTTCATTGATATGATTGTGGTTGTATTTATTGATTACCTTCTGGTATTTTCTAAAAATAAAGAGGAGCATGAAAAACATCTAATGGTTGTATTGAAATCATCAAACGAAAAGAAGCTGTATATAAAATTCATCAAGTGTGATTTTCGGTAGAAAAATATTTCTTTTATTGGGAACATTGTAAATAAGAATAGAATAATAGTTGATCCTACCAAAGAAAAAGTAGTTGATGAATGGCCAAGACCCACAAATGTTACAGAGATTTGAAGTTTTCATGGGTTAAAAAGTTATTAGAGACAGTTTTTTAAGAACATTTCATGATTATCTAGCTAGAAAACTATGTTAACACGGAAAGGGGTTAAATTTGTTTGGACAGAGGAATTTGGTGTTTTTTCAAGAACTGAAGAAGATATTGGTGAATTCTCCATTTTTGGAATTACCTTATTGAAATGGTGAGTTTTTCATCTACAGTGATGCTTTTTTGAAGGGACTTTGTTGGGTTTTGATACAGAATGATCAGGTAATTTCCTATGCTTTGAGACAACTTAAACATCATGAGCTAAATTATAGCACACATGATTTGGAATTTGCAGCTTTGGTTTTTTCTATTATAATTTGGAGGAATCATCTCTACAGAACCAAATGCCAAATATATACTGACCATAAAAGTATAAATTGTATATTCACTCAGATGGAATTAAACATGAGGCAGAGAAGATGGATTGAACAGATAAAGGATCATGACATCACAATCAATTAACATCCAAGAAAATAAAATAAATTAGAATATTCCTTAAGTCAAAAACACCATGCATCATTTATCATGTTACATTTGGAACATGATCCCTTGATTAAGGATTTGATGAGTTTTTGATTAGAAGTTGTTGGTGCTGGGAATACCTTTGTTTTGTTTCAGGTTTTAGTACAGTCTTCATTGTTAGAAATAATTATGTAAGCACAGAAGGAATACTGTGAGCTACAGAAAAAGGTATAATTAGTTAAAATGGGTATTTTTACAGAATTTAACCTTGACAAAGATTGTGTTTTATGATTTAGAAAAAGGTTGTGTGTGCCTAGTGATTCTCAGTTGAAGAAAGATTTGTTGTGCGAGGCTCATAGTTCTGCATTTTTTGTTCATCCTGGCATTACTAAGATGTACAAAGTCCTTTCAGAGTATTATTGGTGGGATGGAATGAAAAGAGATATTTTTGATTTTAACATGAAATGTTTGATGTGACAATAGGTTAGAGTAGAGAGGTAGTTACCGAAGGTTATGCTTCATCAATTGAAAGTGCCAGAGAAGATTTGAGAGAATGTATCCATGGACTTTGTGGTGGGACTACCAAAGAATTCTCGAGGTAACAATGTGATTTGTGTTATTGTTGATCGGCTAACAAAGTCATCACATTTTCTTTCTATTTGAGATACAATGACTTTGGATCAGTTTTATTAATTGTACATCAATGAGATTTTTAGGTTACATGGAGTTCTTCTTTCCATTATATCGAATCAAGATCTCAGGTTCACTTATAACTTTTGGAAGGGACATCAGAAGTCATTGGGAACAGAATTTAATTTCTGTATAGCTTTTCATCCTCAATCAGATGGGTAGTCAGAATGAACTATTCCAACTTTAGAGGATATTCATCGAGATTATTAAATAGACTGTCAAGGAAGCTGGGATCATTATCTTTTTAGTGGATTTTTATTATAATAAAATTTTTCATTCCAGTATTCAGATGGCACCTTTTGAGGCCTTGTATGTGAAGAAGTGTCAGACCGTAGCATTTTGGGATGAAGTTGGTGAAATAAAGTTGATGGGGAAATAATTTAAAGAATATGTGGTTGAGAATGCGAGGATGATCGAGCAGTAGATTAGGACAGCTTAGTGAAGGCCGAAATGTTATGTAGATAATAGAAGGAAAGTCTTCTCTTTCGAGGTAGGTGACCATATTTTCCTTAAAATCACTCATTGGAAAAGTGCGATGTGTTTCGGTATGAAAGGGAGGATATTTATAATATTTATCGTTCCTTTTGAAATCATAGAGAAAGTTGGAATAGTGGCACACCGCGTAGCTTTTCCTTGGGGCTGGTTTCAGGTACACAGTGTTTTTCATGTTTCGATGTTGAGAAAGTATGTTCCAGATTAATCAAATTTCTTGAGCCATGAAGCAGTTCATCTATAAGAGAACCTTTCTTATGAAGAGAAACTAGTTCAGATTCTTGATCGAATGGAACAGGTATTGCGAAATAAGGAAATCTACCAGGTAATGGTTTTGTGGAGAAACCACATGATTGAAGAAGCATCATCAGAGTCTGAAAATGCAATGAGGGAAAAGGACCCTCAGTTGTCTAATAAGTAAAGAAAATTGAGAGGACACAATTTCTAGAAGGTGGGGATAATGTAACACCCAAAGGTTTTATAAAAATAAATAGAAATTCATGGAACATTGTTTTAAGTTGATATTTTTTTACTAGCCTTTAAAACATTACCTTTTCACTTATATGTTTTGAATTTAAAGAAACTGTCATCTAAAATTGTGTTCAGTGTGTTATTTTGAGTCTATTGGAACCAGCTTCTTTTTTGGTGAATAGTAACATACCCTTATGAATAGTAATATGACTGTAATGAATATTAAATTTTATTATTATTTTATTTTCTTACGCTTTAAGATAATAACATCTTGGTTAATTTTTCAACATTATATGGAAGTAGTTATAGAATTAGAATTGTTAATTTTTGAATTAAGTATGATTTTATTCAATAATTAAATTAACAATATTTCGAAAATTATTTTCAAAAAATTGACTTCATTTTTGAATTCAACATTTTGAAAAATGGTTAGGGTAAATTTTTGGGTTTTTCTGAAAAAATTGATTTTTCAGTTAATAGTAAAAAATACATGTTTTTAGTTTCGGTGTGTTAATGACATCATTAATGATATAATAATGATTTCATAATTCTGGTAGAATATTTTATATTTAAATAATATGTGAGGTTTCCCAAGTGTCATATAGCATGGTGAAGCCCATGGTTTTGCAAATACCACCCATGAGGTGTCCCTTAAAAATTATTAAAATGTTCCCTTACTTTTCCTATAAATACCAACCCATTCCTTCATTAACTTCATTCCCAATTCCCCCTCAACAAATCTTTTTCTTCATTACCTTCATATTATAACTCCCATGGTTTTCTGAAGCCCCCAAGTTCCCAACCTACATGTTCTAAGAGTTACTCTACTAGCTAATAAAATACTCAATTTTGTTCTTTTTTTATTCAAGTTCTCTTTTATGTGGTATAACATTTAAGTTTCCATACCATGTTCTTATTTCCTAATTATTCATTATCTACTCTATATTATTATTTATTTCTCGATGGGTGACTGTTGTCCCATCTATTTTTAATATTTTCTAAAACCATGTTGTTTAGCCGTTAGGATGCCAAATTGTTTGTAACAGATTTCTCAAGTATTATTTTATTTTGAGTTCCTTTCTCATTATGTATACATATCTTATTATCCAATAGGAATGAAATCTCCAGAATCATTTATATTTTCGATATTCTCATGTTCATGGAAAATTCATTATCATTTTTCTTCTCCTCTAACACTTATTTAATGAATAAAAACATTGTCCGTGAGGTGTCGAATTACCGACATCATGGACGATGTGATTTCAATTTCCATTAATTCATTAATTTCAGGTCATGAATCCATTTATCTGCTGGAACCTGGTTATAATATATGTGTTATGAATCACCCATGTTTTTGGAATTAATTTGTATTCAAGGATCTAATTTATAAGACAAAATGAGGATGATATTATCAAAGAACAACTAAAATGATCTAAACGGACATCATTAATGTTGTAATTAAAATTCAAAATAAAAAATGGTATAAAGTATAGTAATGGAAATATTTAAATACCTTTCCATTCCAATTTTATAGTTTCACTTCCAATAAACAAGATCATCCATCATGAACCAATCTTTGAAATCATTTTAAGAACTCACCCAAAAACAGTGCATGGAGAAAAATACTAACAATTAATGGGTGAAATGATGTCATGAAATGATAATATAAAACGTTATAACCATTAAAATGTTTCTTTAAACTACTATTGAAACTATTTTAACCATTATAAAGGAATTTTAGACATGTTTTAAGTAAGACTGAATCAAGGTAAGGGAATTCTTATCCTGATTTCAATTCTATGGGATAACCTTCTACTTCATTATTTATGTGCAGTTTAAATTGTTTGTGTGATGGGTTATATTTATATTATGTTCTATTATGTGTATTTACATTATATATACATACTCCATCCACTCTATTAATTCTCTCTTCAATTTTATGATATTTATAATGGGCTTTTCTTTAAAAATCATGTTTTTAATTCGGGTTTAAGAAATTCAAAAGTAATGTTTTTATGGAATTATTCATGTTGTATGATAATGTTTTGTTTCTTGGGAATCATTTATGATGAAGGGTGGGAGATATATTTTCCTCCAATTCATAGGGTATTATAAAGTTGTAGGTCTGCCGTAAGGTTACTCCAAGTGTAACTACAATGGTTACACAAAGTAAGGTAGTCGCGAGGGTGACAAATTATAAGGTAGCTAAAATGGTTACAATATTATGTAAGTAATGCCCCAAGATACATCCATGATTATATTTATGTTCTAATGTATCTTTTTGATCTTGTGTAAGTATCAAGTTAAACAAAGTAAGTATATATGGGTGACAAGAATGTATTTTGAAAATGTTTTCATACATTACGAGTATTCATGGACTAATGTGCTCTTTCCTTCTTATTTATCCCTTACTGAGCTTCTGTGCTCATACCATGTTTTTAAATGGTTTTCATCGGTTAATGGATGTTTAAGACAAGAAGGGAAGCCATTTTAAATGTTTAATAATTGTTATAGAGTCTTGTTTTAAGTTTTAATGTTTTATATTTTGAAAAAATATGAATAGTTTTTATGGTATCCACTCTGTAATAATGTGTAATGTTATGAATGTATTGTCCTAATTCTATAATGCTCTAAACTGGAGAATACCATCAATGTAAAAGGAAGTGTTTTCATGACTAAATTAAATATTATGTATGTAATAAGGTTGGTTCCTTATATATACCTTCTTTTTAATCACATTTCCCAAGTCATTTACTTTTTTATAAGAACTACTTTTTTTAATCAAAATTTAATGTTATTGTCTATTATGAATATATCCTTTTTGTCAATATGATCTAGTTCATCATTCAAAGACTTAACCCAAGATTGACCCATGAATAATTCATAAAATGAGTTTATCTCCATAATTGATAAGGTGAAAGAATGTGATTTATTTTTTATTATCCCTGCCTATGTAGGTTCCGTCAAATAACTAATGATGTTGTACTGATCAACATCTTCTCTTTTATTTCTCATGTGAGTTTCTGATAAATTTTCATTAAAATAGTTTCCTCTATTAATTAAAATTCAGAATTATTATCATTTTTTGATCCTCTAATCTTGTGAAATCCTTCCACAATTTATATTTTTATTTATGTAACACTTTCACTTTATTTTTAATCTTTAATAATATCAACATATGAGATAATCAAGTTATATATTATTTTATCATCAATTAGATTGATATTATTTATAACTATAATCTTTATAAGATGATTATAATATCATTTTTGTAATTTAATCTTTATTAATCATCTAATTAAATTTTCCTCATCTACGACATCATTATAGTTTCCATGATTTCCATATTTGTTTGAGATGAAACATTTACTTCCAAATGCAAGAAAACAATTTATTAGGGGATTCATTCCATGAAATATCTCTTTGGGTGTCATGTACTCTCTTATAAAAATCTAGGATTTATTTTGACTAAACATGGAAACATGAATACCCTCATTTCAGAAAAAATGTAATAGAACTCCCAATTATCATAGTTCTAGCCATATTATTCACTGGTAACTGTTTTCATTCAACGACCCCATTTTTTGAGTATTCTACACTAAATACACATCATTATCGATCCCTTGATTTTCTATGTAATTTACAAATTCAATTTATGTGAATTTTGTTCCATTGTAATATCCTAATATCATGATTACGTGACAAGTTTTATTATAATAATTTTAGAGATATATTTTCATGTAGACAAACAACTTTATTTTTCACTACACACACATCACACATTCAATTATACTATAATAATTTATAGAAATACATAATTACCTCTCTCCATATATTCTATGAATAATTATTAGATCTCAGACATCCATTTGCATGAGATAAAGAAGATATTATGATACTTTATTCTTTGACCGATATGTATTCTATGCCATCTTTCATCGAATGAATCAGTAAATTTATTTTATAAATAATGATTCTTATTTAAAAATTAGAAAATATCCTTTGTATTGGATATTTTTTCCATTATTTGTGGATTAATGAGACCAAACCCCTGGTTATATAATTTTTCCTTTTTAATTAATATGAAACAATAGTTTTCATTATTGTATACCTGGTATAAATTATAATTTGTGCTATAGCCTTTCATGATTGAATTTCAGGTTTCCCTTTGATCGTGAACCTCATTTTATTAAATGTCACTACGATTCTTGAGTCATATAAGTCACTCACACTAAATAGATTTTGATTTAATCCATCCACGTAGTGTATGTATATTTTCATTGTCTCATCATTTTTTAATACTTTGTTTCTAATTACTTTGGTATTTAATGAACAATAATTACTAAATATTTCAATTGTATAACCTGTTTATTAAAATTAGTCAACAAATCTTTGTTTCCATTCATGTGGGATGATAATTCACTATCAATAATACAAGGGATAAAAATATTTTAATATCTGAGAGTGATTTATACTAGATTTCTGTTCTCAATATTATTTTATTCCTTCCATTAGATTCTGGAATTAGTAATACTAAATGATGGCCTCTCAAATCACTTTTCAACATGCATAGTTGAATAAAATTCATTTTATTCTTCTAAATGAGAATACCTATTTTCAAGGATAAAGTTTCTTTATTTTTTGGTATTGACTTCTCCTTTAATTTTAAAGATAGTATTCCCATTGTTTATATGAAAGAAATGAATAGATTTGTCACTATACATAGTGCTTTGAAAACAATATCCATTGAAATTAATTCTTCTATATATTGAATGATGTGGTATCATTATCCTTTGTTTACTTCTATGTGCTCCCCAATCCAGATAGATCCTCGCCACATCATAATAAAACATGGAATGGTGTAGAAATACATATAATTGACATTTCATAAGTGAAAAAATATCATCACTTCCATTCCTCGACATTTACCCTTAGTTTTTATAGGTATTTGAATTTAAAGTGTCTCTGGATAATTTAGAATTATTTTAATCACTCGTCTTATTTTGGTTTGAATCTGTCTCTATGACGACATCATGTACCTTTTCGATATGTCCATCTTTAATTTTCCCTTTTTTTTGGGTCTTCCCATTTTGATCATTTGATTTCAATATATCACAAACAATTCATCATCTTCCCATGAATTTATATATTGTATTTTCATGTGTTTATATACTCCTTCGGAACCACATCTTACCAATTCTATAATCTCTACATCTGAAAAATTTCAAAGCTACAATTTCTTATTCATTTATATAAAATTTATCTAGTTTATATATTACTCGTTATTGAAACTAAATATTCATCATGTCCCTCAAATATCTTATCCCCTTACTCTAATATAGATGAAATTCTATTGATAATTTTTTCTTGTACTCCAATCCTGAGTTTAAACTCCACCAACACTAATACTATTTCAAGAGGTGTCAAATATTCTTTAGATTTTCCTTAAAATAGATAAATAAATAATTCATTATAATACAATCAATTTGTTGAGTGTTTTAACACATATCCCATATTTATGATTCTTTTTATTTGAATGTCATTCTCATTATGATTATCCTCTTGATCTATATTGAGATCTACAACACCATTCAAAAAAAAATCTTCATCCTTCATGGGTTATACAATTTTTAGAATATGAATCACATATTCTAAGACATTAGATTTAATAATTATTTCTACATCCTCTAAAATGTCAATATAATATTTTCCACTTTATAGATGATGATTTTCTCTACAAATTATTTCCATATATATAGACTCTCTTTTTTGGGAACCTACTCTATGTCCTCTACATGATTTATGCTTCAATTTATATATAATTTAATCTCTTGGAGCACCAAGTAGACATAGTCTCTACATTACGACATTAAAAACAACCTAAAGAAATCATTTATTTAATTCTCTCTTTTCCTCTCATCAACTTTCATGAAAAATGGTAAAGTATTTCTTCATCCACATTGTCTCCATCACCACTATATTAGGAAATATCTTATTATTTCTTGATTTTTAATTTCATTTCCATTCATACTAAAATAGTTATATCATCTATTTTTTCTCTCATTTAATTTTCCACCAAATTACATAGAAGTTCTTAATGGAAAATAATATATAGATATATTTTCTCAAGGTTTGAATCTTTTGGATTATATAGGGGTGGGATCCTTCATCAGATTTTCCTCACTCTTCCAATGTTATTAATTTATTACCTATGTCCTATAATATCTCAAAATAAATTAGTAATTTTATTAAAATAACTAACTTTATTTTCATCTTTATCATTATTAGATCATCAAACTGATTATGAAATGCATGATGATTGGCCACCTTCTGTTTGTTTTTTTATTTATATATAATTTAAAATTTATCCCACATTAGATTAGATATAGTGACACTCTTCACCTTCAAATAGATTTTAATTGATGGTGTTGAATTAAAAATAATTTCAACCTTTTCTTTTTAATAAATATTTTTCTATAAGTTCTTTTCTTGGAAAGATAAATTTCATTACTGAAATGAATCCCTTGAACTCTGTCCATGAGAACATCCAACCTAATAGATACTAGATGAGATCTCATTATATTCATCCAACTTTATGAATTTACATCCAACAATAATTGTAATTCACATAACAGTCATTGAATTTTCCATAAGAAAAGCAATATAATAAAATTTTAATTCCTATTACAAGTACCCAACGATACCACTTATAGAACCCCAAAACAAACTTAGAGGGTAAGGATGAATTAGTGTGTCAAATTTTTCTTTCAATAGAATGGATATTTTCACCATGTTTTTAGGAACATGTTGAATGTATCTAATTTATTGTTTTAGATATTAAACACCCATATGATGAAATTAAAACACAATATAAAAGTACTACGTGTTTCACCTCTAAGGGTATGTTAAAATAGCATACACAGATAGTGTGTTGGTCATACCGGAATCAGCTTTGATTCACTAGACATTTTGGGATTACAAAATATTATTCATACTCACTCCATTACATGAAAAAATATTTTATATTAATTTTATGGATAGTGTACTACCTCCCTTATAACACTTCTATAGACACATCCGAACCCACTGCCTTTGGTGATGTATTACTAATTCTATTGACATGAAAACAACATCAATAAATTTTTAATATATTAATTTTTACATAATTATCCTAAGACAGTTCTTGAAAAAAATATTTTAAATTTATTTGTTTGAATTTTGTTTTCACTCAAACAAGGTCTTCAACACTATTATTCACAAGTCTACAAACCTTCATGAAACCAACATTTTGTGGAAAATATTATTCAATATTCAAAAAACCTCATAAATTCAATAATCACCCAACCATCTGAAACCACCCTAAAATAATAGAACACTAATCCTCAACAAATCTCACAAGCTTCAAAAAACCTCACACTATGACAAAACTCTTGTCTAGGAAAAAATTTACTTAATAAAATGATTATGTTTTAATTAGTTTGTAAACATTATATTCATGGTGGTTCTTCTCAAAAAGTGTTCATGGTTAATGATGAATAAAATTATCATAGGAACATCACAAATTCTGACCATTTAAACATTTTACAAAACTCTCATCATCTCTAAGGTGATGCATGATGTCCTATTTTTAGAAAACAACTCATTCATGATAATTTTATGCTCATCATGGATGTTTTGTAGACCTATTCACTCTCATTCAAAGAGGGCCTTTCTGTTATAAAATCTCTGTGTATTTATTACATTCAATAATATTATAAGATTCATATATATATATATATATCAATATTTCCATTATGTTCATCTATTATTTTTGAAACATATATCATGAACCTTCAAATGGTCATAACACTAGATTCATTTTCGAAGCTCTACATTGTCACGAAACCCAAAAATTTTGAATACTCCATGCCATTACCATATATTGAATGGTAATTCATGTAAAGCACCTTTCATGATTCTATATCCTTCCTCCTGATTTTGATATCTATAAAAATTGGAAAACACAGGGAAATGATGCCACCTTTAACACGAAATCCACCAACATTATGAGATTTTTTATCCTGATCAAACCATAATCAACCCAATGTGGATAAAAAAGAAAAAACCATTTATATTTATAAAAATTCTTTTTCCCAAAAAATTTACCCATATTTCAATTCATGTAATAAGGATTCTCCATATTTATGATAATAAGGTGGATCTCCATTTTTCTGACGAGATAAAGGAGGTAGATATATTATTCTAAACCATGTGACTCCCTTATTTTCATGACAATGTGAGAGTTAAATATTCATGTTGAAATAACTTGTATAACTATACTTTTTTAGGGGGCATGGAATTTTACCTTTCTTTGTGATATATTTGTATGTGATTTTCTTTTTTACAATAGTTATAGACGCACATTCCTTACATGGTGATATCTGATTATTTTTTAGTATTTACTCTTGAGTTGTGTTACAAACGTACACTCAGTGATGATATTTCCAAAAAACATTTATTCTTCTATATAGTATATATGAAATTATATGGTTATCATTTATTGAAATCCTCAGATGAAATTTAATTTTATTCATATGGAATTATCTTTTTTAAATTAGCTTATGTTTTTTCCTCTATTATTTCATTTTCATTTCTCTTTCAATATATAGTAGGGAAAATTACAATAATTATATTTGTAATATTCCAAACATTTTTGGTAGATCAACAAATCTTCTCATTTTTATTCTTTACCACTTAAATCCTTTTATTTATTTGGACTAGTTTTTTCTTTGACTCCATCTTGATAATTTTAATATAAAAATCCATGGAATTAATACACAAATAATTGGTTGGTAAACATAGTCCACAAAAATAATATATTTTCCTATTTACTAAGGAAATCTTAATGATCATATTGGGCTTTCATTGAACATCATTCTCTGTCTTATTATCACCCATGGTATCATTTCCTTTCTTCTTGATTTTTTCATAAGAAGTATTTTTTCATCATCATATTACTATAAAATTACCAAGGTAAATGTGTCTTTATTATTTATCTTGTATGGCCATTTCATATGAATTGTTTTGTGGTATAATTATTTAAATTATACATTCAAACTGTATCACTTTGCCCACTGCCATTAAAAAACCATATATATTCTTCAAACACTCACATATGTTTATTATTTTTATATTATTTCATTTTATCTATGGTGATTGATTATTTAATGCTTGTATCCTCTTTAATGTAAGGATACTTTTCATATTTTATACAGAAATACTTTGTAATATCCTGAAACGTGTTTACTCATAAATAATTGTATTTGATTTACCACATGAGCACAAATTCACTTCACTATATTTTATAGGCTTGTAACAATATGTGATAGTATATAATGGTATAATGGGTAGACAATACCCAATTTATCAGAGTGAAACAAAATGGTAATGTAAATACATTTTTCTTCTGAAGATTTGTAATAATTGAAAATGATGATGTAAACATTGAAAAAAATCAACATACATAAAAAAATGAAATGTCATATAAATGGTTATTTGATGATGATATAAAAAAATAGTAATGAAATATGAATCAGTGGTATAAGGGTACATGAAATTTCGAATAAAAAATGAAAAAATATATCTCAAATATATTTATGATCACACGCATGATCCTTTACTCCCATACTCAATCCTAGAATAGAGGGCCAGGATACTGTTATAGGGAACATTATTTTATCACAGCCTGGATCCCAAAAATCTGTCCTGGTACAAATTTTTTGCCCAAGCAGTGTGTGAGTAAAACCTTTCAGGACAACACAATATGATTTCTATAAGTAATAATGTATATGAATATATATCAATATAATAGGAACTTATTAATATCAAAGGAAATAAATGAAAAAACCCATGTTTTCTTGAGTACCTCACAAGACACCAATGTAATAAAACATTTTTTTGAATAAAGCATAATGTCTCTGAACATTCCTAAATTTATAATTCATCTTGAAGATTCACAATATTTTTTTCTAGATATTATATAAGTAGCAGGATGTATATAATTTCCAAATAAATATTATGGGACATGATTTTTGTAATGTTTCAAAAAAAATTAATTTCATATCCTTTAATTTAGTATAATCCATCTGTAAAATCATTTCCATTAATTCATAAATTTTTTTATGAATCTTCATATCCTTTAAAAAATTATCTAACAAAGAACATCCATTCCATTGGATATGAGTTCATGAAATAAAATTTCTAATTTGTCACAGAAGGTATGAATAAAGTAAAATTAATATATGTCCTTATTAATGAACATGCATATTATCAATTTAATTAATTATTTAAATAATATGAATTAATTTTAATAAAAAGACATCCCAGTGAATTTACTTATCACTATGTAGTTTATCAAGGATCATGTGAAATGGATTTATCATTCACCATTCATTAAATTAAAATATTATTAATCACGTGGTCTATGTGTATAGTCATTCCACATATAATTTATTAATGAAAATTTTAACATTTCATTATCCTAAAAAAGCCAAACACACCATAGATATGATTTAGCCACAATGGTAAAATATTTCATTAATCCATGTAATCGAATGTCCCTAAGTGGGATGAATGTTTTTAACCTCAAAATCATTATAGCTTCTTATAAAATGTCTAAAATGATGTTTTAAAATTTCATTTAGGGGATTTTAAATTTTAGATGCAATTCCTAGATGGTCTGATGAGCATCATTTGGGAAATTATTTATAAATACAAAAAAATTTGTAGAAAGTTATATACAACCTATCATATACTGATAGTTTAATCCTCATCTAGTATCGAGATCTAATGTAGGATAAAATATAAGGGCAAGGATAAAAATACAGATGACCTGAAAATAAATAATATTACCGTGTTCGGATTTAGGATTTTTTAAGGTGAGATAAATGTGGAAATGAGTACAGATTTAAAAAAATAAAAAGAAAAATTTAATGCAATTGATGGTATTTTTATTGAATTTTCACGTGAGGGTGGAGGCTCAAATCCTAGGTTATGGTCAGGAGAGACATTGAGTATAGGGTATGTTTGGAAATGGGAAAGTATAAGAGGGTTTTTAGTATAAGAGGGGGAGGGGATAACATAATTTCCAAAATTTTGAAAGGGTTCCTAGTTTTAGTTTTGTGGTTAGTCAAACCATCCACTAATAGTGTGACAACACTATCCAATCAGATGAATACAACATAAGCTCATTCCTTTTTATGTAAAATTGATAGAGCTCGTGCATTCTCATTGTCCCAAGAGGCTACCCACTTTCATGATTTTCTCACGGTTTGATAAACCACATTCACTACTTTAGGATCTATTCTATAACATTTTCACCATTTAATATGGCCATTATATTTCCCTCACACTATTTAACAAATAGTGTTTCTCTTCCATAGGCCTCTTGGTTTTGATTCTGGTTATCTCTAGCCATAAACAATCCATGTGCCTCATTTTATTTATCTATAAATTGTAGATAATGTCTCCTAACTATCCATTGTTGTTATTTATTCCTTTATTGGACCTTTAGAAGTTATTTAAATATTATATTAAGAGTATTAAATTAAAAATAAAAGGATTTAATGTATCTAAAATTTTTGGATGTTACAACTTCCCCTCCTTAAAACAACTCATCCTCAAATTTCACTTATAAGGTTGGTTGAGTATCATATGATAATAGTTCTTTCCACTAAGCATATACACAAACCTCTTACTACCAAGTCACTTATTATAGACATTCATTCTACGATAACACAAGAAACCAGGTAATTATGTTCTTCAAAGAGATTTCAGTCTCTAATAAATTATTAAACATGGATTATCCTAAAAATTATCCTCAACATATAACTCTACATGACAATTCTAGAAAACATGAGATAAATCTAAATATTAATGGTGATGTTTTGAAACATGGAATCTGTTTTTTATGGATAGGTAACATTGAAGTAACTAAATATTATAGGCTACCGGTCTGAATATTGACAAGATTTTAAAGGGTCAAATGATCCTACGTGCCATGTTCCCTTTTCATTGAATCCAATGATGACCTAATTGATGAAAAATAAGCATGAATTCCAAATCAGTAACTTCAAACTCTTGAGATTGTATAAACTCATTAAAAACTGACTTCTACCAAGATTTATTTGTATACAAAGGATTCTTGATATGTTTTTCATACGCTGGTGTATCTTGAATGAGGCATGATCTGAGTTGTACTACTTCTACTACCTTTACCTTTCAATTGGGGTAAATGATAAATCCTACCATATAAGGCCTCATAGGGATCCATCTGGATAGTTTTATGGAATATATTATCATAATAAAAATCTTCAAGAAGAATAATTTTCTCCCAATAACCTCCAATGATATTTATTCATGCTCACCTCGGCCACCTAAATTGTTTACTTGAACTGACCATTGGTCTGAGGGTTACTAGTTGTAAACATAAGTAATAATAAACCCAAATCATTTTATAACCCCTATCAAAATGATGATATAATTTGAGAATCCATTTTTATACAACATTACATATAACCCCATGAAGTCAAATAATCTCATTGACAATGAGCCTCCAATTTTCATCCATAAAATGGTCTGGAGAATGTGAACAAAATAGGTGACCATCATCATCTTTTCAATGATAACCTATAATCTATATCATCATAGCGGGGATTTCAAAAATTCCATCCCAAACCCCAAAGTGAATTCATACCTTTTACAATCCATAATGTGAAATGACATCAAGAGAATGAAAATCCACTATTTCTTTTCCTTCACGAGCTGATAGGTGGAAAAAATACTATAAACACCCTTATTTTACAAATTTCATCTCTATAAAATAGTATTGAGGGAATAAATCACTTTACATCATTGCGATAATGAGATTTACTACCCATGAAATACATGATACTTGTATATAAACATTTCTTATATGTTTACTAGAACCGAGACATAGCCATGAATATGTAAGATCTCATCCCCCTCAATGACCCAACCAGTAAGTGGTTTTTACTAGAAATACCCTTCATTAAGACTAAGACTTTTGGATCAGAGAACTACTTTATCATCACATGATCTATAATTAATAAAGTCATTAATATAGCTATGATAGTATGCTACCTATGACTCTATTGAGTCTCTACAAATATCTTAAAAAATTTATTCATCAACTGTTATACTCAACTGGACTCCTATTCTACATGAGTATTTGTCCTCTAGGATAGATCGTCATCCATCACAATTATTTTACTAGGTGTATTGGAATGATAAATATAAAATAACTATAGGTATCCATACCACTGTAGTTATAAGAGTTTCAAATCATGTTGTGTAAATATGTATTTAAACTTTTATAGTCTGGTACTCAACAAACCGCTCTCAAAAATAGGAATGGATCAATCATTGAAAGGCTTGAACAACTACATCTATCTTGAGAATGGGTGCTTGATAATTATTCTTGTGACGTCTCAACTAACAAGACTCGTATGTTATGATTTATCTTCATGCATTCGAAAAACTCCCAGGAAGATGCATGATGAATCATTATATAATACATATCCCCTTATAGACTTAGGTATAATAAGAGTCAGTGTTCATGTCATTCATCCTTTCAACTCATGAAATAATATTTCATGATCTTTAGACCATGTGTACATAACACCCCTTGTGGTCAAACCCAAAATAGGTACATCATTTAAAAAAAAATAATGAATATAATATGTATAATAATAATCTAGTACTATGATATTCCTAACGTGAAACATGTTCTTCAAATTAATCCAAGAAACTAGATATCTCACATTTTTAAGGCCAATATACACTTATAATTCTATGACAATGTGACAGAGGTAGTGGATCTTCTCACTATAGATGTTTAATTTTACATGCTTAGCCAACATCCTATTCTCACTCAACATATTTTATACGATGTCAAGATGTTTGGAATGAAAATTTCATGTATGAGAATACACCAAGATATCATGCAAGAAAAAGGCAATAATATAATCCAATTATATTTGGAAATCCTAATTCAACGGATTGATTAAATTTATCAATGCATTTGTGAGACTGAAAGTTAAGGCCAAGTACCCAAATAATCAATATATACTAAAGAATACTGTAAAGGTTATATATAGGAGACTAACACATACATAATGATATTGTGAGGTGAAAAATATTTATAAGACCTATTCCCATTATAGCTATTCAAATAGAATAAAATAGATATCAGTAATTATCTGTATATGGTTCAATTTCTAGTCATTCGTAAAAACCTAAGGAAATCGTCCACTTAATTAAAAAATGACATGTGAACCAAAAGTATATGTACATGGTAATATAAAACCATTATATTAAAGTTCCTATAACAATATGTTGAGTTCATGATTCTCTGTATATTCCATCATGTATGTAGGAATAGAAATTGATTCTTCTCTTAACATTAACTCCATGAAAAACTATACCTCTCTCATAGTATGTAAGGTGTAATGGTAATTACAGAATGTGCCTATGAAATGTTATGCTATATTAGTTAGATTGTTATGATGTGTTCCATGATCACTTTGAAAAATATCACAATCATGGTTATCACTCCACCCAACCCATGATTCTTAGGTTCATTCGATTAAGATGGGCATCACATTCATGTTTGTGAATATAGATACCAACTACTATGGATGTAAAAAAAACCCCTAGAAATAATAGTCAACATAGAATAGATAGATAATAAAAAATTTCCATTATAATAATGATTTAAAATCAGGTCATCTTGATGATGAAAAGATCCCATAATAACTGAAAAATAAAAATATCGAGGGGTGAAATCATTACATTAGATTAATGTTTGACAACACTATCAATGAATTATAAAGAGTTCTCACTCAACAAAAAAACTAAATTTCAATTCTAAATCCCTTTATATGTGAAGAAGTTATAATTGATTGTGACACACATAACTCAAATAAGTCATATACTAAAGTATATGATACGAAAATCATACCTTTAACAATAGAAGTCCAGACAGAGAGATCCTTGGGAATAGTATGTATAACATATATCTATCACAACTCATTGACCTAATTCACAACATGACTACCCTGAGTAGGTTTTCCATACCTAATCATTATATCAAGGTTCATTCCAACATGTCCATGAAAACCTCTATGAGTAGTTTAACTTATAGTACTCTTACTCCCTAACAAATTTGGATATACTGATCCTTCTTTTAATTGTGGGGTTGGGGTACACCTTCTCTCAATAAAAACTATAAGAATAGACCAAAAGGTCACCGAAGATTACAAATACTTTCACAAGTAAATAAATAAACTACTTACCTTATACAATGGGTATTTTTGTGTCTCTCTTTCCCATATAGATAAAAAAACATCATGCTATCCTGGTATACACTCAAACTACTACTGATCTATAGGGAAATATCAAAACAAAACTACTATTATCTAGGAAATTTGTTTTCCTTTCTTGTAACTAGACTACCATCCTCAAAATCAACATATTCCATAAGGTTAGAATCATAGATGATTCCCTAGTTCACCAGTTCATATACCGTACATAAATAAAGAACAACCACCTGAGAATATATAGCCTTCTTAGGTGAATCCTCAAACCACGTTCACTTAGTAAACTCATCACTTTTAAGAACTACTGAGAAGTATTATATCTTCATAAATTGATCTGAATAGTCCCTTATATATAGATTTACCTTCTATAAATAAAAAACCTCCCAATTTTGATCATCTCTCATTGTATCTAGAAGTATGTTATAATGAAAACATGACTATCAATACCTTCATTCCATTTCTCGATATTGGGATTATTTATTTAGAACATCACACGAATGCTTTGTTGATCAATGAAGCATATTTACTACAATGTTACTTAAATAATAATAGTAATGTACATATCTTATAAGATAGATATGTGGCCTTTATCCAAGACTCAGTATCCTGGGGGACTCTATATCTTAATAATATATGTTGATGTTACTGCAGAAACTCCCATGCCAAACCAAACATTTTAGTGTCTAGTCAAATCTCTCACTTCATGGTCCCCATGATCCATATAAAATCCTCTCTAAACATTGTATCGAATCCCATATTAGGTATAATTGGTGGATTTAAGGGCGTAACAATAAGAGGTATTACCGGTAGTCCATGTTACGCCACCTCCAATATATTTTCATCTCCACTAACATAGCTCATTACTCAAGGGAATCACAGTGGACTATTTTAATAATGAAATACATAGAAAATGAAATATGATTTTATAAATATTATATCATAAATAAGGAAATTGGATATGTACAATATTTAATATATTTTTTTTTGATACCCATCCTCCAACTATAAAATCAATTTTTAGGTAATTTAGAAGATTATAAAGTATTTCAAGAAACACTCCCAACTTCCCACTAATAGGGTTATGTTAGGGTTAAATACTAAAAACATATGTAAGATGTTAAAGTGTATGGATTTTTTAATTTTTTATTATTCTTGAAAACAATCATTATGTTTGAATGTAATTCCTTATTTATTTGAAACACTTTATTTCATAATTACTAAGTATCATTTTTGTGTATACATTTATCATGGTTTACTGATATGTCTCTTCTATTACCATGTGATGAAGTCAATTCATTATAATTTTATATTGGAATATTATGTAACTATGACTATCTTATATGATCAGTTAATTATATAGATACCAATTCCCAATTTATATATTTTAACATAGTTTAAAAATCATAATTGAAATCCATTTAATTTGAACCTTTAATGTTCCAACCCATGAAACCAATGGACCATGGATAAAACATGTGGTAATTGTTTAGTTAACGTTTCACCATCATTAGATGTGGGGAAACACCCTTTAGGTTGATACATACAATTTTTTATCCAATCACATAACCGACTAGTCCAATATAAGTGTTTGTTAAATAATAGATATGTAACTCTAGAAACTATATCATGTTGTAGTAATTGAATTAATTGAAATTAATATGTAATAGATTATTCATGACATATGAATCCTAAAATACATATTTTGATACATGCTAAATACCAAATTTCATGATAAAGGTGAGGGTAAAATGAAATCAATTAGGATTACAAAAATTCCAAAAACACGTGTTTCACCAAATAGTGAGTACAATACAACAATAACATGAGAAAATAAAATCCTAATTCTCCTTCTTGAAATAATTTATTTTTTTCTATATGTGGTTTAGCTACTCCAATGAATATGATTTTTACCAAATTCTCACACATTCTTGTCTCCTTTACATAAACCAAAAATAGTATGAAAATTAATGTTTCTATGATACCACAAGTAAAATCCTATACTACGATCACTCATATGTAACTTATCATGGTTGGTCACATGGCCTCAACTGTGCCTCCGCATATGGAAGAGGCTTCTAACTATTAGTGATTGTATATTATGGTTTGGTGGGGTGACTATAACGTATCTATTAGAGTGATACATAATTGTAAAATATAATTATATATTTGTATATGTAATGTGACAATAAAAATATCAGGAGAAAATATCCATTCCAAAATAACAAAAATAAATAATACATAATATCACATACATGGTGATGTCATGATGCTATACAAAATAAGGAGTGAGGAATTATAGATCATGTATATAAGCATACAAATTTTGTAGAAGAAACAAAAAAGTATAACTAAAATCCCTTATAACATCATGAGCATAAGATAATTCCTCAAAATCTTGTTGATAATACTATAAAATATGGTTAATCATTTCTAATAGGGTGATACCTTTTTCCCTACCTGCATCAATGAATTCTAGATGGGTACCAACTAGCGCCCTAATAAGGGTGTGAGTAAAACATATTATTACACAACCAATTGTGGATATAAATAATCCAAAATATGATTATATAATGAAAAAAAGTTTAGGGAAAAATAAAACTTGTAATAGATGAAGTATGAAAACCCACTTAAGAAAAACTATTTACTGGAATCTCATCTGATACTACCTACATTTGAATCTTATATAATGTATCTAGGTCTTCATAATTTCATGAATCACTATGTAACATCATTTTTTAGTTCAATGTAAAATTTTAAGAGAATAATATATATAATTTCTAAATAATGATTATGGAACAAAGTTTCATTAAATAAAAAAATAGACACTATGGTAAGATATATCCTTTAATTATATGTATTCTATAAGGAATTTCATGCCCATTTATTTTAAAAACATCAATGAAAATCATGTCCTTTAATTATGAGTATGTAATAGAAATAATCATTTCTATTGGTTGAATTTATGTAATAGGGAACTTTTTTCCATCACAGAAGGTAATAATGAAGTAAAGTAACTCTTGGTCTATGATAATTCCTTTGATAATTATCAATTTAATTCATTATATAATTCATCTGACTAAATTGTGATATAATTTGGAATAATTGAATCTATATTCCATTACATATTTCATCAAATGGATTGGGAAATTTTATTTCCATTAACCTTTAAAATAATGCATCTACAATAAATCCAATGGTCAATGGGTAGGTCCATACCACTTCTGAATTATTTTCTAAAATTTCAATATTTAATTGGTCATTTACATGATAAACACACCTTATTTGTGTTTTGGTCCAATGGGAAGCACATGGAATTAAAAAATATAGTCTAATCCTCCCAAGGGGATGGTTCAGGATCAGTTTTTCAACATCTAACTGGTTATCAAGTCATAAAAAAAATCTAAAATGATGTTACAAAATTATTTATGGTGTGTATTAATTTTTGATGAAATCCCTAGAAATTCTGGTCAATGGACTAATGGAAAAAATATATAAACACCTAAATATTTATGGAAAAGATATATAATAGATAGCATATAGTGGATGCAAACTCTTCTTCTAGTATTGGATTATAATCTAGGATATAATAGAAAAAATTTAAGAAAATTATAAGTTCCCTAAAAGTATGGAATATTTTCTCACATGAATTTAGCATTATATATCATGAGACAGACAAAAATAATAATAAAGAGGATTTATGAACATACATTGATTGATATAATGGAACCAATGGAATATGATTCATACATTATTTGAGCGATGAGTATCAAAACCTAGGTGAAGTCCATGGGAGTGATTTAGAAGAGGGGTATACAATGAAAATGGTAAATGAGAAGAAGGGTTTTACTTTAAGAGGGAGGAATGGAAAACATAATAATCAAAAATTTTAAGGGCGTAAGCCTTAGAAATACAGTTAGCCAAAAACTTCACAAACTGTGAAATAACACTATTAAATAGCACATCACTCATATGGGATCAGTACCCTATTTGACCAATAATGTGCATCATATGCATTATCATTTACAAGGAGGCCATCCTCTAGAAATAATTTGTGCATGGTTTGATAAAATCTACACATATCATCAAGATCACCTCTAAAACATATAATCACTATTTTTTTGCATTTATGGCCTCATTAAATTGTTTTAATAACCATTTTTATCTTATTTGGGGGAAAATGAGCCATAAAATTATAACTAGATATGCACCAATAGTGTGCTTCATTATATTTCCCCAAAATTGGATCTCTATGCTACAAAATTCCTCTTCTTCTTGTGTACCCTTCATTAGTCCTTCAATATATATCAATAGAATAAAATAAGAAGTTATAACTAAGAATCAAAGGACATATACGTCTCCTATGATATGGGACATTAAATATATTAAAAACAAACATTTCATATGTTCCCAATTATTTCACAACACCAATAGAAGAAAATAAATATTGATCTATTCTGTGGAATAAAAAATTATCTAGATTGGAATCCTTTTATTAATGTTTCATAAAATATTTTGAGTAGTCTTATTTTAGAGAAGATTGTTTTCTATTCAATCATTTAATAAAAATACAACTATTTAACATAAATTAATCTATTTCTTCACTAACATTTTGTAGGATTTGATTTTGAATCTTCGTAATGAATTTACCAAGAATTGTCACAAATAAAAATATTTTAAGTAGAAGGAACCTACTACTTTTAGAATTATTATGATTGAACACTTAATGATTTAAAATTTTTCTTTGCACAGTGTATAGGTCATTTAGAATAAGAATTTTTTTTTTTGTTTTTGAGGTCTCAACTATTGAATTAACCACTCTTAATTCAGTGTGTTTTGAACACTCATCTCGAAAAACATCAATATCCCATAGATTGACTATTAGTTCATAAAACATCAGATTTGGGATGAATTTATAATACTCCAATGGTTTTAATATGTTTTAAAATTATTTATTGATATTCATAACATCCACATAATTCATTTTGTGTTTCTTCAATAGTATGGTCTCAAGTACATTGATATTGATTTCATTGTTTTCAAGTTGATAAATCTTGACAATTATGATATCATTTTAATTTTCCTTTAATTAATGGATCATTTATTACAATTAAATATTGGGATAATAATTTTTATGAGTAGTATTTAGCAACTTATATTCAAAACAAGAGAAATTTTCTTCATGTTAAACATTCTATGATTATCTAGACCAAGTACTCACGGATATATTAACATTGGATTTTGTACTTTCATTGAAATCCTTATCCAATTTTTATAAAATTCCTTCAGGTGATGAAATATTTTCTTACCTTCCATTTATTAATCTATTGATAAATTTAATTGTTTAATTGCGATAATAATATATCATATCATTCAGTCTGTCAATTTATTCAACATTAAAATCATTATAAATGTGTTCTCTTCCACTAATGTTCGGATCTTCTTGACGACAATTTTGATAAAATATTTTTTTATTATTATTTATATATGAATGAACCACTATACCAGATATAAATATTGTCTTCCAAATTTATAGTATTTAATAACCATATCATCAACTTCAATACATGATATTTCATTATCATGAATAATATATCATTAAAATAAATATGTAATCTACTATGGTCAAGAGGGAAGTTTCCTTTATGCTTCACAACTCTATAAAAATTATATTATTCAAGGACATGGATAAGGTAGAATTTCAATATTTTTTATGTATATCTCAACCGTTGTTTCAATATATTTTGAATTAAAAATTTAAATGTGATATCTTATATAATATTCAAATCAAATAATTAAAATAGTGGTGTGACATGACTTTTTGATGCCACTGGTTATGATCAAATTGGGATTTCCACTCTGATTGGGGCGTAAAATATTTTTGGGATGAGTTTTTTCAAATAAAAAATTATATACCTTTAAATACCTCTATTAATTATTCAATTAATGGATTTCAAGTTATATTCGACCTTAAATTTAATTAAAAACATAAAATAGTAATGCAAAAAGAATTCCATAATCTTTAATGAGGGCATCCTCTAGTGTGGATGAATAAATATGTTGTGTATGGTGGAAATTTTTTAATGTAAACATAGAATACCTTTTATTATCAAGAATATCATGATCAAGGGGATTTACATGAACTGCTTTTTATATAACTAAACAGGTAAAATGGAATATATTCTTTCAAGAACATGTGTAAGATATCATCCTTCTCTGACATAAGTGATAAATAATACGGATAAAATATACATTGGCAATCATTAATTACCCTGATAAACTTACTCTAAATTTATTAAACAAATGGATTGCAAAAATATATTAATCAATCGGTTTTCTCAAATGTGCAGCAATCATGTATGATGCCTAGGATTTTTCTTCTTCTTTTTTTAAAAAAATAACATGAATATATAGTGGGTTGATAATATCATATTTTTTTACCCATATGATGATCAAAAAATAATTTAATGTTAATAAAATATTCTTATCAATTTAATCATGGAAATATTGATTCTGGAGTAGTATTCAATTAACATATTCAGTTTAATCAAGTCCTCTGGAAAATTTATTTTTATAATGAAATCCCAACAACGTTAATTAAAATGAAATCATTATTACATGATTTGTTTTATTCTCAAAATTAATACATTTATTTCTTTTGTAAACCATAGAATCTATCATGTTTTATTATTAATATTTTTTTTAGTAGAGGTTTGTGTTATTCATATCCATCACTCGATATCTACATTTTTTGGATTGAATATAAATCATATTAAAACAATATTATTAATATCATGTAATATTTTAAAAAAAGTATTTCTAATTTTATATCCTCATAGAATAAAATATGGTTTATATGAGTTGTATGTGCTACTTACTATATGAATTCACTATATACTTCACATAAAACAAAAAACATATATTGTATGTGTCTTCTGTAAGTTTATTATCCTTTTATAAAATATATATATGGTGTATTGGGTCATTCATTAATGAAATATCACATGTGTAATGGTTTTTATATTATCATTGTATTCATGAAATAAATTTAATGATCATGAATTATCCTTCTCCTTCATGTCAAATGATCATTAAGAGATCATATTTCTTTATTTCATAACTAATAGGGTTGATTTATCTCCTTATTTTTTCAAAATGAATCATGTGAAATGTCATTGTATATACTAGTTCACATAAGATTGATACATAGTATATTTCTTTCTTATAACTCAGTTGTATTTCATGACCAGCATTTAATGTGGGTACTTCAATATTTATATAGAAGAATCCTTTATTTATCCTTTGATTTCAATGGAATGAAAAATTCTTCATCAATTTCCTGATTACCATAGAAAATAACAAGGATACTAGATTCTTAATCTCTTAACCTCTTATGTTATGAAGGATTCCCTTGAATAATCTCATGACAGGGTTTTTACATGCATTAAGTGTACATATCATCCAAATATATAGACTTTATATGATGTTGGGGTAGAAACGTGACCTTTTGATTGGTTTATTTTGATCGTCTGACACCTTAGTGTAAAAATAATCGACACATGTGGATTACTTCATGTGATGATATTTTTCCATGATGAAACCTTCAAACGTACATTCCCCTTCATGATATGGCTTCATGAGATATATGTTACAATACAACATATTAGTCGATTGTTCATTTGAAACATTTTTTATCCTTCGATAATAGTGTTTGAACTGAATAAATAGTTTCATACTTGTTGATGCATGTATCTTTCTCAGGGTTTGATCACTAGAATGATGGACATTAACTATCACAGAATCACGTGAGCATATTTCATCATGGTTTTTTTTGTTTTTTAGAATGGTTCCATAGTGGTTCCTATAATTGTTTAAGGGTAACCAAAATAAGGTTAAACTAATTTTTCATGTTGATATAAACTCACATGTCACATAATATTTTTATAACAATGATTGAAGATATAATTTATTCTAGGGATTATCTATATATTTTATATTGGAGGAATAATATGTTATACAGACCATGGCCTGCATCAATATTTTGTTTGGTCATCATTCCTAAAAAAATATTTTTGTTTCATCAACTAGGGTGATCTGACTATCCTATGGTCCACTCTTGGAGATACACACACCACACAAACACAAAATCCATGGGAAAATCCCATTACTTTCATTTTTGTGTTGGTTCAATCACCTCTATGTGTGCTCAGTTTGATACATGTGCACCCCTTGGTAGCTCATTATGGGAACTATTTATACCCATTCTCACAAACCAATCATAGTGGATTTGACAGTTTAACTACCTCTCATGGGGTTCAAAACCTTGTTCCCACTTGTGGTTGAGATGGTCCTTGTTGTTTCATTATTGGACCACTTTTTAAAAAATAAGAAAATTAGATCAATTGAAATTGTTTAATATATTTATAATCCATTTGTAATCATAAACACAAATCCACATAAATTTATTCACTATAATTCGTCAAACAAAATATGTTAAACTTATCTTCTTCCAAATATAGATATCAGACTACAAAGATAAATAATGGATGGAAGATTCTTCATCTCTATTGTTTTTTAGAACTGTGATACCCATTATCACATGTCCGATAACTATATAAACACATTCATTAATCATCATAGTTAAATTCAATTCACCAAAAATATTAAATTTGGCCTTTAAACATATTATGGAGGGATGTTAACTTAAAAAACATGCTTCAGATAACAATTAGACGTAAATAATTTTCTTCTCTTCTGGTAAATATTTATATCAATTTATTCTTTAATTTATTAATCATTGATAAAAACTAAAACACAGATACAAAGTATTATCATCTACTTTAACCTTGTGGGATCTTCTTTTAACTAGATAACATATATTTTTTTCAAAAATAATTGAACTTATTACCTAATTTAATCATTATGATAAAAAATATGGAATCTATTTTCTATGTTTTGATCTCAATATATGTTAAAAATTATATTGAATTTATATACTTAAAATATATTGAAACATAAATTTTATAAGAAATCATTTTTTTCAATTAAAATAAATTTTCACAAAAATCAAGAATAATATTGAATTTCATTTATTTTATTACTTTATTATTAAAAATTATAGTAATGTTCCATTAAAAACAATAAAAAATATAATATAGTCATTGAAATACATAATTTAATCAATGGAATATTATAGCCTTTATTAAAATAAAACATCTCATACATTCTAAAATGTTGAGAAAATGTTTATAAATTCCAAAAAAATATTTTTAAATGTTTTTAAACCATCGTGAAAGGTTTTACAAACAATGTTCAAAACCTAAAAAGTCGTTCTTATATCGTGATGATATCGAAAACATGAAAAAATTAGTAAAAACCATGTCTTTCACTATTAACCCAAAAATCAACCATTTTACAGAAATCCCAAAAATTCATCATATGATATTCTGGACATTATTAATTAAAAAACGAATTTAATTTTGATGAATTAAAAAATTAAATTTTTTAAATTCATCTTTTAAATGAAAATATGATATAAACAAACTACTTTTATAAAAAAACCATTATGATTTAACAATTCTTAATTTAGTTCATATAATTAACTATTTAAATGAACATTAATATACTAGCTAATGAATTTGGATGTTTCATATTATTATAATAATGATTTAAATTTTATAAGTATAATATATTACGAAAAAATAAACAACACATAAATAATAGTTCCTTTAATATAACAAGAAATTCCCTATTAGTTTAGTGACATTTTAAAACAAAAAAGTTTCTATTGTATTTAACCTTCTGGAAGTGTACCCCCTTTTTATATGTTAATATACTATATTGAAACATGATATTGGGTATGTTTTTATATGATAACATTCTATAAGGTATGTTTCTATAGTATACTAAATAATTGAAAATGTAGTATCATTATTATAATCATATAATAAGTATTTGCTCATTTTAGTTAAATTTTTCTTTAGAAACAAGCTATTTAAAATTGTTTTTTAAATATGCGTTTATATTAAAATATTTGGGTGCTACATTATATGACTCTAATAACATTGGAATATTTATATTTTTAAATTGTAACATATTAAATTAATGTATAGTGAAATTGATATAATTTTATACGTAGATTATATCTTGATAAATATTTTTTATATTTCTAGAGGGAAACTTAGTATCTCCAAAAATTTTATAAATCCATATATGTAACATTGTGAAATAAATTTTTCAATACATTTATAAGATAATAAATTAATTGTTTAGTGATAAATAATTATATATTTATCTTTCTTTCTATGAATTTATTAATTTTCCATCAAGATATAGAATACTAGAAAACATACTTACATGATTAAATTACTTTATATAAATATAATTTGATCCTTTGGTGTGTTCCATTCAGTTCCCAAACACTTCATCATCTCTTATCCTAAATGATGAATATTCATGAATTATTTTTTATATATGACGCCCGAAAATAATATTTTAAAGAATTATAATATTCAAAAATAATGAAAATTCATTTCCTTTATCCTTATGTTTTTGTGAAAAACAAATTTTGATCATTAGATTCAATAATAGTAAATCTAAAAAAATAATCCTAGGAAATAATAAATTATCTTCTAAACCCTAAATAGTAACAATAAAAGATAAAATCATGTCATTATAAAAATATATAAACAACACAAAAATAAAAAATATTATTGACAAAATTAAATAAAAAATCAAATTTATTTGAACACATTTTCATATAAAATCAACCAAATATTAATCGTGAAAAAATTTATCCCCAATAATCATTAAAAAATTTCCTTTACCATTTCACAATCAAAAAAAATCATGGAAATATATATTAATTTAAATATATTAATCTAACAAAAAATCAAATAAATCATCTAAATGGAAATAACATTTCAATTCATAGTATTATCCTTACTATTCAACTAATATACCACCAAAACAAATATACTATTATCCAAATTAACCATAATTACATCAACATCAAATAACTTATTAACACTAGAGTTACATATACCATTCATTTAATTTGAATAAAAATATATAAAAATCATACAAAAATGACCACATAACTAAACACATATTAACCAAATGTTATATATATATATTTATCTTCTTTAGAATCCCAATAAAAGATTATGAAAATATAAATAAAATTTATAAACTCTCTTCATATAAAATCTAAAAATATCATAAGCACTTTTTAAATTATAATATAACATAAATTTATTAACTCATGGTGATATTTATAGCATTAAAATTATATTAATCCAATAATATACTAACATATAAATATTTCTATGGCCTAATTTGATAGTAATCATATTTCCCCAAACCCATACTCCCAGATTTGTTGTTAAAAACATGTCTTTTATATACTATATTTTTTACCATCAAATGTGACACAATTTTAACCATAAATAATATTAACATCAATATAAATGATATATATATGGAACTATTTTTTAGTTTTAGGTCTTTAGGGATTAAGAAAACCCTTTACTTAAAAAATCCATGTCTATCCAACCCTATAGAAATTTCATGGTTATACTATTATTTTCTTATTCAATAATAAATCATCAAAATTTTCCATAAAATTCTATAACTATTGAATCCTTATAGATATATCATATATATTACTCTTATTTAAGACTTAGGGAAATTGAAACATAAGAAGTATGAGATCAGATACTCTATAAAATAAAACATATAAACAAAAATGTCATAGGATAAATATGGTATATCCTTTATGGTAGAATTATGTAATAATAAAACATTATTTTTAGCATAAACATTGGCATGAATTATTTCCAAGGAAAACATAACAACATAATTGATCACATGAGAAAAAAATAAATTATTTCATAATGATTAAATGATTAATGATGCAAAACATATTCTTTTCGTCAAGTCCTATAATAATATATTATATATGCCATCAATGCCTCATCAATGACATCAAAAATAATTGGATAGGCATACAACAAATACCCAACATATTTTGTCTCATGATACCCACTAATGCATCTACGTGTTATCTAACCCTCCTTCCACTTAAAAAGTCCAATGAATATATTAAATGAAATAAATTAATATTAAATACCATATATAATCAAATTTTTTTAATAAAACATACATGTTTTAAAACTGTCATACAAAATTGAAATATTTTCCTTTTTACAAAAATGAACTGCCATTCGTGATTTATAACCTACAATTTCATTTATGTACTATTTGGTACTCACATTATATAGTGTAATGATTACATAGATAAGTAAATACTAGAAATTATGTATAACATATATGTGATAAAGGATACCATAATTTCATAATAAATGAATATATTTCAGTAAATACATATCTTCTTGTAGATTATGAGTAAAAACAAGTGAATGTTTTCAAAATAATTTTATCAAATGTTTTTATACGATTTTTTCACAAATTGATGTCATAAATTATTTCCAAAACTCTTTTCATTGGCTATCAATTATACATTAAACAATTATTTTTAAAATAATTTACATTAATGGAATATTTAAAACATATCATTATTAGATAAAAAATGTATAATAAACATAAAAATACCCATAAGTGGAATTATATTATTTTTCAAAAAAATAAAAAAAAATTATAAACATCCTTAGATAAATTGATCAAAATAGGAATATATTATTATTTTTAAAGTCATAAAAACATATACAATAAAACATATAATTATTAATTTTCATGGTAATGAAAAATACCATTACATTAGTAAATTTTTAGTTCATTTATTTCTTCCACTTTTGTAAATAAAATAATGGTTAATTCATAAAAACATTAAAAAATTCATTTAAAAATAAATAAATCCAATGTCACTAGATAATTTAATTTCTATGTCATTGAAAATTTTAAAATATAATTTTATCAGAAAATATTTGGATGTGGATTTAAAGGAAAAATTATTTTATTCCAAAAAGTAAGAATAAAATTATATTTTCTTATAAACATAATATCTATTGTTTTGAGTGAAAAAAAGTGTAAAAATGGAAGGAATAAATTTATAATAGAATAATATAACTAGATGAAAATATATAAGGATTAAGTTAGAAAGTAAAATCAGTTCCTTCAAACATGACTTATATAAAAACACTCATAATTAATATCAAGATTTTACAATAAACCCATATAGTTTTTGTATAATTTTAATAAAAAACTATAATATGTTAGAAAAAAATATTGTTATATATGGAACATTAATTAAATTATTAAATATGACAAAATATATTAACGAGGAAGTAAGTACACCATATAAACGAATATATAGTTCATAAGATGAATCAGGTCTCAATAAATAAAATTCAATTCCAATAACCTAAAAATATTATTATAGTTGAATCAAATCTTATTTAAAGATAGAAAATGAAATGAATCATTAATTAAAATGATTAAATAGATTATGAAGATATAATATTACAATTATTAATAATATAAACAATATAATTTACATAGGTTCATAAATAAAAACATACCTCGAAGAAGGATGTTTGATATTTTAAACACTTACTATAGAGTGCCACATGGTTAGATAAATTCTAAACTCATGAATAATATAATAAAATTGATTAAATAGGTGATTGAACCCCATATTCAACTGTATTTGTTTCTATTTTTTAATTAATATATTTTTTTCCCTATGTTCACAAATTGAGTTTTTTTGTTTAATTTTTCTAAAACTATTTTACAGTGTTGAACATGGTTAAGGGTGTTATAAAATTGACTCACTCTCTCTAAATTGGATATAATATATTTTCATTATCATTGTAGTATCACAAAAAAACTTTAATCTGATTATGTTTTCAAAAATAAATAAAAAGTTAGAAATTTTTCTATACATGAACATTTGTTGGTATTATATTTTATGTTCAAATTTAATATAATTTTTAAAAATATAATGGAAAAATAAAATTCTATAACCATAAATTTTTTTTAAATATCATATTTATTCATTAAATAAATCTTTTATAATTTTCCATTATAGGAGTTGGTGAAAAATAAAATACCTTATTCATAGAGGATGTAGTCCGCACAAACACAAGACTGAAATTTTAATTTTCATATATATTTATATGATGTAGTGATATGATAATATCTCAATTAATATAATATCATATTATTGGACTAATTATAGTGATGTTATTATATAATGATAGTTTAGAATATTTGATGGATGTTTGAAAATAAAGAATGTTGAATGAACTATGTTATTGTGATTACCTTTTAATTTGATATACTTATTTTTTTGAACATATGGAATTTAGAATAGAGTTTCATAGTCACTCTAGTGTCTTGGGAACATTGTATGTGATGCCTGAATAATGATTTTTGAATAATTATCTGAGGAAATTGAAATCATATGTATCATTTTAAGGGATTGATTGAGTTTTATTTTATATTAAAAAATCAAAGAAATATTCCAAAATATTATCATCCACATGTATTATAAAAATGAATTTTTTTGTTTTAAATAATTTTAATAAAAAATTGATATTAAATATCCATAATGTTATTCTGATCAAAATTTATTTAATTTGAAATTAAAAAATCAATAATAATAAATGATTTAAAATATAGAAACATTAATAATCACATATCCTTGCAATTTATTTATAAAATTCATATAAAATCATAATTAATTATTGAATTATCACATGATTGTTTTTAAAATAATTTATTTAGTTTTCCTATGACATTCCAAATTGTTTTTTCACAACTACATATGTTGTTTATAGAATGATGCTACTATTTTAAACTAATAATAAATTACTAATATAAAAAATTATATCATACACATCATTATTGTCAAATATATATATATCTGTTTATATTTTAATATTTAAACTTATTATTATAATTATTAGATATTTTAAATATAGTTTTAGAGTGAGTGGAATTTTTTTAAAATACACTAAACGTTAAATAATATTAATTTCATTATCAATGGAACTTCTCATATAATAGAAAGAGTCTCTCAAATATTATAGGGTATTTTCAAAGTATACTAATCCAAAAAAACTAAAAAAATAGTCATATTTGTAGCCTTTTCTCTTTGTTTATATATTTAATACATTTAATCAAAAGAATAATTAGTTAATTTTTACCTAGGTTGCATATTTCTATTACTAATAATATAATTTCCCTTATTACATAATTTGAAAATTATGATCCAAATTATGGAGTCTATTTTCATTGATTCAATCTCTATTTGAAGAAATACTTTTTATATAAATACACAATATGTAAGTCATATCTGTTTTAAAAAAACAATTAAGCATAGAAAATATTTTACACCAAATTCATTGGTAATATTGATTTATATGATGTTTATTAGTTATCCATTAAAAATATAGTGTAATGTGAATTAAAAAAATACAAAATTAATGTATCCTTTTAACAAATTAATTAAATATTTGGTTCTAAATTTTTTTTTTTGAATAATTAATCACATATGTTCTAAAATGAAAACAAAGGTTTCTATGATAAACACAATATTTTTAATGATTTATTTTAATAATATAATGATTATTTTATCTTAAATTTTTTTTTATTAACCATAATTTTATTCTTATATCATGATGGGTTAATTAAATTGATATTACTTTAAATTCTATTTCATTCATTATTCAATGAAAAATAATAATTTCATAAAAATATCAAAAAATAAATCGATAATAATTTTAACATTATAAATTCCAAAATAATTTTCATTTTATTAAATTAAAATTATGAAATTTCTAATTCTATATTTTAATTGAAATTATGGAATATAGTGAAAAATTACTATTCTAAAAGAGGGCCTTTAAGATTTAAATATTATTAGTCATTTTTTATATCATAGTCCTGTTAAATAAAAGTTATTATAATAGAATATCATACAATGAAATATTTCATATTCTAATTATCATATTTTTTGAGTAAAAATGTATTTATTAGGAAAATATAAACAACACTTATAAAAGTATTTCTTTATAGAAATATAAAATATAAATTTCTTTTGTAAAACGTTAAAAATTAAGAATTTTGATAAGTGATTACCCTACCAAAAGTGTCCACCAATGATTTATGGAAATATAATTTAAGGTAAATTTGTAAAAGGTAAATTTCTATATGTTCACTTTTTATTAGGTAAGATTCAACTGGGTTATAGAGTAATGGAAAAATATTTCTTTAATTAAGTTAATCTAAAATGTTATAGATCCTACTACTTCAATGATTCATGTGAAATAAGAAATTCAAAATACATTGTAATTACATAATACTTTCAAATTGAGATCTTGGTGTATTTCAATTATAATTCATATTGAGTTGTCTAGAGACCTCAAGTAATACTCAAGATGAAAAGAAACTGGTAGCGTAAATAGGGTTAATAAGGGATAATTAGGCTGGAAGGAGACAGTTTGACCTCATGGTTGTGTTTAATGTGACCGTACATACCATGTAAGGATAGGGATGCACTCTTATGTGAATAAGAGTGTTTTGAAATGGTTCATGATGGGTATATTTTTATTGAGGCTAAATGAGATGTGAAGTAATGTGTTTCTTATTTTTTGAAGGGATTGAAGGCTCTTTAATGCATGATATTTCATTAAATATAGGTGAGGTGTGTGATAAGGAATTGGTAGAGGACATTGAATATCTTCTTATGGTCTAATATATATGCTTCCTATGAAATATTTGAACAACATGACATGTGGATAAAGATAAATTATAGTGAGAAGAGACTATAATTGGTTTTAGAAAATGAAGGGAAAACACTGATAGGTTAGATATGGAAACTAAGAGGATTAAGATGTTGTGCTTATGAAACCAAGTTCATCCACAGGATATTGGAACCAGATATAGGATAGATAATGATACATGTTTCATGATGAGGGGTAGGACCTGAATTTCTATTACCTTTGTAAAAATATAGGTATATTGTGAAAAAATTTACGTGCCCTTATTGTAGTTTCATGTATGTTTAACTTTATACATGTGATTGGTGATAGATCATGGGATTTCTGATGTTAGATCTTGAATCCCAAATTCATAATGAGTGATTTGTATGTATTCATGAAATAATGTGATGCAAGAACATACCCTAAGTCATAAGGAAGTGATTATGATATCCTTATATTGTGTTGAAAGGGCTAGTTGAGCCCAACCATGATGGTTATATATTGGTGTAGTTGTGATGTGATACCAAATTATACCTAGAGTGATATGATAGTAGTCAGTCTAATGGTATCAACTTTACTAAAAAGACATGGGCTTAAACCGCCATAAATAAGAAGGATATTTCTATAGATGATATAATGCGATATGTAGGTAATTAACCCTACCTATAGTGATGAGCTTGTTGTTAAAATATGAATTAACTCCCACCTTTAGTTATATGGTATATGTTCGAATATGAATAGTTTCCTCCCTTGATTTATATGGAATAGACTAGGACATATACAAATGACCCTACTCAGAACCTTCTAGAAGTTATCAAGTCTTGTAGAAAACCTTCCTTGAGCCTTTGGGAATGGGATGAGGTATATGAAATGAGGATAATGGACTCAAAATTTGGAAAATCTTTTGATGGACATGTATAGTAGGTTCTTGTTTAGTAATTGATGGTTTGACGTGGGTGGAGTCATGGTGTCCTGATTAGCACATAAAATTTATATATTTATTTGATTACATGTTTCTTTTTTTTCCTTTTACTCATTTAAACATCAATATGATGTCGTATATTAGGGTTAATTTTTGAGACCCAACATTGATGTATTTCTGTAACTTTACAAAGTGGTTTTATGTTCATGAAAAAAATATGTTTGTTTTAAAAGATTCAACATAGGTTGTGTTTTGGATCGAGATGTGGTATCTTGATGTGTTTTTATATATTTATACGAGGTATGTTTTATATATATAAATATATATTCTAAATTTTTCCATTAATCTAGCATATTTGTATATAGGATTACACTAGTGGGAGATCAGTTGATGTGTGTCTTTGACATCATTTCATTGTATTCTAGATTAGTTATATTTATTTTATTTTATTGTACACTTATTATTTACCATCTATGTTCCTTGGTTATTTATGTTATTGATTTAGTCTTATTTGAAGGCACAATTTCCCAAAAATACGATTTAGAAACTCACCACTAAATAGTATCCTTTTCCATGTGGGGAGGTATGACTAAGGTAACATAGTGATGAATCTTCGATGTTCGTTTTTTATTTCTGATAATTTTTTATTTGGTTTTTATAATTGTTTTATGACATTAATGGAGATAAGATGATTGTTTTGTGATAATAGAACATTATATAACTATTTAAAATTACATTGATGTGCAGCTACTGTTCATATCATTAAAATATGTTAGTTTTATAGTTGAAATATAGAATTTATGGAAGATTAATAATATGAATAATTTGAGTTTCTATATAAATAATTGTAATCATGAATAACACTATAAATATTTTTTTAAAAGTTTTTAAAAATGTATAATTATTTCTGATGTCGGATTGAAGAACCTCACAGTTGATTTGATAAAATTTTGGAAGTGTTTTACTAAAGAAAAATATTAACCGAATTTGTTTTGTGATTTCTAGGGATGCATATAATAGTTTTGTGTCATGTATAATAATTTATGTAGTCAGGTGGAAAAATTCAATGGAAATTATCACAAGTCGACCCACTTATGTTGTTTTAGATCAATGCACAAAAATCAATCTATATGTATATATCTTGAAGGAAAATTGATAATGGGATTTATCTTACAAGATGGTGGTGTTAGGATTATAGATGAAAATTTATATTATTCACATAAGATATTAGAGATATCTGTAATATATTTGACTCATGTGAACAATTCTTAATATATTTCAGCTAGAAAAAGGGCAAACAATGATTTACTTTGTAAAATTATGAGAATATTGAATCTATCCTTGTGTGGGAAATAATTAAATAAGATATATTAACAAATAAATATTATAATAAAATAATATTTGAATTTTATTATGCCTACGAAATCTTATTTCAATATAAAACATCATGATAAAATTTATAACCATTACTCTTTTTAAATTTAATTATGTGCTATCATGAGAAGAATATTTGTGTGTTTTCATGATTTCTTTGAAGTATAATGTGATGACACATAACCACATCGACATGAAAATAATTTTCTGGAAAATAAAGAATATTTTTTTAATGAAATTAATTTCTAAAAAATGGTGGCCTGAAAAAACTAAATATTTATATTAGCATAAAGGATATTTTAGAAGGGTTCTTTGATATGTAGTCTATGATTTTTGAATTATTTTTTTACATTCACATAATTTAATTGATATTTCCTTAACAGTTTACGAAAATTTTATTCTCCAATTATTCTATGAATATATATAGTTCTATGGATTATTAAAAGTTTTGGTTGATAATTCAGATAAATAAAAAATGATATTCAATTATATCAAAAAACATGACTATAGAGTATTAGAATATTTTTATTGAATACGGTAGAGGAAGAAAATATAATTCAATGGAGTTAAAATTGAGTCTCATATATTCTTGAGTGATAATTATTCTATGTCATAGGGATTATTCTATTCATGTGAAATTGTAACCTTTTGGTACCATATTTTTTACAAGCTAATTGGTATACCCTTATCTCATGTTTCTTTTGAGAATAATACGGGTATCTTGTGTGTGTCTATGATAACACGCATTCCATACTTTATATGTAGTGATCCAGAATGAGGAAAATTTCACAAAAAAAAATCTTTTAATTTACCTTACTACATCAGTTACATTTTAAGAGGGAGATAGGTTATAAAGAGGCACAATTCCTAAAGCTATTATTTGGTAAATATACATATTCACCCACACCTCTTGTGTGCATTTCCCTTTATGATATCCAGTAATTTTCATCAATTACAGGTTGAGTCTATTTCACACAAATGATTATTATAGACTAACATAATGCATTTAATAAAATGAATCCCAAAATTTGATGGAAAATGGTTTGAATATTTTATATTTATAATGTTCCTCAAATTATCTCTTATAGGATGGATTTTATTTATTCTATTCAATATGAGTTTTTTTTCAGATAAAAAAATCATGGGCTCTATCAAATATAAAAAATTGATAATTATGGAGTGTTATGACTGAAAAAAACTAAAAAATTCTTGGATTAAGAACATCCAATAATATATTTAAGAAGCATAATTTAATATATTAAGGAAACAACACCTTGAAAGAATATAATCTGTAGATTAATCAACTATAGATTATAGATGTTATAGTTTATATGGACAAAACTATTGAATTATTTTATACCTTGGTAGATATGATTTTGTTCCCAATTATAGGGTTGGTAGGAACTCATAATGATTTAATTTTTTTATAGAAACTGATGATAATCCTTATAAACAATTATTCCAAATTCATTTCTCTTATAGATAGGGATCCTAATAACAGTACTACTGATGAAAATAACATTACTACAATTAATTATGAAATTATAATAGGAATATCTATTAATAGAAATTTAATTTTGGAAATGTAAATTTCCTTAAAATACTTTAATGTTTTAAATCGTGAATGAAACACTAAAATAAGAAATGAAGAAGAAAACAATGAATATTATTATGTCACTATTTCACTCATGTCTACTAATTTAACATAATGAGGAAGAGGTTTATATAGAGGTAAACATTGATTTAAATTATGCAACATTGGAATGGTTTATTGTATATTTTATATTCGTCCAATGATATTGGAACGGGAAAATTAAAATTAAGAATCTTATAGGGAAATATTTTCCAATGATCACTCAAATACCCATTCAAAAGAAATGAGGTCGTTTTATCCTAACTCATTTAGAGTAATTGTTTTCTTATTTATGAAAGTGTGTATGTTAATAAGAAATGTGGACATGATGATGTTCATAGAGATGAATCTCCAATAGAAATCATGGATCAAGAAGAAGAAGAAGATCCAATACCATGATAAAATGAATCACAAAACAAACATGAAAATTTCTTAATTAATGGATACAATTCTAGAGAATATACAATGAGAATGGAGATCATTATATTTCTAAAAAATTGAATTAATGAGAGAATATAATACATAGAATAAAAACAATAAGATAATAAAGGGAATCTATGAGGATAAAATTTCAATATTTAATAAGAAAAAGATATGTTGAATATTAATAAAAAACAATTTAATAACCATTGAATATATAACCTCAACTTTTATACTCTGTGATATTTAAATTGAATAAAATGATAGTTGGAATGAGGAAGTTAATAATAATAATGCATAAATCAAATGATTAAAGAATAAGACTTTTTAATAAATATGATAATACTATAAGTGTGATATAGAAAATTTATTTTATAATAAATATGCTTTATAAAAAAAAAGATATGTGTACAATGGTTCTAGTACAAATGGATATTAGTACTTACTAATAAAACACGTTCATTATTATAACCTATAATGGATGAATTACATAGAAAATGACACAAATGTTCTAAAATAGAGGAATAATTAAATCCATAAAAACAGACTTCATAAATCAGGAATATTCAGTGATCAACTTCATAATGTGAAATTAAAAGGTATACTAATATAAGGGGAATGTAATGTATGAAAACAACACATTTAGTAGAAAAACATAAATCAAATAAAATCATTTAATTTATACTACTATTATTTAAGAATTTTTTGAAATAAATATTTTAAATATTTGTAAAATATATATTTTATTGAACAATGAATATAGAATAAATCAAGTGGGAGGGTTAATACACAAGTGATATCTCATCTACGACATGGACATTATAAAAAAAATATTGAATTCGAACATAGTTTTGATTTCATATAAGAGAGATATGGAATATTTGATTAGGTGATAAATATGTCAATTTTTTTGTGGAATTATTTCCTACTCAAATAAATTTTTTTAAAGATTGTAAATAATCAAAATCAATCCCAAATCATGCAAAAGGAATATATTTTTATGTGAAATTTAATTTTTTAAAATCCGAGAACCCTTAGAAAATGGATAGTGGATGTTCATCCCACATCATAAGTGATCTATAAAAATAAAAAATATTCAAAAATATGAATGAAATGCTATAAATTATTGTAATAATACTCTTCATAAGATATAATTTTATAGGAAAAAACATTTGTATAATTCAAATCAATGTGGATAGTGTGTAATTTTTGGATGGACTAAATCAAAACTTCAATAGTGAATCATAATGACATGATGCTTGAAATGAGTTTTCCAAATAAATTATGGATTCATTGTGATAATAATGAAATATGGGGTAGTAATTTCAAGGGGTTTGAGAATCCTAGGAAACCTGTCTCAAATAGGGGATTCCAAAAAGGATGTTACGTGAGAAAAATCATAAAAAATTAGTTATGTCACTAAAGGATTGGGAATGATGTCCAAAATAACATGAATATATTTACTAAAGAATAAAAAGTGATAAATTAACAACAACTAAATTTAGAAAATACTATAATTTAAAAATTATTCAAAAAAGGGGAATTGATCAACAAAAAGTATAAGTTATTTAAAATTAAAATCATAATGCCTCTATGACTAATTCATCCTGATACTATTGGGACTATGATATTGATTTCAAAAAATATAGGAAGTTATTTTATCATAGTCTTGATTGATTTTCAAAGGATTTATTAAATTATGTTTATAGATAAAACCCCATATCCCCAATATATATTCATTATAATTAGAATACCTATAGAAAAACAATAATTCTGGTATATAAAGAGAGTATGGTCATCTAATGAAACTAATTTTTTAAAAAAATAATTAATTAATATCCTAAAAATCAAGACATCTAATGTTAGTTATTTTCACTATATACTCCATAAAATAATAGATTTATGAAAAGAAAAAAATCCAAGATGACATTTCTATGACCATATTAGAAGATCATAAATCATCAAGGTAAATTATGCTTCAATTCATATCATCTATAAAAATACTTTTGGGTGGGTTTCAAATAAGTAAAAACACAGACAAGACTTCAGACGGAAGGTGTCACAAATGAAATCCAAATATCAAATATTTAGTGGTGTTTATAATTCCATGATTGATCAATAGAATGGAAAAAATATTGCAAATCATGTTGATAAGTCTATAAATGATATTTTTCATGGGCACACATCAAACAAAAAATCATAATTGTGTTATAACAACAAATCTATAAGTATCTTTGATAGTGATAGTATGACTTCCATTAAAAATGATGAATTGACTAGTCATGTTATCTTTAATGAAAACGATGATTATTTTTTCATTTATAAACTCATTTATTAAGATACATAAACATGCATATTCTAACAAATGATGTATATTCTTATTCATTGGGTGATGATGATAGAAATTGAAGCTGGAGAAAAACATTTATGACCCAATAAAGATGGCGATATTGAGAAAATTATTATGGATATGAATCAATGTTTAAATCCAATAGTAAGGTCCATTAAATATTTACATACAGGTTTATTATCTATTTTGGATCCATAGAAACAATAGAAATCCTTAAATCATGAAGAGATGTTTTTGGCTATGAATAAATAACATGATAGATTGAAAAAATGACACATAAAAACTTTTTCTAAATCCCATAGAAATAAATTTGATTAGATCCATATCATTTTTGAGAAACTATATTTATGATAAGGGTGAAGTAACTATAAAAATAAAGTATATAATTAAAAGGATATATACACATTAAATGGGATGTCATTTATGAAACCTTTACTCTATGGTCTAGTAATTAATCCTATAGAATATATATTTTCATAGTAGTTAAAAATCCTTAAATATGTTTCATATAGATATTAAAAAGACTTTTTTAATAGGTTATCATGATATAGAAGTCTACATTGAATATCTTTACGGATTTATTCTATATTAAAATGGGAAAAATGGTTTTTATGTTTGATAAATGTCTTTATGGTTTTAATTAAGCTCTATGATCTTGATATTTTATGTTTGATGAGTACCTAAAAGGTATAATGTTTTTCATAGGATAGGAGAAAATATATATATATATATATATATATATATAAACCTTACACCACATCACTCTTTGTTTTCATATTATGATGATAAAATATTTTCTAATAATGAAGAATATTAATTTTAGGAATACTAATGTCATGTTGAGAATTGATTTAAAATTTTAATTCTAGAAGAAATGATATTTTTATTTGGGAATAAATTAATTAATTGAATGTGGTATATAATTATATCACCAAATAATATAATTTATCTATTGATTATATATGATATGAATAGGGATAGGGGTTTTTTACACCAAATATGGTGCGAATGAAGATGAAAAGGGATTATGAAGGAAGATTATCAATGAGAAATATTTTTTATGTATGATTTGTGGTTTAATTTTTTTAATAGATTTTTGAATAGACATTTTTCATGTTGTATCCCTTTTTGACTGATATTAGTTCAGTATAATGGAAACACATATTTTAGATTCCAAGACGATACTAAGATACATCTAAAACACACAAACAATTATGGTCTAATGTATAAGAATACAAGTGATCTGGAATTATAAGTTTTTACTAATCCAAAATAGGAAAGTGTAATTTATGATAATTATTCTATATCTAAGAGAATATTATTTATATTAAGGAGTTTTGTGTCTTGTTTTTCAATTAATAAATCATTATTTATACTTATCTCTAATGATGATGAATATGTGACCACATCATAGATTTCTACACAGAAGATACAAATTAAGACGCAATTTAAAGACCTATGTATAGAGTAAACATACCATCTGATTATAAGTTGTGAAAATTAGAGAGTTATAAACCTATCAAAAAATACATTTCAACACTCAATGTCATAGAACGCTGAGATAATGTAGCAATTTAGAGCTATAAATTTGAATATGATATCTTGAGACAAGATATTGTCATAATTAATGAACAAGATTCTATTATTATTACAAACCCTCTCCCGAACTAATAGTTTGTGAAGATATAAATGAAAGATGGATTTAAATACATTCCCAATAATTGAGTTATGACATAATTTGTGTTTCCTCCTTTACTTATGTTTATGTATTATAGAAGTGATATTGTTTTAGGGGGAGTAAATTTTCCTCCTTATGAGTGATATATTTTTAGTGGTTTAATGAGATGTGTAGTAATGTCTCTTGAATTTTTTTACAGCATTTTATTGTTGGGATTGCATGATAAATTCATTTTTAACACATTCCATTATTAATGTTTTAAATTTTATTTTTTATAAATAGTAATAAAATATGAAATTAGAGATGATTTATTTTTGATTCATTTTCTCTTAAGAGGTTTTGTTGATACCTACCAGTTACTCATTGTTTTTATTATCAATATGTTGGAGATGAATGAGTGTTGTTGATGAAAATACATGGGGGGGTGTTCAAACATTAATCATGTTTTTTAATTTTTTTTAAAATACATACTTTACTTGGATGATTGATGTTCCAATATTAATGGATATATAATGAGTGTTGTGGAGATAAGAGCACTTAAAATAACAGTTTAGATTTTTTTATGTGTGAATATTGTGAATAGATTTAAGAGTTATGGGTTTTATCATTTAAATGTATAATTAATGAATGCAAAATGAACTTAAACTTTATTTTATCCATAAAAGTAATTTTGATCTTGAAGAACATACTTTTTATTATTTGAATATTCTCTTAAAGTGTTTGAGAATGGATGATGTCACATTCAAGAAGTATTGAATTTATTTTATTAAATACATGATGTGATTTTATGAAGTCAAAAAATATCAATGGAATTTATCTTATGGGGATGGTAATGTATGATGTTATAGGGAGGATTTAATAAATTACATATGAATGTAAAAATGAAAAATTAAAGTATCATGTGGTGTCCCATGAATGAGGGTTGGGATCCAAATTTGATAACCCATATATGTAGTTTAGGAGTAAAGGAGAAATGATAATGGGATTTAATATACACGAATTATGACTATGGATATTTTACTAAAATTTACGTTATGTGGATATGATACTTGAAAGGCACATTTGATTTTCAAGTAACCTGAATAGTTTATAAGATATTTTAGCTATGTAGAGTGATTATGATATTTTACATAATGAAACTTTATGAACTAATAACAATGACTTGTATGGAAAAAAATTAAATGATATATATCCATATATGATAAATATTATAAAATAATTTTTGAATATAATGATTATTGTGGGATGATATATACAGATCAAGCCTCACGAATGAACACATGATCATAATTTTTACTAAATTATGTGGAATCATATTAGGAATAGAATATTAAGGTGATGTTTTGATTTAATCACTATGGTATACAGTTCCATATCACCATCACTATAGGTAAATATTAAAAAAATTTAAAAAGGAGATTAATGTTTCTTATAGAATTTTCATTTTGAGAAACAACCATAAGAATGAACTGAGTATTTATCTAATCATACAAGAATTTTATAATTTGTATTTGATGTCTGATTGATGATATTTTAATATAGAATTCCATGAAACCATGACTCAATGATGCCTCCATACCAATTTGGGATATGATATTATCTCAGTATTCAGCTAAATTAGAATATTAGATGCATGAAGAAGATTTGTAATTAAAAATTTTCAGAGAAAAAAATAGATACATAGATGTTTTGAATAAAATGGTCTTATATTAGCTACATAATATAGTTTCATCTAGAATAGGATTAATATCTACTTCATCATAGTCTAAGTTGAGGTTCATATATTAATCTATTATCTTTTCTCAAGGAGGTTCTATTTTATTGATGTACAATTGCAACTTTTTGGTGCCAAAAGTTGAATGAGTTCAAGTTTATACACTTTAAAATTTTCCATTTATAATAATAAGGTGCTTGCGTGCGTTTGAATTTAATAGTGACATACATTGTGTATATAGTCATCTATAATATGGTGAACCTCGTTAACAACTTTTATGATTCTTCCTTTACAACATCAGTGTGCTTATTAATAGATAATTATTGACAAAGATCAATATTAAATGGTGTTTTTTCATTATACACATTTATTATACCTCCTAAATTTTTTTTAATTTAACTAAATGTCTAATCAAACACATAAAATTTGGTTGAGGACAATAGTGAGTTGTCTTATTCAAGTGTATTACGAAGTGGTATAAGAGTATATTTTTCTTGAAATAGTATATTCACTATGGTATATGGTGAATAGTAAATAGTCTAACCTTAGGATGGACCTTAGATTGGGGAATCAAGAATACATTTCTAGTGAGAAATAAAATTTACTTGTTGTATGGGATTATTTGTATTGGAATTCCTTATTATTATTTAGATGTTTATTCAATTTTATAAATTTTTTCAGATGTTTTTTAGATTTACTCATAACCAATTGTATCAATAGTCGTCATTATACATCATATTGTAAATTTTTTATACACATTAAATATATATTTCCTTGTTTGATTTTTTCATAAAAGGGGTTTAATTATTTAAATTCACAACAACATATTATTAGAAGATTTCCCACAATTATTTTTTAATGAATTCAATACGTTTAGGCCATGATTTTTACTCATGTGTTGATTATATATGGATATTCATTTGGATTTTATGTGGAATAATTATTTGGATATGATTACACATCCCATTCATGCATGGGATACCTGATGTCCCTTACTGGGTTTTTAAAAGAATTATTTATATAGAATTTGTTTTGTGTTTGAAGGGTATTCCTAATATATGAACTAAGGATGGAAATGGGTTCTATTTAGTTTTTTTATCCCCTAAGAGAGTGGAGAAATGGAATTTAGAATTACATGGTCTCTAATGATGAGATAGAATTGAAGAAAAAATTATATTGAACTTTTTTCTAGGATGGATTGGTTGAATACATTGTCATATTGACTGAAAATTTTCTTTCTGATTGTATAGAGAAGTCAAGTGGGGACACATCATGGTTTTTTATTGGCTCCAATGTTATCAAAAATAATGTAAATAACCTCAACATAAGTAATATGACTCTTAGTAGTTATATAGGATTCACTAAGGTATATTTTTGGTGAAATTGATATATGATTGTAGAATGTAATAAAGTTTAGTTGAATGGTCATATGTTTAATAAGGAAAAACTCAAGGGATTATGTACTCTGTTGCACTATCAGGTAACCCTTGAGAAAATAAACAATGATGATATATGAGATTGGGATAAATAATCAGAAAAAACTTCTTAAAAGGATTTTATAGGTATAATATACCAGAAAAAGGAGAGTGATATATGATAAGGACGTTCATGGAAACATCATATTTCAATAATGTGGGTATAGGATGGTTAGATACGTTTCCAAATTCATTTATGGACTAGTGAGTTGACGTTTGCTGGTTGGGGACTACTGGATTCATTAAAGAACCCATCAAAATTTTTTGCCTCCATTCAAATTAGATTAGGAGATGTACCCCAATTTAAATATGATGGAACAATAGATAGGATAAGGTACCATGATTCTGTTGATCTATGTTAGTTCTTAACATAGGATTATGGTGATGAGTGAGCATAACATTGAAGGATCACTACATGTTAGATTAAGAAACATTATTGACATTTCACTTGGGGCAATTGTATGGGAATTTATATATTTTGGAGTTCACTATTACATTTTTGATATTATGATAATAATTAATGATAAATTTTAATAGATATCAGGGATGACAATCTAGGTGAGCTGGGAATGGGTTGAGATTACTGTTTTGTGTTAGTATCTATGTATGATTTGGAAAATCATGTCCAATAATTAAATTTCATGATGGATCAAACATAGTCTATCTAGATAGGGTATTAGATTTGTTTGTCATTAAAAGGATAAAATCAATGTGAGAGTATCATATTAATCAAGAAGAAATTACCCTTATCATTCATAGATCATAGACATTGTGAGAATGATCATAATATTTTCATAATGGAACTCGTATTACATTATGCAATATTTGAGGTGGTATGGATACATTGTAAATAAACAATCTAGAATTTATATATCGTGTTTCATTACATCTAGATATTGGAATCTTGATAGGTTTGTAGAATATGTTACTTTAGAGGTAGTTGAATTAGATAGGAGTTTGTGCTTTTCAAAAGAGTATGATGGATGGTTTGGTTAGTGGAAAAGAAAAATGTGTAATTTAATCGAGTATTAAGTAACATATATGATATGGTCATTTGGATGTTGATATAATGTATTTGGTTGTTTTTTATCAGGTTTAGTGATGTGATTTTTTTCTATATAGCATAGTTAAATATTTTTTGATAGGTCATCCAGATAAGAATTAGAAAAGAGTTTCTATTATAATTAGGGGTAGTACAGTGGAAATAATATTGAACATGTAGATGGGATTATGAATTTTCATTTTCAGTTAGTGATTCCTATAGTGGGAGCACTATGGTTTATAATCATCCTTGAGGTAAAATTTTTCTAGAGGGGTAAATAATATGTTAGATGATGAATTGTTTGATAATGCTTCAGTGCATCTAGATAGATTGGTTTGGTTGTGAACTCGGAAGAATCGATTTTGGTAGAAAGTGAGTAGTTCAATATTTGGAAAAAATTATTTTATGGGGTTTTGAGTTTTACTAGAATTATGTGTTAAAAATTGGGGAAATAATGTGGATATTTGATGGTGAATGGATGAATGAGTTAGGCTGAATATAATATATATAGGACAATAAAATCTTCCATAGAATAATAATAATTATAAAGGGACTTTATAATCACCTATATAATTATTTCTTATTAAATTTAATGGTAATTTTTATGTTTTTCTGCCAGAATAGGTAATTTCTATAGAATAGGGACAGGTAATAGAATTCCATATTTTAGAATACAGAAAGGAGATATTTTTGGATGTGGATCATGTCATGAGCAGTGGTTTATGGAATTGGGCTCGCCTTAGAGATGGGTGAGCATGAACACATTGTTATTTTTTTTAATATGAATTCAGTCAAGGTATAAACCTTTGATTGAACTATAATGGAATTCATAAAGGTCCAATGTAGTGTAATACGTGAAGGACCCACATATTGATGAAGGGATCTAGTAGCTTGGACTATTATGCCTTAAATGGATGAGCCACATTTATTTTTAACGGTGATAAACACGTAGATGACCCCACTACATTAGCTTCCAAAATCATGCCGCATATGGCCTAATCACTGTTTGGCCATGAAAATCATTACCATAATAAAATCCGTATATCAATTCCATAACCAACTATAATTAATTTTTTAAATAGGGGTATGCAACTCTCTTTTTCCTTCCTATTTTAATTTTTTGGTGAGATTGGTGTCGAGGATGCCAATTTCTAAAGGATCCTCCAATATCATCGCCATCTTCAATCACCCCATTGGTGGGGTTTATTTTTTGGTGATCCCATAATGATTCAAGGTATATTCCTCCTCTATATTCTTTTATTATTCATTTCATTCATTAGATAATGATTTTAGTGTCCATAGAACGGGTCTATATAATGATTTCACCAAAACATCATTGAAATTTACTATTTTTATGAGTATTTTTCACAATTTTTTTACTGTATATTCTAAATAGATTATTTCATAAAGTTTCATTTAGTTCAAAGTGACACAATGATGGATGAAATGTTATTTATTTATTATTAATATTTCTATTAAATTGAATAATAAATTCTAAATTAGTATAATTAATTTCATAGATATTGTGTGTTGAGATAGATGATCGAGTTTTGTTCTGATCATGGAAGTTGAATAGATGGTATGGTCCAATTAAAAATAGATATCAACAAGAATGGAAACTCTTATATAGTATAAAGTAGAAACATTATTACAAAATCATATATGTGTCTATGCATGATTGAGTATGCTTGTCTGATTTCATGAGACCATATAAAGTGAAAGGGTTTATGAGCAGCCAAGATAATGGAACAAGGTGGTAATTGTCCTCCTAGGTATAGAGGAATGTTATATGGTAATGCTTTTAGAAAATTATGGTCATCAGATTCCCATTTTATCATGGGGTGATTTTTCTATATGTCCTTTTAGAGATACCAAGGGTATGTAAAAAGATTTGAATAATATTTGGGTATCTTATAATAGATTCGACGGTGCTTTTGAGTTGGTAATTAGTTTATTTAGCCTAATTTTGGTGATTAATATGGTCTTACACCTCACATATGGTTGTGAAAATGATTTGAAGGGTTGAGAAGAACCTCGGGGAGGACCATGAATAGGAGTATTCTTTTGGGAATTGAGTACAATTATATGGATGGGTTCTTCAAATTGATGGTATTGAGAGATATTTTAATAGATATATTAGATATAACATATATGAGAATGTGATGATGGGATTTGATGGGAGATTTTATAAGATTCTAGAGGTTTAGATTAGATTGAGACTAATATTCCAGGGAACCTTTTGGTGTTCCGATGAAACTCATTGATACTGAAAAGATATCATGATGGGTATAACAGACCTGGATGATACTTGGATGTTTGAGATAAGGATCCCAACAGGATCATGTTGTTTATTTTGTGTTTTTGAGGTGATTTCAGGGGAATTGGACCACAAATATGGATTGATTTTGATACAAGAATTTTTTTGAGGGGATAAGTATTGATTGAATAATCTCTAGTTAAAAGATGTATAGATTATGAGACTAGCTTCATGATATGAAGGATTATTTTATACAAGTGATAAATCTATGAATATGATTTGAGTCTTATCCCTATGTGGATTTTGAAGGATCCTTATGTTCAACAACACATTTCGTGAAAAATTGTTGGATGTAATCTTCCATGATTTATAGGTTAGTGGTAATAATTTGATATAATATCAGTATCTTCATTTATTGATATTCTAGCTATTTGGATAATAGACTCACCTTGAGTGAGGAAGTGTTTGTTAAACACTTTACAAATTAATATGATAGTTTTTGGGGTTAGATATGATATCTTAAAATAAAGTTAGTGATACTTGAGTGTGTAGGATAATTGATTAATCTTGAGTAAGAAGATGTTGGAATGGACCTCCTTGAGTGATAAAGATGGACCATTGGTTGGTTTGATGTTATATGATCATGATGAAATATACCTTCATTGATAAGTTAGTATTCAAGATATGATATTTTAACCTACAATGAGTAAAAATGTGTATGAAATAACATGATGGGTTCTCTAGTTACTGATAATGAATGGTCTATGACATGGACAGAGGACCCTACCCTTCACTGATGTTTTGTAGTTGTGGCCTCAAGACACCCTACCTCGAGTTTTTTGGTATATTTTGGGTCTAGGGAATGAGGAAACGAGACTATTTATTAGGTAGAAAAGTATATGTTTGGTTGTAGTGGTGGCCATGTATTACGACAATGTCTCAACACCCATTGATTCATGGTAGTCTTGTTATATCATGAAATTATAATCAGTATATGTGTCAATGTTTCAATTATTTTTCCCTCATAAATACAATTATATAGTTTAATATACCATGTAAGGTTTATGGTTCCCTATTAATATGAATTTACCAAACCCAAAATATGTACTATGATGAATGTGTTGAACCTATTATTATTCTATAGGTTTTAGAACATGTTTTATAGTGGATCAGGCTGTGATAGCTTAATATGTTATTAGATATTTTGACGAGTTGAGTTTTGATGATAGAAGAGGATTCTATTATAATTTTTTTTATTTTGGTTCATTTTTATATGTTATCATAGGAGTTTGCGATAATTTTTTGTATGAATTTTTCCAACATTTCATTATTTTAGCAAGGATATTTTTATATTACTTTTTTTACTCAAATTATTTAATGTGCATAATGTTTTTATTTGTATAATATCTTTTTTACTTTGAATTATGGTAATAGTTTCTCTAATGTGTAATTTAGGTTGTCACAACTTGTTAGTAGCCTACGGAATATTGGGATTCATGTAATAAGTCACTAATAACGTTATCCAAGATAATGGTGAGGGGTCTCGGGCCAGGGAACTACACTCCAATTCCATTTTTCATAAGAATGTTATAGTGAAGTTATGAGTCTTTGAAATCGACTGAAACCCATTTAAATGTTAGTACCCAAATTATTATTAACACATTACAAAATCTGGGTTCCATATGTTCATTTACATTTCTACATCATACGATAAATGGTGTGTTTCAAAAAGGATAATATTCAAACATTAATATATCATAGGTGATAATTTATAATATTGAAATTGTAAAAAAATACCATTAATTCATCCCCCATTTCATTATGGTACATAAAATAGATAAATAAGCACTTATTGAAGGAAACTAAGTCGTATAGATGTCCAATATCTCCAACCAAAGGTGATAAATATAGAATATAAAATCAATCAAGAACCTAGAAGTTAGTATATTTAATAGAAATAACTTTCATGGCTTTAAAAATAGCATACTCTATTAACTTTATTCACATCAAATTAATGTGAGGTATTTTTATGATTGTTTATTTAACACCACATAGGAAACATTATCACATTTAATTATATCATCTTTTTTACTAATGTGTTCAATAAATTTCTATGAGTTAAAAAATATGTATATGTGGTATACTATAGATAAAATATATAATAGATGTATAGAAATTAAAAATTAAAAATATTATATCTATAGATCATAGTTTTATGATATCATAATTGTAAATGATGAGATAATTTATCACTATTTCACTAGAGTAAATGAGAGAGAAAGTAAAATCAAGATATCTAGTAATACATTGAATGACTCAACAATAATTACAATTTATTGATAAATCTTTTTAAAAATATAAATCTTAATATATATCACTTTAATGAAAAGGAAAAAATATATATGGATGAGTTTCATAACATAGTCTTCAATTATGATAATACAAAGACTCATGTGTTAAACAAATCCAATGGGGAAATAGATGTTAAATTTATGAATAAACTCTACTTCATATAAGTTTATGAATAATATATTTCAACTAATACATTTGATGAATATAGTTTATAAATTTTTTTAGAAATCATAAATTATATTGAATATTGTAAATTATGTTCAACAAGTGTAGATGAAAATGAAGAAACCTATATAAATATAATTTTAAAAGATAATATTGATATTTATTGTGTATTAAATATTCAAATAAATAGAGAAACCAATCAAAAAATAATGTTTTTGAGAAATTAAAAAAATCACAATAACAATATTGAAAATATTGAAAAAATCATAATCCAAAATTTAAATGTTCTCAAAAGGAAAGGATATTTAGGATATTGGGAAAATTTTGTTTCTATTGAAATAGAATTGAATGTGACATAATAATCATGTTTTCAAGATATAAACACTACATGTGAGAGTTTACTATGATAAGGTTAATTATATAATATAATATTCATCAAAATATTTTAATAAATACTAAACACAATCTGTATTAAATGTTAATCCTTTGATTAGATGGAATTTTAAATCTATTTTACTTTAAAATGTGGATTCTTGTATAAAATATGGGGAAAACAAGGTAATGAATAATAAATAAAAGTTCACATATATATGTATGTAAGAGGTAGTTATATTGAAAAGGAAAGGATCCCTAAAATAAAATAAAAAGAAGTCTATAAATTTTCCACTATAGAAAGAAGGAGATCATTTATTGATTAAATTATTCTATTGAATAACTATTTATAAATGAAAATACATTTACATGGACTATATGATAAAAATGGATATATTTTATAGCACCAAATTTATCCCACATGTATTTAGAGGAGGTATCATTTAAAGGGGACCTATCTACTAAATGGGTGGATAAATCCGGAGAAAAAACTATCAATGAATATAAATCTATCAAAGTTATTTTGTTATGGAATGAATAACATTTATTCCAAGAAAAAAACAATAGAATTTTATTGAAAATAAAACTTTAATAATAGAAAGTGTTAAATGATCACCAATTATTAATGTAGAAATAAATTATAGCAACTGGAAAAAACCATTGATTCTTGATAGTGTTTTCTCATTAGATATTATTCAATACAATAAGGTTGTGAAAAATATTGAAGAACATGATGGTGGTTTTGTAACCTTTATGAATGAATTATAATTGAATATAAAATTATTTAAAACTATTTAGATAGAAATATAAATGTTATTGTCAAAATATATTCTATTTTTTGTGGGATTTATCATATTTTATTAAGTGTGAGTCATCATTTTTATGAATTTAATTATGTAATGTTTAGATTAAAAACCTACCTCATCACAAAAAATAATAATTAATAACTATAACTAATGGTGAAAGAATTAGTGTTATTCATTTTTGTATTATAAATTCAATACATTATTTTTACCATATATCAAAATATGCAGAACCATTATGGAATAGAAGAAATTTTGACCATTATAATATAATTTTTTGAAATATCTCTAAGGGAAATATGGATTTTTTTCATGCCTCATCTCAAGAAATAAATATTATTAATCTATGAAAAAATTTTAAATGGAAAAACGAAACCTTGATTCCATAATGGGTAAAAATATACTCTGAGGATATATTAATCAATATATTCAAATGTGTTTTGTCTTATCGAGCATCAGTCCAGTCAAAAAGATCATTATTTCAAAACTTCACTAATTAATTTAAAAGTTTTACTAATGTTATATTCATGAAAAAAAATTAAAACTAGTGAATATGTTTAAATATTTAATAAAAATATTTTTAAAACAATTTTTGTTTGTATCAAAAATCATACATCTAATAATGATATGGAGTTCAAAATAGACTCATTTGAATATTTCCATGAAAATTATATAAGTAACCCTATACATAAAAATCCTTATAAAACCTCATAAAAATTGAATAATTGAATGACATAGTATAATGTATGTTGATTTGGTCATATCCACATTAACAGAGTATAAAAAATCAATTTAGTACTCTATATAGGCTATATACACAGTTGTGAATATCCAAAACAGGTGTCTAATAAGACCAAAAAAATTAACCTATTATGATATGTGGTATATAAATTTTTTTTAAAAAAAAGTCAGTGTTTTCAACAGTTTTTATTTATTTCTTTTTTGAAATATAAATATCAAAATTTTTAATTGAAATATTAAGGAAGGAATCTTTATTTCGATATTTATCCAATATAAAACACTCCATGTTCTAAGGAAAGAGGATCCATAAAATGGTAGAGTATTATGTGGGGCATATTATTGAGAGTAAACCCAATATTAATTTTTTAATTATATTATATTTTAATGAATCTATCAAATACTATTAAGAGGATCTTAAGAAAACTAATACAAACATGCTTGAAATTAACTAAATTTTGATAAGAAATCCCTTTAATAAAAATTAATAGAATAAGGGGAAGCTATTGATGATGAAATTAAAAAAATATATATATAATGGGATATTAGAAATATCCATCTCAAATTAGAATAAGATATTGATCTTGTAACTAGATTGAGCTTTTGTACATTATAAGAAAGACAATTTTTTTATAATTCCATTTTTCATATCAATCATTTTGAACTATATTCAGTTACTGATTATGTTAACCATAATTAATAGATAAATATAATGAATGAAGATTTAGATTATATTTTTATTAATTCGACGTTGTATATCATCCCTATAACTAATGTAGATAATTTTATTGGGACAAATGTGAAATTCATAAATAATATTACTATTAAAGGGATAGTTTTAATGAATATAGTAAGACTAGAATGTAAAGGATGTTACTAATTAGAAAGAGGTGACCCTATTAAGTCCTTTTCCCTAGTTCAATTATTGTAATCCTTTTCAATTTCCTCACATATTATAGATCATTATAAGTAAAAAATTTATACAATTGATGTAAAATATTCCTTCTTATGTAGAAAACAATATGAGTATGTCTACATCGAAAAAACTAAAGGATTTTTCATGATAGAGATAGAAATGTAGCGTGAAAAGGGATGAAGGAATTTTTTTGGAATAAGGAGGCCCCGAGATCCAGGAATTCAAAGTTCTATGGATTCATGAGAGAGACTATTTTTATTAAATTAAAGTGTAAAATCAATATTATTATAATGAAATCGATGTCAATAATATTATTAAATTATTTATATTTGTGTCATTATATTGTTATATGGCGATGACTTCCTATAAATAAATTTCTTGAAAAATAAAGATTCATTTTGGGAAACTTTTATTGGGATAAATGAGGTACAATCTATGAAATAAACAGGTATTAAGGGAACAATTTATAACTGAAATAGTTTGGAATAGATGACTATATGATTATATCTACAACCATATAGGTTGGTATGAATTTGAATATATGATAAAGAATAAAGTTAATATATTAATGATTTTAGAGGATTGATTTGATTTTTATCTTTCTATATCATAAACATTAGTATTATGTACAATGTCCTAAGGTGAAAGGTATCACTGTGATTTTATTTAATCACATTTTACTGTTGAAAAAACTGTTCTCAATTACATTAAGGGAACTATGAATTTTTTTTTATTATATAATTTATTTTTTTAATAATGATATGAATGAAATATTATCTTGAATATTAGAAGGTAATGATTGATAAGAAATAAATTTTTTAACTAATTATAAATGAAATTTTTATCTCTCTAGATGTAACATCCCATGTAAATAAAGAATAGAGCCTTTTAATATTTATTAATATTTACAAATTAAATATTAATTTTACTTTAAAGAGGTTTCTATGTTTGATAGCGTACCCAATACGCAACAATGAGTATCATTGAAATATTACGTTGCACACTTGTAATATAATAATATAATTTTAAATGGTAGTTAACACGTAGCTGTTGTATTGGAGGGAATGAATAGGAATAACTATAGTATGATTATATATGTGTGTTAAATGTTTTTACATTTATCCAATAAAGGATAAAGGCTTAAAATACGAAAAGAATTCAATTTTAGGCATATATACTCTAATTTTCACTAAAAGTCCACTTATCAACTTTTGATGGAGAACCGTCATTAAATATGGTTTTGGTCACTCTTATACATTCTATTGGATCAAAAAAAATTCTTCTTTATAATCAGGACATAAAAATTTACTTTGTGTAAATTTTTGGTATTTTTCCGATAAAGTTCATTTTTAATGAATAGTGAAAAATGTTGTATTTTAATTCAAAACCTCTTTTTAATCTAATTTATTTATATGATTACATTATTGTTTTAATTGGGTTTAAAGTGAAATTAGAATATATTTTTTCCATTTAATCCAATAGTGGTCATTAGAATTAATTTCACATTGAAATCAGACTTAAACTAGTGTCAATCTTTTGATACTTATTGTTTAATAAAAACACGCTATTTTCTCTGACAGTGGGAATTAATTATTAAATAAATTAATGAAACTTATATGTTTTGAATTTTGTAAAATAGAATTCTTTTTTGGATTTCGGATTATCAAATATAGATTAGGGTGATGTTTTGGTATTTTCCTGAAAAACGTCAATTTTTTATGAATAGTGAAACCAGTAAATGGTACTTAAAAAAACTGATTTTTCATTTAAATGAAATTTTACCACCTCTGTGTTTTGAATTAAAAAAAATCTGACATACATGGTTGTCATTAGGATGTAAAATTATGTTCAATGGGATTAAAATAATTTTTTGGAAAATAGAAACTTTTATGTTTTTAATCGTGATTAGAGGTAATTAGTGTAATTTAAGGTAAAAATAATGTTTTAATAATATGGAATGACCTATACACATGTCCTACCCTTATTGGATGTGTCATGGCCGACCAAGAAAATCCATGGGTCAACTTGGGGACCCCATGGATCCACTTTATTTGGGAAATGTCATTAATAACTTTTTATTTAATGTTAAAATAAAAATGTCACAAACATGAGTTGTTTTACTAAAATAATTTTTAAATAGAGTAATCAAAGTCATAATTTTGACTATAAATATTCATTAGAAGGATAAAAGGATTTACTACACCATGATATATTTTTTATAATTTTTATAAATTAAATAAATTATATTATTTTTGACAGCATGATGATGCAGCGATTAACTCATTAATTAAAGATTTAAATAAAATGAAAAGATAATGTAAAATCTAAGACCAAAACATGTAAAAAAACCTATTTTATGGGTGTATTTAGAACTCATATCACCTTATCCTATAAATATATAATTGTGGGACCATTTTTATCCAAAAATCATTGTATAATAAAGTAACCTTTTATAACTTTCCAAGAGTGCCCCTCCTCTTCTCTTATAAAAGGCCCCCACCTATAACTCCTTACCCACACCTCTCAAGCCTTTGGTTCGGCCAATAACTCCTCTTTTTGCCTCTACACATCCCTCTATTAATCCCAGAAGCCTTAATTTGGGCAGAAGTCTTCCCAAGGAAGTCGTTGAGCTCAAATCAAAAAGAGTTACCCGTTTTAAAGGTACTGTTTTCTCTTGTGTTCTTTTGTTTTATTTTGCTTCTACAACCCTCTAAACTCTTTTAATTCCTGTATTTTGTTACAGAAATAGTATCTTCAATATACTAAGATGTTGTTATAAGAATTATTCGAGCTACACCTACACACACCATCATCTAATGGTTAAAGAACATATTGTTTCTATGGTTGGTGAATTTCTGCCTCGCGAAACGATGATTGTTCAATCATCTTTTAACAACTTTAATAGTGGCCATTAAGATGTAACTATATTTATATATGATATATATTATGTTTATGTTTTCCTTATTCTTCTGTATTATTCATTTGTGTTATACCTTTATGGATTCCATTATGGTTATACGCGATATCTTCATTTTAGGAAGTGCGGACAATCGCCCCCTCAAAGTGATTTGATTCGTTAATTCCATATGTGGGACGTATAAAGGATGGATTTAAAGTAATTATATATGATTTATGTTACATATAAATGATGAATATAATTCTGTAATTAAAATATACATACCTCTCATTTAGTTTTAATTCCATTAATATGACATAGAAATGAAAGTAGCGTTCAAGTGTACGTACGACTTACCGTCTCCATGAACAGTGCATTTCATTTCTTACCTCTAAATAATTATGTAATATTATAAATACATGTATATGCTAGATATATATGATATATATGATATCCAAATCATGAATATCATTCTGGATATAATGAACCTTTGACCACACGAACAACATGTTATTGTAAGAAGTCCACTTTCGACTGAATAACCAAATATTGAAAAAACTAACATTATTAAATTAAATTATTACATAATGTTTATATCATGTTAATAAGTGATAGAAAAGTAATAATGAACTTTAAAAAGGTTGTTAAGAAAGTAGAAATTAACTTAAGTTTATTATTCAGGACGTTAAAGAACGATCTAGTAAAGTCGGACCCGAGGTAAGGGACTTCGTCTCAATCTTCTTTCATTTAGTCATATTTCGTTTTATACACAACATTATTTTATATGGTGTATAGAAACATTTGAATTTTACTTTTATACAAAAGGAATCTTTTTCTATGAATCGTTTTACTAAACGATAAAAAAGAATGTTTCTTTTATCGTACGCGGTGACAACGACCATTTTTGCTGCCGCAAGTATTATTTGGTCTTTGGCTTCCTCAACAAGCCGTAATGTTTTTAAAATGAAATAAATACCATATACTTTTTTTGTATTTTGGTATTGAAAATTTTTTTTATAATGGATTTTTTATGTCAATATATTTATATGATATATTGTGATCAAAGTGCAGAAATGTGTTCTTTCCATTATATTTGTTTTATGTATTATGATTTTATAATGGTACTTGGACATTTGATTGGTGGTTACCTGATAAACCATATGACGAGTGTTTCCATGAATATCAGGACGGGTGGTTATGTTATAACCTCCAACGCATTGGGTATGGAAGTTGGTCGTATGGCTATTCTATTAAGTGATATGTGTGGAAGTCGACCATATGGTTTTTCCATTTCAGTATGTTTATGTCCAAAGTTACCTTTATATGTTATGTGATCTTTATATGGGTTTTATGGTAATATTTTGGTTACAAAAGGGTAATTAATTATCTTTTATTCAGTGAAGAGTTTTTACTACATCATAAAGGTGAAAAGTATTACTTTGATAAAGTATACATGGTTTACTTGTTGTTTTGATAAACTAATAGTTTTCATTATATGTGTATCCCTTACTGGGCTTTTTATGATCACCCCAAGTTTTTTGAAATGTTTTTCACAGGAATAAATGTGGAATAGGGTCATGGATGGGATCAAGGGAAAGTCATGCCATATAAAACATGGAACTAGACATGTTTCTTTTTAAGAGTTTTTATTCTATGAAAACTTAGTAGAAGTGTCTAATTTGTAATCTTTTGAGATGTTGTAATTATGTCCTAATTATCTAAAACTCTAAAACTGAAAATATCCTCAATGTGAATTATCCAATTAATTCAATATTAATTAAGGTTTAAGATCGGGTCCTTATAGTTGGTATCAGAGGTCGGTTTAGAAAACTTTATGTGTTATAATTCTATTAAATGATTATCCCAAAATATTTTTTTAATGGTAAAATTGAAATTATATAGCATTTAAAGATTATCATGTTTCTTCGCCTAAGATATTCCTATGATAAGAATGGTTTTCCATAGAGGAAAGAGAGCAGATTTTCAAGGAAGGCATACAGAGTATAATGAACTTTAGAATCAACAACCCGAGATGGTCGGAATTAGAATTGAGCAGTTTACTTCAATGATTGCTTAGTTGAATTAGGTGATAAATGGTGGTTATGTTTATTGATGATATTTTGGTGTTTTATAAAAGTAAAGAGGAGCATGAAAGTCATTTAAGGGTTATCTTGAAAACCTTAAAAGAAAAGAAATTGTATGGAAAATTTAGCAACTGTGAGTTTTGGTTACAAAATATTTCATTCATTGGTCACATTGTTTAAAAAAATGGCATAACTGTTGATCCTGTGAAAACAAATGTCCTTGAACAATGGCCAAGACCCACAAATGTAACAGAGTTCCATATTTTCCTTGGTTTGGCAGGTCACTACCAAAAGTTTGTTGAAATGTTTTCACGATTATCTAGTCCAATGACTAAGCTAACTCGGAAGGCTATTAAGTTTATCTGGAAAAAAGAAAGTGATGACTGTTTTCAGGAGTTGAAAACAAGATTGGTGAATGATCGAGTTTTGGAACTTCCTTCTAGGAATGGTGAGTTTTTTATATACAGTGATGCTTTGTTGAAGGGACTTGGCTGTGTCCTTATGCAGAATGATCAGTTAATTTCATATACTTCGCATCAGTTGAAAACTCATGAGGTAAATTACCCTACACATGATTTGGAATTAGCTGTTGTTGTTTTTACTCTAAAAATTTGGATGCATCATTTTTATGGAGTAAAGTGTGAAATATATACTGATCACAAAATTTTAATGTATATATTCACTCAGAAAGAATTGAACATGATACAGATGAGTTGGCTGGAATTAATCAAGGATTATGATTGGACAATTCATTACTATCCGGGAAAAGAAAATAATGTAGCTGAAGCTTTGAGTAGAAAATGTAATGCTTCATTAACCATGCTATGTTTGTAACGAGATCCTTTGGTTTATGATTTGATGAACTTTGTCATAAAATATGTTGGTGTAGGATGTCTTTCTATTTTGTTTCAGGTATCAGTGAAATCTTCTCTATCAGACAGAATCAAGCAAACACAGAAGAAATATAGTGTGTTGCTGAAAAAGGTAGAGCTGGTTCAGAAGGGTATGTTGCCTGAATTCAAAATTGATAATGATTTTGTTTTGAAATTTGGGAAAAGATTGTGTGTGACTTGTGATTCACAGTTGAAGAGTGATTTGTTATGTGATGCTCATAGTTCTCTGTTTTCAGTTCATCCTGGCAGTACTAATATGTACAGAGATCTGTGGGAGTATTACTAGTCGGATGGATTGAAAAGAGACATTGCTGATTTTACTGTGAAGTGTTTGACTTGTCAGCAGGTTAGAGTAGAGCGGTAGTTACCGAAAGGGATGCTTCAGCCTCTACCAGTGCCAGAGAAGAAATGGGAAAATATATCCATGGACTGTGTTGTGGTATTACCGAAGACATCTCTAGGTAATAATGCAATCTGGGTTATTGTTGATCGCTTTACTAAATCTGCTCATTTCCTAGCTATACGAGATACTTTTTACCTAGATCAAATTTCCTGTTTGTATCTTAAAGATAAAGTCAGGTTACATGGAGTTCCTCTCTCCATTGAATCTGATCGTGATCCCAGGTTTACTTCTAACTTTTGGAAAGGCCTTCAGAATTCATTGTGTACTGAATAAAATTTTAGTACATCTTTTCATCCACAATAAGATGGGCATTCAAGAATGAACTATTCAGACATTGGAGGATATGCTACGAGCCTGCTCTATGGATTATCATTGATGTTGGGACCAACATCTTTCTTTGGTTGAGTTTTCATATAATAACAGCATTCATTCTAATATACAGACGGCACCGTTTGAGGCATTATATGGGAAGCGGTGTCGAACTCCATCTTTTTGGGATGATGTAGGTGAAAGGAAGCTGATGGGTCCAGAATTGGTAGAAGAGATGGCAGAAAAAGTTCAGTTCATTCAGAAACACATGAGAACAGCTGAGAGCAGACAGAAAAGTTATGCGGATAATCGGAGGAAGGATCTATCTTTCGAGTTAGGTGATCATGTTTTTCTCAAATTTTCACCATGGAAAAGTGTGATGCGATTTGGTAAGAAAGGGAAGCTGATTCCAAGGTTCATTAGACCATTTGAAATTCTGGAAAAAGTTTGATAAGTTTCTTATCGAGTGGCTTTACCTCTGAGTTTATCTCAGGTACACAATTTGTTTCATGTTTCAGTGTTGAGAAAGTATATTCCAGATCCATCTCATGTTTTGAGTGCAAGGATAGTTCAGTTTGACGAGAATCTCTCTTATAAAGAACAAACCGTCCATATTCTTGACCGAAGAGAGCAGGTGTTGCGAAATAAGGTAATTCACCAGGTAAAGGTTTTGTGGAAAAACCATATGGTTGAAAAGGCAACGTGGGAATCTGATAATTTTATGAGGGATACATACCCCCACTTATTTTGATAAGAGAATAAAATTGCGAGGAAGCAATTCCAAAAAGGGGGGAAGGATGTAACATCCCAGGTAAATAAAGAATAAATCTTTTTCATATTTATTAATATTTACAAATTAAATATTAATTTTACTTTAAAGGGGTTTCTATGTTCGATAGAGTACCCGATAGGCAACAATGAGTTTCATTGAAATCTTACGTTGCACACTAGTAATATAATAATATTATTTTAAATGGTAGTTAACATGTAGCAGTTGTATTGGTGGGAATGAATAGGAATAAGTAAATTATGATTATATATGTTTGTTAAATATTTTTACATTTACCCAATAAAGGATAAATACTTCAAATAAGAAAAGAATTCAAATTTAGACATATATACTATAATTTTCACTAAAGGTCCACATATCACCTTTTGATGATGAACCATCATTAAATATAGTTTTGGTCACTCTTATACATTCTATAAGACCAAATAAAAAACTTCTTTAGAATCGGGACATCAAAATATACTTTGTGTATATTTTTGTATTTTTCCGATAAAGTTCATTTTTTTAATGAATAGTGAAAATGTTGTATTTTAATTCAAAACAACATTTTAACCTAATTTTTTTATATGATTGGATTATTGTTTTAAATGGTTTTAAAGTTAAATTAGAATATATTTTTACCATTTAATTCAATAGTGGTCATTGGAATTAATTTCACTTTGAAATCGGACTTAAACTAGTGTCAATATTTTGATACTTAATGTTTCATAAAAACACGCTATGTTCTCTGACAGCGGGAATTAATTATTAAATTAATTAATTCAAATTATATGTTTTTAATTTTTCTAAAATAGAATTCATTTTTGAATTCAGAATATCAAATATAAATTAGGGTGATGTTTTGGTATTTTTCTGAAAAACTTCATTTTTTATGAATAGTGAAACCACCAAGTGGTACTTAAAAAACTGATATTTTTGTTTAAATGAAATTTTACCACTTCTGTGTTTTAAATTTCAAAAATCCGACATACATGGTTTTCAGTAGGAAGTAAAATGTGGTTCAATGGGATTAAAATAATTTTTTGTTGAATAGTAACTTTTATATATTTAATCGCGCTTCTAGGTAATTAGAGTAATTTAATGTGAAAATAATGTTTTAATAATATGAAATGACCTAGACACATTTCCTATCCTTATTGGATGTGTCATTCCCGACCAAGAAAATCTTTTGGTCAACTTGGGGACCCCATGGAGCCACTTTGGTAGGAAAAAGATATTAATAACTTTTTATTTAATGTTAAATTAAAAATGTCACAAACATGAGTTGTTTTACTAAAACAGTTTTTATATGGGGTAATACAAGTCATATTTTTGACTATAAATATTCATTAGAAATATAAAAAGATTTACTACATCATGATATATTTTTTATAATTTATAGAAATTAAATAAATTAAATTATTAATGACATCATGATGATGCAGCGATTACCTCATTATTTAATGATTTAAATAAAATGAAAAGATAATGTAAAATCTTAGCCCTACACGTGTCAAAAACCTCTTGGATGGGTGTATTTCTAACTATTATCACCTTATCCTATAAATATATAAGTTTGGGACCCTTTTATCTGATAATCATTTTATAATAATGTATCCTTTTATAACTTTATAAGAGTGCCCCTCCTCTCCTCTTATAAAAGGCCCCCACCTCTACCTCCTTACCCACACATCTCAGGCCTTTGGTTCGGCTAAGCTAAGCTCTTTTTGTCTCTCCACATCCCTCTATTACTCCTAGAAGCCTCACATTGGGCACAAGTCTTCCCAAGGAAGCCTTTGAGCTCAAATCAAAAAGAGTTACCCATTTTAAAGGTAGTGTTTTTTCTTGTGTTATTTTGTTTTATATTGCTTCTCCACCCCTCTAAACTCTTTTTATTACTTTATTTTGTTACTAAATCAGTATCTTCAATATACTAGGATGTTTTTATAATAAGGATTCCAGCTACACCTACACACACCTCCATCTAATGGTTAAATAACATAATGTTTCTGTGGTTGGCGAATTTCTGCCTCACGAAATGATGATTGTTCAATCTTCTTTTAACACAATTAATGGTGGCCATTAATATGTCACTCTATTTTTATATGATATATATTATGTTTATAGTTTACATATTATTCTTTATTTTTCATTTGTGGTATAACTTTATGGCTTCCATTGTGGGTATACGCGATATCTTCATTTTAGGAAGTGCGGACTATCGCCCCCTCAAAGTGATTTGATTCGTTAATGCCATATGTGAGACGTATAAAGGATGGATTTAAAGTTATTATATATGATTTATGTTACATCTAAATTGTGAATATAAATCTGGAAATCAAATATACATACCTCTCTTTTATTTTTAATTCCATTAATATGACATAGAAATGAATGTAGCGTTCATGCGTACGTACGACTTACCGTCTCCATGAATGGTGCATTTCATTTTATACCTCTAAATGATTATGTATTATTATAAATACATGTATATGATGGATATATATGATATATATGATATCCAAATCATTAATATCATTCTGGATATAGTGAAACTTTGACCACACGAACAACATGTAATTGTAAGAAGTCCACTTTCGACTTAAGAACCAAATATCGACAAAAAAACATTATTAACTTAAACTATTAAATAATGCTTATAACATGGAAATAAATGATATAAAATTAATAATGAACTTGAAAAATGATATTAATCAAGTAGAAATTAACTCAAGTTTATTATTCAAGACGTTAAAGAACGATCGAGTCAATTCGGACCCGAGATAAGCGACTTCGTCCCAATCTCCTTTCATTGAGGCATATTTCATTTTATACACAACTTTCTTTTATACGGTGTATAAACCGATTTTACTTTTACTTTTCTACAAAAGAAATCTTTTTCTACAAAGCCTTTTACTAAATGACAAAGAGGAATGTTTCTTTTATCGTACGCGGTGACAATGACCTTTTTCACCACCGCGAGTATTATTTGGTCTTTGGCTTCCTCAACAAGCCGTAATGTTTTTGAAATAAAATAAATACCATATACTCATTTATGTATTTTGTTATTGAAAATGGTTTTTATAATGGATTTGTTATATCAATATATTTATGTGATATATTTTGATTATAGTGTGGAAATATTTTGTTTCCATTATATTTGTTTTATATTTTAGGATTTTATAATGGTACTTGGACATTTGACGGGTGGTTACGTGATAAACCATATGACGGGTGGTGTCGTGAATACCAGGATGGGTGGTTACGTTATAACCTCCAATGAATTGGCTATGGACATCGGCCGTATGGCTATTCCATTAACTGATATGCGTGGAAGTCGACCGTATGGTTATTCCATTTAAGTATGTTTATGTCCCAAGTTACAATTATATGTTATGTGATCTTTATATGGGTTTTATGGTAATATTTTGGTTACAAAAGCGTAAGTAATGATCAATTATTCAATGAAGAGTGTTTACTACTTCATAAAGGTGAAAATTATTACTTTGATAAAGTATACATGGTTTACTTGTTGTTTTGATAAACTAACAGTTTTCATTATTTGTGTATCCCTTACTAAGATTTTTATGCTCACCCCATGTTTTTTGAAATGTTTTTCAGAGGACTTAATGTGGAATAGGGTCAAGTATGGGATCAAGGGAATGTCATGATGTATAAAACATGGAACTAGACATGTTTATTTTTAAGAGTTGTTATTCTATGGAAACTTAGTAGAAGTGTCTACTTTGCAATCTTTTGAGATGTAATAGTTATGTCCTAATTCTCTAAAACTCTATATCTGAAAAGATCCTCAATGTGAATTATTCATTTAATTCAATATTATGTAAGGGTTAAGGTTGGGGCCATATACTAAACAACCAGTGCCACACTCTCGATGTAATCACATTGATATCATATTTCAATTTTATCAAATGGAATTCTTCCAATGGTGACATAATGGTAGAATTAATTCATATAAGTATTTAACATGCTAATATATTCATGAAATATATTTTTAAGGATAAGTTAGTGATATTTAGGACAAAAATATTGGTTTATTAACTCCATTAAAAATATTTATTTTCAAAATAACCAATGCTTTGTAATTTTTTTTCATAGGGATTGAAGGAACAAAATATTTTTTTATATTTTCAGAATTTAAATCCATTTTTTTATAAAATACTAGAAAAAAGATAAATGATACTATGAATTTATGGGTAATTCACTTAGGTTACTTGGATAAAAACATTCTAACAACAACAACATTGAATTCTCAAAAAAATTAAATCTTTTTGTTCTTTATTATTTCATTTCAATATTGTATATTATTTAATGTTTTATATAGTGATTTTTATAGTATATACAAATAAAATAATATTTATTGAAGAAAAAACACAATTAATTAGATAATATTATATTATATGTAAATGATGAGGATTAATCATTTAAATATATTGTATATATATATAAAATTATTTTAATGCATCATATATCCAAAGAATAATTAAAGAGGTTCTAAGGGGATTTATTAAATTTTAGAATCATATAATTTCTTGGGGAAACATTGATAAGCCTTAATGATCATAATATTTAATAAGGGTAAAAGGAACTTTTTAAAAGCCAATGGAAATACATTAGAATCATAAATGGATTTTTTATGTTCATGAATTTTATTCTTATAAATTTTAAGTGGAATGTTTGGGATTCATTATAAAATATAACTAATATAGAATTTTTGTATGAGTAAAATTTATCTATCATTGGAAAATAAACTAATTATGCATTTTATAAGATTAATTATATTACATTGTAAATGTTTCTTTCTACGCACCCCATGATGTTTATATGAATCAACCTCATTTTTGTAAAATTCATCAGTTGGTGATATTTGAGAAGATAATGATCTTTAGTAATATATTTCTAGAAGATAATAAAATTTATTCATTATCTATTCATCATGATGAATTAAAAAGAATCACGATTCAATCTAAAGTTGAGAGAATGGATTGGAATTTATGCTTTAAAAAAAGTAACATGTCATAAATCACTTTTTTGATGAAATACTAATGGAAGATAGTTCAATGAATTGAGAGGGAGTTTCTCTATAAGAAGAATTCCCCAAAATAATTTATATAGAATAAAATATTTTGGAAGAGTTTGATTACATAGAATAAAATTCCTAATTATAAATATTTTCATTGTGGATTTATATAGAAATTAATTGATGAATGACATGATATATTATTACTAATAAGAGGCCATGGTATTCGAGAAACCATGGGATTTTAGTAAAATGGTTATGTATTATAATTTAACAATAACATATAGATAAATATTAATGTTATTATATCAATAATATAGTTATAATTTTTAAATAAAGTGATATACATGAAAAATTCATTGGATTTAAACATATACATATATTAATAATGTTGTAGTTGATCTAATACCACATAGTACAATTTATTTTTAATATCATATAATGATTGAAATAGAGATATTGAAAAAGTAATATAAATTTTTTTAGTTTTATATTCCATGGAAATAAAATCATTTATTAACCATATAAATTCTTCTAATTGATTAGGAATAAGACTACTGTGTCTGTGCATTCTCACAATCATATACATGTCATACTGAAAGTGTGTGGTTAAATGACAACATGCATGTTATTTTCTTCATATTCATCTTAAAGTGAATATATTAATAATTTGTAGATGATCTTCTTTAGCGGTAGAAAAACAACCTATATATTAAAAAATATAGTTTCCCCCAGAATTGTTGGATATTTACTACAATACTGGATTGACTTATTATGAATATTTTTCCACCGTATGAGATATAAAATAATTGTTGGGAGATAGTTTATGATATCGTATATAGAAATAAATTATGTAAAATGAACTTAATATTTTTAATAAATAAATAAATTTTCATAGAAATAAATGAAAACAATATCATTATCTTATATTCGAATGATAATTATTATAACAATATGATTCTTCGAATTATATCCATACACAGAAATGATTAAGTACCTACATCGAGATCAGAACATATAAATACTTTTGTTCCTTGTCTCTATTCACATTTATAATTCCTCTGAGTAAAGGTGAGTATATAAACCCATATATTTCATACATAGATATCATATATTATTAAATTAATATTAATTACAAAACCTAATGATCCACTCCAGAATTAAATAGGTCTAGTGCCATTGGAAACATTTATAAATAAATAACTCACTCATATAAGGTATATATAATTTCCCATTGTGTTATAGAGAACTAAAACCCTTACTAAACATATCACACTAAAAATAACTATTCATAAACTCGTTAAATGGAACATAATAATGGGTTATCTTGGATTATTAGTAAGGGTAAGAATTAGAGATATCTATGATTGGGAAAATATAACATAAATCTAAGGGTATGAGAACATGGTAATATTAATTAAAAACTATACCCAATATATCATATATCATAAAATTGAATCATGAAGAAATCATGTATTTTTATTAGTCATCAATCATAATGTCATAAAATAACATGATACATCACATCATAAAATTTCCATAAGATATAGATTTGGGTAATACAAATAATTATAGAAATTATTTTCCTTATTTCTCAAGGATTTCATCCAACACTATCATAGTAGATTGGTTTTACTCTTCAATCTATCATTTTCGATAATTTTGAGTCACAAGACTATCATATTGGACATATTCCCTTATTAAACTACGGTCACTCTCTATTCCTTCCGTTTTTCTCTCATATGTTATCCATTTCTACCCAATGCATTAGAGGAATATATAACTTCCATAAAATTGATCACATAATTGACATCATACAATTGTTTTTAAGAAGATAATAAAACATTCACCATTTAATATCTTGTGAAAAATAAATGGTTTGAATAATCATTTTTTCATGGAATAATCCATAGAAACGAAATTGGTTTCATAAATTTTATATTAATTCATCATAATATAACTTGTTGGAAAGGAACGAGTTTCATAAATATCTTTACATCATAATCATAAACCATTCATAAGAAATAATAAGGATGGTATTATTGTATTGTATCCTTCTAAAAGAATAATAAAAATAAAAGGATGCCATCATATATGAAAATTCCCTTAAAAGATCACTTAGATTATTTCTTAAGGAAAACACCCTTTTTAAATAGACAACACCTCTTAAATAAATAAAAATATAAAAATATTATTTGTAACCTTTTTATTGAAATATAACATTATAAATGTATAATGTAGTTTTCAATTAATTGTTTTGTCATGATACTATTAATTTTTTTCATATTATATTAGATAAAATAAAACATTCGTTTCATTATTTTTTGAAATTGTAAAAAAGTACATCATTCTAAAAAAAGTATTACTTTTTAAAAAATAATGTAATATGAAATAATGGATAAAAAAGAAATTAGAAATTTCATTATAACATTGAAAACATTTTAGAATTTTTTTTAACATGGATATAAATGGAAAAGATTTCTCATCATAAAATAAATAAATCCAGCTTTCCTAAAAATGTTCCTTTAGTATATTGAGTAATTTTTGTGAGTGAAATGAAAAATTAATAATTAATTATAAATATATTAAGATAATGTAAACAAATTATTTGTCTCATGAGAGGTAAAGTATAATATTTTATTATCAGATATGTAAATTTAAATAATTATAATAAAAAATCAGAATATATCATAAAACCCTTACCACATTTGTAAATATTGAACCATAATACCCAAAAAATAATTAAAAAATGAAAAATTAATTATATTTAATATTATAATATTTGTGATATAAAATTTCAAATTCTAATAATATACACAACACAAATGAAACACATTGTGAATATGGAATATGTCTCCCATATATAATAGTGAGACTAGAAATACAATATGATGTGTTCAAATTTATTCAAATATAATTTTAAACTATATTATAACAATTTTAAATTTATTATACTTCTATAAAATAACCATTAACATACATATAATATAATTTGTTACACACTTATAACATTTTGAAAACCATTTATCAATAATTCCATTTTAAAATCACAATTTCTTTGTGTTAACAATTTCACTTTATAATGAGCGTTTTGGGTTAGTAGTTAAAGTCCTTGTACATTTTTCATGGATCCTTCATCAAAAAAATCTATTATGGATTTAAGTATCGTATATATTCATTATTTACTCCTTAATATTCTTTAATGATTATTTTATTTAAAAAATTGAACTATATCGTTCATAGAGATGGTAAGCAATATTTACGCAGCAATTTTGTTTTCACTTTTTAACTGACAGAATGAAAGAAATGTGAATAATAATTATAATTTATAGAATAATTATTATAATATATATATCACACATAATTATTAAATATTTCCTTATTACTATCCATAAAAATCATAAGAGAAAAATGAATATCATTTCTTAATAGAGGTGGTATTCCACACATACACATGAGCAACATTATCGTTTTCCAACAAATTGGAGTGTTAGATGTTATACAGACTAAAATAATTCTTGATTAATAAATATAACATAATTATCTTTTATTTACATTAAAAATATCATAATAACAGTCCATTAATAATTGTTTGGTAAAATTAATTGTTTCGTAACATGAAACGGTTAATCAACAGGTAAATACAAGTGATAAATTCACCTATGACTTGATAGAATGCAAAGGAATATCGAAGGTTAATTTATAATTATAATATTTTAGAATATTGATATTGTGGAAATTTTTATTCTATTATCAATTATTTCTACTTATATGATTTAAAGGAAGAGATAAAATGAAATTGATCTGGTAAGATGATTACCACTTCTTAGAATGAAATATTTTAGATCTATATCTAATGACCTTGGGATTGTACTCTATAGAGACAATACAAAATAAGGCATGGATAGGGATGTTTATAATCAAATTTGGAAAAAAAAATTCTACTAAAATGTTATCAAAGTTGTTTAAACAATATACGAGAGGTGTGTCCTTTTTTAAGTGGTGGAGAGGACACACATTGAATTTCATAAAGAAATTAAATAAAATAAAGTCAAAGTCAAGAAAACTGAATCCGAATGAATAAATATTATAATTTCTAATAGAATTAATTAAAATATGGCCATAAAATTATATTTAGTAAATTTTAAGTGAAAAAAGTAACCTTATATGTTGGATTAACCCCCCCCCCCCATGGTAAACCAATTATAACCTTCACTGTGGTGAATTTTTTTCAATTTTTATTATTGTTCACAGATATAAATAAAAAGGGCCTCATAAGAAAATTATTACATGATTATTAAAAATATTGAATCAATTTTTTTAATTTAAATATCCTAACCAATATTAAATTACATTTAATATAAAATTTGTAATGTAATGAAAAACATTTTTTTAAAAATGATTTCATAAAAATAAACCTTTATAATTAAAAAATAAATATAAAATTAATTCCCAATACCATAATGGTATTATAAATAATTTAACTTAACTAATTTTACATTTAAAAAAAAATTTAACATTATAAATTTTTTATATAAAAATTTAATATTTCAATAAATGAAAAAAAGTTCATTATTCATCCCAAAATTAATATTTTAAAAAAATTATCAAAACTTCAATATAAGATAATTTTTAAATTCTGATTCTGAAAAATGAAAATAATTTTGTCATATAATTTTATTGATTGTGGATAACATAATTACAATGTTTTCTCCTAAGAAAAAATAAATTTTTGTTTGGAAAAATTATTTTACAAAAAACATATAATGGATTAATTAAAAATTGATTACTTATTTATCAATATAATTTCTTCATAAGAAACACATTATACACATTTTAAAATTTTAGTTATGTTTATTCATTCCACCAATTTAATAACTATATAATAATGGTATATATTATATTATTTTATTTATACTGGGGATTTTGTGTATTACAGGCTCTCCAAGATGTTAAATTTCATTAAAACATATCACAACACCTTAGGGTTTTATATTGTACCATTCAATAAGAATTACATCAATATAATAAAAATTTATGATTATATATCTATTTTATCACATTATAAATTTTTAATGTATATTATTATAAATTTTTATTCTTCAAGGTGACTTTAACAAATGATTATTCTTGTTTTGTAGTTCATTATCTCTATGATCCATGATTTCTATTAATTTTTCTTCAAATAAAATAACATGCTATAGTATTGTAACCTCTGATTTTACTACATGTGAACGATCGAGTGTATACTTAATTAGGAGAGATACATGGAACACATCATGTACTTGATAGTGGTACAGTAGAGTTCCATTTGATAATTTTCTATCCATAATTAATAATGAATCTATAAGGGGACAATATATTCGAGGCATATATTTACATTATTTATGAATCACATAACCGTAATCAATTGATAAATGCATATGAAAACCTTCTATCCAACTTTTAATTCTATATTTTATTAATAATTTTTAACATAATATTTTTATTAACTTTTTATTTCATTGATATGTTACAGAATGGATCTTACATTTTCTACTATTCCCACATCATAGTCAAGTTCCAATAGTTTTGTTTCCCAAAACTCATCCCAATACATTAGATTTATACCCTTATCTCTAAAGAGGTCCTCATAATGATCTGTAAGAATTGTTGAGTGAATGTTATTATTGTTTGAAAACTAATCTATAAGAAATTTTTGATCCCAAAAACCTTTGAAATCCATAGTATAAGATATAGACATATCCTTTTGGTTTTAAATTGTTCTATCATACTGAATATCTGTATAAGGATGATGAGAATTAAAATGTCTCATATTGTTATCCAAATACTTATGAATAATTATTTAGAATATCTAATTAATAAATAATATCCTGATCAAATACAATATGATGCTATACTCCATTAAACCCTACCACTTACTTAATATATAATAAAAAAATATAGTCAAAAGAGAAATATTATATGAAAGTAATGCGGTTTTTCCCTTTTTGAGGTGATAAACAGAAATCCAAATATAATTATGAACTTTAGATGTTCTCGGGAGTCTGATGAAATGTAACACTCCAAGATTTCGTAGTACGTTATTTCTTCAAAGTAATACAACAACTAGCACTACACGCAACACCGAGTTCAAGCACACCACAAGATTACCAAACTAGCCTTTCAAAAGCGATTATGGATAGTATTAACTGAATTTGTAACATTATATAATCCTTATAATTTTTGAATCCGTATTATGAGTTTCTTAGACATAATGTAAAAATAAATACATTTTTTTCAGATAAAAGAAGCATTTTTCAAAAAATGCAATTGAATCACCTTTTATTGGCGAACCCTTTTTAAATCCAATATTATAATATTTTATATATTCAATTTGACATAATAAAATTCTTCATTGTAATTGAGATATAATAATTTAGTTTCAATAAATTTTTGGTGTTTTTCTGAGAACTTTCATATTTGGGTGAATAGTAAAAAATATTATATTTAACTGAAACCAACTTTTTTAATAAAAAAAATTTATAGTGTTAAAATATACATATGAATGATTTTGATGTATAATTAGATTATATTTTTATTATTTAATCCAATGTTGGTCCTTGGCAGTAATTTGACATTAAAATTGGACATAAACAAGTGTCAATCTTCTGATAGTTATTGTTTCTTAAAAACACGATTTTTGTTTTGACAACGGAAATTAATTTTAAATTAATAAATGAAACTTCTATGTTTTGAATTTTTTAAAATGTACATAATTTTTTGATTTGGAATATCTATGTTATTCTAGGGTAAATTCTTTATATTTTTCTAAAAACATTTATTTTTTGATGAATAGTGAAAAACACTGAGTTATAGTTTAAAATCGAATTTTTATTTAAATAATTATTTATTTTATTTAAATTTATTTTAGGTAAAAATAGATACATAATACCTATATATGATCAATGTAATTTATTTGAGTATGTTTATAATAATTTAAGATATATAAAAAGTTTATTGAACTTTTCACCGTGTTTTACCCACCTCCTAGGAGAATTTGTAAATAACATAAAACACGATTTTATCGCTTCTGTGAGTTGAATTTCTAAAATCCATGAGACATGTTTAATATCAAGTAGTAAAATGTGGTTCAATAAGATGAATATAATTTTTGTTGAATAATAAATTTTTACATTTATTTACAACGGTTAAAAGTATATAGGGTAATTAAGAGTAAAAATGATATTATTATTACCCTAAAACATGTCCTAATTCTATTGGATAAGTGTAATTAGACAAAAAGAATCTTAAGAATAAAATATGACCCTTTATATCCACATGGATTAGATTAAGACATTTATTATTATTTAATTTAAAGAAGAGTTAAAAGTGTTAAATTCAATGTTGATTAATTAAACAATTTTTAATATAGGGTTATACATAAGATAAATTCAACTATAAATATTCATTAGAAATATAAATATATTTCCTACATCATTGTATTTTATTTATAATCTTTAGAAATTAAATAATTAAATTTATTTTTAACACAATGATGATGTCGTAATTACCTTATTAATGAAAGATTCAAATAAATGGTATTATTAATATTAAAATAAATATAATTTCATCGTTTTAATGTCATACACTAATTTTCTAAGTGAATATGACATTTTAGGGATGATTAATGTATCTTGTTCGAAGTAATCATGTTGTGATGACTTTAACAAAAAACAAAATATCAAATAGTGTCAAAATTCATATAAATTAATATTTAAAACAAATATTATATGATTAATTGTTATTATATTCCTAAAAATCTATGTTTCACTAAAAGGACTTATATCATGATTGGTGAATCATTAATTGAACACTTGGGGGGTCTATTTGATTATTATAGTATGTTTATTAACCATATAATATAAAATTACAAAGAGACATGGTAAATGTCAAACTATTTAACTAAGGGTTAAAACTAAAATATATGGTTAATAATGTGATCGAAACCTGTCTAAAACCTATTGGTTGAGTGGATTTTTACCCATACCTACTATAGAAATTGAATAATACACATTTAAGCCATTATAAAACGAATATGAATTTATTATAAATTAATACTTTATGTTTTTCCTAAAGAGCCCCTCCTCCCCCTTATAAATGGACACAACTTCTAACCAATTCTGCATACCTTCAAATCACTTTGTATGGTCCAAAACATACCCTAATATTACCTCAACTATCCTCACTTCAACATGGAGGCCTTAGTTTGATCACAAAGCCAACGTATGGTGCCATTTTTATCAAATCAAAAGGAAGAAGGGTTTCACCACACTCTTTCAAATTTCTTTATTCTTCCACTTCATCATTCATTGTTATTTGAATTATAAACCAGTAACTCCAATATATTCTATATACTAAGATAATTTATAAACATATTTATTATTATATCCATCATTTAAATTACATGTCACCATACGTGCGTACATATGGCTTACCGTCTCCACGTTGTGGTGTAATTGTTATTCAATAAATTATAATTTGGATTGGTATAATAATGATGTGTAATTGATGTAAATAATAAATTAACATGATATTTATTTTGTATATATGATATAACATCCAATAATATTATATTATAATATAAAAAGAATGATATTTTCACGCGTTCATACGTACGGATTACCGTCTTCACGACGCGATGATATTCATTTCCAAGTCCACCATTCATCGACGATGAAAAAAAAATATTACTAATAAGTATGTAATATATGACATAATAATGATACTAGAGATATATATATTTAAATATATATATATATAGGTATTTATGTAAATAGATATATCTTATTCACTTAGTTCTGTTCAATACGATATGAAAACGGAAACTGCGTTTAGGCGTACATACGAACTACAGTCTCCATAAATGGTGATTTCCATTTCATATATAAGTCTATTATACATATTTATATTGTAAATATACATGATATATAAATCATGTTTTATATTCTGGAATTATTTAAATCATTATCTAAGTGATAAAATCAAGAGTAACAATTTAAAACACGTACGATAAAGAATGCGATTATTATCTGAAATGTTAATTTAACATGGAAATTATTATTAATGGTTAGTGTAAAGCCATAAATGAATAATGTATGATATAATGTCTATAAATATGGTTTTGGTATAATTTAATAACATACTATGGTCTTCATACAAGAGGTTAAATGTACCATTGACTCAAAGAAAGTGCAAGGTAAGGGGTTTTTCTTCTCACACCTTATTCTAGTGAGATTAATGCCATATTGCCACTATTACCTTTTGTGTGGTATATGTACTACCCATAATTGTATTATTTGTGCAATACTCTTTAATTTTTGTGTATTTTCATATTCATTGTATGCTACCTTTTTCATGGTGTGTATGTTACGTAAGTTACCATATTTTTAGGGGTTAATTCGTCAATCTCATTATTATCCGAGATTGTTTATGTGTAAATATTAACGTGGATATATTTATCATCCATGTCCATTTTTCATAAAAATGATTTCAAAATGAATATTTTAAGGATTTCTGAAAGGTACACTTTATCAAGATCAGAATTTTAAATGTTTTAAAGATTTATCTTTTTAAATATTTTTAATTAATGTCCAGGTTTTCAAAATGATTTTAAGGAATTATTTATATGGACATGATTGTTTAGAAATAATAATTCTTTTCAAAAGTTTAAAAGTGGTATGGGATACTTTGATTCAAAAATATATTTTATATTATTTCCTTTATAAATTTGAAACATTTAAATGAATTTACAAAAATTTTGTTTCTCTCAATATGTTTTACTCATTATTTTCAACTATGTCATCATCCTTCACTGGATATTATTTTATATTGGGGTTGATTTATTATAATACAATATTTTATATTTTATTGAATGATTTACGATATGTTTGAATGTGGATGTGCTATTTTTATACCATTCATGGTTTATGGTTAAAGTGTTGACACTTCTTCTTCTAGTTTTAATACGAATGTTTTTTATATGTTTAATCCATTTCATATGAGAAATGTATTGGACTTAGTAAGTAACGGGTGCAGCCCGCTATATCTCCTCGATGCATCGGTAGGTCTCATGAGACAATAAGATGTGGAATTGGATGAGGCCATTTCCCAATTTGTTATATGGTTTTGGTCGAGGCCTTAATCATTTTTAGACATCTTGGTTGAGGCCTTGACAAAATGTTTTAGAATGTATGGCATTATACATTCCCTCATTATGAAAATAATATTGATGGTTCTTGTGGTCATTCGACTTGTAGAATACCCTTGATTATGTTTTATTATGGCATTATTTACTCATATCATATTCCTACCATAAAATTATTCATGTTTATTATTGGTAAAGGAATTGGTTTCAGTTTTTCACCATGCTTAATATTTATGTTATCATCCGCTATATTGCTTACCCTTCTTGAGTGTTTGAGCTCACCCCTTTCTATGTTTTATTTTTCCCAGGATTCCAAAAAGTGCATTTTGATTGATATGAGGGTTAAGCTAAGGGAATAATGGAGTACATAAAGGATTACTTATGTTGTATTGTATGTTATAATGTATAATGTGACATTCATGTATGTAATATTTTTTCCAAGACTTCTACACTGATCGATCCTTCGGGACATGATTCCTTGTAATCATATCAGTGTATTAAAATAATGCACCATCTCTGGGTAACTGGGGTCGGGTGATTACAGTTGGTATCATGGGAAGTTTAGTAAAAACCTTGGAAGCTAGATTTAGATAAACTCGGATTAGAGAACATAGCCCTAAGATAGACTTTGAGGATTAGTATAGCATAATTTCCTATAATATTGTTATTGTTGAGATTTTGTGATTTTTCCGAGAAATACATCCCTGTATGGATACGAGCAGGTTGAAGCGGCTCTGGCACAGATGTACCTAGGGGAAAAACCGGAAATAACCGCTTTGAGCTAGAATCGAATGGGAACTGGTTCACGAAAACAGACATTACTGCATTCTTGGTTACGACACTCCTGGGGGATATGCTTAGGATAATTATCCTTATCTTTACAAACCATTTGGAAGGGTTTATGAGTATATACTTCCAAAAAGAAAACATTTTTATGATTATGTATTATATCCATAAACTGTTCAATTTATGTTTAGTGTTTTATAAGATTGGAATTATGTATTGCGATTCATAAAATTAACTAATGAATGCCATTGTATAGAAATGGCACCCAGTAGAGAGAATGTGAACTCCAAAAATACATATGATCCAAAGAGTAAGAAGGATCATATCTTTCCCTGTATTAAGCCAACATTTAAAAGGGTACTATTATCCCATTAATTCTCAACATATGAAGAAATAGTATCATGTTTTAATAAGGTAAGTAAAAAATTCTATGAGTCATATGGAATTTAAGGCAAGCAAGAGAAGAAAAGGATGGAAGAGGGAAAGATGGATAAAAGGTTGAGGGAAAAGGAAAATTTTCCCATATCTGAGAAATGTGGGTAGAAACACCCTGGAACATGCCTAAAGGGAATGAGAGTTTGTTATAAGTGTGAAGAAAAAGGACACTGAGGACATGACTCTAAGGGTAAGAGAAAGGTTTCAAACGTACAATGCTTTACCTGGAAGGAGTTGGTACACTATGCGAACCAATTCCCAAATCATCAGAGTATTCCCCAAATGATGCTATCGGATAATAATCAAGTTATGATACTACCACAGATGGGGAAGAATGATTATAGTTCTTATGTTGTTATTAAATAATTATGTCATTTGAGTGTTGTATCAACGATGTACTGGTTATAATAATTATTGAGTATATATGGATTGTACTGCAGTACTATTTTATTAAGGAAATGAGATTTTGTAGAACCATGAAAAGTGACTCAATAGCATGTTAAATTTTTGGAAAATATATGTTTGAGGGAAAGATAAACCATAATATGGTTCTGATACTGAGGTAGTGATTTTGGAATAATACACGATTGATTTGGATAAATTATATTAGATATTCTTGACTACCATTAAAGTCATTAATGATTTGTATATTCCATCATTTCACGAGTCTACAGCATTTTTGGACAGATGGAGTATATCTAGTGTTCTATAATGAATAAGGGAGAATGAATGTAATCAAAAAGGTTTTATGGTAATTCAGGATGATGAAGTGATTTAAAGGAATAGATTGTGAAGGTGTTCACATGTTATTACGTGGAAAAAGGATCTTAATTGTGTTTACCTTGCTTATAAAATTTTTACTGTGAGTTTGGAAAGAAGTATTTTGGAAATTTCTAGTTTGAGATTACTTTTGGATTGCCATAAAAGGACAACCAAGAGGTCGGGCGGCAACCTGTCGCATCCGGCAAGGCTGTGAGACTTGAACCCGCAACTGAAGGGCGAATAGGGTGTATCACCTACCACTGACCCACGTGATGTCCTGGATTGAATAATGTAGTTCTTTTAAAGGTTATTTGAGATGAATTATAAATTCATTTTTTTAACCATATACGAATATGATAAATACAATATTTTTTAAGTTATATTATCTTTTAGAGTTAATGATGAGTTTGTGGTAGAAATTAGTTGAAGGATGGAACTCTAAATGGAAACTATACATTTTTTCTTCTAATCTTATTCTATGTAGGAATAAATTATTAAACATTCAGTAAGGCATCCCATAACCAAAAATGTGTTTTCATAATACCTTACATTTTATTGAACTGAGGTTATTTTAAATCATCATAGATTGGTGGATTTGAGTCCCACAATTCTACAATTGTTTGTGATTGATTACCTCAATAACTCCCTATAAATATTTATGATTTTCCTCCAATTAGGTGTCTCTAATTTTCACCAGTGTTCTCCTAATCGAGATCATAATTTGGTGGTCACTTTTTCATTCCACTTTTCCTCTTATTAAGAGCAAATTTTATTAACCCTATTTATGATGTGGGTTTCCCCACAATGGTATTTTCTATTTGAAACCTTTTATTTTCAAAGAACAATTTCTAATTGCGAGGACACAATTTATTGAAGGAGGGAAGAATGTACCACCCAAAGATTTAATAGTACGTTATTTCTTCAAATAAATTCAATAACATTCACTACACACAACACCGACTTCAAGCGCAGCACAAGATTACCATACCATCCTTTCAAAAGATGTTTTGAATAGTATTAGTTGAATTTTGAAATTATATAATTATTATAATTTTAGAATACATATTATGAGTTTATTATACATAATGTATGATGAAATACATTTTTTTCAGATAAAAGAAGCATTTTTTAAAAAATGAAATTTTACCGCCTTTTAATGTTAAACCATCATTAAATCTAATATTTTAAACTTTTATATATTATATTTGAAAAAATAAACTTTTTCATTATAATCTGGATATACGAATTTAGTTTCAATAAATTTTTGGTGTTTTTATAATAACTTTCATATTTGGGTGAATAGTGAAAAATACTATATTTTAACTGAAAACAACTTTTTTAATCAAAATAATTTATAGTTTTCAACTATACGTATGAATGGTTTGGAAGTATAATTATATTATATTTTTAACATTTAATCCAATTTTGGTAATTGGATGTAATTTCACTTTGAAATTGGACATAAAAAAGTTTCAATCTTTTGATAGTTATTGTTTCTTAAAAACACGTTTTTTGTTTTGACAATAGGAATTAATTTTAAATTAATAAACGCAACTTATATGTTTTGAATATGGTAAAATAGACATCATTTTTGGATTTGGAATATCTAAATTAGCCTCGGGTATATTTTTTGTATTTTTCTGTAAACTTTTAATTTTTGATGAATAATGAAAAACACTGAGTTATAGTTTAAAACAGAATTTGTATTTAAATAATTATTTATTTTATTTAAATTTATTTTAGGTCAAAATAGATACATAATACCAATATAATTTCAATCTAATTCGTTAGATTAAGTTTATAATAATTTTAGATATATAAAAATTTTATTGAACTTTTCACTATCTTTTACCCACCTATTAGGAAAATTTATAAATTCACATAAACCTAATTTTACCACTTCTGGGAGTTGAATTTTGAAAATCAGAGAGACAATTTTAATATCAAGGTAGAGAATGTGGTTCAATAAGATTAAAATAATTTTTAGTGAATAGTAACTTCTTACTTTTATTTACCAAGGTTAAAAGTAGATAGGGTAATTAAGGGTAAAAATGATATTATTATTACCCAAACCCATGTAATAATTCTATTGAATAAGCGTTATTCAACCAAAAAAATATTAGGAATAAAATATGACCCTTTTGGTCCACTTGGATTAGATTAGGACATTTATTATTTTTTATTTTAAAGAAGAGGTAAAAGTGTAAAATTCAATGTTTATTAACTAAATAATTTTTAATATAGGGTTATACATAAGATAAATTTGACTATAAATATTCATTAGAAAGATAAAACGATTCTCAACTTCATGGTATTTAATTTATAATTTTTAAACATTATATAATTTATTTTATTAATGACACAATGATGATGATGTAATTGCCATATTAATCAATGATTCCAATAAATGGTATTATAATTATGAAAATAAATATAATTTCAATGTAGTTATGAAATAAACGAACATTAAAGGTTAATATGACATGTTACCGATTATTCAATAAATCGTTTTTGAAGTAATAATGTTTTTATGACTTTAAAAAAATCAAATATTGTCAAAAATGACAAAAATTAATATTTAAAACAAATATTATATAATTTATTTATATTATATTCCTAAAAATATAATTTTCCTCCATAATACTTATATCATGATAGGTGAATCATTAATGGACCACTTGGGGGTCTCGTGGATGTTTATAGCAAGTTTATTAACCATATAATATAAAAATACAAAGAGACTTGGTAAATGTCAAACTAATTAACTAAGGGTTAAAAATAAAAGATAAGGTTAATAATGTGACCCAAACCTATCTAAAACCTATTGTTTGAGTGTATTTATACCCATCCCCACAAAATAATTTTAATAATCCACTTCGGAGCCAATAGAAACCGAAAATGAATTAATTATAAATTAATACTTTAAATTTTTCCTAAAGAGCCCCTCCTCCCCATTATAAAAGGACACCACTTCTAACCAATTATTCATACCTTCAAAGCCTTTTGGTTCGGAAAACCCCTACCCAAATATTCTCTCAACTATACTCACTTTAACCTAGAGGCTTTATTTTGATCATGAATCCAACCTAAGGATCCATTTTGACCAAATCAAAAGGAGGAACTCGAAAAAGAGGTAATGTTTTCACAACCTTTTTTCAAGTTCCTTTCTACTTCCACTTCTTATTTTTGGTTGTTTACATTATAAACTAATAACTACAGTATCTTCTATATATTATGGTATGTTACAACCATATTCATTATTATATCCATCCTTTAAATGACATGTCACATATGTGCGTACGTACGGCTTATTGTCTCCACGTCGTGGGGTAATTGTTATTCAATACATTATTATTTGGATGGGTATAAAACTGATGTGTAATTGATGTAAATAATAAATATAACATGACAATTATTCTTTATATGTGATATAACATCCAATTATATATTATTTCAATATCAAAAGAATTATATTTTCGCTCATGTGTAAGTACGGATTACCGTTTTCACGATGCGATGAGATTCATTTCCAAGTCCACCATTCATTGATGATTATAAAAATATATTACTAATAAGTATCTAATATATGAAATAATAATGATACTGGATATATGTATAATTTTATATATATATATATATGTATTTATGTACATACATATATATTATTAACATAGTTCTGTTCAATACGATATGAAAATTGAAACAACCTTTATCCGTACGTACGGACTACCGTCTCCATAAACGGTGTTTTCCATTTCATGTATATATCCATTATACATATTAATATTCTAAATATACATGATATATAAATAATATTTTATAATATTGAAGTATTTAAATCGATATCTAGGTGATACAATCAAGAGTAATAAGTTAAAACACCTACGATAAAGAAAGCGATTATTATACGAAATGTTAATTTAACATGGAAATTATTATTAATGGTTAGTGGAAAGTCATAAATGAATAATGAATGTTATCATAAATATTAATATGGTTCTGGTATAATTTAATAAACTACTACGGTGTTCATATAAGAGGTTAAACATACCCTCGACTAAAAGAAATGGCAAGGTAAGGGGCTTTCCTATCACTCCTTTTTCCCATGAGATTCGTGCCATATTGCCACTATTACCTTATGTGTGATGTATGTACTACCCAAAATTGTATTATTTGTGTAATACACATTAATTTATGTGTATTTACATATTCATTGTATACTACCTCCTTCATGGTGTGTATGTTTTGTATGTTACAAAATTTTTAAGGGTTAATTCCACAATCTCATTATTCTCAAAGATTGTTTATGTGTAAGTATTTATGGGGACATATTTCTCATCCATATCCATTTTTCATAAAAATAATTTCAAATTGAATATTTTAAGGATTTTTTAATGTTACTCTTTATCAAGATCATAATTTTAAATGTTTTAATGATTTATCTTTCTAAATGTTTTTAATTAATGTCTATGTTTTCAAAATGATTTTATGAAATTATTTATATGGACATGAATATTTTGAAATGATAATTCTTTTCAAAAGTTTCAAAGTGGTATGGGACCCTTTGATTCAAAAATCTCTTTTAAATTACTTCCTTTATAAATGTGTATCTTTTAAATGAATTTACAAAAAGGATATTTCTCTCAAAGAGTTTTACTCAACATTTTCAACAATGTCAGCATCCTTCACTGGATATTATTTTTGATTGGGTTGATTTATTATAATAAAATCGTCTATATTGTATTGAATGAGTTATGATATTTTTGACTATGGATGTGCTATTTTTATACCATTCATGGGTTATGGTTAAAGTGTTGACGCTTCCTTTTCTAGTTTAAATATGAATGTTTATGATATGTTTAAACCAATTCATATGAGGAATGTATTGGACTTATTAAGTGATGGTTGGAGCCCACTAAAGATCCTTGATGCATCAGTAGGTCTCATGAGACAACTAGATGTGGAATTTTCCAAGGCCCTTTCCAAATTTGATATATGGTTTTGGTCGATGCCATAATCATTTTTAGATGTCTTGGCCGAGGCCTTGAAAAAATGTTTTACAATGTCTGCAATTATACAATCCATCATTTTGAAAATAATATTGATGGTTCATGTGGTCATTTGACTATCAGAATACCCATAATTATGTTTTATTATGGCATTATTTACTCATCTCATATTCCTACCATAAATGTATTCTTGTTTATTATTGGTAAAGGAATTGTTTTCAATTATTCACCATGATTAATATTTTTGTTATCTTCCGCTGTATTGATTACCCGTACAGATCATTTGAGCTCACCACTATCTATGTTTTATTTTTCTTAGGATTCCAACAAGTGCATTTTGATTGATATGTAGGGTTAAGATAAGGTAATAATGGAGTTCATAAAGGATCACTTATGTTGTGTTGTATATTATAAAATATAATGTAACATTCATGTATGTAATCTATTTTCCAATACTACTAAACCGATCGGTTCTTCGTGACTTGATTCCTTTTAATCATGCCAATGAATTAAAATAATGCACCGACTCTGGGTAACTGGGCTCGGGGCGTTATAGTTGGTATCAGAGAAATTTTAGTAAAAACAATGGATGATATATTTAGATAAACACTTATTAGAGAACATATCCATAAGATAGGCATTGAGGATTAGTATAGAATAAATTCCTAGAATATTGTTATTTGTAGTGATTTTGTGAGTTTTCCGAGTAATAAATCTCTATCTGGATATGAGCAGGTAGAGGACGCTCTCGAATAAATGTATCTAGGGGTAAAACCCGAAAACACCACTTTAAGCTAGACATGAATGAGAACTGGTGCATAAAAGTGGGCCTTGCTGCACTCTTGGTTACGACACTCTCGGGGGATATGGTTAGGATAATTCTCATTACATTTACAAACCATTTTGAAGGGTTTGTGAGTATATACTTCCTCAAGGAAAACATTTTTATGATTATGGATTATATCCATAAACTGTTCCCTTTAGGTTAATTGTTTTACAAGTTTGGATTATGTATTTCCATTCATAAACAAATCTAGTTTATGCCATTGTATTGAAATGGCTCTCAGTAGAAAGAATGTGAACTCCAAAAATACGTATGATCCAAAGAATAATAAGGATCATATCATTCCCGGTATTAAGCCAACATTTAGAAGGGAAATAGTCTCCCATGTATTCTCAAAATATGAAGAAATAGTATCATGTGTTAATAAAATAAGTAAAAAAATTCACTAAGTCCTATGGATTTTAAGGAACGCAAGAGAAGAAATGGATGGAAGAGAGAAATATGGATAAAGTGATGAGGGAAAAGATGAATTTTACCATATGTGACAGCTGTGGGTAGAAACACCCTGGAACTTGCCTGAATAGAATGGGAGTTTGTTAAAAGTGTGAAGAAAAAGGACACAAAGTACGTGACTGTAAGGGTAATAAAAATGTTTCAAATGTATAATGCTTCACATGAAAGGAGTTGGGACACTATGCGAACAATTTTCCAAATCATCAGAGTATGCCCCAAATGATGATATTTGATAATAATCATGTTATGATACTACCACAGATGAGGAGGAATGATTACAGTTCTTAGGTTGTCATTAATGAATTATGTCATTTGAGTGTTGTATCAACGATGTACTGGTCATAATAATTATGGAGTATATATGGATTGTAATTTAGTTCTATTTTATTATGGATTTGAGATTGTGTGGAACTAGGAAAAGTGACTCAATAGCAGGTTAAATTTTTGGAAAATATATGGTTGAGGGAAAGATTAACCATAATATGGTTCTGATACAAAGGTAGTGATTTTGGAATAATACATTATTGATTGGATAAATTATATTGGATATTCTTTACTACCATGAAAGTGATTAATGATTTTTATATTCCATCATTGTATGAGTCTACAACATTTTTGGATAGAAGGAGTATATCAAGAATTCTATAATGAATAAGGGAGCATGAATGTAATCAAAAAGGATATATAGTAATTCATGATGTTGCAGTGTTTTAAAAGAATAAATGATGAAGGTGTTCAGATGTTATTACGCGGAAAAAAGGATATTTATTGTGTTTAACTTCCTTATAAATTTTCGACTGTGATTTTGGACATTATTATTTTGGAAAATTATAGTTTGAGTTTATTTTTGGATTTCCATAAAAGGACAACCCGGAGGTCGGGCGACAACATGTCCCGTCCGGCAAGGCCGCGAGACTTGAACCTACAATCGAAGGGCGACTAGGGTGTATCACCTACCACTGACCCATGTCATGTACTGGATTTTAAAATGTAGTTTTTTAAATGGTCTATTAGTTGAATTATAAATTCATTTTTTTGTAACCCTATAATAATATGATAAATAGAATATATTTTTATGTTCTATTATCTTTTAGATTGAAAGATGAGTTTTTGGAAGAAATTAGTTAAACGATGGAACTCTATGTGGAAAGTATAAATTTTTTCTTCTTCTCTAATTTTATGAAGAAATAAATTCTTAATCATTAGGTAAGGTATCACCAAACCAAAAATGTGTTATCCTAATACCTTACGCTTTTTTGAAACGATGGAATTTAAAATCATCATATATTGGTGGCTTTGATGCCCACAATTCTACAATTGTTTCTGATGGATGACCTCAATCCCTCCCTGTAAATATTTACATTTTTCCTCCGATTAGGTGTCTCTAATTTCCACCAATGTTCTCCTAATTGAAATCATAATTTGGTCGTTACTTTTTCATTCCACTTTTCCTCTTATTAAGACTAAATTTTATTAACCCAATTTCTGATGTGGGTTTCCCCACAAATGTATTTTCAATTTTCAACCATTTATTTTCGAAAAACAATTTCAAATTTAGGGGATGCAATTTATTGATGGAGGGAAGAATGTAACACCCCAAGATTTCATAGTATGTTATTTCTTCATAGAAATTCAATAACTTGCACTACACACAACACTGAGTTCAAGCGCACCACAAGATTATCAAACCAGCCTTTCAAAAGAGATTGTGAATAGTATTAACTGAATTTTGAACATTATATAGTCCTTATAATTTTGGAATCCATATTATGAGTTTCTTATACATAATTTAAGAACAAATACATATTTTCAGATAAAAGAATCATTTTTCAATAAATGTAATTTTACCGCTTCTTAATGGAGAACCCTTTTTAAATCCAATATTTTAAACTTCTATATATTAAATTTGATAAAATAAACTTTTTCATTAGAATCAGAATATAAGAATTTAGTTTCAATCTATTTTTGGTGTTTTTCTGATATCTTTCATATTTGGGTGAATAGTGAAAAATTCTATATTTTAACTGAAAACAACTTTTTTAATAAAAATAATTTATAATGTTCAAATGTACATATGAATGGATTTTAAGGATAATTAGATTATATTTTTACCATTTAATCTAATTTTGGTCATTAAAAGTAATTTCACTTTGAAATTGGACATAAACAAGTGTCAATCTTTTGATTGTTATTGTTTCTTAAAAACAAAGTTTTTGTTTTGACAACATGAATTAATTTTAAATTAATAAATGAGACTTCTATTTTTTTTAATTTGGTAAAATGGACATCATTTTTTTATTTTTAATATCAAAATTATCCTTGGGTAAATTTTTGGTATTTTTCTGAAAACTTTTAATTTTTGATGAATAGTAAAAAACACTCAATTATAGTTTAAAACTGAATTTTTATTTAAATAATTATTTATTTTATTTCTATTTATTTTAGGTCAAAATAGATACATAATACCTATATAAGTTCAATGTAATTAATTATAGTATTTTTATAATAATTTTAGAAATATAAAAATTTTATTGAACTTTTCACTGTCTTTTACCCACCTCCTAGAAGAATTTGTAAATTCACATAAAACATAATTTTACTGCTTCTGTGAGTTGAATTTCAAAAATCCGAGAGACATGGTTAATATCAAGTAGTAAAATTTGGTTAAATAAGATGAAAATATTTTTTGGTGAATAGAAACTTTTTAATTTTATTTACCAGGCCTAAAAGTAGATAGGGTAATTAAGGGTAAAAATGATATTATTATTACTTTAACACATTCCATAATTCTATTGGATAAGTGTAATTCGACCAAAAACAATCTTAGGAATAAAATATGACTCTTAAGGTCCACTTGGATTAGATTAGGACATTTATTATTATTTAATTTCAAGAAGTGTTAAAAGTGTTAAACTCAATGTTTATTAACATAACCATTTTTAATATATGGCTATACATAATATTAATTATAATATAAATATTAATTATAAAGATAAAAAGATTTCCTACATCATGGTATTTTATTTATAATTTTTATACATTAAATAATTAAATTTATTTATGACACAATGATGATGCAGTAATTACCTTACTAATGAAAGATTCAAATAAATGATATTATAAATATTAAAATATATATAATTTTGATGTTTTTATGGCATCCAAGAATTTTCCAGGTGACTATTACATGTTATATCTGATTCAATGTATCTTTTTAGAAGTAATAATTTTGTAATGACTTTCACAAAAAAATATCAAATAGTGTCAAAATTGACATAAATTAATATTTTAAACAAATATTATATGATTAATTAATATTCTATTCTTAAAAAAATAAGGTTCAGAAAATGGAATTATATAATGGTATTTGAATCATTAATGGACCACTTGGGGGGTCACTTGGATGTTTATAAGATGTTTATTGACCATATTATCTAAAAATACAAAGAGGCGTGGTAAATGTCAAACTAATTAACTAAGGGATAAAACTAAATGATAAGGTTAATAATGTGACACAAACCTATATAAAACCTATTGGTTGAGTGGATTTCAAACCATACCCACCTTTTAATTTTAATAATATTCTTTGGAGCCATTATAAACCTAATATGAATTTATTATAAATTAATACTTTAATTTTTTCCAAAAGATCCCCCTCCCCCTTATAAATGGACACCACTTATAACCAATTTTTCATACATTAAAAGCCTTTTGATTCGGACAAACTCGGCCCAAATATTCTATAAACTATCATCACTTCAACCTATAATCCATAGTTTGATCATAAAGCCAACCTAAGGAGCCCTTTTGATCAGATCAAAAGGAAGAACCCGAAAAAGATGTAATGTTTTCACCACCCTCTTTAAAGTTTCTTTCTTCTTCCACTTCTTCTTTCTTTGTTATTTCCATTCTAAACTAATAAATACAGTATCATCTATATACTGTGATATTTTACAACTACATTCATTATTCTATCCATCCTTTGAATCACATGTCACCATACATGCGTACGTACGACTTATCGTCTCCATGTCATGGGGTAATTGTTTTTCAATACATTATTATTTGGATGGGTATAATGATGATGTGTAATTGATGTAAATAATAAATATAACATGATAATGATTCTGTATATATGATAAAAAATCCAATTATATATTATTTTAATATCAAAATAATGATATTTCTCTCGTGCGTAAGTATGGATTACCGTCATCATGATGTGATGAGATTCATTTCCAAGTCCACTATTCATCGACGATTATAAAAATATATTACTAATATTTATGTAATATATTACATAATAATGATAATGAAGATATATATATTTATATATATGTATGTATTTATGTACATACATATATCTTATTCACTTAGTTCCGTTCAATTCGATATGAAAACGGAAACATCGTTTATGCGTACGTACGGACTATCATCTCCATAAATGGTGTTTTCCATTTCATATATATGTATATTATAAATATTTATATTATAATTATACATGATATATAAATCATGTTTCATATTCTGGAAGTATTTAAATCATTATCTAAGTGATACAATCAAGAGTATCAAGTTAAAATACGCACGATAATGAAAGTGATTATTATTTGAAATGTTAATTTAACATGGAAATTATTAATAATGGTTAGTTTATTGTAATAAATGAATAATGTATGATATCATAAATACTAGTATGGTTCTGGTATAATTTAATAACATTCAACGGACTTTATACAGGAGGTTAAACGTACCCTTGACTAAAATAAAGTGCAAGGTAAGGGGTTTTTCATCTCACTTCTTATTCCCGTGAGATTCATGCCATATTTCCACTATTACATTTTGTGTGGTGTATGTACTACCCATAATTGTATTCTTTGTGTAATACGCTTTAATTTATGTGTATTTACATATTCATTGTGTGCTACCTCTTTTATGGGGTGTATGTTTTGTAATTTACCAAATTGGTAAGGATTAATTCCTCAATCTCATTATTATCCAAGATTGTTTATGTGTAAGTATTTAATAGGACATATTTTTCATCGATGTCTATTTTTCATAAAAATGATTTCAAAATGAATATTTTAAGGATTTGTGAAAGGTACTATTTATGAAAATCATTATTTTAAATGTTTTAAAGATTTATCATTCTAAATATTTTTAATTAGTGTCCATGTTTTCAAAATGATTTTAAGGAATTATTTATATGGACATGAATGTTTTGAAATGATAATTATTTTCAAAAGATTCAATGTGGTATGGGACACATTGAATCAAAAATTTCTTTTAAATTACTTCCTTTATAAATATGTATCTATTAAATGAATTTACAAAAAGGATATTTCTCTCAAAAAGTTTTACCCGTCATTTTCATCTATGTCAACATCCATCACTGGATATTATTTTTGATTGGGGTTTATTTATTATAATAAAATCTTCCATATTGTATTGAATGAGTTATGATATGTTTGAATGTGGATGATCTACTTTTATACCATTCATGGTTTGTGGATAAAGTGTTGACACTTGGTATTCTAGTTTTAATACGAATGTTTATGATATGTTTAAACCTTTTCATATGAGGAATGTATTTGACTTAGAAAGTGATGGGTGGAGCCCGCTATAGCTCCTCGACACATCGGTACGTCTCATGAGACAACTAGACGTGGAACTTGCCAAGGCCCTTTCCCAATTTGATATATGGTTTTGGCCGAGGCCTTAATCATTTTTATACATCTTAGCTAAGGCCTTGAAAAATGATTTAGAATGCCTGGAATTATACATTCCCTCATTATGAAATAAATATTGATTGTTCATGTGGTCATTTTACTAGTATAATACCCATGATTATGTTTTATTATGGAATTATTTACTCATATCATATTCCTTCCATAAAAGTATTCATGTTTATTATTGGTAAAGTCATTGGTTTCAATTATTCACCATGCTTAATATATATGTTATCTTCTGTTGTATTTCTTACACTTACTGACCATTTGAGCTCACCCCTTTCTTTGTTTGATTTTTCATAGGATTCCAAGAAGTGCATTTTGATTGATATACAGGGTTAAGATAAGGGAATAATGGATTTGATGAAGGATTACTTATGTGGTGTTGTATGTTATAAAGTATAATGTAACTTTCATGTTTGTAATCTATTTTCCAAGACTGCTAAATTGATCGATCCTTTAGGACATGATTCCATGTAATCATGCCAATGTATTAAAATATTGAACCGACTATGGGTAATTAGGGTCGGGTCATTACAAGAAAACATTAATGGTCATGTTTTGAAATTTCCAATCATGTATATGTAGTGCTTGTATCATACTCATGGAATTAAATATCTCTTCCATATTATATAGAAAAATCTAGATCATGATAACATACATTGTAGGACAACCGTTCATGATTTACCTATAGAAATATTCTTTCAAAACTCTATATACATCTTCAAATATCTTGGACTAATAGTGGATGAAAAACTATGAGCCACATCCCAGAACCCCATTTTCAAATATAGTATAGAAAGAATGCATACAGGGTATCTAATCCTTATCATTCAATCATAACTATGGCTAAACACATAAATATTTTTACCTTATTTTATAGTTACAAATATTCCATCTATACCTATTTAATTAATAAATGATTATATAGATGAACACACAATTTAGAAATATATTATTTCTCCACTTACATAACTATTTTCATCTTCATGCTTTACAAATCCATAAATATTGGATCTTATTTTGTTTTCATCATAGATAGGATATAAAGATCCTTTTAACATAGATAATCTCCCTCCATGTTTTCATTCAATAGATAGTAATGTATTACTTCTTCATAGACATTAGTCAACACCATTCATCTTCTCTGTTCATATTTTTCTCTTTTAAGAAGAATAAATACATTAAAATTTTATGATGAAAATATATATAACACCATTAAATGTAATGATATAGTATCTATTTCATTAATGAAAAATTTACCCTAGATAACATAAAATAATGATTTGGTTATCTTTTTTCATGAACCTTCTTCATTTGGGAAGCATAAGTTATGGTTATATAATTCAGCAAGTGGATGTATCCCCTTACCTTCATTAATACATTACTATAGATCATAAATCCATCTCTAGTGTATTGTAGTGTAATAATAGGTTCCTTAATTAAACATCACATTTGTTCCAACAAAAAATCATGTTTATTTATCTAATGTATCTTAACTCCCATCCATGTTTACATATTTATTATATTGAATATGCATTTGAACTTTTCCAAAAATTATTGATAATATTGATCAAAACTACACAAAATACTTGTTCCTAGTAGGTGTCGTTACTCTAGGCTAACAACCGATAACTTTTTTCATTCCCGGATCCATTGATATACCCTCTCATTGGATTAATTAACAAAAAATCACTTTTATATCCAAAAGTCACTCGTGGTAAATTATTCAAAAATATTCTCATTCAATAGGTTCATCAGTAAAATTAACAAGTTATCATCATGATATGCCTTTCTATTTGAGTATATAATAATATCCCTTATAAATACTACCAGAAAAAATCAAGGTCATCTCTAAAAATTATATTAATTAAATCAATTAAGATAATGGTCACATTAATATGATTTTTTTTCGTCACTATAAATTCATTATTCCCAAACCACTTATGGATTGATATATTGGTCATATCCTCCATATTATCACTCAATTGATAATATTGAGATGAACGATAAATGAGGGAAATGTATAGATATCCACAATATTGATAAAATAATTCATCAGTATGTGGTAGAGGATATTTAATCATGATTATGATCATGTCAGGTTTTTGATATTCAATATAAGGAAACATTATTTAATCATTAAATATAATGAATTTAATTGGTTCACACCAATGTTATGCACTTTTCAAAAGGAATCCATTTTCAAGACTCTCTAGGTGATTAATATTTATTATTCAAATCAATATGTACCATTATATATGGAGTCTCTAAATTATTAATAGAAATAATTATGAGTTCTACTGAAATACAACATCACCATTCGGTGGAATACTCAGCCACTCTTCTAGAACTAAATCAATAATTTTCCCTAGATATCTAAAATAAATATCACTATTCATTAGGAATAAGGACCCAAATAATGGATTTTTCCCTTATAATGTTTATATTTATCATCACACCACTAGAAAATAACATGTTAATATGGGGTATGAAATAAAACAACCATTATTTAAAAATTAAAATATATTTATGTAAAAAATCCAATCTATACCTAATATAACTTAAATGGAAACCATATAAAAAATAAATAGATTCTATATAAGAATAGTCCCACAAACATGAATAAATAAATATTAATAGTCTTGACATATGATCATCATACTGTTAGGTATTTTCACTAATAATTTAATATATAATCATTAAAGTGGTATGATGATTCCCTAATAAATTGTTTTAGACAAAATGGAGTTGGTATATCTAAAATAAAATATGACATTTTTAGTTTTATAGTGGATAGTAAGTGTACCTTTAATCACATTGTTTTCATAATCCACATAAATAATAGCAATCACATGAAATTTCCATTTATCTCTAGACTTATGATTTCACTGATCTCAATCCTCATCATTAACATTTATGTTTTTCCATATTTTATCATAATTCCACTAATCTATTCATTTCAAACACTTGAGTATGTGTGATGAATTCTATGGTAATATTACTCAATCATTGGAAAACTTATTCCTAGCACTTCAACATTCACATTCTAATGTACATAATATTCCACAAATAAAACAATTAAAAAGCACCATAGGATAATTTTATTCGTGTTTTCTTATAGTCTTTAAGTATAAAAAATGATCTTATCATTCTCTCCCTTGTTTTTAAAATTTTATTTGAATTCAATCATTATTTTCTTAGCAAATCCATGAGATTAATGTATAACTTCAATATCAATTTCCAAATTTATAGACAAGAAAATGATTTATCCATATCTATCATCATATGTTATAGACAATTGTAATTAGATACATGGTTGTATGCCACTAAAGATTCAATCAAACTTATATTTTTGTTGGATGAAAATACTATAATCATGTCTCAAATCTCTTATAAAATTTTCTTCATAGCTATAAAAAATCAATATCCTTTATCTATAGCTTATGTAATTTTTTCATCATTTTCATATAATTAATATGATGATTTAATCATTTTAAAAAATATTTTAAATAATACCACTCCATGGAGTCAATTTATTCACATTACCTTGTGTTTTTATGAGATTTCTTATTTGATCTGCATCACATTTCAGATGATAAACATCCAAAATAAAATTTTTCTTCTTACAGAAACTGGGGAATGGATATTTTTTAGTGGTACAGATCCATTTCTAAGAAAATATTGTATTAGAAAATCCACAAAAACATGGTGGATGTTTCCTCACAATGGACTAAATATAATGATGTTACCAAAATGTTTATTTAGAGTCTCAAAATAATTTGTAACTTGAAAAAGTTTTTTAGGTATCAAAATAATGTATTTCAGTCCTGGTCCCATAGCATTTCGTTTATTAAGAGGATAATCAATACATTATATATAAAATTATTAATTAACATGATTCTTTTAGGTTCCATCTATTGACTTAAACCAAAAACCATAGTGTGAGAAATAATAATCTTGGATGGAAATCACATAATCATGAAACATATTTTATAGGATTTATAAATTTAGACACATTGTTTTAAATTTATTGAAACTTGTTTTTAACATATTTAATCCATGATAAATACCAAAAAAATTATAATTTTATCCTATACATATACATAAGACCATGGTTCACAAAAACAATTCTATTCCTAACTTATAAAGGTGAATAAACCATACTTTGACACCAATTATTGTGACCTATTATTTTAATACAAAAATATTACATCTTAGTAGAATAATATTCATTACAAAACATAATGATTCATTCTTACCTTGTACAGATATACTGCCTTTGGAAACTAGAATACATAGACAACATTTTCATTTTAGGTCTGTATAATATCCCACAATGTTCTTCATAACCTTCACCATTATTAGAAATATCATACTTTTAATCATTATACATAATCTATGGAAAATAATCACAATAAAGGGTGAGTTTAGATGAATTTTATGGGTAAATAAGGGAGACATGAATTGTCACCTAATCATAACATGAACAAAATGGTATAGGTGCATTATTATTACATTTAAAAACTATTATCTTCATATCATATATCATAAACATAAATTATGGTGTAAATATTGGTATTTCATATTGAATTAATGATAAAGGAATTCAAGAAAATGATAAATGAAGGAAAAAAATTTCATAATACATATATTTTAAGAATATAAATAAGATTAAAATACCATTTATATAGTAGTCTCGTTGTACTACCAAGACTACCATATTAAATTTGTTTCACTCCCCATTCCAACTTCATAGTTGAGGATCACACAATAAACTATCATTGTTTAAAGAGTCCCTTATTTAACTAGGTTCTCTCCCTATTCTAGTCACCTTTATCTCATGAGATATTCATCTTTATTGAATTCATTGGATTGATATATAATTCTAGTCCCACCCATTAAATTATGAAAATCACATGAATGTGATCTAAAATATCATAAAAAATTCATCATATTATAACATATGAAAAATAAATATTTTTCATAAAAATTTTATTATGGAATAATATAACATCTTAAACCGGGTACCACATACTAGTTCCTCATTCTGGTCAGTTACATGAACATAGGGGCACCTCCCCATTCGTTAGAGGCTATCAACTAGTAGTAAGGGTAAAATTTATTTTACATATGGAGACTATAATATTTTTTTCATGGAAGGACAATAGTATAAAAAACAAAGAAATAACTAAAATAAAATAACCAAAAAACAACAGTATCACAATTTGATCCAAAACCAATAATAATATCCATAACATAACAGTAGATATTTTATTCCAAATAAGTGTCATGTTTCAAAGTGAAATCCTAAAATTAATACGCTAAAAAAATTCCCATGCATGTACCAAAATTATATCATGTTACATCATCTATGATGATCCCCAAGTCATTCATCTATCATACAGATATTCTACATATCATGTCCTAAAAATTTGTAGTCTATTCGTGTATTGATTAGGAATCCCATGTAGGGTGTGAGTAAAAATCAGTAGGCCACAACAAATAGAGTCTAAAAAATATACATTAAATAATAGTGTATGCGGTTGTATAAAAAATAATTTACAATGCATAAGTTAAGCATTTATCACATTTTATTATTGGTTAATTAACCAAATAACTTCCATGGGTTCACAAATACACCCATCACATCAATACCTTCTTCATCCCATTCCATATTATGAACATTCTTCAAGGGATAACATATATCACAATGTTATGGTTATCATTTATAATTTTATTTCAATTCATATCACAGCTATTTGAAACCATAGTCCAATGGAAATATCATTGGTTTAAAAAAATGTGTATATCACCCTATTGGTATTTAGAGAATCAGTCCATGTCCCAAACCCCACAATTATTTAGATAATCAGACTATTTCCCTTAAAATTAAAATAACATGCTTGATTTCTAGTCAGGAACATTATGTATTAAACCATGTGGGTATTTAGAGCATCAGTTAGTGTCACACAGCCCATTTCTCACCCATTCACATTTATAACATATATCACATTCAATAATGTCAATCAGTTTTAACCCTCCAATAAAATTTTTATATCATAGTATATCATTTCAACTATCAAATCAATTACAATTTTTCACTTTAATAAAATGAAATAATATGAACAATTAACCATTAAACCATCAATAAAAATTAAAAAAAACCCATTAACTCTTTAATGTTATTCTAAAAATACCTCAATTTCGATTTTTAATAAATTAAATATTCCATCAATTAGTCATTTACGAAATTGCATTAAAAAATTAGTCTCATTTTCATAAATCAACCAATGTAAATTTCCACATGTGAAACCCAATTCACCAACACATGGAAATTCAATTAAATCAATTAAATCTCCATTAATATTTACCAACAATGGACATTGATATACTATAATTAAATATAAGTAATTAGAAAATGAATATGATATTTTTAATTTAGACTACCAACCTCAAGATCATTAACATATTATCACCAACAAAAATTCACAAATTGGAGTGGAACATTCAATTTCAAACGAAGAATGAGATCTTTATATGAAAACTGGATCTATAACAAATGGATTTGGTCCTTGAAAACCAAGATCTAAGACATATCCCACAAAAACATCATCCATTAAAAACCTGAGTGAAATATGGGATATGGGGGGAACAAATCATGATGAAAACATCTTACTATGAGAGGTGCATATTCTCTAATTTGGTCTTCAATTCTTGAATAACGTAGTTCATAAGGAATTTTAATCCATTTGTGAGGCTGTATAATTGTTAGAAATACATTAGGGTCAAGTGGGGTAAAATTGGGATTAAGATTTAGTGGATCGATAATTTCAATTTTTGAGGGAATAATTTATTCATTCATAGTTTCTTGGTTGGCATTCATAGTTTTCCGAACTGATTGCCTCAAAAAGGGGTCACGTGGTTACCAATAATAGGGAACAAGTTTTAAAACCTATATATAAATCATTCTATACCCATCTAAGAAGGTTTTAATGGTTTGTTGGGGCAGGGTGGATGGTTTTGGAAAACTGTGCGCTAGCCGTGCACACACCAGAATAGTTCATAAAACTCCAAATTCACACAAAATCACCACAAAGTAAGCCCCAAACAATATATAACAAAAATAAGATAAAATATTACATGAAAAATATCTTGAGACAAATTTAGTAAACGGTCATGATCATACAATGTACCCACCATATAACAACTCTTTCTCAAGTAGTACTCCCCAACATGTAACACCCTATGTTTGTGTGGATATTTTTTTCAATAAATTAAATTTAAATTTACATCATGTAATAAAATAAGTCAAAATTTACATTCATAAAGAACAAAAATGGAAGAAATTGCATTCATTAAATCAGAATATGTTACATCAAACCTAGACCTAGCGTATATTACACAAAACACCAACATGTCATATATTACACACAACACCTATGTTTTAATGAAACATCATTTTTTGTAGTAATTATTAAAATGATATAATGAAAATATATCCATTAAAATTATTTATATGAATATTATTAACTAATTTTAAAATATTTTTAAAAGTTTTTACCAAAATAAAACATATTTATTATGAAGGATATTATTTTTGTTAAAGTTATTTTTTGTTTGGAAATATTGTTTTCTCAAATGAACTATTTTTAATGATCTTATTTTAATGATGATAAAATTAATTATAAATGAATTATGAAAATTAATTTGGTAAAATAAATTTAATTTTATAATTTATAATGTTGAAATTTCTTGAGGGTTAAATTTTTTGATTTTAATGAGAAACTATATTTTGGGATGAATATTGAAAAATACCAGATTTTAATTCAAATCCTATATCCCATATTATTCATTTATATAGTTAAATTATATTTTAAATATGTTTAAATTTTTAATTAGATTGTATTTTTATAAATTAATCTGACTATGTTAATTTCTAACAATTTCCCGTTGAAATTGGATTAAAAAATAGAAACCTTTTAATCAATTTTATTTTAAAAATCTATAATGTCGACCCAACTGCTGGATTAATTTTAAATTAATTTTCCCTCCTATGTTATTAGAAATTTTAAAAAAGATAAAATATTTGGAATCATAATAATTACTAATTTATAATATGTTCAAATTAGTTTTTTCCAAAAATATTAGTGAATGTAACTAGAATTAATTACATTAATTAAGTTAAAATTAATCATAACTAAGGACTGAATCTTAAATTAAAGTGCCCAAACGACATATAAACATGTCCAAACATCCTTTTATGTATGTTATTCAGATATTAATCTTCATTTATTTCTTTTGGTTGGTTTTTTATCACAGTTTTAGCCAAAAATGTCGGTAAACATATCTTGTTTTCAAAAATTACATTTGTGTCCTTTCCTTTACCTATAAATAGACAACAAATCGACATCTTCTTCACACCTATAAAAGATATAAGGTCTTAAAAAACTCTAACAGATACACATTAAAACATCCATTACATTATCCTTGAACCCTTATCTAGAGAATAAATAAATCCAAGGAATTATTTCAACATAAGCCAAAAGGAGTTACCAGATTAACAGTTAATACCTTCTCTCAAACACCATCATTTTATTTTAATTCACCCCCTCCAATCACATTATTTCTTGATTTTTTAACAACAAAATTATCCTCAATATACTCTTATATTTTAATTATTCATTTTTACACCCTAAACTTACACACACCTCAATATAATTGGTGACAAACATTTTTTACCTATATGTAAAAATATTTCATCACAAAACGATGATTGTTCATTTTTCCAATAACACCACTCATGGTGGAATTAATAATGGAACAACTATTTGTAAATTTTATATTTATTATTTATTATGTATTTATTATTATTTATTTCTTTTAAAACACATATTTGTTTACCTTCAATTTGGAGTTAATAAAATAATTTCATTTGAGGAAGTGTGGACCACCACCCCCTCAATGCGATGTGATTCATTCACACACATAATTAAATGTATTAAGGATGGATTTAGAGAAATTATATGATATATATAACATTATAATTCTATATAAATTATATTATATAAATATATACATATATTTCATTTTTATTCATTCTTTTAATATTATAATAAAAACAGAAACAATGTTCTTGTGTGCATATGGCTTACCGTCTCCATAAACAAGGTATTATATTTTTAATATATAAATTACATATTTTATTATAATATAAATATTAAGGATATTATTTATACATATATCATTTTTTAAATTATTTAATCATGATATATTTATAAGAACTAATGATATGAAAAAATTCGACATAAGTGAAATACAAAGCGAATATTATCCGAATTGAAAACCATAACACGGGATGGTTAAAAATAATGTATTATAATATCATAATCAAATAATATATAGTAATGGATATAAGAATATGGTTATTTATATATTTATATTTAATTTATATTTATTATACAGGTGTTAGGAATCAGTGTGATGAGAGTTAAGAAATAATGTAAGGGGATTTCATCTCGCTTTTTATTTCCCTGACATTCATGATTTTTTCACCACACGTTCCTTTTGTGTGGTGTGTATACTAAACATATATGTATTATATTATTATTATAATTACATTTATGGGTATTTAAATTTCAATTTATGATATTTTTTCCTCCGGATTTGTTTTCAAATTTTACAAAATTGGTAAAATAGTTTTTTCTCAATTTTTATTAATTGAGGCTCATGTTTTGTTATGCACATAAATTAATTTTTGAGTTTTATATACCACCTTTATTCATGTAATATAATTAATATCCTTATTTTCATGATATTTAAATCTTATTTTAATTTCCTTTTCTTACATGGGTTGTATGTACCCATGTAACCAAGTGTTAATATTTTTTTAAAATAATCTCATCGCTTTTGATAATGTTAATGATTGTGATTTGTTAATGAAATAGTATGATAGACATCTCATGAATATTAATAAATTTCATTATCCTATATTATTTCAAGATAGCCTCATGTATTAGTACCATTTTTGACTATTTTGTACTGAAACAAATTATTTAAGTATAATATTACCATCTATCTCTTCGGTCGAAAATATATTTGATTCAAAAACCATGTGTTCAACAACAAAATTAAAACAAGTTCTGAAATTATATTTTAAGAACATTTCTAATGAAATATAATTTTTTTATAAAAATTGTTACAAAATATTCAATTATATATTTTCAAAGTAATTTTAAAATAATAGGTTTCCAAAATGTGTTATGTTTTAAAAATCACATTTTTAGAGAATAAAAGATATTTTCCTCAAGAAATGTTCTTAGAATTTATTTCAAAATTATTTTCAATCTGTGATGACATCCTTCTGTGTTTCTCATTCCATTCTAGGGAAATGTTTCAATTTTTTTATTCATATTATTTTTCTTAATGGATTATGATTTGATTGAATGATTTTTATTAACCCTTTTTCACTTTCACTAGTTATATCATTCTAAAAACCACTTTTTTCATAGGTTATTTTTATGATTAATGATTGAGAAACCTATCTATATCTAAAGTTTACGATATTATAAAATGTTTATTATACCCATTAAATTTAATGGGTTATGATATAGTTTTTTATGATATTGTATCACTTGTATGCATAATTTTACAATGAGATGGGTGGGAACTATATATACCTCTATTTTAGGGGGTAATGATTTGTATCCCATGAGATCAACATAGCTATTATGAGAAATGAACTCGGTTCAGAATTATATGGCTTGAATATTAAAGGAACCCGGTTCAATAGTATAGCACTTGAATTGGGGATGAACATCATTAATAATATGGGGCTAGAATAGGTTGTAATCCCTATTTATTAATGTAATTTGTCCACTAATACGGTATTTGTAGTGATTCATTAAATACTATATAAATTATTATATTTTCTTCTATGTTTTCTATAACTCCTTTTTTTATTAATATGTTATGCTATCCTGGAATATGTTTTTTTTTCATTAGGATTTATGTATTATGACCTGTCGTGATATATACCATAATTTATGTATATTTTCTTTGATATTCATGTTGTGATCATTTCATTTCATCATCATGTTCCCATTCCCTTATGCTCACGACTATGATTACATATCTCCCTTTTTTACCCTTATGAATTATTTTAGCCCACCCCATTTTGATTTTCCTTCCCCGTGTTTTGAAGATAAACAGCATGTTTGACATGTATAAGAAGGTTTCTAATAAAGGATAACATAGTTGACGTTTTTGTAGATAAAATATTTTTCAGAGTTTATGTTTCCATTTTTTCAATGGAACTATACTACTATAGTAATTAGACACCTTTTTGAATAATGTTTTATGTATTCCAAAAATGTTACGTAATTATAATTTATGAAAATGTGGTTCAATTTAGTTGGTATCATATTAAAGGTTTAGTTATTATTTTGATGCTAGGATGAGAAAACCTCAGTGAGAACCCAATGGAATGGGTAGGGATAAGTACATGGTCAATGAAAAATACGGGAAAATGTCTTGGAATTTTGGTAGAGGATATAGTGAGGGGATTTTTATAAATACATCATGTTCAGGATACTACGAGTGGAAGTGTATCTATCAAAGATGTACCTAGGGGTAAAAACTCTGACAAGATGTTCTGGTCCAGAATCAGTGTAATCTAGAACCAGACAACAGGGCTTACTCCACATTAGGATCAATACTGTCATGGGATATTAATTTGAAATTCCAAAAATAATTATGAACCATCATGGTATATTTAAATATAATTTTTCTATAAATAACCTAGGATAATCACAAGGACTCATATCTTATGAAATATGTCTTATTTTAGAAATCCTATAAGTTAATTTTCATGATTATGTGGTTCCTCAAGAAGATATCTATTTCTTACTCTATGACTTTGGTTTATATCAATTGTTGGAACCTGATTTTATAACACTAATGGTGATTATTATGGATAATTAAATTATTCTCCTCCTTTGAAACTGAATTATATGGGATCTGGAATGAAAAAACACATTGTTATCCTCACATAGAGTTCTCAAGCTATTAATCATAGTGGTATTCTAAATGGAAAAAATATTGAACAACATTTTGTTTAGTCTTTGGTGAGCCAACATCCACCATATTATAGAATGTCTTATGATCCTCTTTTTTGGAGCAATGAGTAATTATTGATGAAAATATATTCTCCATTATTTAGTGATTGGATCATTTTAAATTCATTGTGGATATCTATTTGTATGATGGAAATGTAGAGCAATGGTGAACACTAATAAAAAATATGAGGTTGTAAGATGAGATTGAATCCATGGATTGGGACATGTTTAGGAACATATATTTCAATAAGTAACATACTCATATTCTTTTTACCATTATAGACAATAAATTCCTTAACATAAAGAAATGTTTTATGAATCTATTAAAATATATAAGGCTAATTACCTGATAAAAGTGAGGTACACTTCATGAATTATTATCCAACCAGAAATTGTGGTTTATAAGTTCTTTGGTGGATTAAAGAAAATCCTCAGAATGGTATCATCCTTGAGTGACATTAGTAGTTATGAAGAAATTTTATCTTTTCTATCAAAACTAAAATGGTTGTTGGAGTCACATATCAATATCATTGTTTTGACAAGAAGATGAAGCTAGAGATTAAAGGATAGTTTAAAAATGAGGAAGAAAAGAAGATGAACTGTCCTTTATGTTCTATGTATGGGATGAAGCATATATAAAATTTCCATACAGGTTATAATAAATATTTTAAATGTGGAATGGAAGGACACTCAGTAATTAATTATCAAAATTATTAGCAGAAGTTTTCTCAAAATGCTAATCAAGAAAATGCTCCACAGAATGAACATCACATGATTCAGTGCTACATGTGTAAAGAGAATGACCATTTTTCTCACAACTATCCAATCTCGTGGGTATGTGATGAGGATCAGTGTCAACAAATTCATAATCTGAGTGACATAGGCATATCTCATGCAATCTCTATTTTTGTTAAGGGTTAGAATAAGGATATGATGAAATAAACACTTACTATCCACTCCAGATCTAATAATTTCATATTTAATTCTTGATATACTCACTCTTTCATATATAAAAATTTGTTAAATGTGTTATGATTCCACCAAAACAATTGGATATTGAATTAGTAGCGTAAACCCCTAATGGTATGATTATTTCACGACAATTCTATGATTCTCCTCTTGTTTAATTTTTTAATATGATTCCTGAAATTCTTTAAATTCTTCATTTTGTTGAATTTTATGTCATCTTATGCATGTATTGTTTTTCCCTATAAAAATCTCACAATAATTTTCATGGAGATGATGTTATGTTTTATATTTCAAACCCTCATGTGATCATTCATCAATATGATGATATATATAAAATACATGTGGAGATAACATAAAGTGTATAGGTATTAATTCCTATTCAAAAGGGTTCTTTATCTCAAATGTTTATTGAAAAAATAAACATCAAGGATATGGCTATTGTTTGGGATATTTTGAATGTTTTTCTGCAAAATATTCATAGCCATAAAGAATAACATGATGTTTAGTTTTCAATAGAACCTATACCTAGTTCCACACAATTTCAATGAGTCCTTTTATAATGGGTCTAATTGTGTTGAAGGAATTTAAGAAGAAATCCCAAGAAAACCTTGATAAAGGATTCATTCTAAAAGTGTGTAACCATGGGGTGAATCAATTCTTTTTTGAAAAAAAATTATGGATACATGCCACTCTGCATTAATTATCTTCAGTTGAATAAGATCAAAATCACAAATAAGTATCGTCTCTCTCATATTGATGACTTTTATTATAATTTGTTTGGAGATAAATACTTTTTAAAGACTGAATTTTGTTCTGGAAATCACCAATTTATGGTCAATAAAGATGATATACCCAAGATGAAATTCTTAACAAGTTATGAACACCATGAATATTCGATGATGCCTTATGGCATTACTAATTCCCCTTATTTATTCATAGATTTAATGAATATAGTATTTAGTGATTACCTTGATATGTGTATGGTTTTCTTTATAGTTGATATTGTAATATATACAATGACAATGAAAGATCATTAATATTAATTTAGAATTTTACTAAATACCTTAAGGAGAATATAAATGAAAAATTTACAAATTATGAATTTTGTCTAATAAATGTATCATTTTTTGGCCACATAATCTCATTTTATGGTATAACTGTAAATCCAAAAAAGACATAGGATGTTGAATGATAGACTAGACCAATCACAGTGACTATGATCTGTAGAATTCATGGATTTCATAGATATTGTGAACTATTTGTGCATAATTTCTAATGATTATCTAATCCTATAACCCTGTTAACTTTGAAGGGTCTGATGTTCCTCTTGAAAGATGAAAGTGAGGATAATTTCAATGAACTCAAGAGAAGGTTGGTTAACGAACCAGTTATTACATTACCATATAGTGGATAAGGGTTTGTAATATATACTGATTCATCCAAGAAGTGATTTAAATGTGTTATTAGGATGATTAACAGAGTTATATCCTATTTCTAATGACATCTAAATAGTCCTGAGAAAAATTTAAAAACATTTAATTTGGAGTTAGAAGATGTAATTTTTTCATTAAATATATGGAGGATTTATCTTTATACTGAAAAGATTGACATATGTACTAATCATAAAAGTTCAAAATATATATTGACACATAAGGAGTTTTACAAGTTTTAGAGAATATTGTTAGAGTTGAAAAATATTATGAATTATCTATACATTACCTCCTCGAGAAATGGAATAAGGTGTTCGATGATTTGAGTTGGATGGATCATTTTAACATATACATGATGTGGATAAAAAATGATCCAATAATTATAGATTTCCAAAGGATAGATCATGAAATATTGAAGGAAATAAATCTAACTTCTCTCAAATTAATCTTCAACCCTCTATCCAATAGAATATTAAAGAGGTACAAAAGGATGATGTTGAGCTGCAATAGAAAGTTAGAAATGTTCAAAAATTTAACCTTGATTTTGATGGAATGATGTGGTCTCAGAACAATATATATGTTCCATAAATAGTATATTTGAATAAGGGGTTGTTAAAGGAATCTCATAGTTCTTCATTACCTATTAATACAAGATATATGAAGAATTTAAAAAATTGGATAGAATAATAATGGTGGTATGGCATGAAGAGAGATATCATAGAGTTTGTATCTCATTTATTTTTATGCCAACAAGTCAAATCAGAATGAAAAAAATCCTAAAGTAATGTTTCATCCATTACCCATACTAGTATGGAAATGGGAGAACTTCATTATGGATTTTATCATTGGACAACCAAAAACCTATAAATGGTTTAATACTATATGGGTTGTAGTCATTCACATTACAAATTCAACAAACATCATCTCTATTAGAGAATAAACATCTCTATATCATATTAAAGGGATGCACATTGAGGAAGTGGTAAGCTCGAATGGATGACCACATTATATAGTATCAGATCAGGGTCTCAGGGTTACCTATATTGTTTGGTGAAGTATTCAGAAATAACATGATAAATAATTTTGTTTCAATGATTCTTATCACCCTTATATGGATGGGTAGTCAGAAATAACAATTCAAACCCTATAGGATATGTTGATATCTTTTTGTATTTATATCAAAGGAAGTTGGGATCAACACCTTCCTCTAGTTATGTTTTCCTACAATAATAGATTTCACTAATGAATTTATATGTCACATTATTAATCCCTATATAGTAAGAAATTTTTTGCTCTAACAATATGGGATGATGTTGGGTAATGAAATATTTTCAGACAATATATTTCTGAAGAAATGGTAGAGATGGTTAAAACTATTTAGAATTAAATCACGGATTATCGTAGTCAGTAGAAAATTTATCCTAATAATCACTGACATGATATATAATTATAATTTTTCGAATAACTGTTTCCAAAAATCTCACCCTGGAAGAATTTTATGAGATTCGGAAAGAAAGGGAAACAAATCCAAAGTATATTGGTCCCTTCTACAATCGTGATTGTATCTGGAGGGTATCCTCTCACAGGAAACATTCTAAAAATACCTCTCAATTCCATGATGTGTTCCATTTATCTCTCCTAAAGAAGACATACCTGGCCCTTCACATGTACTGAACATAGAGGTCATATTACTGGTGAATGATCCTTCATATGAGGAAAAAAATATGAAATTCTAGATTGTACATAGAATGTCATACGAAACAAGACAAATCACATGGTCAATATTTTTTTTGGAGAAATCACTATTTAGAGGAAGCTAAATGGGATCTTGAGGTTTTAATTAATTATAAGAATAATAATTATTTTAAATGAGTTCAACAAATTGGGGGAAAAATTTATTTTCAGGGTGTATAATGTAAAACCATGAGTTTTTATGGACCTTTTTTAGAATATATTAAATTTTCATTTATAGATTCAGATGCTATAAGTAAAAAATCCATCCACATAGTAATTAATTCACATATGTTACATGGAAAAAACTTTTTGTATGTTACACATATCACTAACTTGACATATTTTACATGCAACACCGACTTCACATACGTTACACCGAACACCAATGTTATTGTGACAATCCTAATCTTTACTACAATCATAAACATGATATATTACATAAACTATTCACTTGATACAACATGGAATATCGAGAGGTTTAGTGTCATTGGGGCTTAGGATCATTAAATAACTACTTAAAACATGAAATACAAAATCTTTATTGAAAACAACTTTTACATGACCACTACATTCCCTCGTAATTAGCATTACATGGGATAACCTGAGGACATACATAAAAAGGGTGAGCTATAAAGCCCATTAAGGGAATAAACATGAAATAAAATGAGTAATATAATACACGTTAGAAAATAGGTATATCAATAGATCACAAGGGAAACATGAACATAAAGGCATGAGAAAACATGATAATAAAAACATGGAAATGTAGAAACAACACTTAACATGAAATTAGCATGAGCCAAGGCTCATTGCACATGGATCATGAGTAAGTCCTCATTGCACATGAAGAACGGGTAAACCCTCATTTCACATTAATTAGAATAAGTAAACACCCATTGAACATGATGTATCGTGATACTATATATTACCCAATGCATTGAAGCTCTATCAGGATGCACCCTTCTTAAACATTTCATTTCATGCACATGTGTGCCACATGGATCATAAAACATTGAATCATTCAACATAATATATTATTGAATGATAAAAGAATTTGTAATACATACATTTAAATCTCTAAAAATAAGTAAATTTTCACAATGGTGAATAACCTTGATAGAGAAATGGGCATGGTATTCACTACACAATGACTTTGTCTTGGAAAAGTGTTTTGCAATTTCGACAGCATAACAACGTGACAAAAGAACTCATAAAAATGGTTGATGAGTGAGAAAGGGATGTCTCATAATATTTACATGACATGTAATGTAAGTGGTTCATCTAGATACATGTTCCAACAAATTTAATGGAATTTAGATTCATGATACAATATAATTACTTGAATGTAATTGAGGAGAGATAAATTCTTTTTGGAATTTCAGCATAGTAATGGGAGTACATGGGAGGAATTTAATGAGAGAGAAAGGGGTTTATAATCATTCAAGAATAAATAGGACAGTATGGGGATGTTAAAAACCATACCTAAACATTTATAATTAAAATTAATAGGGTATAACAACTTAACGAATATTGGACAAAAATGAGATAGGAGAAAAACCCTTACTTGGAAGTTTGATTCCAAAGGCTTGAGAGAGGATTGAAAGTGGATTATTGGGAGATTGGGGCACCATGGAAGGATTATAGAGAGATATGTTATGTGTTTGGACGAACTCAAAAGGCTTTGAGTGAGGATTAAGTGTGAGCTTGGGAGGGTTTATATAGGAGAGGTGAGGGAATTCTTTATTATTTAGGTTTCGAACACCGCACATTAGACTAATCCAAACCACCTACCAGCCCATTGTTTCTGCGCATGATTTTTGAACAAGGTAAGTGGAAAAATAAAATTTAATAAGTCCAAATCCTTAACTTCATATAATATAGGGGTTTCATATGTGGAGGTGAGTCACACTCCCAAGGAAGAAAATTTAAAATGAAAAAATGTTTAGTAAGTCTTGAAGGGTCATCTAAAGCATTGTAAAATGAATCAAACCAACCCAGAATAATATTATATTAATTTTAAAACATATATTTTTCGAAAATAATTTTTTTAGTATTTTATTAAATCTCTATTGGCTCATTATGATGTCATAAAATACATTATATATTTAAATGGTATTTAATTTTTACCTAAAAATTTGACTGTCTCTGAAAATTAAGAAAAATTCACCATTGGATACTTTCAACTTCCTAATTCCAAAATTAATTTTCATTTTATCCAAACAATTTTTTAAATATGTTAATTTTCTCTTTTAAAATAAAATACAGATATTTATCGAAAATTCATGGGTTTTGAGAAAAATGGCTTTCAGACCTTAATAAAAATTAAAATTGCATTCATAAAATTATAAGGAAATTTATATTTTATAAAAATTAATTTAATAATAATATAATTATTAAAATATTATATAATTCAAAAATCCATTAATTTATCAAAACAGATTTTTTAGTTGAACATTAAAAAAAATACTATTTTTGCTTTAAAACTTAATTACAAGGTAACAATAATAAAATGAAATTATTTTCATTATTATATACAAAAATAGTGTATATAATCACAGTACTGAGGTATTGTTACATAACCACTTATAACACCCTCACAAGACCAAATAGTAAGTTGTTCGATGGTGACAGACTCTTTGGGTAGCTTGGATAACATTTCTCGGGTGGTAATATCTATCAACTTCTACTTCTCTCATAGGTGGTCATGTTTGAGCTTAACATATTCAAGATCTGCTTGGGCTTGGTCAAGAGTGAATCTCAAAGTTTCAATTTCCTTTCTGAGCTCGGACAAATGGGCTTGGTATGGGGCACATCTACTAGATAAGGCCATTGCATCCATTGTCTGAGTAAATTGAATTTGTTAAAGCCCTATATTTATACTAATCCGGTGATCACTATTCATTAGTTATATTAGAAAATTTTAAAATTATTAATAGTATTTTAAAATACAAAAACATAAAACCAAATAATTTGACATTTTATATACACATTTTACATAAAAACACATTTAATTAGATCAAGAGGGACTTCCATTAATGAACGTTTGGGTCATTATAATCTTCCCCCCCTTAAGAAATTTCACCCTCGAAATTTCTGTTTCCCACACTAAAACATATGTGGGTAACTCTGCTTCATCATTTCCTTTGATTCCCACATTGCTTCTTTAAAATTGTCGTTTGGACACAACACCCTGACAAGGGGAATTGTCTTATTTCATAGAACTTTTTCTCTATGATCCAAGTTCTTCACTGGTTTCTCCCCATAAGAAAGATCATCATATGACTGTACATCCTCTGATGAGAGTGTGTGTGAAGGGTCCAGTATGTACTTCATTAAGATGTATGCATGAAATACATCATGCACTTTGTCCATGGTAGGTGGAAGAGCTAGTCGATAGGCCAATACCCTGACACGATCAAGAATATCAAAGTGGTCGATGTACCTTGGACTTAACCTCCCATTCTATCCAATCCTCGTGACCTTCTTCCATATAGATATGAATAGAAAACCCATGTCTCTAACATTAAACTCAAGGTCTCGTCGATGGTTATCTACATAACTCTTCTATCAACTCTGGGGTAACTTGATATGATGTTGAATGGTTTTCACCTTCTCCACAATTTTTTTTATCATTTCTGGTCCATGTAGCTTACGCTCACCGACCTCATCCCAACATGCCGATGTTTTTTACCTTTTCCCATAAAAGGGATTCATATGGTTCCATTTGGATTCCTGAGTGGAAACTGTTTTTATAAGCGAACTCAACCAGAGGAATATGTTGATCTAATCATCCTTTAAAGCTCATTGATCATGTTCTGAACATGTCCTCATGTTTTTGGATACTCCTCTCAGATTGTCCATCAGTTTGAGGATGATAGGCCATACTAAAGTTCAGTTCAGTATTCAGAGAATGTTGAAAACTCTTTCAAAACATAGAGGAGAATCCTGGATCTCAATCGGACACAATAGATATTAGAACTCCATGATGCCTTACAACTTCCCTAATATATATCTGTGCCAGTTGATCCAATGAGAAATCCTCCAGAATAGCAAAAAGTGTGAAGCCTTTTCAAGATGATCCAAAACAACCCATATTTCATTCTTTCCATTGGATGTCTTCGGATGTCTGGTGACAAAGTACATTGTGATGTTCTCCAATTTCCATTCTAGTATGGGAAATGGTTTCATCATCCCCTTAGACTTCTGCCTCTCTACCTTCACTTATTGACACACCAGGCACATTGATGTATATTCACCGATCTCATTCTTCATATTATCCCACCAATAATGCTCTCGGAGATCTCGATACATCTTTGTGGTTCCTAGGCGAATAGAGAAATTTGAACTATGTGCATCATCCAAAAATTCCATTTTCTTCTCCAAACATGATGGAACACATAGTATTTTTCCAAATCTCAAAATTCCATCTTCATTAACATTAAACTCCAAGTATTTCCCTTTTCCGATAGCTTCCAATTTTTTTTGAATTCCCTCATCAATTTTTTGAGCATCCTTTATCCTTTCCAAAAGTGATGGTCGAGCAATCATTTGTAAAAGTATTTATGATGTTCCCTTCATTATGATTCCCAGGTCCATCTTCGTCAAATCTAGGAAGATTGGATCGTTTTCAATTCTCATCAAGGATAGAATCATTGGGTCCTTTCTACTTTGAGAATCTGCTACCTTGTCTGCATTTCCATGGTGGTAATGGATTGTGCAGTCATAGTCTTTGATCAACTCTAACCAACTTCATTGGTGCACATTCAACTCATTAAGTGTTAATATATACTTGAGGCTTTTGTGGTATGTATATATTTCATACATCTCCCCAAAGAGATAATGTCTCCAAATATTCAAAGCAAAGATTATTGTGGTCCTGTGAGGGATAGTTATGTTCATGAATATTCAATTTCATTGAAGCATAAGCAATGAATTTGTCATTTTTCCTCAACACACATCTTAGGACCTCATTCCAATCATCACTAAATATGACAAAAAGTTGGAACATGTGGTTAAAGTGAGCACGGACACAGTGATAAGCCTCCATTTCAAAATCTTGAAGCTTTCTTCGCATTCAACTCTCCAAGGAAACATTACTCCCTTCCGAATTATCTTGGTAAGAGGGTTGTAAAATCATGAGAAATTACTCACAAATAGTTGATAATATCCATCTAACCCCATGAAGAAATTTATATCTATTACCAATGTTGGCCTCGAACATCCATCAATTGAATCTATTTTGGAGGGATCAAAAGATATCCCATTACTTGTGATGATAGGGCCCAAGAATGAGACATCCTTCAACCAGAACTCACACTTGTTGTACCTTTCATAGAGCTTCTCCTTCCACAAGGTCTCTAGTACAGTTCATATATGCTCCTCATTATCCTCCTTAGTATTGGAGTATATCAAAAAATTATCTATAAAGACTACAAAAAATATGTTGATGTAATCTCTAAAGACTCTATTCAGCAAGTACATGAATATTTCCAGAGCATTAGTGAGTCCGAAAGACATTACTATGAACACATAGTGACCATATCTTATTGGAAAACCAGTCTTGTGGGTGTCATCTTTCTTCACCCTTAATTAAAAATATCCTGACTACAAATCCACCTTTGAGAAGTATTGTGCTCCACATATATGATCATACAGGTCATCAATTAATGGGAGAGGATACTTGTCCATTATCGTGAATTTTTTAAGCTCACAATAATTGTTGCAATGGTGCATTGACCTGTCCTTCTTCTTGATGAAGAGGACTGGTGCACCCCTTGGTGAGTCACTTGGGTGTATAAACACTTCATCTAGATTCTCTTGTATTTTTTTCTTCAACTTTTCAAGCTCCAATAATGCTATTGTATACAGATTCTTAGATATTGGAAAAGACAGAGGTATAAGTTCAATTTATTATTCAACATATCTTCTATAAGGAAGACCAGAAAATTCTTCAGGTAACACTTCAAAAAATTCCCTCACAATAGGCATGTTCTCAAGGATGGTTTCATCCTTGGACTCAATCATCTATTCCAGATACATGTTCTCATAGGGCAGTAATATAAACTCGTTAGATGATGGAGCTAAAGAAGATTCATCTTCCTCCATGCACTTGTAAATAATCGGGGGGTCGATTCTCCATATGGAGAGTGATTTCCCTTTTACAGCAATTTATGTTGGCTCTATATAAGGAAATACAATCCATGCCAATAATTGCATCAAATTCCACTAGAGGCAGTATAACGAGGTTATCCAGGAATCTTAATCCACATATTATGATATGAAAGGAGTTATATTCATGGATTGAAATGATTTTACCATTCGTCGTACTCACCAACATCGTTACTTCCATTATTTGTAGTGGTTCTACAATTGTTCTTCTAAAAATTAGAGATATAAAATAATGCGTAGAACATGATTCCAAAAGTAGGATTGATAATCTTGAATGAATAACTAGCGTACCTATCACCAATTCTTTGTCAGGGTTCACTTCGGTAGTTGTCATGGAAAAAGCTCGTCCTTGCTACCTTGGAGGTTGATAGTTGCCTCCTAAAACCCTTGTCTTAGTGCACTGATTTGAAAGATTCCCTATTTCATTGCATTTATAGTAATGGAAAAAGTGTTGAGATTCGAATGGAGAATTTCTCTCCTCTGTTGCAGCTGCGGGTGTTTGTTGTTAGCAGTTAACAGGTAGGTACCCTTCTCCTCCAAACCTAAGGAATTTCGTCATACCCTTCAGGAAATTTCTAGGGTGGTTCTTTTCACAACTTTGGTAAGTGGGGTGATGGATCTTCTTAGCACCGTTGGATTTATCCATCGAACCACCAGCGTTGAATTCCACATTATGATTCTTATCCCCATGATACCCCTGAGATTCTTCGATCTCCATTTAGACCTTCTGTGCACATCAGAAAATTTCCTCCTAGCTTTCGAAGTCACGGATCATCAATGCTTTCCACAGGCTAGGGTTAAGCCCACCAAAGAAGCGACCAACCATGCATTCTGGGGTAACGATCAAGCTGGAATCGTATCTTGAATGCCTTGTGAATTTTTTCCCGTATGCTCCAATATATTCGTCGTCGTTTTTTATTTTGGTAAAGGAAGTCCCTTTCAATCATAATCTGGAGGGTGCGCTGAAAATATTTATAAAAAAACATCTTCAATAAATCCTTCTATTCCAATGCCTCAATATCCTCCTTAGGATTCGTATTTTTTATCAATGTCCACCATTGATCAGATTCACCCTCCATATGATAAGCTGCTAGAAGAACCTTCTCTTTTTCAGAACATTGAAGGATGGAGAAGTTATTTTTAATGGAGTTGATGCATTTTTCAGTGATTGAGGTATCAGATGATCCATTAAAATTAGGAGTCCTTTATCTCATGAAACCCTCGATAGCGACTTGTTTTTTCTTGGGGGGGTTGAACTTTTCTCCTGACCAATTTTTAAATTGGAATCATGAGTTAGTTGAGAGAGAAGCATGACAAAGTTCGTGATTCCCTCTCCCATTAGATTAGGCATCTCATTAGTACAATCATCATATTGATTTTCACATTCGTTGTTAGCCTGAGTCCTCCTATTTCTGTCCATTTGCCTGAATAAAAGGAATGTTAGGGGTAACACATAAAGGGTAATACAAGGAAAAAACTGATGAATTATAAATAACTTTTATTTCCTAACATATGAATCTATTTGCTTCAATCTATGTTATCCATGATCTACTTTCTATCATATATTCTCTAGGGCATTTTTTTTATACCTTAATAATGGTTCATAATAAGATTGTGATTTTACCAAAGCATATCCCTCGGGAGTGTAATAACCAATAGTGCATCCAGGCCTGTTGTTGTGCAGCAGTTCCTATTTGAGTATAGCTCAAAGCGGTGTTTTTGGGGTTTACCCCTAGGATACATATGTGACAGAGTCACCTCTACCTTCTTGTATTCAGACAGGGATGTATTAGCCTGATAAACAACATACAAAATACTCACCAATGCCTAGGGATGTTTTTATTATACTTTTTCTTTTCTCTACATCTTTACTAAGATTTTATAATCCTAATTCCAAAAATAACTAAACCTATCCTTTGATTCCAACTGTGACAACCCTTCTCTTTACTACAAACATGAACATGATTTATTACATAAACTCTCCACATGATAAAACATGTAAGATCGATATTATTACTGTATTTGGGGCTTAGGATCATTACATAACAACTTAAAATATTAAATACAATATATTTATTGAAGTCTTAATTTACATGACCACTGCATTCCCTCGTACTTATCATTCCATGGGATAACCTGAAGACATGCATAAGAAAAGGGTGATCTATAATGCCCACTAAGGGAATAAACATGGAATAACATGAGGAATACAATACATGTTCAGCAATAGGCATATCAATAGAGCACAAGAGAAACATGAACATAAACACATGATAAAACTTGATAATCATAACATGGAAATGTGGAAAGAACACCAAACATAGAATTATCATGAGCCAAGGATCATTGCACATGGAGCATGAGTAAATCCTCATTGCACATGAAGCATGAGAAAAACCTCGTTTCACCTGAATTAGAATAAGTAAACATCCATTTCAAATGAAATATCATGATTATATTCTTTACCCAATGCATTGGAGTTCAATTAGGGCGCACCCTTCTTCAATATTTCATTTCATGCATAAGTGTGCCACATGTGTCATAAAACATTGAATCATTCAACATAATCATTTATTCAATGATAAAATAATGTGGAATACATAAATTAAACTCTTTAAATAATAAGTAAATGGTCATAAAGGTGGATACTTATGATAGATTAATGGGAAGGGTATTCACTATACAATGACTTATTCTTTAAAAGCACGACGCGATGTCGACAGCATAACGGCGTGACATAAGAACACATAAAAATGGTTGATGAGAGAGAAATGGGTTTAGCATCATATTAACATGACATATACATTAAGGGGGTCATATAGATACATTTCTCAACAAATGTAATGATATTAATATTTGTGATAAAAAATAATTTCTTTAACGTAAATGAGGAGAGTGAAATTTCGTTCAGAATTTTTGCATAGTAATGGGTGTACATGGGACGCATTTAATGAAAGTGAAAGGGGTATCCCATCATTAAAACATAAATAGAAATGTATGATAGTGGTCTGAAACCATACCAAAACATTAATAATTGAATTTTAAAGGTCACAACAACTTAAAAAATATTAGACAAAAATGAGAATGGAAGAAAACCCCTTATATGGAAGTGTGCTTCCAAAGGCTTAAGAGAGGCCTGAGAGAGGATTATTGGGACATTGGGGAAACATGGGAGGATTTTAGATAGAGGAGGGTATGGTTTGGAGGAACTCCAAAGGCTTTGAGTGAGGAGGAAGTGAGAGCTTGGGTGGGTTTATATAGGAAAGGTGAGGGAATTATTTATTATTTAGGTTTGGGACACCTCACATTAAACTAATTAACCACAAAACAACCCAGGGTTTTTGCCCATGGTATTTGGAAAAGAGAAGGTGAAAACAATATTTTATATGGAAAAACTTAGAACATATTAATATAATGGGGTTTCCTATATGGAGGTGAGTCACACTCCTAAGGAAAACAATTTAAAAAGACAAAATGTTTAATAAGTCTTGAAGGGTCCACTAAAGCATTGAAAATAAATAAAACAGACCAAAAATCACATTATATTAATTTTAAAACATATATTGGAAGATCATAATGTTTATATTATTTTATTACATCACTATTGGGTCATTATGATGTCATAAAACACATTATATATTTAAACGGTATTTAATTTTTACCCAAAAATTTGACTGTCTCAGAAAAATATGAAAACTTTATTTTTGGATAATTTCAACATCCTGATTCCAGATATAATTTTCATTTTATCTAAATAATTTTATAAATGTGTTAATTTTTACATTTAAAATAAAAACTGATATTTATCAAAAATTCATGGGTTTTGACAAATATGGCTTCCAAACCTTAATAAAAATTACAATTGCATTCCTAAAATTATACACTAATTTATATATAATAAAAATTAATTTAATAATAATATTATTAAAATATTATTTATTTCAAAAATAAATTAATTCATCAAAATATATTTCTTAGTTGAACATTATCTAAAAATACAATTTGTGATTTAAAACTATTTACAGGTTTACAATAATAAAATTAAAGAATATTCATTATTATATACATAAATGATGTTCATAACCATAGTACTGAGGTCTTGTTACATATCCCCTTATAACACCCACATATGATCGATGAGTATTGTGTGTAATGGTGACAGACTCTTTGGGTGGCTCGGATAACATTTCTTGGGTGGCAATCTCTATCAACGTCCACTTATCTCGTAGGCGGTCCCAGTCTAGCATAACATATTCAATCTTGTCTTGGGCTTGGTCATGAGTGAAGCCCAAAGAGCCAGCCTCCTTTATGAGCTCTGACAAATGGGCTTCCTTTGGGGCATGTCTACTAGATTAAGCCATCACTTACTTTTTTTTGAGTAAACTAGATTTATTAAAGCCATATATTTATACTAATCATGTGATCACTGTTAACAGATATATTATAAACGTTCACAATTTTTAATAGTATTTTAAAATCCAAAAACATAAAACCAATGAAGATGAAATTTTATATAAAATTTTTACATAACTAGGCATTTACGTAGATCAAGTGGGATTTTCATTGATGAATGTTTGTGTCATTATAGTTTCTGTGAAACATTATTCTATTATTATAATTATTAAAATGAGATACATATAACCTAGTCGTTAAAAATATTTATATGAATGGTATTAAATAATTTTCTAATATTATTTGTAATTTTTTTATTAAAAAATAACATTGATAATAAAATATATCATTTTAAATATTTCAATTTTTTAAAAAATATGGTTTTCTCAAATGAACTGATTTTTATGTCCTTCTAGGAAAAATAATAAAATTAATTTTAGATAGATTTAGAAATTTATTTTTTAAAATAAACATAATTTTTTGAATCTATAATGTAGAAATTATCTAAGGGTATTTTCTTTTGAAAAATAAACATTATTTTTGAATGAATAGTGAAATATACTAGAATTTAATTCAAAATTGCTTTATCATATAATTATTTATAATGATAAAATATATTTTAATTTGATTAAATTTTTCATTAGATTATATTTTTATAAGATAATCCAATTTTTGTATTTGAAACCAACATCACATACATATTGGATATATAAACACAACAAATAGTTGATAATTTTTATTTTAAGACCCCTGCATTGTTGACCTTACTATGGGATTAATTTTACCTTTATTTCAGACCCTTATGTGATTGAAATTTGGAAAAATGGATTCAATATTTGGAATTAGAATAATGTTTTACATAAAGCAAGGTCAAATTAGTTTTTGACAAATACATATTAGTCAAAGTAATTACAATTAATGACATCTATTAAGGATAAATAATGCATAACTAAAGACAAAATATTATATTTTAGATATAAAAGGACTTATAAATTTTCCCAACACCCATTTTATGGCAATTTGTATTCCATGAACCTTCCAATATAGTGTTTGGTTGGTTTGTTATGACTTTTTTTAGGTAAAAATATATATGTCCATGGGCTTAATAATTACATAATCATAATTTGTAGTCAATAATTTAATTTAATTCACATTGAGGATCCTTTAAAGTTCAAAGATTTATATAATTAATCCTGTAATATTACATAACATCTCAAATATTACAAAGATCACAAGTCTACATACTACCTATTTTTTCATAATAAATAAAATCTATTAAAACCTAAATTCTTTTTCCTGTTAAAATTATTCGTAACATTCATATTGTCTTCTTAAATTCTCATTACCATCCTTATACACTATAGAATACATTTACAAATATTAGATACGAAAAAAACTCATTAAGGGATTCAAATAAGTAATAGAATTGTTCATCAATGAATATTTTCAACACATGAAAACATTTTCACAAAATCATACATTTCAACCATAAAACCTATGTTCATTAACATACCTCATGAAATAATAAGATTCCTAAAAATTATTTTAGAAATATTAAATTATAAAGGTATCTTATGGAATCCATATCATTATTACATTATATATTTTGAAACTTTATTGGTATTAAACATCACGTTTACATTTGGTATACCCATAACAATATATTACACAAATCTCTTAGAAGAAACCTTATAATTTTACTCCGTCTCATTAACCAATTATTTTGAGATATATAATGGCCTCACACACCCTTAGTTTATCCATGAACCACCTGTACACATCAGAAATTTCCAAGAACCATAAAATAATCATAACATATAAAACATGTATAATGGAAAAAATAACATTTTTACATTGAAATAAAAAAGATATACTTTTAATATATTAATATAATAAAACAATTATTAATAAAATTTTCAATACAAAAATACATAAACATTTGAAATGATAATTATATTTCTTTTAAAATCATTTTCTCTATTTGGGGAATGCAAATATCATATATTAGCAACATAAGTTAAAAAGTCATTGTCATTGTATACATTAAGAAAAACATTCCTCTTGTTACTTAGTAAAACACTTAATATGAAAATATTCTTTTCGAATACCGTTGAATTAAATTTAATGACAACAGTTTTCATTATACATCATATAAAACAATGGTGGTGTATAACATCAAAATATGCCACAATGAGAAGATATTTATATGATGCCCCATACAGTGAGTTTGGCTCATATCAAAAAAAAATTATATTCTGTAATAATAAAAAAGGAAAATTTATTCTTCCCTATGAACCTTTTATTATAATTTCTTCTATATCACTTATTACCATGTTATAAAAATTTCATAGTTAATTATGTTCATATAAGATGTTTTGATGATATTCATTACCTTGGTCGAAAATGAACTTCGTTTTATGTCACTAATTTCTATGGTCATAAGTCATTCATCTATATAACAATAATACAGACATTATAATAATATTTATATACGAATTATACCTTTAAATCAAGTCATGAAGTTTGTTTATTAAAAATGATCAATTTTATATACATGAAGACGGTAAGTAGTTTGTATGCATGAGTAACATTTTTAATTTTTCATTGAACATTATAGAAAAAATATAAGTATTATTTTAAATTTCTTTGTTTATAATTAGATAATATTTATAATATTTATCATTTAAATATACTTATATATATCATAAAAGTAATATATTCAATAAAAATGATTCACATTGCTTCTTAGAGGTGATGCTTCACAGGTACGCAAGAAGAGTATTATCATTTTTATGTATATGTAATGTAGGAACACAATTAATATGATATTATCATATAATTATTAATATTCCATAATATAATATAGGATCATTATTTCCATTATTATAATCGGTAAGGATAAACGGTTATTAAAAATAATTAGATCAGTTTGTGGAGGCGATAGTTCAAACATATGCATCAAAGATTAATTCATTTCCCATTTATTGAAAGTGGAGATGGATTTAAGTGATTATATTAACAAATCACATATAAATATATTTATTGTAATAGAGTTATTATTTACTCAAAGATTAAAGAGATTTTATTGAAGTGGAATATCTAAAAAATATAAACACTAAAATTATATCTATGCATTTGCTTTGGATGATCACCTTTATTAACAACTTAACACCATTATGAATGGTGTTAAAAATAAACCCAGACCTCATAAATGTACGGAGGAATTCTAGGAAAGGGTTTAAGAGTATCTTGGTAGGTAAAAATTGGGTTTTAATTGTGAGTAATATAGGGTAATGCGTTCTTTTTTATAAGAGATTGGAGGGGCACCCTTGGAATTAATTGTGTATTACAATAATAAATTTTCAATTTCAATTCTGAAAGGGTTTATGATTATTTAGTTATAATATAGGATGATTTTGGGTCTAAATATATTCATAAAATGAGAATTATACATGTTTTTTATAATATTTAATCTTTATCGTTTTGTTATAACATTTTTAACTATTTATGTTTTATCATGAAATTTACATATTGAGAGTTCAAATAATTACCAAATCATGCCAAATGACTAATTATTGAGTAATTATTAAAATTTCAAGATATATTTAAGCTTTTTCTTATAATATTTTTTTTAAAATAAAGTTAATCCATTTACAGGGTATTTTATAATTTATGTTATGAATAATGTCAATTTTGACACTATTCATTACATGACTTTGAAAAAACTCATAACAACAAGATTCCTTAAAATAAAAAAATTCTATCAATATTAACATATAAAATTAATCCCAAAAAATAGTTTATGGAGTCAAAAATTTCATATTATATTTATTTAAATATTATTAATATCAATTATTTGATTTTTTTTCTTTAATTAATCAATTACTGCATAATTATTTTATCAATACATAATTTAATTATTTATTAAATACAAACTATAAAAAATTATCATGATGTATGAAATATTTTTATATTCGTATGGATGATTCAAAGAAAATGATATCACTTATATTACACTATATTAAAATAGTTTTAGTAAAGAGACACACATTTATGACATATATGCCTTTAAATTAAATGTCAGAAATGTCATAATAAAATGCATGTGACTTCAAAAGATCACTGTTTCTTCATGGGGATGGCTATTGTTTATAATAACTCATCAAATAGTATTAGGAAAATTGTTAGGGTAAATTTATAATATTATAATATGAATTATAACTATAATTACCCTATTTACATTTAACTATGGTAAATAGAATACTGAAGTTAATATTCACCAAAAATTATTTTCATCCTATTAGAAAACATTTCTTAGACCAACTAAAACATGGTTTTTGGTATTTTAAAATTATATTCATAGAATAGTTAAAATTAATATTAATTTAGTTTCTTTCTTAGATCAACAAAACATGTTTTTTTGAAGAAAAAACTTTCAAAAGATCACAATGTTTTTATATCCAATTTTAATGTGAAATTGATTCCAATTACCTAAATTGTATTAAATGATAAAAACACAATAAAATTAAATTTTAAACCCAAATAATATTATAAACTATCTATATAAATAAAATTCATGAAAAATAAGTATTCAATAAAAATGTAGTATATTTCAGTATTCATTAAAAATGATTTTTAATAGAAAAATTCCCATATTTAAACAAGGTTAATTTTAATTTCCCCATCCAAATTAGTTTTTAATTTGTCAAATAAAACATATGAAAAGGAAAAAAAATTATATTTTAAAATGGTTTACCATTAAAAGGTTGTTAAAATACATTTTTTTATTACTACATTATTCATAAAAATGACTTTATTCTTATACCATTCTAAAAATAATAATTTTAATTTTAGAAATAATATTTAATTAAAATGTCATTAATATAATCAATCAAGGTTGATTTTATTGTCTCATAAACCCAATTTTTCAAACATAAATATATTTCATTAAAAAACATCATTTATATTCAATTGTTTTTTATTTTCATTCCTAATTAATTTTCCAACCAATGAATCAATATATAAATATGTTCAAAATATATTTTCATAATATTGTTAATATTTCTCATTCTATACATTCTATCTTTTAGGTGATAATGAAAAATTTTAAAAAAAAATTAATAATATATTAATTTTTTGTATAACTCAATCTTGTGTGCAATGTAAGATTTTAGAGAACACGTTGTTTCTGGTGGGGTACGTTATTAGACAAATCATCCTTTTTAAATTAAAAATATTATATACTGAAACATTATTAATACATATGAGAAAAACTTATTTTATAATTACCTGTGATGTTACACCCCTCCCCCTTTTTTGGAAATCACTTCCTCACAATTTAAAATTTGGCCTTGGTGACTAAGGTTCATTTTCCTAAAATTACTTCATTGTAATCCCACATCGAAAAAAGATTCAATAAAAAATCCACTATAAAATAAATAATGTTAAGAAAATTGTCACCTGAGATGACACATACTATGATTCCATGTAGGGAAACATGAGTATAGAATAAAAACCGACCGTCATGTTCTAATAGAGCGAGATATAAAATATGATCAGGAGAAAGTTAGAAATCAAAAAACCAAAAACTTGTGATGGGTTAAACAGTTTTTCATTTCATAGTATGAAATGTAAAGAGAAAAAAAATTGTATTAAGATTCTTTTCATAATGTTATGGAATTATTTTACTACTTAGAATAAGATCATAAATAAATATACATACATGACAAGTATAGTATCATCTATTAATAGAATACAACCACAACCTCATCTTTTTCTCCAAATGATGTCTAATTAAGATTATTTTTTCATACCTAAATAACTAAAATCAAAATCTATATAATAACATAATCCACAAAAGAATAACTACAATTTTCTATAATCTTTAGAAATTAAACATTACTGAAATGGTTGGTAAAATATATGATAATTTTTCAAAAATATATGAAGAAAAACAACTTCAACATCCAAAATTCATCACTAATACACAAAGATCAACATATAACAATAAAAAAATATCCATACATAAAATCATTCAAAATAATCCAAACTAATATTGAATCCAAAAATTCAAAAATATTTGATGAAATAGTCTTCCATGATAAATTTTCACATTTATCTCCTAATCAAACAAATCACTCTTAATGTCTCATACAAAAATGTAATGACACTAATCCCATATTCTCTAGGCTAGTTTAATAACATCCATAAATAACATATTTCATCATATTTCAACACTACAATCATATATTCTTCCAAATTATATTTCAACCATTACTCCTCCATTAAAATCTCATTCTTTTATATTTACCTTAGTCATACAAATTACCCCAAAGAGTGAATTTTTTCCCAAAAAAACATTGATCACTTAATCCGAAAATAATATTCTAATACAAATAATATCTATTTGATAAAACACCGGTTCCAAAAATCAAATTATTCCTATTCAGTACTGTCATTTAACTAACTATTTTCATACTAACCAAGGACTTCACATAGGCCAGTGATAGGTGATTCACCCTTATCTCCCTTCAGTTGTTGGTAAAATCCTCACGGGTTTTCTAGATGCAATAGGGTGTCACCCATATTGTCAGTTTTCACTTTATATAAAACTCAAAAATACCCGTAACTTCTATTAACTTCAAAGGATACCTCATACCTGTAATTTTGAAACCAAAAATTTAATAACCCATAATTACCACAAAATCAAAGATCATATAAAACCTAATGGTTATCCATGTATTACTAATTATGTACAGATTAGAAAAAATATTTCTTAATCAAATAAAAATTTCACATAACAAAATACAATGTTACACAAACTAAAAAAGTCGTCCAAATTATTCCAATCATCAAAAGAGCATTAATACTTACAGTCCATCATCCTTAGATCTAACCTAACTATCGAATCCCTTATTTGTAGAATTCTTAATAATTCACCATTATTTGTGTTTCCATTACCACAATTTTTCATATTATTTTTTAATACTTCTTTATAACAAAAGAATAGGATTAATATCCAAACATTAAATAATGTCAAAACATGAGTTACGAAAAAATCAATATCATTAGCATGTCATTTTTAGTTTCCTCATCTATAATTTGAAAGGCATTAGGTATTTATAAAAATATATTTATATAATCATAATAATCCAATTCACAATCCTTCATTGTTGAACAACTGTTTTCATATTGAAATCACTCTCCATATTTAAAAAATTCAATTGATTACATAGAAATAACTTCATTACCTTACGTAGATTTAAATGAACTCTTCCTTTTTTTATGGCATGTCATTGATTTATGACCCTCATTACCACATCTATAACAACTTATTGACTAATTAAAACAAACTAATTTGTTTTTCTTTCTACTTACATAACACATATATTTATGAATATGATTACATATATGATAATTATTACCTAAAAATCTATAGGTATTCATTTCACTCAAATATGATGCATCAGAAAAATCACCAAGGGTCCAGTGCTTAATAATTACTCTTTATAGTTGGTTTATAATGAACATGGGAGTTCTCATTGCATCTCCTGTTTCATTTGATTTATTATTCAAAGAACCAGCACATTTTCTATTACATCCATTATCGCCTTGGTGCCTACTAGATCCATCCATTTATTATATCCAAAAATTTTAGTGGGTGTATATCAATATAATAATCATTTACTATTTTATGATGAAGATGAAAAAAATATATACTTGTTCATGTTATGTCAATATCATTCAATTTATCTAAAATAACTATGTCTTTTTCAATTATGTTGACCATTTTGGTCAAATATGACTTGTAACTTGTGCTTAAATATCACACTATCCTCTGAAGTTGGATAAAATGACATCTGATATCAATTATAAGACCCCAACCTTAATAATTATATAATCATAATTTTTAGTTAAGAATTTAATTTTATTCACTATTAATATCATTTTCTGTTTATAGATTTATATAATTTGGACATAACTATTAGATAACCTCTAAAATATTACAAAGTGGACAAGTCTACATGATATCTATTTTTTCATAATCTAAAAGATTATAAAATTATAGGTGAATTTTTTTCTTTAAAGAATTATTCTTAACATTAATCTTTCCTTCATCATTCCTCTTAAAAAACATTATACCCTATGGAATCCATTTCAAAAACATTGTATGAGTACAAAAGATCAGTATGAGATATATATAAGGAATAAAATCCTTATTCCATTAATATTTTAAACTAGTAATAACAATTTCATAAAATAATAATTTTCTCCCATAAAACATAAGTCCTTTAATATACCTCATGAAATCATAAAAACATTGAAAAACAATTTAGTGATCCTAAATCATCAAGGTAACATGTGGAATCCAAAGAATACTTGAGTTTTTGGTTTCATATCTATCTAGGGATTAACCTTCATAGTTACATTTGGAATACCCATTATAGTGTATTCCCTAAATCACTTAGGAGAAACATTATCATTTTGCTTTGTTTAATTACCCAATGCATTAGAGAGATATCACTGGATCAACAACACTCGGTTTATTTTCCAAAATAATAAGAATAGGTTAATTTGTACTTTCTTGATAACCATTTCCAATATTATATCATTTATATCACTTATTACCATGTTATAATAATTAAATAATTATTTGCGTTCATATCTAGAGCTTTGTCAATATTCGATACATGAGTTGATATTTAACATGGTTTGATATCACGATGCCATGTGATCATAATTACTTAATCTCTATAATTATATTAATGAAATTTTTATCAAATTTATTCAAATATTAATCCTATAAACTATACCATGATATGTTGTAAACACAAATGAACAATGGTAAAATCATAGAGACGATAACCCATACATATGCATGAGTAATGTTTTCCATTTTTTTAATATTATGGAAAGAATTTAAGTATTATTTTACCATTATATGATTATAATAATATCATTAATATCTTATTAATAATTTAAATTTACCAATATATATCATAAGACTGATATAATGAATAAAAAAAGTTGCCTTCCATTATGGAGTTGATACATTACAGGTATCCACAAACAGCGTTATCATTTTTATGTGCATGGAAAGTAAGAACATAATTGATATATTATTATAAAAAATGATTCATATTCCATTAATATTACATATGATAATAAATTACATTATTATAACCAGTCACGGGAGACAGTTTGAACAACAAATTAGATCAGTTGGTGGTGGGGATAGTTTACACGTATGCATGAATGATTAATTTCATTACCATTTAATGGATGTGGAGAGTTATTTATGTTATGGTATTAAAATAATATAATATAATTATATTTAAGACACTATATTTATTATTTCCTAATGGATGAAGTAGATTTCAGTTTACCGGAAGAGGAAAAAAATAGAAACACTTAAATAAAAACATTACCTTTCTGTTGGGTGTTCACCTTTTTTAACACCATAGAACCTCAATGATGGGTTATATTCCTAAAATAAATACTCTAGAATGTAAATAGGGATTCTAGTATTGGGTTTGGGACGATTTGTTTAAAACCAATTGGTATTGGATTTTTTACTATTAGAGAGGAATGGGTTTCTTTTTATAGGTGAGGGGAGGGGCACCCTTGGAATTATTAAATGTATTAAATTAATATAAATTCAAATTAGATTCCAAATGGGTCCATGTTTATTTAGTTATAATATATTATTAATTGGGGTCTAAATATACTCATAAATTGGTATTTATAAATGTTATTTATATTTTTTAGTCATTATCTTATTATTTTTTTTTAAAATTACTATTACTATTTTATCATGTAATTTACACATTGAGATTTAAAATAATCATTCATTCCTTACAAACGACCATTTAATAAGTCATTAATGATATTATATTGGATATAAAAATATTTTTGTCGAATTATTGAATTTTATATATTTTATATCATTTAATTAGATATTTCATAATATAAATTATGAATTACTCAATTTTGGAACTATTCATTAAATGAATTTTGTAGTAAAAAACCTAATTGATAACATTGAAAAACTATATTTAATCAATACTAACATGTCATAGTTACCCATAAAATTCATGTATGACATCACTTATTTCAAATTATATTTATTTTAATATTATTAATATCATTTTTTACATTCTATCATTGAAAAATAAATTACAGCATCATCATTGTGTCACTATTTAATTTAATTATATATTTCTTAAAAATTATAAATAAATTCCATTGATTAAGGTAATATTTATAGAATTATAAATACTATTCATTTTTGAATATATCACTTATATAATATCATAATAAATCTTTTTTAGTAAGGGGATATATAAATATATTACATATTTACCTTTAATTTAAATTAAAAGTCATAAATGCCATAAACATACCCAAGTGGCTTCCAAAGGACACAATTTCATCCCAAGGATGGTCATGGTCTATAATAACACATCAAATAGTATTAGAATAAGTGTTAGGGTAATTTTATAATATTATAATATTAATATTACAATTAATTACCCTATTTACCTTTAACTGTGGTAAAGAAAATACTAAAGTGACTATTCACCAAATATTATTCTGATCCTATTAGACAAACCATTTTATACCTATTACTATCCATTAGATCCATTTTTAAAATTTTATTCACAAAATTGTTTAAATTAAAATAATTTACTCTCATTGAGGGATTGAGAAAACATGTTTTCATGAAGTAATAACATTCAAAAGTTCATAAAGTTTTAATATCCAATTTCAATATTGAAATGGTTCTGATTAACTATATTGGATGAAAATATAAAACCAATATTTATTTAACCTTTAAAACCAAATAATGTATAACATACCTATATAAATAATGTAGATGAAAAATATAATGACCTGTAAATTTCCAGGAAAATTTATTCTTAAATTTTTTGGGACTTTATGAGTATGAAGTTTCTGAAGGCACCTGATTCCAAGGCCCAGTGTGCTTGGAATCAATTTCCGAATTTTATCTCTGTTACATTCAGTGAACGAACGAGCGGGTATTTCTATCATTTGAACCGGTTCTCAGAATTAAAATCTGAGGGCACCAATGGAACCGCAGCGCCAGTAATTTTTTAAGAGGACCATTACCGAAGATGCGTCTGCTCGGGAGGATTTGTTAAAAAATGTGGATTAAATGAAAAGTAAAATAAAATTTTGTAATAATTTTATTTCATTTTCTAAAGTGGTTTTAATCTACATGAGGAAGTTAGGGCGGGACCCACAAATTTCTAACAACTCATGTTAGGATATTTGTGATATAGGACCCACAAGATTCCCAACCATTAACATTCCCTAACCCCTTAACTCTCCCACCTTTTATTTATGTAATTCTTCAACATCTAATTTATTTTTCCGACATACCTCTTAATAAAATTAATCAACTCAACATTTAATTAATTAAAAGGATTGGAATTTTTTATTTTTTAAATGCATGGAAAAATAACAAAATAAATAGATGCCTTATGTTATTTGGTTAGTTTTTTTGTGTGAGAGAATTTAGGAGAGATCTCTTTTCTCTTTTGAAGAACTTTATCTTCAACTAAGAACATCAACTCTCCGATGAAGAAAGTCGACTCAGCGGCCCGATTTCTTCATCCTCTTCTTCCTCTGCGACAAGGGACGAGACCCCGACAATGACAGAAATGACGCCATCATCTGCGGTTCTTGACAACCGTGATCTTCTTTCGAGGTAGGGGTGTGTTTGAATTGGGTAATGATTGTTTTTCCTTCCATGTTTTTGTTCCTCTTAATCCACTTTTTATCGGCTAACGCGGAAGGGACCGGACCAAACTAATACAGATCAATTCCTCCTCCGTTCTTGTGAATATGTGTAGTTCTTCAAGAGTTATTTATCGGTGAATCATGTTATGTTTTCGGAGCTGATCAGAGGCCCAAAAACATCGTAAACGGCCTCATACCATCTGGACGACCTAGAAACGGATGTTTGTGGAAATCAGATTATCGGAATGAATAACGGACACCTTGGAAGGTGTGCTGGCTAGAGGTGTCATTTCTTGAAATTTCCATAATACACGGTGTGTACTCCAGAAGCACATGCCATGTAGTAAAAGAGTATTGTGGATTCTGTTTCAGACGTTAGAAAAGAAACAGACGGCGTGCGACTATATACACATGGAGTTTACTCTCCACAGTATTTCCCAGAGGAGGCTTTGATGGACATGCCGTGTATTTAGGGAAAATACACGGACATGGGCAGGACTACATGGCCAAGAGGCACGGCGTGTAATACCTCACCATGGAAGAAGCAACCTCATGATGACACGGTATGTATTCTAGGGATACATGGACATGGGGAGGAGTACACGGGCATGTACTCCATCAATCGGCCAGACATGGCCAATGGTGCGGGCGAACCCGTGTACCAATTACACGGGTTGGAAAACCCGAGTTGGGGTCGTGTACGGGCACATGGCCAGCGTACACAGAGCCAACCCCAAAAGTGAAGACACGACATGTAACCATATCACACGCCCTGTACCTTCTTTTTACATGAATAGACCTTTGACACGGGCCGTAGTACCCAGGAAGTACCCGAGGTCTAAAGACACAGCGTGTAACCCTACCAACATGTTTTGTACTTTTTGGAAAATGTCTTGGTCATCTAGTACTCAGTGTCTTGGACACGTTCTGCTTTATTTTTCCCCTATGACATGGGAAAAAATGTTGGGATACATCATCTTTGGTCTTCATGCCGGTAGATGTATCCACCCCTCTGACATGAGGAGCAGACCCTTCCGGAATCGGGTATGCTGTGTGCGGGAACCCTAGAGCTAGCTGCGACTGCGACGACGATGAAAACTGTACATGGATCCTACGTGGGTTCGGCAGTGAGGACGACAGTACCTGGATCCTCCTTGGTTTTGGAAGTGATGACGACTGTACTAGGATCCTGTGTGGGTTTGGCCGCGATGGTTACTATACTAGGATCCTACATTGGTTCGGCAGTGACAAATTCTGTACATGGATCCTACGTGGGTTTGGCATGGGAGATGATTCAAGGGTTACATCTATCATCTCCACACCTCATCATGAGTAGTATACCTGTGTGAGATGAGTCTTTACATTTAATCATTATCATCGATATGATTGACTTGCTTTCCTGTGTGCATTGGATTGTGTTTTCCTGTGTGGATAGGGTTGTACATGGGCTCGTGATTTGGAGCAAAACTAGGAATGATGACATAGTTATATGTATGGGTATATACTTAAGTAGAGTTGGTTGATACTTTGTGTTTGTATCCTTACTTTGTGGTTTATCCTTTTTGGATTTAGGGAGACCTTCAGGGGTCTTGGAATCCCTACTGAGTATCGTATACTCACCCATGCATGTGACATGCCCGCACTACATTGTGTTGGTTGTAGATGACAGACAGTGCTGATCGTGGTTGAGGATTGTGGAGAGGGAAGGTACCTGGAGGTGGACTATCAGGTGGGACGTACACTAAGCGGGCGTGTAGAACTGAGGTGCTGAGGAGACCTTCTGTACCCACCCTTCAAGTGGGATATCCGAAGGACGACTCGGTGGTTGCTGATTTACATTACTGCTATTGTACTATCTTTTCAGTTGTACTGTACTTTCAGTTGAGTTTGTATTCTGGCCCATTTACTTTTCAGCACTTACTTTTGTACTCAGTTTACTTAGTGTTTACTATAGATTGCCTACTCTGTTGTGTTTATTTACTTATATAATGAAAATACCTTCCCATTTATTGTGATTTATGCCTTTGGTGCAAGTCTCCAACCCCTAGAATATGGAAGGTGAGCTTGGGGTAGTCACGGCATGGGCCCCGAGGAAGGGTCGAGACAAATTGGTATCAGAGGAGTAAGTTATAAAATAGAACTTAGGACTATGATAATTTCTTCTGTGTTAACCAATAGTTTTTAGGGTATTGAGTGTGGTTATCAGTCCCGGGAGTCCAGTGTTTGTGCAGCGGCAGACGTATCCATACACTAGGACCCTGACGTCTGATTTCCAACTTAGTGTTTGAAAACATTGATTGAATGAGTGTTTCAAAAGTTCTATTTGTGATTACTTGGTACCGCTCACCAAGAATACTGTATTAATCGTGGTTCACCGATTTTTTTTAGTATGGCCCCATGATGGCAGCCAGCTAGGGTTCCCAGTTACGTGCAAAATGGCAGGCCACTGAGCGACGAGGCCTCAGTGCAGACCCCCACCATAGAAGAAGCACCGGTAGTAACTTTACCGACCAAGCCACTGATACCACCAGCCCCAGCAGCGGAGAGTGCACGTCGCGTGAGTGCACTGCACAAGTTTCAGCGTCTGTGGCCACCCAGATTCTATGGAGAGATAGACCCTCAGGCAGCCGAGGATTGGCTAGTGGCTGTTGTTCATGTCTTCAGATTAGTAGGGACACCAGCTGATCTCATGGTGATCCTTGCGGGGAGTCTCAAGCACGCAGTAGTATGTAGATGGTAGAGCCTGATCCTCCAGCTGCACGATGAGACATCTCTACATTGGACAGACATTGAGAGCCTCTTCCCCTCGGAGTTCGTTCTATCCACCCTCGGTGCAGTGTGCATTAAGGAGTTACTACAGTTGCGGCAGGACAACATGACAGTAGCCCAGTACTCATCGAGATTTACTGACTTCTCACACTACTGCATGGACATGGTACGGGACCCATTCTTCCGGACTCGGACCATCGACCTAGGACTGAGGAATGAGATCAGGGATTTGATGATCTCCATCAGCATTCTGACGTAGGCAGGAGTACTGGACCGAGACCTTCTTGTGGAGAACATTCTTTCTGAGCCTTCACCAGCAGCGAGACCTACTGTAAGGTGACACATAGCGGATTATTCTGTAGACGGTAGTAGATAGATGTCTCAAAGGTCCAAGTGGACCAGACCATCAGGTTGGCGACCTCAGGATACTGGTTCAGAGGTGCGGGGCACATGCAGTAGAGCCATTAATTCGAGAGGCATGCAGTGAAATGCATGCGGCAGGTAGGGCCACATGGCTCGTGACTGCCCGACCTGCCATGGATTGGAGCAGGAGATGGTTGAGGGACCACCCAGGTAGAGGCAGAGGTTCGACCATTGTGGTTCGCAGGGACCATGCAAACGAGGTATAGGAGTTGTCCAAGCATCTGTTGGTGGACGATGCTTCGAGGCTCTACTACCACCACCAACAGGAGGTCCACCCCGGCCACAGGGAGCTGGAGGACAGAGGGATGCTCATCTTCTGGCAGTGGAGGCTTATGACCACAACGCGCCTGAGATGATTCACGGTACTATCTGTGTCTACTCCACCCTTTCTGAAATTATTATAGACATAGGAGCGAGTCATTATTTCATTTCTGCTGCCCTTGTTCGAAGCTCGAAGATTCCGATAGAGCCGTTGGCTCGATCGTTATGGCTAGAGACTCCTACGGGAGAAGACTCGACGATTATGCGTTGGTGCTGATAGTGTAAGCTTACACTAGGAGGAGAGAGCTTCAGCTGGGATCTTCTTGTAGCGGCATCGAGGCCTTACGATGTCATCTTGGGCATGGATTGATTATCTACGGTCGTTGCTCAGATCTATTGTTTTAGGCGCAAAGTGTGGTGTGTCCGCATAGATGAGAGCAGGTTCACCTTCACCGGTGAGAAGTGAGTCTTTGTAGTGCAGGATGGATTGACGCAAAGTAGAGGGAATCCGATCACACATTAGTTGGCTAGTCTCATCCTCAGAGCAGTTGATGTGCGGAGTCCGAGTATCCCTATTTTGGTGGATCAATATGCCGATGTTTTTCCGGACGATGTTCCAGGACTACCTCCTTTCAGATAAGTAGACTTATACATTGACATATACCCTGGGACAACCCCAATATCTACTCCAGCATATCGGATGGCTCCCTCTGAGCTTTATGAGCTACGGGTACAGCTGGAGTACTTGTAGGGAAAGGGATTCATTCGACCCAGTGTTTCACCCTGGCCTTCACTAATTTGTTTCACCAAAAAGGTGGAAGGTATCTTGCGACTGTGTGTCGACTACTGTCGCTTGAAATAGGTGAATGTGATGAAAAAATATCCACTTCCAAGGATTAACGGCCTCTTCGATCAGCTCAAGGGAGCACGATGGTTCTCAAAGACAGACCTCAGGTCAGGCTATCCTCAGCTCTGAGTTCAAGATGGGGATGTGAAGAAGAAGACCTTCAGGTGTCGGTATGGCCACTATGATTTCTTGGTTATTTCTTTAGGCATGACCAACCCTCCATCAGTGTTCATGAGTATCATTAATAGGATATTATAGCCTTACCTTGATCGATTTGTTGTGGTATTCATCGAGGACATACTTATTTACTCGACTACTGAGGAGGGGCATGCCTACCACTTGCAGGTTGTACTGGAAACACTCTGAGAGCACTAGATTTATGGTAATCTCTCGAAGTTTCTGTTCTGGATTCGAGTGGTCCACTTCGTGGGTCACATCATCTCTATGGTTGGTGTTGCGATGGATCCTGCGAAGATTGAGGCAGTACTAGTTTGGGAGCCACCCAGGAGCATGCCGGAGGTGCGGAGTTTCCTAGGTGTGGTTGGGTACTATTTGAGATTTGTGCCAGACTTATCCAGAGATATAGAACCACTTTCATCTTTGATGAAGAAGTGGAAACCCTTCGTGTGGTCGGATATATGTCAGCAGATCTTCCAGGAGCTGAGACAGAAATTGACCCGTGCCCATCTTGAGGATAGCATAGGAGGTAGTAGGGTACGTCGTTTACTACGATGCATCAGGGACCAGACTCGAGTGTGTCCTGATGCAAGAGCGGGCAGTGATGGACTACGGTTCATGAAATTTGAGGCAGAATGAGCAGAACTACTCTACCCATGACATGAAATTAGTTGTAGTGGTATTCTCCTTGATGATGGGGCCGCACTATCTGATGGGAGAGCACATTACAGTCTACTCTAACCAACAGAGTCTCAGGTACATCTTCTTGTAGAAGGACCTGAACCTGAGATAGCTGTGATGGCTCGAGTTCCTCCAGGACTATGACTTTGAGATCTTCTGTACTCCTGGGAAGGGAAATGTAGTAGCTGATGCTCACAGTAGGAGGTCAGGCATTCAGCTACTTGGAGAGGCGACGGAGTAGCTAGCCGCATTGCAGATATCCTTCATGTATAGATATGGACCAGCCTTTCTACAGTCACTCCTCCACTACATTATCGGGTCAGGGAGGCACATCATCGGTACATTGACTCTGAGATGCGACACACCCAGATATTCTCAGGATAGGCACCCAATGGATTTTCTATAGGAGGAGAGCACGTCATACTTTTCAGAGGACATACCATGGTACCAGATGCATTACGAGAGGAGGTGCTGAGAGAGTTTCACACTTCCACTATAGCGGTACATCCTGGAGTTTTGATGATGTACCAGGACCTGATCCGATAACAATGGTGGTCGGGTATGCAAAAGGTTGTGGAAGATTTTGTTTCACAATGCCTCACCTGCTAGCAGGTGAAGGCAGAGCACCATGTACCAGCAGGCTTAGTTGAGCCCTTAGAGGTCCTAGAGTGGAAGTGAGACGTGATATCCATGGATTTCATGATGGGACTTCCACGTAAATCCATAGGACATGACTCCATCTAGGTGATTTTCGACCGACTCACCAAGTTAGCCCACTTCCTACCTATTAGAGAGCAGGGCTTAGTAGAGAGCTTTGGATGCCTCTACATTCAGGAGATCGTATAGCTTCATGGTTTGCCATAATCTATTGTCTCTGATCGAGACGCTATCTTTACTTCCTGGATTTGGAAGGGGTTGCAGGAGGCTTTTGAGACATAGCTACGCATGATCACCACCTTTCACCCTCAGACGGATGGCCATATGGAGAGGAAAATTCAGACACTTGAGGACATTCTCCGTGCATGTCTTCTTGACTTTGTCGCAGCTAGTAGGATCACCTAACCTTGATGGAGTTTGTATACAACAACAGCTACCACTCTTCCATCGGGATGGAACCATCGGTGGCATTGTACGACCGACCTTGCAGATCTCCTCTCTACTGGAATGACCCTGGGGAGTCAGCACTCGTAGGACCAGAGATGGTTCGGGCTATGAAAGAGAAGGTGCAGATCATCCAGTAGCGGATGAGGACTGCACAGAGCCGACAAAAGTCATATGCTGATAGGAGAAATATTACACTAGAGATCGAGGATGGTGACCACGTTTTCTTACAGGTCTCACCTCGATGTGGAATATGGAGATTTGGCCGGCGCAACATGTTATCTCTACGCTTGATCAGACCATTACAGGTTCTCAGCAGGATATGAGAGGTGGCTTATCACCTGGCTCTTCCACCTCATTTTCACTGAGTGCACAATGTCTTCCATGAATCTCAGCTGAGGTGATACGTGTACGACCTGACGCATATCATTGATTACAGGGAGCTAGACATCGATGGTGGGGCGTCAATTGTGGAGGTTCCGGTGGAGATCGAGGATCGACAATAGCGGGTCCTACGTGGATGCTTGATTCCTCTAGTGCGCATCAGGTGGCAGCATAGGAACCTACAAGAGAGAACCTGGTAGTGGGAGGCTTAGATGCGTGCACAGTACCCTCATTTGTTTCCCTAGTTCATGATGTAGCTTTATATGGATGTAAAGCCCTGGGGTGGGAGTAATGTAAAGACTCGTAAATTTCAAGGAAATTTTTTTCTTAAATTCTTTGAGATTTTATGAGTACGCAGTTTCTGACGGAACCTGATTCTGAGGCTTGGTGTGCCTAGAATCAATTTTCGCAGTTTAGCTCGGGTAAGTTCAGTAAACGAACGAGTGGGTTTTTCTATCTTTTGAACAGTTTCTTGGAATTATAATCTAAGGGCACCGATGGAACCGCAACGCCAGTAATTGGTTAAGAGGACCATTACCGAAGATGCATTTTCTTTGGAGGAGTTTTTAAAAAATGTGGATTAAATAAAAAGTAAAATAAAATTGTTTTACAATTTTATTTCTTTTTGTATAGGGGATTTAATCTACATGGGGAAGATGGGGTGGGACCCACATGTTTCTAACTACTCATGTTTGGATATTTGTGAGATGGGACCCACATGAGTCCCAACCATTCACATTTCGTAACCCCTTAACTCTCCCCCATTTTATTTATATAACTCTTCCACTTCCAATTTATTTTTCCAACCTACCTCTTAAATTAATTAAACAACTCATCTTTTAATTAATTAAGAGGATTTGAATTTTATATTTTTGAAATGTATGGAAAAATAATAAAATAAGGAGATTCCTTATTTTATTTGGTTAGTTTTTTTGTGTCAGGGAATTTAGGGGAGAGCTCAATTTTCTTTTGAAGAACTTCATCCGCAACGAAGCACGCCAACACTCTGATGAAGAACGTCGACCCGGCGGCTTGGTTTCTTCATCCTCTTCTTCCTCCGCAACAAGGGAGGAGACACCGTCGATGACGGAAACGACGCCATCGTCCGTAGTTCTTGACAACTATGATCTTACTTCGAGGTAGGGGTGTGTTTAAATAGGGTAATGATTGGTTTTCCTTCCATGTTGTTGTTCCTATTAAACCACTTGTTATTGGATAACACAGAAGGGACCAGACGAAACTAACACGGACCGATTCCTCCCCCGTTCGTGTGAATATGTGGAGTTCTTGAAGTGTTCTTGAGCAGTGAATCAAGTTATGTTTTAGGAGCTGATCGGAGGCCTGAAACATCGTAAATAGCTTCAGAGCATCGGGGTGACCTAGAAATGGAATTTTTGTGGAAATCGGATTATCAGAACAAAGAACAGATGCCTTGGAAGGCGTGTTGGCCAGAGGCATTGTTTCTGGAATATACCAGAATACACGGTGTGTACACTAGAAGCACACACCATGTAGTACAAGAATACTGTGGATTCCATTATGGACATTAGAAAAGTAACACACGATGTGTGACTCTATACACACAGCATGTACTCTCCACACTGTTTTCCAGAGGAGGCTTTGATGGACATGACCTATATTCAGGGAAAAGATATGGACATGTGTAGAACTACACTGCCAAGAGGGACGGCGTGTACTACATCACCATAGCAGAAGAAACTTCGTGATGACTCAGTGTGTATTCCAAAAATACAAGGACACAGGGTAGAGTATACGGGCATGTACACCATCACATGACCAGACATGGCCAATGGTGCAGGCTAACCCGTGTACCAATTACATGGGTTGGAGAACACGAGTTAAGGCTGGGTACGGGAAAATGGCCAGCGTACACGGAGTCGTCTGTAGAAGTGAAGACACAACATGTAACTATATGACACGTTGTGCCCCTACTTTTTACATGAATATACCTTTGACATGGGTCATAGTACACGAGCAGTACCCGAGGTCTGAAGACACGGCGTGTAACCCAACCAACACTCCATGTACATTTTGGAAAATGTCTTGGTCGTCTTGTACTCAGTGTCTTGGACACGTTCTGCTTAGTTTTTACCCTATGACGTGGGACGGAATGTTGGGATACATCATCTCTGGTCTTCGTGATGGTTGATGTATCCACCCCTCTGACTCGAGGAGCGGACCCTCCCGGAATTGAGTATACTGTGTGCGGGAATCCTAGATCTGGTTGTGACTGCGATGACGATGACGACTGCACTTGTATCCTACGTGGGTTCGGCAGTAAGGATGACTGTACTTGGATACTTCATGGGTTCAGAAGTGATGACGACTGTACTAGGATCATACGTGGGTTCTGCAGTTATCGTTACTATACTTGGATCCTACGTGGGTTCGGCAGCGGTGACTTCTGTACGTGGATCCTAGGTGGGTTCGATAGGGGAGATTATTTAGAGGTTACATCTATCATCTGCAACCCTCTTCACGAGTAGTATACCTGTGTGACCTGAGTCTTTACTTTCAATCAATATCATCGATATGATTGACATTCTTTCCTGTGTGGATTGGGTTGTGTTTTCCTGTGTGGCCAGGGTTGTATTTGGGATCGTGAGATTTAGCCAAACTGGAAATGATGACATAGGTATATGTATGGGAATATACCTAAGTAGAGTTGGTTGATACTTCATGTTTGTATCCTTCCATTGTTGTTTATCCTTTGTGGATTCTGGGAGACCTTCGGGGGTCTCGGGGTCCCTACTGAGTATCGTATACGCACCCCTGCACAGGACATGCCTTTACTACATTGTGTTGGTTGTAGAAAATGGACGGAACTGAACATGGTTGAGGCTTGTGGAGCGGGACGGTACCCGGAGGTGGACTATCAGGAAGGACGTACACTGAGCGGACGACCAGACCCAAGGAGCTGAGGATACCATCTGTATCCACCCTTCAGGTGGGATAGCCGGAGGACGAATTTATGGTTTCTGATTTACATTACTTTTGTTGTTCTTGCTTTTCATTTGTACTTGAATTTCAGTTGGGTTTGTATTCTGGCCCATTTACTTTTCAGCACTTACTTTTGTACTCAGTTTACTTAGTGTTTTCTACAGCTTGCGTACTCTATTGTGTTTCTTTACTTATATAAAGGAAATTCTTTCCCAGTTATTGGGATTTATGCCTTTGGTGCTAGTCTCCAGCCCCTAGACTATGGAAGGTGGGTTTGGGGGTAGTACCGGCATGGGCCGCGAGGACGGGTCATGACATGAAAGATGTTTTGAATTAAAAGGTAGTATTTTTCAATATTCATTAAAATGAATTTTATTTGAAAAATATGAAAATTCAAGCAATGTAAATATTAAAGTACCTATTCTAAATAAAAATGTTTTTAAAATAGAAGATATAAAATTGACAAAAACTATATTTAGTATTTCTTCTCCATCAAAATGTAGTAAATTTTTTTTAAAAAAAAATTCATTTAATTTATAAATTTGAATTTATTCTTATATCGTGTCTAAAAAACATATAATATAAATTTTAAACATAATATTTAATTTATATTTTATTTATATAATCCAACAAGATTGATTTTATTATTTTACAAACACAAAAATTCGTATTTTAATATATTTTCATAAAAACACATCCTTTATATTCAATTGATTTTTATTTCCATATATAATTAATTTTATAACCAATGAATTTTAATGTAATCATCTGTAGTTTCAATTTTCAAAATTTAGCTCATATCATTCATTTTAGACATTCTAATAGCTATGCGATAATTTTAGTTGTGTAAAATTATATTAAAAATGTATTATTTTTCAGTATAACTCAATCTTCTTTTTAGCGTAAGATTTCGGAGAAACACATTGTTTAATTTTGGGTATTTAAATAGACATAACATCATTTTAAAAGTAAAATTAATATCTAATTAATAATTATTAGTAATTATGAAAAAATATTACTCTATAATTACCCAGGATGTTACATCCATTAAACCTTTGGGAAATTTCATCCACACAATTTTAAATTTGGACTCGGAAACTAATTTTTAACATTTCAAAATTAATTCAATGAAATTTCACTTTGGAAATAGAGTCAATAATACTTTCACTTTAAAATAATGAAAGTGAATCATGAAGGTCCCCCAATATAATACATACTAGGATTCCATGTAAGAAAATATGTATATATAATAAATACTAACCATCATGATCTGATGGAGAGTTATTGAAAAAATCACCATGAAAAAAGATTACAATCAGAACACCAAAAACATATGATTGGTTAAATGATCATGGATTTCATTATTGTAAAATTATATATAAAAAATTTAAGATCTTTTTCATAATGTAAATGAATTCTTTTACTACATAGAATAAGATCATAAGGAAATATACTTACTTAACCAGTAGAGTTTCATCTATTTATCAAATTACACCACAAAATCATATTCATTCCAAAAAATTCGTATTTACGATGAATTTTTCATCCTAGATCACTATAATCTACTTCTATATAATCACATAGTAAAAATAAAATATTAACTATATTTATCTCATGCTTTTAGACATTAAATATAGCCAAAATGTTTAATATAAGATATAATAAGTAGTTGAAAATAAAAAAACTAAATGGAAATAAATATACTTCTATATCTATAATTCAACACTAATACCCAAATAAAAACATAAAACAATAAATAAATAACCACCTATAAAATTCTAAAAATTAATCCAAATAATAATCGAAGCGAAAAATTCAGAAGGATTTGACCATATAGTCTTCCAAGATAAATTATAACATTTATCTCCAAATAAAATTGATAACTCTTAATGTCTCATACACAAAAGTAATAACATAATAATATCTTCTCCATGATAGGTTAATAATATCCATAAATAACCTAAATCATCATAAGTCTAAAATAAAATCACAGATTCCTACAAAATATAACTCAACCAATTATCATCTGTTATAAACCCATATTATTCAATTTACCTTAATCATATAATGTTATTAAAATATTGAATTTCTTCTAAAAACAATTATCTTGTAATACCCAAATAATTTTCCAATACTATGAATATAAATTGGATAAAACATTGGTTCCCGAATTCAACTAATTCTTATTCAATAAAATATTTTATTTAAAAATGACATGTCATACTAACCAAAGACTACACATAGGCAAGTGGTAGGCATTTCACCCTTTTTTCCCTTCAATTGGTTTTTGGATCCCTATGTGATTTCGGTATGTGACGGGTTTTCAACCATCATGAGGGTTTTTCCTTTTAATAAAACTAAAATACAACCCTAACCAATTTTAACTACAATGTTTATCTCGTACGATTAATTTTTAAAAACAAAATATAATAAATCAAAATTACTTATGTAGTTCCCCTAGATTCTGTTATGTGAACATTACTTGATTCTTTTCATGGTTTTAAATTTATGGGTGTTGAATGGGAGAGTTGGGATAAATTGAATGATGTTTTGAGTCAAAGGGGAAGTCACACAGACGGCGCACAATTTGTCTAAACCGTGTGGTAAAACCGCGCGTAGTTGGTCTTGAGGGTAGTAGGTTTTTCATGGGTGGCACATGGTTTGTCTAACAGTGCAGCCAAACCATGCATGGAGGGTTTGTTGAGGTAGTGGCTAACGCATGTTTAGGACACAGTTTGTCTAACCATGCGAGCAAACCGTATGGCCTCTTAAATTAGATCCTATAAAAGTGGATATCCCTTGTTTTCCATATATGTTCCTATTTTAAGCTCCAAAGCGGCCATAACATGGTATTTTGCTTCTCATAAGGTCAAATATAGTTCTCCCATCATTCCGGAGGTTATCCAAAGGCTTCTCTTGGTGAATTGAAGCCGGATTCTTGAGTTTTGTGATCGTTCTTCTTCGTTCGTGATCGGTTTCTTATATATACTAAGATCTACTTATCCTCTTCTATCGGTTTGTTTGATCTACGCCCATTATGGGTATATCTATGTGTGTGGATACCAAATATTTTGTTATTTAGTCTTTATCTTACTATTAGAAGAGATCTAAGGTGGGTTTTTTAAGATGTAACTCGGTTTTCTTGTGCTTTCTTCATTTGTTGTGGTTTTCATCAAAACCATTGAGGTAGGAAGCTTCACTCTCGACTCCTCTTGTTAGAATTGATTGGATTGATTTCAAAATGGTTTATTTAATTTGTTTTGATTGTAAAAAGCATGGAATAAATATTCATTAGTGATGATTTATGGTTTTGATGAAATTAAAAATCATGGTCAATTTTTGTGCAATGTGATTTGGATTCTTGAATTTAAAATGTTGATTTTAAAATATGAGTGCTGAAATTGTAAATGGATTGATAAAAAATGGGTTTTAAATAAAAAAGGGAAATTTATTGAAATGGTTTTAGATTGAAATTACTTTGATGGATTCGGAATTCAATAAAAAGGAATTATTATTTAAATGTTTGGGAATTGAAAGGGTTTTGATGTAAATGGTTTTCAATAAAAATATGTTTTTAATTAATGTGGTTTTAGCATTACCATTGGGATTATGTGGTGTGTGTTCATGTTTCATGTACGAGACGTGGTTAAAATATGCTCTTGTGCTTGGTGTCAAATGTTTAATGGCATAATGGTAACTAATTTTACGAGGCTTAGTTGAAATATGACCTTGTGCTTGGTGCCAAAGGTGTAATGGGACATGGGAAACAATTACCTTATGACGACGTGGAAGATCGATGAGAGAGTTCTCATGAGTGTGGAACTGTCATAACAAAGCATGCATGGTTGGTAGCATGGGTTGGGAAATGACTGGGTAGGCCAAAAAGATATTTTTGGGAAATTGTTCTAAAGATTTTTTAGTTATTTTTTGGAAAAACAACATGCTGAAAAATTGGTTTCAATTTCCCATGGATGCCTTTTGTTATAAATGGTTTTGGAAACTTTTTTATTTTTGGTTATAAACTTCTTCGGAAAAATTGTTTTATATAAAATGTTTTTATATACATGGTTCTAACTTTTCTATCCTAGTGGTGTAAGTTGGGAAGTAATTGGGGAAACCTACTATGTTTTATACTCACCCCTACATTGGAACTTCGGTGCCTTTTCAGAGGCTATTTTTTGAGATAGGGGAAAAGGTATTGTTTCCCATGTTTTTAGTACTACCTCATGATGATTGGGTCTGTTAAAAAATTGTGGATCTTAGAGATTGTGGAGCATGGAGTTTTAGTTTCTTTTGAGAGTCTTGTGTTGTTCTTCCACTGTGTAATTTGATGTTTGGTCTTCCGCTGATGTGTACTCGATGGGGTTTTACATAAATGAAGATGTTTAGTTGTCATTCATTTTTTCATGCATCTTAGTGAATGGTGGTAGGTTGTTTTATTGGTTTATTTCATAAAGGGTAAATCATCCCTTACTTGTATTTGAAACCCTTCAGCATTTATTTCCATCACTTGGTATCTTGGGGATGTCACTTAAGGGCTATTAATGACTCTTTGTACTCTCAAGCCAATGATAATTGGTGGGTCATTACAAATGTTATCATCTTGCTCGGTCCTTGCCTAACAAGTAGTCATTGATATTCTTGGTCTTGGAGTTGAAATTCATTATTTTCTATTCCATAGGTCAAAATCATAGACAATATTAGTATTGTCGAAACATGAAATTTATATCATAAAAGGATGTAGCTAACCCATTTATGATGAACATAATGTTTTCAGGGTGTTGGGTACATAAGTGTTTTTGATACACTTCTAGAATGTTGTAAATCGCATTGTCATGGGTTTAGCCAATGAGACGAGCATTAAATGAATTTTAGAGGAATGTCTTGCCACTAGGATTTCATATCTCATTGTGAGGACGGATTTTTTATCTTGTGCAAGGTCCAAATTTGCGGATAAAATGCAGCAATTTTTTTCAATGATAGATTTTGACAACCGGATATTTGGTGTATTTTGAAAATGGGTTGATTTTCAAATGGAATAAAGAATGTTTTACAAAATGTTTGTACATGGGAAAAATGTTTTATTGAAAACAATGTTGTGATAGATGATGTGATAGGATTTGAAATGCTAATCCATCAGTTTCTAGAGAGTGAGATTGACAGAGGTTGTTGTTGGTTTAGAAAATGGCACCTGGTAGGCACCATCGGAACCAACCGGAAGAGGGTATGGAGAATATGGTTGTACTAGAACCACTTGTGAACCAAGAGCTAGTTCAAAGTATTGTCAAGGATTTTCATGTTATGGATATGTGGAACTAGGGGAATAAACCAAGGCTTGTGGATCATACCATTCAGTTCATGTAGAAGAATCCACCAAACATTATGGGTGAAGCTGAACCTGAGAAGGCGGATGTGTGGCTACATAGGGTGAATCGTATCATCGATTTCATCGGCACACCATCAGTGATCACGGTCAAGTTGGTGACGTATATGCTCAATGATGTTGCATGTCAGTGGTTGGATTTAGCAATGCAGGATAAATTGGATAAAGGCCTAACATGGGAGGATTTTGAAGAATTGTTCAACAAATAATTTTATCCTCACATGTTCAAGATCTATAAAATGATGGAATTATTTAGATTGAAGTAGAAGAGCATCTTTGTCACAAATTATGTGGCTGAGTTCATGAACTTAGTTAGTTTTTTACTAGAGGTTACAACAACTGCATCTTTGACGGCACGCATCATCAAATCGGGGCTAAGGAAAGTGATTCGATTGAAGATTATGGTGCTATGTATTAAGGATTATAAAAAGATATTGAATAGAGTGACTTTTTCTAAATGAGATATCTCACAATAAATAAGAGGAGGAATTATGATACCTATGGGAAATGGTGGAAACTCAAACACTGGGAACAGATAGAAAGGGATACCTATTTCCACGGTGCGAGTGAAAATCAGAACCAGACGATAGGATCAGTGAACCTTCCTCCAGGACCCTAGATCAAAGTAGGTTGGTTTAAATGTGGTTCAACTAACCACATAATGAGAGAGTGCATGGCGCAACCTAGAGCATGTCACAATTACAAGAAAATGGGGCATTTAGAGAGCTACTGTAGGAATGATCCGAGATCAGGTGCATGTGACACTTCTAAGGAATCACAAGCATCATATACTTTGACATGACGAGGACAGCAGAATCAGTCACATCAGCATAACAAAGCTAGACATGGTGATTCTCGAAATACCACGACTTATCAACCAGGGAAATCTCATCAAGGAAACAAGGATAACAGTTCAGCGATGAAGCAATTTTATGAAGCTAAGAAAATGATTGTTGATGATCAGGATAGACCATCTACAGTAATAGGTACAATTCTTTTGAATTCCACCTTAGTGAAAGTGTTTTTTCATACTAGAGCATAAAATTCCTTCATTTTTTCTCGTGCTTTTGACTTTATGTGTTTAAAAATACAAATGATGCCTTCTGTTTTGAAAATGAAAACACCTCTTGGTAAAAGATAATGTCAAGATTTTGTGTGTATAGAATGTGCTATAACCGTTGATGGAGCTGAGTTAAAATGGTACTTCTTGATGTTGGACATGGATGTCTATGATGTAATCCTGGGTATGGATTGGTTGAAAATGTTTAAGACTCATGTAGAATATTGTAGGAGAACATTTAGTTTCACGATTGAGGATGATATCAACCATCTATTCATAGGGGGGAGAATGGTAAAGAAAGGTGAAAAGAGCTTGTTGGAACCAATGGTAGGAAAGATCTCTTACCAATTGGCTGTGTGAAATTCGGAATCATTGGAAGAGATTGAATAAAATAATTTTCCAAATATTGTGGATTAGTTCCCAGATGGTTGTCCCAAGAACTTTTTAGGGATACCACCTCTAAGGGAAGTGGATTTTATGATTGATCTCATTCTAGGGACCAGTCCAATTTCCCTTTTGTCTTATACGATGGCACCAACAGAATTACAAGAATTGAATGTGCAGTTAGAGGAGCTAGAAAAAAAGGGTTTCATTCGACCAAGTATTTCTCCATGGTCAGCACCAGTGTTTTTTTTGAAAAAGGCAGATGGAAATCTTCGGTTGTGTGTTGATTATCGTAAGCTTATCAAAGTTACGATAAAGAATAGATATCCACTTCCACTCATTGATGATATGTTTGATTAATTATGTGGAGCTCAGTGGTTCTCCAAGTTTGACATTCAATCAAGATATCACCAATTGCGAGTTCGGAAGGAGGATATTCCAAAGGCATATTTTATAAAAGGATATGGCCACTAGGAATATGTGGTCATGCCTTTCGGTCTAACGAATGCACTAGCAGTCTTCATGGATTTGATGAATCAGATATTTCAGCGATAACTAGATTTTTTTATTGTGGTGTGTGTGGACTATAATTTTTTTATTCAAAGACATGGTCTGATCATGAGGTACACCTAGAAAAAGTGTTACAAATCATGAGATATCATTGTTTGTATGCTGAATTATCAATGTGTGTTTTTTGGATATGGGATGTACGTTTCCTTGGCCATGTCATTTCTGAGAAAGGCATTTCTGTTGATCTTGAAAAGATAGAAGTCGTTATCTCTTGGCAACCACTGAATAATGTGTTCGAGATACGCAATTTTCTATGTCTAGTCAGATACTACCGATGCTTTGTTCATTATTTCCCACAACTAGCTTCACCAATGACAACTCTGACAAAGAAGAATGCTCCATTACAATGGACATAATAATTTCAGACATCCTTCCCGAAACTGAATGTTTTTCTTACATCATAACCTATCTTGATCTTCCCAGAATCCGAATAGGGGTATTTGTTGTATTGTGATGCTTTAGGATCAGGTTTGTGTTGTGTTCTCATGAAAATAGATCCTGGGGTTGCTTATGGTTCAAGTTAGTTTACGGTGCATGAGAAGAATTACCCAATACATGATTTGGTGTTGGTTGTAGTCGTCTATGATTTGAATGTATAGAGACATTGACTCTATGGTGAGAAATTTAATGTGCTTACAGATCAAAAAATCAAGAAACACATTTTCTCATAGCGAGATTTGAATCCGAGACAGAGGATATGGATAGAGTATCTCCCGATGTTTGACATTGACTTTATGTACACACCAGGAAAAGGAAATTTGGTGGAGGATGCATTTAGTAGAAATTCATATGATTAGTTGGTGATAGAATATTTAGATGAATGACAGTTGATTTCATTCTTAGATGAAATGCAGGTGGAATGTGAAGACCGAGGTGATGTTGAAGTTTTTGTTTCAGCTACACTTGTTCCTGATTTAGTAAAGATGATCAAAGAAGAAAAACATCTGATGAATAATTTCTATTTTTAATTTCAAAACTCAATTGTGGGGAGGCCATTGAGGGCTGGAAACTTGTTGGGGGTTTAGTTTTTCATTTCAATGATCAGATGGTTTTACCAATGGTTTCCCAGGAACAACAACTTAATGCTTACCACCATTCAATATGGGTTGTACATCTAGGTAGCCAGAAGATTTATAAGGCATTGAAGGCGCAGTTTTGGTGGAGCGACATGAAAAGGAAGGTGGTCGAGTTCGTATGTGCTTGACATATAAACAGGTTAAAGTAGAGCATCAGACACCAGCTGGTATGTTACAATCATTACCTATCTCAGTGTGGAAATTGGATTATATAGCAATGGATTTTGTTACAGGACTTCCAAGAATGGTCCAGAAACACGATGCCATTTTGGTGATAGTGGATCGTCTAACCATGTCGGCCCATTTCAACCCTATTCAGGAAACCCATATGGTGGATGATCATTTAAAAATCTATATCCAAGAACTGGTAAAGATGCATGGTGTACTGATGTCTATAGTCTCAAAGAGAGACCCGAGGTTCACATCACGTTTCTAGAAATCATTACAACAAACCCTTGGAACTCAGTTGACCCTAAGCACGGTGTATCATCCCCAAATAGATGGGAAATCTGAGTGGATGATAGAAATGTTGGAAGACATGTTTCAAGCTTGGGTAATTGATTTTGGTGGCTCATTGGAGGAGAATATACCCTTAGTGGAGTTCGTATACAATAACAACAATCATGCCCTGATATGCATGGCTCCGTTTGAATCATTGTATGGGTGTCCATGTCGTTCTCCACTATGCTGGGTAGAAACTGGTGAAACATTACTAGTTGGACCAAACCCTGTGCCAGAAATAATAGAGAAGATCTAGTTGATTAGAACTATGATGGAGATGGCTCAGAGTCATCATAAATGTTATGCAGATCACCGTCGAAGACCATTGGCGTTCGTTATGGGTAATCGTGTTTTCTTGAAGATATCTCCAAGGTTTGGACATCGTCGTTTTGGGAAGAAGGGAATGTTATCTCCTAGACCCATTGGCCCTTTTGATATACCTTAATGATTTGGAGAGGTGACATATCAGTTAGAATTACCACCCTGGTTCAGTTTGGTGAATAATATTTTCCATGTATCTTAGTTGAAAATGTATCTGCCAGATCCTGACCATGTGATCACGTGGGATCACATTGACCTAGATCTGGATGCTTCATTGATACATATCCCAATAGGGATTTTGGATAGGCAAGAGAATTCCTTGCGAGGAAAAATAATTGGTATAGTGTGGGTTTTATGGAAGCATGGTCAAATTCAGGAAGAGACTTGGGAGCGTGAAAAGGAAATGAATGAGTAGTGGCCGGAACTCTTTCAGTTGGGTGAAGGTTTTCTACTTTTCGAGCATAGAAATTACAATGGTGGGGAGAATATAATTCCCCCAGTTTCTGGTTTGTAACAATTAGTTTATGATTTTCATGGTTTTAAAGTTATGGGTGATGAATGGGAGAGTCGGGAGAACATGAATGATGTTTTGAGGCAAAGGAGAAGTCGCACGGATGGTGCACGGTTTTTCTAAACTGTGTGGTGAAGCAGTTCAAAGTTGGTCTTGGAGGTAGTAGCTTTAGCATGGGTGATGCATGGTTTGTCTAGCTATGCATTCAAACTGTGCGTGGAGGTTCTGTCGAGGTAGTGTCTAACACACAGTTAGAGCACGGTTTGTCTAACCATGCGAGCAAACCGTGGGGCCACATAAAGAGGATCCTATAAAAGTGTATCTAAATCGTTTTTTCCTCTAAGTTCCTCATTTCATCTCCTAAGTGGCCATAACTCAGGATTTTTCTTCACTTATGGTCAAAGAGGGATATCCCATCATTTCGATGGCGATCTGAAGGCTTCTCTTGGCGAATCAAAGCTGGATTCTTGAGGTATGTGATTGTTCTTCTTCAGTCATGATCGGTTTCTTAGATCTACATAGATCTATTTATCCTCTTCCCTCAGTTTCTTAGATCTACGCCTGCTATGGGTATATCTAAGGGTTTGGATTCCAAATATAATGATATTTCACCATTATCTTACTATGAGAAGTGATATAAGGAAGGTTTTTAAAGAATCAACCTCGTTTTCTTCTGCGTTCTTTGATTGTTGTGGTTTTAGTCAAAACCATTGATGTAGGAGACTTCAATCTCATCTTCTCTTGTTAGAATTGATTGTCTTAGTTTCAAATTGGTTTATTTAATTTGTTTTTATTATGAAAATCATGGAATAAATATTCTTTAATGATGATTTATAGTTTAGATCAAATTGTGATATCTTGGTGAATTGTTGTGCAAAGTGATTTGGATTCTTGAATTTAAAAGGTTGCTTTTAATTTATGAGTGCTGAAATTATAAATGGTTTAATTAAAAATGTATTTTCAACAAAAATGGTCATTTATTGAAATGGTTTGAGATTGAAATGACTTTTATGGATTTCGTTATCAATAAAAAGGGAGTTTTATTGAAATGGTTTGAAATTGAAATGGATTTAATGGAAATGGTTTTCAATAAAAAGGTGTTTTTATTAAAAGTGTTTTAGGAATTACCATATGGAATATGTGGTGTGTGTTCATGTTTCATGTATGAGGCTTGGTTGAAATATGACATTGTTCTCGTTGCCAAACGTTTAATGTCACAATGGTAGCTTCTTGTACGAGGCTTGCTGGAAATATGACCTTGTGTTCATGACTAGCTTCACTAATGAAAGCTCTGACAAAGAAGAATGCTCCATTCCAATGGATAGAAAAATGTCATAAGTCATTCCATGAACTGAAATTTCGGATTACATCCACACCAATCTTGATCTTTCTAGAATCAGGACCGGGGTATGTGGTGTATTGTGATGTTTCAGGATCAGGGTTGGGTTGTGTTCTCATGCAACGAGATCATGTGGTTTCTAATGGTTCAAGGTAGTTGAGGGTGCATGATAAGAATTACCCAACACAAGATTTTGAGTTGTCTACAGTCGTCCATGCTTTGAAATCATGGTGACATTATCTATTTGGTGAGAAATTTAATGTGTTTACGGATTACAGAAGTTTGAAACACATTTTCTCACAGTGAGATTTGAATCTGAGACAAAGTAGATGGATAGAGTATCTCCAAATTTTTACTTTGACATTATTTACACTCCGGGAAAAGGAAATTCGGTGGTAGATTCATTGAGTATAAATTCATATGCTTATTTGGTGAAAGAAGCATCAGACGAATGTCAGTTTATTTTGTTCTTAGCCGACATGCATGTGGAATGTGATGACTGAGGTGATGTTTCTATTTTCTTTTAAGTTACACTTGTTCCTAATTTAGTATATATGATCAAAGAAGAACAAAAATCTGATGTAGAATGTCTTCTTGTAAGTTCAAAACTCAATGGTGGGGAGACCATTGAGGGCTGGAAACTTGATGGGGGTTCTGTTTTGTTTTTTCAGAGATCAGATGGTTGTACCAATGGTTTTTCGGGAACAACTCATTTTTCTTACCACCATTCAAGATGGGTTGTACATCCTGGTACACATAAGATGTATAAGGAATTGAAGGCATAGTTTTGGTGGAGCGGCATGAAAAGGAAGGTGGCTGAGGTCGTCTCATGATGCTTAACTTTCCAATAGGTTAAAGAAGATCATCAGAGACCAGATGGTATGTTACAATATTTACTCATCCCAATGTAGAAATGGGATCAGATAGTAATGGATTTTGTTACAGGTCTTCCAGGAACGGTCCAGAAACACAATTCGATTTGGGTGATAGTGGATCATCTAACCAAGTAGTCCCATTTCATCCTTATTCGTGAAACCCATATGGTGAAAGATCATTCAAAAATCTATATCTGAAAAGTGGTAAATAGGAATGGTGTACCATTTTCTATAGTCTCAGATAGACACCTGAGGATCACATCTCATTTATGGAAATCATTACAACAATCCCTTGGAACTCAGTAGACCATGAGCAAATCCTATCACCCCCAGATGGATTGGAAATCCAAGCGGACAATAAAAACTTTGGTAGATAGGTTGCAGGAATGTGTAACTGATTTTTGTGGCTCATGGGAGGATCATATACCTTTTTTTGAGTTCTCATACAATAAAATCTGTCAATCCTTGATAGGCATGGCTCTATTTGAATAATTGTATGGTCATCCTTGTCGTTCTCCACTATGCTGGGTGGAAACTAGTGAAACATCACTAGTTGGACCAAGACTTGTCTAAGAAACAATAGAGAAGATCCAGTTGATTAAGAAGAGGATGGAGACGGCTCAGAGTTTTTCTAAATATTATATAGATCACCTTTAAAGACCGCTGTCGTTCATTGTGGGTGATTGTGTCTTCTTTAAGATCTCTCCAAGGCATGGACAACAGCACTTAGGGAAGCAGGGAAAGTTATCTCCTAGATAAATTGGCCCTTTTGAGATACTAGAACGAGTGGTAGAGGTGGAATATCAGTTAGCATTACCACCAAGGTTCAGTTTGGTGCATAATGTCTTCCATGTATCTCAGTTGAAAAAGAATAAGCCAGATCCTGACCTTGTGATCATATGGGATCACGTTGACCTATATCTAGATGCTTCATTGATACATATCCCAGTACTGATTGTGGATATTGAAGAGAATGTATTGTGTGGAAAAAGTATCGATCTAGTGTGGGTTGTATGGTATCATGGGCATATTCAAGAAGAGACTTGGGAGCATGAAAATAAAATGAAAGAGCAGTGGTCAGAACTCTTTCATTTGGGTGAAGGTTTTCTAATTTTCGTGGATTGAAAGGCCAACAGTGGAGAGAATTTAGTACACTCAGTTTCTAGTTTTTAACACTTACTTGATGATTTTCATGGTTTTAATCTTAACAGTGTTGAATGAGAGAGTCGGGAGAACATGAATGAAGTTTTGAGGCACTGGGTAAGTCGCACGGACAGCGCACGGTTTGTCTAAACTATGCGGTAAAACTGTGCATAATTGGTCTTGGAGGTAGTAGCTTTAGCACAGGTGGCACACAGTTTGTCTAACCATGCAGCCAAACCATGCTTGGAGGGTATTTCATGGCAGTTTCTAACATATGGTTAATAGAAGGTTTGTCTAACCATGCGAGAAAACCGTGGGGCCACATAAATAAGATCCTATAAAATTGGATCTCACTTTTTCCCCTAAGTGCCTCGTTTATGCTCCTAAGCGGCCATAACTCAGGATTTTTCTTCTCCTGGTGTAAAAAAGGGTTTTCCCATTTTTCTAGAGGTGATCCGAAGTCTTCTCTTGGAGAATCGAAGCCGGATTCATGAGGTAGGTGATTGTTCTTCTTCGTTCGTGATCAGTTTCTTATATCTACATAGATCTACTTCTCCTCTTCTCTCGGTTTCATAGATATACACCGGTAATGGGTATATATAAGTGTTTGGATTCCAAATAAGATGATATATGATCTTGATATTTCTAGGAGAATATATTGAAGGCAGGTTTTTACAGAATCAAACTAGTTTTCTTGTTCATTATTCGTTCGTTGTGGTTTTCATCAAAACCTTTGAGGTAGGTGGCTTCACTCTCGACTCCTCTTGTTAGAATTTATTGTCATAGTTTTAAATTGGTTTATTTAATTGGTTATGATTGTGAGAAGTATGTAATAAATCTTCTTTAGTGATGATTTATGGTTTTGATGAAATTGTTAAATATTAGTGAATTTTTGTGCCAAGTGATTTGGATTCTTGAACATAAAATGTTGATTTTAAATTATAAGTGATGAAATTGTAAATGGTTTGATGAAAAATGTGTTTTCAATAAAAAGGATATTTTTATTAAAATTATTTGTGATTGAAATGACTTTTATGGATTTGGTTTTTAATAAAAAGGGAGTATTATTGAAATGGTTGGGAATTGAAATAGTTTTGAAGAAATGGTTTTCAATAAAAATTTGTTTTTATAGAATAGGGTTATGAAATTACTATTAGGAATATGTGGCGTGTCTTCATGTTACATGTACGTGGCTTGGTTGAAATATTACTTTGTTCTCGGTTTCAGACATTTAATGGCACAATGGTAACAAATTGAAAGAGGCTTGGTTGAAATATGACCTTGTTCTCGGTGCCAAAGGTGTATTGGCACATGGGAAAAAATTACCTTGTGACGACTTGGTAGATCGACGAGAGACCACTCATGAGTATGGAACTGTTAAATTGAATCATGAATGGTTGGTAGACTGGGTTGGTAAATGGTTGGGTATGCCAAAAAATTATGATTGTGAAATGGTTCTAATGCTTGTTTGGTTATTTTTTCGGAAAAACAACTTGCTGGAAAATTGGATTCAATTGCTCATGGAATGCCTTTGGTTATGAATGGTTTAAAAAACTTGTTTATATTTACTTATAAACTGCTTCTGAAAAAAATGATTTCTATGAAATTATTTTATATAAATGTGTCTAACTCATCTATCCTAGTGGAATGAGTATGGAAGTCATTGGGGAAACCTACTGAGTTTTATACTCACCCCTGTGTTGGCACTTTGGTGCTTTTGCAGATGCTATTTTCTAGGATAGGGTAAAAGGTAACACTTCCCTTGTTTTTAGTACTACCTCATGATTATTTGGGTTGTTTGGTGAATGTGGAGCTTGGACCTTGTGGAGCATGGAGTATTGGTTATTTTTGAGAGTCTTGAGTTGTTCTTCCGATTTGTAAATTGATGTTCGGTTGGTCTTTTACTGTTGTGTACTCGATGTGGTTTTCCATAAATGAAGTTGTTTAGTTGTCATTAATTTGTTCAAGCATATTAGTGAATGTTTGTTGGATGGTTTATTGGTTTATTTATTAAATGGTAAACCATCCCCCACTTGTATTTGAAACCCTCTGGCATTTATTTCCAACCTTTCACATCTTGGGGATGTCTCTTAAGGCCTACTAATGACTCGTTGTACTCTCAATCCATTGATAATTGGCGGGTCATTAAAACTTAAAAATCAATGATCATAAAAACTGTAATTTTTATCCATACATCTGTAATTATTTCCACAGAATAAAATATAATTATTCTAAAATTTACATTTTCACATACAAAACATTAGAGTTATACATACTAGAAAATGTCTTCCAAACTACTCCCATCATCAAAAGAGAAATACAACTTTTAAACATTTTATGATCCATAGATCTAACATAACACTCAAATCCATTATATATAGAATACTTAATCATTCTACATTCTTTATGTTCCCTTAAACAAAAGTTTCCATTTTATGCATTAATTATTCTTTCCTAAAAAACATGAGTCATGTCCTAAAATTCAAAAATTTCAAAACACGAGTCAATAAATAATCCACACCTATAATATGTCAATTTCAGTTTCTAAATCATCAATTAGAATGGAATTATGTATTTTTAAACCTTTTTTTATATTCCTTCTAATCTAATTCCTGAACATCATTCATTGGATATATATTATCTTAATGAACATAGTCATTCCATTTAAAATATTCAATTTATAACTCCAAAATAACTTCAGTCACTCTCTTGAAGTCAACTGATCACTTCATTTTTCCTTGGTAGTAAATTAGTTTATGACTATCATTACCACATCTATATCACCATATCATACCATTAAAAAAATCTTCCTAGGTGTTTCATTCCATATCCTTGACACATATGTTGATGGATAAACTTACCCTTATTATCATTATTGCCTAAACTTACATAGGGATTTGTTTCTCTAATATATGATGCATTAGAAAAATAACAATGTTTCAAGTGGTTAATCATATCCCTTGATAGTAGGTTTAGAATAAAAATGATATTTCTCATTGTATCTTCCGTTTAATTTTTTTTATTATTTAAAGAACCACATCATTTTCATTCACATCCATTATCACTTTGGTGATTTCTTCATCTATCCATTTTCTAAAACCATAATGATTACTGTTAGTATGTCAATAAAATCATCATTTTCTATCTTATGTGTAAAATAAACACTATGATATACTTATTCATGTTATCACAAACTCATTAAATTTTTCTAAAATAACTATGACTCTTTCTATTATGCTTACCATTGTAGATATATATGGTTTGTAACATATGATTAAATACAACTATATCCTATAAAGTTGTCTAAACTGACCTCGGTTACAAACTATAAGACCCTAACCATAATAATAACATAATATTTATTTTTATTCAAGAATTTTATTTTATTCACATTTTGGATCTTTTTAGGTTTTGGGTTTTAAATAATTAGGTCATAATTGTTACATAACATGTCATATATTACAATGTGTAAAAGTATACATGCTTTCCATTTTTTTTTATAATCTGTACAATTTATAATAAAACATAAATTCTTTTTATTGATAAAATTCTTCATAATATTTATATTGTATTCATCCATTCCCTAAACATCGTTATACCATGTGGAAAACAGTTCAATGACATGGGATAAGCATAAAAAGCTCAGTAAGGGATATAAATAAGGAATTAGACCATTAGTCCATGGATATTTTAACTCAACGAAACATTTTTAGAAAATCACAATTTTCACCCATAAAACATATGTTCAGTAACTTACTTCATAAAATCATTATATTCTTTAAAAATGTATTAGAAATCATAAATCATAACAGTATCTTTTGGAATCAAAATAAAACAAACATTATAGCTTTCATAACTACATAGGGAGTGACCTTCTTGGTTATGTTTGGAATACACATCATAGTATATTACCAAATACTCTTAGGAAAAAAAACTTATTGATTAATTGTTTCATTACACAATGACTTTGGGAGATATCACACAATAAACTGCCCTCAATTTATCATGAAACCACCCATATACATAAACAATTACCATGACCCATAACATAATCATAACACATAAAACATGCATACTGTGTAAAAGTCATTTCCACTTGGAAATCACAAGATATAATTTCATGTTATCAATATAATGAAACCATTTTTTAAACAATTTTCAAAACCCAAATAAAGGAAAAGTTAATGGGGTATTTATATTTTTTTAAAAAATCATTTTGTCTTATAGAGGAAGAAAAATATAAAATAATTGTCACAACGGTGGAAAATTCATTGTCCCTGTATATATTAAAAACATTATTTTGTCATTTAGTAAAATAAATAATATAAAATTATTATTTTTTAATTCCTTTGAATGAAATTTCATTTACAAGGGTCTGATTATGCACCTTATAAAACTAAGGTGGTGTAAAACATCAAATTATGCATCAAAGAAATGAAATAGAGATACAGTAGCTTACCATTAGTCTGAATCATCATGTACAATATTTATATTCATGAAAAATAAACATAGGATAATTTATACATTATTTTGAGACTTTTTGGAGTTTTATTATTATTTTTATATAAAATTTAACCTTATAAAAATGACATAATTATATGAGTTCTTGTTTGATTTGTTATTGATGTTCAGTACTTGAGTCGAAAATGTACATGGTTTGATTTCACTAGTCCCTGGGGTTATAATTCCTTCATATAAAAAAAATATTCATGAAATTATTATAATCATTATACAGAAATTAATCTTTTAAATCCAAACATGAAGGGTGGTTATAAAAACTGATCAATGTATACCCATGGAGATAGTAAGTTGTCCGTACTCATGAATAAGTTTTTCAATTTTTCATTGATCATTATGGATATAATTTAAGTATTATTTTATATTTATATAATTATTATAACAACATTAAAATAATATTAATTATTTAAATATACTTATATATATCATACAAGTGATATAATGAATATAAACATGCCCAATCACTTCTTGGAGGCGATAGTTCACACCATCACACGAACAAGGTTATCATTTTATTGTGAATAGAAAGTAAGAATATAATTGATATATTGTTATCATATAATGATTATTATTCCATTAACATCACATATAAACATTAATTCCATTATTATAACATGTCATTGGATATGGTTATGAAAAATGAATTAGATCGGTTCGTGGAGGTGATAGTTCACACGTACACATGAATGATTAATTCCATTTCCATTTAATCGAATCGGTGAATAATTCAGGTGATTATATTAAAATAATAAATTATATATAAAATTAGTAATCTTTAATTATTGTTTCTTTATGTTTGAATTAAATTTTATAGAATTATATTATTAAATAAAATATAAATTCTTAAATAAAAACATTACATTTCTTTTATATGATCACCTATCAAAACACCTTAACAAATATAAAAACGGTGTTATTCCAAAAATAATTCCTCAACAATGTAGTTATATATTATTTTAAGGATTATGGGTATATATTAGTAGAACAAAATGTTGTTTTAAGTGTGAGTAATAGACAATAATATGTTCCTTTAATAGTAGATGGGAGGGGGGACCTTGGAATTATAAATAGAGTTCGATTAATATTAATTCTATATAGATTCAAAATGGATTCAATTTGGTTTAGATTAAATATATGATGTGTATGGGTCTAAATATAATCATCCAATTATAATTGGACATGTTGTTAAAAATTTTAATCCATATCATTATATTTTTATTCTTTTTTAATTCTTACTATTTTATCACATAATTTACACTTGGAGAGTAAAAATAATCACCACATCATCCCAGAAAACCAATTAATGATTATTTAATTAAATTTTTAGAGTTATATAAACATTTTTGGGTATTGTTTAATTTTTATAATTTTTTATATCCTTAAATTATTTATTATATAATTAAAGGTATGAATTATGTCAATTTTAACACAATTCATTACAAGCATTTTTAAAAAACAATAAAGACTTGAATACATAAAACATATATTAAATTAATATCAAGACTTAATATTAATCCATAATATTAGATTATAGAATGATATATTTAATAATATATTTATTTTAAAATTATAAATATAATTTATTTGATACTTTCTTTAATAAGTCAATTATTATATCATGTGTCACTATTTATTTTAATTTTATATTTCCAAAAACCTATAAATAAATTTCCGTACTGTAGGTAATGTTTTTAGATTTCTATTTTCTATTCATAGTATATGATATCACTTATATAACCCCATATTAATACTATTTTTCCACAGAGAGACATATTTATGAAATATTTGCCTTAATTTTTAAATAAAAGTTATAAATATCATAATCATGCCCAAGTGGATCCCAAAGAACACAATTTCCGACCAAGGATGTTTATTGTCAATAATAACTAATCCAATATTATTACTACAAGTGTTAGGGTAATTCTATAATATTTTAATAATAATTTTACCTTTTATTATTTTATTTACATTTTACCGTGGTAAATAAAATTCTAAAGTTACTATTCAAAATAAATGTGGTGATCCTATTATACCACATATTTTATATTTATTACAGTTATGTATCCATGGTTTTTAAAATTCAATTCACACAAAGGGTAAAATTTATTTAATGTTAATTCTATTGACGGATCTAGAAAATGGTTTTTTTAAAGTATAGACATTCAATAGTTCATAATGTTTTTATATCTAATTTCAATCTGAAATTGATACTAGCTACCTATATTCGATTAAATGATAATAAAATATTCAATTAAAATTTCAATCCGAATAAAAGGATAAGAAATCTATATAAAAAATCTAGAAAAAAATATTTTTGAATTAAAAAAGGAGTATTTTTCACTATTCATTAAAAATTAATTTTATCAGAAATATACCAAAATTCAATCAATGTAAATTTTGAATTCCCTATTAGAAATAAAAATATTTTTTGAAAAATATTACATATTAAAGTGAACAAAATCATATTTATAAAGGGTTCCCTATCAAAAGGTAGTAAAAATTTCATTTTTAAAAAATACTCTATTTATTCATAAAATTGATTTTCTTCTTATATAATGACTAGAAAAAATATAAGATAAAATTTAAACATAAAATTTAATTTATATTTCATTAATATAACACTTCAAGTGTCGTTTGATTATTTTATAAACGTAATTATTCTCAATTAAATAGATTTTTATAAAAACCAAACATTTATATTCAATTTTATTGTTTGTTAATTTATAATTAATTTTATAACTAATAAATCATTATATAATCATGTGTGAACCCTATTTTTATAATTTATTAATTATCATCAATTACTTACACTCTAATAGTTATGTGATAAATACAATATAAATTAATAATAATAATATATTATTTTTCTATATAACTCAATTTTGTGTGTAGCGTAAGATTTTGGAGAAACCTTTTATTGTGTGTCAGGTATACTATCAGATATACCTTCCTTGTTGATGAAATCATGCTATATTATTCATAATTATTAAAAAATATAAAAAAAATATTTTTCTTTAATTAACATGATGTTACAAAAAAATATGGGTACACCTAACTTGTTTTGAACAATGCCAAATGTGCCCATTAATTTCCCTATAAAATGCCACCACATATTCCACTTCTTCATATATCTCAAAACTCATAGGATTGGACAACCTCTACCCAATAATCTTCCTAAAATCCCTTCCATTATCCTAAAAACCTTCCATGGGGTAGAAGGAAATCCAAGGGAGCCTTTTGACACCATCCAAATGGAGTTACCCGTTTAAGATGTAACACCTTATCTCAAGCTCGTTTTTTTATCTTCCCCCTCTACTCTATTTTTTTTCATTCCATTATAGCAGAAAAAATATCCTAAATATACTTGGTTTTATTATATTATGGGTTCAACCTACAATTACACACCCCTCCATATAATGTGTAACAAACATATTATTTACATGAACGGTGAACTACCACCTCACTAAATGATGATTTTTTATTTTTCATTTACCACCTCTCATAATGGAATAATGATGGAAAATATATTTATATATTTTAATATATTATTTATTATGTACTAAATCTTATTTATTCATTTTTCAAAATATATTTTTTTACTTTCTATTTTGTGTTAATACGATAATTTCGTTTAAGGATGTGTGGACACCACCCCATAAAGCGATGTCATTCATTAAAACACTACATGAAATGAATTAAGAATGGGATTAGTGAAAATAAATGATATATAAATAATATTGATGATAATTTACTGATATTATATTCATATTCATATATATATATATATATATATTATTTTCTTTTTTCCTTCCAATACGATAATAAAAACAGAATCTGCGTTCATTCGTACGTACGGATTATCATCCTCATGAATGGTGTATTCCATTTCATACTTATATATTATATACATTATAATAGTCAAAATATAATGTATATAAATTATATTTATATCATTTTTTATATTACGCAATCATGATATATATATAAGAACAAATTATATTACAAATTAAGAAAAATGCAAAGAACGGAGCGAATATTATCTAAATTGAAAACCTTCACATATGAAGGCTACAAAGCATGCAATATAATTTTATAATAAAAAATTTTGTGGTATTTGATATAATAATATTTTTTGTAAAATATATATATTAAATATATATTTATTATATTTTTAGTTTGAACGACTACGATTAGAGTCTAGAACCAATGTAAGGGGATGTCATATCACTTTTTATTTTTGTGAGTTACATGTGTTATTAACCAATAATTAATTTTGTGTGGTGTGTATAATTCCATTGGATGTATTCAATTATATTTATAGATAAATTAATAGATTTTTAAATATTAATTTTATTATATTTCTTTCATTGGGTTTATGTTTCCAAACATAAAAAATCAGAAAAATAGTTTTTTTTATCAATTTTCCTTCTGAGAATCATGTTTTGTTTTTCACCTATATTATTTTTTGAGGTGTATATAACTCAATTATAAAATTTATATCATGAATATATTTCTTTTTAATGATATTTAATGCATCATGTAATTTATTTTTCTTACATGGAGTGTATGACCCCAATTCACAATGTGGTATGTGTTTATTGAAACAGTCTCATCACTTTTCAAGATTGTTAATGATTATGCTTAGTTGATGAAAATGTATGATACATCCATCAAGAATATTCATTACTATACTTATCCTCTATATTTCCATTTTATCTTCATGTATTTGTACCATTTTACAATCTTTTTTACTAAAGGTAATGTTTTATGTAAAATATGATCATCTCTCACTTCGGTCGGATATATATTGTATTAAAAATCCATGTTTTCAAAAATGTTTTCAAATTATAGTTAAAAATGTTATTTGAATCCAATTTACAAATAAAAAGTAAAATCAATTTTTTTAATGGTTTTCAAATATTTTTTTATATCTTCACAAAATTCTTTTCAATGAAAAATATTTCAAAAGATTTTATGTTTTAAAAGAAATTTTTTAAAGAAGAATGGACATTTTCCTCAATAAATGAACATAAAATGTCATGAAAAATTATTTCCCATATAGGATAACATATTTTGGTGTTACTCGTGAGTTTATGGGAAAATTATTCTATGTTTCCACTCAAATTATATCTTTGAATGGATTATGTTCTGATAGAATGACGTTTAAGAAAACAGTTCATATTTGACAAGTTATATGGTTTTGGAACCCAATTCATGAATTTTGGTATGTTTATGATGAATGGATTGTGAAACCTATCACTTTCCACTTGTTATGATATGATTATATATTTACAGGACCCATTTAAATTCATAAGAAATAATATTTTTATGTATTATCTTGTGTCACAAATATGTATGATTTAACTATAAGATTGGTGGGACCTATATCTCCCTATAATTAATTAGGAACAGATTTATATAACATTTCATAGACATGTATAGTATGTGAAATGATTTTGGATCAGTATTACAGAGCTAAAATGGGAAATGAAATCAGTTCATTAGTAGAGGGTTGAAATGAGGGGTGAGCTCGGATCCGTAATACAAGGCTAGAATGGGGTGTGAACCCAGTTCAATAAATGAATTTGTCAACAAATATAGTCTTAAAAGAAATACCATGACTGATATGGAATTGTTAATATATCCTTACGTGTTTTCCACAATTACATGTCTCGTTCATATGTTATGTTGTCATAGATTATGTTCTTTATTTCCTTATGATTCATATCTTCTAAACTGCTATAATTTATTCCATGACTCTAGTATATGATCTTTGATATACATGGTATGATCTTCTATTTTAATGATCATGTTCCCATACCCTTAGGCTCAGGATTATTATATTTACATATCTCCCTTTTTACCCTTACTGAGCATTTAACCATTCCACTTTTTCTGCTTCCTTCTTTAGGTTATAAATATATGTGTTATTTTTGATGTTCTATGTAGGGTTATATTCTAGGTGAACCTATTTAGAGATAATATAGCTCAATTATTTATCATTGTTTATTTTTACATTCTCCAAACTCACTAGACTAGTATGGTCTTTGGGAATCTATTTGTATAATGTTTTAATTATTCTAGAAAATGTTATCTAATGTTATTGTATGAAATTAGAGGGTCTATATAATTCATATCTATGATTATGTTTAATATATATTGGGCCACGGAGACAACATATCTTCTTCTCCCTCCCATTATTTCTCTTATAAAATACATTGTTTTTAGAATACTCAAACTATCAGTATTGTCTTTCCTAACAATAATCTCTCACTGTGATCCAACACACACATTGGATTACCAGAAATAATTAATTAATCTCAATATCAACATCATCACAATCTATCATATGATAAGGGTCAGGGTGATTCCATCAAATCTATGAGAGATGATAGACATCGTATATTACACTATACCTATAAAGATGAGCTAATCGATATGGAACCGGTCTAATTCTATTCACAACCTCAAAATTTTGGACAAACCGACAAACCTATTTTCCCTGTATAATCATAAAATGACGTATTCTATGAAACAACTAAATAAAATACGATATCTCTTTGTAAAAAATTGACATCATCCACCTCTATTTACATTCATCTTATTCCATCTCTTATATTCTTCCAGACGCTTCTGAATCAGCTAAACCTTCAATGGCGTCTTCTGCACAAGACACAGTCCCCACCACTCTAACTCACCTTCCACCATCCAATATATATTTGATTTACATAACATTCTAAAATGATCCTCATATGGTTCTATAAGACACTACTACAAATATTCTCTCTATCAGTGCTAAAAATGGCCTTCAACAACGCTAGAATAGTGCTGTTGAAGCCGATGAAGATAAAGGGGGGGGGGTCCCCTTTATCAACACTCAAAAAAGGGCTGAAAAGACCCATTTTATCACCGCTAAAAAAAGTGCTGATAAAAGGGGTCTTTTATCAGCGCTACGAAAATCGCTGATAAAAGTACCCCTTTATCAGCGCTTTTCTTAGCGCTGATAAAGGGGTCCTATATCAGTGCTTCCTTTATCAGCACTTTCATTTTAGCGCTGATAAAGGACAGTTTTATCAGTGCTTCTTAAAAAGAACAGAAAAATGTTAACAGAAAAAAAAATTAAAAAAATTTAAAAAAAATAAAAAAAATTAAAAAAATCATACTAATCCGGAAGGGGTTTTATAGCCCTTGATCCCCCTTTTAACAGCGCTTTCAACCCCTCTATTGCCCCGCACGCACCCCCTCCATCCTTTATCAGTGTTATCCCACATCCACCCCCATGCGCGCGCCTCTGCCTCCACCAGCTTTTGAACTCGAGACCTCCCCCCCGCGTACCGAAACCCTTACCACTACTCTATTTTGATATGTTTGATATTTCATGATATCTCCCTCTATATATATATAGTTATATTTATTCTTATAGTAATATATATTTATATTAATATATATATATAGTTATATCAATAAATATATAGTTATATTAATATATATATAGTTATATTAATATATATACATATAGTTATATTAATATATATATATAGTTATATTAAAATATATATAGTCATATTAATATATATATAGTTATATTAATATATATAGAGTTATATTAATATATGTATAGTTATATTAATATATATATATATTGTTATATTAATATATATATAATGATATTAATTTATATATATATCTCTATATGAATATATATATCTCTATTTATATATATATAGTTATATTTATTCGTATAGTAATATATATTTATATTAATATATATATAGTTATATTAATATATCTATATATAGTTATATTAATATATATCTCTATTTATATATATATAGTTATATTTATTCATATAGTAATATATATTTATATTAATATATATATATATATATTTATATGAATATATATATTTATAGTGATATTAATATATAAATATTTATAGTGATAATATATATATATATAGTAATATTAATATATATGTATTTATAGTGATAATAATATATATATATAGTAATATTAGTATATATGTATTTATATTAATATATATATATAGCTAGATTAATATATAAATACTTATATAGTTATATTAATATATAGTACTTATATTAATATTCATATATTGGTATTTTAAATAAAATGGATATTAGTTATTATTTAGATAAATCTAATATATTTGATAAGTAAATATGCTTAATTATTTATTTTAAAATTTTAATTTTTAGGTGTGAATATATAAAAAATATGTACATATAGTAATATATTTGATTATAAATAGTATTGTATTATAAAAAACGAAAAAATTTCAAAGAAATATTATCAATATGCATGTAATACCTTGGAATAAATTCAGTCCCCACCATAAAAAGCCAATAATACCCCCTTAAAAAAGGCTGAAAAGCCACAAAATGTTAAAAAATCGGGGTACGCCGACTAAAAACTCATTTTTGGGGGCCTTCTGTGCCTCTTTCGGCCTCAAAAATCCATTGGCTGGGGCTAACCCCAGGTAGTGCAATGTAGAGCTCGTCGCATGCTTCAATTTGATATGTGGTAGAGCTCAAATGGACACCTGGATCAAAAGTTATGGTCGTTTGAAGTTTGAGTTGCGTTTTCAACATATTCTGGATCTTCTTTTAATTTTTTTAATATTATTAGTCTCTAAATTGTTATTAAATTACTATTACTCCGAAATAATTAGAAAATTCTTAAATAAAAATATTTTTTAAAAATTTTTAAGAAGCCATTTTGACAAAATCTCTTATATATTAAGTATATTAAGTGTAAATATAAATTTATACTTATCTAAAATATATTTAATAATTATATATTATATTTATTTCAATATAACTATATTTATATATTAATATATTAATATATTTCGTAATTTTTTTTTGAATTTGACCCTTTATCAGCGCTTTTAACAAAATCACTGATAAAGCCCCCCCCCCTTTATCAGCGCTATTAATCAAGAGCTGATAAAAGGGGTCCCTTTATTAGCGCTAGAAAAAGCAATGATAAAGATGGGGGGGCTTTATCATCGCTTAAAAAAGCGCTGATAAAGGGGTAGTTTTATCAGCACTTTTTTAGGGCTGATAAAGGCACCCTGTATAAGCACTTTTTTAAGCACTGATAAAGGGACCCCCCTTTATCAGTGCTTTTTCGTTACCGCTGATAAAGGGGGGGCGCTGGAAAAAATGTTTTTGTGGTAGTTAGAATAGTTTCTTTGTAACTCTTTTTATAGGTTTACTCCCCAAATTCTAGGTTCTTTTCTCAAGAACTAAAAATGTCTAGGACATGCAACTAAAGCTTATCGCCAAGAAACTATATCGTATGATTCAACATCCTATCTGTGCTTAGGTGGAATGCCATACTTATTAAATCCTGTGTACAAAAATGCTTCTGCATTCCAATCCATAAAGTAAAATAGATAAAAAAGGCACAATATAAAATAAAACTCTATGACACCACATATATATGTTAAATCTCTCAAAGTTACATGTCTTCTAAATGATCCACTGATAAAGTCTCATGTATAAAAAATATATTCACACAAGTTTTCAATCATTCCTCAATTTCACAAATAATATCATCCTTATAAGGAATCTTCATGGGACCCACCAAAATGTCCATAGTAACGTCATAAAATGTTCATTCTGGAATGTGAATTGATAGTAGTAAACCACCAAGTCATTGATACTCATCCTCTACCTATTTATAGGTTTATCATCATGTCACAAAATCTAAAATATCCCTTTTCATGACCATCAAAAAATAATATTGATGTAGGTCATGGTTCATTTCATTCACATCTAGGTGCACCACACACTTTGAGGCATGAAATTCAGGCATCATTAGCTCTTGCATACTCATATACCCAACTACAAGGCACCATAGATATAAATTATTATCCTCATATGTAGTACAATTTTACATTGACTCGCCACTTTCATGCCTTTCCATCAAGGCCAAACACATTAGATTGTAATGCTACCTCTATTTGATGTGTCTCAAATGTTTAGACTTTACTACTACTAATATTAAATTCATCTTATCCCTTTCCTAGTGAACAAAAACATGCATCTCATCCAATCAAGGGCATCAACTTCCACTATAGACTGCAATCTAGAACTTATAGTGTAATTTTTTCAACTTAAATAATCATCAACATTATTTCGCTTTCTGGGTGTATATTAAAACTCAAAATAGAAACACTGCATATAGCCATGATGTCACTTCTCTAATAGATTAAAATATCATTGTTCAATAATGTTCACTAATCAATTGTGATAATTATACACCTTTGAATTTTCACCCAATCAATAATTCCACAAACACATTGAATCATAAACCATTGTATCCATCTCAAGGTCATGAAAAGTGTAATTCCATTCATGTGGCCTGGACTTCTTAGACCCATATTACAAAACATGATATCGTTACATTAATATTACTCCATAACAATCCTAGAAGAATAAAAAACACCATATAATCCTCAACCAGTTCATGGAGGGTCAAAAATGGTTTCATTTTTAACCCCTTTGTTAACATGTGGAAGGCATTATAACATGTTCCAGAGCACTCAAACATTATTCATTTATTGTTAAATCTTGATAGAGGTTATCCATATCATGAAATGTCCAGGATAAAAATCTAATAAAAGTCTACCAACCCCATAAAAATGATGATATCGAAAACATTTTTAGGATGCTCCTAAGACACCATTGCTTAATAATTCTATGAATCCACTGACACACCATCCATTGAGATTATTTGACCATGAAATTTACCAAAACAATACATAATTAACACTTTAATGCATTTAAATATAATTTATGCATTCTTAGTATACTCATGAAAAATGTCAAGATGTTGGGAATGATCGTCATGTTTTATGGGGTACACCACGATTTCATCCCAAAAAACAAACAAATCCACAATATGATTTAGTAATGGGTAAAATATTTGGTTCACCAAGACTATAAACACTGTAGGAGCATTTTTCAACCCAAATGTTCTCACAAAAAACTCATAATTTCCATATGTGATTCTAAAAGTAGTCTAATGTATATCAAAAGGTTTAACTCTCACATAATCAAATGTCGGTCTCAATTAAATTGTTAAAAAGGTATCAGATCCCCTCAAGTGGTAAATGAGATTTTTGATTATTAGAAGATGATAAAAAATTTTCAACGTCATCTAGTTCAACTTTCGGTACTCAGAACATAATCATGACATCAAATTAATGTTCTTCAAAAAAACTCAAAAAGCCCAATGGGATGTACTCAGATACATAAATTCATTATTCATAAAATCATCCACTTGATTCTCCATCTATAGAAGATATTTTAGTTAAATTATATTTAGCGGAATGGAAACTAACTCATACATACGAATGATCTCATTTTTAATCTCTATGTGTTTGTTAGGTGGAATTATTTAGAAGTATTTAGGAAACATATCCGAGAACATGCCCAATATGGGTGTAAATACAACATTATTTATACTCCCTTAATCCATAAAATTACAAGATAAATGGGTAGTGATATTTTCAAGATACTAATTAAATGGATAGGCACAACCCTCCTAGATATCCTACTATTCATGGGGAATATATTTTTCTCCCTTAATAGATGTAAATGTAACTCTCCTATAGAATAAATATATATAGTCTTGGTATAGAAATAAATATTTCAGACACATAATCATGTCAAAAAATAACATATCGAGAATGTTAAGATCCCAAATGAAAATGATACTCTCCAACATCAAGATAACATCACTTATATAAATATATGTCTCTCATCTGCACTTCTTATTTTTTATTGGTTGTCATAACCTTGATAAAAACTCTACATCCAGGCTCAACCCATTAACAATTTATATATATATAAATGAATGAGAGGTAAATGTTTTAAATAGGGCACTATATATTGTATAATCTATATCAACAGTACCTCTAACTGTCTAAATAACAAAATCAATATCCATAGGTGTATGTTGAATTACATGAAACTATCTTGCCCATCTTTTCTGTGATGTAGTTTGAGTCCCTTGAACTACACCACACAACTGATATGGGAACTCATTCCTATAACAATCCCACATCTAGTTGAACCCCAACTTCAAGACTGATACAGTGTAGATGATTCCTTCAAATACTATAGTTTTTCCTAGATTCTCCATCATTACCCATCTATTATGTGTTTTTAAATAATCTTTATAGATGTACTATCCTACCACCTGAGTGGAACTCTACATGTGGTTGGGGAAATTCCTACTAAAGTTTCCTAGCCTATTGAACTTCTTTCAGAGCACTCGGGTAAGATCTTGAGTAATATATCCTTCCCCCCATAGATTATATTTTCCACTGCTCTAGTCAACATTACAATAGATATTATACCTACTCTTGGAATACATACCTCTTAATCATAATGCAAAACTCACCTATCTTCTATGGAAATATTCTTTCGCATTCCCCTTAGATATGAGAGTTTGATCAACTACCTTAAAATTATTCATTAATCGATATATGTTATCCTAGGACATAATCTCATGTTTAAACCCAACCTAAAAACATATTGATTTAGATGTCTCATCCCCTAGTATCATTGGAGATAAGAACATAAATTCATTAAACTGACTAGTATAGTCCATCATAGATATACTCTTATGGGAAATCATCATAAACTCTAATTCCCTAACCCTTGTCAGAGTCTCGTGAGAAAATATCTCTAGAATATTATCTTTGATGTCCTTTCATATAATGTTTTCTAGCATCTCACAACGAGCCTCAATGTCCCACTATTGCCTCACTGATTCTCAAAACATATAAGCTTCCATTTATAATCTTTTCTCATTAGGTGTCTTTATGGGCCCAATAATAATTTGGATAAACTCAAACAAGAAATTGGGTTCCTTAGGTCCACCCTCTTCGGATAAAGTCAGTGAGAGTTTTAACTAAAACTCTTATATCATGTCTGGTATACTTTTCAAAAAATTATGGGGGCCTCTTTCCATAAATAGTATAAAATAATCAATGCTCTAAAGGAACTAATATTTGACTTCCTAACCTAGTGGTATTGGTGCCTAATGTTCCACTACTAGTAGATCTTCTCCAGCAGTAACCTCATATCATCCTATCAGCATGTGTCATCATGGAGTAATATCTCCATAATACCAAACACACATATCAATGAATTGAATAAAACATTTATGTATTTTATTATAGGGATTAAAATGAATCCATAATAAATAATCTTGCTTTCCCTCTATATGGTAAAAACTAAGTCTCATTCAGTACCCTTAACCATCATACATCTAGGTCATGGTAATTTTTTTAAAACATTATCATAGTAAAATAATCATTAGATACCCATTTAGATATCTCAATTTTTCACATTTTTTTCATTTAAAATATTACATTTCCATATTTGGAACATTATTCAATTAATTTACATCGGAAATGAAAATCACAACAATACAAAAAAATTACAAAAAATGTTTTCCCATGAATTCCCAAAATGATCCATGTCATAGTAAATCCCAAGTGCCTACAATGATGCATCACTACTCAAATATAATTCCAGACTAGGCCACGATTCAAATATCATAAAATATCAAAAACATCGATCACATCACATAATATGTGAGTCACTGATGGTGAAATAATAATCTATTATAACAATATAGAAAAATAACTTTGATTCCCACGCTGAGTACTTGGTTCTACCATGTACTTGGGTTAGCTACTCCAATGAATGAACTCTTACCCAATGTATAACTCAACATATTATCCTATATACCTCTCCCTAAATATTAATATAAAATGATGTAATGAAAAAACCATTGATATCACTTTACAATGTCCCAACCAGGGTACAACATATATGTTCTCCAATATGGTCACTTATAAAACCTTTGGTGTTCCTCCCCATATGGAAGATGCTACTAACAACAAATGATGGTGTAATATATATAACATGGGGAGACTATACCATTATTATCAAAGTATCAAAATAGTGTAAATTACCAACAATAACCAAAATAATATAACCAACAACCAGAATAATACAATGAACAAAACAAACAGGTTTCACATGATGAACTGAAACTAAAAAAAATAATCATATATAGATTTAGATATGTCAGTCCATATAAGTGTCTAGTGTCAAAATGAGAACCCAAAATATATACATTTAAAACTCCCTCAATAATGTATTGAAACAATTTCTGGTTCCCTCATCCATACTCCATCCCCACTCTACAATCAAACATAGGGATAATTCACTTATGCTTTTCTATACAAATATCATCCATTAGAGTACTAGTCAGGTAGACCAAGTAGGGTGTGATTACAACATTTGATGCCACCGCCAATAGAATTTAAAATGATATCTATTGAATAACATTTTATTTAGTTGTATAAATAATAAATTACAATTCATACAGTATATAGTTATTAGTTTTCATTATTTTTTAGTTGACCACAAAATTTCTCTCGGTTTACAATGAATCTCAACCCATAAATACCTTATTTGGCCCATGAAGAATTCAAAAATATACCATAGGTATCTCACATATCACATTACCACGGTTATCATTTATCATTTCATTTAAATTTATATCATGGACATTTAGAACAGTAGTCCAATACCAATCTCATGTTTATGGAATGTCATGTCCATCACCCCATGGGTATTTGAAGCATCATTTTGTGTCCCAAAACCAAGGGGTATTTGGAGAATCATCCCATATCCCATATAATAATAATAATAATCTGTACACATTTGGGTTTATATTATAATGGATAGCATCGTGTGTGTATTTAAAGCATTCGCATTTTTCCCACAACCCATTTCTCAACCATTAATATTTATCACATATACAAAATTCAAAAAGGTTAATCAAAATTAACCCTACTATAAACATTTCATTTCATGGTATACCATTTAAATTATCATATTAATTAAAATTATTTAGTTAAATCACATTGAAAAATATGAACAATTAACCAATAAACCATCCATCAACATTTAATTAAAACAAATTAACTCTTAAAATTTATGTGATATATCCCTCAATTCCAATTATCAAAAAATTAATTATTCCATCAATTTAGTCATTAGAAACTCCAATAAACCATCAATTATATGATCACAATTCAACTAATTTCAATATCCCTATGTTTATACCTATTCATTTTTACATGGAAAATCAAATTAATCAATTATATATCCATTGTAGTTTTAAAATCATGGAAATTGATATTTTATAATTACATACACATAATTAAATCAAACTTATTTATAATATATACCTCCTTTATCTTGATAATTTACGGAGGATCACTAAGGGAAATCCACAAGATTAAGTGGAAAATTCAATTGTACAATGAAGAATGTGATCTATATCGAAATCCTAGATCCAAGATAAAATGGATTGGATCGATGAAAAACTAAGTCTAAACCATTACCAATATTGAAAATAATACTTTCAAAAGATGAGGTAATGATGGGAGAGAGTGAGGATACCAATTGGTATGGGATTCTATTACGGGGAGAGGTGAAGAGTATTTAACATTGTCATCGATTCTACAAGAACGATGTTCTCAAGGCCATAGAATATATCTAGAAGGCTCAAAAATAAATCTAAATATGTTATAGTTGAGTGGGTACAAATCAAGGTTCCATTTAGGGGTTCTGGTTATTTTAAGATAAATTTTTAGTGGATAAATTTCTTCACACACAATTTCTTAGGATGGGATACATTGTTTTCCAAACACTAGGGCTCACATAGTGGTTTTAATATTACTAAAAAAAGGGTTCAAAATTATCCAATCAACATTCTGACCTTGAAAACCCCATTTTTTAGGGTTTCACATAATTTTCATTAATGGAGAACAGTTTTAGAAAAGAATCTACCAACTATGCATAGCCAAAAACCTCTCAAAAAATCTCCAAATTCACTTGAAAGCTCCTTAATGTGAATACCAATAATGATATTCTAAGAAGAGGTCAAAACAGTACCTAAAAAATAGATCTACACATCCCTATTAAAATATTGGTTTATTAATAGTTATTCATGTAAAAGTAGTGGTTTTCATAAAAATTTCTTCAATTAATTATAAAACAACCCAAGAAAAATGAATGGGTTACACAGACATCATTTCATCATAATTTTAAATTGTATACAGATAGAATAATGTTTTTATTATTAGATCATATCTATAATAATGCATATGTAACATCAAAGGATGCTATCTTAGATAAAAAATTCTTCAAATTATCACATTGAATATTTTTTAAGGAAAATATATTTTTCTACTTGAAGTAAATTCTATAGAATATAAAAATATCAAAAATATCTAAAATAAATTCAATGAAAATAACATTAGAATTTTTTAAATGAATCTTAAAATCATGTAGTTTTTATTGTAGTTGTGAATTTTGTTCACACCCAATATGATAAAAGAAAACATTCATTTAATACATTCAAAATAGTCATGAAGAACCTCATTTTGGGAAGCACATTAAGATTATTTTTAAACAGTTTTTTAAATTAAATCATGTATAATATTACAATAAAAATTATTGTACAATATAATAATAATTCTAAAAACATTATTTGAAAACATGGATATTAATGGGACTTTTTTCTATTAAAAGACAATTAATGTTTCCATAAAACATTGATTTTTGTATTTTGAGTAATTAGCGTGATGAATGTGAAATTAAACCATTAATTCCCAAGATATAACTATGGGAGAAAAAAAATCCATCTGTTTATTAAGATTTATATCACGAAATTTCATCATCAAAAAAATAATCATAAACAATCTCAACAAACAATGAGATTGTATCATAAAACCCTTACCACATTGGTAAAATTAGAATATTAATAACCATGATTGATTAACATAAAATGATACTTTTAATATCTTTAATAATAGTATATTCATTATATAATATATTGAAGGGTTTTTATAAACACCACACAAGATAATAATATTGGTGAATATGGAATATGTCTCTCAGATATAAAAGTAATACAATAAACCCCATACTTGGAGTTGGACTTGATTTAAAATCTTGTTTAACATCCTATATAGATATTTTTAATTTATTGTATTTTTTACCAAAATAATTTACATATTTATAATATCATATATGATATAGTTATAATATTTCAATAATAATTTATTAATAATTACTTATTTAAATCATTATTTCTGGGTGTTAAATGTCTCATTTTTAAGAGATTTAAGGTTTGGTAGTTATAGTCCTTGTACATTAATCGTGGATTTAACATATCAATAATTTATTTAATGATTTAATTTTCTTATATTTTAACTACATTCATATTAATATTCAATCCTCATTTCATAGTGAGAATGATAAATTACATTGTTCATGGATATAATAAGCCATGAATATGAATGGACATTGTTTTTACTTTTTGATAAATAGAAAAAAGAAAGATAACTAATAATAAATCTACATGGAATGATTATTTTATCAAAATTACAAAATATTTTTTTTTTAAATATCCTTATTATCATCCATGATAATAGGAAATAAAAGATGAATCACATAGATTTGTGGAGTCGGTAGTAAAAACGTACACATAAGAGCCGATAACATTTTCCAATAAACTAGAATGTAAGAGGGTAGATATGAAATTATAAATCCAAAATAATATTTATATATTATATTTAATAATTAAATATTAAACACATGATTAACATTTATTCATGATGGAAATGGATAATGAATTGTATTTCTACATGGAGTTGGAAGTCAAAACATATGCATGAGCGATAATTTCACTACCCATTTGATGGAATTTATATGAATATTGGTGGTTAAATAATAACAGTATACATTTTATATTTTTATAATAATTAAATTATTATTTTATATCAATAAAACAATTTTATATGATAGAGAATAAAAAAAAATAATGATAACTTTTATTGTAATTACCTCTTTTTTGAAAGAAGTCCTTCACATATCCTCTTGAAGACACAAAGGATTGTCTTTAAAAGATACCAGAACCTATAAAGCAATTATATATAAGATTAAATTATAATTTCATTCAGTTTGTGTTGATCTATATTGCTCAATATTTTTTAAATAAGAAAAGTGAGTGGAGTCATTTTATAATTGGGAGAGAGGGCACACTAGAAATTTCCTAAAAGAATAAAACATAATAAGACAAAATATATCCCAATAATTCCAAATGGATATAGGTTCTATTTTGGGATATTATGAGGTATCAATATTTCCATTCAATAATTATTATTCAGGTTTATGAGGAATAAAATTCCTTACCTCTTGGTATAACTACTTAGTCAAACCTGTTTATCCATAACTACGGTCAACCATTTTCACTGTTTTTAAAGTTCATAATAAAAAAAATGAACGTTCCTCATTATAAAATTTAGACATTATGATTCAAAATATATAATAAATTTTATAAAATTCACTCTCTTTTTGTAATATAAATTTAATGAAAAATAATTTTTCAAAATTTGATGAACTTTTTTTTCAAACAAAATGGCATCTTAACATTAAAATGTTTAAAAACAAAAACAACTTTAAATTATTTCTAATGAACATAAAAATATTATAAATAATATATTTTAAATAATTATACCTTTAAAATAAAAAAGGTAAAATTTCAATAAACTTCAATAAAAATATATTTTTCCAATAAAAACTATTTTTTTAATATTAATCAAAATATTAATTTTTTATATAATTCAAAATAATTAATACATGTTAATTATGAAATAGTTATTTCAACTAATGATATTAATTTTTAGAAATAAATATTTTTAATTTAGAATAAATTAATTATATTATTTTAACAGAAAATATAATATATCCATTTTTTGAGAAAAATGAATTAAAAAAACATATAATGACTACTAAATATAGAGGCTTATTTAAAATAATATTTTCTTTATATAAAGAATTTATAAATAATATTAATTTTTTATGGTTCATTCCACATATTAAATGCCTAGGATATATGTTTATTCTATATTAACCTTTATATAGATTTGGGTTGTGTCTGTCGCATGCTGTGGAAGAAAATATATTTATCCAAAAAAATCATTAAATGATATGAACATGAAATTGGAAAAAAATTAGTGAAATTTTTCGTGGTTATAGATAGATATGGGTGGGAAGATCAATATTTCACATTGTTAAAGAAGCAGAAATTTTATTTATGTATCAAATTACATTGTGGTGATTCATTGTGTATGAATTTGGGAATTAATTATGATACATTAATAAGACTCAATTGAATATATTATTTCATGTTAATGTTGATATTTTCCTAATTTCAAAATTATTTATATTCATTTGATAATATATGAACATGGTGAATACCATATTATATGTGAAAATGATTATTGATAGACATCGCTTGAATAAAATGTATAATTCAAGTGTGAGGGAATAATTCGTCCTTATTTATATATATATATAATATATATTCATAAAAAATTGTATTTATATTATATATATAAAATAATAATTTTTTAGTTTTTTAGTGTGTTTTTGGGTCATAACATTATTACGAGATTAAATAATAATATTATTGACTAATTTGATAAATTTAGTTCCAATACCATTTTCAAAAATTAATTTGTGTGTTTTAATGATTTTATATAAGTATTGTGTGGGAAATTCAAAAGATACTAGAAACTGAAAGGGTTTCTTAATAAATAACTAATAAATATAGATACTGTTCCCACCTCAATGATAACAGTATAAAAACAAAACAAGACACCATATCATAAATTCCATCCCAAGGAGACACCCAAAGCTATGTTAAGTCATTTATTACTCCCATAGTATACCCTCACATTGTGTCTTATTATTAATGTTTTCAAATGTTTTGTCCTTATGATATGATAGAATCAAAAATTTATTGTGTCGACTAGAAAAACATTGAATATTCCTCAATGTATCCTAAACCACTCTAATTCACATATCCTCAACACATTAAAAAAATATCTCCATCCAACACCCTATTGTTTTCTAACAAAAATTAACTCAAAACATAATATACATTGCATTCACACCAAAACATAACATTTATGATGATCTGTTTGTTTGAAGTCCAATTAATGTTCTAATGATGAATCCATTGGTGAGTTAATGAACTCTTGATTCGTTAATATAGCTCTTTAATGTGATCCAATATAGTGTCAATCAGAAATGAAGGATCAATTTTCACATGACATATTTTCTTCATCAAACACAATGTCCATTATCTATGAAACATACTATCATTCTCCTACATATCAACCATTTGGAAAAAATTTAGACTTAAGAACCTATTTAATATCCCCAAATTCTAGAATAACCTTGATTTTATTCATCAAAAATTGTTATTCGATAGACACCATTCAATAAATAATTTTTATATATTAATTATTCAAGTAAAAATCATGTAAGAAAAAAATGGAGCATCAATGATCTCTCATCCATCAAAAAATAAGTAACAAGAGATCATGTAATTTTTTTGGATTAAATTACCACAAAGGTATCTATGAAATATGTATTTGTATGAAACTAAACCATTATCTAATTATATTTGAAATCCATCTCATGGATGTAAAATATTTAAAATGCATATATAATCATACACCTCCCCTCATGTAAAGTGTTTAAAACATTGGCCTCTCAACATTTGAAATGACATAGTTTATGATTTGGTTTTTTAATTTAATTTTTTAAATTATATATATATATATATATATATATATATATTATTTTGAATTATAATTTTATTTTATGTCATTTTCTTTATATTTCAATTTTCAATGTGGTCTCCCTCGTACCTCTTCTGAAATCCATTTTGGTGGTGTATTAACTAGAGGATTTATACTGAGGGGGGATTACAGGGTTATTCCAAGCCCCAAATATCTAATTCCTTCAAGATTTAGATATATTATGATAAGACAGTAAGGTTCTTGAGATTTATATTGCTTATTTTTTAGTGACCCTTCTTATTCCACACTAAATAATTTCATCCATAAATAACTCATTCTCCCCCTCATGTCTCATTTTAATTCACATTAAACATAATGAGATGGGATAAGGTAAAAATAAAATATGATGGTATTTTGTGGAGAATAGTTTTATGTCAACATTAGTGGTTCATTCCTCATATAACACTATAGAGGATGTGATATATTGTGTTCTTAGGATGTCTCGTGATGTATAGTGATTTTCATAATCTAGGTTATTGATCATGATCCATGAATGATATTTGTTGGATAATTTATTTATTTTGAGAAATAAAAATGAAAAACTATGGAACCATAATAGCCAAAACATGGACTAAACCAATATTCTTAGCATTTTTTTTGTTTATTTCCTTTATTATTTTCTCACACCATATTTCCAACCCCCAAAAAATTATATAGATATTAAAAAAATCAAAAAAATGAAAAAAATAAATAAATGATTCTTCTAGTGTTCAAAAAATATCTTTGAATGATATTACCATGTTCAATAAATATAATTCACAAAATATACTAGAAATTCTATTTATAAAAGGTTGATCATAACAACTAATTAAATAATTATAAAACATATAGTATAGAACAATTGATTCCAAGGGTCATCTCCATGGGGGATTGATAAATAATTCCATTTTTCTACATATTGACCTGTTTATGTGATTTTATTATCAACATAATTACGACAAGTTATAGGGATTGGTTTTTTTGGTGGGGTAAATAATATTGAAATAAAATTCTTAAGAACTAAACTAAATTGGGTTAACAAGTATGATCATGATCATATGTTTGGCTACATGGAATCCAACATAACTATCATGTTTTTCTTATATTCGATCAATCAATAACTCAATATCATTCATTACCATATTCCAATTACATATGTTTTGAAATGATTGTTCACCTTAGAGATCACCTTGGACCACCATATTTCATTTCCTCCATATTGGTGAGAAAATAGACAACCACAATCATAATATTCCATGAACCTAACACTAAACCCCATTATATTTTTTTCATCACTCAAGTCCCTGAATCACATACTATATGGTAGAAGATTAGTGGAGTGTGATAAAAAAGATTTCATAGATGAAAAAATGTTAGTGTTGTTATGTAGAGATAATTTATGATCATTATATTTAAATCACATTAGACATACAATAATATATTAAGTGCTAAAAAATATTTTTTACAAACTATCTTGGATACCGACTATGGTGAACTAAGAATTACATTTTTATATTTTACATCATTTCCATAATAAAAAGATAAAATCTCATAGGTAAATGTACAATCCCAGAACTGAATGGTTTAGTTACACAATAGATTATCAATTTAAATGTATTAATAAATATTATTTATCCAAAATCACCAATATGGAACTTTATGTCATGATATCCTTCAACACAAATTATATTTAATAATTTTATTGATTACATGATTATTAAAACCATACAGATTCAATGAAAATGCATAATAAGGAAAAACCATTTCAATGAGTCATGATGGGATGTATTATAAGAAAGTGAAAAAATAAGGTCATGCGGGACATTTTATTTTAAAATATAATTTATAATCAAAATAATTAGTCCATAAGGAATGATATAGGGAGATATAACCTCAAAAGATCATACATATACCATGATGAAAGAATCATAAGACATGGAGAAAAAATCATGAGTCAAGGAGCATAACTAAGGAATGTTGTTTAACATAATAATTTTAAATAAAAAATTTCAAAAAAATAAAAACATTTTGAACATGTTTATCAATAATTATTTCCATAATCAAAATTAAAAAAGAAATACTAAAAATTATGATTATAAATTATCTAGAACTCATATACTTTAAAAAAATTTTGGAATAAAATAATTAAAAAATATATTAAATCATGTATAAAAACAAAACATGACTAAATATAACCAGATCATATCCACCTTAAAACATGGTAATAAATCTACTCAAAATAATTTCCATGTAAAAATTCATGAAAATATAAGATCATAATCCTGTCTCGCACAAACTTCTGAACAAATCGTCCTTTAATAATGGCCATGCACAACATCTGTATCTCATGATATATAAAATATACACAATTAATTGGATAGATATATAAGAACCACCCATATCTTAATGAAAAATAATACATATGTGTTCCATATAAACTCAATCATACATGTCATCAAAAAAACCATGGATATAAAATGGTTCACCAGACATTTTAAAATAATATCACATAAAATAACATCAATGAATACATCAGTGGATAGTTAGATTCTTCATCACAAAGGAATCATATCATAACATAATTTAGATATTGATCATTAAAATTTTCTCATATGAGATTGATATTTTCATATAAAATATAGAATGGAAGAAAACTCATAAAGAGACATTCAATAAATATTTTTTTATATTTCTATAAAAATGATGAGGTTACTTGTCACATTCAAAAAAATTCATTATAGTGTAAATAATTCATTATGAATTAATTATTTTTAAAAAATATCTATAATGGGAAACATTAAAATAAAATCAAGTAAATAAATGTATATTTTAGTATAACATGTATACAAAAGTGATAATTAATGCCGATTTTATTCTTCTTGTGTTATTTTTGCATTGATATGAATTAGTTAAAAAATTATCAAACACTATTTTGAAAAGCAATTAAAATAATTATGAAGAGTGAATAATAAAATTGATATTTATATTTCATATTTATAATAGAAAACATTTTCTTAATGAAATGATATGGATATTAAGGGGTTATAACTGATATTAGTGATGAAAATTATTCATCAAAGTATTAAATTTTTATGAAAAAATAAATCCATCAAAGAAAAATATTTTGACATGAAAATATATTTTCCCCAAAGAGAAAATTAAAAATTATAACGAAATAGAAAAATGTAAGAATATAGCACACATAGTTTATCATATTCATGGTAAAAATATTATGATTCAATGAAAAGATATTGAGCCAGAAAACCATTTAAATCATAATCACTTGTATTCAAAAATAGAAATAATTTAAAAATAAATTTCAATAGAAATAACTTTGGAAAACCATATACATTTGGAGAATATTATTTTAAGAAATAAAAAAAATTTATAAAAGTAAAATGTGTTCGTGTAAAATTATTGAAAATTATTATTACGTAATAAATTTAAATTGTGTTAATAATATCCCATACATATTTTTTAACTTTTAAATCAAAATAAACTGAAAGAATTTTTTTAATGGAATATTATATTCCATTAATAAAGATGTAATTTTGATTAAAAAAATATTAAAATGGAGTTAATAACTAAATTTAAATGAAATTTAGTTTATATTATAAAAAATGTCTCAAATACTGAAAATTGAAATCAAAATCCCTTAACCTAGATTCGTTCTTGGCTAGGAACTGTCTAGAATATTATATAATAAACCAAGTCTTATTAATTATATTTTTTATAAACTTATAAATAGGTATTTTTTCTGATAGTCATTTAGGATCATTTATCACATAGTTAATACTTATTTTAGTTAATATTGATCAAAAGTTGTTACTAGTTTCAATCATCATTTCTTTATTTCCTAATAAGTTTTTCATTAGTAATTCTATTATCTATAGTTATTCATATTTAGAATATTAAAGACAATAGAATAAAATTTATATATTTAGTTGTTAATTTCTATGTTTATTCATGAATTATTCATTGTGATAAAAACCACGACGAACTTATTTCAGTAAATTTGAAAAAATAGAAGTTGTTATATTAATATTGTGATAAATAGTATAATTACTATTAAATATCATAAATAAAAAATTATTTCCTTATTAATTTCATAAATTACTAGTAATTTTGTTTTTATAACCATTCATGATAAAACACTATATCTCCATCCATCTATATGGTTAAATTATCATAAACAAAACATGTTATAGTTGAGGGATGACTAAAATTATTAAGTGATTTTATTACAATATAATTATTAATTATGTATATTGATATCATTCATAGATTATTAATTTGATAAATTATAATTGTATTATTTAGAATAATAATAAAATATGGAATTTAGGGTAATAATTCATTACCCACAATGAAGAAATCATATCATCTCTTTAAATAATTAATAGTTTTGAAGGATTTGAAGAATCCACTTGGGCCCATGGGATAAAAAAAGTGTGACATAATTATTAGGGAAGGTAATTTGAATAATTATGGGTAATATTTATAATTTTATTTTTTTGTTATAGAAAGGATGATAGAGGGGTGATTTTATAAGTAAAAAGGAGTGGTATTTTTTAAAAGAACCATTCCTTATTTTGTAAGAAGACTAAGTCTACTTAAGAAGATAATATAATAATTCCATTTAAGGATATAATGTTGTGAATTATCAAATAAAACATCTAGAGATGGTTTTTCTATATTTTATATATTTAATTTCCCTAAAAACCCATTTCTAACTCATTTATCTATACAAAAGTAACTCACTTTTTACCGATGTAACATATTATTATTCCTAAAATATTAAAATAACCATATAAAATAATTTTATAGTCATTATTGTAAATACTAAAAAATAATAATTAGATTGAATTTTATAATGTGGTAAAACGTTATATGAATATGTGCACACGTAATTCCTGGATACGTTTTTTTTCCTATTTTGTTAATAATAAAATGAATATATTAATATTCCATATAATTTTATAAAAATTGGTAGAATTATTATTTACATTATTATATATATTATAATTCAATTTCTATAAAATAATTATTTACAAGTGATTAAATTAATTTTCATTGATAAAAATACATTACAAACATAAAAACATTTCATTGTGAAATATTTTTATTATAATTAAATGGTTTTATTATTATTTCTATCAAATTAATTATCATTAAATGAATGTTAATTAATTTTAATAAAAATACTAATATATATTTTTAAATTTATTTAAATGATATAGTAAATTCACCATCTAAATGAAAAAATTATATTATATAATAAATAAATTCTTTTTATGAATTAATTTTTCATTTTCCACGAATAATTAAATTAGTATTCATTATAGTTCAATAATTAATTAATTGATTTTATTCATTTAGTTTTATTCTCATTCATTTTTATCAATCTAATTTATTGATATCATTATTTAGAAGTAATGATTTTAAAAAATAAATATTTAATATAAATAATTTGTTTAGAATATTTGAACAACCTGAATAAAAACATCGGGTCTAAGCTAGAGGATCTCTTGAGCTCACGTGCATCTCCATGTACCCAAGAAACTACCAACTAGTAGATAGGATCTATGTCTATCAATGGTGAGACTGTACCCCCTATATCATCTAATAATACTAACAATAAAAAAATATAATAAATAATTATAGTAACATTTAAAAACCAAAAGATGGATTGCATGTCATATAAAAGAATTGGGAACCCAATGTGGTGAGCTGAATCATAGTAATAAATTTAGAAGATAAATAAATATAAGGAACAGTTGGTTCTCCCAGAGATCATCCTGGTCTTCTAACTATGTCTTACTCCTCTAGTCATCCATCACCCACATCCCTCTTTCTACTAGTATGATCCCTAAACCTATTCTTATTAGGATCCCATGTTATTCAATGTGGTATGAAACCTTTTTTCAAGTTCATAATCTTGTTGACAATCTCATTGGGGTTATACCCATAGTCCTAGACTATGGGCTGTTTGGTTTGTTTTTATTGTAAGAGTTAGGTGTGTTGTTGTTTGTTTGGAGGCCAATTACATGATGTGTATTTGGATGCACAACATATATTCAATACACAATGTGTAATGGTATGGGTATATAAATTTACGACATGTAATGAGATTTTCCCATGGGTAATACCCCAAGCTTGACATGATGATAATTTAGAAAACATTTATTGTAAATTACTGATTTTAATTTTTAAAATAATAGGTGGGGACTCTTTTTTTACAAAACCAAGACCCTCCTCCATTCTCTCTCATGAAGTAGCACCCGAATGATCTTAAACATAGGATTTGGTATTTTTTTCATGATCTGGACTCTGTTTCTTCCTTCATTGGACATATAGGATTTACATTGGTGAGTTCTCTATTATTTTTACATTTTTTACTTTCTATCCTTTATGACGGAGTTATTTTTGTGAATGTTCATATGATCTATTTTTAAATAATTTATCCATTTCCAATTTTTCATCAAATAATGAATGATTCCAATGTTGATACTGTATTAGTGTTCAACCATGGGTATACATGAGGAATTCTATATCATTTCACTTATGGATTGGTGTTTTATTATCCATGTTTTCATTTTACACATACCCTATTTTTTGGTGTTTTACCTTGAAATTAAATAAATATATAAATTTAATGAAAAGGGACCTGTTATGTTTCCCATTGAGTAAAATTTTATGGTTGGAGGATATTTTTTAGTATCATAATTCACCCATGGTGTGCACTGTTGTTTTTTCTTTTGTTATACCACCATGTTTAGTGTGTGTGTGATTATATTTAATTTTTGTAGCCAAGATAAATTTAATGATAATTTAATGATCAATTATAAATTGATTATACATCCTTTAAATTTGATTCTGTGATATTTAATTGTCTTAAACTTTTCCAATGGATTTAATTGAAAATGTGGACATGATTATGCATAACTCATATAATGTGAATTTTTATGAATTTATTATTGAAATTAAGTGACGAATTGTTTTTGGTAGTGGAATCCTTGTCCCTATTAATCATTGGATCTTGATTCCATATAATACTATGGAAATTTCTATTCCATGTATCTTGAATATGATAGTGGATTCCTCGTACATATTAACTCCATGTATCCTGATTCCATATGATGTCGTGGGCCTTGCTATCCCTTAGATCTAGCATTCTTAAGCTCACATTGGACATCTTAAATTGATATTATTCATAGTAACCACCCATGTACTCACCGAATTTCCATCAAGATTATCCTATGAAATGACTTATATACCTTGGCCTTATATACATTTGATATGTTCCATCATGGTTTGACAATTTTAATTAAATGACACAACCATATAGGATGTAGAAACATGGTTATACAGCATGGTCATTGTGGATATTTTTATATCCTTATGGATAGATTAGTATGGGTATCTCATATCAGTTTATGGACTATATAGTGGTGCTTACTTATTTATGGTTTAGAGATACCATTGTTTATGATAGATTTACTTATTTTACAAGGGGTCATGTTTGTCTATACAAGATCACACATTATTTATTTTATTATTGTATATGTGTTATATTTTACACTAAATCTATTTATATTACACATTATGGATTTTTATAGACACCATTTTAAGTGTTATACTACGTGTTAGTTGACACCCTATTCAGGTTGTTCTCAGTTACTCAAAAATATATCATGGATGCAACCAGTGATCATGAAAATTACTTGTTATGTGATTCTTGATTATTTATTCCATATGATAAGGGGAGAAGTAGACCGACTATAACTCGTAATAATATATAGAGTTATCTCTTTTGGGGTTTTTTTACTTTTGAATAACATATTATATTGGATTCATGTAAAAAAATTCGATATTTTTAGTGAAATTACATGAAACATTATAGTTTATATGAGATTTCAATTTGAATTGATTGTTTATTACTATTTCAGATGTTTATATTCTATCTGGTTGATTTAAATCTTCTTCTACTGACTATTTTGATTACTATTATAGTGATAAACTCTAACAAGAGGGCATAGTCTCCCCATAGACACATCCCAATTCTCATAATTAAAAAAATCCTTCAGTATATGTGGAGATGGGAATGGTGTAATGTAACCCAAATTCATTGAACACGGTTTAGTTCCACCAAGGTTGGTACATTTAGAAGTGGTATCAGTGTGGTTTTTCATTTATATATTTTCTATTTTTAGATAATAGAAATGGGATTTTTATGGAAATGGAATTTTGTAACGAGTTGTGTCTAGTTGTAGCTAACCCAAGGGAAAGAAAATTCCAAATTTCCTGGAATGTAACATGTTTTTATTGATTTTTCATATTAATATTAATTTTATGCTACTGGTGGATGACACAAATAATTTTTGATGACCTTATGATTATTTAAATTATTATTTACTATTGAGAGGAGGGTATGTTATTCAATGCATAATTTTAGGTGCTTTACATGATTCACAATACACCCATTATTCCATTCTATATTGGATGCATTTCTTGAGCACATGAAATTTATATGTGTTCTATTTATAAAATATATAAGATTTGGTTGATGATTTTTGTAGATAAATTGGAAATATAGTTAACATATAGAGGTCCCTCTATAACTTAAATAGTGTTTTTCTATTTAGGCTATAACAGGCAACCCAATCAATCATCTATAGAACATGAAGTCAAAGGGAATTAGTTGCATAGACTAGAACATGTTATGGTTTAGATTAACTGGATTCCACACTGTAGTTCATGAGTTTTATAGGACCTTATCAATCAGAATTGACGATCCCTTTGGCTCATCCATTTAAAGATAATTGTGAATAAATGTTAATTGAAAATAAATTGTAATGTGGAAGGAGAGAACCTAGCCTTGACCTTGATTTTGTTTAAGTAGTGGGAATTATATCTAGTTATCTTTATAGTTTTATATTTTTACCTATTCTAGGAATTAAGATCCTGAATATGTATATATATTGTTTATAGGATGGTTTTACCTAAATTATTTTTTTATATGTGATATTTTGTGTATTGATCTTCTTATAGGAATTTTTGGGAATTATAGATACATTTCTCTATGAAGTCTCGCAATCAATTTCTATGATAGTGGAGATAGAAAATATTTAGAGGTATCGGTTCATGGGGTACCTATAGATCCTCTTGTATTATAAGTTTATTCACTAGTTGTAGTACTAGATAAATGTTATCAGTAAAAATCCCATGATTGTTTTATGTGCTTCATGAAGATCATTCAAGGAGACCTGTATCCTTCCATGACATATTAAAAGCTAACGCATGTCTTCAAGAAAGATTATCTACCCAATTTTCAAGGGATGGAGGTCCATAGTCTATTGAACTATGGATTTAGGATAATTTTAAAATTATCAAGAATCTTGAGACACCTCCTTATAAGAGTATAAATTAGGAGAAATATATTCTTCAGGGAGTATCTAAGCGCCAGTTGGATTTTTAAAGTAGTTTGAAAAACATTGAGATATCATTTGGGGGGGATATACAGACATGTTTTTATGACAATTTCATTCCTAATATTGTGAAATTTTAATTAGATAGTAATTTTATGTGTCTAGAGTAGTGTTTGATGAACATTATGGAATAATAATCATGCATAACATAGCCTTATTATTTTTCAAAAATTTAACGTACTTGTGAGAAATTGTGGGAGTGATGGTTTGAAAAAGGTCTCATGCATGTCATTCGATCATTGGTCAATGTGTTCTGTTTAAATTATATTATATAGATTGTTAATCAATTTATTATTACAAATTAGACCATGCGGTAAACTAGGGGTGCGAAGTAGGGATGTTTAGCCACTTGACCCAATGGATTAGCAGCTTCTAGTAGGAAGAACCATTTGTAGACTTCTCATAAGGTTAGTTAAAAATATATTATCGTTGTTAGTTTTAATGTATTTTTTCACAGGTGTGGGAGATAAAGACATATGTTGAATTTTTGGGATCAAAACCCAATCGATTGCTGAGAATTCACTAGTATTGGACATATATTACATATTTATAGGGCATTCCATATAAAATACTTTGGAAATGGGTTTACTCTATCTCTTGGTTCCAGAGAAGGATTCAACACTCTATGATTTGATGAGAGCTATTGTAGTATCGGTCGTTCAGTTCGCGGTTGTGGTCATTGTGGAGGAATCCAAGAACTATTTGTACTGAGATAGTATAGTGGGACTACATCAAGTAGTGAGGTTTTTTCCCTATTCCACGGTTTATGATAGATATATTCTATAAATCCTACACCCAATGAGAGGAGTGTTGGAACATATATGGTTAGCAGAATAATATTTTCATCTGATAATTTAGTATTTTATCTTTTCAATTCAATTTATTCCAATAGTTTCAAACTTTTTTATAGTTCTGGAGAGACTTTGTCTTCTTGTTTAGTTTTCTGATGGGGTCTTCATGCTCGACACTCCATTGGAAATTAGGTCATAGTGTGTACACCAGTTCAGGGAGTTCCCCATTGAGATAGGTCAGGATAACCTCCTATGGGATATTTTCTTATTTAGTATGATATGGATTGACATAATACATGGGATTGGTGGGACAGTCTCTTATCGATCCCATGTTGACTATTATCGTCAATGGGTGACCTTCACATCACAAGAGAGAAGATTTTTTTTTACATAAGTGAATGGGGAGTCCATGTTAGCTGAGTTGGACCAAAACATCATGGGATGGGTGGGATGATTTCCATGATTACTAGTGTATATCTGGATTGACAAGGAACATAGTATGTTGACTTTCCATTATTGGTAAATCTTTTAAAGGATGTTTTCTTAGATGAATTTTTTTTACCTTCTGATATAGTGATACATTTTTTTATTGAGTTACTGAATTGAGCTACACTAGTAACCATTCCACATTACATGATGGCTACTATATAGTTTCATAGGTAAAAGGTTGTTATAAGGCCTGGATTTATAGGGTTTTATACGAAGTAGTAATTCTTCCTTTGTTTTTTCCAATAATTTTTTATAAAAAAAGGTTGATGTTATACTCAATCTATGCATGGTTTATTAGAAAATGAACTAGTTTATGGTTAAAATCAGTATCCATTTCCATGATAAGATAATGTTTTCAATCAGATCTGGATATATTTTGTGTTTTAAAAACATTATTTGTGGTCGGGTTATAACTAGTTTCATTTTCGACCAGAAGAAATACATATTACAAATTATTAAAGTATTTAGGGTCTACATAAGTATTTGGTTATGTCATTCGGTCTCATGAATTTTCAATTACTTTAATGGTGTTAATGAACATAGATTTCAATTCTTATCTGGAGACTTTTTTATTGGTGTTCAGGAAATATATCTTGGTGTATTCTCCAAATATATATGACCATGCCAAATTTATTGAGATCTCTTTAGATGCACTGAGAAAGCATCATTCAATTCTTATCTCACAAATTGTCACATCTGGATGGATAATATTAACATCATGGGAAATTTTTTCTCAGAGATAGGAATACAGTTGACCGAGTGATTGTGAGAGCTATAGTTTCTAAATATAATCCAATGAATATATTTGACACATATATTTTCTTTTGGATAGATAAATATTAATTTTTTTTATACCGGACTTGAAATACATAGCATCACCACTGATAGGCTTGATTAAGATGGGTGTGAGGCTTGTATGTATAAATACCTATGATGATGACTTTTAGGAGTTTAAATAGAGAGGGACTTCATTAACGATCATGATTATTCTAGAGCTATGCCACAAATACACTACATATTGTGATGCATTGTGTATCGGGTTAAGATATGTTATGATGTATGGAGATTGATTTATAGAATAAGGGTTTCATTAATTTATGCCACATGAGAGGAGCTACCAAATTCACTATCTCAAGTTATCCACTATTCTATATTCCTTTCACTTTTTCAATAATTATTTCCTATAAGGTCATTTTTTATTGTACATAGAATAGAAAATACAAAAGTATATATTTAAACATTATGACATGAATTTGTGGAAATGAATGTTGGTGTAGTACCTATAGTTTTTTGACATTAGGCATTCTTATACACCTGGGAGGGGAAATTTAATTAATCATGCACTGATTAAAAGGACTCTATTACAAGTAGTTGTGATGTTCATCAACATGTGGAAGCTTGTGTCTATATTTTTCATAGATAAATGTGGTGGTTCATGATAGGCATGGCTAGACATTTTTTCCTCTTTTTGAGTGACTTTCACTTTTATAGATTGATTGTGTATGATGATTTTATCTAATTCTAAGGTCATAGTCCTATGGAAAGATGTAATAGGTAAAGGATATACCCATTGTTGAGTTAAATGAGAGGATGAAATTCTACATATTCATGTTCATGATTGGGTTCCAATAAACATACATGTGGAGGTTATGCAAGAGTTTCACATGCCAGTTTGGGTAGTACATCTCTTTTTTACCTATACGTATAGTGATTTATGTCGCTAGTACTGGTGGTCAGGGATGAAATGTGAGGCATTTGGTTTTATTATGTGGTTTTCATCCTATCATCATTTGAATTAAGAACACCAGTGACTATCTCATATTTTGTGGTCGTTATCTAATCCCATGTGAAAAAGGAAATATTTCGTGTTGTATTTCATGATTAAATTGTCCAGGTCACCCCATGTAATTGTTTTTTATTGATAATATAATGATGGTCACTCATTTAATACCTATTAGGGACCCCTTATCTATCGATGAGACTTTGAGGATCTATATTCGTGAGATAGTACGGCCTCTCATGGTCCCGAAGAACATGTAATCGGAATGGGATTCATGGTTTACATCTTGAATCTAAAAGTTTTTACAAAATTATTTGAGTGCATATGTTTTTTTTGAGAACTTCCTATGACCCTCATACTGATATCAAAATTAGAGTTCTTGATTCAGGTAACATAGAAAATTCAAAGAGCATGTGTTCTAGAATTTTTGGGATATTGGGAGAGGCATATACCCATAGTTGAGTTATCATAAAAAAACAATAATTAGGAAATGGCACATAAGGAATATTGTGAGTATTTTAATGGTATTCCATGATAATAAATCTATACATGATTGAGGTAGTAGATCTGGCTTTACTTGGACCTTATCTCATGCAGGAGACTTTAGAGTATGTCTAGTTGATTATGAAATGAATGGAGATTGAATAGTCTGGGAAACAAATATTATGTTGATCACCATTAATGTATTATAGAGTTTATGTTTATGTATTGGGTATTTTTGGGTATCTCACTAAGTCTAGGATACAACTGGATCAGAATATAGGGGAATATTTCACTAGGATAAGTAATTCCATACACAATTTTATACAGTGGCGGGTCGATAGTCTATCGATTGCAGTTACCGTAGAGGTATCATGACATGAATGATGTGTTACATGTATCTTAGTTTTTATGTTATCTCTATGACCCATCTCACAATCTATATACATATGAGGTGGAGTTACAAGTAGATTTTTCCATTATGGAGAATCAAATTTGTATCAATGAATGTAGCAGAATGGCACTCCATGGCCTGTTAGTTTTTCTAGTATGGGTGATAAGAATGCACAACCAATTACGTGATGATACATGGGAGAGGAAGTGTGAGGTATATTCATTATATACAGATTTATTATTAATAAATTCTTGAACATTATGGGAAGGATAATTCAGGGAATAATTTCATTAATATGGGAATATTGTATGATCATTCTTTTCTGATGACATACCGGACCTTTTTTTTTGTTTATACTCATTTTCACATTATATTCTATATTTGAGCCTTATGATGGGAGTGTTTTATGTTGTGATTTTTTTGTATGTAAATTGGTAGGTGAGTTGTAAGTTTGATGATGGAAAATTACACAACATGTATTTACAAAAAAAAGGCATTTATTTAATGCATGTCGTGTAATGGTCTGGCCTGGCATATTCTTGTCAGGTAATGGGGTTTTCATAGTTGGAAGACAATAAGATTAACATAAATGTAAATAATTTACCCATATTTTACATTCTAATGTTTATTTTTCAAAATTAGAGGCAGGACATCGTTTTCTTTTGAAAAACATATACATCCCTCCATTTCCCCCATATAGAAGCACAAAGGGAATACTAAACCTTGTATTTGGTGTTTTTTCACTTTCAGAACAATTATTTCTCCTCCACATGTCATTTTGGATTAATTTTAGTGAGTTCTATAATCCTCTTACAGTTTTTTTTGTTTCTCTCCCCCAGAAGAGTTATTTTGGGGTAGGCTTTTATGCCTTATATTTAGGTTAATCATCTATTTCCCTAGTATCATCCAATATGAACTAATTCATATTATTATATAAGGGGTGTGTTCTACCATGAGTGTACGATATGGGTTCTATAAGATTTACCTTCTGGTTTGGAGTTTTATATTCTGAATTTCATTTTTACTAACAACAATCATTCTAATTTTGACAAAATGAATAATTAAATATTCAATGTGAATGAAATGGAAGCTGGTAGGTTTCCCCTTGAGTACCATTGTATTGTTAGATGTTATTTACACCAACCTAGGATACCTAATTGTTGTTCTATATCTTTTTAATATATTATATATCCCAATGGGTGAATGTGAGCACTCCATTGAATTTGAGAGCCTTAATAAATTTAATGAGAATTGAATGAACAATTGGGATATGGTAATTTCTCCTTTACATGTGATTTCAAAATGATTAATTTGATAAAAAAAATTATGGATTTAATATATGATTTTGAAATAATTTGGAATAACTAATGGAATTTGAGTGTGTATGAAATTATTATTTAATTGATTTGATGAATTTATTATGGTTGTGGGTGACTTGGACCTATAACTCCATGGATACTAATTCCATAGTGCACCATAAAAATTTATACTCCATGGATATAGAGTATATTAGTGGATATCGTGGACCTATTAACTTATTAGATCCTAATTCCATAGGATTTCATGGTCCTTATGACCCCTTGGATACACATTTCTCATGCTCTCTTTGGACTTCATTTTTTGATATTCTGTTTGGACCCCACCAAATTATTTATCTTTTTTCCAATGAGATTATTCTAGGAATCAATGTGAATTCCTTGGTCATATGTACCTTGGATATGTCCCTTCAAGTTAAGACAATAATTATTACAATACTTGGCTATTGTGGAAGTGGACACTTGGATATGCAACATAGTCATAGTATATATTTTTTTATTGTTACAGATAGTAATTTTATGGGTATCATATATCATTTGATATCATGGAAAATGTTTCCCATTTATTTATGTGTTGAAACATCCCTTGTTTACGGTAACATGACTATTGTTTATATTGAGTCATTTTTGGAATGAAAGGATCACACATTACTTTTTGTATTGTTATACCTAGATATATTGTACATTGTTTATGTTTAAATTACACAACCTGAATTTTTTTATACACTGTTGGTGGGGGCCTATTTAGTGTAATCTCACACCCAATTAGGTTTGTTACTGGTTACCTGAATACACTTCATGGATGTAGGTTAGGATCAAGGAATGCACCCATTGTATGATGAATTACTATGGATATAGTTCTATGTCCCTTTTTTATACTTTCGATTCATGTATTATATTGTATTAATGTATACATATTTTCTTGGTTTGAAATCACATCACATGATACATCATAATGTATATGGTGTTTCCATTGGATTTGATTATTTATTTATATCTTGGATTTTTTTTCTTCTGTTTGTTTGATTTATTGCATCCTCTATTGGCTATTTTTATTACTACCTTTGGGCTATGCCCTAAAATGATGGAATAGTCTTTAAACCAATGCACCATTATCCCTCTCTATTAGAAAAAATCCTATGGTGCACTGGATTATTTGTTTGAGGCCATGAAAATTCACCATGTCAAAGAACCATTTAGTTTCACCTAGTTATGGATGTAACAATTTTAGAACACATACAAATATTTGTATAATGGATAAGTAATTAAATATTATTGGACACCACCATTAAATCCATAATAAGTGTTCCTATGTATAACAGATGTTTGTCATGATAATAATAAATGTGTAATAATGATAATAACATTCAATATTTATGTACCAAGAGGTCATTCTCTTACCAAGGTAGTAGATACCCCCACCCATACTTGATTGATCACCTTGATGATTACATAATCATATGATGTCAAATGTGAGAAGAAACATTCCACTAGGCTCATAATAAATCTCCTCGCGATATCATGAAATTGACTCCAATCAACCCCCAGACCATCATATCCCCACTCTTCCATGGGCCATGACTCTAGACCATCATACCCCATGTATTCCTTGGGTTCCCCCAATCTTTCATTCCCCTGACATTATTCATTACTACAGGCCCCTAGACCATCAAGCTCGTACCCTATGTTTAGGTATATCATTTTTAATGCCACAAGTTGTGTAAACTCCCCCTATAAGGGGAAAACATCATATTATTCTCCACCTATCTCACGAAAAAATGAAATTTACATTGTATGGAAACATACATAAACTTATATACGGTACATGGAAATAATAGAATACATGATGAGAATATATTATCAAAAAATAATGATGTTTTATCATAATCCAAAATCACTACATGATACTCTAACAATACTTGTTGAATAAAATATGATAATGAGTCTTGTGGGTTAATGACACACCCAAATGGGATTATATTCAATCCTAGAAAATAAGGTATGAAAAAAATAGGACTATATCTAGGTAGCATGTGTAAATGAGTGCCAGTATATGGATCATCCTACCTAAAATTCTTTGATTATGAACATACAATTTCATTATGTAATATTTTTTTATCCTTTTCAATGTGTTTTTTGGGTCAATCAACATACCCTGGATTCTATAAACCAACTCCAACTATTTTATTTACAAAAGGAAAAAATACCAGATATTATAATATATTATCTCTTATAATTAATTTCAAAATTATCAATGTATTCAAGCACCACTAATAATAATTTATTACTCATAGAATAATAATAAAACCTCATATAATTATAATATATATCTATAGAATAATATGCATGTGATAATATTTTTTATAAATCATTGATAATTAAATGTTATTATAATCTCAATAGTAACTTATCAATTTCCATAATGTTGGAAGAACTCAATATGAAAAATCACATAAAAGGAGTACATGGGGAATTCCCCCAAAACAATACAACTAAAAAATGGAAGATGGAGAGAGGGAAACTTTTATTCCTAAAACTAGATATTCTCATAGTGTTAATAGAATTCTTCAAAAAAATACAACCTAATAATTCTTATGATTCTCAAACAAAAATGGTCAACCAAAAATTATTCCCACTTGGATAATACTATCTTAGAATCAAAAAAATCGTATACATATTCAAAATATTAATAACCACTGATTAAATTGAAAAACAAGTTTCTGATTTAATCGAATCATGAATGCAGAGCATTTAATTAAACCCCAAAAACATGCATTTATCCTATACAATTCAATGAAATTAGTTCCCATGTTTTTTTAATTATTTGAAACGCATTATAGAAACATTATTGGGAAGAAGGAGTGTAAAAGTGGAGTTTAAATTTATTCCTCTAAAAAAGGCTATTGTATAAGGGTAACAAGGTTTTACCCTTATAAAGCAACTAGGTATCATATTAGGGTATAGAAATACTCATACAGACATTGTGAAACTTATAGGATTCCCTTATGTAACCCCTGAAATTTAGTAGTTACCCTTACACAATATAAGAACTCCTCTTATGTCGGTACACTTTAAACTTACATAACCTTTTGAAAATGGAGGTCACACATAAGTAGTATTAGGTTATCCATATGAATCCTTTAAAAAACTGGCCTTTCACTTATGAAACATTTGATCTACCATTACCTATCCTTTATAAATAATGGGTTTCCCATACACAATAACAATTTTACCATTATGGATCATAGTACTACCCTTACACAACTTCTTAAGTAAACATATGATATGTATATACATATGTAATTGCATTATATTGCATATATAAAAACATAATTTACCTTTGATAAGATTCTTTAAAACCCCCTACCATTACGTATCTTCTTTTATGCATATATACAACCCATAAAACCTAGGGATATCATTATAAAACCTATTGAAAATAAGCTTTACCATTACATAATATAATAAAAACATAAAAATGTAATTTTTTTTGAAATTTTATATCCTCACATGAAAACATATAAATTATAAATAAAATATTATTTCATGATCAATTATAAATTTAAAATATTAAAATTCTCCCCTATAATGACTTTTTATCCCATGGAAATATATTTATCCATCATGATCGAACAACTCCATCCACTAAGAAAGAACATCAGACTCCCTCTCCCATATATCCAACTAAATTTTCATATTCAAACACTAAAATTAAATAAGGTGTATCAACATACTCTGTATAAATTTATTATAATGGTCCAAAATAGGAAATAAAAGCACCTCATAAGATACATATGAATCCAAATCATTTTCCTCAGAGTTAAAAACATGTGTAAGATCAGTCATGTACCTCTAGAGTTGTGACATAAGAAACAAATCATGCATAACTCAACTGTGAGATGGAATATCTAGAAGGTTCGCCACTATAACAATTATTATAGAGATCATAAAGTGCATAATAAATAATGGTTCTAGCTTCCAATGATTTGGTAAAAAATATGGCAACAACCAAGGTGACACTCACATAAAAACATATTCTCAAACTACAACCCCAAATGTTATCTCCTCCAGACTAAATATGATAAATTCCTTCTATAAGACTGATAAACATCTACTGGATTATTTTCACTCACTTAGTTTTCTCATAAACCAAACGTGGCCCCAAAATTACTACATTTCCTCACTCGTGCCAATAAAGATGTGAATAACATGGCCTCCCATAAATAGCATTGTATAGTGAATTATGAATTGATGAATGGTAATTTTTTTGTATATGAAGGAAATGTGATTGTAATAAAATCCACAATAGTTTAGGACAAAACAACAATTAATATCCTATACTATACAGATTTTCCACTCTAATTGTCCATATATATGAGGATGGTATGTTGTGTCTAATATTAGTTGAGTCCTTAGGGACTTCTTGAATCCCTTCTAAGGCCATGACATGAAACATGTGTATTATTCAAATACTAATCTCATGTAAACAATATATAATCATATTATCTCATGGAAATAAATGTTTCCCTACTAATCCATTGAGTTCACCTCTCAGATCGTAAAGAGGTGAGAAACTATTTTCAAAATATCAATAATCAACCAGACAGTGTTAAGACTCTTCAGGGTCCTGGGTAACAGCATTTAAATTTCTATATATATTTCCCGTAACTTCCAACTGGGAACTATATGTGACTGTTTCTAAAAATTATGAATTTGTTTCTCTCCCTTTACCCTTTTATAAGAAAGTAATCAAAAAATAGAACCATTGATATCTCTCTTCATGCCAAGACACTAAAATTGTCATCTGGAGTCATTGTAAATCTTTATCGAAAGAGGATGTAATGAAAATATAGATGTATTAAAATCTATAATAATCTCCTCAATTATTGAATTATGTAATAAAACACTCTCATATAAATGAATCACATTGATTTCACCCAACAACAACCTAGGTATGGTGTTACTTCAAGTTATTTTTTCCTGCATCATAGAATTCTTAGGGTTAGTATCATATCATGTCATAACATGTTATACCAAATAGAAATTCACCAAAAATATATCATAATTTCCAAATCCATGATATTATGAAGAATTAATCCTCAGGTCATCCAATATTCTCATCAAGCATCATTACTCCTCATAATGCCTCTCACCATGCTCCTAGTCAGCCAACATCTAACTGATAATGTGATATGTTACGATGTTACCTTTTATAGGTGTATACATAAACAAAAATTAATTTGTATATTGGTAAAAAACTAGTGAATATACCACATGTCCATGTCCTACAGGGAAAATATGAAATGGAGGCTCCTATGGTCAATGTGGGAAAAAATATCTCACCCGATAGATGATATTTCAAAAACATCAGAGTGTGTTCTAAGGATAAGAAATTATTTTCATTAATAGGGGATTATCTCTTAAGGGGTTATATAATTAATGGACCAAATGATACTACATAATAATTATTCATCATTACTAACCCTAAATTAAGGTATGTTTCATCATATTACATGGAATGTATAATCCCTAGATCGGGTAGTATAAGGTCTATAATTGTAGTTAACCTATTCTTTTTGTAAAGAATGTGACTTCACACTATTTTGTCCACCAGAACATCGCACCCTAGTTTTTAGGGAATTAATATGTTCTATTAAACTAAAGTGTATTTGGGTAGAATATTGGTAATATCTTAAGAAAAAAAATATCTATTGACCTCGAACACATTTATGGTACATGTCTAGAAATTGTTTTATAAACATTATCTAGATCTATATATATTCATATCTTAGAAAAAATTAACGATGAACTTCATGACATGAATAAAGATGTTATACATTGATATATTTTCAAAAATATGATATTCTTGATGTTTACATAGGATATTCTCAAGAGTTATGGTAGGTTGTTTTGGTGTTGATGAGTATATAAGGATGTCATCAATTAACACAAATAAAAATAGGACTAGATAAATTTTAATATCTTGATCATGATATCTATGAACTTTTCTAGTTAATTATTTATTCTGAACAATATCATGAAAACATCATTCAACCCATACCTACTCTGAGACACTTATATTGGGATGTAGTTTTCTCTATCACATAGCTTGTGATAACATGATCAAAGTTAAAGCATGGATTTAAATTGGGCTCCCCATAAATTACTAAAAATATCACCAGAATTCAGAAATGGATTTAAATTCTCCATCCAGACATGGTTCAACATTCAATAATTAATGAAATGTTGAAGACTACAATATCTCTACTTGAAAAAAATACAGTTGCACTCCTTGGTGAAGTATTTTTATGATAAATCCATTATTATCTATGTTTTAAATCATCACATTGAGATCCACCAATACATATGGAGTCATAAAATATGGTGGTATCAAAAATGGTTGTACAACCAATATGATTTATATCTATAACCAAACTCCTCTCTATGGAGAAATTTTAGTGAATTCATTTTGAAATATTTCCACATCCAGATCCATGTTTGGTTGAAAATTCAAGGGGACATCTAGTAATAAAAAAAAATCACAGTCATTTCATCTATGTCTTCATCATCTATGGCTAACTTGCGTCTGGACCAACCCTATATACTTTGATTTCCCACTATCCAATAAAAATGAACTTCTATCCCATAGAGTATGTGAATAAAACACATCTCTAATAACAATAAATGTGAGATCAAAAGATATGCACCTAATCTGTGTTGAGAAACACATAAAATTTTCTAATAATATGAATTATAAATTATCATAGATATCCATATCCGTAGGATACTATTGAATAATCTAGGAATCACATATGATGGTAAAATTTTTTACAAATAGTATATAAATGGAATATAACATAGTGGTTAACGTGAATGGTAATTCAATTAAAGTAACTATGTGAGAATCATCATTATCAAAAAAATGTAGATAATGTATATGTGATCAACATATTACCTAATGTAGTAGATAGTTCCCCACTACAATCATCTTATGTCTAATATACTATAAAAATAAGTCATATAATAATTCTATAGGCATATTTTAATATCACATGGGTCATCATAATTCGAACCTATTATTGAGGACCCCAACTGGATCCCTTGTTCCCTCACAATTAATGAGTTTCCCCAAAACCTAATCCAAATATCAAAGTTACATGGAAAACTTGCTGGAGATGGAATATAATTCCAAATTTCATGAATTCTCTTTAAGGTGAAGAACATTCCATATGGTAAAATCCAATATTCCATAATTAGAGAATTGGGCATCTCTTTCTAAGGTAACTGGAGAAGATACACTCTACTATACATGCATACCAACACTATACTACAAACCCCGAGACTTCCTCTTCCTACTAAAAAGGGAACTCTATACCATTATTGTATGTCCACTCGTTTGATAATTGAATGGATAAAATGACCAATATCTCAACAATCCTCTAAGATAATATCATTCATCAAGGAATTAAATAAATCATTCATGTATGAGGAAATTTTTAATCTCTAGAACTTCTTTCTGATGTCGAGATGGTGTCTGATCCTGAAATTCCAAGCATTATAATCCTCAATCGAGACAAAAGGGGGTGAAAATAAAATATGAACAAACAAATTCGTGGAGTATAAAGATACATTAATATAACCCAACTACAACACCATAAACTCATGTTTTCGGTCAATCATCAGCATCATGGGAAATAACTCTCTAACAATCAGTTCTGTGAAGGACTCCAAATGAGTCCCAAGCATTAACTATATTTTCCCAAGACTACCCACCAATACATGACTTTTCCATGTAGTGTGATTGCTTCCACCATCACTTTACTATCTATAAGAATATCGATGAGCAAAAAGATACCATCGATGATGTCAATGAGGTCCTAAAAATCCTATGGTCTACTATTACCCTAAAAATTAGTGGGATGTTGGAGCTAAAATCGCTTTAAAGATGATCATGGATTTCAATGGAATGGATCCTCACTGGTGTAGTATTACTTCATGCACAACTATAATTGTTGTGGAAATATACTCTATATCACCCACATGAGGATCCAGTGATCCCACCAAATGATTATGAGTAATCTTATGAAAAATTAATGAACATTAAGAACAAAAATATATCCTAACAAGTGGGATCACACAACGTTTTCCAAAGGAGTATACATATAACAAAATTTATAACCCTCCTAAAACTAAATTAGTTTTAACCCTTGTAAATTAGTCATATTAATACTATATATTATAAAAAAATAAATCTTTTTTAGTTATACTAATTAATTCCAATATATATCATAAAAACAATGAAAACAAAAATGTTTTTAATAGTAATGAATTTTGTCCCCAACAAGAAGAAAAAATAAATTCATTGAATTAATGGACTAATTTGAAGTAAAAATAGGGATATATATGGATTATGGATCCACATACCCAATCAGGATACATGCTCACACTCCAAATCTCAAGAAAATAGTAAATTTATTCTTATCTGTGGTAACTTAGATGTCTATTAAACATATGATAGCTAGGAACATGGTAACTCCCATACTAGCATCCCACATAGTAATATCATTTACACAATGTCATTTGTTCCTAAAAAATAATGAATATAAGAAATTGTGATCATATACCATTTTATTATTCCCAAAAATGAATAACTCGATCTGAGTCTGAGGGTAATATGACCTCATACACCATTACCCATAAGAAAGAGGCAAATAACTGTCATATAGGGTTCTCGTATTTTAGTAAAGATATTATAGAAATAGTATAATGTCATAGAACAAATAATAAATATATAATAATATAATAAATAATAATATCATCATATCAAATAAGAAATATTGTATACTCATCCAAATATTAGTAGTGGGATCCAAAAGTATAAAGCCAATTCAAAGTTTTTAAAATAGAATATAAATAAATTAATGAAATAGTGGGGTCCTTTAAATATATCGATTTTACACCACCATATATATTTTCTTTTTCTCATCAATTTAAAAAGGGCCCCTTTCCATTACATAAATCCCAAACCATGAGTATGAACACACATCAAGATTCACATACTGGGTGTGAGTAATAAAACCTTGTAAGACACCCCCAATGCACTCATATGAAGTTTTTTAAAAAATAAATAGTATATTCAATGATATGTATAAAATTTTAACAATATTAACAGTTATACCTCACATAAAAATTAGTTTCTCACTCACCATGCTGCTACAAACCACCGGTTGTATAATAATTTTCTATATACATATTGAAAAACCATAAGATATTACAAGTAGGAAAGAATAAAACAATATGATATTTAAAAAAAATCATATAGGATTCAATGAATCTAGTTGTATCGAGCCTCCAAATTACCATATGAAGGCTATATAATTGGACAGACCTCCAAAAAATCATTTAATGTCTATGAAACAAGACATTCCAAAATCCCATAGTTCCACTAACGAACTGTCTCAGGTCAAGCCCATAAAACGTCATGCCCATACACTATTTTTGGGTATGTCATTGTCAATTCTTCCAGACGTTCACACTATACCTATAAGGGATAAATATAAAATTATGGTCCGCCTATATCATGTATAAATAGAATCTCTAATATTGGTAACACACATAAAAGGGTAGAGTATACAAGACAATCTTATGATATCAGCATAATAATATAGTAGAAATACATAACAACATGTGATCATATTTACACATGGAAAAAATCAAATTAAGTAGTAATTATGAAATACGATATCATATCAGGTCTAACAAGTTACACATACACCCACATGGGATCACAATTATGAATGGTAAACATGATATTCCCATAAAATTATCCTATTAACGAAAAATGCATAATTACGATCCACAATGTTTAGAAACTTCTTACCTCATTATAATTACTAAATATCATCAAATCTCAAAAAGGAATCCTTTTTCAAACCTCATCCATGGGTTCGTTGGATTAAACCATTCTCTAGTGATTCCTTAAATAATTTCAAACTATATTATTTCCAAAATTTATAAAATATCACATGAAATAATATTTTCTCCCTCTAGAAATATTTCTATATTAACAAAATATTCCAACACATGTGTTAAAAATTTCATCCAAGAAGAATAATAATAAAACCAAAAGTGATAATAATATATCTCTATAGAATATTATTATTTTAAAAAAACATTATCACTAATATTTGAAAATTTAATGTTATTGATATATTAAAAGTTCCTTATTAATTTTTAGAACATGGAAGAACTCAATTTTCAAAAGTACCAAAGAAAAACAACTGGGAAATTTTCCCTTAAAACAAAACATAAAATAGTGGATGTTGGATAGAGGGAATGTTTCAGGCCTAGAAACCATAATAAGGCTCATATTTTTTGAATAAGGATCCACTATACATGAAAAAAAGGTAATTTTATGGTTTCTCATAATCAAAGGGTAAAAAAAAATTCATAGGGGTTTATTTATTTTTTGTTATGAAAAAACCTTATCCACTTTAACAATATTAAAAATAAAAAATTAAATTTAAAAACTAATATATATTTGAATCTAATCATGAATGTGGGGTGTTAAATTTCATCTCATAATGGTGTTTTATTTCTATAACAGTTAAGCTAATTAATTCCCCCTGAATGTTGGGTTCTAAAATTATAGAAACATTATATAGTTGTATTATATTTAAGAAAAAGTATAAATGATCGTTTTTAAAATATTCCTCCCAAAAATGATTTGTGTATGGGTAACATTTTTTTTTCCAAATAAATATACTATGTGTCTTATAATGGTAAGTAATTTCCCTTACCCTCCTTGATTAATATATGGGTCACCCTTATGTCACCCTTGTAAATTAGGTGTTACCATTATATAGTGTAGGAAGTCTCCTTACACATATCCCATATAACATTATTAATCCTTTAATAATTTAAATTTAACCATGTATAGTTCATGGTTACCCTTATGAAATATTTATTAATATACACTAACCCTTATATAACTTTTGAGGTACCATTACACAGACTATATAAATTTTCTCTTTCACTGACAGAACACTCTGGTTACTATTATGTTTCATAGAACTACCCTTACGAAAATAACTATGTACAATTATGTAACATATTTTAACAAGGAATTACCCTTTCATAATAAATAAAAATGGAGATTTACCTTCACCCAGTGGCTGGATAATAACACTACCCTTATGCAACACCATAAATCATGATGTAAGGGTTATTTTGTTGAAAATTTTATTTCTCACATAAAAATGCCTATAAATGTTATGAAAATAGGGTTTTTGGTAAATTAGAATTTTATTATAACAAAAATATAGTTTATTTTCCAAAAATCATTGTAATTGTTTTATTTTATTCTAAAATAATTTATTTTCATTCAAATAAATATTTAGAAAAAAATATATTTTAACATCTTAATAATCATTTTATATATTAACTAGATACCACAAATTAAAAACATTTTTGATGTTTTATAGGTATTATACTCAATGGAAACATAGCCATTTATTTTAAATAATTTATTGTATTACATAATTTACTTTCATGCTCAAAAAAATAATATAAAAACATATTTATGAATGAGGAGATTATGGTTTATGGAATGGAAATTTCTCAGGATTCCTAGTATGTTACATCCCCTCCACCCAACCACTCTAAATATATAGTTTATTAATTATTTAAATTAACTTTCATTGATGGAAATAGTTGAGGTTATTCATAATGTAGACATAAATCATGATGTAATATTTATAGTCATATCAACCTCATAATATTTTGATAAAGAGTATGATCATTCCAAAATGTCAATATATTCATTCATACGTCATTTTATCTTCTATAGTAAAAGTCTTCTTAACCATTTGAGGTTAAAAACCCTCATTATTGGTTTTAAACCATATAATTGAAGTAATATCCAGAGGTATTTCATCATGAAACATTCACTTATTGACATTCATGGGTTGATTTTGGATGTGATATTTTTCTATATATATTATAAATTAATATGACCTCTATATAAAGAAATCCAATCCATTCCCAAAATCATATCAAATTCAAATTAAGGGAGAATAATGTGATTTGTAGGAAAAAATTACCACAAAATTTAATAGTGGAGGACCTATATACATGTGATAAAATAATCCTAGAACTTGAAGTTTTCATTGGAAGTTAAATATTTAATCATTAGGTTGGTGATTTGATACTCATAGAATACACTCTATATATAAAGGAGTGGGTATAAAAATAATCAAATAATGAATTTTTATTTCTTTAATGGATAACTATTATACTTTTCATCATACATTTTCATGCCCCAATATAATAATTTTTACTATTTTAGCCTTCCATTTTTAACTTGGTATAGAAAGATTCTAATATATATTATCCTTTTAAGCACTTAGGTTAGGGAACTAATTATCATAATTCCCAAACATCATTCAATTAAAGTATTATATAGTTGGTGTGGAATTAGATTGAGAATTAAAAAATTATATTCTATTAATCATCCCCTTTAGGCTATTGTGATATGTTTTTTACATAATGGATAACCCTTCCATAATAAAAATATTTTCACATTCCTTTTATGAATTTTTTCTAGTGATTCCTCCCATATATTGGTATATAAATGGTAAAATTTTCTTTCCCCTACGTTATTTATCATTCATGTTTCCATGAAACCCCATTTTCCTTTTCATAACAAAAAAATTACTATAAAAATGAGAGTCTTTAGATTTTATTTCCACCTTTATTTATCATTAATAAAATTCATCATAGATGACGAAGTCTCTTATGTATAATTATTTTTAGTTACTATGTTTTATGACACCATTGAAATGAACAATTTTTCACATAGGTTCTTCAATAAAATAAGATGGATACCTCGAAACTATATAAATCTTTTTTATAGGTACTAATTTCATTATCTTCCTTTTATTTCATCTTATGTAATTATCTCTACATTTTAGTGTTAAGAGTTAAAGAATTTTTTTTACTAATAATTAACTATTTAAACTCATCAAACATTATATAGATTACTTCTTTATATTTCATTGTATTAATGATTATGGTCTATAAATAAAGAACTTTACCTTCAATATGATAAATAATTAAAAAAAAAATTCATGCTTTGGTATCTTCAAAATGGAGAATATCTTTTTTCATGTGTTGATCCATTTCTCAGAAATTATTTTATTAACAAAAACCATAAAAAGTAGATGGTCAATGATTCCTAAAAGATTTAATAGAATATATACCCTTCTTGGGTGTATTTATAAGATCAACATGGTTCAGGTTATTTTTCATAACCTCAAAATACATTTCTTTATAGTTTAATACCTTCTCTCATCCCATTTCGTTATTTATTGGGACATTTACCGTATTATCACCCATACAAATTATTATCTTGGTTTATCAAGTTTATATCAGTTTATGTTAAATAGAAAGGTTTCACATGAGTAATAATCCATAATATATTAATTATATACAAGTAAATAATCAAATTAATATAAAATAACACTCATTATATGTTTTAATATATTTAAAATTCATTTTTTCCAAAGATAAATTTGGTCAAACCTTGGTAAATTTAAATTTCACATTGTGGTACTTTATAACATAATCACCAAATAAAACAAATCCTCACTCTGGCACCAACTGATGTTTCCCAAACCCACATCTCAAGATCTTGTGTGAGAAAAACTATTTATATACTGTATTTGATATCAACTCATAAGACCTATGGATAACATGAATTTGGTATTCATCATTTTCAAAATCTGTACACTACATGTCAAAAATTAATTCACAATACTAGGACCCAAAATATTAGATTCATTAGAGATTATCTATATTAATTTTTATGTAAAATTGTTACATTAATATATCCCACTAATAAACTTATCATGTGTTATCTTTCATGAAAAATAATACTTAGTACCTTTCTCTATTATATATGTAATTGAAGCATGAGTATGTATATTCTCAAATACTCAGTAAGAAGAATATTTAATAATGATTCATAAATATTTCTAATATAAAAATTTAATAAAACATGTTCATTTTAGAAATATGTAATTAAAAAGAACATGGAAAGATAGTATTTCTCGATAAGGTATGGGATTAAGATATAAAACCATAAAGGATAATAAATATACCACGGCGATAGAATATATTAACATGAGACAGTACTAATTATACATAGAGTGTAAAATTTGAATGTGAAAATCCCAAGAAATGTGGCATAAAAATTAGAATTAGAATTCATAAATTTTTTAATATATATATCCATTATTATTTCCATGCACAAACTTTTGAAAAAAGATACCCAGTATAATGAAAATGAAAAAACATATGAAAAAAAAGATAAATTCAATCACGTCCATGCACAAATGTTTTTATAAAATATAATTTCAATCATTTCAATCCATTTTTTAATAAAAACTAACGTACAATAATTTACACTCACACAATTTGTTAAAATGCTACCTAAAAGCATATTCATGAATTTATTTTTATGAAATGATACCCGTAATCATGTTTAAACACAAACCTTAGAATAAAGATATCTGATATAATGTGCACATATTGAATCGTTATATCATTAGATATAAAACATTAACCAATGAATTGGAGGTCAATATAGGTCTCACCCATCATATTGTGACAAACCATAAAAATCTTTTCCATTTAAAATTATAATTAATCTTTTCAATAAGAACCCTTGATAAAAATTGTTACCTAACATTTTTAAATTGTATCACAAAAAAACATGCAACAAAGAAAATATCTTTATAAACATAAATACAACCCCAAAAAATTATTATATCACATGTTTATTTATAGTGTGATAATTTTCAATACACCATATAGATAGATATTATGATTTAATGAAAAAAATTTAACTAAAATCATAAAGAGAGTTTACATAAATCATTTTTATCTTTTTTAAATAAAAAATAACAAGTCTCTTTGAAAAATAATTTTTATGAAAGAAAAAGAACCATTTTATAAAATTTATTTTAAATTATTGCAAATATATTTTAACTTTAAAATAATTTCATTTAATGTGAAAAAATTGTATATGATGATATCAAATGTGTCGAATTGTTGATAATTCTATCCTTTAAGCTTCTTAATAAATTTTGGAAAATACTAAAACTGGTGAAAATTTTATCAAAAATCCTTTTAAAAACACATATAGATTAATAAAAAGAGTATAGAAAATAATAAATATTTATTCTTTAAAATAGTAAAGGTAAAACATTTTGGAAACAAAAAAAAATATGGATATGAAGGAAAAATACATGAGAGTGTGGTTGAAAATCATTCTAAAAACATTGTATATATATAAAGAATGAAATCCATCAAGAATGAATATTTTCAAATATAAATGTAATTTTATTATGGAGAAAAAGAAAATTCCATATGAAATAGATAAATTTAATAATATAAAAATATATAAGAACACAGTTAATGAAAAAAGTGTGTGAATAAGTGAAAAAAGAAAAAATCAAGAAAATCTCTTGTAATCTTAATAATTTATTTTCATAAAAGGAAATAATTTATAAAACCTTATGTATATTAATTAATTTGGAAAAAATATACATATAGTGAGGAATATTTTTTATATATAAAAATTTGATAGTGTTTATATGTATTGATGTAGAAATAATTAAAAATTATTATTACACAGTGAAAGGAAATTGAGTTAACAAAAACCCTTAAAACATTGTTCAATTTTCAATAAAAATAAATTGAGAGAAATATCACAAATTGGAATATTCAATAAAATTTATTAAAAGTTAAATATTGAAAAATATTACAAAGGGGTACTTTATACACAAAGTAAATTAAAATTTGTTTATAATATGAATCATACCTCCAAGAAAAAAACATGAAAATCCCTTAACTTCGATTATTTATTAGTCATCTTCACCCTAACATAATGTATAATAAAATTTGACTACATAATAATAGATTTCATAATCATATAAAAATCATATAATATTATCATTTTATACTCACTTATTATATAGTTATTTCTATTTTAGATAAAATTGATCATCTATTGTTAGTTGTTTAAAATGTTCATTGTCTATATAAAACTAAATGTTATAGTTATCATCAAATTTTATAGTTTTAGTCTTGTATATAATATTTAAGGTATGGAATAATATTTCTAAAATAAATTATAATTTTATAAATTAATTCTATAGGGGATTAAATTATGAGTCTTAATGAAGAAATCTCTATTGAGTTTTTTGTATAATCTTTTATAATAAAAGAAGTTAAATTATTATTAAGTTGAATATTAATATTACCCTTCATTTATAATTAATGTAAAATTATTTAATTACTAATATCATATCTCACTTGTTATTAATTTTTCAAAACAATCCTTGATAAAAATATATCTATTGTGTTATGAATGTTACTCGTTAAAAAGACTAAAACCATAACATTATTTAATTAATGGTTGAATATAATTAGGAATTAATTTTTTTTATAATATAATTATTTTAGAATTAATATGTTAGTATTTAGATGTTATTAATATCATAAATCATAATTACTAATAGTTATAAGAATAAGATATATGAAAATTAAGGATTAGTCAATACAGACAAAGACAAAGTTGTGTCTTCTCATAGAAGCCTTCATAGTTTCGAATAATTATGTCTCAACCTATTGATAAAAATGGATAAAAATATATAATTTGATTATTATATAATAAATTAATTTTGATTACGTCATAAAATTAAAATATTTATTTTATCTTATGAAGGGTAGTGTAGGGGTCCTTTTATAGGTGAGGAGTGGCACATTCAAAATTAACATCTCCATATTATGTAATACTAAAATTTTTCATTATTAAGAAACACTATAATTTCAATTAAAAAAATTTACATCAATATTTTTCTATTAAAAACATTAATAGGTTAATTTTTTGGATATATTATCACATTACTTCCTATTTTTACAATTTTCACCTCTTTTACCTATATTTTTGTAATTCATTTTATACATTAGTAAAATTTTATAGATAAAAAAGTGGTTTTTCTAGATAATTAAACATTTTTATTAAAAAATATTGTAAATATATTATTATATTAAATTTATATTGTGATAAAAAAATATTAGCAAACATAACTCATAATATTAACTATTTGACAAAAATGTATTTTTAAAGCATAAAAAAAATTAAATCTTATACTTTTCATTATTATAAATATAAAATGAATGTTAGATTATTATATATTTTATTTATATCAATAAATTTCATTTTGAAAACTATTTATTAGAGATTACATTAATTTATTAAGATAAATTTATATTAACCACATCAAATAAATTCATTGGAAAATAACACTTTTCCAAATTAAATGTTTTCATTATTATTTAAAACCAATTAATAATAATATCATTAATTTTAAATAATTTTATTGTATATTAATATCGCTTTTTAATAAATATCATACTCAAACTAAGATACATTTACCGTTTAAATGAAAACATATATTATTTAATAAAATAAAATTTTAAATTAACTCATATTTCATTGGAAATGATTTATATATTTAGTAATCCTTATATTAAGTTAAATATTTCATATATTTAACCTATTTAATTTAATTATCCTTAATTTTTATCAGTAAATTTTACTAAAATAATTCTTTAAAATGAATAATTTTAATATAAATGCATATTTTATATATAACATTTCTGTTAAAGAAAATTTAATTTAAAAAATGGATAAGCATCTTTTTTATTCTATTAAGAGAATAATTATCTTTTAAAACTAAATTATTTATAATGAAATTTAATATGTTTCTAAAATATAAATAATCATTATGTATAATAACTAAGAACAATAAATTAGCATTCTTTATGATGTTTACACGTGTTATACTCACTTATTATATACCCATTCAATTTAATTTTATATTTTATTACTTAATTTCTACACAACTTGAAATATTTTTAATATAATAACATATTCATGATTATTAAAAATATGTTTGTAGTAAATAATATGTCTCCAGAATCCTAGGGTATTAATGAATAAAACTCTTTGTGCCCCAATATCTAACCAAGAAATTATATAAAAACATATAACAACAAAACATGACTAGGGAACCACTGTGTCTTATGTTATAAAGACCCCATGTTAGTTCTCCAATACCATGGAGTTTTCATATCATAGTAAATAAAAGGAAAATTTTATTTTTGAAACCTAATAATAAAATTTATACGAATAAAATAAAACAGAAAATATTATATAATAAAAAAAAATAAAGGAATGATTGAGATAGATAGATAGAGAGTTTTGTAGTAGGCCTTTGATTCAATTTATATGTATCATGGAGTACACTAGAGTTATTCTACAAAATTTATTAGGGTTCAACATTATTTTATTCACTTTTAATAAATTATTTGTATTAGTTTTCATGATGTAATTCCATTTTAATACCCAGATCATGCTCAATATGGATTTATCATTATGGAACTACCAAATTTAGTTACAAAATTTCATTGATGGTCCCATATGGTTAAACTTCATTTATTTATCTTCTTATTTCATCAATATTAATGTTTAAACCCCATTCAGTATGACTTGGATGCTTTATGAGGGAACTTGTATTGGTATCCTGACCCTTCCAAAAAATTTTGTATTGGCTTGTAGTTTTATATTGAGGCTAGAATGTAAACTCATGCTTAAGCATGGGGTTAAATTAAAGGATGGTGTATGATGTATTGTACACACAAATTTATATAAACAATATTAGATATACATAATTTTAGTTACATTATAGCACAAATGTAATGTACATTTGGTTCATTATTTGTCCATGGATGAGTGTCACATGTTACATTGGATGGTGACACTGCATATCCATTTAAATGTAACATGAGGTACTTACATATGGTTTTGTAAGGAAAATGATGTAATCTATTTTCCTAATTTTAGGCTTCCTGGGTATGTGAAACTATTATGTATAGTCAATGAAATATCTATTAGATGTTGGTGTACTCTTTGGTTTGATCACAGGTCAACATTGGCATATTGATGAATTATCATAAATAGTGTGGGGAATAAATGTGTCTTGGTTTATCTTGAGTCTATAGTGTATGATTACAGTTTAGACATGATACCTTCCCATGAGATGGGCTGGATGTTTTTTGCCACTAATATTCCTTCTCATGAACCCACTGAGGATCCATTATCATAGGAACATATCTTTTTTTCTTAATCATTTCTTCTAGAATATATGTTAATATTGTATTTCCCAATGTACTCTTTTATCTCGGTTCACCTTAATATCATTAAAACATATGATTTCTGTTATTGAAAAGTTTATAAAATGTTGAATATCAATTTAACAATTAAAATCAATTCTCTATGCCATTTTCACATTATGGTACAATATTTCAAAAAAACATAAAAATTGAATGTTACCTAAGTATTTTGACATAGATGGGGATATAATCATTATATTAAAATAGGAAAATATTGAAATATTAAGTTCAATCACTACACCATACTTATCATTTTAATCTCTTTAGTGAAATCAACACCGTAATCAAGTCTAATTCACAAAATCCTGAGTGATGGTGCATTATCTCACCATAGATAATATATTTCAATCATATATATTTCATTATGATTTTCCATTTTTCTCACATAATTAATTTCAATCTCATATTGCAACCATGATTATTACACACCTACCAAATTAATAAATTATCCCTTACATTTAAAGAAAATTTTATTTACAAAGAATTCATCTTTCTTGAAAACATGTATACATTCCAAATTCTTGTCATACCTTTAAATCATACACTAATATTATAATAGGAGGTTAAAATTAAAAATGTTTTATCATTGGTAATTTTAGAGATTAAGGGTATTTGTTCAATGCATCATATTAAATTATGTAAAGAGGGGGAAAGTGTCTTTTTAAGTTATATTCTTAATAAATCAATTTACCTCAAATAAATTCTCCTATAACTTCATTTAAACGTCTAAAATGTTCCCTTCGATGGAAATTCACACCATGTATATATACAATAGTTGAATTCTTCCTCAATTACTTTTGCTTTTTTATATTCCTTAGAAATGTGTATTTTGAATTTAAGGGTATAAGGTGTTTTAGAATTTTTTTTACTCTAATTTCCATACAAATATTTTCATCACAACATTATTACTAGAAATTTTTTACTTCCATATACTCTATGAATAATGACTTCCTCACCCTTATTTGGATTCCACTAGTTTCAATAATTTCACAAAATAATAATGTGGGATGAGATTTAGTTATTAATGTGTCTATTATCAAAGGAATTCATGCATTATGAGGTTAAAAAATGGTTACATATCGTGATGGAAAAATACAATTCATTTAGCGTTTTTGATAAAAAAATAAAATTACTATTTTAAAATCCCATTGGGATCAATGAGATTTAGAAAATAATCAATAACAAGTTTTTTTACTCTAAAAAATGTTCCACGATCCATCAATAATTAGATAATTGAAAATATTATTTTATCATGTATTGAAACTTATCAAGTGTGAAACATTTCTTTGGATACTGTTTTTCAAAAAGGGATTTAGATTTTATAAAAATTCCTTTTATTATTAAATTAATAATTCATATATTGATTTGTATCAGTTGTCACTATAATATTTAAATAATAATGAAATTAACTTTCATAGATGATTAATGGTTCAACCAGGTAGTTTTGTAAAATTATACTCAATACTGGCCTAAAAATAAAAAATGGTAGATAATAAAACTGAGTCAAATATTAGGATAATTTTCCACACACTTGTCTTGTATTCTATCTTTTATTTAACATCACTCATGATTTATATTTAAAAGAGTTTATAATAGGTCATTAATAAGAGAAATAATATAAATATGAATCATAATTTCATTTCCCATGGTCTTCTGTTAATATCATTCCCCATATTATTTTAAAACATATATAAAAAATATCTAATATAATCATTTTTTTGAAAAAAAAAGAAAAAAGATATATGAAAGGCATACTAAATCCTTATTTATCTCCCAATTTGTTAATTTGGTTATACTACTAAATGATATCAAGTACCATCTATTATCACTAATATTAATGAGTAAGTTTTCTTATTTTTTTGTGATTTACCGCATTTTCCATCTACTTCTCATTAAAATACACTACTAATATATGTGACCATTGAATAAATGGTTTTATTCCACCCCCACTATATTATAGGAGGGATTCTGTTGTGGGAGTGGGAGAAGGTGTATATATTATACATTATTCACTATTTATGTGGATTCTGCTTCACTATCTAGGTCCTACATCATTCATTCTATATCAAACATTTCCACACATGATGAGTCAAATAAAAATTAAAATTAAAAATAATTCAAATAAGATGAGTAAATATTAGAATATTTATACTTAATTTAATTATCTAGTACATCATTCCACTCATTACTTTCAGTTTATTATTCTTCTTTAAATAATCTATTTTGAATTTTTTATTTATCTAATATATTTATATGTCCCATTAAAGATGTGTCTTTTTATCAATTGTTAATCATTTTTAGAAATCCTTGGTTTGAATAAAATTACAAATTCCATACAGTGGGAGAGAGTTCTCAAATCACTTTTAATAAATCTTAACAAATCAATAGATATAGAACATCTCACTCTATTGTCTTAGATTAAATTTATTTATTTATTAATCAATGCATCGTCAAGTTGTGTGGTTAGATTTGAATATAGGTAGTCAAAATTATATAATATCTCATCTAATTTTATAATATTAGTGATGTATCCTTCTTTAAAACAAATAGAGATATGATTTGGTTGTATATATTCTTTTCAAAATGTGGTATGATCATTTTTCATGTTATAATTCCCAAAATATCATTGATTATTCATCTAATTATTTTAATATCATATATGTAGTTTAGTTGGAATGCTTTCATAGATTTTTTTTTTGAAAGTTTCAATGAATGAAAAAATGATATAAATTTATGTATACCCTTCTAGGGATCCCTAGGATATTGAATAGGATATATGGGTGGGGAAACATCTTCTTCCATTGGATAAATAAATTATTTCTCCAAATGATAATTTTTTGAGGCTTTGAGGTGGTTATCTATAAATGTCATTTGTTGACTTATATCTTTCATTTTCCCATGATTTTTTTGTAACAAATATTATAATGATTATTAAATATCATTTATAACATAATGGTAATTATTAAAGCCTTGGTAGTATCTTCTTGATAACTCATCATGGAGTATTTGTTTAACAAATAATTAAATAAAAATAATGTATTAAAAGGAAACAGGAGAACACAAAATAGAGCACTAGGACATCCCTTAAAATGAATTCAAGAGATGTAATTCATGTTGAATGAACTAATCAAAAAACATCATAACATTACTATTGTAGTACAGTGGCTAACTAAGTACATCTCAAACAAGTATTGTTATATAATTCGGTATTTTATCATTATTTATTTGTTTTTTAAAATAATTATATGTAGTAATAATAATGATGGTGTCTGAGGTGAAATATAAATTATGAAAATAAAATTCAGTAAAACTACCATAAAATCTCATACGAAATTATACCATAATCCTAGGTTCACTTATATATAACCATTATTTGATTTAACTTTTTCTTAAATTCACTAAATAAATCTCTCAAGAAAATTCATTATACACCTTTCTCTTTATATGTTTTTGAAAACATTTTGAAACATGGAATTATCCACATAATACTAGATTTTTATGCCTTTATAGTGATGAGATAATGGAAATCAATAATCATAGTATTCCACCACAATAGAAACAAATTATATTATATTTTTTCCATCATTTAACTCCCCTAATATTATTGTGCATTAGAGAAGATGAGTGATAGTAGGTAATAGTTATTTAAAATAATTAAATGAGGGTGTATGTGTATGAAGATGTTTTATTATCACTAAAAACTCGACACGCCCGAATATATCCCTGTAAAATGAAATCAAATCACCCAAATGAACAAAAACTCTAAAGTCACTATTTCTGCCTTTGGAATCCAGCCCTTACGTTATTTTCCCACCATCATGGAGTTTTGAGATCATGTTGACAAAAATAAAAAACTGATGCAAGAAACACAAGAATAAAATATAGTTGAAAAAATAAAACTAAAAAAGAATTTATTGTGAAAAAAAATTATATGTGATATATAGTTATAGTATTATATTTTTTCATGTCTTTTATTTTTATATATCATGAAACACTCCAAAATCCTTCTACAAAATATTGTATAGAATCAAAAATGGTTTCCTTCATTTTTATAATATTATGGGGTTAATATCCTATTGTTTAATCCCCTTATATCACTCGAATATATCTCCACTTCACCATCTTTTTATGGAAATACCATAATTTTTTTTGGAAATTGGTATGATGAATATGTAATGTTCTCCTCCTGTTTAATGTCTTCTATGTTCCCCCCACCTTGAAAAATGATAAATATCTCTCCCCTATGAGTGCGACTTTTAGGAATCGTAGATGGGTAGTGTTGGCCTCCCAAAACCACATAAATTATCCTATTGTTGTACATTGAGGAAATAACATTATATCAACCTTATCATAATGATTATTTCACATATAGATAAATAAGTTATTGTTCATACCAGTTAGAATTTTTAATTATGAAGTATCACAACATGAGTTATGTTTTTGTGTAAATATAATGTGTGTCATGTGCCTTGGGTTGGATTAATGATTGATTTGTTATTCAAACTTGAGGATATATTAGACTTCATAAATCGCATGGGGTGTTCCTAAATGTTTGAGTTTGGTATATGATGCAACCTCCTGATATTATGGAATGAAACATTGTGATGTGACATTATTGTAGTTAGTCAATGAAAAATACATTAGATATGGGTTTACATTGGGGTGCGATAATGATGTTCAATTTCCTTGATTATGGTTTGATTTGAACTAACATGTAAGAGTATCAATAGTTTAGTATATCAGTAGCCTCTCGAGATATCATATTTGAAATTCAAATCCTTCTCAAGTGTTGGATTATGATTACATTGTCAATAATATTCCTTCTCAAGTGGAAACATAGGATATAATATCAAGACAATGTATCCTACATTTCTTAATATTAATTCCAGCATCTATATAAATATTTTATTCCATCATAGATTATTTCATCCTTGTTCACAATTAGATAACTAAAAAACCTAATTTAAGTTAACAAAATTGTAATTAAATTTTGAATATTAATTTAACAATTCAAATAAATATTTGATGTAATTCTCACATTAAGGTGGAAAATGTTCAATTTTACTGAAAATGTGATATTTTGAAAAATATTATGAAATATATGGGGCTATAATCAATAAATTATAGGATAAAATTTTAATATATTAGGTTAGACTACATAACCCAATGAGTATTCTAGGATGGATCTAAACTCTAGTATAACCTTATGTTTTCCTGGGAGATAATAAATTTGAATATAGATATAATTCCTATCCAAATAAATATAAAATATAGAATAAAATCCCTAAAATATCATCTATAAAAACACTAAATTCTATCCATAGAAATTCAAAGGTGGTTTTAAACATAAACATGTGTTTCTATACTACCTAAATCTATTGAAAAACCACATCCCCTAATGCACTAAACATTGATTACCTTATTTTATCAAGATATGTTTTGTTTTTATGTAGTGTTACCCAAATTTACATGAAAACATCAATACCATTCATCATATATATTTACATTTTTGTAGTGTGAAGTGGTGAAATTAAAAAATATTATTTATAGCATGTATTTCATAATGAAGTCTTAAATCTATAATAGAGTATAAATGAAAATAAAAATATCATTATGATATAAATAAACCTTTTATTTTCATAGTTTTGGAATGTGAATAATAATACAGAAGTGTATTTTATAATAAATAATAAATAATGTCAATGAAATATATAGAAAATCTAGAAATAGTAAAACTATGGAGATTTGATAAAAATTAATCGAACTCATTCACATTGTTTATAAATAATTATCATCAAAATTTCAAAATTGACTATACAATGAAATTTATATCTATATAAATTTACTATATGGACACACACATATCCATGTTATTAATATTCATTATAATATTTAGTAAATTTTTGGATAATTAAGTCAATGTAGTTTATTTTATCATTTTAAAAAATTCACTGAAATATCATGTCCCTTATACATGTTTTATTATTGATTATAAATTTTATATTTTTATGTCATCTTAAATGCATCAATATTCATATTTTTTATGTTTTTAACATAGGTTCTATATATTGAAGAGTGTGTAGGTTTAGTTTGAATCCTTAAATTATAAACATCTTAATTTATTTATGATTGTTATATTATTATTTAATCATGTAAGAATAATAATAGAAGTTCTTTTAGAAAGAAATATACCAAAAGTGATCATTTTTAGAATGATTCCTCTTCTCTGGTAACTTATTTTGGTTTAAAAAAATAATTAACTCAATTTTTTTTAATGTTAACCATATAATATTATTGTAGAAAATTCAGGAGATTATTTGGGGTATTTATGGATGATACAAATGGTCTAGAGTGGTGTAAAGATAAAGGGAAGGTGAGTGTCTTTTCCAAGTGGAGAGGTATTGGCATTCTTTTAAATACTACACATAATCACTTTTTTGAGGTCTTCATTACATAATGTACTTATAAAATAGAAAAATAATGGATTAAAGTGGAATAATTCTCGATAATCACTCACAACATGAAAAAATAAAATCATTTTTTCATTTTTTTAGTCATTAAGATTTGTTGTTTTTTGGGTTTCTCTTTTAGGTAACTGATATTTTATCCAATGTAATTCATCCATTAAAAATAAATTAATATACTAACTATTATATAATTTATACCCAATATTTATAAAATATTAAATCTGATTTATAGAGAAACTTTTTTTATGAATGTTGGATAGTAACTTTAAAATAAACACATGTAATTCGTAAAAACACGGTTTTTACCCTAGGTGCATGTACAATGTTCAAACTATTTATGGGTCAATTTGTTTATTATAAAACATATATTATACCATAATTAGAATATATATTATATTTAATAACACTTAAAAATCACTTGTAATAAAATAATTTTTTTCGTAACATTGAATCATTTAATAAAATATTATATATTTTATTTCATCATTAACATAATATTACATGAGTTGGTGTTTCATAATAATTTAATGTAATGATATAATATATAAAAATTAAACATAAATTATTGTGATAAAAAATTAATTTCTATAACCAAACCAATTTAGATTCTTCTCTTTTATAGAGATTCATAATTGTTTAAGGCGGGGAAGGATCCTTTTTATCTTTTTCTTAACATAACTTATTTTATAGGAAAATATCATGGAATAGTTTCCCAATAACTCATCAAAAATATATAATATGGTGTTGAGGTTCAAAATACTTCAATAAAATTGTTTTTTAAAAAATTTTGGGACATCTATACAAATAATATTCTAAGTTAAAACATTAAGTAATATTGTTTTAACTTTAATCGATATAATTATTTTTAATTAATTTCACATATATTCCTTTTAAAAAAACTAAGTTGATATTATTATAAAAATATATTAATAATGATTACAAACAATTATATTTTCTTTTTATAAATTCATCTCATAGTGGTAGCTAAAACTAATCCAAAATTACTCTCACTGATGTTATGAGATAGCAGGTCTTGAATGAGAAAATATTACAAGAATAAAAAGTTTTTATATCTAATTTCATTAGAAAATTGTTTTTATTAATATAAATCCAGATTAATAATAATTTTTTTACTAATTATAAATTTAAACCAATTTAAAATTTAATTTAATTATATCATTAATTTATATGAAAAAATATTTTTCAATTAAAATGCACTACTTTCACTATTTATCAAAAATAAAACATCCAAGAAAAATTTCACAAGTTCTCCCAAATTAAATTTTTATATCCTGATTTTAAAATAGAATAATATTTCTTCAAATAAAATTTATAAAAGTTCCCAAAATTATATTTAATATAGGTTCACCATTAAAAGGCGGAAAAAGTACCCTTTAAATATATACAACTTAGTTTTCATAAAATTAGATTTATTTTTAAATTAAGACTTTAAAAATTATTTGAGAAATATCAAAACATTTTATTAAATATATAACATATATATTTCATTATTATTATACACAAATTGTGATTAAATTTATTTATTATGATAAAACGTCTTTCTCGTCATAAAATTGGTTTTTCAAAATTTATAACCATTATATTCAATTAGTCATTTTTTTCATTTCTAATTAATAAATGACTGATTAATTAATTTTATAAACATATATAAGCTAAATTTTCAAATTTCATTTAATCTTCTATATTCCCTCCATTAAAATGGCTATATGATAACAATCAAAATAGTATTAATAGTATATTTTTTCTGGAAAGATTTGGGCTTCTGTATAATAGAATACTTCAAATGAACTTGATATTTTGTGAAACAGAAGATAAACATGGTGTCTCATGTGATGAAATATAATCTATGCATTTTTTATTTAAATATACTAAATAATTTAATTTGTTTCAACAAATATATTTCTCAACATCTCAAGATATTACATCCTACCACCTAGAAAACAAATTTCTCCCAAAAATTTAGATTTCATTATAAAATGGTTCAAATTTATTATAGTACTTTACATAAACACACATCATAAAATGCGTTAAAACAACCTTAGAAGAGGGTTTTTTGGATACATAAAGGTCACCAAAAAAATTTCATAACTACGATTCCATAAAGGGAGAACATTGGTGGGAAATTGACAGATTAATTTGGAAAGAAAAAATAATTTCCAAGGAATAATATATAGTGATAGAGATAATGTTAAAGAGAAATACATTGATAATAAAACCCCATGAAAAATATTTCTGTAAAATCTCATTAATGTCATCAGAAATTTTTTTAATAGAGTATCATTAAATTTCTACATCAGTTAACAAAAGTTAATGAATAATATTACCATATACCACCTCAGAAAATATACATACATAATGAGTAGTATTTCATTATTTAATATATTTTCACCATAATGTCATTTTTTTATAAATATGAGTATTCATGATGATGTTTTCATTCCTAAAGCAATAAAATAAACTTTTAATGTTTGTGTATCCATAAAAGTTATATTCGTGAAACTCCACATGTATTTAGTCATTAACCAAAACCAAAATTTCTAGATTAGGTTCTGATAAATCCAAAAATGAGTGAACCAAAAAATTATACACTGATATTAAAATTTAAATAGTAATACCCAATTTTCAAACAAAATAATACCGTAAATATATACCCATAAAACCATTCATACATTTATTAACTACGTTTGAAACCAAAATAATATAAGGATTTGATCATATATTCTTGCAAAAAAAATAAACCATTATTACTCAAATAAAATACCATATGTTTATCAAATATTCCTAAAATTTAAATTAATAAAATATTATACTAACCCAGACATCATCTAGGCTAGTGGTAGTGTATGAAACCCTTATCATCCATTAGTAATGGGTTCAAGCTGCACCACCTTACTGGATGTGATGGGTTGTTACTGAGCATATGGCTTTCCCCTTTTAAAATTAATCATGAAAAATAATTCCACCCTAAAAAATCATCATTTGTATCCTATGGGTTAAAAACACCTCATCCCAAAGAAAAATTCCTCTAAAAACATCTGTAAGATCTCATTGATTATATCCATAGTGGGGTGTCTAATAATTTGATCTTTTAATCACCCTTACGCTTGTATTCCTATGATGATATCAATATATCTTAATATATTCTCACATGAAAACCTATTATTCCCTAAATTTATCTAAAAAAACATTGATGCAATCAATAATATACCCGAACCTAGAATCTCAGATCTTGTTTTTAAATCCATGACATTACATTTTTGGAATTGATGCCTATAATTGTGAACAAAAAATTCTATCTAATTCTTAAAATATAACAATGAAAAAATGGATCATGTACATACTATATGCAATTTTATTTTTTTTGTTTTATATTATTTAGATGAACTCTTATTTAAACTACTCATATCAACATGGACTCATAATTTGTTAAAATTTATTTTCTATAATTTATCACAGATTTTCATATTTTATAATACGTCATCAACATCACCCTTATGAAATAATTTAGAGACAAAAATCATTACACATAATTATTAATAACCTATGGAAAATGATATATAATAAGGATGAGTTCAAATAATCAGTAAGGGTAAACTTAATAATTAAAAACTAAATGCATTATATGATAATAAGGGTGATTAAGGGAATCATTACATAGTAAAGGTGAATGAGTGAACCATTAAATAACTCATATCTATAAAAAAAAGAAAATAAAATATGAAAACATGTAAAATTAAATGCTTCTCATGATCACTAATCATGGGCCACGTGGTATTGATTTTGATCATGAGAAATATTATAAACCCATAGGAAGAACTAATAAAACATATTGGAATATTATAAAATGATATAAATAAACCCTTATAGAACCCTTATAAATAGAATAAAAAATATGGGAAAATTCCATATTTAGAGTACCCAATTCATCGGTGCGTTATATGCATGCACCTATCGTTTAAGCTATAATGGGCTCACCTAGTGATATTAGGGTGCACCAATCATTTTTATTGTGGAAGAAAAATATATATACATAATTCATCAAAACTAAATGAAAAAGCATTTATTCTTTTAATAAAATGATTAACCTATGGAGTGTAAATATATTCTATATATATATATTTGAAGCGTGGTTAACAATTAGAAATAAAATGGGTTCCAAAATAATCTCATTAAAACATGATTACCCCATAAAATATAAAAGGTATAAATATCAATCACATTGAAGAAAACATAATCCAACCAATAAATTAATTATTATGGTATAAATAAAAATATATTTTGATTATTGTATGTAACAACAATTTTTTTATGTTGATTAATCGAAATAAATTTAAAATATCCTAAAAACATTCATATGAAAAATCATCTTTAAACATTTCAAATTGTTCAATATCACATTAAATATTTTGAATAAAAATAGACATGAATGAATGAAATTATAATAAAATTATAATATCATTATAATAAGTAGGTTTATGATTTATAATTTCAGTTGATAATTATACACAGCTCGTAAAATAAGATAGGTGTATAAAATAACAAATGTCTCAATGAAAGCTAATTTTGACAAAAGTCAGGTACCACTTTGGGAACTTTGAAACCATAATTCCCATGTAATGTAGTGACAAGAAAATATATTTAAAACCCCATTAATTTATGTATAATAATCATCATATAAATTAATCGGTTTTAGATACACCACATAGTAAATATAAGTGTTGAATATTGAATAATTCTTCCATAAATAAAAGTAATACTAGAAATCCCCTTACCAATATATTAACATCTGAATTTTAAAAACCAAAAGGTATCAATAATAAAATGATTCATATATATATATATATATATCAGGAATATAAAATAATTCATGATATAATACATCAAAATCGGTAGTAGATGAATGAAAAAAATAAGTGAATATTATGACATATGCCTTATAAATGTAAAAGTGAAAAAAGAATCCCTTACCATGAGCCTGACCTATCATGTGTGTCTTTATCTTCATGAATAACAAACACATGAAAATAAAATACATGTTTTAGAAAAAATAGAATTTTTTATTGCTTTAATTTCAATTATTACAATTTTTATAAAACTATATAAAAAATTAATTTTACATCAAGTGTTTTGACCACATTCGATTTAGGTGTCAAAACCAACTTTGGTGTGTCAACTACGGTCAAAGATTAAATTATATAAACAAATAAAGAATAATAATTATGAAATAAATATCATATTTAAAGATAAATTAAATTCTAAAAACAAATCATTAAATATGGTTATGAAAATTAAACATTGTTACAATAATGGAGATGGTAGGCCCCACGTACGCATGAATAACATTCCAATATTTGAATGATCCTTACGAAAAAAATGTAAATAACTATTATCATTACATGTTAAAAATTATATCAAATATAAAATATTATTTAATCATATATTCTTATATATATACTTTTTATTTTGTTAAAGGAATCACATCACGTTGAGGTGGATTTAGTTCACACATCCACGAATGACGTTATCACTTTTTATGTTTGTGAAAATGTAATTAAGAAAATGATATAATATATTTTTAAAAAGGTTATTATTTCACTAATATAAAAATATTTTTTTATGTCACGTAATTTTAATTAAACATATCCTTAATCATTCCAAATAATGTGTGAACTTGTCATATTTCTTTGAATAAGCGGTTATCCAAGCGTCCACAAATGGTATTATAATATTTGAAAAAAATGAAAAGCATATAGGTATGTGTTATATAAAAAATAAATAAGTATTAATAAAAAATTAATATAATATATATCATATAAAATTTTCTTTCCATTATAATTCATAACCATGTTTAGTGGTAATGGAAAAACGAATGACATCATTTCGAGAGGAGATAGTTCTCTGTACACGATTGGTTAAATTTACTACACATATCATGGTTTTGGCTATAGGTATAGGTGAAACCCTTGAAATTTAAAAAAATATCATTATATGTATTATAATTATTATATTAAATAATCATGTAATAAGAATAATTTATTAGTTTTGAGAAAGAAAAAAACAAAAGTGATCGTTAAAGAAGATTACCTTTTTCAGATAAATTATTTGGTTACAACAGAATGAATTCCTTGTATTTATTTATTCCCAATTTTAGGCTTCTAGGATGAGAAGAGGTTTTTTGGGATATTATTTATGTAGGTTTTTTATGATCTATAATGTCTTGAGAGGTGTCAAAAGAAAGGGTGTGTGGTTGTATTTTTATAGTGCAGAGGGATTGGAATTCTTGTAAATACGTAAAGGTAACCACTATTGGGATGTCACTATTACCTCATGTTCATAAACATGAAAAAATAATCAATTAATGCATATTTATTTTCAAGAAAAACTCACACCACAAAAATATAATCATTATCATTTTGTTACTTATTCTTTAGTTTTTTTTTAGTTTTTCATTTAGTTAACTAGTTTTCGAACATATGTAATTCATCAATTAAGGCTATATTAAAGTCATATTAATATTAAAAAAATTACCCACTAATTATAAAATATTTAATCTTATTTATATAATGAATATAAAATATTTGGTTGGATATCAATTTAGAAATAAATTCAAGCAATGTGAATGACACTACTTTAACTATAACTGTGATAAATATGTTTTTACTATTTATGGGTTAACAAGTTCATTATAGAAGATATATTGGATTTTCAATGGACCGTGTTTTATATTTATTGACACTTGAAGATCACATTGATGAATATATGTTTTTTAGTAATTCTATATAATTTAATAAAGTAACATTTATTTTATTTAATTATTAACACATACTCCTTCTGTTGGAATTTTATAATCATTTAATGTAATCATATCATCTTTAAAATTTAAATATAAATTATTATTATTATAAAAAAATTAATTTATTATCCAAAATAATATTTGTAACCGAACTAATGTTGGTTCTTCCCTACTCCAATTCTTTATAAATTTAAAATCCAAAGAAGTTTCTTTTTTATCCTCTACATCTTATTATATAAAGTTATTTCATATTATAGTATCTAAATATCTCATAAAATCATTCATAAGATTTTTAGTGTCAAAATATTCCCATAAAATGGGTTTGGACATGTTATGGGTCATCTATACAACATATATTCTATGTTTTATCATTATGTTTGTATGGTTTTAGCATAATCAGAGTAATTAATATTGATTTCATTCAGTAATATTTTTTGTCAAAAAAATTAAGTTGATTTATTAGATACTAAATTTATTATTTATACTAAATTAATATGTCCATTTCATTAAATTAAATTAATATATGTGACTAAAATTAATTTAAATATAATCATGAAGATGCTGTGAGACAATCAGTTTTTTAGGATAAAAAAATCACATTTTCAATATTTTTATATCCAATTTCAATGTGAACATGAATATATTGACCTAAATTAGATTTATTGAATAATAATTTAACTAATTATTAATTAAAACCATTTTTAAATTTAATTTAACAATATAAATAAATTAGATGATATGGCAATTTTCAATTAAAATGCATTGTTTTCACTATTCCCCAATAAAATGATACTTCACAAAAAAATATCAAAACCTCACCAACAGTAAAAAAAATTATTCATCAAAAAAATAAAGATAAATTTATAAAATATTAAAATATATATATATATTAGGGTTTCCATTAAAAGTATGTAAAACTTACCTTTCAAAATATACAACATTATATGCTTAAAATTTGATTTATTTTTATCCTAACACTTTAAAACTTATTTGATGAATTTCAAAAAATATTGTTAAATATGTGACATATAAATTTAATTAATATCATTAAATAATATTGATTAATTTTATACATTAATAGAAATAAAATTCGTTTCTTAGTAATTGTTTTTATAAAGACACATCCAATATTTTAAATTGGACATTTTTTCATTTTTATTTAGTTACAAACAAATGAATTTATTTTATAATCATGTGTAAGATATATTATCATAATTTAGTTAATCTCATTAATTTTATCCATTAAATCAATTTTGTGATAGCTCTATAAATAGTACTAGTGATATATTTTTCTCTCGTAAGATTCGAGCTTCTGTGTAATATAAGTCATCAGAGGAACTCGATCTTCTGTTCAATAGAATAAAAACATGGTGTTTCATGTGATGAAATATAGACTTTATATTTCTTGTAACAAACTATATTGAATAATTTAATTTAATTTTTAAATAATATATTTCAAAAAAATATCAGGATGTTACACACTATCACATAATTCAAACCATACATATGTGAGCCACAAAATCATAAACATTCATAATATCAGAACCTATGAAAAGAAATGGGTTCCATGGACGCTTTATCAAAGTATACCCATGGAAAAGGAATGGGTTTTGTATAAATAATTATATCCTTAATTAAAAAATCTATATTATGAATAAATATTGTATCCTTGGATAATATCTCTTATAAAACTATAGTTACGTCAAAAGATTTCATCAGAAATGGAAAACTAATTTGAATGATGGGTACATACATTTCTTGAGTCAAATAAGCATTATTTTAATAACATATTTTAAAACTAAAAAAGAAAAAATATTTTTGAAATCATTTTAATTGAAAATATATATTCAAAAATATAAAATAATATTAAAAACATTTAATTTTCATTACTATGGGATATTACATTCATTGCATACATGTTAAAACTAATATTCATTTTATATTTTTATTAAAATCCAAATGTAAATTATTTTTAGAATGAAATGAATATCATTTTTCAAAACTTCTAAAAAAAGTAAAAATCAGTATCAATGAAATTAAAAAATCATAGTGGTTTATTAAAACAGTTTTTAAAAATATTTTTAGAGAACCCATAATTGGAAGTGAAAGGTATTTTGACCATAGAAAAAAATAATATCGGTTTTCTATAAAACCAATTTTTCCAAATATTTAGTATATACAGATTGATCAATTAAAGGAATGCATGTATATTAATATTGTTAACATATTGAAAGAAAATTTATTTGTTTATTATGAGATATTTCATAGAATTTTAATATTGGAAACTAAATCATAAGAATCTGAATAAACAATGATATTCTAACATATAACATATACCATTTTGTTATACATCAAATAATATGTCCCAATAAATAATAAAATAAAATTAAATGATAAATATTATTAGAATATATAATTTCATGAATATAAAATGTAAAATTGTTGTTTTATACACCTCATAAATGAGGATCGGTGACAAAATATATGTCTCAAAATAGAAAAATTGAGACAAAAATCCCAAAATATAAGTTTCACCAGCATTTTTACATGTATAAATATAATTTATAATAAGTATAGATATGTTATACATATATTATAGAACCATTATTTTATATATAATACCATATATTATTTTTTATGACCTTTTACTACTTTTTTATTAACCACCCATGTTAAAATCATGTTTCGTGTAGTAAATTCTTTTTCTCATTATGTTTAGATTTTGTTTTATTGTTCATTTTTTTATCAATGTTCCATCATATCAATAATTTTAAACATGATATAAATACAATATATATTCAGTATGTATGTATTTATAGGAATCAATGACATCTATAGATAGAAAATGAAATACACCATTCATGGAGACGACATACCGTATGTACACATGAACACTCATTCAATTTTCTAAATCAATGCAATGACATTAAGGTATATAATACATTACCCATAAATATTTTTTTTTATTTAATATATATTATATATTTTCACTAGGCTAATAATTATAAATTTATTTTTAAATTGTAATAAAATAACCAGTCACTTCGATTCATGAGACAACAGTCTATCATTCACATGAGTGACTTTATCATATTTATACCAAAATTAAAGTAAGTAGGTGTATTTTATTTTATAATTATATAATTATAACTATTTATATATATCATATCAATATATTAAATCCATCATTATATTCATATATGATAGATAGTGGTGGAAAATGAATAACATAGGTTCGAGAGGAGATTTTCCTTCAAACACATGATCAACAGTTTCGTTTCTAATTTGATGGAAGAGGATATGGATATAGGTTTTGAAATTAAAAAATATCCTATAATTATTTTCTATATAATTATTTTCATATCATCATAATTTATGAATATTTGATAGAGGTGATGGATAAAATAGATCCCAAGGATAAGAATTTTAATCTTTTTAGAGAACCTATTTAGGATTATACATAAATCCTTCCAATGAGGGTTTCCTAGTAAAAAAGGATTCTTGAAGGTTTTAAGTTAATTACTAAATATATTTGGTAATTTATTAGATGAAATAATTGGTTTTTATATTTGAAACGTGGAGAGGAGATGGGGTGTCCATTTATAAGTCGGGGAGAGTACACACATGAATGTTTGGAAAAGAATAAAGTGTACTGATGCTTTTTAAAATAATGTAAAAAAGAAAAAAATGTATAATTATAGGAACATTATAGTTATATGTCTACATATATTCGTCAAATATATATTAGAAATGTTTTGAGGTTATTTTCCCATTATCTTTTTTGGTTAACCCCAGGTAAACCAATTTTAACTATAATCATGGTAATTAATTTTTAGAGTGTTTACATTAATTTTGAAAAAAAATTATGTCCAACATATTATTTACTATTAATTATTTTGATTCCTAATAATTAATTCATCTTCTAAATTCCTTTCACAAAATGGAAGTTTTTGATTTAAAATTAAACACACACACACACTGAAAAAGTGATTTTTGAATGAGAAAAATATTCAAATGGTTAGAATTATTTCTTAAAAAATAAATATAACATTTATTAAAATGAACAAAATTTGATTAATTATATTATAATTTATAAAAATTTACATATAAACCAATTTATAAAGAAAACTTATCCTTATAAATTCATTAAATTAAATGACACTATTCAATAAAAATCAATATATTACATTTTTATCGTAAAATTAATATTTTTAAATAATTCCAAAAAAATAAACCTAATATATTATTTAAATGATAATTAAAAAAATTAATTTCATTTTATTAAAGAAATTTTCTAAAAATTTTAACAATTAATATTTTAATTTTTCACAAAAATCAGCATAATTCATTTCTTTGTGAGGAAAATCATTTTCCAAATAATATATTGACATTTCTAAATATTAAGTAATTTATTATCAAAATAATCTATTTATTTAAAACAATTATAATTTTTCAAAATTGTGTTATTACTATTCATTCCACCATGTTTAATGTCCATGAAATAAAATTCATTTTTTATTTAGTTATAATCAGTCACGGTTTCCAAAAAACCAGTGTTTCATGTTACATATGTTATCGAAGAAAATAAGTTTACTGAAAAAAAAAAATTCACAAACTATAATGATGTTACAATATACCAACCTTCAAATTAATTTTTATCTAAAAATTATATGTCATTGGTAGAAACAAATATGGATATTTCTTCCTACTTATATCCTCACGTTCCCACTAAGCTTCCAAAAATAAAGATTTCCCCAAACAATATTTACAGGGTTAGTGGTCTTGTTTCATAGATAATTCTATTTAGGATCATGAATATCCAATAGTTATTACTCAAAAGAATGTTCATTATACATTGTTATGACCTCTAAGTTCAATCCATGCAAAGAATTATGTATTTACTTCCCTAAGAGAGTTACAATGAACACACCATGAACACGAGAAAGATTCGATTGATCCACCCAATTAAAAGATATTTTCCTGATATGACATAAAATTTCAATGGGTCCCAAGTATCAATTAATCGAAATTAATTTATATTATAATAAATATTTCATCATTTGGTATTTTATTGAACAATTTCCCTTTCATCCATGAAGTGAAAATTCATGATGATTTTTTTTGAATCCTAACGAAATAAAATCATCATAAGATTCATAAGCCATTCCCTTGGCCTCTAAATATTTACCCAAAAAAATGGTTACAAGAATTTATCCAAAAAATATTAAATATCCTCAAAATAATTTCCATTAATATTTAATCTTCACGATCCGACAAGTATGAGATAAATTGAAATCAATAACATCATAAATGAGGTCACCAAATTTAAAAAATCAATAATTTTTAATCAAAAAAATATTATAAAGTTGATATTAATTTTTATATACAAAAACTTTGAATACCATCATTATTTATTCTCATGAAACATTGTAATTACATGAATTTCTATTGAATTATATTGATAACATACATTCTCATAGATTATTAGATATATTCAGCAAATCCAAAAATGTTTTAAAAATAATAAATGATAACACAAAACCCTTTTTCATCAAATCATTGATCATATTCAGTGTAATAAAAAACTATCCAATTAAATTAATCTACAAAAATTATATATTTATCCAAAATCCACAACATTATCTCAACATTAGTAAAATATTAAGTGTTTTATTCACCTTATTCCTTAAATATCACCCTTCCATTAAATAACTTTTAAAAGCCAAAATTGCCATTCAATATATTTTTGAAAATTCTTAATGAAAAACATTTTAAAAATTCCCTTTTATATTTGGTAATTCGTGATTTCAAATAAATAACCACTTCAATAATTCCACTTTATTCTTAAAACACGGACTATGATTAATCACCTTAATTAATAAATCCTCTTTCCTTTAATATGTAAATTAGTCTCATTATCAGTAATAAAAAACCATTACTTATACCACCTTTCAGATGAACTTCATGATATTTCCCTATAGGAGATTTATTGTTATAATATATATAAATTCCACATTTATAACATTCCACCATTGGAAATTCCTTAGGGAAACATTTATTCTTATCTATTCCCTCAACTAAACTTTTAATTTTTTTATCATAAATTACTACATTTTCACCCTTATTCTCCACACATAAAACATCTTCTTGTTCATTTTTTACATTACCATGATTGTTTCTTCCATCCTTCTTGACTTATAGGAAACTATATCATTTTTAATCTATTGTCTGCATGACAGTTTGTCTTAGAAAAAATATATCCTTGTCTTCATTAGTGAGTCTGTGAGTTTGATAAGGTAAGATTTTTTAATCAGAAATCAAAATTACTGATTATGAATAGTCAAAAAATCAGTCACCTTAATAATCATCCACTCAGTTTTTAATTAATAGATTATTTATATAATTCAGTGCTATCACAGTTGCATCAAGATCCTAAAATTTAATAATACCAAAAATCTGAGTTTGAAAAAAAATTCAATGTTAGAAACCACAAAATCAAGAAAAATCACATACATGGTGTCTAAATCAGGACACCTTTGTTTCAATATATAACACCATAAGATTATACTAGGTTATTAAAATTCCTTATATAAATCCTTTATGATGGATCAAATATATTTCTTGAATTTCAAAATCGTATCTATCAGAATTTTTAAACCGGGTGGATAGTTATTCCTATTGTTGTGTACCAGGAAGTGATCAAGTCCAACTTCACATACCTTTTTTAAAGATATTACCCATATTTTCATCAGTCCATAACTATTTTCACTTGTATTATATATACATGGATGTAATTTCATGGAAACCACTCTTTATATCATTCACCAATATTCCAAATTATTTTCCTAAACATAGAATATATGACACTAGGGATGTCAAAATAGTATTCTCTTCCACAAGGGTAGACTTAAACTCTCTAAGAACCCAATTTTAAAGACCCAAGCTTCTCATATATAAATATCACATCCTATTATATGAATATTCATTACATAACCTAAAAATCCACACTATAATTATATAGTTCTATTTCCATTGCAATGATTGAAATATACAAAATTGGATTATAGGAGAACTACATATTCTCCCACTATTTACTTCATATCTACAACCATTCATAGGATTATCATACATGAAACCTTTCTTCACAATCTGGGGAAGAAAACATAATAAAGGGTATGTCTGAATGCTGATAAGGTTTAAAAAAGAGATATAAATAATCATATATGAATAACCTAATTATAAGAGTTTTATAAAAATAATTTAATATTTGAAAACCATGACCTATATATCATATATCAATAAAAGGATTCATGTCATAAATAATTGAATAATATAAGACATAAATCATAAAGGAATAAATGTAAATAATCCATGAGAGAATAACCATGGAATAAGACATATATTTTTATCATATTGATACGATTATAAAGTTGTGAACATTCTTAAATATATATATTTTCACTAATTTTATTAAGGATCTTAAATCAGGTTTACTCATAACATATCATTACCCAAGTCATGATAGGGATATACAAATCCCACCATTCCTTTTTTATGATGTGACCACCATCATTGGTATTAATGTTACATCCATCCTTTGTTATAACATAACCATTTTCATTGGTTACAATGTAACCGAAATCCTGAGATAAAAAATAATTCCATCAAATAATTAAAATTGTATATATGTGCACTACAAGTTCATAATACATTCATCATGTTATAACCCATTAAAATAAATGGGTTTCAAATGAAATTCATTATAATATAACTTAAGTAAAGGGATTGGGTTTCATAAAAATATTTTCACCATAAGAATAAACCATTCGAAGGAAGAATTAAGATGGAATCATTGTATAATATCTTGAGTAAAACATTAGTAGCATTAAATGATGACTATTTTGAAGGAAATCATTTTGAAAAACCACATGAAACAATATTTGAGGAATGTAATGATTAATTATAAATAATTTTTTTTTTAAAAAAATACATAATTTTATTGAAATTCATTTAATTGAAAAACAAATCTAAAATTATAAAGGAATCTTTAAAGAATTTATTTTTCATGATTGTAAGAAATTATTTTCATGTCTTACACATTAAATCAATTATTCCATTAAAATATTTTGGAAATGAAAAACGGTCCTTATTTAAAAAAATACATGATGACTCCCCAAATAAAATTTGTAACAAATTATAAAAAAATGCCTTTAAATGATTATATATTAAAATTTATACATTTTAAAATGATTTTTTCAAAACATGGGTATAAAAAAGAATGTGCTTTCAAAAAAGATAAATATTTTCAATTTCCATTAAAACTCCCTTTTGGAATCATGATTGTATAAAAAGAGTAATATGATAGGATAAATTTATTTTAATAAAATAATCAGTGGATAATAAAATTATTTATTTTATCGAGAGATATTTCATCAAAATTATTAATTGGAAATATAATCATTGTATTCATGGGAAACATAGAGATTATAACATAAAACATTTACCACATTGTTATCATTAAAATCATAATCCCCATGAAAGAATTACGTTAAATGAAAATTTAAATATATTTACAATATACAATTTAAATAAATAACATTTCAAATGATATATTTATAATCCTCATAATGTAAGATAGGTGAAAAAAATAACAAATGTACCAAAAAATTACAACAAAATTCCCTTACATTAAGTCTAAACATCCTTCATACACATTCCAAAATCTTATATAATAAATATTGTGTTATTATATATTATTAAATAACCATACATATATATACCATACCTATATGATTTACTTATGAATTTTTATTTCCAACTTATTAGTAACACGTGTTGAAATCATGTTTTGTGTAATAACTGTGTTTTGGTGTACATTTTTATTTTGTATTTTCATTCATTTTAATTATATCATGGTTCCATAATATTGATAAATTTAAAAATTATATGAATGTAATATATATTAATAATAAAATAATTTATATCAATAAATAAAATATGGGTATATAAAATGAAATACACTGTTCATAGAGACTGTAGGTTGTACATACACATGAATACAATTTCAATTTTATCGACTGATGAAAAGAGAGAAAGGTAAATCACATATTACACATATAGAGTCTTTTTTAGTTCATATATATATATATAGTATTTTCTCTAAAAATTTGTTTATTACTTTCCATGGAAATAATAAGTTAATAATGAATCACATCATTTCACGAGGTTGTAGTCACTCGTACACATGTGTGATGTTATCAAATTCCATACGAATGTAAATTAAGAATTAATATGTTATAATATTACTAAAATAGTATATCTATATAAAAATATTTCATATAAATATGTTTAATCCATAAATATATCTATTTTGAGAGGTGGTGATATAAAATTAATAACAATAGTTCGTGGTTGGTAGTCTACTATGAACACGTTTGATGGTTTCATTTCCCATTTCATTGAGGAGAAGATGAATACGAGTTACTAAAATAGCATAATAACATATCATTATATTTTATATAATTTCTTTATTATATAATTAAATTTTAATATTATTTGAAGGAGGTGGAAGAATAAATAAAACAAATGCAAGGCTAAATATTTTACCTTTTCTTTGGAGAACATATTTTGGTTTATAGCCAAATCCTTATAAGGAGGTTTTTTGAATAAAAACATCGAATATATGAATTTTTCATGTAATTCGGGAGGATATTTTGTTTGTACATGGAATACTCAAATGGTTATGGATGCATGAATAAGAAAGGAGAGGGATATATCTTTAATAACACATGGATGTTTTGATAATAATAAAGTGTAATTGTATTTTTCACATGAAACAAAGATCCAAGAAGGGTCATTGTAAACATTTATAGGTTATAAGGTCTAAATAGGATCATTAAATTTATTTTTTATAGTATTATAGATTATTTTTTCCATTATATTGTTTTAATCCCCGGGTAACACTCTTTTACCCATAACTAGAGTAATTAATTTTTTCTATTTTTACTATTAATTTTCACCATAAATTAAGTTAAAATAATAATATAATATAAATTATTATTATTAAAATTATTTAAACCATTTTTACAAATTCTATTCACATTCTTGAAACAAATTCTTTTAAAATTAAACCCACAGATGCAATGAAAAGCGGTTTTCCAAAGACAAAATATTCAAAAAAACAATGTTTTTATATAAAAATTAAATAATAGGTTTTTTAAAACTAACCTAATTTTACTAATTATATAATAATAATTTTAATTTTACATTTAAAATCATTTAAAAAATAAATCTTTATAAATTCTGTTAATGAAGAGGTGGTTTTCAATACAAACTGTTATTTTTCATTGTTCGTCAAAAAATTAATCTTTACAGAACATTTCCAAAAAATTCACCAAAATATATTTTTTACTTGTTAATTAAATAAATAAATTTCATCATATCAAATAATTTTTCATAAACGTTCCAAAATTACATTTTTTTGACAAAAAAAATTAGATATCTTTTTTTTATGAAAAATATTTTCATAGTATATAAACCATTTACATAAACATAAGTATATTTTTATCCATATAATTTCCTTATAAGAAATATATATACTTAATTTTGTAACAAAAATAATACCTATTCATACCACTAATTTTCACAACTAGGTAATAATAGCCTTATTCAAATAATAATATTAAATTTGTCTCATGATTCGTTAAAAATTGGTGTTTCCTATAATGAAATCAATTGAAATAAAAAAATTAATAAAAAAATATTTTAGAGAATCTTTATTTTTATAGTTATCATGGTTGGAAACCACATAATTATAAAAAAAATCATTTTTTGGGTGACTAAATCATGAAACCTTCTTTTCCATCTATGAAACCATATGTTTGAAATAGGTTATCAGTGGTTATTACCAAAATATTTACGCTGTATCAAATACATTGACATATCCATATGTTACTCACTAAAATTTTCTCACATAACTATTGAATCATAACTAAACCTTAATCAAGTAATAACTATAAAAATAAATACTTTTCATACATAGATATTACATCTTAATATATGAATATTCAATATATATAATAATGATCCATGTTATAATCATATAGTTCATGTGCCTTTAAAAAATAGATACATAGAAATACTTTCAAATGAGGTATATATAATATACAATTATATTTTTCATAAATATAACCTTTCAAAGACATACCATACATAAAATAATTTTACATAATATATGGAATGAAAAAAAAGGAAAATATGTCCTCATAGTCTCAATAAGGGAAAATAGGGGACATATCAATGACCACATAAACATAAAATGCCATTTGGGTATGAAAACAATATACAAACATGTGAAAATAATACACAACATTTCATATTTAAATAAATTAATCAAGTTATAAATAATGGTATTTTAAAAAATATGAATCATAAAGAAATCGTAGGACATGATCCAAGAAATCATAAAATTTCCATATGACATATATTTATGACATAAAAATAATATAACAATTCATTTCTTTACTAGTAAATTATCACTAGGAAGACTCATAATGTATTGGGTTCACATCCCCTTTCATTATTGTAGACAATGCTCACTCCCATGAATATCATTTTGGACAAAGTTCGTTGTAGAACTCGGTTAACATTCCATTATAATATTATTTATCTCATGAGACATAAAAAATCAACCAACAAATTTAAGGTCTATATAATTATAGGAACACACAATATTTATTGAACATCATATAAATGTGAATTATAATATCATAAATCATTCATCATTTCATAACCAATGAAAATGAAATGTGTTTCATTAAAATAGCCCAGACATTCTAGGTTATCAATTTATGATTAATCTGGGGTTTGAGGTGTCCATGTGTAGTCCCAGTTGTTTTTAGGACATGTGAGTCATTCCATTAGTTAATCACTTCATTGGTTTTCCTAATTTCCAGTTTTCCAATGGTTTCTCATTCTGGAGGTAGCTCATTTTTGCTATACCTCATTCCTGAATTAGCTCTCCCTGGTGGTATCACATCAGGGTGGTGACTCACTAGTGGTGACTCATCTAGTAGTGACTCAATGGAAGTGACACGCTTGGTGGGAAAACGATGGTGGTTACTCTTCTACTAGTGACTTGTCTAGCGGTGACTATCTAGCGTTGACTCGTCTAGTAGTGACTCTTCTGGTGGTGACTCATTGGAGATGACTAGTCTGACAGTGATTCATCTGGGAGTGACTCCTTTGGTGGTGACTCACTAGGGTTGACTCACATAGTGGTGACTCATATGGCGGTGTTGGTTACTCATTTCAACAGTTCATCAAATTTACATAATTTTATATAATTTTCTAGTTTTTCCTTTTAATGTCCCTTTTGACTTCAAATTAGTTTAATGTCATATTTTACTGGCTTTCGATCCATATAAAGGGCTATAAACCATATCTTTTATTTTCAAAAAAAATTGGAGGATTTTAAATGGTCATTCTACTATGTTTATTGAGATCCTCTATAAATGGTAATTCATAACTATATCTAGTCCCAAACATTCAGGATCTAGTCTTTCTAAATTGAATATCCTTCATACCCTCCTTTGGTTGTTCTTTCTCTTTATAAATGACATACCAAATCCTTATTCCCAAATTATTCTTGTATCATGGTTTTTGTTGGTTCGATTCCCCCCACCCCCTTTGAAGTAGTTTCCTCCTGTATGCATCCCTGTTTTGGTACAACAATCCTAGAAAAAAATCAGTGTTGATCATCTATCCTCCAAGTTTTATTTTCCTTTATTTATCCTTATGTATATCATTATATATGGGTTTATTGTTGATACCCCTTTTGAACATGGTTACAACGAGATTATTAAAGATAATGAATTGGATTGTATTGAATTTAAAGTGGTAGTGGAATGTGATGTTTGGTCTTAATGTTTTATTGATATTTTGATCAATATTTTCAATTGTATGGGATAAATACCCACTAAAAATTGTGGTTTTTGGGGGTCCTTATTTGTAAACTACTTTATATGTTGTGGTAATTGTTCATATTGTGTGGCTATTGACATCACTTATTATAAAATAGGCTAATCTTGTACATTCGGTTAAAATAAATGGATTCCCCCAGATTATATGGATTCTGTCATAACACCGTATATTAATTGAAATTTAATAAGAGACACTCTAGTAAATATAAATTATTTTTTTCGTTGATATGTGATGTAACAGGTTTGTGGACACGATTTTCTATTTTGGGTTGGATGTAGTGATAAAACGGATGGAATATTGTTGTGTTGTTGTGAGTGTGTGTGTGAAAATTTGATTAAATCTATAAGTATAGTGGGGTTTCAATGGGTGTGGTCATATGGTGTAGTTTTATGATGGTTATAGTGTGGTTATGTATAAAGGATACCAAATGGTATGCGGTTTCAAGTTAGTGTTGATATAGGATTATTGGTAAGAGAATAATGGGTTTTTTGTGCTACTATTTTATATGTGTTTGTTATTATATTGTGTGAATTAATTCAAGATTCTTGGGAATTAAGGAACTAATGTTGAGTATTAATTCATTGTAAGAATATAGAGAAATAGTTTATTTGAAATAGAATTTGGAGTGTTAAAAACAAATGTATTAATGAAAACATTAATTTATTTAATGAACCAATGTGTTCTTAATCTGGGATTATTCATTATTTGTGAAATCTATTAAACAGATAAATTTGGATCACAATTATAATGTGAAATATAGTCCATGTTATGATTGTGTGGAGTTATTCATATTTTTTGGTTTGTTCTGTTATTTATACCCATGTATTAATGGTATTAATGTTATATATTAATAATTTTGAAGGGTTATATTAAATTAGGAAATTTATGATGGGTTGCGGTGTTTAATAGGTTACAGTTTATATATAAACTAATGTGTTGGAAAATGAAATATGTCACCATTCTAAGTAAAATGAGTTTTCAAAAGAATTTTTATGACACAAATAAAGGAGGATAATAAAATGATATTTATTTTTAAAATAGAAACAATAAAACATGGAATAATGTCTTAAAATTTAATCTGATTTGTTTTTTTCTTGTTTTATGAATTTATAGGTGTCATTAATTGTCTAAATTTGGTGATATAGTTAAATACTATTTTAAACTCATAGGATTTAGTTGTGTGACATAACTCTAAATTCATATACATTTTACTTTCTTTTGTTTTTTATGCGCACCCCACCCTAGTTGAGCACTACATTTCGAACATCCCCATTGTCACAAGGGGAGGGTTTCATTCAAAAACATCCCTAGGGGAGGATAGATGGATGGCCACCCTCTCTTCCCTGCTCCGTCTTCTAGGTGGTGGTAGCCATGGATTATTCAAGTAAGATTTTGTTTTTGAGGACCAGGTGTGTGTGGTCATGTTCTGATTTCCAATGACACTTTAGAATGATCTGTTTTGTTCTTTACTAGGTGTATTCCGGATGATATGTGTTGTTCTTTCCCTGGTGTCTTCTGGATGAGATGTATTTTACATCCCCTATTGTTTTCATGATGAGGTATGGTTTTGGCCTAGGTGTCTATGATTGAGATGTGATGTGGATTTTGGACTAGGTTTCTATTGGTGAGATGTGATGTGGGTCAATTCCAATGAGATATAATGAGACGTGGTTTTTGGGGCCTAGGTGTGTTTGTTAAGGTTGTTACATGGTTCTTTTGAAAGAGGTGAGAGCGCAAAGATGATTTCCATTAGTCATGAGTATCTAAACTAGTTGTAAGTGGTGTGGGGTATCCAAATCATTTATTTTCATAACATATTACATTACATAACATTAATTACTTGGTGATCATGTCTTGGAGAGGTCGGTGTGGTTAATAAATTATTTTAGGTGATGTTTGATTACACTACTTTCTAATAGGTGCATTAGTTTGTTCTTTTGTCATTTTCATTGGAGTCTATCATTTTCCTACTTAGTATACTTGTATTCTTACCCTATGTAAATGAAAACAATTTTCTAGTTTCTTGGAAAAATTTTAGACCATGTTGGACATTTTTAGTTTGGACCATTAGAGTTGTGGATGTATTTCTATATTAGATTTTTTTATTTTTTCCATTTCTTTTGGAGACATTATATGTATGAGTTCTGATCTATAGCTGCATTGGTGGATGATTTGGCATTTATATTATATTATTTCATGGGGTTTTTTGGTTTATTTATCCAATATCCTAATCTTAATTTTTTATAAAGGTTAATGTATTCTATAATTTATGATTTCACACACTTGGTGATACTCTCTAAAACAGGTCCTACTTGTGGTGGGAATCAGGGGACATTATATACTTTTCTTCATTTATATATTATGAGGGGTATCTTTGGAGTTAGGGGTCATCATATAATGGTATTTTAGGTGATGAATGAAGGAAATGATGGATTTAGGGATTAGTCATAAAGATGATTTCATGGGTTATAAGGGAAATAATGCAATGTGATCTTGGTGCATTTTGAAGGATAAAAAATATCATCTAAGACATGGAATTTTAGGGCCCCTATGATCCAATGCAGGGACTCTGAGTCCACATAGTGTCCATGTGAGGCTACATCGTTTTCAAGTTAAACACCCAAGGAAAGGATCATTCATCATAATGACTTGGGTTCTTATGTAAAATTGGTTTATTTTTTAATTATTAAAAAAATTAAATGAAGCATGAAAATTTATGTCTGTTTCTATGACTTTTCAAATACTTTTATTTCTAATTTATTTCATTAATTGTTCACTAAATTATTCATAAAATCAAGGGGAATGAGTAAAGTGACAGTTAACTAGATTGATTTGTATGTTTGAACCATCTTGAGGATTGAATTTGTTCTTTCCATTCATCTTATAACATGATTCTTAATAATATTACATTCCCTTTATTTTTTAGAAATGTACAACACACCTTCTAGTTTTTTAATGTTTTAAATGGTTAGAGAATCATTCTTAGTTTATTTTGTTAATATCAACAAATTTATTTTTTAATCGGTGATGATGTCTGTAACCTCGAAGTAGATTTCATGTTGTCATGATAAACCAAATTACTTTGAAACCATGATTATAGTATTCTATTTTTCATGTTAGCTAATATGTCTTGTGCTTATTTCCATATTTAATTTGGCATAAGAATGTGATGTTTACTTAATTTAAATTGTGGACTTAGAAATTTATGTTCAGAAATTTCAAAAAAAATCTATTTTAATTATTTACAATTATTTTGAATTTGTAATCCTTGACATGAATAAATTTCTTCTTAATTATCCCTAATTGTAGTTATGCATAACAGATATAACCATATATTATAATGAAATTTTATCTTAGAAATCCATGTGACATTTATTTCTAAATTTTTGAAAATGATTAGATTTTTTTGGTTTCTTTTTTGACTTATAACTGTATAAGGGATTAAATGTTTTATTTTATAACAGATAATTATTTATAAGTACTTGAATAACCATACTTCATAGGTTAAGTCATGAGTAGTCTATTATGGGAAGCATATCTAAAGTTGATATCATTTTCTAGAAACTAAGGTAATTTTAGTAAAAAATATTTAAGCTGGTAGAATGATTAATATGATATGTAAGTAGAAACATTTTAATAGTATCTCATAATAAAAAAATATTTTCATAAACAATGTAATTATTTATGGAATATTTAGTCTAAGAATGATAAAAAATGGTATATTATATAATAAAATTTTCTGTTTAAATATTTTTAGAAATAACATTTTATATTTATGTTCATGACAACATGTTGTTTATGTAATTTTGTATTTAAATTCAACACATGGACATAACATATTGAATTTTTTCAAATGAAATTGGATGTGTTTTTACATTTTTAATAATAAAAACCTATAATGTTTTGTTTGATAATATTGAACATAGTCTATGATTTGACATCTGTATAGTTTTTTCATTAACTTACCATGTTAGATCTATTTAAATGAAAGACATGATGTGTCACTAGAAAAACATGGAAATGTGGAGTGTTGTTTGTGGTTGCATTATTATCATTGCAATGATATGCTGATATTCCATGCTGAAAATAGCAGTTGTTGGAAAACATGATTATTCTATTATTATTTTCGATTATGATATCCTTATTATGACTTCTTGTTTGTGCTCACCATGCGGTAAAATAGAAAATCACTTATATAAGTATAATGAATCATTTCTCCATGGAAAATTTAAAATTGGGTAAATTTACCTATGGAAAATAATGATAAAAAATATTTTAATCCCCTAAATAGTTCTAGTATATGTCATGTGTAACTACATTGTGTTATTATTCTTATTGCGATTCCTTGTTTGAAATATTATTTAAAATCATAAATCATATATAGAAGGAAAACATGCTCCCTAAACGAGATGTTTTATACTATTATGTGGTAAAAATTGTAAGGGATAATCAGTTACATCCAATGTATAAAATTTCCCAATTTGGGGGAGGTAATTCCTTGATTTGTGTGCGTGTGCCTTTGTATGATGATAATGGTGATCCTTTGTTGGGGAAGTGTATAGGATATGATATAAAATTTGGTAATTTGAAGGGGGTTGTTTCTTGTGGATGGTAATGTGGTATGGTTGTGTGGTGTTGTGAAATGGATAGTGAACATTTTCTTCGGATGGTATGTTTGGACAGTGGATGGGATGTGTAGTGGAAGTGATGTGTTATGTATGAGGTGTTCAGTTATTATGGTAACATGTCTTGTATTGTTTTGATTTTTCATATGGTTTTATTTATAAAACCTCTAACTAATAATAAAAATTACAATCACTTAAAGTTAATTGTAAAATAAATTTATCATCTTAGAAATCATGAAATCAATAAAGATGGCCTTTCCTCCCATGCCTAAATCTCTTTATAAAGTATGTGTTGAGAATGTTTGAATACAACCATGTTGGTTGGGTTTGTTTTGTTTGATCTTATATTAATTCCACATGTTATTACCTAAGTCATATCGAGAGAGGGAAACTTGTTCCTTATATAAAAATGTGTTATATTACAACATGTTTTAAAACCTTGCGGGTGATTCAGTTCCACACAAAACAGACAATATTAAGATTTTGTGAATAGTTTCCTCTTATTTTTATACATGTGATAGCTCTGTCCATATTAATATAAGTATTCATACTAATATAGGAATACTATTTAAAATGTTTTCATGCAATTAAAAGAACTTATGGAAAATAAATATTTGAAAAGTTGAAACTATTATTTATTCTGCATAAGTTTGTCCTGGTAATTAATGATTTGGTGGAAACCATAAAAAATTTAAACATTGATAAACTGGTTTCTTTAAGAATCATGTAATATTTTTTTCCATGCCATTTTATGATTCATTTTTTTCTACATTTGATATTAATTTTTTTAATATTAAATTGGTATAAAGACTGATAGATTTGACTTAGTAGAAAAAAATTGTGAATTCATAATCCCATCCAATTTATGTAATTTTTCACCAGAAACATGTTGATGAAAATTGGTTTTACAATATTTGATGAATGTTTTTTCAAATAGAGTATTTTTCTAAGTACATGATATAAGATGTATTCAAAATTGGTTTTTACATAAAATAGTTTTCCTAGATCACCAAAATTGTTTTGAAACAATATCTTTCACTAGAATGTTTTAATAATATTATTTTATGGACATAGTAGGTCCCAGAAAATGTTGAGATACATGTATGAATAGTGATAGATCATTTAAAGAATTATTCTTATGTTTTAAACTCCATCACTAATAAAATTCAATAAGGTGTCATTAATATAACATCTATGTATTTAAGAAATTGTTACTCATTCATGGTGATTTTTTTCATCATGATTTTTTATGAATGAAATGTTTTTAATGTTTTGAATTTTAAATTTATATACTAAAAAATGAGGATGATGAATATATAGATATCTATACAATGGAATCTCGATGTGAATTATTTGAAGTATAATGAATAACAATGTTTTCTCATATCTAAAATATATTCCTCCTGGTTAAAATAACATGAGTAAATTATTATTGATTTGCTGACCATAAACAAAGTTAATATTGTTGTTTGATTGTTATGTATTTCATTCTAGACCTTCTATACTAATCTATATGATGTTTTTCTTGTTTGATAGGTATCTCCAACAAAAGGTTGTGTTTAATGTATTATGTAGATTTACACTTATATTCCCTTGTAGTTGTTGTGTTCCAAATATATCAAGAATCATGAGATATATCTCATGGGTTGGTTGAACAACCATTCACTTTCCCTCTAGTTTTTTTTGGATCATAGGAACGAACATTTCCCTGGTTCAGGTTATCGGGAGGCAATGGTGGCCGGGGGGTGGTATTAAATTATTCCAATGATCAAGGATGTACGTTATGTTATGATTTTTTAGGTTTTTGGGGAAACATGTTTAGTTGTTAACAATGATTCATGTGTAACAACATCCTTGAGAGGTATCTCAATTGATTGTTGTTCAGACCCTTCCTCTCTTTTCTTTCGATATGGTTTTCAATTATCAAGGGATTGAATTGTTTGAGTGGTATATGATGCATGTAACATAATTTACTATCCATTACATTGTGATAAATCTAGTGTTTGAGGATCTGGGGTTTATCTGAGGTGTATTGGGTACATGTGAGTCATTCTAATGGTGACTTGTTTCAATTGTTTTCCAAATTTCCATTTTCTAATGATAGATCATTTTGGAGGAATCTTGTTCTAGAGGCATCTTATTATGGTGGTAGATTACCATAGAGGTATCACAACCAGTTGATGATGTATTATATATGACTCATCTAGAGTTGACTCACTAGTTGTGACTCCTTTTACAGTGACTCTTTAATAGTGACTCACTGGTGGTGACTTGTCTGGTGGTGACTCGCTAGTAGTGATTTGTCTTGTGATGAATCATCTAGTGGTGACTCGATGGTGGTTATTCTTCTGGTGGTGACTCATCTGGTGGTGACTCACTATCATTGACTCTTCTAGCAGTTATTTGTTTCAACAGTTTTCCAAATTTCCATAATTTCCAATATTTTTTCATTTTTTCCCATTTGATGTTTCTTTGACATAAATTATTTTACTTCCATATTTATGTGGGTGTGAAGCCTTTTAAAAGGATATAAATAATATCATTTATTTTCAAAATAATCTAGATGCATTTAAATATTTACATCACTGGGTTTATTGAGATCCACCAGTAATGGAAATTCTAATCTTTATCAAATCATTAACATTATGTATGTAGTCTTCCTATTGTGAAGATCCTTACTACCCAACTTTTTCATTTAAATCTCTTGATATGGGATGAACCGAATCCTTATTTCCATATGAGTCTTTGAAAAAGGTGATACAATTTTTTTGAGTCCCCCACCATGGAATCATCTTCTTCTGGTACACATCCATGTTTTGGTGCAGCAAGCCAAATAAACAAGGCTACATCAATCATCATTATTCTAAATAGGTTTTCCTTAATTTTTATTTATGTGTATCAGGTAGGATGGGTTTATGTTTTCTAACTCTTGTGAACATGACCATAACTAGATTATGAAATATACTGAATCCTTTTATATTTAATTTAAAGTGGTATGTGAATTTGACATATGCTTTCATATTTTATTGACATTTTGATCGATGGTGTGAATTGTATGTGCAAAATACCTACTAAAAAAATTTCATTCGAGGTCCTTATTTGTGCACTAGTTTATGGGTTACGAAATACCTGCATTTTGGGTGGATATCGATGTCACTTATTATATAATTGGTTAACCATGTACACTAAATTAAATGATATGGATTCCCCATGATTATATATATTGTGATAACACCTTAAATTAAGGGAAACTGAATAAGGGACACCCTACTAAATCCAAAATAATTTTTTACTCTGTTATGTGATTTAACATGTTTCTGGACATGATTGTGTGTTATGGGTTGGCTCTGGTGATATGATCAACGGAATATGACTCTTTTGTTATGCGTGTGGGAGAAATGGATTACATATGATTGTATAGTGGGATTTCAAAGGGTATAGTCATACAACGTGGAATAATGATGGTTATAATGTGGAAGTGCAGAAAGGATACAAAAAGGGGATGTGGTTATAAGTCTGTGACAATGTGGGATTATTGGTAAGAAACTAATCTATTTTTCTGTGGTGCTAATTTCTATTTTATTGTTATTTTATTCTGTGAATTAATACAAGTTTCTTGGGATTTATAGAAATAAAGGGAAATATTCATTTTTGTAGAGAATATAGAAAAATGGTCTCATTAAATTGGAATGTAGAATGTGGAAATATAATGATGTAATTATAACACACTAGGATTTTATGAACCAATGTCTTTCTAATATATCATTATTCGTTCTTTGGAAAATCTATTAAATAACAAAATATGGATTAAAAGTATAATGTGACTTATGGCCTATGTTCTTATTTTGTGGTGTATGGCTTATTTTTATGTATTTGGTTCTGTTATATATACCCAATTATTAACATAATTTAAATTGTATGGTAATAATTTTAAATGGGAATATAAAATGAGGAAATTGATGGTGGGTTGTGTTTTCTAATTGGTTCATGTTTATAAATAAACTAATGGTTTGTAAAAATTAAATAAGTTATCCTTTTAGGTGAAATTATTTTTATAAATAATTTTGATGACAGAAATAAAATTAGATAATATAGTTGGATTTATTGATGAATCAGAAAACATGGTATATGCTTTAAATATTGGGAAAAAAATTTGGTTGGTGTCTTTTTGTGTTTTTTTATTAATTTAGTGGTGGAAGAGATTTGGTGGCTTTGGTGAGATGGTTAGTTATTGTTATAAATTCATATAATGTGGTTTTGTTTTATAACTCTAAATGTATATGCATTTTAAAATCATGTGATTTCTATATGCACCCCACTCTTGTTGAGAACTATATTCCAAACACCCCCATCATTACTGGGGGAGGGTTCTTTCCAAAACATCTCAGTTGAAGCATGGATGGATAGACACCATCTCTTCCCCACTCCCTATTCCAAGCAGTTTTTCCCCTTGTTTCATCAGGAAGGTAGTGGTTTGTGAGGCATAGGTGTGTGTGGGAGAGTGGTGATTTCTAAGTTGTCTTTAGTATGAGATGTGTTTTTCTTTCCTCAGTGTCTTCAAGATTATATGTGTTGTTCATTCCTAGGTTTCTTCGAGATGACATGTTTTTTTCTTCAACAGGAGTTCCTGGTATCAGTTGTTCTTGTGGCCGAGGGGTCTATGGGTGGAATATGATTTCACTTGTGGCCTAGGTGATGGGAAGAGATATTTTTTATGGGGCCCATGTGTGTGCATAAAGGTTATAAGAAGTTTCTTTCATAATAATATACAGTGTGAGGACATTTTTTTGTGAGGAAAGAGCAGCTAAACTGGTGGGATGTGTTGTAGTATACCCAAATCATCTATTTTATTGCTATATTACATTACATTACATGGGTCATTTGGTTATCATACCTTAGTGATGATGGGATTGTTACTATACCTATTTAGGTGTTGTTTTGTTCTACAAAATTCACATAGGTGCATTAGTATGGCATTTTCACCTATGTGTGAGAGGCTTTGGTTTTCCAAATGATTGTAATTGTATGCTCACACTATGTATATGAAAACTATTTTTAGGTTTCAAAGGGGACTTTTTGGACTTTTATGTAAATTTTTAGTTTGGACCATTAGAGTTGTTGTTTCATCAATGCATTAGATTTTATTATTTTGGGATTTAATTTGGAGACTTTATATGTATATATTTTGATTTATACATTCATTTTGGTATGGTTTGACATTATTTTTATACTATTTCTTGGAGTTGTTTTTTGTTTTTTCATCCTATCTCCCTATCATTTTTATATAACTGGTAATACCACCCATATTGTGAGATTTGTAAACCCTTGGTGCTAGTCATCAACTTAGGGCCTACTAGAGGTGGGACTCAGGGGGTCATTATCTCCATATAATCATTTCTATCCTAGGAGTGGTATCCTTGGAGGTACGGGTCATGAAAATCATAATCATTGTTTTATGGAATAACCCGTGGGAAACAAATTGGTTTTATTTTAATTTCATCAATTAATCATAGCATAACCTGTGGAAAACTAATTTGTTTCATAATCATGTTGTCTTCGTAGTAATAAATAATCCATGGAAATAATAAGCATAGAATCATTGTATCATATCTCTAGATAATAATAAATAAGATCAATTTATTTCATTTTAGATTAAAATTCCATTAAAATATCACTTTGATTATTTTGTGAGGAAAACATACATTTAACATTAAAATAACTTATTTAACATCTAACAAATTCCAAAATATTATATTTAAATTTCAATGTAAATATTCAAGGAAAATTTCAAATTAATATTTTGATAATTTAGTTTCAATGATGGATTTGGATTCCATTTCTGTCATATATTTTAAAAGACAACACTCAATTCATACTGTTGTAAATTGAATAAAACGTAAATTGTTCAAAAAATAAAAATGTGGTTACTTTTATGCTATTTGTTTAAAATTAAATAATTGGTAAAAATTCCTTTTTATTTTCATATTAAAAATTAAAAACTCATTAAAACGTTTTTATAAAACATAGATATGTGAGAAAACTTCTTTTGAACTGAATAAATGGACAAACTAAGTTATCCTTAAAAAAGTTCCTTTAGTATTTTAAGAAATTAAACAAATAAAATTGAAATTAAACAACTATTTATAAATAAATAACGATATAAGAATAAAATTAATGAGTTTTATGAGAGGTAGATCATGAAATTTCATCTTCAAAATCAAAATCAAAAACAATGCTGATAAATAACGATATTTTTATATAAGACCCTTTCAAATTAGAGAATTTTGAATAATAATCCAAATGAATGAATAAAATAAAATTAAATCATATATATATTTAATATAATGATATTTATGATATAAGAATTCATATATTACATATATACACTACACAAAATAATCAAGTCTTGAATATGGAATATGTCACCTAAAAATTAAAGTGACACTAATAATCCATTACTTCCAGATTGACTTGATGTAATAACAATATTAACCTATTATATATTAAATTTAAATGTATTATATTTATATAAAATAATAATTATCATACAAATAATATCATATATGAATCAATTATAACATTTCAACACACCATTATTAATAATCCCTTATTAAAATAATTATTCATGGGTGTTAATTATGACATTTTACATGAATATTTATTGTTCATTAGACTCAATCCTTATACAATGATCATTGTTCTAAAATCTAAAAAAATTTATTCATGATTTATATACAATATATATTCATAGTATATATAAATTTAAATTCATTCAGAAAAGGATGAGTTATAATAATTAATTACATTGTTCATGTAGACGGTAGAATATACAAATTCATGTACATTACTTACACATTAGGACAGATGAAATGGAAGAAATTAAAATAATTATTGAAAATTATATAATAATTATTATATCACATATAAATTATATGCATATTAAATATATTTTTATTACCATATATGTAAAAAATAAATGAAAAACGATTCATATCTCTTTGTGGAGGTGGTAATCCACACGTACTCAAGGGAAACATTATTCTTCCTAATGATTAAAGGCTATGAAGGTAGATATGATCTTAAAATTATAGAGGAATAATTATATCATTAATAATATATATTAACATTATATTCATAAGAATAACAATCCATGAAATTTTAAGATGGACAAAGAATTGTGTCTCTATGTGTTGGTGGAAGTCTATTCGGACGCATAAACGATACATTCACTTCAATTTGATGGAGTATAGGTGAATATTTGTGTTTCTATAACCATAATAAAATTTATTCACAATTATGATGCCTAATTTATAAATTACTAATGATTACCAATAATTATGATGAGGTATAGTAATTAACTAAAATATATTGATCGGTTAAGGCATTTACCTCTTCTTTTAATGAAATCCTTTAGATTTCCAATTAAAGACACTGGGGTTGGTCTATTGTAGATAAAAGATCTCATATAATGTTTCTATTAAATTTAATAATACCATTTTTAGGGTTTTTCCAATATATATGGCACAAATTGTTATAATGATGATATCGGAGGAGTGTCCTTTTACAAGTGGTGGAGAGGACACCCGTGTAATTTATTAAAATAAATAAATATAATAAATTCATAATCAATAAAATTCATAAATATTGATATAGGTTATAATGTGGGATATTATTAGGTCTACATATGGCCATAAAATATCTTATATTCAAGTTTAAGTGAAAAACATACCCTTATATCTTGCTTTAACTCCCCCGGTAAAGCCATATTTAACTCTATCTATGGGGAATTTTTTAACAATTTTTAATATTCATCATGACCAAAAACTCAAGTGGACAAATTAAAAAATTTCTATATTATAATTCTTAATATTAATAAATTTTATCTAATTAAAACTATAAAATTACAAAAAATTAGTTTTAATGTAAACATTCAAGATGCATAACAAAATCCACATAACATTAATTCAAATTAACATAATTATAATATTAATAATATAATTTAACTAGTTATACATTTAAATACTTATAAAAAATGGGTATTTCTAAATGCTTTATATGAAAAGACAAATTTATGTAAAAATTAGTATTTTCACCATTCATTGAAAATTTATTCTTGTGAGAAAAGTTTCAAAAATTCACTCTATATTAATTTATAACATGGAGATTGCCGAAAATGAATTTATTTATTCAAAATTGAGTATTATTTAGAAGTATATTTTCTTTATAAAAAATTATTCTTTTATGAATTAAGTTACTCATAGTTGTACCACTAATTTAAAAGCTATATTATAATGGTAAACTGTATTATGATTCATTTATACTCAGTGTTTCATGTATTAAAAGTTATAGAATAATATAAAAGTATTTAAAAAATTATCAAAAAAATATTCAGATTTTATAATACCATGAATTAAACATAAATTGTTATTTACTTTGTCTACAAATTACATAACTGTGAAATTTAAATTAAACCCAAAAAATTGATTCGTTCAAAATCAAACCAAGGTTTAATAAACATGTTTGCAACAACGAGTTTTTGTTCTTCTTAAAAGTGATCGTTTGATGTGTTCTCATTTTAACTTGTTTCCCATCAGGTGTACTAATTAAAAATTATTTCCTCTAATTTATAAGGGTTATTCTAAAATTATTAACATATATAAATGGATATGCATATTATATATCAATAGAATCATTATCTATCTTTAATTTTATGATTGAAGTTCCAAGTATCATGTCTTTTGATTCTTAAACCTCATTTGTAGTGGTTTTAATAGCATGAACTTTATCCCTAAACCTTTTCTGAGTAAAATTACCTTGTTGTAAAGATAATTCTTTTGAGTAGTGTACTTTATCATTAAATAGAAATAATTTGATCTTTATTTTTTATTCATATTCATTATGGAATTTACTTCATCACATATAACAAACTATCATTCTATTTAAGAGGATCCCAAAGGGTTTCTTTTCTAAATTATTCCATTTCTAAAATTTAAATCATCCATTTTTTTGCTAGATTTCCCTTTAAATAGTGATTGGGAATTCTATTTTTTATATTAATTTTCATTGAAAATATAATACATGGTTAATTACATCTATGGTTTATGGGAACTTTATACCGTATCATCATAGGTTAAAAAATTTTAATATATTAACACCATTTGAAGGGTTGTGTTTAACCCATAAAACAATCTATCAATCTTACGTTCTAGATTACATATATAGCCTAAATCCTAAAATTATAATCATTTAAAATTTTCAACATATATAAAAATATTTCCCTCTACTATTTGTCTCAAATTTGGGAATTTACATTTAAAATTGAATCATTCCTCTTATGGAATGTATCTTCGAAATAATATCACCTTAAATATTTCACATTACATACCATCACATTCTCCAAGATCCTTAGTATTTTGAAACAATGACCACCTTTTACATGAAATATATGGAAAAAATGTGCTACAATAACATTTCCCATTTTATTATATCCCTAATCTAGAAATATATTTTTAAGGGACTCTATCCATTTTTCATATACAAATATTTCAACATTTACATTGAAGGATAAAGGTTTTTAGTGAATTAAGTATTCCGTAATCATAGTATTATGATATAAATATATAATTTTCTATATATAGGAGAGGTTAATGGAAATAACCATCGTTTACTACCATAATTGAGTTATATTTCCCTCTGATTAATAATTAACAATATTTAATTTCTTATAAGATAATTAATTACATTGATTATGGTTATTGATACATTTTTCATTATTTATTCCAAGTAAAATCTATAAATTATAGAATTTACTTATATCAAATCACTTGGAAAAATATTTCATAACATATAAATAAATTAAAATTTATTAAATATTCTACATGTTTATCTTAATCTCATGTTTATTATGTTCTTCTAAAATCTAGATCTCAAGGTTACTACTAAAATTTCTATTATTCTAATTGTAACAAACTTATCTCTAGTAGTCAGAATCCCATGTTTATTTTTTTCACTCGAATATAATAAAAGGGGTCATATCACATTGGATTGAATATTATTATAGTCTTGATAGACTATAAACTTAAAGTTTTATCACACTACAAAAGAAAAAAAGAAATGGAACTAAAAATATTAATAAGAACATTATTATTATTTATATGTCTAAAAAAAATAATGATCAATTATGTCTACCCTTGGGATAAGAAACATAATTAAAGGGTGAGATCATTAAATCAATAAGTTAAATCTTATTGCGGAGACAATCATTGAATAAATAATTCATGGAAATTATAGTAGAAATAAATAATGATTAAATAATCCATATTACTAATATCAAGAAAGGGGAATATATCCATGGATGAAACATAAATATAAATAATCAATTGGATGAAAATAATTTGGTTTATTATAATATCATGAATAATATTAGACACTAAATTATTTTTATAAATGTTTTCTTCCGAGATTCTATAAAAAATTATAAATCCAAACACCAAATAACTAAGAATGATTATATCAATGGACCTTCCATTGCATAAAAGGGATATAAAATATATAGACCCACCCATTCACATAATTATTTCAAAGTAATTCATTATATAAAAAGAAATAAAAATAATTATAGTGAAAAATTATCCTTATTTAGAAATGGATATCCTTATTAGAAAACAAGAATATATGATATAAATATATACCCCAGTAACACATAAGAACAACATGGACATAATACAATTAAATCTATTAAATTATATGTATTTTTAAAAGTATTTAATTTCATAAATTTATATTATTGTATTCATAAGTGATTAGACACACTACAAAACGTAAAATAACAGTTGAATATGTCTTATTTCATAACAAGATAAAAGTATGACAAGAAACTCTTACATATTGTCAATACTCATTCTGTATGTTCTGCAAACACTTAATTATAAAATCATATTAAAAATTTAATTATTTAATTAAAATTTAATGTTCATTAATTTATCAATATTATTTTTATTTCATTTTTAATCACATTATATTTAGATACTAAAATATGTTATGTTCACATTGGATGCTTTTGATACATTAAGTTTATAAAAAAACCATTATATTTACTATGATAAAATGATTCATGCTTCTATTATATCTATAATATTAAACAGTTTGTAATTATCTTCATAATATAATAAATATAATTTTTATACTGAACAGGTAATGACCAAAATTTTATCAATGGAAACTCCCTTCTTAAAATTATTCCATATTTTTAATTTATATAAAATTATATAGAGGAAATAATATATTACTTATAAATAATGAATGAATGGAATAATATGTGTTCTTATATGTTAATGAACATGTACCAATGGAATTGTAACTTAACTTTTGGAATAGGGATGTTACCATTATGAGTAGTAATTCAAAAAATGGAATAATTAAATCATCTATCAATGTACAAATAAAATTTAGGCATATTATAAATGATAATATGATATAATCATATCATAGTATAATTAAATAAATGTTTTAAAATTTATTAATTTAGCATTGGTATTTTTTTAAAACATAAATGTTTATCTTCTATTTTATAATTAATATAATGATTTAATACAATTTTCTTTCATAAAATAGATTCCTAAATTAATATTTTTTTTCTAATGATTATATGATGTTTTGATGAGACCTTAATTTTTTTAAAATGATATAAAATTAGTTATAATTTTAAAATAAGTATTTTCCAAGTAAATGATGATTTTAATTAAGAATTAAAATTCCCTTATTTATGATATTATATTCGTAAAATTGAGTTTAATTTTGAATTCTACAAATCAAAAACTGGTTAGGGTGTATTTCTGGGATTTTTATAAAATATAATATTTTTTTGAATAGTAAAGTACAGTAATTTACGATATATATATACATTATAAGGAGCTCCACATGGAGAAAAAATTAGCAGGTAAAATCCTCCTTTTGTTTTGATTTATTTTTATATTATTTTCTTTTATTATTCTATACTCATCTCCCCTACTCCATGTGTAATGATTTATCTAGTGTATTATATAAACTCTTATTATTTTATGGTAAATTTGTAAAATATAATCATACCTCATCACCTCTCCCTTTTATTAAAAAAATTGAATAATCTTCTGTGTGGTTTTTTCCCACCATTAAGGATGAAATGTTTTAATTTTATTTTCTCACCTTCATGTATTATCATAATAACATTTTAATGGATAAATATTATTGTAAAATTTACTTTATATCATTTATAGGTGATGTAACTAACTTATACACAATGTATTAAATAATAAAACAAAATGAGTTCATTATGATTGAAAAATTCCAAAATTAATCTAACCAGTTATCATTAAAATTTTACATAATGAATCAAACTAATATATAAAAAATATATAAAACCAATTAAACATATATAATTTATTTCAATAACATATTATTTCAATTTTGGATATTTATCCCCATTTTACATGATCTTCCATGCATATATACAAGTGAACCAATCATGAAAAAGAAAAAAAATAAACACCCTTAGAATTAAAAAATTCAACACTAAAACTCATCAAAATGAACATATACGAACATAATAAAATTATAATGGAATAAATAAATGAATAAGATGAATTGGATTTATTAATTAATGAATAAAACGTGATTATATAGGATATTAAATGAGAGAAATAATTTTGTTATAAGGTAATGCGATTCTTAAACCCAAATTCTTTTATTTGGGTTATTCCTCTTTTATGAAAAAATTTAGTTTGGATGTTGTTTTAATATTCATAAAATATAATTTCATTTTCATTCCCTTTATTTTTTTGGGATATACATTTTTCCAATCTAATTTTATGAATTATACAATGATTTTACAAAAGAACACTTCTTTCTAAAAACACATATTCTACTTTTCTTAAGATTTATTCATTTTTACTCCAGAATGATGATTTTATTATATATATGATATTACCTTTTTGGAAGCCTTTTTTTCTTGAATATATTCATTTTGAAATGAGCCCCATTTATTTCCATGGGTTTTCATATGGAAATGATTTTTATACGTTCTATGATGAATGAAAGATTATGTAAATGTTATGATGTGACGGTGTTCCCATAATTATATAGTGCTCCAATGCATTAGATAATGTGATGTAACTCGTGAGATAATGTCAGATAAGTGTGAACATGATGATAAAATTGGTCAAAAAAGTGATTTTATGATTATTCACATGTGTTATTCATGAACATGATTCTATATTTGATCAAAACTATGTGTGTTATTGTGAACAAATATATAATGTTTCATTTTTATGCATTTCCACATTCCATGCCTTTATCTAATGACTCCTCTATTGATTATGATAATGATCCCATGATTATTTTATGATAATAATTATTATCCTTACCAAGGCTATATAGATTCATGTTCTTATCTGGTTTTTACTAGGCTTCTAGCTCACCCCTTTATTTTATCTATATCCTAAGGTGTTTACTTTTACTAAGGAGAGAATACGGTCCAACAATATTATATAGAAGAAAGAATTAAAAAAATCATGTTTTTTATATAAATGTAATGTTTTGTCCTAATTTTCTCATGACACTAAACCGTTGGATCCAAGATTCCTAATAATATTATGTTATTTATCGTTAAAATGATGCAATAGTAATGTATGAAAATCGGGGTCTCTATAGTTGGTATCAAATCACATTTTAGTAAATTTGTAAATTAGGATTATAGAACATCAATGAAAACCATTAGTATGAGGCTAAGTATATGAAATCACCAAAGAAACTTTTTTTAGAAATTTTATAAACATATGGATCTAACAAGAGATGCCTATAGAGTTAATTTATTAATGGAATAAATAATGTATTTAGAACTAGTTGACATATGTTTTGTTAAAACCATTTATCATTTAGAAACATTTTGGAACCAGAAGAAATAAGGTTAAAAATATGTATAAGGTACATTGTAGTGATTACCTAAACATTGTCTAGAATTCCATGGGAGGTGGAGTTCAAAATTTTATGGTGACTATAAACTAGCTATCTTAGGTTATATACAATAACCTAAATAATGTTGAATGTACTCCTTCCCCTAATATGGTGAACCAGTTATCGAGTCTTTTATGCTTCAACAACCATCGATGTAAAGTGGATCTTCTGATCCACTAGTCACAGAATTGTTGTTCAACTCAATGGAGGAGATATTTTCTGTGCTTAATTATTATGAGATGGAGAATGAAACTCTATCTATTTATCATTTATAAGGACAATTAAATCTATGGTCGAAAATGAGTACAAACACTATGCCAAATAATGAAATTGAAAAGATGGATTGGGATGAGTTTAAGAATATATTTCTTAATAGTCATTTCCCTTGAAGTTTTCATACAATGAAGGAGATATAAGTCTTATATATGTTGCAAAAGTAAGGTGAATATATCATAAATTACGATGAAAATTTGACGAGGTTTGCAAGGAATGCATCCTGTTCTATTATCAACAGTGATTGAAAAATAGGAAGATTCTTAAGTTGGTTAAAATAACACCTTTAAAAGGATCATCCAATTTGAGACTTCAGGATATAAAAATATGTTATTCACTATGCTCTAAAAGTTTAGTGGAGTTTGTATAATGGTCCTAGGGCTATGGATATAAGAAATGAAATATGAATTTTCACATTGGAGGATCTAGTCACATAGGTGGAAATATAACTCAACCACTCGCATGTTAAAAACATGTTATAAAGAATCATTGTAATTTTATCACAGGGATGAAGGAAATTCATCTTGAGTGGGAATGAAGTTCACCAAGATCATGAATGTTTAAAATACGTGAAAAATATAGAAAATGTTGTGGATTAAAGAAGGGAACCACACATCGTTCAATGCTTCAATTGTTGGTAGCAAAGGAATAGGAAAGCCAGTTCACCAATCATCGATTCCTCAAGGGTAATCAGCATAAGCAACCCCAAAATCCAATGGAGTATGAGAAATATTAGTATTTAACAACAAATAAGGTGGATCCAAATATTTATGCAGTGACTGGTTTGCTGGTTATTCATTAAAGAGTAGAAAATATAACATTTTATTATAGTTCAACACATTCTTTCATATCATGGATGTTTAGTGGAACTATATAGACACCACCTAAAAATGTGTATGAGGATTTATCTATGATAAGATAAAATGGAGAAATTATTTTATCCAATGTATTTAACTACTCCCTGGATAATGTTTTTTACTAAAACAACTAGAAAATATGGTCTTTTATCCTTTTTAAATGTTTGATTCAATTTTAGGCACGAATTGGCTATCATTATACAAAGACAATACCAACTATTGGGAAAGGGAGATCATACTACAAATCCTAAGGAATCCCCAAATTTATTATAATTCTAAGGATGAGGATAAATCTGTTATGGAATAATCATCTCAAGTGTTGATATTACTGTCTTATGATCAAGCATAACTGGGTCAAATGGTTGAGGAAATAGAGAGAATCATGATCGAATACATTCCCATTGTGAGGTACTATACCGATGTGTTCCATGAATAATTTCCTATTCTTCTTCTTTACCGATAAGTTCAGTTATCAACTACACATATTTGAAGATCTATTCATATATCAAGTAAACCATAAATAATGGACACTATTGAGTTTGAGGAACTTAATAAGTTGTTAAAAGAGAATCTAGAAAAGGATTTCATATGCCTTTGTACTTTTCTATATCATGAACCAGTCCCCTAAATTTTGAATAATAATGGTTCAATGAACCATTATATTAATTTTCATGATCTCAACAAAATCATGATAAAAGATGACCTGTTTGACCAGCTACATGGGGAAAAGTATTTGTTTAAGGTGGTACTTTGGTTATGATATCACCAATTAAAGGATAAGAAGTAATATATTCATAAGTCAACCTTTAAAAAAATTATAGAAACTTTGAGTTCATTGTGATTCCTTTTGGACCCACTGATCCTCCAACAATATTGATGGAATTAATTAAAATATTCTTTATTGATTACATTTAAAACTGTTTGGGAGTCCTTATACTGTATATTCTAATATAATCCAATAATATGGAGAAACATGATGAGAATATGAATACAATGATAAAGATTTTTTGAAGGGATAAACATTAGGAAATTTATTGTAAATGTGAGTTTTGAATAGAGAAAGGATCATTCTTAGGGAATTTTATCACTGAAAAATGAATATTTGTAGACCCTTACAATATAAAGGAAATTGAAGAGTGTCACCAGAAAACATCAATAGTGGAGATCCAAAGTTTTTGTGTTCTATCTATGTATTACTGGAGGCTTTTGAATAACATACCAGTATTGTTGAACCCACTAAGAAAGCTAGCATATAAGGGAGAAAATTTTGTTGTTCCAAGTGATTGTGAAGACTACTTCAAGGATTTAACAAAGATCCTTATCACAACCCCAGTACTCACATGTCTGACAAATAGAGAACACTTTTTGGTATATAGTGATTCTTGAAATAATTTTTTAGGATGTGTACAGATGAAAAATGAAAAAGTGATATCTTATTCTTTAAGGTAGGTGAATGTTTTAGAGAAAAACTATCTCACGCAGGATATAGATTTGGGAGCTACGATATTTTCATTAAAAATATTGTGGCATTATTTATATGGGGAGAACTGTGAGATATATACTGATCGTAAGAGCCTAAAATATATATTCACATTGAATAATCATAACACGCACCTGTGAAGATGGTTATATCTCATCATGTATTATGACTGTTCAATCCACGATCATCTTGGAAATGAAAATAATGTGGTATAAGATCTAAGTAAAAAGGATCCTATAACATTATCAATGATTAAAATTGAGAAGGACCTAATATTAAAAGATTTCAAAAGGATGGGTTTGGGAATAATTAATGAAGGAAAATCAATAATAGTTTCTCAAATTATTACTCAACCATTCCTTATAGAGAAAATAAAAGATTCACAAAGAAATTATGTGGAAATTTGAAAGAATAACGAATATATCATAATGTATTAATACTCATACTATTAAATTGATGATGAATGACTTATAATATTTGGGTCATGACTAGGTACCATCAAATAAAAAAATAAGGAAATATATTTTTTTGAATCACATATCTCAACCTTTTTTATTAACCTAGGAATCACAAAAATGTATCAAGATCTTCGAGAGAACTATTGTTGGGACACTATGAAGAAGGATATCACTAAATATACATCAATGTTCCTAGTAATTTTCCTAGGGAATGATGAATGGAAAATTCTAAGGGGATGAGGCAACCATTACCCATGCCAATATGGAAATGGGATATCATCAATATAGAGATTTCTGCTGTAAATACAAATACATCTAGTGGAAACAACATTATATGGGTTGTTACAGACAGTCTCACAAAGATAGTTCCCATTATCAAATTTTCAGAGGACTTATCACTAGATCAAGTTGCATTGGTATATATTTATAATTGGTAAGTCTTCATGGAGTATTGATGTTGATTTCATCTGATCAAGATACGAGATTCACCTCCATGTTCCAAAAAAGTATTCAACATGCTCTAAACACTAAGATAAACTTTAGTATGTATTACCATCCTCAAACTTATGTACAATATGGGAATAGACTTCCAAAACTAGAAGACATGTTGAGAGTATTTTCTACATACTTCAAAGTTGGAAGGAACTAACATCTACCTATGTTCAGATTCTCTTAAATTAATATTTTCCACTCGAGCATCAAAATGACTCCATATGAATCACTTTATGGGAAGAGATAGAGAACAATAGTATGTTGGGATGAATATAGAGAATGGAAGATACTAGAGACTAAAATTGTTAATGAAATTGTGGAAAAGGTGAAAACCATTAAGTAGTGAATCAAGGAATCCAAATGTAGATAGAAAATATTTGTAGAATGTCATTGATGGTACCTGTAGTTTATAGTTGGAGACATGGTATTCCTTTGCATATATTTATGGAAGAGGATCATTAGTTTTGGAAAGAAGGGAAAGCATTGTATGAGGTACATCTGTCCCATCAAGATTTTTATTTCTGTCGGATTTGTGGCTTATCGACTAGCACATCCACCAACCATATCATAAGTACACGATTTGTTCCATGTATCACTCTTAAGAAGAATATACCGAATCCAACACATGTACTAAATCCATTAATGGTTTATTTGGAAAATAATCTCTCTTAGTAGGAGTATCCATTAAAGAACTTTGACTATAGAGACAAATTTCTATAAATCAAGACTACTCACCTAGTAATAGTACAACCGTGTAACCATATGTACAAAGAGGCAACATGGGAACTAGATGAAATGATAATGTATAATTACCATCACCTATTTTCAACATATTATGTAAAAAATTATTTCATGGGAGGAATTTCATATAGGATGAAGAATGTAAGGACCCAATATTTTATCATTGGAAAATACCATTAAATAATTATTCCATCTAGTATAAAATACATAAAATAACATATTGGACACAATATAAACATTATAAATGTGTATTGACTCAAATAAGAGGAATTTCTTGATGTTAATGAATGTATACCAATGGAATAGTGACTTGACCGTTGAAATAGTAATGAGACCATTGGAATAGTGATTTCACCAATAGAATTGTAACCTCATGTATGAATGTTTAAATAAAATATATCCATCTTATATCTGATAATGTGATATAATTATATCGTAATATATGTAAATAAATGTTATAAAAATTATTAATTAAATGGTGGTATTTTTATAAAATACAAATGTTCATTTAAAATATTATAATTAATACAATTATTTATCAAAAAAATTTCATAAAATATATTCATAAATTAATATTTTGTTGTAATCTGATTTTAAGGTAAATTTATGAGACCTTAATAAATTTTTCAAACTTTTACAACATGATTTAAAATTTTAGAACATGTATATTCCACATAAATGGGGGTTTTAATTAAAATTTAAAATTTTCATAATTACAAATTTATTTTCATAAAATGGAGTTCATTTATGAATTTTAAACCTCAAAAAATTTAAAGTTGATTTTTTTTGGATTTTTCTAAAATATTCGAATTTTTTTGAATAGTAAAATAAAATAATTTATGGTTTATATAGATTATAATTTAAACACATTATTCTCTGAAATTTTTATAATATAATCATTGTAATAATTAAATATACTTAATTATTTTTATATATTTAGTCATATGGTTCAAATTATTCATATTCCTGAGCCAAAATAATAAATTGTGAATAAAATAATCAAACAAACATTGTTTTCCTCCACTATAAATACCACGCCTCACCACCCCTTCTCCTCATAAATAAAAATCCTTTAAGATTGTCCAATTTCAGCCCAATCCACTTCCCAAGGCCCTAACTGAAATCTAGGACCCCCTTTCTGTAACGAAATACTAAATCCAATCTCCCTACGAAGGTTCTAAAAGAATATAATTCAAGAGGTAAAATCCAATTTCTTTTCTTTTAATTTATTTTCTTTTAATTTAATTTCATTTTATTTTCAATTATTATTCTCTCCTCAAATACCCTTATTAAAGTGTCATAATTTCACCATTATATTATATCTACTTGAATTTTATTATTTTAATTTAATAATATATCACTAAACCTCTTGTCCACTCTCATTTATTCTAAAAATTAAATGGCGTCTGTGAGGTGTCATTTTATTACATTCCAGGATGAGAAGTTTTAATTTTCTTTTATTTCCTTCAAGGAAAATATTAAAACCAGTATAATCGTTGAAAAATATTTTTAATTTTGTGTTATAACATTTTTATGCTTTTACCTAACTTATATAAATAATATTATGTAATAAAACAAAATGAGTTTTTATGATCAAACACTACCAAAATTAATCTAAACAAATATCATTAACACCTTATCTAATAAATTATCCTAATATCTGGAGAAGATAATAGATATGATCAATTAAACAATTATAATTTCATTAATAACATATAATTTTAATTTTATATAATTATCCCCATTTAACACATTCTTTCATGAAAGTATACAAATGAATCGAAAATGAATGTCCAAAAAAACACTCGTTGAATGATGAAATTAGACTCTAAAACTAATCAACATGGAAATATAAAAAACTAATAAAATTATAATGAAATTAATAAATTTAGAAATGGTTATTTATTTGATAATTATTAATATCATTTTATTTTCATGGATATTAAATTGAATAAATCAATCGAATATTTTGTGAGGGGATTATTGAATGAAACAATTTGTCATTAGGTTACTTCTCTTTTATACCAAATTATAGTATGGTTATACATTAAAAATTAATAAAATATAATTTAATTTTAATTCCATTTTATTTTCTGTGATATAAATGTTTCTAATATGATTTTATGAAATATTAAAATATTTTTCCAAAAGAACCAATGTTTTGAAAAACACATCTATTACATCTCTTATGATTATTTCTACTTTAATCAACATTGATGATTCATGTAATAGTATGATATTCCCTTTTTGGAAACCAAATATTTTTTCATTACTATATGATTTATGAAATTAATCCAATTCCACTCCATTGTTAATATTTTCAAAAATATTATTATACATTCTATGTGGCATGCATGATTATGATAATGTTAGGATGAAACAGGTAATCGTTGAATTATATATCCCTCCAATTCATTAGGTAATTTGATGTATGAAATGATATAATTAGAAATATATGTGAACATTGAGAAACATTTCTCACAATAAAGATTTTTTGATTATGTAGAATGTTTATCCAGGAAAATATTACTATATTTTTTTCACAACTATGTGTGGTATTGACCACTAAGACATGAAATTTCATTTTTATATATTTCCACATTTCATTGCACTATCTAATGCTTCCTCTTATTATTATGATGATGATCACATTATGATTTCATGATGATGATGATTATGCTCACCCTTATTTTATTTATTTATTTTACTATATATACTATTATTGGGATTTTATCTCACCCCCTTATTTGATGTATATCCTCAAGTGATTACTTATACTAATGATAAAACAAGGACCACTAAGAATCTAAATAAAATGGAATTGAAAATGGTTTATGTTTTGTTATGTAAACATTTTGTTTGTCCTAAATTTTAAAATACATTGTACATTTGGTTATTTATTTTGTAACACTATTATATTGTTTATATTTAATGTTATGTAATAGTAATTTAGGAAGAGAATGTTTTCTATAATACATGTATGTTGGTCATAAAAATTGAATCGTATCATTTCATGGAGACTATAGTCTATATGTATACATGAGTGGTGTTTTTAGTTTTATAATGGATGATAAAGAAATAATGTTGACAATTTTTTAACATTAAAGAAACATAATAATATTTTAAATATCATATTGAACCAATATATTAATATTCATGACAAACCATATAAGAAATAATTAAAAAACTAATCACATCGCACTATTGAGGTGGTTTCCCACATGTGTGGAAAAACCACATTATCATTTTTTAACAGATTGAAGGGTATTAATTGAGATAATAACTTATAAATTTTGAATAATTGTTCTATCATACTTATAAAATATATCTGCTAAATGACTCTATATAGAAATATGTTAATGGTAATGATAATTATTAATATACATCGCTTCTTGGAGAAGGTAGTTCATACCTACACATATGTGATGTTGTCATTTTCAATTATACTGAAATGAAGTAAAAGTTAGATTTCAATAAAATATATAAAATTATTGTATATTAAAAATGTTAATATAATTATATCATGATGGTCATAAGAAATTTGAAAGAGATAAATTAATAAATAAACATAGCATAATTAAGATAAGACATACAATTCCCTCTTGGATATATTCATTTGGAATACATCTTAATCCTTCTAGAATTAGTCTTTTGGTAAGACCATGACCATTAAAGAATATGGATGATATTAAACAAGGTATTTGGATAGTTTTATTAAATGTGGAGTGCTGATTTTTTCGGGGATAAGTGAGGGGTGTGAGGGTAATTTTATATATGATAGGAGTAACAATCATGTAAATATATTTTCATAATATTAAAAATCGATATTATTATTATGGAAATCAGATCATAAATTGGTATTTAATGTGGTAAATAGTATTCAAGGTAATTAGATAACTTATCTACCCATTTAATGATTATTATTTTTTATATTTAGTGACTCACCTCTTGATTAAATATTTTTACCATTGTTTAATCTTTACCACGGTAACTCTATATTTACCTCAATAACTTATTTTAATGAAAAAAATGAACCATAATGTCAAATCCATGTCCTCATTTTAAGTTATTTTATATTATATTCTTGTGAAACTATTCCCCTTAGGTTTTCCCCTAGAATTCCCATTAAAGTTTTGAATAAAATGAGGGTATTTGGGTAGCCATAACAGGTTGCACTGTTTAGCCAAAAAGTATACTAAACTGTTCGTAAAAACCATGCACAATGTCTAGGATATAAAGAAAATTGATTTTGAAAATTGTTACTTCCATAAATAAAACTAATGATTAATTTTCTTCCCCTATTCAGCCATTTCATCCATGGAAGGCTTCCAATCCCCCCAAGAGTTTCCTTGAAAACCATTTTTTGAAGGAGGTTTTCATGTGGAAACGTCAAGATTCTTCAAAAATGTGAATTTCATAGATATTCCATCCTTACCATTTGAGTTTCTTCCCTACTTATAGAGGTTCAGAATTTCAAGTACCTAGGGTTTCATCCATAGGGTTTAATATTTTTTTTCATTGTTCAATATTCTTTCTTAGGGTTTTTTACTCACTTGTGGTGCGGTTGAAGATTAACCCAATTATTTGGTATTTTTGATATTCAAAAAACATAGTTCCTTTTGTAATAATTGTTTGATTAATTTAACTTTCTTAATTTAACTATTTATAATGTTCCTCATCCTATTGATTATGTTTTTAATTTTACTAATTCATTTTGATGTGGAATTGGGTGTTTTTCTTCTGTGTTACATGCTATATCATATGGGGTTATTTTTTATTCAATGAATTGATTTAATAAATGGTTTATAGGATATAATTATTATTTTGGTATGGTTTTGGTGCGTATATGGCCTTAAAAAGGGTTCTTGAACAGATTTTATGTGAAAAGCCTTATTATCATTCTGGAAATTGTTTCATAGAAAATTTAAATGGTTTATTGAAACACATAAAAGGTGTGAAAAATAGGATGGTGCTATTTATTGTGTTTGTTATTTGGAAATTTCATTTTTATGTGAAAATTATATTTCATAACATTGGAACTTTTCGGAGCACAAATAGGGAATCCCAGGAATCTTGGTGCGCGGATAAGGAAAAGTTTTCTAGTGATCCAGTAGTGGCCTCATTCATATTTTACTTTGAAAGATTGATGATGACAACACTAACTAAACTATGATGATGTTTGAAGACCACTAGTCTATTGGGATCTCCCCTATTAGTGGATATTTCATAAGAATGTAATTGGTTATGGTTACATTTACACAATTATATGATGTATCAGGGGACCCACAACTAGCTAGTGTCGAGGGGTGTCCACGTGACCAGTGATCATTGATTATATTGTACATACCATCAAAATATGATATTTTTTATGGTAATTTCAGAATCATGTGTTTTTTGTATAAAATTGTTCATTCTTTAATGTTTTTCTCTTGAAAATAGTTTTCATTTAATGTTTTATCTCTTAGAAAATATTACTAGCATTTCTTATTAATATAGATTTCATTAATTTTTTTGTAAAATGTTTATCTATGTAATATTTTTGGGTGGAATTAAATTAGTATTTTGATCACACCTTAGTCACACCATTTGGTGTATGTAGACTAAGTATTGTTTGAAAAAGGTAATGTCATAGTTCTTAGAGACATTGGTCTGGGTTGTTAGATTCCTGCATTAGTGTGGTGTTGTGGAGATAGATCGAGGGTGATGTCCCCATTCCATGTCATGATTTTTTGAGTTAGACATACTTCTCAGTTGTAATTGTGTCCCTCTTGGGTTTTTTGTTGAAACTATGTAATTAAATTATAAATTTTTGTAATGACTTGTTTGGGGAAATTTTTTCAGATTAGGATTATTTTTTGTTAGTGGTTTTTTATTTATCTAAACATTGTTAAATAATTCTTAAACCATTATTTGTGACACAATGTAACTTGTTCCAGCCCATGGGGAGAGGGAACACCCTTCGGGCCTGGCCATGGACCGGGCTGGGGGCCTGTTTGGTTGAGGACTAGACTAGGTTTGTGAAAAAAATGGTATTAGAACATGGTTAAGCTCTTTGGGTCATATTATTTTAGATGATTCTTGATAGAAAAGAGCTAGAACTATTGAGGATTCGAGTTCTAGATGAAGGTGTGGAGCTTGTCATGCACCTCTCATTACAGACCTCAACTCGCCATGGGATGTTGGTATTCTTGTTTGACTACTCTTCTTGTCAGATGTGTGGGTTTCAGACATTGGATGGGGGTGAATTTGTTGTTTATTTCATTATTTTGGTGATTTTGATTTTTTTATATTTGATGTTATTTCTGAAATTTCTCAAAAAATTGTACTAATGTTTTCTCTTGTGATTATTTTCTTTTTTGCAGCAACATGCCACCCCAAAAAGATGGAATGCACCCACAGGAGGAAGAAAGAGAGAGTTCTACCTAACTACATGATCATAAGTTGGTAGAATTTGTTGTCCAGTTTATCGAAGATCTATGGCAGGTAGCAAGTACTTCTCCTTCTCTAGTTAGTTAAGATGAACCCGATCCTAGGAAGGACAAAGCTAATGATTTTTGGAATAACAAGCCTAAAAAATTGTGAGGTAGTACAAAGACTATTGAAGCATAATAGTTCCTTGACAAGATCAAATAAAACTTTTAGTTCCTAGACACATGTAATGTGGTTTGGGTAAAATATTCCCCATTTCTTCTAGAAGGTCCCAACTGCAAGTGGTGGGAATCAGTGTTTCATGATTGGAAGCATGACCAGATGAGTTGGAAGTATTTCTAGTATATTTTCAATGACTAGTACTATCATGAAGTCTTATTGTCACACCCATGACATCTTTTAATGTCATTTTTCATTTAGTTTTTATCTTTTCTTTGATATGGGGGTTTTCGATGCATTTTGGAAGAAATGGTGGGTTTTCAAAATTTGGCTCAAACTGTGAGTCCATTTAGAGATTTAAAAATATAATTTTTTTTCTTTTATAACTCCTTAATTTTTAAACATTTCACACACATTTCACTTCCTGTTTTAAATAACCTAGTATATTAAAACCACCATATCCATTGGGACCTCATATGAATCCATAATAATGATGGATTTGGGTTTTTTAGTAAAGTGTATGGGCTAGCCCGAAATACAATTTCATGCTTTAAATATTTGATTTAATTTTTTAATATCTCATTAAATATTTAATATTTTTCTATGATTCCAACTCTCACCTGATTCGGCACACCCATGGACCACCATCATTCTCTCTTCCCCCAATTTGGAGGTCAATTGAATCACGAATATGGGTGAAGATTATCTGAATTTTAAAAATCTTCCTTATTTTTCCAATATCTTTTTTCCAAATCATCCACATTAGAAGAGTTAAATTGATCATTTCATAACTCTATCTATATTTAATCTTTTCCCCCTTTCCAGTTCCATCATGACCTCCTCAGCATTATTTTAACCTCAATTTAATTTATGGTTGTTTTTGAATTCAGATACTAGGGTATTTGGGTCGTTTTATTCATGATTTACTTGTGTAAGTATTTATAACTTCATTTCCTTCCTTCTATTTAGGGTTTCCTCCGCCATTGATGAATTTACATAGTTTCCATAAGTTTGGGTTCGTACCTAGGGTTTTATGGGGTCTTGTGGTGAAATTGTATGGTTCAGTGCTCATTTTCACATCCTTATGGTGCAGCAGAAGGGAAGTGGAGGTTTCACACCAAGATTCAAGGGTTTTGACTCAATAGGTAGGTGGATCTATGTGTAAGAAATTTTTTATTAGTTAGAATTCATGATTTATGGGTTTTAATGTTTATCGTATGCTGCTTGTGGTGTAAAAACTGTTTTTGATGGATTTTCATAAGAGTTTGATTTTATAGTTTCATTATGGATTGAAATTGGGTACTTTTCATGGGTGACACTTGGGGTAATGTTTGGGTGTATTTTATAACACATGAAAGTGAATTATTGATGTTTAAGTGGGCTGACAATTCTGGGTTTTGATAACTAAGTGTGAAGTCGTCCTTAAAATGTGGTTTTTGCAATGGTTCATGGTGTAAAACCGTGTTGTAATTCTTGGAAGAGATTTATGAAAATGTGTGTTTTTCATGTGTGTGTTTTGTGATTTTAATTGAGTTATTTTCATATCACATGGGGGTAGTTTAATAAATGTTTTCAGGGCTGAAAAGTCGGTTCTGTAATGGTATTGGGATGAATTTGGAATTGAATGATGTATTTGAAATGGTATGTTTTTCACCCAATATTGGTTTTTTAATGGTAAGGTGGTTATTTATGATGTCAAATATTTTTTTGAATGTCTTAAAAATTTATGTAATGTTTTAGAAAATGGAAAGAGAGCAGTTAAACATTGTTGTGGGCTATTTTTTGTGAGTGTGTTGTGAAATAATGAATTCTATGGATGAAAGAAGTATTATATGATATTTGAGTAGGATTTTATGTGAGTTATAATTTCATGGGATGGTTTTATAAAAGTGTTTAAATAATTTGTTTAAGTGTTAAAGAAATTTGAAAATTATTGTGGGCTATTTTTCGTGTGAGTGTGATTTCAAAATGCATTTGAATGAAAAAGTTGATTTTGTGACTTGTGTGATGTACATGTGGGTTTTTTGGTGAACTTTTTATGTGGAAATTTTATTTTCATATTCAATGTATATTTGTTAACATGTATAACTTGTTTGAGTAGAAGGGGAAACCTGGGTATCTTGGTGGGTGGATGTGTACTAGTATATTGGTGAATCTGTGGTGTTTGGCCTCAGTTTCACATAGAATGATTTACTCTTATAACACTAACTAAACTATGACGATAATGATTTGGGACCACTAGGTAATTGATATGTTCCATACTAGTGGCCCGTTCATGGGAACTAAAATTTTGATGGTTACTCTCACCGATATATGAGGTACCTGGGACCCAAAATTAGCTAGTACCAAGTGGTTATTGCTTAAAGCTTATGCTTATTAGTTACATTGTGCATACCATAGTCATACGGTATGGTTGGATGAAAAATATAGTAGTGTTGACATTATTTCTAAAATTTCTGATTCTTAGTGATATCCCACATGAAAACTCATATAGTTTTTAAGTTGCAACTTTTAGAATTTGTAACTACCATTTCTTGTTTATGAATACATTCAAGATTTTCCTCTTTTAATTTTTATCATATGTAATATATTAGTATTGGTATGCTAATGGGAACTTTCTCACACCCTACATACACCCATAGGTTTATGTATACTTGGTTATTTTTGCTGTCACAGGTTGGGTATTGTTTTTACTGCCAGTGGTTTGGGTTTCTGGAAGGTCCTTGGTGGCGAAGTCTTGTAGGGATGGCTTGGGGGTGACACCTGTTTCAAAGAGAGTTCTTGGGATGATTTCTTTTGGTATTGTACCTTTTTTATTGTCTTATTGAGGTTTCTAAAACTACGTAATTCAGTTATGACTTTTTTAAAAAGATTTTTTTGTTTGACAAATCCAGATTCATTTTATTAGATTCATTTGTTGTTTTAATTTTATAAACTCAGGTAAATCGTTCCCAATTATCATTTTATGATACCTAGGAACAGATTCCATCCCATGTGGATTATGAACTCCCTTTAGGACTTGTCACGAGCTGGGTTTGGCACCGGTTTTGTTGGAGACCAGATTTGGTTCGTGACAAAATAGTATCAGAGTATGTTCATGTTAACTCTTTAGGTTATGTTATTTGGGGAGTAGTTGGGATAGTCTTGAGTTTGTATTATCATGAAATATCATTCCAGGTATGGGTAGTGTGCCTAATCACCACACCTTATAATGGGATTCACGTGACTCGGGGAATTTAGGACTTATCTGAGTCCTTTGGTTTTATTGGTTTGATGATGATTAGGGGAAATGAAAAGAAAGATTGATTAATGTTCTTAGTTTTCTCGTAGGGACTAGAAATCCATGTGGAGCTAGGAATATTTACCTAGAACACTCTCTATAATGATTTAGTGATTGGATTATGTCATCCAAACTTATTTCAAGTCACCCATCGAAACTAGCTTCCTCTCGCATTGTCTTCTGTCCATTAGTTTGGAAATCATTGATGTTTGGTTTTAATGTAAAAATTAATTGGTTTTAAGAAGTTTATTGTTTTTTTGAAATTATATTATAATAAAGATGGATGGGTTTGGATTTTTAAATGGTGGAACTAATTTTTTAAAATTGTTTGAAATGAAAAAAAGGTGTGTTTACACCTCTTTTGAAAGAAGGAACTATGTTAAAGTTGGCTTTCAATAAGTGATTCCAATAGAGTTTTCAAAACTATTGAAAGGTGTTTTAGTGGGATATGAAGTTTTTAAATATATATTAATAAAATTAATGTGATGTTTTATTTGAAATGTAGTTCTTTTCTAAAAGGTTTTTTAATATGGGAATTGGGATTGATTTTCTGGTTAACGGGTTTGAGAAAATAGATGTATTGGGTGAATGTTTTTGTTTCTAAAATTGGAATTGATTTTAGTTTTAACCATTTTAATTTCCATGAGAAACCACATGGATTAGGTTATGTGGGATGATGGATGGAAAATAGAATGACTGGATGTGCGCTGGGATGGATATGAGGGGGGTGCCCGGTGGCACAGAAACATGCATGTGTGTGGCACATGGGGTACCACTGGTGGATATTCTAACCATTGAACCATTTGTTTTTAAAGAAGTGTTTTTAAAGGAAAACGTGATATTTTGATGATGGATTTAGGATGGTGTGTTTTTTTTATTGAATATGAAGATGGTGTGGGATGTTTTGAGTCTAAGAAATCCTCCTGTTTGACTTGTGGTTTGGGTTTGTGTTCGATTGGTAAGCTGGGTAGAAGGAATGGTTATTAGTCTCTTCTGAGACACATTTCAAAAAATCGTTACAGTGGATCCCTTCATATGTTTGGATCTGTGTTTTGGCATGTTTTCACCAAGATACTGGCTTGGTTGGGTCATTGGGTTCTCTCGTTGGATATGGTGTGCCCCCATTAAGGGTAAATGCACAAATGAATTGAAACCCAGATTGTTTTGTCGTTAGAAAGTCCTCCAGTTGATCAATATAAAAAATATTTTATCGATATTTTTTGATTGAGTCTACACTCATTTCATTATTTGATTTTTGGATCCTCTTGTAGTGGGAGAGTGCTTGTGGAAGGTTTAAATAGACCTTAGTTTCTTGTGTTTCCTAATTCTTAGAAGGTGGAAGTGGTACAAGGTTGTTAGAATGGATGACTGTCTCAATGGTTTCTAAGATGGACTCTCACTTCTACATAGTTTTTTTAAGGAGTTCATGTTAAACCACCTGTTTTGGGAATTTAATAATGAGAGGATATTGTAGCCACATTATGTACTTGTGGTTTGTTTAGGGACTTTGAATAAGGTCATGTTCTATGTATTGTTTCTATCAGTCACAATTTTCATATTCGGTGATGTCCTATGATGTCTTCTACGGGTTTGACTCTAAAGGTGAAGGTTGTTAAATCCTTTGATAGTCTCTATTATTTATGGAGTATGTATCCCTTTAAAAAATATCAAATCCTCAGTTTCAAAGGAAGGTGATTATATTTTTCCTTTTTTTATGTTGTTTCTCACACGAAAAAACAAGGTGTGACATGTGTGCATCTTCTAAGACATTGTTTCAGTGAAATGTTGTGTTAGGGTAAAGTGAGTTTGGATTATTTAATGTCATGGTGAACATATCGAGGATTGTGGTGTATTTTTTTGAATCACCTGAAGAAATTTTTTTGTTCTGGTGGTTTTCAAATCCTATCTGTGAGGCCAATTATGCTTCAATCATTTGAGCTCCAACTGTAGGTCCTAGAGAGAAGTTGGCATGTTGTAAGTGGAAATCCCAGTGTTGTTCAACCCATTGTAAAAAAGTTTTATCCTCATTATTAATGATAGGAAGAGTTTAAACCTCTACTATCATAATCTTGTTGTAGTTGTTCCCATTTAGTGGTAGAGGTGGGAGGAACTTGTTTCCATGTTTTTGCATGAGTTTATACTTTCCCCCTTTGGTTTCTATTGGGTATTTGAAAAAACGTTTTAAGTATAGGTAGACAGGTTTAGTGCACATTTTTCGCATGGTTAGTACTGACCATGCCCTAGAAAACGATGTAGTTAGAAGGATCCACGTGTATAGCGCATGGTTTCCCAAACCGTACGTATTAACTGTGTGGCCGTATAAACTCTTTAAATTGTGGGGTCTTTCTGTATCGGCTCATGCTGGTCGGTTAAAATGGTTGGTTCTTATGGTTAGGAGACCCACTATGAGTCTTAAATAAGTTCTTTTGTAATAGTCTGATGGAATTATACCCCTTGAAATGGGGATTCCATTCATTCATCCCCATGTTAGGGTCCTAAATCTATCTCGGTAAAAATTAAGTTTTCTCTTATAGTGGGATCCTATTTGTGTATCCCCATACTTGTAGCTCAAATGGTACCATGACCATTTCCTAGCGGGAGGTAGTCTCGTTCGCAGCTATCTAACTACCAAAATCTTCTTGGGGTAAATATTGGGATTGGACAATTCCCAATGATTTAGTTAAATCAAAGTAAGTCTAGCATTGTTTGTTTTTGTTGTTCGTCTTGGTATATCACTCGAGGTGTTTTATCCTTTCAGTAATGGACCAAGCTTGGCAAAGAAGTACCTTTATGGTCTATCAGTTGGATTTGGTTTTTTCTTTTGGCCTTATTATGGATTTCCAGGGGCGAAATGATTTATAGTGGTGAAAACTGTAACATCCATGAATTATTTTAAAGTCATTTTTCATTTAACTTCCATCCTTTCGTTGTTATGTGGGTTTATGGTGCATTTTGGTGGAAATGGTGGGTTTTCAAAATTGGGGCCAAATCGTGGGCCCATTTCCAGATTTAAAAATAAATTTGTTTCTTTTATAACTCCTTCATTTTTCAACATTTTACACCCTTCCCACTTCTAAAATGGAAAAACCTAGTATACTAAAACAACCATATCTATCTGGACCTCATATAAATTCATAATAAAGATAGATTTGGGTATTCTATTAACGTATGCTGCCAGATGAAATCGCATTTCCTACTTTAAATATTTGTTTTAATTCTTAAATATATCATTTAATTTTTATGTTTTTTTAGTGATTCCAACTCTCACCTGAGCCCACTTACCCAAGGCGCACCCCCAGTCTCCCATTCCCCAATTTGGATTTAAATTGTATATCAAATATGGGAAAAATGTCCATGGATTTAACAAATCACTTAGATTTGAAGAGGTAAATTGATCCTTTCATAACTCCTTATATTTTTACTCCATTTCACCTATTCTAGTTCTTATAATACCTCATAATAATTATTAGAACTTCAATTTCTTTTATGGGTGTTTTGAAATTCAAATAATACTGTATTTGGGTCGTTGTTTTCAAGATTTATTTTAGAAACAGTTTCTCTCCTTATTTTCTTCCCTCTCTTTAGGGTTTCCTCATTCTTTCATGAATATATAGATTTTCCAGAAGTTAGGTTTCATAACTAGCATTCTATTTGGGGTTTTTTGGTTAAATATTATGGTTTAGGGTTCATTTTCACTTCCCTGTGGTGCGGAGGAGGTGTAGTTGTCGTTCTGAACCAAGATTCAAGGGTTTTGAATCAAAAGGTAGGTGGTTCCATGTGTAATCAAATTTTGATGATTTTTATTGATTTATTTACAGGATTAAGTGTTCCTCATATTTTATATGTGGTCTGAAAACCATTTTTGATGTATTTTATTAAGATATTATTATTTTAATTGCATTATGGCTTAAAATTTTTTGCTTTTCATATGTGACTCTTGGGGTAATGATTGGGTGTATTTTATAACACATGAATGTGACTTATTGGTGTTTAAATGTGCTTCCAATTATGGTATGTTAGTGAGTTAGTGTCATGTTGTTGTTGAAATGGGTTTTTTGAATGAGTTCAAGGTGTAAAACGATGTTTTACTTCTTGGATGTGATTTATGAAAATGCATGTTTTCATGTGTTTCTTCTGTGGTGTAAATTGAGGTATTTTCATAAAATTTTAGAGTAGTTTAATAAATGTTTTCAGGGAATCAAATTCTTCTATGGATTATTATTGGTATGATTTGGTAATTTAATGTGGTATTTTAAATGGTTTTTGTGTGCGAAACATAGTTACACCCCTTGGGTTTGTTTTATGAAAATTATGAATGTATTGTTTGGTTAAACAATGTGGGAGAAAGGGTGTATATGTACTATTTTGTGGGAGTTTTTACCTAATATGAGATTTTTAAAAGGTAAAGTGGATAGTTATAATGTAAAATTGTCTTTTAGAATGTCTTATAAAGTGATTAAATGTTTTAACAAATGGAAAGAGAGCTGCGAAACATGGTTATAGGCTGTTTTTTGTGACTGTATTGTGAAAAAAGAATATTATTGATGAAATAAGAATTATATTATATTTGAGTGGGCTGTTATTTGATTTATAATGTGTTGGTATGTTTTTATAAATTTTTTTAAAGGATTTGTGGAAGTGTTAATGAAATGTGAAAAGTTTCGTCTGCTATTTTTGGTGTGAATATGATTTCAAAATGCATTTCAATGGAAAATGGATTTTTTGACTTGTGTGATATACATGGTGGTTTTTTTTGAGGTTGTGATGTGAAAACAAAATTTTCATGTGCCAAGTATATTTATTAACTTGTTGAACTTGTTTCATCACAATGTGAAACTCAGGTTTCTAGGTGGGTGGACGTGTAATAGTATGATAGTGAATCTGTGTAGTATGGACTTAGTTCCACATAGCATGATTGACACTTAAAACACTAAATAAACTACTATGATGATGATTGGGGAACACTGGGTTATGGGTATGTTCAATATTAGTGACTTGTGCAAGATAATGAATATTATGATGGTTACTCTCACCGAGATATGAGGTACCTGGGACCCACAACAAGCTAGTTCCTAGGGATTGTTTTCTTTGCTTATGCTCATTAGTTAGTTTGTGCATAACGTCAGCATATGGTATGGATGGATGGAAATTTCAGTAGTGTTGAAATTATTTCGAAAAGTGTTTATTCTTAACGATAGCTCACATGAAAACTGTTTTCATTTTTATGTTGCACCTTTAATAAATGGTAACTAGTATTTCTGTTTATGAAAAAATGAAATATTTTCATCTTTGAATGTTTATCACATGGAATCTCTTAGTGGTTCTATCCTACTAGGTATTGTCTCACTCCCTACTTACACCTTTTGGTGTAAGTAGACTTAGTTAGTTTTGTTGTCGCGGATTGGGTACAGTTTTTAGTGACAGTGATTCAGGTTTCTATCAGGTCCTTGGTGGTGAAGTCTTTTAGAGATGGCCTAAGGGTGGTTCCCATTTCCATGAGGGTTATTGGGGTGTTTACATTTGGTTTTGTACCTTTTTTAATGTCTTAGTGAGTTTCATTAAACTATGTAATTCTGTTATGAAATTTTGTAAAAGGTTTTTTGCTTTGAAAAATCCATATTTTTTTCTATTGGATTCATTTTTTGTTTTATGATTGTAACGTCAGGTAAATTGTTCCCAATTCACATTTTATGATACTCAGGCACTTGTGTGAGATCATTGGGATTAGAAATTCTCTTTGGTACTTGTCATAGGCTAGTATTGGTAGTAGTTTCAGTGGTGACCAGACACTTAGATTATGCCAAATCACAAGTGTTTATGGATCTCATCTAGGGGAAATCAGTGATGTAGTTTCCATTATATTTGTTAAGATAGTCTTATATTACCCTAATATAGTCTCTAATGTATAGATGAAGGATCAGAGATTTTAAAAGGGTTTGCATAAGCATATCTATTCTAATTTCATCTTGTTTATGATGAATACCTAAGAAAAGGTGGTTGATCTGTCTTTTATGGTGGATATTGAAATGAAAGTGAGTTATATTTTATATGGGACAGTATCACTGATGGTTATTGGTACTTCAATAGAGAAGAAAACGAAGTGATAAGGGAAGGGAAATAAGGGAGGTAGTAATTTAGACCATCCTTCCAGTTATTTTTCATCTATGGATTCTGATGAACGTTCTATTGTGTTCCATCAGGGTGGGATGCCTACGTACACCTGACCTACATGTTCATCTCCTTCAAGGCCTTATTATGAGTTTGGATCTATGAAGAAATTGTATCTCCTTTTCAGTTTGACACATCCCCTTTAGAGTGGGGTAGGATCTATGGCTCTTGTGGGGGTTTCAATTTAGATTGAGCCATCTTGGATGGTGGGATATCGATATGGTGGCTATAGTGGTTGGGACATATCATCTTTTGGGTAGATCCAATTCAGGGCAATGCCATAGGTGAGGTAATTATCATTCTAAAAGAATATAAATCATCATGTTATGGATTAGGCACCAACGATATCAGATGTAGGACCTTCAAATGTTCGAGGTACTGTTTTTATATCAACTTCTATAGATGATTTTCTCATTGATAATGGTGCTTTTTTTTCTTTTATCTCTACCTATCTTGTGGATATTTCGAATTTTCCAACCGCTTCTTTGTCTTTTGTGGGGGATTTACTGATTCTACTGTGTAAGAATAACTAATAAGGACTCAAGTGTCTATCATGTGTGCATTCAATTTTAGAAGTTGAGATAGAGTGGGATCTCCTGGTCTTTTAAATGTACTATTTATATGAAATCCTTTCCATGGATTGGATAGTACACATTCAAGCCCATATTGATCACTATAGGTGGCGGGTGAGTTTCATGGAATTGGACGGGAATCTTTAGGTTTTTTTGGGTAATAGGATCCTCATTCAAGTCATGTGGGACCTCCACTCCCTAAACTATGAAACCTTATCTTCCAGTTATTATTTCTCATGAAAGAGGATGAGATTCGTACTCCTGAGGGTGGATTATATCATGTAGTGGATGAGTTCTTGTAGGTGTTTCTAGATTATTTTTTAGGATTACCCCAGAGTGGGATGCGGATTTTTTTAATATGGTCCCCACTGATTTGAGGTATTTAAAGATACAACTATATTATTAGTAATCCAAAGGATTAATTCTCCTATGTGTCTCCCCTTTGGTCGATAACGTTCTTTTCAGACAATGTTTGGTGGGTCCCTATAGTATTGAATTGATTAATAGAAGATAAATAAGCTATCCATCAAGAAAAATTATCCTTCTTCGAAAATTGTTGATTTTTTATAAACTATACGGGTGATGTTGTTTTACAAAATAGGCGTGTCTTTGGGTTACCACCAAGTCCTGGTTTTAGAGCCGGATATCCTGAAGACAAACTTCCAAAGAAGACACGACCACATTGAGTACTTGTTCATGCCTTTAGGATAAACCAATAATCCATCTATCTTTATTGAACTAATGAATATGGTGTTCCACCAATATATCGACTCTCTCATTGTGGGACTCATGGATGACATCTTGGATTACACCAGATCTGATGAAGATAAGGAGCATCATTTTCGGATTGTGTTGGGAACTCTGAGTGATCATATTTTTATTCAAAGTTATCCATGTGAACATTATGGGTCATTGAGGTGATGTTTTTTGGCCATCTCATCTTAGAATAGGGGGTTTTAGAGGACCTTTGGAATTTCAATGTTGGTATGTCATGGGATCATCCAAAAAAATTCAATATCAGTAGTTTCCTTAGCTTGGTATGTTACTATAGTCGGTTTGTTTAGGATTTCACTCAGATTTCATTTCCAATGATCGTACTCACCCGTATTGGGGTCAATATTGAATGGGGACTATAATTCATTAAATCCTCCAAGAAGATGAATAAGTAGTTGAATATTTCCCCTATGTTGATATTGTGGAAATATATAAAGGGCTACATGGTGTATTGCGATGCTTTGGGTATGGGTATGAGGTACATGCTTATGGAAGATGATAATGTAGTGGTGTATAGATCTCACCATCTCTGAAAACATGAAAATAATTTCTTGATCGATGAATTGGAGATAGTAGTGGTGATGCATGCTTTCAAGACCTGGTGGCACTAAATCAATATGGAGATGTTTGTGGTCTACTATGATTACAAGAGGGTAGCATATATCTTCTCACATAATGATTTTAATATGAAGAAGATCCATTGGATCGAGCACTTATAGGTGTTATACTATGATATCGTCTATGTATTATGTAAGGGAAATGTCATGGGTGACAACATGATAAGATATATACCCATACAGGCTTTGAGGAAGTCCAGTGATGGGTGGAATCTGATGGGAATATTTTCTCCGATGCACATGGAGACCATGGTAAATAATGTAGATGCATTACTGGTGAGCATTTAGTTGAATCCTTCTCTTTTATAGATGATTTAGTTAGAACGTCCTAGTGATGAGCTATAACCATGATCTATGTAGTTTCCTAATGTTTGGGACACATCTTATGATTGGTCTTCATCTCTCAAGGGCTTCTTGTTCTTTAAGGGTCGGTAAGTGATACCTTGTTCTTTGAGGAATGTATTGATACATGATAGCCACCAATATCAGTGGTCCATTATCATGGAGCTATATAAATGTATTATGATTTATTTTAGACGTTCTATTTAATAGGTATGAGATGATACAAAGCTAGGTATGTGTCAGGATGCTGTACATTTCATTAGGTAATGGAAAAGCATCAAAGGGACTCTAGATTTCATAAACTATTTCACGTTCCTACTTGAAGGTGGGATGAGTTCACCATGGATTTAATTTTAATCTTGAAATGTACACCTCGGGTTGTGAACACTATTTGGGTAGTGATTGATAATCTAACCAAATATTCTCACTTGATTCTAATCAGATATACAACTAATGTGGATGAGTTGGGCCAATTTTATATTCATAAGATGGTAAGGCTTCAGGGTGTGTCATCAACAGTTGTCTCAGATAAAGACCCCCATATTACCTCTGTTTTTTTATATCCTTTAGAAGGATTTGGGGTAATAGATAAAGATGATCATGGAATACCATTCTAAACCTGATGGTTAGACAGAGTGAAAAAGTAAGATTCTGGGGGACATGCTTCATGTATGTGTTTTGTGTTTTGGAGGATCTTGGGATAGCCATTTGGGATTGGTAATTTTTTCTTATAATAATAGTTTTCAATCCACTATTTGAATGTATGCTTTTGAGGTTTTCTACAGTCATCCATGTTGGTCCCCTCTATGTTGGGATAAGGTATGTTGGACCTCATTATTCAGATTGAGCCTTGTGCTAGAGACATCTGTGAGGTTCAATTTATTTAGGAAGTTATTATTGATAGATTATAATAATGAAAAAAACATATGATGACTGGTGGTTTTATGATTTAGTTTTCTTTATGGGTGATTGTGTATTCTTTAAGGTAGCACATCGTTTTCCCCATCGTTGTTTTTGAAAGTAGGAAATGCTGACGCCAAGGTATGTCGCCCTTTTAAGATCACTGAGTAGATTGGAAGGGTCACATAAAGTTTATCTCTTCCTTCTCAATTGATATCAATACAAAACATATTCCATGTCTCCCAATTAAATAATTACAATCTGGATCTATCTGACATGTTTAATTTCTAAGAGTATGAGATAGATCCTAATTTATCAGTGTTTGAGTGACCAATGTGAATAATTGATTCCTTAGAGAAGGTTATTGGGGTAATGTCTATTCCAATGTTCTATGTCCTTTGGTATCATGTGAACTATGTTCATGATACATGAATACATAAGTTTTGGGTTGTGCAATATTACCCATTATTGTTTTCTAATTGAACTTCGGGTTGACTTTTTAAGGTGTAATATTTACATGGGAGGGAGATTTGTCCCATATGTGTCCTTCAAATCCATTATTTTCTCTTCCGTCAATTTCCTATCTTTACCCATATACTTCCCCTTAGGACCCCCATTGAATTTTGGGGGAAAATTAGTGTTTTTGGTTCTCCTTAATATGATGCAATGTTTCGCCACACAGTTAACTAAGATCTGCAGACAAACCAAGCATAGTGTCTAGGTGTTTAAAATTTTGACTTTGACAATTTTTTCCTTCCTTAAATAAACATAATTTCCCCCTTTATTCCCAAATTAATCCATTTAATAAATGTATGGAATTCAAACCACATCATGCTTCCTTGGAACCCATTTTTAAGGGGGTTTTGGTGGGGAAACATCATGGTTTTTCAAGTAATTAAATTATTTCTATGTTAAATATATTTCCTTCTGGTTTAATCCCACCTTATTGGGGTTCAGAATTTCTAGGATCTAGGGTTTCATCCCTAGGTTTTAATGTTGAGTTTATTGGTTCAATATTTGTGGTTAGGGTTTTTTTCCATCGCTTGTGTTTCGGTTGATGTTTTGCACAAATATTTTGGGTTTTTGATATTCATGGTAGGTGGATACAAGTGTATGCATTATTTGATGAATTTATCTATCTTGACTGACCTATTTAGCATTCTAATCATCCATTGTGTGTGGTGTAAAACAATTTTTGGTATCATTGATTTGAGGTTTAAACTTAAAACTTCATTTTGATATGGAATTTGTTTTTTTTCATGTTTTTTCCATGTTGATTCATTTAGGGTTATTTTATTATTCATGAAATTGGTTTATTAAATAGTGTTAGGTGTTATATTTATGTTTTGTACGGTATTGGTGTGCATTTATCCTAAAAAGGGGGTTTCTAAATAGATTTTATGTTCAAATACTTGTTATACATCTTTATATTGTTTTATGAAACTTTTAAATGGTTTTATTGATATACATTAATGGTGAAAAAATGTTAAGGTGATTTTTGGATTTTGTTTTATTTAGAAATTTTATTTCTGTGTAAACTGTATTTTTTAACATGTGTAACTCATTTGAGAACAAAAAGGGAATCTTGGGTAGCTAGGTGGGCGGACTAGGAATATTATGCTAGTGATCTGGTAGTGGCCTCATCCCTATTTCACATAGATAGATTTATGATGACAACACTAACTAAACTATGATGTCATTTTGGGACCACTAATCCATTTGGGTCTCCCATCATAGTTTATTTTTCATGAGAAGGATAATTATTATGGTTACTTCTACATTGATAAATGATGTACCCAAGGCCCCACAGCTAGCTAGTGCCTAGGGGTGTTCCCATGACAGGTGATCGTTGATTTAATTGTAAATACCATCAAAATATTGTGTGTTTGGATAGTAATTTTAGCATCATGTTACTTATTTTGATATTTTCAGTTTTCAATGTTTCCCTCCTGAAAACGGTTCCATTTAATGTTCCATCTCTTAGAAATTATTACAAGAATTTTTTGTTTTTGAAAAAATACAATATTTTTATCTTATAATGTTTATCACATGGAATCTATTTGGGTAGAATCCAATTTGGTTTATTCTCACACCTGACTTTTTTCTTTGGTTTTAAGTAGAATTGGTAATGAATGAAACAAATAATGGTAAGGTCCTTGGAGACGACGGTTCGGGTAGTCAGCTTCCATCCTTGGTGTGGTGTTGTAGAGATGGCTTGAGGGAAATGCACCATTACAATTTCTTTGTTTTTGAGTTATACTTGTTGATCCATTTAATTGTTTTCCCTCTTGGGTTTAGTTTAAAACTATTTAATTAAATTATGATTTTTTTGGAAAACTTATTTGTTGCAAATTTTTTAAATTCAGTTTATTTATTATTGTTTGTCTTTTTATGTCTCTAAACCCAGGTAAATCATTCCCATGCATTTATTTGTGATACTAGGGCACTTGTTCCAACCTGTGGGGATAGGGAATGCCCTCCAAGCCTTTCCATGGACCAGGTCGGGTGTTAATTTGGATGAAGAAAATATTTGGTTCGTGGAAAATAACATATTAAATAATTTTAGAAATTGGATTAAAAATTTTTAATACATTTTCTAAAAATCAATTTCTATAGCTTGGGAAAATTAATTCCAATTTATTCACATTAAACGCATAAAAACCATTTTTCCTGAAAATTTTATTTTTATGTATGAAAATATATTTTTTCTTATATTGACCAATCAATATTAATTGGTGGTTCTTTCCAGTAATTAATTGGATTATTATTCAAAATATGATGTTAACTTCACATTATAACCATTTCATAACCAAATTAAACCTTTCAAAATAACTATTATATAGAAAGTATAGAAAATAATATTTATTAGATTAAAATACAACATATGTTCCCAAAAACCAAGAACTAGTTTCCAAATTTAGTATAATAGTTTTCAATAATTTATTTTACTCCTTAAACGCATGTTTTTTTGAGTAAAATATTTCAGAAATATTCATGTCATGTAGTGATCTTAATGTAGTCGTAGAGCTTATGGGGACTTACATGTGTGTATTACACATACATTTATCATGGAATAAATTATGATGTTGAATGAATTCACATTTTATGATCTGTCTGGAACACATAATCATGAGAATTAAATGATTATGAAAGGTACGCCTTGATAGAACACCAATGCATTAGGTAATGTTTAGTATGAGGATACATATTGTTGGGATAAGGGGTTTACCTAATTACTTTATCTTACTTTTCCACTATAATTTCTTGGTGGGTTTTATCCTTGACCTATGTTTATGATGAAATGGTTTATGTTGCTTTCACATTTACTATGTTATGATGTTCATGTTATACCGTGACTTGTTATTCTTGTTATTTTGTGATCATTTGATGTTTCTATTGGATAACATGTATTTTATTTCTCATTTTATGCATTTTTTATTCCTTTAATGGGGTTTATGGATCAACCCTTTCTTATATAATTCTCCAAGATATCCAATTTAGTTTCAACCTCAATCATATTAATGAAAATTTCGATAAATATGTTATAATTATTGTTGAAAGTAGTAATTAATTATACAGAATTCCCATAGGCACTAGACCACTCGATCTTCTGGGTTGTATTAACTGTAATTAAGAATGTATTAATGTGTAATAAAGAGTAGGGATATTATATTTTGTGTTCCCCTATCATGTGGAAGGATACCAACCAACCCTTAATGATTGAGCTCCAATGTATATTATAACATTTATAACTATGTCTAAATCATGTTATGTGGATCTCATGTACATAAATATCTTAATTGAATTCCAAATTTTTATATAATCACATTTAAATGGATAATTATTCAATGTATTCCAAAACGTTCCCCCAATGATTCGCACCAATTATATGTATAGTCATCCTTACCCATACCTTTCACTTAAATATAGTATGTGATATCAAGTGGCACACCATTTATAAATAACGCCTCCATACCATTACCATGTTTGTCTATGAAATTATTCCTTAAGGGCCTCTTACATGGTGGATGACCCATTCCCTCACAAGACTCGTCTATTAAAGAAATACATAATGTTATAGTATGGCATAATTACCATACTAAAACATTTTAAATTCATATATCACATTGTATTCCTAGTCATCTGACATTAAACAACAAGGAAAAGGTATTCCTCAATGTATAACCTTATAATTCAATCAAATTTCATATTCTATGTGTCCTTAAAAGTAATGAATACTCTCTAATATTGAAAGTAAACTATCACCTCAAACTATATTTTTTTTAATTCCCTTCACAATGATATTTAGGAATCCGACTTTAATTAATAAATCCCAAAACCAATACCCTTTCCATCCATTTATAACTATAAGTCCCCCCTATGGTGTCACAGAGCCCATTTTTTCCATTATTCCTTTCTATATATGATAAAACTCTAACATGAACATCATTAATTGGTATCCTATAAAATATTCACTCTCCTTGAATTTATATTTATAGGTTTTTAGTTGATAAATCCAAAAATATATTGGTTGTGTTGTAGTGAAACATTTTATAAACATATTATCCAGCATCGATTGAATGAAACTCCAATATAAACTTATGTTATCTTAGGCGAACTTTACCTTGATTGTAACCTTTTAATACCATCTTCATTTCATGAAACCCCAATGTAATCCTCATTATTTCATATCCTTGCAAATGTATGGCATCCTCAAAATTATCTATACTAGGGATGATTCATTAAATCCTTGAACCCTTCTAATGATGACCCTGTGAATCCTTTTCTAAACAATTAATCCCACCATGAAGGAATGAAACTGAAAAATAACAATAAATCCTTTTTGGATACCTTAAATCCTTGTGTAACCCTTATTCATTCCTAGATTTTTTTAATATTTATCATAATATATGACTCTCGGTATCCTCTTAAACAAAGAACCACATTAAACTCATACCCTTATTAGTTTTTATCGATTAGATTAATCATTTTTAAAAGAAATAGTGAGAAAAAAAATTTCTAGTCACATGCGAATGGTTGTTATAATCATTATAGACTAGGAAAGAATGTATATATCTAATAGTTCTATGAAAATAAAGATTATTTTATATTTTTATGAGGAAATAAATTATTTTTTGGGGGATGGAATAATAATACAAAATATCTATTAATATAATGAGCATAAAAATCGATCTTCTCCATGGCCCTGAGATTGTATTAAATTATAGAGTTACCACCTATATTAAATAATACTATATGGTAGCGCAAACACAAGTCCTTATGTAATAAGCATGATATTCTATGAGAATTTAACACAATATAATTATCCATACTTATAACATCTATCTAATCTCTCAATTAGTCAATCCCTTTTCTAATAGGTGTTTGACCCACTATAACAAAAAGAAATGTAAAATATATTTATATTGGTATCTAGAAATATTTCATAATAATATTATTAAAATAATAATAGAGTTCTAATTTAATAAATAATGACTTTAATGAGATTAGTTGAACTCTCATCATCTCAGTTTTAACATGCATGTCCTTGACAAAATAATAAATTGTTCCCTTAACATGTAAATATTTGAATGGAAAAGTGGTAAAACCCTATACGAAATCCTTTAATAAAAAATAGATTAATGGATTATTAAAATTTAATTTTTTTCATTGATGGGTATGTTGTATTTTTTTTATTTCATATAAAATCCAAATTTCTTCAATTAGGGTTCAAATAAATGTGACATGTAATAGGTTTAAAGGAATCCTAAAATATGTTCATGGCTTTATGACTCAAATCTACCCAATTGTGATGAGATAAACCCATACCATTTGTAAGAACCCATTTTTCACTCAGGTAAGGATCATTTAAATTTTAGTCTAATTTTTTACATTGGACCTATTGTAGATTCTTATTGTGTTATAAAATGTCTCAAGGGTGTCTAGGTGTTGTTCGGAGACCAGAACCCATCTTTTGGAAAAAACTATGCCCAACGAACCATTTGTAGTAAATAATGTTGGTGGAATGATTTCTAATATATAAACATACATTTGGGTTATTACACAGTTTTTCTAACTTTTTTATATAACCATACAATATTCCCCACTTCTCTAGGTACTCGTGCATTGTTTTCTCGTGTTTTGGAAAACTGCACTGCCAAACCATGCACAAGCTAATTTTTGGGTAATTTTACAATCTTATCCATAATGGTCTAAGTAGTCCCTCCATCTTCCCTAATATAATACCTAGTGGTATAGACTTCTATTTCTTTATATTGGAGATATTTAAGGCCTAACCTAGGGTTCAAGATATCTCATTCATCTATGATTCATTCAAGATTTTATTTGTCACATCAGATGCACAATGGTATGTACTTGATTAATTTTTATCTATTTTTATTATCTCATTATATCGACTTATTTATCTTGGTCTATGTTTTTTTAAATTGTTCTTATATCTACTCATTTTCAGGATGAATTTTTCAGTAATTCATGATGATGAGATTCTTACAAGACTAAGGTGTGTGGTCTATAACTCATCCCTCAAGATGATTTATTTTGGAATTGCCTTGTGGGACTCGTCGAATTCATCAATTTTACTTTGTTGAATTTATATTCCATTATTATAATCATTAAAACCATATGGTTATTCACTTTTTATATATGTGAAATGGTGACAGGTATTACACCCACAACTCAATCCACCCCATGTTGGATATTTTCTATATTTTTTGTTTTGTTGTTTTGACATGTTTGATCTTTCATTTGGGTTTTCCATGGATTCGCCTTTCTAAGAGTAAGATTTTCTATATTTAATGGATTTATATATTTTTTAAATTTCATGATGGAAGTACCATGTATGCTCACTAATTGACCCACCTAAGGTAAGTTCTTCAGTTTGATAATTAAATGTAAAATGGAAATTTGAAAGTATATTAAGTATATGACCTGTCCTTTTTAAATGTAATTGAATTATATGTTACATGTTTATATCATCTTATTATAATGTTAATGTATGGTATCATAGTATACCATTATTTTTGAAAATACCATAAATGTATAAAATAATAGGTTTTATGAAAAATTGACTTGTCACACTAATGAAAGGAAGGCTTGAACAAAATAGATTATTGATTAATTAGGAAATAATTAAAGGGTTGCAGGTTACATGGACTTGTCACACTAATGAAATAATATACATGAACCAAATAGAATATTATATGAATTCATTATCAAATAGGTGCGGCCTATCTAAATCTCACCTTGGATTCCGTAGGGAATTCCTTGAGCACTTGGGTACCCCATTCAGATTCAAGGATGTTGCTTGATTTTCTTGAGAACCACATAGACCTTGATCCTTGTCTGACTATGGGTGCCCAATATGACACTACTTGATACCTAAAATATTATTATAGGGTTCCTTGGATATAATCCTTGGATCCAGTAGTGACAGGTAGGTTCCCCTATTAAATATCATCAGGCCCAGTTATTTCTTAGCCCCATTTGACCATGGATTACCTCCTCGGACTCGGTAGGCATATCATTGTGCAATTACATAGACTCTTCTCATTAGATTACACTCTTACCCTTAGACTAGCTACGTCCATTACTGAGTTGGTGACAATTAAGTTATACATTTCCTAGGTTATTACCTTGTAACATCATTATTAAATATCATTTCGTGTTTCCTTATTACATCTTGGAACATTCACTATATCTAACATGTGGCTTATTTATAAACTGTTAGTAATGCAATATTAAACTAGTTACATGCTCCGACACCAGGTGAGGGATGAATCAGATACATGGGTATTTAGTAACATTTCAAATTTTTACTTTATAAATGCCTGCTTGCACACTATTAAATTTCCTTTCCATGGGCTGAATGTTATAGACACTGTTTTGGTCACCTATTGAGATTTATCTCACACCTTCTCTATAAGTCATTTTCTACGCATGGTAGACTACATGTATATAGGTGTTGATAAAGGGAAGCATAATGCTTCAAACACTTTATTTTTTGTTGTGATATTATGGATCATGTATCATATTACCAAGTTGAGGCTTGGTATGCTTGGGAGAGTTTATATATTTCCTCTTTTTATATTTTTATTTTTTTGTATGACTACTAATATTTATCCATGTTTTCGATCGTACTAGATACATGACATATCATTAATAGTTTTGTATGTTATCAAGTTTTGTCAGTTTTTTTATCCTTGTCTATTTATATTATGCCTTCTATTTACTTATATTTATTCTAATATTTACCTCTGTTTATATGTATCCATTTTGATACACTATGCGAATGATGTAATAGTATCCCCATGAACACACCATTTGACCTCACTACTAGTCACCAGCCTCTGTCATCTAGGGAGAAGCAGATGAGGCCATGTATCCCACCGGGCATGGTGAACCTGTTAAGTGGCATCCGAGTCCGAGACATCACAATGCGATATTAGGGGAGGTTTTCATTTCTGGCGTCAAAATTAAGAGACCATAGATTGATGATTAGAAATATTATGGGACTTGGTCATAAGTCGTTCTTTGGCATCACTTACCCAGGGATGGGTTAAATTCTATTTTACCCAAAATATAATTATTGTTATGTTTTTTCTATTATAGTTGAGATTATTTCACCATTGAGTGACTCACATGTTGTGTGGTGGTAATTATTATTACTATAATTGAGTATTTCTCCCATCCTCGACCCAATGATTTGGGGACAAGGACCATAGTTCATGAATCTTTATAAGAACCTAAAATTATCATGTCATGCATATTTCCATGCCATATAGTTCATTTTAATACTTTTATTTCTTGTTATTAATGTGATTCATCAGTGATAATTTCTATAATATATGATTTTTCTACATTTTTCCTAGGATCGAGGGATTTCTTGTTTCAGTTAACAAGAGGTTGTGAGACATCATGGGATGGATTCAATAATATACAAAATCAAAAAATTTATTATAAATTCATATGGCTATAGTTTTCAGGGATGATGTGTTTGGGAACTGATTCACTTGGAATGGGTAACCATTATAATGTAAAAAATGACTTTTAAAATGAAAACTTTTCACATAATTTTTTCACCTTTTCATATATATGAGATTTAAATTACTGAACCGAGTAATTAACTACAAAATATAACCAAATTTATACTTCAGCACTAACTGATACTTGGTTGTCTAAGCATGTTTAGTATTTCTTGGGTGGTGAGTTTTATTAGATTTATATTTCTCTACTGATAAAATATTTATGATTCTATGTTTGTTTAGAGGTGTGTTCTTCTAATTTGAATACCAATTCCTCCATGACGACCTTTTGTCATATACTGGGAAGGGGGCGATGACCATGATCTAGATGTGGTGGACCCTGAGCTTCTAGTCTTACCGCAAGGAGTTCCACTTTTGGCACTAACTATTCTTCCTGATCCGAACACTGACTATGAATTCCATGATAGTTTCCTACATCATATGTATTCCATGCATGGTGCTCCAATAGATTCCCATACGATTGATGATCAGACTTGAAAGTTCTTGAAGAAGCGTTCTTCTATTGTTTTTTGGGATTCCGGCACACCAGATCCATAGTATTGACTAGATTCCACCACGTAAATATTTGATCATCTAGATATGACTCTCTAATGAAGAGTCAATCATGGCACATATATTCATTATGATTCGAAAAAGAATTTTTGGGATGTGATTACTGATGTTTTTTATCATTAGGGTATGTTATGGGTCGATTTCGAGACTACCTTCTATAATAAATTCTTTCCTCAAATGCTGATAGCTAATAGACCCAGAGATTTTGTGCATCTGAAGAATATATCTAAGTTAGTTGTAGAATAGTCACTAAATTTCTAAAAGATATAGTACTTTGCAGCACTTTTAGCTAGTGATGATCTCCACCATGCCATATGCTTCAAGGATGGGCTTATGTAAAGTATTTGTACATAGGTGAATATCTTTCACCTTCCTTAATTTTCTGAAATAGTCAATCATACTCCTATGACTGAACGCAACCTAAGGGATGGTAAATGAATTGGACATAAAGGATTAGTTTCATTGTAGGAAAGTAGTTCTCCCAATGGAAGAAAACATTACATCAAATATTCTTATCATGGAAGTGACAACCAATATACCTATTTTGATAACTCCATTTTGTATCATTATTGTAGACGATAAGGGCGCCTGGATCCTTATTCTGATAGAAAACCAATTGAGTGTCACTCTTGCAGCCATATGGGAAATCATTAGAGGTTCTTTAGTACCTTTCAACCATCTTTGAGTGTGTAAGGATTAGTGTCATCTCCTCCATTAAGAGCAGGTTCGTTTGGGTTGCATCCGGTGGGGAGTTGGAAAATCACCAAAAAAACATGCCAACGTGGAGGTTATGGTTGTGTTTTCCAGACCCATAATAACAAAAAGAACTAAAATAGATGTTATGGTTGTGGTAGTCTATTTGCTTCACAGGTCTGTGGATCAGGCCATTCACATGAACTACAATCATTACCTAAGGATCAGGTTGTGGGACCATTTATAGTATGAGGTACAATTATAGTGGAATCTACTATAGTATTTGGTTTATTTTATACAGGTTCGTCAAAATAATTTATCTCTATATGGATCATGGATATTCTCGGACTGAATATATGGTTTTACTCTGGGGTAACGAACATCGATATGCCATTAGGGGTATAACTAGATGGCACACGCCAATGTAAGGACTACCCCCATGATGTAGGTAGTTTCCCTTTCCAATAGAACCTCTTCATTCTCAATATGACAGGCTCTTATATCCTTCTTGGAATGAATTATTTTATTTAGTATCATATTTTGTAATCTTATATCATTGTAGGGTATCTTTTACATCACAATAGTGAGGAAATTATAAATATAAGGTTGAGTTGGATGTTCATGTTGGGTGAGGGGGACCAGAGCATCAGGGGCTAGGTGGTGCGACCACCATATTTCAAAACACTTCATGGAGGATCATGTAATTAGCTTGGATTAATTCCCTATACTAGTATATCGTTTTAGGGATCATTTCCCATGTCACTTTTTTTAAGTTATATCCTAATATAGAGGTAGTGTTTAAAATCAATTTTATTCTCCGAGAAACTCCAGTTTCCATTCATCCAAACAGGATAAAACCTATTGGGCTTCAAGAGATCAAATGACAATTAGTGTACTTAGTGAGAAAATATTTTATATGGCCTATTAAATAATTTTAGAGTTTACCCATACTTTTCACCAAGAATGAGAATGGAACCTTATATCCATTAATATATTAGAGAAGGTTGAACCAACATATGATCATGAACCAATATCCTCTACCTAGAATTGATGATCTGTTTGACCGTCTCTGAGAAGATAAAGGTTTCTCTAAGATCGAACTGAGGTCGGGATATCACCAATTATGAGTAAGGTCATCAAAAAGGCCTCTTACATCTTTCTATACTGGGTATAGTCTTTATGAGTTCCGTGTTATGTCATTCGGTCTTATAAACGTGCTCACCATATTCATAGATCTAATGAATATATCATTCAAACTCTATTTGGATTCTTTTTTCATATTCATTATTGAAGACATCTAGGGGTATTCTCACACTCATAGAGAACATTCCAAGAACCTTGAGACCATATTGAGTAAAATGATACAACATAAACTTTGGTATAATATTTTTAAGTGCCACTTATGGATCAACAAGTTTTAATTCTTAGGTCATATGATATTTTTATTAAAATCATTTATTGACCCAGTAAAGGTTATTGTTTTACTTTCCAAAGATAATTACTAGAACTTGTTTTATATAAAGAGTTTCATTGGAGGGATATATATTATATTCATTTCATAAATGACTTCTAAATCTATGATTAAACTCTCACTGGCCTTAAGAAGAAGGGATTTATGTTACTTCAGTCAGAATCATGTGCGAAATCCATTAAGGAGATGAAATACAGGCTTGTCTTGGAATATATTTTGACTATTCTATAGATTGGTAGAGGTTATACATTATTATTTGATGCATAAGGAATTGTCCTAGGAGTAGTGATGGATTAGTATGATAGAGTTATTGAATATGGATCATGAAATTTGAGACCTCATTAACGAAATTACCCGATGCATGACCTTGGGCTAGCAGATAGTGTCCATGCCTTTCATTAGTGGATGCATTATCTATTAGCTGAGAATTTTGTGGTATAAACTGAACACAAGATCCTAAAATATTTATTTTCAGCATGTGACATAATCCTCTAATAGTGGATATGGTTATAATATATATAGTCCTTCTATTTTGAGTTTTCCTACACACTTAAAAAGTGAAATGTTATCATTGATGAACTGAGTCAGAAAAGTAAATCACAGGCCATACGGGAAGCCAATGATGGGTGGAAATTAATGGCCCTCTAATGTGAGATTAATCTAATGTTTCATGATATTCATTAGCGGTATTACATATATTCCTTGATAGTTATATCTTCCATACTTTATAAGGTGAAGGGTATACAATTTTCAGATCATGAGGTCTTGGTTCTGAGTGAGATTATATATAGGGGATAACCTTTCGTTGGATTCATTAGTGAAAAAAATGCAAGCTTTATATTCATCGGCATGTCTGGGTTCCTACAAATATGAAAAAGAATTTTATGAATGAGTCCCAAACATTTCCATGGGATATTCATCCCAGAATCTCTAAAATGTATTGAGATATGTGATGTCGGTATTGGTGGAATGGGATAAAACATTACATTATAGACATTATAATTAATTGTTTCACCTATCAGAAGCTAATGGTTGAGTAATAGAGACCTATAGTCTTGTAACAACTTCTTATATTCCTAGAATTGAAATTAAAATATGTTTCCATAGACTTTATAGTCAGGTTACTTTAGTCACTAAGGGGGAGAGATTATATATGGGAAGTTGTTGACCAACTAATGTAAGTATCCCACATCATTCCTATTTTGGAGAGTTTCCCATTTGATGAGCTCGAAATAATTTATATCTGTGAGATCATATGATGAAATAGGTTCCATCATACTATTTATTTGGATAGGGATTCTCATTTTTAGTAACATTTCTAGAATGTTTTATTGTGTTCTATGGGTATACAGCTGCTTATAAGCATAAATATTCACCCTCATACCAGTTGATAGTAAGAATGGAAAATAAAGGATTTATAGGAAATGCTCTGAGAATGTGTCTTTGATTTGAGTATTTATTGGGAGAAGCATATCTTTCTCATTTATTATGTCTATAATAATATTTTTAGGTGAAAATTCATATGGATCCTTTTGAGGACTTATATGGTATTCCATGTATTTCACCCCTGTGTTGGCTAGAGGTACGTGAGACATACCTTCTAGTTCCTTGTCTCATATAGGATATGAAAGAACATGTTCAATTCATCAGTAAGTGTATGAAAACTGCTCGGTATAGATATAAATCATATATCGATCACTACTAAACTCCTTTGGTGTTTGAGGTCAGGGATCATGTTTTCCTTCGGGTATCACCTAATATATATCATAGACTATTACAGAAGAAAGGAAATTTATCACCTAGGTATGTAGGGTTCTTTGAGATTCTAGAGAGATTTCGGCTAGTCACATATAAGTTATTACTAACTCAATGGTCTTGTGCCATGCACATTTTCTTCCATATTTCATAGCTTCACAAATATCATGTCGACCCATCTCATACCTTTGATCCTAAGGTAGTTGAGTTAGACTGTGACGTAATCATTAAAGAGTATCCAGTATGTATCATTGATTAGAGCATGATGTCTCTTCAAGGTTATTATGTCCCTACGGTGTGGGTTTTATGGATGAAAGGATATGTTAAGGATGATACATAGGAGAGGGAGTTCGACATATGTGCCCAGTGGCTAGAGTAGATCTCCGATAGTGTTTCACCACCATGGGAAGGTGAACTCTGAGATGAATTCTTTTATTGGGGATGACTATAAGAACATAGTTTCTCACTAATGTTAGTATCCTATAAATTTTGATCTAATTATTTATTTGGTATCTAATGTGGATGCCTAATAATTTAGAAATGGTATCAAGGATGTTCAAATACCGAAAGACATAATTTTTTTGAAAACTAGGCATGGCACACAGTTTTTTGTAAATATTGTGGGAGGCTACATGGTTAGAGAAACCCATGATGGTGGAATGAATTTTTAGACAGATCTATACAGCATGGTTGGAACAAGGTTTTGATCACCATGTGGTATTCCCCTCTTCTCCAAGTACTCATGCATGTTTGGTGCACGTTTGGTAACATATTGTGGCCAAACAATGAATAGGCTAATTTTTGGGTAATTTTACATTATTTTCCCATAATTATCTAATTAATCACTCCTTCTTCCATAATATAATACCTATTAGGATTGACATCCATTTCTGTCATTTTGGATTTTTTTGAATGCATAACATAGGGATAAAGAAATATCCTTCATCTATGATTTATATAAGCTATTGTTAATCACGTTTGATGTGAAATAGTATGTACTTGAGCCCATTTTATTCGTTCTTCATCTCTCGTTCTCTCGGCCAAGTTATTGATGTGTAATAATTTTTTACTTTTTTGAAGATACACCCCATTCCAAGATGAATTAGTCGATAATATTCAATATGTATAGTCTTACAAGCCTAAGGTGGGTGTTCTATAATTCATCCCACAAGATTGTTTATTTTAGAATATTCATGTGGGGAATACTGATTTCATCCGGTGTTGTTTTCTTATATTATTTGTCATTATTATAATCAATAGAATTATATGGTTATTTTATTTCCAAATATGTGATTATGTGTTACTGTTTACACCGACAACTCTATCCACCCCATTTAGTATTTTTTTCCTATATTTTTTATTTTGGTGTTTTGACACATTTGAGTCGTCGTTCAGGTGTGCCATGGATTGACCATTATAAGGGTAAAATTTTTATATTAAATGTTATGATTTAAATTCTCAAATAAATGATGGAATGTACAATGTATGGTCACCATTTGAGCCACCTATGGTATGTGATTTAATTTGTTAATTAAATGTGAAATGGAAATTTTCAAGTATTCTATGTTTTTATGACTTGGCCTTTTAAATGTTATAGAATAATATGTTTCATGTACGTAGAACCCTCGTAACAAGTTAATGTAATATTCTAAAGTGGACCTTGATTTTTGAAAATGAATTAAATGGATTAAATAAGTGACTCCCCACTACATGGTCTTGTCACACTAATAAAAGGCGAGGATTGAAGCAAATTATTGTCTATTAATCATGAATTTATTAAAGGGTTGCATGTTATTTGTCCTTGTCACACTAATGATAAGAATTACATAATCAAATTGGAATATTATATGTTTCTATTATTAAATAGGAACGGCTTGACTCGATCTCGCCTTGTATTCCTTAGAGAATGTCCTGGGCACTCGTGGAACCCATTCTTCTTTAGGGATGTATCCTAATTTGGTCAAGACACACCTAGATCCTGATTGTGGTCTAACATTGGATTACTAGTTTAACACCGTAGGATCCCAGAAATATTACTAAAGGAGTTATTGGATACACTCATTGGATCCATCATTGACAAGTATGTTCCATTGTTAAATCCCATCGAGCCCGGTCATTGCATAGCCCTGTTTTACCTTGGATGAACTTCGTAGACTCTGTAGGCATATAATTGTGGAATGACATGGACTATTCTCCTTATATTACACTCTTTTATTTATCTAGGTCACTATAATTTCTGAGTAGGGGACCCCTGAGGTGTACATTTATTTGTTTATTAAATTGTAACTTCATTATTAAATATCATTCCAGGTTTCCTTATTTCATCATGGAACCTTAACTATTTATAACATGTGACTTATTTTTAAATAAGTAATAATGAATAATGAACTACATACATGAGTAGATATTATCTACGGGATGAATAAGGTACTTGGGGATTCAATTACATTGAACTACATTACATTATATTTGCATGCTTCAACATTGTTACATTTCTATTACATGGGTTGGGTGTTATCGCCACAATTAGTGGTGGCCCACTGGGATTTATCTCACACCCTATCTAGAAACCATTTGGTACTCATGTTATATTACATGAATTCATGTGTTAATAAAGATATGTTTATGGATTTTGACCCCTGATTTCATGTTGTGATAGGATGGATATAGTAGTAGATGATTGAGTTGAGGCTTGGGATTCTTGGGATAGTTTATTTATTTATTTTTTCTACATTGGTTTTTTATGTGTTTTCTCGACATTGTATACATGTTATCTATATTATTATATATATTAGATATCATCATCAGTTTTTGTTTGTTATCCAATTTTTTCAGTTTTTTATCCTTATCTATTTATGTTGTGCCTTATTTTTATATATATTTCTTCCACCACTTACCAATATTTATATTTATCTATTATTCTACACTTCGATAATGAGGGAATAGTCTCCCCATAGACACACCTTACACCCTCACTGCATGTCGATAGCCTCTAGTATTTGGAAAGATTCACTTGATCCCATGTGGCCCAAGTGGCTTGGGGAACCTATTAAGGGGCATCTGAGTCTAATAAATCACACCATTTCCTCTACATGATCACCTAGGAATCTTTAATTAATGGATCGTACCGTAAATTTTCACTGAGATATTTTCAATCCACTAGTCTAAGAGATTAAAAAATGTAAGTTATTCTAATATATAAGGCATAACAAGGGGAAATAGCACATATCACAATCTCTAAACATTTTGGTAGTCTTTAAAAATAAAAAAACAACACCATCCTATTATAGTTGTAAGAGTTTTATATGGATTTTTCATACATCCATTCTTTTAATCAGGAGATTCCCAATAGATTACCCACTCACTATGGTAATTTTCATCATTGAATGTCCCCAAATACCAAATATATTATGAAATACACTCAAACTACAGTTATAATATTATTACATATTCTAGCTAATAAAACCTAAACAAGTGATTAATAAAAATATTATTCATCCATAGTTTCGATCACCTAAATTCAAAAGTATAGATAATTATTTAATAACGCACCATACATAATGGGGAATGGAATGAAAACCCAACTCACATGATACCACATGTCTGTAAATAAGTTCATAGAAAAAATAATTATTTTAATGTATATAATAATAAATCATGACTATAATAAATACAAATTATTAATATTATAAATCCATCCTTCTGTGACCATATAAACCACCACTGATGACACAACCTCTAATACCCTCTACAAGATGGCCTCTGCTAAACCATCAAATTAATGTAAGTATTTCCCAAGAAACCTATAACATAATTCGACATCATGAGTATGTTCAAAATATTTATATATAGGGGTTGAGTATAAGTCCTATTAGGATATCCAAAATAAATCATATACACCCTGATGAATGTAAAAATCTAATATTATTTGAATGTGTTTTATTAAAAAATCCCCAATCTTGTGATATTTTATAAAATAGAATTAAGTAGTTGATGAATAATTTAAAAATGTGTTCAATAAACAAATACTATAAATTATAAATATTTTATATCTAAACCAAGTTTGCAGAATTGGTTTATCAAATATATCCAAAGGTAACCACAAGACTATTTGTGGTTACCAAAAAGGGTATAACCAACACATGAGTGGATTGATTTCCCCAAAAATCCATTATATCATTACTTACATGGTCCCCACACCAAAGTGGGATTTTAACACTACCTTGATTTACCATTACCATAAAGGTACAAATATCAATGTGGGGGTTTATATACTCATTACCAATACCTCACCCAACGCCATTCAACAACATAAAAAAATAATAAATCACAAAAATATCCATCAAAAACTCAATTCAACAATTCAACATTCACACCTACTCATGTAACTTTATGAAAAATTAAATTAACATAGACTAGGAAAGTGAATACACAATTAAAATAACATTATCCATAAAACTACATGAATAACCCAAATAACATCAAATATAAAAACTAATAAAAAATCAAAATAACATTAATCCTAGGAAACAGAATACATAAACCATCAACAACAAAACACGGGAAAATAAATGATGAAATTAACAATAATATTCAGTGGCCAAGAAACCATTGAATCAATAACAATATTTAAACCCAATTTCAATAATAATTTATAATATCCTACAATATTAAATATGTTAAACCCACACATTAAATTACAATAGTTTTATTTCAATAAAATAATATCACAAAAAATGACCATGTTTACAAGCTTAATGTAGAATAATAATTATGTTATTTTAACAAAACAAAATATTATAGTTAAATCACCATATTCAAACCAAATATATTTGGAAAAAAATATATTATATGATAAATAATTAACCTGAATCATAATGAAAATGTAAAATGGATCCACAAACCTCTGAATCCTTAAGATTATTATTATCCTCAAACACCTAATATAACAATATCCATCAATTAAAAAGATCACTCTACATATCATTGTGACACATCATTTGGTTTTTTCAGGTACCATCATCTAAATGAATTGTTTTCACTCATTCCCTTTCGATTATTCTTTTCAATTTTCAACCATTGAAGGGTTGGAGGGTGTATTCTTTAGATTAGATGTATGTTTGGACTAGATCTTATAACTATAAAATCTATATATGGTCAATAAACTAGATATATAGGTTCATTTGTTAGTTTATGGATCGAAATTTGATAAACCATACTATAGAATGTGTAAAGGTTAGCCAGTGACCAACCATACACTATCTGGTGAAAGTTATGGGGTTGGACAAGTTATTTACCCAAATACTTGGATTTTAGTGACCAACCATTGTCCAAATTGTTGAAATCCATGGTTTTATGCATTATAATTGTATCCACTAGCTAGCTAGTGGGATCTACTTGTTTTTCATTGATGACGATATGACCATGTAAACTAAGGGAGTTATCAAAATTATTCCCTGAAACAACCATTTTTTTATTAATTCTCCCTCAACCATCCATCAACCCATCCAGAATTAAGATCCCTTTTGAAATAATTATCACTCCCAACATAAATCCTTGGAAATTATATGTGATAATAACATTCATGATCCCTTGTTAGTAAGTCTAACTACATTCTAGTCTTGGATCCAATTGTTTCCCTCTATGGATCGGTTATCAAAACCATAGGAATTCATTTAATCCGGACTTCTAATTAGAAATCATGGTTTTAGGGATATTCCTTTATGTTATTCATGTTTTATCTCCTTCTGTATTGTATACCCCTTTAGGTAGTTAAAACTCAATCTGTTTTGAGGTGGGTGGTTTTCAAAAAATACTTTATTCTCTCGACCTTGCATGCTTACTCCGTTAATTTTTTTAAAAAAATTGTTGTAAATAATAGATCATTTTTTATATTTTATATTGAATTGAAATATATTTATAAAATGGTTTAAATGTTTTATTTTAGAATTATCTAGAAAAAGTTTTTGAAATGTTTTTAAAGACACGGTTTTTGAAATACACTTGTTCTGTAATACAGCTCGAAAATGTGTTTAACATTCAGATGTGTTAATGAAAACTTATTTCAATACAAGTTTTATTATGTTACAAATGATTGTGGTTTTTTTATATGTAAAATGACTTTATAATGTTTTTAGTTTTGAAAATGGTAAGCCATGTGTGGACTTTATTAATGATGGTATCCATACCCAGGAATTGACTCCTACCCTCTATTCCCATTGTTCTAGGGTAATGCGTATACTAGGTTCCCAATGGTTTTTTTGTAAGGGATACCCTCATTGGATTATTCACTAATACCCTAGGCCCGTTTTTATTGCGTAATATATACCCAAGGTGTACTTTGATTAAGAAAATCATATGAAGGTCCTCACTATCCCATCGTAATATATAATTTTTCCTTATAATGTTTTTTGGAATTATTTCAATGATGATTTATATTATATATTTTGATAAAGACATTTTTGTAAAAATTCATTGATGTAGAAAATTTATATATGTTTTATATGTTTTTAAAAGGTTGAATTTATATGATTTGATATAAATTGTGGAAATGGATTTTCATTCCTTACTTTTTCTTAGAATAAATGGTTTATATTATAGACCCTTCTTATGAAACACATGGCGTGATCCTACTTGGATTACTTTTAACACACCCTATTATACCCTTTGGTGTTTTTAAATAATGTTCTATCATGAAAACCTAATATAAATGCACCATAGATAAGATAGGTGTTTTTCATCAGTAGGGTTTGGGAGTCTGTTGGTGAATTCATTTCCTATGAAGGGGTTTTTTTCTATTATTTTGTAGGTGATTTTGGTTTTTGGTTTTTGACACCAACATTTTCCTCATTGTAGTCTCAATTAAAAAGATGACTTATATTGTCATAGTGGAATTATATTTATTTATTTTACCTTTTTAATGTTATTTTTTGGAAAAATAATTCCTAAAGGTATTTTATAAAGCCCAGGCACTAGTCACCAGGATAGGGGATTTGGGACTACCCTTCGGGCTGTGTTAAAACAAGCTTATGTTCCATATTTTTAAGTTATCCTTGTTATTTTAGGATAATTTTCTATATAAAGAGTTTTTATTTTTTTCATATTTTCCTTGTGCATAATAGGATTTCATGGTAAATATGATATTGGATTTTTCAAACATAATAGGTAGGTTACGATTATTTTCTAATCCATATCTCATCATTATGTGCATTATGTATCCAGTAGTGGTTGGTAAATAATATTTTTGGGATAAATAGTGATTAAATACTATTATTCTTTTTTCATGTCTCTATATGATCCCATTTGACATTTTTATTTCAATTAGGAATTAATTATTAGGTTTTATGTTCTTAGGTATTTTTTTTCTAATGGTGTATAGTAACGTACCCCAGAATAATGTCTAGAAACACCTATTAATGGTTTGAATCTCAATGTTGATCTAAATATTAGTGATGTTGTTGTGTGAACTATACTGTCTAATGTTTTTAAAAAGGAAACACTATGTTTGATAACATACATGATACGTCACATCGAACATAACCGAAAAACTAAATATTTTTATTTAAATGTTACGTTCTAACCTTGCTCTTAAAATGGAAGGAAAGAAAACTATTAACTATAATATGAAAATATGGTTTAATCATTTATATGATTAATTATTTTGTAAAAAATTAACAATAAATGAATGTAAAACATTTTTTATATAAAGGAAGTGTTTCTCTAAAAATCTATTTATAAGAAAATAAGTGTTTCAATAAAATAATAAAATCAATCATGTTGGATTTTATTAATGAAATATATAATTAAAATATTAAGGATATGGTATAAAATTTTTCTCTTTTGTTTTATAGACATGATATTATATTAAATTAAAATTTTCTTATAAAAGGTTTATTTTTAAAAAATGTAGTTTTTTCCACCGTTTGATGGAACACCCATTTAAAAATTAAGTTTTTGAAAATTTAATAAATTAATTTTGAAAAAAAAATCTTTTTCAAAATATTAGTATCAAAATTTACTTATCTTAAATTATTGGTATTTTTATGAAAAGTTTCACTTGTCGATGTATAGTGAAAGACAATACAGCATTTTAATAGAAAACTTCATTTTCATAAAATTAATTTATAGTGTTATATTATATTTTCGAATGGTTTTAAAGTGTAATTTTCTCATTTTTTTTAACATTTAATCTATTTTAGGTCATCAGAATCAACTTAAAATTGATATATCATATGAAATCATTGTGAACTTTTCAACGTTGTTTTTTAAAAACCTATTTCTCATTCCATCAAATGTAATAATTGTTTAATTAAATTTGTTCAAATATGTGTTTTGAATTTTTAAAAATTGATTCCTTATTTGGAATAATATAGTTTAAATTCTATAAATAGGATACTTTTATTTTTTGACATTATAAGTAGTAACTTTAATAATAATATTATTACCCCAATTGAAGATAAATCTGGTAATTAAAGGTAAAAATAATATTACAAATATTAAAAACTAAATTTAAACATCAAAAAAATTATGGTTTTAGTTATTATCGACAAATAATATCCTTTTTTCACAAATTTTGGCCGTTTGAGGACATATGGGTGTGTTTATGACATTTATAATTTTTTATTTAACTTAAAGACAAAGTTGTCATAATCATGACTCTAAAATCTATAAAAATATTAATATGAGATTATATAAGTGACACCCAATACTATAAATAGACGATATAATATAATATTTTCACCTACATAATGATAACTATTTTATAATTTTTATGAAATAAATTATTATATTAAATAGTGAGAAAATGATGATGCATTAATTTCTCTATCAATGAAGAAATCAAATAAATGGTATTAAAAATATTTTAATAAATATATTTTGATATAATTTACATCATTTAATAACATTATAGGATAATTTGATATGTTAATGATGTTTTTAAATAGATTTTTTTTAATATATCTTGATGTTATGAAATTTTAAATAAGTCAAGAAATGAATAGTGTAAAAATTAACACAAATGATATTTCAAAATATAAAATATTTTATTAAATGTTATAAAATTTATAAAATTTCAAGATTTGTAAAATATTTTTAATATTTCTTAAAATTTCCTAAATTACACTTTTTTGGCATGTTATGGTAATTATATTGACCCTAAAGTGAAAATTACTTAATAAAATGGTTGGATTTATAATGGTTAAAACAAAAAGATAATGATTAAAAAGTATCCAAATAATATATAATTTTTTTTAAGGATTGTATTTCAACCCTTCTTTATCATATATTGAAAATAAATAACTTTTTAACCTTTTATAATAGAATCATAATTTATATGTATTTAATATTTTGATTGTTTCCAAGAGTGCCCCTCCCCTCTCTTATAAAAGGACGATACCTCCTATAATTGTTTTCACTTAATAAACATTTTGATTCATAAAATATATGTTAGAATACATTTAAATGACTTCTACCCACATTATTTTGGCCTTATTTTAGTCATAACACTCTACTCATGGGTATAAAGGTGTTAGACAGAGGAGGTCGTCTGAAGAAGAGGTATCAATTTTATTTAAGTGTTTATATTTTATTTCTTATTCCAATACCTTAAAATATTATTCATCCATGATGATATAATTACTAAAATATAATCTATATAATAATATGTTATTATTTTAATTCCATCACCTAAATACATCTCCACTTCCATCAAATGTGAAAAACATTTATCATTCACGTGTACGTAGGAACTATCACCTACATGAACTGATATATTTTGTTTTACATAACCATATCTCAGGAATGGTTATAATTATGAAATTAATGATTATATGTGATATTAATAGAATATTTATTATTATAATATAATTATATATAAATTCATTTTAACATTACAATCATATAAAAATTATAACATCGTTTGTGTGTACATGTGAACTATCACCTCCATGATGCAATGTGATTCGTTCTTAATCACTACATCACATAGATAATATATATAAGTATATTTTGATGATTCATATGATATTAGTGAGATTATGATAATAATATAATGTTCAAATAATACTTAACTTATTTCCATTATAATCAATGAAAAATTGGAAAGCTACACATGCTTTTCTACGGCCTACTGTCTGCATTAATATAGCATTTTTAATTTCCAATAAATATACATGACTGGTTTACTTAAAAGTATAATTAATTTTTAAAATTTATTATTTTGTCATAAATATTATTCACTAATGATCAATTCTGGTGATAGATATCATACAAATTAATTTTGGATTCATGTACCAAAAACGGTAAAAACATTCAACATGAACTAAAATAATTATGTAATTATTATAATATAGTGGTAAATGATTTAAAAGGAATAAAAGCATGAAAAACCGTCTCATGAATGTAAATAATTTATTAAATTTTATTATTCTAGAGTAAGAAGAACATACTAGATGAATCAGACTCGACGTAAGGGACTTCGTCTCAATCTACTTTTATTGAGGCATATTTTGATGTTATACACCACATAAATTGATGAGGTTTATAAAAAACCACATTTAAACATATAATTATATTAAAATATTTTAAAAATAATCTTTTTATGCCTTATATACAATAATTTTACTTTCTTTAAAAATAAAAAATGAAATATAATTTTATCATATACAGTTATAATGACTACTCTGCCAATGTGACCATTATTTTCTACTTGGCTTCATTGACAAGAATTAGGGGTATTTTAAAATAAAAATATATATAATATTTCAATTTTCAAAGTATTTTGTTATTTAAAATGGTTTTGAAAATGGATTAATTATTGAAATACATTGAAATGATTTCTTGTGACTGCAAATAAAATTTTATGAGTGAAATGTTGAAAATTGAAATCTTCTATGTGATATTATTATATAATGGTATCTAGAAATTTAATGGGTGATTACATGATAAACCAAGTATTTCTAGTTACTTTATAACATTTAATTCGTTGGGTATTGAAGTCAACTGTATGGTTATTTCATTTTTAAGAGTGACATGTATGGATATTGACCACATGGTTATTCTATTTAGGTAGAATTATGTTCTGAGTTTCTTTTAGGTATTATATATGATTTAAATGGGTTTTATTATAATATTATGATTAAAAAAGTATATGAAATTAGATTTTTTAAAGAAAGGTATTTATTATTTATTAAAGGAAAAAAATTATTTTATGATAATTTATTCCCATTTTATATGTTTTCACAAGACTAATAGTTTTCCTTCTTTGTATATAAATTACTGATCATTTTCTGTTCATAAAAATTAATAAATGTTTTATATAGGATTTAAGGTATTATAGAGACAACAATGGGATGAAGGGAGAATTTTGATGATTGAACATGTAAAGAAACATTATTTCATTTTTTAAATGTTTTTTTATAAATAAAATTGATACTATTTGGAAGTGTCTGATTTGTATATCTATGGTTTTTTTATCTATGAGGTATGTCATATTTCTCAAAATCTCTAAACATAAAAAATATTCATTGTAAAATAATGTAAAACTCTTGTCATAACTAAATATTATGTAATTACGGTCGGGTCATTAAAGTTGGTATCAAAGGAAATTTTTTGACAATTTTAAGGGTTATGATGTTATCTTGGTGTAAGTTAAAGATCATTTATAACCAAGATAGTTATTATTATATAGAATTTTTTTGATTATTTTGGTAATTTAGGTAGAATGGATAAAAAAACTAAATCAATAGATATATAAGGAGGTTTATTTATTAGTGTATTGTAAATATTATATGTTTTTATCATTAACAATGTTATATTAAATTAGATTCATGTGGTTATAATTACATTTAAACACACACACACTGCACACACACATCCTGGAAAGGTTGTCATTCCCCCTGCCCCCAAGGGATAACCCACCCAACCACCAATTATTTTTTATTACATTGAGTATTTTTGGAACGAAGGCCTAGTGGTCATGAAGTCTGTCACATGGCCCAAAGTCCCAACATGCATCATGCATATATCACAACCTGCACATCATGGTTGTTCCCCAACCCCCTTGATGTACCGAATCCCTAGCATCCCGAAATCCCAATCTAGAAGAATATTACATCTACTATTGTACCCCACTATAGTACCCACACTACTATATACTAAAGTGCCATTGGAGTTCGTACTACAGTGTTGAAACTGTACATGATAAAATTTGATCCCACCCAGACTTAAACCCAGATCTGGTATAATATTATGGAAACATTTTACCAATTTGGTAATCCCCAAACTATAAAATGTGTTATTTGGGTATTCAAGTACAGGTGGGAACGATACAACACCTATCATGGACAAAACCAACCAATTTCATTCCGCACACCCCCTACTAATTTCGAGTGTGGTGGGAAATAGATCTTTTATAATATTTTCATCCCACCCTGGTTATTTGATCATCATTATTATCATAAAATCTCATTCAAATGATTTTGATATCTTGTTGAGTATTAAAATCACCTATAAGATATTGATTGAGTTATCCAACACTTACTCATTTCTAAAAAAAATTATCGGTGAGGGTTTCTTTTTCATAGTATTTCAAGATCTCAACTCATCTAACTATTTAAAAAGGTGAAATACAATAATTCTTGTGAAAATTTACTTTTAAAAGTAAGAAAAAATTTCAAATGAGAAAATAAACATTAAAATATCCTAAAATCTGGACTCAAAGAATGAATTATTAATAAATAAGGTTTGTAATGCATAGTTAATGGATTGTTAAATTTTTTGAAATATTAATATGTCTACATATAATGGATTTAATATTTATCATATAACTAAGACAACTAAAATGATTAAAAGTATTAACACACATTTGATGAAGGGGTACTTTTGATTATTTTTTTAGTTGTGTTATATGAATCCCTGATGTTTTTATTTTAAAATGTTATTTGGTGAAGAATTATATTTTATCAATATAATTATAATGTTCTTGTATAATCTTTAGGGTTTATATGATTTTTATTTTCAGGTAATTATGTGTTATTTCATTTTGGGATACCCAATGAATGGTATAAGATAAAAATTGAGCATAAAACATGTTATGGTAATTTTTAATGACCTTATCATATTTTTTAAATGTTATAAAAATTATATTCTATTATAAAATGGAAAACTCATTGGATGGGTGACAACCCATGACATTTAGAAAGGTCATAAGAAATTGAACCTACAACCTAAGGGTGATATGGGTGCATTTCCTACCACTAGCTTACGTGATTTCCAAGCTAGTATGACTATTTTCATTTTAGTTAAATGGATTTATGATTATTAGATTAATGCTTTTTTGAAGAAGATTTATATTTTGTGAATCCTATATGATCAAGGTAAATAGAATACTATGGTATGTTATTTGAGGAATAATGTTTGAATTGTGTTTTGGAAGAATCTATTATGCACTTACGACGATATGGGTTGGTGTATATTGAAGATTGTATTGACAAATAATTTTTGGTGTGAGACATAAACAGTAATTGACCACATTTTGAGATAAATGTTACACTTTATTTTGGAAGTCTGTATTATCAAATTATTATAAATTTTGGGTTTCAATATTAGTTAACATATTTATAGTATTTTTAATGGTTGTTTTTTGTTTTATGGTTTATGTTGAACTTTATGTACTATTATTGAATTTTTTATATTAAACTAGTTTTTTATCATATAAAGTTTATTTATTTTAGGAATTATATTCTCATTTACTAACCATTTTAGTTTTGGTAAATGTATAAATATAAGAGAAGTATATAGATAATCATATTAGATTATATGATTTTCTAGAAGTTTATTATAGTGCTTCATATGTGACAAATTCATCGTCAATATTCATCGTTTGGAGAAAAAAATGAGTCTAGGGTGGATATTGATTAAAAGATGAAGCTATAATTTTCAATTAAGTATATTTCCCTATGATTTTATTATAGGTAGTAATAGAATTCATCAACTCTATAAAAATGATCTTAAAACAATAACGGTTTTTATTTACTTCTCCTACTATGATATCAAAGACTGTTTAACCCATCACAAATTTATAGTTTTTTTATTTTTAACATTCCCTTGAAACTTTTTTCTTCCACTATCCATCAAAAATTTATGATTATTTTTTTATTTCATATCCTTGTTTTCCTACATAAATCCATAGTATTTTTTATCCTGGATCATATTTTTACTTCACTATTTTCATTTAATGTAATAGTTTTACTATTTCTTCTTTTGATGTGCGATTTTAATAAATATATTTTGAAAACACATACCTTAGTTACCAACACTAAATTCAAATTGAGACGATGTAATTTTCATTAGGGGGATAATTTGACATCATAATTTTTTAAAAGGAAACACTACATTCAATAGTGAACATGATACGCCACATCAAACATAAGAGAACAACTAAATATTATTATATAAATGCTTTCTTATATCTTATCTGTAAAAATAGATGGAATGAAAAATATTAATTGAATTATGAATATGTGGTTTACACATGTATATAACTAATTATTTTTTTAGCAATTAACTACAAAGGAAGGTAAAACCCTTTTTAAATAAAAATTTGTTTTTTACTATTTAAATAAAAATATGTCTGTTAATAAAATAATAAAACAAAAATTGTTTGGTTTATTAATGAAATATATATATATAATATATTCAATATACGGTTTAAAATTCCTATTATATGTTTTTTATACATGATATAAGATCAAATTTATTTTTTCAGATAAAATGAGTTTATAGAAAAAGAATGTTCTTATGCCTTTTGATGGAAAACCCATTTAAAATGTTTTTTACACTTAAATAAATTATTTTTTTCAAAATAAAAATATTTTTTGAAAGCACTGTATCATGGTTTACTTTGTTAATTGTTTTTAATATTTTATATTTGTTTCATTTTTTTATGAATAGTGAAATTAATTACTACATTTTAATTGAAAATTATTTTATGGTAAAATTTATATATATTGTTAAATTACAATTTAAATGGTTTAAATGGGTAAATAGATTATTTATTTAATTATTTATTCTAATTTAAGACATATTATTCAATTTCTAATTTAAATTTGATATAAAAACTATGCGAACTTTTGAATGTATTACTTTAAAAACTTATTTTCTAATTCCATCATTAGGATTGTTTTTTTCATAATATCTTCCAATTAAATATTTGGAATTAAAAAAATATTACATATTTGGAATCCTATTGTCCAAATTATTTAAATACATCGATTTTATTTTTGGATATTATAAATAGTAACATTAGTAATATTTTTATTACCTTGGTTAGTAGTGAATCAAGTTATTAAAGATAACAGTAATATTATAAATATTCTATAACTACCAAAAAAACTTGTCATACTTTTATTGGATGAGATATTTTCGACCAAGAAAATATTTGGCTAAATAATATGGTCTTTTAAGCAATTTTGGGGTGTTTATTACATTGTAATATTTTTTTAACGAAATGACAATGATGGCATAATCAAGTCTCATGTAGATATAAAAAATTTAATATGGGGTTATATGACTAATATCTTTGAATAAAAGATTAACTAAAAATATAAAATCATTACCTAAATCATGGTACTTTATTTCAAATTTATAGTAAATAAATAATTAAATCAAATGGTGACCCAAAAATGAAGTTATAATTTCAACATTAATGGAATAATCAAATAAATGATATTAAAAATATTATAATAAGTATAATTTGATATAATTTATATCATAAAAATATTTATGTATTACATTGCATATTATTGATGTGTTTAAAAAGTTTTTTCGACTATATATTTAGGTTATGATATGTTTAAAATGACATGAAATGAAAAGTGTCAAAATTGACACAAATTGAATTTTAAAATATAAAATATTTTATTAAATGTTATAAAATTTATAAAAAACCAAGATCTAGACTAATATTTTTAATATGAAATAAAATTTCATAAATGACTCGTTTATTAGTCATTTGGCATGTTATAGTAATTTTATTGACAATCAATGTGTAAATTAATTAACAAAACAGTAAGAGCTAAAGGGGTTAAAAATAGATAAGGACTAACGGACTGACTGAAAATTAGTTTTTTTATTATGATAAACCCCATTTTAAAGGGAGATGGGGAACCCAGCAAGACTTCAAAGACATATATGAAAATCAATCCCCTAGTCCAAATCAAAAAGGCCAAAAATAAAGAAAATAATAATGCAAAGAAAGGTCCCACCCTAGCATTAAAAACATTATGATCAGCTTCCATCATCACATCGCTTCTCGGATAGCTGTCATGTGTAAAGAAGCATGGGCCCGGAACCCATTGAAAATGCCATACCCTCTCAAACACTCAATTCTAGTTAGCAATGATCAGATGAAAGCACATGCCCTGAACCTCTCCTGAAACCGTCTTTGTAGATGAGCTGAATGAAATAACCTAGAAAATCGCAGATTGTGGAGCCAAACATAAAACCAACCAAACCAAAACCATTCCTACAACTTCACACAAATATGCTTCTGAACCCAAACAGCCGAATCAACACAAATTCTCCTCCATGGTGAAGACTTCACCATTGCATTCACCTAGAACATCTCACCAAAAAACATATTAGGAAACATAATCACTCAAACAATCACAAAATCAAAAAAAACCACCAGAACCATGGACACAGAATAGAGCCCAAAAAACAACACTGTGAAAGAACCGATCCATGGACCCATCACCACCCTCACTCAAGGAGATCTCACATCCACACATAGTTTACAGGAGAAATAGTTGCTGAAACCTCATGCCACAACAGATCGGAATTGACCGCTCACCGCACCACCAAGGAAGCAAACCCAACTGAAGGGCGTGAGCCTTCAACGCCACAGAATCCCACTTATGGCTACCACCCACGATGCCACAAGAGTGTCTGAAAACCCATGAAACCATGGTCCCTCTCCTCGACGACGCTGAGAAAAAGATCCAAGATATAACCATAGCTGGAGGAGCTCCCCTGAAATCATTGAGAACCAAGGAATGGAGCTGCGCCTGACCGAGATGAGATGGCGGCGACTAGGAAACCCTAGAATCAGGTAATATTCCAAATATGTATGATTTTAATTAGATGGTTTTATTAAACCCTTACTTATCATAGATTTTAAATAAATTAATTATAGCCCTTTTATATTAGAAAATTAGTTTATATTAATTTAATATTTTCAAGGATTCCATGTGTTCCTTGGACTCTCTTATATAAGTGTGCTACTTCCTGTCATTTATTCACACTTTAACACCATTTGAGTTCAACCAATATCTTATAATATCCCTTACAATAATCCATCCTTCATTATTGTGGAATTAGTTTTTTCATAACACTGTACTTATAAGTGTTAAGGTGTTAATCAAAGGAGGTCATCCAAAGAAGAGGTATCATTTTTATTTAATTGTTTCTATTTTATTTTTTCTTACACATCCTTAAAATATTATTCAACAATTATGAAATAATAACTCCAATATCCTCAATATATATAGATGTTATAATTTTAATATCATCACTGAAATCCATCTCCACTTCACTCAAATGTGAAAAAGAGTTAATTATTCATGCGTATGTGTGAACTATCACCTCTACAAACCGATATAATTATTTTTCCATCACCATATATCAAGATTGGGTATAGTGATGGAATTGATGACTATATATGATATTTATGAAATACATAACATTATAATATAATAATATATTAATTATTTTGTTAATTTCTATGCATATAAAAATGAAAATGGTGTCCGTGGGTACGTACAAGGGACTTATCATCTCCAGGAAGCAATGTGATTCATTTTTAATCACCACATAACATGGATAATATATATTAGTATATTTCAATTATTAATATTATACAAATTATTTTTTTATAATTATGTATATAAAAAATAATACTTACCTTCTTTTTATAATGATAAATGAAAAATGGAATCATTACTCATGCGTATGTATGACCAATTGTCTCCATGATTATAATACTGTCCATATTTCGTAAACACACAAGAATGGTTTGATTTAAAAGTATCATTAATTTTTTAACGTGATTATGATTTCATTGATATTATTCCATAGATAATGGACTAATGACCACTATTATCTATAGACATCATACCATGTAATTTTGGACTCATGTACCGAATATCATCAAAACATCCATCATGGAAATAAATAATTAAGTTATTCTTCTAAAATGGTCATAAGTGATATATGAAGAATAATAAACATCAAGAATCTTCTCAAGAATGTAAATAATTAACTTAATTTTCTAATTCATGTAGATAAATAACATACTTTATGAATGGGACTCGAGGTAAGGCAATTCGTCTCAGTCTCCTTTCATTGAATAATATTTTGATGTTATACACCACTTTATTTTATGAGGTGTATAAAAATCTCCATTTAATTTTTAATTATATTACATGTTCTTAAAAATGTAATATTTATATGCCTTCTATGTAGAGTAGTTTAGATTCTTAACAATCTAGAAAAGAAATTTTTTTAACACATACGTCCTCCGCGACTTCTTTGAAGTTGTGACCAACATTTGATATTTGGATTCCTCTATAAGACATACTGTTTTTAGAAAAATACAAAACGTATTATATTTTTTGGTATTTTGGTATTGAAAATGGTTTCATAATTGGATTTATTATTTTAGTTCCTTCAAATTATTTATAGTGATTTCAAATGAAATTTTATGAGTGAAATGTTAAAAATTGAAATATTTTATTTCATATGATTATATAATGGTACTCAGAGATATTAAGGGTTGTTAAATGATAATTCAAAAACTTTTGGTTCCATGAAGAACCAATGACTAGTGGTTATGTTATAACCTTTAATGCATTGGTTATATAAATAATCTAAGAGACAGTAAATGAGAGAGTGGTGATCTCTGATGATAGTCAAAGACGATGACCACCCTAGGTGGTACTAATAAACATTGAAGAATACCCCACCCCTTCTCTGAGATAGAAGGGGGAGGATGGCTTGGCTCTAGCACCTTTAGATTTGAAGAAACCCAGTACCCCTTTATTCAAACCATAATAATCTCTTTGATGTCTCAGTAATCTCTCTAAGTCTGAAAGTTCATGATCTACATTGTGGTGATCCTAGACACTCGAGTTCTACCTTGGAGTTCTCTAAAGCATATAGTATCATGAAGTTGGCATTTATGGATCGTTTCCATCATCAAATACCCTTGGTGGATGATTTTTTTTCAATTTGTTTTTCGATAATTGGGGTTACGTGACTACTCAGTCATCGGTCTCCAAGATAAACGTCACCTGATGATTAACTATTCATCGGAAGATGGCCTAATTTGTGTGTGGTCTAGGGATCCTCGCATATAAATCAGATATAAATTTTTACTCTTTTATTGTTCATATGATATCTATATGAACCAGGTTTCACCCTTCATAGAAACATGGGTATGTTTCTGTCAGCTTCCCTTGCCTATTCAAAACCCAGTGATTATTCAAATGTTAGGAAAAATGGTTGGTTTTTATCTCTCTTCGGACAAATGATCTTCTTCGATGTGCCACCTACATAATTTTAGGATAATTGTTGAGTTGGGTGTCTCAAATCTACCATTTTATTGGGTTTGTATTAGGGTTGGAGAGGGGTTTCAATGCAGGAAAGCAACTGCTTTCGAATAATGGGTTGATTATTGCACATTATGTCATTAGTTCGGTCATGGGGCTGCTCTTTTTCATTACACCAAGCATGGGAGTCCCTAGGATGTGAAATATAATATCATGGACATTGGTCATTACCTTGGTGAACTAGTGTTGCAGAACCCTGTATGTGTGCCACCTCTTGAACCAAAGGTCCGTGAAGTATTTGGTAGGATGAAGTATGATCTTCAATTGGATAGTCCAGTGGGGGAACCTATTGTGTATGCAGCTGGTAGTCCTTTAAGCGGAAAATAGGATGTAGGAAAGCTTTTTGATTTTGATTTTTTTTAATTTTGACATGATGTTAGGATCTGTTAAGGAGTATTTGGAAGAAGGGGGTGTTGTTGGTGTCAAACAGATAGCAGTTCAGACAAGTGGCAGTCATTTCACCCATTCATTTTTTGATGGGGTATTTAAGGTTTTAAGGAGTTTCCAAGTGATTTATCAACCCACAGAACCTAGAGGTGATGATTTTCAAGATTCTTTTAGGGTTCTAAAAGAGTCTCATGTCTATGATGTTAATGACCAGTGTCCCTAAGCCGATAGGTGCCCCATCTTCAGAAGGTTAAAAAACTGACTAAGGTATATAATTGATTTTCGCAATTGGATGTGGCAGGGAATTATAATTAGGATCCCAATGTATGGAATATTTTCATTCCTGGGTGGAAAGGTAATCAAGTAGAGAGTAGACCCTCAGAAAGGAAGGAATCATGTGACCAAGATGGGGTGTCAAGTGATCAAGATGAGGTGTTTCATATTAGTGCGAACTATCTGCAAAAGTCATTGGTTGGATCCAGTACAAGGAAATGGAATCAATGAAACCTCCTATTTAAAATCCTTCTGGCTTTTAAGGGGGGAAAAGTTCAAGATCATGAAAAGGAAATTTGGGCACTACAAATAATATTGTAACTAGATCAGAAAGCAAGGCTAATTGTAATGACATAATGGATTTTTCGAGGGGTTTCTTACATTAACAAATAAGGGGTCTCAGTTTTTGGAAATACCACTATAAAACTACTTAAGAGTCTAGTCAATCTCGGGTGCATGGATCTGAGAAATAGGAGAGAGGTTTTTTGGACCATTCGTTGACCAGGAAGGGAGAGCTTTATGCAGCAAGAGGGGAGGATTTCGCAGTTGAAGCAGCATCAGAAAATTATTTGGACCTTCTTATATATTCTGAGGAAGAGATGGTGGAGGGGGTTCTAATAATTATGGCTTCAATTGAGTATGTGGAAAGGATGGATGGAAGATAAGTTCACATGGATGTAAGCATGGATCAGGCTACATATATTGAAAAAAAATACTTAATTTTGACCAGAGGCTTCAATGAAATGAAGATTACAGTGGAGGAGTTCAAACAACCATGATACAATTTGGCCTCTTATTTCAAAGTAATCATCAGTTATGAGACAAATATAAAGGTAAAAACATATCTTGGAAATTATTCAGGATAGTTTCATATAATATTTTCAAGTTGATCTTCAATAGTTTGGTTTTCTACTTTTGTTCTAGATGTGCTATTTACTTGGTGGTTTCTCACATGATCCATAAAAATGGTTCTTATAAAAAAAATTAACATGGAGTCATTTGGTATGGTGTCCATCCAATTGTTATTCCATTTATAAGAGTGACGTATATGGAAGTCAACTACAGTACAATAATGTCCCAAGTTACCTTTATGTGTCATATAAGATTTCTATGGGTTTTATGTTAATATTAAGATTATAAAAAGTTATGAAATGTTTTTTCTATCTAGAAAAGTGTTTACTTCTTCTTAAAGGTAAAAAATATTATATTTTTATAAGGTATTCATTGTTTACATTTTTCTTAGGAAAAATAGTTTTCCTTATTTGGGTATCCCTTACTAATCATTTTTTTCTGATCCCATGTTTTAAGATGTTTTATATAAATTTAAAGAAGAATAGAGGAAAGGATGGGATTAAGGGAAAATTTTGATGATAGAAAATGAAAAGAAACCATGTTTCATTTTTTAAAAGTTTCTTGTTTTTTGAATAAAACGGATACAATTTGGAAGTGTCCACTTTTTGTTTATATGGTTTTGTTATGTATGATTTATGGCCTAATTTTATAATGATATAAACCTGAAAATATCCTTGATGTAAAATAAAATAAAATTAGTGACATAACTCAATATTATGTAATGATTAAGGTTAGATCCTTATATGCACATTCAATGCAATGGACCTATTATGTCACCTACCCCTAATCATGCTAGAGAGGTGGAACCTTGAAGGGATGAGCATAATAATTGAGACTAAGAATTCCTTCATTAGACATAGCTATATTTACAGGGGATGAATGATCCTATGGAAGAAGAATATTTGTAAGTAAATATTGATATACTCTTTAAATTCTTGGAGACCCCATATTTCATCAAGGTGAGGTCTAACATATATAGGATTGAAGGTTCGAGAAAAAGGTGGTGTAATTTAGTAATTTTGTTAAAGAATCATGATAAATTGGACTAGAAAAACATTAAGGCCTTATTTATTATGAAATTATTCCAAGAATTAAAAACCATGGGAAAATATATGGATTTTCTCATCCCATGAGTAGGGGAATCGAATTGTTATATAATTTATAAATGATTTTTTGAGATCACCATGTTTTCTACTGAGGTTATACAAATGGATATTATAAAGTCTCGAATGTTTCATATGGTTATTCGATCTAATATCCAGTCTTAAAATTTAATACTAAAATAATTTAAATATTTTGATGTATTAAATAGTTTTTTGAAGGTTAATTCTGACCTTGCTATAAATTCAAGGGTGAATAGATTTCATCATACCTCTTATAGTTGATTTAGCATTTCTTTTAAGTGTAAGAGGAAGTGTTTGAGTATAATATATTTAATAGAAGTCGTGTTTTAAAAAATTATTCTTATGCATCCAGACTAGTTGTTAGTGTTCATACATTTATACAATGTTGTAATATGGGTATGTGATGTATTCTTTCCCTATACCCCCAAGAATCTATAAATCATGTGGATAGAATAATATCATGAAGAAGTTATATCAATGTCATATTTAATTATCGATTAGAGGATATTTGGAATATATAGTATCTATTGTTTAGTAAAATTCTTAATGAACAATATTCTTCTAGCCATAGTCCTCTTCAATGAAGAAGATTCATTTAGTATAAGAGTGTCTGATGGAATTTGATATGGGTCCAACGACTATGAGATGCTCCATTTCTATTGCATAAATTTTATAAGATGAATTTTTGATATATCTGAATCACACTTTTTGTTTACCCATTATTTTGGTTATTATAATACATTCAATGGAATTATAATTAAAGAATAAAAACTGATTCAAATTCCCCTCATTCTCTTTCTTTATGAGACATGTTGAGATATTTCTGAATTTCATAGTCCTTGATACCAACCTCCTCAGCATCATTATTGGAATGGATTTGTTTGTTTCTCACAAAGATAAAATAAATTATTATCTTTAGTGGATGTCGTTTTCTACCCCTAATGAGATATCCCATGTGTTTCAAGAATAATGGGTCCTCGCGTCTACTCAATTGGGGTCATCTCTTCTGGAGAAAGGTATGTTAATGTCATTGTTTTCAGTCAACCTGGGATATGAATATTTTAGTGGTTATATTCCATTAGTTGTTAGTAAATTTCATGAGGGGTTTTAAGGTTAATATTATGGTTTCAATCCTATGACGGAAGTGTATTTCTAGATTAATTTGTTGGTATGAACTCATCTGATATCAATGTCATATTGAAATATGGCTCTAAAAAGAAGAATTACGAAATGATTTTGTAGCGTGATTTTAGATTCAAGGTCTTCACACACCCAAGTGTTCCACCCTAGGATAATATGATTCTATTTTCCAAAACGGATGATGGGAATATTCTCTCATGAATTAATTATTGGATGATTAATTGGGTGATAGTTAAGAAGAAATACCATTCTCTACACATTAATGTTTTTTTGATTAGTTGAATGTGGAAATGTGATCCTTAAAATTTAAATTTTTGTCTAATTTTCACAAACATAGAATAAAAAAGTGGGATATTATGAAGACTTCCATCAGGAGAAGGTATAACCAATTTGAGTATAATGTGATGATGTTTTTCATGACTAAAACTCTTGTGGTCTTAATAGAATGGATAAACTATATATTCCACCTATATCTGAAAACATTTGATGTGTAATCTTTTTATAACATTATAGTGTACAAAATGACTGAATAAAAACATCTGAATCCGCTAATATTTTTTTTGGAATCCAAAGGTATTTGTTCTTATATGAAAATTCATAAAAATGAAAAAATTTGGTAACAATAAGATATGTTATTTTGGAATGTTATCTCAAATCATGGTATCTTATTTGATCCTAAAAATCTAAAAGCTTTCATGTCATGGAAAGAACTAGGTTTTTTAAATACAATTAATCCAAGGTTTGGCCAGATACTATTCGTGGTCATGATGAATTAATTAATACATGTATCACCTTTGTCTAATCTCTCTCTAATGGGGGTGAAGTTCATATGGGATTAAATGTTTCAGGAATCCTTTCATTAACTAAAGTGTTTTATCTAACTTAGCACTGATTCTGACTCAAAAAAGGATAGAAAGGGCAATATAGTTTATTGGTATAATTCTTGTCTATGTTTTGGATAAATATTTATGTAGATATATCATGTGGTGGCATACAGATCATTTACTATTTGATATCATGAGAGGAATTATCTCAATCGGGATTTGGAACTCATAGCTATTATATATGCCATTAAGAGTAAGTGAGGCTATCTTTTCAAATATGACTTAATCCTTTAATATAAAGATAATATTTTAGGTCATAGATTTCCCAAAAAATATTTGAATCTCCATTAGATAATATGCATGAAATATTAATGGTCATTTACCTTTCGGATTACCAATACTCTAGGAAAGTGTATTGTGGTTGTAGATTTAATTAGCATGACTTTTTCCTCAATACATGTAAATGAAGTGAATGATGCATGGAATTTGATTTCACTATGGGAATAAGTGGACATGGTAGTTAGGGAGGATGATTCTAATTATGGGGTTTTCAGTAAATCAATTGAAATCCTCCATTGTTGAGATGATCCTCTAAGATTAGTAATAGCCTAAAGAGTTCCAGAATATCAAATGTTATTTTTATGATGTGGATAACATCATTGAATGGTATCTCTCTTTGGAAATTAATCTTTACCTTAGGACCAGAAATGTCTTTCCTTCGACCATGAGGAAGGCTATGTTAGAATAATTTCATAATTATTTTTAGGTTCTCCACCTTAACAATTCAATGATTTGTTATAACATGAAGTGTCAAATTTTATTATTGGATATTAAATGGTAAATAGAATAATTTTTAAATAAATATGAAACATACTAATATATTATGTTTTAGAACAAAAATAGATGAATATTTCTTTATCATATCCCCTTTCTCACGTGGAAAATGATTAGGATATTAGTGGATTTGATGGTTGTGTTACCTTAGACTCCTCAGGTTAATAAATCCAATTTTTGGTTATTGGATGGTTGAGGAAGATGAATCATCTTATATAGATTAAGTATATCACTAATGTTTGAATCATAAGAGATTTTTATTATCGAGAGATTATAAGGTTGAATTGGACTCCGAAATCCATTAACTCGGATTGAATCCTAGTTTTACCTCTCTTTTGAGGAAGGGCCTCTATGAGTAAATGGGATCTCATGTCAAGTTGTGAACCACATATCATCCTTAGATGGATGAGAATATGGAATGATAAATTTAAATTCAAAAATATAGGCTATATTCATGTGTCTTAGACTTTGAAGGTTATTGGGATGACTAATTTGGTCTATTCAAGTTCAACTACAATAATATGTTCAATTATTTCCTATAATGGAACCATTGGAATATTTCAATGGGTGATAATGTAACTCCCAACTATGTTAGTCATTAGTGAGTGAGTATTCACTGATTATACATGGTGTGGTTTAAAAATCAATGATATATGTCTATATGATTTTATAGTGGTTATTGATGGCTAAAATTCTGTACACATATTTTTTACACTGTCTTCATCATCATTCCATGGTCTCATTATATGTCCAAGTATTATTGTAAGTCTCACCTCGGTTGGGACACTAATGAATTGGAAAATATGGGATGTTATCTTCTTGATATATTTAGCTATTTGGGATCATTGAATAAATTATAAAAGTTGCATATTTATCAGCATTACGACCACATATTTTTTTGATCTAAAGTGTCTTCCATGCGTCTCAACATAAGATGTACTATCTTGATATATCTCATATTATAGATTGGGAAGACATAGATTAGAACCTTATATTTTTATCACTGAGAAAATATCTCAAATATTTTATACTCATGTAAGGGTTCTCTATGATATTTTTATTCAATTGGTCCATGTTTTTTCGCCACATGGATTAAACAAGCATGATACATTTGAGGAGAATTTGATTAGGGATAAATAGACTCGTCTCTTTGTTATTCATCATTTTTTGACATAGATTTAGTGGGGGATAATATAGTGTACATAATTTTCTTGTCCTAATATTTTTTAGGTATAACTATCTACTTACATTTATTTTTATCATTTCAAAATTATGTCATTTTTTTCTAAAATAATTCAAACTGTGAGGGTCACGGGGGTATTTTTAAGAGTCATCCTAAGTGATGACATGGTCATATAGTGGGAAAAATATAAGAGTGCCACCATAACATTGGTTAGGGATACCGACAATCAGGTGAAAACCCCTTCATAAAACCAATCTATATGTAGTCCACCTGTTAGCTGAAGATAAGGCACCAAATATCCTTTGGACGTTCTTAGATTTGAGGCATTATACTAACAACCACAAGCATGTAAGTGACTGGACACTAGAAAGATAATTGAAAATCAAAATTTTACTCATTCATCCTAAAACCACTAACTCCACATCTAGTAACAACCATCATACTGGTTAATACACCAATCAGTTAATGGGATCGCATGGGTTGTCGGTGACACATATATTGACAATAACACTAAGGGTACTCTCATAATTATTACATAAAGATTCTAGTTTATTTTTAATTCTTTATGCATTGACTATTTATCGACCCTTGAAATCCTAAGATACCACTTTGAACATATTTGGATCTCATAACTCAAATACTTGTAGTATTGATTTGTTAATTAAATACATGATTCTATTTTGGTAAGTATAACTCTGATTTATTATTGGATCCTCTTGATCATTATATTATTATTGATTCTTACTACTAATAGTCCCTGAAAATGTAGGAATTCCTTTGAAATATTATTATAATAGGTAATTTTGGCATTAGGGTTGATCCTCTTACTTCATTGAGAATTCTCCCTCTATATATTTTTTATCCCTTCCTATTGTTTAAATTCAAATTATTTTGAGGTGGGATGTTTTCATAAAAGCCTTTATTATCTAGACATTTCATGCTTGTTCATATAAATTTATATCTAAAATGTTTGGAATGAGTGGTTTATGGATTTATATTTTAAATAGTTTCTTAATAATATAATTTTTAGAAATCATGGTTATTAATTTATCTTGAAAATTGATTTAAAAGGGTTTTCAATGCTTAATTTATTATATTTGGTTATTAAGTTATACTGTTAGAAAATTAATTTCCCTTTGAAATGAGTTAATGAAAAGTTACTTTAATGATTTTTTTTTGTTTTAGTGGTTTCTAATTTATATATATATATATATATATGAAATACCTATTGAAGAGTTTTAGTTGTGTCAAAGGTCAGTGATGTTTGGTCATCGTTGAGGTAGAGATCCATTCCCAAAAATAGTATCTTACACTATAGGCTCATTATTTTACGGTAATTTCAGAATCAAGTTACTTAACATTGTTAGGGATGGTATAATCTATTGGGTGCCTTATCATATCCCCCTAGATTCATTTTTCTAGTGTTATGTGTACATGAGGTGGGCATTGATGGTGGAAAACATGGGAGAGTCCTCAATATCCCATACCTACATGTTATTTTCAATGGAATTTCTATTAAAAAAATTATAAATCTCTTAAATGTTAGAGTTATATTATAAATATACTATTAAGGAAATTATGTGATTGTTTCATTATTTGGATAGATTTTATATGTTTTTTAAAAGGGTGGATATCCATGTTTTGATATAATTTGTGGAAATATTGTTTTATGAATTATCTTTATTTACTTGGGTATAATTGGTCTATAATATATAGAATTATTATAAAACACTTTTTGGTAACCTTAAATAATTATTTTTCCCACAACCTACCTAACTCATTAGATGTATATATATATTATTTTATCAGACACATGTAAAGGAAAGGCATCATAGGGGCGGTGGGTTTATTCATTTGCAAGGTGTGGGAGTCTGGTAGTGACCACATTTCTAATGTTTATTGTTTTACAATAATTATGTAACATGGATTACTTTATTGTCTTTTTTCATGAGTATTATAACTATTATCATTTCTATTATATTATTTACTTATACTGGAATTCCAAAATACCCTTACTTATTTCATCTTGATTTATGTTATTTTTTATAAAAATCATCCCCATGGATAGTTCTTGATGTTAAGGAACTTGTATTTAGTCCATGGGAATCGAAAAGGACCTTTGGGATTTGTCAAGAATGAATCATGTTCCTAATAGTTGGTTGATCTAGGTTAGTTCATGAAATAGTGAAAACCCTTAGGTCAATAAATAATATCAAATGTTAATTAAAAGAGAGAAGAAACAATGAGTTTCATAACTATAATCCAACACCTATTATTCTAAATATTCATTGAGGAAGATATTTGATGGGATATATCTACTATAATCACACAAAATTTATTATTGAAAACTCTCTTCTATGTGTGTTCCTAAATATGTGGGGAAAGGGTATTTAAGTTTTAAAATTGGATTGTGAAGTCATCTTTAATGGGTACATAACCTGTTTTCAGAGTCCTGAGGACCATGTACCAACCATAAAACTTCTATTATCTAATCATCTTAGATACATGACCATAATAAATTATTCTTAATACCATGCACTGGTCATGTAGTCCCCTCAATCCAAACACCCAAGTTGCATAGCCTATATACAATGTCTAAGAGATAATAAATTGATCTTGATACTCCATCGGGGCACTCAAAATTCACCATGAAACCTCTCCAAACTCAACAAAATACCACCTAACACATCCTTATATTGTCCAGAAACATGCAATAACATCCAAATAGACAAAAAAATAATTTATATATTAATAACTAGTTTAAATAATGTTTTAACATAATTGTTTATCACATTAATAAAATAATATATCCCCAAAAATATAATATCATTATTATTAAATAATCCTCTACATTAAACCATTATGAATTTATATGATCTTTTTTTGAAGAGGTCATTTAATTTTTCTTCTCCACTGGTTATTTGTAGGATTTTTATGTTTAAGAGCAATTATATATCATTGGTACATTAAATGGATCAGAAAATGTAACAAATTCCCCAACTAATTTTTTTCATTTCTATCAAATCCAATATCTCAAAAATGATGGGTCGTCCTAAGTCATTTTAAAAAATGGAAACTAAATATAATCACTTATATCACCATCACTACTCCACATTACACAAAGGATATTCACCATATTCATCCACTAAAAACCAAAAGTGAGCATGTAATTCAGAAAAACCCAATATGCTATTAATCTAACCTAAAAACAATATTAGTGTGCTAGATTTAACCATTGTAACCCCAATTTCATACTATGAATGAATAAAATGTAACAAAATTTAGAAATTCCTACACTACCCAAGACTCAAAATATCCATTCCCAAAACTATGATATAGTTCATAACCTCTCCAACAATTAATTTTATCCCTTAAATTTTCTTATTTGGTACTAACCTAGCTATATACAATATACCCATAAAATTATATCTAAATAGTCTTTATACCATCCCTATATTGGTTCTACCGACCAATAATCTGAAACAACTCCATACCCATGTCAATCATTTTCTATTTCTCAAAATTAATTCACATCCATCATGGAAACTATCACCATTCCAACCACCTCATACTGAGATAGTAGCCTGTATATGGGACATTAACTAGAAAAATATTTATATGTATCAATGTAACTAGAAAATAACTACAATGTTTCTGACAGTAATTCTATCTTTCTTGAAAAAAAAAACTCATTTCTAATAAAAACCCCACCAATAATTTCATCAAAAAAACTACAAAATAAATGAAAATCAACCAGTATCTCAACATCATGCCTCCCACGGTAGTCCAAAACAAAACAAAATAACGGGACCATATGACTCCTTATACTAATAATTATATCTACAACTATGTAGTTCAAAATAAAAACCTAATAGAAAACAAAAAACATGTGTAATTTCACCAAATATGAGAAAAAAATACACTAAATATGATAGGATCTAAATCAAAGATACACCCACTAACACATACTAGATGAACTGTATATCTACCTTAGAGTATCTGCAACATATTTTTATATTCATATCTATGGGAAATGCAATACATTTGGATTCCTATAAAAAATACGACAAGAAATTCAATGAGATAACCATATTTTCTCTAGGATAACCGACCCAATACCAATATCTAGACCACAAGTTAAACCTACTTCATCATGGAAATACCCACCCATGAACAATATTCAATCCTTTCATAAAACCCAATCTACATTAGGTTAAACATCCCCCCAAAACAAAATAAACACAACATTATCTGAAATTAGCTATCACAAAAAAAAAATTATAACATCAATGTTCATTAATCTTGATAATAAAGTTAATAAAAATACAACATTTTGAGAAAAAAATAAAATTTTATAAAAAATTACTTTCCTAAAAATCATTTTCTCAATATTACAAAAAAACTAAAAGTTATCAAAAAAACTTCTTGAAAAATTAGAATAAATATTTTAAACCATTTAAAATGTGAATTGTTTTCAAGGAACGTTATTATAAATACTTAAAAACATTTAACCAACCCACACCATATGTTTTAACAAAATACAAAACATTAACAATGAAAATACATAACTAAATGCACAAATTGGATTAACATTGTAAGGACCCAAAATTACAAACATTTTAAAATTTATGTTAGGATTAATATGGTATGTTACATTCTACACCCAAAAAAAATTAATCATACAATTTTAGAATAAAATTACTAATAAATATATAATAAAAAATAATATGGTAATCCATTAAAATATATTACCATTAGAATATAAATAGATAATATGAGTTTATAATGAAAAGATTTGTTTTTAATAATTTTCATTTTCTTTGTATTATGTATTTTTTTGTAAAATATGAATTTAAAATATTTATAATGTGTGTATGATAAAATATAATTTATTTTTGAATTACTGAAATAAAAATTTACGTAATATGAATTTATTAGTTTTTCTAAAAAGATTTATTTTGTGAAGAAAATATGTATTAGTGAGAATTATAATTTTATTATTTTATCATTATATAAGAGTATATTAAGAAAATTAAAAAAACCTTTAAAATTATAAAATTTTTAATAATGAAAAAACATTGACTAATTTAATATATTATATATTCTTATAAACATTATGATCGACATTTCTAGAACTGAATTAAAATGATAATTTAATAAAATAATTCTATTTTCTCTAAATCATGAATTTTTACTTGTTATTTATTTTTGAATATACATTAATGGCTTATAACATTTATTTATTTTATTATAAACCAATTTTTTTCATTGGAATTGTTAAATTTTTTAAATATTTCAAACACATAAAATTTAATCATTAAAACGTTGTTTTTTAGAAAACAATATTTATGTGTTAAGTGCACTAATCTAAAAATTATATTTTCCAACAAATATAAATTTTACAAGATAAAATGATTTTAAAATTTGAAACAATAAGTTTAAAATTATTTAATATGGTTAATTTCAGTATTAGCTATTATAATTAATTACTATTATTAAAAAATAGTTCCCCTGACAAATAGAAACAATTGGAAAAATGTCTTTAACAGAATGGAAAAGTCAAAAACATGTTATAAACATGTTTTCAAATGATTGTTTAAGATGAGTTTCCAAAAAAACACTTCTACCTCCACTTTTTTCCATTTTTTCCATTGAATTTTTAATTGTAACAATATATTATTTCAAATGTAAGGTTCACTTCCAAAACTACTATTCTCTTCAATTATAAATAGAAAATCATCCTCCACATAAATACTCACATTAATGTTGAATTTGTCCCTGAAAATATACCAATTTTATGATATTATAACTATTTTACACATCCTAAAACGTCTAGTCACATTATTAAGCCTACAAAATTCATATCAAAGTATAATTCTGAAATAAAATTTATTCTCTCAACATGAGTATCAACTTCATCTTAGTGTTTTATACATAATTGTTATGATCATAACCATATCTAATATTATTAATATAATGAATATAGTATCACTATTATTCCTTCTATTATTATGTTAATTAAAAATTATTATTCATTCCATTCCATCAACTAATAATCCAATATAACCTCGATCGAGTATACGGTGGATTTTTTACTCCATGAAGTGATGATATTTGTTTTTCGTAAATGAATCTCATTAATGGATTCAAGGATGAATTTTATTTACAAATATGTTTCCTATGATAAAGAAATATCAAATTATACTTTTTCATGATTCATCATTCATTCCATTCATTGAAAAATGAGATCGGTAACAGTGTGTATTGTAGATTATCTCCTCCATGAAAAACAAATATAATTTTTCATAACCACACATCATATTATCATTATCTAAATACATACCCAACATCCTGAAAACATTATAATGTTTTAACATTTTGGTTGATTTAGACTCCTATATAAATGATTTTATAATTAATATTTCATTAATTGTTATGTTATGTGATATAATGGTAATATCATGTAATAATGATATATTTAATATGTTTTACTAGTTTTGGAATGTTGTATTTAAAATTTAAAATAATTATTAATATATCACCTTTTGATCATTAAATATTTTGAAAACTTCTTCCCCACAATTTCCATTTTAACTAATTGAATGCATTTGATTCACTTAATGAAAATAAGATATAACTAATAACCGAAAAACAATTATTATTATATATTATTTGATCTATGTATGATTAACATGAAATATCATTTAGGGAATGTTTCTCATGTTCATGAAGCATTGATGAAACAAATAAATTCATGTTCTAATTCCCGATAAAGAAAATAAACTATAATAAATTAATATTTTTAAAATAATTTGTCATAAAATAATTATAAAATGAGAAATATATTAATATTATGCTTATGAGATAATATATTTAGATATTTATGTTCATTATACATGAGTTTATAAAACATATATGGAGATTAATGTTAATGTTAAGAGAACACACCATGATTCCCCGGTATGCTTCTCTTTGAATAATACAATAGCATGTGTTGTACGCAACTTCGAGTTATAACACACCACAACCAATAAAACTAGCTTTTATGAATAGTAATACCCACTTTTTTAAATTTTATAAATTTTATCATTCAAAAAAGAAATCATTTTTGTGTTCGGAATAATGAAATTATCTTAGGGAAAATTTTTTACATTTTTCTGAAAACATTCAATTTTTGATGAATAATGAAAAACACAGAGTTGTTGTACAAAACGGAATTTTTATTTAAATAATTATTTATTTTATTTAAATTTATTTTATGTATAAATATATACATAATAGCTATATATTTTCAATGTAATTCGTTGGACTGAGTTTATAATAATTTATATATATAAATTTTATTGAACTTTTTACCGTCGTTTACCCACCTCCTATGAGCATTTGCCTCTTTGTATAACACATAATTTTACTGCTTATGTGAGTTGAATTTCAAAAAATCTGAGAGACATAGTTGATATCAGTAACTAAAATTTTTCTCAATAAGATGAAAATAATTTTTGGTGAATAGTAACTTTTTACTTTTATTTACCACAGTTAAAAGTAAATAAGGTAATTAAGGGTAAAAATGAAATTATTATTACCCTAACAGGTGTCCTAATTCTTTTGGATAAGTGTAATTAGACCAAAAATGGTCTCTGGAAAAAAATAATCCTTTAGGTCTACTGGGATTAGATTAGGACATTTATTATTATTTAATTAAAAGGAGGGTTATAAGTGATACAATCAAAGTTTAATAACTGAAAAAATTTAATATAGGGTTATACATAAGAAAATTTCCAATAAAAACATTCATTATAAAAATAAAAAGATTTCATATATAATGGTATTTTATTTATAATTATTAGACATTATATAATTTAATTTATTTATGACACAATGATGATGCAGTAATTTCCTTATTAATGAAATATTAAAATAATTGATATTATAAATTCCCAAATAAATGTAATTTGCGAATTTTTATGAAATAAACTATTTTTATAGGTTAATATGACATGTTAGGGTTTTTTAAATGAATTTTTTTCGAAGTAATAATGCTTTTATAAATTAAGAAAAAACAAAATACCAAATAGTGTCAAAATTGACAAAAAAGTGTTTTTTTAAATATTATATTATTATTTCGTATTCATTTTATAAAAATATAAGGTTCCGAAAAATGTATTTAATACTATTATATATTTTATTAGTGAACCACTTTGGGTTCTTTTTTAAGTTTATAGTAATTTTATTAACCATATAATATAAAAATACAAAGCGACATAGTAAATGTCCTACTATTTAACTAATAGTTAAATCTAAAAGATAAGGTTAATGTAGTGAACCCAACCTATCTAAAATTTATTGGTTGAGTGGGTTTTGACCCATACCAAAATTATAATATAAATAATTCATTTTGGATCCATTAGAAACCGAACATGATTTTATTATAAAATAATATTTCAATTTTCCTAAGGTGCCCCTCACCACTCTTATAAAAGGGAACTTTCCCTTCTCTCAAATTAACACCTTCAAAGCCATTTGTCTTAGCCAACCCCTACCCAAATATCCTCTCCACTGTCTTAACTTAATCCTAGAGGCCTTATTTTGATCATAAAACCAACCTGATGATCCCTTTTGATCAAATCAAAAGGAAGAACCTGAAGAAGAGGTAAATATCTCACCACCTCTTACAAATTATTTTCTACTTCAACTTCCCCTTTCTTTGTTGTTTCTATTATACAATAATAACTAAAGTATATTATATATACTGTGATTTTATTATAAAAATTTTATATCTATATTAGTTATGTTATCCATCCTATGAATAACATGTCACACTACGTGCGTACGTACGGCTTACCGTCTCCACGTCGTGGTGTAGTAGTTAATCAATAAATTATTATTAGGATGGCTATAATAAGGTTGTATAATTGATGTAAATAATAGATATAACATGTTAATGATTCTTCATATATTATATACCATCCATTTACTTATTATATTAATTACAAAAAAATGATATTGTCGCTCATGTGTACATACGGATTACCGTCTCCACGAACGCGATGAGATTCATTCCACACCGTAATCATTAAAGAATAATTTTCAAGTGATGATTAAAAATAATATTTAAATAACATAATATAATTATGGATATGAATCAAATACACTCTATCCATAATAATCACGGCTTACGTAACTAAGCATATATAGAAAAACTAATCAGTTAACAACTAAAATGTTGATACTACTTAAATATAATAAAAAAATAAGTATTTGAAGATCATATATGATATCATATTAATTTATATGTTTATTTTATTATTTAATAAAAATAATTTCATCATTATACAGGAGGTTAACATACCCAAAACCAACAAAAAGTACAAGTTAAGGGTTAATTCAATAACTTCATCATTATTCCAGGATGTTTATATGTAATTATCTACTAGTACCTATTTATCATCCACATCCGTGTTTTCCAAAAAATGTATTCCAAAAAAAGTTTACAACTTATTATACTATGGGTTAAACTCATTTATACCCTTATTTTACCTTGTATGTTTTGAAAGAAATCTTTCTGTCGTTTTCCATACAAGTTACTTCATGATCTTTTTGACAAAATTAAGGTAAGAATGTTTTTTAACTTATACGGAGGGTGTGGCTATATTCCTCCATTATAACATTGTATAAGCTTCCCTTAAAATTTTATAGGAATATTTTCAAAATAAAGGTATTCTATTATAATTACATGGCTTTTAATTGATTTGAAAACATAAAGAGATATTTCTCTCAAACAGTTTTGATTTCATCTATGTCAACATCTTTTAATGGATTTTAATCTTGTTTGAAGTTGATTTATTATGATACAAATATTCCATTTTTTATTGATGTTTTTGTTATATTTTTACTATGGATTTGTTATTTTTCTACCATTCATGGTTTATAGATACATTATTGACATTTCTTATACTAGTTTTTATATGAATGTTTACGTTATATTTAAAACTATTCATATGTGGAATGCATTGGACAAAATAAGTGATGGGTGGAGCCTCTATATCTCCTCAATGCATCAGTTGGTCTCATGAGACAAACTAGTGTCGTGGGAGAAGGACTTGACAAAATATTATTTTTATTCTTTCCACAGGGCCTTGACTATGTGGTTATAAAGTCTGGTATTATGAAATCCATCATTATGAAAGTGGCTATTGATATTGCATTTTATTATTCAACCAGCACAATATCCATGTGAGTATGTAAATGGAATTATTTCAATTTATATATTCCATATTATGAATAATTTTAGGATTAAAATCATTTTGTTTTAGTGTTATACATTTCTATAAATGTTTATTCTTATTTATGAAAGTTTCTGATATATTGTTATCCTTACTGAGAATCTGATCTCACCCATTTATATGTTTTATTGGTTCCAGGATGCGAAAAAGTGTAGTATGACTGACCTTCATGGATAGTCTTTGGGATCTCAGTGTTGTCTATGGAAACTATGTTGTTGTAGTTTTCTATTTTATGATGTAATGTAAACCTTAGGAATGTATCTAGTACATCCAAGGATACTAAACTAATCGGTCTTTCGAGAAATTTTTTTTTCTGATCATGAAAATCATATATAATAATGCACTAACTCTGGGATTCTAGGGTCAGGGCGTTATAGTTGGTATCATAGAAAATTTAGTACAAACCTTGGAAGCTAGATTTAGAAAGAAACTGATCAGGGAACATTATCCTAAGATGGACATTGAGGATTAATAGAGAATAACTTCCTAGAATTTTTTTACTATAGATATTTTGTTAGTTTTGCAAGAAATACAACCTTTTCTGGATATGAGCAGGTATAGGTGGCTCTAGCACAAATGTACCTAGGGGTAAAACCCAAAAACACCACTTTGAGCGAGACTCGAACGGGAACTGGTGCACGACAACGGGCCTTACTGCACTCTTTGTTTTGACACTCCTGGGGGATATGATTATGATAATCCACATTTTCATTAAAAACCATTATAAAGAATTTATGAGTATATACCTCCTCAAAGAAAATATTTTTTTATTATGGATTATATACATAAAATGTTCAATTTATGTTAAGTATGTTATAAGTTTATAATTATGTATTGTGATTCCTAAAATAATATAGTGTTTGTCATTGTTTAGAAATGGGACCTAGTTGAAGGAATGAAAACCATATAAATTCATACATTCCATGTAGGGATTTCCCTCCTGATCAAGATAATTATAGTGGAGCTGGTGATATAACTGGTGCTGATTAGCTTTTCACTATACTAGAACAACTCACTCAGGTTATGAATAATAACATTACCTGTATGGAGCCCCCTGATCTGTAGCATGGAGGATCAATGTTATATCACATCATGAGTCAACAACCACTATCATTCAATGTGGGTACAAATCCATTAGTTGCTGAGCAACAGATAAATTACTTAGACGAAATATTACATGCATTGGGGAGTAGGGAAAGGGAAAAACTTGTCATGGAATTTAACTGCCTAACTATAGATGTTGATCAATGGTGTTCATTGATTCAAAACAAAAAGGAAGATGATAAAGTATCAAATATGTAATGGATGGTGTTTAAAGAAATTTTCATAAAAAAATACATTCCTAAGGACCATTAAGTGGATATGGAAAGACAATTTCTGAGTCTGGGGCATAAGGAGGATGAGAATGTCACAATGTATGAAGCTAACTTTACAAGGATAGTGAGGCCTGCAGAAGATTTTATATGTAACCCAATAAGTAAGAATGGTCATTTATTTTATGGGTTAAAATCATTTATCCAAAGAGAATTATTCTAATAATAATTCTCATCATACGAAGATGTTGTCTCATTTTCTATCAAGATAGAAAAAGAATTCTCTAAGTATTACAACTTTAAAGAAAAGGAAGAGAATAAGAGATCTGCTGAACACTCTGAAAATGGAAATAAGGGGAAGAAGGGAAAAGTTTAATATCCATCCTTCATTAAATGTGGGAAGAAACACCATGGTACTTGTCTGAAGGGAATGGGAGTCTATTACATGTCTGGTAAAAATGCCCGCCAAGATCGTGATTGCAAAGGGATGAAAGAGGATGTTAATGTTGAATTCTACAACTATAGAGAAAGGGTACATTATTCAAATGAATTTCCTTATCGTCAATGTATCTTTTAATAGAAAATTCCAAGGTATCAAGGCCAAGCTTATGCTATCACTACAACTATGTTTTAACCTCCTAAATACATAGTGGCAGGTAATTTAATGGTTTCTTTATGTTTAGCCAATGATTTATTTGATTCTAGATCATCACATTATTGCATATTTTTCTAATTTTCTAATAAAATTAGATATTTCAAATTTTATTTAACAAGGAATTTGTCAGTAAAAACACTTAAGGGAAGTATCATTGGAACAATATTTTGTGAATAATTCCCCATTAAGGAATATAAACGTTATTTATCTACTAATCTCATCATCATACCCATTATTGAATTTGATATAATCCTTGATATGGATTGGATTTTGGACCATGATGTGAAGATTTATTGTAAGAAAAAGGAGGTTATAATTTTTGATGATGATGATAAAGAATGCCTTATCTTTAGAGAAGAAACGTCCCCACCTAATTCTTATCTAGATCTACCCTCAGTAGCTTAAATAAATTCAATTATTTGGGAGGAAGAGAAAAATATAATTGTGGGTGAGGAAAATAATGTTCAAATACAGGACGTACCTATTGTGCAAGAATATGTTTATGTGTTTACAGAAGATTTACCTGGACATCATCCAGAATGAGAAATTGAGTTTTACATTGACTTAATTCCTGGTTCAAGGCCCATATCGAAGAACCCTTATAGAATGGACACTATGTAATTAGTGGAACTAAAGAAGCAACTAAAGGAATTGAGTAAAATGGTATTTATTCGCCCTAGTGTTTCTCTATGGGGAGCCCCTGTTCTTTTTGTTAATAATAAAGATGGATCTATGAGTTTGTACATTGACTATAGGGATAGCTATGCCATAACAATAAAGGAAAAGTATCCCCTACCTAAAATTGATGATTTATTCAACCAAATTCATAGAGCTCAATACTTTTCAATGATTGAACTTCAATCTGTATATCATCAGTTGTGTGTGAAGAAGTAAGACATTCTGAAAAAAGCATTTCGAACCAGGTACAGGCATTACGAATTTACAATAGTGACTTTTGGATTGACTAATGCACCCTCTGTCTTTATAAATCTAATTCATAGAGATTTTAATGAATATATTTATGAATTTTTAGTTGTATTTATTAATGATATTTCAGTATACTCCAATATCTAAGAAGATCATGAAAATAAATTGCGCATTATTCTAATGAATCTTAGAAAACATGAATTATATGAGATGTTTAGAATGTGTGAATTTTGGATTCAAGATATTTATTTTCTTATCTATATTGTCTCTAATGATTGAATCTATGTTGATCCTTCTAAGACCTAGTAAATCCAAGAATGACCAGCACCGATAACTGAGTTACGCAGTTTTATTGGTTTAGCGGGTTATTATGAGTGTTTCGTCCCGAATTTTGGGCGATTGGCTAACCCATTAACGAAGCTCAGGTGTAAATAGGTTAAATTTATTTGGGAAAATAGTGCAAATAATGTTTTGAAGAACTTATGAGAAGATTAGTCAATGATCTTATCTTGACTCTACCATTAGGGAATGATGGGTATTTTTTTCATAGTGATGCATCATAAAAAGGACTTGGTTGTGTCCTTATGCAGAATGATGGTGTTATTTCCTATGCATCATGATAGATAAAACTTCATGATCAAAACTATCTTAATCATGATATTGAGTTATTAGCTACAATATTTTCTTTGAATATATGGATACATTATTACTATGGTGAAAATGTGAGATATATACTGATCATAATAGTTTGATGTATATTTTCTCATAGAAACAACACAACATGAGGAAAAATAGATGTCTTGAACTAATAAAATATTATTATTTCACCATACACTACCACCTGGGGAAGGAAAATAAGGTGGTAGATGCTTTGAGAAGAACCCATCATGGAGTTATGAACAAGATGAGAGTTTAAAAGGATCATATATACAAGGATCTAGTAAAGTTGGACATGGGGATAACTGTGGATGGTGAAACATCAAAACTTTTTCAAATGGTTTCCAAACTATCTTTACTAGAATGTATAAATAGTTCTCAGACTGATGATAAAGATTTTAAAAAGAAGATTAATTTTGTGAATGATGGGAGTTTGAGTGACTTTGTTTATAAATATGGAATTTTGAAATTTGGGAAGAGACTTTGTGTTCCCAATATACTTGATCTAAAAACAGAATTGGTGGATGATGCTCATAGTTCCAATTTCCCAATACACAGAGGCAACACTAAGATGTATAGATATTTGAAGGAACATTTTATGAGGGACAACATGAAGATGGAGATTAATTATTTTGTGTCAAGATATATGGTTTTTCAATAAGTGAAAGCTGGAAGGCAACAGGTTGGAGGAGTCATTCAACCTGTTCCCATACCTGAGTGGAAATGGGATAATATTACGATGGATTTTGTCATGGGACTACCAAAGACACCTAGAAGGAAGGATGCAATATGGGTCATTGTTGATTGTTTTACCATTTTAGTGCATTTTAATTCTATAAGAGAAGATTTACCACTTGAACATCTATCAAGACTATAATTAATGAAGTTTTGAGACATCATGGAGTACCCCTATCGATTTTTTCTGATTGTGATCCACATTTTACATCAATATTATGGAATAGTCTTCAGAAATCCCTGGATATAGAATATCGTTTGAGCACTGCCTACAACCCCCAAACTGATGGACAATCAGAACAGACTATTCAAACCATATAAGACATGTTGAGATCATTCTCACTTGACTTTCAAGGTATGTGGTATCCATATTTACCTCTGGTTGATGTTTTCTATAACAATATCTTCCATTAAAGTATTCATATGGCACCATATGAAGAATTATATGTAAAGAGATGTCGCACACCAACCTGTTGGGATGATATTGGTGAATGAAACTCGGTAGGTCCAGAACATGTGGAGGAAACGATGGAAAATGTGAAGGTAATCCAAACCCACATCAAAGCAGTTCAAAGTAGTCATAAGATCTATGTTGATAAACAAATGAAGGATTTGGAATTTTAGGTAGGAGATCATGTTTACATGAAGGTATCTCAATGAAAGGGTTTTATACATGTCGGTAAGAAAGGGAAAATTAAGTCCCAGGAACATCAGACCTTTCAAAATTCATGAACTAATTGGGTCATTAGCTTACCGTTTGGTAATGCCTCCAAGTCTCTCCAAAGTTCACAATGTGTTCCATGTACCACTATTGAGAAAAAAACGTGCTTGAACCAATGCATGTACTCACCTATATAGAATTAGAACTAGAACCCAATCTATCATTTTGCGAAGAGCCTATAAAGGTTCTTGATAGAAGAGAAGAAGTTTTGAGAAACCAGACGACTCGTCTGGTTAAAATTCTATGGAGAAACCATAATATGGAAGAGGCAACGTGGGATCCCATGGAACATATGATGAAGAACCTCCCGAGTCTTTTTATGTAGAAATATTCTAGAAATTTTGAGGACGAAATTATTTTAAGCAGGGTAGAATGTAACACCCCAATCTCCCACGGTACGCTTCTCTTTGAATTATACAATAGCATGTGTTATACGAAACATTGAGTTCAAACACACCACAACCAATAAAACATTCCATTCTGAATAGTTATAACCACTTTTCCAAATTTTAAAAATTTTATCTTTCAAAATGGTCTTCAATTTTGGGTTCAAAATATTGAAATTGGAATAGGGTGAATTTTTTGTGTTTTTCTAAAAACATCTAATTTTTGATGAATAGTGAAAAACAGTAAGTTAATGTTCAAAACCGACATTTTATATAAATAATTATTTATTCAATTTAAATTTATATTAGGTAAAAATATATACATAATCACTATATAAGTTCAATTTTATTCAATGGAGTTAGTTTATAATAATTTTAGATATATAAAAATTTCATTGAACTTTTTACCGTCTTTAACCCACCTCCTAGAAGAATTTTCCAATTTGTATAAAACAGAATTGTACTGCTTCTGTGAGTTGAATTTCAAAATTCGAAGAGAAATAGTTGATATTTGTAAGTATAATTTGGTTCAATAAGATGAAAATATTTTTTTATGAATAGTAAATTTTTACTTTTATTTACCACGGTTAAAAGTAAATAGGGTAATTAAGGGTAAAAATGATATTATTATTTCCCTATCACATGTCATAAATCTATTGGATATATGTAATTAGACCAAAAACTACCTTATGAATAAAATATGATCCTTTAGGTCCACCTGGATTATATCAGGACATTTATTATTATTTAATTCAAAGAAGAGTTAAAAGTGTTAAAATCAACGTTTAATAACTAAACGATTTTGAATATAGGGTTATACATAAGATACATTCTAATATAAATATTCATTAGAAATATAAAAAGATTTTATACATATAGGTATTTTATATGTAATTTTTAGACATTAAAAAATTTAATTTATTTATGACACAATGATGATGCAGTAATTACCTTATTAGTGAAATATTAAAATAATTGATATTATAAATACCCAAATAATTGTAATTTTAGACTTTTTATGAATTACACTAATTTTATAGGTTAACATCATATTTTAGTGTTGATTAAATGACTTTTTTCGATGTAATAATGCTGTTATGAATTTAGAAAAACCAAATACCCAACAGTGTTAAAATTGACATAAAAGATTTTTTAAAACAAATATTATTTTATTAATTGGTATTATATTTCTAAAAAACTAATGCTTGGCCAAAGGGAATAAATACTATTATATATGTCATTAATGAACCACTTGGGGTTTGTTTGGAAGTTTATTGTATGATTATTAACCATATAATATAAAAATAAAAAGAGAAGTGGTAAATGTCAAACTATTTAACCAAGAGTTAAATATAAAAGATAAGGATAATAAAATTACCCAAACCTGTTTAGAACCTATTGGTTGAGTGGTTTTTGACCCATACCCACCTTATCCTTTATATAATTCATTTTGGGTCCATTACAAACCGAATAAGTTTTTATTATAAAATAATATTTCAATCTTTTCCTAAGGTGCCCCTCACCCCTCTTATAATAGGGTACTTCCCCTTCTCTAAAATTCACACATTCAAAGCCATTTGACTCGGACAAACCCTTCCCAAATATCCTCTCAAATTCACGCCCTTCATCTTAGAGGCCTTATTTTAATCATAAATCCATCCTAAGGATCCCTTTTGATCAAATCAAAAGGAATAACCAGAAGGAGAGGTAAATATCTCAGCACCTCTTTCATGTTATTTTCATCTTCCACTTCCTCATTTGTTGTTGTTTCCATTATAAAATAATAAATCCATTATATTATATATATTGTGATGTTATTATAATAATGTTACAACCATATTCATTATTTTATCCATCCTATGAATAACATGTCACCATACGTGCGTACGTAGGGCTTACCGTCTCCATGTTGTGGTGTAGCTGTTATTCAAAACATTATTTTTTGGATGGGTATAATAATGATGTATAATTTTTGTAAATAATAGATATAACATGTTAATGATAATTTATATGTTATATAACATCCATTTACCTATTATTTTAATTGAAAAAAAATGATTTTGTCGCTCGTTCTTACATATGGATTATAGTCTCCATGAACGCGATGAGATTTATTCCCCATCATAATCATTCGAGAATAATTTTCATGTGATGATTAAAAATAATATTTAAAGAACATAATATAATTTGGGATATGAATCAAATGCACTCTATCCATAATAAAAATTTCATACATAACTAAGCATATAAAGGAAAACAAATCAGTTAATAACTGAAACAATGATACTATAAAAATATCATTCACAAATCAATATTATAAGATCATATATTATATAATATTAATGTATATGGTTCTTTTATATTTTAATAACATTTATTTCACTATTATACAAGAGTTTAAGCTACCCTTGACTACAGAGAAGTACAGGGTAAGGGTTAATTCTACACCCTCTTCATTATTCATGGATTTTTATATGCTATTATCTACTGGGAACTATTTATCATCCACATCCATTTTTTCCAAAAAATATATTACAAAACACTTTTAATACCTACTATACTATGGGTTAAAGTCATTTACACCCTCCTTTGGCCTTACATGTTTTGAAATTAATCTTTCTGTCATTTTCTAAACAAGTTACTTTATCATATTTTTGATAAAATTAATGTAAGAATGTTTTTTATCATATACGGTGGGTGCGGCTATATTCCACTGTTATAACATCGGTGAAGCATCCCTTATAATCTTATAGAAATATTTTAAATTAAAGGTTTTCTATTATAATTACATGAATTTTAAATGATTTCAATCTAGAAAGATATATTTCTCTCAAACAGTTTTGATTTCATCAATGTCAGCATCCTTTAATGACATTTCATATGCTAGTTTTAATAGGAATGTTTATGTTATATTTAAAACTTTTCATATGTGGAATGCATTATACATAGTAAGTGACGGTTGGAGCCTGCTATAGCTCCTCGATGCATCGATAGGTCCCACGAGACAGACTAGTGTCTTGGCACAAGTCCTTGACAAAATCTTATTCTTAGACTTGGACCAAGGAATTGACTATGTGGTTATGAAGCCTGGCATTATGCATTCCATCGTTATGAAAGTGGCTATTGATATTGCATGTGATTATTCGACTAGTATAATATCCATGTCAGTAAGTAAGTGGCATTATTTGGATTTCTATTTTACATATTAGGATGAAGTTTAGGTTGAAAATTCTTTTTTAGTTTTATAAATTTCCTTAAATGTTTATGCTTATTTATGAATGTTTATACTATATTGTTATCCTTACTGAGCAACTGAGCTCACCCCTTTCTATGTTTTATTTTACCCAGGATGTGAAGAAGAATATAATGACTGACCTGCTGGTATATTCTATGGGATCTTATTTTTTTCTATAGAAACAATGTTGTTGTAGTTATCCATTTTATGATGTAATGTAAATATTATGAATGTATCTAGTACTTACAAGGCTTCTAAACTAATCGGTCTTTCAAGACATGATCTTTAGTTAACATGACAATGATACATAATAATGAACAGACTCTGGGCTTTTGGGGTCAGGGCGTTATAGTAAGAAACATGGTTACTCAAATTTATTCTTCTATGTTATGCACTTTCACATACAATTTATTTCCCTTATGTTCACTAAATTTCCCATTTTAAATGATGTTCCCACTTTTTTTCTAAGGAATAATATTTTATAAATTAAATCAATTCCCATAAAAAAATTTATTTTCACTTAATTTTTAATAAATAAAATCAATGTATATGTTTGAGAATAGACTGATAAGTATTACTTCTACAATAATGATAAAAACCTATTTTCAAACATCACTTTCCATGATTTAGTTTACATTATGTTAAAATTGTATTTTCTAATATAGTTATAGTTAATATTCCACCCTATATATTCTATTATTATGTGATTATTATCGGTGATCTTGTTTCGGATATAAAATTATTTTATTCAATATATTAGGTCATAACATTTATATTTTTTATGAAACCCATTTTATTTCTGATGTTTATTTATAAAAATTGAATGGTTTCTATTTTGATGTTTAAGAAACTCATTCCTTTTCCATGTGTTCATTAAGATGTGGTTTTGATAGATTTTAATTATCACATATGTGTAGGGATGATGATTTTTGGGGTTTTATATCACCATCCAATGTGTTGTTTTAATCCTATGACTCATGAGATAGACATGAATGGAAATGATGAGTTTTTTCACCAAGGCATATCCATTATGGGTTTGGTCACATTTTTAAGCATGGAAATATTGAGTTTTTTTATATAAAAGGCAATAATGAATTTCTAAAAAAAATTCCTATACTTATAGTTTTTTGACATTTCCATTTTATATATCATGTTATATCCAATTTTCTAGATGAATTCAATTTCAATGAAATTTCATATATTTATAATTATACTGTTTTTAAAGTATATTTCACTTTTAGGTCATGATCATATTTTATATATTATTTATATGGGTTTTCAGCCAAATCATATATTCTATAATTCATTAAATAAATTTGTATGATATTATGTAACTTTAATATGTTTGATAATTATCATAGAGTGCATTTTGATATATTAATATGATATTTAATTCTTATTCATGTTCTCCTTAGGGATATGATATTTTTTCCCATACAGATAATTTGACCTCACTCATTTATTTTCATTTTCTCGATAGGTTATAAATATTACAATATTGTGTAATATGTCTAGAAGATATTATAGACAATAATTATTATTAATAAAAAATTTAAAGTATTGTAAAAAATATGTTCTTATAGATAATATTTTATATGATGAACCTTTGGGTCCTTGGGTTGTGTGACTGATTGTGAGATGTATTAGAAAAATAATGAGATTGATTTATTATTTATATTTTCTTTAAATTGGGTTGCAATAGTTTTCATAAGTGCAGGGTCTACCTTTTTTTATATTTTAGTTTAGAGAAATATTTTGAGGACCATAGAGAAAGGTTTAATGGGTGAGTATAATTATATGATGACATGCTGATGTTTTTTAAATTAGATATATTTTTTTCTATAGGAAATTAAATCACCATCTAGATATTTAATGTTAACACGGACTCGAGTATAGATTACTTATTCATTATAAACCAGAAGTGGGTGTGTTGGGTATTCACTCAGTCATGACCCAGTGTAAAAAACTAATGCCTAACTTTATAATAGGTTTGACACTCTTGATTCATATTCTTTGGTGAATCATATTATCTTTACCAACCATTTTGAAGTATTAGAGTATATATAACTACATTATTATAACTATATTAGATTGAAACATGTAGTTTCATAGGTTAATGTGTGAACATCATTTATGAAATGCCCCTTCTAAGTTTAAAGTTAATTTATATGTATATTCATTAATTTATTTATAATAATTCTCAAATATATCTTTTATAAATCATCAACTCAAGGATTATTATAAAATTTATGTGGAAGTAAATTCTATATTATGGTTTATGGTACCCAAAAATGAGGGGTCCTGGATCAAATGATCAATAATGAATTCATCATTAATAGAATGCATATTATATGGGAATATACAGATAAATTTTATGAAGAATGTCGTGATAATTCATTAGATCATGAGGTTCATGTTTAAATAGAACTCATACATGGATCCATTACTATCTCAAAGAGTCTGTATAGGATGAATCACAATGAATTAAAGGAGTTAAGGAAGAAAAAGTAAGAAAATTTCAGAAAAAATTCTACTCCTCGAATTTTCATGCTGGGGTGAAGCATTCATATTTTCCAAAAATAAGGATGTTTAGTTACATATTTATATAAATTATCATGATATGAATAAAATAAAAATCAATAATTTGTATCATATAAAATGTATAGATGATCTATTTGATCTATACAGATGAGCTCGATACTTCTCAAATACTGACCTTCAATCTGAATATCATCAATTTATGGTAACAAGGTAGGATATTTCAAAGTCTTTATTCCATAAAATTAATGAAAAATATGTGTATATAATGATAATGTATAGACATAACAGATCCTCTTCTTTGTATGTGGATATTATTATTATAGTCTTTAGATGTCATCTAGAAGAATTTATAGAAGTATTTATATAAGATATTCTTATATATTTTAAAATAAATGACGAGCATGAAGATCACTTAAGTACTATGTTGAAGTCCATGAGAAAAGAGAGACTATATTCTAAATTTAGAAAATGTTAATTCTGGCTAAAAAAGTTTCCATTAGTGGGTCTTATCGTCTTAATATTGTGTGTATAATTATATCCTTCAAATATGGAGGTTATTGGGCATTTTTTCCAAACTGACCATTATAACCAAGATCCATAGTTTTCTTCTGTTAGTTAGATATTAATGATTCATTGTGAGAATTTATTCATGGATATCAAATACAGTAATATTTTTGACATGGAAGGGAGCATATTTCCGTTTGATAGATAAATGTTAATAAGGATTTCATGAACTAAAAAACTGTTTAGTAATTACTTTTATACATACATTTCCCTACAGTGAAGAATGGTTTTATATATATTGTGACTATATAAAAAAATATGTTTCATCCTCTCAAATAATGATAATTTAATATTTTAAGCCTCATTTTTATTGACGAATTAAGAGTAGAATTACATGATGCATGGTTTAGAGTGAAAATAACTAACTATTTAATTAAATATTTAGTAACATTATCACTATAGAAAAAATTGGTTTATAGATAATTATAACAAAAACATTTAATGTATATTCCCATATAAGGATCCTTTTTTTGAAAAGGATAAGTTTGGAACTAAAAATATATTTTGAATGCTCAAAACATTACCACTCATTAATGGAAAATAAGGTTGTTGATCCACTGAGTAATAAATATCAGGGTACTATATGGATAATGAGGATTAAAAAAGTTTAAATACTAATGAATTTTAAGAGGATGAATCTTGAAGCCATAATGGTGGTATATAACCCTATCTAGAACAACTGACTTCTCAACCATCCATTCATGTAAATATTAGTGAATCCTAAAGATATTATGTTTAGTTAAAGAAAATGTTATAAAATATTTTAGAGTTCGAGATCGATAAATATAGAGTTATAAGGGTATGAACATGGAGATGAGTGCTATGAAACCTATAATTAAAGAAGAAACATTTTTACGATATATATATATATCATTCATTTCAAATAATCAAGTAAGTTAAATGATATGTAGAGATCAATAAAATACATTTTATGGGATAACCTGAAGGGAGAAATTCCGGGATACATATCTCTATACTTCCTATGCCAATAAGTTAATGATAAATGAAAAACTTCAAAAGGTATGCCGCATACATTATGAATAATAGGGTAGAAAAGGATATAAAATCATTATGGCCATCATTTTAAGACTCCCCAAAACATCGAAATGCTATAATACTATTTCGATTAGAGCCAATTTACTTATAACGTTAGTGAGTTTTATTTTAATTAAATAATATTTCACTATTAACTAAATTTTTAAAATAAACCTGAGGTGGGTGGTAAATATTCATGGGGTACCAATATCTATTCTATCCTATCAGGATCCTAGTAATACCTTGAGGTTCTAGATAATTATTCATACAAAAGTATAGATAGGGATAGATTTTATCACTACTTATTATCTTTAAACAGATGGTCAGTTTCAGAGGATAATTCAAACTCTAGAGTATATTCTGATATTGTTTTGGTGGATTTCCATGGTTTTTTGGATCAAAACCTTCTGTATAATATTCTCTCATATTAGAATATTTTCTATTATATATTTCAAATGGAACTATATGAAGCACTATTTCAGAAAAGATAGAGGAATCCAACATTATGGGATAAAGTTGGATATAAGAAATTGGTAAGTCGTGACCTTATCCAATAAGTGATACATAAGTTTCAAACCATTAATTGTAATAATAAATAATCAAAAAGTTTATAAATTATTTATATATATAATTTTTTATGAGATATATAGCTAGAAGATGGTGATTATGTACCCCCTAGAAAATTTATTTAGAAGCCTTTTCTTATATTTGCGAACAAATTGAATTTAATCCCTATGTATATCAATCTTTTTGAGATCCATGATCATTTCAGGGTCAAAGGATGTCTTTATACACTCCTTCCACACATCTCTTAAGTGTGATTTGCATTCTATATATATCTTTTGAAGATGTAAATATTTGATCAATTAAATTTATTTAGCTCATAATCTATACAACTAGTACATGACCTTCCTTATGAAGAACAGCCTATAGAAATCATGGATTGAAGAGAATATTATATTAGGAACAAGAAACCCCATCTAGTTAATTATATATTGAATTGCTATAAGTTTTTAGAACCAATGTAGGAACCTGGGGATATAAAGATGAAAAATACACTAACAACCTTTATAATATATAATAAAATATTGAGGGTAAAATTCATTTTAAGAGGTATAGAATATAACGACACAAAATTCGATACCTTATTAACATTATATTATGTTTGATAACATTCATTTCACACTACACCTAATATAAATGAACCATGTCATATTATAATAACATTAATAATACACTAATAACAACCACTGATATAGTAAACCAATACAATCTATATGAACTATAAGACAAATAGTTCATATATGCAAATATTGAAAAGGTTATTTTTAATAAAAACAATATATTTATATTATGAATTTAATTTTAAAAAAATAATGTTTTAAATTTTATAATATAACAAAAATTAAAATATAGTTTTCATTTCTTCACATAAAAACTTACATATTTCTATTTTTATTTTTTTTCTAGAATGATTTATTTTTAGTCGAAAATAAGGTTTTCCATGAGAATTATCTTTTTATGATTTTATCATTATGTAAGTGTGTCCTAGAATTGTAAAAAAATATTTTATGTAATAAATAATTTATTTAAGGATTAAAATTTTTCTTTTGAATATATGTATTGAGATTATAAATTCCATATTCAACATTTTTTTAACATAATAAAAATATTATTTTACAAAAACCTATTTTGATCTATTAATTTAATAAAGAATCATCAATGTGAGAATACATATTAAATTCCCATTAAATTCTAATAAAAATTATTTATTTTCTTATACAGCAATTTATATACTGGTAATTTTTTATTTTTATTAAAATAGATTATACATAAATTCTATTAATAAAAATACACTTTTTATTGAAATTTTTTTAAATGTTTTATGTTCTAAAATTAAAATTATCTTTTCAAAAGCATAGAAATTTCACTACATATAATTATTTTAAATTATTAAATCCTATGTTTGAAATTAGATAATAATGTTAATTTTTGTTTTTTCATTAAAATTAATAATAATGGTTTAAAATATACATAATTAAAAAATAAATAAAATGTAAAAAAGAATGTTATGAAGGAGAAAACGAAATGTAATGTTTAAAAACTATCTTTAAATGGCTTGTTGAGTTTATTTTAAAACTAAACCCACTTTCTAATAAACTTTTGTCTATTTTATGGCCATTGAATCTCGAATAGTTATTTTATATTATTGAAAATGTTAGGGTTACTTCCAATACTACCATTGTCTTCAATTATAAAAATAAAACACTTCCACCACATCAAGACTCACCTTCCCTTAATATTTCTCCTTGATGATATACTAAGAATATACTACAAGAACCAGCTTCCACTTCTAAAGTCCTTGGGTCACTATTAGTAATAATAATTCTTCAATTTCAAAGGATAATTCATAGGAGAAATTCATGTTGTCGGCATGAGTATGTACTTCTTCTTAGTTGACTATTAAATTATGGATATGACCCTATATAAAATAAAAAGTCTCTTTTATTGAAAAAAAGGATAAATTTTTTTAATAATCCATTTTCCAACTAGATCTTTGTAATAATGAAAATTAGTCACCTAGTAAATCATTGGACTAAATCATGCCACTAGATATAAATCCTTTATTTGTGGGACCAACAACCAGAAAAGTGGGTTCACATTATGCATGTGTCATTATATGACTCATTTATGAGATAGTATCCATGAATTTGATCCATCTAGAAGTCAACGTTCATTATATATGAATATTACCATTTCTGATAGCGATCATAATGTTGGTATAGTAGTTTTTAACCACAATTTTTACCTTATATTTCAACCACATAGATCATGCTAATAATATATACATAATGTGATAGTAAAATCAACATAGTTTATAGAGACATCCCATAACATCACTGTTATATCTCATGAATAGAGTTATGAAACCTAAAATTCTTGGATTAATTCTGTATTCCTCATATGTGTTTCATCAAATCCATCTAGGAAACTGTGAAATCTACATGAAATTGAATGTTCTATAAAGATGATGGAAATTACATGCAATTTGAAAACACATAAGAATTCAAAATTCATTAATTGAGTTATTATTGTGAGAATTTTAAATTAATTTTACACTTTTCAATGAAACCATAATTTGAAAAAACTATAATTTAGGTTTGAAGGATGAATGCTTATGAATCAATTAATTTCAGTTGTTTCATATAACATGAATAACATATACATACTGATATTTGGGAATATTGATAATAAGGATATTATCACTAATAGTGTGTATTTGAAGAGGTTTCACTTTGATGATATCATAAACACCATGTCATAATGTTGTAATACTATCTCATATCAAGATATATGGTTAATTTATTCCCTATTATAATCGCATTAAACACATGTATTGAAAATATAAATGCCTATAGACTAAAGAAATGATTAGATCAAGATATTAGAGTGTTTTACACTCCAAATAAGTTTGAATATGTAATGGAGATCTAGATTTTTTCATCCTTCATATTCAGACTATCATGTTTCCATCTGATGCATTTTATTAGTGTGGTTTAGTGCTAATATCTCATTAGAAGCTACTTCCCAGATCAATATATCATCAGAGTAGATGATGATGTAGTTTAAGAACACTATATTAATGTTAGTAGAGAATATATTTAGATAAATTACTATTTCCTATTTAATAATTATATTAGGATATATATGTGTGTCAACATGGTTTAAGAGATTAAAGAGGCCCATACCTATCTCGTTGCCCAACTATATGTTGACAGAAGAATTATGATTTTATAGACAATATGAGTGTATTCATATATCGAATAATGTGTCCTGAATGTTATGATAAATAAAAGAATCCACATAATTTGATTTTCCAAATTAGAGCCAATATTGGAATAAAGATCAAATAAATCTATGTTTCTCCAATTTCTCATTAATAATCCTCTGCATAAAATGTTTCTATATATATTATTTAAAATTAAAATGGTTTTAAATTATATGTCATCCATGATCAAACGGTTAAAATAATTTCTTCAATGGGATGGTTATGAACCATCTATGAAGGTTTCCCCTACTCTAGAAGTTTTCATTATAGAAATATTAATGATTATAAGAAGGGTATATGGAAATTTGTATACCATGAATGAATAGAGAATTTTATAGACAATGTATGATTTCATAAGAAAGACCATACCATCCATTGATAAATCATTTCCTTTACAAGATTTGAATCAATTCATTATATGGACCAAGATGTGATTTCATTGACATGTATGGGGTCCTCCCTAAGGAATGTGTTCACCAAATTTTTGAATGGGACTACACATTTTCTGATTCCCAATCCATTAATATTTTAAAATTTTATAGTTGTATGGATATTATATCCAAAATTTAAGAAATATTTTTGAAACCAATATTCTATTATGAATCATTTTTATAATCTATAACAAAATCCTTAAAATTATTAATGAATATTTTTTTTCTTGATTGATGAGAATAATGCTATCAAGATATAATAGATTATAAGGGTAAAAAATTCATTGGGATGATCATGTAGGTTTTTCCATATTATTTTCCACCATGATTAGTAGAAGTCTCTAAAGTTATTATTCATAAAAAGGGAAAAATTGATGAGAGAGGATCATAGTGTCTTACACGATGAAAAAATATAATGTAACCCTCAAGACAACCATTCATTAGAAAAAAATATGGTCATATATTATATGTATAATTAACGACATGATGAATGTCTTAACAAATCCAAATCTTGTTATGACCTCAAAATTGAACCCTCATTCAATCATTTTAATATATTTTTTATCCTCGATATTCAATGAAATATTACCACTCCTATTGGTTTTTTCTGAGAAGTTTGAAATATTTTGATGTTCTCATGAGATAGTTTCATATGTTCTTTAAATTGATGATGATAAATCTATTTAAGGATATGATCTTGCTGTTAATGGTTGAAATCATATCAGCAAGAATTTTATCAACCATTTCATCAATCATGTTGAAAGGGGCTATAAATCATAATATTTGAATTTCATTTTCGTTCTCCACCTTATAAATTAGGGTAAAAAATTGTTCATTTATTCTATAAGTGAGGTGACAACCTTTAAATAAGTGAGTGACATCTGTATAAAACATCATGTTGGATAACCTCAAAAAAATTTTGGTGGAAAAAAGTTAATAAATCCATCTAGGCTAAGGGAGATACTTGTATTGAGTCTAAATAAAGATTCATTGGTGTCAAAGTTTATAGCATTTGAATTAAAGATTATATTACCTTCATTGTTTATTATCTTTGTAATGATATCCTCGAGCAAGTTAGAGATATTAGTGGGGCCATTAAATAGATTCCCATGAAAGGATACAACCTGACTAGCTAATGATTTCATACTTTCAAAAAAAAGTACCCTTAAATTTTTGTAACTGATATAGGCCTAATAAATGTTCTAGATATTTTTAAAGAGTTAAAAACAATTGATTTTTTAATCACCATAGATATTCCATTTAGTTTTAAGGTATTCATTTTTAATTCATACCTTGAAATTTAGTAGGCCTACTAATATCAAGGGACACCGTGGTTCCTACTCAATTCCTATAGAAAAATCACTGCAAATATTCATCTCTTTAATGAGATAAAGGGGGATTTCAAATGAAAATTTTCATTTTATATAAAGAAGAAAAAATATATGCTCCATTATTTCATATTATTCTTATGTAATTTTAATTGGAATAACCAAACCAAGGTGTTATCCTTGTTATTATAATTACCCTCAGTATCCTTGACTAGATTTTTTGTATTCTAGGTATAGAATCCAAGAATTATTTAATCATAATTGGAATGGTGGTTTTATATCTATTATAAAAAATATTCCAATATTGGAAGATTGTATGGACTGATTCCTTCATGGGTGGAGTATGATATAGAGATCCAACAATCAAAGGATTCTCAGTTCAAACAAAAAGATACTGGTTGTGTTAGACACCATTATATTAAGGTGTTTTATATTCCAAGTAAACTAAAAAACCACTAGATTAGCATCATATAGGCTCAAAAACTCAGTAATATCCACAAATTCACTAGATGATAAAGAAACATTAATTATAAGTATCCTCTCTTCCATATTAAGAATATAATTAAAGTCTCTAACAAGTATACATGGATAAATAATTGACCCACTCCATTGATTGAATGTTATTATATAATCCATATGATCTTTGAATTTATTATGTGAATATATGAAATAAATATTTGTTTACATTCCCATGAAATTTTATTTGAATGTAATTATATTTCTAGTTTATTTTATAGAAGTAAGTTCTTCCATATTTTAGCTTTCCAATATCGGGAGTCTGTTAATTTCTGTGGAAGAAAATTGTATGTTAGGAAAATGGTATCCCATATTTTCAAGATAGTTACTCCATGAAGAGAATATCTTTTTTTAGATAACCTAAAAATATTAGGTTTATTATTTGGAATAAATATCTGTGAGAAGTATTTGATTCATGGTTTGATAGCCCATGATGGTTCCGGAGGAGTATCGTTAATTATATTTGTTTTTGGGGTTGGTTCCCTCTTTTTAATTTCTTATATATTTCTTATTCCTAGAATATTTTTCAACTCCTCCATTTTTTTACCATTAAGCACTAGTATGTCATCATTTTCCTAATGTTCGACATTTGAGATAGGTTCATTGTTGCACTACCCAACATCCTTTAAGGGTGTATAATTTTCAACATAAATGTATTTCTTGCTATAATGGGAAGACATATCAAAGGAACTACTATTTCACATGGTGGAACAACAAAAGGGGGACCCATCGCTCATGGAGACACATGGATAAGTGCCTATATAACATGAAAGCCACTATTATGTTCTCCAATGAAAATGTGTGTCACTTAGTCTGGGGTTTGTCTGAAAATTCTCTACCCTAACTCTCTCTATCATCTAGATATTGTCTCCATAGAATATTCTGATATTAATAGCAGTGGAATGAAATACTAGGGAATCATGACCTGGTCATGTTTTATGGAAAGAACCCCCTCCAGGGTACATGCGTTTTGTGATTTATAATAAACTATGGTGTCACAAGAATCACCTATATGAGTGGGGAAAAATTTTCTAAACATGGATAATGACATTAAAGGCACCGTGTGGGAGGTTGGTCTCCTTGGGAAAATGCGGGAAGAGGTGTGGGATGTTTGATCATTTGATGAACTATCTACTTGGAAGGATTATTTGGCGGAAATGATCCTAAAATATGAACGCTTGCTAAGATACGAAGTGAGGATTAATTGTCTTGGGGAGAGAGATATGAACATTGAATTTTTTTATGCGTTCATCATAGAGGGAAAATAACCTAGTAATCCTAACATCCTCTTGGATGATGGTCCTACGAAGATGATAGGGATGTGGTGGGGGGCCTGGCATACACATTCTTCAAGGACTTTCTCATAGGTCCCATCCCTCGGAGGCCCAATGGGTATCTGGGGGAGCTCATAGGGATTTATGATGTGATTCATAACCTTTTTCAGATCTGGAAAATGAGGGTCTTAGTTTTATACCCATTGAAAAAGAGATTCTTGCTGCTATGATGAACCTCAATCTGAATAGTGCCCTGAGACTAGATGGTTTAGCACAACCTTTCTATATGGCCTCGTGGGATGTGGTGAAGGGGGACATCATCTTGGAAATAAATGATTTCTTCAAGAGATGGAATCTACGAGGGATTTCTTGTGCCACCACCATGCATTATAGAATGGTAAGTATGTGTATCTTCAATTGCAAAATTCTGGCAAGTATCATCACTACATGATTGACCCTTCATATTCGTCAGTGGGTCTCTATGGAGAAACATGGGATAGTTAAGGGGTGAATGATCCAAGCTTCAATAGATCATGCACAATAGAAGATCAATGATATTAAATTTAAGACTCGTGGATAAAAGAAGGCCATCAGGTTGGATATGAAAAAATCTTATGACCGTATAGAGTGGGCCTTCATTAATAAGATAACGGCTGGTATCGGCCTCTCAACCTGGAATATTCATCTCATTTTCAGATGTTTAAGATTCTCATGGATGAATGTTTCATTCATGGAGAATTCCTACGGTCTTTTCATTTCCACTTGGGGCTAAGACAATGTTATCTGATTTATCCCTATATTTTCATCCTCTCCTAGGATATCCTCATCCAACAACATGGTATGAGAATTAATAGTGGTAAAATTATACCTTATTGGAGGAGTAGGATAGCTCAATATATATCTCAGATGATGTTTGCGGATGATACTTTCATCTTCATGAATGCTAGAAGATGATCTATTAGAGGTCTGAAAAAAGTGGTGGAGGATAATGAAACATCATTGGTTAGGTCGTCATTAATGATAATATCTATTTTTACATTTCTGACTGATGTATACCTTGCCAGATATTTTTGGTTAAGCTCTTCCTCGACATGAAAATAGGGGCCTTTCCTAACAATAACCTAGGGACCCCCATATCTCAAGGAAGACTACGCATATGTTATTTTTACCTCCTCATCAGAAAGATTACTGATAGAATACTCCATTAGAAAAATTACTACCATTCTTTTAGTAGATTCCTAGCTCTTATTAAAAACATTTTACTAGGTTCAACCATACAATCTCTATCTGCTATCAAAACCCTGAAGGGTGTCATAAAAAACATAGACAATATTTTTTCCATCTCTATATGGGAACTGATATCAGAATAAAAAAACTTCAATGGGTATTCTGGAAGAGAATGGAATGGCATGTTAGGGAGGGTAGAATCAATGTCTGTAGGATGGAAGACACCCTTCTCTATATTCATGCAAATCTGGAGTGCAATGTCCTCGAGCAGTGCACCATATGGAAAACAAACCATGCTCAATTATCATAAAATGAATTTTAACTTGATGGAGGGGAACAACTCTATTTTTGGATATACCATTTCCCCTCATATATCTAAAAACCAATCATACATGTACTGGATTGTTCAGAGGTGTTATTTATCTTTTTGGTATCACAATTGGGAAAGATAGTTTATCGGTTTCCCAGGTTGTCTTTCTCCTACCATTACTTTTCAATAAGCCAGCCTCTACCAAACATTCGTTAAGTTTGTGCAGGACACAAACTAGCAGGACACCTTCAACCTCATTGAATTGTCCCCAAAACATATTAAATGAGTTTTCCTCCTTCTTTTACAGGCATCTTCACCTCTAGGGACTTTCATTTCACTCGGTTCATACAATAGAGTGCTTATAATTGGAATGAAACCCTAGGGTCCAAAGTCATCCCTTCAAAATACAACTTTTCATCCTAGAGAATTAGAAATAGATTAGTCCTAATGGATGAAAATATTAAACTATAGGATCCTGATGATGTTACATTATTCCTGTTTTAAAAATCGTAAAGAAGAGAGTGCCAATCATCTGTTCTTCAAGGGTGACTGTGTGGCTATAGTATGGAGTCCCTTTGGTGATTTTATTTGTATTATGGACCCCAACATGGAAGCTATACCATTACTGAATAGGTGGTATCATGGAGTAGGTGACAGAGGCCATGAGATTTTGGGAACATTCCCTGATCTTACAAGCATGTTGCTAGTGTTTCTGGTTGGCCAGGAATAAGGTGATGCATGATGGGTTCATTTCCTCAGGTAGATCAGTTATCTTCAAGACTAGAAATATTCTTCTTGATTTGGATGGGCTCATCAACAAATAGTGGGAAGCCACCTCCTTAGGCTACCTTCAAGGGAGCTCTCCCCTATCCTAGACCAATGCCAGTAGCATAAATAGCCAATAGGTAAGGTAGAATCCTCCCTTGAGGGGGCTTAATATCAATATCGATGGGGCATGTAGAATGGGGTGATCCATGAGGTTGGGATATTCGTGACTCCCATGGTTCAGATATTTTTGTGTTCTACTCTCGACTGGGACACGGTTCTTATCAACAAGATGAGGTGAAGGCCATGAATCTTGGTTTAATCATGTGTCTTCATTAAAACATTCCAGCGAAAGAGGTTGAAACTAACTAAATGATTCTCCACAACACACTGAGTGGTCTCTTCCCCCCACCCCATGGTTAATTACCTATATCTATAGAATGTGAAAAGGTTCCCTCAACAACACAACCAAAGTGATTCACTACTGGTGGGAGGGGAACAATGTTGTGGATTATTTTCCCTCTCTTGATGTCCTCATTTCTGAGTCAATTTTCCACCACAATGTGTGCACCATGAAACCCGAGGGGGGTGGATTTGGTTAGAGGGTATTCCCTTGGCCTTCATTTTTTCCAACCACCTTAGGTGAGCTTCTGTGGTTGGTGGACTTTTTATATCATTCCTTCATAATAATACAAATCTTATGGGATTCATATGAATTTCCTACACATATGGTTTTTTAGTATCAATGAAGGAAATCTCATTTGTTTTCTCAAATTTATATGGACTTTATTGTGTGGGAGTACCTAATTTTACATTGTTTTCAAGAGAGATAAGAGGTAATTCAATATTTATATATTGGATAGATTTAGTGGACCTTTACTGATTAAGGGTTTTAATATAATCACCATTTTGTATGAAACATACCAAATTCATAATATCCTATGAAATTTCAATGGTTATAATGGTGTCTCAACATGTCTTTATAAAAATTCCTCATAGAATATTTCTAATTGAAATAATTTAACTACATGATATTATATGGTTTTTATAGAGACTGTTTTTATTTCCCTCATCATCATCAAGGTCTTCTCATGTTTCCCAAACTTCATATTTTCAATTAGGTAGAGAAGCATTCATTAATTTCACACATTATTGGATTCTTTTTTCTTTGTGGTAAAACCTTATTCCATCGAATTTACTTTTCTCCTATTAAAAACCTTCTATGAATTAGACTCTTTTTGAACTTCCACCTATTTTTTTACCACTTTGTATTTGGTGGTTGATTATCCCAAAATATTACATAAAGCTTATAGTTTTGGCGTTTAATCATTTACTATCTTGACAATAGTTTTTTGGTCATTATCAATAAAATTTAACACGTCAGATAGATTTAAATATAAATTGTCTTTATAATGGATACTAACATAAGATCACATTTCTCTATTTAGGGTGAACTAGTCTAGTATCAATGAGATATCTATATAAGAAGAAATATCATTGATTGTTTTTGGGTACGAAGAAACAAAAATCATAAAATACATCTTTTTTTTATTTAATTCAATTTGGATGATTTATGAAACCCATTTTATTTATATGGGTTATTTATGAAAAGTGTATGATTTACATTTGGGTATTTAAGAATATCATTTTTCACATTATTATTAAGATATGTTTATGATTGATTTAAACTGGAAAACGTTGTAATTTATGAATATGGGTGGGGTAATATATCATCCTTTAGGAGTTGGTTTAATCTTATATATCATGAAATAGTTAGCCATGTACCTGATGGGTTTCTTCACACAATCATGGAAAATATGGGTTTTATAATATTTTAGGCTTATGCATAATTAGTATTTTCACTAAGGCATGGGAATAATGGTTTTTCTTATAAAAAGATTCACATTCATCTGGTTGTGCAACATTTCAATGAAGTCTATAAAGTTATTCCAAATTAGTAAGATGTATTTAATTTACATAAAATTCTAGATTATTTTAATTATATATTGTTTGTAACATATTATGAGCTTTAATTTCATTCTCACATGTTATATAGTTATTGATATGAGTTTTGAGATAGGTTATCTGTTTTCTACTTTCATAAAAACCTTTTTATGATTTCATATAACTCTAAAAAGTTTTATGATTATCGTATATGTTATTTTCATCGTTTATTATGATGTTATTTATTATTCATGTTCTCCTTCGTGTTATGATATGTTTTTTTCGACATTTATTGTTAGTGATCAACCCTTTATATTTTTTCCATTCCCCATATTATCAGTATGATTGTATCATGTGAGATGTCTAGAAAAGTTTCTAGATGAGCATTATTATAATTAAATGACTTCAGGTTTTTTAAAAAAAATGTTTAGCTTGTCATCAAGACACTAAAACATTTATGTATTTTGGATATGATATTGTTTGTGAAATTTATTATTTAAATAATGAGATTAATATATTATTTATGTTATGTTTAGATCAAGTCATTTCAAGCTTAATTTATAAAATCCCTCCTTCAAAAACCACATTAACAATAAATAAACTCACATTAATCATTTCACCCAAATCCTTTAATATATATTTCAATATATTTTTTGAATGGGACCTCATGGCCAAGTGGCCAAGATAAATTAATTAAATCCAAAGAGGATTACATGAGTCTAAATGAAGCGATTTTATTAAATAGTTTCTCATGAAGAGGGATCATGATATAAGGATGATCCTTAAACCAAGAGAGTTTCATGTTCATTCCTTTGTTAGCAAGCTTTTCCTTCACTAATTTTGCTTCCCAGTAAACATGAGTGATAAAGTAGTTTCAACTCAAGAGGGATGTGAAAAATTGAATCCATCTAGAGGTGAGTTTCCAAGATAGATGAATCACTCCAATTTTAAAAGATTTCACCATATTATTTGAATCCATTTTATGTCTGAGGTTATCCATGCCTATAAGGGAAGACAAGTGAATGACATGAATGACCCTAAACATTTCATATTCAAGAGTGGATGAGATATCACATTTAATAAATAAACAACCGAGGAATTTATTATTATGATATATATATATAACCATATTCTGTAGGACCCGAGTTACATTTTTTAGAAATATCAACATTGATTTTAATCTTTTATTGTATAGGAAACTGTCAAAAACATTAAAGACACATGTCTTTCGTTTGATTTTTCAAGGAACTCGGATTTTCCAAAGTAACAAGAAATCATACACAATATTTTAGCAGTTGATGGGATTAAGCTTTTTGGCCTCCTTTTATAGAGAGATGAATTGAGAGAGGTAAGCATGTATGTGGAAATGAGGATTCCCATTCTTGATATCATTGCTGCCAGATTAATGAATTTGTATGAGTTTAGCTACAATGGCTATAAATTGTTTCTTGAGATGAGGTGAAAGTTGTTATACTATATAGAACTAAATCAGATAAGCCACACTAAGGTATTATAGAACATGAACATCAAATATATCCTTCATCACATTCAATAACACAGAAGGAGTGTCACATAACAGTAACAAATTTTTGATGTCTTCTCAATAATGGTTGCAAAACCTGCATCAGGAACAAAAAACAATTCCACGTGATTATAATAAATCATAAATAGATAATTTATAATGGGAAATTGGATAGGGTGGTATCATCCTCCACACTTATATTGTTTCCTAATATGTATAATTCTGCAATAATTTCCACTCACAATAACTAGTAATAATATTTTTAAAATTAATTGAAAAAATATTAAATTAAATTTTCTACTTCAGTAAATAATGATTATTTTCCACTTGAGACATTAAATAAAATGAATCCTAACATTATCTCCTCTTTAAGATCATCAATATATCATAATTATAGTTATAATCAAGTCATTCACCCTTGATCACATTTTAGATAACATTAATTATCTTTTCCAATATCTCAATTCAACGAATACATTGTATTTTTAAGATTTTTTCTTACCATGACACTCCTAGATAAATTATCTATTCTACACTACCTCTATTTTTCTCAATATCATTTTTTTAAAGACTCGGTTTTCCCAATTCACACTAATTAATAAGTAATTTTTCAATATTGTAAAATTATTTAAATTTTTAAAATTACATTTACACTAAAATTATATACTATTTTTACAACTGATTTGTGTAACATGATCTTGAATAATATTCCTTAATTAATTTTTGAAATGGGTATTTCTATTTTATATATTTAATAATAAAAACCAACAAACTCACTTTAGTTGTGATTACTATTTATAATTCTAATATATCTTCATTCAATAATTCTAGTATATATAAGTATTAATCTATAATTTTATTTCTAATAAAACTGATATAGAATCATAGAATGATTGTTAAACCAATAATTTTCTAATTTAAGTGAATCATGACATTTTCCAATTTATATTTTCGAAATTTCATTCAAAAATTAACCTTCTCCTTAAAATTTTATAAAGTAAACCCTTAAGAAAAAAATTTGATAGACAATTAATATGTTTCACAAAGATGAACTATATATACTATATCTATCCTTTATATAATTGGATAATATTTACTTTAAATGATTCTCATTAAATATTTATTATAGAGAAATGTTTATTCTTTACCACAACTCAATTTTAAAAACTTCTAGGGAAACATTTTTTCGATAAACTTGATAAATCAGTGAATTTTATTTCTCATTCCCTAATCTTCTACTTTTATATACTTTAACTTCACAATTTTCAATGATATTATTCTAAACCAACCTGATTATTTATTCTATGATTCATATATTTACCAATCATAGAATTTTCATCTTCCTCGTTAGTTTGGTCAAAATTAACATCAAAGATATTATTATTTTTCATGGTTCTCCTTCTTTTTGTCTATCATATATCATTATTCATCCATGTTAAGTGTTCTTAAAAAAATAAGATATCACATTTTATTTAGATTCATTATCAATAGTTCTCATACCAAAATATTCAAATTACATGTGAATACTTTCATTATAGCGTTTGTTTCCCTTTCCATTTGATTAATATCCCATTAATAGAACTTCATAAGACTCATCTTTAAACTATAATAGATTCATTATTTATATTTCCATGAAAGAAGGAAAACTAAATACATTTAAATACATCACTACATGATTTATATTGTACCAAATATAATATGGTTTCATGTGTGTCCCATGTCTTAAAAAAATACCTATTATGTATTTTTATATATGTACATCCATCATCTATCTAGAATAATATAGAGATATTGTGTTTAGGTTAAATTGTTTTACTCATCACAAAAAAACTAATGTTCTATCTTTTTAGAACACTATTTTGTGTATTAGTGTGTGATCGGTAGTATTAATGATTATTTTTACTATATATAAGATAGATTCCAAAATTATTATATGTGTAATCTTTTAAATAATCTAATATTATCTTTCTGATGGTGATTCTCAGTTATCTTTCATATATTATTATGAATACTTTTAATATCTATGTAGCTTATAACATATTCTTTATAATTATGGTATTGGCCATATAAGTGAAATCATTGATGAAAGTAATAAAAAATATCAACTTTAAATGACTGATGTCTCATATGACCACCCTAAAATATATGAATTATCTATAATTTCCTAGTAGATTGAATCTCTAATATTCTATGAGCAACTTAAACTATCTTCCCCATCTAAAATATTTCATCAGAAGAATAACTCTCTATAACACTTTTTGGGGTCTCTCACATATAATTATTTGGTTATTTTTATTTTTTATTTTATGAATATGATTGTAAATCCATATTTTCCATAGTTCATTCTAATATTTTTCACTCAAATGGCCTGAATCAGGTGGATCAACACTTTTGAAAAAATATCCACCTTTTTTTTCACCTTTGGTGAAAACTATTCAATATATTATACTCTTGAGGATTCTTGAATTTACCTAGATAAAAACATCACTTACATCATAATATAATTTTCTCACAATTAAAATATTGTTTTTAATCGCATAAACAATGATTAAATCTTTTCATTTTATCCTTGTAGATTTTATCTTCGTAATTCCAACTACCTTGATATTTTGAGAGAAATCATTTCAAAATTCCACTGCCCCTCCATTATGATATTCAATATTAATAAAAAAAGCATTGTATATATGTGTAGAGTAGAAACACACTTGAATCTATGGTTTTACTTGTTTTTTATGATTTTAAATAAACATCTACAATGATTTACCTTAATTCTATCCTTATATTTTGAATTACCTTTCTGTTTTCAATATACTAAATCTATTTTGGAATATTTCTATGAATTATTCCGCATAATCACCATATTATTTAGATATTACATAAATTCCATCCAAAAAATAATACATGTTCTCTATAGGTAGATAATATTCATTTTTATTCATGGTATTTATTCATTATGAATAAATTTTATCTTTATCTTTGTTTTTTCCCTTGATTTATTCCTTATCTAAGGTAAGGACATGTTAAACCCACATGGATATACATTATTACAATATATTCTATGCCACCATGATTAACCATTGAATACAGGTATTTAATAATGATAATAATTTTTTTTCAGGAACTCATTTCTACTATAATGTACCATATTGTTCCACCTTGTTTTAGAGGGAGAAGGTTATTCTTAAAATGCCATTTTCTTACATTAATGTATATGAGTGTCTCTCCCAATAAATTTTGGACCAAATTTGAGAAATATTTATTTTTCAAACCTATATAGTTAAAAAATATATCTATATATGGATTTAATAAGATAATATTCCGCCTACACATTAGAGATTATATTCATTTAAACTATTGAATAATTTACATTAACATCCACATAAATATTGAAATCCTTGCTCATTTAGTCTAAATATTTTTTAACATATAAAAATATCAGTTGATTCTTTATTAACTCATTTTTATTCATGGTTAGTTATTAATCCAAATATTCCAATATATTTTTCTTCACAAACAAATTTCAATGTGATTTTTCTAATTTCCTAAATGTAATTGGATTCTCTTTTCAAAATATCTTCCATTCTATTATTATATTTAAAATATTATTCCATCAATAGTCTTGTTTCTTTCTTGATTTTTCTATTTTTATCTGAAAAAACATCATCTTCAGACATCAATATATGTTTCAAAGATGATATCTCACCTTCTTCTTCTTTAACTCTAGACTAGTCATCATTTTTTTGAATAAGATAGATGATGTACCTAATTATTTAAAAAACATATTATTGTGTTTATAAAATTAAAGAGAATAAATAATCCTATTATTTAATCATAATTCAAATTATTTTTCATCATGGAATGTTAAAAGATTTATAATATTTATTTTTTTTTTACCCAATTTCATATGCTAAGGCGTCTCATTTTGATCATCAAATTTATACTCAACACATTTCTTCTTTAAATAGTTTATAGAAAATTGTCTGATTCCACTACACATAAAAAATTTAAGTGGTTATTTTACATTATACTTTCCTTCAAATTCTTTTATGTTTATTTGAGAAAAGAGACATGACTCTCTTATATTTCTTATCCTTTTTTTCTTTGTCAGTAGATTTGATATAATTTTTTACTTCTTCATCATTGATTTTGGTTTTTCTCATGGATTAAAATGAAATTAATCCTTCAGCATTATTTTTGAATTTTTAATCCCTCTTCATCTCTTATTAAATAAGATTATTTTAAAATTCAAAAATGGTAATGTCTTTTCTATATTCATATACAAAATTGTTTTATCAACCATATTTAGAAAATTTCTCATTATATTTTTTTTAATTATGGAGTTATCCATATTTTCTCTATAACTTCGTATATTTATTGATTTTTAATTCACTATTGTAATATAGTCATAAATGGTTTATTATTCATAGATCTTAAAATATTCAATTAAACTTCTTTATATTTATTATTTAAATTTTTTAACCTTATCATTTCCTTTATAATTGTTTTCATTTGTTCCTTTGATTTAATAGTTGCTTGAAGCCCCATTACCTATGTGTAAACATTATCAATTAGAGATATGATAAAGGAACTTGTATTTTTTTAATAAATTTATATTTTTATATAATCGGTAAATGACAATTTATCATCTCTATTAATCAATAGAAATACCATTTTTGTTTTATAAAAATACCGAAGAACAAGTTATAGAAGACATGGTAATATTAATTTCTTCCAAACATTATAGTGTTTTATATCAATGGTCGAGGAACCTATGCTATTTGTAGAATTAAAATTATCCATTCTAATAAATTGTAGAATTAATAGAGGTAACCTATGTTTTTCTAATACCAATTGATCTACCTCGATTGTGGGTGAACCACTAAGAAGTGGGGTTGAATCTGTTGTTTATTTTTTTATAATCAATTCTCCAGAAACAATCCTCTATTATATATTTGGATATGATCTATATAAATATGAATCTCTACCTATACTAATTGAAACATAAATGAATATAAGATATGGAATAAATATTTTTTAAAGATTTAGTCCCAATGTGGGTACCATATACATAATATGATAGGTTTGAGATGGATTCATTAATTCTCTACTAGAATCAATAACCAGTTAAGAGTTTATAGGGAGGTATCACCCCTACACTTTTAGTGTTTCCAAAAACACATCATAATGATATAATTCTTAATAACTTTCACAAAATAAAATATTACCTTAATAGAGTTAGAAATATAACAAATAAAACTAGATTTCTTTATCAATTAATTATGATATTCCTATAAATCCTTCATATAAACTAAACCAGAATATACACACCTCGTTGAGATTTTTGACAACTTATAATCACAGGTTGAATCAGATTAGTTATTATTTCACACTTCATGCATAACTACAATGATCTACTCATATGTATTAGAGAACTAAATACATGGGATCTGTATGTTTTATACTCACCATCAAACTCCTGGATTCAATCCCTATTCTTGACATCATCTCTATTTCTCAATATAAATTTTTCTTACAAATTAAGTTTTATTTTTCCCCAATATTCTCTCCATAATCATGATTTTGTCAATAATAATGAATTAATTAAATTTATAAAATTAAGTGTTAACTAATATTCCATAATATTTCCATAATGGTATTTTCATAAAATGATCCTTTGTGCATGGACTGAATTAATTTTTTACATGTTCCTATCTCCTTGGAACATCATCTCAAAATTAAAAAATACATATTTAGTCATTTTTTATGATTATAAAAGTACCTAATAATTCACATAAGTTGTGATCACTATTTTTAATTCTAATATATTTTCATCTATAAATTTTATAATATTCTCATCATGGTAACCATTTAATATTTTGTTAAACCTTGATAGAATCACAAAAAGACCATTAATTATATGATTTATGAACTAATGAGTATCATAGAATCATCCAATTTATCAAATGGAAGTTTATTTTATTGAAAATCCATTTCTTCTAAGAAAATCACAAGATCTAACCCTTATGAAAAAACTTATATGAACTATTTCATAAAAGTAAAATTACTCATTTTTATCGATGCTTCCCAAATTTTGATATTTTTCAAGTCAAATAATTTTTTTTAAGTGTAAAACGAATTCTATGAAAATTAGGGTTACTTATATATCTATATCTAAATTCCACCTATGAATGTTATAATTTATCTTAAAAAATTAATTTCCTTCTTATATTTTACAAATTAATCTTAAAAAAATGAATTGATATCCAATGAAAATAGACTGACTCGTACTAAAATCCATATATTCAATATTTTTAATATTGTTTCATTGGATAACACTTCTTAAATACATAGTAACTCATGTACATTTATATCATTCATATTTAATCATAAAATTCCAATATTTAATTAATTCAGTAAAAAACAACTATAGTTTATCACCAAGGGTATAAAATAATCTAAGAAAACTCTAAACTACATCAAACTATTATCCCACAAAGTCGAAAAAAAATTATAATCCTTCAACAATTCCATTAAACTCTTCCATAAGAAATTCTGTATTGAAATATAGATTTTTCAATTCTCTTCCCCCTTAGGGAATAATATCATGATTAATTAAGACATAATACTAGTAATATATATAACCTACAGTAATATATTGACTCATATCAAAGATGTTAGACACAAACCCATTCAACAGCCATAACTAATTACAATATACCAATTATGATTTTATAGTTTTTCACTAACAGTAATAATGTTTTCCAACCACTAAAAATTAATATCACATTAATAAAAATTTAAACAACCATATAATACCCCATCATTTACACAGTTTTAATTTTTTTGTAGAAAACATATCAGTAATCCGCACACAATTATAAAAATTCCATGGAATACCAATCATGGTATTACATGATGAATGAGATGAAAATATCAAGTTAGTAATCTATAACTAATACACCTTACCATGGAAAACAAAAATAATGACTCACATTAATTCATTTGAATTTAACAATTCTTCACATCTATAGAAACATATATGTCACTATAAATATGATGAATAAAATTTTTTTGGCTGCCACATTTGACCCAAAAAAACCAATTTCCATTTCTGGAATGAATTAAATTGATACTATTTATAACATTAAAATATTTTCCTACTACTAAAACCTTACTCTGTGTCAAATTAAAATATTACTCATCCTTTGGCATTGTCATCCAATAACCAGAGACTTGGTTTTAAAATTATAACACACACCACATATCAGAGTGAATGTTAAGAAGGTCCCAATCATTTGATAAATACATCTTTGTAATGATGTTTATATTATAATTCATATAACTATAAAAAATATGACAATAATAAATAAAAAAACCTCATATTATAAACATAATTCTATGTAACCAACCTCTAATGGTGCACCCTCCCCTAGTATTAACTAAAAACCTTTTTGACATCATCCAATCTAATGTAGAAACGTCCATGAAATCTAAAACTAATGTCTAAATAATTGACATGTTCCCTAAGATATGCATATATGGGATGAGTGCCATACCAATATTCCCAAGAATAATTATACACCCCCTGAAATTGAAAATCACACAAGATAAAAATTTATTTTATAAATCTTGAATTAATCTGATGATATTTTATAAAATCATGATAAATGGTTTATATAGAAATAATGAATATTCATTCAATAAACTATTACAACAACATATCAATATCATATTCTAAACCAAAAATATAAAGTATTATTCAAAAAAAAATATACTTTAACCTTATACCAAGAGTAACAACCCAAATAAGTATAACTACCTCATGAGTGGAATAACTACCCCAAACATCACCTTGATATTTAAAAAATGATCCCAAAAAGGAAGATGGGTTTTATGAACACTTAGCTTCATCATTACTGATAAAATCTATAAGGCCCTAGCCTTAAACCTTTCTTAATCGTGAGTTATTACAAGATTACACATTGAGGATATTTTCAGGTTTAGAGTTTTAGAGAATGAGATCATGAAACTTGCATTACATTCCACATTTAAACAAAGTGGTTACAAAAAAGACATTATTCATTCTTCCCATCAACAGAAACATATTTAAAATAAAACATGGATTCTTTCTTGACACATCCTTTACACTATCATCATATCATGTACCTTTCCCTTGACCTGTGAAGAACATTTCAAAAACATGGGATGAGCATAAAAAGCTCATGAAGGGTTATAAAAATATCGAAAGGAAACATGAGTTCATAAATACATAAGAATGAAATCATACATTACCCATAAAACATAGGTATTTTAACATACCTCATCAAATCATGAATAAATCATAGAAATCATAAGACATAAAAGGTAACTTGAGGCATTCATAACATTTTTACATAGGGAGTAACCCTCTTGGTTACGTTTGGAATACTCACCACAGTATATTCCCTAAATCTCTTCGGAGAAACCTTAATGTTTCACTCCTTCACGTTACCCAATGCATTGGAGAGCTATATCGGGCTCACCCGCCCTTAGTTTATCATGGAACCACCTGTCTTCATAATAATTCCCAAGTACCTTAACATAATCATATCACATAAAAAATGCATAAAGGAAAGATAACATTCCCACCTTGAAATAACAAGATATCAATACCACACATTGATATAAAAACATTATGAAAACCATTTTCAATACCAAAATAAAAGAAAGTAAAACATGGTATTTATTTTTCTTTTAAAATAAGGTATGGCTTGTAGAGGAAGCCGAAACTCAAATAATGGTCATGGCGGCAGAGAAGTCGTTGTCACCGCATATGTACGACAAAAACATTCTCTTTTGTCATTTAGTAAACGCTTCGTATAAAAAATATTCCTTTTGAATAAACGTAAATGTCAAAGGGGTTTATACACCATATAAAAGAAGGTTGTGTATAAAACAAAATATGCCTCAATGAAAGGAGATTGAGATGAAGTCCCATACCACCTTGAAGCTTTTAGCATTTTTAACCATTAATATCCATATAAATAAATTCTTAAAACCATTTTGAAAACATGGATATTAATGAGAAATATTTATAAGTATAAATCATTAAAACATTTAAAACGATATTTTAGTTAAAGGGTTTTTAACAAAATGAGATACACTTGAATACAATAATTGAGGAATAACATATAATCATAACTTTATAATATCATGAGAATAAAAGGATTCATGATATAATATTCCAAAGGATAGTATATACACCATATAAGAGTGAATTGGTGCATAACAACAATGAAGTCTCAATAGAAATGTAAAATGAGATGAAATCCCTTATAAAGAAGGTATCCTTAAATTAAGGATAAATCAATCTCATAATTTTGTGTGAAAAATATAAATACACCCAATATAAGTGGATATTAAGTGTAAAACAATAAAAGGTCATTCACACATATTCAAATATTTTCATATTCAATAACTACATGTTGAACCCAAAGAAATCGAAATTGGGTTAGAAAGTTCCCTTGGTAAAATTTGACAGCCTAACGGCATCACTTCAAAATTCAGAAAATGAGTTGATGAGAGATAAAAAGGGAATCTCATCACTTGGACATAAAATTTACATCAATAAGGATATGAAAGAACATATCCCAACATAATAGTATTTGAATTAAAAGACATAACAAAAGAAGTTTTTTAAAAAGAGAAGGGTGAAAGGTCCCCTTACCGAGTTGGGTAACTTTCGAAACGCACACCTCATCGAAGAAGGGTCATAAAATGAAGATGTGAATACCCATAAATGAAATTATACTACACAATGTGTATAATAATGGTCAGTGCATACACCACTCAAAGGAAATTGTGGAAAATGTAGCATAAATCTCACGGGAATAAAAGTGTGATGAAAAATCCCTTACAAAAACTAGGCAGCCTAACGGCGCCACTTAAGACTTCCAAAATGGATTGATGAGAGGAAATAGGGTCTCTCATAAAGTTTAATGAAAGATTAATATAAAATAACATCCCCCAACCTAACAAATAGGAGCTTAAAAGAAGTGACATAAAGGAGAGTATTTAAAAATAAAGAGAGAGGTTTGATCTCTTACAAAAAATTCGGCAGCCTAACAGCTCCACTCAAAACATCCAAAATGGATTGATGAGAGAGAATAGGTCCTCTCATCATATGAACATAAAAATTACAGTAAGAGTAATATAAAATAATATCCCAGTAACAAGAAAGATGAGCTTTAAAAGGAATGACATAAAAGAGTGTACTTAAAAAGAAAGAGAGGTGTAGGATCCCTTAACTCAGGTCCGACTTGACTCAATCGTTCTATAATATCCAGAAGAATAAACTTGAGTTAATTTATACTTCCTGAAGAACCTTTTTCAAGTTCATTATTCCTTTTATATCACTTATTAACATGTCATTAACACTATGTAATTATTTTTGTTAATAATGGTCGTTTAAACGATCATTGGTACTTGAGTCAAAATATGCTCTTTATAATTACAAGTTGTTCATGTATCCATTATATCCAGAGTTATAATCATGATTTATATATCATATATATCACATATATCCACTACATATTTATCTTATACTATTCCATATCGTTTTGAGATAAAAAACGAAAAGCACCGTTGATGGAGACGGTAGGTCGTACGTACGCATGAACACTACTTTCATTTTTTTCTTTTTCATATTAATGGAATTAATAATAAATGATATATATATATATATATAATTCCAGTATAATATATATGTTATATAGGTCACATATGTTCATTAATTTCATTCTTTATACATTCTATGTATTGCATGTACGAGTCACATCACTTGAGGGGCGGTAGTCCGCACTTCCTCATATGAAATTATCGCATTTACACAACCTGAAAAGAATAAAGGTATGGTTTAAATATAAAATACAGAATCATATAGTAAACATAAATACCATATATATAATATATAAAATACAGTTACATCATAATGGCCACCATTAAAGGTGTTAAAAGAATATTGAACAATCATCGTTTCGTGAGGCAGAAAATCGCCAACCACCGAAACAGTATGTTCCTTAACAATTAGACGAAGGTGTGTGTAAGTGTAGATCTAATAATTCTTATAAAAACATCCTATTATATTTTTGATACTAGAGTTGTTACAAAATAAATGAATAAAAAGAGTTTAGGGGGTTGGAGAAGCAAAATAAAACAAAAGGTCTCAAGTGAAGACATTACCTTAAAATCGGGTAACTCCCTTTGGTTTGAGCTCAAAGGCTTCCTTGGGAAGGCTTCTGCACAAAGTGAGGCTTCAAGGAGTTATAGAGGTATGTGGAGAGACAAAATGGGTAGGTGTTGGCCGAGCCAAAGGCTTTGGAAGTGTGGGTAAGGAGGTAGGGGTGGGGGCCATTTATAAGAGGAGAGGAGGGGAACTCTTGGAACGGTATAAAATGAAACTTTATTTTCAAATGAGATTCAGATTTTAATGGTCCCACATTGATGTTTTTCGAGGATAAGGTGATAAGGGTTCGAAATCCACCCATCCAATAGGTTTTTGACATGTGTAGGTCTTAGATTTTACATTATCTTTCCATTTTATTTAAATCGTTAAATAATGAGGTCATCGCTACGTCATCATGATGTCATAAATAATTTAATTTATATAATGTATAAAAATTATAAAAAAATACTATGATGTAGGAAATCGATTTATATTTCCAATTAATATTTATAGTCCAAAATATCATTTATGTAGACAAAATTAATAATATTTTACTTAGGTGATACATTCTTTGTTAAATTTAACATTCTTTAGAAAATAAAAGATAAAAAGTCACTTTCTCACAAAAGTGATTCCATGGGGGCCCCAATATTGGAACAAGGCATCCCATGGTCGGCCATGAGACAAAAAGTATCCTTAGGACACATTTTTTGGTCATTTGTTATTGTTATGATATTATCTTATTATCTTTAACTACCTGATTACTCATTAACCAAGATAATTAAAGATAATTACTGTCATTACTATTAATAATTTCACAAAACAAAAGAGTCTTAATTACATAATTTGGAACTTCTGATTCAAAATATTTAATCCATTTTACCAAATTCAAAACACATAAATTGCAATAATTAATTTAAAAAAAACTTCTCGTTGTCAAAACAAATAGCGGGTTTTTTAGAAACAATATTTATGAAAAGTTTGGCACTTGTTTATCCCTAATTCCAAAGTAAAATTAATCCCAATGACAATAATTTAATTAAATAGTAAAAATATATTCTAATTACACTTTAAAACAAATTAAAAAGATAATATAACCATATAATTAAATTATACGAAAAAGCAGTTTTGATGTAAAATGCAGTATTTTTCACTATTCATTGAAAAATGAACATTGTCAGAAAAATACAAAAAATTAACCCTAGGTAAATATCAATGTCCCAATCATAAATAATAAGTTTATTTTGAAAAATAGAGCTTATAAAATTTTCAAAAAGTGGATTTAAAAGAGGTTCTCCATTAAAAGGTGGTTAATCGACCTTTTAAAGAATATTGGAATGTTTACGCTTAAAATTGGATTCGTTCACATTTTTAATCCTATAACATTTATTGTAAAGAGTAAAAATATTTGACAATAATATATAATCATTTTTTAGTTAGTTCTGTTCATTCCCGCCATTACAACGGCTAGGCGTTAACTACTATTTAAAATACTATTATTTTATTATTATAGTGCAATACAAGATTCCCATGAAACATATTGTTGTGTATTGGGAACGCCATCGTACATTGCGTCCCTTTTAAAGTAATATTAATATTTTATTCACAAATATGGATAAATATGAAAATTTCATACTCTTTATTTACCTGGGGTGTTACAAGGTCCCTAAACCATGTGGGAGTTTTTTAGACTCATTACCATGACCTTAGCTAGCACTAGTATAAAACATCAATCGATAATAATTCACCATTATAATATCCAATGGAAAATAAATTCCATAATTCAATATTCATATACACTTGTGAAACTCATTTCTTAATCAAAGTTACATCAACCATGAAACTCAATGAACAACCAAAATTATATAAACTATAAAACTCCATGAACAACCCAAATAAAGTTTAACATAAAAATGAATACACAATCCCACTAACATAAATCTCATAAATCATAATACACAATGCATCAATGACATCATTCCTATAAAAAACATTGTATGAAACAAAAATAAAAATTTAATACCAAGAAACCATGAAATAAAAAAGAATATTTAAACCCAATAATAACCATACATTCAAATTTTTTCTAATTTCACATATGTCACACCTTGATCTTGAAATACATTGGTTTTATATACACTAAATCGACACACACCAAATATACCCTTTTCCAAAAAAAATATGACACTGCTTAATTTTTTTTCACACATTTAAACAATTAAATTAAATAATCAATTTCAATCCTATGAAATATATATCATAATAATATTTATAGGAATCCACCTTCTTCAATCATGATGATAGAGTGGAATCTTTCCCATATCATAAGATCTCCATACCTTGTATCCTCCTCAACTAACTAATAAGAAATTATACATCAATCAAAATTGGTTCTCTATGCCTTGGGGAAACCCCTATGTTGAGACTCTAGATCTAAAAAGAAGTGGAAGAGAAGAAGAATAACCAGTGGCATGCCTTCAATCTCTATATAAAACATATAAATATTCAAGGAAGAAGATATATGTTGGGATTGGTCTTCAAAAATCATCTAAGGTTCCCTCTCACTCTCTCTCTCTCTCTTTAGGGTTATAATATGGAGATGAGATGGGTATTAGGGTTTTAAAATGAGATTATAGGGATATTTTTAATGGTTTTATAGCCTGAATGAAAGGTCTGGGGGACTATCCACAAATTGTATGACTATAAATGTCTAAGATCCCAAGATACAATAAAAGACTGTATAGTCCCAAGGATAGTTCATTGGCCTTGTGTTTTCCCCTCAATCTAGACTCCCAGGTTTTATGACCTTATTATAAAATCCTAGGTACTTTGTACAGACCATGTCACACCCCTTGGAAACTAACAAATTACATCCACAACTCTCTAAAATCCTCTTAACCCCTCTAAAAATTTCCTTATTTTTTTTTCAAAAAGTTATTTTAATTTATTCAAACATAATAACATAATGAGACACGTTTCTAACTAGTTAATATCAATAATGTATAATAAATTTTCTTTCTTATCCAAAAGCTAGGTCTTACACTGGTCATCCAAGCTTTGATACCTAGGATGAGGTCCTATCATTGGAAGCGAACCATGTAATTAATTGAAAATTACTTCCCTTGATATTACTTATAAGACCCATGATACATAACTTCCTAATAAAAGTTTATCTCATAAATAATTCACATCCATGGTCTCCTCGAAGCCCCAAAAGCCTCATGAACCTGATTTGGAATCCCAGTCATCTGGCCTCATCCTCACATGGAAGACTAATTACCATAGTGGCTAACCGTGTGAAAGGATGAATTGATGACATAAGAAATATACCTGAAAAAACACACCTGATAACAGTATCCCCATGAAAATATTGACGAAACTGAATGTCCTCCCCATAATCAAAGTAAGAAGAGACAATATTATGTGACTCTAAATAGTTTTTTGTTTACAACCTATTTTATGGGATTTCATATATTAGAGGAGGAATCAAACCATGTTTCTGAGATCCTTTTAAATATATTTATGCATGTTCATGAATGTAAAAATTAAATATATTCTATTATCATCCAAATGAATAAATAACCATGTTGGTGTTGTTGACATTTAATAATTTCAAAGATATTTGATAACCTATATGGAACCCTTATATTAATATCTCATTATAATATCAAAGCCATGTAAGATACGTTATTCAACATTGGTTGATGATATTGTCTTTCCAATAATAGATGTATCAAACCGAAGGTCATCAACCATCCAACCAATAGACTATCAAGCCATGGTTATGGCATGTAATACCATGAGAAATCTATCTTTTTCTAATAAAACTACAAGGAAAAACAATCCCGATATAACAAAAACTAAAAAATATTAATTTAATTTTATTTTTATGAAGAATAGATTATCAGAAGAAAAATATACTTATCATGTTATATCCGTTTTCCACACAATAATATGTTGTTCAAAAATATAGAGTTGATATACATTCCCTACCTCCACCATAACCATTTTGAAACTCTAAATAATTTCAGTGGCCATTGATATGATTTCACCTAGAGGGACCCCATTTGAGATGGTTGTAATCCAAGTTTGCCACCCTAGTCCCACTTCAAAATGGTCTAGGGTTTCACTCCAACATCAATAAGGTGTAACATATTAGGGGGGTCTTAGCCTATATCATTCTACAATAAACATAAAACATAAACAAGTAGAATGTATCCAAATGTGACCATCAATATATATTACTAACTAAATTGTAAAACAGTTTCATGAATGTTGAAATTTCTATCTAATATAACGCACTATTTTAAAACTCCAACAGATAATTAATAAACATGATATTTTCATCAAGTATAATTAATTATGAAATATGATATCACTTCCTTACTATAATAATTCAAGGGAAGATCTTTTCAATTGTGACATTCACCATCATGATCCACCATGGTCCAATAATAATTGGCTATATATATATTTCCCTAGCTCTATCTCCTCCAAGATCATTACTGAACTATCCAACGTTAATATAGACACAAAACATGTGTGCACATGACCTATGAAAGATTGAGTATAAACATACACAGTAGGATCCCTAGAATACACCATCAAATGTAAAAATATAATTTATATACACTCTTTAGAATATAAGAGTAATGAGAAATGGAAACTAATATATTTTTTCAAGATAAAAAACTGAAGGACATAATAATTCCTCAATCATATTTATTCAACTCAAAAAATGATGACATCATGTATGTACTAGAGATAATCAATGTGGAATAATACTCTTAAATCATAAAGATAGAAACCTAGTCATAAATCACACATTGACTAAAATAGGGTATATAAAAAATACCCATATCATTATAGCATATATCCATGAATTTTTAACTCCATATGGAACCTAAGAATACAGTTTAACAAATAATTTTGGAAAAAACCAACACTATAAAACTCTTACATCCCTACCCGAAAACCTTAGAGTGGATGTACACATCCTCACTGAAAAGTATATTAACTGTAGTCTTATCACTCATTGTGGGGAACAACAACACTATATATTTGAATGAACTATATCCATTTTTTAGGAGCATTCCATAAAATGAAAGGGAGTACTTAATCTCCAACTATTCAACATCTAACTGTCTATGTTATCACTATAGCTGTAGTGGGGGATGATGCCTTACTGAGGAGTTTGTGTCAATTAAGAGGTTTCCAACAATTATGGAATACCTACACCATATCATATAGGGTGAGAATCATCCCTGTTAGTTAACCAGTCTATAAGTGGATGGTCCTCACCCCATTATAGTTGGATTTTCCTAATTCGTTGAGTAAATGGAGGTGTAATGCCAGGATATTTATGATTCACAAGTGGTTATTGACATCGTGTTTGTTCCAAATCTTCCTCCCAAATGATGATCAGTCTATATTAATATATGGAATAAGAAATACTGAAAATTATTTAGAAATATCTCCTTATATTGATAATATATGCACCATTATTTCTTATGTGAAAAAAAACTATACACATGTCTAGTTCTAGAATTTGGGTGAGAGAAGTTATGAAAAACACTAAATAATTCCTATTACATTGCATATACTTTAATCTACATGGTTTTTAGGCGTTGAGTGATAGTATCTATGTACCACTACTATCTAGTTCTGTGAATTCATCATGTATGGTGTTTCCCATTATAAAACATGGAATGTGGGACTTGAAAACTAGTCAAGATTGTACTATCATGGAAGTTGGTGTCTTATACATTGAAAAAGTATATGTATAATAAGGGAATTGTGTGTGGATATAGATTATTATTTAAAATTTACTCATGTAAATGTTATGTCATATAGTCTGATATACATGGTTTATGACTTAAAGTCAACCCCTTTATGGCAGTTATTCTCACATGTAAATCCTAGATTATACATCACATAACCTACATGGAATATACCTTAGTGATACCAATCATGTTATATTTATAACTCTATCTGAACCCTATAAATATATTAAGATACATAAAAATGTTTTCCATAGACTACACACCATGTAGTTAGGATATTTTTAGAGTTATAAATGTCATTCATTTTATATTTTCATTATACTCATTATTTATTTCTCCATATTCGACAATGCCACTACATTTGACTAAGACTTATTTCTATGGTGATCATCATTATACCTATCCAAATCATCATAAAAAAATCTATACTTATTTAGATATCTATTTTGAACAATTTTTTAATTTCTAAGTCCATTACCATAACCATCAATGGTGTTCCTTTCATGTCCCACCGACCTCCTCACCACTATCTCATAAGACATGCTCCTACTCCACCAGCCACCAGTAATATCATCACTCTAATAACTCATCATCAAACCATCATCTCAGAAGTAGGCTAATAGTGAACATTCATTGAGAAAAAATATTAATGAGAGAGTTGAGATAAATATGTATTTCCTAAAAGAGAGTGACCAACTATTATTTACTATTAATCATGTGTCAAATTCAATTTATAAAAATAAAAAATCATTATTTTCACACCACCAAAAATTTGGGATTAATATTTCATAATGATGGTCAATTTTACATAAAAGTTTTTGATGCAAATCTATAACCAAATTGAATTCTAAAAATTCTATGGATATAAATTTAATATCCATTACATAAATTAAAATATCTCAAATAATCGTTGAATATTTGATAAATATTATATATATATATATAATCTATGATTATTAAAAAATTATCACCATTTTAAAATTAATGGATTTGTTCATGATTTTAGAAGAATAAAATGGATCATAGAATTAGAGGAAGATATCAGAAAAAAGTTTTAATTTATAAATAAAATGTTAATTGATATATTTGATTAATGATTCCACATGATATGTTTATTATGTCCACTAGAATATATCTCAAAACCCTAATTTGATGTCAAATTATCATTACCCTAAGAATAAACTCCGCTATATCTTTCTCTCACAATCTATAGTTTTTCTAAAGTAATTTTTGGATAATCCTATGAAGAAATCATATACAAGATTTTATATCCCCAAAGGAGGTCAATGTGTTGTCTCATTAAATTACTCAAAATTGTTTTTTAGTATTGAATACATGAATTATAACTAACATCTATAAAACAAAAAATTTAAAACACAACTATAATTTCAAAATTGATATCCTTGGATTTGTCAATGATTTATCACTACTAACAGGCAGAGGACATATATTTATTTTTTGACTAAAAATTAAATATCCCTTAAAATGAAATTTCTGGAAACATCAACAAAATTTAACACAAGGTTAAAAATAATGTTTTTTAATTAAATGATTATAAAAACATTCAATGATCATTTTATATTGTAAATTTTCCATTTTAAACATTTTATGGAATCATTAATTTTAATCATAGAAAATGAGTTAAGTCCCAACCAGTTAAAAACCCGGGTCCCTATAGTTATAATATACCATATTCAAGATACAAATGATATCTCAAAATGATTAGTGAGTTATTTAGGTAATTTTACCAAATTTTCATCTCAATATTCGTAAGCCCTATGTTCAAAGGTAAATATGTGTTCTTTTAATTTGATTTCATAAAAGGTCTCGACATAATTTGTTAAGTAATTGTGGAGACCTACCACCATGTTAATATTATAATATAGGGGTGGTATATTTATATTTATTTTTTAAAATTCTATAATAATGAGGGGACATATATAACTTAGTCTAAACATACACCTCAAAATGGCATCCATAGAAGACATGAAATGTTGAGAAGTTTGGTTTCACCTAGAACACAAAATAATCCTTCAGTAATTCAACTCAATCATTTATATTTATCTCCACGTCCCAAAAATGAAATTATCAGTGTATATGAGTAATCAAAAAAATATTAAGATATCAACATTATAAATTGTTTTAATATGAGAATGGGAAAACTTATACATACTACAATATATATTATAAAAGTTTCTCCTATAAAAAAGTTGACTGTGTAGGGAAAACCTCCCAAAATCTTAATTCATCAACAAATTGTTAGTGTAAAATTAGGATAAGATATAATAGTGTTAGATATGACAATTATCATGATAAATGAAGGACATACCTAGTCCCTAAGTATAGGTATATTTTTATCCCAACTTTCAACACCATAAACACCATCAATAAAGTCTAATGTGGATTCACTAGTAGTCGAACCTTCCTAAAGGAAATTAGTGTTTCCATGGTTTTTGGGAACACTCACTAATAACAAGTTATTCATAATCCCTTAAAATTATCCATTATGTGATAGTTATATTGAATTATTTATTGATTACATGTCATTTTGAATCTTCAAACACATTATGGAATGTACACCCCTGAGAAATAAAAAAACACCATAAGATTCGCATATTTATAAGCCCCTTTGACCAACCCATAATTATAACTGTTAAATATGATTTATGTGATGGGTATTATAATAAATATATATTGTTATACTTAATTAAAATTTAGGATGAGTTAATATGATCATGGTACATGTTAGTAGGTATCATCACTATTGAGATCACTAAGGTCAATAAACACAATAATGTTAATGAGCCAAGTATAGATAACACTATAATTAAATATACCACCCACACTAAATTAGTATGACAAGGTGATAACACATATTTTTAAAATAAAACATATGAATTAGTCTCCCATTATGAATTTCATTTTCCAACTACCCTATGTAACTAAACCATGATAAAGGTATTCATAAATCCCCTATATAACCCTCCACCTGAGGCTATCAAGATACTCTCATCCAAGGAGAAACATTATAAATACTAGAAAAAATTTAAATGTATTCATAAAATTAATGTTGATAATTATTTATAATATCCTTCAAACCTTGATGATTTCTAGGATGAATAAAAACATCAATAAGGAGACCCCCTTTAGAGAAGGGACCGTTGATCCTATAATGGTAAAACATTCCCATCAAAAAAAATCAAAAAACATTAAACTATATAGTTAACTATGTAAAATATATATCACTAGTATTTTCCTCACTAAAAAATCATCCAACTATAATTCAAAAAATGTTATCAATGACTTACAGTAAAATAAAGAGAGATATAAAAATTATAATGTAAAATAATTGAGTCTCTTATATAACACATTTATTTTTAGATATGTAACTCACCGTAATATAATATTAAGCTAGATTTCATGTACCAAAAAAATACAAATCTTGAAAAATTGTGATATAATCTTAAATATTTATTAATTAAATATAACCATTATAACATATCCATTAGACCAGTGGGTATGAACAAGAGTAACTACATTGTTTAATATGTATAGAAATTTTTTGCCATAAAAATTGAATAATAAATCATTTATTGATTATCAATTTGTTTTTAATAATGATAAAACTATTTTAAGGTAAAATTTATATTTCTCATAAAAATATTTCTCTAGGTACAATATATTTTTTTATTAACACATTCTTTTGTGATCTCTCACATATAAATTTTCAAAAATAACTTCCACAGACTATGACCGTGTTCCAAAACATGAGAAAAATATTATTACGAAAAAATTAACAGCCATCCAAAAGTACCATGTGTAGAAATTATTAAATTTAATGCCCAAAAACGGATTTCATTTGTACTTATAATTACAAAATATTAATAAATATCTTATCACATGATGATTTTAATTAGGATAACATTAAATTGGATACTTTCATTAAACTATTTGTCACATTGAAAGGTTATATAAGTTCACATATATAACAAGGAAATTCAATTTTTAAGAAAATTTTCATAAATATAAGCCCTTGGTCTAGGTAACATATATCAAATGAAAAATAGATAATATTTTATTATAAGTTGTTAGATACTCATAAGCTGGTGACACTACTTCTTATGAATTTAGCACTTGAAAATCTCCCTGAGATGAGTTTATGATGATAGAATAACCAAAAATAAATCCATTTTTTATAAGTATCACCCGATATTCCCATATGAGAACATATTTATTGATGAAAATAGTGATGACATATTCATGTGATAATATAGGTTACATTGAATGTGTAATAAGGGATATGATGTTAATTTAATAGGTTATGAAATTATTTTTCCTTATTAGTAAATTTAAGATTATATATATTTCCATTTGATATAAATATAAAAAAAATTATTAAGTCCCTTTCCATGGTAGTTTATCGATGAGTTCATTTCCTGTAGAAAAATAATGCTTAATCAATAATATCAGATGATAAAAAAATTATAAAACCATCTTGACGAGAATTTGAGACAAATATATTATATTACATAGTAAGTAATGGTATGATTTTATTTTCTTTGAAACATTTACTTCATTCTATCTAGGTGAATTAACATGTTTCTAGACACAAATCATATACTTTACGAATGGTTGTGTAATGCCACTATGAAAGAGACCAAGAGTGTCATGTGGTCGGTGTATATAAAATTTTAATTAAATTCTATTTCATTTTAATAACAAGAAAAAAATAATATTCTTAACTCGTATTTTAATAATTATTCACCTTATTTTGACCACATAAATTCAGTCCCTAGAAATATTTGTGTTCAGAATATTTTATTTGAATATCTAAAATAATATATGTTTATGATTTAGTTAATATAATATTTGTTTTTTTGTTTTTTTATTCTCAATGTAATTAATTAATATTTATTTATTAACTAATTTATTGAATGGATTGTATAAATATTTATTTTGTTATGTCAATATTTAAATAAATACTTATTCAATAGCTTAGTGAAAATAATATTTATTTATTTATTTAATGAATTATATAATGGTATTAATAAAGAAGTTTATCACCAACCGAGTTTAATATAATGATACATATTTATTTAAATGAATATTTATTTTTCATTGTTTTTTAACTACTGAGTATAATTTATTGGTCAAGTTAATGGCATGATGAAAATGATATATTTAATTTGATTGCATTTAAATAAATATATATTTTCTTATTCAATAAATAATATTTTAATATTATCATGTTAGTTTATGTCATGTAATATTATAATAATACTTGTATTCTTATTTAAAATGGGGTTTACATAGAATAAACAATTAATTAAAGGGGTCGTATGCGATTAGTAATTTTTTAACCAAGAATATATAATATGGTTTATATTATTTTATTACCCACATGTTTTTTGACACTTTGTAAATCATGAAAGTCAGGTCATTAATGTATGCAGTGTCATTACTCACTGTATATTTACATCCAGCCAGATTACAAGTAATCATGTGTAGTACAAGGAAAATATATAGTTATACCAATAATTTAATACATGATTACTAAAACAATGTAAATAATGGGTCCTTAAGATTTTAGTAAATGTGGCCTATAAAGTTTTACATCATATGTCACTGGTTCTTTGCACCATGTAACTTGGTTGAACTCATGAAAGGTATATGAAAAATTAGGCATGTTGTGTGAGTCAAACACATGATAAAATTTATGTGAGATCAAACTACGTAGAATATAGATAAATAAACACACCATGTGTTTGGGTTTTTTCATAATAATTACTTAACAAGTGATTTACAGTGGGTTATTTGGAATTAAATTCATTAATAATTACTTTCTTTGTAATCTTTAATATACATGACATGTATGTTCAACACATATCTTGTTCACTTCATGAGTGACAACAGTGGAACATGTCTTGTATATTCATAACATATTATATAGACATACATGTTTGGAAGAAAGCACACAGTACATGGCAAAGACCATACATAGATTAGTTCACATGTACTATCCAGTGACATTATAGGTCGTACAATTATTAAAGTCCAAAAACTAATTTAGTAATGTGTTTGATGATATTTTTCATGTTACCTCTAAATAATGTCATATTTATATAAAATTTCAAATTGAATTTAATATGGGAATGAAGTTACTATCATGTACATTGTTAATATGTGTAATGTGGTGATTAATGTTAAATTAAAATTAATTTAACGAAATTATTTATATTTATAAAGTATGGGAGTATCGGTGAATTTATGGATATATAATTAATTTAAAGAATTAATTAATCAATAAGATTATTAATTTATTAATACTATAAATTTATCATAAAAAATAATTATTTTAAAATTTTCATATTAAAGTCTAATACTTAGTCTTTGTATAATTTGAATAATCCTTAGTGTGACTAACAAATGTATGTGTCTTATTTCAATTTAATTTAACTATTTATTAAATGGGTTTTTTCGATATATTTATTATTAAATTAAAAATGTTAACTTGTGTATCATACCTTCCTATTTTATTTTGTATAGACATGTATGTCCAAGGACTATTTTATGTTTCCCAAAACCCCAGGTTCCCCTCACTAGTGAGTTTGAAAACTATTTTAAAGGATAGAGATACAAAAGAGTGTAGATGGTTTAGGACCTGGTATGAGGTGAAACCGACCAAAAAAATTAACAAGTTAATATAGTAATGTTAAAACAGGATCTAGGTATAATCACAATGAGTTTTCCCCTAGGTTTAATTTTAGTTTATCTTCCACTTAATAAACCAAAAATTAGTTAAATTCTCCTAAAAATAACACTTATTTATTTTATTTTCCACGTGTTTTTTTATATATTAATGTGATTCATGTTTATTTTGTTATTAAAAATGATCATAAAAATAATATAAATAAAAAAATTAAGATATAATTAAATAAATTTATTATGAAAAAATTATTTTAGGAAATATGGTTCATTGATTCTGTAAAATCTATAGAATATTAACAATCATGTGAAGGATGAAATCAATAATACTTATGATTTAGTTAAGAAAAATCCATTAAAGAAATTTTTATGTTAGATATCTCATTTCATTATTTTAGTTATTATTCAATCATAGATAAAAGTATTAGTTTGGACATTTTCCATATAATTTCATTTCGTAAGAAGTTAAAATGAATGTTTTTGGTTGAATTAACAATGTTTTCATCAAGATTAGTTTCCACTGAATGAAATGGTGTAACATAGAGGTTATTATTGATGAAATATGAGTTTATAATTTTATGATTAATTATCCCACTCACCTTATAATGGAACTATGTGTTAATTCAATTATCAATATTGGATAACTAATTTCCTTCAATTGACTATTCTAACCCATTTTCTTTGATATTTGAAACGGAATATGGATCCTTTACACAAAAATATATGAGAAATTGGATATTCCAAATTCAACGGTGATGGATATTAAGATTTGATAATGTAGTTTTATACTATTGAAAATTAACTTATTACTTCCTGACCATTATTCAAGGAAAATTAATAAATATTCATTTATTCATTATAGAAATGGGAATGTAACCCCATGGGAATTATATTTTTATTATTAAATAAATACAATTTCCTCAAAAAACATAAAAATAAAAGAGTGGTAGAATCATCTTTACACTATACTGCTATAAAATAATTACTATGTTATGGAATACCATGATCTTGACTAACCACCCCAGTGGGTAAGACAAGAGGAAAACGATACTTACATGATATATATGGAGGATTAATCTAATATAGTTTTCATAATGTTATAATATATATTGAGATATTTGAATATATAACATAAAAACAAGGATGCATAAACAATTATAAATCATCTCTTGGAACTTCTTATTGATATAGAGAGACTAAAGATGAATTATTCTATTACTACAATATCAAAGTGTCAACTAAAACATTGAAACTTTTTTACAGATATTGAATTCAATATGTTGAATAACAATGATCAGTTAGTAATGTTGGTATTCGATAGGGATAATAATTATCCATTAATATCATATTCCCATCTATACAAGAAATATTATCCTTATTCATTTAGAATTAAATAATAAACAATATTGGGAAACAACTCAAGAATCATTTGACTATGAATATCTAGTTATATAAAGGTTTGTAAGAAAATAGCTCCTCACCCATTATAGTGAATGAACTAAATGGAACGATTTAAAATCCATTGAAATATTTAAATTAAATAGAACTTTTATAGTACACATTAAATAATCAAATGATTCAATGGGGATAAAATCAACAAGATGTTGTCTAAATTACATGTGGAAAGAAAGGTCACTGGAAGAGGAAATTATATTAATTAAATAATAATCAATGGTAAGCTTATAATTTAAGTATATACATCATTTCAATAATATTTTTATTTTATTTATTATATTGAAAATAAAATATTTTACATATTTATACCAAAATATAATTACCAAGGATGCTCAATAACATTATAAGAACTATGATTAATTCTCTATGTAGTAGAAAAAGGGTGACTCATAATTGCGAAAAGTGAAGCACAAGAGTTCAGATTTATAACTGGATTGATTCTTATAGAAAATATTCTATTATGAGTGTTATAAAAAAATTTATCTCAGTTCTCAATTATGGACACAATGGGAAACTATTCTATATTTGAAATGAATTTTTTTTATGGTATATCATACTTAATAATTTAATAATATATGAAGCATGCATATATAATATCAGAAATAAAAGATGAATACATAATAATAGACTTAATATATCCAATTATAAAATGATAATTCTATTTCATGTAAATTTAATATATGTAACGACCTGAACTATTATATGTGAAAGATGCCTTTTGATTTAATTAAATTATATATTTTTTAAAATTGATATAGAAAACCTATTCACTCTATTTGTTTTATTATATCCAATTGGTTTTAAATTAAGTTTAATTATCATTACCATTGATATTATAGCTATTAAATAATGATCACATGACTTGTAAAATATAGGGTTTAACAAATACTTTTAACACAGACAAAGGAGGTGATGGACTCAACTAGTAGGATTGTTCTCTATGTGGCCCATTTATTGGACATTCTGAGGGAGAAAGTATTTCTAGGAATTCCCCTATACTAAACCCAATATAAGATCCAAAAATAATAGCATCAGCTAAACTCTTTATGGAAAAATTTCAAGATCATCGAGATTATGGCCCAAACCATGTTCACGGAATGGCCCTATGAAAGTACTATCATCACACACCTTACTCTGAAGAAGTATGATTGTGTAATAATGGGATATGTATGAAGTTCCTAGAATTATAGTAATGTACATTATTTTTTAATAATATAACAATTATAATTTTCATTAATTCTTGTTACATTGTAAATTATTTTTAAATCACAAATAGTATCTTTGGAAAATATTAAAATTAAATTAAGAAATATAGCTTTTCTAATAAATGTATTTTTGAGATAAATTAAATTTTAATAAAATATTATCATTAAATTACTATTTTTCAATATAAATTAACAAATAATTTTTATGAAGTCAAAGGTAATCTTTATTAAGGTTTGAAAACTTTTTTTTGTCAAACCCATTCAATTCTCAATAAATGTCGATTTACATTTTAAAAATACAAATTAATATGTTTATAAAATTATTTATAAAAAATTAGTAATATTTTTAGAATCAAGACATCAAAATTATACCATGTTAAATTTATCATAATTTTCCTAGACAGTCGATATTTTGGGTAAAAAAGAAATACCATATAAATAAATAGTGTGTTTTTTGACATCATAATGGCCCAGTAGTGATGTAATAAACTCTATAAAAAGTCTATTCAGAAAAATATGAGTTTTAAATTTAATATAATTTGAAATTATTTTTTTTAATTATTCTATAAAGTCATAGTATATCCTACAAAATGTATAATATATTTAATGATTTATGTTCGTTTCTTTAATAATGTAAATAACCTCAATATAAGAAAGGATAATATTTTAATATCACCAAACCATGGCCTTATAAAATAATATTTTTCCAATCCTCTTTGAAAAAAACCAATGTCATAAATGATTTCATGGTTTTTGGATTTGAATATTTAATTATACAGATTCCAAAACCAATGTTTTTGAAATATTAAAGAATTCCCCCTCTCATTTACTATATAAACCCACCCAAGTTCCCACCTATATTCACTCAATATACCTAGATAATGTTCTTACTCTGCCCTCCCATCTCTATAATCCTCTCAAGGTGACCCTTTCTCTCATAAATACCATCTTCATTCTTTTGAAGTCACACAATCAGGTTAGGATTCCTTCTATTCTCATTTTTATCCAAGTTTCCATATATTGTTAAGCCGTTTTATTTTCATTTAAATATGATTCTTTATTGTTTAACTCCTCCACCATACATTCCTTATTATATTTTAATGATGATATTTCCCTTTCTATCTCATTAATCCCTCCCATGGACACCTGTTACCATGGTGAAATTTTGAAAGAGTAAGTTCATTTCTCCTCTTTCTTCAAGTTTATTTATTACATTACACCATACATTTTCAAATTTCATATGTTGGGAAATGTATTTATATGACCCCCTTATTGTATATTTCATTTATATATGATAATAGTCCCATTACTCTCTCATCAATCAATTTTAAGAATTTTTATGCCACTCAGTTATCCTGCAGAAATTGCATCATGATTTTCCAGGCCAAAATCATCATGTAGTGAATACCATACCCCTTACACTATCAATATTATTAAATTTTATATGCATATATATTTTTATTTAGGAGTTACATGTTTTTATTACACACCCCTTGATCATGGAATAAATTATTATGATGAATGAATCCATGCTTTATGATCTATTTGGCACAATTAATTATGAGAGTGAAATGAATGTGATGGGTGGGCTCGGAATTATATAGCCCTATAATGCATTGGGTAATGTTTAGAATCATGATATGACATATTGGTAAAGGGTTTTACCTGGTATATTTATGGTACTTTATCCACTATGATGTCTTGGTATTTTATCATTGACCTATGATACAACGTTTTATGTTGTTGCCACACTTCCATGTTATGATTATCAAGATATATCATGCCTTTATATTCATGTTTCTTTTATACTACATTGATATTCCTATTGTCTAACATGTGTTGTCTTGCTCATGTTATTGCATTCTTATTTCCCTACCAAGATTTATATCTCACCCCTTTCTTATATATGTACATAGGTTATCTCATGCAATGTTCAGTACTAAGGAATGTTGTGGTAATGTAAACGAAGTTTTTAATAATGATGTTGTATTTATTGTTTTAAGCTATTATGTAATGTTCCTAATTTCCCAAGACACTAGGAATCTCAAACATTCAGGTTGTATTAAGTGTAATTTTATGTCATTAAATCATGTATTAATGTAATAAAAATAACAGGGTTGTTATAGTTTGTATCAGAGAAAAGAATAATTATTATTGGTATTATTATTAGAAAACTCTAGTTAAAGACTTAGGGATAAGACTAAGTAAAAAACATCCATAAATCATGGGGATTATAGAGTAAGTATTTTATCAAGAAAATACATCCTTTTCTGGATACGAACAAGTGTATGTGGCTCTAGCATAGATGTATCTAGGGGTAAAACCTGAATACACCACATTGAGCTAGCCTCAAATGGGAACTAGTGCACAATAATGAGCCTTGTTTCACTCTTGTTTTGATACTCTTGGGGGATATTAAATGATAAATTCATAATAATAGTACTTACCATTATTATGGGTACAAAAAAACCCATAAGAATACATTTTATGAAATATATCATAGATTAAATTGAATGAAGCCTAGAAATTCATAAGTTATGAAAATAAATGTAATTTATAAGTTATCACTTTAATTTTATTGGATTCCCCTTTATGAGTTTAATAGTTGAAAATATATACCCTTGATTTTCCTTTTATTCAATCCAATGGTTGTTAATATGAGGAATATGGATAACAACCAATTAGAAGATCAATATAATTACTACCCTAATGAGATACCAAATCTTATGGGAGTGGGAATCACAAAAATGTTCAAGATACTCTCTTAGTTACCTCATGTTTTGAATAAAATCCTCGATAAGAAGAAATTCTAAAACCACTCCCAAATAAATAATATTTTGCAATAAAGAACATCAAAAGAGAAATGCGTCCTACTTTCAACGGATCATATGATCCCCCAATCATTGAACAATGGATCAAATCCAATGAGAATATATTCTCCACCCTTAAATGATTCAAACAAGAGAAGGTTCTTCTGGTTTCTTACCATATAGAGGAAGAATCTGATAAATGGTGGAAATTCATTAAAAATAAAAAGCCAGAGTAAGGGAACAAAGTGATGGGATGAATGTATTTTTAGAAAAGGTTTTTTGACACATATTTTCCTCACAGCTTCCAACATAACATAGAAAGAGACTTCCTTGACCTCATTTAAAAAAGTTGATGAATCCATCAATGTGTAAAAGGAAAACATCACAAGGATTTCATTTTATGCCTCCGACATTGTCATTACCCCCAAATGCAAGGATGACCACTTCATTCGTGGGATAAAACCTAGCCTATGGAAATCCCTAGAGATCCATGGATTTGATACCTATAATGAATTTTCTGATATTCCCTCGTATTTGAGATAGAGATTGGCAAATATCAAGGGTATCAGGGGGATAAGAAGCAGAACGTGGAGTCAAATTATGGATGTCCGATAAAGAGAACTAATGTTAATAAGAAATTTCAACACCCCACTAACCAATGGTTTAGAAAGAAGAAACATAAAAATTACCTAAAGGGGGTGAGGAAATTCATTAGGTATGGGAAGGAAGGGAACCAAGCCAGTGACTACTGAAAAAAGAAACCATCTACTACGATGGAGGAAATAAATTCTTCTGTAATACCTCAACACATTTTTCATTACTACACCTGCAAGGAACTAGGGAATTTCTCAAACCAATTTACCAAGATAGGATTTTTCATAGGCAACCAACAATCTCTGAGGTAGAAAGGTTGTGCTTTATTCATCACTACCACTTGAGTGAATCCTAACGACGAAGTGTTGATAGGTACACTAGTTATTCATACAATAATAGTGAACATACTTTTTGATTCTATATTTATGCATTATTTTATATTTAAATTATTGTTGAATAATCCCAAAACCACCAAAAAGCATGGAAGAAGAGATGTCAGTGAAAACCGAAAATGGGGAAATTATAATATCCCATGTATATAACTCCCCCTTGTAATTTTTTTTTTGAATTAACCATTATGAAGAACCTTAACATACTTCTATTGGTGGAATTCTATGCAATTCATGGCATGTATTAGATTTTTCTTTATAAAGACAACATAAATTTCTCATAGAGGGAAATCACTCTCCATATGGAAAATAAATGCCTGATTCGATACAAGTTCAAGATAGAGGATGAATCTTATATAGAACCATCAACCCAAGAATGGATATTAATTATATATTATCATGAAAATATTTATCATACGATTGAGTCTAAGGAAGAAACCATTCTTGAAAATATGACTATTGTGAGGCAATTCAATGATGTTTTTTCTAATGAAATATTTGGTCTACCTCCTATCAGATATGTTGAGTTCTCGATAGATCATACACCTGAGGCATTGATAATATCCTAGATTATATATTAAATGGATATTGTGGATCGTGAGGATCTATGAAAATAACTACGATATAATTTGGTTAAATATTTGATACACCCAAGTGCTTCACCATGGGGTGAAAAAATTTCTTCATAAAGAAGAATAATTTGTCAATGTTCCTTTTCATTAATTATAGTGAGCCCAAAGAAATAATGATAAAGAACAAGTTTCCTCTTACACCAATTTATATCTTGTTCTATCAGCTACATGGAGCCCAATACTTGTCCATGGTAGATCTGGGGGTTAGGATATTGCCATGTAAGGGTGAATAAGGTAGCTATCCCCAAGACTAATTTTTCTACAAGGTACATGAACTATGAATTCATAGTAATTACTTTGTGAATCTCTAATGCTCTAGTAATATTCATGGATATGATGAATAGAGTCCTTAAATATTACCTCTATAGTTTTTTGTTATTATTTATTGATGATATTATAATATAACTCAAAATTAATAATAAGCACAAAGAGAATTTATGTATTGTGCTAAATACCTTGTGAAAGGAATATATTTAGGCCTAGTACAGAAAATGTGAGTTCTTTTTGAAGGAAATATCTTTATTTGGGAATATCATCACAAGAAATGGGATTTATTTATACCCTTCAAGGACTAATACAATTGAATGATGCATGAGGCAAACAGCTATGACAGATATCTGTAGATTCTTTGAATAGCTGGGTAATATCATCAATTTGGGATAAATTTCTCAACATTGTCAAACCCTCTAACCAAGATAAATTGGAAGTGATTCACATTTTCATAGAATTATGAATGCGATGAGAGCATTATACAGTTGAAAATAGTCTTTTCACTATACATATTCTCACACTACCCTCTAGTGGAATTATTTTTGTGGTATTAAATGATGGTTCAATGAAGGGTCCAGGATGTGTATTGATGTAAAATGAAAAGGACATTACCTATTATTCCAGAAAGATGATATTTCATGGGTAGAACTATCCAACACATAATATGGAGGTGGCTGTAGTCATCTTCTCTTTGAAAATTTGGAAACTTTGCCTCTTTGTGGAGAAGTGTGAAATTTATAAAGATAATATATGCCTAAAGTATATATTCACATAGAAAAAGCTTAATATGCTCCAATGAAGATGGTTAGATCTGATCAAATACAATGATTGTTCAATTCACTACCATCCGAGAAAAGTGAGAAAAGTGGAAGACACTCTAAGTAGAAATAATATATCAACTCTTTCATTGTTGGGAATTGAGAAGGATCTGATATTCCTATACTTGAAGAGGATATACATGGGAATCATAATGTAAGAAACATCATCATTGCTTTCACAAATTATTTCTCAACCATCTCTTCTGGAGAGGTTAAATGTTTCTCAAAGAGATGATGTGGGAATTCCGAAGAAAGTAGAAACTTTTAGAAAAGGGAAATCCTTGGAGGTCAATGTTAATGAAGAAGGTGTTATAAGAATTTGGTCCAAACAATGTGTACTATAAAATCCAGAGTAAAAATATGGATCTATGGGATGATAGACATAGTTAAACATTATTTATCCACCTTGGAAGCACAAATATGTATCAATATCTCTAGGAACACTATGGGTGGGAAAATATTATGAAAGAGATCATATAATATACATCCATATGTCTTGTATATCAATAATTTATGTTGGAAAAGAAAAAATCTAAGGGTATAATGAAACCATTACCCATACCTACATGGACATAGGAAAACATTACCATGGACTTTTTCACTTATACTATATTGATATCTATAGGAAACAATGATATCTGTGTTATGGTTGATCATCTTATAAGGACTGGAAATTTCATTGTAATTCGAGAGGATTTACCATTGGATCAGCTTGCAGAAATATAAATCAGTCTAGCAGCGAGGTTTCATTGTGTACCACTATTGATTGTATCCGATTGAGATCCATGATTAACCTCTATGTTCTAGAAGATTCTTCAACCATCAATAAATAATGATTTAAATTTTATAATAGTCTATCACCCTCAAACTGTTGTCCAGTCTGAGCAGACTATCTAGAAACTTGAGGAAATGTTTAAAGAATTCTCAATGGACATCAATGTAGGATGGGATCAACATATTCCTCTGGTTTATTTCTCTTACAAAAACAGTTTCCACTCAATCATGAAAATATCTTCTTATGAAGACCTTTATGTGAATAGGTTTAGAACAACTAAATGTTGTGTTGCTGTTGGGGGAAGATAACTTCTTGATCCAGAAATTGTCAAGGAAATGGTTGAGATTGTTAGGACAACTTATTATCACATCAAGGTTTCTATGAGTTGACAAAAAATCTATTCTCACAATAATTGAAAAGGCCTAAAATTTGATTTTGAAGATATTGTATTCCTCTTCATATCTCCATGGAAGAGAGTAATGGGATTTGGGAAGAAGGGAATCAGTATTCCATGTTACATGGGATCTTTTGAGATCCTTGATCGCATCGGAGTGGGGGCCTACCGAATAGAACTCCCACAAAAACTATCTCAAGTACATTATGTATTCCATGTATCCCTCTTGAGAATGTACATACCAGAAGCCTCTCATGTACTCAATCTAGAGTTGGTACCATTGGAGAATGAACTCTCTTATGAGTAGAATCCAGAAAAGATCTTTTATCATAGCCATAATTTTCTAAAGAATAATACAACGCACCTCATCAAAGTGTTTTGGAGAAACCACAAGTTTGAAGAAGAAATATGGTAATTGGATGAGATGATGAAACAAAGATACCCTCATTTGTTTTAATGTGGAAATTAAAATTTTATGGAGAAATTTCTTAAGTGGGGGAAGATTTTAATGACCCTAACTATTATAAGTGAAATATCCCTTTTGATTTAATTAAATGTATTATTTTGTAAAATGGATATAGAAAACAAAAGCACTCCATTTTTATATTATATAAAATGTTATTTAATTGAACTTTATGTATCATTACCATTGATAATATTGCTATTGAAATGTAATCACATGACTCATATAAATATAGGTTTTATAAAATCCTTTTGACATAGATGAAGGATGTGATTTCCTAAACCAGTTGGATCATTCCATATAATGCCAATTTATCAGAGCATTAAAAGGAGGTAGAATTTCAGAGATTTTTCCTAGACCAAGCCCATTATAAGATCCAACAACCTAAGCATGAGAAAACCCATTTGCGGTAGAAGTTATAGATCATCGAGATCAAAACTCAAACCATGTTCAACGAACAACCCCATGAAAGCCCCAACATCGCACACCTTACTCTTAGGGAGTATGTAGGAAAAATAAAGGTATATATATCAAGACTCGGTCATTATGGTGATATACATTGTTTTTGTTTAGAATAATGAATATACTTTCATTAAATTTTTTTCACTTGGTAAATTATTTTTAAAACAAAAATAGTATCTTTGCTTAATATTCAAATTCAATTAAAAAATATGTATGTCATTTACTAGATTTGTGAAATAAATAATATTTTAAAAAAAATATTATCATTAAATTAGTTTTCTTATATATAATTGATCATATTTTTTTATGAAGTCAAATGAAATATTTATTATGGTTGTAAGATAGTTTTTTTAAACAAGCTAATTTTCAATAAATGTTAGTAATAATTTTAAGAGAGAAAATTCACATATTTAAAAAAAAATATTTAGATAAAATGATTGTTATTTTTAGAATCAGGATTTCAATATTTTCCACTAGTGATTTTTTTCACAATTTTCTGATAAAGTTGAATTTTTGGGTTAAAATTAAATACCATATAAATATATATTGTGTTTATGACATCATAATGGCCCAATAGTGATGTAATAAACACAATAAAAGGTATATTTTTTCCAATATAAGTTTTAAAATTAATGTAATGTGATTTTATATTTTTTTAAACTTATTTTATAATTACTTAATGAATCCTCCAAAATGTATAATATATTTTATGATTTTCTGTTCATTTATTTGATAATGTGACTCACCTCCACATAAGAACGGATAATATTTTAATATATTCATCCCATGTCCCTATAAAATAAGTTTTCCCCACTACTCAGTGGTAGGAACCATGGCTAAAAATCATTGGATTGTTTGTGGTTTTGAATATTAAATTATAGAGATTCTAAATCCTAAGGTGGTGAAATATTAAAGAATTCCCCTCTCATTTACCATATAATCCAACCCATTCTCTCACTTCTATTCAATAAAAATACACAAATCTAGTACATACATTGTACTCACATCTCTAGAATCCTCCCAAGGTTCCCCATTCTCTCAGGAAGCCTCTCTTCAAACTTATTAAGTCACACACTCAAGTAAGGGTTCCTTCTATTCTCATTTTTATCCACATTTCCTTATCTTGTTACACCCATATATTTTCATTTCAAAATGATTTGGTATGTTTCTTAACCTCCCTTATTAATACCTTGTTATATTTTAAAGATTATATACCCCTTTCTCTCTCATTAATTTCTCCCATGTAAACATGTTATCGTGCTATATTTTCATAACGGTTATTCTATTTATCCTATTTATTTAAGTTTATTTATTATTATTTACCTTCCTTTTATAAATTGATTACATTGGGACATATATTTATATGACCCCCTTATTTTCTATTTCATGTATATATTATTATAGACCCCTTCCACTTTCATCAACCATTTCTATATATTTGAATGCCACACTTTTTCGATACTAAAATTGCACCCTTTTATGCCATTCCAAAATCTCCAGGTAGTGAATACCATACCTATTCCTCTATCATGGGTGTTAACTTTTATAAACATATACCATTTTATTTAGGAAATTAATTTTCTTATTCCACACCCCTTGATCATAGAATAAATTATCATGATGAATGAATCTATGATTTATGATCTATGTGACACACTTAAGCATGAGAATGAAATGAATTTGATGGGTTTACCTAGAATTATATTGTTCTATAGTGAAATGGGTAATTTTTCGTATCATGATAAGATATGTTCGGATAGAGGTTTACCTGATTCCTTTATTGGAATTTTTTCCTGATGATTTCTTGGTAGTTTAGTCATGACATATGATGCATTGTTTTATGTTGTTTCCACATTTCCATGTTAAGATTATCATGTTATATCATTCATTTATTTTCATGTTTTTTTACGATCCATTGATATCCCTATTATCTTACATGGGATGTATCCCTCATTTTATTCTATTTTATTCCCTTACTAGGTTTTATATGTCACCCTTTTCTTATGTAGGTTTTCAGGTTGTCTCATGCAATGTTAAGTATAAAGGAATATTGTGGTAATGTAAATGAATTATTCAATAATTATATTGTATTTAATGTTTTATGTTTTAATGTAATGTTCCTAATTTCCCAAGACACTATAATTAACGATATTTCAGGTTGTATTAAATCTAATTTTATGTCCCAAAATCATGTATTAATGTAATAAAAATAATATGGTTGTTATAGTAATAATTTTTAATTTTATAACCCAAATGGGTGTTTGGACTCTCCAAGGATAAAAATATTAGGAATCTAATTTATTTTCTTTTTAAGTTTTATATAAATAAATGATTAGAGATATATGTGAATAAAAAATTATTCATGGACTGTCTTTCAATAAGATATATGTAAACTATTCCAAAGAGAAGATTTTGGTAAATTCGTATACATAATCTGATTTCTTTAAAAAAATATTGGAAGGTAAAATGGATGTAAAGAGTATATTTTGTAAATGATATAGGATCCTTCTGGTAGGATAGTCATAGAGTATTTAACTGAGTTTGAATGGTTCATTTATATGTTTTTTTTATTCCTATACTTTGATTTACATATATATATCAAAGAAGTGATTTTTTTATAATAAGGATCGATGAGGAATATTATATTTATCTCAAGTCTTCCATAATACCTATCAAGACATGTTTCATAAATAGAATTGTAAAAACTATAAATATTCCAACTATATTGACTAATGGATATCATATATGTTGTAATATGATGAAAATCCATTTTAAATCAATGTCGTGTGTTTTGATGATGAACCAATTATTATATATAATTTTAGAAACAAACTTACATCAAGGAAAATGCTTTGTGATCCTTAATTAATTACCCTAAAGAAACTAGATATATTAATATTCATAAGAGATATATTTAAAATAAATTATTGAATATATTTATATATGTGATAAGTATAATTATTTTGAAATAGTGGGATAAAGCTATGCATCAATGAATTTAAGGGTCTATTTTCATATGAGTTTAAATAGGAACACTAAACTCTATATGATTTAGTGGGTGGTGTTTTTCTGGTGACACATACAATGTAGAAAATTGAAAATGAATTAGGTGGTTTTATATTCACAAATATTGGTGAATATTATTCAAAATTATTAATGAATCTTTTAATTAATAAATAAATTGAAGTTATATATGATTGGTAATAAAATATGAATTTATAGATAAATTAAATTTATCAAAATCTCTTTGTACATTTTCCTAGTTTATCTGGTTGATAAAAATTCATTTCTTTGTTCTTGAGAAGAAACGTTATATAGTTGGTAAGGTTGGTATAAATATGGATTGATTCATTAACAAAGGTTTCCAGTGATTTTTATACATAATATATGAGGAGACATGTTTCACTAATCATATTGCTAAAATTTATTATAATTCTACTTATCATAGAAAACATTGAGGATAATTATATTTTTAAATTAGATTTCAAGACTACCTTCCTTGAATAAAACCCTATTAAAGATTTATATATGACATAACCATAAGTGTTAGTGAAACCAAATAATATCAATAATGTATGAAATTCACAAATATACATTTATGGATTAATGAAATAATTGTGATCATTGAATATTTATTTTGATGAACCTCGTAGTGTGAGGTTTTATCAATAATGAATGAGTGACATTTGTATATGAAAGGTTTGTAGGAAAATTATAGCTTTCTATGTGAAATACATTAATATCATATGGAAGAAAATTTAATTATTATAATGTTTCATACTAAGGAAAATATATTTCTCAAATAATGTCTTAAAGTATTACTAAATTTCCTGGTAATAAGTTATATGATAAAATATTAGTGGGGTTTCTTAGACCTATTCATTGTACATAATTTTAAAATGTATTGAAAATTATAATATGGAATAATTTAGGATCGGATTGTTACATATGTCAGATGGAAGGAAATCTAATCAAGATGATGTATTAAATCAAATAATAGATTGTAATGAATAAATTTGCATACTCTTATGTTCTTGGAAATTATCACATGTCCTATGACATGTACTTAAGATTCATACATCATATACATAAATTATAATTTGAAAATATTAAAAAACTTGTATAATTGATTAGGGTTGAAATAAAAACAATTTTATAATACTTGGGAATGTACCCTAGATGAGTTCCCAATAATTTGAGAAGTTGGATTAATAATTATCCATGGGATACAAAACTGGTCCTCCTTAAGATAATTTTTCACTAATCACATAGTACATCTAATTTTATAAGCACAATACGCTCATCTAATATAGTAGTTTACTAATTATAGATGTTTATCATGAACCAATATTCAATTAAATTATTATTTAACTAAGAATTCTCCATTGTGGAACACCCTATGGTCGATCACAATGAGGCCACTCACATGCACTATCATCCTATTATCAATATTAAAAACTATCTAATATAAAAATATAATTCCAATATAAATTGGGAGATGAATTTAAATGCATAAAATTTAAATATAATATAAATATATAAATATATTAAAACGTAAAACACAAATTAAATGGAGAAAATACATAAATAATATAGTATAATAAAACCATTGTTCTTAAGGTTTCATGGTGGAATTATCATTGTTATTCAAACTATCTATCAATGCATTGTTCAATGGGGATATCTAGACCCATCACACCACACACTCTCGTTTGAATGGTATTACCTTACACCAAGTCCTCTTCATGTAGGAGTAATATATTCCACATCAATACTCAATCCAAACTCTAAAGTTTGAATGAATTAGATATTGATGAGAAAGTAAAATTAATAAATGGGGAGGAAGAAGACAATAGTAGAGACAATGGGGAGACTACTCACCATAATAATTTAACCACTACATAATACTTATATAAAACATGATAAATAAATAAATCACATAAAACTCAAATACCACCACTTCCCCCCTCAAACAATAGTAAGGGTTAGATCTCCACAATCATGATGTTAGAAAGAAGCTCGGTAGGAGAAACACATAAAATAAATGAGATGGATGAAAAGTACACATGATATGAATATGAAGAAAGATATATTAATATATATTATAAATATTAATAACAATTACAGGAAAAAAATCCACCTTATCCTTGTAAGATGGCTATCATTGTGTATTGGTGGGGAAGTGACAATTTGTAGAGAAAATGGGTGAATAAATATCACTCCAATTATGTATGAATGAATTTCATGACTGTTAGGACCATTAAATTTTGGAATTGGTAAATGGCCCCTTATTAAACAATGTTATAGTATTTCTTCTAGGTTCCTCCAAAAAATTTCATCCTAATTGGTCCATTTATGAAAGATTTATCTCTAGTTTAGTTCGGAATAGTTAATCTGTCCAGGTGACTCTTCGTACTCCACAACTCCAACTTATCATGCCATGGTGACATTTAAACCAGTGGATTAAGACACGGACTCCTTAATTAACAATTATCATTATTTCTTTTTACAGCTTCATGCTAAATTTTATCTCTAATGGGCCTCCACAATCCGAGATACAAGCACTTATTTTAAATATTCCAGATTTGCGCAGATTTTTCGAGGAACTAATTATGAGATGAAATTGGTCTTCCAAATGATTGATTGAGTTGTGGGTTCAAAAGGGTCAAATGAATCCTATGATGCAAGGAAACAAAAAAAATTAATTACACAATTCAATACAGTGTTGAAAATCTTGTGGCTTAAATTCATAATAAATTAAAACTGTTAATTCCAAATATTAGGCCATTTTTTCATTTTAGCTCAATATTATTCCAAAACCTAAAAATGTGAAAATTTCCCATAACATAATTCCATAGTGGGATTTAAAAAAATTAAATACATTATGAAATGTATGAAAATATAAGCTTCATCACTCTCCCACACATAAGCATTTCACTCCCAGATAATCATCATAATTCAGATCATAATCCACACAAAAATAAAAAATGAGAAAACAAAAATGATATTTTCAAAAATAAAATTCTCTCATGTATATATTATGAAAAAAAATCCCTCTCATTTTCAATACTCACATTTAAATTTTTACAGCCTCATAAATCCATCAATGGCCCAATCCCAACCTGCCTCACCATGAATTTTGTGTCACTCTTAACAGAAGTGAATTTGAATCTAGAGTGATATCCATACTTGGAATGTGCATGTATAAGCATAGGCTTGTGAAAATTATCCACTCTCCACAGAGAAATAAATGAAAATATTTCCAATAATTATGTCTTTTTCATGGTAAATTTTGTGTTTTAGGTTTTGTTTGAAAATGATTGAAAATTAAAGCTGAGAAGAGGAGGTTTGAATCTTAAGAATAATACATGAATATTTAAGTGAAAACATAGGGTTAACCGCACTCAATCCCCTTAACAATGTGACACACAACTCCTCCCCATTTGGAATGATATGGTACGTGATCCATGAAATGATTACAATGAATGATACCACCGATGTTCTCCCTTTTTTTAGTTTTTTCATTTTTTATAAATATCTAGAAAGGTACAACTATTTTTTCTTTTGTTATTTTTTTCATGGATAATGAGCTAAAAATTGATTAAAATTAAATAATGACCATCATTCCATTTATATTATAGACTTACATGAGTCATAAAAGAATTTACAATGAGAAATTCAAGCTCATCTCCAATTTTTCAATTTCATCATTTTTTCAGGGGAACCAAATGAAACAGATAAAGCTTAATGATATGATTACCCTTGCCCAATTTTCTAGTTATCCACTACCCAAAATGTTGAAACACGCCTCACATCACCCAAAAATGAAACACACCCCAAATAACACGCAAACGATACCATTTCCCCACACTCAAACTTGAAATATCCATTCAAAAATACCAAGAGTGTGGGTAGGTAAGAAAAAATTGGTTTGTAATGTGGCTTAAACCTATAAAAAATATATGAAATCTACGGGATAAAAAATGATAAATTTAAATGTGAGTCTCAAGATTATATTTGGCTAGATAAAAAAACTTCCTCAATCAAATCAGAAACATTCTATGATGTCCAAATCTTCGAAAGGAAAAAGATAGAAGTTTTGGTTCTCACAGACAATCCAGAATTCTCTCAAGAATGTGTGGGTATTAGAAAGTGTCTATCAAAGTGGTTCAAGAATACCTCACAGGATAGAAAAAAATGTTTTGAGTCATTTTTTCGTGGTTATTTATTTGAAAATTTGGTCAAAATCCAAAAAATACTTGAAAATACAATTCAAGGAAAACGTTTCCACATCAAAAACCATTCAGAATCCATTTTTTTCGAAAATCATCTCAATGTTCAAAAAATCAATTGATTTAGGAAAATGATCTGAATATTAATTTCAAATAATTTTTACTATAAATGTGAAAAATAAAAATAAAATCATGCAAAATAACTACGAAGGTTGACCCTCCCCTGACACTTATATTTCAATGCCCCTCATTACAACTCATAAAAATAATGATATGGGAAAAAATAAAGGGAAGGAAAGATACAAACTAACTTTATTTTTTTGTGGAAACCATGAGTTAATCTCCAAGATACTTCTAATTGACTTAAAAGGAAATAAATAAGGAAAAGATGAGAAAAACAAGTTATAAAACATGATGGAAAAAGAAAACGGATAATGTTTGGTTTGACCCCCATGTGGGTGCAGGGTTTGTTTACTACCCCTAGTCAGGTAGTTGCAGTGGTTTAACCCTAATATGATGGTTTATAGGGATTATTTATCATAAACACCATAAATTATTTCTTCTAATTATATTCATAAAAATTATCATGGATTATTACATGGATAGAGTAAAATATCTCCTCTATCTTTTTCATGTGGTACATCTTAGAATATGGGGGGAGGAGGAAGAATGGGTCCTCTACTTCTTCAGCCATGACTTCTCTAGACACTTCAACTTCAACATTGAGGGCATTCTCATGTGACTATATTTCCAAAAATTCAGAAGGTAATTCAGAATAAAACATCCACATTGATATGATTAAAACATGAAGAATCAATACATAAAACTACCCTTTCATGTAGGTTATCTTGAAACACAATTTGTTCAGGCAAGGACACTGGGAATTATTTTTCTACAAGGACATCATCATCTTCTTCCAAACTAATAGATATGTATAGAGGTATTGATTATTCTCTAAAAAATATGTTATAATCACTTAAATTTTTTTCTTCAACAAAATCTAACCAATTTTCATTTGAGTCATGTTGATCTCCCACAGTTGTATCAGCATTCCTGGAATATTCTGGAACCATTTCAAGTAATATCCAAGGAGATATGATTTCATCTTAATGTTGGGCCTTCAACTCTTACTTGGGTTATTAAACATAAAATGTAGGTGGAATAGTATTATCATTATCCTTAGATTTCCTTTTTTACTATTTCATCCATAGAACTTTAAAATCATCAACTTTAGCTGCTAGTGATGGTACTATCATGCTTGCTTGTTAAATGATTTTTGAAATTATTTTGAATCATGCGGCATATTATTCCATATATAGCATCAAAGTATCATCCTTGATAGAAAATTAAGAACTAGGTAATTCATATAAAAAATCACTAAAATAATCCATGTCTTTCCAAAAATATATCCACGAAATTCTTTTTGTTAGTTTTTGTAAGTTTTAATTTATTTTAGTTTATCTGAAAAATATTTTCTATAAGCATTTTCCCTCCCCTGCAACGGAACCAAATTGAAGAGAGAGGTTTGCTGAAAACTAATATTCAATTAAATTTCTATTTACTTAATAATTCACTGTAGTGACACACCCTAGGGTCTGTCACAAGGAGTCCACTCACACACACTATCTTCATATTGTCACTATTATGAACTAACTAATATAAAAATATAATTCTAACATAAATGGGGAGATGAATTCAAATGAATAAAATATAAATAAAATATAAATATATAAATATTTGAAAATATAAAACACCGATAAAAGAAAGAAAATACAAAAACAAGTTAGTATAAGAAAACCATTATTCTCGGGGTTTCATGGTGGAATTATCATTGTTATTCAAAATATCTATCAATGTGTTATTCAGTGTGGTTATCAAGACCTGTAACACCTAAACCTCTATTTTTAATGGTATTACCCTACAACGAGACCTCTTCATGTATGAGTAATCTATCCCTCATCAATACCCAATCCAAACTCTAGCGTTTGAATGAATTAGATATCGAAGAGAATGAAAATTAATAAGCAATGAGGAAGAAGACAATAATAGAGAAAGTGGGGTGATTGCTCACCACAATAATTTAACCACTATGATATCCTTATAAAAAACATGATAAATAAAAAAATCACATAAAACACATATACCACCACTTCTCCCCTCGGACAATATTAAGTGTTAGCTCTCCACAAGCATGGAGTTAGAAAGAAGCATGGTGGGAGAAACACATAAAATAGAAGAGATTGGAGAAAATTAGAAATGATAGGAATAAGAATAAATATATACTAATATATATTATAAATATAAATAATAATTATAGAAACAAAACTCCACCTTTCCCCATGAAATGGATATCCTTTGGTATTGGAGGAGGGGTGACAATTTATAGGGAAAATGGATAAATAAATCTCACTCCAATTATTCCTGAATGAGGTTCACAACTGTTAAGACCATTAAATTCCATAATTGGTACATGATCAATTATTTAATTTTTTTTCATTTATTTATGCCTCATTCCTCAATAAAAACATCCTAATTGGGCCACATATGAAAGAGTTATATCAGGTTTAGATTAGAATATTTAATCTGTCGAGGTGACTCTTCATATTCCACAACAATAACTTTTTCCATTCCAAAATGACCTTGAAACTAGTGTATTATTACGTTTCATATTTAATAAAATATGATCATTAATTACTTTTTTAGCTCCTAGTTAAATTAAATCTCCAATGGGCCTCCTTAATCTGATATAAAATATCTTCTTTAAAACATTCCAGATCTACACACAGTTTTTGAGGCACGAATTATGAGCATTCTTTGGGCTCCAAAATTATTGAATTAGTTGTCGATCCAAAAGGGTTAAATGTATATCATGATGTAGGTAAACCTATAAAACATGACACAATTTGGTTATGTATATAACGTTTTATGGATGAAATACTTAATAAATTAAAACAGTTAAATCCCAAAATTACACCATTTTTGCATTTGAGCTCAAATATATTCTAAAACGAGAAAATGTGATAATTGACCAATAAATAATACCATAATGTGTTTTAAAACATTTAAATACATTATTTAATGTATTAAAATTTAGGATTCATCATTTTTCTACCACGATAGAATGAAAATTCTACTTCTTCTGATGAAGCTTAAGATTGGTTTAGAAACTACTTCATCCAAATGATTTATTTTTACCAAGATAGAAAATTGATATCATAGTACCTATATCATGATAAACGTATGAATGTGGTATTGTCCAATATTTCATGTTAATTATATATTTTTTAAGGTATATACATAGTAATATTTCTTCTTTGGGGTTTTACCAAAGGAGTGATGTCTTATTAAGTATAAAATCCATAGGATAGTACTTTAGGCCTAGAAATTATAGACATTCATCAATAGAATCATGTTTATCATGTGAGAGTTAAATTGCACATAGAAGTTGGATCTAGGACTACTGTGATTGTGTTTAACTTAGTTCCCTAGTACTTATTGACATTGTACATTTAATTACTATAATATAAATAAATATCTAATCACACGATGATTTTTATTCTCCATAACATTTAATGTGATATTTTCTGTAGAATATTTATTTTATTAAAATAATATAGAAGTTTATCCAAAATATATTTAAACTTAAAATAATATGAAAACGTTTTTAAACACAAGTAATATAGTCTAGATAACATATGTTTTATGGGAAAAATGATGTTTGACTACCAAGAGAGAAGTTTATGAGGATGGACCCACCAATGGGATTTCCACATGTTATATGATTCATTAGATAAATATATATACTTAAGTGAATATCAATCCAAGAAAATGAGATTATTATTAATGTGTAACATGAATCTTGAACTTTTATATATTTTTAAAAATTTCTAATGCATAATCTTGTAGTGAAATTGGATATTATTGGTGTGTCATTTGTGACAGGGAATTAATTGATTAATTAAAGAAGTGATTTATCCCATCATATATAATGAAATATGATATCTCTATCCCTTTTATTGAAATGGAACTAATTGATTAAATCCATTTCCTTGGTGGTTCATTGAATACTTCATTTTGGTATTCCAATAATGATAAATTTTTCAATTAGGTTGATAAAACATTTTTTCGACATTTATTATATGATATAAGGAAAAATGGAATATATTGCATAATAAAAAATTAATTTTTTTTATTTTATTAAAATTTTAACTTCATTTTTTATGGGTTCTTTTACATGATACAATATATTAATCATGGGATTTATTAAAATTTTCTTAATTCCATTGATAATGTGACCTATAAAAGCACACATTATGTTTATCCAAAATAACGATAAAATTATATTTCAAATTTAATAGTAAAAATAAATATTATTCTTGAATTTTCATTCAATAATTATTCTGTTATTATTGATCAGATAAATTAAACAACCAGATATATTCATGTTTATAATATGTGAGTAAAATATTGAAAAAATTATTTATTAACAATTTAGTATATATAATATTTATTAATATCCTATTTATTATTAACAAGTTTATTAAAAAACTTTCTTTATTATACATTTTAGTGAATGTATTAGTACAAATATTTATTTAAATTCATGAATATTGAAGGAAATACTTAATCAATATTCTAGTGAATCTAATATTTAATTATTTATTTTTTTATTGAATAATATGATAATATTAATTTATTTGAATAAAAACTTATTATTCAAGGTTTGTTAAATAACAAATAAGATTTATGGTATGATTTAAGAGCCCAATAAAAAGGATATAATTTATTTTATATCATTTAAATAAATATTTATTTTTTATTTAAAAAATGATATGTAAATATATATGAGTTAATGCACATCATTGAATTTATTAATATAATTATTATTTCTATTTGACATGGGATATACTTAGAATAATTAATTCCAAAATGTTTCTATATGTAATTACTAATTGTTTTACTAATAATATATATTCCAATTTATATCATTTTAGAGGTGTTTGATAATTGGTGTGCATAAAAAATTCTCTCAATTCAATTATCTCTTGACTATGATAACATCTTTAGAACTCTCTTAATATTGAATGATTAATCCATTTCAACCCTCTCAATAATGATTGCATAATATTATATTTTTTTATATTAAAGAATTAGTTTTTTTGATCAACGTTTAAGGATAGAATATTCATAGTTCTTCTTTCCTAGTAGCCATAACCGTAATTACATTATTCTTATATTTTTAGATTGTGTGTAGATAAAATTATTGGAATTATTTTTTAGATTCTACACTTAAACAATCATATGATAATAGTGGCTACTAGATTTATTAATAACAAGAATAATTTTTAATCTGATTTAATTATTATTTTAAATTAATTATAGATTATATGTGAAAAGATCTCCCCTATAATGATTTGAGGGTTTCTTCACTTTTTATTTGGATTTTATCTACTAAAATAGAAAAAAAACATTATTGGAAATCTCCCCAAACATAATATCATGGAATCTTTATAAAGTTCCAAAATAATAGAAAATTATAATTACATCAAAATTTCTAGTCATCAATAAGGACCATGTGTGATAATAATGAACACCAAGGGATTACCTCAAGAATAAGTCCTATTTTCACATAATTGAGTCACACCATTTAATATTAGTTTATCTCCCTTTATTAAATGGGTAAAACCATTTCATGAGATATATCTCACTCTTTTCCATCATCTATAGACTGTGGAAAATTTTGGGCCACCATTTAAGAGGTCACCTAACATTCATTTATTTTATTTATTTCTCCAAACACCAGGTCTATTTTATAAAACTCAACTATTGTTATATGCACCATTTTTTGGTATAGTTACCTCTCGTACCATGTTGTTAGGACACTAATATACATTAATATATTTCTATACATGTACCATTTATGTTTTTTGGGATTCACATATGTACATCTCTTTATTGAACTACTAACATTTGAGAGGAGTATGTTGAAATTTTGATTATTCATCATAATCACATCTTTTCTACCAATGGTATACACCTCATGTTGGTCCAATCATTATTCCTTATATCTTTTCATCAAAGTATAGGATTTTACTATTAATGGGACCCATTTTGACCTAACCCCTTTACACATTCATAGTGTTCATCGAATAACCCTTGGCATAGGGGACTCTTACTAGTTGTATGACAAATCTCATCCCATAACTCGATATTTAGGAAAATCTAAAAAAACACCACTCATATGAAAGTCCCCTACATGATATGACCCACCGAGATCCCACATAGGTTGGATGTAAGTTTAGTGTTCTATCCCATGCCCACCATTGATAGTCAAGGGGTACAAACTAGCATCAAGAAGTCATATCACACATATGGAAGACCTTATCCTAAATAAACTATAAAAACATTGTATATCAAACAAAAATATAATATTTAAAAATATATAGATAATCATCTAATGTGTAACATGCATGATAAATAGTTAATATCCCAGTGGTTAAAAAATAAATGTTTGATAAACTAGGGGAAAAAACAATACCCAAAATCGTTTAATGAAGAAAAAACTGAAAACAACTAAAAAATTAACTCTATCATCCTAAAATGACTCAAGTTCTACCAAAAACAATCACCATTGACCTCCACTATATTACAACACCACACACTCCAAAGTCACAGTTAAATGATACATCGTCTTCATGGGCACAAATCGTGTAGAAAAGTCACCAATAGAGGGGAAAGTATAAATATAAAAATTATGTTGTCCAAGAAACATAAAATATAAATAACATAATAGATCAACTCAAATTTGTATAAACACATATATGCTTTAATGGTAATATAAAGAAATGATATAAGTAAAATGCACCCTCATATATCAACAGTATAAAAATAATGCACAAAATGGATCTTGGATTATAGAACGATTAACAGAAAAGCAAAACTCAGTCCATAAACCTTTAAATAATCCCTTCACATCGATCTAAAAATATCATGGGGGATCTGCACCTCACCGAAGAATATGTACATTTTTTTAGGGGATACCAAACTCGAAGGAAGACTCGTTCCTTATCATGTGTAAAGCTCATTGGAGAAGTGGGTTAGTTTGGGACTCTTGGTTTGAGGTATGTTATCCTTTTTTATAACTTTTAATGCATATAAAGTGGGTGGGAATGGTTTGGGAGAGTTTTGTAGAGTCTGGAATGGTTTTTGGAATGTTTTGAGGCCTTTTCAAGGATGCATGGTTTGAGCACTATTAGGAGAATCCTTGAAAGACTCATAGGAAACCATGTGATATTCCATTGTTCATATAGTAGAATCTACATGGTTAGCCCACGGTTTGTCATACCGTGTGAGAGAACTATGTGTCCAATTAAAAATGTTTTTTTAAATGGGGTTAGTCTGGATTTTCCCTAACTCACCCATTTCTTCTCCCATACAAACCCTACTCAGGTTTTCTACTTATCATGGTATAATGGTTCTGTCCACCTCATTTTTGAAGGAATTTTAAGGACATTCAAGGTGGTTTTATGTCAGTTCATCTCAGGTAAGTCTTCTCTTTTGGTTTATTTGTGGTTTCTTCTAATATTCTATCTTCCCTCTTGGTTTTCTAAATATACATCTATTTCACATAAATATTTGGTTTTTTTCCTTCATTGATTATTTTAGTTCTTTTTGATGATAGGGAAGGAGATATAGAGTGGTTTTGGTGGAGCGTTTGTCTGTATTGGTTGTGTAGTTACATGTGGGTCAATTTCATCAGAACCGTAAATGTATGTGAATTTTATCCCAATTCCACTTTGTTAGAGCTTGAGGAATTGTTTGAAATTAATTTATTCTTCTTGAAATTAATTTTTAATATGATGTGAAAATTTTCGTGGAATCCCATTAGGTGGTGATTTGGGGATTTTGGGTGAAATTGGATATTTTTGCAAAAAGGGGCTTGTTGTGTGATTTTAAAATATAGATTTAAAATTGGTTTCTTGGTTTGGGTTATGAAAATGGTTTCAGAAAATGGTTTTAAATAATAATTTTGTTTATTGAAATGTAGTTTTTAGTGAAAATTGTTTAAATGGTGTTTTCAATAAATGGGTTATTTATTTAAGTGACTGGAATATGATGGAAACAGTTGTGTGCATAATGTGTCGCCTCAGTGTTTTATGATTTTTGTTGTTTATGTATTATTGATGGTGTTTATTGTGTTGAATTGGGTGAGAAGTCTCACTATAAATGGTGATTGATAGTGTACATAAGTGCCACCATTATGTATGAGTGGTCAGGAACTACCACTAGTTTCTAAAAGTAGTAAACGGGTTTGGAAGGGAAGTTCCACTGTGGTTGTTTTCCTTATTGTGTGTTGCTATACATTATGGAAATTGGCCATGCTAATGCGTGATGGTGATATTTCTTATTGAATAATTTTTTATTTCCCTTGTTTGACCAGGCCTGGTAAGGGTGTTTTTATCTTATCGTAAATTTTTGAACTGTTTTTTGTTTTATATAAACTATTTAATATAATTCTGCTAACGGTTTTGTCCTAGTGGCTTGTGTTGGAAATTCATTTGGGTAAATCATACATGGTATTATTACTCACCCCTACTTTGTATCTATGGTTCATTTCAATATGTTTTATTCTGGGACACATGTAAGATTAAGTAATCTCATTTTTTAGCATATCTTTGTGATTCATGGGTTGTTTGGTGGTGCTTGGAGCATGGATCTTATTTTGGAGGAGTGTAGGGTGCCTTGTTTTACCTTAGGTATCTTGTCTAGTCTTCCACTTAGCACTCTGATTTTGGTTGGCAATGGTTTGGTTGAATTGGTTTTTGGTAATTTATATGGATTATTTACATTTTATTATGTTAATATATGGTTCGGGTTTCTATGTTAACATGCATCATAATGATTTTCTAGTAATGGCTTGTTTGGTAGGTTGGTTTATCTCAAGTGCTTTTTTTGGTCCATTGGTGTTAATTTTCGGTATTGGTGTTGACATTTTTTCATGGTCCATTCATGGATTCGGGATTGTATAAAGAAATCGGATATTTGAAACATAGAATATATAGCATAAAAAAGGTAGTTAACCAATTTAAACTGAACACCAAGTTACGAGGGAGTTGGTTACATAAGTTTTTCGGATACACTTATTAGCATTGGACATCTCATTGTTGTGAGTGTAGAAAATGAGATGAGAATGGAATGCATGGTAGAAATTAATTCCATCTAGTATGTACATTTAATTTTGTATAATTAATTATGTTCTGGTATGAATATACATATGTGTGAAAAATCTGGAAATTAAATCAAATGTGGAAATTTGAAATATGAATGGTTGTGGTATTTTTAAAATGGGTTAATTTTCAAAACAAGATGTATTATTTTAGAATATTGCTACATGGGAAATATGAAATTATAGAAATCCAATTTTTTATTGTTGTTATGTAATTGAATTTAAATCATAAACCTTTTCTTGATATGGGTGTGGGACTTAAGGTTGTTTTTGTGCTGATAGAAATTTCCCTAGGTAGGCATCATAGAGACCACCCGGAGGAGGCTTATGAAAATATGGTTTTACCAGATCCTCAGGTGAACCAGTAGCTAGTGCATAGTATAGTGAAGAATTTCCAAGATATGGGATGTTGGAATTAATGGGATGAACCAAATCATGTGGATCTTTTGGTTTAGTTTTAAAAGAAAAATCCACCCATTTTCATGGGTGATTCAGATCTAGAAAGGGATGAAATGTGGGTCAACAAAATGAATATGATATTTTAATTATTGGGAACTTTGATGAGATAAAAGTGATTTTAGCCATGTATATATTGGAAGATATTCCCCTTTAATGGTGGGTTCTGATGGTCCATGCTGGGACGGACAATGGTGTGACATGGGAGGGTTTTGATGAATTCTTTAATAAAAAATTATACCCTCTTACATTCAGAATTCATAGAACAATAGATTTCTTCCATTTGAAGTATGAGAACCTTTCGTTAATGGAAACTTCCGCTAATTTTATGATCTTGTTGTGGTTTTCACCTAGTTCCATAAGTAGAACATCGTTGACGGAATTAATTTTTTAGGATGGGTTGAAGTAGTAAATTATTTCCAAGATAACAATGTTGTGTATAAATGATTACATAGAAACGGTGAATAGAGTTATGGTGGTTGAGTAAGATCTTTTGGGGGAAACAGGAAGAGGATGTATGTTGATTCCCATATGAAATATTGGGAAAATTAATGTGGGGTTCTAGAGGAATATGGAAACTTATATCCAAGGTGGTTGTATGGCTGATAATTAGACGGTTGGATCAATGAATCTTACTCAGAAACCTCAGAGTAGGATTGGATGTTTTCAGTGTGGCTTTACGGGACACATCAAGAAATATTTTACGGAACAACCATGAGCATTTCATAACTGTAAGAAGATGGGGTATCTTAAGAAGTATTTCCATAATGTTCTGAGGTCGGGTGTTTGTGACACTCCATAGGGGTCACAAGCATCTTATTCGTTGATGGAATAGGGGAATTTGAATATTACTCTTTAGAGGAGCCATGTTAGAAATGGTGATTTTTGAAATACCATGACATCTCGGTAGGCTAATAAAGAGAATAATGTGCCAAAATATCAGTTTTCATAGCTTTATCGGTCATGATGGATGATCATTCGGGACCATCCATGGTGTGAGGTACAATTCTTTTGAATTCCACATTGATGTAATCTTTGTTTGATACAGGTTCTTCCCACTCTTTTTTTTATTTTCATGTTATTAGTTTGATGGGTCTAATCATGGAAATTACTCCTTCTATTTTAAAACATAAAACTCTTTTTTTTCAGATAGAGTTTCATGCATTCTTACGTAGAGTGTGTTGCTTAGTTTTGGACGGTATTGGATTGGTGTGGGGTTTCTCATTGCTTGAGATGTATACTTATTGTATGATCCTAAGAATGAATTGGATGGAAATGTTTAAGGTCCCCATAGATTTATTTTTGAGAAAGGTTAGTTTTATGTGGGATGATGTTGTTAAAACCCTCTTTAGAGAGAATAAGAAAAAAAATCTGGGTGCAAGAGTCTTGTTAAAACCAACTGTTAAAAGGTTCTCATATCATTTAGAAGCATTTTCATTGGAATCAATGGAAATAGTTGAGTAGATATTTTATCCAACATTTGTTGATCAGTTTATGGATTTCATTATATAATAATTTTTACTGTTTCCACCAATGAGAGAAGTGGATTTTATGATTGATCTATTTTTGGGGACTAGTCCTATCTCACTTTCGTCTTACCCAATCTCACCTACAAAATTGAGGGAATTAAAATTTTAGTTGGAAGAGTTTGAAAACAAAGTGTTCATCTGGCCTTGCACGTATCTGGGGGAAGCATCAGTTTTGTTTGTTAAAAATTCAAATGGAACTCTACAGCTTTGTGTTGATTATCATAGACTTAATTATTATAGAAAAAATAATCGTTATCCACTTCCATGCATTGATTATTTGTTTGACCAGTTGTTTGGATATTAGTGTTTCTTCTAGATTTACTTGAGGTCATTATATCATCAATTTTGTGTGTTGATGGAGGACATTCCCAAAATATGTTTCAGTAGTAGATATGGCCATTATGAGTACGTGGTTATTCCCTTTGGTCTAAGGAATACACCGAAGGTGTTCATGGAATTAATGAATCAGATATTTCAGAAATATATGGATTCTTTTGTGGTGATATTTTTTGATGATATACTAGTGTATTAGAGAAAAATGGTGGATTATGAGAAACACATGGATATTGTGTTAAGTATATTGAGGGGTCATCAGTTGTATGCCAAATTGTGAATGTGTGACTTCTGGATACATGAGGTTTGATTTCTTGGTCATTTTATTTTGGAGAATGGTGTTTCTATTTATCCATAAAAGAAATAGGTTTTTATCTCATAGAAACCACCAAATAATTTTTTCAATATATAGAGATTCCTTGGACTAGCTGGGTATTATAGAGTTTTTTTTCATTATTTCTCATGATTGGACTCACTGATGACAGCTTAGACAATGAATAATGTTCCATTTTGTTGGGATGAGCTATTTTAGAAATGTTTTCAAGAGATAAAGGGTCGCTTTACATCATCACCAATATTTTTTTTTCCAGAACTAGGGAAAGGGTATGTGGTGTATTGTGACTCATCGGGATCTAGGTTGGGGATGTGTTCCCATGTAAGGGGATCACATAGTTTCATATCGATCATGAAAGTTGAGGTTTCATGAGAAGAACTACCTAACATATGATTTGGAGTTGGTGGCGGTGGTTCTGGATTTGAAAATGTTTCATCATTATCTCTTTGGTGGGAAATCAATAGTGTTTACCAATCAAAAGAGTATAAATAAAATTTTCTCAAAAATAGATTTGAATTTGAGGTAAAGTTTATGGATAGAATATCACCATATGTTTGATTTGGACATAATGTACACACTTGATAAGGGAAATTCAGTGGAGGATGAATTACATTTAAAATCATATGTTTAAGTTGTGAAATATGCATTAGATCAGTGGTAGTTCATGTTGGTGATAGTCGACATGCAGTTGTAATGTGAGGAATGGGTGAAAGAGAATTCGTATATCCAATTTTGTTGGTTCCTGGCTTGGTTGGTTGGGTTAAAGATAAACAAGAATCTAATTCTTGGTGCATGGTTATGTGGTCGAAACTCCATAGTGGGGAGACCATTTAGGGCTGGGAACTGAATGAGAATTAATTTTAATGTTTTTGGAATCTGATGGTGGTATCAGTATCTTGTGAGGAGCAATATCTCAATTATTATCATCATTCTAGGTGGATTGTCCATACTAAAATTTATAAGACGTATAAGGCACAAAAATCATAGTTTTGGTGGGCTGGTAAGAAGAGGGAAGTGACCATGTTTGTATCGAGATTCTTGACTTATCTTCAAGTCAAGGACAAGCATCAAAAACCCTTATGAATGTTGAAATATTTTCCTATTCTAATGTGGAAGATGGAAAAATAACGATGAATTTTGTGAAAGGCCTCATGAGAATTTTTAAGAAACACAATTCTATATGGGTGATTGTGTATCAGCTCACAAATTTAGCTCATTTCAACCTAATCCGTGAATCTCATATAGTGGAGGATCTGTCGAAAATCTTTATCTGGGAAGTGGTAAAGAGGCATGGTGTTCTAGTTTCAATTATATTATAAAGGGTTCTAATGTTCACATCTTGTTTTCTAAAATAATTGCTGCAAGCCATTAAGACACAATTTACGATGAGCACGGTGTATCATCCTCAGACAGATGGACAATCTGATAGGATGATATAAAATTTGGAGGTTATGGTAAGGGCTTGTGTAATGGGTTTTGGGGGTTCATGGGAGGATCCCTTTCTGTTGGTGGAGATCTCTTATAATCAAAGTTATCATGCTTCAATACATATGGCTCTATTTGATGAATTGTATGGTCATCTGTGTCGTTCTCCACTATGTTGGGTGTAAAGGGGTGAGATTTCAATGATTGGACTAAGCCTTGTCCAAGAGACTATAGATAATATCAATTCTATCTGAAAGAGGATAGAGATAGCTCGATGTTATCCAAAATAATATGTGGAACATAGTTGACGATCGTTGTTGTTTGAGGTGGGTGATCATGTGTTTTTTATAATCTCTCCTTGGTTGGGATATTGTTGGTTTGTAAAGGAGGGTCAGTTATACCTGAGGTATATTGGGACATTTGAGATACTTGAGCCGATTGGAGTGGTGTCTTATCAGTTGGATTTACGACCAAGGATTAGTGTGGTGCACAATGTGTTTTATATCTCGCAGTTGAAAAAGTTTCATTCAGATCGTGACAATGTAATTCAATGGAATCATGTAGAGATGGACCTGTATGATTCTATGGTTGACGTGGAAGTGTGTATTGTGGATAGGGAAAATAAATTCTAATATGTTAAGATCCCTAGTTTAGTCTAGTTTTGTGGGAACATGTTTTGATTTCTGATGAGACTTTGGATCGGGACTAAGATATTGTCGATCAATTCCATGAGCACTTTCGGCAATGATATGGTTCTCTACATTATGAAAACAGAAATTCAAATGGTGGGGAGAATTTAGAACCCATTTTGTGGTATGTGACCCTTTTTTACACATTTGTATGCATATGAAGTGGTTGGTAATGCTTCCGGGGAGTTTGGTAGAGTTTAAAAAGGTTTTGGAAAAGATTGGAGGGATTTTTAAGGTTGCAAGTTTTGAGGACGATTAGGGGAAACATGTGAGAATCCTAGGTAAATTTGTGATGTGTCACTTTTATTACAGTAGCATCCATATGGTAAGCACACAATTTTTCAAACTGTGTGAGCTAGTCATGCGGCCCATTAATTTTTTTTTAAATGTTGGAGTCAGGATTTTCCCTTAAACCACCCTTTTCTTATACTATACTAACCATATGCATGATTTATTCTTCTCAAGGAATATGGGTGCTCACCTAGTCATTTTAGAAGGAATTAAAAGGGTTTTAAATGTTCTTTGAAGGTGGTTCATCTCAAGTAATTCTTCACTTTTTTTCTTTGTCCTTTCTTCTAGATATTATCTCTTTCTGGTCTTGGTTTTATTGATCTACATATTTTTCATGGAGATATCGTGTTTTTTTACCTTGGGTGAATATTTTAAGGCTTCTTGATGATATGGAAGGATATCTAGTGTGTTTTTGGTGAATAATTTTTCATTATTGGTGGTGTGGATTCTTGTGGGTCCATTTCACTAAAACCCTATAGGTGGGTGGCTTCTCTCACAATTTTTCTTTTTTATAGCTTGAGGCCTTGTTTTCAATTAATTTTTTTTCTTTAAATTAACTGTGAATATGTTGTGAAATTCACGGTGGAAACCCATTGGGTGATGTTTTGGGGATTTTGGGTAAAATGGGATATTGTTGAAAAAAGAAGCTTATTGTGTGATTTGAAAATGTATATTTTAAAATTGGTATCTTAGTTTGGGTAATGAAAATGGTTTTCAATTAGTATTTTCTTTATTGATATGAAGTTTAGCCTGAATAATTGTTAAAGGGTGTTGTTGAAAAATGTGTGATTTATTAAAGTGATCGGTATGTGTTGGAAATGGTTGTGTTCATAATATGTGGCATTGGTTTTTTATGCTTTTGGTGGGTTAAGTATTATGTATTTTGTTGACTGTGTTTAAGTGAGAGAGAATTCTCACTATAAACAGTAATTGATAGTGGATCGAAGGGCTACCATTATGGATAAGTGGTCAGGATGTACTACTAGTTTGGAAAAGTAGTAAACGGATTTACATGGGAATTTCCACTATGGTTGTTGGACTTGTTGTGTGTTTCTATGCAAGATGGAAATTGGTCATGCTAATGTGTGATGCAGATATATCTTATAGAATAATTGTGGCATTACCTTGTTTTTCATGTCTTGGTAAGGGTGTGTTTGGATTATTCAAAATCGTAGACATATTTTTTGTTTTATATATACTATTTTATATATTTGTTCTAATGGTTTTTTCATAGTGGCATGTGTAGGGAATTCATTTGAGGAAATATTACAGAGTATTATTACTCACCCATGCTTCAGCACTTTGATTTTGGATATTTTTTATTTTTAGACACATGAAAGAGTAATGTAGCTCATTTTTCTAGAGGTTCTTCATAATTCTAGGGTGGTTTGGTAGTTCATGGATCATGGTGCTTATTGTGGAGAAGTGGAGGGTAACTTGGTTTACATTGGGTCTCTTTTATAGTATTCCTCTTAGCACTCTGACATTCGATTTGTATGGTTTGGTTGTATTGGTTTCTTGGAATTGTTATGTATAAGAACTTGGATCTTCATTTCAGGTATAGATCATTGTTTCATATTGTTTTTTAGGAAAAAGGAAGAAATGGAAGTTTTCTATGTACACTCTATGTACTCTTGAGTACATGTTTTATACCCGGTTACTGCAGGTATCCATGTTCTAGCTATGTAATAGTCGAGTTCATGGTCATGTGGGTGACCTGGAAGACTGCCTAAAGCAGGGTCTAGTTAAGGCTAGTACACGGTGTGTTCATTAAATGAACACACCCTATACTTTTCTTTTTATTTTTTATATCAGAGCAAAGATAGATCTCACTTATGGATTAATCATCGTCTTATTGTTTCTCATATAGGATAGTGATGTATAGCTGAGGTTCTTCAAGTTCTTCATATTCCTTCTTCCGAGTTCCGATTGAGACATTGCCAGGTGGATTTTATTTCCACCGGTGAGTTCTCCCATTCCCTAGTGCCTCACGTCCTGATTTATCCTTTATCTTTAGTTATCCAATGTTGAACAATTTTATCATTTTTGGAGATCTTTGACATTCTAGGCCGATTCAAGGGCCGAAGTTCTAGAGTGTTCACCGTACAACATTGGGGTAGGTGGTGTGTGCCTTTAATTGGTTGTCTTTGGATAATAGATGCTATAGGTGTTGAATACCCATGTTTTGGGTATTGTGTGTTATTGAATTTAACCTTATTTAAAACTTTTTATTCTGTGTTTGATTGAGAAGGGGTTATTGCTTCTGTGTATGGTTTAATACCTTTATTATGGGTACATTTTCACTTGTTTGATTGATTATGGATGTTGGGTCTAGAAAGCATGTTAGGATTTCTTTATTTTTCATGCATAGTTTTATTAAGATGGAGTTAATGTTATTTCGAGATACATTAGATTCAGATTATGAATGTAGGGCCAAATGGATTTGACTGTGATAGCTTATCGAGGTAGGGTAATTTAATAATGAATTTTTGTTATGTTTGATTAAAGTTATTGGTGGTGAGAGATTACATGGGGTCATTAACAAGAGGGGTTTGACCAAGATAGCTACATCTAAGGTCGTTATAAAATTAATGTTGGAACATAGGGAATTGACTATAAGAGATTCCATAGGGTCATTATAATTTATTGTTTCTATATAGACCAAGGGTTATTGACTATGAAAGCTACCCATGTTGTCATTGTTTTATATTGGTGCTATATGGTACCAAAGGGCTTACACTGTGTGAGATTTTTCAAAGGGTCATTATATTTTATAGAATTTATTATATGTTGAACCAAATGGGATTATACTAGGAGAACATTCCCAGAGGGTTGCTTGTGAATAATTGAACGATTTTGACGAGTCTAACAAGACAAAGCACATGCTTGGAATCAGACATACATGTTTTTCTTATATGGTCTTATGAGATGTATGTTTGTTATATTATACAGGGGGAAAGAGCTTACACTAGATCTAGAGGTTACATTATTCAATGGTTGAATAATTTATAAATGAAAATGAATGTAAATGAAAATATTATGATTGTTTACTTTTGAGTACATCCTAGTTTAGTTATTCATTTATACATATTACCAACTATATATATATATATATTCATTGAGAGTTAGGCATATATATTTTGGTGATTAGCTACTGGGATTCGCCTCACACCCTATTTGGGTCATGATTTTGGACCCAAAAAAATTATTTTGTTGCGGGTATATAAAAGGGAAGGTGACCTTCTACACCATGTACATGATTGTTGTCGGAGATGGAGAGCATGGGACCAAGAAGTGGCTTCTGATGTTGTGTGAGTTTATTTACTATTTTAGTTCTTTCTTTTTAGTATGGTATTTACTACATTATTATTTGTTTAGATACTTTCCTACATACATGTGACATGAATCATTTATTTATATATGTTGTATTTGTTTATACTATCAGTCTTTCATTGTTTACTTCTGTTCTATTTTATTACTACTTATGCTACTATTTACTATTTTTTTACATTGTGTTACTCCCCCAATAAGAGAATAGTATCCCAACTATCACACCCAAGGCCATCAATGCTAGTCAGCATCTTCTCTTATTTTGGGAAATGTGCTTGAGGTCATGTAACCAACCCAGTACGGGGCACCCTTGGGCGTCTCCTGGAACTGGGAGGTTACGAAGTTGTGTCAAATGAGTTTATTTTCTATTTTTTCTTACTATTTGGATCTTGTAGATAGTGATAGGAAGTAATAGGTAGTTGGTTTGTAAAGTCCCGGTTCCAGAAGCCACCTAGAAACACCCCGTACCTGGTTGGTCACATGGCCTCAAGGGCATTACCCCGAAATCCAGAGGTTACTGACTAGTAGTGAGGGCCTTGGGTGTGATGGTGGAGAAACTATGACCTCATTGGAAGAGTAAAAAAGCTGAAGTAAAACATATATACAATAACATGAATAGTAAACATACCAAACGACAGTAAACTGCATAAGACAGATGAAGAAAAAACTGGAGCACATATATATAAATGATGCATGATATATATGTCTATGAAAGCATCCAAACAAGTTACAATGCTGAAATACAGAACTATACCAATGTAAAAAAGATAATAGTAAACAACTCCTCAGGATCGTAAGCCCCAGCTTAGTCTGATGCTCTCCAACTCCAAAGAAGTTAAGTACCTGATGTAGAAGGGAACTTGCACTTATATATACCTACAACTATATAATCTGTTTGGGCCCAAAATCATGACCCAAACTAGGTGTGAGACTAAATCCTATTAGGAAGCAACCACAAGATCTGTGCCTAATATTCAGTGAATATATAGTAGGAAATAAGTAAATAAAGCAAGAAACAATAAGGTATTCAATAGTAAACAATCCACAGTTTCAATGCATTCAATTTCAAATATCATGCTATAGCTAATCAAAGTAGGTAACCCTTTGGGAAGTAATCATATCCTAACCCCTCTAGTTCAACGAAACAAGTACAATCATGTAGCTAAACACAAATAGTAACCCTCTGGGAAGTACTCACAGCCTAACCCCTCTGGTTCAACCAAACAAGACAAGCAACCCTCTGAGAAGTACACTCGGTGTAACCCCTCTGGTTTAGATTAATCATAGACTCACTAAAGAAGCACTAGCCATCAATTCCCCCTATAGTCTCGTATCTGTATCAATAGGTGCTCTGGGGAAGCACTTACATCACATTCTTCCTATGGCCCACGTTGAGGAACAACAGACACTCTGATGAAGCACTTACATTAATTCCCCATATGGTCTCGCATCGTAATAGTAAAATAAAAAATCTGGAGAATCCCTTACATCCATTCTCTTTATGGTCTACTACACTAGGTTCCCACGGCCCTATTTATGTGAATTAAGAATAGCGGTGTGTATTGGCCAAAGTAAACCTCAAGAACTACTTGGATAGCAGTCCAGAACAACAACATGTTAGGAAAACGGTCACACCATCCATCAATACTTGGCATGGGTAAATTAGGTAGCCTAACAGACTAATAAAAACTCAATGGGCATAAAAACATGCATGGGAAAGCACCACCAAAACATATCAAACCTCCCAATTGACAATCAATTCATCCTCTACTCAAGCATACAAGCCTATCCGGCAAACAATTGGGCTAAAACAAAAAACATGTAATACCTCGTTCATGGGTATTGTAAATTTTGCACATATAATTCATATACATTCAAAATAAAGGAATAAACCACCTACCTTGGTGTTGAGAGATCTCTATACATGAACCTCAAGATTTTAATCACCCAAGAACACTGTATATCTACAAAAACGTCTAGAATGTTCAATGGATAATAACTTTAGAAATATTAGGAATTACGATACGAAGATCAAGCAGAAGGGAGATCTTATCGAGGTGATCCCAATAAAATTTACGGTGGTCTATTTGGAGATCAGATGCTCAGTCGGGGGCTTAGAGGAGGATCACGGTTGTACTGGAGCTCTCAGTCGAACTAGACCAAGAAGGAGATTTTTATTTCCATCATACGTGACCTTGGTTCGTTTAATGAAAAATAAATCACTAGTGTGCTTTAGAAGAAAACAGTGTGTACATTCCGTTTCTGTACTCCTCTTTAGACAGTTTCTAGGTCACCCCCCGCATGTCCATGTGTGCATCCAGCACATGGATTCAAGTGGAAACCGAGTACATGGAATGTACTCAAAAAGTAAATGGAATATACATAAAAAAATTCTAAAAGTTACTCTTTTTCTAAAAAACGACCAGAAAAATAAAGCATAACTTAAAATAAGATACAGGTCCTTACAAACACCTCCCCGTAAAGAAAGTTTTCCTCAAATTTCCCTAACAAGGTGTCATAGAAGAAGAAACCTCAAACAACTCCAGCCACTGAGATAGAATATCATCCTCACTCTCCCATGTCTCATCTTGTACTCCCATGTTCTTCCATAGCACTCGTACCATAGGAACTGACCAACCATAGAGGACCTTTATACTGTGATCAATAATCCGGATAGAATGTTACACGAACGATGCATCCACTTCCAACTCAACCTCTTCGGTTTGGAGGACAGGAGACAGGTTGGAGAAGTATCGTCGAAGATACACCTCAAATGGCACGATGTGTTGCAGCGAAATCTTACCATGTCTCCTAATCCTATTGTATCCCAACCATGGTATGACCTGCAAGAAAACATGATCCCAGACATCAAACTCCAGATGTCTTCTCCACTGATCAGCATAAGACGTCTATCGAGACTGTGCAGTTTACATCCTTTTATGAATCAACTCTATCTTCTCTATGGTTTCCTGGACAAGACAAGTTCCCAGAAAAGCTGCCTCTCCTACCTCCATCCAACATATGGGTGATCAGCATGGCCTACCATCTAAAGCCTCATAAGAAGCCATTTGAATAGTTTCTTAAAAAAAATATAGTTGTAAAACTCCATAAGAGATATTTACTTCACCCACAAACCTCCAAAATCCAGGATGCATGCCCAGAATATGTCCTCAAGCACCTGAATCGTACGCTGAGACTGGCCATCTGTCTGGGGTTGGTATGCTGTAATCAAAAGTACATGTGCACCCAACTCCTTATAAATCCCCTTCTAGACATGAGAAGTAAACACATGCATATATGTATGAAATAATGGAGTGTGGAACTCCATGTAAGTGTACAATATCTTAGATGTACAACCATACCAGCTCATCAACACTGAATTTATCTTTGATTGGAATGAAGTGAGAAACCATCATGAGTTTGTCAATGACTACCCATAATCTATCATTCCCTCAAAGAAACCATGGAAGCCTCGTCACGAAATTTATCACGACATCATTCCACTTCCACTTAGGAATGTGTAACTACTGTAAAAACAATGATGGTCATTGATGGTCTGCATTTACCTACTGCCAAGTGAAACACTTCCAGAAGAAACCATCCACATCTCTCTTTATACCTTGCCTCCAATACTGATGGTGTAGATCACGATATATCTTGGTGAAACAAGGATTAACTGCCCAAACTGAGTAATAAAAGTCCCACATCATCTCCTCATGTATGTTTGTTAACACCCATACATGCCCTAGAAATAACAAGATCTCATCCTCACCTACTATCAATACAAGAATACAGTTCTCTCCTGACACACTTTCTCATAGGACTTGGCCTTATGAATCTGATAGCTGCCTCATCCTCACTCAATCAAGAAGAGTAGAGGTAAAAGTTATCGAAGAAAGAAACATCTACCACTATCTGTTGTGAACCTCCAAATGCATCTGAGAGAACAGAGCCATAAGCTGCCACTCACTGCGGGCATCCTGAACTGCTTGTATCTGACTCCTCCTGGTCAACGTATTTGCCACTGAGTTACCTTTCCAAGGCATGTGGGCAAGCTCAATGTCAAAATACTGATGGTAATCAACCCACCATTTCTATCTCAAATTTAGGTTACGATGAGTGATGATTTACTTGAATATTTTGTGGTTAGTGAAAACCACAAAATGCTCCCCCATTAGATAATTTCACCAATAGCGTAAGGCGTGAACAATTGCAGCCAACTCAAGATCGTGTGTCGGGTAATTTATCTCAGGTGGAATCAACTGCCGAGACACAAACGCAATGACTCCATCTCCCTGCAAAAGAACATCTCTTTGTCTGATACCTGATGCGTCACTTTAAACTATATAGATCATACCTGGCTCTAGAAAAACTAGTATCGGCACTGAAGTCAACCTGCCCTTCAGCTCCTGAAAATCTGACTCACAATAATATGACCACAATAACTTTGCACCCTTCTTAGTCAGACTCATCAGTGGTGCTACTTAATTTAAAAAGTCATGTATAAAGTGTCTGTAATATCTATCCAGCCTTAGAAAACATCTTACATCAAATACATTCTTCATAATCTCCCAGGATTCTACTCCTCTTACTTTCCTTGGGTCTACTCATACTCCGGTCTCTGAGATAACATGAGCCAAGAAGTGAATCTGGTCCATCCAGAAGTAAACTTTTTAGAAATTATCATATAACTGATTCTCTCTTAATGTACTCAAGACAATCTCAAGATGTCTGGCATGGTCGTGTCGAGAGTGATATTACACCACGATATCATCCACGAAGACCACCAAGAATGAATCTATGTATAGATGGAACACTCGGTTCATCAGTGCCATGAAGACTGCATGCGTATTCGTGAGACCGAACGGCATAACCATTTATTCAAATAAACCATACTAGCTTCAAAAAATGTGAGAGGTATATCAAATGATCTAACGTACAACTGATGATAACTGGACCTCATGTAAATCATTGAGAACACCTAGGCTCATTAAATCTGATCAAAGAGATCATCAATCCTCAGTAAAGGATATCAGTTCTTGATCGTCAACTGGTCCAACATCTGATAATCCACACACAGTCTGAAATTACTCTCTTCCTTCATCAAAAACAGGACTGCTGAACAACAAGGACATGTACTAGGTCTGATGAATCCCTTTTCCTAAAACTCTTCCAACTATTTCTTGACCTCCAGTAACTCTAGTGTAGCCATCCTATAAGGAGGAATGGACACCGTTTCTGCTCCTGGCACAAGATCAATTGAAAAGTTCACCTCTCTCTCCAGAGGAAAACCAGGGAAGTCCTTTAGAAAGAAATCTATGAAATGATTCACCATAGGAGGAAAGTCTAACTATGAATTCCCATATCATCCAGATATAGACTAGAAAACTGGGCTATAATTCCTCCCATCCCATGATGCTCTGGTCCCGCTCTGCTCTCCTGGACATCCCATTCGCCCTATGAAGAAATGATCTTCCATATGGTGATGTGAAATTCACCCTACGGTAATAACAGTTGAAGACTACCTACATGGGAACTAACCAGTCCATTCCGAGAATAACATAATAGCCTGTCATCTCTAGGACATAGAGGTCCCATAAAAAGTGACACCCACCAACCTCTATAGGGAACTCCTTGTATTGACGTACACTATCCGTTCTAGTCTCAAATAGAGTGTCTAGTGTCATGACATCAAAAAAAGAGAAGATACAGAGACCAAGGTTCTTCACAACATCAACAGATATAAATCTATTAGAAGTCTCCATATCGAAAAGAGCAGAAGCTAAAACTGAGGAAACTAAGATCGTACCTCGAACTGTAGAGGTTTCGAGATCCTTCTCTAGCTGGGTCTGCTCCACTACAAAATTATGACCTATACAGCGGCCCTGTGACCCTGTCTGGCAACTCCGAGCTAATCCACCCTGATGTCGCTGTAAGATTGGTGACTGACTTCCACGGACACGACCTCCACCCCGGCCTGAACAGCTAGAAGAACTCTAGTTCCCTAACTAATGAGAAACTAGTGGTACAGCTCCTAAATGATGAGTCATAGAAGAACCCATACCACCAGCTGCTGGTGAAATGATCTGATAGAAATTCAGAAGATGTCCCATCTTGCCGAAAAATTGGCACTCCACCAGGTCTCTCAGGCAATGTGGCCTCATATTCCTGCTCTTACTGTATTGGTAGCACACCACCTGGATACCAGAAGATATCTCTCACCTCCTTGGATCTCTGCATGTAGACTCTCGACGGTGCTTCCTATTGTTATTAGACGGAATACTAACTCCAAAAACCGAGCTGCCCTGGCTTGTAACTCCAGAATCCCTCAGATTCCGCTTCGTGATCTGCACCTGGTTTAATATAGAATTGATGGCAGTAAACCTGAATATGTTCACATATGATCGGATCATTCCATCTTCAAACATCATTTCCAGGAATAACCCAACACCTATATGAATAGGCATGAAGCACTGAAGCTCAGTGAAATGAGAGGAATACTCTATAATAGAAATAGTAAACTTCTCTAGACTCATAAACTCTCTGGCTCAATTGACCCTTAAGGTCTACAAGTCTGAGTATTCATAGAAGATACACTATAAATCTTCCAAAGACATAACCTGGTGATGCCCCTCCTGCGAGACAACTTCCCAACATCTCATTGCAGAATCTCGCAGTATGTAAGTAGTGACCTTGACCCGCCTCTTTAGAGACGTCTCTAGATGCCCAAAGATGGTTAGCATGGCCTCAATCCATGACTCTGTAGCCTGAGGTCCTCCATCCCATAAGAAAGTGGGATAATTATGCTACTGAATGACCCACATCAATTCTTCAATCGACGAGCTAGTAAATAGTGCTCCCTAGAAGTTATGCATCATCCTCATGAAGCCTTCCTTGAATTGTGCATCGACACCTGTATCTGATATAACTGTTGGTGCCAAGACTGTCATGACTGGAGGATCTGATGGAAATCCATAATCAGCCATGTCTACTTCCTGATCACTTCCTTGCAGCTGGAGAACACCCGAAGGACATCTCAGCATCATGACTCTACATTTTCAAACACACACCATAGATCAAAAAATAAAATACTGAAAATTAGAAGTGTAAGAAGGGGACATGAGAAAGAAAGTATTAAAGTTTTCAAAAAAAATGACTACACGGCGTGTATAATCTCTACACAGCATGTTCCCTTATTCCATTCACATAGACATGTACGTCTGTCAACCCAGGTCATGTAACACCCCAAACACACATCATGTTGTCGTAACACACGGTGTGTACTTGAATGCTCTTCCTCTACCTGAGTTGTTCTACATGACTAAGCTACACAATTATCCTAGAACACGACTAGATGGCATGTTTATGCTAGAAATAGTGTGTGATGGAAGATTTTTCAGAACCATGTTGTTTGTTACATGGTCGGGTTCTAGGATTTCACTACACGACACGTTCAAAACTGACACAGCATGTCTAACCAAAGATCTATCCATCTGTTTCGTTAGTCACATGGGAGGACACATGGTTAACACAACACCAGGTGTACACCCGGTAAAATGTGTGTTCCCCCAAGTATTTTTCTATCCCGTGTCCCTGCCCACATGTCCTATGACATGACTAGATACTACATAGCATGTACTTATGGTACACGACCTGTACTTACGAAAAATTGTTTCTTCCCGAATAGAAGAACACATGACATGTATTTAACATTATACGTTGTGTATTCTAGGTTTTTTTGGACAGTAAGCCTCCTAAACTACTCTAGAAAATAGAAATTCACTGAAACAAACATTAAGGTGCCAAATTCTAATCCATGAGGGCCCATACTCCCTATGAATTAAATATTTTCATCTTATAAATGTTATAAAAAAGGTAAAAAAGTCAATAATCCACCAAATTATGGTCTGTGAGGTCCCATAACACATCAAGAAGAAAAGCATGGTGTTCATTCATACAGACCTTACACAATCAATACCCTATCAAACAACATATATTTTATCAAGGAATATATCACAACAGCGTGCATATTCGGCACAAGGTCTATCACAACAACATGCAATCGCTACTGCACCCTAAATGGCCTGGAAAGAATGCTTGACATGTGATTTCTAGAAAGTTGCTATATGATGAATGAGATGGAATACCCTCATCTGATGGGGTTGTGATAGAAATATAACCTTAATAACATCAACAATAACAGAACAATACATGTGAGTCACCCAACGGTGAAAATAAAATCAACCGTAAAAATGAAAAATCAAAAAAATTACATAAATAAGATAAATTGGATTTTCCCTGTACACAGGTTAGCTACTCCCGGGCACATCTTATTACCTAGTACCTATTCTATCCCATCCTATATTATAGGCTCTAAACAATAAGTCAGGAATAAATGAACACCTCTGATACCACCTTGTAACGTCCCGTTTCAGGGAGCCACCTAGAAACGCCCCATACCCAGTTGGTCACAAGGCCTCACGTGAATTTCCCCAAATTACAGAGGCTACCAACTAGTAACGAGGGCCTTGGGTGTGAATGTGTGGAAACTATGTCCTCATTGGCAGAGTAACACCACCGAAGTAAAACATATATATAGTAGGGGAAATAGTAAACGTACCAAATGACAGTAAATAGTGGAAGACTAATGAAGAAACAACTGGAAAACATATATATATATATATATATATATGATTAATGATACATATGTCTAGGAAAGCATACAAAAAAGTTTCAATGATAAAATGAAGAACTAAAAAAAAGTAAAAAAGAACATATCAAACAACTCCTCATCATCGCAAGCCCCATCTTGGTCCCAAGCTCTCCTGATCCAATGCAATCAAACACCTGATGTAGAAGGGAACATTCCGTTATCTATACCTGCAACATTATAATATGTTTGGGCCCAAAATCATGGCCCAAATAGGTTATGATACTAAATCTCAGTAGGAAACCACCACAAGATATGTGCCTAATAGTCATTGAATATAGGGAAGGCAATAAGTATAGAAAGCAGTGAACAAGGATGTAATCACTAGTAAACAGTACATAATTTCAATGCATTCAATTTCATATATCAAACAATAGCTAATCAGAGCAGGTAACCCTCTGGGTAGTACTCATAGCCTACCCCCTCTGGTTCAACCAAACAAGTACAAGAAAGAATCTAAAAACACACGTAGCCCTCTGGGAAGTACTCACATCCTATCCTCTATGGTTCAACCAAACAAGACAAGAAATAATAAAGACACAAATGTTAACCCTCTTGGATGTACTCACAGCCTAAACCCTTTGGTTCAACCAAACAAGACAAGTAACCCTATGGTAAGTACACTCAGTCTAACCCCTCTAGTTTATCTTAAGAATAAACTCTTTGAAGAAGCACTCACTGTCAATTCCTCATATAGTCTTGTATCAGTAACTAAAGGATATCTGGGGAAGCACTTACATCACATTCCCCTTATGGCCCACGTCGAAGAACTACATACAATCTGAGGAAGCACTTACATTAATTCCCCTTATGGTATTGCATTGTAATAGAAAAATAGACACTCTGGAGAAGCCCTTACATCCATTCTCCCAATGGTCTACTACACTAGGTTCTCACGACCCTGTAAAAGTCAAGAAATCATATCAGTGTGTATCGGCCAAAGTAATCCTTAAGAACTACTTGTCTAGTATTATATAGTGAAAACGTGTCAGGAAAATGGTCACACCATCCTACAATACTAGGAATGGTTAAACAAGACAGCCTAACTGACTAAGTAGAACTAAACAGCCATAAACAAAACATGCATGGGAAACCACCTCCAAATCATAGAAAATCACACTATTCACAATCAATTAAACCTATACTCAAGAAAAAAATCATAGTAGGAAACCAATTGGGATAAAATAGTAAACACGCAATTACCCATTTTTGGGTATTGGTAATTTTTCACATATAACTCAATGACATTCAATAGAAAGGCACAGACCACCTACATCGGTGTTGGGAGATTTCTATGCATGAACCTCAATCCTTGAATTTCCCAAGAACACTGTAGATCTAAAAAACATCTAAAATGTTCAACGGATGATAACTTGAGAAAGAGGAGGAACTAGGAAATGATTCTCATGTAGATGGAAGAGCTTACCGAGGTGATTCCAACAAAATCGACGGCGATCGATTTTGAGATCGGATGCTTGGTCGGGGGCTCAAAGAAAGATTGCGATCGTACTGGAGCTCTCAGTAAAACCAGACCTAGAAGGAGACAGTTTTTTCCATCAGACATGACCACGTTGAGTTTAATGAAAAAGTAAATGGTGTGTACTTTTCGTTTTCATACTCTACTTTAGACGGTCTCTAGTTTACCCCCCCCCCCCACATGGTCGTGTATGTGTCCATTACATGGACAACACATGGATTCATGCAGAAATAGAGTACATGGCGTGTACTCATAAAGTACACAACATGTACTTTATAAATTTCTAAAAAAAATCCCTTTATTCTCAAAAATGACTAGAAAAGGAAAACATACCTGAAAAAAAGATATGGGTTCTTACATGGTAATAAGTTGTGCACTAGAGTAGTTAACCCATGTATAGGGAAAACCATGTTTCCTTAGATATTGAAATTCTTCTGGTATTGAAATTTTTACAGTTGATATGATTTCACTATTGGGTGAATGAAATGTTTTGTGCTATTTTTTTATATTATTTAGGTTCTATTTGTATTTAAATCATATGGTATGAGGGTATTCCATATCATGCATCATATAATAACTTTCTAGAGATCACATGTCATGCATTCTTGTCATTCCATTTAGGTTGAATTTCTGATTGCATTTTTTTGTGATTGATGTTGTGCTGGATATGCATGATATTTTAATAGATGTCGTGATAGATTAAGTTCTATTTTAGTAGGGTATTGGAATAAGTAATGTTTCATTTTTATGGATGCAAAACTTGTATCCCTAAGGTGTTATGGGACCTCTTAAATCAGAATTTGGTGGATCATGCATGGATGTCAATTAAAATTTTCCATCTTTTGAAATGAATAAGGATTCCAAACATTGATTCATGGGAGTATGGGCTCTCAGGGGTTAGAATTTCTTATGCCTTGGATAAAACATTATGTTTTTAAGGGTTCCAGAGAAGATTCATTGGCTTACTGTTTGGAAACCCAGACAAAAAAAGTGTGTGGTGTTGTGAACACGTGCCATGTGCTCTTCTGTTCTAGAAGAAACAAATTTTCTTAAATAGATGCCATGTACTGGGAGTACACATCGTATAATTCTTGACTGTGTGACTTACAGTGTGAGTAGAGACACGAGGTTCAGAAACATTTTGTAGAACACACTATGTCTATATTGTACAAATTGTGTATAGAGAACCATGTATCTGACCGTGTGTCTAATGACATGGGTGGATGAAACGTAGGTTGAACATGTCATGTCTCACTTGTACACATCGTGTAGAGTCTATTGTGTGTCCTACCGTGTTACCAAAAACACAGGTAGAAGGAACTGAACTAGTACATGTTGTTTCTAGTGTTAACATGCCATGTAGTGTTACCTAGTAGAGACCAATGTAGTTATATTTGTTTAAAAGAACCTGAGGAGGAGGGAAAATTCAATTACACATTGTGTCTTAGAAGGAACACACTGTGTGTGTGGGTGTTACATGACCCGGTTTGGTAGAGGTACATGCTATGTTGGAAGCTTAATGGAATACATTGTGTCGGGGTTATACAGATCGTGTAACCCTGTATTGTAAAACATTGATGTTTTTTCTATTTTTCCTTTCTTTCACTTCTAAGTTGTTTTCCTTGATACTCTTGTACTGAGTCTTATGCATGACTATGAAAATTCATGCCACTAATATGTACTCCGATTGTACACTAGGTGTATGGAGATAACCAGACACCATGAAAGGATAGATCAAGGAATACCAGAAAATCCTCCTGTCATGCCCGTTTTGGAACCAACTCTTATATCAGATGCATGTTCTAATGCACAGTTCTATGAAGGATTTTTTAGTGCGTTGTGGACTTACCAATGAGAAACGCATCTTGACCCAACTATGGAAGAGTGGATGATGGTGTTCAGGCAGTATTATCCTCCCACTTTTTTAGGGGATAGAAAACCATAGGCTGTAGACTCCTGGTTGGAGGCCATGCATGCTATTTCTGAGCATTTAAAGACACCTTTGGAGAGGAGGGTGAATCTAACAACATACATGTTATGTGTTTCCTCCATGTGACTGTGGAGTGTTATATCATAGGTGGGACATCATCAATATATGGATTGTGAATTGTTTCATAGAATATTGACTTATTAATTATATCAACAGATGTTGAGGGCCGTTCAATCCCGAAAATTCATGCATCTGGAGCAGGGTGCTCTTTCAGTGATGGATTACTCTTGTCATTTTACATAGCTTCATCCCTTTTCACCTATTAAGGGTGGTGACGATTTGACTTTGGCTAGGATATTTGAGCATGTTCTTAGGTATGACATCTGATTGCAGGTGAATGTTTTCAGGTAGACGTTGGTGACTTTTATAGTAAACCAGGGGCTAATTACATAACACAATTTTAGGGAGTTGGGAGCTTCGAGCCAGGGAGATTCACCATCCAGGGTTCAAACTCCTTTAATAAGTAAGATTAATCGCCAAAGGAATCTATCAAGTGATGTTTCTTCATGTAGCCTGGTGATATGGTACCAGTGCGGGAAGAGTGGGCATTCGAAACCACATTGCCTGAATGATCCAGTTGAGTTTCGGTATTTCGGCAAGATGGGTCATCTTCCGCATTTTTTCAGGTGGTATGACTATAATCTAGTGACATGGGTTCTTTTAAAACATCACATTCATGTCCAAGACCAACATTTTCTCATCAATCAGCGAACTAGAGTTTTTCCAGTCATTCAGGCTGAGGCGGAGGTCAACACAGTGGTATCCAGACCGCAAGTTTTCAACGACATCAGGGTTGATCAGCTTAGGGTAGTTAGGCAGGGTCACAGGGTGGTGTTAGAAGTTAGACATTTATAGTGGAGTAGGCCCGGCCGATGTAGGATCTCAGACCCTCTACAGTTAAAGTACGATTCTAGTTGTCTAAGGATTATCTTATGCTCTTTTTGATATAGGGGATTCACATAGTTTTATATTTTTTGTTGTTTTGGAGAGCCTTAGGATCTGTATATTTATGTCCAAGGATGTTATAATGCTATAAACATTGTTGAGGATTAGGAAGGCTTGTTTACGTTAGTGTGTGGAGTGACCTCTTGAGGATGGTGGGTGTCACTTCTTATGGTACATAGATGTATTAGAGATGAGAGGCTTCAATTTAATTATCATAATTGACTGATTAGTCTCTTTATAGGACTTTGTTGACTTCTATCATTGTATGGTGTGTTTCACATCACCAAAGGGTAAGTATTTGCTATTCAAGTGATAATGGTATGTACAGGTTAGTAGACCTGGACCTAAGCAACATGGGTTTCGAGGAATTATAGCCCATATTGCTATTTTATATCTGGATGACTAGGGGAATTCACTAATGGAATTTCATCCATTATTGGATCATATTAGGGATGTATTTATAGATGAATTTTTTGGTTTACCAATAGATCGATGTGTATATTCTTCAACTGATATTGTGTTAGCAGTGGCACTGGTGTCCATTATTACTCATAAGATTGATACACCATAGTTACATGAGCTCAAAAAGTAGTTAGAGGAGATGCAGGAGAAGGGTTTCATCAGACCCAGTAATTCTTCTTGGGGTTCTCCTGTCCTTTTTATGATAATGTCGGATGGTTCTCTTAGACATTGTGTGGATTATCGGAAGCTAAACCACATGACAGTTTGGAACCAATATTCTTTTCCAATGATTGATGATCTATTTGATCAGCTTCTAGAAGCTTGGGTGTTCTCAAATATTGAATTCAGATCCGTTAGTCATCAGTTTAATGTTATACCATCAGATATACATCTAAAAATCTTTCAGAGTAGGTATAGTTTGTACGTTTATTTGGTTATGTCATTCAGTCTCATGAACACACTGGTAGTTTTCAAGGAACTGATGAACTGAGTGTTCTATCCTTGCTTGGATTCTTTTTTGGTAGAAATTGTTGATGATATCTTGGTGTACTCTTACTCTCGAAATAATTGTGCCCCCATCTTGAGGCCATTTTTATTACATTGAGAGAGAATTAGTTATATGGTAATCTCTCAAAGTTACACTTCTCGATGTACCAAATTCAGTTCTTGGGTCATGTTATCTTAGATATAGGAGTATCAATTGACCCAGAGAAAGAGAGAGAAGTAATTTACTTGGAGCAGTTGAAGAACATATTTTAGGAATGGATTTTTTTAGGGCTGGATGGTTTCTATAGGTGCTTTATACAAGAATTTTCACACATAGAAGTTCCACTTATGGGACTGAAAAAGAAGGTTGAAAAATACTTCTGGACAGATTCTTATGATTCGGCTTTTTAAAAACTAAAAGGGAGATTTCCTTTAGCACCGATACTGATTTTTCCAGAGCCAAGAAACAGTAATGATGATTACAATAATGAATCAGGTATATTTTTAAGATAATTGTATATTCATGGGGGAATGAGTCATTGTGTACTGGTCTCGGAAGTTGAGGCCACATGAGAGGAATTACCAAATGTTCGATCGTGATATAGCTGCAGTTGTGCAAGATTTATTCCTTTTGAGATATTATCTTTTGGGAAAGAATTTTTTTGTGTAAACTAAAAAAAAGTTCCATGTATATATTTACTCAGAAAGATCAGAATTGGAGACGGCGAAGGTGGGTTTGGTACCTTTAGTCTGTCAACATTGAGCTTTCCTACATGCATGGAAAAGGCAATGTAGTGGATAATGCATTGAGTAGGAGGACTCGGATATAGGTAGTTTAAGAGTCCAGTAGTGAGTGGAATCTTATGGATATTTTCTCTGAGATGCATTTGGTGGTGCATGATAGGCAGGAGAAGATATTTATTTATTCTATATTTTTTACCTATAATCTTCTTGATCAAGTTTGAATGAGGCATCTATAAGATTCGACTTTCCTAGTCCTATGAGGGAGTGCTTTAGGAGAGGACCCTAATCCAGGGTGGATTGTTGGTGGCGAAGAGATCTTTCATTTCCATGTATGTGTATGTGTGTCAGAAGACATACGTGAGAATTTGTTGTGAGATTTTCTATCCTTGGTTTGAGCAATTCATCCAGGTGTCACTAAGATGTATCGAGATATACCCCATCATTATTGGTGGCCAAGAATGAAGAGTGTTTTTGATGGTTTTGTTATGAGAAGTTATACTAGTAAGTAGGTGAAGGATGAGCATCAGTCACTGGAAGGTATTTTACCATAGTGACCAATACTTGAGTAGAAGTGGAACAATGTCACGAAGGAATTTTGGATGGGTTTACTGAGGTCTCCTCAAGGGAATGATGTAGTTTTTTTTGTTATTGAAAAACTCCCAAAGGATAAAAATTTATTTTGGATCAAGGATACCATCAGTGTTGATGATCTTGGAAGGTTGTACATCTGAGAGATTGTATATTTTCATGGAGTTTCTCACACTATTGTATCTGAAAGGGATGCTCGGTTTACTTCTTGTGTCTAGCAGGGAATACAGAGGGATTTTAGTACACATGTACTTCTGAGTACATCTTACCATCCCTAGATAGATGGCCAATCATAGTGAATTATTCAGGTTTTAGATGAAATGCTATAAGAATTCATTCTGGATTTAGGGGGTTCATGCGAGTGACACATACCCCTAGTAGAGTTTCCTACAACAAAATTTTTCAGGAGAAAATTCAGATGGAACCTTATGAGGCTTTGTACGATAGGCCAGGATGACCATCCCTATGTATACTATATAAAAGAGAGGAATTTATTCTAGGACCTCGTCTTGTATAGGAGACCACTAAGCAGGTTCAGTTGATTCAGAAGATCATGGATATTGTACCTTCGTGGAAAAATATTATGTTGATCGATTGAGATGGCCTCTGGAGTTCGAGGTCGGAGATCGAGTTTTCTTACGTGTCACACTGAGGTTGGTACACCTGAAGATTATGAAATAGGGGAATCTTTCACTGAGATTTGTCGGGCTATTTGATGTTTTGGAGAGAGTCAGGTCGATTTCTTATTGGTTGCAGTTACCTTAGTGGTACTGGGATATATACGATGTCTACCTTTTTTCTCAGCTACAATGTTACATTTCAATCACGTATCATATTTTTTAAACAGGGGATGTTGAGTTGATGGTGGATTAATCCTTTTAGGATCACCCAATTCAAATTTCGGATCCTAGATTGAAGGTTCCCTATACCCAGTCTATTCCTCTGTTATGGGTGATATGGTAGCACAGGCGAATACATGACCAGACGTGGGAGAGGGAGGCCAATGTTCGATCATAGTGGCCAGAGTTATTTGAGTTTTCTTATTCACCACCCTTAAAAGGAAAATTTGGGGAAGAATTTTTTTATGGAGGAAGTTTGTAAGAACTCAGATATTTATTTCAAGTATGGATCTTTGTTTCAGTTTGTTTTTTAGGAAAAAGGAAGAAACTGAAATTTTATAAGTACGTGTCATGTAATCTTGAGTATACACCATAAACCCAGTTACCACAGGTTTCCATTTAATGGTCGTGTAATATCCATGCACATGGTCGTGTGGGTGACTTGGATGACTGCCTAATTTAGGGGCTGGTTGACGCCAGTACACAACGTGTACATTAAATGAACACACTGTGTACTTTTATTTTTATTTGTTATTTCAGAGTAGGGACATGTCTCGTTTATGGACCAATCTTATTCTTTCTATGTCTCATATAGGAGATAGATGTATGCATGAGGATCTTCAAGATCTTCACATTCACCCATCTAAGCTCCGATTGGGACACCGTCAAAATTTGTTATATTCCCAACTATGAGTAGTCTCTTTTCCTAGAGACTCTCTTCATTGTTTATACTTTATCTTGGGTTATCCAAGATTATACGATTTTAAACATTTTTATATCTATGGCGTTCTAGGACAATTCAGGTTCCCACATTCTGGAGTGTTCATTGTACAACATCGATGTAGGTGGTTTGTGTATTTCTTTGGTTGTCTTTTGATTATATATTCTAAAAGTGACAAATACCCATTTTTTTGTTATTGTGTGTTGTGTAATTTAACATTGTTTATGTCCAGTTATGGTTTGTTTTATTGTGAAGTAGTTATTGATTATTTATAAGGATTAATTCATTGATTATGGGTACATTTTTCCATCATTGATTGATTATGGTCGTTGGGCTTAGAAAGTATGTTCGGATTACTTTCTTTTCCATGCCTAGTGTTGTCAGGATAGAATGGATATTTGTTTGAGATTCATGTGATTCGAATAAAGAATTTATGTCCAAGGGGATTTGATTGTGAGATTGTCCTAAGGTACGTTTTTTTAATTATGAATTGTTGTTATGTTTGACCAGAGGTATTGACTGTGAGAGCTAGAGTGGGGTCATTGACCATAGGGGTTAGATTATGAGAACTACCTAGAGGTTCATTATTAATTGAATGTTGGACCATAGGGAATTGATTGTGAGAGCTTCTAGTTGGTCATTATAATTTATTTTTGTTATGTAGACCAAGGGGTATTGGTCATGAGATCTACCCATGTGGTTATTGGTGTTTTTAATGCTATATGAGACCAAAGGGGTTAAACTGGGTGAGAATTCCCAGAGAGTCATTATATTTTATAGAATTGATGAAATATTGATCCCGAGTGGATTACACCTTGAGAACATTACCATAGGGTTTCTTGTGAATAATTGAACTATTTTCACGAGTCTGCCAAGCCAAATCACAAGCGTAGAATCGGTCTCACTTGTTTGGTTTTGATGGTTTTCTTAGTTATTTGTTTGTTACATTATACTGGTGGATATATAGATTACGATAGATCCCAAGGATACATTATTCCAAAATTTTAATAAATTATAAATGAAAATGAATGTAATTGAAAACTGTAGGATTGTTGAATTTTATGTACTTCCTAGTTTATTGCTTCATTTTTATATATTACAATATATATATATATATTCACTGACAATTAGTCGCATATCTTTTGGTGCTTTTCTAATAGGATTTTTCTCACACCCTATTTGGGTCATGCTTTTGGACCCAAAAATAAAAATATTTTTTAGGTATATATAATGGAAAGATCCCTTCTTCATCGTGTACATGATTGTTGCTTGATATGGAGATCCTGGGTCGTGCTAAGGATTGCGATGCTGTTGGATTTTATTTACTATTTTAGAATTGTGGTTTTAGTATTTTATTTACAGTATTGTGACCTGTTTGGCTACTTTCCTAGATATACGTGGCATGTATCATTAAATTATATATGTCTCAATTGTTTATACTATTAGTATTTCATTGTTTACTTCAATTGTATTGATTTACTACTTCTTCTACTGTTTACTATTTGTTTCTGTAATGTTACACTACCAATTAAGTCATTGTTTCCCCACTATCATACCCAAGTCCCTCTCTACTATTCATATGCCTCTGGTGATCAGGGAAATTCTCTTGAGGTATTGTGACTAACCAGGTACGGGACACACTTGGGCAGCACCTAGAACTGGGGTGTTACCATATGGATCAGTTTGGTATTATTTTGGTACTATATGGTCCGGGTTTATATGTTAAAATGTATCAAGTAGATTTGATAGTAATGGCTAGTATGGATGTTTGCTTTAGCTCAGGGTAAAATCATTCCCCAATTTATTATTGAAGCCCACAATATTTATTTCCACCCATTGTCACCTTGGGAACGTCACTTAAGGCTTCGTAGAACCTCAACACCTTCTCAATCCAATGAGGAAGGGGAGGGACACTACAGTTACTTACTCAATAACAACAAGACCCATTACCCATAATTATAGGGGGATTATCTCCTACACTACGTATATTGTGAACCTACACCTTAGAGCAGATGTACTATTTGGGGGGTTTCTAACCTAGTGTCAACTCAAATAACCTCTATCTATTCCCATTGAAAACTCTACGAATAAATGAACCACTATAAAAATTATTTCATAAAAAAATATTATATGGTGAAGATTTTTATTTTATCATGTTCTATGTGGAATAATTCTCAAAATGGACTACCTATATTCCAAATTCGGACATTGGGGAAATTATTTATTGAAAAAACAAAATGAGGCATAGTACACGACATGTAATTTAAATTATATGACATGTAAGCCCCATTTGGTAGTTTGGCATGTACCCCAACTTAATAATATAGATATGTTCAAAATAATCAGTGTGTCTAAATGTGTACAAGGACTGTGGGACCATGCAGGATGTTCAACATTTAGTCAAGTCACATGCTATGGCATCTCCCCCACTGTATGTGTTGTGTCCCCTATACCACATGAAGTGTGGGACCAATGTATAGAACTACAGTATCCATGGGTAAACATTGAGGAATTTGGTATCCAAATACAAGGTATCTAACTTATGGTCACACAATGAGAATTATTAAGAGTAATGTGTAATTTAGTCACTGTACATTTTATAATACATAGTGTGTATCTCAATGGTACATGTATTAGAGAATTTATTATTAATAACAATGGTATGTATCAGCATACATAGTGTGTGACCTATAGGATGAGACAATTTGTCGGTATCCAAACACCCAAAAGTCCAAAAACCATTTTAAACTAAATTTCATATTTCATATATTCCTTCAATTGTGGTCAATCTTGACACCACTAGCACCGCCAATATAACTAGATGGTTATATTTACATCCATTGAATGTTTCATTCAACATATTCATCCCATATTCCAAATTCATTATCCAAAACATTGATGAAATTCTATCATCATGCACCCACTATCTAAAGATAACTTAAGATATTAGTTATTCCTCATCATTACACCTTCCTCTCATAATATGGCTAGGGTATGATGAATTAATATGAATAAATTAAAGAATAATGGGTGGTGTAAAGACTAACCCCCTAAATTTGAGTTTTTGTTCATTAAAGAATACAAGGTATGATATGGGAGGCTTACTCAATACCAAATATTTTGTCATTCAAGAAAAAAATGGTGTGAGAAAAAAATTTAAACATTTATAGAACAAACTAAAATAATAATAATAATAATATAAGATATTTCATTGCATCAAAATTAATCAAATAATAACTCACAATAATTCCATGTTAAAATAAAATTATTAATAAGGAATATTAAAAATGTTCTCATAGATAATTTTGTGAATGATTTCCAACTTTTCCTATAACATATAATTAATCAAAATTTAAAATATTTTCAAATATTTTACATTTAGATATTTGAATTTATATTGCTTAAAATATTTATCATACATTCATATTTCAATAGATTATTTTAAGCAGGGAAGAACATGAAATTATAAAGAAAAAAATTAACAAAGATAACATGTTTTACTAACTTAGTGAAGTTTCTACTAAAGATCTAATGATCACATCTTGACTACTGATCGTCATTGTCTCCACTATGAAGAAAAAAATTATATTACATGAAGAATAAAAAGAATAATCCTTTGGGTTTTCTCCCACAAATATAAAATAGAGAGATGATACATTTATTATTTTCTACAATGAAAATTAATTTGGTTGATGAATTAATATATCCATATTATTTTTCCCGTAATTCCACCATTTATACCCATAATAATTTTAACTCAATAAATCACTCATTATTTAACCAAATATTGTCTTATTCAACTAGATATAGTTATGTACTCTAAAAATCATCTATAACTTCTTTTGTCCACCACCTAGACACTTCAATTCCACATCACTAATCCATATTTTGAAAACTTATTTTTTATTTGGATAATTTAGTGATTTAAATAAGGACCCAATAATTCTCAGTCCCATGTTTTGAGTCCCAAATATGAAAATTAACAAATATTAGGAGAAGAATATCAATCTAGACACATCTTCACTATATTAATTTTCATTTAGGACAGTTTTTTTAAGTTATTATATACTCTCATTCATATAAATAAATAAAATATATTCTATATACTATACATTTCTCAAATTCACATGAAATAAGAATAAACAAACCATCTATGTGGATTCATTTATAAATATTTACAAAAATAAGAAATTTATTATAAAAATATGGGCCATTTCATCCTCCCTGTATGAATGGATTCTCATCCCTAAATTTGAATCTTAGGAAAATAGGTGGGGGGTACTTATCAAAGCTATTTATCATGCTCTCGTCAACTCTATTGAATATTATATTATTTTCCCAGAGTGAAACCTAAAAAATAACTCATCTACATAGTTTATTCTCCTTTTAATCGCCAATAACCACTATGTATTCCATAAATGGGGTGTCATCATTGAAATCCATCTATCCATATTGGAGAATTAGTTAATTATTGGGTTCATACAACCTTAGTTGTGTAAAATAAATAAAAATCACCCAAACCATAAATGGGTGTAATTGTTTTGTGATAAAAAACCATATCTACTCTACATAGAATATGGAATGGTTTAATGAGCATTATGGATATTTTAATATTAGAACCAAACCGCTTTAAACCATGACATTAATATACCTTCAAGAACAATTGATTTATATCCTATAAGTCCAAAATTCAATGTAATTTGACAATATAATAATTCTAAAAATATATACCATCCTCATGCATTCTTTGATCACTGGTAACTTCTACATCACCAACTACACCAACTCAAGACCCATAACTAATGAATTTTAAATCTCTATCAAACAAAGTGGATATCGACATGGTCTTTCATACTGATCCTATAAGGGCTCATGCATATAGTAGAATAGTAGTATTTATTGTACATAAACTCTACTAATGGTTACTGGAAAGCCTAAATCCACCCAAAATATAGAACATAACCGCAAAAAAATTCCTCAAATACCTAAGTGGTCATTTTATTCTGATTATTTTTCTACGGGTGGAATGATATACTCAAATGTATATTGGTCTCTAAATTATCCTACAAAGCCATGCATAAAAGGTACATGCATAAACTATCATGTTTGGGGATAATATTCTGGGGTAACCCAATAAACCATATGATATCATATGTGTATATATATATCAAGGTCTATAAGTAACTCTGATATTGAATTTTATGTAAATGATCTTATGTGGTTAGATGGTTAATGATTACCCAAAAAGTGTTATAGTTATTCACTAAATGTGGAATCCCAATCATTAAATACATTAATATATTATCCCACGTTCACTCTATAACCTCAAGAGGTTTTCATAATCTTATAGGTATTAGGTGAACAACCTTCACAACTAAGAGGTGGGAAATTGTAAGGTAAATTTGGTAACCTACTAATTTATTCATGGCCACCAAATCAAGAGTTTGAGATCCTATATCATTTTTATCATGTACTGATGTACCATTAAGGGTGATTTGTTACATTATATCATCAACTCCTCTCACATATCAGTTGGAACTATGGTCCACTCCTGGAAAAGGATTAGATTCTCCCCACCTTTACAGAATCCATCTATTGTATCACGTAATGATATCTAATAAAAAAGACATCATAACCAATATATCTATATTGGACCTCATACACCCAGTAAGGATGTGTAAGTGACACCAATATATTATGAAGTTAATAAATGTATAATTCCTCTATATAATCCAACTAAAATAATTCTAGTTCCTCAGAAACCACCTCCATCAACTGAGAATGATATTTATTATTATTGTCATTAGCTAGCACATTTCATTTCCCTATAGTTTATACTATATATAAATAATAATACAGTAGTTGTTTCAAAAAAAGGTCTCATCCTTAGGTTGATATCTATCTAATATAAAATATACTTGATGCTCTTATGATCTGTAATGATAAAAAAAATATTCACTGATAAGGTAGTGTCTCTATATCTTTAGTGAAAGAAAACCCATTACAGTATCTAGAATTTGGGTTATATAATTATTATCATGTGTTCATAACTAAATATACCTATAAATAATCATAGCTCGCAAATATATTATAATTTCACCAAATACAAGACTTGAAGAAGCATTATACTCCTTATACTAAAATCCATATTCTAGATACCAAAAAACCAGATCATCAATCAACCTCTACATTAATTTCTAAATATATATTTTAAATGATAAAAATAGATGAATGGTTTCACATTTTTAGGTAAGAACCATTATAAAATACTCTTCCAGTCCAAATCCAATGTGTAAAACATAAATTATAGAAGTATCCACTTATCCTTATGTGCACCTCCCCATATTCAAGAAGATATCGGCCAGTAGTTAGGTTCTAAGGTGTTTCCATGGGGATATTATACCCCCTTATTAGAGTTTATATTAGATGAAAAGTAATCAATAATCATCCATCAACAATAATCAATGTATGTGGAGGAAATAAAATTGAATATTATTTATCATTGAAATGTTGTAGATATAAATAATATAGATTCACGGTTATTCTAGTATATAATTTTTAATACCCCACTAAGATGGTCAAAAACAGAATAAATGAAAGGATAAAAAAATTAGATAAATAATGAAATTTTCAATGAATAAAAAATCCTTCACTTCGCTACATAAATGTTATCAAAGATAATGATAAAATACAGTGCCCCTTCCCAACCTGAACTTATGATTAGTGAGGTCTGATCAAGGTCCTAATTATCATGGATGCCTGATAAGGGTGGGAGTACAACTCAGTAGGGTCGCAACAACATAATCCAATATATAACAAGTAAATGTAGCTTATACACATTTATATACTTATATAATAAATTAATTAATGTTAGATTATTAATTTAAAAGAACTATTTATCCTCATGTTCTAACGTGACACCTGGGATTGACTCAAACCTTCTTTGGCTAGTTATAGAGTATCTATGAGTATCTTACATAACTATTCCAACCAATATCAGGACTATGGATGGTTTTGAAGAGAAAAAACTATATTATATAATAAAATTAGGATCAATAGTCACATATTAGAAGTAATTATGAAGAATCCAATGGTATACTTATGCTCTAGGGGAATTACATCCCTCCAAGTTATCTCACATAGACCACTCATCTAGGGTGGTATGTCCCTCTAGTATCATCTCACATTATGTTGATCACCTAGGGGTAGTGTATCCCTCCAAATTCATCTCACATTTACATCACATTTTGGGGAAGTGTTTCTCTTATATATATTACATATTATAGGTACATAGGTGGAATCTATTGAGAAAATCCATGGAATCCCATATATATATATATCAATGGTTTTTTAATCACACCCAAATAATTCCACACATTGGAGAAATTAAATCCTTTTCTAATGTGAACATCCAAGGAATCCCATGTAATTTTATATATAGCATTGTTCATTGTGTCCCAATTAAATCATTTCACGATACTCACCTTATAAGGTTTGGCCCAACATAAAAACTCATCTCACAAAATCATGTTCATCCTATCAAGTGAATAACATTAATATAGCTATATCACTCTAACATTACTGATTCAGGTTCTAAGATGACACTTATAATCATCTATACCCATCCCTATATAATCCATATTTGGTGTCTATTTGTTACAATGAGGCCTACCAAGGTCACGTAGGTAGGATTAATTTGACACACCCTTCTTGGGTTCCTCTATCCCATTTCTATCACATGGGTCCAATCTCATCAATATGGGGATATATTTCCCTTTCCATCATCATGAACACATCATGGCCACACTTCCCTCACTATGAAAGTCCTAATAGAATCACTCTCAAGTGATCTCACAATCCTCATCTCACTTCCTGATTAATTTGAACCTTTTCCGCTAACCCAATGTATCCATACTTCATAAAGACTTTACTCACCCATGTTTTCACATAATTGTAGGGAGGTAAACTCTCCCATGGTTATCTCATCTAGATAAATAGTTATATAGCATCTTATGGTTTCATCGTGGCCTAAATAGGCCGACTATTTCAAAACCAATACTCTCAAATTCATGGAATCATCGAGGAAATATAATCTAAGGGATATTATGTTTTGATTAATTTATTTAATATACACCCCTTTTTGTCCAAGAATCATATAGAATACAATTATAATCAGTTCTGTGACCGTCAGTAGCTGAGGCAGTCCAGATTTTCCCAAGGTTCCATCCTAGACCTGGCCAATTTCCTTATTTCATAATAATTTTACATTAATTTCACACAATTCATTTAAATTAATGTTCAATCTACCTCATTGGAAATAACAAAAACCACATCTATACATAATAAAATAAATTAACTAAATGGGTATTTTCGAGGTACCATCTCACTAAATTCCGAGTCATTTCATTTTAATGATATCATGAACCATCCCATTAGGGCCCTCCTGACCTACTGTAGGGTGAGTCTGACTATCCCAAGCCTATCTCTAATAGGTCTGGGGTAGGAGACCAGTGCCAAGTAGGCATAAATATCACACGAGAGGCCTTAGACTAATGTAACTAAACAAAAGAAAACATCTCCAAATCCATACAATTAGAAAAATAATGCACAACTAATATCAATTCATGCCTAATTCGAAATCCTAGAGTCAAAGTAAAAAATAATTCATGAAATCATAAAGGCCCAAATACAGGCCCACCAAATCTGGGAAAATGTTAAACCTACTAGAGTGAGGGTACTACAGTCAAATGTGACACTTGGTTTAAACCACTCTCTATCTAGAAAAATTAAAATACCTATCTATTCCATGTCCACCATGAACCCCATAAAACGATATGTTGTCTTCTTATAACACAACATGTTTGTTAAGATCCCATTCAATGGTCAGTATAAAATTACACATTAGGAAACCATGAAATAACCTAAAAGAAGATTCAATATAGTATTCAACTCATTACAAAAGTATATCAATTAAAATTTGAGTCATAAATACAACCATTTATACACATAACAGACACTAAGTCGCAAGGTAAGGTCATAACTGTATAACCAACCTAGGATTCTACTTGAGAGTTTATAGAAACACATTATTCAGATTAATGACTCCATTATTCTGATAGAACTGATAGTTACATAATATATGTCTTGCTTTTATGGTATTTTCATGAATAAGTATGGGTTGGATGTCTAATGTGACTGAGACATATATGGGGGATCACACCAAAGTTTATGGGGTGTACCAACAAAATATCTAGATTAACCTACTAAGTAGGGGATTTAAGATCATGAAACTGGGTTGTGTCGATTCCCGAAACCCTGCTTATAGAGGAATATGATATAGGATCTCCCTCATGGCTATGGTGGGACACTGAGAAATATATCTAATAGAAATTCCTTATAAAGGTTAGTAATCCTATTTTGCTGATGTAATGACAAACTACACCCTATTAGTGATGGTTGGAGTGAATTTATTATAAAGATACCAGTCCAATATAAAGGGGATAAAGGACTAATACCTTCCTTTGAAAAGTATAAAATTTGTAACAGTTATATAGTATGTGTTTTTATTATCTCGGGTCTTCTTGTGTTCTCTATCCTTTGCTCATATACTCTAGGTCAAGACCATGTACATCTGGTTGTACCTGTTTTCTGTGGTCGTACATTTGTACCAAGTCATTTCAGATTAAAAAGGTGTACCAATGTAATCTTTCCATTCTCATGTGTCTATAAATATATATGCCAATTTATCCTACTTGATATGTGATGGGAATCCATTAAAGGGACACACAGAATGTGACACATGTCATGTATTGTGTGATATTTAATTTTCTAATAAAATACTAGCATCATTGTTCGGGGTCCCATATTACATATATCTCTATATTATACAATATTTAATGCAGGATTTGTAAGAATATGAGGGTCCTTCAATTTTGATAACCACCAAAATGAACATAAAAATTCCATAATATAATAAATACCTAAATAATGAGTTTTATTTTCACCACAAAACGATATAAGAGATGGTGTCCATAAACTTCTGTATCATGTAACATTCAAAATAATAAATGATCCCATTACCATTGGAAGGTTATATGAATGGGTTACAAAAATTTCATGATGGTTTTGAGATCACACATAAACCTTTGAAAACCCCCATGCTCTTTCAAAGGTGTCCAAGAAACTCACTGATCATATAGAGATAGGTATACAAGTTCATCTAGGCCATGCGATATCCCCAACTTGAGGTCTCCTGACAATCATAAAAAAACCCTGAAAAATAATATGTAAATTTTTAAAAAGGTTTATAAATTATGTGGTCATTAATATTCATGTGATACATGCCTAAGGTCCACAAGACCTTGTGATGGAATTGTAACATGTAGAACTTGTTGTCGGAGAACTTGTTGATAAGCCACCCTCATCATGCGAAGGTTTTCAGACATGTCCAGTCTATTATGTGCTGCATCATTAGATCCATAAACAATATTTAAGGTTTCTCTATGAAAAAACGTGTGCATCATTATGGTACTCTTTATTATTCATTCTATGAATCACTAAGAAGGATAGTTATTGACATTGAAAACACATGCATGACTATCCGATATCTCCTACCCTTTTAATATAAAGATGGAAATAAAAAGGGAAATGATAGGAACATATTTCTGGTGAAATATACATTTATTTACATGATAATTTATTTATACACCCTGGTTGATCTCCATTTATCTCACTAATCCCCCCTTGACTAGCTTGATTGATCTTGTTGAGGCCTTCCTGACAGGAATCTTTTGTGTCCCAAACGACCCTAGATAAATCATCTTCAATCACGTGAGAGAATTCTTACAGAAATCATGATCTCTTGATGACCCCTAGGAACGTGGACCTAACCTTATGTAATATTCGTGACCTACCCGAATAGTCAGGAGTAATCCCTTTGATCATCTGGAGTCCCTTAAGAGTGAAAAAGGTGGAACATTCTTGTGGTCTCTTTCATCAAGAAGTGCCATAGATGACGCATAGCAATATCATGTGGTGTGCATGACATCAAATCCCTACACTGACTCTAGAAAAAATCCTTGATATATTCACATTTCAAGTTGAAAAATAACTGGGGTGATGAGGCCTAAAAATATATACCCCTCTACACACGAAAACCTACAAACACATCCATGGTCGATCGCACACTACTGCATAGGAATATAATTCAATGAATGAATGGTTATGGAATCACATAGTTCTTTTTCTTGGATAAATCAATAGAATAAACTAAATAATCATGTGGAATTCATAGAATCTTTTTTGATAACTCTCAAGATCATATGATGGACTTTTTGTGTCTTATTTGAAATATGTGATGTGGTCTTTCTTGTCAGTTGAATCATACAAAACCAAAAATAAACTATTTGTGGATAAAATTGAGGCACATATTCAATAAAGGATTGAATAAAAGTAATTAGAAAAACATGATAGTTATACATAGATATATATTTTTATCCTCATGTGCTTCTTATGGCCCACCCAAATCACACAACAACACTGCGACATGTCTCCCAAATCTTATGTTGCTACCTCAACATGCACTATATATCACATGATGTCCCATTCACATGTAAATAATATTAGGTTGTGTCCTTTAATAATTGCACATTAGTCTCAAAAATTCTCTTGGACTTTCTAGAAAAATATTACAATTTCCTCCAAACATGTCTCCCATGTTATGTGGTGACACTCGGATGAGTCAGCTGTGTCCCGTGATGAAACCAAGATATTGCATCTCTGATCATGAAATGACTTCTGAACAAGTTATTCAGATCAAGTGAACCCCTCCAAACAAATCATCCTTGAACATGTTATGTCCTCTAAAAAAGTTAATAAAATCATGGTTGACCCTCCAAACAATCATCCTTGATCTAAGGATGTCATCTAGAAAATTCATCCATATCATGGGACACCCTCTAGACATGTCATCCTTGATAATGTGATAGTATATATACATGTAATTTAGCGTATATGACCCCATCTAGACAAGCACATTAGATTGTGTGATTGTACTTGGACATGTCTTCTATGAAACCGGGACATGTCTATACATCCTCATACATGGCAGTCAACATTCAAGACATTTCGAGCAGATAATCAGTCCATGTCAAGATGAAGTCCCGAGATATGAAAACTTTGTCCCTATAATGGAAACCTTAGTTTGTAATCCCCAACAAACATGGATTAGGAGAACTCTAATTCCATATATAACCATGATATGTAGTATTCCATGCTATGGCTCATACTCAAATTTGAATCCACCACGGTGTAAGTCCCACCATGTTTTCGACATTCCAACCATCAAGACCCAATCACTCTTATGGTATGATCCTCTAGCCTCATCCACTAGTGAATCGAGATGGTTACCTCATTTTTAAGCCTCACTCATGTGAACTATGATAACTCTAATTTATTCCATAACTATGATATGTATGATTCCTTCCTATGGCATGTGATCTATAATAATCATCCAAATGGTTTCCCCATCCCATAAGTCCCACATCCATATATAGTGAGTCTAATTACATTCTTTCCCTTGTTTCTCAAAGTAGGCATGGATCCTATGGGATTATAGATTTTAAATGATTATATCATTTGTATCATTAATCCCTACCAACCAGTGAAACCACAGTATGTAATCTTTGATCAGTGGCATGATATGATATTCCTCATACAAGGGCATCCACCTCAGGGCTAGTCCCAAGGGTATGAATGGTCTGTGATGACTTTGATTCCTTCCATAACAATGATACATTTGATTCCTCCCAATGGATTGATATGAATACCCAGTACATATGTTCCCCCATATATGTCATATCTTGATGATAGTAAACTATATATGTTTAACAAATTATGTGGGTTTTTAATCATGTAATAAACAGGATATGTAGGATGCCTCATAATGGCACAATCTCAACCTCAAAATATTAATCACCACCTCAGATTACATATAATTATAGAGTGTCTGGTTATAAAAAATCAATATAAATTAATCTACTCGTAAATGGTAAATATATGAATAACCTTGGATACATACTAGAGGATTCATTAATAGTCCCTCATTTACACATGGAAGGATCTAACAATTGATCATTTTGTTTGTATAACTACTATTGTATCATGATTTGGAATCACTTCTCAATGATATCTCAAATATTTAAGAGTGTCTCTGAGTAGAGAAAATTCCCCCAAAAGGGTATGATGAGCTTTAACTCCCATCCTCTCAACCAATGTGAGAACAAAATTGTCACTCTGTCTAAAACCCCATAGACTGCCAGCCTTTGGAAAAAGGTGTGTACTCAGTTATGTATGAGGGAACCATTGGGAGCTTCCATTAATAAAAAAATGGTGAACCTGATGTGAATGATTTTACAAGACACTGAACCCCCCACAATCAACTATAGGTCCAAAATGAATTCACCGTAGTTGTATGTTTTTCTACGAAAGAAAAAATGGCACACCAAATGTGAATTTATAAAATTGATAAATGATTGGTTTACAACGTTTCAGACCATTTCATTTACATATCCTATAAAAAATGTATGGAACATCACATGGATCATTCATATAAGCCACATATTGGTTGATACTCTATATCCAAGGTTCTAATGAAATAATTCCATCCCCACTATTACAATTCAACACATTTAGAATTACCAAAATGGGAAAAAGAAAGGGAAATTGTGTTACACATTCATATCCGATGGAGCACATATCATTCCCACAATGACGAACTGATTAGTGAACTTTTACCTTTTTTCATTGTGACTACTGATACTTTTCACAAAAACAACTCCCAAACTAAGATCATGTCTTCAACCAGTTATCATTCTAGAAAATAAGCTAGAGTGGAAACCCCTACAACTCTCACAATGACATCTCCATCCTAGAACTTACAACATTTGGTGGAGAATGTTATGGTACAAGAATACCATCTATATGGTATGATATTGACCCTTGATTCCTCCCATGAGGATCTCCAAATTCTGAAACCAATGAATCTGAATCATCTAAACAAAGATATAGTAAATCTAGTGGTGCTCATTTCCACATATAATCACATCGGAATCTAGTCCTTAGAGTGAGACAATCACCACCATTAGTATCTGATGATGGTGGACTAAGGATTCAACTACATCTCCCTTATTGTTTATGATCCACTAAAAAGGGCTCATGTCATCCACTTTTATCAGTTCCATCTCTCTAGTTCTCTTATGTGGCTTCATAATGGTAGAACCTGAAATATTTCCACATCTGAAAACCATAGATGGGAAACAAGGAAGAAACATCGAGTGTAGAAAGATCCATACTATTGGGAGTAGGATCATATCCCAACATCCATTGGTCAATCCTATCAACATATTTTAAAGGTACTCAACAAGAAGGGTTATATCCCTAGTCACCTGAAACTAGTCAGTGGGCATATTCCTATAACATGCATGGAATAGGTGTATATCCTTACCCCATGCATTTATTCCATTGGTATATTATGGTTTAAAAATGAGGAAAAATGTGAGATCATATACCTACTTCAATTGAAGATATCTTCTAGTTATAGAATATACAAGAAAAAATTCAAGCCTACATTCATACATATAATTTTAAAAAGTAACACTATATCGTAGAAAAAACTCAAATGCTCTTCCATCATATTCAATCAATAGTATAGATATAGGGGCATGATAATATTCCCTTCCCTATAGCCTGGGTAGCATAAAAATCTTATTATTATGGACAAGTGGTTTCTCCAAATAATGTGCAAAATATTTCTCATGTCCATGAGGATTATCAAAATATTCTGGTAAACATTTTGGTACCAGACCAGGATCATATTCATGTTCTAACTAGGTCTCACCAAGTGAGAGTGGAACAATTCATAGAATAGGGGAAGATTCATATTAAAAAATACTGATTACATACTATAAAGGCTAAATATTGGGATCATATCCCTAATCTAATTGGAAGTCCCAAAATGAGAGAGAAACATTCCACGAGACAATCAAATATTCATATCGGGAAAAAATGTGGCATTTAACACCCCAATATTTTATAGTAATTTTTTTCATTAAATGTATTCAAAATCTTGTGTTACACGAAACACCGAGTTCGAGCACCCCACGACTTATGAAACTAGCCATTCAAAAAGATGTTATCAATAGTATTAACTGAATTTTAAATTTTATAATCTCCAAATAATTTTAGAATCAATATTATTTGTTTCTCAGACATAATATATGAACAAAATCAGTTTTTTAGATAAAAGAAGTATTTTTCAAAAATGTAATGTTACCACGTTTTAATGGTTAGCCATTTTTAAAACCAATAATCTACACTTTTATATATTAAATTTAATGAAATTATATTCTTCATTAGAATTGAGACATAAAAATTTATTTTGGAAATTTTTTTAGTACTTCTCTAATAACATTCAAATTTTGATAAATTGTGAAAAAATACTAAATTTTAATTGAAAAAAAACTTTTTTAATAGAAATAATTTATATTGTTAAATTATGTATTTGAATGGTTAGTATGTATAATCAGTTTATATTTTTATCATTTAATACAATTTAGGTCATTATAAGTAATTTTAGATTTAAATTTGACATAAACACATATCAATCATTTGATTGTTTTTACTTCAAAAAAACCAGCTTTTTGTTTTGACAATAGGAATAGGTTTTAAATTAATTAATTCTACTTATATGTTATAATTTGGTAAATTAGAGTTATTTTTTGAATTTGTAATATCAAAATTATCTTAGGGTGAATTTTTGGTATTTTTATGAAAACTTTCAATTTTTGATGAATAGTGAAAACACTGCATAATTGTTTAATAACATAATTTTTTTAAAATAATTATTTATTTTATTTAGTTAATTCTATATTGAAATACAATACCTATATTATTTCAACCTGATTCATTGGAGTCATTTTTATATGAAAATCAGAATTATAAAATTTTATTGAACTTTTTACCGTCTTTTACCCACCTTCTAGAAGCATTTACAAATTTGCATAAAACATAATTTTACTCCCTCTAGGATTTTAATTTCACAATAAAGAAATACATTGTTGACATCAGTAAGTAAAATTTAGTTCAATAAGATGGAAATAATATTTGGTGAATAATAACTTTTGACTATTATTTACCACATTTAAAAGTAAATAGTGTAATAAAAGGTAAAAATGATTTTATAATTACCATAACACAAGAAATAATTATATTGGATATGTGTGATTCGACTTAAAACAACCTTAGGAATAAAATATGATCCTTTTGGTTCACTTTCATTAGATTAGGACATTTATTATTATTTAATTTAAAGAAGAGTTAACAGTGTTAAATTCAATGTTTAATAAGAAAACTATTTTTAATATAGGGTTATACATAAGATAAATTAAACATTAAATATTAATTATAAATTTAAAAAAATATACATAATAGTATTTCATTTATAATTTTTATACATTAAATAATTAAATTTATTTATGACACAATGATGATGCAGAAATTACCTTATTAAAAAAAGATAAAAATAATTGATATTATAAACATCCAAATAAATGTAATTTGAGACTTTTGATAAATTAAACTAATTTTATAGGTTAATATGACATGTAATATTTTCTTAAATAATTTTAGTTTGAACTAATCATGATATTATGGTTTTCACAAAAACAAAACACTAAATAGTGTCAAAATTGACCTAAATGAGTTTTAAAACAAATACTATATTATTTTTTGATATAAAATTCCTAAAAGTATAAGGATCAGTAAAAGGGATTGAATAATATTATATATGTCATTAAAAAACCACTTGAGGTTATCTTGGATGTTTAGAGTATGTTTATTAACCATATAGTGTACAATTACAAGAAAACCTGATAAAAGTTAAACAATTTAACTAACAGTTAATTCTAAAATATAAGGAAAATATGGTGACCTAAACTTGTATAAAATTTATTGGTTGAGATGATTCAGACCCAGACCCACCTTATCTTCTATATAAATTAATTTTTATCCATTTGAAACTGATAATTATTTATAATAAAATAATATTTCAAGATTTTCCAAAAGTGTCCCTCCCCTTTCTTTTAAAAGGGCACTTCGTGTTCTCTTAATGTCACACCGCCAAATCCATTTAGCTCATCTAAAACCTACCCTAATATCCTCCAAACTAAATTCACTACATCCTAGAGTCCATACTTTGATCTAAAATCCAATTTAAAGGGACCTTTTGATCAAATTCAAAAGAAGCACCTGAAGAAGTCGTAATAATTTCACCACCCTTTTTCAAGTTATTTTCTACTTCCACTTTATATTTTTTTATTTATTCCATACCAAAATAATAACTCCAGTACCTAAAACATACTGTGTTGTTATTATAAATATGTTACAACCATATTCGTTATTTTATCCATCTATAAATGACAAATTCACCATATGTGAACATGTATGGATTACCATCTCCACCTCATGGTGCAGTTTATTATTCAAAAACTTCATTATTTTAATTGGTATAATAATTATTTTAACTGATTTAAATAATTAATACAATGTGTTTATGATTCTGTATATATTATATACCATCCAAATATATACGATTTCACCATCAAAAGAATGATATTGTCACTCGTGCGTACGTACGGCTTACCGTCTCCACGATGTTATGAGATGCCATTCCCCATCGTAACCATTCAAGAATAATTTTCATTTGGTGATTAAAAATAATGTTTAAAGACTTGATATATTTTGGATATGAATTAATTAATCATATCCTTAACAAAAATGATTTACATGACAAAACATATAAAGGAAAACGAATCAGTTAACACCTGAAAAATGATACTGGTAAAATATTATTAACAACGTAATATTAGAAGATCATATATGATATAATATTTAGGTATGTGGTTATTTTAAACTTTAATAAAAATTATTTGACTATTATACCAGAAGATAACGTATCCTCGACTAAGGAAAAGTACAATGTAAGGGGTTTTCATCTCACTTCTTATTCCCATGAGATTCATACTATATTGCAACTATTTCCTTTTGTGTTGTTTATGTACTACCCATGATTGTATACTTTGTGTAATAAAATTTAACGTATGGTTATTTAAATCTGCATTGTATGATACTTTTTTTAGGGGGTTTATGTTTCTTATGTTTCCAAATCAATAAGGGAATTTCAAATTTCAATTTCCACTCATTGGGCTTTATGCATACATCATTTATTATTTTACTCTAATATTACTTATGGAATCATTACTTACTATTTATGTAGTAATTTCCACTACCCATTCTATGAATATAACTTTGATACACATAATCACTCCATTGATAAATTCAAAATACATTGATCTGAACATTTAAGGGTAACCTTAACTCAATTTCCATTCATTGAGTTAAACATCCAAGTCATTGGTTTTGATTTTACAAGAATAGGTATGAATGTAATATGATTTATTTAGACTGAATATCCAATTATATTGACTGTATTTATATTTTTCACACATAATTATGTAATTAATTCATCCTTAATCTAAGGATACTGTCTTTATAATTTATTTCATCTAAATTTACTTTTCTTGAATATCTCTTTCTCATTGTGAACCAATTCACATTTATATAGTGTATATACTATTCTTTGACATATTATTTCGTGATTAAATTTATTTTCATGATATTATAATGTTTTTATTAATGTTATTCCTTAATTACATGAATTCCAATGTCTCTTATTTGGTTAGGAACTCTTTTTCTAAAATATTTTTTTAAATATTTATTCTAATAATTCATTCTCATTAATGTCCGTATTTTAAAAATGTTTTTCAGTATTTATTTATATGGACATAAATGTTTTGAAATTAAAATTCCTTTAAAAATATTCAAATTGGTATGGGACACTTTGTTTCAAAAATCTCTTTTAAATGACTTCTTTTATAAATAGTGTGACATTTAAATGTTTTCAAGAAAAAGGGGATATTTCTATCAAGTAGTTTTAATGACTATTTTCTTCTATTTCAATATCCTTTACTATATTTTATTCTTGATTGAGGTTGATTTATCAAAATAAAATCATCAATATTTTATCGACTGAGTTATGTTTGACTGTGGATGTGCTATTGTTATTCCATTCATGGTTTGTGGTTAAAATATTGACATTTCGTATGCTAGTTTTAATATAAATGTGTAGATTATGTTTCACCCATTCATATGAGGAATTCATTAGACTTATTAGGTTATGGGTGAGGACCGCTATAGCTCCTTGATGCATCGGTAGGTCTCACGAGACAAACTAGTGTCTTGGCACAAGGCCTTGAAAAAATATTATTTGTAGTCTTGGCAGAAGTCCTTTACTATGTGGTTATGATGTCCGACATTATGCATTCCATCATTTTGAAATTGGATATTGATATTATATATGATTATTCAACTAGTAGAATATCCATTTGAATAAATAAATGGCATTATTTGATTTATCTTTTCCATATTCTGTTGAAGTTTATGTTTAAAAGGCTTGTGTTCTAGTCTTATACATTGCCTTAAATGTTTAATCTTATTTATGACAGTTTCTGTAATATTGTTATCCTTATTGAGCATCTAAGCTCACCCCGTTCTTATGTTTTATTTTTCCTATTATGAAAAGACGTATATTAAGATTAACCTATAGAAATAGGCTAACGTATATAAGAGTTTTCAAAGTGGACACAATATTGTTTTTTTATTTCATGATGTAATATAAAACATATGTATATATCTAGTAATTCTAAGACTATTAAACTGATCGGTCTTTTGGGACATGATTCCTTTTGTCATGATAATGTTATGTAATAATGCACTGATTCTGGGTAACTGGGGTTAGGGCATTACAGTTGGTATCAGAGGAATTTTATTACAAACCTTGAAGCTAGATTTAGAAATACTCTGATTAGAAAACTCTACCCTAAGATATACATTGAGGATTTGGATATAAGAACATCCAAAAAATTGTAATGTAAATATTATGTGTGTTTTACGAGAAATAAATCCCTATCTAGATATGAACAGGTAGAGGAGGCTCTAGCACAGATGTACCAAGGAGTAAAAACTCTTACAAGGAGTTTCAGGCTTGACTCGGGGTATCCTGATACATGACAATGGGCCTTGCTACACTCTTGGTTATGACACTCCTGGGGGATATGATTAGTATAATTCACATTTTCATTACAAACCAATTTAAAGGATTTTAATATAAGATGAGAATAAATAAACATGGTTAATCCTAAGGTGTTTTAGATTGAAAATAAGGGTTTATGATATTCTCTAAATGATTTTACAACTCACACTATGCCTTCTTGTTTAAGTAAATGGATGGATTCCAAGGAAGTCAAAGTAACATTAAAGATGATGTACAAGGTGCGAACGGTAGTGGAAATGAGCAATGAAATGTAATTTCTATAGGTGTAAAAGATATCATGTTCATGCCAAATTAGTTTTTCAAAAATATGGTCAACAACATATATATTAACCAAATCCCGGACTCAAAAAAAAGGGAAAGGCAGTGAATGATAATAGCTCCAACAGTGGAGACCATACAGAAAAGAAAGCTCAATTTTCATCATGCATGAAATGTGGAAGGAGGAACCTTGGAAAGTCTCTCAATGGAAAAAATAAATTATTTATGATTGGTAATGAAGGAAATAAAGTAAATAATTATCGAGGAAAAATGAAGAGTACTATAGAAGAAAATAAAAATGATCCTAAGAATCCAATTACAGTCATTTGCTGTAAATGTATGTGATTGTGGCATTACCTGAGTCAATTCCTTATTCTAAATGATTACCTCTAAGTCAAGGATGAACTTATGTGGAAATAAATGGAGGTAGAAATATTTAAAACTATGAGATTACTTAGGAATACTATTCTCTTGTATGTGTAACCATGAAATTTGTTATGTGAAAATGCTATTTAAAGAACAATTATCTTTTCTTTTGTGGATATAGTTATAAAGAACCATTTTGGATTATATGATCCTTGAATTTGTGGAAATTAAAAGCTATTAATTTTTGGGATGAAAAATGTGAAGTATGAGATAAAATTTGTGGTTAAATTATGTTATAGTTATTTTGAGAAATTTATCTCATTTGGGAATGTTATAAAATATAGTTTTTGAAAAAGGACAACATGCAGACCGTGTGACAACCCGTTGCATCGGAAAAAGTTTTGGGATTCGAACCCACAACCAGAGTGTGATTGGGATTTATCACCTACCACTGGACTACATGAAGACCCTGGTTAGTGTGACTATATTTTTATGTTAAAAGATTTTATTGATCAATAATATGTTGATTAGGGATCTTATTACTTATAAAATGGATATCCTTAGTATAGGAAAATGATTTGGTGATTATGTGATAAATGTGATTTTAGAAGATGTTTTCCCTATTAGGAACACTATATGCCTAAGGAAAATAGGAAACTATGGGATTTCATTTGAGTAATTATGGTAGATTTTTATCTATGTTTTTATTGTGTATTTATAGCGATTTAGGTATTTATGGAAATGATTAACCTATCATAGAGAATATGTGATTAGGTTAATTACTTTTATGAATGTGACTTTAGGAGTAGTCGATGTTATTTAAAGATACAATTTAATGTGTAAGACTATTTAATCAAATTCTTCTATGTTTTGGGTTTCAATGTTAGTTTGGATTATATTGAAAGATTTTAAGTACAACTGTTTATTGAATGGTATTTATTGAACTTTGTGTATTGTCAGTTTAAATTTAGAAATTAAGATTAGTATTTCTTTCTCTAAAAGATTATCCTTTTTTGGGATAATCTGTTATTGTACTCACCATTTTGGTTTTGGTTAATCTCTAAATAAAATTGAAATATGTATTTTATCCTTTTGTGGATCATGTGACTCCATATAATTTGATTCTAGCGCTTCAGGTGTGACCAAGTCATCATGAATACTCATCGTTTAGAGGAAAAAATGAGTTAGTGGTAGAAATTTATTAAAGGATGAAACTCCACTAAAAAATTAAGTATATCTATTTATGTCCTTAGTTAATCTCATAAATAAAATCCTCAACATTATTAAATGAAACAAAAAACAAAAAAACATTATCTATTTACTTTTCATACTGATAAACTAATGACTGTTTATCCCACCACAAGTTTGTGGTTTTCTTATTGTTAACGTTCTATTGATCATGTTTTCTATCACTCTCCATCAGAACATGACACTTATATTATTTTCTATATCCATGTTTTTCTACATATAATCCTATTATGGGTTATCTCGGGTGTCCTTTGTACTTATCTTTCTTTCTATTAAAGTGATATATTTATTGACTCTCTTTCTGATGTGGGACATTTAATGAAGTTCCAATGCCCAATTTTAAAATTGAGAGGACACAATTTCTAAAAGTGGGGAAGAATGTACCACCCATCGATTTCATAGTATGTTATTTTCTTTAAAGAAATTCAATACCTTGCGTTACACGCAACAACGAATTCTAGCGCACCATGACTTACCAAACTAGCCGTTCAAAAAGCAATTATGAATAGTATTAACTGAATTTTGAATTTTATATACTCAATATAATTTTATAATCCATATTATGTGTTTCTTAGACAAAATATAAGAACAAATTCAATTTTTTCAGATAAAAGAAGTATTTTAAAAAAAATGCAATTTTACCACATTTTAATGAAAAACCCTTTTTAAAACCAATATTTGACACTTTTATATATTAAATTTAATGAAATTTAATTCTTCTTTAAAATCGTAACATAAAATTTATTATTGATATATTTTTTTCCCTTTTCTAATAACATTCATATTTTGACGAAAAATGAAAAATACTAAATTTTAATTGAAGACAACTTTTTTAATCGAAAAAACTTATATAGTGTTAAATTATTAATTTTAATGGTTTGTATGTATAATAATAATATATTTTTATTAATTAATAAAATTTATGTAATTATAAGTAATTTCACATTAAAATTTTACATAAACACATATCAATCATTAGATTATTTTTACTTCTTAAAAACGCGCTTTTTGTTTTTGACAAAAAGAATTACTGTTAAATTAATTAATGATAATTCTATGTTTATAATTTGGTAAAATAGAATTCATTTTTGAATTTGGAATTACAAAATTATCTTCGGGTGAATATTTTGTATTTTTCTGAAAACATTCAATTTTCTATAAATAGTGAAAAACATTGCTTTATTGTTTAATAACCGATTTTTTAAAATAATTCTTTATGTATTTATTTATGTAAATATACATAAATAATACTTATATTAGTTCAATGTGATTCATTTGATTTATTTTTATAATAAAATAATATGTTTGTTTTTTTATTTAACCTTTTACCGTCTTTTACACACTTTCTAGTAGCATTTGAAAATTTGCAAAAAAAACATAATTTTAGTAATTCTGTGAGTTGAATTTCATAACTGTGAAAGACATGGATGAAATAATTGAGTAAAATGTTGGTCAATAAGATGAAAATATTTTTTGGTGAATAGTAACCTTTGACTTATTTACCGTTGATAAAAGTAAATAGTGTAATTAAGGGTAAAAATGATATTATAATTATCCTAAGACGTGTCCTAATTATATTGGATAAGTGTAATTAGAACAAAACAACCATAGGAATAAAATATGATCCTTTTGGTTCACATAGATAAGATTAGGACATTTATTATTATTTTATTTAAATAACATTTAAAAGTTTTAAATTCTAAGTTTAACAACAAAACTATTTTTAATAAAAGGTTATGCATAAAATAAATTCAAATAAAAATATTCATTAAAAATATAAAAATATTTCCTACATAATACTATTTTATTTATAATTTTTATAATTTAAATAATTAAATTTATTTCTTACACAATGATGATGAAGTAATTACCTTATTAATCAAAGATTAAATTAATTGATATTATAAATATCCAAATAAATGTAATTTTAGACTTTTGAAGAATTAAACTTATTTTATAAGCTAATAAGACATGTTATGGTTAGTTGAATAATTTTTTTCGATGTAATCGTGCTGTTATGATTTTTACAAAAACCAAATACAAAATTGTGTCAAAATTGACCTAAATGAGTTTTAAAACAAATAATATATTATTGGTTGATATAATATTACTAAAAATATAAGTTTAAGATAAATGGATTAAATAATATTATATTTTTCATTAATGAACCATTTGAGGTTATCTTTTAATTTTGGATTTTGTTTATTATCTATATAGTGTAAGAATACAAGGAGACACTATAAAAGTTTAACTAGTTAACTAATAGTTAAATTTAAATGATAAGGTTAATATGGAGAAATAAAATTGACTAAAACCTATTGGTTGAGATAATTCCCACCTTATATTCTAAATAAATCAATTTTTATCCATTATAAACCGAAAATGATTTATAATAAAATAATATTTCAAGGTTTTCCAAAAGTGACCCACACCTCTCTTATAAAAGGGTACTTCCCCATCTCTTAATTTTACCACTCCAAAGAGATTTGTCTTGGCCAACCCCTACCCAAATATCCTCCCAACTACAATCACTACATCCTAGAGTCTATAATTTGATCAGAAAGCCAACCTAGAGAGCCCTTTTTATCAAAACAAAAGGAAGCACCCTAAGAAGAGGTAATAATTTCACCACCCTCTTTCAAAATCTTTTCTTCTTCCACTTCCACTTTATTTATTTATTCCATACCAAAATAATAAATCCAATACCTCCTCCATACTATGATTTTTTATGAATATGGTACAACCAAATTAATTATTCTATTCATCCTATAAATGACAATGTCACTATACGTGCATATGTACAGCTTACCATCTCCACGTTGTGGTGTAGTTTGTTATTCAAAAGCATAATTATTTGGATGGGTATAATAATGAGTATAACTATTATAAATAATATATATAACATGTTAATGATTCTTTATATATGATATACCATTCAATTATATACTATTTCACCATCAAAATAATGATATAGTGGCTCATACGTACGTACAGCTTACCATCTCCATGCCGTGATGAGATGTCATTCCCCATCGTGAGCATTAAAGAATAATTTTAATTTTATGATTAAAAATAATGTTTAAATACCTGATATAATTATTTATATGAATCAAATTCATCCTATCCATAACAAACATGACTTACATAACAATACATATATAGTAAAATGAATAAGTTAACACCTGAAACAATGATACTACTAAAATATTATTAACTAAAAAATATTAGAAGATCGTATATGATATCATATTTATGTATGTGGTTCTTTTATAATTTAATAAAAATTACTTAACTATTATCCAAGAGTTTAAGTCACCCTTTACTAAATAAATGTAAAAGGTAATGGGTTTTTATCTCATTTCTTATTCCTGTGAGATTCATGCTATATTTCCACTATTTCATTTTGTGTGGTGTATGTACTTCTCATGAATATATTATTTGTGTAATAAAATTTAATATATGGGTATTTAAATATTCATTGTTTTTTACTTCTTTCATGGGGTGTATGTCTCATAAGTTACCAAATCGTTAAGGGAAATTCAAATTTCTATTTCCACTCATTGGGATTTACGCATACTTAATTGATTATTTTACTCCTAGATTATGTGTAGAATCACTATTTAATATTTATGTAGTAATTTACACTACCCTTTATATGAATATACCTTTGATACACATAATCACTCGATTGATAAATTCACATTCAATTGATATGAACTTTTTAAGGGTAATCTTAACCCAATTTCCATTCATTGAGTTAAACATCCAAGTCATTGGTTTTGTTTTCACAAGAATATGTGTGAATGTACTATTATTTATTTACACTAAATATCCAATTTAATTGAGTTTATTTATATTTTTCAAACTTAATTATGTAATTGATTCATCCTTAATCTAAGTATACGGTATTTATAAGGTATTTCGTCTCAATTTACATTCCTTAGAGATCTCTTTGTAGTCATGAACCAATTCACTTTTATACGGTGTATATACTATCCTTTGACATATCATATCCTGAATTACTTTATTCTCATGATATTATAATGTTTTGACTAATTTTATTCCCAAATTACTTGTATTCGAGCGTCTCTTATTTGGTTAGGAACTCTTTAACTAAAATATTGTTTTAAATGATTTAAAAATATTTATTCTTATAAATCTATCTCATTAATGTCCATGTTTTAAATTTTTTAAGTCTTTATTTATATGGACATAAATATTTTGAAATTAAAATTACTTTTAATGTTTTCAAATTTGTATAGTACACATTGATTCAAAAATATCTTTTAAATTACTTCTTTGATAAATAGAGCGACATTTAAATGTTTTCATGAAAAAGGATATATTTATCTCAACTTGTTTTAATGACTATCTTTATCTATGTCAATATCCTTCAGTTTATTTTATTATTGACTGAGGTTGATTTATTATAATACAGTCACCCAAATTGTACTGAATGAGTTAGGTTTGACTGTGGATATGCTATTTTTTTGCCACTATTCATTTGTGGTTAAAATATTGACATTTTGTATGCTAGTTTTAATACAAATGTTTAAATTATGTTTCAAAATTTCAAATGGGGAATGAATTGGACTTAGTAAGTGATGGGTGTATCCTGATATATCTTCTTGATTAATCGGTAGGTCTAATGAGACAAACTAGTGTCTTGGCACAAGGCCTTGACAAAATCATATATGTAGTCTTGGGAGGAGGCCATGACTATGTGGTTATGATGTCCGTCATTATGTATTCCATCAGTATAAAATTTGCTATTGATATTACATGTGATTATTGAACTAGTATAATATCCATGTGAAAAAGTAAATGGAATGATTTGATTTATCTTTTCCATATTATGGTGAATTTAAAGTTTAAAAGGCTTGTGTTATATTCTTATACATTACCTTAGATTTTTATTCTTATTTATGATAGTTTCCACTATATTTTTATCCTTACTGAGCGTCTGATCTCACCCCTTTCTTATTTTTTAATTTTCCTAGTATGCAAAGAAGTATATTACATTAACCAGCAGGAATTGGCTATGGTATATAAGAGTGTTCAAAGGGTACACAATGTTGTTTTTTTATTTCATGATGCAATTTAAAACTTATGTATATATCTAGTACTTCCAAGGCTACAAAACTGATCGGTCTTTCGGGACATGATTCCTTGTATCATTCCAATGTTATGTAATAATGCATCTATTATAGGTAACTAGGGTGTTTCCTCTAGAAATGGGAATGACCTCATTTATTTAAGGTTCAAACATTCCAAGCGATTTCTAACAGGTTTGTTCGTAGACCCGAATCATCCAATGATTCCATATCCATTTGGACCTACTTTCCAAAGGTAGGTTCTCATTAGTTGTGAACAGATGAGGCTTAAAAATTTTCAATGGTCGAGAGGATGGGAGGTCGGACTCATCACACATTTTTTAGGGGAATTATTGTCTACTCCAGGACTCTCTTTATATATTTAAGTTATGTTCGTGAATCCTTATTAAATAACCAAGTATGAAAATCAGTATTCCTTTAGATCTGACAATCAATAATTAGTATGAATGAGATTTAGAGAATCTTTTATATGTATTCGAGGTTATTCATCGATAGAGAATCATCTGTATTTGTTTGAGATTCTTAGTCAATGGTATCCTTTGACACATCATATAGAAATTTCTTGGTCATTATGATAACCATACTTGTTTTAAAGCCACTAAGTGGGGCACTTGATGTTTATTGTCATTCAGAAGGACATAGATTATTTCAGAGTTGGGATCTTACCTGCAGATGGGATAGCTACGTATCCTTTTTTTGGGAAAAATAATCATAAACCCCATAATTCGAGTAAAGAATTATGAGGTTTATGTATGATTGATGGCTCAAAGAAAGTTGTCGTAATTAAGTTTACACTCTATGCTCATGTGAGTCATCCTCGGTGTGAGAAACAATAGGTATTGGTAAAACCATACAATTGTGCCATGAAAGACTCAATTATAAGAAATGATGTGGGGATTATTTATGTATGACTGCCCAGATAGATGGAGATTAGGATTTACATCAGGGATGAAACCCAGGAACAAGGTCCACAAAGGTATATGTGCATTATGGAAATTTCGATACTTAACTTAGGACTTAATCCGGAGAAGGATGCCCAAATTAGAGAGGACTTATGATTGGGTTTTACTCCTAATAAGGAAGCCCAAATCAAAATTAAATTAAGACTGGTTAAGAGAAATTGTTACTGGGGATTACTCTTAAAGAAGAGGCCCAGGTTAAAGGGAATTATGACTGGGGCTTACTCCGGGAAAGGAAGCCCATGTTAAGGGAATTTGGATTTTGGGAACTTGGGGCTTAATCCTAAAGAGGATACCCAAAATTAAGGGAACTTGATGAGTGGGGCTTACTCCTAAAAAGGAGCACCAGGTTATGGGACTTGGGTCTTACTCTTAAGGAGGATGCCCATATTGTGGATTTTGAGATTGGAACTTACTCCTGAGAAGGAGGCCTAGGTTAAATATCCTCTCATCTTTAAAGGATGAGGTTGAATGAATAAAATATCTAACCTTAGTTACATAAAGATATGTAAATCACTATGTTTTGAAAAAATTTCCACATAATTCCTTTCACATAAGGAAGACAACAAAGTAACCATGCGATAAATGGCTTTGAAGAGGGTTCTGAAGGCTAAATTTTGAAGAGGCGAGGTGGATTTCAAGAAATCAAGTGAATAGGTAGGAGGGTACCCAAAAAAGAGAGAGGCATGTAAGTCCTGCATGGGCGTGCAAGTCATGGTTGTGCAAGTATACTTTCGCGACACATGGTTACTTGCGTGATGGTCAACCCTTAGGGTAATACTTGGTTGAGACATGGCTCAAGCCCTTAGTATTATCCCTAATGGATTCCAAAAGAGTGGCGCAAAAGTTTTATTAAAGGGATAAGGCGGTGCATAATTGTGGCCATTTCCCTTAAGGGCTGGCCACTTAGGCGTGCAAGTGTTGACGTGTTTCAACACTTAGGCCTTGTTTTCCCTGTTTATATCTTCAATTCTAGGTAATAAATTACCTTAGAAGTGTTCGGAAGACTTCCAGAAGAGACTAGGGCACTGGGAACTCGAATTTGAGTTTGGTAATTTTTCCATCCCTGAAATGGGGGGCCCACAAGGGATATTTATAGGCTAGGGAAGACATTGGGAGAAAATCAAAGAGGGCGCACAAGTCACCTATGTGACCAAAAAGCAGCGCGCATGTATAATTGCATGACCATGATGAAACTTGCACGACCCAAGTTAGAATAAATCCTTATTTATGCCTTTTTTGATTTTTTATGTTTCTTCAAAGGGTGAATCAATTTGGACTAAGGTATTTCCCTTTTTCAGTCATTAGAATTTTTGACGGAAATGAGCATCATCAAAAGTCCCCCCTTAGAGTTGGATCCGAAAGAAATGATGATGTGACTATGAGGTAAATAATAAAACCAAATAACATGCAGCGCGCAAGTGTTGAGCACTCAAATGACATCGTGCAGGTGTTGAGCTTGCGGATGGTGTCGCACAGGCTTCGGCACGCTAGATTTAGTGCGTAGGGTTGCGTCCTTGCCTATAAATATGGATTCATTATCGTGCAAATAACCCGACTTTAAACAGTTTCAATCTCTTCCACGCAAGTTTCCTTAGTCTTGAAAGTTACTTGTTTTCCACTGTTTCTTTGTATCGCACTTCTGTAGTGGTATTTTGACCTCCGCAGTGATACGTGCGCACCAAAAACTTTCACGACACAACTATACTTGCATGCCAAAATTAGACTTGCACACCTTAATTCCGTAGCCATTTTTTCAATTTTCTTCATTATTTTATGAAAAATAATCTTACTTAAAAGTTATTTATATGACCTTTGTGCAAATTAAATAGCTCTCAGGAGAATATAAATGACTGATGAACTGGATAAAAAGTGAATTGATGATATGATGAGCATCATTGGCCATTATTATTATACTATCTGCGACAACACACTTCTAGATTTGGCCAAGTACATTAAGAAGTATCATCTTGACTTCCCACAAAGTATTTATCAACCTTTTTTTGGCTATGGTCATCTGGGAGAAGTCACCATTCCAGAGTCAAGGAACTATCTCCCAAAATCTTGGTTTCAGAATTACACCAATTTTCCTTTAGCAAATATCTCAAGTGGAGGATCATTTATAAATACAGGAACAGTGGATAAGGCATACATAATGTGTCATAACCCATGTACCTCAGATCTGAAACCTCAAAAGCTTGAGCTACAACCACATTGTTATCCCTCAATTTTATGAAACTCTCAGATGGATCAATCCAAAGGCTGGAAGAAGAGTTGGGACTTTCATCCTGAAGGAGGTGTGAAGCCAACTTGGATGTGGTCATACTAGGTGAAACAAACCTGTGCAGATTTTGTAGAGGATTTGAAAGGAGCTGCAATATATGAATCCGTGTGGGCTGGGCAAACAAATGTTCACATGAATTATGAATTTGGGCCGGAGATACTCATCCTTTTGAGCCCAAAAACCAATTCATTCCATCTGACTCATGGAGAAGTAGGAATTAGTCTGTGGGATGTCCAAAAGATCTCAGGGGCTCTGTTTTTGGGTGATATGTATGATGAATTCTCCCCCCCCCCCCTCAAGGAAACTTGGAATGATTCAGAGAAGACTCCGGCTTTAGCTCAAGAATTATCGAAAATCTTCCACAAGCTCAAGAGTTCAAAGACTTCTCGAACTCATTCTTGAAAAGATATTCATCTAGAGGAGTGGATGAATATGTTCCTTACCAAGAAGCAGGAGAAGGAGCTGAAGGAGAAGGGATCAAAGGGGAAGGGGACTAAGGATAAGGGGCCCACATGCACTCATCCTACCACCTACCCCAAAACAGAGAAGAAGGGAGCTCCTGGCACATTCTAGATAACTCTAGAAGCAGGAGAATTTGAGAAGTGGGGATATAAAGTGAATCAGAGAATCCTAAAAAGGAATCGTCTGGCGGTCTTCTTGGCCTTGTGGCTCACTGTCTTTTTCCAGTCAGGGATTCAAATGGACTCTTCAGGCTAGGGACCTTTGTTGTTGTAGCCATGCTGGATGAGGGGAAAATGGTTTGGTTGGATTCCGCTATTTTTGAAAAGATTCACAGGAGCTTACTCCATGTATTCATGGGTATGTCTCCTTTGAGAATAGTGGGACCATTCCATGTTTTGTGGGGATGGATCTCCACTCACTTCAGAAGTTATAATTTATAAAACATAGTACAGATCCCGGATGTTCTTTCAGGCTATCAGTGCAGGCATTATTTGGAATTACTCCGCTATCTCTCAATTCCTATGACATGAACGTGAGGCTGAGCATGTATAAAGTATTCAGTTTCATTATTTATGGAAACCCGCCAACTGGTCGGTTTGTTGATGACGGAATGACCATCTTGGAATTCAGGGCATACGTGATGGCATGCAGAGATGGTGAACAGGACACCAGTATTGACGGAGAGATTATATTTGAGGCCTTTGCTCCACACAGATTTTCACGTCAATTCATGTTTTTGGAGCAAACTGATGTATCTCCCCCTATGAATGTCAGGTCAGAGCAACATATGATGGTTTCCCGACAACTATGGTTATTGACATCTATGGAGAAGACCAGGGCAGTGTTTGATCTACAAGTTGAAAAATTAGTGAGTAACTTAAGTACAAGGTATGACGAGAACTGGATAGCATCATACCTTGGAGGATTGTTTAATCACCTGGTTTATTAGGTGGGGAAAAGGAAAAGAACCATAGAGAAAGAAACCCTTCATCTGAATGGTGATTATTCTACACAACCTGTAGATGATTCGCCGGGTTCTTCACCTAGGGCTGACTCACCGGATTCCCAGGATGGGGATGATGAGGCACAACATGTGGAAAAGAGGCCTTGTTCCAGATATAATCCCCCTGTCAGAATCAAAATACCAACTCCATCAACTCCTAGTGAGTTACATCATTAGGAAACTTTAATCATCATTGCTTTATAGAGTCACAAGTCTTATTTTCTTATTCGCTATCTGTAGTTGCAAGAGCTGGGAAGAAGCTAAAGTTCATGATTTTAGGACCTTCCTCACAACCTTCTGGTATGCATACTAAATATCTACGAATAGAGGTTATCCAGACATGGCGGGGTATATACTGCAGTGCTGAAACTGCCTGGCTGGATTTGGGTGAGGGGCTACACCTCCCTGGAATAGGGAATGTTCTGGCTTCTACATATATCTGCTACAAGGATAACCTCGATGAAGTGTGGGTATACATCATAGAGCTTTAAATTCTCATATATTCAACTAATGATTCCATTCTTGTCACCAAGAGGGTGAAGGAAATGATAGATTGTGGCACCACTGAGGGGATTGGTGCTTCAGGAGATAAGGAGTGGCACGATTACGTGGCTCTTGAAGATGTAAGTATCTTTCCTTATTTTTATTGTAACTTGATTCCAGTTAAAGCTTTCATACTCAAGGAAATTATTCTCTTCATCTAGTAGCTTTCAAATAAATGAATTAATGAGGTTCCTTCACCACAGTATAGCCCCGGTGGTACTGCCATTAGGGCTAATGAATCTCCTCGTGAGTCAGGCGAGATATCTCTAGGCCAGCAAGCCATGAAGGAGGAGTTGGACATGGTTTTCCATTCTCCAATTCATTTACCTATAAAGGAGACTGTCGACACTCCCAAAAAACCAAAGACAAAAAGGGATCGAAGGAATAATTCCACAACTAAACGCTTCATCAGTAGTGGTAAGTCCTTCAGATAATCATTATTCTTAACCCATGAAAAGGTTTCTCATAATTTTTGGGATTGTAGGGGCTTCTTCAAATAACCCTTCTGAGGGAGAGGACTGAACCTCCTTTGAGGACCACATATGGTAATGGTGAACAATCACAAGTTCAGCCTGACTTGGATGCTCCTGGAGAATATCCAACCTCTATTCCCAGTATCCCTCCTATAGCTATTGCAAGAAGAGAAGAGCCTACATCTTGTAAGATAACAATGCTTCATAAAACGTTTAATGAAACATAAACTGAATTCCATTCTCTGATAATTTAGGTTCAACCACTGCACTAGAGCTTTTGGTGTCCATTGCAACTGATGCCTCTATTTTATCTAAAGAAGTTGTCCAGGGTCGGAGGCCGTAGAATGAAGGTCGCCAAGAAGACATATCAAATGCTCCCACTGGTGATATTAGCCCGGATTTTGATATTACATTGGATGAAATGATGGAACTTGGGGAATATTTTGAAGATTTTTTAGATCATGTTAAATTACCATGTAATTTAGAAGATTATGGACGTGAGATTTATCATTCGTCCTATTAAAAATAAATTCTTATTACATCTCTGATCATGATCGGTTGAAATGTGCAGTTATATCTGAGCAAACTGCTGAATTTCCAATACCTGAAGAGGGTAAAGAAAGCCCTATTATTGGAGAGACATTAGCTCAAGTGGAGCTTACCCTGGCAGAGGTTCCTGAAACTCATTCTGAAAATCCCGTTGAATCTAGGAAAGACGGAGAGGATCCTTCTAAAATTACTGATCTACTGTTGGGTAAGAGATAAAAAAATTTGCGACTATACATAATTTACAAGGTAGAAAATCATGTTTTTTAATCCATTGAAACTAACCATAACTTTTAATTGATTATGCAGGGACATCAATTTCAGTGGATAGATCTCGAGGTGAAGCCTCAGCTTCTGCCCCAACGGGAATAGAAAGTGAAGAAACACGGGTTAGGGGGAAGGAGAAGAACAGGGCAATTCCCATAGTGCGTTAATCCCAGATTATATTCCCCCATGTGACAGTGATGCTGAATAATACCCAGAGATACAAAAGGTGCTCCAATTTTCATGATGCAAGGCATGGCCGAACATATGGAAGATCATATACGAATTTCCTTTAGAAGAGTTTTCATCGAAGACTCCCCGACTTTCATCCCTATTCATCATGTTGGGACACGGTGGTTTTGAATATCAAAATATCCAAGCTGCGGTAAAACAAGTCATCTTAATATGGGAGCAGGAGAAGAAGTACCATCAAGATTTGACTAGAGTAAGGCTATTAGCCAATATCCACTAATTTGAGGTTGCGGTATCCCGAGATGAGGCTGATCATGCTGCCAAGTTGAAGGAGCTGAAGCATATGATCAAGGGTAAGGTTGTCCAGCAGATGCACCTCCATAAATAGTTGGATATTGTTACTGGGGAACTTGAAAAACTGAGTAATTCACCGGAAGGAGTTCAGACAAATGGTATGAAAGACATCACAGATGCTAAGAAATCACTCCATAAAGCTGAAAAGAGTGAAGTTAGTCGAGTTCATGAGATTCAAGTGGCTGTTGATGAAGCTCATGATGCTGTAAATCAAATTAATATTTATGTTGACAGCCTTTTGTAATTCTTGAAAAAGAGAAGAAACTCCAGTCTGTGGATGTCCTTCTATCTTTTGTGCATCAAATGAAAAACACTTTCATATTTAATAATTTGTGCATGCTTTATTTTTATATCTACTTTAAATTTTTATCCAAGCCAATGGGCCTAGAAAGCATAGTTTGAATTTTTTCAAGGATTATTATAAATAACCCTACAAACATTGAATCTTTTAATTGCTCAATATTACCTAAAATACTACAAAATGTATGTTTAGTGAGCTAATAATTGACTTTTATTCAGAGTTCCCTTGTCTTTTGTGGTCAGTTTAAATTCATGCACTTCGGACATAAAAAGGATATTGTTTAAGGTCGAAATAGCTTTGAATGAATGGATTAACATTGACTCAATTCCTTGATAATTTATCTGAAAACATACAACCATGTTCAAGTACGAGGGAAAATATGTAAATGATGACTTATGAAATTTTGAATCTGAGGAATGATATAAAAATTGCTAAAAGGCATTAGAAGAAGTAGTTCCCATGAATGAAGATACCACTATTTAACAAACCTGTTAGGGGGTTGAATAATGCAGGGCCAGCTAAGGGCATTGGCTGCATAGTCAAATAATAGCATCTTTTAGATGAAAGGTCCATTATATAGACTACTTATGCAAGGCCACCTAAGGGAACGTGCTACATATTCTTGAAAAATAACTCTCAGAAATTTACTTTTCTACTACTAAAAAGCTAGTTGAAGTTTATGGGGATTCAAATTTTCCAAAGCATGAAGTTCACTATATGGAGAGTGGTACTTGAATATGGAGAAGATATTTACAGATAAGATTGTCTAATAACTGGATGAATGTCACTCCTATGAAGGTTTAACACAAATGTAGGGAAGGGAAATATAAACCATAGAATTGAATACATTCAGATCATGAAAAAGAGCATGGGAAAAATATATTAAGGATGGCTATTTTCTACCGATCCTTACATATTGTCGAAAAGACCAATAAGGAAAAAAGAGGTTTTCTTCCCATGAATGAAGTTACCATTATTTAACAAACCCATTAGGGGGTTGAATTATGCAGGGCCACCTAAGGGAATTGGCTGCATAGTCAAATAATAGCATCTTTTGGCTGACAAGTCTTTTATGTAGACTGTTTATGCAAGGTCACCTAAGGTCATGTACTGCATAGTCAGGCAAAAGAACTCTAAGAAATTGGACATTTTGTTACCAAAATCCAATAAAAGGGTTATGGAGATCTGTATGTATTTATGTTTAGGAGTATGACACAAGAAAATGGGTATTGTCCAATGCATGAAGGAGATACATATATCAATGATAACAATAATCATGTTGTGGTTGGGTCCTGAATTGACATGTTTTACTTCACTACATATATCATAATGATGAGAATCAAGCCATACGTAGTTCTTGAAATACAGTTTAACTTCATGTGGGACGAAATTATGGGAACTCTCAGTTTAGGGATATAAAACATGGACCATTATAATGAATAAAGAGTGTGTGTTTTCATAGGGACTTTTCAGCCAGGGGACTAAAATTAAAACATGGGGTTAGGCCCAAAGACTTGGGGCTATATTCGAGGGATACTCTAATGTTATTATGTATCCCATAAATATGGGAATCAATCCGCACATAGTTCATGAAATACCCTCTGTACAGATTTGGTTCGTACATATGAATGGTGAAAAGGGGACTTTAATGAAATGATGGTTTGACACAATATAAAAGGTTCAGGCATTCCCATGTATGCATGTAGTTTATAGAATATAACATGATCGGAGATCAGTCAAAATACTAATTCCCTCTCAGGTGGGGGTGTCAAATATTGTTGTAGTTTATTTTCATACATGACAGAAGTGCAAATAGTTTAATGTAATATGCATGGACCGATGGTCAACCAATGTAAAAAAGTATTGGTTATAGGGCTGCCTCATAGATCAACATCATATGAGATGGAGGTGAACCGATGTAAAGAGATTGGTTTTGGGATTGAACCTCAGGAGGCTGCCTATGTACCCATCCTAGAAGGCAAGGATCAAAGTCCGCGTAGTTCAATTAAAGAATAAATTGGTAATCAAGTAATTTTTTAGGACAACAACCTAAAAAATTGTGTCGGGACTTACACATGGTTAGCAGCCCAGAGAGGGTTTTATGGTTGAATTTTAATATAAGATCATGTGAGTCATAATCGGTGTGAGAAACAAGAGGTAGTAACAACCTTAAAGATGCACATTTTAAGGTCATGCAGGATGTATGAAGGGACTATGAAATTTAATGTCTTGTAGTGAGTAATATTGGTGCTGCACAGTTTAGTATCATGTAGCAGGGAAACAATACAGTTTAACGTCATGTAGGAAAAATATAGGGACACAGTTTAATATCATGTTGGACGAAAGGGGGACTGTGAAGCTTAATGTAATGCAGTAGGGACAAAAGAGGACACAGTTTAACGTCATGTTGGGTTTATTAAGTACTTTTTCATAGTTTAACATCATTATGGATGATGGCATAGTTTAACATCATATTGGATGATGGTACAAAGAGTTTAAGGTCATATGAATGGACCAGAGATTATGTATTTTAACAAATTGCTGGACATAAGGGACTTCTTTATAGTTTAGTGTCATGTAGTTAAGACTACACAGTTTAACATCATGTTGGACGTAGAAGGGACAGAGAGGTTTAATGTCATGCAGTAAGGACATAAGAATGGATGTATAGTTTAACGTCATATAGCAAGGACGACATAGTTTAACATCATTTTAGACGTAAGTGAAAATAGTTTAAGGTCATATGAATGGTCCGTATGTATTTTTATTATACAAAATACTCCATGAAGAATCTTTCATTGGTTGGAGTAGTGATGAGTTCTCAATCCATCAATATTAATGAATAAGCTCCATTAGAGTAGACCTTATGTATTTAATAAGTTCCTTCCCGTTTTGGCTCCATCTTGGGAGGTTTCTTTCCTGGAATAATTGGAGTTCTAAGAACCAATAACAATTACTCTTGAATGAATGAAAGAAAATAATCTTTTTTGTTGAAATCTCGTGTAATTCGATTTCGATAGACTTCCAAGTGGTGCAAGGTGCACAATATTTTCTCGTCTAAGCATCCCAATTAATCCAATCGCTTTTGAGATTGTTCATTTGTAGATGACTGTCACAAAGGGTTAACATGATCGAGGGTAATTGAACCTCAAAGGGAAAGACTCCTTCTATTCCATATACCAATGAATATGGAGTTGACCGCATTGTAGTGTGGCTGGTGGTCCGATAAGCCCATAGAGCTTGAAAGATTTTATCAAGACATGATTTCTTATCATTATCCACCATCTTTTACAGTATATTTGAAAGATTATTATTGAAATCTTCTATTTGTCCATTGGATTCTATACGATACTGAGAGGAATGGTTAGATTTGATGTTTTATTCTTGATACAACTTCCTTACCTCGGATGAATAGAAGTTGGTGCCATTGTCCATCAATATGGTATGAGGGACACCAAATCTGGTAATGATGTTAGACTTCATGAATCTACCAATTCATTTAGAACTAACTTCATTAGGAGGTATCACCTCTACCCATTTGGAAAATAAGTCAGTAGCAGAAATAATGTACTTAAACTTTTTGAATGTAGCTAAAGGATAAGGTCCTACTACATCCATTCCCCATGTGGAAAATGGCCACGAGTATTTAGTTGTATGAAGAAACTCTTCGGGTTGATGAATTAAGTTGGTATGTACTTGAAATGAATGAAACTTCTTTCTAAAATCAACACAATATTGTATCATTGAAGGCCAAAAATATCCAAGCCTTCGAATTTGATCAGATAGTCTGTGTCCAGACTGATGGGTACCACAGAATCTTGCATGCACTTCTTTCATGACAGTAATTGTCTCTTCACCATCAATGCATCTGAAGAGAATTCCATCAAATCCTGTTTTGTAGAGAATTTTCTCTAGGTGATCCAGGCTATCATAAAGAGTAAAATTTACAACAGGCTTCCAGATTTGTTCTTTCCCAAATCTATCAGGTGGAAGTGTTCCATTTTGAAGGTATTACCTGATAGGTTTCATCTATCCTATAGTATGACCATATGGTTCAAGAATGGGACTAATTTCATTGATTTTATCTATTCAAATTTGAACATAAGGTGAAATTGTACAACGATGGTCAATACTGATGCTTGTCTCATCCTGATTTGGATCTGACAGAGTTGTGGCTATTTTAGTATGTGCATCAGTTTGGGCATTTTGTGATATCAAGACATAAGAAAATGTCAGTTTCGAAGAAAATTCATCCATTAAATCACTTACATAATCATACAAAGGGATTATTTCTTCTTTTATTATTGCATAATCCCCATTGACTTGTTTGATTACTAGGTCTGAATTACCCTTCACATTTAAGTGATTCACTTGTGCTTGAAGTGCCAACTCCAATCCTGTGATAAGAGCTTAGTATTATACTTCATTATTTGTAATGCCTCCCAATAATGAGAAGGAATAAGGTAGCACTGCCTTTTCTGGGGAAATGCGTACAATTCCTAACCCAACTTTGTGGAATTTAGGATCTTCTATTTTCTTCCCTGTTGGACTTCTGGAAGCACCATCAAAGTACATTTCACATATTTGAAGACTATCTTGAATAGAGAAGACTTACTCATCAGGAAGTTCAATATCTGAGGATGTATCTTCTACTGAACGATGTTCAGCAATAAATCAGCCGGATCTTGACCCTTTATTTCCTTTTGAGACACATACTGAATATCAAATTGCTGCAAAATAACTTTCTACCTTGCCAGACGTCCTATAAGCATTGGACGACTAAGGATGAATTTGAGCGGGTTATTGCGAGATACCAATTGGACCTCATGATGTTTCAAGTAGTGTCTCAGTTTCTGAACTACAAAGATTAATGCTAGGCAGCACTTCTCAATATTTGAATATCAGGTTTCTACTTCAAGCAAAGTCCGACTGAGATAGTATAGGTTGTTTTCATTACCATCATCATTCTCCTGGGTAAGGAAGGTACCCAATTATTACTCTAAATCTGTCACATAAAGAATCAATGGCCTTCCTTTAGCAGGTGGCATTAATACCAGTGGACTCAAGAGATATTTCTTGAGAATATCGAATACTTCATGACATTCTTTAGCCCATTGGTAAGTGACTCCCTTCTTCATCAATTTGGTGAAGGGTAAACTTTTGCCTGCCAAATTGGTGACGAAACGCAGAATATAGGATAAGTATCCATGAAGTCCTCTCAATTCATTCAAATTCTGAGGATGTGACATACCAAGGATTGACTTTGTATTGTCAAAATCGTCTTCGAAACCACGATGGCATACAACAAAGCTGAGAAATTTTCCTGAGGATACCCCAAAACCACATTTTAAGGGGTTCATCTTCAAATTATGTTGCTGAAGTTTGTGGAATATGACTTCTAAATCATCCAATGGATTAGAACATTTCCTGGATTTATCCACCAAATCTTCCACATAACATTCAATAATCTTTTCTAAAATGTTTTTGAAGATACGATGCATGGCACGATGATATGTTGTGCCTGCATTCGTCAGGAAAACGTGCATTACCTGATAGCAAAACACACCATGAGGGGATCTGAAGGCTGTAGATTCCTCATCTTCTGGAGGCATTCATATTTTATTATGTCCTGAATATCCATCCATGAAGGAAAGTACTTCATATCCTGTTGTTTCATCAATTAAGAGTTAGGTAATCAGAACTAGAAAATAATCCTTAGGATAATGCCGATTAAGATCTCTAAATCAACGCAAAATCTAATTTTTCTATTCTTCTTTTTCACAGGGACAATATTACACAACCACTTGGGATATTTAACTTCTCTGACAAATTTATCATTGATAAGCTTATACACTTCATCTTCAATTTTGGAAGCATAGGTTGGGTGTGTTCTTCTTGTGGCTCGCTTAAATCCTTGATGTTCTTCTGGAAAACTCAAATGATGAGTAGCAACATCAGGATCAAGGCCTGGATTCTATGTATAGTTCCAGGAAAATATATCTCTATTTTCTTTAAAAATGAAATATACATTTTTTTTCTCTTCAAGAGTCATGGCCGCACTAATTAAAGTGGGGTGTGGATTTTCTTTTATACCCATATTTATTTCTCTGAGTTCATCCACAGTGGTAAAGATACACTCTTCAAATTATGGGGGAGCATCCCTCAGATATTCCTCTTCTTCTTCCTCAACATGTGTTATTTCTTCTGTTTCTACTTGCATAGTAGATGGTGAAGCAGAATTTCCATGATCAGGAGAGATGTCAAAATTTTGACATCTTGAAGAAGAGACTTTCATTTCTTATCCTATTGATAATGAAGGGTCTTCCTTGGGTAATAAAGAGGAGATGATGGATTGAGAATTGAAATCATCATTCACCTATGACATTTCTATAACTTCTTATGGCCTGGTTGGTGAAATATAGACTTGATGGATTACAACAAATGAAATGAAGACATCTCCATTTGAGCTTTCATCATTGCTTGGTGAATCACCACTTTCTCCCATGTTGTCTAGCATGATTGTCGTGATTGAAATTATGGAAGTTTCCATAAGAGTATTTGGATTCGGGTCTATCCTGTAAATTTGACTGATAGGCAACACATAATCTATACTCAAATGTGTGAATTGGTTTACTGGAATATTTTCCAAACCATATGGAGCATTAACTGTGGTAACCTCCCTTGTTGTGGATATCTCCTTACCCTTCATGTGATATAATTCCACCACAATGTATTGAGATTCACATGTTTTGAAGGGGGTTTATCACAATTCAATGTCCCAATTTCACCATCAAAACAGTTTTTGAGGCACTGATTGTATGACGAAGGGATAGACACATGTTGATGTAGCCAAGGTCTTCCAAGTAAAACATTAAAGGATGTGTCATGATCGACAACTATGAAATATGAATTGGATACAAGGTCTCCAAACTGAGTTCTGAGTGTAATCTCGCCCAGTGGTTCTTGTTCATTTTTATCATATCCTTGCAACATCATAGTAGAAGGAGATAAATCAGATTCCGTGAGGCCCAATCAATGAAGTGTACAAATTGGGATGAGGTTTACTCCTAAACCATTATCAATGAAAGCTCTTCGGAACTCTACACCGTTGACCATGCCAGATAAGTATAAAGGTATAATATTTCCATGCATGACATCATCTTCATCTTCATCTGTGAAAGATATTACTACATAGAATTCTACAGGATTATTTTCTACATGGTAGACATCAGCTGCAACAATTTCAGCTTCAAATTCCTAAGGACTTAACAAAGCGTCAATGAGTGCCTCCGGAAGATCCTTTGATAAATTTAAGGCATCCAAAATTGATAACAAGGTCGATACTCGGGCCAAGTGTTTCAAAACATCATACTTTTGATCCAAAGGTCTTTGTATCCCAACAAGAACATGTGGTTTCGCAGGAACCTTAGAAGATGATGCTATGGAAGTAGATGCATCTTGTATTGAGGTAGGAGTTAGAAATACACCTGGATTTGGAAGATTAGACCAAATAGGTATATTTAAATGATGAGAAAAAGAAGGTGGAATCTCTAACTGATCCTCCATAATAACTATGCCAGGACAGAGTCTGCTATTGGTGGAAGAATTTGATTGTTCTTTTTGAGCATGTTGAAGGGATCTTCCATGAGTTTAAGTTACATACATAGTTCTAGAAGGGGTAGAATTAGAATAGTGTCTTCTGGGATATCCACGTCTTTCTCTGTATCTCAGACCTCTGTAACTCCCTCTAATTCCTCTGTTTGATACAGGGGATTCAGGCTCATCAAAATCAAAACTACGACTGGAAAAAGGATCTGTTAAATGAATCATATTAATAGATCAAAAGATCAACTCTTCATCCGATGAAGACTCTACCTGATTAGCCAATTTAGGTTCTGCCGTTTGGTGGGGTGGTTCCCATTGCTTCGAAGTAGATGGAATAAAATTTTCCAATTCAAAGACAATTTGGGCTTTGACATGATCTCATCTATTTCTGATTGCTCTTCTTTCTTTTAATTATGCAGTTTCATTGAGGATTTTCCCTCTGATGAAGGGGGATTTGTTGTGGAATTCATAGAAGAAGACACAATTGGTTTCTTAAATTGCATTTGAAAAACGGCATGACTTCGATTGATCATTTTTCAGAACAGTAAATCATCATATTTTTGTGCATTTTTGTTCTTGACTTCTTGCCACTCGCCTTCTTCCTCTGGATTTGTAGAAATAACACATGATACCTGAGCTGAAGAACCTTTCAATTTGACTTGTCCCGAGTCCACCATTTTTTGTAGGAAGTCTTTGAAGACAAAACACACTTGATTGGGATGCTCCAACATCTGATGAAATGGGAAATAGTTGGGACATTTTCATCTCCTTCCTTGTTCGGCCTCTTGGGCCTTGTCAATTGAACCAAATTATTTTCCAGAGCCGAAATGAAGTAACCAGGAAATTGTTCATTTTGGAAAGAGTAAACTTTTATCTTCAGATCCTCAAATTGTTTCCGTCTTTGATCTCTTTGATCATCTTGAAAAAACGGCCTCTGTTGTTGATGCTCCGGAGGTGGAACCCTTCGGGAAGATGACGATTTTGAGGTGAAAGAAGGTACAGGTTATTGATTAAGCATAATTGTAGCAGTCTCTCCTTTACAAATTCATCTTCCTCGAGCCGATGGAATTACACGAGCTTTATCCTTAGTCTTTATAATTGAGTCTTAAATCTGATGAGCTATTTAAGTAAGGTCTCGAAACTCTCATCTGTATTTTATAGGGATCAACAACGTCCATAATTCATCACACAGATTTTCCACACAAATTGGAAACTACTCTTCTTGAGGGAGTGCTAAGCTCAAGAAATATGTTAATCCCTTCCAGCGAGCAATTAAATATGAAACCCTTTCATTCTCCTTGTGCTTACAATTTTTATGATAAAAACAATTTTCATTGTAAAAGTTGAGCTGAATTGAAGAAGGAATTGATGAAGAAGATCCTCCCACTCAGTAGTTGACCGGGATTGCAAGCTTGTATACCAGACAAAAGAAGACCCTTGTAATGACTGTACAAAAAACCTGATCTTAACTACTTATTGTTGCTGAGGGATTCCCGTCATAGGATCACATCAAGAAACAAAATATGTTAAGTGTTTCTCTGGGTCTCCCGAACCATTAAATATTGGTGATGTGGTACTTGAAAAATTTGATGGGGGAGGAATTACATCTACCCATTCAGGGTAAGCTCTATTCTTCGATTGAACCGGTGCATGTTTTTCTTCAATAGATTCCCACCGAGCTTTTAATGACTCAATGGTATTAATTAATTTTTTGAGAAACATATGGTTGAGCTTAGACCAGTACAGGTGAAATAACTGGATATTGGATAGGTATGGTGACCGGGACTGCCAATGATGGTAGTATTTCCGGTTGTTGTTATGTATAACCCATAGGATTAGACCTATGAGGGTGTACTGGTAAAGGAGGATACTCTAGATCCATCTCAGTAATCACAACAAAATCCCTTGGCTGACTGACTGTAGCACACTTAGGAGGAAGACTACTTTAAAGTACTTCTACATTCAACCTCCCTGATTCCATAATCTCTTCCTCTTGATGTGAGAATCTTTTCTCTAGTGAGAGTGATTGGCCTTCTCTAGAGGAAGTTTATGTAACCTCATTAATCCCTTTTCCTTTGTTGGATTACTTTTAGGGATAGGGAAGTTGGTTATTTGAAAAAATACCCATATTCTGGGTAAGCCTTTGATTTCATGTACGCACACCTTCTTCATTTGTTTCTGTGTGTACAACTTCTTGAGCAGTAATATCATTATCTGATCCCTCTGAGTGGGCATTATCTGTGGAATTAGAAACAATGGCATTGATGACATTAATTGATGTATAACGCATTGCATCTCTTTTATCAGAATTTATGTGATATTGTCTTCTTCCATGTCCTTGTTGAGACACTGCCTTTTGCTGATTTGATCCCTCAGGAACGTCTTGAAAAACTATAATTTGGAGGGAATCTCTTGATAATTTGGCTATTCATTCCTCTTGGTGCATCTTCCATAATCAATATAAGATTGTCTTTCTCTGAGGAAGAGATTGAGGATATGAAAACTTTTCCAGTCCAGTGGACTGCGGCTGTTCCTACTGTTCCTTCTCAACTCCTTGAATCCTATTTGTTGGTTCTGAGGGTTGGGTTAAAAGAGTCCCTAGTCTGGAAAGCTGGGGTGGTTATTGAGTTTCTATATCTGAGACCTTCATAAAAGCTCTCCTAATCTTACAGAAATTAGTCCAAAAATTGGATGAATGCATTAACATTCATCCACGCTTATCACTTGGCTCAAAATACAGTTGGATGATTTCTGACAGTTCTGTCACTTGATGATGTGCACGCTCTAAACGATAAGCCTGTTTGATGTTCTCATTTGCCTCATGAAAAAGTAATTCAACAACTTGTTCTCTGTATTCCTGATTTTGAGTTGAACTATTTGAGGCATGTTCTTGAGAAATCCTTTTATTACAAACAAACCCAATTGGTTGTGGCCGGCCGTGGGAAATAACATTGCATGAGACCACAGTTGGCGAGCTTTGTTGACTGGAGAGTATAGTGAAACGTAGTACTCCATGAAAACCCCATCCCCTAATATGAATACCAGATAGGGCATTGGCAATTAACTTCCGCAATATTCTTAATGGGCCAAGGTATGAACGCTGATGGTCTCCCTGCTTCTTTTCAGCCTTTGGATATCGAGAAACTGAGAGAGATGCCAAATAAATTTGGCGTTGTAACCCATCTATTATCTTGAAATGATTTTCATATTCATCATAAGATAATATTTTATTTTTCAACTGAAAAAGATTTTTACATATGTTGAGACGAATATCATGAATTCCATCTTTCGTCAACATCTCTAGAATGTCATACTAAGAGTCAACCAAAGGCCAAAACATAACTGGCACTTCACCTTTTTCCAATTGTTTTCTCATATTCAGTATTTCTTTTTTATCATTCGATGAAGATTCGTATACCTGATTAGACCAGAGCTAGTGATTATTTGTTGATTCATCGTATTCAACACGATTGGTAGAGAATTAACTGATCAAACTCGAAGATGAACGACCCAGGTGTGGTTCGGAGAGTGACCTACACCCCAGGCCATCTTCTGATTGAGAAAGTATTTCACCTACTAATGGTAAAGCATCAGACATGACGGGATTCATGTTTTCAAGTTCATAAATATAAGAGGTATTTATCATCATTACATTGTCCAATGGATCATTTTACAAGCAATGTGAATTTCATCTGCAGAGAGGACTTTCACAGCTAAATTCATCATCATGGGGAGGACTACAATGGTGGGTTACAACAAAAGATGAAACATTTTGCTCCTTGGTCTTCTGGACACACAGAGGTTTCTTGTGGCACTCATCTGAAGATGATACTTCAAGATCGACCGAACTGTCATGAAACAAGCCTTCATGAGGATGTTTCTGATGTAGACCTTTAGAATTAATGTTCCCACTATTGGGAACTAAGAGAGTAGAATCTTGAGTTGCAACAGATAATTGTCTGAGTGCATCAAGAAATCCATCATCAAGCAAGGCCTTGTTATAAATTGGCCCTTGATTTCTTGACTATGATTGATTGGTATTCTTCTTAGACACCTTATTACTCACTTTAGGAAGCACTTGTTGACTAAAGTGGTCATTATGGGTAGGTGTATGTGCCTGCTCAGGAGAAATGATCAGGTTAGGCTAATTATCTCCACTCAAATCAGGTGTATGTACCTGACTTGGTTGTCCGTATGATATGGGGGAGTACGTCCCAGAACCCTAATAGACTGGAATAGAGATGTGTGTCTGTTCGGAGTGACATATTGATGTGTCACTCCACTAGTAGGGATAGATTTTCATTTCATTCCTATTGATGCTGCTGAAACTGTTATAATATTCTGGAAGGCATCCAGAATATGACCAGGGATTTGATTCTTCTCTTTCACCATTGAGAGAATATTCTTGGTGACATCAGCTGCCAGAATAGGGATATACGTCCATTTCATGCTTGGAGTAGGTGTGTGTTCCTGCTCCTATCCTCCTTTTCCTGCCAGCGAATTCTGACAGTACTCATGAATGGGGGCAGAGATTTGAGTCTGCCTCATGTTTGTCATTGGTGCTTTCCAATTGACTTCTTAGGGTGCTACCAACGATACTGTTGGTAGGCTTGATAAATACTAGAAGGTGTATGTTCTTGATGATTTCACTCCGCTGAACGTGGTTGACGAACTTCTTTTAATACTGGAAAACTAGACTACTGGTAGGATTGATGAGTGTAAGCAGGAGTATGTGCATGTTTACCAGTTTTCAACACAATGGTTTGGCGGGCTTCATCGTATGTAGTCAGACGATCTTGATGATTAGATAATGACTTATAAATAGGTGTATGTGCTTGTCTATAGTACTCTGCCAAAATTTCTTGGCGGGATTGGCATGTTTCTACCAGATGAGTCTGCTAGATAGTGGAATTTAAATTGACGGGTGTGTGTACCCGCTCATTTCTTGCCACCAAGTTAGGTTGGTGGACTTCTCCGGAGATGGAAGAGATAAGAAACTACTCACTTTTGACCGGTCGTCACCTCTGGTGGTTCGTCTTGCCTTATCAAGTTTGAGGAACCAGATCTGAATGCTTGGAGACGACACCCTCATCATGTTGAAAGCGCAGTGTCGCACGAGTCTGGCGGTGATTGTTGGTGGGAGCCCTCAGGAAGGACTCTTGTTTCCTTGAATTAAGGCCTTGAGTGACCTTATCATTCACCTCTTCTGAATATGGGAGGAAATTTTTGTTGCGTTATGGGGATAATGACCCAAAATGTTTGGAAATGGTGGTTGGCACCACCTTCTTCTTGATTGCTGGTCGTCACTGTCCGGACGACCAGGGTGAATTATTGACTTGGAGGGCTTGTTGAGTAGCCTCGAGAGTCAGAATGGAACAGTGTTGATGGTATTCCTTAACCAGTGAATTTTATACCTAGCATTGAATATGGTGAGTAGGTGATGTCGTCCTTATAGCAGATGACGATCTAGTAGGAGTAGCAGTAGATTCATTCACAGTAGAGGTTTCCACAACAGAGGCATTCACAGGCGTGAAATTTAGAGAATCCATTTCTGTAACATAGAATATCTTGTAAAAGAGTGCATGTTTGATATAACAGTCATAATCAAGATATGTTCTTCCACTACATCTTTTGGATGAGTAAGTATGTTATTAATTGATCGGTTGGCCCTCTCATTGTATTTAAATAGGGGCCTAACAAAATAAGAAAAACATCATTTTAACTTGGTTAAGGATTCATGTCTGGTTGACCATTTTTTTTCCCTCTATAAATGGGAATGACCTCATTGATCTAAGGTTCAAACATTCCAAGTGGTTTCTAACAGGTTTGTTCGTAGAACCGAAAACATCCAATGATTTCATATTCATTTGGACCTACTTTCCAATGGTAAGTGATCATTAGTTTTGAACCGACGAGGCATAAGAATTTGCATTGGTCGAGAGGATGGTAGGTCTTACTCATCACACCTTTCTAAGGGGAATTATTTTCTACTCTGGGACTCTCTTTATAGATTTAAGTTATGTTTGTGAATCCTTATTAAATTACCAAGTATGAAAATGAGCTTTCCATTAGATCTGACAATATATAATTAGTATGAATGAGATTTAGAGAATATTTTATATTTATTCGAGGTTCTTCATCGATAGAGAATCATCTGTATTTGTTAGAGATTCTTAGTGAATGGTATAATTTGACACATTATATAGAAATCTCTTGGTCATTATGATAACAATACTGGTTTTAAAGCCACTCAGCGGGGCACTTGAAGTTTATTTTCATTCAGAAGGACATAGATTATTTCAGATTTGGGATCATACCATAGATGGGCTACCTATGTATCCTTAGTTTTGGAAAAGTAATCAGAACCCACATAGTTATAGTAAATAAGTATTAGGTTTTTTCATGATTGATGGCTCAATGAAAGATGTCATAATTACTTTTACACTCAAAGATCACGTGAGTCATGCTCTGTGTGAGAAACAAGAGGTATTGGTAAAACGAGACAATTGTTCCATAAAATATGCAATTATAATAAATGATGTGGGGATTATGTATGTATGACTGCCTAGATAGATTAATATTAGGATTTACTTTAGAAAAAAAAACCTGGGAACAAGGTCCATAAAGGTATATGTGCTTTATGAAGATTTGGATACTTAACTAAGGACTTAATCCTGAGAAGGATTCCCAAATTAGAGAGGAATTATGATTGGGTTTTACTCTGGAGAAGGAATCCCAAATTATATGTAAATTTAGACTGGTTAAGAGAAATTCTGACTGGGGCTTACTCTTAAAAAAGAGGCCTAGGTTAAAGAGAATTATGACTCAGGCATACTTATGAAAACGAATCCCAGGTTAAGGGAATTTGGATTTTGGGAACTTGGGTCTTACTCCTAAAGAGGATGCCCAAAATTAAGGTAACATGAAGACTGTGGCTTACTCTTAATAAGGGAGCCCAGGTTAGGGGACTTGGGGCTTACTCCTAAGGAGGATTACCATATTTGGGATTTTGAGATTGGGACTTACTCCTGAGAAGGTGGCCCAGGTAAAAGATCCTCTCATCTATAAAGGATGAGGTTGAATGAATGAAATCTCTAACCATAGTGACATAAAGATATGTAAATCACTATGTTTTAAAAAATTTCCCCAGAATTACTTTCAGAAAAGGAATCCAATAAAGGAACAATTCTATAAATGGCTTCGAAGAGGGTTCTGGAGGCCAAATTTTGAAGAGGAGAGGTGGATTTGAATAAAGTAAGTGAATAGGCAGGAGGGGAACCCAAAAAGAGAGAGGTGTGCAAGTCATGCGTGGGCGCACAAGTTCTAGTCATGCAAGTATACTTGAGCGACACATGGGTTCTTGCACGACGGTCATCCCTTAGGGTAATACTTGGGCGAGACTTGGCTCAAGCCCTTAGTATTATCCCTAAAGGCTTCTAAAACAGTGTCGTGCAAGTTTTATTGAAGCGATAAGGCGGTGTACATGTGTGGATATTTCCCTTAAAGGGCGTCCACTTAGGCGCACGGGTGTTGATTAGTTTAAACACTTAGGCCTTGTTTCCCCTATTTAGAGCTTCCATTCTAGGTAATAAATTACCTTAGAAGTGTTCGGAAGACTTCCAGAAGAGACTAGGCCCCCATGAGCTCGAATCTTAGTTTTGGAATTTTTCTATCTTTGAATGGGGGGCCCACAAGGGGTATTTATAGGCTAGGGAAGACCTTGGGAGAAAATCAAAGAGGGCGTGCAAGTCACCTGCGCGACCACTATGAGGTGCACAAGTATACTTGTTCGACCATGATGAAACTTGCACGACCTAAGTGGGAAGAATTCCTTCTCCATTCCTTTGTCGATTTGTTATGTTTCTTCAAAGGATGAATCACTTTGGACTAAGGTATTTCCCTTTTTCAGTCGTTAGACTTTGTGATAGAAAGGAGTGTAAACATAGGATTGGGGCATTACAGTTGGTATCAGAGAATGTTTAGTACAAACCTTGGAAGAAAGATTTAGAAAAACTCTAATTTTAAAACACTACCATAAGATAGGCATAGAGGATTAGTAAAGAATAACATCCAAAAATTTGGGTAATGTAAATATTATGTGGGTTTTCTAAGAAATACATCCCTGTATGGATACGATCTAGTAGAGGTGGCTCTGGCACAAATGTACCTAAGAGTGAAAACTCCTACAAGGAGTTTCGGGGGTGACCTGGGGTCTCCTGGTACACAACAATGGGCCTTACTACACTCTTGGTAATGACACCCCTGCGGGGATATGCTTAGTATAATTTTAATTTTCATTACAAAAAAAAATTGATGGATTTTAATATAATATGAGAATAAATATCCTTGGTTAATGCTATTCTGTTTTAGATTGAAAATAAGGTGTTATAATATTCTCTAAATGATTTTATGAGTCACACTGTGCTTTCTTGTGTTATTCAGTGGATGGATTCCAAGGAAGTCATAGTAACATTGAATAAGATGTACAAGGAGGGAATGGTGGTGGAAATGATCAAGTAAATTGAATGTTTATATGTGTAAAAGATATTGTGTTCATGCTGAATCAGTTTTCCAAAAATATGATCAACAACATATATATTAACCAACTCATAGACTCAACAAAAAAGATAAAGGTAGTGAATGATAAGAGCTCTAGTAGTGGATACCATGGAGAAGATAAACCTCAATTTCTAACATATAGGAAATGTTGAAGGAAACACCTAGGAAAGTTTCAAAGGGAACAAAGAAATGATTTATGTGTGGGAAAAATGACATAAATTAATGAATTGTCAAGGAAAAATGAAGAGTATTATGGATGAAAATAAAAATGATCCTAAGAGTCCAATTACAGTAATTTGTTGTAAATGTAAGGGACTGTGGAATTACATAATTCAATTACCTATTCTATAGGATAACCTCTAAGTCATGTAAGAACCTATATGGAAATAAATGGATGGAAAATATTTCAAAAGTATGGGATTACATTGGAAGACTATTCACTAGTATGTGTAACCATGCAGTTTGTTATGTGAAAATGGTATTTGAGGAAGAATTATCTTTTCTTTTTGGATATAGATATAAAGAACCATTTGGGTTTATATGATCCTAGAATTTGAAGTAATTACATGTTATTAAATTTTGGGATGAAAAATGTGAGGTATGAGATAAATTTTGTGGTTAAATTATGTCATAATTATTTTGAATAATTTTTCTCATTTAGGGAATGTTATAAAATATATTGTTTGAAAAATGACAACATGAAGACCTTGTGAAAACCCATCTCTTCAAACAAAGCTGCAGGAATCTAACACACAACCAGAGTGCGATTTGGATTTATCACCTACCACTGGACTACATGAGTCCCTGGTTAGTGTGAATAATTCTTTTTAGTTAAATAATTTTGTTGTAAAATAATATGTTCATTTGGGATCTTATGTCATATCAAATGGATATCCTTAGTATAAGAAAATGATTTGGTGATTAAGTGATAAATGTTATTTTGGAAGACGTTTGCTCTGTTGGGAACATTATATGCCTAACGAAAATAGAATAATATGAGATTTCATTTGAGAAGTTATGGTGGAGTTTTATCAATTCACTTATTGTGGATTTATAGTGATTTGGGTTATTTATGGAAAATATTAACCTATCATATCGAATATGTGATTAGGTTAATTACTTTTAAATATGTGACTTTAAGAGTACTTAATGTTATTTGGAGATACAGTTTAATGTGGAAGACTACATAATATAATTCTTCAATGTGTTGGGTTTCAATATTATATTATATTATATTGAAGGATTTTATATACATTTTTTTATTTAATGGTTTTTAATGAACTTTGGGTATTGTTGGTTTAATTTTAGAAATTAAGATAAGTATTTCTTTTTTTAGAGGATTATCCTTTTCGGGATCATCTGATCTTGTAATAACCATTTTTTCGGTTAATCTCTAAAGAAAAGGGAAATATATACTTAATCCTTTGTGGATCATGTAATTATCTAGAAGTTCATTCTAGCACTTTAGGAGTGACTGAGTCATATTGAATAATCCTCATTTGGAGAAAAAAAAGATGTGTTAGTGGTAGAAAATTATTAAAGGATGAAAATCTACTTAACAATTAAATATATATATTTATGTTCTTATTCAATATCATAAATAAATTCCTTAAATTTATGAAATGTAAATTAAAACAAAAAATGTTATCCATTTACATTTCCTACTGGGAAACTAATGACCGTTTATCCCATCACAAGTTTGTGGTTCTCTTATTGTTCAATTTCTCCTTATCATGTATCCTATCACCCTCCATCAGAACATGACACTTAGTTTATTTTTCATATCCATTTTTTCTTACATAGAATCCTATTATGGGTTATTTCGGGTGACCATTGTACTTCTCTTTCATTCTCTTAAAGTGATAGTTTTATTGACTCTTATTCTGATGTGGGACATTAAATGAAGTTAACATGCCCTATTTTAAAATTGTGAGGATGCAATTTCTAAATGTGGGGAAGAATTTACCACCCCATGATTTCATAGTATGTTATTTTCATTATTGTAATTCAATAAATTGCGCTACACGCAACACCAAGTTTGAGTGAACCACGACATACCATACTAACCATTAAAAAAGTGGTTATGAATATTATGAACTGAATTTGGATTTTTATATACTCTATATAATTTTTGAAACCATATTATGTGTTTCATAGACATAATATGATAACAAATTCATTTTTTAATATAAAAGATGTATTTTTCAAATCATCAATTTTACCACCTTTTAATGGAGAACCATTTTTAAAACCAATATTTTACACTTTTATATATTCAATTTAATAAAATTATATTCTTCATTAGAACCAGGACATAAAAATTTATTTTGGATAAATTTTTGGTACTTTTCTAATAATATTCATATTTTTATGAATACTGAAGAATACTAAACATTAATTGAAGACACCTTTTTTAATTGAAAAAATTTAATATGTTAAATTATTAATTTTATTTGTTTGGTAGTATAATAAGATTATATTTTAATCATTTAATACAATTTAGGTCATTATATGTAATTTCACATTTAAATTTGACATAAACACATATCAATATTTTGATTGTTTTTACTTCTTAAAAACCCAATTTTTTCTTTTGAAAATTGAATATTAGTTGTAAATTAATTAATGCTACTTCAATTTTTTGAATTTGGTAAAATAGAATTAATTTTCGAATTTGGAATATCAAAATTTTCTTAAGGTTAAATTTTGGTATTTTTCTAAAAACATTCAATTTTTTATGAATAGTGACAAACACTGCATTATTGTTTAGAAAACCAAATTTTTTTTAAATAATTATTTAGTTAATTTATTTAATTCAATATAGATACATAATACTTATTTTATTTCAATGTGGTTTGTTGGATTCATTTTTATAATAAAATTAGATGTATAAAATTTTATTGAACTTTTTATGTCTTTTACCCACCTTCTAGGAGCATTTGAAAATTTTCATAAAAAAAATTTTACCACTTCGTTGAGTTGAATCTCAAAACTCCAAGAGACACGGTTGACATCAGTAAGTAAAATAGGGTCCAATAAGATGAAAATAATTTTTGGTCAGCCACGGTTAAAAGTAAATTGGGTAATTACAGGTAAAAATGATATTATAATTACCCTGTCACTTATCCTATAATTATTGGATAAGTGTAATTCGACCAAGAACAACCTTACAAATAAAATATGATCCTTTTGGTATACTGGGATTAGATTCAGAAATTTTTTATTAGTTTATTTTATGAAGAGTTAAAAGTGTTAAATTCAATGTTTAATAACAAAACAATTTTAAATATAGGGTTATACATAAGATAGACTCGACTATAAATACTTATTAAAAAGATACAAAAATTTCTTACATAATCGTATTTTATTTATAATTCATAGAAAATAATAATTAAATTTATTTATGACACAATCCTGATGCAGTAATTACCTTACTAATGAATGATTAAAATAATTGATATTATAAATATCCAAATAATTGTAATTTGATACTTTTGATGAATTACAATAATTTTATAGGTTAATATGACATTTTATGGTTGATTAAATAATTTTTATCAAGTAATAATAATGTTATGATTTTCATAAAAACCAAATACTAAATAGTGTCAATATTGTCCTAAATGTGTTTTTAAAACAAATACACTATTATTGGTTGATATAATGTTCTTAAAAATATAAGGTTCAGACAAAGGGCTTAAATAATATTATATATGTCATTAATTAATCACTTATGGTTCTCTTGGATGTTTATAATAAGTTTATTAACTATAGAGTCTAAGAATATTAGAAGACACTGTAAAAGCTAAACTATTAAAATAATTGTTAAATCTAAAAGATAAGGTTAATAGGGTGACTTAAACATGTCCAAAACCTATTTGTTGAGATAATTTCGACCCATACCCATCTTATCTTCATAATAAATCAGTTTGGATCCATTATAAACCGAAAAATTATTTATAATTAAATAATATTTAACTGTATTTCTAAAGTGACCCTCACCTCTCTTGTAAAAGGGTACTTCCCCTTATCTTAATTTCACACATCCAAAGCCATTTGGGTTGGCAATACCCTTCCCAAATAACTTCCCAACTACTGTCACTAAATCCTAGAGTCCTTCCTTTTATCAGAAATCAAACCTAAGGATCCCTTCTGATCAAATCAAAAGGAAGGACCTGAAGAAGAGGTATTTATTTCACCACCCTCTTTCAGGTTCTTTTCTTCTTCCACTTCCTATTTCTTTGTTGATCCAATACCAAAATAATAAATCTAGTACCTCCTACATTATATTATGTCATTATAAATATGGTACAATTATTTTGGGTTTTCTATCCATCTATAAATGACAAAGTCACCATACGAGCGTACGTATGGCATACTATCTCCACGTCGTGGTGTAGTTTGTTACTCAAAAACATCATTATTTGGATGGGTATAATAAGGATTATAACTGATTTAAATAATAAATATAACATGTTAATGATTTTGTATATATGATGTTACCATCCAATTATATATTATTTCTCCATTAAAAGATTGATATTGTTGCTCGTGCGTACGTACGGCTTATCGGCTCCACGACGTGATGAGATGTCATTCCCCATCGTAACCATTCAAGAATAAATTTCATTTTATGAGCAAATATAATTTTTAAAGACTTTATATCATTCTGGTTATTAATCAAATACATCCTATCCATAACAAACATGTCTTACATAACAAAACATATAATGGAAAACGAATAAGTTAACACCCGAAACAATAATACTACTAAAATATTATTAAGAAAGCAATATTAGAAGATCATATATGATATCATATTTATTTATATGATTTTTTATAATTTAATAAAAATTATTTAACTATTATAAAATAGTTTAACGTACCCTAGACTATGTAAAAGTACAAGGTAATGGGTTTTCATATCACTTCTTATTCTCATGAGATTCATGCTATATTGCCACTATTTACTTGTTTTGTATGTATGTACTACCCATGATTGTATTCTTTGTGTAGTACACTTTAATTTATTTGTAATTTACATCATCATAGTATTATAATTCTTTCATGGGGTGTATATTTTTTAAGTTACCAAATCAGTAAGAGAATTAAAATTTCAATTTCAACTCATTGGGCTTTACGCATACTTCATTGATTATTTTACTCCAAGATTATGCATGGAATCCCTATTTATTATTTATGTATTAATTTCCACACTTGTATCTATGGATATACCTTTGATACACATAATCACTACTTTGATAAATTCACATCCCTTTGATATGAATTTTTATGGGTAATCTTAACTCAATTTCCATTCATTGAGTTAAACATCCAAGTCATTGGTTTTGATTTTACGAGAATATGTGTGAATGTAAGATGATTTATTTACATTGAATATCCAATAATATTGAGTGTATTTACATTTTTCACACATAATTATGTAATTGATTCATCTTTAATCTAAGGATATAGTCTTTATAAGGTATTTTCTCAATTTACATTCCTTTGATATCTCTTTGTTGTTATGTACCAATTCACTTTTATATCGTGTATACACTATCGTTTGACATATTATTGCATGAATCCCTTTATTCTCAAGATATTATAATGTTTTGATTAATGTTATTCCCCAATTACCTGTATTCCAGCGTCTCTTATTTGGTTAGGAATTCTTTAACTAAAATATTGTTTTAAATGTTTTAAATATTTATTCTTCAAAATCTCTCTCATTAATGTCCATGTTTTAAAAGAGGTTTTAAGTATTTATTTATATATACATAAATGGTTTTAAATTATAATTAATTTTTAAATTTTTAATGTGGTATGGAACACTTTGATTAAAATTCTCTTTTAAATGACTTTTTTTATAAATAGTGCGGCATTTAAATGTTTTCATGAAAAAGGGTATATTTATCTAAAATATTTTTAATGACAATTTTCATCTATGTTAATATCCTTCAGTGTATTCTATTCTTGTTTGAGATTTATTTATCATAATACAATCATCCATATTGTATTGGATGAGTTGTTTTTGTCTGTGGATGTGCTATTTTTATGCCATTCATGGTTTGTTGTCAAAATATTAACATTTCGTATGCTAGTTTTAACATTAATGTTTAGATTATGTTTCACCCTTATAAATGAGGAAAAAATTTGACTTAGTAAGCGAAGGGTGGATCCCTCTATAGCTTCTTGATGCATCAGTAGGTCTCATGTGATGAACTAGTGTCTTGGCAGAAGGCCTTGACAAAATATTATTTGTAGTCTTGGCGGGAGGCCTTGACTATGTGGTTATGATTTCTGAAATTATGCATTCAATCATAATGAAATTGGATATTGATATTACATGTGATTATTCAACTAGTATAATATCCATGTTAATTAATAAATGGAATTATTTTATTTAACTTTTACATATTTTGTTGAAATTTAAGTTTAAAAGGCTTGTGTTCAACTCTTATACATTGCCTTAAATATTTATTATTATTTATGATAGTTTTGTCTATATTGTTATCCTTACTAAGATTCTTAGCTCACCCATTTCTTATGTTTTATTTTTCCTAATATGAAAAGAAGTATATTATGATTAACCTGTAGGAATATGCTAAGGGATATAAGAGTGTTCAAAGGGTACACAATGTTGTTTTTTTATTTCATGTTGTAATGTAAAACTTATTTATGTATCTAGTAATTACAAGGACACAAAATAAATCGGACTATCAGGACATGAATCCTTTTTTCATGCCAATGTTATGTAATAATTCACCTATTTTGGGTAACTGGGGTCTAGGCATTACATGGCAAACTCTATAGGCCTAGGATCAAACTTATATCATTATTGCAATCGTCTCTCACTAAGTGAGAGTGGAACATGCCTTTAAACATGCTCATATTCCTAGATAAAAAGACATGTGACATACTCCAAAGGCTCAAGATCAGGCTTATATCCCTAGTCTGACCTAGTATCACCAAGTGAGAGTGACATGTTTCTTAAGACACGAACATATTCCTATCAATAAATCATCCTGGAATTTTCTAGTAGCTCATGGAATCTAGGATCATATCTCTACTTCTACAGATGAACGACAACACTTCTATCCTCCCAAGGAAATATAAGAGGGGGTCATATTTATCTTCCCATTCTAGAGGTCTTCCATCATATTATGATAAGGAATTCAAATCAAAACCAGGCTCATATACCTGCATCATCTAGGGTGATCAGCATATTCCAAAAACCCACTCACGAACAAGCTTGTCTTCTTATCGACAATAAAGAATAACATTTTCATATTCTAGTGACTTCTCAGTAGAAGACTGATACTCTTATAGAACCAAACTGTCATCATCATGATTCGAAATCCATCACATAGTAGGTTTATTTCCCTACTAAATCGCAAAAGGAATGTCAGTATATTCTTACCATGACACAAAATAAGGCCCATATCTATAATATTATCAATTTTAGTATCATTGAAGTTGTTCATGGCACATTTTCATCACCCCAAGGGTCCATCTAATCTTCAAAAAAATAGATGTAGATCATTACCACTAATTTCATAATCATGGTAGTGTGAAAATAGATCATAGAGACTCTACACCTAGAATACACCATGGTCAACCTCCCCATGGTGATATATCCCATGGACAAGGAAATATTCCCCTTTCCTATACACCACCATATAGATAGATGAAAAAAACATGTCTTTATTGTATAAATATCTTCTAAAAACATCAAGGTCAACCATATATAGTTCCCAATCAAATATATGCATCCCTTCAAAATGTTTAGCAGGAATACCAGAGAGATAACCTCTATGGTATAACCAAATAGAAGTGTAAAATTATGATGAAGTGGAATCAGACATTGACATATGGTGATAGTTATCCAGAAAAACATTCCCCAATGTGATCTATCCACTTTCTACTTTTAACTATGATATAGTAGATGAGAATGATAAGGAGTGTTTTAATTATCTATACCAAAATATGTGGGAGAATCATCATTGATTTAAGACTAGACATCTCTCTTATCTAGGATACATGGTTTACCTTCAAACCATTCCGATATTATTCTATCATCTATACCTGGTTTCTATATCCATGGAATGGGATCCAAAATTGGGAAATCATAGTTAAAACATACAACATTATTTCCTCCATTCCATCATAAACCTTAGATAAATGATCGTCAAACCCTCTTCATTTATTTGTATTCACGTATGGGGAATGAATGGAGTGTTCCACCTAACTTTACACCTATAATAGAAGAACTCCCTAGATACGACATCTTATAATGTCATAGCCTCTGGAGAAATCAGGGGATTGGGTAATGCATGGGCCAGTAGATCACTATAATGAAATTTCCTTTTTTCAATTGTGGAAAAACATCATGAATGGAGGGAGAGGATAACCAATGTTCATTGAACAGCGCTCCTCAAAACAGTAGGAATGCATTTTAAAGATAACCATAAAATTTTCAATCAACCCAAAAAAATCCTATCAAAAATGAGTCCCACCATCATATGACATTACACCCAACCCATACACGACCATAGTTATATTACATCAAACAGGTTGTAATGGAATTTTTCATAGTATTTCGCCATTATTGAACCCAATCCACTATGCTGGGAGAATATCTACCACTACCTCCACCTCTCATATCATCAATTCTAGAGAGGATACATGTCATTTAAATAGCATCTAAAATAAAAAATTACCGTATAAATCTAGGGAATTATTTTCTCAATATCTATCACAAGCTTCATCACACCCCAAAAATTTCCTAGAGAAATCAGTACTAGTTCCAAATTAGCCCCAGAAAAATGGGATGGTGGAATTTATATTCCAATTACCATCATAGTGGTAATAAAATCTATACTAGAATCATTAGATCCATGAAGAAAGGATAAAAAATTTCAATGATGTCCTCAGATAATTCCCATAACATTGGTATAGGGCTTTTTCATCATCATTGTCACTATAGATAGAATCAGTATTCTCCATGTTGGGATGTAAATATCGATGATCGGCATACCATTTGTTCCTCCAAACACAAACCAATCCTCAGATATTTGGGGCTCATTTGGAAACTATGAAAAGAAACTCTCTCAATTTCACTATTCATAGGCATAGATGGGAGGTCTGTATGGTGAAAGGAATCAAATCCCACTGGGATCACAAGCCAAAAAAATTACAATATAGCCATGGGTTTGGGAAAGAAACCTAAGGTAGGTTGTTGAGAATCATCTGGTTGTGTGCCGAGTAATTAGATAACTAACATTTATCGATACTCCTCTATGAATGTCGTCAATAATAACTTAAAAAATACTTTCTATCAAAATGTAGATGTTTTGGGACCCAATATAGAAAATTTACCCTTAAATGAGAATTTTGATGCACACGTTGTGGTTGCATCTACATAGAACCATAAGATAATCCAAAACATGTAACCTCTTAATATTGATTTTCCACCTCTATAGATAAATACTACTTTAAGGTAATATTTTTGATACATCCTAATCATCTCAGAGTGGAGAAATATTTCCTTCTATGGAGGAATTAATGACACGGTATTTTAATAACAAATAAAATCTCAAATAACTCAATGATGAGCTACATAGTGGAAAAATTCCCATTTGGTATCATCTTCCAAAAGAGGGGAATATCCATCCTCTTATATATCTAGAAAGATATTATCATCCTATAATAGTAGAATATGAGAATCATACTAACACCAGATCATGGTATCTAGTCTAAATTTAAGAGGAAGAAAAAAAAAATGATGACTTACCTCCATTAAAGTGATATCCTATCCCACTCCATGGGAATCATTCAGTGTTTTCATGAATTGAGAATAAGTGGGAAATGAAAATGTGGATAACTAATTAAACCCCACCCAATCTCTATGGATGGTAGTATTCCTAGGCATAAGTACCTCTAGAACTGATCGATTTCATTGAGTCCTTGGATAATCAAATTGAAGCCATGGAAGGCTGACATGAACCTCTAATGCCTAAGAGAGATCCAAATCCCTAATGGATGGATGAAACTTTTCCCCCACCCAACTTCGGTAATAAATACATATCATACTTTTATGGTGTGGGAGATCCAATATATTATCTCATATATTTTATTATTGTTATGTGGCTTGATTATGGGACCTTAAGGTCAATAAGATGTAACCAAGATGAGGTATTTTGTACAGAAATTGATAGGGCCAGCTTTTTTTGGTACAATAGTCTTCTATGGGCTAATTTTTTGGATGGTAATACCTTTGTTATCAATTCCTTTACCAACTCTGCTCCACACTAAGGAAAGTAACAATAATCAACCAAAAACATCAAGTAGTATGAAAATTAGAGGGTGTTTAAATTTTTCAATATATGAAAGGTTTTAACAGATTCCCTCAACACCTCTCTCTCATAAGATCAATTGTATGAACTTTGGGCTGAAAATCTTCAGGATGAGTTGTAGGCCCCTTTGATCCTGATGAAATATCCATGTGAATTCCATGAGTTTCCAAAAATAGAACAATATCAGGAAGATTCAATTAAATAGGCCCAAGCTAACTCTCTAAAAATTCCTTCAGTAAGAGTGAAAGATAACTGACGATGTAAATACTATTTCTCTTACACTCAAAAAAAATAAATAGTACCCATCCAAGAACCTTGGAAGGACCTAAACATCTCATCACCTCCTATCACACAGCTGTAGAATCATCTATGGAAAAAAATGGTCAGGGTTTCCCAGGATTTTAGGAATAAATGAATAAATAATACTTCTTGTAAAATTAGAAACCCATATTCATTTCCTTGAAACCATGGATAATAACCTACTGAAGTTGTCATACCTGAGGAATCCCAATAAGGTCAACCTCACCAATCGCCCCTATTAAATTTCAATCTATAGATGGTGTGGTCACAACATCCAAGATTTTTTCCTCTTCAAATACATCTTATAAGTCATGGTCAACTTAGGATGGATGATTTTTGAAAACTCCCCATAATAGGTGAATTTTGTAACCATTTTTCAATTAGAAGAATAATGTAACTGGAAAAAATATTCAGTCCTGCATGGGAAGATGTTCAACAACAAGATAACTTGAATGAAAGCTGAATGAACTCATGCCACCCTGACGGCACAGCTTTACAAACCCATGATGATAAAATCCCATATAGAGTTGGAATTAAATTCACTTAATATAGGTGGATTTAATGATCAAATATATGGAGATATAGGTATGGAAGAGTCATACATATCTTTAATGCAATATTTAGCTCATGCATATTTCAACGCTATAACATTTGGATCATGGAAAATACCTCAACCAAATGAAATCCTTGTCTGATTAAGAGATCATATTTGGTTCATTAAATGTGATACCCTTAGAATAACCCATTTCTAATGATGAATACACATCTAAATAGGAATTCTCAGTACATAAATAGGGATGTAGAGGCCAAAGGTGCAGGAGTCGAGGATACAGAAGGTGGAGTGGGCATGTTTGGACCTAATATTTTAGTCAATTCCTTATAGAGGACATTTATATAATTTATTCCCATGTAAAATCACTGCATTGAGCTCAAAATAAACACAGGGGTTATTTAGATCCATCTAATGGTTTCCCAGACCTAGTCATCTTACACGACCTTTTGGTGGGGATTCAATTATCTGATCATCCCATACATTGAGGAAGGATGGATAAATCAATTCCATTGGTATTACATGATCCCTCAACCTCTGTATAAGAATCCCTCCTTTCTACCTCAAATACCTCAACTCTTAAACTGCATAAGAAGGAGTAACCCAACCTTGTAAAGTGTCTACTTATTGAAAAATAGTTTTATATTATAAAGAAGCTGATGGATTTTTTATCCAAGTTATCAATCCTATATTAAATCCATCTTTTAAAATAACACATATTTTAACTTTTAGAATCCCTACATATCCTGTACAAATTTGAAATAGAAGCTTATATAGTCGAAGTTTATCGATTGGAGATCATGTCATCAAAATTACATGTCGACATCTCATTCATATAACAGAATTAGGAAGAGGTCGTCTAGGGACACATCAGACCCCTATCCCTTTCACCTCAACTTGACAATTTTTACAAACAATGTTCTTTGATTGAAAATGGTTCTAGAATCAACATCATCCATATTCAGACCCTTCTATATTTGGGATATATAAAGGGAGATTTATCTCCCACAAAGCTGACCATTCAAGGGTATGATAAGAATGAGGAAAGACCCCCTAAGAATATCAACTCCAATACTCATTTTTTGGATCTCACATATAATGGTGATTTTATGGTTATCCAAAAAGACACTACATATAATTTCAAACTCATAAGTCCCTGGCTCCATAGCCACTTGGAGGTACCTTCAATATTCTATCAATGCCTGAAATACACCATTGATGGAATGGTCAGCATACTACATGGTAAAAATGACCCCTCAAATCATTTAATACATATATTATTATGCAAGATTCTATAAAAGGGAATTAAAATAACTAATGTTGGATGAAAAGATATAGTTTATGGAACCCAATGGATTTTGACTAGCCCTACAAATCTCTAGAGTATACTCAACAATGATTTTGAGCTACCCATAAATCTAATTGAGGCGATAGACCTGATCCTAGATGTAAAATACCCTTTTATCCCCTATGATAGTGTAATGAAAAATTAGTTCTTGAATATCTCTATGTAGAATCTAATGGTAGGTAATGATAATATCTTTTCCCATGTCCTCTCTCAATCCAGTACTGAAAAATACACACTAGGTTTTCTGAAATAATCGAGAAATTCCTCCATAGAATTATAGGTTGAATAAGAAGAGTCTTATCTCAAGAATACCCCTCTTGTATTTGAGGAATCCCTCTCCACCACAATCGATGATCTCATGTAGTTAAATCTGGTAACATAGAAATTACCATTATCTATACTAATTATTTTCACCATGCCCATCATGGAGGAAAAGATATGTATTACATTTTAAAAGAAACCTAGATATGTGGTCACATGTAATTATATTGAAATTCATTAACTAAATTTAGATGTTTCTACTTACAACCATGGGTTACCCAATGACCATTGCGGTTTCAATATGGTATCTATGAGAATTGACCACTCTCACGCTAGTAATTTTGAAGTAAAAGTTTAAAATTTTAACAAATACCATTTTTTCTATTAATTGAATTAACAAATAGTAATCACAAATATCATCCATTTCATGAAAAATAATAGTAATATTAGGTTATACATCAATTTTTGAGACTTCAATCAACATTTTTGAATGTATGACTTCCCATTCTTGATCATAGAACTCTTGATCGTTTCCACAACTAGCTTACAACCAGATTCCTTTATGGATTGGTACTAGGGGTACAACACGATAATGGTGGCCCCTAAAGATAAAGAAGAATCTCCCTTCAAATAACAGTAATGGATCTTCTTCTATATGGTAATTCCATTTTTATTAATGAACATTGGTACCACTTATAATGTTCCACAAATTGTATCTTCAATACCTTTTAGGAATAAATAGACAAGTCTTATGTTGGTGACCAGGTATTCAAATCTCGATAACAATGTGATCACTTCATAGATCTTAATAATGTCTTAAACAAGTTGACACAGTGAATTCTGAAGATGAATCCATGAAAAATCAAATTCACTTTAACATTTAGTAAGTTACTTGTCCATGTGGTGTGCCATTGTGGCATTATGTTTGACCCTAAAAAGGCCATTGCAACCTTTAAAATTTAACACCTTAAATATCATAATGAATTTTGGTGGATCAATGGGAACCTCACCTATATTCGGAATTTCATATAGAACATAGATGAAAAATATCTTTCCATCATGATGCTGATGAATATTGGCATTTACTACTGATGGTAGGAGGACTTACATGAAACCTTTGGGAGTGTCAAGTAGTACCTACCACACACACAAGTTCTGGTGTTTCTGGTGGAAGGAAACACACTCATATTATATGTGGGAACCATTGAATGATCACTTTGCACTCTCCTAACAGAGAAAAATTATTCAGGGAATGAGAAATTTCTCAATAAACTCTTCCAAATGATGATAGTTATTGACACCTGATATTATTACGTCGAGAGGAACTACCTCACACTCATCTTTAAAATGTAAAAGATGAGGCATTAACTGCAACACTACGAAGTCTAATTGGTCTCCCGTATTACACTGATCATGTAAATACATTTTATCCTATAATGACTAGGTTCTTGGACCAATGGGTAGTCATTCTACAAAAATATGATGTTGAGTTCTTATTACTGAAGCCAATGAAAAGGCAAGTACATGATAATTTCTTCGCGGTACATCCTACCTAGGAAACAATACTAGTGGATAATGATTTCCATATGAGGATGTTTTTTGTTCCCCTGTCACTACATGGATATAGAATATGTATTTTTATGATTCTTCCTAAAGTTATATCAAGAAGAGACTGAAAAATATAAAACATTTCTCGGTTTGTCAAGCAATTGTGTTGGTTTCTCTGGGAAATGAAATTTTATCGACTCTTTCTCACAATTTGAATGCTGCATGAATAATGTGTCTAAATACTAGGGCCTCATTTCTGGATTTTATATATCCCTAAATATAGACTACCTAAATATCAAAGGGGATTCAAATAGAGTGATAAAGTATATAAACACTTAATATTCCATCAAAGAGTATGATTGACCCCTCTCACTGGCTACGTGAGGGGACTATTTGTAGAGTTCCATTTTTATGAAAAATTATATCATGTCCCATAATCATAGAATTATCTTTTCAATTCATTGGATAAGGCATACATGATTCTAGAAGGCCCTATTCATGAGGATTTGATCTTCTATATCATGCACCGAAGGATGGTCTCATCAATAATCATTTGAGATAAGAAAAGATTTGTAATTACCCCAAACCCAGAAGCTCAGAGTCGGTACCTTACTTTATTAAAGTGGAATAAGATACAAGTGATAACATCCCAACAGACCTAATATTTTAGTAGTATTGGTAGTCATGATGTGTACTTGAAATTCAAATTACATTTTAAAAATTAAATAACAAAAGGATTTCATCGAGCCTTCTATTATTCCCCCTTTGTGTAACACTACATATTAGTCATTATAGACATCTTAAAACCAATGGAAAAAATAAATATAAGAAAGGGGTAACCTAAATTGATATTTAAGGATTATTTAATACCAAATATAACTTTAATCAATGATAATAATCAACATGGTATGGTACATAACTGAATAGACATGTCATTTTGTCAATAAAATGAGAATAAAATGCCTCATAGATTTTATAATAGTGAAAATACTATGGAGAGTAATAACTAAAATGAAGAAAATTCATGTTTTAGAACATCTAAACTACCAAGATATATCATCTAGATAATTACTATTAAGATCACTCCTCTTACCGGTTTATGTATATGTGTACAAACCCTTCTAATTCTTCATGGAAACAAATGTGAATGGTTTATCTCCAATTAATTTCATTCGAATGAACTACTGATGCATTGAGGGGAATTAATTAACTACTCCCAAACCCTTATAAATTTTGTTAAAAATCACTCAAACTATTTCATGATTGTCCAGATCATTTCTTATATATCAAATAATAAATTTGGAAAGATATATTTAAATCAATATCTCCCATACCACATTGAAATATTTGAAATAGAATCCCCATAAAGGTAAATAATTATGAAATAAAACATTGAAGACCAGGATGATAAAAAGATTAATTATTTTATATATCAAATGGACAGTACCACACACAAAATAAATAAGTGTTGAATAAGGCATATCTCACAGAAATAAAAGTGAGACCAAAATCCCTTAACCTACAGTTCCTTTTGTGGAAAATGATTTACTGTACTGTATAATGGATTGAATAATATTATAAAATTACATAAGAAACATATTCATATTTATTATATCATATATGATCTTCTTATATTTATTTATCACTCATTTATTACTGATATTTCATTATTACACTTATTTCCGGTGTTAGCTGCTTCATTGTTTTTGCTTGTTTTCATTATGAATGTCTATGTTATTTTTCATATAATATAGATGCAAAAATCACTAGAATGATATTAATGTTATAAATATCATATTTAATCATTAAATTCATTTATATAACCATTATTGGATTTTGGAAAAGTAAAATGAATTGTATCGCATCATGGAGGCGGTAGGTCCTACGTACGCATGAGTGATGGTATCATTCCCTTATTAGTGAATCGGTAAATAATTAGATGGTTTATTAATTTTCCAGAATCAATATCATGTCATTATTACCATATAAATCTATTTTTCCATCATTATACCCATCCATGTGTTGTGGTGATAAAAAACATATTTTACCATGGTGTGGATATGTTAAGTCGTATGTACGCATGTGTGGTTCCTTCATTTTTTGTACGATGGATAATAGGTGAAATATGGGTTTTTTGTAATCATTATAAAATATAATAATATATATGATACTAGATTTATAACTCTAAAATGAAAATAACACATGAAGAGGATGTGTAAGATGAAGAAAACATCGATGATTATATAAATATGATTACCTCTTCTTTGGTGGCCTTCCATTAATCTATTCTAGTGTGATTTATGGTATGGCTTTTTAAGAAAATTTTTTTTATCAATTGTATATGAATTTTGGAAAAATAAATTTTTATTGTTTTTTTGAGCTATTTATCTCAAATTGATGTCACGAAGTGACGGATGAGGTTTCATTTTATAATTGAGGTTAGTGGCACTTTTAGAAAACCAAAAAATATTAAAATATAATAAGACTATTCTAGTGAAAAATACTTCCAAATGTGACATAAATTAATAGAGGAATAAATATTAGACTATATAATTTCTCCAATGTTATATTTTAATTTTTTTATTTTTAAATAATTTAATAATATATTAATTCAATAAAATACCATTATTGTCAAATTTGATACTATTCATTAAATTTGACTTCAAATAAATCAGGAAAAATTGGTAATTCAAATATAAAAATTTCAAACATTTCTAATATATCTTGTAGGTATATAAAATTCATTATAAATATTATGTCATCCAAAATATATCAAAATTAATATTTTTAAATACCAATAATTAGACTTTTTTTAATTAAATAGATACTATTTTAGTATTGTAAAAAAATTAATGCAACTATATAATTTCTAAAAATTAAAAAACATTTAATAATGAAAATAATTCCATTAATATCAATATAGAAATTTATTTTCAATAATATCTTGATTTTGGACCTATTTCATCACATAAAAGATATTAAATACAACGATAGTGACATTTTATAACTATCATTAATTGAAATAATATATAAGTTATTTTTAGGGACAGGTGTCCATAAATCAACTCCAATTATATATTAAGTTTGTAATGTTCTAATAATCTACATAAAATAATTTTTATGGATGTTTAGGTCATATAATTACACTTATCTTTTGGATTTAACCCTTATTTAATCCCTTTAACCCTTATCGTGACAACATGCGTTTTTACTTTATAAGGGTTAATATAATTACTATTAAATAACAAAAAAACAATAAATGGATCATTTATGAAATTTTAAAATTTATCTTAATTAGTTATTTGAATTTCAGATTTCTATAAATTCTATATCATTTAATAAAATATTATTTATTTTAAAATATCATTAATGTCAATACTAACACAATTCCTTCGTTTTACTTTCCTAAAAAATAACAATACACTAGATAACATCAAAAAAACCTTTAATACGTATCAAATATGTCTCGTTCATCTAATTTTTTTTTGATATCAATTATATAAAATTATATTTATTTTAATAATTTTAATAACGTTTATTTGATATGTTTATTAATTAAACAATTACTTCATCATCATTGTGTGAGAATTTAATTAAATATTTCTTCCGAAAAAAAATTAAAATCATGATTAAGATTAATATTTTATCTTTAAAATCACTATTTATGGTTGAATATATTTTCTAAATTTCCACACTTAAAAAATGTAATAATTTTTAAGGACATGAGTATGACATATGGGATGTTCCCTATAATAAGATATTATAAAATCCACAAAGCCGTATTAGTGGATCCAAGAGGCCATAATACATTACCATGGATTATTATGGACATAATCACTCATCCAATAAAATTAGGACATTTTTTTGGGTAATTTTCTTATATTTATAACATAAGTTTTTCCCATAATCACAAGATTTACCTTTAAACATGTTAATAAAAAAATTCTACTTACTATTCATAGTGTCCAAAAATAAATGGGAAAATTTTATAAATTTTTAATTTCTAATTAAATATATTCTATTCATTTTTCAATATTCAAAACACATAAATCACCAAAATTAAGTAAATATTAATCTCATTGACATAACTAAAAAATAGGAGCTTAAAGTAAAAACCTTCAAAATATTGAAATGTTTTTATATCCAAATTCAAAGTGAAATTTATTTCGATTACCACAATTAAATTAAATTACTAAAAATTTATCTAATAATACTTTAAAACCAATTAAAAATGTAATTTACCACTATGAATTAATTTGATGAAAAAAAAATTTCAATTAAAATGCAATATTTTATCACTATTCATAAAAATATGAAATTTATTATAAAAATACCGAAAAATCAATCCATGAAAATTATGATATTTTAATTTAAAATAATATATTTGTTTCATATAAAATTTATAAATTTTATAGATAGTATATTTAAAACTTGTGTGTCACCAAAAGGTGGAAAAATTTACATCAAAAAAATATAGATTTTTTATGTGTAAAATTGAAGATATACATATCATGTCTCTATAAAATCATTTATATGAATAAAAAAAATTATAAAATATATTATGTATAAATTTTATAGTTTTTCTAATATTATTAATTTCTAGAAATTCTACTGCTAGGTTATAATAATTTTTCATTGTTCATTTAAGGAGGTTGTTTCTTGAAACATAAGATATCGAAGAGATTAAATTTAAAATGATACATTACATGAAATATTAGGGTGTTATATTCTCCCCTAATTTAATAAATTTCATCCTATCAATTTTAAATTTCACTTCTAAAATAAAAGGATTATACTTCAAAATTCTGTTGTTGAAATCCAACATCAGAAATATGATTAATACAACGTCCTTATAATAAGAGGGAAAGGGAAATTGAAATGGTCACCACAAAATTTCAATTTGGAGTAATATACAATTAGATAAATATTAAAAGATGGCCATGGAATAGAAATATAAATAACATGTTCTGATAGAGAGAGACTGTGAAAATGGTCATTAGAATGTTAACCATCACAAAACTATAAATCAGGTGATCTGTTAAAAGACCATTGATTTATTAGAAAGAACATTAATGATATAAATTTTTTGTTCCAAATACTAATTATATAGTTGAGGTATTATTTTACAATCCAGATAAGCAATTGAGAAAATAATCCGACTTGATTTAATTCCATGTTATAAGAATGATCTTATTCTTTGGTTGTGATTTGATCTATTTTCACTTCATCTCTTACATTAGGAAATGGATATTCAAGTTGAAATTTTCATACATTAATCACTCTATTGAATCATAATATCCACCAATAATTACTTTGTTTTTAAAATATTTACTGAAACGAAAATGTTCAACGGATAGTATACAATAAATCATACTTCTACCTCAAACAATAATATCCAATGTTTGAAATAATCCATTCAAACCATAAGATTAAACAAAAATACATATGTCCCAATCCAAAGTACAAAATAATATGGAAGGTCACTAAATTTTAAATATAAAAATAACATTATATTCCCAAAAAAATTAATGTATCACTTATTGTTAGATACCAAATATCTAATCAATATAAAAACCTTAAGGAAAACATTCATGCTTTTAAATCCTTAAATAAAAATTATTGTAGTAAAATCCTTATATATCCAATGACTTTTATAACCAACGAACCGTTAATGAAATAATTCTTGATTCCAAATATATAATAACATTTATCATTCTACTTTATTCTTAAACTATTAACTATGTTTTATCATATTATACCTAAAAACCTCATCCCTTTCATTTTTATTCTTTTATTTCTTCACCATCATTAGTAATATAACCAATAATTGTATAACCATACTGATTCTAACAATTAACCAAAACCCAAGTCACAATGTGATCAACACTAATCATAGTTATATAGTCATGAAGAACCATTTATTGGATGTCTAAATCATGACATCTTTTTCTCAATATATGATCTCGTAGGTTTAACCTTGGTTATCCATGTTTTTACCAAGTCTATAGGATGGCATCCTATACTTAGACTTATCCACAAATTCAGTCATAGGGTTATTTTTTATAATACAATATTTCTTAAATAAAGTTCCCAAGGATTCTACTAAAATTTATCTAACACCTACTATGATGACCATAACATGAGAAGACTGAAGCTGGTGCCTTATGTTTTTACATTGAAATAATAAACAAGTGATTGCATCCAAATGGAACGAAAAGTTTAGTATTGTTGGTAATATAGATACAAACATTAAATCAATTAACATTTTTAATATGAAATGAAAATATAATTTCATTGATTCTTCTATTACTACCCCTTTATGTAACCCTGCATATGAGTCAAAATAAATATCTTGAAATCTATAGAAAATAAACAATGGAATGGTTTTTGCTCAACTGATCAGTAAGGGTTATGTATAGTGGAAACTGACACGAATTAATGAGAATAATGAATATAGAATGGTATATAATAGAACACAAATTCTATTTAATCAATAATGTTAGAATGAAATTCATCCATAGATTTTATCATAGTGAAAATTCTCTTGATAGTAATTATTGAAATTAAATAAATTATTATTTTCGGATATCAAAACAATCATGATATATCCTCAAGATAGTTACTTTAAAAATCAATCCTCATTCAAATTTATGTCTGTTATTAGAAACCATTCTGATTTTATATGGAGAAAATTTTGAAGGGCTTATCGCAAATTAATCTCATCTTAAGAGACTACTGATGCATTAAGTGGATTTCATTAACTAGTCCCCAACTCATAGGGATTTTATTAAATGGACCCTAACCCATGTCATACTTCTCCAAATCATTACTCATATATCAAGAAAATATATTTAAAATGATATATTTAAATAAAATTTCCACATACAACTTTGAAATATTTGACATATAAGCCACATAAAATTACATAATTATCAAATAAAACATTCAATACCATGAAGATACAAATATTAATAAAATGATATATCAAATGGGTAGTAAACCACACAAAATAAATAAGTATTTAATGATTCATATCTCATAAAAATAGAATTGAGAATAAAATCAATTACCTTATGATCTCTTTAGAAGAACATGCATTAACATCCTATATACTTTTTTTAAGCATGGAATTAACTTATATCAGAACCTTACTCAGATTTATGATATCATATATTGTAACAACCTGAGAAATTATAGAATAATACTTTTTCTTATCTATTAACATTTATGAATTTGATATTAATTTTATTTTAAAGGGTAAAATATGTGTGATAATGTACCTGACACAAAAAAATGGATTTCTCCAAAATCATATGTTGCACATAAGACTGGGATATACAAAATAATAATACATTACTGATATTACTATTTTAAATGGTAGTTAACTCTTAACCATGGTATTTCCATGAATTAATAGAAATATTGATATTATGTTTAAACATGTTTGTTAAATGTTTTTCCTTTCTTTAAATAAATTTTAGAATCTTAAAATAAGAATAAATCCAATTTTAATCATAATCCACTCATATATTTTGAATAGGTAGTTCTACTACCTTGTTATAGAGAACCATATTAAATTCGTATTTTAGTTACTTTTATATGTTATATTTGAAAAAATAATGTTCTTATTTATAATATGAGCATAATAAATCAATTTTCATGATTTTTTGGTATTTTTAGGATAAAATTCATTTTTTAAAGAATTATGAAAAAATACTGCATTTTAATTCAAAACTCTATTTTCTTCAAATTTAATTATATAGATAGATTATACTTTTAATGGATTTTAATATTTAATTAATTAAATTTTTTACTGTTTAATTCCATTTTGGTCATTTTAATTAACTTAAAATAGAAATTAAATATAAAATCATTTCAATCTTTTGATGGTTTTTACTTTTAAAAACTCATTTTCTCATTTTGATAATAAGAATTAATTTTAAATTATTTACTAAATTTTTTTTTATTTTGGAAAAATGGATTCAATATTTTTAATCATAAGGTACTTCTTATTTAAATTTTACCTTTTTATTTTTTGGACATTATGAATTGTAACTTTATTAATTATTTTAATTATTATAGTTTAGGGTAAATCATGTAATTAAACATAAAAAAATTATAATTATATAAAACTACCATAACACTTGATATAGTTATATTGGATGAGTTTATCCCAAATATGATCGTCCTTGTGTATATTTTACGACAACTTGAAACCACTTCTATGAATTTAATGCATTTAAAATATTATATTCAATAAATAATCATTTTTGTAACACTTTTGTTTTTAAAAAATAATCTATTTTAATATAGATTTATAAAAGTGAAATCTTTGACTATAAATAGTTTTTAGAAAGATAAAAATATTACCTATCTCCTAGTAATTTATTTATAAATTTTTCTAAATAAATAAAGAAATTTAATTATGACACAATCATGATGCAGTAATAGATTTATTAATTAAAAAATAAAATAAATGATAATATGAAATTTAGAATAATTATTATTTAACATAATTTATTCCATAAAATAATTTTCTAGGTGACTATGACATGTTATAAGTCTATTTAATTGTTTTTTGTAAGTTATCTCTCTCTTTGGATTTCATTTAAATTCAATGAAAGGAATAGTGAAAAAATTGTCTTAATTGATATTTTATAAAACTGAACATTTAATAAATTATTTAAAAATATTAAAAATATTTTAAAATCACAATTTAAATATGATAAGGTTTAAAAGTTAATTCAGTGTCAAATTATTAGAAATTTAACCCATATAAGTAAAATATATTTCCTGTTAATATTTTAAATGTTGTGACCACAATTAAAATTAAATGAAAATAACTAAGGGCTACCTGAAAAAAAATATGCTTTAAAATAAAATAAATATTTGTATAAAAATTATTTGATGAGAGGATTTAGAACTATACACATGTTATCTCATATATATATATCACGTTTGAGTCATTTGGATTAAAAAATTAATTTATATTAATTTAATATGTTATGAGTTTCCATGGGTGCCCCGCCCCTCACCTATAAAAAGGTACCCACTCTTTTCTAATAAGAACAGTTTAGGTAGATTTGGTTTAGTAAATATCTACCCAAAAACAATCTTAAAATCCTCCCCTTATTTTTAGGCCTTTTTGTAATCATAACACACTTCTTAGTGGTGTTAATGTGTTCTTCAAAGGTGATAAACCAAAGAAAAGCTATCATTTTTAAGTGTTTCTTTTTTATTTCTTTTTCAACTTACTTAAAATATTATTATTATAATATTAATAATAAATCAATTATCCTATCTATACTGATATGTTATTATTTTAATATCATCACCTAAATCCATCTCCAAATTCAACAAATGGAAAATCAATATTTTGTTCATTCGTATGGCGGACTACCATCTTACAAACCAGTATAGTTTGTTATTCGTTATAATTTATCAAGACTTGTTGTAATTTTGTATTCAATATTTATATATGATATTAAAATCATATTAATAATTTTAAATTAATTATATTCCAATTATTTTCTTACCTTAAATGCACATAAAATCGGTAATGTCATTCGTGCGTACGTGTTAACTATCACCTCCACAAAGCAATTAGAATTGTTTTTTCATCACCACATAACCTGTATAATATATATATATATAAGTATATTTAAATAATTATCATTGTTTTAAAAAAATTATGATCATTATATATATATAAAATAATAGTTATCTCTTTTCTATAATGATCAATGAAAAATGGAAAACATTACTCATGCGTATGTATGGTCTACTGTCTCCATGATTATAACATTGTTAATTTTTCAAAACCATAATAAATAGTTTGATTTCAAAATATGATTAATGTATAAAAGTGATTATTATTTCATGAATACTATTCTGTATATTTTGGAATTATGACCACATGGACAATTTACATCATAAGCAAGTTCATTTTCCACTCATGTGACGAATAAAAAAGAAATATCTGATATGAACATAAATAAATATTTAATTTTCATAACATGGTAATAAGTGATAAAAATGAACAATAAACATGATAAAATTTCCCAATAAAGTATAAATTAACATAATTTTATAATTTAGATATATAACAACTGTACGTGACTAGTCAGACTCAAAGTATGGGACATCATCTCAATCTCCCTTCATTGAGGCAAATTTTGACGTCATACACCACTAGCTTTTATACAGTGTATAATAAACCCCTTTTAATTTTAATTTCATTCAAATGTTTTCAATAGGAATTTTTTATGAATCATTTTACAAATTTACAAATTTAATGATTGTTTACGTATGCAGAAAAACAACCTTTTCATCATCGTGGCCATTATTTGATATTTGGATTCCTCTATAATCCAGAATTTTTTAAAGAAAAATAAATATCGTATTCCCTTTTAGTGTATTTTTGTTTTCAAATTTTTTTATAAAGGTTTTTATTATTTATATATCTTGAAATGATTTATTATCATTTAAATTTGTAAATTCAATTTTTCTTCTATTCCTATTTTATATGTTATGGTTATGTAATGGTTCTTTTAAATTTTTTACATGTAATGTGGTTCTGTGAAAAAATGATGTTGGTGTGCGTTTTTTAGCTCTGAAATGAATTGGTTAATGAGGAATTGTTAAAATAAATATGTTTTAGCCAATGATATTTAGGGAATATACAGTGATCGGTATTCCAAATGTAACTATGAATGTTACTATCTATGTAACTATGAAATATACAATGTAAGTATGTTATTGATGCAAGAAGTTACCATTATGATTTTAGATTTCTTATAAGTTGTTCAGTAATATTATGATTTCAATACCTATATTAATGATTGTATGTTTTATGTGTGTAAAATATGATTTTTAAGAAGATTCTTTCAGGGGTTTTAAATATTCATGGATTAATGGTTTCATTCAATATTTTATATCCTTTACTAAGTTTTTTTCCCATCCAAAATTTTTAAAATGTTTTTATAAGGTATATGGATGGGGTATAAGAATTAAAGAAATCAAGAATAATTTTATCAAGAAAAGAATTCATGATTATTTTTTAAAAAATTATATTTTGGAAGAAATAGAAACTTTTTTAGTTGTATTAACTATGTGTAAATTTTAGTTGTTATGTAATAGTTATGAACTAATTCTCTAAAACTATAAACCTGAAAATATATTCAATGTTAAAAAAGTAAATACATGATTAAAACTCAATATTATGTATTGTTTGAGGTAGAGTTATTACATTTGGTATCAAAGGTCTGTTTAGATAACTTTAGAGGTTAGGGTGTTATTTAAGCATAAGTGTCAGGTAGTACATAACCGCAATGGGTATAATATTTTAAAGAGTATTATTTATTTTAGATAAATTGAATGAGTTTTAGATAAAATTATTAAATAAATCTTATTTTTTATCTTCCTCATAAGATTGTATAAGATTATTTTATTGATATACTAACACTAACCTTTTTGTTTTTAGTAAAATGATGGGTCCAGCAGGCACTGAAGTAAGAATGGATGTGAAGAAAAATTTGGTGGTTCTATGGATAATAAATTGAGTGAAATGGGATCTGCAATGAGACCTCTTATGGTTATTCTAAATAAAAAATCAAGATTCATGATTAACCACTTGAACCTTTTTGATTTTTCTAGGAATCATATATAGGATAAAGGAATCCCTATGGACGTTCAAGTAATAATCATAAAGAAATAACTTCCATGGAAAAAGGTATCATTTAGTAGACTCTAGGAATAGGAAAGAAGTTATTTTTGAGTTATCAATTGAATTTTTAAAATGTGGGGAGTATGGTCATTATGAAAATAAATTTCCTTCAAAGAAGGATTGCGAATGGGATCAGGGGGACTATAGAAATATAAGATTAGTAATACCCAATTACATTCTAATATAAAATGATGGAACTAAAAATAACTTACATGGTATGTATTATTTATAATCTCATGTTTTTAAATTTTTTATTTGTTTTAAATGATTAATGTTTGTTATAGGAAATTAGTGTTAAGGAATAAAAACAAATGGTTTAGGTGTAAGGACTCGACCCCAATTTCCCGGAGATGATGACTTATTTTATTACATTGGCATATAAATAAGGAATATGAATCCTGAAGGACCATGTTTTTTATTATACTTTAGAAACAAGATAAATAAATAAGTTCAAAATTACATCCTAAAATGAAAAAGGACACTAAATTATTCCATTAGAAACATTCAAGCCTCCTAGATTATTCTTTTAATTCACTCATAACTTACATATTTATATCCCGGGAAAATGAAACACGATAAATGGATGATCTCAAATGGACAGTAAGAGTAAGAAATACAATTAAAAATAACATGAACATATACATCAGGTATGGTGAATAAATGAAAACACATGCCTTTATGAATAATAAACTTGAACACATTATGGAATGAATATGATATCAGTAAATATTTCCACAATATAACATAATCATGGGTATTATACTAGTCGACTAACCACCTAAAATTTCAATTACTAGCTTCGTAATGAGGTAAGTACATGTGCCAGACATTCTGAAACATTTTTCAAGGCCTCGGCCAAAATGTCTAAAAATGATTAAGGCCTCAGCCATAACTATATTTCAAATTGGGAAATTCCTCTACCAATTCTATGTATATTTTTCTCATGAGACCTATTGATGAATTAAGGAGATATAGCGGGCCCTAACCATTGGATAATAAGTCTAACTCAGTACTGATAGTATTGGGGATTAATATAAACAACTTATACATTCATATTAAAAGTATCATATGAAATGTAACTAACTTTCCCCTTATATGAAACATAAACATTAACCATTCAGAGTAAATTTATTGAATGGTTTTAGGATAGAACATCCACAATCAAACTAGTCATAAAAAATTCAATAAAATATGGTATATTATATCATAAGAGATAAAACTCAATTATGTACAAGATTTAACAATTGATGTTAACATAGATAAAGATACTTTTAAATGAGACCATTGAAAAATCCTTGAGGAAATAATCCTAAAACATTCCAAATAATCTCATACCACCTTGAAACATTCAAATCATAACCTTAGAATATTATAAGAATATGTAGACACTTGATATGATATTACAAAGGTAAGTACATATAACACAAGTAAAAAGTATGTGGTGAACAAGGAATATATCTCCTGAAAGAAAAATTGAGATGAGAAAAAACCTTTTTACTTTGGAAAGAAGAGTTCTATTAAAAAATCCATTGTATTTGACATGAAATTAGTTATTAAACATGAATATCCAAGAAAATAAAATAATAAGACATTTAAATTATATTTTAGTCATAAAATCTGTTCTACTGACTTGATATCATGTAAAAAATAGTTCTTAAGATTTTTTAAAACTAAATCATTTTAGAGAATTTAAAGGAAAGTATTGAAGAGAATTTTAAAGTGGAAAGACATGTTTGTTATATTAAACACAGAAATGATAAAAGATAATTTCTCATGTTAAAATAAGAGTTTTTATAAAAATAATGGTGGCATAAAAAAGATTCCGGTGTACACTAGAAAATGGGTAAGAATTCCAAAATATCCCTTGAATCGGGATTGTATTTCAGAAATAATGTTGAAATTTCCTTTAAAAACGTGTAAATCCCAATAAAATAAGGAAGAAAAATAGTGTTTAGACATATATAAAACACTCAAACATAACTAATGATTATTACATAATTATACATAATAATTTCAATGAGTTAATTATACAATAAAAGTAACCCAAATGAAAATGGAGGTTCAGTTGAAAAACCCTTACCAATTTGTAATCAAATGATTTGTTTACCCAAAAATTAATAGTTTTAATTTGATACATTAAATACCATGAAGAAAAATATTCATGATATGTCACATTATTTGGAATTATACATACACCATACACAAGTATTGGTATTGAATATGGAAAATATCATAAAAATGGAAGTGAGATGATGAAACCCCTACCTTAAGTCTGAATGTGATCTGATCTTGAACCTAAGGTCATAGAATATCATATTATACTTATTAATAAATTATTTAAAATCCTATTATACATATATTTAGTTTATCATAATTCTATATAGTTCATTTATACCCTTATTTATAGGTAATTATATTGAATTTCATCGTTCCAGAGTGTTCGTTTTCTTTATTTTCATAATCGGTTCACATGTTCTTATGTAATGGAGTTCATGTAGAATGGATGTAAATATATAGAATAGAAATTAAAAATTATTTATGAACATACATAAGTGTTAATTTTCATTTATATCGGTTGGTTACATGGAAAGAAGACGAATCATTAGATGAAATATTTATGACATTCACATAGAATATTTTAGCCGTATTTTGATTACTGGGAACTAGTTTGGTAATATGATTTAATAATATATACATATATGGGTCACTGAATATTAAATATGTTATAATACATATATTACAGTCTAATTAAACTGTAAGAACCCGGATCATAGTTTCAGGTATTCCTTTCCTTTTTCTAGAGTTTTTGAGAAAAAATGGAGTTTCTGGAAATTTTTGAAGTACACGCCATGTACTTTATGAGTACACACCGTGGACACTTTTCCCACTCAAAGTCGTGTGCTGGATTTATCCGGGCCACACACACGGTGTGTAGGGATGATGTGGAGGCCGATTTTAGCAGAGTATGGAAAAACCTAGTACACGTACAGTACTCTAAAATTACACGCCATGTACTTTCTTTTTTTCATTAAATGGACCGGGGTCACGCCTGACACACAGAAATGACTTATTCTAGGTTTGTTTCATCCGAGAGTGTTGAGTATCCATGAATCTTTGATGAGCCCCTGCCTGTCTGTCCGTTATCCATTTCAGGAACCGTTGATTGCGTTAGAATCGCAGCGGTGAGTTCTCCCTTCTTCTTGAGCCTTGTTTTCCAATTCCTCCTCTTTCTCAAGTTATCATGGTTTATGTGTTTTGTAAGTTTTCTCAAATATACGATTTAATAAGGAGAATATTTTATTGTTTTTCACGTATATAAATCTCCTAGGATCGAGTTAGGTGGATTGTGCCTTTCTGTAGAAAGACTTTGAATATTTTATGTAATTCCACCAATTCCCTTGAACTAAAATTGTGTATTTTCCTGTTTTTCCCTTGATTGATTGCCTACGTGCTTGATTTCTATATTAGAGGTTTACCTTTGTTAATAAAGTAGTTTTTGTTGTACTCTGGAAGTTTTTCATACTTACTTTTCCTATTAAGCGTTATGCCAGTTGTCATGCTTAGTTGTAGGATAGTGGAACTGTTGTGCTGTTGTGCTGTTTTGCTAATGAGCCTTGGAATGATAGCCAAGTAGTTAATGAGGTTTACTTCGGTGATACACGTGCATTATGCATTTTTATATTACACAGGGATGAGAGAACCTAGTGTATGGACCAAAGGGAGAATGGACGTAAGGGGTTCTCCAGAGTGTCTTTAATTTATGTTGCGAGACCATATGGGGAATTAACGTTGACTGCTTCCTCAGAGAGTCTGTAGTTCCTTGACAGGGGCCACATGGGGAATTGACATTGAGTGCTTCCCTAGAGAGCATTTATTACGATACGAGACTATAGGGGGAATTGACGGTGAGTGCTTCCTCAGAAAGTCTACTCTTAGTTGAACCAGAGGGATGAGACTGAGTGTGCTTCCTAAAGGGTAGCTAGTAATTGTAGGTTAAACCATAGGGGTTAGGATGTGAGAGCTACCCAGAGGGTTACCTATTTTCTACTTGTTGTTGGTTGTTCTCTTCTATATTTTATATTCTATAACTGTGGATTGTAGCTGTTGTGTGCTTTTCTGTTTACTGCTTCCTGCACATTCACTTGCCTTATATTCATTGACTGTTAGGCACAGATCTTTGGGAGTTTGCCTACAGGGATTGTATTTCACTCCCTGTTTGGGCCATGCTTTTGGGCCCAAGCAGATTATATTGTTGTAGGTATAGTTAAGGGAAAGCTCCCTTCTGCTTCAGGTTCTTGATTGTTGTGGACCTGGAGAGTATGGGACCAAGGTGAGGCTTTCGATGCTAGGATTCACTCATCTATTTTTCAATTGTACATTGGATTAGTACTATATATATTATTGTGACTTATTTGGATATTTTCCTAGACATATATATATCATGCATCATTTACATATATTCGTGCTCCAGTTGTTTATATGTTAGTCTTCCCTTGTTTATCGTTTACTCATTTATGTATGTCTAATGCTTCTGTTATTGTTGTTATTTGTGTTTTTTCTTTTCCGCTGTGTACTCTGCCAATGAGTTCATAGTTTCCCCACTATCACACCCAAGGCCCTCGCGGCTAGTTGGCAGCCTCTGGCATTTAGGAAAATTCACTTGAGGCCATGTAACCAATCGGGTATGGGGAGCCTCTGAGTGGCTACTGGAACCGGGACGTTACAAAGTGGTATTAGAGGTGTTCTTTTCTTCTAACTTACTATTTGGAGCCTTTATCCAGGGATATGATGGATTTGGTACATGGTGTTAAGCTGTTCTTGGGAGTAGCTATCCCGTGTATAGGGAAAATCCATACTACCTCATTTATTGTAGTTTTCTGGTTTTGATATTTACGGTTGATATGATTTCACCTAGAGTGATTCAAATGTCCTATGTTGTTGTTGTTTTTATTTTGCGGTTCTATTTCTGTCGCAACCCAATGAGATGAGGGTATGCCATCTCATACATCATATAGACACTTGTTAGAAATCACATTCCATGCATTCTTTCCATGCCATCCAGGGTGCATTAGCGGTTTCATGTTGTTTTGATAGAATTGTGTAGAGTTTGGATGTTGTTGTGATATATTCTTTGATAGAATATCTGCTGCTTGATAGAGGACTTTTTTTTCTACTTTGCTTAAATTAATTCCATGTTTTGATTCGCGGGGAGTATGGGCCCTCACGGATCATAATTTGGCACCTATTTGACTTGTTTTCTGTGTTTTCTAGGCTTCTGTGTAGTTTCTGAGCTACTACACAGAAAAACCCAGAATACATGGCATGTACTTTTTGACTACACGCCATGTAGTTTTTAGACCATGTCACTGACTGTGTGAGTAGGGACATGCTATTGTAGAAATAACATCAGGAACACGCTGTGTACGGTTGGTACACATCGTGTAGTTTGGAGCCGTGTACTCGGTCGTGTCACTAACAACATGGGTCGAGGAAGCTCGAGTAGAACACGCCATGTTGTAAAGGAACACACCATGTAGTCCTATCCAGGTACCCGACCATGTCACGAACAACACGGGTCGGTGTTACCTTCTCTTAGACATGCCGTGTTGTTTTCAGAACTCGCTGTGTAGTCTTGTCTAGGTACCTGGCCGTGTCACGAACAACACAGGACGGTGTCACCTTCACCTATACACGTCGTGTTTGTTCGGAACATGCCGTGTATGGTTCATCCATGTAGACGACAGTGTATTTATCAACAGAGGTTGTTGAAGCCTTGTCTAGTACATGTCGTGTTTGTTCAGAACACGTCGTGTAGTCTCAGGTTAAGTCGGACCGTGTGGGTTAGCCGTGCAAAGAGACTCAGGTAGGGGAATAGTTTTCAAGTACACACTGTGTGCGGGGTAAACACGCCATGTAGTTGAGGTGTTACATGATTTTAGGGAATGGGTACATACCCATGTCAGTGGCTTAAGAAGACACACCGTGTAGGTTTTATACACTCCATGTAGTCGTGTTTTGTAAACTTGTGTGTTTTCCATCCCCAGTTTCTGTTTTGTACTCTTGTGTTATCTATCTTTGTTAATTATGATCTAAGGTGTGCTTTTGATCTTTCAGATATATGCCGCTGAGATGTCCTCCAGTTGTACATTAGTCATCAACCAATGATCAGATGCCAGATATGGCTGATTAAGGACTTCCTGCCGATCCTCCAGTCTGTCCAGCCTTGGCACCGGCTGTCATACCAGTTGCAGGCACTGATGCGCAGTTCAGCGAAGGTTTTATGGGGATGATACCGACCTTTCAGGGAGCATCGCCTCCTACCATGACTATGGCAGACTAGACATGGGTTTTCCAATAGCAGCATCCTCATACATTCTCGGGGGAAGGAGGACCACAGGCTGCAGAGTCGTGGATGGATTCCATGATGACTATCATCAATCATCTGGAGATGCCTCCAGAGAGGCGGGTCAAGCTCTCTACCTACATGCTCTGATACTCTTCCAAGAGGTGGTGGTACGTGATCTCACAGGTGGGTCATCAGCAGGTTATGCCTTGGGAGGATTTCCAGCGCGTGTTCTTTAACTACTTCCACTAGGATACCCTGAGGGCCGATCGAGCCCAGGAGTTCATGAGTCTAGAGCAGGGTACTCTATCTGTTATGGAGTATTCCACTCGTTTTATCGAGCTGTAGCGTTCTACTTCCCTCCGGGGTGGAGAGGGATGTTCTTGGCATGGAAGTTCGAGGATGGTCTCAGGCGTGAGATCCACTCGCAGGTGAATCTCTTCAGTTGACTTCCATCTCATCCATTGTCAACCAGGAACTTATTGCCGAGCACAATCTGAGAGCCTCCGGAGCTGCGAGCCAGGGTGGTTCTGCTTCCAGAGCTTGTGTTCCCCCATTTGACAGTAGAAAACGCCGTAGGGAGTCTTCATGCAGTTACGCAAGGAGGTGAGATACATCTTCTGGAAACCAGGTTGTATGCTACCAGTGCGGTAGGAGTGGGCACACAAGGCTGTAGTGCTAGAGAAACCCAGTAGAGTGCTGATCCTGTGGAAAGATGGGCCATCTTCAGCATTTCTGCCAGGTTTTCTCACCAGTAGCTGGTGACAGGAGTTTTTCTATGACTCCTCATTCAGGAACAGCACCACCAGTTTCTTACTAGTCGAGTAACTGGTGTTCTTCAGGCCGTTCAGGCTAAGGTGGAGGCTGAGGCCGTGGTGGTCAGCCACCAGCCTTTCAACATCAGTAGGGTGGAGCATATCAGAGCGGTCAGGCAGGGTCACAGGGCTGCGGTGCAGGCCAGTTCTTTGCCATGGAACAGAACCATCAGGAGCAGTATCCCAGACCTTCTACAGTTCGAGGTACGATTTTAGTAGCCTCAGTTTTATCTTAATCACTTTTCGATACTGTTGTAAAGCATAGATTTATCTCTGTTATTATTGTGGAGAGCCTAAGGCTCTGTGTCTTTTCTTCTTCCGACACATTGACACTAGACACACCTTTGGGGATGGGGACATCTAGTGTACTTCAGTGTAGAGAGTTCCCTCTCAAGGTTTCAAGGTATCATTTCTTATGGGATCTCTATGTCCTAGAGATTACAGGCTATGATGTCATCCTCGGGATGGATTGGTCGGTTCCCTTCGAGGTAGCCGTCGACTGTTATGACCACAGAGTGAGATTCATTTCACCATAGGGTGAATATTTTCTTCATAGAGGTGAAAGGGATGTTCGGGCGAGTCGAGCAGGACACGAGCATCATGGGCTAGGAAGGGTGAGAGCCCAGATTTCTAGTCTTTATCTGGATGATCATGGGACTTCGCAGTTGGACTTTCCTCCGGTGGTGGATCATTTTAGGGACATATTTCCATAGAAATTTTTGGGTTTTCCTCCATAGCGTGAGGTAGACTTTTCTATTTAGATCATGCCAGGAAGAGCACCGGTGTGCATTCCTCCTTATAGGATGGATACACCTGAGTTGACGGATCTCAAGAAGTAGTTGGATGAGTTGCAGGCAAAAGGTTTCATCCAACCTAGTACTTCTCCTGGGTGTTTTCCTGTCCTATTTGCGAAAAAGGCAGATGGTACCCTTCGGCTTTGTGTGGATTATCGGAAGTTGAACCAGTTGACAGTCATGAACTGATATCCCTTGATGAGGATCGATGAACTCTTTGATCAGATTTGAGGAGCCCAGGTGTTCTCGATGATCGACTTGAGGTCTGGTTATCATCATTTTCACATTAGACCATCAGATATACCTCTTAAAGCCTTCATGAGAAGGTATGGTCTATACTAGTATAGAGTCATGTCATTTGGACTCACGAACACGCCTGTAGTTTTCATGGAACTGATGAACCGAGTGTTCCATCCTTACCTGGACTCCTTCATCGTGGTCTTCGTAGACGATATCATGGTGTACTCTCACACTCAAAACGACCATTCCATACATCTTCATATCATTCTGATTACTCTGCGAGAGCATCGTCTCTATGATAAACTCTCAAAGTGCCACTTTTGGATGGAACATATTCACTTCATGGGTCACGTCATCTTAGAGGTAAGAGTATCTGTGGACCAAGAGAAAGTAAGGGTTACAGTCTCAGGTGAGCAGTCGAAGAACGTTTTTGAGGAATGAAGCTTCCTAGGGATAGAAGGATAATACAGACGCTTCATTCATGAATTCTCATGCCTAGAAGCACTATTTACAGGTCTGGCCAAGAAGGGGGTGAAGTTCTTATGGTCAGATTCTAGTGAGTCAGCCTTTTAGTAGCTGAATGAAAGATTGACGTCGGCACCGATAATAGTCTTGCCAAAGCCAGGAAAGAGATATACTATCTATTGTGATGCTTCAAGTATTGGCTAGACATTTTTCTTATGAAGGGAGATGGAGTCGTTGCATATGGGTCTCGGCAGTTGAGGCCACATGAGAGGAACTATCCTACGCACGATCTGGAGTTCGCACCTGTTGTTCATGCCTTACGTTGTTGGAGTCACTATCTTCTAGGAGAGCACTTTGTGGTATTCACTGACCACAAGTGTCTCAATTATATCTTCACTCAGTGTGATATGAATCTGAGGCAGCGCAGGTGGGTCGAGTATCTTCAGTTTTTTGATTTCGAGCTTACCTATACGTAGGGAAAGGGCAATGTGGTGGCAGATGCGTTGAGTAGGAGAACTCAGATTCAGGCAGTTCAGGAGGCCAGCATTGAGTGGAAGCTTATGGCTCTGTTCTCTGAGATGCATCTGGAGGTGCACGACAGACAGGGATAAACTCGCCTATCTTCTGTAGTCGTTACCTCTACACTACTTGATCGGCTACGGATGAGGAAGCTATCAGACATAGAAGGCCTAGTCCTATGGGAGAGTGTGTTAGGAGAGGACCCTCTTCTTGGATGGACAGTGGGAGAGGATGAGATCTTGTGTTTCCAGGGACGCGTATGGGTGCCAGCAGACATACGTGAGCACTTGATGTGGGATTTTCATTCCTCAGTTTGGGCAGACCATCCTGGCATCAACAAGATGTATCAGGATCTTCACCACCAATATTGGTGGCCAGGTACGAAGAGAGATGTTGCTAGTTGCGTCATGAGATATTCTACTTGTCAGCAGGTGAAGGAGGAGCATCAAAGACCAGTAGGCCTTTTACAATAGTTACCCATTCCATAGTCGAAGTGGAACTCTTTCACAATGTACTTCATGAAAGGGTTGCCAATGTCTCCCCAAGGTAACAATGTTGTTTGGGTTGTCATCGACAGACTCAAGAAGGTCGCACACTTCTTTCCGATCAAGGAGACCATCATTGTTGATGATCTGGGACGGTTTTACATTAGAGAGATTGTTTGTCTGCATGGAGTTCCACACTCTATTATTTTAGACATGGATGCGAGTTTTACTTCTCGGTTCTGGCAAGGACTTCAGAAGGCTTTGGGTACACAGGTACGTTTGAGTAATGCATACCATCCCCAGACTGATGGCCAGTCCAAGCGCATGATCTAGGTGCTTGAGGATATGCTCCGAGCTTGTATCCTAGACATTGGAAAATCATGGGAGAAGCATGTCCCTCTTGTGGAATTCGCCTACAACAACAGTTTCCAGGAGACCATACAGATGGAACCATATGAGGCTTTATACGGTAGGCCATTCTGATTAACCTTATACTGGATAGAGGTAGGAGAGGCAGCTTTGCTGGGACCTTGTCTTCTTCAGGAGACTTCAGAGCAGATAGAGCTGATTCGGAAGAGTATGGCTACAACACAGTCTCAGCATAAGTCTTATGCTGATCAGTGGAGATGACCTCTGGAGTTCGAGGTCAGGGATCAGGTTTTCCTGCGTGCCGCACCGAGGTTGGGACACAAGAGGATTCAGAGGCAGGGTAAGCTTTCACAGTGGTACATTGGGCCATTTGAGGTTTTGGATAGAGTTGTCCTGGTCACCTATCAGTTTCAGCTACCCCAGAGGTACCAGTCCATGCATGACATATTCCTCGTCTCTCAGCTCCGATGTTATTTTCCAGACTCGTCTCATGTCTTTCATCCCGAGGAGGTTTAGCTCGAAACAGATGCATCATTTGAGGAGCATCCCATCTGGATTGTCGATCGCAGTACGAAGGTTATCCGTGCGTGGTATGTCCTTCTTGTACGGGTGCTATGGCAGCATGGGTGAGTACAGGACGAGACCTAGGAGAGTGAGGCCAATGTACGATCGCAGTGGCCAGAGCTGTTCGTGGTTTCTTCTTCTACACCTCGCTAGGGAAATTCGGGGATAAATTTCTTTAAGGGGGAAGTTTGTAAGAACCCGGATCATCATTTTAGGTACACCTTTCCTTTTTCTGGAGTTTTGGAGAAAAATGAAGTTTCTGGAAATTTTCAAAGTACACGCCGTGTACATTATGTGTACATGCCATGTACTCTTTTCCCACTCAAAGCCGCGTGATAGCCATGTCCAGGCCACACACATGATGTGTAGGGATGATGTGGAGGCTGATTTAAGTGGAGTATGGAAAAACCTTGTAAACGCCATGTAATCTAAAATTACACATTTTGTACTTTCTTTTTTTTAATTAAATGGACCAGGGTCGCTCCTGATGCATAAAAAGGTCTTCTTCTAGGTTTGATTCGTCCGAGAGTGTTGTGGATCTGCGAATCTTCGATGAGCCCCTGCCTCTCCTTATGTTCTCTGTTTCATGCACCGTTGATTGTGTTAGAATCACAGCGGTGAGTTCTCCCTTCTGCTTGTGCCTTGTTTTCCAATTCCTCCTCTTTCTCAAGTTAACGTGGTTTATGTGTTTTAGATGTTTTCTCAGATCTACCATGTTCTAAAGAGAATCTGTAGTTGTTTTTCACGTATATCGATCTCCTAGGATCGAGGTAGGTGGTGTGTGCCTTTATGTAGAGAGTATTTGAATATTTTGTGTTATTATGCCAATTCCCATGAATGAGAATTGTGTGTTTTCCTGTTTTTCCCATGATTGATTAACTACTTTCTTGATTTCTATAGTTGAGTTTTACCTTTATGAATAGAGTTGTTTTTCTTGTACTTTGGATGTTTTTCGTACTTTCTTTTCCTATTAGGATTTATTCCAATTGACATGCATATTTGTAGGATAGTGGAACTGTTGTGATGTTTTTCTGCTGAGCCTTATAATGATAGCCAAGTAGTTCGTGAGGTTAAATTGGGTGATACATGCACGTTATGCATGTTTATATTACACAGGGCTAAGAGAACCTACTTTATGGACCAAAGGGAGAATGGACGTAAGGACTTCTCCAGAGTGTATTTAATTTATGTTGTGAGACCATAGAGGGAATTGACGTTGCGTGCTTCCTCAGAGAGTCTGTAGTTCCTTGACGCGGGCCAAAGGGGGAATTGACATTTAGTGCTTCCCTAGAGAGCCTTTAGTACGATACGAGACTATAGGGGGAATTGATGGTGAGTGCTTCCTCATAAAGTCTATTATTTGCTGAACTAGAGGGGTGAGACTGAGCGTGCCTCCTAAAGGGTGTCTAGTACTTGTATGTTGAACAATAGGGGTTAGGATGGGAGAGTTACCCAGAGGGTTACCTATTTTCTACTTGTTGTTGGTTGTTCACTTGTGTACTTCATATGCTAGAACTGTGGATTGTATCTCTATGTGCTTTTCTGTTTACTGATTCCTGCACTTTTACTTGCCTTGTATTCATTTACTGTTAGGAACAGATCTTTGGGTGATTGCCTACTAGGATTGTATCTCACACCCTGTTTAGGCCATGCTTTTGGGACCAAGCAGATTATATTGTTGCATGTATAGATAAGGGAAAGTGCCCTTCTACTTCAGGTTCTTGATTTCTTTGGAGTTGGAGAGCATGGGACCAAGCCGAGGCTTGCGATGATAAGGAGTCACTCATTTGTTTTTCTTTTTTACTTTGGGTTAGTACTGTATTCAGCATTGTGACTATTTTGACTGTTTTCCTAGACATATATGTATCATGCATCATTTACATATATTCCTGATCCAGTTGTTTATTTGTTAGTCTTCTGGTGTTTATCGTTCACTCGTGTATGTATGTCTACTACTTCTGCTATTTTTGTTATTTTTTTTTCTTTTTCGTTGTGTACTCTGCCAATGATAGCATAGTTTCCCCACTATCACACCCAAGGCCCTCGCTACTAGTCAGCAGCCTCTGGAATTTGGGGAAATGCGCTTGAGGCCATGTAACCAACCTCGTACGGGGTGCCTCTAGGTGGCTATAAGATCAGGGACGTAACGTAAACTATAAAAATGGTTTCATGACTACTAAAGGTGAAATTAAATATAATGAAAATTCATCATCCATGATGGTTCTAAATTGGAACCTCATGGACGCTGATTTCAATTATAATATAAAATATGAGAGTCTAAGAATATTGATGATGGTTCTTCCATTAACATGATATAATTCTAGTATATAAATGATACTGGATTTATCATGGTAATTTGGATAGAGGAGTTGGGGAGATGATATCAAAATAATATAAATAAAAATGAAACTAATTGAAAAATAAGGGTGGTTTACCTCTTCAAAAACTTCCTTGAGAACCTCCTTAAGGGAAGGGTTTTGGTCCTTTGGAAAGACCAAGAGATTCTTAGACGTGGGGAGTGACTAGGGAAAGGTAATTAAGAATAAATTTGAGGAGATTCAAGGCTTATAAGAGTGAAGTTTAGATGGAGTGAGGGAGAGTTATAGTAGAAGAGAGGAGGGTTTTTATAATTTCCCTCAAGACTAGAAATAGTGATGATTCCATGACCAAGAATAGTAGTAAATTCAGGTGATTTCAAAACAATTGGTCTTACATCACTTATTGTTTCATAAATAGTGCACTTAACTGATAATAAGTATATAAGATATTTTACCATATTTCACAATTCATAAAAAATTTGAGTACTTCAAGAAATCCCAAAAATTAACCCTAAACATTTTTATACCTGTAGAATTAAAAAATAAACACCATTTTTTGAAAATAATTTTCGGAATATTTTTAATTTATTTTTTAAATAAAATAATAATTTTTTCAAAAAACACTTTAATTATATAACTCATTTTATAAGACATTGATAAATTAATCAAGGTCCTATAAAATAATCATATAATCATAAGAAAATAAGGTAAAAATTTGTGATTACATTTTATGAAAATAAATTTCCATTTTAAAGTTTTAAATTAATAAAAAAAATTCTAATTTAAATATTTATGTCGTATAAAAATAACAATACATACACTATAATCATTTTTTTTATTTTAATATGTATAAATTGTATTTATACATTCATGGGTGAAGTTTCAATTTTTTTCTATGATTTAATAATCATTTCTATTGATAATGGTATGTCACTATTCATAAGGTTAAGTTACTATTCACTAAAAATTATCTTTGTCTTATCAGACTCTAAATAACTTACTAAACGCAACCGTGTATGTCAGTTTTTCAAAATTCAAATCACAAAGGTGGAAAATTTTTTATTACATGACTAAGTTATAAAACGTGGTGTTTTGTAGAGACTCAGTGTTTCATGCATTCTATAATAAATCTATTTGTAAATTTTTGGGGTGTCACATTATTCCTTCACAAAAAATGCATCCTCAAAATTTGAAATTGAACTTCTGAAGTTAATGGTTGATACTTGAAAATTAACTTGTGGATGAACCACATAAAGAGTATAGTTAAAATATTATATTAATAAGAGGAAATGGAAATTCATTGGTTACAAAAAAACACATTATAATTGGAAAACATGGTCAAGGAATAACAATCAAACCATCATGTAGCGACATTAAACACTAAAACCCATACAATAATCAACTTAAACCATTCTGTAAAGGGTTTAAAAATTCCAATATATAATGATTCAACACATTTTAATGGAGGCCTCTAATTTTCAAATTTAAACTTTTCATTAGACGTTAATGAAAAATAAGAAGCCCTAAAATTCACATTCCAAACATCTGAATAACATCATCATGTATCCTCTTGAAATATATTAATAACTTGAATTACCATAAAAACCATATTTGAAACATGAATTACTATGTATTCCTTAAGTAAGATACATGTTATTGGATATTTTAATTATATCCAAAAGTGATGTAAACTTAATTGATGATAGAATGGACCACTTCTCGACAAGTCAATAATCAGTTCCAAGGTATTCAGTACTTATCTGAATCAATATTTTCTTCATCATTATCTCATCATGAGATATATATATATATATTAAGGGTGGTATTTCCCTCCATCATTTTTTTTCTAAATAGATTATATTTCTTCTGAATCACTTTTCTTTTATACCATTCACAATATTACCCCTAATCCTTAATGAAATTGTACTGTAGTACAATCCTTACATATCTCATAATTCTTACTACCATTACATTAATGACAAAATATTCAAATGACAGGATACATGATTTGAAATATTAATCAATCTATATCATCTGTGGTAGAATCATAACTTGATCATTATCTGAAATAATTATTTGGGGTATATTCCTTTGATGCTTGGGAAATTGTTTCACATTTTGTCCTATATCCTTTCCATTGATGAATTGAATATAAGGATATTCATTCCTTGTTGGAAATAATGACCATGGTTTCCTTTTTTTGAAACATGAAGAAAACTCCTTTTCTTCTCAAGAATATACCAAGGTGTTTCCTTCCACAATTATCACATTTGGAAAAATATATCTTTCTATTCTTCCCCTTATCCATGTTTTTCACTGCCATCCTCTTCTTCATTTTCTTCCTGTCAAAGCCATAGGATTTAGAGAATTGTTTACATACCTTTAAACACATGATATTATTTCCTCAAATGATGAGGATTTTAGGGAGACAATATTCCTTTGAAATGATGGCTCAAGACCATCAGAGATATGATCCTTCTTACTTTTCTCATCTCATACATTGTTGAAGTTCTCATTTCTTCTACTGGGCACCATTTCAAATCAATTCCATATTATATTTTAGCTGTTATCATTATGAACTCTCTATGAATCTAAACATGGTGTAACACATACCATAAATTTATACATTGTAAATACTAGAACTATATACTTTGGTTACTTTGGGGGAATAAATTCTTCATAATGGTGAGTAAATAAATTGTGAATTATCATAAACATATCACTTAGGAGTGTCAATACCAAGAGTGTATCAAGGACCGTTGTCGTGTACCAAGATACCCAGGTTCATGCCTGAAACTCCTTGTTTGTGATTTCACTATTAGGTACATATGTACCAGAGCCACATCTACCTGTTTGTATCCAGAAAGGGATGTATTTTCTAAAAAGATCCACATAATCTATTCCTTTCTGAAATATTAGGATGTTCTTGTTTTCTTATCCTCAAACACTATATTAGGGATTTTTCCCTAATTAATGTTTTCTAAATATAATTTTGCGGTTTTTTAATAATCTTCCTTTGATACAAACTGTAAGGACTCAACCCCATATTCCTATAGATGATTCCTTATTTTATTACATTTTCATATAAACAAGGAATATCCATCCCTAAGGACCAAATAGTTTAGAAGCCACTAGAAAAAAGTTACATATATAAGTTCAGAATTACATAATGAAATTAAAAACAACACTAAATTGTTCCATTAGAGACATCCAAGACTCCTAGATTATTCATGCATGTACCTCATAACTTACTTCTTCATATCCTGGGAAAAGGATGTATATGAAAGGGGTGAGCTCAAATGCTCAGTAAGAGTAAGAGATAAATTGGAAGATAAAATAAACATAAACATCAAGAATGGTGAATAAATTAAAATGCATGCCTTTATGAATAATAAAATTGAACACATTATGGAAAAAATATGAGGTTAGAAAAAATTTCCATAATATAACATAATCAAGGGTATTCAAATGGTCATATAACCACATGAACGTTGAATTACTAGATTCATAATAAGGGATGTGCATTTTAAAGATATTCTAAAACATTTTGTCAAGGCCTCATCCATGATGTCAAAAATTGATTAAGGCCTCGTCCAAAACCATATATCAAATTCGAAAAGGCCTCAACCAATTCCATGTCAATTTGTCTCATGAGACCTACCGATGCATCAAGGGGCTATAGTGAGACCCACTAATCACATAATAAGTCCAATGCATTCCTCATATGATCAAGGATAAATATAAACAACATATCCATTCATATATAAACTATCATATGAAAGGTAACTAACTTTCCAAAACCATTAAACATAAACATTGACCATTCAGAGTATATTTGGTGAATGGTTTATGATAAAACATCCACAATAACACTAGTCATAAATATATTTAATAAAATATAGTATATGAAATTATAGAATATAAACTTCAATGATGTATGAGATTCAACAAAGGACATTGACATATATTAAGATAATTTTAAATGAGACCATTGAAAAATATTTGTGGAAATAATCCTATAACATTCCAATGGATCTCATACCACATTGTAACATTAAAATAATAATCCGATAGAATATTATAATAATAAGGAGACTTTTTATATGATATCCCAATGTTCGGTACATACACCACAAGTATGAAATTAGTGGTGAAAAATAATATATCTCATAAAAGAAAAATTGAGATTGTAAAAATTATTTCTACTTTGGAAAGAAGAGTGATTTTAGAAAATTCATTGTATTTTCCATGAAATTAGTTTCTAAACATGAATATCCCTGAAAATAAAATACTAATGTTGAGTCAATAAGGTTTTCCTTATGAATTTTCCATTCCTTATTGTTTTGAAAATCACAAACACCTTTCTATAAGGAAAATCGCTTTTATAAGGAAAATTGCTTTTATAAGGAAAATTTCTTTTATAAGGAAAATCGCTTTTATATGGAAAATCGCTTCTATAAGGAAGATCGCTTTTGTAAGAAAAATTTTCCTTATCATATTTTCATTCATATAATTCTTAAGTATAAGTTTCGGATTCATTTCTATATTCTCGGAATCATTTGAAACTTTGATATGAAACATTCTGTTTTATGTACCGTATTCCATATGTGAACTATAATGAAGATTCATTCCGAATTCCGGATACGAACTCTGATAAAGTTCTACTCCGAATTATGGATACAAATTCTCATTAAGAATTCGGATGACGAATTCTCATTACGAATTCTGATGACGAATTCTCATTACGAATTCTGATGATGAATTCTCATTATGAATTCTGATGATAAATTCTCATTACAAATTCTGATGATGAATTCTCATTATGAATTCTCATGATGAATTCTAATTACAAATTCTGATGATGAATTCTCATTACGAATTATGATGACGAATTATCATTACGAAATCTGATGATGAATTCTCATTACGAAATCTGTTGACGAATTCTCATTCTGAATTCTCACTCCGAATTCACCTATTAAACAGAATCTGATCATCTTTGTTTTATACACTCAGAATTTATTTAGACTTCGAAAAAATATTTTTTTACACTCCGACCCTTCACTCCGATCTGTTGAGTTAGACTTTAAACTATATCGTACTTTATGTTTCACTTGTTTTGTTATAAAACGATGTCGTTTATTCTGTTATAAACCAACTGTTGGTTAAGTTACACGTGTATAGGTCCGTCCAATTTTTAAGGAAAATATTACCGTTGGAAAGGAGGCCGACCTTTCCTATAAATAGGAGCTGATTTGAAAGAGATCAATGCTGACTGATGAATATCTTCTTCGACATTGTGCATACATGTTGTCTAAGTGATTTCTAGAGAGAGAGGCTCTTATTAACTCTCAATGCTTCGTGAAACTCCAAATGTTGGTGATTACATTCGAGGACTTTCGGGGATAGGAAGACAGATGTGCTGACTACCTTGTAGTTCGAGGGCTTCCTTGCTAAGGAAGTCATAGGTTGCCAACTACCTTGAAGTTGAGGGCTTGCGGGGATAGCAAGACAGAGACTCAGATCTTCGTATCGAGGGCTTACCCTGGAGTGGGTAAGATAGACTTGCTTGAAAGTATAAATCAAGGGACCTTTATCCAAGGTTGTCGGATACCATTCTCTTTGGGTTAAAAGAATTATATCTTGTTACTCGTAGTTTTACTAATTGTTTGTTTCCACTGCATTTTGTATTATAAAGAAAGTATAACTTTCTTATACTTCCTTACTTGTACTCTGTTTCATTTAGATTCTATACGCTTTAAGGTAGAATCTCATATTGTAATCTTTTGTTAAGTTTCAATTTCCGAATCCATATTTCTAGAACCTACTTACTGAATCTCTTTCCAGTTTTAAGAAATTTCATAGGACTTGAAGTTTATATCTTCATTCATTTTTCCAATTTTTCAATTGGTGTTAGAGGTGTTGTGAATTTTCTTAGTTTAACTTTGATAAACTTAGCTCTTTCCTTTGTTTAAAGGAATTTTTAAAGTGTACAATTCACCCCCCCCCCCCTCTTGTATATTGAGCATCTACATCAGTATTTCGATCCTACCATTGGTATTAGAGGAGGTCTCTAAAATACTTGTTCTCACGTATAAGTTTTTCTTGCTCACTTTCTCATTCCGAACATTCTCATTCCGAATTTTGTCATTCCGAACATTGTTATTACGAACTTTGTCTACTTAAAAGTTTGTGTGCCAAAGGTTTTTAAGTATGACAGGAATTAATGTTGGTTCAATTGATAATCTAAATCCTAAAAGACCACCAATCTTTGATGTTAATGAATATGAATATTGGAGAGATCGAATGAAGACATTATTTATCAATACTGGAGTGGACAACTTCGTTATTCTTACTGGTGATTATAAAATTCCTGATAAGGAAGTTCGAACTTTTACTAACCAAGAAAAGAAAGTGTATCAACTCAATTATAAGGTATGCAATACCTTAATTTGTTCAATGAATATAAATATATATATCCAAATTTCTTCTTGTGAAGCAGCTAATTGTATCTAGAAGAAGTTAGAAGTTACACACTTTGGAACTTCTAATGTGATCGAAACTAGGAGAGCTATGCTTAGAGCTGAATACCATGGCTTCAATTTTCCTTATGGTAAACCAATATTTAAAGTTCAACAGAGATTTATGACTATTGTCAACAGTTTACAGTTTATGGGAGTGAAAGGGTTAGATGATGAAGCACTTGTGGATAAGATAATTTATATTATGCCCAATGAGTGGGAATCCAAAAGAACTACTATAGATGAGAACAGGAAGGTTACATAAATTTCTCTTGAAGAGTTATTTGCAAATCTTCTCCAACATGAAACATGAATGAAGAGAGATGCTGATAACATCAAGAAGAAAAATGGAAATGGTATTATTGCTTTCACAACAACATCAAATCAGATGAAAGCTAAGACTCCTGAGAGAGTAACTAGATCCAAGTCTAAGAAAGTTATTTTCCAATCTGAATCTAGTGAGAGTGAAGTCTCTGAATGTGAGTTAGCAAATCTTGCTCGAAGGATGAACACGATAGCTGGTCAATGAAATTTCCAATCCAAGTATAAGAAGAAGGAAATGAATGATAAGAAAGATGGTGAATTCACATGTTATGAATGCAAGAGAGTTGGAAAAATTAGACCAGATTTCCCTTTGCTCAAAAAGAAAGAACGGAAAGAAAGGAATTCAGACAGGAACAGAAATAAGTATTATAAATCCAAAACTAAGAAAGTGCTGAAAGCAAATGATACCTGGAGTGCCAGTGGTGGTGACTCTTCAGATGAATCTTCTGATTATGAATCTTCAGGACAGAAGAATCTTGGTCTTATAGCCAGATTACCTATTGGTAATCATTGTTTTATGTCTAAGGTACGAAATGCTGAATCATTGACCAATGTTTCTTTAAATTCTAATGATAGTAAGTATTATAACTATTCTGATGAATAATCCTCTTCTGATGAAGAAAATACTTTACCTGCTTATGAAGAAGTTTCTAGGTTTGCTGAACTTCTTGAAATTTAGAATTCCAAACTAAATAAAAAACTTGATAAGGAAAACTCTAGGAATAATATTCTTACAAAAGAGATATCAGATCTTTCTAAAGATCTTGATAAGAAAAATGCTGATTTTGAAAGTGTTTCAAAAAATCTTGAATAAGTAAGTTCTAAGAAGAACAATCTTTCTAATGAGTTAGAAAAAGTAATTTCTATGAAAGGTGTCTTTGAGCCTAGCTCTAGTTCTAAAACTAATGATTTTGAGGATAAAAACATGGTTATAAAACTCATGTCTGAAATTTTTTCCTTAAATAAGTGTTTATCAAACTTTACCCATGGTAAGGAAAATTTTGATAAAATGTATTACCAAATACGACCTTTAATAAATAAATATGGATTTGGTTATACCCATGCAAAACCAATTTTTAGTAACAATTGTTTTGTTCCTCAAAGTGCCCCATTTTGTACTAAGTGTCAATGTGGTGGTCACTAGGCAAAGAATTGTTCCTTAAACAAAACCCAATCTCTAGGATTTCATAAAGGTTACTTTTCTAAAAAGATGTGGGTACCTAAATTTTTTTTATCTGGAAATCTCGGATCCAAACAAGTTTGGATTCCGAAAGTCTGATTCTCTTCTTGATTTCAGGAAAATAAAGAGAGTACCAGCAACAATACATGGTACATAGATAGTGTATGATCCCAGAACATGACTGGTAACAAAAGCTATTTTGAAAAGAATTTCAAAATGAAAGGGGGAAAGGTAACTTTCGGAGACAATGCTAAGGGAGAGATTGTTGGTATTGGTAATATAGTTCATTTAGGAAAAACATTGGTTTAAAATGTTCTTTTTGTTAAGGGTATTAACCATAACCTCATTAGCATAATTCAGTTATGTGATGAAGGTTACCTTGTGAATTTTAGGAATTATAATTGCTTAGTTCACAATTCCAAAGAATAATTTATTCTCCCAGCCAATAGGCATGAGAATGTTTACACCTTAAATTTAAAAGACCTAAGGAGACATGATTTACCTTTCCTAAGTGCAATGGAAGATCATTCCTGGTTATGGCCTATAAGACTAGGTCACTGTAACCTTAGAAACCTATGTAAACTCACTAAGAAGAAACTAGTTAAGGATTTACCAGATCTTAGATTTGATTCTTCTAATGTTTGTGATCCTTGTCAATATGGAAAGCAACATAAATCTTGTTTTAAATCGATCGGTGAAGTCTCAGCAACTGATGCATTGCAATTAGTGCACATGGATCTTTTTGGTCTAACACAAACTGGAAGTATTGGAGGAAAATACTATGTGTTTGTTCTCGTTGATGATTACACTAGATTTACTTGGGTTTATTTTCTAGCAAAGAAATATGAAGATTTTTCTTATTTCAAAAGTTTTAGAGCTCATGTTAAAAATGAGATAAACCTTCCATTGGAAACTATTCGTAGTGATCATGGAAGAGAATTTCAAAATTCTGATTTTGAAAAAAAAAATTAGTAAAAAAGGTATTACTCACAATTATTCAGGACCTAGAACTCCTCAGCAGAATGGTGTAGTTGAGAGAATAAATAGAATTATTCAAGAGATAACTATAAACATGTTGAGTGAATATTCTATAGCTAGACATTTCTGGGCTGAAGCTGTAAGTACTGCTTGATATACTATAAATCAAGTTTTGATTAGACCTTTTCTTAATAAAACTCATTATGAGTTATGGAATGGTAGAAAACCAAGACTATCCTACTTCAAGGTTTTTGGTTGCAAAGTATTCATTTTGAATACTAAAGATAACTTACATAAATTCGCACCAAAATACGATGAAGGAATTTTCTTAGGTTATTCCACAACTTCTAAGGCTTATAGAGTTTTTAATAAAAATACTTGTACTATTGAAGAAACAGTGCATGTAAAATTTGATTAGTCTGATCCTTTTGTTTTTAAAGCATCCCAGCCTACATCCTCAGATGTGTTTTCCAAAACTGATTGTCAACCTTTGATAGAAGAACCTTATGATAAGGATAATGTTCAAGAAGATACTTCTGAAACATTTACCCCAGAAGACATTCTACCCTATGTTGATGAATAGGCTTTTCAAAACCCAAATAAGGTGTTTCTTAAGAATAATCCCAGTGATAGTATCATTGGTGATGTAAATAAAACTGTAAGGACTAGATGTTCCATATAAAATGAAGTAGAACATCTAGAATTTCTTTCCCAATTAGAACCGAAAAGCACTAATGAATCCTTAGGTGATGATGATTGGATCAAATTTATGCAAGATGAACTAAATGAATTCGAATGGAATAATGTCTGGACTGTGGTTGAAAGACCTAAGGAAACTTCTGTTATTGGAGTAAAGTGGGTCTTCAGAAACAAATGTGATGAAAATGGAGTCATAGTAAGAAATAAAGCTAGACTTGTTGCTAAGGGATATAATCAGCAAGAGGGAATATACTATGAAGAAACCTATGCACCGGTACCTAGACTTCAATCTATCCGTATTCTACTTTCCTTTGCATCATTCATTAATTTTAAACTTTTTCAGATGGATGTGAAATGTGCTTTTCTTAACAGTTATGTCCTAGAGGAAGTTGTTGTTGAACAACCTCCTGGCTTTGAAGATACAAAACATCCTGGTCATGTTTTTAGACTTACCAAAGCTCTCTATGGTCTTAAACAAGCCCCACGATCATGGTATGATAGACTCACTGGATTTTTGCTTCAAAATAACTATGTTAAGGGAAATGCAGATCCAACCCTTTTTATAAAGAAAGATACGAAAAATGTTTTGATTGTTCAAATTTATGTTGATGACATCATATTTGGTTCAACTCACCAATCTTTAACCGACTCTTTTGCAAGTCTAATAAAATATGAGTTTGAAATGAGTATGATGGGTGAGTTAACTTTTTCCCTTGGTTTTCAAATATCTCAAAAACCAGAAGGAACCTACATATCTCAACATAAGTATATTAAAGATCTTCTCAAAAAGTATGGTTATGAAAACACTAAAAGTATAAGTACTCCTATTGGTACCTCAAACTCTTTAGATGTTGATGAAGCTGGGAAACCAGTAGATCAAACATCTTTTTGAGGTATGATAGGGATTTTACCTTACATAACATCTAGTCGACCAGACATAATGTTCTCAGTATTCTTATGTGCAAGATATCAATCCAATCCTAAGGAATCTCACTTAAAGGCAGTAAAAAGAATTTTTCGCTACCTTATGGGAACCATAGATCTAGGATTATTTTATTCTTCTGGAAATGATTTTGTTCTAAAAAGATTTTCTGATGCTGACTTTGGTGGATGTAGAATGGATAGAAATAGTACAATTGGAACTTTTCATTTCTTAGGAGATTCATTAGTTTCTTGGTCCTGCAAGAAGAAACATTCTGTATCACTCTCCACTTCTGAAACTGAATATGTAGCAGTTGGAAGTTGATGTGCTCAAGTGTTTTGGATGCAACACACACTCATAGATTATGGATTGAGTTTTACTAAAAATCAAATTTTCTGTGATAACACAAGTGTCATTGCCTTAAGTAAGAACCATGCACATCACTCTCATGCAAAACAAATAGATATTAGGCATCACATTCTTAGTGATCACATACTAAAAGGAGATATTATTCTTCAGTTTATCGGAACGCAAGATCAACTTGCTGATATTTTCACAAAATCTTTGCCTTCTGATAGATTTGAATGCATTAAACAAAATTTTGGAATGATAACTATAAGGTAATCATTCTTCATTAACTTTCTATTGAAAAAGTCTCCTTACAATAATAAACTCCCTTTCATAGGGGGAGTAAATTTGATTGTTAGAGTAACTAATTTTTTCAATGTTAGTTTTTCAAACTTTTCGGAACTAAAATTCTGGAATGGGAATTTTCGGAACAAAATTTTTTCCGGAATGGATATTTTCGTATAGAAAATATCTAGAATGGAAATTTTCGTATTGAAATCTTCTGGAATGGAAAATTTCATACTGGTGTTTCCATAACGAGATCTTCATACCGAGATTTTCATAATGAGCTTTTCGTTTTTCAGTTTTTTTTTGTAATGAAATTTTCATACTGAGTTTTCCGTACTGAGTTTGTTTTTCGTAGTGAGGTTTGCAAACTATGTCTTTTCATAGTCAAGATTTTTTCATAGTTTTATTAATAATGTTACCCATTACGAATAATCCTCCTAAGCCAATCTGAAAGATATGATTTCCTTAATCAAGTTTTCGTAATCATACTTTACTTGATGGAATTTTTTTATATTTTGTTTTTGGATTATAATTTTCTTAATTCATTATTTTAATAAAAACCTCAAAAGATCGGATTCAAGTTTTCTTGAGAACTGGTTTTCAACCATCAGATCTGATCTCAACTTGTCACAACCGTTCGATCAACTAAGGAAGTTGAACCATCTTCTCGTTGCCTATATAAAGGGGACCCCAAATGGTTGTCCCACATCGGTTTTCAAGCTCCAGCATCTCGAAGATCTGCCTCTCCGTTTTAAATCCATTCCCAACATCAAATTTCTCTGCTCCGAACTTCTCGGAGGTCTTCAGATCCGAATATCTGTGGAAGTAGCTTCTCAATACATGTCTTCCTCTACGCCGATTTCCAAGTGGTTAGTATATAGATAAAGGTTGGTTCATCCTGATTTCTTGAACAAGTATGATTCTCTTATATCCAAGAACATAAAGCTTAACGGATGGGAATATGTTGTTGTATCCAAGCTCGGAAATAGAGAAGAAGTTTATTCGGATTTTCTTATATAGTTCTATGAGACAGTTTCCTTCTATAAGGAATATGGCAAGGGGAAATTGTTGTTTAAGTCTTATGGCAAGACTTATAAGCTTTCTTATGCAAAGGCAGCCAGCTTGGTAGGGTTGAACAATGAATTAGAATCCAAGTTCATTTCTCATGTTTTTCCGGATTCAAAGGGAAGCTTCGACAAGTAAAAGGCATTAGAGACTCTCAGACTGAAAGATGACAAGGCTTCGAAGATTGCTTCTCTGTCTACGAATTTCCGAATTCTAGAATTATGGGTACAAGGCCTTATTGTACCGAGAAAGGGTGATAACGATAGTCTGAAGAAGAGTGAGATTTATATTCTATATTTTCCGATAAATCTGAGGAAGTTTAACCTGATGAAACACATTCTTATTACTCTTGATAATGTTAAGAAAGGGAATTTGAGAGCTCAGATCATAATGTATCCAGCAATCCTCTCAAAGTTGATAGTTCGGTGTCTTGAGTCCTTCAAGGAGGCTTGCAATTCTAAGCCAAGAGTTTGCAAGATTATGTTGGTGAGTGACGGTACTCTCAAAAGAATGGATGTATCCTTCGACAAGAAGACTGGTCAGTTTATTGATTTACTTGCTCAAGGAGAAACGGTTCCGAAATTTGCTGAACCTGAATCCTCTAAGCCAGTGAAGAAGAGGATGTTGAAATAAGTTGTAGTTGAAGTATAGAATCCCAAGTCTAAGGAAGTTCATTCCACACCTCCAAAAATGAAGAAGAAGAAAGCTTACCCAGATGAGGTAGTTGCTAAGTGGAGGGAAATAAAAGAGCAGAGAGTCCAAGGGGAGCCTCAGTTTTGCTTGGATCCTGTGGAGGCTAAGGCCTTGATGGAAAGAACTGCAGATGAGCTAGAAAAACAAGTGAAAGAAAAGAAGCTTAAGAAGAAGATGTCTGAAGCTGAGGTAGCTCAGACCTTGTTGAAGTTTAATGAGATGGTTTCAGAAAACCTTCCTGTTCCGAGATCTTTTTCTATAGAATCTCTACCAGAGACTCCAAGAAGAAACTTTGTTGCTCCGGAAGAGGCAGTAGCAAATCCTGTTGAGGAAGTTGAGCATATAGAGCATGTGTAAGAAGAAGAAACTGTTGCTGAAGGTAGTGGTGACATCGGAGATGTTTTGAAACAAGTAGATGATTATAAGGGGACACCTTCAGAACATTTTTCACTCCGAACATCAGAAGCTAAGTCTTCTATGTTAGTCACTCCAGGAAAGGATGAGGAGAAAGGATTAGAAGAATTAGCCTATCATGCAGAGGAAGAACAACTTCTATATGATATTTCTCAAATGGAGAACGTAGAATCTGGTGCTCAGAAAGTTGCTGATGATGAAGACAATGTTGTTCATGTTTCTGATTGTGAAAAGAAAACTTCGAAACATGACTCGATTCCGAAAAAGGAAAAGGGAAAGAAAGTTGTTTATGATACCCCGAGCTCAGTAGTTGTAAAGAGAAGGGAAGTGGGTAGTTCCTCTAAGAAGAAGGTTGAGCATTTTGAAGAAGAATATTCTCCAAGAAAAGTCTTGGATTCGGAGTCATATTCGTTGGGGCATGAATTTGTTGTTCAGTCTTTAAATAATTTGGTAGGTTCTATTCCGACTTTCTCAAGTATTGATTCAAGATGCCAGATGCTCCAACATGCTTTGAATCAGAAAATAGACTCTGTATCCATGGTTATGGACAAATGTGTTGAGATAGAGGCTCAGTTAAAAACTTTCTTTGTTGGCTTTGACGCCCACAAAACATCTTGCAAGAGGATGACTAGTTGGTCTAGGAAGACTGTAGAAGAGATGAGGCTCTTTGATGAATTCCAAGATAATGTGAATGATGCCTTTGAGACTGAAGATAGGAAGATAAATGAACTTACTTCATCCTTTGAAGAAAAGTTGACAGATGAAAAGAATTTCCAGATTCAAGAAGTTAGATATCTGAATGGGAAGCTGAATTCGGTTTCTCAAAACTGGAAGTATGAAAGGGATCATCGGATTGAATTTGCAGAAAATTTCTTAAAGCAAGAATAGATCTTTAAGGCTCAGGAAGAAAATCATCAAGTCCAGGAAGAAAAGATTGAAGCTCAAAATGAAAGAATTTTTGTGTTAGAGAAGCAAGCCGAGGAAGACCATAAAGACTTGAAGAAGATAAAGACTATTCTTAAGGGTCTCATGGATAAGGAAAAAGATCCAAAATAGACAGATCTGATCTTTTGTTGTATCTAAACTTATTTGTTGTTGAGATTTCAAACTTAATGAAAATTTTGCTTGCTCGTTTCTTTTATTGTCAATAATAATTTTTTCAGGTACATTGTTATATTTTCCATTCCCTCAATTTCTTTTTGAAAATCACAAAGGGGGAGAAGTAAAAGAACCCTAATAAAGGGGAAAATAATCTTAACAAAGGATGAGAAAGAAAACAAACTCTAATAGATTTTATCTAAGGGGGAGTTTTTCATTAAATAAGACTTTCGTATTCTTAATGAAATATCATTCCGGAAATCTTGTATACGATCCTTAGTGTTTCAAAGCCTAAGGGGGTGTTAGTCATATTCATCAACATCCATAAACAAAGGGAGATAAGACTTAATGTTTTCTTTCTTCTTAGACTTTCTTTTTCATAGGGATGTTTGTGCTTTCCAAAAAGGGGGAGATTTTTGAGTCAATATGGTTTTCCTTATGACTTTTCCATTCCTTTTTGTTTTGAAAATCACAAACACCTTTCTATAAGGAAAATCACTTTTATAAGGAAAATTTCTTTTATAAGGAAAATTGCTTTTATAAGGAAAATAGCGTTTATAAGGAAAATCGCTTTTATAAGGAAGATTGCTTTTGTAAGAAAAATTTTCCTCATCATATTTTCATTCATATATTTCTTAAGTATAAGTTTCGGATTCATTACTATATTCTCGGAATCATTTGAAACATTGATATGAAACATGTTGTTTTATGTACCATATTCAAAATGAGAACTGTAATGAAGTTTCATTCCGAATTCCGAATACGAACTCTGATAAAGTTCTACTCCAAATTCTGGATACAAATTATCATTACGAATTCTGATGACGAATTCTCATTACGAATTCTGATGAAGAATTCTCATTACGAATTCTGATGAAGAATTTTCATTACGAATTCTGATGATGAATTCTCATTAAGAATTCTGATGATAAATTCTCATTACGAATTCTGATGACGAATTCTCATTACGAATTCTGATGATGAATTCTCATTACAAATTCTGATGATGAATTCTCATTACGAATTCTGATGACGAATTCTCATTATGAATTCTGATGATGAATTCTCATTACGAATTCTGTTGATGAATTCTCATTCTGAATTCTCACTCCGAATTCACCTATTAAACAGAATCTGATCTTCTTTGTTTTATACACTCCGAATTTATTTAGACTCCGAAAAAATATTTTTTTACACTCCGAACCTTCACTCCGATCTTTTGACTTAGACTTTAAAAGATGTCGCACTTTCTATTTAACTTGTTTTGTTATAAAACGATGTCGTCTATTCAGTTATAAACTAACCGTTGGTTAAGATACATGTGTACAGGTCCCTCCGATTTTTAAGGAAAATATGACTGTTGGATAGGAGGACGACCTTGCCTATAAATATGAGCTCATTTGAAAGAGCTCAATGCTGGCTAATGAATAACTACTTTGACATTGTGCATACATGATATTGAAGTGATTTCTAGAGAGAGAGGCCCTTTTTAACTCTCAAAGCTTCATGCAACTTAGAATGTTGGTGATTACATTCAAGGACTTCCGGGTATAGGAAGACAGAGGTGCCGACTACCTTGAAGTTCGAGGGCTTCCTTGCTGAGGAAGACAAAGGTTGCCAACTTCCTTGAAGCTGAGGGCTTGTGGGGAAGCAAGACAGAGACTCTGATCTTCGTATCGAGGGCTTACCCTGGAGTGGGTAAGACAGACATTCTTGAAAGTATAAATCAAGGGACTTTTATCCATGGTTGTCAGATACTCTTCACTTTGGGTTAAAAGACTTATATCTTGTTACTTATAGTTTTACTACTTGATTGTTTCCGCTGCATTTTGTATTATAAGGAAAGTATAACTTTCTTATACTTTCTTACTTGTACTTTGTTTCATTTAGATTCAATACGCTTTATGGTAGAATCTCATATTGTAATCTTTTGTTAAGTTTCAATTTCCAGAACCATATTTCCGAAACCTACTTATGGAATCTCTTTCATGTTTTAAGAAAGTACATAGGACTTGAAGTTTATAACTTCATTCCTTTTTCCAATTTTTCAATTGGTGTTATAGGTGTTGTGATTTTTCTTAGTTTAACTTTGTTAAAATTAGATCTTTCTTTTGTTTAAAGGAATTTTTAAAGTGTATAATTCACCCCCTCTTGTATATTGAGCATCTACATCATTATTTCGATCCTACAACTAATACATTTAAAATATATTTTAGGCATAAATGATGTCCCACTAAAGTGAAATAACTTGAAAATAGTTCTTAATATTATATAGAACTATATCAATTTAGAGAATTTTAAGAAACATATTAAAGAGAATTTTAAAGTGGAAATAAACATTATTTCTGTTAAATAATGAAATGATCCAAGATCATTTTTCATGATAAAATTGTTTTTTAATAAAAATAATTGTGGCATGAAACAAATTTTCCTGTACACTTGAAAACTTGTAAGAATTTGAAAAGATCCCTTGAATCGACTTTGTATTTCATAAATAATTTGGAAAGCTCCTTTTAAAACATGTAACTCACCATAAAATAAGGAATTATTATGGTTGTTAAACATATATATAACACTAACAAATAATTTATGATTATTACATAATAATTGATATGAATTTCAATAAGGTAATTAGACAATAAAAGTAACCTGATTGAAAATGGAGGCTTGGGTGGAAATCCCTTACCACTTTGTAGTCAAATAATTTGTATGCCCCAAAATTAATAATTTTTAAATGACACATTTAATAAAATAAAAATAAATATATTCATGATATGTTACATGAATGGTCAGTATAAATACACTATACACATGTATTAGTAGTGAATATGGAAAATCTCAAAAAAAAAATGGACGTGAGATAAAGAAACCCTTAACTGAAGTTTGAATGTGATATTCTCTTAATCATAAGTTCCTGGAATATGAAATTAGAATTATTAATAAATTATTTCAAAACCTATTATACATATATTTAGTTTATCACAATTCTGTTTAGTTCATTTATTCCCTTATTGATATGTTATTATATTGAAATTCATCATCACAAAGTGTTCATTTTCTCTATTTTCATAATCGGTTAACATGTTCTTAAGTAATGGAGTTTATGTGGAATGTATGTAAATATCCCAAATTTAAATTACCTATTATTTATAAAAATACATATGTTTTAATGGTAATTTATATTATTTTGTTACATGGATGTAGGATGAGTCGCTAGATGAAATATTTATGACATTCACATAGATTATTTTAGTAGTATTTTGATTACTAGGAAAAAGTTTGGTTATATGATATAATAATATGTATATATAATGGTTCCTGAATATTAAATTGGTTATTATACATATATTATAGTTTTTTTCAACCATATAAATGGTTTCATGACCAGTAATTAAAGATATATTGAAGAACGAAACATCGTCATCAACGAAGGTTATAAATTGGAACCTCATGAACATTGATTTAATTTATAAAATAGACAGGGAGAGAGTAAGAATATTGATGATGGATCTTATATTCACATGATAAAATTCCAACATATATATTATACTATATTTATCATGTTCATTTAGACATTTTATGTGGGGAGAGGATAACAAAAAAGAAAAATTGAAATGACACTAATTGAAAAATGCGGGTCCTTTACCTCTTGAAATAATCTCCATGAGAACCTCTTTAAGGGAGGCGTTTGGGTCTTTTGAAAATAAAAATACCTTCTTGGGCGTGGGGAGTTACCAAGGAAGGCTAATTGAGTAGAAATTTGAGGATAGTCAAGTCTTATAAGAGTGAAGGGAAGATGGAGTGAGGGGGGTTATAGTAGTGGAGATGAGGTTTTTCATAATTTTTTAATCATTATTTTATTATTTTTCCTCAAGACCCGAAATAGTGATCATTAGAGGACCAAAAATAGTAATAAATGCATGTTATTTTGAAACAAGTATTATAACATCACTTATAGTTTCATAAATAGTGCATTTAATAGATAATAACTATATAAGGTATTTTACTGTATTTCACTATTCATAAAATATTTGAGTATTTTAGAGAAATCCCAAAAATTAACCCTAAACATTTTTCAATGTGTGGAATTAAAAAATGAACTCTATTTTTTAAAAATATTTTTATAAATATTTTTAATTTAATTTTTATATGAAATCAAAAATTATTCAAGAAAACCACTTTAAAACTATAACTCAATTTTTAATACCATGAGAAATTAATCAAGTACCTGTAAAATTACATTATAATCATATGAAAATAAATTAAAAATTCCTGATTACATTTTATGTAAATAAATTTCCAATTAAAATTATAAAATTAATAATAAAATTGTAATTTTAAATATTTATGTCATACAAAAATACCAATACATATACTAGGATTGTTTTTTTAATTTTAATATGTCTAAATTGTATTTATACATTAATGGGTGAAGTTTCTATTTTTATATGATTTACTAATCATTAAAATTCATAAGGGTATGTCACTATTCAAAAGGGTATGTTATTATTCAATAAAAATTATGTTTGTCTTATCAGACTCTAAATATCATTCTGAACGCAACTATGTATGTCATGTTTTCATAATTCAAATCACAGAGGTGGAAAAATTATGTTTACTTGACTAATTTTTAAAAAGTGGTGTTTTATAGAGACTCAGTGTTTCATTCTTTCTATAATAAATCTATTTGTAAATTTTTGGGGTGTTACATCAGGAATCATGAATAATATTAGATGATTATGATGTCTACATCTTAGGAATTTGGTGAGTTATGTTAGATCTATGTGTGAGAAATGTTTAAAAGTATTAATAAAATTTTGAGGATGGGATTACTTTGGAAGAATTTTTCTAGTATGTGTAACCTTGAATATTGTTATGTGAAATTGTTTTTCAATTAATAATTATCATTCTTTTTTGGACATTATTATGGATAACATTTAGGGTTAATATATTTTGGAGGCAATTATTGGTTATTGAATTTTTGATGAAAAAATAAAGTAATGAGATATATATTGAGGTTAAAACATGTTATGATTATTTTTATGGACTCATTCATATTTTTGTAATGTTATAAAAATTTCGTGGTTTTTAAAAAAGGAAAAAACAAAAAATGTATGACAAACTGTCACGTCAGACAAGGTTATGGGAATCAAACCCACAACCACGGAGTTACAAAGATTTATCACCTACCACTGGCCTACATGAGGTCTCTGATAATATAAATAATTATTTTTAGGTAAATGATTTCACACATTAATAATAAGTTTATTTGGTAGAAATATATTTTCTCAAATATATAACCATAGGATTAGAAAATTATTTAGTACCTATGTGATATATGTTATTTTGGAAGATGTTTAATATTTATGGGAACTTTATATGGTTATGGTAAATTGAATACTATGGTATTTTTATTTTGGAGTAATGGTTTTACTATATTTTAGAAGAATCTATGATTCCAATTGTGGAGATTTTCTAATTCTGGTTATTTATAGAAATGATTTACCTCTCATGTATCATATTTTATTAGGTTAATTACTTTTGGGAATGAGACATTTAGAGTGGTTGTTGTTATTTGGAGATAAATTTTAAAATTTATCTGAGAAGATTATGTGGTCAAATTTTTTTGAGTTTTGGGTTCCAATATTAGTTTGGATTATTTAGAAAAATTTTATGGAAATTTTTTAATTTAATATTCTAAATTGAACTTTGGTTATTATTGTGGAATTTTGGGGATTAAAAGTGTTTCTTCTACTTGAAAAAAATTATTATTTTAGGGGAAATTATCTTATCTTGTACAAATAATTTTGGTTTTGGTTAATATTTAAAGGTTGAAGAAATAGACAGTTAACCTATTGCAGTTGATGTTTTTTTTATAAGTTAATTATAGTGATTCAGGCATGAAAAAAATCATCTTCTATACTCATCATTAGGAGAAAAATATTATTTTTTGGTGGAATTTGATTAATTGGTGAAACTCTACTTGTAAAGTAAGTATATTTCCTTAAGTTCTTATTCTATGTAGTAAATAAATCCCCTACTGTATAAAATAGATATTAAAACCAAAATTTTTTCTATTTTATTTTCCTAATATGAAGTCAATGTTCATTTAACCAATCACAAATTTATGGTTTTTTATTCATATTTTTTTACTAAATTTTTTTTCTATCACTCTCCATCAGAACATTAGAGTTAGGTTTTCTTCCATATGCATGTTTTCCAACATGAAATCCTACTATGTGATATCTTAGGTGACCTTATAACATCCTTTTAATTATTTTAAAGTGAATGATTTATTGACTCTTTTTAAGATGTGGTATTTCAATAAATTTTTTTGAAAAGTAAAACCTTATTTACTGACCCCGAATTAAAATTGTGAGGATGTAATTTCCAAAAGGGTAGATAATGTGACATCCCAAATAATTATAGGATAAAACTTTTTCATATATGTTAATATTTTTTAATTTGATATTAATTTTAGTTTAAATGATACACTATGTGTGATAATATACCCAACACACAATAATGTATTTTTCTGAAATTGTATGTTGAATACAAGACTGAGATATATGGAAACATAATACAATATTAATATGATTATTTTAAATGGTTGTTAACACCGAACTGTTGTATTTTTGGGGAATGAATATAAATACCTATATTATATTTAAACATTTTTATAAAAACTTTTTACTTATAATAAATTAATGTGGCAAGAAATGATAATAAATACAATTTTAAGAATAAAATATTCAAATATTTTTTAAACGTGGTTTTACTGCCTTTTGATGGAGAAACTTTGTTGAATATATTTTTTGTCACTTTTATATTCCCTATTTGAATAAATAAAATTCTTCTTTAGAACTAAGACATTAAAAAAAATTTTGGTTGACTTTTTGGTATTTTTCTAATAAAATTAATTTTTTTAATGAATAGTGAAAATATAATGAATTTTAATTAAAAATTGTATAATTTAATTATAAAATTATATTATAATTTAAATTTTTTTTTTACGTATAATTAAATTAGTTTTTTTTAATTTAAACCAATTTTGGTCATTGGAATTAATTTCACATTGAAATTAGATATAAATGCATGTCAATGTTTTAATATTTTTTTCTTCTAAAAAACATGTTTTCTCGTTTTGGAAACTGGGATTAATTTTAAATTAATTACTATAACTTATGTTTTTTAAATTAGGAAAAATTGATTCCATATTTGGAATCAAAAGGTTCAAATTATGTAAATGGGTCTTTTTATTTATTTTTACATTATTAATATTAACTTTAGTAATATTTTTAATTACCATAGTTATGGGAAAATTGGGCAATTATAGGTAAAAATAATATTATGATAATATAAAACTACTCTAACACTTTTACTAATTTAATTTTATGATTTAATACTGACCATTAGCATCATTTGGTAGATTTTATGACCACTTTTAGACACTTGGATGACATTAATCAAATTATAATATTATATTCAATGATTATTCATTTTTGTTACACATTTTTTTAAAATTATAGTATTTTAATATGGCATTAAATATGGGCTCTCTTATACTATAAATAGTCCTTAAAATCTATAAATATGACCTAAATCATGATAATTTATTTTTTATTTTTAGAATATAAATAATTACATTTAATTATGATACAATGATGATGTAATAGTAGATTTATTAATTAATGAATCTAATAAATGATAATATAAATATTAAATTAAATATTATTTGAAATAATTTATTCCATCCATGAGTTTTCTAGCTGATTATGACATTTTATAGGCCTATTAAATTGTTTATTCATTTTATCTCTCAATTTGGATTTTATTTTAATTCAATGAAATGAATAGACTAAAAGATGACATAGTTGATATTTTATAAGAATAATAAATTTCTAAATTATCTAAAAATATTAAAAATATTTTAAATCCACAAGTTACTATTATATGGTCTAAAAAATATTAAGTTTCTAATTATGTGAAATTAACACCATATAATTAAAATTTATAACCACTTAATATTTAGAATATTGTTACGACAATTAAAATTAAATGAGAATAATTAAGGGTAAACTGAAGAGGTATGGTTTAAAATAAAATCAATATATATATATATTATTTTATGATATTATTTCTAAATATTATAATACTATATAAAACATATATCAATTTGGATTCATTAGTATTAAAATTTAATTTATATTAATTAAATATATTAGGTGTTTCCAAGGGTGCCTTTGCCCTCTCTTATAAAAAGGTACACACTATTATCTAATGCGCACACTTAATGAACCATTTGGTTTGGGCCAACTTTGTCCAAACCCCTTTCTATAATCCCTCAAAACATTCTTGATTCTTTATTTTATGCTTAACTCCATTCTTTTAGGTGTTAAGGTGTTCATCAAATGTTATTAACCAAAGAAGAGGTATTGTTTTTAAGTGTTTATACCTTATTTCTTCTTCCAAATTATTTTAAATCCTCTTATTATAAGATGAAATAAAAAAATATAGTATCCTATATATAATGAAATTTTATTATGTTAATATCATCGCCTGAATCCATCTCCGATTCCATCAAATTGAAAAATAACATTTCCCTCATGTGTACGTCGGACTACCATCTCACGAACTGATATAGTTCTTTTTTCATTACCATCTATCACGAATTTTTATAATGATGGAATAAATGTTCACATATGATATTCATGGCCTACTTGTCATTTTAAAATAATTTTATTTCAATCATTTTCTTACCTTGCATAGACATAAAATTTATAACGTCATTCATGCGTACGTGTTAACAATCACCTCCACGAAGCAATGTGATTATTTTTATTCACCACATCACTTTTATAATTTGTAAAATTATATTTGAATTATTATTTTGATGTTAAAAATATTATTATAATTATATAAACGTAAATTAATAATTACATTATTTCTATAAGGATAAATGAAAAATGGAAAACGTTACTCATGAGTATGTACGACCTACCATCTCCATAATTATAACGTTTTCATTTTTCATAACCATAATTATTGTTTTATTTAACAATTGTGATTAATGAATAAAATTTATGATTAAGTTAGGAATAATATTCTAGAGATGTTATAATTGTGATCACATGGACAATTTACATCATAAACAAGTTCGTTTTCGACACAAGTACGGAATAACGACCAAACCCCGATATGAAATCAAATAGATATGTATTTTTTATAACATTGTAATAAGTGATAAATAAAAATAATAAACCTAAAAAAATATATCAATAAATTATAAGTCAATCTATGTTTAATATTCAGGAATATAATGATTTTACCTGACGATTCAGACTCAAGGTAATGGACTTCATCTCAATCTCCTATCATTGAGTCATATTTAGATGTTATATACTACATTATTTTATATGGTGTATAATAAACCTATTTTAATTTTCATTTCATTCAAAGGTTTTCAAAAGAAATGTTTTTTTACAAATATTCTTACTAAATTACAAAAGTAATATTTTTTATGTGCACGATGAAAACGACTTTTCCACTAATGTGGTCGTTATTTGAATTTTGGCTTTCTCTACAAGCCGTAATATTTTTAATGAAAAATAAATATCGTATTTTCTTTTCATGTATTTTGGTATTTAAAATTGTTTTTGAGAAGGTATTCATTATTTTTATATCATGAAATTATATATTGTTATGGAAATGTGTAAATCATATTCTTTTTATTATTGTTTTATGGGTTATGATTATGTTATGGTTCTTGGGAATTACTTTTGTATACAGGTGGTTCTGGGATAAAATTTGGGTAGATGATCCCATGATAACTCTAAAATTTATTGGGTAATGAGACAGAGTTAATCAATATGCTTTCTCCTAATAGATTTAGGGAATATAATATGATGGGTTTTCCAGATGTAACCATGAAGGTTACTCCCTAAGTCATTGTGAAATATATAATGTATATATGATATGGATGCCACAAGTTACCTTATTATTTATAAGAGGATTTTTAGGAATATTACTTTTTCATGGGGTATTTAAAAAAGTTTTTTTGTAGGTGTAAAATTATATTTTTGCCAAAAAAAATTCTTGTGTTTTTAATATTCATGTATGAATGGTTTCATTCATTAATTTATATCCCTTACTTTTCTTTTTATGCTCATCCCATTTTTTTAAAAAAACATTACCGTGTATAAGAATGGGTAAGAAAAAATAATAATTCATATAAAATTTTATCAAGAAAAGAAATCATGTTTATTTTTTAAAAAAATTATATTGTTCATGAAAATGATATTATTTTACTTGTATCCACTTTGTATAAATTTGAGTTGTTATGTACTAGTTATATACAAATTCTCTAAAACTATAAACCTGGAAAGATCCTCAATGTTAAAGAAAGTAAATTATTAATTAGAACTAAATATTATATAATGTTTAAGGATTGGGACTTATATATATTATCTTATTATATTATTTTATCACCTGTTTTTTGATAATATTACATTGTCATCCTTGTTTTGGGTGTTAAATACATCATTTTCCTATGCCTGATTTTTCCCATGAATATTCGGTTATTTTTCATAAAATATTGATCCAATATCTCTGTAAATATATTAATATTATAACTATCATATTTAATCATCACATATATTTTTAGATCCACTCTTTAATGTTTGATATGGAAAATCAATTACATTGCATCACAGAGATGGTAGGTCATAAGTACGCACGAGCAATGATATCATTCACTTATTAGTGAAAGTGTGATAAATAAAATGGTATATTAATTCAAATAAATCAATATAATGTCATAAAAACCGTATATATAAATAATTTACATCATTATACACAACCAAGTATTGTGGTGATCAAAAATTGATTACCCCACAGCATAGAGACGGTAAGTTGTACGTATGCACGCATGATGATTTCATTTTTCATAGGGTTGATAAAAGGTTCAATATGGTTTTAATATAATCATTATATAATATAAGAATATATATTATTATTTATCTATAATTTTATAATGGAAAAAACACATGAAGAAGAAGAGGAAGATGAAACAAACCTGAAAGAGATGATAAGTAGGACTACCTCTTTTTTGGAAAACTTCATTTAATTTATTACTGTGTGATTTATTGTGTGTTTTCATGAATTAAAAACTATCAAGAACTTACACAAGTGTTCTTGGAAGATAAATGGTTAGGTTTTGGTCAAGATATAATACTCAAATTTTTTTTGGAGAGTGAGGGATAAGGTTCTCATTTATAATTGAGGTAGCGGACACCTTCAGAAAACCTCAAAAATATTAAAATATAATAATGCTATTATAGAGACAAATAATTTAAAATTGGATAAAAATTAGTATTTTGATTAATTTTTACCATATATTTTATCCTTTGTGATTACTCAGCATTTTTATGATTTTAAAATAATTTAATAATATATTAATTCATTAAAATATCATTATTATCAAATTTGTTATTATTCATTTAATTTGACTTCAAATACATCATGAAAAAAGTGTTAATCTTAATCTAATGATTTAAAACTTATCTAATATATCTTGTAGATCTATAAAATTTTTGATCTACATTAAATAAAAAAATATCTAGATTAATATATTTAAAAATCCATCATTTCGTTTTTCTTTTAATTAAAGAAATATTTTTTAGCATTGAAGACGAATTTAAGGTAATTATGTAATTTACAAAAATATAAAATAAAAATATAAAATTAAAATAATTTCATTAATATAAATATATATATTGGTTTTTTCATGTCTTTTTCTTTTCCCTGTGGACACATAAAATATATTAATTATAAAGAGAGCAACATTGTGTAAATATCTTTTATTTAAATAATATATATGTTATTTTCATGGAAAAGGGACCATTTAATTACTTCAATTAGATAATAATTTTATAATTTTATAATCATATTCATCCTATAATTTTTATACATGTTTGGGTTACATATTTACCCTTATCTTTTAGTTTTAACTCTTATTTAATCACATTAACTTTTATTAGGACAACATGTGTTTTTACTCTTTAAGGGTTAATATTTATATTATAAAATTAAAAAATAATATTAAATGGATCATTCATAACATTTTAAACATTATCAAATTAATTAGGATGAATTTTATATTTTTATGAATTTTAAATCATTTAATAAAATATTATTTACTTTAAAATACCATTAATGTCAATTTCAACACTATTCATTATTTTCACTTTTATAAAATATCATTACACTAGATTATTTGAACCAAAACATTTAATAGAAATATACTATTTCTAGGCAATCTTAAAATTCTTAGATTACATCAATAATGTCAAATTATGTCTATTTTAATATATTTAAAGTCGTTTATTTGATATGTCCATTAATTAAAAAATTACTTCATCATCATTATGAAATCCTTTAAATTAATTATTTATTCCCTAAAAATTAAAAAAAAAATCTAATGAAGATAAATATTTTATCTTTAAAATTAATATTTATAGTCAAAGTTATCTTCTAAATAACCATATATTAAAAATATAATACTTATTATGAACATGAGTATGACATATTAGACATTCTTTAAAATAAAATACTATAAAAGCATTAAATCCATTCAAGTGGCTTCAATATGTCATAAAATAGTTTAAAAGATGAATTTGATGAATCATATTCTGTAAAATAAAATTAAGACATGTTATCGTGTATTTGTATAATATTTTTAATATTATTTTTACTCTTAATTATTAGATTTACTTTTAACCATGTTAATAAAACAAATTAATAAACTTTTCATAATTTCCAAAAAAGGGACCTATTTTATAATTGTGTCCCTTATCATTCAAAATATCTTATCTATTTTTAAAAATTTAAAACAAATAAATTGTATAAATTTATTGAAAATAAATTCCCTTGACTGAATGAAAAAACTAGTTTTTTATGTAGAAACCTTCCAAAGATTAAAATATTTTTATATCCAAAATAATGTGAAGTTTATTCCAATTTCCAAACATAAATTAAAGGAAAAAATTTCTGCAAATTATATTTTAAAAAAATAAAAAATATAATTTTATGATATGAATTATATAGAAAAGAATCTATTTTCAATTAAAATGTATTATTTTATCACTATTAATAAAAACATGAATCTTCTATGAAAGAGACTGAATATTAAGCCAAAGTAAATTTTGATATTCAAAATTAAAATATTAATTTTTTTCAAATGAAATAATTTAAATTTTCAAAAACTATATTTAAAATAAGTACATCATGAAAATCATATAAAACTACTTTTAAAAATAATAGGGTCTTTTAATGCGTAAAATTCAATGCATACTTATCATGTTTCTTTAAAATAATTTGGAAGAATTTAAAAACATTTGATTAAATATATATTATATAAATTTCATATTTTGGTTAATACTATTTACGCCATCAAATTGAATAGTTAAGTTATAATAATATTACACTATTCATTTAAGGAGGTTGTTACATGAAACATAAGCTATGGAAGATTGTAAATTTAAAAAGATACGTACCATGAAATATTGGGTTATTTTATAAATAAATTAGGTCACAAATTCCCCAGATTTTTATGAGCAGATATGCACCACTAGACGAATTGATACCACAATTGGTTATCTCTAAAATGGGGGCCATTCTAATAGATCGAGTTAGACGGGGATATATTCATCCTCAAGCAACGAACATTGCACTTTAGGATGGGCCAAAATGAAGAGAAGTCCCAATTTGAGGGGGGATTAAATGTAATACTCCATTGACTAATATAAGAGAGATATATTTATGCTATTATGGAAGAAGTCCATGCATGCTCTTGTAGCGTTCATTAGTCGGGGACCTGGCTCTGCCACAAAATTAGGAGTTTGGGTTATTACTGTAAAAAAAAAATATAGAACTACATGGAATTCATAAAAAAAAATTCATGCATTCTAGATTCATGAAAAAATCATCCATCAACCCCCAAAAATGATACATATAGATATATACTATTGGTAGTTTGTCGTGTGGAGAATAGATGTTGTGGGGCCCTGTCTCCCAACCACATGTAATAATTTTAAGTACACCATTACATCTGTAGACTTCTATTCAGATGGGCAGAGGCATTACCCCTCAAGGGAGTAGGAATGAATAATATCATCAACTTCATGAAGTCTTATATTAGCACTAAGTTTAGGGTCCCACACATAATACTAATGGACAATGAATCCAACTTTAGTTTTGTCGAGTTAAAGAATCTATACCAGGAGTACAACATCAATTCCAACCATTCGTCTCTATATCATGGAGTATAAAATGGAGAGATATAGGCCTTTAATAAGACTCTATCATATATACTCTAGAAGATGTTTGAATAAAGACAACATTTCATGGCTGGATAATCTCTTCTATACCTTATAGTCCAACCATACAACCACCTGCACTGCTACACATGAAACTCCATACTAACTGGTGTATGGAACTGAGTTAGTGTTATCCAAATATGTCCAATTTCCCTCAATTCTAATAGTTATATGTTGGAAACACTTAGATGATGATAAATCTCCAAAGTTGTTTGATGAATTATATTGTCATGAAAAGAACACGTGGAATATGTTTCACAACCTTGAAGTCCACTAGAATTAGATTGCACAAGCCTTTAATAAAAATATTCTTCTTGGTTAGTTTTTTCGAGGAGAACTAGTATTGGTTCTCATACCCCTAATGATATGAGGAAAGAAAACTTCAATGATGAAACCTATATTTGAAGGGCCCATATTGTACATACGGTCTATCGCAATGGATCATACTCACTCTCTACAGTGGATGTGGAATGATTCACACCCCCAACCAATGTGATGTTTCTCATGAAATACTTCTCGTACCTACCATCAAACCACAATATATTCATCCTAGTATAATGATGTTTAACTACACAAACTCATACAATCCATATGATGTCTAACTATACGAATCTCATCTATGTTAGAGGATGTTAAATTGAAAAAACTTATCCCAACCACATGACATTATATTTCATGGAACCTTACCTGGTCTAATAGAGTTAAACTACAAAAACTCATCCTAACCACATTACATGAAACTATAAAGAACTCATCGTAGTCACATGACATTAAACTACATAAAATCATCCAAAACCCATGATGTTAATCTATAAAAAACTCATCCTGATATCATTGTATTAAAATTAAAAAACTCAAAATAACCACATGTCATTAAACTGTACAAAACATGTCCTGGTCTCATGATTTTGAACTACAATAACTCATCCTAAACACATTGCATTAAAATCTATAGAACTAATCATTGTATCATGATATTAAACTACACAGACTCATTCTTAACAGATGATGTTAAACTATACATAATTATTCTTATTCACATGACATTAAATTGTATAAACTCATCCAAACCACTTGATATTAAACTGTACAGAATAGATCCCAGTCTCATGATGTTATACTGGGAAAATATTTCCTAAACACATTGTGTTAAATTGTATATAAATACTACTAGTAACATTATATTTTACAGAACAAACATATCATAACTAAATTATGTTTAAATGTTTGGATTTGGTCCAATTTTCAAGTTGTTAAAATGAACAAACTCATCTAACCCCATGATTTTAAACTTCATTGAACTCTTCCTAGTCACATAATGTCAAACGGCACAAACTCTTTTGAACCGTAGTGCGTTAAACTATATGGTACACATCATGATTTCATGACATCAAAAAACCTGGGTGGTTTCCATACCATGTGAAATTAAAATAATTGTGAAGCATCATCTCATTGGAAATTCCCCAAATATGATCTAGACTTGGGGGAGAGTAAAAAAAATAAATTTCCCATGTACCTATGTGAGAGCTAGATCCCCATAGGGATTCTCTTCATCTAATACCAATGTGTGGGTTGATACCTACAATAATAGGATACATAGTGAGGCTCATACCTCTATCATAGGACCAACCATGATATTCCTTTTCTTTCATGTTTGGTGATTCTCTTCCTTACCTTAATATTTCAAACTAAAAGGTTGATGTCCTTATTGTAAGACAGAAAAGTACACGATTTCCAATAATTATTTATGGATTGATTCCTTCAATAATCAGATTCATTGGGATACCCAAAACACCATTAGTAGGTCTAGATATAGTATTACTCTTATATCACATCGATTTTCTTTGTCCTTAATATATGTCATTAAACGGAATAGTTTATGTCCACACTGCATAACATCAAACTGCACTATTTTCCAAAACAATGTACGATTTTTTTCTCATTATTATGAGATTATTAGGGACACATAAGTCCTATATATTTTCCAAGCCACCACATAATACAAAATTATCATCTCTTTAATTATCTCTATATGGTTATAGGAATATTTTCTATTCCTTGTTTCTCATGTTGCGCATAGCTCACTTGGGATTATAAAATTTTCTAAGGGCTTCCCAGCAAGACTGAGACATATCATCTCATGATTGGATTTGTGATATTAAAATGATAGTCATTAGTCCTTACCACATGAAATTTATCTAAATGGCTTATGTCCCTTTCATTACACAATTATATTCATTATAGTGGGCCTCACTTGAGAAAACCATTATCATTTTTTTGGTCTCTCGCAACATCATTGTTTGAGAATAGTGTCTGTCTTGATTCCTATCATCACAAGATATGTAGTGAGACATTGTTCTCCATTCCTTGTCCATATGCAAAAATTAGCTTGATCAATTCCTCCATATGTGTATTTTTAGGCCATTGTAGAGAGTTTCCCATTCAAGAACTACATATGGATTAATTAAATTCATCACAAGTAACATACTGAGGTTAAGATCTCCATTCCCAGGTCCATCTGTAATAATTAATGGGAATAATTTCCTCTTTTAATTATGGTTTAGACCTACGTAGATAGTCTTTCATTCAAGAACCACATGTTTCTTGATTCTTGTCAACATAGGATATGTATTGATGCCCAAATCTCTAATCTCATAACCAACAATAATAACCAATAGGAACAATGTGCCCCTCTATATATGTGTCTGACCTAGGTAGAGAGTTTCTCATTCAATAACTACATGTGGATTGATTCCTTACATCACAAGATATATAGTTACACCTTTTAATCCATCCCTAGGTCCAGCTACAACAATAAAACATAAAAAATTCCCCCTCCTGACGTATCAGTCAAAACTACATAAATAGATATAAAACAATAACTACACGTGGCTTGATTCATGGAATCATGAGATATGTTGTGATGCCAAAATATTCAATAACGGGTTCATCTAAAAAATATAAATTGTAAAAATAAACTATAAACTTCATATGTGTTAGACCTATGCAGTGAAAATCATACCCCCTGACATTAAACTAAAAGGGAAAGAGTACATCATTACCAGACAATGTTAAATTATAAGATAAATGATATTATCACATAACATTAAAATTGAATAGAAAATAAATCCCTACTACATTATTTTAAAATGTAAATTCTAGCACCCATAATCATCCCTTCTAAAAGGAACATAATTTTATATCCTATTCAACTACAGTTTGAGGTACTGCATTCATCTTTTAAGCCAGTGAACTCATAAATCACACTTCATGTATTTAGTGACTCGGGTTGCTGCAAACCTTTCATGGATCTTGTAATGGAATATTTGACTCTCTATTTGACATTAATACTGATTCTTATGGGCTTATACCTACCAACCATAGGCATATATTCCCCAAATTAAGGGATTTCTAATCCCTATGATCATAACATCATCATGGAAGGAATCTTCACCAGAATATGTTTTGGGCCATCCCTGGTATGATTGTCACATATCCTTATTCATGAACAGAGAACCATTATCCTGGATGTACAATATTTTTTATCTCTTGCATATAATAAGGATGGATTAATCTTAACCTTGTGAATCAAAACTAATATATTTTGTAACATTCCCCCACATACTATGTCTACATGCATCATGACTGCTAACTGCTAGCACTTTGGTCAAAGCTATATGCCAATAAAATTTTATCCTCTATTGTCCAAATCATAATACCATAAATTACTAGTGAAAGAGACATAAAAAATGTCAGGTTGAAAATCCTTTAAGTTTTTTCTAAGAAAATTTGAAGTATCCACTCATTAAACTCTTCATCTTCAATGTTTATGAAAAAGTTAAATCATAAATGAATGAGTTATAAATATCGCAGGGTACACATTGTGACCCAAGTAATATATAATCCATTCTCATTGGATCCCTTGGTTTGGGAAGTAATTAGTGTAATATTTTCTTACAAATCCTCATTATGATAACATGTTCACTAGGTAGAGACAAAATTTTTAGGGTGCTTGAAAAATTCTTGAATATTGCACTGTTCAGAATCCACCTTCATGCCTTTGAATTCTGATTTGACATAACATGTTCCACGATTTGATTTCCTTATCTTGGAACCCTATATACTTGGATCATATTTTCTCTTCGATCTTACCCATTGTATACAAGTAATAGGGACTAGATCCTTCGAATGATCCATCAGATCCCAAGATTCCCACCCTTAATGGTAGGAGTTATTTTCCTACCTGTGTGAAACATTAAAGGCTCACAATATTACTAATTGTTGACTTGTACCCACTAGTTCCCACATCCAATTATCTCATATATTCCTTAACCACGATTTATGATCCTTATAACCAAAATACACAAGAAGATTTGGTAAACTCAAAATTAACTCATTGTGTATTGTACCCTTTCTCAATGTAGAGTTGTGAGACTCCATTACAAAACCTTTTTATGGCCCACTCCACATGACACAAAACCACATGGAATAGTAACCAAGCCTCTTCAAAAAAGATATAAACTACCCTGGGTTATAGAACCCATCATAGAGAGTTCTTTTCTCTATTCCCCAATCCATTGACATGGTGTTTGAGTCCCCATAAATAATTCAAGACCCTCAAAAAATAATGGGGATAAAATATACTTGACCATGAATGTAAGCTCCATGAACTCGGACATATGGTGTTTTTCCCACAAATTATAGGCCAATACTCTATACAGGAAAGGTTCCATTTTCTTAATGAGCCATGGGGAAACCATGGTGGAACTCAGAAACTTATGGTGCTTTGGATCACCCTTGTTATGTATGCCTCATTCCACGATTCATCAATTCATTATTCTAGACACATGATTTTACATTCCTATGTTCCAAATATCCTAGTGGATTCAACTTCCCTGATATTTTTTCTTACTAAAAATACCACCTCCAAAATTCTTCATGACCCTTGGAAAAGAGTGTGGACCCAACTTTTTGACCATGTTGTTGATGCATAAGAAATTTGGGCTACCAACCAATGGTATCTCATTCTTGTAGGAAATGAAATCCAATACCCATGAGCCCTAGAACAATTATGGTGGAACTCAAAACCTTATGTTTTTTCCTCAATATTATCATGTCTACCAAATCTCATATTCATCAATAAATCCCTAGCAGTAAGACATTAGACTACATGGAATCTCATGTTCTGAGTTTAAGACACTAAACTACAACAATAAAAGGTCTGAGCAAGAGACACTAAACTGTAGCAATAGGAGGTAAGATATAAAATTCTATAATCTATAGCAATAGAAGGTCCAATATAAAGGAACCTAAAATATATAAATAGAAGGTTCAATCTAAAATACCATAAACTACAATAATAGAAGGACCTAGCTAGAAGACCCTAAACTACAACAATATATGGTCCTGGATAAAATACCATAAACTACAATAGAATAATTTCCAACCTAAGAGAACCTAAACTAAAGAAATAAATGGTTTGACCTAGATGACCTGAAATTAAAACACTATAATGGATTAGTTTTCAAAAATATAAAAGGTGAAAACTTATCAGGTATAAAAAACGTAAGACAATGGCTTGAGTAAAAGATATGTCTATTCCCACTAAGCCTTCCCTTATACGAGGCTTAGGAAAAAGACATGGAAATGTGAATAAAGAGACACAAGGATTTTGTGGCCCACACTATGGCTTGAAAAAAATAAATTCATGTTCACTAAGTCCACTCATAGTATCCAATGATAGAGTATCCTCCCTTGAGATATATATTTGACCAAAATTACCCTTTTAGGAATCATGTAATCTCAAGGTAGCTAGGGAAGATGCATCAATGAGGAATCTCATGTTGGTGGGAATTCATGATCATTCATTAATAAAAATATTTTATTATATGATCATTTAGACCCAAGAATTTATGTTTACATGATATTATATAAAGGGTGAGTATCATTGATGGTCCACACACCATCACATCAACAAATTATAATGCACATAATGAATGGAAGAAAAAATGAAAATTAAATATAATGTTTGGAAGTTACATTCATTGATTGAATGAAAAATGAGGGATATATACATTTCATTTACTCATAAATGACTCAATTAATAATAAACAACATACCAAGGACAAAACTATAATAAGATTTTATTAGCTGAGCTAGCCAAATTGAAAAGTGTCTAATGATAAGTGATGATGGAGTGCTGATGTGAATCCCGCCCCAATACTTCTACTGAAACTTATATTTGAAGAGTCTCGATAAGATTAGAAAACTCCTTAACTATTTTCTGATTAGTTTCAAATGAATATGATGATGTTGAATGTAGCTACCTTCACTATTAAAACAACCATTAGGGAATACAGATCAGATATGATCTGATGGATCAATTCCAATGACTATAAATCTTCCCCTTTTATTTTTCTAGGAGGGAGGACAATCTTATCATTTGTGTCATTTTGTGATAGTAGCAGCCATAATTGGGGATAATCCAGGGATGTTTCTTTCCCTACATGTTAGATAAGGGGAGAGGAGAACCCCTTTGGATGTAGTTGAAATGGATAGTGAGCCAGTAACGGGTATACGGCTCACAAGTGATTAGCTTATCCATCTCTGTCATGAGAACACCATACCAAAGGGAGATCTAGTATGACTATTCATCAATAGAGATGTTTCCATTATCAATAATTGGCACATTCAGTGCAGGATAAGGCATGAGATTGAAGTGATCAGACTAGATCAACATGTTATATCTCATTAAGTCATAATGACATTACCTCAATCCTAGAGATGTCCAACATCTGGGCTAAAAATAATTCACTATGGATCTGATCTTGTTATTGAACATACAACAGCATAAGTGGTCCCCTATCCATCCAAAAAAAAGGAATGGAACACTGAATCTTTAAGTGATTTTTTCCTATAGAATATGTCCTTGAAGCTATTAAATATGTGAATGAGTTCATACATCAAGATCAATAGTTCAAATCTCTACAAACCAAGATTCAATCACCTGTGTGCTAACTCAGATATCCATGAACACATCCTAAGTTGGGAAAATCTAATTATTCAAGAATATGTCCATGAAACCCATCATCCTAAGTTTTGTGGATATCTATGGCATCACCTAGTATCCCCATGTGGTATACACTCTGGATTATAGTATTTTCCAATATTATGTACTGTGGTTATAGACCTAACTGGAAGGATACTAGTGAGGGCTTATAGAAGTCAAGTAAGCCTCACTACAATAGATAATGATATTAATCCACTCATTAAATGAGATGAGAAAGAATACATTCAGAACCATCCATAACCTTTGTTTTACAATTCTATGTATATTCCTTTCCCAAATGGGAGTCTATGTGGGGTTATCCTAGACATCCACAATAGGAAAGAACGTTTTATACATTTCCCCAAGGATGGATATCCTGCCCAACTAGTAGTTTTAATAAATGATGATTCTTGCTTCACCATGAGATAGATGGGATGAATTGGTACCAAATCACAAATGTCTAATCAATTCTATAATAAGGTTCTACTGATTGTAGATGATGAACAATGAAACCCATATGGCCATGTAAAAATGGATTACCTAAAGCTTGATAGAAAATTTGGAACAAATCTATCTAACATAGAATGGACACACCAATTCATCACAAAATTTTACCCCAGGATGAAGATCTCTGTTTGAACTCTATCTTCTACCCGAACTGTTTTTGGAAGAGAAAATTATGTTTGATTAGTTTTTATCAATGGTCTAGTGGATGAAATCATAGTCATTTAGACCATGATTGGAGTTTTCCAAAACATAAGAAAATCATTAGGCCAATAACATGACCAAATGAACACATTTTGAAATCATTTCATGAACATAATATATGGATGTTTATATCTAGAATGATGGAAGATTCTAGTTAAGAGAAGGAATTTCAATGTCATCTATCATGCTGAATCCATGCTAGGGAAGTCGATGTGACAAAGGATGGTTATTTTGTTTGGGCAAGAGAAGCATCATCAACACCTAATTGTTAGAATGTACACAATATCAAGGGTTAGTTTTATGGTTCTTATTAGTCATGGGCCTATGGATATCCTCAAAAAAGATGCATGGGATATTGAATCCATCTAAAAAATTAAGTGGCATGTTCAAAACAAAAAAATCACATCAAAAGAGATGCATTATCATAATTGAATAATGCACATCACTTGAACTATATGGGTATTTGAGACCACATATAGGACTCATTACTCACCAAACCCATGGATATCTTGCATAACTCGTAACCTATGGAATATCTCATGACCACTAGACACTTCATAAGACCCACAATTACGTGATCCAGACATGGTCACGTAGACTGCATAATAGTTGAGTGGTCATGTGACCAAACTAGAGGATCATGTGAAACCTACAGTCCAGTCAAAGACGGAATCCATAAATTAAGAAAATACTAATATTTAATTCATGATTGATTCAGTAAAATTCTAGAACAAAAAAACATCTCAGAAAAATGGTTCTTGTGAAACATTCTTTCAGATAGCTCCCGAGATCGGTTCACACAGAATATCATGTGAAGGGATCATAAAAAATAATAAAATTGTAAATAATATGGAGATTGTGAGTATCTATTTAACATGTTTCCCTCAATTCCAAAATTTATAGGTAACTCTATGGAATACCAGTGGACTCCTAAAAGACCAAATGTTTCCCAAAACACCAATTGGTGGTAACCCTAAAGACTAAGGTGGTCATTTACATTACATATAACCAAACCCTTATCCCTACGTACATCGCTCATGATTGGTGGGGGATATTACTTCTAAATGAGAATTACAAAATCTATAAGATAAGAAATACCCTATGCATGATTATTATTTTATCATCAAATAATGTAATAGAAGGTGTCCATAAAATCATAGAACATATAACCTTTAAAAGAATGTTCAATCACATGACCTTCATGTGGTATTTATGATGGGTAATGTGAAGCACATGATCTAAATTAGATCATGAATATCCAATTTAAAAAACCACCATGTTCATGTGAAGGCATCTAAGACACTTTTTGAACATGTAGAGACTCCTATAAGAGTTCCTCTATGCCATGTGACATTTCAAATATGAGGGTGATTAGAAATTATAAAAAACCCTTTTAAAATAAAGGGTAAAATGTAAATAGGGTGGATACATTATTATTTCATTGATATTCATGTGATGTGTGTACATGGTTCACCATGCCTTGTAATTCCCAGGATAAATTTACAGCTTGTCATGTGATAACATGTTGACAAGACATCCTCATCATGTGATGGTTTTTGGACTTGCCCAGTCAATTTGGATCTACCCCATAGGCTATATATAAAAAACCAATGGGTTTTCCACGAAAATTATCATTCATCATCATATGACATTTATTATAATGATTATGTATCGCCAACAAGGAGAGTTGTTATCTTCGAAAACACTCACACGATGGTACAAGATCTCATACCCTTGTAAAATAATTAATGAAATAAAATGGTAAATAAAGTGAGATTAGTGTGAGGGGAGATATTTTTATTCTCATTATAATAGATTTATATTCCATTTTTTATCACCATTGACATCAGAAATCCCCCATCAATAAGCTAGCATGATCCTGTAGAATTCTTCTTAAAAGCTACTTTTGTCTCACAAAATACCCTAAACAAGTCAACTTCAGTCATGTGAGATTTTTATTATAGTGATCATGATCTCAAAAATACCCCATGACTTGACATCCTGACCTTGAATAAGCTCCTTGATAGTCCACATCATCAAGATAAATCCCTTTGATCAGCCTAGGTCCAAAAAAATCGAAAATGTGGAACATTCTCATGTTCATTGTCATGAGGCGGTTCCATGGATGACCCACTGTATAATCATGTCAATCACATGAAACCGAATACCTATGTAGAATCTAGATCAAATATGATAGATATATTCCATGAAAGGTAGAGTATACATGGGCCAGAGAGGCTTAAAAATCTCTCCCCCTCAACATTAAAAAAACTACTTATGCATCCATGATCAATTGAAAATTGGATAATATGAATGAACTTCTTGGAATGGCTTTTCATTATATCGCAAAGGCATTCCGTTGGGTAAAATATTTGTAATGACACAAAGGATCATGTGGCATGCATATTCACTTTTCATGATCACTATATAGATCACACAAAGGACTTCTAGCCTATCATCTAAATTATTAGAATGAGGCCATGCTTGTCTACTGGATCACAGAAAACCTAAAATAAACTAATACTGGATGAACTTGAGACACAAATTAAATAATAGATGAGATAAAATAATTTAAAAATATACGAGAGTTATGTTAAAATAGATTCACTTTTACTCATTTTCTATTCATGGAAAAGTTAGATCGTGTCTGAAAACTAGGACATGTTTCCAAAATCATGCAATGCTCCCTCGACATGCTATATGGACCATCCGATGTACCTTAGACATTTCAATAAATTAACATGATTCACTTCCATTATTACACCTATGTCTTGAAAACTCTCTTGAAAGTTTCATCAAAATATTACAAAGTTTTCTTAACATGTCACCTAACTTAAGTGGTGACACCATGATGAGTCATCTATGTATCAAATGATACCAGGATACGTCAACCTTCATCATGAGGCACCCTCTATGAAAGTAAGTCAAATCGTGGTTAACCCTTCACAAATTCAATCCATGATATCATGATGTCCTATGGACAAGTCAATGGGATCATGCAGAACCCTCAATACATGTTATCCTTGATCTCGTAATGTTCCCTGAACAAGTAATGTTTATCATCCAACACCCTCCAGACATGTCAGTATTGATCATGGGATTGTCTGCAGACATGTCATTCAGGTTATCTGACATCCATTGAATAGGTAAATTGGATCATGAAAATTTCATTGGATATGTTTGATAAGAAACTAGGACATTTCCAAACATTTTCGGACATGTCAGAAAAATAATAAAGACATGTCATGCTAAAAATCAGGTTATGTCAAGAAGATGTCCTAGAATATTATATATTTTCCCAATAAGGTAAACCTCAATGTTAATTCCCTAATAAAATTTAACTATAAGGAAACTAATTCCTGTGATAACTAGGATGTGTATGATTTCATCATAATGTCAAGGCTCAAATATGCATTAATGTCTGTGTAAGTACCACCTTGTCTCTGATATTCCAACCGTCGGGACCCAATCACTACCATGGGATGATCTTTCTACCTCATCCACTAGAAAATCAAGAGGGAAACCTAGGTGTGTTTGCCACACTCAAATGAAGATTAATGACTCTGATTCCTACCACATCCAGGATATATTGGATGCCTTCCAATGTATGGGGATCCATATTAAACATCCAATGGGATATCCTCGACCATAAGTCTTACATCCATATATAGTGACACTAATTACATTATTTACCTTGTTTCTCACACCAAGCATGGAACATGAAGGATTGGATAATTTCAATGGTCATATAGTTATCATCGTGAATCACCACAATCCATGGAAACATCAGTATGTAACCCTCGAATAGTGGCATGATATGACAATCCCTATGCACGAGCATCCACCTCAGGGTCAGTCCCAGGGGAATTACTAAACTATTAGGACACTGATTTATTTCAAAACCATGATATGTAGAACAACCCTTTAAGTATTTATGTTGATACCTAGTTTCTATGTTCCAATGTGTTAGATGGTATATCTGAGTATGATATACTCTATAATACAAAATGTAGGATCAAAATAATAGAGATATTGTATAGAGTATCTGGTGATGCTCAAAATACAAGAGGGGGGTGAATTGTATACTTTTAAAAATTCCATTAGAACTTATAAAGATAGTTATATTTAACAAGGTTAAATAAGGTAATTCACAAAACACTAGTTCTACACACTTGCTTGAATCAGAAAATATGATTCTGAGAAAGCTATTCCTAAAAAGTGATTTCGGAAATGAAACTTAATGAAAGTTTACAACGATAAAGATTCTACCTTAAAGAGTATAGAATCAAACTAAATCAGAGTAAAAGTTTAAGGAAGTATAAGATAGTTATACTTTCCTCAACAATACAAATGCAGCGAAAAACTTGTAACAAAACAAGTAACAGTAGTAAGTCTTTTAACCCAAAGAGAAGGGTATCCAACAACCTTGGATAAAGGCCCCTTGATTTATACTTTTAAAAAGTTTGTCTTACCCACACCAGGGTAAGACCTCGATATGAAGATCGGAGTCTGTTTTGCTATCCCAACAATACCTCAACTTCAAGGTGGTTGGAACCTATGTCTTCCACAATAAGGAAGACCTCAACTTCAAGTTAGTCAGCACCCCTGTCTTCCTATCCCCGAAATCCCTCAATTGTACATATCAACAATCAGAGTCGCACAAAGCAAAACAGAACAATAAGTTCAGTACGCAAAAATCAATGAAAGTATATCTCTATAAATTACTTCAACAACATATAATCTCTAGAGTCATCGAACAGTATTGATCTCTTTTCAAATGATCCCCTATTTATAGGCACGACTTCAACGGTCGTCTCTCTCCTCCAAAGGACATATTTTTCCTTGAATTTCGGAGGGACCTGTACATGTGTCACTCAATCAATGGTTAGTTAGTAAGTAAAAGCATGGCATAGTTTTATAACAAAAAGAAGTGTAAGCAAAATATGGTTACATAACTAAAGTCCAATATTTGGAGTGTAAGAAAATGAAAGCTCAGAGGCTAACCAAAAATTAATTCAGAGTCTATCAATACTAGGATATTCAGATTCTATTTTCTGGGAATTGGAAACCTGAATTATATAGAATTCTAGAGATTGAATTTCATGGAAATTCGGAATCTTGATTAATATTAATTCAGAAGAAGAACTTATAAAGTTTGAAGTCAGAGTTGAAGAGAAATCGGAGTCAGAAATCATTAGAGTTCAGAGTCTTTATTAAGAGAAATCGGAGTCAGAACATAGAAAAGTTTGTAACCAGAATTCATATTTCAAATTCAGAGTCAGAACTCAGAAAGTTCATATCTAGAATTCGTATTCAGAATTAAAGGTCAAAACTCAGAAAGTTTGTAACCAGAATTTTGATTCAGAATTCAGAGTCAGAACTCAGAAAGTTCATATCCAGAATTTGTATTCAGAATTAAGAGTCAGAATTCAGAAATTTGGTAACCAGAATTCTGATTTAGAATTCATATTTGGAACTCAGAAGAGATCGTAATAAGAATTCTGAGAATTCGGATCCTAGAACATAATTATTCATATCTAGGTATTTATAGGATTCCGAGGTTTTGTTCTCAATCCTAATTTTATACTTAAGAAAAATTATGATATGGTCAACGAAACAAGTTAAGGATAAATTTCCTTGGGGAAGGAAATTTTCCTAATAGAAGTAAAAAAAGGGTAAAACGATATTTTCATAAAGATAAGGTGTTTTTTATTTTCAAAACAAGAAGGAATCCTAAAGTCATAAGGAAACCATAATTACACAATAATTTCCCCCTTGAAAGAAGGAATGGAAAAGTCATAAGGAAAACCTTATTGACTCAACAATCTCCCCCTTTTAGGAAATCACAAACAACCTTACGAAAAAGTGTTTAAGTACTTAGAAAATATTTTACTACACGTTGCAAATAAAACTTATCTCTATTTGTTCATCAACAATGGTTAATACAACTAACTCCCCCTTGGGCTTTGGAAAACTAAGGATAGTATTCTAGATTTCTGGAATGAGAATTTTCATTTGAATGTGGAAATCATCATAATGAGAACACCCCCTTTGATAAACTCCCCCTTAGTTAGGTATATTTATACTATACATAGAATTATTTTTCCTTATCCCCTTAGAATTACTTTTCCTTCTCCCCATTTGTGATTTTAAAAAATAGATTGAGGGAATGGAAAAACAATATAGTACCTAAAATATTAGTACAAACATCCAGAAAAAAAAACAAACAACCAAAATTTCATTGAGATTAGAAGTATTCATACAAGGAAAAACATATACAACAAAAGATCGGATTGGGTCTATTTTTCTTCTTTTTCCTTGGGTATTAGATTTTTCACAATGGTTTTAAGATTCAAGAATTCCTTGTGATCTTCCTCATCTTTCTTCTCTAGATATTTCACTCTCTCTTCCTGAGACATAAGAACTTCTAAATGAGCCTTCAGCAACTCATCTTTCTTCACAAGCTTCTCTTCAAACTCAATCTGGAGATCTCTTTCCCTCTTCCAGCTTTGAGCTACATAGTTTAACTTCTGATTCAAGTCTTTCACCTCTTTAATCCAAGTATTTTTTTCTAGATTTAGCTTTTCCTTAAAGATGTTTGTAAGATCCTTGATTTTGGTGTCTTCAGTATCAAAATATTCCTTGAGATCTTCTGGAAATTGATCAAGCTCACTCATTTAATGAATTTACCTCTTTGACCAGCTGGATATCTTCTTACATGACTTTTTGTGAGCATCATAGCCTATGAGTAATGTTTTGAAATATGATTACATCTTGACACACTTGTCTATCACCATGGAAAATGAATCTGATTTATAATTAAGAGAATGTTGAAGAATGTGGAATCTTGAATATATGCTTGAAAAAGTCAGAATGGACCCAACAAGCTTCTTCAATGACTTTTCAACAAAATCCTGACCAAGAAAAGATGATTCATAATCCAAGACTCTTCTTGGTGAGGCTTGTTTTTCTAACTCAACAAGATTCCTCTTTGAAGTTCCTGCAACTTACTTCTTCTTCAATATAGATTTTATAGAAGTATCAACAAACAATTTTTTACCCTTATCATGTCTCGATACGGCTTCCTCGCTAGGGGATTCATGCTCGCTGTCAGACAGCTGCACAACTCTATCTTCATATCCTTCTTCTTTCGGATTTCTATCCTCAGCATCCTCAGGATGAATGAAATCATGATTTAGACTTTCTTATTCAGACAATTTATTAACATTTTCTTCATCTTCCTCTTTTCCCTTCTCTTCATCCTTCTCTGGAGTGACAAGCTTAGAGGATTCAGCTTTAGAAGACCAGAGTGACAATTTTCTGGATGGGGTTCCCTTTTCTTGATAATATTAAACTTTCATTAAAAGATCACCTTTGTCACAACTCCCTTATTCTTCTTCTTCACCTCTTCCACTTCTTCTGGTACCTCTACTTCTTCAACAAATATTTCTTTAGCTATTTCCTAGGTGAAGAAATTATTACCTGGAGTCTCAGGTAAAGGCTCTGTTAAGAAATATTATGGCACCAGAATATTCGTGGATGCTACTTCAGTAGACTTCAAGAGAGATTGCACAATATTGGCCTGAGAAATTTTATTCTGAAGTTTCTTCTCTTTGGCTTGTGTCTCAAGCTCATCAGAAGTTGATTCTTTCAAGGCCTTAGCCTTTCCAGGATCCAAACCTAATTGTGGTTCCACTGCTATTCTATTCTTCTTATCCTCCCTCCATCTTACTACCTCCTCATCTATGTAGGATTTTTGCTTCTTGGGTTTAGGAGGTGTGGATTGAAATTCCTTATATTTATAATTTTTCCCTTCTACTTTCACTTCCTTCATCTTTATTTTATTTCCATCCTTCTTTGATGGCTCAGTTTTTTCAGCATTTTCCGTAATGACTTCTTCCTCTTCCACTGGCAGATCACAAAACTCTCATGACTCCTTAGAAAAACCCATATTCATTATCTTAAATTTTTCATCACTTACAATCATAAGTTTACAATTCCTTGGCTTGGAACTGCAAGGGATCTTGAATGATTCAAGAGACCGAACTATCATCTTGGAATGAAAAGAAGGATACATAATAATCTGAGCTCTCAAAATCCCATTTTTGATATTCTCTATCATTATGATAATGTGACTCATCAAATTTATTTTCCTTAGATTTACCAAGAAATACAAGATATATATGTCACTTTTCTTTAAGGTGTCCTTATCACATTTTCTCGGTATGAGAAAACCATGAACCAATAACTACAGGATCTGATTATTGATAGATAAATGAGAAATTTTTGAGGTCTTAACATCTTATAGTCCAAGAAATTACAAATCATTCACCTTAATGAAACATACTTGTACATCCGACAGCTTGTGGGAGAAAAAATCGACTTCCCATTTATATGACAGCCCCACGAAGCTAGGAACCTTGGTGTAAGAAAGATGATATGTCCTTCCATAACTATTGAAGGAAAATTTTTCTCTACCATCTTCCTTAGGGAAAGAAACTAACTCATAAAATTCTATAAGTAGATCCGAATACACAACATCCTATGCTCCTGTCTTTGAGATGGCTACACTTTCCCATACATTAAGCCAGATATTCATTGAGATAATAGAATAATATTGGAAGAAGTTCAGATGGAACAACCTTTCCTTATAAACTTTCCAATTGGAGATTGGATTCACAGTAGACATATCTTGAGAAGAGGCTTCTACAGATATTTGGATTGGTGGAACTCTAGAAGATTCGGAACAGTCTCAGGAAAGGGAGGTAGAACTTCAGCACGCGAGAGCTTGAAAACTGATGTGGGACAACCCTTCGGGGGTCCTTTATATAGGAGATGTAGGTGACCTTTCATCTTCCAAATACAATCTAACGGTTGGGAAACCCCCTGATCAAATCTAACGATTGATATGATAGCCGCAAGGAAAAATTGGGTAGGATCCAATCTTTTGAGGTTTTTAAGAAAAACTAGAATCTGAGAATTTAAAATAAAAAAGAAAATACCATCAATGAAATAATGACTATGAAAACTTAAGAAGGAAATCATACCTTTTGGATTACTAGGAAGATTATTAGTAATAGGTAATATTCTTCTTGAATAACATTTTATTAAAACAAATTTGACTATGAATAACTTATTATGAAAAATCTAAGGTTGAAAATTTTATTACAAAAAAAATTTTGAGTACCAAAAATTCCAGTACGAAAAATTGTGTACGAAAATTTCCATTACGAAAATTTCAAGTATGAAAAATTCTCATTATGAAAATTTCATGTACACAAATCTTCATTATGAAAATTTCAATAACTAACTACGATAATTGTCTTCATGATAATTTCAAAAAACTAAATATAAAAATTTTCATTACGAAAATTTTGAAAAACTAACTACGAAAATTTTCATTACGAAAAATTTGAAAAAACCAACTATGAAAATTTTCATTACGAAAATTTTGAAAAACCGACTACGAAAATTTCCATTAAGAAAATTTTGAAAAACTAAAAAACAAATGTACTCCCCCTATGAAATGAATTTTATTACTGTAATAATATTAGTGTAACAAAATTTTAATCACGGAAGATTACCTTACAGTTATCATTCCTGAGGTCTGTTTATTGTATTCAAATCTATCAGAGGGTAAAGATTTTGTGAAAATATCAGCAAGTTGATATTACATTCCGATAAACTAATGAATGATATCTCATTTTTTTTTTATCCCTAAAAAAGTGATGCCTAATATCTATCTTCATTGCACGAGAGTGATGTGCAGGGTTTTCACTAAGAGAAATGGCACTTTTATCATCACACATAATTTGTGTTTTGGTAAAACTCAAGACATAGTCTGTGAGTGTGTGTTGTATCCACAACACTTGAGCACAACAACTTCCAACTGCTACATATTATGCTTCAGTAGTGGAAAGTGATACTGAGTGTTACTTCTTGCATGACTAAGAAACTAATGAATCTCTTAATATATGAAAAGTTTTTGATGTACTATTTCTATCCTTTCTACTTCCACCAATGTCAGCATCTGAAAAAAAAAATAAAAAAAAAATTCATAAGTATAAAAGAGTCCTAAATCCATGGTTCACTTTAAGTAAAAAAATATATTTTCCCTACCTTTAAATGAGATTCCTTGGGATTGGATTGATATTTTGCGCATATGCATACTAAAAACATTACTCTTGGATGACTAGCTGTCAAGTAAAGTAAACTTTCTATCATACCTCTAAATGTTGTTTGAACTACTAGTTTCCCAACTTCATCAAGATCAAGTGAATTTTAGCTACCAATGGGAGTACTTATACTCTTAGTGTTGTCATATCCATAGTTTTTAAGAAGAACATTAATATACTTATGTTGGGATATATAGATTCCTTCTAGTTTTTGAGAGATTTTAAAACCAAGGAAAAATGTTAACTCACCCATCATACTCATTTCAAACTCAGATTTCAATAGATCCGAAAATTAATCCGTTAAAGATTGCTGAGATGAACCAAATACAATTTCATCAACATAAAATTGATCAATCAAAACATTGTTCTTGTGTTTCATTATAAAAAGGGTTGGATCTGCATTTCCCTTAACATAATTATGTTTTGAGTAGAAATCCAATAATTATATCATACCAAGCTCGAGGGGCTTGTTTAAGACCCTACAAAGCCTTGGTAAGTCTAAAAACATGACCAGGATGTCTTTTATCTTCAAAACCAAGAGGTTGTTCAACAAAAACATCCTCTTGAACATAACCATTAAAAAAAGAACATTTAACATCCATTTGGAAAAGTTTGAAACTGATGAATGCTCGAAAGGAAAGTAAAATATGAATAGATTCAAGTATTGCTATTGGATCATAGGTTTCTTCATATTCTATTCCTTCTTGTTGATTATATTCTTTAGCAACTAATCTAGATTTATTTCTTACAATGATTCCATTTTCATCACACTTATTTCTGAAGACCCATTTTACTACAACAATAAAAGTTTCCTTAGGTCCTTCAACCACGGTCCAGATTTTATTCCTTTCAAATTCGTTTAGTTCATCTTAAATGGCTATAATCCAATCATTATCACCTAAAGCATCATCAGTGCTTTTTGGTTATAATTGAAAAAGGAGTGATAAATGTTCTACTTCATTTCTTAAGGAAATTCTAGTCCTCATAGTTTGATTTACATCACCTATGATGCTATCAATAGGATGATTCTTTAGAAACGAATGATTTGGGTTTTTTAAAACCTGTTCATCAACACAGGGTAGAAAATCTTCCGGGGTAAATGTTTCAGAAGTATATTATTGAACATTTTCCTTATCAAAACGATCTTCTATAAAAGGTTGAAAATCAGGTTTTGAAAACACATCTGAAGATATAGGTAGGGGTTTTTTAAAAACAAAAGGATCTGTTTCATCAAATTTCACATGTATTGTCACTTCAGCAGTACAAGTGTTTTTATTGAAAACTCTAAAAGCCTTATATGTTGTGGAATAGAATATGAAAATTCATTCATCATATTTTGGTGAGAATTTATGTAGATTTTCTTTAGTATTCAGAATGAATACCTTGCAACCAAACACCTTAAAGTATGAAATTATTGGTTTTTTACCATTCCATAACACATAAAAAGTTTTATTAGGAAAATTTCTAAACAAAACATGATTTATAGTATAACAACCAGTACTTACAGCTTCAGCCCAAAAATTTTTGGCTACAGAATATTCACTCAACATGGTTCTTGTTATCTCTTGAAGAATTCTATTTCTTCTTTCAACAACACTATTCTGGTGAGGTGTTATAGGTGATGAGAAGTTGTGAGTAATACCTTTTCTACTACAAAAAGTTTCAAAATCTAAATTTTGTAATTCTCCTCCAAGATCACTATGAATAGATTTCAATGGAAGGTCTTCTTCATTTTTTACTTAGGCTCTAAAACTGTTGAAATACAGAAAAGATTCATATTTCATTGCTTGAAAATAGACCCATGTAAATCTAGTGTAATCACCAACTAGAACAAAAACATAATATGTGCCCCCAATACTTCTAGTTTGTATAGAACCAAAGAGATCCATATGCACTAACTATAATGCATCAGTAGATGTGACTTCACCAACTGATTTAAAACTTGATTTATGTTTCGTTCCATATTAACAAGGGTCAAAAACTTTAGAAAATAAAATATAAGCTCGGTAGATCCTTAACTAATCCTTTCTTAGAAACTTTTCATATTTTTCTAGGGTTATAGTGTGCTAACCTTCTATTTCATAACCAAGAATGGTCTTCCATTGAACTAAGTAAAGGAAAGTCTTGGCTCCTAAGGTCTTCTATGTTTAGTGTGTAAACATTCTCTTTTCTATGGGAAGAAAGAATAAAATCATCCTTGGAATTGTGTACTAAGAACTTGTCATTCCTAAAATTCACAAGGTGGCCTTCATCACATAATTTTATTATGATAATGAGGTTTTTCTTAAGACCCTTAACAAATAAAACATTTAAAATCAAAGTTTTTCCAAGAAGAACAATGTTACCTATACCAATAATTTCTCCCATAGCATTATCTCCAAAAGTTACTTTTCCTCCTTTCGTCTTGATAATATTTTCAAAATAGTTTTTGTTACTTGTCTTATGTCGGGAACATACACTATCCATGTACCATGTATTGCTGTTGGTACTTTCTCTATTTTCCTGAAAATAAGAAAAAGTTATATTTTCAGAATCAAAACTTGTTTGGATCCGGAATTTTTAAAAAGCCAAATTTTCGACACCCACATCTTCTTAGAAAAATAGGATTTATGAAATCCTAAATATTGGGTTTTGTTTAAGGAATAATTATTTGCCCAGTGTTCACCATAATGACACTTAGTGAAAAAAGGAGCACTTTGTGGAACAAAATAATTATTACTAAAAATAGGTTTAGAACAAGTATAACTGAAATCAGAATTATTCCCTAGAGGATGTATTTAAGAATACATTTTATCAAAATTTTACATACCTAATGTAATGTTTGAAAAAAACATCCTTGCGGAAAATATTTCTGATTTCATTTTGATAACCAAGTTCTTATCTTCTAAATCATTTTATTTTGAGCTAGATCTAGGCTCAAGAAAAAAAATTTAGAAATTTATTTTTCTAGATTTTTAGAAAGATTATTTTTCTCAGAATTTACATCCTCAAGATTTTTTGAAATAATTTCAAAATCTGCATTTTTCTTATCAAGATCATTAGAAAGATTTGATATTTCCTTAGTAAGAATAGTATTCCTATAATTTTCCTTATCATGTTTTTTCTTGAGTTTTTAATTCTCAATCTTAAGAAGTTTGGAAAACCTATAAACTTATTCATAGGTAGGTAAAGTATTGTCTTCATCAGAAGAGGAATCTTCATCTAAATTGTTATAATATTTACTATCATTACCATTTAAAGAAACATTGGTCAATGATTCAGAATTATGTACCTTAGCCATAAAACAATGATTTTCAATAGGTAGTCTATATATTAGACCAAGATTTTTCTATCTAGAAGATTCATATTCTGAAGAGTCTCCACCACTGGCACTCCAGGTGTCATTAGCTTTGAAGACTTTCTTAGCTTTAGCCTTGTAATATATCTTTCTGTTTTTATTAGAATTCCTTTCCTTTATTTCTTTTACCTTGATCATGAGAAAATCAGGCCTTATATGTCAAGCACTCTTGCATTCATAACATGTGACTTCTGAATCTTTCTATTCTTTCCTTTCCTTTTTCTTATATCTGGATTTAAAGTTCCTCTGCCTAGCTATCTTGTTCATCCTTCGAGAAAGATTTTATAATTCATATTTTGAGGATTCACTTCCACTAGATTCGTATTGGATAATAACATTCATAGATTTGGATCTGGTAACTCTCTCAGGAGTCTTATCTTTCATATGATTAGAGGTTTTATTAAAACCAGCACTGCTATTTCCATTCTTCTTCTTTATATTATCAGCATCTCTCTTCATTATAGTTTCATGCTGAAGAAGAGTTCCAAAGAGTTCCTCAAGATTAATATGAGTAACCGTTATGTTCTCATCAATAGTAGTCCTCTTAGATTCCCACTCGTTGGGCATAATGTCTATGATCTTATCAATAAGAGATTCATCATCTAATCCTTTCTCAACCATTGATTGTACACTATTTACAATAGTCATGAACCTTTGTTACACCTTACATATGGGTTCTCCATAAGGAAAATTAAAACCATGATATTCAGCTCTAAGAATATCTCTTCTAGTTTCAATGAATTTGGAAGTTCCAAAGCGAGTAACTTCTTGTTTCTTCTATATAGAAATTACTGCTTCACAAGATGAAATTTGGATATATATATTTCTATTCATAGAACAAAGTAAAGTATTTCATACCATATAATTCAGTTGGTATTCATGATTTTATTGATTAGTAAAGGTACTAACTTCCTTATCATGGATTTTATATCCTCCAGTAAGAATAAAAAAATTATCAACCCAAGTATAGATAATGAAAGTCTTCATGAAATCTCTCCAATACTCATAATCATTTCCATCAAAGATAGGTGGTCTAGTTGGATTAATATTTTCTATGGAACCAACATTGATTCTTTCCATCTTAAAGAAAAATTTATCTACACACAAAAATTATTAATAGAATAAGTTTGTAAATAAGGAAAATATTACTAAGAAAGGATAATAATGAACCAGATTATTTTTAAGCAAAAATGAATCTGAACTATATGAGTCCGAAAAACTGATTTCAAGAATAAGAAGAAGAAGTATTCTCTTCTGAATCTAATTGTGAGATTAATTCATTGTTCACCTTCCTGTGATACCAATTTTTTGATTGTATGTCTGAGTATGATATACTCTATAATACCAAATGTAGGATCGAAATAATAAATATACTGTATATAGTATCTAATGATGCTCAAAATACAAGAGGGGGGGCATTTTATACTTTTAAAAATTCATTTGTAACTTTTAAAGATAGTTATATTTAACAGGGTTAAACAAGGTAATTCACAAACCACTAGTTCTACACAATTGCTTGAATCAGGAAATATGATTCCGAGAAAGGAATTCTAGAAAAGTGATTTCGGAAATGAAACTTAATTAAAGTTTACAATGATGAATATTCTACCTTAAAGTGTATAGAATCTAACTAAATCAGCGTACAAGTTTAAGGAAGTATAAGATAGTTATACATTCCTAAATAATACAAATGCAGTGGAAAACTTGTAACAAAACAAGTAAAAGTAGTAAGTGATTTAAACCATAGATAAGGGTATCCAACACCCTTGGATAAATTCCCCTTGATTTATAATTTCAAGAAATTCTATCTTACCCACACTAGGGTAATCCCTTGATACGAAGATATGAGTCTGTCTTGATTTCCTCGTAAGCCATCATCTTCAAGGTTGTTGGAACCTCTGTCTTCCCCAGCATGGAAGCCCTCAACATCAATGTAGTCAGCACCTTTTTCTTCCTATCCCTGGAAGACCTCAATTGTACATAGAAACAATCAGAGATTCACAAAGCAAAAATGAACAAGAAGTTTAGTACGCACAATTCAATGGAAGTATCTCTCTAAAAATCACTTCAACAGTATGTAATCACTAGATTCATCAAATAGTATTGAGCTCTTTTCAAATGAGCTCCTATTTATAGGCACGGCTTCAACAGTCGGCTCCCTCCTCCAGCGGTCATATTTTTACTTGAATTTCATAGGGACTTGTACACGTTTCACTAAAACAATGGTTAGTTAGTAACTGAAAGCACGACATTGTTTTATATAAAAACAAGTGTAAGAAAAATATGGTTACATAAATAATGTCCAATATTCGGAGTGTAATAAAATGAAGGTTCGAAGTCTAACCAAAAATGAATTTGGAGTCTATTAATACAAGGATATTTGGATTCTATTTTCTAGAAATTCGGAACCTGAATTCTATAAAATCTTGGAGTTTGAATTTCAAAGAAATTCGGAATCTGGATTCATAAGAATTTGGAACCAGAAAATATAATGTTCGGAGTCAGAGTTCATGAGAATTCAGAGTCAGAACTCATGAGAGTTTGGAGCCGTTATTCAGAGAACTCGAAGTTAGAACATAGAGAAGTTCTTAACCAGAATCCAAATTTGTAATTCGGAGTCAGAATTTAGAAAGTTCGTATCCAGAATTTCTATTCAGAATTCGGAGTCCGAACTCAGAAAGTTCGTATCCAAAATTTATATTCAGAATTTGGAGTCAGAACTCAGAAAGTTCTTAACCAGAATTCTGATTCAGAATTTGGAGTTAGAACTCAGAAGAGTTCGTAACCAGAATTATGAGAATTTGGATCCTAGAAATGAATGCTTCATATATAGGTATTTAAAGGATTCCTAGGTTTTGGTCTCAATCTAAATTTTATACTTAGGAAAAATTATGATATGGTCAACGAAACAAGGTATGGATAAATTTCCTTGGGGATGGAAATTTTCCTCATAGATGTAAAACAATGGTAAAACAAGATTTTCCTTAAGATAAGGTGTTTGTGATTTTCAAAACTAGAAGGAATGGTAAAGTCATAAGGAAACCTTAATGACTCAAAAATCTCCCCCTTGAAATAAGGAATGGAAAATTCATAAGGAAAACATTATTAAATCAACACAATGTATATGTCATTTCATAATTACATTAGACTACATAGATTTAACGAACAACATGGGTTTTTATTCTTATTATAAACATGATATGTTGGATTCCTCATAATAGATCAATGTAATCCTAAAAATATTAATCACCTCCTCGGATGATATCACATTATGGCGTACCTGGTTATATGACCTAAACATTCAAGCAGTCACACATCAATTGGAAATGGATGAAGAACATGTGATACATACACATGGATTCATTAATAGTACATCCTTTACACATAGAGGGATTCAATAATTGGGCATTTTATTTGTGCAACCATTCTCGTATAAATATTAGTAATAGATACTATAAAATATCATAAATATATAAGAGAGTCTTGGAGTAGGTGATAATTCCCCTATTAGAGTGTGATGATCCCAACCTCTCATCCTCTTCACCAATGTCTATTTATATGTTTCATTGTTTCTAAAATTACAATTAACTGAAAACCTTTAGAAAGAATGTCGTTACTTAGTTACAACTATGGAAAATATCTTGATTTTTTTAGGAATGGTAATGTTCAGCCCAATGATAATGATTATACATGCATTTGAAGCCCCCACAGTCAACTCTCAGGCCAATCTAAATGCACCGCAGTTGTGTCTCTTCCTACGAAACATTCCAAAGTACTCCTATTTTGTTATCTCTTTAGAATATACCAAAAATATTGACGTTTTATTGTGATCTCTTATAGACAAGTCTTTACATCACTATTGATTCAATTATGGCCATCTAAACCACTCAAGAAACCTTCATCACCACCTGTGTCATCTCCTAACATTAAACTGGGAAAATGGGAACCTATAAAGATATTTGATCTACCTTGGTTCTTCCTTTCATTTCATCTAACCATAAAAATTCCAATATTCACAATCCACTCCAATTATATTAATCCCTTGAATCAAATAATATATTTTTAATGATCATATACTGGTATTCTTGAAACCATAGGCTAGTGATATTTTATAGAATGAAAATGCAAAGAAAATGGGGGAGAAAAGAAAAAACCAGAAAATGAGGAATGAACCTCAACCATGTCTGGATTTCCTTGATTTGTTTTCTATATAATGATGAATTAGGAACCAAGAAACTAAAGAAATATATAATCCATATATAAATCAATTTTCAATGTACAGACCAATTCTTGTTAGTGGAATTGATCCACCTTCAATATGGGATAATCAAACCAGATCATTCCACAAAATTAAAACATCCAAAATAATGTTTCGGATCTCTTTCTAAAGAAGAAAAAATCTATTTCATAGTCATTGGTGATATCCAAAAACTCTAATTTCATTGATGATCCCAATTCTATCAATCCAAACCACTAACAAATTGTCAACCACCGACAATATCCTCCAACAAATTCTATTAATTCTTAGGGTTATATGGCTAACAATTTCAATTGGACATAACAATGTATTTATAAAATATATTATTGTTTGTTGATTTAATTAAATAATTCAACAATTTATTTATTTATTTAATTAGTCATCCATAGATGATGGTTCCCAAGCAAAATACCCAATGCACATAAGGATTATTTCACGCTTTGAGTAAAAACCAAGCTCTAAACTCAACGGTGGCCTTAGATTTCGAATCAAACATCCATTATGAAGTTATTATACTATTTTTGTATAACTCCATGCACATAATATTAATGTTTTTAATATTTTTATAATATCAATATTGGGCTCACTAGGTCTCAGAATCTTACACATGTGTCGAGAAAAGCTATAGATATGGTAGAAAACACAGTGTTCGTACCTATAATCATTCGTGGAACTTATAGGTATTAGTTCTCCACTACTTCAATATGTCTATTCCCTTGTCCACCAACTCACTGACTCTGGTAGGGACCACCTCAAGGTGGTGGTGGAAACTAGTCAAACTATCTTCTATATCTGTCATCTCTCTCTACTCCTATTCTATGTCCACCTCTCCACATATATCCCTTATCCTATCACTACCTCTACATAGGAATCTCATTCAATCTCCCCCTTTAACATATATAGTGGGTCAAAAATTCTCATGGAATATGCCTTTTTCTATTATTATAGTGTCACGTTATATCCCTTATATGACCAGAACCATCCTGAGATCTATAAATCACAAAACTTCGTTCTTGAGGCTGCCTCCTAAAATATCTCAAATGTCTGGATCCATATGCCTTCCATTGGTTAAATTATTCTAAAGCCTCTACTCCTATATACCCACCACTGGCACCCACAGTTTATGCCTACATTGACCTACATATCTCTACAAACAACACACACTGTAAGAACCCGGTTATTGTTTTAGAGGTACGGGCTTCTTGTTTTAGAGGTACGGGCTTCTTCTTTTCCTTTTCCTTAAGTGATTTTGAGAAAATATGGAAAATGGGAAAAAAATCCTAAATTTTGGAAATACACGCCGTGTACTTTATCCACACACCGTGCACTTTTGGCTGTGTTGGGATGAGTACACGGGGCATGTGGCCATGCCGGCGATGAAGGGTGTAGGAACAAACTACACGCCGTGTAGTGGTACCTTACACGTCGTTTAGTTAGTCAGAAGGCTTAAACAGTAAGGCGGTGGCGTCGCCGCGAGCTGGGCGAAAGTACACGCCGTGTACTCGAGAGTACATGTCGTGTACTCATGTCGACTGATGAACAGTGTGGCGGTGCCGCCAAGTGAACAGTTAAATGAAGGGAGTACACGTCGTGTAATTTGAAGTACACACCGTGTACTTTGTTTTTTCGGCTTAAAATAGGCATTAGCCTCCTCATTTGGCAGAGAAGGCACTTGAGCCATTTTGGATCCAAAGTAGGAGTCCGGATCTTTGATGATCCATCGGTTGTTCGTCAGGAATCCATTTCGGCTTCAGACGATCTCGTTGGAATCGAACGGGTAAGCCCTTCCTCCTCCAATTACCGTTCATTCCAATTCTTCTCCCAATGTAAGTTATTTTCATTTTAATGGGTTTTGTTCTTCATCAAATTTATGTCTTTCTTGGGAGTTTCTGGAATCGGCGTTTGGGTATAACGTTCGTTGGTGTATAAGGTAGGTGTCTTTGTGATCATTTTCCAACTGTCGTGCGTTTTTGTGCATTTTCGTGCCACGAAACCATGTTGGGGTGTCGTGTGGCTGAGTCTGTTCCTATATATAATTCCTATAATTGAATAGGTGATTAAATTGTGATAATAAAATGCTGTTTGGGATCGTTGCTTGGATCCAGGACCATCCCGAGGGGTGTGTTCTTCTGTTTAGCCATTTGGCCAGGATACCCGAGGGTATGCCTTAAATGTAGTAACTGTAGAATTTCCTTGAGATGAATTGCTTTTTTACTGCATTTTGATATGTTGGGCATTGTCCGGTTACCTATTAGCCTAAGGGAGTTCTTGTGATTAGCCTGAGGGCGTGACTGCTTTAGAACGAGGGAAACCTTTCATGGCTGAGGGATTGACTTCTGTGCCTGGGGGAGACACTTCGTATGCCTGAGGGCGAGAATTTCTGTTACGACTAAGGGAAATACCTGCAGGTTGGATTCTGTATGGCCTGAGGGCAATCCTAAGGGTGTGGTTTACTATTTTAGCCTGAGGGCATGGTTCTAGTTGGCCTGAGGGCTTGGTGTTGTTGAGCACAAAAATGTTACTAAATTAAAGGAATTGAATGAATAGTAAAATGGAAATTTAACTGCTAAGTTAGTTACTTTTGAGTACTGCTTAGTTATTGCATTTTACTACTACACACTTGTTTCATGTTTTACACAAAGTTGAGCACGGGCCTTTGGTGGGTGCCTACTGAGATATATTTCTCACACCCTGTTTGGGTCACGCTTTTTGGCCCAAACAGATTACATTACTGTAGGTGTAGATTGGGGAAAGAGTCCCTATACAGGTACTTGACTGTTGCTGAGGAGTAGGATGGCATGGGACAGAGCATAGGCTCGCGATGCCGCTACTATCTATTTTGATTGCTTTCTTGTACTCTGTTTTCTGTTGTACTGTATTGAAGTATAACATGTTCTGGCTACTTTCTTAGAACTTGAAACATTTAGAATCATCACTTATATATTGTTGGTTATATCCACTACTGTAGTTATTTCAGTTGTGTATGTTTACTGCTTCTGCAGTTTTTGAATGTTTATTTTAGTATTCCGATGTGCTGCACTTTGACAAATGAGGGCATAGTTTCCCAACTATCAGACCTGGGCCCTCGCTGCTAGTCGGCAGCCTCTGGCGTTTGGGGGAATGCGCTTGAGGTCACGTGGCGAACCGGGCTCGGGGCACCCGTTGCGTGGCACCCGGGTCCGGGATGTTACAAAGTGGTATTAGAGGGTGTTTATTTTCTTTGACTTACTATTTGGAGATGTAGTCAGGGATAGGACAGAACGGTAGTTGGTAATAAGTTGTGCCCGGGCGTAGCTAACCCGTGTACAAGGAAAATCCAGTCTACCTCGTATTTTGAATTATTTGATTTGCAATTTTACGGTTGATATGTTTTCACCGTTGGGTGACGCACGTGGATTGTGCTGTTTATATTTTATATGTGGGTTCTATTTAGTTGCAACCCGATGAGATGAGGGTATGCCGTCTCATGCATCATATAGGAACATGTAGGTGCATTAGAAATTCTCATGTTGTTGTGATAGTTGTTGTGCTAGAAAAGCATTCTGTTGTGAGAGATACTTGATAAGTACATGCCTTGTGATATGGTGTTTTTGTTTGAGCTTGTTTATAAAATGGATGCCAAACTTCGCTTTTTCGGGAGTATTGGCCCCCATTGATCGGAATTTGGTGGATCACTAACTGTTTAGGGTTATAACACAAATAAGATGTCAAACATTGGTTCGTGGGTTGTATGGCCCCCCACGGGTCGGAATTTGACACTTAGGTGTTGTTTTTTAGTATTTTCTGGGTTCCGGAGAAGATTCGTAGGCATACTGTCCGGAAACCCAGTATACACGCCATGTGGTATTTTTATACATGTCGTGTATGTTCTTATGTTCGGGAAGAAAAATGAACTTTTTGAGTACACGCCATGTACCCTGAGTACACGCCGTGTAGTCTCTTCCCGTGTCACAAATCGTGTGGGTGGCGACACGGGGTAGGGAAGGGCTTGGGTAAAACACGCCGTGTAGTTTTTGTACACGCCGTGTAGTGTTGACCCGGAGTCCGACCGTGTAACTAACAACACGGGTCGGAGAACTCCTTGACAGAACACACTGTGTCAGTTATGGACACGCCGTGTAGTGTGAGCTGGGGACTCAGCCATGTAACTAACAACACGGGCCGGTGTCACCTCTCCCAGAACACGCCGTGTACCTTTGGGACGGACCATGTAGTCTAGTTCGAGGACAGACCGTGTGGAGTTAGCCGTGTGGGTGGGAAACAGGATATTATACAAGCGGTGTTCGGGTGTAACACGCCATGTAGAGTAAAGCCGAGTAGTCGGCCGTGTCACAGACGACACATGCAGTTGGAAAATAACACTGAACACGTCGTGTAGGTATTATACACGCTGTGTAGTTTTGTTGAACAGAAGTCGTGTGGCTTAGCCGTGTGGAAGGACCCGGGCAGGGGAAGGGAAGTCAACTACATGCCGTGTAGTCATTGTACACGCCGTGTAGTCTTGTTTTTCCAATTTTGAATACCTTCTTCCTCTTGTTCCCTTTGTGGTTCCTTCTCTTTCAGTCTTAATAATCTTGAATCCGAGGCGTGCTTTTGACCTTGTAGAGTCATGCTGCCTAGATGACCGCAAGTTGTCCACCAAGAGAGCGGCAACGATTATACTCCGGAGATGGTAGGCCATGGGCTACCAGTTGATCCACCAGCAGAGCCAGACGCGGCACCAGCTATTATACCAGACACGAGCGTGGAGGCGCAGTTCCATGAAGGCTTATTGCGGTTCATGCAGACCTTTCAGGGAGCACCGCAGGCTGCCACATCTATGGCCGAGATGACGCGTATCTTTTAGCAGAAGCATCCGCCTATGTTCTCAGGGGATGGTGGACCACAGGCTACAGAGTCTTGCCTAGGATCGATTCAGACTATTTTTGAGCATCTTGAGACGCCTCCAGGGTGGAGGGTCAAGCTCGTGACTTATATGATGCGTGATTCAGCCAAGAGGTGGTGGGATGTTACCACCCAGTCCGTGCATCACAGGGACATGGCGTGGGAAGATTTTCAGGCATTCTTCTATGACTTCTTCTTTCCCGAGACGCTGAGGGAAGATAGAGCTCGAGAGTTCATGAATCTGCAGCAGGGCGTATGTCAGTGATGGACTATTCTGCCCGTTTTACGGATCTTCAGCGCTTCGCACCCGTGCTGGTGGGTGATGAGACAGTGAGAGCCAGATGTTTTGAGGATGGTCTTCGGTATGACATCCGAGTGCTGGTGAATGTTTTCGGGTTACCTACTGTACACGCGATTGTGAACCATGCGTTGATTACAGAGAGGAACCTGCAGGAATCAAGTGGTGTGGGCCAGGGAGGTTCAGCACCAGTTACTGGTACTATTTTGGATCTCAAGAAGAAGAGACAGATGGAGTTCTCTCAGGGAGGTAGTACCAGCCAGGCAGCTTCTTCAGGTGGCCCGATCAGGTGCTACTAGTGTGGAAGAGAGTGGAATAAGAGGTCGTAGTGTCTACGAGACCCAGTGGAGTGCTGAGCATGCGGCAATATGGGTCATCTGCATCGCTTTTGCAGGGCGTTTTTACCAGTGGCTAGTGAGAGGGGTTTTGTGCAGACTCCGCGTGTGGGAGCAGGACTAGTGGCTTCTTGCCAGTCATGGAACTGGAATACGTCAGGGCGTGCAGGAAGAGATGGTGGTCATGGAAGTGGTAGACTGGCACCAGGATCTCAGAGGCAACAGGTCGGGACAGCTTAGGGTAGCCAGGCTGTGTCGCAGGGCCGCGACACTGGACATGAATATGTAGTGCAACAATCCCAGCTGGAGCAGGATCCTGGACCTTCGACAGTCAGAGGTACTATTCTAGTAGCTTCTATCTTGTCTTCTGTATTTTTTGATATGGGTGCTACACATAGTTTTATATCTATACCCATTGTGGAGAGCCTTGGGCTCGGTGTTTCTACTGCTTCTGATATCTTGACGCTAGACACTCCGTTGGGGACTAGGACGGTTGGTGTGCGTCAGTGCAAGGAGTGACCCCTTGAGGTTGGTGGGTGTCACTTCCTTTGGGACCTCTATGTCCTCGAGATGACGAGCTATGATGTCATTCTCGGGATGGAATGGTTGGTTCCCTTTCGATCAATTGTAGACTTCTATCATCACAAGGTGCGTTTCACGTCACGAGAGGGCGGGGAGTTTTTTTACAAGGGCGTGTGGGATGTTCAGGAGAGTCGAGCTGGACTAGAGCATCATGGGTGTGGTGGAGTCACAACCCAGATTGCGAGTTTATATCTGGATGACCAAGGGACTTGTCAGATATATTTCCCTCCAGTTGTCGATCGTTTCAGAGATGTCTTCTCGGATGACTTTTAAGGTCTACCTCCGGTGCATGAGGTGGATTTCTCTATCGAGATTGTGCTAGGAGCAGCACCGGTGTCCATTCCTCCTTATAGGATGGCCATGCCTGAGTTGCAGGAGCACAAGAGGCAGTTAGAGGAGCAATAGGAGAAGGGTTTTATCCGACCCAGTACTCCTCCATGGGGTTCTCCGGTCCTTTTTGAGAAGAAGGTGGATGGTACCCTTAGGCTTTGTGTGGATTATCAGAAGCTGAACTAGTTGACAGTTAAGAACCGATATCCCTTGCCGAGGATATTAGATCTGTTTGATCATCTTTGTGGAGCACGAGTGTTCTCGAAGATTTACATTAGATCCGGATATCATTAGCTCCGCGATAGACCATCTGATATACCTCTCACAGCTTTCAAGAGCGAGTATGGTCTATATGAGTATACGGTTATGCCATTCGGACTCATGAACGCGCTAGCAGTTTTCATTACTCTAATGAATTGTGTGTTCCATCCATATCTTGATTCATTTGTGGTAGTATTCGTGGATGACAACTTCGTGTACTCTCACACTCGACACCACCATGCCACCCATCTTGAGATTGTATTGAGTACACTGAGAGAGCATCACCTATTTTCTATGCTCTCGAAGAGCCACATTTGGATGGACCAGATTAACTTCTTGGGTCATATCATCTCAAAGGCAGGAGTTGCAGTGGACCCAGAGAATGTGAGAGCAGTAGTTTCCTGGGAGAAGCCCAAGAACGTGTTTGAGATACGATGTTTCTTAGGGCTGGCAGGTTACTAAAGAAGCTTCATACAGGACTTCACCCGCTTAGCAGCACCGTTGATAGGTCTGACTAAGAATGGTGTGAAGTTCGTTTGGTCAGAAGCTTGTGAGACAGCTTTTCAGGACATGAAGGGAAGGCTGACATCAGCACCGATCCTGATTCTCCCAGAGCAGGGGAAGAGCTATACAGTTTACTGTGATGCATCGTGAATTGGGCTGGGATCCGTTTTGATGCATGGAGACCGAGTTGTGGCGTACGGGCCTCGGCAGTTGAGGCCACATGAGAGGAATTACCCAATGCATGATCTCGAGTTGGGTGTAGTTGTACATGCGTTGTGCTGTTGGAGACATTATCTGTTGGGATAGCATTTTGTGGTTTCTACCGACCACAAAAGCCTCAAGTATATCTTTACTCAGTGTGACCTGAATCTGAGGCAGAGAAGGTGGGTCGAGTACCAACAGTCCTTTCATATCGAGCTTGCCTATAGACCTGGTAAAGGTAATGAAGTAGCTGATGCACTGAGTAGGAAGACTCAGATACAGGTAGTGCAGGAGGCCAGTGGTGAGTGGAAGATTATGGCCTTGTTCTCTGAGATGCATCTAGAGGTGCATGATAGTCAGGGGAAGACTTATCTTTCCTCGTTAGTTGTGACTTCTACCCTCCTAGACGGAGTGAGGATAAGGCAGCTATCAGATTCAGAAGGCCTAGTTCTATGGGAGTCTATGGCAAGTGAGGACCCTCCTCCTGGTTGGATGATAGGTGATGAGGAGGTTTTTCGTTTCCATGGACGCATATGGGTTCCAGGGGATATACACGAGGAGATGATGCGGGAGTTTCATGCTTCATCTTGGGAAGTTCATCCCGGGGTTACAAAGATGTACTGAGACTTGAGATGTCAATACTGGTGGCCGGGTATGAAGAGAGAGATACCTGGTTTTGTTATGAGGTGTTCCACCTGTCAGCAGGTGAAGGCAGAGCATCAGAGACCAGCTGGTCTGTTACAGCAGTTTCCCATTCCAAAGTGGAAATGGGATGATGTCGCGATGGATTTTGTGACAGGATTGCCAAGGTCACCTCAAGTCAATGACGCCGTATGGGTTATTGTGGACAGAATTATGAAGGTACCTCACTTCTTGCCGATCTAGGAGACCTTTGGTGTGAACGAGCTTGGAAGGCTGTATATCCGAGAGATCGTACGTCTTCATGGGGTCCCTCGTTCTATCATTTCAGATAGGGATGCCCGCTTTATCTCTCATTTCTGGCAGAGTTTTCAGAGGGCGCTGGGTACACAGGTGCTTCTGAGCACAGCATACCACCCTCAAACAGATGGCCAGTCAGATCAGACGATACAGGTGCTAGAGGACATGCTACGCGCATGCGTCATAGACTTTGGGGGCTCTTTGGAGAAGTATATACCCTTAATTGATTTTTCATATAACAATAGTTTTCAGGAAACTATTGAGATGGCACCATACGAGGCTTTATATGGTAGGTCATGCCGATAACCTTTGTGCTGGTTAGAGGCAGGTGAGGCAGCTTTCCTGGGACCACAACTCGTGCGGGAGACATCTGAGTAGGTCTAGTTAATTTGGAATCGGATTGCTATTGCATAGTCTCGTCAGAAGTCTTATGCTGATCGCCGCAGACGACCTTTGGAGTTCGTGGTCCGGGATCATGTTTTCTTGTGTGTTTCACTGAGGCTAGGACACAAACTAATCAGGAGACAGGGTAAGCTTTCACCGAGGTATGTGGAACCATTTGAGATTCTGGAGAGGGTCGGGCTAGTTGCCTATCGGTTGCAGTTACCGCAGCGGTACCGAGCCATGCACGACATCTTCCACGTGTCTCAGTTGCGTCACTACCTTTCAGACCCGCCTCACACCATTCATCGAGAGGAGGTTGAGCTTTATCATGATGTGTCCTTTGAGGAGAATCTGATCTGTATCGTTGACAGGATCACGAAGGTTCTCTGAGGCCGGTCAGTTCCTCTCGTATGGGTGCTATGCCAGCATGGCCGAGTGCAGGACGAGACCTGGGAGAGGGAGGTCGACGTACGTTCTCAGTGGCCAGAGTTGTTATGAGATTTCTCTTCTCCACCTTTGAAATGTAAATTCGGGGACGAATTGCTATAAGGGTGGAAGTTTGTAAGATCCTAGTTCTTGTTTTAGAGGTACGGGCTTCTTGTTTTAGAGGTACGGGCTTCTTCTTTTCCTTTTTCTTAGGGGATTTTGAGAAAATATGGAAAATGGGAAAAAAAATCCTAAATTTTGGAACTACATGCTGTGTAATTTATCCACATGCCGTGTACTTTTGGCCGTGTTGGGATGAGTACACAGGGCGTGTGGCCATGCTGGCGATGAAGGGTGTAGGAACCAACTACACAGCGTGTAGGGGTACATTACACGCCGTGTAGTTAGTCGGCAGGCTTAAACAGTAAGGAGGTGGCATCGCCGCCAGTTGGGCGACAGTACATGCTGTGTACTCGAGAGTACATTCTGTGCACTCATGTCGACTGATGAACAGTGTGGCGGTGCCGCCAAGAGAATAGTTAAATGAAGGGAGTACACGCCGTGTACTTTGAAGTACACGCCATGTACTTTTTTCGGCTGAAAACCGGCAGTAGCCTCCTCATTTGGCATAGGAGGCACTTGAGACGTTTTGGAGCCAAAGGAGGAGGCTGGATCTTTGAAGATCCACCGAGCTTTCGTCTAGAATCCATTTCGGCTTTGGATGATCTCGTTGGAACTGCACGGGTAATCCCTTCCACCTCCTGGTACCGTTCATGCCAATTCTTCTCCCAACGTATGTTATTTACGTTTTAATGGGTTTTGTTCTTTGTCATATTTACGTCGTTCTTGGGCATTTCTGGAATCGTCGTTCGGGTATAACGTTCATTGGCGTATAAGGTAGGTGGATTTGTGATAATTTTCCAACTGTCGTGTGTTTTTGTGCATTTTCGTGCCACGAACCCATGTTGGAGTGTTGTGTGGCTGAGTCCGTTTCTATATTTAATGCCTATAAATGCATACGTGATTAAATTGTGATAATAAAATGCTGTTTGGGATCGTTGCTTGGATCCAGGACCATCCTGAGGGGTGTGTTCCTCTGTTTAGCCGTTTCTCCAGGACACCCGAGGGTATGCCTTAAATGTAGTAACTGTAGAATTTCCTTTAGAGGAATTGCTTGTTTAATGCATTTTGATATGTTGGGCATTTCCCGATTACCTATTAGGCTGAGGGCGTTGTTGTGATTAGTTTGAGGGCGTGACTGTTTTAGCCCGGGGGCTGTCGTTATTCCGCCTGAGGGATACCTTTCGTCCCTGAGGGCTTGACTTCTGTGCCTGAGTGAAACACTTCGTATACTTGAGAGTGAGAATTTCTGTTACGCTTGAGGGAAATACCTGCGGGTTGGATTCTGTATGGCCTGAGGGAAAGCCTGAGGACGTGGTATACTATTTTAGCCTAAGGGAACATTTCTAGTTGGTCTGAGGGCTTGGTGCTGTTGAGCACAAAAATGTTAGTAAATTAAAGGAATTAAATGAATAATTAAATAGAAAATTAACTGTTAAGTTAGTTACTTTTGAGTACTGATTAGTTATTGCATTTTACTACTGCACACTTGTTTCATGTTTTACACACAGTTGAGCACGGTCCTTTGGTGGGTGCCTACTGAGATATATTTCTCACACCCTGTTTGGGTCACACTATTCGACCCAAACAGATTACGTCGCTGCAGGTGTAGATAGGGGCAAGAGTCCCTATACAGGTACTTGACTGTTGCTGAGGAGTAGGAGGGCATGGGACCGAGCCTAGGCTCACGATGTTGCTGCTAGCGGTTTTTCTTGCTTTGTTGTACTCTGTTTTCTGTTGTACTGTATTGGTGTATAACACATTCTGGATTCTTTCTTAGAACTTCAAACATGTAGCATCATCACTTATATACTGTTGGTTATATCCACTGTTGTAGTTATTTCAGTTTTGTATGTTTACTGCTTCCGCGGTTGTTGTATGTTTATTTTGGTATTCTGCTATGCTACACTTTGACAAATGAGGGAATTGTTTCACCACTATCAGACCTCGGCCCTCACTGCTTGTCGGCAGCTTCTGGCGTTTGGGGAAATGCACTTGAGGTCACGTGGCGAACCGGGCTCAGGGCACCCGTTATGTGGCATGCGGGTCTGAGACATTACACACACTCCAATACCCAAACATTGGTAAATACTCATATAGATATTACACTGGCATGAATGTATCTAATTTATCCTCACTCTAAGGTTCGGGATCATAAAAATTGATCCTTAACCATATCCACCAATTATGATGAGAGTTTGTTATATATTGATTAATACTCTAACATAGTCATGCTTCCCTACTAGACATGAAGAGTCCCCTAGATGTGAAAAACCTTTAACATATATTCATAAAACCCTTCTCTGAAAAAAATCTCATACTATATCCACCGAATAATTGACTCATCATATGGCAGAACCACTAGGCTCCACCATCACCCTTTAAAACCATGAAGAATGATCATATCTAGGACCATGATATGGTCTATAGGTATCATTAAGAGGTCAAATATTTATGTAATAGCCTTGATCCAATGATCAAATTATTGGGGGTCTATCTCACCATAAATCTTGAGGGGTCATTAATGCAGAAACTCATGAATCATGCTTAGCTTCACACCTCATCTATTGGTACTTCTGGAACCATATATTGCTCGATACATGGAATCATTGATAGAAAACCCCCTGTATATACCACCTCTTAAATAGGTCTGTGTATAGAATCCTCACCACTAATGGGATTGTCCTCATAAATTAAATTTTGATTCATCTATATAAATCATAATGGTGTAATCCTAAAAAAGATAGGATGTCATGTGGTCAATGAGCTTATATGGGGAGCTAACTCAAAAAGGAAATGGAAACTAAAACCCATTCATATATAATACAATTACCAATGCATTCCCTACAACCAGTTATTATATTTACCAAGTAATCAAGAAAGTATTCAGTGTCTTGGTGAATGAATATGTCGGTCTCTACACCAACATTGGAGTCTCTGACCTAAAATATGAACTTCAAACACATAAACAATTTTTCCATAAATCCCACACCAAACCTCATAGATACAATAATCCTAACTCCAGTACTAATGTAGAACTATTATATGATACCATGCAGTCACTACCCATACAATTAGGGCCCTCATCGCCTTTAGTAAGCCATGTGTCACTGCCCTAAGTTCACCAAAATATGCCAAGGGTTAGAGACCAGTACCGAGTTGGAATAAAACTCAAATGGGAGGAATAATCCTATGTATCTACACAAACATAGACATCTCAAAACCTGTAAAACACTAAAATTAATTCATATATTCTAGACCCTAAATTTTAGAATGAAAATAGTAATGAAAATCATAAAGGGACAAATAAAATCCCACCAAAATTGGGAAGAGGTCCAACCTAATTGAGTGAGAGGAATATTGTCAAATTTGGAAATTGTTATGAACCATAGTCATTATATCCCAAAATAATTTCTATAACATCCTAGTCCACCAGGAAACCCATTGAATGGACTACCATTTACAAAAGAAGTTACATGTGTTAGAAGATCATAAGAAGGTGTGAGTATAAATATACCTAGTCAAACACCCCAAAATAACCATATGTAAGAGTTAAGATAGTATTCATCTCCACATAGGATTCATTTCAATCACAATGTGATACATACAAAAAAATTGTTGGTGCCAAAAAACTACGCCTTGGAAAAAAATATGTAAAGACCACCAAAAAGATGCCAAAAATGATGCTTCACAAAGCCCTCCAGCACCGTGGCCACTACAAATAAGAAGAATTCTATACTGTTGTATAGAAACATTTTCAGAAAATATATGGATATGACCAAATTGACCAATATCAGAAGTCTCTATGAGTGATGTGGAGGGAATGAAAGACGACTTCGCAGTTACGAACAACTTGAGAAAAGCTGGAATTCTTTGTGATCACTACGGATGAACTGATGGTCAAATCTTTGATTATTATAAACTTGAGGTATTCTACCTCTAGTTGATGAGATTGAATTACTTCGTGATGCATACTCCACCCTTCGCACCTACCTGATACCTACACATGCCTGGCTCCCCCACTCCAAAAGGACAAGAACCCTAACCTTTCGCCTTCCGAGCTATCAAATCGCAAAGCAACCTTTACTCTGCGAACCATCAGAAAAAATGTATCATCTAAGGTACTTGAGCATTGTGAAATCTCATTCCTTTTACTCAAATTTAACCCCTTTTATGGAGGGATTCCCTACATGGATCTTATGTTCCATCACAATGGAAGTATCCCCATTTAGATACTCAGGACTTAGCAAAGCAGCCAAGCTTCATGAAGCACCCTCTAAAAACATGTGTACTCCATACATAGGATAGGACACTATGCTATAAAATTTTATCCTCTTTGAGAAGACATATTCTCCATGAGCTGCTATCCTCTTTGAGCCTGTGAGCTCTACGAGCCCCTAAGCTCTTCGATCGTGTGTGCTCTGAGATCCCGTGAGCTTTGTGAAACCCTATGTTATACGATCCCATGATCTCTACAAAGCCCTATGATCTGTGATCCCCTATGCTCTTTGATCCACTGGTCTTTGTAAATTATCTCTATATGAGGCCTCTTTCTTCATGAACCCTTCTCTCGTGCATACCTCCTAGCTTGTATGAAGTTATTTCAAATTCCATTTGTTGGTGCTTCATGTGGGATTTCTTTTCCTCATTGTTCTTCACATATGCACGTTAATGGTTTTTCCTTCTTTGCTGGTCCATGTTAATGTGATATCCTCAATGGATCACTCCACATGCCCATCTCCATAAACATTTTTGGTCCCTTCATTTCACCAAGGATTAAAGTGGACTAGTTATGTATGTCGTAGGGTTGAGGAGCGAATCCTCACCATCTGAGCTATAGGATGTTAATCTACCAAGTACCCACATCCATAACACATGACATTAAACTATGATCAAAAAATAAGTGACATGTCCAGAGAGTAACATGAAGTGGAAGGGAACTTGTTCCTTCTCACTCTCCTCTCCCTCTTCGATTTTTCACCATGCGCACCTTAGGAAGTCTCTGTGTATGCCCCAGTACCCTCGGATGGGATGATTCTGGCATGATGGCCATATTTTCCTCCATAAATTGGGCACACTCCTTTCTTATTAGGCCACCCTCCTAGAGTAAGTCCCAGTATTTGTCACCTAGGCCACTATCCATGTGTAATTCCTGCTCCATTTCTCATAGAGGCACCTTTCATCATCTGATCGTCAGGTCTTTGTTTCCTCTTGTTTCTCATACCGAGCATGACTCACATGCTCTTATACTAATAAATGACCATGTAATCCTATTTGGTCCACTTTAGTGTGCAAGACTCATACCCAATCCTTTCTAAATACATGAACATTGATTATTTCTCTTTCCTAGAATGGTATATATGAAGCCTCCCAGAGGTTCAAGCCCGTCACCATTTGGCCCTAACCACATTCACGTTTTCTCACCCTCATCCCGCCTGATGTTAAACTGTATTACACATTCATCCCACATGACACTAAATTGAATTCATTCAATCTATGTGGGTTTTTGATCCCTCCCTCCTAGATAGGTTATGTAGGTTGCCTCCTTGAGGATCAACACCAAGCATTGGAAAACATATGCATCCCTTTATTGGGATCTACATCCTTAGTCCACCCCATAGTGGTGCCAAACTATTTCTTGGGAAGATAACTATGAATAATCCCAAAACTCAACCCATACACCTCAAAACAAGAGTATCCCTCTTGTGATGGGATTCTAACCACATGTAATCCCCAATATCTCATTGGGTATCTGTCTTTTGTGTATGCCACAATACAATTCCCCCATACTGAACTATATGGACATTGAAATTTTCCATTTCATGGAAAGGTACATAGGAAGCCTACTTGAGGTTAAATACCATCACTTATGTACCATATTGGCCTCTCCCTTGATCCTTTATTTTTCGAGATGGTCATACCCCAACCCAGTGGTTCTACTTCTTTCAGGTCCCATCCATGCATCCATTCTCACGAGCAGTCACCTTAGCTGAGTCATCGCTCCATTCTAGAACTATGTGAACTTTGAATCCCATCCATGGGGACATGTAAAAAACCTATTGGAGGTTCAATCCCAAAAATTTCACCTTCAAACTGGTCCTCGGTTCCATCCCCACTCATTCTATACTTCAACCCTCCATCCATATTCATTCTGATTCCACCCGGGCTACTATATCCTAGTGAAATCATGTCATCATTAGGTATTTAACCATGTGTATAACCCATTAATTTCATTGATCCTTTGTAGCACCCATGACACTAACTACGCATAATACCCTGTATGTCCTTAGGTTTTTGTCCATTATGTACACCCTGATCCCATAATTCACCCTCTCGAACTATGTGGCCTCTGATCCTTGTATTCTATATAGGGTACACATTATGGTTCCATGATGTTTAATACGGTCAATGTTAAACCATTGTGTCCCCATTTTCAGGACCCAATCATCCTTGGATCCGTCCTCATTGGGAATCATGAACCACCCATATAGTAAACTTCTCAGGTGATCCCTCCTATGGATGTACCCATATAATCCAATCCCATCAGTTTTATGATCAATATGATCTGTCTCCGTTAGACTTTAAACTCCCAGAATACCCCATAATAAACACGATATGTCAAGGAAAACCATGGAGACACGCCAATGGAATAAAATTATTTGCACTCGATATAGGATGCCTCGGGCTTCCTCCCCCATGATAAGCCCTATCATAAGGGGATAAAATATAGGTGTACCAGCGTTTAAGCACCCAGACACACCAGTGATGCCCAACGAGACTACTCTCCTAACTAAATATTGGTTCCCTGACTTGACCCCATGGAATATGAAAATAGAATTAGTGTAACTAACCAAAATCCATAAATATATGGCAATAGGAAAAGTTTCACAAACAACATCTTAATCAGTAAGGGTGACCGATACTAGGAAAAAATTTCTTGAGGGGGAATCCATAGAAAGATAGATCAATATCCCATCATCCCATTTTGATCATGGAGAAAATGTCCCTAAATAGGTGATGGATTCTACCTGCCTTTGGAAAGTGATAATTCGGGGAAAGAGCTAGTGTGTCCCGAAGAATATATGTGTTCTCTAGTGAAAGCATTTAAAATAGAAATGGTGAACCCGACATCAATCTATTCTCCTAAATATAGATATTAGTAGCATTCTAGACATTAGTATATAAGAGTGTCTAAAGATCCAACTATCTGGTTCCAGGTCCCACTAAGAAAATAGTGGGCCTGGTGGGAAACTCCCAAGGATTTGAGGAAGTTGAATGATGGGAATCTCGGTCTATGAAATTTCCAACATGGATATTTCTATCCATACATGGAAGATTGAACAGTGATGGAGAATTGGGCATTGTTTTCCTATTGGTTGTATTTATGGTTGAATTTTCCTACTTTGTTGGACCCAAGCTATGACTATAGGAAACTGATCACCTCTGTCCCATAGTTGTAGGGGAATGGGAAATGCCAATATGGTAGTCCCATGAGACTCCATCTCTTCTGAAGAAACCTCCATAATCAGAGCTATCGAGAACTCACTCCCCATATAACACTGTGATTTTTTTAATGGAGGGTGATCAATAATCTTGTTTATCGATATGAAAAGGAGGGTTTTATCCCAAAAATAAACATGGGCCATCAAGACCTAGATACTTCTATTCTCCATTAGTTCCGCTACTCCTATGTTCTGCTTAGGGAGACACTGCTCCCCACTCTGACCATCAAAAACATCGGGAGCCTATCCCTGGAGAACTCTTTTGATTCACTCACTTATGCGAAAGAGGTAAGGGATATCTAAGTCTTTCATGCTCAGGCTTCATTCAGGGAGCTTCTAAAAAGGGATCCACCCAATCTTGTTAGCATCGATCGCCAGTCCCACAGACATTGGTGTAGGTGGTATGTACCCCTATACAAGAGACCTTAGTTTGACTAACCCGACATCAATATCGAGTGAAAGCTCAAGAAGATTATCACCGTGGGGCATCATCTTCTATGAATATTATATCTTGAGCCACAACTAGCACAATCTATTAGCCCCATATAGTTTTACCAAAAAAGGGAACTTTTCTATCCCAATGTAGGGATGCTTCAATGCCCAGTACAAAGGGAGGTACCAGCTACCTAACCCACAGGTCAAGCTGACCTTCCTAGTCACCAGTTCAAGCAGCAGCCGTTACGGTCCAATCCGTGATGATGATGTCCAGTAAGGAGGTCCTCCCCACACCATCATAAAAAAAAGTTTGGTCTTATATACTCCTACATACATCATGGAGGTTCTCCCCATGTGACCATCATCAACTCCAATGGAGGCCTTCGCCACTTCATCGACACTCTGAACGAAGGTCCTCACTGTGCCCCTGGTCTCAGGTATGAAATTTTCCATTTCCTACAAGGTAATCAATGTATGGATACTCCTTTCTATATCAACTACTGGCATGGGGGTCCTCCCCGTGTTCTCATCGACTCCAGCGGAGGCCCTCCCCACTTCATTGATAGTCATCAAAAAGGTCTTTCCCATATCCTGTATGGTTAGAACAAAGTCCATCCTCATACCATAACTACCAGATCCAGTCAATGTGAAGGTCCTCCCTGCACTATGGATTAACACCATGGAGGCCCTACCCATGTTCCTTAAATCACTACCAAATGCCCTCCCTGCTACAGCACCCTCAATCATAGAGGTCCTCCATGTGTTCCTTTTGACATTTTCCCAGGTGCTCCTCACAGTACGGGTTTTCCATGATGAGGTCCTCCCCACTCCAAATCTAAACATATAGGAGTTCCTACCCATGTAAAATATTTACCTTCCCCTGAATAACTATCTCAGAGTGGGAGGGTGGGTCATAACCACCAGAGGAAGAATCCTGAGAAGCCTCAAACAACAATCAAACCTGTCTACTTTCTAGAATCCAAAGTGATGTCTAATTCAATGGTGGAACCTTCCATATAATCCTCTGTGTCGGGGGATGGAGTGGGAACAATTCATATGAGCCTATTCATTTTCAAATGTGAGTTCCACCATATCCCTACATCCCTTCGATGATACATATAGGAGGAAAAAGATTTGGACCCTTTCAAGGGCATGGATGTGCAATCCTCTTTATCGTCAACATAATCATTCTCTACATCAACCATAGATCATAGTGAGTTTTTCTGGAGACCAATAGATTTTGAGAAATAGCATGACCCACCTCCAAAAACCGAAGACATTGTCTAGTAATTAGTGGTCATTAGTCCATCTTACAAGGATGTTGTGGTGAAACAATTTCTTTGTTTGGAAAATCTCCCAAGATGTGGTGGATTGTCATATCATGCATTGTAGTCTACACTATAAATTATACCATCATATATGTCCTCTTTTATGTTTCTAAAATTCCAACAACTTCCACTTGTAGAAGATTCGGGCAATCTAGGTCTGGATGCTGAGTCTAGGCCAAGATGTTTATGGGACATTCTAGCAGCAGACCGTTTCCGAGAGATGTACTGGCCAATTTCATCCACAAAATTCACCATTCTGGAGTCACTTATCTAGGATGAGGTTATGTGCCTCTACCAAAATGTAGGGATATTGAGTCAAAAGTTGTGTTTCGAAAATACCATTCACTTATTTTTGTTTTGTAAATAAAAAATTATTTCATCCTTTCCTTCATAACACATATTTCATTTTTCATCGTAATCACATATTTTATTTCTCATCATAACCGCATATGTTATTTTTCATTATAATCACATGTGTTTTTTCCATCGTAACATCATTTGTTGTCTCTCATTGTTACCACATAAGTTCTTTTTAATCATAACAGAATATGTTCTTTTTCATCGTAACTGCATATGTTCTTTTTCATCATAACAACATATGTTCTTTTTTATCATAACTAAATATATTGTTTTTCATCATAACCACATGTATTGTTTTTCACCATAATCACATGTATTTTTTGCATCGTAACCACATGTATTGTTTTTTATAGTGACCACTTGTACTATTTTTCATCGTAACTGCATGAATTGTTTTTCATCAAAAATGCATGTATTGTTTTTCATCATAAATCCATGTATTGTTTTTCATCATAACTACATAAAATATATCATATCTATGTTATGCATCATAACCATGTTATACATTGTAAAAATGTTATGCATCGTAAAAATATTATGCATCGTACCCATGTTATACATCATACTCTTTTTATACATCAAACTCATGTTATACATCATACCCATGTTATTCATCATACTCATGTAATGCACTGTACTCATTTCTTACTCTTATACCGCATACATGATTCACATGATCCTCCTACTCATGCTTTAAATATTCATCATACTCATTCTTTCATATGTCTATACCTATTATTTTCTAACCAAAAAGTTGTCATAAAGTTAGTTATATACTAATGAAAAAATTTCCTTGTATTCTATTTTTTTATTATTATAGTGCTAGGTGTCCAAGTACCTCTGTGTTTTCTGGAGAAATATGACTGTTGAAATCAAATATGACAGTTGGACAGGAGGCCTATAAATAGGTGGTTATTTGAACCATAGTGTACAAGAGTTAGACCATTGAACATAGAATACACTCTATTGTGAATTGAGTTATAGAGGGAGATGGTGAAACCTCTCTCTCTTAATTTGTGAGAAAAGCCGTGAAGATACATGATGTGAATGACTTGTTCCTTGTTCTTGTAGTTAAATATGTGATTTGTATTACTTTGTGTAACCGATCATTATGAAAATGATCGATGGATTCAGGGGATAGGAATAAGGTGATTTCAATCATTGTATTGAGGGATTTCAAGTATTTTAAAGATATAAGTTTCAATTAACTTCTTAATCGAGGGATTCTATGGATAGAAAGAAAGACGTACTGATTGCCGTATTGAGGTCCTACCCGGGTGGTGGTAAAAAAGACCTATTATCCTAGGTGAATGTATACCCTACACATTGGGATAAATGAATTGTATGATCCTTTACTTTTCTTCTACTGTATGTAATAGAAATTTATTCATTTTATTTCCTCTTTCTATTCATATTATTTTCTATTTTAAAATTTCTAATTAAAATACATTCATTTATATTACATATTCTATTAAAAGATTCTATATGGTGTATGGTAGAGTCATTTCAATTTTTTATACTTTGATCATTGTATTCAACCCAAATACAATTGTTTTAAATTCTATGTGGTATCATTTTATATTCATCAGATTCTAGGCTAGTCTGATCTTTTCTATTGTTTCATAAGAGGATTTGTGAATTTTATTACTTTAAGATATCTTAAACTATGTTTCTTCTTAAGAGTTTAAATAAAAACTTTTAAACCTATAATTCACCCCCCCTTATTGTATTGTGCTATCTCATATACATTTACATATATATTTTCATCAAACAAGGGATGATGCATTTCCATCTTCATCGTCAGTGGTTAGCTTTCACAAAGTTCTTGGAACAATATGATGAATTTTGCCAGTATTTTCGCCCAGTCGAGTTGGTCATGCTTCCTATTGTTCAACACCCTTCGATGCCTGGTTATCATCAGACCCTCTAGAAACAATGTGTACAGAACTTCACTATGCTATGAAATGTTATCAAGGAGGGTTCCCTGCATGTCCAGATCGGTGGTTGGGTTAGTATGTTTCCCTATATTTAAGTACTATCATTTTCCAACCATGTTCACCTGGTGATATCGAGGATATGCCTCTGGGTGTCATCAAAGTGAACATGGTTGTTCCTGAGATATACCGAGAAGGGGGAACTGACACAAGGCCTGGAGAAGAACAACAACCCATTGGGGTATTACAACACCCAAGATATCTTACAAGTGTCTATACTCACTAACAAAAAACCACTCTTGGCCTTCTTACACCTTCCAAGTCATTATCACTCTGTCGAGACCCTAGCAAAGGAAAAGAGAAAACATGGAAGGTCAAAACCTTTAACCCATCTGAATTAGTGAAAAAGGAGAAATATGACCCTGAATAGGCAGTGTTTCATCATCCACTTGCTGAATATAAAAATATGGATGATGGGATCCTCACCGAGTGCATAGCAGACCAGAAGCAAGATATTAGTAATTCTCGACTAGGGCAATAGGGGTAGGAGCATGTATAGCTTCCTTTCATTGAGTTTCCTTCTGGTGACCTCAACCACCCTACCCATCTAGACAGGGTAGATTCTAGTGTTTATATAAAGCATCCATGAAATGAATCACCCAATCCACCAAAATTGTGTGACAACCTTTTTCGGGACCTAGCTCAGGTTCCACAAGATTCTACATGGGTCCTAGAAGCCGCTCTACGTATTATTCCACTAAGATCCTTGGGTAATTCCCCCAGTCTCCCCATGAGTTGTTGGGCCTGTATACTATTTTGAAGAACCTCCAAACGCATTGGTGGTTAGGGACCCTCTTCTAAGTCAGAATCCTCATCTGGATAATCTGATGTAATCACTTATTTCTCTCCTCAAAGACCTAGAAACATGACAGGTGGAAATCCTACCGGATGGTAACACGTATGTGGCATGGGTGGATGATATCCCTGCACCCTCAGGTTCCATAAATCCTACCTTCTAACCTTTAATGGAACAGATGATCTGATACCACATCTAGTTCGTTTTATTTCTAGGTGCGGACCTATACTGGGAAATCCAGTGCAGAAGGAGGCCTCCATGCTCCGAAGATTCATATAAAAAATTCAAGAGATTTCATTTTTATATTAAAACCATTTACTCATTGGGTAAATAGATGGTTGGTAATATCTTCATAGGTAGTTTCTCTACCACTTCATTTCCATGACCCGAAAGACAAGTATTATTGGCCTCTTCAATTGCAAGCAGAGTCCTGAAGAGCGCATCACAGAAATTATCGCCAGGTGGAATGGCCTCACATATTCCCTTCATATGCCACTAACCTAAGAGTATTTTCTACTGATGTAGGTGGGTAATGTGAGGACCAAATTGGTCCCTTCTTTCATCACTAAGAATGTCCAAGGTGGATTCTAGGATTTCTCTGACAAAGTGCAACATTTAGAGGAAGCCATGTTGTAAGCCAAGAAGGCATGTCCATTTCCTCCACTATCTCCCATAAGAACATCCTTAAAGGGAGAGAACATCAGGGTATCACAATTAGAGGCCCCCAATAATCTTTAATTGTTACCAGTAGAGACCCCACTATAGATTTGTTGAGGCACACCACCTTAGGCTCAACCTCTAGCTCAGTAGTGCCCACCTCTGAATCGATAGGAACCCTCGCGTAATGTGACACTTCTACTTAGGTGATATAATCAGGTTCCACATCCTCAATAGGATCCAATAGCCTCTATTCAGGGTTAGGCTCCCAGATATCCTTTTCTAGATCAGAGAAACTAGACCTACACATTTAATGAGGATCAAGTTATAAGTTTTTTATCACCTAAACTAGGGAATCATGTGGTTGTCAGATTACAAGGGTCTTTAAAAGTAAGATCTCACTAATTTCCCCAATTACTACCCCTATCATTGGTTCCTTGGGAACACCATTAAGTAGTTCTATGTGTTTAAATACTGGATCCAAGACCATGTCTATAAAAAATAGTCAGGTTGTGTCCATCCTCGACACATGTGGCATGTGTGTTTATAAATCCTGAATGTGACAACATGGGTGAATGGAAGCAGGTTTCTAACAGCGGGTCTCAAAAGTACGATGATTGTATGTCACTAAATGCATTTGTCTCTTCCCATGGTATTATACATGCACATTTAAATTAGTTATAACCTTTAGAATTCATTATGATACTTTCAGATACTACCTCTGCATCAACATCTCTGTCATCGTTCTTCTTAGGGGAGCATGCACTAACGATGCAGTGGAAGACAAATCCCTCTTCTTGTACCAAATCAGTCAAGTACTCTCAGTGACATCATTCCCCTGGAGTCTCCCCAATAATGGAGTATTCTTCAAGTGATGAATATGGGTTCACTTTTCTCAATATCATTGAGCTGGTAGACCCTTAAATGGTTCCTAATGACAAAGATCGTCAGGAAAACCCTCTCAATGTCCACGGTCAGTGTCAGAGTAAAAAGAGTCGTGGTTATGTGAATTGCCAGAATGAATTGGTAAATTATTCAAGCCAAGATTTACATGCCACCAAGACTAGACAGTAGTCCTAACATAGAACTCACACACACAACCTTCTCATCTTGTTTCATCAGATCCGCCTCCACCAACATTTGTACTAATAGATCTGGAAGAGCCACCATAACCATGCTATGATCAGCCACATTCTATTATGGATGGACATCAGTCATCTAGATGACAATCGGTAGTCACTCTTCGTGGTATAATTAGTGGGTAGCCAGACATTCCCAGCACCATCCAAAGTTCGCCGGTTAAACCTGTAGTGCATGTTATACCTCCTGCCACATTGAAACCTCCTATTAGTAGATGTGTAGGCCTGGAACAAAAATATGATGTTCTCAAGCGTATTACCATCATTACTTCAAGTATCTATGTCTTATAGGATCTCCTCCTATCATTATATAAACATGAAGACCTTTTGGAGGCTTTAAGAAGACCCCCAGTTTGAGATAGAAGTAGCAGTCATAGAAGCCTTCTATATTGGGATTGTCGAGTATGCATAATGTCAGGAAATCATCTCTTTCTCTGGAGAAGATGAATTTTATCCTATATTTTGTGAACATCCACCCACTGTACATCACTGGTTAGTTAAATGGTGTAGAGTTCTGTCTCTATATTGTAGACACAAGCTCTGGGATCAACCTTATCCTGACCTAAACACTCTGTAATATGGGGCTATATAAAACATATCTAACTCCCTCTGACCTGAAGATTCAAGGTTATGACAGTATGGAGTATAAACCAGTTGGAAATATCTACTTAAAGACCCAGTTAGGTGGATTAGTTTCTAGAATCGTGTTCATGGTTGTCTCACAATACACCACTTATAATGCATTGATGGGTAGACCATGGCTCAACCTTCATGCGGTACTCCCTTCCTCATATCACCAATGCCTTAAGTACTCCTTTAATGGTTGAGTAAGAATACTCTGAAGAGAAGAATCTCCCTCTTCCACTTGTGAATCCCTCTACCTAGATGCCAACAACTAAAAGAGAAGGAAAAATAGATTCAGGCCAATGAGGTTGAATACGCTACGGATACGACTGACCCATGGACAGACTTGGATGATGCCTATGTTTTACTAATTCATCAATTGGTGGCCACAACCCTAGATTTGGGAAAATTAATTTTTGTCTTTAGAATGAGGGGAAATCACATTCCCAAGTCTATGGAATACCGAAAGATCACCTCATCTTCCAACAAAAATATGTTCAGGGTGATCCTAGAGATCCATACTCTTATAAGGTATCGAGATGTTAACCATATGGAAACAATTATATGTCATACTTTCTTGTTTCACTAGGATGGGATAAACCATCTCAAGGAGAATTTCCACTATTACTTTGATATTATCAAATTTGGCCCCTTGGGTCGATGCCCATATGGTATCGCGTTGAAGACTTTCATCTTCGTGGTTTCTGTAGTGAAGGAGTCCCCTAATGAGGTTTCTACTAACGATCAAGCTAGCACTAGTTTCATGTGAGGTTCAGTCAATTCAAAACAGTTTCCTATTATTGATGACCCTATCATCCTGGTTTAAGAAGATTATTTGGAATACACCCCTCCTCCATTCATGAGGGTGTCCTCACTATGCTTGATGAACTGGTACTGGTGATCCTCGGTAGTAAGACAGATCTGAATCCAACACGGATCAGTGATGTTATGCATGTTGGAGAGTAGAATGGATATATGTGTTTCTTAAAATAGCATCATGATGTATTTTCATGGATTCATGATGAGATTCTAGGGCTATATCCTTAGGTATTAATCCACATCATGGTCTCCCATAAAATCATTGAGGGTTCAGACAACCTCCCAGAAAGATGCACCCTTATCACTGTTCCATGGTCAAGGACTACGTTGATAAGATCATAAAATAAAAATTCATCAAGGAGGTCCAGTAACCCAGATTCTTATCTAACATTGTGATTTTCAGGGAAAATAACAGACATATCAGAGCAAGAATTAACTTCCAGGATCTCAACCATCAATATATGAAGGATTATTTTCCCCTTCCTATGACATAACTATTTATCAACTCCACTGCTGAGTTCCATGCTCTCTCCTTCATTGATTGGTATTCTGGATATAATCAAATTCAAATGGACCCCGATGATGAAGAATCTATTACCTTTAACACACAAAAAGGTAAATTATGCTACCAGGTAATTCTTTTCAGTCTAAGGAAAGAAGGTTCCACCTATCTACATGCCATGCACTGGATATTCAATACAATCCTTAGGATATTTATGGAATGGTACATGGACGATCTGGTGGTTAAATATCACCCACATCAGGACCATATCAGGGATCTTGAGGAAGTGTTCATGTTCTTGTGTTCCCTCCATCTGAAGATGAACCCCTTGAAGTCGGCCTCTGGGGTCACCTCTAGAATGTTTCCCAGATTCTTTGTAAGATACAGATGTATTGAGATCGATACAAAAAAGGTCAAGGCCATCTGTCAGATGTATCCTCCAAGCAATATTCAGGATCTCTGAGGCATTCAAAGCCAAATATCCTACATACACGGATTCATCTCAAATATGGATGGAAATTATAATCACTTTTTCAAGATCATGAAGAAATGTGTTGAGTATAAATGGGATGGGGAGTGTTAGACTAATTTTGAGGAAATCAGGAAATACCTTCTATAGCCTCTGGTTCTAATGTCGCCAGTTTTTAGAAAGTCTTTGGTTCTCTATGTGACCAATCTGAAATGACCCCTCATTACCCTTCTCACCCAGAATAACAACAAGGGAACATAAAATTGTTAATACGATCTCAACTGTAGGCTTGTCAATGAAAAGACTAGATATTCCTCTATTGATAATAGCTACCTTGCGCTGTTATTCACAATACATAAATTATTACATTACTTGCAGCACTATGAGATATAACTAGTGTAATGAGTGGATCCGATGATGTACATTTTGAATCACCCCATGTTGATAGGTTGTCTAGCTTGGTGGTCAATGATCCTTCAATAGTTCAATATCATGTTTTCCCCTATAATGATATCAAGGTACATGAATTGGTAGATTTTCTGGCCACCCATATATCCCATATAGAGATATCTCTGACTCTTTACCTTCTATATGAGTAAATCCTCTCACTGGATCAAGCCATTATGTGTTGGAAAATTCACATTGATTGTGCTTACCAAATCCCTTCTAGTAGTAGACTCAATGATCCCAGACACAATAGAGTGGGCATGGGTGTCATCTTCATCACGCTTGCACAATCTATCTTTCCCTATTCAGTCCTATTGTTAGAAGTGTGTACCGACAATAAGGCAGGGTACTAGGCTATCTTCACTAGTCTCAAGATGTCCCTCCAGATTGTTGTTTCCCATTTTCTTGTGAAAGGGGACTCTAAAGTGGTCATGAAGCAGATCAATTGTGACCACATTGTTATAAATCTGGAGCTCATACATCTATTAGAGAATACTCATCAACTGATGGACTAGTTCCCTTCTTGGATAGAAGTTATCTTGTCACTCGATTGAAAAATAGTCGAGTCGATGAGTTGGCCAGCCTTGTTGCATCTCTTGAAGAGCCTGATCAGGGTGATTTTATTATCCCTGTGGATCATCAAAGATTCATCCCTCCTGTCACTTTGAACGATGATGATAGCCCATAGGTTGTCCACTTTACTGGAGATTCCTCCACATTGGGGCCTCAATGTCCCTCTGCCGCAATGTTGGAGGAGACCCCAGACTTGAAAAATCAGATTATCGAGTATCTCCAGCATGGTAATCTCTCGATAGACCAAGCTGAACTTGAGTGAATCTGATGACACACAAGGAAGTTTACCCCCCAAAGTTGTCCCAATCATGAGAAGATCCTCTATAGATGTGGTTTTTATGTTATTATCCTCTTTTTCATTCAATTAAATGATATTTCTTGGGTTATGAAGGATGTTCATGTTGTTTCCTACAGGGCCAATCAGGCAGGGCCTAAACTCTCTCATCAGATATGAATATTGGGATATATTTGGCCCACCATGATCTTTTACTATATCGAGTTCTCCAAGTGGTTCCTTGTGTTCTTGATCCATGATAATTTTCTGCATTAGCCGCCATAGCATTTAGATATTACCAGGTACTCTTGGGCCTTTGCGGTATGGGGACATGATGTCATGAGACCATATCCATCAGCAAAAACTCATAATTACATGTTCATCCATACCACTACAGATTTCTATTCCAAGTTGGAAAAAGAAATCCCTCTCAAATACGTCAAGTCCCATTCAATCGTCGAGTTCGTGAGATCCAGTATCATCCACCTATTTGGGGTTCCTCATTCCATTATCATCGATAGTGGCACCAACTTCTAAGTAGCTAAGCTGATGAAATTGGATTCCAAGTAAAATATTCATTCTAATCATACCGCTTGCTATCATGCGGAAGAAAATGGGTATATTGAGGTGTTACAAAACCCCTCTATAACATCTTATAGAAGAAGATTAGTTAGAACATTAAGATTTTTCCATACAGAATCTCAAATGATCACTGGACTTACTAGAAGAAGACCTGTAATTTGACCTAGGAGACTCCATATTCCCTAGTGTACGGATCACTGGAAGTCATGCCCCTTGAGATTCAGTTACGCTCCTTATTTACATTAGTCTATGATCAGTAGGCACTAAAAAATGTAGCCAATATTCATCTGGATAAATTGGAAGCTCTTAATGAGAATAGTCTTTGTGCCTTGCACAATATATAGAGGCATCAGAACAAGATAGCGAGGGATTTCAACAATAATGGTTTCCCCCACTCTTTCTTACAATGTTACGACCTAATATTTTTTTAAAGGAAACTATTTTCTTATAAATATATCATAATCACATGATATCACAACATAATTATCTACTAAGTTCTATGTGACCCTTAAAACATATGTTCGTCACTTCTGTGATGTGAATTTCAAAATTCTGACATACACAGTTGTGATCAGTAAGTTATTTAGATTCCAATAAGAAAAACATAATTTTTTGTCAATAGTAACCTACCCTTATGAATAGTAACATACCCTTTTGAATAGTGATATAGCCTAATGAATAGTAACCTTACTTATGATAGTATATAAATAATATTCATTTATATGTACGATATATCTATGCTTTAAAATAAGTAAACAAGTGTTTTAAAACTCCTGTTTTTATAATAAATTATGATTTTAATTAAATATTAAATTAATAATTTTTAGAAAATTATTTTTGAAAAATGGACTCCATTTCTGGACTCTTTACTTCAAAAAATGGTTGGGGTATGTTTTTGGTATTTTTCTAAAATACTTGAATTTTTTATGAATAGTGAAATCCCATAATTTACAAAATAAGCTAAAAAAGATACTTATAGAGTCATGAATGATCTTCTATTGATGTAACCCCAACTGGTTCGGGATCGCATGATAAAATTACTATTCTTGGTCTAGAAATACTCACTATTCCTTTTAATGGAGAGAAATAATAAATTAATGAATATTTTATTAAGAAATATCCTCTCTCCTCCACTATAAAACCCCCTCTCACTCCCTCTTCTCTTCACTCCTCTCAAGCCTTGCGTCTTCTATAAATTCAGTCTAAATACCCTCCCAACCTCCTCTCCCTCGTCCATCATGCTTTGATCTCACAAAAATATCAAAAATTCTCCCATAAAGAGGCTCTCAAGGAAGTTTGGTTCAAGAGGCAAATTCTTCTTTTCAATTCTTTGTCTTTCCTTTAAGGTTCATTTAATTTCTTTTTCTATTACCTCTCCTGATTCAAGGGAATTTCTCAAATTATTAACTATTTTCAAGGGAACTCTATAGTCTGTTTTTGGAAACCATTATCTTTATAAAATAACAAATTTTATTATGAAAATATTTTATTACTTCACTATTGGTTTTATACAATTCTTTTTCCAAAATAACGCTTATTTTCAAAATAAAGAGTATTTATCTCAAGAATTGCTTAATGCTTTTATAAGAGTGTTCTCATCTTATTCAACACTCTTGTTGAATCAATGGTATTACTAGGTTTAATAATTTTTGAAGTTATATACCATATTTTATTTAATGTTTTATGATTAACTCTATTGTGGATGATCTATCCTTAAACCATTCACCATATTACACAGAATGTTTAGTGTTTTATATTTAATAATTGAGGAAAGATAGTTACATTTCATATGAAAGATTAAATATGAATGTACATGTTGTTTATGTTTATCCCCAATTGTATGAGGAATGCATTAGACTTATTATGTGATGGGTGGGGCCCACTACAGCCCCTCGATGCATCGATAGCTCTCATGAGTCAACTAGACGAGGAATTGGACGAGGCCTTTCCCGATGTGATATGGATTTTGGCTGAGGCCTTAATCATTAGATGTCTTGGATGAGGCCATGAATTTTTTTTTTAGAATTTCCATAATATGCACTTCCCTCATTATAAATCTTGTAATTGAATGTTCATTTTGTTATTTGATTAGTAGAATACCCATGATTATGTTTTGTTATGGCATTATTTACTCATCTCATATTCCTGCCATAATGTGTTCAAGTTTATTATTAAAGGTATGTGTTTTTAATTATTGACCATGTATTATGTTTATATAATATTCTGCTATATTTATTACTCTTATTGAGCATTCGAGCTCACCCCTTTCTTATGTTTCATTTTTTCAGGACATGAAGAAGCTTATTATGAATGACATGCTGAAATAACCTAGGATTTGTGGGTGTTGTATAAGGAGTTTCTTTGTTGTATTTATCTCCATGTTTTAATATTGAACTTATGTGTGTATATTGTTTCCATTAATACTAAACTACATCGTTCTTATGGATTCATATTCATTGTATGAATTCTAATGTAATCAAATAAGGCACCGTCTCCAAGAAACTTGGGTCAGGTCCTTATAGTTTGTATCAGAGTAAGTATAGTAGAAAACATGGAAACTACATTTAGAAAATTTATATTAGGGAAGATTCCATAAAATAGTCTTTGATGATAAACATAAAAGGATGTCTTGTTATTTTGGTAAAGAATAGATTATGTGGATCATCCAAGCAATACATCCCTATATGGATATGAGCAGGTAGAGGTGGCTCTGGCATAGATATACCTAGGAGTGAGAGCTCTGAAAAGGAGTTTCGGGCTTGACCCGGGGTATCATGGTATATGACAATAGGTCTTACGGCACTCTTGGTTATGACACTCACAGGGGATATTCTTAGGATAATTCACGTTTTCTTTAAAATCCATTATGAAATATTTAAATGTAAATTTTTCTTCAAAGATGCCATGTTTCTTATTAAAGAGAATAGTTATGCATAGCATTTCAATTTATGCTCAGTATTTTTCTACACTGAGATTATAAATTATGATTCATACCCTAATTTCATGTATGAAACTATTTAGAAATGGCACCTAGTGGAAGTAATAGAAACCGTACGAATGCGCGTGTCCCCTGTAGGGATTTTCCTCCGATACAAGATAATGATATTGGTTCTGGTGGTGTGATTGGTGTTGTAAAACACATAACTATACTGGGACAACTTACTCAAGTTATGAATAATAACCTTACCCATATGGAGCATCCGGATCCACCACGTGGAGGAGCTATGCTAGATCTCTTTATGCAACAACAGCCTCCATCATTCAATGGGACTACATATCCATTTGTAGATGAGTGGTGGATAAGTTCCCTCAAGAAGATATTTCTTGCATTGGAATGTAATGAAACAGAGAAGGTTGTCATGGCATTATATCGTCTAACGAGATACATGGATAAGTGGTGGTCATTAATCCAAAACACGATTTACGAGGAAGAAATAGAAGAGATGGAATGGAGGGATTTTAAGGAAATATTCTTCGAAAAATATTTCCTTCGTGAGCAGCAAGCAGATATGGAGAGACAATTCTTGAATCTGAGGTAGAAGGAGGATGAAAATGTTTCCAATCATGAAGCCAATATCACAAGGTTATCAAGACATGTTGTGCACTATATACGAAATCCATGGAGTAAAATTGATCGATACATTGATGGCCTAAATCCATTTCTCCAGAAGGCACTGGTATCCCAAATTTTTTCATCATATGAGGATATAATTTCATGTGATATCAAGACTGAAAAATAATTCTCTATGTCTTATGACTTTTAGGGAATGAAAGAAAAGAATAGGTCTGCTGAAAACTCTGGGAATGGAAATAAGGAAACATGTAAGAAGGGGAGAGTTGAATTTGCACCTTCTGATAATTGTGGAAGGAAACACCCTAGTGCGTACTTAAAGGGAAAATGAGTATGCTATAGATGTGGTCATAAAGGCCATCATACTGGTGATTTTAAGGGAAAGAAGAAGGATAATGATGTTAAATGTTATAACTGTTGGGAGATGGGACACTATGCTAGTGATTGTCCAAATCATCAAGGAAACATGCCACAGAAAAAGCCAAGGGAGCAGGGACAAGCTTATTCGATCACAACTACAGACATTGAAGTTCCTAATGATGTGGTGGTAGGTACTTTAATCGTTTCATCAAATTTAGCCAATACTTTATTTGATTCTGGATTGTCGTATTCATTTATACCTTCCTAGTTTTCCAAGAAAATTAGATATCTCCAATTTGATTTAATAAATGAGTTATCAGCCAAAACACCTAGTGGTTGTATCATTGCAACAAAGGCATGTTGATTAGTCCCCCCCGTGACATATAACGTTCTTTAGTTTCTAACCTTATCATCATACCAATGGTTGACTATGATATAATTCTCGTTATGAATTGGATATCAATTTATGATGCAAATATCTATTATAAGAGGAAAGAAGTAACAATCTTTTAGAATGGTGTAGAATCCCTTATCTTTGGAGCAGAAACCTCTCCATTTGATTTTCATCTAGATCCACCCCCAGTAGCTCAACTAAATTCAATTATTGGGGAGAAAGAGATTGAAATAACTGTGGGTGAGGAAAGGAAAGTTCAAATATAAGATGTACCTATTGTGCAAGAATATATTCATGTCATTCTAGAGGATTTACCTGGACATCCTCCAGAGAAAGAAACTGAGTTTTCCCTCGACTTAATTTGTGGTTCAAGGCCCATGTCAAATAACCCTTATATAATTGCCACTGTGGAGTTAGAGGAACTAAATAAACAACTAGAGGAATTGAGTGACAAAGGATTTATTCGACCTAGTAATTCTCCATGGGGAGTTGTTGTCCTCTTTGTCAAGAAGAAAGATGGATCCATGAGGCTGTGCATTGATTACAGGGGAATAAATGAAATTATAATAATGAATAAGTATCATATGCCATGAATTGATGATTTATTTGATCAACTTCATGGAGCCCAACATTTTTCAAAGATTGATCTTCGATCTGGATATCATCAGTTACTCATGAGGAAAGAAGGCATTCCAAAAAAAGCATACCGAACCAGGTACGAGCATTACAAGTTTACAGTAATGCTTTTTCGACTAACAAATGCACCATCTATTTTCATGGATTTGATAAATAGAGTTTTCAAGGAATATATTGCCTACTTTTTAATGGTTTTTGATGATGATATCCTAATATACTCTAAAATCCATTAAGATCATGAAAATCACTTGTGCATGATTCTGAAGACCGTTAGAAGAAATAAATTATATGAGAAGTATAGAAAGTGTGATTTCTGGCTCCAATCAGTCTTTTTTCTGGGACACATTGTCTCCATGGATGGAATATCGGAATATCATATGGAGATAAAGGCTTTTCAAGAATGTCCTACTCCAATGAACGTAACTAAGATAAGTATTTTTATTGGTTTAGAAGGTTATTATCGGCTTTTCATTCAAAAATTATCCCGTTTCGCCAACCCAATGACCAAGATCACAAAAAAAAGAGCTAATTTTTATGGACAAAGGAATTTGAATAATATTTTGAATAATTAAATAGAAGGTTAGTGAATTCTCTGATCCTAACCCTACAATCGAGGAATGATGGGTTTGTGATCGATAGCGACGAATCAATGAAATGAGTTGGTTGTATCCTTATGCAGAATGATCGAGTGATTACCTATGAATCTAGGAAGCTAAAAATTCATGAACCAAAACTATCCAACTCATGATCTTGAGTTAGCAGTGGTAATATTTTCTCTAAATATTTTGATACATTAGCTCTATGGAGAAAAATGTGAGATATATACAGATCATAAGATTTTGAAATATATATTCTCATAGAGATAACTCATCATGAGAAAAAGGAGGTGGATTGAGCTACTCAATGATTATTATTGCACAATACACTACCACCCGGGGAAGGAAAATAAAGTGGAAGACACTTTGAGTAGAAAGTACCATGGAATTATGAACAAGATGAGAGTTGAAAGGGATCCTATGTTCATGGATCTAGTAAAGATGGATATGGGAATTATAAAGAAAGGTAGAACATCACTAATTTTTCAAATGTTTTCCCATACTTCTTTACTAGAGAGGATAACAAGTTCTCAGGCTGATGATGAGAAGTTTCAAAAGAAGATGAATGCTATGAATGATGGGAAGCTGACTGACTTCGCATATGAAGGTGGCATTTTGAAATTGGGGAAGAGGCTTTGTGTTTCTACTATTTCTGAGATAAAGAGAGAATTATATGATGATTCTCATAGCTCTAATTTCTCTATGCATCCTGGTAGCAGAAAGATGTATCAAGATATCAAAGATAACTTTTGGTGGGAAAATATGAAAAGGAAGATTGATGAATATATTTCAAACTGCCTGGTATGTCAACAAGTGAAGGTAGAGAGGAAAAAGTCTAAGGTGATGATGCAACCACTACCCATACCATCATGGAAGTGGGAGAACATTACCATGGACTTTGTTACTGGAATCCAAAGGACATTTGGAATAAACAATGCTATATGGGTCATTGTGGATCATCTTAGAAAGGAGGTTCACTTCATCGTGATTCGAGAGGACTTCTCATGGGATCAGCTTGCACATATTTATATTAAATAAGTGGTAAGGCTGCATGGAGTATCACTCTCTATTGTATCCGACCATGATCCTAGATTCACCTCAAAGTTTTGGAAAATTCTCCAACATGCTTTAAGCATTGAACTAAACTTTAGTACGACCTATCATCCCCAATCTGATGACAAATATGAGTGGACTATTCAAACACTGGAAGATATTATGAGAGCATATTTTGTGGAATTCAAAGGAGGATGGGACCAACATCTTCCACTTGTTTAATTTTTCTACAACAATAGATTCCACTCAAGAATCTGAATGGATCCATATGAATCCTTTTATGGGAAAAGGTGTTGAACACCAGCGTGTTGGGATGAATTTGGTGAGAAAAAGCTACGAGGACCTGAATTGGTTAAAGAAATGGTGGAGAAGGTGAAAACAATTCAGCAACATATCAAGGCAACCCAAAGTCGAAAAAACAGTTATGTGGATAACCATCAATGAGACCTTGAGTTCAAAGTTGGAGAACTATTATTTCTACGCATATCTTTATGGAATAAAGTCATGTAGTTTGGGAAGAATGGAAAGCTAAGTCCCAGGTATATCGGCCCCTTCAAGATCCTTGATCAAGTCGGAGTTGTGGCCTATCAACTGGAACTTCTACCTACCTTGCAAAAAGTACATGATGTCTTTCATGTATACTTCTTAAGGAAGTACATACCAGGCCCTTCACATGTAATATCTTTAGAAGTGGTAAAGTTGGAGGATGATCTTTCCTATGTGGAGAAGCCGATGAAAATCTTGGATCACAGAGACAAAGTTCTTCGCAACAAGACAACTCATATGTTCAAGGTACTATGCATAAAACATAAGTACGAAGGGGAAACTTGGGAACTGGAGGAATCACTGAAGGAAAAGTACCCCCACCTGTTCTTGTCCTAGATTGTAAAATGAAATTTCAATGGCGAAATGGTTGTAAAGAGGGGAGAATGTAACGACCCAATATTTTTTAAAAGGAAACTCCTTTCTTATAAATATGTCATAATCACATAAAATCACAACATAATTAACTACTAAGTTCTATTGACCCATAAAACATAATTATGTCACTTCTGTGATGTGAATTTCAAATATATGACATACATAGTTGCGATCAGTCAGTTATTTAGAGTCCAATAAGAAAAACATAATTTTTGGTGAATATTAACCTACCCATATGAATATTAACATACGATTATGAATAGTAATATACCCTAATCAACAGTAACCTTGATTATGATAGTATATAAATAATATTCAATTGTATGTACGATATATCTATGCTTTAAAATAATTAAACAAATGCTTTAAAACTCTTGTTTTTAGAATAAATTATGATTTTAATTAAATATTAAATTAATAATATTTAAAAAATTATTTTTGAAAAATGGACTTCATTTTTGGATTCTACACGTCAAAAAATGGTTGGGGTAAATTTTTGGAATTTTTTTGAAATACATGAATTTTTTATGAATAGTGAAATACCATAATTTACAAAATAAGCTAAATAAGATAATTATAGAGTCATGCATGATGTTCTGCTGATGTAGGTCCAATTGGTTCAGGATCAAATGAAATATATTACTATTCTTGGTATAGTAATACTCATTTTTCATTGTATTGAGGAGAACTAATAAATAAATTAATTTTATATTAAGAAATTCACTCTCTCTCCTCCACTATAAAAACCCCCTCTCACACTCTATTTTTTTCACTCCTCTCAAGCCTTGTACCATCTCCAAATTCTATCCAAATACCCTCCCAACCTCCTTTCCCACATCCATCAAGCTTTGGTCTCATATAAATACCAAAACCTCTCCCTTAAGCAGGCTCTCAAGGAATTTTGGTTCAAGAGGTAAATTCCTCTTTTCAATTCATTGTCTTTCCTTTCGAGTTGATTTGTTTTCATTTTCTTTTACCTCCCCTTATAAAAATTTTATGATTAATTCAGTACCTTATCTATACTTTAATTTTATCCTGATATTGTAATAAGTTAACATCATCTCCCCCTTTTACCATCTTTTATACTAGTAGCTAGAACACCATATGAGATGTGTCAATTTTACACATTCAAGGATGATGGAATTTTGATTTCTATTATCATTCTCAATTCTAGTCATTAAACCATTCATGTTATGGTTGAACCATATTATTATATATAATATAAACTATTTAATATTATGTAAACCCTTTTCTCAAATGTTATTAAGTTATAAAGAAAAATGAGTTTGTGGTATTTAAAACCCACAAATTAACCGAAAGAATTATCATTAAAGTTATATATGATAATTAATCCTATTTCCATGTAACCAAGTTATATAAATGAACAATAACACCTAATTATAATCATAAATAATATATAATTTCAATTCTTGATATTTACATCCATTCCACATACTTAAAAACAAGTGAACCGAACATGAAAATAAAGAAAATGAACACACTGAAGCAACAGAATTTGATATAATAACTTATCAATAAGAACATAAATGAACAAACCAGAATTATGATAAAATAAATACATGTCTAATAGGTTCTTAAATAAGTTATTAAAATGTATAATTTCATATTCGAGGATCTTAAGATCAAGAGAGGAACACGTTCGGTGTTAAGGTAAGGGTTTCTCCACACGAACCTCCATTTTCATTCAGGATACATTCATTGTCTAATTACCTCAATGAAATTATTTTTTATTGTTATTTACTCCTCATATATTCTGTGTGAGTGTCATATATATGTTTGCAAACCCAAATACTTCCTTATTTTATGGATAGATACATGATTTAAAAGTAACTTTCAAAATTGTTTCCAAAATACAAGCCCGATTCAAGGGAATTTCTCAAATTTTTGCCTATTTTCAATGGAACTCTATAATATATTTTTGGACAATATTATCTTTATAAAATAACTCATTTTATTATGGAAATACTATCTTACATAGTTTCTGGTTTTATAAAAATATTTTTCCAAAAGAACTCTTCTTTTCAAAATAAAAGTGTATTTATCTCAAAAATTGCTTAATGATTTTATAAGAGTGTTTTCATCTAATTAAGCACTCTTGTTGATTCCATCTTATTATTGGGTTTAATAATTTATGAAGTCATGTACCATATTTTATTTAATGGTTTATGAATAACTATATTTTTGATGATCTATCCTAAAACCATTCACCATATTACTCGGAATGGTAAGTGTTTTTTGTTTAATGATTGGGGAAAGATAGTTACATTTCATATGATAGCTTCAATATGAATGTACATGTGGTTTATGTTTATCCCTTCTTGTATGAAGAATGCATTAGAATTATTATGTTATTGGTGGGGCCTGATATATCCCCTTGATTCATCAGTAGGTCTCTTTAGAAAACTAGATGAGGAATTGGCTGAGGCCTTTCCCAATTTGATATGGATTTTTGGACAAGCCCTTAATCATTAGAAGTCTTGGCCGAGTCCATGAAAAAATGTTTCAGAATTTCAGGAATATGCACTTCCCTCATTATGAATATTCTAATTGAAAGATCATGTGGTTATTAGACTAGTAGAATACCCATGGTTATGCTTTGTTATGGCATTATTTACTCATCTCATATTCCTTCCATAATGTGTTCAAGTTTATTAGTAAAGGAATGTGTTTTCAATTATGAACCATGACTTATGTTTATATAATCTTCCACTATATTTCTTACTCCTACTGAGCGTTCGAGCTCACCCCTTTCTTATGTTTCATTTTCTCAGGACATGAAGAAGTTCATTATTAATGACATGTTGAAATAACCTAGGTGTTGTGGGTGTTGTCTAAGGAGTTTCTATGTTGTATTTCTCTTCAAGTTGTAACAGTGAACTTATCTGTGTATCTTGTTTCCAATAATACTAAACCACGTGGTCCTTCAGGATTCGTATTCCTTGTATGAATGCCAATATAATCAAATAAGGCACTGACTCTAGGAAACTGGGGTTGGGTCCTTACATACAATGTGACACGGTATTGGCCCTAACAATGCCCATGATACCCCAAAGGAATCCACTAATGCAAGAGAACAAATGGGAGGTACCTTATGTCAGTCAAAAGGCTTACCTAAATTGTGTTTATTCACTGGTCACTATGGATGGTGAGCATATTACTCCTCCCACCAATTCCAAATTACTTAATTAGTACTTTCCGTAAGGGGATATCCATCTTGGCAGACATTAAACTGATCATCATCATCCTAAAAATGTTAAATTTTAAATGGTTTTAGATCTAAGACCCCTTTCATCCCTCATGATGATAAATTTTTAATGGTGGATACACCTCATGTTCCAAGCTCTATGACCTTAAACTAAGATCTCCCTCGTCCTTACCACAAGACGTTAAACTGCACGGGTACCACCACCCTTCACGCATCCCATCATTTGGGTTTCCATCATCATTCACATCAAAAACGACCCCTTAATGGCATGGTATCATACCACCTTGTCTGACCTACAATTTTGGGCCAACATCCTAGAAGATCTTGAACAAAAATTTGACACAAGTCCCGGGTTGTGAATATGGTCTTCAATTGATGCTCAATTGTCTGTTCCTATTCTAGGTCACATGAGATGGATACTGTGTTGTGAACATGGTCAGAAGTTATCATCAATCATTATTTCCATCCACATGATCTTCCAAAGGATGGTCATGGTGATTCACCTTTTTCATCCCTTATATCCCATCCCCACGACATTAAACTGTGTATATATAGTCCAATCTCTATGACTTTAAACAATGATATTCTACGTCCTTATCGCATGAAGTTAAGTTGCACGACAGTTCAAAACTACATATAGCTTGATTATCATTCTTATGGGATACATATCAACACCTTGACCTTTTATCAGTGGCCCAGCCTCAGGTCCCTTGACCTTTCCAGCCACGTGGCCCATGTTCTATCTTATGATTTTGCAGTTTGGTATGGACTCTTTGTCCTCATTCACATCGTGAATTTTTCCATGCCACACACATACCCTTGAGAAACTTTCTCTTTCCACATATTTACCACAAGGAGTTAAACTGTATGACATTTTCAAGAACTACATATGGCTTTATTCCCAGCATTATGGGATAATTTGGAACGCCTGGACATTTCGTCCTCTAGTGCATCCCCAGTTATTATAAACATTCTCTTCCTTATATCCCCTTGTATAAGGTTATCCTAGGGTTATTTGGTGTGGTGTGGACTTATGTTATATTTCATATTGGGTTTACAACAACTACTCCACATATATCTCAAGATATCTATCCATACTATTTTCCTTCCGTCCATACCACTTGATACTAAACTGCATGTCATTCGAGAACTATGTGTGTCATGATTCTAATCCTTATGGGATGCATAGGAATACACATAAATTTTGTCTTTGGGTTCTTCCCATGGTCCTTCAATCTTTTCTGGAACCTTTTCCTAATGTTTCCCCCCTGGGATTGCGCATGGTGTGGTGTGGACATTTGTCCTCATTCACGTCTGGTATGTTTTATCATGCCATGTGTATTTCATTTAGAACCACGTTCTTCGATATGCGTCCAAACCACATGACATAAAATTAAGATACCTCATCCCACATGACTTTAAATTTTTGTGTCTTTTCTATGAAACATAAATGATCATGGGTTGGTCCTATCTTACACCCTTAAACTGTGACACTAACGTCCTGGTGCCATGATGAAAAACAACACTTCATTATGGTGTCCTCACTTGAGAGTGCATCATGTTTGGCATCAGTCATCCACGTACTATTTTTCATGGCCTACTTATGTCTTGATTTCAGCAGTGATGCTTGAATTCTTCATCCTGGGTTTTTCCTCAAAAAAACACACCCACACTAATGAACAAACAAGATCAATCAAATGCCACTTCTTTGGGTGCATTGGTCAAAACTACAAAAATTATTTACCCCAGAATTGGTATCTTACCATGCCTAATTTAAGAACTATTTTTTGCTTGATTCCCATCCTCATGGGAAACGTAGTAACACTAGGGCATTTCATCTTCATGTCCAGCCCTAGGTACCTCAAATCCTACCTTATTTCTAGCCCCTAGGCCTGAACCATGTTAGAAGCACCCGGTGTAGGGTGGACATCATTCCTCTTCATTCATGTAATGTTTATAATATCCATTACATGTAATTCCTTTTTAGTAACTCCATTCTATGTTCCCTCAGGTCTTTACCGCATGACGCTAAAGTACATGACAATTAAGAACTATGTCTCCCTTGATTTCCATCCTCATGGGATACATATGAATGCCTAGATAATTCCTCTTTAGGTCCAACCCCAAATTCATCAACCCATTTTCTCCATTATTATCTGGAATAATTGAACTCTATTATGCCTCACCAATGTGATCATACTCACTGTGGTTTAGGACCTAGATTTTTAGATTTAGCTTATACATGATTTAAACCATTTCCATTCTTCAAGTATCCCTTTATTTGGGTTTCCATCATATTTCACAATCAGAAGGACCCCCGGATTGTATGGATGCTTGGTCTTATGGAGCACTTACTAATTTAGTCCAATGTCCTATATTATTTTCAATGGCATTATGATATAGGTTCTATGTTTTGAATATGGTCAATGGTCGACCCTTATATATTAGTTCCCATTTCATGTCACATGATATAGATGCAGTGTTTTGATCATGATTAACAGTTATCCTCCATGAATATTCCAACCATATTATACCATAAATATTTCTCTCATGATTCACATTCCATTCCACTCCATCAAGTTCAAGTGTAATTTCGACACCCTTGGTGTTATCCCTTTGTGTAGCCTTTTGTATTAAGAGGATGAATCAGCATTATCGGTTCATCTTTGAGTCCACACTGCCTCCCCCTACTAAGTATTCCATGTGTTTTAATAATATTCTCCACAATTTTTCATACACCAATAATAGATCAATTGGTCTTAGGTATATGGGTAAGGTTTGTGGCTACATGGAAGAACCGCACATATTTTGGTCTGAACCCGACGACCATAAACTAGGAGTTCACATATTACACAGCACAACCATGTCTGGGAATCATGGCTCCAAATTGTGTGTGTGTTCTCTGTGATATTTGGGATGTGGTGTGGAATTATTTTTCCTCATTCACATTATTATTTCATTATAGAACCATTTTTCATAGTTTCTCCTTAGAAGTATCACCATATGGTCATAGCTCTTTGACTATAAACTAAGATCCCTTACGTCCTTAGCATACAATGATAAACTATGCCATCTACACTTAGGTTGTGTAATGATAAATTACCCAACCATGTGATGTCTCGACCTAATAATATTTTTCACCTTTTCGGTATTGGCCACCTACCATACCACCTTTATGAACAATATGTTTTTTGATTCCCATTTTTATGGGATACGTTGTGATTCCCAGACATTTTTTTGGTCCAACCGCATCACCACGAACCCTCTTATTCTATTTTGGCATGAGTTTCCTCATATGTATATGTTTTTTTGTGGAATTATGTCTTTATGTCTTTATTGCATGATAATAAATTGCATGGGAATGTCCCACATGGACTTATTCAGTCCTCATTCATGATTGGTTTATAATAACCATGTCGTGTACTTCATTCGAGGTTACCACTCTTTATGTTCATCCACCATGATTCTTAAACCCTGTGGGTAATGTTAACACTTCACACATTCCTAAATTTGGGGTTTTCATTATATTTCACATCCCAAGGGACCCCTTAATAGCAAGGATTCTAGGCCTCAGTTGTCACCAACCATTTTGGGCCAATGACCTTGAAGATCTTGAATGATAAATTGACACAAGTCCTGCGTTGTGAATATGGTTAGTGGTTGATGATTGTTTTTTGTTCCAATTCTAGGATAACAAAAACTAGATGATGTGTTTCAAACGTGATAAATAGTTATTATTCATCATCACACCACTCCCATTGAGTCCTAAATATAGAATGTTGTGAATCTCATATTCAATGCCCATGTCCATTTTACAGATCCACAACACCCATAGTGATGTAACTATGTGAATTTGTGCACATATGTAATGTACCGGTTCAAAAAGTCACCTAGAGGCGGCCCGTACCGAGTTGGTCACATGGGCTCAAACACATTTCCCCAAATGCCAGAGGCTTCCGTCTAGCAGGGAGGGCCCTGGGTGTGATAGTGGGGAAACTATTCCCTCATTGGTCGAGTAACACAGTGGAAGGGAAACAAATGCACAATAGTGGAAGTAGAAAATATCCAACAACATCAAACAATAGAAGACTAAAAGTAGGATATAGGTGGGGAACACACACATATATATATAAGTGATGCATGAAACATATGTTAAGGAAATAAACCAAACAAATAAAAATGCTGGAATAAAAACAATACTAAACCAAAGTACAAAAGAATGTGATACACATCTCCTTAGCATCACAATCCTAAGCTTGGACCCATGCTCTTTATCTCCCTAGCAAGTCAAGTACTATAAGTTTAAGGGAATTTTCCCTTATCTATACATTCAAAAATATAATCTTTTTGAGCCTAAAAGCATGACCCAAGTAGGGTGTGAGACTATATCCCAGTAGGCAACCACCGAAATATCTGTTCCTAACAGTCAGTGAATATATGGAAAGTAAAAATTTAGATAACAGTAAACAGAAGAAATAATCAGTAGTAAACAATTCACATATCAATTAATTAGGTAATCAAGCAAGGTAACCCTCTTGGAAGTACACGCAGCCTATCCCCTCTGGTTCGGTCATTAGAATATATAAATACTCTCTAAGAAAGCACTCAAAGTCAATTCCCCCTTATAGTCAAAAGTAATTCAAGACTCTCTATGGAAGCTCACTCAATCAATTCCCCTTATAGTCTATGGTAGTCGAGGACTCTCTAAGGCAGCTCCTTATAAGACAAAGTCGTTCAAGTAATTCAAAGACTCTATGAGGAAGCTCGCATGGTCAATTCCACTTATAGCCTACTAAACCTGGTTCTCATGACCCTTTTGTAGGTCAGCGAGCATAACAATGTAGTATGGAAATGTAAACCTACAAAACTACTTGGCTAAATAGTATACCGCATATCAAGCATGTCAGAATAAAAACTCTCCATCCTACAGAAACAGCCATGGAAACATTGGCAAGGCGGCCAAACTGGATAACCAAGACCAACCAGTCGTGAATAGAATATGCATGGGAAATACATCCAGAGCATAGAAATCAACCCCATTCATATCCAAATAACCTCTACACAAACATGAGAGCATGGAAGGTAATCAACAAGGGTAAAATGGTAACGACGCAATACCCCGTTCAAGGGTATTGGTGGAATTTGAACATAATATTGAAATACTTTCAATGGATAGTAACGAACCACCTACTATGGCATTAGGATATCGTTATACTTGAACCTTGAAGGTTGAATCTCCTTAGAATGTCGAAGTTCTACAAAAATGTATAAAACGTTAAACCCATGATATCCCACGAGAGAGGAGAAAACAGAATATGGGGCTCTAGGAGAAGAGAGAACACACTGATGAGATTCCAACGCTACAGAGGATGTTCGATTCGGAGGACGAACACATGCTCGGGGGTTCGTCGAAGATTTGTGGCTGTACGGAGCTCTTGGTTGAACGAGACCTAAAAAACTGTGTTCTAGCGATTAGACATGATTGTGGTGCATTTAATGAAAAAAGAAAGTACACGGCATGTAATTTTGAAGTATACGGTGTGTACTCGATGTTTCCCTACTCTGCTTTAAGCGGCCTCCAAGTCACTCCAATAGAGTCGTGTGTGTGGCTACTACACGGTCAGCACAAAGCCTCCTACGGTAAGGCAGTACACAACATTTACTCATAAAGTACACAGCGTGCACTTAAAAAATTTCCAGAAATTTCTCTTTTTCCAAAAATGACCAGAAAAGGAAAAACATACCTGAAAAGAATATCTAGGTTCTGACAAACTTCCCCCCTTACAAAAAATATTCCTGGATTTTCCCTAGTGCAGCGTAGAAGAAGATAGCTCAAAAAGCTCGGGCCACTGTGCTTGTATGTCGGCCTCCCTCTCCCAAGTCTCATCCTGTAACCACTCATGTTTCCATAGCACTCATACCAAAAAAAAACAGACTGGACCTGGAGAACCTTTGTATTGTGATCAAAAATCCAGATAGGATGCTCCTCAAACAATGCATCCACTTCGAGCTCAACCTCTTCAGGTTGAAAGACATGATATGGGTCAGAAAAGTAACGTCAGAGCTGAGAAACGCAAAAAATGTTGTGCTTATAATGGTACCTCTAAGGTAACTGCAATTGATAGGCAGCCGACCCAACTCTCTCCAACACCTCAAAAAGCCCGACGTACCTCGGGGAAAGCTTACCCTATCTCCTACTCCTCTTATGTCCCAACCTTGGTGTGACATTTATGAAAACTTGATCACCGAATTCGAACTCCAAAGGTCATCTACACTGATCAGCATAAGATTTTAATCAAGACAATGCAGTTTCCATCCACTTCCGAATCAACACGATCTTCTCTGTGGTCTCTTGGAAAAGATGGGGTCCCAGTAAAGCTGCCTCTCCTGCCTCCAGCCAACATAAGGTTGATAGGCATGGCCTACCATACAAAGCCTTATAAGTTTCCATCTGAATAGTTTCTTAAAAACTTTTGTTTAGGTAAAATCCACAAGAGTTATATGCTTCTCACAGGAACCTCGAAAATCCAGGATGCATGCACGAAGTATGTCCTCAAGCACCTAAATCATATGCCCAGACAGGACATCTGTCTGGGGGTGGTAAGTTGTACTCAAATGTACATGTGTACCCAACACCTTCTGTATCCCATGCCAGACCCACGAAGTAAAATGTGCAACCATGTCCGAATCGATGGAGTGTGGACCTCCATGGAGACATAAAATCTCTCAGAGGTACAACTGTCCCAGCTCATAAACACTAAAGGTCTCCTTGATCAGAAAGAAGTTAGCAACCTTCGTGAGTCTATCAATGACAAGCCAAATTGTTTCATTCCCTTGAGGAGACCTCAGCAAGCCTATCATGATCCCCATCGTGATGTCGTTCCACTTCCACTCAAGAATAGGAAACTACTGAAAAAGCTCAACTAGTCACTGATGCTTTTTCTTCACATGCTGATAGATGGAACTCCTCATGAAGAAACCTATAACATCCCACTTCATACCTGGCCACCAATAATGATGGTGTAGATGATGATACATCTTGGTGATGCCAAGATAAACTACCCAAACTGAGGAGTGAAAGTCTCACATCATATCATCACGTACATCTACTGGCACCCCTACACACCCCTGGAAATTCAAGATCTCATCCTCACCTATGGTCCATCCAGGAATAGGTTTCTCTCCTGACACACATTCCAGTAGGACTAGGCCTTCCAAGTCTAATAGTTTCCTTATTCTCACTCGATCAAGAAGAGTAGAGGTAACAGGTACAGAAGAAAGAGACGTCTTCCCCCATCAGTCGTGCACCTCCAGATGCATCTCATTGAACAGATCCATAAGTTTCCACTCTCTATTGTCCTCCTGAACTGCCTTTATTTGAGTCATTCTGCTCAATGCTTCATCCAATGCATTTCCTTTTCCATGCATATAGGGAAGATCAATGTCAGAGGACTGAAGGTACTGAACCCATCTTCACTGTCTCAAATTTAGATCACGTTGAGTGAATATGTACTTGAGACTCTTGTGGTCGATGAAAACCACAATGTGATCTCCCAAAAGATAATGTCTCCAATAGCGTAAGGCATGAAAAACCGCAGCCAACTCAAGATTGTGTGTCGGGTAATTCCTCTCATGTGGTTGCAACTGTCGAGACCCATACACAATGACTCCATCTCCCTACATAAGCACATCTCCCAGTCCAATACCAGATTCATCACAGTAAACAGTATAGCTCTTTCGTTCCTTTAGAAAGACTAGTATCAGTGCTAAATTCAACCTCCTTTTCAGCTCCAGAAAGGCTGAATCACATGAATCTGACCAGAATAACTTCACACACTTCTTAATCAAACCTGTCAGTGGTGTTTCTGAGAGTGAGAATTCATGTATGATGCATCTGTAGTATCCATCCATCCCTAAGAAACTCCACACCTCTAATACATTCTTCGACTTCTCCCAGGAAACTACTGATCTCACTTTCTCTAGGTCTACTGATACTCCTGTCTCTGAGATAACATGACCCAAGAAGTGAATTTGATCCATCCAAAAGTGACATTTTGGGAGCATAGTATATAACTGATGTTCTCTCAGTGTACTTAAAATGATCTCAATATGGGTAGCATGTCTGTGTCGAGTGTGAGAGTACACCAAGATATCATCCATGAAGACCACGATGAAAAAAATCCAAGTATGGATGGAACACTCAATTCATTAGTGCCATGAAAACTGGAGGAACGTTTGTGAGACCAAAAGACATATCCATATACTCATATAGACCATACCAAATCAGAAAGGATATGAGAGGTATATCAGATGGTCTAACTCTCAAATGATGATAACCGGACCTTATGTCAATCTTTGAGAACAATCAGGATCCTCTAAGCTGATCAAAGAGATCATCAATCCTAGGCAAGTGATATCGGTTCTTGAACATCAACTGTTTCAGCTTCTGATAGTCCACACAAAACCAAGGGGTACTGTCTGCCTTTTTCGCAAACAAGACAGACAAGCCCCAAGGAGAAGTACGGGGTCGGATGAAACCCTTTGTCTGCAACTCCTCCAACTGCTTCTTGAGCTCCTCCAACTTAGTCGTGGCCATCCTATAAGGAGGAATAGACACTGGTGCTGCTCCTGGAACAAGATAAATAGATAAGTCCACCTCATGCTCTGGAGGTAATCTTGAAAAGACCTCTTGAAAGACATCTCTAAAATGATCCACCACTGGAGGAAATTCTAAATGAAAAGTTCCCTGTTCATCCAGATATTGACTAGAAATCAAGGCCGTAACTCCTCCCAACCCATGATGTGGTGGTCCTACTCTACTCACCTGGACATCCCATTAACACTTATGGAGAAAAAATATTCCCTCTATTGATGTGAATCTCACACTGCAATGATAATAGTCAACGACTGCTTAGAAAGGAAAAAATTTGTCCATTTTGAGAATCACATCCTAGAATTTCATCTCTTGGACATAGAGGTCCCATAGGAAGTTACACCCACCAACCTCTAGATGTTACTCCACACACTGAATTACACTCATCGTTTGAGTCCCCAATGGAGTGTATAGTGTTAAGATATCAGCTGAAGAAAAGATGAAGAGCCCAAGGATCTCCACAACCGCAACTGATATAAATCAATGGGAAGCCCCTGTATCAAAAATAGAAGAAGTTAAAACTGAGGCAACTAAGATCGAACCTCGAATTTTAGATGGTCCAGGATCCTGCTCCGACTAGGTCTTCTCTACTACAATGTTCTAGCCTACTCCATGGCCCTGTGACCCTACCTGACCACTCTGAGCTGATCCAATCTACTGTCGCTAAAAGACCGGTGACTGACCCCCATGGCCACGGCCTCCACCTTGGCTTGAAGGGCCAGAAGCACACCAGTTCCCTGACCGGTGAGAAACTGGTGCAGCTGCTCCTGAATGAGTATTCATAGAAGAACCCCTATCACCAGCTGATGGTGACAAGATTTGACAAAAGCACGGAAGATGACTCATCTTGCTACATGATCGGCACTCCACCAGGTCTCTCTGGTAATGCAGCCTCATATGCTCACTCCTTCTGCATTGGTAGCATACCACCTGGATACCAGAATATGCATCCTGCCTACTCTGATATCCTCATGCAATCTCCTTGTGGTTTTTTCTGCTATCAGTATGAGGAATACTAACTGAGGATTCCGAAACGCCCTGACTCATAGGTCTAAAATCCCTCAGATTACGCTCTATGATCAGAACCTGATTGACAATAGAGGATACCGTAGTCATCCGGAATACGATAACCTGAGATCGGATGTAGTGCCTCAGACAATCCTCAAACATCCATGTCAATAACAACTCATCACCTAGAATAGGCGTGAAATGCTGCATCTCTGTGAAGCGAGAGGAATACTCCAAAACAGAAAGAGTACCCTGCTCCAGACTCATGGACTCTCGGGCTCGATCAACCCTCAAAGTCTTTGGATAGAATTGATCATAGAATATGTGATGAAATTCATCCCAAATCATATTTTGTTGGTGTCACGTCTATGAGATCACATGCCACCACCTCTTGGTGGAGTCTCGAAGCATGTAGGTAGTTATATTCACCATCCTCTCTGGAGGTATCTCCAGATTATTGAGGATATTAAGCATGGATTATAGCCATGACTCTACATCCCGAGGACCTCCATCCCCTAAGAAATTTGGTGGATGCTCCTGCTGGAAGACCCACTTCAATTCATCCATCGATGGGGTAGGAGGCGGTGCCCCCTGAAAGGTCTACATAATCCTCATAAAGCATTCCGTGAACTATGCATCAACACCGGTATCAGGTAAAACTACTGGTGCCAAGACTGGCACAAAAGAAGGATCTGTGGGAAGTCCCTGGTCAGCTGTATCTAGTGTTTGATCACTTCCCTGTAACTGGTGAACAATTGAAGGACATCTTTGTGGCATGACTCTGCAAGGTCAAATTCACACATTAGATCTAGATTATCAAGGAATAAAAAACTTGGAGTACATGAAGTAAAAGGTTAAATAAAACATTCATTTTTGCAAAACATGACTACATGACGTGTATGTCCCCTGGATGGCTTGTTCCCTTAAGTCATTCACATGGGCGTGTACTTCTGCCTAAACTAGTTGTGTAACACCCCAAACACACGACATGATCTCCTAACACACAACATATACTTGAATCCTCTTCCCTTGCCTGATTCCTTCAACATGGTTAAGCCACATGGCTCTCCTAAGACAAGACTACACTGTGTGTTCAAGATAGACATGGTGTGTGATAGGAAAGCTTCACCTAGCATGTGTGGTTAGTGACACGGCCTGACACATGGCTCCCACTACATGGCGTTTTCAAGGTGTACACGGAGTATACGTGAAAGGATAACACTTACCTGTGCTATTATTGACACGACCAAGTACCTGGTCCAGACTACACGATGTGTTCAGTCCGGACATGGCGTGTATAGCTTATGTTTTCAACCATCTATGTAGTTAGTAACACGGTTGGAAAAAGGGTCTCTACACACAACGTGCACATTCGGTACATGGCATGTCCTACAAAGAGCGTTCAACATTGTGTCTCTACCCACATGGCCTATGACATGGTTAGAGACTACACAGTGCATACGTAAGAAAAACTATTTCTTCCCGAACAAAAGAACAGAGGGCGTGTATTCAAAACTACATGGCGTGTATTTTGTGTTTTTTTGGATAGTAATCCTCAAAAACTACATTGAAACCCAGAAAAACACTGAAAAGAACATTAAGGTACCAAATTCCTATCCATGAGGGTCCATACTCCCTGCGAATCAAAGCGTGGAATGTTATACATGTAAAAACAAGGAAAACAAGACCATGATCCACCAAATTTTGGTCTATGAGGGCCCATAACACCTCAAGAACCAAATTTTGGGGTTCATTCAAACAAAACATTACACAAAAAATAACCTATAAAAAATAGGTATTTTTATCAATTCATATTCAAAATAGCATGCATATTTTACACAACATCTATCACAACAACATGCAATCCCTAATGCATCCTGAATGGCATGGAAAGAATGCATGACATGTGATTTCTAGAAAGTGCCTATATGATTCATGAGCTAGAATACCCTCATCTCATCGGGTTGTGACATAAATAGAACCTCAAAAACATAAATAATAACCAGAAAAAAACATGTGACTCACCTAACAGTGAAAATCAAGGAAACCCTAAAATGCAAAACCAAAAAATTGCATTAACGTGGTAGATTGGCTTTTCCCCGTACATGGGTTAGCTACTCCCGGGAATAGCTTATTAGAATGTACCTACTTCATCCTATCCTTGAATAGAGACTCCAAATAGTATGTCATGAGAAATGAATCCATCTTATAACCCTTTGTAACGTCTCGGTTCTGGAAGCCACCCAGAGGCGCCCCATACCCGGTTGGTCACATGGCCTCAAGAGCATTTCCTCAAATGCTAGAGGCTTCCGACTAGCTACGAGGTCCTTGGGTGTGATAGAGGGGAAACTATTCCCTCATTGGAATAGTAACACGTTGGAATTGAAATAAATGTACAATAGAGGAAGCAGTAAATATCCAACAACATCAAACAGCGGAAGACTAAAAGTAATAAACAGCTGGGGCACAAATATATATAAGTGATGCATGATACATGTGTCTAGGAAAGCATCCAAACAAACCAAAATTCAGGATTAAAAACAATAATAAAACAAAGTAAAAAATAAATAGATAAACAGCTCCTCAGCATCACAAGCCTAAGCTTGGTCCCATGCTCTATAGCTCCCCAGCAAGTCAAGTACCTGAAGTGGAAGGGTTCTTGTCCTTATCTATACCTATAACAATATAACCTGTTTGGGCCCAAAATCATGACAAAAACAGGGTGTGAGACTAAATCCTAGTAGGAAAACCACCCGAATATTGGTCCCTAATAGTCAGTGAATATATGACAAGTAAAAATACAGAAAACATTATAGAAGAGAAATAATCGATAGTAAACAATTCACATATCAAATAAGCAGCTAACCAAGCAAGGTAACCCTCTAGGAAGTACACGTAGCCTTTCCCATCGTGTTTGGTCATTAGAATATATAAATACTCTCTGAGGAAGAACTCACAGTCAATTCCCCTTATTGTCAAAATTAATTCAAGACTCTCTGAGGAAGCTCACTCGGTCAATTCCCCTTATAGTCTATGGTAGTCGAGGACTCTCTTAGGGAACTCACTCAGTTAATTCCCCTTATAGACCCAAGGTCAAGGACTCTCTGAGGAAACTCACATTGGAAATTATCATAATATCCCAAATTCATTCAAGTAATTCAAAGACTCTATGAGGAAGATCACACGGTCAATTCCCCTTATATCCTACTACACCAGGTTCTCATGGCCCTGTGTAGGTCGACAGGCATAGAAATGTAGTATGGACAAGTATACCAATATAACTAATTGGATAAATAATCTACAACATATAATGAATTTCAGAATACAAACTCTCCATCCTGTAGTAATAGTCATGGAAAAAAGTCAAGGTGGCCAAACTGGCTAAACTGGACCAACCGGTCCTGAATAGAACATGCATGGGAAATACATCCAATGAATAGAAATCAAACACATTAATATCCCAAAAAACTCTACACAAACATGCGAGTATGGTAGGAAATCAACAGGGGTAAAACCATAAACATGCAATACCTCGTTCAAGGGTATTACTGGAATTTTCACATATTACTCAAAGACATTCAACAGAAAGTCAAAAACTACCTACCTCGACATTAGGAGATCACTATACGTGAACCTAAAAGATTTAATTTTCTTATAACATTGAAGATATAAAAAAATGTCTAAAAAATTCAACCCACGACATCTCACGGGAGAGGATAAAATAGAATATGGAGCTCTAGGAGAAGAGAGAACTCACTGATGCGATTCCAATGCAACAGACGGTGTTCGATTCAAAGGCCATACGCACGCTCAGGGGTTCGTCGAGGATCCACGGTCATATGAAGCTCTTGGTCAAATGTGACCTAAAATAAGTGCATTCTAGTTATTAGACATGAACCCAGTGCTTTTAATGAAAACAAATAAAGTACACGGCATGTACTTTTGAAGTACACGGCGTGTACTCACCGTTTCCGTACTCCACTTTAAGCGGCCTCCACATCACTTCCACATGGCTGTGTGTGTGGCTACCACATGGAAATCACACGGCCTCCTACTGTAAGGTAGTACATGTCATTTACTCATAAGGTACATGGTGAGTACTTAGAAAATTTCCATAAATTTCACTTTTTCCTAAAACTACCCGAAAATAAAAAACATACCTGAAAAGAAGATCCGGGTTCTTACAGCGTCGAGTAAGAATGTTGGTTTGTCTGGTACATTCCCCACCTAATATTTCATTTCCACCATTGTGAACTCTCATTAGACAGGGAATTCCTAACAACCCTCCTTGTTTCTTACAAAATGAATGGCCCATGTAGGATTAGGGGTTGGGAGAGGGTAATATCTCTATACGAGATAGTGTGACCCGTTGGACCAACCATATGACCTTATAATGTGACACTATTTTCTTCACCAGATGATGTTAAACTGTTTTTAATACAAATAACTATGTAAGGAGTGATTCCTTCCCTTTCAGGTTACGTAGACACATTTGGGGATCTGATCCCTAGGTCTAGCCACTTAATGGTAAAATCCATGTATTGGACTTCTCATCCCCGGCATCCATTTCAGAAACATTCGATATGGTTCTAAACTCTTTGGTCCTCATTCAAATCAAGTTATAAAGTGAATCACACATTTCTTTTTAGAGTTACCCATGTCCTCAAAGCATGAATTTAAATTGCGGCCCTACCATGAACAATTTTATGATAGCCCATGATAATTATGGGATGCGTCTGCTTCCTCAATAGAGAGGATTTCCCCGACCAGTGTCGGTCTTTGACCAATTTTTGATCAAGAACTACATTTTGATTGATTTTCATCATTACAGGATACATAGAGATGCCTAGCCATTTCACCTCAGGCCTATCCCCAGCTTCAAATGGCCCTAAGGCCTTCATTTTTTATTGATTTTGATCATCCACCTTTCAAGGGGTGAGGTAGAACCCTTACAAGGCCCATATGCATAAGTATTACATGGACCATAGGCCTTAGAGGAATTCTTTTCCTATAGGCTTCAAACATTACATACAACCCGAAATAACTACGTAGAACTGCTACCCCCCCAGCATCTCCATTTTTAAATCATCTCTCCATATTTACATGGTTGTTTCGATAGGCCTTCCCATGCATTCACAGGCTTGTCTCGATGGCAGGTGTCATACCCTCTCAATCTTTCAATCAGTTTAGCTTCTACACAGGTGAAATCCACTTCTCGATCATCCTTCTGAAGCCTTTTCCTTGTAGGTTTTCTGGTTTTCATCTACACTTAAGGTGGCCCTAAGGCCTTTACGTGGCCTAAAGTCCTTACTGACCCAGTGTCCTGGGTGGCCTGAAGGCCTTAAAGGACTCGGGGACCAAATCGGTGGCCCGAATCCCCAAACAGTGGAATATTCCCAGTTTCTACAGTACCACACCATACCTGATATAGTTCTTGAGATAGTACCTTCTACAGTAATACATAGTTCCTTCTACAATGCATGCTACATTAATACTACATTTCTGCTACAATACTGGTAATTAGCCTCCTCTTGGATTTAATCCTAGGTCGTTTGGAGGCACTTAAGGATTCCTCACCAACTGGGTGAAGGCTCAAGTGCCTCAGGACTATTCCAAAGACGGTTAGCTTTCTGGATTATTTTCCCCGAATCATGGTTTGAACCTTATGACATTAAACTAGGGGTTCCTAGTCCATGTAACATGACTTTGAAAAATTGATCATGTTCCTAAAGGTATGGCCTTAAACTATGTGCAACATCCAAATCATATGATGTTAAAATATTCATGCATCATCCTCACCGCATGATGCTAAACTACACGCTTATCATCCCTATTTATATGATGTGAAACTGTAGATCATTCTAGGTCCTTTCTAGATAGGACCCTCTCAGAAGTAAGTCTGATCTTGATTCAGTCTAATACTATCACACGATGCATTTTTTCATGGTGGTGTAATTATAAGAGTGTTGGAATCCATTCAAACTATCCATCACTTCACCCCATGCTTTGTCTACCCCTTATTCAAATCTTCATTCCCTCTCACATCTGAAGTAACCCCCTAATGGTAAGAATGATTTTCCTTAAGGCCTTCCTACCAGCATGAGGAAATGTTTCGAAGGATATCAGGTGACAGTTCAAGTTTTTGCCCATGTTTTTGAATGCGGTTAGCAGTTGGCCCTCATTTGTTTGTTCCCAGTTCATGATAACATGATAAAGATGATGTGTTTCAAATTTGGTCAACAGTTATCCTCCGTCTTTATTCCATCCTCACAACATTCTAAATTTTGGGTATTGTAATTCGCATTATCCATTCCCCTTTATTCAGATTTACTATAACACCTATGGAATTATCTTTCTCATGCACTAGAGAATGTTGCTGGAGAGCAGTTTGGCTATTTTTAGAATCATATTATCTAACCATGGCCAATTTCTATTCCCATAAACTAGGAGTGGTCATTCAGACTCCAGATGTCAGGTGATTGGATCCAACTCTCATATTCAAGGGGAATAATTAAGTTGTCATCCCATGTTTCTCATATCAGGCATGACCCATGTGAGATTAGGGATTGATTAGTAGATATTTCATATATGTGATTGAGATGAAGTAATCAAAGAAGATAACAGGACTCATGAACACAACCAAAATAAATAACAAATCATGAAAGTATGTTTATAAGTTCATGATGATTACAACGCCCATGGATTGGATGCTCTAATTGATGGGTCAACCTCTTCAATAAAGCATCCCACCACTACCACTATCTCTCTTGTGACATACAGTATTTCCGTTCACCTGTTAAGCTTACGCTCCACTTCGATGGAAATGGGGGGTAGTTCATCGACCCAGATCTGGGCCCAATCCTCATCAACTCGGATAATATCCATCTCTCTCACCTAATCTGTTCCTTGGACTCTATCGACTATTCCTTCAATTGAGATATGAGTCTCGATTATGCATCAAGGAAAGTAGAGTGATCATTTTCCTATGCCCTCAAATGTTGGATCTCTTGATCAACCACTTAAAGTTTCTCAATGTTCAAATATTTCCTCCACTACCATCCCACAGCGAGGCCACAACCATGTTCCTATATTTTCTCGACCATGTAAACTTGAATGAGAAAATGAGGATGTCGGACGTCCACTCCTCTAATGCATAGTTCACCCAGAAGATATCAAAGTCTCTCCATCTGGATAATCCTCTCTACATGTGTGGTCTTCCTGATTAGGCATTTGATCAGTTTCCATGACCGACAGTGGAAATATTTGCTATCAACCACATTGGAAGCATTCTCATACCAGTCCTCTGGGTTGGCAGGTTTGAATTCTATTAATGCCTCCCAAAATTCATCAGTGGGGTCTTCCTATTGTGTCTAGTAAGGTAGGAAGGGTTCCATGTCATCAGATTGATCCACATCACCAGATTCCACCTCTCTAATCTCATGTTATGTCATACTGGTGGTCTTATCTTTAATTATGATCATTGTGGCCTTATCATTGTGGGTGTCCACATCCATAACAATCGTCGTTCCACTCGGAAAAGGATCTTTAGGAGCCAAATACATCCTCTGCATTTCGAACCATGACATTTAAATATTTTTTTGTACAAGAATACATAAATTTCATCTGGATGTGTTTGATAAACAACAATTATGGATTTTGTAAAGCAGTGGACTTACAATGGTCAAATAGAGGGTCCCATTCTCAAATTGTGCTTTCTATAATTCTAGGACATAGGCCCTCGATATATGGTCAGAAACATTGAAGACTCTAGAAGAACCACAGTGGGTGTCATAGCCCTGCTAATCACTACAATCACTATTTTATCATACACAAATTCCAAAGATACATCCACTGTCGAGTGGGTCTGGGTTTTTCATACAAGACCCGCATGTACCATGCAAGTTTCAGGTAAAAAATCATTTGGGTAGCCTATAAAGTGACAAAGTAGAGTGGTTTAGATATTACCTAAAGTGTTTTGACAAGCTATTCTAGCTCCATGGTTTCAAACTCACCCTCCTATAAGGGTCTCCCTCTTCTATCATTTTCCCACCAGGAGGAATATTCTGATTTTTCGGGTAAGGGGAAGAACTCCCTCTATTCTGCAGTTGACAACTATAGTGGGAATGTTTGTTTTAGAAACACTTTCACTATATCGTTCATTGCATGAAAAGTGCCCCTATAATGCAAATATTCTTCTAGTTCAGCAACATATTTCTCCACTTCCACCTAAGACAACAAAAATCCATCCTTGGCATGACCGATCTCTGATAAATCCACCCCAATGTGGTTTATGTGATCCCAAATCTCCAAAGGATTGTGAAATTTCCTTTTGAAATCGTAAGTATCCCAAGCCTTGGGAAAGACAGCATCCATAAGCATGTCTATGTCATGAAGCCGATTCCCAGGTGCCTGGGTGGGTATCCTACGGAACCCTCTGGCTAGCCTTCTTCCCTCCTATCTCTGTTCATATAGGGCTATCATGTCCCCTACTACCGCTTTCCCTCCACTCAGCATAGTCCTTGGAATCGCTGGCAAGGCCACGACCCCGCCACTATAATTTTCGTTAGCTCATCTACGATGATGTTTGATTTCTATTTTCTAAACTCATCTTCAAGGCGGTGGAAGCACCCCATCTTTTACATGGATAGTTTTTCACTTCAACATCTCCCCTGAGTAGGCCGACTACCAGCTCTTGAAAAGTTTCATAAACAGCATGAAAGCATAAGTAGGTGGATGCAGCTCATTTTTCATCTTTCCATCCTCCTATGTAAACACGTGTCATATCTGTCTCACCACACATGGGTGATCCCCATTTTGTACCCCTAAGTACACTTTTGGGGTTAGTCTCTACATGCGCCGAAATTTCCTCATGAAGCGGTGTGGGGTATACGACACACAAATGGGCTCCCGTTCCACCTATGCCACCATAAATCTTCCCCAAAATTCCAAGAGGTTGGACCAATAAACTTCTGTTCCCTTATCATCATCGTTGAATACTCCCATAGGCAGTAGGAAATTATGGAAATTTAAATCATCAGTATTCTAGACTTTATTCTGTATAATTAGTAGAGTCATATTCTCCAGAAAGCTCCCCACTACGTTTAGAAATGATGGTAAGAAATCTGACATGGGTGGGAGAAATGGGGATTATATATTTGTAGGTGATAATGTGTGCCCTCTATCCATCCATACAGAAAGTGGAGTGGTTCACATACTGGCAGTGGCCTTTTCTCTTCACTGATGTGCCACAACACCTTGTAGAGGTTGGCCATAACTGGGATCCTTATATTGACATGCTTCCCCATCACTAACATGGACTCCATAACTAATGTGCTTCATCACACACATATGTTTGTATCCCAAACCAGAAACATCCAACCATAGATAAGTGTAGAAATGAACCCAGACAGCCTAACCACTGGTTGCTTCTCTGTTTTGACACTATACCCTCAAAGAATTTATTGGCTATCATCCATGATACACCAGTATAAATTATCATTTCTCTACTTATCCCCCTCTTTGATATAAGTAGAAGGCCTTGTTGGTAGCTTCATGAGCACCTCAACCCCTTGAACAACGTGATTTGGTGGAAAATTTATGAAATGTTTAAACCACCTCTTGAAGAAGACATCCCTCACCGACTACATATCCTCACCTGGCACCAGGTCGATCAACATATTTACCAAATGAAAAATCTTATTTGGATCCTCCCATGCATTTTCTGTGGGGAAAAATTCATTGAACATCTTCCCTATAATTGGGATCTCAAAAATCTGGTGAAGGTAATAGTGGATAATTTTGATTTCCCTATTGTGAAGGTGGAATGTTTTGGTCATCGATGACCACCTTACCAGAAACCACGATATAATTCTCCTTAGATGATAAATGTGTAATTGGGAAGCCCACACTGCTTCATAAAGGCTTACCCACTTCATCTCTACCCCAAAATCTTCGCAGGATGCACAGAACCAGTAGGCCCATGCCCAATCATCCTTGAAATTTCTGCCCTAGTGCAGATCCCACTCATCGGTCCACCCCTCATCTAGGTTCCCAAGAGCCTCCATCATAATAATATAGTATTTATGGGGAGATACCTCAGGCTAAAGGGATTTCCCATCAATGTTATTGGAGTGATTTTTTTAAAAAAAATCATCATTAACTTGTGTGTGATCAACCCATTTATAGCTAGCAGCAGCCCTGAACCACTGGTGCTGACACGCCATACTCTTTAACCAGTAAGCTGGTTCATCCTTGCTTACTTTAGGGACGAGAACATCGTCCCACAAACCGATGCGGTACAATGTAAATATTTAGCAGAGTGGTTGGTTCATTTGCATCTCTCACATCATCTTCATTAGAGATGTGTGATCTGAGTGGCTTCAAACACACTCTCTAATACCCATATTGTTCTCCACTTATTCCCTCTTCTCATGGAATGTGCAGACACAGACCTTAAGGGATTAATACACAGAGTAGAGCAGCCAAGGATTGTGGTGCAGTAAATTCAATGACTATCATTGTAAAGTATCGGAATCTAAAATTCAGTTTTCAAAGAGCGATCATAGATCATGTGGAGCATTGTAATCTGAGTGCTTAGGCACGAGGATGTGGAGGAAATTGTGGAAAAAGAAGGGGGCATCTCCCTCTATTTATAGGTGATTACCCCAAGATTCACGATGTGTCATGTCATGAAGAGCTTCACGGTGAACTCCACAATGTTCACAACCCACTCTTTTCATGCCCTCATTTGGATTCAACATCCCAATTTTCCTAAATTTTGGAGATTTTACCTCATAATTTGACCCTCGTTTCCTTCTAGACTACCATTATGAGGGGGATCATTTTTTGGAAAAAAATTGAGAAACATGGAAAACATAGGTAAAGACCACAAAAAAGATTCCAAAAAAGCTGCTTTGCATAGTAGCATCGCAAAGCCCTCCAGCACCGAAGTTGCCACAAAGCAGAGGTGTTCTATTTTCCAACCACAGAGAAAAGTTTTGGAGGAATTTGTGGCTACGATAAAATTGATTGAAATAGGATGACTTTAAGAGTGCTACGGAGGGCTTCAAGGCTTAATATATGATTCTGATTAACTTGAGGTAAGCCGAAATCTTCTTTGATCACTACAAAGGAAGTGATGGTTGACTCAATGATTATGAGAAAATTAATGAAGTCTACCACCAGTTGTGGATTGGGAATTACTTCCTCGCACATATTCTTCTCTTCACATCGCCAGTTGGTTATAAATACACTACTCCCCCCAATCGAAAAGGACCAACACCATGAACATTCTCCATAGAAGCTCTGAAATTGTGAAACATCCTTTTATCTGTCAACCATCAAAAAATTAATCATCTGAGGTACTTTTTCATTGAAAAATATCTTCCCCAATACACAAATTTGCCTCATATTCATAGAGGGATGCCCTTCCTAGAGCGTATGGTCCATCACAAGGATCCCCCTTTGGGTACTGGAGACTTTACAAAGCACCCAGGCTTCATGATAAACCATAAAAAAATATGTATACTCCACGCCTAGGTTGAGAAACTATGCAATAAAAATTTCTCTCCTTTGCAATTCCATATCATCTACGATTTCCTATGCTCTGTGAGCTCATGAGCTCCATGATCCCCTAAGACCAATGATCATGTCTTCTCTGCGATCCTATGTGCTCTGAGAGCCTATGAGCTTTGTGAGCCTCTATGATCTGGAATCCCCTATGCATTGTAAGCCCATGTGCTCTTCGGTCTCATGAGGTCTACGAAGCCGTATGATGTGCAATCCCATGAGCTCTGTAAAGACCTATGATCTATGATCCCTTATTCTCAGTGAGACTGTAATATTTTCAAAGCCCATATTTTCAAGGCCTCTTGCTACATGAAACCTTCCCTCGTGAGTCCCTCCAGGCTTGTATGAACTCATTTCAGTGTCCTTTGGGTGGTGCTTCATGTTTTGTTGCATTACCTCGTCCTTCTATGCATAGTCACGCTAATGGTAGATGCTTCTTCACATTTCCACACTAACGTGAGCCCCTCAATGGATCAGTCCACAACCCCATCTCCATATAGAATTGTCGGTTCCTTCCCCTCACTAAGGGTTAATGTGTGCCAATTATTTTAGTCGTAGGGGTGAGAAGAAAATTCTCATAGTCTGAGCAGAAAGACGTTAAACTATGAACACCATATAAGATATAATTCCATAGAGGATAATTATGGTGATGGGAACTAGTTACTTCTCACTCACATATCCCTCTGAGATTTTTCACCATGCCCACCTTATGCAGTCTCTGCATAAGACCCAATACTCTATGATGGGATGATTCAGGTATGATGGTTGTATTCTCCTTGTATATCCTCGCACGCTCTTTTCTAAGCAGGCTTCCCTTCTAGAGTAAGCCCCAATATTCCTTAGCCGGGCTTCTAACCATGTGTAATCCCCACTCAATTCCACCCAGATGCACCATTCATGATGTGATCATTAGGTGATTTTTCACTCTTGTTTCTCACACCTAGAATGACTCACATGTGCTTAGAGTAAGAATTGACAATGGAATCATCTTTGGGAATCCTTAGTGTGTAATCATTATCCCCCATCCTACTGAACTACATGGGATTTGGTATTTTCCCTTTCTAGTAATGGTACGTAGGATGCCTTCATGAGGTTTAATCCCACCCCCATCAATCCTAACCTCATTCACATTGGATCACCCTCATCTGGAATAATGTAAAAATTTATTCCCCTTTCGGCACCCATGACACTAAACTGTATGCTTTCGAACTACGTGGGTTTTGATCCCATTCTCATATATAGGTTTAGTAGGAAGCCTCTTTGAGTTTAAACCCCAAACGTTGGTAAATTTCAGCATCCCCTTTGTTGGGACCCACATCCTTGGTTTACCCCTTAATGGTTTTAGACTAGTTCCCAGGTAGCCAACCAGGCATAAACCCCACAATCAACCCATTTCCCTCCTACCAAGAGTGTTCCTATTTTGTGGGATGCTAACCATGCATAAGCCCCACCATTTAATTAGGTTTCTGTTCTTTTTGTACACCTTGATACTATGCCCCTATACTGAACTACATGGACATTTATCTTTAACTTTTACAAGGAAGATATGCCGAGAGACTCCATGAGGTTCAATCCCATCAACAATGTCCCATCTGAGTCTCTCCCTTGACTCTTTTTGTTTTGGGAAAGTCATGACCCAAACTCGAGATTATAATTCCTTTGAGTCCCATCCATGCATGCATTCTCACAAGCCACCTCCTCAGGTGACTCATCAACCCATTCCATAACTACATAGAATATGATTCCCTGCCACGAGGATACGTAGGAATCCTTTTACTGGTTCAAGCCCAACATCATCACCTTAGCACCGGTCCTTGGTTCCGTCCCCACTCATTCCATCCATCAAAAATCCATCCATATCTATCCTAATTCTATAAATTCCACAACATCCAGGTGAAATCATGCCTTCCTCGGGAAGCTAACCATGAGTTTGCCCCATTCATTCAATTTCACCTTTGTTGCACCTGGGCTGCTAACCACGCGTAAGACCCAGTATTTCCTCATGTTTTTGTCCATTGCATACACCCTGATCCCATGATTCATCCTCTCAAACTACAAGGGTCTTGATCCGTTTCTTATATAAAGGTTACATAGGAGTCCTCCACAAGGTTCAATCCAAGTCATTGTTAAACTATGGTATGCCCTTTGTTGGGACCCAATCATCATCAGATTCATCATCATTGGGCATCTTGATCCACCCATTTAGTAAACCTCTCAGGTACCCCTCTTAGGGATATACCCATTTGATTCACCCTCATTAGTGTTCTGATCAATTTGAGCTTACTCCAATAGACATCAAACCCGGGGCATACCCCGTGTTAAACACAAGAAGCTGAGGAAAACCATGGATACATGCCTATGGCATAAATTTTCTCATACATGACGTTGGATTACTCAGGCATCTGTTCCCTTGGGAAGTCCTATCATAAGGGGAATAAATTTAATTGTACCATGGTTTCATCACCTAGACATACTAGTGATTCCCAACAAGACTTCTCCACTAACCAAAGGTTGCTGCCCTGACGTACCCCTACGGAATGTAATGATAGGAGCTGTGTAATTCACTGGTGTCCACAAAGAAATGGAACTAGGAAGTATTTCACAAACAACATCTTGAAATTTAAGGGAGACCCAGAAAAGGCAATGAATTCCAAGGAAGAATCATTGGAAGGATAGACCAAAATCTCATCATCCTATATCAATCAAGGAGAAAAAGTCCCTAGATGGGCGATGGATGTTGTCCACCTTTGGAAAGTAGGAATGCATGGCAACAAGCAGCGCATCCCCACAGACAGATGTGCACCCCAATAAAACTATTGGGAACAAATGTCCATATATACTCATAGTAGACACTAAGTCTCAAAATAAGTCTATAACTGAATTACCGACCTATGATTTTTCTGGAGAGTATATAGAAACATTAACCTGAGAGAAATCACCCCATGGGTCTAATACAATTGATGGTGTTGTTTTATATATCCTTCTCATTGTGTATGACCATGAAGAAGTAAGTGATAGAAGATCAAAGTTATTCGTACTTAGATAGAAGGATCAAACCTAGGTCTGTGAGGTATATTGACAACCAATTATGGATTTACCCACTATGTAGGGGATCAATGTATGTGTAAGTTTGTCACACTGATTCCTAAAACTATTTAAGGTAAAAGATGATAAAGGATCACATCCAAGGAAATAGGGGACTCCAAGAAATCTATCCAATACAAATCCCATAGAGAGGATCATAATGATATTTCCATGGTATAATGAAAAACTATACTCTCATAGTGATGTATCAAGGGAATGTAACCTAAGGAATCCCATTCATAATAATGTGAAAAGGGGCCTCAAGAATTCCTTGGAAGTGTACAAGACATTCATTTGTTGAACATGGTGTTTCTTTCCTACCTTTATTTTTACGGTGTTCTCTAGAACTTTCCCTCATAATCCAATAAATTCCCTTATAAATTTGGTCATGTTTGTCAATCACTGGAAATTCCCACGTACTTAGATAGGTTTGAGCAATGGGTTGTGCTTGTGTACTCTACATGTTCCCATGTAACTAGCCATGTGTGTGCCCATTTATCCTCTCTTATACATGTCTATTATTTAGGGAAGGGTCACATGATGTGTTGCATGATCCACATGGCATGTGATATATAATTTTCCACAAAACCATATCAATTTATCCAGGGGTCCCACACTGTGTGTATTTTTCGATTACATGCCATGTAATTCAGGACTGGAAGGAATATAAATTTCATTAATATAAACTCCCACGCCACCATCACCTCTGAATCTAGATCCAATATCACCTAGGATTTTAGATATCATTCATACAAGTTTTATCATCAACATAGATCTGATTCCAACCTTCCAAACCACTCAAGAACCCATCATCATATCCTGTTTCATCATCATGCATCAAAATGGGAAAATAAGAACCTCTAAACCAATCTGATCAACCGTTGTTCATCCTCCACTATTTCAAACCATTCTCTCAAACTTGATCGTAAAACACTCTCCCAGTATCGATATGTTGCACAAATAATGGTTTTTTAATGATCGGGTACCAGGAATTTATGGATCCATGAGCCAAAGAAATTACCTATAATGAATGTTCAATGAAAAATATTGAGAAAAGCACAAGAAAAATGAGTAAGGAAACGTGTATGTGTTTAGGTTTTCCTCGATTCATTCAAGTTATAGTAAAGAATGAGGAATAAGAAATAATCAGAATAATTCATCCTTTGATGTGTGAATAAATTATTATTATATGAATTCGTCTAAGATCGAAATAGGATAATAAAATTGGATGTGTACATAAAACACAAATTCCCTTCCTTGAGTTTGGAGTGGTCTCTGATAAAGAATGATTCTAAATCATATTGTTAAGTGAGATCTACAAATTTTATTGGCAGAAATGATCTTTTTTCTATCAATTTGATCCTCCAATCTGTTATTGTCCACTGATGATCTCTTCCAATGTTATCTCACAGTTCTTTAGGATATGCAACTAACCTTATGAATTGGACATAATAGCAAATTTATAGAGCATATTTATGTTTTTTCCTAAGTTAAAAAACTAACTAATTTTTTTTATTTAATTATATATCTTCCCAAGATGGTTCCCAAACTGAATACCCAACACACAAGGATTATGTCATTTTAGGGTGAAACTCACATTCTGTGCTCAATAGAAGCCTTATATTTCTGATCTAAGCCTCTATTCTGTTGTTATTCTACTATTTCTAAAAAATTGTGGATGTGTGACATTAATTTATTTAATAATATTATAATATCAATATCAGGGTTCAGAATCTAAAAATGTCATATCTTCTAGCTTCAAAAATATTACTAAATTTATTTCAAATCATTACATGTTAAAAATAAAGAAATTTAAAATAATCTAGGTAACTCTATCCAAAGATCATCTACGTCTTATGATTCATAATCCATCATACCAAGACTAAGCCTCATGAAATAAAATTATATAATTAATGATAATAAGTTATAATTAATTATTTTATTTTTAAAAATTCATTCAATTTTCAAATTAATTTAAATATTCATAATTTATTAATAACTCATTGAATGACTGGGTCACACTAAAATGGTGAATAACCACTCATAGAAGATTTTTGGAACACCATAAAAATTAACTCAAGGAAAATACATAACACATGACATAATTTCAATATAAAATTTACATTAATTTAGTCTAAACATATAAAAAATTCATATTGTGACATATATTCATTGCAGCGGTGTGAAATGACATGTTTATATCATCTCAAGGATTCCTCTAGCAATCATACAAAAATCCCTCTTCATATATGATACATTTCACCATGATACGGTGGAAATAATATCTAAATATATAACCACAAAAATAAATAAATCAAAAGGGATGTAGGAGAAACAAGAATAAATAGAAAATTAAATATCTATACATATAACTCTAAGAAAATCCTCCTAGAAAAATCACGTCTCTTGAGGAATTGAATGGGAATTATGTGAGGGGTAGAGATATCTAAATAACATATACCAATGCCTTAGACCCCCCAATATCCACCATATTCTCATCCTAGAAAATATTAAATTTACCACGTCTAAAAACACACCAAACACTCATTCATGAAATGAAAACTTCTGTCATACCATGTCCAGGCCCCAGGAATAGGATCCATGCTTCCACCCTGATACATTCATATCTTGAACTCTATCTCCATGTAGTGATTTATCTTATATAGGTGTACCTACCTTGGACAACCCCCTTCATGATGTGACCCACACCCATCATTTTGAGAAGTGCTGAATGATTTGAATTTCTCCACCAAAGTTACCATGGTCTTTTTTTTAGTGTTCACTCGAGAACCCATACCAATAACTGCTACATTTTCTACATATAAAAATATATTTATAAGATGTTCTTAAGCACTTAATTATATAGAAATACAAAATTCAAATTCTAACTAGAATTCATATATCATAAAGAATAATGGCTTTTAAACCTCCACACCATAGCACTTATCATCCCTAATAATACTAGATGGTCTTTAAATAATTTATCTTATGCTATCATGTTCATCAACTAATTACAAACTCATAGTGTTCTACCCCAAAATTTTGACTGATATTCCGCTGATAAACACTAAAACTATAGTGCATTATATATCAACAATCATGATACAAATTTCCACCATTACTAAATCATTCCAATTGTTATTACCTACACCTATATATCCTAAGAATCCAAATAATCATCATTGCATTCATCTTAATACTTATGGAGATCACTAACCTAAGACTTATCTCTTAAGGTAAGATTCTGATCGAGGGTTTCCCCCACCATAAAAATTATTTAATGAAACAAAATTCCAATGGTCCAACATCCTAATTAGTGAATTTTCCATCTCACCACACCCAATATTACTTACTATTAATTATCTTCCCTCAATTATCCAATTTTCCTAGAAACTGATATATCACCCCTTCCAATGTGAAATCTCACCGCTCAACTAGATACCTTAATTCAATGAGGAATAATATAATTTTCCATGGGAAAACACTAAAAATGAACCTATAATCAATGAAATTATACAATTTGGCCACTAACAATACAAACCAGTAATTTTTCTCACACCCTAACCATTGGCACATATCTAATCTAATTCACCCATGAGTTCACATCAAGACCATTATTATCCCCAATACACCGAACTAACTCCATCCAACTCCACACTCAATCCTAAAATATAGTATTTACTAAGTAAGTGGATAAAACTAGATCTATATACTCATTGATATTCAAATCCACCTTGACCATCCATCGAAATATCTCATCACACCTAGGACCCAACCCACACAAAGATTTTATCTCCATAGTTCATGAAAATTATGTTACTGCATGTAATGAGTATATGTATCTTTTAAACTCATACTTGAGTTCCAATAAAATGCATCAATTACTACAAATTCCAAGATCATGGGAATATAATACTCACAAATCATATAATTTTTCACTCTAAGAAGGACCACACCTCAACTAGCCAATGGTTCACTCCCCACTATTTGGATTTCCTTAAATCACTCTATGAGAGAAACATTAATAGGTTCCACCATCATATGCATGTCTCTACATCAAAGTAACTATACTCTATAGTCAACCTATTGAAAAATCCATTTACTATTTTATATTCATTATAGAGGATACACTACTAAATTTATTATAATGATTCGTGATTTAAATCCCACAAGTATCTCCTAAAAAGATTTATCTCCACCCCACACATATCGGCTCACCAATCCATAATTCAATGGAACCACACATGACTAGGACATACCATATTGATTTCATCTATAAATCATTAGTGCACACTTTTTTATAAAAAAGTCACTTAACATAACTCATGGTCCCATTATTCTTATCTCATGCTACCTTGGTTCACACACCTAAAAACTAACCTTGTCCCATTTCATGTTAATTTCAATAGCCTAAGAGAATCCTTGATGATACACTTAAAAATATGATAATTTATCCATTCCATAGTCTAAAAAATTATTTCTCATCAGATAATATCATTTATAAAAATTGGAGTTTCAACCCACAGTCTCTCCAAACCATAGAATGTGAATCCAAAATGAATAGGGCTAGACACTCAATAGATCCTACCATCTGAACCCATCCACGATACTATATCCATATCTAGATATATTGATCATGAATCACACAGAATTATCATACCCATATCATACACCTGATAGCACCTCATGTGAACCGATCTCATAACCTAAAGCACTAGCCAAAACTTCCAATCTCTTTGGAACTTAAAATTTAAAGCTAACCCATCACTTGGGTTACCCCAATATAGAACATCTCATCTCAAGAATTATAGCCACTGACTAATATCCTAATCCATATCTAAATATATTAGTCTCTCCCACCAATCCCGTAAACAAAACCATATAATTCATAACTCACGGGGAACATTTATTATATTATATCAATTATAACCCAAAAAAAGTTAAAAACACCCATTATAGGGTATCACATATTCTTATACACATATCATTCATCATGTTCCATGTCAACAGCCTAATAAGGAATATAACCTTACTGATAATCCATATATCAATATACCCACTCAAGAATCATGATGTTAGGATAATCCAATCTGAGCCTCCATATATAGTATCTACACCCTCTTGGACTATATTCTTGTCCAATAGTATTTATATATACAATGTATTTTTTCCAAGATAATTTGTTTCAAGTAATCCATACTTAGATATATCAGATACATACAATTCCACTATGAATTTATATGATAAAAACCTATATTGGTTGGTATTTAACCATTAAGTAACCAAACCATTTTTTTCATGGAACCAGTACCAAAATAACCCATAAGGGGTTTATCATGAAGTCAATAAATGAAGGTACCAACTAACTAGACTCACAATAAATCTCATACACTGAGGGACTACATAGCCATCATCAAAGAGATTCCAACCAAAAACCCATATGATACTTCATCAAAATAGATTATATTATCGTTCAAAAAGGGGTAATGAAACCAATAATTTTTATGGTAAAACATGAAAGAAGATATTTTTGACACATTAAGCAGTTGAACCCTCATCATAGGAGATATCAATAAAACCGAAGAATGTGAATGTTATGTGATTACAACATGCAAAGAAAAATGAAAAAAAAATATTTACAATAGACCAAGAGAAAAAATTCCATAAATCGTGAATCCAGAAACCTCAGTCTATCACACTAAGTAAAATCAGAAAAATATATTATTAAATTGCAACTGTATCATCAAAAACCAATAATATAAAAACCATCATTTGGTAACTTGGATTTTCCATTTGAAAAGATGTTGATGAAAAACATTAATGGGGTCTGTCAAAATATATAATATATTTTTAATTCACTTATCTACCAACTTCTAAAATATTAATATAAAATAAAATATCTAATACAACTTTTTAATTTTCTCCTCAAATTTTCATCCACTAAGTGGTACAGTAACCGAATAAGTCCCCACTTGACCTTTGGTGCACATCCACATACACCCAAGGACTCTAACTATTAGTAATGGTTAAAGGTATTATTTTGGGGATACAATATCCTCGTATTAGTTTATTAAAAAGTATAAAAATAACCAAAAACCAATCATAATTAATAATTAGGATCCATGGAATCAATTAAATAGAATAGATTATACCAATGAAAAGTGAAATCAAGAAATCAAACATAATCAAATTCATTCAATCATATAATTTCTAATAACCCACTGGTTGGATCATATATGTATAGTAACTAAAAGGAAAAAATTCCATGGTGTTAAAACTATCTTAAAGCCAAGCCAGATTTATGTCTATCCTTCATCCAAGCTGTCTAGTTTGTGGGTTAAATCCCTATATTCTACCAAACATAAACCTATGATCATTCAAGTCTTCTTGATTACCGAATTTCCCTATATTTCTAATTAGTGTGTGAGTAGAAAATAATAGGTAACCATAATTTTGGTTCCATTCATAAACATTAAATATAGGGTGTACACACGTGACATGCTCAATTAATTAATTAAATAGATGCATAAGACTAAATAAATTACTTCTTTTGATCTTTATATTATAATATGATATTCATGATCAAATTAAAACTACATTGTCAAATGTAGGATTGTCTATTATAATTTAACATAGCCATGGAAACAAATATTAGACCCATGGTTGATTTTTTGGATTATATTTATGGAAATCCAATGAATCAAGCCCAATATTTGGATCCTAGGACCAATTCCTAGGAATTCAATGGTATACTAATCAATCAATGGGTATTGAATCCCTCATAGATATTACTATGTATACCTCTTACTGTGGGTAGTGTGTATCTCCCATATAATCTCAAAATACACTAATCACTAGAGGCGAAGTCTACCCTCTAAAATAATCTCACATAAATTTCTCAATGAGGGGAAGTGCACCATTCTCATCCATTACGTTGTATCAACCATAAAGGCCAAATCTAATTTGTGACATCCTAATCCCATTTCACTCATATTAACCTTACACTGATGGACCCATGTCCTTAAGCATTCCTTCCTACACACTATAGGCTAGCATGTAGCAATGAATGTTTGTGATAGTAAATTAGGGAGACTATGTCCAATTTATCATAATGGAACATAGTGGTCGTAAAAAAATAAAACAGTAGAGGAAGAAATATAATAATAATCTATGGAAGTATATCATCTAGGTAAATATAATCAAACATAATTAATATTCATCCTCATATACGAAATTTTGATTTCATGTTGCTTTAAAATGATCATATCAAACATAAAACACAATAAATATTATACAAAACAATAAAAAATACCAAAATGTATCTCTAATATAATCTCAAACATAATCTTGATCCTCTAATCCCTTAATCCATCTTAGTATAAAATTTAAAACATCAATAGGATGATTCTTTCCCTTATCCTAACCTGCATCCAGGATCAGTGGACCAAATAGGGTTTGTGCAAAATTCAATAGACCCCCACTAATGATTTCTATAACTAATAATGTTTGTGAGTAGATAATGAAGTATTGTGTGGGTAATAATAAAAAATTTAGTAATGGAACAAAAAAAATCATGTTGGCTCATGTTTCTCATAGGAAACCCATATGACACTACCAGCACTAGAATAATACTAATATTTTTCAAATTAGTAAGGAGAATTATGTCCCTTATTTATTATAAACGATATAAAAAATAATTTACATTATTCTATATATTAAACAAGTAACATAATCTCCATTAATTACAAATAAGTAATAAGGAACAACATGTCCTTCAATTCTGACTCACAAAATGGAACTTAATGGCCTTTAATTATAGAATAGAAATAAGGAACATCATTCCATTTAAGTTATATAACCATCTAGGAATTTAGTTTTCATTTTAGAAAGTAAGAATGATGTAGTGATTGGGACCAAGTTTTCTCACAGTTATTTTTTAAATGGTAGATGGTTGGTAGTTATTTTTAAATGCTAGAAAATTGAATTTTATTTATTTTTATTCCTTTTATTTAAGAGAACACAAATCATTTTTTATGTTTTGGTGTTCAGGATAATATTTAATAGACTCATAATATTAGATTCATAATTACTACGAAATTCTTTGTTTTTCAATTTTCTATTATAAAGATGTTTTCTCTGTGAACATTTTTTTGGACTCATATGTTATTTAGAATGAATGTTTTTGGAACTGAGTGCAAAGATTTATCATATTTAGAATGTATTCAGAGATGTTCAAAAAACCAGATGATTCTTTTCTATGCTAAAATTTCTTAATATAATATGTTTATAGAAAAATTATGATCCTAAATTTAGGAATGAAATGGGAGAAAATGTGTTTTTGTATTCATGAGTTGTAAATTTGATTATGTTTTTGATTGAAATACATAAGGTGTTGAAAATATGGGAAGTAATAGATCTTTACCTGATTAGTTATAATATTATACACAAATATTTTTGTTCTAAACATCATGAATGAGATATGATATAAGTATATGTTTATGGAATAAATGAGTTTAGTGATTTCCTCTCATATATTATAAAATTCAGGTTTATTAGATATAGATGTTGTCTGGAGACTGAGAGTTTAAATATGATGAATTCAAAGGTTTTATAAAAGTATTGATTAAGTTATCAATCATATAAGATGATTCCTGTGATAGTTTTTGATAACAATTCATTAGCCATATTTGTGATGTTGATAAAAATGGATGGGGAGTTCTATAAGAGGACAGACATTGGACTATCCAAATCATATTAGATGGATAATAATTTTTGAGTGTGAATGATAAGATAATTCATTAACACCAATCCATCATAAGGGAAACATAGAACAATCCATAAAATGCACAATGAAATTAATATGTATTCATAGGCTATGTTTCAATGAACGTATTCCTATCAGTCAGAAAAAATATTGAACAAATGAAGAAAAGGAGAAATATATAGATGTTTCTACTAAAATTTTGTTGAGGGGTTCTAAACTGTATATAAGAGGAAGTAATGTTTATGGAAAAGAAAATTTAGAAGGTTTGTAGAATCAGATTGGGAAGTATTATTTTTAGAGGGATGAGAGAAAATGAGATAGACCTTGATGTTGTAATGTTATGATGTTCTGATCCATCGAATGATATTTTCATAAGAAAGTATATCAGATTGAATTTTATGTAGAAACAAGTATCGAAGTCCCCAAATAATGATTGATTAGAATCAAGATATTGGACTGAATAATTATTTGTAATTTTTAATAACTCCAAATTGGTGAGAAGTTTCCAGAAGATTCGAGATGGATCCTTGAGATTTTATAATCCTTGTGAAGTGGTCAAAATGAATTTCAAATGATGGTGAAATCTGAGATATGGGAATTTTTGTGGTAAGAAAAGTGAAATTATTTTCCCACCTGTTTCACTTATAAGTCACCTATAACAAGAGGCCAATGTATAATGTACTTAGACATTATTCATGTGTGGGAGAGAGTTAGATTATTAGAGTTTTTGTTTTTGAAAATAATTTTCATGATAATAATTTCAAGATAGAATACATGTTTAGAAGAATATAAGCATAGAATTTACCAGATTAGAGTAATTAATCTAGCCAAAAAATTCAAAATAAGTCTACCGTGAATCACAATTGTTTTCAAAGAAGATAATATGTCTTGTCTCTAAATTGAATAATTGGACAGAATAATTGGAAATATGAATTATAGTGAGTGATTAGACTAAGTTTTCATAACAATTCCTGAGATTTTGTTCCTTCCTACTGATGGTTAAGAAAGTGACACTTTTTTGTATAAATAATTAAAATAGTGGATGTCATTCAAACAACACAGTGACATGTTTAGAAGAAACTTATTAAAGTTTTTAAACTAATAACAAATGTTATTTTACATCATGGGTAATAAAGTGATGATTTTTTTTTCTGAAGAATTTCAATAGTGGAAGTTGTTCAAAAAAAATAGTGACATGTTTAGAACCTACTGGTTATGTTTTTTAAACTAATAAAAATCTATTTTACATCATGTGTTCTATATCAATAACATGCACTATTGTATTGATCATAGTGATTTAGAAGTTTTAGGCTGTTTTCTACTGTTTGTATCTCATAAAATTATTGTTTTCTAGTGGATTGTACGGTATTGGATTAATTTTAAACCATACTAAGGACTAGATACTCCTATTGAGTAGTGAACCTTGTAAATACTTCTGTTCCTATGCATGTTTTATTTTTTTATACATAAATATAAATATTTACCATTAGATGAAGGCTAACATAAAATGAAGAAAACATAAAAAAAGGTATCATTGATTCACCTACCCGCCCCCCCCCCCATCTTAGTGATTATATTGATTATGGTTTGTCCTTTTCAATTTGTATTAGAGATAAGGTACCTTCATTTACTCTTTATTTATTATTTTTAGAGAGAAGTTGTTATGAATAATTTTAATTTTGTTAATAGTAAGAGTAATATAGTTTTTTATGGAAAGAAATATCATATCTAGAAATAAATAATGTTCCCATATATTATGTATTTTGGCTATGATACTTTGTAAGCTGTTACATATAGATTTACCCCATGTATTGAAAATATTCCTCTCACTCGTTATGATAAAAAAATATTTTTAATTTTGGATATTTTAAAAATTATTTACATTCCAGAAATTTTAAAAGTGATTATCTCTGACTAGAATGAGTTGTAACTTCCAATGTTATCTAAGATAAGTTGAAAAATATCTATGAAGGCAATGAAAAAGAGAAAAATGAAAAGTTACAAATCTAGTGTGTGAAGTATGAATATCGTAAAATGGGTGATCATGAATTTTTTATTGACCTATTTACAAGTGTGAATTATATTTTTACTAATATAATATTTCATTGTGACAATCTAGAAAATTCAACTATTTTTGAGTAGATCGTAGTAATTTTCCTTAAAAAGTTTGATTGCAATGTTTCCTTTTTAAAAAATTTAGATCCTCATCCTATATCATTGGGTGAACTTAATGTTACTCTAATTACATAATAAATTATAATTGATAATGTTATGAGAATAATGAGAAAGATGATTGAGTAATTTCCTTCAAATATTTCAAACAAGGAAAATCCAAAAAGATTCTCAACGATAGAGAATTTTGGGATTCTGATTTAAAAAAAAGAATCTTGTGGAATTTTTTAAGAATTATTATCATTATTTTGTAAAAATGTGAAAATAGTTATGGTAAAGTAAAAAATGTAATAATCCTATAAAATGTTTTAAATTTGTATCATTTAATAATTTTACTACAAATTTCAATCAAAGAAAAGGTAATGAAAATTTTGATTATGGAGAAAGAATTCTAATAATATATTAGAAGAAATATGATGAAAATTAATTGAATTATCTGAGAAAAGATAAAAGGTTCTTTAAATCAAAAATGGGAATTTTTTATCTAAAGATGAGGAATATGAGGATAATGATGTTGAAACTAATATATTCACTCATTTTTCTAGAGAAAAAATTTATGTTTTATAAATTTAATGATGATGTATTTATTGGTAATGGAAGAAATAATAATGAATAAGAATAAAACCATTTATAATTTCATTTGAAAATAGTTTTGAAAGAATATCTCATAAAGACTGTAAGACCATAATTATAGATCAAGAAGATGAAAATTGAATTTTATACATCCAAAAGTCAAGAATATTTTATAAAAGATAAAGATAAGTTGTTGGAAGATATTGATTATTTGATGAAATATATTGAAAAATGAAATAATATGAATGAATTTCTTGAGGGAAATATAAAGGATAGAGATGAAGAATAATAAAATATTCAACAAAATTTCACCAAATCTCAGTAGTGAGTTACTAGTTTCAATAAATATTTCATTAATGTTGTAGAATGTTATGAAAAGTATGAACCTACAAAATATACAAAAAGTTTTCCTAAAAGGTTTAATATAAAATTACAAAATTTCTTAAGAAGAATAAATCTGAGAAAATAATGTATGTGTTCAAAACCATAAAATTTGAAAATTCAAAAGTTTCTAAAATTTTAATGTTTAAAATAAATATTACCACTACTTATGATTCTACTAATGTTTGGAAGCAATATGAACTGAAGGAGAACATTTCATGTGATAATATAATTTTTTTGGATAAACAATGTTCTAATATAGAAGATAAGAACATTATAAAAAACATGACTAAAACTTCTGAAAATAAAAATGTTATATGGGAAAATATTCATTCTAGGGATACTAATAGTATTTTATTGTATTTGTGTATAAAGTAATTATGTATCATTTAAATGAAAATAACTATAATTATTCCATGAGTAATAAGTAAAAAATTTGTTGGACTCAATCCTCTTAAATAATTAATTATGATAAAGTCATTTTGAATTCTGAAAATAGATTCTAACATATGGAAACTGTTTTTGAAATATGTGAACAACCTATATAGATAGATAGATTATTTATTTTTTTATACTATCATAGAAACATTTTATAACAATTCTCAAAAAAATTCATGTGAATGAAGATATATGGAATAATAAAGTCCTGTTTTAGAATATTATCTCAATGATACAAAAATATAATGACCTTAGATCTTGGATAGTGGGTGTCACTAACATATTAAAGGATATTTTATGCTATTTGGTAATTTTAACGAATTTAAATAATTAATAGTGACATTTTTATTATGAATCTCTCAGAATCAAGGGGTTTTTATCTACTATTATTAGTGAAGAAAATCTGAATTCCAAAAAGGAATTGTTTTATAATGGGTTGAAAAATAATTTTTTTACTGTTTTACAACTCGGTGATAAAGGTAATAATGTTTTTTATAAAATTATGGTGTTATAGTAAAAAATAGTTGATGATGGAAAAGTTATTTTGAAATGAAAACATACAAAGGAGAACATATTTCATGTAGGTGAAGTACAAAATTCATTTTATTTAGGCATGATGGAAGAAAATAATTTACGGCATAAAATGTTGGGAAATATTTTATATAGGAATATGTGCTAGTTAACAAAGATAGATAGTGTTTGTGATATTCCTAACATGAACAGAATAAGATATATTTGTTTTATTGTTCTTAAGAAAGGGATTATTATAAACATAGTGCACAATAATGTTTAAATTTGGTCAACTAGTCCCCTTAAACTAATTCATTTCGATATTTGTGGTCTAATGAGGAAAGAATAAACATGAAGATATAAGCACTTAATTTTTTTCATTGATTATTTTAGTCACATTACATTCATTTTGTAATTGAAACATAAATTAGAATCTATTAAAATGTTTATGAGTTTCAGAAGAAGAGTAGAAAAGGAGTGTGGATATTCTGTGAAGAATTTAAAAACTCATAAAAGTGGTAAAAATGAAAAGTTCAGAAGTTATCTTGAAAAAACATGGAATTCATCATGGTCTCACTACACCGTAGACACATCAGAAAAATGGTGTTACTAAAATTAAGAATAAAAATTTAGTATAGATGGGGTGTACAAAGTTGATTTAACATTGTCTTTCTCACTAATATTGTAAGCATGTTATGAGTACATAATTTTATATTTTTAAATTGTGTATATTTATGAAACATTATAACATGACTCCTTCTAAAATTTTCCATGATAAAATTTCATGTTTAAAAAAATTAAGGATTTTTCAGAGTCACTACAACATAAAAAAAAGGTAAAAATCATTTAAAATTTAATTAAAGATTTAAATATGGAATAGTTCTTCGATATTCAACACATGGTAGAGGATATAGGTGTTTCAATAATTTATAGGATGGATAGTTTATTCTATGGATGTAAAAGTTCATTAAAAATTTGAAGAATATGTTTCACAAATACATGTTGAAAATGAAGATGAAGAAGATAAAAGAGTCTTCATTAAGAAACATGAAAAAATAACCATTAATGGTGATTCCACACAATTGGAATAATCATACTCAACTATTTACAGTCATAAGAAATAACATCTTAAATTTAATCCTATGCTGAGGAAATGGGTGGATGTACGAAAAATCATTAGTTATTAAAAAATGGTTCAAATAAAAATAATAACAAATGGGGTTTCACATACATGTTTATATTTAATGTTTGAACCAAAATATCAAATTGAATATTTTGAAATTCAAGAGTGGATTCATGAAAATAATTAAGAGTTGGATCATATTGAGAAGAATAATACTATGGAACTTGTAAAAAACAAATAATAAAAATATTAATAGTTAAATTTGGTTGTTCTAAAACAAGTTGAATGAATATATTGAAGTAAAAATGAACACCTAATGATTGGTTTAAAAAGTTCACTCATATATTAAAGTAATTTGTTTTTATGGGACTTTTTCTCTTTTGGCAAGGTTAGAAACAATCTGAATATTTCTTATAATTTCAACACAATGAGGATTTAAAATTTTTTAGATGGATGTGAAATAATAATTTTAAAATGTAGAACTAGATGAAAAAGTTTATATTTAACAAATTTATGGATTTTTTATTGTAAAAGATTAAATTTATGTGTAAAATTTAATAAAATATTTATATATGTTAAAGTAAGATATGGGAAATTGGTATTCCAAATTGGATGCATGTTTAGATAATTTTAACTATAATAAGGGATTATTTTGTTGTAATCTCTAAAATAATGAAAATATGTTCATCTACCTCATTCTAATTTTTTATACTGAGGATATTATCTTTACTGATAACGATGAAATAACATTTGAGAATATTTATGAATAGGGGAATATGTTATTATAAATGTCCATTCTCAGTGACATAAAATATTTTTATTACATAAAAATATCATAATAATAAGAAATATATTTCTATATCAAGATAAGCATGATAAATAAATTCTTAATATGTTTTTAATGGAAAATTAAAAATTCATTTCCCCACCAATTTCAGTGGGAACTATGTTTTCTAAAGAAGGATAAGGAAATGAATATGATTATAAATAATATTTTAAACTGGTTGGTTGTTTTTTATATTTAACTATAAAATACTATATATTATGTATGTTTTTACCTTTTGTGAAATATTTAAAATTTCTCTAAAGTAAACTAATAACTTAGAAATAAAATTAATTATTAGATATATTAGTGGCACAACAAATTTTGGAATCAAATATGATAGATCGGGAATAATTGATTTGTTTGGTTATGTCAATACTGATTGGGTAGGAAGTGTGGATGATAGAAGTTCAACATCAGGTTTAGTTTTAATTGTGTGTAAAATATGAGTAACATGGAATACAAAAAATTATAATTATGTAGTTATTATCATGGTTGGATATGAATGTGTTACTTCCACTCATGCTTCAACACATCTTATGTGGATGAAAACTCAGCTAGAAGATTTATTTATTGATGTAAAGTTACCCCTTATCTTTGGTTGTGATAATCATAGTTTTTTAAATCTCCATAAAAATTATATAGAAAGGTACTAATTTAAAACATGTTAATATAAAATATCACTTAATCAATGATAATGTATAGAAGAACAAACTCATGTTAAAATGTGTTCCTACATTGGAACAAGTTTCAAGCATTTTCCAAAAAACATTACAAAAAGAATTATTTTTCAAATTGAGGTTGAACATGGGTGTCCAACCTATTTCTATCCATTATTTAGGTATGTATTTTTACCAGTCTCTCATTAAGTAGTTGTATTGTGTTTTCAAGGGAGGGAATTTTTGTTTCATAAATCAATCCATTTATATGTGATAATCCTTTTAAGAAAGTAAGAATTTATCGTGATTCTTGGGTAATCAATGAATTCCACATGTAAGTGTGTGAACTATTAATTTTTTTTTTCTTGATGGAGAAAAAATAATAGTACAAAATATTTTATGATGAAATTTTTAACGTTTAATGGTTTGAAGATCAAGAGAAGTTCTTAAGTAACTACTTGTGGAAAACATGATTTTTCTTCTAATGTTTCTTGTTTCCTAAAATGTGTTTTCTCACATAGATTTTAAATTATTAATTATTTATTCATAGTTTGAATGTAAAAATTATCAATGATTTATGAATTATTGGTTAATAAAAAAGTCCAATGGTGGGTATTATTGGGACCAAGTAGGTTGGAATTTGTTTTTTAGATGTTGGATGACTAGAAGTTGTTTTAAGATAATGGAAAAAAATTCAAAAATGTATTGTAGGACATGGGGAAAGTTCAAGAATAATTTTTCAACCTATAAAAGAATACCAATGTCACATTTCATGTCAATTTTAGGTTTAGATGATCAATTTAAGATATTCAATATTTTAGGAAAAACACATGGTCGTTCTGATATGCAGATAAATGAAAATTTAATTTAAAAACCTAAAAATTTAGTGAAATGGTATATACAAAATACCTTATAAAAGTATAAGACTAATCAACATATATTGGAATAAAAATTAGACTAGAAATAGAGAAATTTATGAAGTAGACAAAAACCTTGAAAATAAGGTATATTAGCTCACATGAAGATAGTATTCAATACAAATAGAGTGACCAATAAAATATGATAGAGAACGCCTGGAATTGCCATTAGATATCTGACATTATGAGTGACTCTTGATCGATCAAAAATTGAGAGTCTATCTAGAAGAATAAGAAAAAGAAAAAGGGATTGCTCCTACATTCGGTCCACTGGGAAAATGAAGTTGAAAGGATCAATTTTTTTTTAAGAGAAAAAAGAAAAATAATCATCTTCTACAGTTTTTAATGAGTCTTGCAGTTGGGATGTATTATTTACCATGTCATGTTCCAACTTTTAATGGTACACTACCTAGGAATAAACCCCTCACATAACCTAGTTCATTGTTATGAGAATTCATGATCCACCCCTGAGACACACACCTATAATTTTTTAAATATTTTCCATTTCCCCAAGGCATCTCTCGCATGGTAAAAATAACAGTGAACCTCCACTTTTGGGCCACACAGTTAGTACTAAATATTCACCAATTATGAACCACTACTAGTTTCACAAATAAATATAGCTCTAGGATTTGAATAAGCTTTAGAATCCCCCAATTCCATTCAAATTACATTAGTAATACTCATATAGATAAAATAATACATTAAAACTAAAATTCATGTATCTAAGAATTATTGAAATGTAATGATATTTAATCCTAGCCTACTAAAAACAAATCTTCCTCGAGTTTCTTAGATAGTGGTTGTGAAATATTTGAGAATAGTTCTAGGAACTGAATTCTTACATTGGCCTTTCACTCCTCAGTATTGTGCAGTACAAGACTGTGCTACAATAGCACATGTACTAGTAGAATTGTACTTCATTAGTTAGCCTTCATGATATGATCAACAATACACACGAGGCACTCCTCAAAATATGCATCAACATACAAGTCAACCTCATCATGATTAAAGGCATGAGATAGGTAAGAATGACAAAATAAAAGCTAATAAATGTGAATGATTTCGTCCATAGCACAATACCTTTTATTTAAAACTAACCAGTAGGCTACCACCATGAATATCTCAATGATATTGAAAGTAGAAAATTATTTTTAATATATTTACTGACTTTTGAATTCATCAATGACCTAGTTTTTGTGAAACACATAAGAATATATGGTCTCCCACCTCAAATTCCAGAAGTCGATTATGAGCTTCAGGATATATATTCTACCTAGACTCAGTTATATACATAGGTTTCCCAATAAGTTTTACCTTATCTGATGTACCTTATAAGAGATGTGGACCTATTATCAATACCTCATCTACCTCTACCAATCACAGGGGTTATCATCCTAGACTACTATATATGACCGCATAAGAATCCATCTATATATTTTTTTTGAAGAAATTTTTATAATAAAATTACACAAGAGGTAAATTTCACACCCAAGAACCTTATAAAACATTGATGCATTCCCAGAACATGTCTTCTAACACTTTTATAGCATGATCATATTGACCATCAGTTTATGGTGGATATGTTGTGCATAAAAGAACTTGGGGACCTTGAACCTTTTATAATCCCTACCAAAATTGAGTTATAAATTTATCATGTCCATCCAATCCGATGGTATTTTGATGTCCATTAATGAGTATATTATCACATACATATTTTATCTCATGTCTAAACCTTGATAAAGCCTCCCAAATACCTAATTAGTGAGTGACCTTTGTTCTCCTATCTATGATAACCCATACTGCATCACTGCCACTTGGTGATTTTTGTAATCCCATCAAAAATCCATAGTGATATCATTCTATTTTCACCCATTAAATGGTAATAGATCTGAAATACCAGTAGTTCACTAGTGTTCCATCTTCACCTACTGAAAGGTGGAACACCACATAAAAGAAACCCACTATCTCCTTTTTTCATCCTCAGCAACCAATACTATTTGTGTAAGTGATAATATATATCATTAAATCTGGGATGTTCCAACCATTTAAGGGAATGATATTCTAACATCTTTACCTATCACATTTTTTCAAGAACCCATAAACACACATTAAAATTCAAAATCTCATCAGCATCAAAAAAACAACTAGGTAGTATGTCCTCACCTGATATGCTTTCCCTTAGGACTAAGACATCATGATCAAAAAGTTGTATCACCTCCAATTGATCCTGAAGTAAATAATTCACTATTAAATAGATATGAAAAAATTCATATAACAGATATGAGTCTCAAGATTCTTCTCAAAAAAATATATCCATTATCTTCACGTTATTACTTCCTTACTAAATTTCATGTTTTTGAGTCTTCCTTCTCAAAGCATCAGCCACTACATTACCTTTTCTAGTCATATAACCAAGCATAAAATAAAAGGATTCAAAGTAATCAACCCACATTCACTAACTGAGTTTAAAATCATGTTGAGCGACTATGTATTTGAGGATTTTTTTATCCATGTATATTATCTGCTTTTTCTCCCAATAAATTGTGCCTCTAATAAAGAAAGTCATGACCAATAGTAGCTAGCTCAAGTTCTTGTCTTAGGTTATTATGTTAATGGGGACACAACTAAAGAAACCCATACTCCATGACTAAATCCAATTTCATCAAAATGACTCCTAGAATAATACCATATACATGAAAATATATGTTATATCTTATACTAGGAACTTGTAGAATCAGGATCAGGGTTGAGGTAATTCTTCCTTACAACTCTTGAAAGGATTTATAATAAGATCCATAACTATAATATTCAACACCCTTATTTTTCAATACTATAAAAGGAACTAAAAGAAATGATAAATCCTGAAAACAACATGTATAATACCAACATATCCCCAAGAAACATTGTACGCCAAAGATATTGTTGGTCTACTCTTATGAATTTGCATCTCTCACATTCAATGGATCAACAGACACTCTATATTTCAATATGATGGGACCCTATAAGTGAATAGTGTCAATATGTACATATAATTTATTAATATTAGCATATATCTTGTGCTATCTCAATGTATTCAATATGATAATAAGTTTTTTATCAAGAAAATAAGCCTGATAATACACCAAGAGATCAACCATAGAACCCACTAGAAAAGAATCCAGGTATGGTTTGGAAAACCTTATTCTTCATGTCCGAAAATACTGATATAATTTTCATGAGACCAAATATTATTACTAAATACTTATAATGTCCATACCTACATTGGAATGAAATATGATGTAAATTAGAATGTATAACTTGTACATGATTATATCCTAACCCCAAATAAATCTTTTACAAAATTTGATCTCCTCAGAGATAATTAAATAGATCATTTATATGAGTTAAAGGGTAATAGTTCTTAACTAAAATATGGTTCAAACCTCAGTAATCCTTGAAAATCCAAAGGGTTCTATCCGAATTCTTAGAGAAAATGATGGGTGAACTATAGGGAGATGTACTAGGACATATAACCCCTTTAGCATCTAGGTACAATAAATATATTTGGATCTCTTGGAGCTTTGTAGGATCCATCATGTATAGTGTAAGAGATACCAAGGTCACTAATTGAACTAGATTAATTCTACACTCTACCTCCCTCATGGGAGGTAATATAGAAAATTTATCCATGGAAACATCCCTGAAATGGCCCACTACATGAGGGAATTCTTTTTGAAGTGGTCCCTGATAATTTTAAAAAAGGCTAGAAATCTAGGCTCACACTTCGATCATTACATAATGCTCAGGTCCATATTATGTTTTATGTACATCCCATAATCATTTTTAAAAGTATTTAATACTCTCAAGTGAAGTTAATAATACTCATTAATGATGTAAATTTATATGAGTGAAAAAGAGCATAAACAAGTCTATCTGGATAATGATGTTTAAATTTATCATCTATAGGGGGAAATAGTCTAGAATAAATGATGTTTTCTAATCCAAATGTGAAACTACTTTCATTGGAATACACTTTCTGATCGCACTCCTAATAGAGCTTCCAAAGTCATAACTCCACAAAAATACACTATCTCAAGGATAAGTATTTCAATGATTTCTATTGATATGGATGAATTTTAAGTATCTATGTTAAATAAAATAGATACTAAATTCAAGGACAATAAATTAATACCTCAAACTATAGATGTAATGTCACACTCCTCCTCATTTGTAGGTTGTAATGCATATATTTTTCCTCTTCAATGGCCCCGATCTATATCCAGGCTACCCAGAGCTGGTCTTCCATACTACCAATGCATATCAAAATTATTGATTCCACATCCATGACTACCTGTTCTACCTGAATGTCCAATAATACTCCAGATCCCTAGTTTGTGTGGGTATTCTGATCCCACTCCAGAACCTAGAGTCTATGCATACACCCTCTCACCAACCTCTAGAGGAACAGCCTAGATACCCCACAAAAGATGAACCATTATATCATAATCATGGCACTCCACTGGGCCATTTCTACACTGGGTATTCTTGTATCCCTACTTCTTACAAAGAAGGCATGCCAATTGGATACCCCTTCACACACTCCGATAGATGTTTCCCCAATGAAAACCCTAAAAATGTTACTTTATACCACTCGGAAAACATCCTCCCTTCCTTGGCTCTGGACTATCTTTCCCCACACCTTAATCTTCTCTTATGTTACACTCTTAGATGAGAACCTGGTTCACTATATCTCATACATTAATCAAATAAAATAAATTAATCTGATAATGGGAATATTTATTAAGACCATACGTAAAGCACCTCACTCTAGTCAACACATCATCAGATAGAGTTGGAACAAATAATCAGATCTCCTTGATATGAGTTCATTTGTACATAACAGACTGAATACACTTATCAAAATGAATAAATTCCTTGTATTTCTTGACTCCAAATGTATTTATGTAGAGGTAATAATAGTTTCTAGACTGAAAATCCATCCAGATCATATTTTGAGGTTGACCTACCTTATATAGTATATCCCACCAATGATTGGTGGACTCCAAAATAATATAAACTGTATGCTTGACTCTACTATCTGTAGGTATCTCTAGGTTCTATCGAATAGTCAAGGTGGTCTATATCCATGAATCTAAAGTTTATGGAAAACTATACCTCGAGAAAGTAGGTGGATTCTTCTAATGAATTTTTTTTCTACTCAACCATAATAGGGCTAGGTTGTGGATGCCCCATTATATATAGACCAAACCACAAGAAACCCTCTAGAAACAAAAAATTGGTTTCCAAATCAGGTATTACAAGAGGTTCCACATCAGTCATACATGTGGTAATACTTTTGGTATTCATCCTAATACATCTGAAGCACAATCATCATCCCATTCATGGCATTTTTCAAAGACTTTCAGAGAGGGAAATATTAATAAATTTCAAACTCATAGATCATACGAGTTTCAATAACATAAATATCTCAATTAAAAAAATATGATACGTAAAAATCCTTCATATATAAGAATCAATACCCATATTCATTCTTCTAAATCCATGAATCAATATCTTAAAATACATTAAATAAACACATGTTAAACCAAAATCAACTAATAAGGATAGTTCTAGGTAAAAGACTCGTATCTTATATCATAGGATGTATTATATAGTGTAAATTACAAGTTATAGAGGGAAAAAACATTAAGTTTCATATGGAGTCCAAATTTAACAGCCACCATTTCATTTAAGAATTAATATTCAATAGTTATATATATATCATGGTTTAGTTATATGTTCCAATCATTCCCTATTTATAAAGTCCCACACTTTATAATTTTCAATTAGAATTTCATATAACTACAATAATCATATTATTATGGATTAATTATATGAATAAATATTCCTATTTAATATAGTTCTATATGCTTTATAAATTTCAAATTGTATCCATTTAATTCCAACCACTATCATTTAATCCCATACAACCCATGCATCATGTCCTAAACATCCCATAACTGGTTAGTTAAGGAACCACCATCAAGCTACGAAGGAAACACTAAGTTGATCATGATAGTTTAACTAACCAATTATATACTTTATTCATCCAATAGAAACAATATTCAAATAAAAAATATTTCACTCTTAGAACATCCATTTATTATTGGTCAATCTAGAAATTTAATCAACCTGGAATGTAATATGCATGGAATGTGTGTCTCTACACGCCTATAATGATGCATGAGACAATATATCCTTGTCATACCAAGACAAGAGTAAAATAAAGCCCAAAATTATAATAAATACCACAAGTTATGTGTGTCACTCAATGGTGAAATTTGTAAAAATATGATAGGAAGAAAGCTAAAATAATAATTCCCATACTTGGAAACATGGATTTATCCATGTGTATTGGTTAGTTCCTCCTAGGAATATGATCATTATTCCATTAAAACACTTCAATCTCTTTTCTACCAACCTAAGAAAATATTTGATACAATTTTGTGAAATCTTGGGCCCGGTTCACTCATAATTAACCTAAATCAGTTAGCCACATGGCATATACCATGACTACCCATATTCTAGAGGCTATAGAATAATAGCGGGGGTCTATGATGGTATATTGGGGAGACAATACCCTCATTATCCGAGTTAAACATGGTTGTGATATACAAATAAAACAATAAAATAAGAATTATAATAATTAATAGTTGAAGTTGATCTTCCACGTAAATATAATCTAACATAATCAATATCCATATTTATATAAGAAAAAATTATTTCATGATATTATTCGAAAATAGAAGAAGACAAAAAACACAATGCATGTTATAAAAACATATAAAAAGAACAAAATAATTCATTATTATAATCGCAAGAAAAATATTGGTCCTCTTCCCTCTTGCCCTATTATATTACAAAATCAAAACCCCTATATAAGGCCTCTTTCCTGTATTCCAAACTATATCCATTTAGGTTGTCCATGTATCAATCGAAGGCCTAAACAGGGTTATAGTGAAACATAGTAGGGAACTACCAAAATTGTCTATAAATAATCCATTATATAAGTATATAATAAACCAGTGCTCATGTAATAATAATAAAGGTAATAAAAGAACTAAAAAAACCCATTTGATCTTAGGTTCCACACAAAACACCAATCTAACACTACATTTTTTGAACTATTCTCGAAATTATATTAACATTTATTATTTTTATAACCATTTTGTAGGATCATGGTAATTATTTTATATAAAACAAATGTAATTTCATGTCTATTATTATAGATATTCAACAAGAAATTTCATGTCAATTTATTAAAAATAATTAACAAGGAACATCATATAATTCAATTCAAATGCATAAGAAGGGACATCATGCCCTTTAATTATAAATCTATAAAAAAAAATTCATATCCATTATTTCTAATAATAAATTAAGAAGATAATTACTATTAAAAAATTGGAGTAGTTTGTAACCACATCAATATATTTTAATCAATTCGATCTATCATTTAATTCATATTACTAAAGAGTAATTAGAAGGGGGGAAAGTGTAATCTACATTCCTACCATTCACCTTTTATTTAAATAATTTATAATTACTCCATTGGTCCATGGGTAGATCCATATAACATCTAAATTCTAAAATTCATTTTAAAACATCTCATAGGACAATGTCAAGCTTAAAACACAATAGTGGTTTTTTGATCACAAGGGAAAAATAATTCATGAATAAATTAAATAAAACACACTAAAGGGGGAGGATCGTCTTGATATTTTAAACATCCCACATGTTACTAATGTCACATATAATGTTAATTAAAGGTTTAAGTAATCAATTTATGATATTTCATATTTAAAGATCATTTAATGGAGGCTTATGTGTTCAGAAAAATATTAATATAATATAAAAAACTGAAAAAAAAAATTATGGAAAATTTGTCAACCACCTAACATATATAGGTATAAGACTCCAAATGTATTATTGGCATTTAATTAAAGTCGTAATCATAGAAATTGAACAAATGTATAGACAAATAGATAATAGATAATAGTATCTCAAATGAAGATCTCATTAAATATAGTGAGATAAACCATTAAAAGAAGGAAGAGGAATCATATACTAACCATTGGATATCCAATGTGATGAATAATTATTTAATTAGACTCTATATGGAGAGGCTATCTCAAATAATAAGAGTAAAAAAAGGTTTTTTTATAATAAGAAGTCTACTGAGAAAATGAAAGAGGAATGAGGCATTTCAGATATTAATTTGAAGTGGGGGATATTCATTTTTTATGGTTTTTAATGAGGTGAAGTGTTAGTTTATATGGTTGGCCAAATCGTATTGAAACCATACAAGGAACACTTCCCTGGAACCAACCCCTTTCATGGCAATGTAAATAGTTTGGAGAAACCATGTAACACACGCCTACAATTCTTTATAGGTTTCCCAAAGCCATGAGGCCTCCCTCACAAAGATAAATTATTTTTTCAATATTTACATATGGGTCATATAATTAGACCTCGTGATTTGTGATAACCATTCTCCACGCAGGTTCCTCAATTAATTTCTCCAAAAAGTAGAGCTTTGGGATCTAAACATGCCTCAAATTATCTTGTGACCTTAATTAGTCTATTAAATATTCTCATATAATTAAAAATATATAATTAAACTAAAATTAAATGATTTATACCTTATTAAAAATATTGAATCTTATACATGAAAAACAACCAAGGTATCCCATATATCTATATACATATTGGTGGGTAGTTCATCTAACATAAATCATCCGATTAATATAATTAATTAAGTTAAAATCCAAGGATAACATATAAGGGATCCCACATATATGTATACATCTCTATGAGACGTTTATCTCAACCGAAGGATCTCATGATATGCATCTCAAAATGGTTGTTCCATAGTCCAAACCTGTCTAATATAATTGAGGTCGACCTATCAATTGAAAAACCTATCACTTCTATTATAACCCTCATATGAACACATTATTTATATGGGTTCTAAAGTTACACTTGAAATCATCAATACCCATATATTCAGTCCCCTATTAGGGATTTACCTGTCACTAGTGTTACTATTATTGTCCCCTTGGACACATTTCTTCGAAGAAACCCTTCATAGGTTCCTCTATACCAATTCAACCAATCAGGTCCATAGCCATCACTTCGAGGATGTATAACACCACAATGTCCACATGATTACACCATGTTCTCAATAGTATCATTAGTGAAGTATCACAAGAATCACTCTCAATAGGTCAAACAGAACCCATATCACATCCTAGGTTGTCATTGGTCAGTCCTCCCACCCAACCCATCAATAAAACACTAAGATAATACTCACACATTTAATCCCATATAATTTTGGATTAACACTCACACATTATCATCTTAGATAGACCAATGGAAATAAGGTATCTCTAAGTTTCTACATAGACTACATGAGCCAACCATTTGAACATCAATGCTCTCCTATTCAAGGATAAAATAAGGAAACCTGCACTAAGGAAAAATATGTCTGGATCACTTAATATAATATAAACCCCTCAAGTTCCAAGTTCTATACAATATATATATATATATAAAAGGCCTCATAAATGAGTGTTTGAAGTAATTAATTTTGTGAAAAAGGGACAATCTTGGCCCTTGGAACATATTTCGGTTCATAGACATTTTACCTTCTTTTTAAATGATTATTTTTAATAAAAGGTCATTCAAAATCAGTGGCCAAACCCTGATCTACATTAATACATAATAAAAATTATTTATCAAAGGTGTATGATCAATTAACCACTACCTTATTTTGGATTCAATCCGTTTTAAGGAAGCTCAATGACTCTTTTCCAAACTCACCTAAGACCAATTGTCCATCAGCCATCATCTGGAGGTACTATTAGGGCAAAAAATTCACATTATTAACTATAATAAGTTATAATTAAATATATAATATTATTTTAACAATCAATTTAAATTAAAAATTAAAATAAATGGGCATAATTTTCAAATAACTCATTGGAAAACCACATCACAAAAAAAAGGGAACCACCCAATCACAGAAGGTTCATGGAACACCCTCTATGATATCCTGAGTAAAATACCTAATTTATAAAATTATTTCATTTTATAAATAAATTTAATTTAGGCTGAAACCCTATAAAAATACATAGAGATACATACCTTTTTTCTAATGGCATGTGATGTAACGCATTCATCATCTCGGGACCTCCTCTAGCCATCGAATGAAAAACAAGAATCATATCAAAATATTCACACCATTATTTGGTGGATATAATTGATAAATACCTAAAAAAATAAAAAAAACAGTGGGTATTGATGGTAAAAAACCACATATATAAAATGTAATAATTGTACCTCTAACATAGTGAAAACACACCATCATCTTTATGCTCTCAAGGGGATTGAAGGGGAAGAAAGGGAGGGAAGTGTTGGTTGAATAAACTCTCTTCTATTACCCAAACCCCCTAAATACTAAAAAAATATTGTCCTAGAAAATTTCAATTCCCCCATCTAAAAAACCATGCACAACACTATTTCACGAGGTGACTATTAGTGTCATGGCATGACCGACCCTCATGTTGAGAGTCTATCTCTATACCACGATAGGACATGAACCGTATGGTTAATCCATGAGTGGTCTTCCAAATAGGTTATTATATAATCTAAACCCCTTATTTTTATTACACACACTAATAATTTCATTATGTAATATATAAGTTGAATTCCAGGCCCCCCAGGTCACCCCAACCCCTCTTCTATTCTGACTCAAGCACCAATATATCCAATCATTCCTCATTCTATTTCCAAAAACACCTTCTTTAAATATTCCATGAATTTGTATTTAAATATAAATACTATTTATAAAAACCATTCCCACTCATTAATTTCAAAGGAAATATTTATTCCCATTTACATTAAAAACTCATAAAGGGGAAATATTTTACACAATTTATATTGGTTGTTATATAAAATAATTCCACCATGAATCACCAAAATTATCCTATTAGACTAGGGAAACAATGCACCCTATAAGCCAGCCTAGTCAGATCCAAATCCATCTCTTCCTCCATATTTGTGGTATCAAATATGAATACACCCTCTTAAATAAAATTCCCTAAGAAATAAACATCAAAAATTCAGAACCTTCACTTACAAATATTTTTATATAATTTATTATTATGAATTAAGTTCATGATAATTCTTAATTATTGGTATGATATTACTTTTATTAGGAATATAATATGATTTCATATTTTAATCCTATAATGAAATGTTCCATGTAAATCTTGACAATATTATTTATGAGTACCACGAACACTGCTTGGGAATGTTCCATGCCTAATTACATGACCAAGAAGTCATAGTGGTCATAGAAATACTTAAGCATTATCTTCAATATAACATCCTAATGATACCAAAGTTGATGATACATAAACCTAATTTAAATCTTAGGGAACCTTATTTCTTCTTTTAGATGAAAAATAGATTATTAATCCATGAAATAGGCTAACTTTTCTTTATTTTCAACTAATTCATGAGGTGATAGTCAATAAAAATCTCCAAATGATTTGATTCCTTATTTGGGAATACAACATGAGCTTCCCAAAAAGACATCGTATATATAATAAATACCAAATTAAAAACTTTTTTTATATTTATCATCCATTTTCTGACATAAAATTAGTTTATATGATAAGAAGTTAAGGGTATTGATGCATTCTCAAGGTGTAAGATGATATTCAATTCAACCTTAAGATACTGGGGTAAACCAATAACTTCCTTGGGAAAGGCATCCATTTAAACCTCCACTAATATAGAGAAATACTACTCTTCATAATTCATGTTACATAAAGAAATTAATTACAAATCATGGTTAATCAGATGAAATCTCCTTAAGGTTGGCACTTCTTTTCCTACTTGAGGGTCTCACTCACCAATGAAGGTTAATCATGACCCATATATTCGATTATATATCACCCTATATAGGTGAAAATATACCTATTCATGGAATTTGGATAACCAATACTTGATTATGATAATTTAATTGGCCCTCAACTCAATTATAACGAGATCTATGGAACATATCTCTCTACCAAGAGTAAGCTCACACAAATAGAAAATATGTGTGATATGATGATTTCCACCATTCGTTGTATATAGATAATTGTTCAGACTATAGAATTTTATGGTATATTCAGTACTCAATAAATGGATATAATAATTAATGAATATATCTCATTATAATTTATGATTAATAGGGATAAAGTATATAAGAGACATATCTTATAATGAACCATATTGTGAGACACCTTCCCAAAGCCTTCCATCTCATGCATTTGACCCCTACCTAGAGGTCCTACCCTCTGATCATGATGTAGTCCACCTTGAGGTGGTGGTGGTGGGATTTGACCAAATCATAAACCATCCCTATTTAATCCTCTATAATATACTCCTTTTGGAGGACCCCCTATAAACATCTAAAAGGTGATTGGTCACTATGTTATCTATAATAAGGTGGTTTGTCGACTATGTCACTCTAGATATCCTCTACAACTCACTTGGTGGGAAATAAATTATATATGTGTTCTATACCACCACAAGTATAATATTATCTATCACTTATTTGAGTATAAACAATAGGATATTTATCTACTACTAACCCATAATATTGGGATCATAAGTATAAATACCACCAATAATGATGTCCCAGTTACTGTCATGGGCATGCTACTATCGACGAATCTACTCCTGGAAATATTTACCCAACTCCAACTCTTGGGTGAGATTATTACAATAATATTTAAGTTGCTAAATCTTTCTCTGGAACTCCAACATATATATGAATTTACATGTGTATAGCTTGATATTAGATCTACCATGGAATTCAATTCTCAACCTTCTGTTCCTAGAGGTATTCATATTAAATCACTTCATGTAAAACACTAATAGGGTCCACGAATGTTGTAGTAGTGAGATATATAGATTCTACCATGTTAATGGTCCATTATATCACACTGAAACAACCTTGTAATTTTATTCATTTTTTCATTTTTAAAAATTTTATATTATTGATATTTTTCTTATTGTAAAAAATTAATTTATGATTTAACATAAAATTAAATGATCTAATGTAATATATATTATTTTTTTATAACTTAGGATTCTATATTAAAATTTCAAAATATTAATTTTATTTTATAATAAATAGTATTTTATTGGAAAATATAGTGTTTCAAATATATTAATTGTTTAGTAAATATTATACTCAAACAAAGATGAAATATGTTTTCATAAAACATTTAAAAGATATGTTTCTGTATGTTAAATATTACATTATTATTTTTAATGATAAATATTTACTTATATAAGTTAATTATATAAAAAAATATTATTTTTTTCATAGATAAGTACATAATTTTATTTTGGAAATAAATTTATCTTAATTTATAAAGAAATTGTTTTAAAATAATGATAAATATTATTAAAAAAATATCAATACAGGTAGTAAAATATAAAAATTGATATTTCATTAAATTTTAATGATATTTAATACATTTGGTATTAATATATTTATATTAAAACCTTAATAACCAATATATAATTAACGTAATTAAAATTATTAAGGGAATGATATATATATTGTTAATGGTATTATACTAATATATAAAAAAAATCATTTAGATAAATAATTTAAAATTTACTTATATAAAAACATTGGGCAACAATGATCCCACTAAGGACCCACCTCAACCACACATATGGGGCTAGAAGTCAACCACATGGGTGGAATGTCTACGTGGAAGGCCTCATAGAGGTAGAGAGGTGTGACCACATGTGTATGGGAAAGTTACTGTGTGTATAACACCCATAGGTGAATTATCTAGATCACATGGGCAGGGACATTGTTGGTCAACCCGGATCGTGAAACCTTATGTTTGTCTATCACGAGGTGTCAATACTCGGGTTCCTTGTCACATCTATCATTTGTGAGAATTTTTAATATATTCCAACACTAAAATTATGTCGGTTTCAATGTGGGAAGTTTTTACATGGGTATTATTCACCCATTTAAAACATATGTATATATTTTATGTCATCCAATCAAATGGACCAATGTTGTTTGATCTCAAAATTTTCATCTTAAACCCCACACAAAATTTAAAAAACCATCGACATCATTATCTTATTTTTCTCTGATGAATTTTATGACTTTAATCCAACATGAACAACCCATACATAGCCTATATAGATGGTGTACCTCCATTATCATCGTCTTTAAATGAAAAACCTATAGTTTTCCGATTTTAAAGCCTCTAAACACTATGAATGAGAACCTATTATCCTAGACTCCATCATCATGTTTTTCCTCAATTTTAAAATATAGAATACTCACACAATCCACTCACATAAATACATTTAATGTTTGATTATTTCATTCCACAAAGTCTATTTTCAATGCCGAAAATATCAACGAACATTGAATTGTTTGATAAAATATTCTCATTAAATATTGAGGGAAATATAAAGAGGAAAATTTAATAAATAATTATTTAACTAAATGAAACAAAAATATTTAAATCCATAAATTATCTATAGTTTATTAGAGATCTCATAAGTTGATCATTTTCACCAACCTCAGCTTTGACTGACCATTCTAATATATATAATTTATGTATTTTATTCATCATACCATAGTATGTAAGATCCTCACAATTTTTTTTATCCACAGATCATCAAATGTACATGTTTATACAATTATATATATATAAATATATTGACTTTTTCATCATGTGAAAAAAAATCCAAATCAATATTGGATAAAATTTCTATATCGAACCAAGATATATATATATATATATTTGGGTGTGTGTATTTGAATCATATATACTTAAACTACATTTTCTAAACACATAAAATAATTTTATAATATTTTATTGATCATTTTTTAAAATTAATTTAATAACTAATTTGAACTATGAAAACACATTCCATTATTAAAATAGTGAACTATATTTTTATTTCTCTAAATAATGATACCATTATTACTCCCTAAAAATACCCCCATGGCCCAAAGGTCTCTCCCTCTCTTCTCACCTTTTTTATTTCCATTCTTTTTACCTTGGCCTGGGTAGTGGAAAATACTACTAGCTTAGATCACCTAAGATCTAGCTTATGTTACAAGTGCATATTGTGAGGATATTTTTTTTAAAAAATATTTTAGTCAAAATTAAATTTTATACAAAAACCTTTTTGTAAGGGTTATTTATTTATTAAAACATATATTTAATGTATATTTTCCAAATCCTTCTATAATTGAAAAAAATATTTCTTTTCAAAGCCTTTTCAAAAAGATTTTTATTTAAGAATTATAATTATAACATTAATGTGGATTTCAAGGTTATCATTTTATGAATTAAATATTCATCTAAACATATGCATGTTGATCATATTGGTAGATATTTAAATAAACTATTATTAATGTTGACATTCCATAATTTTTTTATGAAAATCATCTTCATATGTGTTATTTCTTATTTATATGTATTATTTTATGTATTAATTGTAAATATGAATTTCTACTAACCATTATGGTGTTTTATTAAAATCTTCCTTTACTAAATATTTTGTTATATATAATTATTTTCTCTTGAAAATTATTTAGTTATTTTCTAGAGGATATTTTAGGGGAAATAATATGAGAAAATAAAACCCATAAAAATGATTTAAATATGAAATGTGGAGCTTGGGTGTCGAATGTGATGATAAGGAATGATGATTCAACACATGAACAAAAAGGGAAAATTTTCATAGTGGTGATACTACTAGTATCCTCATGTATTTGTTAAGGTTTTTTAAGTATCATTTATTTCAATAAAAATATTATTTTTTGAATGAAAATATTTTGAACATTTAGGTGAAATCAATTTACATATATCAATAGTTATCATGTTATGAAAGAAAATGGGTTTTCAATGTGATATGTATTCTTAATGGTTTTTGAAAATTATATCATACGGATATTTATTGAATAACCTAGTTTTATATTTTTAGAAAATTAATTATTATGTCAAATGTTTTTCATTTTATATAAATAGAAATGTTTTCAAAGGAACTTTTTAAAAGGAAATTTTCATAGTATTTATAAAAGGATATCCATATGCTCAATATAAGTCATAATGAATTTGTTTTTTTTTTGAATATATAGATTAAGTGAAGCTAGTTCTTTGTTTATATTTTATTGTAAAACTCTTATATATTATAATTTTATACCTAATCCTACAAAACCAATAACAAAAATATCCTTGGTTGTGTAAAGGAATTTATATTTTTTAGTTACCTTTTGAAACAAATATAGTATGATTTTAGCACCAGATCTGGTAGTGTGAGTATCAAGAAATCACACTCGGACTAATATCATCCCCAATATTTCTGGATAGTTATCATTTTTAAAAAGATTCTCTAACTATAACTACAGTACAGTAGCCTCATTATTAGTCTATGAAACCAATTGACACAAATGGATAGTTATGCTATTAAGAAGGGTTATGGTAAGAACCCTCATCTGGTAAAAAGGTTCCCTATCTAAATTGAAAATATGAGAAACCTGCTCCATCCATTCCTCCTTTATATAAGGATCCAACTCACCTCAGAACCTAAGAGGCCTATATATTTAGAAGTCATGAAGTGCACTCAACCAACAAGTGGTATTTTATTAATCTATAAAGATTGTCATGAACATTTTGTGTAGATCTTATCCCTGCCAAACTTGTGTGGGATCAACTCTATACTTAAATAGTGGGGGGAAACCCTCCCTATATAGACACTATATAGAATCACCATTTTTAAACTGATCGGTGAATGTAAGATAGATCATTGTCATGGTCCCAACATTACCCTTCTTCTAAATTTATGTTGGTTGTCTATAATATGGAATCCTAGATTTAATAAGAAGAAAACATAGTAATTAAATCATATCAAATAGAGCTATCTCAAGGATAAAATAGTTAAAAAACACAACTAACACACTACATCTGGAACATACCTTCTCATGAATATAGATTAGATTTTTGAATTAGCTATGGGGTTGTCAAAAAATTTGGGAAAGGATATGTCGACTGACTATACCAATCACTTTCATCCATCATCTGTTGATTGAACTCAGAACTCCATAACATTGTTTCCCTATATATACCATAATAATTAATATAATACCATTTACTCCAACACTTTCCCTATGACTAAAACTACTCTAAAAACATTATGATATGAAACAACCCAAAAGGACACCACCTCCGTTTATAGTAATCTGAGTGTGTTACCCCAATCCCATGTCTAATATGATTGGGTTAGTGACTAGCACTATGATTTTACATCACATATATGATAACAACTACATATAGAAATATATATAACCACAAGTTTTAGGTACAATATATAAAATTTAAATTAATATATATAACTAATTAGAGTATAAAATGCATGGGACACATTGAATATCCCATAATTTTTTTAAGTGGTGATTCCTTGGAAAAAGTGACCAAATAACAAAAATATAATATGGTAAAAAGTTATATGATTCCAAAATAAGGAATTTTATTACAATATTTTTCATGAAAAAGTAATAGATCCATAAGAAGGTTGTCAAACCATCTGATGTCATTATTGACTCCTTTATTAGAAAAACCAACCACCAACGAGTTCACCTCGTGGTAAGAATGAGTGACTATGTGGATGATCCCAGAGAGAGATAATGAATGAATTAAATCCATCTAGTGTTGTGGACAAAGAATGTTATACAAAACCATTCTATAGTGATTTCACTATCTTGGTGGAGTATCTTTTGAGCCATATGTTGCTCCATCCTTTATTCATGAAATGATTAACTACAATAATGGAATCACACATCTCATATTACAATACAGAGGCAATACCACATATACCATAGTGGAAACATTTGACCATTGGGATCTCTGTACACCGCACCACAACCTAAGGGGTCCATGTTTCCTTTTGAGGCACCATCTGTATTTATTTTGATCCAGTTATGGAGGGGATCATTCCATAAGACTTAAAACATGCATGTTGGATGGTTTTATCACCCGTAAATTCCTAATCAATGAATATTAATAAGATATTTGATAGAGATTTTGTAGGGACCAGATTGAATTGTTCTAGATTCTTTAATAGCAGTGAGAATCCTTAATTAATATGCATGAAAATTGGACATATTATTATGATGAATAACTATATTATTTTCATACATGATAACATATAGTAGTTATACAGTAGAAACCATGAATAGGATCTTGATATACTATTAAAAATATGAAAAAGTTCACCTTTGGAGATATGGTCTTATAGAGGAAAAATCTAGCCACCTGAGATCAAAAAAGTTAAATATGTACTTCCATAAAGAAAATGCAGTACCAAAATATAAGAATTAGTGGTCAATGTCTTATATATCTTGGTTTCACTGATGACATTTTGAGCAATTTTTAATACAAAATAATTGTAAATAGTCGTTAGTGGGTATTCAGATGTGGGCTATTCTATAGAAAAGTGGAAATTTTTAGGGGCTAATCCAAGGCTTCTCAAAAAAAATTAACAAAGAAAACTCTTGAGTTTCACCAGTGAAATAATGATTATAGAAAAATATGGAGTCCAAAATCCCATTTTTTTAGGTTCCCAAACTAAAATATCATATCTATTAACAAAATGATAATTGTTGATTATAGTGCCAATATCATTGGTTACATCCAAATCTAGGGATTTCAAGAGATAATTTATAAAAAAATTATTTTGGGAAGGAAGGTGAATGGGGTCAACCATAGAGATAATTTGTTATACATTCCCGTTATCAAATAAAAAAATCAACGAAGATTCTTTATTAACCATCCATCTTGAGTGAGACATAATTTTAGTGAAATATTTTTTGATGGATATCCAGATAAAGTAGTCCATGTAAAAGAGATTTCATTTATTTTGTTTATTAAGAAACCTCATTCTATGAAAATTAAATACTATGGAATTTTTATTTAAAAGGTTCCAAGTAATCCTAGCTTTAATGGAATCACTGAATAAAACAATATTCTTGACACTAAGACAACCATTAATAGTAGGATTATAAAAACTAATCAATAGAACAATGAACATATTTCATTCTGGAGTTCTTCCACTCCAAACAATGTTTTTTTATATAAACATTAATATTTTTTGTAGACCAAGGGGAGTTGTTTAAATCATCAATGAATGAACCATTCTAAAAAATAAGTTAATTTGATAAGAAAAATTCGTTCACTAATAGATAATGATTTTCATTTACTATAGGAGAGATAGTTATTTATTTGGTCTAATTTTTTAGAAAAGTAGTTAATTTAATGAATTAACCAAATGATAGGGACCCCAAGATAAGTGAAAGTTAAGGATATATCTTTCATTCCTTGTCATTATTTATGTTAATTTATCAATAAAATGTAAATCCTTTCCCAAAGAACCAGATCGATTTTTTCAAAGACATATTCATAGTTAAAGATGGTAGATTTATGATTTTGGGTATTACTCATATTCACTTGAAGGAATAATATTATTTCATCTGTATAGAAGTGATGAGAAGTAATAGTATGATTATTTGAGATAATAATTGGATTTAATTTACCCCGATTAACCCAGCGAGTGAGGAGTCTTCATATGTAATCTTTTACAATAATAAAAGGTATTGTAGAGAGAGGATCACAAAGTATGAAAACATTAGTGATATTAAAGTAGCCCTTTGAAGAAAAATTTACAAGAACAGAGATGTGATCAGAATAGATTAGGGTTTTTCTTTTTCTGGTGATCATTTCATCGAAGCTAAAAAATTTTAAGGCCTTATAAATATAACTCCAATTCATAGTGTCAAAATATTTTCTATTGTCAAGTTTAATAGTTAGATTTCCACCATTATTAGATTTATTTAAAATATTAATTCATTCAAAGGCTATTCAAATGAAATGTTGGATGGTTCTACCTTTAAGTAATCCAAATTGGCTTTAAGAGATGATTTTATTAGATATATGTGAAATTATATTCATTATGATTTTAGAGATAATTTTATAGAGAGTGTTAATGGGGAAGGTGGGCCTGAAAAAGTGGATTTCAAAGGCATTTTCCACTTTGGGAATTAGAGTGCGGAATTGGTTATTAAGATATGAGGGTCAAAATCATTGTAAAAGAATGATATGTTCATATTGTCAACATTAATTTGAACGATATCCCAATAATTCTAAAAAATGAGTCAGAAAATCCATTAGTCCTAGGATCACTATCAGGAATTAAACTAAAGACAACATATTTAATCTCATGGTCAAGGGGTACATTGGTTATGAGGTTATTTCTATTATTTTTAACCATGATAGGAATGAAATCTGACAATAAATATTTGTTTAGTTCAGGACCATTAAAATTATTTCTAATGTAATAGACAATAAGATTAGCTAGACCTTCAAAATTATCAATTATGTTATCCCTACAATTTTGAAAGGTAAGGGTCTATAATATTTCCTAGTTCTTTATTGATAATTGAATAATTTAGTGTTCCTATCACCATATTTGAGCCATTCTATTTTCAAGATATATTATTGAATATTATCTTTTATAAAAATCAATGAGTTTTTTTTAGTACATAGATCAATTTCTTGTTGAGGGTCAATTAAAAAAATGTAATTTGTAGAGTCTACATAAATTTGATCGATATTGGATTGAAAATAAGAAATTTCATTACAATTTGGTAGTTTTTTCTTTCATCAACATTTAGGTTTTTGTTTTATGAATTTTAGTTTCATGATACAAGACTTGGTATCATACCAAAAATTCATAAAATTTCAGGTTTGTATAACAATAGAACCACATTCAATAACTAAATCCAATGAATTATTAAATGTAAAATTAATCTTAGGACTTGAATTTCTGGTATTGATTCTGACTAAAATCTGATAGAGTATTGAATTTAATCTTGGAAGGGTGTTAATAGAAATAATGTCCCATTTATCAAGTTCATCATCATTTGTAGAAGCTCTGTCAAGTTTTCTAGCTACTAACATATTGTAGTGTCTTCTAACCCAAGTTTATTTGGACCTAACAAGGTTTATTTTAATTAAATCATTATCTTCAATGCAAGATTAAAATTCCTTAATAGAGTTATTAGAGTGAGTATGACCCATTTTTTCACTTCCTAGAAGGCTAGCATTAAAATATATATTGATGATCTAAGGATCATGAATTGAGTTATTTTAAAAGGGTAAGTTCTATCATTTGGTTATCCTCTATTGATACCAGTTTTTTCATATATAAAAGTGAAAACATATGTGAATTTTGAATGTTCATTTCACAAGTGCTGGTTTGGTCGTCAATGTTATAATCATTGACATTGTTTAGAGATAAATTATCAAATATCCAGAAAGATTCCATAGAATAATTTTTAGTGATAGTGCAAAGAAAATCATAACCAAAGTTATCTAATCCAGAAAATATAGAAGTAAATTTAATTTTAGTCTATTAAATAGTAAAAATACTGTTTATGAGTATAACTAAATTTTTTTAAATAGGTAATGGTGTTAGATTTTGGAATACCCTAATAATTATAATAGAGTATATTCATTTGAACCAGTGTTTGGGGTTGGAACCCCCCCCCCCCTTATTTTTACCTCTAGAGTTCATCCTCTTTGTTGGTTTCCTTGTTGGTTTGGAAATATTTTCACTAGAAGAAGATTAGTCTGTATATTTCTTAGTCACACAAGAGTCAAGATAATTTATAAGGTCATATATACCAGCCTTAGACTCCATGGTAGTCTTTTTGTCTTCCTAAGAGGTAGAAGTGACTACTAATATTCCCAATTCCAATTCCCTTGTGAAAATATTAGGAAAATCATAAAGGAGGAAAAGTACAAGACAAGTACTTTGAATTAAACTATGTGTTGTCCTCGGAAAGTGGATGGTCATGTACCATCGCTACCCTATCCAAGTTGGGTCAACCTACATAGTGTGTCCAAAATGGTACATAGTGTATGGTACCACACATGATTCAAAATCTCTCTAGTTTTACAAAGCTTGTTTTCTATACCCCATGATGTGTATGACCAATGTTTTTTCCTACAATATACATGGATACATACAGAGAAAAATTATCTAAAGAAAAATTACATATGAGTCATGGTTACATGACATGTGACATTTAAAATAATGAATAACCCTAACACCACATAATGCTCAATATATAGTGAATATATTAGAGGAACATGTTATGCGGCGTTTATGATGATACGCATTATTAAGGAAAAATATACATGTTGTGTGACATAGAGAAATACATTTCATGTGGTTGAAAAAAACACAAAATACTAGAAATGTTATCCAACCAATTTTTGATCCCAGCCAATCATTGCTATTTCTTTTTTTAGTTTCTCTGATTCCAATTGATCTTAGTGACTTTGATTACACTATGATCCCTCAATAGATATATTTCTAGTCATTCAATGTCATGTTTTCCACTATCATCCCATACGTTGTAGTTTTAACCCAAAACATCATTGGAATCTCATCACCACACACCCACTATCCAAAGAGATCCCAATTCATTGATTGTTCCACATCATTGAACCTTACACTTATAAAAAACTATCATATAAATATTCCATAGGAATAAATTAAAGAATACTAGTCTATGGAAATCCAATATAATCAAAAGTATGTTCATGTTCATTAAAGAATAAATTCGTTGGGAAGGGGGTTCAACTAAATACACAATGTAATATTGTTCAAAAGAAAAATTGTTAGATGAAAAAATTTATAAACATTTTTAAAAATTATAATAATAATAAGATGAATATTATAAGAAATTTGTTATAATAAAAGTTAATAAAATAGTTACTCGTGTTTATTCCATGCTAAAATAATATTACTAACATGAAATCCTGAATAGATTCTCATAGATAACTTCTTAGATTAATTACAACTTTTTTGTATGACATGGATATAATTCACTTTTCAAAAATATTAAATATCCAAATTTATATTTATTAATAGATTTATCATACTTAATTATTTTCATATATTATTATTAGGATAGAAAAAATTTAAACAATAATAAAACGATATAAATTCAATTAAAAAGGTGTTCTGCCCTATTGGACTTTATACCAAGGCTATGATTGTCATGCCTTTACATTAAAACAATTGTTTTTATACCATGAAGAATGTTCCTCTACTTTCTAAAGAATAAAAATAATCCTCTCTAGGGTTTTCTCCCACTAATGGAAAATAATGAGTTACGATATTTTTTTCAAATAGAGAAAATAAATTTAGCGTATTAATAAAAAACTCTATAATGTTTTTCCATAATGTTAACAATGAATACTATAATAATTTCACATCATTAATCTTCTAATTAACACTCCATATCAGGGATTAATCATGAAAATAAAAATATCCACCTAAAAAATCCTCTATTTTTCTATGTCATTTCCACTTGGACAGCTAAATTTCACATCACCAATACTAAAATATAATTATTATTATTTTGGATATTTCTGCAATTTAAATAAAGCCCAAAAAATTCATAAACTTAGGGTTTAATTCGAAAATATTAAAAGTATACCTCCCATTTGAAATGACCCTCATTATAGATATAACTACATTATTAATATTTTAATTTATTGTTCTATTTAAGACTTATTTAATGTTCACATTCACATATTTCCAAAATATAAAATATAAAAAATATTTTTGGAATTATTATAATGGAAAAATGAACTATTAACAGGAAAATGTTTGTAAATATTTTTAATAAAATATTAAATTCTCTATATTATCAAAACAAAAGTCACTGAAATCTCATAATAAAACCATTAATTTCAATTTATCACTAAGTGGTCCTAGTTCTATGACCATAAATTACAATTGACAGTAGTCCTAGAATTAGGAAATTAAAAGAAACACCAATGGTTCTTATAACTTGACCATGAAGGCTTGAAAATTATTTTCACATAGATATGAAACATTGACCTAAAACTATATATGTTTTTATTTCTTTAATATGGATACATAGGAATTTTTATCAAGCTCTCAATCCAAACTCCATCACGTTATCCAAAACTTTGTAACATTATAGGTCTCTTAGGAGAACTCAGTCCTTTTTATGATTGTTAAGCCTTATTATACATCATGAAAGTTTTTTCGCACTTAATTAGTTGATATCCACATGAACAAATATCATTATCTAATTTTTTTTGATGATGAGACAGTGAATCCTTAAACATACCAGTGATTCTCTAGTTATTACATTTAAAAAACATTCATCCTTATTGTATAACATGAAAATATATATAAAATATTTAATTCATCCTCTGAGACTTTAAACTGAAAAATAACCATTAACCATCTAGTTTAATCTTAATTATATTCTATACACTTAAAATTATATGATCCAGTCAATTATCTATGATGGTGATGAGTGATTAAATCATTGAACCCAGTCATAATGAGCCACTTAATACATTTATAAACCTTAAATCCCTTTTTAATGAAGTAATGATCCTGTGAAACTATAATTCCTCCTTGGAAACCTTAATCCCCAACAAAACAATTAATGATTCTTGGGTAAAAAATCTCCAATGTAATCCTCATTACTAATAATCCCTTTGAATAAACACATATCTAAGAACCATATCCCTATTGGTAATGATACAATAGATAAATATGATGGGGATAATCTAGTATCTCTTTAATTTTTTGGTGATTAGGTATAAAAGATTAGACACATTAGTGAATATCCAATAAATCAAATGTATCATTAGTTATAATATTATAAATTAATTCACTACTGACATCTTCTTTAGCCAATATCTCAGTGACCATGATGAGTATACATAAAAAACTTCTAAATTCCCCCCTAAATTGACTTAAATTTCACATTTCCCTCTTATATGGTCCTAAAATATATAGAAACACACTCATACATATCCTTGTGAAAAGATCAATTGATCCCTTATACCATGAGAATGGGATAACTCAACATGATTTAATCATTTATCTAATTTATCCATCAATAAATCCCTTTAATAATGATAGTTTGACCCACTAAGGAAATAATAGATGTAAAAAAAAATTATTATTATTTTTAAGGATCTAAAAAACATATGCTTAAACATGTAATAAGGTCCTTATTGATGAAATAAGTTCCTTTATGAGATGATTCAAACACACATCCACTTAATTTTGACAAACATCACTAGGAGAAAACAACCAAACAAGACCACGATGTTCAAATGTCAGAAAAATATATTTATTTATGATTATTTCATAAATAAAACAAGTATAAACAATTAAAAATTTTAATATGATTTTATAAACATTCCATTGAATATAAAACAAAAACATTATATTTATATCTCAAAAATGAATTTTTCATTTTATTTTTTGTTTATGGAAAATATATAAACAGTTTCATATCAAAATAAATAATTATATAAAATATATATAATCCTTTAAAATTTCCTATTATATAAATGTTTATATTTATAATGAAAAAAATTTACCTTATTCTAATATTTTATATTTCAATTTATTCAAACCATTGATCAAATTCATTGATATAATTGTATTTTAATTGAAATAAATTTCCGAAAATATTGTAGTTTACATCATTTATTAATATTATAATTTATAAATTTTTTATGAAAAAATATAATTTTTTTTATATTTTCTCTTATTTATTTATTAATAAACAATCGAATTTATAAATTTAGAATAAATAGTTTATATTAAAGTCATAAATATTATCAATATAAATTCACTTCAAACTTATATCACAACAATTAGAATAAATTTCGGTGTAGTTTAAAGCCACTTCAGGACATATGATTGACACTAATAATGGTGTTTGAAAATATCAAAAATAATTTTATTAATAAAATATAAAAATGCATTATTATTTCTTGTTAAATAAGATGTGATTCTCTTCACATGATAATAATTTCTAAATGATCCATAATGTATTTCTTTTATAGAATCCATTTTAGGTAGAGACTTAAATAGTCATATTTTTGAACCATGATATGGTTTTGATAAGATTTATAATGGTTTTCTATATAGAAATATAATTCTCAAACTAAATATGGATATTTTCTATTAAAACCATGATATTATAATAAAAATTACAATGTTGAATTTCTAAGTCCCATTTTCCCAGACCTATTATTATGAAACTATTGTTTTATTTTATATATTTTTCCTAAAACATGACCAGTTCATATGAAAAACACAATTTTTATTAATGTCACTATAAAACATAACTTTTTTTAGATTAACAAGTCCTGGTTCTGAAAAAACACCTTTTTCTTTATTCATCATCTTTTAAAAACATCAATAGAAAGGAAATTAACTCTGATTCCACTATTGTCTTCTGGTGGCGAAAAACTTGTCATGTTATATAGATAATAAAAAATATATTTTCCTGTAATATTTTATCATAGTTTATTTAACTTTAATGGGATAAAATTTGAATAGCACACCTCTATGCTTGTGAATAAATAGATAATTTTCTAAAAATGTGGTATACTAGGATCCCTAAAACCTATCCAATGTAATATTTCATCTAAATGTATCTATAGGTTTTAAAAATCACCAATAAATTAGTATCTATTTATCATACACTATGAATTTTTATAACCTTTCAGTTATTTAGTTAAGATAAATTAGAGTTTTGAGTCATTGAGTTTTCATGTAATAATGTCACACAACCATGTCATGGTCTCATCCACATTTTATAAGGTTTATGTATCTTCATTTATAATAACCATAATTTTTAATTTATATTACATGTTTTATTTATTAATTTTTTCATCAATCCAAACATATTTCAAAAAATTTGTTTATTAAACCATGTTACAAACACTGTGTTATATTGAACCAACATTGAATGAAATTTTTAACCCTTGAATGTTCTAATATGATCCTTTTTATTTCATCTGATGTTAATTTTAATGAATATATTATTTATTTTATAGGGTGAAACTAACATTAAAATAAATTTTCTTGTAACACATGCACTGTTATGAATATAACCATAGTGTAGAAACCTTCACCTCTATATTTTTTTTCTTCAGAATAAACCATGATGTATAGAAATTGGTCACACTAGGTTTTTTATATATTTAATAATTATTTTTATAAAATATGAAAATATATCATATTATATTCTCATCATTATCCTTAAAGGGGTTACCAACTTTCTATTTGATGGAGATTATTTCCTACTGAAGAAGCTAGTGATTCTATTAGCTGGAGGATACTTTAGGATGTAGGTTGTAATATCTATATTTTTATAGTTTTTTAATGGACATAGAGATACTATTTATTTCATTTATTAAGGTTTATTTTTCTTGGGATAATGGATTTATCCTTAAAATTATTTTATTATTTCATTATTGGATATTTATCTGGAATATTATATGGGAGTTAATTAGAAAATTTTAAATAGGAAATGTTGAATTTATAATTTTTGTGGTTAATTAATGTTTTTAAAGGTACATTGACACCCCATATATTATTATTGATAATATATTTTAATTTTTACCATTGATTTATGACATAAAATGGAATTAAGATGGATATAGGAGGGATAGGTAGAGAGATACAGACATGATCCATTTATTATGGGTGCTTCACATGGAATGTTAATATTAAATAATTAAATAAAAAAGTCTATGAATATAGAGAGAGTCATGTATCTCTCTTAAATTCCACTCCATTAAAATCTCTCTCTCTCTCTCTCTTTATCTCTAATTTTTTATAGTTTTAGTAATTTTTACGAAATGTGATTGAATATTTGTGGGTTAGAAGGGATTACTGATGAATTGTATTATTCTGTTCTATAAATATATTATATTTTTTATGATATTCTAAATTTATAACATAATTAATATTTATTTTCCAAAACTCATATTTTCAACTTTATCTCTCTGAAAAGAGTTAATATGAGATTTAGGACTTTTTTAATGGGGTCATGTTGCATTGAAATGGTTCCATATGATGTATTTATCTCCTTTGAAAATGATAAATAATCTTAAGATAGTGGGTTACATAGGGTTTGTCCTAACATTCATGGGAGGTGTTCCACTCAATGGTGTCAATGTACTCTAATCTAGAGAGTCATATGGGGTTATCCATTTTGGGAGGGGTCATTCCAATTGAGCATGGATGTTATTACAAATATATATGTGCTATGAATTTCTTTTTAATTTGGAGTTTTAATAAAGACTTATCTTTTATAGAAGAACTGGGATTATAGGACACAGTGGATTTTTCTATTCCGTCCTACAAATATATTTATTAATGTTTTCATAATACAAATTTTAAGGTTATAGTGGTACCCTCACAACATCCTAATAACACATAATTCAGTCATAGAATTTTAAATTCAAAAACCAAATGAAATAATTCAATATTAAGTGGGTGCATGTGAACTACACATCAATTATGATCCCTTCAAATCCTATGATCCATCTAGGAAACCCTGGATTTATGTATGTTACATTTTTTACACACATCTTCACCACTATCACATTATCATCATCATCTCTTGATCAACGAAATACACAACCACATACCACAACAAAATTCACCCAAAACCATCTGCCATTATGGTATCTTAATTATCATCCACTTCCCCGACATCCACCACCAAAAACTAAATACATTGTAACCAAACTCAGACAAAGAAATCCTCCTAAATTCATCATCATATACATCGCCAGCCATTAAAGTGATCTAGCCTCTCACCAAACCCCAAGAGATCTACTATAAAAATAATAATAATAATCACCAGAAAAATAATCAATATAGTGTAACAAATAAACACTTCAAGATCACCAATAATGAAAAAAACCAACATCAAAGAAGTGGGAAATCGCATATGGATAAATAAACAACAATATAGGTCATTGATCTTGGACCAAATTTATATTCTCAAAAAAAACACATCTCAATCCACCATGAGATCGTCCACACTAGACAAAGATGGAGTCCAAAAACCAAGGGTCAAGAAACAAGAGTAGAGATGAAGCAATAAAAAACCTTAATAATTGTTCACAACTACATGGATAGGACCAGTGAAACCATAAAGAGAAATATCAATAATTTAGGGAAGAGTAGAAGAAACCATATATCAAGAAGGGACCATAGGGGAGAATAATAAATATAGTGAGAAAGATGTGATCTATGCACAGAAACCATGAAATAGACACATAGGAAGCACCAACAATCACAAAACCTACACCATACAAATACCCCCAGAAATCCACCACACCTTGCCAAAATGGTATCTAATGTGACAGATCAGTAAGAAAGGGTAGAATGGATTGAAGGATTTCTTTGGCTATGACTATTTTTAAATATGAAAAAACCCACAAAATAGAAAAGTGATGAGTAAAAATAACCAAATCCGCAAAAAAAACATTTCATCATCACCAAACCAATCTACCATCAAAACCATCTCACTAAACTGAGATGGGTTTAAACATGATGGGGAAGACAAAATGAGATGAGGAGGAGGGATTCTGATTCTTTGGCCACAAAACACCACACAATGAAAGACGAATGAAATGAGATAACCTTGTAGATAGAACATTGAGAAGCACTCACATTCTAAAGATGTTTTTAGGGTAACCCTAGAAAACACTAAGATACACAAGAGAGCTGCTCGTAGGAAGGTGAGGTTCCTTCCCCATAAAAAAATTTACTACATGGATTGTTATATTAAGATCATCAATTCGGGAACATGTTGAGATGTTAATGGATTCATTTAACATAGGTGACTTATATTCCATAATTTGTTGGTTATAATTCCCTATGATATAATTAATATGAATTTTAATATCATGGATTATGAATTTAAAAAAAATATTCGTTATTCATTATATGAAATGGATTTCATAAATTAGAATTCGTTTGTTTTTTAATAATTATTAAATTCATGAATTTATAGTGAAAATAAGGAATATTTTTTTTATTTCAAGGTATTTGATTTGATAAATATATTTATTAAAATAGGATGTTTTTTCTTAAATTTGATTTAAATTTAAGATACAATAATTTTTTGTATTTAATATGTAAATAATTTTTTAAAGAAACTTTATTAATGTTATGTTATTTGGGGATATATGTATTAAAACAAACAATAGAGGTATGAATCAATAATTATGAATAGAAATTTCAAGTGATTCATGAAGATTGGATGGTCATTTATACCTTGTTGGGTATACCAAATGTAACCATGGATAAAGATTCATTTGAGTGAATGGTAATTTACTTGGATTATAATATAATAATATTTAGTAAGGTTAATTTTAGATTTATTTTTGGTTTTATGGTTATGGATTCGTTAATATTTCTCATGATGCATTAAATTATAAACATGTGCTGTATCTATGAAATAATATTGGATTTTAGTATGTTTTATTCTAAGGAATTGTCGTAAACTACTATTCTGCAAACTATCTATTAGAAATTCTAAATGGGATTAGGTAAATTGGATAGAATAAATAATGCATAGGAATAAATGTTAGTGTCTTGGGTAAATCATATTTATTATTATGTTACTCACCCCTTCCCATACTTTTTAGTGTGTTTGATCATAGATGTTTTTTATGATAAAATAAAAATAAAATCTACCTTGATTATTAATGATATATGATAATATATTATTTCATTGACGAACATGATAATATTCAGTCGTGTATAATTATAGGGTTTATTTGTCTAGAAGATATATGTGTAATTTTACAACCTTTTATTTACATATTTATTATGTTATTAATTTTTTGGATCCATTTTTATTAATAATTTTTTTTAAAGTTGTTTAAAATATTGTTTTAGTTTTAAAAAAAATAATATTCAGTTTATTATAGTTAATTAGTTTCTTCTTCATAATATCATTATCCAATTAATAAATTATGCCCATAATCATTATTTTTTACCTATTTTGAATAGGGTTTATACATGAGGTTATGTGACATTTTAATTTAGATCTCAAGTTTAAAGGTCCTATGTTAGGGAGTTATAAAATGGTATTATAGAATGGGTTTTAATGTTTATACATGGAAATTATTTATGAAAAATATTAGGATGGTCAAAACTGGTGTGGTACCCAAAAAAATCATATTTAAAATCATTATAGAAACAAATGAATATATATAGTGAATATGAATGAAAATTGATTATAGGAATTAATGAAATAAATTTTTCTTAATGGTTTACATGAACACTATGGTTTGAAATGGGTAGTGTGATCATCTATAATGGAAGACATGGATGGATATGACATGCATGTCAATTAGATTTTTGAATCCAATAATTTATGTATTCTTTGAAATTCCTCTATGTAGGGAGCCTATAATGATCAAGGAGATAGAAACATAGAAATAATTCATCAACACCTAAATTGGTTACTTTATGAAATTCAAGTTCTTGGAGGAGGTGTATCATAATATTAGCCAAAGTAAGTGAATAATGCCACAAATGTTTAGAAGTATAATCCTCCTATCTTTAATGGAAATGGTTTAGTTCTAGAATCTAAATATTTTTTGAAGGTATAAACTAAATCATCTAGTGTCTTCCAAATCCTATGACATTGAATGTGTAATTTTTTTATTTACATGTTGGAGGGGAATAACGTGGTTGGTGGGAGTTTGTTTAGGAATAATAGGTTCATGGGGATCCAATATGGTATTGATTTCAAAATATATTTAGTTTATAGTATTACCCAGAGGCTTTGAATCTAATGTAATCTCATGAGTTCGTAGATTTGGGGTAAGGGAATATGATAATTTTGTGAGTGTTCAGTTTTTCTATGGATCTTGTTCCCTTTAGAAAATATATTTTTATAAATTATAAACTTAAGTCCATGAAATAAGAGATGTGTCATTGAAAAAAAATTAATTCAAAACAATTCGCGATGAACCAAATCAGTGAATGGTTTTAGTGTACATCTTTTCCCAACTATATTATAACAAAACACATAAACCATCAAAAAGATATACCAAGAGAGTAATTAATAAAATAAAATTAAAAACATAAAATAAAGTTTATTACACTTTAAATTTTGAAACATCTACAATAATGGGTTTAACTGATATCCCTATGTATAAACCAATTATTCTAACCTCTAATGTTATGCACCCTCCCCTAGGATCACCAAATAATTTGGTAGTACCCTTTCTTCTTAAGATGTGTCTCAATGTATCCTGCTTAAAGGAAAATGGATATAAAAGAAAGAGGGAGATTTTTCATTACTATTGAATGATATCTGGTACCATTAACCTAAAAATAAAATCTATGATCCCATTATATAGACTATTCATTGAATAAAGTATCTTTTTGGAGTTCTTACATTTCATATATTTTGATATCAAAAACACTTGTATCCACTATTATAACCCTTAAATTAACTCTTAATTTATGTAAATTGTTTTTAAACACATTTAGTAATCAATAAACCATCTATACATCATCATATAATGTATCATATATTGAAAAAACATGATAATTAGTTTGGTAGAGTCATCCTGATTATATCCAGTATAAGATTTCATATAAATCCAAAAATATAATTTCATAAACTATGATATAACATGAATTAGGGTGTAGTGAATCTCACCATTTCCTGGATTATGATTTACAGTATATTTTTAACAATATCCCACATATAATAAGTATTCTATAACTTTTTAGAAAAAATCAAAACAATTTGAAAATCCATCAAAACTATTTTTTTGGACTATCATATAAACAAAAAATTTAGCAAATTATTTGAACAAAAATTAATAATCCTTCAAAGGAATATAGTGTGACCTATTGGTACATTATTGCTTTGATAATATCTATGAATCATCAGTCCATAATTATAAGTAATTAATAGCCTTTAACAAATGTTAATGTTACTTAATCTAAAATGGGGTTAGAGTCGATCTCGAATAAACAAACCCATATCGTCAAATGAATATGTGATATAACCCATATTTCCATCACTCGTAATTTGTATTCCAGTAAATAAATTCTGATAATTGTTTAATTTTATGTTATATTACATTATTTTTTATATTTTACATATAATTTGGGGTTTATTGTGAAAATGGACTTATTCTTGAGATTTAATTGTTTTTATTCTTTTATAGAAATGGTTCAGAATTTATAATTATAATTTTTTTTGTTAAAATTTATTATGATGAGATGATAATTTTTTTACTAAGTACTATAATTTGTAAGGGTTTTATGGACATTCATGGTTCATACATAACATATACTTTGATATTTTGGATGAAAATGTCAAAGTCATTAATGAATAAGGTTTTTTTTCCTCTAAATAATATTTTAAGGGATTTTAAAAACATTTTGAAAAAATTCATTATATTTTTAAATCATGTTTACCAATATTATGGGAATGTGTGATATATTTTTTATCAGTTTCATAATGTTTTATCATTTAAAATGTATTTTAATATATAAATAAGATAATTTCTTGAGCTTCACTAATATATAAATTTTTTTATTTTCACTAAAAATGTTATGTATCCATTGCACTAAAGGAATATATTATGTATAAAGATAAATTTTTATATATAATCGCAACATGAAATTTTTAAAATGGGAAAATTGTAAATATAAATTATATTTTTTTTATTTTTCTACTCAAAGATAGTCATAGAAGTTTTTATAAATAGTATAAATTATAACATAAAAAGATTTACATCACAAGATAATTAATATGTTTTGATACAAAAATACATATAACACATGTATTTATCATTCATTTGAAATAACTTCTAAATCATTTGTTAAATATATATAATTAAATTCGAATGGAAATAAAGGAAATTCTAAAGATCAGGGTAAGAATTATAAAGTGTATTAAATTCCTATTCTATGCTCGAATTCAAACTAAATTGATCCATGCATAAAAAAGGTATTTCCCCAGGATAAAGAAAATTGTATAATTTCACAATAAAATAATACTACATTCCTATTTCAATTTAAAAAACATGTTCCATCCATCATGGGGAGGTTAGGTCCAACTACTACTATAGTATTTTTCTTCATTTTTTCCGCTACTAGTATAATTTTCTCATTCTTCTCCTATTGTTATTGTTACCTCTCAAATAGAGAGATAAAACCATTAGTTATTAGGGAAAGTAATAATATATGATTTTAATGATTGATTCTTATACTTAATAAATATAACCTCTTATATTTTGATTTATTTCAATATGTAGTGCATGATTATTATTTTAAATGTGATTGAGTTAGAATTATTTAAATAGTTCCTTTTTTATAATGTCAATTGATAAACCATACCTATCAATCCACTTAGTAAATATTTTATATGATAAAAAAGGATACGATGAGTGGTGATTGTTTATATATTTTTGGAACATGGGTGAAGGTGTTGGATTACATTTAAATTACTTAGGAACACTAATTTACTCATTTGTCATTCATATTTTTAATTATTTTCTTCATGGTTTTTAATGAATACTTATGAATAACATCATGTATTTAAATTTATTATTCAAATATGGGGATATTCAATTTAGTAATTAATCAATATTAAAATGAAAAAAATTGTTTCTTAGAAGTTTTAAATTTAACTATAGTTAAAATTATAAATGCTTTAAATTTTGTTGGAAAAACAAATTACCAACTAGCTTGTAAGTCACATAGCTAACCATTGTGGGCCAATTGACCAAGGTAGGCCTAAGGTAGAGCCTCTCTGGTGGTAGTCAAAGAGTAAGACTGATGGGGGTCCCATGTATAGTGTGGGCCAAGGCCAGTGTGGGCCAGGAAAGGAGGCATGACTCATGTGATTCAGTGTAGTGTTATGGGAGATCATTTATATTGTAGTATTCTAAGTAATTATATCCATATCTCGGATATGCCTATCCTCCATTGTCACTACTTGAATAACAACATCCACAACTCGACATCGAATACCCCCTTCTATAATCACTAGAGACCTCCATGTTTTCCACATGAAAGTATGAATATAAGCTAAGAATCCTCATTTAATCTCAGAACCACCTTGGATTTAATATGTAATCATGGTCAACCACCATGAATATCATTTGTTTAATGCCTCCCCATACATAATAAAGATCAGTTAAATCAATCAACTACAAATTCCATATGATATTTGGGTGAAGTCCTATGTCATTTTCATCACTCACTGTGTCATGAGATCCCAAGGATGATATGTTTATCCAAAGTTATAATCTATAGAAATTAGGTACCATGAATTAGCTTTGTGAATTCATATTAGAAAATGAATACATATAGTAACATGTAAAATGGGTAAGTGACAATGGGGGAATGAGCTTTGTTGGGAAATTTTAGTTCGGCTACGTAATTCCAATAGATGGATTTGGATATATGATCTTTTTCAAAATGGATATGTAATAGAGGCATGCATTTGGAAATATGGACCCATGGGTTAATATGGTTACCTCGCACCTTGTGTGGTCGAGTTTTTACACAGGATCGACATTAAAGTTTTTCTGGAATAAAAATAATAAAAAATACATGGAAAATAGATTAATATCAATATAAAAATATTGAGGGAAGTTATTATGGTAGATTAAAAAATATAAGATATATGGATTTTGGTGATATTTATTGGAAAAATAATAGAATGGTTCTACATTGAGAAATTATAAACATCTAATATATCTAATTATTTAACAATGAAAAATCTAAAAATATACATTCAAAGATTAAAAAAAGATATAAAATGTATTAACAAAGGAATATAGAGAGGTAAATTTCTCTATAAATATAACAATGATGCTAATATTGAACGATATTTGAGGATCTCACTATGTTGTTGCATCTTTGATCTATTTTTCATTACATATATATTTTATTTTAGATTTTTTATTTATTAATTACTGTAATTCATTAATTTATTTTATTTTTAAAGTGATTTGACCTCTATTTCATCCATTACTTATCTTTTTAACTTTATCAATCTCATTATATTATTCTCATCACTTCCATTTTGACCTACTTCACTAAATAATGAGTGACCAACTTGAGGATTTCCCCTGGGGGAGGATATTCTCTTCTTAGATTGTGTTCTTGAATTACAATGTCTTATTTTAATTTATAGTGTGGTAGAGTGAAGTGTATGGTTGTGGAGACTTTCCACTATGACAAATATAAAAAGGTCATATCCATTCTCTTAATTAATCCTTCTGCACATTATTTAACATAATCTCATCACATGATCGATTTAAACTTTTAAAAGAATATTATAGAATATTATAGACTCAAGTCTGGGACGATTCCACACTCTCAATTGAGGCGTGTCATCATCCAGGATCACATGAGGAGTTGGAAATGATTTTTACTTGGAATTTAGAATTTATCAAATATTAAATAAAAAAAATATAAATTCAAATGTGCGATTTAATAATTGCATTATCAAACTAAATTTAAAAAAATAATATGAATAATTTATGGAACCTGAATCCAAACATTAATGTTATTGTTATTTCTTCCTAACCATCATTATTTCTTTCATTTCATATTATTTTTTATTTCCATTATTTTTCAATTACATTCCATATCTTCTATAGAATAATAAAAACAACAAAAATAAGTAGTTATTAGGTTAATTAGAATAAGGAAATAAATAAACAATGAATATTTTCATGTGATATTACACAGGTAATCCACTATGATACATAAGGAAAATAGAAATTGTAGATTCTTCCACACCATGCGACATGTATTTTCCAAACATAGTTCTTATGTTGAGGATCCCAATAGTTTCTTACAGTTTTTCATATTGTAAATACTTTTCATTTTTTTAAAATATTACCCGATGATGTTTTTAGAAGTTTATTATTATAAAATTAATGATTTGTTATAGGTAAATCAAAAATAAATAAAAATATGTTCATTATAACAATTCCCAGGTACAAGAACTTAAGGAACAAGTACAAAAACTAAAGAGAAAATCTGATAGGGTGTTTGACTATGTTGTTGTAATACTTGAGGAACCTGAACCTAAACCAAATGTAGAACCATTGTTATTTTATGTTTTTCTAAGAAAATTCATGAATTTTTTGCTTCAATTGAGGAAAATTCATATACAAACTATTTTTAAGATCAAATCAGTTAATATCATGAAGAGGCAGAGAGTGAAGATGAAGACTCACATGCTGGTGTAAATATAAGATATCAAAAATGCATAGATAAATATTTTAGTGATTGGTCAAATGATAATATGAACTATGATATTCCATAATTCATGTTTGAAACATAATAAACTCTATTCTATTATCTACCCATAGAATAATACACCACTAATGTGGTGGAATTTAAAGGAAGAATGAAAGAGCATGACTATCTTCCTCTATCCAATGAGATCCAACTTCAGGAGGCACTTACCACTAAAGATGTGATTGAAGATGAACCAAATTAGGGATCTGATCTTATATTTAACTCTATATCATTTTAATTTATTTATTTTAAATTTATTATTAACTCCCAAGGTCTTGAATTTATGATTTTAATAACTCTTGTGTTATCTTAGGGAAAGATGAAAAAGATGTGCTTGTACCTTCTGAGTAAAACATGAAACTTACAAAACTTATTTCAAATGAATTAGATGAAGTTTTTTGGATTATCTAAGTTTCCTTTATTGAGGAAACCAACGTATTGGTTTCCCACATTTAAATGGACAATTATAGTTCTCATTCTTTATGTTTAATTTCTCTCTAAACAAAACTACATTCCAACCTTCCCTATAAATATTAAATTCATGATTCCCATGTTGAGGGATTACTAGATAATCATTATAAGGTTTCATAAGAAGCATATGGGATGTAAGATTATCCTAACTTCATCCTACCCCCTATATAAAATTTATACCTAACTGTGAATGGGTGTATTTGGTGTACCCTAACCATGGACTCCTTGCCACCCATAATGAAGTAGTATATTCTAGAATAAGAAACGTGTGATGGTTTAAATTCAATATTATCCATCCACTGATGGATAATGGATAACAACTGGTACTTCCCTTTTGGAGGTAGTAAAAATTAGGGGCCCACATGGGGAATTAAACTAAAAAATATTCTTTTACATGCTTTCTAGTAAATTTAATTTCAATCTTATAATTTGTTTTGTAAGTATCCCCAATCCCTTATTCTTTAGATATTTAATGACATGATACTTGTGTTTTATTTGAGTGATTTTCTTTTATTGAACCATGATGGAACAATGAACCCACTAAAAATCCATAGAGAAGATAGGACTAATGCTTCATGTGAAATAGAGTTCATTCTCACATTCTTTATCCTTTAACTCTCTGTATTTTCTCTAAAAGATCTATTTTTGGTTGGAAATTTTGATATCTAATAAAACTGGAAATTTAATGTAAATTATTTGAATTTATACTTTAAATAACTTATCAAGAATATTTAATTTTTTTAAAGAACCTTATGATTCCAATTTTTATATTTAAATGATAATGACATTGAATGACTAAGGTGGATAATTTATGTATTAGAGTGAACCATGGCTATTAAAATGATGACTCTTTATTTGAGGGAATTATTTTATTCATGTAAATGAAATTTCAAAAAAAATCATGCTTTTAGTTGTTTAAATATACATTAACTATGTTTCTATTATTATTCATTCAATGAGTGATTTTAAAATATTCATTTATCTCATTCTTGAGAGGATTTCAATACTAAATAGTTTTTATTTTATTATGAGTATATTTCTAAAGTTATCTTGGTGCATGTAACCTATAATAACATAGATTGTATCTTTTTAAAACAATGAATGCGCAAAAGAAATTTTAATATTATTGAGTAATTTTTATTTAGATTCCCTTATCCTAGATATCTCCTAATACATTAATCATTTTTATCCATTGAGACAATGAAAAATCATGATAATAATGAACTAAATTTCAAGCCATTTTATCCCTTTATTCCCTCATATTAGTTTTTTTAATAATATTTTAATGTTGATGTTAGGGGTGAAGGAATTCATGGATTAAGGCTATTCTTAATTTTCATGAAAACTGTGGTCGTGTTAAATTTTTTATTGATAAAAGTTTATTGATTTTGAAATTGTACATTATTATTTTATCATATTAAAAAAATTAAAAAATAATAATTATTTGTGACTTGGAATAATAAAAAAATCAATATTACTAGACTGATGATATATATATATATATTTGTGTGTGTGTGGTTAAGTGTTGAATGTGATGTTTATTACAAGAATGAATTTTGAAAATGTAAAATATATGAAATAGTAATTTAATAAATATTAATAATAAGATGAAAAATTCAAGAAGGATCTATTAATTCATTATGATTTCATATTTTTTTACCTTTAATTGATCCTGTAAAGTGGGAGTTGGAACTTTTAAGTGGATAATTTCATTGAACTTTAATTTTTTGTTATTTTGTTTAATACTTTATATACTGGATTTTATTTGAGATTTAATGTATTCTACTTCATTTCATGGAAACTTTAAGAATTATAATAAGTAGAACCAAAATTGAAAATACATATTTATTTCATGTTATTATTTTCTTTACAAAGTGTAGAAATTAGTTCCTTTGAAATCCTATGGATGAAGATCGTGTTCTTATGATATGGCCATAAATATACATAAATTTTTTACTATGAGTGATGTAAATAAAATATTCATAGAATTTTGAATCATGATTTGGAATAAATTATAATAATGAATCAATAATATTGAATTAATTAAATATGTTTAACTATTTTCAAAATGGAGAATGAAATATTCCCGGATTGATTTCTTCTTTGAAAAGTGTGAAGTTAGTTGATGTCTTTTTTGGAAATTGAAATTTTGATTTAACATTTATAATTATTTTATTTTATTTATTTTAATTCCAAATATTAGAAACAAGTTATTCCACTTGAATTCAGTGTTGAGATTCAATGTTTCAAGATGATATTGGTTTAAGTGTGGGGTATTTTATGCATTCATTTTTCATGCATATTTTTAAGTATTTTATTAATGATTTTTAATGAATATTGATAAATAATATCATATATTTAATTTTTTTATTCAAATACCGGGATCATAAATTAATGAATTAATATTTATTTAAATTAATAGAAATATATATTTTTGGATGTTTTCAATTTATTTGTAACTATACAAACAAATGATTTAAACATTTTAAGGAAAAAACTCTAGTTGTCCTTTAATACACATATCTAGACCTAGTGTGCCATCTATCTAAGATAGGATCGAGGGAGGGCCTACCTGGTGGTAGGGGAAGATTGTTCCACATGATGATTAGTGCAATAATAGTGTTGTCTAAAGCCATCATTAGTCATTTTAGGAGGCATGGAACCTATGATTAGGTGTAGTTTAATAGGACACTAGCCTTACTGCAAACATCTGATCAGTGATTTTCATTACTCATATAAGCCTCACCACAATTATTTTCAATTGAAATGATAGTTCTACTGCTTAACATTGTTAATCTTCATATACAAACAAAAAATTCCTCCATTTCCACCATTTTAAAACACAAACTCATGATATTAATATTAATATATGCTCAAAACCACCATGGATCACATTTGGATTCTTGGGAAACCAACATGAAGCTCATTTATAAAAATATATTCCATACATGGTGATGATAAGTTCTATCCGACCATTTTCAAGGTCTTATAAGATTCAGGTGAAGTCTGACATCATTTACATCACCCGCTATATTGTGGAATTGTGAGGTTTAAGTGTTGAACAAAGGTCAAATTCTATTGTAAAGAGATAATAAGAATTGACTATGTGAATTCATATCAGAAAACAACTATGTTGAGTAACATTAAAAATAGGTTGGTGAACCTTGGTATAATCATCTATATAATTCTTATAGATAGATATGTCTATGTGATCCCATTCAAAAATTCTTGTGTTAGGGAGACATGAATTAGTTCACATGGACCCATGTGTGAAAATGGTTACATTTCACATATCATGATTGGGTTTTTTCATAGGAGTGACGTCATTATTTCACTTGAATCAAAAAATTAACAATACATGAAAAATTGATTGATCGCAAAACTAAAATATTGATGGTATCCATGATAGAATCTTACCCTAATTTGAGATACATGGATTTTGGGGAGATCTGAAGGAAAAATAATTGAATGGTTTTATACTAAGAATTTATAAATGATTGATGGATATATAGATTCAATGTATAAAAATATAAATAGATACATTCAAGGATTAAACAATGTTATGGGATATTTTAATTGAAGGACGATGTAGAGGAACCTCCCTATATAAATATAAAGGTGTTTGTTCCATTGAAAAAGATCAAAGGATCACACTAGGCTGTTGTGGATTTTCACTATTATTCATTTCTTGTATTTTATATTATAGTTTTTACTTTATTTAAATATTTTAATTAATTCAATGTGTTTATAATGAAAGATCTCCACCCATTAATTCTTCCATTGTTTCTCACTCTCCCTTTCTATCTCTCATTCACTTCTTCACATATCTTATATTGTGTCCTCTTTTACTCAATAATGAATGACTGTACCAAGGCTTGGCTTCGTGGGAGGATAGTTTTTTCCTAAATTTTATCACAAATTATAGTTTTTAAGGAACATTTTTTGGGGAGTGAGAGTGAATCGTATGGGTGTGGATACTGTCCACCACAACATAGGTATCAAACACGTCTATATTCTCTTATTTAACCATTTTTCCTCTCTTCTATTTAACAAAATATCTTCATGTGATGGACTTGATGTATTCAATGGATGAATCAGTATACAATGGATTTGGGTCCTAGAATATTCAACACTCTCTATTGAGGTGTTTCATCAACCTTGATTACAAGAGGTAGTGGAATTGAGTTTACCTTAGCATTTATAATTTCAAAACAACTAAATAAAATAATAGTAATTAAAATGTATGATTTCAAAATTTGATTATCAAAATATATCTAAACAACCAAAATGAATCATTTCAGTAGCCCGAATTCAAACCATAAAGAGAATTTTCATTATTTATATCCATTTATTCTTTCAATACAAGTTAGTTTATTTTTTCATTCATTCTCCATTAAATTCCATTTCATTCATAGAATAATAAAAAAAGCAAAAATAAGTAGTTTATTTTTGAATTAGAAAATATATGTGAATAAACTATGAAGAACCTCAAATTAGGAAACCTTTATCATCCACTATTTTATACTAAGAAAATAGAAAATGTATCTTTTTGGGCACCACATTATTGGTGTGTGTCAAACACAAAAGCCTAATTGGGCATTGGATGTGTAATTCCCCAATACTTTTCTATATATCTATCCTTATATATATATATAATGTATTTAATATGTTTATCCAAATATGGGATGGTTTTATCATGTTATATAATTATATTATAATGAATTTATACCTTGTTTTTTGTGGAATTACATGAATTTATTTTTCCTTTAAAAAATTTTATAATGTTTAGAATAATTTTTATCACGTGCAAATGATTTATTTTTCCATAATTTCAAAATCAAATGCTATATCTTTTACCGAATATTTTTCTCTAAAATACATTTATTTATTTTTAAAACCTATATTAGTGAATATTTGTTTTAAAAGTAAAATTTAACCAAAAGTTTCACTTCACCATTATCGAAGATTATTTTTCTGATAAAATTCATATTTTAATGAATAGTGAAAATACTACATTTTAATTCAAAACTACATATTTTTCTAATTTATTTATATTTTCAGATTATCTTTTTATAGGATTTTAAGGTATATTTATACAATTTTTTATTAGTTAATCCAATTTAGTTCATTGGATTCTTTTTAAAAATTAAAATTAAATATAAAAACTATTTAAACATTCGAACATTTTACTTTAAAAACTCGTTTTCTCGATCAATCAATGGGATTAGTGTTAAAATATATTTAAGATCTTATGAGAATTTAATATTAAAAAGTGGACATATATTATTGGACTATATATGAAAACAATTTTCCAATATGATCAATATAATTTTCAGTGAATGGTATCTTTAGTATTTTATTTACCATGGTTATAGATAAATAGGGTAATTAAATGTAAAAACTAATATTATAATATTATAAAATTACCCTAAAACTTGTCCTAATATTATTGAAGAATTTATTATCTACCATTAAAATCCTTGGGAAGAAATTATGATCGTTTGAAGCCAATTGTGTCTGATTATGACATTTATAACATTTAATTTAGTGTAAAGGAAAATATGTCATAAAAATGTCTCTTCTTACTAAAAAAATTAATATGGAATTATGTAGATGATATATTAAACTATGAATATTAAATATAATGGTAAGAATATTACTCACAACATGGTAATTTATTTATGATTTATATAAATTAAATAAATAAATTTTTTATGACACAAAGATGATGCTATAATAGATTTATTAAGGATGGAATCAAAATAAATGAAATTAATAATATTAAACTAAATATAATTATAAATATTTTATCTCATCCACGAATTTGTTGGATGAAAATGACATATTATTATTAATTTAATGCAGTTTATTTTTTATGTAATCTAGTTATTATGTTTTTAAAAAGTCATGTAATGAATAGTGTAAAAATTGACATAATTCATATTTTAAAATATAAAATATTTAATTAACTGAAATAAATTTTAAAAATATATAAGATTTGACCCAAAAAATTATATAACTATAAAAATGTCATTAATGACTCAATAATTGGAAATCTGGAAGGATTTGGAAATTATTTTAACCCTCTAATTGTAAATTACTTGATAAAATAGTAATAGTTTTAAGGGGTTAAAACAAAAAGAAATTGATTAAAAAAATAATAAAAATTGTTTAGTTTTCATTGGATGATTATATTTCTACCCATACACATCCAATATTATAACTAAATGTACTTTCACCCATTTTTAATAGAAATTTAATTTATATTAATTTTATACTTTTGATAATTCCAAGTGTGTGTCTGCAATCTCCTATAATAAATAACTCAACCCTATCTATTACTCACACTTATAAAAAAAATGGTTCATCGAAGATTTACCAAATACCCTTCTGATAATCTCTCCCCACATTCTTGAATCCTTATTTTAAGAATCACTCCCTCTTTTTAGGAGTTAATGTGTTAAGAAAGGTGATCACCAAATACAAATGTAATGTTTTTATTTAAGGGTTTTTATTTCATTTCATCTTCAAAATCCGTAAAATCTACACCAACCATGATGAGATAATAACTTAATTTTCCTACATATACTATGATTTAATTATTCTAATATAATCACCTAAATCCATCTCCAATTTCATCAAATGGGAAATGAACTTTTCATTCATGTCTATGGCGGACTAGAGTCTCGTGATCCGATATAGTTTGTTTTTCATTATCGTCTTTCAAGACTAGTAATAATGATGGAATTAAGGTTTATATATTATTTTTATGACATATTTTTCAGTATATAAGAATAAATTATCAATTATTTTCTTAATTTCAAGTCACATAAAAATGATAATGTCATTCATGTGTACATGTGAACAATCACATCCACGAAGCGATGTGAATCATTTAAAATCACCACATCACTTGTATGATATATATAATAATATTTAAATGATTATTTTATTTTAATAATACTATCATCATTCTGGAAATATAAAATTACAATTAACTTATTTCTATAATGATCAATGAAAAACAAAAACTCTACTCTAGTGTACATACGCTCTACACTCTCCAGGATTATAATGTTGTTCATTTTTTTGTCATAATTAATGGTTTGATATGAAATTATTGTGGATATATAAAATTTATCCTTGTTTCCTAAATGTTATTCTTAAGATGATTTACTTGTGACCCCATAGACTATTGACATCGTTCCAAGTTCATTTTCGACGCAAGAACTAAATATCGATAAACAATCTATCATGAAGATAAATAAATATGTAATTGTAATAACATGATAATAAGTGATTTGAAAGGAATAATAAACATGAAATTTTTTTTTACTAAAATTATAATTTAACATCATTTTATTTTTCAGGAATATAAATATTATACATGACGATTTGGACTAAAGGTAAGGGACTTCACCTCATTCTCCTTTCATTGATTCATTTCATTATAATATACACCATTATTATTGTATAAGGTGTACATTTCAAAACCGTATTTAATATATACTGATGTTATTTAAAAATTAAATGAATTAATTTATGTATATTAATATTTAAATATTCAAAATTTTATGGGACACCCTGAACATTTAATGATTTAATTATCAAATATTTTTCATCATGATAATAATTTACATATTTATTTAAATTTATATAAAAGGATTATACAAGGAATTTTTTTTCTATCATGAATTTCATTCAAGTTACTTAAAATGAAGTTTTTTATATGGAGATAATTAATTCTCCTCCATCATAACCGTTATTTTATATTTGGTATCCTCTAAACACCTTAATGTATTTTAAAAGGAAAAAAGAAATATTGTATTTCTATTTTTTGGGTATCTAGGTATTGAAAATGGAATCTTAAATTAAAATGATATTTTTTATACGAAATTGTTTTCCATATGGTATTGGAAGATGTTTTCAAAATGTATTGGTGAGGAAAGTGTTTTATTCGTGAAATGGTACTTGAGAATTATATTAAATTGGTGATCCTTTTATAGCTTATATGAATGGTTGGACCCCATTATAGCACATGTGTGAGCTCGAAATAACTTATACAAATGGTTGATTCCTGTTATAGATCACGGGTGATCCTATTATATCTTATTTGATAAGATGATCCCCATTATAGCTCATGGGTGAGCCTGATATAGCTTATATGATGGGTTATCCCTATTATATATCTATAATTTATTAGTTAATAATAATATTGGAAGTAATCCATGTGGTTATTCCAATTGAAAAGGGGTTTCAAATGGATTTATGTATATGATAATCTAAGTCACCTAATGTATTTTTAATCGGTTTTTATTGGTTTTAATTTTTTTTCCTTTAGAAAAAGGTATGAGTGTTATTCAGATGAAAAGGTTTTGTTTCATTTACCCAAATAAAATTAAATGGGTTACCATGTTTCAACTAGACTAATGGTTTTCTTTATTTTTATGACCCTTACTAATATTTTTATGCTCATCACATGTTTTTAAATGTTTTCTATATAACTTATGGGATAATAGATTCAATGATAGAATCAAGGAATAATGATGATGATTAAACCTGAAAAGACCCCATATTTATTTACTTTCTTGTGTTATGAAAGATATGAAGTATCCACTTAGAATTTCTATGTTTTTATTGTGTAATAGTTATAGCCTAATTCTCTAAATATCTAAACCTGAAAAGATCCTCAATGTGAATTCTTGACATAACTAATGATTCTTTAATGTTTAAGGTCAGGGCCTTATAGTTGGTAATAGAGTTCAGTTTAGATAAATTAGAGGTTAGGATGGTGATAATTTATTTTATTTATGGGATTTTACTTTATGGATAAGTTTAAATAATGTTTAATTGTAATATTAACTAGTTGATTCATCTAAAATATGTCTATTAATAATGGTTTTACATAGATTAAATAGGAAATATATAGTGGGAAGGAATTGAGAGGAAAACAACCTTTCACAACAACATCATTATGTGGTCAAAAAAAGAACTTAATAGTTTGTTGCAGTGATGGAACTGTTGACTCGAGCTATAAATGGTGGTGGTATCCATGAATGAGATCATCTAGATCAACCACATAGAAATATGTCGGTAGTGGAATATTTTAAGAGGAAATATACCCCATCATTCAATGGATTGTATGACCATGTGGTAACTGACGGATGGATAAATAACATGGATAAGATATTTCAAGTCATGGGATGTTCAGACCATAAAAAGGTTACTCTTTCTATCTATAATTTTAAACATTGGTCTAATATATGGTGTTCAATGGTTAAGAATAATGTAGAGAAAAATATTCTTGATGCCATGGAATGGGTAGAGTTTAAGGATATTTTCCTTGAGAAATATATAACTAAGGTAGTTTGTCTTAGGATGGAGAAGAAATTCTTGGAATTCAAAAAAAGATAAAAATTTAATTGCCACATACGAAGGGATCTTCAAAACATGGGCTTGGTATGTTTCAGATTTTATTCAAGGCATTGCCAGAAAAATTAATATATTTTACTCAGGATATAAACTTGGGCTACGAAGAGGTTTGGCCTCCTGAGAATTTAATTTTTATGATAATTGGTTTCATGTAATGATAAATTTGAAGTGGAGTTTTCCAACACTTACATTCCATAATATGATAAGATTATAAAGTCGTTAAAGTGTAATCAAATAGAGAAGAAACCAACTATGAATTTTAGAGGTAATCCTAAAACATGTTCCAAGTGAGGTAAAATACATTTTGGGGAATGTATGTCATGATCGGGAATGTGTTACCAGTGTAGTAAGTTTGTTCACAAGGTTCTTGACAGCAAGGAAAACTGTCCTAAATAGTCCAACATTGAGATAACAGATAGCTATTCTGCCGAAAGATTATTAACTATAATTAGTTGGAGCATTATGCAAATTAGTGTCCAATGTTAATTATAGAGGGAGGAAATCATTATTATCAGAAACAAAATTGTTTCGGAAAATCATTTTCTGATACTACGATTGATAATGACACATATAGTGATGTGATGGAAGCTTCTGAGAGCCTGGTATTTTATAAGTATAACCATAATTTAAAGGTTTTAGGAACACCTTCTAAGGTTGTAAGTGATGTGATAATAACATATTAAGGACCTTTTAGAGAGATGTTTTGTGGGGTTATGTTTATGGAAAGATTTTTTTAATTGTGGAAGTATGCCTTTACATTTGGACCTCAGTTTCAGAATATTGATAACCATTATGGTTTGTGTGATCTTTGATGCTTAAAATTATTTTTAGGGACATACATCATAATTCTTGGAATATTAGGAGGATTAAAGTTTACATATATAATAAAAATAAATCAAATAAGTATGTTTAATTATGCTCATATTATAAGTAGTAAATGAATTAAAAAACTTGAAGAAATGGATCATAGAAAAAAATGTTATCTGTTTAATTTTCCTACTAAAAAATTAAATTCTGTTTAACCAATCACAATTTATAGCTTTGTGATGGTTAACATTTTCCAGATAATGGTTTCTATCACTCTCTATCTGAACACAATTGTTATTTTTCTCTTCTATATCCATTTTTTTCTACATTGAACCCTATTACCTGTTATCTCATTTGACATTTTTACTTCAATTTCATTGTTTTAATTTCTAGGTTTTATGGAATCTTTTTCTGATATGGGATTTCAATGAAGTTATCAAGACAAAATTTAATATTGTGATGAAGTAATTTCTAAAAGGGGAGAAGGATGTGACATCATAGTTAATTATAGGACAATACATTTTTATTTTTATAAAAATAATTAATTTTATATTATTTTTACCTTAAAGGGTGACTATGTTTAATAGAAAACACAACATGAAATAATGGGTATCTCCTAAATCTAACATTTCACACAAGACAGAGTTATACAGAAAAAGATATAATATATTATAATTTTATTATTTTAAATGGTAATTGTCACCTATTTATTATATTGGTTGAAATGAACAAAACTAACTATATAATATTAACACATGATTATTAATTTTTTTACTTTAATCTAATAAATTTTAAAGGTTTAAAATGAGAATAAATTTAATTTTAAGCATAAAATACTCTAATATTTTTAAAAGGTAGTTTTACTGCCTTTTGATGGAGAACAATTTTTAAATCTATTTTTATCACATTTATATGTTCTATTTTAAAAAATAAACTTATTATTTGGAATAGGGACAAATAAATTTACTTTAGTTTAATTTTTGTTGTATTTCTAATAAAATTCATATTTTAATTAAATTTTAAAATACTGCTTTTTAATTCAAAACTTCCTTTTCATATAAATTATTTTTATTATTATATAATCATTTAACATGTTATTAAGGAATAATTAGATGATGTTTTTATATTTTAATTAAATTTAGTTCATTTTATCCATTTTCAAATTAAAATTTAATATAAAAACATTGTGAAATTTTGAACGTTTTACATAAAAAATCTGTTTTTTCGATTTGTCAACAAGATTAGTGATAAACCTAATTTAATCACTTCTGTGAGTATAATTTTCAAATACAGACATACATGGTTATAATTAGTATAAAAATTGGTCCATTAGGATCAAAATAATTTTTGTTGAATAGAAACTTTAATATTTTATTTACAAAGATTAAAGGTAAATAGGGAAATTAAAGTTCAAATTAATATTATAATATTATAAAATTACCCTAACATATTTCCTAATAATATTGGATGAGTTATTATCCATCATGACCATACTTAGTCCTAATAGTGACATTTGGAATCCACTTGGGTGTGATTATGAAATTTATTGCATTTAATTTAATGTAATGGAAAATATGTCATAAAAATTTATCTTCTAAATAAAACAATTTCAATATTTGGTAATGTAAGTGATGTATTTGAATATTAATAGTCCATATAAAGATAAAAATTACCTACAAAATATTAATAATGTTAATTTATTTTTTGAATTAAATAATTAAATATAATTATGAAACAAATATGATTAAGTAATAGATTAATAAAAAATGAGTCAAATAAATGATATTAATGATAATATAATAAATATTATTTGAAATTCTTTATGTCTTACATGAATTTTTTAGATGAATATAAAATTTTATTAATAATTTAATATAGTTTTTTAGAATTAGTCAATTTTTTATTATATTTTTATAAATTCATGTAATGAATAGTATCAAAATTGACATAATTCATATTTTAAAATACAAAATAGTTAATTAAATTATATAAGTTTTTTAAAAATATAATATTGGAAAAAAAATTATTTAACTCTAAAAATGTTATTACTGGCTTATCAATTTGAAATTTGGAATGATTTGGTAATTATTTTAACCCTCTATGTTTAAATTACTTGATAAAATGGTAAGAGTTAAAATGGGTTAAAACCGAAAGATAATAATTAAAAAATGTAAACATATCTTATTTCTATTGTATGATAATATTTAGACCCATATTTATCGTTTAATCAAAATAAATGATTTTTTATGCATTTAAAAATGAATTTGAATTTATATTAATTTAATACTTTTAATAATTCCATGTTTCCCCACCATTCCCCTATAAAAAACACTCATTCCTCTATATTAATCACAATTAAAAAAAATTTCTAACATGATTTTCCCAAAACCCTATAATAGAGTCCCTCCCTGCATTCTTGAAGCCTTATTTTAGGCAGAACTGCCTCTTTAATGGTGTTAAGGTGTTTAGAAAGGGGATTATCTGAAGAAAATGTAAGGTTTTTATTTACTGTTTCAATTTCATTTCTTATTCCACTTCCTTCAAATATCCTCCAACAAATATGATATAAAAACTCTAGTATAATCAATATACTGAGATGTTATTATGTTAATATAATCCCCTGAATCTATCTCCAATTTCATCTAATAGAAATTGGACTTTTTCTTCATGTGTATGAAGGATTACAACCTTGTGAACTGATATAGATCATTTTTTGTTTCTTCATTTCAATAATGGACATAATTTTAACACCTAAATCTTTCATGGTATATTTCTCTTTTAATAATACGATAGCTTGTGATTTACGCAACTTTGAGTTCTTCCACACCACGACCAATCAATCTAGCTGTTTAAAAAAGAAATTATGAATACTAATGCCGATTTTTTGAAATTTTATAAATTTTATTTTTCAAAATGGACTTCATTTTTGGATTTGTAATATCAAAATTAGCTTAGGGTGAATTTTTGTATTTTTCTGAAAACATTCAATTTTCTGTGAATAGTGAAAAACAATGCGATATTGTTTAAAACCAACTTTTTATTTAAATATTTATTTTTAATTTAATTTTATTTTATAATCAAAATAGATAAATAATACCTATATTAGTCCAATGTAATTCATTGGTGTCATTTTATAGTAAGATTATACATATAAAATTTTATTGAACTTTTTAACGTCTTTTACATACCTTCTAGGCATATTTTCAAATTTACATAAAAATTAATTTTACCGCTTTAGTGAATTGAATTTCACAAATTTGAAAGACACAGTTGACATCAGTAAGTAAAATTCTATTCAATAGGATGAAAATAATTTTTGGTGAATAGTAACATTTAAATTTTATTTACCAGGGTTAAAAGTAAATAGGGTAATTAAAGGTAAAAATTATATTATAATTTCCCAAAAACATGTTTTAATTCCACTGGAAAAGTGTATTTCGTCCAAAATCAAACTTAAAACAAAAATACGATCCTTTTTTATCCACATGGATTACATTATGACATTTTTTATATTTTATTTAAAGAAGTGTTAAAAGTGTTAAATTCTAATTTTAATAACTAATAATTTTTAATATAAGGATATAAATAAGTTAAATTATACAATAATAATTCATTATAAATATAAAAATATTTACTACATCATGACATTTTATTTATATCTTTTATACATAAATTAAATATATTTATTTATGACACAATAATGTTGCAGTATATTCATTATTAATGAAAGAATCAAATAAATGATATTATAAATATTAAAATAAATATATTTTTAATGATTTTAAGTCGTACACAAATTATTTATGTGAATATGAAATGTTAGGGTTGATTCAATTTATTTTTTTCGAAGAAATAAAGTTTCTACGACTTTCAGAAAAACCAAATACTAAAAAGTTTCAAAATTGACATAAATGAGTTTTAAAAAAAATACTATTTTATTAAATTATATAACGGTACTAAAAATATATGGTTCATAAAACGGACTTAAATAAGGTTATATATCTCATTAATAAAACACTTGAGGTATTATTGATATTTTATAGTAATTTTATTAACCATGTATTGTAACAATACAAGAAGGCATGGTAAAAGTTAAACTATTTAACGAATGGTTAAATCTAAAAGATAAGGTTAATATAGTGACCTAAACTTGTCTAAAACTTATTTTTTGAGAGTATTTCTACTAATCAACACATTTTCCTTGACATAAATCCATTTTTAGATATTATAAACCCAAAATGACTTTATAATAAATTAATATTTCAATCTTTTGCTAAAGTGTCCCTCACCTCTCTTATAAAAGGGCACCTCACCTTCTATTAAATTCACACCACAAAATACATTTGGATCAGCTAACCCCTACTCAAATATCCTCCAAAATACCATCACTTTAACCTAGACTCCTTTAGTTGATCATAAAGGCAACCTAAGGATGTATTTTGTTCCAATCAAAAGGAAGAACCTGAAGAAGAGGTAATTATTTCATCACCTCTTTCAAATATCTTTTCTTCTTCCACTTCCAATTTCTTTGTTGTTTCCATAATAAAATAATAAATAATATACCTTATACATACTGATATGTCATAATAAATATGGAATAACCATATTCATTATTCTATCCATCATATAAATGATAATGTCACCATACGTGTGTACGTACGACTTACCGTCTCCACATCGTGGTGTAGTTTGTTATTCAACACTTCATTATTTGTATGGGTATAATAATGAGTATAATTTATGTAAATAATAAATATAACAGGTTAATGACCCTCTATATATAATATACCATCCAATTTCATATGATTTCACCATCAATAGAATTATATTGTCTCTTGTGTATACATACGGCTTACCGTCTCCATGACGCGATGAAATTTCATTCCCCATCGTAACCATTCACAAATAATTTTCATTTGATGATTAAAAATAATGTTTAATAACTTAATATAATTGTGGATATGAATAAAATACATCCTATCCATAACAAACATGACTTACATAAAAAACATGTAAAGGTAAATGAATCAGTTAACACCCAAAACAATGATACTGGTGAAATGTTATTAACAAATCAATATTATAGGATCATATATGATGTCATATTTATGAATGTGGTTTTTATATAATTTAATACAAATGATTTAACCATTATAAAGGAGGTTAAAATACCCTCTACTAATGAAAAGTATAAGTTAAGGGTTAATTTTACAATCTCTTTATTATCTGAAGTTGTTTATACATAAGTATCTACTGAGACTTCTTTGTCATATACATTTGCGTTTCTTAAAAATGTATTTCAAAACATTTTTACTATTTCTTATACTATGAGCTAAAGAAGTATATACCCTTTCTTGACTTTTTCTAAAAAAATTAATGTAATATTTCCATAATTTCCAAATAATGTACTTTATGACCTGTTCGACAAATTAAGGAAAGAATGTTTTTTAAACTTATACGACACGTGCAGATATTTCCCACCATTATGACACCTTTGAATCTTCCCTTACACGCCTAAATGAATATTTTAAAAATAAATTTTTTCTTTTATAATTATGAAAATTTTAAATGATTTCAAAGTAGAACAAGATATTTCTCTCAAATAGTTTTTGGATTGATTTCATCTATGACAACATCCTTTGTTCGATTTTAAACTTGTTTGTATTTGATTTATTATGATACAATCTTCCATATTATATTGATGTTTTTTTTAGTTTTTTGACTACGTATGTTCTATTTTTATACCATTCATGGTTTATGGTTAAAGTATTAACCTTATGTATGTTAGTTTTAATATTATTGTTTTTGTTATGTTTCATCTTTTTCATATGAAGAATGCATTGGACGTAGTAAGTGCCGAGTGGGGCCCGCTATAGCCCCTCGATGCATCGGTATGTATCATTAGAAAAACTGGTGTCTTGTCCCAAGGCCTTGAAAAAATTATTATTTTTAGTCTTGGTATGAGGCCTTGACTTTGTGGTTATGATGCCTAGAATTATGCATTCCATCATTATAAGATTATCAATATATATTACAGGTGATTATTTGACTACTAGAATATCCATGTGAATAATTAAATGGAATTATTTCATTTATCTTTTGCATATTATGCTGAATATTAAGATTAAAAGGCTTGTGTTTCAGTCTTATACATTGCCTTAAATGTTTATGCTTATTTATGATAGTTTCTTTGATAATGTTATCCTTAATGAGCATCTAAACTCACCCCTTTCATATGATTTATTTTTTCCATGATGTGAAGAATTATATTATGATTGACCTGTAGGAATAGGCTAAGGGGTATGAGTGTGTTCAAAGGACGCAATAATTTTTTACATTTTACATTTAATAATGTAAAGTAAAACTTATGTATATACCCAGTACTTCAAAGACTACTAAATGGATCGGTCTTTCGGGACTTGATCTCTTGTGATGATGCCAATGTTATGTAATAATGCACCAATACTGGGTAATTAGGGTCGTAGAATTACAATAATGATAGAATTTCGTTTTAAAAATTATTTTCATGACATATTTATAATTATAACAGAATAATATATCAATTATGTTCCTACTTTCCATTCACATAAAACCGATAACTTTATTAATGCATATGTGTGAACTATCCCCTCCAAAAAATGATGTGAATTTTTTTATTCACCACATCACTTGTATTATATATATAACTATATTTAAATTATTACGATGGTTTTAATAATATTATGATCATTATTGAAATATAAATTGATAATTACATTATTTATATAATGATCAATAAAAAATGGAACTTTTTCTCATGGGTACATACGACCTACTTCTCCACAATTATAACGTTGATCATTTTTTATTACGGTAATTAATGGTTTGATTTAAAGGTATAATGGATGTATAAAATTGATCTTTATTTCAGGAGAATTATTTTTTAAATGATGAAATTATGACCCCATGGACTTCTAACATTGTACCAAGTTCATTTTGGACTCAAGTACCGAATATCGACAAAACGTCTAATATGAACATAAATAATTATGTAATTGTCATAACATGATAATAAGTGATATAAAAGGTATAATAAACATGAAAAAATTTCACTAGAATGTATAAATTAACAAGAGTTTATTATTCAACAATATAAATATTTTATGTGAAAACTGGGACTAAATATAAGAGACTTCATCTCAATCTATTTTCATTGATGCATTTGTTGATTATATGCTTCATTATTCTTTTATAAGGTCAATATATAGCCACTAAGATATTAAATATCCATATTTAATAAATAAAAATGTTATTTAACATTTTGGTAAGCTTATTAATTCATTTAGATTAATATTTAAATGCAAAAGGTGGTATGGGACACCTTAAACGTTTTAATATTTAAATATTAAATATTTTTCTTCATGATATTAATTTACATATTTATTTAAATTGGTATAAAATTATTATACAAAGAAATTTATTTATATCTTTAATTTTAATCAATGTTTTCAAAATGAACGATTTTTTTATGGAGACAACAACTTCTCTTCCTCAGTAATTGTTATCTGATATTTGGCTTCCTCTATAAGACATAATGTATTTTAGAAGGAAAAAAATAGCATGTTCCCCATTATTTGTTATGATGGTATTCAAAATGGGATCATAAATGAAAATGGTATTTTTTATATGAATGTTTCATATTCAAATATAATGTTTTTTTCAAAAGGTTTTTCTGCTGAATGTGTTTCATTCTTGACAAGGTACTTGATCATTATATGAAACAAGTGAGCCCGTTATAGATTATATGAAAGGTTCTGCTCGATTATACCTCATGGGTGAGGCTGACATATCTTATAAAAAGGGTTGGGGCCCATTATAGCGTATGGTTGATCCCATTATAGCTTATATGAATGGTTAATCACAATTATAGCCCATGGGTGAGCTCGATATATCTTATAAAAAGGGTGATCCCCATTATAGATATCCAATTAATTAGGTAATAATAATATTGGAAGTATACCATATGGTTATTCCAATTGAAATTGGTTTCGAAAGGGATTTATTAATATGATTCTCTAACTCATCTAATGGAATTTTATTTCTTGCTATTGGTTTTAATGTTTTAATTTGAGAAAAAATTATGAGTGTTATTCTTGTGAAACTGTTTTGTTTCATTCACTCAAATAACACTAAATTGGATTCCATGTTTTAACAAGACTAATGGTTTTATTTTTTTCATATCCCTTACAGAGATTTTTGTGCTCATCCCTAGTTTTTAAATTATTTTCACATGGTTGAAGCGATAATAGAGTCAATTATAGAATCAAGTAATATTTATGATGATTAAACATGAAAAGAAACCATGTTTCTTTTCAAAAGTTCTTATGTTATGAAAGAAATGGATACTATTGGAAGTGTCAACATTGTATTTATATGGCTTTGTTATGTAATAGTTTTGGACTAATTCGATAAAGATATAAACCTAAAAAGATCCTCAATGTGAAATCATGACATAACTCAATATTATGTAATGTTTTTGGATGGGGCTTATATTAATGGATAATTGTTAAAAAAATATTAGTCTAAAAGTATTTCATTTTAAAGAAAACATGTTTATGGATTTTTAATGGCTTTCAAAAAAGGTTATTTCCTCTTCTTTTTAAAGTGATTTATCCAATGATCTTGAAAAGGATATTTTCATCTTTATCAATATCTTTATATATCCTAATATTACAGTATGTATCTTTTTATTTCACAATCCATCCTATTCCTCCAGATATCTTATGGAATGTTCTAGTACAAAAATTCATGAAATTCATATATTTTACATGGCTTAATTATATAATATATGAAGTCTGAATTTTTCATGTTCTAATGGAACACGTATGTATAGGTGATTATTCTTAGGTTAAGGGTCATATATCACCCTAAAATGAATTAGTTAAGGAATTGTATATTATGGTATAATGACTTTGAAGGTGGGTGTAATTATGGATAAGTTCTGCTCTCAAGATTGTGTGTGGATGTGTTTATGGTCAATTTATGCTCACCGGTTTGAGTGTTGTTATGATTGAGGTTGTGATATGATCAAAAGTTTGTGATTGGGTTTAATTGTGGTTAATAAATTCCTAAAATTTTCTTTTTTGGGTGTGATTATGATTAATTTATTATCACATGTATTTTTATAAGAATAAGTATGGATAACATTTTTTATATGGATATGTTTTCTTATGACTATGTTTGTGTAAAAGTTTCGTTATATTATATGTTTCAATGACATTCCAATTTTTTTATAATTATATAATTATGTTACATGGCTTATGTTTATCATCTTACACTCTTACATCACAATATACATTTCTTCATTTGATACTATATGAACTTATTTCCTGACATATAGACAAATATATTTATTTGTGATCTTTTTAATATGAAATTACTCACCTGATCGTGTTTTCTCATATGATTATGATCTAACCCTTCATGAAATGTTGATTTTCATCCCTTACTAATAATTCTATCTCCCCGCATACTTAAGTTTTCATTCCCTAGGTTTTGAATATGCATGTGACCATTGAGGATTCTAGAAGGGAGTGTATTGTGGTTCAATTAGGGAGAAAAGTACACATGTATCATAGAATAAGACACTTATATAGATGATTCTTAAATATAATGAACCATTAATTATTTGGATTCTGTGATTATTTCTCTATGTAATGTTTCAATTTTAAATATATGTTTGTTTATCTAGGTTCCTCTCACTTTTTATCATCCTTTTCATATAAATAATTTTTTATTAGTAGTGATCTTGGTAGTGTGGGTATAGGGCACCATAGTTGGTATCATTGAAGGTTTTAGTTAATTTTTGGAAATAATTTATTTTTTTGGGTATTAGGACGGTATATATTTAGTTAAATATCAAGGGATAAGTCATGGTATATGATAACATCCTCAAATTTTACTAAATTTTTTAGCAAGTGGTTTTCTTATAAATTTCATCCATATCTATATACTATAATGTGTATGTGATTTTGGGATAGATACTTCTAGGGGTAATCACTATGAAAAAATCTATTTGATTGTTAATGTGATCTTATTTTTATACATGATGTATGGGACACTTGCTATACACTCGGAAAGAAACTCTTGGATGATATTATTTGACGATTTGAATACACATTATCAACTATTATGAAGGATTCATATTAAATTTCAGAAAATAATATATAACTATTACGGTTTTATAACCTAATATAAATATGACCATGGAAAACCATGGCTTAAAAAAGGAGATATAGGTTGATGCAATAATGTCATATTTGAAACAAGTGAATCATAAATTGATATGAAGGTGTCGTTGGATAAGGAATATTAAGGTTGATTTTTTATATTAATTTAATCAATTATTTTATTTTTATTAATCTTTTTAGTTTTAATATTTTGTTGGTAATGAGATCTTGATAAATAATGTTTGGAAGGTATCTCTCTAGAAACTCCTAAGATGTACCTATATAGACATATTTAGAATAAATGTTTGATAATCATAATACAAGCCTCTTATGAGGTAAAATATATATTACCTAGTATTTACTAATATTCCAAGGTTTATATCCCTATAGAAAAAACATCTTGAGTCATGATTATCTTCTGCACACCCTTAGGTAGTTTTATTAGTAACTGATAATTAATATCTTGAGTGTGCAATTTATTTAAGGGGGTACAATGTAATGCTCCAAGATTTTATTATATATCTTTTAATTAAGAAAATATAATATGTTTGATAGAATTCTCCACATGAAACACAGAACTAAAATGAACAGTGATATATTAGATGAACATTATTGAGAAAATTACGACAATAATAAAACCTCTAGTGATTAAAATAGATATTACTCAACTAAAATTTATTATATTAAGAGGATAAATAATTAATGTGATTTAATATTAAAAATTGTTGTTCACTATCAAATTAACGTTTTTTACACGTTTTATATTTATCATTATAGATTAAATTTTAAAAAATTTAAAAAATTAAAATAAATTAACTAACAAATTAAAATTATTCAAATTATAAATTGATAAGAAGTATTATTAAGAACACCTAAAGTTTAAAATTCAATTTTTCAGTAAAAACTATTTTTCAATATATTTTGAATTTCCATTTAATATCTAAATTCAGAAATTTTGGAATTTAATTTTTTTAAAATTGACCTCATTTTTGAATTTTTCAGTTCAAATTTAGCTTCATCCAAATATTTGATATTGTTATAAAGTAATTGATTTTTAAATGAATAATCAAAACACATTGATTTTTCTAAAACCATCATTTTTATAACATTATCATAATGTAAAAATTACATAAAAATAAAAATATTATATATATATATATATATATATTTTAAAATAAATAATTTAAAAATAATATGTCGAATTTATGAAAAATCATCTTTAACATTTTGGAAACTAATGTAAAATTTTACTCTAAAAACTATTTTATTCCTTTTTATTAAAAAAATTTATTACATGATTAAATTAAATATAAAAAATTTATTTGATATTTTATATAAAAATATTAATATAATGAATAAGTTAAATTTCATTTTAAGTCATAAAATTATTATAACTATGAATAATGTTAAGGACAATGATAATGGTGAAAGTGTTATTTTCAGAGGATTGTTTTATTAATTCTGTATAATTTTTATCTAAAAATTAAATTCATAAATTCTCTATAATTAATTTAATATGATTTTTAAACATTTATAAAAATATATTATCACTATTTTAACTTGTAATTAATTTTTTTTAATATTAATAACAAAAATTGTGAAAATAATAATTTTTCTATAGAACTATTTTTCTACATATAAATTTTTTAAATTAAAAATATGATTTTATATTGTTTAATAATTATATTATATTATATGGATATATTATTTCGTCTATAAAAATAAAAAAAAATTAAGAGGTTTTACCTTTTATATTTAATAAAATAAAAATTACTTGGTTAAAAACTAGTTACCAAGGTAAAAACCCAAAATGGTAAAATGTTTAAAGGTAGTGGTAAATGACATGGAACATGTTAAAAAATTGTGTTAAAATTATTTTTACAGGATTTATAGACCTTATATCACCCCAAAATTCAATATTTCTAACTTTTGGAACCATTGACCCTTAAATAGTATAACACCATTATTGAAAAAGTAATGGGAATTTAAGAAAAATTAATTTTATAAACTTAGAAATGGATATTACTTCCAACACATTTCAATACCCGTTAAACATTTTATCTCAAAAAAAACTCTACCATATTATATTATAAAAACTATCCCCATGTCCAAGAAGTATTTTCCTTTCTAACAGACTAAGATAATGAGCCTTATAATGTTAACCAACTGTTATCATCCAAAGGGAAAGGTAATGATCTCAACCAAACTCAATTATTATTTTCATATTTTACCCCCTCAAAGAAATTCAATACATGAAATTATATAAACATAAGTATTAATAATATTCAATATATTTATATTAATTTATTATCCATTTTACACCATCCTCTCAACCATTAGAAAATAAAAATGTCTCTTGTGTTACGTACAGACTACTACTTCCAAAAGCAATGTCATCTTTTTATTATAACTAGATTAGAAGGATGGTTAAAAAGGAGTATTTAATGAATAAATTTACTATTTAAGGAATAATTAACACTATGAAAATATATACTAATTCCCTCATCCTTTATATTCAATGTATACTAATTCATAACTCATGTATATGTGTGGACTACCACCTCCACGAAAGTTGCGTATTGCATTTTCATTATGTTATTTTATTATTTATATGACTCTTTTATAACCATATTAAACATGTTAATAAATATAAATAATATCATTATGATTCTAAAATATTTATATTATTCCAATGAACTCAAATTCATAATCATACTCAGCCATAGATTATAGTTTGTACTTATTCACGTAAATTTAACTGCCTACATGATTAGTGAAATACATTTCTACAAAGTATGATGTTAGAAACTTAATTACAGTTTCAATTACACATTAATGATAAAATAAGGTTTCTTATGGTTCTATAAATATTATATAAAAATTTACCATATTATTAATGAAACTATTTGTTATTTAAAAAATTATAACATCAGGCTCACCACCAAATTCATATTAAAAAATTATAACTAAAATACTTTTGAAATGAAATTATAATATTTTAGATCATTATAAAAAAATCATGTACCTAGAGTGATCTTTAAATAATTAAAATTTATTCTAAAAATAATAATTTATATTATCATTATAAAAATAGTACTAAAAAATTAATCAAAGCTTACAACATCGATTATGAAAATAAAATATAATTAACTAATATATTTATAATAATTGATTATGCATTAAGTTTATATAATGTTATAGGTATAAATAAGGTTCATAAATAGTTATTATTTATATACAAGATGTTTGATCTTGCTCAATTGAATAATATTATAGGTAATGGTTTTTTAACTAATATTTTTCTTTAATGATATATAATGTTTATTCACAACTTTTTTCATTATTTGGTGTATATATTTTCTATATATTTATTTTTATAATAATTTCTCATGACATATATGGGATTTAATAAAATCTCATTTTCTTTTATTCTTATGTTTTTAATTTTATATGGGGGTTTCGTCTCAATATCCTTTCGTTGAGACATGTTTTTTTATATACATAATTTTATTTAAATGGTGTGTATACTTTCTATTGGATATATAATGTCATGAATTAACTTTTATTCATGGTATTTAAAGAAAAATTGAAATCCCTCTCTTTTAATTGGTTTTTAATAAATCATTTCTTAATTTTTAATGTGTATTAATGACTCAACTTTACTTCTTTATCATAACGATTCTTCTTTTAATATTGTTTTACAATATGAATTTATCATGTTAAATGTTGATATTATAATTCCTTTGATCCATTTTTTCTAGGGAATTACATTGATTGATTTATTACTTCATAAAATTTGATGATCATAAAGTTAATTCTCATCATCTCCAAAGGTTGATTTTTCCATTATTTCGTAATCAATTTTTATTTCTCCCACTCCACATTTTTCTATAAAAAACATTATATATTTTTCAAGATTGCATTAACATATATTCTTTTAAAGAGTAATATTTTCCAAAAATTAAACCATATTTTTTTAAAGAGAATTTTTAATGTAGCCCATAACATTACTTTTAGGGCTATGGTAATTTTTTTATAAAAACTACTTAATATTTTATTTTCCTATATGAGTATTATTTTTTAATAATTTTTATTTATTTTTTTAAAAATGGTTTTTAAATTTTTTTAATTTATATTGATTTTGAAACTAAAAATTTATATTGTTATATTTTTCAAATGTAAAAGTTTCATTTTAAAAAGAACTTTTTTATTTTAAAAGTGAATTTAATTTCTTCTGTTTGTAATAATAGATAATTTAATTATTTTTGTGTCTTATAAAATAATTTTTTTGAAAGAATATTACTCTTGAAAAAATTATAAAAACATTTTTTTCTATAAAAGGGTAATGTAAAATAAATATCAATCTTAGAGTATTTAATTTTATAGAATTCATTTTTACGGGGTTTTTAATCTTTCCAAAAATGTGGTATTTCCTATTATTTTTCAAGTGATTTATGCAATGATCATAAAAAAATATTTTTCATCTATGTCAATATATTCAAATGTCCTTATTTTATAGTAGGGATAATTTTAAGTAGTCGCCCAACTTATTTCTATTGATGTATTATGGAATGTTCCATTAATATTATTTTTTGAAACCCATATCTTTTCAAGAGGTTAATTATATATTGTTTTACATACAAATGTTTTCACGTAATATTTGAACACATTTGTATGAGTGATTGTTATGAAATTCAGCTTCCAATATCACCATTCTATTCATTGGTTAATTTTTTCTATCTCGTGAGATAATGAGTCTATTTTTGGGTTTTAATTATGTATAATTTACGATCATAAGATATTGTATTGGTGTAATTATCATTAAATTTTTCTTATAAGTTTTTTTTGGATGTAATTGTCATTAATCTAATCTCACAATATTTTTGTGTGGGTATAATTGTTGTCAATATATTCTCACAATATTTTGTGTGGGTGTAGTAGCAGGTAAGCTATGCTCACAAGTTCGTGATTGGATATAATTATTGATAATATATATTCATTAGGAAATGTTTTCTAATGATTATTCATATTCCATTGTTCCTTGTTATGTTATGTTTTAATTACATGCCACATTTCTAATTCATATTCTTATTACTATTTTATATGTGTCATGTTTATTATCTAACACTCTTATTCCATCATACATGTTTCTTCATTTGATATTAAATTTCCTTATTTTATGATACATGGAAAAATATTATTATTATAAATTATTGAAAATTTGGTATTTATCCCCATTTACATTTTTTTACATATCACAATTAGAAGAAAAAAAAGAATATTTACAGGGTTCAAAACCATGTAAATATGCCCCAAAACTATGATTTTAGGATACAACCATAGTTTTGGCCAACCGTGGCCACTATCATTGTGGCAGTAGAGCCTGGACTATTTCAATGGTTTAAACCATGGAAATAGGGCTCAAAATTGGCCACTGTGGAAATTGACCTAATTACATAGTTTAAACCTTGGCAGTTGACCTATGGGAATGGTTTAAACTGTGGAAATAGGAATTTATTACCCTGGTATAAACTGTGTCTATAGCCTCAGTAAATCAAGGTAGTAGCCTAAAAAAATGTCTCCACCGAGTTTCGACCCCTGCACATCCCCTTTGTGAAACATCATTTCTCGCCACTACACTGCAGAATGATTCATGTAGAAATATATATATATATATATATATATATAACATGGTAATATCCTCAAAATTGTGGCAGTAGCTCTTCTCACCAAATTGTTTGTGGAAGTGTTTTTCCCGAAGAACAACAAGAACCCCTTAGCCATGGTTTTGAAGAACTGTGGTTATAGGCCTTCAAAAAATTGGTCTATACCCATGGTTTAAAAACTATGGATATAGTTCTGTGGTAGTATCCACTTTTTCAATTTTTTTATGCTTGTTTTGTAACACTTGATGACATTTAACATTTTTACTAATCATTTCACCTCACCCTCTATTTATGTTTCCATTCAAAAGATTATAAAGATAATTATAACATATTAGGAGTCTATACTAGATTATAGTGTTGTTAAAATATGAAGAAATGTTTAAATGTATCATAGAGTAAGTAGATTCTATTTTTTATTCTCAATGAAACATAACATTCTATTTATGGGGTTTTGTCAATATTCTGAGATATAATGTTTAAATTTTTTTTATATGTTTATGTTAACTAGATTCTTCTCACTTTGAATTGAATTTATTGTATAAATAATTTTGTATTAGCACCAGACCTAGGAGTGAAAGTTTATATCTCCTCAACCAGAGTATATTAGGAAAGATTCACAATTTTGGGTGTCATTGATTCTCTTTCACTTTTATAAGAAGAAGTTCTGATCAATCAATGATAATCACAAGATCATACATGAACATAATCTTTGGACAAGTGTGATTGATTAAATAATTGTATACTCTTTTAGTTTTTAATTATTAATAAGATATAACTATTTTAAAATATTTTATATCGTTAGAAAACTAAATTCAAACTAGAATATATCACCTTAAACCTAAATTTATTAATATACTTTTTAAAACTACAAAATAGTTCTCTCAAAACCAATTTCACTCAAGATCAAAACCTACACTAATTATGTTAACTAAATTTTTACACCCCTCTCTGGATACTACTTTGATTTCCATTATAATATATATTTATTGAAAATGGATTTTAAACAACACTTTACAAACCATTGAAAACTATTTTAAACAATTTAGTCTATTTTTGAGGAGGTGATGAAAGAAATGATAACATTTAAAATGTATGAACATATCTAATAATGAAAAACTATTTTATACTAACCCTAAAATTGTGATAATGTTACAAAAAAATAGGAAATCAAATTTAAAACATGGTTTTGAAGACATATCTTATGTGGAATCCATTGAAACTCAAATTTTCCATTTTCATTTAGTAAAAATGTTAAGAAAACCTAAATAATATGTGATGGAACTTTGTATAGTTCACTACATTAGAAAAAACAATATTTTTTTCTTCCCTAATATTCAAAAATATTTTTCAATTGATAAAATCGACTCATCCAATTTCTTAACATATTCCATTATATTTTCGGGGAAGACCCAAATATGTACATTATGGAATTCACCTTAGTCTTCCCAACCAAAATTTATATAGGAGTAGTATAGGAGAAAGTGAAGTGGGTGAATTTTCTATTCACACTAAATGAACACGAAAAAGGGTGGTTGTACATTTTTTAACTAGGAGAGATAAATGATTGGGATGATAATTATAGGAGTTTCCTAAAAAGATTATTTCCCATTTTAAGAATCATAATAATCCTGGAGGAGAATTATTCCTTCATGAAATAATAAGTAGAGACTTTATATGAGTGTTGGGAGAGGTTTAAAAATTTATGTTTCAGTTTTACTCACTAATTCATGGAATATAATCCATTCATATAATTTTTATATAAATTACGACTTGATAGTGATAGAAACTTAATCAGATGTATCAGGAGCAGGATTCCTCATTGAAAAATAAGCAATGGATGTAAATGTATTTGAGGTAATGTATTGATCAGAATACTCCATCAAGGATATTTCATTCTTGTTCCTCTAATAATCATTATAATAACCAATGTTTAGAGGTTCAAGTAATATAAGTCTTTTTAGTCTCTTATTTGTATATGTTCACTACTGAAATTCATAGATATAAAAATAGTTCAAAACCACTGGTATAATCTGAAAAAAATTGTTGGTATATCCTATTACATTGGTTCCCAAAACCATGGGATATTAGGTTATTGGTATAGTCCTATACAAAAAGATTTCAGTGAACTGTTAGTATAGGTCATGTTTAGAAGTAATTTTGAAATAACCATTAGTATATATCTCTACCAATGGTTTTAAATAATTATTGTATACCTATAAAAATGGTTTCAAACCATTGGTATTGAGATATACCAATGGTTCTATAAAAACTATTGGTATAGACCCCTCATAATTTCACAAGAAATAACACCCCCACCCTACCAAAATAGTGACAAGAAATCACTAGAAATCATAGAAACACCACACCATGGTAAATTAAGTTGAAAGAAAACATTACCAACTAATATACATAGAATTATAACACAAATACACAATTTATAAATTCAACCAGTGATAAAACACATTAAAAACATCCAATATATTAATTCAGAACTAATTATCAAACATAAAATGTTAGAAATATGATTCCAAAATGTAAAGGATCAATTTTCCCTCATCACTATCACCATGACCACTTTCATTCTCACTATTATCCTCTACATAATTATCATTATCATCCCCAATGTTATCTCTATCTTCATCATCACCGTGGTCCTCACTGTCATCCTCACCATCATTCTCACCATCATCCTTGACACCATTGCTGTCATCTCCAGGAACTTCATCACCCCAACCACCACTAGGACCACTGTCTAGTTCATTATATAACATACACATTGTCAACATATATGAATCACAATCCATGGTGGTATATATTAGAAGTGGTGGGCATAATACTTTTATAAATTTCATAAATTCATTATTGTCCATTTGATTCCATTTATCCTCCAATATAAATATTTTTTTGGCCTCTTCCTCCTCATCCTAATTATGTGTTTCCAATAAATTATCTTTTTATATCTAGGTGCTACCATAACTGTAACTTAAAGTGGCCCAATATCTAGCCTGGAAAATACTCTTCTTTGGTTGACATCATACTCTACCATGGTTCTTATCTCCCAAAACCTGATGAAAGTTATATTTCAGCCAAACTTTATTAGCTTTTGGCTCATCAAGGGCCTCTAAAGAACACTATTACAAATAAAAATTGTCTAATTATTTACAAAATAGATATTAGAATTTGAAATAAAAAATTAAAACTTATAATATGTTGTAGTGTCTCTTAGTTTATCTCATATCCATATTTCTCCTTTATACTCGAGAAAAATAATTTTTTTCGAGGCACACATCCATCAATATTCAAAACCTTCTTATAAAATGTCATTGAATATAGAGAACCATAATTGAAAATAAGTTATTAATAGTGAATTACCTAACTAAAATTAATACTCTATGATGTAGTATGATTTTTAATAATGAATGATTACTTTTTGAAATTATGATTTTAGTTCATTAACTAAAAAATTTATATTATTAATTAAAGAATTGAGAATGTGATTAAATGATGATTTTATAAATTAAATTAAATTCTAATTTAATAATTCTTGTTTTTATAATTTATTTCTATGAATATAATAGAAATGTAATAATAGAATAATGGTAAGGGAATATATTTATTGAAAAAAAATAATCAAGATTAAAAACAAGTAAAATAAATAGAAACATAATGGTGAAATTTTTCAATATGTGTTTTTATTTGTTTGTTTCTGTGTTTCTATGATATAATTTTAAAGGGGTTTAAATAGGTAAAATCAAGGAAAATTTTTCATTTACGGATTTGGATCATAGTGTATATTCATTATTAGTGTTTGTTTTTGTATAAATACACATGAAAGAATTTGATTTATTATTTATTTGGTTAAATACTGTTAATGTTTAGTTAGAATTAGAGTATGTAAAATTCAAATGTTATGTTCTATGAAGATTAACAATCTTTTTGTTGTGTTGAAATGGTGTCTATATTTTTTCTATATGGTTTATGTAAATAGAAAATAGGTTTAGTTTCTTTTATGTTTTAATTATAGTTTTTATTTTATTTTTCTTAATGGATTCTTGATATTTGGTAATTGGATTGGGAATTAGCTTTAAAATCCTTATGTTCAATGGTAACATACTTTGAGGTAACCAGTTTCAACTTCTTCGAGATTATAATTCACTATTATAGTTTATTATAGTTAATATAATAACAAAATTTTGTTGTTTTCAAATTTTTTTGATATGATGTTAGCTAATAATACAAAAAGGGGTGTTTTAAAGTGAATTTTTATTAATTAATAACGAAAAAACATGTCAAATATTGTTGTTTTTATCTTAGAATATTGTAGGGAATTTAATATTCTATGGAATAAAATGAGTTGTTTGATTTAATAGAGACGTTAAGTGGAATATAATGATTTATTATGTTTTATTTCAATGTATTTATGTTATGAAATTTTTATTATCTTGTATTTAATAATCATTAAGTTTAATTTAGAGGGGTAAATTCAAGGTATGTTTTTTAAAAGAGATAAAGGTTTCAATTGTTTAGTTAATAAAACTAGGTCATATTTATGTGTTATAATTTTTATTTTAATAGTGTTTTTTGTGTTATGAGTGATTTTTAATGATTTACAATGATTTTATTATATCATCATGTGGAATTTTGACATGTAAAAGGTACATTAAATGATGTACTTTTTTTGGCATGAATAACATGTGTACATTATGTACTTTATATCATAGATTTTGTAAATTAACTGACGATTTTTCTTATTGTGATTATTTTTTATGAACATTGAGATTCATAAAGTCTCAATTTTTATTGTATGATTTATATATTAAATTCTATGTTATTTTAAATAAATTTTAAAATATATTGGTAACATTAGTTTGTTATTAGTGATGGGTTCAATAAACCTATGATTTTATAATAATTTGATGATCTTCAGTCCCTTTAAAATTATAATATTATCTTATTTTATTCTAGTTTGGTTAATTATTGATTCTTTGTGTTCTTATAAGATCTAAAACCCCCTTCCCTATATTGATTTTGTTTTCTAATGAGCCCGTACCCGAGTAGTAAGGGCTCCTGCTTGGCATCCAAGAGACCCGGGTTCAAAACAGGGTGGAGGAGAATTTATGGTACTGTTGTAGTATTGTAGCAAGCAATATAGCAGGCACTGTAGCAGTTATTGTAGAAGTTAATATTTAGTACTATAGTAGCTGGAACTATTCACTCGATTTGGGACTTCATGCCACCGGTTTGGGCCTACGGGTCTCCAGGGACTTCGGGTCATCAAAGGACTTCGGGCCATAGGTCCTTCAGGTCACGTAGACAATGAAGTAGCCCAGTTCACATAGAAAAGTCCCAAGAAGTGGATAAGATCAACAGAAGTAGCGTCCACCTGATGCAGAGCTAATTGGATTGGAAGAATGAGAGGTTATGGAAGCCGCCATCGGGACCAGGCACCGTGCAGCTTTTTATGGGTCAATTATAGTCGATCAGCAATGCATGGTGGGGAGTTAGGTGATCAATGACACAGAAAGCTGGGGAGGGGTAGTTCAAGTGGGTAGGGCCTACAGGTCATGTATTGGGCATGATATGCCTCTAGGCCTTCGGGTCATGTATTGCGGGTTTGTCAAGCCTTGTTCCTTGGGCCTATGGGTCATGTACGGGTTCCCCTTTAACCCTTAAAGGGGGATTATCTATAATAAAATAAAAAGATGGCCTTTGGGCCATTCTGTCCTATATTTAGTTTGTTTATTATTTGATGTTGGTAACATTTTTCTTTTATTTTTTTTTTCCTTATGATTATATATTATATGTACACTATTTATTAATTAAATAATTTCATGTGGTTTTTCTATAATGTAAATATAGTTCTTGTGATAAACATTAATATTCTATAATTTTTTTGTGATATTCATGTTCAAATGTTGTTTCTGAGTGTTGGTATATTAGATAACAATGTTTAATGTGATTAACTAAATAGATTAATGGTAAAATAAAATTTTTGAATGATTTTATCTCTGTTTAAATTATTAAGGTGAATAAATGATGAAAACATTTGATGTTTAAATGAGGAATTAAGTGTGTTAAGTGTAAAGATTTGTGATACAAATTAATAATATATGATTATTGATATCATTATATTATTGTGATGATTTTATTATGTTTTTTACTTTCAAAAACTTATTTCCATTTTAATGTAGATATTATTATATGAAAATAATTTTTTAAGAGTAAACACACTTAATTAATGAGAGAATTTAATCATGTTCCTGTGTTTTGTGAGTCTGCTGCAACATTCTATTATTATTTTTTAATTGTTATTAAATTGGGTAAATAAAATATAATACGATGAAATGGATGAAAAATATTGAATATAAGGAAAAGTTTGATAAAGATATTAAAAATGGTATTTATTTTGAAAATTATTATTGAGTTTTTGAGTTTGATACTAAAATGTAATTCCGAAATCTTGACTTCACTTTTGTTTTTCAATGTGTCTTAATTATTAATGTTGAAAAAAATTGGATAAATATTATATGTTATTCTAGAAATTAAAATAATGTTTATATAGGTGAAATTATTTTCAAACTCTATGGTGATATATTTTCATAGGGAGCCTATATGGGTTGTGATAAAATTAAAACACACTAATGATCCAGAGAGAGAAATAAATTCAAAGAAAATTCATAGTGCCTATTGGAACTAGGATGGAAAACCTTCCAAGGAGGAATAATTTTTGGATTAAGTGATGATGTGGTTTCTCCTTTATACTAAATAAAGATTTATATGAAATAGAAATAAAAATAGTTTTCCAGATATTTATATTTTTATAATTAATTAACATATGCTACTTTTTTGGGATAAAAAATCATGGTAATTCAATATAATTTTAGTATTACACAAAAAGGCTATAACTCACGAATATTATATGGAAATAATAAGGGAATTTTTTATAAATGATATGTTTAGGTGTTTAAGAAAAATAAATTTATTTTTTGGACTTACTAGAGATGTTTTTTATAAAGGAATGGATTTTTTCAGACCCTTAATTCTTATTCTTTAAGTGTTAAGAATTTGGTGAGCATGTTTATAGATGATTTTTTAAGGATGAGTGGAGTTTTTATTAGATTTAAACTATGATATCAAAACATCTTATGATTAATAGTGGTTTTCTATGATTACTTGGCTTTAAGAATGTGGATGTTGTAGTTTGTTGTGTTCCACCATGATTAGAGAGGTTATTAAATGGAGTGACGTGTTGCATCTCATGGCTTATGATGTGATATTGTGGTGTAATTATATTTTTCTATAGGAAACCTTATACAAAATAGTGTTTTTTGGAACATAGATCTAATTGATTGTGACATTTGTGGATTTGTTGTACTAGGGGATTCTTGGCTATGGGGTTTCAAGTATCTTCTATTTTTTAGGATCACTACATCCTAGAAAATGATGAAGGTTTCCTAACTATGCTCTCCATGCTATGAATTTTATTTTATTTTATTTTTTCATTATTTATTTTCTAATAATTTTTTCGTATTTATATGTTATCTTTTTTTTTTGTTGAATTTCTTTATCACTATTATGATTTACTAATCACAAAAAGGAGGAAATAAAATTTGTGATGAGGAATTCTATAATTAATATATATTTTTTGTTTATACATGAGGTGTCAAGTAAATGTGGTGGTTTGATTAATGGGGGATGTTTATTATGTTTTTTAATGAAATTATGTTTGTTTTATATTATGTTTTGCGTTTATCTTTATTGTGGAAGGTGTGGTATAAGTTAAAAAAATTTCTCTTAATTGGGGTGATAGTGTAGTATTATTGTTCATGTGGAGGTTAGGTAGATGTGTTGTTGTGTGTTTGGTTTGGTATGGGTGATGTGGGGAGGTATTTGTTGATGTATTGGAATATAGGTGATATAATTACTATTGGAATGGGATATTATGGTATTTGATGTAAAATAGGTTGATTTGGTTGATTCAAAGTATCTGAGTAATATAGTTTGACAGTAAATTAAATAGAATAATGGATAAATTAATGAATAATGGTAAATGATATGGTAGGAATAAATTTTTTGTGGTTGGAAAGAACATAATTAAATGAATATAATGTGGATAGTGATAATGAACCATGAAATGGGTAAGAATCTGATGCAAATTGAAATTTATGGTTGGTGTCTAACTATTTCAATCAGTGATGTGGTTGGATATGCATTGTTGGCAATGGAAGTGGTAATGTTTTATCAATAATTCATATCAATGTATTTTATTTTTATATTATACCTTCCATATGTAATGAAAATTAATTTGTAACATTCCATGATGTTTATTATAAAATATCTATTCTTTTCATTTTACATTCCAATGATGAAATAATAGATAAATTTTGAATCTAATAAAATGACATTGAAAAAAAGTGGTCATATAATTAAAATTCCTATATTCATACCATCTTCCTCTAATGTTTTATCTTGGAATTCCTCTGTAAAGTGTATAGGTATTTCATAGAATCCTTGTTTTATTTATTTCATTATGACGTTTCTTAAAAAATAATTTTTAAAAAAAAAATTAATTAAAGAAAATCATAGTAGTGTTCAGTTAAAAACCAAAAATTTGATTAATACCATAAACTCAATAATATTCCAATAAGTAATCATTTATAGATAATATGGTACTCGACATTCATTCATGGTAGGTGTGGACATTAAATTTATCACAACTCTAGCATGTTATCCACTATAAAACTCACGCTTGTATACTCTCCAAAGACCACCTAATTTCATGAGTTGTGATTTCCTCACAACCTCACCATTGGGAAAATTATAATGAATCTGGAAACAAAATATTAATTCATATAAATACAATACTAATATAAAATTAAATTCAGAATATTTTCTTAACCATATTTTCACCCAATAATTATCTTTTATATCACTTTAAAGCTGTCTCTTATAGAGCGTCCTGAGAGGAATAATGTTAGATTATTTGGAAAGTGTCACCATAAAAACCCTACATTCTTTCCCCATTTTCTAATAATTTTCTTGTACTTATTTTAATAAACTGCCAGTTGTGTGTGGTGGTTAAAAACATCATATTTACATGTACACCCATCCCACCTAGTAGTAGATACAATTATGAATGGAAGAAAAAATATATTATATCAATAAATTTTATATTTAAAGTAAATTCAGGTAAAAAACATTACTAGTGTTATATAAATATACCTTGGGATGTTTGATTAGTGGGTGACAATTGATCCCTATGATTTAAGATAACGTCAACTGGTATAAAAGTACTAGGATCCAACGTATGATCTAGAGGATCTGAATTATTTAGATTAGAAGTTGAGGGATCTTGAACATAGAAGCTTGCATATATGAAGAAGAAGGAAAAGAAGATGGAATAGAAATCTTTGAAAATGTATTATAGGGATAGGTAGTCAGATCCATCATTTGATATGGTAAATAAATTTGAGGAGGACCACATGAAAATTTTGATGAAAACAAACACCTTCAAAATATCTTGGGTGCCTTTATTTACACTATATGATAAGAAAGTGTGTAATATGGTATGTTAGAGGAAGGTACATGGTGTGACCAGGTATGATTAGTGTAGGTTCTGGGCATAATGGATTTGTACGATGGGTAGTTCACAACATTTATTTTTTCCTTGTTCAATGATCAATCCAAGATCTACCAGACAATAAATGTCATGTTCAATATAATTTAATAAAAGAAGAAAAACAACATGAATCACACCAAAATTGGAGAGAGGATCATCACATATTTTTTATAATTAATTCAATTAAATAAGAATTACCTAGATGGAATTATTTCTTTATTCTTGGATCCGATAATAAATCTATGATGAACCATCATTTCTTTTTAGGAATCAAGTGTATGTTCCATCTAGTAGTGATCCACATGTGTTTCACGAATCTCCCAACATCGCTGAAGGAATATCCAGGTGCTAGCATAGCATATATGTGTGTTTATATCATCTACCTTTGATCATTATGAGATTTTCTTCTAAATCATTCTCCTTGATTTAGTATAGTAAGATTGTTCATCATTCTTGGGAGTGATATTGTATAAGATATATCTCAAAGGATTGAGATAATTCTCCAATTTCATTGTGCACAACCCAAAAAAATGAATTGTCATCTTGAAAAAATAACAAAAATAGGTTTATATATATCATTACGGTTTAAATAATATAATTGTACAAATTCCCTTAATTATTTATTTAATCCTCGAAAAAACCCCTATGTTAAATAATTATAACATTATTATTATTTCTCAACATACGTATAACTTATGAATTAAAATTAAATATTATATAATCAAATAATATTCAATATTTATTATTTCTCTATCAAACCTAAAATCCTGGTCTGTCATTCCTCCATAATATTTATCGAACCTTGAATATTTTCAATATATTTATTAAATTAATTGCACTACATTATTCACCAATAAATAAATAAATATTTTATTCACTAAATAGAAAATAATTATTTTTTAAATAATCCAATCACATTATATTCTCTCTGATAACTGGTGACATAGTAAATTTGATCAGGAAAACATGAATAATTATTAACCACATATGGGAATAATATTTTTTCATCTTGTCAAATAATAAATAAAATTATATATTTTTACTGAGATTCTAGATACACATAGTGTGTTACCCTCTAAATCAATTTCTTAGTGGAATTAAGAAATGTATCCTGAATTCCATGGTAAAAATCAAGAAACACACCAAGGAACCCATAGAGAAATTGGTTAATTACTCAATTAAATAGTTATTCATATGTATACCTATTGTGAAATAAAATCTATTTTTTTTATATCTCAAATCAAGAAGCTTTTATGTAGTTATATGTGATTGATGTATCTTTCATTCACTATCTAGAAATAGACCTTGCCTATAGAACACCATGTCTAAGGATTTTTTTAGGATATATCATTTACATCAAAGGGATTGAGATATTAACTTTTGTTAAATAATATAATTCATAAATTATTTCTCGCATTATACATTAATGAAATATTACTCGTGATGCACTCAATATATCCTACATCACTGTGAGCATCTGTCTTCACGGTTATCATCAATACATCAAAGTTTGTGACTCATAACACTCATTAAATAATAATATCAATGTCTAAGCACCAATATGCACATCCTAAGATAGGAACATCCAATGGAACATTTAAATGTTGATTTCCTACTGGAAGGTCCTATTCTCATAATATTCTACTGGATATTACCAAGGAATTACACTATGAGTAAGTTCCTCAATGTCCTATGCATCTCCACACCTGATAGAAATTAACATTTATGTCCCTAAAATGATATCATCTAGATATAGAAAATTTATTTAAGAATAGTTTTTTATCACTTTTGGGTTCTCATCATATGAGGGAACTTCTATGACATTTTAGTGTGACAAATTATCTAAGGAAATAATCACATAATATGTTAAATAGAAGAACAATGATGATGTGATAATAATTTTATTAATATTCCAAACTATTAATACAAGTTATCATAAAGTACACAGAAGTTGATTATAGTGAACCAACTCAAACAGACTCCCAGTATCACTACATCCAACCTCTAAAAACCTTATGTCCACTAGCTCTCAGGTGATACTCATTCTTATACAGAGATAGGACTTTAGTTAAGGGGCCCTCCACGTTCTCCTCAGTGGGTACTATGTTCACTATAACACCACCTCATTCATAAAATCCCTTATGAGGTGATAATTATCGAGTATGTGATTTACCTTTTGGTGTGACCTAGGAACTTTTTCAGGAGCCACCACTGTAGTATTATCACAATACATTATGATAGGATCCTTAATTCTTGGTACCACATCAAGCTCTTGGACAATGTTCTGAATACAAACAGATTCCTTGTCTACATCATAAGCTTCTATATATTCAAACTCCCCTATAGAATCAGAAAAAACTAGCTACTTTGAACTCTTTCAGGTCACAACTCCTCCATTGAGACAGAAATCATATCTTGACTATGAATTTAGATCATTATGATCAGTCTAAAAACTAGCATCAGTATAACCTCTGATGACCAATTACTTATCTCTTATATACACCAAAAACATATCCTTAGTTCTTATCAGATACATAATGATATCATTAACAGAAAAAAAAATGTTGTTCTCATATATCTCTTTTATATCTACCAACTGTTCTTAGTGTATAGGAAACATCAACTCTAGAACATCACATGGCATGCATGATTGATCCTATTGTCAAAGATTATTGGATCTTACGCATTCTTTCATTCTCATGTTGTGTCTGGGGAAACATTTTATTAATAATATGTTAACCATGTGTCACTCGAACCCATCCCATCTTGGAATATTCCATTCAAAATATCCTTTGTTTCTATTCAACAAATGTACTTTGAATTAGTCCAAGACGCCTCATAGATCTAACCCAAATGATATTCATCCCTAGAATATATTATCATTAACCTAAGTCCATCATGGATAAATAATTGTTTAGCTAGTCATTAATATACATTACGACTCGTATGTCATTTCCAATATGTAACATGTCATCAACATACACTACTTGGATAATGACTGAATTCCCACAAAGCCACTTGCAAACATATAGCTCAAATTCATTCTTAATGAAACCAAATTCTTTAATGGATTAATTAAATCAAATGTTCAATGACCTATACTATTTCCTCATTCCATAAATAGATATATAGAACATGAAAATCCATTTGGAATCACCTGGAGTCACAAACCCTTCTAGTTGTGTCATATAAACATCTTTCTAAAGGTTCCCATTAAAGAACTCAATTTTTACATCCATCTGTCAAATCCAATTTTTATTGAAATTTGTTATATCAAGTATAATTCTAATGGATTTAAACATGTAAGCCAGTGAAAATTGTTCATCATAGTTTATTCCTTAATAATTTCTAAACCCTTTATCCAGTACCCTTACTTTATAGGTATTTACATTACCTTCTATGTCCGGTTTTCTCTAGAATAAAGATTTTCATCCAACCAGATTTGCATCAACTGGCGCATCAACTACAATCTAATCATGCTTATAATACATGGAATACATCTCTGAATTCATGGCTTCCTTCCATCTTGATTATTCTAAGCTCTTTAATACATCCTTGTAGGAGATATGTTCATCATTGTTAACCAATAATGAGTCACCATCCATGGTGACTAGAAACCCATATATCTCTACTTCTATTACCTCTATTAAATTCCTACAAAGTACATGGGTTTCAAGAGCAGGTTATCCCATAGGGGCCTATGAATTATATTCATTTACAAACTATTGGGTTTCTTGAGCATAAAATTCATTTATTCAATCATTCTTATACTATCATTTTATAGGATGTTTCCCTCTCAATAAAGAGAACTTTACTAGAAATAATAAATTTTTTATCAGAGGGGTTTTAATGGTATTATCACATTGATTCCTTGGGATACCATATAAAGATACACATTTTTCCCTAGGGTGCTAGTTTATTTCCTAATAAGGCTTTTACAAATGCCTCATAACCCTATACATGTGTATGCGAAAAAATGGGTTTCTTTCCTCTCTATAAATCAAAGGGAATTCCATTTTACACATTATTTGGTACTCATATTAATGTGTTTTTCATAGTTTGTAATATATATCCCTATAAGGAAAATTGAAGATTTTCATGAATCATCATCTACCTAACTATGTCTAACAAGGTATGGTTCCCACTTTGAGTAATACAATTCCACTATGGTGTGTAATGTGGATTTACTTGAGATAGAATCCCAAACTCCCATAAAAATTTGATGAACTCTTTGTTTAGATATTTACCACCTAGATCATATTGAAGCTTCTTTATCATATTTTAAAGTAGATTCTATACATAATTTATGAATTCCTTTATTTTCTCAACGCACACATACTTATACTTTATTAATTAGAAATATCCATATCTACCAAAGTCATCAATAAATGTTATGATGTAAGAATATCCACCTCTATCTTTAAATAGACATGATCCACACACATCAGTGTGTATCAATCCTAGAGGATATATGGCCCTTTCACCCTTACCACTTAATGGTGTTTTGGCTGGTTATCCTTGTAAAAAATAATGGAATATTTAAATTTTTTACCATAGAAGTTTATAAATAACTATCTTGACAAAGATTTCCAAACTCTTCTTGTTTACATGAAGAAGATAGTAAATCCATATTTGGCTATTATATGAGTAATGTGAACATGACTTTTTATCAATTTCCAACACTTGGTTTTTATAATTTAATACGTAAAGATCATTATTTAAATGTTGCATACCATAACATGTGTTTTCCTTATAAAAGAAACATCTATTATTTCCAAACATGAAAATGAACTCATCTATATCTAGGTATTATACATAAATTTTGTTCATGGTAACCATAGGTACATAATAACAATTTTTTAAAACCAAGATCATTCCTATTAGTAATAAAATGTTGTAGCCACTAAGGGTCGGATTATCTTTCCTTGAACCATAATCAGCTCTTAGATCTACTTCTCATATGGAAATCAGTCAAAATCTACATGGTTTGTGAATTTAAATATATATGTGAGCCCCAAAAGTTGTATCAAATACCCAATTTTTATATATTGAAATATTCCACTTGATAAAAAATTTAGTATTAATACCTTCTTGCTTCTGGGTGTTGTTCCTCTTCTAGTGGATGGACTTTCCACATGAAAAACATACTTCCTCATTTTCTTTTCTCTACCACTAGATCTTACACATATTGGAAGGATATGGCTCGTGATATTTAGATTTTTATAGGTCTCAGGCTCATTTTCCTTGTTCATCATTTTCTTGTTCACCATAAGGATCATTGGTTTATCAGACCCCATGTTTTTATTCACTTGGAGAATCCAATTAAAACGTTATAAAAGTATCTTTTCATTATTTATCATATTTAATTAACAATAAAAATGGAGGAGCTTTAAGGAAGTTATGAATGTATGAGATATATACACAACTCATCTAGAAATTTAATTCCTAAGATTTCTATGAATTAAATGTAAATAATAAGGTTAACAACATGAGGCACATATAGTGAAGACTCTTCTATCTTAGTGGTAAAAAATCATTGGAGATCTCATAGCTCTCTTTTCTCTCCCTCTCTTGATAGAGATACCAAATGTGAGACATTATGATATATTCATACATGTTCTCAAGATGCTTAAAAATATCATTGAACATAGATTAAATCATGAAACACTGAACATATATAGTATCATTCACATGTTTCTCATAGAGAGATAGCTCTTCGTCACTTTCCTCGTTACAAGGATAAACTAGAAAACATTCTTCTAGAACATTAAATTTCCTTTCATGGTGAATTATAACGCGTAAGCACCTTTTCAACTCTTGGAAATATGTGCTAGTAATAAGGATATACTTCATAGTTATAGATCGGTGTGATGTGTTTGAATTAATTTTAGATTTGTTTATTCAAAATAATATGAGAATAGTTTATGTACATTATTTGATGAAATTTAAAAAAAAATATTATATTTATTTTTCTCTGACTATCTTATTGAAACATTCTAGCCCTCTAAATTGGCTTCAAAATATCATGTTGTTTTTACATTATAGGGGAAAGTATTCATATTACCATTCTCATTACCCCAACATTGGTTAGTCAAGAAACATGATTAGTTTTAGGTAGTAATTCCTAATTTCAAATGTATTAACTCACAGTTCATTGATCTATTGAGTGGACTCCCCCATCCCAAAATCATTAAATTATATTTCCTCAACCCTTGCCTCCAAGTCACACCAAGTCCTTCTTTGGAAGTAAACACTTAATTTGAACTATGTTATGTCAACCCAAACCTTCATGTTAAATTTCCCTGATAATTGGATGCACCCCAACTTTGGATAGTCAATCACTTTGAACTATGGTTTGATTTTAACTGATGTAGTGGAAGGATATACCAGCTTAATATATATAATTAAGGTATTTTATACTTTATGTGTAAATTTAAAAGTATTATCTTTGTTACAAGATTTTTAATATTAAACATATTAATATAAGATATTAACCATGACTAGAAAATATTTATAAAAAATACCAAATTATTTTAGTTTTATCTAGCATGCTATATAATTTTATTAATTTATTTGATCACAAAAAAACCACAATAATGAAATAACAATTAAATTTATAGAAATAAAATAATAAAGCATTATGATCCTGAGATTATACTACTGGTTATTTTGTCTAGTGATTGATAAAATAATCATTGACCGAGGGGAAAACAACTTGAACCAATTAAGGTTCATGTTATAGTGTTCCACCTCTCCACCAATGTATCTCTCTTGAATTGGATTTTCCTTATCTTCAAAATTGAACAGCCTCCACTAGCATGGGAGCTCCATCCATTACATATTATTTTAATTAAATGTAGGTGAGGGGAAAAGGGTTTAAAAAAAATATACCATGGGCACACAGGCCCTACATAATAAGAGGAGAGAAGGAACATAGGACAAATATTTAATTTAATAATAAATTAAATGACACAAATCACAGAAAAAGGTCTGGTCTATGGTCATGATCCTCCACACGCATGCAAAGAATTATGAATCTAACCAAACTAGCATACAATTATTAATCATTCTTATTTAAGATGAATCCCCCTTGAATAAATTAAATATTTTCATTAATTAATGAATTATTTTATCTTAATTCTCATTTTATTTTCCTTGATATTCTCATCCATTATAATTTGAAACAAATTAAATAAATTCATTCCAAATTAACTATGTACATAAATATACCTTGGAGGCGACATGGTGAATACCCTTCAAAATCTAATCAACATGTATTATACGCATATATATTTTTACCTTTTGTAACATATAGCATACACAATGTGTCACCTAATATCATGAAATGTATTATAAACAAAATGATTACATGAATTATATGGTTTATTGGTCACGTGTTTTACTTCAACCCACGTATAGTAACAACTATAATACAACTCATACATAATATGAATATTTGAACACTATATAGATATTATTTAAACATATACATATTAAAACCCTATCACATGTACTATCCTATAAACTTAATGACCACACGCAAGCACATGTTGATAAGGATTACATATTATAATAAATAAATTTTAAATATACGTAATTTGGTAAAAGTACATGGTGTGTATAGACTAGATAAATAGCATGTAAACCTCTCACCATGTATCTGAGGCACACACCTAGGGACTCATCATGTAAATTTGTCCTCAAAAAATTGGATTACATGGCGTGAATCATGGACTACATGGTGTGTTTACTCTGAGTTACATGTTCACCAGTTGGGTAGGTCATGTATGGAATACATGGCACAACTATGAATGAATGAAGTATTAATTTTTTATTAACAAAAAACTTTTAAGGAAAAGTGAGAAACCGGAAGTTCAACTGGGTACAACACTAAAGTAAACTACATACTTGTTGAAAACTAACTAAATCCAATCAGAGGCATTCTCCATACATAATTTCCAATAATGGAATGGTACCTATAAGCCTAGGTCCTCTGTTATTAGATCTTCAAAGTGTGTTTCTAGATGATCCCAAGCCTGCAGTTACTCATCAATATTGATCTTTTCTTCATTGAAGCCACTTATAAAGATAAGGTCATTCTTGTCAATCAATTCACTTTGCTCACTATTAGTATCCATGTGTATCATTCTTCAAATAATACTCTCTACTTCCTCTTTTTTGGCATTAATTGTAAGGTCTTTTTCTTCTAATTCTTCTCCTAAATGCATAATCATTTTATTTCTGATGCTTTCACTGGGGTCCGTGCGTCCGTCTGCTTGAGTGCGAAAGGATTGGCTTTGTTACCCTGCATTCCCACCTTCCAAAGGTGGGCGGCATCCATTCCTTATTCACGGACGTTTGTTCATTGATCTAAACAGGATGATGGGATGTCGGTTCTTCCTTCCGTGGATTCCTCCTCAAAATTTGTTACTTAGTTTGGGTCTCCCTCATAGATTTAATATGTTGTTCGTGAAACTCTTCCTGGTTCCATATCTACATGGACACTAATTAATTACACTGCTTCTATCGGGACATTGCAAGGGGTTGGTCATGGCAGCAACCTTCTGTTATGGGAGTAGTCAATCTGGACATCACTGGCAGTCCTGGACATTGGGGATTGGTGTGTCTCTCTTTTTTCCCTTATTATAGGGCTTCTCGAGGGTGCGGAAGCCCAAGGAATCCCACATCGAATGTGGGGAACCATATTCCATGGGAATTTGTCTGATGTTTTCCTCAGCTTCCTGTGTTTAACATAGGTTATGCTGTAAGTTTAATGTCTAAAAGAGACGGATCGGACTAATCAGAACACTGATTAGAGTGGATCAGATTAAGGAACCCCCTAGAGGGAACACCGATATTGTGGCCAACACGTTGGGGGATTCCAAAATGTTGTGGAGGGGAATTAGGTGACATGATCTCACCAGGATGTGGTGGCCCGGGTAAGAATTAGTATGGACTATGGTTTTGGGATTTAGTCTCGAAGAGACTTCCTACATATCCCCATGGCGGGGAATCAAAGTCCGTGTAGTTCATCTGATAGCGGCTTTCCACTGAATGGGGTCACAACGTCTTACCACTAAATGGGGTCTATAGTTTAACGTCTTTTAGGACATGGGTGAACTGATGTGAAATGAGCCGGAATGACCGGGTGGTGGGTTTGAACCTTGTGGAGGCTTCTTACGTACCATGCCTTGACATGGATCAAAGTCCCCATAGTTTGGAAAGGTGTGGGGATTACACTCTAGGATTCCCAAGGTGGTTGGGTCTAGAACCTCATGGAGGCTTCTTACGTACCATTATTTGACATGGATCAAAGTCCTTATAGTTCAGAAATGTGTATGGTGAACTGACATGGTCGGAACGACCAAGTAGTGGGGCTTGAACCTCGTGGAGGCTTCCTACATACCATGCTTTGACATGGACCAAATTCCCCGTATTTCAGGTGGTGAGTCGTCAGCAAACAGACTTGAATGTGGACCTGGGGATCCACTGGTGGTGCGCTTGAACCTCGTGGAGGCTTCCTACATACCATTCCTTGACATGGATCAAAGTCCTCGTAGTTCAGGATGGTGTGGGGCTTACACTCTAGGCGGCCCAAGGTGTCGGTGAACCGACATTGTCGAAACGACCGGAAGGTGGGCTTGAACCTCATGGAGGCTTCGTACGTACCATGCCTTGACATGGATCAAAGTCACCACAGCTCGCGAGGGTGGATATAGTTTAATGTCATGTGGGACTAGGTTGAACTGACATGAAGGAGGTCGGAATGACCGAGTGGTGGACTTGAACCTTATGGAGGCTTCCTACATACCATGCCTTGACATGGATAAAATTGGCCATAGTTCAGGAGGGTGGATATAGTTTAACATCATAAGGGATGAGGGTGAACCGACGGGGAAGAAGTCGGACCGACCGAGTGGTGGTCTTGAACCTCATGAAGGCTTCTTACATACCATGCCTTGACATGGATCAAAGTCCCAGTAGTTTGGGAGGATGGATACAGTTTAACGTCATGCGGGATGTGGGTAAACTGACATGAAGGAGTTTAGAACGACTGAGTGGCGGGATTGAACCTCATGGAGGCTTCTCAGGTACTATTCCTTGACATGGATCAAAGTCCTTGTAGTTCGGGTTGGGGAATACAGTTTAACATCATGTGGGATGAGGGTGAACCGACATAAAATAGGTTGGAATGACCGAGTGGTGGTCTTGAACCTCATAGAGGCTTCCTACGTACCATGCCTTGACATGGATCAGAGTCCTCGTAGTTAGGGTTGGGGAATACAGTTTAACGTCATGCGGGATGAGGGTTTTGTCATGGTCGATGCTTATTCTAATCTCGCGTGAGTCATGCTCAGTGTGAGAAACAAGAGGTAGCAAAGACCTGCCTACCACATCGCAAAAGGTGTGTCCGTGGGAGATGGAGTGGAGCTTATTCATGGAGCATCCCAGGGAGATAAATATTGGGACTTACTTCAGGATGAAGGCCCGATGGTGACAAATCCCAAAAGGGGAGGGAAAGGGTTACAAGGACCCCTGTCTCTATCTCCCCTCTTAGTCCTTGGCACCAAGGAAGTGAGGAGGAGCAGGGATGGTACCTCCTGTAAAAGGTTTGGGGCCTACACCAAGGTGGGTTCCCTTTCCCCATGAACAAAATCCACTCCCATAAGTAGGTTATCATCCCCTATGAAGACCATGGGGAATAGAAATGTCCAAGGTTGGGGCACCCCGCATGCGAGGCACGGGGCCGGGTCACAGTTTAACATCATGTGATGAGGAAAATGGTGTCTGGCAGTTTAACCTCCTACAGCTCGGATGAATTGGGTGTGCTCCACATCCCTAGGACTTACATAATAGGTACCCACTTCTCCTTGTGGGAGGTAAGGCACCGGCAATGCCGTGGTGAGGGGGTGTCATGGAGAGAACCATCGAGGGGTCTACGTTAGCATGTCTATGCAAAGAAGCAATTTACATTAGTGTGCCTATGTGAAGAATCATTAGGTGAAGAAAAGAAATGGGTGGTATCGTCCAGGGGACTTTGAAGTCACATAGTGAAAACCTGGAGGGTCGCATGAGAAAAGGAATTTCCTAGGAGAGGGGTCCATATGCAGGGTCCTGGTGAAACTCTATTGCTCCGCATGGCGGAGGGTACTTGCGAAGGGGTGTGATTTTCGAAGTATGGTTCCTTAGCCTTAGCATGGGGTAGAGGTTCATATGGGAGGTTCTTCGCGAAGTGGAGAGGCATTCGCAGAGCACTGCCTCATGAAGAAAAGGTTCCTCGTGAAGCAAGGTGTCGTGAAGCAATGTGATTTGCGAAGTACAGTGACTATACCTTAGCATGTGGATCATTTGTACATGAAGGGTGTTTTGTAAGCATAAACGCTCCGCGATGACCCGGGTCCCCTTGGGGATCCCCTTCCTTCGTGAAATCCCATAGGCTTCGCGAAAGGAATCCCCCTCAAAATAGGGGATCAAAATGAGTAAAATGGAAGGCACTTCATGAAGAGGAAGTACCTCACATAGCTCATGGTTCATAGATCAGAAAGATGGTTCATAATTCGGGAGTTTGGAAGTCGAAAGGTCGGATTGTCTATCCTTTGGGATCGGGGGGGGGGGTGCCCAGTATTTATATGCAAGATATGTCGTGGAGCAGAGCTCACGTGGTGCGAAGAGGGTCTAGGTTGCTTCACAGAGGGCTCGTGATCTTTAATGGCGGTCACGAACCAGCTCGCCTCCTGGATTCACGGTGGGCTCGCGAATGTCAACGGCAGTCGAGGAGGATCCCGCCTCCTGGCTTCGCAGAAGGATCGCGAACGTCAATGGTGGTCGTGGATCATCCCACCTCATGTTTTCGTGAAGGACTCTCGAACGTCAACTCCTTTCGCGGAGCATCCCGCCTCCTTGCTTCGTGGTGGCCACGGTGTTGGGTGAACTCCATGAAGGGGCTTCACGAGACAGTTCTTTGGGGCCTTCTTTGGTCCTCCTCTTTGTCCTGAATGTTTCCACCATCAAATTCCCCCCCTCACACTTGGAGCCGCGGAGAGATCAAGGGTCGAAGTCTAAGGCAAATCACCAAAATATTCATTCATTCACAGTGCTGACTAGCGAAGAAGTCTCGCGAGGTGGATAGGGGACGTGCAGGCTGAGCGCGTCTCGATGCTCCGCACGAACTGGGCGCGCCGCGAAGCTACAAAGGCTGTCGCCTATAAATAGGAGATGTTCCCTCTATTTTTTCCTTTCCTTTCTCCAAGGTTTTGTCTTCTTGCACCCTCGATTCATGAATCTCATTATACTCCATGATTGTTCTCTGTGAATCGAGTCTTCGCAACACACAACGTGTCCTCGACTCCGCGTTTGTTCTCCGAGATCCGGCTTTAAATTCCTAGGCAGTGCACTGTGAATAGTCTTTGTGATTGGACTTCATGAACGTGCTCTGTGGACTTGCATCATGATCCAAAAAACGTCCAAGTTCCAGAACTGAATGGTCCACCAAGAAGCTGCCTAGGGGGTCCTTGCAGATGCTACCCGGAGGGACGAAATGGAAAATAGTCTAGGGCTAGGAGAGTTAGTCCAGAGCCACTCAGACCATAGTTCATTGGTGGAGTTGTTGTTGGAGAGCCAGAAGAGATACCCATTGTGTAGTAGGTTACCCGTATATGCATTCGAGTTGAGGGATGACATCTTCATCCCTGAAGCAAGTAGGGACGAGCGAGCTTAATGGTTCTGGAGCACGTTGTGCCAACACCGATGGTTTAGGGTGCTCGATGGTCATGCTCGGGAGGAATTCATGCCTGCCATTGCCAACTTCTTATACAATCATCTAAATGATGTCAACGGTAAGGCATTGCAGCTAGAGATGTCCCCTACTTTGTACCGAACCATCCTCAAGGCGGTGCTGGGAACCCAAAGAAGGGGTGGTCCGAGGAATGGGACCTGCGCCAGGACGGTAGCTTTACGGACGATTGGGCCTGGGCCTACTGGGTAGGAACCTTGTGTGAGGAGTTTGGAGTGGAGATGAGAAGAGTGGGCCTGTATGAGGCAGCTTGGGCTTCCTAGTTCCATATCTACTAGCCGAAGCAGCTAATGACAGAACTATTGATCTGGTGGTCACCAGGGACCAATACCTTCCATCCGCATCAAGGGGAGGTTGGCATCATCCAATGAGCCGTTCATTGGATCCCAGGGTCCTGATACTAGGGGTAATGTATGAAGAATCCCTCCTAGCTATGGTTGCATGGGAGGATCCAGAGCAGATGCCACGTCTGGTGATGGCATTGATGGAGCTTGTACCCAGGGAGGATAAGGAGGCGGTGAGGGATGTCCACTTAAATCATCGTTTCAAGAAGTTTCTGAACTTCCCGGTAGACCGTCAGTTCTCGGTGAGGCCTCCAAATTTCCCAAAGGGGGTCCGGAGTAAGGAAAACTCATACTGGTGGCTGTTGGAGAATAGCCAGTGGAAGACCTGGGGGTTCAGTGTCAGCACTGAACAACATCCAATAGTCAGGCTGGTGGCATTCATCACAGCTCTCATCTGTGGTTGGATTTTTGCGGTGAGGGATAAAAACATGGGAGTGCGGCCATGCACTATCATCATGGCGTCCTCATTGGAGACAGGAGGGCGGGTCAACCTGGGGATCCTAATGCTCTCCATGTTGTACAAAATGTTGTGGCACATCAGTGAGGGGAAAAGGCCACCGAGGGTATGTGGGTTGTTCCATCTTATTTATGGGTGTATGATGACGCACGTTAGGGGGATCTATGAAAATATGAACCCCATCTCACCTCCAGGGTCAAACATCCGTCCCTCGATCTTGAACGTTATGGGGAGCTTTCCGACTAAGCTGACCACACCATCAGTTCTGAACCAGGTGTGGAAAGTAAAGGAATTAAATTTCCACCCGTTCTCATTGCCAATAGGGGAATTCACTAATGATAGTCGTGGGACAAAAGGGCATCGGGACTATCTCCTAGCCTTTCGAGGTGGAGTCCTGGTGGACAGGATGGACTGTGAGCATCTCTGTGAGCCATACACCCCACACCAATTTGAAAGGAAATTCTGATGCCTACAGCGGATGACCCCGCAGGTATACTTGGGGGTGAACTACGAGGAGCACCCATGTGTGATGAGGAAGATGTGGCTCATGTTTACAAGGGAAGACAGACAGATGTGAAATGTACTGCCTCTGCCGACCACCATCCTTGGGATGGTTAAAGAATATGCCCAGAACTGGGAGGCGGCCTACCCAGGGGAGATGATGAAGCGGCCAACTATCCTGGTCGGTGAGGGTGAGCTTCCCTGACCTCGGGGATGAGGGAAAAAGGGGGGAGGGGAATCCCACTGTGGCAGGGCTGCTGTAGTGGCGATGCCTGCACCAATTGAGGCGGTCGCAGTGGTGGCAGATCCGGCAGTGCGAGCGGAGCCGGTGATCCTAGGATAATAGAGTTATCCAGAGGGGCGCCCACTGAGGGGATTCCGCAGGATCTATACTCAGTATCTAGGGAAACAGTTGTGAAATATTAACATGCTAGATAACATTGTCTTCTCGGAGGCCTGGGACATCTGGGAGGTCAACCGGAAATTCCTCAACTCGTCTGAGTTATGGAAGCATCTTAACTTCCTCGGGATGGAATTTCTAGGGATTGGCCCCATTAGAGCCAGTTTTTCAGTATCTCATTGAGAGGCAGAGCAATACATAGCTGAGATAGAGGACTTTATCCATTCCTAGGGTTCCCTTCACCCGATCACAGATCGATTTAGGGTGCTGCTTGGCCATACGGTCCCTCCGCAACTTTCGGCTATTGAGTTGAGGGAATGTTTCCCTCTGTTGGAAGAATCGGACCAGTCCTCCTGGGGAGATGATGGTGGTAGAGAGATTCCACTAGAGAATGGTGTGGTCAGCCATCATTCCTTGAATCTCAAAGCTTTATCAGAGGCCCTCGGGGTAAAATCCCAAGTACCTTCTTCAGAATCTACCCTTAGGTTACTCTAGATTCCTTATCAGTGTTTGCACATTGCAGGAGGACCTTGTGCATAGACCCTGTTCCCACCCATCAGTGGGTGCTGACGCGGGACCTTCAATATCCACACTCGTGGCTGCATCAACTTCCATGTCTGGCAGGGCTAGGACACTTGAGGCAGCCCCCTGGAGTCTCTAGACCATCCAAAAATATACGGGGGGCCATGCCTCAGGGTTCCGACGACATCATCCCTGGAGTGAGACTAGGGATTTGACCTTTGTATGTCGTCTCTGCCGAATTCAAAACGTCCATCCCCTCACCATTTTAACTGGCATGTACATTCCCTTTTTGGTGTGTACAGTCCTCCAATTGGCCTGGGCCGCTGCAGCGAAGATAGTCAGAGCTTCTAGAAGCACCCTTCCTTGGGGAATGCCAAGGGTCGTGGAGGTAGACATCCATCCTGACCGGACTGTAGCACTTCTAATCACTGGAGAGGATGCCAGTGGGACCGCACCTGAGATTATTGAGGTGGGATCAAATGATGGGGATTGACCAGACATTATCGGACCCACCATGCCTGATCCAACTCCATATGTGGAACTAGTTGAGGGGTTCTTTGAGGCATTCCCTACATACGAGCATGCCAATCGCGCCGACTGGGACGAGATGGCCTCTGACAAGGAGGAAAACAAAATAGTCTATCGCCGATTGTGGAATATGATCACGCGATTCATCAATAACACCCCCCCCCCCAAGAATTATGGTTGGATTAGATGGATAGACTTCTCTTGCGGCTACGCGAACTATGTGCTGGTGGAGTGGATGATTAGTGCCCTCACATGCTCGTCCGAGATCTTATGGTGGAGAAGATTCGAGAGTATGACTATGGCCATAGCTTAGGCTGGTAGTGGGGGAAGGCAGTTAAAATAAAGAGGCTCCGGGAGGCCGAAAACGAGGTTGAACGGCTGCAGCCCTGGGAAGATGACCATTCTGCTTCACTTGATGCGCAATTAGAGCTCTTCCTGTGGGTGAAAGACCATCTGGTGGAGGCTGAAGAGGGCATGAAGCAAGCCTCTGAAGGGATGGACATTATCCGGACTGGTGTGGAGTGGGCTCGGGTCGTGGCCGATGAACTGTGCCCTGTTGTTGTCGAGGAGGAGTATGAGGTAAACAAGCGGTAGCAACTCCTGGACGCCACCAGCCAGAGGGTGGCGGAGGTACAACATTCCTTCGACGAGTTCAATACCTCCATCGGGGGAGTCGACCCCCGGGTATTGTAATGATTACAAACCCATAAACGTAGTTTCATGCTTTTATTTTTTGAATGTTGTAGCATGCATGAGTTCCGTTTTTTCCATTGGTTTATTGCATCCATATGACATTCATGAAGCGCCCAATGATAATTCCCTAAGATCATGTGGTTCAGGCCTGATGTGAGAAACAAGGGATGGCCACCTTATCACCCCATCCAAACGTAGGAGTGCAATCCAACCTTCAGGAATCCGGGGTTTGAAAAACCAGTCTGGATTTTTGGGAGAAAAGGGGGGACCTGACTGGAGAATGAATCTATCAGAAGAGCTGAATTACTGTCTCCCTAGTGTGCTCTTGTGCACAAACAGGGTAATGCCAGGGGCACTGAAATCAATCCGAACTGATGGGAATGGGAGGTGTGAATCATGAAACCAAGGATTCAGAATATTGTGGAAGTGGCGTGACAATAAAGAATAAATGTTGACCGCATTCAAAACACAATAATCTTAATGCATTAGCCTGGAGTGGGGATTGCCAATGAGGGTCGACCATTAACCATGTTCAAAATACGGGACCGGACTCAAAATGCCATCTTTTAGTCTTTCGGAATGTTGGTCTGGGACAATAGGTGGGCCATATCCCCAGAATCCATACTGTTAGGGGGTTCCTTCAGACGTTAAAGTGGACAAGGGTCATAATAATAGGGGCATGAAAAGTGTGGAATGTGGAGTGAGGGTTTGTTCGAACAAAATCCAACACTCTTGAAATTACGCCACCATGGTGGGGAGCACACTGGATGGACGCATCAGTTTGATCATGGATCATTCCTTATTTCAGACAAGGCCTCTATGGCAAGGGAGTCATCACTTCCCAATGTTATCTTGGGGAATCCTGAAATTGTTCAGGGAAAATTTTCTGTTACATAGTTCCCTACAAAGAATTGAAGATGAGGTGTCGATGGTGGAGAAGGATGGGATCCGTGATTCCTGGGGCTGGACCCTAGGTGAAATTCATGGATCTCTCTACGTATCACATGAGGATGTGAATCAAGTTGTACATAGTTTTGGAAGCATAGTTTAACATCATGCAGGATGATGAGAAGCCTACTTGCGCCAGTGCACATCCTACCAAAACTACTAATCCCACGTGAGTCATGCTCGATGTGGGAAAACAAATAGTGGTGGGAATTCCCGACACAAGAAGGAACATGTTAGGGTAAAGGGATGCTTAGTATGTGCATTCCCAATGATTCTAACCTGTCCATGTAGAGCACCTAGATGTGAGATGAGATAAATCCTATTACGTCGGAATTCCACTTGAACATGAGGAAGTAAAAATGTGTGAATCATGAAGCTCAAAATCAAGAACACAATGATAGTGGCGTGAAGATTGAGGATATCTATTGATCGTGGAAGAAACAGATCATCCACATCGTGTTAGCCTAGAATGGGGACATACAAATGAGGGTCGACTTTTGACCATGTTCGAAACACGGGACCTGTCGCAAATGTCGTTCTAAATCCTTGGGGGTGTTGGCCCAGGACGGTAGGTGAGCCGATGCGGCATGGGAACAATCCATTAGGTGGTACCTTTGGATGTGGAAGTCAATGAAGATCCAAATAGTGAGATCATGAAAATTGGACCTAGAATGAGTGGAATGCCCCCATGAAAATTCCATATTTCGGGATCTTTGTCAAACACATCTAAATATGATAACGAAATGTATTAGATAGAGGGATTCAAGTCCCTTCGCATATGGAGATCTTATTTTAGGGTCATGTAACTCAGACCATGGATGAAATGAAATTTTAGAGACAGATGTTGGGGTAATTACAAAAACCCGACGTGGATGGGAACCGGGGGTTCCTACCACCACGTGTTCCTTGGAGAGGTTTTAGGTCGAGGGAACAAAAAAGAGAGTTGAATTGGGCACGAGGCAAAGTGCACAAGAATTTCTATATACCCCATGAGTATGGGAATCAATTTTTATGTAGTTCTTCAAGTGGCGTGGTAAGGTACCAATGCCAGGGGTAAAAGGGGCGTGCAGGTGTGGCCCTCACACCAAAAGAAGCGGTATTTGATAAATCTTGTTTGTCCATTAAGGTAAATGGTTTTTCTTTTATGAGGAAACATGCCTAGGGTAGCAGGCCCTAGAATCTCCACAAGTATCAAGACGTTTCCGGTGTTTCCAAATGATATGGAATGTGGCCAATACCAAACATGGTGCCCCCTTGAGGACATCACGATGTAGTGCCATTTTTCATCGTGCGGCCAGGACGATAATGTCACAGTTTAGGGTCATGTGATAGGACCAGGTGACATAGTTTAAAGTCATATTCCCTGGACATGAAGGAATGTGCATGACACTATAAAACATACCCGACGTGAAGGAGGAAAGGGTCCTACACCATATTGTACAACATTTCGATAAAGGATCCTCTCGCTAAAGGTCTTGAATAGAGGTAGGGAGGTAAGGGGCAGGAGAAACTAGCTCCCAACTGAGATGGACCGAAAAATGAGATATCTGGGTGTTACTATGTATCCCATAAGGATGGTAATCAATCTACAAGTAGTTCTGGAAGAGATATTAGTTTAATGTCTTAGAGCTCAGACCATGGATGGGGTAAAAACCCTCTATGTAAGTGTAGACCTCAACCCGATCCCTAAGCCCACGCAAGTTAAACTTTGTGTGGGAAGCAAGGGAGGAAGATGTCTGTTACAATACCTGGAACGCACACCAAAGGGAAATTGGTGTAGATCCCCGAAGGATGCCCATATCATGGCTTTGGTCCTCCTAATGCGCGGATGCGCATTGAGGAATAATACCAAGAGTTTTGAATTTCTACTTGGAAATGATGCGGTGGAGAAGGATGTGAATCATGTAACCGACATTTTGGGCTTAATGGGGTCGGTGTGGCGATAGAGGATAACTGTTGACCGTGTTCGAAACACAGTATCCATATCACATTAGCCTGAAAGGGGAGAAACAAATGAGCATCGACCGCTGGCCATATTCACAACACGGGATTTGTATCAGCTTGTTGTCTGTGAACCTCGAGGACGTTGTCCCGCAATCATAGGAGATTCCTTTGGCCTAGCATCCATGCCCCATGGGGGTAACATCGGGTGTGAAAGGTGATTTAATCACCGATGAAGGGGAACACAAGGCCTGAAAAAAGGGTGAGAACATGTCCGAGCAGAGTCCGACATTCCAGGTACTAAACCAGAGTACCCTTAGGCACATTGATGAACTACCGAAAAGGGTCGACAAGGGTTCTCAGAAGGGAGAGGCACATGGCGTGGTCATTAAAAGCCTGACTTGAATGAGTACATAATCCCATGCCATGCCACATACTCCCCTCCCTGGGGAAGGGTAGGCCGAGGGGCCAAGGAGAAAGAGAGATTTCTGGGAGATGGGGCTAGACTCAAAGTCTAGACATTCGGGTGGTCCTACGTATCCGATGACGATAGGAATTAAGCCACATGTAGTTCTTGAAGGCACCCAATGGTAATATACCCTAACGAGGGGGTTGTACGACATGGTGAGTAACTCGATGTGATGGAGGACATAATCCCACACCACACAGTACACTTTGTGTAAGAACATGGGTCGAGGGCCCAAAAAGGCGAAGGGGCCTGAGGCTGGGCCTTGGTCAGGAAGGTCTAACCAGTTTGCAGTTTAATGTCTTGCAGTGAGGATGAGGGTCATGGGACTGAGAAGGCCAAGGGGTTTGAGGTTGGGCCTCAGTCAGGAAGGCCTGATCAGTTTTTAGTTTAAATTCTTGCAATGATGTTGAGGGTCCGGGGCAAGGTGTCTCGTCTGGGGATTTGTATGGAACGAAGAGCAACCTGATGTGAAGGAAGACATAATCCCATACCATGTCGTATAATCCCATAAGAGATAACCTGGGCCGGGGGCCTAAAAATGCCAAGTGGCCTAAGGCTGGGCCTCAGATGGAAGGTCATATGCCCTCTTGTATGGTTACTACCTCATCAAAACTCTTAAGCCCACGTGAGTGATGCTCAGTGTGGGAAACAAGGAGCCAGTCTCGGCTCTCCCTGACATATGGGGACAAAAACATGGCTTTTCCCGAAGGGAATTCATCACTTGTAGATACAAAGGGGCAGAACGAACCACTAAACTTGATGTTTGGGACATCTTGGGGTGGTTCTAATGTCATAGGACAACTATTGACCATTTTCGAAACATAGTGTCCCTATAGTAACATGAAATGGGAGAAACAAATGATCATCGACCGCTAACCATACTCAAAATTCGGGACATGTATCGTATTGTTCCTCGACATCCTCAAGGCTGTTGGCCCAAAGTGGAAAAAAGCCCTTAGGCCTAGCATTCATACTATTCAGGGGCCCTTCCGGACAGGGAAGGTGATGGAATACCAATCAAAGAGTGGGTGAAGCATAGTTGTACCCATCTCTAAAAGAGGCGAACGTCTCCAAGAAGTGGGACGTACATCTGGATCGAGGTTAGCACGACGTGAATTGGGGCAATAATTTACACCCCGCCATATGTCTTGACCTGAGGGGAAGATTCTGGCATTTGGGCTGGGCCAATAGAAAAAAATGTTCGGGCATTCCTATGTATCCCATGAGGATGGTAATCAAGCCATACGTAGTTCTGAAAATCCATGTAGTTTAACGTCATGCGGTGAGGATGTGGGAGAATAGAATAACGGGTAGTGGGAACATGGTGCAACCGCTATAATCCTGACATGAGTGGTGATAAGAAAGCCTACACCATATCATTCAAAGAACCTCTATGATAACTATACGCTGTGGGGATAGTCAAAGAGAAGATCTTGGGGCTGGGCTCAAGACGAGGCGTCTAAGCGTTCCTACGTATCCCATAAGGATGGGAATTAAGCCACACGTAGTTCTTAAAATGCAGTTTTACATCATGATGGATGATGCGCAGTTTAAAGTCATGCAGGACTGGATAGGTTAAGGTCATACAGGACTAGTGTGCAGTTTGGGGTCATGCGGGGACCGACAGTTTAAGGTCATGTAGGACCATCGTGTAGTTTAGCGTCATGCGAGACTGACAGTTTAAGGTCGTGAAGGACCATCGTGCATTTTAGGGTCCTGAGGGACCGACAGTTTATGGTTTTGTGGGACCATCATGCAGTTTAGAGTCTTGGGGGACCGACAGTTTAAGGTTGTGTGGGACCATCGTGCAGTTTAGGGTCATGCGGGACTGACAGTTTAAGGTCGTGCAGGGCCATCGTACAATTTAGGGTCGTGCCGGACTGATAGTTTAAGGTTACGCAGGACCATCGAGTAGTTTTATGGTCATGTCGGTCAGACAGTTTAAGATCATTCAGGACCATCGTGCAGTTTTAGGGTTATGCGAGACTGACAGTTTAAGGTCGTACAGGACCATTGTGCAATTTATGTTCATACGGGACTGACAGATTAAGGTCATGCACGACTATCATGCAGTTTAGGGTCATGCGGGACAGACAGTTTAAGGTCGTGTGGGACCATCATGTAGTTTTAGGGTTATGCGGGACAAACATTTTAAGGTCGTGCCGAACAATCATGCAGTTTTAGGGTCACGCAGGACTGGCAGTTTAAGGTCATGGAGGACCATCGTGTAGTTTAGGGTCATGCGGGACCGATATTTTAAGTTCATGCAGGACCATCGTAAAGTTTCGGGTCATACAAGACTGATAGTTTAACATTGTGTGGGACCATCAGGCTCAGGCAAAGTATTTCTTGAGGAACTTGGAATTGGTGGGAGGAGTTATATGCTCACCATCCATGGTTACCAGGGAGTATCCTCCATTGGGGTAAACCTTGTAGACTATGTAAGGTCCTTCCAATTTGGGCTCCAACTTGGGCGGTTTCCTTCCAAGGATCATTGGTGCTCAGAGAGCCAATACCATGTCTCCTTACAGAAAAGAGCGAAGGTGAACCTTCTTATTGAAGGCTCTAGCCATCTTATTCTGATGCCTTTCCAGATTGTCCAGGGCACAAAGCCTATTCTCATCGTGTACTTTCAATTCAGCTAGACGGATTTCAGCCACCTTATCTGGAACATGCTGGTCATAGACCACGGTGCGTAATGAATGTAGCTGGATCTCGAGGGGAAGGACAGCCTTAGTTCCATACACTAGGGAATACGGGGTCACCTGGGTGGAATTACGAGTCGTCATCCGATAGGCCCAGAGAGTGTTGGGGAACTTATCCGGCCAACCCTTTTTGTTCTGATCAGCCATTTTCTGCAAAATGTTAGAGAGGGTTTTATTGAATTCCTTGATCTATCCATTTTCCTACACATGATAGTGGAAGGTATGGTTCGAATGAATATTGTACTTTGCGTACAATTTCTTCATCTCGGATGCTCGGAAGTTGGTACCGTTATCGGTGAGGATGGCGTGAGGGACTCAAAACCGGTGGATGATGTTGGAGCTCACAAATCCAACGATAGAATTGGCCTTGACCTCCTTGAGAAGAATTGCCTTCGCCCACTTGGAAAAGAAATCTGTGGCGATCATGATGAACCTGCATTGGCAAGCTTTCACCGGTGGATATGGTCCCACGACATCGAGTCCCCTCACTGCAAATGGCCAAGAGTACTTGGTGGAGTGGAGAGGTTCTAGTGGCCGATGTAGGAAGTTAGAATGAACTTGGAATGTGTGACATCTCATGAAAAACTCGATACAATCATGGATCATATAGGGCTATAAGTATCCCAGTCTTCAGATTTGATGGAACAACTTTGGCCCATCTTGGTTGGCACCGTAGGAACCAGCGTGAACCACTTGCATGACCTATGGAATCTCAACCCATTGAATGAAACGGAGTAGAACACTATCAAACTCACACTTGTAGAGGATCTAGTCAAGAGTGGGACCACTCTAGAGGGTAAAATATGGTGTGCAGCGTCAAATTCTCTCATGCTCGGCCCGGTTAGGCAGGAGATTACCATTTTGGAGATACTTGACAAAAGGGGATCTCCAGTTGGGAGTCACTTCAACCACTGCATATGAACGTCCTAGCGGTCTTGACGTGGAGGATATGGCAGTAAGATGGCTTACTCGTAGGCCGTCGTCATCCTCTAGGGTGACGGGGTGATGACTCTCCGGTGTGCCATGTGTATAATCAGATCATCTTTTTCGGACTCTCCAAGTGATGCAGCAATGTTGTCCAAGGCGTCCACTCGACCATTCTGTGACCGAGGGACATGGGTAACCTCCGGTCGATAAGGGAACTAGGCCATTAGCTTGAGGGTGCATTCCAACAATGGTATGTGCTCTGTATTTCTAACAACATAGCCACTGTTGAATTTCTTGATGACTTGTTCCGAATCCCCTTTCACATGAAAATGGGGTACATCGATCTCGAGAGCCAGCTCAAGGCCAGTGATCAGAGCCTGATACTCTGACTCGTTGTTGGTGCACCCTTCTGATAATAGAAATGAGTACAACAGAACGACTTGTGCTGGGGTAATGAAGACGATACCCAGGCCCACTTTGTTGAGTTGATGATCATTGAGCCTCCTACCGGTGGGACTCTAGGAGGCACCGTCGAAGTACATCTGCCAACACGGGATGGCATGATCTACCGAGAGGATCACCTCATCAAGAAAATCCAAGTCCAATGACTGGTCCACATAGGTTGTATGGGTAGCCAAAAAGTCTGCCAATACCTGTCCCTTGATATCCTTCTGGGGCACGAACCTGATGTTGAACTGCTAGATGATGACCTCCCACCATGCTAGATGGTCGGTCAACATGGGGAAGTTCATAATGTACTTCATTGGGTCTACCTGAGACACCAGCTATACCTCATGGTGTTGTAGGTAGTGTTGCAATTTCTGTACTGCGAATACCAATGCAATGCATCTTTTCTCGATGGAGGAGTATCATGTCTCTGTATCGATGAGCATACGACTTAGATAGTAGAGACTATTTCCCGTCCCCTCATTATTCTTCTGGGCGAGAAGGGTGCCGAGATATCATTCCAGGGCGGTGACATAGAGGACTAGTGGCTTTCCAGAGATGGGTGGAATCATGAACGGAGGCTGAAGTAGATACTTCTTTATTTCCTAAAAGGCGGTTTGGCACTCCTCATCCCACTCATTGGCAGAGCCTTTCTTCATTAGCCAAGAAAAGGGATTACACTTACCATCCAGATTTGTAATGAGTCGGTGTATGTAGGATAAGTGGCCTTGGAAACCCTAAAGCTCTCGAATATTGCTTGGTGGAGGCATATGGATAATTTTAGTGGTCTTCTCTAGGTCGATCTCAATGCCTAGGTTCCTGACAGCAAAGCCAAGAAACATCCTGGATGTGACCCTGAAGGCACACATCAACGAGTTCATTTTCATGTGGCAGGAGCGGAGGAAGCCAAACACATTCTCATGTTCCTTGAGATGGTTCTGGCACTGGATAGAATTGACCACAAAATCATCCACATAGCATTCCACCAATGTTTCGAGGATTGGATTGAATATTTGGTGCATGGCCAGCTGATAGGTGGCACCTGTATTCTTCAGGCCGAAAGGCATAACCTGGTAACATAAAGTACCTTGGGACACCCTGAAAGAGGTGAACTCCTCATCCTCGGGGGATATTCGGATTTGATTATACCTAGAGTAACCGTCTATGAAGGAGAGTTCATGGAATCTAGTTTTAGCATCGATCAAAAATTCTGTCACTGGAAGGGTAAAATCATCCTTCTGGCAATGACAGTTGAGATCTCGGAAGTCGATACAGACTCTGATCTAGCTGTTCTTCTTCCTAACCGGTACAATGTTGGTTATCCACTTGGGGTACGGGAACTCCATGAAGAATTTGGCCCTGATGAGCTTGTCAACTTCATCCTTGACCATGGCACCGTGATAAGGGTGCATATTTCTGGGAGGTTACTTGAACTCGCGATGGTTTTTTGGGAGACCGAGGTGGTGGACGGCTACCTAAGGATCTAGTCCTGGCATCTCAATGTAACTCTAGGAAAACACACCACAGTGTTGTTTAAGGAAGTCCATGTACTTCTGCTACTCCTCGAGGGACATGGCAGCACTGATCAATGTAGGCTCGGATCTGCTTCACTACCAAGGTTCACCTATACTAGTTCATCGACCGTGGCAGAGACTAATTCTTCAAAGGTAGGGGATCATCCATTAGATCCTCTACTTATCTTGCGATAGGGGTATTACTAACGGGTGGAGCTTCCCTTGGGTTGGAAGAATCTGGCGGGAGGCTGGTACTAGCCTGGATAGTAGTTGACAACATATCAAGAGATTCATGCACCATTGAGACCATAGCGACGAAGGTAGTCGATCTGATCACATTTGGCCTTCGGCACAAAGGGCCACGCTTGATGATATTAAAGAAATAGTGGTGCATCATCTTGTGATGGTTGATCCCAGCCCGAGAAAATAGACATGTATAACGTATCGCTGTAGCCATGGGGCGGACATCCCGGTATCGTACGAGGGTAGGAGGTTCTGGGACGACTTGGGACCAGTTTTGTGTAGGAATACAAGGTGATATTCCTCCATCACTTGGACTTGGGAATATTCCTTCCTCTTGTACCAGAGCGACAAATCATTGCCCCATTTCGGGGGTTGTGGCCTCCAATCGATGGATTGGGAGGACGTAGGCATCATCCAGACCAGTCCAGGGGTCACTTGTGACTATGTTGGGTTCAACCTCACTTTCCAGAATCTGCTTATCCTTGCTCTTATAATAGTCAGTGTCCAGATAACTGGCTTCACAAGAGGTGAAAGGAGATGAATCACCTTGGAGTACGTCTACTCGACCATTTGGGGAGTACATGAGGCACTAGTTATATAATGAGGGTAGCCCCGCGTGCAGATGGATCCATGGTCTTCCCATCAATGCATTGTACGTGGTGTCCTGAGAGATGACCATAAATTCGGTATTGGCAACTAGGCCACCGAACTAGGTCTTCAGATGGATGTTGTTAACCGGGGTCTACTCTGTCCTGTCATACCCATGGATCCTTAAATAAGAGGAAGTTAGGTTATCCTCGGATAACCCCAGCTTTCGCAATGTCTGCGTCAGGATAAAGTTGATCACGGAGCCAGTGTCAACGAGACAGCGGTGAACCTCCACACCATTAAATTGGCCAGTAATGTATAGCAGGTGAATGTGCCCTTATATGGGAGAGCCTCCATCTTCTCCAGAGAACAAAATGATGGCCTAGCATTCATTATTCTCAACTGCTTCAGCATGAAAGGTTTCTGCAGCTTCCACCTCCGTCTCAAACTGGAGGGGGCTCCTTAAAGCCTCGGTGAGTGCTTTGCACATATCTGACAACAAGGAGAGGGATTCAAGGATGGAAATCCTTGATGGGATTCTAGCAAGGTGCTTGAGTACATCTTACGTCCGTGCCAGGTGCGAACTATTGCTTACAAGAGGCCACTCCGTGATTGTATACATAGCGGGCCCTACAGGCTCGACCAGCGGCTGACTGGTACTAGGAACATTCCGCTGCTCACTAGTAGAAGCTTGAAGAGTAGTTGTTGGATGAGGTTCGAATGACTGAGATCGGCATGCAGCTTGGCAAAGCTGGTCATGGCATAGCCGAAATGGCTATGCCTGATCCAGTAGCAGAAACTGTGGTGGATGCGATCCTGACGACACCAGATGAAGAGGATGCGAGTGCTGAGCCTGTTGGCTGGTCTCAGTGGCATGCACGGCCTAGATGGAGGTGTCGACTAATGCGCCTCAATGACTGATATATTCACGGATTTGCCAACATTGGTGTCGAATGGGGACATTGGGGAGGTTCGCCTAGTGTTCCCCCTCATCGGAAGTCATATAGGGGTTTACCAACTCAATGGTGTTGACCGAAGCGTACCCTTGACTGTCACTTGAAGAATCATCCACCACTGAGTGGATTCTGGGGGGGGGGATCCCCATCTCAGGGGGCATGAAGTCGCCGAGAGTGTGGCACGAAGACAAAATTGGTGGGGTGCATTGCTATTTCTTGCTCCATTGATGCTTACTCTTCTGGGAAGAGACTGGATGAGATGATGATGCAGAAGTGGTGGCCACAAATTCTGAAGGCTCCGGCTGATTCAGATGTGCCTGAATGATGCCATGGGCATGGGTGACCATCTTGCGAGCCATCCAGTCATTATACTTCTGGGACCCGTGGTCAGAAACCTGCTGCCAACCACCTTTGCCGTCTCTAATACCATCTGACCTCACAAAGTCACATGCTACATGTACAAGGGATGGGCCTAGCCTGACTATGATGTTATCGACCTAGTCCTAGAGCTATCCTTTGAACACATAGCACTTCTTAAGGTTTTTCCCTATAATCTGATGATAGGAGAAGTAGTTGGGGTGGGCGGTGAGATTCACCTCTGTCGGCCTTCTGCACTCAGGCAAGAATACAATCCCCTACTCTAGGGTGCTACGGAAGTAACCGGGGACCAGATTCTCACTGAAAGAGTATGTCTGGTGCCTTCTTTCCGGATAAGGATCCCTTGGAGCCTGGCTCGGATGTGGGGCTCGAGGGGCCTATCGAGGAAGTGGACCCTGGTGGTCCTGCCTGGGCGGTGGCGGTGCATTACGTGGAAGCTCCTGCCGATTCTGAGGACGCTGCGGAGTCGGAGGCTGTGCCTGAGGGGGAGGGCCTCTGCGAGGTTGTGGATCGGGATACACTGAAAGTAATTCCATGTGTCTAGGGGCGTCTATCTGGGCCACCGCGGTGGGCTCGGCTCTGACAGCCCTTCTTTCTGGGATCATGAGGGGCATCAGATGTGCCCGACTAGCCTATTGCAGGGCTTCTTTGAGGTGGTTGGCCTTATCTGAGAAGTATTGAAACCCTCCGAGGTAGTTATAGGTGATTAAAGAAGGAACCAGTTCCTTCTTGTCATTCCCTATACACATCGTCAGTAATTGCTCCTGGGTCAGTGGAATGTCAAGGGAGTATGTGAGCCCCTTCCACCAGGCAAAAAAGTCCTCAACTCGCTCATCAGGCCTCTTCTTGCACTTGAAGAGGTCTACGATGCTGGTCTTCTAGGTGGTAGAGCTAAACCGGTAGAGTAACTGCATGTGAAGTTCTTCCCAGCTAGTCACGGTTCTGACAAGGAGCTGACTGTACTAGATGAACGCTGGCCCCTCTAGTGTCTAAATGAAACAGCAGAGCTTGTAGGCCTCCTATTGCGCTGGAGTCCCCAACATGGGTCCACCCCTTATGTTGAAGAGGTCCAGATGCTGTGTCAGGTCCCCCGTACCATTGAAGGGGGAGAAGGTGGGATTCTCGAAACTTAGAGGCGCTGACATATCATCCACCCATGTCGGGTATGGATTTCTATCTGGTGGGATCTCCACCTGCCTTGTTTCCAAAGCCTCTAGGCAGGAAATTAGTGATTCCATTGGATCATCTAGACGTGGGTCCCTTCCATGATAGGGATCCCTAATAAAGAGTGTGTTATCGAGATCTTCAATGTGGTAGACAGGTTCAGCGGCTTCTGGAGCCACTAGTGGAGCGAACATTGGGGCTGCCGAAGGAGCCCAAGTGGGGTTCCTTGGATTTTCGCGCCATTCAATAGGGTTTGGAAAGACATATCGTGCTCTCTTTCCGTGAGCTCCGGCCTCCTCCCTATCAGTGAATGTGCAATGATCATGGTTGCCTGGGGGTATCTCACTGAAGAGGAGTTGTTCCTTCCTCTACTCCCTCAACCTTGTATCACAATAGTCAGGTCGTCGCTCTACAGCGCGTTCAGCCATGAGTTTGTCGACAACCTCTTCTATCAGAAAGTTGTTGTCGCAAAGTGGCCTTCTCGGGTTCCTCCTCCGTCTTTTTCACTGAAGCAGATGAGTCAGAGTGCTTGAAAGATCTGACATGCTCTTTTCCCTTACCAGCATTCCGGCTGAGTACCAATGCCTCGGTGGGCACAGGGAGACCTAGGAGGTTCCTATGATGACCCATAATCCTCCCTAATGGGTTCAACAGTGGTGGCACACCCTCAAGGGGTATGTCTCTGAGAAACTCCAGCTCATACTCTTTTTCCACTACGTCAGCCAAGTTGATCATGACCCTTCCTGGGGGAATGTCCTCAATATCTCATAGCGAGTTGGGATGCCACCAGATAGGTCTGAATAGGATGGAAACATACTGCCCCTAACCATGTATTTTGATGATGGGGGTAGCCTCCCTGATAATTTTGAGGAGTACCTTGATACTCTAAACGCATTACTGGTGGAATGCCTCACGACGGCCTGGTGACTCAGGGTGCTAGGCCATAGGGAGTGCATCCAGATCGACTAGATGGAACTGCTCACTGATGTATTCAAAATTCATTTGTCTCCTTTGATAAACCATATTCTAATGATGGAGATTGAAATGTGTCGCTCAGAGGGTGTAGCCGAAACACTCAACTTCCTCTAGGGTGAGGGACTCAGGTATACGAAAATCTCGTGCTGTTGTGGGCCAGAACATCTCAGGGAAGTGGTCCACTACAAGGATGCTACAGAAGCTCCTTGGATGAAATTCAGGGTCTGGACCTTGATAACCCCACTCGCCAACTGGGGTTGGTTGAGAACTGGAAGCAGTACTGAGGTAGACTGTTGGGATGGCAGGTCGGCCAGTGGAGAATACGCCGAATGGGATGACTGGCCACCGATTCTCGGGCTGTCCTCCAAGGAGTTTATCGACCTGGATACTACGTCAAAATAGGAGGGGCTGATGGCCATCATTCCGGGCTCAAGGGAAAGAGAAGCTGGTGGTGGGTCGCGCTGCTTCTCTACCACCATTGGTCGCCAGAATAGATCTCTGTGATCTCTTGTGGAGGTAGACAGTGCTTCTAGAGATGATGGTGGGGACTGCATGATTGTAACCTGCAAGGTCTTCAAATTTTAATCCTCCTGGATAACCTTGTGGATGAAATCTAGAATCCTATGGATCTCACATTCCAAGAGCACCAGGCCGATGCACCTTGTTCCTGCCCCGACCCTTGACTCTGATGAGAAAGGGGAGGGTTCGTGAGCTGATTCGCACTCTGCTTCAGAGTCTGAGAAGAAAAACAGTTTGATCTCCATCTGGGCCTTCCCAATATTCTTCTTGTGTCGGTGATGACCCACCATCCTACCCCTAGATGGATCCTCGGGACAGGTCTGATTTTCAACATGTGGTCCTTCGGCCACACTGGTGCTAGGACAGAGAGGGTTTCCACCCAGGAAACTCAGGGTGTGAGGAGAACCAGGACAAATTTCGAAGTGGGCATTAGGAGGACCTCTATGAACAGCCCTATAGCAGGAAAAACCACTTCCAGGACCGGAAAGAGCATGGGGAGGTCCTCCATGCATGGTTCGGGTGAAGCGAGGCTGGCCTTTAACCCTATGGTTGTCGGGATGAGGAGGACCTTCACCAGCTGTGGAGAGGACATGAGGATCCTCACATTGGAAAGAGGCCTGATGGAGGGAATCTGGATGGGTAACATCTCCACGTCGATGGTCAGGGGGAGGAGGAAGGACTCCATACCCAGTGTGATGGGAATGGGAGATGCTCCCATACCGAACATCACTGACACAGGGCATACCTTCATTCAGATTGGGGGTAGCATGAGGCAGACCTCCATGCCGAGCCTCAGAGCGGGGAAGTTCCACGCTCTGTGTGTTAGTGGTATGAGGAGGACCTTCGTATGGGTTGGAATCACTGTGGGTTGGTTCACGGTGACCCCTACTCATGCATGCGACCAGGAGAGTCAACCTAGCCTGCCCATGGGGCGGTTGGGGCCTCGATCCCGGTTGGGCGTATAATCACCCCTGCTCAGTGTATGCAGGGACTTGATGATATGTGTCGACGATGGCTCGGGCCAGAGTAGCCGTCGACGTTGACACCTCTTGTCGGGCGTCCTTCTCAGCTCGTGCCTGACGTTGGCATCGGGTCGGACGAACTGAGGCTGGTGGTGCAGTTGCATAGCTTACCTGCTCCTCCTCTAGCAAGGCCAGACAGCGGTTCTGACGCGGCCGGGTAGGAGCCCTTATTGGTAGCCCCTGGATTTGGACTCTGACTGGGTTGTGCTGGATGTCACCCACCTCATCAGCATAAGGCAGGGATTCATCAAAGCGCTCTTGGGACAGGCTCTCGAAATGATTGAATGTTGGGTTAGGGAGTAGTTTCTCCCTACGCAGCCCTCGGGGGTGGCATTGATGGAGAGGCGCAGCTACCTCGATATCTAGAAGGTCCTTATCCCGCATTGGGATGATGCCCTCCTCCTCGTACTGATGTACGAGGTCGTTAATTACCCTTCATTGTATAACTTCCGATGGGGAGAAGGGACGTGGAAGCCCAGTATTCGTGGATGCAGAAGCCGTTGAGGAAGTGTTGAAACCACGCGGAGCGACTGTGCTAGTGTTTCCCCTGCCCCTGCGTAGGCGGGTGGGCGATGATCGCATTCTTGTGGAAGCAACCTGATTCTTGATAAGTAGAGAGTTGAACTCGTTAGTGCTAAAAGGAAAACAGAATCAACAAATAATGCCCTAGTGTTATCCCATCGTCTGTGACCGATAAGAGGGATCCACACTGACAACGTCACAGAACAGGATGTCCAACATTCAACTGCCCCAACTTCTGGTGAGTTTCACACCAGGCCCGGTGTTTTCTTGGAGTGACCCGGCACCAGATGTCTGGATCTGGTGACACATCAATTCATTGATGTGTTGAGCGCTATAATCTCCATATTTAGGAGAAGATCTTCACGTCGGGTTCACTATTTCTATTTCTGACGCTTTCACCGGGGCGCGCTAGTCCGTCTTCATGAGTGCGACAGGAGTAGCTTTGTTACCCAGCATTCCCGCATCCCAAAGGTGAGCGACATCCATTCCTTATTCAGGGAAATTTTCTCCTTGATCAAAACGAGATGATGGGATGTCGGTTCTTTCTTCTATGGATTACTCCTTGGAATTCATTACCTAGTCCGGGTCTCCCTCATATATTTAATACTTTTTTCATGAAACTCTTCCTGGTTCCATATCTTCATGGACACCAGTTAATTATGTTGCTTCTATCGTAACATTCCAAGGGGTCCGGTCATGACAGCAACCTTCGGTTAGGGGATTAGTCATGCTGGACATCATCGGCCTGCCTGGATGCTGGGGATTGGTGTGTCTTTCATATGTCCCTTATTATAGGGCTTCTCAAGGGAGCGGAAGACCTAGGAATCCCACAATGAATGTGGGGAACCATATTCCATGGGCATGTGCCTGAGGTTTTCCTCAGCTTCTTATGTTTAGCACAAGGTATGCCGTAAGTTTAACGTCTAGAGGAGATAGATCAGACTGATCAAAACACTAATTAGAGTGGATTATATTGAGGAACCCCTTTAGAGGTAACACCGATATTGGGGCCAACACATTGGTGGATTGTAGAATGCTATGGAGGGGAATGAGGTGGCATGATCTTGCCGAGATGTGGTAGCCCGGGTAAGAATCAGGATGGATGATGGTTTTGTGCTTGAGTCTCGAAGAGTCTTTTTACGTATCCCCATAGTGGGGAATAAAAGTCTGCATAGTTCATCCAACAGCGGCTTTCTGCTGAACGGGGTCACAATGTCTTACCGCTAAATTGGGTCTATAGTTTACCATCATGTATGATGGGGGAAAACTAACGTGAAATGAGCCATAATGATCGGGTGGTGGGCTTGAACCTCATGGAGGCTTCCTATGTACCATGACTTGACATGGATCAAATTCCCTGTTGTTCGGAAAGGTGTGGGGCATACACTCTAGGATGCACAAGGTGGTTGGGGCTTGAACCTCATGGAGGCTTCCTATATACCATGCCTTGACATGGATCAAAGTCCCCATAGTTCAGAAATGTGTATTGTGAACCAACATGGTCGGAACAACTGGGTTTGGGGGCTTGAACCACATGGAGGCTTCCTACGTACCGTGTCTTGACATGGATCAAAGTCCATGTAGTTCGGGTGGCAAGTGGTCAGCAAATAGATGTGAATGTGGACCTGAGGATCCATTGGTGGTGGGATGGAACCTCGTGGAGGCTTCCTATGTACTATTCCTTGACATGGATCATAGTCCTTGTAGTTTGGGATGGTGTGGGGCTTACACTCTAGGCGGCCCAAGGTGTCGGTGAACCGACATGGTCGAAACGACCGGGTGGTGGGCTTGAACCTCAAGGAGGCTTCCTACGTACCATGCCTTGACATGGATCAAAGTACCCGTAGTTCGGGAGGGTGGATATAGTTTATCATCATGTGGGATGAGGGTGAACTGAAGTGAAGGAGGTCAGAATGGCCGAGTGGTGGGTTTGAACCTTGTGGATGCTTCCTACGTACAATGCCTTGACATGGATCAAAGTCCCCAAAGTTCAGGTGGGTGGATACATTTTAACGTCATGCGGGACAAGGGTGACCCAACATGAATGTGGTCGGAACGACCAAGTGGTGGGCTTGAACCTCGTGGAGGATTCTCATGTATCATACCATGACATGGACCGAAGTCCCCATAGTTCAGGAGGGTGGATACAGTTTAACATCATGCGAGACAAGGGTGAACCGATGTGAAGGAGGTCGGAATGACCGAGTGCTGGGCTTGAATCTCGTATAGGATTCCAGCATACCATGCCTTGACATGGATCAAATTCCCCATAGTTCGTGTTGGGTAATACAGTTTAACATCATGCGGGATGAGGGTGAACTAATGTGAAAGAGGTCGAAATGACCGAGTGGTGGGCATGAACCTCGTGGAGGCTTCCTACGTACCATTCCTTGACATTGATCAAAGTCCCCGTAGATTGGGATGGTGAATATAGTTTAACATCATGCGGGACAAGGGTGATGTCATGGTCAATGTTTACTCTAAGCCAACGTGATTCATGCTCGGTGTGAGAAACAAGAGGAAGAAAAGGCCTGACGAACACGTCGTGAAAGGTGAGTCTGTGGCAGATGGAGTGGGGATTACGCATGGAACGGCCCAGGGAGGGAAAGATTTGGACTTACTCCAAGATGGAGGCCTGATGGAGAAAAATCCCAGCGGGTGAGGGAAAGGGTGACAAGGACCCTCGTCCCCATATCCCCTCTTGGTCCTTGTCACCGAGGAAGTGAGGAGGAGCAGGGATGCGACCTCCTACAAGAAGGGTTGGGGCTTACACCAAGGTGTCTTCCCTTTCCCCAAAAAAAAATCCACTCCCATAAGGAGGATATCATCCCCTATGGAGACTAGGGGCGTGGAGATTGTCCAATGTGGGGGAACCCCACATGCAAGGCACAGTGCTGGGTCACAGTTTAACATCATGTGCTGAAAATGATGGTGCCTGGAAGTTTAACGTCCCCTAGCTCAGACAAAGTTGGTGTACTCCACACCCCTAGGACTTACATTACTGGTACCCCCTACTCCTTATGGGAGGGAAGGCACCAGCAATACCGTGGTGAGGGGGTTTCATGGAGCGAACCATCAAGGGGTCCACGTTAGCATGGCTATACGAATAAGAAATAGCCATTAGTGTTCCTATGCGAAGAAGTATTAGGCGAAGCAATGCAACATGTGGTATCGTCCTGGGGACATTCAAGTCACATCGTGAAAACCTGGAGGGTCAGACTGAAGAAAGAATTTCCAAGTAGAGGGGTCCATAGGCAGGGGCCTTGTGAAACTCTGTTGCTCTGCGTGGTGGAGGGTACTTGTGAAGGGGTGTGATTCGCGAAGTAGGGTGCCTTAGCCGTAGCATGGGGTGGAGGTGCATATGAGAGGAACTTCTTGAAGTGGAGAGGAATTCACAGAGCACTGCCTCGTGGAGAAAAGGTGTCTTGTGAAGCAAGGTGTTGGGATGTAATGTGCTTCGCAAAGTATAGTCACCTTGCCTTAGCATCTGGATCATGTGTACATGAAGGGTGTTTCGCGAAGCATAAATGCTCTGCGACAACCCGGGTACCCTTGGGGATCCCCTTCTTTTGCGAAATCCCTTAGGCTTCGTGAAAGGAATCCCTCTTGAAATAGGGGATCAAAACGAAATAAATGAGAGGCACTTCGCGAAGCGGAAGTACCTCGCACAACTCATGGTTCGCATAGTAGAAAGATGTTTCATGATTCCGGAGCCGGGAAGTTGAAAGGTCGGATTGTCCATCCTTCGGGATCAGGGGGAGCCCTGTATTTATAGGAAAGAGACACCATGGAGTGGACCTCACATGGAACGAAGAGATGCTAGGTTGATTTGTGGTGGGCTCGAGAACATCAACGGTGGTCGTGGAGTGTCCCGCCTCCTGGCTTCGTGGCGGGCTCATGAACATCAATAATGGCCACGGAGCATCCCACCTTTTGGATTTGCAGTGGGCTCGCGAACATCAATGGCGGTCATGGAGCATCCCACCATTGCATCATCATTTTCATTTTCATCTGAGGTTTTCTTTCCTAAATCTTCTCTAGAGTGGCTATTACCGATTCCCACTACACAACCGTCATCACCTAGCAGATCGAAGCGATTATTCAAGTTAATACAAGACAAGGTCCTTCTCGGTAGGAGAACTTGTTTATCATTCAACACTCTATTATATACATGTCTTGATTCAACCCAGTCCTGACCATCCTTGGCGCTTCCCTCCCCAGTTGGTTGTGATAAACCTTCATCAATTATAACACCGCCTGCTCACACATCCAGTTCATAAGTCCGACGACTAGAATCCAAAGAGCCATCCACGCTAACCTCACCACTTCCCACTAAGCCCAGAGAGTTTTGTGTAGCAACTGAAGGAGCTCCCAGATCCTTCCTCAAGCGTTCAAAGATATCTGCCCCCTTTGGATTTTCCTCTATCCTCTTATCCAATAACTTATCCCATTTAGGTTTGTCCCTAGAGGCACCAGGTAATGATGACTCCATCATCCCTTCTCCAGAACCAGAATCCAAACGGTTGCCGCTACCTCCAGACCGAGTATTCAACTGAATTCACCGCCTACAAACAGTCATAACATGACCCAGTTTTTTGCACGTAGATAAATAATAAGACCATGATTCAAACAAAACCAGTTGTTTCCAACAGAATTTTTCCCTAACTGTAATCCAAAAAAAATCAGATGGCCTTCTATACACGACCACTTCCACACATATTTGAGGATCTACCAGATGAAATACTGGCCTATTTCTACTATCAAAACATAGATATCATCAACCCAAGATTCTTAACATGTACAATATCAAAGGACTTTGTAACGGTAAAGGATGTTCAGGTAGAATAACTCATATTTCCATTTTGGGGACATCGTGCTTCATATGAATGTCTAAGGACCACCTGAATAGAATGAAACAATAATCATTGCATATACTAGGAGAAAAGGACCACACCATGATCAAATATTCCTCTGTGGAAAAAGGAATCATGATATGTTTGTTGTCAATTAAGCCCACCGTTGCACGATCTTGTAAATCCCAGCAGCCAAAATCATACCTGTCGAAGACATCAACCGAAGGACGTCACTGGTTGATCATGCACCAAGATGTCCTGGTCAAAACACAGTGTAATAATTAACTACACTATTTGTAATCAATGCACACATGTTGACTAATTTCAAAATTTACTCCAAATACATTGAACACAAGTAAACGGAGTGTAACTCCAGTTACACATCCTATATTGCTGTGTTATCCATCCAAAATACTTGGAACCTATAGATCAGTTACTGAATTTTATTTTAATCAAAATAATTCATTCTTTTTCTTTTATATCAATGAGAAATGAAGGAGTATGAAGCAGATCTCACAATTCAGATTAATAAAATTATTAAACTTGAATTAAAAAAACTGAATTAAATTTCTTGAATCACCGATAATCTTTAAAAAATTATAAATAATTATGTGACTCCTTTGATACCACTTATATATTTCTGGAATATTGGAAACATGTGATAGGTGGCGGCTAGATTTTCTTTTTTCTTGTTCAATGATTAATTCGATATCTATACAAAGATAATCATCATGTTAAATGGAATATAATCGAACAAGATAGAAAACATGAATCACACCAGAACTAGAGAGAGGACCATTGCATATTATTTATATTTTAATTTAATTAAATAAGAATTACATTGATGGAATTATTTCTTCATTAATGGAAAGGGTAATAGATCTTTGATTCACCATCATTGAGTTGTAGGAATCAAGTGCTAATTTTCTATAGCGGTGATCCACACACTTTCCATGAATCTCTAGTCATTTCCGAAGGAATCTATGGGTGCGAGCACAAAAGATCCTCAATCTTGCATCATATACCTTTGACCGCTATGATAATTTCCTCCAAACCAATCTTCTTGATCTGTTGGAAAATGATTGATCTCTATTCTTTGGAGCGATCTTAGAGATGAGAGATCTCAAGGGATTGAGAGAATTCTCCAATTCTATTCTACACAACCCAAACAAATTAATTTTCCTCTTGAGAAAATACCATCACTGGGTTTATGTATCGCTAGGGTTAAAATAATATAATTTCACAAGTTCTCTTAATTATTTATTTAATCTTAGAAAAAACCCATGTAAAATAATAATATTATAGTTATTTCCTAATATGTGGTTAACTTGAAAATTAATATTAAATATTATTAATCAAATAATATTCAATATTTATTATTTTCTTATAGGTTCTAAAATCCAAGCCTTTCATTCCTCTATTATATTAACATGAAATTGAATAATGTCTATTTATTTTTTAAAGAAATATCATTGAATTATTATCTAATAAATAAATAAATATTATATTCACTAAATAGAAAATAAATATTTATTAAATATTATGCTCATATTATATTCTCTCAAGTAATTGGTGATGGAATAAATGTGATCAATAAAACATGTTTAATTATTAAACCTCATGAAAGAATAATATTTATTCAAATTTTTAAACAATTAATATTAATATATTAATAATTTGAGATTCTGAATACACTTATTGTGTGACCATATATGCCTCTTTATCAGTGACATTAGGTAAATAACTTTAAAGTACAAGGTTAGCATCTAGAAACATGTCAAGCCACCCATAGAGAACGAAGATAATGTTGCAATGAAATAATACCTCATAAATATTCTTACATTATAATATAATCCCTTTATCATAATATCTAAAATCAAGAAGGTTTCATATTAGTTCCATCAACCTATGTGCTCAATACCTCATTATATTAATGATCAAAATTTTAACATTACTATAGAACATCATGGCCATGGATTTATTTAGGCTATATCATCTCCATCAAAGGTCCTAAGATATTAACTTCTGTTGAAGAATATAAGGGATAAATCATTTCTATCATTATTCATTAATGTAATATTATTCATGATCAAACCAATGTATAAGACCTCACTACGAAGATTTGTCATCATATTCTTTATCAATACATAAAAGTATGCAATTCATAACACTCATTAATAAGCCAACGAGCCCGTACCCAAGTGGTAAGGGTTCCTTCTTGGCATCTGAGAGACCCAGGTTCAAAACCAGGTGGAGGGAAATTTATGGGATACTGTAGAAGTACTTTAAAAGACACTTTTCGGTACTGTGTTAGATGAAACCATTCTCCGATTAAGGCCTCCAGGTAACCCGTTTGGTCCTACGGGTCTCAAGGGCCTTCAGGTCATAAAGGCCATTAGGCCACAGGTTAATCGGGCCATAAAGACCATAGAGTAGCACAGTTCACATAGAGAATGCCCCAAAAAAGGATCAGATCAATAAGAGTAGAAGTCGCCAGAAGAAAAGCTAATCAAATTGGAAGAATGAGAGGGTATGGAAACCGCCATCGGGACCAGGCATCATGCAGTTTTATACAGGGCAATGTTATCTGATCAGCAATGCAAGGTGGGGAGCTAGGTGATCAATGATGCAAAAGATAGGGGGTGAATTTCTAGTCGTTTGGGCCTATGAGTCATGTAATGGGTATATATGCCCCTAATCCGTCAGTTCATGTATTTCGGGTCATGTCGAGCTTTGTGCCTTAGTTCTGCAGGTCATGTACAGGTTCCCCTAAAACCCTTAAAAGGTGGATTATCCATAATAAAAAAAAGAAGGCCTTCGGGCCATTCAGGCATAAAATGAATTAATAATAATCATAAAGTCTAAGTACCAATACACATGTCTATAGATAGGAACATCCAAGGACACATATAAATGTGGATTTCCTATTGGTGGGTCATATTCTCATAATATCCTACTAGATATTACTAAGGGAATACACCGTGAAAATGTGCATTATAATTTCTATAAGTCTCCACACCTGATATAATATTACATTTTTGTCACTTAAATTATATCACCCATCTATAAAATATAAATTTTATAATATTATCATAGCACTTAGGGGTTTCCAGGATAGCGTGGAACTGCTATGACCACATAGTGTGACAGCTACTCTAGGGACATTATCACATACTAGGGTACACAGAAGAAAGATCATGATGTGATGAGAAGATTATTTACATTCAAAAACCTGAATAAAATTTATCATAAAGTATGCATAATTTTCTTCTAGGGCACCAAATCTAACACATAGTGGTGCATATAACTCTAGTACCACCCCCTCAAATCATCTGACTTAGAACTAGTTCCACTAGGATAATCGATGTGTAATTTCCACTGAGGTGGTTGATAATAATTAAAAGTTAAAAACCAAACTAATCATATGACCTTATATGTTATTGATAGATATATATATATATATATATATATATATATCAAATAAAATACTCACAATATGAACCAAATTAGGGAAACCCATCTCTCTTATGTGAAAATAATTGTATTTCATCCTTTTCCTTTGTATGTATTCAATTTTTTTCATTTCCTATATTAGAAAAAATATGGAATTAATTATAAATTAAGAAAAAAAATTACATTTCAAAAATTTTACTTTACCCAAAACAAAGTATTATATGCAAACACTAGTTTTAGAGTCACAAACCAATTTTCAAAGATAATAAAAAATTACAATTAGACTATGTCATTTCTTTAACTTTATAAAACATAATGTTATTAAAAAATTCATTTCTTGAAAATACTAAAAAAATATTCAAGATTACTCAGACTAGGAAACATAGAATCTATTGATAAATGACAAAAATAATTTAAAATATAATGCTTGAGTACAACATTTTCAAAAAAAATATCTATAGTTTAGGAATAAGTACGGGATTATAAACATTCTCATTAGAAATATACTTAATTGGGAAGAACTGATTTATATTCCAAATAATATAATGTAATCAAGAAACTAGTAGCATTCCTGGTAGATATAATTATCCTGAAGACTAATATCATGCATGGAAAATAACACTAAATAAGAAGTATATGACATGCACTGTAAATAAACATAAATATAAAATAAAATCATTCTCAATTATAGAATAAAACTGATAATAAAAACTATTAACTGAGATAATGTTACTATCATATAAAAATGAAATAATTACAAATTTTTATAAACCTATCCATCACTAATATATAAAATTGGAAATCCTAATTATATATTACTATTATTTTATTCAATAAACCTCTAATTAATACTAACTTTAATATGAAAAAACAAATGAAGGAATGAAATATGTCATTAAATACTTAGTGGGAATATATGTTAATGACTAATATGGTACATGACCAAAAATAAAGGTTACCTCAAAAAAAGATAATACATATAACTAAAACTGACCTTCATTCAATGAATATAGAATCTGAAGAAAAGAATCTAGGTTATTATTCTATAACCAGAAAATAAATAAAATAATAGTTGATAGAAGAGTTGAAATATTAGGGACTTACCAATTTATTGTTGAAAAAGATTTGAATGAAAGGGACAGGTATGAAAATGTTATTGGATGAGGAGTTCATGTGTGCTATATTTGGGGGAAGCCTATGCCAATGGTTCTTGAAAATCATTGTAATAGAAATATCTATACCATTGGTTTTAAGAAACTATTTTTATTTATTAATCTATGCCATTGGTTTTTTAAAAGTGTTGGGATTGTATACACCTAAAAATCATATCCCAATAAAAATTCTAGATGATTGGGATATGACCACCTATACCAAGGGTTACTGAAAATTATTGGTATAAGTATATGGGTATGGACTAAATTTTCAATAGTGGTAGTTTCAACATCATATTCAAGGATAAAAAAGAACCTACCAAAGTCTAATATGGATTTTTAAATCAACAAAATTATGACATACAACCATATAAATAATAGTATAAACAGATTCTTCCCATTCAAAAAAAATACAAACATAACTTAAACCAACCATCATTTGAATCACCATTTTTTAAAAAATAATCCTTAATATTACCCTCAACTAACTCATTATTTATACTATATAACCAATAATGTTCATGGTTTTAGTAGTTGGGGAATGATGTAATGGGATTGAATAATTGGAAATGAATTTTTATGGAGATATCATCCAGGATTCCATGAAAAAATCCATCTCAAATACTTACAAACCCAAATGGGAATGTGGATTTGGTATCACCTTGGTTTAAAATAGAAATTTACCCTATTTCCACACATGATTCCCAGAAAAACGGTCCTAGCACCAAGGAGAATTAGGTTGAGGAATATGAACAGAACCATGAGAACTAGTCCATGGAGGAAGAAGAAAAAAAATACTAAGAATATAATGGAAGGACTATTAATCGATTAGAAACACCCTTGTAAGAAATATTATAAGAAAAAAATACCTTCCACTCTCATTTCCTTCAAGAATGATCCAATCAATAAAGATACAAGAGGAATAAATTCAAAAGGATATTTTCGAAACTTTCTTAAATATTGAGATCAATATACCCCTCATTGAATCACTTAAATAAATCCTAAATGATGATAATTTCATTAAGTAATAGTTCTAAAAAAAGTGGATACTTCAAGGTAATTATATAGGAAACTTGGAATAAGTAATTAAGATATGATAAACCCACAACCTCTTACTAAATTTCAAGATCCAAGGATATTTTCAATCCAATGTAAAATCGATTTTATGTGTCCTAAAGATAATTTATGGTATCTTAGAGACTTTATAAAGGTAATGAAATATTTTTTTTACTAAATTTTGGACAAGGAAACTATGACCCACATGACTGGTTGTTCAACTTGAAAAAAGATCCATATCATTTCCAACAAGATTCCTATAGGATGTATTGATCTGAGTGAAAATTTAAATCTTTATAGCTGGGTTATATGTAATATAAAATGCGGATAATAAGACACTTTCATAGTCAACCATATTTTCTGGAAGACCATTCTTAATGATAGTTAATAACATCATCAATGTACATGAAGTAAATTTCACTATGGAATTTTTTGAGAATGTAATTCATTTTACTATGTTTGATTTATTTCAGTATCTTTGATTCCTAGAAATTAATTTGGTATATTAAGAAAATAAATTTGTAAAATTATTAAAATTTGGAACATTAGTGAATATTAATTGGTGGAAACATCAAACAAGTACATGAATACTATATGAATAATAAAATCATTAATTATTTGATCAATTATGTTGTTATTTCAATTATAAAGTGGATTATATTTCTTATTTTTTATAATAATTCCATGTTATGGTGGGGAAAAATTAAAATATCATTTCATCCTTAGAACAACCCCTAACCTAGAGTCAAAGCCCTTGCCTACTAAAATAAAATATGTGCTCCTACTAAAAGTGAAATTTTTTTACTAATTATTTATAGAAATTTTCTCCAGAACAAGAACAAATACTGATACTTTTTTATGGTAAAATATTTAATTTATAGGATAGATTCTAAAATATATCCTTATTATAAGTTCTAATATCCCTATGCATATAATTATTATCAAATAAAATTAATAACCTATTAGGTTTTGCCATAGAAGACTCAATCTAACCATGATGGAGATAGTCTAGAAAGGGATAGAAATTTTAAAAAAAAAATATTTTTTACCCCATGAATAACTCACAATGTGTCATTCACGAACATATAGTTTCTAATAAAATAAGACTCACTATAGTGAAAAATGATTAAAATTAATTCATACCTATTAGAATCCAAAAATAGTTGGAGAGTGTCTATAGACTATTGAAAACTGAACTATGTCACTATGAAAGATCAATGTCTTATTCTCTTTATTGACCAAATATTGGAAAATTTACAAATAAATTACAAATAAATTACAAATACTATATAATATATCTATTTTATGATACTTTCATCTTCCCATTGAACCTAATAATCAATAGAATACAACCTTTACATGACACTATAGTCATTTCCTAATAAGTAGTTTATTTTATAATGAACTATGGAAATTCCAAATATGGATGGAAATAATTATATATAATCACATAAAATATTTCTTGGAAGTTTATTTGGATGATTTCACTATGTTTGGAATCTCAATTTATCACCATTTTAAAAATCATGGAAATGTTTTGAAGATATTCATTGACAAAACCCTTCCTTATTGTTTTGAAAAGTTTAATTTTATGTTTAAGAGTATCTTGGTTCAAGGAAATTTATTTCATAAAAATGAATTTGGGAGGATAATCCTAAAATTGAATTCATAATTGATTGTCCATATCCAAACTATATGAGCCATTATTTATATTTTCTAGGACATGAAGTATTTTATAGTAGGTTTATTAATGATTTTTGTATGGTTTTTCTTACTTTTATTATATTATTTTTAAGTGATGCTGAATTTACATTTAAAGATTATTATATCAAAGTCATTGATGAATTTAAGAGTAATTCGACAACTCCACTAGTGATGTAGCCACCCAATTGGGAACAACTCTTTAAATTTCTCTCTAATGTGTCCAATGAAGCTAATAGAGTATTTATGTAACAAATAATTTAAGGAAGACCTAAATTTATTGTATATACATCAATAAAATTATATTCTATCTAGAACCATTACACACCCACTAAAAAATAATTTTAGTATTTGTTTTTGTTTTTGATAAGTATAAATCATACTTTATTTGAACTACATTTACTATTTTTTATGACCATGAAGTCCTTAAATATATAATGATGATATTCTAATCTTAACCATGGTTAGCTGGATGTGTATTGTTTCTCTAAGAATTTAACATATAAATAAACCATAAAAATTAACTAAAAATGTGGTTTTAGAATACAAATGTTGGATTCCCCATATAAAAAAAGTTTATATTCTTGGAATATGAACCCTTAATAAATCTATTCCAAGAGATAAATTGTATGTTATTGAAATATAGGTACCTTGGTATGAAAATATGGTGAATATATAATTAACTTATCAATTTCAATATCAACTAGACCCTTAAAAAAATTTAATCCCGGATATGATTCAAAATATTATATTTAGGAAAATCCTTATCTATGGAAATTTTTTAATAACTAAATGACCAGGATTTACCTTCATAAGAGTAAGATATATTTAGTTCTTTGATTTTTCAATACTATATATTTTAGAGGACACTTTGAACATTAAAATAATACTATTAATTTTTAGGCACATGGAATATACAAGTCTGATTTGGTTAAATAATCCCACTAATATAAAAAAAGACGTGAGTAATTCCAGATCATTAGAAATATCTTAGAAGGAAAATAATTTCCTCAATATACCATAAGATTTTTTGAGATCCTCAACAGTTGGATAATAAAAATCATGGGACTCTTTCCCATGTATTTTAAAAACATATATATATATATTTGGTAGTGAATTATGATTCAATATTGGTGGGTGGTAAACCCCCATAATTAATGATGAAAACATTATTTCTGATTTTGTCTCGGCTATCATATTTTTATAGATTTGGGGTCCCAAGAGAAATATACATTGATTAATAAAACCATTTATATAATATGATCATAAATTATTTGGTGAATAATTATAGAGTCCATCATAATAAATTTACACCCAACCTTCCATAAACCAATAGCCACATTGATGTTTCAAATAATGAGATTAATGGAATCATGGATAAAAATATCAATCCTGGTAGAAATAATTTGATCCCAAGGTTGGAATACACCATATGTAAATATAGGATAGATTAAAAAAATCATTATAGTGATTATGTACTTGTTGATTTATGAAATAATATATGACTTACCTTGGGATCTAGAGCACAAGGTATGCTGGGAAATAAAGGAGATAAATTTCGATCTATAAATACGTGTAAAGGGAATAATAAAAAAGTTTCATAAATATTTACCAAATTATGAGATTTAATAAATAAAATAGGATTATTTTTTATCTTGGGTATTTATAAGGATAAAACAAAAGTGTCACATGATAATATTATTTAGTAAAAATACTTTCATAAAGGATATAAAGTAAGGATTTATAACTCTATAATAAAAATAATGTCTGATAAACATCATTATATAGGGTGAGATCCATTTATTATCACTAATTAATACACCAATTTTGTTGTGAAGATAATTAAATAATGATACTATGAATTTTTTACTTTAAATGGACATATTTTCAAGAAGTACAATGGTAATCTAAAATAATAAAAAGTGAAAGAAATCACACTCCTCTAACATGTCTAGTAAAAAACCATCATTTTATTCTATTCTTTAACATTTTATTGATTATTATGTATAGATTAAGTCTATTTCCAACAATTATATCTATTTTTATACTCTAAGGACATTGTATCATTCAAAAGTGTGGGATGGAAACCATTATATTTTTAGTATTTGAAAAAAATCTTCTTCATTTTATGCCTTTTATTGTGTGATTTCTTTTTAATTTCAATGTTTTTTAAAACATTTGAGATCAATATAAATACCTTTTAAAAATTCTAATCAATACAAGTTATGTGAAATATATTTTACTTATGAAATCAATAAAAATGAATCTAAAATGATCATTTTTTCAAATTAAAAGTGTTGGAAATTCATAAAAATATAAAAAAAATTAATATAATGACAAAATATACTACACCATATTGAAATAAATTACTTGAGATTATTTTAATCAATTTGAAAATATTATTATATTTCCCCCATTTATTAATAAAACCAAGACATGATTGAATAACTAGAAATTACTGAGTAATCTAGTCAAAACCATGGAGCATTGAGGGACGTTTTCTATAAATATTTAGGCAATATTTTGAATAAAAAATCCCTTTTAACAATGAACATATATTTTTTTACCATAATATTTAACCCGTATAGCCTTAAATATCCATGAATTACCATGTTAGTAAAATAAATTAAAATGATAAAATATCAAATCTCCTAACTCTGGAAGTTGATTCTGGAATAATAGTTGTACTCAAGTGTTGGGGATGTAATGGAAAAATCTAAATTAAATTATTGTGATAACATAATGTTTTATTTATTTATCGAACTAGATTACTTGTTAACATATTTATGAATCTATTTTGAGAAAGTATCCAAAAATAATTAAAGATCAAGGATATTGAGGGAAAATATTTTCAAAATAGAGATTGGATATTCATATTTTTCATGAAGTTCAATGGTTTCTATTTTCCTTTATAACTCAAATATGTTTATGGATAAAAAGGAAAAAGTCAACTAAAGGAGATAATAAATTTTTACTACTTCTAAAATGTTATATATTTGAGTTTTCCTCAAAATTCAAAAAGTTCAGAAATTATAAAAAGGGGGAGTATGTGAGGATTTCATCCTTGGTGTAGAAAGTGTAAATAATTTATTAGGAATAATAATAGATATAGTCCTCAAATTATGCCACATAATTCACTTAAATAAAAACCTACTAATATTTATACATAAAAAACATAGAATTTATTCATGAAAATAATAATCACTTGATTATTAGATGGATATTTATACATTATTAAATCCAATTGGATCCCATATATGAGTTTTGTGTGAGAAAGTTTTTTATTAAATTCATACATGGAGAGGTTATTGACATGAATTCATAAATATAAGTATAAGTGATCATTGGGAGATAAAAATTCTGAAAATTAATTTTATTTACTTCATCTAGAAAATTGAATTAAAAATATTTAGGTAGAAAAAAAATTGAGTTCCTTGATTGTTAAAAAGTGAACTCATATTAGATAGTGTTTTGAATTTGGGTTTGCTAATTTTTTTAAGGCTTACTTGTCCATGAATAAAATATTTGAAAGTGGGGGAATCAATATACATAATATATTCATTACTATTAATTTGTATTTCAATGAGTAAATTCCAATTGTTTTTTCATTTTATGGGACATAACAAGATTTTTATATTTTAGTGATATTTTCGGTTTTATTATAAAAATGACTTAATTGTTTAGTTTTAAGTGTTTTTATTAATTTCTAGAATTAATAGGGAATCCAAACATTTGGTTTTGGTTTTTTTGTGAGAATTAAATTTTTATGACTTGAGAAAAAAATCCATATGTACATTAATTAAAAATGTTTTTTTATTCATGAATGTTTCATACATAACATATTTACATAGTGCAGTGCCTTAAAATGATGAAGTCGGGAATGTGTTGGTTTTTTTGGCCATTCATAATATTTTTAGAGCAACAAGTAACATTTTAAAACCATTTTTAATATTTTGAAATCATGAGTAACAGTTTTTTATCCATGAGTAATGTATTTTTTATGTTTAATGTAATACTTTTTAGTGCATAACATTTTTTGATATCTATGTTAGATAATTTCAAAAGCATGACTAATACATGACATATTTTCCATTAGTGCAAAAATGATATGTAATCATTGGATTGAAAAAATATATTATGTATGAATATAAATTCTAATCTATCATCATAAGTATAAAAAATTAATGGTTAAAAACATATATACTGATTATCTTATATTTTGAGTTTGTTAAAAGCGATTCACATAAGTTTTCTACTTTTTGGAAATTGTAGAATCTGAATCTTTTCACCACAAGAGGAATAATAAGTGTTGAATATCTATCCATATAACACATGAATTTTTTATCCATTTGAAATAAATTCCAAAAACTTTTTTGACCACATAAAATTAAATTAAAAGGGAAAGAATGTAATTTGTATAGATCATGGGAGGAATTCATGAAAATATTAAAAACTTCTCCCACAATGGAAATCAGACTATGTTAAGCATCACAATGAATGAAATTATTTCACTATTTTGTTAGACCTGAATAGTAGTCCATTAATGAATAATATTGATTACATTTTCATATGTAAAATCTAATACACCACTAATGTTAGAATTTCAGTCCTTGCTAATACTTATAGAGTTTTATTATATTATATTATGATTTCTACCATTACTATATTTTTCTATTCCATCTCTTATCACTATTTTTACCTATAAAATATAAAGGTAGAAGCATTTGGTGGTATTTGAAGGGAAGTAAATCCAATTATGATACTTGATACTTGAAAATAATGAATATATCTCTTACCTATTTATTTATTTTAGTATTTAGTGGAATAATATTATTTTAAATGTGATTGTGTAATAATTATTTAACTTGTTAATTATTTAATGCTTCTTTGGATGAACCAAAACACTCCCTCCACTCATTATAGCTTATATATGTTGGAATAAAATTGGGTAATTAGTGATTCTATATAAATTATTGGAATGTTTATAAATGGATTTATTACTTTTGAATTTATTAGGAACACCGAAACTTGTTTGGGTGTTACCTGATTGGTTTAGGACTGGTTCATTATTTTTTGTATCGTTGGTACCTTTTCACACACATATAAAGGAGTACTGATTAATTCCTGATTACTACTATATTATTCTTCACCATAACATTTTACTTAGGGTGATTGATGAAACCGTTATGGACGCTTTTAATGATCATTAATAGGAAAAAGAGAAAAAAATTGAAAAAAATTAAGGCATTACAAAAGGAAATCTAACCCTAAACATGTTACCTTTCATCTACTAATTTCCAATCTACATATTAAAATGACATAAATTTATCTCTAAAATAAATTCACTCAATATCAACCCCATATATGAACTATGACACTTGAATTTGTTTTTCCCTATCTATAAAAACTATTGTATCCAATATACTATATATTTATTAACCATAGGTTATTAAAAATATTTCACACCCATGATAGTTGTTTAAACATGTATAATCAATTATGTTTCTATATTCATTGTAATATTTCATATATTAACTTGTTTCAAGAAATATAGTGACTAATAGACATAGAACAAGTAAATAAAGTATGGTTAGCTCATACATTCATGATTCTTTAAAATAGTCTTACTAGTTTGAATGAATACATCGAATGTCATTAATCTCAGTAATTAAGCACATCACAAGTACCTCAACTAATAATAGACTTAATTTTTCACTTTATAATCTTATTTAGGTCTTATATGTTATACTTTTTATATTATATGATAAATAATATATTGTTTAAACTCAACTAATAACATGATCAATAACATACCCAACCACCAAATGATTAGATAATCTTCATTGTTAGTGAAATAAATGCATCAAAATATGATGGTTTTTATGTTAAGTATGTTGTAAACCAAAGGTAATGTGGATTTCCACTAATAATGTTCCCCCAAGTATAGTAATAACTATATAAAATTCCATGTGATATACATTGGTTAGTTATTTCAGATAATAAGTCTCTACTTATTATCTCATGAGACTATTATGAATCACATACAAGATTTTACTAACACTAATATTTACTTATTATCACAACCCATGATACTCTATGATGATCATTGATTAGAGAAAACTCAAACTAATACTTTAAGGGGTTTTATCATTAAACTATTAATTTTATATATGAAACATGCATTAATTAATGGTAAAAGTAAATTTTCATTATTATAAAACCATGATATAGTTATATTGAAAATAACCATTACATTTATTCCCTCATGTATCTAATGCATGGAAAAATTACATGTACTTCTTTCTTATAATAAATTAATATATCTTTCAAGGTATTTGTTATATTATATTATATTTCATCCAAATAGATCTTTACATTACCCCTCTCAAATATTTCTAAAATTTGATGGAATTTGTGAAGAAATTTTGTGGTTATTCAGTGATTTTAGGGTTCCTTGCCTTGATAAATAACACTATTTTTATCACAATAAAGCTCAATTTATCCAAAATATAAAAAACAACATTAAGTTCAGTGATGAACTTCTTAGTCAAAAATATCTTTCCTCAAAGAATCTGGTATTGTGATGTACTCTAGATCAATTTTCATGTCTCGAAAGGTGAGATATTTGGAACTCTTCCAATTTAAATCTCTATTATTGTGTTAAAAATATATATTTATATCTTTTTTCATCCTTATAATTTTGTAAAATAGAATCATTGAGACACCATAAAATGAGCTCTTCCTTACTATTAATGTATAGTAAAATATCCCAAGATCTCATCAAGAACATAAGGATGTCATTCATAGAGTTATAGTGAGTATTACAGAGATTATATTACTATATACTAGTTATGTTTTAAGAATAAAATACATTGGGTTGAGTACATGACATAGGATAAATGATAGATCCTATTGTAGATGCATATATAATATTATCATGTTTCTCCTTTATAATTATTTTGAAGGGTGTATTGTCTTCAAAAGCCACCTTACATGAAATATTATTAAATATTACTTCTTTGAATTCTCCATGTTAAACCACTTCAACACTTTATCAGTATGAAAGATATAAAATAGCCCTAGTATCCTCATAGATATATCTATATATATCTACATACCCATAATGTTGGATGATTCACTGATGTAATTCATAAAAAAAAAGTATTTTCCCCACCACGCCAATATAAAGGCAAATTTTGGGATATTATTTCTTTTGAGTAATATATAATCCACATATAACACAAAAAATACCACAACACTCCAGAAAACATAATTTTATGAAAAATAATCACCAAAACAATTAGTGAAACCAAACTCTTTGATTGCATTATCAAACTAGATATTCCTACTAAAAGAAGATTATTTTAATTTATAAATTGATCATTGGAAATTTTATACCTTAAAATCATTTGGAACTTCAATACCTTAATGTTATATCATATAAATAATATCAACCGAATTTAAATTAAATAAATTAGTTTTTATTCTTATTTTATATATCTTATAATCAAAATGTATTGTTATATAATAAAAATATCCAAATGGAATTTAACATCACTATTTGTCAAAATTCATCTTAATATACAATAAAAATTATTTTTTATAACCCCTTACCACCAAGTGATATTTATATATTTATACCCTATCATCTATGTCAATTTGATTTTATAAAAACTACTTCCACACAATGGGTCTCACCCCTTAAGGTCAATCCACTAATTTAAAAATTTGGATAGTATTCATTGATTCGATGATAGATCCTATAGATTCTAACAATTTCTAAAAATAATAACTCTCAATGGCCTCAAGATATGTAGTGTTTTCATCATCTATGAAAATTAATTCATCATAATTTTCAATGAGAAATATATATCTATAAGAATATTATTGAATCCTAGAAGGTCATCATGTTTCTTTTATAACCTATATTAATTCTATTTCCATAATTGCTTATCGAATTAACTGACAGGATATATTATGAACCATTTTGTTTTATAAACATATCTAATATTAACTTTCCTCCATTTTAAACAACAATTTACATATTTCTCAAAAAATATGACACTAAAATTGTCACTAAACACTTTTTGATTAGTAGTATTGTTTAAATAACATCCCTTAGTTTCTTTCTAATAACTAATAAATAATAATTTTTTATTTATTTTCAAGTGTATCAATATCATGACCCAATATATATGATTCATAACACTAAATCCTCAAAAAATAAAATTTTTGATGCCTCCCAGTCAATATCATTTGTATTTTTTTAGGAATTTTTTAGATGGAATTCAAATAAGTGATAATGTAGAAATTTATAGATCATGTACCTATAATGATATAAAAATTATTGACTAAATATATGTCAAACCATATCTAAATAGGTATAATTACTACTATCATACACACCATTATAATTTTTTTTTCTCAGAGGAGTGAGTGGTAAAATAATTCCATAATATCTCAAATTTTTAGTAAATTATACCTCAAATATTAAACACTATGATCTAATTAAAGAATATTAATGATTTTTTATAAAAATATTGTTTAATTCAACATGGAAAAACATGAACTATTCCATGTTTTTATATTGTGCCTTTTTAGAAACATGTAACTCTACCAACTAAATTCATTATTAATGTATACAAAGTACATATACATACTAATTTATTTTCTAATCATTTCTCTATAAATATCACAATATATTAGGTATAGTAATTTACCAAAACTTTTACCTTTTCCAATAACAGTTTCATTTGCCATTTTTTCAACAATAAATATTCACATTTCTCAAATTATTTATAATCTAATAAGTCTAAAAATACATCTCGTTCGAGTATTTATATGCACTTATCATTTGTATTCCTAAGGTAACAATTCCAAATATAAGTGGTTCTATAATAAACTACCATGAACCTATTATCTTGAAGGATATATATTAGAAAAACAATATCCAAAAATTATAAACCATTCACTATATTCCCAACTCAATAAAACATTTCCATCATGTATATAGAATAACTCTTTTTTAAATCATTTCTGGAAATGTCTTATTATATAAATATGATATAGAAATAAAATTTTAATTTATGGTTAAATAATTTTAAGAATTTTCCATTTCTAAAACAAATCCACTTGATAGACTTGGATTATAAGTGTTGACTTGAAATAAAAAAAATCTACCCATTTCCGGCACAGATATTAAATTTTCCTTTCATCATATATATTTAATTTTTTTAGTCAGTTTTTATTATACAAATGTTCGATGCACACCTAGTATCCAATACCCATATGTTGGAATTAAGGAACTTAATTTTAATAAAATTCATTCCATTTCAAATAAAAATATTCTTTTTTAGAAAACATATCATCCTTAAGTAACTATATTTTAAGTCCTCTGATATTCCTCTTAAAACATAGTTATTTTGATAAGTCATCATAAAAATCATATCAAAAATGAATTTGATATTGTTAAGTGGATGAAAATTTTCTTAAATAATTCATATAGATAAAATCAGTTATACTCATCTTTTATCAAAACTATTAGTATTTTATTTTTATGTGTATCCCAATGCCTAGAAAAGTACAATATTAACTATAAAATAGGTTTTAAAACATCTGTCGTACCTTACCTGAGATAATCGGTGGCCATCTTCCTTTAGAGAAATGTACTTGTTTGAATGTTTGAGGTCATTATATGTGTTTTATTTTGAAAAATAATACTCTTAATATTTCTTGGATTTTTCTTAGTATTTCCATTAACTATTTTTTATTCAACTAAATTTGTATGTTCTTAACATATAAATGTATAAAACCTTATACAACTCATGATTTGCGTTACTTACTCAGTAATAAAAGATAAATATATCTTCACATATTCTAATTCATCATCTTTATAAGGTATATACATATCTTTAACGTAAATTCATAGAATCATATGGAATCCAAATCCATATATGGGAAATATTATGGTGCAAAACATAACTAACCCCCACTTTTTTAAATGGTTCCAAAGTACATAGTCATGTGTCTGACCCAATGTCCCACTATCTATAGATAGATACTCAATATATTCCTTACTTATAGTAATACTCTAATACCTAACATATATATAAATAATAACAAACTTTTATTATTTAATTGCTAACTAAAATAAAAAAAATAACATTATTGGTTGAATGGAAAAATTATATTGTATGGCATACCAAACATGAAACTCATATATGTAAGTAATGAAAATTAAAAATGCAGTTTAGATTATTTAAACTAAAGTAAAAAATATTAATTATATAAATAATTTTTGTCTAAAAATAGTGATATTATAAAAATAAATAACAAACAAAAATATTTTATATGATATTGTTGCTCCGATGCTTTCGTCGGGGTGCGTGCATCCGTCTGTGGGGAGGACGCGCTGCTTGTCACCCCGCATTCCCACTTTCCAAAGGCGGGCGGCATCCATTCCTTATTCAGGGCTGTCTGCTCCTTGATCGAAACCGGGATGATGGGATGTCAGTTCTTCCTTCCGTGGATTCCTCCTCGGATCTCATCACCTAGTTTGGGTCTCCCTCATAGATTTAAGACATGTTCGTGAAGCCCATTCCTGGTTCCATATCTACATGGACGCCAGTTAATTACGATGCTTCTGTCGAGATTCTCCAAGGGGTCTTGTCGGGGAAGCAACCTTCGGTGAGGAGAATGGTCACATTGGGGCATCGTTGGCATGTCTGTCCTTGGTCCCTCATCACAGGGCTCCTCGAGGGCGCGGAAGCCCAAGGCATCCCACATCAAACGCGGGGAATGTGTACCATCTGAGGTTTTCCTCAGTTTCCCATGTTTAACACGGGGTATGTCGCGAGTTTAACGTCTTGCGGAGACGGATCGGGTTGGAGGACCCCTAGGGGGAACATCAATGTTGGGGCCAGCACATGGGTGGCTTTCTGGATGCCATGGAGTGGGATGGGGTGGCATGATCTCACCAGGATGTGGCGGCCCGGGTAAGGATCAGGATGGATGGTGGAGTGAGACATGGGGCTTATGTTCTGAGACGGCCCAAGAGGGGGAATATAGTTTAACGTCATGCGGGACAAGATACATTTTAATGTCATGCGGGACGAGATATAGTTTAATGTCATGCGGGATGAGGGGTTTGGGGATTACGCTCTGAGGCGGCCCAAGAGAGGCTGGGGGTCAAGGACTTCCTGAAGGACATCGCCTACAAGGGCTGGTTCAGCCTGTTCTGTGAGAAGGATCCGGCCGTTAAGATGCTGGGACAGGGAAAACGGTGCCCAACAGCGGCTCAGAGGAGAAAGGATGGGTCATACTGGAGGACCCAGGAGGCGGGGAAATACCAATCAGGGGGCTACCGCATCATTGAGGCCCAGGACCTGAACGTCCGGTATGTCGGGTTCCTTGCTGCCTTCCGGAGCCAGTGGCTCCTGCCAGTGCGGGACGCGAGGATGGGCGTCCGTCCAGCAACACTGGTGATGGCGGGCTCCATGGCCGCCAACAAACGGTTCAACGTGGGCGTCCCTGTACTGGCCAAGCTGTATTCCATCCTGGGGATCATCTCACGAGGGGGGTCGCCTCGGAGAGTATGTGGTCCCTTCCAGATCTTCCATGGCTAGGTGGCGGCTCATCTCGGCGGGTATACTTTCCCAAACGTCGTCCGTCCTCCGGGAAATGGTCTGCGACCGTCCTTGCTAAACATCACAGGGGTGGCACCGATGACGCTCAATGAGGAGGGCATGAGGATCTGCATCGGCAACCATACCAACTTCAACTTCAGCCTGTTCCCCACCCCAGTCGGCCAGCTGGTGGACAACGGGCGAGGCTCTCTGGAACAACGAGAATACTACCAGAGCATTAGGCGTGGGGTGCTCGTGGCTCAGATCGACGAGAAGGTGATCTGTGAGCCTTACGTGCCATCCTGATTCACCAAGTAGTCCGGGTGCCTCCAACGAATGCCGACGAAGGTACTCACGACTGTCTAGAAGGAGAAGAATCCATGCGTCCTGCGCCAGATGTGGTTGATGTTTACCACCTTCGGCTCTGGAGATGTCGTTACTCTTCCTCCCACCGGGGTCGATGCCGGCCTAGCAAACGAATACTCCGAACACTGGACCATCGCATACCCCGAGGGGCTATTACGCAAGTGCGTCCGACAACTCAAGGTTACTCGCCTGGAAACCGGGAGATGGGAAAGAAGGAACGGTGCCGTCGGAAGGGGAGGACCAAGGGCGCATCAGGCAGTGAGGAATGCGCAATCCGGGACTTCGGCAGCGAGAACATCACATGGTGCCGCCATGTCCTCGTTACCCGCGGGGGGGGTCACATGAGGTGTCCAGGGAACTGCCCAGGAAGCAGACAAGATATCTGCTCGAACCTTCCCATGATGCAATTCTCTCGGCACTGTGGTCGGCCTGGATGACCCTGCGGCAATGGCTGAGCGTCGAAGCCATCTGGAAGAAGATAATGCAAAACGGGATCCAGCTGCCAGTGTCCGGGCTCATTCGAATTACTGACCGAGTAAACATCCATTGGCGACATGCTTATCTAATGGCCATGGATGCATACACACGCCAAAGGGGGCGGCGTGCGGAGCCGCCTTTCCTAGTGAAAGTGATGCTCTGCCAGGAGCATGATCTGGAAGCAATGCCGCCGGGAGAAGGCGACAGTGACGAGGAGAAGGAGGGGGAGGAGGAAACCGGAGAGGTCGAAGGAAAGGGAGAAGATGAAGAAGAAGAGCCCGAAGGTGAGGGGTCACAAGGGGAGACCTACTAAGGGAGTATCCGCGAGAGCGGTGAGATTTCCGACTCTGATCTTGACATAACCGAGATTCTCGAGGTTTGTCACTGTCTTCATTCATTTCCCTTATTCACCCATTCTCCTTTCCAACTTCTAACCCACTTCCCCATCCTACTCAGGAGCAGTTGAGCGTTGGATGGGCGTCCCCACCAGAGGAGGGAGGAGAGGAACTAGTGGGACATGATGGGGATCTGACACCCATCATTGAATTAACATGCACAGAGGGGTATCCCCTTACGGCGGCTCTTGCAGCAGCTGAAACACTGGGGACCGACGCTCTGGATTCCTGTAAGTCTCCCACCTCACTACTGGTGCTTAGATTCAAACGATCCCGTCTGACCAGCGTATGCCTTGCGTAGTGATCTCACCACTGGAGGCACGTCAGGCGGCAGAGCCCGGGCCATCTGCGAGTGGACCAGTGGCGGACGTACCACCTCATTCGGAACATGCTCCATGCACTGAGTCGGCCCTGACAATCGACGAACAGGGGATGACGGACATCAGCGGCGCTGTTCTTGAGACGAGGTCGAAAGCTGGTGGAGGCATCATTGCTGCTGGGGCGAGAGAAGAAGGTCGCCCGGACGTTGAGGATTTTATTCCTCACGAAGGTGTCCTTGTGGCGGATCCTACTGCCGATCTGCTGGCTACCTTCCCCCTATACCGACCCGCTGACCCCGAGTAGATAGATGACTCAGACTCAGGGGCAGCCGAAGAGAGCCGGATGACACAACACAAGGGGTGAAAGTGTATCCAACACTTCCTCAGACATCCACAGTCGGATTGGCTGAGGTGGATGGGATCAATTCAGACCTGGCTGCGCTTCCAGTGTGCCAGAGGGGCTGATGCTCAGCGTCTTCATCTGATGGTCCATGATTACATGGCTGAGAATATACGCGAGAGCGGCCTGTGCACCGACATTGCCCAGTGCTGGGGAGGATCAGAGAGCGCTCAATCGCTGCTGAGGGTGGATCAGGAAGTCCGGTACCTCGAAGGGCAGGCGGTAGATAAGGAGTCCTTTATCGCAACATGCTCTGAGCTCGTGGAGCAACTGACGGCCCAGCTGGCTGATGCGCAGGAACAACTGGTGGAGGCGAGTCACCAGATGACCGTACTTCGAACTGAGCGGGTGCAGGCACAAGCTAGGGATGGCGAGCTGCGCTCTATGGTGGCCGACAAGGATAGAGTCTTCAAAGAGCGAGAATCGGTCTTGGAGGCTACCAGCCAAAGGGTAGCAGCGCTGGAAAGATCGCTTCAGCACGCTGATCCCTATGGGCTTTGTTTTTTCCATCTCATGAACTTTCTTCTTGTACTGCTCATCATCTCAGTCCAATATATGCCCAAATCCATTCATTTGTACCCTCGGTGTAATGCGCTCAACCATAGTTTTTAAACGAATAACAACTCATCCCTAGGCTCCTGTGGGTCGTGCCCAACGCAAGAAGCAGAAGATTCTTGTACCATCATTTTGTTCAACTGTGGGGAATTGACCAAGCTTCAGGCATCCAAAATTGGGCTTGGACTTCTGAGGAGACCCTGGGCCGATGGATGTGTCGACTCCTCAATGTGCTCTAACAAACGAGTGGGGCGATGCCGGGGGCATCGAAATCCATCCGAACATAGGGGGATGGAGAGGAAGGGTGAATCACGCTGCCCAAATTCGGAACCCAATGGGGGGAAACCATGGAGGATAACTGTCAACCATGGAAAAAACACAACATCCATATCATGTTGGCCTGCAATGGGGGACAATAAATGAGGGCTGACCACGGACCATGTTCGCAACACGGGGCCTAACTCAAATATCGTCGGTCAGTCGTCCGGAACGTTGGCCCAGGACAATAGGTGGACCATAGGTCTGTCATCCATACTGTTAGGGGGTCTCGTAAAACATGACCAGTCCTCCGGAACATTGGCCCAGGATAGTTGGCGGACCATAGGTCGAGCATCCATACTGTTAGGGGGTCCTGTCCAGCATGAAAGGAAATGAGGATCCGAATAAGGGGGGACGCAATGCATGGAAGGTGGATTGGTGGTTTGTTCGAACAGAGTCCAACACTCCCGAAATTGCGCCACCATGGTGAAGGCGCATTAGGTGGACAAACCGACCGGATCACGGGTCGTCCCAATTTCCAGGAGGGACCTCTTTGGTGAGAGAAATGCCACTTCCCATTATTATCATGGGGAATCCCGAACCTGCTCGGGGTAGATGTCCTGATTACACCACTTCCCATGAGGTCAGGCCAAGGGACCGACAATAAGGAAGGACGGGGTTCAGTAATCCCTAGGATGGACCCAAGACGAAATGTCTGGGTGGTCCTACGTATCTCATTAGGATGAGAATCAAGCCACACGTAGTTCTTGAAACATAGTTTAACGTCCTGTTGGACGAAATACAGTTTAACGTCATGCGGGACAGAATACAGTTTAGTGTCATGCAGGACAAAATACAGTTTAATGTCATGAGGGACGGGGAACACGTCTCATCTGGGGATAAGCATGGCACGGTGAGTAACCCTATGTAAATGAGGACATTATCACGCACCACATCACGCAATCCCACAAGATAGAGTGAGTCATAGAGTCAAAGAAATGATCTTAGTTTTAGGTCTTAGAACTCGGACCAAGAGGATCTTAGTTTTAGGTCATAGAACTCGGACCAATGGGATCTTAGTTTTCGGTCTTAGAACTCGGACCAAGAGGATCTTAGTTTTAGGTCTTATAACTCAGACCAAGTGGATCTTAGTTTTAGGTCTTAGAACTCGGACCAAGAAGATCTTAGTTTTAGGTCTTAGAACTCGGACCAAGAGAAAATTAGTTTTAGGTCTTAGAACGCGGAACAAGAGGATCTTAGTTTTAGGTCTTAGAACTCGGACCAAGAGGATCTTAGTTTTAGGTCTTAGAACTCAGACCAAGAGGATCTTAGTTTTAGTTCTTAGAACTCGGACCAAGAGGATCTTAGTTTTAGGTCTTAGAACTCGGACCAAGAGGATCTTAGTTTTAGGTCATAGAACTCGGACCAAGAGGATCTTAGTTTTAGGTCTTAGAACTCAGACCAAGAGGATCTTAGTTTTAGGTCTTAGAACATGGACCATAGGTCGGACGGAGACATAAGAGGCACACGGTGGAGTAACTCAAACACCTGGCATGAATGGGAATAGGGGGTGTGTACGGTGCAGTGAAAAAACCCACGTGAATGAGGAAATAATCCCGCACTACATCACACAACCCCCTTAAGAGAGGTTTTAGGTCAAGGGACCGAAAACGAAAGTAGGCTGGGACCACGGGGAAGTTCCCCAGGCGCTCCTACGTATCTCATAAGGATGAGAATCAAGCCATACATAGTTCTTGAAAGCGTCTTAGTTTAAGGTCTTAGAGCTTGGACTATGAATGGGAAAGGGTAGAAACGGAAAAAGGCGGGGCGGTTACAAAACCCGACGTGAATGAGGACCTAAGCCCTACTTACCATGTGCACTCCTGGGAAATGCTCGAGTCGAGGGACCAAACACGAAGGTTTTCTGGGCCTACGGGGAAGTGCCCCAGGCACTCCTATGTATCTCATAAGGATGAGAATCACGCCATACGTAGTTCTGAAAAGGTGACATGGTGAGATATCGGTGCCAGGGGAAAAGGGAAGTGCGGGCATGGACCTTGCACTAAAAGAAGTAGAATTTGATAAATCTTGTTTGTCCTTTAAGGTGAGTGGTTTTTTTTGTGAAGCGACGGGCCTAGGGTAGTAGTCTGTGGTGTCTCCACAAGAATCAAGCCATGATAGGCGTTGAAAAATGGCATGGCACGTGACCAATACTCAATGTGATGTCCTCTACAACGAGGTCATCACAATGCAGTTCCGTTTTCTGTCTTGCGGCCAGGACGATAATGTCACAGTTTAGGGTCGTCTGATAGGACCGGCAACACAGTTTAAGGTCATATGGTTTGGACCAGCAACACATTTTAAGGTCATATGGTTTGGACTAGCAACACAGTTTAAGTTCGTATGGTTTGGACCAAGGGGAACACGCATGATGCGATACCATCACTGTGCGCGATTTCGAGAGAGGAGCATCGGGCCAAGGGGTCGGTGATGGTCCAACCATCAGGACGGGGATAGGGGATGCTATCTCCCAGTTGTTCTGGGCCCGAAACGCAATGTCTAGGTGACTCCTAGTTTCCCATGGGGATGGGGGTCAAGCTGCACGTAGCCTGTAAATAAGAGACCCAAGCACATACTCTAGCGCTCAGATCGCGGGAGCCCCTAGAGACACCGTTATGCAGCTCAGTCTGTCTAATCTGTGGGGGTGTACTGAGGGTTAGTACAAGGAGTGTCAAGATTCCACCTTGACATGGTGGGGCGGAACATGACATGAACCATGCCACCAACATTCAGGGCCCGGGGGAACCGACGTGACGACTGAGGATTACTACTGACCATGTTCGCAACACAGCATCCTGTCGTGTCATCCATGGGGACCAAAAAATGAGTATCAACCACTGACCATGTTCGCAATATGGTATTTGTATAAATTTGTTGTTTGAAACCCTCGGGGGCGTTGTCCCGGGATGGTAGGAGAGCCCTTGGGAATTGTATCCAGGCCATTCTTGGGGGTCCCTCCAGGTGTGAAGGATAACGGGGGCCCGAATGAAGGGGGACATGAAGCTTTTCAAGTGGATAGAACTTTCCCAAGTTGGATCTGGCACTCCAAGTCCTAGACCAGAGTACCCTGAGCACATTAGCAGACCACTGGAAAGGGTCAGAGGGATCAGTCCGAGAGCATCCAAAAGATGGCGGATCCCCGGGAAAAAGAGGGGGCATAATGCCAAACACCCTGGGAACCGGGGGATCATGGGATCTCCTAAGAGATGGGGCTGGACCTGACATCTAGGTGTTCAGGTGGTCCTACGTATCCCATAAATATGGGAATCAATCCACAAGTAGTTCTTGAAAGCGTCTTTTAATTCCATTGGACATAGGAGGGCTAAATCCTGAGGACAGGGTGCGCGTGGTGCAGCTATTGCAAACCCGACGTGAATGGAGAAATAATCTCAAACCACACCACGTGATCCTGTGGTCAAGGTCCGAAAGGCGAAACAGACACGACAGCGGACCTCAAGCTGGACCCAAAGACTAAAGGTCTGGGCGTTCCTACGTATTCCATTAGGATGGGAATCAAGCTAGATGTAGTTCTGGCAATACATTTTAACGTCATGTTGGATGAAATATGGATCTTAGTTTTAGGTCTTAGAGCTCAGACCAAGAGGATCTTAGTTTTAGGTCTTAGAACTCGGACCAAAGCGCAGTTAGGGTCGTGCGGGCCCATACAGTTTAAGGTCATGTAGGACCATTGGTTAGGCAAAGTACTTCTTGAGGAATCTGGCATTGGTGGGAGGAGTGATACGCTCACCATCCATAGTCACCAGGGAATACGTGCCATTGGGATAGTCCTTGTGGACAATAAAAGGGCCCTCCCACTTGGGCTCCAACTTGGGTGGTTTCCTGCTGGGAATCATTGGCGCTCTAAGAGTCAGCACCAAGTCACCTTGCAGGAAGGAGCGGAGGTGAACCTTCTTATCGAAAGCTCGAGCCATCCTGCTCTGATGCCTTTCCAAGTTATGTAAAGCACGAAGCCTACTTCTGTCCAGTGCTTCCAATTCGGCTAGACGTATCTCGGAAAATCTATTCGGCTCTTGCTGGTCATAGACCGTCGTGTGAAATGAGGGAAACTGGACCTCGATGGGAAGGACGGCCTCAGCTCCGTATACTAGGGAATATAGAGTCACCTGGGTCGAATTGCGAGTCGTCGTCCAATAACCCCAGAGGGCGTTGGGGAGCTTGTCTGGCCAATTTTTTCTTGTTCTGACCAAACATTTTTTGTAGAATGTTAGAGAGGTTTTTGTTAAACGCCTCAATCTGTCCATTCGCCTGAGCATGATAGCGGGAGGTGTGGTTAGAGCGAATGTTGTACTTGGAATACAATCTCTCCAGCTCGGCCGCTCGAAAGTTGGTTTCTTTATCTGTGAGGATAGCGTCAGGTATTCCAAACCGGTGGATGATATTGGAGCTCAGGAAGTCAGCGATAGAACCAGCCTTGACTTCCTGAGCGAGGGTACCTCTACCCACTTTGAGAAGAAATCTGTGGCAGTTAAGATGAACCGGCACTGGCAGGCCGTTGCTGGCAGGTAAGGCCCTACGACATCCAACCCCCAGACCGCAAAGGACCAAGAATACTTAGTAGTATGGAGAGGCTCTGGTGGCCGATGCACAAAGTTAGCATGAACTTGGCACGCGTGACACCTCTTGGCGTACTTGATGCAGTCGTGGATCATGGAGGGCCAGAAGTATCCCAACCTCCGAATCTGGTGGGAGAACTTCGACCCGGCCTGGTGGGCGCCACAGGAACCAGCGTGCACTTCCTACATGACCTGTGGGATCTCAACTCCTTGAAGACAACATAGGAGAACACTGTCAAACCCGTGCCTGTAAAGGAGCTTCTCACGGGTGGGACCGCTTTGAAGGGTGAACTGCGGCGCGCGGTGCCGGATTCGTTCTCGCTCTGCTCGGTCCATCGGAAGATTTCAATGCCGGGGATATTCAACCAAGGGTGTTCTCCAGTCAGGAACTGTCTCAATCACCACGCCTGATGCCCCGGGGGGTCCTGACGCAAGGGCACCAGTGGTGAGATGGTTCACTCGCGGGGCACGATCGCCCTCTGGGATAACAGGAGCAATGACTCTCCGGTGCGCCACATGGATGATTAGTTCATCCTGTTCAAGCTCTAAGAGTGATGCGGCCAGGCTGGCCAAAGCATCTTCTCGACTGTTCTGCGACCAGGGAACGTGAACGACATCTGGTCGAGAGGGGAACGTAGCCATTAGATGGAGGGTGAACTCCAGCAACGGCATGAGCTCTGGCTTCCTGACAGTATAGTCACCGTTAACCTACTTGATGACTAGCTTAGAGTCCCCTTTTACATACAGGTGGGGTATGTTAACCTCCAGAGGCAACTCGAGTCCAGTGATGAGGGCATGATATTCTACCTCATTGTTGGTGTAGCCTTCTGACAACAAGAAAGAATATGGCAGAACGGCTTGCTCTGGGGTGATGAAGACGATACCCAGGCCCACTCTATTAAGCCTAGGATCATTGAGCCTTCTATCGGTAGGGCTTCGGCAGGCGCCGTCAAAGTGAATCTGCCAGCATGGGGTGGCGTGATCGACTGAGAGGATTGCCTCATTAGGAAAGCCCAAATCTAGTGGCTGGTCCATAGAGGTTGGGTGGGAAGCTAAGAAGTCTACCAACGCCTATCCTTTGATGGCCTTCTGAGGTACGAACCTATTGTCGAACTGCTAGAGGATCACTGCCTAGCGTGCCAATCGGCCGGTCAACATAGGCCGGCTCAGGATGTATTTCAACGTGTCTACCCGAGAGACCAGCTGTACCTCATGGTGCTGCATGTAGTGCCGCAATTTCTGTACAGCGAATACGAGCGCCAAGCAGCTCTTCTCGATGGGAGAATATCTAATTTCCACATTGAGGAGCATGCAGATGAGGTAATAGAGGCTATTCTCTGTTCCCTCGTTGTTCTTTTGGGCGAGAAGGGCGCCGAGGGATCTCTCCAGGGTGGTCACGTAAAGGACCAGCGGCTTTCCGGGAACGGGTGGCATCAGGACCGGAGGATGAAGAAGATACTACTTGATTTCCTCACAAGCGGTCTGACACTCTTCATCCCACCCATAAGCGGCGCCTTTCTTCATGAGTAAATAAAAGGGCTTACACTTGTTGGCCAGATTCACAATGAATCGGCGTATATAGGCTAAGTGGCCTTAGAGGCCTCGAAGCTCCCGAATATTACTCGAGGAAGGCATCTGACTGATGGACTTGATCTTCTCAGGGTCGATCTCGATACCTCGATACCTAACAATGAATCCAAGAAACTTTCCGGAGGTGACCCCGAAGGCACACTTCAACGGGTTCATCTTCAAGTGGCGAGAACAGAGGAAACCGAACACATTCTCAAGGTATTTGAGATGGTCCCGGTGCTGATGAGATTTAACCACCAGGTCATCTATGTATCATTCCACCAGTGTCCTGAGGATCGGCTTGAATATGCGGTGCATAGCCCGTTGATAGGTGGCACCAGCATTCATCAGGCCGAAGGGCATAAACTGGTAGCAAAAAGTACCCTGGGGGGCCCTGAAGGTAGTGAACTCTTCATCATAGGGTTCCATCCAGATCTGGTTGTCCCCGGAGTACCCATCCAAGAAGGATAGGGCTTGGATCCCGGCCTTTTCATCGATCAACAGCTCTGTCATGGGAAGGGGAAAGTCATCCTTCGGACAGTGGCGATTAAGATCGCGGAAGTTGATACAGACCCTGATCTGCCCGTTCTTCTTCCTGACGGGCACAATGTTGTCTATCCACCTGGGGTACTGGACTTCTTTGATGAAGTTGGCCTTAATGAGATTATCAACTTCAGCCTCAAACATGGAACCATGAAAGGGGTGCATTTTCCTGGGAGGCTGCTTGATCCCGCGATGCTTTGCTGGGAGGCCAAGGCGGTGGACGGCTACCTGGGGATCTAGTCCCTACATCTCATCATAACTCCAGGAAAACACATCACGGTGTTGTATGAGGAAGTCGATTTACTATTGTTGTTCCTCGGGAGGCATAGCGGAGCTAACTAATGTGGGTCTTGGGTCCGCCTCACTACTGAGGTTCACTTGTACTAGCTCGTCGACCGTGGTAGAGATGCCCTCCTCAAAGGCAGGAGGAGAATCTTCCATGTCTTCTTCTCCTCTTGTGGAAGGATCGTCCACGGGGGGATCTGTTTCGGGGCTGCTCGACCCTGATGGGGAGCTGGCACCGGCTTGGGCGGTAGATATCATCACGACGGGAGACTCATGCACCGCGGAGACCATGGTGACGAACGCGGTTGATCCAATCCCATCCGGCCCTCGGCCCAAGGGGCCATGCTTTACAACATCAAATCAGTGGTGACGAGTTGGCTTGAGCCTGTCGATTCCGTCTTGGCGAAACAGGCACGTATGACGTACTGTCGTTGCCATGAGCCCAACGTCCTGATATCGTACAGGGGTAGGAGGCTCGGGAATCACCTGATCCTAGTTGGTGTAAGAGTACGAGGTGATTTTCCGCCATCTCTTGGACCTGGAAATATTCCTTCCTCTGGTACCCAAGACAACAAATCACCCTCCCATATCGGGAGTCGTGGCCTCCAACCGATGGATTGGGAAGACATATGCGTCATCCGAACCTGCCCAGGGATCACTCGTGATAGCGGCGGGCTCAACCTCACCTGCCAGGATTTGCTTGTCCTTGCTCTTTTAATAGTCAGTGTCCAGGTAACGAGCTTCACAAGAGGAAAATGGAGACGCATCTCCTTGGAGCACACCCACTCGACCCTTAAGGGAGTATTTGAGGCACTGATGGTATAATGAGGGAACTGTTGCGTGAAGGTGGAGCCATGGCCTGCCCATCAACGCGTTGTAGGCGGTGTCCCGAGAGACATCCATGAATTCAGTACTGCCAATTAAGCCGTCGAACTAGGTTTTCAGATGAATCTTGCCGAGTGGAGTTTTCTCAGTCCTGTCATACCCCTGTATTCTAAAGTCGGAGGGAGTTAAATCATCCTCAGACAACCCCAGTTTTCGCAGTGTCCGAGTTGGGATCAAGTTAATCCCAGAACCCGTGTCGACAAGACAGCGACGGACTTCCATTCCATTGAACTGGCGGGTGATTTACAATGGGCGGATGTGCCCCTGTATGGGAAGGTCTTCATCTTCACCGAAAAACGACATAACTGCCTGACATTCGGCGTCCTCAGTCACCTCGGTGTGGAAGGCTTCTGTGGCCGCTACCTCCGTTTCAAACTGAAGGGGGCTCCTTAGAGCCTCGGTGAGCGCCTCACGCATATTAGACGATAGGCGAAGGGCCTAGAGGATGGAAAGCCTTTCCATAATTCTGGCCAGTTGCTTTAGGACATCATACTTTCGCGCCAAACAAAAAGCTTCTGCTTACATGAGGTCGCTCTGCAATTGGGGGAATGACGGGCCCTGCTGGTGGGACCGGTGACTACCTGGTACTAGGCACGTCCCGCTGTTCACTAGCTGAAGCCCGGGAGGTGGCTGTCGTGCTAGGAACGGAAGGCCATAATCGTCCAGTGGCAGGGCTGGGATGGTTGCGATGCGGGCAAGGCGGTTCCGCCCGATCCAGCAACACAAACGGTGGTGGAAGCGAACCTTTTGTCACCGGTTGAGGGAGCCGCGAGTGCTGCTCATTGTACCGGGCTTTCTGCCTGTTCTTGGTAGCGTGCACGGCCTGAATGGAGGTGACGACTGTCGTGCCCCGGCGATTCACGTAGCCACGGTTCCGTCGACGTTGGCGAAGGTTGGGGACATTGGGGAGGTCCACCTAGCACTCCTCATCGTCGGGAGCCAAAAAGGGATTCACCAACTCTACGGTGTTAACCGAAGCATACCCCGGACTTTCGGGGAGGTCCACCTAGCGCTCCCCATCTTCGGGCGCCAAAAAGGGATTTACCAACTCTACGGTGTTAACTGAAGCGTACCCCAGACTTTTGGGGAGGTCCACCTAGAGCTCCTCATCATTGGGAGCCAAAAAGGATTTACCAACTCTACGGTGTTAAACGAAGCGTACTCCGAACTTTCGGGGAGGTTCACCTGGCGCTCCTCATCGTCAGGATCCAAAAAGGGAATTACCAACTTTTCGGTGTTAACCGAAGAATACCCCGGACTTTCGGGGAGGTCCACCTGGCGCTCCTCATTGTCAGGAGCCAAAAAGAGATTTACCAACTCTACGGTGTTAACCGAAGTGTACCCCAGACTTTTGGGGTGGTCCACCTGGCGCTCCTCATCGTCGGGAGCCAAAAAGTAATTTACCAACTCTACGGTGTTAACCGAAGAGTACCCCATACTTTCACTCGGGGAGTCATCCACTACTGGACGGGGTCTCAGAGGGATCCCCATTTCCGGGGTCATGAAATCACCAAGCATGTGAGAAGATGACGACAATGGAAGGGCGCGTTCTTTCTTCTTTCGCCGCCGCCTACTCCTCTGGGAAGAAGTAGGCTGGGACGACGAAGCCAAAGCAGTGCTCGCAGACTCCGAGGGCTCTGGCTGACTCAGGCGGGCATGGATGATGCCATGGGCACGGGCGACCATCCTGCGGGCCATCCAGTCATTATACTTCCGGGACCCTCGGTCGGAAACCTGTTCCCACCCATCCCCATTGTCATTACTGCCATCTGATTCCACGAAGACACCTGCCACCTGTGCCGGGTCTGGGCCCAACCTGACTATGTTGTTGTCAATCTGGTCTTGGAGCCAGTCCTAGAACACATAGAATTGTTGGATGGTGTGTCCTAGGATCCGGTGATAAGGGAAGTAGTTAGGGTGATCAGTGAGACACGCCTCTTCTGGATTCCGGCACTCAGGCAGTCGCACGATCCTCTGCTCCAAGGTGCTATGAAAATAACCGGAGATCTAGGCCTCGCCAAACCAGTAAGCCCGATTCCTTCTGTCTGGAAAGGGGACTCTTGGGGGCTGACCATGACCAGGGGCCGGAGGAGTAGGCCGAGGAGGCGGAGCCAGATTACCTCACCTAGGTGATAGCGGTGCATTACGCAGAGGCGCCTGCCGATTTTGAGGCACTCGCTGCTGCGCCGGAGGTTGTGCCCGTGGGGGTGGACCCCTATGAGCCTGTTGAGCTGGCCTCACTGGCAGCAACTATAGCTTTCTGGGGGCCTCTATCTGGGCCACAACAGTGTGCTCGACTCTAGCGGCTCTCCTTACAGAGATTACAGGAGGCAGCGGGCGTGCCTAACCGGCCTGTTGCAGGGCTTCTTCGAGGCGCTGAGCCTTGTCCGAGAAGTCCCGGAACCCTCCATGGTAATTCTGCATGATCAGAGAAGGAACCAACTCCGCCTTGACATTCCAAACACACATCTTCAGTAATTTCTCCTGAGTCAGTGGAATGTCAAGGGAGTACGTGAGCCCCTTCCACCGGGCGACGAAGTCCGCGACTCACTCGTCGGGCCTTTGATTGCACTTGAAGAGGTCTGCAATGTTCGTCTTCCGGGTTGTGGAACTGAACTGGTAGAGGAATTTCCGGCGAATTTCCTCCCAGCTAGTCATAGATCCAACAAGGAGCTGGCTGTACTAGACGAATGATGGTCCTTCCAGTGTTTGAACGAAGCACCGAAGCTTGGCAGCCTCCTGCTACGCCGGAGACCCTAACATAGGCCCGCACCTCGAGTTGAAGTGGGCCAAGTGTTGTGGCGGGTCTCTGGTCCCATTAAAGGGGGCGAAAGTGGGGTTCCCAAATCCCGGTGGGGCCGGCATATCATACACTCATGCTTGGTATGGTTGGCCGTCCGGTGGGATTACCACCTGCCGAGTTTCCGGGGCCTCCAAGAGGGCGATGAGTACTTCCATCAGATCATCTGGATGCGGATTCCTGTCCTGACGAGGATCTCTAACCACAATCACGTTGACAGGCTCTTTGATACGGTAATCGCGCTCAGCGGCTCGCGGGGCAGCTGGCGGAGCGACTCTCGGGACGGAGGGAGGAAACCGAGCAGGGTCCCCCATGTGGTCTCACCGCTCGAGAGGGTTCGGTGAAACATATCGCGCCCTCTTTCCATGGGTTACATTGTCTCACCTGTCGGCGAACACGACACGGTCACGGTTTCTCGGGGGGATCTCAGCAAGGGGTAGATGCTCCTGTCCCTACTGTCCTGGTCTAGGGTCACCGTAGTCAGGTCGCTGTTCGGCAATGCGTTCAGCCAGGAGCACATCAACAAGCCTCTTTTTCTCAGCTAGCTGTTGGCACAGTGTGGCCTTCTTGGGATCTTCCTCTACCATCTGCACCGAGTCAGATGGGTCAGTGAGTTTGATAGAACCGATGGGCTCTTTACCATTGCTGATGTTTCGGCCCAGTGTCAGTGCCGCCGTGGGTACAAGAAGACCTAGGAGGCTCCTCTGTTGGCGGGTAATCCTCCCAGATGGGTCCAGTAGTGGCCTATCCTCGGGGGGTGAGTCCCCATAGAGGGTCTCCATAATGTTTCCCTCATCTGAAAGGTCATACATGTTGACTGCCACTGCCCTTGGCGACGTTCCCTCAGGGTCGCCCAGAGGATGGGGCTGTCGGCGGATCGCACAGAAGAGGAGAGAAGCGTACTGCCCCCATCCGTGGACGTGCGAGTGGGGGTGGCTTCCTCAATAACTCTATGGAGTAGTTGAAAACATTGGATGCATTGTTGCTGGAGGGCCTCGTGGTGGTCCAACAACTCAGGGTGCCGGACTGCGGGGAGTGCTGCTAGTTTGACCCGACGACACTGCTCACTGATCTCCTCGATATGCGCTTGGCTCCCAGGATAAGGCGCTAGCTGATGGCGGAGGTGGGAGTGAGTCACCTGAAGAATCTGGCGGAAGCATTCAAACTCTCCCGGGGTGAGTGACTCTCGCACATCAAAATCTAATTCTGCGATGGGCCAAAACTTCTCAGGGAAGTGGCACGCTGCAAGAACGGTCCAAAATCTCCACGGCTCCGGTTCGGGGTCCGGACCTTGCCACCCCTGATCATCCACCGAGGAAAGTTGGGAAATTAGAAATGGCACTGAGGCATGCCGTCGGGGCGGTGGGCTAGCCGGCGGGGAATACGGAGAACAGGCCGATTGGCTGCCGATCCATGGGTCACCCTCTAGGGGTTGCAGTGACCTGACTGCACGTCGCGATAGTATGGGTCGGTGAATGGGCCTCCTGTCATAGTTTCAGTGCTCACCGAGGGTGTTTCGCCTCACGACTCTTCTTTCGGTCCCAAGAAAAGTCCCCCAACCTCCCTAACAGGGGTGGGAAGTGCTCATAAGGAGGCCAGTGGCAACTGCGGGCTGGATCCCTGGCGTTATGCCAAGTCCTCGTCCTCCTGGATATACCTTCGAAGGGAGGAGGGAATCATATAGATCACGCATTCGGGGAGTACGAGACTGACGTGTCGCATCCCCATACCTGCCCTCAACTCGAAGGGTTGGGGGGAGGTTCCATCATTGAGTCATACTCTACCTTAGAATTCGAGAAACGGACTGGTCTAATTTTCGTCCAGTGTCCCCTGAAATTCCTCCTACGGTGACGACGCCCGGCCCTCCTGCCCTTGGGTAGCTCCTCAGGGAAAGGAAGATTTCCATCATGGGGTCCCCCGGCCACAATAGAGGTGGGGCAGAGGGGACTGAAGGCTGGGGTGCGAGAAGCACCGGGACAGATGTCGAAAGGGACATGGGGAGGACCTCAATGTGAGTGAGTGACTGGATACGCAACGGCTCCATGCTCGAGGCCGGCAGTAGGGGGAGTGACCTCATACCCCATGAAGTGGGCACTGGAAGGAGTCATACCCAGAGCCTAGCCGTCGTGAAGAAGCTTTCAGATTCCCAGATCGGTGGCACTGAATGAACCTTCATGGCTACCGCGGATTGGTCTGCAGTGGCCATTGCTAGTGTTCGCGACCAGGAGATTCGACACAACTTTCCTGCAGGGCGGTCGGGGTTTCGATCCCAATCGGGCACGTGGCTGCCCCTACTCAACGTGCACGGGGATCTGGTAACAAGAGTCAGCAGTGGCTCGGGCCACAGTGGTTTCTGATGTTGATGCCTCAGGACGGGCATTCTCTCCCGCTCGGGCCTGAAGCTGGCGTCGAGTCAGATGGGCCAGAATCGGCGGTGCGGGCATGAATATTGCCTACTCCTCGGCTCAGGGAGTCGGGCGGTGGCGTTGACGCAGCATGGCGGGGGTTCTTTCCATTAACCCCTATGACGGATCGCCGATCGAGTGGACCCGGACATCCCCCACCTCATTGGCGTAGGGGAGGGATGTGTCAAGGTGCTCCGGGGATAGGCTCCTGAAGCAATTTAACGTCGGCGTGGGAAGCGGCTGCTCCCTGCGCAGCCCTCGAGGGCAGCGATGGTGGTGAGGCGCAGCCGCTTCTAGATCCAAGCGGGCCATGCCCCTGGCGGGGATGATCCTTTCCTCGTCATACCAACAACCAGGTCATTGATCACCCTCTGCTGGATGATTTCTGACGGGGATAGGGGGTGAGAGCGCCCGACTGCTATGGCGGTCAATGTCACAGAGACCGTGGAATAGGTGGGACCGCGTGGGGTAGCCGCGTCGGTACTGCCCCTACCCCTGCACCGGTGGGCAGGTGGCGATCAAGCTCCAAATGCAGTGATCTGATTCCGGGATGCAGGGAGATGAACCCATTAGCGTCAACAGAAATGGAGATCAACAACCAAGGCCCAGCGTCATTCCGTCTTCCATGGTCGGCGAGAGGGATCCATGTTGATGACGTCGCAGAACGGAGTGGTCAACGTCCTGATGGCCTCGACCCCTAGTGGGTTCACTTCCTGGTGAGGGTTACCCGGACCTGGTGACATGCTATTCCTCTGACACCCCGATGGCTACCATTCCCCGTGTTGAGGAGAAGAGCTTCACATCGGGTTCACCATTTTTGTTGCTCCGATGCTTTCGACGGGGCGCGCGCATCCGTCTGTGGGGAGGAAGCACTGCTTGTTACCCCACATTCTCGCTTTCCAAAGGCAGGAGGCATCAGTTCCTTGTTCAGGTACGTCTACTCCTTGATCAAAACTGGGATGATGGGATGTCAGTTCTTCCTTCCGTGGATTCCTCCTCGGAGCTCATCACCTAGTCCGGGTCTCCCTCATAGATTTAAGACGGGTTCGTGAATCCCATTACCAGTTCTATATCTACATGGACACTAGTTAATTATGCTACTTCCATCGAGACGCTCCAAGGGGTCTTGTTGGGGCAGCAACCTTTGGTGAGCAGAATGGTCACGTTGGGGCGTCGTTGGCATGTCTGTCCTTGGTCCCTCATCACAGGGCTTCTTGAGGGCGCAGATGCCTGAGGCATCCCACATCAAACGCGGGGAATGTCTACCATCTGATGTTTTCTTCATCTTCCCATGTTTAACACGGGGTATGTCGCGAGTTTAACGTCTTCCAGAGCCGGATCGGGTTGAAGGACCCCTAGGGGGGAATACCGATGTTGGGGCCAGCACGTGGGCAGCTTCCCGGATGCCATGGAGTGGGATGGGGTGGCATGATCTCGCCGGGATGTGGCAGCCCGGGTAAGGATCATGATGGATTGTGGAGTGAGACATGGGGCTTACTTTCTGAGACGTCCCAAGAGGGGGAATATTGTTTAACGTCTTGCGAGACAAGATACAGTTTAACATCATGCGGGACGAGATATAGTTTAACATCATACAGGATGAGGGATTTGGGGATTACGCTCTGAGGTGGCCCAAGGTGGTCAGGGAACTGACATGGAGAGGTCGGGACGACCGGGTGGTGGGCTTGAACCTCGTGGAGGCTTCCTATGTACCATGTGTTAGCATGGATCAAAGTCCACGTAGTTCGATGGGATGGGGATTAGGCTCTGGGGTGGCCCAAAAGAGGATGTCATGATCGATGCGCACTCTAAGCCCACGTGAGTCATCCTTGGTGTATGAAACAAGAGGCATCAGGGACCAGAAGATCACGTCGCGAAGGTTGCGTTCGTGAGAAGCGGAATGGGGCTTACACGTTGAGCGGCCCATAGAAGAAACAAGGGCTTATGCGTGGTTAGCGGCCCTTGGTGCCAGGGCTTACTCCAGGGTGGAGGCCCGTGGTGCGACAAAGGGAAGTGGGAACAGGACTCCACTAGCCTTGGCAGGGGGGAAGTACGGAGATGCATGGGTGCAATCACCCGCAAGAAAGGCTAGGGGCTTATGCTCTGAGGCATCCCTTCCCCCGCGGACAAACGTCACTCCAACAAGGAGGATCTCATTCCATTTGAGTAAGTTTCCATTCCCGTGGAGACGAGTGGGCGTAAAAAATGTCCGAGCAGGGGGGACCCTGCGTGTGAAGCACGAGGTCGGTCAACAATTTAACGTCTTGTGTTAAGGATGAGGTTCTTAGCAGTTTAATGTCCTGCAGCTTGGACGAGGTGGGTTAGGTCCACACCCCTAGGGCTTGCATGCCCAACGCCCTCTACCCCTTGTGGGAGGGAAGGCATCGGCAAGGACATATGGAAGGGGGGGACGCAGGGCGAACCACCGGGGGGTCTATGTTAGCGTGGCTATGCGAAGAAGCAATAGCCTTTATCGTTCCTATGAGGAGAAGCATAAGGCAAAGAAACGCAACGGGAAACATGGCCCAAGGGACCTTGTGGTTACTTCGCATGAGCCTGGAAGGCCGTACGGGAAAACAACGCATGGCGCGCTTGCCCGGAAGGGGAGACATCAAGTGCCGGTGCTGGCGGGCAGCCAAGGGGCGTCAAGGTGAAGGGTCATAGGCTTTGCATGAAAAAAGAGAAGGTTTTCGCGCAAAACACAGGGATGGGGCGCAATTGGAGCAAGGGAATTGCGCGCGGAGAGGGAATTACGTGCAGGGTTTTGCGCACTAGGCAGGGTATTACGTTCACGAGACACGGATTGCGTGCAAGACTGGAACACAAGGAAGGGGGAAAATTCACTGAAGTCGGTGGAGTTGCGTGCAAAGGCACACTCCGAGGCAAGGTTGCATGAAATGAGGGATTACCTGGAAGCCATCTTGCGCGCGGGGAAGCCGAATTGCGTGCACGAGAGCCGCTTCTAATTCAGAAACCCCCAGAACGTTCGGGGTCACCTTCTATTTATAGGTGACCTCCGACGTGGAATCCAGGCGGTGCGCGAAATTCTTCGCACCGAGCGCGGCCGGCGCACAAAAACTCGCCACGCAGAACCGGGGCGTGCAAAGATTTCGTGCCTCATCGGCTCAATTCCACGAAACCCAGTGATTCTATGCACGTAGAACAACTTGTCGTGCGGATCCTCCTTTATTTCGCACTCCACATCCCGAGCCTCTGGATTGGGCCTCTGATTCCGAATATGACTTCACTTCATCATTTAGAAACTTCCTCCGAGAGTTATGGACTTTTTTTGGCGTCAACAGATATATAATGAAATTACATAATTATATTAATAAATAAAAAATTTAATATGCACTTGTGGAAAAAATTATAGCAGACCATTTATAATTTCTAAAATTATAGATGGCTTTTTAAACTAATTACTATATAATCGATTTAAAATCCATTTGTCATTATTTTTTATGTTAGTTATTACATAATCGACGTAAAATCCCAATTTTTGACAATACTTATACTAATAACTAACATAATAAATATTTTAAAAAATTCTTAAATTTCATGAAGGATGATTTTTTATAATAGTTTCTCCCCCCCTCCCATTATAATTTCTCTCCAAAAGGGAACCCTGACCATAATATATTAAATCCACCTGGTCTCAGATCAACTACTTCTACCATCAACCTCCATTGGTTTCAACATTCTTCCTCTCTTCCTTATCGTCTACATATTTCTTTTGTCATCAACTAGCCCTCCGGTTATTTATTTACTAAATTTTTTATTACTTATCTAATTAATCACCCTTTTATATGAAAATATATATCTAATCCATTTCCTTTATGTTAGTATTTTGATATTATTTTTTTGACTTCGTTATTTATTTAGAAATTTTCTTGGAAGATTTTTTTCTGGTCAGAGTATTTTAATTATTTTGGGTTTTTCAGGTTATGAATTATAATGCTATGGTTTTTATATAATTGGTAATTTTATGGTTTTGAGAAGCGTTCTATATGAAAAAGTTGATTCTATTTTTTATTTTTATTTTGGAAAATAGTTTTTCGTTATTCTATTCTACATCCTTTTATTTATGAAATACATTCTATATTTTCTATTTATTAATCATTATGTTTTAAAAATATTTGATGATTTTTTGTCATTTTTTTGTGAAATATTTTATCATTATTTATAGATAAATAAAATTATGAAAATATCATTTAAATTTTTTCATATTTTATAAAAATATAATATATTTTTTACTTATATTATTTTTTGTAATTGTTTTTAACATTATTTTTATATATTTTTTGATAAAATATTATTTTTTATTGTCAATATCGAATTTAAATTTAAATTTAAATTTAAAAATAATGTAAGTTATATTTAGTACATGAAATTTATTATAGGTGATAACGAATCTTAATTGGATTACTACATAATGAATAAGTGATGAATATAAGGAAGGGGTTGATTAGTTTTTAGAATTTCTAAAATTAAATAGTTCACTAAATGCCTATTTTTCTATTATTACATTAAATGTTTAAATCTGATTGATTTGTAAACCACAGAAATCAAATATCCTTTAATTTTTTAAGGTTTTAATATCAGTTACAATCCTTTTGTTTATCATATTGAAGTTGGGTTGAATTTAAGATCTAATTATGATTGATATTTTCAAGATGATAAAATTTAATAAACTATTCAGGATATTAATGTGATGGTAATTGAGAAATAACTGCCTATTTAGAGCCTATACACTGAAACTGAAAAATCATTGAATCCAAGTTGTATAAATTTTAGGATTTTATCAAAACTGTTGTGATTGGTTAATTTAAAATCTATAAATTGTTTGAGTGGAAAGAGCTTTAAAAACATTCTAAACCAATTACACGAAACACTTACTAAAATAAATGATCTTGTATATTCACATTATAATGAAAAAAATTATTATCCACAATGGGATTAGGGTAAAAAAAGATACAAACCAACCCCTTTAACTATGGAAAATATATGAAGGAATGTGAAGTTTTTTCTAAGTCTCCTAAATATGGGATATCATTTTATATGTTTAAAGAAAAATAATAGGATTATTTATAAATTAATCTAGGTACCAAGAGCCCTTCTAAATTTTTTTTTATCTTTCTATAGATCCTCTTTTGAAATATTTATTTTCAAAATAAAATGATACAAAAATTATAATATATAAATCATATTGGTGAATATTTAAAAGAAAATTATGTTATCTAGATTATTTTCTATAATGGAAAAAAATATAACATTAATTTTCTACCAATAGAAAATAAGATTTAAATTTCAAAGTAGTATTGTGCATAGATGACATTTATTCATATTGAATCATTAGTATAAAACATACTTCATGCCCTATTTTTATGTAAATTTTCAACTTATCTCTTTAATTGTGAATAAAGTAAAAATATTTCATGGATAGTTTAATGATTTTAGGACCAAAAAATCCTTGAAGTGATATTGATTTTTACATTTCACCATTAATTTTTCATTTGAAATATTCATGGGAAGAAGTTATCATAGTGTATGATTCTTAAAATATGGAATATTTTTTACTACATAAAATGATTATGTCCACACTAAATGACATATAATCATATATAATATTATTTTGATACTATGTTAAGGGGAACAATATTTTTTAAATTAAAAATAAGAAATATCTTGTCATCATATACAATATTCTTGAAAAATAGTTTACATAGTTCATCGAATGATTTTTCTATGGATTTCTATTTCTAAATATTAAAAAATGAATTCAATGACTCAAGGGAATTTTATATTACATTAAATAATTTATCAAACAATCAATATTTTAATAGGGAAGAAAAATTGATGTCACGTTTGTAAAGACATAAAGATCTGGTATTGATAACAATATATAGAATAAAAAAATTAAAAAAATAGATTTCATATTACATATATCATGGGATAAACCTAGAATTTATGTTATTAATGATGAAAAGAATATTGATGAAATCTTGATTAGAGCATTGTTATATATAAATAGAAGTACTAAGGATTTGTTAAATATAATATTGGTAGTAATTCTAATAGGAATGCATTTAGAGTTAGATTTTAATCATAAATGAACATAATATAAATACCATTATCTTTTCAGATATTATCTAGGAGGGAGAAAGTCAGTTTTTTCTAGTGCCTCAATTGTATCAAAGTGCCTCTCGGTTATTCATCAATTGTAAAATAATTTATTTAATTAAAATATTTAATTATAATAGGCATTAAATATCAGGATTTTTATATTATGATGAATCTTCTCTTTCAAGTAACATTATATATAATAATACCCATATTTTTTAGGTTGACAATCATCAAGGTGTATTATTTTTTCAATTTAATTAATAGGAATTTTATAGATCTAAATTAATTGATAAATTTAGATAATGAAATGGTCTACATAATTTTTCAACTAGAAATGTGATTTACACCATTGTTTTTTTTGATATCATGGTATATTTAAAGGTTCTTGTATCGGGAAAAATAAATATTTGTTGCCTTGGATATCTATGTTGGATATATCATTTTGAAATTTATATGAAGATAATGATGTTTTATATTAATAAATCATAGCAACTATAAGACATCATTATTGAGAAGTATAACTGTATGGAGGTAGAAGATATTTTTACAGTCTAATTTTCTACATTAGAGCATGTTGGTTTTCTTACATGTCACTATAAATGATTAACTTTTGTGGGAAATGGTAATTTTTTCTTGAAATTAATTTTATTGATTATCAAAAAAAATAAATCAAGTACATTTATACACCTTGAATAACATAGAATAATCTCATACATAAATAACAACCTATATTAATGCTTTAAATAAATTTATCAGAAGATAAAATGTATTTGGTTATTGATTGAGAATAAAAAAAATAGACCATGCATGATAGAATAAAAATGTCAGAAACATTAATATTATTAGTGGGAGAATGAAAATTAAATTTTCTAACATGGTTTGGGTATGACATTAATGGATATAAATTTTATACCAAAGACAACGATAATAGAAGTGTAGTCCAAGATATCAGTGTATTACAGTTTGTTGAAGAATTTCATTTTTAGAGTGAAAATTGAAAAACCACAATCTCTATGCCATGTGCACATTATGGAGTTATATATTAATTATGGGAGATTAATTACATTAAATATTAAGTTCTTATGGTCAAATTTAAATGGGTATTCATTAATAATAGTGTTAAATGTGATTAATTTATTATAACACCTATAAATATGAATGGTTTGGAATAAATATGTGACCCTTTTATCATATAAATACATCAAAAACAAATTTTTTATGTTCTTGGTCTATAAAATGTGCAGTATTCTTGGACTTTTAAAACAGAACATATTTTTTTAGTTAGAAAAAACATGATGATGATGTGGAATTATATGTGAAGATCTCATTATTAATGGTTTTAATTTATTTTAATAAGGATGAATATATTTGTATGAATGATGATGTCAATATGTTTTGGGAAATTTAATTCTTGGGAGTTGGTTGGATTTACCAAGCTATAATGTAGATTTCAATATGTGTAGAGGAATTTAAATCTTTCAAGTTGGTTAGATTTCCCAAGATAGAGAAATAGATCTCCATCCATATATAAATAATACATGTGAATATATATATCTAGATATTTTTTACTTCATTTAAAAATGAATTAAATTGTGAATTTATTATGAAGACACCTCCATTGGAGTATTCAAATTTTATTCACAATTTTCTAATAAACAAAGAATGTTTGTGATAATTTGATGTTCTATATTATTTGGTAAGGAAAAAAATTATATAGTTCTATTCTACCATTTTACACTTAAAATTTTGACTTTATATTTTTTAGATATATTTTGAAAAGTATTTAAAGAAATATTTAACTAAAATGGGGGAAACTCATTACATATGGTCACTTAAGAAGCCATACCATAGGGTATTCCGTGCATAAAGGTGAATCTTCCAAGTTGATAGTAGTAGGAAGAATTCATTATGTTATACAACTAAGAATGTCTTAAGAATAATTAATGGGTGGAACTTTAGTAAAGGAGGAAGAGCACATGTATGGTGGAATGTGTCCTACTAGGGATTTTGGAATTTGGGGGATTTTATCAAATGGTGATTAGTGTGTTGATTCTAATTAAGTGAATCCATCACAAAATATCTTACACTATTGGATATGGTATCCTCGACACTATTCCCCATTTCAACATGAAAACATTTATAAATAAAATGTCATTGTACATGTTGTCTTCATCAACGAGTGTTTGTGTTTTCATATAAATAATTTGTACCACTTGAGTTTCATGTCACGATTACATGAATAAAGTGATTAATACCTACATCACCAGTTTACCTTCTATAAGGTTTCCTACAGTTGTAGATCATTGTGTTCTTGAAATACTCGATAACCATGATATTGGAGATGGAACCTTCCATGTAAGAACACTTGGATTCATGACCAGCTTATAAGATCTATGTTAATAATCACATATACATGAGTGTCCATGTAGAGCTTGAGTGGTGGTTATCTTTCCATAGTAATGAATTAATGCATGAGGAATAAATAAAGAGGTGATAATTTTTTATGTTACATTGACAAATTTATATCATAATAACAATGTACTATGATCCAAGAAATACAATGAAAAAGTGGTAGATGTTTCTAGCTTTATATAAGAGGGTTGTCTACATTAGGGGATCTACTATGAGATATTGATGAAATGGGATTTTCTTGTATAGATCAATGTTAGTGGATTTCCATATAATGATATATCCATATATGAGGATTTCCATAAAGCGAATCACAAAATAAGGGGATCCATGGATGGATTGTTGCATAATAAAAATATTAATATGAATAAGTTCAACCTAGAACATCATTTAAAAATTAATGAGTCATATGAACTACACGTGATAGTTTTGATCTAGTCAGTCTTAAAATTTAAAAGTAGTTCATATTAAGGAGATAGAGGTGGTATTTGATTATCACAATAATATAGAAATCAAAGAGTCTTTTAGAATATTTTGTATGTGGTTGATGGTTAAGTTTGATTTGAAAGCTAAGGGTTTTGGATACATATATAGCTTCTCATCCTGGATGCCACTAAATCAGTTCAATGATCTAGTTAATCATATTACTATTGTTGCACCTCCTCATATTCCAGAGGCTACCAACTAGCAGTGGGGGTCTAGTGTGGTGGTTGGAGAATAAAATAACCCCATATTAGAGTGAATAATATAATAAAAATATCTAAAAATCATATACATTTTATTATTTTGAAATAATAAATCAATTAATTATTCTATGATAAATAAAATGAAGTAAATTTCCTAACAATCATGTCATAAAAACAATAGACTGCCCATTGGTCTAGTTATATAACATAACAAAATAAAATAATCCAATAAGAAGGCCCAACAGCATCTCTAATCCAAATCTCTTCCAATGTCCTAAAACTGTTGATCTATCCTGCATATTAAAACAAAAGTCAACCCATAACTAAACATAAACTATTCTATAAATAAACATGTGATAGCTACTCAAGTACCCAAGGGGTGTGGTGGCCTGAGCAAGGTATGACTATTACATAGTAGGCCCCCATAAAAGGTTTCTAAAACAAATAAATTCGAGGCTAATGTTGTATATAGATAAAATAGTGGGATAAAAAGAATATTATTGGAAAGGAAATAAAAACTCTCAAGGAAAATAAATGTTTCTCAAGAAAATAATTTCCTATTATGTTCTAGGGAGACTAATAAGCCAACAAAACCAACATCATCCTTAGTCAGAAATATAAAACATAACATATAGTGATACATAATATGTATAAAAATTGGTTTTTTTATTTATAATTTACTTTGGGAGGCATAAAACATCAGTATAAATCCTTCCTAGAAACTCATTCTACATCCTAAACCATATAAAATACCATCGGTAATAGCATGATGCATCATGCCCAACAACTAACCCAAGGTAGTAGAACATCATGTTCAAATTTATCAACCTCATATGAGGAAAATCAAATCATACATGTAGAAACATATACATGGAAACATCATGTACACTATCTCAACCTTGGATGTTCAGCATCATGTCTGACATTTGGAACCATATAAATGGAATAGTCATGTCCACTTTCTCCACCTCAGATGTTGAGTGTCATGTCTAACATCTACTTCCATTATAAGAATTATCAAAAACCATGGTTCAAAATTTGACAATACAAAATGTTCAATGTTCACATCCATCTCTTTTTAAACTCTTAAAAATGTATCAGGTTCCCAAAATGCCTTTAAAAACAAAACATGGCTTAGACTATTGAGACCTTTTTATATGAAAAAAAAAGCATTCTAACACATGGTGAGAAAAAATTGATCATGCACATCCATTTAAAACATTTCAAAACCTCCCATAAAACATGATCTTCCAATATAATATCTAAAATAAAGAAAATTCATTTTTTACTATTAAAACCATCAATAGAATAATCAATATAGTTTCACCAAAGAGGAATCAGAACACACATTTGAAATCAATATTTTAATTTCATTTAAAAGCCCATTTTAAATCACATGGAGTTCAACACCACACTTAAAAACAAAATACACTTTAAAATATAGTTTTTAACTATTTAAACCTAAAACGAAGTCAAAACCCAACACACATGGTGAAAAAAATTTCAAAAACTCAAAGGATTTTCACAAAGGAATAACACTATTTCATTCATCCTTCCAACATATTTTAAAACATTTATCCCCAAGTCATACCAAGTGTCTCTTATATCTTCAATTGAGTTAGAAAATGATCTTCACTGAGTCAAGATCAAAACTCACTCTCTCTCCACTTACTACCCTAATTTACTATTTCTATAAAAATGAAACCCCTTGAGGATGTTGTAGGTTTGTTAATATAAACACCAATGGATCTGTTGGAATGTATAAAAGGCCTAAGGTTTCAATTTAAAGACATAAATACAATTACATAAATCGTGGATACAAAAACAACACACATGAGATTTAAGTTACATACCACAAACACACATAAATGAAATTAAAAATACTGTGGGAAAATCTATTAGACCACCAAACTCATCAATGAAAAATTCCACAACATATCCAAATCCAGGTGGTCTTTCCAAGGACCATTACAACCTCATTTAAACTAGTCAACATCCAAATGATCTCATATTGACCACCCAATATCTAACCTAATGCCAAGAAATAATATTAAAGTAATTATATAAACATTAATTATTCAATTAATAAAACATTGTAACGTATTATAATGTTAGAAAACTCACTAATCAGACATCTTTTATCAAAACTTCGCACAAACACTATGAGTGGGCCACAATAAATTTAAAAAACTATTTCTAGAAAAATACCTCAAAGGGGATACCATTTCAAAATTTAATTAAATTAAAAACAATATGGATTCTTATAAAAAAAATTCCTGAACACATACCATAATAAAACTCCTTGCAGAGACGTGTGAAAATCATTTTGGGATTCCCTCTACAAAAGCTAACATAAAAACTTATGATAAATGGATGAATCCTAATCTAATTAGGCTTAACATACATAGATATTACATATTTTTAGATAAATATTCATTTAATTATACCAGAACATTCTTGAGGACCAAAAATTATTTGTTCATTTGGAAACATGGAACATAATATTATTAATTCATGAAAGATCTTCTATGCCTCCAATAGAGATATTCCCCTTTAGTAATCCTACTTAAAAACTTTTGTCATGACATGGGGAAAGGAAAAATTGGAAAGTTGAGCTTAGATGACCAGTAAGTCTATACAAAAGAGATATGTAATCATAACATGAGTATAAGGGTATGAAATCATGAGAATAACATTTAGGAACCATACCATGAATATCAAAGATCTTAATCTTGAACCATGGAATAAATATTGGCAGTTTATAAGACATAAATCATAAGATAATCAAATTACACAAGCCATGAGGTCATAAAATTGGCATAATATATGAAATTTTTTGTATACACATAAGTATAAAATATCACTACAATATTGTTCAAGGCTCACTACCAATTCCATAATAATAGAAAAAGTATTTTTCTGAACTGATCTCACTATTGTACCAAGCTCACTTCCCGTTCCATACCTATCTGACAATACTAGGTTTACTTCCCATTGTATCCATATCTATCTCATAATATATATAGAACTTTACCTAATTTAATGGAGGGATATATAGGTCCCACTAGTCACAGAAATAAAATATTATTTATGTGTGCCACAAGATAATAAGAATTATTCATAACATAACCCATGAAAGGTAATAGACATCACAAACATTTCATCATATTATAACTTATGGAAAAGAGACATGTTTCATAACTATTTCAACATAGCATGACCTAATAAAATAAGTAAGTTTCATGATCATTTTATCATGGTGTAACCCTTAGAAAAGAAATGGGTTTCATAAAAAACATATCATTATAAACATAAACCATTCAATGATATAAAAACAATCATTTCCTTGGATCATATCTCTCGTAAATCATAAACTATATCAAAGTATGTCATCTTATATGGAAAATAATTTTGAGATATCACTTGGACCAATTCCTAAGAAAAAAACCATTCTTTGAAAACCACATTTTAAAAATTAAAACATTTTCAAAATAATTTTTTTAAATAAAAATTAAAATTGATAAAGGAAGTTTTAAAAATAATTTTAAAAATTTATTGAGGAAAATATCATTTTTTCTTGGGGAAAACTTATAAAACATAAAAAAAATTTAATCCTTTTCTTTGAAAATATTCTTTAAAACATATAAAAGAATAATTGAAAATAATTTTGAACAATATTTAAAATAAAAATTTTTTGAAATAATTTTCATTAAAAATAAACATTGAGATGTATAAAGGTAGTTTTGAAAATCATTTAAGAAAATTGTTAAAATAAAAAAAATATAAAAATCCTTTTCATTGAAACTAACAATTTAAAATTATTAATTAATCTTTCAAAATATTTTGAAATACATTTAAAAACATGATACATTTTCAAAATTCTTATCTTTGAAAATATCCATTAAAACTAATAATGAATGATTTGGAAATCAATTAAAATATTTTCTAGAAATTAATAAATTTACAATGAAATGTATATTTATATTTAATTTAATAAAAAATTAAAACATCTTTCAAAATTATTTGGGGAAATAAAATAGATTTATGTCCGACGAGAGAAAAAATTCATTTTTTATTAGAACAATTCTCTTAATTATATTAAATAAAAAAGAGTGAAAATGGTATCATTACCTGGATATATCATGAATATCTATAGGACATAAAAATTAATGATAATTATTGAAATTTAGATCATGAAATTTCAATATTGGAGACATAATCATAAAAATTCCTGATAAATTATGTGATTATAACATGAAATATTTATCGCTTTTATAACATTGAATCATAATACACATGATTTAATAACAAAACAATGAACATAGAATATCATGAGTATTAATAAATTAATTAAATTTCATTTAAAAGGATTTTTTATAGACCTCATGGACGAATATAGTTTTATAACATAATGTACGTCCCATAGAAGTTAAATTGAGACAAAAACCCCTTACCGAATTTGTAACTTTTGAACCCTAAGCCCCATGAAATAGATATCCGAGATTTGATATATAAATACAAATAATTATAATTATAATAATTATAAAATACATTTGTGGGAATTTTATTCACCACATAAGATAAATTGGTGGTGGATATGACATCTTCCTCATAAAAGTAAAAAGTGAGACAGAAATCCCTTACTGCTTGAGTAACTTTTGAATCATAATACCCATAAAATAATAACATCAATGGAAAAATTAATTATCATTAAATGAGTTATATTCATGATTTATCATGTAATATTTTATTACATACACCAAAAAAAATAAATGAGTGGTTAATATTGCATAATTCTCTCAGAAATAAAAGTAAGACTAGAAATACCCTTACCTCAAGTGTTAGATTTTATCATAATTATTATAACCTTATATAGAATAAATATAAGTTTATTATAAATCTATTAAAAACCCATATTAATATTGATCTTACCATATATGATTCTATTATGACCTTTTATTACCTATTTACAAACAATTTTATGTTAAAATCATATTTTGTGTAATAACAGCTTTCTTTTTCCCATATATCATGAATTGTTATTTTTTAGTCATATTAACATAGAAATGATTTTATAATTTCAATAATTTATATATTGTTATAAATATCAGACATATTTAGTATATATATATTTTTAGTAATCCAAAAAATTTACTGATTGTAAATGAAATACACAATTTATGAAGACGGTAGCCCGTACATGCGCATTAATGTTGTTTCCATTTTCGTATCGTATTAAAAGAAAAAAATAAATTAAATTATATATATATTATAATTATAGTATAATTAATATGTGATATATATCACATATTTTTATTAAACTAGTATTTAATACATTACATGTAAAGCATGAATGAATCACATCGCTTCGTGAGGAGGTTATCTATTGTGAACATGAATGATATTATCATGTTCCCATAAAATATAAAGCATGAAGGTACAGGTGATATAAAAATTCAAAAAGAAGAATAATATCATTAATATTATATATATATAATACATAAATATAATTTTCATCTTTATTGCTAACCTGTAGAGGTGGTAATGGAACAAATGAACGACATCAGTTCATGAGGTCGTAGTTTTCCATACACACAAACAATGATTTTTTAACCCTTTTTATGGACATTTCTATGGTTTTATGTCATAAAATTAACATAAAAACCTCAAAATATATGTCATATATATATATATTTTAATATATAATAATGATATAAATATAATTTAAGGTGGTGGAGGAAGATATAAAATAGAAATAATCATTGAAGAACAATTATCTCTTCATCGGGTATCCTACTTAGGTTTTCACTAAATCATTAAAAGGGTGTATTTCTAACAAAAATATATTATAATATGGGGTAATAGATTTTGGGATGTTATTTGGGAATATATCGTTGATAATAATGTCTCAATTGGTGTTAATAAGTGGGGAGAGTGAGTTCCCTTTTATATTTGATGAGGAGTGACATTCTTGTAAATACTCAAATGTATTCACTATTGGGAGGTCAATCCTACCTCAAGTTTCTCCAAAAATGATGATTAATTATTTTTAGGGATTATATTTTAAATTCATACCTCCAAAAAACATTTAAATATGTGTTGAAAACATTTTTTTTCTTAACTTATAATTATCCCTACTTTTATCATTTTGGTTTTTTACTTTGGTAACTAGTTTTCTAACCACGATAATTTATCCTTTAAGGCTAAATTAAAGTGACCCTTATCAGATAATTTGTATCCATTGATTATAAATACTATATATAATTTATAAATTGTAAATCCTATGTTTCTTGTAAATTAATTTTAAACACAGTAGCATTTAATGTACAAAAACACCACCTTACCCAGAAATGTGATAATATAATTTTTACTATTTAGGGGTCAATATACTCATTATAAAAGATAAATTGGTCCATGAATGGAACATATTTTATTTTTATTATAATTTTAAAATCACTTTGAATATTATATTATTTTTATTAATTTGAAATCATTTAATAAAATATCATTTATTTTAAAAATAACTTCAATGGATATTCTTACATTATTTGTTTAATGTGAATTAAAAAAAATAAAGACAATATTGGGATTACAATATATTACGATCACACCATTTTAAAATGATATATAGATAAAAAAGTAGAATATAATAATTCATTCAATTTACTTCACCCTTAAAATTTTCAAATCTCATTTATTTTGGTTAAATATTAACTAAATAATTATTACATTAGTGTTTCGTAAGCATTTTAAGTAACTAATTATTCTATAAAAATTGAAGATAAATTATTATGATAATAAAAAATAAATTTATATTTCAAAATAATACGTATAAACGAGCCAATTGTTTCCCTATCTCAAAGCATTATTGATATTTAATGTAAGAAAAGTATTTTTTTTGTGTTTTTTCTTACATAACTTATTATATAGGTCCAATTCAAATGAAATTGGAAAATAATTGACATTTTATAAATAATTTTATTTACAAAATTAAAATAAACACAGTAAATTTAAATTACGATAATAATGTAAGACATTTTCACTATTATCATTCTAGTTTACCTTTTGGGAAACTTGTTTTTTTTTACTTTAACTATGAAAATTAATTTTTACTGCATTCACTATTAATTTTGGTAAAAAATTAAGTTGGATTGCTAAAAATATTATATTATGATGATTCCAACTATGAAACAATTTTTACGAATTCGATGCATATAATTGGAAAAATTAATTTCAAATTAATTTTGTAGATGTGACAAGAAAGTGAGTTTAATAGCAAAAATTATCAAAACCTTTCAAAGTTTTTATATACAGTTTTATTATAAAATTGATTCTAATAACCAAAATTATATTAATATATAAATAATTTAATTAATTATTTTATCAAGAAAATTATAATATAATTAAAAATTATAAATAAATTAAATTAAAAATCACTTTTCAGTAAAAACTCAGTATTTTTACCTTTTCATTAAAAATGAAACTTTTCATAAAAATCAAAAACAAATTCACCCTATGGTAATTTTTGACATTATATATTAAAAATAGATGTTTAATTCATCAAAATAATTTTATAAAAAATTTAATTAATTAATTGTATTATTTTTCACAAAAAAATGAAAATAATTTCTTTGACAAAAAAGTATTTTCAAACATTTGAAGAATTTACACAAAATTTCAAGTTTTATTTTTAATATGTATCCTTTATGTAAAACCATTATAATTAATATTCAAAAATTAGTTATTTTTATTCATTTTTTTATGTAAAATTTCTAGGTTATAATAGTCATGTTTGAATAATATATTGTCATTGTTTTAAAACTCTGTGTTGTGTGTCACTCAAGCTAATTGAGTGTTGTGTGTAGTGTAATATATCCTTGGGTTGCATGTAATACAATAATTACATGCTGTTTTTTATAACTCAAGCCATAAAATAAATTAAATTGATTAAAAATCAAGAAAACCATGGGTGTCACATTTCACCATCCTTAAAATGATTTTCTCCCTATAAATTCATCTTAGTTATCAATGGTGTAATACTTGAAATATTCTTTCATAGAAACTCACATCGTAAAGGTTCTTAATAAAAAATTCTCTTTAAAAAAGAGAAATGGGTGTTTTAAGATCATTTAGAATAACACATACTATGTTTATGAATAGGATAAAATATGTGGGAAGTGAAAACAAAAAAGGGAATAGAAAAGTAACACCCAAATACTGATAGAGTGCAATAGAGAACATTGATCATGAGAAATTAGATGATCCATGGTTTGTTAATGACCAAAAAATAATAAACCAAAGGGTTCTGAAAAATTTTATTAATATCATTAAAAAGGATTATAATAGGAAAATATATTATAAAAAAATAGTTTTCCTAATGTTGGAGAATTTTTATGAGAAGATATACTTACTTGATTTAATTTTATTTAATAATCACAATATCATCATATTGTTGTTCCTTGATCAATTTCATATTCTTCTCTTACTCAAAGGAATGTATTTTTCATGTTTTGAGATCGAAATTAGATCCATAAAATAATTATAATTCATTCCATATATCTCAAGTTATAATCAAAACAAATATGTTAGAACTAGTTAAGCATAAATTTTCATATGGTGAAGTAATGAATTTGTCTCTGAAACCTCATCTGACATTCGACTTAATCCAAACATTAAATTTTTAACCTTATAATATTTCCACAAATAACCATATATAATTATGTTCACAAAATTTCTTAAAATTATCTTAAAATTGATCCTTTATAAATCATGAATTAACACTTGATTATCACAAAACAAACATGTGAATACATTTATCATGTATTCTATTGAAACATGGTATTATACTAAATTACCATAAAACCTTATTGAAAACATATGTTAGTGTTGTTTCCCTAACTAAAAACATTTTTTTGACAAATTTCTTATAACCAAAAATTATATAAACACCAGTAAAGATAATTTAAACTAAATTTTCATCAAATCCTTTATTAGTTCTTATTCTATCAATACTACCAAATTTAATTTATCCTAATCAGTCATCTCTTTATCCAATTGAAACACCATTTTCTCATATTTAGGAACATATTAAGGGTTTTATTTTCTTAATAATAAATTATAACCCTATCATTAAATCACTTTTCTAGGTTATCAATACCATTCAAAATATTTCGAATACTTAATTAAAAACATATACTGAACAATCTGTATATATTTTATAACTTAGATAACATAATATTTGAATTCCAATATGTAAATACAACATTCATCGCAATCCCTTCACAAACCATTATTTAGGCTCCATAATATTATTCTATAATACCTATTTTCTTTCACATTTTATTTTTAATATCTTCATCAAATGTAATATAAAAAATACTCATAACACGTTTTTAACTCTCTTCGTGATATTTTCACTTAGAAAATCAATTTTCAAAATTCTTACACTTTCCACAACTAAATAATTCCAAAATCAATGATATCTTGGTAAGGTCATTATTATTTTCTATTTTGTAAACCAAAATTTTCATTTTCCCTTTGCAGTTACTTGGATTGTGACTTTATTTTTCATAGTCAAAACATCTTCTTGTTACTATCAGACATTAACTTGGGTGCTTCTACCAACTTTTTCATCCCAATGGAAACTGAATATTCGTTACTACATGTCCTACACGACCTAAACTCTTAGTGAACTATTTATTTCTCTTTTTTATTGATACCTAGAGTAGGTTAAGGTATACATTATTAATCATGTTCCAGGAAAATTTATTAACAATAATCATGATATCCTTTACTCTAGTCAATATCCCATTTGGATTATCATCAATAAATCATCTATCACATTCAATGTTAACCCAGTACCTTCTAATACCCATAATTAACTAAAATAAAAAATAATAGTGTGAGGAACACTAATCATAGTGTAAAACCAAATAATCAGGGAAATCACTTATAGTATATATAAAACGTGACACCTTCCTCCTTAATATATGACACCTTAGGATTAACCAAGTTAATTCATTTTTATCATCTATTTAAATCCATCATGATTGTTTGTAAATATTTTTTTAATTTCCAAATCATATCCCCAAGAGTGGCATACCAGTTGTGTAGAATGGTCTACTTTCATACAACTATTCTTGATCTATTCTAGCTCAATATGGCTTTTTCAAGGTTGTTACCCCTAGGTATATATGTTCCAGAGACACATCCAATTTTAGTATCTAAACAAGGATGTAATTTCTTAGAAACAACTCTCTAAATGCTCTTTAAAAATTACATGAAATTCTTATCGTTATACTTATCCTCAGATACATAACTATAAATATCCTTTATAATATCCCTATGGATCTTACTAAAGTTTTCTCAAATTAGTTTCCTAATGTTAACTAAACCTTTTCTCTAATACCAACTACAATGACCCATGCTTAAAATAAATTGATATTATATATTTTTAAATGAATACTAATTAAATTATATAAGAAAATGTCTAAAAAACATAATAGTTTAGTGTCTTTGGAATCTTGGAATGCAATATTCTTAATTTTTTAAAGATATTTAATGTATCCCATTAATATCGTCCTATTTAGTACTCCAACTAAAAAAATTTCTTCATAACATGGGTAAAGGAAACATTAGAAAGGGTGAGCATATATTATTTGTAAGAGTAAACATAAGATATATATTACAATAACATAAGCATAAGTGTATGAGGGAATGTGAATAACATTTTAAAACCATACCCTATATATAAAAGATCATAATCATGAACTATAGAATAAATATTGGAAGTTCATATGGCATGAATCATAAGATAATAACATAAAATGATACATGAGATCATAACATTAGAATAAGATGTTAAATTTATGTCATACACATAAGCATAGTATATCATTTCTATATTGTTAAAAGATCGATGCCAAGTTCATCATAGTGGAAAATTCCTTTTATGAACAGATTTCACTACACGTTTCATCCCAGTCTTATTGTACCAGGTTCACTTCCTATTACAACTCTATCTTGGTGTACCAAGTTTACTCCCCATTTCATCCATGTCTATCTCATGACATATATACATCTTTACCTAATTCATTTGGTGGATATATAGTTCATAACTGTCATATAATTAGAATCATATATATGTATTCTATAAGATAATACACATTTGTCATATCATAACCCATGAAAAAATTGGTATCATAAACATTTAATCATATCATAAACTTTGTAAAAGATACATGATTCATATTAAATTAATCATATCATTACCCTTAAAAATAATCTTATTTTATAATAATTTTATCATTTTATAAGCCTTGGAAGAGAAATTGGTTTCATTAACAACATTTTGTTGTAACACAATTCATTCAATTAAATAATAATAATTCTTTCTTTGGATCATATCCCTAATAAATCATAAACTGTATCAAATGTTGTAATCTTAGAAGGGAAATAATTTTGAAATATCAATTGTAATTTTATTTCAGGAAGATAAAATTTCATTAAAATTTTATTTTTTAAACTAAAAACATTTTCAAAATCCTATTATTTGAAAATAATAATTTAAACGGATAAAGGAATTTGTAAAAATAATTTAAAACATTTCTGGAAGAAATAATCCATTCCTATTTGAAAAAATATTTTTAAGACATAATTTTTTTTAAAATTTCTTTTGTTTTAAATAAATCATGAGAACTTATAATTTCTTATTTTAAAATCCTTTAAATAAATTTTTAAACATAAAACATTTTTGAAATCCTTTTCTTAGAAAATATCCATTTAAAATTATAGACAAATATTTGAAAATAATTTAAGTCAATTTTATGGATTTAAATAATTTAAAAATCCTTCTATTTTAAAATAAACATTGAAACTTATTAAAAAATATTTAAAAAAATTTAAAACACTTTTTAAAACATATAACATTTTCAAAATTCTTTTCATTGAAAATAACCTTTAAAACTAAAAAAGAAATATTTGAAAATAATTTAAAAAAATTTCAAAACATAAACATTCTCAAAATCCTTTTCCTAAAAAATTGTCTTTATAGAATTTTTTTAAAATATTTTTAAAACATTGTTAGAAAGCATTTTTTTAAAAACAAAATCGGATCAAATAGAGAAATAATGTCAGGTCTTAATAAAAACATTTTCTTAATTATAGTACCAAATAGTGATAAAATGGTATCACTTAATGAATATATCAAGAATAAATAGATGATAATAAAATTCATGACCACTATTGAGTGTTTTATCATTAGATTTAAGTATTTGAGACTTAATCATAAACAATCATTATAAATGATGTGCTTCTAACATGAAATCCTTACCACTTTGGTAACATTGAATCAAAAGATACACAAAGGAATAATATAAAATGAAACATAAAATATAGTTAGGATGAATAAATTCAAGGTATTACATGTTAAATAGGCTATATAAACACCTCATGGAAGAATCAAAGTTCATAAAATAACATACATCTCAAAGAAAAAAAATTGAGACAAAATCCCTTAATAGATTGGTAACTTTTGAACCATAAACCCCACAAAATAAATATCATAAAATGGATATTTAAATATCAATAATTTGAATTATAATTATCATAAAACACATTAATGGGTAGTATATACACCACATAAAATAAATTTGTGGAGGATATGACATGTGTCTCATGGAAGTAAAAAAGTGAGATGAGAATCCCTTACTGATTGAGTAACTTTTGAATCCTAATCCACTTGAAATAATAACATCAATGGAAACATTAATTATCATGAAATGAGTTATAATATTTATATATCATGTCAAATATCATTATTTGCACCAAATAAAAAAACAAGTGGTGAATATGGAATAATTTTCTCATAAATAAAATTGAGACTTGAAAATCCCCTAACCTTAAGTCTTGAATTCTATCGTAATTGTTAAATTATCCTATATAATAGATATAATATTATTATAAATATATTATAGAAAAAATTACATAAATTTTATTCCATAAATTATTCACTTATGATCTTTTATTACCCATTTACTAACAATTTCATGTTAAAATCATGTTTCAGTTAATAACTGCTTAGTTTTTTCCTATGTTTTGATATGTTATTTTTTGGTACTCTTAATTTAATAATTTTTTAATAAAACATATAATTTATATCTTGATATAAATATCATATATATTTATTATATATTAATTTATACTAATCCAAAAAAATTAGTAGTAGAAAATGAAATACATTGTTCATAGAGACGATCGGTCATACGTACGCATAAACGTTTTTTCCATTTTCTTGTCGTATAAAAAGAAAAAAAAACTAAATTATATATATATATATATATTATAATTATAGTAGAATTATTATGTTAAATATTTTAAATATTTTAATTAATCCAATCTATAATACATTCCATGTAAAGCGTGAATGAATTGCGTCGCTTCACGAGGCGATGGACCATCTTACACACGAACGTCACTATCGTATTCCCAAAAATTGTAAATAATGAATTTGTGTGTGATATAAAAATTAAAAAATAATTATAATATATTTAAATCATAAATATCATATATAAATATAATTTTTTTCAGTATTACTAACCTTGAGAGGTTTTAATGGAAAAACGAACGACATCAGTTTGTGAGGTGGTTGTCTCCCGTAAACACTAATAATGATTTCATAACCCATTTGATAAAAATATTTGTGGTTTTAGGTCATAAATATAACATAAAAACATCTCAGTATATGGAAGATACTAGTTTAATTATATTTCTTTATATAAAAATTGTTTAAGGAGGTGGAGGTTGATATAAAATAAAAATGCTCATTGAAGAACAATTACCTCTTCTTTGGGTATCCTCTTTATGATTTCACCAAATCCTTAAAATGATGTATATATACCCAAAACAAGTATTATATGATTGGGTAAGGGAATTTGAAAAGTTATTTTTTTATATCATGGTTGATATAAATGGCTTGATAGGTTTTAATAAGATGGGAGAGTGACATCCCTTTTATAGTTGATGAGGAGTGGAATTTTTATAAATACTCAAAGTTATCCACTATTTGGAGGTCAATAAAACCTCAAGTGGATAAAAATATGATAATTAATGGTTTATAGGGATTAAATAGTCAATCCATACAACTACAAAATTGTTAAACACATGTTTTGAACATTTTTCCTTTAATGTCCAACCATCTATATTCTTACAATTTTGGTTTTTCACTAAGGTAATTAGTTTTCTAACCTAGGTAATTTATCTTTTAAGTATAAATAAAAGTGAGTATTATTAAATAAATTTTACCTAGTGATTATAAATATTTTATCTAATTTATAATGTGAAAATACAGTGTGTGTTGGAAATTAATTTTAACAAAACTGCATGTAATGAAAAAAAAACACCACTTAAACTATAATTGTGCTAATAGATTTTTTACTATTTAGGTGATAATATATTCATTATAAATGGTAAATTTATATATATATATATATTATAATTTAAAAACACTTGAAATAATTTTTTTTTAATTTTAAATCAATTAAAAATTATCATTTATTTTAAGATAACATTAATGACAATTTTAACATTATTTATATAATATGAATTTGAAAAATGCCAAAAAAATTATTGAATTTGAATATATTAATTTAAAAACTATAAAAAATGATATAATAATCTACTAAATTAATTTAATAAAATAATTAATTCAATTTACATCACTTTCAAAATTTTAAGTATCATTTATTTTAGTTAAATATTAACGAAATAATTATTCTGTTAGTGTTTCTTAAGAATTTTATGTAACTAATTAATATTTAAAAATTAAAGATAAATTATTATGATAAAAAAAAATTATATTTATAAATAGTATAATTGAATCAATTTTTTCCCCTGTCCAAAACCATTACATATTTAAAAGTATGACAGGTATGTTTTTTGTCTTTTTCTCTACACAACATATTATATGGATCATATTCAAATGAAATTGGAAATTAATTCCAATATTTCATATTATTTATGGAAAAAAGTATAAATAATCTAATTAAATAAAATTAAGATAGTATTTTATTTCATTTTTACTCTTATCATTCTGTTTTAACCCCATGTAAACCAATTTTTACTTTAACCATGATAACTAATTTTTATTGCATTCACTGTTCATTTTGGTAAAAAAATAATTTGAACTTATTAGAAATTACATATTATTTTGATTAAAAATATGGAATACATTTTTAAAATTTCAGTTCATATAAGTGGAAGAGATTCATTAAAATTAATCCCACAGACATGATGAAAAAGTGGGTTTTTATAAAACAAATGATCAAAAGTTTATAAAGTTTTTATATCCAATTTCTATATGAAATTGATTCCAATTACCCAAATTGGATTATTAGATTTATAATTGAACTAATTATACATTAAAATATAATTAAAATATAATTCAACATTATAAATAAATTAACTAAAAATGCAGTTTTTAATTAAAACTCGGTAGTTTTTACAATTCATTAAATAATGATACTTCTTAGAAAAATACCAAATAATATCCCTAAGATAATTTTGACATTATGAATTAAAAAAATGAAGTCTATTTTATCAGATTAGTTTTATAAATGTGTAAAAATAATAATTTTATTATTTTTCACAAAAACATATAAGAAATTCACTAAGAAAATAGTATTATTAAAACATATAAATACTTTACTGAAAATTATATATTTTATTATCAATATATCACCATTATATTAAACAATTAAAAATAATTTTTAAATTTTATTATTACTATTACTTTTTCTATTTCTAATTTCTATGTTACAACTACTATATGTGAATAATATATCATGGTTTTGTTAAAACTCAATGTTGTACATCAAGAAAGCTAACTGAGAGTTGTATGCAGTGCTAGATAATATTGGGTTGTGTGTAATGAAATATTTACATTGAGTTTAGTATAACACAATTCATAAAATAAATTAAATAGTTTCAAAAAAATATTCATGAAAACATATACTATTATAATTCCATCATGCTCCGATGGAATAATTAACAAAACCCAAACTAAGGAAAACCAAAATTTGAGAGAAGTAAGTGGGAGAGGAAAGGAGGTCATCTGAGTAGAATAAATCTCCAAAAATTCCAAAAAAAGTACTATGAACACACTCCATGTCAATAGTATGAATTATTAGTAAGGTGTATGGGAATACCCCTAGTTTGAGTGTAGAAAATGGGAGATAAAGGGGAGGAGTATCCTAAAAAACTAATTGGGTGTTTTTATAAAATTGCCATTTTTATGAAGTTATAGGCAGCTGCATAGTTTGGAAGAATGATTCTAAAAACCATTAGGTTAGAACTTTCCAAATAAAACTCACTTGTATAATTTTTTCACATAGTTTTACAAACCATGCACCAATTGTGTAACACCCCATTAGACCCATTTTCAGCAAGGAAGATGGTTTTTCTGAAACCGTACACAGGCCATGTTTCTTGTCCCTGACTTTCCCACACCTCACATGGTTTTCAATATTTCCTCAAATTATTTACCCTAAACCACACTCTAACAATTAAACATAATGATTACTAATTCAAATTGAACTCAAAACCCATTGAACATGAAGGTGTAACATGGTTTCTCTTAAACCATGCACACTAAAACATAACCTTATCTAGGGAACTCAAAGACTTTTGAGAAAAAACCCAAAGCCTCCAAATATCATATAAACATCTCACACACCACCTAAGAATCATTCCTCATCACAAAAAATCACTTTAAGGCATTACAACTCTCAGAATCCCATTCTGAATCTTGATCCAATGTTTGACCCTTCTGATAAATGAAAATTCAAATTCCCTCTATAATTATCAACATAAAATTATGAGAGATACTAAAAACTCCCCACCACAATACTTCTCACCCCCAATATGTTCTTTAATTCATTTTTTTTACCACTTGACCTATGTCAGTTACCAACAATAACCAATAGTCATGTTCAGATTCATAATTCTTGAAGGACTTTTAAGGTGAAACCTCCAACTCTAGGTACTACCTTAACCAAAACCTAATCCAATTAACATTTTCAAAATAGAAACTAAAATATTCCTATTACCCAAAACCATAAAATTTAAACACTAATTTTTTCTGCATCACATAAATCATCGAATATATGGTTCTCCTCACCATAAAATTTAACTTATAACCACTAACTTATGATTCTTGAAACCTCTACTATAAAAAATACCAATTGAACCATAAGATATTTATACAACAAAATTTCTAGTGTGGTTACTAACTCCCACACCCAAACCCTATGATAAAACCAATCAAATTTTTTTCAGTTTCTCATTATCAAAAACCAATATGAGTGGACACAATCTCTCTACCCATGCATGAACTAAGAACAGACCCTCTTATCCTCAAGTTCCCATTTCAAAAACTAAAACTCACCCATTATTTCAAAATTGAATCGCTGAATTTAGTTTTAAATTTAAGGAATTTATTCTATATAGAAAATACATGTTAGTATTTCTTCCATTGACTTTTCCTAAAAATGTTCATCTCTAACTGTCAGAATGTTGCTGCCTTATTAAATCGTGAAGCCTTCACACCCTGAGGCATCCTCAGATCATCAAAAATCACTCACCATAGTCTATAATCATCTCTTGATGAGATTACACTAATATATCCATCACCATAAAAAAACTTTTATCATACACTACTACACTACCAACACACCTCCAGTACAAGAACCTCAAATTACATTTTGGAACAACTTCTAACCCAAAGCCAATGTATGGCTCAAAAATCCACCGAAACTAATTTTCTGTTTGAATTCACTATATAATTTAAGCACAAAACTCAATGGTTCCCCATGTCCATCCAGATTCCATCACAGACAATCTTTGTCCAAATCCACACACATGGAAACCATCCATCCCAAGGGTCATATCTCCATGATCGACACATTAACCTCGCCCTAGGACATTCTTTAACACCACCTCACATAATAAAATCCAACCACTATGGAACACTATCCAATAACTACTAGGCATATGAATTAGATGTCACCATGTAACTCTCATTAGATAGGTAAAATAGAATTTCAACTATTACCTATTCCCATATTATGAGAACGGTACCCATGGAATTTTCTAACAAACAATCTACCACAAGGACCTTATTCACATATATTTGATGGTTTATTAACCACCATGAGACTTTATATGAATCAACTCCAAAGTTAAATACCCATTTGGGACTTTCATAAAACATGAAATGACATTAATATAACTATGAGTTTAGTTGATACTCTATCTATATACTTAGTATGATGTCAAGTTATTGGGCATGATCATATTTGGACTAACAATATGTTAATATTTCATTAATAAATAACACCATAAACTCTTCCAAATCCTCCATGCATCCCTTATTATAAGTGTCATATCACTTCCATATTGGTTCTCATCCTACTCATTGTTTCCTACCTAACTCAAATACCATATTCATATTCTCCATTAATATTTGGTCCTCAAGAAAAATGACACAATTTATCATGAGTGATAGAGTCTCAAAGGACACATTAACACTTGACTGTAATAATCTCTTGTGTATCCCAACCACCAAACCTGTTTATGACTCTACTATGTAAAAAACTATGAAACATGGCTCACAACCCCTATCAAATGGTCATTCCTTCCCTACATACCAGTCTCACCCAATAAAGAGTTCCCTTGGTTCCTTCCCAAAACTAAGTCAACCCACCAACACAAAAACACTTAATGACCAAAACCCTCTTTAAGGGTGTCCTTATCCACAAGAATCACTAGTTCACCCATCTATAAATGCACTATGTCTACCTCATTATTATAGATTCCACCTAAAGTAAAGTATTTTTTAAAATATTTATAAACCCCTTGAGAACCTATTATGCTCATGATTCATCTCAAAACCATTAATATCATCCCACTTGTGTAAATGTCACCTAGTTCTAAAACCCAAATGATATTTCCAATCTAAAAACTAACCACTGGGCTAGATCGCTAGAAGAAAAGTGTTCCCTATCAAAAAAAGCATCATGAATTCATAAACCCCATAATAGGTTCCACTTTTCATGCACAATTTTCCAAAGTATAAAACATTCACTCATGTCCCATGCATCCAAATTCAAACACAACTCATCTGACCCCTATCATGAGTCACCTTTAAAAGTCACCAGGCACTAACTCCCTAAACTGGAGTCAAGTTAAAAAAGTCACTATAATCTTCCACCAATCCCCTCCAATCATGTCCCAGAACAATAACTATGTAAAACCACCTAGGTCTATTCCAACACAAATAAGTCCACAACTCACATGGAATAATACATAATCCCATCCCAATGTCACAAGACATCTACATGTCAAAAAACCTATATCTAGGGTCATAGGAGTAAAAGGAAAACCAAAAACATGATAATCGGATGTTAGTCCTCTCCATGCATTTTCGCATCATACCACTCCCTATAATACCAGGTCACAAAATAAATAATGAAAAAAACATGCAAAAAATGGTTCAAAGGTCATTTTAATATGTTATATTCTCCCACTAGTGTCATTATAGCTACTATTCATTAGAACCACATTGGTATCCCCATCATTGAGTGTCTCACTATAGATTCATATAACATTACATCAAAAATAGATCCATATAAAAGTTGGTTTAAGTGATTAGAATAAAATTATGTAATTATATGGTAAAACACCATATGAACTATTTTTTACACTTTAAAAAATTGTGCCTTAGTAATCAATGATAATCACAGACGAGAAGGTCTATAACCTATGGAACCTTTGTTCCTTTAATGATGCAATAGACACATCCCTCGTCTATTGGAAAATAGTATAAACCAAATCACAGGCTTCTTTTAAATGGGTTAAGATCTGAATAACCATCAAAAACCATCAAATTGAGACCACATGTGCATCTTCCTGTGTGAAAATCATATAAAACCATAACATTGAATCCTAATAACATCAATCCCAACACCTGGTGACTTGGACTTCCAATTGGAAAAAGAGTTTATGATGCACCAGTCAAATATACAACACGGTATTCAACACATTCCTATACATCTATTATACCAAATCCCAAATAGTTAAACAATAAGAATGTAGACTGCTCTGATACCACTTTGTAATGTCCTGGACTAAATTCCACTAAACCAATGTCATGGTCTAGTTTCCCACAGGACCTCAGGTGAGCCTCCTCATATTCCAGAGGTAAACAATAAGTATCATAGGTATAGGGTGGTGCTATAATGAGAATATTCCCTTATATAAGAGTGTGAAATTATAATAAAAATAAGTAAAAATCATATAAATCATAGTACACATAAATAATATTTCAACTGATATTTCCATGTTAAAAAAATGAATTAAAGTCCCAAACAGCCATGTCATATAAACAACTAACTAACCTATAGAAAAATTTCATAACACACCTAAATTAAATAAACTAATAAAAAGTATACATAACATTTCTAATAAAAAAATCATCCAGTCTCATGATACCATCAAGTTATCCTTCCCAATAATGTGAAAATAAACTCAGGATTTATCCAAATAATGTGCTTTTAATAAACTTTTGAAAGATTCTTGGGTATCCAAGTGCAGTGGCGGCCTGAGAAGGGTGTGAGTATAACTCAGTAGGCCACCACCAAAGGTGTATGAATAAAATAGCAGTCAATGTAGCAATTTATACAGATAAATAGTTTGATTAATAAATACTATTATAAATAAAGGAATAACTCTAAATGAAAACAATTATTTATCAAAAAACTCAATGTCCTTTGTGTGCTTAGGTGACACCAGAGCCAACCAAACCTACATAGGCCTAAACCGATCATCTAAAACATAACATAAGGTGATATCAAACATGAATAACAATAAGGGATTTTTATTTATCATTTACTCAAGGTGGAATTAAACATCAGTATCAACCATGCCTATAATCCTAGTCTACCACCTAAACCATATACAAGACCATTAGTACTAGTACGAAACATCATGTCTAAAAACTACCTCATGGGCATGGAATATCATATCCAAAATTATCAATCTTGAGTGTGAAATGTAAAGTCAGACATCCAAAAACATATATGTGGGACCTTCATTTCCATTACCAATACGTTAGATATGGAGTTTCATGGATGACATCCTAAACCGTATATTTATATAACTATAATATACACTATCTCAAAATTTCATATATATTGTAATGTTCTAAATTTGGTTCCATCCCAAAAAAATATCAAAACCCAAGGTTAAACATTTGACATTATAAGAAATTCAATGTTCACAAGAACCCCTTTTTAAACCCTTTGTAATTTACCCAATTCCTAATGGTATTTTAACTCTAAAACATGGCTTGTATTTCTGATCCTTTTTATATAATACAATTTAACTCCAACACTTTGTGGGAAACTGATGGATCATAAATATCCATATAAAACATTTTGAAACCACTATTGAAACACATTCTTCCTATTTAATAACCAAAATAAGCAAAATTCCTCCATTCCCTTTTAATTCTTTAAAATAATCATCAAGAATTTTTTTCCAAAGGTGAATCCACATACCCATGTCAAATAAACATTTTAAATTCCTTTAAACCTGATTTTTAAATAAGTTGGAGGTAAAAACCTCACATTAAAGAAAAATCCACTACAAAACATAGTTTTCACCCATTTAAACTAGAAGCCATGTCAAAACCCCAACAGACATTGTTATAAAATTTCAAGTCCCCACGATTTTTACAAGGGAATAACACATGAAAACAATTTAATTTATCCTTTCAATGTATTAAAAAACATTTCTACCCAAGTCTTACCATGTATCCCTTAACCATTTGATCATGTTAGATAATGAATTTAATCGTCTTAATCTCATTACCCACTCTCTTTACACTAAAAACCCAACATTACCGTTTCCATGAAAGATTACACCCTAGGGTGACCATAGGTTTGGTGTTATTAACACCAACAGATCTGAAAGGAACTAAAAATCCTAACATATCAATTTAAATCCGCAAAATAAATTACTTAAACTAAAGAAAACAACACACTACACAAGGGAATTAAAATACCATATGCACGTTTAAATCAAATTAATAAGAATTTGGGTAAATCTTGTACACCACCTACACCATGAAAAAAGCTTTACATATATTTTTAATGCCCTATGTCTTTGATAAGGCTTGTTTAAGACTTGTTAAAACTTATCAACCTCAAAATAGGATCTTCTCAAATACCCAAGATCTAAACTCACACCAAGAAACGATAACTAATTAATTATAATGATTTAAATAAACCAATTAATCAAACCTCAAACTCAACATAATACTTGGAAACTCATCAAGTGCTACCCTCAAATCAAAACTCTATGTAACTACCACAGGTTGTCCATAATGGAATCCTAACACTATTTTTGGGAAAATACCTAAGAGGTGATACTCTTACCCCAATAAATTATAATAAATTTTTAGAGAATCCTATGAAAACTAAAAATGACTATATTCCTTAATGAAACACCAAGAAATAATGTGAAAAAATTATCTCGGGATTACCTATATACAAGATGAACAAAAGTCCCATGAGAAAGGAATTACTCTACCATGTTCTTGTGGAATCATCAACTATACCTAAACTAGAGAATTCCAAAATTAGAGATAATTAAGGGGAAGAGGAATGGATGTCATTTAAGGAGAATAAATCACATAAAATTCCAAAGAATCACCATGAACACACTAAAAGTTAAGGGGTTGGAGGAGGAGGAAGGGTGTTGGAAAAACACATGGTTCTAATATACTAAATGGGATAGGAAGAGGGAGGAGTGTCATAAATACTAAGAGATAATTTTGATAAAATTAACCTTTTAAAAAAGTTACATTAATTTGTAAGTTTTGGCCACACGATTTGTAGAAATATGCACCATCTCTCTGGTTATCACTTTCCAAAGACAGCCCACCCAAATAGTTTGGCCACATGTTTGGAAAAACCATGTACTGACCATTCAACACCCCATTGGACCCTTCTATAGTAAGGAATATTGTTTTTTCTAAAACTATATGACGGATATATTCCATGTCCTAGGATCTCCAACACCTTTCACAATTTCCTCTATTATAGTTCATGGTTTACCGTAAATAATGATATAAATATGTAACATAACCTTGATCTATGAAAATTTAACTAAAAACCCTATGATCACTATGTTGTGAAACAATGTATCCTAAACTATGAAAACCAACCCATGCACCCAGTCTAAGGAACTAAAATACTCTTGAAAATTAAACCAAGGCCTCAAAAGCTCTTCTGAACATCTGGGTTATCTCTAGATCCTCATTAATTATCTCAAAACATAACTTTAAATAATTACCACTCTCAAAGTCCCATATATGTCTTGATCCAAAATTCAATCTATCTAGTAAATGAAAAATAATATTCTCTTTTGAATTATCAACTCATAAGGATGTCGAATATTACAACATAAATGTCAATATTTTAATAGAATTGATATGAATATTATTGAAATAATATTCGATATATTTTCATGATATTATCCATAATAATTTATTGTGTGAGTGAATATATATATATAAGGATGAGGATAACATATGAGTTTCAAAGTAATTTCCTTCAATATTTTCAAAATAAAGTATGTAAGAAAAAAATAAGAATGAGATATCCTTTGACCTATATATCTTAGAAAAATATATCCATCTATCAAAAAGAGAGATAAGAAAATGGGAAAAAACTTTGATACTATGTGAATCATGTAGAATGAGAAATAGTCAAATAAGGAATGAAAAAGTAGATGCATAAAAGAAGGGACTGACATTATTTTTGTTATTGAAGATTCTATTTTCTGGACTCATATTGAGAAGAGAACAATTTTCATCATCAAACATAGTGAGTTTGAGATGATACAATAGAATAAGAGTGTATACATACTATCTTATATTATTTAGGTAATTTTAATATCTATTACTTGTAGAGTAAGATCACATTATGCTTGATTTCTTGATATTATAAATGAAAAGGGGAGATATCTTTCTGAATTTAAAGGAATGTTATTTAAGAACCAATGGTACCAGAATAAATAATGTCATTGAAGAACAAGTGGTTCATGTATAAACAAAATCGTATTAATGAAGTGCATGAAACTAGCCCAACCATTGTATGTGACTCGAAATCCACATTTGATCACTACAATTTTATACTGATAATAAAATCTATATACTCCAACAGAGTTGAACATAGAAAAGAGTAGGATCTCAAATCATGGACCAACCTTTTAAATCATTTGTGTTTATATTATTTTCTCTTTCTAAACTATATGATAATGTGAGGGTTGATTGAATATCAGTTGATACATATCTATTAGTCAGGTTAGAGGTTCAAGTGTATGAGATAATAATTAAGTAAAATGTAAAAGTTCGTAAATGTTTGGTACATCCCCCCCCCCCTATAATTGTCCCTACATTATCCACTAGGCTCTACAATATGATATCCCTACTTCCATGGAAATATTATCAAACTATATTAATTACCACATCATAGATATGGTTTATTCTATACAAAATAATCATGGAGAATAAATATGGTAAAATAATCCTTTATTAATTTCTTGATATTATAGGTTATATATATTTATTTCTTGTATAACATTTTTAATTTTTAAAAAATTTAGATATACAATTTGTAATATTATTTTTTAAAATAAAATATTTTTACAAAAATGATAAATTAGTTGTTTTTTGTTTATATTATTTTCCAATTATTCAATTGTATATTTAAAAATTAGATTTGTATAAGTTTTTACATAAGTTTTTTTCTTATTTATATATCATTCCCTATATCATAAATATTTTTAGTATTTTATTATCAATGTTTTTATATTATATAATAAATATGGTAATGATTTTATTTTGTTTTTTTGTTTTTTGTTTTTTATTTGTATCATTTTTTAAATATTCAATTTTATATTTAGTTGTTGTATTTGTATAAATATTTAACTAGGTTTTTATTTCTTCAATATATATAATTCTGTCTCATAAATATTCTTAGTTTTTTTTCATCATTGTTGTTTACTACTCTAACGAATATGATAAATAGTTTGTTTTTTTTCTTCTTATATTATTTATGACTGCTATATATTTTTATATTTAACAATTATATTTATATAATATTTTACTTGAGTCACAACTTATTATTTCAATATAATTTCATGTCCCATAAATGTTGTTATAATTTTTTTAGCAATTCAGTTAACATCGTTAATGAAAGTGAATAAAAAATTATTTAATTTAGTTCACTTTTCATTGTATCATATTTCAATTTTTATTAAATTATATATGTGAATGTTGGATTTTTATATATTTTTAATATGTCTTTTTATGTTTATTTATAGGATAATATATGTTAAAATTTTTGGTCCACCTTGATCTTATAGGGCGGAGCCTACACATTCTTTTTTAGAGGAGCCTCCTCATTCCTCTACATAAAATCCTTATAGTTCTGTATCCATGGTTATTAATAATGGTAGAACATGTTTACTAAAATTACCCCTTGAACATAGTTAAGACTAGTGAATATCTATCATGTTTGATAGTAATAGTAATCCTAGGGGTCAAAATTCAATTTAATTTTAGATTTATGTTACAATGAAATATCAAGAGAAAGTATGGATTTTGATTTTTAATTGGATAAGTATAGAGAATGTGATACTAGCATGGATATGGGATACAATTTTGGTAAGTTCATTTATTAATATTTTATTTATCGTGACATTTTTTTAATATAGGTTACTATAAGATGAAATATTATTTACCTCACACTAAAGAAGTCAGGAAAAGATGTTTATTTTTTTTGTTCAGATATAGATAAATTTTAAATCAACAGTAACATTACATTTCATTTATGGTGGAAAAAAATGAAAATTCATGTAGTAAGTAATATTTTATAGATTAAGATAAATGGAAGAAGTTTAGCAAAAGTGTAAAACAAGAATCATGTTTTTTATATTTAATGTTATATTTTTATATTTTTTTAGAGTCACTAAAAATTATTATATTAATTATTTTTTGTCCTTAATTAAAATAAACTAAGTATATCTCATCAAGAGATAAAATTGAGAAATTTATACCCACATACATTACCTCTTGGAGGATATCCATTATTGGAAGAACAAATAGTGGTTGGAAATTTTAAAAAATTGAATGTTAATTCTTTAGGCTCCAAAAATATCCCCCCAACTAGACATGAAAAATGAAAATTGTCCCATATGAAAAAATGAAGAATAAATTTTATTTAAGACTTAATTATTGTAGCTAAAAATATTGTAATAAATTATTTAGGCTGTTTGAGTTATTTTTATACTCATTATGTTTTTTAATTCACTATCAAAAATTTAAAATAATTTATACAAGAATAACTTTATGAGAAGTTCACTCATGGTATATTCATACTTGAGGGTAGGATGGATATTTTGGAAACTATATTAAGAAATCATGAAAAACTGGGTTGCGTATGTCAATAAAAGGTAGGTTCATCAATTGAAAAAAATGTTTGGTCATTCTAGAATTTATTTATGGGAGGAAGTATATAAAGGAGAAATAAATACGTTAAAAGATAAATTTTAGTTTATATGTCTGATAATAGAGGATAGGATTAGATTTTTAGTACAATCAATGTTTGAAAACATGTAGAGATAGTTTTGGGCAATATATCCCACTATACTTTAACATTTATATCCCACTCCTCCACCCCTTCCTTTACATCACACTACTATACATACTCATCCGATGTTTCCCATCTATAGTGAGTTATATATTATGGATCCCTAAAATTATGTTATAATATATGTGATAATATATTATATTTGGGATAATAAATATCATCAGTAGATAGAGATTGATCGCCATTGGGTATTTGTATGGTTTTTTTAAAATTCGTTTTCTATTGTATTATTCCCAACTAATAATGTTTCTATAGTTGGATATAGTGTCAAAAATATTTTATTTTATCCATCCAGACATGTATGATAACTTAACATTATGGAATTTATAGATTATATCTTTTATTTCATATTGGTTTTAATTTTTTTTGTATTTTAATATATATATATATTATAAATACATTAAAGGTAAATACATTGAATATGGTAAAAACATGTTTAAGTCATTTTAAATTCATATTCTACTTTTTAGGATGGATTTTCAAAATTATCAACATATGAATTTATGTATTCATATATTAATGATCTAAAAATGTGTTAAAACATTTATGGGTGTGATATAATTATTATGATTTGTAAGAGAGATATCATGGATCTTGCAACTGTATATATGTTGGGAATAACAGTGATACGAGTCTTTTCTATGTAATTCAATTATTATATTTTATTCAATTATATAAATTTGATCAAACTTAATACATCAATTATTTTAATTATGTATCTTTATACACTTTTCATTCAGTATGATATTATATTATTGTATGGATTTCATGACCCATAATTTATTTCACCAATAATAATGAAAATGAAAGTGGAATAAAGAACCTTATATATTTATAAAAGATTTTAGAATTATTCAATTTAATGTTGAATGAATCCATACCTTGATGAGTATGAAACATATATTTCATAGGGATAGTTATCTTTATTAAATAACCACCCACATTAATTTTTTGTAAATTACTAATCAATAGATGTTGTGTGATTTTTCCATAACAAAAGACATACTATTGGTTATACTCCATACACAGTGACATGTGAGAAAAATATAAAAAATTATTAGAGATGTGTGTTTGATTATTTTAATACATATATTTTATGACATCATTTTATTCTATTTCACAATTACAATTTTAAAATATTGTATGGAAGCACTATAACCAAAAATATAAAAGGCGAAAAAAATGATCAAATTTGTGTGTTCAAGGATGACTTCATTTTTAAGTACTAAAAATTAACTGATACTTAAAATTTTCTTTTCTATTGATATTTTTTTAAATAAAAAATAATGAATTTCAAGGATTAATTAGATTTGTATAATATTTTCTTATATTTATGTATGAAATAATTATAACTAGGGTAGTTAAAAATTTTAAATGTTTTTATTTTATTATAATATTTCATTTTATTAATCTTAAAATTATATTTATAATTCATGTTGAATACTTTCCTATTAATTTGTATCTTTTTTATAACCCTCACCATTATAAAGGAAATGAGATTATTTATTTATGAGGATCATGGGAAGATTACATTACAAGTTTGATTCATTATTAGCTTATCACTATTTTTAATAATGATTTTCATGTTAAAATTTTAAATTCAAAAGTAACTATAATTGAAATAATTTTCTGATGTAAAAAATATAATTGTACTATGTTTTTGTTTACAACTTGGTTTTACGTTATTCTCTACATGTTTTTCATCTATTATGGATTTTTTAAACTATATTTTTGAATAAAATTTTCTTATTAATTTTTTATATAGATTATTTCAATAAGTGATGTTAAAAATAGTTTTAACAAAAATTATTTTATAAGAAACATCAAAATCTTGTATATTTTTTATTCTGTGAGGGTTTTATATGGTAATTTTTATGATAATTGATGAGAAATGTTATTTTTACATTAGTTAAAATAACTTATGTAAAAAACATATTTACAACATCAAATACAATGAATCCATTAATTAACTAAATATAAAAATTAAAAAAACTGATGTGGAATACCCTATTCTAAACTACTAATGGTCTTAATTTACAATGAATTAGGATTATCCTATAGGGATCGTGCTAATGAAGTTTTCAAGTAAATTTTTTTTAAAAAAAATCCTTAAAAAATGACAAAGAACTATATCTTAGTATATCTTACCAATTTTAATTGGATAAAACAATTCCTTAAGTTATGACCATAAAACATGATGTTGTTTACAATCACAAAACATTTCTCTTCTATGATCATACCATAATCTATGTATTTGTAACATTTTTCATGTTGTCTTTTCCCTCTTGGAGATATAATTTTTATAAATCCTCATCATTTTGATCTAAAAAACCTGATGTAAAATATTGTTGATTTTATGTTGGAAAATATTATAATAAGAAATGATGGAGATTTTTTAAAAACACACCAATTTTAAAAAAAGTTTTTATAAACCATGATATGATTTTATAAACAAGCCTATTTTTCTAAAAAACATACATCATGATGTTTTTTTATATCCATCCTCATGGTTCATGAAAAATACCAACGTATTTTTTATTTTTTTATCTTTATCTTATCAATTATTCATTATAATTGACTTCGATACCATTAAATAAATTTTTGGGATATCATTGTTACCAATAAAAATAAAAAAACAAAAATTCCATCTACAATACATAACAAGAGATGGATCGATATAATAAAATGAAAAACTTAAAACAAATAATACATCATTCTCCATGATAAATCCTTTATAATAATGAGTTTTAATGATATCCCTTAAGGGAAAAAATGGGTTCATACCTTAAAAGGTATCATCCAAATACTAAAATCACTAAACACTTTAGTAGGTCCCCTTATCCTTGAATTTTTTGATAGTACCTTCTCCTTATAGTAAAATAAATATAAAAAATGAGGTTTTTTTATTTATTATATAATTATAACTACTATTGTCTATAAAAAAATTAGTTCCAGGAACATGTTATATATAATTCCTCCAATGAAATTGGGAACCCGTTAATTTTTTAACATTTAATATGTTATTATGTTTCCAAATCTTTATCTCTATTACTATGACTCTTAAAACAACTTCTCATTTAAATAAATGATTTTTAAAATTCTTTAACTATATGTAATCCATTTTTACATCATTATATGATATATCACAAACTAAATAGCATGTTCTAATAAATTTAGTAGAGTCAAGAAAATAATATCTAATATCATTCATCGTATACAATGTGATGTGGTTTTAAAAACCAGTATATAACACAAACCATGGAATAGCGGATCTTCATACATAGTTTTTTATTCATTGGTGAATATTTTCAATACCCACATATGAAATTGTGGGGAATAAGGTTGCTATAGTGGAAGTAGACATTATGGGAGCTCTATGTATGATTAACTTTTTTTCTTCTCCAATTAACGGTATGAAAAACATTATTGGATATAAGAGAAAGAATAGAAACTTCTATCAAGGAGGTATTCCTAGTAAATTGTAAAAATCATGTTCATCTCATTGGTTCAAACAACTTGGGTTTTATCAATTCAATATAAGAACACATTTAAAATGGTATTATCCAAATTAACCTATGATACATAATCAATGTAAGAAACTGGGACACTTGAAAATGTTTTTCACTCATCACACTTAGTAATCAAGTAGTGTGGTTTTTTATTATACATATGGATTTGGGATACCAATATAATAACTTAATCAATATAGATAAAGGGAATAAGTAATAATAGTTGGTAACCATTTATGGGGATATATACATAAGATGATAGTATAGTTGAATCTACAAATCATGTTCTAGAAGAATCAAAAGCAAGAACTATGACAATATAAGGAACCTATCTCACTACATTCACTATGATTTTTTCTATTTTAGATATAGGTGAATTTATTCATGCATATAAACTTGAGTAGTATAGTAGTTTAATTTTCACGTATAATTTATTCCTTATTCAATGAATATTGAAATTCCACTTAGAATATAGTTGTAACAAATATTTAAATTTCCTATATATTCCATTACGATAAATGATATAGAAATATTTTAGATATTTTTGGTCCTAAATATGATCACATATGATGTAATAATTTGAATGGATTGTATAATGGGTTTTAAGGATCATATTGACTACTGTGGGTATAAAATTTATTTTACATTACCAGATTGGATAGTTTACACTTTTCAAGTAGGTTAGGATACTCAATCGATTCATGCAGTACCTATTTCTTAATAACATGGAGTATTAAAATTATATCTAGCTTATTTGATTCTTGGAACTATTGAATGAAAATATCAAATTAGGTACTAATTCTAATGGAATATTTCTTGTATGTGTTTCTTAAAAACTTCTAAATACTACCACCAAAGAGGGGAATAGGTTTATATATTGACTTATTACCTAGATAAAGTATGATATCCTTTACATCATATAACATGGTATCTAGAGAATAGTTATAACTAATAAATCAGAAGAAATATATGGAGGGAAATAGATTTATCAAACCAATTGTGTCACCGAGGTTGGCACTATATATTTTTACTGAGAAGTTTAGTAGTAAATAATTTTTATAAATCAACTATTTAAAGATAAAATTTATAAAAAAGAAAATAAGTACCCTTATCCTTGAGTTGCTGATATATTCAACTAATTGAAGGTATATAAGTAGGTTTTAAATATTTTATTAAAGTTAGGGTATCTAAAGTTTATATTGAAAATTTAAGAAAGTTCAACGATTGTGATCCGAAGAAGGTATAAATAATATGAATTTCAAGTGATTCCATTTGTGGATTCTAATAATCCTATTATGTTTATGTTCATGAGGAATCTTATATTTCACTAATACTATGACTTTTTCACACTGTTTTTGGATGATATATTAGTTTTCTAGGAATAAAATTATAAGTATGCATGAAATTTTGAGATTATTATAGAAATATTGTGATAATACCCATTTTATTTAAAGCTATCATAATTCCAATTTTGTATTCAGTATAGATAATATCATCTTAGAAAAAAATATTCTTAGAGAGATTTAAATAAATTATGTCTAAATATTAGCTTAATAATTATTTTGAGATACAAAATTTATCAATGTTGATGATTATTATAGGTGTTCCATTCAAAAAATCACAAAATATTGCATCATTAATGATGGAATTGACACTAAAGGGATGAAAATTTTTATTGGAGTTAGAAATTATAAATATATTTTCATGAGGTGAAGATAAAGTTCAATTCTTCTCGAGAATTGATCTTTCTTGAATTTGTTAAGGGTATTCGATATATTATGATATAGTCGGAGCGAGTTTGGGATATATTATCATTCAAGGGAATATGTGGTGGCAGGTAGATTTAGATAATTAAAACCACATAATATTTTTTTTAAATTCATTACATATAACTAGAGGTTATGTTTCATTAATTGAAGAGATATAGGAATTACTAATTATGTTAAAGGTTAATTGTGTATTATGATTATAAAATTTTAGAGTACATTTTCTTCTATAAATATATAAACATGAGGAAAATAATGTGACTTGAGTATCATCATGTTTTCTGCTTTGATATGTTTTAAACATTAAGAATGACAAATTCAGCCTTACATCCCTCAATTAAGAAAACTCAAGTTGTAAAAGAATTGATATTCTATGTCATATAATGATCTTGATGGCATAAATGTATATGTTGGCTCATGTGTAGGGAGAATATATGTTATTATATCAAAATTCTATCAATTTTATGCTTGTGGATCTGGTAAAGGAGTGAAATAAAATCTAAAACTAAACGTAATAAGATTAATAGCACCCTAAATGTCAGGGTTGCCGATGATAAGCGGTTATTAGAATTGGATTTGAAACTCTATTTCAAGGATAGAAAATAATTTTCCTTAGGTTTGAAATAATATACTATAAAAATGTTTCCTAAGTCTACATTGGTGGTTCATATTAGAGTAACAAAAATTTATCATGATATAATGTAGAAATAGTAGTAAATGAAGAAAGAGTTATTAGAGTTAATATATTGACGTTGATTTGTGAATAAGTGAGGGTTGAGCATTAATGACCGGTGGGAATTTTTCAACCATTCTCCATACTAACATGGAAATTGGATAACATTATTATGGTTCAATAGTTGTTTTATCAAGATAATCATGGATGCTCAATGTTATCTAGGTAATTTTAGATCGGTGTAAAAAACATATCACTTTTTAGAAATTTAAGAGTTATTTTCTATAGAATAATTGGTTAATTTTTTTATAAAGGAGGTGGTGATTTTTCATGGAGATTCTTTATATATTATTCTAGATATGAATCCTTGGTTTATGTCATTATTTTTATAGAATTACATAAGTTTTTGGGTATTAGGTTGAAGATGAGTACACAATACCATCCTCAAATAGGTGGGAATTTGAAACATATCATACAGACTTTGGAGGGTATTCTTTAAGATTAAGTACTATATTTTGTAAGATATAGAAGCATCATATTCCATGGGTGGAATATTTATATAATAATTGACCTCAAATATTAATTTTAATGTATATTTTTAATGTGTTGTATCAATTTGGATTTTAATATAAATTTTCCTTTCATAAAATTTATAAGATTTTAAATTAAGTTACTTGTTTTTATATAATATGAAGTTAAAATGAAAAATTATTTATTTCATAAAGGTGTAATACTACAATATAAAATGAAATAATTAATAATAAATTATGAGAAACATATATGGAATATGATTATAAGAACTATAATAATACAATAAAAAAGTAAATAAAAAAGATAACATTATTGAAATATTCTTCTTCTTGGTCTCCCATGAGAATCCTACCATCAATTATAACTGTAGATTAAATTTTAAACATTAGATATATCATAAAAATATTAATAAGAAAATAAGGTAATATGATGAATGATTTTAATAGAAATTTTAAACGGTGTGTGTACAAGTGTGTGTGTCTGTGGAAACGTTTATTTTAACCCTTATATAGTTATTGGATATATATATATATATATATAGTAATTTGATATACATATAACAGATGGGTACATTAATTCTTTTGTATGTGGAATGTAATCCTTATATAGAAGTGGATAATATATAATACATTTGAAATATATAAACAAATAATTAATATTAATGGAATAATTAAGGAGTGATACGAAATTAAAATATAATCATATATTGAAAAATGAATATTTTTATACCAAAAAATATATTCTATAATATATTTTTTTAGTAAAAAATTAAATTTAACAAAATTTATTTTTAAATTTAATAAAATGGATCCGAAATTTTTAATCAGGATATAGAAATTAGTTAATAAGAAAAATATTTTATTATCGATACAATAAATATTGTGGTAAATAATTACATAACATAAAATAATGTAAAGTATATATGGCATGGTATGAATTTTAAATGGTTAAATTAATATTTAAATATTATAAAATACCTTTATTTGGTTTATAATTCAATTTTACTATTGTAAAAAACATCTTATCACCGTAATTTCCTAAAACCCTTGTGATTTCTAGTTCATCCTTCATCTACCTTTTGTTTCAAAATAAATGTCCATATTTATAATATATAAAAGGGACTTTCCTATTCCCATTATAAAACATTTGGTTTATTATGATTTCTCTCCCTAAATTCCTTCTTAAATAATATTTTCCCATGTTTTTTATCCCCTATGTATAATAATATGTCCCAATTATCTTAAAAAAATGAATACCTCTATGTAAGAAATCGATCACTTCCAAGAAAATAACACCTTTTTCATTTCCTATTTCCTTTATCTTTTTTATTCCAATCTTCTTGATTCGGATTAATCACTTTAACAACATAAAATTAGAATTGATATAATTTTTAAATAATTGTATAATAATTAAATATTTATGTATTTATAGTTATTATTTATTTGTTTCATGTTCATGTTCTGGTCAGTTCAAGCACTGACATTAATGATGTTACCATATTTTCTTAATTATAATTGTTTAGGATACAAATATATGTATACTGAATATTTGTGGTACACAATATGGATTTTTTTATTTTTATTGTTATGAAATTGTAATTATGATATTAATATTACTTATTAAGTAACTCGTCAAGGTTTCTAAAATTACCTGAGATAATAAATTTATGAGTTTTTTATTTAGTGAAACCCACCTATAACCACCATATAATGAACATTGACATTTATAGATCATTAATAAATTATTATTCCATCACCCTGACTAATTTTTAAATTATGAACCTTTTAATGTGGATTAATTAATGAAACCATCATAAAAAAATATGCATGGAATTATTGAAACATCTACCATTTGATGATTAATATAAACCTTATATAACTTATAAATAAAAAATAATTGAATATAATTGATTAATATTAAATTAAATTGATATAAATGGGTTTTTAAATTAATGAATGATAAACCTAACATGATTATACATGATTTTAAATCATATATTGTCAGTTATAATTTTAAAGAATGGGTTTTCTCCATTGATTTTTCAATTTTTGGGTTTGAATTCATTCTTCCTACACATTCTTAATTTATGTCTTATTTTTTACCCAATATATTTATATTAAAATGTTTTTCTTATACTTTTTGGTATAATATTTCTTTTCAATATCCATTTATTTTTATTATTAATCCCATGAGGTAATTATTAGAGAAGTTGAAATCTTCAATGAGTAAGAAATACAAAGATCACCATACTAAAATAAACAAGGAACTATTGAAATTTTAATATTGTATGATTGATATAAACAATATCTTGATAAAAAATAATCTATATTTTTTATACACTAACCTATGGGAGTATATTACTCTATTACCCCTAAAATTATTAGTATTCATGATTACTCATAATATTCTTTATTCAATTGATCCTTAGTACCTCACAGGTTATGATGTTTGTAAATATTTATTTTTTAATCTATCTTCTGCAATGAGATTCCCAATATCTAATATTATTGTGATGATTATTTATAGAATTTAAATTTAAATAACCATATTCCTTAAATTATAATCATTTTTGGTGAATTTAAATTCCTCTAACTATTTGTCTTTTGATTGTTTCATACTTCACTTAGTTTGATATATATAATGAAATGTTTTATTTATCTCTCTTTTAACTTGATATCAATATTCTATATACAAATTTTTTCTCTTATATTTATATAGATATATTTTTAAAATTTTATTTCATTTTTTATTATATCATTATATTTCCCTTTCACATTTTTTTAAAAATCATCTACTTTCATTACATAAATATTTCGTATACATTGAAATAACTAAATCGAATTATTATAAACATGCATATAATTTCCTATCTTCCTTGTCGAGATTTATTTTGAAATGAAATTAATTATATTATATATCCAATCCATTAATAATATTTAAAAAATCATATGAAAATGTTCTTACATTAATTTCTTTTCTTGAAAATAACATTTTAATTATTTGTAATTATTATAACGTTGTGTAAAAACTAATGAATTTTTTCTTAAAACATCAATATTTTATATCTTCCTCTGAGTTATTTTTCAACCATATAAAAATTATATTATATATCAATTTTAAATATCATTTTTTAAAGGGAGTAAAAATTTGAAGATGAGTGAGTACTTTGAAAATATGAAGGGAGAGTTCGTAGGAATGGCACAACTATTTCACCCAAAACCACTAATGCTCTCCCAAAAAGTTTTCCTAAGTCAAACTATAAGTACGAAATGTGCTCCCAATATACCTAAAAATTTAAAAATTATTCACATAACTTTCATAGAAAACCACATTCTTCTAGGGTCCCGTATTTTCTTATAAATAGGACCCCTGGTCCCTTTATTCAGAACCTTTTATAACATGAATATACAGTCCAAAGATCTTCTCTCCCTAGTCTCATGACCAAGTCTTCAAATCCATTTACGCAACTTAATTATGCATAAAAAATAAAAATTAACCTAAATAGATCTTTATTGGGTTTAATATGAGTTAATACATCAATAATACTTCAAGATGAACCACTTCATCCCTAGTTCTCCCACACTAGGGTGAAGGCCCCTTACCAAGAAATATACATTAGTTTCATTCCTCCAAAGGAATTAGTGGAGACCCCAGAATACTAGGGTAAATACAATCCCAAGTTACACTTCTAGGATTCCACCTCACCCAAGTATCACTAGGGTACCACCTCTCCCTAGTATCATAAGTTGAACACGTTGTTTTCTAGACCTGCATTGATGAAACCTCTTTTAAGACCTCCATTAGGGTGTACGATCCTCTTCTGCTACCATTATAGGGTACCATAAACACCATGGACTCAATGGGATAGAATCAATTTACCCAAGTCTCCTACTTATGAATCCAATTATCAAAACCTCTTCCAAATACACTAGATTTATGGGATCAAGTCATGAACATCAGTGTGCACCCATTTGATCGTTAATTTTGTTGATAAATAGAGGCTCATTAACTCTCCTCCCTAATAGGTGAAACCCTGGGGGAGATAAAAATAATTGATTTTATTGATAAGGAACATCCATATTAGGAGTATTCTAGAGATGTATCTACTGGATCTACATGCTCATCTTGTCAACCAATTCCAATCAATATTCTAGGTAATAAAATTCTTACACATTGAGTATAAGATCTAGGATTGTTCTCAGTGATGATTTAATCACTATAAACTATCAAATTATTGCGGTAGGGTGAGTGGGATTTGAGAAAAATTCATTTTTATTTATTCCCAAATATTGGTATGATAGTATTCATCCATGGATAGTACCTACTCATGCCATTTCAGTCCCCGAGTAACATTTGGGCAGCTCATGTGTAATCCACTATACATCTTTACCATGGGGATATATCACCCATGAGTCTCATCATCCTTCACCATCCATGAGTGGTTAGAAGGTTAACACACATATCATGGGCCTCTTCCTTTAGTGTAATTCCAAATCCCTCATGTACTCATTGACGATCTCATTTAAATAATGAATTAATGATCAACATCCATCGTGTGAGAAATAATGTGTAATCACCTCTCAACCCTTTGTTCTCTCTTATTTAATGAAATTGATGTACAAACCACATAGAATTAAAATTCATGGTATAGTCCTTCCACATGACATTAAAATGTAAAACTCAAACTACATGGGATTTAATTAATCTTAAACAACATATGTAGGATGTCTCTTCAAGGTTCAAACCCAAATTCATATTTATATTCATCCTCTTGGTTGCATATTCCTCATGAAACCAATTATATCCTACATCACTAGAACATATTGTCCTCAAGACTAAACATCCTTTCATGAGTTCCATATTCCCCAATGAACAATTCTCTTCAGGCTATGCTCCTACTAATGACATGTCTTGGTTAGTCTTCATATCCCTATGATCGCAATGCAATAAAATATAGATCCATATACCTTATAAAATTATTCCCCATATAGAGGTCCATATTCTCTCTAGGTGATCACCAAATCTATTTTCATTAGGCAATATTCCATTTATAATCAATTATAAAGGGTTTCCCATATAAAATCCCCATGCCAATAATTTCTATGAACCTTTCACATTATATTCCACTCCACATGACTTTAAATTTCTTGGAATTAGTCTTTATCACATAGCATTAAAAGGCACAACATGTCCTGTTATGTGGAACAAAACTATGTGGGTTTTGATTCCCTTTATAGGAATATATAGTAAACCCTTATCATGTTCCTGATCCTGATACATCCAACACTTACTACCCCCTTAGATAGTGACAACAACCATTGTTCCCAACTGTGTTTCATCGAACTATAGTACTCTAAAAATAAGCACCAATAATTGATAAGTAAAAAAGATGTAGAACCAATGATACTTACATATGTCTACATATATGCATTTCAATAACCAATTATTGTCACAAGGGTAACTAGTCGCGTATTGGGATTTGGGAAGGGTTTACATATACGACATAAATCTCTAAAATAATCTAATATTAGGAATGAATCCCCTCAAAAAAGATTCAATGAGCCTAACCTTCTACCCTCTCAACCAACATGAATCATAAGGTTCCATAGGTAAATTCCCAGTGACCTCCTGCCTTTAGAAAGAAAATCCTCTTTGATTAAAAATTCCCCTATAGTGTATATCATTCATCAAAGTTTCCATAATAAAAAAATGGTTAAATTTGCATGAGTCCTTTAACAATAAAAAATAGTGTTGGATCATGATTTTACTTGCGATTCTACGTTGCTATGTTTTGTTATTCATGTTTAATTTTCTTTAAAATACCATGAAAATAAGATCCGCCTTCAATGAAAACCAATTATAATTATCTCAACATCATACTTATTCTTCAATTTCATTAACATCTAGGGTCCATTCAAACAAATAAATTTTTAAACCAACATATTTTCACGAATAATAGGTGATTAATGTGCTCGTTTGGGAATACCGATTAAATGGTATTATCTTGACTTTAGAGGTTTCATGCAAATCCCAACTAGATATGAAGACTCCTCAACTATTTCATTAAAAATATATAGTGAATAAATCGATGGAACTCATTTCCATATTTAAATACTAAAAAAACCTCTCCTAGAATCCTAGTAATAATTACCACCCTTATCATAGGTATGATGATCAGGAGGTCGATTACATAGACACTACTAATCATGATTATCCAAGGAGGACTATTTTCAACAATCTCTATCACTAGTTTTATGTGGACTTACTAATTTAGTAACCTATTGAGGAAGCCACTCATGAGGTCTCTAATCTAGTAAAACAGATCTGTCAACCTCAAAAAACTCCCTAGGGGTGTTGAACCACCAATAATAGAGAGTGGGATAATCTCTCTAACTCTACTGAATAAGTACACCATAATACTTTCGAGGCATCTTATATGTATTCTTATATCCTGGTTCAAACCCAACAAGTATGCCATCATAATCCCATTGCATTAGAGGAAACATATTAGAATATCCAAATATCCAACTAGAGGATGCACCAAATTCCCACTACCAGTTATTGAGTTATCTAGCATACTATATAAATATTAAGAGGATAATGCTGGAATATTCTAGTAGAAACCATGGGAAATATTATATTATTACACCTATACATAAATCCTATTAGCATATCCCAATAGAAACTAAAGGATTGATATGGGATTATATCCCCAATCCCATCAAATAATTTCCCCATATTCTTATTTCTATCAGTAAATTCCATCATCATATCATGAAAGTGATCAAAGAGTAAGCTCATATTTTTACCCATTCCATCTGAGATCATCAACATATTATGATATTAGTAGTGAAAGGCTACTATAGATATATCCTAGTAGTCAATAAAAGACAAAAATGTATTTATGACCCCTTCACCAAAGTAATATATCAGCATACTTCAATATCTAATTAAGTGTAAGTAAATATTTCTACTCTCATTTATGAGGATCATTGATTTATTTTTGGAAAATAATAAACAACAAGATCGAACTCATATCCTCATTCCAACTATAGATTGGAAGCCTATTTTAGTTTCCACTTCAAGGAAGAACCAAATTCTTATCAATGGGTTGTCACTTGACTTCAGGAGAACCTCTCTGTACACAAGTGGTTGTCAACTAGTAATGAGGGTGTAAGAAATATAGTATAGATACTATTCACTCTCATATCAAGTTATAATAACGGCAGAATAATATTTATAATAAAACATACAACCAAGAAAAATAAAAATAGAAAAAATAAGAAATATTAATATTATTAAATACCATGTAATGAAATGATCAAGGTAACTAAATTACATAAAAAAAATTAGAAAAGTTAAATAAGAAATAAACTCAATAAAATACTTCAAATACCCTAGTCCTAAACCCCGTGTTGATTCTATCTCCAAGTTCCAACCCATCTAGAATTAAATCAATCAATGCAATTCCCTTTTCCATTATCTATACCTACAACAATGAAATCATTATGGGTACCATATGGTGTCTTGAATAGGGTTTGAGTAAAACATAGTATATCAAAACCATTTTTCATAAATAATCTAGTTATAATATTTATAGTGAATATAACAATATGATAAATAATGGAATTAATTAATTAATTAATTCTAAACATAAAATAACACTCTTAACCCTAAGGATGTAGGTTTTTACCCATGGTTATACAAAACTACTTTAGATCCATTACAGATGGCTTTTCCATGTATTAAATCGTCCAACATCCAAATGGATCACCTAAACTATTGGAAAAATTTTCTAAGTCAGTATGGATTTCCAAAATCATGTCTCAGGTAATAATTTCATACTGAGCTCTTTGAAAATTATAGTTCCACCGACATATTCTAAAATAATAGATAACCAGGGGAAGGTAACTATATCACACTAGACCCTTGCACCATTCTAGTCCCACTTATGTGTTCCCATAGACCACTTCCCAAAAAAGGGAAATTCCAAATTTCATGAGATATCATGATGGACCCTTATTCTATGATAGATCCACATATGTGTTCCATGGGTCACTTCCAGATGAAGGGAAAAACAAATATCATGTAATTCATTACCAAGTCACAATAATCTGGTAGTGTAACTACCAATTTTTTAGGATTCTCCGGAGTTAGGATGAATCACCAATTGTAACCATCAAAAAACCAAATATCAACATATTATCAAGGTATCATAATCCAGGTCGGTCAATTCTTCTGATTTATAATTTCTAATTCATTTATTCTCAAATAATGGATCCTATTTCATTAGGATGAATTAATAATATAACATTCCACATTCACAATTATCCAACCCCACATGTTATGTCAGGTTAATGATTATCAATATTCACAATCTTTTCCAAAAAAAAATTTCATGATTCCTATTAAAGACAAATTTAATGTAATAAATGCTTCAAATTCATCACAAATTCATGGATAGGATCATCAATTTTGTGTCTAGATGTCTAGTATCAATGCTAATGAACCCAGTAGGATCCATGGGAGGCCTAAGTATGTGAAATTAATTAAACAATGAATTATACAATTGTTTAGGTTGTGCACATGTCTTTCTGATGTGAGCACACTTATTTCACATACTATAATGATGAAACAGGCATATCAATGTTTTTCTAAACCACCCACCTCAAAAGTATAGTGTAAATAGTAAAGTACTCACATAAAAGGTAAAATAGGCTCCCTACTTCCTTCCCTCCAATAAAGATAAAAATTAATTCCAACAAATGAATTGAGATCTCGGTCATGCTCAGTCATCTTGTACTAGGGTTCATAAAGAAAGTAAAATGTATTAGAGAGAAGAATATTAATAATAACCAATGTTTTACATTCAAACTCTCAAACTAGAATGCTAATATCCAATAGAACATGCTTCGGGTTTAGAGAGGAATCTACAAAGGAATTCACAGAAAGGTTTTGATTGATATAGATACTCAATATTTGGGTTTCAGGACACTGGAGGTTTAAAATATTAGTGGAAATTATTAATTCATGACATGAATAAGGGATTCACATTGTGAGTGAGATACTTTCAACTTCAATTGAAAAACTAGTTGCCTCGACTTAAATAATAGAACAAACCTATTTCATGTTGTGAATTCCATACATGACAATAGTTCTCATTTCATGTCCTACCCATGAAACTATTCATGGAATGAGTTATATTCATGTGGTCAACCCAAACCATTCATGCTAGTATAGGTTCCATGGTTTCTATCTGAAGAATTCATGGAGTTAATTGGGAATTCACAACATGAATTCTTTTTGTAGCTAAAACACACCTCCTATCCTGTTTCACCTTTTAAACACTAAACCCAACCAGACCAAAGATTTAAAACCAAGGATCAATCCCAAAAAAACCTATTTGAAATAGGTTAAAAAAAATAAATATGCATGTACCTAAAAAATGAAGTATCTTACAACCTCTCCATTACATAACAACACATCCTTTAGTAGTCTCCCAAATAATATTGGTGGTTATCGATGAACAAGTCGAGACACTATGTCTATATATCTGATTCCCCCTACCAATCCTCCTCTTGATAATTCACATGATGCAACTAAACTATCATTAGAGGCACAATATTCCCCAAGATATTTTTCTCAAAATGACCAACAATATGAATTTTATGCTCCCTGAAGGACACATCATCATCCAATTAACATTGTCACTATCTATCATTTGAGAAAGGTGAGGTTGGTATCTCTAAATCTATGAAAAATGAAACATTACATGCATGTAAATGTAGTTATTTAGAATGGAAAATGGTCTGACACTTGAACAACCCCAACCATTATCTCAAATAGCCCAATAAACTTGGGAACCATCTTCTCCTACTTTTTGATGTGACATTTCCATGGCCTAGGAGAAACCTAAAGAAAAACAAATTGGACAAAATAAAACTCAAAATGTCATATATAATAGTTGTGGTACAATTTATTATTAATCTATATGGTCACTAACCACTTTCTATTAAGCTGAACCTACTCAAATATATCCGAAAACATATTAGGTCCAATGAGTGATGACACACCTACCTCAAAACAACAAAGAGGTGATCAAAACAGACTTTCATATAAGGCCTCAAAAGGATCCATTTAAATCAATTCATTAAATATATTATAATTATTATTATTATACAATATTTCCAGATGTTACTCCAAAGAACCACCGATATCCAAAACACAATCTCATAACATATCCTCCATATTCTAAATCATCAGTTCAGATTGGTCATCATTCTAAGTATGGTAGGTTATTCTCCGAATAACCTTTGATCCCCAAAAAATTAAATCCCTTATATAACTAAGATTTTAAACAAGGATCTTGATTAGAAATGATACACCTTAGGACACCATGAGTTAAAACTATCACTCGTGAATTGATACATACTAAATCATTAGTAATGAAGGTATATCTTGTAGGAAAGATGTTGAATTCCTTAATTAGTTTGTCCATGATCACTCATACTGCATCATTCTTGCATGGTTTCCTACGTAATACAATCATGAAATCCATAGTTACATCATTATATTTCCATTAATAAATGGGAAGAGGGAGCGATAGAATAAAAAGCCTTTGATTCTCATATTTCACCTACTGAGAGGTGAAACATCTCACCAAAAAGCTCGTTAACTCATTCTTCATCCCTATCCACTAGTACTATTTATTGATATCATGATTCATATTTTTTATACCAAGATGTAACTCTCATTTAGTATAATGAAACCCCCTCATCATCCACTCATGAAATTCTATAGGAACAAATAAAAAACTATGATTTTAAAGGACAACATCACTTCCAAGAGACCATCTCAATGGTGGATACCTTTCATATAAGATACCTCTTAGAGAAAATGTATATGGATCATGTAACTGTTATATCTTGATTGTGACCAAAATAATAGATATAAAAATTTCAAATTAAAATCTAGTCATCTCTAGGGCTTCTAGACATCAATATTCATACCAAAAAATTGTTTCATAAATTGTCACTCATTAAAAGACAAGTGTACTGCCTCTGTCTATGTTTTCCAGCTTAAAAAATCCGAAAAAATGTTTCCTTTTTTTCTTGAGTGTAATCCAACTCAATGTTGAATGACTATAGATACTCAACCCACCTCTTCTACTGATGGTTCATGTCTTGCTGGTAAAATATGTACTTGAGGCTCTTGTAGTATTAATAGACCACAAAAATCTCACCCAGTAATTATTCTCTCAATCATCTCAGGTTGTGTACCACTGCAGATAAATATTGATCATGAGTAGCATAATTCCTCGCATGTAGTCTCATCTGTCTAGATCCATAAGAAAAGCCCCATTCTTAAGTCATCATAACTTATCCGAGTTCCATTTTATGTGAACCTCAATACATGGTATACTTTGTACGTAGCATGGAAAAGGTATGGATTGGTGCTGAGGTTAGCATACTCTTCAACTTCTAGAAAACCCTCTCATAATAATCTACCCGAATATACTTCACCCATTTCTTATTCATTCTAGACATTTCTACTTCTAGAATGGAGAAGTCCTGCATGAAATGAAAATAGTATATAGTTAGACGAAGAAATATATGAATCTGGATGACATTCTTGGTCCACTCTCAAGATACTACAGATGTGGTCTTATCTAGTATAAATTATACACTAGTATTAGAGATAACATGAACCATAAATTTAAATCTATATATCCATAACTTATATTTTTATATCTTGGCATAAAGTCAATTCTCTCTCAATATACTCAAAACAATTTCAAGGTGTTTGGAATAATTGCATGTAGACTAGAAGTGCGAAAAGATGTAATCAATGAAAACAACCACAAAATAGTCTTGAAATGAATCAAAGATCTGGTTTATCAGTTCCCTGAATATTTATGGTGTATTTATTAAACTGAAAAACACCACTAAAAACTAATACAAACCATACCTGATCTTAAAATATGTTCGATGTATGTCAGGTTGTCTCTCCCTCAACTGATAGTACCCTAGCCTCAAATAAATTTTAGAGAAGATCCTAGAACCTCTCAGATAATTGAGGAGAACATTGATACGTAGAAGGGGATTCCAATTCTTAACCACCATCTGGTTCATTCTTAGATAATCCATGCATACATGTGTAGTTCTATAATCCTTCTTAGAAAAAATCATGGGATAACCCCATGAATAAGTACTTTGTTTCATTAATCATTTATCATTCAAAACGTCCTACAAAAAATCCAACTCTTGATTCTCTACTGGTTCAATTCTATGAGGAAGAAAATAAATTTGCTTAAATCCTAGAATCAGATCAATCGTGATCTAATGTAACAACCAAGAATATTATCAATAGAATTTTCATCCTTATAATTGTGACATATTTAGTAATATAATAATATATAATGCAATCACATCATATGATAAACCCATGTAAATTTTAATTTTAACATTATATTTAGAGAATAAAAAATTCCATAATAATTGGAAAAATTAAATTAGGATAAAAAAATAATATAAGATAACTAAAATATAAAAATTTGGATCATCAAAATCCACTAGAATGACAACACTCATGAAATAAATTGTAGAAATAAAGTATAAAATTAGTAATAAAATAATTATTTGTAAAATGAAAATATACATAACCCGGAGAGAAAATATAATTGAATGAATAATAAATGAAATATGATACATTTATATAAATTATAGAAACCATATGATTCTTCCAAATATGATTGTTCAAATAGTAAGCTGACCATTAGAATAGTAACCTAGTCATTTGAATTGTAATATAATTATTAATATTAGTAATATAATTGTTATAATTTTCTTCTCACCAATGTAAGTGTAAAATAAAATAAATGTGTTCTGTAAAATAAAAATATGATATTTTAACTATGGTATAAGTAAATAAATGTTTTAAAAATGATAAATTAAGTGTTTTTATTTTTTAAATAACATTAATGTTTTAATTGAATTTTTAAAATAAATATAATATTTAAAATAAAATTTATTTCAATAAAATTATTTTATAAAAAGTTATTATGTTTTATAATAATTGTAAAATAATTTTATTATATCATAAGTAATTTTTCAAAGGGTTGTAAAATCATCATAATATTTGAATTGGAATTTCCAAGTAAAAGAAGATTTTATTTAAAAACTAAATTTGGCATATAATAAAATTAGTTTCATAAAATGGATTTCATTTTTCAAATATACACATCATTAAAATTTTTATGGTGAATTTTTGGTAATTTTCTAAATTTTTTGAATTTTTCTTGAATGGTGGAATAAACTATATTTGGTATTATAAGCTAAATACATGAATTTTTTAGTCATCTCTAATTTGAGAACCCATTATTTTGAAATCACATGATCCATTTACTACATATAGTTACAATAATCAATATTATTGATAGTATTGAACCCAAATAAGATGCTAATAAATATTATATTCAAAATTACCCCTCTGACCCTAATAAATCACACCCATCTCCACCCCTTCTCCTCACAAATTATAACCCCTGGATCTTGAAAATTGACTACCTAACCACCCTTCCAATCCTCTCCTCCATTTTCTAGTTCTACCGGTCTCATCAAAATACCACCTCAAGGATCCATTAAGAGTATTTTAAGTAGATAAAATTTAAGAGATAATATTCACTATTTTCCTCTTAAAAATTCATTTTTTCTTCTACCTTCTCCTCACGTCCCTCATCGAAAACAAAATTATAACTCCAGTATCATAAGTATACTTAAATTTTATTGAGTTAATATAATATCCATCTTTTATTTTCCATTATTACATTTCTAATATGAAATTGTTTTTTACAATACGGTTGGTTCACCACCTCGATGAACAATGCACATCATTTTCCACCACCACCATCAAGGCTGGTCATAAAATTATTATTATCATTAAATAACACTATAATATATATATATATATTATGATTTATTTAATGTTCTGGAATTTATATATTTTTATAATATTAATTATAAATAATATAGTTCATGGTGGTTGGTAAAACTACCTAAACGAAATTACATCGTAATGTTAACATTTTTACTCAATGATTTGTCCCTATATAGGAACACATCTGGATAATTGGAATAAGTTTTTTTAACATTATTAAAACAATTTCATAATACTTATCAAGTTTTAGACCCATTTAATAGAAACTTTCATGATTATACACAAGTCATCGGTTATAGAACAATGAAACAAATGCCCTCAGAAAAGTGAAATTAAAAATTATATCTCACTAAAATGGTTATAAATGAACATAATTAAATTATTATAAATAAAATTTATATTTAAAATTATATTAAGTAATAATTAATTAATCTTATTTTTTATACAAGATGTTAAGTTCATGTTTAAGGATATTTTAAAATATAAGGTAATGGATCTCTTTGAACGAACCCTTTTTCTTTGGGTTATGAACTCTCTCTATCTCTCTCTCTAAATCACTCTCTATCTCTATTTGATGTTATTAAATGATTAAAAGTTTTGTATATTTTTCACTTACATATATACATATCTTATTCTACATTCCTTTTATGGGTTAATACATTCTTTATGTTTATTTCTTATAAACCATATTTATGAAATCTCCTTGATTATGAAATGAGGAAAGATTATCCAACTCATTTTATTCCATGGGTAATTTTTATGTTTATGGATAATGACAGAATTAATTTCATAGAAACAATTATCATTTACATATTGTGATTGGTGAGCCTATATATCAATACATTTCATTGGGAATTGTTTTTCTCATGTGATGTTATGAATGGGATTAGGGAGTGAGTCTAATCCATGATGGGTCTCTGTCCACCATGTGAGGTTTTCTTAGTTGTTATCCTTGAATTATACTAATATCATGTTTTATGTTGGTACCTATTTTTCATATTTCTATGATAATATGATAACATTTTTATTATGATATGATCCCATGTGATTATTCATGAGCATTTTATTTTATGATGTAATTTTATGTCATTTGACTCACATGTTGTGATTAATTTTTATGTTTATTCCGTTGATGTGATTTTTAGCACACCCATGTGTTTATCAATTTCCATAGGTTATCCTATCTAGTTTTATGAGCTCAAATGGATTTATGTGCACATTATTGATATTAAAATAAAATTTTATTTTAAGTTTTGTTATGATATATTATGAAACTATTCTTCTAAAGACACTAAGAATTTAAATCCTTTATTTTTATTTAATTGATTCTTATGTTAAAAATAAAGTAATAATATGTGTAAAATTTTGGGTCACTATAGTTGGTATTAGAGGATTTCCTAGTCATTTTTGGATATTAGGACTACAATACCATAGTGTTAACTCTAGTGATACGTCTAAGTATTTGAAAATATCATGGAAATTTAGTGAAGTGTAGATCGAGTGGTTCTAAGAAATTACATCCATGTATGCATAATACAAGTGGATATGGATCTAGAAAAGTTGTTTTAAAAGGTAATTGCAGTAAAGACCCGTAAAATTCAATGAAATTTTTTTATTAATTTTCTTGGGAATTTTACAAGAACGCAGTTTCTGACGGCACCTGATTCCGAGGCCCGATGTGCCAGGAATCATTTTCCGAAGTTTGGCTCGGGTATGTTTAGTGAACAAACGAGTGGGTTTTTCTAACTTTTGAACCGGTGCTCGGAATCGAATTCTGAGGTCACCGATGGAATCGCAGCGCCAATATTTACTTAGAAACGCCATTTCCGGAGTTGCGTTTTCTCGGGTGTGGTTTTTAATTTTTGGGGTTATGTTAAGAAAATAAAATAAAGTGGTGGGACAACTTTATTTTATTTCACTTAAAGCCACATAAAGACACATAAGCTAAGTTGAAGCAGATAGGGTAGAACCCAAAATATCCTACCCTCTTGGTAGGATATTTGTGAGGTGGGGCCCGCACGAGCCCCACCGTTTCTTTTCCTCTAAGTAACGCACCCACGAAAACCCCTTTTAAATGAAAGTCAACCGGTGCATTTTCTTAAACTCTTAACGCCCCTATTAGTTGGATAGTTAAGTCGTTACCATTAATTCTCCGAATTAATGGTTTGTTTCTTAACTTGTTTTTCAAACTGTTGTCATAATAATAAAATAAGACCAACACACGTTTTTCTTGGGTGCGGATTGTTGAGAGGATTTGGAGAAACTCTATATTCATCCTCCTTCGCGAAGAACACGAAGAATGCAAAGAACGCTGGCCATCGACGAAAGGTGAAGAAGAATGCCGAACACACAGAGATCGACGACGCGACTCCGTGTACCGTGACACCGATGATTCTCCTCCCGGGACGTTCTTCTCCGACAATCCTTCCCCACGACAATCATCGATCAACACTGATTGAGGTAGGGGATTAGGGATATTTTAAATTTCCTTTGTGGATTTTATCCTCAACATGGATTTAATTCATGAAATTAAATCTGTGTGTTTTCTTTAACCCTCGGAGATCATCAACGCGACGCCGTGTACCGCGACGACGTGATGCACCTTCTGCGACGTGACGATCCTCTTCTTCCACGACGATCAATTCCGCGAAGAACTCTCGTTCGACCACTACGACGAGGTATGGGTTTGTTCTTTTTAAATATTTGTGATTTTATACCCGCGGCGTTGATTTAATAATTGTTGTGAGACTTTTAAAACCACTAACGCAGTGGGTGCGGACTAACGAACAAGTCCGAACCCACCGCCCCTTTCGTTCTTGGTGTGCGAAAAGGCGGACGTCGACAAAGCAGGCCACACGGGCGATGCGGGGTCCTTGCAGTGAAGGACGGACCCCGGGAGGACCTTTGGAGAAGACGGTGAAAATTTCTGACCACCGTAACTTGTCCGGTGGTCCGCGGAGCAGCGCGCCGATGCGCCACGCCGGCACGGGGGCGCCGGCTGTAGATGGCGGCGGCGCCCGACGCGCTGCCGGAGGGAGCAGTCGCGACTGAAGCCGCGACGGCAGCAGCGCGGGACTGGAGGAGCACGGGACACGGCCGGCTACCGAGTCCGCTGGCAAGGGTGGCCCCACGCGGGGCCGCGGCTTCTTTACGCAGGGGTAGCGCGCCCCCCGCCTACGGCTCGGTCGTAACAGCCGAGCCGACCCGCCTGGCGGCTGGTCCGGGCCCACATCGGTCAGGCCGGGTTGCGCCCAGGCTGGGCCGGGCCACCCAGGCTGGGCTGGGCCATGCCGGTCGGGTCAGACCCAGACCCGGGTCGGGTCGACCCGGTTCGGGCTGGCCCAGGGGGAGTTGGGCCGGGTCGGTACGGGCCTAAACCCCCCCGTTTTCGGACCTTTTTGGTCTTTTGCTGATAAATTGATATGCGGGCCTCCGATCGACGCACCATCAGCGGCGATGCGATCCTCGGATCGATACGGTCGTTTCATTATATCGCACTCAAGGTTTCGGAGTACTTTGTGTTTGGCCGGGTTGGTTCGTACACGAAACCAATCGGGCCCTTGGAGCGGAAACATTCATATCTTAAGCTACGGACGTCCGATTGATGTGTCGTCGACTTTTTTGGATTCCTCTAAGTGAGGTGGATCTTTTGGCTTACACCGCCCAAGGTTTGGACATAGGTGGTGTACGGTCGGGTTGGTTTTGCCTTAAAACCCAACCGGGACCCTGGAACAAAAAAGCCAATAACTCTCAGACCGGGCGTCTGATTGACGCGCCGTCTGCGACATTGAGTTCCTGTTGACGATATGGAACTTTTGGATATATCAACTCTAGACTATGTGTCAGTTGATGTATCATCCCCTCGGCTCATGGAACGGACCCTCCCAAGCGAGCTTGCTGTTTGCGGGAACCCTAGAGTTGGTTGCGACTGCGACGACGACGACTGTGCAGAGATCCTCAGTGGATTCGACGGCGATGACTACAGCACTCAGCGATCCTTTGTGGATCAGTGATACCTATCTTGTGTGGGTCCAATCCTATGTGGGTCAGCGCTCAACGGTCCTATGTGGGCCAGCGCCTACAGATCATGTGTGGCTCTGATCCTATGTGGTTCTTTGCGGGGGTTAGTTACCTATCGATCATGTGTGGGTCAGATCCTTTGTGGGTCATTGCGGGGGTTAATTACCTATCGATCCTTTGTGGGTCAGATCCTTTGTGGGTCATTGCGGGGGTTAGTACCTATCTATCCTTTGTGGGTATGACGGCTTAGATGATTCAGTGGAAATATCTGATCGTCTCTATCGTCATAAAAATAAGTATTCCTGTGTGAGCTGAATCTTGTTTTTCTTTCCTTTGTGGACTGTGTTGTTCTATCCTGTGTGGATTACGTTTTGGTTTCCTGTGTGGACTGGTTTGTTCTTGGGCTCAGATGTTGGATCCGAACGAGAATTGATGACTTAGGTATATGTATGGACATATACCTAAGCAGTTTCGAATGTTACTTCGTGATTGAATCTTTCCTTTGTGGATTATCATTTGTGGATTCTGGGAGACCTTTGGGGGTCTCGGGGTCCCTACTGAGTAGCATATACTCACCCCTGCATGGGCTATGCCCGCACTACATTGTGTTGGTTGCAGACGACGGACAACGCTAATCGTGGTTGAGGCTTGTGGAGCAGGACGGTACCTGGAGGTGGACCACTGGGCGGGACATACTCGGAGCGGTCGGCTGGACCCGAGGAACAGTGGAGGCTATCTATACCCACCCTTCAGGTGGGATTTCCAGTGGAAATCTCGACGCTGTGGCTTTACTTTTTAGTTGTTGTTTTGCTTTTCCAGTTGTACTTTACTTTCAGTTTGGGTTTGTATACTGGCCCACTTACTTTTCTGCACTTACTGTTGTACTCAGTTTTTACTTAGTGTTTACTTTTGTCTGCTTGCTCTGTGGTGTTTGTGGTCTACTTTAAAAAGGAAATGCCTTCCCTTTTTACTGGGATTTATGCCTTTGTTCTAGTCTCTAGCCCCTAGCCTATGGAAGGCGGTCTTGGGGTAGTCACAGCACGGGCCCCGAGGACGGGTCGTGACAATTACCTTGAAAAGGGTGATTTTGGAAAAGAATTTATCATTAATTGGTGTATGATTAAGATTCCATATGGAAAAAATAGTTTTCCACTTCCAGGTGATATTATTTAGAAAATTGATAAACTCTTTATGAACCATTATAAAAAAATTGGACAATTATTTTGGTTAGAAAATGTATTAGGTAATTTCCATGGATAACATTGGATGAAAACATAAAGACTCATAATTTAGGACTTACATCACATTTATAAATTATTCCTTCTAGATTCATATTTTTATTTTTATATCTTTACATGTTAAAGTATTTTCATCCTTTTTTCCCTTTAGTCAATAATGGGAAATATGAGAAACTGTTCCAATAGACAACATGCAAGAAAATGTGATGGTTTCCCTAAAGATATACCTAACCTAAATGAAGAATTTTCTGGGTTCTACATGGAATTACTACTCTAGATGACTTATTCTATGAATAATAACTTTAATCTTGCTGAACTACCATCTTATCCTAAGCATGATAAAATTTTTCTAGTGACCTATATATGATAAATGCCACTAATGTTTAGTGGATCTTATTATTACCTCATTACAAAACAATAAATTAACTCCATTGAGATGATATTATCTATCCTCCCATTCTTAGAAGAAGATAATGTCATGATGTCAATCTATCATCTTGTAGGGGAAGCTAACCAATTGAGGATACTGATAAAAAACATCAATCTCAAATAAGAAATTGATACCATGGAATTATAGAAATTCAAGAAATTGTTTTTCAAAAAATGTTTTCCTTGAACTCTCCATTTTAAAATTGAGATTTAAATCCTTGTATTGATGTAAAAGGAAGATGATTCTATTGTGTAGTTTGAGGAAAACATCACAGGGATAACATGGTATGCCTCCAGCTTTGTCCTCAATAATGAAAGCATGGTGGATCATTTATTTAATAGGATAAGGCCAATTATATTGATATATTTAGAAATTAGAGACTTTGATATCCATGAATAAATTGGTTGTTATGACCTTAAGGTTGAGAAAGATATTGGAGAGTCTCAGTGGTCCCATGGGCCTAGAGATAAAATTATAAGATAGAGTTTTCTTTAATAGGATCAATGGGTAAATTTTATGTTTTAAAGAAAATACAATATTCCACATGTCGAAAGTGTGGAAAGATGTATCCTAGAAACTACATAATGGTAACCAAGAGATACTTTAGGTATATAATGGGGGGAAACAATCAATTCAATGTCGAATAGATATAAAGAAACCCACCAATGTGATAGAATAAGAGAAGGTTCCATCCAATTATCATTATATTGTATAGTTTTTCAACTTTAAAGAACATTAAAATTTTGAAAAAAAATCCCTAAGATAATGGTTTGTAGATGTAATCAATGAAAATAAACTCCATGTCCTAGAGAGAAATAAAGGACATATTCTATCAATGTTACTAGGGTTGATCCTAACAAAAATGTTCTGACAGATACACTAGTTATTCATTCATGAATAGTGAAAGAAATTTTTTATTATTTTTCTATACATTATTTCATATGTTTCAATTTTAGTGGAACTATTCAGACACCACCTCAAAACATGGGGGTTAATCTTTATATTATAATAGAAAACAGTGTAGTTATTAGCTCCCAAGTATATAACTCCTCCCTGTTCAGTGTTTTTTGACTGAACCTACTGGAAAATCTTTCCCAAATTCCTTTATTATAGTTTGACTCTATATTTTTTGGTAAAATGGGTAAGCCCCTCCTTTTTATTAATACAAATACACCACTTATTGTACTAGTTAAAGAAACAAATTACATAGCCTTGGTAGTCCCAAAAGGGATTAAACCCCAAATATCTGACCCAAATGGTCTAATATGTGTCCATTGTCAATGAAATCATTGATTATACCTTGAGAAACAACCTCCATCACATTTTTCTCTAACAAGGACAGCTCTTGATCTCCAACACCTTTATCTCAGTCAAGATCCATCATCTCTAACATAATTCTAGCACTCGACCTCTACCGTTGTCCCCGAAGAAACCCGATGCACAACCGAGAAGCCTGTCATCTGTATGATCTACTTTCATTGCATCACTCCTTCATGTCGCACCATCAATCTGTCCTAATCCCACCGACAAAGAATATCTAGCTTGAATTTTTTAAATGGTGGGGAGAATCATTCTGTAATATATTCCCATTTTGAGGGACTATACTGATATATTCCATGAAGACTCATATAGTCATCCTCTTGACCAAGAGGTTGAGTCCTTAATTTAACTTCTACTTGGATCTCTTCCGATATCCAAGACTCCCAAGTGAGTGTCCACCATTGATTTATAAAAACAGAATAAGTAGTTAAAATATAATCTACATAAGGGTTTCGTATTCTAGATTGATTCAATGTGAGGTGTTCCAATCCTCTTTTTAATAAAAGAATGATGGGTCAATGCACCAATGCATTGATTATCGTCAACTCAAAAAAATCAGGATAAAGAACAATTATTTTCTTCTATGGATAGAATACATGTTCGATCAAATACCTGGGTCCTAGTATTTCATTAAAGTGTACCATTAATCAGGATATCACCATTTAAATGTGGAAGAGGATGACATTACCAAGATTTCCTTTTGGATGAGGTTTTAACACTATGAGTTAATAGTTATTCCATTAATACTCACTAATAGTCGAGAAATATTTAAATACTTGATGAATAGAGTCATTAGAGATTACCAAAATAAATATTTGGGGGTTTTATAGATGATATTATGATAGAATCAAGAATTAAGAAAGATAAAGTAGATAATTTTAATTCTATGATAATGATATTTGTGAAAGGATAAAATTTATGAAAATTATTATTAATGTGAGTTATGGATTGAGGAATTATTGTTAATGGGGAATGTTGTCACCATAAAAGGTATATTTGTAGAGACTTACAATAAAAAAGGAAATTGGATACTCTCTAAGACTGACATATGTAACCGATATCTCTTTTTTCCTTGGACTAGTTTGGTGTTATCAATGATTTTTTAGAAACTACTCATGATTGTCAAACCAGATAACCAAGATGTCACATAAGGGAGTAAATTTTTTATATACTAATTAATGTAAAGAAATCTTCAAGAATTAGAAAAGGGATTTTATCTCTATATCTGTACTCACACTACCCTCAAGTGGGGAACTTTTTATGGTATATAGTGGTGCTTCAAAGAAGTTCGTATATTGTATACTAATGTAGAATGATAAAGTGATAGACTATACATCAAGGTAGTTGAAATTTCATGTGTATACCTAGGTAATTATTGATTTGGAGTTTGATGTTGTGATCTTCACATTTAAATTTTGTTGGAATTATCTCAATGGGTATAAGTGTGAAATATATAATGATCAAAAGAGCCAAAAATATATATTCACACATAATGATATTAATATGTTCCAGTGAGTATTATTGGAGTTGATAAAGGACTATGAATGTGATATTTTCTAGAATCCATGGAAATAAAATAAATTGGAATATTTTCTAAGTAAAAAGGATCATTCTACCTTATCAATGATTAAAATTGGGATGTATCCAATATTCCAATACATGAAAAGGATAAAAACGGAATTCCTAAAGTAAGGAATATCATCATTCCTTTATCAATGGATTTCTCAACCATGCCTTCTGGAAGAGATAAATGATTCACAATGAGGTGATATGGACATATAGAATAAGTTATAAGATATAAAAAAGGGAATACCTTCAAGTTTAAAATTTATGATTAATGTGTTGTGATATTTGGGTCACAACTATGTGTTCCCTAAAATCCTAAGATAAAGTGGGAACTACTAAGTAATTCAAATATCATAACCTTCTTAATCCACCCATAGATCATGAAAATGTATTTAGATATCCCAGAGTATTATTAGTGGGGAAATATGAAGAATGAAATCGTGGAATATACATCAATTTTCTTAGTATACCATTAAGTTATGGCTAAAAGAAAAAAATTCTAATAGGATGATACAACCATTACCTATACCAACCAAAAAATTGGAGAACAACACCCTGGATTGTACCACTAGTCTTTAAAATACATTATGTAAAAATAATGTAATATGGTTTTTAGCGGCTATTTTTACAAATACTACTCACTTTACTTCAATTTGAGAGAACTTATCACTCAATGAATAATCAATGATATACACTAAATAAGGTGTGTGGCTACATGGGACACCTCTATCAATTATGTCAAATAGATTTTTGATTCACTTCTTTGTTCTGTAAAAGTATCATAAATTATCTAAACACTAGGTTTAGATTTATTATGGATTATTTCGCTCAAACCAATAGTCAATATGATCAAAATATCTAGAAATAGGAAGAAATTTTGAGAGCTTGCTTGAAGGACTTAAAAGGAGGATGGTATCAACACCTTCCTCAAGATGAGTTCTCATACAATAATGGATTTTTTCTCAAGTATAAAAACAGATAAATTTTATGCCTTTATGAGAAGAGATATTGAACACCTGCATGATTGGATGAATTTATATAACGTGAGATATTGAGAGAAAAAATAGTTGTGATATTGGTAGGAAATGATACGACCATATAGAAACACATTAGGGATTTTAAAATTTGAAGATACATAGTGTTTTAAATTAAAGATAATGTATTCCCCCGCATATCTTAATAGATATGAGTGATGATATTGGGGATTCTAGGTTAGCTATGTCCCATGAACATCAAACCCTTTGAGATTCTTCATCACATCTGAGCCCTAGCCTATTGATTTGAACTCCCACAAACCATGTCTGAAGTACATGACCTATACCATGTATCCATTATGAATAATTACAGACAAGGTCCCTCATTAATATTTAATTTAGAGGTGTTGTAGATGTAAAATGATCTCTCTTATAATGATAATATGGTGAAGATATTTGACCATGGAGATAATGTTCAATGAAGCAAGACAACCCACCTAGTCAAAGTAATATGGTGAAACCAAAGGTAAGAGGAAGTTACATGTCAACTGTACTAATCCATGAAGTAGAAGTACCCTCGTTTTTTTCACCTTATATTTCAAAATGAAATTTTCATGGAAAATTATTTTAAGGGGGTGAATATAACAACACATAATATTGTTAATGTAATTTTCCATCTTATAATTGTGTCATATTTAGAAATATAATAATATAAAAGGTACATTAATTACAAGATAAAACCAACTAAATTTTAAATTTAACATTATATTTTCAGAAAACAAATTCCATAAAAATTGATAATATTTTAATTGGAAAAAATAAAACATAAGATAAATAAAATATGAAAGGGTTATAAAATAGGTCATAATATTAAAAATTTATTTTTTTAATAAATAAGGATTCTATTTGAAAATTAAATTTATATTATTTATAAAATTGATTTCAAAAAAAGGACTAAATTTTTATAATATAAACAACAAAAAATGTTTAGGGATATTTTTTTATAAAATTATAAAATAGTTTAATTTTTATGAATAGTGGAATATGGGTAAATATGTTATTTTACAATATAAGCTAAATACATAAATTTTTGAGTCATGGAAGATATAAGAACACATTAGTTCAAACTATCATTCACCGTTTTCGATAAATAATCACAATAATAAATATTATTCATACTCATGAGAAAAAATTAATAAACTAATGAATATAATATTTGAAACCACCCCTCTCCCCCCTTTATAAATACTACCCATCACCCCCCCCCCTTATTTTTAAAACTTATATGCCTTGGATATTGTGAAGATTATACCTAAATAAATTCCCAAACTATTATCCCATGTATTAGTTCTACTAGTACCATCCAAATTTTATTTCAATTTTCCTAAAGGAGTATTACAAGGAGATAGAATTTAAGAGGTAATATTCACTATTTGCGTCTTTAAAATTCATTTCTTCTTCTTCTTTCTCCTCACCTCCATCATCCAACAAAAAATGATGAATAAATTATCATAAATATAATATAATTTTATTGTGTTAATAAAATATTAATATTCTACCCACCCTTATTTTGTTTCTAAAATTAAAAAATTGTTTACAATACCATGAATAATGCACTTCATTTTTCTCAACCCCCTTCAAGGCTCGACATAAAATGATTGTTTCGGTTTAAAAAGATTTTAAAAAGTATATTATAACATATTTAAGGTTATGTAATGAATATATATACAAAATATTAATTAAAACGAATATAGATCTTGATGGTTGGTAAAACTGCCTGAATGAACTTACCATATATCATTAATGTTTCTACAAAATGAGTTATCCCTATTTTGGAACACATGGATACTTGATACTATTTGAATATTTGTAAAGTCATTAATACCATTTAATCACACTTTTTTACTTTTATTCCCATTTTAAAATAGCGTCTATAATTATACACAAGTGATATGACCTTGGAACCATAAAACAAACACCCCGGGGAAAGAGAAAGAAAACACTATATATTATTGAACTAGTTATAAATATACATTATAAAATTATAATTAATAAAATTTTAATGGAAATTTTTTTTAATTAAGTAATTAATCTATCTAATTTTATTACCTAGGACATTAAGTGAAAGTGAAGAGTGTTTCTAGAACATAAGTTAAGGGGTATATCTAAACCAGTCCTTTTTTGTGTTATCAACTCTCTCTCTCTCAAAATCACTATCTCACTCTCTATTTGATGTTATAAAGTTCTTATAAAATATGATTATATGTACCTTAAATATATAAATATATTATTATACCTTCATTTTATAGGTTAATTCATTTTTTAAGTTCATTTATTATAATTCTTCTTTATGAAATATCCTTGACAGTAATGTGAGGAAAGATTATGCAACCTATTTCCATCCATGGGTAATTCTTATTTTAATATCCAATGATTGATTTCCTTTCATGGAACACATGATCATGTACCTAATATTATTGGAGTTCTCATATAGTGATTCGATGCATTAAGTACTATTTTTATCTCATCGAACATTGTGAATTTGATTAGGGGGTGAAACTAAACCATGATGGGACTTTATACACCATGTGATGTTGTGTTTGAAATTATCCTTGACTTTTGATGATGTCATGTTTTATGTTTATTCCACTTTCCTATGTTTCCATGATCATATGATACCATTTTTGTTATGTAATTATCCCATTTTATTAGTTATGATCCATCTATTTTATGATATCATTTTTGGTCATTTGACTCTCATGTGATGATTCATTATCATGTTTGTTCTATTACTGGACTTTTACCTCTCCCATATGTTTATATATTTCCCTAGGTTGTCCTATGTCATTTTAGGATCTTAAATGGATTAGGATATCATTTTGGAGATTAATTCAAATTCATTGTATTTTAGTTCTAATTTGATGTATTGTTAATCTACTCTACTAAAGACACTATGATTTTTGATCCTTTGGTTTTATTTAATGGATATTTATGTTAAAAATCATATAATAATTCATCTATAAGTTTTATTTCAATATAAATAAATCTCATTATTGTGTGGTAAGCAGTATAATTAATCTATAAATTCATCTTAAAAATAGTCTTCCACTGGAAGAAAAGTATCATGTTGTATTCTTCCATCATACAGAATAAGGACTACTATATGAGCTATGGTAAAATCCAATCTGTACTGAATTGGTTCTTCATTACTAACTAAAATATCCCACTCTCCCTTGTGACAATTATTACCTACTTCTAGATATATAATGTTATCTCCCTTATAATAAATTCGATATGATCCTATGATATACCTATCAAATCTATATCTAGAATCAAATAGAAGATTTTCATTCCAATCACATATAGTACCTAAAAGAAATGGTAGACACAAATTTCAAGAGAATATTCCTTAAAATGTTTAATATCATCATATTGAACTCCCAAAGGTGTTTGTGTGGTCATAACGTTATCCAGTCTCTCTACATCAAAACCCTAACCATTTTTAAATTGTGCTGATGAAAAATAATGTGATTCTATTACATTAGAAAAAATCCAGAAATGGTAGATGGTATAAGAATCATACCTCTGATGGTAGAAGTTCCTACATCTAAAAAAGTAATATTAGACTATAAAGAAACTAGTTGAATCACTCCTTTTACATGGTATCTAGTTTTACACCCTTGTTTTGTTTCATATAGTTGGTACTGTTGATCTCATGTTGGGGTACCATGTCCCCTACCTCAGCCTGGATGTCTATTGTAACTCTACCTACTCGTCATCTGAGGGGTAGTTGAGTCATTTCCATACTCTGATGATTTTCATGATCCACTTATATGCTCTGCTATACCATGGCCCTATAAAACCTCTATAAATAGCATAAACTACCAAAATCATGGCCTTCCACAGTGATGATAGAACATTGTGGGTGTGTTTGGTCAAAAATACCATACTAAAATAACTATATAATTCTATGGTTCTAATATATCTTCCCACTTCGCTAGCTATTATTCCTTCTACTACCCTGGTGGTAACTGTCGAATTAGTGCTTCCTTTTTCCATAAGAAGATATCCCATAACACTATAATAGAACATCTTGACCACCACTCAGAGCTTACCATAGGTTCCCTTCCTTGATGAGAGCCCGATTCATTACATTCATGATGTTTTTATGGTTAAATATGTTTACCAATGATTTAATCTCATAGAAAGGACCATCTTAGAAATATTTCACACTAAAAATCTCATAAACTTCTAAGGACGAAGAAAAACATTGTAGGTTGGTGAAGCATCCAGCATAATCCATCACTAAAATGTATCCCTGCATCAGTTATATGAACCCAAATGATCCCTCATTCATCAGTGTCCCTAGATGAAAGTGGCTTAGGAACATTTTCTTAAATACCATCCAGGTTATCTCCTTTGGTTCATTTTCTTGTTCCACAATGTTCCACCAATGCTCGGTTAGTCCTCGTAATATGTAAGAAAAAATATTCACCATCCAATTAGTGGGTGTCTCAATGTTATTATATATAATTTTTACTTACTTGATCCCAAACCAAGATTCATGGCGGCCTCCCTCCCTAGTGGATATAGGAAGATACTCTAGCTAGAATTCTCTGGTCATATTAGATATCGAAGGTACGGTGTGAACCATCTCCCGCTCCATAGATAGCATGAACCTCATGAAGTTTTCATGGGGCCGATTTTCCATTCAATTTTGCTGAGATGTAGGGAGTTTTAGCTTAGCTGAGTTAGGACTTTACTAATTTCCACTCTCCTATCACTTTACTGTAATATGATGAGGAGGTATTTTTTATACAGAGATTAAAACTCTCCATGTAACACATTAACAAAACAAGGTCAATCTCTAAATGTGAGAACATCAAAGGACCACCGACTCAAGTTTCCTCTTCTCCTATTTTAAAAAGTCAATTGGAATAAAAATATAATTTTTTATACATTTTTATCAAGAATATCAAGGGTTTTAATTTGATATTTTATATGGATATATGTGTTGTGTGCAATAATTATGTCACTAAAATGAACAATGTATGTCAACATATATATCTATGGGCCTATAATGATGCATGAATACTCATATCATTCCATACCATAACATGACTAAAATATCAATAAATAGTAATGTCTCATAATAATTGAATCACCCAAGTTGAAAAAACATCAAAAATGTAACAAGAAAACAATATGAAAAACAATACCACCCCTAGGTACATGGGTTTTCCCCCATACATGGGTTAGATACTCACTCGAGTGATCTCATTTCTAGTCTCTAAAACATCCTAATCTCCTAAATACCATTAATATAGTAAATTAATATAAAATAAACCATATTTGATACCACTTTGTATCATCACCAGAATAATACTCCCTCACGTGATCGATATGTGTAGTTACATGACCTCAAACATGCCTCCACATACACTAGAGTATATCGACTAGCATTGAGGGTGTAAGGAATAATGTGGGGATACTATACCCTATCATATAGAGTTTAAATAACTTTTTAATAATATATATAAACAAACATGATTCCAAGAAGAATAAACAGTGAAAAAAACTAAATAATAATAAATACAATGTATTGGCATGATAAATGTAACTAAATTGTGTGTTGAAAGTAAAAAAATTTAATATATGAAACATACTCAAAAAAATACTACAAATACCCTTTTCATGAACCTAATGTCTGTATATATCCATGATCTAACTCATTTAGAAATAAATCTATCAAAAAAAGGACATTTTCACTTTTACATACCAAAAACCGTGATATATACTTGGGTACCAGATGGTGGCCTAAAAATGGTTTGAGTGAAACATACTAGGTTGACACCACCATGTCTAAACATTCTAGTCTAAATATATACAGTGCATTTAATAATATGATAAATATGGATATTCATTAAAAATTTAAAACATTACATAAAATTACCCTATCTCCCTCAAACTCAGAGTTGAAACCTGAGGTTAGCCAAACCTACATCAACTTCATACCATATATATCTATTAATTAGTGAATCCTCCGACATCAGGATAGATCACTTGAACCATTGGTGGAGTCACTTGAGTCTGGATGAATTTCAAGAATCATGTCTCAAGTAACCATTTCATATTAGACCCTTATAGTATGCTAGAGCCACTTGTATCTTCTCAGAGAGCATATCTCCAATGGGAAAGCAATTATATCATATTGTTCCCTTAGACTATGATAGAGAAACTTATGTTTTCCCATGGAACACTTCCAAACCAAGAGAAATTCTAAATGTTGTGACATATCAAACTAGACTCTTAGACTATATTGGAGACATAGTGTTCCCATGGATCATGCTAAAACTAAGGGAAAACAAGTATCAAGTAATTCACTACCACTTCCTAGAAATCCAAAATCATAATAACCAATTTGTTGTATTCATATGGGTCGGGATGAATAAATAATGGAAAAAATAAAGTGAAAAGGTATCAACAAGATATCAAGTTATCATAATCTAGGTTGTTCAATTCTTCTAATGACCAATTTTTTATCCATTTATTCTATATTGGTGGATCCTCCCACATCAGGATGAATCGATAATGCCACATAATTTCAAGGTCATAATTAATGAATCTCATATGTTATGCTAGGATACCACTTATCACTATTCAGATGTTATTCCAAATCACAATTATTACAATTCACTTGTTATTCCAAATTCAAATTAATTAAGGCTTCCAATTCATCAAATATTCAAGGGTAGGATCACCCATCGAGTTGCCATAAGTTTGGTTTCAATATAATTATACCCGATGGTATACATGGGAGGTCTATATATGTGAAATTCATTAAATAGTAAATTATCCTACTATTTAGGTAATGTTCATGGTGTATCATAATGATCACACTTATTTCACATACTAAAAAGATGAAAAATATTTACAGGGTTTTATAGACCACACAACTCAAAAGTGGAGTAGATGTATGAAAATACTCACTTTTATGGTATAACCGGATTTCTTCTTCCTTCCCTTCAAAGAAGACTAATTGTCCTACCAAAAAATGTATTGAGATATCAATCTTATATAGTCATCCCACACAGAGGTTCCAAAATGGAAATCCAATGGACCAAGTATGAAAAGAATAATAAGAACCAAAGTCTTACTTTCAGACTCTTGATTCAGAATTTATAGATCCAATATAATGTGCTTCTAGTTCAGAGATTAATTCTCATAGGCATCCACAGAAGGGAAGGAAAGGTATGTGATATTAGGTATTTATTCCACATATGTTTTCAAACTATGTTGGACACACATCATTCAGGATGTGGATAGCAGATTCACATTTTGAATTACCTTATTTCCATTTATATTTGAAAACCAGCCACATCGAATTAAGAACCACAATAATTTGATTTCATGTTTTGAATTCCTTACATGATGTGAGTTATCATTTTTTAGACTACCCATGAAACCATTTATGGTGTGAATAAATATCATGGTTTCAACATGAACCATTCACACTTCATACAAGTTTCACTGGGTCTACCCAAAAAAATCATTTCATGAATTGGGAATTCAAAATTTGAATTCATTCGGTAGCCATAACTCACCTCCTCTCTTGTTTCACCACAAAAACACTTAACCCAACAGGACCAAGGCTTGAAACCCGAAGTTCAAACCAAAACAAATTGTGCTCAAATAGGTTTATCAAATTATAAAGTGTGAAATACCTAAAAAATATGAGATCTTACACCATTTATGAGGATCATCGGCACATTTTGGAAAAGAATGAAGAACAAGATCAAGTGAATATCATCTTTCCACCTATAGTTTGATAGCCCATTATGTTGGTCATATTAGGGTTGGCCCATATTCCTATAAAACATAAAAAATCATTGTAATATTTTGTGGTAAACATTGTATTTTCAAAGGATGGATCCTGCATTTGAAGGTCATTGTGAGAAATAGACAACTCTAGCCACCACATGCAGAGAATCTAAGGAGAGGTCTATCTTGGGGTAGCCCAAATAATAGGATCGTGATCATATACATTACTTAATAAATATTTTCATTTATAAGTACATAAATAACCTTAATATTATGGCCTAATAACATGAAATCTCATCATCGAATACAGTAAGCAGTCACAGTTGTGGACTTCCTCCTGGTGATATTGTTATCAGCAACTATATAGGTCCTCCCCAGAGTGTCCACCATGATGGGACTCTTTGAAGTAATATAAAGATAGATCATATAAACAATTTTTATTGTGAGATATATTATAATACATCTTTCATCAAAAAGATCAATTTTCAATTAGGTCCCCCCTTTCCCATAAATCAAGAATTGTCCACCCTAAAGGTCCTCCCAAGAAAATATATTATAAGAATCCTCTCTATAGCTAGAAATCTATAATGGTAGTCCTACCCAAGCTGTAATTTTTTTAGAAGTTACTCCCTAAAAAATTATCATTTTAGAAAAAAGGTCATCCACTTGTCGAATCTACTCTGAGAAGACCCTAAGATCAAGAGGCACTCGAGAGAGTAAGGTTGATTACTCCAAGAATATCATCTCTGACTGTTGATATCTCTTCTCAGTTGGAAGATAGATCACTATAGAGATCATCTCCAGTACCACCATCAGATCTTAAAACCTTCAATAGAGCTGAAATTATCTAGATTCTAACCAATACCACTCTCCTCGAAAAGAATATCAAGAAATGACCACTCTAGTTAGAAAAGGTAATGAAATATCTCACTAAAGATTAAAAACATTCCACGATCATGAGAAACGTACTAGTCAATGAAAAAATATCAGTCATGTTCTGGACCACGAAAACATCTTAGAATTATATTCCTGAAATTTTGTACAATGAATGTATACACTAGCTTCATCTAAATTTGTGGTTGAATATTCATCACCTAAAAGATAAATATCTATATTATAGATAATACGTAAACCATATTGAGATAATATGAGAACACATCTTTTTGATCAACTAGTCCACCCATTCAGATGAACTACACCCAAAGATGGGAAGGTACATAGAGATATTCAATGTGTGTACCTTAATGCTTCAGTGACTCTATTAATTAAGAACTCTAACTCCATGTATTATACAATAAGAGGTTAGGATGAGCATCAAGAATTGTATTTCACTCCACTCCCTAGTTAGAAGAGTCCACCAAGAAAGTTTTTATGTAACATAATCACCTCAAGAAAAGTCATTGGACTGAGATCTACAAATGGTTATTAGCTGGTCCAGTAGGTCCATGTTATCATTAAATCTCAGAAATGATGAACTCAAAAGCTGAGATCGATTTATAGTCTCGTGCATCAAGCCTCCATATAAGTTGAGTAGGCTTCTAGTCTGGAAAAAGATTAACCCTATAGTGACACAAAAATTTTATACATAGATATTACATATTAATAGAATAATATTCATTACATAACATTATGATCCATTCCATAACCTTAAAGGTATACTATATTTGCAGACTAGATACATAATCTTCTTATTCATGAAAGATATTCAATGTATCCCATAATGATCTTCTCAAAAAAAACTTCTTAGACATACCCAACATAAATATTTTCTACATAACCTACATAAATGAAACCTATGAAAGGGTGAGCTCAAACACTCAGTAAGGGTAAACAATAAAAATATCAATGTTCACATTATAATAATGGTATAAGAACATGAACATAATATTTGAAAAACATACCTAGAATATCATAGATTATAATCATGAATGATGGAATAAATATTTTATTTTTATAAGACATTAATCATAAAATAATAAAAGAACATGATCCATGATAGAAAAATACAAGCATAAGATATAAGTTATAGAATACACATAGTGATAAAAAATCATTTCCTTAGTTAAGGATCACTATCAATACTATCATAAAGGATTGGGTTAACTCCTTATTCAATCATATCCTTAGTCAAGGTTCAATCCTAGGACTATAATAGTGGATAGAGTTCCTTACATAATTGGGTTCACTCCCCACTCCATCATATCCTTAGTCAAATTTTACTCCCAAGACTATCTAATAGACAGAGTCCCTCACTAATCAAGTTAAAATCCTTATTCCAGACCTTATTATCACATCAGATATCCATATTTACCCAATGAATTATAAGGATATATAATTATAGTCCCACCAATCACATAATCAAAGTTCATTCATATGTATTCCAAAATATCATTAATCATTCATCATATATCATAACTCATGGAAATGAAATGGGTTTCTTATACATTTCTTTAATTCATCACAGTATAACCAATGGAAAATAAATGGGTTACATATAAGTACCTTCATCATAATAATAAAACATCTAGAAAAAGAATAAGGATAGTATAATTGCATAATATCCCCAGTAAAGAATATGTAACATCAAAGGATTTAATCTTAGAAAAAATTTCTTTTAAAATATCACTTGAAATATTTCTTGTGGAAAATAATCTTTTCATTTTTAAATCACTTCTTTAAAATATAAAAATTTCTAAAATATTATGGAAAAAAATTATTTTTTTAATAACTTTGAAAAATTGCCAAAGAATTTAAAAAAATGTAGAGTTCACAATGGCGGAAAATTTTATTCATGTCATGTACATTAAAAAAATATTTATTTCACATTTTCAGTAAAAGGTCAAAAGTACCTCATTAGGAAAACAAAATGAATATTACTTTTAAAACCATTTTTTAAAAAGTAAATAATTGGTAAAAAATAATTTATTCAATCACATCATAATATAAAATAAATCTTTATTATTATTTAGAAAACATCTATATTGAATAAATAAGATTGTTTACTGAAAAAATAAATAAATTTTTCCATAAAAACATTCTCTCAGTATTTTGAGCTCTTAAAGAGTGTAAAATGAAAGGAAAATGTGTAATATCTTGAAATAAATAAAGTAGAAAAAAATCATGATTTTATTGTGAGTTTGGTCATAAAATTTCATCAGCATAAACTTAATCAAAAATAATCATGATAAACAATGTGATTATAAAATAAATCTATTACCTCAAGTTTTAATTTCTTTGAAAGTGATCTGAAATCCTATATAATAGATTTTAAATTTGTTATAATTATATACCAAATTCATTTAAAAAATTATAATATCATATATTATCCACTTATATAATTATTACACGCATTTAATAATAATTTCTTTATTAAAAGTTTCATTTTCAAGTGTTAACTATTTTGTTTTTTAGAGAATTTTGGTTCGGTAGTTCCAAAACATTTACTTTGATCAGGGTTCCATCATACCCAAAATTTTAATTTTGATATAAATATAATATTTATTAATTATATATATATATATATATATTCATCCATAAAATATATATATATATAGAAAAATGAATTTCACTATTCACAGAGACGTTAGGTTGTACGTATGCATGAATGTAGTTTTCATTTTTCTACAGATGGAATGAACCAAATTTAAAATAATAATTCACCTTTTAAAAGTCATTATTATTTCATATATAGCATATATAGTTAGTAAATCTATCCTTATTAACTCCATGTAAATCCTAAATAAAAAAATAAATTACATTGTTTTGTAGTGGTGGTAGTTTACACATACTCATGTGCGATGTTGTCATTTTCCAAAGGATTAGAAGGTAATAACTTATATATGTTATTATAATTACATAATAATAATTTCTTCTTAAATCTAATTCATAAACATTAAAATCATCATAATAATAATCCATGAAATATGGGGATGGAAAATGAATTGTATTGCTATGTGGAGGCGGTAGTCCGCATGTATGCACGAGTGATACATTCACATCTCATTTGATAGAAAAAAAGGGTAGATAATGGTTGAACCATATTAATGTTAAAATTTAGGTATATTTAGGATACTTCAGTTATTATTTTATTATTAATATCATGGAATTATAGGTGGTATAATAATAGATAAATTGAAAGGGGTCAGTTAGGAAGATTACCTCTTCTTCAATAAGCCTCCTTTAGATCGCTTCTTGAGTAACCCTAGAATGGTCGTTTAACAAGAAAATCACATATATATCATGGATAGGGAAGTTAAAAATATGATTTTTTGGATTTGGTTTAGAAATAAGGCTCAAAGTGTTGTAAATAAAGGATAAAAGGGTGTAATTTTATAATGGGGTAACGGAAACACTTGGAATTACTTAAAAAATAAATATAATTAAAGTCTTTTACAGGTATAATGCTTCAAAATAGCCATGAATTTGATGAAATATAGGATATACTAAAAATATCATCATCCAATTAAATTTACATACCTTTTGGTGTTATGTGATACCCTATCTTTCTGTTTGACCCCTTCGTCAACTGAATTCAACTTTAACTACGATAATGAATTTTCCAGTCCTAATGGGAGATAATTTTACTTATGAAGTAATTGTTGGATCATAAATGGAAAAGGGATGAATTTTTTTACAATTTATCATCCTATTTTCCCTCTTTATTTTTCTTAAATAATTTAATGAAATATTATTTTTCATAAATTATTATTTTTCATAAATTATTATTTTTCAAAAATTATTATTTTTTATAAAATATAATTAATGTCATTTTTGACGCTATTCATTTAATTGAACTTCTAATAAATAAAGAATGAAATTGAATTTGAATATAAACCTTTCATGCTTCCCAAAAATTTTATATTCATCTATAAAATTTTTGGGGAACTAAAATTCACCCAAAAAATATTACTTTTATATTTTTTAAAATCATTTACAAATTTTTCTACTTCTTGTACAATCACTATTTCAGCATTATGTAAGAATTTAAGGTAATTAAATTATTTATAAAAATTCAAATAAATTAATATGACTAAAAAATAATTCATATTTCATGTAAACATTTATAAATAAACTCATCCTCTTTGTATCCCTTTTTATAAAATTTATAGATATTCAATTCACATGAGTGGAATTTTGGGATTTTATTTACATAAAATAATATAAATGTCATTATAAATTGAAAATGGAACCAAAATAATATATATTAGAAACATAGATATAAATTTTCAAAAAAATCAATCATAAAATAGGATAAATTAAAATTTTATAGAAATTTTAATGCCTTAACCAAATGTTTTAACCCTATTTTACCCATTTTACCCTTACCAAGGTGAAAAATATTTATTAATGTTACTATATATAATTACCAAAAATTAGAGAGACAAATGTTTCAGATTTCATCCTAATTATTCTAAATATATAATCCATTTTCAATATTCAATTTCTATAGGTATCAAAAATTCATTTTTTAAATAAGTGCACAAAATGATACAAAAACTATTTTTTAGAAAAGTAAATTTGTAAGTATAAAAATGGATTTATTCTTATTTTATGCATATAAAAAACATTAAATGAATTTAAAAAAAATTAATTGAATATATAATATATTAATTTCATTAAAATCATTCACCAGTAGCTATTAATTTTATTTATCAAGGTTAAAATACATTTCTTTCATCAAAAAGGTTTTCCATGAAAACACCTCTTTTACTTTAAAATTATTTTGTTTTTATATTTATAATCAATTGATAACCATATAATTAATAATATACAATTGTACACCATATATTTTTTATAATTAAGTTATTTATATTCATGCCCTCTAATCTAATAGTAAGGTGATAATTTTTTATTGTATTACAGATCGTTTCTACTCGGGGTTTTGTGTATCATATGTTATCAGAGAAATTAAATTTATTTAAAAAGATATATATGTCATAAAATATTTAGGTGTTACATTCAACCCCCATTAAAATGAATTTATTCCTCCAAAAACATTTTTTTTGATAAAAAAGATATGGGGATATCTCTATTTCAACTCATCTAGGGGTTCCCATATAGCTTATTCAAATTTAACTTTCCCCCAGAGAATTTAAACTAGGTGATTTGTCTTGTTTTATAGATATTTATCACTAGGATCAAATATTTATACTCATAGTTCTTCATATGAAATATCATGATCGAGTGGTACAATATTTGAGTTTAGTACATTTGAAGGATCAGGTATGTAATTTCTCATGAGTGATACATGGAACATATCATAAACCTGAGAGAGGTTTAGTGGAAGTGCCAAGTGATAAGATACCATACCTACAAAATCAAGAATATCAAAGGGGAAATATACAAAGATATCATCTATCCTTTATTTTAGAATATCATAATTTTTTTGATCGATAAATTAATAGGAATAATTTCTCTGCAACTTAAAATTCCATATTTTATAGATATTTTTCTTAATAATGTTTTTATAAACTCTGAATTCCATGATGTTCTATTTAATATATATATATATATATATATATATTTATTTATTTATTTTCCAATTCCATGGATAGATCATGTCCCAATAGAATTCCTACACTAATTTCATTCCATTACATTGAAGTTTAATCCTAAAATTTCATTCATCCCTTTTAATATTAAAATTTATTACATATATAATTTAATGACTAATTCAATCACAAATATTTAATTGTTTTTTCATATTTGGTAGGATAAAAATAATGTATGAAAATGAGAGATAAGAGTTAAAATAATTGAAATTTACCCTAAAAGATATATTTTTATGACATAGATGATAATAGGAGAATTCTGGGGGTCAGAACATAAGAATTAATATAAAATATATAAAAATTGATGATAATTTAAATTTAGGTCCTGAAAATAGAATTCAGACCTTGAAAATAATTTAGGGCATAAAACATTTTTATGGGGTGAATTCAAGGCTTGAAAATCATTTTAAGGCCTAATTTTTTTAAAGTGGTTAATTAATGATTTAAAATTCACAAAATGAGAAGAAGGAAAATGAATTTTTCTGTGTGAATACAAGTTTTATGCTTTAAAAGTACACCGATAGATCTAATAATGTGCAATTTGATGGGAATTTAAAAAATGACTCAAATAATGGTCTACAATGGCCATTAATCATTATGGATAGACCCAAGAATACTTTATAACCATGTTATTGGTGAATTAAATAAACTCAAGAAACATTAAGTCCTATAAATAGAGATTTGTTTCACTACTACCAAGGATTGATCTGAAGAAAAAAGATAGAGGTGTGTTTTTGTGCTACTATAGATTCCTCTACCAGTCTTCCTCTCTATTTTCTTTCGTGTTTTATTTTATTTTTCATCATAACCCATAGAAACTCATTAATATAATTAGGGTTAAATCTCACTATGTTCTAGGTAGATATACATAAAAGGGGTAATGTTTGTTGGATTGTATTTTTTCATTTTATTCTTATTGTGTTGTCGTAAAAAAATTTAATTTTAATTCTTATCTTTTTTCATTTTATTTTATCATGACCATTGATGTTTGAATATGAAAAAAAACTATTTCACATTGCATAAATAATTACCCCAAACTATTTAATGGTTGTTTAATTATCTATGCAAATTAGTTTTCAATATGATATCATGTAAAACTTGGTTTGGTAATTCTAGAAATTACTTGACCCTGAGAAAAGGGGTATTGTTGTGTTAAGGAGGTGATAAAAATGCCATTGTATCTCCCTCATCTAAATTCAACACCAATTATGAATTAATAAATTTATTTCTAAATCCAATTACACCTTAATTCTGAATCCAAAAAACATTACCATGCCTTTCCAATTGATTTCCAAAACTAAAATTTTCTCTTTCTCTTTCTCACTTTCTTAATAAAAAACAACAAACTCATTCTTATACCTTCTCTACTAATTAAAATAAATTATTTTTTTCTTTAAAAAACCAAAAACAAATCATTCAATATCTCTTGGGTTAGACCTCAAACTCACTATTTACTATATTTTTATTATCTAGTTGTAATGGATTGATACTATATTAAGAATTAAATTTTTTTACCAAATAGGAAACTAATGATTACCCATGGGTAAAAAAAATTTTGGCATCAGTTATGGGGACACATTCAATTTAGGTTTTTGGTTTTTAAATTTTTAAATTTTTATTTCTTTATATTAATTTAATTTTTATTTTTCTTCCAATTATTTTCATGCTAATGTTTTAGGAATTTAAGACATTATTGCATGAATATCACACTTGATAAAATATAAAATACATCCCCGATATTTACCTAAAGATGGAGTATATATATAGTAAAAATAAATCATGGCCAACCATGGATGGTGTGGAAAAACAAATTCAACTTCTTGGAGGTCCAAAATAAGAGATCTCATATTAGGAATATTGTTTGACTACGTAAGACCATAAAACATTGGTACATATCTAATTATACTCATACCACCAGTATTTAATATGGATTTAGAGATAAATACACTGATTATCCATATAATATCCAATATGATACACTTTTCTAATCTCTCTCATAAATATTCAAACATGTACTTGGGTAGTTTCTTCAATCTCTACAACAGCTTCTAGTTTTCCATTATTTCAATAAATGTGGTAAAGCTTCACTTATTTAAATTTTCACTATGAGAGCGAGGTCGATAGTAGATCCAAATACTTCCAACACATTCCAAACCTACATGTGATGATCTAGAAAGAAAATTTTTACCCTCTTATTATCTCCGTCTAAATCAATGCACATTTAGGAAAAAAATATAAAGTTTAATTAATTGAAGTATGAATTGTAGTATAGTGCACTGGAGCACTTAAATGACTTAACATAGAAATTACCACATCATGTCATAGAGTCTTTTATTCTAATACAAACTTTATATAGGGGTATCATGTAGGGTATGTAATGTTTTGTTCCCTTATGGTCTATTACTTTTTCATTTTTTGTTGTTGTGGGTGTTCAGGGGAGGGTTCTGGAGTTTTTAGTAGAAGTTGGATGTGTATTAGAACTGCTATAGAAAATACACATCAGGTAATTGTATTAATTGATGTGAAAGTTAGTTTCATGGATTCTATAGGTCTGGTTCATGATGTGTATATTTTAGATAAAAATAAAAAAAAATTGATGTGTTTTCTAGAAGAAAATGGAATCATAGGATTATACGATGTGAAAGGGGATTATGTGTCATTTAATTCCCAGATGTTGTATAGTTTTAAAAGTTTCTTGTGATTGGGTTATCTCCAAACCCTACATCTAGTGTATTTTCTCTTGTTCTAGGCACCTGGTGACCTCCCCCTTCTTCGTTTGGAGATTCCTTTCAATGGGGATCAATCGTTGGGCTCCCATATCCGATCTATGGTGAGTTATCATTTTGTTCCCATCTACTTCCTTTCATTATTCTTCATGGTTCTACATCAATGGTTTTTCATTACATTGGGGTGTTTTTGGGTTACATTTTTGACCATCCTCTATTTTTTATAGGTTTATCCACATGTTTCTTATGCAACAGTGGTTTTTGGAAAGATTCTTATTCACATTATTGTGTACTACAAGTTGAAAATATTCTTTGACGTAGGGATTCCTTTATTTATTTTTCATAGGTGTCATACATGAGGTGTTTTCTTTTTTTTTAATTATGGGTTATGGTTATGCTAGCTTAATTAAAGATAAATAATTGATTAATTTTAAATTTAATTGTAAATGGGATTTATACACATGTTTTTATATCTTTGATATTATTGTGATTTTTTGGATTGTATGATCCTAATTCCCCCTTAATATTGTAGTCATTGAGGAATTTAATTTCATTGTATATGTGTGATGTGATTATTTTTTTGGTTTTTATTGTTTGGTATAACATTAAAATGTAAATTGGATAACCACATATATATATGGATAATAAAATGGTTGCCCTAAGATATTGACTTGTGTGATAACTCCCCAAATAAATATTGTGTATTGTGATAAAATCCCCATTGAAAATATGAAAAATGGTCATGATGTGTTGTAATGTGTGTGGTTGTGCTTGTGGGATGGTTATATGTGGTCGGGGGATATTGGGTAGATGGTTTGTGGTCCATGCATTTGGGGTGGTGAGGTGGTGATTGTTGGTCCATGATTTTGGGGAGGCAAGGTGTGATTTATGGGGATGACAGGTTTTTTGTGATATGTGGTTACTTTCTGCTAGATGCCCAATATGTGATGGAATACATGAATATTTAATAATTTTTCAAATAGAATTGTTTGGATTGGGTAAAGGGATGGAGATATTTTAATGGAAATGTAAATGATGGGTTGTGTGATTAAATGTGATTGATTCTAAATAATGAAATTAATGGGTGTTAAAAGTAGATGGAATGTGAAGACACGTTAGATTATCAGGTCTCTTCACCTACTGAAATGACTATTTTATATACTAATAAATGTATTTTGAGGTGGTAGAAAAGGTGATAGTGTTGTGAGATGGTTGTCTATTTGAGAACCCATAGGTTGGTATTAAGTATTTGATATAATATATATATATATATATATACTTTTATTTTCTTTATGACTTCTATATGCACCACACCAACATTAAGTACTACATACTGAATACCTACATAGTCAAGCATGGGGTTCCTTTTCCAACATCCCAACGGGGGGATGGATGACTGGCCACCCACTCTTCCCTACTCTCTCTTCTAGTTGATGATGGCCCCAGCTTCTTAAGAGATTTTTGATGTGGTTTCTTACGTGTCTTTAGGATGAGTATTGATGTAGGGGTATGGGAGTCTTCTAGATTATTTTTGATGTGCCTTCCCAATTTTCTTCGAGATGATATGTGATGTGATGTGATGTGGTATGTGGCCCAGGTGTGTGAAGGTGAGATGTGTTATGGTGTGTGGCCTAGGTTTGTGTGGGTGGGATGCATTATGGTGTGTGGCCCATGTGTGTGTGAGCGGGATGTACTATGGAGTGTGTTATGGTGTGTGTAGGTGGGATGTGATGTGCTATATTTAGAAGAGGTGGGGAAGCTAGGACATCTTCCTTTGGGTTGTGAGAGAGGATAATCAGTGGGAAAGAGTTGTGGGGTACCCTATTATTGATGTGATTTAATTTATATTTTATTACTTGGCCTGCATTATTTGTTGAGTGTGCCTTGGTGAGATAGGGATGGTTAGTATACCTTTATATTTGCTGGTTGGTTCTGTTATTTTCTCACATGTGCATTAGTTTGTTTCCTTCACATGTATATAAAGATACATAGGTTTTCCTACTGAGTATACTTGTATGCTCACCCTACATATATAAAAATTGTTTTTAAGTTTCCATGAGGATTTCATGGACCATGTCGGTCATTACTATCTCACATCTTGGGATAGTTGATATTTCACAACTTAGTTTTATTTTCAATATTTAATCTTGTAATATTTTTTATATAACAGTTCTTTTTACACATGAATTTTGGGATAAATTTGTGTTATTTATATTATGTCTTGAAGTTGTTTTTTGATGATTCATCTTATCTTCAAATATTTTTCCCTTATAAAGGGTAATTCCTCCCATATTGTTAGATTTCTACACCCCTGGTGCTAGTCTCCAACCCGAGTCCAATAGGAGGTAACAGTCAGTGGTAATTATCTCTATTTCTCTTTTTCCAGCCCAGGATGTATATCTTTGGAGGGAGGGGTAGGGACATAGTGGTATCAGAGCTTATGTTTGAGAAATCATATCGAGTTTGTTGTTAAGCACTAAAATATTTTCATTGTTTGGTAAGGAAACAGTTCTATTTAACCTCAGTACGTGACAGAGGATATAGATATTGGCTAGGAAACTGAATTTTAGAGCCCCCATGATCTACTGAAAATACTATGAGCTTGTGGAGCGTCCAAAAAAAGATAGACCTTATTACATGGTAGAGACCTAGGAGAGGTACAAGAAACATAATGACTTGTGTTCCTGTTTATACTAGGTTATTTTGGGAATATTAAAATGGATTAAATAAATAAAATGAATTAAAATGAATCTTAATAAACTCCACACTAATTGGTTTAGGAAATCTTTGTTTGACTTTCAACTATGGATCATGTTTTTCATGCATGTGTGTATATAGAAGTTGAAGTTTAGTAGGATGATTTCGCTGATCACAGTAGGTTTGATCAAGTTGAAGAGGATAATCAGTGGTAGAGGACTTTTTGTGATTTACTATAGTAGTATTTGGGGAAGTATGAGGGTAGTGTTTCAAATATGGAAACAGAGATCTAGTTAGAGGAGCTTGAGGACAACTTCAATTTGATATGGGACTCAATGGAGTAATAGGTTCCTTAGGAAGTTAGTTATATGTGAGGATCTATGGGTCAATGGTAGAAATTGAATTTGAGAGTGTGGAAGGAGGGAGATTCTTTTTGGACTTACTACCAAAAGGAGTTTTGGGAAGATTTACTTTTGTCGACCTTGAAGGAAGTGAAGAGGCAGGAGCTTTTTTCTCTTTAGTAGGGTAGAATGTCAGTGCAGTACTTGGGAATAATGTTCATAGACATTCTGTATTTTCTCCCATAACTTTTTCTAGATGTGGAGTTTCATGAGAGCCATCTTAAAGAGGAACTGTGTCCTTCTATCTAATGTGTAGTTACTCCTTTTACGTATCCAATTTACCTAGAGACTCAGAATAATCAAGAGGTGACCAAGGGAATTCACTCATGAAGAGGTTTTCTATAATAAGGGAACCATCATGGATATTTGATGAGCAGATTTTTTAGTGGAATGTCTCGGACACGAGGACCTTCATCGTTTTGACTATCTATGAGTCTACCTTGGATGCTTCCATTTAAACTTTCTAGTTTTCATTCCTTTATGGTGGGGCTAGGGAATATGTGTTTCTCCTGTGGGGTTTGTGGCCATCTTCAAAACAAATTCCCAATGGCTTCTCGATCTCAGTTTAGTGGAGTTGGATTGGTTCAATGTCAGCCTCAATAGAAGCTTTCAGTGAGTCTGTTTCAACATCAATGGAATAGTCTTATGATCCGTCGAGGGGACATGGATCGGGTGGAGGAAAACCTCAGGATGTTCCTCGTGTTCTGGGATCGTGACCTCGAGCATGGATGTGTAGGTGGCCATCAGCCAAGAGGCGTAGAATTTTGGCACGATCAGTTATACATAGTAAAGGTAGTACTTACTATTAGGTTTCCGGGGCGCGCAACGGAAGCCGGTGGGCCGGGGGTGTTAAAATTTTCGTCGACACAACGACGGTACTTGTCGTCGCCGACGATCCGAGCCCCGGAGAGGTCCGAGGATCTCGTGTAAATTATTAAGAGCACAAAAATAAAAGGGAAACATACCCGTTTCAAATCCGAAGGCGTGGTCGACTGCTACTAGCCGATGGCGATCGTCGCTTGAAGGATCCAAAGCAGGATCCCTCTAGATCGTCCACACGCTCTCCAAAAATCTGCGGGAACGCCGATCGTCGAACTCCGGGTGCTAGCGCGGCGATTCAACGATATCTTCGACGTCCCGTCGATCACCACATCGACGATCTTGCGATGGGTGAGGAGAAACTTGATCCGAGCTCTTGGATCTTGAGCTTCTCTCTCTAGGAAGTGGGAGGAGAGAGGAGCTCTGGCCAAACATGGCATGAATCGTACTTGCGCTTGAGCCCCTCTCCTCTATATATAGTGGATTGTGGAAATTACCCGGTTGGGTTCCCCGGCCCCCGTTAATTCCACGTCCACTAAATAAATAACTATGACGACTTAAAACTGCGTCAATATTATTTATTTATTTTATCACATACTTGTAATATGTAAAATATATTACGTGATAAAATCTGAGCCTTTTAACTCGACTCGCTGTCCCACTTAATATTAAACGAACCTTGAATATTAAAATAATATTCGTTCGATTAATATTTTCTCGTATTTACTGAACTCGTAAATACATTAAATAAATTCAATCCCAAATATTCGTAACATGAATATTAATGAATTTATTTAATTCCGTTGGTGATCGACAACTTGGACAACGTTGGGACCCCGTGGCGGGGCCCACTATGTCCATATACCTATTCAACTGAATAGGTGCGGATTCTTGAATACGCTATTGTGTGTGACCCTCTAGGCCCTTATCTCGATAGCAGTGAATAAAATTCACAGACCAAGAGCGGGGTCTAGCAACCCGTCATGGCCCCTAAAGAGATAAGGATAGTCATAGCAACGACTACCATCCTACAAACACTGACTGTGTACTGTAGTATCTTTGTCAATAAATATCTCATAAAGCAGGACGCACTCTTGTGTCATCGTCCTTATATTTCTTTATTATTTGTTGATCTAGCCGGATGGATTTTCCTTTCTACTGCTTTGGCCAAAGACTTATAGAGGCGGCACCATCCTGATCAACCAGGCCTGAGATATACAACTTCCTAAACTTGGAAGCGACAAATCCTTTCTTGACCATTCAACCAACGTCATACCACCAACGACGCACCCAACACAAACTACCTCGCCACGACATTACTGCCATGGTTTTTGCCTTGCATCAAAGTATGTAATTAAGTGATATACATTGGTAATGATCTCAAGTCAGGAGACCAATACACATGTCCTTAGATAGGAACAACCAATGATACCCAAAACATGTGGTGTTCCTATTGGCGGGTCTGTCCTCATGATCTCACTACAAGAGATCACCAAGTGCGAACTTCGTGAGAAGAAGTCTCAATGCTTATGAGCCCCCAGCACCTGATAGTCAGACATCTACTGTGTCCAGTCAATAAGATGTATCTAGACTATAGAACATATATTTAAGATCAATGTCATTGTATCTTGAGGTTCTCATTATAGCCTGGGATCTGCTATAACCTCTCGACACGACAACTGACCTTTGGACATTACCATTATTATAGTGGCACAGAAACGTCTACACTATAATGGTAAGAAATCATCATGCATATCTAACTATACACATGATACGGTAATCAAAGGTACTAAATAGTTGGGTCTAGGGAACCCACTATTTCAACACTCCCACTTGCACTAGAGCCAACTTTCTAACTAAACTTGTTAGCTACTCACATGATAAATACCATGCTTCTGCAGAGTAATGGCTTTAACTGCTGGGCCTTCCACGTTTTCACTGTGTGGCATATCTGCTATATGCAACCTCATCAACTTGAGTAAAACTTCTCAAGATAAGGTGTCCCCGAGTATATTACTTTTGTTCATTGTCATAACTTGACAACTTGGCTAGTAAGAATATCAAAATTCTCATTATGATAATACTTTTCTCACTAAGTGTGAATCCAAGAACTAGAACAAATCGTTGCAATTTATAACTGCTTCTTAGCTGCCTTAGAAGCTGCAACGTACTCGGTATTTGTAGGTAAGGCTACCACAAGATTTTATGAGCTTGACTCACTCATCTCCTTTGCCTAACTGCGATACTAGATCAAATTGATCTAAGGATTACTAGTTTGTGTCCCACCAGGACTAGAATACCTTCCTCTCCATATTCCAGGTACATATCATTTGTACTTACCAATGTGAAAGATGATAGTTCTGACTGCATCACCTGCAGTTCTCCTGGAGTTAATTGATATCTGCCTATAATAAAATATATCCTGGCAGTATCAATTATCGTACATAATATGGAATATGTGATTGATCCATCGCTAAAGAATATGGTATCAATCCACAACTTTAATCTCTACACATGCTCTGAACATGTTAACCTGGAGAGATTAAGCCATGTGACATAGGCAACAATTCTGAACTTGAATTGTTCCAACTTGTATTTATCAATAAAATGTCACTATATGTATGATTGACTAGGACCAAGCAACCTTTGAATCTACCTCAGTGGATCCTGTTCCCTAGAACATAAGTTGCTTCTTGAAGTCAATCATTGGAGAATTTCTTTTAACCTGATCTCATCTAACTGTGAGAACAAAAACTGTTTTCCATATGTTACCGAACATATTTCACTTGGAAAACATTGGCGCTCCCACTAACCTTTTGTAGACACAAGGAAAAAATTCATTTATAATGAATGCTCTAAGATCTTGTTGCTAACTTTAATCCAGAATTGGATTTCAGTAACTATCAACCCTTATTGGCATCATTTGATGTCATCATCTCTTTCTGGTTGCGTCGTATAAACACCTTCCATGAAAGATGATCTTGACATCCAATGACCAATATCATGATCATAGAAGTTTAGCTATGACAAGTAAAATTCAAATGGATTTAGGCGTACTGACTTGGTATAACCAATCAAGCCTTATTGGTACCATACATGTACCATCCATGTATCTTTTAATTTGAATACCCACCGCAGTATTCAATCTATAAGCCCCTTTGCAATTTGATACACGGAATCCATTATTTAATTTTAGTTGATCTTGTCAATCTTAGCTTGTTGCCATATACTGCTTACTTCTAGGATTTATTACTCTTAATGAATAATATATCACTGGCCGCTGTGAATATAAAACCATCATTATGGTTCCTTTCTTCCTACGCAGTATGTGTCTCTGGAACATGCCTATTCCACATGTACTTATGGAACTTGTTCCATATGCCAACCATTTGTGCATCTTGAGCATTGACTAAGCCCAAGTCAATTCAGCTCCCACTATCTCTAATAGAGATGTGCACCCTTGTATAGAAGCGTAGTCTAATACTTGACTACATCTTTTTCTATCTTAGGGATTTAGGTAATATCTTAAGAAACTGTTAGGATAATTACTTTAGATGCACATGGTGTTTAACTTGATGCATGTTTGTTTAATTCTTAACAAACGCTTTGCATCTAAATGTGTCCTATGACATTATGGGTTTTCTATCATACTATGACTCGTATGATATCCATTTGCCATTTTAGTTGGCATATTGGTTATTTGATTACGCTGTTATTTGCAAATCACATTTTGAAATATGAAAGAAGTTTCTGCAAGTTGCAACATTGATATAACTTACATCATAACATATGCGTTTAGGAATTGCTCCATGCTACATGTTTGTTGATCAATGTTAATTTGTAAGACTCATCATCGATCCTCATCATGAACATCAATACGGTGATGTAGATAAGGTAACATGCGTTTAGGAATTACTCCACGCTACATTATCATGATCGATGATTGCTTGGTCAAGATATTCTTTGGCCTGCCGATCCGAAGCCACTCATATCTTCTGACCAAACTTATACTTCATTGGTACATTCCTTAATGATTTAAAGGAATTTTATGAAGTATCTTTACCTCTAGCTTTCTTTGGAATAGTTCACTCTCGTGTTGAACTAACCTCGGAAGCTTTGTGGCGTACCTTTATAACCAAAGGTTTCTTTGTCTAAACTAAAGATGTCAATTATACCATAGGTGTTTAGCTGTGCCGAGCCTAAATACCATACTGGGTATATAATTGACGTTCGCTTTTAGTTTTACTTGATAAAGAATCACATTGCCACAATTGGGTAGGTCTTACCTTTTATATTCATCATGTATTGCCAATGATTCAAATAGCAGTGAATTATTTGTTGAGTATGTAACCACAAACAACATTTATTCCAAAACATGGAATAATGTCTCATAATGTCTAAACAGGAACATGAGATAAATGTTTTTGGTTATACTCAACAACTTGTTCAATTTGAATCGATCACTTGGCGATTAGAAGTTATGTGTTTCTCCCCGCTGATTTAGGAATCACCTTTTCTCAGCTGCTTGGAGAAGACATTATACTTCTAGTAATGTTTCTGTACTTTATTGGTTATTGTATCTCAATACAAATATTTGAAAAACATATTGTATTTCAATACCCAAGAAGTATTCGAGAAAACAATACCTTAATCTGATGAATATTATCTGAACAAGAAGCGGGTACATGCTTCCAGTATTTCAGTTTTTAAACTTCCATGAATTTATTTCATTTTGTGATGCAAATAACCTCCTGTTAAATAACCAACCATTTTTCATTGAAGGGCATGACGAAGGTGCCTTTGCCGTAACTTTCCATAGGCCTTTTCGCCTTGTCATTCAATTTATTCGCCATAAGAATAGATGGTGTTATCTCCAACATTCTTATTACTCGGCGAACATTTCCTTAACGGAAATGAAGCGCTTACTCTATATGGTTCATTTGTATCCTTAAACGAAACTAGAGTAATTGAGTGTAAAAGGTATAAGAAATGGGATGGCATGAAAGATTGTAAACCGTCTTTCACTTTACACATACCGAGTGCGTCTATCACATTCAAATCTTGCTTTACATTCTCCTTGAAAGGATCTTGGAGATGAGACTACATGTGATCCTCTTCTTAGTCATGATGTAGCGACCACAACTAACATCAGAAGTTGATGATAGCATTATGATAGAACCATCATATGCTTGATTCATGAGTCTCCTGTAAGCAGTTTTACACCCTTGCTTCTTAAGGTGGCTTAACAGGTTGGGACATAAGCACCTTGAATTTCCACTATAGTAGTAATGTGCGCAAGCGCCTATACTATATTCAGAAAATTCGTGCTTAGTTTAGACATTAACTTTGTCTAATATTTATTGCAGTTTTATTATGGTATTGCTTGCCATTCTCTACAAATATACTTTAGCAAATTGTACTTTTATGTGATTACCTAATCTGACATTACTGATTATTTAATCATTAAATGTCTCCCACTAATTTTTCGAATTCTAGGAACCCTCTGTACTAGAATCGGAATACTCTTGAGTGTTCTAGTGGCAAGGATCCTTGAACCTCCCTCATAGTCTACAAGCTAGGGCTACGCCACTACTCGGAGGGTCCAAGGTAGGCTTTTGGCTGGCCAACCGCTTTAGCCCGTGGTTCCTTGATCTGTTGAGTGAAGTCCCAGCTTCAAAAATCATTTACTGATTTACTCAACGCTTGCCTCTAAAATTACAACAAACTAGCTAAGGCTATATCCTTGTTGCAATTTTAGTTAAGTCGACCCATCACACAAATAAGAACTCCCCGGTAGTAAGAGGCACCCTCAGCTAAGGCATGAACCGGCACCTCGAACACCCGATTTTGTTCAAACTTGAATGATGGAAGGCTATTTCTGACTTAATATTCACTTTGAGGGTTTTATGTTTTCCTCTCTCGACGAATGTAATCAATTTCTATTAAACTTGTTCGGCTATGTTGTCACGCTCACAACTGAACTTTAATAGAAAAACAAACGCCGCTTCTTTATGCATTTTATTATCTATTATTTTATGTACTTTTTCCGCTGTTCTAAAAAAACGCATAAAACAATAAATAAATGCATAAAGGTAAAACTACTACCCGACTGGTCTTGAGCATCTAAACGACCTAAGCGCATTGTACCTGAGGCGTCTACTTGACTCTTGATGCAGCTTGCCCGTTCTGTATGTCTGCTTTTTATCTGGAGCATTGCCTCATCTTGGCGAAGCCCACGTCACGTCTTGGATTACCGCCTTGCCTTGGCGTAGTCCACATGTCGTCTTGCATCGTCTTGATCAACGTGCTTCGCCTCGTCTTGGCGGGGTCGACGTCGCTCGTCGTCTTCGTCCGAAGTACAAAGATACTCGCGCGCAGGCGACGGGAACTCGGGAATAAATGTACATCATATAAATTGGGCGCGCAGACCCTTATACATTTTAACCGAAAAAGAAAGACGATGCGCAGACCGTCCATTTAATTAATTACAATCATCGCACGCAGTTTAAAATAATTAATTAAATAAATAATTTAAAAGCAGACATACATGGGTCGATGCTCAGGACCAGCAGACGGGTAAAAAAAGCGCGATAAAATTAAAATGCATAATTAAGTATGAGGATTTATTTAATTAAATTAAATGAATTAAATAATTCAAATAATTTAATTACTTATCGGTCCGTCAATTAATTTAATTTTAAAGCCAAAATTAAATTAATTGACTTAATTCAATTTAATACTTAAATTGAATTAATTTTATTCGGGTATTAAAAAATATTTCACTACAAATAATATATTAATTAATTTAATTAATTAAATTAATTAATTATATTAATTATTTTAACTTAACCCATGTCAGGGGTTACCTGCCCGCTAGGAGGACCGGGCGGCGGCTGGGTAACCATGGCCAGGGTGCTCCCGGGAAGGGACCGCCGCGTGGTCTACCCGTGCTGGAGGCGACGCCTCTCTCAATAGTGTGCGGGAGCTGCGTACTAGGGAACCGGCTGCGCGGGTGGAAGAGCGGCAGCGGCCCGGCTGTGCGGTTCCCGACGGTCTGCTCCGCGACGCTGCTTGCGCCGGGGCTGGTTCAGCCCGAGCGGGGCGGCCGGTCTTGTGAGGAGGCCGAAGGGGAGCGGCGCCCTGGCAGTGCGCTGCAGGTGTGCGCTGCGAGCAGGCGGCGCCTGCAAAGGAGAGGGAGGGGTCTCCGGGTTCTGCCCGAGTGGAGTCCGGCGCAAGGCAGCAGGCCCATCCGGTAGGCGGCAGGACCTCCGTGCGTCGGCGGCACCGGGCGGCAACTCTCTCGCCTGTGCATGCATCTCGAGAGGAGGTCGGGGCGGCGCCTGGGTAGCGTGGAGGTGCTCCGCTAGAGAGATCGAGGTGGGAGGCCAGCGGCAGCGCTGCTGCGGGAGTCAACGGACTGGCCTGGTGGAGGAGGCCGGCTGTGCGCGGCGTACCGGTGCCATGGAGGGGCATCGTCGCACCTGGGTGGACTCCCGGGGAGGAGCCGGGCAGCCGACCTGAAGGGGAGGCGCCAGCGGAGGTGTCTGCTGCAGGCGGCGCTAGGAGGAGAGGGAGACGCGCCGGCCGAAGGGGGCGCCGGCCTGCTGCGCACCGGAGGGACTCCCGGCGGCGCTACAGTGCGCAGCGCGGGAGAGGGGGTCCGCTCGGACCCCTGCTTCATATTTTTTTTTTTGCTTTTCCTCTTCCACGCGGCCTGCCACCCCTTTTTTTTTTGCTTTCCTTCCTCTTCCACGCGGGAAGACCCCCTTGGGTCTTCCTTTACATATATATTTTTTTTAAAGGAAGACTTGACCTCCAAGTCCACTCCCCCTTTTTTTTATAATAGTATTTTTAATAATACATAAATTATTATAATATAATAATAATTTTTTATTATTTTAATCATATAATAATAATAATTAATTATATTATTATTATTATACATATAATTATAATTATAATAATTACAATTTCTTAAAACTTATATTATTTCCGATAAACGGAAACAATCAACAAAAATTAAAACCCGAATAAAAACACGAACACGATCCATTCTAAAAATTTCGAATGACCATATCTTGGTCGTTCAAAATCAGATTGAAACGCGGTTCGATCCGTTTTGACCGTTTTTAAACCCTCAACTTAATTTACTGCAAATTAATTTTATTTGGCTCAGAAAATTTACGCGATCCCTCTGATACCACTGTTAGGTTTCCGGGGCGCGCAACGGAAGCCGGTGGGCCGGGGGTTTTAAAATTTTCGTCGACACAACGACGGTACTTGTCGTCGCCGACGATCCGAGCCCCGGAGAGGTCCGAGGATCTCGTGTAAATTATTAAGAGCACAAAAATAAAAGGGAAACGTACCCGTTTCAAATCCGAAGGCGCGGTCGACTGCTACTAGCCGATGGCGATCGTCGCTTGAAAGATCCAAAGCAGGATCCCTCTAGATCGTCCACACGCGCTCCAAAAATCTGCGAGAACACCGATCGTCGAACTCTGGGTGCTAGCGCGGCGATTCAATGATATCTTCGACGTCCCGTCGATCACCACATCGATGATCTTGCGATGGGTGAGGAGAAACTTGATCCGAGCTCTTGGATCTTGAGCTTCTCTCTCTAGGAAGTGGGAGGAGAGAGGAGCTCTGGCCAAACATGGCATGAATCGTACTTGCGCTTGAGCCCCTCTCCTCTATATATAGTGGATTGTGGAAATTACCCGGTTGGGTTCCCCGGCCCCCGTTAATTCCACGTCCACTAAATAAATAACTATGACGACTTAAAACTGCGTCAATATTATTTATTTATTTTATCACATACTTTTAATATGTAAAATATATTACGTGATAAAATCTGAGCCTTTTAACTCGACTCGCTGTCCCACTTAATATTAAACGAACCTTGAATATTAAAATAATATTCGTTCGATTAATATTTTCTCGTATTTACTGAACTCGTAAATACATTAAATAAATTCAATCCCAAATATTCGTAACTTGAATATTAATGAATTTATTTAATTCCGTTGGTGATCGACAACTTGGACAACGTTTGGACCCCGTGGCGTGGCCCACTATGTCCATATATCTATTCAACTGAATAGGTGCGGATTCTTGAATACGCTATTGTGTGTGACCCTCTAGGCCCTTATCTCGATAGCAGTGAATAAAATTCACAGACCAAGAGCGGGGTCTAGCAACCCGTCATGGCCCCTAAAGAGATAAGGATAGTCATAGCAACGACTACCATCCTACAAACACTGACTGTGTACTGTAGTCTCTTTTTCAATAAATATCTCATAAAGCAGGATGCACTCTTGTGTCATCGTCCTTATATTGCTTTATTATTTGTTGATCTAACCAGATGGATTTGCCTTTCTACTGCTTTGGCCAAAGACTTATAGAGGCGGCACCATCCTGATCAACCAGGCCTGAGATATACAACTTCCTAAACTTGGAAGCGACAAATCCTTTCTTGACCATTCAAGCAACGTCATACCACCAACGACGCACCCAACACAAACTACCTCGCCACGACATTACTGCCATGGTTTTTGCCTTGCATCAAAGTATGTAATTAAGTGATATACATTGGTAATGATCTCAAGTCAGGAGACCAATACACATGTCCGTAGATAGGAACAACCAATGACACCCAAAACATGTGGTGTTCCTATTGGCGGGTCTGTCCTCATGATCTCACTACAAGAGATCACCAAGTGCGAACTTCGTGAGAAGAAGTCTCAATGCTTATGAGCCCCCAGCACCTGATAGTCATACATCTACTGTGTCCAGTCAATAAGATGTATCTAGACTATAGAGCATATATTTAAGATCAATGTCATTATATCTTGAGGTTCTCATTATAGCCTGGGATCTGCTATAACCTCTCGACACGACAACTGACCTTTGGACATTACCATTATTATAGTGGACACAGAAACGTCTGCACTATAATGGTAAGAAATCATCATGCATATCTAACTATACACATGATACGGTAATCAAAGGTACTAAATAGTTGGGTCTAGGGCACCCACTATTTCAACACTTCCATAGGGGATAGATATTGTCAGATGTATGATTAGTATTTTTAGTACTCTTGTTTGTTCCATGTTAGATTCGGAAGATTTTAACTCCATTTTTACACTCACTCTAGCCCATGCTCTAGGAATATATGTATAGATGATTCTCATACCCCATATTTTGAAAAATCTAGTCAGAGGATAGAATAGTTGTTTTTGTGTGTCAAGGGGTTAGACTGGTGATGGGGTCGTATCATTCCTCTAGTATCTTTTATTTCGTTAGATGCAGTCATATGATGTCATCCTTAGCATAAAATTGTTGTATTTCATATGTTCTTTTATCGACATTTTCTAGTGGAGAGTAATGTTTTCAGTTTTTTATGGTTAGTGTGAGATTTTCTTCAGTGAGAGGGGTTTCCATGTGGGAATTCAACAAGAGGATCAACTTATTTACTTATTGAAATATTTGTTAGTGGAATAAATGTATGTTGGGATGGTATAGGTTACCAGGGTCGTTGGGGAGTTCCTGGGTATTTTTCCTAAGGAGGTTGTCACATTACCACCTCAATGTGATGTTGTGATCAGGATATAATTACATCCCAGTGATTATTCAATTTTGATGGATCCTTATCAAACGAAACCATCAAAGTTTTTGGATTTTAGGATTCTGATATATGATCTAATGCAGAAGGGTTTTATCTGGCCTAGTGTTTCTTTATGGGGTGATCTAGTGCTATTTTCCAAGAAGGTGGATGGTAGTCTGAGGCTATGCATAGATTAACAAGTATTTAATCAGGTGACGGTCAAAAACCATTACCCTATTCTAAGGATATATTATATTTCCAACCAGCTAAGAGTGGAATGTTGGTTTTCTATGATTGATCTTTCGTATGGATATAACTAGTTGAGAGTGAAGGAGAGCGATGTTCTGAAGACAACCTTGATATGAAAGTTTGGTATCTTCAATTTTGAAGTCATGCCATTTGATGTTATGAACACACTATCCATATTCATGTGTATTATGAACTCCATCTTCCATGAGTTCCTATATTGTTTCTTCTTTGTATTTATTTACGATATCCTAATATGATGTCAAGAATCATAGAACTTTCTTTCATGTTTTTTGGTTCCACTAGATATATGGAAATTTGTACAGGTGTATATTATGTACACGATAAGTTTAATTCCTCATGTATGTGGTGTCTTGACAGGGTGTGTAAATTGACTTGTCGAAGGTTGAATCATTTTTTTCTTGAGCAGCACCCAAAAATATGGTATAGGTTTGTAGTTTCTTTGGTCTCACTGGATTGTATCTGATGTTTGTACTTGATTTATCACTAGTTTCAATCTTTTTGATAGCTTTTACTAGGAAATACAAAGCTTTTTTTGGATTGTTTCATTCCAAGAAGTGTTTTTTACTTAAAGGTAAATCTATTCAGTGCTCCAGTGGTTTAGCTTGTAGCGGAGGGTGTGTTGTTTGAGGTGTTTTGTGATGCTTCATGTCTAGGATTGGGATGCATTCTAATTCAGTAGTGGTTGGTGATCTCTTATGCATATAGTAATTTATGTTCCAAAGAGCGTAAATATTCCACAAAGAATTTAGATCTAGCATTTGTTATGTTTGAGATGAAGGTGTGGAAGCATTGCCCCATTAGGGAGTGTTTTTTGGTCTTCATGGTTCACAAGAGCTTGAGGTATATATCATTTCTCAGTGTGATCTGAACTTTTTGAAGTAGATTTGGATATTGTTTTTTAGGATTATATGTTCTGAGATCTCATGCACATCAGAAAATGGAAATGTCATTGCTGATGCATTGTGTAAGAAGTCATAAAATGGTGGTTTTTGGAAGTCTGGGGATTTTAGGAGAGAAATGGGGGAGTTGGAAGCCTTGCACTTAGATATAAGGGTGAATGGAGGTAGAGGATATTTTTTAAGATGATGGTACAATCTTATCTGATTCAGTATGTAGAGGAGTCTTAGTGGAGAGACTCAGAGGAAGAGGTGATGTGTGATGATGTTGTCCATGGTGATTCTCGAGAGGGATGGTTAGAGGACAGTCTTAACTGTATTTTGTTTCGAGGAAGGATATTTTTTACGTTATCAATGTATTATATAGTCCTTTGTGATTTTTATTTCCCACATTTGTCAGTACACTTGGGAATTTCTAAGATTCACCATGGGTTTAGGATACAATTTTGGTGGCATGGTTTGAAGCAGGTAGTGGTGGAGTTTGTGTCCTCATGCTCGATTTTCCAATAGATAAAGGTAGTGCATCATGTTCTTGGGGATTTTTTACAACCCTTGGAGGTCCCCAAGTGGAAATGGGATTACATCTCGATAGATTTATTCGTAGGTTTTCCCAGAAATTGGGGAGTGTCTGATGATACCTGGCTGATAGTGGATCGGTTGATGAAATTGGACAACTTCTTAGAGATCATGGATTCAGGATTATTGGATACCTTAATTATGAGATTTATGGATGAATTTGTGTGGTTTCATGGAGTTCCAAGGTCCATTATCTCAAAACAGGACACACATTTTACCTCATGAGTCTGGAGGGGATTACAACAAACATTTTCACCCAGTTCTGCTTCAACACTACTTTCAACCCACAGATAGATAAGAAGATGGAACATACTATCCAGAAATTTGAGGATATTTTGTGGGCATTCATCTAGGACTTTGGTGGGACTTGGTCACAACACACACTCTTGAATGAGTTTTCTGATGATAATATCTTTCAATGTTCTATTAGTATTTCCCCATTTGAGGCTTTGTATGAGAGACCATGTTATTATCCATTGCGTTGGATGGAGGTCAGGATGATAGTTGTTCTGGGTCCCGATGCAGTGGATACCACAACATAGAATGTTCATCTTGTTCATGAGAGGATAAAAGTATAGCAGGATCGGTATAATTCTTATGTTGACCACAAGAGGAGGCCCCTCCTGTTTGAGGTTGGAGACCACATTTTTTTGATGTTTTCCCCTCAACATGGGTAGTGGAGGTTTGAAAGAGAGAGTAATATTTCTCCATGGTTTTTTGGGCCCTTTTTGGTGTTGGGGTGAGTTTCTGATGTTGATTATCGGTTGGCATTGACACTACGGTTGGATAGGATCCACGACGTCATCTGCATCTCTTAGCATTGTCAGTATCTTCATGATTATTCCCTTTTCATTGACTGGGGATAGTTGGATATCAGGGTTCATCCAACTTCTGTGGAATGTCCAGTAGAGATCCAAGATCGTCAAGAGAAGGCGTTGTGTGGAGAGGCCATTCATTTGGTTTGTGTGTTGTGGAGGCATGGGGGCCTAGAGAAGAGTACTTGGGAGTGAGAAATGAAAATGTGTTCCTGGTACCCATAGTTGTTTTGATATTTTATTTGTTATTCTTTAAGAGGTGATGTCGGGATCCTTTTTTTATGAGATGGTATATTTCCATGGTTTGTTATGTGTGTGGTGTGATGGGTGATAAATTCATGACATATGAAAAGAGGAGGACTTGATTCCTAAAATAAATGCTTTAACTATGATTTAATTGAACTCACATAGGTGATTCAGTTCCAGCCATATGGGATATTATCTTAACATGGAGGATGGGATTTCCTTATCCATGTGTTAGGAATGGTTTAGTTCATTGGTTGTATTGGTTTTCGGTTTGGGTAGCATTGAGGTTGGGGTGGTTGTGCAGTAATTGTGTGGCAGTGTGGTTATGTGAGAGGAGATGGTTTTTAGTTATGGTTTTTTGGTGATGGGGTTGTGTGAGATTTTTGTGACCACTTGTTTTGGCGTGTTTGGATGGTGGTAGCATTTGAGGTATAATGAGATCCTTGAGAGTTATCTCATGGGGTGGTTGTTTAGAACCCTTTTTATCCTGATCTTTATTTTGTAATCTTGAGGGAAACAATCATTTTAGAGGTATATGATGTAATATTATGTTCCCTCTTGGTCTATAACAACGTCATTTTGGGTTGTTCTAGGTGTTCGAGAGATTTTTTGGGGAGTTTTTGTTGGAATTTGGAGGTTCAGCAAAACTACTAGAGGAAAACACATCAAGTAGGTGTATAACACAACATGAATGTCGGTTTCATAGCTTGTCCTATGATGGTTCATGATGTGTATATTTTCAGGGTTAAATAGTAAAAAGGCAATGCATTTTTCTGAAAATTTTGGAATCTCGGTATTATAAGACATGAAGGGGGATTACACATTGTGTAATTCCCCAATGTTGTATAGTTTTAAAGGTTTCAACCACTCAAATTTTCTCTAAACCCTACATCTAGTGAATTTTCTCTCATTATATGAATTTGGTGACCTTATCCTTCTTCCTTTGGATATTACTTTTGATAGGTAACAATCCTTAGGCTCCAATCTTCAATGTGTGGTTGTTTCTCCTCTTTTTCTTTTCTGTTTCCTTCTATTCATCTTTGGGGTTCCGTAGTAGTGGTATTTCATTGTTTTGGGATGAGATGGGTTTCTCTTTTAACCAACCTTTGGTGTGTTGTAGGTTGATCCTCTTGTTACTAGTGAAATGGTGGTTTCTAGGTGGTTTTTTTCATGTAGTGCACTGAATGTTGAAATGATTCTTGGAGGTTGTGAATCCCTTGTTTCTCTTTATTGTGGATCATGAGGGAGGGGTTTTCTTTTGTTTACCTATGGGTTATGGTTTTTATAGCTTATTTAAAGACAATGAATTGGTTAATTTGAAATTAAAGTGTAAATGGGTTTGATTCGCATATTTTTATGGCTTTGATATTATTGTGATATGGTGTATTGTACAGGCCTGATACCCCACTGAAAATTTAGGTTGTTGTGGGGGGGGGGGGTCACTGGACGTGTGTTTTGTTATTTTTTTATTGTGATTATTTGGAATCACCGTAAAATTCAAATTTTATGAACATGTATATTTGGATAATAAAATGGTTGTCCTGGGATTTTTACTTGTCTGATAATGCCCCAAATAAATTAATTTCAATGTAATAAAAACCCCTTTGTAAATCTACAAAAAGATCATGATGTTCTATGATGTGTGTGTCCATTCATGTGGGATGGTTATGTGTGGTTGGGGCTTGTGGGGATGATGGTTTGTGGTCTATGCTTTTGGAGTGGTGAGTTGGTGGTTGTTTGTAACACCCGAGACTTTTATGAGAAATATTTTGTTTTTATGTTATATAAATCATCAAAGTAATCTTACACTACACACAACACTATCTTGGCTTGCTTTACACGCAACCGCAGCCTTCCTCGATAGCTTGCGCCGTACGCAATACCGAGTTTCACTAAACAATGATATGCTATTAAAATATTATTAAAACTAGCCGTTATGAATAGTAATAACCACTTTTTGAAATTTTATAAATTTTATTTTTCAATATGGACTTCATTTTTGGATTTGGAATATCGAAATTAGCCTAGGGTGAAATTTTGGTGTTTTTCTGAAAACTTTCAATTTTGATGAATAGTGAAACCACTAAGTGGTAGTTAAAAAAACTAAATTTTTCATAAAACTTAATTTTACCGCTTCTGTGAGTGGAATTTCAAAAATCTGAGAGACACGGTTAATATCAAGGACTAAAATGTTGTTCAATGATATGAAAATAATTTTTGGTGAATAGTTACTTTTTACTTTTTTTTTACCACGGTTAAAAGTAAATAGGGTAATTAAGGGTAAAAGTGTTATTATTATTACCCTAAAACATGTCCTAATTCTATTGGATAAGTGTAATTCGACCAAGAACAACCTTAGGAATAAAATATGACCATTTAGGCCCACTTTGATTATATTAGGACATTTATTATTAATTTATTTAAAGAAGGGTTAAAATAGTTAAAATCAAAGTTTAATAAGTAAATCATTTTTAATATGGGGTTATACATAAGATAAATTCGACTATAAATATTCATTAGAAAGCTAATCAAATTTAATACATAATGGTATTTTATTTGTAATTTTTAAAAATTAAATAATTTAATTTATTTATGACACAACGATGATACAGTAATTATATTATTAATGAAACATTGACATAATTGATGTTATAAATACCCAAATAAATGTAATTTGAGACTTTTTATGAATTACACTAATTTTATAGGTTAATATGACATGTTATTATTGATTTAATTAACTTGGTTCGAACTAATCATTCTGTTATGATTTTCACAAAAATCAATTACTAAATAGTGTCAAAATTGACATAAAATAGTTTTTTAAAAAAAATATTATATTATTAATTGTTATTTTATTCCTAAAAATCTAAAGTTCGGACAAATGACTTAGATGATGTTATATATATTAATAATAAACAACTTGTGGTTCTTTTGTCTTGATATAGTAAGTTTATTAACCTTATAGTATAAGAAAACAAGAAGACACGGTAAAAGTTAAATTATCTAACTTAAAGTTCAATCTAAATGATAAGGTTAAAATTGATACCTGAACTTGTCTAAATTCTATTGGATTAGAGTATTTATACCCCTACCCACCTTATCTTCAAAACATTTCCATTTGGAGCTATTAAAAGCCGAATTTGACTTTATAATAAAATAATATTTTTTGTTATTCCAAAGGTGCCCCTCTCCTCCCTTATAAAAGGGCACCTCCTCCCCCTATTCCTCACACCACATTGAGCCTTCATGCTCGGCCAACCCCTGCCAATTTCTTCTCTCCACTTCCCTATAGACATCCTAGAGGTTCTGGTCTTCTTCAAACACCTATTTTAGTTCCCTAAAAGGGGGTCTCAAAGAAGCACTTCAAAAAAGAGGTAATGTCCGTTACCGATTCTTTCATTTTTATTTCTTCTTCCACTTCTTCTCCTTTAGTTGTTTCATTATGAAGTAATAACATCAGTATCACTCACATACTGATATGTTATTATAAGTATGAAACAACCCTATTTCACTCTCTATCCATCCTACGGAAAAAGAAATCACTGCGGGTGCGTACGTACGGAATACCGTCTCCACGCCGTGGTGTAATCTATTTTTCACCACCACCTTACTTGGATGGGTATAATGGTGTAAATAATGACTATATATGACTATTATAAAGTGATATTGATTCTGAAATAGTATACATACACTCCAATACAATTCCATGATCATAGGAACGATATCATCACTCGTGCGTACGTACGGAATAGCGTCTCCACGATGTGATGCGACTCGTTCTACATGATCTTCATTTCATAATGATTATATAAATGAATTGAATGAATGAATTCGATATATATTAAACTAATACCATTCTGGAAATGAGGTATCTATAACCTAAATTGAAGAATAAGAATTTATTTGACAAAACACGCATAAGAACAAAAAGTAATAAACACCCAAATAACATGTAGTAATGGAATATTACTAATAAGAAGCTAAGAATATGACCATATATGATATCATAACAATAAGTATGATTCTGGAATAAGTCAATAACATTATTTAAATCATTATACAGGAGGTTTGGACACTTACGATGCAAATCGGACCTAAGGTAAAGGAAATATCACAATCTCATTTTTATCAGAGATTGTTTATACTTTAGTATTTAATGGGGTGTATTTTATCATCCAAATCCATGTTTCCTCAATATGTAATATTATTTCCATCCACATATAATTTTTTAAATCCATTTTTACCCTTCGGTGAGTTTTTAGTAAAGGATATGAAAGAAATCTTTTGTCGTTTTTCGTACGAGGTACTTTTTGACTTTTCTGACAAAAGTACGAAGAATGTTTTTTTAACTTATACGAAATGAATGGATTTTTAAAACATTATTTCCAAGAAGCTTCCTTTACATGTTTTAAAGTTTATTTTTAATCAACATATTTTAGTTTAAAATTGTATGACGTGTTAAGAAAGAAAAATGTTTTTGAAGCAGAAAGGATATTTGCCTCAAGAATGGAGTTCAAGTGTTTTATCAAAATTATTTTCCATATAAGATAATATAGGGTTCTGTTTCTATCCCTATTATAACATTGAATTGATTATGTTGTTATGGAATTATTTTTATGAATTCCTTTATCTTATATGAATTGTTTTATGATGTCCCGATGTTTAAGATTCCCATATTTATTACATGGGTTATGCAATGATGTATGATTTATGATTTTGTGGCACACATAAGAATTGTATCATTATGAGATGGGTGGGACCTATATCTCCCTCCAATGCATTGGGTAAAGATTTTATATCTCATGAGAAAGACATGGCTGGAATGGTAGGTTATACTGGTTCAATGAAACGGGATTGAAACGAGGAGTGAACTCGGTTTAGAAATAAACTTTGTCCACTAAGATAGTCTTGGAAATGAGTCTTGACTAATAAGAAATGATTCTTTATGACTATGTGTGTATGTCACAAAGATTCATGTTTTAAGTTATGATTATTAGGATTACATTTCACTACTATGATTCATCCCATGTTATGATATTATGATCTCTTTTACAGGTTAATATTTCCAAAATGTTATGTTCTTATGAATATGATGTGATAGATATTTCTTTTGTTTACCCTTACTGAGCATTTGAGCTCAACCTTTTGTATGTTTTCTTTCCCCGGTCATGAAGAAGGTTATTAAGTAAGATATTCCAAAAGGGACTATAGATATGATGAAATAAATGGGAGACAGTGTAGACACTTTATAAACCAGTTGTTTATGTTTCCCAGTTTCTAAAGACACTATACCTATACGGTCCTTTCATGGTTTTGTTATATGATGTAATAAGTACGCTTCAATTTTAAATTATTAACAATGTATGTAAAGTATGGGTCATTATAGTTGGTATAAGAGGAAAGTTATAGTCAACCTTTGGAAACTAGGATGTGAAAGCCTTAGTAAGAACCCTAAGGATAAGTCTAAGCATATAACACAATCTTAGTATTTTAGAAATGACCATGAATAACCTAGGATAAGACCTTAAGTGTGAAATTTTATTCTTTATTATGTGGTTTTCCTATTATAATTAGTTTTTCTCACATTATTCTTCTTGGTTTTAGTCAATGGCTGGAACCTAAAGGAACCGTGTTAATGCGGAATGCGACGGGCAATGCAATGATTGTCCCTCTGAGCAACCAAACGTTATGGGAGCTGGAATAAAAAATCTTGTAGCCATGCTCACACAACTTTCTCAAACTATGAGTCATGCAGGACTTCCAAACGAGCAAAGGAAGGAGCAACATTTTGTTGAATCCTTCATGAGACAGCGTCCTCCTTCATTCAGCGGGTCTACTGATCCATTAGTTGCTGAACAATGGACTAGTACTACTGAAAAGATATTTTCAGTTCTTCCATGTTCTGAACATGATAAAGTCATCCTAGCAGTGTATGGTTTGGAAGGAGATGCTGATCAATGGTGGAATCTTATTAAGAATACGAGGCAAAGGGATGAAATTGAGTCCATGGAATGGGACGAGTTCAGGAACTTATTTTTCAATAAGTACTTCCCTCGTATTCTTCGAACAAAGATGGAGAAAGAGTTTTTTAATTGAAGCAAAAGGATGATGAATCTGTTGGTAACTATGAAGCAAATTTTACAAGACTTGCAAGGTACGCTTCTAGTATTATTATCCAACCTGAGAGTAAGATCGATCGATTCTTTAGTGGCTTAAAACCAAGTCTTCTAAGGGCGTTAGACATAAGGGACTACAATAGCTAGGAGGAAATCGTTCGATGTGCTCTCAAAGTCGAGATGGAGATTGGAATAAACCATCAGTCATATGGGTTTGATAAGAAGAGGAAAATGGATTTCAAAGGAAAATCTAAAGAGGACACTGAAAAGAAGATGATCTTTCCCTTATGCTCAAAGTGTGGAAAGAAACATAGAGGGAGTTGTCTTAAAGGGACAAGTAAATGTTTGAAATGTGGAAAGGAAGGTCATCGGGCATTTGAATGCCACGATGATGGGAAGAAGATGTCTAATGATGCAAACAAAGGAAGGGATACACAGAATGAACCTACTACACTTCAATGTTTCAATTTCAAGGAGATGGGGCATTATTCCAATAAATGCCATAATCCAAGGGTTGATGATGATGGTCGACGTCAACAAACTCTTAAGGCTAAAGACAAAGGAAAGTCACATGCAATTTCTATCATCAATGTGGAGTACGATAACGATGTGGTGAAAGGTACACTTACCATCCACTCTAAAGTAGCAAATGTTTTATTTGATTATGGATCCACCCACTCTTTTATTTCTAAGGGTATCACTGTATTACCTCAACAATTAGATGTTGATTTAGCTGTGACAACACCAAATGGCACAACAGTCGCATCAAAAGTTTATAATTCTTCTCTGATCGAAGATTGTGGGAAATTGCTTCCTGCAAATCTTTTGATCCTTCCTATAGTGGAATTTGATGTGATTCTTGGCATGGATTGGCTTTCTTTATATGGAGCTCATATCAATTTCCAAAGAAGGGAAGTCACATTTCATATTCTAGATCAATCTATGATCGTCAATCGATGCAAGGATGAACATAACCTTCCAGTGGAAATTTCTTCCATCTTATGGGTCTTGATTCCACTAAATGAGGGTTATTTATCTCAAATGGTTGGTGATAAACTCACAATTAAGAATATTCCCATTGTAGGGGAGTTTGATGATGTCTTTCCGGAGGAATTACCGGGTCTTCCACCAAATCGTGAAGTTTAGTTTTCAATAGAACTCGTACCGGGTGCTTTGCCTATTTCAATGACACCTTGTAGAATGGCCCCAATTGAGTTGTAGGAATTGAAGAAGAAACACCAAGAGAATCTTGATAAGGGATTCATACGCCCTAGTGTGTCACCATGGGGAGCACCTGTTCTATTTTTTAAGAAGAAAGATGGATCAATGAGACTCTGCATTGATTATCGAGAACTTAACAAGATCACTATCAAGAACAAATATCCTCTCCCACGCATTGATGACTTATTTGACCAACTACGCGGAGCTCAATACTTTTCCAAGATTGACCTTCGTTCAGGTTATCATCAATTAAGGGTCAAAAGGGAGGATATACCAAATACGGCTTTCCGTACAAGGTATGGACACTATGAATTTATAGTGATTCCATTTGGTCTTACTAATGCCCCTGTAATCTTCATAGATCTGATGAATAAAGTCTTTAGAGACTATCTTGATCAAATTGTGGTAGACTTTATAGACGATATTCTTGTCTATTCAAAGGTAAATGAAGAACATGAAGATCACTTGAGAATTATATTGAAGACCCTGATAAAGGAGAAGATTTATGCCAAATTTACCATGTGTGAATTTTGGCTTCAAAAAGTTGCATTTTTGGGTCACATAATCTCAAAAGAGGGGACATCTGTGGATCCAGCAAAAATAGAGGTTATTGAAAGATGGTCGAGACCAACAACAGTAATCGAGATCCGAGGTTTTCTTGGTTTGGCTGGATATTATCGACGTTTTGTGAAAGATTTTTCACGATTATCAAATCCACTCACCAAGCTGACTCGGAAAGGAGTTAAGTTTGTTTGGACGGAATAATGTGAAGAGAATTTCAAGGAGTTGAAAAGAAGGTTATCCAGTGCACCTGTGCTCACACTACCTTGTAGTGGAGAAAGGTTTGTGATCTGTAGTGATGCATCCAAGAAGGTATTGGGGTGTGTTCTTATGAAAAATGATATAGTGATAGCTTATGCCTCACGACAGTCGAAAATCCATGAGCAAAATTACCCAACTCATGATTTTGAGTTAGCTGCAGTAATCTTTGCATTAAAGATTTGGAGGCATTATCTTTATGGAGAAAGGTGTGACATTTATACTGATCATAAAAGTTTAAAGTATATTTTCACAGAAAATGAGCTGAATATGCGTCAAAGAAGATGGTTGGAGCTGATTAAGGATTATGACTGCTCGGTCCATTACCACCCTAAGAAATCAAACAAGGTGGTAGATGCATTAAGTCGACATGACCATGCCAGTTTATCCATTATGAGGATCACAAAAGATCCAATATTTATGGATTTACAAAGGATGGATCTTGGAATTATAATGGAAGGGGGGAAATCGCATCTTTCTCAAATGAATGTTCAACCATCTATACATGTGAAGATTAAATAGGCACAGAAAGAAGATGTCGAGTTAAAAAAGAAGGTGAGAAATGTTCCTGAATTCATCCTTGATTGTGATGGGATAATAAAGTTCAGGAATCGGGTTTGTGTTCCTCCCAACCCGGAATTAAAGAAGGAGCTGCTGGATGAGGCTCATAGTTCTTCATTCTCTATTCATCCTGGAAGCACGAAGATGTATAGGGACCTGAAAGAGTACTTCTGGTGGGATGGCATGAAAAGAGATGTTGCGGAATATGTCTCTCGATGATTGGTTTGTCAGCAAGTTAAAACTGGGAGACAGAAGTCTAAGGGGATATTACAACCATTACCCATACCCGAATGGAAATGGGAAAACATCACTATGGACTTTGTCACAGCACTTCCTAAAACATCCAAAAGCAATAATGCTATCTGGGTCATAGTTGATCGTCTTACCAAGTCTTCATACTTCATTGCTATTAGATAGGATTTCTCTCTGGATCAGCTTGCCAGGATATATGTAAAGGAAGTGGTAAGATTGCATGGAGTACCACTTTCTATTATATCTGATCGGGATCCGGGATTTACCTCGAATTTCTGGAAAAGTCTTCAGCATACTCTGGATACAGAGTTGAGTTTCATCACTGCTTATCATCCTCATATAGACGGTCAGTTTGAGAGAACAATTCAAACCCTATAAGATATGTTGAGAGCTTGCTCTATGGATTTCAAAGGTGGTTGGGATCAACACCTACCTTTGGTGGAATTTTCTTATAATAATAGCTTTCACTCCAGTATTCAGATGGCTCCTTATGAAGCTCTCTATAGAAAGAAATGCAGGACTCCAACTTACTGGGATGAAGTTGGGGAAAGAAATCTATTAGGACCTGATCTCGTTGATGAAATGGCAGAAAAGGCCCGATCTATTCAACAACACATAAGAGCAGCTCAGAGTCGACAGAAAAGTTATGCCGACAACCGAAGAAAAGACCTAGAATTTGAAGTGGGTGATAAAGTATTCTTACAAATATCTCCCTGGAAGAGGGTCATGATATTTGTAAAGAAGGGGAAGTTGAGCCCTCTATATATCGGTCCTTTCGAAATACTGGATCGTGTTGGTAAGGTAGCTTACCGATTGGCGCTTCCACTAAATCTCTCTCAAGTTCACAATGTGTTCCATGTATCTCTCCTGAGAAAGTACATACCTGATCCTTCACATGTACTTAGCTCAGAAGTTGTACTGCTGGAGCAAGATCTTTCTTATGAAGAACAGCCGATAGAGATTCTGGATCGTAGCGAAAAAGTACCACGAAGCAAGACCACTCGATTGGTGAAAGTTTTATGGAGGAACCACCAATTAGAAGAATCTATATGGGAGCCTGAGGATATGATGAGGGAGAGGTATCCTCATCTGTTTGTTACAAAGTGACGAATTTCGAGGGCGAAATTCATTTTAAGGGGGGTAGAATTTAACACCCGAGACTTTTATGAGAAATATTTTGTTTCTATGTTATATAAATCATCAAAGGAATCTTTCACTACACACAACACTAGCTTGTCTTGCTTTACACGCAACCGCGGCCTTCCTCGATAGCTTGCGCCGTACGCAATACCGAGTTTCGCTAAACAATGATATGTTATTAAAATATTATTAAAACTAGCCTTTATGGATAGTAATAACCACTTTTTGAAAATTTATAAATTTTATTTTTCAAAATGGACTTCATTATTGGATTCAAAATATCAAAATTATCCTAGGGTGAAATTTTGGTATTTTTCTAAAAACTTTCAATTTTTGATGAATTGTGAAACCACTAAGTGGTAGTTAAAAAAACTAAATTTTTCATAAAACATAATTGTACCACTTCTGTGAGTGGAATATCGAAAATCTGAGAGACATTGTTAATATCAAGGTCTAAAATTTGGTTCAATGAGATGAAAATAATTTTTGGTGAATAGTAACTTTTTACATTTTTTTTACCACAGTTAAAAGTAAATAGGGTAATTAAGGGTAAAAGTGTTATTATTATTACCCTAACACATGTCCTAATTCTATTGGATAAGTGTAATTCGACCAAGAACAACCTTAGGAATAAAATATGACCATTTAGGCCCACTTGGATTAGATTTGGACATTTATTATTAATTTATTTAAAGAAGGGTTAAAATAGTTAAAATCAATGCTTAATAAGTAAATCATTTTTAATATGGGGTTATACATAAGATAAATTCAACTATAAATATTCATTAGAAAGATAAAAAAATTTCCTACATAATGGTATTTTATTTGTAATTTTTAGATGTTATATAATTTAATTTATTTATGACACAACGATTATGCAGTAATTATCTTATTAATGAAATATTGACATAATTGATGTTATAAATACCCAAATAAATGTAATTTGAGACTTTTTATTAATTACACTAATTTTATAGGTTAATATGACATGTTATTATTGATTTAATTAACTTTTTTTGAACTAATAATTCTGTTATGATTTTCACAAAATTCAATTACTAAATAGTGTCAAAATTGACATAAAATAGTTTTTTAAAACAAATATTATATTATTAATTGTTATTTTATTCCTAAAAATCTAAGGTTAGGAAAAATGACTTATATAAGGTTATATATATTAATAATAAAAAACTTTGGGTTCGTTTGGCTTGATATAGTTAGTTTATTAACCTTATAGTATAAGAAAACAAGAAGACAATGTAAAAGTTAAATTATCTAACATAAAGTAAAATATAAATGATAAGGTTAAAATTGATACCTAAACTTGTCTAAATTCTATTGGATTAGAGTATTTCAACCCCTAACCACATTATCTTCGAAATAAATCAATGTGGATCTATTAAAAACAGAATTTGACTTTATAATAAAATAATATTTTTTGTTATTCCAAAGGTGCCCCGCTCCTCCCTTATAAAAGGGCACCTCCTCCCCCTCTTCCTCACACCACTTTGAGCCTTCAAGCTCAGACAAACCCTGCCAATTTCTTCTATAAACTTCCCTAGAAACATCCTAGAGGTTCTGGTATTCTTCAAAGACCTATTTTAGTGCCCTAAAAGGGGGTCTCAAAGAAGCACTTCAAAAAAGAGGTAATGTCCGTTACCGATTCTTTCATCTTTATTTCTTCTTCCACTTATTCTCCTTTAGTTGTTTAATTATGAAGTAAAAGCATAAGTATCACTCACATACTGATATGTTATTATATGTATGAAACAACCCTATTTCATTATCTATCCATCCTACAGAAAAAGAAATCACCGCGCGTGCGTACGTACGGAATACCATCTCCACGCCGTGGTGTAATCTATTTTCCACCACCACCTTACTTGGATGGGTATAATGGTGTACATAATGACTATATATGACTATTATAAAGTGATATTGATTCTTAAATAGTATACATACACTCCAATACAATTCCACGATCATAGGAACGATATCATCACTCTGGCGTACGTACCGAATACCGTCTCCACGATGTGATGCGACTAATTCTACATGATCTTAATTTCATAATGATTATATAAATGAATTGAATGAATTAATATGATATATATTACACTAATAACATTCTGTAAATGAGGTATCTATAACCTAAATAGAAGAATAAGAATTTATTCGACAAAACACGCATAAGAACAAAAAAGTAATAAACACCCAAATAACAAGTAGTAATGAAATATTACTAATAAGAAGCTAAGAATATGACCATATATGATATAATAAAAATAATTATGATTCTGGAATAAGTCAATAACATTATTTAAATCATTATACAGGAGGTTCGTACACTTACGAAGAAAATCGGACCTAAAGTAAGGGAAATATCACAATCTCATTTTTATCCGAGATTGTTTATACTTTAGTATTTACTGGGGTGTATTTTATCATCCAAATACATGTTTCCTCAATATTTAATATTATTTCCATCCACCTACAATTTTTTAAATCCAATTTTACCCTTCGGTTATTTTTTAGTAAAGGATATGAAAGAAATCTTTTGTCGTTTTTTGTACGAGGTACTTTTTGACTTTTCTGACAAAAGTACGAAGAATGTTTTTTTTAACTTATACGGCATGAATGGATTTTTAAAACATTATTTCCAAGAAGCTTCCTTTAAAAGTTTTCAAGTTTATTTTTAATCAACTTCTTTTAGTTTAAAATTGTATGACATGTTAAGAAAGAAAAATGTTTTTGATGCAGAAAGGATATTTTCCCCAAGAATGGAGTTCAAGTGTTTTATCAAAATTATTTTCCATCTAAGATAATAAAGGGTTATGTTTATATCCCTATTATTACATTGACTTGATTATGTTGTGATGGAATTATTTTTATGAATTCCTTTATCTTATATGAATTGTTTTATGATGTCCCGATGTTTAAGATTCCCATTTTTATTACATGGGTTATGCGATGATGTATGATTTATGATTTTGTGGCACACATAAGAATGGTATCATTATGAGATGGGTGGGACCTATATCTCCCACCAATGCATTGGGTAAAGATTTTATATCTCATGATATAAAAATGGCTGGAACGGTAGGTTATACCGGTTCAGTGAAATAGGACTGAAACGAGGAGTGAACTCGGTTCAAAAATGGACATTGTCCACTAAGATAGTCTTGGAAATGAGTCTTCACTAATAAGAAATGATTCTATATGATTATGTGTGTATTCCACAACGTTTCATGTTTTATGTTATGATTATTGGGATTACATTTCACTACTATGATTTATCCCATGTTATGATATTATGATCTCTTTTGCAGGTTAAGATTTCCAAAATGTTATGTTCTTATGAATATGATGTGATAGATATTTCTTTTGTTTACCCTTACTGAGCATTTGAGCTCACCCTTTTGTTTGTTTTCTTTCCCCAGGTCATGGAGAAGGTTATTAAGTAAGATATGATAAAAGGTACTATTGATATGATGAAATAAATGGGAGACAGTGTAGACGCATTATGAACCAGTTGTTTATGTTTCCCAATTTATAAAGACACTATACCATTACGGTCCTTTCGTGGTTTTGTTATATGATGAAATAAGTATGCTTCAATTTTAAAGTATTAACAATGTATGTAAAGTATGGGTCATTATATTGTTTGGATATGATTTTTTGGTGGTAAGGTGTGATTTTTTTGGATGACATGTTTATTTTGATTTATGGTTTCTTTCTACTAGTTTCTTGAGTAATAATAGAATAAATGAACATTTAATCACGTTTGAAAAGTCAGGGGTTGGTTTTGTTAGTGGGATAGAAATTTTTTAATGGGAAATTAAATGATGGGTTGGGTGATTAAGTGTGGGTGATGATAAATAATACAATTAATGGGTGTTAAAAGTAGAGGAAATGTGGATCCAAATTATCTTATCAGGGTTATTCACCTTCTGAAATGACTATTGAAAATACAAATAAATGCATTTACAGGTGGAAACAATGGTTATGCTGTTGTGAGTTGGTTTTTTTATTAAGAACCCATAGGTTGGGATTGAGTGTTTGATACTATATATATTTATACTTATATTTTCCTTGTGATTTCTATACGCACCCCACACACATTAAGCACTATGATCCGAGCACCCGCATTGTCATATGAGGGTGTCTTTCCCAATATCCTGGTGGGAGGATGTATGGATGGATACCCACTCTTCCCTGCTCCCTCTCCTAGGTGATAATGGCCCAAGAATCATTGGAAAAGTTGTGATTTGGTGTCCCATGTGACTTTATGATGACTTCTGATGTGGTGCCCCATCTGTCTTCAGGATGATTTGTTGTGTGCCTTCCCATTTGTCTTGAGGATAAGATGTAATGTGATGTTATGTGATGTGGTATGTGGCTCAGGTGTGTGTGGCTGGGATGTACTATGGTGTGTGGACCAACTATGTGTGGATAGGATGTATTGTGGTTTGTGGCCCATGTGTGTTTGGGAGGGATGTTTTGTGGTGTCTGGCCCATGTGTGTGTGGTCGAGATGGATGTGGTATATATCGAAGAAGTGGGATCGATAGGATGCATATTGTTGGGTCATGAGAGTGGTTAATCAGTGTTAAAGTGTTGAGGGGTGCACTATCATCAATGTTTTTACATTATATTATATTATATGTCATGCGTTATTTAGTGAGAGTGCCTTAGTGAGGTCAGGATGGTTTGTATACCTTTATAGGTTCTAGTTGGTTCTATTGTTTTCTCACAGGTGCATTAGTATGATTTCTTCACATGTGAATGAGAGACTATGGTTTTCCTAATGAGTATACTTGTATTCTCACCCTATGAATATAAAAATATATTTCAAGATTCTAGAAGGATCACATCGATTGTACTCGGTGCCTCTAACTTGGACATTGGGGTAGTTTCTATTTAACAATTTAGTTTTATTTTGGGTATTTGACCTTGTAAAGTTGTATCTATAACAGTTATTTTTACACATGAATTGTGGGATGAGTTGGGGTTATTTCTATTATGTCTAGGATTTTTTTTGGATTTTTCATCTTATCATTTAATCTTTCTTCATTATAAATGGTAATTCCTTCTATATTGTAAGATTTGTATGCCCTTGGTGCCAGTTTCCAACTTGGGGCTTACTAGAGGTGGGACTCGGGGGGTCATTATCTTCCTTTCTCTGTTTCCAGTCTATGAGGGGTATCCTTGGAGGGTTCTTTCCAGGTTAAAAGGTAAATACTAGATACTACAGGTGGTGGTTCTCTAATTAATATTTCACATAAGGAGAGATGTTTTCTACTATATGAGATGGCGAGCAACAGCTTCCAATTACAGAATGAAGGTACACTATGAAGAGGTATCCACATGATTCACAACAATAGCTACCTGGTATCACAAATGGAATCAATGATGGAGAATATATACAAAATAATGGTGAAGCAAAAACCACATGATAGTCATACAAAATAAGTGAATTATATTGATTATATTTAGGGGTAATAATTTTAGGGGTTACGGTTGCAAAAACAAAAAGTTCAAGGTTGTATATATAAGGAACTAAGTTATCAATCATAGTAAGGACCATCACTATAGATCCAAGTTCACACTTCGTAAGAAAACATAAAAACATTCCTAGCCACTATCGAGGATACCATAAAATAAATCACAACCTTCCTGAAGGAATAAGTGGAGGTGATCAAATAGATAAAGGAAAATTAGATGAATCAAAAGGTCACGCTATGAAATGTATAGTATCTAGTAGAGAAAATGAGTAATTAGATCAGAGAGAGACAGTGAGAAGTATTACCAAGACTGGATGAAGCACATACCTAGGAAAATTTGAAAGCTATCACACTAAGAAGTGTAAAAATAATCAAAGGGTAAGTAGAAAATGGAAAAAAATGCCCAAAGAAGAGTAAGAAGCTATTAGTAGTTGATGATGATGAAGATAAACTATCGTAATACAAGTTGAGGCTACCTTTTCATGAGTAGATAGAAAATGGAATATTGGCACGCAAAAGGGTAAATTTTTTGAACATTTTAATAAATTGAATATTAGCATCCCTTTGGTATAGGTACTCACTAAAATTATGACATATGTGCCATTTATGAATGTGTTGGTTACCATTAAGGGAAAACTAAACAAAATCAACACCACACTACAAACATGGTTGTTCTTAGTGGTTCTTTCAAAGGATATACCAAAAAGGATAAGGATCTAGGATGGTTTTTAATTCTAACAATTTTAATTTCTAATAAAATTGATAAAATTGCTTGATTTAGGTTCTACTGTGAACATTATGTCATGAAAAATACTTAAGATCTTGGGTTTAGAGAAAATGAAAAAGATAATATTTTCAGTTTAGTTAGAAAATTTGATAGTGATTTACTCCCAATACTATATATTTTGGTTTATTCTACGCTATCATTTATCAAAAATAGAAAAAATCACTAATAGTTCTTGTATTTATCAGTGATAGAAAAGAACTAATACATGGTACTTATCATCAGCACTAAAAAAAGAACTAACAAAAGGCACACCTTATCAGCTCTTTTTTAGCAATAATAAAGGATACCCTTTATCAGCCCTTTTTAGCACTAATAAGGGGTTCATTTATCAGTGATTTCTTTGTATCACTGAAAAAAGGTAACATTTATTATCACATTTTATAGAACTAATAAATATTGTGATCACACGCACAAGTCTCACATCAAAATTTCCTACATTCGATCATTTTTTTATATATGATTCCACTGCATCTCAATGCTAGAAGACTACTGTGGGGATGGTCTCCCACATACATGCTCCACACAACATATATGGGAATATACCTACATGAATTGCCTCACAGGATCCTTGTCAAACCCTATGCTTTCTGTGGAAATTGGTTCACCCTCTCTTTAGTAGGTCTTCCCTGTTAGTTTTACTAAATGGTTGGACCATCGAATTGAGGGCTAGCTGACTTAATAAACTTTTTATAATTAAATTCTTATTTCATATAAAAATATATATTTATATATATATATATGAATATATAAAATATTAATATATATATATATATTAAATATTTGTTTATATTTATTCACATTTTTATGAATAAATTCTTATTTTGCATAAAAAATATATATTTATATATGAAATAAATATAATGATATATATTAAATATTGATATATATATTAATATTTAATATATTCATATATATATATATATATTAATTTTTTTATTTAATAATCAATTTTTTAATATTTCTTCATTTTTTATAATTAAATTCATGTTTTGTATAAAAAAATAATATATTAATATTTTATTTAAAAAATATATAATATATTAATTTAAATATATATTTATATTGATTTAAAATAATTAAAATATGTACATGTATAACTATGTGTATGTATGTGTGTGAGTGTATATGTATGTATATCTATGGGTGTGTAGATATGTATATATATATATGTTTGTATTTTATGTGCACATGTATGTGTGGGCGCAAGTCTATTTATTGATTTAACATTATTTATTCTTTTTTAATTTCCCTTTTTTTAGTATTTTCTATACTTCTTCATTTTTAATATTTATTCATTTTTAATATAAAATAATGTTAATTAATATTTTTTTGTTTGATTAATTTAATTTGATTTGATTTAATTTGATCTTATTTAATTATTAATAATTTTGTATAGTTAATGTAATTATTTTTTAATAATTTTTTATTTATATAATTAATAACATCGATTTATTTATTTTTAATCATTTATTATGAGTTCCTAATTCAAATAACTGTTACTAATTAACTTTTTAATATTTTGGTTCAATTTTTATAATTTTATTTATTAATTTATTATTATATATTCATTAATAATATTTACAATATATTTAATCATTTTTTAAAATTTATTTATACATATATTTATTTACTCTGCATGTAGTATTTTTAATATGTTTTTAATTTATATAAATAATATTTATTCATTTTTTATTAATATTTTACATTTAAAATATATTTGAAATTTATTTAATTAATCTATTTAAATTATTTTTTTAATAATTTTTTAAATTAAATAGTTAATAATAAAATTATAAATATATTTTTAAAAATAATATATTTAAAAAATAATATGTGTGTGTGTGTGTGTTTGTGTGTTTAAATAACTATAAAATTATAATAAATATATTTAAATAATAAATATATTTAAATAATAAATATATTTAAATAATAAATATATATTTTTATTTATAATTAAGTACAATTATATATTAATATATATATTTATTTATGTATATTAGGTACTTGGGGGTATAATTACAATAAAGACACACACCCCATACGTGGGTTAAGAAGGCATGCCATAGTCCTCCAAGGGATATCACATCCATGAAGCCTTATTTATTTTGTACATGGACCAAAGGGGCAGTGGACATGAAGCTCATTATATGGCCCAAAGGCCCAAGTGTAGTGTCATGACTACCTCACACTTACATAATGGCATGCCTACGTCTTGGCATGCCGGCATCATGCCTGTAACACTGACTGCCTGCATCATGTCTGCGTCACCGGATGCATGCGTCATATCTGTGTCACCGGCTGCTAGCGGAAATTTTCTCCCACATGAATTTTAACTCAGGTCGGATCCGGGATTATTAAGAGCCTTTACCACTCGGGGCAAGCCCCCCAACTTCTTAATAAGTATACATATAATTATATGATTATATATGATTATATCAATATATTTGTAATTATAAATAAATATTGTATATAAAAATAATTGTAAAATTATAATAAATATATTTAAATAATAAATATGCTTATTATATTTATAATTATATATATTTACAAAATAATATATATATATATATATATAATTATATAAATATATTTATAAAAATAATTATGTATAATAATAATTATCGCCGGTGCAGTGATCCCCAAACATTGGCATTCTCAACTCTGCACTTTCCAACCTACACTACAACCTTCACACCATTTATTAGTAGTTTTAGTCTACTACCATCATCAACTATATAAAAATAAGATTTTTCGTGTATCGTTAACTAGATAATAACTTATATCATTTTAAAACAATTATTGGAACTAATTTTATTTTATTTTATTTTATTTGTTTTTACACATTTTCAGATTGAATGAATGCATTTTAAATTATTTTTTTCAATTTAAAAAAATTCTTATTGGATTGAAAATTTAATTTTTTTCATTTCATTATTTTTAATTTTTAATGATTTAATTCCAATAATTTGGTAAGTTACTTTATGATTTTTTTTCCCTCAAAATTTTGAGTGGTATTTTTTTTTGAGTGAGTTGGATTTTGTATGGATGATGGTTTTCTTTAGGGATGTTTTTGATAATGAGAATTTATAATAAGAAATATATCATGAAAAATCTATGGATAAAGGATTTTGGGATACTCTAATGTGTTCTTTATGTGTGTGAATTACATTGGGAATGTTGAATTCATAATTGTTTTTAATGTGTTTTGGAACTATTATAATTGAAATTTTTTAGTGATTCTCATGATTTTTTCTTTTTAATGTTTTAAAGTGTTTGATTAATATATATTTATAGTTTAAATGTATATATCTAAATTTTATGGTATCCATGTATAGTGATTTCAGAAAGTGTTTTTTTATTATAAAGGATGCTTAAATTCTTTATTAAATGATTCTTATTATGAAATAATATATTTTAATGAATGTGTAGATGTTGGTTATTGCTTGAGTTAAATTATAAATTGGTTTTTTAAGTGATGAAAAGTTATTATTATTAAATAATGTCTCATTTGTATAAATTAAACTGATTTTTTTTTAAAAAGTTGGGGGTGAAGCCACTTTTATTATGAAAGAAAATTCATCTTTCTATCTGGATAGAGAGAGACCCATTACATAGCCTTAAGGCCCAATTCTAAGTGTCCCATGAATTATTTACCTTACATTTTAAGAAAATATATTATTTTTCTTGGTCTATGTTAGGTGTAATGCCTTATTTGGGTGAGTGGATATTATTTAAAATCATTTTATGATATTATAATGTTAAGCTCCTTTTATTTTGGGGTAATATAGTCGGGTTTTGATTTTTTTTTGTTTATATAAAAATGTTTTTGGTTATTATTTCATTCATTATGAAATTATTTTTTTTGGTAATTATTTCTATTAGGTATGATGAATCTTTGAGTTAAATTTTTTTTGGGTTATTTAATTTAGTTTGGAATTTCTTATATTAAATTAGTTATATGATTTTTAGGGGTATAGATTGGTTAAATTGTCATATAGACCATGTGTAATATTATTAATGGTTATATTCAGTATACATTTGATTTATTTTTCTTATTAATTTTTAAAATGGAAAATTTAGTTGTCGAATTTCCATTAAATTTAAAACTTTTTATAAAAAAACAAGTAAAAATATGAGTAAAACACATTAAAACATGTTTCAGTAAGCTAAATCAGACCTCTTATTAGTGGATTTTAGTGTGTAAAGTGTCACTATAATGTTTAAAGTTAAAAATATGAGATATGGTCATCAACTGGGTATTATAGTAGATGCATGGTCTATTGAAAAAAAAAAGCATGGTTAGATTACATTTTTCATTCTGATTAATTCTTGTACATGATATTATTATTATTTTGATATATTGTGTATCATTAGGAAAGGTTTTAGTTTCACCCATAAAAATTTATAATTTTTAACACATTTTCTCAAACACATATAGGATTAGAATATAATGGAAGAATTTTATAAAGTTTATTATAATCTCCCCTAACTATACATGTGGTATGGATTTTATTAATATTGACTATACTATTTTGGATATACCTATGAATTATTTGAATAATAGATGTGGGAGATAGCTTAGAGTGATATGTGTCATTATTAGAGGTGGAATCAGGATGTTTTGGATCTCAATGATGTGAAATTCATGCTTACTAATTTTTTTTGGAATGTTAATAAATGGAAAGTATTTTTGGAGTTTTTATGTAAATTGAATATATTTATTCCTGTAAAACATTTGATAGTATAATATAAAGAAAAATAAAGTAACATTGAGTCAAAATTATCTTCTTTCATCCATAATTTTTCCATCTATTCATTTCATGACACTCTAATCTCCTTAACCCTATGTCAAAATATGGTGATTACATCACCTTGTATGTTCTGAGGATATATATTTTTACAAAAAATTATAAATTCATATCATAATTAAATGATTATAAAGAAATATGATTTCACGGGGAAGTCTTCCATCCAATAATAAATAATTTTTTTACCAATATATTTATTAACACTTTTTTTCTTACACAACATCAAAATGAGAACCTAGACCAATAATCACATGTTTACCCCTGGATGTTTCATTTCATGTCACCCTTGTGTATAATGATAACTTTTTAGGAATTATAAATGATAATATTCAAATTTTGTGTTCCCCTTATTAGAATTATCAATAACTTTATCCTTTGATTATGAATATCTTATATGTATTTGTTTATTTTTAATACAAAATGAATATTTTATGGACCTAATAGGATGAATTTGAATCCAAAATTGATTCATGCTAATCATATGAAAAAATATTATGGAAATGGAGTTATATTGTTCATCAATTTTTCAATATAGCATGCATACGACCCTTATCAAAACCTTAGTACATGTTTATTTTGTTTTTATTCAAGAAAAATTAGTCTGTAAGAGTTGGAAGAACATTTGATTTGTCATCAAATATATCAGACTTATAAATGTTGTACTAGACATGGGGGGAAATTGAATTCACAAACTGATTGGGGTAAAACTATGGTTTATGGATCACTTGGTATGAATAACAGTGTAAATGATGATGAATATCATATGAAACAAATGATAATGGAGATTTAAGATGACCTTCATGGTTGTCCAAAGATGATTCAGATGATAAATAGTTTTTCTAATTACCCATTTTATAATGGTTATAATAAATACAAAACATTGTCATATGTATTGGAGTTATATAATTTAAAATCATATAGTGTGTGGAGAAACCACAGTTTTATGAAACGACTTGGTCGCCTGAAAGATTTGCTACCAGAAGAAAATGAACTTCCATATCAAACATATGACACTAAATGAATGCTATATTCAATGGGAATGAAATATGAAAATATATGCTTGTCCAAATTATATCATGTTGTTTCTCAAGGACCGTGAATCACTTATAAAATTTATTATGTGTGGTGTGAATCGATAGAAGAAATATGAATCAAGTACTTAAAAAGTTTTATAGTAATTTCATATCATTCCATAGTTTAGAAGACAATATAGATTTCAGAAAACCAAAATACAATTAACATGGAACATAGATATAATAATTAAATATGTGAAACTACGTCATCTAACACACTCTCCTCATTGAAAGATAATTGATTATGATTATCCTTGATATGGAAATGAATCATGAAGCCTTAAACCTACATTATAATCATATGGAATAGATACTTTTGTTCTACAGAGTAGTACTCATAGTACATGACTATTTATGTTGTTAAATTATAATTTTCTTCAACTGTTATACATGAAGTGAAAATACATTATGTTTTCTATGGATATATCTGGACCAAAACAACCCGATATTGATATTTTTGTCAATTTCGATCTATTAATCAAAGATTTGAAATTTATGTGGGATACCAGTGTTACAATGTATGATTCTGATAAAACTGAAGAATTCGCATTGATTGACATGATTTACAGGATGATAAATTACATTCCTACTTATGGAAATTATTTAGACTATAGTAATAATGGAATATCGTGGTGTCCCATTTTTTATTGATTCACACACTCAGTTTTTCTGAAACATTACTCAAAGATTGTTTTTGGGAAATCAAAAAATTTTACATCAATGACATAAATATTGATCCGGGATGGTAGTATTTGATGGGAATACAGAAAAAGGTAGATCATTGTCTCTATTAATGCGTGATCAACTATTAAATAAATTAAAATATATCTACACTATTATTGGTAAACAATTTTAAAAAATACTTACATAATCTTATTGGAAGAAGAGATCAATTTTCTTTGAAGTATCATACTATAATTGTGTGTACATAAAATTTTTTTTGATGTCATGCATGTATGAAAAAAATTTATTTGATATTGTTATTCGAACATTTCTAAATGTTCCAGTAAAAATAAAATATGGCATCAAGGTTAGGTTGGACATGATTGACATGGGGATAAGGGAAGAGTTGGTACTATTGAAGGTTAAAAGTCATAATTTTATTCCTATGACTACTTAAACATTATATAGATTATAAAATTTTCAATTTTACATTTTCCCTCATGGATTAAATGTTTTCAATGGTTATTCATCAAATATTAATAATTTCATTTCATGAAATAATTTGAAGTTACAGTGACTAAAATGACACGACAGACATGATTTGATAAAATATTTGATACATATAAGTTTATGTATCATTATTCCTAAAATTTATGGCATATATTTTGTTTAATATACTTATTTTTCAGAACCATATATATTAAGGTTATAAACCTGGTGATGTTCCTATTCATGAATAGGGATATTGTAATCATATTATGTGAATTAGAGATTTTCTTCCCACCATCATTCTTAGATATAATGTTTTACCTGATGGTTCACATGGTTAAATAGGTTCAACAATTTCATCATGCCTATTACATATGGATATACCCCATTTAATGGTATTTGTAGATTTTAAAATGTTTCATCTTAAATCGAAGTCAACCAAAAATTTTATTGTGGAATGACATATTGTTGACTAATTTATTTAATTATATACTGGTTTCTTATCATATGTTGATAACATCAGTCTCCCAGAGTTTCATCATAGTGGATGCTTTATAGGAAATTGGATTTATGGTAGAGATGTTTTCATAATTATCATCATTGTGTGGGATAAATTTCACTTATACATTTAATATAATAGTAAAGATATTGATCCATACATTGAATCCCACAGTTCAATTCATAGACATTTGAATCCATAAAGGGTTGAATTATAGATTTCAAATACACATAATAAAAAGTATTTGGGATGTTTTCGAGATCATATTTATAATTAGTTATCTAAAAATACAAATTCTATTGTCAAATTAATTTAATCAGGGAGAAAAGTGAAATTGTTATATCTTACATTAGTTGTGAAATTAATGGAATTATGTTCTATAATGAAGAACATGATAAAAGTATTATGATGAGAAATAGTGGAGTTAGACTTATGGAGGAAGTGATGCACATATTTGGTTTCAATGATTGAAATCCAATTTATTGGAATATGTTATATTTCATCATCATCGAACAGATATATGAGTTTTATTATAAAATATTTCAAGTTTTGATTTTTTATTAAAAATGGGTTGACAATAAGAGTGTAGTGAAATTTGAAAAAATGATCTTCGAGAAAGAAAAAAGTAAGATTAATTCATAATGGAATCACAAGATGTGCAGGTATTTTATGTCTCTAGACAAGAAAACAAGAATTGTACAATTATCCAGATGGAAACTAAAACAACTACAGGTTCCGGTGAAAATTCAATCAAGGATAACCCATTCATTGGGAGATCACAATCGTTTCATAGTGGTCCCAATGTAGACAATGTCTTGTACAATTTAGGGGAACATAAATAAAGGATTTGGATTATTAATAAAGGATATCAATCCCTAAAAACCATTAATGAAAATAAAGAGAGTTCAATGATTTGGTCAAAAAAATTTAATATAATATGATTTTACTAATAAAATTATGTGTTTTATTGTATATTATCATAATATAAATTAAATTTTTGACTAATCAAGTAGATAATGTCTTCTGCACATGGTGATGTTACCATTCTTGGGGAAGAACAGGCAATTGATGTTGAAACAACAGAATTATAAGTGGTCAACAACATATTAATAAAAAAACAAGAATGACGTAGCATAACTATGCTGACTAAAGTTATCATGGAAAGAAGAAAGGGTATAAAATTTAAGGTTTAATGGAATAAAAAAACCTACCAATTGACCCCATAAAGTCAACATTCATTCGTTATGTTGGGTTCATAGTGAGAATGAATGTGCTAATTGATATAGATTCATCGTTTCATGTCCAACCTATACCAAAGTAAACCCTTTTGGAAGATATTAAGGTAATGTTATGAGATACAGTCTCTATTTTCCCAAAAAAATTATATAAAGAAATTTTTATTAAATTTCATTATATTTTATGGAGTTAATTTATTTTAAACTATTCCCATATGAAATATGTATTAATTTCCACTAGAAATCCCATAGATAATTCAGGACACTTCTTATCAAGTTTCATCATACGGTTGTTGAGGGGAAATTAAATCCCTACCCACCAGTTAATTATGCACATATTATAAATATGGAAACATGGAAAGTATGGAATACTATTAATTCATTATGATTTATAATAGTATTACATAACAATGTCTATTTATGTTCACATGTTTTTTATACAATTTACACATATGAATCATTATCCACCATTCAAGAAGAAACACTAATATATGTTGCTTTGAAGAAAATGAAACAAAATGGTCATGTTAGAGTTGTGGGTTTTGAAGTGACTCCTAAAACATATTTTTAGAATACTAAACCTCAAAAAGATACATATATGATGATGAAAGTATTTCAGGTGAAAATAGATGAATAGAAAGATATTATTTGTCAATTTGGATTGGAAGACCAACATATGTGAATGGATCAAATCAAACTAGAAGTGAAAAAATGATCATCCCATGAACAACCAAATTACCCTTCCATCTTTGATGCTAGTAATTTCCATCAACTCCATACCTTACTTGAGATTATCAATTTTTCATTATACTTTCTCCTAAATGTGAATCAAACACCTTTTAAAAAATTTAATCACTAAAATTATATATGGTAAAGTTGTAGGTGATTTATATCTGACAGCACCCATGCACTACCTTATTGTGAGGGTTATGGTGTATAATATCTTGGTAGAAATTCTACACAAAAAAAAGAACTCCCAAAATATCACATGAGAGTGTGGATTAAAGTATATTAAGAGTTGAGTGTGGAGTTTCCTATTCCACATGTTGCTCTGAATATTACAATGTTCAATGATGTTATCCTAACTATCATAAAATGGATATATAATAATATAAAAATACATGATGTATGTCCATAACAAATTCTTTTAAATCAAAAACCAATAATAATTGATTAAAAAAGTTTTTAAGCAAGGTATGTTATTATATATGGATAAAAGAATAGTCAAATGGAAGTTCATATCAAGAAAATATTGTGAATTAACTAAAAAACAAAAATTCCTTCTGGGAGTACCTTCTTCTTTCTTTTTCCACTACAAAATATATTTTCCTTATAACATCATATATAAACTACAAACGATGATAGATATGTGTCCTACATTCTATTTGAATAATAAATATTTGTAAATTTCATTACAGTCACGATTGCCTTGAGAGTATAAATGAGATTCTTAAGTTTAAATAGATAAGAGTCTCAATTTTGAATACATTCATAAGGTACATTTTCATAATACGACTATCTAAAAAATGATCTAATATGTTCATTATATTTAATAACAATTAATATTTTCTACAGGTATTATTAAAATATAAAGTGAAACCCATGTGAAGCATGATTTGAATTCATTAATCCCTATAATTCTTATATAATAGAAATTTATTTAGAGTTTAAAGAAATTAATAAGAAAATAGATGATCTAAATAAGGAATTTGAGAAAAGAAAATGACAATGGAATATAATTTATTACTATAATGTAGGGCTAAAACCTTACAATCTAATCAGATAAAATATAATTTTATTTTTTTATTAATTTTTTTTCTTGGAATCATTGGATAATGATCTCAATCAATTTGGATAAAATTAATATTTAATTTTTGGATCCAATGCATGGATTTCCTTCAATCTTCCCACACATTATGTGTATTGTGAATTTGTAAAATACTTAAAAACATTTTATTGATAAACGTCGAATTATTTGTTTCATTTTTTGTTTTAATAATAATTTTTTTATGATTTGGGTGATCTTTAAATATAGGATAAATCATGGTATGAGGTACATGAATGAAAATATGAAGCCTGTGGATTACTTAAAATGGAAATATAATAAGGTATATATAGAAATATTTAATTATCAAAAACTTATTTCAAAACAATTTACTTAATTTAGTAAATATTTTTGTAGTTTTTGATGTAATATAATTACATCGATTATGGATATTATGTTTGAAAATTTATGAAAGATATGATATACCATCAATAGATTAACATCCCTATATATGTAGTTTCCTAAGGTAATTAAAATTTCATTAAAAATATATATTAATAATTTTTCTGCCTATATTTTCTTAGTAATACAAAAATTTAAAATAATATACATACTCAGAAGAAGAAGTAAAATTTTTTATAGTTGAGTGGGAGTCATACATGGTGTCAGAATGTTTTCCAACATCAAATTGAGGTGATTACCTACTATGTGATCTTGTACAAGATATGACCTTAAAAATATATTGGGGGTGTGAAGCATTAATATAATAATGATTATATATTATTTTTTATATGTTTCTCTAGAAGAACTATAATGTATTAAATCTATTTATTTAGAAATTACTGGGAAGAATACATGGTGTCAGAATGGATACACACATCATGGAAAGGTGACTTCTTACTACTTATCTTGTTTAATTTTTCATCCTTTTATCTAATTTTTTAGTTAATTTCATTATCATATTTATCTTATAATTATTTTTTTATCTTTTATACCTTAGTTAATAATACACATCAAATTCTAAAAACCATGAAAAAATAGATTATTTTTAAATCTTTAGGACAAATTTCCATAATTAATTTTTATTGTCTATGAATTAACCACACATCAATCCAAGAAATTATGTAATCTATATGACCCAATGTGTTTTTTTTTGAATAATTTTTTTTTATTTTTCTTTAAAACACTTATCACATCACCAAAATCAAGTGAACAATATTGGATTATTTTCAAACATTAAGAAAAAATCTATAATTCATTTTTTATATGAAAGAATTGATTGTACACCAATCTGACACATGATGTGGTTGATATGAACCTAAGTACATGTTTTAAATATAAAAGTATCATTTTAGTATTAAAAAATTTCACATATCCAAAACTAGGAAAATTTGATCTTATTTGTTTCAAATTTTAGGGGAAATGTCCATAATTCATTTGTCATGTTTAATAATTGACTGTATGTGAATCTGGCCCTTAATATTTTCGGTTTTACTCAAAATATGTGTTTTCGATACAAAAGTTTAATTTTAGTTTAAAACACATATAAAATAGTAAAAATTGGAAAATGAGCTAGGATTTGTTTTAACCATTACTAAAATAGTTCATAATTCATTTGGAAATACACGAATCGACCGCACATAAATCTCAGACATGATGTGGTTGATATTACTGAGAGTGTGTATTTTCAATATAAGGGTTCCATTTTAATTTAAAACATGTTTCACATTACTTAAACTGAACAAAGAAACATAGATTATTTTAAAACTTGAGGAAAAAATCAATAATTCGTTTTTCACATGTATTAATTGAGCGCATGAAAATAAAAAACATGATGTGGTAGATATGACTCGAAATACATGTGTTCAATATAAAATTTTATTTAAGTCTAAAATTATAACATATAAATAAAAAGAAAATGAGATCGTATTATATTCATGATTTATAAAATTGTTCAATAATTCAGTTGTGACCTGTACAAAATGAACACTCATAAATAGGAAACAAGATGTAGTCGGTAGGAATCAAAGTTTCAATAAAAAGTGTTTTTTAAGTATAAAACTCACATCTAATAGAAAAAGATGAGAAAATGTTCTTGGAGTCTTTTGAAACATTAAGAAATCGGTCCATAATTCATTTTTTACATATATGAATCGACTATACATCAATATGATACACTATGTGATCGATGTTACTCGAAGTGAATGTTTTCAATAGCAATCTTCCATTTTAGCTTACGAAACATGTCACATCACCAAAACCAAGAAAATGAGATTGGATTATTTTCAAACATTATAAAAACAATCAATAATTCATTTGTCACATGTAGGAATTAATTGCATGCTAATATGATACATGATGTGGTTAAAATGACTCGAAGTACATTTTTTTAATAAAAAGTTTAATTTTGGTTTAAAATGAATCACACCAACAAAACCAAGAAAATGAACTTAGATTGATTTCAATTTTTTAAATGGTTCATAATTCATTGTTTGCCTGTATAAATTGACCGCACATCAATAAGACACATTATGTGGTCAGTATAACTTAATGTTCATGTTTTCAATACAAAAGTATCATTTTAGTGTAATACATATATGAAATAGATAAAACAAAGAAACGAGATTAGATTTTTTTTAAACATTTGGAAAATGGTGCATAATTTATTTTAGATGTGTAATAAACTAAAAATATGACATATGATGTGACCAATATGAATCAAAGTGTATATTTTCAACGGAAATGATCCATTTTAGTTTAAAACACATTCCAAATCACTAAAACAAAGAAAATAATATTGTATTTTTTTAGACCTTATAAAAAAGATATATAATTCATTTTTGACATGTAAGAATTTATCTTACTCCAATCCAACACATGAGGTGGTTGATATGAATCAAATCGCATGTTTTAAATATAGAACTTCTGTTTTAGTTTAAAAAACATCACATAACCAAAACTAATAAAATGAGCTCAAAATATTTTCAAAATTTATAAAAACAATCTATAATTCATTTTTGACCTGTAGAAATCGACTACACATCAATTTAATACTAGATGTGTCTAGTATGACTCAAAAGGCATATTTTCAAATCAAAAGTGTCATTTTAGTTTAAATCATGCATCAAATAGACAAAATGAGTAAATAAGCTCATATTGTTATCAAATATTAGAAAAATCGTCCATAATTTATTTTTGATGTGTAAGAACATACAAGACCTCAATTCAAAACACAATGCTACTAATATGACTCAAATTGTGTGTTTTTAATAGACAGGTTCTATTTTAGTATAAATTGTGTGACACATCACTAAATCTGAGAAAAATGACTTGTATTATTTTAAAATTTTATAAAAATGATTTCTAATTAATTTTTCAAGTGTAGGAATAGACCTCACATCAATTAGAAACACAATGTGGTCGATATAACTCGAAGTATGTGTTTTTAATACAGAATTTCCATTTTAGATTCAGGCATACAAAAAATATCCAAAACTAAGAAAATGAACATGTATTGTTTTTAAAATTTTAGAAAAACAGTACATAAATCATTTTTTATGTATAGGAATTTACCTCACATAATTCCAACATAGAATTTGATCGATATGACTCAAAGTGAGTTTTTTAGATACTAAAGTATTATTTTAGTTTAAATAAAACATTAATTATCTAAAACCCTAAAAAAGTGTTTGCATTGAATTAAAAAATATAGAAAATAAGAAAAAGTTATTTTTAGCATATATGAATTAAAATCACATAAATCTAACACAAGATGTCATCTAAAATACTTAAAGTGCATGTTTTTCTTACAAAAGCACCATTTTAGTTTAAAACACACCTCAAATTTCAAAAAAAAAGAAAAAAGATCATATTATCTTTAAACATTAGAAAATTAGTCCATGATTCATTTTTTATTTGTAATAATTTACTGAACATTAATCCATCACATGATGTGACTGATATAACTCAAAGTGTGTGTTTTCAATATAAAGGTTTTGTTTTAGTTTAAAACTCATTCCACTAGAAAAACCCAAGAAAATGGTCTTTTCTTACATTAAAAATCTATTAAAATGATGCATAATTTATTTGTGACATATAAAAACTCATATCATGTCAATATGACCCATATTGTGGTCAATATTATTCAAAGTGCATGTTTTTAATATATAAGTTCCATTTTAGTTTAAAATGTTCATCACATCCCCAAAAATTGGGAAACACTCTCATATTTGTTCATCATTTTATTTAATATTAATTACTTAATTTCCTTAACATTTTTATCTTATACCTATGTAGTTACTTTTCACAAATATAATTCTTGAAGAAGCACAAGAAATGGTGTGACATTTGATGGTTTATTATAAAAAATAAAGTCCTCTTTAATTGGCCTCCATCCATAATAAATTTTTTATCACCATAGATAAGATCTAATTAAAGAGAACCAACTTCTGAGAATAATAAGAAATGGTGTTATGTGTAATAATGAACTTCAACTCAATCCAATACACAGTGTCACTCTTAAGACTCAAAGTATATATTTTTAGTTTAAAATTTAAAATTTGTGTTTAATTTATTTCTTTATAGTATTACTAAAATAATAATTTTATTATTATATAGGTGCATTTTGTTTTTCATGATTTGGGGTGGTTTATTTGGAAACTAATATCTTGAATGGGGTTTGGGGGTCAAAGAAAAATCAACCTTGATGTTTTTGAATATATGTGATAATTTGTACTTACTCATGTAATTATAAAAACCAATGTTTTCAATTTCTATAATATTGTGTTTTCTTTCTTATATTTGTGATATAAATTTTATTTCCATCAAATTAAGTATTTTCTAATATATTTTCTCCTAATTTTCACTTGTATTTGTTATTTTTTTGGCTGTAGTGTGCTATAATTTTAACATGACATAGAAGCAGTATGTCCCTTTATCAGTTCTAGTAATAGCAAAGATAAAGATAACCTTTATCAACAATAGAAAGAGAACTAATAAATGGATCCTTTATAAATGATAATAAATGATTTTATATATGGATCCTTTATCAGAACTATTAGAAACAATGAGAAAGTGATCCTTTATTAGTTTGAAACTAGCATCGATAAAGGACCACCTTTATCGACACTATTTTTGGTACTAATAATGGGGGTACTTTATCATCACATAAAGAAGAAATTATAAAGGTTTCCATTATTAGGGATTTTTTAAGAAAGCTTCCATTTATCAAATACTTTCTAGTTTTAATAAAATCCTATTACTTTCAATTTCACTTTGATTGTCAATGAATATTTTTCACTAAAAAGTAACTATTTTAGCAAAGTTAAAGGCCGTATTTGTATTAATTCCCCATGGGATCAATAAATATAATAATCATAGTAAACGATAGACTATGTACCTATAGATTTAGTAGTATAGGATATGGAATAATATAGGATACCTCCCATTTTTAGAATAACATTTTTGGCTACCAAGAGAGCACTGAGAACTATGTCTAATAGTTGGTAGTAAAAAGGTATGTTTCAACATTCACTAGTAAATGGATAACTATGATATGAAACATGAAAATGATGTAGTATGGTACATAATACCCTAAGCTGTGGATATTTACAACATTTAATAACTAAATGATGTGGATGATTTCATACAAGATGATATTCCAAGTAAAAGTACTAAAAATAGAAAAACTGAGGGATCAAGCCATTGAAACTAGGGAAAACGATTATTCCATCAAATTTTATAAGCTCGGGTAGTTATTTTTAGTACATGACCTACTATTTAGTTTTCCTTCATTAAAAAAAACAAGATTGGATTGGTCCGATTGAAAATGATTAAGTGATACCAACAAGAAGAGTTAATCTATTTGTAAAAGAATTAAATGGGATGACATGTGTAGATAGATCAGAATATAGAACATTTATTGATCTCTACAAGGTAAAATATTTTCAATCATCTATCACCTGAGCATAAAGAGGTAATTTCATGGCAATGACCCTAAACAAAAGTGATTCCTAGAGGAAACTCGGTTTTTTAGAATTGTTTTTTAAAAAATTCTATTTTTAGGCATATTCACTCTCCCCAAAATACTTTAAGTTTAATTGAAAAAATGGAATATACTTTCAATTTTTCAATTTTATTTTCATTTACATAGATACATCACTGTGTAGTGTGAAAATAGGTAGTAAAATAAAATTATGTCATAAATCTGGTGCAGGAAAAACCTATGTAACCCATGTTTGAAGGATCTATAAATGGGATTAAGTGTTTTAATTTTTTTAATATTCTACTCTACTCACCAAATTTAATCTTTTTCAAACGTTGAACTATCAATTTCATGCCCTTCCTTGATTATTTACTAAACATTGAGACATAAACTACCTATGATAATTACCATGCCTTGTTTTTAAATTTCTTTTTCCAATAAATTTTAATGTGGATAATTGAAGAAAGAATTATTAGGGATATGCATGTGGTTTTGGATTTGAAAAAATATGATTTAAGGAGATTATTTGAATTTTTAAATGAAATATTTCTAAGATATGGATTACCTTGAATTTACGGAATTTGTGTTAATTAATTTTATTATTTGTATGCATCTCCATGCATAATTTGTCCAAACTTTTATCTCATTCTAGATCCATTTTCTGAGCAAATTTTTTTAATTATTTCTATAATATATTCCTTAAGGGACATGGGAAAGTTCTATTATATAACTTTCTTGTCCTATTATCAAAGATATGACTGAATAGAATCACTTTTAATATTATAGTGGTATTCTTTTATAACCCTTTATCCTTGGACGCACCTTGTAATAATATTTTTTTATCAAAATTATATAGAATCAATGGATAGTCTTTTTATGAAATTATTCATGTTACAATACCAAATTATCCATTCGTACCCATTTATAAAATATTTATCTTGATTTTTAAGAGTAGGTGTGTGGGAGCCGGTGTAATGGTATATTGGACACATGTATCAAAATGGATAACTTTGGGAGATATTTAATGTGATAATTGAGGAGTGGTTAATGATTACAATACATTGTATTCAGAACACACCCTCTTGGAAATAAAATATGTGAAAAATGGTTTGTTTCTTGGTAAATTAGAAAATCACCATTACATGAACAGTGATATTATTATAATTACTAAAAATAGTTTTATGAGGAGATAATTTGGGTTTGGGTGGTGGATATGAAATTTTTTCCATACCCAAATTTTGAAAAAAAATTAAAAAAATAAAAATAAAAAAATAAGATATATAATAGGTTGTTTCATTCATTATACTATATTCCTTCATAATCCTTTTTTGAGTTTCAGGGTAGAGGGAGATGACATCTAAAATTAGATATTTTCCATTGATCTTATCTTTTGATATCATTCAATATTCATTAAATTCAATCCTCCTTTAGAAATACTATTCACATATTTTACCCACCTACCCTAAATCCCCAGAGACATTTAAGCCTTAATTAAAAGCCTTTATTATTAACTCGGATCTCTATCTTTAAATGGTGGAGTTTCAAGATTCCTTACTAGCCAATGGTAAGTGACATGTTTTTGAGGTATTTTCATAACTAATTTATGATTTTACCTTTATTGTGAGTGGAAAAATTGAGGTGAGGTAAATTATAAATGCCATTCATATTAATAATTAATTGAAAAATACAAATTGATGAATTAAAAGGCATGGATTTTTCAACAGAAGAAAATTAAAATAACCAGTTTATTTGTTTCCTTGAAAATTAAGGAATTGAGGAAATTTTCCATTAACATGACAAATACTTAAATTATCCTTTTAATCAATTTATTTTATTAATATAGAGATTAAATCATTGTAAGTAATGTTTCCTTTATAGTATATTTAGATTTCATCCTTGAGGACCAAGTCTAAATATAAATATGGGAGAATTTGATTCTGACATTTCATGCATGCTTTTTAAGATTAAAATTTAATAATTTCTTAATTTAAATGATTATTTGTTTACCAAATATTTGATATTTTATTCATATTTGGTGGTATATAAATAATTTATGAGAATGAGTGAGAGGATCCAAAATGGTTTGAATTTCCACTAAAAGATGGATATCCAAAATAAAGGAATATCATAGTATTTTTCAAAGGGTTAGAACTTAATAAGAAACATAAAAATAGTGAAACTATTCAAAATTTTAGATTTAGGGATTGAAAATAGAATTCAGGGCCTAAAAACTTTTCATGGTGTATACTTAAGGCCAGAAAAGAGAACTCAGGGAATGAAAAGAATTCAAGGATTTAAAAAAATTATAGGTTGAATTCGGTGCATAAAAAATTGAAGGGGTCAATTCAGGATGCAAAACATCAAAAAAGGAGAAGAGGTTCCATGAATTTTATGGTTTGGATACATTTTTTATGTCATAAAAGCGGGTATAAATATCAAGTAACAAAATTTTTAATAGGAATTTCAATAGGAGACTCAAATAATAGCTCATTAACAACCATTAATCACTAAGGAATTACTTGAGCCTCTTTTATGATCATATTAATGGTGAATTAAAGTATCATGATAATCTTTAAGGATTATAAATAGATATTTTTTATACTTCTTTTAGGGATCAATCTAGAGATGAAAACCTAGGGTGAGTTATTACCCTATTGTAGAGTCCACCATTAGTATTAATCTATGTTTTGTTTAATGTTTTCAAATATTATTTTCCAATAATCACACATTACTATAATGAGGGGGTAAATCCTTTTATGTTATTTGGTGTTGTAGATAAAAGGTAGAAGGTGCATTGGATTGTGTTTTCTTATTTTATTCATGTTGGGTTGCTGAAATAAAATTGATTTTTAATTAAATTCTCTTTTATTTTTTTTCATGAGAATTGATGTTAAAATATAAAATAACCATTAAAAATTACATTAAAATATCCCTAAAATATTTCATGACCATTTAATAGTCTAGAGAAATTAGGTTTAAATATGGTATCGTGGAAAACATGACCCAAAAATTCCCCAAATTACATGAGCATAGAAAGGTGGTTTCCATATTAAGGAGGGGATTCCATGTATATTGGATCTCCAACACCTTAACTTCAATTCTAATGATAAATCAATCAATTTAATATCAAAATCCAATTACAGATAAACCCTAAATGGACTATACCCTGTTATGCCTTTCTAATTAGTTTCAAAAACCAAACTTTCCTTTTCCCTATTTATCGCTTTCTTAATAAACAATAGCAAACTTATTATTCTACCTATTATTCAAATCAAACCAAATCATTTTCTTCTTTTAAAAAACCAAAAAAATAATTTCCTCATCCCTTGTATTTGACCTTTAACTCTTTTCTTACTATATTACAATTATTAAGTTTAATTTTTTTGATTCTATATAAATAATTAAATTTTGTTTTCCCTTTATGAAACAAATGATTCCCTATTAGTGGTCATATTTCTACACTTATTTATATAGAAGTATTAATAAGGATCCATCTGAATTCTCGAGTAAAAGATATTACTATAAGAAAACTCATCTTGAGGAATGTGTTGATCCCAACCACATTTGAAATCTATATAATAATATCTCAAAATATCTTTTAGTATTTTAATGGTTCTCTCAGACTGACCATCTATCAGAGTATGACAAGCATCACGGAAGCAAAACTCCGAGTTTGGAACATGATAAATACTTCACCAAAACTCTAAGATAAACCACAGATCTCAGTCAGATACAATATAATGTTTTACTCCATGAAACCTTATCACATAATTAATATATATTATAGTATTTTATCAAGATATAAATCTTCTCAGATAAAATTAATGTGTTCTAACTTCGGAGGGAAATTGAATTCCACCAAAATAGAATTAGAAGCTTTAGACATATTGGGGTGTTCGATGAAAAAACCTATAATGATGTTTTACCATTTTCATTTTAGTTTGGGTAATGTGTATAACATACCCTTATAATTTTGTCTCTTAGCCTTGAATTTCTGACATACTGTGTACAAAAATACATACTCTAAAATATTTTTTTCATGTTGTCCCACAAGAAATACTCTTTCAGATCTCTATACATCTTCAAAATTACATGATGAATAGAGAATTTTAAACTATGATATTCATCCAATAATTCCTTTTAATCTAATATTGATAGAACAAATAAACTGTTTCTAGACATTATCATTATATCATAATCATGTTTGAACTCAGGATAATTTGTCACTTTCTTTTGTAGCTCTATATCTTCACTTTTTTTCCCTCTTTAATCCTCACATGGATGGATGGTTGAACATTCATCTGAGAAAGATAGGATTTATCCACTTTCCTTTGGATTTCAACTTTCATATTCTTTAATCAATTAGTATGGTACCTATTTCAATCATCATCATGGAATAACTATCATGGTTATTCTGACTTAGATAATCATCCAATGTATTTTTCTTCCCAGGGTGGTAATGTATTGAACATTCATAATCTGTAATCAATTCCAACTATCATCTATGGTGCATATTCTACTATTTATGAGTTGATAAATATATTAAAATTTTATGATTAGTATATATGTCACAAAATTCTCTATAAAGATTATATATCCATACTTTAATGAAAAAAATACTATAACTAACTGCATATCATGATTTAAATAATTTATCTCATGATCCATCAATTATCATGAGATAAAAGTTATCACTATATCATCCAGCATAAGGACACATCCAAATCCATTATTTTATATATCACTATATATTACAAAACCTTCTCTACTACATGATAGTGTAAACATAGGTGTATTGACTGACCTTATCTTCAATTCCAAGAATTTTCTTTAACATTAATCTATCCAAAGTAACTTGGTTCGCTTTAGAGTTAAATTTATGAGTTTATTAGATATTCCTGATAAATTCTCCACAAATTGTCGATAATATCCATCCATCCATGAAATATATAGATATCAATCAAATTGGTTGGTCTAGGACAATTTTCAATAACTTTCGCCTATAATATATCCACTGGTATACATCTGAATGACTTTATATATCCAAAAAATAAAACTTCATGCATCAAAAATTCAAACATGGTGAATTTTGTATAGAGATTATCTTTCTTAAAGTTCTTTAATACAGTCCTCAACTAATCATCATGATATCCCTTAATCATTTAATATTTAATAATATCATATATAAATAGTATCACAGACAAATCAAGGAAATCTATAAAGACTCTATTCATTAAATATATAAATATAACAATGGAATTACTGATAAAAAATGGAATCACTATAAATTCATAGTGTCCATACCATATATGGAAGGTTTTTATGGGTATGTATTCTCTTTTTACCCTTAATTTATTGTATCTAGATTTAAAATCAATTTTGAAAAAATATTTAACTACTCGTAATTGATAGATCAAATCATCAATATGAGGTCAAGGTTAATTATTCTGGATTTTGATCTTTTTTAGTTTTCAATAATAAATGGAGAGTCATATTGATCTATCTTTCTTATTAGAAAAATAACAGTTTCACCCCATGCTAATGCACTTCCGAATGAATAACTTATCAGTATTCTCCTATATTTTCTTCTTAAATTCTTGTAACTCAATATGGGATATACTATATGGATTCTTTGAAATAGTTTTAGCACTAGGTATGAGTTCAATTTAGAACTGAACATTATTATTTGGAGGAATAGTGGGAAAATATTATAGAAAACCATCAACAAACTCTTAGAAAATTAGTATATCTTCATTATTGAGTATATCTCCAACCATTTATGATAATCACCCATTTTGAATAGAAATAAACACACATATAATGGATTAAATTTTCATTGGGAGTTCATATTTATCATCTCATTGATATATGATCGTAATTTGGTTTTTAATATAAAACATGACTTCCCTTTTTCTGAAACTGATATTGGATTTATATAACTAAATCCCATCCATGATTAAAAAACATAAAATTCTACTAGAGGGGGAATAAGAATATTTCCATGAAGCAAATTCCCATCAACATAAATTGGAAAATAATCATATACATGAGATGTGATCATCATACCATTAGGGGTTTTCCTAGATAATTCAATATCTAATTATTGATGTGGTATTATTGTAACTTCTCGGTTACAGGTGCCACCCAAAGGTGCCTCGAACCAGGTTGGTCACATAACCTCAAGAGTATTACCCCAAATTCCAAAGGCTACCGAATAGCAGAGGGATAAGGTAATACATTGGGGAAACTATTCCCTCATTGACATAGTATACATAGTGGAACAATAAATGATAAATAATAGCGGAAGCAATAATACCATGAAACAAAATTAAACATTACAAGACTAATAGTAAATAAACAACCGGATCACATATATAAATGATGCATGTCACATATGTCCAGGAAAGCATCCAAACAAGTCACAATACTAGAAATTCAATACTAAACCAAGTACAAAATAAAACAATTAAACTCTAGAAGCATTACAATCTTCATCTTAGCCCCTTGCTCTCCAAATCCAATAGTAATCAAGTACCTGATGAAGAAGGGAGCTTGTCCTTGTCTACACCTGCAACCATATAATCTTTTTGGGCCCAAAATCATGACCCAAATAGGGTGTGAGATGAATCCAATTAGGAAACCACCAAAAGATATGTGCCTAATAGTCATTTAATGTATATAAGATTCAATATACATAAATGAAGTAATAAACTAGGAAGTACTCAAAAGTAAACCATCCTAAAGTTTTTCAATTACATTTATTTTAATTTTTAAATTATTCAAACCGTTGAATAAGTTAATCTTGAGATCTAGCCTAAGATATATATCCCCCTATATAATAGTACCAACAGACATCTCAGAAGATCATCTAAACAACCAAGTAAGGTCGAGTCCAAGATTGTGATTTGGATTGGAAGACATTTAACAATTATACATTTTTTCACAACAGACCCTCTGGGACATCTTTCATGGTCTAAACCCTCTAGTATCACATAGCATAGAGTAAATATAATGACCTCCTAGGTTTCCTCATGGTTGATACCCCTGGTTTACATAGCATTAATAATTTATATATGACCTCCGGGTAGCTCTCATGGTCAATACCTCCTTGGTAAACATAGCATAAATAATCATAAACATCCTCCAAGTAGCTGTAACGACCCAAACTTTTTGAGTAGTATATTAACTTCCTCTTAATGATTTAATAGAGATGTTAATGGTTAACGTAGAAATAGGAGTCGATGGATTCATCCAGCAGACTCGAACCATATGAAGCCCACTTATCAGAGCTTGGGAAGGAGGTGTCATCTTTGGGATTCGCTTTGGACCAAGCCCAATCCGAACTCCAGCATGTCAAGCTTGAATAGAAATACTTACGGGAGAAGTTCAAGTTAGTAGAGATTACTACTATGGAAATGTTATCTGAGCCTCCCTTAGATTCCATCACCATATCACACCTTACACTTAGTTCATATGCTGGTGTTATAAGGGGATATGTGATGATACCCTAGCTTCTTTATGTAATCCATTGGGATGAATAAATTGAGATTTCTTCCTTTTGCGAAGTTTGTAAAATTTCCAATGTCCGAATAATTTTAGGATGTATTTATTGATGAATTTTGAAAAAAATGATATTTTAAAATATTTATGTAAACCTTAAATAATTAATGATGTGTAATGATTTTCAAAAAATGGTCTTCTGCAAAAGTGTTCAGTAAAGAATTTGGATTCTAATAAGATCAACTTAATTTTTGATGAATAGTAAATTATAAATAGTGATTTTATGCTTAGGATTTGTAATGTGACCAAATGGATTAGTAATCCCACTTAAAGAAAGTTTTAATATAATTTAGACACCTTGATTAAGTAATGAGATTCAATAAAATGGGTAAATAACAGTTTCATAAATTATTAGTCAAGTATTAGTTTTTTCGGGTGAATAGTGTTTTTTTAATTAAAAATTAAATTAAAAATAATTAGAAAATTATTTTTATAAAATGAACTTTATTTATGAACTCAGAGCATCGATATTATGTTATGGTAATTTTTGGGAATTTTTCTGAGAAAAATGAATTCTCAGTGAATAGTGTTTTTATTTAAAAAGTAAATTAAAAATATTTAAAAACGTATTTTTATAAAATGGAGTTCATATTTGTAATAAGATCATTGATATTTGGTTAAGGTGAAATTTTGGGATTTTTCTGAGAAAGATGAATTTTCAGTGAATAGTAAAAACGCAGTTTTAGGGTTTCAGTATGTTTAAGGACATCATAACTGTGTCATGATGATATCATGAGATATTTTAAGGGTTGGCCGACCAAAGGTGATTAATTATTGTTTTTTGGGCCCCATGTGGCCTAACTCTATGGGAAATATCATGGGAGAGCACATGGTTTTGAGAAAACCACTTGTGAGGTGTGCCTTGGCCATTAATGCCTTGTCCCCTCACTTTCCCTATAAATACCAAGCCATTCTCCCATCCTTTGGACTCAAAAATAATTCTCAACGAATTTATGGTCTCCTTACCTCCCAAGTAGTCCTCCCAAGGTGACCTCAATCCTCTCAAGGTCCCAACCTTTGAGTTTTAAGAGTTACGTTTAAGGTAAGGGATCCGACCTCTCCCTTGGTTTTCAAGAAATCTATTTTATGTCATTCCTTTTATGCTCCATGTTATTATGTTGGAAGATGTTCTTTTATATTCCTCTTAATGCCCTTTTCATGTTTATATGATGATAGATCCCCTCTTACTCTCATCATTTCGTTTTATGAATGTTTAAGTGACGCCGTTAGGCTGCCGAATTTTTAAAGGATTCTTTCACCCTTCTCATTTTCAAGTTTTATTTTCATGTCAAGTATTTAATGTTCCTTTTTATTATGTTGGGGTATGATATCTATACCTATCATAATGATCTTTTATGATCATATGATGAGAGACCCTATTTGATCTCATCAATTCATTTTTATTGAAGTTTAAGTGACGCCGTTAGGCTGCTGAATTTTCATAAGAGAAATATTATTTTTGTCTTACTTCTGTGTTTTTCATTTCAAATGGTATATCCTTCAAATTTCATTAACATGATTCATATCCTTTATATTATTTCCCTATTCTATTTTTATAGATCATTTATGAGTGGGATACAAATGTCCCCTCTCTTTTCAACGTTTTCTAAAACCCTATAACGTAGCAGTTATGCTGCAGAATTTTCGTCTCAAGATGCCTCTCTCTTTTTCTCAAAATTATTTTATATTATTAAGTGAATACTCAAAGCAATTATTTATATAGGGGTATTCACATATATATAAAAATGTTCTATTTTATATTCTGGGATTTACATACAATAAACCTGCTTTCCCTTTCTGTGGGTTTAAAGTGACATAAAGATCATGTCTTTAAAGCAGTTTTTAAAAAGTTATGATTATGAAATGAAACCCATTTATTTTATACTATATGGGTAGTTTATGAAATTATTTATGATGATGTATGTGGCTCACATGATAATAAATACATGTCAAGGTTGCGCCCAGATAGCGCTCCAATGCATTGGGTTAAGACTTAATCTCTAGAGATGACTTTTTAGACTGATACCTTGGTGAATAACCTCGGTAATTTTTAATGACACCTTGGGGATGACCCTTGGTGAAACGAAATGATTTTCAATATTAAATTTTTCAGCCACATCTTCAAGTTATGAAAAATTTTATTTTTATTATGATATATCTCATGATTGTTTTCTCATGCCTTAAAGTTCTTTTCATGACCTTATTGAAATATCTCAAGTCCACATGTAAAATGTTTATCTTGTTTCCCTTATTGGGCCTTCTTCTCACCCTTTCTTTTGATGTATGTCCCTAGGTTATGAGATGTAGTAATGAACCTAGGATGAAATTAAGGATTAGCCTTTAATGTGTTTAAGAAGAATGCTTTATGTTTTTTTCATGTATAATGTTCCTGGTTTCCAAGACACTAAACCTTAAAGATCCTCAGTTTTGTGTAATGTAATGAATGTTTATGTTATAAAAAGGCGGGATGCTATAGTTGGTATCAAAGGATGGTTTAGTTATTTGTTTAAATTAGGATATAAAAACTTTTGGAAGAACCCTATATAAAAGTTTAAATATAGGAAAACTTCCTGGTATTTTGGTAAGTATTGAGTAAGTGGTTTATCAAACAAATACATCCCTGTCTGGATACGAGCCGGTAGAGGCGGCTCTGGTACAGATGTACATAGGGGTAAAACCCGAAAACACCGCTTTGAGATAGACTCGAACGGAAACTGGTGCACGATAACGGGCCTTGATGCACTCTTGGTTACGACACTCCGGGTGGATATGTTTGGTTAATCGCAAGATTGTTATGAATCATTATGAAGGAATTATAGAGAAATGTAATTTTCTAAGAATGAAGTCTTAGTTAAAAGATTCATAAATGAAATAAGTTTCTCACTAATGTTTTATTATTTTCGAAAATGGCGAGAAATAGGAGGAACTGTGCAGATGGTGACCGCAATGCACCATGTGATGACGGCCCTCTGATGGAAGACAGAATGGAAACATTCATGCGAATGATGAACCAACTGACTCAAGTTATGAGTAATAACTTGAATCAAGCTGAGAGGACGATCTAACCATGAAGGGAACAAAATTATTTTAAGTCCTTCATGCATCAATGGCCACCATCATTTAGTGGATCTACTGACCCATTGGTTGCGGAACAATAGATAAGCTCCATTGAAAAGATCTTTTTTGTACTCCTTTTTCAGAACAAGAAAAATAACCCTTTCTGTTTATCGCCTAGAGGGAGAAGCTGATCAGTGGTGGTCACTGGTCAAAAATACGAAGCCTAGAGGAGAGATGGAAGCTATGGAGTGGGAAGAGTTATGGGGAATATTCTTTAATAAGTATTTCCCTCGTTCTATGAGAACAAGAATGGAGAAAGAGTTTCTCGAGCTGAAGTAGAAGGAGAACGAATCTGTCGGAAGATATGAGATGAACTTCACCTGACTTTCACGATATACCTCTAGCTTTTTCATGGATCCAAGTGGGAAGGTTGATAGATTTTTCAGTGGACTGATACCTCATCTGCGGAAGAATTTAGGCAACCAGGACTACGATAGCTACGAGGAGATCATGCGGAGTGCAATAAAAGTCGAGCGATAGTTTGGTGAGACACAGTGGTCTCATAAATCAAATGACAAGAAGAGATCGTTGGAGCCCAGTTTGGGGAAGACTTTTGATCAAGGAAGAGATGGAAAGCAAATTCAACTTACCACATGCAATAAATGTGGGAAGAAGCATCCGGGGAACTGCTTTATCGGAAGTGGAAAGTGCTACAAGTGTGTAAGAGGAGTCCATATTGCTCGTAATTGTCATAGTGAGGTGAAGCCTCAACTCTCCAACACTAACGATAGAGGAAAGATGGTTCTGGCCTTTCCCGAAGTTCATTTCTTCAAGTGTGGATAGCTTGGGCACTATGCTAATCTCTGTCCAAATCCAAGGGCTGTGTAGGGGAATAACCATCAACCTCAGCAAATGCCAGGGGAGGAAGGTCGTTATTTTTCTATCACAACAACTGAAGTTGAAGCTCCGAATGACGTGGTAGCAGGTACTCTTGTTGTCCTCTCAAAACTAGCAACTAATTTTTATGATTCTGGTTCTACGCATTCCGTTATTTCCTCCATGTTTTCAAAGAATATAGAATCAATCCCCGAAATGCTTGAGGTAGAGTTGTCAGTCAAGACTCCAAGTGGGATTATCCATGCATCAACAGTGTTTAGATACTCTAGTGTTTACTTTAGTGAGCACAATATTATCGCAAATCTAGTATTCATTCCCATGTTGGAATTCGACGTTATACTAGGGATGGACTGGCTCTCAAAGTATAATGCTAAGATCAAATTTATAAGTAAGGAAATATCAGTAGTCTTGAATAAATGAACTACAGTTATCTTCCAAGGAGAGATATCCTGAACTGATCCTTATCTAGAAGCACATCCTGTAGCTTTCTTTATGGAGTTAATCGGTGATGATGAAGAAGGAAAAGGGAGCATACAGATAGAAGATGTTCCAATTGTTCAGGAATACATGGATGTATTTCTTGAGGAGTTACCTGGACCTCCCCCAGAAAGAGAGGTAGAGTTCTCCATTGAACTCATACCTGGATCTCAACCGATATCAAAGACCCCATATAGAATGGAAAATGTGGATTTAAAAGAGTTAAAGAAACAACTCCAAGACTTGCTGGAGAAGGGTTTTATCCGACCGAGTGTGTCTCCTTGGGGAGCAATAATTCTCTTTGTGAATAATAAGGATGGATCAATGTGTCTATGCATTTATTATAGAGAATAGAATGGGATCATAGTGAAGAACAGATACCCTCTTCCAAGAATTGATGATTTATTTGACCAACTTCGTGGAGCCTAGTTCTTCTCTAAGATTGACCTTCGATCTGGTTATCATCAACTGAGGGTGAAGAAGGAAGATATTCCAAAGACTGCCTTCCGATCAAGATATAAGCATTATGATTTTACTGTTATGCCCTTCGTCTTGACTAATGATCCTGTTATTTTCATGGATTTGATGAATAGAGTCTTTAAGGACTACCTTGATAACATTGCAGTAGTTTTTATTGATGATATTTTGATATATTCAAAAAGTCTTGAGGAGCATGAAGATCATATGAGGGTTATTTTGAAAACTATAGAGAAGGATAGGCTCTTTTGAAAGTTCAACAAGTGTGAGTTTTGGTTATAACGAGTGGCTTTCTTGGGGCACATCGTAACCAATGAAGGAATCTCAGTTCACCCTGTAAAGACAATGGTTGTGGAGGAGTGGCCTCAACCCACAACAGTAGCTGAGATTCGTAGTTTCCTTGGTTTAGTGGGATATTATAGGAGGTTTGTGAAAAACTTTTCACAGCTTTTTAATCTACTAACCTAGTTGACTCGAAAAGGGGTTAAGTTCATCTGGACAAAGGAATGCAAGGAAAGTTTCCAAGAGCTAAATAAGAGATTTGTTACTGCACATGTGTTAACACTACCCTCTATCGGAGAAGGATTCATTATTTTTAGTGATGCATCTCTGAAAGGTCTTGGGTGCGTCCTCATGCAAAATTACAAGGTAATTGCTTATGCATCTCAACAATTGAAGATTCATGAGCAGAATTATCCTACGCATGATCTAGAGCTAGTGGCAGTTGTTTTTTCTCTAAAGATATGGAGGCACTATCTTTATGGGGAGAAATGTGATATATACACTAACCACCAAAGTTTAAAGTATATTTTCACATAGAAAGAATTGAACATGAGACAAAGGAGATGGTTGGAACTTATTAAAGACTATGATTGTTCAATTAATTATCACCCTGGAAGAGCAAACAAAGTCGCGGATGCGTTAAGCAAGAAAGACCCTTTTGTTCTGGCAACAATGAGGATCCTAGGAGATCCCTTGATAAAAGATCTAGTAAAATTGGACATGGGAATTATAAGGAAAGGGACATCATCAACCCTATCCCAAATGATTTCTCAACCTTCATTACTAGAGAAGATCAAGAAGGCTCAAAAAGAAGATCATTTGCTGCAGGAGAAGTTGGAGGCTGTAAAAGATGGGAAGTTCCCTGATTTCAATATTGATCAAGAAGGTGTATTGAAATTTCGTACAAGACTATGTGTTCCATAATTTCTGGAGATAAAGAAAGAACTTATGTATGAATCTCATAGCTCTACTTTCTCTATACATCCAGGAAGTACTAAAATTTATAGAGAAATTCGTGATCATTATTGGTGGGATAACATGAAGAGGGAGATTGTTGATTACACTACAAGGTGCATGGTGTGTCAACAAGTAAAGGCAGAACGACAACTTCCTAAGGGGGTATTACAACCGCTACCCATACCAGTATGGAAGTGGGATAATATCACTATGGACTTTTTAAATGGTCTCCCGAAAACATCCAAGGGAAATAATACGATATGGGTTATTGTGGACCCTCTCACCAAGACCTCCCATTTTATCTATATTCGGGAAGATTTCTCTCTGGATCAACTTGCCAAGATATACGTAAATGAAGTGGTGAGGCTGCATGGGGTACCACTATCCATCGTTTCTGATCGTGATCCAAGATTCACATCAAAATTCTGGAGAAGTCTTTAACATGATCTGAATACTGAATTGAATTTTAGTACGGCCTATCATCCTCAAACTGATGGCCAATCTGAAAGGAATATTCAGACACTCGAAGACATGCTGAGATTATGCTCAATGGAATTTAAAGGTGGATGGGATCAACACCTCCCATTAGTTGAGTTCTCCTATAACAGCAACTTCCATTCGAGTATTCAGATGGCACCCTATGAAGCTCTGTATGGCAAGCGATGTAGAACTCCTACTTGTTGGGATGAAACTAGTGAGAGAAATCTTCTTGGGCCTGATCTCATGCAAGAGATGATAGAATAGGTTCATGCCATCCAACAACACATAAAGGCTGCTCAGAGTTGGCAGAAGAGCTATGCTGACAATCGTCGAAGGGACTTGGAGTTTGGTGTTGGCAACAAAGTCTTCCTTCGAATTTCTCCATGGAAGAGAGTCATGCGGTTTGGGAAGAAAGGGAAGCTCAGCCCTAGGTACATTGGCCCCTATGAAATCCTTGATCGTATAGGAGTAGTGGCCTATCGTCTAGCACTTCCACCGAACCTAGCTCAAGTTTACAATGTCATTCATGTATCTCTCTTGAGGAAGTACATACCCGACCCTTCGGATGTACTGAACCCAGAGGTGGTACAACTGGAACATGACCTCTCTTATAAGGAGCGGCCATTGGAGATCTTAGACCGTAGAGACAAGGTTCTACGAAACAAGACTACCCACCTTGTGAAAGTGTTGTGGAGGAATCATAAATATGAAGAAGCGACTTGGGAACCTGAGGAAACGATGAAGCAAAAGTACCCTCACCTTTTCGACTAGGCCTCAAGTATAAATTTCGGGGACGAAATTTCTTAAGGGGGGAAGAATGTAACGACCCAAACGTTTTGAGTAGTATATTAACTTACTCTTAATGATTTAATAGAGATGTTAATGGTTAATGAATAAAGAGGAGTCGATGGCTTCATCCAGTAGACTCGAACCTTATGAAGCCCACTTATCAGAGCTTGGGAAGGAGGTGGCATCATTGGGCTTCGCTTTGGACTAATCCCAAGCCGAACTCCAGTGTGTCAAGCTTGAACGGAAATGCCTACGGGATAAGTTCAAGTTAGTATAGATTACTACTAGGGCAATGTTATCTAATCCTCCCTCATATTCTCTCACCATAGCACACCTTACACTTAGGTCATATGATGGTGTTATAAGGGGCTATGTGACGAGACCCTAGATTCTTGTGTAATCCTTTGGGATGAATAAATTGAGATTTCTTCCTTTTGTGAAGTTTTTGAAATTTCCAATGTCCGAATAATTTTAGGATTTATTTATTGATGAATTTTGAAAAAATGGTTATTTTAAAATATTTATGTAAACCATAAATAATTAATGATGTGTATTGATTTTCAAAAAATGGTCTTCTGTAAAAGTGTTCAGTAAGAAATTTGGAGTCTAATAAGATCAACTTAATTTTTGATGAATAGTAAATTATGAATAGTGATATTACGCTTAGGATTAGTAATGCGACCAAATGGATTAGTAATCTCACTTAAAGAAAGATTGAATATAATTTAGACACCTTGATTAAGTAATGAGATTCAATAAAATGGGTAAATAACGGTTTCATAAATTATTAGTCAAGTATTAGTTTTTTCTGGTGAATAGTGTTTTTTTAATGAAAAATTAAATTAAAAATAATTTGAATTTTTTTTTATAAAATGATCTTTATTTTTGAACTCAGAGCATCGATATTATGTTATGGTATTTTTTGGGGATTTTTCTGAGAAGAAAGAATTCTCGGTGAATAGTGTTTTTATTTAAAAAGTAAATTAAAAATATTTAGAAAATTATTTTTATAAAATTGATTTCATATTTTTAATAAGAGCATCGATATTTGGTTAAGGTGAAATTTTGGGATTTTTCTGAGAAAGATGAATTTTCAGTGAATAGGAAAAAAAGCAGTTTTAGGGTTTCGGTATGTTTAATGACATCATAACTGTGTCATGATGATATCATGTGATATTTTAAGGGTTGGCCGACCAAAGGTGATGAATTATTGTTTTTGGGGCCCCATGTGGCCAAACTCCATGGGAAATATCATGGGAGAGCACATGGTTTTGAGAAAACCACTTGTGAGGTGTCTCTTGGCCATTAATGCCTTGTCTCCTCACTTTCCCTATAAATACCAAGACATTATCTCATCATTTGGACTCTAAAATCATTCTCAACGAATTTCTGGTCTCCTTACCTCCCAAGGAGCCCTCCCAAGGTGCCCTCAAGCCTCTCAAGGTCCCAACCTTTGAGTTTTAAGAGTTGCGTTTAAGGTAAGGGATCCGACCTCTCTCTTTCTTTTCAAGAAATCTCTTTTATGTCATTCCTTTTATGCTCCATGTTATTATGTGGGAGGATGTTCTTTTATATTACTATTAATTCCCTTTTCATGTTTATATGATAATATATCCCCTCTTACTCTCATCATTTCGTTTTATGAAAGTTTACGTGATGTCGTTAGGCTGCCGAATTTTTTAGGGATTCTTTCACTCTTCTCATTTTCAAGTTCTATTTTCATGTCAAGTCTTTAAAGTTCCTTTTTATTATGTTGGGGTATGATCTCTATACCTATCATACTGATATTTTATTATCATATGATGAGAGACCCTATTTGATCTCATCAATTCATTTTTATTGACGTTTAAGTGACGCCGTTAGGCTGCCGAATTTTCATAAGAGAAATCTTATTTTTGTCTTACTTCCATGTTTTTCATTTCAAATGGTATATCCTTTAAATTTCATTACCATGATTCATATCCTTTATATTATGTCCCTCTAATATTTTTATAGATCATTTATAAGTGGGAGACCCATGTCCCCTCTCTTTTCAATGTTTTCTAGAACCCTGTAACGTAGCCGTTATGCTGCAGAATTTTCTTCTCAAGATGCCTCTCTCTTTATCTCATAATTATTTTATTTTATTAAGTGCATACTCAAAGCTCTTATTTCTACAGGGGTATTCACATATATATCAAAATGTTCTATTTTAAATTCTCGGATTTACATACATGAAACCCGCTCTCCCTTTCCGTGGGTTCAAAGTGACATAAAGATCATGTCTTTAAAGAAGTTTTTAAAACGTTATGATTATGAAATGAAACCCATTTCATTTATTCTATATGGGTTGTTTATGAAATAATTGATGATGATATATGTGGATCACATGATAATAAAGACATGTCAAGGGTGCGCCCAGATAGCGCTCCAATGCATTGGGTAAAGACTTAATCTCTAGAGGTGACTTTTTAGACTGATACCTTGGTGAATAACCTTGGTAATTTTTAATGACACCTTGGGGATGGACCTTGGTGAAATGAAATGATTGTCAATATTAAATGTTGTAGCCACATCTTCAAGTTATGAAAACTGTTATTTTTATTATGATATATCTCATGATTTTTTTCTCATGCCTTAAAGATCTTTTCATGACCTTATTGAAGTATCTCAAGTCCACATGTAAAATGTTTCTCTTGTTTCCCTTACTAGGCCTTCTGCTCACCCTTTCTTTTGATGTATGTCCCCAGGTTATGAGATTCAGAAATGAACCTAGGATGAACTTAAGGAGAATCCTTTCAAGTTTTTAAGAAGAATGCTTTATTTTGTTTTCATGTATTATGTTCCTGGTTTCCAAGACACTAAACCTTAAAGATCCTCAGTTTTCTGTAATGTAATGAAAGTTTATGTTATAAAAATATGGGATGTTATTGTAGCTCTCAAGTTCAATACCCCTGGGTCAAAATCTAAACCAAGTCTCTTATGGTCCTATGTAAATAAACTTGGAAACCCCATTAGTTTTCCTGGTCCAAGGATATCACGATCCTTGGATGATCAGCGCACATACAACATTCATTAAAGGCCGTACATGCAATCCAAACTATTATATGGCTCAACTTTAATCAAATAATAGAAAAACGAATCACATATAACCAATCAACTCCATCATAAACAACTAAAGGCATGAAAACATGGTATGTATCATAAGAAACCTAGGACCAATGGCCAATAACAGTAAAAAAAGGGAACTCACCCTTGGGATGTCCCATAAATACGGGGCTAAAATCTTATACAAAGGAAACAAACCTTAATAAAATAATAAAACCATATCAGGTATTAAATAGGATCAAAATCCAAAATACGTAATACCCCAAAAGGGTTATTCATCCAAATTAAGTATATATTATCCATAGACAATCAATTAAAGGCTTTAACCACCTACCTCGATGTGGTATGGTGAACACTCTTGAACTTAGGCTCTTGAATTGGCCGAGATTGTTGTAGATCTACAAAAAGGTCAAAATATTTCGTCATTGAATAAGTTACGAGAGAGGATAAAATAGGAAGAGATAATCAAGATCAAGGAATAAATCACTGGTGGCATTACAATGCACCCACCGAAGATCGAATCATACCTTAGATAGATAAATAGTGGCTCAAACATTGATCATCACTCTCGGATGCTCCTGGACAAACTAAGGTTAGTAGAATAGCATTCTAGATATGAGACACAACCCCACTCTTTCTCATAAATTAAAAATAAAAGTACAATGTGTGGTCATTTAATGTAAACACCATGTACTAGACTCAACTGGATATCTCTTTAGGTGGTCATCCAGGTCACCCACACATCCATGTACTCGGCCATTACACGGCCAGTACACTAATACCTACAACAACCTGGCACACGGCATGTACTAAAAAGTACACAACGTGTACTCAGAAAATTTCCAAAATTCTTTTGTTTTCCTTAAAAACATCCAGAAATAAAGAACCATACCTAAAATAGAGATCTGTGTTCTTACACACTTCCCCCTTAAAGAACATTTTCCCCGAATTTTCCTTATATGGGCGGTGAAGAAGAAACTTCAAACAACTCTAGCCATTGTGATCATACATAGGCCTCCCTCTCTTATGTATCATTTTATACTCGCTTGTGCTTCCATAGCACCCATACAAGGGGAACAACCCTAACATGGAGAACATTATTACTGTGATCCACAATCCAAAAAGGGTGCTCCTCAAAGGACGCATTCACCTCCAACTCATCCTCCTCAGGTTAGAAAACATTTTATGGGTATGAAAGTTAACAGTGTAGTTAATAAACATGAAATACGTCGTGCATAGCCAGGTACCATGGATGTAGCAACAACTGATAGGTGACAAGACCAACTCTCTCCAAAACCTCATATAGCCCGACGTATGTTAGTGAAAGATTCCCATATCTCCTAATCCTTTTGTGTCCTAACCTCAGTGTGACACATAAAAAACATGATCTTTAACCTCAAAATACATAGGTCAGCTCCTTCGATCAGCATAATATTTCTATCGAGACTTTGTAGTATCTATCCTCTTCTGAATCAAATCCACCTGCTCAGTGGTCTCCTAGAAAAGACAAGGTCCTATCATAGCTACCTCTCCTACCTTCATCCAACATATGGGTGATCAGCATGGCCTACCGTACAAATCCTCATAAGGTTCCATCTAAATCATCTCTTGAAAACTATTAATATAAGAAAAAATATACTAAGGGAATATGTATTTCTCAATATCCCTCAAAATCTGGGATGCATGCTCGTAGCACGTCTTAGAAACTTAAATAGTTTGCTTGGACTGGTCATATGTCTAGGGATGGTAAGTTGTACACAAACGTACATGTGTAACCAAATCCCTTTGTCGTCCCCTCCAGACCCGAGAAGTAAAATGGGAGTCCTTGTCTAAAATGATAAAGTGTGGAACCCCATGAAAATGTAAAATATCTTAGATGTACAACCTTCTAATCTCATCAACACGGAAGGTTTCCTTAATCGGTAGTAAATGTGAAATCATCGTGAGTCTTTCAACAAAAACCCATAATGTATCATTCCCTCGAGGTTACTTCGGTAATCTCGTCATGAAATCCATCGTGACATTATTCCAATTATACTAAGGAATGGGTAATTACTGTAAAATTCATGTTGGTCGATGATGCTCCGCTATCACCTAATGAAACTTGGAACATCTCAGAACAAAACCAAATACATCCCTCTTTATACCTATCCACCAATACTGATGATGTAGGTCTCAATACATATTGGTGTCACCATGATGAACTACCCAAACTAAGTAATAAAAATCCCATATCAACCCCTAACTTATGTCTATTGACACCCATATGGGTCCATGAAATGTAAGATCTCATCCTCGCCTACAGTCCACCCAAGAGTAGGGTACTTTCCTGACACACTCTCCTGTAAGACTTGGCCCTCGGAATCTGGTAGATTCCCCATTCAAACTCGATCCAGTAGAGTAGAGGTAACATCAATATAAGAAATAAATGTATGTCCCAATCTATCTTGCACATTCAAATGAATTTTAGAGAACAGGGCCAAGAGCTGCCACTCACTACTGGCCTCCCGAACTACTTGTATCTGAGTCCTCCTGCACAACGCATCAGCCACTATGTTGCCTTTACTAGGTGTGTAGGCAAGCTCAAAGTCAAAAGACAGAAGGTACTCAACCCACCTTCACTATCTCAAATTATGATCATGCTGAGTAAAGATATACTTGAGGCACTTGTGGTCAATGAAGACCACAAAATGCTCTCCCAAAATATAATGTCTCCAGTAGCACAAAGCATACACAACTTCATTCAACTCGAGATCATGCATCAGGTAATTCCTCTCATGTGGCCTCAAATGCTGAGACCCATATGCAATGAATCCTTTCCCTTTCATAAGCACTACTCCCAACCCGATACCTGACGCATCACAGTATGAAGTGTAACTCTTGCCCAACTCTAGAAAAACTAGTATCGGCACTGAAGTCAAACTCTGTTTCATCTATTAAAAGGATGAATCATAGGAATTTTTCCACAAGTAATTTGCACCATTCTTAGTTAGGCCCGTCATTGGAACTGTTAAGCGTGAAAAGTACTATAGAAAGCATCTATAGTTACTAACTGACCTCAGAAAACATTTTACCTCAAATATGTTATTTAGATTCTCCCAAGAAACTACTGCTCTCACTTTCTCTGGGTCTAATGATACTTCTTTCTCTTAGATAACATGACCTAAGAAGTGAATTTTGTCCATCCAAAAGTGGAATTTTTAGAGTTTATCATATAAATGATGCTCTCTCAGTGTACTCAATATGATCTAAATATGGGTAGCATGTTCGTGTTGAGTGTGAGAGTACACCAAGATATCATCCACAAAGACTGCCACAAAAGAATCCAACTAAGGATTGAACACTCAATTCATCAGTTCCATGAAACTCCGGGTGCGTTCGTGAGACCAGGAAACATTAATACATACTTTTATAGACCATACCTACTCTGAAAGGTTGTAAGAGGTATATCTGATGGTCTAACGTGCAAATGATGATAACCATATCCCAAATAAATCTTTGAGAACACTAGGGATCCTTGAATCTGGTCAAAGAGATCATCAATCTTCAGAAAGGGATATCAGTTCTTAACTTTCAACTGGTTCAACTTCTGATAATCCACACAAAGTATGAGGTTACCATCATCCTTCTTTGCAAAAAAGGACAGGTGAACCCTAGGGAGAAGTACTGGTTTGGATGAAACCAGTTTCATGAAACTCCACCAACTACCTCTTGAGATCCTGTAACTCTGGTGTAGCCATCCTATACGAAGGAATAGAAACCAGTTCCGCTCTTGGAAAATCTCAATATAGAAATCTACCACTCGCTCCAAAGGTAAACCTAAAAATTCATCTGTAAAGACATACCTAAAATGATCCACCACTGGGGAGAAAGTCCATCTTTGAATTCCCCTATTTATCCAGATATAAACTAGAAATATGGGCTGTAATTCCTCCCAATCCATGATGCTTGGGTTCTACTCTGCTCTCATGTACATCCCATACACCTTTCTATAGAAAAGACCCACCCTCTGGTGACATTAAACTGACCCTATGGAGATACCAGTCAACAGAGGCATGAAAGGCTACAAACCAATCCATTCTATGAATTAAATAGAATCCTGTCATCTCTAAGACATAGAGATCCCATAAGAAGTGACACCCACCAACCTTAAGAGTTCACTCCTTACACTGATGTACACTAGTCGTCATAATTCCCAACAGAGTGTCTAGAATCATAAAATCCTCATAAGTAAAGATATAGAACCCAAGGATCTCCACAATGAAAATATATATAAAACTTTGGGAATCCACTTTATCAAAAATATAAGAATCTAAAACATAGTTAAGTAGAATCATACCTCTAACTGTGGCGGATCTAAGATCCTGCTTCTACAGGGTCTGCTCCACTGTAAAATTCTAACCTGTATCGTGGCCCTATGACCCTGCCTGACTACCCTGAGCTGATCCACCCTGATGTCACTGAAAGCCTACTGTCTGGATACCATGGCCATGACCACCTCCTTTGTCTGAACATCCTAAATAACTCTAGTTCCATGACTGAGGAGAAATTGGTGGTCCTGCTCCTGAACATGGAGTCACAACTGATCCCCTCTCATTAGCTATTAATGATAAAAACAAGAAAAACTTTGAAGATGACCCATCTTTCTGCAAGCCCGATACTCAACTGGGTCACTCATGCACAAAGGTCTCATGTGCCTAGTATTTTCACACTAATATCACCTCACCTGGATATCTTTAAATACATCCCTAATATTGGAATCACCATGCGAAGGATCCCTATGACGGTTCCTGATATCAAATAAAGGAGTACCCACTCTAGATATTGAACCGCCCCAGATCACAGCTCCCAACTCACTAAGATTTCACTTAGTAATCGGTGTCTGGTTCACTATATCAGTCACTAAAGTCAACCTAAGTACATTCACATGTGATCAGATGTCATACCTAATACCATCCTCATATAACCTAGCCAAAGATAAATCTTCACCTCCTAGAGTAGGTGTAAAGTAATGAACCTCCATGAAATGAGAATAATAATCCATCATTGAAAGATCACTCTTCTCCAAATTCATGAATTCTCAGACACAATCAGACCTTAATGTCTGAGGGTAGATGAAATCATATAAGGTCTTATGAAACTCTTCCCAATCCATATCTCGGTGACGTCTCTCCTGTGTGAAAACATCCCCCAATATCTTGGAGGAATAACATAGCATGTACATAGCGAGATTCCCCATCCTATCTGGAGGCATCTTCAGATTCTCAAAGATATCAACCATGGCCTCCAACCATGATTCTACAGCATTTGGTCCTCCGTCCCTTGAAAAAGTTGGAGGATGCTGCCGCTGGAACACCCACGTCAACTTTTCCATAGTCAGGGCATGATGTGGTGCTCCTTGGATTGTCTACATAATCCTCATAAAGCCTTTTCCGGAATATGTATCATCACATACATCTGGAATAATAGTTGGGGCCAAGATGAGCATGACGGGAGGATCTGCTGGTAGTCCCTAATCCATCTTTTCCTTTGTTTGTTCATTGCCATACACCTGGAGTACAATAGGAGGACTTCTTGGGGGCATGGATCTGCAAGGTCAATCACACACCTCGGTACAAGAGTATCAAGGACAAAAACATATAATTGTAAGAAAAGAACAAGATAAGAAACATTCAAGTTTTACAAAACAAGGTTACACAATGTGTATAAACCCTACAAGGCATGTATAAACCTTACACGATGTCTTCCCTTAAGATCTTTACATATTGTGTACCTCTTCAAAACCTAGAGTTGTAACACCCTTACACTCAGAATCTTCCTCCTAAGACCTGGAGTGTACTTGAATTTTCCCTCTTACACAGGTTCCTCAACACGGATAAAACTATACGGTTCTCTCCTGAGTAAATATACATGGTGTGTTAACCCTAGACATGGTTTGTACTATTTCAATTCTAACCACCAATGTCATTAGTCACATATTCAGATACATGGTCGACTCTACATAGCATTCAAGAACAGTACACGACATGTAAACCCTAATTTTTATCCACCTGTTTCATTCATCACATCGCCGGATACATGGTTCTCTGCACATGGTGTGTATGATCAAGACACGATGTGTTCTACTAGAAGTTTCCCAACCCCATGTATCTACTCACACAGTCAGTCACATGATTAAAGAAAGAATTGCATGTACATATAGTACATGGCATGTACTAAAAAAACATGTATATTCCATAACAGAAGAACCCATGGCATGTGTTTATAACACCACATGCTGTGTTATCTGGGTTTCTGGATAGTAAGCCTCTGAAACTTCTTTTAAACCCTTAAAAACATAAAATCTATTGTCCAAGGAATGGGAAATTTTGACCCATGAGAGCCCATACTCCCTCAAATCAATGTTTGGCATCCTTATTCACATTACAACTTGACAAAATTCAATTGAAGTTCAACATGATCCACCAAATTCTTATCCAAGAGGGACCATAACACCGCAAAGACCAAATTCTGGCATCCAAATAGATAAAAATTTATATATTCTAATAACCTATCCAAATAACAGGTATTATATCAAGCTATTTATCACAACATCATTAATATCTAGCACAACATCTACTGTGATATCATGCAATCAGTAATGCGTCCTAAATGGCATGACAAGAGTTCATGACTTGTGATCTCTATCAAGTGAATATATGATGAATGAGATGGAATAACCTCATCTCATCAGGTTGAAACATAATTGGAACTTTAATAATATCAATGATAATAGTATAAAATAATTTATTCATCCAAAAGTCAAATCAAATATACTGTAATAATTTAAAAAATATAAAAAATGAAATATTTAAGGGAACATGGCTTTTCCCTGTACATAGTTTAGCTACTCCCCATCACAACTTATTACCAATTACTCATTCCTTCCAATACTTTTCTATAGTCTCCAAACAGTAATTCAAAGAAGAAGAAAATTCCATTGATACCACTTTGTCATGTCCTTGTTCTGGGTGCCACCCAAAGGTACCTCGAACCCAGTTGGTCGCATAACCTCAAAATGCCATAGGCTTCCAAAAATCAACAAGGGACAAGGTAAGACATTAGGGAAACTATGACCTCATTGGAAGAGTATACACAATGGAATAAAAAATGATAAACAATAGTAGAAGCAGTAATACCATGGAAAAAATGTGAATATCAGAAGTCTCATAGTAAATAAACAATTAGAGAACATATATAAATGATGCATGTCACATATATGTATGAAAGTATCAAAACAAGTCACAATGATAGAAATACAATACAAAACCAAGTACAGATGAAAACAATTAAACTCCAGTAGCATTGCTAGACTCATCTTGGCCCCATGGTCTCCATCTCCAATAGCTATCAAGTACCTAATGAAGAAGGGTACTTGTCTTTATCTACACCATTAACCATATAATAAGTTTGGTCCCAAAATAAGAACCCAAATAGGGTGTGAGATGAATTCCATTAAGCAGAAACAAAGAAATATGTCCCTAATAGTTAGTGAATGTATATAATAGGGAATATGCATAAATGAAGCAATAAACTAGGAAGTACTCAAAATAAACAATCCTACAGCTTTTCAATTACATTCATTATCAGTTATAAATTATTCAAACCATTGAATAATGTAACATCGATAACTATCCTAAGCTCTGTATCCCCTATATAATAATAACAACATAAATTTCAGAAGACCGTCTAAATAACTAAGTAACACCGAGTCCAAGCTTGTGATTCAGCTTAGAAGACTAGTCACAAATATTCATTAATTCAAAATTGACCCTCTCAGAAAGCTCTCATGGTCTAACTGATCTACTCTCACATAGCATATAGTAATGATAAAGACCTCCTGGGTAGCTCTCACGTTCAATACCCCTAGTCTACATAGAATTTATAATTTATACACAACCTCCAGGTAGCTCTCACGGTCAATACCCCCTGGGTCAACATGGGATAAATAATCTTAAACTCCCTCCGGGTATCTCTCATGGTCAATAACCATTGTGTCATAATCTACACTAAGGCTCCCATGTTCATGTGTAAATAAACCTGGAAACCCCCACAGTTTTCCTATTCCATGGCTCTCACTATCCTTGGAAGATTATCACACATACAACATTCATTAAAGGCTCTACATGCAATCCAAACTATTACATGACTCAACATTGATCAAATAATAGAAATAGGCATCACATATAACCAATAAACTCCATCCTAAACAATGCAAGGAATAGAAAAATGGTATGCCTCATAGGCAACCTAGGCCCAATGACCAATAACAGTCAAACAAGGGAACTCACCCTTGGGGTGTCTAAAAAACAAGGGTGTACAATACTATACATAGGCAACCACCCTTAATCAAACAACCAAACTATAGCAGGTATTAAAGAGGGTCAAAATGAAAAATATTTATTACCCAAACATGGGTATTCGGCCAAATTAAGCATATATAATCCAAATACAGTCGAATAAAGGCACAAACCACCTACCTTGATGTGGTACGGTGAACACTCTAAAACGTTGGCTCTTGAATCAGCCTAGAACGTCATAGATCTACAAAAAGGTCAATATAGTTCAACCATTAATAACTTATGAGAGAGGATAAAATCAAAAGAGAGAATAAACATTAAGGAAGAACTCACCGGTGGGATTCCAACACATCCTCTAGAGAACTAATCGGACCTTGGATGGAGAAACAGTGGATCAGACAGTGATTATTGCTTCTAGTTTCTCCTGGATTAACCAATGTTTGAAGAAGTGCATTCTGGAGATGAGACGTGACCCCACTCTGACTCATCAATTAAAAGGAAAATTACATTGCGTGTTAATTTAATGTAAACGTCATGTACTAGCCTCACCAGGATCCCTCTTTAAGCAGTCATCCAGGTCACCCACATGGCTATGTGATCAGCCATTACATGGTCAGTACACTGCTACTCACGGCAATTGGGTACCGGGCGTGTACTCAAAATTACACAATGTGTACTTAAATATTTTTCAAAATTCTTCTATTTTCCTAAAAAAACAACCTGAAATAAATATCCATACCTAAAATGGTGATCCGGGTTTTACAATTGTGATACCCTTAGAAACTCTTTCATATATAAAAGAGTGGGTTGATCAAAAATTAAATATTACATTAGAAATTATAGAGTGGATGGTAAGTGAACCTTTCACCACATAATTTTCATACTCCACTTCTGAAATACTAATTGTATGATATTCTACTCTTTCTATGGGTATAAGAGGATTCTAACACTAGTCATCATCATTAATCCTCATATTTGAGTACTAGTTAGCATAATTCTCATACCCCTATCATTTGAAACAGTGATGTATGGGTGCTTCATTATGTGGTGATTTTTTCAATTATTAGAGAAATTATTCTTCCCATCGATTGGGAATTCAATTACCAAATGACTTTCATTTCCACACTTACAAAAATTACATTTCCCTTAACACAATTTCCTCTATGCTTCCTTCCACACATTAATCATAATTGAAATCTCATTTTCAAATATCTATGGTTTTTAGAATTTCTCTTAAATTACAACTTTATTTTATAATTAATAAAATTGGATTATTAGGTATGTATAATCTCCATATCAACCTTAATAGCATATAAATTATTTATTCATATCTACTAAAGTATCTTATGGCTAATTCTTTTATAGAATTGGTTTCAAGCTATTAAATAATTGATCGGTCTTACTTTTAGTTTGGATGATAATACCAGAAGTGTACCTCACAAGTCTTGTAAAATTTACAATGTAGTTACTAATTAATTCTTCATCCTTATACTTTATCTAAATGAATTCCTTACCCATTTTCATATTAATAATATGATGAAATTAAAAATTAAAATATAATATCGTAAACACATACCACTACCTAGAGTTAATTTCTTCTTTTTTTCTTTATGTTATTGATAAGATTCCACTATTGATCTACTTCACCTTCTAAATAATAAATATATAAAATAACTCTTCATTTTATAAATACTGGAGAATGTAAAATATCCTTTCATTGGTACAGATCCATTACTCAGTAACTAGTGGATCATTATACCCAAAAAAATAAGGTGGATGTTGCCTCATGAAGGAATCAATAGAACATTATTCAATCGTTTTCTCATTTGGTACCTTAACATGATTCATGGATTGATAATGTTATGTAGGTATAAAAATGATATTTTATATTCTATCTCCCATAACATTTGGTTTATCATGAGTAAAATCATTTCATTATCCCTCACATTCAGAATTGACTTCATTTTCGAGTTCTATCCATTGAATAAAACTAAAACACAGAATCTGAGAAATAATAATGACTTTATAAAAAACCATAATATATATATTACCAAAACTTTAAGATGTTATATTATACTTATCCCCAGGGTTCTCACTAATGTTTTCTCATCCAATTTTACATAAGTAACTAATCCTTTCTCTGATACCAACTATATTGTGGCTCTCCACATCAACTGGTCACCTTCCTACACCATCTAGTCCTGGATACCAAATCACGGTCAAAGTTTTTCATTGTCTGTATAGGACAAAACAAGGTGCAGGTGAAGCTCATGCAGGGGTCAGTATTAAAATACCCAGTAGGGACCCGAATACCCCCTAAGGTCTCCCAAAATTTCACAAAGGAAAAACCACAAAGCATGATCTCAATCACAAATCAAAAAGTAAAAGAAAACTCATACCAGTTATATAATTTAAAAAAAGTAATAATGGTGATTAGTCATATAGCTAAATCAAATTATACCATTGAGAAGTTCCACCGTTGAACCATGAAGAATTCATTCTATTTCTGATTCAGATAGGGTCGTATGTCACCAATCGACACAAGGTCGTAAGTTTTTAACCCTAGGTGGGCCGCTCTAAGGCTGGTCTACATTGGGTCTCACTACTGTCGATCCACGCAGGTTTGCTCTGATGCCAATCCAAAAAGGGTTTCTCTTCACTTGACAGTCATCCATAGGATTCCCACACTTGGTTCACTTGAGTTATGTAGATTCTTCTCCACAATCCATCATTATTACCTCAACTTCAATGAAGTCCCATGAATAATTAAGCTAAATAATCACCTTGTAATAAGGATTCTAATGCAACAGACGGTGCATCGACCGTATGCCTGGTCTGTATGTTATAGGCATTTTAGTACCGAGGGCCCAGTTGGATTTGAGTTCGATCCAACCCAGACATACCCCAAAATTATCCAAAACCCAAGTGGATTATCTCTAAAGTACTTTTTTATTCTAAGGGTTCCATCGTTGCTGAAAGTGCATCCATTGGATGCCCGGTTTGTGAGATATGCCATATTTAGTGTAACGGGACAGGTCGGGTCCAGTAGGGGTCCAGCCCGGCTATCCCCTTGGGCCCATGGGTCTAGTCTAGCTCGTCGGTCTGACCATGTTCACAGGGCCATCCTGGCCCATGGGTCTAGCCAAACTAGAAGGTCCGGGCTGTCTTGTGGGTTTGTCCCGACTCGGAGGTCCGACCCACCTGGAAACTCGGCCCGTATGCGGGCTGGTTCTCCTAGATGGAGGCTCCAGTGGGGTGTCGCTCGGTCTTCCAAAATGGTCATCTGGAGCCGTATTATATGCTCTAGACGAGTGGACCAAGCATCCCACTCATCTCCCCATGTGTCTCATTGACTCTGCGTCGTTCCACCCACCGTGGCGCCTACAAGCGTCGCTGTCCCCAAACGGTCGGCTCGGCTGATCACCGCACTTTTGGGTACTTCCTCGGGCCAAGATAGATGCTCTGGTGGTCCGTTTTCTTTCCCATCTGCACCTATGGGCCTCCCTGGTCACCACCTTCACTATTTGGACCTCAAAATCAGTTTTCTGATATGTTTTTTGATCCTCCTTGAAGAACGCACTAAGAACAAGTTTGGCAGAGGGTTTGGGCATTGTATGGTTCGTCCCACGCCCTCCATGTTAGTGCTAAAACATGGGAAGGGATCATTCAACTCAAGATAATGATTAACCCAAACCAATTTCCCACAACAATCACCAATAATAATTAATGAATCATGGATCAACCAGATATTCGGTTGGTTCATGTTCTTCATATTTTTCATGAATGGTGAAGAGAAATATTTTAAGCGCATAAGGAATTAAACCCAATACCTAGATTCAGTGGATTCTGTTGCGGATGATGAAAGGATTCCGCAATCAAAGTCATTCATCAAAGTCTGTTCTGAGTTCTCCAATGGTCAATGATCAATAACCATTCTTTATTGGTGGGAGATGTCATGATCTTTTTGTCATAGGTTCCTCTCGTGGGTTCCAAATCGAATGTCAATGGTTTGATTAAATAAAATAATTTATCCCTCATGTTGATTCATTATTAGGATTCATTAATGAATCCTAATTAATGAAACAATTAAACCACGACCATTTCAGTTACACAACGAGGGGATCATGTCCTTAAATGTATCTTATTTAATGATCAATGTTACACTGTGGTCCCGCCATCTGTCACTCAACTGTGGGGAGATAATAAAATAAATCAATGAGTTATTTTATTATTATTTTTCAAAAAGTCCAAAATTTTTATTTTTCATCCAACCCTATCATGTCAAAGTTAAGCTTTGCCTTAGTGAATTTCGATGTTGTGAATTCAACGGTGCCCTAAGATATTTAATCTGATCACTGGTTAAAAATATAGAAATCCCTACTCACACGTTTACTGAACATACCTTAAAATAGTTAAAAATTATCTTCCAGCATCTATGGGCCTCAGAATCCTGTGCCATCAATTTTCTCATTATTTTAGTAATTCCATATAATTAAAAAAATTATACAGAATTTTCAAGTCTTTATAGTTCACCTAAAAAGAAATATAATTTTTTATTGGAAAAATATTGAATTTTTTTTATGATTATTGATTACTAACATAGTTTGATTATGAGTTAATATTTTTTTAATTTTCATTTTATTAATATCCTTGTTTTATTCAGCTAGAGGTTCCTTAGAGAATGGTATGAAATGTTATATTTAATCTTATTTTTAATGAATTTGACTTAATAAAGTGGTAGGTAGAGATGGATATTATATATCCCCTCAATGTGTCGATATGTCTCATGAGACAAAACAACTTGTGTTTTGGTCTATACCTATTCAAATATCATTATGGTGTCTTGGAACAAAGCCACAAAATCATGTGTTTATGTCTAGTTTTATATATTACATCATTATGAGATCAATTATTATTATTATATATGTTTTAATTAATTATCATTGATTTAGTATGTTCTCAGTTTTGGTTGATTATAGAATCATTCAGATTACTTATTCCTACAATATTATTTATTCCATTATTATTTTTTTATATCTTTAGTTATATATTTCCCTTAATAAGTGTTTTTGATTATCCATTTATTAAGTTAAGCTTCTCCAAGTTATAAAGAAAAATATTACACATGTTATATTTATAATGATGACACATGTTGAAGAATTTCTAAGAGAAGTTGAGGACTCGTTGTGGATTAAGTAGTTTCATATATAATGGGAAAAATATTTTTTTGATACAAAAAACATGATATTTTTTAGTTATTTTTTCCTCTAATTCTATATGTCTATAGATTTAAAAAGTATTAGGAATGTATATAATGAAATATTTTATTTAGTTTAGGTAACTACAAGGTGATTGAGTCTATGAATCTACAGTTGGTATCGAATCTAGTATATAAAGTATGTGTTTATAGAACTGGATCAAGGAGTGTGGGTATGGGGTGTCATAGTTGGTATCAATGTTGGTTTTATATAAATTAGAAATTTAATATGTTTTTTATGGAAAATTTAAGGGTTAATAAGTTAGGGATGGTCATAATTTAAAAATAATAGATAGCTATTTGGGATAGTAAATGATTTAATGTTAAGATAATAATACACATTTATTTGGGGATTATGATAAAAATAACTTTAGTGAAAACCCTTGACATGAGTCAAAAAGAGAAATCTAAGTATAGGATAAAATCCTAATGTTTTGGTAAATTAGTGATTTTTTGTTTCTCCTCGAAATTACATCCCTATCTTGATACTAAAATTGGATATAGGATATAACACAGATATACCTTGGGGTAATAACCCCAAAAAGGGAGTATTGGGAATTAACTAGATCGTCGCCTAGTGCATGAAAAAAGGTATAATTGATCACCTAATTTTACACTCCCTAGGGATATTCTTTACCTAATTGAAATTATATTTATTATATATTATGTGAAATTTGAATAAGTTTAGGTTAGATAACCTAATAGGAGACTGATTGTGGATAACATAGATTTAAAAGTATAGATTCATAAGTTAAGGTTAATATTAATAAATATATGATTTCCTAGATAAAGGATACATTGGATTTTTAGAGAATAAATTTAAATGAATTTTTGGTTTAGAATATTTTATGAAATTTCATGGTAAGTTTGGATCTCTTATTTTGAGGATTATGCTGATAAGTATAGTGAAACCCAACTTAAAGTAACCAAAGTTGAACCAAGAATGATATAAATTAAATTTAGACTAATAGAGGTTGAAAGAAGTTTGATACAAGTTGAGTTGTAATAATTATAGGATAACATGAAAGTATAATAATGTGATACAGATTGAGATTAGATTTTCTTATGGTAATTTATGATAATTATATTATAATTACTATCACTCGTGTTAAATATCATGTTTTTTGTAATGGTTGAAGCAGAAGGAAACCAAGTTAATAATAGATGTCATGGGAAATTTAGAATCTTTCCCAATGAACAACCTAATGGGGTAAGTTTTGGAGTGATACATATTCAGATTATGATAAACTATCTATCATGAATTATTATTAACAACATAAACATAGTTGATATACTAAAAACACTTGAGAAGATAAGAAAACAATCTCATTAAAATTTAGGAGAAAAATATGATGAAGGAAAGAAGAGTCAATTTCCTACATATAAAAAATGTGGGAAGAAGCTTGGGGGGATTTTTTTAAGAGGATAGATAAATTCTATAAGTATAGAGATAAAGTTCTTCAAACTCCCTATGGTATGGGAAAGAGGGGAGCAACAAAAATATATTGCTTCAATTGAAATATAGTTGAGAAATATATGACTAAATGTCCCAATACAATGTACAATGAGGTAAATAGTTACCAACAACCATGTGAACATGGAAAATCATATGTAACTATTAATATAGAAAACTGTGAGTCTTTATTACAAATTTTATAGTGTCCTATATCATGTAAGGTTTCACTAACTAATTGATATTGAGTTATAAATAAAACCCCCAATGGTATGATTATATATAAATCAATTTCAATGTTTTTAGGAAGTTATTACTTATAGATATGGATATTATTCCCTTAGTAAAATTCTATATGAAATTGGGAATCGGTTATCTCTCTTTATAAAATCACTTACAATAGTTTTTTTTATATATAAATATCATTCCACATCCTAAAAAATACATGATCATATAGTGGTGTATGGTTAATTATTAATTCCCTATAGAAATTTCACTGATATTATGAGTCAAATTGAGAGGACTAAATTTATTTAGGGGGGGATATAACCCCTTGAGATTTTAATATATTATTTACTTTAAATAAGTAAATGTGGTTGATAGCTTGATCCACAAATATCAAAAAACTAAAATGAAAGTATGAAATGTTTAGACCATTAAAACATGGTTATTGAATTAGTGGAATGAATAATAGTAACCTATTTATTAAATACTTATAGAAATAAAATAAAGTCTCCTTTTAATACTAATAAAATTAGATTAGATTAGCTAAAAATATGAAAAAATTATTTTATGCTTAAAAATATATTTTTTTAAAATTGGTATGTTATTTCAAGAAACTAAGTATATTATTATAAAAAATTTATATAATATTAATAATAAATTAATAAAAATTAATTATTAATTAATAGGAAATAATAATAATGATTATTTAACATTTTAAAATATTATTTTCCAACATGAACAGTTTTCCACTATATTTTGAGATTTTATTTTAATATTGAATTATAAAATTTTCAAAATTTAATTTGAAAAAATCAAAATCATTTTTATATTAATAATAATAATATAATCATAATATTAATTGTTGAGTTTTTTCAAAAATAATTTATTTTTAGGTGAATAGTGTAAAATAATCTTTTAAAACTACTGTGGATTTTATAAGATTACTTGGATATAAAGAAAAAAAATACTATGAAACCTTTATATTTACTAAATATATGTTTTATATGTAACATTAAATATTTTAAAATATATATTTTTAGAATTACATACCTATATTTAAACTTTATAACATAAGTAATATTTTCTCAAAATTTGTTTTTAATATATAATACATTTTTATTTTAAAATTAATTTCCATTACTTTAATAAATTAAATCAAATGAAATAGGATTAAAATATATAATTTTTGGGTCCTAATTATTTAAGAACTACTTCTTTATTTTCTGCAAAAAGTTTAAGTTGGTTTAGGTCAAAACTAATTACCACAATAAAAGCTTAAATGAAAAATGTGATATTTATAGGGATAAAGGGATTGAAACATATTTTTAACTGATTTATTGAGACATTTTATACATTATCTCACCCTTAACTCAATTATCATCTATTTATCAATCCACTTTACATTTTTAAAATGATCTCCCTTTATGTTAAGTTGAAATATTTAAAAAATCCATTCTCACCACTTATAGAAGAGGCTTCTCACCACCTATTAAATAACAATCTAAAAATTATTTTGACTCCATAAGATATACCCAATTTACTTAAACTATAATTATATTTCACAATCATAATATTCTGGTTACAATATATTGTCTGATGTACTTACTTTCTAATGAATCATCAAATAAGAACCCAAAGTTCTCAACATAAGATCAATATTTTTACTAAAATATTTTCATTATATCTATATATTTAAATTTTATTTTTCACAATATGATATTATAAATTAACTATTTATAATATTATTAAGTCTAATATATTTTGTTAATAAACACTAACCATCTCTCCATTCCCTTTACGAAAAAATAATATGTCATTTGTGCATTGTGTAGACTACCACATGCACGATGCAACGTGTTTCGATTTCCATCACCACCATAAAAGGTTGGTCATAATAGTTAATTCTATATATAAATATTATTTTTTTGTCATATTTTATATTTTTAAATAATTAACTACATTACTTATTCCTCTCGTTCTACAAAAATGAAATCATCATCCAAACGTACGTGCGGATTGCCGCCTTCATGGAAAAATGTACTCAATTTTTCATTATCAACTTTGATGGATTAATATATGTATGTACGAAAGGGATAAATATTATCTATATGATATCATTATGGTTTTTAAATAAAATTATAAAATCTATAAATAATAGGATCAGTAAACAATCATCCTTAATTCAATCAATTAAAATGAGTGTACTAAGAGGAAAATGATATCTTCTTTGTATATAATGACATTATATAAATTATATAATTTTTATAATTATTAAAAATTATGATATATAACACTAATAAAAATTATATGATATAATTGTGCTACTTTTTTATTATATTGATACTAAATCACATCATAATCATCCATTAATCATGGTATGTTCATGGATGGGTCAGTTTGACCACCTACTTAAAAAATACTATGAATTTATATAATGAATGAATATGGAAAAATAATTACTATTATAATGTAATCTATATTTATAAATAAGAATATTTTTTATTCATCGTATTTTATATCAATATTTAATTCATTAATTAAGAAAACACCTCTCGATTGTGAATAATCATCGAAACACGCTTTCGATAGATTTCAACTTAAAGGATAAAGACTAAAACACTCATAAAAGGAATTTTATAGAACATAAATAATTATAAATAATCTCTAATAGTAACTTTAATGACCTATTAATGAATAAATATGGAATAATAATGATCATGTATGTTGTATTTTTGAAACTTGTTCAAAGTAATATAGATTAACTATACTCGGTATTGAAAATCGGTAAAAACTAACTGATATATATATATATATATATAATGATTATAAATCAGGATTATAAATGATTATAGTTATGAATAATATTATTTTTTATGTATTTAATTAACTTAATTTAATTATTCATGGAATTTGGTGTAAGTGAGGAAAGAATCTGGACTGAGGTAAGGTTTTTCATCTCAAATTCATCTCTTTGAGATATATTTAGTATTATAAACCAATTTTTATTTATGTGTATTAGATAATAACTAATTGAAATATCATATCTGGTATTATATATTAATCATGGTTCATTATGTTCAATTACAATCCCTCTCTTTTAAGGAATTTAAATTAAAATTTTACTCAAGCAGTAAGGGTTCTCTATCTCAAACTTTAATTCCTTGAGACATGTTTATGTTAAGCACTATGTTTTCCTTTGAGTGGTGTATTCACTATGAATGGATGTATCTATATAATATTTTCTATTTTTAAGGGTAAATACTAAGATAAAAATGTTCTTTTTCATCAAAAGTCTTTTTACTCAGTTTTTGCCCCAGCTGTAAGGGTTCTTCATAACTCAATTTTCATTCATTAAGATTTGATTGTGTCTCTTATACCTATTTCATATAAGTTGGATAAATTATACCCTTTTTTATATTATTGTTTCATTATGAACTTTTTTCTTCCAATATTAGGTTCTTAAACTCTAATATTTTATTATACGGTAATTTATCTATCTCTATTAGAAAAGAAGACATCATGACACAAATTAATTTTTGTCACTTTTCCAATGATGTGAGTTTTGAAAAAATGTATTTCTTAATTAATAAAATCGGTTTTACTTTTACTTTTATATTCATTGTCTTCCTATCCTCATTTCTCCAAGATAAATTTTTTTCCCTTTTCAAGGATCTATTATTAGAAAATATTTTTAAAATTGAAGGTTTTCAAAAAAAATCATGTCACCTTTTCAAATGTTACCTTTGAATGTGACATAAAAATTTATATTTTATGTTAGTGTTACAAATGTTTTCTGAAAGTTCTTTTGAATTTTCTTTTTCATTTCCCTTATCATTTCAAAATTATTTACCCAAATTGATTTTTTGTTTCATGACTTATCATATACTATATATATTTTTTATTTAGGGTATTGGACTCATGGTATCGAAAAATATGGTTTTTGATCACTTCTTTTATGATATTTTTTAAATCATTCTCTTACAAGGTATTTTTTCATTTATGACAACATCATTACAATTTTCCTCTCTTAAAATGGATATATATTAGTTTTCAACAATCCACCATATTTCTTTTAATGGATTATGATCATTTTATTCTAGTATTGACTTAATCATATACTCATTATCCTATAACTTATGAAAATTTCATTTTATAAAATTATAATTAGAGGATATTCATCTTGAAATAATGATTATTTATTCGTTGGGGAAGTATTGGAATTTTTTATGATTATTAACTATTAATTTAGGTAGATTATAAAGTGATATTTTATATTTTTTATTATATGGATAACCATGTTTTTATTCATCCAATTTTTTCTTAAATAATGGTATTAAATGTCTCATTAACTCTTATAGAGAACACATTGGACTTAATAAAATAACAAGAAGGGCCCAACATTCTATTACCCCTAGATTAATCAACACGTCTCATTTGATAAAACAACTTGGGTTTTGGTGTATACCTCTCACCATAATTGAATAGTGCCTTGTCACAAGGCCCTGATGGCATGTTTTGATGTTTGTATTTATTCATTCCATCACTATGAGAACGATAATTATTATTATCCATGTTTTAATACATTATCATATATATAAAATTATTTTATTTTTGGTTGATTATGGAATCATTCATATTATTTATTCCTTCAAAATAATGTATTTCATGATTTTGTTTTTGATAGATTTAGTTTTATATTACCCTTACTGAGTTTTTTTATCACCCCTTTATTATGATTTTATTACTTAGGTTATGAAAAAAATTAGTACATGTGGTATGTTTATAATTAATGCACATGTGGAATAATTTTTGGGAGATATCAAAGTCTCATTATGTATTCAGTAGTTTGTATATAATGGGAAAAATATTTGTTGACACAAATAACATGAGATATATAAGTTGTTATTTTTTAATTATCTAAATATAAAAATCTAAAAGGTCTTGGGAATGTATGTAATGAAATAATTTCTTTATTTTATGTAAATATATGATTGTTTTATCTGGAAATATATAGTTGGTATCAAAAATAGTATGTAAATTATGTGTTCATGGAATCTAGGTGTGTGTCTAGGGCATCAAAAAAAGAACATATTTTATTCTTTTTGAAAAGAGAAATTCCATAGTGTTATATACCCAACAAAATTTATATATTCGTAACCATTATTGTAGTACATAAGTCCTTGAGGGTGCCTCTCCATACACTAGAGGATTCTGACTAGAATAGGGGTATATGGTGCTCTATTGGGGTGACTCTACCCCCTTTATCAGAGTGAAACATGAACAAAAATTAATAACAGTGGAAGAATAATAGTAAAGGCAACACATAATCCAATAAGATAACAGATAACATATATAAAGAAGAAATAGAATCATATAATAAATATTTCATGGTTATATAAAGTACAAAGTTGTAAAGACATTCTAGTAGGAATACAAATAGTACTGCTATAGATAAAAGTAAAAAAACACCAAAATGGATATATCCATGAGAATCCCAAGCACTGTCTCAGTCATGAACTCCCAAACCTAAGAGAGATAAATAATCCATGGCAAGGTGCTTTCCTTTATCCATTATTGTGTCCATGAAATATACCTAGGTACCAATCAGTGACCTAAGTAGTATACAGGTACAACTCATTAGGAAACCACCAATGGTTTCTAATGAAGATATAGTTTGTGAATATAATATTTAAAAGTGTTTAGGTATATTAAATAAATTCTATAAAAATAAATGGAAACTTTGTCATCTTGGGTTCCTCATGGGATATGCAAACAACCTTAATGTTTTCAGCCTAAACCAGATGTCTCTATGCATGTTTCCTTTTAATTATTCCCAGGACTTGAGGGGAATATCCAATGAATCTATGTATAGTAACCACATAAAACTCATGGAGACCCATGTCATTCATGACTTTTGAAATTCAATTCAACTAGTGGTGTCCAACTGTGAGCTTTGGACATTTTGGTTGTGTATATTCCGAGCAGTGAACCCTTTCCATTCCACTCCTAAAAGTTTCATTCTCTAAAAATACTTGGAAACCTTGTCAGCTCGGGTTCCTCATGGGATATGCAACCAAACTTAACTTCTTCAGTCTAAACAAGATGTCTCTAAGAATGTGACCTTTTAATTATTCCTAGTACTTGAGGGTAATATCCAATGAAACTAAGTATAGTAACCACATAGAATCCATGGAGACCCATGTCATTCATGACTTTTGGAATTAAACTGTTATGTTTAGCCTTTTTGGTTGAGTATATTCCAAACAGTGAACCCGTTCCATTCCACTCCTAAAAGTTTCTAACTAAACCAAGGAAAAATATCCTTGTGAGTCAGATAAACCTATATTTTAATCTAATGGGTTGACTAGAGGAATTCCTTATCTAAATACATTAGGCTAAACCTAAGTAGATCATCCTAAGCATTCTAAATTTTTTGGAGATGTCGATAAATTTATTATGTAGGTAAAGGTATTCATCAAATAAAAATACTGAAAATAAGAAGGTAGTACCAATTTTCATTTTGATCAATGAATCGAGTGGTGTCCTATCAATTCAATCAAGGAATTCCATGTCAGGAATCCAAGGTTTTCTCATGGTAAGCAACACCTTTAATAGTGTGATCAAAATTTCACTATATTATGCAGGAATAATTTGTAATTAAATATAAGGTAAATTTTCTATGATAATTAATAATTCAATTAATCTAATTAATACATTTCACATTGTGAGTGAAAATATAAACACATCCTAAGGGGTGGTTCATTTTGTGGTGGTAATCCATCAATGAAGTTATAAGGGTGTTCTAAGACATTTATGTTGAGTTCTAGGAAAATGATTAAATGGATATGTATTTTAGGGGAAACATGTGGAAAGTATAGTGTGAGGCATAATGGAAGAAATAATAAAACATTTATAATTTTATGAAAAGGTATTAGACCACCTAACTAGGATCTGTAGAAGGCTAATAATCTAGTATCGACCATGGATTTGGGATGGAATCGGAGAAATCAGAAAACCAAAAAAAATCCATCCAAATATGGTATATTATCTCACATGGATATAACACAAAATATAGTGAATAAAATAATAAAATAAGTTAAAGTAATTTTATCGTTATTGAAGTGTTCCAACATGGCTGATGGTGAAGGAATCATGGGCCAGAAGAGAGAGACCCACAAAAACATTAGAGGAATAATGTAGATCCATAGAGGGGCTGCTACCTAAAAGTGAGGAGAAGACAAGGCGAGAATTAGATTTAAATTAAATAATGAACAATGGTAATTCCCAACAAGTCAACAAGGTACCCAATTAATGTTCATTGTTAACTAAACCATGTGCTAAATATGTGTCGTATCTTACTTCTTCAAAAACCATAACTTTGGGCTTAGGACCTTCTATATATCTCCCAAAACCTCTTATACCGATTTTGAGACTTACATTAAGGTAAAAAGGAGGTTTGAAACTTGTTCCTTAGTGAAAATATAGGATCTTTAATCCACCCCTATATAAGAAAACTCATCCCCAAGTTTCACTTTCAAGTATTATTGAGATATATCTGAGAAACAATTATGCCACAGAGCATATATATCAGACACATATTGTAACATCCAAAATAAATAGAGAAATATTATATTTTCATACTTATTAGTATTTTTAAATTAAATATTAATTTTAATTTATAGGGGCATGATATTTTATATGACGTACCTGATATGAAACAACGTATTTCTTTGAAATATTACGTTGCACACAATGTGGAGTTATACTGCAATATAAAATAATAATATAATATTATTTTAAATGGTAGTTAACACCTAGCCATTGTAATGATGGGAATGAAAAAAAATAACTAAAATGTAATTATACATGTTTTTTAAAAAAAAATTCATTTATCCAATAAATTTTAGAGTCTTAAAATAAGAAATAATCCAATTTTAACCATAAATACTTTAATATTCTTTAAAGGGTTGATTTACCACCTTTTGATGGAGAACCATTTTAAATCTAGTTTTTTCCACTTTTATATGTTCTATTTGAAAAAATAATATTATTATTTATGATCGGGACATCAAAATTTACTTTGTATTAAATTTTGGTATTTTCTCTTAATGTTCATTTTTTAATGAATAGTGAAAATACTGTATTTTAATTCAAAATTGCCTTTTAATCTAATTTATTTTAAGGTTATATTATCTTATTAATTTGTTTTAAAGTATAATTATATTATTATTTTACCATATAAACCAAATTTGTTAACTTTAAGTAATTTTACTTTGAAATTGGACATAAATGGGTGTCAATCATTTGATTGTTACTATTCTTAAAAATACGCTTTTTGTTTGGAAAGTGGGAATTAATTTTAAATTAATTTCTGCCATTTCTGTATTTTGAATTTGGAAAAATAGATTCCATATTTGGAATTAGGAGGTCCAATTTGTGAAAATATGTAACTTTTATTTTTATACATTATGTATATTTACTTCAGTAAATATTTTATTTGCCATGGTTAAAGGGTAAATCTGGTAAATAAGGGTAAACAATAATATTATAATAAAATTTAATTACCCTAAAATGTATCATAATCCTATTTTATGATACATTTCTGACCATGGTCATCCTTGGGTCGATTTTGGGACCCCATGGAGCCACTTGGGAGTGATAATGATACTTTATATTAAATAATATAAAGTAAAGACAAAAATTACATAAACATATATCTTTTAGTAAAACAATTTTTACATCGAGTTATATAAGATATATATTAGAATATAAATATTCATTATAAAAATAAAAAGATTTCATACATCATGATATTTTATTTATAATTTTTATACATCAAATAAATAAAATTATTTATGACACAATGACGATGCAGTGTCTACCACATTAATAAATGATTTAAATAAATAAGATCATAAAAATTAAAAAAAACATCCAAAACCTATAAAATTCTTATTTTATGACTTTATTTCGAACATGAGTCATCTTTTATTCTACTTTAATGAGTTTTTGAACTTTTTTAAACCGAAGATAAGTTTATAATAAAATAATATTTTCAAACTTCCCTAAAGAGCCCCTCCTCCTCATAAAAATCCATCACCTCTAACCCATTACTCACACCACTAAATCCACTTGGATCGTCCAACCTATGAACAATTAATCTCCATACCTCACTCTATTTCTTCTATAATCCTTACCTTATGCATAATTCGCTTCAAGTAAACATTTTCGTTGATACCAATGAGAGTTACCCGATTTAAAGGTAACGTCTTCTCTTAAGTTATTTTCTTTTATTTTACTTATCCAACCCCCTAAACTCTTTTTATTTCTTTATTTTATAACAAAAATAGTGTCATAAATCTAATATGTGGTTTTTATGAGATGTATTTGGACAATACTTACACACACCTCCATCTAATAGTTAAAGAACAAACTGTTTCTGTGGAAGGTGAACTACTGCCTCACGAAACGATGATTGTTCAATTATCTCCTACCTCCTCTCATGGTGGCCATTATTATGGAAATATATTTATATGTGATATATTTAATAATTATATTGTTTATATTCTTCTTTATTTTTCATTTTTATCATACCTTTATGGTTTCCATAATGGGTAAACACGATAATGTCATTTGAGGAAGTGCGGACTACCGCCACCTCAAAGTGATATGACTCGTCCATTCCATATGTGGAATGTATAAAGGATGTATATAATTAAATTATATATGATATTATACTAGAATTATAATATACCTATTTATCATTATGTTTTCATTCCATTAAATATGAAATAGAAATGAATGTAGCATTCATACATACGTATGGCTTACCGTCTCTATGAATGGTGAATTTCATTTCTTATCTACGAATGTTATTAACTATTATAAATACAGATATAATGAATATATATGATATATATGATATCTAAATAATTTATATTATTCATTATATAATGTAATTTTTACCACGTGGACAATTTGTAATTATAACAAGTTCATTTTTTTACTCTAGTTCCGAACATCGACAAAATGTCCAATATGAACTCAAATAATTAACTAATTGTCATAACAAGGTAATAAGTGATATAAAATTATTAATAAACATTTAAAATTTTATAAATCAAGTATAAATTAACTTAAGTTTATTATTCAGGAAGAACAAGGAATAAATGAGTCAAGTCGGGTACGAGGTAAGGGGTTTCTTATCACACTTTAATTCCATGATATTTTCATTGTTCACTACTTTTTTATTGCATGTGGTGTATCATGTACTGAAATTTGATATATATTATCATGATTCACTTTATATTAATGGTATTATGTGATCAATTTGTTGGTTATTAACTTTTGTTCATAGAACTCAATTGAGTTCAATGTGGTAAGAGGTTTTCATCTCACTTTTAATTCATGTTAGCTTCATGCTATATTTGCCACTGTTTCCATTTGTTTGGGGTAGGTACTACCCATGATTGTATTAATTTTGTAATATAATTTAATTTATTGGTATTTACATATTCATTTTATTATCCTTCTTTCATGGGGTGTATGTTTCGTAAGATACCAAATTGGTGAGGGAATCTTTCACCCTCATCGTTTTAAAAGATTTCATTTATGCTATGTCTTTTAATTTCCACTTTATTATGTCAATATATATTATTATATATCCTTATTTATATAAATTTTGTGTCCAGTTGATGATAGAACCATTTCTCTCTCATAAAATCATTTTCTTAATTTTAAATTGATGGTGTTAGGCTGTAGAATTTCTGTAAGATAACTTCTTAACCCAATTTCAATTCTTTGGGTTAAACTTATACTTCTTGATTATATCACCCTATGAATATGTGTGAATGTCCTATGATTTTTTTACACTTAATATCTACTTATATTGGGAATATTCTTATTTTTCACACATCATTATTTTATTTATTCGTCCTTAATCTAAGGATATGATATTTTCAAGGGACTTTGTCTCAACTTACATTCTATTGAGACTTATTTGTTGTTATACACCAATTAACTTTTATTTGGTGTATATACTTCCCTTTGACAAATTATATCATGAATATCTTTATTCTCATTATATTATAAGCTTTTATTAATTTTATTCCTCAATTATTTGTATTCAAACCTCTCTCATTTGGTTAGGTACTCTTTAACTAAAATATCATTTTAAATGTATAAAGATTTATTCTTCTAAATCTTTCTCATTAATGTCCACATTTTAAAAATGGTTTTAAGGATTTATTTATATGGACATGAATGTTTTGAAATTAAAATTTCTTTCAAATTCTTCAAAGTGGTATTAGGAACTTTTATTCAAAAATCTCTTTATTAAATGTTTTAAATAGCTTTGAAAATGGTTTGACAGGGAATTTATTACGTCAATATCTTGAAATGATAAATTGTGTTTACAATGTGAAATTTTATCTTTTCACTATGCTTGTTTTATTTTTAATGAATATGTTATGGTTATTGGGCAATGTTTATGTATATTGGTGGTTCTTTGATAAACCTAGGGTGGGTAAGCTTGAGATATCTCTCCAATGCATTGGGTAACATGACGAAGGTAAATGTTAATGTTTCTCCTAAGAGATTTAGGGAATATACTGTGATTGGTATTCCCACATAACTCCCTATGTAGTTGTGATAGCTACAATGTAAGTATGTTATGTATTCCATAAGTTACCTTTATGATTTTTGATTTCTCTATCTTATTCATAAATCTTCGGATTGCATGAGGTATGTTATGATTGAAAAGTATGGTTGCATTGATTTTTATTTATTTATGGGATAATGGTTTATATCCTTATTTTATAACTCTTACTGAGATTTTTATGCTCATCCCAAGTTTTTTAAATGTTTTCCATAGGAATTTAATATTAATAGGGTCAAAGATGGTATCAAGGAAAAGTAATTCTATATAAAACATGGAACTAGACATGTTTCTTTATAAGAGTTTTTATTTTATAAAAAAATGGATACTGAGTGGTAGTGTCTACATGTTATTTTAAAGTTGATATGTAATAGTTATAGCCTAATTCTATAAAACTATAAACCATAAAATATCCTCAATTTTAATTATTCATTTAATACAAGATTATGTAATTTTTTAAGGAAATGTCCATAGAGTTGGTATCAGAGGTCGGTTTAGATAACTTTAGAGGTTAGGGAGTTCTTTAACCATAAGTGACATAACCATAATAGTTAGGGTTTTAGAAAGAGTCAAAGTTATTTTAGATAAATGGAATGAGTTTAAGATAACATGAATAATTATATATTAGTATTTACCCTCCACATTAGATATAATATGATGATTTTACTGATACACTCACACTGACCTTTTTGGTTTTAGTAAATGGCTGGATCTAGCAGGAACCAAAGTAACAGTGAATGAGAAGAAAACTGTGATAGTTTTCTGAATGAGAAACTGAATTAAATGGGAGCTGTAATGATAACTCATGTGGTTATTCTCAACCAACTATCGTGATTCATGATTGACCACCTAAACCTTGGAGATTTTTATAAGGCATTGTATATGCAAGAAACAAATCCCTATGGAAGTTCGGGTAATAAACATAAAGGTAAGTATATTAAAAAACCTATGTGTCAAGGATGTGGAAATAAACACTTAGGAAAATGCTTCAAATGTACGGGGAGATTTTTTAGATGTGGTAGTGAAGGTCGTGAAGCAAGAACCTACCATGGAAAAAGGAAGTATCTGGTTGACTCCATGAAAGGGAAAGAAGTTATTTCTGAGGGGTCAATTGAATTCTTTAAATGTGGTGTGCATGGTCACTATGAAAATAGATGTCCTGTGAAGAGGTTTCAGAAAAGGTATCATCACGATCATGCAAATATATGTTTACCGATTCGAAATGCCATTATAATTGAAGATGAGGAAACTGAAAATGACCTATGAAAGGTATGGATTATTTCTTAACTTATGTTTTGAAATTACTAAAATCTTTGGACATTGTGCATGATTTTGTTTGTAGGAAAGAAGTATGATAGAATAAGATTAAAACATGGATAAATGATTAGTAAGGATGTTTGATGATTAATATATCTATATTTTACGAATTGAAGAGTTAGGGATGATGATATGTTTGAATGTATTAATGATGAGATTACATTGGAAACCTTTTCTAGTAAGTGTAACCCTGAATTTTGATATATGAAAATGTTATTCAAATAAGAATTATCTTTTATTTTGTATATATAGTTATAAATAACCATTTGGGTTTTTATGATCTTTAAATTTGATTCAATTACAGGTTATTAAATTTTGGGATACACAATGAATTATGTTAGATAACCTTGGTTGTTAAAATATGTTATGGTTATTTTTGAAGAATTTATCTAATTTTTTGGAATGTTATAAAATTATATAGTTTTCTAAAAATAACAACATTTAGACAGTGTGACAACTCATCACATCAGATGAAGTTGCGAGAATCGAACCCACAACCAAAGTGCAACTATGATTTATCACCTACCACTGGACTACGTGAAGTCCCTGGTTATTATGACTAATTATTTTTAGTTATATAATATTACAAATCAATAATAAGTTGATTTTGGGTTATCTATGGAAATTATTAACCTATCATGGAGAAAATGTGATTAGGTTAATTAGTTTTCAGTATGAGACTTTAATAGTAACTGATGTTATTTGGAGATAAATGTTAAGATTTATCTTGGAAGACTATGTGATTAAATACTTATGAGATTTGGGTTTTAATATTAGTTTAGATTACATTGAATAATTTTATGGATATTTGTTTATTGGATGGTATTTTTTGAACTTTGGGTATTTTTTGTCAAATTTTTGACATTAAGAGTAGTTTTTATTTTTTGTAAAATATTATCCTTTTGGGGATTATCTAATCTTATACTAACCATTTTGGTTTTGGTTAATGTCTAAAGACGTATGAAATATATATTTCATATTTTTTGGATTATGTGATTCTCTAGAAGTTTATTATAGCACTTTTAATTTGAACAAGTCATCTTTAATACTCATCATTTAGAGAAAAGATGAATTTGTGGTAGAAATCAAGTAAATGATAAAGTCTACATGAAAAGTAATTATACTTCCTTATGTTCTTATTCAAGCTCTTAAATAAATTCCTCAACATTATGAAAAGTAACTTAAAACAAAAAAACTTTTTCTATTTACTTTTCTTACTGGGGAATAAAATATTGTTTAACCCATCGTAAGTGTGTGATTTTCTAGTGGTTAAGTTTCTCCTAATCATGTTCTTTATCACTCCCCATCAGAACATGATGGTTTTTTTTCTCCCTATATCCATGTTTTCATGGAATCCTAGTATTTTTTTTTCTTGGGCTACCTTTTTTATTTTCCTTCTTTCTTTTAAATTGATAGTTTTATTTACTCTTGTTGGACGTGGGACTTTTAATGATGTTTCTGAGCCAAATTTTAAAAATGCGAGGATGTAATTCCCAAAAGGGTGGAAGGATGTAACATCCCAGGTAAATAGAGAAATATGATATTTTTATACTTATTAATATTTTTAAATTAATAATTAATTTCACTTTAAAGGGGGATTCTATGTTCTATGGTGTGCCTGATACGCAACAATGGGTTTCTTTGAAATCTTACGTTGCACACAATATGGAGTTATACCAAAAAATAAAATAATAATGTTATATTATTTTAAATGGTAGTTAACGACTAGACATTGTAATGGATGGAATGAACATAACTAAATAAAATATGATTATAAATGTTTTTCAAATATTTTTACCCTTATCCAATAAATTTTAGAGTCTTGAAATAAGAAAGAATCCAATTTTAAGCATAAATACACTAATATTCTTTAAATGGTTGATTTACCACCTTTTAATGGAGAACCATTTTTAAATCTGGTTTTTTAACTTTAATATTTAATATTTGACAACATAATATTCTTATTTAATATTGGGACAATAAAATTTATTTGGATGAAATTTTGTTATTTTCTGATAATGTTCATTTTTTAATGAATAGTAAAAATACTGTATTTTAATTCAAAACAGCCTTTTAATCTAATTTGATTATAAGGATATATTATATTTTTAATTGGTTTTAAAGTTTAATTATATTATGTTTTTACTATTTAATCCAATTTTGGTAATTGGTAGTAATTTCACTATAAAATTGGACATAAACAATTGTACATCTTTTGATAATTAATATTTCATAAAAACACGCTTTTTGTTTTGACAACAGGAATTAATTTTATATTAATTTATGCCACTTATTTATTTTGAATTTGGAAAAATTTATTCCATATTTGGAATCAGGAGGTCCAAATTTTGTAAATAGATAACTTTTATTTTTAGACATTATGAATATTTACTTAAAAAATATTTTATTTACCATGGTTAAAGGGAAAATCTGGTAAATATGGGTAAAACATTAAATTTTAATAATATTAAATTACCCTAAAAGTTTTTCTAATCCTATTGGTTGATAATTTTTTGACCATGGGCATAATTTGGTCGATTTTGGGACACCATGGAGCTACTTGGGAGTGATAATGACACTTTATATTAATTAATTTAAAGTAAAGACAAAAATGACATAAACATGTATATTTTAGTAAAAAAAAATTACATGGGGTTATATAAGTTATATCTTCGACTAAAAATAAAATTTATAAATATATAAATATTTCATACATCATGTTATTTTATATATAATTTTTATACATTAAATAAATAAAATTATTTATGACACAGTGATGATACAGTGTGTACCTCATTAATGAATGATTTAAATAAATAAGATTATAAAAATGAAAAAACAAATAAAAAACCAGTCCAATTCTTATTGAATGAATTTATTTAGAACATGAGTCATCTTATATTTGACATTAATGAGTTTTGGACCTTTCAAAACAGAATATAAGTTTATAATAAAATAATATTTTCAAACTTCCCTAAAGAGCCCCTCCTCCCCCTTATAAAAATCCATCACCTCTAACCCATTACTCACACCTCTCAAGCCCCTTTTATTATCCAAAATCTTCCCAATTAATATCCCTACATCCCTATCCTCATTATATAAGACTTATTGTATGTAGAAGACACTTCAAGTAAACATTTTGGTTCAACCCAAAGGGAGTTACCCGATTTAAAGGTAAAGTCTTCTCTTAAATTATTTTCTTTTATTTTACTTATCCAACCCCCTAAAATATTTTTATTACTTTATTTTATAACAAATATAGTATACTAAATATACTATGTTGTTTTTATTAGAATTATTATAACTACACTTACACCCAGCTCCATCTAATGGTTAAAGAACATATTGTTTCTGTGGACGGCGAACTACTGCCTCACGAACCGATGATTGTTCAATTATCTCCTACCTCCTCTCATGGTGGAAATTATGATGAAAATATATTTACATGTGATATATATTATATTTATATTGTTTGTATGATTCTTTATTTTCCATTTATATCATACCTTTATGGTTTCCACGATTGGTAAACGCGATAATTTCTTTTCAGGAAGTGCGGACTACCTCCCCCTCAAAGTGATATGAATCATTAATGCCATATGTGGAATGTATAAAGGATGGAGACAATTAAATTATATATGATATTATAATAGAATTATAATATACCTATTTATCATTACATTTTAATTCCATTAAATATGAAATAGAAATGAAAGTGGAATTCATGTTTACGTACAGCTTACAGTCTCCATGAACGGTTCATTTCATTTCTTATCTCCAAATGTTATGTAATTTTATAAATACATATATACTAGATATATATTATATATATTATATCTAAATCATTAATATTATTATTGATATAATTTAATTTTTACCACATGGACAATTTTATATTACAACACGTTCATTTTTTAACTCAAGTTTCGAACATCGACAAAATGTACAATATGAACTCAAATAATTAACTAATTGTTATAGAAAAGTAATAAGTGATATAAAAGGAATAATAAAATTGAATTTTTTTTTAAGAAAGTATAAATTAACATAATGATATTGTTCGGGAAGAACAAGGAACAAATGAGTCAAGTCGGACATGAGGTATGGGGTTTCTTATCACACTTTTAATTCCGTGATATTTACTTTGTTCAAAACTTATTTATTGCATGTGGTGTATTGTGTACTTAAATTTGATATATATTATCATGATTATATTTATATTCATGGTATTTTGTGATTCATGTGTGGTTTATTAACTTTTTTTATATTACTAGATTGATTATAATGTGGTAAGAGGTTTTCATCTCACTTTTTATTCTTGTGAAATTCATGCTATATTTTCCCCTATTTACATTTGTGTGGTGTATGTATTGCCTATGATTTTATTCATTATGTAATATAATTTAATTTATTTTTAATTAAATCTTCATTGTATGATCCTTCTTTCATGGGGTGTATGTTTTATAAGATACCAAATCTGTGAGGGAATCTTTCACCCTATTCTTTTTAAAAGACTTCATTTATGTTATGTCTTTTAATTTCAACTTTCTTATGTCAAGATATGTTATTATATATCCTTATTTATATACATTTTTTTCCAAGTGATGATAGAACCTTTTATCTCTCATCAACTCATTTTCTTAATTTTAAAGTGGCGTCGTTAGGCTGTCTAATTTCTATAAGAGAACTTCTTAACCCAATTTCAATTCTTTTGGTTAAACTTATAATTTTTGTATATGTCATGTTATGAGTATGTGTGATTGTATTCTAATTGTTTTACAGTTGATATGAACATATATTCGGTGTATTCTTATTTTTCATACATAATTATGTCATTGATTTTTTCTTAATCTAAGGATATGATATTTCCAGGGGACTTTGTCTCAATTTACATTCAATTGATACTTATTTGTTGTTATAAACCAATTCACTTTTATATGGTGTATATACTATCCATTGACATATTATATCATTAATATCTTTATTCTCATGATATAATAATCTTTTATCAATTTTATTCCTCAATTAATTGTATTCAAACGTCTCTCATTTGGTTACGAACTCTTTAACTAAAATATCATTTTAAATGTTTTAAATATTTATTCTTCTAAATATTTCTCATTAATGACCATGTTTTAAAAATGGTTTTAAGGATTTATTTATATGGACATGAATGTTTTGAAATTAAAATTTCTTTCAAATGCTTCAAATTGGTATGCGACACTTTGATTCAAAAATTTCTTTATTAAATGTTTTAAATGGTTTTGAAAATGGTTTTATAAAGATTTGATTATGTCAATATCTTGAAATTATAAATTTTCATTAAAATGTGTAAATGTTATATTTATTTTATGATTGTTTTATATTTTATGAATATGTTATGGTTATTGGACATTGTTTATGTATACGGGTGGTTTTGTGATAAACCAAGGGTGGGTGAGCCCGAGATAGCTCTCCATTGCATTGGGTAATGTGATGGAGGTAAACGTTAATGTTTCTTTGATGTGATTTAGGGAATATATTGTGATGGGTATTACAACATAACTCCCTATGTAGTTGTGATATCTAAAATGTAAGTATGTTATTTATTCCATAAGTTACCATTATGATTTTGGATTTCTGTGTCTTATTCATAAATCTTATGATTTCATAAGGTATGTTATGATTGAAAAGTATGGTTTTATTGATTTGTATTTATTGATGGGCTAATGTTTTCTTTCCTTATTTTATAACCCTTACTGATATTTTTATGATAATCCTATGTTTTTTAAATTTTTTCCATAGGACTTAAATATGAATAGGGTTAAGGATGGGATCAAGGAAAAGTCATGGTGTCGAAAACATGGAACTATACATGTTTCTTTTTAAGATTTTTTATTTTATAAAAATAATGGATACTGAGTATTAGTGTCTACATGTAATTTTCATGTTGATATATAATAATTATGGCCTAATTCTATAAAAATCTAAACCTAAAAAGATCCTCAATGTTAATTATTCATTTAGTTCAAGATTGTGTAATGTTTTAAGGTTGGTTTCTTATACATATTCTTGCATCTCCATCTATATATTTGCATGTTTATATATCTTCTGAACTAAAGGAACTATATTTACTCAACGATTGTTCATTCTATGATCAATGATATAATCTAGATACTCTTAAAAATATGCATGATCCTCTAACTCAAACCTCCTCATGATCAAACACATTATACATGTCAAAGTAAAAAATGGAATAGTTGAAAAACATAGATGATATAATGTATATCACAATAATTATGAGGTTTAGATATCTAATATAGTATCAGACTGACCCTATAGAAGATCTATAAGGGTTCGATGAATCTGGGTTCCATCTTACCCTAATTATAGATCTATCAATGTCAAAATCTAGGTAATACTTGCAAGAATACATGATCCACCACCTCAAACTCCATAGGTTGGTAATGGAGATTGATATATTAATTCTAGCTAGACTAGTCAGTAACTATATGTCTCATAATAAATTGTACCTACTTTGATATCTCTTGAATGAAACATGGTCCCAATAGCACTGTCTCCCCTTCCTTTATCTAACATAGAGGTGAACAACATTTCATGTTGTACATTACCTCATAAGTATCCATCTATATAGTCACTTAGAAACTATTATTCTAGGGAAAATTAGCAAGTGGAAATTTATTTTCCCAATATTCTCTAAAATAAAGGACACATGCATGGATCATGTCCTCTAGTACTTGTATAGTGCACTCATACTAACCGTAATTTTGAGGGTAGTATGCTTTACTTATAAGTACTTATCAACCAAGATCCTTATACAATCCCTACCAAAATAGAGAAGTAAAATGATAATTCCTACCTAATATAATAGTGAATATAATTTCATGATGGTGTATGATTTCTTTAATATATAGTATTTGAATATAATCTACTAATAATGTCTCTTGTATAAGAAATTAGTAGGTGAACAACTTCATCTTATCCATAATCAAACATATTAGATCAAAATATCAGGGTGATCTTGGTAACACCATCACAAAATCCATTATGACAACATCCCATTTTCACACTATGATGGGTAGTTGATGTAAAGGGATTTCAAGTAATTGGTGTTTTGATTTCACATTTTGATAGGTGGAATACCAAGTAACAGGTCCTGTGATATCCTTTTTCATCCTATTCCACCAATACTGGGAGAAAAAGTCATGATACCTATTTTTTATTCTATGATGTATTACTCATTTATTAGAATTATATTATCACATCAGTTACACTTGAATGTCTATAGAAACACAAAAATTCCCATAGATATACAATATCTGATCCTCCTCAACAGCCCAACATGGTGGTGGGTCCTCACTAGATTCACTTTCCCTTAGGACCAAGCCTTCAGGATCTAAAAAATTTCTCCTCTTCACTCAATATTGAAATGATAAATCCACTAATAAATCTATAAGTATAGGATTCCCATGACTTTCCTAAACATTAAGATACAATTTATAAAATAGATTCATCAACTTCCATTCACCACTAGATTCCTAAACAACTTATGTATAAGATTTTCATCTCAAAACATAAACTAATGCATTGACTTTCCCTAATGTGTATGAAAGTTCAAAGATATAAGACTGAATATATTTAACCCATATCTACTGTCATAGATTAAATTTATGCTGAGAAAATATTTATTTGAGGCTCTTATTATTCATGTAAACCATGAACCATTCCCCTAGTAGGTAATTTCTCTAGTAACAAAATTCATGAACTGTAACTACTACCTCAAGGTCATGCATTGGGTAATTACGCTCATCATGCCTCAACTAATGAGACTCGTACACCATGAATTTATCCCCATGTATCCAAATAGATCCCATACTAACACCTAAAAAAGTATAATAAAATATTTATCCTCTTATAGGATCAGGAAAAAATAGGATTGGTGCTGAAGTTAACCTTCCTTTAAACTTCTTAAAGTCCTTACAATCTTCACGCCTTGTGAAGATTAAACCCTCCTTGTTCATTCCTATAAGTGATGTTTCAAGGTGTAAATAGTACTAAATTAAGAACCAATTATAAATAGCTAGTCCAAATAATCTTTGAATGTCAAAAATGTTCTTTGGATAATCATAAGAAAAAATAGGTCCCACATTCTTTGGGCCCACATATATCCATTCTCCTGATATAATGTGGGTTATAAAGTGAATTTCGTCAATCCAAAAGTGTCACTTGGTGAGCTTAGAAAAGAGAATGTAGTTTTTTTAGTGTAATCAGTATGATGTTAAGGTTTTTTGAATGATATTTTATAGTATGAGAATACGCTAAGTAATCATATACAAATGCATCCATATACTAGTGGAAAACCTAATTCATCAAGGACATAAAGACATTATGTGTGTTTATTAGACCGAATGGCATCACCCAATATTTTTATAGGCCATATCTGCTTCAGAATTTTATACCTGAAATATCTGAGGGTCTAACTCTCACCTGATGAAATCATATTCTCAATTTAATCTTTGAGAATACCATGGCTCCTCGATCTGGTCTAATAGATCATCTATATGAGGAAATTGGTTCTGGTAATTAACTATAATCTGATTCAGTCACTATTAATCCACATATAAGATTAGGGTACCATCCTCTTTCATGGAAAAAAATATATTGGTGAAATACAAGGAGAAGTATTGGTTAATATAAACCCTTTGTCTTCCAGGTCCACTAAATATCTCTTAAGTTCATAGATATTAGTAGGAACCATCCTATATGGAAGAATAGATACCATTTATACTCCTGGAAAAAGCTCTATGGAGAACTCTACCTCTCTCTCAGGAGGTATCCCAAGAAAATTGTCAGGAAATAAATCCCTGAATCATTCCACCACTGGATGATAGATAGTCATTTAAGCTCCCTAATAATCTAGAAAAAGGCTAGAAATTTTATTCTACACTCCACCCATCACTTAATTCTCATGTTCATCTTGAGTTTCCCGGACATCCCATTTACCCTTGTGAACAGAGTTACTTCCCTTAGGTGAAATGAATGACACCCTCCAGAAATAACGATCAATATAGGCTTAAAAAGGTAATGACCGGTCTATCCGAAGAATTATATTGAATCCTATAATCTCAAGGATAAAAATATTCCATAATAAATTATATCCTTCAATATCCATAGGACACTCCATGCATCAAAAAATTCTCTTAATGGATTCCCAATTGAGTGTCAGGAGACATCACCCTATAGGATTATTTAATCTTGATACCAAGAATTCTCATTAAATCCACAAATATGAATGATTGTGAAGAACCTGATTTAAAAAAAGAATATGTTATAGTGGATGTTACTAAGATCATGCCACATAATTTAGATGGACTGGTTCTCTTCTCCTCAATTATAGTTTGTAATACATATAACTGGCCAGATCTACGACCCTGAGTTAAAACATAACCTACCAAAGTTGGTCCACTATAATTTCACTAAAGAACATGTATCTAGATTCCTCAACCTAAACCATATATTTAGCCTGAATGGATAGGAGTAATCTAGATTTATGGATGGTGTGGAGCCACATATCCCACCCTAGAACTCAAAACTAGTGTAGATTCTCTCTCACTGGGAAAAAGTGGAATGGTCTGGTAAAATCTATGGAGATGGACCATTCATTCATAGTCTTGACACTATATTAGACCTCTTACACACTGGGGATTCATGTGACCATTCCTTCCATAAAAATGGAATACCACATAACTACCAATCAATACATTCTAACTGCCACTTCCCTCATGAGAAAACTCAAGGTGACTCTTTCTGACGCTAGATGGACCACTTCCCTATCTAGGTGATGAACCACAAAACCTAATACCATCATATTTCTCATATTACACCTAGATATAAGGGCATGATTCATTATCTTAGATATGGTAGTTAGTTTTAATAGTTTGAATGCATTCAGCTAAGATTGGATGATATACTTGAGCCCATCCTCAAAATAACTCACTCTTTATTTCTCATCACCAGTAAGAGTGGTTAAAAAGCACTAGATATTAGACTCAACAAAATTATTGTATTGATCATCAAAAATAATGAAACTTGGATTTTATAACTGGGGAACAAGTATTTTTTTGAGTTCCATAATGACTAAGACATCGATGACCCATAAATAAATGAAATTTAGAACCATGGTATGTGTGATCATTTCAAACCACTGAGAGAATTTTACATGTGGCTTATCATTTGAAGTTTCTACTGAAGTATTATATAGTGAATAATGTTTTTCATGTTTTAAAATTAATAAAGTACCAACCAAACTAATTATATGTTATTCAGTCGGAATCTATTGAGTTAGAACCATACAATACCATTTTTGGAGGTAGGTAAAAATTAGTGGTAGCTAAGATAAATTATTAAGATAAAAACTTATTTATTTATTAATTTTTAGTTGCAATATGAGTAGGTTTAAGATGTAACATGGGAGAGAGAATCCCACATGTGTTTTTAATTTAAATTTATTTCTTTTGTGAGATGACCCTATAACTTTTTAGTAATAAAAAGTACTATGGTGATGAAAATTCTAGCATTTATGTTTTTGTAATTTATATAAGGGATGTAAAGATAGTATCGAGTTCATTAATCAATGTGTGTTTTCTATAGTGAAAATATAATTATCCTTATAATTATTTTATTAATTTATTTTGAGATATTTATTTATCATATGATGTTGGAATTAATTAGGTAATATATAAAAATAAAGGATAGATTGGAATTTATTATGGTCAATTAGAGGATTTCAAGGGATTCTGACACCATGGATATTACTATAAAAAATGGAATGCCACACCTCTCTATTGGATTTATCTCCCTTGAAATCTAACTTTTTTTTAGGTAGTTTATATTTGAAGGAAAGTGATCAAGGATCAATGGGTTGTATAGATTAATGATGGATTATCAAGTTATATTCTAAAACTACTCCTGATTATTAAGGTCGTAATTAATTTTTATAAAAATACATCATTGATTTCTAAAACTCATCCTTTCAATATTTATTTCTATTAATGGTTTTAATATGGGATTTATGACTTCTAGCATGTCGTCATAAAAAATGTAATGGATTTATGGAAAACATCATATGATTCATGGAACTTTTTGTATTTGTCTTCTCTGACACTTCTTTTTCATAACCTCTTAAGAGTGGGTTACATGGACACCATGCCAAGTTGCACAGGGGTTATGCCACTCAGTATAGATCTAGTAATCCAATCCTTATATTCACATGGGGGTCATGCTATTTTTTCATGGGGCATTATAATTAAGCATGGGGTTCATAGCAAATAACTATATATTATTTCAAAAAAAATTAAATGATATTTTTCTTTATTTAGTTTATGAAATATTATTTATGGAAGAATATTAATAATGAAACTCAATATATTGTTCCATTAATATCATCATTTAATAAAATTATAGATATTTCAAATAATACATATAAATAAGCTGGTCCTTATTCTTTCCCCAATTATTTATGATTATTTAACTTTTGATTAGTTTTCTTAACTACTTATTAGTTTAAAATGGATTTTATTAATTAACTATGTGAAATTTATTTAATAAAATTGTAGTTTATTTGGATTCATGATAAATGATAAATTTTTGAATTAATGATTAAAATAAAAAATATTATTTCTTTAAAATCATGGGATTTTATTTTAAATGTTAATTTAATGATATGGTATTTTTATCTTAAATTGGATTTTAATTTAAGATATATTGATTTTGGGTATTTATTTATGGGAAATAATATTGAAAAGATACCAGTTTAAAGGCATGGGAATTAGGGATTCCTTATAGTGGGAGAAATTATAGAGGTATGATATGGGAAATCCATGAAGATTGAATGGTTATAAGTTTCATGTATTCTATAAAGGATGAATGGAAAGTTTCTCTTTGTGGTGTGGATCTGAAGTAACTATGGATACAGATTAATTTTAGTGGATGATGATTCATTGTGGGTGAATTAGGATCAGTTGGTTTGGATTATGTTCAGTTTTATGGCTATATATTTTTCAGTACTACTCGTGATTCTTTTAATTTAAAAAAATTGGTCTTTTTATTAATGCATGTTGGGTTTTGGTATAATTTGTTCTAAAGTATTTTTATGAACTATTATTCTATAAACTATTTATTTGTTTTCCAAATGTCATTGGATACATAGTTTGAAATAAATAATACATGGTAATTCATTGGAGTGACTTGATGAGATCCTATGGATTAAAGCGTCACTTACCCCTACCCACATATCTGAATGTGTATATACATTTTTTTCATGATGTTAGAAAATAAAAATCTACTTTGATCATTGATGATGAACCATATGAGTTGTGTTCATAGAGGGACATGATGGTTTCAATCATGTATCATTAGAGGGGTAATCAATTTTAGAGGGATAGATATTTGTATCCTACTATTTGGCTACCTGAGTGTTGAATTAATCATTCAGTTTTTACAATATTCTTTTACGTAGTATTATTTGATGATTTTTAAAATATTTTTTTGTTTTTTATAAAAGTATCATTTTCATTTTCATAAATTTACTTTTTTATGGAAAATAAATCCCAATAAATTACATTGTATCTATCAGAACTATTTTTCACCCTCTACGGATCAAGGAATTTTCATTAGGTTATGTGTTATTTTAGATTGGGTTTTGGGTTTTTCTGTCCCAAGTTTGGGTGTTACACATAAGTTTGTTGATTTCTATTTAGGGATCTATATCATGCTCACTATTGTGGACGATATATCATGGTTAGTGAGGTATTCCTTATTTATTATTATCATTTCATCTAACATGCAATCTTTGAGTTGGATGTTTTTATATTCTTCCACCATTTTCGGTATATAGATTCCCTATAAAAACCTTAAGGATATAAGAATAACTATATTAAAAAGATATTAATTTTAGAAACATAAAAATAACCTTATTTAAATATAATAAAAATAAAATATCTTTTAAAAAATACAAAAAAAATATAATAACACAAATATTAATCAATAATAGAAAGAAACAGTGAAAACAGGTTGTTCAAGTAATAGAATGCTGAAAATATTGGAGTAAATTATATATGGTTTAAATTTTTTATCATTGTTCCTCTTGTATGAGTTACATCCATCAAAAACCATTAATATTTAAAACCCATTTTCTTCCCTTCATTATAATTATCTATTAAATCATCCATCTATCTTGGTTTATATCTTCAATTATAATGATTACAATTTTTCCCTAAAGAATGTTGTGTATAATGAAGTTGGATATCACAATCCTCATCATCTTCCTTACCTGTTATTTCACAAACTGTTCTCCACTTATCATTATCTAAGATAATATTACTCTCTCGAATTATAAATAATTTATGTTCACCTCTCAACTTTATATATAATTATGATTTAATTATTATTCATGTATTCATTCTATGTGGCAATACATTTATGTTATCATATGAATTTGAATCTCATCTAGTGTTAACATCTTATTGATGCTCATGACTTGGTCATTAAAATAATGTTATTAATATTACAGTGTATAATAAAAAAAGTGTTACATCACATACAACAATACTTACCAATCATTGTTCACATTAAATGCATAACATTGTTTAATATTATAATACATACAGGATTATGATATATCACAAGACACTACATGTGATTTTTATATATCATAATAAGTGATTTTTTATATTGTAATATAATAATGACTATTCATATTATTTGAATAACAGATAATCAAAACAACTTTTAAACATATTACTCATTAAAAATTATATTTGATTAAATTTTCACAATATTGTTTAAAATATAAATTTTAATCATTATAGTTTTCAAAAACCAAAATTTTCATAATAGTATTTTTTTTTACAATTATTGTATGAAAAAAGTGTTGTAAAATAAATCATATAATGAATCTAATTTTTTTCTTAATAAAAAAATTAATAATATGTCATAACATGGATGGATATAAACTCATATCTATAATAAAAATGATTAAATAGTGGTGGATTGTGAACTATTTCCACTAAATACCGCATATTATAGTGATTATTAAAAAACTACCACATTATGTTTTAATGAAAATTAACCCCAACCCCCACCCTTTTTTCCCTCTCTTTCCTCCTCCTTGATGAACAATTCCATGCCTCCCCATCCCCCCACCCCAACCCCCCCCCCCCCCCCCCACACACACACACACCCTCCATGAACCACCTAACACCATTCCCCATATCTGTCATGACCCGTCCCCCGGGGCCCATCCCGTGACTACCCCAAGCCCGCCTTCCATAGGACAGGGGCTGGTGACTAGCATTGAAAGGCGTATTCCCTAAAATAGGGAAGGAATTTCTTTTATAACCTATAAAATCACTTAATCAAGCACACAACAAGATACGAACACAAGTATACTGTATAACCAAATGAGTGATGAAAGTAAATGGGGACAAAATACAATCCCAACAGTAAAGGTACAAGTACAACATAAATACAATACAACTGAAGAAAGAGAAAGACAACTATTGGACCATCCTATGAGGTTCCTACCTGAAAGGTAGGTAAATATCGCCTCTTCAGCACTCCACATCTGCCCATCTCCTCTGCGTAACAACATGTTGTATGGTCCACCTCCGGGCACCGTCCAGTCCTCGTACTCTCTTCCTCAGTCAGCGATGTCCATCGTCTACACCAAAAACAGTGGAGTGCAGGTGTAGCTCGTGCAGGGGTAAGTATAATGATACACAGTAGGCACCCTAAGACCCTCAAGGTCTCACAAAACCTTCCAAGGATAAACCAAAAATCATGTAAACCAGTTACAACCCAACCTATGTATATGCCCATACATATACCTAAGTTATCAAGTATACCCATCTCAATTACGAGGGAACACCAGGTCCAAATCAAAATCCCAAAGCTCAACTATTCCACAAGGGAAGGAAAATCACAAAGGAAAGTAACACACAGTTACAGAATCATCTCCCAACATGTATAACATAAGTACAGTAGTAGAGATGATTAGATACAACTACTAAATCATCTTACTCTATAAAGAAGCTGGCCCACACAGGATCTCTAGGTTCTAAACCATATAGGATCTCTAGGATCTAATCCACATAGCATCGCTAGGAGTTGACCCACACAAGATCACTAGGAGATGACCCACATAGGATTTCTAGGAGCTCACCCACACAGGATCGTTAGGTGTTGACCCACACAGGATCACTAGGAGCTTACACACACTGGATCGCTAAGAGCTGACCCACACAGGATCGCTAGGAGCTAATTCACACAGGATCTCTAGGATCTGACCCACACAGGATCACTAGGATCTGAATCACACATGACTGCTCTTCATTCTTCTCGTCAAAGCCAGCTACTAGGTTCTCGCATTATGCTCGCTCGTCTCCAGGAGGAACCACTCCACAACCCATTAGTCGATACTCCAACTACCATGTAGTCTCGAAATGAAGTATCTCACATTTCCTCTATGTCATAGTGGTCTCAACGCAACAGACGGCGCGTCAATCGGATGCCCGGTCTATAAGTTATTATCCTTTTAGTCCTCGATATCCGGTTGGATTCGTGCTCGATCCAACCCAACCATACCCTATCTTAATCCAAATCTTTATTGGGGTATACCAAATTGGTTGTCTCGCTCCAAGGTTTCTGGCACCGCCTGCGGCCCTCCGTCGCCGCCCACGGCCCTCTGCACCACTCGCGCCCTCCGCGGCCTCGCGCCGTCCCACGACACCCTTGGGGCGGTGGAGGCTGCGAAGGCCACGAGGGGCCATGGGTGTCAAAGGAAAGTGTGAGGCCATAGAGGGAATAAGCATCATGGAGGGTACCAGGCAGCGGCGGAGGGCCACGGGTGGTGCGGTAGTTCCTCGAACGACACGGCGGGGTCGTGGGGCGGCGGTGCCTCGGGGCGGCATGACGAGGTTGCGGACGGTGGTTCCGCGGACGGTGGAGACCGCGGGCGGCCATGGCCGTGGACGGTGGAGGCCGTGGACGGCGGAGGCCACGGGTGTCTATGGTCGCGGACGGCGGAGGCCATGGGTGGTGGTGGACATGGAGCGACACTATTGCGCCGTCACCTATGTCGCGGCCGGTGGTGGTGCTGACCGCCGTTCTCATGCCCCTTTGTGGTTGGTCTCCGACCTTGTCTATAGTGAAGAACAACACAAATCATCATCATAATTACGGAGATGATAGGCCATGTTTGTTTGGACCTCACTCTATGCATTTGAGCATTAGTAAGCGACTATAATCTCTCTTTGAATTACGAAGAGTCGTCAAGAATGAAAAAGGGAAGAATTTAAAATAACCACCCTACAACCCTTGTCAATCATTATTCCCAATCCCGCAAAAGAATTAGAAGGGGAGAATATAGGATGTGATAATCATATATAAGTAAAACCCTACCTCGTTCATTTGTTGTTCTCAATGAGGTGGAAATAACGGTCGTCGATTGAAGACGTCCCACGTTGGAGGATATCCCAAGGAAGAAGACGAATTCATGCGTCAGTGTTCTTTGTTAGAGGAACGTTCTTCGTTGGAGAAGTGTAATACTCCCAATATTTCTCCTCTCCCCAAATCCACCAAATTGAAAAGTATCCAAAATGATATGTTTCCCCAATTTAATTGTTGGCACAATTTCAAATTGGGTTAATTAATTACATATGTTGGTAAAATAAATTTAAGGGGGGTGGAACCATTTAAGTGTGGGGAGGTTTAAGAGGCTTCCCCACACTTATGGGGGAGTTCAAGGGTTTCAAGGGGTTTTAAGCCTCGGGTGGTCCCCACCACCATAACCTCTCATGGGAGGTTAGACTCGGTGGTCCCCACCTCCATAACCTCTCATTAGAGGTTTTAGTTCAAGTGGTCCCCACCTGTGAAATATCCACATGGGTGGTTTCAAAATAAAATAAAAATAAAATGTTACACCATTTTATTTTATTTTATTTCTTCACAAAAAAAACCAAATTCTATCTTTCACACTCGAACCACTGTGGTTATGGTGAAGGACTCCTTATGTAAATTCTGGCACTGCGAGTTCAATGGTGTCCTCATATTTCAGTTCCGAGCACCGGTTCAAAAGTTATAAAAACCCTCTCACACGTTTATTGTACATACTCGAAAAAAAGTTCAGAAATTCATTTTGGGAACTCCGGGCCTCGGAATCACGCGTCGTCAATTTTCATGAACTCGTAAAATTCCCATATATATTTTTAAAAAAATTACATGGGAAATATGGGTCTTTACATTCTCCCTATTTTGGTGCTCTATGTCCCTGTAATCTACAACTCAAACTAGGTAAACAAGTGGGGGTACTTAGCACGCATCTGAGCCACCCGCTCCCATGTGCTCTCCTGGAACCTCTATAAAATTCACCCTATCGTCGATGTCCAGAACTCTATGGTCGATGATATGAGAAGGTTCGTGCATGTATCTCATCAGCTAGGATACATGGAAGATGTCGTGCACCCGGTGCAACAGATGTGGAAGAGTTAAGTGGTAAGCCACCTTGCCAACTCTGCTGAGGAGCTAAAAGCATCTGATGAACCTCAGAGATAACTTTCTGCCTCATCCAAATCTCTGCAAACCTCGTCAAGGTGAGACATGTAGAAATACGTGGTCACCATCCTCGAACTCTATAGGTCTTCGTCTCCTATCCGCATATGACTTCGGCCTGCTATTTGCAATCTTCATCCACTCATGTATGATCTTCACCTTCTCTGTAGTAGCTCATATGATCTTTGGTCCCACGAGTGCTGACTCCCCTAGGTCAGTCCACCACAAAGGTGATCTGTAAGGTCACCCATACAGGGCCTCGAAAGGTGCCATCTCAATGGTTGAGTGATAACTATTTTTGTATGAAAACTCCACCAAAGGAAAGTGATCCTCCCAACTGCGACCAAAGTCGAGGAAACAAGAATTCCACATGTCCTTGAGGGTCTAAATGTTCCGCTCATTCTGACCATCTGTATGAGGATGGAAGGCAGTGCTCGAAATAATCTGTGTCCTGAAAGCCTCCTGCAACCCCTTCCATAGATGGGAAGTAAAACATGCATCATGATCGGAGACAATCGCCAAGTGTACTCCTTGTAACCACACAATCTCCTGCACATATAGGCGTCTCAAGCTCTCTACTGAAGCCTGCTCTCTGATCAGTTGGAAGTGGGTCACCATGGTGAGTCAGTCAACAATCAACCAAATCGAGTCATGACCCCTGGATATAAGTGGAAGACATGTCACGAATTCCATGGATATACCATCCCACTTCCACTCTAGGACCTCTAAAGGCTAAACCAAGCCTGTTGGTACCTGATTCTCCGCCTTCACTTACTAACAAGTGAGTAATCGATAGATAAGATTTACAACTGATTTCTTTATTCCCATCCACCAGTGTTGTGGTTGGAGATCCTGGTACATCTTCACCACTCCTAGATGTACCGCCAGAGGGGTGTTGTGGAACTCCCTCAACACTTCCTCTGGAAGTGACACTGTTACCATGGTATATCCTCTATAGATGATGATGTGATCTCCTCCTTCAAAAAATCCATCAGGTACATGTAATTTGGATATCTGAGCACGTCGTGCCTCACAGTCAGCATCCACAAGCTACGCCTCCCTGACTTGCTAAATAAGTGGGGGAGTGACTGTAATAGACTGAAGAAAAGATGCTTCATATCTATCTACAAAGGATATCTGCAAAGAGGTTAGCTGCTTAATCGCCTCACCGAGTAGTGGTATACCAGACCTTTTTTTGAGTGCATCTGCTAAAACATTGCCCTACCTAGGAGTCTAGACTATATCTAAGTCATAGTCCTAGAGGAACTCAAGACAATGTCATTGTCTCAGGTTCAGGTCCTTCTGAGTGAAGATTTACCTAAGACTCTTTGTTTATTTTGGAAATAGGGATGTCCTTTTTTGTTTAAGGTTCAAACTTTCCAATCGGTTTCTAACGGGTTTATTCATAGAACTGGAAACATCCAATGATTCTATATCCATTTGGACCTACTTTCCAAATGTAGGTGCCCATTATTTATGGACTGATGAGACTTTATAATTTTCATTGGTCGAGAGGATGGGAGGTTAGAATCCTCACACCTTTTTTGGGGGAATTATTGTCTACTCCGGGACTCTCTTATAGATTTGAGATATGTTCGTGAATCCTTATTAATTCACCAAGCATGAAAATGAGTTTTTTCTATAGATTTGGAAATAAATTATTGATATGTATGATATTTATATAATATTTTATATGTATTTGAGGTTCTTCATTGATAGAGAATCATCCATATTTATTAGAGGTTCTTAGTCAATGGTATCCTTCAATACATTATATAGAAATCTCTTGGACATTATGATAACTATACTGGTTTTAAATCCACTCAGTGGGGAACTTGAAATTTATTGTCATTCAGAAAGACAGTGATTATTTTAGAGTTGGGATCATACCTGCAGATGGGCTACCAACGTATCCATGTTAGAAAAGGAATCAGAACCCATGTATTTCGAGGAAGAAATAGGTGGTTTATGCATGATTAATGTCTCAAAGAGAGATTTCATAATTACTCTTACACTATAATTGTGCATGAGTCATGCTCGGTGTGAGAAACAAGATGTATTTGTAAAACCTGACGATTGTGTCACGAAAGATGCAATCATAAGAAAGGATGTGGGGATTACGTATGAATGACTACCCAAGTAAATGAAGACAAAGACTTTTAGAAAAGAAGCCCAAGGGAGGGGTCCATAAAGGTGTTTGTACTTTATGGAGATTTGGGATTTTAACCTGGGACTTACTCCTGAAAAGGAAGCCAAATTTAAGAGGGACTTATGATTGTAGCTTATTCCTGATAAGGAGGCCCAAAACTAAAGAAATTATGACTAGGGATTACTCTTTAGAAGGAGGCCTAGGTTAAATGAAATTTGAGAATTGGGGCTTACTCTTGAGTAGGAGGCCCAAATTAAGGAATATTATGACTGGGGCTTACTCCAGAAAAGGAGGCCTAGGTTAAGGGGACTTGAGACTTGGGGCTTACTCCTAAAAAGGAGGCCCAGGTTAAGGGGACTTGAGACTTGGGGCTTACTCCTAAAAAGGAGGCCCAGGTTAAGGAAACTTATGACTGGGGAATACTCCTGAAAAGGAGGACCAAGTTAGAAGAACTTCTGAGAATTCCATTTAGATAAGGAAGCCAACAAAGGAACCATTCCACAAATGGATTTGAAGAAGGTTTTAAAGGCTAAATATTGAAGAGGATGGGTGAATTTGAGGAAAGTAAGTGAATTGAAAAGATCAGCACAATTATTGGTCTGGTGCGCAAGTCCTGGTCGCGCAATTATACTTGCATGACATGATTTCACTTGGGCGGCGAAGAACCTGTGAAGTGATACTTGGGAAACTTTTAATTGGAGCCCTTAGTATCATCTCTAGAGGATTTCAGATGGGTATCTCGCAAGTTTCCTTGAGACGGAAAGGCGGTGTGCAAGTATCATCAATTCCCTTAAAGGGTAACATACTTAGGCGCAAAATTATTGATGAGTTCTAATACATATGCCTTATTCATCCTCTTTAGAGCTTCCATTCTAGGTAAATAATTTCCTTAGAAGTGTTCGGAAGACTTCAAGCAGAGACTAGGGCGACCATAGCTTAATTCTAAGTTTTGGAAAATTCGTCCTTGAAATGGGGGGCCCGCAGGGGGTATTTATAGGCCACTGAGCACCTTGGGAGAAAAAATAATAGGGTGCACAAGTCACTTGAGCGACCCATATGTGGCGTGCAAGTGACTTGCATGACCATAAAGAAACTTGACAGACCCATGTTTTAAAGGTTCCTTTTTCATGCCTTTGGCAATTTTTGATGTTCTTCAAAGGATGACTCTCTTTGTGCTTAAGGAATTTCCCTTTTCCATTTGTTAGACTTTGTGAAGAAAAGGAGCGTCAACAAAAGTCCCCCCTCAGAGTCGGATCCGAAAAAGGAAAGAGGATTTGACTCTGGGGAAAATGAGAAACAAGGTATCATGGCGCGCAAGTAGTAGGCGCGCAGGTATTGTTCTGGCGCGCAGGGGTACGACCTCACCTATATATACGAGTGTCATTCTCGCGCAAAGCACCTATCTTCCAAATCTTCTCACTCTCGTTGTGCAGGTGTCTGGATTTTCGCTCGTTCGCATTTTTTTTCATTGCATCATGCTTATTCAGTCTATTTTTGACTTGCGTGCCATTACTAGCGCAGTAAAACCGGCGCGATCGGCTTAGACTTGCGCGTCATGTTTAGACTTGCGTGCCTTAATTCATTATCCATTTTTTTCGATTTCATCACAAATTTTATGAATAACCAACTTACATAAAAGTTATTTATTTGATCTCTGTGTAGATTCAATTGCTCCCAACATAATTAGATCGGTTGATGAGTTGGCTAGCAAGCAGATTGATGACATGATGAACATCATTGGCCATGATTACTATGATATCTACGACAGAACTCTCCCAGATTTGGCCAAGTACTTGATGAAATATCATGTCAATTTCCCATCAAGAATTTACTTGCTTATATTTGGCCATGGTCATCTACAAGGAGTCAATATTCTAAAGGAAAATAATTACATTCCTCATTCCAGGTTTCATACTTACACCAATTTTTCCTCAAAAAATGTCTTAGTTGCAGGATCATTTGTCAATGATGGAACAGTGTAAAAGGCATACATAATGCATCATATCCCTTGTGCTCCAGATCTGAAACCTCATATTCTTGAGATACAGTCGCACTGTTATCCCTCTATTTCAGTCATACTGTGCATTAAGAGCAGCAACAATGGTGTCAACTTTGAAATTTTTCCTCCATACCGTTTCCTTGTAGATATGAAAATAGAAAGCCCAGGGACTGATTTTTTTCACTTCTAGTGGGTATAGAGAAGACTATAATGACATTAGACTGATATCTAAAAAGATTATTCTCTCCAAATGGCTCTTTACTTCCAATTCTCCATTCTCAAATCCATGTATCCATCTTCCAAGTCCCTTAGACAGAAACATAGTCACTGTTTGATTAGCAAAAAAATTCTCAAAACGCACTCAAGAACATTATTTTACAATTGTTCCAAGAAGAGCCAGTATCACTACGTCTCTTATTGTATCCATTTGAATGAATGAATTCCAGGTGGTTACTAATGAAGCTCCAAATTCTGTAAATCAAATGAAAAGTTATGTTGAAATCCTCTTGTAATTCATAAAAAAGAGAAGACACTCCAAACTATGGATGTGATTCTAATCTTGTGCATCAATGAAAAACACTTTCATCTTCAATCATTTGTACTTGAATTATTTTTCTAAATACTTTAATTAATTTTACCTAAGCTGATGGGCCTAGTAAGCATAATTGTATTGCTTCTAGGATTATAAAAATAACCCTAAAAACATTGCATCTTTTATTGCTCAATATTTCCTAAATTATACAAAATGTATGTTTAGTGAGTTGGGACTTGACTTTTGTTCAGAGTTCCCTTGTATTTTTTGACATTTTAAATTCATGCATGTTAGACACAAAAACTTCTATTGTTTAAACGTCAAATATCTTCAACCAAATGGATTAAAATTGACTCAATTCCTTGATAATTTGTTTGAAAACATATTACCACATTCAAGTATGGGGGAAAAATGTAAACTATGACCTAATAAATTTTGAATCGGAGGGATGATATGAAAAAATGGCTAAAAGGAATTAGAGGAAGTATTTCCTATGATTGAAGTTACCACTATTTAACAAACCCGTTAGGGGGTTGAATTATGCAGGGCCATTTAAGAGCATTGGCTACATAGTCAAATAATAGCATATTTTGGCTGACAAGTCTGTTATGTAGACTACTTATGCAAGGCACCTAGGGGAACATACTGTATAGTCAGGAAAAATAACTCTCAGAAATTTTACTTTTCTATTACAAAACAACTTGTGGAAGTTTATAGAGATTAAAATTTTCCAAAGCATAGAGTTTGTTGTATAGAGAGGGGTACTTGACTATGGAGAGGATATTTCCAATCAAGATTGTCAATTAATTGGATGAATGTCACTCCTACAAAGGTCTGACCCAAATGTAGGGAAGGGAAATATAAACCATATACTTGAATACCTTCAGATCAAGAAAAAGAGTATGGGAAAAATATGTTAAGGATGGCTATTTTTTTTAGGATCCATACATGTTTTTGTTAAGAAAAATAAGGACAAAAGAGGTTTTTCTCCCAAGAATTAAGTTACCACTATTTGAAAAACTTGTTCGGAGTTTGAAGTATGCAGGGCCATTTAAGGGCATTGGCTGCATAGTCAAATAATAGAATCTTTTGGCTGACAAGTCCATTATGTAGACTACTTATGCAAGGCCACCTAAGGGCACGTGCTGCATAGTCAGGCAAAAGAATTCTCAGGTATCAAAAATTTTGTGACCAGAATTCAAGAAAAGGATTATGGAGATCTGGAAGTATTTAACATTTGGAATATGACACATCAAAATGGTCATTGTCCAATGAATAAAGGAGATACACAAACCAATACTAACCATAATCATGTTGTGGATGGGTCCTAAATTGAGATGTTGGACTTCACTACATATCCCATAAGGATGGTAATCAAGCCATAAGTAGTTCTTGAAATACAGTTTAATGTCATGTGGGATGAGAGTGTAGGAGATATTAGTTTAGTGTCTTAGATATCAAACCATAATAAGGAATTCAAATTGTGTGTTTTATAAACCTGGAGTGAATAAAGACCGGGTTTTTCATACCACATTCATGTTTTCATAGGGTAACTTTTCACCCAAGGGACTGAAAGTGGAATTTGGGGTTAGGCCCAAAGACTTGGGGCTGGATTCAAGGGATGCTAAAACATTCCTACATATCCCATAAGGATGGAAATCAAGCCATACATAGTTCTTGAAATACACTATGTACAGATTTGGTTCGTACAAGTAGAGGTTGAAAGTGGACTTTAGTGAAATGATGGTTTGACCCAAGATTAAAGGTTCAGTCATTACCATGTATGCACGTAGTATTTGAAATATGACATGATTAGAGATCAATGTCAATGTTGATTCCCTCTCAAGCGAGGGAAAATGGGGGACTGTATATTTTAACATCGTATAGCATGGATGATGGTGCAGCACAGTTTAGTGTCATGTAGTAGGGACAAAAGGGATGTACACATTTTAACGTCATGTGGGATGGAGTTGAACTAGCATGAAGAGATTGGTTTTGGGCTGCTTCACATATCAACATCATGTGAGATGGAGGTGAATCGACATGAAGATATTGGTTTTGGGCTTGAACCGCCATAGGTTGCCTACATACCTAGCCAAGAAGGCAAGGATCAAAGTCTGTGTAGTTAAATTAAGAATGAATTGGTGATCAAGTTGTATTTGAGGACAACCCGAAGATGTTGTTGGGACTTACATGTGGTTAGAGGTCCAGAAATGGTGTTATGGTTGAATCTTACTCTAAGATCACGTGAGTCATACTCAGTGTGAGAAACAATAGCTAGTAACAAACCTAATGATGAAAAGTTTAATGTCATATAGGACAAAGGGTACTGTACAGTTTAACGTCATGTATCTTGGATGTATTTTTATTCATTTTAACGTCTTGCAAGACATGTGCACAGTTTAACATCATGTAGGAAGTATTAGGGAATATTTAAATTTTAACGTTATGCAGGACGATGCATAGTTTAACGTCACTTTGGATGAAAAAGGGGAAATAGTTTAACATCATGTTGGACTAATGAGGGGCTAAGCAGTTTATTGTCCTGTAGAAAGGACAGAAGGGACCATGCAGTTTAAAGTCTTGTTGTAAGGACTAAAATAGTTTAAGGTCATATGCATGGACCAGTGTTGCACAGTTTAGCGTCATGTAGCTAGGAAAATTGGTGCATTTGTGTTACAAAAAATACTTCTTCAAGAATCATTCATTGGTTAGAGTTGTAATGAGTTCTCCATCCATTGAGATTAACGAATAAGCTCCATTAGAGTAGTCCTTAGGTATTGAGTAAGGTCCTTCCCATTTTGGCTCAATATTTGGAGGTTTCTTTCCTGGTATCATTGGAGTTCTAAGGACTAATACCAATTTTTCTTGAATGAATTAATGAAGATGAAATTTTTTGTTGAAAGCTCGTGCTATCTGATTATGATAGACTTCCAAGTGGTGAAGGGTGCACAATATTTTTTCATCGAATTATTCCAATTAATCCAATTTCTTTAGAGATTGTTCGTTTTTAGATGACTGATCACAAATGACTACTCTGAGAGAAGGTAATTCAACCTCAATGGGAAAGACTGATTCTGTTCCATATACCAATGAATATGGAGTTGACCACATAGCAGTGCGAGTGGTGGTCCAATAAGCCCATAAAGCATGAAAAATTTTATCCGGCCAGTATTTCTTATCTTTATCCACCACCTTTTGCAGTATGTTTGAAAGATTCTTATTGAAGGCTTATATTTGGCCATTGGCTGCTGCATGATACCGAGATGAATGGTTGGATTTGATGTTGAATTCTTGATACAACTTCCTTACCTCGGATTAACAGAAGTCGGTGTCATTGTCTGTCAAAATGGTATGAGGGACACCAAATCTAGAAATGATGTTATACTTGATGAAGCTAACAATGATTTTAGAACTAACTTCTTTGAGAGGTATTTTCTCTTCCCATATGGAAAATAATTCAGTAGGAGTAAGAATACACTTAAACTGCTTAGATGTGGCCGAAGGGTAAGGTCCTACTATATCCATTCCCCATGTGGAAAATGGCCATGAGTATTTAGTTGTATGAAGAAAATATGGGGGTTGATGAATGAAATTGGAATATATTTGTCAATAATGACACTTCTTAGTGAAATCAACACAATCTTGTATCATTGAAGGCCATAAGTATCCAAGCCTTAGAACTTGATCAGATAGTCTATGTCCAGACTGGTGGGCACCACAAACTCCTGCATGTACTTCTTTCATGACATCCATTGTCTCTTCACCATCAATACATCTGAAGAGAATTCCATCAAAACCTTGGTTATAGAGAATTTTTTCTAGGTGATATGGGCTATCATAAATAGTAAAATTGACCACACGTCACCCGATTTGTTCTATCCCGGCTCTATCAGGTGGGAGTGTTCCATTTTGAAGGTATTCCCTGATAGTTTTCATCCATCTTCTAGTATGACCATATGGTTCAGAAATGGGACTAATTTCATTTATTTCCTCTATTTTTATTTGAACATAAGGTGAAACTATACGACGGTGGGAAATACTGATGATTGTTTCTTCCTGATTTGGATCTTCCATATTTTTGGCTACATTAGCCAGTGCATCAGCTTGATCATTTTGTGATCACAGGACATAAGAAAATATCAGTTCCAAAGGAAATTCCACCATTAACTCCCTGACATAATCATACAAAGGGATTAACTCTTCTTTTCTGATGGCATAGTCACCATTAAATTGTTTTATTACCAATTCTAAATTGCCTTTAACCTTCAAGTGATTCGCCTATGCCTAAAGCCCCAACTCCAATCCAATGATGAGAGCTTGATATTCAACTTCATTATTTGTACCACCTTCCAATAATAGGATGGAATATGGTACCACTACCTTTTCTGGGGAAATAAGCATGATTCCAAACCCAACTTTGTTGAATTTCAGATCTTCCATTTTCTTCCTTGTTGGACTTCTGGAAGCACCATCAAATTACATTTCCCAGGTTTGAAGATTATCTTGAATAGAGAAGACTTCCTCATTAGGAAGTTCTATATCTAAAGATGTATCTTCTAATGATGGGTGTTCAGTAAGGAAATTATCCAAGGCTTGGACCTTTATTTCCTTTTGAGACACGTAATGGATATCAAACTGGTGAAAAATAACTGCCCACCTTTCCAGACATCCTGTAAGCATTGGATGACTAAGGATAAATTTGAGTGGGTTATTACAAGATACCAATTAGACCTCATTATGTTGCAAGTAGTGTCTCAATTTCTGAATTGCAAAGATTAATGCTAGGCATCACTTTTCAATACTTGAATATCATGTTTCTCCCTCAATTATAGTTCGATTGAGATTGTAAAGGTTGTTTTAATTCCTGAAATCATTCTTTTTGGCAAGGAAGGCACCCAATGATCACTCTAAAGCTGTCATGTAGAGGATAAGTCGTATTCCTTCAATAGGTGGAATTAATACCGATGGACTTAAGAGATATCTCTTTATATTATCAAATGATTCTTGAAATTCTTCAATCCACTGGTAAGTGTCTCCCTTCTTCATCAATTTGGTGAAGGGTAAACATTTGCCTGCCAGATTGGCAATGAAATGTCAAATATTGGCCAAGTGTCCTTGAAGTCCTCTAAATTATTTCAAATTTCAAGGAGGTGGCATACCAAGGATTGATTTTGTCATCTCAGTATTAACTTTGATACCACTATGGCATACAAAAAATCTGAGAAGTATTCCTGAGGTTACCCCAAAATAACATTTCAAGGGGTTCATCTTCAAATTGTGTTGTCGATGTTTGTGGAATATGATTTCCAAATCATCCAATTTATTAGAACGTTGTCTAGATTTAACCACCAAATCTTCCACATAACATTCAACAAATATCCCTAAAAAGGGTTTGAAGATACAGTTCATGGCACGTTGATATGTTGCACCTGCATTCTTTAGGCCAAAGGGCATTACCCAATAGAAAAATGCACCTTGAGGGGCTCTGAAGGCTGTAGATTCTTCATATTCTGGAGCCATTCGAATTTTATTATACCCAAAATATCCATCCATGAAAGAAATTGCTTCATAGCTAGTTTTTGCATCAATTAAGAGTTTTGTGATCGAAACTAGAAAATCATCCTTCGGACAATGACGATTAAGATTTCTGAAATCAATGCAAACTCTAATTTGTCCATTATTCTTTTTCACAGGGACAATATTATCCATCGATTTGGGATATTGAACTTCTCTGATGAAGTTAGATTTGATAATTTTATCCACTTCAACTTCAATTTTGGAGGCATAAGTTGGGTGTGTTCTTCTTACGGATTGCTTGAATCCTCGATGTTCTTCTGGAAATCCCAAATGATGAGTGACAACATCAGGATCAATACCTAGCATTTTTGTATAATTCCAAGAAAAAACATCTCGATTTTTATTTAAAAATAATGTATACATTTCCTTCTCTTCAAGAGTCATGGCCACACTAATTAAAGTGGGGCATAGATATTCTTTTGTACCCAGATTTATTTCTCTGAGTTCATCCACAGTGGTAAAGATACCTTCTTCAAATTATGGAGGAGCATCCCTGAGATCTTCCTCTTCTTATTCAATATGTGTTACTTCTTTTTTTTCTACTTGAAAAATAGATGATGAATCAGAATTTTCATGATCATGAGAGAAGTTAAAATTTGAACATCTTGAAGAAGAGACTACCATTTCTGACCCTATTGATGAGGAAGGGTCTTCCTTGGGTAATAAAGAGAAGATGATGGATTGAGAATCGACATCATTATTCATCTCTGACATTGCTATAACTTCTTCTGGCCTGGTTGATGAAGTATAGAATTGCTGGATTTCAGTGGATAAAATGAAGAAATATTTATTTTAGTTTTCATTATTGCTTGATGAATCAACAATTTCTACCATGCTATTTGGCTTTGTTGTTGTAATTGACATTATGGAAGTTTCCATAAGAGTATTTGGATTTGGGTCTATCCTTTCAATTTAACTGATAGGAAACACATAATCTATACTCACATGTATGAATGGGTTTACTAGAATCTTTTCCAAACCATATGGAGCATTAATTTTGGTAACCTCCTTTGTCGTTGATATCTCCCTTCCCTCCGTGTGATAGAATTATGCCTCATTGTATTGAGATTCACATGTTTTAAATGGGACTTTATCCCCATACAATGTCCCAATTTGACCATTGAAACAATATTTGAGACCTTGATGGTATTATGAAGGTATAGCAACATGTTAATGTAGCCAAGGTCTTCCAAGAAAAATGTTGAAGGTTGTGTCATGATGAACAACCATGAAATCTAAATTGGATACAAGGTCTCTAAACTGAGTTCTGAGTGTAATCTCACCCAGAGGTTCTTGTTCATTTTTATCATATCCTTGAAACATCAAAGTAGAAGGAGATAAATCAGATTCAGTGAGGCTCAATCAACGAAGTGTACGAATATAGATGAGGATGAATCCTGAACCATTATCAATGAAAGCTCGTTAGATATCTACATAATTGACCTTTCCAGATAAATACAAAGGTCTAATATGTCCATTCACAACATCATCTATATCTCTATCTATAAAAGATATCACTGCATGGCATTCTGCAAGATCATTCTCTATATGGTAGACTTCAGCCACAACAATTTCAATTTCGAATTCCCGAGGACTTGACAAAGCCTCAATGAGTGCCTCCCAAAGATCCTTTGATAAATTCAAGGAATCCATAATTGATAACTTGTATGGTACGTAGGCCAAATGTTTGAATACATCATACTTTTGGACCAAAGGTCTGTGTTTCCCAACAAGAACATGTGGTTTCACGAGTGCCTTAGAATTTTATGCTTTGGAAGTAGATTTATCTTGTATCAGGGTAGGTGTTGGAAATACTCCTGGATTTGGCAGATTAGACCTACTAGGTCTATTTATTTGCTGAGAGGAAGAAGGTGTAACCTCTAAATGATCTTCCAAAATAACTGTACCAGGACTGAATCTCCCATGCATGGAAGAACTTTCTTATTCTTGTTGACCCCGCTTAAGGGATTTTCCACGAGTTTCTGCTGCATATACAGTTCTAGCAGAAGTAGGATTTGAATAGTGGATTCTGAAATATCCATGTCTTCCCCTGTATACTAGACCCATGGAACTCCCTCTAATTCCTCTGTTTGATATAGGGAACTCAGATTCATCAAGATCAAAACTGTGACTATCATACGGATCCATTACGTGAATCATGTTAACAGAACCAAAGATCAACTCTTCATCCGATGACGATTCTGTCTGATTAGCTATTTTAGGATGTTCTGTTTGGTGGGGCAGTGCCAGTGATTTTTAAGTAGATGGCATAAAATCTTCCAGAGTCAAAGACAACTTGGGTTTTGACATAAGCTCATCTTCTTTTTACTACTCTTCTTTCTTCTAATTATGCCACCTCTTTGAGGATTTTACTTCTGATGAAGGGGGTTTTTCTATGACATTCATAGCAGAAGACACAATTGGTTGATTCAATTGTGTTTGTAAAATGGCATGAGTTCGGTTGATTATTTTCTTGACCATCCAATCGTTATATTTTTTCTCATTTTTTCTTTTGAATTCGTTCCAATTTCCTTATTTCTCTAGATTGGTAGCAGTAACACATTCTACCTGAGATGAAGAACCTTTCAGTTTAAGTTGTCCTGAGTCCACCATATTTTGCAGAAGGTCTTTGAAGACAAAACACTCCTGAATGGGATGCCCCTACATATGATGAAATGGGAAATAGTTGGTAATGTCTTCATCTCCTTATTTGTTTGGAATTTTAGGCCTTGACAACTGAACCAAATAATTTTCCAGAGCCGAAATAAAGTAACCAGAAACATGTTCATTTCAGAAAGAATAAACATTGTTCTTTAACTCCTCAAATTGTTTCCATCTTTGATCTCTTTGATCATCTTGAAAATGCGGCCTCTGTTGTTGATGCTCAGGAGGTGGAGCCCTTAGATAAGATGGAGGTTTTGAAGTGGAATCAGGTACAGATGCTTGTTTAAGTGTAATTGTAGCAGTCTCTTCTCTCCCCATTTTTCCTTCCTGGTGTTGATGGAATTACACGAGTATTACCCTTAGTCTATATAATAGAATCTTCAATCTGTCGAGCGATTGAAGTAAGGTCTCAAAACCCTCTTGTGTATTTCACAGGGATAAATGGTGTGTGTAATTCATCATGAAAATTTTCCACACAGATTGGAAACAATTCTTCTTGAGGGAGTGATAAACTGAAGAAATCTATTAATCCCTCCCAGCGAGCAATGAAATATAAAACTCTTTCATTTTTTCTTTTCTTACAATTTGTAAGATCAAAAACTGTCGTATTTGGAAATGTTGAGCTGAATTAAAGGAAAAAATCTTTAACGGAGATCTTCCCACCCAGTAATTGACCGCTATTGCAAGATTGTATACAAGACAAAAGTATACCCTTATAATGACTGTACAAAATACCTAAGATTAACTGCTTCTTGTTGTTGAGGAGTTCCCATCATGGGATCGCAAGGAGAGAAAAAATGTGTTAAGTGTTGTTCTGGATCTTCTGAACCATTAAAATTTGGGAATTTGGTACTTAAAAAGTTTTATGGGAGAGGAATTGCATCCACCCATTCAGGGTAAGCTCTATTTTTTTGTTTAATTTGTACAAGAATTCCATCCAAATCTTCCAAATGAGATGTTAATGAATCAATGGTAGTCATTAATATTTGAGAAACATCTAGTTGAGGTTGGACCTGAGCAGGTGTAATAATTGGAGTTTGGACAGGTGTGGTGACTGGCATTGCCACTGATGGTATCACTATTAGTTGTTTTTGCACATGACCCATAGGATTGGACCTGTGAGCGTGTACTTTTAAAGGAGGATATTCTTGATCCATCCCAGTAGCTGCAATTAATTCCCTTGACTGAATGACTCCAGCACTCTTAGGAGGAGGACTATATTGAAGTAGTTCTTCATTCAACCTCCTTAACTCCTTCATTTATTCCTCTTGTTGTGTGAACCTTTTCTCTAATTAGAGTGATTGACCTTATCCATAGGTAGGGTGGAATGTAACTTGACTTTTACCCTTTTCCTTGGCATGTTCCTTTCTGGAGTATGGAAGGGCATTTCCCGAAGGAATATCTTGCCTCTGGGCATCCCTCTGTCTTCTGGTACGCACACCTTATTCATTTATTTTTGTGTGTACAACTTATTGAATAGGAACTTCTTCATCTGATTCCTCTGAGTGAACCTCATGTTCCGGGGGATCAGTGACAACGACATTGATGACATTTATCGATGCATAATGCATTCCATCCCTTCTATTGGCATTTCTGCAATATTTTCTTCTTCCATGTCCTTTATGATACATTGCCTTATGTTGAGTTGATCCCACAAGAACTTTCGGATGAACTGTAATTTAGAGGGAATCCCCTAACAATTCATCTCTGCATTCCTCTTGTGGCTTCTTCCCTAATTGAGAGAAGACTGACTTTTGTTGAGGAAGAGATTGAGGATTTGAAATAGTCCACAGTCTGATGGACTGGGGTTGTTCATGCTTTCCCTACTCAACACTTTGAATCCCATATGTTGATCCCAAGGGTTGAGCTAAAAGATTCCCCATCCTAGAAAGTTGAGGTGGCTCTTGAGCTGCTACATTTGATACTTTCTTAAAATCTCTCTTGATTTTGTGGACATTAGTCCGAAAATTGGCTGGATGCATCAACCTACATCCACTCAAATCACCTGGCTCAAATGATTGTTGGATGATTTATGACACTTCTGTCACCTGATGATGCGCATTCTCTAAATTAGAAGCCTATTCGATAATCTCATTTTCTTGATGCAAGATTAATTCAACAACTTGTTCTTTATATGCCTAACTTTTGGAAGAACTAGATGAGGCATGTTCCTGATAAAGCCTTTGATTACACCCAAAACCAATTGGTTGTGGCCGGCTATGGGTAATAACATTGCATGAGACCACTTTTGGCAGGCTTTGTTGACTAGAGAGTACAGTGAAATGAAGTGCTCCATTAACACCCCATCCCGTGATATGAATACCGGATGGTGCATTTTTAATTAACTGGTGCAACATTTTTAACGCGCCAAGGCATGAATGATGAAGGGATCTCTGCTACTTTTCAACCTTTGGATGTCGAGAAACTGAGAGAGATGCCAAGTCAATTTGGTGTTGCAACCCTTCTATTATCTTGACGTGATTTTGATATTCATCATAAGATAATATTTACTCTTTTAAGTGATAAATAGTTTTCCACATGTTGAGACGAATATTGTGAATACAATCTTCCATCCACATTTTAAGAATATCATTCTAAGAGTTAGCCAAAGGACAAAACATGACTGGTACTTCACCTTTTTTCAGTTGTTTTCTCATATTTATCACTTCTTCCTTATCATTCGATGAAGATTCTTATACCTAATTAGACCGTAGATGGTTATTCTTTGTTATTTCATCAGATTAAACACGATTGATAGAGAATTCATTTATCAATTTAGAAGATGCATGACCCAGGGGTGGTTCGGAGAATGACCTACACCCTGGGCTATCTTCTGATTGAGAAAGTATTTCACCTGCTAGCGGTAAAGCATCAGACATGGCTGGCTTCACATATTCAAGTGCCTCAAGATAAGAGGTATTTCTACTTACTACATTGTTCTTTGAAAAATTTTATAGGAAATGCAAATTACTACAGCCGAGAAGACTTTCACAGCTAAATTCATCATCATGGGGAGGACCAACATGGTGGGTTATATCTAAAGATAAAACCTTTTTCTCCTTGATCTTCTATCCATGCAGAGGGTTATCGTGGCTCTCAGCGGAAAATGATACTTCGAGATCGACCGAACTATCATGCAGCAAGACTTAATGAGGAAGTTTCTGATGAAGACCTTCGGAATTATTGTTCCCACTATTGGGAAATGAGAGAGTAGAATCATGAGTTGTAGAAGATAATTGTATGATGGCTTCAAGAACTCCAGCATCGAAAGAGGCCTTATTATAGATTGGCTCTTGATTTCTCGACTGTTCTAGACGGGTATTTTTCTTAGACGCCTTCTTACTCACTTTGGAAACCACTTTTTCATGAAAGTGGTTATTATGGGCAGGTGTATGTGCCTTCTCAAGAGAAGTAGTTATGTTAGGCTGATTATCTCCATTCAAATTGGTTTTATGTGCCTAACTTGATTGTCCGTATGACATGGGGGAGTATGCCCCACAACCCACCTGGGCTAGGACAGAGGTGTGTATCTATTCCGGGGTGACATGTTGATTAGTCACTCCACTAATAGGGATAGATTAATGATTCCTTCCCTATGATTCTTCTGAAGTTGTTATAATATTCTAATAGGCATCCAGAATATGGGCATGGATTTTCTTCTGCTCTTTCACCATTTTCATAATGTTCTTGGTGACTTCAACTGCTAGAATAGGAATATACATCCATTCTGTGTCTGGAGTAGGTGTATGTGCCAGCTCATATCCTCCTTTTCCTATCAGTGAATTTTGACAGTACTCATGTGTGGGGGAAGAAAATTGTGCATGCCTTCTACTTATCGTCGGATCATTCCAATTGACATCTCTGGGTGCTACCAAATGAGACTATTGGTTAGCCTGATGAATTCCAGGTGTATGTACCTACTGAATGTTCCCCACCACATTTTATTGGTGAGTTTCTTTGGTTGCAGTCAGATGAGCCTGATGACTAGCTGATGAATTATAAACAGGTGTATATGTCTGCCTATAATACTCCACCGGAATTTCCTGGCAGGATTGGCATGCCACTACCAGACGATTCTGCTGGGCAGTAACATTAGGACGGATAGGTGTATATGCTGGCTTATTGTTTTCTATCAAGTTGGATTGATGGAACTCTTCGGAGGGGGTATAAGTAAGAACCTGCTCCCTGTTGACCTAATTTTTCCTCTGACAGTTCGTCCTGCGTGCTCAGGTCTGAGGAACCTAAGTCGAACCCCTAGAAGTGATACCCACATCATGTTGAGGGTGCACTACCGCACGAGTCTGGTGGCAATTGTTTATGGGAGTCCTCATAAAGGACTCCTTCCTTCTTGAACTGAGGCCTTTAGTGACCTCTTCATTCACCTCCCCCTAATATGGGAGGCACTGGTGATTGTGTTATGGGGATAACGACCCGAAACGGTTGGAAACGGTGGTTGGAACCACCTGCTTCTTGACCACTGGTCATCGTTGTCCGGATAACTAGGGTGAATTGTTAACTTCGAGGGATTTTTGAGCGGCCTCTAGAGTCGGAATGGTACCGTGTTGACGATATTCCTTAACCAATGCATTTGAGACCTAGCATTGAAGACACTAAGTAGGTGATGTCATCCTCAGAGCGGACGAGGATCCAGCAGGAGTAGTGGCTGAGGCATTCAAAAGAGTGAACTTTAAAAGATCCATTTCTGTAATGCAGAGAGATCTTGGAAAAGAGTGAATGTTTCATATATCATACAAAATAAAGATATGTCTGACCATACTACATCTTTTGGATGAGTTCTTATGTTATTTATTGCTTTTCTAGACCTCACATTAAGTTAAATATGGTCCTAAAAAATTAGTAAAACATCATTTAACTTGGTTAAGGATTCACATCGGGTTCACCATTTTTTTTCCTTTTGGAAATGGGGATGACATTTTTTGTTTAAGGTTCAAACCTTCCAATCAGTTTCTAACGGGTTTATTCGTAGAACCAGAAACATCCAATTATTCTATATCCATTTGGACCTTCTTTCCAAAGGTAGGTTCCCATTAGTTATGGACTGATGAGACTTAATAATTTTCATTGGTCGAGAGGATGGGAGGTCAGACTCATCACACCTTTTTGGGGGGAATTATTTTCTACTTAGGGACTCTCTTATAGATTTGAGTTATGTTCATGAATCCTTATTAATTTACCAATCATGAAAATGAGTTTTTTTCTTTAGATTTGGCAACAAATGATTGATATGTATGATATTTAGAGAATATTTTATATGTATTTGAGGTTCTTCATCGATATAGAATCATCCATATTTATTAGAGGTTCTTAGTCAATGGTATCCTTCAATACATTATATATAAATCTCTTGGTCATTATGATAACCATACTGGTTTTAAATCCACTCAGTGGGGCACTGGAAGTTTATTGTCATTCAGAAAGATAGGTATTATTTTAGAGTTGGGATCGTACCCGCATATGGTCTACCTACGTATCCTTGTTAGAAAAGGAATAAGAACCCACGTAGTTTGAGGAATAAATTTGAGTTTTATGTACGATTAATGGCTCAAAGAGAGATTTCATAATTAATTTTACAATATAAGCTCACGTTAGTCATTCTCAGGGTGAGAAACAAGAGGTATTAGTAAAACCTGATGATTGTGCAACGAAAGATGAAATCATAAGAAAGGATGTGGGGCTTACATATGTATGAATGACCAAGTAAATGAAGACAAAGACTTTTAGAAAAGAAACACAAGAGCAGGATCTATAAAGGTGTTTATACATTATGGAGATTTGGGATTTTAACCCGGGACTTACTCCTAAAAAGGAAGCCAAATTTAAGAGGGACTTATGATTGGGGCTTATTCCTGAGAAGGAGGCCCAAAACTAAAGAAATTATGACCAGGGCTTACTCCTAAAAAGGAGGCCTAGGTTAAACAAAATTTGAGACTTGGGGCTTAATCTAGAGAAGGAGGCCCAAATTAATGTAAATTATGACTGGGGCTTACTCCTAAAAAGGAGGCCCAGGTTAAGGGGACTTGAGACTTGGGGATTACTCCTGAAAAGGAGGCCCAGGTTAATGAAAATTATGACTGGGACATACTTTTAAAAAGGAGGCCCAAATCAAAAGAACTTCTTAGAATTCCTTTCAGATAAGGAATCCAACAAAGTAACCATGCCACAAATGGCTTTGAAGAAGGTTTTGAAGGCTAAATATTGAAGAGGAGAGGTGAATTTGAGGAAAGGAAGTTAATTGAAAGGAGGCGTGCAAGTATTGGTCTGGAGTGCAAGTCCTGGTCGTACAAGTATAATTGTGCGACATGAGTTCACTTGGGTGACGAAGAACCTGTGAATTAATACATGGGGGACTTTAAATTGGATCCCTTAGTATCATCTCTAGAGGCTTTCAGATGGGTGGTGTGCAAGTTTCCTTGAGAGGTAAAGGTGATACACAAGTATCATCAATTCCCTTGAAGGACTGGATACTTAGGCATGCAAGTATTGATGAGTTATAATACTTAGGCCTTATTCCTCCTCTTTAGAGCACCCATTCTAGGTAATGAATTTCCTTATAAGTGTTCAGAAGACTTTAATCAGAGACTAGGGAGAACATAACTTAATTCTGAGTTTTGGAGAATTCGTCCTCGAAATGGGGGCCCATAGGGGGTATTTATAGGCCACTGAGATCCTTGGGCAAAAAAACGAATAGGGCGCGCAAGTCACTTGCACGACCCATATGTGGCGCGCAAGTGAATTTCATGACCATAAAGAAACTTGCGCGACCCATGTTTAAAAGGTTCCTTGTTCATGCCTTTGTCAATTTTTGATGTTCTTCAAAGGATGACTCTCTTTGTGATTAAGGAATTTACCTTTTCCATTCGTTAGACTCTGTGATGGAAAGGAGCTTCAACACTCTTGTTATTAGAGTACACTGTAAAACAATATCCCACCAAGTAGTGTCACCACATCTTCAAGGTGAATACCATTGCTGCTAACTCCAGGTCAAGGGTAGCATAGTTCTGCTCGGGCTGTCTTAGCTTTCGAGAACCATATGTGATCACTGCTCGCTCCTATATCAGGACACATTCTAGCCCAGTCCCTGATGTGTCGTAGTAGACTACGTACCCTAATCCCTCCTATGGAAGCCTCGAGATGGGGCACTAGTCAGCCTCTGCCTCAGCTTCTGAAAACTCTGATGGCATCTCTCTGACCACATGAAGGGTTTCCCCTTATTCGTCAACGCTGATAGTGTTGCTGCAACTCTAGAGAAATATGGTAAAAATATTTGGTAGTATCCGACCAAACCCAGGAAACTTCGTACCTCTATCACACTCCTAGGTGGCTCCCAAGAAAGTACCACCTCAATATTCGCTGGATCCACTGCAACTCCAGCCTCCTATATGACATATCCCAGAAAGTGAACTTCTCAGATCCAGAACTGGTACTTCGAGAGCTTACCATAAAGATGGTGCTCTCAGAGTGTGTCCAGTAATACCTGAAAATGATAGGCATGCTCCTCCTCAGTAGCCGAGTAGATCAGAATGTCGTTTATGAAGACTACTACAAAGAGATCAAGGTATGGTTGAAAGATCCTATTCATGAGTCCCATGAACATAGCTTGAGAATTGGTTACACCGAATGGAATAACCAAGAACTCATAATGGTCATACCGACATCTGTAGGCCATCTTCTACACATCCTTGTCTCATACTTTGAGCTGGTGATAGCTTGATCTGAGGTTTATCTTCAAGACCCACAATTCTCTCTTCAGCTGATCAAAGAGGTCATCAATCCTCGGAAGTGGGTACTTTTTCTTCACGGTAACCTGGTTTAGGAGCCTATAGTTGACACAAAGCATCACTCTCCCATCTGCCTTCATGGTGAACAAAATTTTGGCTGCCCAAGGTGAAACACTGGGCTGAATAAATCCCTTCCACTGCAAGTCCTCTAGCTGTACTTGCAACTCAAAAAGCTCCGCGGGAGCCATCCAATACGTTGGTGTAGATATCGATGTCATCCTTGGGTACAAGTCAATGTAAAAGTCCACCTTTCTGTGAGGATATAGTCACAGAACATCATCATAGAAGACATCCATGTGCTGGTCCACCACTACAGGATAATTCGGACTCTCCATATCGACCACTCCGAGGGTGAAGATATCCAACTTATGTGTAATTGCCCACACCCTTCGCTTGGTAAGTCAATACTATGCTTCAAAGGCTTCCTTCTCACTGATGAATGTAAAACTTGTCCCATCCATGTGGACACACCGCACTTTGTGCCTAATATAGTCATTTTGAGCATGGACTGTAGATAACCCATCCATACCCAAGATGACATCGTAAGGCCTCGACACTGCTACTAGGAGATCCTAGCCGAAGCACTCACCTCCTAGAGTAAACTAGTACTACTGCCACAAGTGTGTAATTATCGAATCCTCTTTAATAGAAGTCTCTAGACATAAGATAGAGCCAAAGGCTCCATCAAAATCTTCAAGCTCCAAACGAGGGAAGTGGGAATAAAAGAATGACGGGTACATGTATCTATAAGTACTGAAACTAAGGTGGAGTAGACACAATTCGTACCTCGTATCATCTCTGGAGTGCTGTGATCGTAGGCCTCAGTGGCCTAGAGCTAAGCTCACCCCTGTCCACCAGCTACTTGCGGTCGGGGTGGACCTCCTGGTGGTGGTGGAAGTAACATCTTGAATTGTTGGACACCGCCAGCTACGCGGAGAGCTCCTCTCCCACGTCCGCCTGTTCCCTGCAGACCTCCTCGGTTGAACCTTTGTCTCTGCCTGGGCGGTCCTTCAACTGTCTATTGATCATCAGTATGACAGGACAGACAGTCACAAGCCATGTGACCCTGCCCGCCGCATGTTAACACTGCCTGCTCCTGGCATGACTGGATCTACCTCGTGTGTCTCGCACAACCAACCCTAAATCCTGAGATCGTCCAACTGTAGGTCTGGTCCTCTTAGACATCTACATCATCTGTCTGCTTCCAGCTGCAGAATACTACACTAAGTGATGAGTGGTGGTGCTTCTCGCTGCCGGTGACTACTCAGCAAGGAAACTCTCCACTAATAGGGTTCGCTCTAACACTCTTGCTTGTATTAGAATACTGAGTGAGATCATCGAAGCCCTGATATCTTGCCTAATCCCCTGCTCAAAGGTCTGGTCTCTGAAGAATGGGTCTCACATCATATCGGTAGAGTAACGTGGTAGTTCAGTGAACCTCACTGAGTACTGACCCACAGTCATGTTTCCCAGCTGTAGATGAAGTAACTACGGAATGTGCACTACGTGAAGAGTCACTGGGACAAACTCTGCTTGAAACAGGCTCTCAAATTCTGCCTAGAGAATCATCACCTCATTGTGAACTTGGAGCATCAAGATCCACCATCTTCCTGCTACTTCCTGTAGAAGGCTGGCGGAAATGGTCACCATGAGATCGTATGGTGTCCCTACAGTCAAAAAACTATCACTACAGCCTACGACCAATCATCAACTGCCTATGGGTCTATCTCCCCCCTGAACCAGGGTGGCCTATGGTGATGGAACTCGTGCAACACAATGAGGCGGTGTGAACAGTCTGTTGTTGGGGCCGATGGCATCGGTGGCCCAATGGGTAATGGTATTGTTGACGCCTCTACTAGAAGAGGGCCCTGCACTGAGGCATCGTCACTCGGTGGGATATCAGTGTGTGATACTCTCATAACCCTAGATAGCTGTCTATGTAGAGGAATCTTGAAGAGAAATAGGTGCACCACTATCAATAAGTTATACTTGGTGAGCTAACTCAAAGAGTTAACAAAGAAGACTCTTGAAAACACACACGCAAACAGTGTTTTCATGCACTGAGTTGGAAATCAGAAGTCAGAGTCCTGGTGTATGGATACGTCGGTCACCGCACCAACATAGGATTCCCTAAACTGATAACCACACTCACTACACTTAACAATATTTCCATTAAAAAGAGAGATCAGATTACTATGTTCTATGGTAAAACCGACTCCTCTGATACCAATTTGTCATGACCCATCCCCCAGGGCCCATGTCGTGACTACCCCAAGCCCGCCTTCCATAGGAGAAGGGCTGGAAAGTAGGAAAAAAAGGCGTATTCCCTAAAATTGGGATGACATTGCCTTTATAACCTGTAAAATCACGTAACCAAGCACACAACAAGATAAAAACAGAAGCAAACTATATAACCAAAAGAGTGATGAAAGTAAAAGGGGTCGGAATACAAGCCCAACAGTAAAAATACAAGTACAACTAAAATACAATACAACTGATGAAAGATGACGATAGCTATTTGATCATCCTTTGAGGTTTCTACCTGAAGGGTAGGTATAGATCACCTCTTCAGCACTCCACGTCTGCCCATCTCCTCTGCGTACCGATACCTCGTATGGTCCACCTCCGGGGCACCGTCTAGTCCTCGTACTCTCATCCTCAGTCAACGTTTTCCACTATCTGCACAAAACACAATGAAGTGCGGGCATAGCCCATGTAGGGATGAGTATAACGATACTCAGTTGTGACCCTGAGTCCCTCAATGTCTCAAAAATCCCCCAAGGAAAAACCACAAAGCAAGTAAACCAGTGACAACCCTACTTAGGTATATGCCCATACATATACCTAATTTATCAAGTATTCCAATCTCAAACATGAGGGAACACAAGGTCCAACTCAAAATCCCAAAGCTCAACTTTTCCACAAAGGAAGGGAAAATCACAAAGTTAAGTACCACACAGGTACAGACTCAACTCACACTAGGTATAACTTAAGTATTGTAGTATAGATGATTAGATGTAACTACTGAATCATATTACTCTGTAAATAATATGACCCAAACAGGATCACTAGGAGCTGACCCACACAGGATCTCTAGGTGCTTACCCACACAGGATTTCTAGGAGTAGACCCACACAGGATCGCTAGGAGCTAACCCACACAGGATCGCTAGGAACTGACCCACACAGGATCCCTAGAAGCTGACCCACACAGGATTGCTATGAGCTGACCCACACAAGATCTCTAGGAGCTGACCCACACAGGATCTCTAGGAGCTGACCCACACCGGATCACTAAGATTTGACCCACACATGATCACTCTTCATTCTTCTCGTCACATCCAGCTACTAGGTTCCTGCACTATGCTATCTCATCTCCGGGAGGAACGGCTCCACAAGACACTGGTCGATACTCCAACTACCACATAGTATCACAATGATGTATCTAAAATTTCTTCCACATCATATGGGTCTTAATGCAACAGACAACACTTCAATCTGATGCACAGTCTCTAAGTTATTAGCCTTTTAGTCCTGGGGGTCCAGTTGGATTCGTGCTCGATCCATATCTACCGTACCCCATATTAATCCAAATTTTCATTGGGTTATACCAAATGGTTTGTCTCGCTCCAAGGGTTCTAGCACCACTAACGGTTTGTCAAACAGACGTCTGGTGCCAAACTTATGGCCAAAAGAGCCTAAATGGGTCGAAGTGGGTCCGGGTCCGATCCGAACCGGTTGGCTCGACCCAGCCTGGCCCGCACGGGGCGGCCCGGACTGATTAGAAGTCTGTGGGGTGGCAGAGTCCGCAGAGGCTACGAAGGCCGCGAGGGGCCCTGGGGGGCAGCGGTCGCCGCGAGCGGTGAGGAGGGCTGCGGGTGCCGTGGGACGGCGCGAGGCCGCAGTTGTCGTGGGAGGCTGTGGAGGGCGCGAGCAGCACGGAGAGCCATGGGCAGTGGCGGTGGTCCATAGATGCACACCACAGCAAAGTGGGTCCATGGGACGGTGGGGCAGCAGAGCGCCGCGGTGTGGCGCGGTGAGGAAGCGGGCGGCGGAGCACCGTGGGGCATCACGACGAGGCCGTGGGCGGTGGTGGCCACAGACAGTGGAGGCCACAGGCGGCGGTGGCTGCAGAGTAGTGTCGTTGTGTTCGTTGTGTCCAGCGATGGTGCCGGACGCCATTCTCATGCCCCTTCATGGTTGATCATCGACCTCCTCCATCGCAAAGAACATCACAAATCATCACAATAATTACAGAGAGGATGTGCCATGTTTGTTTGGCCCGCACTCTCCACATTTGAGCGGTAGAAAGCGACTATAATCTCTCTTTGAATTACAAAAAGTCATCACGAATGAAAAAGGGAATAATTTCAAACAACCACCCTAAAACCCTCGTCAATCACTATTCTCAATCCTGTAAAAGAATTAGAAGGGGAGAATATGGGATGTGATAATCATATAGAAGAAAACTCATCCCAGATTTGTTTTTTTTTGTCGACGAGGTGGGAAGAACGGTCATCGATTGAAGACGTCCCACGTTGGAGGATGTCCCAAGGAAGAAGTCAAAGTCGTGTGTTGACATTCTTCATTGGAGGAACGTTCTTCTTTGGAGAAGTGTAATCCTCCCAATATTTCTCTTCTCCTCAAATCGACAAAATTGAAAAGTATCAAAAATGATATGTTTCCCCAATTTAATTATTGGCACAATTTTAAATTGGGTTAATTAATTGCATAGGTTGGAATAATAAATTTAAGGGGGGTGGCACCATTTAAGTGGGGGAAGTTTAAAAGGCCTCCAAACACTTATCAGGGAGTTCAAGGGTTTCAAGGGGTTTTAAGTCTCGGGTGGTCCCCACCACCATAACCTCTCATGGGAGGTTAGGCTCGGTGTTCCCCATATCCAAAACTGCTCATGGGAGGTTTTAGTTCAGGTGGTCCCCACCTGTGAAATATCCACATGGGTGGTTTCAAAATAAAATAAAAATAAAATGTCACACCATTTTATTTTATTTTATTTTATTCCTTCACAAAAAACCCAAATTCTATCTTTCACTCTTAACCCACTGCGGTCGAGGTGAAGGTCTCCTTAAGAGAATATATGCGCTACGAGTTCAATGGGGTCCTCATATTTCAATTCTGAGCACCGGTTCAAAAGTTTGAAAAACCCGCTTGTATGTTTACTAAACGACCCTGAAAAAAAGTTCAGAAATTCATTTTGGTCACTCCGGGCCTCAGAATCAGACGGCGTCAATTTTCACAGACTTGTCAAATTCCCATATATATTTAAAAAAAATACATTGAAAATCTAGGTTTTTACAATATCCCCTCCACTCAACATTATCCACCCTCACCACTCTCCATTATTTCATCCCGTGGGTGTGGATACCCTATTCATGATTACTCATCCTTCATATATATCACTCCCCACAAACCTTCTCTCAGTGAACTGGCCTCCTTCTCATCACAAATTAATATTAAGTCTAACATTTTTTACTTATATTTCTTTGTTGGAAAATATTTGTAACTGAGTTTATGATTTTTTAGATTAAATTATTGATATTGTGTTTTGTGGTTTATTGTTTTTTTCTTAATTATGATAAATTTATGGATTTATTTTTTATATATTTTTTATTTGTGATCATTATATAGAATTATTTAGTATAAAACTATGATTATTTCTTATATTGTTGAGTTAATTGAATTATATATATGTCTTATAAATTGATATTTAAAAAAAGCGAATCTGAGTTGTACAATTTATTATTTGTGATCATTATATAGTTATATTTATGTATTATATATAAATATTTTGTGGCATATTTATTATTTGTTATTTCATTATAATTTACTTATGCATTTCACATAAAAGAATTAAATGTTTTTTACATTATACAAATTAATTTATTGTTAAATTTTATTATAATTAAATATATAAAATTATATACATTATTATCATTATATATATAAATTCAAACTTTTTTTCTATTTAAAATTATGTTGTAGTTTTAAAATTTATTTAAAGGTCAACGTTTTTTTAATATATCGTTTTAATAAAATACCTTCTAAAAGAAATGATTTTGTTATTAAATAATTTGTTTATTGTAGTTTTTATTAATTTTCTATGATAAGTTAAAGGATATGTTCCTTATTTTCTTCATTTTACTTATGGTATGGTTTTTTAAAATGATCTTATATAAATAAAATAGTTTTAAAATGATTTTTGAAGGGTAAAATTAATTTCAAATAAATATTTTTATAAAGTGAGTTTTCCTATAAGTATACTTTTATGTATATTTATTGTGTTACTTAAAGAAAATTTTTTCCACAATGATTTTTTGAACTGATAGTATTTTTTTATTAAACATTTATATATTTCTTTTTAATGTATATGGTGAATAGTGTAAATGTAATGTGTATTGATAAAAGATTATTCAATAGTACATTTTAGATTAAATTTTCTTCTATATTTATTACTCATTTGAAATATAGAAGTTATAAGAATAAAAAAATTAAATATTGTAGAAGATCATTATCTCATAGAACACCATTGTTTCCATCTCCTTTTGTGGAACAGGGTCATTCCATTATAACAAAACCCATTAATGGTTTATTACCTTCCATAGTTGTTATTTCAAGTTCACCATATGATTCACTCTCAATGAGTGAGATTTTTCTCTCCTCCATATAAGGGACACTATATGGTTACTTTTATTTGTATACATATCATTGTAAAAAATATTTTTTTAATTAATTTTTTAGTCAATTTTTCATGAATATATAAAAAACTATAGCTGATATAAATATGGACACAAAAAATCATGATATTTTAGAGACATTAACATTATCATCTCATTTAATGAGTTTGGTGTACCTATTGGTGATGCTACTAAAATATATGGAAATATCCTTAAGAATAAATATTTCACGATATGATCCTTCCCATTTATTATATAGATCATAGTTATTGTCTCATTTGTTTTGGAATGGTGGATCCTGATCCATTGGATGAAGTTGGGATAAATGATAAGTTCTAATACTATACACCAATACGAGACTCTCATTGATCAACCTCTAGGTTGAGGTCTTTATGGGTTCCAAGGGGAATCACACCCTTGTTCGGGTGTCCAAGGTCTGGGGGATGAAGTCCATCAACCAAATTTTTAGAGGCACTATAGAAGATTTTACCATTTATAGTAGAGCTTACTAGAGACACTATCATTAGGTAATATAAAAGAGTAATCCATGTAGACATAGTAAAATAGTAGCATGGAATTTACTCACATAGGTTATTATAACTCTGTAGACTTATTATCATCATTATTGTATAATATTAGACAAGATCTGTGGACTTGGAACTATAGAAACATAGGTTATTTTATCACCATGTTAATTTATGGGCTCATTTTAGGCAATGGTTTCCAGACACTGAGTTTGTGTCCTATAATTTTCTATAGATCATATTTTATTTTTTCTGTGACTTTGTGGGTGTATGTATTATTCAGAAACCATATAAATATTATATTCTTATTATTATTATTTATTTTTACTCCATTTTACACTTTTCTATAATATAATTTCACTGAGAATCCTAAAATTTTGAGGACACATTTATGTGACCATGTTGACCTAGAACACCCTGAGAGGGGGTAAATTAGGGTGCACACAGATTAAAACTGTTACCCTTTTTTAGTCCCATATACTCTTTATATCTTACTCCCATGTTAGCAGGATCGTGTTCAATATCACATCCTGTCATATCGACTATATTGAATAATAAATAGAGGTAAAGAATTTAAATCAAGCATAGGACATAGGGATTTTACTTGGTTCACTATAAAGGGTTAATCCAAGGATTATACACTAATGGTGTGTCTATATACTAAGTGGTAAACATGATAACTATAATTCTTATAAAATTTATATGTAAGACACATTTTTGATCATCAGTTCACTCTCTCTTCTTCTTTCCATGTTATGATTTAGTAAAAGAAATGATTAGTTTAGAGACATTAGGGTCTCTTTTAGATTGATATAGTTTATTGAGATGCCTTTCATTCTCAACACTAAATAGATTCTCTATTAAGATTTAATTTTCTAAACTCTTATTTTTTTATACTTAATGATATCAACTCTTCAATATGAAGGTTGATTATTTATCATTAATAATATAAGGGCAGTAAAACTTCTTCTCTAGATAAATATAATTCCATACATGAATTATCGTGTTTCACTCTATCTTCTTCTATAGTCGGGTATAGTAATGGATCACCTTCTTCATCCCTTGAGCCTTCTACCCTAAAAAAACTAATATTATCTACATAACTAAAGTATGAATATCCTTTTTACTATATATCAAATATCATAATATTATCCAATCTTTTTCTTTTTAAAACTTCTACCATTATTTTTTATAATCTTTACTTGCAACTAACCCTTAATCTTATGGATGGGATCCATTCTTCTCCTCTCATCCTATAAGATTATTATTGAGTGGATCCTTAAAACACTTTATGTGTTGATAATTTCAAATATTTATTTTTATTATTCCACTAACATAATTATTTAAAATTTCATTACATTGTTTTATATTTATAAAACATAAATTTTTTTATCATAATTCTAAATACAAAAATTTTTGTAATTATAATTTATGAACGCATTATTATGATTTATTATTATTTTTATCATTATTTTTTATTAATTTTTTGATTGATTATATAATTTTATCATAGATTTATTAAGTTTTTTAGTTAGTTAATCTTATGTATTAATTAATATAATCATTAACTTTGGTTATATTATTTTTCATTAATTAATTTATCTTGAGATTTCATATTTTGATTCTTTATAACATATTCTACAAGTCTCAATAAGTGTTACTAGGATTAAAAACACATTTTAGACCATAAATATAATTTATATAGATTTTTAATATTCCCATGTATCCAAATTACTGTTACCATTAATCCAAATCTCCCACGTTTCCAAAATCCACTCAGCCAATTCTCTCACGTAGTCACTTTTCCAAAATTGGGTACCTTCTCAATTTTGACCATAAGATGGGATAAAAACTCAAATTGAGTGATTAATTATGCATTGTAAATATAAAAGACAAGATATATTTTATTGTAAGACACCAAAATATAAATATATCTCTATCATGTTTTAAGATATTATAGAATTCACTATATGTTTTCTATATGAAATCTATAGTTTTGCAGAACTAATTTCCTACTGTATTTTGGGGATAATTTGAGATATAGAAGTCCAATTAAAGTGACTATTGATTCTATGAAAATATAATGAAATTATATATATATATATATAAATAATTGAACTATAAATAATTCTTATTTTTTCATTTTAAGTATTTTTTATGTCTTAAATTCTTTATGTCAAGTTATCTACAGTTTTCGAAATTCAGCTACATCGATTTTTTGGATACGTGATGAATTTTATTACGTGGTAAATAAACTATATGATTACTATACATAAACCCCATAAATTATTACCCTATAATAATCCCCTCTGTTAATCTCCTAAATTAATTCCCAATATATATTTTACTACACGGTTCTTGAAATTTCTTCAATAACCTAGAAAAATACTCTGTTTTACGTATTATTTCAATTTTCCATTTTTATAGGATTATTATTGATATAATTAGTGTTTTTATTATTAAATAATTACTTATTAAATATATATAATCCATGGAAACATGTTTTAACATAATTAAGGAAGAATTTTTAACACCCCAATATTTCAAAGTACATTTTCTCTTCAAAATAATTCAATAACTTGCGTTATACCCAACACTGAGTTCGAGTGCACCACAACTTACCAAATTAGCCGTTCAAAAATTGGTTATGAATAGTATTGACTAAAATTTTAATTTTATATACTCCATATAATTTTATAATCCATATTACGTGTTTCTTAGACCTAATATAAGAACAAATTCATTTTTCAGATAAAAGAAGTATTTTTCAAAAAACAAATTTACCACCTTTTAATGGAGAACCCTTTATAAAACAAATATTTGACACTATTATATATTAAATTTAATGAAATTAAATTATTTTTTATAATAGGGACATAAAAATTTATTTTGGACAAATTTTAGGTACTTTTTTGATAACTTTCATATTTTGATGAATAGTGAAAAATAATAAATTTTAATTGAAAACAGATTTTTTAATCAAAATAATATATAGTGTCAAATTATAAATTTCAATGTTTTGGAAGTATAATTATATTATATTTTTATCATTTAATACAATTTATTTTATTATAAGTAATTTCACATTTAAATTTGACATAAACACATGCCAATATTTTGATAGTTTTTAATTTTTTAAAACCTGCTTTTTTATTTTGACAACAGAAATTAATTTTAAATTAATTAATTCAAATTATATGTTTTTAATTTGTTAAAATAGAATTCATATTTGAATTCTAAAAATCAAAATTATCTTAGGGTGATGTTTTTGTATTTTTCTGAAAACATTAATTTTTTATGAATAGTGAAAAACACTAGGTTTTTGTTTAAAACTAAATTTTTATTTAAATAATTATTTATTTTATTTAAAGATATTTTAAGTCAAAATAAATATATAATTATTATATAAGTTCAATGTAAATCATTGGAGTAATTTTATAATAAAATTATATGTATAGAATTTTATTGAAATTTTTAACGTCTTTTACCCACCTTCTTAGAACATTTGAAAATTTGTATAAAATGTAATTTTACCACTTTTGTGAATTGAATTTCAAAAATCTGAGGGACACAGTTGAAATCAATAATTAAAATATGGTTTAGTAAGATGAAAAATAAAATTGGTGAATTGTATCTTTTGACTTTTATTTCCCATGGTTAAAAGTAAATAGTGTAATTAAAGGTAAAAATGATATTATAATTACCCTAAAACATATATTAATTCTATCGGATAAGTTTATTAAGACCAAAAACAATATTATGAATAAAATATGATCCTTTTGGTCCACTTGGATTAGATTAGGACATTTATTATTATTTTATTTAAAGATGAGTTAAAGGTGTTAAATTCAAAGTTTGATAACTAAACCATTAATAATATAGTGTTATACATTAGATAAATTAGACAATAAGTATTAATTAAAAAACTAGAAATATTTCCAAAATAATGGTGTTTTATTTATAATTTTTATATATTAAACAGCTAAATTTATTAATGACACAATGATGATGCAGTAATTACTTTATCAATGAAAGATTAAAATAATTGAAATTATAAATATAAAGATAAATGTAAATTGAGGGGTTTTATTCCATACATGAATTTTATAGGCTAATATGAAATGTTAGGGTTGATTAAATACAAAAAATTTGAAGGGTATAAAATTGGTTATGACTTTAACAAAAACTAAATACCAAATAGTGTCAAAATTGACATAAATGAATTTTTTTAAAACAAATACTATATTATTAATTGATATAATATTTCTAAAAATATAATGTTATCATAAATGAGTTATATAAGGTAAGATATATCAATAATTAACCACTTGGGGTTTTCTTTGATTTTTATATTAAGTTTATTAACTATTTATTATAATTATACAAGAGGACGTGGAAAAAGTTAAAATATTTAACTAAGAGTAAATCTAAAATATAGGGTTAATAAAGTGACGTAAACTTGTATAAACCCTATTGGTTGATATTATTTCAACCCATCCTCACCATAGATTATAAATAAATCATTTTGGATCCATTAAAAACCGAAAATTATTTTATAATAAAATAATATTTCAAACTTTTCTTAAAGTGACCCTCACCTATCTTATAAAATGGTACTTCCCCTTTCCTCAAAATTACACCTCCAAAGCCATTTGTATTGGCCAAACTCGGCCCAAATATCCTCCCACCTTCTCTAAATTCAGCCTACATGTCTTCCATTGAGAATAAATCCATTCTGAGGATCCCTTTTGTTCAAATCAAAAAGAAACACCCAAAGAAGAGGTAATTATTTTTATCTCTTCTTTCGAAGTTCTTTTATTCTTCCACTTTCTCTTTATTTGTTATTTCCATACCAAAATAATAACTCCAATACCTTCTACATACTGTGATGTTATTATAAATATGGTACAACCATACTCATTATTCTATCAATCCTATGAATGATAATGTCAACATGCGTGTGTACGTACGGTTTACCGTCTCCACATTGTGGTGTAATTTGATATTCAACACTATGTTATTTGGATGGATATAATGATGATTATTGTGTATATAAATAATTATAATAACATGATAATTTCTCTTTAAAATTAAAATAATATCAAATTCCACACCTTTTAGTCATTAAGGAAATGATATCCCTGCTCATGTGTACGTACGGTTTACCGTCTCCATAATGAGATGAGATTAATTTATAGGGTCACCATTGAATGATGATTATAAATATATATATTATTAATAAGTATGTAATATATTACATAATAATTCTACTAGATATATATATATATATATATATACTTATATATATCTTATTCGCTAACTTCTGTTCAATACGATATGAAAAGGGAAACAACGTTTATGTGTACGTACAGCCTACCATCTCCATAAGTGGTTTTTTCCATTTCATATATCTATCTATTATACATATTTATATTGTAAATATATATTATATATAAATCATGTTTTATATTATATATGTATTTAAATCATTATATAAATTATATGATCTAGAATAAAAAGTTAAAAAAGGTACAATAAAGAAAGTGATTATTACCCAAAATGTTAATTTGACATGGAAATAATTATTAAATAGGTAGTGTAAAGTCATAAATGAATCATGTATGATATAATAAATATAAATATGGTTCTGTTATAATTTAATAACATATTATGTTCATTATACAAGAGGTTAAACATACCCTCGTCTAAAGGAAAGTGAAAGGTAAGGGTTAATTCCTCAATATCATTATTATCTAAGATTGTTTATGTGTAAGTATTTTCTAGGACATTTTTATTATCCCTTTCCATTTTTCAAAAAATAAATTTCAAAATTTTTCTTTTTAAGGCACTCTTTAATTAAATAATCATTTTAAATGTTTTAAATATTAATTCTTCTAAGTCATTCTCCTTAATGTCTATGTTTTCAAAATGGTTTTAAGGATTTATTTATATGGAAATGAATTCTTTAAAATTTTAAATCCTTTAAAAATTTCAAAGTGGTGTGGGAATAACTGATTTAAAAATATCTTTTAAACAGATTCCTTTATAAATTTTGAGACTTTCAAATGATTACATGAAAAAAAAGGATATTTCTCTCAAAGGGTTCTACTAATTATTTTCAACTATGTCAACATCCTTTTTGGAAATTATTCTTGATTGAGGTTGATTTATTATAAATACAATATTGAATATTGTATTGAATGAGTTATGATATGTTTGACTATGAATTTGATATTTTTATACCATTCACGTTTTATGGTTGAAGTATTGACATTTCATATGCAATTTTTAATACGAATGTTTATGTTATGTTTCAAAATTTTCATATGTGGAATTAAGTGGGCTTAGTAAATGATGGGTGGGTCCCGATATAGCCCCTCAATGCATCAGTAGGTCTCATGATACCAATTAGTGTCTTGGAATAAGGCCTTGAAAAAAAATTATTTTTAATCTTAGCACAAGTCCTTGACTATGTGGTAATGATGTCTGACATTAGGTATTCCCTCATTATGAAATTAATTATTACATGTGATTATTTGACTAGAAGAATATCCATGTGCATGTTTATATGGTAATGTTTGATTTATTTTCTCCATATTCTGTTCATGTTTATATTCAAAAGGCTATTTTTTTATTACACATCTTGCCTTAAAATTTAATAGCTTCTGCTAAATTATTTACCCTTACTGAGCATCTCAACTCACCCCTTTATTATGTTTTGTTTTCCTAGGATTCCATGAAGTGTATTATGTTTGATAGGCAGGGTTAAGCTAGGGGAATAATGGTGTTATCAAATGAATATTTTTGTTTTTTTATGTTTGAATGTGTAATGTAACGTTCATGTATGTAATCTATTTTCCAAGACTACTAAATTGATCAGTCTTTTGGGACATTATTTCATGTAATTGTGCCAATGTATTAAAATAATGCACCGGATGTAGGCTTATGGGGTCATGTAATTACAAAATTAAACAAGATTATCATTTTATTAAACATGAATGGATATTCATGCAGAATTATGGAACTTGAAATATTCAAATTCATATTGGATGTTACATAAATATTGGACATCTTTTATTATAAATAAGACTTCCAAGGATATAAATTCTTATTATTAAATGCTATAAGAAATTTTATAATTGTTTAAAATGTTTATTTTTTTTAAGAAATATTTAGGTGATCTTTCATAAATGTGGTTTATAGATGATATACACATAGAATATCATCTGGGAAATAGGCATGGACAACTCTGAAGTTGTTCTTTTAATCTATATGCATTATTATATCTTTTAGGTAATGAAAGATACAAAATACTTTATATTTTAAAGTTTTGTGCTTAAATAAACTCTAATTATAGAGTTGGAATATCCAATGTAAATTAGAAGAGAGGTTTAGGATTACTTGAATAGTATAAGTGTTGCATATTTTTTGTGATCAACTGCTACTCCTTACAAAACTGATATTGTTTGATCCTTTGCTGTTAGAGAATTTATTACTTCCTTAACTATGAAACATGAAGTGTTCATATTTTTTTTAGCTTCACTTATTCATATTCTATTTCTATGTGTGTGATTTTAAATGGTAATACTACCCATTAAAATGTAGGATTGTTGGTTCTGAATCCAAAAACAAAGTCATGAATTTTGGTTGTGCCTATAGAGGAAAAGGCAGTTTTTTTGGTTTGTTCCTCTAAAAGAAAAAATTAGACTGTTTGGGTTGATACTCTAGGGTTAAAAGGTAGGAAGTATTAGGTTTAATCCCCCAGTGCAAAAAGGATTTTTAATCAGTTTGTAACTATATGTGGGAAAAATCATTGTAAGATTCCATTATATTTTTTATATTGTGTTCCATATCTCTCAGTTTATGAGGGTATGAAGAGTGAATTATAATCATTTAGATCCAAACCAGTATAAAAATATTTGGCGCTTATTTTGTTTTATTTTTCTATTCACTAATTTTTAATATCTCTAATATATAATTTCATTAAAATAATTTTTAAAAGGTCAATTCTCCCCCATTTTGGCTATTTTTAGCCTAATTTTAGGCCAATAATTGGTATCAGATCTTGAACCCTACCTATATTTATATATATTAGTTATATAGGATGACCATTTACTGACATAAATCTCAAGGGGAAAATATATATTCAAAATTATAGGAACTATCATGAATAATGGATGGATAACTCAAAAACCACCTCATTTTGTTGGTACTGATTATAGCTATTAGAAATATTTAACAAAATCTTTATTGAATAAATTAAGAATTGAACATTTTGAAATCATATAAACCCCATAAAAAATACTCAGATATGAACCTAAATCTTTAGTTATCAATGTTTTGGTAAATTATGTTTTGAATTACATGGACATGAATATCTTATATTATTTAATAAATAGAAATGTTTATACTAATTTTTCATAATGTAATACTTCTCATGACATCTAGAAAATTTTACAAGTTGCTCATCTTGGTTTATATAAATTTATTATAACTAAGTTTGATATATTAATTTATAGATATTAAGAAATTAAAATGGGTGAAGATGTAGCTGTTAATAAATTTTTTCATAGATTTACTAGAATTGTAAATGGTATGAGTTCTTTAAGAGAGACTCTAGACAGTTATGTTATTATTGAAGGAATTATTAAGGAACTTCCTACGTAATGGCATACTAAAAATATATTTATATATGAAATTAATAATTTCTAAAAATATACTTAGGATTAGCTTATTGGTTCATCATTATAATATAAAATGAATCTAAAAAATCTTCCAAAATAATATAATTCAAAAAATAAGTTAGTTTATTTGACATCAAATTTTACTACTTACTCTTCTGATTCTAAATTATACAGTGGTAGTAGGAATGTTACAACCTATGCTTCAAAAGTTGTATATAGATGGAAGAAAGGATACATTATGAGATCATGGGAATAATATCCTAAAAATGATTATAAGGATAAAAAAGAAATATAATTTCATTTCTAACAATACTTATGATGTAATTTGTTATGATTTTAGGAAAAGGGGGCCATCAACCCTGATTTCAAAAGACTGATGAAAGAAAAAAATAAGAGTAAATATAATAAATAGAAGAGGGAAATGGATACTAAATGGATTTATATAGAATATTCTAGTATTGTTGAAGAATATTGTTATGAAATGGATTTTCAATGTTTTTTTATGTATTATTCAAATCAAGTAATTGACTCTAGTTATTATTCTTCTTCTGAATCTGAATCTGAAAAAACTAATATTGAGAAATTTCATAAATACTTTGATATAATTGAACAAAAAATTGTAAAATTTACTAGTTTATACAATAACCATAAGATAAAAGATAAATATGTTCTTAAGGAGAGTGAAAATTTCAAAAAATATGTTTAGGATGAAATAAAATACTTATCATTTAGATCTATAAAATGATCAAGAAATTTTAAAATATTCTCTTGCTGAAAATGATAAATTAAAGATAGTGGTTGATTTTATGTCCAAGAATCATGATTTTTAAATAAGGAATGCTTATGTTATTCTTAAGGATAATGAAAAAATGAAAATTAAAGTTTAAATTTTAAACTCAAATCTATACATTCTTGTTCAGGGAAAGGAATTTTTTTATTAAATGATGAGTTTTAATAAAATTAAAAAAATGATACCCCGTCTTGGTTATGAAAAAAAATTACCAAAAATTAATATGACTTTCTTTTTTAAAATTTGTAATGAGATTGCATCTAGTGTCACTTATTTTATATGTCATATGAATGGTCATTATGATAAGGAGTGTTCTTATAGATTTACAAAATCTCTTGGACATACTAAGGATTTTATATCTACATAATTATCTTCTATATTTTTTTGAAAAAATGTTTAAAATATGATTGGGTTCCCAAAAATTCATATTCTAATCCAATCAGACCCAAATTTTCATGGGTACCAAAAATCTCTTAAATCTATTTTTTGCGGAAACTATGTCTTGGGGAATCAGAAATGTTGTTTTGTATATGGATAGTGTATTCTCATTACATATGATTGGTAATATGTCGAATTTTATATAATTTAATAAATTTTAAATACTTAATATAGACTTTTGTGATAATTCAAAAGGAAAGGTAAAAAGTTTCAGTGATGTTAGAATTTATAATTATATTATTATTTATAAAGTCTTATTTGTTGATGGTTTGAAATATAATTTAATAATAATTTATCATCTATGTGATGATAGAATTTTTTTGAAATTTAAAAATTATAAATTCATTGTCTTCAAGGATAAATATATATTGTTTTATGAAAACCCAAAAGATAATATTTATTCAAATAACTTTTATTAATTAAATGATCAAGATGTGAAATTTTTAAATGTTGTAAAATGTGATAACATTTTGTGGAATTGGATGTTTTGATGTGTTAATTTTAGGTTATTTTATAATATTCCCAAGAACCAAACTATTCTATAATTACTATTACTAAAAAAGGACATCACCTATGTATCTAAATCATACTTGAAATGTAAAAACGCAAAGGTAGTTTAAATTTAGTTAAATAATTACAAATTGTTAGGCCTCTTAATATCATTCATTTAGATTTATTTAGACCTATTAAACCTTCTAGTTTATGAGGTAAAATATATCATTTTTTTATTATCAATTATTTTACAAGATATACATGGGTTTAATTTCATACTTTTAAATTTGAAACTTTATCTATGTTTATAACATTTTTTAAATTGGTTCAAAATGGGAAGGTTAATTTAATTAATTGAATTAGAATTTATCATGGTATTAAATTCTAGAATCTATAATTTATCTTTTTTTTTTGGAAAATAGGTATTATAAAAACTTTTCATCCCCTACAACACCACAACATAATGATTTAGTAGAGAGAAAATAAGTCTCTTAAATAAGTGGATAAGACCACGATAAATGAGTGTAATCTGCGAAAATATTTCTAGGTAGAATCTATGAATACTTTATATTATTTTTTAAATAGAATAATTTTGAATAACCTTATTAAAAAAGACATTGTATGAATCTATTAAGGGAAGAAAACCAATATTTTGTTATTTTAGATTCTTTAGTTGTAAAGTTTTTATTCTTAATACTAAGGAAACACTAGATAAATTTGATGAAAAAATTTATAAAGAAATTTTCATGTAATATTTAAATAGTAGTTATTAATATATAGTATATAATAAATAATATAGTTTTTGAAGAATAAATTCATGTTCTGTTTGATGAAAATACTTTTAATAAATGTGATGATGATATTGAAAAACTAGAGAAATAGTTTAAAGACATTAATTTTTTAGAGGATGTTCCTCAGGAGACAAATTCTCATAATGTGGGAGGAATATTTCTTATTAATATGAACCTATTCATGAAAAATCATATTAGACTCAATGAGATCATCCCATATATAATGTTATTGGTACTTTTTAATCAAAATTTAATACTAAAAAATATTTTATGAATGTTTGTTCATTTCATGTTTTTGTTTTTGATTTTTTACAGAAGAATATTTATGAGGCTTTAGATTATCCAAATTTAATAATTAATATTCAATATTAATTTAATAATTTTACTAATAATAATTTTTTGATATTAGTTATATCACTAAATAATTATCATTTTATGGGAAAAAATTGGTCTTTATAAATAAACATGAGAAATTTGGAAATATAGTTAAGAATAAAGTAAGATTAGTTTCTCAATGTTATTCACAAGATAAAGGAATTTATTTTGAGAAATATTTTTAACATGTTTAAATATTATAATCAATTAGAATAATTTTGGATTATGCTGATTTTCATTCTTTTAATGTATTTCAAATGGATGTCAAAATCACTTTACATAATGGATATATTCCTAAAAAAGTGTATGTTAGATAGACCTTAGTTTTAAAAAATAAAATCATATATATCATGTCTTTAATCTATCTAAGGCATTATATGGTTTGTAATAAGATCCTTTATATTGGTATGAAAGGCTAGCTAGTTTTATTTTGAAAAAAAATTAAGAAAGGAAAGGTTGATCCAACATTGTTTGTTAAGAAATATTTTAATGATATTATGATTGAAAAAAATTTTGTTGAGTGTATTATATTTTTATCTTCAAATTAATATCTTTGTGTTGAATTTTCAAAATTGATGACTTCTAAATTTGATATAAGTATGATGGGGGAATTTAAATTCTTACTTAGTTTACAAATTTTTGAAATAGATTATGGTATTTTTCTTAAATCAATCCAAGTTTTCTAAAGAATTAGTTAATATATTTGTTTTAGAATCTTCTAAATGTTAAAATTATACCATGTGAGATTCTTGAAAATTAGATTTAAAAAAATCTAGAAAATCTATTAATGTTATAACCTATAGTGGAATGATTATAATTTTATGATATTTAACTTCTTTTAGGCCTAATTTAAAATTATTAACTTCTATGTGTTCTATATATCAAATTGAACCTATGTAAATTCACATTAAATTTTTTAAAAGGATAATTAGATGTGTTAAAGGAAGATTGAATCTCGGATTATTTTACTCTTCTAAAACCAACATTGATTTTAAAAGATATTTAGATTTTGATTTTAATGAATGAAATATTGGTAGAAATATAACTTCAAAGTTTGTTACATTTACTTGTTAAATCATTATTTTCATGGACTTCAAATAAACAAAAAAAAATATTTTAACTGTTGAATCATAATATATAGTTTTTGTATCATGTTGTGCTCAATCATTATGGATTATGAAAACTCTTTTTGGTTTTCATTTTTTTATTAGATTCATATATTTTTTTAAAATAATTATACTATTTATATTTCTGAAAATATTTTTAAAAAATATAGGGCTCATCACATTTATGTTAAATTTCATTTTCATAGTGATCATGTACAAAAAGGAATTATAATCCTAGAATTTATTTCAAAAAAATCAGCTTACGGATATCTATACTAAAACTATGAATTTTAATAAGTTTTATAAAATCATATTTACACTTGTTATGATTTAGATTTAGTTTTTAATTTATATGGAATGAATTTAGGGGGAGTTTTTGAATGTTTATATGCTGAAATTTTCATATTTACATGAAATCCATGAAATATAGAATCTTTTTTTCAGATTACTATTTCTTAATTTATATATTTATTTGTGAATTATATTACTGTTTTAAGACTAATAATATATACTAGAAGATTTTATCTTATGTTTTAAAATTTTATTTTGGATAACATTATATTTTATGAAAGGTTTCTAAATATTTTTTATACCAACTTTTAAAATTCATCTCATTTTAAAATAGATCCTTCACATGTTTTCAAATATACATGTTTAGAAACGTTTTTGAAAATGTTTATATTTATTCTTATGAATAATAATATTTTTTATAAATAGTTTGACAAACTTCATCATTTTAAATAGGGGGTAATTTATCTATTGAATCTTTGTCTTTTTTGATAATTTCAAAGAATGGGGAGAAGTTTTGAAATTATACTTGGTTCTGTAATTATCAAAAAGGGGTAGAATGTTGAGGGGATCCTAGAACCACTTTATGTTTTTATAATTACAAAGATTTATTTTTTTTATTCCACAAACATAAGAATTTAAAATCTTAATACATTTTTTTATATTTACAAAACATAAATTATTTTTTTAGCATAATTCTGAATACTTTCATTTGTGTAATTATAATTTCTCATAGCATTATTATGTTTTAATCTTATTTTTATTTGTCATTATTTTTTATTCATTTTTTTATTGATTATATTGTTTTAAGATAGATTTATTAAGTGTTTTATTTAGTTTATCTTATGTATTATTTAAAATAATACTTAACTTTGGTTATATTTTTTATTCTTTACTTAATTTATCTTAGGATTTCATTTTTTGATTAATTATAACATGTTTTAAAGTATTATAAATACTTACAATGGTAAAATGACATTTGATACCTTAAAATATGATATATAAATGTTTTTTACTACTCCCACATAGCAAAATTACTATTATCGTGTAGAAAAATCTCCCACTTAGAAAAAATTCAACATTTCCAGTTCTCTCATATAGTTGATTTTCCAAAATTAGGTACCTTATTTATTTTGACCTTAACATGGGATAAAAAAATAAAAATTGAATAATTATTTATTATATGGAAAGATAAAATAAAATATTTACATTTAATTATAAGACATAAAACTATAAATTGATCTTTATCATGTACTAATTTATGTTATAAATTCATTCATGTTTTCTTTCTCAAATCTATAGTTTTCCAAAACTAATTTTCTACTATATTTTGATGATAACTTGATATAAATATAAGTATAATTATGGTTATTATTTATTGTAAATTAATATAATGTTATTATATAAATATAATTTAACCAGAAATAAAGTTTATTTGGTCATTTTCAAGGTCTTTTTTATGTCTAAAGTTTTTTATGTTAAGTTGTCTACAGTTTAAAAAATTCAGCTGCATTGATTTTTTGGATACATTATGAATTTGATTGTGGGTTGGATCAAAAATGTTATTCCCATGTATAAATCCCCTATTTCATTCCCCTACGAGAATCACATATGTTAATACCCTACGTGAATCCCCTACATGGATTTTCCTATGTGGTTCTTTAATTCCCTATAGGATCCTAGAAAAATACTATGTTTTACATAATATTTCATTTATCAATTTGTTGTAAATTTTTTATAGATATAAGGTATTTTATTTTTTATATAATTACTTATTAGTTATATAAAAGACATGGAAAATGTTTTAAAATGTTTTATGAAGAATTAAATGGGATTCTCATGGGAGAAAACAAGCATATATATTCACACTAAAATTCTAGAACTTGAAATATTCAAATTCATATTGGCTGGTATATGAAGAGTTGGCATCTTTTATTATCAAGAAAAATAGCAAAGATATTAATTATTATTATTAAATTAAATATATAATGTTATAATGGGATCCACTATGTAGTTTTTTTATAGAATATCAATGATATTTTTCATAAATTTTGTTTATAAATGATATATATATATATATATTGTATATCATTCGGGAAACAGACCTGGAAAAATATGAAGTAGTTCATTGAATCTTTATGAATGATTCTTTCTTGGAGAAAATAAAAAGATAAAATTTTATTTTTTTTAAAAAAAATTATTAATAAATAAAATCTATATATAGAGTTGGAAGAACAAGTGAAAATTAGAACGTATGTTGATTATTACTTGAACTATACAATTGATGCGTCCTTAATGTGATCAACTACTTCTCCCATTTGAACTAAAAAAAATTATCCTTTATTACTGGATAATTTATTTCTTCCTATACTCGAAAAAATTAATCATTTATCTGGTTATGTGGCTTCACTTATTCATATTATATTTGTGTGTGTATAATTGAAAAGGGTTATACTATAAATTAAAATGTAGTATTGTGGGTTGTGACTCCTAAACAAAATTCATGCATTTGGGTTGTGCCTTTATGGAAAAAAATATTGTTTGTGTTCTAACTCTAGTGGTTAAAAAGGCAGGAAGTATTTGGTTTTATCTTCTAATGGGAAAAGTATTTTTAACCAAGTTGTGACTCTAGGTGTGAAAAATTCATTATAAGATTATATTATATTGGTTATAATAGAAGAAATCTCTCTCTGTTTTTGAGAGATGTGAAGAGTGTAGTAGGATCATTTAGATCTCAACCAATATAAAAATCACTTGTTTTAATTTTATTTTATTTTATGTTCTGCTAATTTTTATTAACTCTAATATAATGTTTCATTTGAATAATTTTTGAAAGTCCATTTCACCCCCCCCCCCCCACTTTTCTATTTTTCAATCTTAACATTGGACCAAAAATTATTCTCATTTTACCACATATTTTTATGTCGCCGTTAACTTCTAATAAAACTAATTCAAATCCAAAAAATATCATTCTACCTCTATATTTTTAAACATCAACCAAATCTATAATATTTTTCTGGAAATATTCTGTTTATGACAAGGTATTATGCACCATGGAATGATCTTATCCTTTATTATATTGATCATTGTGTTTAAAAATTGTCCATCATGTGGTTCTTGAAAAAATTAAATATCTAAAAATCCACTAAATATATTATTTTTAACTTATCAAAGATCACAACATGAACCTTAATAGAAACTCCCAAATATAGGCTTGTTTTACTTGAATCGCTGCAATAGACTAACCATATAGTATTTATTAAATAAGAATATTATAAAAAAATTCAATGTAAAACACCCTTCAAAATGGTCATCACCATGCTCACCTACCCATTTTTTCTTCAGTCCTAGAAACTTGATTCTCAACATGTCATGCTCCACGTCTTAGTGCTTCTACATGAACCAATTTCAACTATGCTTACATGAGTCATCTATAGATTCCAAAACACTATAGTGGGCCTCAAATTTTTTAAAGGGATATTGAAATCCCATTATGGTTTCTTCCATGATGTGTTCCTTATTGTAACAAACCAATATGAGTCAATTCTAAAATTCACCTGAGAGGGTCTTCCAGATGGTGAGGTGAAACAAAGAAAGATATGTCTCATGTATAACTAAAGATCAAACAAAGTAAAATTAAACAGAAAATAATAAATATCAATGAAACATAAAATGTTAATCCAAATATTCCAAACTAGAAACATAAAACATGAAAAGTCTGGATAAAACCCTATGTGACCATCTATCACCACAAAACCAACCTTCTACAAAAATGATGATGGCAATAGAAATCAGCATGATATATAATTCCCTTCACTTTACCTAAGTCCTTCAAAACAACATCTAAAACTTCCCAAAAGAAAATTTATTGTGTTATCACAAATCCCATTATGATTTCACCAAATAATATTTCTATGTTCTAATATCGTGAATGTATTATCTATATCCTTAAAAAATCTAGTTTATAAAGAACTTTCATAAAATAAAATCATTTTTTAAAACATACATTGGTTTTTATAAAAACACACCATATTCACCAAATATAAAAATATTTTAAGTATGAAATAAAATAGGTAATCATAGTTAAGAACCATACATGGATACACCATAAGATAATAATGTGATAAAATAGCCATGAAAATACCATTATGTGTTAAACAAATCATAAATTAAAAATCACAACATTTAGGATCTAACCTATGAGGACATGTATTATACATCAAATAAGATCGTTATCCATGCCTAAGGTGGATCCAACTAATATAACCTTCATTGGAATTATACACACTAAATTGATATAAAATCTCTTCTTCTGTTACACACTTATGGAGTGAAAAGTCTATTTCCCAACGCACCAAAGGTTACCCAATGTGCTATATCTTAAAAATCCATTTAAAACACAAAATTAAATTTAATAAAACATTTCTATATCAAATACTTTCCACTCCCAGGATGGAATACTATTTTTAAAACCAAAACCATCAATAAATCATTTCATCGAACACTTAGTCTACATAATACCATTTTTAAAGAAAACTCTATTTAAAAATGTGTATCTCTTCTAAAAACCACTATGACTACAAATAAAAAAAATTAAAAATTCAAATTAATTTTTAATACAATAAATAAATTCTTGAATTATGACCTCTTGTATAGAGTAATGTACCTCAAAATAGAGGTGAAACTAATATCCTTTGAAAACAGATATTGGGGAAGAGTAGATCATGTCCTCAAAATCATAGCTTCATAAGAAACAACATCAATACTCCATAAAACCCATTATATTTTTCATCCATATACCAATTTTGTTTCAATGAGACAAGTTGAGAAGTGATCAAGTGAGGATCTATAAATAATAATGAAAACCAGCTAAAAAATAAACATACCTCAAAGAGATCCATTAACAATGAAGTAATTCTGATGAAAATCCATGAGAGGTAGGAGCATTCGAGAATGATTAGGTCAATCCATAAGGGGATTATGATGATATTAGACATAAAATTTATCAAGGTAATATGAGTAATTTCAAACTTTTTAAAGGCTCATAGGTCTATGTACGGTTAGGCCGAACCGTTAGTCTAACTGTAACACCCCAAAATGATAAAGGGTTAAATGACTAAATGATATGACTTATGTCAACAAGGTGAACCTTCCTTTTCAGGAGCCTACTTGATTACAACTCCTCAATTAAGAGTGATTGTCCAAGAGTAGTGATCAGGATGGGTGATCTTCGGGGAAGTTTCTCAGGGTGTGTGTGAGTGAGGCCAAAACACACTGGAAAGGACATGTGTTGGCATCTGGAAATAGTTATTAGTCATATGACCCATTCGGGCATGTGTGTGGGCCCCAGGGTGGGGACCACATGTCTGTGGGGCAACTAGAGGTACCTGGCGGTCCAGGACCTGATGTCCATGTTAAGGTGGGTGTTTTTGCTGTTATTGGGATCGAGTTGTAACATTTGGTATCAAAGGTGGTACCCAGCCTTAAGTGTGATGTACTTCTTGATTTGAGATCTAGGACCCACAATGAGGACGTTGTTCTCTAAAGGGGGGGTGTTTGTAACACCCCAGAATGATAAAGGGTTAAATGACTAAATGATATGACTCATGTCAACAAGGTTCACCTTCTTTTTTGGGATCCTACTTGATTATAACTCTATAGTTAAGTGTGTGGGTGGGCACCAGGGTGGGGACCATGTACCTGCAGGGAAACTGGTGGTACATGGAGGGCCAGGACATGACGGCCATGTTAAGGCGGGGTGTCTGTGCTTTCAACGGGACCCAGTTGTTACATTTGGTATTAGAGGTGGTACCCTTCCTTAAGTGCGCTGCACTGCCTGGGTTGAGATCTAGGACCCACAACAAGGATGTTGTGCTCTAAAGGGGGGAGGAGTTTGTAACAACCCAGAATGATAAAGGGTTAAATGACTAAATTATATGACTCATGTCAACAAGGTGCACCTTCTATTTCAGGTGCCTACCTGATTAGAACTCTAAAGTTAAGTGTGCTTGGCCTGGAGTAGTGATCAGGATGGGTGACCTTTTGGGAAATTTCTCTGGGTTTGTGAAAGTGAGAACAAAGCACACTATAAAGGACTTGTGTTGGCCTATGGGAACATTTATTTGTCAGATGAACCATTTGGGAACGTGGTGAGCCCCAGGGTGGGGACCACGTGTCTGTGGGTTGTAACACCCCAGAATGATAAAGGTTTAAATAACTCAATTATATGACTTGTTTCAACAAGGTGCACCTTCCTTTTTGGGAGCCTACCTGATTAGAACTCCACAGTCAAGCATGCTTGGCCGGGAGTAGGGATCGGGATATGTGACCTTCTCAGAAGTTTCTGAAGGTGCGTGCAAGTGAGGAAAAAGAACACTCGAAAGTACATGTGTTGTCCTGTGGCGAAATTCATTACTCAGATGACCCATTTGGGCACATGGTGGGCCCCAAGGTGGGGACCACCTGTTTGTGGGGAAACTGGTGGTACCTGGCAGGCCAGGACCCAACGACCATGTTAAGGCTGGGTGTGTGCTATCACCGGGGCCCAGTTGTTACATTTGGTATCAGAGACGGTACCCAGTCTTAAGTGCACTACATTGCCTGGGTTGAGATCTAGGCCCCACAAAAAGGAAGTTGAGATCTAAATGGTTGGTTTTGTAACACCCCAGAATGATAAAGGGTTAAATGACTAAATAATATGATTCATGTGAACAATGTGCACCTTCCTTTTCAGGAGTCTACCTGATTAGAACTCCACAGTTAAACGTGTTTGGCCTGTTGTAGTGATCATGATGGGTGACCTTCTGGGAAGTTTCTCAGGGTGTGTGCAAGTGAGGACAAATCACATTGGAAAGGACATGTGTTGGAATGTGGGGAAAGTCATTAGTCAGATGACTCGTTTGGGCATGTGGTGGGCCCCAGGGTGTGGACCACATGTCTATGGGGAAACTGGTGGTCCAAGACCTGACAACCTTGTTAGGGGGAAGTGTGTGTACTATCACCGGGGCCCAGTTTTTTCACTAACTATGTGCCGGTCGTTAGTGGATATTATTTCTTTATTAAAAAAAGTTTTATAGTATCATGGTACAATTTATGCATTTTGGGAAAACCATACTCAAACTATATGACACCCCTATAAAATCATTCATACCCCTTGTAGTTTCCATGAAAATCCACACTTGTAGTTTAACCATGTTCAAATTGTAAAAAATCACCTTTCACCTCACATAACCATATCGTACTGTTACCACATGGTTAGAACTAACTTTGCACCAAACATGCACCTATCTTTTATTCTCTAAAAATCCCCATTTTTGACTCATGTTCCCTAGAAACATCTTTATTAAATTCAAATAAAAACCAATCTTAATTGAATATTATCTTTGATCCGGTGGGTATTACAATTCTCCCCACAATGACATTTTTTATCCCTATAAAGTGCTCATGATCCTGGAATCGCAAAAATAGAAAGCAATTTATTCCCCATCAATGAATCTCTGTCCCACATCTCATGGAAATACCATAAATAATTCTATAGTACACTGACTAAATATATCATATTACCATATATTAACTTATCTCAGAGTCCCATAATCTAAACTGGTTTCTCAACCAAAGTGGTGTTGGGAACCATATCAACATCTTCATATTAAATCACATGGGAAAGACCTGATTGATACCTTATAAACTAGGAAACATGAAATATTTCATGAATCAAAGTCAAACGAGATGTTATGTCCGAACAATATACCACCTTTCTAACTCTTCCAATGATCTCAAAGGGGCCAACAAATCTTAGTGTAAACTTACCCTCCTTACCCAAACAACGGTGTCCCAACCGAGGAGAAACTCAAAGAAAAAACCAATCAGCATCCTCAAACATTATAAACCAATAATAATGTTCTATATAAGATTTATAATAACTATGTAGTGCGACCAATATATTCTGTATCAATTTCACATTTTCTATCACTTCTTGAACCAGAATTGATCCAACTTAGGACCTCTCTCCCAACTCCTCCCAACAAAAGATATATCTACACGACCACCCATATAAAACATAAAAGGGTATTAAATTTATCAAGTCCTGATAACTCTTGGTGTAACACCCCAAACTTCTACGGTATGCTTCTCTTTGAATAATGCGATAGCGTGTGTTGTACGCAACACCGAGTTCTAACAACCAATCAAACTAGCCGTTATGAATAGTAATATCTACTTTTTAAAATTATATATATTTTATATTTCAAAATGGACTTCATTTTTGGATTTGGAATATCTAATTTAGCCTAAGGTGAAATTTTGGTACTTTTCGGATAACTTTCATATTTTGATGAATAGTGAAAATTACTAAATTTTAATTGAAAACAACTTTTTTAATCAAAATAATTAATAGTGATAAATTATGAATTTTAGTAGTTTTAAAGTATATTTAGAATATATTTTTAACATTTAATATAATGTTGGTCATTGGACATAATTTTACAATTAAACCGAACATAAACAAGTGTCAATCTTTTGATAGTTGTTATCTCTTAAAAACATGCTTTTTGTTTTGACAGCGGGAATTAATTTTAAATTAATTTCTGCCACTTCTGTGTTTTGAATTTAGGAAAATGGATTCCATATTTGGAATCAGGATGTTCAAATTGTGTAAATAGGTAACTTTTATTTTTAGACATTTTGAATAATTACTGCGGTAAATATTTTATTTACCATGGTTAAGGGTAAATCCGATAAATAAGGGTTAAACAATAATATTATAATAATACTAAATTACCCTAAAACGTGTCCTAGATTTATTGGTTGATACATGTTCGACCATAGCCATCTTTGGGTCGATTTTGGGACCCCATGGTTCCACTTGTAAGTGATAATGACACTTTATTTTAATTATGTTAAAATGAATACAAAAATGACACAAGCATATATCTTTTAGAAAAACAATTGTTACATAGGGTTATATATGTTGGATTTTAGATTATAAATATTCATTAGAAATATAAAAAGATTTCCTAAATAATGATATTTTATTTATAATTTTTAGACATTAAATAATTTATTTTATTTATGACACAATGATGATGCATTAATTACAATAATAGTGAAAAATTAAAATAATTGATATTATAAATACCCAAATAAATATAATATGAAACTTTTAATGAATTAAACTAATTTTATAGGATAATATGATATATTAGTATTGATTTAATTGACTTTTTTCGAAGTAATCAATCTGTTATGAGTTTCACAAAAATCAACAATTGAATAGTGTCAAAATTGACATAAAAGAGTTCTTAAAACAAATATTATATTATTAATTGATATTAAATTCCTAAAAATCTAAGGTTCGGTCAAGAGACTTATATAATGATAGGTTCATCATTAATGGACCACTTGGGGGTCGCTTGGATTTATATAGTAAGTTTATTAACCATATTATATAAAAATACAAAGAGACATTGTAAAAGTGAAACTAATTAACTTAGAGTTAATACTTAAAGATAAGGTTAATATAAGTACCCAAACCTGTCTAAATTATATTGGTTGAGTTGTTATCGACCCATCCCCACCTTAACCTTTGAATAATCAACTTTGGAGCCATTATAAAACGAATATGAATTTATTATAAATTAATATTTCTAGCTTTTCCAAAGGTACCCCTCACCCCTCTTATAAAAGGTCACTCCTCCTTGTCATTTCTTCACACCTTCAAAGCCTTTTGGTTCGGCCAAACTCTGCCCAAATACTCTCCCAACATCCCTAACTACAACCTAGGGGTCTTATTTTGATCAGAAAGCCAAAATAAGGAGCCCTTTTGATCAAATAAAAAGGAAGAACCCGAAGAAGAGGTAATGATTTCACCACCCTTTTCTAAGTTCATTTCTTCTTCCACTTCTTCTTCCTTTGTTGTTACCATTATAAAATTATAAATCCAGTATCATATATATACTGTGAAGTTATTATAAATATGGTACAACCATATTCATTATTCTATCCACCCATTGAATAACATGTCATCATACGTGCGTACGTACGGCTTACCGTCTCCATGTCGTGGTGTAATTGTTATTCAATATAATGTTATTTGGATGGGTATAATAATGATGTGTAACTCATGTAAATAATAAATATAACATGTTAATGATTCTTTATATATGATATACCATCCATTTATATATTATTTTAATATCAAAAGAATGATATTGTCGCTCGTGCGTACGTACGGACTATCGTCTCCACGAACGCGATGAGATTCATTCTACATCGTATCCATTCAAGTATAATTATCATTTGATGATTTAAAAATGATGTTTAAGGACTTGATATCATTATGGATATGAATAATATAAAACCGATCCTTTACAAACATGTCTTACGTAACAAATCATATAAAAGAAAACAAGTAAGTTAACACCTGAAACAACGATAATACTAAGATATTATTATCAAATCAATATTAAAAGATCATATATGATATCATATTAATGTATATGATTATTTTATAATTTAATAACAATTATTTCACCATTATACAGGAGTTTAACCTACCCCAACCAAGTAAAATTACAATGTAAGGGTTATTTCACAATCTCTTCATTATCCGAGGTTGTTTATACGTAATAATCTACTGGGATTTCTTTATCATCCACATCCATGTTTCTTAGAAATAAATTTAAAAACATATTTATTATTTACAAGAATATGGGTTAAAGTAATTTATACCCTTGTTTGACTTTTTATAAGAGGTTTATAAAGGAATCTTTCTGTCGTTTTCAAAACAAGGTCCTTTTTAACCTTTTCGACAGAATTATGGTAAGAATGTTTTTTTTAACTTATACGGAGGGTGCGGCTATTTTCCGCCGTTATAAAATCTTCAAAGCTTCCCTTACAAGCTTATAAGAATATTTACAAAGAAAATGTTTTATTTTATATGGATCTTAAATGATTTCAAAATAAAAGGAGATATTTCTTTAAAAAGAATATTGATTTCATCTATGTCAACATCCTTTTATGGATTTTAAGATTATTTGAAGTTGATACAAAACTTCTATATTGTATTGAAGGTTTTGTGATATTTTTGACTGTGGATGTGCTATTTTTATACCATTAATTGTTTATGGTGAAATTATTGACATTTCGTATGCTAGTTTTAATACGAATGTTTATGTTATGTTTAAACCTTTTCATATGGGAATGCATTGGACTTAGTAAGTGACGGGTGGAGCCCTCTATAGCTCCTCGATGCATCGGTAGGTCTCATGAGACAAACTAGTGTCTTGGAACAAGGCCTTGACAAAATCTTATTTGTAGTCTTGGCCCGAGGCCTTGACTATGTGGTTATGATAGTCTGGCATTATGCATTCCAACATTATGAAAGTGGTTATTGATTTTTGCATGTGATTATTCGATTAGTAGAATATTCATGTGAATAATTAAATGGCATTATTTCATTTTATTTATGCCATACCATGTTGAAAGTTCATGTTTTAAAGGCTTTTGTTTTAGTTATACATTGCCTTAAATGTTTATTCTTATTTATGAAAGTTTCCGCTATATTGTTATCCTTACTGGGAAATTGAGCTCACCCCTTTTCTCTATTTTATTTTTCCCAGGAAGTGAAGAAGTAAATTATGAATGACCTGCAGGGATATTATGTGGGGATATGAGTGTGGATTATGGAGACATTATGTTGTTGTAGTAGTTTTTCATTTTATGATGTAATGTAAAACTTATGAATATATCTAGTGTTTCCAAGGCTACTAAACCAATTGGTCTTTCGAGATTTGATCTTTCTTGTGATCATACCAATGTTATGTAATAATGCACTGACTCTGGGTAACTGGGGTCGGGGCATTACAGTTGGTATCAGAGGGAGTTTAGTACAAACATTGGAAGCTAGATTTAGATAAACTCTGATTAGAGCACGTAGACCTAAGATGAACTTTGAGGATTAGTATAGAAGAACTTCCTAGAATTTTGGTATTGTATAGATTTTGTGAGTTTTCCGAGAAATACATCCCTGTCTGGATACGAGCAGGTAGAGGCGGCTCTGGCACAGATGTACCTAGGGGTAAAACCCGAAAACACCGCTTTGAGCTAGACTCGAACGAAAACTGGTGCACGACAACGGGCCTTGCTGCACTCTTGGTTACGACACTCCCGGGGGATATGCTTAGGATAACTCTCATTTTCTTTACAAATCATTATGAAGGGTTTATGAGTATATAATTCCTCAAAGAAAACATTTTTATGATTATGGATTATATCCATAAATTGTTCAATTTATGTTGAGTGTTTTATAAGTATGGGATTATGTATTTTGATTCATAAACTGATCTAGTTTATTCCATTGTTTAGAAATGGCGCCTAGTGGAAGAAATGGAAACCGTATCAATGCACGCACTCCATGTAGGGATTTCCCTCCTGCTCAAGATAATTATAGTGGGGCTGGTGATGCAACTGGTGCCGATCAGCTAATCACCATACTGGGACAACTTACTCAGGTTATGAATAATAACCTTACCCGTATGGAGCACCCTGATCCGCAATGTGGAGGATCAATGTTAGATCGATTCATGAGGCAACAACCACCAACGTTCAATGGGAATACAAATCCCTTAGTAGCCGAGCAGTGGATAAATTCCCTAGAGAAAATATTTCAGGCTTTGGTGAGCAGTGAAAGGGAAAAAGTTATCATGGCAGTTTACCGCCTCACTGGAGGTGCTGATCAATGGTGGTCATTGATTCAAAACATGAAGGAAGATGATGAAGTATCAAATATGGAATGGAGGGAGTTCAAAGATCTGTTTTTAGAAAAATACTTTCCTCGCGACCATCGAGCAGATATGGAAAGGCAATTTCTGAGTCTGAGACAAAAGGAGGATGAGAATGTCACAAAGTATGAGGCTAACTTTACAAGGTTAGCGAGGTATGCTGGAGATTATATTCGCAACCCAAGAAGTAAGATTGATCGTTTCTTTGATGGGTTAAAACCATTTCTCCATCGAGCATTAGTCTCACAATCCTTTTCATCGTACGAAGACAGTGTCTCATGTGCTATCAAGACCGAAAAGGAATTCTCTAAGTCTTATGACTTTAAAGCAAAGCAAGAGAAGAAGAGGCCTGCTGATCAATCTGGGAATGGAAATAAGGGGAAGAAAGGAAAGGTTGAATATCCATCCTGTGGTAAATGTGGTAAGAAACACCCCGGTGCTTGCTTGAAGGGAATGGGAGTCTGTTACAAGTGTGGTGAAAAAGGCCACCAAGCTCGTGATTGCAAAGGGAAGAAGGAAGCCACCAACGTTCAGTGCTACAATTGCAGGGAGATGGGACATTATGCAAATGAATTTCCTAAGCGTCAGGAGAACTTACCTCAGAAAAGGCCAAGGGATCAAGGCCAAGCTTATGTTATCACTACTGCTGAGGTAGAGGCTCCAAAAGATGTGGTGGCAGGTAAATTAATGGTTTCCTCAAGTTTAGCAAATGCATTATTTGACTCTGGATCGTCGCATTGTTTCATATCTTCCTAGTTTGCTAAGAAAATTAGATATTTCCAATTTGATTTAATAAGGGTGTTGTCAGTTAAAACTCCTAAGGGAAGTATCATTGCAACAAAGTTTTGTGAATCAGTCCTCATTAGAGCACATAAATTTTCTTTATCTGCTGATCTCATCGTCATACCTATGATTGAGTTTGATATAATCCTCGGTATGGACTGGATTTCGGACTATGATGCGAAGATTTATTGTAAGAAGAAAGAGGTTACGATTCTTGATGATAATGATAAGGAACACCTTATTTTTAGAGTAGAATTGTCACCACCTAATTCTTATTTAGATCCACCCTCAATAGCTCAACTAAATTCAATTATTGGGGAGGAAGAGAATGAAATAACTGCGGGTGAGGAAAGGAATGTTCAAATAGAGGATTTACCTGTTGTGAAAGAATTTGTAGATGTATTTCCGGAAGATTTACCTGGACATCCTCCAGAACGAGAAGTTGAGTTTTCCATTGATTTCATTCCTGGATCAAGGCCTATATCGAAGACCCCTTATAGAATGTCCACTGTAGAATTAGTTGAACTAAAGAAACAACTAGAGGAATTGAGTAATAAGGGATTTATTCGCCCTAGTGTTTCTCCATGGGGATCCCCTGTTCTTTTTGTTAAAAAGAAAGATGGATCTATGAGGTTATGTATCGACTACAGGGAGATCAATGCTATAAAGATAAAGAACAAGTATCCCCTACCTCGCATTGATGATTTATTTGACCAACTACATGGAGCTCAATACTTTTCAAAGATTGACCTTCGATCTGGATACCATCAGTTGTGTGTAAAGAAGGAATACATTCCGAAGACAGCATTTCGAACCAGGTACGGGCATTACGAGTTTACTGTAATTCCTTTTGGATTGACTAATGCACCCTCTTTATTCATGGATCTGATGAATAGAGTTTTCAAGGAGTATCTCGATGAATTTTTGGTGGTATTTATTGATGATATATTGGTGTACTCCAAAACCTACGAAGATCATGAAAATCACTTGCGCATTATCTTGAAGACTCTGATGAGGCATGAATTATATGGGAAGTTTAGCAAGTGTGAATTCTGGCTTCAGGAGATTTCTTTTCTTGGCCATATTATCTCTAAAGATGGAATATATGTTGATCCTTCTAAGACCAAGGCAATCCAAGAATGGCCAGCACCTACGAGTATAACTGAGGTACGCAGTTTTATCGGTTTGGCAGGTTATTATCGACGTTTCGTCTAGAATTTTGCCCGATTGGCTAACCCGTTAACGAAGCTCACACGTAAAGGGGTTAAATTTGTTTGGACAAAAGAGTGTGAAGAATGTTTTGAAGAACTGAATAAAAGATTATCCAATGCTCCTATATTGACTCTACCATCGGGGAATGATGGGTTCGTTATTTATAGTGATGCATCGAAGAAAGGACTTGGTTGTGTCCTTATGCAGAATGATAGATTTATTGCCTATGCATCACGACAGTTGAAAATTCATGAACAAAACTATCCTACTCATGATCTCGAGTTATCAGTTGTGATCTTTTCTTTGAAGATATGGAGGCACTACCTCTATGGTGAAAAATGTGAGATTTATACTGATCACAAGAGTTTGAAGTATATTTTCTCACAAAAAGAACTGAACATGAGGCAAAGGAGATGGCTTGAATTACTCAAGGATTATGATTGTATGATACACTACCACCCGGGGAAGGAAAACAAGGTGGTAGATGCTTTGAGTAGAAAAGACCATGGAGTTTTGAACAATATGAGAATTGAATGGGATCCAATTTTCATGGATCTAGTGAAGAAGGACATGGGAATAACCAGGGAAGGTGAAACATCAATGCTTTTTCAAATGGTTGCCAAACCATCTTTACTAGAAATGATTAAGAGTTCTTAGACTGATGATGAAGAATTCCAAAAGAAGATTAAAGCTGTGAATGATGGGAGATTGAGAGACTTTGTGTATGAAGATGGAATTTTGAAATTCGGGAAGAGACTTTGTGTTCCCGATTTACCTGATCTAAAAAGGGAATTGCTAGATGATGCTCATAGTTCCAATTTCTCTATACACCCTGGGAGCACAAAAATGTATAGAGATTTGAAGGAACATTTTTGGTGGGATAACATGAAGAGGGAGATTGCTGATTTTTTGTCAAGATGTATGGTTTGTCAACAAGTGAAAGCTGGAAGGCAACAGCCTGGAGGAGTCATGCAACCTCTTCCCATACCGAAGTGGAAATGGGACAATATTACGATGGACTTTGTCATGGGGCTACCAAAGACTTCTAGAAGGAATGATGTAATATGGGTTATTGTTGATCGTCTTACCAAGTCAACACATTTTCTTGATATAAGAGAAGATCTACCCCTGGAACGTCTAGCAAGACTATATATTAATGAAGTTGTAAGACTTCATGGAGTACCCTTATCAATTGTTTCTGATCGTGATCCCCGTTTTACTTCAAGATTTTGGAAAAGTCTTCAGAAATCCCTGGATACTGAACTTCATTTGAGCACTGCTTACCACCCTCAGACAGATGGACAATCAGAACGGACTATTCAGACCTTAGAAGACATGTTGAGATCTTGCTCACTTGACTTTCAGGGTATGTGGGATCAATATTTACCACTAGTAGAATTTTACTATAACAATAGCTTCCATTCGAGTATTCAGATGGTACCATATGAAGCGTTATACGGAAAGAGATTTCTTACACCAACCTGTTGGGATGACGTTGGTGAAATAAAACTTGTAGGCCCAGAACTGGTGGAGGAAACGGTGGAAAAGGTGAAGGTAATCCAAAATCACATCAAAGCATCCCAAAGTAGGCAGAAGAGCTATGCCGATAATCGAAGGAAGGATTTGGAATTTCAAGTCGGTGATCATGTTTTCCTGAAGGTATCTCCATGGAAGGGAGTCATACGTTTTGGTAAGAAAGGTAAATTGAGTCCCAGGTACATCGGACCTTTCGAAATTCTAGAATGAATTGGGGTTGTAGCTTACCGATTGGAAATGCCGCCAAGTCTCTCCAAAGTTCACGATGTGTTCCACGTATCTCTGTTGAGAAAATACATGCCTGACCCAATGCATGTACTCACCTATGAGGAATTAGAACTGGAACCCGATCTGTCTTATTGTGAAGAGCCTGTCAGGATTCTTGATACAAGAGAACAAGTACTGAGAAACCGGACGATGCGTCTGGTAAAAGTTTTGTGGAGAAATCATAAGATGGAAGAGGCAACGTGGGAACCCGAGGAACTTATGATGAAGAACCACCCGAGTCTTTTTATGCAGTAATACCCTAGAAATTGCGAGAATGCAATTATTTGAAGGAGGGGAGAATGTAACACCCCAAACTTCTACGGTATGCTTCTCTTTGAATAATGCGATAGCGTGTGTTGTACGCAACACCGAGTTCTAACAACCAATCAAACTAGTCGTTATGAATAGTAATACCTACTTTTTAAAATTATATATATTTTATATTTCAAAATGGACTTTATTTTTGGATTCGGAATATCTAATTTAGCCTAAGGTGAAATTTTGGTACTTTTCGGATAACTTTCATATTTTGATGAATAGTGAAAATTACTAAATTTTAATTAAAAACAACTTTTTTAATAAAAATAATTAATAGTGATAAATTATGAATTTTAGTAGTTTTAAAGTATATTTAGAATATATTTTTACCATTTAATATAATGTTGGTCATTGGACATAATTTTACAATTAAACCGAACATAAACAAGTGCCAATCTTTTGATAGTTATTATCTTTTAAAAACACGCTTTTTGTTTTGACAGCGGGAATTAATTTTAAATTAATTACTGCCACTTATGTGTTTTTTAATTTAGGAAAATGGATTCCATATTTGGAATCAGGATGTTCAAATTTTGTAAATAGGTAACTTTTATTTTTAGACATTTTGAATAGTTACTGCGGTAAATATTTTATTTACCATGGTTAAGGGTAAATCCAGTAAATAAGGGTTAAAAAATAATATTATAATAATACTAAATTACCCTAAAACGTGTCCTAGCTTTATTGGTTGATACATTTTCGACCATAGGCATCTTTGGGTCGATTTTGGGACCCCATGGTTCCACTTGTAAGTGATAATGACACTTTATTTTAATTATGTTAAAATGAATACAAAAATGACACAAGCATATATCTTTTAGCAAAACAATTGTTACATAGGGTTATATATGATGGATATTAGATTATAAATATTCATTAGAAAGATAAAAAGCTTTCATACATAATTATATTTTATTTGTAATTTTTAGACATTAAATAATTTATTTTATTTATGACACAATGATGATGCAGTAATTACTATAATAGTGAAAAATTAAATTAATTGATATTATAAATACCCAAATAAATATAATATGAAACTTTTAATGAATTAAACTAATTTTCTAGTATAATATGATATATTAGGATGGATTTAATTGACTTTGTTCGAAGTAATCAATCTTTTATGAGTTTCACAAAAATCAACAATTGAATAGTGTCAAAATTGACATAAAAGAGTTCTTAAAACAAATATTATATTATTAATTGATATTAAATTCCTAAAAATCTAAGGTTCGGCCAAGAGACTTATATCATGATAGGTTCATCATTAATGGACCACTTGGGGGTCTCTTGGATGTATATAGTAAGTTTATTAACCATATTATATAAAAATACAAAGAGACATTGTAAAAGTGAAACTAATTAACTTAGAGTTAATACTTAAAGATAAGGTTAATATAAGTACCCAAACCTGTATAAATTCTATTGGTTGAGTTTTTTTCGACCCATACCCACCTTAACCTTTGAATAATCAATTTTGGAGCCATTAGAAACCGAATATGAATTTATTATAAATTAATATTTCTAGCTTTTCCAAAGGTGCCCCTAACCCCTCTTATAAAAGGGCACTCCTCCTTGTCATTTCTTCACACCTTCAAAGCCTTTTGGTTCGGCCAAAATCTTCCCAAATACTATCCCAACTTCCCTCACTACAACCTAGGGGCCTTAGTTTGATCAGAAAGCCAACCTAAGGATCCCTTTTGATCAAATCAAAAGGAAGAACCCGAAGAAGAGGTAATGATTTCACCACCCTTTTCTAAGTTCATTTCTTCTTCCACTTCTTCTTCCTTTGTTGTTACCATTCTAAAATAATAAATCCAGTATCATATATATACTGTAATGTTATTATAAATATGGTACAACCATATTCAGTATTCTATCCACCCATTGAATAACATGTCACCATACGTGCGTACGTACGGCTTACCGTCTCCACGTCGTTGTGTAATTGTTATTCAATATAATATTATTTGGATGGGTATAATAATGATGTGTAACTCATGTAAATAATAAATATAACATGTTAATGATTCTGTATATATGATATACCATCCATTTATATATTATTTTAATAACAAAAGAATGATATTGTCGCTCGTGCGTACGTACGGACTACCGTCTCCACGAACGCGATGAGATTCATTCTCCATCGTATCCATTCAAGTATAATTATCATTTGATGATTTAAAAATGATGTTTAAGGACTTGATATCATTCTGGATATGAATAATATAAAACCTATCCTTTACAAACATGTCTTACGTAACAAATCATATAAAAGAAAACAAGTAAGTTAACACCTGAAACAACGATAATACTAAGATATTATTATCAAATCAATATTAAAAGATCATATATGATATCATATTAATGTATATGATTATTTTATAATTTAATAACAATTATTTCACCATTATACATGAGGTTAACCTACCCCAACCAAGGAAAAGTACAAGGTAAGGGTTATTTCACAATCTCTTCTTTATCCGAGGTTGTTTATACGTAATAATCTACTGGGATTTCTTTATCATCCACATCCATGTTTCTTCGAAATATATTTAAAAACATATTTATTATTTACAAGAATATGGGTTAAAGTCATTTATACCCTTGTTTGACTTTTTATAAGAGGTTTATAAAGGAATCTTTCCGTCGTTGTCAAAACAAGGTCCTTTTTAACCTTTTCGACAGAATTATGTTAAGAATGTTTTTTTAACTTATACGGAGTGTGCGGCTATTTTCCGCCGTTATAAAATCTTCAAAGCTTCCCTTACAAGCTTATAAGAATATTTACAAAGAAATTTTTTTATTTTATATGGATCTTAAATGATTTCAAAATAAAAGGAGATATTTATTTAAAAATAATATTGATTTCATCTATGTCAACATCCTTTGATGGATTTTAAGATTATTTGAAGTTGATACAAAACTTCTATATTGTATTGAAGGTTTTGTGATATTTTTGACCGTGGATGTGCTATTTTTATACCATTCATTGTTTATGGTGAAATTATTGACATTTCGTAAGCTAGTTTTAATACGAATGTTTATGTTATGTTTAAACCTTTTCATATGGGAATGCATTGGACTTAGTAAGTGACGGGTGGAGCCCACTATAGCTCCTCGATGCATCGGTAGGTCTCATGAGACAAACTAGTGTCTTGGCACAAGGCCTTGAAAAAATATTATTTGTAGTCTTGGCACGAGGCCTTGACTATGTGGTTATGATAGTCTGGCATTATGCATTCCAACATTATGAAAGTGGTTATTGATTTTTTCATGTGATTATTCGATTAGTAGAATATTAATGTGAATAAGTAAATGGCATTATTTCATTTTATTTATGCCATACCATGTTGAAAGTTCATGTTTGAAAGGCTTTTGTTTTATTTATACATTGCCTTAAATGTTTATTCTTATTTATGAAAGTTTCCTCTATATTGTTATCCTTACTGGGCATTTGAGCTCACCCCTTTTCTATGTTTTATTTTTCCCAGGAAGTGAAGAAGTAAATTATGAATGACCTGCATGGATATTATGTGGGGATATGAGTGTGGATTATGGAGACATTATGTTGTTGTAGTAGTTTTTCATTTTATGATGTAATGTAAAACTTATGAATATATCTAGTGTTTCCAAGGCTACTAAACCAATCGGTCTTTCGAGATTTGATCTTTCTTGTGATCATACCAATGTTATGTAATAATGCACTGACTCTGGGTAACTGGGGTCGGGGCGTTACACTTGGTATAAGATAATTATTCATAAGGTAAATCCATTTCCAACAAACCTTTTAAATTAAGAACACATGCCAGAAGAATATCCTCAAAAATGTGAATAGCCCTTTATTTGTATGTCCATCCGTTTGTGGATGATATTTCATTCTCAATTTCAAATCGGAAACCATATCCTCATATAAAACAGTCCAAAAACTATATGTAAACCATGGGTACCTTTTAGAAAAAATTGCAGTGGTAACCCCATAAAGTCTCACATCCTCTTACACATAAACGTGTCTGAGTTGTTCTACCTTATTTGTCTTCTTGATAGGGAGGAAATAATCTGATTTTAGGAGTAGATCAAATATCACCCAAATCATATCCTTGCCTCTAGGGGTGTATGGTAAACCAATGAATAAATCCATATAAATTTCATCCCACATCCATTACGTAATGGGTTAGGGTTTCAAAAAACCTAAAGGTCTCTAGTGATCCACCTTTTTTCTCTTACAAGTCAGGCACTCTGACACAAATTCTATAATCAACCATATCATTCCCGGACACTAATAACGATGTTTAAAAACATGGTACATCTTGGTATTCCTAGGGTGAACTAACTAGAAATACCATTTTACATTTTTGATCAATTCCTACCTCTAAGATACAGGACCAACCAACCTACTTTGGAAACACAATGTGCCACTAGTAGACTGAGACCACCCACCCTAGGTGTCCCCACCATTTTGGTTTCCACTAAAGCACTGGCACTCGATTTCAACTACCGAATTTAGTTGAACCTTCTCATAAAATGATGATTTAACCTTTATCGAATCCAATTCAACCTACCCACCATCTTCTTCCACTCCCATACTCATCTCAGTAAACAAACTCATTAGAGACAACTCCTCCACAAATTCTTTCAAGGCATGAATTAGTAATTTTTTGCTCAATTCAACATATAACAAATTTACTTTCCCAATAGTATATGAAATATCATAATAAAAATTTTAAAGATACTCAACCTATTGTATCTATCGCAAGTTCATATCCCTTGGAGTGAAAATATAATTTATGATTTATTATTGTAATATACCATAAACTACTTTCCAAAGAGATAGTGATTCCATGTTTTGAGTGTATGAATAACTACCGCCAACTCAAGATTTTTGGTTCTGTATTTATTCTCATGAGGGAATAACTTGGAATATTTTTAGGCCACCACATCTTTCCCCTACATAAAGACACACCCCAAAACCATACCAAAAACATCACATAAGACATCATATCTCAAACTCAGTTCCAAAAAAATCAAAACTAGAGCTAAATTCAACTTCTTCTTTAATTATTGGAAATATCTTTGAAATATTTCATTCCATTCAAACTTTTCACCCTTATAGGTTACATCATTCATTAGAGATGAAAGCATGGAGAAGTCCTGAATAAAATGGATGTAGTAACCATCCAAACCCAATAATATTTGGATTTAAAAAACATTTATGGACTTATAACAAGACATAATTACATGTATATTTTCAATATCCACTGATATTTACCTCTTAAATATAACATTTATCATTTACTCTACTTTATGAATCTATAATTAATATTCATAAATCATAGAGTACATATGATGTTCCTTCAAGGTTCTAAGAATGATATAAAAATGATCCATGTGTTCCTCCTTTGACTTAGAGTATAACAAAATTACATCCATGAACATGACCATGAAATATTTCAAAAATTGATGAAATATTTGGTTCATCAATTTCATAAATACCATAGGAGCGTTAGTGAGGCTTAATATCATAACCAGAAACATAAAATTCCCGTACCAGATGTTCAACACTATCTTAAGTATATCCTCTTCTCAAACTCTCAACTTGTGGTATCTTAATTGAATGTCAATCTTTGAAAACCAATGATATCATCTATTTTAATCAAAGATATCATAAACCTTTAGCAATGGATACTTTTTCTTAATGGTCACATGATTTAACATTCAATAATCCATGAAAATTATGAGGCTCCCATATTATTTGTTAGGAAAGAGGATAAGATAATCCCATTGTGACATGATGGGATGAAAATACCTTTAACCCGAGGTCATTAAGTAATAATTTAAGTCCCACCAACTCATAAGGTTCCATAATATACGATTATATAAAAATTGTCATCGTGCCAGAGAGAAATTTAATTGTAAACTCAACCTATCACTATGGTGGTAAACTATAAAAATCATCTAGGAAGACCTCAGGTAACACACACACCACCGTAGGAAGTGAATATCCAAACATGGATCAAAATCATCTAGTAACATCACTAATAACTAACATGATATCACCGTAACATAAGGAACAACAGGCCTCACTCTCCAAAACCTAGAATCCCACTCACCCTAAAAGACATGAGTGACTCCATAAAGAGATAAAAATTTGAACTCAACAATGATAATAGTAAATTTGGGTGTTATCACTGATCATCTAATCCTTACCAATAATTTTGTAAAATATATCAAGATCAAGAACCAATAAATTCCACACCACATTGAAGTAGGCTATCGTCTCCCAACACACGGGACATCTAAAACCTTATTCATTACTCTTTCCTATAGGTGTGGAAAGATCCAACCAGAACATAATAAGCATCAAACGTAATACAAACATTTAAAATAACTTTCAAAATATAAAATAATGAGTATCATCAATATCAAATAAATCTAGTACCATAAAAGAAGAAATAAATATTGTACCTATAATAGTATCCATCCTCGCTTCAAATTATAATGGTGCTTACTCTACCATATAAATACATCCAGTATCAACACCTCTCTAATCATTATTAGATACATTAACATCCCCATTGGCCTAAGGATAAGACCCAACACCCTTGGAAGCATCAAAAAATTCCTGCAAACCCTTGGTGAGAGTCCATACAACCATACTAACCTAGGATATCCTTCAAAAAAATCATCATATGGAAATATTGTCCACAATGATGACAAGGATTTGGAGCCTCTAATAAATTAGGATTGGTATTACTAGGCCTTCCCCAATGATAGAAAAAAATATCCGGGTGTCCTGATGGAGTCTCTGAAACTGATCCTGAAGAAAATTGGCCACCTTTTCACTTCCTTTTTCTAGATAGAAGACACACCTTGACCAACAACCACACCAACCAAAGTTCCACCCAAACCTATTCTCCAAACTATGTATGCCTCTACCATAGACACTTTATAAACCATCTCCAAAAAAATTATAAGCCACAATAAAACCAACACTGACCAAATATCATCACTCATCCCCATATCAAACCTCTAAGATTTTAGGTAATCATTAGTGACAAGCTCCGGTGACCAGTGCACCAACTCATAAAACTGGGTGTAATACTCAAAAATAGTAAAATCCCCATTATCTTAGGTTATAAACTCTTGGATATTATCTAAAAATAATGTTTGAGGATAAAACTATTGGTTTATTTTTTTCTTGAAGGAATCCCAAGTAAGATCTTATTCAACTTAGCATGCAAAATAGATCCCCAACATCTCATTCCCAGCCTCTCAAGAATATCCCTAGAAAAACCAAAATTAGATTACTTGGGAGTTTTTATGAAGTTAAAGATCATATCAATCCTCTAAATCCACTCCTCAACTTCATGGGGTACCTTTTCACCAAAAAATATGGGTGAATTCTTCTTGGTAAACTCCAAACCAAGATCCACCATCCATCTTGGATTCCTGAAACCAACCTAACTGAGAGTCTGAATGGTGTGGATTAAAAATTACACTAATAAAGGGTCCATAGTAGGATTTACCTATGGAAAAATTCTCATATATTCTTGTATTATATTTGGAATATCTCTTTAGGAGTAATCATCTAAATAATGCATGATAAAACCCAATCAGCTCAAGAGAAAATTCGAAAATCAAAGGATAATTTCCAAGAATCCAGATTAATTCCTTTAAATAAGATTAAAAAATTATGAATTATTTAAATGAATATAAAAATATAAGTAAAGAAACTTTCCCATTTAAATAAACCACATGTACATTTCATTAAAAAAAACTCAAACAATAAGTCTCATACTCTGAAAAAATCCCAAACACCCATTGTTACTCAGTTTCAGACATGAAAGTGAGCTGTCCTGTCACCCTCCAACACATACTATCCAAAATATGATTGTCTTAACTTCTATATACCCATGGAATCCCAAAAAAACCTAGATAGTTTCATAACACTTCAGGTTAGTTATTCCTTCTAAAACTATTTTATAATGAACCAACCTGGGTCAACTGGACAAGTCACCCAAAACGGTCCACCACATGGTGAGATGCAACAAAGGAAGAAAAGTCTCATGTATAAATGAAGATGAAATAGAGTAAAATGTGGAAGAAAAAAATTAATATCCATGACACATAAAAATTAAATCCAAATAGGACAACCAGAAAGATAATATAAAACAAGTCTAGATGAAACCATATGGGACCATCCATCACCACCAAACCATCCTATTATTAAGATGATGATAGTAAGAGAAACCATCATGATACATAATTACCTTAACTATAACTTTATTCCTAAAAAAATATCTAAAATATCCAAATTTTAAAATTACGGTGTGATAAAAAAACCTAGTATTATTTAACTAATGAATCTATATAAGTTCTAATATCAAGAATTTATTAGCTATAGCTTTAAAATAAATTTTCTTTACAAATCACTTCAATAAAATAAAATAAAAATGTAAAACATCCTTTGGTTTTCATAAAAACACTCCATATTCACCAAATATTTGAATATATCAAGTATTAAATAAAATAGTAAATCATAGGTAAAAACCAACCATGGATTCACCATAAGATAAGTACATGAGAAAATAACCATAAAAATACCATCGTGTGATAAACCAATCATAAATGAAAAAAAAACCATTTGGGCTCTAAACTACAAGGATACATACTTGACATGGAAAATATATAATCCATTCCTATGTTTTATCTAACAAATATAACCTATTGTGTAATTAAACACACTAAAGTGACATAAAACCACTTGTGGAATTATACACACAAAGAGTGATAGGTCTACTTATTGATGCACCCAAGTTTACACAATGTGATGAGTTTATCGAAATATATTTAAAAACCATGCTCATATTTAACAAAATATGTTCACATTAAATTCATTCTTCTCTTAGTCTTGAAGACCCATTTTAAAACCAAAACTATCAATGAATTATTTCATCGAACAATTGGTGTATAGAATACCATTTTTAAATAAAATATCCATTTAAAACATTTATCTCTTCTAAAAAACAACCATGATTAAAAATCAAGCTCTTTTATTGAAAATTAAAAATTAATTTACATGAACTTAAATCCATTCACAAACTAACACCCCTTTTATAAAGACACCTACCTCAAAATGGAGGGAAAAATAATCACCATTGAAACAATAGATCGAGGAAGAGTAGTTTGGGTCCTCGTGAACCTAGATCTATAATAAAAATATTAATACTCCATCAAACAAATTATATTTGGTATCCACAACCTAATTGGGTTCCAATGATATAATAGGATAATATATCTAGCGAGGATCTACAAATAAGAGGGGAAAACATATCAAAAACGCAATATACCTCGAAGCGATCCATCGAGAATTAAGGAATTCCACCGAGAATCATAGATAAAAATCATCTAGAGTGTTGAATAATGATTTTTTCAAGATAAAAGGTGATTTGGAGGAGATTAGATATAAAAAAAATAAAGGTTTTAGGGGTAATTTCCAAATTTTTAAAAGATTGTAAGGTTGTGCATGGTTAGACCACATAGTTAATCTACCTGTACGCCAACTCTGCATGGTTGTTGTCTATTTAAACGAAAAGATACACTGTCTCCAAAGAAAATCTATACGGTTTAGGAAAATAGTGATCAAACCATGTGACACCCCTAGAAAATCACCCAAACCGTACACTATTTTCTTGATGAGCCGCATGGTTAGTTTAACTATTCTCAAACTATGAAAGACTCCTATTTCACCTCATAGATCCATATTTCATTGTTACTTCAAGGTTAGTACTAATCCTGCACCAACCATGAACTTAGACTAACTTATCAAAAAGTCCCCATTTTTTACCTCAATTCCCCAAAAACCTCTAGAAAGAATTCAAAGAAAAACCAATCTTAAACTAAATCATACTTGTGGTCTGGTAGGAATTACACTCATCATCTCTCTATTTCAAATCCACCACGGCTACTACTACAATGTGACCTAAATCATCTTCTTGTTTCATATAAATTATGTTCTTCTCAATGCCCAGTGAAATGTCTTATATGAAATTTCAAAATATATTGGTATTCCATGATTAGTTTCCTGAAATAGAAATCATATTTTATGATAACTGGTGCAGCATGACTCTCTTCTATGATATGGAAATCTCTCAATCATTAAAATTATTGAAATATACTAGACACTCTTTATAAAATATCCATCAACCCAGAGCATGGATGATTGTTATTCTTAGAATGATAAATTAAAAAATCATACATATTGGGTGATAAACCTTATAAATACTTAATAAAATATTATGTATGGGTAAGAGAATTTCTTATTTTCAAAATTATAAATCTATTCATAGCATGATCCAAATTCTATGGAATGGTTTCATCACTAATTACACCTTATAATATATTTTATATCGAGAACTATAGTTATCTAGTTCTTATAAAAACATAATTTTACAAATGTTAGTGTCTCCCAACACTTATCTATAATTTATATTATTCTTCCCAAACTATGCTTACATATATAGAGAAATTTATTCCCTTTATTAAGATTTCTATGAATTCTAGACATGGTTTTCTACTTATGAATGCACCATGGTTTCTTCATGAATAACTTTGGAATCCTTCTCTAAAAATTATCACAAAATATAGTATGTATCCTCCTAGAGTATCTTATGTATCACTTGAATTCACCATTTTTACTTTTTAAAATATCATGTCTAGTTCAAATTTTGAATTTACACTTCAAATAAAACTTTATATCTTACCTTTGAAACATAAAAAAATATTAAATTACAAAACACTGGATTTATTATATAAAATCACTTCCAACTTTTTAACTTCCATGAATAACTTTTGGATCATGATCCAATTTCTATTTATGCCATGTAGAAAATCCTCAAAAACTATAATAAATATAATCATCAAATCTAACACACATCCTCTTCATTGAAACATTATACCCATTTTTACTTTATTGAATATTATAATATAAATCTCACTCAGAATTTTAGCTACAAATTATTTAAAATTTATAGATTTATGTTGCATTATACACACTCCCCTTTGTAAATAAAATGAAAATGTTTCAACTTTTCTTGATATTTCTTCTCTAATCTTACTCCCCATTTGGGTTTCACCAGATTTTACTACGATTTATCTCCCATTATATCACTAAACTCTATAAAGTTTCCTTCTCAACTCTACTCCCTTAACCTATACTAGTATAGATTTATATTATTAATGATCACCTCAATGGTATTGTTGGGGAAAGCTGGTTTTCCTTGCCTTCTCAAAACTATATTTAGAGAATTTTTTCTCCCCCGTTTGCATGAAAATTCTTTACAGACCATTTGACATCACTAGTTGACCTCAAAAATTCTTGAATCTAAAACCCATTTGAATTTTACATCCAAACCATTGGGATATTTTAACAACTTCCACATCAACCTTATATTTTTAACTCTTAGCTCAATTTACCACCTTTAAATCTTTATACTCTTTCTCAACCACTTATTTATTGAACCTTTATCACTTTTAAACACTAGTACAAACTTATATGTTTTACTATATCATTTATTACACTTTTGAATAAAATAAATTATAGAATTTCATTTCTTTTCAAGATTCAAAATAATTCATATTTCTATCTGCATTCTACTCAGAAATTGTTTTTGATTGAGTCTACAACTTGGTATTGATTCATTACCAAATCCTATAAGTCATGTTGGTCAAAACATGATATAAGAGACACGATTTTTGGTTAAAAAATTAAAAGATATCCATATCTCTCACTTAATTACCCAAAAACATATAGCTTTATGTTTTACTTCCTGAATAATCATACGATATCAATTATACTTACAAAAAATAATAATTAAATAAACATTAAAGTGTCAAGTGGGTGAGTCATGCCACATATTTTACCATATTTTACCACTTGTGTGTGATGAACTTATGATACTAATTGGAATTCATTGACCTCTATTTCCTTACATATATTCTACTTTCTTTTAAAAAATGAGACTAACCATCATTTGATTACTTATCATAAAATATACTTTAATATATTTATTTTTTGACTCCATGTTTCGAGATAACTTTCAGTACAAAGAAACACTTGGTTATGGCTATCTCTTCCCTGTAGTTTTTGATACCCAGAAAAACAATAAGCTAATACCATATTTTTATTATATGAAAAAATAAATAAGAAATCTATAAATTGTGTTGTTTCTTTCTTTGAGTTGAATTTTTTCTCTTTCAATGGTTTCATACCACTTTATATGTGGCCTGATATTACATTTTTGACCACCAAATTTATCTTGAACTACTAGATATTTAAAAAGAGAATTTATCATCACTTTGATTCATGATCAATCAATTCATAATTTTAATTTCTTCATCACAGTATGAAACTATAGATTCATCTTTAAAAATAAAATTTATTTATTGAAACCAATTTTTGAGTTAGATCAAGGCATTTATACCATTTATAAACTTTTTTGTATACCTAAAATCAATTAAGAAAAACAATTCCTCTTGCCCAACATGTTTCATGTATTTTTTTAGTATAATCATACACCGTGGATCATATCTCCCCCTTAAACCTATACCACTTATAACAAATTTTAGAAACATTTAACAGAAGGGGAGAGGGGTAACTCTCAAAATTCTTAAATTTGAATAATTTGGTTGGTCTTAATAAACCAACCCATTTCTTACCACTTTCTTCCAAGAGGTTATATTGGTTATTTTTTACAATAAAACTTGTAAAAATTTCATTTTTCATGCTTTCTCTAGGATTTATACTCTTTCTTGTATTGGGATCCATTTACATTGCGATACTAATATAACTTGTGTAAATTTCCTCCATTGATGATTTTTTTTTCTTATATCCTCTAACACACTTCCTCTTTTATATAATTGATCATCCAACAGTCTTACCTTCTTTCCTTGTGCTATATTATTAAAAATCACTAAGAAATTTTTCTTTTCTTTTCCTTTTTTATATTCATAAGAGTTACCTTGGAATTTTTCATCCTTGGTGAGTCTTCCTTTATGTGCACCTCTTTCTATCTCAAAACTAGAGAATCTTTATTAATAAAAATATTAATTATTATGGCTAAAAAACTGGAGCGGCTTCTTTTTTTTTATTCCACGTCTACTTTTATTATTTCATGAAGGTTTCTATGAGTATAACATCATCAGTTCATGTTGAAACCTCCATTATGCTACATAATTTTCCTCCAATGAAGTAAATATGTTTTTCATCATAATAGATTTTATTTCAATGAAAATTACCTTCCCATTTTTAATAAGATTAGAATAATTCCATATGTATTTTTATATTCTTTAAAACTAAAATTTATTTCCATATTTCTATGGTTAGCACATAAAATACATCTCCTATTAGAGGAATTCCTCTTGTATTAATTTCTCAATTGAGAAGTTGATGTAGTATATCTTCTTCATGTTTTTAGACCCTCGGATTATAGGCACATATTCATGGTGTGTCTCAATATTCCACAAAAGTAGTACTTAGTTACTACCTTATTTTAAGATTTACCTCTTCTATATTTGAAATGAATTTTTCACTTAATTTCTCATTTTAGATTTGTCCTATTTCACCATCCAAGTGGTTATTCTTCCATGGTAGGGTTTTTTTTCATTTCATGAGAGGTTTATAAACTCCCCTTAAGATTCATTATCTTATCATACTCATACTTTAATTGGGAAGACATATTTTCTATCCATAATCCAAATTACTTTCCAAATTTTCTCCTCTACTAAATTTGCATCCCAATATAGATAATTATTACTTTTAACTCCTTATATGTAGATATTTTTATCTTACTTCTTGTAAAATTTCTTCGAATATATCGCTTTATACCTTCATCTTTGCACCCATATTCATTATGTCTACATTTAAGGCCACTTATACCGTATTTAATATTCTATTATCCATATAAAGATATTATATAAATTTATAGTCCACTTCATACATAATATCTCATTGATACACCTTTTAATATAATCATTTTTTCTCTTTTTGGTACCATGAAACATCTTATGGATTCACGACTTGAAGTCAGTGTTAATTTTTCCATAGACATTGCACTTATTTTTTTATTGAATAGGAATATGAATTTTTTGATGTAAAATTATCATCAAAAGAAATATTATAAGGAGAATTAAAATTGATATCAATCCTAATTACCTCATTGGGTGTGTCCTTCTTCTTAGGTTTCTGCTTTATACTCATCCTCTTCTTTCCTTTTAACATAATGTAGTCTTCTCAAGATTTATGTATTGGTCTTTCATTATAAAAGGTTTTCAATCTTCTCATAAAGTGGGTTCTTCAAACATCTTTTCTACCACTAGTTTCCCATATATCACTTCCAATATTTTCCACCTCTCATAGGTGGTAGAAAAATGAGAGGTTTTATTGTATACTTCATTGAAAAGTGATATTTTTAATATCTTCTCTATCCTTTCATCTATAATTATTTTATCATGATTGTGCAATTAAGTATCTTAAAGAATATAATCTATAACTTACTTTATACAATCCTATGGAAACATTAGAATCTTCTGTTCCCACCAATAATGGTTAATTCCTCCAAAACCTAGAGGCCTTTTCAATTAATCTATGTGTGAAATATAACCAAAAACAATTTAGGGATGGAACTTAAAGTCAAAACCTTTTAGATATAATATAACTTACTCATACCAAGTTGATCTATAGAACCCTGATCATGGGTGAATTAGTATGTACACCAATTAAAACTCTTAATCTTATTTTTGTCCCATAGGTCATTTGGATCATGTTCTCATGTTATTAAGTATGTATTAAATATCATATTCTATTACATAAATCACAAAAAATAATAAACAGGGATACATAATGTGAATAATGAATAGTACATTAGAATTTTACTTGGTTTTCCACAAAGGTCTAATTAAAGGAACATACGTAGATGGTTTTTTGACATACTAGAAGGTAACATTACTCGCTGTAATTGTTATAAAATGTTTAGAAAAGACACAATATCAATAATAGTGTCACCTACTATCCTTCCCTCCATTTACTTCATCATAGAAGTTAACAATTAATTTATAGATTTAACAGTCACTTGAATAGTTTATAGACATTAAGGTCTCTTCTAAGTAAGCATAGTTTTCTGAGACACCTTTTATCTTTAAATTTAGATAGATTATCAATTAATCCCTAATTTATTATAGTATCATTATTTTATTTCAGATAATATCAACTATTTGATATGAGGTTTGATTATTTCTCTTCTATATTATCATAGAAGCGTCACTTCTTCTCTAGATAAAGAAATTCTAAAATTCAATTATATTATTACACAATTCCTTTCTCTATAGATGGTTATAGTAATTGATCACATTATTCATACCTTTATCCTTATTTACTTCTTTAAAAACATTTTTAATTAATGTAAATCCCTTATGGTATCCTTTTTTTCTCTATACTAAATATCCTAATATGATCAAATCTCTCTCTTTCTATAACTGCATCCATTAGTTTTTATAAAATTTACATGCAACCAAACCTTAATCTGATGGTTGGGATTAATTATATTCTTCTCATAATGATATATTTTTCTAGGTGTACCACACAATTTAATGTATTCATTAAGTTATAATAAAATTTAGACAACTCTGGAAATCTTATACCATTTATCCATTTTTAGACTCTACCTCATTTTGAAATATTTTTTGAGAAATCTTCTGCTCACTATTTGTTATCTTCTGACTCAATGTTATCTTGTACTTTCTCATTCTGACCATGGAATCTTATCATTACCCATGGCATGGTTCTTGAACAAATTATAGGTCAAAAAATATTCTAAATATCTTCTATTTAACTCACCAAATATCATGGTGTAAAACTTAATATAAACTATACGATAGTAGTGTGATTTCCTTCAATATCTACAATAGATCGACCATAGTATATAGCTTTAATATTCATGTAATATCACTTTTTTAGGTGAAACATCCATAAAAATTGTTTTCACCAAACTCACCATCCCATTTCCACTTTATCCTCATAAACTCGATATTTGAAAAATCTTTTTCTACATTGTGGTGATTCTCTAAGAACTAATTTCAAATATGCTTATATGAGTCCTCCATAGTATCAGAAACACACATAATGATCAACTTATTTAACATAAGGGTCTTTAAATACCATTACAGTGTCTTGAGAAACATAGTTCTCATAATTTTCTCATTTCAAAGCCACCATGACTTCTGTTATAGTGTGACCTTCTTCATTTTCCAAATTCATAGTCATTTTGGTATTCAAAAAAACTACTGAAACAACTTGAATTATATTTTATAATCTCTAAGACTTCCATGATCTATTTCCAGAAATAAAAATCATACTTTTTGATAACTATTGTGGGGGTGAATCCCATCTATGACATGGACCCCTGTTAATCGAGAAAACTATGGAAATATTTCAGAAACTCTTTATCGCGAGGCCTTCAATCCATGGAATAGAAGAATATTTTCCTCAAAATTATGAAGTATAAAATATTAAATATTATTTCATAAACCTAATGCATCCAAAATAAAATCTTACAAATGGGTATCTCACTTTTCTAATTTTTTAATTGATACTCCATTCACAATATGAACCAGATTCCATAGCATAATTACTTCATCAATCGCATTTTATGATATGTTGTATATTGTGAACCTTGGATAACCAAATAATTCCAAAACTTACTTTCACATATTCTAATGTCTCCAAAAACTAATTATCATTTAAAAATATTCTTCCCAAACAACTCTTATGTATACAGGGAATTTTGTTCCTTTTTCTATGTTTTCTATGAATTTAGATCATGAGGTGTTACTCATGATCATGTTATGGATTCTTTTGAAATAACTTTGGAATCATCATCATCATCACCATCACTTAAATTTTATTAATAAGATAAAATTGTGAATCTAGTATCATGGAGAATTTAAGTAGTAAAGGTAGATGTAATACCATGAAATGTTCTTTTTATAATCTGTGGGAATGAAATACTCATTTCTAAACATAAGAAGAGTGACATGAGGGTTACCTTTAGAATCAAGAAATTTTTTCCCTTTTTCTCTCATTCAAATATTGTTAGATCCAGAAATTTATCTAAAATGTATTATGTATCCTCTTATAGGATATTATGTATTGCTTGAATGCTTCTTTAATGCTTTTCTAAACATCAAGTCTAGTATTAAATTCAATAATTCCACTTCAAAGAAAATTTCTAGACATAATTCAAAAACATCCAAAACATCTCAAATTATAGAACTCCAGATTTCTTATTTATAAAGACTTCCAAAATCTATACTTCCAATAACAACTTACATATCATACTACATTTTCCATGTATATCATATGGCACATTATCAACAAATCCAACAGATATTTTAATCAAATACAATATACAACATCATGGTTGAAACACCCATAACTTATAAGAATTGGGTGTTTGATATCCAAATAAAAGTAGTACTAAAGTAAAATTAATTGATAATTATTTGAGATATGTGAGTAAAATTATTAATATAATTATAATTTGTATATTTTTAGATGTTTTTTATAATTTTAGGTGTATAATAACATTCCATATGCATGGACCATGAAGAATTTGGAAAATAAATGAGACAGTTTAAGTGAACATTTTGGAATGAGTTTAAATATGCATCTATAAGAGTTAAAAAAATGTATGAAAAAGTGTTTAAAGGTGTATCTCACGAGTAGTGGAAGTTGTGTAATGATATTAACAAAGATTAATATATTGAGGTATTAAAATAATTTATAATTTCTTAATAATATAAACTTAGTAAAATTATATTTTTTATTAATATTACTTTTTTCATTTAAATATCTAAAAAACAAAATTATTCTTAAAAAAAATCATTTCTCATAAAGCTATTTCACAATGTTTTTCTAGAAAAAGATTAGTCTTGGTTGTATTTCTGTCATTATTATTTAAACTATCATATTATTCTAGAAGTTTATTTTTCTAACTTGATATTTATATAATGTTTTTACAAAGGTTATGGACTTAGGTCTCTTGGTTGGATGGATGGATATATGTATTCATGTGTATTATAAACCTAATGATAGTTTCATGAATAATTATATTATAGGAATTGGATCAATTATTTTCCATAATAGTTCAGTGTTATTTTATTATTATAAATACATAATAATTAAAATTAAATTAATTATATAATATCATAAATTTTAGATAAATAATAAAATGATTTTCAATGTTATTTTATTTATAAGTAAAATTTAAGGAATCTTAAGATGTGAACCCTGTATAATCATTATTATTTTCCCAATATTTTACAATTGTACTCATTTTAGGGATGGATATTTATGATCATGTATGGGGGATGTGTATAATTCTCATACTTGTCAGCCCACAATTCCTTAACTAGAAAGTCTCATGACGTCATTCCCACCTCCTCATATTCCCAAGGTTACCAACTAGTGGTGAGAATCTATCAATCATGAGGAGAATATAACCTATATCAAATAACCATAAATAATAGAGAAATAATAATGAAACTTCGTCCATAATATAATAGAATAATAGTAACATTATAGTGATAAGATAACCATAATAAAACATCACATGTTATAACAAAATATGAACCCAATGTAGTAATATACAAGTCATACATAAATAAAAATATTTCTTGATGGGTTGATCATAAACAAAACATAATCCAAGAATATAAAAAATAATATAGATATAAACAAAATTTTGTTCTCAACCTCTACCTTGTCCCATATTATAATCTTGATATTCATCCTAGTTCAAACATTTCTCATATGTACCTTACCCATACCAACATCCATAACTATGAAGGTTTTAGTCCCACTATGGACATGTTTAGGGTGTAAGAAATATACTCAATGTTATATGGATAATGGTGTCCCTAAATAAATCTATTATATATTGGTGCGCACACAATATGATATGTTTATAAAATAATGAGACCATAAAACTCATCATATCATGGGGTGATAAATACCCACCTGAATTAATTATCATAATTACTTCAGCCTATACTGGAAAGGGATAATGCTCCCATGGTATGATAAAAACTGAGGGGTGAATTATTTATCACCACTCATGAAAATAATCTTGGTAAATGATCTATCACCATAAGAATAAGGTACAGGTGAACAAGGTATCACCATATCCTACTCAAGGTGGATGAGTTGTCATTATCTTACTAGATAAGGGTGAAAGATAAGTCAATATCTCTTGATGATCCATTGGAAAATATTTGTTCACTATTAGATTTCTAGTGGTGGGGGATGTGGCCCCTACTAAGGCTTCTAATATTTTGGTGGCCTCCCATAAGACTTCTAATTGAAATTATACTCTTAAGAATATTTTTTCCACCCTAAATCTTTTCTCATTTTATGATCTCAAACCTCCACCATTCACTTCTTTGTTCATAAAGGGTCGAAATACAAATAAATTGACTAAATTTAAATTAAATATGTACCTTGATATATGTGATTCATTAAAAACACCCCGCCATGTAGCTTCTCATCCTTGAGATGCATCACCAAGACTCAGCAACAAAAATCCCTAGTCATTGTGCTTACATTTTTTCTTCTACTCCAAAATCTCCTCTAAAATATGTCCATGCTACCACTACACACTTAGAAAGGGTACCGTCTTCTCAAAAATTATTTTCTCACTCGAATTTACTATAGAAACAAGTCTCTCCTCAAACAACACATCAACCTCCATCTTGACCTGATCAGTACTAATTAAATGTGATGTTTTTGAATGATATATATAAATCTAGGATATATGTAATATATCATAAATTATACATTATATCTAAGTAATTTTTAATCAATATTCCATAATAAATATTTTTCCATATATCTTGTATAGAACCACAAAACATAGCACTAATGTCTCTTTTCTCTAAAACCAATTGTGCCACAACCTAGGTGACACTCCCAGATATACTCAGTCATATAGATCCAAATAAAATGTTCATTAATGATAATAAATATATTATTGGTGTCTACTCTGGGTTTCCACTAACCAACTCTAAATCAATTGAATTTTCATGGAGTTCTCATACGTTACACTCATCCTAATAATAAATTTCTCTATCATATTAACTAGAATTGAGGTGATCATCACAACCCTCCATATAACACCTGAAATAGTACCATATAAATAGATTCATAATAATTGTCATTATAGGAGAACTATGTTAATTATATATGACTATCATATGATCCAAAAAAATATAATACAAAATTTTAAATAATGTTTTCCAATACATTAATCGTGCTCTTAGGCCATCCATCAGTATGAGGGTGGTACGTTGTACTCAATTTCACCTGGGTTTCTAACAATCATTATAGTCTTTATCAAAAATAAGACAAGATTATAACATCCTAGTCTGACATAATACTTCTCAATACACCATGTAGTCCTATCACCTCTTATATGTATAACCTACTCAACTAATCAAATGACTAATTCTATCCAGTTGGAATAAAATGAAAAACACTATTCAAAAAAAATTGATAATAACTAATAACGTATCTTTACTTAATGGTGACCTTTATAGTCCTATCACAAAGTCCATAGTGAACTTGCCCCATTTCCATACTAGAATAGGTAGTGGTTAAAAAGGTCCAAAGGGCCTCTAGTATTTGTTTACCTATGTATAGGTGAGTCATCATGATATAAATCTAATTGTGTATTTTTTTCCTCATGCCACCAATATTTTCTATGAATGTTGTGATATGTATTTATCAATATATGGTGAACAAAACACTTTTAGGAATGTGAGTTTTGTATCTACTCATTACAAATTCTCATCAAAACTATAACACTACATCAAACATATAATCTTACATCCTTGTCCTAGGTCAAATATATTATTTTCACCCCACCATATATATTATACCTTATCATCCTACAGTTTGAGTCTAACAATTAACTCTCTTTCACCCTCTATGGAAGCAATGATCTGATACTAAAAGCTATTAGGGTATCTCTACCAAAATACTCCTACACATCTAGATATAACTCAATGAAGAGGCTCATAAACTATTATTCACTACTATCTTGTCACACTAATTGTTCTTGAGTCTTTCAACTTAATATATTTTTCACAATTTTTCATTTTGAAGGCATGTTTATCATATCAATGTCAAATGACTATAGGTACTTATCCCACCTTGTATATCAAAGGTTAGAGTTACATTGTGAGAATATGAACTTATGAATCTTGAGGTTTAAATAAACTAGGAATCTCTCGCTAATAATATAATGATGCTAACACTTTGTAACATCTACAAAAAATCACTAACTCTAGAATATGATTCAGGTAGTTATATACATGTGGCCTAAACTTTCTATATTTGTAATTGATTACCACCCATCATATATCAAGAGAGGACTCATCCCAACTACTAGTGAATCAAAATACATTGTATACTCCTTAACTGGATTGAGAAATATCATGATCTATGTGTTCATATACTTTCCCTTAAACTCCTAAAAGATTATACCACGCTGATTGGACCACTCGAACCTCACCCCCTTCTTAAATTGGGCTTTCATCAGCACAAACCATCAAGAGAAGTATCAAATGAATATAAATTTACATCCTATCATATATAGGGAGATATGAATCTCAAATAAATTATTGAGTCACTCCCATAAGACTACACTATAAACCTTCTTAGGGACCACTGATATATCCAACTCATATGCCTCATGCACTAAGAAATGTAATTTATTAATCCAAAATTGATACTTTGAGAGATTGGGAAAATGGTAGTATACTCTAAAAGTTCTCAAAAAAACCTCTATATGTCAACCATGATCCTCTAATATGAGGTTAAAATTTCAATATTATTTATTTATTATTCATCTTAAATGTCCATGCTTTTAATTCAACTACTGGGAATTTCATTCATTTTTGGTGTATTTTTGAATTTTGGAAATAAATGTTAAATTAATTTAAAAAATTTATTTCAATCAAATATTCATTTTTTAGGATTATTTGGGAAATTCATACCATTTAAATTGAGATTTATTTTTAAGAAATGAAATTATAATTGTAAAAATTAAATTTTCAATTATAATTTTAAATATATTTAGTTCTAAGCATCAACTGATTTATTATTATTTGAATTAAATAAAATATAAAAATTAATTTTAAATTTAAATTAAAAATATATTGTGATTTTATTTTGAAAATTCAGAATCTTTTAATGTGAAATAATTATTGGAAATTTATGTCCTGCAAAAGTGGAATTTGAATTGATTAAATTAATAGAATTTTGTGTTAATTTGTTTGGAAGTTTGTGATTTTATAAATTATTATTTTATCCTTGTTTGAAATTAATTAATTAGAACAATACTTCACTAAAATGAATTTAGTTTTTTAAAATGTGGGTCAAAAGAATGAAAATGCATGAAATGGTCATGCTTCTCACGACTAGTATGCCTATCGTGGATCTCATTCACAATCAATCAAGTGACTATATAAACGTCTTGTGAGTTCCCTCACCATCAACCTACCATGATGAACTACCCACCACACCTCCACTCACGGTTAGTATACTGACTATGAGAACTGCCAATACCATGTTGTACCCCCCCCCACCCATCACTCCTCCTCCAAATGGGTATACCAACCACAATTACCCTTCTTTAAACTACCCCAATCGGATACACAACCACTTCTACAACTTACCGGGCACTGTCTACCCATCACAAATCATCCATGACTGAGCTTCTTTGTAGAAGAATCTGAGCATACCTATATACTGGGATAAATTTGAGCTGCTTTCAACCCTATCATTGCACCACTGGGTGATTTTGAACTATTTCTCACTATCATATGTCAACACTATACTGAATCACAAATCAAAGTTGAAGGAAGAACTGATAAAGTAAAACTGGATCCAATTTAGATTGACTATGTGCCACCACTGTGAAAACCTACTAAAGTGTTAATTGACTACTAAAAAACCCCACACCAAAGATGACATGTTCTGCTGATTTTCTCCATGAATCCACTATTGGTGATGAAATCTATATCCATGCCTATTGAACCCCACCAACTCAAGCCAGTGCTACCATGATGAGGAAGATGAAACCCTACTATATTGCTCGTCTATTGAAGTCTAAATCTCCCAATCCAAACTTGATGAAGAACCACACGATCCGAATATCCACCACCTAGATCATTGTATATCTAGATAGGATAATTATTTCTCATTGGAGGAGGAATATTCACAACCCCCATCCCCATGAGCATGAAATTACCACACTTCTAGTGGTCAGTATTCTTTTCATGGATCTCATTTACAATCACTAAAGTGACCATATGAACTTTTTTTGAGTTCCCTCACCATCTGTATACCTTGAGAAACTACCCAACACACTCCACTCATGGTTGGTATACTGATATGAGAACTACCAACACCATGTTGTACCCCCCCCCCCCACTCCACCATACAGTTGGCATACAGACCACAATTCCACTTCTTCATCCTACCTTAGTTAGATACACAACCACTTCTACAGCTTACCATGCACCTCCACCCCACCATCATCAATTCATAACTAAGCCTGTTTGAACAATAATATGATAATTTTTATCAACTAGGAGAAATTATAGCTGTATTAAACCCTACCACTGCACCACTTGGTGATTTTGAACTATTTATCTCCATCATAAGTCACCATTGTAATGAATGAAAAATCAAAGCTATAGAAAGTGCTGATAAATAAAAACTAAAACCTATCTATATTGACTATGTGTCAGAACTATGAGAACCTATTAAAATGTGAATTTAATAATAAAAACCCCACACTAGATATGACATGAGACACTGCTTCTCTCCATGAATCCACTATTGGTGATGAGATATAGATCCACTCCTGTTGAACCCTCCCAACTCAAGCCAATTCTACTGTAAGGAGTAATTCGAAACCCTATCATGTCGTCTATCTGTTGAAGGTTGAATATCCTAATAAAAACTTGATGAAGAACCACAAAATCTAATTTTACACCACCTAAACCACTAGAGATCTGGAGAGGAAGATTCATGCTCATTGGGAGAGGAAGAGCTGCAACCCCCCCCCCCCATGTGAAAAACCTGAATATAGAATAAAAATGAATAAAAAATGAATAAGACAATAAAAAATAAAAATAAATATGTATATATATATATAGATAATTAGTATACTAATATATATTAAAATATATAAATTTTTATATAATAATTTGTTGCAAAAATTATTTGATGTAATTTTTTCAAATTGTGGTGACATATTGGGACCAAAACCGGTCTTTCCACTTACTCTACTCAAGTCTTGGACCACTTCCCAAGGCCCATTGAAATCCAAATTAGAAGTCCAATATTTCCTTCGAGTGTAGAATACTGCCCACTATACTAAGATGTACTGAATTTATTCTCCCTCAAAATAAACAAATAATGATCTTGGGAAGAGATTCTCTTGATAGAATTGATCACAATGATTAGAGTTTCACATGTAAAACTCATCGAAATAGAGTCAATATCTCCTTGAAACTAAACGTGAGGATGAAGAAGATTGTCACTTATAAATAATTGTCTCCCTCTTTTATTTAAAACATTTTAAATCATCTGTGTAACATCCCAACTTTAATCAACGTAGAGACTATTTAATTTTTTTTAATCTATATCCTTAAACTGGCCCAAGGTGTGTGCATGTGTAGCCTGTTACGGGTCTAGAGAATATTTTTAATTATTTAAATAGTTTCATAGGATTTATGTAAAATAATACATCATTCCCTAGAACAATTTTTAGGATATTAAAATTAAAAACTATTAAAAGGAATAAAATTAATTTAATGAAATTAAAATATATGAAAAAGGAATAAAGATGAATAATAAAATAAATAGTGGACATGAGAAGAGTAGAAATAATTAAAAATGGGTTTACCTATTTTTGTTTTTATTTTTTTATTTTCCCTTTTCTGTCCTTTTATTTTATTTTTTCTTTTATTTTTTTCTTTTCCTTTTTATTTTTTTTTCTTTTTCTTTTTTTCCTTATTCCCTTATTTATTTACATTCTTTTTTTTCATTCTCTCCTTCTCCCACTTGGTGTGTATCCCCCTATAGCGCCCCCCTTTCAGCTCCCTAGCAGCCTCCTCTTATCTGCCTTTGAATCCCACTATGACTCCATATATTCACCATTTTCAACTTCATCAAAAGGGTAGTGAATCTCCCATTAAGGCGAATATTATTCACCAAGAATCATTAGATTTTATCAAGTCTCAATCATGCAATCTTTCGTGGAAGATTTTTTACCTAAAATTGGGATTTTTCTAAAATATCCTTATTTCTTCCATTTTTTTCAAATCAATGTTTTTATGGGATTCGGGAGATATTATGACTATGAGGTAGGGATTTTATGATCTTTCTCATTGTTTCATTGTGTTATTCAATTCTCATTGTTGTTCCGCTCATCAGTGGCTACTGGTGAATCTTAATTAAATCCAATTAATTTAATTAAACTACTTATCCTTGATCCTTGAAACATTTACTTAATTTGAACCTTTCTTAGGTTGTCTTTATGGCATTTTAAATCTCTTCAATTTTACTGAAATAATCACCATGTCTTTATTATTAGCCTTTTTTCTTTAAATTATCAATTACTCTTGTTTTTGTGATACTTTGGTTTGAAGTTTAAATTAAATAAAATTATTTAGGGATAATTGTTTTCCAAAATAATTTGGTTATAAGGCTTTCTTATTGATTTTATTTAAATTTTGTTATCTCTAATAATGCTGATAAATTCCATGTTTTGTTTAACCTGAGTTATGATGTTGGAATTGATTGGTTACCTAAATGGTTGAAATTATGAATTATTTCTCTAGGATATATGTATATGTGCCTATATTGTAGTTTTAAGGTAATCAGGTCATTGAAATAATGTGGGTTTCATAATAAGAACCCACAATTGGGCTCACCATGCTAGATAGTTTAAAGCACGATGCGCCGAGAAAGTGATGTTTTAGGGTTACCAGGTAGGGGCTCCCCCGGGCTTTTCATATACAATTTAGTGATGCTGCTTCCCAAAGGGAAAATTGGGAATGGACCTATTGGCAAGATGGTATTCCAATCCTCAATTGAGACTCGTTCCCTTATGTGCGATACTTGGTATGGACTCATGGTTACCATGCCACAATAGATACTTGGGATTCCGAAATGGATCACCTTGGATGGGCTTGGTGGCATTGGATAATTGATTAGGTGTACCATATTGATACTTTTGGGGTGTTCTATGACTCAAAATATATACTTTTAAATTTTAATATAAATGATTGAGGTGATTTTATTTATGTATCATATATTTTTTATTATGTTTTGTGATCTTATCTTGTACCTTTAGTGTTCCTAGTTAAACATATAGTTGATACCCTAAGTCAAAGTTCAAGCTCGGGGGTATTCACTTTTCCTTCAGTTGTCATGGTACGTATGCCTTGCTATATATATTATATTTTACCAGGTTTCTCATTCATACATTTGACAAAGTCCAAAGTAAGTGGTATGGGATGGGTGTCCACTTAGGGAACCCAATCCAAGTTATTGATTTTTTATTATTTGAGTGGTCTGCTTCTATTATACATTGGAACACTATTATTATTTTATTTCACAAAATGAAAAGGTCTATATACCTTGGGTGTCTGCCTTATGAGATTATATATCACACTATGGTCAAGCACCATTTGGTACCCGAGTAGACTTTATGGTCACAAGTATGGATATAAGGAAGTGTTCCAATTTTTATATTGGGTTTCTTTGCTATTTTTGATGGAGCATTGAGGGCAGAGAATCGATCTATTCTTGATATTCCATGTGGAAGTTTCTATTTGGTCTTTTGAGACTTTTTTAGCATGAATTCTATGGTTTTACCCCATATCTCTATACTTTTATTTATTTACATTTGGAATCAATCATTGGCATCATCATGGTATCAATTATGACATTTCAGCTTCCCCGTTTATTATATATTTTTATGTTGGGCCATTTATCTACTTTTATTGTTGTCTGATTCTTTTCTTATTTCTTCCACTACTTGCTCAATTATATTATTCCTTCCTATATGATATAACTTTTTCCTATGAAGTAATAGTCTCCCCATAGACTTACCCAAGGCCCTTGCTGCTAGTTGGCAACCTATGGAATTTGGGAAGATGTGCTTGAGGTCATGTCACCCACCATCTCAGGGATCATTTTCATAGGCACTCAAGGAAGAATGCTATAAAGTGGTATCAGGGGGGTTATTTTTTTCTTTTGTCTAACTATTTGGATTACCCATGAGACTAGTATATAGGGATTTATAACTTACTCTGTTCTTAGACGTAGCTAACCCATGTACAAGAGAAACCCTAATTTTCTTGGTTGGGATCTCAATTATTGATTATGCCATTTATTGTTGATATGACTTCACCATTGGGTGACACCCTTGTTATATGCTATTACTGGTATTGGTATTATTGAGATGATAAATTATGATTGTTTAATCCCAATGAAAAGAGGTAATTTCATTGATATTCATTATATTAGGCACTATAAGAATTTAAATGGCATGGATATTACCATTCCTTATCTACTTTCAGTGTGGATATGCATGTCTGCATGTGAGTTATTTTTTAGTTGTAATATTTTGCATTAATTTTTTATTAAAAATATAAATTTTATATCATCTGTTATGATAAAATGGTCACCTTAAGTTAGAATTTTTGAATTTGACTTTACTTTAACTGGGGGGGCCTTTCACCTTCCCTTTTCATACTACTCCTTGAATTATTTACCTCCTTTTCTATACAATATCGTCTAAGGTGTACAATTTCCAATTGTAGAGAAATTCCACCGTGGAACCTTTGTATTGTATGCTAAGATAGTAGTGATGATCACATTCCAAATTTGGTAGGTTTGGAACCTCTTGTAGTGACTCCTGTTGTGCTTCCTGTAGTGCCTCTTATAGTGCCTCTTGTGGAAACACCTCCTAACCTTCCACTAGGAACCAACACTCAGTTCATGGATAGTCTTCTCATGTTTATGTAGTTATTTCCAAATGTTCTTAGGCCTACCCCGCTATGGAAATTCTTATGTAGGATTTTTTATAGCATAATCCTCCCACCTTCTCAAGGGATGGTGGTCCCAATGCAACATATTCATGTATTGAAGCTATAAAATCTATCTCCAACCATATTGAGCCTCTCCTAGATTGGAGGGTAAAACTTGGTGTATTTATGCCTTGTGACTCCACCAAGAATTGGTGGGATTTCTTTTCTCAATCAGATAAACCTAGAGATGTGGTTTTGGTTGACTTCTAGACAACTTTCTATGATCACTTATTTCCACAGACTCTGAGAGAAGATCATTATAAGAAGTTATTTCATATTATGAAAGTCTCTATGATAGTTTAGGATTATTCTACTCATTTCACTAAGCTCCAATTTTTTTTTATATCTATGACTGGTGAAACACATATGGTTGTGAGACTCTTTAAGTATGTGCATGGATATTCTATCCGCTCATACGTGAATGTATTTCATTTTTTAACCATTATAAATATTTTGAATTATGACCTAATTACATAATTAAATCTTGGGGAATCTGATCCTATGATCCATGGTGGTTCAATTGTGAAGTAGGTTAATGGTTCTTCAGGAAGTAAGAAGTGCCTCTTTGAGGGTGAATGTGGGGGAAATTCCAAACATATGGCATATACTGACAACACTATCATATGTCATCAGTGTGGCCGGAACGACCATATGAAACCTCAGTCCCTGAGAAACCCGTTGGAGTGCCGAGATTGCAGCAAAATGGGTCACCTTCAATGTTTTTTTCATTATTTTCATTTAGTATCTAGTGGAAAAGGATTTTTGTGAACACCTATATTGGGTATGGGATCTATGACTCCATGTTAGGTTGGGATTTCATTTTCCACGTGCCAATTAGGACAAGGCAGTGGGGGTTGTGACTGAGGAAATAAAATTTTGGAAATTCATCATCAGTAGAGTATACCTACTCAAGCTAGTCAGGCAGCATCTTAGGGCCAAGGATCATGCCATATATATACAGTGCACCCAGTGCTAGTGGAATAGAGTCTAGGGCCATCTACGATTAGAGGTAATATTCTTATGTCCTCTACTTTAGTTTCAACCCTCTTTGATAAAGGTTCTTTGCATTATTTATTATCTGCTACAACTATTGAGAGTTTGGGTCTTTACATTGATCACTTATATCATATTATGTCTCTTGAAACTCCTTTGGGGATATAAACAGAAGTCATACATTAATTCCAAGAGTTCCCCATTGAGATAGGTGGGTACCAATCATTTTATAATTTCTATATCCTCAAGATGACAAGCTTTGGTTCCATTCTTGATATGGACTAGCTCGTTCTTTTTCATGCCCAAGTGAATTGCTATTTCCATCAATTATTATTCACAAAACCTGAGGGAATCACTTTTATAAAAAAGGGATAATGGGATATCTAGGCAGACTAAGATGGACCCATGTGTTCTAGGTTGGGTAGGGTGATAGCTCTGCTATCAAGTCTCTTTATGAGTGATCAAGTACTATATTATATGGAGTTTCCTACCATTGTAGATCATTTTAAGGACAAATTACCTGATGATTTCTTCATCTTACCTCCTTTGAGGGATGTTGAGTTCACTATCAAGCTAGTTCTAGGTGTGGCGCCAGTGTATATTCCTCCTTATAGGATGGCACAAAAAATCTACATGAACTCAAGAAGTAGCTTGAAGATATTGAGGAAAAGGGTTTCATCAGACCTAGTACCTCACTGTGGGGTTCACCAGTCATTTTTTCTAAGAAGTTGGATGGTAGCCTCATATTTTTCATGTATTATGTAAAGACCCGAAAAATTCAAGGAAATTGTTTTCTTAATTATCTTTGGATTTTTACAAGAACGCAGTTTCTAACGGCACCTGATTCCGAGGCCCAGTGTGCCCGGAATCATTTTCCGAAGTTAGGCTCAGGTAAGTTCAGTGAACGGACGAGCGGGGTTTTCTAACTTTTGAACCGGTGCTTGGAATCAAATTCAGAGGGCACCGATAGAATCACAGCGTTGGTAATTGCTTAAAAACGCCTCTTCCGGAGTTGCGTTTTCTCGGGTGTGGTTTTTAATTTTTGGGCTTAAAGTTAAGAAATAAAATAAATTGTATGACAAACTTTATTTTATTTCACTTAAGCCACTTGGAAGCCACTTGAAGCCACTTAAAGCTGCTTAAGCTGACATGATGCGGATAGGGTGCTATCTAAAAATATCCTACCCTCTTTGTAGGATATTTGTGAGGTGGGGCCCACACGAGCCTAACCATTTCCTTTCCGCTAAGTAACGCACCCGTGAAAACCCGTCATTATGAAAGTAAACTAACGCATTTTCTTAATTTCTTAACACACAAATTAATTGGGCGGTTTTATTCGTAAAAATTAATTGGGCGGTTTTATTCGTTGAATTAATTTTATGAATTAATTTAATCGTTTCTTAACCTTTTTTCAATCCGTTGGCGTAATAATAAAATAAGACCAATGCAAGACTTCTGGAAAAATGTTCATTGAGAGGATTTGACAGAAACCAAGAGTTCTTCATCCTCCTTCACGAAGAACGCAAAGAATGTGAAGAACGCCGAGCCCTCGGAAATCGACGACGCGATGCCAAGTTCTGCGACGCCGGCGATTCTTCTTCCGCGACGTTCTTCCACGACAATCCAACCCCGTGACAACCTTCGATCGGCAGCGACAAGGTAGGGGGTTGCGCTCTTTTTTTTAAATTTCCTTTGTGGATTAAAACAACAATATGGATTTAATTATTATTAATTAAATCTGTTATTTCTTGGTCCTCGGAGTTCGTCGACGCAACGCCAGATACTACGACGACGTGATGATCCCCTCCTTCCGCAACGAACAATTCCGCGAAGAATGTGTGTGCGACGAATTGACGAGGTAGGGGTTTTTATTTGAGAACAATCCTTTTTTTCCCGTGATTATTTCTTTTAAAACAAAGAACCCGATTTCATAAGAACAATTTTAATTTATTAAAATTGTTATTTTTTATGTTTCTTTCCCAACTGTTACCGCCTAATGCGGAGGGTGCAGGCCAAACAAACACGGCCCGACAACCCTCCGTTGTTCTTCGTTGATGCGCGGATTGGAGGGTGACGACAAAACATGCCGCAGGGACGATCTGTTGTTTCCGCAGTGAAGAACGGGATCGGGGAGGAGTTCAGGAGCAGACGGGAAGGAAAATGGACCACCAGAGCAACTCCGGTGGCCCGCGGAAGCCTCCGGCGGGGTGGGTCGCCGGCGCGACGCCGGAAAGGGTCGCCGCGGCTGAAGCCACGGCGGCCAGTGGACCCGCAGCCACACAGTTCCGGCTCTCACACATGGGACGCGGCATACCCGCGTCCGTTGACTCCAGCACGGCCCCACGCGGGGCCACGTCACTTCCATCCGGTGGGGGCAGCGCCCCGCAGCTGCCACGCTCGGCTGCTCGGCCGAGCTGAGCTGGGCCGGCCCGACCGGCCGGGTCGCGCCCTGGCCGGGTCGGTCCGGGCCCAGACCCCCCGTCTTCGGACCGTTTTCGGTCTTTTGCTCGTAACTTGAGCTACGGTCCTCCGAACGATGCGCCGTTAGTGGTGATGCGATCCTTGGATCGAGACGGGCGTTTCAGTATATCGCACTCAAGGTTTTGGAAAACTTTTGGTTTGGCCGGGTTGGTTCGTACACGAAACTAACCGGGCCTTCGGAGCGGAAACGCTCATATCTTGAGCTATGCACGTCCGATTGACGTGCCATCAACTTCGTTGAATTCCTCTAAGTGAGAAGGATATTTTAGAATACTCTGCTTGAGGTTTGGACGCAGGGGGAGTATGGTCAGTTTGGTTTTTCCTTAAAAACCAACCGGGCCCCTGGGACGAAAAAGACAAAACTCTCAGACCGGGCGTCCGATTGACGCGCCGTCTGCGACGTTGAGTTCCTGTTGTCGATATGGAACTTTTGGAAACATCAACTCTGGACTATGTGTCAGTTGATGTATCAGCCTCTCGGCTCGTGGAGCGGACCCTCCCGCACGAGCTTGCTGTGTGCGGGAACCCTAGAGATGGTTGCGACTGCTACTGTGACTGCGACGACGACTGTGCAGAGATCCTCAGTGGATTCGACGACGACGACTACATCACTCAGCGATCCTTTGTGGGTCAGTACTATAGGTCCTGTGTGGGCCCGATCCTGTGTGGGTCCGATCCTGTGTGGGTCAGTGCTCAGCGGTTCTGTGTGAGCCAGCACCTACAGGTCCTGTGTGGGCCCGATCCTGTGTGGGTTTTTGCGGGGATTAGTACCTATCGATCCTTTGTGGGTCTGACGACTTAGATGGATCAGTGATCATCTTTATCGTTATCTGAAGAAGTATACCTGTGTGAGATGAAACTATGTTTTACTTTCCTTTGTGGATTGTGTTGAGCTATCCTGTGTGGATTTACATTTTACTTTCCTTTGTGGATTGTGTTGAGCTATCCTGTGTGGATTTATGTTTTACTTTCCTTCGTGGATTGTGTTGAGCTATCCTGTGTGGATTTTACGTTTTGCTTTCTTGTGTGGACTGGGTTGTACTTGAGCTTGGATGTTGGAGCCGAGCGAGAATTGGTGACTTAGGTATATGTATGGGAATATACCTAAGCAGTGTCGGTTGTTACTTTGTGATTGTATCTTTCCTTTGTGGTTTATCCTTCATGAATTTCAGGAGAACTTTGGGGGTCTCGGGGTCCCTACTGAGTAGCTTATACTCACCCCTGCACGGGCTATGCCCGCACTACGTTGTGTTGGTTACAGACGACGGATAGTGCTGATCGTGGTGGAGGCTTGCGGAGCAGGACGGTACCTAGAGGTGGACCACTGGGCGAGGTGTACTCGGAGCGGTAGGCTGGAACCGAGGAGCAGTGGAGGCTTTCTGTACCCACCCTTCATGTGGGACTTCCATAGGATGGCTCGACGTTGCGGCTTTACTTTTTCAGTTGTTGTTTTTCCCCTTTCAGTTGTACTTTACAGTTGGGCTTGTATTTCCGGCCCCCTTTACTTTTCCGCACTTACTGTTGTACCAGCTTTTACTTAGTGTTTACTTTTCCGCTTTCTTACTCTGTGGTGCTTGTTTACTTTACAAAGGCAATGCCTTCTCTTTTTTGGGATTTACGCCTTGGTGCTAGTCTCTATCCCCTGGCCTATGGAAGGCGGGCTTGGGGTAGTCACGGTACGGGCCCCGAGGACGGGTCGTGACAGATTAACATTTACTCAAACATCTTATGGTAAAGATTAGATATCTGTTTCCTTATATATATGACCACTTTAACCAGATCTGAGAAGAAAATATATTCTAGAAGATCGATATGAGGTCAGGATATCATCAGGTTCATGTGAAACATTATATATACCATGTACCTATTTCCAGAGTAGTTATAGATTTTTTGAGTTTTTGGTTATGTCATTCGTTATGATGAATTCGCCAACAATTTTCATGGCACTAATGAATTGGTTTTTCCAATAATACCTTGATTCCATTGCGATTGTCTTCATGGATGACATCTTGGATTATTCACACTCCAGACCTGACCATGCAATGCATGTTGAGTTCGTGCTGAGTATATTGAGAGAACATCAGTTACACATGAAGCTTAGTAAATGAAACTTTTGGATCAATAAGGTTCACTTCTTGGGTCATATAATATTTGAGTTTGGTGTATCAGTTAACCTAGAGAAGGTGATCATAGTAGTTTCCTAGGATCTGTCCAAATTTTTTTAACATATGCAGTTTCTTAGGGCTTGATCACTTTTATAGATGATTAATCAAGGACTTATCCCACATATTATCACATCTTACAGCATTGAATAAGAATGTAATATAGTTGATCTGGTCTAAATCTAGTGAAAAATACTTCCAGGTTTTAAAAGGAAGACTCTTGATAGCTTTGATCCTAATTGTACCAGAGCCAAGTAGAAGTTATAATACCTATTGTGCTGCTTCTGAAATCAGATTGGGTGCAGTCTTGAAGAATGGTGATTGAGTTGTGGCTAATGGATCCTTCCAACTAAAGCCACATGATTGGAAATATACTACGCATGATCTTTAATTTGAATATGTGGTTCATGATTTTGATATTGGAGACACTACTTATTGGGAGAAAGGTTCATTATATAAACGGATCATAAAATCTTGAAATATATCTCCACACAATGATAATTGAATTTGAGGTATCACAGGTGGGTATACTACCTCCATTCATTCGACATTGAGATTTTTTATACCCCTGTTAAGGGTAATGTCATGGCTGATGCTTTGATATGCAAGAGGCAGACACAAGCTATCCAGGTAACCATTAGTGAGTGGAAGATGATGGCCTTGTTTTCTGAGATTCTTCTAGAAGCTAAGTATTAGCATGGAAAACCAGTTCTAGAAACTCTTTTTGAGACATCCTCTCTTATAGAGAGGGTCTTATTGTGATAGTAATCTAATACAAAGGGTATTTTTTGAGTGAAAGTGTAACAGGAGAGAAACCACCTCCTGATTTGGTTGTTGATGGTTGTGAAACTCTTATCTATCGTGGTCATGTATGGGTGCCTTTTGATATTCAAGAAGAGATGATGAGGTAATATCATTCCTCTATTTGGGGAGTTAATCCTAGACATACCATGATGTATAGGAATATGAATCTTCAGTACTGGTGGCCAACTATGAAAAGGCAGATGGTAGGTCTTATTACCTATTGTTCCACCTATCAATAGGTGAAGGTAGAGCACCAGCGACCTTCTGGCCTCCTACAACCTATGTCTATTCTTGGGTGAAATGATATTATGTCACCATGGATTTCATTATAGTATTTCCAAGATCTCCTATAGGAAGAAATGTATTATGGGTGATCATCGATAGGTTGAAAAAAGTCACGCACTTCCTATCTATCCAGGAGACCTTCTCTATTGATGAGTTAGAGAGGCCTTATATTCAGAAGATAGTTTGAATTCATGTTGGGCCCCATTATATTGTTTCAAACTGGGATTCCCATTTCACATCTTGATTTTGGAATGTTTTTAATAATGAATTGGGTTTATAGGTACTTTTTAGTACTACATATCACCCCCATACTGATGGGATGTTTGAGAGGACAATTCGGGTGTTAGAGGAAATGTTGTGGGCCTGTATCCTTGATTTTGTTAGCTCTTGGGAGAAACATATTTCTCTAGATTATTTTTACTATAACAATAGCTCCTAGGACCCAATTAAAATGGCTACATATGAGGACCTCTATAAAATACCATTTCGTTCACTTTATGATAGATTGAAGTAGGTGAGGAAACTCTTATGGGTCCTCATCTCATTTAGGAGACTTCTAAGCATGTTCGGATAATTAAGAAGCATATGGCCACAAATTGGTCTAAATAGAAGTATTATTCCAATAATCATTGCATACCTCTAGAGTTTGAGGTGGGACATTATTTCTTTCTATGTGTTTTACCAAGGTTAAGTCCTAGGTGAATCGGGAGATAGAGAACTTAACCCTGATATATGTCAGGTCGTGCAAGATAGTGGAGAGATTTGGGTTGGTATCCTATCAGTTGATGTTACCTTCGAGGTACTATGTAATACCTGATGTCTTCTATGTATCTCAACATAGAAATTATCATCTAGACCCGTCACATTCATTTGATCCTGAAAATATCCAACTGGATGTGGATTCATCCTTTTAGGAGCATCTGATCTGTATGATTGACCATAGTATACAGGTTCTCCAAGGCAGGTCAGTTCCTCTGGTCCGAGTTTTATGAAAAAATGGACACGTTCATGATGAGACCTCAGATTGGAATACTGATATATGTGAACAGTGGCCAAAACTTTTCTCAGATGAAGTTTCACTACCCTCATAAGGGAAACTTGGGGACTAGTTGTCTTAAGGTGGATTATTTGTAACATATCGGCTTTAATCAAGGTACAAACTATTTAATTTTTCTTAGATCAAATCCTTAAACTAACCTAGGGTGCGTGTCTATGCAGCCTGTTGCGGGTCTCGAGTAGCTATTAAATTATTTAAATAGTTTCACTGGATTTATGTAAACTAATACATCGCTCCATAGTACAATATTCGGGTTATAATAATTAAAAAATATTAAAATAAATTAAAATAAATTAAAATAAATTAAAAGATATGAAAAAGGAATGAAGATAAATAATAAAATAAAAATAAGACATGAGAAGAGTAAAAATAATTAAAAATGGGTTTATCCATTATTATTATTATTATTTATTTTTCCTTCTCTTCAATTTTATTTTATTTCTTTTTTTCCTAATATTTTTTTCTTTATTTTTTTATTCATCCCTTATTTATTTCCTTCCTTTTTTTTCTTTGTCTCCCTCTCCTCTCCCCCTTGGTGTGCCACCCCCTTTAGTGTCCCCCTAGTAGCACCCCAACATCCTTCTCCACTCTTCCTTCGGAATCTCGTTGTCAAAGGGTATCTTCTATATATTCAATATCGTTGAAAGCATAATTAATTTCTTGGTAAGTGTAATCTTATGCACCCGGAATCTTTGGATTTCATCCACTATCTGTCTTGCAATCTATCATAGAAGTTTTTTATTGAAATTGGGTTTTTTTCTAAAATCACCTAATTTCTTCCATTTTTGGTCAAAAGAAATGTTGTCAAAATACATAGGAGATAATTCAACTACTATGTAGGGCTTCTATGATCGTTCTCGTTGTTTCCTTGCGTTATTCAATTTTCATCATTATGTCACTCTTCAATTCCTAACAGCGAATCTCAATTAAAGCCTATTAATTTAATTAAACTACTTACCCTTGATCCTTGAAAACTTTTATTAATGTGAATCTATCTTACGTTGTTTCTATGATATTGGAAACCCCTTCAGGTGTGCTGACATAATTTTCATGTCTTTATAGTTATCCTTAGTTCTTTAAATTATCAACTACATGTTTTTTTATAATAATTTAGGTTTAAGTTTAAATTGAATGAAATTATTTAGGGTTAATTGTTTGCCTAAATAATTTGGTTATAATTTCTGATGTGCCTTGCTTTTATTGAAATGTTGTTTCCTCTACTTATGCTGATAAATGGAATGATCGGTTTAACCTAATTTATGATGTTATAAATGATTGGTTTCCTGAATGGATGAATTTTGAATGCTTTCTAGGGGATATATGTATATGTTCCTCTCTTGTTATTTGCAGGTAATCAGGCTGGTGAGAGAATGTGGGATCTGTATTAAGAACCTACAGTTGGACTCACAATTCTCTATTGGTTACAGAATTATACACCAGGGAAGAGATGTTTTATGGTCACTTGTCATGGGTTCCCCTGGGATTTTCATATACTATTGAGTGACACTGATTTCCTATGGGGAAACTGAGGATTAAACCATTGGTAAGATGGCTACACCAAGCCTCGATTGGGACTCAGTCTGTAACACCCCGAAGTTTTCAAACCTCATAACTGAAAATTGGGCGTTTTGTGCTATTGAAGTTCTCTCTTTAAATCAATCAGAATGTAAAATATAAAAAACACGTAACTTTTATTTAATGAACTGAACACTGAAGAGTCTTACATTTTTTTTCGGGTTACAAGAAAATCTCACTAACCAAATATTCCAACCAAGAACCCGATTACAATAATGGGTAGACTTATTAAAACTACTAAGAGCCCGAGAATGGGGTAGGGATTTCGAGCATCCATCATAAGAAACATAAGGATTGTTGAAGCCACCGCGACCGTGCTCAGCACCAAGGGGATCACACGAACCATCTTTTCTTCTCCTTCAGTCACTTGGGGTAAGGGACACCCGAGACCAAAACTTTCTTTTTATAAGCACCCTAATATGACCGTTGAACCTCAAACGGCTATATTTTCGACCATTGTTTGCCCAAAGTATCCAATGTTTTGTTTTTGACCATTGGTTCCTCCTGTCCTCTATGTTTTGGAAATAGGATGGCTTACCCCCTGGATGATTCAGAAAATTAATCATGAAGTCCGCTTCAAAAATGACATCAATGTTAATTTAATTAATTTATCTTTTGTTTTGAAAAATGAGACTTTTATTTAATGTTTCAAAACGACAAAAAATAATATTATTGTTTTCTTCCATTATGCATATTAATTTGAACAAATGAACTTTTTAATTATTTTTAAACCTAATGAATTTTTATGAGTTATATATATTGCATTAAATTAGATATATTATTTCTTTATTTTTGACCTTTATTAACTATTTTGGAAACTACGTCAAATTATGGTTTCTTATATTCATGTGTTTCATAATTATCTCAACACACTTTGATTTAGTATAGTTACGTTTAGTAAAAATCCTTAATTGAGAATATTAAGGTAATTATCGAACAAAGGAAATTAAAATATATATATATATATATATATATATTTTCATGTTAGCATGATTATATTAAGTTACCATACGTTAGGAAATTATGTTTTCTTCTTTGTAAAATGAAAATTTATTACTTTGAAAATTTGGGTTAAATAATATTTTTTAGTAACATTTAGATATTAACGTGTAAATTTAAATTTGGATAAGTATCAATAATTATTAAATTATATGTTTTGATAAAATAAATAGAGAATAAGGAAAATATAATTTATGTTTTAAATAGGGGTTTAATAGTTTAATATATAAGTGTTTTAATGACCCTTGACTTAGGATAATATTAGTTTATTAATAAGGTTAAATTAATGATTTTATAATAGGTTTAATAAAATAATAAGATAACAGTTTTTTTAGATAAAAACGATAAAAAAGAGAATGAATCGGGGGGGAGGGTCCGTGTGTTTAAAACACCGTGGCAAGCTTGAGTCGTCCGATCTGGCGCCCTCCAATCGTAGCCATCCATCCCTTTTAATACCGCGTCGCATCTGGTCCGTCCGATCTGGACTGTTTTAATCCTGATCGTCCACCATTTTTCGCGTTTTCCTCTCTCCCCGCAACTTCTCCTTCTTCGTCGCGCACACCGTTGGACCAGTAGGATGTAGGGTTCTTTGTTTCCTCCGCCAAAGACGACAGTGGTTACCTCTTGTCAAAGTCGGCACTGCCCTCTTAATTACCGGCCTCGGTTCCCTCGACATCTCCCCAGTTGTTAAGCCGTTTCTTCTTATCTTTTTTTTCAAAACTCCATGTTGCACCGAAGCTGAAACGTTGCACCTGAGCTCTCTCATTCTCTCCTCGTCACCTCCTCGTTCTCTCCTCCTCCTCGTCGATCAGGTAAGGGTCGAAGTCGGTTTTTAAAGTTTGTTTTAATCTTCGGTTTTCATGTATATAAACTTATACGGGATATATATATATACATATATATACTTATATACTTAAACTTATGCATGTGTATGGGGCTTGCATACATCATGATCCATGTATTAGGCCCTCCCCGTGTCTACTAACTTCTTTGGGGAAGGAAAAAGATTTTATCTTTTCACTTCGATGGTTATATGTACGTATATACGGTTTATATATATATATATATGTATAATTCAATAAACTATACCATTCTATAATCCTTTTTTTCAGAATATATGATGAATGAGTATGATTATTATGTTTTAGTACTTTTGGTATAACGTGATGAGTTACTAAAATTATATTTGCCCTTTAAAACTATTACTCCAAGGGCGATGCCAAGACTATTTATATACATGGTAATATATATATATATATGGTGAAGTTTCAGGATTGGTTTAATATCAAAATGACTTTTCTAACTTGAAAATTTTCATTTATCAGCATTTGGACAATTCTTGCACTTTTGGTAAAAAAAAGTGTGGCGTGAACTATCAGGACTTGGTTATATATATATATATATAACCATGTGTATGTATGCATCATGTGTAATCACACCCGAATGTCATGGAGAATCCCTCTTCTACATTTAGGCTCTGAAATAAAATGGTGGGAGACTAAGTCTAATTTGTGTGTTATTTAATTAACTGAAACACTGAGTCACATTTACATTAATATGAATTTGGTCCCCATGTTTTGTATCATGATGAAGTTTATCAAAAGAACTTTCACAATTATATATATATGTTTGTCCCCAAAGGTGGACTTGATTAGGATCATTGTAACTTCAATTGCCTGTATGAAATACCCATGACATCCAATTATCATCATATGTGAAAGACCATGCTTTAATTTGGGTATCATGATGTATGGAATGTTAAAGTGTTATGCCTTTTTTTTCTTCTTAAAACCCAAGTTTTCAGATGTTAACTTTTTATGTGCACAAAGCTTTAGCATGCATATCACAATGTTTTTAATGATAGAACTGTTTACATGTTATGAATATGCATGTGAAAATGGGGTTTAATTATGAATGTATGGAACCCCATGAATGAATGACCATGTCAAGATATGTGAGGGATGTGTAGGACTTAAATGTTTATTGACGGGTGCGCCCGGAATTATACAGCGCTCCAATGCATTGGGTAAATCAAGAGTCTCATGAGACGTCATGTGAAACGGTCTTGGCGAATAGCCTTGGCTCGTGCTATCATGTGCAACGGTCTTGGCGAATAGCCTTGGCTCGTGCTACCATGGGAAACAAGATTGGCGTTTGGCCTTGACCCGTACTAAAGTTATGTTTTAAGGTCATGACGCGAGGTCTTGACAAAGTCCAGTATTATGCATCCCCTCTGCATGTAATGATAAAGGTTAACCAGGGGTTAGTTCAACTAACAGGACAACCCCTAGTTGAAAGCTCCCAAGGTCATGAAAATGTTCTTTATGCAACAAGAACTATTTTCATATGGTAAACTGTTAGATGATCTGCATTTTACTCATGATCCATGATATGCATGTCTTCCCTGCTTAGTCATAGAATTTTTTTTTTGAAGTAAATTAACTTTGTTTTTAACATTATGCATCATTTATTCTTCTTATATTGCGCACTCTGATCATGTTTATATTAAAGCTCATTTCAAGTACGTGATTCTTTATGCAAGTGGTTTTCAAAGAATGATGGATTTCTTGTTTTAAGAAAAGATAATGTTTTGTTTTTAGCAAAGTGTTTTATTCTCTTCAAAAGAACTTTGTGAAAGGATTTTCATAAAAATGTTTTTAAAACCCCTTACTGGGCATTTTTGCTCACCCTACGTTTTGTTTAAAAATTTTCAGGCATGGTACTTACTGATGAAGTTAATCAGAGCAGCTGGTTTCCCAGAATCCTGAGCCTCACGATCTTCTGTAGTCATGGGACATGATATTTATTATTATTTTTTTTTTTGTAATGATGTAATGATAAGTATATCATGTCTCATGAGGCACCCTGGGTTTTGGGGTCTCTACAGTTGGTATTAGAGGATAGGTTCAGGCAACTCTGGAAAACCAGGTGATATAAATATATTGCTAAGACTAAGTAAAAATGTCATAACTTTCAGATGGCTGATGTACCTACCAACCTTTTTTCACTTCCAACTGAGGCTCTAGAGAACATTATATCTCTAGCCAGTCGCGAGAACTTTCTTAAACTATGCCCAAATTTGCGTGACGTGAAAGCACTTGTACGATGTGTCAAACTCATCTAGGGTGCTTAGTATCCACCAGGGAATGGGGATGGATTATCTCCTAATGATGATGACCCAGTTTCCCTCGTACGCACGTCGGGGAAGGTATCACGAAGGACTCTTCCGAGTGTTCACAACTGGCGAGGAATTTGGCACAATGCTTGATAACCCTTTTCAAGAAGCTGCTGTTGCTGGAGACCTCTGAGCGGCTTATCTGTGCCAGGTCCTGCATTATGGATTCTGGGGCCAGTTAATGGACTTCGGAACGTTGGAAAATGAGTCCACTCGTGTGTCTCTTAGGAAAGAAGTGTACACCGATGTTTCCAAACTCCACACCCCTCACGCTAAACTCAGGAGGCTTTATAAATGTTCCCATGAGTTTAGTCCTGTATTTTCATCTTGTGTGTGGTTTGAAGAGTTAGGAAGTTTTTCCATTCTTTGTGGCGTACGTCTTGTGAACTCAGACTTTACCGTGTAAACTTTTTCATAAATGGAAGTTCCTTGTTTTCTTTCATGTCTTCACCATATCTATGTTGTTAAGAGTTTTCCCTCGATGTTTGTTTTCAGATGGCTGGAAAAATGAACTTCTCATCCTTACCCGATGTGCTAGTGGAAGTCATCTTGATCAAGGCATGCATGGTGGATTACCCATCATTTCTCCACCTGCGATGGTCCTGCCAGCGTTTGCTCAATTTAGCAAACGGTCCAGAGATTCTTCGGCTATGTCAAGAGAATAATCGCGTCTTTCAACTCATCGCTGCTGCTCAACTCCCCTGCTATATGCGAAGGGGAATGTACTTTGAGGGCATGTTCCAATGTTTCACTCTAGCACAGAACTTTTCTGCCAGAGCGTGTTTCCTCGTGGCCGCCCAGGATGGCCAGCTCAGTGCAGTTTATATGTTCCAAGTCTTGAACATCAGTCTCCTCAACCGCACCGTCCCTCTCGACTACCTCGAGCAGGATGTGGCCAGAAGAGTCGTCAAGGAGTTCATCTACTCGGACGTATCCGAGCTTTGCATCGCACAAGCCTCCCTTTGGAAGCCCGTGTGCAGTACACACGACCAGGAGTTCAAGGAGAATTGTTTGAGGTGCATCTGGACTAGGGAAACTGAAGAGCTGTGTGCCAACTTTGGTGTCCCGTTTACCGATCCAGATCCACTGTTTCGGTAGAGTTTTACGTTTGGAGTTTCAGTTTTTCTTTTTTTCTTTTATGATAGAATTGCGGGGATGCAATTCTTTGAAGGGGGAGATAATGTAACACCCCGAAGTTTTCAAACCTCATAAATGAAAATTGGGCATTTTGTGCTATTGAAGTTCTCTCTTTAAATCAATCAGAATGTAAAATATAAAAAACACGTAACTTTTATTTAATGAACTCAACACTGAAGAGTCTTACATTTTTTTTCGGGTTACAAGAAAAGCTCACTAACCAAATATTCCAACCAAGAACCCGATTACAATAATGGGTAGACTGCTTAAAACTACTAAGAGCCCGAGAATGTGGTAGGGATTTCGAGCATCCATCATAAGAAACATAATGATTTCTGAAGCCACCGCGACCGTGCTCATCACCAAGGGGATCACACGAACCATCTTTTCTTCTCCTTCAGTCACTTGGGGTAAGGGACACCCGAGACCAAAACTTTCTTTTTATAAGCACCATAATATGACCGTTGAACCTCAAACGGCTATATTTTCGACCGTTGTTTGCCCAAAGTATCCAATGTTTTGTTTTTGATCGTTGGTTCCTCCTGTCCTCTATGTTTTGGAAATAGGATGGCTTACCCCCTGGATGATTCAGAAAATTAATCATGAAGTCCGTTTCAAAAATGACATCAATGTTAATTTAATTAATTTATCTTTTGTTTCCAAAAATGAGACTTTTATTTAATGTTTCAAAACGACAAAAAATAATATTATTGTTTTCTTCCATTATGAATATTAATTTGAACAATTGAACTTTTTAATTATTTTTAAACCTAATGAATTTTTATGAGTTATATATATTACATTAAATTAGATATATTATTTCTTTATTTTTGACCGTTATTAACTATTTTGGAAACTACGTCAAATTATGGTTTCTTATATTCATGTGTTTCGTAATTATCTCAACACACTTTGATTTAGTATAGTTACGTTTAATAAAAATCCTTAATTGAGAATATTAAGGTAATTATCGAACAAAGGAAATTAAAATATATATATATACATATATATATTTTCATGTTAGCATAATTATATTAAGTTACCATAAGTTAGGAAATTATGTTTTCTTCTTTGTAAAATGAAAATTTATTACTTTGAAAATTTGGGTTAAATAATATTTTTTAGTAACATTTAGATATTAACGTGTAAATTTAAATTTGGATAAGTATCAATAATTATTAAATTATATGTTTTGATAAAAGAAATAGAGAATAATGAAAATATAATTTATGTTTTAAATAGGGGTTTAATAGTTTAATATATAAGTGTTTTAATGACCCTTGACTTAGGATAATATTAGTTTATTAATAAGGTTAAATTAATTATTTTATAATAGGTTTAATAAAATAATAAGATAACAGTTTTTTTTAGATAAAAACGATATAAAAAAGAGAATGAATCGGGGGGGAGGGGCCGCGTGTTTAAAACACCGCGGCAAGCTTGAGTCGTCCGATCCGACGCCCTCCAATCGCAGCAATCCATCCCTTTTAATACCGCATCGCATCCGGTCCGTCCGATCTGGACTGTTTTAATCCCGGTCGTCCACCATTTTTCGCGTTTTCCTCTCTCCCCGCAACTTCTCCTTCTTCGTCGCACACACCATCGGACCAGTAGGATGTAGGGTTCTTTGTTTCCTCCGCCAAAGCTGACAGTGGTTACCTCTTGTCAAAGTCGGCGCTGCCCTCTTAATTACCGTCCTCGGTTCCCTCGACATCTCCCCAGTTGTTAAGCCGTTTCTTTTTCTCTTTTTTTTCAAAACTCTATGTTGCACCGAAGCTGAAACGTTGCACCTGAGCTCTCTCGTTCTCTCCTCGTCGCCACCTCGTGCTCTCCTCCTCCTCGTCGATCAGGTAAGGGTCGAAGTCGGTTTTTAAAGTTTGTTTTAATATTCGGTTTTCATGTATATAAACTTATACGGGATATATATATATATACATATATATACTTATATACCTAAACTTATGCATGTGTATGGGGCTTGCATACATCATGATCCATGTATTAGGCCCTCCCCGTGTCTACTAACTTCTTTGGGGAAGGAAAAAAGATTTTATCTTTTCACTTCGATGGTTATATGTACGTATATACGGTTTATATATATATATATGTATATGTATAATTCCATAAACTATACCATTCTATAATCCTTTTTTTTCAGAATATACGATGAATGAGTATGATTATTATGTTTTAGTACTTTTGGTATAACGTGATGAGTTACTAAAATTATATTTTCCCTTTAAAACTATTACTCCAAGGGAGATGCCAAGACTATTTATATACATGGTTATATATATATATATGGTGAAGTTTCAGGATTGGTTTAATATCAAAATGACTTTTCTAACTTGAAATTTTTCATTTATCAGCATTTGGACAATTCTTGCACTTTTTGTAAAAAAAAGTGTGGCGTGAACTATCAGGACTTGGTTATATATATATATATAACCATGTGTATGTATGCATCATGTGTAATCACACCCGAATGTCATGGAGAATCCCTCTTCTACATTTAGGCTCTGAAATAAAATGGTGGGAGACCAAGTCTAATTTGAGTGTTATTTAATTAACTGAAACACTGAGTCACATTTACATTAATATGAATTTGGTCCCCATGTTTTGTAGAATGATGAAGTTTATCAAAAGAACTTTCACAATTATATATATATGTTTTTCCCCAAAGGTGGACTTGATTAGGATCATTGTAACTTCAATTGCCTGTATGAAATACCCATGACATCCAATTATCATCATATGTGAAAGACCATGCTTTAATTTGGGTATCATGATGTATGGAATGTTAAAGTGTTATGCCTTTTTTTTCTTCTTAAAACCCAAGTTTTCAGATGTTAACTTTTTATGTGCACGAAGCTTTAGCATGCATATCAAAAAGTTTTTAATGATAGAACTGTTTACATGTTATGAATATGCATGTGAAAATGGGGTTTAATTATGAATGTATGGAACCCCATGAATGAATGACCATGTCAAGATATGTGAGGGATGTATAGGACATAAATGTTTATGGACGGGTGCACCCGGAATTATACAGCGCTCCAATGCATTGGGTAAAGCAAGAGTCTCATGAGACGTCATGTGCAACGGTCTTGGCGAATAGCCTTGGCTCATGCTATCATGTGCAACGGTCTTGGAGAATAGCCTTGGCTCGTGCTACCATGGGAAACGGGATTGGCGTTTGGCCTTGACCCGTACTAAAGTTATGTTTTAAGGTCATGACGCGAGGTCTTGACAAAGTCTAGTATTATGCATCCCCTCTGCATGTAATGATAAAGGTTAACCATGGGTTAGTTCAACTAACAGGACAACCCCTAGTTGAAAGCTCCCAAGGTCATGAAAATGTACTTTATGCAACAAGAACTGTTTTCATATGGTAAACTGTTAGAGGATCTTCATTTTACTCATGATCCATGATATGCATGTCTTCCCTGCTTAGTCATAGAATTTTTTTTTAAGTAAAGTAAGTTTGTTTTTAACATTATGCATCATTTATTCTTCTTATATTGCGCACTCTGATCATGTTTATATTAAAGCTCATTTCAAGTACGTGATTCTTTATGCAAGTGGTTTTCAAAGAATGATGGATTTCTTGTTTTAAGAAAAGATAATGTTTTGTTTTTAGCAAAGTGTTTTATTCTCTTCAAAAGAACTTTGTGAAAGGATTTTCATAAAAATGTTTTTAAAACCCCTTACTGGGCATTTTTGCTCACCCTACGTTTTGTTTAAAAATTTTCAGGCATGGTACTTACTGATGAAGTTAATCAGAGCAGCTGGTTTCCCAGATTCCTGAGCCTCGCGATCTTATGTAGTCATGGGACATGATATTTATTATTATTTTTTTTTGTAATGATGTAATGATAAGTATATCATGTCTCATGAGGCACCCTGGGTTTTGGGGTCGCTACACAATCCCTTATGTGTAATACTTGGTACAGACTCAAGGTTACCATACCACAAGTGATATCTGGGATTCAGAAATGGATCACCTTAGATGGGATTGGTGGAATTGGATAATTTATTGGATGTACTATAGGGATACCTTCAGGACGGGCTTGGACTTCACCTATATACTTGTCAATTTTAATATAAATTCTTGAGATACTTTTATTGATGAAGAAAATATTTTTCCTTATGATTTGTGATCCTATATTATTCCTTTAGTGTACCTAGTTTTACATATTGTTTATACCCTAAGACAAAGCACAAGCTTGGGGATATTCACTTTTTCTTATGTTGTCATGTTACGTTGCTCTTGCTATATATATTATTCTTTACCAGGTATCTTACTCCGAATTCTGGCATATGCTAGAGTGTGTGGTGTGAGATGAGTGTCCTCTTAGGGAACCCAATCCAAGTTATAGTTATTTTTATTATTTGAGTTTCCTGATTCTATTATACCTCGACACACTGTTATTTGTTTACTTCACAAAATGGAAAGGTCTAGATACCTTGGGTTTTGGTCTACAAAGATTATATCTCACACCGTATTTGGAAATCTTTTAGTACCAAAGAATACTTTATGTTCATAGGTATGGATACATGGAAGCGTTCCAATTCTGATGATTGATTGATTTGCTATTTTGGATGAAGGTTTGAGTGAATAGGACCGATCCACACTCAAGATTCCATGTGGTAGTTTTTGTTTGGTCTTGTGTGTCTTAATTATCATGAAATCTATGTTTATCTCATACCCCAGCAATTTTATTTATTTACATTTTTCATTATACATTGACGTCATCATGGTATCAGTTATGACATTTCAGATTCCACATTTATTATATTTTTTGGGTCATCTATCTGCTTCTACTTCTATTTGTTTCTTTTCCTATTGCTTCCCCTACTTGATCAATGATATTATTCCTTCCTCTATGATAAACCTTTTTCATATGAGGGAATAGTCTCCCCACGGACTTACCCAAGACCCGCTATTCTAGTCAGTAGCCTATTTTGTTTGGGGAGATATGGTTGAGGTCTTGTGGCACACTGTCTTGGGGACCATTCTTAGAGACACTCGGGGTGGGATGTTATAGTCTGACCCGAGTGTAATTTCCTTCCACATTTTGTTTCTTCATTTTAATTTTAATTTCAATTATTTTCTTTATCTATTAACTATTTGTTCTTCTATTATTCTCCAATTCTCTATATTTTGTTAAAATCTCCATGTCATTTTCATAACATGGTATCTTTTAACTCCAAATCATAGAGAACTAACCGGAGGTCTAGTTTCCCAAGGGAGATCACATAGGAACTTTTTTATTCAATTGTTTTGGGGTTTCATCATTGATGTAGTACCAAAATGGAAATAAATAGATTTATGATATTCACCTTCACATTCAAATAAGAAAATGCATCCTTGAATCTATAAAATCATCTCTACCACCCTCTCTTGGCTCATAGTGTATGTCATTGGAGCACTTTGGATTCATGAAGAAAATTATATTATGCCTCTAGGTGTTGAGATAGTGAATTCCTTGATCTGGAATATTCATTTCCTCTTCACTATGGAGGAGATGGAACTAGATGTGTCAGGGTAGATTTCTATTTTTCATGTTTAGAACCATAAATTAAATATATGAGATCAATGGAATAATTATGTTGATTCCTTTATAAGAGGATAAGTTTATAGGATAAGGAATAATCCATGTGATTGACCCGGGATCCAACCCCTTTCACCCATTGTTGTGTTTGGCTTTGATTTAATTTGTTTTATTTAATTTAATTGAAAACTAGAGAAGAATAAATCAAATATTTCTATAAGTTTTAAAATTTTATAAAATAATATAAAGATAGATAAGTGAATTAGAATAGTGGTAATCCAACCCACACACACTCCTTGGGAAATGATCCTGCTCAACCACTATGCTACTTTCCAATTTTAATAAAATATAAATTCTATTTGACCATGTCAAGTGAGAATTGTGGATCAACTTGGAACCATTTTTTGGTAGAAAGGTTTAATTTTTACTATTTTAACATAAATATAAATAGTGTTTTTTAGTTTTTCTGTTTTTATTTATTTTGTTTTCTTGTTTATTTTTCTCTCCAAACTGTGATAAGCATTATAATGAGGACAATATTTAATGTATACTCATCTGTATTCTAGTAAACATTCCTAAAATCATCCCAAGAGATGGAATATCAATGGAAGTACAAAGAGGAACCTTTGGTATACACCCATGGGTGGAAGGAAAAAATCTACAACATGAACAAACCCAACTAACATCAATAGTATCTTCCCCAACACCATCAACCTCAAGAAGAACTTACACCGGTGGAAATTTAAAGCTATTATTCTATATTAATGGACTTTTAAGTGAAATAAAAACAAAAATTAGATGAACATACAAAAATTATTAAGAAATTAAATTATATTCAAGTTGTAATAGTCACTTCTATCTAAGAACTCATCGAGAAAAGGAAGAAATAGGAAACTGAAGAGATTGATCTCACTATATTTTCTCAAGAGGATATTGAGGAAGATAAATTTTTTGAGGTATAAGATCCCCCTGTTCACCCTTGATCACATTTTCCCAGAACTGATGTATCGATCTAGGAATCTATATGATATAATGTTTTATGGAGACTTTCATTCAGAATTTTATTTCTAATGCTTTATTGAAACCCAATTATCCATTGAAATTCCTATTATTGTAAATGAAATAATATAATTAGAAGAACTGTTATTGTCCCTATAGGATGATGATGAAATGAATATTATCTATTTTTATGGTAACCTATAATACCTACTACTTCTTCAATCTACATATGAAACCATCAAAGATTCATTATACCTTGAGGTTGATTTGCATGTGAAAACAGATGAGGGAGTTATAGATGAACTAAATTCATTCTGTTTTAATTTTTTTCATGGTTAATTATCTTTTAATCACACCGGTTATAATTTTACTAACTTAACCCCACTGATTCCCATCTTGAATGATGAAGAAGAAGTATGTGAGGAATAATTATTTGAGGATATAATTGAAGAACCACATGCTTTGGGAAATACAAATTAACTTCCAAAGTATATTTAATGAGAAATATGAGTTTCAAACATGGTCGTATAAGGGGGTGAATCTATCATTAAGATCATTTGATTTTTCAAAATCTATTCTATAACTTGATATTCATAATTTTCAAATTCAATAACCCACATCATTTTTTAGGACCCTAGATTCATAAGATGAAGAACCTTTTATAGCTCCCCTTGAAGAAAAATAAGAGTTGTAAATAGTAGAGGAGAAACTAAAGTTGTAGGAAACTAAATATGAGATTATCTAGGATAATAAAATATAGGATCCATATAAAGATTACTTTGAAATAATGATTGAATCTTCTCTTGAAAAATATGAATATGATTCCATATGACAGGTTTTTGAAGAATAAGAAGATGTTTTTGGACCTGTGGAGAGTCATTTACTCCCTTAATATTACTATGATTATCAACCAAAAGGAGGCACAATAGTAGAAGAATAATCACCACTGGTCACCTGTAACTAGACAAAAATACATGTTGCAACATATGAAGGGGATATATTTACTTGATCTCACCATGTTATGAATTTATTCAATTTGAGTTACTTACTGACTCCAATTTATTTGAATATGTACAAGAACTACAATTATAGCAGTCATTGGAAACAAACCCAAAAAATTTGTGTAAGAGGATGAGGGGGACCCTAACCTGAACTTTCCAGCACCACATTTTAACCTGTTTTTCATTACCAAGTGGTTAGACTCATTGTAGTTCTCTATTCAATGGGACCTCCAAGAATTAAAAATGAAGATCTGTGGATAGAAGAGTTTGTGTTTGTTTTCCCTCACAAGCTCCATCCCCCAATATATTTGTTTTTACCACCAGACTATCTATAAGTGGGTAGTCTAAATATAGGACCACTTAGGATAGAAAACTCAATACTCTTTACCCCACTCTTTTTCATTCTCGTTTTCTTGAATTTACTTTTTTTAAAACAAAACTCAAATTTTTTAAATACTGTTTATTTGTAATTTATCCCTAAGTTGATAGAACCTAAGATAATATCTAAAGTTGTCCACATAGAACCAGAGGAGATAATACCTTAAACCTGATTGATAAATAAACACGAGACGGTTGCCACTCCTTTTAACTGTTTATCATTTTATTTTTTTTACTTTTATTGGAACTTAAATGGAAACTGTCATAAACAAGTTTAGGGGAGGATGTCCAAACCAATTGGAGTAGTTTTTAAAATTATTATTATTTAATTTCATAGAATATAGGAATAATTTATATTCACCATTTCCTATATTTTTTTAGTAAATATGTAAATAAGAAAATACTCAAAAATAAATAAATGTTAAAAAACATATATTAAATAAAAACAAAAAAATGGACATTTTGTTTGTAAATATTTTTAATACCATTTTTCTGTTACTTTTCCTTTAATTTAAAAAACATAAAAATATAAAAAAACAAAATTTAAAAAAATTGGAATATGTATATAGTTTATATAGTTTTCTATATTTTTGTATTTTAAAGGGAAATTTTTTGTCAATACAGTTCTACAAATAGACTTTTTTATAGCATTTATTTTTATTTTTTAAACTTTTCATGAACTTATTCATTTTTGTTCCTAGTTTGAAAATTTTATGATATAATTGAAGTAAATCATTGGTTCTATAATTATGAGATTTATATTATTTTTGAGTGAAATTGATCCCATCCTTTATGGAAGTTTTGTTTTAGAACTTGGAAAAGGTGTGTGAGTGAAATATTTTTATGGAATCAATTTTATAACATAAATTCAATATAATTTAGAAACTAATCTCAGGTAACTTAACCTATATCAAAAATAACACATTAGGGGTCCGACTCAAAAGAAAATACTATAAGTTCTTTGAATGTGGAATTAAAATAGGAAATTGGTAACCCAAGATAGATCTCTGAGACAATGAAACAATGTGTGAGAGTATCCCTTTGTAAATTTCAATATGTTCTCTTGAATAGTTCTATGCACATACATGGCATGTAAAAATAAAAAAAATCAAAAAAATGAAAAAAAAATGGATAAAGTTTCTAAGTCAAAAACAAATCCATTTAGTTGAGGTGAATATTGAACCTATTACAGGGAAAATTGACTAATAAAACATTTATTTGAGTTGTTTCAATAAAGTAGAAAATTAAATTTTGGTTTTAGAAAACCTAAGAAATAAGGATAAATGGAAGATTTTTTTGGTTAAAATAATGATTCCTCTTAAATTTAAATCAATCCACTAATGGAATTGAAACTCTGAATGAATTGAAATGAGGAATTAGTTTTATTCACATAGGACGTAAGATAATTTTCACAGTGGATAAGTCTTTTTTACTTATTCTATAAATTGTAAATTTAGATACAAGAAGTATGACTTACTTTTTTTGAATAAATTTAAATTCAAGGATAATATTTCCCACTAGTTAAATAGTTTAAGTGTGGGGGAGTTATTTGAGGTGAAAAGATTAATTTTTTTATCTACTATTCATTAAAAATGCCCTGACTTTTAATTCAAATATTGGTAAATTCATTCATTTATAGTGACTATGAGATTTTTTTACTTAAATTTTAAATGACATTAAATATTGTTTTTATATTATATATTCAATTTTTGGATAATTTGAAAAATTCATACCATTTGAATTGATATTGTTTTTTAATATCTGAAATTAAAGTTGTAAAAAATTAAATTTGAATTTACAATTTTAAATGGATTTATTTCTAAAAATCAACTAATTCATTAAATTTTGAATTAAATGATATTTTAAAAAATAATTTTTCAATTCAAATTGATAATAAATTGTGATTTTATTTTGAAAAATAAAATTTTTTGAATGTTAAAAATGATTTTAAATTGATGGCCAACAAATGTGGAATTTTAATTTTTTAAATTAATTGAATTTGGAGTTAATTTGTTTGGAGGGATGATATTTTGGAATTTATTATTTTATACATGTTTTAAATTAATTAATAATAACTATTATACACTAAAATGAATTTATTTTGTCTAAATTCATGTTAAAAAATGAAAATGAATGAACTGTTTGTGATTCTCATGGTGAGTATACCTAATGTGGATCTAATTCACAATCACCCAAGTGATCATATGAACTTACCATGAGTTATCTCACCATCTGCCTATCGTGAGTCATTTCTAACCACACCTCTACTCAAGATCATTATACTCACTATGAGAAATACCAGCACCCCCCCCCCCTCAGGGTTGGAAATCTAACCATGAGTCCCCTTGTTCAGCATACCTTAGCTGGATCCATGACCAATTTATAGCTTACAATGTACTGTCACCCCACCATCATCTATCCACTACCGAGATTCTTTAAAGAATAATCCAAGAACACCTTTCTACTAGAATAAATCCAAGATTCATTCAACCCTTCCTCTTCTCTATTGGTATATGTTAAGACATAACTTTCTGCTTCAAGTCATAACCATGTTGAATCCCAAATTGAACCTAAAGGAAGTTCCAATGAAGGAAAACCGAAATCGATAAAGATTGACTGCACACCACCACTGTGAAAACGTACTGAATCGTATATTAACTGTCAATGAATCCCACACTAAATATAAACCCTGACATTGATTCTCTCCATGAATCCATCACCGGTGATGAAATCAATATCTTCTCCTGTTGAACCCCATTGACTCGATCTAGCGCTGCTAGAGGAGGAATCCAAAACCCTATCACACAACCTGTCAGTTGAAGGCCAAATTTCCCAAGCTGAGATCAATGAATAACCACAATTGGAACTAATAAATCTAAATTTGAATCCCTCCATTACATTAAATGTGAGTACTAAGAGGAAAATAACTTATAAATAATTTTCTCCCACTCCCGTTGAAAACATTTTTCAATAGCAAAACCTAGGTATAATTTCCTTTGGCATTTTATTTTTGTATTTTAATTTCAATTTCAATTATGTTCTATATCTATTTACTGTGTGTTCTTCTATTCTTCCAAAATTCACTATTTTTTCACAAATCTACATGTCATGTTCATAACTTGATCTATTAAACTCCAAATCATAGAGAAATAACATGTGTGATACATCCCTGAGAGATATCACATAGGCACTTTGTTATTTAATTATTTATGGGTTTCGTCATTGATGAAGTTGAAAATGGAAAAAAGTGGATCAATTATATTCATATACTCTTTCCAATTATGTTTTCCATACTCAAATATATCAAATTATAACTCCCTTACTCTCTTAACTCATATTTCATACCATTGGAGCACTACGGACTGAGGATACACATTATGTGTTGGATCTGGGCATTGAGAGAGTAAATGCTTTGATCAAGTTTCTTCAGTGCCTCTTCACTATAAATGAGGTGAAATTAGATGTATTAGGGTAGATTTCTCATGTGTGTGTTCAAAACCCAAAATTAGATATAGGGTATCATAGGAATAATTATATTAACTCCATTTTCATATGATAACTTAAGAGGATAATGAATAATAAATGTGATTGAACCTAAATCTAACCCCATTCACCCATTTTTATGCTTGAATTATATTTCATTTTTTAAATTGGTTAAATCAAAAACTAAACAAAAATTAAACAAACTATTATATATATTTAAAAAAATTGAAAAAAAAATAAAGATACTTAAATGAATTATAATATTTATAATTTGACCCACACACACTCCTTGAGAAATGATCTTGGTCTTCCACTATGTTGCATTCTATTTTTAACAAAATATAGATTTTATTTGATTATGGAATGAGAAATATTTAGGATCATACTCCTACGTCTAGAAGAATATCTAAACTTTAGTAGTATACATGACCATAATTTAATTTAGCTGTATATGGAAGACCAAATTTATAGGCCGATAAATATTACTAGTTTGTTTTTTCAAACCAAATAACATCACAAGAAACTTCTATAGGCAATACCTTATTCTGAAAGTAGTACATGGAATGTCCTACAACCTCAACCATAGTTAGTGATAACTTGAAATTAAATTTATATTATATATTCTCATATATTCCCTTAATTTATTTAATAGTTCAATAATATAAGGATGTAAATACTAGTATTGATCATCATTTTATTAAACCTCAATTAATCTATGCATAAATGTACATTTACATTAGCCTTATTGGAAGATATTATTGGAGAACCCCATGAAAAAACCCATTTAATGTTAATAGGAAATTAATCTAATGAATTATTAGTATTATTGATTATATTTTATGGACTCACATTCCATATAATAAATATATATGATTTTATAAATTTAAAAAGAAATAATTATATTTTAACCAAAGTATTTTTCATTATTATATGGTTTTATTTAAAGGATAAATTTATAAATATTAGAAATTATATTTTATAAAATAGAATTAAATTTTTATATAATCATATAAAATATAGTTTTGGATTATTATTTGGTATTTTTCTGAAAAGATTGACTTTTAGGTGAATTGTGAAAATGCCAAAAAAAAATTTAAAACAATCATTACTTTTTTAGTTTTTAAAAAGTACCATTTTATTTTTGATTGATTATAAAGTAAAATTATTTGAAATTTACTAATAATAATCCAATTAATTCCTTATAAATCATTATTATACTTTATTTTGGTATAAATTCATTTTTGGGCTTTAAAACCTATTTTTCTAAGAAAACAATTTTTCTTTGAATTTTTGTGTTCATGTATTAAAATTAATTTCTAAAACTTATACAATTTAATATGGAAAATGGATTTAATATTTAGAATCATGGGATAAAAATGTATTAATGATTTTAATTCCATTTTGGTCATAATAAATAGTTACCATGGTAAAAAATAGTTATCATGGTAAAGGGTAAAATGGGATAATTAAGTTAAAAACTAAGTGATAAGATCAAAAAATATTATCTTAATTATTATTGTATAGGATAATTTTAACCCTTTTAACCTTATGTTATAAATTATAATTATTTTATTTGACTTTACAAGGAGTAATATATTTATAAGATTTAAAATTTTAAGATATTTACAATAGTGTCACTCCCTTCACATATAAAAGGGAACCTCTCTCCACTAATCTATATTACTTTAGTACTTTATAACACCTAAAACATAACCAAATCCATCCCAATACTTTATCCCCATTTATAATATGTTATTTTCTCACAATAATACCAACTTAAATGGCTTAAGTTGTAAGATAAAGTAGATTTTTCAAAGAAGAGGTATAACTCTTAACTGAGTTATTTCATGTTTAGTTATTCTTATAATTCCTTAAAACCTATAATAATCATGAAAATATAATATAATAAACATATAAAATATATATAAATGTTATTTTTTTATTTTATAATATTTTTTAGTCTTCTTTTCTATCTTATTTGAAATGAAAATATTACTCATGCATACGTTTGGATTACCACCTCTACAAAGTGATGTGTTTCATTTTTCATCACCGACTCACATATTTGGTTATTATGATGGATTTAATAAATTTTTATGATATTACTGATATAAATATTATTCTATAAATACAATATATTACTTACCTTCTTACCCTTCCATCTGTTTGAAAATGATAATGTCAGTAGTTCGTAAGTGTGGTTTACAACCTCCACAAAATGATATTATTTATTTTTCATGTCCAACATTCATGGATGGTTAAAAAATTAAATTTAATATATAGAAAATAAAATTATTTACTGATTAATATTTTATATTTAATTTATCAATGAACCCTTTGACCATGGTCCACCTACCATTTTTATTTTGGGATTATGAACCAAAAGTCATCAAAATGTTCGACATGAACTTAATAGATTTTTTAACTATATAAGAATGGTAATAAATTAAATAAAAGAGATAATAATAAGTTAATAAACCTAAAAAAGTTATCAACCAATAAAATAATTGATATAAGTTTATTATATATTATTTTAAGTATGTATGTGGTGATCGAGACTTGAGGTAAGGGATTTTTATTTAAAACCTTGTTTTATAAGTTTTAAAGATTTTATTCTATTTTTATTATATATCCAAGTTCTTTAAAAAATAGTTATGTTACTAATATGATGAAATTTATGTTCAATATAATTTTAAACCATGTTTTAATTTATTTTTTACAGTTTTAAAATTAATATTTTTAACATTTTCCAAATGGGATATTTTTAACCATTTTATAAAATATTTGAAAGGAATATATTTTTAAATTTATGACATGAGTGAATTTTCCCATTATCATGGATATTATTATTTAAGAATATTTTTGTATACTTTTTCATAGTTTTTCAAAAAATGTATTTTTTACTACTATTAGAGGATATTTCAAAGAAAATGGTTTTATCATTATTTTTCTGTGTAGCCTGAAATATCTTCTACATATGGGTTAAATCAAATAAATTGTGATATTTTATGATAAAAATTAATCCTTATATGAATTTTATGTATATTATGGTCCTTTTAAATTATTTATACTAAAGGGTGAGCCACATATATCTCTATAATTCATTGGATAATCATTATTTTCTTTGGGGAATATATGTTGCAATTAACTAAGTAGGTTATTCCATTTATAAGGGTTCTTATAAGAGTGATTGTAAGAGTGACATGAAGATGATATCCCGAGGTTCCTAAATTAATTTTTCATGATTCAAAATAATATGTCATGGGTGTATTTTTATTTCATAAGGTAAGATTATGAGATCATTTTTAAAGGGATGTGCATTCCCCTTTTAAGGGTGAAAAGTATATTTTTTAATACATGTTTTCATGAGTGTTCATATTTTATGAGAAACCATCATGATTATGATTTTTTCTTTAATATTTAGTATTAAATGTTTTATGAAAATATGTGGTAATATAATTTCATTTCTTTAGTATGTAGATAATTATTTTAAGCACAAGGATTACTATATAAAAGGTAAATTTCCTATGGGATTTCATGGTTTTCAAAATGGACTAACAAGTTTCTTTATTTTTGTATCCATTAATATATATTTTTATTCTCATTTCCAAATTTTAGATTTTTTTTTCATAAGGCTTAATGATGAGTAAGAACTAAAATAAGGTCTATTATTCTACTAAAGGGATTTATCCTAAAAGAATTAAATTTTTTTTCAATAAAACTATATTTTAAATTTAATAATCCTATTTTTAGTAAAAAAAATGGATATTCAATGTAATTGTACACTTTATTTTATAAGAGTTTGATATATAATAATTTTTTCTAATTCTATAAAACACATAGCCTAAAATATAATGGTAATGTAAGAAAATTAAATACTTTTTATTAAAATCATAAATATTGGTTTTCAAATGTATGAGTTGTTATAGTTAGTATTAGTGAATAGATTAGATAAATTTAGAGGTTAGGATGTTATTAACAAAATACATTAAAGTTATGTCAATCTATATATTATATTATCATGATAAATCTTTAAGTGTTTATATGTTTATTTATCTAATATATGTCTATTTTAGAAAGGTTTTTTGAAGATGAGATAGGGTAAATGATGTGGAAAGTCTTTAGGAGGATTATATCCTTTTGAATCAGAAACTTAGAATGGATGGAATTGGAATATATCAAGTGTTACCCATTCTATAGAGTGACCAAACTCTCTATAGAGTAACATGTCTATAGTGGATAATTTCATTAAACATCACCCTCCAACATTTGGTGGAACCTCATATCCAATGGTTTCCAAAGGATGGATCAATACTATGAAAAATATATTTGCTGTTTTAGGTTGTTATTAAATTAAAAAGGTAATTATTATTATTTATCATTTAGAATTAGAATTTTATTAGTGGTGTTTATTGGTTAAAAGTACTAAGGAAGAGAATGATATTTATTCCATAGAGTAGATAGTATTTAAATATTATTTCCTTGAGGAGTATTTTCGTAAGGTTATTAAACTTATGATGGAAAAAAAGTTTTTAGAAATAAAGAATAATTAGAACATTATGGAATCCTGTCAATCCAATTTTAGTATATTATCCAGGTATGTTCCAAAACAAATTCTAGACTATGATAGTAAAATTGACTGGTTTTACTCAGGATTAAAACCATGTTTGCAAAGAGAATTGGCCTCTCAAGAATTTAAAATCTATGAGAATTTTTTACAGAGTACATAGAAGGTTTATATATAGATTTTTTAATTTTACAAAAATAAAGAAAATAAGTGATCTAAGTGATAATCAATGTGAAATATCCCACTAAAAATATCCAAATTTAAGAGGTATGAATTTACCTCTTGTGATTAATGTAATAAAAATCTTCATAAGTGTCTTAATAAATATGGAAATTGTTATAGATGTGGCAAGTTGGAACATTTGGATCATGATTTCAAATAAAAGAATTGTGGTAATAGCCATACCAAACATTATAAAAAGGTAGTGAGGAGTTTAAAATGTAATGATATAGTCTATTATGTTGATGTGTGTATGAATAGAATAATGAATGATGGTAATCATCAATACTAGGATCAAAGGGTGTGGAAAAGTCATTCGTGACTACCTCGAAAAAATTAGGACCATTGCACGAATTGGTAATATGTACATTACTTGTTTACTCAGATTATGCCAGAGTTTAGTCTGATTTAGGGTTTATACATTCTTTTATTTTAAAGAAATTTTCTAGTAAAATGTAAAGATTACATCATAAAATAGATAAATAACTTTAGTAAAAAATTATATGGGAGGTATTGAGGTAATAAAGATTTAAATAAATCTTCCTATCATTACATGTGGTATCATTTTTCCCAAAAATCTTGTTTTCTTATCTATAATTGAGTTTGATGTTATTCTAGGTATAGATCGGCATTCATTTTATCACGCTAATATATATTAAAATTTTAATAATGTTATATTTAATTTTAAAAATGAGTTTGAATTTATATACAAACAATAGTTCATATATATGGTCATATATCAAGAAGCTGAGAAACTGATTAATGATGGCATTGAAATTTATCTTACTCATGTTATTGAAAAGAGGGAAGTTGATCATATCAGTGTTGTACCAATATCAAATTAATATATGGTTGTCCTTTCTAATGATTTTTTGTGTGTTATTCCTCATTGGGAGGTTTAATTCACTATTTAATTAGTTCTAGAAGCTAATCCAATTTCAAAACCCCTTATCAAATTCTACCATTAGAGTTATTGGAATTGAAAAATCAATTATATGAGTTTATTAAAATGGTTTTTATTTGTCCTAGTACTTTACCTTGTGGTTCCCCATTTTTTATTTGTTAAAAATAAGGATTTTTCTATAAGGATTTTCATTAATTACAAATCACTCAATAAAATTAATATTAATAATAAGTATTTTTTTCCTACTAAAGATGAATTGTTTTATCGGATTGAGGGAGAACTATACTTTTAAAAGATTGCTCTTAGGTTCAAATATCAATATTTTATAGTAAAATAGGATGACACTCAGAATATAGTGTTTTATACTAGGTATGGGTATTATTAATTATCAGTTATGCCTTTAATGTTGAATAATATACCTATTATATTCAAGGATCTTATTAATAGAGTTTTTCATTCATACTTGGAAAAAAAACTTGGTTATATCTATTGATAACACTCTAGTTTATTATAAAAGTTATAAGAACATGAGAAACACCTAAGGATTTTTATATATACTTGAAAAGAAAATAAATTGTATGGAAGGTTTTGTAAATTTGTGTTGTGGTTATAATATATTTCATTCCATGAGAATATTGTTTCTAAAGTTTCTATAATTATCGATCATGCTAAAACAAAAGTGGTGGAAGAGTTTCCAAGACCTTAAAATGTTACTTAAAGTTGAATTTTTCCTATATTAGTGGGATATTGCTAATAGTTTGTTGAAAACATTATTCCTTTATCTTCCCACTAACTAAGTTAACTTAAAAGGGAGTTAAATTCATCCAGAAAAAGATTGTAATGAATGCTACCATGAATTGAAAAAAATATTGGTTAATGTTCCAATGTTATATATTCCATTGATAAATGGAGGATTATTTATTTATATTTATTCTTCATTTAAGGGTCTTGGTTTTCTTTTAAAGAAAATTTATTATTAATTTTTTATACATTATTTCAATTGAAACTCCATGAGTAGAATTATCTAACACATTATCTTAAGCATGTAGTGATAGTTCGTTACATTAAAATTTTGGAGGCATCTTTTATATAGGGTAAAATGTAAAATATATACTAACCATAAAATTTTAAAGTATATATTCACTAAAAATAGTTAAAAATGATGTAGAAAAGATTGTTAGAATAGATAAATGATTATGATTTCACAATTCACTATCATCCAGGTAAATCTAACAAGGTAGGTGATACTTTCAGTTGAAAGTATAATACATATTTAACTAGAAAACATTTTGAACAAAATCCTTTTTTTAATGATTTAGTGAATGTTATACTAAAAATTGTGCATGAAGGAACTATCTATATTTTGACTTAGGTTTCAGTGCTATCATACTGGCTAGGAATAATTGAGAAGGCTTAGATTGAAGGTCTCAGTTTGCAAGAAATAATGAAACTGATTAATGATGGTAAGTAACATAAGTTAAAAATAAATAATAAGGTGTTATAATATTTGTAAAGATTTTGTGTGTACCAAGTTATTCCCAATTGAAAAAAGGAATTGTTTAGTGAATCTCGTAACTCTTCATTTTCAATTTACCTCGACAGTACTAAGATGTATAGATACCTTCAAGGATATTATTAGTCAGAAGTAATAAAGAAGAATATTACTGATTTTACAATTAAATATTTGACTTGAAAATTGGTTAAATTTTAGTGATAACTACCAAAGGGGATAATTTATCCTTTTCCAGTTCAGGAATGGAAATGGAATAATATATCTAGGGATTTTATTGTGGGTTTAATAAAGACAACTTGAGGTAATAATATAATTTTGGTTATTATTTTTTTATTGAATAAATCCATGAATTTCCATCCTATTTAAGATATAATTTATTTGGATTTCCATTCTATAATCTACTGTAAATTGATAATTAGATTATATAGATTCCCTGTCTCTATTTTATCTAATCTTGATCTCATATTTACCTCTAATTTTTTGAAAGGGCTACAAAATTCGGTAGGTAATGAATTAAATTTTAATTTATCTTTTCATATTCAATTTTATGTAAATTCCCAGTGGATGATTCATAATTTTTGTGGATATTCTTTCAGATTTCTCATTGGATTAGCAAGGATGATGGGATCAGTTTATTTCATTAGTGGAGTTTTCTTATAATAACTATTTTCATTCCAATATACATATGAAACCTTTTGAGGAATTATATAGAAATTGGTATTGGAATCTAGTATGTTTGGATGAAATAAATGAGAATAATTTATTGTGACTAAACTAGTAAAAGTAATGGTTAAGAAGGTAAAGATGATCTATCATCATATGAGGGTATCTCAGAGCAGGTAGAAGATTTATGTATATAACTTGAAAAAATATCTTTTTTTAGGTAGGAAATCATGTACTTCTTAAAATATCTCCTTAGAATGGTATTATGAATTTTGAAAATATAATAAAGTTAACAGCATGGTTTATTAATTTTATAAAATTTTAGAAAATGTGGGATCAGTATCTTTTCATGTATATTTTCCTATGGTTTTATCTTAGGTCTATGATATGTTTCATGTTTAACTATTATGGAATTATATACTTGATGCATCTCATGTTTTAAAACCTATGGTGGTATAGTTGGAAGAGAATATTTTCTTTAAGGAAAATCTAGTAAAAATACTAGATCGTAGAGACCAGGTTTTATAGAATAAGCTAACTCACTTGGTTAAAGTTTATGTAAGGACCACATATTTGAGGAAGCAACATTAGAACCTGAAAATTCTCGGAGGGAAAAATATACATACCTATTTAAGTGATGAATAAAATTTTACGGGTGACACTTCATTAATGGGGTAAGAATGTGATAATATAGATAATGTTAATAATAACCTAAGTTAATGCCTTATTAGTATTATTAATTATATTTTATATAATCACATTAATTATAATAATTCTATAAGATTTTTTAAATTAAAAAAGAAATATTTTTACTCTTACAAAAGTATTTTCCATTATTATATGGTTTTATTTAAAATTTAAACTTATAAATTTTAGAAAATAAATATAATAAAATATATTTCATTTTTAAAATCAGTATATAAAATATATTTTATCAAGAATTTTTGGGATTTTTCTAAAAATAATGATTTTTAGGTGAATAGTGTAAAATATCGATTGTTTTATACAAAATATGATTTTTCTTTCAAGTATTTAAAGTATCCTACTGTATTTTTTGATTAGTTTAAAATTAAAATTAATCCATTTTAATAAAAACATATAATTAATTACATATAAATTATCATTATACTTTATTTTGGAATAAAATCATTTTTGGGATTAAGACACATTTTTCTAAAAAAATGTTTTTCGTTGCATTTTTCATAATTATTTCAAAATTAATTTCTAGCACTTATACAAATTTAATCTCTAAAAATTTATTTTATATTTATAATTAATAGGTTCAAATTTATTAATAATTTTATTTTCATTTTAGTTCATAATGAATTGTTACCTTGATAAAAATTAATTACCATGGTAAAGGGTAAAGCGGGTTAATTAAGGTAAAAAATAAGTAATAAGGTCACCAAATATTATCTTAATTATTATGGGAAGAGTTTATTTTTAATAAAATCACCTTGTATTTAAAATTTAATTTATTTACTTCCACTTTACCATGAGTAATACATTTATAAAATGTAAAAGTTAAAGATATTTACACGAGTGTCACTCCCCTCGCTTATAAAAGGTCACATCCTCTCCTCACTTATTCACACCACTTGAGCACTTTATATCAAAATAATATCTTACAAAATTCCTCAAGAAAATAACTCTATATGTATTATATGTTCTTTTCTTCCTAAAATAGAAACCTATAAGGCTTAAGGTGTAAGACAAAGAAGGTTTTATAAAGAAGAGGTATAACTCTTAACCATGTTCCTTCATACATATTTCTTCTTATAACTTATTCAATTCATTTATATACATGATAATTGAATAAATTTTTTATATCAAACATACTAAAATATTATTATGTTTATGTTAAAACCCTTTTTCATCTATTTTTTAATCATATTGGAAATCAAAACATTGCTCGTGTATACGTGTTGACTACCAACTCCACAAAGCGATGTGTTTCATTTTTCATCACCACCTCACATGGATGGTTATTATGTTTGGTTTAATGGGTACATAAGATATCAATTATAAAATTATTATTCTATAAATATAATATAGTACTAACCTTCTGACCCTTCCATCCATTGTAAAATGATAATGTATCTTGCGTGTACGTGTGGATTACCGCCTCCATGAAATGATGTGATTCATTTTTCTTGCATACATTTCATAGAAGGTTATAAAATTGGATTAAATTTATAAAAGTAATAATTATATCATTATTAATATTCTTTACATGATTTATTAATTACCTCTTTGACCATGGTCAACCTACCAAATTTGTTTTTTGGATTATAAACCAAACGTCCTCAAAACATCTGATGTGAACTTATCTGATTTAGTAACTATATAAGACATGGTAATAAATGAAACAAAATAGATCATAAAACAGTAATAAAACTACATAAATTTTTTCGTCAAGTATATAATTGATATAATTTTATTATATATGATTTAATGTATGTATGTATGAGTCGGACATGAGGTAAGGGATTTTTCATTAGAACCTTATTTTAAAACTTTTAAAAAATATTTTCTTTTTCCTTAATATCCATGTCATTTAAGATGTTTCAAGTATGTTATAAAAATAAGAAAATTTATTTTAAAATTAATTTTAAACCATTTTTTATTTTCCTTATTAAGGTTTGATAATAGATCTTTTTAACATTTTCTAAATGGGTTATTTTTTACCTTTTTAAAAAAATGTGAAAGGAATTTTATTTCTATTTTTATGACATGAGTTTATTTTCCTACCATAATGGCCATTATTTTTTAATAATATTACTCTAAAATTTTTCAAGGTCCTTCAAATAAAATATTCTTCATCATTTTTCTAGGAAATTATTTTTTAACATTTTTCAAAGAAAAAGTATTTCACAATTATTTTTATATTAAGTTGAAAACTACTTCTAGATATAAATTAAACAAAATAATTGATGAGATTTTATGATTTAAATGAAATATTATTTTTGTTTTATGTATATTATGGTCCATTTAAATTTTTAATGATAATTGGTGAGCCTGATATATATATCTAATGCATTGGGTAATGATTTTTTTCTCTAAGGAATACATATTGGAATTAACCAAGTAGGTCATTCTATTTGTAAGAGTGCATATAAGAGTGATTATAAGAGTGTTAAAAATTTGATGAACCAAGGTACTTACATGATTTTTATATTCTATAAAATGATATTTCATGAAAATATTATGATTTTATAAGTTAGTCATATGATTTTATATTTAAAGTAATTTTTAATCCCCTTTTAAGTGTGAAAAGTATATTTTTTAAGAAAATATTTTCATGAGTACTCATGTTTTTCAGGAAACCCACATGATTATCATTTTTCATATAATATTTCTTATGAGATATTTCATGAAAATATTTGGTTAGATAAATTGATTTATTGGGTATCAAAATTATTATTTTGTGATCAAGGATAATTATATAAAATGAAAATTTTCTATGCAATTTCATGATTTTTAAAATGGACTAGCGGGTTTCTTTATTTATGTATAGCTTAATAAGGATTTTTTTCTCATTCCACATTTTAAAATGAATTTAGTGGGGATTAATGATGAGTTGGAATGATATAAATTATAATTATTTCTCTAAGGTGAATTGTCTTAAAATAATAAAATGTGTTTTGAATGAAAGGGGAGATTAAAATTAAGAATATTATTTTTATAAAAAAATGGATATCAAGTGGAAGTGTCCCCTTTGTTTTTAAGGGTTTTTACTAATAATATAAAAATATAAAAATAAAATATCATGAGAATGTCAGAAAATTAAATCCTTACTATTAAAATCGTAAATATAGGTTATTAAAGGTGAGGTTTGTTGTACCCTAAGGTGAAGTACTCAGACATATGAACCCCTTCAAATATAAGTCCTTCAATTAGACCTTAATAACTTTTAACTCAATTGGTATCATCCTATGTGATGGAATGTATATGGATTTCATACTAAACATCAAATAAATCATAAAATCAACCTCCCACTCCAGAAAAATCACTAATAAGTCCCTAGTAAATATATCATAATATCAGTCTACAATAAGATGAATGATCAACATTATTGTATCCTCCTCATCCCCTAAACAAACACTCATGAATTGGTCCATTATTATACCTAAATAATGACAGTTAGACCCAAACTTAACCACTCATATATCCTATTCTCTAATAAAGGTTGAAACATAACCTACTAGAGATTCATATGATATTCATCAATGGTTAAAACCAATTTTTCTCTATAAAGAATCAAAAAATTCATGATAAGGATCAAATTTAAGTTACTCATGTAAATCACTATAAAATTCCATGGATCTTCATGCCCACTCACTACTATGATACATCCTAAACACCTCTAAATACCCTAATATCTCATTTCTAAAGGATTTTCAAGGGTCAACATTCCCACTATACACACTAATTAAAATATAATATGTCTAACCTGGTAAAAAGAAAATAAATCATACATCATACCCAAATAAAATAAAATAAAATACATGGTAAATGACACTAATATAATACATAAAACTATCAATAGACACTCTCTATGGTAAGTATAATTCTACATGATCTTAAAAAAATTCCTAAACTGGTGCCTCAATCCTTGCCTCCTAGAACCTAACTGCTATGTTGAATAAAACCCCGATAGTATGGATTATTCTAGAAACCATATCCCCCAAAATTCATATAATTTCCAAAATATCCCCAAAATATACTCTTAGTAAATTCTCTTATCCCTATTTCTCATTCCTAGGTCTAACCAGTGCCACACCCACTAATATTCTGATTCAAATTTCTAGAGAACCATTACAATTTACCCATATAACCAAAAAATGGCACTACTTTAATGTTCAATTAAAATAAGATAAAATATATCATGGAAAAATTCATTGAGAGCACTTGAGTGTTTTCCTCCCTTGAGGGGTAATAGATGAACCTCAACATTTCATGTCCTAATTATCACCACCCAAATTAAAACCATCACATATCAACTTCATATTACCTAAAGACTCATTCCAAAAACTAGAAAAGAAAGTAAATTATACTAAAGATCCACCATCTACAAGGTTCTTCTTAGCCAAGTGGGCTTGATTATCTACCATTGAAAAATATTTCAAGAAAAATATTTTCACCTAAACATGGGGTGTAGTCCATCAATGATATATACCCCTACGTTATATGTATAAACTTATTATCTTTAACTTTTTATAAGGTATAGGGAAATAAATTCTCAAAAAACATGACCTAGATGTATTTCCAAGAGATCCTATCATGTTTTCCTGGCTATACATACACAACCCACCAATTATTAGCAAGTTCAAAAAGTATATACTTCATTGGATTCACCCTATAATTAATAAGGTTCATTATCCTGTAAAACATGTTATGTGATGACTTTATCCAAAACTCCATACATTTTGGACTAGCTCACCTAAAAATAGAGGTGGGTAGTTTATCTAAAACTCCCTTTTAAAATCAAACATGGACAACTCAACCATTGGAGTACCATATTCCATCAACCATATAACCCACAAAAATCTCACTTGGAGTTTCTAATCCATGGGAGGTTACAGTACCACTACCAATGGGGAATTATAAACCCTTCACTCCTAGATCTCAACTAGAGGTCTTTGAAGTGGAATATTACTAAATATCTAAAAGCATAACTTATTACATAATTATTATAATTCCTAATATAATAGTTTCAGGGAAGTAGTAACAAAAATCATAAATTTTTACTCTATACACACTCTATCCATATATGTTTCCTTGCCCAACTTTCCTACTCTTAGGATTTGATACACTATAAACACAAAATCAATAGAATCAACCATTATATATTAGTAACATAATAAACTAGTAACCACATGTTTGGTAAAGTGAGCTTCTATGAATAAAGTTTATTGGAAAAAATTGTATAAACTATTATTGACACTTTAAATAAAAATATTTCTTTATTTTATGAGGGTATCAATCACACATAAGTATATATAAGATATATACGAATCATGTGTGTTTAATATGATGCATGAACACATGCCCCCTTTCTAAATTGATTCAAAAGTGAATAATAAATAGAAAATTACACATCATATTCCTGGGAATCTCAAAATCGTAACATTCAAAAACAAAGAACAATAATCTCACTCACTAATAATTTTGATTTTCCTCATATGGGTATTAATTAGGAATAAGCATAGGATTTTTTCAATTTTCAAAAAAAATTATCTTCATATACCATGTTCAAAATAGTAAAATAAAATAAAATAAGGCCCTAATACCATTTTATAGCATCTCTAGTCTGTCCAGTCCATAATGCTCGAGCTGAAGAGCCATATGACTTCAATCACACTTCCTAATACTCTAGATATTTCTTAATAGTGATTATTGTTTATCAATCATTGTCATACAATAAAAACTATCAAATTAACATTTTAGGGTATATAAGTGGTAATGGGTGGGATTCTTAATTTGGTTTCTATCTGTTTCAATGAATAATCTAAAAATCATAATAAAAAAATTTGATGTTAATAAATATACATAATAAAACAATAAAAATATACTCAAAACTAATAGATGTTAGATTTTACATTAAATTTATATTTAATTTCATAATAATAAATTTACATCAATATTGAGATATTTCTTCAATGTAGATGTTGATCGATCATACCATGTTCGATTAGTATTGTCTTTGCATCGAGATGACTAAAGTATAATACTTATAGTGCTGATCCAATCATGATCCTTGATCTAAAATTGATGTTAATATAACATCAGTTCCTATCATGAATGATCTTATCATCCTGTATTGTTAATTTTGATTACAACACAATCCTTCAAGTTTTATGGATAATCTATCTTGTTCTCTCATTATTGATATGAAGGGAAGAGGTGTGAGAATTATCTCGATCTTGATAGAAACTCTGGATAAGTTCTTTATTGAGAGAAAAATTTTCTATATATTTTTTTATGTATAACTATGTATATTACATATAACACTATAAAATGATATAATTAGGTATTTATAGAGATATTTTAAGAATTAGTAATTTCACATATGACCTTAACCACTTTCTTAATACTTAGAAACCCTCATGTCAATTATTATTATTATTATTATTTCCATGATAGGTGAAACACTTATGGATAAAATAAATATCATTTCTTAAATAAATTAAATAATATTTTTTAAATTTTCATTTAATATATAATTTTTACCATACAATTATATTGGTTCTTCCACCATCCTAGGTATTTATCAAACCATGAATATTAAATATTATTTATTTTGATAAATAACTGAATATTTTATTCATAGAATTGTGATTAGATTTTTATTTTTCAATATTCATATAACAAAAAATATTTATTTAAAATTTTATTTTATTTATTACCTTGTGTTTAATAAAATAGATAAATAAATATTCTATTTGACAGTCATTTGAACAAATATTTATTAAATATCAAATTCACATTTGTGACTAAATAAATGAAAAAATAAAATATTGAATATATATTATTACTTGATCTAAAGAATAAAATTTATTCTAACTATTAAATATATATAATATCGAAGTGTGATTGATGGAAACAATAGGTGAGTGGCCCTCTAGGCCTATTCCCCAACTAAATTAGGAAACATTTCCTATAGTCCAATATCAATATTCAGAAACACATAAAGGTTCCCAATAAGAATAAGATAATGTTATAACAAAAAACACCACATATAAATTCTCAGTGTGTAATATAATATCTTTTTCTTGATGTCTCATCAATCAAGTTGTATACTCATTTCATCAACCCATATTCTTGATATTTATTTCATTGAATTCCTAAAATGAACTTTTCGATTTTCATGGATTTGTTTTTGATTCTTACATTCTAATAAATGGGTAAATAAATCAGCTTCTATAAAGATTGAATAGGAAAATACTTTCTTGACTTATTCATTAATAACATATCACTCATGATGCACGCAACATATCCTAATTTCTATGAATATATAGCCTCGTGGTTTTGGATAATAAATCAAATTAAGATATTCATTGTATGGATTAATAATAATCTCAAGTATAAGGATCATTACAAATGTTCATTGATAGAAATATCCAATGTCACATTAACATGTATAATTCCAACAAGTGGTTATATCTTTATAATCTGTTGTCATGAAGATTTCCAAGAATAAACATTATAAGACGAAGTCTAATCCACTTATCAGTACTCACACATAATAGAAAACAGACTATATATCCCATCATAGAATGTTATCCTGACCATAAGACATATTCTTAGGAACACAGTCATATCACTTCAAATTTATCATCATAGTGGATAATTTTTATGATCTTTTTAATGAAATAGATACTCTAGAACATTATCACATTAATGTTACATGAAATTAAAATAAATTTGTGTGAAAAATTATTAATATTCACATATATGAATATATATATATATATAGGTAATCTAAATTATAATGTAGTTGGTTCTTGGGAACTAACTCTAATAGACTTCCACTTGCACTAGACACAAATGCCAATGATTTTTATTCTGTTAGCTCTCACATAATGTTTAATCTTCTGCTGAGATAAGGCTTTGTTTAATGGTTCTTCCATGATATCTCTCATGGAAATCCTGTTAACTATAAATTCACCTCTCTAAGAAAAATATATCAAGAGATGAAACTTCTAAAGTATATGCTTCATTTCATGATGTGACCTTAGATCCTTCAAAAGAGATTCCAATGTAGTATTGTCAATGTGATAAGATATATACTTCTATGTACTGCATCAAGTTATTGGATAAAATTTCATACCCAAACCACATTCTTGGATATATCATAAGTCAAAGTATACTTAATATCTTCTATAGTTTCAGAAACCATAACTTTATTTGAGATCTTCCAACTCATAGCTCCTCTATTAAGAGTGGAGATATATCTCAACTAAAATTTAAAATCATCTTAATCTATTTGGAAACTAGTATCTATATATACCCCAATTAATATCTCTGCATATCCTTCATAAACTTGGAACATATCCTTGGTACTCCGTTGATACTTCAGGATGGTCTTAATCAACATCTAATGGTGGTATCCTAGGTTATCTTGATATCTTCCTACCATGATCAAGGCATAGAAAACATCAATCCCAATATATAGATTTCCATACATAACTAAACATATCACTAATGTATATATGATAATTATAATCCTTTTTCTATCCTCCTATGTCTAAGGATGCATTTTCTTGGAGAAATGTATACCATGTGACATTGGCAACAATCCCCTCCTCGATTATTCCATACTAAATCTCTTTAGTGTCTTGTTAGTATATATACCTTAACTTGGTCCAAGTAGCCTCATGGATCTATCATGATGGATCAAGATCCCAAGAATTTATGTTGATTCATTTAATTCCTTCATGGAGAAGAATATATTTAACCACATATTAATGTTCTATAAGATAGGTATCTCATTTCTAATCAATAATATGTCATGAATATATACTGTTGAGAAAATGATTATACTCCCAATAAAAAAATTTGTATACAAAAGTTTCACATTAATTATTTAATAAAACAAATGCCATTATGTATTCATTAAAGTGAATGTTCCATGACTCACATTCTTTCATTAATCTATAAATGGATCTTTAAAACATTCATACTTATTAGAAAAATTTGGAGTTACAAACCCTTGTAGTTATATTTTATAACATCCTCCTCAAAGCTCTTATTAAAGAAATATATTTTTACGTACATTTTAAAAATATAATAATCATGCTATTATATTATTGAAATTATAATAATGATGGATTTTAATATAGAAACATGTGAAAATATTTCATCATAGTTAAATCCTTGAACCTATTTAAACCCTTTCACAACCAGTCATTCTTTATAAGTACTAAATTTTCCATTCATGCCCAGTTTCTTCATGAATTCCCTTTTTAAACCAATTATATTTATATCCACTAAAGAATATACCAAAATCCATACTTATTTTTGGTGCATGGAATTCATCTTAGAATTCGTGAATTATTATCAACTAGAATCTTTTGATCCATTTATCACTTTCATGTAGGACACATGTTCATTATTATCAATTAATATTGATTCATCATCCTTGGTGACTAGAAAACCATATATTTTAGGTTCACTAACATCTCTGGTGATCTTATGTAGTACTTGTGTCTCTAGGAAATCCTCTTCAAATAAACTTTGTGGAATATATTTCTATGCCAACTCCTATTTATCTTGATCATGTACTTCATCAAAGTCTACCTCACTCTCACTATCTCTTCTAGAGATATACTCCCTATTAAGAAACATGGTGTGTATTTTCACTATTACCTTTTTATATTAGGGTTCATATAATTAATATCCCCTTATTTTATTAGGATATCCCATTAAGATAGACTTTATTCCTTGGGTGAAAGTTTGTTACCTTGAGAGGCCATAATAAATTCCATGTATCCCTCTACATGTAAATTTGACAACACATATTTACTTCCACACTGATGTTCATATGGAATATTTTTTTTCATTAGTTAGAACTTTTTTTATTAAGTGAACCATTGTATGTATTGTAGATCTCCAATAACCACTATAATGAGACAGGTAAAGCTTATAATATAAAAAAAGTTCACTAATACCAAGATTAATATTATTGGTAATGTGATATGGTAGTCTCTAATAGCCACTATAACAAATTTGGAATCATTGGTTTTTCATAGATCCAACTCACCTTGGGTTATGCTTTGGAATCTACTTAGTTCTTATATTTTAAAAAATATGTCAGCTCCACATGTTATATCAAATAACTAATTTGTAGAAATAGAAATATTTCACTAGATAACGAATACAATTGTAAGAACTCGAGTTTTTTGTATGAGGTAATAATCACTTATTATTCAGTTTTAAATATTTAAATATGGCCTAATGTGAATTCCCTTTTAGGTGATGGAGGTGTTGAGAGTGTTTGGGGCTAGTTTGGAGCCCAGGACACAAGTTTGGGGTGAAATGGCCTAGCGCATGGTTAGTGAAAACCGTAAGATTAGGGAAACACAACCATGTATCCATGTCTATAATTTTGACATTAGAGATTTTCACAGTTTGGGAATGGTTAGTCAAACTATGTGAGAAAACTATGTGGGGCCCCTTTCTTATAGCTAACCACTCACATTTGGTGCACTATTTGTCAAATTGTGCACTCGAATTTTGTGACCCCTTTATTTTGTGTGAATTTTATAATTTTAAATTAAATTAAATCTATTTTAACCTAAAATCCTCATTTTTATCCTATGCATAGAAAAGGAACATTTTGAGAGCCTCCTTCAGTGAATAATCTTGGATTTGATCCCTCTATTCAAACTCTGATTCAAACATGGAATGTCTCGTAGGATCTACAACGGTGAGTACTTGGTTTGTTTTTATCCATTATTTATTCCTCTATATATTGGATGCACTATTTAGGTTCACCCTAATATACCCTAATTTCTGTTTATTTATTTTTTTCTTCATTTTTATCCCAATCTTAGTCGAATAAGGAGTTTATACTGGATGAGCACTCTACTATTAATCTATGGTAGGTGGTCTATAATTTTCATATTGGTTTCGGTACATTATAGACCAAGATATAATTGTGTTTCTCATTAGAATTTATAGTACGACCCCAAAATTAAAATGATTAATTGATTTAGTTGAATTGGAACCTATTAGGGATTCCCATTATCTTCCATAAGACATGTTGGAGGATGTTTCCCCAACTATATTCAACCCATGGTGTGTTCCATGTTTTCTCTATGTAATTTCCCTTTGTTGAACCACCCAAGGGGTGTGTTCTTGTTATTTCCATATAACAAGAATCCCATATATAAATGAAATGAATCAAATGGTTTCTTAAGATATGTTTTCCTTCCCCTTACATGTGATTCTTGATTAACTGGTTTAAATTGAACTTGAATTTCCTAAAAGTTTTATTTGGAAAATGTGAAATCAGTGGGTAAACTCATGTGATATGTTTAATTGTGAATTGTGAACAATGAGTGTGTATACTCATTATTTGTCATTGAATTTGAATGTTTTTACATTATAGGGTATACTCATGAGATGTGTTTGAATGTGAATGGTTATACAAGTGGGTAGACTCATATGGTATGAATTGATTAATGGTATGGAATTGTGATTGATTCCATAGATTCCATAGACGATGCTCCTTGGATATTGAATGCAGTAGTGGACTCCTTGGTTAGAGTCTTCTCCTTGGTTCTTGATTCCATGGGATACCTTATGTCTTTCTACCCCTTGGATCTAGCTTGGTTGGACTCGCATAGGGCATGTTCAGTTGACATACTCCTAGGACTCCAACCAATGACTAACTGAGTTTCCATTGAGATGCTCCTGGGACTTGACGTTGATATCTTGGTCTTATACACCTTTGATCCATAAATTCATGGTTTGACACTTGGTTTATATGACACGGCCATGATAAATGGGATATGTTTGGTTCAATGGATCAGTCATGGATGTTTTGACTCTTCTGGTTATGCAGCAAGGTCATGGTTGATATGGTTCTTAGGTTTTTATGGAGATTTCATGGTTCTTACTCTCTTTTACTTGTACCTACCCTATTTAAGAGATTGAACATCTTTTGCAGGGAGCCTTGAGAGGTTATTCATGATTTCCAGTTTAGTATTTTACATTCCATGATCATCTTTACATTCATTTATTTCTTACTTGTTTACATGCACAGTTCTTAGCTTATTATATTGTACAGCCTAGATTTGTATAGATATTTGGGTGGTTACCTTCTAGGATTGTATCTCACACCATATTTGGACTATAGTTGGGTACCCAAGTAGACAATTTGAATATAATTAGAGATAGGGTCAAATAACCACAATTTGAGGGTTGGTTTTGTACCATGATTAGGAGCAGGGGAGCATGGGACTGAGATCTAGATCACGATGCTATTTGGAGATACCACTTTTGGTGTTTCTGGTATTTTTATAATTTTATTGTATTGTACTATTTTATACCAGTTTTTGAAGCTTTATAGAAACATATACCATCATCATTGTATATGAGCCACTTCTGGCATTATTGTTACCTATTCCTACTATTATCTATTGTCTGACTATTATACTAATTTCTCTATTGAATGTTATTGATATTCTGTTGTGCTACTCTGGTGATGAGGGAATAGTCTCCTCACATACACACCAAGGACCACACTGCTAGTCAGTAACCTGTGAAATTTGGGGAGATGCACTAGAGGCCTTGTGACCCACCTCGCTTAGGGGTCTTTTGATTATCATCTAAGTCGAGGATGTTACAAATTGGTATTAGATAATTTCTTTTCTATTTTCATTTACTATTAAGAGATAATTGAAAGGTATAGTAAGGAAATGGAATTTGGTCATGAGTTTTTCCCGGGCATAGCAAACTAGTGTACAAGAAAATTTGAATTTCTTGGAATTAAATTTGTGTTTCCTATATTTTGATTATTATAGTTGATTTGATTACGTCATTAGGTAATGCACTTGAATTATGATATTATTGTTGATATGTGATGTGGCCTTAAATTCACCTATTTTTCACATATTTTTATTTGATTTTTATTAATTTAATTAATTAATTTTTCATTTTTGTTTAATAATTTCATTTTTTTATTTTACAATTTAATTCATTAATTAATCAATTTTTATAATTAATTATATATTTTTAGCTAATTAATTTATCATTCATGTCTTACTAAATTTTCTATGTTGTTTCCTTTTATTAAAAAATTTATCAATTTATCTTCTTTTAACTAACTTAAACTCTTATTTAATTCTATTTTCATAAAATAATTTAACTTCAATTATCAATTTAACTATTTAATTTTATTTCATTTATTTAAATTAAATATTTTTAATTTAATGTTTTAAATCAATTTTAAAATCATGTATCAATTTAGTTAATTTCCCTGCTAAATAGTTTAAGTTAGTTTTTAATTTAATTTTAATTTTTTGTTTTGAATTTATTAATCATATAATCGTTTAATTATTAGTTTAAGTTTCATTAATTGAATCAATTTTTTAAATTTATTTTTCTTTATTTGTAATTATTTTAGTTGTTTTAATTTTTTAACTGTTTTATTTTTAAGTACGTAGTTAAATTTTAAGCCACCTCTACTACCTCCCACCATCATCCCCTTTAATTTTTCACATCATCCACTAACTTAGAGGTGTCTCATGAGACACTACTGCCTCTACTCACCATTTCTCTCCTTCTAACTGCCTTACTTCCCACTGGTGAGTCCCACTCACCACTGGATTATCACAACTACCCATCCCTACTATGAAACATAGTTCTACTACTTTTTTAATAGTGAATCAAATTCACTGTTCTATACAGTCACTGCTAATCCCCAATAGTGAGTCAAACTCATCATTGCTTCTCACTCTTTTCTCGGCTACCACTACATCGACTCGCGATTCACCCTCTATCACACAGGTGAGTCCCTCCTTCCCACTATTCATCATGAACAACAATTCACCCTAACATAACGTCATAGCTAGAACCTCCTCTCTCAACCATCATTTCCCCAGTGAACAAATTAGATCTGTACATAAAAAAACACCAACCACACCACGCCCTTTCTTCAAAATTTTGGAACCTTTAGTACTGCAGATCTGAAACTGATAAATTTCAACCCTAGATTTTTTTTCATCCTTTAGCTCCACAAAATCTCAACAGACACCACCGGTCTCTTCCGATTGAATCTAATCCCAGCCTTAAGGAGGAGCTTCCCGACATCTGACATCACCCGGAGTTGCTACCACCACTATCGGAGAATCTAGAGCCACCCGTCGCCTAAGATTGTGCCTATAGAAGCCACATTGCAGCAGATCTGACGAGAACTCATCGTAGTTTGACGATGAAGTCGGTGCCACCACAGAGGAAGCCTCCAACACTAGCGATAGAGCTACGGTCGAGCCACGACTTACAGGGGAAGGTGAAACAACCCCCACCCCACATGTACTGCGTGGATATGAGATAGATATAAGTAAAATAAAAAAATAGTAATATATTAAATAAATACCCAAAAAAAATTATATAATTAAATAAAAACTAAAATTCATAATAATAATCATAAAAATTTAATAATAATTAATAATAAATGAAATTAATTAATAGATCAAATAATTTAATCCATTAAATAAATATTAATCTTAATAAACTAATTTAAATATAATAATATTTTATAAACTTAATAAATAAATTAATAACTTTTAATTGTATGTAAATTATTTTAATAACATTTAATAACCAAATAAATTAATTATATTTTATAAAATCATAAAAATATTATCTTTAATTATCTTAAATAACTTAAGGAATAATAAATTAATTATAATAAACAAATAATAAATACTAATTAATAATTTAATATTTTTTTTAATATTATAATAATTGATTACTTGATGTTTTTAACAATATAATATTTTAATTAATTTTATTTATTTTTTACATTTTTATTGTACAGATACTCACCCCACCAAATTTCCATCCAGATTAGTTCAACCTCTTGAAGTAGTTAGTTAGAGGGGCTTTGATAACTTCACAGGGATGGAAATAAAGGGGCACACATGTTTCCTGATTCTGTTGGAGGTCAATTTAAGTCGGTGATGACATGGGTGAAAAACAAAGTATGATAGAGTACTTTAAAAGGAGAAGAGAATCAGTTATAGATCATATGATTCATGCCAATTTTTTGAGACTTCTGAGGGATCTTAAAAGAGGAAAAAGATAGAGATGTATACCGAAGAGATGGGGAAAACCCCGAAACTAGAGCAAAAGTAAGAAATTAGAGAGGTAGATTTCTTTCTCTGTTGTCAATTTATTTAGATTTTAATTTAATTTTTTTCTTACTTATTTAATCATTATCTTCAATTAAACTTTTAAAATCAATAATTTATAATTCTACTGGATCATATTTTACTAAGTCTTCAAAAATTTGAATTTTCACGATTTGGTATTGATTGGAGAGATTAGTTCCAGATCTTTATTTTTAAATTTTTCACACCTATCGCATTTTATTTCATAACTCCATGATCATTCAGAGAAATTGATCATGGATAAATTTCTCAAATTTTAAGTTCAAAACATTGGAATATTACATTGAGTTATATTTCATTGATTCATTTTCAATATCATTATAGTTTGATGAATCTTGTAGTGGAGAACTTCATGATTTCGTCTTTCTATGGGTTTGATCTCTAAGGGAGGGAGATTTGTATAACTATTTTCTAAGGTTGATAATTCAATTTCATTTTTGTGAAGATTTAAACATATCAACTAGCAGTGTTAGTATTTCCCTAGACATTTTCTAGATCTATTTTTCCTCAATATTTGTATCCACTACTTAATCACTATTTAACCCCCACTACCTATTCTTTTTTTTCTCCATTATCAATTACTTCAATATAAAAAACAATTGTCTTCGGTACTAATATTTTTAATAATAATAAAAATTTAGAAGTCCAAAAAAAATCAACCATTATTGAAAAAATTTGGGTTTTGTTTTGAAAAGAATTGGTCACTCTACCTTCATGTGGGTTTGACCCTACTATCCACTATATATTAGTAAGTAATAGATTAAAAATAATTGAACTTTTAAATTGTATTCAATGATATATGGGTCAAGTTTTCGGCGTCGTTTTCAAGGAAGGCATCTTGGGACCATTTTTCAAAACAAAATAAAAATTTAGTATTAAAAATAAAAAAAATGAATTAGATGCTTGTTTTATTTGTTAACATTCTTCATCATATATAATTTTGTGCGTACAATCTGTTAAAATAATTGAAGATAGTGGTTCTTCAATAATCCACATGAACGTTTTTTGTTTTATATGGATACTATAGACACACTACCTGGCAGTGTTTTTATAACCAACCACAACATACTTTTTACCCTGATGAACATGAATAAACTTTTGAACCCCAGCCTAAACTCCTAGCTATTGGTCAATATATTTTATTAAAAATAGAATCTAGGCTTGATCAAAATGAGGAAAATTTCTTTGAAATTAGAATAATGAACTTTGAAGATCATAACCAAAAACTACAACAGTTTGAGGACACACTCCTAGAATTACAAATAAAGTTTAAAGAACAAGAAAAATATAAAATAAGTGAAGAATAAAATGTCTATAGAAAATATGAAAATGAAAATGAAGAGGAGAGTGAGGCTAAACCTGATCAACGATATTTTTATTAGGAAGATTCTAAAACTGAAAACAAAATTTGGACATAATTAAATATTTGAATAAAGAAAATATCATTGATACATATGTCAATAACATAAAGGGGGTTGAGTTTGAAATTTTTTAGAAATAACTTAATATTATTGATGATGAATGTTCAGTTTTCTTCATGATTCCCACTTTAGATAAAATTCTCCATTTTAGGAACTTTGAAAATGTCATTTCTTAGTTAGAGGAGAAATTGGAAATTGAAAAACTGAGTGTCAAAAACTCTTAACCCATCTTTACTAATATTTTGAATAATTAACTTAAAAATGGATATGGGTATATTATGTAATATAACATTAACTTAGAAATCATTTATTCAAAAAAATTACCTGAATTGAAAAACACTCTTCTCTATTTTGAAAGTGTAAACCCAAAAATCTTTGAAATGTTTTGTGATGGAAAAGATTAGAAAATATGTTTTTAAGAGAGATTAATTTAAGGTTCTTCTTATTTGATTCATTTAACTAAAAAATATTTAATTTATTAGACTAATGAAATAGAAAACACTTTTGACCAACTTGGGGGAAATTTTTTAAATATAAAATCACTTAAATCTGAATTTATTGAAGCTGAACTGCATGTTTCTATCCCTAAAATTGAATAGAAACAGTCAACAGATTTTGTTTTTTAAAATGAAATTTTTGAAGGTGATTATAAAATATTTGTTTCACCCAAATTTACCCAAGTTGTATTGTATAAGCGGTATTTGTAGTACAACATGGGTTATCGATCCTCAGAGACCTAAGAAGAAACCTAAGAAACATACATTCTAAGAAGGTGATTTGATGGTGTTGATTTGGCTATGAAGTGGAAAACTTGGGTTTGAATTGATTGGATTGTTTTAGATTTTAAATAATTAAGTGAATTCAATTTAAAAGCATGAGTTCGTCCTTGGTTATCGCATGGGGTGTATTGATGAATTTCATTTTAAATTATTTTAATGTCTTAAATTCGTGTGTTTCCTTTATTGAAAAACAAACATCCCAAATCAATAACCAATTTTGAGTTTTCACTATATTAAGGCTAATCACATATACAATTTTAGGATCATATTTATGATAACTCCAATGTATATGATCGTTTTATCACTCGGGATGTGTAACCTTAAAATTGGTGAGTTTAAAGGATAACGTACATCATTGAATGAAAATCTCAAAAATTGAATTGATTAGGAATTATTAAATTGAGAAATAACATCCAATTCATCCCATTTCTACTCCCTTGGATCAAACAACTATATTTTTAGCCCTCCATTGATTTTATTATGTTAATTAAAGCAGGTAGTATACTTATGATGGTGGAATTGGAGAAGGAGAAAAAATAAATAACAATCCCTCACCATTGTGTGAAGAGTTTCAAAAAAGATTATGTGAATGGCCTCAATCCCTAAGGCAACGGTATCAACATGATATAGAAAATGAAGTGAGAAATGAATAAGAAGATTATGGTTATATTTTATTAATTAAATGAAGGTGAACAAAAAACTTACATGGGAAAATTGATGATGTGATTACAAAATGAAAGCAGGAAATTAAAATTGAAAGAAACACAATAGATGAAAGAAAAACTTGGATTACACATTACCTTTGACAACATATCCTTATATAGGAATATTTTAAGCCTTAGGTACACCCCCCAATAATAAATTCCATCCCCATTAACTTGGAGAGTCAATAGAGTGTGAGAAAATCAAGGGAATTTTGACATTTCAAAGTTGACCGGAAAATTTTTCTAGATTCATCCTCCATTGTGAAGTGTGAATTTGTAATAGAATATAGCCAAATACTGAGGGTTTGTAGAAGAGATATATGATCTTCCATCAGTCCTCTATTAACTTTAAATATTTCCAGTCATTTGGTGCAGCCTTTTGGATGTTATGCTTGAAATAGTGGGATGACTTTATGGGGATTCAGATCAGGCCCACTATTTAAATGTAAACTTAGGATCCATTTATCTCCATGAAAACTAAATATTTATCTCTGAACATATTTTAATGAAATTATCCCCAACTTTTTATATTTCTAAAGTAAAACTTTGAGGTTCATTGGGATCTATTTTTGGGCCCCACTTTTGTTTGATGGGCCTTAGGCCAATTATGCTTTATCCAAAACATTTATGCATTCATTATCAAAAATATCCATCTTCACTTGGTATTAATCCATTGATCCTAAAAGACAAAATATTACAAAAAGAGTGATCAATAAAATCCAAAAATATTAAATCCAAAAAATGAATATAATGTTCTGCACAAACAGATGATTGATTGGGCCCAAATTTTCATTTTAAACATGAATTGTATTTGAGATGAGAAATTAAGTTTAATTTATATAATACAATAAAATTTATGTTTATGGACTTCGGAAAAAATTATTATTAATATATTAACAATGAATATTATCCAATTTCAATGGTTAATCACACCCCCAACTTGAGATTTTCTTGTCCTGAGAAAAAATAATCACAAAAATATGAAATTGAATTTCCTTTTTCTAAAAAAAATTTAATATGCAATGCTCACCCGAAGACCTCATACCAAAAAAATAATGAAACCCATCAAAATAATTTAAAAAATCTAGGTCTATAGGCATATCCCAAGCCCCATCCCATTCCTATTTTCAAATTCATCACCATATTTCATCCAATTTCAATTAGGCATGAGGAAGTGTTGTGTGTCATAATAGACATGGCGGTTCATTTTCATTCAATGGATAAAATATGGAAGCTATAGGAAGAATAAAATTTTAATATTAAGATGAGTATTCATTTTTTTCTTTTTTTTTCCTTTTTCTTGTTGTCATTTTTCCATGGTAATTGAAATTTAACTAAATCAAGTCAAACAATGTAGCAAGACTTTGTCGATGACTCCCAGGCTTAAAGACCTTAGGGAACCAAGTGAAGCTCACATACTCAGGCATCATCTCGAGTTTACTCAATCAAAAACAAATTCAAATTACCACAAATAGAGATAAAATTCTCAACTCCAGGCCAAAAAACTATGGAGTCATGATCTCCAAGTTCCAAAATCCACACATTATGTCAATCCATTTCTCTACGTGCAATTGATTTTTTTTTTGAAATTTTTTTAGAATACTCATGTTTAAATTAAATTGATCACCAAAACTATGCCATTTATTATGAGACCCCAAAAACTTAAACTAATACCCCACAATCCAGAAGACGTGCACTGTGTTTTTTGTTATTAAATGGATGAAAATATAAACGGTGAAAATCACATTAGAAAACTACCCTTTCCAAAATCTATGAAAATGAACTTAAACATTCATGAAAATTAGAATCAAGGCATGAAAAATTATTTGATATCCAATTTCATAGTTTTCAATGTGTGTTATCATGTTCAAGGTTAATAGAATTATTCTTTCCACACATGTTCTTATTCACACAAAATAAAAAAAAATTATTTCAACTCCCCCCAACTTAGAATAAAATTGTACCCAGTATTTAAAGAAAACATAGAAGGGGGTAGGGGAGAGGTGTTCAAATAGGACATTGAAAATGAGAATCATGGAATGAATTCACCTAGTGGTTGATGTTTAAAGCACATGCCTTAGTCTCCCTTTAGTCCTGGGTTTGAGTCCTAGCGGATTGGGCAGTTGTGAAGGGATTTTCCCATGACCTATGACCCATCCTTTTATTTTTTTATTATATTTTTTTGTATTTTTTTAACCTAAAAAAATAAAATAAAATAAACTGATGATACATTGTGTTATTTTTAAATTTATAGGTATTTTATTACTCAGAGATCACACCGCATGACAAGGATTAATATGGCACTCTCCTTTCATACCCATCCATGCTCATAATAAAAGAATAGGTCAATAGTCTAAGTTATAATCATATTCATTTTTTTACCTATAAATGAATAAAAATAAAATACACAGATGATACATTGTATTATTTTTAAATTTCTGGGTAAGGTATTACTCAGGGATCACACCATGTGACACAGATGAATATGGTGCCCCCCTTTCATACCCATCCTTACTCATAAAAGAATAACATTTCAATACTCTATGGAAATTTTTTAAATATCAAAATTAAAATAAAAAATAAATACGATTCACAATAACTAGAAACATGACAACCATGGGTTTCCTCCCATGCATTGATTTTGTTTAAAATCACTAGCTTGACTTAGACACTTAATTTTTTAAGTATTTTCCTCATCTAAGGATGGTTCACACAAGTCTTCATCAAATTATTCTTTTTGGAATGGTTCATGGAATGGTTTGACTCTATGCACATTAACTTTAAAGGTTTGATCATTGGTGGGATCTTAAATTTCTACATCCCAATGGGGGTATACCTTATGCACTATGTATGGACCTGAACATCTAGATCTTAACTTTCTTGGATGTAAGTGAAGTTTAGAACTATAAAAAAGAATATGTTTACCCGATACAATGTGTTTGGCTTTAAGATTTTGAGATAGGTAGGCTTGTACTTTAGATTTATTGATCCTTGAATTTTCGTAAGCCGCCATCCTAAGTTCCTCAAGTTCATTGAGATCTAATTTCCTTTTTTCTTTAACCAATAAGAGTTCATAATTCAATTTTTTTTACAAAAATGCCTTATGTTCAATCTCCATTGAAAAATGGCATGCTTTACCATAAACCAACCTATATGGTGATATTCCTAAAATGGTTTTATATGTTGTTCGATAGGCCCAAAGAGAATCTAATATATTTCTCGACTAATCTTTCTTAGATGGATTAACTATTTTCTCAATAATTTCTTTTATTTCTTGGTTAGCTAACTCAGCTTAACCATTGGTCTGTGGGTGGTAACCAGGGGAGACTTTGTGAGAAATTCCATATTTTTACATGAGTTCTAAGAATGGATGATTGAAAAAATGAGGTACACAGTCACTAACGATATCCATAGGAATTCCAAATCTAGAGAGGATGTTTTCCTTGATAAATTTAATCGATGTTTGATGATCATTTGATTTTTTAGAAATTTCTTCAGTCCATTTTGACAAAAACTCGACAACTAAGATAATGTACAAATATCCCCTAGAGTTTGGGAAGGGACCCATGAAATCAATTCCCCAACAGTCAAATATTTCAATCACTAAGATGGGAGTGAGTGGAATTTGATTCCTCTTTGTGAAGGACCCTACTTTTTGACACCTATGGAAGCTTTCACAAAATTTTTAGGAGTCCCTTGAGATGGTGGGTCAGAATAGACCACTTTGAATAACCTTAGCATATGTTTTCTTAGAGGATAATTGACCTCCACACGCCACACTATGATAGAATTTAAGGATAGACACTTGTTCAGATTCTCAAACACACCTCTTAATGACTTCATCAGGTCAGAACTTATAGAGGTTTGGATCATCAAACACATAGTTCCAGATAGAAAAAAGGAATTTCCTTCTATCTTAAGTCCCTAATAATTTGGGAATGAATCCTTTAGCTAAGAAGTCGGCTATGTCAGCATACCAAGGACATTCACTCACAGAGTATAGGTGTTCATCAGGGAATGAATCGGACACATAAAGTTGGGATAATTTGTCAATAAATTCTATCCTAGAGAGATGATTAGATACAACATTTTCAACACCATTTCTTTCCCTGATTTTGAGGTAAAATTCTTGCAAGAGAAGGACCCACCTAATCATTATATCCTTAGAATATTTCTTCTGGAAGATCTATTTCAATATAGAATGGTCAGTGTACACAGTGATGGGGGATCCTAAGAGGTAGGAACTAAACATTTCTATAGAAAAAACAACAGCAAGTAACTTCTTCTCAGTGGTGGTGTAGTTTATTTGGGAAACATTAAAGCAATTACATAAGGATTTTTATCACACTATTATCCTAACATAGATCCTAAGGAAAATTCACTCGCATCACACATGAGTTCAAAATGAAGGTTCCAATTTGGGTATCTCATGATGGGAGGAGAGGTGAGAGATGATTTGAGGGTTGATAATGAACCCTCACACATTTCTATCCAAACAAATGAATCATCCTTTACTAGAATACCACAAAGGGGATGAGCGGTCGAAATAAATTTCCTAATGAATCTTCTATAGAAACCATCATGTCCTAAGAAATACCTCACTTCCTTGACAATTTTGGGTGATGTAAGGTAACAAATGATTTCGACCTTGAATTTATCGACTTCAATCCCCCTACCTAAGACTAGATAGCCAAGGACTAGTCCATCTTTAACCATGAAATGTCATTTTTTTCAAGTTTAAGACTTGATTTTTTTCTTCACATATTGACAAAACTCTCTCCACATTCCTCATACATCCCTCGAACGTATCCCCAAACATAGAGAAGTCATCCATGAAGTCCTCTAGAAAATCCCTTACCATATCCAAGAATATTCCCATCATGCACCGCTAGAAGGTTCTAGGGGAATTTCATAATTTGAAGGGCATTTTTTTAAGGAAAAGGTGTTGAATGGATAGGTGAATGTAGTCTTCCTTTGATCCTATAGGGAGACCTCAATATAATTGTACCCTGAGTACCCAACTAAGAAAAAGTACAAAGCATGACCTTCCACTATCTCAAGGACTTGGTCAATGAATGGTAAGTGGAAATGGCCCTTCTTGGTAAATTATTTCAACTTCCTATAGTTGATGGAGACTCTCCATCCACTACTCACCCTCGTTGGAAGAATCTCTCCATCCTTATTGGTTATCACTATGATTCTATCCTTCTTTGGAACCATGTGGATTGGGTTGACCCACTCACTCTCAGATATGGGATAGATGATACTAGCTTTTAACAATTTCAAAATTTCTTTTTCACTACTTCCATTAGATTAGAATTGAGTTGCCCCTGAGGTTGACAAAACATCTTTGAAACAGATTCTAGAACAATCCTATGACTCCTGATAAGTGAGTTAATCCCAAGAATATTAGATAGGGTCCATCCAATGGCTTTTTTGTGTCTCTTAAGGACATCTAGAATCATCCTCTCATGATCGGCTTGAAGAAAAGAAGAAATTACAATAGTATGTGTTCCATTTTATCCTAAGAAGGCATACATAAGTGCAGCAGAAAGTTCTTTCAATTCAAGATCAGGTTGGTTCAAAATTTTAGTAGAATATTAGGACATTAGAACAAGATCAATTTCTTCTTTTAGACTTTCAGATAATATTGATTCCCCAAGTGTAGAAATTTCATCTACTAGATTCATTTGATCAGTGTTAGGGAAGGTATTTGGAGTGGTCTCTATGAATGTGGTTTCTTGAAATATTTCACTGATTTTTGATCTTATGATTTCATCATAGGAAAAATCTGAAAGTGATTTTATCCAAGGAGATAAAATTATTTCATGTGAACAAAAGAAATTAATCTCTTCCTCACTTAAACATACCTCAAATATTCCTTGATGTTCTATGGATTCTTTATTGACTAAAAATAAAATTTTTTATTTCTAAACACTTTTAGGGGAAGTGAGAAACCGCACAACCCTAACCACATACCATATCACAAATTGAAATGTTCACAAAACAAACATATGAAAAATAACCACAAACCAAAAATCCCACCATGGGACTACATATCATAATACATGTAATCATCTCTGCATCCAACACAAGAGTCCCCTTTTTCCATAGCCAATTTCCATTCAAGGGCTGATTTATGCCGCCTCAAAATATAATCAATTTTCTCAAAATTCCACATCTGGTCTAGTAAAGGTTGCACTGGGAAAGGTTTCTTGATCAAGCTGTATTTTTTGAAGGAAAGAAGCACCCCCTTTATCCCGCTTAAAGGAAGATCTGGTACTCACCGGTCACAAAAGGTAAAAGTATTCTTTTCTTGTTCATCTTCTTGGTGTAGTAGATTTAGTTCCTTCACACTCAGTCATCCTTTCGTTCTCATTTTTTACAATGTCACTGTAGGAATGGTAGGCTGGACCACTGAAATTTTCTTTATTACCCCCAGAAACATTATTCCCTTTGTTCTTCGAGGCATTATCCTTGCAACTAGTAGAATTCCCCCTCCTTGGATCCAGCGTGTTACTATCAATCAATTCAAGAAATCCAACTGCATTAGCAGACTCTTTCATGGCCATAGGGACTTCCTCATGGCCCAATATTACAGCATTGTGCCCTTTCACACAGGCCCTATTGGCATCACCACTGATCACAACATCAGCATCTAAAACCTCTTCAAGAATGCCTTCCAAAATCAGAGGATGAGATCTGAAGATTAGGAAGGCCATCGAGAAGATCCGGAACTTTCAGGCTTAAAGAAACTTCTAAGAATGGGGAAAGAAAATCAGGGTTTGTAAAAGGCCATAAGAACCCTGTTCTCTCATGGAATGAAAATTCCCCTCCCCCTCTAAGGGGAGAGGAGTCACCACTGGCATTGTCGTCATGTTCCCATTTCGAGCTTGGATAGCAAAGATGATTGTTTCAAGGAAGGGATAGCCAAGGATGATTGGGGATTGTTCCTTTATTTCCTAATTTTGGATTGTTGTCAAGGAAAATGAAGTCATAAGGTTAGATGATTTTTTCTACTTTTACTAGAAAATCCTTTAAAATACCCTTTGGAACCCTAATTATATGATCAACAAGTTGATGTGTGACAGATGTCGGTTCAATCTCTTCCAGGACTAACTGGAAGTACACAACATAGGGAAAGAGATTGACACTGGCACAGAGGTCACACAAGGCTTTGATAACATTGTTCTCTCCTAGTTCAACATTGATGTAAGGGAATCCTGGGTCTTTCAAATTTGTTGTAAGGGTTCCTTGTATTGTTGTGATAACATTTTCTACCAGAAGGACTTTGTTCTTATGTGATAATTTCCTTTTAAATGTGCAGAGGTCCTTTAGGTATTTTGAGTATGCAGTAATGGTTTGAATAGAATAGAGGAGTGGAATTTTCATCTTGACTTGTGAGAATATTTCCCTCAATGTTTCACTCAATTTAGGCTTCGTTTTCCCCCTCATGCATTGAGGAAATGGTGTAAGTTGTCTGATTGTTTGTTAAAGAATTTTTTATTTCACATTTTCATCGGTTTTCTTAGTTTGATCATGTGATTCATTTAAATTTTCATTAGTTTTTAAACCTTCAGATGGTTTTTTAATTATTTGTTCAGGTTTCTCAGTTGATTTCCCAATTCTTAAAACTATCATAGACTTTAGTTGTTCATGAGTTGTCTGAGTGAAACTTTATTCTCCCCTTACAGTTGGGGATGGGACATCCTGAGTAGGCATGGGTGCCTTTCCGGTTTTGATTTTTTGTAATTATTGTTTAATTGATGAGACTTATGAGTTCATTTTCTTCATTTTTTTACACAACTGTTCAAGGATTGGGATAGATCGGGTAGTGTCTTGTGCTTGTTGGTTTATCCCAGGAGGATACTTTGATTGTTGGATTGGTTGTTGAATGGTTTGTTGGATAGGTTATTGATATTGGACTTGATGATGTTGTAACTGAACCATTTGTGGTTGGAACTGATTATGGGTTTGAATGTTTTATTGAGGGTATGGGTTGATACATTGTTTTTGTGTTGGTTGTTTATTTTCCTTCCAACAGAAGCCTATATGGTCATTATACCTTCGATTTAAGGTGTTTTGGAATTGTGTATTTTGAAAGTTCATTGAATTATCTTCTTCTGGTGGTCCTCCTAAAAGAACAACCTTGATAGAAGGAATGGTTGGGCAATTATCAGTCTTGTGGTCATGTTTTTCACAAACTGTACAAACAAGCTCAAAAGTTTGGGTTTTGTGGACCTTACTAAGTCAATTTCCTCAACCTTCCTAGTGAGTGAAAAAAGATTTTCTCTAAGGTTTTATTCTTCTCCAAGATTGTGCATTCCAATATATTTGGGTGGCTTCTTGTAGTAAGGTGATGTTCCCCATGTTTGGTTTTGTTCAGAAAGATTTTTTAGATACCTGTAAGCATCATTTGGGGATTTGTTTTTGAAGGTTCCATTACACATAATATCAATGCCTGAATGGCCCAAAGGCCTTCTTTTTTATTTTATTATAGATAATCTCCCTTTTAAGGGTTCAAGGGGAACCCGTACATGACCCGTAGGACCAAGTCACAATGCCCGACCTGACCCGTAATATATGACCTGAAGGCCCAGAGGCATACCATTCCCAATACATGACCTATAGGCCCAGCCCACTAGAACTGACCCTCCCTAGCTTCTACATTATTGATTTCCTTTATCTCCCCACCTGAATTTCTGATCGTCTAGAATTTCCCCGTACAAATCTGCATGGTGCTTGGTCCCGATGGTAATTTCCATACCCTCTCATTTTTCAAATCTGGTTAGCTCTGCTTCTGGTGACTGCTACTGGTGCTCTGATATTCATTTGGGGCCTGCTCTGTGTGAACTGGGCTTCTTCATGGTCTTTAATGGCTCGAAGGCCCTGTGGCCTAAAGGCCTTTGATGGCCCAAAATCCCAAATTAGGTGAATATTCTGGCTGCTACAGTACCAAACAGTACCTGCTATAGTACCTGCTACAGTAACCCGGAAATTCACCACCACCCGGTTTTGAACCTGGGTCTCTTGGATGCCAAGCAGGAGCCCTTACCACTTGGGTACGAGCTCGTTGGCTAATATCAATTAAATGTTTTCTTCTTGGACCTAACCATTCATAGAAAATTCTCACTTATTTTGGGATTAAGAAACCATGGTGTGGTACCATGTTTAATGTTTCTTTGAACCTTTCTCATGTTTCATAGAATGTATCCCCCTCTCTTTCAAAAAATTTTTTGATGCTCTTTTTAAGTGAAATTATTTTGTGATGGGGGAAGTATTTTTTATAAAATTCTCATTGTAGTTGGTCCCAAGAGAGAATGTATTCTGGTCTCAAATTGTTTAACAAATTATTTTCTCAGTCCTTAAGAGAAAAAAGAAAAAGGGATCATTTTAGCAGATTCCATTTTATTTTGAGGGCACATGGTTTCAAAAATGTCATTAAATTATTTTACATGAATGTAAGGCATCTTAGAATTCATCCCATAAAAGGTTGGAAGGTGGTTCAGGAAATGGGGTTTGAAAACATATTATGCATATCCTATGTTATCATTCCTAATGCATGAGGGTTCATTGGTTCAGGTGGGTGTGAGGTAGTCATTCATGGTCGGGTCTGCAAAAATTCTCAAGTTAGGGTCTTGCTCAATATTTTGGTTCCCTCCCCGGTTTATATTTTATTTTTGTGGGAGATTCTCCATTATATCGAACTCAATGTATATATCAAGAGTATTATGAAGATTTGGATTTAATTCAAAGAGACCTATATGGGTACTTGACTCCCCATCCCTAGGACTATTCACCCTAACTAGACAATTTGAATGGTCACGGGTGTAGGCAAACATGCACTAAGAAAATATAAAAAAAAAGGGGAAATATAAGAGAAATGGGATGAGAAAAGAGAAATGGGGGAGAATAAAAAGATATTCTAAGGTAACTTACTTGGTCCCTATAAATGGTTCCAAAATTTTATTTTACCCAAATATACCTAAGAAATATGGTAAAAGCAGTCACTTGTAATATATCTTGGGTTATCGAATCCACTGGAACCGAAGAAGAAACCTTGAGACACTAAGATTGGATGTGAGGATTGGCTATGAAGTGTCTAACTTGGGGGGTTGATTTTGATTGAAGAACTAATTATTTAATTTAAATAACAATAAAAACCAAAAATTTAATTGATCTAAAATAATTAACTAAGATGGTTTGATTCTAGGTTATTTCTTGGGGTGGATTGGAAGCATTTGTTTTTTAGAAAGTTTTATATCGCTAATTCAATATGAATCAACAAAATAAGATAATTCCACAAACTCATTCACCAATTTAATTCTTACAAAATTAAAATGATAATCACCAATGAACATAGAGGATCAATTTCATGATCACTCCAAGGAATGGGATCTTACTAGCACTCAGAATTTGTCTTCATTAAACTTGGTGAAGACGAATAAGAACATAACTCATCGAATGGAAATATTAAAATAACAAAAATATTTAAAAAATAAAGTACATGAAATAACATCCAATCCATTTCATGAAACTCCATAGGACCAAACCATAAAATTTTATCCCTCTATAGAAGTTATTAAATCAATGGAAGTGAGATATCGACTTAAAGAAGTGGAATTGATGAATAAAAACATTAATAAAAATGAACACTCCATCGTTGTGCGAGAAATTCAGAAGTGATGGTATGAATAAATTCACACCTTGATTCAACGGTATCAATTTATGAAGAAAATGAAAATAAAAATTGAATAATAATAAAAACTTTTATTAAGATACTAAATGTGAAATAAAAACTTACATGGGAAAAATTGATGATGCGATTACAAAATCAAAGCAAGAAATTAAAATTGAAAGAAATACAATGGATGAAATAAAAACATGGATTCCCCATTACCTTCACTACCAGCTCCTTATATAGGAATATTTGGATACTTAGATACATCCTCCAATAATAAATTTTATCCTTATTAATTGGGAGAGTCAATAGAGTGTGATAAAATCAAGGGAATTTCGACGTTTCAATGTCGACTAGAAAATTCTTCCAGATTCATCCTCCATTTTGATGTGTGAGTTTTTTACTGAATATGGTCAAATATGGAGGGGTCGTAGAAGATAAATATGATCTTCCATATGTCCTATATTATTTTTAAAAATTTCAGTTCATTTTGTGCTTTTTTTTGGATGTTATGCTCTAAATGGTGGGATCACTTTTGGGAATTCAGATCAGGCCCACCATTTAAATGTAAACTTCAGATCCATTTATCTCCATGAAAACTTCATAATTATATCCAACCACAGTTTAATCAAATGATACCCATATTTTGATATTTCTTCCTTAAAAAATTTAGATTAATGGGGCTTTGATTTTGGGCCCCACTTTTGATTGATGGGCCTTAGGCCCATTATGGTTTGTCTAGAAAATTGTTTAATTCATTCTCAAAAATATTCATATTTCCTTGGTATTCATCTATGGATACTAAAAGATAAAATATTCCAAAAAAAGTGATCAATCATATCCCAAAATATCAAATCCCAAAAATAAATATAATGTTCTCCACAAATATATGATTGATTGGGCCCAAATTTTCATTTTAAACATGAATTGCCTTTCAGATGAGAAATTAAGTTCAATAAATATAATACACTAAAATTGATGCTTATGGACTTTAGAACACATTATTATTAAGATATTAAAAATTAATATTATCCACTTTTAGTGTCTAATCAAATAGATATTGAAAAAACTCTTGATGATTTAATCAAAATAAATTTTTCAGAAGCAGTTGATGATAATTATAAGTTTTTTAATGAGGAAATTCTGGAAGAAATTTATAACATTGTGAAACCTGAATATTTTAATGATTAAAAAAAATTTCTTCCATGTTTTACACATCCTTACTCAAATTAATTGGGTGCATTTTACCATATTATTACTAATATTAGTTTATTATTGGAGACACCCTTGATTTTTAGTGTTTTTGATTCTATTTAGCACACTATTTGTCCCATTCTTAAACCTGATAGTCTAAACTTAGTTATTATCACCCTTGAATTTTTTTTTATTGGGGTTTATTTTGACTGATAAAACTATGAGGATAATTTCATACCCCTATGATAACCTAGTACACTAATTTCCCTTCCTAAAAATGTTAATTTTGTTAATTCAAAACCCATTCCAGAAGTAGACAGCACACTTTCCAATATTGATTATTATGACCCATTTTTTATTTCTGAGCTTAAAGGATTCTTGGAAGAGCTTGAGGGACTTCCAGATTTTTAACCAAAGACTAAATGTCTTGAAACCATTAAGAAAATGAGCTTGGGTTATGATTTTACTATTTAACTTGAATACTCCTTTGAGTAGTCACTTAATATTAATGGGTGTTTCTTAGGAATCATTTTAGTTTGTAAGGGGTTCCAGTTTTCCCTTAAAATTATGTGGCCACAAATTTCATTCTTCTATTAAAAATAATTTGGAAAAACACATGTGTTGGTTCCTATTGAGGAAACCACACCCACCTAGTTTCTATGGTTAGTTTCTAGAGGATTTAGACTTGGGAATTTAAAACTAGCGCTGCATAGGAGGAAAAACATGATTTTACAGCTTTCAATTTTTTTTTGGTTTTTTTGGTTTTTAGAATTTTAATATAGTCTAACATAAGACTTAAAATTCAGTTATTCGTGATATTTAACCCATGTTTTGTCTTTGTTTTTACTTTTGTTTTTTTTTGTGTTCTATTTCTCTATCTATTGTTCAATTTCTAATATATTTGAGTCTTTATTCTTAATGGCCTGTGTTTATAGAGAAGGTTTTAGGTTGTTTCATTAAAATAATAATCATTTACATTGTAATCAATTTACAAGAAGATACATATTGGAGCCTCATTGAAAAAAATTCCTTTAACTCTCTCATTTGGTTTTTAATTACATTTGAGTTTCATGTGTTGATTTCATATTATAATCTTTTTCATTTTGCAGGAATAATAATTGAATAAAATAGATGTTTGATTTCATTTAGATGATACGGTGGAATTATTTTTAGATTTACTATAAAGATAAATCTTATTAAAATAGGGATTTTTTATTTGCTGCATATTTTTTTCTCTTCTTATTATTTTTACTATCATTACTGCTTGTGTTGATTACTATAAATTTTTTCTGCATGTGATGGATTATTGAAAATTTGTACATTAATGACTTTTAATTCATTCACTATGTGAGCATAAGTGTGGGGGGAATCTCCCATAGATGGTTGTTCTTAAGTAGGGTGTTTAGCATACATTTTCTCTACCCTATTGTACAACTGTCTAAATCAAAATAGATATATTTATTACACCCTACTCACTATTCACTCACATATTTTACATGATACTATATGAACTTAATTGAAATTTTTTTCACTGGATATAATAAAAAAATGCATGTAAAACTATTGTAAAATAGTTTTTTTGGAAAACTGAAACTATTTAAACTTCACTGATACCCTTAAACATTTCATTAATCTTCTTAATTGAAAATCTACTTTGAGATTTAATTGTAAAATTTTCTTCTACACCTTATAATTAGAATTTTGGGAAAATTTGGGTTTTAAGTCTGGGGGATGGGGTCAAATTAATTTGATCTAATATGTGCCTTATTGTAATTTCATCAAATGTCACTACTCTTTAAAAAAATAAAAAAAATGGCCAATTTTTTTTGCAAATTTCTTTCACAATTTCAATTTCTTTAGGCTTTACATTGTACTTCAATTATGTCTTCCCTAAGGATAATACATTTTTGGTAGTTAATAGTTGCCTTAAATCTAAAACTTTTGAGAATGAATGATTGTTGAGTTAATATTCTTAGTTCTTTTATAAATATGCAGTTTAGGAATTATGTTCTAGAGTGGTATATGATACATATTTGTAGAGTTATGATCATAAACTCGGGGAGTTGGAAGATTCAACTTTTTTTTAGGTGACTCAATTTTTAATTATTAAAAATTATAAACAATTTAGTGAGCTAGTTTAAATGGTATTCATATAAATGTTTTCAAACTAGAGTAAAATGGGAATTTGGGAACCCACGGTGAATCTTTGAGTCTCTAGGAACTAGGTGTGTTTCTATTAATAAATTCCATTTTCAATTTCAATAAGTGCAATGTACAGTTTTTTGCACAAAAAATATGGCTGAGAAAAATTAAAATAAGGTACCTAGTTGTCAAAATAAAAAGTTCATTAAGGTGAGGGGAATAATGAATGCCAGATGAAGAAGGAGACAATATATTTGTTTGAAATCATTTAAACTTTATCAATAAGGTGATTCAAAAATATTGTTAAAATAATTTTTTCTTTTGGAACCTAGGGGAAAGTAAATGTATAATCTTCCTAATCCTATGGTTGTGGAAGCTGCATCACATAATATCTGAGGAGAACCCACTGACGTTTGAGGATGAAGCCGGTGCCGCTGCGAAGGAAGCTTGCAACAATGGAAGTGGATTTGTGACTTGTATGGGAATCCAAAAGATCCCCCCCCCCCCATGCGCTGCGTGGATAAGGGGAAGTAAAATAAAAGAAAGAATATAAAATTAAATAAAAACAAAAAATATATATAATTAAATAAAAAACAAAAAAAAAATCGTAATCATAAAAATGTAATAATAATTAATAATTAATGGAATATATTAATAAATAAAAAAGTTTAATCAATTAAATAAATATTAATCTTAATAAATTAATTTAACTATAATAATATTTTATAAACATAATAAATAAATTAATAACTTTTTATTAGAAATAAATTTTTTTAATAATATTTAATACATAATTAAAAAAATTATCTTTTATAAAAATATAAAAATATTAACTTTAATAATTTTAAATTCCTTAATTAATAATAAATTAATAATAAAAATAAAATAATTATAACAAAAAATAATAATTAATATTTAGTAATTTAATAATTTTTTTAATCTAATAATAATTAGTTATTTATTCTTTTTAACAGTTTAATATTTTAATTAATTTTATCAATTTTTCACATTTTTGTTGTGAAGATACTTTCCCTACACAATTTCCATCTAGATTCTTTAAACCTCCTGAATCTTTTAGTTAGAGGGGCTTTAATAACTTCACAGGGATGCCACCAAAGGGACACACATGTTTCACGATTCTATTGGAGACCAATTTAAGTCAGTGATGACATGGGTGAAAAACATAGTATAAAGAAGTGCTTTAAAAGGAGGTGATCACTAGCTAGAGATAATATGTTTCACACAAATTTTTTGAGACTTATAGGGAGCATGAGGGAGGGAAAATACAGAGACGCATACCGAAGATATGGTAAAAACTGAGGAACCAAAGCTGCAACACAAAACTAGCTAGGGAGATTTCTTTCCCCATTAACAATTTCTTTTTATTATAATTGAATTTTTTTCTTCTTTCTTTCATCATGATCATCAATTAAACCTTTAATCTTGTGAATTTATAATTCTGATGGTTTATATTTTTCAATACCTTCACAAATTCTAATTTTAAATATTTGGTATTGATTGGAGAGATTAGTCTTATATCTTTATTTTTAATCATTTCTCACATCTAGAATTTTATTTCATAACTCCATGATCATTAAATAAGATTGATCATGAATACATTTCTCAAATTTTAATTTCAAAACATTGGAATATTACAGTGAGTTATATTCCATCAAGTCCTTTTCAAATATCATTACAGTTTGATAAAACTTGGAGTAATGAACTCCCAAAATTCATCTTACTATGTGTTCGATCTCATGGAGAGGAAGATTTAATCAACTATTTTCTGAGGTTTCAATTTCATTTTCATATTTGTAAAGATGTTATCATTTCAATCAGTAGTGTTAGTATTTCCTTGGGAATTTTTCTAGATCTGTTTTTCTTCAATCTCTATGTCTACTACTTAATTTTTAATTCACCCTCACCGCTTGTTCATTCTTTTCTCCATTATTAATTAGTTCAATATAAAAAAATTTGTCTTCAGTACTATTACTTTTCAAAATAAAAAAAAAACATAAAAAGTTGAAAAATACTTTCACCCATTGTTGACAATAGTGGGATTTTGTTTTGAAAAGAATTGGTCACTCTAACTTCCTATGGGTTTGACCCTACTATCCATTATACAATAGTAAGTAGGATATTATAAATAATTAAAATTTGACATTTTATTAAGTGACATATAGGTTAATGTTATTTTGGTTTCTATTTTGTTGCAACCTGATGAGATGAGGGTATGCCATCTCATAAATCATTTTATGAACTTTCTAGAAATCACATGCCATGCATTATGCCATTCTATTTTGGTTTCATTAGATTTTTCATGGTATTGTGATAGGTTCTATGATAGATGAACCTACTTTTTTGATAGATATTTTTCAGTGGATAGATAAAGTGATTCTATATTTTAGTTCATAAGGAGTATGGTCCCTTATAAACTATAAATTGATACGCATTATGGTTCAATTATTTAACATATGTTTGATTTGGTATGGATTATATGGGAACCAAATTTTGGTTCATGATATGTTATGGTCCCCCATGGATTGGAACTTGGTGAACCATTGGTTAACCATTTTGAATAAATGAGTGATGGAAATTAAATGTGAAATTAATATGAATTGAAATGTAAACATGAAGAAAAAAATAGAGACTTGACCTAGACTTTGATTTTGATTGGGAAAGACGCAGTGTTTCTAGTGGATGTTGTAACTGTTCATTTTACAGTCCTAGATTTGGGAGCAGAATGTGTGTTATGACTTGGTTTTAGGAGGTTTTTTACTTGTCTTAAATTTTTTAGTTGTTAACATTGATATTTTTCATTTCTGAGGTGTGTGTTTGACATTGTAGAGTCATTCTGCCATGATGAGCTCCAGTCATACACCATGAGGGTGGATATGACCATGCTTCGGAGGCGGTGGTTCATATGCTACTGGTGGATCCTTCTTTAGTTCAAGTTTCGGTACTAGTTATTATTCCAAAAACAGGTGTTGAGGAATAGTTCTATGAGGAATTCTGTCATTTAATGTAGAGATTTCAGGGAGAACCGCATATTTCCATATCTATAGTTGAGCTAATGTGTGTATTCCAGTAGCGGAATCTTTCCAAATTTTTGGGTGATGGAATTCCATGGTCTGATGACCTATGGCTAGAGACTATGCTAGAGATCTTTGAGTAGTTATACAAACCTCCTAAAAAGAGATTGAAGCTCGCTACATGTATTATCCATGGGGAAACAAGGCACTGGTGGGATGTTCTAAACCAGGATCATGGGCTGTGAGATATGGTTTGGGGTGATTTTAAAACTAGATTCTACAGCTATTTCTACCATGAGACTCTATGGGGAGAGAAGGATAGTGATTGCATGCATCTGGAGGAGGTTGTTTTGACGATTATGGAATACTCGGCGTGATGTATGGAGTCACAGCATTTTTTGCTGACGTGTCGTACTAATGATATATCTATAGCGAGATGCTTCGAGGAAGGTCTCTGAAATACTATTTGATCTTAGTTAAACATGTTTATATTGACCTCTATCACTGAAATTTTGAATCTTGTGCTGATTACAGAGTGGAACCTATGTAAATTTGGGGGTTTAGAATGTAGAAGTATAGTCTCTAGACCCAGCATCTTGACTTCTAGTGGCAGTAAGTGACATTTTGAGGCTTCCTATGAAATGAGTTCTAATCGGGTTGTGAGTATTGGTAGGTTAGTTTTCTATCATCGGTGTGGAAAATAGGGCCACATGAAGAATCAATGTGATCATGACCCAATAAAGTGTTGATATTGAGTCAAGATGGACCATGTACAACATTTTTGTAGGACATTCACTCCAACTATGATTGGTAGGAGGTCAACTCTAACACCAGGTTCTGGAGTAGGTTTCTCAGCTCCACATCAAGAAGGGAGTTGTAGCAGTTCTGGTTAATCAGGCCAAGGAAGTGGGGGCCATGTTTGAGGTAGCCAGACACCAATTACATAGAGACCAGAGTGGGACTACTTTTGTAAGTGAGGTTGTTTCATAGGGTCATGGTTTAGGCTATATCTATTCTATATTGCCTACCCCTGAAGAGCAGGGAATAAAATCGTCTATGGTGAGATGTACAATCTTAGTTTCCCCTACTATTTCATATTCTCTTTTTGATATAGGTTCATCACATCATTTTATATCTACACTTATGATGAAAATACTTAGGCTCACTATACTGTATTATAAGAGTGTTAAGATGTTATACACTCCATTGGGAATTATAATGGAGGATGTACACTGGTGGATAGAGTTCCCCCTCTAAGTTGGTGAGTGTCACTTCATCTAGTATGTATTGGATAGTAGATTATCGAGATTATGTTGTATTTTATAGTTTTATGGTGACTCTTACATCACCATAGGGTGAAATTTTTACTCACAAGGGTGAATGAGATATCCAAGCGAGTCGAGCTGGACCAGAGCATCATGGGTTAGGCAGGATGATAGCCCAGATTTCTAGTTTGTATCTAGAATATTAGGGAGAACATCAAACAAACTTTCCTCTAGTGGTTGATCATTTTAGGGACGTGTTCCCAGACAACTCTTTTGGTTTAACTTCTAAGAGATATGTTGATTTCTCCATAGATCTAGTTCTAGGAGCTACATCGATATCTATTCCTACTTATAGGATAGTTATGATGGAGTTATAGGAGCTTAAGAGGAAGCTAGAGGACTTGGAGGAAAAGGGTTTTATATGACATAGTACTTCTCTATTGGGTTCAACAATCCTTCTTGTAAAAAAGGAAGATGGTATCCTTATGTTATGTGTGGAGTATCAAAAATTGAACTAGCTAACAGTTAAAAATAGGTATCCTTTACCATAGAAGGAGGACCTATTTGATCATCTTTGAGGAGCTCAGGTGTTCTCAAAAAATTATTTGAGGTCCAGATATCACCAGGTACATGTTTGACCTATAGACATAACTCATAGAACCTTTAATAGTAGGTATAGCCTATATGAGTACCTAGTTATGTCGTTCAGTCTCACAAATGCACCAACGATTTTCTTGGTGTTGATGAATCGAGTCTTCCATCCTTATTTTGATTCATTTGTGGTGGTTTTTATGGATAAAATTTTGGTGTATTCTCATAATCAACATGAACATGCCAATCATATTTATATTGTATTGATTACACTGAGATAGCATTGGTTATATGCTAAGATCACAAAGTGCCACTTATGGATGGATCAAATTCACTTCCTGGGTCACATTATCTCAAAGACAAGAATATCAATAAACCCAAAGAAGATTAGAACAATAGTTTCATAGGAAAATACAAAGAATTTTTTTGACATATAGAGTTTCTTGGGGATATCTAGATATTATAGTCATTTCATATAGTACTTCCAATTCTTAGCAGTGCCATTGAAGGTCTTGACTAAGAATGGTGTGAAGTTTTTGTGGTCATATTTCTGTGGGAAAACCTTTCAAGAGTTGAAGGGGAGACTGAATTCAACATCAGTCCTAATATTGATAAATTAGGGTAGGAGCTGCACTGTGTATTATGACACATCAGGTATCAGGCTAGGATTAGTTCATATTCATGGGGATAGATTCATCATGCACCGGTCTCAAAAACTAAGGTCACATGAGATTAACTACCTGACACACGATCTTTAGTTAGCTTTAGTTGTTGATGAATTGCACTGTTGGATACATTACTTATTTGGAGATAATTTTGTGGTGTACATAAACTAAGAAATCCTCAAGTACATATTTACATAGTGTGATTTGAATCAGAGGCAGCGAAGGTGGGTGGAGTACCTATAGTATTTTGATTTTGATCATGACAATGAGCCTAGTAAAGGCAATGTAGTGACTGATGAAACGAGCATATTGACTCAGATACATGAAGTGTAGAAGACCAGTAATGAGTGGAAGCTTATATATATTTTTTATAAGATGAATTTGGAGGTGCGTGATAGTCAGGGGAAGAACTTTCTATCATATTTAGTTGTGACCTCTACCCTACTAGATATAGTGGAAATGAGGCACCTATCTGACCCAAAATACCTAGTCCTATCGGATTTTGTGGCATGTGAGGACCCTCATCTTGGTTTTACCATGGTGAAGTATGTGATTCTATGTATCCATGGTCACATTTGGGTTTTAGTAGATATATGTTAGGAGCTGATGCAGGATTTTTAAGCCTCATCTTGGGTAGTGCACCCTGGAATCACCAAGACGTATTGTGACTTACGCCATTAGTACTGTTGGTTGGGTATGAAATGTGAGGTAGTTAGTTTTGTTATGATGTGTTCCACCTATCAAAAGGTGAAGGTAAAACATCATAAACCAGCTGGAATTTTATAGCAGTTCCATATTACTGATTAGAAATGGGATGATGTCACAATGGACTTCATGAACATTTTCCCAAGGTCTCCTTGAGGTAATGATGTTGTGTGGGTTGTTGTTTATAGTCACACGAAGGTTGTACATTTCCTTCCGATCAAGGAAACCTTTGTTTTGGATGAGTTTGCGAGGTTATATATCTGATAGATAGTACGACTCCATAGGGTCCCATGCACTATCATTTTAGATAGGGATTCCTAGTTTACATCTTGTTTATAGCATATTTTGCAGAGGGTGTTGGGTATATAGGTTCTTCTAAGGACAGAATACCACCCTCATATTTTTGGCCGATTAGATCTTATGATACATGTTCTTGAGGATATGCTACGAGTATATTTCATGGATTTTTGGGGCTCTTGGGAGAGGCATCACTAGTGCAGAAAACGTTTTTTACGTCACCATTTTTTACGTCGGTTATATAAAACCGACGTCATAATATGTAAAACGAGGTTTTTTACGTCGGTTATTTAATAACCGACGTAAAACCCTGTGTTTAGTACACCTTTAACGTCGGTTATTTTGATAACCGACGTTATTAATCGGGCGGCTTCGTTTTTTACGTCGGTTATACATTAACCGCCGTAAAAAACAGAAGCGGGGGGCGTTTGTTACGTCGGTTATCGAATAACCGACGTAACAAACGCGGTTTTTGAAGGCCTTTTTACGTCAATTATAAAATAACCGACGTAAAAAAAGAATCCACAGATGTTTTTGACGTCGGTTATGGAATAACCGACGTAATAAAACGCGGATTTTGAGCCCTTTATAACGTCGGTTATAGAATAACCGACGTAAAAAAAGAATCGGAGGAAGGTTTTTACGTCGGTTATTGAATAACCGACGTTATAAATGTTTTAAAAAAATTATAACGTCGGTTATTGAATAACCGACGTGATAACTCATTTAAAAATTTACCCAGACCCGTGGATTATCATTCGCGAGTTTACCTTCGACAGTCGCGACTCGTCTCTCTCGCGCGTAAACCCGAATCGGCTCATCTATTTCGTTGGTTTAGATTCGTTTTTCGATCATCGTTTCTCATATTTAATCTCCTGGGATCAATCATCTAAACTCGCAGCACTCAGGTAATCCTCCCACTCGTTCGTTTTTTTTCGCGGATAGTATATATATATGTGTTGTGATTTTTTTGTTGAAACTAGCTAAGATTCTTCGATTGCGAACCCTTTTAACTCGTTTTGGAACCATAATCTTATTTATCATCCCTAGATCTATTAGTTCGACTTGCAATATTGACTAATTTTATGATTTCACTAATTTTTCATCGTTTTCTATAAATCCCCGAGAGGGTTGGGGCGTGTCCATTTGGATGGGTTGCCCTTTTACAGTTGTTACTACTTTATTCAGTGATTCCAGGGGGGTGGGAGGGCTATCAAGAGGGTTGGGGGTGTCCAGGGGGGTGTCCAAGGGGTTAGGGTGTGGGGGGTGGTGTCCAGGAGGGGTGGGGGGCTGTCCAGAGGGGTCGGGGGGTGTCCAGGGGGGTTTACAAGGGGGTGGGTGGGTGTGGGGGGCTGTCCAAGGGTGTGGGTGGGTGTTGGGGGGTGTCCAGGGGGGTGTCCAAGGGGGTAGGGGGTGGGGGTGGTGTTTAGGAGGGGTGGGGGGGCTGTCCAGAGGGTTGGGGGGTGTCCAGGGGGGTGTCCAAGCAGGTCGGGGGTGGGGGTTGTGTCCAGGAGGGGTGGGGGTGCTTTCTAGAGGGGTCGGGGGCTGTCCAGAGGGGTCGGGGGGTGTCCAGGGTGGTGTCCAAGGGGATGGGTGGGTGTGGGGGGCTATCCAAGGGGGTGGTGGCCTGTCCAGAGGGGTCGGTGGGGTGTCCAGGGGGGTGTCCAAGGGGTTGGATGGGTGTGGGGGGCTGTCCAAGTGGGTGGCGGCCTCTCCAGAGGGTATTTGGGGTTGTCCGGGTGGGTGGGGGGCTGTCCAGAGGGTTGGGGGGATGTCCAGGGGGTGTCCAAGGGGGTAGGGGGTGGGGGGTGGTGTCCAGGAGGGGCGGGGTGCTGTCCAGAGGGGTCGGGGGGTGTCCAGGGGGGTTTACAAGGGGGTGGGTGGGTGTGGGGGCTGTCCAAGGGTGTGGGTGGGTGTTGGGGGGTGTCCAGGGGGTGTCCAAGGGGGTAGGGGGTGGGGGTGGTGTTTAGGAGGGGTGGGGGGCTGTCCAGAGGGTTGGGGGTGTCCAGGGGGTGTCCAAGCAGGTCGGGGGTGGGGGGTTGTGTCCAGGAGGGTTGGGGGTGCTTTCTAGAGGGGTCGGGGGCTGTCCAGAGGGGTCGGGGGGTGTCCAGGGTGGTGTCCAAGGGGATGGGTGGGTGTGGGGGGCTGTCCAAGGGGGTGGCGGCCTGTCCAGAGGGGTCGGTGGGGTGTCCAGGGGGGTGTCCAAGGGGTTGGATGGGTGTGGGGGGCTGTCCAAGTGGGTGGCGGCCTCTCCAGAGGGTATTTGGGGTTGTCCGGGTGGGTGGGGGGGCTGTCCAGAGGGTTGGGGGATGTCCAGGGGGTGTCCAAGGGGGTAGGGGGTGGGGGTGGTGTCCAGGAGGGGCGGGGGGCTGTCCAGAGGGGTCGGGGGGTGTCCAGGGGGGTTTACAAGGGGGTGGGTGGGTGTGGGGGGCTGTCCAAGGGTGTGGGTGGGTGTTGGGGGGTGTCCAGGGGGGTGTCCAGGGGGGTAGGGGTGGGGGGTGGTGTTTAGGAGGGGTGGGGGCTGTCCAGAGGGTTGGGGGGTGTCCAGGGGGTGTCCAAGCAGGTCGGGGGTGGAGGGTTGTGTCCAGGAGGGGTGGGGGTGCTTTCTAGAGGGGTCGGGGGCTGTCCAGAGGGGTCGGGGGGTGTCCAGGGTGGTGTCCAAGGGGATGGGTTGCTGTGGGGGCTGTCCAAGGGGGTGGCGGCCTGTCCAGAGGGGTCGGTGGGGTGTCCAGGGGGGTGTCCAAGGGGTTGGATGGGTGTGGGGGCTGTCCAAGTGGGTGGCGGCCTCTCTAGAGGGTATTTGGGGTTGTCCGGGTGGGTGGGGGGTTGTCTAGAGGGTTGGGGGATGTCCAGGGGGTGTCCAAGGGGTTAGGGGGTGGGGGTGGTGTCCAGGAGGGGCGGGGGGCTGTCCAGAGGGGTCGGGGGGTGTCCAGGGGGGGTTATATCTTACTATATTTTGTTTAAAAAATAATATTCAAGCATATTTTTTTAAATACACATCGATTTGTTTTATATTTCAAAATTGTTTACATTCAAATTATGATTTTTTTCATACAAACATATATTTGTCTTATCTAAAAAATATATTTTTTTTTGCTATTTGTTATAGGTAATAATGAGTCGAAGTTGGATTACGGCACATCGAATGAGCAATGAATATGAGGAAGGTGTTGATGCCTTTTTGGAATTTGCTAAACGAAATGTTCCAAGTAGTGACATTTTTTTCTGTCCATGCCTGAAATGACTGAATATGAAGAAGTTGAAAAGTAGAGAGATAAAAGATCATCTGATTTGTCATGGTTTCAATCCGAGTTACAACCCTTGGATTTGGCATGGCGAAACTGGACAGAATGTCACTGATGATAATGAATTGCAAGATGGTAACTCCGATGGAATTGAAGAAATGATTCGCGATATTGTAGGAGAACAAATTGAGATAGAACCGACAGTTGCACGTCTATATGGTGATGCCGAAAAACCATTATATCCTGGTTGTACAGATTTTACGGTTTTGTCGGCGGTGTTAAGATTGATTAACCTGAAGGCGAAACATGGATGGAGTGACAGAAGTTTTACAGAGCTGCTACAATTGATGAAAGACATTCTTCCAAAAGATAACGATCTTCCAGATTCACATTATAAGGCCAAAAAAATATTATGCCCGATGGGATTGGGATACAGGAAAATACATGCCTGTCCGAATGACTGCATTATATATAGGAAGGAATATGAATTTCTGAAAGAGTGTCCTAAATGTGGGACATCACGGTATAAGGTGAAAGAAAAATCACAAGCTGATGTAGAGATTACAAATCTCCCTTCAAAGGTATTTTGGTATCTTTCTATAATTCCTCGTTTCAAACGTTTATTTGCTAATTCACATGATGGAAAAAGGTTAAGATGGCATGCTGATGAGCGGGTATGTGATGGAAAAATACGTCATCCAGCTGATTGTCCACAATGGAAGAAAATTGATGCCCAGTACCTTACATTTGGAAATGAAATTAGAAATCTGAGACTAGGATTGTGCACAGGTGGAATGAATCCATACCGAACCCTCAGTAGCACACATAGTTCATGGCCTGTTTTATTGGTAATTTACAACCTCTCTCCTGAAGTTTGTATGAATCACAAATATGTCATGTTGAGTATCATGATCTCTGGTCCAAAGCAACCCGGCAATGATATTGATGTATACTTGTCACCGCTGATTGATGATTTGAAACTGTTATGGGCTGATGGTATTAGGGTGTATGATTCTTATAAAATGGAATATTTTCAACTGCATGCAGTGCTTCTATTCACTATAAATGACTTCCCAGCATATGGAAATTTGTCTGGATACAGTGTTAAAGGGCATAAAGCATGTCCAATTTGCGAACAACAGACCTCATATTGTCAATTACATCATGGGAAGAAAACAGTGTACATGGGTCATCGAAAGTTTTTGCCTATGGATCACCCTTATAGAAGACTAAAAAAGGCATTCAATGGCTCACAAGAATTTGATACTGCTCCAAAACCTTTATCCCCAGATTTGTATTTTGAGAGGGTGAAAAACCTTGATGTGACATTGGGAAAGACACAGAAATCTGGTAATGATAGACATATTTGGAAGAAAAGGTCAATATTTTTTGAGCTACCATATTGGAGGTATCATAAAGTCAAACATAATATTGATGTCATGCACGTGGAGAAGAATATATGTGATTCTTTGATCGGAACATTGCTAGATATTAAAGGAAAGACAAAAGATGGGTTGAATGCAAGGTTAGACCTACTATCAATGGGAATACGTTTGGAGTTAGCTCCCACTCCTAAAGGAAGACGAACATTTCTTCCCCCAGCTTGTCATACATTATCGAAGAGGGAGAAAAGTAGCTTCTGTCAGTGTATTCATGATATCAAAGTGCCTCAAGGTTATTCTTCAAATGTAAAAAATTTTGTCTCATTGAAAGACTTGAAGTTGATAGGTATGAAATCACATGATTGTCACGTCATGATGCAACAAATTCTACCAGTTGCACTGCGTGGAATATTACCCATCCGTGTCAGAAAGACTATAATGAGGTTGTGTTATTTTTTCAATTCAATTTGTAACAAGGCGATTTATGTGAATGCTTTGAACATTTTGGAAAAGGATGCAGTTTTTATACTTTGTCATTTGGAAATGTATTTTCCTCCAACTTTTTTTGATATGATGGTGCATTTAATGATTCATCTGGTTCGAGAAATAAAGCTTTGTGGACCTGTATATCTTCGTTGGATGTATCCTTTTGAAAGGTATATGAAAATATTAAAGGGAAATGTTAAAAATCCATATCGACCTGAAGCCTCCATTATTGAAAAGTATATTTCTGAGGAGGTAGTAGAGTTTTTTACGAGCTACTTGGCTACGGCGCAACACATAGGTTTGCCTCCATCTCGCCATGAACGGGTTAATAATGAGGGAAAGGGGATTCGTGGCTTGAAAGTCAAATCACTGTCAGCTGAACATATGAAGAAGTTAGAATCATACATCTTGAATAACATAGCTGATGTTCAACTGTATATCACATTGCATATTAATGAGTTGAAACAATGTCATCCAAAGAAGAAAGAAATGTGGATTTTGAATGAGCACAACAAAACTTTTTTTCCATGGTTTAAAAAGACCTTTCTTGGTAGATCAGATGTATCAGAGACATTAAAATGGATAGTGGGTGGTCCATCTTTAAATGTGATAACATGGTCTGCTTATGACATTAATGGCTATACATTTCATACGAAAGCTCAGGACAACAGAAGTGCAGTTCAGAATAGTGGTGTATTGGTGTTTGCAGAAGCAATGCATTTTTCGAGTGCTAAGGAAAGAAACCCAATTTCGGCATCAAGTGCATATTATGGAGTGATTGAGGACATATGGGAGGCTGATTACTTTAAAATTAAAGTTCCTATTTTTAACTGTAAATGGTTTATCGGTAACAAAAGTGTCAGACACGATGAATTTGGAATGACACTTGTTAATCTGAATAGATTGGAAGACACAACTGATTTTTTATAATGGCAACACATTCCAAACAAATTTTCTATGTAGTAGATCAATCAGATATGCAGTGGGCTGTTGTTTTACAAGGGAAAAAACAATATGTTGGTGAGGATGAATTTGATGAAGATGATGATTTATGTGAGATCCCTACTTCCATGGAAAGATTAACAGAACATAATGATGAGTATGTTGAAGACATGGTTTGTGCCATAAGGAACGATCACGACGAAGGAATTTGGGAAAACAATCCAACTGTACATTCCTAAAATTACAGGTAACACATGTTTATTTCTTGTTTACATTTAGTTTTTTCATATAATGTTAGATATTGTAAATTTTTTACTTATTAAAACATGTATCAAACCAAAACGATAAAACAATAAAAACCGTAAAGAGGAGAAGTCCTGGGCGCACCGGCTGGCCGGTGGTGGATCACCGGTTGGCCGGTGGTCCAGAGCAAAGCTCTGTCTGGTCCACCGGCCGGCCGATGATGAGCCAGCAGCCGACCGGTGGTCCAGACAGAGAGGAAGGCTCTCTGTCTGGTCCACCAGCCGGCCGGTGGTGAGCCAGCGGCCGGCCGGTGGTCCAGACAGAGAGGAAGGCTCTCTGTCTGGTCCACCGGTCGGCCGGTGGTGATCCAGCGGCCGGCCGGTGGTCCAGACAGGAAGGCTCTGTCTGGTCCACCGGCCGGCCGGTGGTGAGCCAGCGGCCGGCCGGTGAGCTCACACCGGCTGACCGGTGGACTCAGTGAGTCCACTTTTCAGCTTTCTTGGGCCAACTCCTTGGCAACCTTTTTCCTGTGTTTACCATGTTTATCATTGTTTAACATGCTTACCATATTACCAATGTTTACTATTATGTAATTTAGTACACTTTTCTATTTTCTGATTAAGTAGTACTACAATATTTGAATTTGTATATTTGTGAACTAATGTTTGTTTTTTTGATTTGAAGGAAAATGACAGATCAATCAGTTGATCAGCCACATGATTCTGGAGATGAGCATATTGGTCATACATCTGGGGAGGAACATTCAAATGATCCTATTACGAAAAAGAGTTCAAAGGTTGGTAAGCATGGGTGCACACGTTTACCAAAATTATCACTTGCCCGTACGAAGGAGTAGAGGATAGTCGTGGAGTTTGATTATGATGATCTTCCTAGAGGTCCAAATGCTAAAGATTTTAAGGGTTTTGTAGCAACTCAGGCTAAGAGAAAAGTAAGAATTCTCTATGATGATTGGAGAAGTGTGGATAAGGCGATAATTTCTCAGCTGTGGGAGACCATTTTGGTAAGATCTTTTACTATTGTTTGACTGTTCTTTAAATGTTTCTAGTATATATAATATTTTTAACCTCTTTTTTATCAGATGACATTTGATATTCCTGACACTGGAGGAGTCAGGAAGAAATGCTTATCGTTGGCTGCTAGGAGATGGAGGGATTTCAAATCAACCCTCTCATCTGATTTCATTTATGGTCATAGGAGTCGTGAGAATCCATGTCGTATATATACTTTTATAGATGAAGACACATGGAGACAATTTTTTGAAAGTAGAAGAAAAGAATCATTTTTGGTAAGGGCAATGTAAACTTTTATAAGCTTTCTTATATAAATGATCTTATTATTGTTTTGTTAATGATTACTTATTCTTAATTTACAGCAAACAAGGAAATCTCATCAAGAGATCCAATCTAAAAATGTATACCCTCATAGTTTATCTCGGGGAGGATATGCATTATTGGAAGAACAAATGATGGCAGAAAAATTTCAACAACTCAGAGCTGAGTCTTCAAGCTCTGGAGAGGTGGCCCCTCCATCCCCTCCATCTAGACATGAGAAATGGAAAAGAGCTCGGAAGGGCAAAAAAGGACAATATCTTTCGGAAGAATCGAGACTCGTAGTTGAGAGGATTCTAAGATATCTATTTTATTTATTTAAGTTTACTATTTTCGTCATATATTTCCAATCATTATAGAAATGTTCAATTAATTATTACAGGACTCTCTTGAGGAGCAGAGTTCACAGGGGACATTTACACCATCTGGGAGGGAAGATATTTTATCTGTGGCATTGGAAAAGCCCGAACATCCTGGCCGTGTAAGAGGATATCCGGCAGGTGTATCGGTAAGAAAAGTCTTGCAACATTCCTCAAATTCTAACGTTGAGGGAGTTTATAAAAAAAATAGAATCCTTGGAGGCTGAAGTCCATAATATTAATGCGACAATGGAGGACAAGATTAGAGCATCGGTGTAGTTTATGTTTGCAGACTTGCAAAGACAATTTCAGGGTGCAGCTCCCACTCCACCTCTCCCAGTAGCTCCCACTCCCCCACCTCAGCCTGCGGACCCCATTTTTGATCCTCCTCCTCCGCCGCAGCTACCTACTTATTGTGAGTTGTATGTTGATGATCTTCAACATCATATAGTTGCATATGGGATGGTATATTGTATAGGAGATACAGTTCATCATCAATAGTTAGAGGTAGAGAATCAGAGGGTCACTGTACAGGATATTATAGATAGATCAGCTCGGATACCATTACCTACAGATGAGGTGACGACAGTTGGACATAGTATCGGCCATTTTTTACTTTGGCCATCCAGACTTCTTCGACTCATTACCATAGAGGTATGGATGTTATATCTTTTATTTTATATTTTTATTAATGTTTTATCATTTGGAAACTAATATATTTTTCAATTTATTTTTACAGGAATACTTCAAAGGTAAAGAAATACTATATAGACAACAACAAAGACAGATAGTTATGACATCAGATGCAGATACTAGCAGTCTTGAAAAATTGTCAAGATATTCAAATTTGTTGTTGGATCATTATGACTTTACAATGGAAGCTCATGTCTGTGGACGTGAACTAAGTGTGGGGATTATGAAAACTGATATCATGGAGTTTGTCACTGGAGATAAGTTGGGCATCAACGTGGTGCAAATTTTTATCATGTAAGTCTTAACACCTTTTCCTTGCGTTATATTTATTAAAAATGTATACTTATTTCTGCTTTGTATTAGGTATCTATATAAAATTTGTGAGAGGAATGAGCTGACAGATGTATATGGATTCATGGACCCACAATTGATTTCCCCTGAAGCATGTGCATTTGATGAGGAACAAAGAATGCTTTATATTGCTGATAGATTTGAAAAGAATGTAATCACATAGTGTTGGATGATGCCTTTTTGTGAGAGGTATTAAACACATCCCTCTCAAAGAGTTAATTATCTTTTAACATAAAAAACCACTAACGTTAAATTTCCTTTTATCAGGGATCATTGGATGTTAGGGGTTTTTTGCCCTAGGTAGAAAACACTTTATTGGATATGCTCTCTCCATGATGATGTGCGAGAAAGTTTTAAGAATATATTGGAAACGTAAGTTTCAATTTCACAATAGTTTTATATATTATAATGAATTTTAAATTTACCCCATTCGTATTATTTTCTAACAGGGCATGGGTCCACTTTCGAAAAAGCGCAAAGAAAAGGAATTTCAAGATCAAATATGTACATGAGAAGGTAAATATACATTTATAATTTGTACATTTTGATTTATTACATAAAAATAATATATTGAATTTACACTCATTCAAACAGAATTGTCATGATCAACAAGGCATCATCGAATGCGAATATTACATGTTAAGATTTATGTATGAAATAATAACAACTGGGACAGTTCTGAGTTTTGACCTGGTAAGATTTCCTCTTTCTCATAATATTTCAATTTGATTTATTCATTATACACGTTGACTACTATCCTTTTCCTTTGTAGCTTTTTGATGACCCTCAACCCTTTACTGCTGAAGATATCAAACACATACAAGTGGAGTGGTCAAATTATTTTACAGGTTTGATTGACTTTTAGTTTTTTGTAATGTAAAATGTAATTTTGAATATTGTCAATGTAATTGTGTATTTCGTAGTCGTTTAGGTTGGATTTAGTTTTTTTTGAAGTTGACAGTGTATGTTTTGAATGTTATATAAGTGAATGTTTAATTTTTCTCTACTTCTTGTTTTGGTCTACTGTTCATGGTTTTTCTGGTCTGGATTTTGGTATGGGGGGAGAGGTTCCAAGGGGGTGGGTGGGTGTTTGGGGGGTGTCCAAGGGATATGGGAGGGGTGTCCAAGGTGTGTTTGGGGTTGTACTAGGGGTCGGGGGGGTGTAAATGAGGGTGGGGGGTGTCCAAGGGGTGGGGGTGTCCAAGGGATATGGGAGGGGTGTCCAAGGTGTGTTTGGGGCTGTCCAAGGAGTCGGTTGGGTGTAAATGAGGGTGGGGGGGGGCTGTCCAAGGGGTGGGGGGTGTCCAAGTGGTGGGGGGTGTCCAAGGGATATAGGAGGGGTGTCCAAGGGGTGTTTGGGGCTGTCCAAGGGGATGGGGGGTTTCCAAGGGGTAGGGGGGTTTCCAAGGGGTCGGGGGGGTGTCCAGGGGGTGGGGGGCTGTCCAAGGGGTGGGGGGTGTCCAAGGGGTGGGGGGTGTCCAAGAGATATGGGAGGGGTGTCCAAGGGGTGTTTGGGGCTGTCCTAGTGTTCGGAGGGTGTAAATGAGGGTGGGGGGCTGTCGAAGGGGTGGGGGTGTCCAAGGGGTGGGGGTGTCCAAGGGATATGGGAGTGGTGTCCAAGGTGTCTGGAAGTTCTGTCCAAGGGGCCGGTTGGGTGTAAATGAGGGTGGGGGGGCTGTCCAAGGGGTGGGGGTGTCCAAGGGGTGGGGGGTGTCCAAGGGATATGGGAGGGGTGTCCAAGGTGTGTTTGGGGCTGTCCTAGGGGTCGGGGGTGTCCAGGGGTCGGGGGGGTGTCCAAGGGGTCTGGGAGGGCTGTCAAGGTGTGGGGGGGTGTCCAATGGGTGTTTGAGGCTGTACTAGGGGTCTTGGGGGTGTAAATGAGGGTGGGGGGGCTGTCCAAGGGGTGGGGGGTGTCCAAGGGATATGGGAGGGGTGTCCAATGGGTGTTTGAGGCTGTACTAGGGGTCGTGGGGGTGTAAATGAGGGTGGGGGGCTGTCCAAGGGGTGGGGGGTGTCCAAGGGTTGTGGTGGGGCTCCAATGTGGTGGGGGAGGGCTGGCCAGGTTGTTAGGTGGGTATAGATGAGGGTGGGGTTCAGTTGGGGCTTGGGGGAGGGCTGGCATGGTTATTTTTGTTTGGTTTCTGGTTGCTTTTTGGTGAGAGCAGTGCAATTATTTTAAAAAATATATATATCGCTTTCACGTCAGTTATAAAATAACCGACGTGGTAAATAAATCGGTAGGGGTTTATCACGTCGGTTTTTTCGAGAACCGACGTGATAAAACGTTCCCGGGCCTTTTATCACGTCTGTTCTTAATATAACCGACCTGCTAAAAGGCCTGGGAATCGATTTACCACGTCGGTTATTGGATAACCGACGTGCTAAAACGTTTCCTAGGCCTTTTTATCACGTCGGTTATTTAAGAAACCGACGTGATAATAGGCCCGGGGAAGGGTTAATCACATCGGTTATGTCATAACCGACGTGATAAACGATATACCAGGCGTTTTATCACGTCGGTTTAGAAAATAACCGATGTGATAAACCCCCCCCCCCCCCCCCGTGCATATTTATCACGTCGGTTATTAATGAACCGACGTTATAAACACCGTGATGTTAGGGATGTTACGTCGGGTTTTAAATAACCGACGTAAAAAACGTTATTTATAACGTCGTCCGTATTAACGTCGCCTAAAAACCGACGTAAATAATGAAAAATAACCGACGTAAAAAATGTTTTCTGCACTAGTGAATATACCCATGGTTGAGTTCACCTACAATAAAATCTATCATAAGACTATATAGATTGAACCTTATGAGGCTTTTTACAGTAGGGTGTGATGATCTCCCCTATGCTGGTTAGGGAAGGGAGAGGCAGATTTACTGGGACAATGTCTCAAGAAATAGACTTCTGAGTAGGTCCAGTTGATCCAGAAAGAGATGGCCACTATATAGACTCAACAGAAATCTTACATTAATCACCGAAAATGGAATATAGAGTTCAAGGTCAGGGATCAAGTCTTTCTACATGTTTCACTGAGGCTGGTACATAGGAGAATTTGGAAATAGAGTAAGAATTTACCATGATATGTCGGGTTGTTCAAGATTCTAGGTAGATTTGGGCTTGTAGTTTATTGGTTATAGTTACCTCATAGGTACCAAGGCATGAACTATGTCTTCCATGTATCTCAGCTACACCTCTATCACTCAAAAATGTCACATGATTTTCAACTTGAGGAGGTTGAGTTATATGCAGATGCATCCTTTGAGGAGAATCTTATTTTTAACATTGACAGGAGCATGAAGGTTCTTCGTGGATAGTTGGTTCCTCTAGTACAAGTGAACTGGTAGCATGGCCATTTATAGGATGATACTTGGGAGAAGGAGGTCGACATATGTGCCCAGTGGTACGATTTATTCTAAAAAAAACTTTACCAATCTTCAGAGGGAAATTCAAGGAAAAAATTCTTTAAGGGGGTAGATTATAAGAAAATAGGTTTTCTTATGAGTTATAGATCCCTTATTTTTCAGTTTTAATGTTTAAATATTTTTTAATTTGAATTCCCTTTGAGGTTATCGAGGTATTGGGAGTGTTTGGGGCTGGTTCGAAGCTCAAGACCTAAGTTTGGGATAAAATGGCATGGCACACAGTTTGTACAAACCATGAAAATTGGGTTGCATGGCCATGTGGTTAGGTATATAATTTTGACAGTGGATATTTTCATGGTATTCACATGGTTAGTCTAACCGTGTAAGAAACCCATGATGGTTCCCCTTTCCAACAGCTAACCATGCATGGTGGGCATATAGTTTTTCAAACCATGCACTCAAACTGAGTGACCCATTTATTTTGGGTTATTTTTATAATTTTAAATTAAATTAAATATATTTTAACCTAAAATCATCATTTTCATCTTATGCACATCATAGGAAAATTTTTATATCCTCCTTGAGTGATTAATCTTGGATTTGATCTTGGTTCTTTGTTCGATCTACGATTCAAGCATGGAATGTTTCCTTGGATATTCATGTATGAGTACTCAATTAATTTTTACCTATTATTTTGTTCTCTTGATATTAGTTTCTCTATTTCATTGCAAGAAAATATTCTTTAATTTCATGTTCTTCATTCATTCTTCAATTTTTGCTCGATCTGAGTTGAATTAGGAGTTGATACTGGATGAGAACTCTACTACCAAGCTACGGTAGGTGGTCTATAATTTTCCCATTGGTTTTGGTTCTTTATTGACCTATATTTCATTGTTCCAACCACCATACTTTCCAACGCAGCCTCAAAATTTAAATGATTAATTGAGTTAATTAAAATTAAACATGTTATTGATTCCCTTTAGCTTCCATGAGACATATTGGAGGATGTTTCCACAACCAAATTCCACCCATGTAGTGTGCCATGTTTTCACCTTGTAATTTATCTTTTTTTAACGAACCAAGGGGTGTTCTCTTTATATTTACTTGTAATTGCAATCCCATATATAAATGAAATGAATAAAATAGTTTTTTAGGAGATGTTTTTCCTCCCCTTGCATGTTATTCTTGATTAAATGGCCTGAATTGAACTTGAATTTCTTAAAAGTATTATTTGGAAAATGTGAAATGTGTGGGTAAACTCATGTGCTATGTTTAATTGTGAATTATTAACAATTAGTGCTTATACTCATTGGTTGGAATTGAATTTGAATTGTGTTACATGATAGGGTATACTCATGAGATTTATTGGAATGCAGATGGTTATACGAGTGGTTATACAAGTATGGTATGAATTGATTAATGGTATGGAATTGTGATTGATTACATAGATTCCTTGGATGATGCTCCTTGGATCTTGAATATGGTAGTGGACACCTTGGATATAATATACTTCTTGAGTCTTGATTCCATGGGATGCCTTGGTCTATGCTACCCCTTAGATCTGGCTTGCTTGGACTCATGTAGGACTTGTTTGTTTGACATACTCCTAAGACTCCAACCAGTGCTTAATCGAGTTTCCATCAAGATGCTCCTAGGACTTGACAAGGATGCCTTTGTCTTCTACACATTATATCTTTCTCTTATTGGTATGAAAATTCGATTATACAGCATTGTTTGGTGAACTATGATATGTTTGGTTGAATGGCTCGACCATGGATGTTTTGACTCTACTAGTTATATGATAAAGTCGTGGTTGATATGGTTCACTAGTTTGTAGGGTGAGGTCATGGTTCTTACTATCTTTTACTAGTATCTTCCTTGTATTAGAGAATAACCATATTTTATATGGATCCTTAAGAGGATATTAAGGATTTCTATTTTAGTAGTTTACATTCCATGGTCATCTTTACTTTTATTTACTGCTTACCTATTTATTTTCACACTGCTTAGCTAATTATATTGCACGACCTATATTTTTATAGATCATTGGGTGTTTAACTACTTGGATTGTATCTCAGAACTTTTTTGGGCCACAATTGGGTACTCAAATAGAATATTTGTATGAAGTTAGAGACAAATTTAGGCACCCACAGTTTGAGGGTTGATTTTTTACCACGCTTAGGAGCAGGGGAGCATGAGACTAAGCTGATTTTTGTGATGATATTTCGAGACAACACTTTTGGTGTTTTTGGTATTTTTAGAATTTTATTTTATTTTACTATTATGTACCTATTTTGGTCTATGTAAAAACATATATAATCATCATTGTATATGAGACACTTATAGACATTATTGTTATCTATTCTTTCTATTTTTTATTGTCTGACTCTTATACTAATTTTTCCATTGAATATTATTAACATTGTGATATTATAAACTTTGTTGATGAGGGTATATTATCTCCAAAAAACACACATATTCCCTCACTACTAGTTGGAAACCTTTTTCATTTGGGGATATGTGCTTCAGGCCTTATGACCTACTGGGTTCAAGGCACTGTTGAGTGGCACTTGGGTCTAGGACATTGTACCAATAGATGCTTCCCCTTGATTCTTTTCCTTGGTGGAGTTATTCTTTTAGTGTCCCTTCTTTCCACATATGAAATAGATTTCATCATGTTCCATTTCTTGCCTCTTGATATTCCATAACTTGTTTGGGTATTTTATAGATTACTTAGAATTATTGTTAGTCTTAGGGACTTTCACTTTTCCCTTCCTATTATTCATCATAATTATAAATGGTTTTTCATTCACTGTTTCTTTATCTACCTGGAAAAGTAGAGTAAGGATATCTAGGAGATAATTCTCAGTTTTTTTATTATTAAAATTCACAAAAAAATGATAATATCTGAAGGAGTATATAAAGTATAATATCTATGCATAATTAATTAGGAATTTTAAACACTATAATGGATTGGAGCTCAATGTATCCAATTATTTTTACTACATGAGTCTAATCTAGCACACCCCCTCTAACATTTCATTTGAAAAGTTCCTTAGAGATTTTAAATTACTCATGTATATCTCTCTCCGAATAAATATCATAGAGATTCTTGATAATTCTATATACATCTACATTTTCATGATATTTTTAGAGTTTATCAGACCTAGATAATACCATCAAACACTACAAATCTAGTAAATCATCCATGTATTTTATGTAGATATAAATATCTTCTTCACATACCCTTTTTGTAGGTGGATCAGAAACTAGGGATTCTAGTGTGTAGAGATTCCATTATTGGTATAGTACAACGTGCAATCACTTATACCACTCCTGAAAGTCACTTCCATTTAGAATATTATCTTTCTATAGAATATATCAAAGGGATATTTAGGTCGAGGAAATTGTAATTTTTCTATAAAAATTTAAAAGAATATTTTAATGAATTTAAACTTGATTACCAAAATATGTGAGATGAAATAATTTTTTTTATCTTATTAGTCTCTAATTATTTTATCAATTCCCAATATCTCTCACCATTAGACCCAAAATGTAATATTTTAGGGATAGTCTAATGGAAAGGGCCTATATTTCCCTTCTGATAACCTAGACAAGGTTATGGTCAATTAATTGAAGGAATTTAGGTTAGCGTTCTTTCCAACTATTAGATTTCAACTCCTTGATTTGTTGAGTGGACTCCCTAATCCAAAAATCCTTACTCTAATTTCTTCAACACTTCCCTAAAAATTATACGTAGTCCAGTAATTGTTACTCCTCTTGATTTCAAATTGATTAAGTTATCTCAAAACCATCCTTATAACTCCCCAAAAGAATTAAGTGTCTTGAAATGGGATAGACCAACATGTAGTTTTATGGTTCCATTATAAATCAAGTAATGGAAGGATTTAAGACTTAATATTTCTTAAGGTTTATTTATTATGCATAAAATTACTAATTTTATCCTATTACAAGTCTTTTCAATGTTATATAGATTTTATATAATTTATTAACCATGCCATGATAAATTTTTTTTTATAATCTTTTTATTTTATTTTTTCTCTTCATACTTATTATTTTATTAGTGTAATCAGATTTAACATCTAATAAATATGAATCCATATATAAATAAATAAAAAATCATAAGTCATAATAAAATATGTGGCATGATCATGAGCTTTAACTGCTAGTTTGTTTATTGATTGGAAAATAAAAAACCATTGACCATGGGGGAATAACTCCTTTAGTTGATCTTGGATTGAGTTGTAGAATTCCAACCACCCTCTTGTTTGTCATTTGGGTTGGTTTTACCTCAAATCCATCTTGAACTACCTCCACTCTCCTAGGAACTCTATCATTTACTAATTATTTTACTCACACCCAAGTGAGGAGAACCATTAGAATGGTTATGGTGTCTATACAAAATAAACCACAGACACAAATATCCTTATATAGTAAGAGGAGAGGATGGCACACATTAAATAATTTAAATTTAATTATAATTATTATAAAACTAATGAAATAAAATTAAATTAAATTAAATCCAACACATATATAGGTTAGTATAAGCTCATGATCATCCACACATGAAATGAATATGCATTTTCAAAAAATAGGGATCATTCATTTCAATCACTATTTATTTAGAGAAATTATGAAAATTAATACATTAATCATCTTATTAATTAATTAATTTATCTATCTTAATATCTATCCAAATAGTCCCATATATAATCATCCACTGTAATTTAAAACAAATTAAATTAATTAATTTTATTTAAAATTAATTAAGTATATGATGTTTAATTGGAGAAAACATGGCATGTGTCTATCCAAACTATCCAACATGAACCTTATAGTGTACTTTACATTCAAATGACATGTATCATTCATGGAATGTCACATAATTTCATTGTGTGTACTATCAATTAATGACACACAAACGTGTGTTAATTAAGCAGTGTGTTTCACTTTTAATGTACATAGATTATAGGGCATGTAAAAACCATACACAATGTGTGGTTCTGAATTTAATGTGAAAATTAATTAATCATTTAATATTTATTAAAATAAATCACATGACGCAAGCTATCAATTAATAACACACAGACATGCCTAAATTAAGATTAATGGTCTAATTAATCTCTATATAAATGGGTATGTGTTTTATGGTGTACAATATCTAGATACATGTTGTGCATCATTTTTGATGATACACACCTATTGTCACACCACAAAATTTTAATAAATTGTTACCTTTAAATAATCCAATGTGTTTGATTGTTTTCTCCACACGCAACACTGAATTAAAATCTAACTACAATATGTTTAGACCATTAAAACCTATCTATTTAATTAGATGGAATGAATAGTGGAAACTTATTATTGAAATATTTATAGAAATAAAATAAAGGATAGTTATAATATGAATTAAATTTAATTAGTATATCTAAAATTACTAAAATGATCATTTTATTCATAGAATTTTATTTTTATAAAAATTTTATTTTTTATATGATTTAAATTTCTATTTCAAAAAAATTGATTAATGAAAATTAAATATATTTAATATTAACAACTTTTTAGTTTTAATTTAATTATTAAATAATAGAAAATATGAATGAGAATGGTTAATATTCTAAAATTTTATTTTTATACAAAAATAGTTATCCCTTATATCTCACATTTTATTTACAAGTAAAATTTATAAAATTTAGAATTTAAATTTTAAAAAATAAAAATTAGTTTTGGATTCATTATAGTAATATTTTATTATGATAAATTTTTTTATATTTTTCTAAAAACATCAATTTTTATGTAAATTGTGAAAAATATCGTTTTTAAAAATAACTTGACTTTTCTGACATTATTAGTATATAAGTATGAATTTTGATTTCATGAAACCTTTTTATAATCCCATATATGTATTTTATAATTTTATTTATGATTTAAAAAAATTGTTTAACTTACAAACCCATATTTGACATTTTTGATCTTATGTTATATTTTTCAAAAAAAATGTTTTTTAATCATTATGCATTAATTATTTAAAATTAATTTTTATCACATTTATAAATTTGATATTATTAAATTTATTTGAAATTTTGAATCAATATTTATAAATTATGTAAAATTTTCCATTTTATTATTAGGTTAAATATTTGTTACCTTAGGTAAAAACTACTTACCATAGTAAAAGCTAAAGTGGTAAAAGAAATAATTCAGGGGTAAAAGGTTTGAAACATGATAAAAAAATGTCTAAAATTAAGTGTTTGAGAGAATATAAACCTTATGAAACCCTAAACTCAATTATTTTATATTTTCTGATACACTTTATGTGTTTAACAAGTGCTCCATTTGTATTAAGTTTAAATATTTACAAAAAAGGTCATTTTCACCACCTATAAAAGGGGCCACTCACCACCCCTTCAATACCAATTTAAAAATTAGTTCTCATCCTGAATATATTACATATATAATTCCTATATAATCTTATTTAACTCTCATAATCTTCTAGTTACAAGATATTATCCTAACATCTTTCATTCAAGTTAATCCTCTAAAAGAAACTCAAAATTCTCAACGTAAGTTCATTATTTTCACTAACATATTTTTTTTATCTTTATATTTAAAATTTATTTTTCAAAATTTTGTATGATGAATTAATTATTTATATTAAAATAAATTTTGTTATATTTTGTGAGTAAACACTAGCCACCTCTCCTATTCCTCTTAAGAAAAGAAAAAACTTCAATTGCGAGTATGTATGGACTACCACATCCACAACACAACATGTTTGGTTTTACTTAACCGCATTAAAATTTTATAACTAATAAGAAATTTAATATAAAATTATAATGATTATAACATTTTTTGGTTCTATAAAAATAAACCATATTACTAATCTCTCTCATTCTATGGAAAATGAAATCATCAATCATGTGTACATGTGGACTACCACCTCCATAGAACAATTATTTTGTATTTTTATTTTCATCACATCCTTATATGGGTGGTCATGATAATGATTTTAATGGATAAATATAATTTTAATGATATCATTATGGTTTTTAATCTTAAATTTGAGAACCTATTAATGATTTGATCAATAAAATAGAATCGTTAATTCAAATATTTAAAATAATAAACTAAGAAGAAATTATTTTATACAAATTTTTTGATATTTTAATATCAATTACTTATTATTATAATTCATTTATAATTATTATATATCCCAATAATAAAAAATAAATGAACTCATTATTCTTCTAGAGTAATTTTATTTCAACTAAATCACCTCAAAATCATCCATTAATCATGGCGTGTTCATGTTTGGGTCGGTTTGACCACCAACTTGAACAATACTATGAATTTATATCATGAATGAATATGGGGACATAAATACTACAAAGATTTAATATAAATGTGTAAATTATTTTTTTATTCTGGATATTTTATATCAATATTTTATCCATTAATTAATAAAACACCTTTCAATCATCAAGAATCATTCAAACATGCTAGTTGTCGATTTGATATTCAATAATAAAGACTAAAATACTGTTGAAAGTAATTTGAAACATCATAAATAATTATAAATCATCTATAATGGTAACATTAATGACATAGTAATGATGAAATTTAGAATAATAATGAATATATACACCACTATTTTAAAACTAGTCCAAAAGATCAAAACTATAAATTCTCAATGTTGAAAAGATATAGAATTCATATAAATAATAAATATTTATAAAGATTATAAATGAAAATAGATATTATTAAGGTTTTTAATTAATTTATTAAGATATATTTTTTTGAGATAGAAGGTTAAAGTACGTTCATGTAATCCAGCACAAGAGGTAAGGGTTTTTTCATCTCAAATTCCTCTCTTTGAGGCATGTTTTGTATTATAAGATTAATTTACATTATGTAGTGTATATATTTACTATTTTTTATTTTATATCATGAAACATATTTATTCATTTAATTTTAATATCAATTTTAATCTTAATCTTTCAAGTGGTTTTTATTTAATTTCTACATAATCTATAAGTAGGATTTTCCATCTCAATTTTCATTTTTGGGAATAATATTATATTAATCACCAGTTTACTTTTGTGTGGTAGATACATTTCCATGGAAGAATTTTTCACATACTACTAATAAAATTTAACAAATTTAAAAGTATATACTTTTATCTTTATTTTATATTATTTTTATTTAAGAGTTACCAAAATCATTGTAAAGCTTAATATTTTCTATTGTGGAAAACTCATCCTATGTTTTTGGAAGTAAATTTGTGTGTATTTTTCTAGAAAATTAATCCCTATAGAAATATTATAATGCGTATGTGTTTATATAAAATATCAACCTAGGGGTAATAACCCCTAAAATAATTTTTTTAGCATTGACTCTATCATCACTCTAATGCATGATGTGTGGGCCTAAGACTACAAACATATAGATACACTCTAGGATGATACGCTTTGTAATACTCAATTGTTCTTTATGAACAATGATAAAGTATTTTTCCTACCATTTCCTTAGTCTTCTACCAATAAAAACTATTTAAACCAATTATTATCTTCCATGGATAACCCAACACATTGAAATTACAATCACCAATATATTTCTTTGATAAGGGTACTTATTGTTACTTTTATGATAAACTCATTTTCTAATTTGATTAAGAGATGTTTTCTTATATATCGACATTATTCCATTCAATGGGGGAGTATTTATTTATCATATTTTTCATTATATGGATAACCATGTTATTTTATTCCACTAGAGGTTCCTTATTTAATGGTATGAAATGTATTATTAACTCTTATGGTGAATACATTGGACTTATTGAGGTAATGGGTGGGGATTGACATTATATGTCCCCTAATTACACTGACTAGTCTAATGAGAAAAAAATCTTGGGTTTTTATGTATGCATATCCTCATATCAATATAGTTTCTTGTAAAAAGACCTTGAAAATATGTTTTTATTTCCAAAATTATACATTCCATCGGTATGAGATCAATTATTATTATTATAAATGTTTTTATTTATTATCATGGATATAACATTCCCTTAGTTTCATTTGATTATGGATAATGTTTTTTAATTATTCCTACCATATCATTTATTCCATGTTTATATTATAATAGATTCTTATGTATGCAACTCCTTAGTAAACATCTAAGCCTTCCCTTATTTGTTTTCCTTTCCCCCAAAAACCTAGAGGATAACTATGTTTAATTTCCAAGGATATGATAGAATGGATAATAATGCTCTCATAGTTTGTTCATTCTATATGTTATTTTTTCAAATTTAATTTATGTGAGTATCCAGTCTTCCAAGATTACTATGTTTTTGGATCCTATGATAACTCTTTTATTTTTTACCAATGATGTAATATAACTACATGCTCTTGGTTTCTAGAGTTCAGGTTTTTACACTTAGGGAATCTATATGTATTTTGTGTAGATATTTATAGGTTACACAACATGTATGTTTGATACATGTCATGTAATCCAATATACTCATGTTACACAGCTTTAATCCCTCACTCATCATGTAATAAATAAATGAAATTTATTTGATGGCATTGTTTCCTCAAAATTCGTAGGTCTAACAATGTTGGTATACTCGTCATGTAAGCGAGTTACATGGTGTGTAGTCCCTAAATCCATGTTCTATCATATTCTGATCAACACATGGCTTCTAATGAAAATGTGTATCCACCATATGACTAGCCACATTTATTATACTTGTGTCCTAGTGTAGTGGATATGGGTATATGATGTGTATAATTAGGTTACACACCATGCAGTCCCATGTTATCTAGATAGAATCCCCAAAAACACCATATGGTTATTCATATGTTCTTCATGTGTTTTTAACCTATTCTTGGTTATATGAAGATGAATAGAGAATATATTTTGAATTATATAGTAAATAATGAATAAAATAGAAATAAAAATATAAATATAAATGTTTCTATTGATCAATAATTATATAATTATAAATTTAAACATAACTACTCAGATACCACATGAAGGTTCTCAGTGTAGCAGAAGTGGTGGTGGGTGAGATACACATCTTGGTTTTTTTCAGATTCAATGAATAATCTGCAAGGTCATAATAAATAATCATTATGTTAATGAATATATCTGATTCAACTATAATAATAAACATATTTCTAAGAGAGGGGATCTTTCATGTTAAATTTATAATTAATTTATTGATATGAAAATTACTTTAGTATTGAGATATTTCTTCAATGTATATTTTTGATTGATTATACCCTATTTGAGTGGTATCATCATTGAACCAATATGATCCAAAGTAGAATAACTTTGTTAGTGATACATGCATGATTCTCAATATCTGAACGGTGTTGGTGGAATTTCAAGTGCAAGAAAAAATGATCGGATCATCTTGTGTTATTTTTCTTAATCATAACATAATTATTTGGTCTTGAAAGATTGTATCTCTTGTTATCACATTCTTGAGAGGGAGATAATAGGTGGAATAAATCTCTCAATATTAAGATAAACTCTATAGAAGTTCTTCATTGAGTGAAAAAATTCTCCATATTGTATTTTTTCCATAACTATATATATTATATCAAACACTAGAAAATGATATAACTTGGTATTTATAACTCTATGTTAATAATTATTAATTACACATAATCCCTTTAGTAAACTCTATGTCTAATAACAATATTATTATTATTATTATTATCCTGACATGCACAATGCCTATGGATAAATTGAATATCATTTCCTAAATAAATAAATTAATATTTATTTAAATGATATTTAATATATCATTATTACCATACCAATATCCAGTTTCATCCACCATCCTCAGTATTCACCAAGCCTTGAATAGTAAATAGTATTCATTCAATAAATAAATAAATACGATATTTTTGGTCTTAGGATTAAATATTTATTTTTAATACTAACATAACTAAAAATATTTATTTGATAATAAATATTATGTATTATCTTACGAATAATAAAATAGATAAATAAATATTATATTTGAGAGTCTTAAAAACAAATATTTATTTAAATATTAAATCCCCTGTTGTGACTGAATAAATGCAATCATCAAATCCTGAATAAATATTATTAATCAATCATAAGAATAATATTTATTCCAACTGTTAAATACAGATAGTACTTAACAATTATTGATGAAAACACTAAGTGTGTGATCATATAGACCTCTTCCTCAGTGACATCAGGAGATATTTCCTAAAGTAAAACATAAATATCTAATAATAAATAAATGAACCTTTAAGAGGAAGTAGTTAATTTCAAAATGGTGATAACCACATAACAATTATAACTATGTAATATAATCTCTTTTTATTGATATCTCATCAAGAAGGTTGTATATTCATTTCATAAACTCATATGTTTGATATTTATTTCTTTAACTTCCTAAAATGAACCTATTAATACACAATGGCCATGGATTTTAGTTTAATAGTTACATTCCAATCAAAGGCTCAAGATATAAACTTCTATAAATATGGAAGGGACAAATATTTTCTTGATTTATTCATTAATGACATATCAATCATAATGTACCCAATGTATCCTACTTCCCAAGAACATATACAATCCTAATTTTAGTCAATTTATCAAAGTACATGATTCATGGTATGAATTAATAATAATATCAAGTTTAAACATCATTACACATGTTCATATATAGGAATATCTAAACATGTATAATTCCTACCAGTTTTCCATTCCTCATAATCTCTTATATTAGATATTACCAAGTGATAAATTCATGAGATGAAGTCTCTTCCACTTATGAGTACTCATACCTAATAGCTAAAATACTATGTGTCTCAACATAGAATTTTATCATTACTATAAAATATATAATTAAGAATACAATCATTCCACTTCATGGTTATCATCACAGTGGAGAATTGATATGACATTTTCAATGAAAAATATACTCTAGGACATTATCACATTAATTCAATTGAGAATAACAATAAATATGTGAGAATATATTTATTAATATTCACATTTATGAATATATATATGTTATCTAAAGTAAAAATTAGTTGTTTATAGGGAATAAACTCCAACATAGATAGCCATAAATAAAAATGTAATAATAATAATCCACTATTTATAATATAACAAAATAATGTGGACAATAAAATGGTAAGTCGTTTATAAGAATACATCATATTATATAACAAAATATAAATCCATTGTAATAATATCAAATCTATATATCAAGTGAAAGATCTTTTTATGGGTTGATTGTATATAAAATACAATCCAAAAACATAAAAAATAATGGACACATAAGAAAAATAGGTTTTCAAGGATCCACCCAGTATCATCTCCCAATCCAGATATCTATCCCAACTCAACGATAGATCATAGGGACCTTTCTCTTACTTTTATACCTAATCATGAAGTTTGAACACCCACTAAGATTCACATATAGAATGTGAGAAAAGTAATCAATAATCCACCAACAATAGTGTCCTTAAATAAATAAAACATTTATGGATGAATTTATGATATGATATGGTGAAAAAATGAGAACATAACATGCAACATATTATGGGGTACTAAATATCCACTAATATGAATGAACATACATAATTTTTCCAGTATCGAAATGGAATGGTATTACCATAGGTGAATCACAATTAGGGTTTTAATAACTTATAACCAATCATAATAATAACATGGTTGAATGATCCATAGTTATGAAAAAATGGTATGGTTGAATGAGTAATCTCCACATATTGCTCAAGGTAAACTAGATATCACTATCTCACTAGCTAAGGGTAAATGATATACAACCATACCACTATATAAGGGAGAATGATGTAACACTGACATAATAAAAAAGGAAACTGATACATCACCATACCACCATACATGGGTGAATGATGAATCATAGATATAATAATAAGGTTTAGTAATCATCACCATAATAACATGGGTAAAAGATATATCACAAAGTCTATAAGAAATGTGAACAACTCACTACTAACCAATGGAATGATGTATCATTGATAAAATTCACAAGGTGAACGATATACTACCCACCCAAAAAATAGGTTGAGTGATATTTTTGGAACCAAAAACACATATCAACCATATAATAAGTATTTTTATTCAAAAAAAAGATTCACCCTAGACTAATGAATCATTTCGGAACCAAGGAGGCATAGGCACACAACTTATAGTTATTTCATGTAGCTCCATATTTCACACGCAAGTGACTTGCATGCAAAATGAGATATTAAACAGAAAATTTTATATGGTATCCATATAATTTCCTAGGTTTCAATAATGTGAAATCATGAAACATTTAGACCATGAACACAACCTTGAATACAAGAATAGAAAATAGTTTTGTGATAAAGCTGACGTTGAAACATTTCCTTGTGTGACCTTATCCCAACGGTGGAGGTATGGATAGTGCAAAACCACTTTTCATGAAATAAAGAGAGTTACATGCTAGAATTTTACCATTTTGGCTATAAATGACCATCACCACCCCCCCCCCATTCGGGGATGGAGCTCCAAAAGTCAAAGTGGCATATCTTGCTCATGTAGACCCCTCTTACATGACATCACGCAACTCTAAAATTCAATGGATTCTCAAATGAAGATGTAAGAATATTGTTTTTCACACATGTATGGATCCTTTAAATTTCAGTCTAATTATTTATTTTGGACCTAATATGGATTTATAATGTGTTATAAAAGGTATTAGAGGTGTATGGGTCCTATTTGGTGCCCAGAACCCATCGTTTTGGTAAATTATAAATGTCTCATGGTTGGTGCATGGTTTGCCTAACCGTGTGGATGGTCTATTTTTGGGAAGAACCACATCACATGGTTGGTGCATTGTTATGAAGTCTAAAAATGAAATTTACCCTTATTCTCATGTACCCATCCATGGTTTGGGAATATTTTTTCAAACCGTGTGGACAAACCATACACAGGACAATTTAAGGGTAATTTTATTATTTTTCCATTAATGATCTAATTAGCCACCCCTTCTTCCCCAACTCAGGATCTAGTGGGAGAACCATCATATTCTCTAAATTTATATCTTTTTTAAGACCTAATGTATGTATCAAAAGATATCCTTCATCCACGATATGATCGAGCTTTCATTCGTTGTGTAGGATGTGCAATGGTAACTACTCAAGTCCTTTTTAGCCTTTATTATTTTCTCCTGCTCTCGACCTAGTTATTAATGTGTGACCATTTTTTCATTTTTATCATATATACTTCATTATAATATTAATTTTAGGCCAATATTATAGGAGAAGGATCGTACAACCCTATGGTGGGTGGTCTATAACTAATCCCTCAAGTTCGTTAATTTTGGAATTGTCGTGTGCGGCCTACCGATTTCATCGGGTGTCGTTTATTGAATTTATATTTCATTTTTATAATCATTATAACTGTATGATTATTCTATTTCTATATATGTGATTAGTTTTTGTTTTTTATTCCCAAAACACCCAACATCCCATGTCGGATGATATTCTATAGTTGAGTTTTTAGTGTTTTGACACTTTTGAGCCATCGTTTGGATGTGTTGGATCTTGAACACATTAATAGTATACCCCCTTATTATAAATTCTTGCTGTATAATGTAATATTGAATGGAAAGTACCATGTCACTTCAACTTGACCAACCTAAGTTAAGTTCAACAATTTGATAATTAAATTTGAAAGGTAAATTGGAAAGTATACTAAGTATATGACTTGACTATATTAAATGTGAATGAAATATAGGTTTCATATCCGTACCACCCATTACCACATTATGGGAAGGAATAGGAATGAAACTTAGTTATTTAATATTCCTTAAATGGAATTAATAATGGTTTTATACTAATTCACCTTAGTACACTAATTAAAGTAAATGCTTGAACTAAATGAAATATTACATGATTTTATAATTAAACAAGAGTATCCAAACTTGAGCTCGCCTTAGATTATTATTGGGGAATTCCATGAGCACTCAGGAACCCCATTATGATTCAAGGATAAAACTTTCATTGTTTGATACCCACCTAGATCCTAATCCATGTCTATTCTTGGATTCCTGATATGACATCATAGGATCCCTCGCAAATAATTAAAGGATTCCTTGGATATACTCCTTGAATCCATCATTCATAAGTAGGTTCCATGGTTACAACCCATGGGGCCCTATCTCTACTTATCCCCATTTTACCTTGTATGGTCACCTTGGATTCGGTAGGCATATTATTGTGGAATGCCTTGGAATATAATCCTTGTATTACACTCTTTCCCTTATCAAGGCTATAGTTATTACTTAGTTGGTGACCCTTGAGGTCTATGTTGTCTTGGTTATTACCTTGGAACTTCATTATTAAATGCCATTATAGGATTCCTTATCATAACTTGGAACTTCTCTACTATTAACATGTGAATTATTTATAAACTAGTAATAATTAATTAATGTATTGGTTACATTCAAACACCAGCCAAGGGCTAAAAAAGGTACTTAGGTATTTAGTTACATTGTGATTCTTTACTTTATATATAAATTCTTTCCCACTGTTACATTTCCATTACATGGGATGAATGTTATAGACACCTTTGGTGGTCTCCCAATGATATTTATCTCATTCCCTCTCCAGGAACCATTTGGTACCTGAAATAGATTAAATGGTTTCATGTTTTGACAAAGGGAAGCACATGGCTTCAAACACCTGATTGATTTCTTTTTAGGATGGATCTTTATAATAGATGAGTGAGCTGGAGCTCGGGATTCTTCAGATAATTTTTATTTACTTTATAATTTGTGAAACATGTTATTCCTTCTATATTATATCCATGTTTTCTAGTTTTCTAGTGAAATGAAATATCATCATCATTTGTTTTATGCTTGTATTTTATTCCATTTATTTTAGTTATTCTTACTATTGTCTCTGTTTTCCATTTTGACTTCTATTTACTGGTATTTCTTCCACTATTTACCTATCTTTATATTTATCTGTCTCACTACACTTTGGAAATGAGGGAATGGTATGGAAACCCTGCTTTTTATTACAACTTAAGCATGCTTTATTACATAAAACTACACTTGATACAACAAAGAAGATCGAGAGGTTTAGTGTATTTGGGGCTTAGGATCATTACATAAAAACATTAAACTTGAATTACAATATCTTTATTGAAAACTTCCTTTACATGACCACTACATTCCTTCGTACTTAGCATTGCATGGGATAACATGAGGACATGCATAAGAAAAGGGTGAGCTATAAAGCCCAGTAAGGGAGTACACAATGAATAGCATGAAGAGTACAATACATGTTAGGAAATAGGCATATCAATAGAGCATAAGAGAAACATGAACATAAAGGAATGATAAATCATGATAATCATAACATGTAAATGTGGCAACAACACTTAACATTGAATTAGCATGAGCCAAGGCTCATTGCACATGGAGCATGAGTAAACCCTCATTGCACTTGAAGCACGAGTAAACCCTCGTTGCACTTGAATTAGAATGAGTCAACACTCATTGCACATGACGTATCATGATACTATACTTTACCCAATGCATTGGAGCGCTATAAAGGGCGCACCCTTCTTAAACATTTCATTTCATGCATAAGTGTGCCACATGGATCATAAAACATGGATTCATAAAACATAAACATTTATTCCACGATAAAGGAATGTGGAATTAATACATGAATCTTTATAATCAATAAGTAAATGTGTATAAAGGTGAATACCCTTGATGGAGAAATGGGCATGGTATTCACTACACAATGACATTGGCTTAGAAAATCGGTGCGATTTCGGCAGCGTAACGGCGTGACATAAGAACTCATAAAAAGGGTTGATGAGAGAGAAAGGGGTTACTCATCATATTTACATGTAATGGAAAGTAAGGAGGTCATATATATACATGTCCCAACAATTTAAATGGAATTTAAATTCATGATACAAAAGTATTGCTTGAATGTAAAAGAAGAGAGAGAAGTTCCTTTCGGAATTTTGGCATAGTAACGGGTGTACATGGGAGGCATTTAATGAGAGAGAAAGGGTTCTCCCATCATTCAAACAATAATAGGGCAGTATGGGGGAGGTGCGAAACCATACCCCAACATTCATAATTGAAATAAAAAGGGAAATACAACTTAAAGAAAATTGACAAAAAAATGAGAAAGGAAGAAAACCCCTTACTTGGAAGTGTGCTTCCAAAGGCTAGAGAGAGGCTTGTTAGAGGCTTCTTGGGAGCTTGGGGCACCTTGGGAGGATTCTAGAGAGAGTAGGGCAGAGGTTGGACGAACTCCAAGGGATTTTAGTGAGGAGGAAGTGGGAGCTTGGGTGGGTTTATATATGAAAGGTGAGAGAATTCTTTATTATTTAGGTTTGGGACCCCTTATATTAAAATAATCCAAACCACAAACCATCCCATGGTATTTGCCCATGGTTTCTGGAAAAGGAAATAGTAAAACAATATTTTACAAGTCCAAGGTCCGAAATTATTAAAAAATTAGGGTTTCTTATGTGGAGGTGAGTCACACTCCCTTGGAAATTAATTTAAAAAGGCAAAGTGTTTAATAAGTCTTGAGGGCTCCATTAATGCTTTGAAAAGTAAGTAAAACAAACCCAAAACCTCATTATTTTAATGATAAAACATATATTGGCCGAACATAAGGATTGTGGTATTTTATTACATCACCATTGGGTCATTATGATGTCATAAAACACATTATATATTTAAATGGTATTTAATTTTTACCCAAAAATTTGACTGTCTCAGAAAATTATGAAAAATTCACTGTTGGATAATTTCGACATCCTGATTCCAAAAATAATATTTATTTTATCTAAATAATTTTCTAAATATGTGAATTTTCACTTTTAAAATAAAAACCGACATTTATAAAAAATTCACGGGTTTTGACAGAAATGGATTTCAAACCTTAATAAAAATTTTAATTGCATTCATAAAATTATAAGATCATTTATATTTAATAAAAATTAATTTAATATTAATAATAATATTTTATTAAAATATTATTTAATTCAAAAATCCTTTAATTTAATAAAATATAATTCTTAATTAAATAATAACTAAAAACACTATTTGTACTTTAAAAACTAATTACAATGTATCAAAAATGACTAGAAATTATATTCATTATTATATAAAAAAATAATGTACATGAACATGGTGCTATATATTTGTTACATAACCCCTTAAAATAGCCGCATAAGACCTAAGGGTAAGGTGTGCGATGGTGACAGACTCTTGGGGTTGCTCGGATAACATCGCTCGAGTGGTAATCTCTATCAACTTCCATTTTTCCCGTAGACAATCAAGTTCGAGCTTGACTTGATGAAGCTCAGCTTGGGCTTGGTCAAGGGAAAAGCCCAAAGACGCCACCTCTTTTCCGAGCTCCGACAAATGGGCTTCATAAGGGGAAATTCTACTGGATGAGGCCATCGCTTCCTTTGTCTGAGTAGAAAATTGGTTCGTTAAAGCCTTATATTTAAACTACCCAGATGGTCACTGTTCAACGGCTATAAAAGTAATGGTCACAAATCTTAACGTAAAACTAAAGAAGTTGACATCTTATAAAAACACTTTTCATAAAGAAACATTTAACTGGATCAAGAGGGATTTTCCATTAATGAAACTTTGGGTCGTTACAACATTCCCCCCTTAAGAAATTTTGCCCTCGAAATTTTCCTTTTCCCACACTAAAACAAATGTGGGTAACTTAGCTTCATCATATCCTACGACTCCCAAGTTTCTTCTTCAAACTTGTGGTTTCTCCACAACACCTTGACGAGGGGCATTGTCTTATTTCGTAGAAATTTTTCTCTATGATCTAAGATCTTCACTGGTTGCTCCTCATAAGAAAGATCGTCTTCTAATTGTACCACCTCGGAAGAGATTACATGTGAAGGGTCTGGTATGTACTTCCTTAAGAGGGATACATGGAAGACATCATGCACCTTGGCCATAGTAGGTGGGAGTGCTAGTCGATAGGCCACATCCCCAACACGATCAATAATCTCGAAGGGGCCGATGTACCTTGGACTTAACTTCCCTTTCTTTCCAAACCTCATGACCTTCTTCCACGGAGATATGCATAAAAACACCATGTCTCTGACTTTAAACTCAAGGTCTCGTCGACGATTATCTGCATAACTCTTCTGTCGACTTTGGGCTGCCTTGATATGCTGCTGAATGGTTTTCACCTTCTCCGCCATTTCTTCGACCATTTCTGGTCCAAGCAGCTTACGTTCACTGACTGCATCCCAACATGCCGGTATTCTACACCTTTTCCCATACAGGGCTTCATATGGTGCCATTTGGATGCTCGAGTGGAAACTATTATTATAAGAGAACTCAACTAGAGGAAGATGTTGATCCCATCCTCCTTTAAAGTCCATTGAGCACGCTCTCAACATATCCTCAAGTGTTTGGATAGTCCGCTTGGATTGGCCATAAGTTTGAGGATGATAGGCCGTACTGAAGTTCAGTTCAGTATTCAGAGCATGTTGAAGACTCTTCCAAAACTTAGAGGTAAATCTTGGATCTCAGTCAGACACAATAGATAGTGGTACTCCATGCAACCGTACCACTTCCCTAATATATATCTGTGCCAGTTGATCCAAAGAGAAATCCTCTCTAATAGCAATGAAGTGTGCAGTCTTTGTAAGACGATCCACAACAACCCAGATTGCATTGCTGTCTTTGGATGTCCTTGGAAGTCCGGTGACAAAGTCCATGGTGATGTTCTCCCATTTCCATTCTGGTATGGGCAATGGTTGCATCATCCCCTTAGACTTCTGCCTCTCTGCCTTCACTTGCTGACACACTAGGCACTTTGATGTATACTCAGCGATCTCCTTCTTCATATTATCCCACCAAAAGTTTTCTCGGAGATCTCGATACATCTTTGTGCTCCCTGGGTGAATAGAGAAATTTGAACTATGTGCATCATCAAAAAGTTCCTTCTTCAGCTCCGAACTTGATGGAACACATAGTCTTTTCCCAAACCGCACAATTCCTTTTTCATTAACATTAAACTCTGAGGATTTTCCCTTTTTGATAGCTTCCACTTTTTCTTGGATTCTCGCATCATCCTTTTGAGCATCCTTTAACCTTTCCAAAAGAGATGGTTGAGCAATAATTTGTGAAAGGATTGATGATGTTCCCTTATTTATTATTCTCACATCCATCTTCATAAAGTCTAAGAAGATTGGATCCTTCTCAATTCTCATTATTGATAGAATCACTGGATCCTTTCTACTTAGGGCATCCGCCACCCTGTTCGCCTTCCCAGGGTGGTAATGTATTGAACAGTCATAATCCTTGATGAGCTCTATCCATCTTCTCTAGCGCATATTAAGCTCTTTCTGTGTGAATATATATTTAAGACTCTTGTGGTCAGTATATATCTCACATTTCTCTCCATAGAGATAATGCCGCCAGATTTTCAAGGCAAAGATCACCGCCGCCAACTCCAGATCATGCGTTGGATAGTTTCACTCATGGATTTTCAACTGCCTTGAGGCATAGGATATCACTTTATCATTCTGCATCAGCACACATCCTAAGCCCTTCTTCGAAGCATCACTGAATACCACAAAAATCTCCCCACTTGTGGGTAAAGTGAGCACAGGTGTAGTGATAAGCCTGCTTTTCAACTCCTTGAAGCTTTCTTCGCATTCATCACTCCAAGAAAACTTTACTCCCTTTCGAGTTACCTTGTTAAGAGAATTGGACAATCATGAGAAGTTTCTCACAAATCGTCGATAATATCCAGCTAACCCCAAGAAGCTACGGATATTAGTTACTGGTGTTGGCCTCGGCCATCCCTCAATTGCATCTGTTTTGGAGGGGTCCACAGATATCCCATTGCTTGTGATGATATGGACCAAGAATGAGACCTCCTTCAACCAGAACTCACACTTGTTATACTTGGCATAGAGCTTCTCCTTGCGCAAAGTCTCCAGTACAGTTCTTAAATGCTCCTCATGGTCCTCCTTGGTTTTGGAGTATATTAGAATATCATCTATAAAAACTACCACAAATTTATCTAGGAAATCACTAAAGACTCTATTCATCAAGTCCATGAATATTGCTGGAGCATTGGTCAGTCCAAAAGTCATTACTATGAATTCATAGTGCTCGTACCTTGTACGAAAAGCAGTCTTGGGGATATCTTCCTTCTTCACCCTTACTTGATAATATCCCGACCGCAAGTCGACCTTGGAGAAGTATTGTGCTCCACGCAGCTGATCAAACAAGTCATCGATTCTTGGGAGAGGATACTTGTTCTTTATCGTGATTTTGTTAAGTTCACGATAATCGATGCAAAGCCGCATTGACCCATCCTTCTTCTTGATGAAGAGGACTGGTGCACCCCATGGTGATGCACTTGGGCGTATAAACACTTTATCCAGATTCTCCTGTAGTTGTTTCTTCAGCTCTTCAAGCTCAACAGCAGCCATTCTATATGGAGTCTTGGATATTGGTAGCGCCCCAGGTATAAGATCAATTGAGAACTCAACATCTCTTCTTGGAGGAAGACCAGGAAGTTCCTTGGGAAATACTTCAGCGAATTCCCTCACAATAGGCATTTCTTCAAAGGTGGTTTCTTCCTTGGACTCAATCATATGAGCCAGATATGCATGCTCATAAGGCAGTAATATCCATGCTTGAGATGATGGAGCTAAAGGATATTCATCTTCCTCCTGACACTTATAAAGAATCGGGGGTCGATTCTCCATATGGAGTGTGATTTCCCTCTCCCAGCAATTTATGTTGGCTCTATATAAGGAAATCCAATCCATGCCAAGAATTGCATCAAATTCCACTAAAGGGAGTATGACGAGGTTCGCCGGGAAAGTCAATCCACAGATTATAACAGGGGAGGACTTATATTCATGGGATGCAATGATTGCCCCATTTTCCATACTCACCGACATCTTTACTTCCATGATTTGTGGTGGTGCAGGGATTTTTCTACTAAACTTTTGAGATATAAAAGAATGTGTAGAACCTGAATCAAAAAGTACGTTCTCTATTCTTGAATGAATAACTAGCGTACCTATCACCACTTCGTTGTTGAGGTTCACTTCGGCGGAAGTGATGGAAAAAGCTCTTCCTTGCTGTCTTGGAGGTTGTTGATTGCCTCCGATAACCCTTGGATTAGGGCACTAATTCGCAAAATGACCCGGTTCTTTGCATTTGAATCATTGAACAACGCGTTGAGGTTTGAACGGAGTGTTCCTCTCCTCTGTCGCAGCCGCGGGTCCTTCTTGCTGACAGTTAACAGCTAGGTGCCCTTCTCTTCCACACTTGAAGCATTTTCTTGTCCCCCTAAGGCAATTTCCAGGGTGCTTCTTTCCACACTTTTGGCAAGTGGGGTGCTGGAATTTCTTAGCGCCGTTGGATTTATCCATCGGACCACCAGCATTGAAGTCCACCTTACTCTTCTTGTCCCCATGATACCCCTGTGATTCTCCGATCTCCATTTCAACCTTGAGGGCACATCGGACAATTTCCTCATAGCTATCGAAGTCATGGATATCTAATGCTTTCCGAAAGCTAGGCTCCAGCCCACCAAATAAGCGGTCAACCTTGCATTCGGGGGTAACGACAAAGCCGGAAGCGTATCGTGCAATCCTTGTGAAGTTTGCCTCGTACGCTCCCACAGATTCTTCATCTTTCTGTTTGAGGGAAAGGAAGTCCCTTTCCATCTTAAGATGGAGGGTGCGTGGAAAATATTTATCGAAAAACATCTTCCGGAATTCCCTCCATTACAAAGCCTCGATCTCCTCCTCGGGCTTCGTATTTTTGATCAACCACCACCATTGATCAGATTCACCCTCCATACGATAAGCCGCCAGGAGAACCTTCTCTTTTTCAGAGCATTGGAGGATGGAGAATATCTTTTCAATGGAGTTGATCCATTGTTCAGTGATCGTGGGATCAGATGATCCACTAAAAGTAGGAGGCCTTTGTCTCATGAAGCTTTCAATAGAGACTTGTGCTTTCTTAGGGGGGGTTGAACGTTCTTCTTGACCAGTGTTTCTATTCAAAACTTGAGTTAGCTGAGAGAGAAGCGTGAAAAAGTTCGTGATTCCCGCTCCCATTGGATTGGGCATCTCATAAGTACAATCATCACACTGATCTTCACAATGGTTGTTAGCCCGAGTTCTCCTATTATCGGCCATTGGCTGGAATAAAAGGAAAGTTAGGGGTAACACATAAAGGTTAATCCAAAGACAAAAGTTGATGACTTATAAATAAACTTTAATCTCTTTAACTCACGAGTCTATAGGATTCAATCCAGGCTTTTCATGAACTTCCTTCTAACATATATTCTTAGGGGAATTTTTTCCCTTAATAAGGGTTCATACTAAGATTGTGAATTTATCAAAACATATCCCCCGGGAGTGTCGTAACCAGGAGTGCAGCAAGGCCCATTGTCGTGCACCAGTTCTCGTTCGAGTCTAGCTCAAAGCGGTGTTTTCGGGTTTTACCCCTAGGATACATCTGTGCCAGATCCGCCTCTACCTGCTCGTATCCAGACATGGATGTATTTGTTTGATAAACCACTTACATAGTATTTACCAAAACTTAGGGATGTTTTTATTATGCTTAGTCTTGTATCTAAGGCTTTACTAGGGTTTCCTAATCCCAAAAATAACTAAACTTATCCTCTGATACCAACTATGACAACCCTGCTTTTTATTACAACTTAAGCATGCTTTATTACATAAAACTTCACTTGATACAACAAAGAATATCGAGAGGTTTAGTGTCTTTGTGGCTTAGGATCATTACATAAAAACATTAAACTTGAATTACAACATCTTTATTGAAAACTTCCTTTACATGACCACTACATTCCTTCGTACTTAGCATTGCATGGAATAACCTTAGGACATGCATAAGAAAAGGGTGAGCTATAAAGCCCAGTAAGGGAGTACACAATGAATAACATGAAGAGTACAATACATGTTAGGCAATAGGCATATCAATATATCATAATAGAAACATGAACATAAAGGCATGATAAAGCATGATAATCATAACATGTAAATGTGGCAACAACACTTAACATTGAATTAGCATGAGCCAAGGCTCATTGCACATGGAGCATGAGTAAACCCTCATTGCACTTGAAGCACGAGTAAACCCTCGTTGCACTTGAATTAGCATGAGTCAACACTCATTGCACATGACGTATCATGATACTATACTTTACCCAATGCATTGGAGCGCTATAAAGGGCGCACCCTTCTTAAACATTTCATTTCATGCATAAGTGTGCCACATGGATCATAAAACATGGATTCATAAAACATAAACATTTATTCCACGATAAAGGAATGTGGAATTAATACATGAATATTTATAATAAATAAGTAAATGTGCATAAAGGTGAATACCCTTGATGGAGAAATGGGCATGGTATTCACTACACAATGACATTGGCTTAGAAAATCGGTGCGATTTCGGCAGCGTAACGGCGTGACATAAGAACTCATAAAAAGGGTTGATGAGAGAGAAAGGGGTTCCTCATCATATTTACATGTAATGGACAGTAAGTAGGTCATATATATACATGTCCCAACAATTGAAATGGAATTTAAATTCATTATACAAAAGTATTGCTTGAATGTAAAAGAATAGAGAGAAGTTCCTTTCGGAATTTCGGCATAGTAACGGGTGTACATGGGAGGCATTTAATGAGAGAGAAAGGGTTCTCCCGTAATTAAAACAATAATAGGGCAGTATGGGGGAGGTGCGAAACCATACCCCAACATTCATAATTGAAATAAAAATGGAAATACAACTTAAAGAAAATTGACAAAAAAATGAGAAAGGAAGAAAACCCCTTACTTGGAAGTGTGCTTCCAAAGGCTAGAGAGAGGCTTGTGAGAGGCTTCTTGGGAGCTTGGGGCACCTTGGGAGGATTCTAGAGAGAGTAGGGCAGAGGTTGGACGAACTCCAAGGGATTTTGGTGAGGAGGAAGTGGGAGATTGGGTGGGTTTATATATGAAAGGTGAGATTATTCTTTATTATTTAGGTTTGGGACCCCTTATATTAAAATAATCCAAACCACAAACCATCCCATGGTATTTTCCCATGGTTTCTGGAAAAGGAAAGAGGAAAACAATATTTTACAAGGCCAAGGTCCGAACTTATTAAAAAATTAGGGTTGCTTATGTGGAGGTGAGTCACACTCCCATGGAAATTAATTTAAAAAGGAAAAGTGTTGAATAAGTCTTGAGGGCTCCATTAATGCTTTGAAAAGTAAGTCAAACAAACCCAAAACCTCATTATTTTAATGATAAAACATATATTGGCCGAACATAAGGATTTTGGTATTTTATTACATCACCATTGGGTCATTATGATGTCATAAAACACATTATATATTTAAATGGTATTTAATTTTTACCCAAAAATTTGACTGTCTCAGAAAATTATGAAAAATTCACTGTTGGATAATTTCGACGTCCTGATTCCAAAAATAATATTTATTTTATCTAAATAATTTTCTAAATATGTAAATTTTCACTTTTAAAATAAAAAGCGACATTTATAAAAAATTCACGGGTTTTGACAGAAATGGATTTCAAACCTTAATAAAAAATTTAATTGCATTCATAAAATTATAAGATCATTTATATTTAATAAAAATTAATTTAATATTAATAATAATATTTTATTAAAATATTATTTAATTCAAAAATCCTTTAATTTAATAAAATATAATTCTTAATTAAATAATAACTAAAAACACCATTTGTACTTTAAAAACTAATTACAATGTATCAAAAATGACTAGAAATTATATTCATTATTATATACAAAAAAAATGTACATGAACATGGTGCTACTTATTTGTTACATAACCCCTTAAAATAGCCGCATAAGATCTAAGGGTAAGGTGTGAGATGGTGACAGACTCTTGGGGTTGCTCGGATAACATCGCTCGAGTGGTAATCTCTATCAACTTCCATTTTTCCCGTAGACGATCACGTTCGAGGTTGACTTGATGAAGCTCAGCTTGGGCTTGGTCAAGGGAAAAGCCCAAAGACGCCACCTCTTTTCCGAGCTCCGACAAATGGGCTTCATAAGGGGCAATTCTACAGGATGAGGCCATCGCTTCCTTTGTCTGAGTAGAAAATTGGTTCGTTAAAGCCTTATATTTAAACTACCCAGATGGTCACTGTTCAATGGCTATAAAAGTAACGGTCACAAATCTTAACATAAAACTAAAGAAGTTGACATCTTATAAAAACATTTTTCATAAAGAAACATTTAACTGGATCAAGAGGGATTTTCCATTAATGAAACTTTGGGTCGTTACAATTGGTCTCCCCGCTGACACACCCTAGTCCCTCGCGACTAGTGGGAATCCTCTGGCATGTAGGGAGATGCACAGAGGCCATGTCGTCCATCGGGCTTGGGGCACCCATTAAGTGGAATCTGGGTCCAAGACGTTACAAATTGGTATCAGATGAGTTTTCATTCTTGATTTACTATTTGGAGATAATATATTTGAGATTAGGAACACTGGTAACTTGGTCATAAGTTGTAGTTGGGTGTCGTGAATCAATGTTTGGGGTAAAAGCCAACTTTCCTTAATTATAATTGTTGTTCTGTTTTTCCTATTATAGTTGACATTATTTCACCATTGGGTGACTCACGTACTATGTGGTGTGGTTTATTATTACTTGGTTTAAGGATTTTCTTTCATCCTTGGACCAATGATATGATGGAATAGATCATTGTTACATGCATCTTTATAGGAACCTAGAATTCACATGTCATGTATATCGACATGCCATATAGGTTCATTTCACTGTTTTTCATTTCTTGATATGCTTGTGGTTGTTGAGTGATGTTGTGATAGTTACATTATTCTTGTATTAATCTTGGTTTTTATTGAGTGATTACTTCTCACAATTCATGAGGTGTATGGGACCTCATGGGTTGGGATGAGTAATTTACCAAGTCAAGCCATTATGTTATAAATAAATGGGTGTTGTTTCCAGTGATATGGGAACTTATTCACCAGGAATGGATTTCCATTATAAAGTGAAACATGAATTCTAAAATGAAATTTTTTTCATGTCATCATCCCACCTTGTCATGTTTATTAAAGGTAAAGAAGTGAACCTGGTAATTAAATTTAAAACAAAATGAAACTTATACTTGATCACTTACTGATACCTAGCCTTATAAGTGGGTAGTTGGAGTAGTATGCCTTGGGTAGTGAGTTTTATTACATTTAGAGTCCACTAGTGATTATATCCTTCTACTTAATCTTTTTCTCAGGCACGTGCTTGGAATTTTTAGTTCAATTCCATCATTATTTCCTTGTATCATAAGCTAGTATATCCCTTGAGGTAGGCATTTAACCCTTCTTATGGAACATCTTTGATATCTAGATGATGGTATTCAATGTCATTCTTGGGATGGATTGGTTGATTCAGTATCATGATTTTTTAGACGACTATCACCAAAAGGTATCATTTACATCACTAGAGGGTAGCAGTTATCTACATAAGGGTGAGTGGGATGTCTGGGATGGTATAATGGCACCATATCATCATATTCTAGGTAGAGTGACTGCCTAGATTGAAAATATCTTCATGTAGGATCAGGTTTTATGTCAAGAATATTTTCCTTTAGTAGTGGATCATTTTTAGGATGTCTTTCCCAATGATTTTTATGGCTTAACTCCTAAGAGATAGGTAGAGTTTACAATCAATATTATTCTGGGAGTAGCTCTAGTGTCCATTCCTCCATATAGGATAGAACCTATAAAGCATCAAGATCTCAAGCGACAGTTAGAGGATTTAGAGGCCAAAGGTTTTATATAGCCCAATACACCCTCTTGGGGTCTGCACATGCTTTTTTCCAAGAAGTTGGATGAAAACTTATGTCTATTCATGGATTATAGAAAGTTTAACCAGTTTATGGTCAAGAACCAGTATCCACTACCTTGAATAGATGATCTCTTTGAATAGATCTAAGGGTATAAGGTATTCTCTAAGATCAACATGAGATTAGGTTATCATCAGGTGTGAGTTAAATGATCAGAAATACCTTATACAACTTTTGTAGTATGTATGGTCTGTATGAGTATCTAATTATGTTTTTCTGTCTTACAAACGTACCTGGCGTTTTCAGGGATCTAATGAATAAGTTGTTCTACCCCTATTTGGATTCTTTTTTCATGGTCTTTTTGGATGACATATTGGTGTATTCTCACACTCATATAGACCATTCCAATCATCTTGAGATCATTCTGAGTACACTAAGAGAGAATCATATTTATTCCAAGATTGTTAAGTACCACTTCTGGATCAAAAAAGTTCACTTCCTAGGTCATATTATCTCATAATTAGATGTATTTTTTGACCCATAAAAGGTTAGTGTTATATTTACTTGGTATTATCCCAAGAATTTTTTTGATATACAAAGTTTCTTGGGGCTAGATTGATATTAAATTTATTTCATACAAGTTTTCTCACAACTTGTTTCACCTATTACTATCCTTAAAATAAAGGGTGTCAATTTCCTTTGGTTAGAAGTTTGCAATAAATCGTTTTAGGAACTGAAATGGAGGCTTGTCTCAGCACCTGTTTTAATTCTTCCCAAGAAAGTTATAGGTTATACCATCTTTGATAATGCATAAAGTGTCAACTAAGGAGCAGTGATGATGTAAGAAGATAGAGTCATTGCATATGGATATTGGTATTTGAGACCTCAAGATAGAAATTACCCAATGCAAGTCCTTGAGCTAGAATTAGTTTTCCACGCCTTTTGTTTCTAGAGACAGTATCGTTTGGGTGATCACTTTTTAGTGTACACAGACCGCAAGAGCCTAAAATATATATTTACTTAGTTTGAATTGAACCTCAAACAATGGAGATAGGTCTAATATCTATAATCCTTTGATTTTGAGCGTGCCTATAATACTGGGAAGGAAAATGTGGTTGTATATGCACTTAGTCAGAAAACTTAGGGATAAGAATTATGGGAATCCAGTGTTGAATGGAAGCTAATAACCCTCTTCTATGAGCCACACCTATAGGTTAATGATAGTCAATTGAAATATTATCTCTCATCTTTTTGAATTACCTTTTCCCTCTTTGAGAAGGTGAAGGGATGAAAATTTTCTGATCCTGAAGGCTTGGTACTACATGAGAGTATATCAGGAGATAACCCACCTTCATATTGTTCAGTAGAAAGAGATGACATCCTATGTATCCATGGACATGTCTAGGTTTCTATAGATATAATAGAGGAGTTAATGAAAGAGTCCCTCACCTCTTAGTGTGCAGTTCATCTAGGAATCTTAGAGATGTATCAAGATATGTGACACCAGTATTGGTGGATAGGGATGAAACATTAGATAGTAGGCTTTATCACTAGGTGTTCCACCTGTCAGCAGGTAAAGGTGGATCTCTATATACCTGTAGGCTTGTTAGAGGTACTTCCAATCCTGGAATAAAAATGGGAAGATGTTTCAATGAATTTTGTTGTCAGTTTACCTAGGTCTCCTTGAGGTAGTAATGATGTATGGGTTTTCATTGAAAAACTGATGAAGTTTTCCCACTTCATTCCTATTTGGTGTAATTTCTTAGTTGATGAGCTGAAAAAACCATATGTTTATGAAATCATATGACTACACAGGATCCCTTTTATTATCATTTCAGAACGGGATAATCATTTCACATCACGGTTCAGGTAGGGATTGCAAAAGGATATGTGAACATAGGTAATTCTAAGCATATATTTTCACCCTCAGACCAATGGACAATTAGAACAGACAATAAAAGTTCTAGAGGATATGCTTCGAGCATGTATCTTTTATTTTCGAAGTTCTTTGGAAAATCATATCCCTCTCATTGAATTATTCTATAATAAAAGATTCCACACGACAATTCAGATAGATCCTTTTGAGTACATATATGGTAGGTCATAATGTTCACCCCTATACTAGATAGAGGTAGGGGCGGCATCCCTACTAGGTCCTAGTCCCATTTAGAAGACTTTGGAGTAGGTTCAGCTGATTAGATAGTGTATGACTGATGCCCGGTCTAGAAAAAAAATATTATGTCGATCTCCATCGACGACCTCTATAATTCAAGGATGAGGATCGTGTTTTTATTCAGGTATTACTCTATCTAGGGAATATATGGTTAAAGAATCAAGGGAAGTTATCGCCTTGTTATGTTGGTCTGTTTGAGATCCTAGAAAGAGTCTGGTTAGTAGCCTATCGGTTGCTACTGCCACTGAGGTACCATGCCATGAACAATGTCTTCCATGTTTCATAGCTTCTCCAATATCATGCTGACCTGTATCATAACTTTGATCCCAAGGAAGTTGAGTTAGATGATGATGCTGCCTTTGAGGAGTATCCAGTACACATCATCGACCGGATCATGAAGGTTCTCTGAGGCTAGTTTATCCCTCTAGTACGGGTGTTATGGAATCATGGCCACATGCAGGAAGAGACTTGGGAGTAGTAGGCCCACATATGTTCTCATTGTCTAGAATTGTTCTCAAACAGTGTTTCTACACCCTTGGAAGGAGAACATGGGATGAGTTCTTTTAAGGTGGAGAAGACTAAAAGAACCCGATTTTTCACTTAGGTGTGGATCCTTTAAATTTTAGTATAATTATTTATTTTTGACCTAATATGGATTCCTAATGAGTTAGAAAAGGTCTTAGAGGTGTTCGGGGCTTGTTCGGAGCCCGGAACCCATATTTTTTGGAAACGGACCATGTCGTATGATTGGTGGACATTTGTCACACGGTTTGTCTAACTTCCTAACTGGTATATTTTTAGGAAGAACCATATCTCACGGATGGACCACGGTCATTCGGCCTAACCATTCAAGTCACCCTTCTTCCCATGTACCCATATATGGTTTGTACATAGTTTTTTAAACCATACAGAAAAACCTTGCATCAGCTAATTTAAGGGTGATTTTTCTATTTTCCCTTCATGATCTAATTAAGCCACCCCTTCTTCCCAACTCAGGATCCAATGAGAGAAACTCCATTTTCTCTCAATTTGGATCTTTTTGAAGACCTAATGTATGGATCAAGATATATCCTTCATCTGGGATCTGATTTATATTTCATTAATCATGATGGATGTGAAACGGTAAGTACTCTAGTCCTTTTTAGTCTTTATTATTTTCTCTTTCTCTCAACCCAGTTATCGAGGTGTGAGTGTTTTTTCATTTTTCTTAGATATAATCTGTTCTAAGCTGAATTAGAGGCTGATTTAATAAGATAAGGATCCTAAAACCCTAATTTGGGTGTTCTATAACTCATCCCTCAAGTTTTTTGATTTTGGAATTGTTGTGTGGGGAACACCGATTTCATCGGGTGTCGTTTATTAAATTTATATATCATTATTATAATCATTATAACCATATGATTATTATATTTCAATATATGTTATTAGTTGTTTGTGGTTACACCCACAACTCCCAACATCCAATGTCAGATGATATTTCATAGTTCATTTTTTAGTGTTTTGACACTGTCGATCCATCGTTTGTATGTGCTCGATCTTGACCACATTAATGGTATGCCTACTTATCATAAAAGCTTATTGTATCATGTAATTGTTAATGGAAAGTACCATGTCACTTACACATGACCCGCCTAAGGTAAGTGCATCAAATTGATAATTAAATGTGAAAGGTAAATGGGAAAGTATACCAAGTGTATGACTTGATCGTATTAAATGTGAATGAAATATAGGTTTCATGTATATATCACCCCTTACCACATTAATAAAAGGTAGCAGAATGAACCTTAATTATTGAATATGCCTAAAATGGAATTAATAAAGGTTTTATGATACTTAACCTTATCACACTAATAATGGTAAGGCTTGAACTAAATGAAATATTACATGATTTCATAATGAAAAAGAAGTGGCCTGACTCGAGATCATCTTGGATTTTTATCAGGGAATGCTATGAGCACTTGAGAACCCCATTCTAATTCAAGGATATGGATTGCATAGGTTGAGACCCACCTAGATCTTGATCCTTTTCTATTATTGGATGTCTGGTATGACACTGTAGGATCCCTCACATAGAATTAAAGGATGCCTTGTATACAATCCTTGGATCCAGTATTGATAAGTAGGTACTATGGTTACAGCCCATAATGCCCTATATCTGATTAGATCCATTGTTTCTTTAATTATCACCTTGGATTTCATAGGAATCTTATTTTGGAATACCTTATAATACGATCTTTGGATTACACTCTTACTCTTAGCTTGGATATAGTTACTACTTAGTTGGTGACCCTTGAGGACTATGTTGCCTTCATTATTACCTTGGAACTTCATTATTAAATGCCATTGTAAGTTTCCTTGTCATAACATGGGACCTTAAATATTATGAACATGTGACTTATTTATACATTGGTAATAATTAATTAATGGACAGGTTAAATTTAGACGCCAGCTAAGGGATTAAGTAGGTACTTGGGTATTTAGTTTCATTGTGCTTCTTTACTTAATATATGCATGCTTGAACACTATTAAATTTCTATTGCACGGGAAGGATATTATATACACCTTTGTTGGTGGCCCACTGAGATTTATCTCACACCCTCTCTGGGTGTTTTTTGGTTCTGGGAGTAGATTACATGGTTTTAGGTGTTGAAAAGGGAAGCACATGTCTTCAAACACTTGATTGCATGGTGTTTAAGATGGATCTTGATAGTAGATGACAAAGCTAGAGCTTAGGATTCTTGGGATAGTCTTTCATTTCCTTTATAATTTTGAAACATTTTATGCATGCTTTCTTGTATCCAAGTTTTTTAGTTTTCTAGTGACATGACATGTCATCATTAGTTTTTGTATGTTTGTATGTTATTCTAGTTATTTCAGTTATTTTTATTGTTGTCTCTATTTTCTGTTGTGCCTTATATTTACTTGTATTGCTTTCTCTATTGACCTCTATTTATATTTATCCATTGTACTACACTTTTTTAATGAGGGAATAGTCTTCCCATTGACACACACTAGGCCCTCGCTGCTAGTCAGCAGCCTCTAGAATTTTGGTAGATGTGCTTGAGGCCATGTGGCTCACCAGGCTCGGGTCACCCATTAAGTGGAATCCGGGTCTGAGATGTCCTAGAAGATAACTTACAAGACTAACCTCACATTGAACCCTAATTGTCTAATATTTTTTTAATATATCCTCATGAAACTTAACTTAAAGGATAATAGGTTACATGCAAGATAAGATTCCTTTTCATTATCTCAAGTTTCACACAACTCCAAAAGTTGTTCAAACAAATGAATTCATGCAGTAGATTGTTCAAGATCCCATGGTTCACAAAAACCTATTTTCGCACCCAAATATAGGGTTATGTATAAAAAACTATGGGTTTATTATCCATTTTCTCATTTTGTAAAACATAGTTGTGTGCAATTAAAGTGCTCAGGTTCCCCATACCTACTCCAACTGGCATCCTCTATGCCTCCATCACCTCTGAGACTAGTATCATCACCCTCATTCATGACCTCTTTTCCTCAAGCATCGCCTAGTAATTTATACCACCTCTTACTCTTATGCATAGACATGATAACATTGGGATCGTTATTTTATACTTTACTATGGAAGAGTTTACACCATTCACCACCCATAGAAGTATGTTTAGTATATGCATAATCCCCAAACGTGGTATCATTAACGGAAACTTTCCAAATTTCCTGATATAGAGGCATAGTATTGGATCATTATTTCCTACCTAGAAATTATCACACTGGGCATAGACCCATCCCACATCTATGTTTCATGATGTAAAACTGCCTATCCCAATTTCCTAGTCTTATTATGTTAAATTTCATAACAACATCCTCAGTGCATGACATTAACCTATATTCTTACACTGTGTAACAAATATAGGATGCCTCGTGCATGGAACACATGAGATGACACCCTCCCCCCAACCATCAGATGGAGTCCCATGCTAGGAAGCTCATATGTGTATACCCCACAACATCCTTCTCCACCATTAGATGTGAATACCATTTCAAGTATCTTCCGCACATAATCCCTTCACTATCCTTTTATATCACTCCTTCCATGATGTAAGCCTCCTTAATTAATGATGTTACATTGCATAGACTGGTCCTATCACACACCTTAAACCATGTAATTCCCATAAATTTTTCATGTCTTCCCTTAGAATACAGAAACTTCAAAGTTTAATCATCTGATATCTAAAAAATATATCCATATGAGATTTAAAACATATGAAAAAACTATCCCCAAAATATGTTAAACCAGTAAATAACCTATCCCTACAAGTCGTTGAATATGTGACCAAAATCTCCTCAAAATATGTTAAACTTGTGACCAAAATTCCCCCAAAAGATGCTGAATTTATGTCCCACATATCCCTCACAAGATACTAAATCTATGAAAAAATACAATATCTTAACCCCATACAATAAGAATGGTATTCCCGAGGTAAAAATCCTCATAAGTTTTATAACCCTGGTGTCATCTACTCTTTGGTTGACATGGGATGCATTAGTTTTCATGACTAAGATTACTCACACATGAGATTACTATGACTTCATAAGTGGAAGACTTTGTAGATTACCAATACACCTAATATAAAAAAATTCTTATAAATGCCCAATGTTACCATCTACTTCAACCATAGTTTTATTCCCTGTTGAGAGATGGCATTGGGAATGAGGTTTAAAAACATGATTGAAATCTTTGAATGATACTTGGACTTGGTGAAGAGATCCAAGGATTAATCCATGTAATGATTAATCAATATCCCATCATCCCATTTTGATCAATGAACTTACATCACTAACCACAGTGGCAGAGACTGCCCGCCTTTGGAAATCGGGAATGTGGGGAAATAATTGTGTGATGCACAACCCTAGTAGAAAGCATCAAATATAAATAAATCACTATAAAATATTAATCCTATGTAAATAATGGATCACAATACTAATTAATAATGGTGTATGATCTTCCACTAATATAATAATCCAAGTGAACAATGCATCACTAACATATAATGAAGAAAGGTTGAATGATATCACACTAACCAAATAAACAAGGTGAACAATTCATCACTGTAATAATAAAAATATAGGTAAAAATTTCATCACCACTTAACCATGGATTGGGTGAATGATTCATCACCCAAACCTCTCATAGAGGACCATTACACTACATACTTGGTCTCATTAGACGGACAACCTGACTAGGGTACCCACACCCCATGTGTCTATTGGGTCTAATAAAACTTCCAAACACCTAGAAGTTATGCCTTTGGAACTAACAATGTAAAATAAAGTGTAGGGATGAATCCATGTAAATTATGTATTGATAAGTAAATGAAATACCACACCTCAATCAAAAAATCACAACTCACACCTTGAAATGAAACCTATATAAGAACTTTCACAAGAAAATGATTAAAATAAATAAAGGAAAAATAATAACATAAGTATTTATGTGGTTTAGATTTTATTCTTAATCCATAGAGGTTTATAGTAATCTCTTTTATTAAAGAAACAATAGATTATTACTATTCATAAAATTCATTGAACAAATGTTTCCACCATACTATTTAAAAGTAGATTCTAGCTGGTGAGACTAATAACACTATCTTCCAAACTTCATAGAGAATGTTCCCACATTGATCATATCTTTACATAAATTCTTTCACTCAATCAATAATATCCACTAACTCAACTAGTCTTTCCAGTGATCAGTTTACACTTTCAAAAAATACAAATATTTAACCATTTTATATCCTCCATGAAGACTCTTATGTATTACCTTAACCACAAAATTTCTAGTGAAATATTATTAAATATCCTTTAGAAAGACTCTTAAAAATTCCATCGCATCTACTAATTCCACATTCTAACTTGTTAAGGGTAATTTATGATTTTTTTCTTCTAAAAACTATCCTTCGGTCTGCCTACTTCTAGGCTTCCATACATTGTAGTTATTACTCCACCATATCTATCATGGTTCTAGAAATTAGTATTCTAGAATATATCATTCCATTATATTCAGTTACATAGACAGAAAAAATACTTTGTACACATTGATGAGACCTAAAAATCTCCCACTTGAGAATAATTTTATAGGATTAACCACTAAGTCCCCCCTCAACATCCACAAAACCACTTCCTCACTTAATCTTCCTTTATAGATTCATGGTTCCCTCATAGTAATTCTAATCACCCTATAAGGACTGAGGTGTAGCACCACCCTAGATTATCTCTAAATACAAACTTTTTTATAATATCTATTATATTTCAAGAACCTTAAATATTCAGTAGATCTGATACATTATCCTCCAAAAACTTATAGATAAAGTGATACATCAATTGATTATGCTCTATCAAAAAATAAAACATTAGATTTTTGGTTGATTGGATCTCAATTTTTTAATCACAAAATAGAATCCCAACATAATATATTCTTCTAAGATCTTCCAAAATCCCCTTCATGCATATTATATCCATCATGAATCCCATAAAAGTGACGTACTCCACTTATATTATAGAAATTGAAACTAATAATTGAACGTTCAACATAAAACACACATTCATGCCTTAAAAATTGAATACATAGCCCATATTTCTCTTCATAGTATCTCAATATCTTCCAAAGTCTGAATTAGTAAACCTTGATAATGACTCATCAATTATGAAGCATAGATACAATCCTTTAAAACCTTTAAGAAACTATAGAATCCACTTCACTGATTCCTAGTCCTCTCTTTTGAGATTTTACATGAATATTATAATGACTCCCACTACATGGGTAATGTTTGGTTGAGTACAAACTAGGGCATACATTAAGCATCCAAAAATTAATAAAATATGTAACTTTTCCATTCACTCAACCATTGCTTCCATTCATGGTTCTTTATCCTCGCTTATCTTTAAATTTCTATCTAGGGGAGTCAAAACTAGTTTTATATTACTTGTCTATAAATGTTCCACTATATTATGGATATAGTTTAGCTAAGTCAGAAAAAAAAATCCAAACTTTAAATCTCGTGCAATTTTTATCCCTAACATATATATTTTTTCAAACCAAAATATTTCATCTCAAAACTGCTGAATAATTAATCATTTAACCCATAAATCCTTTACTTTATTAGACTGCAAATAATAATTAAATAAAAAAAGATATTTAAAATGATGAAACCTACATCATCTAAAACCTTCTGTAAATAGAAATGATTATCATTGATTTGGATGAACTTCCATTTCATTATAAATTCCTTGAACATCTACTTCCAATACATTGGTGTCTAATTCAACATTTAAAGGCTCTACTTTAACTCGTATACATGATTTAATTTTCATTTATTCATGAAACCTTTTGTCTGATCCATATAAATTTCCTCATGTAAGCCTCTATGAAGAAAATAAATCTTCACATTTAACTGATCTAGATGTAATACTTTCGTGGAAACAATACTGAGCTCCATCCAAATAATCATATCTTTAACTACTAAAGAAAAGATTTCAAAAAATTATATTACTTCCATTTTTTAAACCCTTTAATGAAAAGTATCTCATTTTACCTCTATATACCATATTCTTCTTCCTTTAGCTAATAAAACCATTTTTTATAAATTAATATCTTCTTTTTAGGTTTTTCTATTATCTCCCATGTTTCAGACACATAAGGAATCGTATTCATACCTCATCAATAACTCTCACTGATTAGATTCTTTCATTATTTTGGTCTATTTCTTTATCTTGGGATCTCCATTATTCATGATATTAATATAATGAAAATATAATTAATGTATTTTCACTTGGCATTATATCTTGGTAGATCACCAAAAATGTTCCAACAACTCTTCTCTTTTCAGAATATCACTTTCTAAAGATCTCACTTTGGATTTTGTAGTCCAGGAACCCTCTAGTACTTTTGATATTATAAACACTATAAAACTATAACTATCAACTAGAATTTCTTCTATATAGTTTTGTTTTTCTGAAACTAACATTCTCCCTAAACTTTCTGAAGTATACAAAACTTTTGGACTTTCATTTAGTCAAACCACAGCTTACGGTGATACTTTTATATAATCAAAAACTCTTACTTGGTTCTGATATTTCCAAAAGACCTATTTATTAAAGATTATATTCCCTCTTGTTAATTTTAATAACCTAATATTTTAGTTTATATTTATATTTAAAAAGAACACTATTATTGATAGTGTGTAGTACATACAACACAGAGATTAAATAAACCACAAAATAGTGTTATTTAAATATGGTTGTTATAACCTTTATATTGGGATAAGGATAATTAATGGGAATAAAAAAATATATAAATATATATAAAGGCTTTATATAATTAAATTTCATTGATTTTTTAATTATAAATAATTAGTCAATTTTCAGTAAAGTCATTTTATTCCTCTTAAATAAATTATCTTCAAAATGGTTTTTATTACATTTTGTTTAAAGATATTATAATTAATTACTACCAATTTTATAAATTTTATTTGAAAATTAGAAATAATTTTTGAAACCATCATTTCATGATAGTATTAGGATGAATTTTTTAGATGTTTCTGAAAAGATTTATTTTTGAGTGAAGAGGGAAAATGCCAGTTTTTTTAAAAACTGTCATTTATTTTCTTTAAATATAGTAATTTTAAAGTCACATTATATTTTTAATTTGGTTTTAAAGTTATATAATATTCATTTAATTATACATAATCTAAATAATTCAATATTAATCAATGTTATATTTGATTTTGGTATAAGTTAATTTTTATACTTAAAACACAATTTTATAAAAAGTGTTTTTCCTTAAGTTTTACACATTTGTATTCAAATTAATTTCTACCACCTATAGAAATTTAATCATGAGAAATAGATTCCATATTTGGAATTATAATGTAAAATTTTGGTAAATAGGTGCCTTTTATTTTTAGTTTTTATCATAATGACTATTAACCATGGTAAAATTTTATAACCATGGTAATCGGTAAAACATGGTAACTAATGTTAAAAAAATGGAATAAGGTCACAAAATCAACCTAAAATTTGTCTTTATTGAATTATATAAGATTAAATCAACCATATGCATCTTAAATTCTAAAATATGGCAACTTATTTCCATTACCCTTGATTATAACATTTCTATTATTTTAAGAAAAGGATAAATACAAAATAACCCTCTCTTGATATTAATTTATATTATATGTTTTCATGGGGATACAAATAAGTTATGAATGAATACAAAAGGTTATTTTAAAAATAAATAATTTATTTTAATAATTTAAATTTATTTTTAATTTTTTGTGATGGTATAATTACCTTATATACTTACGCAATGCTGACTCAGTGGTTTTGCAAATAATAAGAAAAATCTTGTAAACGATTTTAAAAATATTAAAATTAGTATGATTTAAATTAATTATAATTTTCCATAAATTTTGTGACTAATAATAACTTATAATTTATGGTAAAATATTTTATAATTGAAATTAATTTTTATCTTTATGCCTTTAAATTCAAATAAAATTAATAGTTCCAAAATTACTTTAATGATATTTTATGTTAAATAATATTTTATTGAATGATTAAAAAATATAAAAAAACATTAAAGGGTACATGTAGGATTTTAAATGGTCTAAAATTTCATACATGGACTATTTTTTAGCTACTTTTTACCTTATAAGTAAATTTATAACCCTTAAATTCAAAAAAAAATGTGTTACCACAATTAAGGTTAAAAATAGTTAACGATTTGTTCAAACCAAAATATATGGTTTTAAATTAAATATAAACAGGTATAAATTTTATTGATTGAATTTATTTTGATATTATAATGTCCTAAATTTGAATAAATTTCCATTTCAAATCATTTTACTTGATAAAGATATTTATTATATTTAAATCTTTTAGGTATTTCCAAGTGTTCCCTCTCCACGCTTATAAAATGTCACCTTCTCTCCTTCGTTATTCACAAATTTTTATCTTTATATATCATCCAATACCAAGTCTAATTAATTACTATATTCCTTCCAATTTTTATTTATATCTTGTTATAACCCTAAGACCATCCTATGAAGGATTAAGGTATAGGCTAAAGGTGCTTTTCCAAAGAAGAGGTATAACTCTTAACTAAGTATTTTCATTTTATTTTATATTCTAACACCTTAAAATTTTCTATAACCATGACTATATAATAACATAATTATATTAAATAAATATATATTTTATTATACTATAGAAACAACTCATATTTTTCTCAATTCCATCCTATAGAAAAATAAAATATTACTTGTGCATACATATGGCCCACCGCCTCCATGTAGCAGTGTAATTCATTTTTCATCACCTCTTTACTTGGATCGTTATAAAGGTGGAATTAATAAATACATATACTATTTATGACATAATTATGTTTTTTTAAATATAATATATATTTTACCTTCTTATCCTTCAATCCTTTGGAAATTGATAATGTCACTTGTTCATATGTGTCGATTACCACATCAATGAAGCAATGTGATTCATTTGTTTATTACCACCAATAAAGGATGATTCTGAAATTACATAAAAGGAATAAAATTATATTCATTATATTATTAACATTAATTATATGATTTATCCTTTTTCATAACCTATTTAACCAGAGACAATATACCGGAGTAAATTTGGATAAATTGATTGAACAACCTTAAGTGGTCGACGTAAGCAATAACTATTCAATGAAGGAATTTCAAATTATTATAAAAGGAAATTAAAAATGTAATATAGATCAAAAAAATCATAATAAATTATGTAATAAATTTAAATTCATTGTACAATAGGATCAAACACACATGACTAGGTGGATACCCAAGGTAAGGGTAATTTTGTCTCATTTCCACTTCAATGAGACATATTTGTATTAGGCACTTAATTTCATTTACATGGTGTATATTATAACCCTTTTACATATTATATCATAAATTAATATTTTTTCATGGTATTTAAATTTAAAATTCATTTTTACTAATTTAAGGGGATTTCATTCAAAAGTCATCAAATAAGTAAGGTCTTTTTGTTACAATCTCATTTTATTTCAGGAATATTTATGTTTATATTTAATTTGGGTAAATTATATAATATTAAACCCATAGAATCTAATCAAGAACCAACCCGAGTCGACCCTGAACCGGGCACCCGAGCCAGTCTGCGACAAGGCCTGATGGGCGTTCTCGATCCCCACAGGTTGGAAACTAGTGTCGGGCATCAAAATTTAATTGTTGAGAATGATTTGTCTCATTAATAAAAGAATGAAATATAAATAAAAACCGAGGATAAAAATAAAACTAGTAGCAGATCGAATGTAAAACCAAACATACCTCCACATAACCTTTCAGGTCACCTCCCGACCAAAGGCCAACCTTACTCCTATAATGAGAATCCCATCCAAGAAAACCTTGAGCAAATAAACCTTCAACTAAAAAGATAAATAGGCATGAGCATAAAAAATACTCAGTAGGGTTTCCAAGGTAAACTACAGAATCTAATGTCTCCTTTCCTGAAACAATCCACCAACACATGTTTGAAATACAACTATAAAAGTAGGGTTTTCACATTTGAAAATAAGCAAAATGTTTTTCCCATTTAAAAACCCAACACACACTACATTCCATTTTCCAAAATCATTAGTCATTTTATAAATAAAATCTAAAACATAATATATGAATGTTGTGCTAGAGTAAAACGAGTAAGAGTACAAGCTGAAAAATAAACTAGTGCATGGAAAGTAAACAAGAAATGAAAATAATCCAGTAGCCATGGGTGATCCTAAACATCCCTAGAAGACCCTTGGACATACTCGATTTTGAAACCACCTATCGTCGTATGGTGAAGCTCCTAAGTATATAACCAACTGGCTACTCTAATTGACCAATCCAGTGGAAAATCCTTCCTGGCCTAACAACAAATCCAGGGGGTACCAACACATCTAATCAGGGTTGGTCAAAAATCATCACTCGGTCATCTAAAAGATTCCCAGGAACCCATGGTGGTAATAATAGTACTATATAAGTAGGAAGGCCCTCGCACGCATGACTCATTTCACCACACTTTCCTTCCCCAAACACGGAGGCTTCCAATGCATTCACCCATAAAGGGTTACCCAAGATAAGAGCACATCCAAATACACATTCTATAATTTCACCTTAACAAAGTTCCAACTAGACCATCACACCATTTAACATTTAAACCATTTCATAAAATGTTCAAAGTTTCCAATCAGGCATAAACATTCACCAAAACACAATCTTCTGTAAAAGTTAGTACAAACACTTCCCTTGGGTCCACAGTGCCAAACGGGCCTCTGAGTTCTAAAACACACACCAAATAATCTTACCACTATCAAACTAGCCTTTTCCATTTTTAGACTCGCATCAAAACACATTTCAAAGGTAAACAACCATGCTTTAAAGAAAACCTTGTTTAGGGAGCACAAATCATTGCTTTAAAACACCAAAACCATTTCCTTATAATCCATAAAACTTTTCTAAAACAAATTAACACAAATAATAATATTTTTAAGCAGGTACACAATTTTAAACACAATCTTTTTTAAAACATCATACAAAACATCCTTATTTAATTTGAGGGTACCAAACGGGTCGTCACATTACATAAACAATTAAATAACTTCTTTGAAAACACAAGTGTTGTCAATTGAACCTTTAGCTTCACATGGCCAAAAAATTACCCAAAATATCATGAAAAGACCATTTTTTTATTTTTCCATGTCAAACAGTTTATTAAAAAATTTTATAAACAGATGAAACACTCTATAAGAAAAATTTAATACACATACCAAATAATTTATAAACAATTTTATCACAAACCCATCATCTTATTAAAAACATTTGTAAATAGATGAAACAATTTATAAACAATCCAATAAACAGACCAAGTAAAATTTAAACAATTCATTCAAACCAGTAACACTTTCAAAACCTATTGCATAGTATATGAAATGTGCATGTCATGCTTAAAACATCATCAAATCAACATTTAATATCCAAAGAACGCATTTTTTTCATAATCACACATAAATATGATAAGAAAATTACATCAAAGATATCCTTATCAAAACTAAATAACTTGAAAACACTATAAAATGTTAACTAATTCCATTGAAAATGTGAGAAATCAGTCAAAAATTTATTTAAAAACATTCATGTATTAAATGGACTTAATTGGAAAGGAAATCACGGATTATCCTACCTCAAATTATGCACGAACACAGCAACGCCTCAGTGGAAGGAAGAACGGAATGTCGCGGACAAACCACACACCTTAGACAATGAGAGAAATACATGAACACAACATGATACATTAGATTTAGTTAAAATGAAGGGAAAAATACAAAGGTGAAATGAAGGAAAAATAAATAAATAAACAAATAAATAAAAGAATAAATAAATAGATAAACGATTAAATAAATAAATGAATGAATAAACAAATAAAAAAACAAACACACAAATAAATAAATAAATAATTAATTAATTAATTAAAATAATAAATAAGTAAATAAGAGAATAAGTGAATAAATATACTGGAGTGATGGGGTGCTGGATCGGTGAATTTTGGAGCGTTGTCGGCCGAAAAAAGGAGACTGGAGGCCGAAGTGCGACCGGATAAGGCTTGGGGTGGGGATGTTGGACGAAGGCACGGAGGGTCCTGGCTGGGTTTTGGGCAAGAAGAAGGTGACAGAGGCGGAGGAGGGCCTAGCCAGAGCATGGGACAATGAGGGGAGGGAGGCAGGGCGGCTGCAGGAGGGGCGAAGGAAGGAGGGGGCGCCGCATGGAAAAAAATGGGGAAGGGGGGGTGACGCCTGGGTTGCGAGGGCGATGGAGACCTACGGAGGATGAGGATAGGGAGCCAGGAGCCAACTACAGGCAGAGGGTCAGGTGTGTGGCTGGGTGAGGTAGCTCACCTGGATGTGTAGCAGGGCAAGTGTGCTTAGGGGCGAGGGAGGCCGAAGGTGGAGTGAGGGAGAGGAGAGTGTTGCTGGGCACGGGCGCGGGAGCTGCTGAGGCCCAAAGGGTAGAAGGTGCAGGGCGGCTGGTATATGAGGGTGAGGTGAGGTAATGTCCATAGAGATAGAAGGTGGCAGGGTGATGGGTCGTGAGAAGGAGGTCGATAGTAGCCTGAAGCGCAGGGGGGTAGGGTAAGTGCGCAGGAGCAGAAAAAATAGGGAAGGGGTGGGGGTGCCGCCGGGTAGTTAGTATTTCAGTTTTGTTCACTATATTATAATAATAGTAATAATAATAATACCAGAAATAATAATAAAAATAATAATAATAAAGATAATTATAATAAAATTTATAATAATAATAATAATACGATAATCATAATACAATAATAATATTAATAGTAATATTAATAATAATAATAATAATAATAATGACAGAATAACAATAATATTAATAATAAAAATAATAATTATTATTATTATTATTATAATAATTATAATAAAAACATATTATTATTATTATTAACAAACATTACTTTTAAAACATAATCCATTTAATTATCAAATTATGAAAACTGGGTACCCGCACGCTCATCACACGGACTAAAAAACGCATTCACAAATTACACGCCTCAATGAAGTCTGCTTGGGCACCCACACAAGAACCTGGGGTGACTGCACGATCATTTCCAACCACGTGGTGCCCGTGCATGGGTTTGGAACCCTCCAAAAACATTAAACGTCGGGAATTTTTTAAACAGAGACTCAGCCCGATCCTTGACGCGAGAATGCGGAGCGTAGAAATAATAAAAAATAAATAAATTAGAAATTCCGAGTGTGGAATCAATTCATAGAAATTACTAAAATTAATTTTTAATTAATCTTGTTGATGGATCGAGAAAATGGGTCTTTAAAGTAAAAAATGTTCAAAAGTTCCCAATGTTTTTATATCTAATTTCAATTTGAAACTATCTCCAATGACCTACATTGAATTAAATGATAAAAAAAATTAATTATTAATTGTTTGAGATTTCAGGCCACCGGTTTGATCCACAGGTCCTTTAAGGCCTTCGGGCCACCTCAAGGCCTTCAGGCCACATGAATGTTATGCTTAAATGGACCAGGCAGACTCTATAAGAAACAAGATCCATATGAGGATTCAGAGAAGACACATTCACCATAGCAGAGCTAACGTATTTAGAATAATGATAGGTTATGACAATTTCTATTGGGATTAGCCTGTGCATGCATGGTAAGCCTATCCAAATAGTCATGCGAAGGTGGAGAGCTGACACCATGATGTAGACACTGGGGAGGGGTAGTTTCAAGTAGTTGTAGTCTAGATGAATTCCACTAAGACATTCAGGTCATGTAATGTCATAAATCCTATGGGCCATGTAAGGTTTCCCCTTAAATTATTAAAAGGGGGATTATTAAAATTTAATAAAAAAGAAGGCCCTCAGTCCATTCAAGCAGTATTTTTCATTATTCATTAAAAATGAATATTATTAGAAAAATACCAAAAATTCAACCTAAGTAAATTTTTATACTCCGCTTATAAAAAAGAAGTTTATTTTCTCAAATAAAATTTATGAAAGTTCCAAAAACTATATCTAAAATTGGTTCTTCATTAAAAGGTGACAAAACTACATTTTTTTGAAAAATACACTTTTTTATGCATATAATTGATTTTGTTCTTATATCATGTCTATAAAACACATAATATTAATATTAAACATTATATTTAAGTTATATTTTATTAATATAATCCAACAAGAGTTACTTGATTATTTTATAAACATAATTATTCACATTTAAATAATTTTTCATAAAAACATATCCTTTATATTCAATTGATTTTTATTTTCATTTCTAATTAACTCGATAACCAATGAATCATTATATAAACATTTGTAAAACCTATTTTCATAATTTATTTAATAATATTGACTCCAACTATTCTAATAGTTTGGTTATATTGGTAACATTAAAATAATAATATTTAGTTGTTCATTTAAGCTCGATGTATTGTATCGTATATGCTATTAAGCACAGTTTTTCCTTTTAAAAACTTGGTATGATACATTCTATCCCCCATATTATAAATTATTTTCTAAAAATTTTAACTCTGAATAAAAAACAAGGGGTTTCACTTTTCATAAAAACATTATTGAAATATCACATCAGGGAAAGGAAAAAATAAAACTTTCACTTAAAAAGAAAGAAAGGGAAGTATGATGGTCACCTAAGATAACACATACTAGGTTTCAATTTAGGAAATCATGGACATGGATGATAAAACTGACCATCATGTTCTGATGGAGAGAAATATAAATCATGGTCAGAAGGAAGTTAATAATCACACAACCATAAATCTATGATTGGTTAAATAGTCATTCATTTCTTAGTAAGAAAAGTAAAATGGATAGTGTTTTTTTAAGATCCTTTTCATTGATATTAGTAATTAATTTAATTCCTATAATAATTAAACATACTTACTTGGAAAGTAGAGTTTTATCCTTTTGTCAAATTCCACTATAAACTCATCTTTTTCTCTAAATAATGAGTATTCAAGATGAATTATTCATGAATGAAGCACTAGAATCAAATTCTATAGAATCATATAAATAAAAAATATTAACTATATATTTTTTGTATCTTTAAACATTAACCAAAACAAAAAATGGTTAGTACAAGAGAAGATAATTTTCCCAAAAATAATAAACTTTATATGATGAAAAACTAATTCAATCTCTAAAATTCATCAGTAATACCCAAAGTTCAACATAGACCATTTGATAAATAATTGTCCTTAAAATTTCTAAAAATAATAAAAACTAATATTGAAACCCAAAAATTATAAATATTATATAAAAGTCTTCCAAGATAAATTTTAACATTTATCTCTGAACAACATAAATTACTCTTGAAGTCTCAAACCAAAAAGAAATTTTCCTAATCACATATTCTCCAATATAGGTTAATCATTTCCATAAACATACTGAATCACCATAAGTCCATAATTAAATCATATATTCTTCAAAAATAAAATTCAACATTTACTCCTCAATTAAAATTCCATATTATTATATTTACCTTGATCTTATAGGATTCTTAAAATAGTGAATGTCTTATGAGATAACATTAATCACTTAATCACCAAATCATTTCATAATCCCATGGTTATATATTAGATAAAACATGGGTTATAAAACTAATATTATTCTGAATACATCAACTCATTTAACTAAAAATAAAAATTCACACTAACAATGGACTTTAGGTAGGCCAGTGGAAGGTGATGCACCTTTGTAGCCCTTGGGTTATGGGTTTGATTCTCGCAACCTTGTCTGATGCGATATATTGTCACCTATCCTATGGGTTGTCCTTTTTCTAAAACAATATAATACTTATAACATTCCAAAAATAAAATCCTAAAAAATAACCATAACTTGTTTCAACCTTAAATGTTTTCTTATAACTTTCATTTTGCATCCAAAAAGGTAATAACCCATAATTAACTCAAAAATAAATATATCCAAAAATACCAATAATTGATGTAAAATTTCATAAATTAAATCCTAAAAATGAGTTTATAAGACACTAAAATCATAATCAACCTTAAAATTATAAACTCGTGATGATATCCATAAATATTAAGAAAACATCCTAATCTCAAAATTTGTCTAACCCATCCTTTGATACAAACTATAAGGACCAGACCTTAAACATAACTTATTCTAGTGGTTGGGTATTAGAATTCACATTTGAGGATATTTTTAGTTTATAGTTTTAGAGAATTAGGAAAGATATTAGAAAATAAACCCATACATTACAAGTGGATATTGATACTCAGTATCCATTTTTCACCAAAGAAAATATTCTAAAATAAAACATGGTTTTTTCTATAACAACATAATTCTCATATTTCCCTCATACTTGTACCTACTCATCCTTTAACCCTATGAAAAACATTTTAAAACTTGGTATAATCACAAAAATAATAGTAATGGACATAAAAATAAATAAAAACATTAGTCCAGTGAAAAACATGAAAACCCATTTATTTTTCTTTGAGCTAATGAAACAAAAAATCACATGAATAAAACACATACTTTTTTCTCAAAGAAAATCATTAAAACCAATAACAAGAAATTAAAACTTTTTTAGGTGACTTAGATAATCATATACATGAACAATTTGAAAAATCATTTCAATTGGAATAATCATATGACCAACTTCTAATATTATTATTAACCAATTAATTGGAGATATATAATGGGGATCACCCTTCATATAAGTTATATCAAGCTCACCTGTGAGCTATAATGGGTTCAACCCTTCATATAAGTTGTATCGGGCTCACCCTTGAGCTATAATGGATCTCAACCCTTCATATAAGTTGTATCAGGCTCACCCATTTTATATAATTCTCAAGTACCATTTCATGAATAAAATACTTTCATCAACAAACTTGTTGGAAAAACTCTTTTAATCCCATATTAAATACACTTTCATATATATAAATAAAATACTATTTAAATTTAAGTACCCATTTTCAATACCAAAATACCCAAAATTATAAAAATGACTTTTTATTTAATTAAACATGAAATATTACAAGGTAATATGAAAATAATGGCCATAGTGGTGGAAAATTCATTATTGTTGTATATGATAATAATAGAACATTCTTTTTATCATTTTTCAAAACGTTCCATATAAAACATGTAAAGAGATTAATTTTTGAAAACCTTTGAATGAAATAAAAAATTGACATAAAAAATAATTTATAATCTTTTATATCCATATAAATATATATATCATATAATATCATGAATATTGATATGGAGAAAAATATTTTATAATTAAATCATTAAACATTCAAAGTGTCCCATATCACTTTTAACTTTTAAATCTTAATATATATGAATGAATGAATTTACTAAAACATTAAATAAAATTATTATATATGAATTAGTGTAGATAAAATATGGATATGAAATGTTTTAGTGGCTGTATATACACCTTATAAAATAATAAAGGTTCATATTATCAAGAAATTACTCAGTGAAAGGAGATTGAGATGAAGTCCCTTAACTTGAGTTCGACTCATCGTGTAAAATTTTCATCTTCCTGAATAATAAACTTGAGTTAATTATTTAATTTATTGATATCCTTTTTAATGTTTATTATTCCTTTTATATCATTTATTATCATGTTATAATGATTACTTAATTATTTAAGTTCACGTCAGACGTTAGACGATATTCGGTACTTGAGTCTAAGATGACTTTGTTATGATGTATATAGTCAAAATAGTCATAAATACATCATATAAATAATAATATTCATTACACAATAATAACTTTTATACATCAATTATACTTTTAAATCAAACCATTAATTATGGTCATGAAAAATGAACTGCATTACAATCATAGAGACGGTAAGTGGTACGTACAAATGTGTAACGTTTCAATTTTTCAATGATCATTATAGAAATAAGGTAAGTATAGTTTTATCATTATAGAATGATCATAATATCATTAATATAATAAAAATTATTTGAATATACTTTTATATATCATCAATGTGATGTGTTTATTAAAAATGAACGGCATCGCTTCGTGGAGGTGATAGTTCACACGAACGAAGGAATGATGTTATCTTTTTTATATGCATGGAAAGTAAGACCCTAATTGATATATTATTATATTATAATGATAAATATTTCATTAATATCACATATAAACATTAATTCCATCATTATAACCAGTTTTGAGAGACGTTTATGGAAAATGATTTATATCGGTTAGTGGAGGTGATAGTTCACATGTACGCATGAACGATTAATTATTTTCCCATTTAATAGAATCACAGATGGATTTAGGATATGATATTTAAATAATAACATCTAATTACATTTAAGATACTGGAGTTTTTATTTCACTGTATTTTATGGATATTTGAAGTAATATTAAGAATAATTAAAATAAAAACACTTAATTAAAAAATTTACCTTTCTTTTAGTTGATCACCTTTGATTAACACCTCTAAGGAGGGTGTTATGCCTCAACTTAAGCATCAAGAATGTGGGTAGGTATTATAGTAATGTTTTTTGGTTGATATTGGTCAAACCAAAATGTTTTTGAATTGTAAGGAATAGAGATGAATGAGTTCCCCTTTATAAGAGAGAGGAGGGGAACTCTTAGAATTATTAAAAATATTAAATTAATATAAATTCATTTTATATTCTAAAAATCTAAAAAATAATTATTTAAAATATAGGATAATTTTTTATTGAAATAAATTCATCAAATTAAAATTATAAAATTTTTGATAATTTTTTAACCCTTATCTTTTTGTTTTAACCATTATTAATTCTTACCGTGACATTGTGTAATTTACAATTTGAGAGTAAATATAATTACAATAAAATTCCAAAAAACCAAAAATCATTAATTATTGAAATTTTTATACTTAACCCAATCATTTTACTAAAGGATATATTTTTTTGAATTCTATATCATTTAATAAAATATTATTTATTTTAAAATCTCATAAATGTCAATTTTTGACACTATTCACAAATTATCTTTTTATAAATATCATTACAACATGATTCCTTTCAAAAAAATTACTTTAACATGTCTATAACATGAAAAATTCATCCATAAAATTTGTTTATGGCATAAAATATTTCAAATTATATTTATTTTAATATTATTAATATCTTTTATTTGATTCTTCCTTTAATAAATCAATTACTACATCGTCATTGTGTCACAGTTAAATTAAATTATTCAATGTCTAAAAATTAAAAATAAATTATCATGATGTAGATAAAAATTTTAAATTCTAAATTAATATTTATATTCTAATTTATATTCTATATAACCTTATATTAAAAATTAATTACTTAATAAAAATATGTGTAAGACATTTTTAAATTATCATTAAATAAAACCTAATAAATGTCATATTCTTACCCCAAGTGGATTGAAAAGGTCATAATTTCAGCCTAAGGATTATTTTGGTCTAAAAATACTCTCATCCAATGAAATTATGATAGGTTTTAGGGTAATTTAAAAATATTATTGTATTATTTTTATCTTTAATTGCCCTATTTACCCTCAACTGTGGTAAATAAAATACTAAAGTTACTATTCAATAGAAATTATGTTTATCCTATTAGACCAAAAAATTTATAATGATCACAATAATGTATGTATTTTACCAAAATTCAATTCACAAAAGTGGCTAAAATTAATTTAAAATTAATCATGTTGATGGATTGAGAAAATCGGTTTTTAAAGTAAAAACATTCAAAAGTTCACAAAGTTTTTTTATCCAATTTCAATTTAAAATTGATTCTGATGACCAAAATAAAACTAAATGGTAAAAAAATTATTTAATTATACTTTAAAACCAATTAAAATAATAATATAACTATATTAATAAATTAGATGGAAATTCATTTTTGAATTAAAAAGCGGTATTTTTCACTATTCATTAAAAAATGAATATTATCAGAAAAATACCAAAAATTAAACCAAAGTAAATTTTGATACTCCAATTCTAAATAATATGTTTATTTTGTCAAATATAATTTATAAAAGTAACAAAAACGAGATTTAAAATGGGTTCTCCATTAAAAGGTGGCAAAATTGTGTTTTTTGAAAAATACTCCTTTTATGCATAAAATTGAATTTATTATTATATAATGTCTATAAAACACATAAAATAAAATTTAAATATTATTTTGAAATTATATTTCATTATTATAATCCAAAAATAGTGATTTTATTATTTAATAAACAAAATTATTCACATTTAAATAGTTTTTTATAAAAACGTATATTTTATATTCAATTGGTTTTTATTTGCATTTATAATTAATTTGGTAGCCAATGAATCATTATATAAACATTTGTAAAATGTATATTAAAATTTTAGTTAATACTATTCATTCTCTATGTTCTAAGGGTTTGGTTATAATAGTAACATTAAAATAATAATATGTAGTTGTTCGCTTAAGCTCAATGTGGCGTATCATATATGCTACTAAGAATAGTGTTTTCTTTTAAAAACTCTGTATACTATATAAAAACTATAAGAGTTAAGTGTTTTGTATCCTCTCTACATCTCTTACATATTCTATTTTCCAAAAACCCGCTACTGAAAAAATCTTACATTTCATTTATAATGGCTCCTACAAAAGTTATTTGCATCTTCACAATCCATCTTTTGAATTTTAAAGGGTAATTTCTGATTTTCTACTTCCAACTGGAATATTATAGTCTTACTACTTCTATAATTCTATACATTGTAGCAACCACTTCATCATCTCCATCCATGTTTTGTAAATTAGTCATCTAGAATCTATCCTTAGGTTAGATTAAGTTTCATAGCCTTAAAAATAATTTTCATGCATGGTGATAAAATAACTGTGTTATATACCTCATATCACTTAATCATGTTAAGACTCCCTTGGTGCGACTAAGGATCCCATGCCACCACCCATATCATAAAGTTTAAATTCATGTCTACTATAAATTTCCAAAAATTCCATAACATGACTAATTTACCACTAATATAACCCACATGTAAGATTCCAATAAACAAGGAATGCTCAAATACACCTTATATGGATCGTTAACTCAATCATATCCAAGAACACCATCTCATTGTTTTGTTCTCTAGGTTTCTCCCCATTTTCCCAGGGAAACATGTCCATTGGTGACCATGTAATCAGATAATATTAATTGGAGGAATTATCATAATATATATATTCTATATCCATCATTCAATATGTAAGGAAACCAATTATGGACTTGTTTAGGGTCATTTTCACTCACCCACCTACACATATATATTATACAACGCATGTAACATAAATAAAATAAAAGGATAATCTAGGTAACACTTACCATTTAGTCATAGAATTATTCCTATTTGATATCATTTCATGAATAAAAATAAATATATGTAAATCCATAAATTATATGAAATTTCCAAAATTTGGTATTTGGAATGAATCATAATAATACAATAAGAGAAACCAAGGGAATATTGTCAATAGAGGTTGTCTTAGTAATGGGATGATCAATTTAACTGACAGTGAATGATTCTACCAAAAAAATAAATAATAGAGAGAAAAAATTGTAGAGTATGGAAGAAGATATCATCTACTATAAGTGGTAAACAGAAGAGGAGGGTTAGAGTATTTAACAATATAAAAGAATACAAAGTGATCAAAATATCCCTCATAGAAATAAGGGTTCAGGGGTCTGATTAGAAATTTTTGGGGCCCATTAGACTTCTAGTGGTCCACCGGGGTTTTGATTCTCACCACTAAACCCCTAGTGGTGAGAGTAGTGTCCTCTTACAAAGATACTGGAAGTCTGATGGCATACCACCAGACTTCTAGTGGAAAATATAATCCTTGGTATATTTGTTTCACAAAACCCCTTTATTCATTTTCTGATATTGATCCTCCATCAACCACTCCCATATTCACAGAGTCACAATGAATAGAAATTAACTAAATTTAAATAAAATTTATACCTTAGTTTATGTGTGTTGTTACAGGTTGTTGGCCCCACTATGTTGAATACCCTGAAAGTGAGGGTGAATCAGGGCATGAATTATAAAAATAAACTCCCCTTTAAATATTATTTTATCATTAAAAAGACTATATTCTCACTTTTTCTTGTAAAAATATAAACTTAAATGATATAATTAATTAGAAACAAAAGTTTTACTAGGTTCACCCTAACATGGAAAATCCAAGGAGTATACAAAAAAAAGTGGCAATGTACCAAAATCACTAAAGAATATTACTATGATAATGTTTGGAGCAGACTCATTGTCCCCCAAGTTTATACCCTCTCACTTTTAGAAAACTCATTGTTTATTTAATGAAGAATATTCATTTTTTCTTCAGTATATACCCTTTTTTATTTGAATAACTTTTTATTACACGACATTTAATGTTTCATGAAACTCGTTCATCATCCAAATGTTGAATTTCAAGTTACCATTGGAAATTTTTGGATATTCTATTGAGGTTTATATAATATTCACTTTCACAAAACTTTATGAAACTTACATACATTAGAAAAATGACACACTTTAAAAAAACTCACCAAAATTTAATGAAGTAACTTTTTCATAAAAAGGTGATCTTTAATCATCATGAAACTGATTTTTTTAGAAAATTTATTTTCACAAGAAGTATGTTCACATAAGTATTATGTGAAAACATATCTCTAAAAATATATTTAATTCTTACTCTTAATAATTCTTGCGGTAGATTCCTATTTTTATGTTTGATTAACCCTTCATTTAAATTTTATAGAACCTAAAAATCTATCACACCAATTATTATTTTTTATTGAAAATCACCATCTTCATGAAACCTAAATTTGGCATAAATCATATTCGTGAAACTTCACATTATAGAATATTTAAAATATTAATGAAACTTTTCACTATGCCTATAAAACACTATTACCACTTCTTAAAAATTAATTTCACAATAATTATACCATTTCTCCCTTTTCTTTGAAGTAAGTGTTTATTTTTTCCCATATTTTTAAACCACAAATTTTAGAAAACACTAGAAAATATCACCACCTTGTATGAAAAAAAATTATAGATACCTTTTTCAGAATCTATACCCCTTCTTTATAAAATGTTTCAATATCTATATAGTCCTATAAATTTTTCAAAACTCCTTGCCGAAACCCAATATAGAACTCTAAAAATTATCTTTTTTAACAAACACACCAACCTAAAACCTATGAAATGTAAATGGGAGGGATTTTTTTTTCAATAAGACATGGGTTTTAGACCATCTTCATCAAATGTTTTTGGTAGGTCACAATTATCCTCAATAGTTACACTGCCTATTGGGGTACAAAATTTTTTGTTGATTCGGAAGTAGGGGTGATTTTAATGTTAAAATAAAATGTGAAAGAATAATACTCTTACAGAAAAATATATAATTAGTGATTTTTGGAAATAGAAAATTCTTTACTTCTATATTCAAGAGGATAATATTACCAATGCCTAAGAAAAAATTATAGTCATATATATCATCATGTAGAGTGTAGAGGTAAATTATTCACTAAATCCATGAAAAAATTGAATAAAATGAAAGTTTTAGTTGTTTTATATGAATACATTTTCTTTATGATTATCATTTAATCTGATTTGTCACACTATTATTGATTAATTTTGGTTTAAAAAATATATTTTATTAACTTTAACATGATATTATTTAGTTTACATGTCTTCTAACATATTAGTGTGTTATTGACATTTGTGAAATTACCTAATTTCAAAAATAAAATAAAAATTGAATTGAATGTGATGATTTATTGTTTATTTTATCATCTGTTACTTTTATTATATAAATTGTGTTTTGTTTTTTTCCTTAAATATTATTATTTTGTATTGTTTGTTAAAAAAATCAATAGTAAGAATGGGATTGGGCCTTTTGATCTATAATAATCTTTAGAATTCAATCATGATAATTGATAGTTTTTAGTATTGTTAAAAAATATCATGGATTCTATCATAATATTTATTTATTAATTAGGATCATTGGTTATGATTTATTTATTATTATTTTTTGAGTTTATATTATAGTGATTAATTTGGTTTCATATATGATGAGGCTAGAGGTAGGGATGGGGGTGGTGGGATAGAAGTGGATGGTGGGGAAATGAATGTGATAGGTTGAGGGTGGATGTTTTTTGGACTTACTATTTGAATGATAATTGAATGTATGGTGGATGGTTTTCAAATTATTTTGATGTATATATTTGTGTTGTGTATATTATTGTTCTATATTATTGTGGAATATTATGTTTTTATTTTTTATTTGATTAATGTTTATCTAAATTATATTTTATTAAAAAATCAGTTTAACAATGGTTTAGGCTAACCGCCGCTAAACAATTAATCAGTGGTTTTGTTCAAAAAAGGTTAAATTAATAATACCACTATATAATTTAGAGATTATTTTATTGATTTTTTATTTTTTTAATGAAATAATTTTATGATATACACTGCTTTAAAATGAATAATAACTCATAACTAAATTAAAATAAATACACATTATTAATTCACCTCTATATAGAAGTAAACCAACATAGATATAATGATAATAGTGGAATATATAATGGTTTAATAAAATATCATTAAAGGGTTTCATAATAATTTAAACCATCATTATATCTTTTTTCCCTATAGAGTTTGCATATGAAAAAAATCATAATTTATTAAATATCTAACCCATGACATCATCCATGGTTTATAACAAATAATAAAATTTAACCATATTGAATGAATATATTTATATCATATATTGTGTTATTCCTATAAAAACACTTGAAAAATAACACCACTAATGCATAAAAATAAATCATAATCATAAAATCAAAAACTAAAATAAGGTTTCACTTATAAAGAAAACTTTATTAGAATTTATGATCCAGAAAATCATACTTCTCAAGATACCCTAACTCGACAGATAAATTCAAAGATAACGTCTGAGGTTTTTCATTTTATTCAAATATTTCATTTGGGAGTTGTCTCCCTTGATGTGTTGTATTTATATTTTCAAGTTAATGAATAGTTAATTCCTAAGGAAACTCAAACAATGTTTCCTCCTTTTATAATGAATACTCTAATGATGATTGTAACTCTTATTTTTATGTGATATAAGGGAATGGATTTATTATTCCATAATGAATCCCTTTTTTTTAAATATTATTAACATCATGTAAGTTAACTATCTATTTGGGTTTTGTAGTTTAACATTATCAATAAATATAACGATTCATTGTGGAAGAAGATTCTAAAGAAAATTCTTGTTTTAGTCTCTTTCTCAAGTGAAAAAATTATAAATGATCTCTCACACAAGATTAATGAAAATTTAAAAAAAAAAGTCATTTAAAAACATATTTCACTCCAATTTAATTTTCTTCCTTAGAGGAGATCAAATTTTAATCACCAACTTAGTATAAAACCCAATTATATCTTCGACTATATATACAATAGACCTATAAATTTTCATGTCTCAACTTTGCTAATATATATATATATATATATATATTCACATATTTATTTATATTTATCAGTGCTCAAAATGAACTTTATCAATTACTTTTAAAGAATTTATGTTACCAACACTGGTAAAATATGGACATTTTAATTAGTTTTAAAAAAGTTAATAGAACAGTGTTTTATCAGCATTGATAAAAACTTTCATTTATTAGTGCTAATCTCTAACACTAATCTATGTTACAAATAATATTTAAAAATATTTTTGGAGCTTGAAACTAAAAATTGAGTCATCCTTAGTCTATCACACAACACCAAGAATATTAAAAATTAATTTGAATGGGGTGATACTTGAAGCCTCATCCCTCGATTTGTGAGGGGGAATCCTTACCATTGGATTCGGTTTTTTCCTATTATATAGTGATATATTTATATATATGTGTGTGACTTTTTTTGATATATAATTATATTATAATAAATTTATATTTATTTACACATATTGATATAAAAATAATTAAATACATATTTCATATAATGATATATTTATATATTTTTGTTAGTTTGTATTTGGCCCCCAATCTTTTCATCGTTTTTTTATCACAGCATGAGCTTTTCAGTCTAGGTCAAACAGGATTTAGGTCACAATACCAAAACTATAAGTGTGTGTGTGTTTGTTTGTATGCATATATAAATCTAAATATAATTAAATAAATAAATATTCATATATACACAAACACATATATATTTATATATAATCATTATATATATTTAAATATAAATTGTATTTAACATATGTATATATTTATTTATATAATTCATATTATTTTATTTTATAATATATATATATAAGTATGAATAAATAAGCATGTTTAAAAATGGTATTTATAAAAATATATATTTATTTTTATATAAATCGTATTTAAAATTATATAAATACTTTTCAAAATGAATATATAAATATTTATATATAAATTATACTCTTCTCGGTACCCTTTATCATTTCTAAAAAGTTTTAATAAAGGACATACTTTATGATACCTGAAAATAAATTGATAAATATCACATTTTATCTATCATAAAAATCACTATTAAAGGATATCATTTATCAACATTTTTTAAAATCACTGATAAAGATTAACAGTATTTTTCTATAAATTTGTAATGGTTTCTATACATATATATGAGAATTTTTACAAATAAAATATTCAATATCATGATTATCTTAAACCCCTAACTTGTTCTTTTCCGCACATATAATGAATATTTAAATTTTAAAAACTTATGAGGACAATTTTTTTAGAAAACATATATTTTAATTATTTTATTTTACTTTAAAATTATTTTTTAATAAATATTTTTACACATACCTATATTTTATTAACTTATTTACATTTATTTTTTACTCATAATTAAAAATAAATTTTTCTATTATCACCTTTTATTAAAGAAACCCTTAAACAAATCCATACAAAGAGAATGAATGAAATAAGCACAATATTGAAGCAGACAAAATAAATATTCACTGAGTGAATCAACACTTTCAAACCACTTACAAGATAAAGGGTGTATTATAGGAGTTTATAATACCTCCACATCACAACTCAACTTCCCATTTGTTTAAAAAGAATCTAATAACATATTGACTTATTTCCAAGCATGAGTTATAATGGTCCCCTTCTCTATATTCAAGGTGAAAGACTGTATCATATATAGAATTAATAAGGGAGAATATTTTCAATTATTTAGAAATTTTAAAATTATGGTTATATACAATTAAATAATGTAAATAGTAATACCATTCTTAAAACATAAGTTTATGCTAAGAAGAGGTGTCATATCCTCTATATGAAGGGAATAACTACTCACAAATTGCATAGAAAATCCTAGTAAAATTGAACCCCACTAGACATGAACTCTCCCACACTAGCCATGGACTCATTATATAATGATCGATAAGTATTAAATTTATATCCATGGTATAAAGACTTCTAGTAAAACTAACTTTCTATAAAAATATACTTTCATCACTGCCTTTCCCAAAGAAGATTCAGCCAAAATAAGTGGATAAAACTCTCTAGAGCGGCTTTATGAATTTCATTTGCTATATATTTAATGATTTTGAGGATTTTATGGAACATGAAATTGATTGAAGGTGATTTTTAACACCCTGAGATTTTTTGAATTAATTTAATCTTTTTGGTATTTTTAATTTCACCCAACACTGAAAATAGTATATTTATATTAAAGTATTATGTTTGGATTATGTTATATGCAACACCAAGTTAATTATTCACTAAAATCAACATAAATTTGATTTTTCTCTACATGGAACATTGAGGTTATCTTATGTTACATGCAAGACTGACTTTCCTCGATGGCTTGGGTAACACGCAAGACTGAGTTTTACCAAACAATTATATATTATTAAAATATTATAATTTAATATTAGCTATTAAATTATTGGTTATTATTATTATTAACTAATTTATGAAAATATATGGTTTACACAAATATAAGATGAATTCATAGGTTACCAATTAATTAGGAATGAATATGAAAACCGATTGAATATAAATAGAAATTATTATTATGGTCGCAAAGTTTTTTTACCCTAATAAATTAAATTAATTAAAATTAGTGAGTGATATTAATGTAATATATATATTATAAATTCAATAAAAAAAATTGATATTCATTAAATATATTTGATAGAAATAAGATAAGAACAAACCCAATTTTATGCTTAAAATCTTATATTTTTATAAAGGTAGTTTTACCACCTTTTAATGGAGAACCCATTATAAATACCAATTTTGGAAATTTTATTGATTTAATATTTCAAAATAAACTTCATATTTTAAATATAAATATAAAAATTAGGTTAGGATAAATTGTTGGTATTTTTTTGTACTGTTTAATTTTTTAATGAATAGTTAAAAATATTGAATTTTAATTCAAAGATGTTTTTCATATAAATTATTTTTAAGCACAAATTACATTTTAAATTGGTTTAAAAGTTTAATTAGATAATATTTTTATCTGATAATCCAATTTAGGTCATTTTAATTAGTTTAACTTTGAAAATAACTATAAAAAACATCTCAAACTTTTAGATGTTTTTACTTTAAAAACTAACATTATCATCCTGTATGTGAGATTAATTTTAAATTAATTTATTCCACTACTATGTTTTTAATTTGGAAAAATTGATTCCATATTTGGAAAAATAATAATTTATAATGTCTAATATGTTCAACATAGTTTTAAACAAAAGTATTAGTGAATGTAATTAAAATTAATTGCATCGATTAATGTAAAATTAATCTTAACAAGGTAATAAACCTTAAACTTAAGGTCCCATGCATTTTATGGACATATTTTGGCCATAAAACATTCATTATTGATTTTTTAAAATATATGGTATTAGATATAATAATATTATTCTATAAAATATGTATAATAACCTTACATTTATTATATATGAATATTTTTAAACTACTAAGATATTTGTGACATAAGGTAATGAGATTTCATCTCACTTTTTATTTTCATGAGATACATGCCTTATCCACCACTTACTTATTTTATGTGGTGTATATACTGACCATGACTATATTCTATGAATCATATACTTAAATTTATGGCTATTTACATATACATTTTATGATATTTCTCTCACAGACTTTAAGTTTCAAAAGTTACCAAATTGGTAAGATAGTTTTGTCTCAATTTTACTTCTTTGAGACATATGTTTTTTTATGAAACTCCATTATGTTTCAAGTTGTATCTAACATGTTATACCATGAATATCATTATTTTAATTATACTTTATGCTTTATGTGATTTCATTTTCTAATAAGGATAGTATGATCCCAATTTACCATGTAGTAAGAGTTTATTGAAACAATACCATTATTTATCGGGATTCTTTATGATTATGTGTCCATTAATGAAATATTATGATTCATATCTCAAGAACACTCATGATTTTTATTATTCTCTATTTATTCAAGATATATCCATGTATTAGTACAATTTTTTCACTCTTTTTTACATAATATATCTAATTTTTTTTTTAAGAAGTCCCGACTTTACTCTCTCTTCAGTCGGAAATCTACGTTTCTTAAAAACCATGTTTTCTAAAAAGGGTTTCCAAGAATATTCTACTATTATCCTATAATATTTAAAAGACATTTTACCCATTTTTATCTTTTACCAATTTTTTCAAAGGAATATTCTTTTCACTTTATCAATAAGTATTTTATTAACCTTTTTACCATGTAAAACGAATATTCTTTTTACCTCATACGACAAGTACATATTTACCCATAAAAACTTCTGTAAATCTTCCTTTTTATTTTTAAAAGGTTAATTTTTAAGAAAATGTTTTTAGAAGTATTTTTAAATAAATATATTTCAAAATATTTTAAGTCTTTATTTATATGTTTTCAAAGTATTTTCAAAGAAATGGGTTTCAAAAAATTTTCAAGTTTTCTTTATAAGTTTTCAAAGTACTTTTAAAGAAACATTTTTCAAATAATTTTCATGATTTCTTTATAAGTTTTGAAATTATTTTCAAATAAAATGTTTTCAAAACCTTTTCAATATTTCTTTACAAGTTTTCAAAGTAATTTTTAATATATAGTTTTCAAAAAATTCAATATTTATTTATAAGTTTTTAAAGTATTTTCAAAGAAATAGATTTCAAAATATTTTCAAGCTTTATTTATAAGTTTTCAAATTATTTTCAATGGAATGTTTTTCAAATCATTTTCAAGATTTAGTATAATTTTTCAAAAAAAATTAAAATTAAAAGGTTTTCAAAAAAAATTAAATCTTACTTTATGATTTTTTAGGGTTTTCTTCATGAAAATGGTTTTCAAATGGTTTTGTGTTTTAAAAAATATTTTTCCAAAGAAAAAGGGTATTTTTCTCAATAAATATTTCAAAAAGATATTTCAAAATCAGTTTTCTTTTAAGATGACATCCATTGGTGTTACTCATTCCTTTCTGGGAAATTATCAAAATTTTCCATTAATATTCATTCTCTAAATGATTTATATTTTGATGGAATTATACTTTTAAAACCCACTTCTTTTCACAAGTTATATGATTATGAAACCATCTTCTTTACATGGGTTATTATTTGATATAATGATTATGAAACCTATTTTTTCATTGGTTATAATATGATTACATGTTTATGATACCCACTTCATTTCATGGGTGTTGATATAATTATTTATAATTTTTTGGAACATATATATATGATTTCAATGTGATATGGGTGGGACCAATATCTCCCTCCAATGAATTGGGTAAATATTTGTATCTCATGTGATTGACTTGGATGGTATTGGGAGTGAACCTTGACTACTAAGATGACCATGGGAGTGAAACCTAACTAAAAATATGGTATGAGGAGTGAACTCGTGCTATTAATATGGCCATGGGAGTGAACCATGACTACCAAGATGGTATTAGGAGTGAATCCATACTACCAAGATGTCCTTGGCAGTGATTACTTGACTACTATGGATATCATTTTATATGCTTATGTGTCTTCCACAATTCTATGTATTATTCATATATTGTGCTTTCATGGATTATATTCATTATTAATTCTTATAAACTATCAATATTTATGCCATTATTTATTTTTATGATCTTATTTTATGAAAAGTATAATATTCTAATATTATAATCACATTCTCATACCCCTGTGATCATGTTTATGCTTACATTCTCCCTTATTTTCCCTAACTTAGCATCAAAGATCACCCCTTTTATGTTTCATTTCCCCCAGGTTATGAAGATATGTATTATATTTTATGTTTCTATGAAATATTATAGTAAATAAGAATATAGTTGGGGATAATATAGCTCACTTATGAACTAGTGTTCATGTTTCCATGTTTCCAAAGTAACAAGACTAATACGGTCTTTGGGAATCTTTTTTTATAATGTTTAAAGTATTCCATAAAAGGGATATAATATCTATGTATGTCAAGACTGGGTCATTATAGTTGGAATAAGATAAAATATTTATTCAAACTTTGTAAACTAGGATGAGAAAACATTAGTGAGAACCCTAGGTATATTTATAAGTATATGTCTTGGGCTGTCTCTAAGGATAAGTATAAGGATGAGTTAAAATTTAGGAAATTGTTCTTGAATTTTGGTAAAGTATAGAAATAAATCTCTTTATAGGTACTACAAGTGGATTTGGATTTGGTGAATATGTACCTAGGGGTAATAACTCTGGGAATATGTCTCAGGCCTAATTCGGGGTAATCTAGTACACTATAACGGGCATTGCTACACACCTGGTTTGACACTCCAAGGGGATATTCTTTGGGAATTCACAAAATCATTAAAAACCATAATAAAGGATTTAAATATCGGATTTAAATTAATAAACTAGGATAAACCTAAGGTTTCATATATTAAAGAAGTAGGATCCACGATTTAGGCACCCTATAAGTAATTTTTCATGATTATATAATATCCCAATATGAAAAATGTTACTCACACTATGCTTTCTGGTTTTAGTCAATAGATATAACTATATGGAACATGATTAAAATTTAATGTTTCATATGTTGAAATTATGGGAATTATGCAAATCGATTTTCCAAGTGGAAATATCATAAAGGGAATCAAGAAGGTGGAAAGAGTAATGGTTATACTTCTAAAGATAAAGAGACTATAAACGACATATGAAAGGTATGTGATGTTCTTCCAGTATTGTTTACATTAAAAATAAGAATCATGATTAGATTGAGGTTTAGGAACATTAAGACATGATTAATATTTAATATTCTATAAAAGAGGAATTAATGAATAATTTTATGAATCCTGGGTAATGGTTTAAGAATAATGTTACAGTAATGAAGTATTTATATTTTTGAATTCATAGATTATGTTATATGAATCCTGAAATATAAAATTATTTTTAGTATAAATATTCATTGAGTATAGAAAACAACAGGATTAATGGTGATGAAGATATATAAAATTGATTTCATGGAAATGTGATATTATGATTAATGGAAGGTAACCCTTAATTAATGCATGATGTTGAGATAATAATGTTTGGATAAAGATATGTTGGATATGAAAAATTAAATTGGATGGTATGAATTACACTTGAATTGATCATTGAAAAATTATTCTATGTCATCATAGATTAAGTTTACAACTTATTCGATTTAAAGAATGTATCCAATAATCATTGGTATAAGGAAGCATGCATGGTATCCCAAAGGATTTATGGTAATTTAGGTTATTACCCTGTTTCAAGGGAATATATGTTGAGGGTATTCACATTTTTTTATTGTGACAACCAAGTGATAATTTTTTATATATGGTGGGTCAATGTTAAGCTGATTTCTTGACTTTATTTCTAATTTTTTGTATTTTCATCATTTATATGGGTTATAAGGTTAACCATTTATGGGATTTTTAAGTTAAACTTTGGATTTGTGAGATTAAAGTATTATCTTAGCACATAAGGATTTTTGAATATTGTATAACCTTATATAATAATTTTTTTTCGTTGGAAACTCAAGAGATATGAGATAACTTATCATGTATCTCATGATATCTTAGTACTTTAGGAATGAAAATTTCACCTTCCTTTTTGGAGAAAGGGGTGAAGTGGATCAAGTAACAAAAATGGTGAGGTTGTCCTGAAATCTTGAAAGTAAATATTTTCATGAAAATTATTCAAAATTAGGAAAAAGAATCTTGAAACCAAAAATTTTATCCTAGTACCTTTGTTCTTGATGCATTATATGGTCCTTTATGTCATCATAGATTTATGGATTTGTGATTGTTAACTTTCTCCGGACATTATTCTCTATCAATCTCCATTAGAACATGATGGTTATATTTCTATTCCATTTCCATTTTTTCACTTACCATATATGTTCTTCTATGTGGGAATCTAGTTATGAGTTACTTTGGACAACCATTACGGTCCCATATTTCCTTTTTTAAGGAATTTTTTGTGTTCATTTTTATGATGTGGGTTTCTATGAAAGGATATTTTATGTATTAAACCTTTGATAAACCAGATAAAGTTTTAGGTAGAAATTCATTTTAAAGGGGGAAGAATGTAACATCCCAATATTTTTTTATTTTTTTCTTTTGAATTAATTTAATCTTTTTGAAATTTATCATTTCACGCTACATAGAATATAGTTTATTTTATATTAAATCACAATGTATGGCTTGAGTTTTACACAACACCAAGTTAATATTGCACTAAACACGACATAAATTTGAGATTTCTCTACACGAAACACCAATTTTACCTTACATTACACAAAAGATTGACTTTTCTCAATAACTTGCATAATACGCAAGACCGAGTTTTACCAAAAAATTATATATTATTAAAACATTATTATTTAATATAAAAAGATATAACCAATCCATTAAATTAGTTTTTATGAATATTAATAACCAATTTATGAAAATGTATGGTTTTCACAAATATAATATGAATTCATATGTAACTAACTAATTAGGAATGAATATGAAAACTGATTGAATATAAAGATAAATATTATTATGGTCACAAAGTTGTTTTATCCTAATAAAATAAATTAATTACAATTAGTGAGTGATTTTAACATAATATATATTTTATAAATTCAATAAAATATTTTTCATATTCATTAAATATAATTGATAAACATAAGATACGAACAAACCTAATTTTATGCTTCAAAACCTATATTTTTTTATAAAGGTAGTTTTACCACCTTTTAATGGAGAACCCATGTTAAATAAAAATTTTGGAACTCTTATAGATATTATATGTCAAAATAAACTTAATATCTGAAATATAAATATAAAAATTAGGTTAGGATAAATTTTTGGTATTTTTCTGTAAGGTTTCATTTTTTAATGAATAGTTAAAAATACTGAATTTTAATACAAAGATGATTTTTCATATAATTTATTTTTAAGGTTAAATTATATTTTAAATTAGTTTAAAAGTTTAATTAGATCATATTTTTATCAATTAATCCAATTTAGGTCATTGGAATCAATTTTACTTTGAAATTGACTATAAAAACATAACAAACATTCAGACGTTTTTACTTTAAAACCCCAAATTGTCATCCTGTATTCAGGATTAATTTTAAATTAATATCTACCAATAATTTGTTTGTAATTTTTAAAAATGGATTCTATATTTTGAATCATCGTAATTTATAATTTCTAATAATTTCAAATTAATTTTTTACCAGAAATATTTTTGAAAGTAATTAAAATTAATTACATCAATTAATGTAAAATTAAGCTTAATAAGGGAATAAACCTTAAACTTAAGGGCCTAAATGACCTATAAAATTGTAAAAAACCAATTTTATAGTCATATTTAGGTCATAAACCTTCCATTATTTATTTTTATTAGTTTTTTATGTATTTTGTTAGGTAAAAATTTGGGTACACCTAACTTGTTTTCAAAAATGCCAAGTGTATCCTTTTTTCCTTATAAAATCCCACAACCTCTCTATCTTCATCAAACCTATCAAACCACTTTGTTTAGGCCAATATATTCCTAATAAAATTACCAAAAACCCTCCCTTACTCCTTTAAGACACCATTTGGTCATAAATATTTCCAAGGAATCCCTTTGGTGCGGACCAAAAGGATTTACCCAATTAAGAGGTACACCCTCCTTCAAGATCCTTTATTTGATTTTATTTCTCCACCCCATCAACTATAATTATTAAATTAATATAAAATAAAACTAGTATAATAAATATATTGTGTTTTTTATGATAAGTTTTCTTCCTACACTTACACACACCTTCATCTATTAGGTAATAAACATTATGTTTATGTGTACGGCGAACTACCGCCTCACAAAATGATGATTGTTCGTTATTACTTTAACACCTATTATGGTGGTAATTATGATGATAACTATAGTTATATATGATATATTTGATACCTATTATGTCTTTAATCTTATATAATTATTTTACAACGCATATCTTTATACATACCATTTTGGGTAAAAATGATAATTTCATTTGAGGAAGTGTGAACTACCACCCCTTCAAAGCGATTTGATTCGTTCACACACTACATGAAAAGTATTAAGGATGGTTTAGTGAAATTATATGAAATATATGATATAATAATTATAATTTAATAATGAAATATATACATATTTATAAATATATGTAATTTACTCTCAATAATTTAATATGAAAATAGAACAAAAACATTGTTCATGAGTATGTACGACCTACCGTCTCCGTGAACAGTGTATTCCATTTCATAATTATATATTATATAGATTATTATAATAAAAATATACTGTATATAAATTATATTTATATCGTTTTTTACATTATAGAAATCATAATATATGTATAACGACTGAATATATAACAAATTATGACACAAGAGAAAAACAAAGTGAATGTTACCCAAAGTGAAACCTTAACATAAAATTGCTAACAATCCGGTAATATAAAACCATATATGGTATTATATATAATAATATGATTATTTGAAATATTTATAATAAACTTAAATTAATTATATAGGAATATGTTTCAATTATGAAGAGATTCATGACATAAGGTAAGGGGATTTCACATCACATTTAATTTTCGTGAGATACATGTCTTATCCACTACTCACTTATTTTGTGTGGTGTATATAATGACCATGAAATTATTATATGAATATTATAATTAAATTAATTGGTATTTACATATCCATTTTTATGATCTTTATTTCATGGGTTATAAGTTTCAAAAGTTACCAAATCGATAAGATAGTTTTGTGTCAATTTTTTTTCTTTGAGATGTATTTTTTGTTATGCACCTGCATTCTTTATCAAGATGTATTTTGAATGTTATACCATGAATCTACCTCTTTTCATGATAATTTATGCTTCATTTAATTTTATTTTCTTACATGTATAGTATGATCCCAAGTTACCATTTGGTAAGAGTTTATTGAAATAATCCCATCGTTTATTAGGATTGTTTATGGTTATGCTTTTATGGATGAAATATTATGATCTATATCTCAAGAACACTCGTTATTTTTATTCTCCTCTATTTATTCAAGATATATCCATGTATTATTAGAATTATACCACTATTTGGAATATAATATAGTTAGGAAATTTATTTAATAAATCCCAACTTTACCCTCTCTTTGGTAGGAAATCGATGTTTCTTCAAAACCATATTTCTAAAAAGGGTTTCCAAGAATATTCCATTATTCTCCTATAATCTTTAAAAGAATGTTTTACCCCTTTTTTCTTTTAACAATGTTTTAAAATGTTTATTCTTTTCACTTTATGAACAATGAATTTTTCTAACCTTTTTACCATGAAAAAGGAATATATTTTTTCCTTATACAACTTGTACGGATTTACCTGTTTTCATTTCTATGAAGCTTCCTTTGAATGTTTCAAAGGTTAATTATTTAGCAATTTTTTTTAATTATTTTTAAAGAAATGTTTTTCAAAATATTTTCAATATTTATTTATAAATTTTAAAATTATTTTCAAAGAAATGGTTTTCAAAACATTTTCAATATGTCTTTATATGTTTTATAAGTATTTTTAAAGAAATGGTTTTTAAAATATTTTCAAACTTTTTTTATAAGTTTTCAAATTATTTTCAAAGAAATGGTTTTCAAAACATTTTCAAACTTTCTTTATAAGTTTTTAAAGTATTTTTAAATAAATTATTTTCAAAATATTTTCAATATTTATTTATAAGTTTTCAAATTATTTTCAAATAAATTGTTTTCAGAACATTTTCCATCTTTATTTATAAGTTTCCAAAGTATTTTAAATGGAACAGTTTTCAAAGCATTTTCAATATTTCATTATAATTTTTCATAAATTTTTTGAAGTAAATGTTTTTTAAAATGTTTTCAAATATTCCTTCATAAATTTTCATGTTTATTTTCATGAAAATGGTTTTCAAAAAAGATTTATAATTTAAAAATAATTTTATAAAGAAGAAAGGATATTTTTCTAAAGAAATATTTTTAAAATATATTTTGAAATAATTTTGCATCTAAGATGACATCTATTGGTGTCACTCATGCTTTCTAGGAAATGATATAAATATTCCACTAATATTATTTCTATGAATGGTTTATGTTTTGATGGCATGATGCTTATGAAACCCACTTCTTTTCACATGTTATATTCTTATAAAACCCGCTTATTTTCATGGGTTATTATTTGATGGAATGATTATGAAACCTATATTTTTTCACATTTTATGATATGATTAGATTTTTATGATACCCATTTCATTTTATTTGTTACAATAATATTATTTATTATTATTTGGAACATATATGTATGATTTAAATTTGATATGGGTGGGACCTATATCTCCCTCAAATTCATTGGACAAAGATTTATATCTCATGAGATAGACTAAGATGGTCTTGAGAGTGAACCTTGACTACTAAGATAGACATAGTAGTGAACCATGACTACCAAGATGGTATGAGGAGTAAACTTGTGCTAATAATATGGCCATGGGAGTGGACCATGACTACCAATATGGTATTGGTAGTGAACTCATACAATCAATATGGCCTTTTCAGCGATGCATTGAATACTATGGAAATCATTTTATATGCTTATATATCTCCCACAATTCTATGTATTATTTTTATGTTATGATTTCATGGATTATGTTAATTATTTTCTTAAGATTCTTGTCTTATAAACTAACAAACATTATTCCATGATTCATGTTTATGATCTTATTATATTCAAGGTATAATATTATAATGTTATGATCATATTCTCATACCTCTATTCTCATCTCTATGCTTAAATTCCTCCCTTGTTTACCATTACTGAGAATCAGTGATCACCCATTTTTATGTTTCCTTTCCATAAGGTTATGAAGTTATGTATTATGTTTGATGTTTTTAAGAATGTTTCTAGTCAAGAATAACCTAGTGGGAGATAATGTAGCTCACTTATGTACTAGTTTTCATGTTTCCATGTTTCTAAAGGCACTAGGCTAATACGATCTTTGGGAATATGTTTGTATATTGTTTTAAGTATTAAAAAAGTGATGTAATTTCTATGTATTTCAATATTGGGTCATTATATGATTCATCTCCATCATTTACCTCATTTATCCTTCACTAAAACATCCAACACACTACTAAAACAATGTACAATTGTATTCAACATACATGAAAGTTTTTTTACATGAAAACCATGTGGTTAGTAAAATTTTGAAATATCTCAACATGGGTTTTACATCCATGATAATACCATAATCCTACCATAATTCCACTACCCATGAGACTATAGTAAAAAGGTGGTCCACTAATTTTATTATTTCAGAGCTATAACATCTAGATTTTAAAGACAAAGTGATACCTCTCGCATGAATAATAGTATACACAGGTGAACCATTTATTCTAATGTGCCAGATAAGAAATATCATTTTATAAGGAATATACATATCCCAAATTAAATCCCCCCCATCATATCTTTGGCGTTGGTCTCCTATTGGTAGAGTAATAATAATATGAGAAGAAGTTTACACTATCACTAGGAGTATACATTAACTGATCTTTAGATATTGGAAGAACAATTGATCTAACCTTATAATACTTAGTTTCATGACCTAACCTCCATGGGATTTAAACTTGGTCATATGACCCCATGGTTCTTCTATAATACCTTGTTTTATTTCCTAGAACACTACAAGATGTTAACCGTCAGGGTAACTTATCCTACTAAGGATTTTACCCACATGCCAAAGCATGTTCTTTCAGTTTGATTTTTCCACACTCACACATGCCCTGAGAAAAATACTAGGAGGTCACAAATCCTAACTGTAAGATCTTAAACCTTCATAAAGGTAAATTTATATTTTAATTCTTTCTAAGGATTATTTAATAGCCTCTAATTTAGGTGTTATTCAAGAATTTGGGACATGTCAAGAGTGTTTTTAGGTAGTTCCTATGGTTCTTGGAATCTTTAAGGAGGGCCAAGGGAGGTTAGGTCCTAAAAAAAGGTTATTATAGTGCCACCAACTTACTAGTATAGATACACCAGCTAGAAATTGGTAATCCAGTAACCTTGGATGGATTCTGAGTTTTTTTTAAGCTTTATTTCATAATTTCCCATTACATCCACCTTTTATAATTTTTTTCCTCCTCCCTTTATCAAGAACTGATCACGCATGACCCTATCCTCCTCACTCTCTTCCATAGTGGGATAACCCTCATCTATTTTATGATTTACCTTCCACTAGATGCATTCTAGATCTAGATGAAAGTATATGTATGGTTTCCTTCTATTCTTTATCTCCTTTAATAAAAATTTTACTCTTTTTTTATGTCTAAACATATTTTCTAGGATTTTGCCTACTACTTCTATTTTATATCAAGTAAAAGGTCGATATCAAACAAGTATACTCTTGTGAGGATAAGATAGGTGGTCCCTAATTCTTTCCCATAGTCTTCCTTAATTTTTAAGTGCATGATTTGTGCAGTCGCAATGACATATGGTGCATTAGACCTAAATTTAAATTTGATTTTTTAATTTAATATTGAACTTATTTTTTTCTCTTGAATCAAAATGTTAATTTCCTATATGGAAGGTGATCCCAATGGGATTCCTTGATTTAGAAATTTATCCTATAAATGTCTATGTATATAGGAAATTGGGATGGTTTATGATAAAAGTGAAATGAGGGAATTAGTAATGGAAAATAGGTTTATGAAATTGTAAATTATTTATGATGGGTTTGGTAAATGATGAAAGTGTCTTAAAATTTTATTTGGGTCTTGTGAATTTGAAATTAATGGCATATTCCTTAGTTTGGATTTGGATTTGGGACCCTAAAGTGGCTAGATTTAATATAAATCTATAATTACCTCTTATAAAATGAAATGGTGTGATTATAATTTTATATTAATGAGGTAAATGAGTAAACAATGGATTATTAAATGGGTAATGAATGTTAGGATGTGAATAATTTATTTTTATGTTTAAATGAAGTTGTCAAATGAATTAGAAAATATTAACGTATGAAATTGTATTAATATATACATGGTAATTGATGTTGAGTTGGTAATCGGGAAATGGAATGGAAAATGGATATGTATTTTATGAAATTCCTTTCATAATGATAATTGTAAACAATTTTTTGTGATGAAATAATGGAACATTTTTATATAAAATAGTGATGTGTTCTTTTAAACATTGAATTTTGATATGATGTTGAAAACACCTATATGAATTTTTATGAAAACTATTATTGTGGGAGGTTGTGAAAACAACCTTTAGTTTGGTTATAGTACTCATATAGAAAACTACCTAGAGGTAGGTCATAAAAACACCTAAAAGGGTGATCGTGAAAAACCCCATTACAGAAGGTGGTGAAAATACCCTTTGGGGTAGTCATGATACTTATATGGAAAACACACAAAAGGGTGGTCATTATATTACAGTTTTAATGGTCATAGTGATGTGCTCATATATACCTTATAATTTGTCAAAGAAGGTATGGTTGATCGGGGTTACATACTTGAGGATCGAGGGTAGTATAGACCTATATCATGTGTCATTATGGAGCCAATGCATTGGTGGTTATTTATTGTTTTTTAGTTAAACTGTTAAATCATTCAATTTGTTTAATTTTAGAACTTCCTCAGGAAATTATTTTATTTGACTAATTATATTTAGGGATTCCATTAGTTTTGGCCTACTAAGTTGTACTCACACCTTGATTGGGTCATCATGGTACTTGGGTACCCATGAATATGTTACTTGATTGCATCTAGGTTTCAGAAATATCGATGAATGATATTTTCCAACATGGATGGAGAATGGGTGTTTTGGACCAGGCTAACAATCATCACCATATTTAGTGTTTTTATTAGTTTTTTCTTTTAATTTTTGGGTTTTGATTTATATGATATTCTACTGATGTTTTTCTAGACTTACATGTAGTATAAAGTTTCATTTTGATATATCATGGTTTATTTTTATTATTTATTAACACTTTCTTGGGTATCTATTTTACTACTTATTTATCTGGATTATGAATATGATTTCTTTTATTTTCATTATTGATTTAATCTAATATGTGAGTATAGTCTCCCCTCCATACCACCTTAGACCCACACTACTAATTGATAGACTCTATCATACGGAGAGGTCCACCTAAGGCATAGTGGAAACTGCCAGTCTATGCACTGATTAGTAGTATGGGGTGGTGGGATGCTACAAATTGGTATCATATGTTGTCTTTTATTTAATCTAAAAATGTATTAAAAGTGTATATAAAATAAATTTTTGTCTAAATATGGTACAAAACTTATTCTTGGGACTGACGACCCCACGCATGAGGGAAGACCATGTTTCCAAAGATGGGATTATTGTTCATGTTGTTCACTTTTACTATTGATTTGATTTTACCTCGAGTAAAACACATGATTATGAGGTTATGTTTAATGGTATTTATTTCTCTTTCCATGTGTGTTCATGCATCATATCAGTCACATAGGATTTACATGTCATTTTTATGATTTTATGTGATTATTTAATCAAAATATGACATGGTTCAGTTATTTAAAGTGTTTGTAACCATTTATATATTGTTTTCATATATAAGTGTATGGTGTAGTATTACTTAACAAATCTATTAAATGGATAAAATAATATTAATGGATCATTTACTTTGATTATTATTCCAATTACAACTTATAAAGTGTTTTCCTTTATAACTAATAATTTAAATTCCATTTAACTAATCCTAAATTGTGAAAACTATTAGATAAAGTAAATGGTTAAAACTGTATTACATAAACTCTTATATTGATTATTATGTGTTTTTTACTAAATAAAATTTCGATTACAACTTATAAGGTTTTTTCCTCTATAGCCTTTAATTGAAATTTTACTTAACTGAGCCCTGCTAATGAGAATCTAGGTAATGAAAAATGGAAAAGTGAAAAATGGAGAACTCTAAACATATGTATGATTTGAATATAATGAGTTATTTGTGTTTAACCCTATTTATGGTTAGTTGGGTCTACTGATAGTTCTCTAGTTGTGTGATTTTGGTGATGTGGTGTGTATAAGATTGGGATATTTTATACCAATTTTGGATCTGGTTTTACCTATGGCCTTAAGTTTGTGGTGTGATGTGACTATATAAATCTTTTGGGTTGTTATTGACCTAATATTGGGTAGAATAAACTTGGATTGAACCTTTTTATGAGTCCTAATTTATAGGATAAGGTGTGGGAACCTAGTGTCTTTTGTGATGTGGCTCAGGATAGTGGTGAGATTGAGGGTTTGGACAGGTGTGGGTAAACCAAGAGAGGAGTTAGACCAAAGTTTTAAGCACCTTTAGAAGGATATGCATGGTTGAATGTTCATATATGATACTAATGCATGTTAAGTATTGTTTCTTTGAGGTCAGAGCTGGTAAGGTGCATTGATAATGTTTGGGATTGTGTTTCCATGTGTATCTGGATTTTATTAGATGGTTTTGAGTAAGGGTATGTGGATACCATAGGGTGTTTTTTGTGTTGAAACCAGTTTTGGAAGGAATGATCATTCGGATGCCTATCCTTTTTTATTACTGGTGTGTTTTGTGACATAATGGTCAATTTTAACCCTATATGTCTAAATTTAGTTCAAGTATAACATGGTTAGATGCTTCAGGTTTCATAATGATGGGAGGGTTATGGTTTATTATATAAATGGTTTTAGTTTGGTGAGATTCTATGGTTTTTAAAATCATTGAGAGTGATTTCACTTAGTGATACTAGAATACAGAATAGGGATGTCTAGTGGATGTGGTGAGTGATCATCATTTTTTGGTATGTGACTCAATGGAATTTGAGATAAGTATTCGTGATCAGGTTATGTAGGAGCATGTAACCATTGATATTTGGTGTGATTATGAATTCAAGTGAATGATAGATATGTTTTATGCCATTTGGATTATGTTTTGGGTGGTATGGGAGAATACACCCATTGTGTTTAATCAATTTTGGATCATTTTGTGTTAGTTATGTGTATTATCATTACATTATGAATCAGCAAGCTATTGTGTGTGGGATGAGGACTAACTTGGGTTTGATGACATACTTGTGGGAATGGTGGTCTAGGGATTTCATATGAGAATCATAATGTCCCTATAATAGGTAGTGATAGTGTGGATGGGTTGAGATGAGGTGGAATGGTCGATCTGAGATTGACCCTTATTATGGGTTAACATAATGGATGAGCATGGCTGAGAAGGATCGAAATGTTTGTTTTGATGATAAATATTATTAAGGTCATTCTTGAGGAGTGATACAAGTGAGTCCATATTTTTGGGAGTGCACCATTGTATAGTTGAGGTTGTGAATTGAATTTTGAATAAATTTTAGAGGATACACCATTAGTTGGTTAGTATTTTATGTTGTTTCTCAAGTCGGAGTGGAATAGTCACATTGAGTTGTTTCATGAGGTAATGGATGGAGAATGGATCTTAGGTCTTGTATTTTTTTTAATGGAATGATTATGAGGTCACTCCAGGCATGGGGAGTCTTGAATCAGTCATGAGTGTATGGTCTCATGTGGGTAGGATTGTGGATATAGTGATATTTATCAGTGGACATTCAAAATTACTCAGGGATACTAATGTATAGGTGATTAAGTCATTTTCTATATTTAGGTAAAATATTTGTTTTGGAATCTGCATGTGGTTTTGGTTAAAGGTTGAGTGTTAATATCAAACTTGAGGTTGAATTTAGTTATCTGATCATGAGTCAGATCAAGGATGTTTTGGTGATTATGGTTAAGCACAATGATAGTTCTAGTTTCTTGAGTATTTAATCATAGAATGGAACTAGGATTTGAGTTCAGGAGATTTCGTGTATTCTTGAATGGTTTTGGGATGCCTTCATATCTAGTAATTATGATCGGGAGGTGTGGTAGTGTGTCGATAGGTGTAGTCATGTGCTTTTGAGGAGATATGGTCCAAGGATTTAACTAGTGATGTTGTGTATAGATGGGTGCAGTGCGGTGGAAACCAAATTAGGATCATCATTAGAATATGGGGTTGGATTTTTAATTGATTTTCATTTTTTGTAATCAATAATGTTTTTATGTGGAAAAATGTTCAAGTGTTATGATTGGAGTAATATTTGGGAAGAAAGTTAGTAGAATGATCAGGTTTGTGAGGATTCAATTCTTGGGGTGACCTATCAACAAAAATAACAAGGTGAGGCCTTGCATTATGGATAGTCTTGAAAGTGAGACTATGATTGTAGATGTTTTGGGTAATTGAGAATTCCATCAAAGGCGAGGCATTGGTGTTAAGTTAATTTAAATTATTGGCATTATGTTTCTTGGTCTAGTGAGGTTTTGAGCAGTGGAGATAGTTTGGGTGTAGCTTTTCATGAACCTAACTAGTAGGAGGACTGTGAATTAACATTGTTGGATTGGGTATCATTCATAATACATCATAGTGTGTTCCATTGATTTCATAAATGCACAATGATCAACTATGGTGGGAAGAGGTCATATGGAGGTTGGTTTCACTGACCTAGTGAATTTTTGGTTGGCAATTGTGTGTTTTTATAGATTTCACCAAGTTTGGGACACTTTAATGTTCATAAAAAAGGGAATCTTTCTTTTAGAGTAGGGCCCAATAAAAATTGTGATGAGGATTAGTGATGGGGATCAATGATCCTCAAAGATACAACTCAAGGATGAGTTGTTACATTATGTGAAGGTTGTAAGATCCCTAACCTTTGTATAGGTATGGGTTCATTTTAATTATTTTATAGATTAGCATAATGAACTCTAATATAGGTGTTCTTTAAGAATTTGAGGTGCATTGAGAGTGTTTTTGAGGGTTTGGAAGGATCTTACAATCTTTTGGGGGAAAGGAAGGTTATTATAGTACCATTGGCTATAAAATATAGTTCCACCATCTAGTTAGTGGAAATATAGTAGTCCTAGAGGTATTATGGACTCATCATCTATTTAGTGGGATATTGGGTGTTTTTTTAATTTATCTTTTGTAATTTTCCATACTATTATTCTTTTGACCCAAGGTTATTCATGGATGGAAATTGATTGTTTGTGGAGATTATTAAAAACTATAAATTTATACTATGTTGTGTTTATTTTCAATCCACACTGGGTTAATCAAGGAGTTTTCAATAAAAGTGATCTTATCCATGTAGCTATCATGGTAGAAGGTGGAAAAAAATTTCAGTGTTTTGCAAATTTTTTGTCTTCAAAATACAGAGAAAATGTATAGTTTCCAAAATTAATTTTATCAGAAACAAAATAAGTGGTTATATAATAAATTTAGGGTTTCATAAAAGTTTTTAAAACCCATGAAAGAAAGAAAAATAAAAAGGTTCATGAAAGATCAAGTTTTTTGAGCTCGTGAAAAATCAAGTTTTGAAAATAGGTATACATTGTCACATCAAAGGCGGTGTGTTTTTTAACACATTATTGTTTCATGAAAGTAGTGATGTTTTAAAAAAAGTTGAATCTAAACTATAAATATAAATATGATCATAATTTATAAATTATTGAAGTTTTTAGAGGAGGACTATCACTCTGATTTCATGAAAGACTTAATCAAATGTATCTCCTAAACATGTCAAGAAATTTATGTGAACACATGTTTTATGAAATTAATGGTTAAGAACTAAGTAAAGAAAAGTTATTTCAATTAATAGGGTTTAAAAAAGGTTTATTTTTTTGTGAAAGATATAAGTTTCATTAAAGTTTGAATTTTTGATAAAGTTGGTAGTTTTTTGGAAGAAAAAAGTGTTTCATGAAAAAATGAGTTTTGAAAATAAATACTTATGTGAATGTAGTTTCATTTAGGAAAAGTTTGTGTAATTCATTAAAGTATAATATTTGGACCATCACGATGTAAAAAATTATCAACATGCACTTAAATACAAAAGTGATCCTCAAGTCTATGAACTGAGAAAGAATTCACCTAAAGAAGTCAATGGGAGATAATGGAAGTTATCCAAGGGAGGAAGTGTGTTATCCCTAAAATTATTGTAAAGGAAATGAACCTGTAAAGGATTGACAAATAAAGAACAATTATAATCCACCAAATCTAGTGAAGCTTATTATATTATTATATTACTAACACGTAATCATTATATGCTCCTTGGACTAGCCCTCATGGGTGAACCAAGTAAAATTGGTGTTTTTTTAGTTTATGTATATATTTGTTGGGTGATTGAAATATTTCATTAGATAGGGTTCATAATTTCCTACCAACATGGGGATAATACCAATTTAATTCAAAAAATATCAACACCTTGATTCACCCCTACCCTCTCAGGGTGTTCTAGGGTGTAACAAGTGGTTTCAAAGAACAAGTTATAGGTGTTAAATCTATATTTTGGTTTGGTTGTTATGGAAAATTAAGTTAACATAAGTGGAGTACCCTTTTTATGAAATCAACTTCCGTATTTGGAAGAATATAATGATATATCATCCTATATCTCTTGGGATGGAAGTTATCTTTTCTACATTTCAAGGGATTCAAGTTAGTGATACAATAGGTCTATCCATGAATAAATTGGATAGTAAAATGCATAATACATATTCTAAAGCTCAGAAGTATCTTAATACAGATCTATTAGATCAAATATATTTGAATTTGATTAGTGGAACTATAGTAAAGGACATGTGGGAGAAATAGTAAAATATATACAAATGTTATAAAAAATTGAAGGTAGAAAAACTCCAAACTCTACACAATACATTTGATGATATAAAAATCCATCCTGATGAAAATGAAAATAAATTATTTAATTATATTATGGAAGTTGTTAGAGAAATTCATAGTATTGGTGAAGAAATTAAGGATATTTATTTTGTAAATAAAATCTTGATAAGGTTTCCACCTTTATACAATCTAAAATTCTCATCTCTTAAGAAAAGTGATTCATCTATGATTTCTTTAGATGATTTTAAAAGTAGTCTGGTGGCCTATTAAATGATAGTTAAACTATAATAGACACTAATTCAATCATGTAAAGATATTTTATTCAAATCCATGTAAAAATTAAAAGTTATAAAGGTGGTGATGATAGAGAATATATGGATAATGAATTTCTTTCCCTTATTTCTAGAAAATTCATGAGTGGAAAAGAGAGATTATAAGGCAGTCTTCCTTTGAATTTTTTTCAATGTCAAAAAGTAAGTCACGTTACTAAAAGGTTCTCAAGAAAATTTTATGATGAATAAGGTGAAGTGGAATCTATACAGAGGCCTCTCAGGAGGTTCCCATAGAAAATTACCTTCAAATCAGGAAATAAATTATAGAGGAATATCTTCATTAGCAAAGAGAAGGATGATAATAGGGATTTTTTGGAGGAAGTATAAGTATAGTTTAAATATTGTATTGAATATCCTATGATGACTATAGTTGAAATGGAAGAACCTGTAAAATAAAAAGACAATCATCCATATAGTTTTGTTGATCTCAAGGTATAATTTGAGGGAGTTCTTAAAAAACTGGATATTATGTGAAATAAAAATAGAAATACTAGAGATTTTTTTAGATAATCATCAATGTATGTGGATTTTCTTGAAGCATAGATTTATTGATTGGAAGGAGAGGTAGAAAAAAAATTATTAACTCAAGAAAGATCAGATGAATTTGTTGAGTTTTAACTGGATATTGAGGTGTAGAAAAAAGGTATCAATGACCTTACTTCGAGGTTGAAGGAGAAATATAAGAATTTTGAGGATATTTAAGAATTATTTTTTTCCTTAATCATTAAGATGGAAACTAGAATAAAATTAGAGGAACCAAATAAGAAACTTCACTTTTGAATATTCTCATATGTATATCTTTTGGAAAGAGTAAAATGTGGATCTAAAGGATTAGAAAAAGATTTGAATGATCAAAGACCAAAATTTATGGGTATAATTATAATTTTCTATGATGTTGAAACATAAAAGGATGGAAATGATATAGACCAAAACAAAGGGAAGTCAAAATTTGGTCATGTATATGTCAACATGAAGGCACCTAAAGTTGCAACATAGATAAATTTGAACCAAACAAGGTAAAGGGTTAAAAATAATACTCAATAATCAATAGATAATCAATAAATAAATACCTATATGAAAGTGGGGGACATTTGGAGAAATTAAAGTGAGAAGATATTTTATTTTATTAAATGTCACTTTTGGGGCCTTCTAGACCAGAACATGTCTTATTGTGAAGATGCAACATGTTATACGAATGGGGAAACTCCTGGAAGTAAAAAAAATAGAATAAGATAATATACTTAATTATATAGAATAAATAATTTCTATGGATTTTTTTTAATTGTTCTAACTTTGGTCATAAATCCATTCATTGTAAGAAAAATGTAAAGTTGAAATAATAACTACATAACTCATAGAGAAGTGAATACATGTCAACTTAAAAAAATCACATTGGAAAATAGATACTCTACTTTAGAAGAAGACGATGATTATGATTCAACTATACATGTTGATAATATATTGGAGATTACATCTTATTACCTAACTCAACTAGGTATCTCATGTAAGTAAAAAAAGAAGATTGAGAAAGTCAGCCTAATAGGGATCACACTCAGAAATAAAAATAATAGTAGCACATGGATTCTTAATAGTGGATGATCATCCCACATTTTAATAAATGCGAATTTTTTTAAAAAAAATTAAGGATTAAGTTGATAGAACAATGTGATTCAATAATTATGGTTCCTTAAATATCAAAGGTAGTGAAAATACTCAAATGGAAAGCGATGAGATAAAGAAAACAGAAGATCACTATATTGATAGTATGTGCCACAATATTCTAAGTGTGAGTCAACTATGTGACTCAGGACTAGTGGTGACATTTAATCAGAAAGCATGCACTATCAAAATAAATGAAAGTAATTGTCTCATGAAAGGATAGTGGGAAAAAGGAAATTTATAATGGGTGGATAGTAAATAAAACACGTGTTTCTTAATAATTAAATAGGAAAAAAACTTATATAGCTAGATATTAGATCACACTAATCAATAGATAAATTAAAACATCTTCAAGCTAAATAATTTAGTAAACATACCCAATCTAAAATGTTATTGATAAAAGACATGTGATCCTTGCATGTGAGGAAACATGGGTAAAAATTATTATCTTCCAAGGAACAAAAGGGAATTGAATCTTCTTGATCTGGTCCACATTGATGTTTGTGGTCCAATTAATGTGGATGGAAAATATAGATAGAGATAATTCATTGTTTTTATTTATGATTATAGTATAATTTATTTTGTGATGTTTATGAAAATTGATTGATTGTATGAAGAGATACCTATGATGATTTGAGAATGAAACTGGCTACATAATCAATATATTATAGTCTAACAATGGAATAGAATATGTATCCATTGAATTTCAAAAAAAACTCAAAAATGGGATCAAGAAAGATGTGTCATAATTTAGAACACATCAAAAAAATGTGGTTGTTTAATAAAGAAATCTACAGGTGAATAATATTTCCAAAACTATTCTGATTTAGAGTAGTGTTTCTCATCACTACTAGAAAGAGGTGGTTCAAGTTGTGATGTACACTCAAAATTAGATAGGTCTGAGTCTATGAGAGGAAATAACAACCTATAAAATATGGCATGGAATTATTTCCTCACTCTGACATTTTTTATTTTTTAGAGGAAATAAGTTAATCAAGACAAGTATGGTGGTGCTACAAAATAATTAATATTCCTTGGATACTCAATGAAGAGTGGATCCTATAAATAATGCAACAATTTTCTTAGAAAAATTGGAGAAAGAAATTATTTCAAGACCATTTAATATAAAATTATGAATAACTTGAGGAGCTTATATGTTGATATATTTTAAGATGAAGAAGTAGGTGAAAAGGGAACAGGTTTAAATACATAAGTTATGGAAGGCATTCCTAAAATTTAGGGTTCTTCAAATGATGATTATTTAGAAGAGGAATTATAAAAGGAAACCATTAGTGAAGACACTCAATATGAACCTCACAAGATAAGTGTAATAGAATAAGTTAATCAATCCAGCATTATTGGTGATTTTATAGCACCTATACAGACAAAGAGAATAACAAATGTAGTGCATTCTACTCTCCTATCAATGGTATAACTAACCTAGTTTGAAGAATAAATGAAGTAGAAATCATGGGTTAAGTACATTAATGAATAACAAAATCATATTGATAAAAACCAGATTTAGAATCTTATTAAGAGGCTATAAAATCATAATGTTATTGGGACAAAGTGGATCTTCAAGAACAATTTAGATGAGCAGGAAATGTGATCAGAAATAGGGCATGCTTGGTGTATAAACACTATGAATAGATTGATGGTTTTTTTACTGTAAAAATGTTTTCTCTGATATTTCAACTTTAGTTTATTAGGCTCATCTTAGCAATGGAAATTCAATGTGGGTACAAATTTTATCAAATGGATGTCAAAAAAGAATTCTTAAATGGTAATCTTGGGGGAAAAGATTAAATTGAAAACCCACTAGGATTTATACTTGTAAATGATGAAACAAAGATTTGTAGACAGAAGAAAGATCTATATGATTTAAATATATCACTATAATCATGTTATACTCAATTGGATTCTTATAAAAGAAGCTAAAATTTAAAAAGGGGATATGTTGATCATAATCTCTATGTGAAGACATCCCATAGAGATCAACTTACATTGCTTATGTATTTGGATGACATAACATTTTGTGGAATCAATAATGGATCAGTGGAATAATTTCCTAATCACTTGAAATTATATTTGAAATGTCCATGAGTGGTGAAATCAATAATTTTTTAGGCTATGGGTGATTCAAAAGAAGTAATACACCTTTATTTATGAGTAAAAGTATCCAAGATAGGTATTAAAGAAGTTCAAGATGCATAATTATGAACCAATTGTGGATTTTATTTCTATTGTAAAAAATCTTGGGTAACATGAGGATGGTAAATCTATCGATCCCACCCTGTATAAGAAGATAATTATAATCTTACTACATTTTACTAAAACACCTCAAGATATAATATTTGCAACATGTTTAATGACTATATTACAAAGTAATCTAAATTAAAAGTATTTTATAGTGGTTAAAAAATAATGAGGTATATTCAAGGTACTCACATTTTTGGATTATAATTTGAAGAAGGAAACAGTCATGAATTTTCAACATTTTAGGATGTTGATCAGGCTGGTGATGTGGTGGTTAAAAGGTCCCCAAGTGGTAGTTCCTTATTCATTGGAAATATATTTGTGGTATTGTTGATAAATAAGTATAAAATCACTTCTCTTAGTATTAATAAATAATAGTATATCTCCATGAAAAAGGAACGCACTCAAATGTTATGGATGAAGCACAAACTTGGTGATATTGGTGATGTGGTGAAATAGCCAATGGAGATTTTTTTTTGACAACAATAGCATGATCAAGATCATAAAAAATATAGTTTTATACTCTCTTTCCTAGCATATTAATATCATATATCACTTAATGAATGAAAAATTTGAGCAAGGCATGATTAAAATAGAGAATGTTTGAACTAATGATCAAGTGGAAGACATCGTGACTAAGATAATAACTAAAACAATGTTTGATAAAAATTGATTGAACCTCAATGTTCATGCACATCCCATTACATTATGAGGTTCTAATTTAACCCCACTCCTTATATTTTTAACTATTTCTATTAGTTTGTGAAAGTGGTGTAGGTTTCAGGGGAGATACAATCTAGGGATGTTTTGGGTGCTAAGGTGAAAAATATTGTTTATGTGGGTCTATTTAAAAAGGGATAGAGTGGTGAAATTCAATGGAATAGATATTTTTTAGGATAATAGGTTTCTTGAGGCATGAAATTATCTCTTGAACTCTTTCTTTCTACACTGATCTTTTCTCATGTAGATTTAGAGTGATAGATGAGTTATTTCCTCAGTATTAAATTTTTTTAGGTTTTTTCTTTATGAAATTTATTTTTGGATTGATAAAAAACATATATGGGGATATTATTGGACCCAAGGTTGTTTATATATATAAAGAATGGTGAAATTCAATGGAATAGAGGGTTTGAAGATAGTAGGTCTCTCTATGAATTAAATTATCTCTTGAACTATTATTTTCTACAAAGAGCTTAACTCATATAGACTTAGAGTGATGGATGAGTTATTTCACTGCAAATAGGTTTTTTTCATGGTTTTTACTATATTTAATTTATCTTTGTATTTCCAATAAACCCAAAGGGGATATTATTATACCTAAGGTTATTCAAATATTGAAATTATTGGTATTTTGATGTTATTCATAGCTATAAATTTATGTTATATTGTGTTTGTTTTCAATCCGTATTGGGTTGATCAAAGGGTTTTTCTAAAAAATGATCATATTCATGAATGTGTATCTATTTATCAAGGTGGTGTGGTTATCTAGTGTTTTTCAAAAAAAATCTCTAGAAATCTAGATTAAAGGAAATTTTTTGTGAAAGTAATGTTCTTAGAAACCACAAAGTGGTTATGTATCAAAGTTAGGGTTTTATGAAATTTTTTAAAACTCATGAAATAAGGAAAATAAAAAGTCTTTTGAAAGATAAAGTTTCACAAACTCATGAAATATTAAGTTTTAGGAATAGGTATATAGTAGAAAATCGGAGGTAATGAATTTTATGGGTGTGTTATAGTTTCATGAAATCGATGGAGTTTCATAAAATCATGTTTCTAACCTATACCTATATCATACATCAAATTTTATTTTCCATATTATTTTACTTATTTATTATTGTTTAACCTTATCATTTTTTTAGTTTTAATTCCCTATGAAATTTTAATTTTTGGATCTTTTTTTTAGTTTTTTGCTTTGTGCATGGTTAGTACACACGGTTTAGGAGAAACTATGTAACTACCTAATCAAAGGGTAATTTTCAATTAATTTTTTTATTGAATTATTTTTCTTTCATGGGGAACACATGGTTGAATCTAAATTGTACGATTCATAGGGAGAACTATGTGGGACCTTGTGGTCTCTCGGAATTAGAGCATGCCATGTGTACAGTTTGAGGAAACTGTGTGGAAAGTGTGCGAGGGTGTATTCATTTCTAATATATATTTTTTTAATGGTTGGTGCATGGTTTCCATATCATGAGGCAAAACTGTGCAATTATAGATTATAATTACAACGTAGGACGCATGGTTTGATCATGATTTGGTAAATTGTTTAACATAATTAGCCACATGCCCAAATCTTTTAATTTTTTGGATTTTCTATTTTTCAACTTTGAAAATGAGAACCCAAAGGGGGTTATTTTCCTCCCATTTAATGTTTTTAATACTAAAGAGATATTTAATCCTTATTCCCTCCTCCTATCTTGGATTTTTTTCTCTCTTCTTCAAATTTTGGTGGATTTATTTTTAGGTAATATTTATTCTTCCTCACCTTCCTTTTTCCTCTTATTTATGTCTTCTTATTTGTCTTGGTTTCTTCTTGGTTGAAATATAAGGTGATGTTTGGATTATATGGGTTTTTTATTTTGATATTATAGTGTTTAGTTAGTTTATTCGACTTATTTGTCCCTGATTTCAAAGGTTTTGTCACATTATCACACCGTTGAGGTAGGTGTCTCCACCCATTTCCTTTTAGGAACATTTCATATGATGTTTAAGACTTTATAAATCCATTATAATTATGTTCTTCTGATTTCTTGATTTATAAATTGAATTATCAAAGATTTTATGATGGTAGTTTGAATAGAAAATGGGTTTTCTAACAATTTCAATAGTTATGCATATATGTGTTCAAAGTATATGTTGGTTAGGTGCTTTTTAAAATTCCCAAGTGGCCTCATGAAGGGATTTTTGGTGTTTTAACTATTTTTAGACCTTATTGGAACTTTATAAAATTGTTTGATGAGTTGAATTATGTTTTGGATGGGATTTTTCCCCTTTTGAATTTGATGCCTTTATATAAAGAAAATCTTGTGTTTTCTCAAAATTATTATTTTATATTTCTTTGATTGGACTCTTGATAGTATTATGGATGTCTATATATAAATTGGTGTGATATGTGAAAATATATGTGTTTATAGGTAGAAAATATTTATTTTTACATGTATATAAATGTAAATTCCATAGAATATTCTCTTTAATAACCTTAATCTATGCAAATAGTTTCTTGGTACCTAAATGGTTTCCCGATATAGTTTTGAAGTGGTGTTGATTAAACCTTTATTTAAAGTCCTATTTGGTAACTTGAAAATATGTTTTTATGATTTCCTTGGATTTGGGATTGGTTTTTGAAAGAAATATTTTTTCCCTATATAATTATAATGAATTTCAAAAATTAAGGCTTGTTTGGTGCTTTTAAAAAAAAATCTTAAGAGTGTAAACATCCATGGAAGTCCTCTAGTTTAGGGAGAATCTTCGTATAGACAGTGTTGGGATGTGGTCATAGAATTTATGATGGATTCTATTGGTTCATTATTGATTTTTTATATTTTCACTTGCTTCTTAACCTCCCATTTACTATTTTCATGGGATCCTAGGTGACATAGTGGGAGTCAAGAGAATGTTACCATCTAGTCCCAATGATATGGGCTAGATACCTAATAGTGTTAGAGTCCATATGGGTTTGTGCCACCATTGAGACCAGTTGAGGGTGATCTAGTTGGTTATAGACATAGGAAATTCATTAATAGGATGATAGAGGGTTCTAAAACAATTATGTTTAATGTCTTTTTCAATTTATTATTTGTATTTTCCCATGATTACAGACTGTATTTTCTCCTTGTGTTATGGAACTTTAGTTTCATGTCCTATTTCACTTACATCTTCATGTAGCTTCATTTCTATTTTATTATTTCTCCATTATGATATGTATTGTTTATTACATTTAGTTTTGAACTCTCTTGCTTATACATTCACCTAGGTTGTGCTTCTTTCCTTTGGTATTGTTTTCAAAGATATATTTTAAAAGTGGAATTGTTTTCGTAAATGTTTAAAATGGTTTAAAAGAGGGTCTATAAAAGAGTGGTGTTTGTTATATAGAATGAAGAAAACTTACTTTAATTTAATTTTTTGAATCCAGAGTTTATGTTCTGTTTTAGTAAAGGAATTTCTTGGATTTTATAGTTCTTACCTATTGATTTGTTATTTATTCACACCCTACTTATTCCAATCAACATCATTAAGCCTAAACTATTTTGAAGGTTCAAGTTTCATTCTAGTTTAATCATAGAGTGGGTTGGTTATTTTGAATGGATGCTGATCAGGAGGTCACATGTATATCTTTTTAGTATTTTTTTTTGAATTGTATCTTGGATGTGTCATCCTAGTTGGAATCCTTATATATTTTTCTTACTTATTACCTTTTTATTTATGAATTTTTGGTTTTATGTATTTTGGTTGTGGTGCATGATCTATTTATTATACATGTATTTGTTGTCTATGGGTGAAATTATCCCCACAAACAATCTCTTGATTACCTTGGCACTAGTCATTAGCCCATGTGTATTAGGGATGCCCCTCAGATATGTCTTGAGCCTATCCAGGTGTCTAATTTAGGGATGACCTGGGTTGTTTCATGAAAAAATGGTATCAGAGGAGGTTTTTTATTTAAAGTGTTATGTAGACTAGAGAGAGTACTATTGGGACTCTGGAGGTAGGTGTAGGAAGAGATTCATAAACTCTTACTCATCCTGAACCTTGAGTTGATAGGTTGTTGGGTTTTGAGTCTTTAATTTTGATTTTAGGTTTATATTGTTAGTAATCTATTTGTTTTGATGGGTTTTCATATTTTGTTTTATGATAATGGGAGTTAAATGGAATCACATAGTGAGCTTACATAGTGTAGTGAACTATGTAAGATCCTATTGGTTGATTCATGCTTAGTGCATGGTCTACTAAACCATGTGGCCAAGTCATGTATAATCACTTGTACCTTATTTAAGAGGATTTTTTGTAAGAGATGTTATTGGTATGATTTCTACTGGTGTGAGTGCGTTTTAAATGAAAATTATTTTTAAATTTTAAAAATAGTAAAAATGTTTTTATTTTCAGATGAAATTTCTGTTTTTAAATAAAAAGTTCAATTTTTGTTTTCTAATTTAAAATGGGGAAACTAGAAATGATTTTTTATTAAAAAGTGGTTTGAATCTGGAATTTTGATTTGTAAATGGGTTAATTAAAATTGTTTTAATATTTGAAATGGTTTTTAAGAGAAATGGATTTGAATTTATAATAGAAATTTTGTTTTTAAAAATATTACTTTTGAATCCATTTTGTGTCACACCTTGATTGGTGAAATTGGTATTTTGAGTTAAAGTGTTATCTTGGTTGAGGATTTAGTTTGATATTTATTTGGTTTTATATTTTCATATCTTCTATATTTTGACTCTATCCAAAATATTAGTAAAGTGGTGGATCTGGTCCCTTTTCAATAATGTCCCATTTTCCATAGAGGTCAAGGTTTATTAGAGGCTACATAGAGGCTAGAGGAAATTAGAAAGATCTTTAGGTCCCAGGGAAATTCATAAGCCTTGAGGGTGAGAGCTCTGTTGGGTTTATTTTGGGGACTATGGTCAGATCAATGGAATTTATTCATTCCATCCTAATTGAAAAATAGGATGGCATGGGAGTTATTCAAGACAAATATCCTCCAATGGTTTATTACAAAGGAAGTGAAAGTGATGAAATTTGAAGTGATTATGGGTATTCAATAAGGTAAATGGACAATGAAGGGATATATTGTCCAATTCAAGGAGCTAGTTTCCTTTTATCCAAAAGTTTTGTTGTGTTATTTGTTAAAGTCTCATCTTTTTTTAAATGGTATTCATCCATAGGTTAGTGGTTGAGTTTATTTACCATTCAGTGTTTTTTTAAAGAGTGGGTGTATGGATGGTTTTTAGTAGATTTGATTTCTAGAAGGAAACCCATGATGGGTGCTAGATTAATATCCCTTAGTTCTAATAAAGGTTTCTCATCTGGTGAGGGATGTAAATTATAGGAGTATGTTCTATAAGAATATAATTTATCAATATCTGATTCTCTTTAGATGGATAGATCACTCATATGAATCTAGTGAGGTAGGTTTGGGAATTATAATATATCTTTCCTTAGTGATCCAAATAATTTCCATCAACGTGTTTGGTTGGGTAATATTCAAAAATTTTATGGTTTGGGACCTTGGTAGAAGAAAAATAAGTCATAGCGAACTCCATAATTTTAGTAGCATTATTTTTAAGTATTTTAGGTAACATTTTGTGACTATTGGTTGTTTTTTAGTCCGTCTTCTATTTTTTCTTGTCTAGGGTTTGTGTGTTTCTTTGGATGACTTGATACTATATTTCAGTTTAGATATGTATATGTCTTATGGAATTATGAATTTTGGTTCATTCTAGTGCTCTAATTGGATCTCCATGCTAGTTAGTTTCTAAATTGTTGGGAGATCCACCATGGATCACCATGTCATTCTTTCTTAACCTAGTCAGGTGTGAATTATGGAATTAAAAATCAAATTGGATTTGGTAGTTACATATGGTTTTGGATTTAATTTGGAGATTTTTTTGGTATATTCTCCCTTTTGGTTTGAAGGTTCCAGTTTAGACTCTCATCCTGAACTCGATGACTTTATAGGGGGGAGAAAGTTTTTATGGTGGGAAGAATTATCACACCCAAAATTTTACTTTAATTATTATTTTATTGAACTCTTATTGGTTAATCATTTCATTTATTTTTTGGTTGAATTCCTAGTGAAATTTTACATTTCATATATTTTGGTTAGTTTTTTGATCTGCGCACGGTTTAAGAGAAGCAATGTGACTACCAGATCAAAGGGTAATTTTTAGTTCATTTTCTTCTTACATGGTTTGTCTTGAATGAATAGAAAATATTTGATTCTAAACCATGTGAGTCTTAATGTAAACCTTTTGGTACCTTGTGGTATTTGGGAGATAATGCATGACATGCACATAGTTTAGAGAAATCATGTGGAAAGAATGTGAGGGTTTCTATATTTAAAATAGATTCATTTTACACAAATGGTGCATGGTTTACAAACCATGTGGATAAACCATTCAATGTTGTTTTATCCTTCCAATGGAGGGAGCATGGTTGGAGTACAATTTAGTGAACTGTGTAACCTAACCATGTGACCTACCAAGATCTTTAAAAATTTTGGATTTCCTATTTTTTCCATTTATAAATAAGAACCCAAAGGGGTTTATTATCCTCCCATTTCATATTAATCCTCCTGGGGAGAGCTCCAACCCTTTTCCCCTCCTCTCTTGGATTTTCGGTGCTCTCTTCTTTAATTTTTGGTGTATTTCTTCTTAGGTAATATTTCTTCATCCTATCCTTACTTTTTCCACTTATTTCTATCTACATCCTTAGATTGATTTATTATTTTCCAAACAAAAGGGTAAGGGTTAGCTTATATGGGTTGTTTGTTTTGATGTTAGGGTGTTTAGTTAGTCTCTTAGACCTACTTCTCCTTAATTTCAAAGGTTTTATCATGTTCGCAGACAGTTGAGGTAGGTGTATCTAACCACTTACCTTTTAAAACATTCCATGTGATGATTGAGCCTTTCTAAATTTAGTCTAATTGTGTTATTCATGTTCATTAATTTATAAATTGAAATATCAAAGCTTTTATGATGCTAGTTTGAATGGAAAAGTGGTTTTCTAATGATTTCTATAGTTATGCCTATACGTGTTCAAAGTATTTATATGCTGGGTATTTTTTAAAACTCCCAAGGGGTCTCTTGAAGGTATTTCTAGTGTTTAAACTATTTTTTATCCCTTTTTGGATCTTTATAAATTAGGTTGCAAGTTGAATTGTTCTTTGTATGGGCTTTGTCCCATTTTTGAGTTTGGTTGATTTTTATGAGTAAACTATTGTGTTTTTTAAAAATTACTCTTTTGTATTTATTTGATTGGACTCTTGACATTCTTATAGATTTCCATATATATACTGGTGTGATATTTTTATATCTACATGTTCACGGAGAGCATATACAGATGTGTTCAAGTATATAAATGGAAATTCTATAGAATTTCCTCTTTAATAACCTTTATCTTCTCAAATGGTTTCTTGGTCCCTAAATATTTTCTAAATATAGTTTTAGATTAGTGATTCCTAAACCCTGATTTAAAGTCCTTTTTAGAACCTTAAAAATATGGTTTTATGATTTCCTTGGATTTGGAAATGGTTTTTGAAAGAAATATGTTTTTCCTAGAAAATTATTATGAATTTATATAATGAAGGATTGATTGGTACTTTAAAATATTATATTAAAAGTGAACATGTCAATTTAAGTCCTCTAGTTTAGGGATGTTTTTCTCATAGATAATTTCAGGATGTGGGATTATCAAGTATAATGGTTTATATTGATTCATGATTGAGATTTTGTATTTGTACTTTCTTCTTCACCTCACATGTACTATTTTCAAGGGATCCTAGGTGTCATAATGGGAGTTAAGATATGGTCACTATCTAGTCATGATGTGATTAACTAGATCCCTAATAGTTCTAAATACTATAGGGGGTTGTGCCACTAGTGATACCAATTTAGGGTTAACTATTTGGTTATAGACTTAGGAACTTCATTGATAGGTCGTAAGATAGTTTTGAAATGAGTATGCCTAGGGTCTCCTCACTTGATGTTTTGGATTTTCCTATGATTACAGAATCTATATTTTATCTTTGATTTATTGAACTTTAGTTTCATATCCTATTTCACTTATACTTTCATTTAGCCTCATTCCTCTTTTATTATTTTTCCATTATGATATGTCTTATCACTTACATTTAGTTTTGGCTCTCTTGATTATATATTCACTGGATTTATTATTCTTTTCTTTTGGTTGGTTTTAAAAGATGTGTTTTGAAACTAGAATTTTTTATGAAACTTTTAAAATGGTTTAAAAGAGGGTATATAAAAAATAATTGTTTGTTTTAAAAAATTATGAAAACCTATTTTCTATTTATATTATGAAACCATATGTTATGGTCAGTTTTGGGGAGGTAAATGAATGGATTTTTTGTTACTTACCTACTGAGATATTGTTTTCTCACACCCTACTTGTGACACTTGGTGTCGATAGAATCAATATATTTTTTAGTTTTAGGTTTTTATCTAGTTTTCACATATAAAAGTTTGTTTGTTGTGGATGGATGGTGACCAGGAGGTTACACATATATCTTTTTGGTATTTTTTTTGTTTTTTATTTGGGATGTGTCATCCTATCCAGCCTCCTTGTATCTATTTATTACTTATGTATTCTTTTATTTATGAGTAATTTGTTTTATATATTATGGTTTTGTTTCATAATATATTTATTATTGATGTATTTTTTTTCTCTGGGTGAAATCATCCCCAACGATTATCTCAGGATTCCCTTGACGCTGGTTATCAGTCCATGGGGATTGGGGACATCCCTTGGGTATGTCTTAGGAAAGATCAGGTGTATGGTTTAGGGATGAACTAGGATAGTTCATGAAAAAATAGTTCATTGATCGTTATTTTACTTATCAAAGTTTTTATAGGAATTATTACTCTGATATCACAAAATAATTACTTGAACATATTTCTTACGTGAATTAGGAACATTACACAAACACATGCTTCACAAAAAATAATGGTTAATAACTAAGTGGAGAAAATGGATTTAAATTAAGGGGGTTTCATTAATGGTATTATTTTCATGAAATATATAAGTTTCATGAATGTTATATGTTTTGTGAAATTTTAATGTTTTGTGGAAAAATAAAGGTGTTTAATGAAAAATGGAGTTTTGTGAATAAATACTTGTGAAAATATAATTTCATTTGGAAATTTTTTTTAAATGAATTAAATCATTATATTAAAACCATAATTATTAAAAAAACATTATCAATATGTTATTATATAAAAAATAAATCTTCAAGTTGATAAATTGAGAAAGAATTCTCCCAAATTAGTGAGCAAGGGGAAGTTGATTGGAGTGATCTGAGGGAAGTAATGTGTTATCCCTAAAATTATTACAATTCTAGTAAGCCTAAAAAAGACTTACCATGATCACATGATTATAATCCACCAATTCTAGTGAATCTTAGTGGATTTTGGTATAACTGAAACACTATCAGTGTATGCTCCTTAGACTAGTCCTAAGTGATGAACCAAGTAAAACTGATGTGTTATGTTTCCATTTCTAAATATGTGTGTTGGGTGATTTCACAATTCTATTAAAAATATTTCACAATTTCCTAAAAAAATGGGTATAATATCCATTTAATTTAAATAAAAATTCAACACCCTGATTCATTCATCCCCTCTTAGGGGGTTTCGAGGTCTAATATCCCCCTTTTACCCTTTTTTCCTCCTCCCATTGACCAGAACTCCTCACACACAACCCTCTCATCCCCCCTATCTTTCATTGTGGGATGTCCATAATATCTTTTATTATTTTCCTTCTTCCAAATGTGTTGTGGAGATGGATTTAATTTTAGGTTTCTTATACCTTATATTCTTCATCTCATTTGTTGTCTAATTGCCTCTCAATGTCTATGTATAATATGACCTATTTATAGATATTTTGTATACTTATTTTTTTCTTCTATTTTATCTCAATATAAAGGTTTTTATCAAACATGTAAACTCTTATAAGGCTATTGTGGTTAGTCCCTAAGTCTTTCCCATATTCGTTATTAAATTTTAATTGCATGGGTTGTGTGGTCACACTGTCATACAATGCGTTAACCCTAAATTTAAATTAGTGATTTAGTTATAACTCTACCTGATTTTATACCTTGAAATTTAAATTTAAAATACCTATATATATTTTAATACTAATGGGATTCCTTGATAAATATATCCTATAAATATCTATGTAAATAGGAATATAGGATGGTTCCTGATAAAATTAAAATAGGGGAATTAAAAATAGAAAAGGGGGTCATTGAATTGGAACTTAACTATAATGGGTTTAGTAAATGATGAAAGTGTCTTGAAAATTATTTTAGATATTTTGAATTATAAAATGCTGAAATATGACTTATTTTAGATTTGTTTCCCCAAAGTGTCTAAATAGAATGAGAAACTGGAATGACCTCTTTTGAAATAAAATAGTGATATAATTTTATATTGATATGTTAAATGGGTAAACCATGGATTATGAAATTGGTAATGAATGTTATGACATGAATTTTTGACTTTTTAATTGAAAGGAAGTTTTAAATTGAATTTGAAATTATTAATATGTGAAATTGGATTGATGTATACATGGTAAATGATGAAGAGTTGTTAAGCCAAAAATGGAATGATAAATTGATATAGCTTTTATGAAATGAACTTGATAATAATAATTGGAAAACAATGGTTTGTGATGAGATAATGGAACATTGTCATATGTAATAGTAATTTGTGCTTCGAAACATTTAATTTTTATATGATGTGGAAAAAGACCATATAGTTGATTGTGAAAACTTCTATTGTGGGAGGTTGTGAAAACACCCTTCAAAGTGTCCATGAAAATTCTCTCTGGGGAGGTCATGAAAAATACTTATGGGGAGTTTGTGAGAACACCTAAAAGGGTGGTCATTAAAAATAACATTGTGGGAGGTTGTGAAACACACACTTCTTATTGTTTATGATATTTATATGTAAATTACAAAAATGGTGGTCATGATAAAATGGTTGGCACGGTCACCGTGATGTGATCAAATACACCTTGGCACAGATTGAAGTATGTATGGTTAATTGGAGTAATGGACCTGAGGATTGATGGTGGTATGGAACAATCTAGGGTGTCATCATTGAGTCTAAAAATTTGTGGTTATTTATTAATTTTTAATTAAACTATTAAATTGTTTAATTTTTTTAATTGTATCACTTACACATGCACTTATTTTATTATACTGGTTATATGTATGACTTTCATTAGTAGAAGATTACTAGGTTTTACTCACACCCTTTATACACTGCCATGGAACTTGGGTACCCTAGTATATGTTACTTGATTGTAGTTTTGGGATTGGGAAAGTTCAATTCTTGATGTTGGCCTACTAAGAAATATCATGGGAGTTTGGGACTAGGATATGACTCATAACCATTTTTAGAGTTTTTATTAGTTTTATCTTTTGATCCTTGGGTTATGATGTATATAATATAAAATTAATATATTATTTTCCTAACATGTAGTATAAAATTTTATTTTGATATAGATTATCTTATTTTGATTACTTATCATCACTTTCCTAGGTATCTAGTTTACCACTTATTTATCCATATAGTATATATGATTTATTTTGTTTTTGTTGTTTTTTTAATCTGATTTGTGGGTATATTCTCCCTATTGTACCACCTTAGACCCACACTACTATTCAGAAGCCTTTGTTATATAGGGAGGTGCGCTTGAGGTATAGTGGTGATCATTGATTCTGGGTGGTGGGATGTTACACTCACATTACTCCAGGATAACCAAGATAAACTACAAAGTTATAATTAGTCGGGATCTAAAAAATATTGATGAACCTTATTTACTTGGGAAGTAAAATTTAGTATTTTTACGTATCACTTTTCCAAGGGTGTTATACCTCCCCCCCCCCACACCTAAATAAAAACACCCTCATTGTGGATCCCAACCCTCAAACCCATGCAGTGCTTTTTTACTTCTAGTCAGGTATTTTTTCTGTTACCATTTTTTAATAAATCAACCTCCCCTGGACATTAATCTTATAATATAACCCTATGTTTCTAATGTAATGCCTTGGTTTCCTTCTCAGAAAATAATAGACTATTACCCATCGGGATCACTTATCAGACTAATGATTATCCCCACCAGCCAACACATGTTCCTTCAGTCTACTTTTTCCTCACTCACACACACCCTAGGAAACTTCCTAGAAGGTCACCCATCCTAAAACAACACTAGTCCAATCATTATTAACTATAGATTTTAAATAGTAAGGTTACCAAAAATAATTATACACCTTTTTTACATAGTTAGTAATAATTAATCTTTTTAAGTATCACTTTTCTAGGGGTGTTACACTCTCTTCCCCTTTAAATAATAGTTCCCTCATCGTAGACCCCAAACCTTAAACCTTGGTAGTTCTTCTTTACTTCCATATGGGTATTAACTCTGGTGCTATTTTTTCATGACCTAGCCTCATTGGGCTATTAACATGTTCATCTGACCCCATGGTTCTTATGTAATACCTTGTTTCCTTCCCATCACTATATATTATTACCCATCATGGTTAGTTATCATACTAATGGTTATCCTCAAATTCCAACACATGTTCTTTTAGTGTTCTTTTTTCTCACTCAAAGACAACTTGGTAAAATTCATAGGAGTCCACCCATTTAGATACTATTATAGGCCAAACATGTTTAACTATAGAGTTTTACTCATTTAATCTCTCAAACAAATATGCACCTTATTAACATTAGTAGTAACATTTATTCTTTTAAAGTATCACTTTTCCAAGGGTGTTACACTAAGCATCATCAAGTGATACAGTAAGGAAATTCATGTAGAGAAACACCACCCAAACTATAATATTTGGAGTTGGGAATCCAGGTAAATATAGTTTATAACATTCATAATGATTCTTCTAAAAAGAGATGACCCCAATTATCTTATTCAACTGAGCCCAATTAGTGATAGATAAAATGATGGATACTGTATAGTTACAAATTTTAGAATAAAAATCTCCACTACACCCATAAATCACCTCCCATAAATCACCATGTTTAGCTTGAGTGTAATGCACCCACAGAGGGAAGCCAAACATGAAGTCTTAAGCTAATTTTTCATGAAGATCATTCATAGTTTACTCCAAGACAATAAGATTAATTCCACCTTCCTCCATAAGAAGTGATAATGTCTTCTAGCTATCCCAATGAAACTATTTATTCCTAACACTTCCCCAAATAAAATATAAGAACACTATCTCCAATCCATTGAGAATGACTTTAAGCACCGTGACCACATTGAGTAGATGAATCAACATAGAATAAAGAAAAATTTTAATCAAGGTGATCCTACCACCAATAGATAATATATATTTCTTCTAATTTTGAATGTTTTAGTCACTTTTTACACAATACAATCAAAATATTGAATTTTTAAAAAAATATGAATAAAAACCCCCAAATTATTAAAAAGAAAAGTCTTTCCTGCTCATTCCCAAACACCACCCAAATATTTCCCTCCTCTAATAAGAAATTTTATCAAAAACCATAAAAATAATTTTACTAGAAGTAATGGTTTGGCAAATACCTAGAATTCAGATATTAAAAAATTCCACAAAATTTGAATAGGATTTATGCTTACCATTAAAGAGCAATGTAAGATCAACCAAAAAATAGGATATAAGAGATACCAATAGTCTCATATCATCCAAAAGGCCACATAATCCTATCCTCTATGAATTCATTCAAGTTATTAATTATAGTGACTTGAACAATAATAAACATAGTTAGGGATTTAGAATCACCTTTATAAAGACCTCTCATCAACTTAGAGAAACCAAAAGTACTCATCTGTAATATAAACATCCATGGAGACGAGAAACATTGAAATAGTAAATCATAAACATGATTGGTTAATCCAATTTTCCTCAAAAAAAGTATAATAAATTCACATTTTATCTTATCATGTGCTTTCTCCATATCAATTTTGATCATTACATTACTTCCTAAAACTTTTCAATCCAACTCTACCATCATTTACTATGCTATCCCAACTACCCCTGGATGTTCCTCCCCTTAACAAATACCTATTATTAATATGATATTATGAAAGTAAAAAAAGAGGATATATCCCATTTTTGATAGTATTATAAATAATATTATATATAAAATTACAAATAATAATCTGCTAGAATATTTGAAAAAGGTCGGGGTGCTTAAACTTAGGAATAAGAACTTGTTTAGTGGTTATAATAGCATTGGGGATAGTGTAACCCCTAAATTAATACCTCATGAAAATTACAACATAGTCCTTGATAATATCCCATGAAAATAGAAAAAATACCCTAGAAATACATTAGACACAGGTTCACTATCCACCCCCATGCTCTTAATAGCTTCATATATTTCTTATTCATTAGGGAGGTAGGTAATGTTTCCATTTTGAGCATCTATAATTCTATAAGAAATATTTGTAACAAATCTTATCCCTTACTTATCTTCACCTTGCAAGTAGGATTCGAAAATAGGATCCTTGAGGGTACCAAAAAAATTATAATATCTAAACCACCCTGAATTTCCATATCTAACTCAGAAGACCCATCCTATGTTAGTAGATTAAATCTCAAAAGAACTACTTCTCCTTAAAAAATAATGAAAATAAGAAGTGTTCTGATCTCCCTGATTTAACTCTAAATCTTTAGATCTATCACTTGCATCAAATTCTTCCTTTAATAAAAGATATTTCAACATATCCCAATTACTTAATGAGTTATCATATAATTTAATATCCCAAACTGAAAAAAAAAACTCATATCCAAATATTTAATATCCCTTGATATAGATTCAACCAATTCCATAAGCTTAATGAGATCCTGAAGCCACTTCATAATTACCTTCTTAATATTTTTAATTTTCCCCTATAAAGAGGATGTGGTAGGCACATTAGAAACCTTATTCCATGAAATTAAAAAAACCTATTTAAATTCTTTTTCTTTATTCCATATTTGAGAGTACTTGAATTTATTTTGGGGGGGTTATATCACCAAATTATAGCACTAGAACAGATTGGTTTGATAATAATTAAGGTAAATGTGAGACCTTCATGACACCAAAATAATTAATCCCATTAAAGTTTGAAAAACACCTATCTAACTATAGTTAAACCCATATCTCACCCATTCAGTTAATGTACTATATAAAAGAGTATCCAAAGAAACCCAGTTCCTATAGTTTTCCCCCAAAAAACTAAAACAATGATCTCATATTGAAACCAAATAATTCATCCCATAGGCATACCCTTTTCTCTATAATAATAAAATAACAATAATAAAATTGGGAACTTATGAAAAATAATCTCAAAAAATGAATTTTTTTATGAAATATTTAACAAATGGATATCATAATAACGATGATAATGATGACTCCTCATTTCCTAACATAACATTTTATATTGAAAACCATTAATTTTATTCAATTATTAGTATTACAAATGTTGGGTATGATATAGGAGATACAGATCAATTTTGAACATTAATTACAACCTATATATACCATGTATATATAGAACTATGTTAATAGAAGATAGAACTTATCTCTATTTCTTGTATTATTTTTTTACATTAATATATTTTGATTTACATCATTTTTAAAGAAATTTGATTACATAATTCATCAATGTTTCACTTAACCTGTAGTTCATTATGCATTTTCTATTTCAAAATTCTTCAAGGTTTCAATCAATGTTCAGTAAATTTCTTAACAAATTATTATCATGATCATCTTATCTACATTATACAACATTATTATGCTCCCCCCATCACTATCATTGATGTGAAATAATTCTTACATGAAAAAGGTATGTCTCATGTTTTCTAGATATTATTTTGGAATTCTCTATCATGTGATCATTAATTCCACTCATTTTAAGAGCTATATAGACACGTGAGTCTTATTTTATATGTCATACATTATTTTTACCCTCTTGATAACAGTGAAAAATATATGAATATTTTATTAATAATTTTTTATGGGAAAAATAATGAGATCCTGAAGAGTGTTAATGACTCATGGGTTTCAAATTCCACTTTATTCCTTGAAGTGATTGTGATTGGTTATTATCAAAATAGTTTTTACAATTTATGATTTTTGGGTCAATATAAGCATCAGTGATCAAATAAAAAGGTAAAATGATTCCACCATAGGTAGTTGAATGATGTACATCATTTACATATCATACATCAAAGTGCCAAAGTTAACTTCACTAATCATTTCATAGACCATGAAATTTAATGCCTCTTTTTTCTTTATAAACCCTAAAGGTCTGAAAATTGATTATTATATATAAATTCTCATTATGGTGACGATATTTATTTTTATATTTTTAAATAAATATTATACTTTTTTATTTATTCTATCTTTAATTTTATTTCTTGTATGTAAAATATATCAAATACATTAAGAATTTGTGAAGAACAACATAAATATATTTTATTGATATTCATCTTATAAAGTGGAAAAAAAATATTGAATAGAATATGCATGATAGTTTCTTAAAGACACCATAAAACTCAATCAAATAACTTTATTCCATTCCATTAAGTGAATGAGAATTTTTATTAAAACAATTATATTTCATTCCCCTAAGTGCATAAAAATATATATGATTTTATTCTAAATAGAGTTCAAGTTGAATATTATATTTTTCAATGATCATTGTATCTTATTTTTTATAAGAAAATAAAACAAATAATGATAATATAACCACTATAATTTTTTGAGATAAATAAATATTCAAAGGGAATAATGAATTTTATTAATGTTTATAAAATATTGTGCCTCTTGAGGATGATATGAAAATAGTTTTTTATATTATATTGAATAATGTTTTCACTTATCAATTATTTCTCATGTAGAAGTAATATTAAGTAAAATTTATTATTTATCATGTGATCATGTATTATCAATATCATCTCATGTGATTCGTTCGATATTATCCCCTAAAGTGGATTCTATTTTTCTTATAGTTTATAAATAAGATGATAGAATTATATTACTTTTACAATAAAATATATTTTATAAAAATAATTTTACCACATTTGTTGGTTAAACAATGATTATCATGATAAATAAAATTTCTATTTTTATTAGATACTCATTATAGATAAATAATAATTCATAATTCATAAATCATGAAATTCAATGAATGAATTCATTCCCCAAAATTAATGTAATTTTTATTACTTTATTTAATTCCTTGAAGAGAAAGAAATTATTTGTGACATTTATTTATAAAAAAATTATCTACCATGAATATTTAAGAATTCATATAATTTGATAAACTAATTTTTCATTCATTTACTAAAGTGAATAGCACATGAGTCTCAGCCCAGTTGGTGAGGTATCCTTATGTTCATTCACAAGACCCAGGTTCAAAACCTGGTAGAGGCATATTTTTAGTACTGTAGTAGGTACTGTAGTAGGCACTGTAGCAGAAATGTACACTATCTAGGTATTGTAGTAGACTGTACATTGTGCAGGTACTGTAGCAGACTCTACATTGTACAGGACTGTAGCAGAACTATACATTGTGCGGGTACTGTAGCAGGCACTGTAGCAGGTACTGTTCAGTACTGTAGCAGCTTGAACTATTCACCTTGGGCCACCAATTTGGTCTTGGAGTTCTTAAGGCTTTTTGGCCACCTAGGCCTTCAGGATAGTAGGGATTTTGGTCCACCTTTAAGGACTTAGGGCCACATGCATTTGCCACAAACAGACTACAAAAAAGGAGCATCCTCAGAAGAGGATTCAAAGCAGGTGCACTCACCAGAGCAGAGCCAAATGGATTTTTTAGAATGAGAGGGTATGGCTATGCCATCGAGACCAACCTATTCTTGCATGGGAAGCCTAGGAAGATGGTGATACGAAGGTGGAGAGCTACAATTATGACGCATATGCTGGGGAGGGGTAGTTCCTTGTAGATAGTCTGGTTGAATTCCCTAAGACCTTTGGGTCATGTAATCTCCTAAGCCTATAGGACATATAATCTCTAATCCTACAGGCCATATAAGGGTTCCCCCTTATCCCTTAAAAGGGGGGTTATAAAAAATCAATAAAAATGAAGGCCTTCAGGCCATTCAGGCTAAAGTGAATAATTTAATAAACTATTGTGATATTGAATCTTGGTTGAGATGAATGATGTTTTATGAGTCCTAAATATTTGTATTTGTTTCTCCTCACATCATATGCATATACCATCAAATATATGGGGGATCATCTCTATGGTTAAAATATTTTAGAAGTGTTTGGGCCAAAAGTTAAAAAGTATGCAATATCTACTATGTGATGAGCCTAGATCACTGGGATTATATTATGAATTAATTAATTAATTATCAACCACTAGAAGTGGATATTATAATAATAATGAAAAATTGAGTATTTCAATTTTTTATTAGACACCATGAATATGTTAAAATGGAACAATGGAAGATCCTGAAGACCATATCTAAGTTTATCTTAAAGAAAATGTTTTGTAAATATTATTTCAATTAAATACTGAAAAATAAATAATATATTTTTTTTATTAATAAAAACTCTTAAAGAATTAATATATTCTCATGTGAGTGCATTGAAAAGTAGTGAAAATTAATCAAAGGCACTGGAAGAGTGAATATATTCATATTTGGTAGTATAAAAAATTTAATGCTTTATTATATCTGAAGTTTCAATGAAAAATAATTAACATTAATAATATTCCCAAAAATGAATATCAAATCGATATATTTGATTAATGTGGTTTCAAATTCCACTTTATATAATAGGCATTCATAATAGAAAAAAAATTATTCTAAATAATTTTTTAAGATTTTATTTTTTCTATGAAAAATAAAATCAATTATGGTAAAATAGAAGTTTTCTGATCTTGACACATTAAATACATAACTTGATCATTTAATTCATTTGGAATCAATTATAATAAAAATTAATTATACAAGTATACATCGTATGTATGTGCGAGTGAAGTTTTTGATTTTCATGAGATAGAAAAGAGTTGGATAATGGTTTTAACATAATCATAATAAAATATCAGTATGTTAATGATACTAAATTTATTATTTTATGATGGTTACAATATATTTATAGGAAGTATAATAAGAAATAAATTTAAAATAGTCGGTAAAGATGAATATCTATTCTTTAGTTGAATTCATTTATATTATTTATTGAAGATGCTTGTAATTGTATTTTAAGAGAAAAGAACATATAAATAGTGGATAGGAAAGTTTATAAGAGAAATTGGTAGGTTTATATTGAGAAATATGACTCAAATTGGTGTTAATTATTGAGGGGGGAGGTTCCCTTTTATAATTGAGGTGAGTGGCACACTTTTAATTTTTCAATATTTTGAAATATTATTAAGTATATTTCTAGGAAAAATGTATCCAAAATGACTCATATTAAAATTTGATAAGTTTAAGGTATAAATTAAAAAAATAGTGGGTATTAAGTAAGTTTTTAGGTACCAACGAGCCCGTACCCTAGTGGTACAGTCTTCTGCTTGGCATCCAAAAGACCCAAGATCAAATTCGGGCAGGGGAGATTTTTCGGGGTACTGGAGCAGTACTATAGCAGGGCACTGTATCATAATGTAGCAGCGGCAGCACTATAGCGGCGGAGGGACTGTAGCAGGTACTATAGTGGCGGATGTACTGTAGCAGGCACTGTAGCAGAGCGGGTAACTTAGCAGTACTGTTCACCGATGAGTCCTTTGGGCCAAAAAAATGGGCTTTCAAACCTTGTATTCAGGCCTCTTGGCCTTGGGCCTTCAGTCTATGTAATGGGTCTCCCTATACCCATTCTAAAGGATTTATTTTAAAAAAAATAATTTTTTAGGTCATTTTAACCTTTATATTTTGGTTTAATCCTTTGTTAACCATTTTTAACCTTAACTGCGATAACGACTTTTTAAATCTTAATGGATTATAATTTTACTTATAAGGTAAAAATTGGATCATAAATATACAAATGATAAAATTTTAGACCATTTATAATCCTTATCGTCCTATTTAAATATTTTTATTTTTTAAAATAATTTAATAAAATATTATTTTTCTTAAAATATCATTAATATCATTTTTCACACTATTCATTTAATTTGACTTAAAAGACATAAATATAAGAATGGAATATAAATATAAACATTTAAAAAAGATCTAATATGTTATATTAATATATAAAATTCATTTGGTTCTATAACTCACCCAAACAATATTACTTTTAGAGTTTTTAAAATCATTTACTTGATTTTTTCACTACTTGCACAAGTAGTGTGTCGGTGTTGTCTAATAATTTAAGGTAATTATTTCATCACTAAAAATTAAATATAAATAAATATAATAAAAAAATATTATTTAAAATACATATTTATAACTGAACTTATACTCTTTTTATCCTTATATAAAAATTTTAGAGCTATTAAAGTCAAGACAGTGGCATTTTGGAATTTTCTTTACATAAAATAATATGATTTTTATTATCAAGGTAAAGTGACAAAAAATTGCCATATATTATAATTTGGGATGAATATGGTCGAATTTATACCATAAAAATAAATAATTTCAAGTTTTGCGTCAATTTTGAGACCTTATCTCATAATTTTAACCCTATTTTACCCATTTTACCCTTACTAATGTGACAAATTTTTATTATAATTATTATTCATAATGACTAAAAATAAAAGGGAAATATTTACCAAATTTAAAAAATATTGATTCTAAATATGGTATATATTTTTAAAATTTATTCTCTATAAGTGACGGAAATTAATTTTGATATAAATGTGTAAAACTCAATGAAAAACGATTTTTAGAAAAAAATGTGTTTTTAAGAAAAAAATAACTTATATCAATATCCGGAATATTACTAATTCAAATGGAATTAATTAGATTATTATAAATAAAATTTATTACATTTAACTTTGTGATCAAACCCAAAATAGAATGATACATTTAAATTACTTGATTTAATAAAAATAAATGGGATTATTTGATGAATCTGTATTGTTCACTATTCTATGAAAAATTAATCATTTTAGAAAAATTACAAAATTTCACCTTAATTTATTTTTGATATTATAATTTCAAAAATGATGTTAATTTTATAAAATAAAATTTCTAAAAGTGGTATAAATTAATTATAATTTTCATGCATGAAATGCAATAGAATAATTTTTAAAGAAAGTTCATTTTTGAAGAATAAAATGACTTCACTAAAAATTTAGTGATTATTTCTTAGGAATTAATCAATAAATTTGTATTGAGTAATACCATTATAAATAAATTTCATAATTTTTTTTCTTGTATTCATACCTACCAGTTCAATGTCTAGGTTATAACAATTATATTTAAATAATAATATTTTTTTAATATATATTAATTTTCTTAATGATCAGTGTTTCATGTTAAGAAATATATTGAAATTATTATTTTTTAAAAATAAATTTTCATGGTGTAATAAAACTACTCTACATCACACCACTACCCATCAAGTGACCAAATCTACCAGAATCCAAATTGAATGATCCTAACTATTTGAATAATGTTTCTCTATCCGTTCTAGACCCCAGGATAACACCTGAAAAAACATGAGTGAATAAGAACCAAAACTTCTATAAAACATCCTCCTTTATCACATAGAAAGAGTTTCCATTTTATAGGTACACCCAAAAACATCTTTTATACATACCACACTAAGGGTTACACTATACTAGGTTGGTCTCTATTGAAGATATCCAACATTATATTTAATATTAACATCAATAGAAATCCACTTTATTCTTGGGGAAGTGGGTGATGTGATCCCAGAAATCAGGAAAACCCATTAGATTTATCGATCGAGAACATATAGCCATATAGGACCACTAAATCAACATTTCCATTGTAGGTCTCTCTCACAAAAATTATGATAATAGGGTCACCATCATCGATCAAAGGTGAGAAATTTCTCTCTCTTAAGAAAATAATCAATTTCTCCAAATCTAGCTGCTCAAGAGTCTCCTCCATCATCTATAAATATATTCCCCTTCTACGGGCATCATCCACCCAGCCACAGTCATTCCACTTTGATCTCATCAACTTCTACCACTTCAAAATCAAAAATGTTGGAGCTACTTAATGAATATTGATCTCACACTATGAGATTTTACTATATGATTGATACTCTCATAGTAAAACTAAGAAAATTCATAAATTCTTAATAGGATCCTCTTTGAACTAATACTAGGATTTGGTCCATATACTCCATAAATTCCTCAATGGTGTCCATCATTCCACTCATCCACTATTGAAAACTACCTCTATAATGAAATTCAATGTATACATCGGTCTCCTATCAAAGTAAATCCATAGGTTTCCATTTAGAATCATTTTTTATTCCTCTCCACTCATAGAAATTGAATTATCATCCATTCACTCAACACATTGAGCCACACTTATTGTCTAATGGGTAACTAATGTTAAATTTTTGAGTCTTGGATCTTCTTTCCATACTCAAGGGGATCATAATCACTATTGGAGGTGAATCCTACCTCATTTACTCAAATTTGCATAATTGTGTATGAGACACCCTAGACCCACACTTCCAGGTTCAGTGCTAAAGACACATACTTTAATTATTATCTTTGATACAAATTGATGTGAATCAAGTCAAAATTACATATGTTTCTATATACATTACATCCCACAAGTAATATCACAACCCCAAAACCCAAAGGTTTAGTTTCTTTAGAGATTAACTATATAAAAAACATATTTAACATAATTACTTCAATATCTATCACAACATCTATACATAAAACTTCCTTATATATATAATCATATATATAATTTCTTAGTGAAAATGGAAACATAAAAATGGGTGAACTCAAACTCTTAGTAAGGAAAAAATTATTAATGAGTCATAAAATTGTTAGATCTTATGCATATAAGAAAATATGATCATGGTAGAAATATATGATTAGAATCATTGAAAAATAATAGTTTTCCACAAGTCAATATAATGGGATATTTAATTTCAAATGAAAAAACATATATCATCATATAATAGTGTAGAATCCTGAGATAATAATCATAATCTATGGAGAATAATCATAGACATATAATATAAAAATGTGGCATGTCATGGAAACGTAGTCTAATAAGGAACTATGGAATAAACATAAGTATAGGAAATCATCACATTTGTGAGAAAAAACCAATCATTCCCACCCTATAAATTCTTATAAAACCTAATCCTGTACACTCTTTAAGATGTGAACAAACCCAATCATGTCTATGCTTCATTATCTCATGAGATATAGAACATTAACCAATTAATTTGAGGAAGATATAGGGACCCAATCATCACATAATAATCATGGATATATATATGTTCCATATGAAATCAATTATTCATCATATCAAATAGAACCCATGGAAAGAAAATGGTTTTTATAACATTTATATGTGGTATCATGTTAGAACCAAAGTGATCTATGATGAAAGGTTTGTGTTGTGTTTGTTGTCAATCTAATTATGGTTTGATCTTGATTTTTGATGCATAAGTAAGTTGATGTTTTTGAATAATGATGCTTTAATTGACCTTAAAAAAATGTTGGAGAAAATTAAATAATCTCCCCTTGATTTCCATTTTTTAGATCATAAAATCTAGAGTAAAATAAGTCAAATAATGTGTGATTTAACGCTTTACTTGATAGCATAAGGAAGAAAATATCATATAATTGATTAAGTGTGTAAGAGATACATGATCACATAAACCCTTAAAGGTTACATGACCATGTGTATATAGAGGAGTTACATGATCATATAAGATGTGTTGAATCATTAGGCCATATATAGAAGAATTAAACAAGTGAAGTGGTCATGAAAATCGAATTAGTGATAAGGAATCTTCTGATGAGTTATTTTGAAGTGCGTGAAGGGTGAATCACTAAAAATGATAGTGTTTTCAAGTGATTGCATATTTTTTATATATGGAGGAGTTATGTGGCTTGTATATTGAAAAATTCATAAGTAACGGAGGTATTTTTCGTGGAATCTCATAAAAGGTGGTTTGGTTTAGGTAAAGTGATGAAATGGAATAGACGAATGACCTTATTTTTAGGAATATTTATTAGTGGATTTCCCCTATAAATACCCATTTTTCACCCTATTAGAGGGTTAATGAGAAGATTAAGAATTTAATCATAGTTGGTAGTATTTCCATGAATTATTCACATGATCAGGTTATGTATTGGAGTTCATGTGACTTGGATACATGGTGGAAGAAGTAGTTAAGGGACACACGATTGAATCTATATGATACATTCTCAGTTAGAGTGGGTCTCACAAAGGAGATACACTCTCAGGGTATTATTCTTAATCTCTTAAAGATGTGGTTTCATTCTAGTTGATATTTTGAAGGAAGTAAGTGCACAATATATTTCACTCCAGGTCTTTTGCTCGAGGTTTTCCAATGAGGCTTTCGAAACTGAGGTTATGCACTCTCATGAAGAAAATATTCACTCATAGACTTGCATTCAAGATCTCATTACCTGGTTTACATTCTAACTATTCCTGTGGAGGAGTTGATTTCTCAAAATATTGTGCTCAATTTCTTTCATCCAAGGTTATGCAATGGGGATTTAATACTTGGGATATGCTCTGGGGTTTATGCGATGAACATTGTCTTTAGACCAAATTTCTTTTAAATATTAAAGAGGTGAATTTTAATGATATTCTAAATAATGAGGAACATATTTAAGAATAAATTCTATGGTTAATGATGCGAAAAAATTCAATATACTTTTAATGTGGAAAATACAACCATCAAATTGTTAAATTTAGGAAGCCTTCATCCATAGTAGTGTGCAAGGATTAGTCAACAGAGGTGATATGAGGGAGGTGGTGTGTTATCCCTAGATATATTTTAAAGATAGTGATCCTGAAATAGAGTATCTACAACCAAAAAATTGTAATCCACCAATACTATTTTTTTCTAAAGGTTGGGGGTAGTCCCCATAAATTGATCATGAAGAAAAAGAAACACCTCTTTTAGACTGGGAAAGAGGAAAATCATTACATGAAGGGAACACAGCCTTAAATCACATGTCAAAAAGATCCTACAACTCTAAAAGAAATAGATTTCTAAGAAGACACCAGACAATCTCATCGCCCCCCTCACCAAACATAATCCACCAGTACTAGTGAATCCTAATATATTTTGGTAAAACTGAAAAATTATTGGTGTATTCTCCTTGGATTTATCTCTTTAAGGTGAACTAAGAAAAATTCATTGTTTTATAATTTACTTTGTTATACTTCTATAATTGTTTTTTTTTATACAATCTGATCGGTTTAACTAGTTCCTACCAATGTGGGTACAAGATACTTAAATAAAAAAATTGATGCCATAATTAACCCCTCCCCTTCCAGGGTGTCCCAAGTTATAACAAGTGGTATCGAAGCCTAGTTTATCAGGGATGAACTGTTTTCTAAAGTCTGATATCATGGTGAACATTTTAAATGTTATAGGAATCCATATCTTTAATGGGATTAACTATCAAAAATGAAAAAATAGGTTGAAGTAACATCTCTATTCTCTTGGGATTAAAGTGCTCCTTGTTACTTTAAATGAGGTTCATGTTAGTGTTTCATTATGACTCTCTATGACTAAAACTGATAGAAAATTTTTGGATGTATATGTTAAGACTTTAATTGAATTAACTAAAACTTCTCTAGATCAAATATATATCAAAGTAATTATAATCATTAGGGTTGATTTTATGTGGTATAAATTGGAAAATATATAAGAATAAGATATCAAGGTAAAGGAATGAAATCTCTAAGTATTGAACAATATATTTAATGATCTTAAAATTAATCCTGATGAAAATGGAGACAATTTATTTAATAGAATTGTAGAGGTTGTTGGATCTATATGGGTATTTGGAGAATAAATAAAATATTTATATATCATCAAAAATAGCTTATGATATCTTACTTCTTGGTATAATCCTGAAGTTTCAACTCATGAAGAAAGTGATTTGACTCAAGTATATATGGATAATATTATAAGTAGTATTGTAGCTTATAAAATGTTAATGAAACCATAGGATAGTATAAATTGTACTAGTATGTAAATGGAATTCAATCCCATAGAAAATATGAATTTCAATGAATATGAAAATGGAGAAGATGTGGAAGATGAGCTTCTGTCAATGGTGTATATAAAATTCAAAATATGAAAAGGTATATTTGAATTCAATCTAACACTTTCATGATTTTGATGTGGAAAAGTTGGGCATATAATACAAGGTTTTGAGGATATTTGATAGAGAATAAAGGGAAGTATAAGTTTTATGAAAGTCATAAATAAGTTTTCTATCTAAAGTTGGGGGTTCATCTGGAATGAAATTATAGAGGAAGATACTTATGGTCAAAGATGAAAGTTATAAATAAGACTATATAGGGGAATTTTGAAACAAAATTAAAATATAATATTGAAAATTCTATAATGGATATTTTTTAAAAGAAGGAACCTGAATCAAAAAAATCAATTAACTAGAAGGAGCAGTTGATATCAAGGTGAAACTTAAAGGCACTCTGAAGAGGTTTATATTCAAAGAAATAAAAATTAAAATATTAATGGGTTTCTAAAATAATTCTATAAATATGTGTACTATCTAGAATCATATATTAAATAACTGTAAGAAAAGTTGGATGATCAGTTGTTTAGTCAAGAAATTTAAAAATAATTTTAAAGTATAAGTTGAAGATAGAAGAAATGAATAAGGTGATTGGTGACCTTAATTCTTGTATATAAGAGTGAAAAAAGAAGGTAAAATCACTATAATAAGATATAGTTTCTATGAGAAAAAAAATTTAGATATAAATGATATCAAGTAATCCAGAGAAAAAACTTTATTTTGGGATGTTCATGGATGGTGAACTGATGGAAAGATTCAAGAGAGGCTCAGAAGGTGTCAACAATATTTTGGATGAATAAAGACCTAAAAAAGTAGGTAAATGTGGAATTATATATGATGATGAGAAATAAAAAGTTACGACTATGATGGAATGGGATAAGTGAAAGCATAAGGTTGGTGATCTTATCATCAACACTAAAATGCTAGTTTTATGGAAAATGGTTACCCCTATTAAAGGAAATAAAACGATTAGAAATACCTCTCGATCTACAAGGGTTCAATAGCAATAGAATAGTTTTAAAAACACTTGATACATGTGGAGAAATAGAAAAGATAAGATATTTACTCTTATGAAATGCTATTTTTGTGGCAACCTTGGTCACATTATGTCCTTTTATGATGAAGCAAGAAGTTATTTGAATAGAGAACCTCCTATAAGAAAAAAATGAGAATGAGATCATATCAACCATATAATATAATTAATTCATTTTATGGGCATTTATTTTATTATTCTAACTTTGGGAACAAAATGATTGATTATATAGAAAATAAAAGAGTTTGATTATACCATATATGTTAAATAAAATGGAATGTAATTCAACCTAATAATGTTATATTAAAAAATAGATAATCACTATTGGAGGATGAAAATGTGTATGATTATATGTCTTATGCTGAAGAAAGGAAAGAAAATCCTTTTTGCTCTAAATAAACTATAAATATCATGGAAAGAAAAGTATAAGATTGATACTTCTAATATTGTAGAATTTTCTCTCAAAGAAACAAATAATAGCACCACCTAGATCCTTTATAGTGGGTGTTCATCCCATATGACTAGTAATAAGAATATTATGAAGAATTTAATGGAAAACGTTAATAGAATAGTGCATTTTAGGAATGATGGGGACTTAAAAATAAAAGGAAGTGGTAATATATGGTTTTATAGAGATGACCTAAAGAAAATGGAAGTTCTCTATGTGGTTGGATTATGACACAATAACTTGAGTATGAGTCAACTATGTGACCTGGTACTCAAATTATCATTAAATTGGGAAGGATTCGTTATAAAAGTAAAAGATATGAACTATAAAATGAAAATATGGAGGACCAATGATGATCTATATAAGGTTGAGAATAAAGAGAAACCCAATATTATGATATTATAATAAGAAAAAAAAACTTGTGGCATTAGAGTCTTGGTCACATTCACTAATAGAGCATGGAGAACTTTTCTAAGTTAAAAGTTTCAGTGGATATTTCAAATCTAAATTGTTATTATAAAATAACATATGAAGCATGAATGTGTGAAAAAATGGTCTGAAATATATATCAATAGAATAAAAAATTGGTTTCAACTTTACTCTATTTGATTCACACTGATGTGTGTGGTCCAATGAACATATTAAGGACATATGGTGAAAGATAATTCATTCTCTTTATTAATAACTATAACATAATGGAATGTGTAATATTCATGAAAAGTAAGTGAGATGTAATGGGATGAATGAAGAGATATCTAATAATATTTGAAAATTACATTGGGTGTGCTATTAAAATTATTCATTCTGACAATGGAATACAGTACATGTTGATTGAGTTTGAGAACAATATAGAGAATCATGGCATTAAAAATTAGGTATCCACTAGTCATAACTCCTCAAAAAATGGAGTTGTTGAATAAATAAATATATAGGTGAATAATATGTACAAAAAAATACTGATTGAGATTAGGGTTTCTCATCACTACTGGAAATAATCTATTTAAGTTATTTTTTACACTCAAAACTGGGTAGTGTTGAGTACAAGAGAAGATAGAACACCCTAAAAAATGTTTCATGGGGGGAAGCCTTTACTAAAGAACTTTAATGTTTTTATAAGCCTATTTTATATCCAAAATAAATAATGAAAATAGGAAAATTTTGGAGATAAAACAGATGAATAAGTATTTAGTTGATACTATATAAAAATTAATGATTACAAATGCTAAAAAACAGACTTAGAAAAATTGTGGAGAATAATGATGTTAATAACATTGAAGATAAAGCTGTATAAAACACTATGAATGAAATTTTAGTGTGTTTGGTGAAGAAAAATATAATGAAGGAAATAATATTGATCCAAATTAAAATATAGTGGATGATTCAAAAAAAATTGGGAATCCTCAAATGATGAAGATTCAGAGGCTGAATTTGAGGAGGAAATTTTTGTTAAAGAAAGTCACCATGTACTATAAAGAAGAAATAGAAGAGAGTAGATTGATACACCTAATATTATTATTGATCAGTTTAATCTAACTCAAAAAATGGGCATGAATAGTATATAACATCCTACTCTACTTTCTATAGTGGATCTAACCTCATTTGAATAAGAAGAAAAATATGATTCATAGATTAAATCTATGAATGAAGAACTAGATCAAATTGAAAAAAACCAAACCAGGGAGATTGTGAAGAATATATAACATTACAATGTCATTGGAATGAAATGTATATTCAAGAATAAGTATGAAAAGAATGGAAATTTGATTTTAAATCATGCATGTCTTTTGTGAAAAGGCTATGTACAAATCAAAGATGCAAATGTTGATGAAACATTTTCTCTAGTGGCTTGACTCGAGTCCATCAGGCTCTTCATATAAATTTCTATTTAATGTTGCTTCAATGTATATCAAATTTATTCAAAAAATAAATATTCATGGATATTATTCTTCAAGAGGAGGTTTATTTTGATAAAATAGTCGGTTTTTTATTGCAAATGATGAAACCAAAGTTTATCGATTGAAGAAGACCCTGTAAGGTATAAATTAGTCACCACAGGAATAGTATTATCAATATGACTCATATTTAAGAAATATGGAATTAAAAAGAGGTGTATTTGATCATAATATTTATATAAAAACATCCTAGGAATAAAATTTCATTGTTCTTGTCTATGTTGATGATATTATATTAGGTGTAAGTTAAAAAAATAGTATAATAATTTGAAATAATGATGATCATATGATTTGAGATGTCTATGATTAGTGACTAAACATATTTTCATAGGATATAAGTGATTTGGAAGGATAAATATACTTTTATCTTCCAATAAATGTATAGAATAAATCTTCTAGAAAATTTCAACCTGTATGAATCCAAACTAATGTTGACTCTGATTACAATAGAGACAAAACTTAGGAATCCTAAGGATGGTAAATATATAGATCCCACCTTGTGTAGGAAGATAATTGGAAGATTGTTCTATTTGACTACAACTTGATCATATATCATCATCACAACATGTTTATCAACCCAATTCTAGAGTAATATAAAAAAATATCATCTCATAGTAGTTAAATTCATCATGAGATACATACAATATACTCTTAATTTTTGGATTAATCTTTGATTATGTAAAGGATCATGAATTATCTACTTTTTATGATACAGATTGAGTCAAAGATATGGTGGACTATAAATATATTAGTGGTGGTTTTTTATTCATCAATAATAATTGTGTGTGGTGGATAAGTAAGAATCTAGAATGTAATTCACTAAGTACTGCAAAATTAGAGTATATCATAATGACCAAGGTCTGTACTTAGATTCTATGGATGAAGAAACAATAAGAAGATATCGGTGAAGTTTTCAAACAACCTATAGTGATATTTTGAGAAAACAATAGTGTTATTGATATTATGAATAATCCAATACAAAATTCTCCTTCCAAATATATTGAAATCTGATATCATTTCATTAAAGAAAAGGTAAAATAAGTAATATTCATAGTAGAGCATGTAGGAACAAATGGGAATGTGGTTGATATTATAAATAAACCCTTGGACACTCCAGTGTCTGAGAAGCATTGGCTAAAACCTAATGTACTTTTACCTCTATCAACTTGAGGAGGTTCAGATATTTTCTTCTCCCCAATGCATATTTTTTTTAACTATTTTTCATGTTTTTTGGGTTCTTTAACTTTGGTTTTATTATCAAAGAGGGAGAAATTTTATATGAAATTACATATTTTGTATGCCCTATTATTCCAAAAGGTGGTTTCTAAGATTCAAAGAACTTTCTTATTCAAGGGGAGTATATGGTGTTGCAAATAGGGGGGATATACGATCCATGTGGATGTGATGTGTCTGTAAGGTATGGAATTTGTTCAATGTATGGATATAGGGGGAGTTTATGGAATGTCACATGGCATGGATAACTCACTCAAACCCTTTTTTCTACACCAAGCACTACTTTTTTAGACTCAAAGTGATGGAAGAGATATTATATGGACATATAAAGGGTGTGGGAAGTTAATTTTACTTTGGATTTCTAGAAAACCCAAAGGGGTGGAATATTGGAGCCAAAGTGATATGTGAAAAAATTTTATTGTTGTGTTTGTTTTCAATCTGATTCTTGTTTGATCTAGATATTTTATGCTTAATAAAATTAACGTTTATGAATAAGAATTATTTACTCAACCTAAAAATTTAAATACCCAAAACTTAGTAACATAAATTGAGTGGTTACTTTATTATATTGGCATAAGATACAAGTGATCGCATCCTAAAGGACCAAATATTTTATTAGCCTTGTAAATCTATATACATACATGCTTCCCATATTACATTGAAAATAAAATATAAAACATAGTGAAACAAAATATGTTATATCCTTGAACTCATTTAACAATTCCATGTCTAAATCCTAGGGAAAGTAAACAAAGTAAGAGTGAGGTCATATGCTCAGTAAGGGTTACATATAGTGGAAGTTGGAATGATTAAAAATGGAATAATATATATGTAAAGTTAAATAACTAAAAACACATTCTATTTAATTAATAACATGATCATGAAGAATAATATAGAAAGAATAAATGATGATCAGATAATGTCATATAAATAATCACATGAGATTGAAACATATCCTTGGATATCATAACTATTTAAATAATCACATGGAAATAAATAACTAATTTTATAATGATGGAATGAATAATGTTGAATTTCATAAACTTACCATTAGGGCCTCATTCCAATACATCATACATAAATGGGTAAGGTCTCATCCAAATACCAAAACTAGTTTTTCACATGAGACCTACTGATACATTGAGTGGATATAATATTCCCCTCATATCACTTACAAATTATATTGTATTCATCATATAATAGGGGTGAATAATATAATCAACATAAACATTCAATTGAAAAACTAGCGTATAAAATGTTAATATTTTCCATAGTCAAACTGATTATAAACCATCTAGAGAAAAAATAAAGTCGGAATCATTACAACATATCCCCAATGGATTATAAATAAAATAAAGGTTTGTTTCCATTAATATAAACACCATAATATATCATTAAAAACATTGTTGAGGAAAATACCCTTTTCACTTTGAAAATCTCTTTTAAAAACTAAAAATTTCCATAATATTATGAAAAACATATTCTTTGAAAATAATCATGTAAAATTATAAAGGAATCTTCAAATAAATGGTTGTTCATGATAGTGGGAAATTTTTTTCATGTCGAGTGTATTATAACAGATATTCCTTTCACATTTTCAATAAAAATACAAAAGTACCCCATTCAGCATGTTCATGGTGTGAATCACCCTCCAGTGGAGGCGGCATGTGGGCTCGTCAATTCAGAAGACTCCATCGCTTGCTTTTTTCTATGGTGGTGCGGTTTTGGTTAGAATATTGAGCTCCATATGTCGCGGTCTAAGGTTTTTGTCGTGTTTCATGTCGGGTGTGGGGTTTTGAGAGGATATTCTCTCTCTGCACGTGATTGAAGGCGGTGGCGGGATCTGTGAATCAGATCCTCTACAAGGTCTTCTTCCAGTGAGTTTCAGAAGGACCTCTTTTTTCTTGCTCTTAATATACGCTTGTTCATGGTGGTGGATTTTTTGATCGAGGTTAGTGGTTCCAGGCATGTTCGTGCTTCTTCGTGAGACCATCCTACTTCACACTCTGCTCTGCCATCTTGCTCCTTCGTCGCTCTCCGAGTCGATCTGCGGCGGTGGTTTCAAGAGGCTTTGGGAGGTGCTGTTTTTCGGTCTTTGGTGTTTCAGGAGGCACGTTCATCATTGACTTCATTATGTGTCATGTTGTGTCTGATGTTTCATTGCAACTTCATCGATGTTAAGGGTATATTTGTGCTGGTTTTCCTTCTGTTTGATTCGTGAAGGGCTGTTGATGGAGGTGGTCTGGTTTTCAGCCTTGATGAAGTTGATGTTGTTGGAAGATGTTATGTAGTTTTCATTTAGATTCGAAGGTGAAATTTTTTTCTATTGTTGGCGATTTTGAGGCCTATGTGGTATGTTTTATGGTTTGTGTTTGACAATGGAAACGATTCCTTTCTGAGGGTTTCAATTTCCGGTGATGTGATGATGTTGAGGAGTGGATTTCTGACAGTGTGCCTCAAGGATTCACGAATTGAGGCAATGTCATGTTGTTTTTTGAAGGTTGGATCCTGTTTTTTTGAATTTGAAATCTGAATTTGTGTTTTGATGATTTGGGGTGGATTTTGGAGCCTATTTGTGATTTTTGAAACTTGGTTTCTTGCTGTTTGAAATTTGGCCTATTGTAAGGTTCCCACTCACCCTTAAAGTGGATTACTCCGAAAATGAAAAAAGGATTTGAGGTCTTGATTACTTAAAGATAGAAAAATGAAATGAAAACTTATAATTTATATAAATAACCATATTATAAGAAAATTAATTGGTTTTAAGATATAAATATCAAATAATTATTCCAATTAATACTTAAACATAGACAATCCTAAATAATGATGAGATTGTGAAATAAAATTTTACCGATTTGGAAACTTTTTAAGTATAACCCCCATGAAATAAATAATTTCAAATGAAACTTTAAATACCATGAATATAAAGTGAATCATTTTATATTATATCAAAATGGTAATTATGCATACCACATTAAATAAATAAGTGGTGAATATGTCATATGTATCATTGAAACAAAAGTGAGATGAGAAACCCCTTACAAAGATCATATTATTGAAGTGGGAATAAATAAATGAAGTGATTGCATGTATAAAATTTAAATATACAAAATACAAATTGGAAATAAAATATAATAAAATTATAGTTCATTTTACACATAATCATGTAAAATCATAGTCAATGAAGTAGAAGTGCAACCAAATGAATGGGAAACCCATTACCACTTTGTAACTTTCATATAAAATCACCTTGGACGAAATAATTTTAATTGAGATGTAAAATACCATGAATTATTATTGATTAATTATATAACATGTAAAAGGGCATTATGTACACCATATAAAATAAATTGGTCCATAAAATTAAAAAAACCTTAATGAAAGGAAATTGAGACAGAATCCCTTACATCAAGTCTGACTCATCACGTGCGTTCTATATATTAATAAATAATAAACTTCTATTAATTATTTAATTTCTTAAGAACCTTTTTCAAGTTTATTATTCCTTTTATTTTATTTGTTACCATGTTATATTTAATTACATAATTAATTAAGTTCACATATGATGCTTTGATGATATTCGTTTCCTGTGTCCAAAATGACTTCAGTATGTTAATTATGGTAAAAGAGATAATCATTAAATAATATATAGAATAATTATAATGGAATAATTATAATTTTTATACATCAATTATAATTTTAAAACCAACCATAAAATATGTTTATGAAAAATTAACTATGTTACAATGATGGATATGGTAAGTCGTACACACGCATGAATAATGTTTCTATTTTTCAACGATCATGATAAAAATAAGGTAAGTGTTATTTTCTATTTAAATAATATTAATAATATCATAAATATAATATTATTTCTCTAAATAAACTTATATATATCATCCATGTGATGTGGTTATGGAAAATGAATCACATCGCTTTGTAGAGGTGGTAGTCCATATGTACGCACAAATGACATTATCATTTTTCAATGGATGGAAAGGTAAGAAAGTAGATGATATATTATATTTTAATAATTATAAATATGTTATTAATATCATATATAAACATTAAATGCATCATTATAACCAGTTGTGATAGACGGTGGTGGAAAATGAATCACAACGATTCAGGAGGCGGTAGTCCACCATACACATGAATGACAGTTGCATTTACTATTTGATGGAAGAGAAGATTGATATAGGTTATGAAATTAACATGATAATTTCTCATTATATGTAATATAATGGTTTTATTATTTTATTATGGTTTAATAATATTCTATGGGGTTATAATAATAAGTAAAATTAAAACACTCAGTTAAGAATTATACCTTTTCTTCAGACAACCTCCATTACTTTACACCTTAAGACCTCTAAGGTTGGTATTATACCTAAAATAGGACCTCTAAAATTTGAGAAATTATGTTATTAATGAATTTTTTTAGATATTTTCTGAACCAAATGGTTCTTGAAGTGTAAATAAAATATGAGAGTAGGTGCCCTTTTATAAGTGGGAGGAGGGGCACTCTTGGAATTACATAAAGTATTAAATTAATAAAAATTAATTTTTATAATAAAGTGACTCAAAATTGATATATTTAGAATATAGGATGAGGTTAAATATATATACTCTCATAAAATAATATTTATAGAAGTTTAATTTATTCTTTAACCCTTATCTCTTAGAATTAACCCCCCCTGTTAATCCTTTTAAAAATTTCCCTAATTTCAAAGTTTTTAACTCTTTAAGGGTGGATAATATTAAAATAAAAAAGAAATTGACCCATAAATGGAACATGGTTGATATTTTAAACCACAATTAACTTGCACAAAGATAGTATTTTTATTAATTTTAAAACATTTAATAAAATATTTATTATTATAAAATATCTTTAATGTAATTTTTGTAAATACATGAAATATTATAATATAATATATGTCTAACTCATATAAAATGGTTAAAAATGACATGGATTCAATGATAAGGAATACATGGTCTTAATATAATCATAAATTAAAATGTTTATAGGTTTATATATCATTTTAAACCTTATATTTTGGTTTAACCCCTTGGTTAATTAATTTTAGTCTTAACTACAGTAACAACTTTTTCAATCTCAAAGGGTTTTTATTTTACTTATAAGGTAAAAAATAGATCATAAATTTCAAATGGATGACATTTTCGACCAAATATCATCCTAATTTTCTAGTTTGAATATTTTTATAATTTTTAAATAATTTAATAAAATATTAATTTTTATAAAATATCATTCATGTCATATTTTAACAATATTTGCATAATTTGACTTTGAAAATATAATTACAACAATTGAATTTAAATATAAACCTTTTAAACATCCCTAAAATGTTATATTTGTCCAAAAAATTCTTATAACACAATAATTCATTCAAATGATTACTTTTAATATTTTTATAATCATTGATTTTATTTTTATATTAATTGAATAAATATTGTGTCGGTGTTTTGTAAGAATTTGAGGTAATTATTTCATCACAAAAAATTATAAATAAATTACCATGATAAAAAAATAATTTACATTTCAAATAAATATTTATAACTAAATATAAGTTGTTTTAATACCTTTCACAAAATATTATATATATTAAAAGTAAGAAAGTGGCATTTTTTACTTTATCTTTTACTTAAATATTATAAAGGTCAAAATAAAATAAATATGGAACCAAGTTTCCATTTTTTGAATATTTTATGGACATGAAAAAAAATCCACTCATTCAATAGGATAAAATCAAGTGCTAGTGTTATTTTTTAGTCCTTATCATATTATTTTTAACCTTAATTACCTAATTTAACCATACCGTGGTAACAATTATTTACTATGTAAACTATTTATAATGTCTAAAAATAAATGAGACATATTTAAAAAATGTGGACCTTGAAGTTCCAAAGGATCGGATAATAACTGATAAGGAGAGGTTCAATCAGTTGGTCACTTTTATAAATTTAAATACCTTTAAAAACTTAACCCCTATAACCTATTAAATTTTATATACTTATCATGTTTTAGTAAATAATCATGAATGAAAAATTAGGAAATAAAGTTAACCACATGATATTTACAAGGTTCATCCGTAGTGTGAGAACCTACATCTTTGTCATAGCCACTCTCATGGGTCAATAGAAATTCACTATTATGAAGAATTGAATACAACTTGTTCCAAATTCTATTAGACACCTTATATATCCCTATAGGAATGATTATACTTACTATCATTAGTTTAAAAAGTTTTCCTATAAATAATTGAGCCAAAAAAATGAAAAAAGACTTTGTTCAATCTTTTGTACAAAATTTTCTAAGTTTGATGACCTTGGATCTGATGGCCTCCAGTCTGATGAACACAATCTGATTGAATCAGTCTAGTTGACTTAATAAGATAATCCATTTCTAAATCTGCACTTCTCAAAATCTTTTCAAATAATTAGTATGATCTTCCTCAGTCTGATCTTCTCAGTCTAGTAAACAAAACTTTTAGGTGTCTAACCTTCTTATGAGGTGTTAGTTCGGAAAGAAAACTTGAAAATAATTATGCAGCACTTTTAATTTTCTACACTCATGAAAAATTTGAAAAGTATGAATATAATGTGATTATATTTATAGGAAAATTATAGTAATAAAGGTGAGAAACTAATAAACTTTTCCCACTTACTCAAATTTCAAATCTCTAAAAAACATTAACATTTAAACTTAAACTTTGACTACTTAAAACCTTCTAAAGATTTATCTAAAACTGGTATTTTTAAACATACTAACTTTTCTTCATTCTTATGTAACATCATCATATTCAATATGATTAACTTTCTCAGCTTTAGTCTTATTAACTTCCTCATATTCAATGTAATGTGACTAACTTCCTCTTCTCATTACGATCTGTCTTTCTTCCTTTGCTCATTACGATCTGAATATCTTCCTCTTCTCATTAAAATTTGAATTTATTCTAATGATCATTATGATAGAACTTTTTTTTATTCTTATTACAATATTACTTTCTTTCTTTGAGTTTTTCATATTGACTTTCCTTCTCATAGTCAGTCTGATTGAACTACCTCAACTTTAGTCTGATGGAATCCTCATAACGATGGAATTTTCATTATGATGGAATTATCATTATGATAGACTTCTCATTATGATGCAATTTTCATTATTATAGAATTATCATTATGATGAAAACTCCACTCTTCAAATTTAAAAAATTCAAACCTCATCAGCTATAACTCATTTAAAATTCTAATAACTTCTATGTCTAGTACTTCTGGATCTGATGAAAACATTTCTATAATTTTTAGAAATGATACAATATTTACAATTCCTCTATTTCTTAAAAATATTTTATCATGATAGTTTTCATTATTTATGATAACTTCAATATTGTCAAAGAATCATATGACTTGAGGTTAGAAAGTTTAATAACTTTCTAACTCTTGATATCACTATCTTCATTCAACATCTTCAACAACATTCTGACTTTCATTCTCAGACACTTATGACTTTCTAACGAACACTGAGTCTGATTAATCTTGATCTTCATGATGATGAATATGATTTTAATGATTAATATGATCTACAAATTTATAGAACTTATATCTTCCATCTTCCTTACACCTTCTACATATGCTGCTACTCGGTCCAATCCTATGCATCTGGAAAAAAAATTTTCCAAAAACAAAACTTTTCTCCCATTTGTGTTTGGGTTTGAACATTCATCAACATCACTTGTTTATAAAAAATATATATTTTAGAAAAATATATTTTTCAACAAATACAAAACTTTAATAAAACAAAACAACATAAAGTTTATTCAATTTCCCCCTTTGGATTTGTTGAAAACACTTGTTAACAATTTTTCAACTCTCATAATTTCCTCAAAACTAAAATTTTGTAAATAACTTAAGGCTTTTTAATTTTAATAAAAAATAGGATTTCTATAAAGATATTATCCTAGAACCATGATACTAGATAAATTAATGTTTTTTAAGGAATTTCAACCCCTGATGATAATAATATTTTTCAATCGTTTTAGGATTAACTCCCCCTCGCTTTTATATTTTCCTCTCTCGCTTTTATTTTTCACTCCATTTTATTTTTCATTACCCCATTTTCAACATAATAAAAATAATGATGGGGGAATTAATTATGAGATTTAGGAATTCATTAGAGGAAGATGAATAAGAATATTAATCCTCAACTCAAAAAACCTTTCTTTTAGAATTTCCTTTGTGAATATATCATCAATTTGATACTTCATTAAGATATATTCCGGTAAAACATCTTCACCAGGAACTTTCTATTTTATAAAGTGAAACTTTATATCAATTTTTTTGTATCCTGAATGTTGGACCAGATTTTTGGAAATATCAATTATAGTCTTATTATCAAAAAGAATCTTCAATGGTTTAGAAACTTTTACTTTAAAATATTTCAGCTAAACTTTAATCCATAACATATGAGTACAAGTCTAAGTAGATAAAACATATTATGATTCCATTTTACGAAAAGTTACTTAAATTTATTTCTTACTATGCTAACTCACACAAAATTCACCCAAGAAAAATGTTCCTCTTGAGGTTTATTTTCTCAACATTACAATCTCCTTCCCAATTGGCATCAGTATAACCATGAAACTTCATTTCACAATTTATTTTGTATAACAATCTATGTGAAGTTGTTCCTTTGAAATACCTCAGAATTATATCTACTGCCAACATATGTGATTCTTTTAGATTACTTTGATACTTGGCACACAAAGTCACGGAATAAACAATATCAATCCTTGAGGTTGTAAGGGAAAGTATACTTCTTATCACCTTCTAAAAGTCTTTCTGATTTACAATTTTTCCAAAATAATTTTACTCAACTTTGTGATCAAAAATATAGAAGTTGAAACTTATTTTTATGATACCATCCCAAACTTCTTTAATAATTCCCTATCATACTTTTCTTGAGATAATAAAATATACTTTTCTTTTTGTTAAACTTTTAAGACAAGGAATAAAGATATTTCTCTCAACATTGACATTTAAAAATTCTTATTCATTTTTCATAAAAATATTTTTAAAAAAATTCTTTCTCCCAAGAAAAAATTATATAATCCACATAAATAATTACAATTAGAGTTTCAGAGTCAACATATTTTACATATAAATTTCTATTAACTTTTCCTTTAGAAAAATTGAATATTCTCAAGCAGCTGTCAAGTTTTGAATACCAGTCATGTGGGGTATGTTTCAAACCATACAAGGATTTATTAAATCTATAAACCATGTTTTCATCATTATCAAGTTTAAAACCAGAGGGTTTTTTTAATGTAAAATTTATCCTCAACCTCACCATTTAATAATGATGAATTTACATCCATCTGATAAATTTTTTAATTTTGATGTGAGGCCACTAATAGAAACATTATAATAGTTTCTAATCTTGAAACTAGGGAAAAACTTTCTTCAAAATCCACACCTTCTACCTATGTATAGACTTTATAAACAATTCTTTCTTTGTTTTTTGAAACTTCTCTATGCTCATTCAATTTGTTTTTATAAAACCAATTTGTTCTGATAACATTTTTATTTTTTGTCTGTGAAATAAGTTCACATTTTTTACCTTTCTCAATCTAATACAACTCTTAATTCATAGAATCCATCCATTATTTTTGTTTAATATCTTCTAAAACTGATTTTGGTTCAACTTTTGAGATAAGTGAAGTATAATTTTCTAATCTCAACTTTATTATGGTATGAACTAAAGCCTTTTAATTTCCAATAATTTTTTCAGACTCAACATATTTTTCTAAGGTGGGAAATTTCAAATTTTCTCTTCCAAATGAACTTTACTCATCACATAATTCTCCTGAATCATCATAAGTATGCTTTTAATTACTTTCACTATCGTTATAAATATCTAGTTTATCCTCCCCTGCATTCTCAATAAATTTTGTTAAGGAATTTTTATTTTCAATTACATTCATATCATATGAGTCCACCAACCTTTGTAAGTATTTGTTATAACATTTATAACTTCTTTTATTGTGTGAACAACCCATAAAAGTTCTTTCCTTATATTTCTGGTCAAACATTCCCATATATTTATTTTTATTTTAAGTAAACATAGACTTCTAAAAACTTTGAAGTACTTCAGTGATGGTTTTTTCTTAAACCACATTTCATAAGAAGACATGTTGGTTTCTAGTCTCAAAGAGTAACTATGTTGAACATGTACAACTATAATAATAGCTTCTCTACAATAAAACTTTGAAATTTTGTATTCTACTAGAATACTTCTTCCCATTTCCACCAAACTTCTATTTTTTCTTTCTAATACACCATGTTTTTTGAGTATAGGGAGAACTATACTGATGTTTGATATCATGATTTCTTAGATAAGTTTCAAAATCATTTCTTATTAATTTAGTATCAATATGTATTATCAGCTTCTTTATATAAACCCCTATTTCTTTCTTAACTTCTTTTCTGAATTACTTAAACATTTCCATAGCCTATGACTTGTGTTTTATAAACATGATGTGTGTTATCCGAGTAAAATAATCAATAAAAGTGATAAATTATAGATATCATTTTATTGATTGATGCCTAATTATTCTACATAAATAGAAATAAATAAGTTCAATAATTCTATTAGATTGAATCTCAACATTATTATGACTTTTATTAGTTATCTTACCTTTTTGACAAGTAACGCAAACTTATTCCTCTCTTATTTTAAATTCTAGAAAATTTTATATAGCATCAAATTTAGAAAGTTTTTTTATGTTTTTATACCCAAGGTAACCAATTCTTAAGTACTAAAACTTATTCTCATCTTCATCACTTAATTAACATGAGTTTTTAAATTATACTATTTGAAAGAGATTCCCACTAGTTCTTCTTCTTTTCGTAATAAATTTTCCACATTTCACACTTTTGATAACATAATAATATTTTCTAAATATCATTTATTTCCCATAATCACAAATTTTACTTACACTAAGTAAGTTAGGTTTTATCTCATCAACAAATAAAACTTCTTTATATTTCAACTTTTCTATTTCAATCTCAGCCATTCTAATTCCTCTGATTTTTAAGGAACTATCATTCCCAAAGGTAACAGCACCTCCATCATGATTTTCAACATGTTTCAAGATTTTTAAATCACCTGTCATTTGTGAATAACAACCACTATCAATTATCCATGGTTTTCTCATTTTACTTACTTTCAATGAAGTCTCAATAAAAAAAGATATTCCCTCAACTTTCTTCTTTAAAAATTATTTTTCTTTTCTCCCATAAGAAATTTTTTTTGAAAGGAGTTTTATATATATTTATACATGTTGAACATCCTGGTCATATCTTCCGCAAACTTATTTAAGACATTTAAATGTATTTTCTATTGGAAAGTTTCTAACTCTTGAGATTTTTATTTTTTAACTTCTTGAGTGTTAGGAAAGTTACTCTTTCTAATTTAACTATTTCCTATACTCTATTCAAACCTTATTTAGGGAAGTGATAAGTTCTACCAAAAATGATAATACCTATGCCTATAGATTCAACAACACCAACAATAACCATCAAATCTTGATTTTATATTAAAGTAATATCTTTATCTATAAAAACATTGTTGAGGATTATAACTTCTTTCTATACTAATAATCTCTGGATGTGGACCATCTTTCATCCTGAGTGAGTTTTCATATTTTATATATGAAATAAGTTTCTCATATCCTTTTTCAATCCAAAATTTCAAAAAAAATAATGGAACCTGAAATGTTCTAAAAATCATATGAAACATTATTTTTCGTGGGTGATGATTTCACCTAATTCTTAATTTGATCTCTCTCAACAACTTTAAAATTATCATCTTTTACTTCTAAAGCTTTGTTGGAGTTTTCATTCATATTTCTTAAGGTATTTTCAGACTCAGTAATTTTTTATTGAAACTTATTAACTTATTCTTCCTTAGTTGCCAACTTCTTACTGAGATCTTCAACCATCATTCCTTGTTCATCAATTCTAAATTTGTAACTTAAGATCTCCTAAATGTATTTTTCCTTCTACTTGATGACATATTTTATTCCTTCAGAAACTTATTCAAAATATTTCTTTATTACTCTGATTTATTTCTTGACAGCTATGTTTTACTATATAAATGTAACAAGTTTTTTTTTTGATTTGATACTCTCTATATGATTCTTCACCACCTTCTTCACTATCTGAGTAATCTTTTTTCTCAACATTTTCAATAAAGGTTCTGAATTTTTATGAACTTTAATATTCTGAATAAATGTTTTAATTTCAATCTGGTTCAACTTTCTTACTCAGTATACTTATTTTGACTCCAGTGAACTTATTCTTATATTTTTTGGGTGAATTTTATTCTTTTGAACTTTTGTTTCTCTTCTTCCGTCAAGGTGTTTCATTAGAATCATTTCGATATTCTTCAAATTTGTTTCTGGGGAAATTCATAGAAAAGTGTTTGATTCCACCACACCCAAAAAAATTTGAGATTAATTTTACCTCCATACTTTCCTGTTAATATTAGATAGTTCTTATATATAAGAGACTTGATTTTTTCATTCAAATCATTATTAACTTTATCTTCAGATTCACAAGGATCAAAATATTCAACATCTTGTATTTTTATTTTTCATAGGAATTCAAAATCCATTTCATCTTTCACATTCTTTTTGAGAATTGGATCTTTCCTCGTTTAATAAGATATAATAAAGTTATACAATTCATCAAAAGATAAATCATCTTTATCTTTTAAAGAGGAAATTTTATAATCAAACCTATCCTGAAAGTTTATCATAAGTTTATTCACAATTATAGAGTCTTACAAGAAATATATGAATCTTATGATGTTGAATACAATTTCATTTAATTTGGTGAATTATTAATCAATAGTTTCTTCATCACTCATTTTGATGTCTTTATACTTATTATTCCAGATGTATAACTTTACTTTATTCACTTTAATATTCCCTTTGAAAATACTTTCCAACTTGTCCCACATACTCTTTGAATCTTTAAGACTCTTCACCTTCATATAAAGATTTTATGATAATGACAAAAGGATATAATTTATAGATTTTACATAAACTTAGATATTTCTCTTATCAGTAAAAGTCATAAGATCTTCCTTCACAATAGTTGGAAAATAAATTATAGTAGCATCAAAAACTTCCAAGATATAAGATAGGAGATAAGGAATAATCCTATTTTTTCATTCATAATAATTTTTTCAATAAAATGTATTAATTCCTATATTGTTGACATAATTTATATTATCCCAGATAAGGATTCAACAAGGGAACCTTCCTTTTGATACTAATTGAAGCTCCAAAGGATCAAATAACAACTGGGAATGGGGGTTGAATCAGTTGTTCAATTTTATAATTTTCAATAATTTTAAAAACCTAACCCCTACAGCCTGTTAAATTTTATATCCATGTTATATTTTAGTAAATACAGATGCATGAAAAGGTAGGAAATCAAGTAAAACACATGGGATTTATAAGGTCCAGCCTTAGTGTGAGAACCTATATCATTTCAATAGACACTCTCATGGGTATATGGAAATTCACTATTATGAATAATCAAATAAAACTTATGCCAACTCCTATTAGATAACTTTTATATCCTAATAGTAATGATTATACTGAAACTTGTTAGTTTACAAAGTTTTCTTATAAAAAATTAATCCAAAAAAAGAAAAAATAATTTTTTCAATCGGATCTATAAAAGTTCCTAAGTCTGATGACCCTAAGTCTGATGGACTTCAGTCTGATTGAACATGATATTATTGACTTAGTCTGATCGACTCAATAAGATACTCCATTTACCAATTTTCACTTCTTAAACTATAATAAAATGCTCAATATGATCTTCCTTAGTATGATCTTCTCATTTTGGTAAAAAAAGCTTTCAGGTGTCTAACCTTATTTTGAGATCTTAGTCCAAAAAGAAAAATTGACAAAAATTATATAGTGATTCACCTTTTATGCACTCATGAAAAAGTTTCAAAGTATGATTTTATTGTACTTATATTTATATGAAACTCAGAGTAGCAAAGGTTGGAAACTAAAAAACATTTCTCACTTACTCAAATTTCAAATATCCAAAAAACACTCACATTTAAACTTCAACTTTGACTAATTAAAACCTTCTCAATATTTCTCCAAAATTGGTCTTTTTTAACATACTAACTTTTATTCAGTCCGATTTAACTTCCTCAATATTAGTTTGATTAACTTTATTATCTTCAGTCTGATTAACTTCCTTAACTTCAATCTAATGTGACTAACTTCTTCTACTCATTATGATCTAAATTTCTTACTCTTCTCATTACAATCAAACTATCTTCCTCTACTTATTACTATCTATATTTCTTCATCTACTCATTATGATCTAAATTTCTTCCTCTACTTATTACGATCTAACTTTCTTTATCAGAGTTATCTCGATTGACTTTACTTCTCAGAGTCTGTATGATGAAACTTCCTTGACATTAGTCTGATGGAATCCTCACAATGATGGATTTCTCATTACAATGGAATTCTTATTATTATGGACTTATCATTACAATGGAATTATCATTACGATGGAATTATAATTATGATGGAAACTCTGCTCTACAACTTTGAAAAACTTCAAACCTCGTTGGATATAACTCATTCAGACATCTGAATACTTCTATGTCTTGTACTTCTGGATCTGATACAAACTTTTTCTTGATTCCTGGAACAGATACAATATTTACGATTCCTCAATTTCTTTAAAATAATTTATCATTATATTTTTCATGATTTATAAGAACCTAAAGATTTAAAATGCATCATCTGACTTGAGGTTAGAAAGTTTAAGAACTTTCTAAATCATGACATCACTCTCTTAATTCAACATCTTCAGTAACATTATAACTTTCATTCTTAGGCACTTATTAATTTCCAACCAATGTCGAGTTTGATGAATCTTGAACTTCATTCTGATGAATCTAAATTTGATGGTGTTTTCAATCAAAAACTTTAAAAAAACTTTTATCTTATATCCTCATTACACCTTCTATTTCTGGTACTTCTCAGTCCGATCATCCATGTCTAGAAAAAAACTTTCTCAAAAACAAAAATCTTCTCCCCCTTTGTGTTTGGGTTCAAACATTCAGCAACATCACCTATTTTTCAAAAACATTATTTTATAAAAGATTAGTTTTTAAAAAATATAATACTTTTTTAAAAACAAAACGTCACCAAGGTTCTTCAGACCTACTGATTAAAAATATGAAATCCATTTTTCAAGATTCAATTTCTATAAGTGGAGGAAATAAATTTAATATTAAAACACAAAACACAATGAAAAATAGTTTCCAAAAAATCATTTTTAAGTATAAATATTTTTTTATACTAGATTTAACCATAAAATTGATTAAAATGAACTTAATTATAATATTAAGAATAAAATATAACTAATTTTACTTTTAAACCATTTTAAAATTTAATGGAACTTTTTTTATGCTTGAAACAAAAATACAGTTTTCAATGAAAATCAGTATTTTTCACTATTCATTAGAAAATCAATTTTTTTTGAAAAAACTAAAAAAATAACTCTAATAGGATTTTGACATGATGATTTTAAAAATTATTTCCTTTTTATCAAATAAAATGTCTAAATATTTTAGAAATTAATTATAATATTCTCTCATAAGAAGCAATAAAAAATTATTTTTGAAAAAATGTATTTTAAAGAATAAAATGTCTTTACAAAAAATTGAGTGCTTATTTCCAAATAATTAATCAATACATTTGTATTAATTAGGTTATTTATATACATTTAATAATTTGGTTAATACTATTCATAATATCAAATTAAACAACTAGGTTACAATGGTCATATTTAAATAATAATATTTTTTTGGTTCATTTAAGATCTGTGTTGCATGTCATATACACTATCAAACATAGTGTTCTTTTAAAATACTGAGGTGCCATATTATCTCCTATTTTAATAAATTTTTCCCTCGCAATTTTAACTTCTTCTAGGTAATGAGGGTTTTGAAATTTCACAATACCTTTGTTGAAAACCCACATCAAAAAAAGTGTTAATAAAACTTCCTCTTAAAATAGATAAAGCTAAATATGAAGGTCATCTAAAATAACACATAACTTAGTTTTAAAATAGGAGAAAATTAGTGGAAATTGAATATATGTGCATATATTAAAAAATTATTAATATGAATTAGAGTGAGAGAGATAATTGATCATAATAAATTGATTGATTATGAGAACGTTAGAAACCACAAAAACATAAATCAATAAGGTGTGAAAAAGTTCATTGATTCGTCAGGAATGAATGAAATTGGAAAAAATTATTTAAAGATCATTTTCTTAGAGTTGATTAAATCCTTTACCATATATAATTAAAACATAGGGAAATATATTTACTTTACAAGTACAATTTCATCCTTTAATTAATTCCCACCATAATCACATCTTTTTCTCCAAACGATGAGTAATGAATATTAATTTTTTAGGCCTAAAGAACTAAAATAAACTTTTGATGGATCAAAAAATACATAAAAGGATAAAAAGTCATTCCTCCTATCTATTAACCAAAACCTAATTGGTTAGAACAAGTTAAGATAATTCTAAATATGAATAAACCTTCATATGAAAAAACAATACATTAATCTCTAAAATTCAACAATAATACTCAAAGTTCAAACTAAATCATTCCATAAATAATTATGCTTAAAATTAATAAAAATATTCCTAACTAATATTGAAACCCAAATATGAGAATGATTTAACCGCATATTCTTCCAAGATAAATTTAATATTTATCTCCAAATAATATTATTCATTATTAAAGTCGCATACTAAAAATTTATATTATCTAATCATATAATCTCCAAGACATACTAATCATTTACATAAATAACCTGAATTATCATAAAGAAAAAATAAAATCATTTATAATTCTAAAAGATAATTCAACTTTTATTCCTCAAGTAAAAACCCTTCTTAACCAAAATTATATTCATATATCATAAAATTTTTCCAAACTTCTGCAAGAATAACATTAATCACTTAGTCACCAAATAAATTTTCAATCTCATATTTATTTATATGATAAAACATATGTTTCCAATTTGTAATTGTCCATTATTACCTCAATATAAAATATCATATAAACCCTAAAGGTTATCAATACCTTAAAACTTATATATATAAAATAAAAATAATCATACCTCAAATAAATTCATACTAACCCCAAGAGTTATAATACCATAAATGTATACCAAAATACTCTTAATAATTTTATAATCTTGTTAATTAAAACCAAAAAAGGGGGTATAAATGATTTTAAACATCTTATCAACATTATACTTATAATCCGATGACACTTTTGGTTTATCCAATATCACTATGTCATATCATAGGTTTCTATATATTCTCTTCTTGAATTCATCATAATGGTTTATAAAGAAAATGTAAATTAACCTAAGCATATCCCCTAAGAGTTTTAAACTAGGTACATATCAATGGAATGCTCATCATGTGCCAAAATAATGTTCGAGATATATTCAACCAAATATTTTCAAGGTTATTATCCCTAGATACATCTGTGTTAAAACCACATCTACTTATAGTATCCAAACAAGGATATGTTGTAAGGAAAAAAATATAATATCTACCTTCCCAAAAAAATATGATATTATCCTATAATTAGATATATCAACATAGTTTTTTTCATAAGGTTATGTTACCTAATTTTTTTTCCTAAATCAAGATCCTAATGTTTCTACAAAACTTCCTCCGATACCAACTTTAAAGACCCCAAATTTAAGAACTTAGCCTTAAACATTACATATTCTAGTGTTTTTGAATAAAAATTAACATTTTAGGATATTTTCAGTTTATATTTTTAGATAATTAGCTCATGTATCATGTATAACATTCCACATTCATAAAAAGTGGATACTACTAAAATATTATTCAGTTCTTCCAAAATAAAACTTTTTAAAATAAAACATGGATTCCTTTTCATGAAAAATATTCATAATATAAAACTTGAATTTTGTATTTCTCTTACCCATCCTTATACCCTGTGAAAAAACATTTTAAAACTTGGGATGAACATAAAAGGCTCAATAAGAGACATAAATAAAGAAATCATTAGTCCAGTGCAAACATGAAACCCATTAAAAACCTCTTTCTTAAAAACTCATTAGCATGCATAGAAAAATCATGTAGGTGCCTTGGGAAATAATTAACATATCACTCTTACATTAACCCTTACAAATTGAATAACCTTATTGTTGAATTTCATATTTATAGTACTCAATGCATTGGAGATCTATAATGGGGCTCACACATCATATATCGAGCTATAATAGGGCACAACCCATCATATTTTCAACTATAATGGGACTCAACCCATCATATCATGAGATATAATGGGATAAACCCATAACAAACAAGTTACAAGGAACATATAATGAATAAAACCCTTGAAAATGATTCTAAACTCATGAGAAAAATACATTCAGATATAAAAAATAAAATTTTCATGTAAAAATCACTTTTAACATATAAAAACCACACATAAAAATGAATCCATTTTATTTGAAAATAATTGTGAAAACTTATAATGAAAACATTAAAGTAATAAATCTCCATGAAAGTGGTATAAACCACTTATGATGTATAAGTTAAAAAAATATTCCATTTGACTTTTGTAAAAAGAGTTGAAAAGGGAACTTTAAATAAGTTTTTTTAAAAGATAGTCCCTTACCCTTGGTCAGAAACATCACATAAAATATTTATCTTCCTAAATAATAAACTTATTTTAATTATTTAAATGCTTTAAAACCTTTTGAAATTTTACTATCACTTATTATCATGTTATAATAATTACTTAATTATGTAAGTTTATGTCGTATGTTTTGATGATATTCATTACTTGAGTCCAAAATGAATTTGGTATGATGTAAATCGTCAAAGTGGAATTAATCCATCATCTATATAATAATATTAATTACATAATAATAACTTTTATACATAAATTATACTTTTAAATAAAACCATTTATGTATGGTTATGAAAAATTAACGACATTATAACCATAGAGACGGTAGGCCATACGTACACATGAGTAACGTTTATATATTTTAATGGTCATTATGAAAAGAATATAATTGTTATTTTATACTTAAATAATGATAATAATATCATATATATAATATTAATCATTTAAATATACTTATATATATCATCCATGTGATGTGGTGATGAAAAATGAATCACATCGCTTCATGGAGGTGATGGTTCACATGTACGCACGAACGATGTTATAATTTCTATCTACATGGAAAGGTAAGAACAAAAATGATATATTATTAACTAATAATGATAAATATTTCATAAAAATCATATATAAAATTAATTCTATAAATATAACCATTCTTTATATATGGTGATGAAAAACGAATTATATCAGTTCGCGAGGTGGTAGTCTGTCGTACGCACGAGCGATTAATTATTTCCCATTTGATGAAAATGGAGATAGATTTAGGTGATTATGTTAACATAATAAAATCTAAGTATATTTAGGATATTATAGTTATTATTTTACCATGGTGGAAAAATATTTTAAGGAACTGGAAGAATAAATAAAATATAAAAACTTAATTAAAAATGATACATCTCCTTCGGACGACCTCCTTTTATTAACAACTTAACACTTAAAAGGAGGGTGTTATACTTAAAATAAGACCTATAGATTGTGGGAGGTATTATAGGAAGGAATTTTGGAAGATATTGGATAAAAAAATAGGTTTTTAAGTGTTATAAAAAGAGAATAAGGGGTTCCTTTTATAAGAGAAGGGAGGGGCACTCTTTGAATTTTTCAAAATATTAAATTAATATAAATTAATTTTATATTACAAATGGATACAAAGTGACTTATTTATAATATATTAATAGTTTTTATCTATATAAATTTATCCAATAAAAATTATAAAAGTCTTGACTATTTTTTAATCCTTATCTTTTTGTTTTAACCCTTATTTTACTCTTTTAATTCTTACTGTGATATCGTGTAATTTACACTTTGAGGGTTAATGTAATTACTATAAAATTAAAAATGACCAAAAAAATGATTCATTTATGATATTTTATGATTTATTACAATTATTTTTCTGAAATTTATATTTTTATAAATTTTATATCATTTAATAAAATATTATTTATTTTAAAATATCAATAATGTCAATTTTGACACTATTCACTACTTGACTTTTAAAAAATATCATAATAACAAGATAAATTCAAAATAATACTTATAAAACATCATTAACATGTAAAATTAATATAAAAAAAAATTTGATGACATTTATCAACTCAAATCATATTTATTTTAGTATTTTTTAATATCATTTATTTTATATTTCCTTTAATTAATCAATTGTTGCATCATCATTGTACAAGCCTTTAATTTGATTATTTATTATATAAAAACTAAAAATAAATTATCATGAAAAATATAAACATTTTATCTTTAAAAATAATAATTTTTTCAAAAATATCCCCTATATTACCCCACATTAAAAAATATTTCACTTGTTAAAAACAAAAGTGTGACAAAATTGACTTTTATTTGAATATAATATTATAAATGTCATACTCTTATCCATGTGGCTTCCAAAGGTTATAATTTTGGACTAAGAATTATTATGGATGACACAAATTCATCCAATTAAATTATAATAGGTTTTAGGGTAATTTATAATATTTATAATATTATTTTTACCCTTAATTACCTGATTTACCTTTAACTGTGTTAATAAAAAAATTACTAAAGTTTCTATTCATAATGTACAAAAATAGAATGGAAATATTTACATAATTTTTAACTTTTGATTCCAAATATGGAATCCATTTTCCAAAATTAAAAGCACATAATTGTAAAAAAATAATTTAAAACTAATCTCGTTGATGGAATGAGAAAGTGGGTTTTTAAAGTAAAAACTTTTAAAAGATTAAAACTTTTTAATATCCAAATTCAAATTGAAATTGACTATAATTAAATTAATTGTATTAAATGATAAAATATTCATCTAACTATACTTTAAAACCATGTAAAAATATAATTTAATACTATGAATTTTAAGATAAAAAAAGTTGTTTTCAATTAAAATTCATTTTTTCACTATTCATCAAAATATGAAACATTTCAGAAAATTACCAAAAATTCAACCAAATTAAATTTTTATATTATACTTTAAAAGAAGATGTTTTTTTAAATATAATTTTTAAAAGTGTTAAAAACTGTATTTAAAATAATTGCACCACCAAAAGGTGGCAAAATTACCTTTTTGGAAAAATAAAATTTTTAAACATAAAACTATATTTAACATATACGGTATTGAACATAGTGTATATTTTAATTAATATATAATTAATAAATAATAATAAATATGAAAAATACTTATTTTATCATTACCTGGTTTGTTACATTCTTCCCCCCTTTTTTAAATTATGTCCTTGCAATTTTTATTCACTTATTAAATAAGTGGGGATATATTTCCCTCATAGAATTTCTATATTCTCAAGATACAAATTCAACCATATAGTTTTTACATAAAAACTTAACCTGATGAATCACCTTATTTTTCAACACTTTCTCTCTATGGTCAAGAACTTGAACTGGCTATTCCTCATAAGAAATATTCTCTTCCAACTAAACTACTTCTGGACTCAAAACATGAGATGGATCTGGAATATGCTTTATTAACATTGAAACAAGAAAAACATTGTGTACCTAGGATAAAATCATAGGAAAATCCACTCGGTAGGAAACTGGTCCAACTTTCTCTAGTATTTCATAGGGTCTAATAAACCATGGACTCAGCTTCCCCTTCTTACCAAAATGCATCAAACTTTTCTATAGAGAAACATTGATAGAGACATTATCACATGCCTCAAAAGAAAGATCCATACTTCAATTATCCACATAACTTTTCTTTATGCTTTGGTATTTCATCATGTGTCACTAAATCAATAGAACTTTATCAGTTATTTATTCAACCAATTCTGGTCGCATCAACTTCTTTTCTTCTACTTCATCTCAATTTTTTGGATTTTGATACCTCTAACCATATAATGACACAAATAGTTCCATCTATATAGTTGAATAAAAAATTTTATTATAAGAAAATTGGACCAAAGAAATATTTTAATCCTAACTTCCTTGGTAATCTATTAAACAAGAACATAGTATATCCTTCAAGGTCTAAATTGTTTGTTCTGAATTCCCATCTGATTGAGAAGTAAAATCTATGATGAAATTTAATTCAATTCCTAATGACTTCTGAAGGCCTTTCAAAAAATTTGAAGTGAACCTAGGATAATGATCAGATACAATGTAGAGGGGAACTTCATGTAACTTGACTATCTCTTCAATATATAACTGAGAAAGTTTATCTAGAGATAGAGTGTCTCAAATATAAATAAAATGAGAATATTTAGTTAGTCGATCAACAGTATCCCATATCACATTGTTACCTTGAGAATTATTTCATAATCACACTAAAAAATCCATTGATATATTTTCTGATTTCCACTCTCTCACTGGACAAGGATGAAGAATCCCCTTCGGCAACTATCATTTTGTTTTAACCTGCTGAAAATTCAAACACTTCATGGTAAATTCAGTAATATCCCTTTTCATCCCATCCCACCAATAATAATTCTGAAGGTCTATGAACATCTTAGTGCTACCAGGACGAACTGAAAATAGAGAACAATGAGTTTCATATAAAAACTCATTCTTTAACTATGAATCACATGGCATACATAATATCTTCATAAATATCAAAATAAAATATTTTTCAATATTAAATTCAGGAAACTTACTCTTTTGAAATAATTATACTTTTTTCTGTAACTCGCGGTCTTCCATCTACGCTTGCTAAATTCTATCTAGTAGTTATGATTTCACTGACACCTGAAACAAAATAGAGAAATTTTCTGCACCAATAACTTCCAAGCTAAAATTCATCAAATAATTAACCAAAGGGTCATGTTCTAAATGTATCATGGTTAATGTAGCATTACCTTTCTGACACAATTCATCAGCCACTTTATTTTCTTTTTCAAGATGGTAATGAATCATGGAATAATAATCCTTGATTAGTTCTAGCCATCTTCTCTATCTCATGTTAAATTATATCTAACTGAATATATAATTCAAACTTTTATGATTAGTATATATTTCATATTTAACTCCACACAAATGCTGCCTCCAAATTTTTAATGAAAAACAACATAAGTTAATTCCAAATCATGTGAAGGGTAATTTAACTCATGAGGTTTCAACAGACATGAAGTATAAGAAATTACCTAATCATTCACTATTAGTACACAATCAAGTACTTTCAATGAAGAATCATTATAGATGAAAATTTCACCATTTTTAGAAGGAAAGTCAAGAAATGAATCATTCACTAATCATATTTTCAATTCCTAAAAAAAATCATCACATTATTTTGTCCATATTAACTTAACACCTTTTCGAGTTAACTTAGTCAATAGGCTAGATAAATATGAAATGTTTTCAACAAACTTCTAGTAATATAGTACTAAAATAAGAAAACTATGAATCTTGGTTATATCTTTGGATATTGTTCATTATTCAAAAAAACTTTTTTAGTAGGATAAATTGTTATTCCATATTTAGAGACAATGTGTCCAAGGAAATAAATTTGTAACAACCAAAATTCATGCTTATTGAATTTCTCATATAGTTTCTTTTATTTTAAGGTTTGAAAAACAACCCTTAGATGTATTTCATGTTACTCTTTACTTTTATAAAATACCAAAATTTCATCAATTAACACAACTAAAAACATATCCAATAACTCATGAAATATTCTATTCATAAGATTCATGAATACAGCAGGTTCATTATTTAACCCAAACTGAAAAAATACAAATTTATAATGCCCATATCTGGACCTAAACATGGTATTCAGAATTTCTTCTTCCTTTACTTTCAACTGATGGTACCCCTCCCTCAATTCAGCCTTCAAAAAATACTATTATCCCTGTAGCTGGTCAAAAAAATCATCGATATGAGACAAATGATACTTTTTCTTAATAGTGATGTTATTCAAGCCTCTATAATCAATGTAAACTCTCCTTAAACCATATTTCTTTTTAACAAAAAAGATAGGAACACCCCATGATAAAGTGTTAGGTCATATGAAACCTTTATCAAATAACTCCTACAATTACTTCTTCAACTCTAAAATTTCCCTTTGATCCATTCGATAAGGGGGTTTAGAAATTATCTTATTATCAAAAACTAAGTCAATAAAAAATTCAACTTTTAGATCAGGTATAATATCAGGAAACTCATTACGAAAAACATTCAGATACTCATTTAATATTGGCACATCATTAATATGAACAGTTCCTTTATTTTCAACAATATGTTCCAGATAATATTCATTTCCATATTTTAACAGTTTCTCAACATCCTGGTATTTTATTAATAATATGGGTTCATTCTTGTACACAAACTAAATATCTTTCTTAAAAGAAACTTCTTTAGCTCTAAAATATATCTTATCATGGTAAATAAAAATCCAATCCATACCTAGAATAACATCAAACTCTACTAGAGGTAAATTAAAAATTATTTTAGGAAAATTATTTTCACATACAATGATAGAAATATTCTTATAATTTCTTTTTACCTTAATATCTCCCCTAGGTGTTTTTACCATAAGTTATGGCTTCATTTCTTGAGGTGTAATTTCTAATTTACCAAAACAAATCTCATGAATTAAGGAATTTGTAGACCCCAAATAAAATAAAACAATTTAATATTCTATAAAAACAAGAAATTCACCTGATACCACTTTGTTTGATGGATCAACATTTGTTGAAGTAGTTGCAAAGGATTTTTTCATGCCCTTTTGCTTCTATTATTGTTGATTTTCCCCCTAAGTGACTAACATTGGATACACATTGGAAAAATGAACCAGCTTCTTACAATTAAAGCATCTCACCATCAGCTTCTTGTGATTTTTCTAATCATTTTCCTTACACTAATGAGACGCATTTTTGAACTTCCCATATTGGTAGAACTTCCCATAATTTACAAGACATTCTATGGGATTCTTTTTACTACACATTTCACAATAAGGGAATTTTATTTTCTTAACTCCAAATTTCTTTTATGAATTATTACCCAATTCCTATAAACCTGAATAATTCGTATTCATATTATCACAAGGCACATAAGTGTCAAAAAATTCCATCTCAAATTTTTCAGAACAACAAAAAATTTTCTTATAGATTTTAAACTCTTGTGAATACAAAAATCATTGTAAAAATGGTTTAAAACTAGAGTAAAATATATTAATTTCACTATAAAATAACTAAATAAAATCAGGTACATACCTAAAAAGTCTCAGAAAATTGGATTCATACATATCCATAGAATCATTATATTGTTTTTCTCAGTTCCAAGAATTGTTTCTCCTTTCTAAGTTGAACAGTTTTAGGAAAATATTTTTCTAGAAAAAGATCTTAAAATCATCCCATTACAGAGTGTCAATATCATATTTTTCTCTAGTATTATTAACTATAGACCACCATTTATCAGCTTCACCTTCAAAATCATAAATATATAGGGTTACATTTTTTTATTCCAAACATCCCATGACTTTAAATATCTTTTCTAGAGCATTGATCTATCTTTCAGCTACCATTGGATCTGAGGTTCCATTAAAAGTTGTAGGATATTGCCTTATAAAATTCTCCACTAATTACATATCCCTCTATTATTGATCTAGTTGATCTTTTTCATAGATTCCACCACCATTTATATTCTATTTCAACTGATCCATTATAGAAACAAACTGTTCAGTTCCAATTCCGACCATCTTGGGATGCTAATTTAGAAGAATGTTTTCCTCTTGATGTTTTCCCACCACATTTTCCATGTTTTCTCTATGGAAAACTATTACGAATAGACATATATTAAATGAATAAACATGGTAATCTTAAAATTCTATAACATTTTAACTTTTCCATAAAGTAAATTCTTTTAAGGGAAAGTTGTTAATATTACCTGAACCTCTAAATTTTTCTAAACTAAAATTTGATACCAACTATAAGGATTCAACCATAAAAATTACATATTATAATTTCTTTGAACAAAAGTTCAGATTAGAGGATATTTTTAGTTTATAGTTTTATATAATTAGTTCATATCTCATACATAACATTAAACATTCATATAAAGTGGGTAAACTAATATAGTATCCATTTTTTCAAAAATAAAACTTTTTAAAATAAAACATGGATTATTTTTCATGAAAAAACTTCATAACATCCAAATTATCTTCCTTATTTCTATTAAACATCCATATACCCTATGAAAAAAAAATTAAAACTTGGGATGAGCATAAAAATCTCATTAAGTGACATAAATAAATAAATTTTTAGTCAAGTAAAAACATGAAAACCCTTAAAACCTTTTTCTTAAAAACTCATCATCATGCATAGAAAATCATATAGGTTACTTGAGACATAATTACCATATCAATATTATATTCAACCTCACAAATTTAATAAAATTATGGTCTACTTACATCTCTAGAGTACCCAATTCATTTGAGAGTTATAATGTGCTTTACCCGTCATATCTTGAGCTATAATGGGGTTCAACCCATCGTATCTTGAGCTATAATAGGGATCAACCCATAATATCATAAGATATAATGGGATCAACCCATAAAACCAATTTATAAGGAAAATATCATGAATAAAACCCTTGAAAAAGCATTTAAACCCATGACCAAAACACATTTATATATAAAAATACACTTTTCATGTAAAAATCACTTTTAACATATAAAAACCACACGCATAAAAATGAAACCATTTTCCTTGAAAAGAACTATGAAAAATTATAAATAAAACATTAAAGTAAAAAATCACTATGAAAGTTTGAGAAGCCTCTCATGTTTTATAAGTTAAAAAAACATTCCCTTTGACTTGTTTAAAAAGAGTTGAAAAAGGAACTTTAAATAAGGATTTTTAAAAGAAAGTCCCCTACCCTGGGTCTGAATCATCATGTGAAATCTTTATCTTACTAAATAATAAAATTTATATAATTTTTTATGTTCTTTAGAACATTTTTAAATTTTATTATCACTTATTATCATGTTATAACAATTACTTAAATATGTCAGCTCACGTTGGACATTTTGATTATATTCATTACTTGACCCCAAAATGAATTTGGTATGATGTCAATAGTCAAAATGGAATTAGTTCATCATCTCCAGAATAATATTCATGAAATAATAATAACTTTTATACATCAATTATACTTTTAAATAAAACTATTTATGTATGGATATGAAAAATTAACAACATTATAATCATGCTGACTGTAGGTCGTACGTATGCATGAGTAACATTTCCATTTTTCAATAATCATTATGGAAAGAAGATAATTATTATTTTATCTTTAAAAAATTATCATAATATAATATATATCATATTAATAATTTAAATATATTTATATATATCATTGATGTGATGTGGTGATGAAAAATGAATCACATCGCTTCATGGAGGTGATAGTTCACACATACGCATGGACGACGTTATCATTTTTATGTGAATGTAAAGGTAAGAAAATAAATGATATATTATATTTAATAATGATAAATATTTCATGAATATAATATATAAATATTAATTCCATCATTATAACCAGTCTTGGGAGATGGTGATGGAAAATGAATTATATCAGTTCGTGAGGTGGAAGAATGTTGTATGCACGAACGATTAATTCGTTTCCCATTTGATGGAATTAGAGATGGATTTATGTGATGATATTAACATAATAACATATAATTATATTTATTATATTTCATTTATTATTTCATTATGGTGCAATAATATTTTAAGGAAGTGTAAGAAGAAATAAAATAAAAACACTTAATTAAAAATGATACCTCTTCTTCAGAAGACCTCCTTTGATTAACAACTTAATACCTCTAAGGAGGGTTTTCTGCCGAAACTAAGGAATCTATAATGTGGGGAGGGATTATAGTAAGATATTTGGGATGAAAATTTAGGTTTTTAAGTGTGAAGAAAAGAGAATAAGGGGTTCCTTTTTATAAGAAAGGGGAGGGGGACTCTTGGAATGTTTCAAAATATTAAATTAATATAAATTACTTTTAAATTTCAAATGGATAAAAAGTGACTTATTTAAAAGATAGTATAATTATGGGTCTAAATCCATTCATAAAATAAAATTATACAAGTTTTTATTATTTTTTAATCCCTATCTTTTTTTAACCCTTATTTTACTCTTTTAATTCTTATCAAGATATCATGTAATTTACAATTTGAGGGCTAACATAATTACTATAAAATGAAAAAAGACCAATAAATGAGTTATTGATGAAATCTTAAGATTTATCCCAATTATTTTTTCAAATTTTATATTTTATAAATTTTATATCATTTAATAAGGTATTATTTACTTTAAAATATCAATAATGTCGATTTTGACAATATTCAATACTTTACTTTTTAAAAATATCATAAAAACAAGATAAATTAAAAAAATAATTATAAAAAATAACTAAAATATCAAATTTATCTGAAAAATTATTTTATGACATTTATAACCTCAAATTATATTTATTTTAGTATTTTAATATCATTTATTTGATATTTTTTTAATTAATCAATTATTATGTTATCATTATTCAAGCCTTTAATTTAATTATTTCTTCTTTAAAAAATATAAATTAATTATCATGATAAATATAAAAAATTTATATTTCAAAATAATATTTTTAGTTGAATATATTCCCAATATAAACCCACAATGAAAAATATTTCACTTGTTGAAAATAAAAGTGTGACAAAATTGACTTTTCTTTGAATATAATATTATAGATGTCATACTCTAATCCAAGTGGATTAAAAATGTTAAAATTTAGTCCTAAGGATTATTTTGGTTGATTAAAACTCATAAAATGAAATTATTATAAGTGTTAGGGTGATTTTATAATTTTTATAATATTATTTGTACCCTCAATTACCTGATTTACCTTTAACTCAGTTAATAAAAAAATTACTAAAGTTACTATTCATAATATCCAAAAAAAAGGTAAAAATTTACATAATTTTTACCTTATGATTCAAAATATTAAATAAATTTTTAAAAATTCAAAAACAGGTAACTGGATAAAATTAATTTAAAATTAATCCCATTGACGGAACGAGAAAGCAGGTTTTTAATGTAAAAATGTTCAAAAGATTAAAATGTTTTAATATCCAAATTTAAAGTGAAATTGATTCCAATAACCATAATTATATTAAATAATAAAATATTTATCGAAATATATTTTAAAACCAATTAAAAATATAATTTAACACTATAAATTATTTATATGGAAAAAACATTTTTCAATTAAAATGCATTATTTTGTTCACTATTCATGAAAATATAAAACTTATTAGAAAAATACCAAAAAAATCAACCAAAATAAATTTTGATATTATTATTTCAAAGAAGAAGTTTATTTTGTCAAATAAAATTTTTAAAATTTTCAAAAATAATATTTAAAACAAGTCTATCATCAAAAGGCAGCAAAAGTGCCTTTTAGAAAAATAAAGTTTAAAAACCATAAAACTAGATTTACCATGTATTATATTGAACATAGTGTATATTTTAATTACTATATACTTAATAAATAATAATAAATATGAAAAATACTTATTCTATAATTACATGAGTTGTTACACCAACCCTAGTAGCTCAGAGATAGGGATTACATTATTACATTGGCATAAGATACAAGTGATCACACCCCGAATAACCAAATAGTTTAGTAGTCTTGGAAAACTAGATATATATATATGATTATCATATTACATTGAAAATAAAATTTAAAACATATTGAAAGTAAATATTTTTCATCCTTGAAATCATTTAATAATTCCTTATTCATGACCTGGGGAAAGGAAATAAAATAAGGGTGAGATTGGATGCTCAGTAATGGTTACATACATTAGAAGCTAACATGAGTAAATATGACTTTATTTTAATATGTGTATTCAATAAGGAAAAAATAGTCATTGATTATTATATCCAATCATGGTAAAATATAGTATTAAGGTTCAAAGATCATATGCTGGAGGAACCCGACATTCAGGTAAACATTATCTTATGGAAACTATTTAGGGAGATTAAAACTGGTAGGTTGAAATTATACTTTAATGGCCCAGTTATTTCCATTTTTTCTTGAACTATGGTTTATCACTTTTTCCCTAAAAGTTTTTCATAATAAAAAAATTAATTTTGAGTGAACATGAGTAAATAAGTAATAGTCAATATGGAAAGGTAATAATAAAAAATACATTCCATTTAATCAATAACTTGAGCATAAATAATATTATGACAAGAATAAATGATGATCAAGAATTGTCATATAAATAATCACATGAGCTTAAAACATATCCATGTATATCATAATTATTCAAATAATTACATGGAAATCAATAACTAATTTCATAATTATGGAATGCATAATGTTGAACATCATAAACTTACTATCATGATCTCATTCTAATAAATCATACATAAATGGGTAATGAATCATCCAAATACCCAAACTAGTTTATCTCATGAGACCTACAGATGCATCTAGGGGCTATAAATGGCCTCCTCTGTCACTTACTAATTCCATTGTATTCATCATATAAAATGGGTGAATAATATAATCAATATAAACATTCATTTTGAAAAACTAGTATATAAAATGTTAACATTTCCCTATTTAAACTGATCATAAACTATTCAGAGAAAAAATAAGGATTGTATCATTAAAAAATATCCCCATTTTATTATAAATAAGATAAAGGGTTTTTTTCATTAATAGAAATACCATAAAATATCATCAAAAATATTCTTTATTAAAATGCCCTTTCAATTTAAAAATAAATTTTAAAAACTAAAAAATTATAGAATATTAGGAAAAAACTTTCTTTGAAAATAATAATAGAAACTTGTAAAGTAATCTTAAATGCATTGAGTAGTCCTTATATTATGAAATTCCATTTATGCTAAGTATATTAAAATAATGATTCCTTTCACATTTTTGATAAAAATTCAATGGTGACTCATTTTGAAAATTATAAGAAGATTTATTTGAAAAAGTTTTGTAAAAATTAAAAAATGGGTAAAATGTATTTAATAATTCACTAGATAATAATAAATACATTATTTAAAATATTTTAAATAAAATATAGACAAGGAATAAAAATATTATTAACCAAGAAGAAAAATAAAGATGGTTTTCTTTAGAAATGGTATTTTAGTGTCCTGGGTACTTAAAGAGGGTAAAATTAAAGGAAAATTGTGATTTATAAACATATAAATAACATAATAAAATAATTTTTTTAAGATATAAATATCAAATAATTCCCCCAATTGAGACTTAAACATAAATAATTCTGAATAATGAAGAGATTTTGAAATAAACCCTTAACGCTTTGATAACTTTTCAATCATAACCCCCATGAAAGAAATAGCTTAAAATGAAATTTTAAATACCATTAATATACTGAGAATCATGATATATCATGTAAAATGGGTAGTACACCACATCAAAGAAACAAGTAGTGAATATGGCATAAGTGTCACAGAAATAAAAGTGATATGAAAAAACCCTTACAAAGATCATATCATTGAAGTGAGGATAAATAAATGGAGTGATTATGTTTAACAAATTTAAATCCACACAAATCAAAGTGGAAATAAAAAATATTATAGTTATATTTCATTTCACACATTATCATGTTATAACATAGTCAATTAAGTATAAGTATAGCCCAATGAATGAAAATTGAGTTAAGAAACCCCTTACCAATTTGTAACTTCCAAGTCAAATCCCCTTGGATTAAATAATGTCAATTAAAACTTAAAATACCATGAATTATGATAGATTCATGATATAACATTTAAAATGGTAGTATATACAGTATATAAAATAAATTAGTGAACATTAAAAAAATGCCTCAATGAAAGGAAATTGAGTCGGAATCCCTTACCTTAGATTTGAATCATCACATACATTCCTTATCTTCTTGGATAATAAAATTATTCTAATTATTTAATTTCATAAGAAAATTTTTCAAGTTTATTATTCTTTTAATTTTATTTAATATCATATTTTATTTAATTAATTAATCGATTAATTTCATGTTGTTTGTTTTGATGATATTCGATTTATATGTCCAAAATGACTTTGGTAGGTTAAATATGGTAAAATATTCCCTTATTATATAATATAAAAAATAATTATCATGAAATAATTATCATTTTTATACATATATTATACTTTTAAACCCAACTATGAAATATGGTTATGAAAAATGAACTATGTTACAATCATGGAGACAGTAAGTTGTACATACGCATGAGTAACATTTCCATTTTTTATCAATCATAATGGAAAGAAGAAAAGTATTATTTTATATTTAAATAATTATTATTATTTAATAAATAACATATTATTTCTTTAAATAAATTTATATAATTAATCCATGTGATGTGGTGATAGAAAATGAATCGCATCACTTCGTGGTGGTGGTAGTCCATATGTACCCATGAACGATGTTATAATTTTTTAATGAATGTAAATTTAAGAAATTATATTATATATTATATTTTAATAATTATAAATATGTAATTAATATAATATATAAACATTAAATCCATCATTATAACCATATTTGAGTGGCAGGGAAAAAAATTACATCAGTTCGTGAAGCGGTAGTCTGTCGTACAAACGAACAATGATTTTGTTTCCCATTTAATGGAATAGGTGATACATATAGGTAATGAAATTAACATTATAACATATTATTGTATTTAATATAATTTTGTTATTATTTTATCGTGGTTTAATAAGATTTTATGGAGTTATAATAAGAAATAAAATGAAATTCTCGATTAAGAACTATACCTCTTCTTCAAACAATCTCCTTTTCTTTACACCTTAACACCACAAAGTTGGGTATTATGTACAAAATATGACCACTATAACATGTTAAGTAATTTTATTAAGTAATTTAGAGAGTAAATTTCCAAATAAAATGGTTTTTAAAGTTTGAAGAAAAGAGGATAGGTGGTGCCCTTTTATGAGTGAGGGGAGGGGCACTCTTAGAATTACTTAAAGTACTAAATTAATATAAATTAATTTTGATAATAAAGTGACTCAAAATTGATATATTTAGAATATATTATAATAATAAGTCTAAATAATCTCATGAAATTATATCTAGATAAGTTTTATTTTTGTTTTAACATGTATATCTTAGTTTTAACCTCTCGTTAATCCTTTGAACAATTACCATAATATCAATGTTTTTAACTTTTTAAGGGTCAATAATGTTACCATAAAAATAAAAATGACCCATAAATATAAAATGGTTGACATTATAAACCATATATAATTAAATTTTATAAATATAGTATTTTTATGAATTTTAAATCATTTAATAAACTATTTTTTATTATAAAATATCATTAATATCTTTTTTGGAAATACATGAAATATAATAATATAATATGTGTCAAACTCATGTAAAATGGTTCTATAATTAAATTTATTAAATGATAATAAATATATTATCATAATAAAATCATTAAATAAAATTTTTATAGGTTTATATATCATTTTAAACCTTATCTTTTGGTTTAACCCCTTGGTTAACCAATTTTAATCTTAACAGTAATAATAAAATTTTCAATCTTAAAGGGTTATTATTTTAGTTATAAGGTAATAATTGGCTCATAAATTGAAAATGTATGAAATTTTAGACCAAATATAATCCTACTTGTCCACTTTAAATATTTTTATGATTTATAAATCAATTAATAAAATGTTATTTTTCATAAAATATCATTAATATCATTTTTTAACATTATTCACGTAATTTGACTTTGAAAAAAACATGATATAAATATAATTAAAATATAAATATTTAACATATCCCAAACATATTATATTTATAAAAAAAAATTAACAAAATAATTCATTCAAATTATATTACTTTGAATATTTTTAGAAGCATTTATTTTATTTTTATATTAATTGAATTAGTACTGTGTTAGTATTATGAAAAAATTTAAGGTAATTATTTAAATACTAAAAATTAAAAACAAATTAAAATAATAAAAAATAATTTATATTTCAAATAACCATTTATAACTTTACATTAGTTTTTTTATCCCTATCTCAAAATATTATTGATATAAAAAGAAACAAAGTGGCATTTTTTACTTTAGATTTTACTTAAATATTACAAAGTTCAAAATAAAATATGGCACTAATTCACCATATTTTCAAATATTTTATGGAAATAGATTAAATAAACTCATAAAATATGATAAAAACAAGTTTTAGGGTCATTATTTAGTTCTTATCATATTATTTTAACCTTAATTACCTGAGTTGCCCTTACCGTGGTGACAATTATTTACTATGATCACTATTTATAATGACCAAAAATAAAAGGGAACTATTTTACAAATTTGGAACTCATGATTCCAAATATTTAATCTATTTTATAAGATTATATTTCTATATTTTTTGGAAATTAATTTAAGATTAAAATTCAAACATGAAATGAAAAATAGTTTTTCAAAAAAATGTCTTTTTAAGTATAAAAATGTTTTTATACTAAATTCATTCATAAAATTGATTATAATGAATTTATTTAAATTAATAATAATATAATATAACTAATTTAACTTCTAAAACATTTTAAAATCAAATTAAACTTTATAAATTCTTGAAACAAAAATAAAGTTTTCAATGAAAATCAGTATTTTTCACTATTCATTGAAAAATCATTTTTTCAAAAAAAATAACAAAAATTCACTCTAAGATTATTTTTACATTATTAATTAAAAAATTATATTATTTTATCAAATAAAATTTCTAAAATTTCTATAAATATATTATAATATTTTCTTATAAGAAACAATAAAACCCATTTTTGACGAAAACATATTTTAAAGAATAAAATGTGTTTACTAAAATTTGAGTGTTTATTTCCTAATAATTAATAAATAAATTAATATGAATAGGTCATTTATATAAATTTTTTAATTTTTTAATACTATTAATACCCTTTAATTCAATTCCTAGCTTATAATGATCATATTAAAATAATAATATTTCATGGTTCATTTAAGCTCGGTGTTGCGTGTTGTATATGTAACACCCTGAGATTTTAAAAGAGGAGCATCATATTGAATATCATATATGGAACTAAACAATAGTATTATAAGATAATGTAACACCCTAAAACTTTATGATATATATTTTTAAATAAATTCAATTTTTTGAAAGCTTGCGTAACACGCAACACCAGATTTAAGAAAACATGATACTCTATTAAAATATTATTATTTGAAAATTAAAATTATAACCTAGAAATTAATTTGGAGGGTATGAGTAATAAAAACTAAATTATAAAAAAACTATATGGTTTACACATATATAAATTAAATTCAATGGCTATCTATTTATTATGAATAGAATAAGAAGTATTTGAAAGGAAAAGAAATGTTTTCTAAAAAACTCTATTTTTCTAAAAGGTGGTCTAGTCATGCTTTGTGCACATAATTTAAAATTAATTTTTACCAATTTTAGAAAATTTACTTTAAAAAATAAAATTAATTTTTTAAATCTACATGTAAAAATTATATTTGGATTAATTTCTGATAATTTTATGAAAAGATTGAGTTTTTGATAAATAGTGAAGAATACTGATTTTTATTGAAAACTACCTTTTTGTTTAAATTATTTACAAAAAATTGAATTATATTTTAAATTTTTTTTAAACTAAAATTAGTTAAATTATATTAAAATCTAAATAATTTTTGTCATCGTAATCAATTTCATTTTAAATTTTAATATTAAAACATTCTATACTTATGAGAATTTTCTCTTTGAAAAAAAAACTCTTTCATCACATCTATGGTTTAATTTTAAATTTAATTCTAACAATTTTGTAAATTTTTCATTAACAAACCCTGGACAACCCTGAACCGGTCTCCTAATACATCTCTCAGCATGACCCAAAGGGCATTCCCAATCCCCACTAGATGAAAACTAGTTTCAGGAATCAAAATTAAACAGGTGGGAAAATATTGGCCCATAAATAAAAATGAAATAAGGAAAATGAAAACTTGAAGCGACGAGAAAATAAAATTGTACATACCTACATGTGACCCTACGATTTTCAACCGACCTCAAACCAACATCACACTACTATGACCGAATCCGAGCAAGAAGTAGCCTATGAAGCTAAAAACAAAGATAAACAATAGTCATGAGTATTGAAACTCAGTAGGATAGTCTGGTAAACTATTCCCAATGCATTTCCTTTAAATTAAAAGAAAATTCAATTTTCAAGTTTGAACTATAATATATCAAAGTATTCTTTTATACTCATTTTACTCAAAAAATAAAACTCATTTCCCTTATTTATTTCTAAAACCAAGTTCATTATATTAGTTTCCCACTAAAATTTTATAAAGTAAAGTTATGCTTTTATTTTTTTGGATGGAAAGAAATATTATAAAACAATTTGACTTTAAAACCTTTTTCACAAGATTTTAGAAACCAACACATCACTTCCAAGTAAACATTACATGAGCAAGCACTACAATATACATATAACTAGGGCAATGAAAATATACATACGAGTATCACATTTATTACTACAAGAAAATATGATCTAATAGACATAGGTAAACCCAAGAGATCAAGAATAATCCAAAATGTACTTATACATGAGACCCCATCCTTGGTATCATGACACACACGATTAAATCAAAACGCTCAAATTCCTATCCACCCTAGCTCAGGATAGACCAAGGGGCCCAATACCATAGCAATAAACTCAAATATATCCACCTATTATGGGCCACCGGTTAGTACCTCAACTACCAGTGCATCAATCATTCTCAAAAAAAATCTCTCAATATTTTAGGTTCCCATGTATCATGTATATAATAGGGGTGAGTCAATTGATTCCATTTGATCATACAATCACAAAATATATATATATATATATATATATAATAATTCAAAACAAGTCTCACCACAAGTCTCCCCAAGGACTAATCTTGGGCCTCAGAATAAATAGAACATACAAGGGTTCCAACTGAGTAACCTTAATAATGGATCACAAGGATTCCGCAGTGAGGACATCCCATACATTATGCATGGACAATGCAAGAGAAACATCCATCAGAGGTTTTCATAGTAAATTTTTTTATCAATTTCACCAAGATTCCAAATTGACCTTTAAGCATTTCACAAAAACAACTTTTATCAAATATACAATCTATCCGTCAAAATAAGTGTAAAAACACCATTTACCATTTCAAAATATTCATAAAATATCCTTAAAACATTTCAATTACACCTTGAAAAAAAATTCTTACAGAAATGATAAATGGACCATTTATCAGTGGCACATGCCAAAACACCTTAAAATCCAACTTTCATATCTTTATAAAAAACAAAAACCGCAAGGGAAACCCATGAAAGGAAACACGAAACACCATTTATCATCTTTAAAATACATATAAAAATCCAAACCATGCATTTTAAATCCTATATTATCCAAAAAATCCAATAGGGAATTTAACTAAACAATTGGTGTGTTCTATTTACCAAAATAATTTTTTTCATCACAAAACAGGGCTTAGAACACTATTTGCATACCAATAAATCTAATCCAAGGGACACACATCAATATTTATTAATCAAGAGAGGTTTAAAAATCATGAAATAGTTGAATATTAAATTAAAAATATATGTGCAAGGGGAGACCTACTTTATTTCACAAAAATAATTTATTCTAAAAATCATAAGTTACTAACTATAATTAAAGAAAAATACAAAAAACAAGAAATTAATAATTCTTTAATTTAAAGGAAAATGAAAAGGGCTCCTACCTTAGGGTGGAATTAATTTAATACCTATCACTTGATAGAATTGGTAGTGACCACTCATACTCAGTCCCACACATTCATGCACATACCTTTATATATACATATATATCCCTTAACCCAATTTATGCGTTCCCTGCACCATGAGGGAACACGTACATGAGAGATATATATTTATATATATTCATACCTAGGTATATGCATGAACACCCTTAAAAATGATCCAAGCCCACTACAACAATTATCAAGTACTCAAAATCACCACGGTAAGGTTAAAACACTTAAAGTAAAATACTAGGAACTCAAAAATTAATGCGGTAAGGACCAACGCACCCCAAAATAATTAAAAAAGACCCATAAATTACTAAAACCACAAATATAAATTGATAAATAACTATGAATGAAGAAAAAACTACTTGAAACATCATTATAATGATCCAACACACTATAAATCAATAATAATAACTTTAAAAAAATTAAATACCCTAATTTAGAAGCTGAAAAACCAAGTTTGGGAAAAAAATATCAACTCAGACGATGGTGGAAAACTAAAACAACCCAAACCTCTTTGCCTTCAGTGACGATTGTAATAAATCTCACCAACATGACCTGAGGGACCATTCACACACCATATCGAAGGAAAAAACATGAAAACACATCAACCATAACCCTAGAAATTTTTTCCAGTAAGTATTGGACAATGAGAAGGAGAAAAATGCCAAATTGAGGGAGAAAAGAAGGATATAAAAGCTTACCCTGAAGAACCGACCATGAAATGCAAAGAGAATCAGGAGAGATTGTTGCAGAAGGCGGGTTTAGAATGGGGTCATGTGCCAAAACATGGGGTGTGCATCAAAGAGGGGTGTGTTCTGGAGATGGGTCGTGCTAGCCAGAGGTGTGCTCACTAAAAAGAGGATGGGATAGAGGTTTTGGATCTAGGGGTAGCTGGAGGTAGGGAGTGCGCAGGAAGGGTTGCACACATGGAGAGGGGGAAGGGAGGGGTAGGTTGCATAGGAGAGGGAAGGGAAGGGGATTATGGTTATAAAATAAAAAATATATAATAACAATAATAATAATATTTATAATAATAATATTTATAATAATATTAATAACCATATTAATATTATTATTATTATTAACAATAATTTTAATAATAATAATAATCAGCATCATCATTAGTATTATTATTATTATTAATCATTATTTTTATTTTATTTTATTTTTCATCTGATTTTAATATTTTTAGACACAAAGCAGGCCGCATGGTTTGGTTGCACGGTCTCCCAGACTATGTGCCAACAGTGCCCAGGCCAAAAACTCATCGGAAATCTTTAAAATCAAATAAAAATACCTGGGTATCAACCCGAACCCCAATCGGAAAGACCCAATACCAAGAAATGAATAAAATAAGGGTATGTACAAGGTCAGGGTGTATCAATTATCCCCACCCTAGACACTTTCTTCCCCTATAAATTTACCCAGTCGAAAGATAGACATAAATTGAATCCATGCCCAATTGAAACCGAAAGGAACCAAAAACCTTGGGGTCACCGTTCACTCCCCCAGTCATACCTGACTGATAAAAAGGAAAAATTCCCAATATTAAGGGGATAACATGAGGGTGAGGGTTCTCCCCACCACAAGAACTCAACTATATTAGGAAATTTAAAACCGAAACAAGGCCACCAAGGCCTAAACAATAAATCCACTATAATGGAGCCCAGAAAATTAGGACACTAGTTTGAGAAAACCAACACAAACCTTTATATAAATTACTGAAAAACTTGTCCAATGAGGCTGGTAAATCCCAACATGAACTTCATCCAATTCCCCTAACATGATCAGAACCACACCGCCATCAAAATTAGATCCCCAACACTAGAGAAAACCCACAAGAGAAATTATATCTAAATAGAAAACTCAAACACACCTTAAAACATAAATCTTCCCAAACACTTACATATCCAAATGAGAAAAACTAGAACCAAAGGTGAAACCAACCCATGTGAGGTCCAAACATCCCCTAAGAAAAATTAACAACTTGAAAAGCCACATTTGAATAGTTAGAACTACTTGGATAACAAAAAAAATAAATCCATCATAACTTTACAATAACATGATGAACTTATAATGGCAGGTAAAAAGAATAATGAAACCGTAAATGTATCTATTCTAAGACGAAATATAAATAACTATAAAAGGGTCTCATGTACCCCTAAAAACACTGACTATGCATGAGCTTCACCCTGAGACTTAAGGTTGGGGTTCTAATGGCTGAAGCATCTCCTGCCTCACAGTTAGGAATGAGAATCCCTCAATCACAACTTCTTCTTTAAGAAACTCTTCCTATAGTACTTCCCCCAGTGACACGAATTTCCAAATCGAGTGCAAGACTTCGGAGTGATGCGACAAGATGGCTTTGAATTCTCAAACCCACCCCACCAGTAACACACCAAGAAGAGTTATCATGAACTGGATGCCATAACCAATGAAGAAGACTCCTTAGGAATAGGTTCCTTTGTCTTAGGCTTCTTTCCATATAGGTTACCCTTACGAAAAACAAGGGGTTCCATATTTCCAACCAATACTAGTTTCACCCCAGTAACCAACTCCTTAAAGTGGTCAATATAAATTTTTACCAGCCTAACCCTATTGAACATCCCGCAACTCTACCACCTTCCTCAACTTCACATTCTCAGGTATAAACGCTCAGACGAAGGTGGCCTTGAACATTTCCCATATCACCCAAACTTACAATGAATATGGGATAACCCACTTCCACTGGTCCAAAACTGGACTCTCAAACAACTCCAAAATAGCATGAACCCAGATAGCCTCAATATTTCTCAACACCCTGGAGACACACTCTACCTATTCAAGACATATACCTACCTCTAACGGATCTCTAACACCACTAAAGATAGGAAACACCCAAGAAAAATCAGGAATTAGGCATGACTCATTATAAATTTTAAGGACCTTTATGGGTAGCACATTCCAAACAACACAAAAAACACAAACCAAAACCGAAATCAAATAAAATTAAAATTAAAAGAAACATAATAAGCTAAAATGACCGGCTCAAAAACCAAAACAAATTAAACACAACCGAAAACATTTATTTCAAAATCCACCATTTTAATTAAAATTTTAAAATGACCTTCTTCTAAGTCCACTTTTCCAAATTCTAAAAATGCATTTTTAAAGAAATTTTCAATTTACAAAATCATTTCCCATTTTAAAATAACTTTATTTCAAAGCTATTTTCCAAATTTGAAACCACTTTTCACCCAAAAAAATCCACTCCCCAAAGAAGAACCAATTTCCCAAAACCTTTAAGTTTCAAAAACTCACCCACATCATTATATGAGTTGTCAAATTTTTGTCCCTCTATTTCCATCCATGTGTGAAAACATGAACTTCTTACTCATACTTACACACATTCAAATGCTCACAAGAATCACCCAAGGCATTCTCTTTGCAAGTCCAAACAAGCACCAAACTTTCAAGACAAAATTCTTTCAATTTCGAAACCCACTTTACCAATTTAAATCCATTTAAAAGAAAACATTTTCATTTCAAACCCATTTTCATTTTCAAAACATACCCCTTACACTAACCAAAACCAAGACAAACTCAACTTGCATCAAACTACTGGAGGGAGGGACAAGTATTCATGCTTAACCTGGCGACATGGTAGTGGGCCATGCCCCAAGTAAGCTTCAAAAATTAAGAGGAGCATAAATTGTGTACTTAGACTCTATATGGATCACTAAATCATGTGAAATTATGACATAATACCATATTGCCTCTGTTTTCATCCTTCAATCCGAAACAAAGACAAAATACTTAATTCTCAGACTACCCCTAGAAACTCAAGGTTCAGAATGAGAAAGGGTTCATAACACCCTTCCTGTACCTACCTCTTGAGTCCTAATAGTCCTAATATATAACTACTAGACACCCCAAATAATAAGTTCTATCTATGATTCCATTTTTTTATGAACCAACCTGGGTTGACCCTAAACCGATCACCCGAGTCGGCCCACAGCTTGGCCAGAAGGGAGTTCCTGATCCCCACGGGCTAGAAACTAGTGTCAGGCATAAAAATTAAATAGGTGGGAATTATTTGGCCCATAAATAAAAGAAAAATAAATAAATAAAAATTAAACAATGAAAATGAAAATTGGTAGTGGAGAGAAAATAAAATTGTACATACCTCCATGTGACCCTATGGGTCACCACCGACCTTAAACCAATGTTGCACTATGGTGACCGAATCCGAGAAAGAAGTAGCCTCTGAAGATAAAAACAAAGATAGACTATAGGTTTGAGTATTAAAACTCTATAGGCCATCCTAATAAACTATTCCCAATTCATTTCATTTAAAATTAAAGAAACATCAATTTTCAAGTTTAAACTTCAATATATCAAAGTATTCTTTTCTTCTCATTTTACTCAAAAAAAATACAACTCATTACACTTATTAATTTATAAAACCAAGTTAATTATATTAGTGTTCCTCTAACATTTAATAAAGGTAAGTTATGATTTCATTTTTGGATAAAAATAATGACTATAAAACACTTTGACTTTAACGATTTTTTCACAAGCTTTTAGAAACCAACACATCAATTCCAAATAAACACTACATGATCAATCACAACAATATACATATAACTAGAGAAATGAAAATATACATAAAAATATCACATTAATTATTATAAGAAAATATAAGCTAATGGAAATATGTGAACCCAAGAGATCAAGAATAATCTAGAACATAATAATACATGATACCCCATCCCCAGTAGAATGCCACACATGATGAAATAAAAACACCCAGACCCTAGACACCCTAAATCATGATATACCAAGGGGACCAATAACATATCAATAAACCCAAATATATCCACCTACTATAGACCAATGGTCGGTACATCAACTACCAGTGCAGCAATCATTCTTATAAAATTCTCTTAATATGCCAGGTTCCAATGTCTCATGTATATAACACGAGTGATCCAACTGATGTCATCCAAGCATCCAATCACAACATGTGTGTCTGTGTGTGTGTATTAATAATAATAATAATTCATAATAGATCTCACCCTGAGTCTCCCCAAAGACTAATCTCGTGCCTTAGAATAAATATAATACATAAGGGTTCCAACTGAGGAACCCTGATAATGGATCACAAGGATTCCATAGCAAGTACATCCCATCCATTATGCATAGACAAGGAATGAGATACATCCAATGGGGGTTTTCATAGTAAACATTATTATCGATTTCACCAAGTTTCCAAATGGGCCTTTAAGCATTTCAAAATCTAACATTTATCAAACATGCAATCTATCATTAAAAATAAGTGTAAACACATCATTTACCATTTCAAACAATTCACAAAATCTCCTTAAAACATTTCCATTACACCTTGAAAATAAAACATTTCTTACAAAAATCCAAAACGGGACATTTATCAGCGACACATGCCAAAACACCTTAAAATAAAATTTTCATATATTTATAAAAAGAACCAAAACCACAAGTAAAACCCATACAAGGAAACACCAAACATTGTTTCAAATCTTTCCAATACATATAAAAATCCAAACCATTCATTTTACATCATATATTACCCACAAAATCCAATTGGGAATTTAACTAAACAATTGGTGTGTGATATTTACCAAAACAATTTTAGTTATCACAAAACAAGGCTTAGAAAACTATTTTCATACCAAGAAATCAATCCAAGGATCACACATCAATATTTATTAATCAAGAGAGGTTTGAAATGCATGAAATATTTGAATCATGAATTAAAAAGGTATCTGCAAAGGGGGGATACTTTATTTCACAATAATTATTTATTATAAAAACCATAAGTTACTAACTAGCATTAAATAAAAGTATTAAAAACAAGAAATAAATAATTATTTAATTTAAAGGACAATGAAAAGGGATCCTACCTTAGGGTGGAATTAATTTAATACCCAGTACTTGATATAATTGGCGGTGACCACTTGTACCCGACCCCACATGTGCACCCACATACCTTTATATATATATATATCCCTTAACCCAATGCACATGTTCCCCACTCCATGAGGGAACACGTACATGGGATATATATATTTTTATATATATTTTTATCTTGGTATATGCATGTGCATTCTAAAAAACATTCATAGCTCATTGTAACAATTATTTGGGACTCAAAATCATCACAGCCAGGTTAACGCACTTAAAGTAAAATACTAGGAACTCAAAAATTAATGCGGTAAGAACTAATGTACCCCAAAATAATTACTAGGGACTCATAAATTATTAAACCCTCAAATATAAATTGATAAATAACTAAGTATGAAGGAAAAACTAGTTGAAACGACATGATAAAGATCCAATGCACTATAAATCAATGACAAGGACTTTAAAACAATTAAAGAACCTAATTTAGAAGGTGTGAAACCAAGAGGTGGGAAGAAAATATCACCTAGAATGATGGTGTCCAATAGAAACAACCCAAACCACTTTTCGGTTTTCAGAACTCTCACTAATATAACCTGGGGGACCATTCTCACAGCCTATTGAAGGAAGAAACACTAAAAACGCATCAACCATAACCCTAGAATATTAGGCTGATTGTTACTGGGAAACGAGAAAGAGAAAAAATTCCAAATCGAGTGAGAATAGAATGAGAGACATGATTAACCCGAAGAACCAACCATGAAATTCAAAGAGAACTAGGAGAGATAGTTTTAGAAGGAGGGAGCCATATGAGGTCACACACAGCAAAGGGGGTGTGCGTCGGAGAGGGGTGTGCGCTGGAGAGGGTTTGCACTGACTAGAGGCATGATCGCTGGAGAGAGGAGGGGAGGGAAGCTCCGACGGTAAGGTCATACAGAGGTAGGAAGTGTGTATAAAGGAATACTCATAGGGATAGGGGGAAACGAAGGGTTGTATTACGTTGGAGAGTGAAGGGAAGGGGATTAGGTTTACAAAATAAAAAAATATTTATAATAATAATAATAAGCATATTAATAATTATTATTATTATAATATTATTAATAACCATAATAATAATAATAATAATAATAAATTTTAAGAATAATCATCATTATAATAATAATTTTAATAATAATAACAATACTAATAATCATTAGTATTATTATTATTTTTATTCTTTTATTTTATTTTATTTTATTTTTCATCTGATTTTATTATTTTTAGACACAAAGAATTCCACAATGTTTGACCATAGGGTCTGCTAGACCGTGTTCCAACCGTGAACATACTAAAAACTCACCTGAAAGCTTTAAATTTCAAACAAATTAAACAGGTCTCAACCTGAACCCCAACCGGAAAGATCCAAGACCAAAAATGAATAAAATAAGGGTGTGTCCAAGGTCGAGGTGTGAAGAAATTTAATTTGGTAAAATGGATTCCATATGTTGATTCATCATAATTTATATTATATATTAATTTAAACTTAAATTTTTACCATAATTAATAGTGAAAATAGTAAAAAATTAATTATCACGATTATGGTAAAAATTGGTTTATTAGGGAGTTGAACTAAGATTATAAGGGTTAAAAGTGACCTAAAACTTGTAAAACACCCATTTTATGGACATATTTCAACCTTATAACCTATATAGTTTGATAATGTACCATTTTTTAGGGTTTTGGGATGATAAGAAATTTGGTGTAATTGATTCTTTTCAAAAATTTCAAGTGTGTCCTATCCCCGACCTATAAAAGGGAACCCTCTCTCCTCCAATATTTACACTTCCAAAACCCATTGGTTTATAAAATACCTACCCAAATACCTTATTTACTTTCATCCCTACATCCTAGAGGCCTTATTTTTATTAATAATCCCTCCTATTAAGGGTTTAGGTATAAACTTAAAGAGGCTCTCTAAAGAAGAGGTAAGATTTTTAAACATGCATATTTGTTTTATTTCTTCTTCCACCTCCTTCAAACCTTATTAAATTATTCTAATATAATAACTCTAATATCTCTTATATAATGAGATGTTATTATGTTAATTTAATAACCCATATCCATCTCCAATTCCATCTTTTGGACCCAGCATTGCATTTGTTGTCAATAATGTATCAATATGTGTTTGGTGAGTTTAGATGAAGTAGAGATGCTTGGAAAATTATTATAGATTCACTTGATGTAATTGGATTCCATTATTGATAAATTTTCCATGTCAAAATTTTGATAATTGACTTTACTGGTCTTAATTTCAATGACATGTGTCAATAAGGACACATTGTTTACTATACTGTTTGGAGAAGAATAATTAGAAGTATTCCATGAAAATTCTTCTTAAAATTATTATATTAGATATTGAAAAAGAGGATTTTATTGGAATGTTTTATTATTGGCCTTACATAAAAAATATGGCCAACCATGTGAGCCACATGGTCTAACTCAACCCCACACATGTGGGAGGAGGACCTCAACCACATGAGGGAATCGATCCCCACAGCCCGCATGGAGGCATAGGTGTGGGTGGTCCCATGTATAAGGATAAAAGTATAACACACCCATAGGTGTGTTTGGGACCATTTATAAGGCCCATAGGGTGTCGGTGGCCTTTTGCAGGTGAGGCACAGCCCATTTGGCATGCAGTGAAAGGTGTGATGGGTGTTGATCCCCCATAGCTAGATTGAACGTTGTAGCGGTGAGGATTGAATGATATATTTATTCCTAAACATTGTGAATTTGTTATGTGGGATGCATTCCAATGGCTATTGTTACTATATCAATTAAAAACATGGACAGAATGAGCATTGTCCGATGAATCCTACACTTCATGTATTCAAATAATTTTATTGTCTACAACCTTCATCTATTTAAGGTTATCTACATAATCTTAGTACTACTGAACATCTCCACTCATCCTATCAAAGGTTTGAGATAATATTTATCGAACTAAATCATGGAATGAAACTTATTCTTGCATGCATGTTAAATATTTTAAGAACAGTGATGCCTCTTGAAGTCATCGTATAAAGTTAGAAACTCATCGCATGATGATATTAAGATCACATAGACGAATAGTGACAGTCAATGAGCCATATATAGAAAATTTCCTGAGAACAAAAGACAATCACCATGACATCACATGATTTTCATAGATAACATGATAGTATGAATCCATCACCTGAAAAATAATGTAACCTTTAATCATAATAATTGTCCATCTGGTATAGGTATTATTGCATGAATTTTTCATAAGGAATTCCACCAAGCCATCAAGAAGAATCACATGAAGGTATGTCGATAATCACCACAGTATCTCAAGAAGTCCACTAAGGAATTACATGATCAATAATGTGATCATCAAAATCTATCACATGATCGAGTGATCATTCTAGTGATGCATAGAGAAGTCAAACACTTCATAATTAAAGAAATCCTAAGATCTTTAGTGGTTTTAATAAGTCCTTGACATGGCATGAAAAGTTTAGGATAGACAGTGTATCCTCTACTATAAAAATTGAGGCGGGATCAATAAAGTATGTTGCTGTATTTTTGAGGAATCGAGTGAATCTCTTGAAATAAAGGGTCCCATGTGATTAATTTACACAAATAAGAAGAACCCACATGATCCTCTCATATGAAGTATATCAATAAGATAACCAGTTTTGCAAGGATTTTTATATAGAACCTATGGACACAACCAGTTTCATATGAAGGACCTCTCATGTAGCACCTTTTTCTTACAAGAAGTTTTTTGAGCAGAAACCCATGGATAGTCACATGTTCATGTGAATCCCTTTTGTAAAGAACAGTTGACATCACGTGACCTCTTCATGTGAATGAATAGAATCATCTACAAGCCTCACTTAGCTTATACAAAGGTAGAGAGACATTATGTAAAATCTTTACATGAAGGAGAATAATCACTCACAATCCTTTAATAGATTTTACAAGAATGGTATGATTGATAGAGGATAGTTCATGTGAACCCTTCCAGATCATATGAAGGAATCCTTAAAAAAATCCTTGCATGAAACTCATGTAAGTAATACACCCTACATACCATCTTTTCTAAACTTCAAAGGTTTGGAAGAAAAAATTCAATAGAGAGTTTAAAATGATGCTTGAGGAATTTTTTGATTAAATAATTGAATTTATAAACACATAAAGTAATAATGAAAATAATTTTTTCATGTGCCCATGAAATTCACACATGAAGTGAAATAAATAATTCAAGAAGACAATGAGCTAAAATTGTGAAATATTATTCATGTATAAGATATTTTTGAAGAATTTGTGTGCAACACTAGCACACATCTAAGTGGGGTCAGGACTACATCGTCATAAGGAATCATAGCCCAATCATTGTTTCACTGATAAAAGTGGTCATTTATAAGTGATGATAATTGATTGAGTAAGAACAATAGAATTTTTAAAGGTTGTTGAAGATACTTGAAGAGTAAATAAGCAATTCAGTTCCTACAAGATCATGGAGGAAGATTAAAGATCACCCAGTAGTGGATCAAGACTTCATCAAAGTTAAAGTCTTCTCATTGGTGTTGGGAGTAGTTGAAGTGTTTTGGTAAGATTCATGAGCAGAAAATGTATCTCAGTTAGATCTAGAGCATATTTATTTCGGTTGGATTTGAAAGAAAACGGAGTATCTTAGTTGGATATTGATCATTGTAATCACTTGTTTAATAGTTAATAATCTATAATTGGGGAGAATATTCAGTTTCAACAGGGAGTAGTCTTTTTTAAAACCTTTTAAATATTGTATGATTCTCTCTATCCATGGAGATATTGATAGATAATAATGATTAGATCGATAACCATAACAAGTTCAAGAGGTTGAATTGAAAAGAAAATGAATTAGTAAAATGAAACCAATGATTCACCCCTCCCCTCTCAGTGGTCAATCCAACCTGGGGAAATATAATTGGTATTAGAGGACCAGTTACCTTTAAATATCCAAGAAGCATTCTGATAGATGGATAATCATAATTCTATCAACAACCAAGGTGTTACAAAATTTTATGGGAATAATTATCATAGTTGGAGGAATAGTATTCTACCCTATCTTTTATCACTCATCCTAGAAGTGAGAGATGATGCAATAATGGGTTTTCTAACTATTGTTGATGATGCTTCCATGACACAAGATGATAATATAAATATGGAGTTAGATGGAAAATATCATAATTTTGTCTTGATAGATCTAATAGAAAAGGTATGCACAAAGTTGATGGGTCTCCAGACATCCAATGAGATCTGGGATAAACTTAGAAGTAGCTATAAAGGAAATGTCAAATTCAAGGAATCCAAACTACAAGTTTGGAGTAGTAATTATGAGGAATTTAAAATGAACGATGAAGAATGTATTAATGGCTAATTCAACAAAGTGAATGATATAGTTGGAAATATTTGAGGATTTGGTGAGAATATGGATGACTCTATCATTGTCAAAAAGCTGATGAGGAATTTTCCAGATCATTTTGACTCAAATATTTCATCCTTAGAATAAAGAGATTATTATTCTCTTGATTAACTACAAAATATTATCATATCTTATGAGATGATTAAAATTATGTCTTTCAAGAAGAAATAAAAAAATTGAAATGGCATTTGAATCTATAAGAAATGGAAAATTACAATAATAAGAGGCTAAAGAATTAAAGGATTTAGATAGTGATGAGTATGATGATGACTTAAATCATATTTTTCCCTTATATAAAAAGGGTTAGGGAGGGGAAAATAGAAGGGAAATAATAAGAAACCATCTAAATGCTTCATATATAGAAACTCTTGTCATTTTTCTAAGAAGTTACTAAAGAATTGGGTTGAAGGATCAAAATCACAATCAAAATATGATGATGAAATATCACATAAACACAAATGGTATAAGAATAAGAAGAATAATAAACACTAAAAAAGTAAGAAGATAAATCTTATGAGAAAGAATAATAAATATTCATTATAAATTTGTTCTTCATATAATTAAGTTGGTTTATTTTACCATGAAAAGAGAAGAACTGGTTCATCAAGTATAAGTAATGATGAATAGGAAAGAACAGAAATTGAGTGGAATATGAAATAAAAATTAGAATTTTTCATGGAACATATCAAATATCTCAAGAAATAAATGAATAATATTGAGAAAGAAAACAATAAATTTAATATTAAAAATAATATGGAATAAATAGTTCTTATTGATGAAGAAAAGGAGGATGTGATCAAGAAATGAGTATTTTTTAGTGATATCAAGAGGCACAAATTAAAAAATGATGAAAAATATAAGATGATATGTGATCTTGAAGAGAAGTTAACTTACAGAGAAGAAGAGTCCTTTGATACATAATCTATATGCTTTACAATTAAACATGAGTTGAATAAATCTAGAGAAGATTTCAATAAATCTATAGAGATCAAGGGATAATATTATCAATATGGAGAGAAAGAAGGTAAAAGTGAATCCAATCATTTTTTTAGAACTTCTATTTATAATAGTTAATATGTGAAAACTAAAACTAAATTTGGGCCAAGAATAACAAGAGGAAATATTCTACATCGAGTAAAGGGAAGAATATTTCAATAATCCCCCCCCCCCCCACAAGAAAATAAAGTCTTGTTTTGTAAGAGTACAACAATAACAACATAGATATGAATTCATCTAGAATTAATCTGTGAGAATAAAGTTTCAAATATTTCGTTGGTGTTTTGGTAAGAATTGTCACAAATACTACTCTTACAAGAATAAAATTTCTTTACCAATAATGATATAATAATTAGGGGATTTGATGAGAATTTAAGGAAAAGATATCAAATAAAAAAACTTTTTAATTGATCTGCACCACAATTATCTGCACAAAACAAATTTCATATTTTGGAATAAGTTTATGGTAGATGCATTTTGGAAGGTCACAAGGATGAGGTATACATCATAAGGTTCAAAGGAGAAGTTATCTATAATATTAAAGGGTAGATATTCCAAAATAAAACCAATGAAAATTCATGTAATTATTTTGAGAAGATTGATAATTTCAAGAAATATTTTATAGTTATTTGGATAAATTAATTGAAATTGGATAAACAAATTAGAGGAATATGAGAAACATGTTAAAGATAAAGGAAACAAATTGGTCTCAAAAAATGAGTAGAAAGTTGATGAGAATTTATCCAAAGGTGGAAACTTGAAAATCCAAAATACTAAGGTTGAAAATTTTATTCAACATAAATAATAATAAGGGGAGATATAATATAGTCAAATCAATGAGACTCAAAAAAATAATTCAAATAAATATTCCCATGGTGATATTGGTAGAAAATAATGGCACAGATTGAGAGGAATATCTCAGTATGAATGTTATTTCTAAGAAACTAAGTGGTACCTCTTTATTCCCTTATAGATGAATTCTTCTATACTAATATGTAGGTAATTTAAGGATATGAATGCATGCCTTCAGGGGGATCATTTATGAGATAAATATGTTAAAACTTCACTACATAGTGAATGCAGTACTTCTAAAAAGAGTTTTAAAATCATAAGATGAGGTATTCCAATCACACTTTTATCCCTTGTTTTTAATTGTATTAATAATATCAATTAATGGGGGTGCTTGATTGATGTCCATATGAGACAAAGGGTGATCTATTTCCTTTTCACTTGAAATTTTCTGATGTGTTTATTAAAGTGTGTGCAGGATTTATCATTTTGTTGATAAATATGATTATTTCCAACCCCTATAAGAGAAATGAGAAATTCTAATCATGGTTTCACATACATGGTTATTTATAGATATCATAGACAACCTTGGTTGTATCTCTATTTTTTTCTACACTGGTTTATCCCACATAGACTTAGATTTTATTAAATAAAGTCTCTTATCTATGAAAACCATGTGAGATCATCCCTATCTTAGAATTGAACAAAAAAATTCATAAAATGGAGAAGAACATGTTTTTAGAATAAAAATGAGATGAGAAGACACCTAGTTACCCTTTTTATTTAATTTCCAATAAGGGGGTAAATTTTTTAGTACACATATTGACTTTTAAATATATAAAGATATATTAGCAATTAAATTCAAAAGGGAATATTTTTTGGCCCAATGTTTCATTTTTTGTTAATTATGTGTCCATATGTGTTTGGTGAGATTGAATAAAGTGGTGATGTTTCAAAAAAAATATTGATACACCTTATGACATTAGATGTCATGCTCAATAAATTTTCCATGTTAAAATTATGATGATTTATTGCACAAATCTTAGTGTCAAAGACATGTTTCAATAAGGAAGTATTGTTTACTATAATGTTTAGAGAAGAAGAATTAGAATCATTCCATGAAAAATATTTTTAGATTTATTATATTAGATATTGTCCATTGAGGGTTTTATTATAATATTTTATTATCGGCCTTATATAAAAAATAGGGCCAACCATGTGAGTCATATGGTCCGACTCAAACCCACACATGTGGGAGGAGGAACTCGACCACATGGGGTAATCGATCCATGCAACCCACATAGAGTCATAAGAGTGGGAGGGCCCGTGTATAAGGCATGAAGTATTATATGCATGGAAGCATATATGGGACTATCTATAAGGTATACACAGTATTGGTGGGCCTGCGCTGGTGGGGCGCGGCCCGTATGGCATGCGGTGAAAGGTGTGGTGGGTGTTGATCTTTTGTATCCAACTTGAACATTGTAGTAGTGAGGATTGAATGATATACTAAATCCCCAAAGTAGTTCACTTCATATGTGGGATGAATTTCACTAGGTAATGTTCCTCTATCATTTAAAAATATGGATAGAATGAGCATCTTCTAATCTGAGTGATCTCTATCATCTGATGAATCTCATGTTATTTGTATTCAAATAAGTCGATCGTCTTAAACCTTCGACCATTAAATTGTGTCCTCAGATGCTCAGGACTACCATAAATCTCCACTAATCATATCGAAGTTTTAATACAATATTGATCAAACTAAATAATGACAAGAAATATCATCTTGCATGCATATTTAATATTTGAAGAAAAGTGATATTGCTTGAATCCATTGCATAAAGCCAGTAATGAATCATGTGATGATCTTAAGATCATATGACTGAATAGTGAAAATTAATGATCCATATCGAGAAGATTTTATGAGAATAAAATATAATCATTGTGACATCACATGATGTTTATGGATCATGTGAAAGTGGGAATCCATCACGTTAAAAGGAACGTAACCTTTGATTACAAAAAGTGTCAATATTTTACAGGTATTATTTAATGAATTTTTCAGGAGGAAATCCACTGATCCATTAATAATAATCACATGAAGGAATTTCAATAATAATCATATCATCCTAATAATTACACAAAGGCATTACATGATCAATGAAGTGATTATACAAAGCTATCACTCGATTGAGTTATCATTCCAGCGATGCATAGATAAGCTGAAAGATTTTGCATTAAAGTGATCCTAAGATCTTTGAGGGTTTTAATAAGTACTCTACATGGCATGAAAAGTGGAGGAGAGGTGGTGTATCCTCATCTATAAAAATTTATGCATAAGTGATGAAGTATGATACTATGTTTTTGAGAAATCATGTAAAGATATATAAATAGAGGAGCCTCCATGATTCATTCATGAAAATAAGAAGAACTTATATGATCCTCTCACATAAAGGATATCTTTAATCTATATAGGTATTGTGAATATTTTGAGACAGAACCTTCAAACACAACTAGTGTCATGTGAAGGACCTATTGTGTAGGACATCTTTTTTATGTGGAGGTGTTTGAGAAGAAACCATTGGATAATCAAATGGTCATGAAAAGGACTTTCACAAAGAATAGTTGATATCATGTGACCTCTCCATGTGAAATAATAAAAACATCCACAAGCCTCAATTTCCTTATGTGAAGGAAGTTAGGCATCGTGCAAAATCTTCACACAACGTAGGATAAGAATTCATAAGCATTGAATGGATTTCATGAGAACATTGTGCTTTAAGGGGGGTAGTTCATGTGAACCCTTCCTGGTTACATGAAGGTAGTATTTGACAAGCCTTGCATGTAACTCATGAAATTCAAACACCCTACATAAAATATTTTATAAACTTAAAAGTCTTAGAATAAAAACAAAAGGTGAAGTTTAAAATGTTTCTTCATACATTTTGTGATTAAATAATTTATTTTATAATCACATAAAATATTAAATAAAATAATATTTTCATGTGTCTGTGCAATTCATGAATGAAGTGAAATAGATAATTTAAGAAGATAGTGAGCTAACATTATGAAAGATTATTCTTACATAATATATTATTAAAGAATTTGTGTACACCACTAGCACACATTTAAGTGAGGTTGTGAATTCATTATATGAAGGAAGCATAGCCCAATCATAGTTTCACTGAGGCAACTGATCATTTACACATGATCAGAATTTATTGAGAAAGAGAAATAGATTTTTCATATGCTGTTGAAGATACTTGAAGAGTACATGATAAAGTTAGATCCTACAATATCATGAAGTAATTACAAAGATAATACTATAGTTTATCAATCCTTCATCAAATTTTAAGTCTTGTAGTTGGTTCTGGGAGTAGATGAAGTCTTCTAGTTGGAGCTGGGAATAGAAGGAGTCTCTTTGTTAGAGTCGGAGCAGAAGTCTTTCAATTGGATATGAAATAAAATAGAGTCTCTCTATTGGAGCCAAAGCATTTTAATCACTTTTTTAATAGTGAATAATATGTAACTAGGTAGGAATAATCTTTTTTAGTAAGGATTATACTTTTATCGAACCTTGTAAATATTTTGTGCTTTTATCTCTCCATTATTACTACTACACATAAGGTGATATTGAGAGATGATATTAAGTGGATAGATAACCTTAAAAATATTGAGAGGTTGAATTTAAAGAAAATTAATTCATAAAAATAAACCACTGATTCACCCCTCCTCTCTCATTGTTCAATCCATATTGGGGAACTACACTATCAAATTGGAAACAAAACCATCAATCGTGTGTATGGAATACTACTGCATCATGAACCAATGTAATTCGTTTTCCATCACCACCTTTTAAGAATGGATATAATTATTTTTTTAACCTATATATATTTGTGACATTATTATATTTCTATAATTATGATATCACATATACCTTCTTAATTTTTATTCTGTGGGAGATATGATAACATCACTCGTGTGTACGACGGACTACTTACTTGTGAAGCGATGTGATGTGTTCTTATCTTATGCTTTAAATGAAAGGTAATAAGGTTAAAATTAATAAATATATTTTATATTTATGATCTAAGAATAATTATAGAAATATAATATCATATCTAACTTCTTACCTTCTAATCTGTTGGAAAATAATAACGCCACCCATACGTACGTGTAGACTACCGCCCCCGCATGGTGATGTGAAATATTTTTCATTTTATTTATACATGGATGGTAATAAGGATGTATTTGATTAATATAAAATATATATATGAAATAATAATGATTCTGAAAATATCAATTAATATTTATTTTTCTTTCATTCTATATGTTGAGAAAAATGGAAACAACGTTCATTCATGCATACGACATATTGTCTCCAAGAACGGTGTAATCCATTTTCTATATATAGATTTTATATATTACTATAAATACATATATAATTAATATATATAATATTTATATCATTTTTAAAATTACATATATGATTTAACTATGATCAAATTAAAATGAAAAAAAATTACTGAACTAAAACATACATAAAAAACGATGCAATTATCACCTGAAATAATGATTTTAACAATGTTATTAATAAATGAGTGATAAAATAATATAAGTAAATTATATATGGAATTAGATACATGATTATGGTTCTTTAATATATTTATAATAAACTTATATTTATTATAAAGGGTTTTTGAATACATATGAAGGAATTCGAACCTAAGGTAAGGGTTTCTCGTCTCACTTTTACTTCCATGAGACATATGCCAAATTCATCACTTATTCCATTGTGTGGTGTATATAATTAACCTGTTGATATCTTATACCATGAATATATTTCTATTAATGGTATTTAAATTTTCATTTGAAGTTATTTTTTCATGGGGCTTATAATTCAGAAGATACCAAGGTGATAAGGGTTTATTTCACCATCTCATAATTATTTGGGATTTTTTTAAGTATCCCTTAGGGGAATTATTTTGTATTTATAACATAAAAACAATATATTTACTTATCCTATGGTTATTAATTATCTTTTCAAGTAATAGTACCATTTTTATACTCTTTGGTACTTAAAATGATTGATAAATATTATTGAAGAAAATCTAACTCTATTTCTCTCTTCGGTTGAAAATCATTTTTCATAAAAATACATGTTTTCTAAAATAAAATTAAAAATTTTTATAAAAAATTAGAAATGATTTATTAAAAAAAATTACACATTTTTAAATTTTAAAAAATGTTTTCAAAGGAATATTCATTTTATTTTCAAAACAAGTCTTGTTTGGATTTTATTAAAAATGTGAAAGGAATATTTGTTTTAATGTATATGGTATGAATAGAATTTATTGCCATCATGACTACTCAATGTTTTAAATATTATTTTTTATTTTTCAAATTTTATTTTAAAATAAAATTATTTTCAATTTTTTTTTGAACTTTTATTTTAAAAGGTTATTTTCAAAGTGAAAAGTTTATTTTACTCAAGAATTTTTTAAATGATCTTTTCATAGAATTTTTATTCATCAATGAAAATAACACTTATTCTACTTATGATATGATAGGAATATATTATAATGATACCATACTTCTTATTTATCTGGATGATTTATGATTATTATGACTTGGTACGTACAATTTTATTACCATTCACTATTTTACTCTAGATGGTTTATGATTATGTTTATTTGATTGGGTAAGTATTAACATTTTGTACTTTTGTTTTTTAATATGAATTTTTATATTGAATATGTTTCACCCATTTTATATGAGGAATTAATTTGACTTAATAAGTGACTGGTAGTTCCCAGTTATAGATACCCCCTCGATGCATTGATAGGTATCATGATACAAAATAGTTAGCCAAATTAGATGGGTTTATACCCATAGATTTAAACTATCTTGCGAAATGTATTGATAGTATATTTTAGATGTATGAAATTATTAATTACCACACTATGAGATCATTTATTTATTTCCATGTGATTATTCAATTAGTTAAAATATCCATGGATAAGTTTCAATCTCATGTGATTATTTATATGGATTTATTTTATTGCCATTTATTTCTTCCATACTATGCTCAAATTATTGATTAAATGGAATGAGTTTTAGTTAATTACCTCTCTAAATTTATTATACTTATTTATTCATGACATCTTCTATTGTACACTTACCCTTAATGAGCATCTGATCTCACCACTTATGTTTTATTTTCCCAAGGATAACAAGAATTTTTTTATGATTGATATGTAGGGATATTCTAAGAGGATAATGGTGTTCTCAAATAAAACACTTTGTATATTTTATATTTTCAAATATATGTGAAATTAAAGTATGTATCTAGTTTAGAAATACTAATAAATTATTCATTCCTTTGGGATTTGATTCATTGTATTAATTGTCAATGTAATAAAGTAACCCTCAACTCTAGGCTACTAGGGTTGGGATATTTATAGTTGGTATTAGAGAAATTTTAGTAGAAACCTTGAGAACTAGATTTAAAAAAACATAGATTAGGTAATATAACCAAATGAATTACTTTAAGGATGGGTCTAAGTATAGGATAATATCCTTAAGTTTTGGTAAGGTAGAGATTATAATGTTTTCCTGTAAATACATTCATTTCTGAATACTATAAGTGTACTTGGTTCTGGAACATATGTACCAAAGGGTTATAACTTCAAAAAAGGCATGTCAGGCTTGAATCAAGCGTTGCCTTATACATAAAAATATACCTTAATATACACTTGGTTTGACACTTCTGAGGGATGTTTTAGGGTTAATTCATATTTTCTTTACAAACCATTATAAAGGATTTGAAAATATTTTTATGATTTGTAAAATTTTCCAAATTAACCATGTTTATGATTATGTGATTAGTCATGAGTAAATTTTCCAATTTATGTTAACTATTTCACTAGTTTTATTATTATACATTTTAATACATAATTTTATGGACTAATCTAGTGTATAGTATTTTTTATAAATGGTTCTTAGTAGAAGGAATAGTAATTGTATCAATGCGCATAATCCAAAGTGTAAGAATGATCATTTCCATGATGATCTTAAGAAAATATTTTCAAGGAAACTAGTCTCCCAAAAATTCTCATCATACGAGGATGTAGTATCATGTGCTATCAAGATAGAGAAATAATTATCCAAGTATTATGGATTTGGAGGTAATCAAGAGAAGAATAAGATGGGAGATAAAAAAATGGATAAGGAGGTGAAGAGAGATAAGGTTTTCCTGTATGTGATGGTTGTGGAAAGAAACACATTGGTACTTGATTTAAGGGAATGAGAGTTTGATTCAAGTGTGGATAGAAAGGACAATGTGAGCATGAATTTAAGCATAATAAAGAAACCTTTTATGTTCAGTGTTTCAACTCTAACTAGATGGGGTACTGTGCAAAAAAATTCCCCAAGAGTCAAGGTAATATACCTCATATTAATCTAAGGTACCAAGTTCAAGTGTATGTTATTATTACATATGAAGTGTAATTATTAATTTTCTTGTGTTTGGGTTAAAGGATTGTGTTAAAGGATTATTTTATCAATGATATTTTGGATATAAGAATCATTAAATGTATAAGTATTTCACTATAGTACCATTTCATTAAGGATTAAAAAGCATATGATGAATAGTACTGATAACTAAGAAAATTGATTTTTTAGCAAGTTAATATTTTTAGAACACACATGATTGAGCGAATATACACCTTAATATGTGGTCAATGTTGAGATAATTATGATAAATAGGTGTTTGTGGGATAGTATTGGTGAACATGAAATTGGTTTGTGATTTGATGGTTTACAACAACTTTTCTAGAGTTTACTGCATGTTTGGATTTATGGAATATATTTGACAAACTAAGATTTTATTTTTGGAAGCATTCATATTCTCATTAATGTTTCATGATGATCAAGGTATTTACATGAAATGACCCAAACTTTTATGAATAAAATTACCCTTTTTGATTTAATTAAATGTCTTATTGATATATAAAACACATGAACTTATTTTGATTTATTATATCCAATTGGATTTAAATGGTCATTAAGTATCTTTACCATTGATAATATAATTTTTTAATAGTGATCACATGACTAGTATAAATATAGTGTTTTAATAAATCCATTTAGCACAGATAAAGGAAGTGATGGCCTCAACAAGTAGGATCATACACTATGAAGCCCATTTATCAGAGTTTATAAGGGATATATTATTTTTGGTATTTGACCTAAACCAAGACCAATATGAGATCCAAAAACTTAAGCATGAGAGAAACTGTTTACTAGAGAATTTCAAGTTCATCGAGATCACAACCCAAACCATGTTCACCGAATTGCCCCATGAAAGCCCCACCAACACGCACATTACTCTTAGGGAGTATGCTGGTGTACTAAAGGGATATGTATCAAGACCCTGGAAATAGTAATATGTACATTATTTTGTAATTAATATATTTTTATCCTATTATTTTTAATTTTTAAATAATTTTTAAAGAACAGATTGTATTTCTGGTTAATATTCAAATTCAATTAAAAAATCTATTTGATATATTAATGGATTTTTTAAATAAATAATATTTTAATAAAATATTATTATTAAATAAATTTTATTTAATATAAATGATCATATAATTTTTATGAAGTCAAATGTAATTTTTATTAGGGTTCAAGAACTGTTATTGTCAATACCCATGAATTTTCAATAAATGTCAGTTCTTATTTTTAAAAGTGAAAATTCATATATTTAGAAAATTATTTAGATAAAATGAATATTATTTTATTAATTATGACGTCAAAATTATCTAATAGTGAATTTTTTATAATTTTCTAAGACAGTCAAATTTTTGGGTAAAAATTAAATATTGTATAAGTATACGGTGTGTTTTATGACATCATAAAGGCTTAATAGTGATATAATAAATACTATAAAATATATCTTCATACAAATATATGTTTTTAATTTAAAATAATTCAATTTTATGTTTATTTTATTTATTTTATAAATCTATAATGAATCCTATAAGACTTATAATATATTTTAATATTTTAAAATCATTTATTTGAGAGTGTGACTCACCTCCACATAAGAAAGGGAATTATTTTATTATATTCACCCCTTTTAATTATAAAATAATTTAAATAAATCCTTTTTTTCATAAACCATGTGAAAACCATGGGATAGTTTTTGGTTTTGAATGTTTTATTATGTAGTGTTCAAAAACAAAATAATAAAGAAATCCCCCTCATTTCCTATTGTAGGGTCCTGAAAATTCCGCAAGGGGGAAATCCAATTACCCCAAGACTTGGAAAAGGACCGAACCGGTCCACACACCACCTCCCAGAAATAGTACGTGGCCTATTCGGCAGATCTCCCCCCCACAATTCCGCGGACCAGCATCGTCCGCGAAATAGAGGCGGGGACCCTCTACGGGCACGAAGCAGGATGGGCGCCAGGCCGGTCCACCGACAAAAACTGCCCCAGCAGTGAACCGCTTCAACTAGCTACGGACCGCGTCAACCGGCCCGGCCGCATCCGTTGTCGTTCGCGGAATGGAGTCGGAACATTGCACGGCCGCGAAGCACCCCTCGAACTGACTTGGTTCGCGGGTGATGTGCGCCCACCGTGAGTTGTGGATTGACCAAGTCACCCATAAACTGGGTATCCGGTCATGGGCCTCTGCCAAAAGTATCACATGACCATAGATACACCACTTTCCCCCCTCTATAAAATCAGATCAAGGGGGAGAGGAAGAGGGGATAAGGGGAAAGGAGAGGAAGGACGGTTGAAAACCCGTGGGGAGACGCTGGAGAAATTTCTCCCATCGATAATGCTCTGCGACCATCTGCGGACCCCATATCGTCCGTGGATGAACTCTTCTGCAGAGAGGAGAAACTAGTCCTCGAACCACATGCGGCTAGATCCTCCGCGGCTGTCCCATAGCATCCATCTCCTTCGCGGACGGCCACCCCCTCCGCGGACCAGTGTCGCTCGAGAAACGGAGGCGGAAACCCCTCCGAGGGCGCAAAGTAGGACGGTCACTAGCCCCTTTGCAGACACCCTTTGCGGACGGCCACACCCTCCTTTTTCTAGGTTCATCTGGAAAGGGCCTCTTTTGTGTAATTCCCACACCAACCATTGTTAGGCACCTCTTACCTAGTCTTCCTAACCACACGACGTTAAACTGTATGGCCCTCGTCCTATCCATATGACGTTAATCTATACGGAAAGAGTCCTCTCTACATGACTATAAACTGTAGCATTCCCTATCATTCAATAATTGGATGTCTCTTGCTCCATGCAAGAGATGCCTTATGCTCCAAGCATAAGATGCCTCATGTCATGTTTACAGTGGCATAATTTCAAGAGCGCTGGAATCCGTTCAAACATTCCAACACTCCACCCCATGCTTTGTGTGTCCTTCATTCGGATCCTCATCCACTTTCCTGTCTTAAGGGACCTCCTAATGGCCTGGTCCCATGCCACCTCGGCTCACCTACCGTCTGGGGCCAACGCCTCCAAAAGACTTTGGACAACACTTCGAGTCAGTTCCTATGATTCAAACATGGTCAGCAGTCAACCCTCATTTGTTTGTCCCCATTTCAGGCTAACGCGATATGGATGATGTGTTTCAAACACGGTAAAAAGTTATCCTTCATCTCCATGCCACTCTCATTGCATTCTGGATGATGGGCATGCGATTCACACTTTTCATATCCCTTTGTTCGGATAGATTCTAACACCCTTGGTGTTATCCCGCTTGTACACTTGCGCATATGTGTATGCCTCAATTATATGCCTCAACCCACCAGTGAGTTGGGATGCCCTCATGGTCAGACATGAGGAAGGCACCTGGGCAGATTCCTTGTGTAAGTCCCATTCACCAGTGCCGCTCCTTAGCAGCACAAGGGCATCCATCTCGTAGTAATCCCTGAACTTATAAGATGCCTCATGCCATGATCACAGTGGCGTAATTTCAAGAGTGTTGGAATTCGTTCAAACATTCCGTCACTCCACCTCACGCTTTTCATGTCCTTCATTCAGATTTTCATTCTCTTGAATGTCTGAAGGGACCCCCTAACGGCCTGGTCCCATGCCACCTCATCTCACCTACTATCCTGGGCCAACGCCCCGGAAGACTTTGGACAACAATTTGAGATAGGTCCTGCGTTCCGAACATGGTCAGCAGTTGACCCTAATTTGTTCGTCCCCATTTCAGGCTAACGTGATATGAATGTTGTGTTTTGAACATGGTCAACAGTTATCCTCCATCACCATTCCACCCTCATTGTGTTCCAAATTTTGGGCATGTAATTCACACTTTTCATCTCACTTTGTTTGGACTGATTCCAACGCCCTTTGCATTATCCCTCTTGTGCACTTGCACATAGGCGTCGACCCCCATTATATTCCTCGATGCCCTCATGTCCAGACATGAGGAATACATGTGGGCATCCGACCTAGAGTAAGCCCCAAATTAATGGTCCTCCTTTATGCGTAATCCCCACTCCACTTCTCACAGACGCACCTTTCGCGACATGATCGTCTGGCCCCTGCTGCCTCTTGTTTCTCACACCGAGCATGACTCACGTGGGCTTAGAGTGAGCATCGACCATGACATCCTCTTATGGGCCTCCTCAGAGTGTAAGCCCCAATCCATCATTCTAGGCTGCCTCGGAGTGTAAGTCCAAATCCAATGCGAACTACATGGACTTTGATCCCTGCCTTTTAGGCATGGTACGTAGGAAGCCTCCAAGAGGTTCAAGCCCGACCACCTTTGGACCCCGGGTCCACATTCATGTCAGTTCTCTGACACTCCCATTCAAACTACATGGAATTTGATCCCAACCTCCTAGGAAGGGTACGTAGGAAGCCTCCATGAGGTTCAAGCCCAATAACCGGTCGATCTGACTATCTTCACATCAGTTCACCGAGCCGCTCCTAGCACCGTCTCAATGAGTCCAAACTCCTCGGGGTCATTAATCCAACGAGGGATGGTAAACCTTGGGCATAAATGATTCCGAACCCCTTGAATTTAGTTGACCATTACCTACCAGGGTTAAATCCGTGGATATTATGTTTGGGTATAAACCAAAGATTCACGAACATATGAATACGACTTAAATCTATAAGAGAGTCCCGAAACATACAATAATCCCCCCCAGAAGGGTGCGATGAGCCCGACTTCCCATCCTCTAGACCAATGTGAGTTCTTAAGAGTCACTGTTCAGACCATCTAGTGAACACCTACCTTTGGAAATAAGGTCCATCCATCATCGGATACGGAGCCGTTGGGTGTTTCGAGGCTGAAACCACGAAACACCTATATAAACCCACCCAAGATCCCATTTATCTTCATTAAAACTTCTTAAAACTCATCCACACTCTTCCCTCTACTCCCTAGAGTCCTCTAAAGTCTCCCATGATCTCTAAATAATCCTCTCCTAAGCCTTTGGAGTCACACATCCAAGTAAGACATTCTCTCTCCTCTTTTTATCAAGCACTTCAGTTGTGATATGCCCATTTTATTTCCATTTTATTAAGTTGGGATATATTCTTACCTACCCAAATTAATTGAAATTTAATTTTTAAATGATGGGATCCCCTTTCACTCTCATTTATACTTCTTATGTACCCTTATGTACACCTGTTGCTATGCTGTAATTTTGTAAGGAATCTTCCACCTTCCTCTTTTATCAAGAATTCCTTTCATGTTATGCCTTATAAATTCCTTTTGTCTATGTTGGGATATGTTCTTAAATATCCCTATTAATATCCATTTTATTTCTAAATTATGAGAGACTCATTTCTCTCTCATCAACCCATTTTATTAATTTCTATATAAAATTTTTATGCTACTGAAATTACATCACGATTTTCCATGCCAAAATCATCATGTAGTGAATACAATACCCATTTCTCTATCAAGGGTATTAAACTTTATGAACATATACTTATTTATTTGGGACTTACATGTATGTATTCCACATTCCTAGATCATGGAATAAATTATTATGTTGAATGAATCCTTGTTATGTGATCTGTTTGGCACACTTAAACATGATAATGAAATGATTATGAATGGTGTTCCTTGATAGAGCTTAAATGAATTGGGTAATGGTTAGTATCATTATATGTCATGTTGGGATAGAGGATTTACTTGATTCATTTATGGGAATTTTTCCACCATGTGTTCTTAGTGTATTTATCCTTGATCTATTTATGTTACAGTGTTTTAAGTTGTCGACACATTTTCCATGTTATAATTATCATACTATATCATGCCTTATTATTCATGTTATTTTATGCTGCATTAATATGCCTTGTATAACATGTATTATTATCCTCATGTTATTCCATGTTTATCTCCTTACCAAGATTTATTTCTCACCCATTTCTTATGTATGTCCTCAGGTTATCCTATGTAGTGTTAAGTACGAAGTAATGTTTTGGTCATGTCAAAGAAGTTTTCAATAAAGATGTTGCTTTTAATGTTTTAAGTTGTTATGTAATATACCTAATTTCCCAAAGCCACTACACCTATTGATATTTTGAGTTGTATTAAGTGAAATTTTATGTAATAAATCATGTTTAAAAATTAAACAAATAGCATGGTTATTATAGTTGTTATCAGAGGATAGGTTTAGTTATTTTTGGGATTAGGATTAGAAAACCCTATTGAAAACCCTTAGGGGTAAGAATAATTATAATAAAACATCCCAAAATTTTAGTGATTATAGATCAAGTGGTTTATCAAGAAAATACATATCTATCTGGATACTACAAGTAGACGTGGTTCTAGTACAGATGTACCTAGGAGTAACAACTCAAACAAGGTGTTCTAGGCCTGACTCGGGGTAACTTGGTACATGATAATGGGTCTTATTTCACACTTGTTTTAACACTCCCAGTGGATATGATTTGTTAAATTCATAATCTCATTACAACCCATTATTAAGGGAATAAAAATTTTATATAATAATATATGATAGGAAATAGATCATGGATAGTATAGATTGAATCCTAGAAACTCATAAGTTAAGGAGATAAATATAATTTATAATTTATCCCTCTAATGTCATTGTATTCCCATTTATGTGTTAAATATTTTAATAATACTCATCCCTAAGTCTATATTGGATAAAGTAGAACCAGAATAAAAAATTGAAAGGTCGGTTTATCATCCATAGTTCTACACATTCCTTTATATCATGAAAGTTTAGTAGAACTATTTAAACACCACCACAAAGCAAGGAAGTAGAGATGTCGGTGAAAATTAAAAAAGGGGAAATTATTTCAAACCATGTATATTTCTCCTCCCCTATCAAAATTTTTGGATTAAACTTCTTGGATAACATTTTCATTCTTCACTTGGTGGAATTTGATTCAATTCTAGGAATGGATTGGCTTTCCCTATATAGAGCCAACATAAATTTCCGTAAGAGGGAAATCACTCTCCAAATAGTGAATCGACCCCTAATTCTATATAAGTGCAGGGAGGAGGAGGAATCTTATTTAGATCCATCATCTCAATCATAGATTTTATTTCCCTATGAGAAAGTGTATCTAGGTCAAATGATTGAGTATAAGGAACAAACCATCCTCAAATACATGATTATTGTGAGGGAGTTCATTGATGTGTTTCCCAAGGAGTTTCCTGGTCTTCTTCAAGAAGGGAGGTTGAATTTTCAATTGAACTTATACCTGGGGAGTTTCCAATATCCAAGACTCTATATATAATGGATGTTTTGGAACTTAAGGAGATAAAGAAACGACTAAAGAAAAATATAGATAAAGGGTTTATATGCCCAAGTGCTTCACCATGGGGTGGACCAGTCTACTTTGTCAAGAAGAAGGATGGGTCAATGCGTCTTTTCATTTATTATCATGATCTAACAAAATCATGATAAAGAACAAGTATCCTTTACCATGAATTAATGACTTGTTCAATCAAATATGTGGAGCACAATACTTCTCTAAGGTGGAACTACGGTTGGGATATTACAAAGTAAGGGTGAAGAAGGAGGATATCCCCAAGACTAGTTTTCATACAAGGTATGGGAATTATGAGTTCACAGTGATGTCATTCAAACTCAATAATTCCCCAACAATCTTCATGGTTTTTATAAATAGTGTCTTTATAGAATATCTCGAAAAATTTGTGGTAGGCTTTATAGATGATATTCTAATATACTCTAAAACGAAAGAGTATCATGAGGAGCATCTTAGCATTGTACTAAAGACCTTATGAAAGGATAATATTTATGAAAAGTATAGAAAGTGTGAGTTATGGCTTAAAGAAGTCTCATTCTTGGGGAATATCATCAAAATCAATGGGATGTTTTTAGATCCTTTGAAGATAAAAAAGGATTGATGTATGGTTGTGGCCAACATCTATTATAGATATTCATAGTTTCCTTGGGTTAGCTGGATATTATCACTGAATTGTGAGAAATTTATCATGATTTTAAAATCCTCTCACTAATCTAACTTAGAAGGGAGTCAAATTTTCTTTGAATGATGAATGTGAAGAAAGATTCATGGAGTTGAAAAGGAGGATTATAACTGCCCCTATTCTCACACTACCCACAAGTGGGGATATTTTCATAATATTTAGTGATGCTTCAAAGAAGGGATTGGGATGTGTGTTGATTAAAAATGACAAATTCATTGCCAACGCCTCAAGGTAATTGAAAATTCGTGAGCAAAAATATCCCAAGCATGATCTGGAGTTAGAATCTGTGACCTTTACATTGAAAATATTGTAGTGTTATCTCTTTGAGGATAAGTGTAAAATATATATGGATCACAAAATTATCAAATATATATTCACACATAAATATATAAATATGTGCTAATAAATATGATTAGAGCTCATCAAGGATTATGACTGCTCAATCCACTACCATCCTGGGAAATCAAACAAGGTAAAGGATTCTCTAAATAGAAAGGACTCAGAAATTCTATCATTGATGAGAATTTAAAAGGATCCAATCTTCTTTGATTTGAAGAAGATGAAGATGAGAATCGCGAATAAAAGAACATCATCAATCCTTTCAAAAATGATTTCTCAACTATATCTTCTTGAAAGGTTAAAGTATTATCAAAGAGATGATGTGAGAATTCAGAAGAATTTGTAAACTATAAGAAAAGGGAATTCTCCAAGTTCAAAATCAATGAAGAAGGAATTGTGATATTTGGTTCAAGACTATGTGTTTCATCAAATCTTGGGTTAAAGAAAGAACTTTTGGATGATTCACATAGTTTTACTTTCTCCATTCACCTAGGAAACACAAAGATATATCGAGATCTACAATAGTACTTTTTGTGGGAAAACATGAAGATGGATATTGATAATTATACATCTAAGTGCTTGGTATGTCATCAAGTGAAGGCCGAAAGGTAGATCTATAAGGGGATTATGCAACCATTACCCATACCAACATGGAAATGGGAAAACATAACCATAGACTTTGTCACTGGACTTCCAAATACATCCAAGGGAAACAATTATTTTTGGGTTGTTATGGATAGTCTTACAAATAATAAACACTTAATTGTGATTTGAGAGTATTTATCACTAGATCAACTAGTATGGACATACATCACAGAAGTGGTAAGGCTATATGGAGTACCACTATCAATTGTGTCTGGTCGAGATCCAATATTTACCTATATGTTTTGAAAAAGTCTCCATCATTCTCTAAACACTAAGCTGAACTTAAGTAAGGCTTATCACCCTCAAAATGATGGCCAATCTGAGCGGACTATCCAAAAACTTGAGGACATGTTGACAGATTTTTCAATGGAGTTCAATGGTATATGGGACCAACATCTTCCTTTGGTGAAGTTCTCTTACAACAATAGTTTCCACTCGAGCATCCAAATGGCCCCATTTAAATCCCTTTATGGGAAGTGGTTTAGAACACCGACATGTTAGGATGCAGAATAAGAACTTCTAGGTCTTGAAATGGTCTAAGAAATGGTGTATAAGGCTAAAAATATCTAGTAGCACAACAAAGCTGCTAAGATTCAACAAAAGAGTTATGCTGAGAATCATCGATGAGACCTATAGTTTGATGTTGGATACATGGTATTCCTACATATATATCCATGGAATATATTGATGATATTTGGGAAGAAGGGGAAGCTTAGTAGAAGGTACATCGGCTCTTTTGAGATCCTTGATCTCATTGAAGTAGTGGCCTATCAACTAGCACTCCCACTGAACCTATCTTAAGTACATGATGTATTCTATGTATATCTATTAAGAAATTACATATCAAACCTGTCACATGTACTCAATCTAAGGGTAGTACCATTAGATAACGACCTTTCCTATTAAGAGCAGCCAGTGAAGATCTTAGATCGTAGATAAAAATTTCTACAAAATAAGACAATTCCCTTTATCAAAGTTTTGTAGAGAAACCAAAAGTTTTAAGAAGCAACATGGGAACTAGAGGAGGTGATGAAGCATTTTTACCCTCATTTTTTTAGTGTGGGAAAAGGAAATTTCAAGGTTGAAATTTATAAAGGGGTAAATATTGTAACGGCATGAAATTTTATGAGTAAAATTCCCCTTTTTTATTTAATTAAATGTCTTATGGGTATAGAAAACACATAAACTTATTTTGTTTTATTATATCCAATTGGATTTAAATGTCCGTTAAATTTATTTACCATTGATAATATATTTTTGGAAAATTGATCACATGACTAGTATAAATATAAGTTTTTAATAAATCATTTTGGCACAAACAAAGGAAGTGATGGCCTCAACTAGTAGGATCATACCCTATGAAGCCCACTTATTAGAGATTCTAAGGGATGTATCATTTTTGGTATTTTTCCTAGACTAAGACCAAGCTAAGATCCAACAAATTAAGCATGATCAAAATTGTTAATGGGAGAAGTTCAAGCTCATCCAGATCATGACCCAAACCATGTTCGCCGAATAGCCCCATGAAAACCCCACCATCACGCACCTTACTCATAGGGTGTATACTCGTGTAATAATGGGGTATGTATCAAGACCCTAGAAAGAGTAATATATACATTATTTTGTGATGAATATATTTTCATCCTATTATTGATAATTTTTAAATAATTTTAAAAGAACAGATTGTACTTTTGGTTAATATTCAAATTCAATTAAGAAATATATTTTGGTGAATTAATGGATTTTTAAAATAAATAATATTTTAATAAAATATTATTATTAAATAAATTTTATTTAATAAAAATTATAATATAATTTTTATGAAGTCAAATGTAATTTTAATTAGGATTCGAGATTTTTTATTGTAAAAACCCATTAATTTTCAATAAATGACAGTTTTTATTTTTAAATTTGAAAATTCACATATTTAGAAAATTATTTAGATAAATTGTATAATATTTTTTTAATCAGGATTTTGAAATTATCTAATGATGTATTTTTCATTATTTTATAAGATAGTTGGATTTTTTGTTAAAAATTAAATACCATATAAGTATATGGTGTGTTTTATAACATCATAAAGACCAAATAGTGATATAATAAATACTATAAAAGGTATCCTCATACAAATATATGTTTTTAATTTAAAATAATGTAATTTTATTTTTATTTTATTTATTTTATAAATCCTTAATGAATCCTCCAAGACTTGTAATATATTTTAAGATTTTAAAATCATTTCTTTGAGTGTGTAACTTACCTCCACATAAGTAGGAGAATTATTTTATTATCTTTGGACTTTTTCCTTATAAAACAATTTAATGTACTACCCTTTGGAAAAAAATCATGTTCAAAAACCATGGGATGGTTTTTGGTTTTGAATATTTTATTATGTAGTGTCCAAAACCAAAATAATAAATAAATCCCTATCCTTTTCTATATAAACCCACTCAAGCTCCCATTTATCTTAACCAAAACTCCTTTAAGCTCTCTCATACTCTTCCCTATATTCCCTATATTCCTCCCAAGGTTCCCCCAAGCTCCCAAAAAACCTCTCCTAAGCCTTTGGAGTCACACATCTAAGTAAGGGATTCTCTATCTCCTCTTTTTATCAAGCACTTCATTTACGATATACCCTTTTGATTTCCATTTTCTTAAGTTGGGATAAATTCTTACCTACCCCCACACACTTACTATCCATTTAATTTTTAAATTATGGGATCCCCTTTCACTCTCATTTATCCCTCTTATGAACCCTTATGTACACTCGTTATTATGCCGAAATTTTGTAAGGAATCTTTCACCCTCCTCTATTATCAAGCATTCCTTTTATGTTATGTATTCTAAATTCTTTTTTAATATGTTGGGATATGTTATTAAATATCCCTCTTATTATAAATTTTATTTATAAATTATGAGATACCCATTTCTCTCTCATCAACCCAATTTATTAATTTCTATATGACGTCATTATGTTGTAGAAATTGCACCATGATTTTCTATGACAAAATCATCATGTAGTGAATATCATACCCATTTCTCTATCAAGGTTATTCACTTTTATGCACATATACTTATTTATTAGAGACTTACATGTATGTATTTCATATTCCTATATCATGTAATAAATTATGATGTTGAATGAAATAATGTTATATAATCTATGTGGCATACTTAAACATGAGAATGAAATGATTATGAAGGGTGCACCCTAATAGTGATCTAATGCATTGGGTAATGGTTAGTGTCATGATACATCATATTGGGACAAGGAAATTTCCTAATTACTTTATGGTGCTTTATCCACCATGGGGTCTAGGTGGATTTATCCTTGATCTATTTATGATGCAGTGTTTTAAGTTGTTGCCACATTTTCCATGTTATGATTATCATGTTATATCATGCCTTATTATTCATGTTCCTTTATGCTTCGTTGATATGCCTTGTATAACATGTGTTATTATCCCCGTGTTATGAAATTTTTATCCCCTTACTGGGATTTATATCTTACCCATTTTTTATGTATTTTCTTAGGTTATCCCATGTAGTGCTAAGTACGAAGGAATGTTTTGCTCATGTAAAAGAAGTTTTCAATAAAGATGTTTCTTTTCATGTTTTAAGTTATTATGTAATGTACCTAATTTCCCAAAGATACTAGACCTATTGATATTCTGATTTGTATTAAGTGCAATTTTATGTAATAAATCATGTTTAAAAATGAAATAAAGAGTAGGGTTGTTATATCACATATTTGGAAAGTGATTTCAAGAGCCACTTTATATTGTTTGAGAATATAATGTTTATTTAATGACCTTAATTTTAAATTTTTTTAGACATATTTTGGATGAGCCTTAAGGTTAACTATTTATGGAATGTATTAATTTGAACATAGGGTGTTATTGGATAAATTTTTCTAACCATTATGGTTTTTGGAAAATATCTAGAGATATTAGGGATGTATTTTCATTATTTTATTGAGCTAATGATCTATTAAATCTCAATTTTAGTGATTTGGGATTGAGATTTTCATCTTGAATACTCACCATTTGGAAAAAAATATATGATATTGTGATAGAAATGATTAAATATTAAAATTAAACTTTTCAAGTAAATATATTTCATTATGTCCCTGGTCTAGAGGTTAAATGAAACCCTCAACCTTAGGAAAAATATCTTGAAATAAAAATGTTATCATATTACATTCATATCTGATGAATAAAATATCTTTTAAATCATCACATATTTATGGTTTTGTGGTTTTTGACTTTATCTTTATCATTAACTTTATTGTGATCAATGAACATTATCACCATCCATCATTATTTGGGAATTATTCTTTTCTTCCCTCTCCATATCTTCACTTCCCACCTATATTCTTATAATTAGAAACCTAATTATGTGATTATTCCAGATAAACTTTATACTTATTTGCCTCTATTATCAATATATTTTTGTATTATCCCTTATAATGATGTGGGATTTCAATAAATGTACTTTTAAATGTCAAACCCTTGAGTACTGAGATCAAGATTAAATTTTGAGGGTGAAATTTATTTAAGGGGGTATAATGTAACACCCTGATATTTTAAAAGAGGAACATCATATTAAATAGAATATATGAAAATAAAAACCAATATTAAAAGATAATTTAACATCCTTAGACTTTATGATGTATTTATTTTTAAAGAAATTCAAATTTTTTGATATCTTGCGTAATATGTAACATTGGGTTTAAATGAAACGTGATACTCTATTAAAATATTATTATTTAAACATAACCATTATAACCTAGTCGTTAAATTAAATGGTATGAATCATACTAACTAAATTTTAAAAATTATATGTTTTACACATTTATACAATAAATTCAGTGTTTAACTATTTATTATAAATAAAATAATAACCATTCAAAAGGGAAAAAATGTTTTTGGAAAAAAAACTGTGTTTTTCTAAAAGGCGGTGTAGTCACACATTGCACACATAATTTAAAATTAATTTTTACCAATTTTTTAAAAAAAAATTGAAAAATAAAATTATTTTTGATATATAAATTTCAAAATTATCTTTGGATTAATTTTTTAAATTTTTTTGAAAAGATTAATTTTTTGATGAATAGTGAAAAATACATATTTTTATTGAAAATACCGTTTCGTTTAAATTATTTACAAAGTAGAATTATATTTTAAATACATTATAAAGTAAAATTAGTTAAATGATATTAAAATTTAATTAATTTAGTTCATTTTAATCAATTTCATATTGAATTTTGATATTAAAACATTCTATACCTATGAGAATTTTCTCTTTGGAAAATTGCTCTTACGCCACGTCTACGGTTTAATTTTAAATTGAATTTTTCCACTTTTGTGAATTTAATTTAGAAAATTTTATTCTATATTTAGAATCATAATAATTTATATTATCTAATAATTTTAACTTAATTTTTTACCATAATGAATAGTGAAAATAGTAAAAAATTAATTACTATGGTTATGGTAAAAATGGGTTTACCAAGGGTTAAACTAAAAATATAAGAGATAAAAATGAACTAAAAACTTGTCCAAAACACATTTTATGGCCATATTTCAATATTATCACATATATGGTTTTATAATAACCCATTTTGGAGGCTTTTTCATGATAAAAATGTGGTTTTAATTGATTCTTTTCAAAAAAAACAAGTGAGTCCTCTCCACCACCTATAAAAGGTGACCCCCTCTCCTACACTATTCACACTTCTAAAACCCTTTGTTTCAAAAAATAACTACCCAAATAAATTCCTTAATTCCTTAACCACATAATATATGAATTATTTTTATTATTAATCCCTCCTAATAAGGCTTTAGGTATAAACCTAAATGGGCTCTCTCAAGAAGAGGTAAAATTCTTAAACATGAATATTTGTTTTATTTATTATACTAAATCCTTAAAACCTTATTAAACTGTGATAGTATAATAAAATAAATATCTTCTATATACTTATATGCTATGAGTTTAATTGAATAACCCACATCTATCTCCACTTTCATCAAATGGTTAATGAAACCATCGATCGTGTGTACGACAGACTACCGCTTCGTGAACCAATGTAATTCGTTTTCTATCACCACCTTTCAAGGATATATATAATGATAGATTTAATATATGTATATTATATTTATGAAATTATTATAATTATTTAATTATTATATCACATTTACCTTCTTACTTTCCATTCTATAGGGGTATTATACTATCGCTCATGTGTATGGAGGACTACCACCTCATGAAATGATGTGACTCATTTTTATCTTATCCTTTATATGAAAGGTATTCAGGTTAATTTTAATTAATATATGTGATATTTATGATCTAAAAATACTTATTTAAATATAATATCACATCTAAATTCTTACTTTCTAATCTATTTCAAAACAATAATGTCGCTCGTGCGTACATGTGGACTACCAACCCCACATATCTATGTGAAATGTTTTTCATTTTATTTTTACATAGATGGTAATAAGGATGTATTTGATTAATATAAGTTCTATATATTAAATAATAAGTATTATATAAAAATTAATTAATATTTATTTTCTTTTTTTTAATCCATTGAGAAAAATGGGAACAACGTTCATGCGTACGTACGGCATACCGTCTCCATGAACAGTGTAATCCATTTTATATCTCTAAATTTTATAGATTAATTTAAATACATATATAATGAATATATATGATATTTATATCATATTTAAAATTATTTATATTATTTAACCATGATTAAATTAAAAGGAAAAAATTATTGAACTAAAACATACATAAAAATGAAGCAATTATCACACGAAACAATGATTTTAACAAAAAATTGTTAATAAACAGGTGATATAATACTATAATTAAATCATATATGTAAATAGATACATGATTATGGTTCTGTAATATATATATATATAATAAACATATATTTATTATACATGATTTTAGGATACATATGAAGGAATTTAAACCTAAGGTAAGGGTTTTTTGTCTCACTTTTACTTTTGTGAGACATATACCATATTCACAATTTATTATTTTGTGTGATGTATATACTTACCCTTTTGATACTTTATAACGTGAATATATTTATATTCATGGTATTTAAATTTTAATTTGAATTTATTTCTTTTTTGGGGCTTATAATTCAAAATATACAAAATTGGTAAGGGTTTATTTCACAATATTATAATTATTTGGGATTATTTTTGTTTAAGTCTACCTTGGGGGAATTATTTTGTATTTATATAATAAAACAAATATATTTATTTATATACTAGTAATTTATGAAATTTTCAAGTAATAATACCATTTTTCTACTCTTTGGTACTTAAAAATATTGATAAAATGGTTTTAATAAAATATGACTTTATTTATCTCTTCATTAGAAAATCCTTTTTCAAAAAAATCCATTTTTTCTAAAATTCTTTTCAAAAATTGTTTTTAAACTGTTAAAAATTATTTATTAAAGATAATTTTTACCCATTTTTACTTTTATAAAAAATAATGGAATATTCATGTCATTTTCAAAACAAGGCATGTTTTCCTTTTACCAAAAATATGAAAGGAATCTTTGTTTTAACATGTACGGCATGAATGAATTTCCCACCATCATGACTATATAATGTTTTAAATATTCTTTTTTAATTTTCAAATTTTATTTTCAAAGAAAAGTATTTTAAATTTTTTTTGTAAAATTTAAGTTTTAAAAAGTGATTTTCAAAGTGAAAAGGTTATTTTCTCAAAATGTTTTAAATGATCTTTTCATGGAATTTCTATTCATAAATGAAAACAACTTGTATTAGAATTATGAACCATTGAGTATATGATGTAATAATTCCATCCTTATTACATATTTAGATGTTTTATGGTAATTTTGACTTGGGACAAATAATTTTATAACCATTCAGTATTTTACTCTGGATGGTTTATGATTATGTTTATTTGATTGGGGTAACTATTAACATTTTATATGTTTGTTTTTCAATATGAATTTTTATGTTGATTATATTTCACCCATTTTATATGAGGAATTAATTTTACTTAGTAAGTGATGAGTGAGTCCTGGTTATAGATAGCCCCTTGATTCATCGACAGACCTCATGAGACAAATCAGTTAGCCAAATTAGACAGGTTTCTACCACGAATTTAAACTATTTTGTGAAAGGTTTTGATATTATGTTTCAGATGTCCAAAATTATGAATTTCCTCATTATGAGATTAGTTATTGATTCCCATGTGATTATTAGATTATTTAGAAAATCCATGGATAATTTTTAATCTCATTTTATTATTTATATAGAATTTTTTGATAATCATTTATTTTTTCCATATTATACTCAATTTATTGATTACATGGAATGTGATTCAGTTTTTTAAATTTACATTTTGATTATTCTTATTTATTCATGATATCTTCCATTGTATCTTTACCCTTACTAAGCATCTAATCTAACCTCTTTATTATGTTTTATTTTCCTTGGGATACTAAGAAGTGTTTTGTGATTGATATTCAAAAAATGGTAAGGATAACAATGGAGTTCTCAAATAAAATAATTTTTATTTTATGTTTTCAAATGTATGTAAAATTCATGTATGTATCTATTTTACCAAGACTACTAAACTATTTAGTATTTTGGGTTGTGATTCCTTATATCTAGTTCCAATGTAATATAGTAACCACCAACTCTAGGCTACAAGGGTCAGGGTATTTATAGTATACTCTATCGAACATAGTGTTCTTTTAAAATCTTGGGGTGTTACCTATTTTTTTGGAGAAAATAGTGTTGTATCTGAGTGTTTTCTATTTTTTATAACTTAAAAATCCATAGTAAAATAAGTCAAATTTTGTAATATTTAAAGCTTTACATGATCATATATGGTGGAAAGAATCACGTGATCACTTAAGTGTGTAAGATATATTCAATCACATAAACCCTTAAAGGTTACAATATCATGTGTATATGAAAGAGTTGTGTGATCATGTAAGATGTGTTCAACCATGTGGCAACATATAGAGTAATGAAACATGCTACATGATCATAAAAATCACATAAGTGCTAAGGAATCATACAATATGGTCATGTAAAGTGTATAAAGGTATAAAAACTAGAAAAGATAGTATTTTCAGGTGATTATGTATTTTTCTTACATGAAAGTGTTATGTGTATTATCTCTCATGATAGGCATTATGATACAAAGGTTATGCACCTAGCATCTCATGGATGGTGGTCTGGTTCAAGTGAAGTGGGGTAGTAGAATGGATGAATGGTCATGTTTTTTGAAAGATATGTTCATAGTTGGTCTTATAAATACCCATTGTTCACCTTGTTAGAGGGTTAATAATAAAATTAAGGATTTAATCAGAGTTTGGAGTATTTTTTTAAATTATTCATGTGATTGGGTTATGTTTTGGAGTTCCTGTGACTTTGATACATGATCTCAAAAGTAGTGAAGGGATACATGATTATAGTCACATGGAACATTTTCACTAAGAGTGGGTCTTACGAAGGATATACACACTTGGGGTCTTTTTCTCAGGATCTAGGATCAAGGTTTCATACCAGTTTATCTTATGAAGGAATTAAGTGTAAAATGCATTATGCTGTAGGTATTTCAGTTGAGGTCTTGCACTCGATCTTTTGAGACCAAGGTTATGCACTCTCGTGAAAGAGATATGTTTTCATGGTCCTGTTCTTGGGACCTCACAACAAAGGTTATGATATAGATAATCTTGTATAATATTTTGTCACTCAATTTCTTATGCTCAAGGTATTATAACCAAGGTTACATGATGGGGATATCACACTCAGGATATGCGTTGGGGGTTATATGATGCACAACGTTTTCAATAAAATTTTGTTTGAACTCCTAAATAGATGAATTATGAAGATATTCTGAACAACAGGGAACATATTGAATCATCATATTCTAACATTAATTATTCAAAACATTTAACATGATTTTAATAGGAAAAATATGACCTTCAATTATTTAAACTAAGGATGGCATCATCCAAAGTGATGTATAAGGAGTAGTCAATAAAGGTGATCTAAGGGAGACAGTGCATTATCCCTAAATACATTGTAAAGGAATTGTACCTGGCATGGATTTTCCATTTCTAAATAGTTTTAATCCACTAATATTATTTAATCATAGTATATTTTGGTACAACTAACACATTATCAATGTATACTCCTTGAACGTAACCCTTTGTGGTGAACCAAGTAAAACTCACTGTGTTCTGCTTTATTTTTCTATACTTTTATAATTTGTGTTTGTGTGATACAATCTAATAGGTTTAACTAGTTCCTATCAACATGGGGATAAGATCCTTAAAAAAAAGAAAATTTAGACACTCTAATTCACCTTTCCCCTATCAGGGTGTCCTAGGGTCTAACAAATCACATAAAATGACTTCAAGGATTAGAGCATTTGATACCAAAAATTCAATCACCCAAAAGGAGTATTTAATAAAGTAATTTATAGGGTTTTCCATTAAACATAACTTCAAAATTATATATATTTTTTGTAAATAAAGATAAAAATAGAAGTAAAACAATGAAAATGGGTTTTTAGATAACATTTTTGTAAAGAAACTAAGTTATATAACACTTTCAGAAATAATTTTCAAGAAGGTATATGAAAAAATTTAAAATAGAAGTTTAAAATAAATCCCAAAAATTAATCCTTTAAATTAAATGGCGGTTAAGTAAAAAAATGTGGATTTGAAGATAAAATATATGATCCTGAAAGGAAAAAACCCTTTTTAATATTTTGAAATTACTTTATTGAAACCCATATCGTAAAACAGATAATAAAACTTCCTTTTGAAAATAGGTAAAGAGAAATAGAAATAAATGTGAGATAATACATATTTTTATTTAAAAATAATAAATAAAAACATTTTTTGAAATAAAGAATAAAAACATGGAGGAAAATATTCATTAAAGAGGATAGGAATTATTCTTAACAACGTTATACTTTTATGAGAAAAAAATCATCAAGATGGAGATTTGAATTAAAAATTTCATTTAACCCTAAGATATAAAATAGAATATAATATGAAATAATAAATGAAATAATAAATGGAACTTATAATAATTGATTTTATGATGAAACATTATAAATCAAAAAAAGAAAATTGAGTTATGAAAAACCCTTACAAATTTAGTATCTTTTGAATCAAAACCCTTTGAAAGAGAAAGCTTAAAATATAAGTTTATTTTTTATAAATAAAAATATATTTCTGATATAGTATTTCAAAGGGTCAATAAATATACCATATAAATTAAAATAGGTTCATAATATGAAACATTCCTCAATGAATGGAATTTGTGATGAAAAACTCTTTCAAATTTGGTAACAATTGAATCAAAAGAAAATGAAAGAAGGATTCATGAATAGGCTTATAAATCCCATTAAATAAAATTTAATAAGAATAATATAATCCAATGAGTCCATAATTACACCATATAAAAGAATAATATATTCATAATATGAAAACATTCCTTGATGAAGGGAATTTGAGATGAAACCCTTACCTTGGATTCCTGCTTAGTCGGATTCACTTTAACCTATAGTATAATAAAAATAACTATCCTAATAACTTATTTAAAAATAATATTCAGATATATTAACTTTTATAAACTTCGTTTATAATCATTATCCATACATATATTAGCTAATTGTAGTTTATTTTCATCATCATATGTTAATTATTTTATTCTTTTTATACAAGTTTCATAATGGTGATATTGATCCCCTTTATTTGATACAAATTTCATCGTTACTATATTAATCAAGGTAAGAAAATAATTGTGTTTAAATTATTTATGATTTTCAATTTTCATTTAATGGAAGTTGTAGGTATGGTTTGTGATAATGTAATCCATTGTGAGCTTGTTTCGGTAATTTTTTTTTACGAACAAAAGTTGGTATATTAATAATGAGTTAAATATTAATATTAACATATCAAAATAAAAAATAATAATTTTTTTTAATATCCAGTAATACCATTAATTAATTTTCTAGATTTATCCATGACAGAAATTTACTACATCATTCATGTAGGTGGTTAAACCAGTCCAAACATGAACATGAAATAATCAATGAATGAGTGTGATTATAAAGTGATTATAATATCATCATTTAAAAATCATAATGAAATTATTTAGATGTTACTAAGGAGATAAATCATAATTTATAAGATTTTTATCTATTAGTTACAAGGAAGACATTATTTTTACTCTTGGTATGGTCATTTTAGGTGGTTAAATTTATGATGATCATTTATTCTTGATATTATTAATAGAATGGTCCATTTATATTTATAGAATCATAATAATGTTATAAAAATATTTTTTATTTTAAAATACCATGTAAATTTTTGATTATTATGGTTATATTTCTTGCCAATATATAAGAACGAATCAAAAGTCGATGTATAATGAATTTATTGAGTCTAAATTTATCCTTTTTATACTTTATATCCTTAGCTTTGAAAATAAAAACACACTTTTTTAAAATCTATGTTTTACTAAATTTATATTTTCTAATTCTTTTAGAATGTTTTTGTAGAAAAAAATTTATTTTAATCGATGCAGATATCATTCTAAACTGACAAATATAAACTTTCTACACTAAAGTCCAGTCCATCGGACTGACTAAATCATGATCCATCGAACTGAATAAAGTCCAATCTGATGGAATGAAAAAATAAAATCCATCAGAATGAAAAAATCTAGTCTATTAGAATTAAAATATTAATCTATCAAAATGAAAAAAAAATAGTTTGTCATTGTAACTAAGTTTATTCTATCGGTGTGACTGAGTTTAATGTATCATTGTGACTGAGTTTAGTCTATCAGTGTGACTAAGTTTAGTCTATCATGAGACTGAGTTTAGTTTATTGATTTGAATGAGTTTAGTTTATCAGTGTGATTGAGTTTAGTTTATCATTGTGACTAATTTTAGTATATCAATCTGACTGAGTTTAGTCCATCAGATTAAGTTTTGATTCATTGGACTAAACACAATTTATTCCATCAGAATAATAAAGTTTATAATCAGATATTTGGAATCATTTATATTGGATGGAATAATTTTATATCATTTTAATGATGTTATCAAAATGAAATTGAATGAAGATATACATAATATATTGAGATATCAATATGAAGCTCATTCGATATTGTTGCAACTAACGCTGAGAATCATGGAATATAACCATTGGAGTTGTGCCTATAAATATAACTGAATTCAAGAATCTAGGAAATGATTTTTTTACAACTCAAACCATATTAAGTGTTCTCTATTGTAACATATTATTACTCACACATTGTAAATTTTTAGAGACTTTATTTCTAAGGAATTTGAGTGAGAATTGTAAATTCCTTAGAACCTTTTTCATTTGTATTCATTATGTATGATCTGGGTTTAGATCGATGAATTATGGGAATAAGAAAACTTTTGATTCTGATCAAGATGATAAAGGGATTCCAGGGATAGAAAGATAGAGCTACTTCTAATCTTTATGATTGAGTTCATTATTACTATACAAAGACAGACAATACGATTAGGTTGAAAATCGGGGATACCCAAAGTCAGGGTTTGTGACTTCCTTAACTCTTAGGGTTAAAGAGTAAAAATATTTTATAAATATTTTTAGTAATTCATTCTTACTTTTTAATTAAGCTATGTTTTTTACTTGTTTATTTTAACAAGTTATTATTTTTTATTTTTCATTTATATAGAAAGTTTATTTCACTAAACTACTCAAAACGTTGATTCACCAGACATATTGTGTGTCCAATTAGTAAACTTTGGCCATCGAATGATAACTAAGTTTGATAAATCTATATTAATAGGTTTGGGTTTTTATTTTTTTTAAGTTTTTAAACTACAATTCACCCCCCCCCCCCCTCTTGTAGTAATTATATGCTTTTTTATCCTAAAATTGGTATCATAGGAGGTCATACTACTTAACTTGGTGGTTTTTACTTTTTTATTTTAAGAAAGTTTCTAAAGTTTTATAAATTTTTTTATATAAATTTTTTTATAAACTGTTTTAAACTAATGATAATATTGTAGAAAGAGTATTTTTCTTGTTTTTAAAAAAGGAAGGTTTAAATGTTGCAACTCTTGAAAATATTAATCCTATCAAACCAATGATTTTTTATGGAGTTGATTATGAGTATTAGAGAGACAAAATGGAAAACTTTGTTGTTAATACTAAAGTAGAT